>OZ018418.1:2774421-12345111 GCA_963969595.1 Neckera pumila
AGAGAAATTTGATAAAAGTCAAGGAAAAAAGCTCCAAATGCATTAAACAAATGTTTGGTGGAAAATTGCCAATTTCAACAACGTGGCCACGTTTTGGCCAAAACTTTACAAAAAATAAAAGGGGTGTGAAGTGAGGGGAGGGGGAGGCCTTATATACTTGCTCAAGGCCTCACCTTCCCCCCAATTTTCTAATTCTACTTCCTAGATAATTTCAAATTTACTAATTAAAAATCTACACTACTGTCGTGATCACTCTAACTTTTGGAGAAATGCTCCAAACTCTAAACCAATTGTGCCATTGTCTTTAGAAGATCCAAATTAGTCCAAGGATCCTCCTACCTCCTATTTCTAGGCCGTTTTGTATGTAAAAACCAACGTTTAGCATATCGCTAACAAGGGTAAAAATTCAATTGTTGGAGATAATTTTGTTTTCAAGTTTTGACTGGCCAGGGTTGTTGAAGAGGTCCAAGATAGTAAGAAAAGAATCCAAGTTGACTCCAATCGGAATTTGGGAGCTCTTGGTGTGTCGATCAACATAACAAATGTTTTAAAATCCGTTAAAATTCTGTTAGCGCCGCCAATTCTAGTACTTGTCGGGGTTGTAATGTAAAAGAAATTGGTCGGCCGCTTTATTAGCACTAAACATTCTATCCTAATTTTTAGTGGGATTTTATTGCCACTTTGGGATTTTCTAGGAATTTTCTAATGGGTAAAAACACAGTTGACTTTCCAGGGAGTCATTTCCGCAATTCGGAAAATTACAAAACTTTTTGGGCAATTCTAGGAAGTTTTCAAGTGCCATGTGTAAACTTACAATTTCCCTTGTACTAATCAAAGGGTTGTTTAATTTAATTCCTTCTAGTTTAATTCCCACCCGGTAGGGGAGAATCATTTTAGATAAAGGATTAATTTCCTCCTGGGGGAAAATCATTCTTAGTCAAGGGAATTGAGCCATCCAGCTTCATTGTTACGCTCCTGGTAGGTTTTCTGATCAAAACCCCCACTCTTTGCTCATGGATTGCTCATAATTCCGGTTTATGGTTTTACCCATTTTGCTTTCTGGCTTCTTTCCTATCTTCTATTTTCTATTCTAAGTATTTTACATGCCCTTCAAAAGTCCATTTCTAGGTGGTTTTGTGGCTTGGCTTTCAAGCTTAATACCACCTAAATCCTCAAATAATCTCTCAAATGCTCAAATAGACTTTAATATTAGCTCATATTAGTAATTAGAGTGGTTTTGGCTTTTTTGGTTAATTCATATTTCATTTGTAGGGATTTCCTTCAAATGTCACATGAATATACTTATACTATCTTTTTAACCCTAATTAACCGTAAATGTGAGCAAAATGCAAAAGAAAAGAAAATTCTAAGGTTCAAGTGCTAACTTGGAGGCTCACATCAAGTTAGTAGGCTGGACTGATCTATCCTTGCCTCGAGGATAAATCTCTGTAGCTTGTGTCCCCTCTGGAGTAGCAAGGGTGCACACAATCTCCACTGCCTCATCACCCTGTCTAATTGGAGGTGGATGCACAAGCCTCTTAGGGGAGAGGGATGGTACAGGAGTATCCCTGAGGAGAGAAAGGACAAGGAGGGTATTATTCTGGAATCAAAGACTACCCCAGTCATCCGCAAACGTGGACTGCTGAAGCAATGCCCAAGAAGAAGTATCCACGCCATCACCCTCACTCGGCCCCTGCTGGGCAAAAGCTTGAGACAAGGACCTCAGGGAAGAATTTTCTTCCCAAAGTTTTTGAACTTCCCTCCTGAGCTCTTTTTTTTTTGCCTCGGCCTTTGCCTTCTTATTAGCTTCCTCTTGTTTCTTCCTGTTCTTTTCCGTAGTCCGTTGAGCCCAAAAAATCCTTGCGTTCTTCTTTGACGTGAACCACTACTGTTGTTGAAGGATTGAGAGGGACCTCATTGTCTGCCACGGGGACAGGGCTCTTCTCAACGGGAAGGTCTTCTTCTTGGTTCTGCCCTAACGGATTGGCCTCTTCCTTCTTTGACCCGTAATTGATCTCCTCCAAGTCTGAGTAGTTATCGTCATGGTCACTCAGATCTACGAAGTCATCGTCGGGGGCATCCATCGGGGTTTTTCCTTTTCAACTACTCCATGCATCCGCACTAGCATCCCGAACTCCTTCTAAGTGGAATTAGGTTCCCGGGAACGCATCACAAAATCCTCCGCCAAAACACCAAGATCACCACTTTGGACAACATTATCCATCGACCCAAACTCGTCGATCCCGAGGTCCGATCTCGGCTTGTCCTCCACCACTCCCCTTCCTCCTTGGAGCTACTCAACGTTCCCCTCTTCTAAGGGAGTTGATTCAGAGTTTAGTTCTGGAGTTCCAAAGAGACACGGACGAACGTAACCTCCCATATACGGTGAGTTGTCATATAGGAAGTCATTCAGGTCCGTCTTGGTCCTGTGCTTGGCCACCATTTCACGCATGGCCTCCAAGGAATGCCTGTCTGCAATAGCGTAGCAGTAGAGGCCATACACCTGCAAGACCAAATTAATCACAGAATTCAGAATTGTCTACTAAGCAACTAAACACATCTTCGAGACAAAGATAAATTTGACAATTGATTACAATCAAGCATTGGCGGTCAAAGCAGTGGAAGTAGGTATCAATAGAAGACTAAGGGAAAAATGGATTATCCTCAACTCAAAGATAAACAACAAGAATTTGGCGGAACGCATAACTTTGCAGCAGTCAAGAATTTTGCGCCGCAGTCCACAACGATGACGTTTTTACCCTGGACGGCAAAACTCTGCAAAATGTCCAAATAGAACTCCATTTTGAGTTTGCTCTTGTGAAGCCTATACTTGGCCTCGTTATTATTGGCGAGAAACGTGTAATACGGATTTGTGGAGACGGCATACTCCTTCTTCATTGAGTCCATGGCTTCTGCTACCCCATCCTTGTTCTTTTTGAAAAGGAAGAGAAGCGTCACAGGCGGAGGGTTTGCTCGGGTGCTGAGATTGTCCAGTCGCTCGGGTTAAACTAGATGGTATGTTGACAATCTTAGGACATAGCTCTTCATTTTCTTCTCTACAAACAAAGAGGCCACCTGGATGTCATTGTTGTTCCCCGCAATTCAAAGCCACACGCTCAGAGCATGAATGCTAGGCCTCATATACGATTCTAGGAATATCAGAAGCTTTGGCATTGGAGGAGCATCACTAGACCCGAATTTTGGCCTTGGAAGCAGGCGGAAGTCGATGACAGCTAGGGGAAGATTTCTCTGCAGGTACTCCCAGTGGTGGATTGTGCAATGCGCCATGGGATAGCATTCATGTCCCCTGATGTACACTTGCCCGTCTGTCTTCTCAATTCAGCTCTTCATCCTCAAATTCTTCTTCAGCATGGGAAGTAGAGCTAGATATGGCTTCTCCTTGTAGTCGGCCACCTTCTTGCTCTTTCCCTCGTTAGTAAGGCGCTTCTGGAAGAAGCTGTTTGGCGTGGCAGGGAGGAGAAAGTCCCATGTTGCCGTCATAAATAGATGATCGTGTTTTCATTTCCGCCAAATAGCATCAACCACGTCTCCCTCCTTGTCTTTGAACTTCAGTGAGGAGATATGAATTCCTCAATGATCACCTTCTTGTGCTTCTTGCGCTCCACCCATTCATTTGAGGCCATATTATCTTTGACAGGAAACCGGGTTTTCCCGACTGACAACTTCGGGTAGAGTTTAGTCCGCCCTGGTGTCAATCCTAGCAAATGATGGACATATTCCTTTATATCTTTGTCAGTGAAATGTCCCATGTGCTTGAAGAATTCCCTTTTCAAATTCTTTGGGGAGAATGTCTTTGCGGCCTTGTATGGCTCTAGCTAGCAGGGATCAATGAACGACTGTTCCATGCTTTTGATGAACTCCTCCCACAAGTTGTAGACCTTATCAGGTAGTGTGATTATTTGAATTTTGTTCTTTACATCTGATGCGCTCTTCACACCAGCGCCCTCCTTCTCCGGATTTATGCTCTAGAATGGGACTAGGACAGCGCTCACAAATTTCTGCGGGAGACAACAATAAGACACAGAGATCAAATTTCAGTATGACCGCACACAACATACTTCCAAGAGATTATCCTTGAGTCGAGGACAGTGTACCAATTCCTATAAACCAGTAGTTTAAAGATCATCAAAAACACAAACTACATTGAATATATTACGTCCATCAAGTTACACCTGAGCTATCTTTGAATCGAGGATAAAGTATAGCTTACCTTGTACGTGGGTATGTGGAAGAATGCAAGATTTCTTTGTATTTGCTTGTCGCTCTCTATAGCGGTTGCTCGTGAAAAAGAGATCCAGATCATTTGGCATGTAGAAATCTGGTTACCCCATGTCGGCTAGCTACGAATGAGGTGATTGGTAGTGTTGTACCACTTGGAGATGTCTATCAGCGCAAATTGGTTGACACTCTAGACAATAGTTGCCTCCCATGTCTGCAACTCGATCCTGCGCTTCTCACAAACGCCTCCATTCTACAATTCTTGGGAGGCAACAATACGGTGCTATTCATTGATTATAAAAAAGTTCAGGTTCTTTATATCATCCCAGCGCCTGGGTCACGTTGTCAAGAGTTTCCTCTTTGCGTCCATTGGTGTCAAGCAGACCAGCTGTTGCAGCTTGATATCGGGAAGCTCTATGAGGTTGGTCTTTCATTTGTCAACGTTCTTTAGCTATAGCTTTCGGATGACGTACTTCTCCCTAGCCAAAAAGCATTGGTTAATGTTGACCATAAATGTATTGGACTTGAAAAAGAAGCAGTTCTTGCGTCTCTCCCAGAAATCACTTTGGTACGCCGCTACTAGTTCAAACTTCTGAATTGGCGGATATTTAGTCTGTTGCCTTGCCTGGACGTTGGTGAAGGCGGACGTAGAACTCCTTGCAGTTGCTGTTGGGGGTTGCGCCATAGGTTTTCTTTGCTTCTTGGTGGCCTCAGTAGCTGCGGGTGTGGTGCTCTTTCTCTTCTCCGCGGGGGTGCGCCCTGATCCCCTTCCGCTTCCTCTACTTGCGTCTCGACTTTCCCTACTCCCACCTCGACTTCTTGAACAACCACGCTCAACGGATGCTGGCAGTGGTTCCTTTTTTGGCTCTGATCTCCTTTGTCCTTGTCTAGTAGCAGAGATTGTTTCCATCATATGCTTCACAAGGCGGTGAAATATCAAGTTTAGCCTCCTTGACGTGGCCTGTGAGCCTTTTCGAGCCCACAATCCGAGTTGTTGGGTGAACTCATCTGCTATGTTGTCCAAGCCTGCCGACTGGAGATCGCAGATGAGTGCGTTGAAGTCAAAGACTCCAAAATTATCATCCTCCTAATAGAAGACTGAATGACTATGCTTTATTGGTTTACCATTGTCAATATGTGCAAGGAGGGTAATGACCAGATACTTGTTGCGGTGGTTTTTGAGAAGCTGGACATCCTTGTTGAAATTCCAGTTTAGTTACCCTGGTGAACCCTTCACCTTGTACCGCAGAAAGACATATTTCTTGAACCGGTTCACGCCAAATGTCCATGATTCAACTACGCTCTTAATCTGCCAGAGCTTGTCATAGAGGTCTTTGTCCTCCCCAATGAACGGTTCCTCTTGTTCCCATTTATTGAAGGGCTCAAGGAATGGCTCCATTGCGGAGTAGTCATAGTCTTTTATTAGAACCATTCTACAACGATCTGCACATTTGAGAAGACAGTGTTAGTTTTGGATTGCAGCTTATTATCCTCGAACCAAAGATAAATGTGGGCTCTTGGCGATCCCACCTTTATATTACATCTCTAGACAATAATTTTATTATCCTTGAGACAAAGATAAGCTATGGTCTACTAGCGAGGATATCATTATAGTGTTTCTCTATATCTTAATGCTACTTGTGGGAGTACAAAATGTCAAAACCTAGAATTCCGGATTAGTTTAGGAGTAGATTAGTGAGGTTTTTCAAAATTTTCGAATACTGACGTAGTAACCTGGGACAGTTAGCCAAATCAAGAAACTGGGAAAAATCCAGCCTAGCAAAAACTATAAAGTGGGTAAGGAACGGATCTTAACGGGATCCGTAATCCGAAAGGTGATCCGGATTCAGGAAACCTAGGACCTACGTTTCGGTCCGGGAACTAGGGTTCCGTTTGCGAAAGGCGGCGCATTTATGGGCTGTCCTAACGGGTGTCGGTCGCTGGCCGGCTACTTAAGCCCATTCTTCTCCATTTCTTCTCTCTCTTTCTTCCGCTCGAGGATGCGTGTGTTTTTGCAGGTTTGGAGCGCGCATTAGCTGAGTGAAAGAGTGGTGAGTTAGGATCGGATAGGGAGAGAAGGAGAGGAGGGTGCCGATTGCACCGGGTTAGTAGGATTTTGTCGGCGTGGATGGAGGAATCTCGCAGACCGGCAGTTATGGCCAAGTGGCTCAATCCGGTCATACTTGCGGATCCAAAGGCGCGGATGCTTTTGGAGGGCAATCTGGACAGCATGGGATGCACGGGGTTGCTGCGCAAGTCATGGAATCTGAAGGACAAGGCGATGATCCACAAAGTCGTGACTGGAGCTCCGAATCAGTTTGAGTTGACGGAGCGAGGGAAGTCGGCAAAGTGGACCGAGGAGATGTGGACGGAAGTCTACTCATTCCGGAAGGCGGGTTCCGATTATGCCTTGAGGAATGACGGTTACGTTCACGAGAAGTTCCGTAATCTATCCCATCCAAAGGAAGGATTTGCAATCCACGATTGCATCGACCTGAGGCAGAGGCAGGTGCTGGAGTTCCTAGTTCCGATCCTGTATCCGGAGAAGCCCACCCGGCTCACCAGCACGTTGGGCAACACCATTTTCGGAGCAATGGAGGACAAACCGGTACACTGGGGGAGGATAGTGAAGGCCGTGGTGCAAAAACTGGCGGACGGCGTGCAGAGGGCCAAGTCCAGCCCGCTCAGCACCTACCTCTTCTACCTGTACTACCACAACGGGATCGTGAGTGAGCAGGAAACCAAGGACTACAAGGTGGCCGAGGAGATGCTCAAGTACGGTCTAGCTCCGGAATCGAAGAAGCAGGCCGAGGAAACTGTTCCGGAACTAACACCGCCAAGGCCGGAGAGGGCGGAAACTTCGCGGCGGAAGTCGACCGACCCAGACTCAAGAGGGAAGCAACAAGTTCCGAAAACGGAGGAACCAGGCCAGACCTTCTCAGATCTAGGGGGGAACAAGTTGTTTGATTCCGGAGTAGAGTGGTTCCAAGAGGCCCGGAAACGGTACGAGGACTTGGCTGATTTTGTATGCGTGGTATCAGATGAATTGAAGGTGGAGCTGGACGAGATTTTGGGTGAGATTAGAAAGCATCTGGATCCGACCCTGCTTAGTAGGAAGGAGGAGCACATCCAAAAACTGGAGGAGGAGAAGATCCAACTCAAGACCAGTTTGGGTGTTGCGGAGGAAGCCCTGAAGTTTGCATCCAAGAGAGAATTGGATGCGATGCATGTAGTGAAGACACTGACAGATTTGGTGGGACAGCCCGCGGATCAAATCACATGCGCCCGGCTCTTCAACGATAAGTTAGTTCAAGAGGGCATAGTGACTGGAAGCATGATCCTTAAGATCCTGGTGGATTATGAGATCAAGATGGAGAACGTGTTGGCAGAGATGAGGAAGCTGTTGGGCTTTCTCGATCGAGCAGTCATGGACTTCACCAAATTTTCGGAAGTGCAGAGTGCGCAGTTGTGGAGGACTCTGGCCAAACCGATCCCCGCCAGAAGGACTCCCATATTGGAGCAAGGTCTTCAAGCCTTGCTGAAGGACGTTACGGCTAAAGTTGCAAGTCAGGCGGGGCCATCACGAAGGAGGGAGAGGTTAACCGCGGAGGTTACCAAGAAGGGTTCGGAAGCTCTAGTTGTTCAGGAAACTCTGGTGAAGACGGTCCTTGTCACATTCCCCACACGCACGGCAAGGGTACCAGAGGGGAACGTAGGATCCAAGGTCATGGTTTCTCCGGTTCGGACGGATTTGACGAGCCGGATGCTTGTGGTGGAGAATCCGGCCAGGACACATCCGGAAGGTTTCACCCACATGGAGGGAGCATCCCAGGAAGAGGAGGAAGGCGATGACGAGGATCCGGTTGGAGTTTTATTGGAGCAACCCATTGAGATGGAGTCGCATAGGGAGTTAGTCCTATCCGATGACAAGGAAACGGAAGTCATGGCAACTCCACTGATCCGACACCCAATCCAGACCCGGGCAAGTGTTCGGAACACCCCCGCGAAGACGACGGGAGCGACGCAAGGCGACAGCAGTTCGAAGAAGTTGCAGAAGAAGTAGTTAGTTAGGATATTTTGATTTTTGATTAGGATTTGAACTCTAGTTTTGGAATGGGTTTCCCGCGCTTAGGACCCTGGTTCCGGATTTATTTTTAGAATGAGCCGGCAGTCAATTTTCTGGGTATTTCGGATGGTCCTTTGATTGGCTGCCCCGATTTTTGGGCTGCTTTTTGGCTTTTAGGTGTTGGCTTTTTATGGGGTTTTAAAGGCTGGCAAGCTTGTTGTGCTAGGATTCCCTCCTAGCAGATTTTCATTTTGTATTCTATTCTTTTTTTTAATCTAAGTGCTGAGTGAGCTTTTGGATTTCCATCTTTGTGTTCAAGTGTTGGTCTGAATGTTTATGACTGTACTAGAGTGTGAGGGAAGACAGGTGAGGAGGAATCCGGGTCTTGGGTAGTCGGTTCCATTTGAAAGGTACATTTGAGACAGTGTTAGATTCTTGACTGAGTGAAAGTGCATAGTGCCTTTGAACTACCGTAACGGTGATCCGGTTGATTGAGTAGCGGAAGCGAGTCCGGTTGTCAACCCGTGCGGAGGTAAGCGCCCGCCCAGAGGAAGTTGCCACTCTCCTGGAAGGTCTGCCAACCTCGGAACGGTCTGGCACTTAACAAACAACCCTCGATAGGTTCCGGAACCCTGTGATCTGTTGTTGTAGTAAGGAGTGGACCGAGTCCTGAGTGACCTACTTTCCGGATCGGGTGTCTAGGAAGTTGTGAGGACCCGGATCTTCTTTCCTTGTTGCAACTCCTTTAAATATTTGAGTGTTTGTTTGTGTTCGTCAAGTTTTGCGCATGTGAGAACCAGAGTGGTGAAGTCCCTACCCCTTGAAAGATCAAAGCAAACCCTCTGAGGGTAAAACAGAGGTGAAAGAAACCATATTGATTTGGAAGTGGAAACCGGATTCCGGGTAGAACCGGATTTGGATTGAATTCCGGATAGTTAAAAGTTCCGGAAACGAGTGAATAGGTGATTGGATTGAGGAGAAAAGAGAATCCGGAAAACTTGAAATGTCTAGCATCATCTTGGAATTTCTTGGGACGATATTTCGTGTTATCTTAGCACATTTTTGTGTTAAGGATACTTACGCCTAGACTGCGCGTACAACACTATCATCCTCAAGGCGAAGATAAATTTTGACTCTCTGGGCAGTCATTTATACGAGGTTTCTAAAATGTGAGTAGGAAGCAATGAGCGTTGAGCAATGAGCAATTGCATTTGAACGATAAAAATTTTATTTATTATATTTTTCAGGTTTCAAAATTATCATTAATCCTACATTTAGATATGAAGTTTAAAAAAAAAAATTAATTTTGGTATAAATCATTTATTTCATTCATTGCTTTAGATGGATGAAGATGATGATGGATGAATGTAGATGAAAGTTGGTGGATGAAAAAGAAATCCAACCCTAAATTTTTTGTATTAAATGAAGTCAGTTGCATCATAAAGCCTCTAATTTAGAGATGGATAAGGCAAATTTATCTGATATAAATGCAAGTGATGTAAATTGTTTGCATTGTAGTGTACACATATCAACCTTGTATAGGATTTTAAGAGACTTTTTTGTTTTGAGAAGGCTTTTAGAAAGACAATAATCATCTTACATACAGCATTCACAAGGGATCCCTAAGAGCCTCCTCCATCCCAAAGAGGCTCATAGGGAGACAATAATAAAGAGTAAGGATGTTATTCTTATCTTCAAATTTCGACAAGCCTTCTTGGGGTACCAAGGAGCCTTTCTTGCAAGAGTCTTTTGGCACCAAAGAAAAGCTCCTCAAATCCAAGGAGCCTTCCTTGGATTCCAAAGAGTCTTCTTTGCAAGAGTCCTTTAGCACCAAGAAGGGCTCCTCAGATTCGAGGAGCCTTCCTTGGGTTCCAAAGAGTCTTATTTGAAAGAACCCATTGGCACCCAAGAAGGGTCAAAATTTGGTCTATGAAGTCAATGTTCTTAAATGAAAGGTTCTGAAATCACAAAAAAAATTAGCGAACCACTATAGAATTGATTATTTCATTTCTTTAGATGAACCTTAATGGTACTATTTGGTTCCAAAGAGCACTAAGCCACAACCAAATTACAATGTAGGATTAGTTGTTACATTTGTCGTAGCACAGGGCAAGCAAATTCCCAGTTATACTACCAAAAACCACTTTAAAGTATAACAAAGTGACTCTAAAGATTGAACCCGCAAGATTCTATGAAGTATCTAGTCTTATTTGGTCTCTAAGCTTAGTCAGTATCCATATTTCCTCTTCCAATCCTAATACCACAACCGGAAACACAACAACACCAAAAACTACAACCAGACCCTCTTCTCCCTTCCCGATCCGGTCAACTTTCCGATCCGGTCTGATCAACTCACATCTGCTCTTACTCCCATCCGGTTTAGTTTTACCTCTGTTTCACCATCAAAGGGTTTGTCCCTTGCTTTGGAGAATGGTAGGCCTGTCACTCCTTCTGTGACTTATAGTGGCTGAAGACCCACTTCTCTATTCACCACCTTCCTACACTAATCCGGATCTGGTTTGATCCTTCACAGCAATCCAGAGAACTCTCTGGATCACCGGTCACACAAAGACCCTCCGTACGATCCTTTCATACTACAACGACCTTAGCGCCACGTTTCGTCTGTACGAAGCTAGGCGGTTGCAAATGAATTCGTCCATTCCAACATCAACTAAAATCCTTCCGTTTGCCAACTAAGGCAACAAGATCTCTCAGGAGGTCGGACACTCAACCGGATTTTCCACCCAGGAGTTCTAGTGCAACTAAGGAATCCCTCCCTATCCGCCTAGCCTAACAACGGCTATCTCGCCCGGAATCCTAAACCTTAGAGATGCTGAGGAACTGAAATTCACTCCCAACTCTTTCACAAGCCGCTCACTTGCACATAAGATCAAAACAAGAACACCAAAGGGAGAAATCACCCCCCCACAAGTATGCGCCTTCCTAACTCCTCACCACACAACCCTACCACACACGGGAGAGACACGCAACAAGAGGCCAAGAGAAGACATACACAAATTTGGGTAAAAAGACTCGCAGCTCCCAAGCAGGGTCTGACTTGTATACAACTTAATTACAAGGCAAAAAGGCCCCCGAAAATCCGCACTGGACATCCGAGTCTGATCCTAACCGGCCAAACTGGGTCAACATCCGATTTGGTCCTAACTATCTTACAAACATTACATTCCTACCTACATACCTACTCTCCAACTCCTCCACCCAGAGTAGGACTCTTGGGTTCCGCGGGCAATTGGTTAAAAACTTCAGTCAGGTTCCTCCTCCACTCTCCGGCAGCAGGATCCGAAAGATCTGATCCTAGCAATGAATCCAGATGAATGGGTTGCTCAGGCCCACGTCTTCGGTGACTCTTTTTTGACTCGGGCATCTGATCCTTGGGCTCCCTCGGATTTGATCCTCCGGCTGGGAACAAATCCGACAGCGAGAAGTCCGAAAGTGGAATCTCCAGGGAGTACATGGACCCGTTCAGCTTCCGGCTGCTGACATCCATCCGGTTGGCTGCCTCCTTTGCTGCCACCAATGACGCTTCCATCCAATCGGTGAAGTTGGTCAGGATCCAAACTATTTGGGAACCAGATACCTTGTGCTCCTCATGCACCCCTTTGTCAAACAATTCTACCTTGACTGCGGCGAATCCGGACTCTCCGAGGGTGTCCTTCACAGACTCGGCCACCTTCCAGGTTGCTTCCGCCATCTCCTGAACTGCGACTTTGTCCTCTATGAGGGCTACCATGTCGGCCTTTAGAGTGTCAACTTCCTCTTGAAGCCGACAAATCTTTGCCTCCTGCCTCCGGTGCTCATCCGGATTCGACAGATACTGAGCCACCTTACCCGGTAGCTTACTATCCGCCGATGCACCCACTAGTTCTCCGACACTGGCGAGGGTCCTCCTTTTGACCTCCCAGTTTGCTTGTATCCCGCACAGAATCACCGTCAGTTGATTGAACGGGTCGTTTGGGTCTTCGGAATCCGGCACCTCCACATCCGGTCCCTGTTCTGGAGTCGACCGGTTGGTAGGAGGGGTTCCTCTCTTGCGAGGAGGCGTCGTCTTCATCCGCTTCCTCGTCCGGAGGTGCTCCTCCTCGTCTTCTTCTTCTGTCTCGGGTTTGGACCCGGTTTGCTCTTCCTGCTCGTCATCCGAACCCGACTCTCCGTTCTTCAAGATAGACTGTTGAAGGTTCCACGTCTTCTCCTCCATATCTGTGAGGAGTTGGTTGCGATGGTAGAGGTGGAAGAGATAGGGACTCAAAGGAGTGGCCCTACTCTTCCCAATCCTCATCACCAACTGGGACACTAGATCGGAAAAGATCCGGGCCCAGTTCACCTTCCGTTCCCCGCTCAGGGAACCAAAAATCGTATTGCCGATGGTCATTGTCACCCTCGTCGGCTTCTCCGGGTGGACGATTGGAACCAGGAACTGGAGGAGGTTACGATGCCGATCGCTCTTGCAACCCGCGACCTCATATCCGTCCTTGTTGCTTGATTCTCCATGAAACTTGTCATAGATAAACTTGTCTTTCCGTCCAGCCATGCCGGAACCTCCCATCTGGAAGTTGTAAACTTCCCTCCGCCTTTCTTCTTCCCGTTCGGTCAGGCGGCCCCGGAGCGTGTTGTCAAACTCATTCAACACCTTACACTTCAGCTCTCTCACCATCCGATCTTCTCTAAACCCCCAGGGTTTATCCATCAACACCAGACAATGCATTGTGTTGAGATTGTCCATGAGCTCGGTCCTTGGTAGTTCCTCGGTAGAGATGACCGGAATTACTTTCCGGAGTTTGACGTCGGAGGAGGAACTAGGCACTCCCGGTCTGCTCTTACGCAACTGAGGCATAGACATGGACAGCTACTGGACCTTTTTTGGTTGCTCCCTCACTCTCTCCTAGCCGCATGTCTTGTTCCTCACTTCCTCTCATCCGATCTCAACTGGAAAACAACACAAAAACTTGCAACCCACACAATCTCTACCTTTCCTACACACTCTGACGTACCCAGCCTGAAGCACACATATAAACAACGGCTCTGGCGCAGACGGAGGCATAAAAGCGCTCAAGGTCAGCTCCAGAACTCGAGGAAAGTAAAAGA
This sequence comes from Neckera pumila, assembly GCA_963969595.1. Classification (NCBI taxonomy): domain Eukaryota; kingdom Viridiplantae; phylum Streptophyta; class Bryopsida; order Hypnales; family Neckeraceae; genus Neckera; species Neckera pumila. Next base: position 2,787,830 of record OZ018418.1, read on the forward strand.
GTAAAAATGAGGACGACCAGCCTTTATATAGTTCCAGGACCCCTGGTAGGTCATCATAACCTTTTCCAGTCCGGTCCATATCAATCCGGTCCAACCCTAATCCGCTCCGAGATGTGATCCAGAGGTGATTCGCTCCTAAATACTAACATTCTGACCGGATCAGATCCAATTTTTCTCCTTACTGGATTAGCATTGTCTATCTTCAGTTTCCTTTTGCCCTTTTAACAAGATCCGGATCCTAATTACCCGTTTCCATTCCAATATTTAGGCAAGCAAAGGAAAACTAAAATTTTTGCTTGCGACAACATTTCTTCAAATGAAACTTGAAGGTGCTATTTGATTTCAAGGAGGACTAAACTAGCCTCAAAATAGTTAACAAAGTTTTGTGGTCAATAATGCAAATCTTAATGGTTTTGTGAGTTTGCATTTTTGAATTTAAAAAACTAATTTAGCAATCTATTTTCTAGGATGTATACTATTGTGTATAAATGAAGTCTTTTTTAGATGGATGAAGAATGGATGACATGGATGAAGTTCATCCATACATAGATGAATGGATGTCTTTTCATGCAACATTTGCCTGTAACATTAATTATTTGATTTGCAAATTTTTTTTAATTATTTCTATTTTTGTTTTTTGACACTATTATTTTTGGGGTCTGACAATACTATTTATTACTCTGACATCTCTATTATTAGTAAAAATCCTTGCAACAAGTGTTCAAATTTAATAATTCATTGCTCAACGCTCAACGCTCATCGCTCTCCGCTTATATTCTAACGTCGTTGGTCGTCTATATAGTGTTCCTCTGGACTTTTTATTGTAATTCTTGAGCCCGAGGTAACTGTGGACTCTTGGGCATGTCATCGCTAAGTTATTTCTATAGAGCTTGTTATTATCCTCAAACCAAGGATAACTGTGGACACTACGGAGCTCATCTTTTTAGTGTATCTCTAGAACTTGGGCAATTCATTTACTTTTTTATAACCCTGGATGTTTGGCTTATATTCTCTAGTCCTTGGGTGGTTCAGCCTTTCGCATATATTTTTGGTGATCCTTTTGTTATGCTTTTATTCTTCTATATTTATTGATTTATCTTTGACTCAAGGATAATGTCTACACTGGATTGTATAGATGTTTCACGTTAGTGACTATCTCTTTTTTTGTAGTTTTCTTTCTGTCTTCTACAGATTTTGGTGTATATTTTCTCTAGAATCTTCTATTGCGTGTGTTTATTTGTTTAGTTATGCTCGACTCAAAGATAATTCAGAACTTTGCAAATGAAATATCTTTGACGTTGGGTTTGTGTCCGTGGCCCAGGGCTAATTATCTTTGGATCGAGGATAATTATCCTTGGGTGGAGGATAATTAGCCTTGGGTCAAGTATTATTGTGCTTGGAGATGGTTGTTGAGGACCATGATGATGTACTAAACCATAATGTAAAACAGGTCAGGGCCAATTATCCTCAACCTAAAGATAATTTGCTTTGGATTGAATATAATTGTGCTTTGAGAGGGTTATTGTGGACTATAATGATGTACTGAACCCTAATCTAAAACAAGTAAGGGCCAATTATCCTTAGCTCCAGGATAAATTCTAACGTTGAAGGGCCAAAATGAGGGCTGAAATGATGTGCTATACCCTGATGATGAAAGTGTTCTGAATTCAACAACAATTGAGGCATAGGAATGCTTTACAAAGTGTTATAAATGCACCCGAATTCCTAAAGAAATGCATCCTAATTAATGAAACAAGAAAAGCAAATAGCTGAATTTCCAAATTGAACTAAGATTGTGAAAGCCAACTTTGCAATGAACTCGCCAAGAGCTACAATTGCAATGTAGAGGAATACAATTATTTGTCAGAGGAACTCACAATGAAGACCTACATTTGTAAATATCAACCTACAAATCTAAGTTTTACATTAAGATCTACATTTGTAAATCATAAGAAGCGGACCCTAAATCACAACAAAGACAAGCAGTTTGTAAAGACCTAGCCAAACTCCCCACCTCCATCACATCTATTCCATGCCAAGAAGCACAGACATGAACCAAATGCAAATGCAAAGTCAGAGTTGAGTGCAAAATCCAAAAGTTTCACAATCTCAAAAGAAAGTATCAGTCAACACAGAAGCATCTCAATTCCAAAAAATCTGTGGCTATCACACAAGCAAAGCAATTCCAAAAACTTTCTCTCTTTTCATAAATCTGGGGTGGAAGACACACAAGCCAAAGGACATACACGCATGAATGTGTCTCGATGAAAGACGGGCTTGAAAAACACAAAGACGAGCTTAGAAAACACAATTAAGTTTGTAAAATAAGATTTGGAAAACGAGATAAAGACGGGCTGGGAAAGACGGGCTTGGAAACCACAAAGATTGCTGGCAGTTTCTAAAAGAAGACGTACAAGATCGCATATCAGGATTTGAAGCTCCAAGTTACAATGCAGCACCCAGCTAACCAACACCAGACCACCAATTTCTTGTCCGTCACCACTACGATTGACCTTAAAACCGAGTCGCAATCCAACCCCAGCTAGCACCGGACCACCAATTTCTTCTTTGTCACCACCACGATTGACCCTAAAACGCCCAAATCCGCAGTCGGAGGTTCGCAATGACAATTCTATGCGCAATAGTTTAGATCGGAAGAAGGTATATACAAATGCAAACCTGAACAAAAGGCGTGAAAAAACAAGAATGGCGTGGGCGCAACAAGCTCCAAAAACACAAGAAACAGAAGAAATTGAACAAAAGGCATGAAAAAACAAAAATGGCGTGGGCGCAATGAGGTCCACAAATACAGAAAACAGAAGAAATTGAACAAAAGGCGTGAAAAAATAAGGATGGCATGGGCGCAACCAGGTCCACAAACACAAGAAACAGAAGAAATTGCTCTAAAGGCGTGAAAAAACAAGAATGGTGTAGGCGCAATGAGCTCCAGAAACACAAGAAACAGAAGAAAAACATAGGAATAGAACGAGGAATAGAAAAAACCCTACTACGCCGGAATTTTGCGGAAATGGGAGAGATGACGTGCCTATTCCGATACTTAGCCCCCTCGCTCTAATTTCCGATACCTGCCCCCCATTCCAATACCCCAGTTCTGATACCTGCCTTCCAACCACATCCCAATACCCGCCTGTCTCCCTCAAGTACATTTAGATTTTTTGTATAAGATAAAATAGTGAAAAAAATTAAGAATGTGAAGTTATTTAATTAAAATTTTCATATAAGAAAATCTAACTATTATAAAGTTTTATCTAACTGCTTAAAAAAAAAAAAAAAAAATTATCAAAAAAACCTACTTCATCCCTTAACCCCTAAATGCCCAAGGCCTGTTTTCGGCTTCTTTGAATTTGCACTAAATTGAACAAAATGCCAACATTTTGATAAGTTGTATCAATTTTTTTTGAGTTGTAACCGTACAAATTCAAACTAGACATGATTGTTAGAGATCTCATAGGAAAAGAAAACACAACAATATAACTTATGGAGTGAAAGATTAAAATGTTCGACCATGAGGGTGCTAAAATTGCAAAAATCTTTCAATCTTCTTTACACAAATCAAATCTAAAAAGTTGGTGACCAATAAAATATGAGGTTAAAGGGCCTAAGTTGTATAATCCCGATCAATTTAAAGCTTCTTAAAATCTATTCTACAATTTTTTTAAATGAATTTTGAATGCGATTTTTTCTCCAGAATCTAGTGTATTTGAGGCTCATTTCCAAGAGCTCTCAACACTATAGGAAGTCAAGATTGCAGCGGGTACCTTGTACAAAAACTTGAATAGAAAAATCACTATCATTTATTTTCAAGATTGGATTTTTTGTGCTAAAACCAGACTTGAAGAAGAGCTTTCTAAAAACATAAGCTATTAAAAATAGCAATTTTATTAGGTTTTATTTACCTTCAAAGTTTTGCAAACATTAGATTTTGGTGCCCTTGGGCATTTAGGGGTTAATTTGTACAATACCCGCTCCTGAAGTAGAATACCCGGCTTTCCCCCCCCCCTCAAATTATAATACCTGGTCTACCTCCACGACCACCAATTCTGATACCTGGCCTACCCCTTCAAATTGTAATGCCCCCACTCCATCCCACCCCCAATTGTGATACCCAAACTCCTCGAAAGTCCTCATAGCTTTCCACAATCTTGTACACTTATGGCATAATTGGAAGTCCTTATACTAGATTTCCACAAATTAAAGATCCTTAGAACTTTTGCAATTCACTCATTGATAAGAATGAAATGAAAGCTCATTAGACATATGTAAATATAGAACATGATTTTCAAATTTTCGTTTTGGGAGAAATTGTTTCTTTCATTGGAAGTGGCGAACCTTAATGATAAAAAAAATGGGGAGGGAGTGGAAACGGGAGGGAGTGAGTGAGATTTATATCATTGGGAGTGGCTAACCTTAATGATTAAAATAGTGGTTTTAGGGTGTGGATCTGTGAGTGAGTGAGTGAATTTTTGATGCATTCACATTTTCGATGTAAATTTTGCGGAAAATAGGGTTAACAGCAATTGGTAGCTTTGGGGATTTAGGGTGGTTTTTTGGGTTTTGATTTAGGAGAATGGTCCTACATTACTAAATTGTCAAGAATGTAATTATTTAATTCAAAAATGCCAATTCTAAGGATTGTAATGTTGTAAAAAGTGATTTGCACCTAATTTTTTCTTAAAATTTTAGAAACCATAAAAATGATGGTCCATCATAGATGTTCCAAAAATAACCTCTATTAGATATTCTCGTGAGTTTCATCTTAATACTAAAAAAAATGGGATGATTCAAAAATTTCCACTTTCATATAGATATATAAATTCAATTCTCTATTTTCAATTCATTTCCTAGACTATTAGGGTACTTAATCTTTTTGGATTCTACTGGAATTGACTTCTGAACTATTGATATTTTGATACTTCATAGAATGATTTATTTCCTACATTATTTTGTTGAAGCTTTGTAAAAATCAAGAAATTTGGTATTGTTTAAAAAAATGAATTTCTTTTTATTCATTATAATTACTAGTAATTTAGTGAACTATGAAAAATGTAGAACAATGTTCACATGAAGTTATCTAATCATTTTTCATTTTGAATACATAGAATAAGGAGCTTCCTTTGGTGTGAATACCAAAGTAAATTAATGTTTTTATATTTTAAATGTTTTCCCAATAAAATTAAAACACTTGCGCTTTATATTTCACACAAAATTGAAGATGGAAGAAAAGGTAAGTAAACTAATCATAATAATGTATAGAATAGTCATTATTTTCCTAACTATAGATATTATTTTACAAACATTTTTTTCAATAAAATATGTAATAGTTAATACTTGAAACTATAATTGGGTGAAACTTTGTCCATTTCTTAGGGATTAAATGGTCCACTATTAAAGTTGCTCTTTCTCATTAATTAAAAAATCTTAGTACTTAAAACTTAGAATTATAGACCTCTCTACTAAAGTGTATTTTTTATATTTTTTTTTTACAAAATCAAAATTATATGTAACTTTTAGTTGTTTAGATCCAATTAACCAAAATTTTATGAACATTAAATGTGAATTGAAAAAACTAAGAAGACCAAATTCCACTAATAATGAATTGGGGTTCATTTGTATGAAGAATTGTCTTCTTATAACTAAAGCATTTTCGTCAATTATTCAAATCGTGCCTTCTGGTGTTATATGTAAAAAAATTGTTTGTTTTCGTTCATTTGAAAAGATTGAATATTAATATATTATTCTTGGGTAGCATTTAGTCCCTTAAGTAATTCTAAGTATGAAAACTACATTATTTACAAGAATATTTGAAGTAATAGAAGTTAAATGTAAGTCATTATGAACATAAGTATGAAGTGCAAGTACATCATCTTGAGATAGGCTATATAGATTAAGAATACTAAGTAGGTAAAATACAAAATCATTAGAAAAAAAATGAGGCCCTCAAAAGGCCGCGAGTTATCTTGACGATCCCAATCTCGGGAATTACACTAAATTGAAAAATCAGCTGTACACAAAGGGTGCCGATGTGGCCGGGACACTACCACGTCAGAAAATATTAAAAAATATATATTTTTTTAAATTTTCTTTCAAGAAAAAAAATATATGTATATATATATTTTTAAATTTTTAAATTTTTAGATTCTTGTTTAAATTTTTTTAAATATTTAAATTTTTTTTAAATATTTAAATTTCTTTTAAATATTTAAATTTCTTTTAAATATTTAAATTTCTTTTAAATATTTAAATTTCTTTTAAATATTTAAATTTCTTTTAAATATTTAAATTTCTTTTAAATATTTAAATTTCTTTTAAATATTTAAATTTCTTTTAAATATTTAAATTTCTTTTAAATATTTAAATTTCTTTTAAATATTTAAATTTCTTTTAAATATTTAAATTTCTTTTAAATATTTAAATTTCTTTTAAATATTTAAATTTCTTTTAAATATTTAAATTTCTTTTAAATATTTAAATTTCTTTTAAATATTTAAATTTCTTTTAAATATTTAAATTTCTTTTAAATATTTAAATTTCTTTTAAATATTTAAATTTCTTTTAAATATTTAAATTTCTTTTAAATATTTAAATTTTTTTTAAATATTTAAATTTCTTTTAAATATTTCAAAAAATTTTAAATATTAAATTTTTTTTTAAATATTTAAATATTTTTTAAATTTAGACCCGCGCTGCGTTGTTCCTAGCATAGGGAACAACCCTGAAACAATCCTTTTCTGGCTCCATTTTGCTTCTAATGTGCGTCATTGTTGAGTTGAAGGATATTGTTTGTAATAAATACCGTTGTTGACCTTAAGCTCTAAAGGTTTTCACTATATTTTTACTATAAATGCTACAAAACTGCCATTTGTAGTACAAGTACCAATTTTTGGAAATTATACAGCATATAGGAAAATAATAGTAAGTAGAAAGAAGCTAAGAATGATTCAAAATAATAAATTGTTAACAATGTACTAGTCATGCAATGGAAAATTTTAAGATATCCAATGGTTGTAATGTTCAGATAATCAATCTACAGTTTAGGTTTTTATTTTTTTCCACAAGTACTAAAAATTGAATTAAATAAATGACTTCAAAGTTTATTTTTGAGTAGAGAGTCCATAACTACCTGCAAACTACCAAAACTTTAAATCACTATAACTTTTGTCTCTAAAATCAGAATGGAATGATTCAAAGCTTTCCTTGCGTATATAAATCTAGGAAACAATTTCAAATTTTTATTTCTCAAAAAAAAGATTTTTAAAGAATTTTTTCTTGCTGCCCAAACTGCCTGCCAAGTAATGAAAATTGCATATCATAACTTTTCCACAATGTAGTCAGATGTATTGAAAATTATTGGGGCTTAAAGTCACCCCTTGGGAAAAATGTTGTGTGAAAATTTCATAGAAAAAGAAAGGAATCTTCATTCGTAGTGAGCTATCCAAAATCACTATATTTCTAAAAAAACAACGTTTGGTCCTTAAGATAAGGGGGTATGAATCTCATGACATTTGCAATTGGATTCCACGAATTCTGCGAAATACAGGGCATCATGGCTTAGTTTTATATTATTTTCACACGTAAATAAGGGGCAAGAAATAAACACCCACATGGATTCTCTACGAGAGTGGACATTAATTTGTACAACTTGCACATTTTTTTCCTTAAGGCCTTATTTGTTAAATTGAGACAAGTTGCAGTCTCATTTTAATTCATTCTATATTTAAAATAAAAATTAAAAGGCCTTATTCATTTGAGAATTTTAATAAATTGAGACTTCCAAATGGCAAAATACTATTTCATATGTTTTGCAAGTACTAAAAGAAGGAGTGAGAAACTGCAATGAACATTTGGAATTTTATTTTTTTTATAGACATAAAAGTATAATAGACCAAGATGTTGTGAAGTACGTCATTTTTCCAAATTGAGACTTGCTTGTGCTGACAGAATGATGTATGGACTTGTGATACCAAACTTTTCTCATAAATTACATTAGAACCAACAAAAATTTGAATACAGAAGAAAATACAACATATGGAGTGCAAAAATATACTAATAATAGAAATTCACATTGTTACAAGGCAACAATATGATCATATTAGGATAGACACCACTGCATAAACTCGTTTTGCAAACATCTAATAATATCTAAATGCAAAAGCGCATTCTACTTAAATCACTAAACTAGTAGTTAATCAAGAACTATTTCTCCACTTTTGCTGAGGACGCATCATCACTGGAATCAGACGGAAGAGCCACCACCAATAATTTGATGATGTTGATCTGCACCTTTTAACCTTTGTAACATTAGGTTGACCATCAATTTCCTTTTTTCCACGTGGTTTGAAAGCTGTCATGAGACATCCTATTTTTTACCAGCACGGGTCAATTGAAGTTTCCTCGTGCCACACAATCCTTGCATTTGTATCCCATCCAGCATACATATTCAAGTTGATGTGACAATTTGAAGCAGGCGTCCAGTATTGGATTTGGATCAAATTAATACGCCTCGGATCTGGATTTGGATTTGTGAGTGCCCTCGCAAGCCAAAACGGCTTTGGATCTTTGCCAGCGGGACGCACCACAACAAAATAATTGGCAAATACATCACAATTAACACGACAGTCTTTTCTTCGTCCAACAAAGGGCGGATCGTCTGCAAACTCTTCACGCGCTCTCCCATCTTCCTCCATTGTGTCCTCTACTTCATTAATGATTTCAGAAGCTGGCCAGAATCCATCCTTCAATGTCCCGCTTGTCACAAGAGGTGCATCGAGAGCGGCTCTGACACCTTTCCAATAGTTAATTGTTGACTCATTCTTCCTCCTAAATTCTCCAGATTGGTCATCGTCCGCCATATTGCCCCAAAGTGCAATGAAACCAGACAACCCTTTTTTGATCTCATCAAGGGATTTCATTTGGTGTGGAGCCAAAGGTTGCGAACTATCGCTAGGCACTTTGGGATGGTCATCTTCAGTCTTAGACCACAACCAAATCCCTTTGCCTTATTCTAGCACCCATTTCTTGTCTGTACAAAGATTCTTATACTCCATCAATGGCCATCCATTAGAATCCATATAAAACTTGAACTACTGGGACTTAGAATGACCTTCCAAGAAGTCCCCGCCTGTGCCCAAATATCCTTGCACAAACCGCTTGAAATCAAGAACCTCTTCTATAAAGTGAGGAATGACGAGGTGCGTCTCACAATCCATGAAGGATTTCATGAGCCTTGGAATTGTCTGGTAGTTATGGATCTTCAACATAGTGCTCCATCAACCAAAAAGAGCATCAATGTCTTTGTGTGTGTTTCCAACGATGAGGAAATTAATGTATATCTCACAAAAAATGCCTCTAAAAACAAGGAGAGAGCAAAAAGCAAAAACCCATTGATTCTTGTTGTTCCTTGATGCATTGTCCAGCTATAGAGTCAATATAGGGGGCAACGGCTGAGTGGGGACTGGTTCTGGTGGAGGAGGAAGGAGGGAGTCCAAAAACATTTCAAAACCTTTCAGCACTGCCTTTGTCAATGTGGATTGCCCTTCCTTGACAGCAGACAACTTGCGTGATGAATTCTTAAGCGGCCCTTCTAGATCACGCAACAACCTTGCAATAGACCCAATTGTGTAATTTGAGTTCGTCGGAAAATTGTCTAGGCCATAGTGCCCGTACCGAACATCGCCATGTCCATAAGCAATCATGCCCGTTATAGCGACGAGCATTTTCATGAACAAATCTGTTGCTTTTGTCTTATGAGAAAAATGTGGAGAAGTAGTCTTAGACTGATCCATTTTATCATGGATGATGGTAAGCATCTTCTCAGGGTATTTCTCGGAAATATGCCTATTTGCATTATAGAGCTCCCTGTGGGCTTTTTGCCTTGAAAGATGAGTGCTCAAAACCCTACCCCACCTGTCCTGCGCACTAGAAAGCGGAGTGCAAGCGCCCCTCAGCTGCCTATACCTATCACAAAGACCACACCTTGAAAAAGAGTCCCCTCAAGCTTTTGTCACATACTCTAGAAACAAAGCAATTTGGATGTTGCTCAAGCCACTAGACAAAATTGGCGGCAAATTCAAAGCAACATTGGCCTTGTTGATTTTTGGTAACTGATCACTCCAATGAAATGCGGATGGCAAAACCATTGTGGGGACTTTCTCCCCGGATTCTAGTGTCCTTGACTTGTGTGGCATCTGGTCGGCTTCACTTGCAAGCATGTCTTAAGTGTGGCGGTAGCTTGTACAATATGCGTGCGGGATTTCTTTAAGCCCACATTCCCATGTAAATCCGACTACTTTCCAATCTTGGCCATATACTTGAACCTGTAAAAGGTAGCCTTCAAAATTCCATGAATGACCCATCAAGCTTCGGGACATACTTTGATACTCTTCAAAGTGACCCACCACTTGCCTGCACTGTCTTTGTGCTTTTGTTTGCGCACTTCAAGAAGACACTTCTTACAAGTGTACATTCCATCGTGCACATGAAGTTCATAACGCATGGCTTGAATTTCTCGATGTGGAAAGTGCTGCAAGCAATTCCTTTGGCAGCACAATTTGGTAGACACTTTAGCAATTGCTTGCGGAGTAAGAATAGATTCTTTTTAGGGAGGAATAACTGGTTCCACCCTCGCTCAAGAACTATCATAAGAACGCACTCCAGCACAAACTCAACGATTCAAGGCACTTACAGCTGTATTGTATATGTTTGTCTGGTCATGATCGTACAGACTGACACCATTTAAAAACACTTGTATAATGGGCCAAGCGTGCATGGACCACATCCAACCTAATGGGACTTCCTCCTTGCACAAAGACCGGGAATCTAAACGGCAACGTGATCGTCACCAAGTGGTCGCCCATCCATGTCTATAACAAGGTCTGCATCGACACTCATGCAGACCGCATTTGCAACATCATCACTTGCTTCATTTGTGAGCGTGACGCCATTTGTGTTCCACAAAGATCGAGGGATTCCATCACACACAGCAACACCCGGAGGCAATGTCGGGACCGGGTTCTCAAAATCATCAGGTCCATGAATATCCATTCTCCTGGGCCAGATTAACAAATTTCATAAATGCATCCTGGACTTGAGGTTAAAGGAAACTGACTAGAACACCTTGATGACTAAGACCCTACAACATGAGAAAACATTACATACCATTTTGAATTACACTTAGTCCCGTATGTACTACATTGTCAACTCGACGGTAATGAACTCCACATCACGGACGTAGAAAATTATTCTCCAGGTGTTCAAAATGTAAGACCTTCATTAAGAAATGATAAATAATATACAAATGTAGAGGTCAAAGATGACACACATAGTTTTTATCACTTACCTAACCTTCTGTACATCTGACACTTATTCCAAATCATGAGGTCTACAATGCAAACCCTAGCTGAAAAGAGAACATTCTAGCAGTTGTGACATTTTAAAGCTTGTTGTCACTCTTTCAATTCTCAAAGTTAGATTGATATGCAAGTAAAATCATCAAAGCTTAATGAATCTAGAAAAAAGGACAATAAATTTCCAAAAATATATGTTGGATTGAATGGGAAGCCTTAATGCAAAACTCAGACATCTCTCCCAATAAATAAATAAAGCGGTGAATATCTGAAATCCGTTTTTGCCTAATACATCCCGTTACTCCAAATGCTACCCTATTTTTATATTCCCCAAAGATAATTTTCATATACCATAGTAGAATAAATCAAATTATAATGCTATTTGCTGTATATTTCAACTTCTACAGTAGAACCTCTCTTAGTGCATAGTGCGGGAATTATGCACCAGAAGAGGTTTATGCATTTGAAGAGGTGCAGTACTGTTCACTGCCTAACGTGGCTTCTAACTACAGGGCCTCCAACCACATGACTTCTAACTACAAGGCCTCCAATCACTGTTCATCAATAAAGACTTCAAAGTGCTATCTCTCTTAGTGCATATTATGCACTAACAAAGTATGTACTAAGAGACGTTCTACTGTATCACATCATTCAAACCCCAAGAAATCACTTATTGCTAAGATGGAAAGAAAAAGAAATATGCACACTATTATAGCCATAAAACACACAAATCCAATTATAATAAAAATTAACACACAATACAATAACTCACAAGATATATCAATCTTGTGAGTCTAAGTTGCAGTAGACTCTGTTGCGGAGTCATCCACAATAGACAACTCAGAAGTCTCTCTATCCTCAGACGCTGACTTGTCTATAAAATCTTAGACATTCAAAGCATAGTTATTTTTCTTGTGTTTAGATTTTTGGTAGCCAAAATCCACAAATGTTGAAGCTATTTGTTCAGCATACATCAGAAGATCAAAAGTCTTCTCCGGACTGAAGAGAAGACTTCTTTTCTTCCTAATCGCATCAGTTATCAATCTCGTACGACTGCAAACATATATAGGATACAGTATTAGATTTCTGAAGCGCAAAAAGTACCATGCCAAGAATCATGAGGAAAATATTGCAAACTTACTTATTGCTTTTAGTCTTCTAAGCAAACTTCTTGGGCACAACAGGCACCGACTCAAGATCTTGTGATGTAACAACTGCTCGTGTCGGTTGTATTACTTGTGTGGTCACTACAATCGGAGCAACTTTCTTTATAGGTTCCAACAAGGCATCAAAAATGTCTTTGTTCTCCTCCAAGGCCACAATGTGATGGCTCAAGTCACAACAAACAACAATCAATGCACCTGAAATGAACAAATTCAAACACTTTAGTTCAATAGTTCATTTTGCTAAAATTAATTGACTTAAGCAAAAAATAAATTAAAGACTAACCTGTGGATGCACTACAATCTACCACCAAATCTCCTTCAACGGTTGTGCCTTCAATGAGGACCTGTAAGAACCGAGGGTCCTTTTCACGACCTGCTCGCCATGGTATATTTCTATTCATTCCCATGTTCCCATCAAAAGTATAATTGTTGATCATGTTATTCCAAACAAGGTCTATATTAGCCTTCTTCATTGCCAATGACCGTTTGAAAGAAAAATTTGGTTTTGCATCGTTGCCAAGATCCTTTACAAAAATGATGACACCGAACTTCATTGTCTGCAATCATTCAAATGATCAAACGGTCAGATAGATGAAAGAAATGAGGCTAACAAGAGCAACAAACAACTAACACTTCAATTGAAAAAAAATAGAGAAATTACCATGGTGGCACAATCAATAGCCGATGTCAAAGGGAGACGATTCATGCCCGTTAATTCCTTAAAAGTCAACATCGGGTACGTCTCATACAATTCTGCGATAGTGTTCCTGGAATCTACACAATAAGAGTGGAAAATCACCATGCAGTCGTCATCTTGCAGATGCTTCTTTGCAAAGGTACATGCCGGCTGAAGAGCTTCTTGCTCTACATCAGCATTCCATGTGGGCACTCCTGGCACGGGCAAATTGTCTGGACAGCAAAACCTCACGAGGTCCACGCCCAGAAATCGAATCACTTCACCCCCATATATGCGAGGCGTTCCTGCCGATAGCTGCAAAATACAGAACAGTGAAATGAATTAAACATAGATCCAATTTATAATCATGTCATTCAGCTCATACATGAAAAAGAAATCAAAATTATGAATAAATTACCTTCCTTAGAAATTCTAGCACCTCCGTGTAGCAATTTGGTGGATTGGACTCCATGTACTTGACCAAGTCCTCAATGGAGAGATTTACAATTAAGTCTTCTGAGTTGATCTTGTCACCTTTCTCCAAGTTAATCACCTACATCCCAAAAGTAATAACATCTTCAGTCCAGTGTTGTAATGCCTTCCTCTTCACCCCGCTTTCAGATCTCATTTGCATCAGGGAGCCTTGGTCCACCGTCAAAGATGCTATAACTGGAACACCTCCATCGACCTTCTTCTTGCCTTTCACTTGGCCTTCTCCTCCTTCTCCTTCTCCGCCAACCTCTCCAAACAGTCCACTTCCAATTTCTCCTTTGTGGTTGCCAAATCAATGAGGCGGGCCATTTTCTTCCTATCGTTGGCCTCCCTTCTCGCAATGGCCCTTTTCTTTTGCTTCTCTGTCAAGCCTGCAAACTCATCCACCTTCAAATCAATGACACCTTTGCCTTCAAGAGCTGCCTGCATCTGAACCTCCGACGGATGAGTGAAAGTGCTGGGGCAATCCAAATACCAACCACCACCACTGAGGTGGGTTGTTGTGAACGTACGCGTTTGGTTTGGAGTGTACATGCCCACTCTAGAACTATGGTCTAACCACGTAGGCAAAAGGAAGAGAGGTCTTTCCTTGCAATTGCACCTTTCAGTTCAAGCTCAAGCTTGAAGTAACTGTAATTCAAAAACAAACCAATCAATCCAAGGTACACAAAACAAAATGGCAACAAAGAATAGAACCAAAACTGGTGGTACCTCAAGGTACCTCAAAAATCACCGTTGGATCCGAAGGTGGTCTATGAAGTATGCGGGAATACGCAATATCAATATTTAGAAATCTGGATTAGTTTAGGGTCAATTCCGTAAATATTTTCAAAAATTTGTAGTAGTGTAGCTGCAAACCAGAGCATTTAGTAGAAACTAGGAAGTCAAGAAGTTCTGGCTTGCAAAAACTTGTAGAATAGGTAAGAAACGGACTTCGGCCAGAATCCGGAAATCGGAATGGAATCCGGATTCAGGCAACCTACGAACTAGGGGTCCGGCCTATGAAAACTAGGAATCCGTTTGCAATGGCGGCGCATTAAAAGGCCGAACCAACGGATGTCGGTCACTGGCCGGGTACTTAAGCGCATGGGCCTTTCATTTTTCTCCCTATTTCTTCCGCTCGAGGAGGTGTGTGCTTGCAGGTTTTGGAGCCCGTTTTTAGAAGAGTGAAAGAGTGGTGAGTTAGGCCGGATAGGGAGAGAAGGAAAGGAGGGTGCCGATTGCACCGGATTGTAGGTCAAGAAGATGGCGGAATCATCGGTGCAAGGGCAGAAGACTATTCCCTCTGTCAAGCTCCTGTACCCAGTCATTCCGTTGGACTCTGCTGAGCGCTTAGAGTTAGAGGAAGATCTCTTCAAACTAGGGTGTATCGGGTTCATCCGGCACCCCTGGACAGTTAGAAGTGAAGATTTTCTTTGTGAGCTGGTTATGGGGATGCCAAATCAGTTCAAGCCGACGCCAAGGGGTCGATGGGCCTCTTGGACGAAAGGGATGTGGGCGGAAACTTACGGGTTGAAGCAGTCCAGATCCGGAAATGCGACCTGGACGGATAAGTTTTATGAAGGGAAGTTCAAGAAAGTGCCGCACCACAAGGAGGGTTTTATCGTTAGTGACTGTATCAATGAGCGCCATATGCGATTACTGGATTTTCTAATTCCCATTGTGTATCCGGAAAAGCCAACCAGGATTACGGTTACGGTGGCGAATACAATTTTCGGAGCAATCAAGGGCCGGGTCGTGAACTGGGCGACCATAATCCACCAGAAGGTCAAGAAGATGGCGGTGGCTATCGACAAGGCCAAGCAGAGTCCGCTCAGCACTTACTTATTCCACATGTATCATCATTTTGATTACATGACTCCGCAGGAACAAGTTGCCTATGAGACCGGAATGCAGATCCTGAAGTACGGATTCACGGAAGAGTTGAAGCCGACAGGAGAAGCGGCACTAGAAGAAGAAGAAGAAGAGGAGGATCCGGAACCGAAGCCGCTGGAGAAGAAGAAATGACAGAAGACCACTAATCCGGATGCACGAAGAACGAATCTAGACATGCCGGAACCAAATCTGTCCTTGACCCAACCATCACCAGAACCTTCCGATGTATCCGACTTCTATGAGACCGGAACCTGATGGATGGTGCAGTGCCGGAAGATGCATGCCAAAATGGCAGAGGTGATCACGGGCGTCGCCAGGGAGTTAAATGTTGAGACGGATCAGATCTTCAACGAACTCCGGAAGACACCAGATCCGGCACTACTCCAAGAGAAGGACAAGCAGATCGAGCTGCTTAAGGCGGAATGGGATCACTACAAGAACAAGTTCTATTGGACGGAGGGGCAGTCGCTCTTAACAAGGAAGAAGGAGACGGATGCCCTGAAGTTAGTCAGGGATTTGAGGGTATTGTTAAAAGAACCGGAACATCAGATTATCCGGTGCGCGCTTTACACGAAGAAACTATTGTAAGAAGAACACAAAGGCTTTGTATTCCAATGAAAAGAGGATACAAACAAGTACAAGGAAGAGGTGAAAAACCCAAGCAAGGGATTGCCCTCTTATACTATTCTACTAACAAGTGCCATGACTACCCTTATGGATTATATCAACATAGAAGGCTGCCCTTCTCTAATACCACGTTGTCCCTCTTTAATATAACACTGTCCCTCTCTAATAACACCTTGGTTGGCTACAAACAACTCCTAACTAAATCACTCTCTAACTTCTACACTCCCACTTTGTTTGTTGCCAAACAATGTCAAACCCATCTCTATGCAAAGAACTTCATAGCGAGGCTTTGCAAGAGCCTTGATAAGCACATCCGTCACCATGTGCTCGGTAGGTATGTACCTCATTTCTATCACATTGCTTTCAGCCTTCTCTCGAATGAAATGGTGTTGGATGTCAATGTGCTTACTCCGAGAATGGTGAGTCGGGTTCTTTACCAAGGCAATGGCGCCTTGATTGTCACACATGATAGGTGTGCTCTTCTCTTGCTCAAGGCCAACATCACTTAACAACTGTCTTAGCCAGATCGCCTCCCTTGTGCCTTGACTAATGGCCATGTATTCCGCCTCGGTGGTAGACAATGCAATAGTGGGTTGCTTCTTCGAATTCCACGAAATGGCACCATCTCCAAGCATAAACACATAGCCCAATGTAGACCTGCGATCGCTTGCATCTCCAGCCCAATCTGCATCACAAAAGCCTACCAATGCAAGACTCTTGCCTCCAAGGACCAATTTGGCCTCCAATGTGCCTTGGAGGTACCGCATGATCCTCTTCATCGCGGCCCAATGCTTTGGACCGCTCTTGGCCATATGTTGGCTCACCACACTCATGGGAAATGCAAGGTCAGCCCTTGTGGCTACCATGGCATACATTAAGCTCCCCATCGCAGCTTTGTATGGCCCATCTTGCATTTCCACCTTTACAGTTTCATATTCCTTATCCGTGAGCTTCTCCAACTTCGAATGCACATCAAGTGGCGTGTCAATGGCCTTGCACTCCTCCATGTTGAAGCGCTTCAACACCTCCTTAATGTACTTGCTTTGGCTCATGGTAATGGTGCGCACCGCCCTTTGCCTTTGAAAGTCCACGCCAAGGCAATAGTGTAGCTCACTGAGGTCACTCATGTCATACTCGCTCTTCAGCATGGCTTTGACCTCCTCCATTATCTTCATGGTGTTTGTCATGATGATCAAATCATCCACATAAACGATGATAATCACCAAGGACTCGTTTGTTTGTTTGATGTAAAGAGAATGGTCCGCGTGGCTCCTTTTGTAACCTGCCTTTGCAAATAAGGCATCTATATCCATGTACCATGCTCTCCCTGATTGTCTCAATCCATAGATGGCCTTTTTGAGCTTACACTTTAGTTGCTCTCGCCCTTCTTGAACAAAATCCTTAGGTTGGTTCATGAAGATGACCTCATCAAGGTGTGGATTGAGAAACGCCGTGACGACATCCATTTGGTGCATCTCTAAGTCCATGGCTGCCCCTATGGCCCCCATACATCGAATGGTGCAAAACTTGGCCACCGGTGCAAAGGTCTCATTGAAGTCCACCTCCTCGACTTGAGAATATCCCTTGGCTACCAATCTAGCCTTGTAGCGCACAATGTTGCCCAAGGCATCTCTCTTAGTGCAAAACACCCATTTGCATCCAATACTCTTGCGATCGGAAGGAAGGAAAGAAAGTTCCCATATACCTTTACTCATAGGCGAGACGTACTCTGCTTGCATGGCTTGCTCTCACTTCCTTGCATCTGCACTTCTCATGGCTTCCTCCATGGTATTTGGATCTCTCACAAACGCTACATTTGCACGCTCCACTTGGTGTTGTGGCAAAACGTGGTTCATCCACCATTTTCCAGGTGGCCTGTGCTCTCTCATGGGATATCTTGGCTTCTGGGACGTTTTTCCTTCACCACCATCATCACTTGGAGCTACACTCACTTTCTTCTTTGGTGTTAGTGTTGTCACCAGTTCGTCTTCGTCTTCTGTTACCACTTCTTACAAACTTGGAGATTTGTCCACCTCAAGGTCTCCATTGCTCCCACTTGGAGACATCTCCAAAGATTCGCTACCCTCCCTCTTATCTTTGATGAAGGTCACATCTCGACTCTTAAAGATCTTTTTAGTTTCTAAATTCATGAGCCGATAAGCCTTAGAGCCTTCTTAATAGCCCAAAAATAAGCACTTGGTGCCCTTGACATCAAGCTTGGATCGCTGAGGGCTCAAACCCAAGGCATAGGCCATACATCCAAAGATGCGCATGTAGCCATTGTTAGGCTTTCTTCCACTCCATGCCTCTTGCGGTGTCATCGATGCTACCGCGCTTGTGGGACACCGATTGCGTATGTATGCTGCATTGGATACAGCCTCCGCCCAAAACTCATATTTGAGGTTTTGTGCATGCAACATCGCTCGAGCCATCTCTACAAGCGTACGATAGGCATGCTCCGCTACACCATTTTGTTGTGGAATGTGTGACGCTGAAGTTTGATGTTGAATGCCATGCTCCCTCATAAAGGCCTCAAATGCCTTGGACATATACTCACCACCATTGTCCAATTTCAATACTTTAAGCTTATGACCACTCTCATTCTCTACAAGGGCCTTCCATGCCTTGAACCTCTCAAACACCTCACTCTTGCATTTGAGCATGAACACCGATACTTTCCTTGAAAAGTCATCAATGAAGGTAAAGAAATATCTTGCACGACCTATAGAAGTGGTCTTCATGGGGCCGCACACATCGGAGTACACAATCTCCAATACCTTGGCTGCCCTCATTGCTTCCTCGGTTGGGAATGGTTTCCTCACTTGCTTGCCTTCAATGCAAGCCTTACACGTCAAATCGCAAACATTTTTCTTCACTTGCATGCCACCCACCATGCTTGGAAGAGCCTTTACACTCTTCACATTTAGGTGCCCCAATCTCTTATGCCAAAGTTCCACAGTGTCTTGCAGCATTGCATCTTGAGCTACACAAGCTCAACTTGAACCATTCACCGTTTTGAACTCAAGTTGGTACAAGTTGCCTTGCTTGGGTGCCAAGACAATCAGCTTTCCATTTGGTGCCTCCAAAATACAACCTTGGTTGTTGAATTGCACCTTCAAGCCTTGTGACACCAACTTGCTCACCGAGAGCAAATTGGCATGCAACTTGGGCACATGCAATGCATCTTGAATGCAAATCTTCTTCATCACCCCCTTGACATTGACCTCCACCACAATGCATCCCATGCCAATGGCCTCCACCATGCCATTGTCACCTAAATACACCTTGCGGTTGCTAACGGATTGGTAGGTGAGAAAAACTTGTCTCTGTGGTGTCATGTGTTGCGTGGCCCTCGAATCAATAATCCATTTGAACATGTTGCGGTCATCATAGCCATCACTTGCTGCAAATGCAAAATCCTCCTCCACTTCAGTGACTGTCGCTTTGTTGGCACTCTCCTTCTTAGACTTCCAACAATTCCTTGCAAAGTGGCCGGATTGACCGCAATTGTAGCATGTACGTGTCTCTTTGTGTGGTTGAGAGGCCTCTTCTTTCCCGTGTCGTGAGATAAGAGTTGCCCCTCCTTCGTTAGATTCATTCTCCTTCCTCTTAAATACCTCGTGCATCAATCTTGCCGTCACATACTCAAGGGTGAGCTCCTTCATGGATCTTGTCTCCAAAGCCGTAATGAGATACTAAAAAGAAGTAGATAAGCTCTCGAGAAGAGTCATGACAATGTCTCCATCCGTCAAAGGTGCCTCCAAGCAAACAAGTTGGTCCGCCAGCCCCTTGACCTTGTTGATGTGGTCAAGCATGTCTTCTCCCTCTTGCATCTTGCACGTGAAAAACTTACGGCGAGTAAAGAGAATACTGGACAAACTCTTAGTCTCATGGATGTTGCAAAGCACCTTCCATGCTTCTGCCGGTCCCTTGCAAGATCGATCGTGTGCAAGTTGCCTATCCACAAGATTGCAAGCAATCATAGAGAAGGCCTTCTTCACCCTCTTCTCATAAGACTTCTTGGCTTTGGGATCAGCATCGGAAGGAGGAGGCTCCTCGGAGTCCTCCACAATCTCCCACAAGTCCTTTTCCGCCAAGATCATCTTCATCTTGAACTTCCACAAGCCAAAGTTCTCTCCATTGAACTTGTCAATCATCCGAACACCCTCTCCCTCACATGTGGCCATAGTGCCACATCTCCCACTCTAATAAAGTTCTCAACAACTCAAATCAACCCTCAATGGCTCTCAAATCTTACAACCAACACTCAGGTGGTTGCAATCTCTCCAATGTGACTCCAAATGATCACAATAACTCAAATCAACCCCTCAATGGCTCTCAAATCTCACAATCAACACTCACGTGGTTGCAATCTCTCCAATGTGACTCCAAATGATCACAACAACTCAAATCAGCCCTCAATGGCTCTCAAATCTCACAACCAACACTCACGCGGTTGCAATCTCTCCAATGTGACTCCAAATGATCATAACAACTCAAATCAGCCCCTCAATGGCTCTCAAATCTCACAATAATAATAACACTTGATGCAAAAGAATACCTTTCCAAAGAATAAGATCTTGCTAAAAAAAAAACACTCCAAAAACGACCTCTAACTCCACTTGCTCTCAACTTCAGCAGTGCGCCTCCAACACGCCTTTCCAAAGCGATCTCACCACTAATAACAACTCACATGAGTGGGCCCATAACCTATTGTAAGAAGAACACAAAGGCTTTGTATTCCAATGAAAAGAGGACACAAACAAGTACAAGGAAGAGGTGAAAAACCCAAGCAAGAGGTTGCCCTCTTATACTACTCTACTAACAAGTGTCATGACTAACCTTATGGGTTATATCAACATAGAAGGCTGCCCCTCTCTAATATCACACTGTCCCTCTCTAATATCACGCTGTCCCTCTCTAATAACACCTTGGTTGGCTACAAACAACTCCTAAGTAAAGTCACTCTCTAACTTCAACAGAAACTCGAGAATGACAACATTGTTACCAGATCCAAAGTGCTGCAAGTCCTGGTCGATTACAAGGCCAAGATGAAGATCGTTTTGGACGAGATGAGGTAGCTGCTGGGTCATCTGGATGTGGCCAAGGACAACTTTGGGCTACTTTCAGATATCTTCATGGAGTCCCCGGGCAAACATGGAGTCGGAACTTCCGAGACACAAGAGGATTCAGGCTTGAAGTCCCTATTTAAGATACCTAAGGTGCCTTCCTCGAATCATTTCCCAAAGTGGGACACGGTAAATACTTTTGCCCCATTCTCACAGTCTCCGAGGGAAAACGGAAAGGCTGGGCAGAGGTTGCCGATCCGGAGAGATCTGTTAGAAGGTTTGGGAACGATAAATCCGGCAAGAGAACACCCGGAGAGATTCCTTCATATGTCGGAACAGTCACCAGCACGGGATACACAATTGATTGACTTAGGAGATCCGGCTCTAGAGGCGAGACCGGAACCCAGGCCGGAAACCCGGCTGAACAAGAGGACGGAAATAGTGGAGGCCGAGATCATGTATTCGGATGAAGAACTCGAGATGGTGGAACCTGAGAGGCAGCTGAAACTCCGGAAGTCTGAGAAGTGGAAATTGGAAGGTAAGAAGCCAGTGAAGCAACAGATTGAAGACTCCGAGTTTGGTGAGTTTGAGTCAGGATCAGAGTCTGAAGATGATACGGAGGAGGAGGAGGAGACGTCTCCTGCGACCCGTCAAAATCCGCCTTGAGCCGCCAAAATGACGCCAGCAAAGAGTTCCGGTAAGCCGACAGCCAAACAGGGAGTCGGGAGTTCAAAGAAATCTTGGATAGCCAAGTAATTAGAAGGGGACTACTTGTAGAAGGTGGATTAGAATTTAGATAGTTTTGTCCCGGAACTGGATTCCAAGTGTGGGCCCAGTTTCTGGAAACTTAGGGATAACGACTTCCCGATTTATTCGGGATTTCCTTGGTGTGTGTGAGGTTGCACCGGTTTGTGGGGAGCCCTTTTTAACTTTTAGGGTGTTGACTTTGGTTTTGTTTTGGGTTTTTAAGGGCGGGCAAGTTAGTTGCCCCTCATTCCCTCCTAGTTGATATTCAATTGTATTTCATTCCCTTTTCGAAATCTGAGCCCTCGGGTATGCATTTTTGTTCTATCAGTATATCCGAATTTTGTTGATCTGTGGTCTGGATGTTGGAAGGAAAGGACGGGTGAGTAGGAATCCGGATTTAGGAGAATATGGTCTGAGTCGAGAGTGTACTATTGTAATGTTGTTGGATTGTTGACTTAGGAGCTACGCACTGTATCTTTAATCTACCAGAAGGATAGACCGGATCATAGAGTAGCGGGGAAGCGAGTCCGGTTGTCAAGCCGTGCGGAGGTAAGCGCCTGCCTAAGGAAGCCTCCACCTGTCCGGAAGATCTGCCAACCTCAGAATTCATTTAACATCTAGAAAGATCACACCCCCGCATCTATTCCGGATTCTGAGATCTGTCATTGTAGTAAAGGAGAGTGAAGTATTCTTGAGTGACCTGTTGTCCGGAATCACCATCCAAAAGTTGTGAGGGTCCGGATCTCTCCGTCTTGCTGCAACACCTTGAATACTTGGGTGTTATTATTTGTGTTTGTTAGAATTGTAGAAGAATAAGAGTGGTGAAGTCCCTACCCCCTCAAAAGATCAACTAGTGGACCCTCTGAAGGTAAAACAGAGGTATTGAAAACCGGATTGGAAGAAGAGACGTAAACCGGATTCCGGATAGTTTATGGTCCGGATTGTGAAAGGATCCGGAAAATGTTGAGTAGGTGAGAAGAAAGAAAGATAGAAAAGCTGGATAGCTAGAATATGCTACATAGAATCCGGAAATTCCCTGGGACGATATTTCGTGTTATCTTGGCACATTTTTGTGTTAAGGATACTTATGCCTAGATTGCGCGTACGACAAAGTACCTTGAGGTACCTTTAGTTGATTCAGTTTCCAAAAAATTTGCATAGGAGACCAAAAAAAGTTGGTAATAGAAAATGAGAACCAAAAGCAAGGGTACCTCAAGGTACCTCCATTTGTGGTATTTGAAAAAAAAATGGATTCCAATAAAGTTTGATGAAATAAGCACAAACATAAAATAACAGAAAGCATCCATAATCAATTAGGGATATTAGTGATAAGTGATGTTAAATTTACCAGAATAGAACCCGCCAAACAACCAAATTTGTGCCCTCAAAAGTCATGAATGAATCCCTCTTTTTGAAATTATTTGAACCTCTCAAGAATGGTCCAAACACTTGGTCCCAAAGCCTCTTCCACCATCCCTCAATATACTCTACAAGGAACACTGGCCACTGAAGGACCCCATAGTCTATTGGAATGTTGTCTTGCTTCACAACGTCATTAAAATACTCCTCTGCTACATCTTCAATCTGTAAAGGCAAAACACACAGATAAGCCCAAATAGTTATAAAGTAATGTATACATGTCTAAGAATAACATGAAAAAATGAGTTTCAACTACTAATATGAGATAGTCACTTACCCCCCCATAAAAAACGCATTTGTTTAAAACTGGTCCAAGGTGTGTTTTGGAAACGGGCCTTAGTGGAAATTTTCAAGCTTCACGAGATGGATATAAAGAGTTCCACCACTACAAGAACTTCACCTTGTAAAAAGATGTGGTGCAACATGTTGCCACCATCTGTAGTTTCTCCAGTGTCATGTCTGGAACCTCATTCAAGCTCCAGTGCTTCTCCACCTGCAACAGAAATTGGAACTTGTTGTCGGATGCGCAATCTAGGCGTAAGTATCCTTAACACAAAAATGTGCCAAGATAACACAAAATATCGTCCCAGGGAATTTCTGGATTCTATGTAGCATATTCTAGCTATCCGGCTTTTCTATCTTTCTTTCTTCTCACCTACTCAACATTTTCCGGATCCTTTCACAATCCGGACCATAAACTATCCGGAATCCGGTTTACGTCTCTTCTTCCAATTCAATTTTCAATACCTCTGTTTTACCTTCAGAGGGTCCACTAGTTGATCTTTTGAGGGGGTAGGGGCTTCACCACTCTTGTTCTCCTACAATTCTAACAAACACAAATAACAACACCCGCGTATTCAAAAGATTGCAGCAAGACGAAAAGATCCGGATCCTCACAACTCCCGGATGGCGACTCCGGACAGCAGATCACTCAGGAATACTTCACTCTCCCCTACTACAACGACAGATCTCAGAGTCCGGAATAAAAATGGGGGTGTGATCTTTCTAGATGTTAGATGAATCTTGAGGTTAATAGATCTTCTGGACAGGTGGGGGCTTCCTCGGGCGGGCGCTTACCTCCGCACGGCTTGACAACCGGACTCGCTTCCCTGCTACTCTGTGATCCATACTACTCTTCTTGTAGTTTAAAGACACTGTGCGCAGCTCCTCAGTCAACAATCCAACAACATTACAATAGCACACTCTCGACTCAGACCGTATTCTCCTAAATCCAGATTCCTCCTCACCCATCCTTTCCTTCCGATAGCCAGACCACAGGTTTAGACAATTCGGATACACTGATAGAACGAAAATGCATACCCGAGGGCTCAGATTTCAAAAAGGGAATGAAATACAATTGAATATCAACTAGGAGGGAATGAGGGGCAACTAACTTGCCCGCCCTTAAAAACCCAAAACAAAGCCAAAGTCAACATCCTAAAAGCGAAAAGGGCTCCCCACAAACCGAGGCAACCTCACACACACACCAAGGAATCCCAAATAAACCAGGAAGTCCTTATTCCTAAGTTTTTGGAAATCGGGCCCACGCTTGGAATCCGATTCCGGAACAAAATTATCTAAATCCTAATCTACCTCTACAAGTAGTCCCCTTCTAACTACTTGGCTGCCCGAGATTTCTTTGAACTCCCGGCTCCCTGTTTGGCTGTCGGCTTATCGGAACTCTTTGCTGGCGTCATTTTAGTAGCTCAAGGCGGATTCTGACGGGTTGCAAGAGACGTCTCCTCCTCCTCCGTATCTTCCTCAGATTCTGAGCCTGACTCAAACTCACCAGACTCGGAATCTTCAATCTGTTGCTTCACCGGCTTCTTGCTTTCCGCTTCTCAGACTTCCGGAGTTTCAATTGCCTCTCAAGTTCCACCATCTTGAGTTCTTCATCTGGATCCGAGATTTTGGCCTCCACTATTTCCGTCTTCTTATTCAGCCGGGTTTCCGACCTGGGTTTCAATCTCGCCTCTGGAGCCGGATCTCCTAAGTCAATCAATTGTGTACCCCATGCTGGTGACTGTTCCGACATACGAGGGAATCTCTCCAGGTGTTTTCTTGCCGGATCTATTGTCCCCAAACCTTCTAACAGATCTCTCCGGATCGGCAACCTCTGCCCAGCCTTTCCGGATCCCGTCGGAGATTGTGAGGAAGGGCCAAAAGTATTTACCGTGCCCCACTTCGGGAAATGACTCGAGGAAGGCATCCTAGGCATTTTAAACAGGGACTTCAAGCCTGGATCCTCTTGTGTCTTGGAAGTTCCGGCTTCATGTTTGCCCGGGGACTCCATGAAGATATCCGAAAGTAGCCCAAAGTTGTCCTTGGCCACATCCAGATGACCCAGCAGCTGCCGCATCTCATCCAAAACGATCTTCATCTTAGCCTTGTAATCGACCAAGACTTGCAGCATTTTGGATTTGGTAACAATGCCGTCGTTCTCGAGTTTCTTTGTGTAAAGCGCGCACCAGATGATCTGATGTTCCGGTTCTTCTACCAACACCTTCAAATCCTGACTAGCTTCAGAACATGCGTCTCCTTCTTCTAGGTTGAGATCGATTGCCCCTCCGTCCAATAGAACTTGTTCTTATAGTGATCCCGTTCCGCCTTAAGCAGCTCGATCTGCTTGTCCTTCTCTTGGAGTAATGCCGGATCCGGTCTCTTCTGGAGTTCGTTGAAGATCTGATCCGTCTCAACATTTAACTCCCTGGCAACGCCCGTGATTACCTTTGCCATTTCGGCGTGCGTCTTCCGGCACTGCACCATCCATCGGATACCGGTCTCATAGAAGTCGAATACTTCAGAAGGTTCCGGTGATGGCTGGGTCAGGTACGGATTCAGTTCCGACACATCCAAACTCGTTCTTCGTGCGTCCGGATTGGTTGTCTTTTGTCGCTTCTTCTTCTCCAGCGACTTCGATTCCGGATCCTCCTCTTCTTTTTCTTCTTCTAGTGCCGCTTCTCCCGTCGGCTTCAACTCTTCCGTAAATCCGTACTTCAGGATCTGCATTCCGGTCTCATAGGCAACTTGTTCCGGCGAGGTCATGAAATCAAAATGATGATACATGTGGAACAAGTAAGTGCTGAGCGGACTCTGCTTGGCCTTGTCGATAGTCACCGCCATCTTCTTGACCTTCTGGTGGATAATAGTCGCCTAGTTCACGACCCGGCCCTCGATTGCTCCGAAAATCGTATTCGCCATCGTAATCGTAACCCTGGTTGGCTTTTTCGGATACACAATGGGAATCAAGAAATTCAGTAATCGCATATGGCGTTCATTGATACAGTCACTTACGGTGAAACCCTCCTTGTGGTGCGGCGGTTTTATTGATATTGATATTGATATTGATATTGATATTGATATTGATATTGATATTGCGTGTTCCCACACTTGTTTATACCAATGATCAAATGCAAATTCACAAAAACTAAATGTCATCACTCTGTCCAAAAAATGAGCTCACCTCCAAGTGAAATCCAGGCCCATTCATTGGCTGTGCAATTGCCAAGAGTTTATCCATCTTTGAGTTTAGTTTTTGATTTTTGTCTCTTGCTCTGACCCACATGGCATGAGCTACGCCCTTAGCAGACTTGTTTTCAAATTCTATTGTCTCATTGTACTTCCTCATCGCTGTGTCCGCCACCTGTGCAATCACTTGCTGGAAAAATAGAAAGAGATTATGAACTGAAGAATACATGCTTATAAAAAATTACAAATTATGAATCAAAACGTTAAGAACATAGAATTACACAAAA
Source organism: Neckera pumila (assembly GCA_963969595.1). Classification (NCBI taxonomy): domain Eukaryota; kingdom Viridiplantae; phylum Streptophyta; class Bryopsida; order Hypnales; family Neckeraceae; genus Neckera; species Neckera pumila. Next base: position 2,815,019 of record OZ018418.1, read on the forward strand.
TGAAATTCTTACTCAAAAGAAAAAGGATGTGAACACTTCTTTTGGCATAGAATACCATTTCTTGGTAGGCTTAGCAAAACATCGTTTCACTTTTGATGGCCTCAACATTTCATTGAATTTTTCAAAAGGAAGAAGATTGTACTTCTGAACCCGATATAGATCATGTACCAAATTTGTTTTTACATGACAGTCTTCCGTTGCTCTGCATATTAAAGGGAAATGTAAATGAGTTTCCTCAAATGAAGTGCAGCACAATAAATTCAAAAAGATTACATAGAACTATAAAATTCAAAACTGAATGAGAAGCGTATACTTACTTGTTTATATCATGCATGACCTACATGACTAACTCTGTCTTTCCTTTTGTTTCTATAAGAATGCAATCTACAAGACAATGAAAATCATAATTTGCATACTCAACCCTCATAATGTAGCTCATCCATGCTTGAAGTTGATGATTCCCGTCACAGACAAAGAACTTCAGGTTCTTCAAGAAACGTAGTTGAGGCTTGGACTCCAAGTACTTGCTAAAGTCATCGTTCTTCTCCCTCCAAATTGAATTCCACCAACTCATTTCATCGTCTGTGAATATAGATGATTCTCCACCTTCATCTGTAGTGGAGACATAAAAAACCGTTGCTCCCTCACGGTATTCAAATACAAACTTGGTCTCCAGTTTCTTCACATCACAAGACAAGGTTGGCCTCTCTATGGGCATTGCAACAAGCCAACAAAATGGAATTTGAAGCCAAAATAGTTTGTCAAACTTCATCCGCAACATCCCAATGGTGGCAACAGAGTCCACCTTCTGTAGTCAACAAAGCTTGTCCTCCAACAACTCCTTCTCCTTGTCATCCTCTACATCCTCTTCCATAAATGGAGGCACTTCATCACCTTTGATATCCGACTGAGCTTCTTCACCGGTATCCAAGGTTTTCACTATTCTTTCTTCTTGTGTTTCATTCAAGGGCGTTACATCCATCTGAAATTCAATACAAATTCAAGTATGATAAAGTCAATTATATAAAACATATTCAATAAATAGGTTTACTTATACATTGTATTACCATAAACTCAATTGCAAAATATATCAAAGTACAAAATCTGTAGTCTGTATTTAGAATGAAGCCAACTAAAACCATAGTGTTTACGTACATACATATATCCGTATACTATAAAGAGTAATCAAGCAAATCCTATCTAGGATGACCCAATGTCTACTGATTCATCAGAATCTGAGCTCAAATGAATGATGACAACATTGTGTCTGGGCTTACTAATACTACAAGCACAATCACAAAATTCTTCTTGTAAAGGACTACAGATAGAAAAAGAATAATTCGATGATGAACTATGCTTTGTCTTTGAACTTTCCAATGAAAACACAGGCTGCTTCCCAGTCCAATTCCTCTTTTGACTCAAGTAATTCAAACATGGCCGTCTTTTTAAGTTTGTAAGCCGATCAATTGCATCAACAGTTGCACCAATGCACACCAAGTCATCCTCTTCATCTTGCACTTTTGTGGTGCCGTTAGAGATGTCCACATTTGCTAGAGTAGGTGTCAAGGGCTCAGATTGCTCTCCAACCTCAACATTAGGGACAAGTTGAGCAGGTAAAGTTGCTTCTAGATCCAAAGATAACAAAGCTTAACCAACATGAGCATCAATGATCTACATTGACAAATACAAGACATTTCATCAAATATTTATCACTAAACTGACAGGGTCACAAATATGAACTCTACACAATATATTATGTTAATAGAAATGAAATTTTTAAACTGGAATGGTGTTATTGTGACACATTGAGATATAAAATGACCTCCAGAATGCAAATTGAGCAATCAAAAGTAATTGACTAAAATGAATGATGGGTTCTTCAAAATAATTCACAAATGACAAGTGCCTTAACTATAATGATATTTCAAATTCTATTGTTTACAGTCATTCATGGGAACCAAAAGAGAGGGTACCCATAGTTACCTCTAAAAGGCTTGTCGGATCCGGCAGGCCTTTTGAGGGTGGCTCTAGAGATCCTCTCTCTTGGTTCCCGAGAAAGACTAAAAACAATAGAATTTGAAATTGAGTTCATATGACAAATATTCCAAATCAAATATTAATGAAATAAAATTTGGCATATATAAATAACAAAGAACTTATTAAGCCAAAATAGAGTTTCATTAGATTAATCATTAAATATACTAATATAAATAGCAAATGATTATAAATAATTTGAAATCATTATATAATTAATTTTGGTTCATCTAAATTTTTGAATGGAAATAAACTAAAAAAAAATTATAATAGTATTCCAAAAAACAAACTCAAACTAGAATTTCAAATAAATATCCAAAAACAAAAACAAAAAATAATGGAATGTGAAAGATCTCAGTAAAAATCAAAAGTTAAATTTAAGCTAGAAAAAACCGGAATAAAATAAAAAAATTAATAAAATTAATAAATTTTATAGGGTTGTCTATCCCGACGTGACCCTAGCATTTTATGTCCAACAGACGGTTAGTTTGTCCACAGGACACTCCAAGTCGTCGACTAGACGGTCAAGACGTCTAATGGACGAACAGACCGTCAAAGTGATGGCTATTTCATCGAAAGGACGGATTGCCCATTTATGACCGTGCAGATCGTCCGTCGATGGGACGGTCTCGACGTCCATGTTGTCCATTGGACACGTGGTCCAGCGAAGAGACGGTCTTACTGTCCAATTGGCCGTCTGGACAAAAAGGATCATCCGTTGGACATCCAGTCCGTCAATTGCTACATAGGGGTTTGTCGTGGATACAAAGGGTTGTCCCTATATAACTGCGCAAAGTATGGCCAGGGAGAACTGACCCCTTTATTGCCCCAAGTTTTATCCTTGGAAAAACCATTGAAATTCTTTATATGCCACCTTTGATAAAATTTGCAATTTCTGAATTCATATTTGCAATCAGAGGCCTCAAAATAGTTAGGAGGCATATAGAAATAAAAAATTTAAGGGGCACAAAATAGGAGGCAGTTTTTACATTTATAATTTAACGATTTAACCCCTAAAGGACCAAGGCCATTTTTCTGCCAAAAAACTCTCAAAACTGCCATTTCTAGTGCAAAGAGTAAAAAATTTGAAAACTATTTTTTTTGCACATCCAAAGGTAAGATCTTATACCTAACTAGTATGACAATGTGTGGAAATAATTTCAGAATTTTTGACCGCACAGATTGCAAGATATCTACATTTAAAGTGAAAAAAACAAGATTTTCAACACATTGCGGAGCTAGATTTTTGGACTTTGAACATTTTTAACTTACATTTTTTGCACTCCAAAGTTTTGAGCTTTAAATCTTTCTAGTGGAGAATTGAGTTGAGAGTCTAGGAAAAAAAGAAATTCAAAAAAACCTTAATTTTCGTTCTTAAAAAAATTATTAAGTAGACAATAGTACAACATAGAAAGAAAATCTAAAATATTAATATCTTTTAGATGGAATAAAAATGCACTAATCTCAATGGCAAAATTGTTCTAGCAAGAAAACTAAACCACATGGAACTTTTCTTTTTGAAAAATTGCAAAAGTTGCATTCCAAAATAAATCCTACAAGTTATTTTTTTCAAGAAGATGCTCTAATTGCCCGAAAAACAAGATTGTTCATTACTTCCTCATAAAAAATCCAAATGTAATGAATCAAAGCTTCCCAAATAGGTAAAAATATAATCTATAAGGAAAAAAAATTTAAATGAAAAAATTTAAATTTTTGCAAAAATTTTTTGCTGCCCGCTCTCCCCTAATTTGAGCTTATTTGGGCATAACTTTTGTTCTCAGGCACTGATTGAAAAGAAAATTATATTCCCGCAAAGCTTATTAATTTTTCTATCTTAAGAAAAAGTTTCAAAAAATCACAACAAAAATTCAGCCCGTAGGTACCTACCCAAGATCCCATTTGTCCCTCAAAAGGACAATGGTCCTTTAGGAATTAATAGCTGGGTTAGTCCTCCCGGGCCTACAAAGTACTGACTTTCCCAATTAAAAACCGGACTAGTTGTAACATGTAGACAAGGCACTTGGTACCCATCTAGGACATACCATCCTCTTCAATGAAAGGGTGTCATGTGTGTCATTGAAAAAATGAGTCGGTTCTCTCTTTAAAGTAGAGAGTTTTTTTGCATGTTAAAGAAATCATATACTTGTTACATCAAAAATAGCTGGAAATCTTTGATCCCACAAATAGGATATACACGACCTATACTTTAAAAAGAATAAGCCTACAAATATAGAAGAGGATATGATGACTTCTTTGCCACAATGAAGTTTGTAGCGTCGGGCACCCCTAGTTGCATGAGCAGGATCGGCTACATTAAGGTCTTGGAAAGCTGGTTGGTTGACGGCAAGCCCTTGGGGTGGGCCAAGTCGACCTCATCTAAAATCACTATCTCCTGGAACCTCACCATCTTTGACAAATTGTTGCTTGAAGATTTACCATCATTGGAAGTAGACCTAATGCTCCCCTCTGATTCATGGTTGCCGTGATCTGTAGTGCGACATCCAATAGAAGAGAGTGTCTTCAAGGGGCATTGCCCCGTTGCATCCACAAGACTATTTGTACTTGGTCCCCCTATATTAATGTCGTTGACCACTTCGACAAAGCATTGGGCGGCCGCGTCCTTTCGCACTTTGCGTCTCCGTAATTGTTTTCTGGAAGCTTTGCCTTTATCCCTATGTTTCGGTGGATGCTTAGATCCATTCATAGAGTGGGTATTTTGCTGTGCATGGGAGCGGTTTTGGACAGATGCATTCTTTTTAGCCGCTAAGGATGCTAATTGTGTACCGATTGAGGGGCTCGCTTTGTGGTTTAGAGGGCCTGTTGCTGAAGGGACCCTTGCCGAACCAGGAGTGAGCGGTTGAGGGTTGCTTTTTGATAATCTTCAAACTTTGTTCGAGACGGTGGCATACTTTCAAGTTCAGTACGCAGTGCACTAGCTCAAGTTGGGCCTCGTTGATTCTCCCTCAAACATGGTGTGGGGATGGCTGTCCGGTCATTGTCATCCCTTGTTCCAACATCCCTTTCAAGCACCTTGTTTTCTTTCCTTGTTTCCACATTCCTTCCGATTGGTGCGTCTTCGGCCAATGTTTCAACATCTCTTTGCATGGCCTCCTCTTCAGACGGCAGCCCATTGTCTCTTTCAATCTTTTCTTCAACATTTGCCAGATGTTCCACACTCGTTGGACTCTCGAGCACTACAACATGAGCATCCGCATTTCTAGCGGCCTCCGCCCTGATTGCATTTGGGATTTGAGGACTATTCTGTCCGGATCTTTCGTCTCCGCCATGGTCACTGGGGTCATTGTACTCATCCTCCTCAAGTTTGAAAGCATTCATGTTACAATGCCTTCCTTCCCCCCTTCCAGGTCTACCAAACGGACCATCTAAATCACTTGAATTGTCGTCGTCATTGTAGGCTGAAAATACTGACCTTTGATCCAATCTGTTTGATTCTTCTGCCTCAGTCATAAAGTCCTCCGAGTATATGTTCTTGGTATACCACTTTGCTAGATTTGCACCACCCCGGTCTCTAAGAGTCTTTGAATTGGTGTAGATGTAAACCAAATCTTTTGCCTGCACCGTCGTCAATCTGTTGCGGACTTTGTTGTGGACAAATGAATACATGCTCCAATTGCGTTTGCATGATGATGAGGAACAAAAGTGTGCCAAAATTTGTCTTGCTATTGGATCTAAGGTTGGAGCCCCCGCCCCGAGAAGATCCCCCATTCATGGGGCTCTAGGTTCAATGCATTAGCATCCGGCAACGCACTAAATATACCTCTGCAATCTCCAAAAGCCTGATACTCTGACAAGGCAGATGCATTTGCCTGCACCAAGGGCGCTAGTTTCTGTAACACTCTAAGTATGCCTTCTTTTGCCCCTGCATTGTCCATTAAGTCCACTTGGTTGAATAAAAAAGGGTTCAAGAGAGCGCTTGCATAGTGTAGATCGGTAAATAATATTGCCCAACAAGCGTAGAACACATTGAGAGCTCAAGTAGCATAGTCAAGGGCAAGGTAGTAGGGGGCTCGCCCGAGGCTGTTTACGTGTCTCTCTTTGTTTTTCATCACTGCCCACGCTTTGCCCATGCACGGGCGCTTGCCGTCAAATTCTTTGAGTGCGAACAACACAGGCTGCACTAGGTGCACAAAGTTGTTGCATGTTTTCCAAAAGGAGTCTCTTCGCACCTTCCTCCTAATAGAGTGTGCCGCAGCCCTAGTCTTTGCAGTGGACAATTTGCGGACATATGCAATCCACTCAAGGTCCGTGATCATCTACTCTATTGCTTGGCGGACCTCCACCAACGGCTCAATCATCAAATACGTGATTGCAAAACGTGTCTCGCTTGGGTGGAGCAATACCAAGTCTGGTGATAAGCGACGGAAAATGGCAAGGGGCATATGGTGCCAACGAATGAACTTCAGTACCTTCTTGGCCCGTTTAACCATCTTCTTCACCCAATCTTCCTTACCCTAGTCCTCTAGTAAGAGATCACGAGCATGTGCGGAACAGCCTTGAAAATATAGATGGAGAAAACGATCAGTTATCAAGCGGCCAGTAGCGACCATATTGGGGGCGTTGTCTGTACAAACCTGCACAACATTTTGCAAGTCGACAACGTCAATGTATTCAATTAAGCAAGCTGCTATGTAAGCAAAGTCTTTGTATTCCCTGGTAGTGTTGATGGCACCAATAAATACCTCTCCGCTAGTACAAGCCAACATCACATTCATCAAGGGTCGGTGCGTCACATTGTTCCACTTATCGGAGCATATTGTTACTTCGTACTTGTGGATTGAGCCCCTTGTCTTCTCAATTACCACGTCCACCATCTCCGACCGGGCAGATTTCAACAACTTTGTACACATTGCGTAGTATGCAAGGGGCTTATAAGGAACTTTAGACTCAAATGTTGATCTCACTGCTTTCACAAATGACGGGTGTCTTGCCACATTGAAGGGTATGTTTGCTTGATAGAAAAATGAAGCCCACTTCTTGTCTAATAGTTGCTTGTTTGATGTATTCATGCCTTCTTCAACAGAAAACTGTTGCATAGGATGAGTGTGCAAGGAGGCAAGTTCAACTACCTTCAAAGAACGGACTTGAGAGCTTTGTCCACCGATATGTGCTGCACCTTCCGATGTTGAGATTGGAGCATTCACTGGTTGTTCATTTGGTACTGTGCCCAATGGCATCGTTGACGGTGACATCACGTCCTACTCCGCAGTGTTCCTTGATGAAGAAGAGACAAGAATATGGCCGCCACATCTAGAAAAAATTGCTTTCACTGTCGCACTTGATTTAGGGCACACTCTCACCCCCAAGACGGGAAGTCTCTCCGTTGGTCTATATCCCAAATGGAACGGTAAGCGATCCTTACAAAATTGGAAGCTGCACCAACATGCCTTGCATTCCATTTTTCCTCCTACATTCTCAGCATACCAAGGGTCACTCGCCTTTCAAGACCCTCCCATTCCTTTGAATAACAATTTAAGAACCAACCCCCACCCTGAATGCCACAAGTTCCAAACAATGTTAGAATAGAGGATGCTAGCTACTGTAGGATCATGGAAGTTTGCACTTCTTTCCCATCTTGGACTCCGTTCTCGCGCAATGGTTGTGCAACAACCAAGTCGGGGACAAAAGAGCAACAAGGAAAGGTACTCCGTCGATTGCGGAACCTCTTATATAGCACATGCTAAGGACAAATTGTCGCTTGGCGACCCTGTTTGCACGTACCTCGGGATCAAACAAGGACAAACCTGAAAACGGCTATCCATGGATGGACCCGGGTTTCAAGAGCTGAAGACAACCAGGACGGGGTGTTGGAACCTGAAAATCCACTTTTACTAATTTAAAATATAAATGAAGGAATAATATTCTTCTTAGCAGTAAATTTTTTTGATTTTAAGATAGTTATAGACCGTCTAATGTTTAGAACCGAAAACCGGAAGTGGACTGATCAGGAATCGATGTAAAGGCTAACTGAATGTACCAGAAACAAGGAACCGCAGTTCGAATTCGCCTAGACCGGATCAGGAAAGGGGTAACAGGAACCAGCATCCAACGGTGACCTACTTAACCCTAGGGAACTACGGGAACGTTCTAATCATTAGTGAACGGAAATCCTAAACGGGCACATTTAACGGGCAAAGCCTGGATTAGGGGAATCATTAAGAACAGTTGGGATTGGCTCTTTTAAACCCCATCCGTCCAAAGACTGGTCACTTACATTTTACTACCCTGACTGAAAGTTGTAGCAACATGCACCATTACTGGTTTCCAATCTGAACATCAGTATTGGGTTTTGAGTTGACGGACTGCGGAAGAGAGTGCTTGAAGAACATTAAGTGCAAGAGAGAGGTCTGCTAGCATTCCAGCTTAGCGTTAATGCTTGCACAATTGAAAGGGAGAGAGAGAGTCGTGAGGACCACTCTTTTTTCGATTTTCGAGAGTAGACTGGCCGCATCCTAACGGAAGGAGAGATGGCTGCAAGTCAGAGTAGGGGAGCCACCATCTCGCTCCGGTATGTGACGCCACGATTGCCCAAGGACAAGAAGGAGCTGGCGGAGCTGAAGGAAGACTTAGAGCAGATGGGGTGCGTTGGGTTCCTGATCCGACCGTGGGACTTCAGAAGCAAAGCAATAGTGGCGGATTTGAGGCCTGGAGTGCCAACTTGCGCCGCGACCACAATCCGTGCAAAGCCCAAGCGATGGACGGCGGACATGTGGAGGAAGGTCTATCTATTTGGCCAGGAAGGCGAAGGAAGTGCATCCCAGAAACACAAGTATACGGTGGGTAAGTTCCGAAACCCAATTAGTAAGAAAGACGGGTTCTCAGTCACCGACTATATCAATCAGAGAGAGAAGCGGTTGTTACAGTATGTCTTGGCCATTCTCAACCCGGAAAAGCCAAGCCGAGTTTCTCTGACATTAGCTAACACAATATTTGGCGCATTGTCTAGAGACCGGAAAGTAGATTGGGGAGTGGTCATCTAGGACCAAGTACTGAAAATGGTGAATAATGTTGGGAAGGCCAAGCCTTCCACCATCTATCCATTCCTGTTTCATCTGTATCATTCTGAGGGGGTGATGACAAAAGATGAAGAGGTAGAGTATGAGGCCGCTGCTGCCCTGGTCGAGTTTGAAGTTCCGGACTTAAATCCTGAGACCGGAAATGAGGAAGAATCCTCAGCTGAGGGAGATAATGAGGATGAGCAGAGCAAGTCTGAGGACGATGAGGATGAGAGTGAGGATGATGATAAGGGTGAGGAAACGAGAAGAAAGGGTCAGGTAGAGTAAGAGCAGACCAAGGATACGGATCCGGTGTAGAGAGACGAGCCGCTAGAGAGAATCACCCGAGAATTGAGCGACTTCAGGAACTGGTACGCGATAGAGCAAGGGGCACTGCAGACCATCAGCACCATAGTGGGCGCCGTCTACCCAACTCAAGCCTTAACCCGGGTAATACGGCTTACTCGAGAAAAGGAGAAGAATGAAAACAAGGAAGAATTGGCAAAGCTTTCCGGCCAAGTGGCCACTCTTAAACAGGAGTTGCGCTAAAAAACAGAAGAGGTGGAGAAGGAGAAAATGTTCTCCAAGTAGACGCAAGACACCATTTCCCAAATCCGGGAATTCATTGCCCATCTGGGGGAAGTTGTCAACAAGGCTAACTTGTTTGACCAACAAGTAATGGTGGAAGGACGACAGCTACATCAGAAGCTCATATTGGCTATGGTGACTTATCACAAGAAGATGGAGTCCACACTGGAGCAGCTGCGAGAAGTGATGCGCGAGGTAAACCCTTGAAGTGATCATGCACCGAGACCGGAACCGGATCACAAACCAGTTCAGGAGCCAACAACAGAGGACAAGGGTAAAGGTGAGACTTCTCACGAGCAACCAAACCTACCTATACTAGAGGAGCACCAGGAAGCCAAGACAAGTCAAGTGCAAGAGACTGAGGGGGAGATCACCAAAGTCACCGACTCGGATCCAGAGGATGATGATTTGGAGATCACGAAGGTGACGGGACCGGATCTAGCAAAGGCACAAGGACCAAAACCAACAACCGGACCAGGAGGGTCCATTCCAGAGGAGAGTGCCAAAGCGAAGCAGATCAGTGCCCTCTCACCCTCCAAGTCTTCTCCCAAGACTCCCGAAAAGAAGGTGCAATTTGGAGATGCAGGGAAGATGACGACCCTGATGCAGTCCGTGGTGAAGATAGAAACTGGAGCCGGTCGTGGCACTTCATCCGGCTCACCAAGTAAGGGCCTAATCAGGAAACCGGCTGGAGGAGATGCAACACCTCAGAGCAAGGTAGCAAGGCCTGCTCCAATCCCGCATAAGAGAAAGGTTCCTGAGCCACAGTCGGCCAAGAAGAAATCCACCAAGGTTCAAGAGAAGGAAGAAGAAGAAGAGGATTACGACTATGATGAAGAGGAATCCGGTTCTGACTTGGATTCTGAACCTTATTCGGATCCCATCAGGCCTTGGCAGAGACTCGAGTGACAAAGGCAAAGGCGGCCAGAGAGAAGGCCAAAGCCCGGTCCAAACAAATTGCCAGGCCGTAGACCGGAAAGAAGCCCTTGACCCGGAAGGGACCAGCAAAGGCGAGGTTTTCTCCAGTTAAGAAGATTAGAAAGTAGGTGAAGGTTCTGATAGTGACTGTAGGTCTGCATGCCTAATTTTGACAAGTAGATGTGTAGGTATATTTTTAGTTTAGAAGGAGTTAGGACTCAAGTTGATTCCGGATTTTTAGGATCTAAGATCCACTTTTAGTGGGAGCTTTTTGACTGTAGCTTAAGTTACCTAAATTAGATGTGAAGTTAAGAATGAAACGTGTCATTCCATTAGCTGTATTTAGCCTTATGTGCTTTTTGAGTTTGAGGTGTAGTTTAGTATTTAAAGGCGGATTTTAGGTTTGATCCGGGTAGCATTTTCCATACTTTGTATTTCCAATTTTCTGCAAATATCGTTGGAGTTTTTCAATTTACAATTGTGAGCTGTACCTTTTAGCACTTGTTCGTGTTATCGTGAGAGCAGTGAGATCGTGCAGATTTGGGTAAGAAGGAAGTGAAACCCGGATACAGGAAGTATCCGGTCTCTGGAGAGATTGCGTGTTAGACAGGATACAATAGGATTTCCTTGCGAGGATTAGAGCTGGCTTTTATCAAGAAGTTGCTTTTGTCAAGAAGTATTATAGCTCTCCCATTTCTTCCTAACGCCCCTTCTCTACCTAAGCTTTGGATTGTCCTATAGTCTGTCATTGTAGTAATTGTTAGGAGAATCCAAACTTTCTTGCGTGACCTGCTAGCTTGCGTAGCCCATCCGGTCTAGTTGTGAGGACGGTCTCTTTCTCGTTGTTCTTGTCAAAGTTTTCTTTTCAAGTTTATATCGTGGATCTTCTGACACGTTAAAACTCGGAGGGTAGGAGTTAAGCTTCTTTCCTGAAGCCCAAAGTTGCAGATTCCTCTTGGTTCAGAGGTTAAACTCGAATTTATTACATAAAGTTACATACTCTAGACCAGATATATAATCGGGAAAGGAGTTTCCGGTTTCGGATTACTGAAGCTGGATTCGGTCTTAACTAGTACTTCGGGTTTGTTTTGAGATACCAATTCATTACATTCCGACCACTTAGTAGAATTTCATCGAGATCTCTGCGAAACGATACACGAGTCACTTTAGGGTCCATTAAGGCCTTAGAGAAGGATTTTGTACTTTATGTGCTACGACACGGGGTTTAGGGACGAACAGACATGTAACTCGACGGCAGCGTTGGGGGACGGACTGGACCAACGAGCCAAGACCGCTACGCACTAGAGCAACAAATTGGGGCGACGGACTGGGGCGACGGACTAGTCGTGGGTTTAGGAGTGACGAACATGGTGGATGGCTTAGCCGTTGGTTTAGGGGGGATGATTCAGTTGACGGCCTAGTTGACGGGTTTAAGAAGATGGACAAGGTTGACGGCCTAATCGTTGGATTAGCGTGGATGGACATGGAGACAACCTAGTCGTTGAGTGCAGGACAGACCTGCTGCGAAGGGACAGTGATCAATAGCCCTTTTTTTTTGGCAGCATGGGCCAAATAGCACCATTTCAAAATAAATGTGTACTTTCCACCAATTACAAATAAAAGTAATCTTTCTTAGCAAAAACAATTTTGTTCTTGTTATCAATGTGGACGAAGTTGCCAAATTTGGATGGAAATTTCCATGAAATGTGATTATTGGAAAAAACATGGATGATCATAGAAATACAATGCTTCACCAAATTTGTCTATGTGAATCATCTTTGCACTTTTTCAAAATAAAAATAAAAGGTTGGTACAAAGTGAATCTGTTTCACAATGACCAACCCTCTTGTCTTACCCTGAAATAAGTTCTAATACTAAATACTAGCGCTAAATACTGAACGGCAACATTGTCGACTATTGTGTTGGAGGCTGTTTTGCATGCAGCTCTTGTTCCTGCTTAGCACTGGGAAGCACCCAAGGGGGGTGTCTATAGGCACGGAGCCCCGCTAAGGCGATTCACCATGGAGGTCAACAATCGTCGCTCTTTAGGGTCTTCCTTGCACAATTCTCCCAACGTGGCTTTGAACGTACCAAGCATGCTGTAATCTTTAATCATCGCTTTATTCGCTTGATCCTCCTGCCATATTTGTTTTGCAATTCTCTCAGTCGTATATTCATCCGTGAGCATGTTCACTTTACATTCTCGACCCATACAAGTTGGAGAAGACTCTGTTCCTTGTCTGCCAACCACATGCATTAATTCAGGTGCCACCCACCACCATCTCTTATTTTCAGTCTTCATGGCTCTCTCACTATTGTACTTGTATAGGGATGGAGTTTCTTCGTTTATGCGACTTGCCATGCTTCAATCACAATAGGCAAATCCACACAATGAGCCCGTCATCGAAAGGGAAGTGGAGCATGATATTCGACGACATAATGTCATTATGGAGGCACCCAGATTGATGCTTAGCTTCCACAATGCAGATCAACACCCATGCAAGTGCAGTCCAGTTTCCTCTATACATCATCAATCGTTTTGCGGATTCTTTACTTTGTGCGTCCGTGTGGTATACAACCGCTTCAACTCCACTGTAGTTGTGAACCACTATATTGGTTCACCCTTCAGATAATTGAAAATACAAAAACTATGAATGAGTTTTTAAGTTCAAAAGTGTTAGTACATTAGATTAAACTATAACCATTAGTAAAAGGCTTTTAGTGCATAGGAAGAGAAACTAGATCAAAATTGCAACCCTAAAATATATAAAAGATAAAAGATACAAAAAGGAATCCAAAACAATGGTGAGAAGTTGAAAATGGATCTAAACATAAATAGAAAACCAATAAAAAAAAAGAAATATGGAAAAGCACAAAAGAAGTGATCAAACTTAAAATTACTATGAAAACACTAACATAGTGGTAGAAACTCTAATTTAGGCAATAAGTAGTGATTTAATGAAATTTCAGTAAATTAGTGTAGATGAAAGTGATTAGGAGTGTTAGTTAGTTAGTTAGTTGGGGTATTAGTCGAATTAGAGTTTGGTGCTCACTCTCTCTCTCTTGTTTGGTTTTGGGGGAGAATGTGTGAAGAGGTGAAAAGTGGACAATACATAGGAGAACAATGATTGCAAGGAGGTAGGTTAGGATGACAGTCAATTTGTCAAGTAGGTTTTCACCTTGTGGGGTAGAAAGTGGGTGAAAAGTGAGGATTGTGGAGGTCAGATGCAAAAAGTGTTTGGAAAGAAAGTCCGTTGCCCTTGCAAGTGGAAGCAGCAACTTTGGCGAGCTATCGCGAGAGCATGGAGTAGCGGATGGAGCTGAAAATTGGTGGAATGGTGCATCTTCAAGCTAGCTTTCCAACAAGACTCAACTCGACCGATTTGGAGCACAGATGAGGCAGTGGTGGTCGATTTTGTGGCGGAAGGCCTACTGCCGCAGGAATTTCGGAGCTGCAACTTGACGGACGATTGCAGAAGTGTGGCCAAGCAAAATGAGCTGAATTTTTGGCGCAAGGAAGATGGAGAAGTCAGCTTTCCAACGAGATAAGGCTCGCTCAATTTGAAGCCAGGATGAAGACAGGGCGGACAGATTAGTAGGAAGAGGTTGGCTGCCCTATCGGCTGTGAGTTGTGTGTGTTTACTATGGTTCTTGTGGTCCCAAATGAATAAAAATGTAATGATAATTACAATTCAGATTGGGTCTTGCATGTTTGGAGTACATTTCTCATGAGCTTGTATGATTTGGATGTTTAAAAAGAATGCATCACTAGTGAATTCTACTTGTTAGGGTCTTTAGGGCACATGTGGAAGCATTGCCCAAAGGGAGTCTAGATTAGGCACTTGGTGTGAGTGAATTGTGCTGTGATTAGTTTTTAGGGTGCAATTTAGTTCACTTAGGGCCTAAATTAGGCAATTTTAAGGTGATTTTGACATAGGAAGTTTACTTGTCCTTTCAAAACATGTATGAAGATGAATTGGGAGTGTTAAGGCACATAATGGGATGATTTTGAGGTGCTGCCCTTTTTTCACTTAGGCTTGATTTATCAAAAATTCACTAAAGAAAAAATTTGGGAAATCCATTGCTTGGAGGCATTTAGATTAGAGTCCACACACTCCTTTTCGGCCAAGTTTGTGGATGGGTTTTACCTCATGGTGAAATTCACTCACAGTAGTCTATGTGCGTTTGATCAAGATCAAACATTTGGCCTAGGGTGCCACCATTCCACCACAACAAAAAACACTCCATGGTCTCCCTGTGGACAGCAAAGAACTTAATTACTCCAAAATGCTTGCAGGAACAAACTAATGCCTCTATGGACAACTTCTCTCGGTTTGCTTTTTTTGATGTTTCGTCTAACAAAACCTTCCCAGCTAACTTCATTGTCTTAGGAATATGTCGAGAATTCTAGAGTATGACTTTATGCACCCTACCATGCCCACCATGTTCACTATGTCTCGACAGGGAACCACAACCATGTCTTGATCCAAGAATGATATGCCACAAGTTCCCCCATATGCGATGGCTAACCCTTGTGCTTCTTGGAACCATGGGGATTGCCAGATGGAGCTTTTAGAAAATGCTTGCACACATTGATGCCACCAGGTGACCTTCTTATGAAACTCCAGTTCAGCGTTTCTCTTGGGTGCAACTTTTGCATTATATCCACAACGTTCACGAGCAACTAAAGCGAGGTTGAATATGCATGTTTGCACCTGCTCATTGAACCATTTATCAAACTCTGGAAACATGCATTTGTCTTTCCAAGGGTCCTCATTCATGGCGGTATTGAAAAGCTAGACAAACTTCTCTTGAATTCTGTTCAGGCCGTCTTTACCTTGTCCAAGATAAGTTTTTTCCAAATGTGACACGGTATACTTTTCAAAGAAACATAGGACAATTTCATAAATATGTGCAGTTGCTTGAGGGGTGGGCCAAAGCCCCACCATGGTCTTTTTTGCGCTATTGCCTGCGCTGCTTCTTCTTTTCCTTCCTCTGTGAAGACTCCCCAAGGCTGGACCAAATCTCCCTAGGGACGAGTGAAATCTCCCCATGAGAGAGAGACTCCTCTGCAATGCAATCTGCATATTTGGGAGACAGAACCGGCTCAGTGTCTGCGCTCTGATCCAACCAGGCGGCCACCTTCCTTTTGCTAGAGCCACTACCCGGCATTGCCAACGACGTTCAACTCCTGCCTCTATTAAACTGGGAAAAGTACAGTTCAAAATCGGCAAATAACAAACAAGCCCCGTCAATTAATGAGCCTCTCTACAAGCACTCGCGCTCCCAAGCAAGGACTGTCTCCAATCCAAGCCAAGAGAGCGATTCAAGTGCAAGAGAAAGGTAAGCTGAAAAAGAACAAGTAGTGCCTTATATATTAAATCTAGATGAATGTACCAATCGTCAAGAGTTGTCCAGGTTGACATCCATAGGACGGGAAGGCCGTCCACACGACAAACCGGCCAACCATGACGTGCAAATAGAAACTTAGCGATACAAAAGGAACATTTACAAAGCATTGGCGGACAAGCCGTCAAAGGGGACAGACTACAAGTCGATGAGGACAACCCTGATGGACGTTGATGATGACATCCATCAAGACGGACCGATCATTGACCCAATCGGAATGGCCGCTGATACAGATGGGAGGGCGTCTTGTGGATGAGAAGGAAGGGTAGGTAACTTGCAGGGGCGTCCTGGGCATCTGCAGGGGCACCCAAGAATGTCTAGCAACATATAAATTGTCCAAAAGGCCGCCACTTAGGGACAGCTTGGTATTGGTGATCCGTCAATAGCATTGGGATCCACAAAATGCAAATCAATAAAATAGATCTGGGATGGATGCCAAGCAACCAATAGCGCCGAGGACATGCAGTCCGTCGCTGGGAGGGGCTGAGGACGGACTACACGTCGACGACACGGACGTTGTAGTTGACCTTGTTTCAAATCTTATTACCGCTCTCGGCCAAGGACTGGACGGGTTGTGGACGAACACAAGTCCGTCCTAGTGTTCCATTATGTTTAGCTACATGCATAGGCAAGCCCTTGGCAAAAGAATTGACCATTTATCTTGGCGCCCACCAAGATAACTTCAGGGGTAAGTGCTGTCAGCGAGACGGCTGGTAGGGACTCGTAATAACATGACGGACAAACGGGAATTTACCTAGGTTAGGCTGAACCAACATCTCGGTAATTGCCATTTTCTTAATGGAATATGTCAGGTGCCATTGCATGAATGGAGAGAGTACAGCAACCTCGGAACCTAAATCCCAGACCCTAAAACCCTAAAAAAAAATTAAAGGATTGGCAAAGGAAAGTGCTAGTTCCATATATTTTGAGGTGCCCGATATAGGTTCTAAACCCATCCACAAGGACCATGAGAAATTATAAGAATATTTCCCATTTCACACCCTAAAACACATAAAGCAATACACCAAATTTAGTACATGGGATTGAATAGTTGATTCTATTCAACTAGTATAATAGTATGACAAATCCCGTTTAACTCAAAGAAGATCCAAGCGGTAACATTTTGCCACATACTTCATCATTGGATTTGTATACTATTTAGTGTACCCTCATGTACAAGTTTCTAGTGGTACTTGCCTAGACACCTACATAAAACAACCACCTTGAAGATATTACATGTAACAAAGTGGAACATCACATGGTTTAGGGTTGAAAGCAGTTTAGAATCTATAGATACATACATTATTTAAGTTCACTTCAAAGTGTTAGATGAAAATGGTATTACCTACCTTAAGCATACATTTGTATATCTACCATCTATCCAAGTGGATATCAAACGAGAGTGACATGCCATAACTAATTGATTAGGGTGAAATAAATGTTCAACACCCTTGGTACACTGGGTATGTCCTAATAGATGAGTCGCACATTATGCACTTCCAATTTGGAAGGTTGCAAAGCAGTTTAAGGTCACCCTAAACCACCGGCATCCGATTCGAAGCTGCTGAGGCACACTAATTTTGCAACTCAATTTGCAGCTACTTTGTGTTGGTTGAGGCACTATCATGCTTAAGATGACGCAATAGTACTCCCGCTCCCCTACAATTTTCAGCCTTGCATGTCTTTACTTTGCCGACATTGTGTTCTTACTTTTCCTTGAACACTGCATTGATATTATTACCAAATGCAATTAAGAAAAGAACTCCAACAGACAATGTTTTTACAGGAGCAAGTCAATGGTTGAACCTACGAAAGCTACAAAAACGCCATGCTAGGATGATGACATTAGAAGTTGAAGTGAGCTCAATGGACATATAGCCTAGAGTTTGGATATTGCCGTTGAGATCCATGATGATGGTGGATGAAATGGTTTACGGTGATTGGACTTTTTAGGACATAAATTGAGATGTTAAGATCATAATCAATTACTAAAATGGAGTACATTGTAGATAGGGGGCATGAGCGTTTAAGGTTGTAGGTCATTTTGATATTATGACTTCCACATGGGTGTTTTTCACTTATTATGAATTGCATTAGCAGAAGAACTAAACAAAAAAGGATGCTCTTACAGACTTGGTTTTTTAGGGGTTAGCTTCTCGACGTCTTGAATGGGCCAACCAATAGGACCAAAACAAATACGATCTCACCTTGAATAAACATCCAAAAAAACTTATACGTGACCAAAACAATTAATATAGATGAAGAAGGCAAAAAATAGATGGATTTGGGTTCAAATTTTAGAACGTAGGGTTTAGGGTTTAGGGGTTGGTAATTGCAACCTGTTCCACCTTGTTCCACCATAGGTTTCAGGCTTCAAGCTGTACGCTTCAGGGATTCGTATGCTTGCAGAGTATCGAGTCCCTAACGACAGATGACTATCCAAGATGGTCGCATGTCCGTCTACATCGATGGGCTATAAGTTGCCCGTCCAGTCGATGGGCGACTCAAACAGAATCCAAGAACGTGCACTTGGAGAAGCCTCTGGGTGGACGGACACCCAGACAGTCTCGCGGAAAGGGCAGAAAATTACGACAGATCCCTCGACCACCCATTTCGCTCCCCCTCGTCGTGGGTCATCCATCACTCTGGACGTCCTCCATAATCCGTCCAGCCAGGGCCGTCCACTAGACGGGCCAACCGTCGACAAGGGTGACCATCCGTCCCGTTGCGGCAGGTCGTCCAGGGAGGTGGACGGCCTCCTTGACTCGTCTAGTCAGGGCCGTCCAATGGACGGACCGGTTGTCGACAAGTGTGACCATCCGTCCCGGTTGACATTGACCGTCCACCTCACTGGACGGACTCCATGCCCCGTCTAGCCAGGGCCATCCACTGGACGGACTAGAGTTGTCACTTTTTAACGTCCGAGGCAAAATCACATCCAAAATCTGGACGTCTGGACACATCGGACGCATCAGACGCACCGGACGACGTCCGGCAGTCGGCGACCTTTGGGCGTCAACCGGTCGGTCGCTTTAAAAGTCAAAGTCGGACGCAAGGTCAGAAGCAAAGTCGGATGCAAAGTCGAACGCGAGGTCGGACGTGAGGTCGGACTGGTGGTCAGACAAAAGGTCGGACATTCGGTCAGCCGGTCGAGCTCAAGCGGATGGGTAGTCAACCGTCTGATTGTATGATTGTCTGATGACTAAAATATACCTCATAATATATCATTGGAAAGATATTGTTGAGAGCTTTCCAATGGTATATTATGCGTCCAATTTGAAAAAAAAAATTGGTGGTGAGATCCTTTCAAAAATCCAATTCGGACGCGAGGTCGGATGGGCGGTCGGACATGAAGGCGAACGAGAGGTCAGACGAGCAGTCAGCGGTCCGACCGTCTGATTGTCCAACGACTAAAATATGCCTCATAATATACCATTGGAAAGGTATTGTCAAGGGCTTTCCAGTGGTATATTATGCATCTAATTTGGACAGAAACTCCGATGGTGAGAACCTTTCAAAGATTGAGGTCGGACGCAAGGTCGGACAGGCAGTCAGTTGTCCGACCATTTGATCGTCCGACGACTAAAATATGCTTCTTAATATATCATTGAAAAGATATTGTCCAGAGCTTTCCAATGGTATATTATGCGTCCAATTTGGACAAAAATTCCGATGGTGAGAACCTTTCAAAGATTGAGGTTGGATGCGAGGTCGGATGGGCGGTTGGACATGAGGTTGAATGCGAGGTCAGATACAAGGTCGGACGAGCAGTAAGCCATTCGACCGTCTGATCTTTCAACGACTAAAATATGCTTCATAATATATCATTGAAAATGTATTATTGAGGGCTTTCTAATGGTATATTATGCGTCCAATTTGGAAAAAACTCTGATGGTGAGAACCTTTCAAAAATTGATCTTGTAATCTCTATCTATACTTAAAAAGATCAAGTTCATCATTATTTAGTCAGATGGGTGGCTTGCTTCCAATTGAATTATCAGAATCTTTGTATGCTTGATTTAAATTATATATTACTAAGACTCCGACCATATATTTTTCCTTCTTTCAATTCAATCAGTATTATAATTGATATTGTAATCTCTAAGGTTAGAAAAGTATTATATCTTTCTAACTGTAAAATCATTTGTACATGCACTATTTCTTATTGCTACCATTTTTTTTTGGCTATAAGATTGTGACATACATTGATATTTCTATTTATGCTAATTTTTTTGGTCCTATTAGTTGATAGTGATAATAGTATTGGAATTATTTTGTAAAGTTAAAAAAAACTATTTCTTAAGATGAAACCTACTTGTAATCATTAAAGTATGACATATTTACAATAATCATTAGTTTGAAGGTACCCATACTACAAAGTGACATTGTATATGATTTTAGAATATAACATTGTCTTAAATGTAAAATTATGGTGTAATGACATTAATATATGTTAAAAAATGTTTTGTAAAATTTTGAAAAAATCCACAATGCATGTAGAATGAGTTGCAATGAGTTACAATGCATTGCCCAAAATAGAATGAGTCACTTATTATGGCAGGCAGTATATGGCTAGCATACGCACCCTTGATTCTTAACATGATCCATAATCAAGAAAATCATAAATTAATTTTGGACCAAGAATCCCCTCGTCCTTTCAAAAATCCACATTATAAATTCAATGTTTTACCTAGACCTTTGAATATATTCATAAAATTCACCATGACAACATATTCCAAAATACAAATATTAATTATTTATGTGAATGATATTCAATGCCATCATTACTTAGATTACAAGCATTCAAGCATTTTTCTTTGTTCAATTATAATCTACTAATTTACTCCAATGAAATCCATATTCTCCTTTGAAGCACAAGAATGCAATTGTTTTGAAAAATCAATCAATATTACATAATGTATATGTTTGGTCTTGAAAAAATTCACAAGCTCATGTGGAGATGGATGATTCTCCATTTCTCCAATATAGCACCATCTAATAAAAGTATAAAATTGATTGTACAATTCTTGTTTAATAGTATTGATCCTTTGAATTTGATATGCACCCTAGGCCCAAATTTAGAGTAACCCTTCACATCAAAATTGCATGTTTTACATTTGCATATTACAATACGATAAATTGATGATAATATTTTCGATGTAGAAGTGCATAACAAATATGTACATAAATGAGGTCCATAATTGTTATACATGAGGGATTATTATATTTAAAGGTCAATCACCTTCTTTATTACCAAAGCACCAATATTTTTGGTATGGGATATATTATTGACGGTTTACAATTTAGAATGTAGGAAAATAACCTTAATTATATTTTGGTTGTATGAATGCAATATTTAATTTTTAGCTACATTAAACTACATTAAAGTGCTTAAAGCTTTTTTAATAGCATCTTTTAATAGAATAATAAAATAATATAATTGCTTGTATTGTATTTAGCTTGTTTACTTTGGTGTTTCAAACTATTAATGCAGTTTACAACAAAACTTAAAGAAATACTTTAGGTTATAATTGCATATTCCACTTTGTACATTGATACATAATAACTGATGAAGAAAACAAAGAACACATTGGAAACATAATTGAATAAATTCGTGAGGTTCATATATAGTATATTTTGATAATGATATAAAGGGATTTAAAGGCCAAATATATTTTGCTCATTCCACCAATGTTTCTGATAAATGATGTATGGTTCAAAGTTTTGGGTTTAGAATATAAGATTTGGGATATAAAATTTAAGGTATAGCATTTAGACTATAGGCTTAAACTCGTAGAAGAATAACTTCAATTATCCTTCTTTATATACACTAATGTACATTAAATGCTTATAGCATTGAATAACAGTCTTTGAAAGCAAATTTTGCTTTTGGGAATCCAATGTTTTTAGTAGAGGTGGGCGACTGGGCAGATGGGCAAATAGTTGTTATGCGGAATACCTTTTCAATGGTATATTACAAGGCATATTTAAGTCATTGGACGGTTAGACGGTCGAACGACTAACCGCGTATTTGACCTCCCATTCGACCACCTTTTTGACCCCAATTTTTGAAAGGCTCTCACCGTCGGAGTTTTTGTCCAAATTAGACACATAACATACCATTAGAAAGCCCTTGACAATACCTTTTCAATGATATATTATAAGGCATATTTTAGTCGTTGGACGATCAAACAGTTGAATGGCCGATTGTTCGTCCGACCTTACGTCCGACCTCAACCTTTGACAGGTTCTTACCATCGGAGTTTTTGTCCAAGTTAGAGGCATAACATACCATTGGAAAGCTCTTGACAATACCTTTCCATTGATATATTATGAAGCATATTTTAATCATCGGACGATCAGACGGTCGGACAGCTGATTGCCTGTTCGCCTGAGCCCAACCAACCGGCCGTCCGACCTTACATCCGACCACTCGTCCAAGTTGAATCCTTAAAAGGATCTCACCGTTGGAATTTTTGTCCAAATTGGATGCATAATATACCATTGGAAAGCTCTCAACAATACCTTTTCAATGATTTATTATGAGGTAAATTTTAGTCATCCGACGATCAGATGGTTGGACGGCAGACTGCCTGTCTACTTGAGCCCGACCGACCAACCTTGCATCCGACCTCCCGTTCGAAGGTCAATCTGACCTTTGATCGCCAGTCCAAAGGCCCGTACGACCTCAGACATCTCGTCCAAAGGCCTGTTCGACCTCCAATTGCCAGTCCGTTGGCCTGTCTGACCTTAAACCGCCCTTCCAAAGGCTCAGCCGTCCAAAGGCCTGGCCGAAGGTGCGTCCAACCTCGGACCCTCGGTTTGAAGGCGCGTCTGACCTCCCGACCCCTCGTTTGACCATCCACTAGACAAGGGGTCATGGTCTATCCAAATGCCCAGGGACATTTGGAGGCTAGCGTCCTCGGACTCTGGATGTACTTCGGACGTCCAAGGCGTTCGAATGTCCGGACAACCCTGGGACAAACCGACAGTCGGTATGAGTGCAATTGAGGGCGTCTTGCGTGGGAGCACTCTTGATTGACGGCTTACGCCGACTCCCTCCCATCCAGCCCATTTATTTTGGCTGCTGTCCAAACAACGGCAGCCCTTTCCGTCCTACGGAATGCTTACTTGAATTGTGCATTTTGTCTCTATATGCATCCATTTACAACTTTTTTTGAACTCGTTGTCTTCCCTGTTTGTCGCCCGCCCAGATTTTGGTTGTGGTTCAAATTGAGAGGTGCATCCATAGAATTAGAAGAATGGCGCGGCATGTATGGCAACCATTTGGGTACCCTGTGGACCGTCGAGAACTGACGCGGTACGTCACGTGGGCACTTGTGCAGTCATCCTACTTGGAAATTGAGTTGCAGTACTAGAATCATCCGCTGTGGAGGCTCATTGTCAACGGCCGAACGACCTTGAATTGGAGCAAATCGTAGAAGCGCATTGCGTTGGGTCGGTTTGAGTCGGTCGTTGAGGCGCCCTTCGTGGACCGGCGGAGGGAGTCATGTGAGGTGCGACGGACTCATGGACAGCAACATGGAGTCGCAAATGCGGGTTGAGAGATGCGACGGACCGTCGCTCATGAGTGTTTCAATCGTGCGAGGACGTGATTGCCACAATGCGACAATGGCCAAGTCCGTCGCAGAATTGTGTGTCAACGTCAACTTGTGGATCTCGTTGCAAAGACGGATTCACGCAACGGTGGCCAAGTCCGTTGCTTGGATGTGTGTCAATGTCGACGACCGGATCTTACTGCTTAGACGGATTCAAAGTTTTTAGTTTTCATTATAGTCTGTTGTAAACAAATTATGTATTTCTAGGTAGACTATGCGGATGTACAAATCAATTTTTATCTAGAATTGTAACTTGCAACTTAATACATGCTTTACTTGTTTTTCACTGCAATGTGTGTGTGGACAAACAGTGGCCGTCTTGTGAATTGCATATTACATACAGCCTTTTGCATGACTGCAGGGTTGCTATTTGGCGAGTCTGGGAGCAGGAGCCTGTGAGCCTGTAAGCGGGAACTTTTTGGGTTGAAAAAATCTGTGCAAAAACTGAAAATTGATGCGAAGAACCTAAGACCGTGTGCATTGAATGAGCTTAGGTTCTATAACCATGGATTTTAGGAAAAATTGTGGTTAAAGAAATTTAGGGTCATTTGTGGACAATGAAGGGTATTCCAATTTGGATGGGATATTTTGGGTGTATAAATTAGAATTAGGGTGTCTTATCATACACGGAGTGTTCTAAGAAGGGGTAACTAAGTAAATAAGCCAAAGATGTAGGCACTTGATATTTTCACCTATTGATATTTAGTCATTGGAGATTCTTTTAGAGTGGTCCCTTTCTTCTTTATAAATTTCTTATAAAAATCAATACTTTCTCCTTACTAGAAGGACAATTGTGACCTCATGCCACTCCATTGTGCTGGACACTACTCAAGTATGACTACCATTGTTTAGAGGTTTAAGGTAATTGTTTTCCCTTCTATTTTTTTTTATACACAGAGAACTAATTGATGGAAGGAGATCTAATTTCATTCCAGTTTAGGGTTTATTTCTAATACTCAGTAGTTTGCAAAAGATAAATGTGTTACTCTCATTACCTCCAATTTCTGGCCATTACAATGTACCTACCGTTACAGTATTCAAAAACTCCAAAATTCATCCTCACATTTCTCTAATAGGCAAACTTTATCTCTGGGTTTTTTTCATATCGTTTTTCTTAATGTGGGCATATTATCAAACAAGAAGCAGATTGCACCCAAATCTAGCTATAAAACACACAAATCAAATCAACATAAAAGTAATACACATAGTTCAACTCATAAGATATGTCAATCTTATGAGCCTAAGTCGCGGTGGACTCGGTAATTGGAACCTCACTGGAAGATGACTCCGGAGTCTCTTCACCCTCAGAAGCTAAAACATCTAAGAAATGAACAACATTTGAAGCATATTTGGGTTTACGAGATTTAGGGTCTCTACAACCATGTCGTTCATACTGTGATGCCATCTTCTCAGCGTACACCGGAAGATCGTAAGACTTCTCCGGGCTCAAGATCAATCTTCGTATCTTCTTCAGCTAGTGAGTGCCGGTCACTCCTTTGCTCCTTTGAATTCATTATATGCAGCATATATTAGAAAGAGAAAAAAACATGTCATTGCAAAATGGAACTTACTTACTAGGTCTAACATTGCGTGTGAACACCATCAGTTCCACGTGCATGGCATCGAGACCGAGAGCTGCAACAGCTTCTACCGGAGCTTCTGTCGCTCCTTCCCTTGGAGTGGCTATCTTCATTGGTTCAAGAACCATCTTGAAGATATTGAGGTCCTTCTCCAAGGCCACAATATATCGCCCGATGCCCCGACATGCAGTAATCGAAGCACCTACAAAACAAACATGTATAGATCAGACTTCCATTACATCTACAAACAAGTACACATTTCACTTTAGGAATTTTTTATGAAAGTGGAAACAAATCTGTAGCTGCGGAGCAGTCGAGAACTATGTCTTCCTTGTGAGTGCAACCTTCAATGAAGAACTGGAGGAACCTTGCATCCTTCTCCCGCGGTCCGCGCCACGGCCATTTGGATCCGTCTCTATCATCATTGTCTTCTTTGTGATATAATTGATGACCATGTCCTTCCTCTACAAGTTCCAATGTGCTTTTGTCATAGCCGTGGTCTGCCTGAATTTGAACTGCGAGATCCCTTTGTCACCCAGATCCTTCACGAACAGGGTGACTCCGAACTTCACTGTCTGCAAAAATGAAAGCAAAATGGTTAGTGCATATAAAAATGCCGTCGAGGCAATTCACATTCATTTTGAATATGTAACAAAAAACTCACCTTTTCGTCGGCTTTCAATCCCGACGCTAGATCCAATTGGTTGAATGCCAACCACTCTTTCTTAAACTTCAACTTCTTGAAAACCTTCTGCAACCCCGCAAACATACTCTGCGATTGAACACTATAGGAGTGAAACACCAGAAGGCTGCCGTTGTCTTCTAAGTAGTCCTCAGCAAACTGGAATGCACTTTGCATTCCCTTAAAATTTGGATCTGAGTTCCACGACGGTACGCGCTTCTTGGAGATGATTGGAATGGGAAGGTTCTCCGGGCAATCAATGATAATTAGATTCACGAGAGGATCTCGAGTCACCTTGCGGTCCAATGAGCGAGGCCTTCTTTAATTTACCTATAATGAGAAAATTGTTCACGCCGTTAGACAGTATGACCGTGAAACACCAATTTGTTGAATAACACATTAAAGCTACAAAGAGAACTTCAAGGTCTAGTATGTACTCTGCAAATGAAGTCCATGACTTCAATATAACAATTTGGTGGTGAATTTGCCGACTCCTCCATGATATCGGCGATGAAGACGTTCAAGATGAGTTCCTCCGTCTTGACGTCGTCATTGTCAAGCACCACGACTTGCGTGCCTTGCGTCACCATATCTTTCGTCCACTCTGCAAGAACAGCCTTCCTCTTCAGCCCTCTTTGGCTTCCCTCGACCAATTACGAGCTTTGATCGACCGTGGATGACATTGGAATGACAACTGTGTCACCCTCATCTTTCTTCTTCCCCTTTGCCTTGGCTTTCTCCTCCTTCTCCTTCTGCTTCTCCTTCTCCTTCTCTTCTAACTTGACCGCACGCTCTGCCTCCTTCTCTTTGTTCACCAAAGCAACTTGGAGATGAGCCGCTTTCTTCCTGTCAGCGTGGTCCCTCTTCGCAATTGCCTTCCTCCTCTGGTCGTCATTGAGTCCTACAAACTCATCCACGTTCAGGTCAATCGCACCGAGGCCCTCCAAAGAATCCCGGAGTTGTTGCTCTGAGGGGTGAGTGTAGGAAATTGGGCAGTCAATATACCATCCTCTGCCGCTGAGATGAGTCGTGGTAAATGTTCGAAGCTGATTCGCCGTGTACATGCAACTCGGAGAACTACGGTCCAGAAAATTTGAAAGGAACGGTAGAAGGTTTGCCCTTGGGATTGCTCCTTTTCATTCAAGTTTGAATTTGAAGTATCTGCAACAAAAGAGACAACAGACATGAAGGTAGAATTGGGAGAAATTGACTTAGAGAAAATACAACTTCTCTCTCATATACTTCTACCATAAATCAAGAATTATAATCTATTTAGAAGTTTGAGGTTAGGGAATTACATTGTGAAACTCTGACGGAACAAAAATGGAGGGTCCCTGGACAACCTCTAGAACATCCGTCGGATCCGACGGATGTCCCAGAGTCTCCTCCCGAACCCCCTGGATTTTATCCTTCCCTAACTTTTAGCACAACTTTTTCTTAAAGAATATGATTTTTGACGATAAAAAAGGCCCTCATGAATTCAGATAGCCATTTCAAAATGAATATTATTAATACCTAGTATTGGAGACATACCGGAAAAGAACTCTTCGCACTGCCTGTTGGGACCCCTCTTGACTGCTGAAGTTGTCGCTTTTCTTGAAGTAATTCGCTCCTCTAAGATGGGGCAAGAATCCTTGATCCCAAATCTTCCTCTTCCAACCTTCCAGATACTCCGTTAAGGTCTCTGGTTGTAGGGGAACCTTCATGTTGATTATGATGTTGTCCTGCCTAACAACATCATCATAGAAGTGCACAATTGCATCTTCAATCTGTGACAAGATAAGAAATGTGAGCAATTACATGATACGAAATGCATTGCAATTATGAAAATATTTATATATCCCATTGAAATGAAATATGGCCAATTTTAAAATTAAAAAATACGTCTATAGAGAAGTACTTACCGCTGCATACCAAACACAACGGTTCAAGAAAGGACCAAGTAATGTCTCTGACACTAGTTTAGGCGGAAAGCGTCTAGCCTCACGTGAAGGTTGTGAGGAATTCTACCACTTGAAGAACTTGATTTTGTGCTCTGTCGTAGTATTGCATGTGGCAACCATCTATAGCTTTTCCAGTGTCATCTCCGAGACCTCATTGGAGCTCCATTGTTTCTCAATCTGACCACAAAAATAATAGCATTGTCATTAGTATTCTGAAATTCAAATGAGATCAATGATAAACAATCAAAATGAAGGCCTAAAAAGCACCTCTTGTAGAAAACTAGGCGTATTAGCTGGATGGGCCACCGCGACCAGCTTAGACATTTTGATATTGAGTTTGTCGACTTTCTCATTTGCTCCGGCTCTCATTGCCTTTGCAAGTTCCTCTGGAGTTCTCTCCTCTTCTGGCGTGATCTCGTTATACCTTCGACCCACTGCATTTGCGGATTGGGCAATCTCTTGCTGCACAAGTGGAAAAAAAATTTCATATTCAAAATAGTAAAACATGGCCGAAATCAATAGAATAATAAAGAAAGAATGACAGTTCACGTATATTCTTACCCGGAAAACAAAGGATGTGAAGACTTGCTGTGGCATAGCATACCAAGTTTTCTTGGGTTTATGGGAACCACACATTCGGACCTCTGACGGCCTCAACATTTCCTCGAACCGCTCTGTAGGAAGGACGCCATATTTCTGCACCCTGTATAATGTGTGCACCAAATTGGTCTTGACATGCGAGTCCTCGGTAGACCTGGAGAGTACACAATAACACAAACCATATTTCTTCAATTTACCTCATAAAAGTTGTAGAATTTCTGAATTACTGAAAATAAGTTGAAAGTGAAGGTTTAACATGGGAAGATCACTCTTTGGGTCTGCTAGGTACTATGTGCATTCAGATTTTAGACCTTGTATCATATGTTCAACAATTTCAATAAAATGATAAGAAGATAGTTTGAATAAATTTTCCTCCTTTGACAATTAATGTTCTAAATTATGGATAATATTATTAGGTATTGATAATTGCTAATTAACTCTTGAAATAAATAGACACATTCCGGAGCTCAAAAACACTTCCACATCTCTATTATATACAAGAAAATATTTTCTAAAAAATATATACAAGAAGCTTCTCAAATATATGTCAGAATTGATAGTTCATATTGTTTGAACATTAACGTTTTAGTCAGCTGAATATTTTCTATAAATAAATTAGTTGAACAATATGCAGTTTCATTTCATTTCAAAACCATTTCTAGAAATCCCTTGATATGATATTTGAACTTGGATTCTTTGGAATTACAAACATATAGCCATTATGGAACAGCACTCAAAATTCTAGGTCAAAATCATAGTTCATATACAAGTAAATGTATTAATTTTAATCACAAAAAATGCAGCAATTTAAATTCAACAAAAACAAGCTAAAAGTAAAGTAATAAATGAAGGAAATAAGATTCTTACTTGTTTATGTCATGCATTACATGCATGACGAGCTCGGTCTTGCCTTTCGTATCAAGAATGATTGAGTCAACACTATAGTGCCACTCCTTGTCTCTGGGGTGCTTCTTTGTGATGTAGTTCATCCATGCTATGAGTTTGTGATTACCATCACAGACATAGAACTTGAGGTTCTTCAAGAACCTCAATTCCTGTATGGACTCGACATGGGCATTGAAAATGGCATTTCCTTCCTTCCACAGTGGACTCCACTTCTCCATCTCCTCTACCGTGAAGTCTGAGCTTTCACCGCCTTCATCTGTGGTGGTGATATAGAATACTGCAGTTCCATCTCGGTAGCCATTGGTGAACTCGTGCTCCAAGAAATCAAGGTCACAGGAGAGGGTGGGCCTCACCATGGGCATTGGTACCATGCGACAAAGTGGGATTTGAAGACGGAATAGGTGATCTGGCTTCATCCGCAGTGATGCAATTGTGTTGACGGAATCCACCTTGTGGTACTGTCGTAGATCGTCTTCCAGCAAGTATTTGCTGTCAGCCTCCAACACATCATCGGGCACAAGTTCCTCCATCTCTTCACCTTCTTCTTCACCTAAAATATGGTTGGGAGGACTCTCCAGTGTTTGGAGTTTTGTGAATGGTATCTTCATGCCAAAGGTTTGTGGGAGTCACATCCATCTGCAAGTTTAGATCAAAGAATTAACCAATACTCACATACTTGCATTCACAGAATTGAAGTTTCAAGCAAGAATAAATAAATAAATCCAAGGAAAAATGAATGCATTTAGGTTCAGTCATTTGAAGGTTCAAGTGTAGGTTTGCAAATTACATGTATTACACATTCAAAGGTCCAAAGCAAGAAATTCCAAAAATGATTCCACTCAAAGAAATTCAGTCAATTTGGACATCTTCTTTTGAGTTAGAGCTCAAGTGGATGAAAACAGGTTCTCCTATAACCTGAACACTGCTACAAGTGCACTGACAAGTCTCTTCCTTCATTGGACCATCGACGGTAATGGACACATGACTGCTTGAGCTGTATTCCGTTTCCAAACTCTCGGGAGACATAAACTTGTCCGGACGGTTTCTAGCCATCTCAAGGATCAAATCAAGACGCCTACATTTCGCTTTTGGTGTGAGGCTTAGTTTCCATTTTGCTACTCCAGGGTCACTGACACTACTGAGCACAGAACTCTCAAAAGCATCAAATGCATAGTCAGCTGCGTCCATCACATTCGCAAAGCTTACCAAGTCCTCTTCATCAACTTCATCTTCTTCATCACCTTTCTCTTCTTCGGAATCGCTAGAGTCCACAACATTCTCCTGAATTGGTACCAGTGGCTGAGAAAGTCTTGCTTCATGAGTCTCTATATCAGTAGGAGGCATGAGAGTGGGTGAAGATAGGTCTTGTTCACCTCCAGCCTTCTGTGGGTATGCAACATTGCTAGATTCAGAAATCAAGAAAGATTTTCATATTTAAGAAAACTTAGAAATTGCCACACATGGACCCTGCTCTTTACGTTGACAGATCAACTTATATCACATGGAATTTTTTGATAGTCCTCACCAATATTCCTTTGAAATCTTAATAACCGCTATTAGAAAATTGGAAATGGATTCAAACTTTGTATTATAAGGACACCGCAAACCAAAGCAATAAGAGAATTTTCATCTATGATTTTCTTCAAAAATGCTTCAAAAATATTCAATTTGCTATCAACAAAATTTCATGAAGCACCTCAATTGCCAAATTTAGAGAATTTGTAGATGAAAGATGAAATAATGAGAGATAAACTCTTTATCCATAACAATGAAGAACTCAAGTTCTGAAACTAAAAATTCGTCTAAACCTTCAAGAAATGATGATTGCCATGATTTGAAAAATTGATGTCACCAATATCTATACTTGTGAAGGATTACCAAGTGCATCTGAATTTATAAAGCTCAAAATGTATTGATAAGCAAGCATTCGGAAAATCTATGATTTCTAGCAAGCCTTCATAATTGTAGATGCAGTCTTGTAATTTTGTATATTTTAATCAAAGGCTCAATCTCAAATTATTGAAATTTTTTTT
Source organism: Neckera pumila (assembly GCA_963969595.1). Taxonomy (NCBI): domain Eukaryota; kingdom Viridiplantae; phylum Streptophyta; class Bryopsida; order Hypnales; family Neckeraceae; genus Neckera; species Neckera pumila. Next base: position 2,846,344 of record OZ018418.1, read on the forward strand.
AATCCTCCAAATTTTTTTTTTGGTACAGAGTTACAATTGAATCCAAAATTTTTATTCAAATCTCGAAATTCCTTTCAAACCTTTGATATCTACCTCTGAGTTCTACTATGTTCGTACCATTAGAATTTACAAAGTTCCTCTGAAATGTCTCTGGAAGCTCTAAAATCTACAGAAATGTACTCAAATCTTCTAAAATCTACAAAGCTGTCTCTAAATCTTTTGAGAGCCAAAGAAGTCAATTGAAACCTTCAGAAATCTACAGATACTCAAAGTTTTTATTTGAAATCAACAGAAACTTGAAAGGGGTGATCTTAAATCAGGGGGTCCAGCTAAGTTACTCTAAGATATTGTCGGATCCGACGAAGGTGTCGTCCGACTGAGCTGCACCCCCTAGTTTTTGATTAGTTTGAGGAACCCGATCAAGAAACAGTGAAACCATAAATGGATGCTGAAATCAAGGGGTCAAGCTGAGTTACTCTACGGTACTGTCGGATCTGACGAAGGTTTTGGACGGCTGAGCTACACCCCCTAAAAAGCAAAAAGAATGTTGAACTCGATCAACGAACTGTGAAGCCAACAATATTTTTGAATGCACGTTCAAGATCGGGGGATCAAGCTGAGTCACTCTAGCATACTGTCGGATCCGACAAAGGTTTTGGCCGATTGAGCTGCACCCCTTAAAAAGCAAAAAGAATGACGAACTCGATCACCAAACTGTCAAGCCATTATTATTTTTGAATGCATGTTCGGTATTCGGGGTCAAGCTGAGTCACTCTAGCGTATTGACGGATCCGATGAAGGTTTCGGCCAATTAAGTTGTACCTCCTAAAAAGCGAAAAAGATAAGGAACTCAATCACTGAACTGTTAAGCGAACAATATTTTTGACTACATGTTCAAAAACGGGGGGTCAAGCTGAGTCACTCTAGCGTATTGTCGGATCCAACGAAGGTTTTGGCAAACTGAGCTGCACCCCCTTAAAAGCAAAAAGAATGAGGAACTGGATCAACTAACTGTGAAGCCAACAAAATTTCTGAGCGCACGTTCATAATGGGGGGTCAAGCTGAGTCACTCTTGCATACTGTTGGATCCAACAAAGGTTTCGGCTGTCTAAGCTGCACCCCCTTAAAAAGCAAAAAGAATGAGGACGAACTGTGAAGCCAACAAAATTTTTGAACGCACGTTCAGAATCGGGGAGTCAAGCTGAGTCACTATTGAGTACTGTCGGATCCGACGAGGGTTTTGGCCGACTGAGCTGCACCCCTTCAAAAGCTAATTCAAAATTTCCACAAAATCCAATTATAGAGTACTCATCCAATGTTGACAATCCTGTTCGGCGAGCACCCGCAGTTTGGATGTGAGATTTTGAGGCACAAAAAGATCAGTGTCTACTTCATTATGTAGAAATCAAGCTTACCCTTGCACACTTCCGGTGTTTGTCCTTGCTCGGACCTGCCTGAAACCTCCTTGCTACCGGCGGTTATTGACTCAAATGAATTCGAAAGAGTTTTGAATCATTACCTGCAACTTGGGCTGTGATCTTCTGGAGCAGTTTTGAGAACCTGTAGTCGCCCCTCTCGCCCTACTATGCGTACTCCTCGTCATCCTCCTCTGCTCGAGAAGACAACAAAATTACAAAATGTGGCGAGTTGTAAAGGAGAGACTGAAAAAATTCAAGAGATTAACATGATAATGGAAATGTTAGCCGCGGCCTGGCTTCACACACCGTTGTTCATTTCGGATAAGCTTAGTTTGAGATCCAGCTTAAATGGTGCAATTACGGAAATCAGCGGATGCTCAAAATAGAATGGAACTCCTCCAGTTATCGGGCTATCAAGGGTACATTAGAGATCGCGATGTTATCCTTCGAATCAACAAAGTCCGTGGGTGCCAGGTCGGGATCCAGTTAATTCGAAAGTTACCCAGATTCCTAGCTTGTGCGATCTGGTATTCGCCCGAGATTTACTGAAATTTTTTTGGTATTCACGCGGTGGCACGAGCAGGTGGAGCGTCGACTGGGCAATCAATCTTGGACTGTCGATCCTATAGGGAGGAGATGGACCTTTGCTAGTTGACAGACCCAGCCAGTTGCCCGAGCAGGTGTACCGACCGACTAGGTGACTGTCACTCGTAGATCCTAAAGCCGTGGCTGAATCATATCTACCCCCAAATACATTGCATCTAAAAGCAATCGACACTTTAGTATGTTGAAAAGACTCAGTCAAGTTACCACAAACCTTTATTACAATGTTGACCTTTAAGGGACTAATTGGAGAACAAGCTAATGAGATAATGAAAAGCACAAAAAAAAGCTCTTACGTTTAGGTTGTCCTCAATCCTTCCTTCGCGGTGTGCATTTGAATTCTCTGCAAACATCTCTTGTCCTGCCTCAACACCATCACTAGGGGCATCCTCTTCTCTAGCACTAATCTGAGCTTCAAATTGAAGAATTCTTCGAAGATCGCCAGGTGTCGTCTCAGTAGCTTTTGGCGGAACTCTCAGTCCTCTTGTCATCCTAGATCGTCTCAAAGCCTTGGCAAATGAAAAATGAAGCGAACCACGTCTCCTTCCTCTCTTTCTCGGTTTTACTCTAATCAACTCAATTACTTTGCAATCTACAAGCATGAGCAACCAAGAGAATGGAAGAACCTAGTCGCACTCATTGACAGCAATTGAAGAAAACTAAGAACCATAGGAATGATTTTGAAATGCAAGAGTGCCCCTTGTTATGTTCAATGTAATTCAATTGTAATGCACTCATTTTTATACATTACAATTGAAATGATTTGATGCATACTGTTGTGGATTTAACGTCCGGATCTATATCCAATCTACTGTCCATTTTGTCCCTTTTCTTTGTAATACTTTCCTTTTTTAAGAAGACCTTAACTTTTTATTCCAGTCCTCTCTTATTTAAGCTTTTCTTCGATTTCTTTTGAGATCCAGAACGTCTTCTAGTATTTATAGATTTTAATTTTCACAAGGTACCAAGATAATCAAAATTGGCAAATACACTATTTGAAACCCACCTAATGCACTTCATATTTTTTTATTATCAAGTATGTAAGCAAATGAAGGAAGAGTGACAAGACCAATGTTCCAGGGTTCCTATTCATATGTCCCATAACGATTGGCATTCTAGAATGTGCCACTATAAGAGGTTTCATGTTTGATGGTTATATATGGCAGTGGGCCCTCTGGAGGAATAGCCTTTCTCCGTGATTATGCGGAGAATTATTTTCCCCAAGGATTCTTTGCCATTTTGTTTAATATGATAAAACAAAAATGTGTAGATAAAAACACGTATAGAATAATAAAAAAAATATATATAGACTTGGCTTCAATTGGTTTCTGGGCTTTCTTTATTTGCTTTCAAAATCCATTCCAACTGTAATTCCTTAAGCATAGTCCCAACAATAAATCACTCTTGGTCTCAACTTCATCCCTCATTCTTCTTCTATACTTTTTTGGACAATATCACAAGCACCTATTCACTTTTCTAATTTTTTTAGAGCTTATATTTTCTAAATACCTTAAACTCAATGAGAAATGACTCCCGCTTTCAACTTGACCCCTCATTTTTTTTCTATATTTCTTGGGATAACATTGTGGTCACCCCCACTTTTTTTTTTTTTTTGGAGCTTAGGTTTCTTAAGAACCCTAAACCCATAAGAAATGACTCTCGGTCTCACAATGTAGTGGATTCTTTCTACTACAAAAAATCCAAGAAACACATAAAATATTTAATAATCCACGGTCATAGGTTACATGGTTATAGATCCCAATTTTACCATAAATAGCAAAAAAAAATCATTTTTTTGAATTTTTTTAGCAAAAAAAAAATTTGGAGGCACAAAAATGGAAATTTTTTTTCTTTAGGCTCCAGGCTCACAGGCTCCAGGCTCCAGGCTCCACGCTCACAGGCTCATTGCTCCAAGCTCGCACGCTAGCGTCATTGGCATGACTGTAGTCCTCAATTTTCAGCAAGTATTCTGAGTACCCTCGATTCAGGTGAGTCTGGCGTCTTCATGATTAAATAAAGTTGCCCGTCGTTTGGCGTTCCGTCAACGCCCCCCTCCTTTTAGTCCCGTCTACTACGTTTTGAGTCCATCCTACAACAAGTCCAATCATCCAAGCTCGTTAATGGACGGGAAAGGCATCCATGTCGACGGACTGTCCTACGATCCTGTCAACAATCCTAAACTTGTCTTTGGGTCAATCTTTGGGACCGTCTTTGATTCTGTCCATGAGTCCATCCTAAAACAGTCCATGAATCCAGCCAAAAATAGCTTGTCCCCTCAAGATTCTAAACCCTAAATCGTCGAAATAGTTGACCCTGCCTCCCTCCCCTCCCCGTCAAAAAGAAGATTGGCCCGTCGACTGCGGTCCGCGTCCGTTCCAAAGCCGTCGAGCCTGTTCATTCTTTTCACCCTAAAACAATGTGTCGGGAGGACAACCATCCGTCTATGATTTGTATGTCCGTCTGGAAGAGCATCTCGCGGCCCGTTCAGGAGTCCGTCCTTTAGTTCCGGCATCTGAGTTGATGGTTGTACTGTCCATCGATCAGCGGGCCGTCCGTCTATCTTGACGGCCCCAATGTGAAATGTTGATCCGTCGGCCATCCTTAACTGGTTGCATTCAGGACGGCTTGTTGTGAGTATAAGCTAACCCTTGCTCCAGCATTTCAATGTTTGCACTTACTTTCTTGCGTTCGGAGGTCTTGGTTTGAGGAAAGTCTTGCTTGGTAATTTGGGAGGAAGTCAGAAGTCCTTGGAACTGTTGTTGGCAGGTTATTTTCTTCCTACAAGCAGCAAGTGACAAATTGGTGATCTACACAAGTCAATTATCATAGAAATTAGCATTGTGACTTCTCCCCGGAACGGTGTTCTTTCAGATAGGGGCGTCAACTTCCCGTCCGTGAGCTAGATACCTCTTATAGAAAAAAGCGCGGGAATCGGTCCACCATTGACTGGTCCACGTACAACAACCATGAGATTTTGGCAAAGCCGGGGTGGCAAGATATGCCCTTGCCCTGGACCTGCGTGATTTGTAGCCATTATGTAGAATGGGTGCATATAAATCGCCACTAGTACCAAGATTGTTCCCGTACTCACGTGAAGGCCGGCATGGTCAACATCAACCAATGCCGTCTCCCTAAACTGAAGAAGAGGTTAGAAAAAGTATCTTTGGCACTTTGGGATAAGCTTTCAAAAAAAGACAGGACGTTGTCATTGTGTCAGATGGCATACGCAGAAGTATTTTTGTTGAAGGATGTAGATTGGACCACATTCCTAACAAAGTAACAAAAGGGTCAATTCCCAACCAAAGTTACAACCATTCTTTCAAATCCGGACATGCCTTTGGAGGACACATTCCTTGATGCAATCGCGGGCGTAGATGTTGCTGAAGAGGATGGGGATGACATGAAAATCAACGTACCAAATGGAGTCGAAAATGATGATTCAGTGACTGTGGCTGCCACGGTTTTATGGGACGCATCAGTCAATGCTCGTTCAATGGACTGGGAACCCACCGTAGTGCAGGCTACTACCAATGGAAGCACAACCCATGAACCAATTCCCTTCGCCGCGTCAATGGAAGTTTTCAATGAAGAATTCAAGCGGTTGAGAAGGGAGCTTGCTGCATTGGAACGTGAGAAAGAGGAGATGACTCAAAGGCATGATGAAATTCTACAACGTGAGAAAGAAAAGACAAAGGCTCTTTTGGATGAAAATAGAACCTTGAGGGCCCAAATTTAGGAAGAACAGCATCGGAGACTCCACTTGAGCACATTCGACACACCATTGTTAGACGATGTAGTGGCAACAGCTACATACAGCCTAGTCAACGAGGTGGTGGGTCTCAGTTTTTGAGATGCGTTTGTAGTGTGGCCTCGTGCCATCTTACAAAGTTCGGCTTTTGGGGTTCCACGATCCAGTCGTTCAAGCCTGGAAGCAGACCGTGGGGTTGATGAAACCACCGTCGGTGCTATTAATTTACATGCCGTCCAAGCTGAGGTAGACCTGGAACAGGTCAAGACAAACATGGAAGAATTGTCAAATGCACTACATGCCTCGCAAGCACGATTACAAGTGGCAAAAAGAGATGTATCTTGGTTGACTTTGGCCAACACTAGAATGGAGAAGGAGGCAATTGAATTGCGTGAGTTGGAGTTCTAATTCAAAACCTTGCATGACAAAATGTTTGATGACCCTTTGTGAGAGAAGAATCTGTTAGCCATGTGCCACATGAAGTTGGCCTTTATCCTAGCTACAATGAATTGTAGCAACTACAGTGTGAGTTGAAGAAGGTGTGTGCCAAATTTGGGGACCACGGTCAATGTTATTTTGGCTTGACATCATGGCCTCTATTAGAGGACATGTTCCCAGTGACATTACCACACGAACTTGGTGCCAAGAACAAAAGCATTGATTGGAACAGCGACCCATCTTTGGAGTTCCAGTACACTACTCAGCGATATACGTATGTAGACCCCCGTTTTGATGGTCCTCATGTACTCAAGTGGCTTTCTATATCAAATTTCATAAAAGACGGAATGGTTTGTAGCATTTGTCAAGCGCCGTTCGGTCTGAAGGGCAGTTGGTGTTTGGGGACGTGTCCTCATGTGTACCACCTCGAATGTCTCATTCCAACCATGGTGACAAGAAGGAGATGCATGCAGTGCAAGGCCCCATTTCATTGACGCTTGTACAAAATGTTTGGACTCGAAGAGCACATGCCTCTACATTACAAATACAATGAACAGAACCTACCAGGACTTGCTAATAGTCATCATTGGACAAAGGATCTTGCTTGGCTATGGAAGTGGGAGAAAGACCTCCAACACCTCTCATTCGTTACTGTAGCTAAGATACAATGGGACAGTGACGAGCAAGTCACAGAGGTATGTAGGTCAATCATTGGATCCAACGAAGACGAACATTGGTATTTCTTTGCTCAGCATGCTGGTGGACACTGGAACATGGAGCGATAGGTATTTGTCCGGGAACCCCATCCACAAGGATTACTATTTGATAGCAATTGTGTTTTGATGGGGACCCGTGGATGCATGAGTTTCCAAGAGGAGCCAAATTACATCTCCAAAATCAAAATGTATGAGCCAATAGTTTTGAAGGCCATATATTCTTTTTTGCACAATACATATGACCCTCACACAAAGGCCTTTTAACACGCCTCCAGTCTTCGGAAGAATTGCAAAATTTTCTGACTCAAAGTGTATCCTCCATCATAATAAATCCTACACACGGCCACACTTGAAATAGGCCCGTCTACCTTAGTGGTTCAGAATATAGGTAGCAAGCCATATGCATAGGCACTACATTTGTAGAGCCATCCAAATGTTCCTGAGATGTAATTTTTTGCGTTCAATACAAGGTCACCTTTCCCAAATTATTGTTTTGCTCATTTTCATTGGAATCGTTTGCCTTGTGTCTATGTCCCCCGGGTTTGCCCTTCATATCCATCCTTGTTGCCATTTTAACCCCTAAATGATAGATCCATGACCATTGATTTCAAACTTCATTGTCCATCATTCAATTTGCTACTATTTTGCAACTAGATGTATATGAAAAATTTTGTGTTTATTCTTCAAAGTTGAAAGTAAATGTCTTCTTTACTATAGAAAAAATCTAGATTTTCTGGTGGAAAATAGTTTTGCAGGTGGAAAATAGTTTTGCTGGTGGAAAACTAGTTTTTTTGGTAGAAAATTATTTTTTTTCAAAATTTTTGAAGAAAAAGTGATGAAAAATCTTATTAAATAGAGAAATATTTCAAAAAACTTGAAAATTTCACCATAAGTGTATATCACAATGACTAACATCATGGAGTGAATTGAATTTCTGTATCATTCTATAATTTTAAAATAATAGATACCAGGGTCTGTCGATCGTAGGGTTCGTCAATATCTGTTGTCCTTTTGGCCCGTTTCCTTGCAGATCCATCCTCTTGGCCCATTGATATCTCTCGTCTTCTTGGCCCATCACCTTGTAGGTCCATCCTCTTGGCCCATTGATATCTCCCGTCCTTATGGCTCGTCGCCTTAAAGTCCATCTCGCCTTCTCCCATCCTTGTGGCCCATCGACTTCTATTGACCTTGCACTTCGTCAGTGGGTACGTCTCCTGGTCCCTTTCTTGGTCCTCTCTCCAAGTCTGTCTTCGTGTTTGTCTCCAGGTTTGTCCCATCGAACCATCCACTCTGTCCCGTCCCCCAGGTCCGTCTCTAACCAGGGGCCGTCTATAGGGTCCGCCCGCCTGATGCGTCGCCTGTCTTATCGTCATCATTTTGCTTGGCAGCGCATAATGATGTGCCGAACCTGTTGACGGCTTCCCGAACCTAAAGCAGCCATCTAGTGGACGTCCCAACCCTTGATCAAGTGTTGTTAGTTTTGATCTGGACGGTCCCCCTAACAACAAGGTTAAGGTGAATTGATGTCAATTACACATCCTAATTACTTCGGTAATTGAGACTGTATAAGTTTCAGTTTGTGGTTTTGCAAGCAAGCACTCTACAATTTCATTTACTCTCGAGCTGGACGGACCTCAGTTTGAGTCAAAGCCTTGTTGTCTAGCTTGAGGGTGTTTTTTGCACTTTTGTAGCGTTTGGTCAATGCTTTTACCCATATGAGCTGGACAAACCTGGTTTGAGGTACAACCTTGCAAACTGGACGGACCCTAGACGGACCCTGGCTTGGGAGTAATAAGGTGAATTGTGAGAATGGCAAACAAGGGGAGTCCAAATTGCATGCAATTTGATGATACGGGAGGCAAGAAGACGAGGGGCAACTGGTTGACTATGGACTAGGAAGTATATTTCGACCAGTCCCAGTTGGCATCATCCAGATGGCAAATAGTGACGGAGCCTTATTGGTCGCGGTTGACATGTGCCAAATACATTGCATGGGCCCACATAAATCAGCATTGGTCTATAGACCGTGTCGACACTAACATTTGATCCGGAACGGTTAATATACCATTGTGCATGACTTCACACTTGAAGAAGAGGATGATGGAGCTAAGGCTTCACCCTTGGGGTAAACATTCAAAGAGAGATGGCACCCTTGCGTTGGTTACCATGGCATATGCTGAGGTGATTTTGAATGTTAAAGTTGATTGGAGGACGTACCTAAAACCCAAACGGGAGGATGTAGCACCAAACACCAAAAACCGCAATATTCCGCCAAATGTCAATGTCTTGCTCGAGGGTGACATCGTGGCTGTGGGCCCTCTTGTGATTATGCAGCCAATAGATGGTACCGGCCCTTCAAGCGTGGACGTGGTGATGTTGCCGATGGATGGTGCCGGCCCTTCAGCTTTGAACGAAATGATGGTATCCGGGGACACTCATGACCAGGGTTGTCTTCTCGATCATTGCGACGGGCGCAACAACTAGACGTCACACAACATCTTGTAGAGCCCTTGCAATGTTTAATAGAGCAAATGTCTAGTTGACTTTAAATTATATTATCAGAAATACACAATTTTGACATATTAAAGTTTCATTTAATATCATGTCTCAATTTCATGATTACATATTGTATTTGAAATTTAGATTCATAGTTATAGTGAGATATAAAAAAAATTTAGCTGCTGAAGATGGAATTACATGACAGGATGCGATGCCCGTCTGACACTTTGTCTTGTACAACATGCAACATCAGACGTCCTACATGACACCAAACCCCGCCAACATGTCAGACAAGACAACCCTACTCAAGACCATGCGGCCTTTGACATGCAGCTCCCAACATTAGGCGTTGGCATGAGGCCCGTTGAAATGGACCTGCACAATGCGTCCATGAACAATGTCACCATGTCTTCTTCAATTGAATTGATGCTCGTGGAAATGCCCGTCCCGCTTACAAACACAATGCCCACGTATCCTCTTATGAATCAAGGGTTGATTCAATTGCGTTAATTGGCGAAATCACTGCAAGACCAATTGATTACGGACAGTATACATCATACGCAAGAGTTTGAGGCCGAGAAAACAAAATGTTGGGCGTTGGAGGCGGAACTAGCGCGCTTGAGGGTTTAGCCTCTTCCACTCGTAGCGGTTGAAACGCCTTGCATCCATGGAGATACGGCCCCCCTCTCCATATGGAACGACATGCGGATGCGAGCAGAGGAGGCCGTGAAGATGAACAAAAATGCAATGACGGCTAATGCCATAAAAGCGAACTCGATGAACAGCCACTGCAATTTGCAGTCTTGCGTCAAGACGTTAGAGGTAGGAAGCTCTACTTGTATTGTAGACATGAAAGAGATGGAGACGCATATTAGTTGTCGCAACCAGAATTTTTGGTTTTCCCTTGCTTACCTAAAAGTTGGAACGGAAACGAGTAATTAAGATCCAAATCCTACTAGGAGGCAAAAGAACATTGAAGATAAACAAAGTTAATATAGTGAGGGGTAAATGGATCTGATCTTGTCAGAGTGTTAATACTCATGAGCTAAATCACACCCGGAACTTATCTCGGATCGGATTAGGGCTGAACCGGATTGCTATGGACCGGACCGAAAAAGGTCATGAAGACCAGTCGGGGTCCTGGGACTATATAAAGGCTGGTCTTCCCCATTTTTGCTCCTTTATTTTCCTCAAGTTTTGGAGCTGACCTTGAGTGCTTTAACGCCTCCGTCTGCGCCAGAGCTGTCGTATGCATGGAAACTTAAGTGAGAGTGCGTGAGAGTATGTAAAAGGCCGAGATTGTATGTGCTGCAGGTTATGTGTTGTCTTTCGGTTGAGATCGGACGAGAGAAAGTGAGAAACAGGATGTGCGGCTAGGAGAGAATGAGGTAGCGACCGAAAAGGGTCTAGCTAACCAAGTCCATGTCCATGCCTCAGCTTCGCAAAAGTAGACCGGGAGCGTCCAGTTCCTCCTCTGAGATTAAGCTCCGGAAAGTAGTTCCGATCATCCCCTATGAAAAACCGGCGAGAATGGAGCTCATGGACGACCTTAGCACAATGGGCTGTATAGGGTTGATGGAAAAACCCTAGGGGTTTAGAGAGGAGCGGATGGTGAGAGAGCTAAAGGGCAAACTGTCGAATTATTTCAATAACACTGTCCGGGGGCGTCCAACCGAGTGGGAAGAAGAGAGGTGGAGAGAGGTCTACAACTTCCGGTTAGGGGGTTTAGGCATGGCAAGACGGAGGTTTAAATTCATCCATGATAAGTCTACACCTTTCATGGAGAGCCCAACAACAAGGACGGATATGCGGTTTAGGATTGCATAGATGACCAACACCTTCGCCTTCTCCAGTTTCTGATTTTGATTGTCTACCCGGAGAAGCCCAAGAGGGTGACAATGACCATCGACAACACTATTTTTGGGGCCCTAAGCAGGGAACGGAAAGTAGATTGGGCCCGGATCTTTTACGATCTGGTGTCCTAGCTTGTTACGAGAGTTGGAAAAAGTAGGGCCACTCTTTTGAGTCCCTACCTTTTTCACCTCTATCAGTGCAACCAACTCCTCACCGATACGGAGGAGAAGACATAGAAGATTTAGGAATCCATCTTGAAGTATGAGGAGTCGGGTTCCGATGACAAACCGGAGGAATTATCCGGATCCGAACCAGAGACGGAAGAAGAAGATGAGGAGAAGCACCTCAAGATGAGGAAGCAAATGAAGACAACGCCTCTTCATAAGAGAAGAACCCCTCCTACCAACCAATCCACTCTAGAACAGGGACCGAAAGTGGAGATATTGGATCTTGAAGACCCGATTGATCCGTTCAATCAGTTGACCCACATTCTTTGCGGAAACGAGCAGATTGGAAGGTTAAGAAAAGAACCCTCTCTATTATCAAAGAGCTGGTGGATGCGCTGGTAGACAGCAAGCTACCGGCTAAGGTAGTACTACACATCACCAATCCGGACAAGCACAAGAAGAAAGAGGCAGAGATTCATCTGCTTATAGAAGAAGTCAACACCTTAAAGGCAGATATGGTTGCCTTCAAAGAAGATAAGACCGCCGTTCGAGAGATGGCGGACACAACCCGGAAGGTGGCAAAGACAGTGAAGGCCATTCTGGAAGCTTCCGGATCTGTCGCTGTCAAGGCAGAGTTATTTGACAAAGGAATACACAAGGAGAAGAAAGTATCCGATTCCCGGATAGTTCAGACCTTGATTTTACGGATCGAGTGGAAGCGGCAATGGTGGTGGCACAAGAGGCAACCAGTCGGATGGACTTTAGTAGCCAGAAGCTGAATGGATCCATATACTCCAGAGAGATCCATCATTTAGACCTACCGCTGTCGAATTCGTTTGCGACAGAAGGATCAAATCTGAGGGAACCTAACAATTAGACTCTCAAGTCAAAGAAGAGTCAATGAAGGACTGGGCCTAGACAAGCAATTCATCTGGATTCATTGCCAAGATCAGATCTTCCGGATCCTGCAGCCGGGGAGCGGAGCAGGAATTTGGTGGACGTCTTCAACCAGAAACCAAAAGTCCTACACTGGGTGAGGGAGTTGCAAAGTAGGTAGGAATGTATTTTGTGTAAGATAGTTTAGACCGGATTGGATGTTAATCCGGTCTGGCCGGTTAGGATTAGACCCGAAAGTTCCGCGCGGATTTCCGGAGGGCCTTTTTGCCTTTATAAATCAATTGTATATAAAGCCAATCCCTGCTTAAGAGCTGGGAGTCTTTTTGCCTAAATTTTGCTTGTACCTTCTATTGGCTTTTTCTTATGTGTCTCTCTTGTGTGTGGCAGGGCGGTATGGTGAGGAGTTAGGAAGGCGCACATTGGTTTGGGGGTGATTTCTCCCTTTGGTGTTTTTGTTTTGATCTTATGTGCAAGTGAGCGGGTAGTGAAAGAGTTGGGAGTGGATTTCAGTTCCTCAGCATCTTTAAGGTTTAGGATTCCGAGCGAGACAGCCGTTATTAGGCTAGGCGGATAGGGAGGGATTCCTTAGTCGCGCTAGAACTCCTGGGTGGGAAATCCGGTTGAATGTTCAATCTCCTGAGAGATCTCGTTGCCCTAGTTGGTAAACAGAAGAGCTTTAGTTAATGTTGGAACGGACAAGTACACTTGTAACCACCTGACTTCGTACAAATGGAACTTCGCGCCAAGGTTGTAGTATGAGCAGATGGTACGGAGGGTCTTTGTGTGACCTGTGATCCGGAGAGTTCTCTGGTTGGCTGTGAGGGATCAAACCAGATCTGGATTAGTGTAGGAGATTGGAACATAGAAAAGTGGCTCTTCAGCTACTATAAGTCACGAAGGGAGTGGCGGGCCTACCACTCTCAAAAGCAAGCGGCAAACCCTTTGATGGTGAAACAGAGGTATAACTAAACTGGATGAGGGTAAGAGTGAATAGGAGTTGATCAAACCGGATCAAATAGTTGGACGGATCAAGACGCGAGAGAAGGGTCTAATTGTAATTTTCGCTGTTGTTGTGTTTCCGATTATGGTGTTAGGACCGAAAAAGGAAATATGGATATTGACTAAGCTTAGATACTAAATAAGGTTAGATACTTCACAAAATCTTGTGGGTTTGATCTTTAGAGTCACTTTGTTATGCTTTAGAGTGGTTTTTGGAAGTATAACTAGGAATTTGCTTGCCCTGTGTTGCAACATTAGCAACATGAAGTTGTGATGCATTATTGCTTGCAACAAGTTGTTGCAAATGCACTGCAAAATTATGAGAGTAGCTTCAGAATTTGGCGCAGGAGAGTACCTTCACTTTAACATTATGTCATGGCGTATATTGGAAGAAATGTATCCCAGCAATTTGCCCATTGACGCCAAAGGTGGCATCAATTGGTGTTGTACGCGCAGTCCAGGCATAAGTATCTTTAACACAAAAATGTGCTAAGCTAACACAAAATATCGTCCCAGGGAATTCTAGGTGTTATTGCAAACTAAGGCTATCCGGAGATCTCTCCAAAATAAAGCCCCAAGCAATCCATAACTCAATTTCTTTACTCTTTTTCCTTCCAAATAATATTAACTTCCGGAATCCAATCCGGATCCGTCTTTTTCCCAATTCAAGTAACTCTTAGTTGAAACTCCGGTTTTTTGTACCCCTATTTTACCGTCAGGAGGTCCACTGTTGGTCTTTTAGAAGGGTAGGGACTCACCACTTGTAGTTCAAACACTCACACACACAAAGACACATACAGTTCTCTTCCGATGTTGCAGCAGGGAAGTTGCAGACCATAATCCTCACAGCTCTCCGAATGATCTTTTTGGAAACTAGGTCACTCAGAATCCACTTTCTATGCCTTCACTACAACGATAGATCAAGCACTCGGAACCAATAGTGACTCTGTTTGAGACTCTCAGACTGATCCGGCAGTTGGCAAGCCTTCCGATGGTGGGGAATATTTCGCTGGCGGTTGCTTATCTCCGTACAAAGCCCTTCCTGGGTTCTGGACGCGCATCCACTCTACTCTTCTGGATCACTATCCCAGCGATTTAAAGATGCAATGCACTAATCTTCCTTCACAGATCCAAAGTTCTTTTAGATGCCAACTATCGATCACACCTAGTTGATTTAGATCCAAACTCCTTCTCACCTATCTTCCTCACACTTCAATACTCTTTCAAATTCTCTTACTCATGCACATAGCCGGATCTAGAAATATCCACAAGGGGTCTCCAATTTAAAGAAAGCAAATGAACACAATCAAGATGCACTCTAATAGGCTGAAATGGAATGAAAGGGCAACAAGCTTGCCCTCCCTTTAAAACTTAAACTAAAAAGCAAAAAAGCAAAAAAGGCACACCTGGAAATCAGGGTGGCCAATCAAACTAACATCCGAGATAAATGAAAATTCAGGCCGGCGGCCTCCTAAGAATCCGAAACCGGGTCCCACTCCCGGAATACTCAAGGCAGAACGAATTCAAAAATCAAACAAAAAACTACCAAACTAACTACTTCCTCCTCGTTTTCTTCACGTTGCTCCCTGCCTTGGTTGGTGGTGACTTCACCGGTGTGCTCTTGGTCTGTGCACAGGTGATGATTGTGCGTTCTTGAGGCGGAGTGGCCTTGTCCTCCGACTCCCTTTCGATTTCACATTCCTCCTCCTCATCGTCCAAAATCTCCAACGGAATTTTATTGCCCTTGGACGGAGAAGCTTGATGCATGTGGGTGAACTTCTCCGAATAGTTCTGAGCCGGATTTTTGATGGCCCCCGAAGGTCCGGCCAGGCTACGACAAACCACAGACTGCGGTGTAGCAAAGAGTGCAACTCCAGTTGGTCGGGCCGACTCACCTGTAAAAAAAGGGAGTCTTGTTTTGGGAATCAAGTCTCTTGCCTTTTTTAGTGTTGAAGCTTCCAGCACTGTCACAACAGCTCTTGCTGTCCTCATCTGAACAGACGTTCCGGTTCCCTCCTTTCCGGACATTAGAGGCATACTGGTGTCATCAATCAGCATATCTTGTCCCCTTACCGGATTCTCCTCTGGTAATGTTTCTTTGGCCAGAGTCTGCAAGTAGTTTTGGGAATCCGCAACCTCCAAAAAACCCTCAAAATCCATCTCCTTGCCCAAATCGAGTTGCCCTAGTAGATGACGCATCTCTGCCAACACCTTCTCCATCCGGGCTTGGTAGTCGATGAGTACCCTCAGTACATTCGGTCCGGAAGGGTGAGCTTTGTCCGTGAGCTTGTCGATGAAAAGCTGAGCTCTTAACACTTGCTCGGCTGGAGCTGCCACCAAAGCCAACAGATTCCGGACGAGGTTGGAAAAGTCTACCTCCTTCGTCCTCGCCACCTCTAGCTCGCTTTCTAGCTGAGCCAACTGAGATCTAAGATCGGTCATATCCTGTTGCAGATTCCGGATGCGGAGCTCTTGCACCTTCAGTGCCTCCAGATCCGTCCTTTTCTGGATTGCGTCAGCTATCTGCTCCGGGCAATCAACTCCCAAGAGTGTCATGGCTCCGCTGATGTATTCTGCCATCTCATTGGAGATCAACCAACACTCGTCGGCCCAATTATGTTCGCGCCCCCAGAACTCCTTCATACAGTCATTTTTTGGATACTCCAATTGCGGTTTGTCATCCGTAACCACCTGCTTGCCTTGTGCAGCCTGATCCGTGGACTTCCATCTCCTGATCCGCTTGTGCGTCAAAGGCGGTTGCTCCAACACCTCCTCTTCAGATTCTCCTTGGACGGGTTGGTCCAATTGGACTTCTTCCATAAATTTGTACTTTAGGACTTCCTCTCCATGGATGTATGCATGCATCTCCGGCTCATTCAAAAAACCTTGCTGATGGTAAAGGTGGAAAAGATATGGGTTGAGCGGGGTGGCTTTTCCGGAAGTTGCATGTGCGATTAATTTGGAGACTACGTCCGTAATAAGTCTACCCCAGTTCATTGGTCTGCCTTCAATTGCTCTTAATAGGGTGCTTGCAACTGCGGTTGTAACCTGGGTTGGCTTCTCCAGATACTGAATCAAAATGAAAAACTCCAGAATCCGGCTATGCCTATCTTCAATACAGTCATGAATACTGTATCCTCAATATTGTGCACCGGACCAAAAAACTTACTCTGCCCGGTCCTATTGTTACGAGAAGCTAAACCAAATTTGGCCTTCCGGAATGAATACACTTCCACCCATATGTCCTTCGTCTAGAGTTTGGGTTGGCCTCTCACAATCAATTGGTACTGATTTGGAACTTCCACTACGAGTTCCGTGATGATCTCATCATTCTTTAAACTTCAGGGGCGCCGTAACAATCCAGCGCATCCTATTGTTTCTAAGTCCTCCTCCAAGCGCTTCCGGACTTTTGGATCCTTAGGAATCGCTGGAGACATCATCCGAGCCGACCCTGCCATAGTTTACTGACTCGCTAATCCGGTGCAATTGGCACCAACTTCACCGATCTCTCCTTAGCACGGTCCTAATTCACCACACTTTCATTCTTGAAGTGCACACCACGAGTACAAGAAGAAAGAGAGAGAAGAAATGGAAGCTGAGCCTTTAAGCACCCGAAGTTTGGCCGACAGTTTTCCAAGGGAAGGAGCATCAGACCGTTCCCGTAACGGTGCCTTAGGAGGTCTAGGCCAAAAGGCTATCGGTCATAGGCTTTCCGGATCCGTCTTCCGTCCTATAGCTTCCATTTGTCACCGGAATGTTTATCCGGTTTAGGAGTTCTAGCAATCTAGGTATCAGCTATTTCTAATTCCTTTCTAGCTGATCTGGATTCCTAGATACTAATAACAAATTCCAGAAAATTAGACTATTCTAACCTAGTTTTATCCTATTTTCTATCTACTGGAGTTTTCATATTTCCACAATTGGAACTCCAAGGACAAATTGGAGTTCAAATTCAGGACGGAGAGGTATTGATACCTGTTACACATGCCTCCCAATCAGGAAAGGCCACTACTGTGGCCTGACGTCCTTGAGTTTGTTAAGGATAGAAGCACATGTATAATTTGTTTCAATCTGTTTGGCCCCAAGGGCGGAGGGAGCTTGGAGACGTGTCGACATATGTACCACCCGCAATGCATGATCACAGGATTGATTATGAAGCGGAGATGTATCATGTGCAAGGCCCCATTTCATAGCCAATTGTACAAGATGTTTGGCCTGGAGGAGCAAATGCCACCTCATTATGAGTATAATGAAGAAAATTGGCTGGTTCGACCGGACGAATTCTCGGCCAATATGTGGAGGAGCGACCTCATATGGTACTGGAAACGGTAGATACATAGGCATTTCTAGCGGCCTTGCTCAGTTGGCCAACTGGAGTAGTCTAACAAGGAGGCAACTAGGTGTAGCATCTCCATCCATCTGGATCACCAACGCGAGCACTGAAATTATTTTGCGTATCTGCAACAAGGCCATTGGGATCACGCCCGCGATGTCTTTGTCCCCGTACGGTTGCACCCCACCTCGATGGCAAAGACATAGTATTTAACTTGGCGGGTGTGAATCTCGGATGCTCAAGCGCCATGAATGAGGATGAACAAATGGCAGCTTTGTCTGATTCTTCATTCAACGAGGCAGCAAAACTGACGGTAATTTTTGATTACTTGGACGAGGCGTATTTAGTCCCAGTTTTGCGCCTTTTGAACTCCTTGCAACATCCACAAGGATTGCAAGCGTTGTTAGCTCAGGGGCTTAAAAGCAACATCATTGAACCCTAGTGCAAAGTTCCACACAATACATGATATGTTTGTCGAATTGGGGGACCCTTAAACACGCCCCGAGATACCCGAGGTGAGAATTGCAACGGTGCACGTATCGGTGCAACGAGTGTCCGCCCTTCAAGAAGTTAAGGACGTATGATGTCCGTCAATATGAGATTGTCATTGCGGATAGTGGAAGGTTTGTACTTTTGTAGTTCCACATAGTGCACAGGCTTTAGTTTTGAGTTTTCAGCACAACTCCTTGTTGTGCATGTGTAAATATTCCACTAAAATAAAAACAAGTTTGGACATATTGTGGTGCAAATTTTCTTCTGCATTTCATTCTCTTGTATGTGATGGGTGCTGTTTATGATTTCCCTTATTTCCCCTTTGTTGAAACCGTAAACCATGGACCGTGCTAATTTAAACTGATATCCCTAGACATCCTATACTAATCCAAATCCAAGGCCTTTCCTTGGCCCCTAAACCCTCGAAATTGCTTTTTCAATTTTTACCCAGTAGGGAGTAAAGCAATTTGACAATTGCTTTTGTTGCACATGCAATAAGTCTAATCAGAGGATCTCACACTACCTACTATTTGAATATGTGTCTAAAATTTATGAACACTAAAATCGCATAGATTGCAAGGTATATGCATTTACCCTTTAAGTGCAAAAGAAGAAAGACACTTGTACAAGCACCCAATTTGCCTTGCCAAAAAAAATAGGGTGCAAATAGGAATTTTTTTTAATAAGAATCAAATTGCCTTGACTTCCAAAATATGATGTGAATTCTCTTCCAAAAATTCACAATAACCCGTTCAGTAACCAAAGTAACTTATTTTGGCAAAAACAATTAGATGTGAAAAAATACACAAGAGCCAAGTGTCTTAACCCCTGAAGTACCAAGACTATATTCTCACCGCAAACGCTCCTAAACTGCCTTTTTTAGTACAAGTATTCAATTTTTGAAAAAAAAATTTTTTTTTTACACCTATCACCATAGGATCTTGTAGTATGGTGACTTGAGAACATAGTTTAAAAATTTCAGTAATTTCCACCACGTGGATTGCAAGATATATGCAATCAAATTCACAATAATCATTTTTTGGGCCCTGCAAAAAAAAAGGCAGCAGCACTTCACAAGCTCACTTTTTGATGGAAAAATGTCCACAATGTTGGTACTTCTTTGGATTCTTTTTCCTAGACAAGTTCGCTATATGCTTGAAAATTTTGCAATTCATTTGGAATAGTGCAACATATAGGAACAAAGTAGTAAGTAGACAGTAGTAGAGAATTATTCAAAATACAAAATTCTCAAGAATTTAATTATGGAATTAGAAAATGCTAATTCCAATGGTGGCATAGTTGTAATAAATAATCTACATCCTAAGATTTTATTTTTTTCCAAAAATAATGCAAATTGAACAAGATAAAAGACTTCAAAGTTTATTTTAGAGTAGAGAATCCACGACTACTTGCAAACTTATAATCTTCATATCTTTTGACTCGTTGATCAAAATGGGATGATTCAAATCTTTTCACCTATACATAACTTTAGAAAACCAATTTCAAATTTTTGTTTTCAAAAAAGGTGATTTTTGCTGATCTGCCCGAACTGCCCAGATACAAAAAAAATATCTTAGGCCCTAACTTTTGACTCGTATTTCCAGATGTCATGAAACTTGGTGCATATGAAAGTTATTCCTTACCCCTACCTTCTATTAAAATTTCAGCCAAAAATATGGAAATCTCTAGTTGTACGTACCTGCCCAAAAATTATGTGCGGCCAAAAAACACTTGCTGGTCCTTTAGGAGTTAACCAAAAAATTACTAAAATAGGGTGTGCAAAAAATTAAAGAAATGCACACCAACAAAAGTATCTTTCAAAAATAAAATAGGTGTAAGAACAAATTAGAAACAAGAAGTAAAGATCAATCTGTTGGTTAGTTCCTGCTGCCCACCGTCAGAGGGACCGTCCAAGTAGTCCGTCCATGCCATATTTAACTTCTTTTGGACTATTCAAAGTCCAAATTTTAAAATCTCCCGATGCATGGTATTAGGGAATACACCGGGAGATTTTTGTACACAATTAAGTTTATTTTTGTGAAGGCATTGCAAGGCTCCCGGAAGGTCCATTGAAGCACAACAACATGGATCTTAGGATATACATGAATTGCAAATGTAAAGTAGATAGCCTTCAAATGGCTACGTGGTGTTTGGCAAGACATCGGGAGATATTCAGATACATTGAAGTTCATTTTGTTGAGAGTGTTCACATGCCCCAAGAGGTCAAATAAAGCCCATGAACATGCATCTCAGGATATATATAAAATGTAAATACGGATCAGTATATAGCCTGCAATGCATGGTGGTAGGCATTACATCGGGAGATATTTAGATACCTTCAAGTTCATTTTCCTAAGTGTGCTGTAGAACCCCCAGGAGGTCAATTGCACTCAAACTTGTATGTTAGGGACGATATAAACTTTGAATTATGCTCGAAGTTTGAATGCAGGTTCCGAAAGTGGCAAGTGAAGATGAACATTGAGAACAGTAAGTGGCAAGGAAAAAAGGATCTTGCAACACTGTAGTAATCCCACAGGAGATTGAGTACAAAGAAAGGCAGAATAGCAAAGGAAACAGAGCGTGGACATGTGCTATGACTACAACATGGGATTTGGAGGGTGCCCTCGAGGAATAAGAAGAAATGGCATTTCTGGTATATTTTGATAAAATAAACCCATCCTACACACATCAACTTCCACTACTAGTGCTAGTAACTTTTGTAAAAGACATAGAAAACCCTTTATTAAAGAAACAAACTGTGCCATTATGAAGTCGAACAAAAGAAACCATTGGGAAATCTCCTGACAGTCTGCCACGGTCACACTGAACAAAAAAAACCATCGGGAAATCTCCCGATAGCCTTGCCACGGTCACACTGAACAAAAAAAAGCATCGAGAGATCTTCCGATAGCCCGGCCACGGTCACACTGAATGAAGAAAAGCATCGGCAGATCTCTCGGTAGTCGTGGTGGACCCGCGAGAAGTTAATCGATCAGGGGTCCGCCTCGTTCGCCCTATTCAAATTTGCCTGAGCAGCCTCTTTGCTTTTCCTTGGAATAGTACGTAATTTTGGGTTAACTTTCTTGGACCAACTAGCGTTCAATGCACAAGATGCGTCCACCCAAGTGGGAGGCCTGTTCTCAACAACCCATTTCCCGTACCAACAATTCCGGTACATCAATTCCAAGTTACTTTCAGAATTATCTGGTCTCCAATACTGGAGCATGAACTTCCCATTGTTCTCATGCCCTTCCTCTGTGCAGACGTCGAACAGTGCTCTTCCTTGCTAGACAGCACACATTGAGGGGTCCTTAGGTCTAAGCAGAACCCACGAACCCGGTCGAATATCAACCCAAGGATTAAAGCTTTCCCTTGGCATCTCATTTGCGGGTCCGCAATAAGGTTCAAATTCCTCTTCTTCAGGAACCATGTCGACAGGGTTGAGGGTTGGTCGCTGGCAGGAGGATTCCTGCAACCTCCAATCGTACTTTGGCCAAAAGCCTTCAACCAATTCCAAAGGACAGTGGGGAAGGGGCTCTTTGAGCTCACGCAACACACGTTTCCAGTAATCAACGTACGGCGCGAAGGCGGCCGCAAATCCCTTGCATTTGGACATTCCGTTTCGCCAGTACTCAATGTACTCCTCGAGTCCTAATAGAATCAAACCCTTGCTTAAGGTCGCTTTCCGTGCCGCTTCTAGTGCCTTCTCTTGATTTCCCGTGGCTTCCACAACTTCGCTACCCCACATAGGCTTGAAAGGAACATGCTTAGGGCAACCTCGAGGGAGTGTCGCACGACCCATGCGGTCTTTCTTCCATAGGCATCGAGAAGGTGTATCCGATGGTAGCCACTGTGAATCTACTACAGACTTTTTGTACTTTATGACGGGGATTCCATCACTATCCACATAGAATCGGAAAAGGTGCATCTCCCCCAAACCAATTAGTTTCGCCGTGCCACTGCACAGGTATCCCTTGACGAAGGACTTGAAATCCGTCACCTCTTGGATGAATTCCGGCATGAATGAAAATTCTTGGGACTCCATGAATGACTTCATGAGGTCTGCGACAACAAATGTATTCTTGCTCTTTAAAGCCTTCAAGAGGTGGCTAAAATACGCATCAATATCTTCGTGAGTATGTCCGACTAAAAGGAAACCGACCTGAATTTCCTTGAAGACTCCTCGTGCAGTAAGCAAAGACAAGAACGCCATGAGGTATTGGTTCTTGTTATCCTTGGCGGAGTTGTCAAGCTGAAGATAGAGCTTGTTAGGAAGGGGACTAGATCCACGCCGAACTTCCTGTGGAATCAATTTCAAGGCATCCATACACCGAGATTTTCCTTTGAGTAGCGCGTCGAACATTGCATTTGCAGGCGGATAGGGAAAGAAGTCGCTTGTCTCCCGAATTGGTGGACCTTCAAGTCGCCTGAACAGTCTAGCAAGCGATGAAATGGTGAAGTTCGAATCGCCCGGCTAGCAGACTGGTGCATAATGTGCATACGCACCATTGGCATGACCATGAGCCACCATTCTAGTTATACTCATGGGAAGCTGCCCCAAACCTTGTGTGGCCTTCGTCATCACCCGCATTCTTGGGAGAGCCGTCTTCCTCATGTCCATCTTGTCATGAATTATGCACAGTATCTCTTGAGGGTTCCTCCTGGATTCCTCACGCCACAAAGCATACAGATGATGGCAGGATGCTTGATGATTAACATATTTAGTTTGTAGCTTCATGAATTCCACGAAGTCCGAGCTCCCTTTTGATGATTCAGCAGGAACTGCTGCAGTTTGTCGCACTTCGTACACTTTGCAAAAGAGCTACCAACAGGCTTAATCGAGACGTTGTTGAAGTGCTCCTTCTTTATTCTACTAACAGTTGCTTGGCTGACGGGAGGAAGGCCATACTCCACATTCAACTGCAATTTCCGAAAAACAGAAGCATAAGCAACAAAGGCAGTAACACTATGAGATTTTAGAAACAAACAAGAGCAAAGAGAACAACAGCAATGAAAAGAATCGATTATAGGCAACAACATCGAGATATCTCCCGCTGAGTAGATGAATGCATTCAAGTCCTCCAGCAAAATTTATCGGGAGATATCCCAATGAGAGAACCATCCAATCAAAGTATCCATGGAGTACTTTCTCATGGAGATGTCTCGCAGAAAGAACAAATTAAGTGAAGGCCCTATACAGAAGTTCAACGAGAGATTTCCCGTTGACATTCCAGTTCAACAAATCCATCAACGATCATAACCAAGAGAAGGACGGGTCCATCGAACTACCTCATTAGCATCAGCATGAACTCGCTTCTAGTTGTTCCTAGCAGGCAGGAACTTAAGCGTGTCCACTCTCCCATTTCCAATGCACCGCGTTTGGTGTGGCATCTAGTCAGCAGTGTTGTCGATGATCGCTTTCATTGTACCAGTGACCTGCACAGTTCGAAGTTGAGGCCGCTTAACCCCTTTGTTCCCGTGTGTGGAAGAAACAATGCTTTCCTTGTACTTGTCAATGTAATTGTGATAGGTCGACTTTGGGATTTCGTGAATAATGTACCACGCTGTGGCACAGACTTCCACTTCTTCCAGCATAATGTACTTCCGCTTCCGTGTCCACTGTACAATATGCAACTGTCCACCAACAGCGATTCCATACTCTCAACGCTCTTCAAATGATTTTGAGAAGTATCTTTGCCTGATCTTCAGTGATTTTTGATGGGGGAAAAGTTGGCAGCAATGACTGTCGCAGCAGTTCTGCAAGCTTATCTTTTGAATTTCGAAGTCTGTTGTCTTCCACCTAAACACTGTCTCCTTTTAACTGAGGGAGGGTTGATAAACTATGAAGCAATAGGGCGCCTTCTATCTTCCACCCAAATAAGCCAAAGGATCTGGTACATCAGGGAAGGTGAAGAAGTGGTCGACTATATCCTTCAAGCACCGACCACCAGGGAACCAACAACTTGAAATGGGCCACCGAGCATGGGTCATAATTGTGTCTGATTATCCACAAAAACATCAAGGACTGTCACACCTATGTGGCCCTCACCGAGGGTAGAACTCTAGAAGTAATCATCCGCCCTCCAGCAAGTAATTCGACCTGACAATTGAAGGACACCTAATGAATCCAGTTGATGCACCTCAAGGCCGATCCAGTCATCCTGACGAATGAATAGGCTTCCATTGACATGCGGATCCGCAATGACCTTCACCACGTTGGCTGCCTTCCACAGCAGGGTCTTGTTTTGAATTTCCCCCACCGTCTGTAGACCTCTCTGGCAGGGAGAGACCCTGATATGTTGAGCTTCTGGGACGATCAATGAAGGCCTAACCAGAACGAATACCCACGGCTCGAAAGGAATCGGCACACCTAGCCACTCACCTTGAGGACGGGCCTCCACAGCACAACCCACTCCAACTTCGCCAAACTCCGGAAGGTAAAGGCTCACTAGGTCACCGTCGCTCAGCGGAGCAATCCGTGTAGAAGATTCTCGAGAGTCAGCATCCTCAGCGGACTCACCAACATATGGAGTGATGGAAACATGGAAAGAATTAGAGTACAAATCCATTGTCTCTAACGCAATGAATCCGGAACCATATACCGGAACAACGTAATGAAGAGTGAACCTAAAGACGGAAATTTGAGAATATGAGTCCACCTTGTACTATTGACTGAACGTCGCTAGTCAAGCGAGATATGTTGATTTCTCCACTGACCCGGCCATATGTGTGGATTGCGCTTTTGGCCAAGGTGGAGTGGGGTTGCACTACTGCAGTACAAAAAGAAGAATGATTACAAATACAAATGGAATATTGTCCTCCACAATGTGAAACTGGTGATCCAACGATCGAAGGCATTGGAAGGTCACATTATGGAACAATATTATGTATCGGATTGAGGCATCATTAGATATCATCTTGTACACTATCGAATGTTGACCAAGTGAGAGGTCGTTATGGAAACGGCGGGATATCTCCGGCTGTTCCCAACGGGATATCTCCCGCTCGGGACAATGGGATATCTCCCGCTAAGAACAACGGGAGATATCCCGTTGGGAACAATGGGATGTCTCCCGCTAAGAATAACTTAAGACTTCTATGAAGAAGTTCTTTGCAGCGGGATATTTCCAGATGGTTTCAGCGAGAGATAGGAGATTATCAAATGTCGGAGCAGCACGGCTCCGGTATACAACGTCGACTACGTAGGAAAGCCAATACTCATAGTTTATGGCCGTATATGTCGTACGTGCAATCTAGTCGTAAGTATCTTTAGCCACAATATTGTGCTAAAATGACACAAGTTATCGTCCCAGGGAATTCTAAGATGATGTTGCACATTCCAAGTTTCCGGATTCTCTTTTCTCCTCAATCCAATCACCTATTCACTTCTTTCCGGAACTTTCCACTATCCGGAATTCTATCCGAATCCGGTTCAACCCGGAATCCGGTTTCTACTTCCAAATCAAGATGGTTTCTTTCACCTCTGTTTCACCCTCACAGGGTCCGCTTTGATCTTTCGAGGGGTAGGGACTTTACCACTCTGGTTCTCACACTCACTAAACTTGACAAACACAAACACACACACACAAATATTTCAAGGAGTTGCGACAGGGAAAGAAGATCCGGATCCTCAAAACTTCCTAGACACCCGATCCGGAAAGAAGGTCACTCAAGACTCAATCCACTCCTCACTACAACAACAGATCACAGGGTTCCAGAACCTATCGGGGGTTGTTTGTTAAGTGCTAGAACTTTCCAAGGTTGGCAGACCTTCCGGGAGAGTGGGGACTTCCTCTGGGCGGGCGCTTACCTCCGCACGGGTTGACAGCCGAACTCACTTTCGCTATTTCGTTGACTGGATCACCGTCACGGCAATTTAAAGGCGTTGTGCACTTCCACTCAGTCAAGAATCTAACACTGTCTCAAATGTACCTTTCAAATGGAACCGACTGCCCAAGATCCGGATTCCTCCTCACCCGTCTTCTTGCACACTCTAGTACAGTCATAAGCATTCAGACCAACACTTGAACACAAAGATGAAAATCCGGAAGCTCACACAATACTTAGATTAAAAGAAAGGAATGGAATACAAGATGAAAATCTGCCAGGAGGGAATCCTAGCACAACCAACTTGCCAGCCCTTAAAAACCCACAAAAAGTCAACACCTAAAAGCCCAAAAACCAGCCCCGAAAATCCGGGCAGCCAATCAGAGAACCCCCTAAAATACCCGGAAAATCTACTACCGGCTCATCCTAAAAATAAATCCGGAACCAGGGTCCCAAGCGCGGAAAACCCGTTCCGGAACTAGAATTCAAATTCTAAACCAAAATCCAAACATCCTAACTAACTACTTCCTCCGTGACTTCTTTGAATTGTTGCCGCCTTGCGTCCCTCCTGTCGTCTTCGTGGGAGTGTTCCGGACACTTGCCCGAGTCTGGATTGGACGTCGGATCAACGGAGTTGTCGTGACTTCCGTCTCCTCGTCATCGGATAAGACTAACTTCTTATCCGATTCCATCTCAATGGGTTGCCTCAATAAAGCTCCAACCAGATCCTCTTCACCGCCTTCCTCTACTTGCTCGAATGCTTCTTCCATGTGGGTGAAGTCTTTCGGATGTGTCCTGGCCGGATTCTTCACCATAGGCATTCGGCTTGTCAGATCCGTCCGAACCGGAGAAACGAGGATCGTGGATCCTATATTCTCCTCTGGTACCCTTGCCGTGCGTGGAGGGAATGTGACCAGGACCGTCTTTGCCAGAGTTTCTTGAACCACTCTTCTCCGGAATCGAACAACTCGTTCTCTCCAAGGTCTGAGAAGGTCTGTCCCAGTTCCTCCATTTCCGGAACCTGCTGTTTCCCCCTTGCATTTGGATAGGTTGACTTCCGCCGCGAAGTTTCCGCCCTCTCTGGCCTTGGCGGTGTCAGTTCCGGAACGGTTTCCTCGGCCTGCTTCTCCGATTCCAGAGCCAGACCGTACTTGAGCATCTCCTCGGCCACCTTATAGTCCTTGGTTTCCTGCTCACTCACGATCCCGTTGTAGTAGTATAGGTGGAAGAGGTAGGTGCTGATCAGGCTGGACTTGGCCCTCTACACGCCGTCCGCCAGTTTCTACACCACGGCCTTCACTATCCTCCCCTAGTGTACCGGTCTATCCTCCATTGCTCCAAAAATGGTGTTGCCCAACGTGCTGGTGAGCCGGGTGGGCTTCTCCAAATACAGGATCGGAACCAGGAACTCCAGCACCTCTCTCTGCCACACGTCAATGCAATCGTGGATTGCATACCCTTCTTTCGGATGGGGTAGATTCCGGAACTTCCCATGAATGTACCCGTCATTCCTCAAGGCATATCCGGAACCTGCCTTCCGGAACGAGTAGATTTCCGTCCACATCTCCTCGGTCCACTTGGCCAACTTCCCTCGCTCCGTCAATTCGAACTGATTCGGAGCTCCGGCCACAACTTCGTGGATCATCGCCTCTTCCTTGAGATTCCAAGGTTTGCGCAACAATCCTGCACATCTCATGCTGTCCAAATCCCCTTCCAAAAGCACCTGCACTTTTGGGTCCGTCGGTATGACCGGATTGAGCCACTTGGCCGTAACTGTCGGTTTGCGAGATTCCTCCATCCACGCCGACCGAATCCCACTAACCCGGTGCAATCGGCACCTTCTTTTTCTTCTCTCCCTATCCGATTCTATCTCACCACTCTTTCACTCAGCTAATGCGCGCTCCAAACCTGCAAACACACACGCATCCTCGAGCGGAAGAAAGAGAGAAAAGAAATGGAGGAGAGCGGCTTAAGTAGCCGGCCAGCGACTGACACCCGTTGAGGCGACCTATAAATGCGCCGCCTTTTTCCAACAGAACCCTAATTCTCGGACCGGAAGCTAGGTCGTAGGTTTCCTGAATCTGGATCACCTTCCGGATTATAGATCCTGTTAAGATCCATTCCTTACCGATTTTACAGTTTCTGCTAAGCCGGAACTTTCCCAGTTTCCTGATTTGACTAATTGTTCTAGGTTACTACTTCTGTATTCTAAAATTTCAAAAAACCTCACTAATCTACTCCTAAACTAATCCAGAATTCCGGAGTTTGACATTATGTACTCCCACATGACCCCTTTTTCAAATGTGAGAGTCCCCGCGAACATCATCACTATCTACATCATCTGATTCCGGATTCAGGTTGTGTTTCTTGACCCGAGACTTATTGACCCTGGTATCAAACCCTACACCCTGAAGATCCTCCAGCTGCATGGACCCGTTTTTAAGAATTTGCTTGACTCTATAGGGCCCCATCCATCTGGTGTGTAGCTTACCCGGAAAGATTCGGTAGCGGCTGTCGTATAGAAGTACGAGTCCTTCCACCTTGATTCCATGGTTCACCGGAAGTTTCTTGTTGTGATCCGTCTTTCTTCTCTCCTGCACTTCCTTGGTGTGGTCGAAAGCTATGAGTCTGGCTTCCTCCAGATGTTCGATCGCTAAAAGGCGGATTTCCGGATCACTCGTTTGTACTGCGTTCCGGGTGCTCATGATCCAGTGCGTTTCGATGTCCAGTTCAATTCCGTGAACGGCTTCCTGTCCAAACACTAAGAAGTATGGGCTTCTTCCGGTTGTGTTCTTGTCGGATGTGTTGTACGTGTGAACTGCTGATGGAAGCTTCAGATCCCAATCCGTCTTGTGTTTGTAAACCATCTTATTCAGAGACTTCTTAATAATACCATTAGCTCGTTCCATCAATCCGTTCGCCCTGGGGTTGTACGGAGTTGTCTTCCGGTGCTTGATGAAGTATTTTGAGGTTATATCATGGACCAAATCGTTGAAGAAATGTAATCCTCTGTCACTGATGAGTTCCAGTGGATGACCAAATCTCATCATGATTTCCGTAAACAGGAAAGAAGCAGCCGTCTTGGCGGAACAGTTCCATGTGGCACGTGCTTCTACCCATTTGGTAGCATAATCCGTAGCTAGGAAGATGTACCTTCTCTTCTTAGCACTCACTGGAGCAATGGGGCCGATAAAGTCTATCCCCCATTTCTCAAATGGTGCAAGTGGGATGATAGGAGTTAGTGGCCAGTGATTCCGGAAGGAAGGCGCTTCTGTCCGCTGACATTGGTCACAGCCCTCCACATACGCCTTGACATCGCGTATCAAATACGGCCACCAGTATCCGGCTGGGCGGATCCTGTTGACTGTCGTGATGGCAGCAAAATGGCCTTTGGAAGGTCCGGAATGCAAAGCCCTCATAACTTTGTTCCGATCCTTAGTTTCCAAACATCTCCTAAGCCTATCGTCTGCTCCCATCTTGAACAGGATTCCCTTAATCAAGGAATAGGGAGCTACCTTCTGATTGAAGATACCCTTCTCTTCCCAATTCAGACCTTCCGGATATCGCTGTTTCGTAAGGAAGTCAATGATATCTTGAAAGTCAGACTGGTGTTCTCTGTCGAGGTGGAATACCGGTACTTCCTTATCATCCGGAAACTCAATCGGAAACTTGGCAGAAATGTCCTCCAAAGCTTCCTTTCCGTGATATCTTGATAAGAAATCCGCATTCGCATTTGTCTTTCTGGATTTGACCATCACTTCGTAGTTGAATTCCTGGAGCAATAATACCCACCTAGCAATCCGTCCGGAGAGGTCGGGCTTGTTAACCAGGTACTTTAACGAGTCATGATTGGTGTGGAACACAATCCGATATCCAAGAAGATAGTGACGGACCTTCTTGCAAGCATATACTATAGCCAGAGCTTCCCATTCCGTTGTGGTATATTTCCTCTCGGCCAGACTCATCTGTCTACTGGAGTAGTAAGTGGGACACTCCCATTGGTCTTGATCGTACTACCACAAAATAGCTCCTAGGCACCATCCGGAAGTGTCCAACGTGACATGGAAATTCTTTGGTCCAATCCGGTGGGGACAAAATAGGGGCTTTGACCAAAGCCTTCTTCAGGCTTTCAAAAGCTTGTTTTCTTTCCGGATTCCAACTGAAATCCTTGTCTTCCTTCAGCAATTCCGTCAGGGGGATCGCCTTCCGGGCGTATTCCTCAATGAATCACCTGTAATAACCCACACATCCAAGGAATCCTCGGATCTCTTGTACACAGGTTGGAGCTGTGAGGGTGAGCATGGCTCTCACTTTATCTGTATCTACCTCCAAACCTTTCCAGCTTACCACATGTCCTAGCAATATTCCGGAAAGCATTCCGAAGAAGCACTTTCCGAGATGTAACTTGAGATTCATCTCCCAACACCATTGGAAAGTCATCCGTAAATATTCCAAATGTAATGTCTGAGGGCTGAATATCGCAAAATCATCGATGAAGACCTCCAGAAAATGTCGTAGGAAATCTCGGAAGATGTCCATTATCAATCTCTGGAATGTGCCCGGAGCGTTGCATAATCCGAACGGCATCCGGGTGAACGCAAAGGTTCCCCATTCCGTCGTGAATGTCGTCTTCAGCTGGTCCATCAACCAGATGAAGACTTGGTTGTATCCAGGAAACTATAACATTCATTTTCAGAAACATGGTCAAGAATGATATCCGTAAAGGGCAATGGAAAGTAATCTTTCCTGGTTGCTGTATTCAACTTTCGAAAATCTTGACAAACCCAGATCTTGATTTTTCCATCGGGTCCCTTCTTCTTAGGAACCACAACGATGGGAGAGACCCATTCCGAGTTATAAACTGGGTAGATAAATCCGGCTTCCAAGAGGGCATCAATCTCCTCTTTCACCATCAAGGAATATCTCGGATTTAGCCGGTATTGGCGTTGTCGGACCGGAACCGCTCCTTCCACCAAGTCAATCCGGTGCTCTCCCAACTCAGCTGGAATTCCGCTCAAGTCGAAAGCCACCCATGCTAATACGTCAAGGTATTCCTCCAGTAATTTCCCGTACCCCTCCTTTTCCAACAATGACATGGAGTTACTCATGAAGAATGACTTTCCGAACGCAAGTTCCACCTTCTCGTAGTCGAAGGGACTTACAATTGTCTTTATTTGCTCCGGTTCCGCCTCTTCCGCGTCCTCTTTGAAATCACCCTAGGAAGCCTCTTGACCTGGTTTACTGAAACCGATAGCCGGAATCTTCCTTTCCATGATCTGTTGCTGTATCCAATCAAAAGAGAGTGGAAAATCCACCTCTCCCAATGATTGGTCCTCTGATTGGATCTCAGGGATCACAAGTTCGGATTCTTCTGTTGCCATCTCCAACATAGGTTCCGGAAATTCGAAATTTGTTTCTGTCACTGATGTGAAGTAGCTGGGTACTGAGTCAGAATCTTTTGGATCCGACCAATCCGTGGTGTATCCGTCCAAATCACTCGTTTCTCCCATGTAGTCCTCATGTTTCCAGAGGATTCGAACATTCGATTTCCCGACTACGAACTCCTTGATTCCCCAATCCACCAGGGTCCTCGCCGTATATAGCTAAGGTCTCCCAAATAGCATTGGAAAGGGTCTTCCCTTGGTTACTCGGATCACCACATAGTTGAGGAGGTAGGTCTCCTTCCCAATTTGGGTTGGAATCTTCGACAGTCTTCCAACCAAATACACTCGCAATTGATCCGCCATTCTCAGTACTTGATCCGTTGCTTGGAAAGATGTATAATCCGGGTCGAATGTTGTGTCTTCCAACATCAAGTTGACTCTGGATCCGCCATCCACGGGAACTCTAGGCACGATGCATCCGCCTACTTCCACTTCCAGTTCCGGCGCCCCGTAGTCTTCCGTCTGTGAGAAATTTACAGCTCCCGATGGTAACTTCAATCTTTTCCTCCTCTTCTTCATCCAGGCGTCCCGGATCAACTTCTGATAGTTCACGTTGTCATGCAAGAGTGACATTTGCTTCCTGACCCCTGATATCTCGGACGATATTGTATTCGTCCACCTTAAGCTCCGGATTGATGACAACCGGAACTTCATCAAAAGTGACGACCCAGCGAGCAAATTCAGGAACTCTCGAAGATCCCTCCAAGCTTTCCTGCATCTACTTGCTGATGTCAATGGAGATCCGATTACGGTCCACCCCTTTTTCTAACTCTACTATAGGGTGAACGGATTCCCTTCTTTCGGAGTGATTGGAATCACTGAAATCCGGATTTGGATTTCTATTAGGTCGATTTCTATGTTTCCTAATTCTACTTTCATTTTCCCGGTTCTTGGTGGAACTTTGGGTTGCTACTCTATGAACAAATCCCTCTCTACTTTTCGGAAGTTCCACCCTTGATTGTCAATTCTTCGGATTCTCAATTCCGTCAACGGAACCGTAATTGAGTCCGGATCGGTCTCTGGGCGGAACTTCGACCTGTTTGTAGAGAGTTCTAGCTACTTGAAGTTTAGGACAGTCACCAACGTCATGTCCGTATTGCCCACAATTTTGACAAGGTAGAGGCAATGGTGCATCCTGCCCTAATCTCCCATGAGGACAATTGTTTGCATAATGATGAGGTCTACCACACAAGAAACAGCATCCGGGTGGAAACCTTGATGCAGGAAAATTACCTTGACTGGGCCCAGCTGCATATGATTCGTAGGTGCCCGGGTTAGTTGCTGAGGTACCCTTCTTCTTCCGTATTTGGCCTGGACTTGAAAAACCGGATTGATCTGCTCCTCGTATTCTTCTGCTTCGGGTAGTGTGTAGTACACTCCTTCCTCGTCCACATAGTGTACTTGCTTTCGTGGGACAAAGTTACACTCGCTGGCGTAATGGCCGAGTCTTCCACACCTTGCACACCAGACGTTGGTTTGGATGGTTGGAACAATCCGCCTCGGTTTCCGGTTGTCGGCCAAATTGACTTTGATTGCTTCCAACGACTCCTGGATATTCTTCATGAATTTCTTGGATGCATCATCATCTTCCACCTTCACCTTTACCAAGCTCCAACTACCTCGATCTTCTCTGCCTCGCGAATGTCGTCTACTGCTAGAGACTTCTGGTTCCGTGTCGGAGCTAGAGGACTCGGTCTGGGAGGATTTTGTTCCGGAATTCGAGGTCGAAGGTTCCGACTCCGAAAACTTCCGTCTCCTCCTCTCCTTCTTCTCATACTTCTTACTGCGTCCTCGGTCTATCTTGGCACTGTTCTTGATGGATCTCCACAACGACTGAGCCAAATTTTTGTAGTTCTGGGCCGACTCCATGGCCTCCCGTAACGTGGTGGGACGGGATTGCCGGATCTGGAATGCCATCTCCTCCGGAAATCCTGCCACATACCATTCCACTTGTATACTGGCGGCTACATCCGTGGTGAGTTTCTTGATCAGATCCTTCACCCTCTGTTCATACTTCCGGACGGACTCCTCAGGGCACATGGTAACTTCACTTAGCCGATCGAGGGCTCGGGCTTCTCCTCCAACCTCCCTGAACGTCCAGAGAAAGAGTTCCTTCAATTGATCCCAGTTATTTCGGATAGCTTCCGGAACATCTTGGTACCATCTCAAGGCCTCGCTCTTCAGCAAACCTTGAAAGATACATTGCTTGGATCCTTGATCTTCCTGGTTGGCTACTGAAGTGGCCTCAAACTCTCCCATCCAGTCATCTACATCCTTACTTCCGTCTCCCTTGAACTTATTATACCGGAGACGGGTTCTGGAATTCATGACTTCTACTTCGTCTTCCGTCTGTTCTTCCTTTGAAGAAATTGGATCAGGCTGCCTCTCTTGCTCTACTCTCTCCTCTTTTGGTTGCTCCTTAACTTCCGAACTTCGTGATTGTTCTAGTCCTCCTTCCGGCATGATACGTAAAATGGGTACAACCACTATTTCGTCGTCTAACTCGGGAGCAGGAATTCCGTGGACCACGGCTCGTCTGGTACCTTATTCCGCTTGAGCTAGTCATCGTCCACCCGGATTCCAACTGGACAACCTATTCATGAGGCGAAAGTTGGTAGTTTCTCTCAAACTCTCTCCCCTTAACGCGCAAGGACCCCTTTCCTCACACTTCTGTCTGCATTGAACCTTCCGCCCTGGAATTCCGAAACTAGTTCTACTCTTCTGACTCCTACCGGACTCAAACTAGAATATGCTACACGCGATCAAAATCCTCGGCAGCGGCACCAAAAGTGTCGTACGCGCAATCTAGGCATAAGTATCTTTAGCCACAATATTGTGCTAAAATGACACAAGTTATCGTCCCAGGGAATTCTAAGATGATGTTGCACATTCCAAGTTTCCGGATTCACTTCTTTCCGGAACTTTCCACTATCCGGAATTCTATCCGAATCCGGTTCAACCCGGAATCCGGTTTTCACTTCCAAATCAAGATGGTTTCTTTCACCTCTGTTTCACCCTCACAGGGTCCGCTTTGATCTTTCGAGGGGTAGGGACTTTACCACTCTGGTTCTCACACTCACTAAACTTGACAAACACAAACACACACACACAAATATTTCAAGGAGTTGCGACAGGGAAAGAAGATCCGGATCCTCAAAACTTCCTAGACACCCGATCCGGAAAGAAGGTCACTCAAGACTCAATCCACTCCTCACTACAACGATAGATCACAGGGTTCCAAAACCTATCGGGGGTTGTTTGTTAAGTGCTAGAACTTTCCGAGGTTGGCGGACCTTCTGGGAGAGTGGGGACTTCCTCTGGGCGGGCGCTTACCTCCGCACGAGTTGAAAGTCGGACTCGCCTCCGCTACTTAGTTGACTGGATCACCGTCACGGCAATTTAAAGGCGTTG
The DNA here is from genome assembly GCA_963969595.1 of Neckera pumila. NCBI lineage: Eukaryota > Viridiplantae > Streptophyta > Bryopsida > Hypnales > Neckeraceae > Neckera > Neckera pumila. Next base: position 2,881,190 of record OZ018418.1, read on the forward strand.
TGCACTTCCACTCAGTCAAGAATCTAACACTGTCTCAAATGTACCTTTCAAATGGAACCGACTGCCCAAGATCCGGATTCCTCCTCACCCGTCTTCTTGCACACTCTAGTACAGTCATAAGCATTCAGACCAACACTTGAACACAAAGATGAAAATCCGGAAGCTCACACAATACTTAGATTAAAAGAAAGGAATGGAATACAAGATGAAAATCTGCCAGGAGGGAATCCCAGTACAACCAACTTGCCAGCCCTTAAAAACCCACAAAAAGTCAACACCTAAAAGCCCAAAAACCAGCCCCGGAAATCCGGGCAGCCAATCAGAGAACCCCCCGAAATACCCGGAAAATCTACTACCGGCTTGTCCTAAAAATAAATCCGGAACCAGGGTCCCAAGCGTGGAAAACCCATTCCGGAACTAGAATTCAAATCCTAAACCAAAATCCAAACATCCTAACTAACTACTTCCTCCGTGACTTCTTTGAATTGTTGCCGCCTTGCGTCCCTCCTGTCGTCTTCGTGGGAGTGTTCCGGACACTTGCCCGAGTCTGGATTGGACGTCGGATCCGTGGAGTTGTCGTGACTTCCGTCTCCTCGTCATCGGATAAGACTAACTCCCTATTTGACTCCATCTCAATGGGTTACCCTAATGAAGCTCCAACCAGATCCTCTTCACCGCCTTCCTCTGCTTGCTCAAATGCTTCCTCCATGTAGGTGAAGTCTTCCGGATGTGTCCTGGCCGGATTCTTCACCACAGGCATTCGGCTTGTCAGATCCGTCCGAACCGGAGAAACGAGGATCGTGGATCCTATGTTCTCCTCTGGTACCCTTGTCGTGCATGGAGGGAATGTGACTAGGACCGTCTTTGCCAGAGTTTCCTGAACCACTGGAGAACCCGAACTCTTCTTGGCAACATTTGCAGTTAACCTCTCTCTCCTTTGCGACGGCCCCGCCTGACCTGTAGACTGAGCCGTAACGTCCTTCAGCAAGGCTTGGAGACCTGGATCCGATATGGGAGTTCTTCCAGCGGGGACTGGTTTGGCCGGAGTCTTCCACAGCTGCGCACTTTGCGCTTCCGGAAATTTGGTGAAGTCCATGACTGCCGGATCAAGAAAGCCCAATAGCTTCCTCATCTCCGCCAGTACGTTCTCCATCTTGATCTCATAATCCACCAGGATCTTGAGAATCATACTTCCGGTCACGACGCCCTCTTGAATTAACTTATCGGTGAAAGGCCGGGGGCGCGTGATTTGATCCGTAGGCTATCCTACCAAATCCGTAAGTGTCTTCACTACATGCATAGCATCCGACTCTCTCTTGGATGCAAACTTGAGGGCTTCATCTACAGCACTCAAACAGGACTGGAGTTGGGTCTTCTCCTCCTCTAGTTTCCAAATCTGATCCTCCTTCTTACTGAGCAAGGTCGGATCCGGGTGCTTTTTGAGCTCCCCCAAAATCTCGTTCGGCTCCACCTTCATTTCGTTGGATATCATGCATATAAAATCCGCCAATTTCTCATACCATTTTCTTGTCTCCTGGAACCACTCTTCTCTGGATCGAACAACTTGTTCTCTCCAAGGTCTGAGAAGGTCTGGCCCGGTTCCCCCATTTCTGGAACCTGCTGTTTCCCCCTTGCATTCGGGTAGGTTGACTTCCGCCGCGAAGTTTCCGCCCTCTCCGGCCTTGGCGATGTCAGTTCCAGAACGGTTTCCTCGGCCTGCTTCTCCGATTCCGGAGCCAGACCGTACTTGAGCATCTCCTTGGCCACCTTGTAGTCCTTGGTTTCCTGCTCACTCACGATCCCATTGTAGTAGTACAGGTGGAAGAGGTAGGTGCTGATCAGGCTGGACTTGGCCCTCTACACGCCGTCCGCCAGTTTCTGCACCACGACCTTCACTATCTTCCCCCAGTGTATTGGTCTGTCCTCCATTGCTCCGAAAATGGTGTTGCCCAACGTGCTGGTGAGCCGGGTGGGCTTCTTCGGATACAGGATCGGAACCAGGAACTCCAGCACCTCTCTCTGCCTCACGTCAATGCAATTGTGGATCACATACCCTTCCTTCGGATGGGGTAGATTCTAGAACTTCCCGTAAACGTACCCATCATTCCTCAAGGCATATCCGGAACCTGCCTTCCGGAACGAGTAGATTTCCGTCCACATCTCCTCGGTCCACTTGGCCGACTTCCCTCGCTTCGTCAATTCGAACTGATTCGGAGCTCCGGTCACAACTTCGTGGATCATTGCCTCTTCCTTGAGATTCTAGGGTTTGCGCAACAATCCTGCACATCCCATGCTGTCCAAATCCCCTTCCAAAAGCACCTGCACTTTTGGGTCCATCAGTATGACCGAATTGAGCCACTTGGCCGTAACTGTCGGTTTGCGAGATTCCTCCATCCATGCCGACCGAATCCCACTAACCCGGTGCAATCGGCACCTTCTTTTCCTTCTCTTCCTATCCAATCCTATCTCACCACTCTTTCACTCAGCTAATGCGCGCTCCAAACCTGCAAACACACACGCATCCTCGAGCGGAAGAAAGAGAGAAAAGAAATGGAGGAGAGCAGCTTAAGTAGCCAGCCAGCGACTGACACCCGTTGGGGCGGCCTATAAATGTGCCGCCTTTTTCCAGCGGAACCCTAATTCCCGGACCAGAAGCTAGGTCGTAGGTTTCCTGAATCCAGATCACCTTCCGGATTATAGATCCTATTAAGATCCGTTCCTTACCTATTTTACAGTTTCTGCTAAGCCAGAACTTTCCCAGTTTCCTGGTTTGGCTTATTGTTCCGGGTTACTACTTCTGTATTCTAAAATTTCAAAAAACCTCACTAATCTACTCCTAAACTAATCCAGAATTCCGGAGTTTGACATTACGTACTCCCACAGTATACACTACAAGAGGCTGAGGACTACACTATTACACCTTACAATTTTGTTGCTTTCACCACTGACGTAGTGACCAGGACCGTTCTTCACTAATGAAAATGACATTATAAACTGCCATTGCTAGTGGTATGCATAGCGCCGCTTATAGCAGTGTGCCTACCAAAAGCAAATGGTTGTGCGTACATTCTATACTACTTCCGCAATGCAGACACTAATCATCTTTCACCAATTAGCACTCATGTAATACGCAACTTATACTTTAGTATCAAACTCACAAATCCTGAAGTGCGGACACTCATATCATTGTAGAAGGTGACCTTGCGGCCATTCCTCAGTGCTTGTATCACTTGCCCAATCACTCTTCCTTCACAAATTCTATATATTGTCCTCAAAACACTGAACTGCTCGTGAAAGTCGAAACCGCGAGCAATAAGGATTTTAAGAATGCATAATTAGAGTGGAAATGGAGGACTACGACGGATTAGCAAGCTGCATGCAATCCACGAGCACAGCCGATTACAGAAAGCTCGGTGTCTACACTCCTTGACCGCCACTGCTCGTTCACATGGGCCTGGGAATAAGAAGGAAACTCGGTTGGGGATTCATGATATTGTCGGAGGTCCTGCTTCCCGCTTTCACTTGGATAGGATCCACCTGCATTTTCATTAACACGTGCACTCTTCAAAGCTGTGCACCAATGTGTCCAGGTAGAATCTTAAAATGCGGTCGTGTTTCCGGAATGTTGACTGCGTTCTCGTTCGTCTCGATCCCCTCACTGCAGAAATGCCGCGCGTGAGTGACTGTGCACGAAATTCGAGCCCTGAGAGATTTTCGAGAGGAAACGTGCGGCCTTTGAAATCAAATCTGATGTAGATTCTTGAACCCTGCAGCATTCACTGCAGTTGTCAAGGATCCGTTCAAGCTCCAAGCTTGGCATTTCTCGGGAACATGACTCAGCATTTACCACTCTGGCATTGTCCCGTCTGTAATTGCATGCGGACTACTCCTTTTTTTCCATTCTTTTGACACAATTGAATGGGAGTTTTTATGCAAAGGACTTAATACTCAGGCTGGCAGGCTGAACCGGCCAGTCCGAATGAGAGACGTAATGTGCTGTCTTGCAAAAAGCGACTGCCTTCCTAATTCCGAACATGCCGCACCCTCACATTTCCCTTTCGGCAATACATCTATCGTTTACATTTTTGGAGGTCGTTGAATTCAGTGACCAATGCTTTTCAACTTCAAATATTTGAATTTCGTAACTACAAGTACTACAAATATTGTTCAAATATTACGAATTTTGTAACTAATTCCACAAAGGTCATAGACATAGGAACAAACTTGGCTTACATGCCAATCCGGTTTGGAAAGTTATAAATTTTACTGAAAACTGTTTCAAAGAATTCACCTTCTTCGAAGTTATTAAAGACAAAAACCTCTTACGTGGTCTTTATAAGAGTAGACTACTTTACTCTTTCCATTAAATTATGAAGTCCAAATAGATTAATGACTTCACAAAGCACATCCACCTTCATTGACATTTATAGGACAATATATAGTTACTATATACTTCATTATTCCATGCCACGTGCCTTGCCCGCAATGAATGCTAGGGTTTAGGATTTAGGGTTTAGGGTTCAGGGTTTCAAGACTTCGGGTTCAAGGTCTAGGGTTTAGGGTTCCAGGGTCATTGAGTTGAAGATTTAGGATTTCCAACATCTTCAGAACAACTATAAACGTACTCCGGTGTGTTGCTCAATGGGTTTGGGTTACTTAATAATATGAACTTCACTAATTTTGGGTAGGTACATTGCTTGGTGTAAGTTCTATTAAACCGAAATCTTCAGTACCCCCTTCTAACATACTTAGTATAGGCTTAGTGGGTAGGTGGGTGGGTGGGCCAAAAAAAAAAGGAAAGTTGAAAATCTTTTCTTTGTCCATGTATTTCACAGTACCTAAAACCATGGTATTATAATTTACCTTTTCCATTATCTATAAAAACAAATACATATATTTGTTTATAGAGATGACCGATATGTAATTCCATTTTATTATTCTTTTTCTTCTTCATAAGTTTTAAACTTTTATTAAGAAAATTGTCTCCAATTTTTTGTTACTTATCCAAATAAAATAGAGGGTTTAGGGTCAAGGCTTAGGGTTTAGGGTTTAGGGTTTAGGGTTTGGGTTTAGGGTTTAGGGTTACAAGGCTTCGAGTGTAAGGTTCGGGTTCGAGGATTTTGGTTCCAGAAGTTGAAGATTAAGGTTGCTGAGCATTTATGCAACTACTGTAAACATACTCGAGTTTGTTGTTCGGTTTACATGTTCATAAGCAACGCTTAGTCGAAAGCATTTGAGAAGTCACGTTTTTTTCTAAGATTTCGGTTTCGGATTTTCTGATGGTGTATATATTTTCTTTATTACGTATTTTCTTTCTTTCATTTATGAACTTCAAAAAACATAATCTAATTTTCCAGTATTCAAGGATGCATTTCAATCATTCTTCAACCCCCTTAATGTTCAAAGTAAGGATGCTCTTAAACCTCAAATCATTGGGTTGTTGTATACATTGAGGGGGGCTATTATCAGATAATGTGAGCACTTCTATGATTTATTACAATATCTAATTTGTATAAGTGTTTGAATCTCCTAGGTAACTTTCTTTTATGTAGTAAAATATTGGATTGTATTTCTCTTATCTGTTTTGGAAGGAGTGCAATCCCTAATTGGATTGGTACTTTTGAAAAATGAAATTACTTTTCTCATATTTGTTTATCCTTCATATATAATCGAGGACATTCACATTAATTAAATGATTTTATTTAAATGTGAACATTATGCTTCATATGTAGCTAGATTGAATATAATTAGATTTCACTCCACTGTACATATTCGGGAACCTTCAAATTCAATAATGTATTTAGCAATGATGAATTTAAGGTAATAGGACCATCTCCATCATTTTGGGCCTACATTAAAATATATGATGATTATACAATTCACATCAAAAACTAATAGCCAAAAAGTAGCCAATGTTGTACATCTTCAATTTTCCATTTCAAAATACAATCATAATATTTGATACGTAATATGATTATGTCATTATTACATGTCCATATCATAGCATATGATGCCCTATGATAATATTAGTATATCGATATTGGAGGCCCATATCATAGCATATGAGGCTCTATTACTATATACTATGTCATGGAAACTTATAGCCTATGATGCAAAAGAATTGAGTATACAAATAAAGTTCTTCTATATATATTTACGATCCCACAAAAAATTCTCAAAACAAATACGTTTAATTTTCTTCAGGGAAATTTTAAATTCTTTAGTGTAAACGAATTTATGACTTTCATACAAAGTTACTCCTATTTAATTTGTGATTATTTTGTTTTGAAAAAGATTTACGATAAACTACATCCTAAACCACAAAGTAGAAGGAAGTCCATTGTACAATTATGATTTTGTAGCTAAGTTTATAAAGTTGACGGTGCCTTGGTTCAATAATGGAAAAAAAATTGAAGGTCGTAAATGATTCTAATTTGGTTGCCAATGGCCATTCTACCACTTGTACCATAATAATGTATTTTACTTTCAAATTACTGAAGTCATTTTGACAATATTTTAGTTTAGTGGTGCCCCATATTTTGAACCAAACCCAAAACCAAATCTTTGATAACTGACAAAATGATAATTGAATATGGAATTTCTAAGGAAATGAGGGAATTACTAAATATCAAATGATAACCCTCTAAATGCCCAATTTCTTTTCAACTTTGCCAGATGTGCTATAAATTTAACCCTAAACTAATATTTGGATAACTTGTAAAAAAGGTATGGCACAATAAGCCAAAATCCCATTTGGGTGGACAACATATGAAATTCATATAAAGTGAATTCAAAATTTTCTGAATTTGTTTTTTAGAAGATTACGTTTTTGTGTACAAGGAAGCCTTGATGCATTGCATTTTCATTAAATATGAGGAAGTTATCGGGTTTTTTTTTCTTTGGCCATCTAAACCTATTTCAGAAAAAAATAACTTGTATGATTCATTTTCGAATGCAATCCATATTACAATTTCTCAACAAATAATTCATGACTTTGTCAAATTTTCTTGGTAGAACAATCTCACCATTGCAATTATGTTGATTCAATTCCATCTTACAGTTATTAATGATTTACTTTTCAATTTGCTCAATCTTGGACATATTTCTAATTAATCCTTTCTTGGAAGATGGAAATGATGCGTTTTTTCCCTACATTTTTGATTCAACATTCAGAACTTAAATTCAAACCATATGAAAAGCTGTCAATGCAAAAGTTGAAGTGCAAGAATTTGAAGTTAAGAACATTGAAAGTGAAGAATAGTAGTCATAGAAGGTGCTAGGAAACTTGTTCTCTGCACTTTAACCTCTAGAAGACCAAGGGCGGTTTATATCAAAACCATTCCGCTAAACCTGCCATGTCTATAGCAAAGATAGAAAAATTTTAAAAATTATTTTTTGGGCAATCTAACCGTAGGATCTAATACTAGACTTGTAACTATAAGAATGTGTCAAAGAATTCTTAGAAACTTTGACCCCATAGATTGCAAGACATTTGCATTAAATGTGAAGAAACCAAGTTTTGTTGGAACTCACTTGTAATGATTAGAGTTTTTGGCTTTGAATCTCTTTAACTGAACTTTATTGCACTATTGATTTTGATATTGTAATTGTTTAACCTCTAAAGGACTGCTTGTTCCCTTGGGGGACAAAATGGATCCGGGCAGGTACTTATGCTCTCAATATGAAGTCAGATTTTTTGGGATTTTTGGAGGTTTTGTATCTTTGCAAGAGCTTCGTGGATATGTGATTTTTATTTTAATTGATGCCCGGGAGCAAATTTAAAGTTATGGCACAATAAGTGAAAATGGAGTTTGGCGGGGAACACCAAAAAAATCACAAAAAGTCAAAATAATTTTTTGAAATTTTTTTCTCTCAAAGATTATATTTTTGTCTATTTGAATAGCTTTGTTTCATTCAATTTGGACTAATAATGAGAAAGTTATGGACAATGTTAGGTTTTCGAGCGATGTAAGCATCCTCTTGAAAAAATAACTCGTAGAATTCATTTTTGAATGCAATTTTTAGAATTTTTCAAAAAAAATTGTTATACAAGGTTAGATTTTTTTACTAGAATAATGTCACTGTTGGAATTACTGTAATCCAATTCTATGTAAAAGTTATTAACAATTTAGTTTATTCTTCCATCTTAAATCCACTTCTACTTAACAAATTTTTAATGAGTGAAAATTAAGTGCTTCTTTTCCTACATTTTTTTCATAGATTCTCAATTCAACTACTTATTATAACATAAATTAGTAGAAAATGAAAATCATTAGTGTAAAAAGTTTGAACTAGAGAGATTCAAAGCCAAAAAATCTAGTCAAGCAAGGTGCCAGAAAACTTGTTTTTTTCACTTTAAATGCATATATCTTACAATCTACATGGTCTGAGTTTCTGAAATTTCTTCCACGTATTCATATACTAGTTAAATATAAGACATTACGGTTGGATATGGAAAAGAAAACCATTTTTGAAGTTCTTTTCTCTTTGCAATAGAGATGACAATTTTGAAAGTATTTTGATAGGAAAATCACCTTGGTCCTTCAGGGGTTAAGTTGAATATTTGAGCTACTAATTTGGAAAAAAATTTGAAGAGAAAATCAATTAAGTTTCATTTGTAATTTGCAATGTTCACCCTTGCACAAAATCTCAAGTCGGAAAATTAAAAATATGCATTTTCTACCCAGCAGTTTGGGATGCTAAAAGTAGACTTCAGAAAAGAGTATTCCAAAAATACAAACTACTAAGAGCAGCAGGGTTGCTAGATTTTAATTAAACTCTTGAATATTGTGGACACCCAAATTAAGTGCCTTGGACATTTAGGGATTAAGGGGTGTGGAAAACTTGATGACTCGCCCCCCTACTTATTTGAGGGTAACTTACCACCCCTCGTAGTAATTTCAGTGTTTTACCACTCATTGCATAGTAAGTGGGGATTGAATTCATCATGACCCCATCTCACTGGTGGTCAAGTCGCCCCCTGCCTGTCAGAGCAATCATAGCATTGGGCGGCGTGCCATGATGGCCTAGTTTCCCAAGCTCCCCAACGTGCCTCTCCCGTTGCTCAGGTTCTTCGTCCCGTTGTTCACTGCTCAGCGTCTTCCTCCCCATGCTCTCCGTTGGTAAGCCCTAGTTTTCTCCCGCTGCTTTCAAATCTTGAGCAGCTCGCTAGAAATTGTTGTCATTTTCTCTTGAATTCCGAGAATTGTTCGAGTTCCGTCAAGAGTTCCATTGCCACCGTCAAGTTCGAGAGTTCTGCGCAGTTCGGTGGCTTCGACAGAGGCATCTGGGATTTCCGTGAGAGTTGCGTGAGAGTTGTGGTTCGGTGGCTTCGAGGGAGGCATCAGGATATAGTTCACCCACGCGGTCGACGCTGCAAACACACGGTACGCTTGTCCATGTTCTGCATTGGCTGCTACTGTCATCTCCAACTTTCCAAATTTTAGCCGTTTGTTCTCACTTGCCAATAGACTCTCACGAAAGCAATGTGGTCATTGTAGCGTCAATTGCACTGTGTTTTTGAGGGACAGAATTCCTGAGTTTCACTTAGGATTTAAAATGTGCTCCAATGTGAAGATGCAGGTCTTGTTTTCAGTTTTTTGCTGTTAACAGACACCAGGAACAAACTCGTCACTTAGACATTTTATGTTCATCTGCCCTATTGTACACCCGAGCTTCTCGCACAATATTCCCTCGCAGCTTTGTCTAGTTCAGGGTTACTGTTTAGAAACTCATGGGGAGTATTGTTTGGGACTATATTACCTGTATCACTCGTTTGCCATATATTACAGAGCTCAATTAACTGTAATTTCAGGGCTCTTTTCTTGGCTGTACATTGTGGCAATGGTTCGTCAATCACATTGTAGTGGAGGTGTAAATTCATTGATTTTAGGAAGTAAGGATGGTGGTAGAGTATCTAAAAACATGTAGGTAGCCCAGTCGTCACTGTTGTTGCTCACCCTTATGTAACATATGTGATATTTGTCTTCATTTGTTCATATTCTAGGCTTTGTGATCCTCCGTGCGCTTGAAGCTACACTGCCTGGCTGAATTTTTGCGCTGTGTTTATTACTGATTTCCAACTGAGGAAGTTGGTGTTCTTTCAGTCTTTACTTTGTTAGAATATCATAGTATGAAGTAGCGGTAAACTATATGTGGAGAGTAATACTGAACGTGTATTAAAAAAACAATTTGAACTGTGCAGGAATTTCTGAGGCGAGGACACATTGTCTAGGAGTAGCAGTGTATCGTGGGCGTAGACAGCACAAGTAGACCATCATGGCCACATCATCAGCAGTCGAAGTAACCCCAGCATTCTAGAATGACCCGTAAGATTGCATTCCTCTTGATCAGGGTTTTGGTGGTTGTTTGTGATAGATAGTAATTGAGTATGGTAAGCAGTGTCATCTAGATTGCACGTAGAAATTTCATATTGCCCTATAACCGCGCAGAACTGGACAATGCCTTGGGTGGGAACACCGGAGACACTTGCTGGTGTAGACCCTCAGTCCTAATTTCATCGAGATATCTCTCAATGAAGAGCTGGAGTACAACTGAATTAGCGCTTTATGAGATGTCTGTCGGGAGATTTCCCGATAGATTTGCAGTACACAGAGTACGACAAAATAGACCGAAACAAAGCGAAAACCGGTTGAATAGAAAACAAAACAACGAACAGAAAATAAGCGGGAGATCTCTCGATAATAATGAGAAAAACATTGAGTTATGACCGAGATGCTGACGCTGCGTTCAAAAGATGAAATCGCTTCTTCATGCAAATCGTAAACAGCACATGTAAATCGCAGCAGGATAAATCCCGATGTCTGACAAGCCAGAACAAGAATTACATGAAGAGAAGATCATCGGGATTTCTCCCAATGCTCTTGTCCGAACATGACTGAAGTGCTAAGAGAACACGGGAAGGACGGCGTGAATAATGTCGACAGAGTCGTATGCACTAGGAACAGAGGACGATTTGGTAAAACAAGAAATCAATAGGAGATCTCCCGATGATTTCAAGCAGAAGTAATGATCAGTGCAATCGCAGAGGAGAAAACATTATAATACGCAAGGTGTTGTTTATGCTGGCACCTACTGAACATACTCATCGGGATAACTCCCGTTGAATATAGTAGACGGTCGAATGTAAGGAACAATGTAGAGTAAGAGGGCACGGGCAATCAACGGGAATAATCCCGATGAAAACTCAAAGGACTGGACACGAGGTGGACGTCTAACAATCATGCATGGCATTGCGCAGAGAAAATACATCAAACGAACTGCCTGCAGACTTGTCACCCATCAGGCTATACAAGTTTATTGACTCAGTGGTGCACACGTTCCAGTACATCGACAAGAGCAATCTAGGAGCTATGTTTCGATGCTACTGGAAAGTTACAGCGTGGGGCCTTGAGTGGATGGACCAGGCCGGAGGTGCTGCGATCATATGCCCTAAGCTCTTGTTCGAAGGCAAGGCTCACACGATGACAGGCTTAGACGTCCTCGAGCTTCAAGGGCTTGATAACTCTACTGTCCTCGTCATTGTCCGAGAGCTGGTTCCCAAGAAGCAGGAAGCAAGAACATACGGCTTCATCCTCGACTATGCCACAATGGATCCCCAGATGTGCGTCACAATGACAATAAAGGGGTTCCTAGACAAGCCAAACGGATCGCATTCCTAGACACCAGCAGAGAGGTCCAACGAGTGGGTCGTTATAGACGACAGCCGTGGCAAGTCAAATACAGCCATAGTACCAGTCGCTGCTCCAGCATCAACGCCTTCAGCCTTAAAGAAGCAGAGGAAGAGGAAAGCCATAGCGGGTGGACCAGGAGATGACATTGTGGAGGAAGCACAGGAGAAGGGCAGGGGTAAGAAGAAAAAGAAGGCCGCCCCACTAACAATTGCATAGGTAGTGAACATGACAGAGGCTGAGGTGAGCAAGTTGGAGCACAATGAAATTAAGGAGATAAACAAGTTGTACAAGCAAGTTTTCACGCCAATGTACAAATGGGATAAGAAGCCACTAGCCAATGCGAAAGGGGAATTCTTGCGGGTGCACTACAAATTCCTCCACAAGGCTAAAGCCGGGATCTTGTATACAAAGCTATTGACCAGGAGCGGTTCAAAGGAATTAAAAATAAGGTTCTTGTGGACAACGACTTCCACTCAGAGAACCGATATATGACCGTCTTGCCCTTGAAGAGAGGACCATATGGGCCAAATAATCTACTAGAGTTCTGGGACACCTGTCCGAAGAAGGAAAGTATGACCACGAAGTTGCACTACTACATTATTGGTGGTCAGCACACTGTTGCAGCGCACAAGGAGTTGATCGAGAATAAACATATCTCAGAGGCGGATAAGGCTGATGCTTCAACGTTCAACATCATTCCCATATGGGTGTTGTACAAAACAAAGAAGAATGATATCGTTCACCTTTCGAGAGCTCTGAACCAGAACCTCGCTGGTGAGCAGAAGGAGCAGAGATTTGCACAGCAGCTTGCGCACGCTCGTGTAAAGTGGAAAGACATGGGGTCCCTCACCCGTCATACGGAGGACGAGCGCACTCAATAGCGTACCTTGTAAGTTCTACTCAACGAACGTCCAAGTTATGTTTGTACATCGTCTTTTTTTCCCTGGAAATCAACGGGAGATATCTCGATGACTGTTGACATGGGGAGATATCCCGCTGTCTACAAGCTCACAGTAATCTTCCTACTAGGCATGAGAGATCAAGATGTTATGGAAATGCACTCATCTATCGCCGGCTTTCAGCGAGAATTATCTCGTTGTCCAGAGCATGGCCCGGAATCAGACCAACAATGGGATTTTTCTCGCAGACGAGTACTTTCATTGTCTGATGATTTCCCATGAATCCCTAATATAACTTGCATTGTCAGCGTTCATGTGCAGGGATTCTATTCTGTGATGTCCTCAATCTTACATGGGTTCAAGAATCTTGACAACTCGGATTTAAAAATCCCGCTACTCTTCATAGAGAAGGAGGAAGACTTTGAGCGCTGGATTAAGATTGACAAGGACATTCTGGGCAGATTGCTTCTAGACGGTAATGGACCAAAATCGAAGGGTCGCCGTAAGCCGCTGGCATACATCGACTTCAAGCCACTATGGGAATTGCGAGATGAGGACTTGAAGTACTTGGCCAGCCAGGTGGAGCAGGGAGTCGTTTGCATGAAGAAAACGGCTCTGAACCTCGATATTGAGGGAATGCCAGTCATTCCAATGGCTGTGGTAGTAGGTCGGGAGAAGAAGGTGAGGGCCATGAAGAACGAGCTCATGTGCCACTACAAGTAGTTGCCGCTTCCAAGCAAGAAGCCAGAGTACTCTCCTTACTTGGCAGCAGAATGGGATCAGTTTGCGGTTGAGAAGAAGATCACCCGGGAGCAAGTCGAGTGGTGGATGGATAAGAGCATGGCCACGGAGCTGAGCAAGGACTGGCTGGAGGGTCGTACAAAGGCCCTGAACAAATCACACGGTCCAAGCAACTGTCTAGAGGCATTGAAGAAGATGTGGGAGACCTTCATGAACGCCCATACAAAGGAGATTAAGGAATATGCTGCCGAGGACTTTGGAAAGTCTTACCTGTGCAAGGTTATGGACGAGAAATGCTGAGACATCAGTAAGATTCTGGCAGAAGCTTTTGTAAAGGCATGGCGAGGTGAAGCAAAGACCCACATGTACTTCTGGTTTCTCTTCAAAATGACCAACCGTGGCGCTCGGGCAAAGTTCCTGGAGAACCGGAATCTGAACCGCGTATTCGATGCCTTGGAGTACAAGGATATTGACCGACGCCTTGTGAGAGCCCGTTCAATAGCAGTACTTATAACGGATGGTAATGGATTTCACGCAATTCTCGCACACCTGGAGAGGCGGCAACAAGACATGAAAGTCCGGCTTTGGGACTAGCATGTAATACATTACATTCCGGACAAAGCGGATGGCTTCCCCCCTCCAGTTACAGGATCTCATTACGCCATGTACTTGGTCTTCCTCTTTGCCTACGACGAGGTCCACGGTTCGACAAGCAACTTCCACAATTTCTTCCCGACCTCTATTGAGATGTCTGTTGTCTATTTCACGAGAGAGTTGGCCAAAGTGGACACTTTGTACAGGCGGTCAAATATGCCTTGGTTCTCAATTGCCGCGGCGGTGGAAATTTTTCGTAACCACATCACCGACAATTTGGTCATTGTGAACGTGAATGGCGGTCCGGACTTTACTTCTCTTGGACTGGTAAGGCCTAATTCATTTTCATTCCCATTATTTTTCGTAACTCAATCAATTTCCAGTGCATTGACATTTGCTTCTACAATGCTGTCAGGTCTCCTTGAATAAGGTTATGGAAGTCATTTATGACTCCGAATCAGAGTCCAAGGCAATTTTGGTTGCCCGGCAGCTTTGGGAGCAGTTGCATAATGAAAAATTTCTTCATGAGGAAGATAAGGACGAAGAAGAACAAGAGGGTGGGGGAGATGGAGACGATGCTATACAGGAGGGTGGAGCAGAGGAGGGTGGGAGAGACGGCGACGAAGAAGAAGAGGAAGGATGAGGAGAGGGCGACGAAGAAAAAGAGGAAGGATGAGGAAGGGTGACGAAGAAAAAGAGGAGGGACGAGGAGAGGTCAAGAAGGGAAGAAAAGAGGGTGGAAGAGTCAGCGATGATGCGGACATCGTTTCATCGGATCATCGCCTGCCTTTAGAAACTGACGACGGAGACGAAGTTGACACCGCCGCAAGGGAGGGTGACTCCTCTCATTTGGGAGTGGATGACAATTCACCAGATCACCAACCCTTAGGAACGAACACCGGACGTCAAGACAACGCTTCGGACAAGGAAGAGAGTAACTCCCACACAAAAAGTGATCATGACGATGAGGAAATTCAAACTCCTACTCCTCTGATCACCGCAAGTACCCCTCACGCCAAGGAGGACATGGAGAATGATAAGGAAACTAGTCCAGACAAAAAGGTCAGTCATTGTACCTAATCATCGGGATATTTCTCACTGCTAGTTCCGCATTGCACATAATCATTTGCTAAGGAAATCCTACGTGTTCTATTCGCATGATGAGTCTGCACGGAGACTGACGCGACGTTCAGCGGAGAAGTTAGGCGCGGTCAAGCGGAGGGTGGGCTCTAGCTTGCACAGGTTCAGGTCGAGTCGGGTCGGCGCAAGGAATTGAGGACAAAGCGTAGGCTGGATATCATCTCCTCTTGTCATGATCCTCCGGTTAGCCCTACACATGCCCCTGAGCAGCCTGCAGGGAATGAAGGCCCCAACATCTCCTCTCCTACTCCATCCGAAGCAGAGGTTGCTGCGACGGGGACCCCTAAAGCGACAAATGCGGCGTCCATTCTTCTTTCATGTTCAGCAGAGGGAGAAGCTGCTTTTGCCAAGGACACAATCCGTGATATAATGCCCCCCATTGCAAAGTCTTCACGTGACGTACCTTTGCGGTCGGAGCGGTGCGTCGGTGCAACGAGAATTCTCCCGATCTCGGGTGATCTTGCTTGTACTTTTGGACCTCGGGAGTCAATGAAGAAGGAGCCGATTATTGATGCAGCGGGAGATATCCCGTTGCCTCAGGTACTTGATGTTTCACCGCCCGCGGAAATGGCCGATAGCATTATGGCGGATATAATGGCGGACCTCCCGCAAATGAGTCCCGATGCGGCTGTACCGAAGGTGAATCCAATGATTGCTGTCCCACACTTGGGACGTACGCATGCTGACATGGTTTCCTTGAAGAGTAGGTTTCAGGATCTTTTGAGTTTGCCAGATTTTTGTGCTAGACAGACGCGCCATTTGGCGAGTTACAGCCGGTCTAAGGTACCGGCCGCGTGGGAGGCGCACTCATTTCTTTATGGCAACATTTTTCAGATTGCCTCTGACCTTGGACCGGTGGAAACAAAGGATCGAGCTGGAGGACAAGGGGGTCGTTCGCCAGCGAGAGTTGTTGAATCGGAAGGGGCGAGGGAGGAAGAAGCCCTTGTGAAAGGTACTTCATTTGACACCTTTTGTAGTTCTAGGGGTTTGACTGAAGTTTTCTTTGCTTTTACATGGACTTGTTTCTAACCGAGATTTGCTCTACTTGACTGCAGATTGTGGTGGACCTTCGACGACGCAGCCAAGTACATTGGAAAAGGTAGCTCGGCAAAAGTATTCTGTGGTCCTTGACTTGAATGGAGTGCTTCTTCATAGGTCATACGAGCATAATAAACTGCATGTTGAGCGTCGCCCTGGTGTCACCACGTTTCTAAATTGGCTGCGTTGTAGAGCGGATGTTGCATTCTAGAGTAGTGTTACTCCAAAGAACATGGACATTGTCCTCGCGGATTGTTCCTTTGGCCATCAAGATGTCATTTGTCTGTGTCAAGGGGCATGCACAAAGTCCACGTACAGGGCCCCATCTGCACCAAATAAGTCGGTCTTCCTGAAAGATCTGTTGACATTTGCGAACATGGACAGTTTGTCCACATTGGATAACATTCTTCTAATTGACAATAGTCTAGAAAAGAGCGTCTTAAACGATGCACATAACGCTGTTTTTCCTCAGTCCTTTCGTAGTGAGCTGCTTGACAACTACTTCTACATGCAGTTGATGGCGTGGCTTGATGGCCTCTTTCTTTCAAATGAGGTGGTGCCCGGGTATATGAAGGCAAATCCCCTTCCTGGTGGGCAAAATGCAGTGGAACAAGATTCCACATTGGGCTCGGCAATCATTACTAGAATTCAGCGTCGTTGATTCTTGTTGGCATGGGGCTTCATCGGGATATTTCCCGTTGCTGGAGACAATAGTTTTTTGGAATGATGCTCTATCATCGTCAGAGTACAAATTGTAATTCTAATTGTAAATGCTGTTGTAAATTCTTAATCAGAGATTTTCCTGAACCTGTAATTGTCGAATTGTCAATACATTAGCAAATATGGATCATGAGGGAAGTGATACTTCTTGACAATTCATTGCATATGCACACTCGTTGTTCATGAATGGTTCCTCATTTACACCCAATATGAATTCTATGTTTGCTTTTCAATTATTGTTTACATGCATAGTGTTTGAGATATCCCGTCATTTTTTAGCTGTCTCGGTATTCCTTAGCAAGGACTCGCGACCATGTCCTTGTAGCTTGTAGTTTGGATGCAAGATATTGCATCTCATACTTGTTGAGTTTCTTCTGTCTTACATTACCACATTACAAATTTGTAGGCACACTTCCATGTCATCGATATCTAGTTTGTATACAATAATGAAAAAGTGTATTTCGACTGTATTGGAAGATCTCGCGTTGGGCAGGGGTTCTGCATCCAATTCACTGTCCATTTGAACCTCTTGAGATCTACCATTTACAAGATCTGCATAATGTGAGTGTCCCTTTTAAGCTTATCAGGAGATCTTTTGTTGTTTAGCGGTTCTCGGTGACGTGGCTGTCCATTCTTAATTCAACAGGAGATCATTACTTGTTTACTTCTTTTCAGTGTAGTAATAAATCAGAGGGATACCTCTCGTTGTTTTACTGCCTCTAAGCAAAGTGACTGTGCATTCTAAATTGATCGGGATACCTCCTGTACTTTGAAGGTTCTCAATACAGTGAGTCCCCTTTGGAATAACGTCGGGTAATCTCTTGTTCTTTAGGGACTTAGTCCTCCTCTATCTGAGGAGTTGACTTCCTTGCTGTGTTTTGTTTGTACAGGAGGCGTCTGTCGTTGTTCTTACAGGTGCTTTATGTGTTGAAGGTGGTGTTTTGGATCTTCCGGAAATAATCAACGTTCCCTCTGGTTTTCATAACTTTCTTAGTCAGTTGCTTGAACATACTCATTGTGGGTTGTATTCCTCTATGCATATGACTACTTTGGAGGTGCCTGTGCGGCGTCTTCTCCCGCAAAAGACTTGGAAGGGGTTTCAGTTTTTTGCCGGTTCGAACGTTCCTAACAAAAATAATCCTTATCCACACCGTGGGGGATTACTGAACCGGATCTTAGGTAGCCCTAGACTGCGCAACATTTTTTTGGATCAAACTATTGTGGTACTTCAGATAGATCCTCTTAAATGGCCACGTGCTCATTTGATAGGTCCCTCCATAGACGTGAGGGATGATATTGATCTCCTGAAATTAGAAGATCCATGGTATGTACAGAAGGAGCTACTTATAGTTGGGAATTCTGTTACGCATTAGTCAAGTTCAATAGTTTAGATACTATAGGGATTGCCTTTCTTTCTTTTCCTGGGCAACTTCTTGATTGCGACCTTCTTTATTGGTGTTAATAAAATGTGGTGAACCTTCTTCACCTTTTCTTTACTTTCAAGTTCCATTCCACTGTGCCAACAGTCCTCTTGTACGATAAGTTTGAATGCGGGGATTACATTGGGAGAATTCCGGACCCTTATTCTGCAGGGAGATACTAATGGGTCAGTGCTTACTTACTAGTCCTTGTAATAATTTATGTTGAATTATGTTTGGTTTCATTGGTTTCTTGCAACACTTAAGATCCCAAAGTCTGGGATGTGCACTACAGCGGCAACTTTCCCGATGAATCTTCTCTACTGTTCTGTAGAATAAATGTACTATGGGTGAAATATCTTAGTTATTATGTTTCTTTGTCCTCTTCTTGGGTATGAACATGGTCTACTTCATTCTAATCTTCCTACTTTCATAGGCGTTGCGGTCTCGAAAACCAATACAACGGGAGCTCTCCCAATGTAGTCTTCCAAGACATAATCTAAAATTACTCCTAAAGTCCAAAAGTAGTTAAATATGGCATACTATGTAAAACCCCCCCTTTTCACATCAACATTCTAATGACAAATAGTTGCAATTATATCCTACACTTGAAGGATTATGTCTCTCCTATCAAATACAAAACATATGTGTTATTGTTTGTGGATTAAACACATCAAATATATGAACTTCCATACAAAGACAACAAAAATTTGAATCCAATATAAAACATTAAGTAGAATAATCCATTATGAATTACACCTCAATCATGCTTTTGGTATAATTTGTTAATTTCCCATTTATTTACATAAGGACAAGTAATACAAGTTTGAAGGGGAATAAGTGATTTTTTGGGTTCATTGCCCATAATAATTAGTTTGGAATCCATGAGTACATGAAATGCGATCTCATTATTTTCTAATTTCCAACATGCACCAAAAAATTGACAAACCAGCCTTGCCCTATATTTAATGGGATGCAAATCACAAAAGTCCTGCAAGCCGTTTGCAAAACAATGGAAAAAAAAATGTGCAAGTTCAAAATCCTCCCACGACTTGGAATCCATGAGTACCATTAGAAACAATTTGGGGTCTTCAGAAGGCCCTTTCTGGGCAGCAGGTAGTCTCTATTAAGGACGATAGGACGCCGAAGCTAAAGTGTCACCAATGGTGCCACGTCTTGATCTGTGAGGGGTGCAGACCAATGAAATGAAGGTACTGCTTCCTGTACAGCAAACAAGTAAGAATATTTTATTGAAGCGTAGGTCATTGAGGTTGAGCCATCATTAGTTACCGAGTGTGCCTGCACAACACAAAAAACATTTTAAATTGTCCCTGATACAATTTTATAATCCATTGATTTGCATTGTTTATTCACCAATGTCAAAACTGTATGCGCGAGAATAGTGCTAACAGTGTAGGCTAGAAATTTAACAGTTAGCTCTAGCCATGGCATGTCAGCCAAATGATGGTTGTGGCGTGAAGCTGTATGTAGCAAGGCCCCTCCACCCCCATCCCCACCCCCACCCCCTTCTAGTGCTGTAGCATGGTTGTATGTTTTGCATAGATTGACATGTTTTTAAGGAACTTGTGAATTGATCCTCAGTTGTGAGCTATCAATTTTTGAGGTTTATAAATTAATGAAAAAAAAAGGTTATATGCCAAGGCTACGATCACTGTGATTTCCAAACTGTGCTGTAGGGCGAATTTTGATTACATCTGCTTTGATGGAGAGTCCAATATACCCTCTACACATCAAGCCACAAAATTGTGCCATGTTTCAACTATCCATTGAAAACGGTAGCAAAAAACATTTCCTGTGCATTTGTAGCTAAAACAAAGAACACTAAGCCATAAAATATATCTTTGCTATGATTCATAGGGAAGTCCCGCAACGGTCTCAATATGCATCAACTACGTATCCTTTTGTCACATTTGTTTGTCAGCAGTGTTGTACAAGAATATTGAGAAAGTTGTTCTATTATTTAACAAAGTATGGTTGAGAACAATACTCTCTGGGTGCATTAAATCCTTTTGAATTGGCATAGAATAAGAATCCCAAGCATCTAAAAATTGATCCTAAATACCTTGAGCCAAATTCAAAGTTGAACTGAATTTTGAACAAGTGAAAGTTCGTGAATCAATCATACAAAAAAAAATGAGGTTTTTCTCCTATTTGAGCTTTAAATTTACTTGTTTTGCATCAATTTGGGATGACTTTCTCCAATTCACTAAAAATTGGTGCTTGGAATGCACATGCATTTGAATTGGACCATTCAGTTTGGTATAGGGTTGACAAGAATTTGTTACAAATTCGGTTATTAATTTGCTATTTTACATAACTATGACTATCTTTGCAAATGATGCTGTGAAATCAAGCCAAGTATTTGGAATTTGCCCCCCTATAGTGTGGTAATTGGAGGGGCAATGCGTATGGTTATAATTCTCCTCCATCTATTTTTAAGAAGATTACCTTGTTTTGCATGTACTCTGTTTTGCATAGATTATCTAGCAGTCAAATCCTCTCTTCTGAACTATACAAGTGGGCAACATGACATTGAATCACAGATAAGTAACTAACTGAAAATAGTAGTGGAACCCCTATGGATGCAAACATTATTGCGCATGTTGGACTTGGGCTTCATGGCCTTCAACCTCTTATGAGTAATAAAAATGGGATGAAGCTATCAGCATTAAATATTTAGCACAAGTTTTGGCAAGATTGAATTGGCACAGATGGGCAGTTGGGAGCAAATGTAAAAGTAGATTGACCAACAATATCTTTACAAAAATGGACCAATGCAAATGTGTTTACAAAAATGGTGAAAACCCAAGCAAAAAAAAGGGACCAGTTCTAGGAGCTTAGTACCAAACACTGCCTCTCAATCCCAAGACATAGGAGACATCTATCTATATTTGTAGAGGCGTCTAGAATTATGTCTTGTTGCAAAAACCTACCATCTGATTTAAAATGTAGCAAGGCATCTATATGAGTAACAAAAAAATCAATGCTGATAGCTGCAACAAAGAAGTAACCCTAAGATATGGAGTGGCAACATTGCTTTGTATTGTTTCTTCTAAAATTGCTTTGGGCGTCTTGAGTACACCTTAGCATCTACGGGATGACTACCAATAGAAATAGAAGTG
Source organism: Neckera pumila (assembly GCA_963969595.1). NCBI lineage: Eukaryota > Viridiplantae > Streptophyta > Bryopsida > Hypnales > Neckeraceae > Neckera > Neckera pumila. Next base: position 2,902,576 of record OZ018418.1, read on the forward strand.
GAGGCATCATTTAGTGAGCCCTTTGTCTGGAGACAATTATTGCTGTTCTTAGCAAGAATTGACTCAACATCAACCTTTGCTCTCTCGAGCTTCAGCGTCAATTCTTCCATGACTGTCGCACAAGCTTGCAAATCAATAGTGCTGGAGTTGATAAGAAGGACACTTATCATTGATTCTATTGCAACAAAAGCATTTTGAGATTCATGTGACTTCACTTGAAGGACGTCATAAAAGCGAGCCTTCTCTGCAAAGTCTTCTACTTCACTTGCTCTTTGTAGTCGCAAGAAATCCATATGCCGGTCCTTCCACTCCCGTTCTGCGATAGCACGGTCCTGATATGCTGCTAGTTGTTGATGCGTCCTCAACATTGCAACCTTCTCCTTCTGTTGCAGCTGGATTAGCCTATCCTCTGCCTCCTTGAGTTCAATTTTGGCTTGTTGGCCAGAGGGCGACAGTTTCACTAATTCAGAGCTTGAATCCAAGTTTGTTGTCCCTATAGTCGCAATGTGCGTCATTTGAGCTGAACCTGCATTACTTGCTGAATCCATGCTAGCAGAGATTAATCACTTGAATCACGCAGACTGTGGGAACACGCAATATCAATATTTAGAAATCCGGATTAATTTAAGATCAATTCCGTAAATATTTTCAAAAATTTGTAGTAGTGAAGCCGGAAACCGGAACATTTAGTAGAAACTAGGTAGTCAGGAAGTTCCGGCTTACAAAAACTTGTACAATAGGTAAGAGACAGACTTTGGCTGGAATCCCAAAGCTGGAATGGGATCCTGATTCAGGAAACCTACGAACTAGGGGTCCGGCCTATGAAAACTAGGGATCCATTTGCAATAGCGGCGCATTAAATGGCCGAACCAACGGGTGTCGGTCACTGGCCGGGTACTTATGCGAACGATCCTTTTGTTTTTCTCCCTCTTTCTTCCGCTCTAGGAGGTGTTTGTGCTTGCAGGTTTTGAAGCGCGTTTTCTTAGAAGAATGAAAGAGTGGTGAGTTAGGCCGGATAGGGAGAGAAGGAAAGGAGGGTGCTGATTGCACCAGATTGTAGGTCAAGAAGATGGCGGAATCATTGGCGTAGGGGCAGAAGACTATTCCTTCTGTCAAGCTCCTATATCCAGTCATTCCGTCGGACTCTGCTGAGCGCTTAGAGTTAGAGAAAGATCTCTTCAAACTAGGGTGTATTGGGTTCATCTGACACCCCTGGACAATTAGGAGTGAAGATTTTCTTCGTGAGTTAATTATGGGGACGCCAAACCAGTTCGAGCCGACGTCAAGGGGTTGGTGGGCCTCTTGGACGGAAGGGATGTGGGCGGAAACTTACGGATTGAAGCAGTCCGGATCCAGAAATGCGACCCGGACGGATAAGTTTTATGAAGGGAAGTTCAAGAAACCGCCGCACCACAAAGAGGGTTTTACCGTTAGTGACTATATCGATGAGCACCATAGGCGATTACTGAATTTTCTGATTCCCATTGTGTATCCGGAAAAGCCAACCAGGGTTACGATTACAGTGGCAAATACAATTTTTGGAGCACTCAAAGGCCGGATCGTGAACTGGGTGACCATAATCCACCAGAAAGTCAAGAAGATGGCGGTGGCTATCGACAAGGCCAAGCAGAGTCCGCTGAACACTTACTTGTTCTACATGTATCATCATTATGATTTCATGACCCCGCCGGAACAAGTTGCCTATGAGATCGGAATGCAGATCCTGAAGTACGGATTCACGGAAGAGTTGAAGCTGACGGGAGAAGCAGCACTAGAAGAAGAAGAAGAAGAAGAAGAGGAGGAGGATCCGGAACCAAAGCCGATGGAGAAGAAGAAGCGACACAAGACAACCAATCCGGACTCATAAAGGATGAGTCTAGACGTACCGGAACCGAATACATCCCTGACCCAGCCATCACCGGAACCTTCCGATGTATCCGACTTCTATGAGGCCGGAACCCGATGGATGGTGCAGTGCCGGAAGATGCATGCCGAGATGGCAGAGGTGATCACGGGCGTTGCCAGGGAATTAAATGTTGAGACGGATCACATCTTCAACGAATTCCAGAAGAGACCCGATCCGGCACTACTCCAAGAGAGTGACAAGCAAATTGAGCTGCTTAAGGCGGAACGGGATCACTACAAGAACAAGTTCTATTGGACGAAGGGGCAGTCACTCTCAGCAAGGAAGAAGGAGACGGATGCCCTGAAGCTAGTCAGGATATGAAGGTGTTGGTAGAAGAACCGGAACATCAGATCATCCGGTCCACACTTTACATGAAGAAACTCAAAAACGACGGCATTGTTACTGGATCTAGAGTGCTGCAAGTCCTGGTCAATTACGAGGCCAAGATGAACATTGTTTTGGACGAGATGCGGCAGCTGCTAGGTCATCTGGATGTGGCCAAAGACAACTTTGGGCTACTTTCGGATATCTTCATGGAGTCCCCGAGCAAACACGGAGCCGGAACTTCCGGAATGCAAGAGGATCCAGGTTTGAAGTCCCTGTTTAAGATGCCTACGGTGCCTTCCTTGAGTCATTTCCCAAAGTGGGGCATGGTAAATACTTTTGGCCCTTCCTCACAATCTCCGACGGGATCTGGAAAGGCTGGGCAGAGGTTGTCGATCCGGAGAGATCTCTTAGAAGGTTTGGAGACGATAAATCTGGCAAAAGAACACCCGGAGAGATTCCCTCATATGTCGGAACAGTCACCAGCACGGGGTACACAATTGATTGACTTAGGAGATCCGGCTCTAAAGGCGAGACCGGAACCCAAGCCGGAAACCCGGCTGAATAAGAAGACAAAAATAGTGGAGGCCGAAATCTCGGATCCGGATGAAGAACTCGAGATGGTGAAACCTGAGAGGCAACTGAAACTCCGGAAGTCTGAGAAGCGGAAATCGGAAAGCAAGAAGCCGGTGAAGCAACAGATTGAAGATTCCGAGTCTGATGAGTTTGAGTCAGGCTCAGAATCTGAGGAAGATACGGAGGAGGAGACGTCTCCTGCGACCCGTCAGAATCCGCCACGAGCCGCCAAAATGATGCCAGCAAAGAGTTCCGATAAGCAGACAACCAAACAGGGAGCTGGGAGTTCAAAAAAATCTCGGGTGGCCAAGTAGTTAGAAGGGGACTACTTGTAGAGGTGGATTAGGATTTAGATAGTTTTATCTCGGAACCGGATTCCAAGCGTGGGCCCGGTTCTCGGAAACTTAGGGATAAGGACTTTCCGGTTTATACGGGATTTCCTTGGTGTCTGTGTGAGGTTGCCCTGGTTTGTGGGGAGCCCTTTTTCGTTTTTAGGGTGTTGACTTTGGCTTTGTTTTGGGTTTTTAAGGGCGGGCAAGTTAGTTGCCCCTCATTCCCTCCTAGTTGATATTCAATTGTATTTCATTCCCTTTTTGAAATCTGAGCCTTCGGGTATGCGTTTTTGTTCTATCAGTGTATCCGGATTGTGTTGACCTGCGGTCTGGGTGTTGGAAGGAAAAGACGAGTGAGGAGGAATCCGGATTTAGGAGAATACGGTCTGAGTCGAGAGTGTGCTATTGTAATGTTGTTGGATTGTTGACTTAGGAGCTACACACAGTGTCTTTAAATTACCACAAGAGTAGTCCGGATCTCAGAGTAGCGGGGAAGCGAGTCCGGTTGTCAAGCCGTGCGGAGGTAAGCGCCCGCCCGAGGAAGCCCCCACCTAGAAGATCTGCCAACTTTAGGATTCATCTAACCTCTAGAAAGATCACACCCCCATACTTATTCTGAACTCTAAAATCTGTCGTTGTGGTAAGGGAGAGTGAAGTATTCCTGAGTGACCTGCTGTCCAGAGTTGCCATCCGGAAGCTGTAAGGATCCGAATCTTCTTGTCTTGCTGCACCCTTTTGAATACTTGGGTGTTGTTATTTGTGTTTGTTAGAACTGTAGGAGAACAAAGTTGGTGAAGTCCCTACCCCCCTCAAAGATCAACTAGTGGACCCTCTGAAGGTAAAACAAAGGTATTGAAAACCGGATTGGAAGAAGAGACGTAAACCAGATTCCGGATAGTTTATGGTCCGGATTGTGAAAGGATCCGGAAGATTGTTGAGTAGGTGAGAAGAAAGAAAGATAGAAAAGCCGGATAGCTAGAATATGCTACATAGAATCCGGAAATTCCCTGGGACGATATTTCGTGTTATCTTGGCACATTTTTGTGTTAAGGATACTTACGCCTAGATTACGCATACGACACATACTAAACAAATCTGTAAGTTTTGATCAGTAGAAAGGATGCCGCTATTAATTGACAGAGCTTCCACAAGAGCAATGGCAGACAATTCTCAAGAATGTAGACGCATGCTTTTGTAGAAATGAAGGTTGAAATATGCAGACTTGTTCAGACTTTCAGTGGGAGCCTCCTGCAATGTACCTGTTGTGAAATGATGAATTTGAAGCTAATTTGACTTGTATCACCCCTAACAATAGAAGAGATGCATACTTTTAGGTGGCTGCAGCAAGGACTTCCTCCCTTATTCTCATAATGTAATAGCACATTCCTGAGAGCATCCTCAAGGACATATGTGGCCTTTAAATAAGATATTATTTCATGTAGATGGATAGTTTAGAAAGTTAAGTTATTATTTCTAGTTGCATTTTAAAACTACATAAAATAGATCCCCAAAAATTTGATTTGAACATGTGATGATCAAGAGACATCCCATTAAAAATTGGACATCTTCATAAAAAATTAGTGGGCTCTTTGACTTTAGTGTAAAAATAAAATTTATCTTCCTCATTGAAATTTTATTTGGATGTAGTGAAGACCTCTCCCACTCTCTCCAATTTTTTTTCCTTATGAATTAGCAAACTCCACTTTGTTGTCCTCCCAAAAAACTTTGTTTGGTGGAGTCAAGACCTCTCTCAGACTCTCACCCTTCCCATTTTATTCCTTGTAGATTAGTAAGTTTTTTAAATTTTTAGTTTTATTTTTTATTTTTTATTATTGTTGCAAATATAAACATATTAACTTGCTCTAAACGTGAGCAATTCATTAAATTGGCAAAATTCTTGACTTTGGCAGCTTTTAAGGTTCAAACCGGGCGGTCTTAAATGTAAAACTGTCCTAAAGATTTACATTTGTACCACTCTTAAATTTTAAAAATCTACTTCCATCTTACATGGCACTTTTATAATTTTGATCAGATGGTTTGAAATCTGTACCAGTCCTATATCTTTGAATTCTATATAAATCCAAAAATTTTGTAATCTAGATTTGTCATTTTGTCCTAGATGTCACTTTCCTCCCAAAAAATGATGTTCAACAGAGCCTCAAGACCTCCCCCACCCTCCCCATTGTTTTCCAATGGATTTGAAAATCCTTCCTCTTAGAAACTTATTTGGGTGGAGACAAGACTTCCCGTGACCCTCCCCATCAATTTTTTCCTCTCCACTTTTTTTCTCCCCATTTGGATCCTTGTGGATTAGCAAATTGCAACTCCTTTACCAAATTTGATATTAGTGATCCACTAGTCACTGAACAAAATTTGTCTAATTCTTGTTATATTAAAATTATGGATTTTAATTATAATAAGATTCAAAATTCCATTTCAAAATGTCGTATGATAAGTGTTTGTTTTTTGAAAAACTTCATTGCTCAATTAGGCAACTATTAGTAGGACTATAAACTTGCCTAATTTGTAACTAAACTTCTTTCAATTTGGAGGGTGACTTTGACTAACAAGTCGTGTTCCATAAACTAAAATTTTTGATTGAATTTGAGATTTTAAAGAATTTTGAACAACCACCTTGAATATGGCCCATACATGACTTGTATTTACAATATTTCTAATATATGTTAGGGTTTGCCTTCACACAAGTTTGGATTCCCATCAAGGAAGTTTATACTAAATATTTTGACCAAACAGTAGCATTTAAAGTTTTCTTTCTATATAATTTTTGTTCCTTTCTTTTTTGTTTCTAATTTCCTATTTCTAACTTAGGATAGAAACAGTTGTTGCTCGCTTAGGTTGTTGAATTCTCTATGATTCATCTAATTTATACAGCAAGGGTCGACATTTGAGCAAGATAGGGTCGCCTATTTTTGTAAATCGGGGGAATATGATGTGGTTTAGCAACTTAATTATTGTATGCCGAATAATACATTTACACCACAATGAAGGTCTTAAGACTAGATTTTAGTTTCAAAAACCAAAGTTTTCATCAAGAACAAGTCACACTATAATTTACACTTCCTCAATTTTGACTAATTCCAAACTATATGAAAACTTAGCAAAAACTAGTGCAAGCTTTTTTATTCACTATTTCTATAATTAAAGAACATTATCTCATTGTTAGTCTTTGAATCTGACATATGTAGCCCACTTCATCCATTGTTAGAAATACGTGTTGCAATCCTTTTCTTTTCTTTTTTTGGCGAAACACATGGACAATTTCCATTGATAAGGGAAAACGATACACAGAACGGAAGCGGGAGAATCCAATTGCAACCCTTTTTTTGGTTTGCAGAAGTACTACACTCAAATTTTAACCAATTCGCTTGTGTTGAAAGAGTGTAGTCTCAGTTACTTGTAGTCTGCTGCATTAGGGGCCTAACTTAACTATCATCTAGAAACTGTACAGTATTGTTGTCAGTTGACTTACTTGCTATTGGGATGGGAAGGTCAACAATAGGCAATACTTTGGAGGATAATTATTGGCCAAATTAGGGGCCTTACGTCATGCCCTACGCATGCATTATGAACCCTGTAGTAATCATCAAGCAGCAATGAGTCTGCCCACCGTTTGAGGAGATGTATAAAGGAAGGGCCTAAGGGGTCACGTCCAAGAGTTTAAGCAACTACAAGTGCACCAGCAAAGGGTAGATTTGGCAATAAGAACATAATATTGCTTTTAGATTTTTTCGTGTTCACCTATAATAATATGTATATAAGTATGAGATTTTTGCTTTCAAATGACTAAATTCTAGGATAATTTTGAAAATAGACTACTAATAAACCTCTATAGTCAATGGGTTTACGATTTATGGTTAAATTAATTGTTATTGAATTTTTATTGAAGTACAAATTAGTTTTTACTTTTAATAATTGAAAAAAAAAAATTAAAAATTTTGAAGTTCACTGTTGCTTAGGTAAGTAAAAATTCACCTCCTCATTGCCCCCATCAAGGTGATCTCAAGGAAAAACATAGAAGTTGCTTTCTCTTTGTGGTTGGTTGGTTTCAGTGTATTTCCTAGCATGTTTTGCCAATTGTAGCCTCAAATTTGAAATATGAATTCTAATTTTTTCTAAATTTTATTGAAAGGTGCTAGTAATATGCTAGTTTGCAAAAGGGATGAAAAAGGGATAATAAGGGGTTAATTTTCCTTACCTAGAAATCCTATGGTTCTTAAGCCTCAAAATTGAGTAGTTGGAAAATAAACTGACTCTTTTGGTCGGAGATTTCCCTTCCTACTAGCATATATTGGGCCCAAATTTACAAAATAACATTATCTCTATTTTTGAATAGTACCCGTGTTTCTTTTGAGGGTGCTCTATTTGAACATGGATATTACCATGCATACATGCAAGTGCAATTTGTCACAAGGGTGGACAAAGTAATTTAATTTTGGAGTTTTGGAATTATACACATAGTCCAAATTTTCACCAATTATTCATCAAATTGAAACAAAATTGATTGACCTCTAGAAACAAAGGAAGCAAAATAATTAAAGCAACGATACTGAATTTGGCGTGACCAAAAAAGGTTGCTTTGATCAAATCCCTTTCCATTCACTACTTCATTTTGTGCATCATACTTTGGGCCCTAAAAATGTTCAAATAATCATTTAAATCCAATTCTTAAGTTGTGAAAATAGATTTTTCCTCTTCTTCATTGAAATCTTCATGAATCCATGTCTACTCATTGACTTTGAAATCTTCCATGCCAAGCACATGTCTACTCATTTGGATTGGATTTTGTTCACTCATTTTCACCGATACATAACTTTGGAGTGAAATGGACAAAGCATAGATTTTTGTTCAATCACTTTTGGTTATTCAAGATTCAAATGTTATGATCAAAGATTATCGCTTAATATACAAGAGAAGCTCTGAATTCATTCCGCACTTGAATTTAGGATTGTGAACGGTAAAATTCATTTGCAAACTCAGTACGGCGTGCCAATACCATAAAATAAAATTTCTCCAATTACTGTAATAATCTCACCATTAAGCTTAGTGTGTCTAAATTTTGGCTTGGATAGCTATTAACCTATTATAGATGAGATCCTTTGCCAATTTATTATTTTTATTACAATGAGTTGAATTTAGTATGGGAGATTGTGTTTGAACATCCAAATACTATGTGGTTATTATGAAATTTGAAAATAAATAAGTAAAAAGCAAAAAAACAATCACTGTTATTTGAAATTGGATAAGACATGAAGTAGCAATTATAAATGTAAAAATTTTGCAATTGGTTATTATATTGCATGCAACCAAAACAATTGCAACAAAAAACAAATTTTGGTTATCAAGTTTGGGTATCAAATTTGGTTACCAAACCAAAAATTTTGCTTTTATTTAATTGAGTTAGTGCCAAAAAAATTGGTATTTTTTGTTTTTGTAGAAATATACATATTATCTATTTTTTGGTACATTTTGATGGAAATCAAATTCTTAAGAGTACTTGAAGTTAAAAATGGGAATAAAATTACATAAGTTCTAATATAAATTAGAAGAATCTTTGAATTTTTTTCTTACAACAAACATTAAGTGTTATTTTTTGGAGTGTTTCCTAGTGGAAAAAAAGTCTCGGGACTTTACTAGTTCTAAAAAAAATAAGGAAGGGGCCCAACTCCTCCAAATCAACACTTAAAAAGTCTAGACCTTAAAAAACTTAACCTAAAACGGACTTCTGATATTAACAGTTGCTCTTAGACGATTGAAGAATTCACATACTGATTTGGCAAGCACTGACTTGAGTACACTAATTAAGGTTCACACTTGAGTAGCTCTGGTTTTTGATGAAATGTGGAGAGTCACGGCATTCAATTTACACAAAGTTGCCATTTGAGCATTGAACTCCTACTGTTTGTGTAAACACTACCTGATTGTAGTTCACTGTAGTGAGTTGCAAGTTTTCTTGTGCGGTCTTCTTGTTGTGAATTTAAGTTTGTTTAGGGGGCACGTATACTGATTTGACAAGTTGGATTTTCAATTAAGCACGCTTAAGGGTCACAAGGTCACACTTAGCTTAAGTGGCTCTGATTTGGCATGAATTGTCGAGATCTTTGAAATGATGTTGGGCAACCCTAAACTACAAAATCCTCACTCCTCAAGCTACCGGTTTTGTGGGAACACGCAATATCAACATTTAGAAGTCCGGATTAGTTTAGGATCAATTCCGTAAATATTTTCAAAAATTTGTAGTAGTGGAACCGCAAACCGGAACATTTAGTAGAAACTAGGTAGTTAGGAAGTTCCAGCTTACAAAAACTTGTAGAAGAAGTAAGAAACGGACTTTTATCGGAATCTGGAAACCGGAATGAGATCCGGATTCCAGCAACCTACGAACTAGGGGTCCAGGCCTATGAAAACTAGGGATCTGTTTGCAAATGGCAGCGCATTAAATGGCCGAACCAACGGGTGTCGGTCACTGGCCGGGTACTTAAGCGGACGATCTTCTCATTCTTCTCCCTCTTTCTTCCGCTCGAGGAGGTGTGTGTGTGTACTTGCAGGTTTTGGAGCACGTTTTCTCTTAGAAGAGTGAAAGAGTGGTGAGTTAAGCCGGATAGGGAGAGAAGGAAAGGAGGGTGCCAATTGCACCGGATTGTAGGTCAAGAGGATGGCGGAATCATCGACGCAGGGGCAGAAGACTGTTCCTTCTGTCAAGCTCTTGTACCCGATCATTCCGTCTGATTCCGGTGAGCGCTTAGAGTTAGAGGAAGACCTCTCCAAAGTAGGGTGTATTGGGTTCATCCGACAATCCTGGACGGTTCGGAGTGAAGATTTTCTTCGTGAGTTAGTTTTGGGGATGCCAAACCAGTTCGAGCTGACGTCAAGGGGTAGGTGGGCCTCTTGGACAGAAGGGATGTGGGCGGAAACTTACGGGTTGAAGCAGTCCGGATCCGAAAACGCGACCCGTATGGATAAATTTCATGAAGGAAGTTTCATGAAGGAAAATTCAAGAAACCACCGCACCACAAAGAGGGTTTCATCATTAGTGACTGTATCAATGAGCGCCATAGGAGGTTACTGAATTTCCTGATTCCCATCGTGTACCCGGAAAAGCCAACCAGAGTTACGGTTACAGTGGCAAATACGATTTTCGGAGCACTCAAAGACCGGGACGTGAACTGGGCAGCCCTAATCCACCAGAAGGTCAAGAAGATGGCGGCGGCTGTCGACAAGGCCAAGCAGAGTCCGCTTAGCACTTACTTGTTCCACATGTATCATCATTATGATTTCATAACCCCGCCGGAACAAGTTGCTTATGAGACCGGAATGCAGATCCTGAAGTACGGATTCACGGAAGAGTTGAAGCCGACGGGAGAAGCAGCACACGAAGAAGAAGAAGAAGAAGAGGAAGATCCGGAACCGAAGCCGCTGGAGAAGAAAAAGCGACATAAGGTAACCAATCCGGACTCACGAAGAGCGAGTATGAACGTATCGGAACCGAATCCGTCCTTGACCCAGCCAGCGCCGGAATATTCCGATGTATCCGACTTCTATGAGGCCGGAACCCGATGGATGGTGCAGTGCCGGAAGATACATGCTGAGATGGCAGGGGTGATCACGGGCGTCGCCAACGAGTTAAATGTAGAGACGGATCAGATCTTCAACGAACTCCGGAAGAGACCTAATCCGGCACTACTCCAAGAGAAGGACAAAGAGATCGCGCTGCTTAAGGCAGAACGGGATCACTACAAAAACAAGTTCTACTGGATAGAGGGACAGTCGATCTCAGCCCGGAAGAAGGAGACGGATGCCCTGAAGCTCGTCAGGGATTTGAAGGGGTTGGTAGAACAACCGGAACATCTGGTCATCCGGTTCGTGCTTTACACGAAGAAACTCGAGAACGATGGCATTGTTACTGGATCCCGAGTACTGCAAGTCCTGGTCGATTACGAGGCCAAGATGAAGAACGTTTTGGACGAGATGCGGCAGCTGCTAGGTCATCTGGATGTGGCCAAGGACAACTTCGCGCTACTTCCGAATGTCTTCATGGAGTCTCCGGCCAAGTATGGAGCCAGAACTTCCGGAACAAAAGAAGACCCAGGCTTGAAGTCTCTGTTCAAGATGCCGCAGGTACCTTCCTCGAGTCATTTCCAGAAGTGGGGGACTGTAAGCACTTTTAGTCCTTCTTCACAGTCTCCGGCGGGATCCGAAAAGACTGGGCAGAGGTTGCCAATCCAAAGGGATCTCTTAGAAGGTATGGAGACGATAAATCTAGTAAGAGAGCACCCAGAGAGGTTCCCTCATATGACGGAACAGTCACCAGCGCGAGGTGCAGAACTAATTGACTTGGAAGGTCCGGCTCCAGAGGCGAGACCGGAACTCAAGCCAGAAACCCGGCTGAACACGAGGTCGGAAATAGTGGAGGCCGAACTCTTGGATCCGGATGAAGAACTCGAGATGGTGGAACCTGAGAAGCAACTGAAACTCCGGAAGTCTAAGAAGCGGAAGCCGGAAGGTAAGAAGCCAGCGAAGCAGGAGATTGAAGACTCCAAATCTAGTGAGTTTGAATCCGCTACTGAGTCTGAGGAAGATACGGATGAGGAGGAGACGTCCACTGCGACCCGGCAGAATCCGCCTCGAGCCGCCAAGATGACGCCAGCAAAGAGTTCCGGTAAACTGACAGCCAAACAGGGAGCCGGAAGTTCAAAGAAGTCTTGGATGACCAAGTAGTTGAAAGGGGACTACTTGTAGAGGTGGATTAAAATTTAGGTAGTTTTGTGCCGGAATCGGATTCCAAGCGTGGGCCCGGGTTCCGGAAGTTTAGGGATAAAGACTTTCCGATTTATTCGGGATTTCCTTGGTGTGTGTGTAAGGTTGCCCTGGTTTGTGGGCTGCCCTTTTTTGTTTTTAGGGTGTTAACTTTGGTTTTGTTTTGGGTTTTTAAGGGCGGGCAAGTTAGTTGCCCCTCATTCCCTCCTAGTTGATATTCAATTGTATTTCATTCCCTTTTCAAAATCTGAGCCCTCGGGTATGCATTTTCATTCTATCAGTGTATCCGGATTGTGCTGACCAGGGGTCTGAGTATTGGAAGGAAAAGACGAGTGAGGAGAAATCCGGGTTTAGGAGAATACGGTCTAAGTCGGGAGTGTGCTATTGTAATGTTGTTGGATTGTTGACTTAGGAGCTGCGCATTGTGTCTTTAAATTACTACAAGAGTAGTCCGGATCTCAGAGTAGCGGGGAAGCGAGTCCGGTTGTCAAGCCGTGCGGAGGTAAGCGCCCGCCCGAGGAAGTCCCCACCTATCCGGGAGATCTGCCAACCTTAGAATTCATCTAACTTCTAGAAAGATCACACCTCTATACTTATTCTTGACTCTAAGATCTGTCGTTGTAGTAAGGGAGAGTGAAGTATTCCTGGGTGACCTACTGTCCGGAGTTACCATCCGGAAGCTGTGAGGATCCGGATCTTCTCGTCTTGCTGCAATCTTTTGAGTACTTGGGTGTTTTTATTTGTGTTTGTTAGCATTGTAGGAGAACAAAGGTGGTGAAGTCCCTATCCCCTTCAAAGATCAACTAGTGGACCCTCTGAGGGTAAAACAAAGGTATAGAAAACCGGATTGGAAGAAGAGACGTAAACCGGATTCCAGATAGTTTACGATTCGGATTGTGAAAGGATCCGGAAAAAGAGTAAAGTAAGTAAGAAGAAAGAAAGATAGAAAAAGCGGATATCTAGAATATGCTACTTAAAAATCCGGAAATTCCCTGGGACGATATTTCGTGTTATCTTGGCACATTTTTGTGTTAAGGATACTTACGCCTAGATTACGCGTATGACAAGTTTTAATCATGTCTACCATGCTTCCGCTTAAAGGTCCTTTGTCACTGGCGTGCTTCAGCATTCTTAGAAATTTGCGTCGTGTTGCAGTTGGGAGTCATTACACGAAGTTGCCAAAGCATAGAGCTCCTACAATTTGTGTATTTCAATACCGTAGTGCAGTGCTGTCGGAAGGAAGACACGAGTTGTGGTTCGTCTCCAAGGCAAGATTCAGGCCATTTTCTGGACTATTGTTGGCAATCTTATTGTTGGAACCAGAGTAGGAACACCTACAATTAGATTCAATCCAATTTTCACTTGCAGGTTGTAGAATTCAATGTTGTTAGGAAATGTTGGTGAATTTCAATTTCCATACAATTTGTGCTTGTGAATTGGATCATTGCTGCTTGGGCTACTATTCTGAATTACTCCGTGTGATGTTGCAAAAAGGCTCACATCGCAATGACAAAGGCAAAAGAAATCAGTGTTAGCCCTCAAGATGCCCAAAATAGTGGTGGCAAAATGCCAAAGACGGGCAAGAGTGGGGGTAGCCCGCCAAAGACCAAAGAGAGTGGCATTGCAATGCGGAGCCCGCCAAAGCAGAAGCAATCAAAGGCAAAGAGGGCGCGTTGTAAATTGCAAACTGACGAAGGTGAATGCATTGAAAACGACACAACCCTTGAGGGATCCGACGTAGTGCATCAAGAATTTCAGGATGCCTTTGATCTCAGGGGCAATTTTGTCTCAATGCAAGAGAAAATGTTTGCGATGGCCCCTGTTTTGCGTGGTCGTCATGTTGTCTACAGTAAAGATTTCTTCTGCAATGTAGTGGGACTTTGCGGGGAAGGGGTGTCTTTGACCAAAGTAGAAATTGATGAAGCTCAGATTCAAATGAAGTGGCCAGCAAAGAACAGCCGCTATAAACTTGCAGATTGCTTGGACAAAGACAAAGCTATGCAATTCAGCGACCATTGGTCCAAAGTTTATGAAGAGAGCCCCAATAAGTCTTATTTCTCTATGCAGTTCTTGCGGGGTTGCTATGCTACCTTTGTGCATGAAATCTCTGTGAATTGGGCTAAAAAAACTATAACGCGGCGACGCCAGCGGGAAGAGAAACGGGCTACAAACTCAAAAAAAATTGGGACCCGTGGCACTTTGACAACAAATAACAGCGCTTTGCAAGCTCGTTGCCGGCATGGAATCCGACCCGAAGCTTGGATCAAAGATTTTGGCGACAGCAAAGGCTGATTTACAGCAAGGTGAATGAGTTGAAGGCCATCTCAAGCGCAGACTACGGAAGAACTTAAATGACTCTAAAGAGGCCTTAGAGGGATGGTATGCTGCCAAAGATGACGACGACTTGAACGTCCGCTACACCAAGACAATGGCGGAAGCAAAATTTCTAAAGGAACAAGGAGGATTTGGCGGGCGCATCGGCAAAGAGAGTTGAGGCCAAGGCATTGCTCACTACAATGAATGAACAAAGTGCCAAAACTAACATCATATTCATTAAAATAGGAGATTGGGACCCTTCCAAAATAACATTGTCCATTTGTAGGCCCGGAATTTGAAGTTGGCTTGAAGTACATTTTTGTTGAAGGGAACTAAATTCTTTCATTGGAAGATAAAATTTCCATTAAAATAGGAGTCTATGGTAGGATTAATGCATCCTAGTATCTATTGGGCATTATTACTTGAGCAATATTTGCATATAAATACACTGTATTCTTTGTTGATTACCAAGTCATGAGTTGAACGGTTGATTGTATGAGGCTATTTATTTCATTCATGTGGTCCAAGTGCAATTCCCATTGAATTTGTATGAGTGACTATGAGATATACATGACTTGGTGTTGCATAGTGACCTTTGCAGGTTGGAAAGAAGTAACAACCAACCAGCCCCTATCCAAAACTGTGACATGTGTTAACAAAATTAAAAGTTGTCTTATCTACTACCAATATTTATACATGACATGATACTTTGAAAAGAAATTTATCAAGTCAATGAATAAGGAAAACAATGCCATGTAGACAATGCATTATATAACAACAAATATATTTGGAACTTTATAAAAATGTAGGTGCTCCACAAGGTGCTTCATACAATATAGAAAATTATCTAATATAAAAACTACAAAATCAAATCAAAACACTCCAATCATAAGACACTTTCTAGAACACTAAATATATAAATAATCATAGAATATTCTTCAAGGTTATGCAAAGCTTTAACATGGAAAAAAACCGCACACAAAACTAATAGAAGTACCTTAAATACTATAAAGTTTTTCTATACTGCCTTAGACATGCTCAATCGGAATAAGAGTCTAGACTTTTTTTGATAACATCATCTTGAGCTGCGGGTATTTTTAGGAAACATTCGATGGTGTCCTTCTTCACCCTTGACTTCCAGGCTGTGACCAACGCATTTGTTTCAGCCCACACCGGGTTCTGGGTCTCGTCTACTTTCCAACGCAATCCTTTGGCGGAGTTCCATCCAAAATAACTCTCTTGAATATTTTGCTCCCAAGACGTGGGCTTAAAATATTGAATCAACACACAATTAGGAAGATCCAGGTTAGTAAAAGGATTAGTCAAGGCTCTCGCAATCCATATAGGCTTTGCATCACCATCAGCTAGTCAAACGGCGACAAATTATCCTTTGAAAATATTACATGCCACTTGGAAAGAGGGCAATGAGCAATTGCAAAGTTGCCCAACAAAGGCATCATCCTCAGCAAACTCCTCACAAACCTCACCATCTTCACTAAGTTCGTCCTCCTCAATTGGATTGACGCGAGAAGAAGGCCAGAAGTTGTCCTTCAATTTTGCCACTAGAAGGGACCAGAATGCAAATACATATGTATTCTTGCTATCGCCAGTCGCGTTATCCATTTGAACGTTCAAAATTGGAGGAAGAGGCTTTGCCGGAATTGGAACTTTGGGTGCGGGACGCAACAATGATTTACATATGTCTGATCCTTACAGTATTGCGCTAAAGAGGGGAGCAGAGCCTAATCAAACGAATAATTCCCGGGAGGAATACTTGGGGGGTAGTTATGTGTCCCGCAGAAGCTTTGCTAACGAACCAACCATATAGTTTGAATCATGTATGAAAATATCAAGCCCGTAATGAGCATAACGCACATCTCCATGCCCATGAGCTATCATACCCGTCACTGAGATCGGGAGCTTCATGAGTCCATCAAGTTGCTTACTCTTGTGTGAGAAGACAGGAGAAGTAGTTTTAGCATGATCCATTTTGTCATGCATGATCTTCAAGCATTTGTGAGGGTAGGCACTTGACTTGTAGCAATTTGTGTAATACAGATCTCGATGAGCTTGAGCTGTAGCCAAATGCTTCTCCAAATGATGGATCCATTTGCGTTTTAGGCGTGCACATGCAGTCTTCTTCAGACTGTTATATCTGTCACGTTTAGAGCAATGCGCAAAATCGTCTCTTGGTTTCTTAGCTGTATACTCAGGAAAGTTCAATTTCCTGATCTTGCTAATACTGGAAGCTGAGACTTCTTTCAATCCAAAAATAGCGTTTGCTGCATTGACCTCAAGAATTATCTCCTTCCATTTAATGGTGGCCGGCAAAAGCATAGACACCTTTTTCTCTCCAGAAGGAAGACTGTGTGTGCGATGTGGCATATGATCTGCCGACTTCTCAAGTACACATTTCAACGTAGCCATAGCTTATGATTTATGCTTTCAAATCTTGTGCATGCCCCAATTCCCGTGTGCTTGAGCTTGTTGAACAGCTGCAGCATACCTTTGAAAGCGATGGAAGGTGGTTTTTTGATACACCAGAGATTTGACACCATGCCACCATGCAGACGTCAATCCCTTCGAGAGTGACCACCCTCTTCCTCTGAGTATTCCGACAGACTTGTCGATGCACGTTCAGTTTCATGTGGTACCAAAATTCAAATGATGAATTGGGGTACATACTTTCACCGAAGGCACAAATCTTGTCTCTCGAAAATGGCTGCACGCAATTATAAGAGCAGCACGTCTTGCTTGAAACAAAATTAATTGACTCATTTGCCAAAAGCTCTTTGGACTTCACACAGGTTTCAGGAGGAGGAACTCTAACGGATGTTTCATACGACCTTGCATTCGAAG
Source organism: Neckera pumila (assembly GCA_963969595.1). Lineage (NCBI taxonomy): Eukaryota > Viridiplantae > Streptophyta > Bryopsida > Hypnales > Neckeraceae > Neckera > Neckera pumila. The sequence goes on from OZ018418.1 coordinate 2,919,664, forward strand.
ATGATGCCTGTGACCAAAGAAGTTCACGGGAGTTGAAGCCATGTTGAACCTCATGATCTCGAAGACTAGTCCCTCTCAAGAACATCTGGTCAATGGGCCATACTCAAAGAGAGTATTTCCAATCCTCTGGAACAATTGCAAAGTCAAGGGACTTTGAAATTTGGACCGCGACTAAAGAATCCCCTAACGGTCCATCGCAATCTAGAACAAGGTCGGACCTCACGCTATGACAAATTCCATCCGCCAGTAGTAGACCAGTAGCACTCATGAGGATGACAACCTTTGTGCTCCATAAACATCGCAGGGTTCCTTCGCAGATCGGAATGCCAACATCCACTTGGGGAGTATTTTCAATCACTTCTTTGTTGGAGGTGTCAACCTCCAGCGGCTGTCCTAAGTCCATGGTATCTGGACAAAGGTTACAAACATTTGTTAAAAATTGTAACAGTCATAATAAATAAGGAGTTCATCTTGAGTTGAGGTGAATACACATCCTCATGAAGTCAAGCTCACCGATAATCACATTTGTTACCGATCATCTTCGATTCATCTCAAACCAAGATAAATTGCTACTTCGGTGATTCTGATAATATTTAGTAGTCCAGATATTCATTAGTCTGGATTTGTAGTAGTCTAGAATTCATCTCCATTCAAGATGAATTGTTGATCAGATGTTAGTCAAAGTGCTTGAGAATTTTGATCAATAATGAGATCATATCGACCTCCAAGAACTGAGCAATAGTCTGGAATTAAGCAGTCTGGATTTATAGTTGTCTAGAATTCATCTCCATTCGAGATGAATTTCTAATTAGCCGATAGTCAAAGTACCTGAGAATTTTTTATCAGCCGTGAGATCATATCGACCTCCTAGAATTGAACAATAGTCTGAATTTAAGCAGTCTAAACTTCAGTAGTCTGGATTTATAGTAGTCTGGAACTCATCTCAAATTGAGATGACTTGCTGATCCGTTGTTAGTCAAAGTACTTGAGAATTTCGATCAATAATGAGATCATATTGACCTCAGAGAACTGAACATATTGACCTCCGAGAAGTTCAAGAATTGAACATAGAACCTCGAATACAGAACCTCCAAGAATTGAACAACAATCTCACCTAGTGAATTTTTGAAAGATTCTTGTTTAGTTCATTAATCAAAACCTATTTGTCTATTTATGATCTCAGTTCATTGAGATTCTTCTTTAGTTCTCAGAACTCCGAGAACTAAATATAGAACCTCTAAGAATTTCAGAGATCGTCGATCAATAACAGTTCCCGAATTTAGTCTATGATATTAGTCAACTCAATTCATGTTGGTTTCTATAGGTCTGGTTTGGTTACTCATCGCCCTTCTAATTGAGTGCCAAATTCTGAATTCTCACTTTCAATCACGATTGTTTTACATCATCAGGTCGAATCAAACAAAACTACCCTAAATCCTATTGTCTGCAACTCCGAAAAGTTCTTTCTATATGGAGCTCCCAAGCTAGGGAAGTGATCGATATTGTATGCTGCAAGTGGAGCCAGAGGTGCTGCATACTTTGACTCGTTTTAGCTCTGGTCATCTCATCGCCTAAGTACTAAGTGACAAATTCTAGAAATTTAGGAATTTGCGACAGTTTTAACGACGTTTTTACATGAGAGCAAAGATGTATCAAATCCCAAATTTGTCTACTTTCCTCGGAATTCAGAGATTGCATGACAGTTTCCAGAGATTCAAGAGAAACACAATTTTCAAGAAGAACCGACATCAATTACCCACTTCAACAGCACACAGAAATCTAACATTGAAGAGCATTGACTATCAGTAACTCTATCACAGCTACTTGCAGTTCAGATAACGTTGGACAGACAAGAATGCCTCGTGAATCTGCTTGAGATGAACACCCGCATACCTTGGAATGGGAGACCTGCAATCTCCCGAAGTCAACACGGAGTCGTAATCTGTACCAAGACGCAATCAAAGGAGCCTCGACACCACTAAAGAGAGCCGCTTGAACACACCAACACGTAGTGTTTGCGCAAGCAGAGGAGCCTCAATTGCACTGAAGAGAGCCGTATTATGTACCAACACGCGGTGTTTGAGTGTGCAAGGAGGGCTCGATTGCACTGAAGAGAGGCTCAAAAACAACCAAAATGGCAGAATTGAAGAAGCTGAAGAGGACAATGCTACAGCAAGCGGAAGTGAACACCAAACAAAGGACAAGGACTGGAGTGAGAACAAGCAAAGGGAATGTGCAAGACAATTCCAGAGGGAAGATGGAGCAGCATTTTCAAAAGGTCCTAACAAAAGCACAGTAATATCCGATACGTGGATTTGTGGAGGCTTCTACGAACATAAAATTTTAATGCATCATACTTTGAATCTTCTATGTCAATCAAGTGCAGAATGAAAATCAGATTTTCGTCAATTTTTGAGCTACACGTCTGTCATCCTTCTGGAATGCAGGTGCTACAAGCTTAATTTAGGGTGGCTAAATTAAGGCGGTGGGCTTGCAAACGACAGTTTTCAGGATTGCCTGTCATCTTTTAGGTGGAGGCTTCATGGGTTATGAACCGTTCACTTACCGTTCACGGGTTATGAAAAAGCGGATTTGCTGCTCAGAAGGCGAACTTACTGTTCACACGTTTTGAGAATGCACTATACTGTTTTCAGAAGTGATTTTTTAATGTGATTTGCAAAAATAATAATTCCTGTAGTATTGTAACTACAATATAAATAATATACCAATCTTTTAACAAAAAATGAAAGGAGCCATGTTCTAATAAATTCTTAGAAGAGTGACAGTATGCAATGCTAACTAATTAAGGTCAAGACTTGAGGGACACGATCTAGGTTCAAGGTATAAGGGTTATAATTGAAGGTATAGGGTGTAGGATTGAGGTTAAACTTCCACCAACACTTCTGAAAACTCTTGTAATTTAATTTATTCAAAGTTCAACAATAATTTATGTTTCCCTTCTAGTTTTGTATTTTCTAAGAAAATGATAATAAAAATTCTATACGCTCCTATTGTTGGAAATCATCTATATTAAAAAAAAATGGAGTTGGAATGAACCAATTACAAAATGATGTTGGGATTTGTTTTTATAAAAAAAAATGGGAAGGGAAATGAACCAATTACAAAGTGATGTTGAGAGTCATTTCTATGAAAAAAAATGGGAAGGGAATGAACCAACTACAAAGTGATGTTAGGATTTATTTCTATTACAAAAATGGAGAGGAAATGTACCAATTACAAATTGATGTTGGGATTCATTTCTATTAAAAAAAATGACGAGGGAATGAACTAATTACAAAGTGTTGTTGGGATTCATTTCTATTAAAAAAAAATGAGGAGTAAATGAACCAGTTACAAAGTGATGGAGTCCAATTTTATTATTTTAGAATTAAGATTCAACTATAATAAAAAAAAATGTGGAAAGAATGAACCAATTACAAAGTGAATTTGGAATTTATTTCTAATAAAAAAAATGGGGAGGGAATGAACCAATTCAAAGTGATGCTGGGATTCATTTCTAATAAATAAAATGGGGAGGGAATGAACCAATTACAAAGTGATGTTGCGATTCATTTTTATTAAAAAAAATGAGGAGGGAATGAACTAATTACAAAGTGATGTTGGATTCATTTCTATTAGAAAAAATAAAGAGGGAATGAACCAATTACAAAGTGATGGAGTCCAATTTTATTATCTTAGAATTGGGAATCATTTGTAATAAAAAAAAAAGACAGGGACTGAACCAATTACAAAGTTATGCTAGAATAAATTTCTAATTAAAAGAATTGGGAGGGAATGAACCAATTACAAGGTAATGCTGGGATTCATTTCTATAAAGAATATAGGGAGGGAATGAACCAATTACAACATGATGTTGCAATTCATTTCTATTAAAAAAAATAGGGAGGGAAATGAACCAATTACAAAGTGATGTTGGGATTCCAATTTTATTAACTGAGAATTGGGAATCATTTGTAACAAAAGAAATGGGGAGGAAATGAACCAATTACAAAGTGATGTTGGGATTCCAATTCTATTTTCTTAGACTTGGGATTTATTTGTAATAAAAAAAAATCGGGAGGTAATGAACCAATTACAAAGTGATGCTAAGATTCATTTCTAATATTAAAAATTGGGGAGGGAGTGAACCGTTTACAAAGTGATGTTGGGATTCATTTCTAGTAAAAAAATGGAGAGGGAATGAACCCATTACAAAGTGCTGATGGAATTCAATTTTATTAAAAAAAAATGGGGAGGGAATGAACCAATACAAGGTGATGGAGTCCAATTTTATTATCTTAGAGCTATAAATCATTTGTAATAAGAAAAAAGTGGAGTAGGAATGAACCAATTACAAAGTGATGTTGGGATTTATTTCTATTAAAGAAAATGGAGAGGGAATGAACCAATTACAAAGTGATGCTGGGATTCATTTCTATTAAAAAAAATGGAGAGGGTATGAACCACTTACAAAGTGATGGAGTCCATTTTTATTATCTTAGAGTTGGGATTCAATTGTAATAAAAAAAAATGGAGAGGGAATGAACCAATTACAAAGTGATGTTGGGATTCATTTCTATGCAAAAGAATGAGGAGGGAATGAATCAATTATAAAGTATTGCTGGGATGCATTTTGAATAAAAAAATTGGGGAGGGAGTGAACCAATTACAAAGTGATGGATTCCAATTTTATTATCTTAGAGTTGGTATTCATTTGTAATAGAAAAAAAGAAGAGTAGGAATGATCCAATTACAAACTAATGTTGGAATTTATTTCTATTCAAGAAAATAGGGAGGGAATGAACCAGTTACAAAGTGATGTTGGGATTCATTTCTATGAAAAAAAATGGAGAGGGAATGAACCAATTACTAAGTGATGTTGAAATTCATTACTATTAAAAAAAATAGGGAGGTAATGAATCAATTACAAAGTGATGTTGGGATTCATTTCTATTAAAAAAAATAGGGAGGGAATGAACCAATTACAAAGTGATGGAGTCCAACTTTATTATCTTAGAATTGGGAATCATTTGTATTTAAAAAAAAGGGAGGGAATGGACCAGTTACAAAGTGATGGAGTCCAATTTTATTATCTTAGAGATGGAAATCATTGGTATTAAAAAAAAAAAAGAGTAGGAATGAACCAATTACAAACCGATGTTGGAATTTGTTTCTATTAAAGAAAATGGGGAGGGAATGAACCAATTACAAAGTGATGTTGGGATTCATTTCTATTAAAAAAAATAGGGAGGGGATGAACCAATTACAAAGTGATGGAGTCCAATTTTATTATCTTAGAGTTGGGAATCAGTTGTAATAAAAAAAAATGGAGTGGGAATGAACCAACTACAAAGTGATGTTAGGATTTATTTCTTTTAAGAAAATAGGGAGGGAATGAACCAATTACAAAGGGATATTGGGATTCATTTCTATGAAAAAAAATGGGGAGGGAATGAATCAATTACAAAGTGATATTGGGTTTCATTTCTATGAAAAAAAATAGGGTGGAAATGAACCAATTACAAAGTGATGGATTCCAATTTTATTATCTTAGAGTTGGTATTCATTTGTAATAAAAAAGAAATGGATAGGAAATGAACCAATCACAAAGTGATTTTGGGATCATTTCTATTAAAAAAAATGGGGAGGGAAATGAACCAGTTATTAAGTGATGTTGGGATTCATTTCTGTTAAAATAAAATGGGGAGGAAATGAACCAATTACAAAGTGATGGAGTCCAATTTTATTATCTTAGAGATGGGAATCAGTTGTATTAAAAAAAAAAAGAGTAGAAATAAACCAATTACAAACTGATGTTGGGATTTATTTCTATTAAAGAAAATGGGGAGGGAATGAACCAATTACAAAGTGATGTTAGGATTCATTTCTATGAAAAAAATGGGGGGGTAATGAATTATTTACAAAGTGATGATGGGATTAATTTCTATTAAAGAATATGGGGAGGGAATGAACCAATTACAAAGTGATGGATTCCAATTTTTTTATCTTAGAGTTGGGATTCATTTGTATTAAAAAAGAAAATGGGGAGGGAATGAACCAATTACAAAGTGATGTTGGGATTCATTTCTATTAAACAAAATGGGGAGGGAATGAACCAATTACAAAGTGATGTTGGAATGCATTTCTATTAACAAAATGGCAAGAGAATGAACAAACTACAAAGGGATTTTGGGATTCCAACTTTATTATCTTAGAGTTGGGACTCATTTGAAACCAAAAGGATGGAGAGGGAATGAACCAATTACAAAGTGATGTTGGGATTTAATTCTATTAAAAAAATATGGGGAGGGAAATGAACCAATTACAAAGTGATGTTGGGATTCCAATTTTATTATCTTAAGCTTGGATTCATTTGTAAAAATAAATAAATGGAGAGGTAATGAACCAATCACAAAGTGATGCTATGATTCATTTCTAATACAAAAAAATGGGAAGGGCATGAACCAATTACAAAGTGAAATTGGGATTTATTTTTATTAAAAAAAATAGGGAGGGGAATGAACCAATTACAAAATGATGTTGGGATTCCAATTTTATTTTCTTAGACTTGGGATTTATTTGTAACAAAAAAAATATGGGGAGGTAATGAACCAATCATAAAGTGATGCTAAGATTCATTTCTAATAATAAAAAATAGGGAGGGAGTGAACCATTTACAAAATGATGTTGGGATTCATTTCTAGTAAACAAAATGGAAAGGGAATGAACCCATTACAAAGTGATGTTGGGATTCAATTCAATTAAAAACAAATGGGGCGGGAATGAACCAATTACAAGGTGATGAAGTCCAATTTTATTATCTTAGAGTTTGGAATCATTTGTAACAAAAAAAAGTGGAGTAGGAATGAACCAATTACAAACTGATGCTAGGATATATTTTCTATTAAAGGAAATGGAGAGGGAATGAACCAATTACAAAGTGATGTTGGAATTCATTTCTATTAAAAAAATGGAGAGGGTATGAACCACTTACAAAGTGATGGAGTCCAATTTTATTATCTTAGAGTTGGGATTTAATTGTAATAAAAAAAATGGAGAAGTAATGAACCAATTACAAAGTGATGTTAGAATAAATTTGTATTAAAGAAAATGGAGAGGGAATGAACCAATTACAAAGTGATGTTGGGATTCATTTCTATGCAAACGAATGGGGAGGGAATGAACCAATTACGAAGTAATGCTGGGATGCATTTCGAGTAAAAAAAATGGAGAGGGAATGAACCAATTACAAAGTGATGGCGGGATTCATTTCTATGCAAAAGAATGAGGAGGGAATGAACCAATTACAAAGTGACGGAGTCCAATTTTATTATCTAAGGATTGGGATTCAATTCTAATAATAAAAAATGCGGAGGGAATGGACCAATTACAAAGTGATGTTAGAATAAATTCGTAAAGAATAAAATGGGGAGGAAATGAACCAATTACAAAGTGATGCTGGGATTCATTTCTATGAAATAAAATGAGGAAGGAATGAACCAATTACAAAGTGATCCTAGGATTCATTTCTAATCAAAAAAAAGGGGGAGGGAATGAACCATTTACAAAGTTATGTTAGAATAAATTTCTAATAAAAAGAAATGGGGAGGTAATGAACCAATTACAAAGTGATGGAAGGATACATTATCTAATAAAAAAAAATGGGGAGGTCATGAACCAATTACAAAGTGATGTTGGGATTTATTTCTAGTAAAAATAATGGAGAGGGAAATGAACCAATTACAAAGTGATGCTAGAAAAAATTTCAAATAAAAAAAATGGAGAGGAAATGAACCAATTAGAAAATGGTGTTGGGATTCATTTCTATTAAACCAAATGGGGAGGAAATGAACCAATTACAAAGTGATGGAGTCCAATTTTATTCTCTTAAAGTTGCAATTCATTTGTAATAAGAAAGAATGGGGAGGGAATGAACCAATTACAAAGTGATGTTGGGATTCTAATTTTATTATCTTAGAGTTGGGATTCATTTGTAATAAGAAAAATCGGGGAGGGAATGAACCAATTACAAAGTGATGTTGGATTTTGTTTCTATTAAAAAAATGGGTAGAGAAGTGATGACTTCAATTACAAAGTGATGGAGTCCAATTTTATTATCTTAGAGTTGGAAATCATTTGTAATAAAAAAAACACGATGAGGGAATGAACCTATTTCAAAGTGATGTTGGGATTATTTCTATTAAAAAATTTGAGGAGGAAATGAACCAATTACAAATTGATTTTGGGATTCATTTCTATTAAAAAAAATGGGGAGGGAATGAACCAATTACAAAGTGATGAAGTCCTATTTTATTGTCTTAGAGTTGAGATTCATTTGTAATTAAAAAAAAATGGAAAGGGAATGAACCAATTACAAAGTGATTTTGGGATTCATTTCTATTAAAAAAAATGAGGAGGGAATGAACCAATTACAAAGTGATGAAGTCCTATTTTATTGTCTTAGAGTTGAGATTCATTTGTAATTAAAAAAAAATGGAAAGGGAATGAACCAATTATAAAGTGATGTTAGAATAAATTTGTAAGAAAAAAAATGGAGAGAGAATGAACCAATTACAAAGTGATGTTAAAATAAAATTGTATTAAAAAGAATGGAGTGGGAATGAACCAATTACAAAGTGATGCTGGGATTCATTTTTAATAAAAAAAAATTGGGAGGGAATGAACCGATTACAAAGTGATGTTGGGATTTATTTCTATTAAAAAGAATGAGGAGGGAATGAGCCAATTACAAAGTGATGGAGTCCAATTTTATTATCTTAGAGTTGGAACTCATTTGTAATAAAAAAAGACGAGGAGGAAATCAACCAATTACAGATTGATGCTAGAATAAATTTCCAATGAAAAAAATAGGGAGGGAATGAACCAGTTACAAAGTGATGCTAGGATTCATTTCTAATAAAGAAAAATGGAGAGGGAATGAACCAATTACAAAGTGATGTTAGAACAAATTTCTAATAAGAAAAATAAGAAAGGAATGAGCCAAGTACAAAGTGATGCAAGGATTCATTTCTTATAAAAAAAACGTGGGGAGGGCATGAACTAGTTACAAAGTGATGCTGGGATTTATTTCTATTAAAAAGAATGGGGAGGAAATGAACCAATTACAAAGTGATGTTAGAAAAAATTTCTAAGAAAAAAAATGGAGAAGAAATGAACCAATTACAAAGTGATGCTGGGATTCATTTCTATTAAACCAAATGGGGAGGAAATGAACCAATTATAAAGTGATGCTGGGATTCATTTCTATTCAAAAAAATAGGGGAGGGAATGAACCAATAACAAAGTAATCGACTCCAATTTTACTATCTTGGAGTTGGGATTCATTTCTAATAAAAAGAAATGGAGAGGTAATGAACCAATTACAAAGTGATGTTGGGATTTATTTCTGTTAAACAAAATTGCAAGGGAATGAACCAATTACAATGTGATGGAGTCCAATTTTATTATCTTAGAGCAGGGATTGTTTTGTAATAAAAAAAAATAGGGAGGAAATGAACCAATTACAAAGTGATGCTGGGATCTACTTCTATTAAAAAAAATTGGAAGGGAAATAGACTAATTACAAAGTGATGGTGGGATTCCAATTTTATTATCTTAGAGTTGGGAATCATTTTTAATAAAAAAGAATAGAGAGGGAATGAACCAATTACAAAGTGATGGAGTCCAATTTTCTTATCTTATAGTTGGAATTCATTTGTAATTAAAAGAAATGGAGAGGAAATCAACCAATTACAAAGTGATGCTAGAATAAATTTCTAATATAAAAAAATGGGGAGGGAATGAACTAATTACAAAGTGATGTCATGACTTATTTCTATTAATAAAAGTAGGGAAGCAAATGATCCAATTACAAATTGATGTTGGGATCCCATTTTTATTATTTTATAGTTGGGATTCATTTGAAATAAAAGAAATGGAGAAGGAATGAACCAATTACAAAGTGATGTTGGGATTTGTCTCTAATAACAAAACACGATGAGGGAATGAACCAATTACAAAGTGATGCTAGAATGAAATTCTAATTAAAGAAATGAAGAGGAAATGGACCAATTAAAAAGTGATGCTAGGATTCATTTGTAATAAAAAAAAATGGGGAGGGAATGAACCAATTACAAAGTGATGGAGTCCAGTTTTATTATGTTAGAATTGGGAATCATTTTTAATAAAAAAGAATGGCAAGGGAATGAACCAATTACAAAGTGATGCTGGAATTCATTCTAATAAAAAAAATGTGTGTGTGTGTGTGGGGGGGGGGGGGGGGGGGATGAACCAATTACAAAGTGATGTTGGGATTTGATTCTATTTGCAAAAATGGGGAGGGAATGAACCAATTACAAAGTGATGTTGGGATTTGTTTCTATTTGCAAAAATGGGGAGGCAATGAACCAATTACAAAGTGATGTTGGGATTTGTTTCTATTCGCAAAAATGGGGAGGGAATGAACCAATTACAAAGTGATGTTGGGATTCTAATTTTATTATCTTAGAGTTGGGAATCATTTGTAATAAAAGAAAATGGAGAAGGAATGAATCAATTACAAAGTGATGTTAGAATAAATTTGTAATAAAAAAATTGGGGAGGGATTTAACCAATTACAAAGTGATGTTGGGATTCATTTCTATTAAGAAAAATGGAGAGGGAATGAACCAATTACAAAGTGATGGAGTCCAATTTTATTATCTTAGAGTTGGGATTCACTTGTAATCAAAAGAAAATGGAGTGGGAATAAACCAATTACAATGTGATGTTAGATTAAATTTCTAAAAAGAAAATGGGGAAGAAATGAACCAATTACAAAGCGATGTTCGGATTCATTTCTATTAAAAAAAATGGGGAGAGAAATGAACCAATTACAAAGTGATGTTGGGATTCCAATTTTATTGTCTTAGAGTTGGGATTCATTTGTAATAAAAAAACAGAAAGGGAATGAACCTATTACAAAGTGATGTTGGGATATATTTCTATTAGAAAAAATGGGGAGGGAAATGAACCAATTACACAGTGATGTTGGGATTCATTTGTAATTAGAAAATATGGGGAGGGAATGAATCAATTACAAAGTAATGTTGGGATTTATTTCTATTAAAAAAAAAGGGGAGAGAACTGAACCAATTACGAAGTGATGTTGGGATTCATTTCTATTAAAAAAAAAGGGGAGAGAAATGAACCAATTACAAAGTGATGTTGGGATTCTAATTTTTTATCTTAGAGTTGGGATTGATTTGTAATAAAGAAAAATGAGGAGGGAATGAGCCAGTTACAAACTGTTGGTGGGATTCATTTCTAATAAAAAAAAATGGGGAGGGTATGAAGCAGTTACAAAGTGATGCTGTGACTCATTTCTATTATAAAAAAATGGAATGGGAATGAACCAATTACAAAATGATGTTGAAATTCAATTCTAATTAAAAAAAAATGTGGTGGGAATAAACCAGTTATAAAGTGATGTAAGAATAAATTTCTAATAAAAAAAATGGGGAGGAAATGAACCAATTACAAAGTGATGTTAAGATTCCAATTTTATTATCTTAGAGTTGGGAGTCATTTGTAATAAAAAAACCAGGGAGGGAATGAACCAATTACAAAGTGATGCTAAGATTCATTTCTAATAAAAAAAATGGGGAGGGAATGGACCAATTACAAAGTGATAGAGTCCAATTTTATTCTCTTAGAGTTGCAATTCATTTGTAATTAACAAAACTGAGTGGGAATGAATCAATTACATTGTGATGTTGGAATTTATTTTCTATTAAAAAAATGGGAATACAATGAACCAATTGCAAAGGGATGTTGGAATTCATTTCTGTTATAAAAAATGGGGAGGGCATGAACCAATTGCAGAGTGATGTCGGGATTTATTTCTTTTAAAAAAATTGGGTAGAAAAGTGAACCAATTCAAAAGTGATGTTGGGATCCCAATTTTATTATTTTAGAGTTGGGATTCATTTGTAATAAAAAAGAATGGAAAGAGAATGAAGCAATTACAAAGTGATGTTGGGATTCATTTCTCATAAAAAAAAATGAGGAGGGAATGAACCATTTACAAAGTGATGCTAGTATTCATTTGTAATAAAAAAAATGGAGAGGGAATGAACCAATTACAAAGTGATGTTGGAATTCATTTCTATGAAAAATATGGGGAGGGAATGAACCAATTACAAAGTGATGGAATCCAATTTTATTATCTTAGAGTTGGGATTCATTTGTAATAAAAAAAATGGGGAGGGAATGTACCGATTACAATGTGATGTTAGAATGAATTTCTATAAAAATAAAATGGAACGGAATGAACCAATTACAAAGTATTGTTGGGATTAATTTCTACAAAAAAAATGGGGATGGAAATGACCCAATTACAAAGTGATGTTGGGATTCCAATTTTATTATCTTAGAGTTGGAATTCATTTGTAAAAGAAAAGAATGGGGAGGAAACGAACCAATTACAAAATGATGTTGGATTTTTATTTTATTATCTTAGAGTTGGGATTTATTTGTAATAAAACAAAATGGGGAGGGAATGAACCAATTACAAATTGATATTGGGATCTATTTCTACTAAAAAATATGGGGAGGGAAATGAATCAATTACAAAGTGATGTTGAGATTTATTTTTATTAAAAAAAATGGGGAGGTATGAACTAATTACAAAGTGTTGTTAGAATTCATTTCTAGTAAAAAAAATAGGGAGGGAATGAACCATTTACAGAGTGATGAAGTCCGATTTTATTATTTTAGAGTTGTGATTCATTTGTAATAAAAAAAATTGGGGAGGAAATGAACCAATTGCAAACTGATGTTGGAATTTATTTCTATTAAAAGAATTGGAGAGGGAAGTGAACCAATTACAAAGTGATGTTGGGATTTTATTTTTATTATTTTAGAGTTGGGATTTATTTGTAATGAAATAAACTAGGGAGGGAATGAACCAATTACAAAGTGATATTGGGATTTATTTCTATTAGAAAAAATAGAGAGGTAATGAACCAATTACAAAGTGATGTTGGAATTCATTTCTAATAAAAAGAATGGGGAGGGAATGAACCAATTACAAAGTGATGTTGGAATTTATTTTTATGAAAAAAAATGGAGAGAGAATGAACCAATTACAAAGTGATGGAATCCAATTTTATTATCTTAGAATTGGGATTCATTTGCTATAAAAAAACGGAAAGGGAATGAACTAATTACACAATGATGTTGGGATTTATTTGTGTTAAAAAAATTAAGAGGGAATGAACCAATTACAAACTGATGTTGGGATTCTAATTTTATTATCTTAGAGTTGGGATTCATTTGTAGTAAAACAATATGGAGAGGGAATGAACTAGTTACAAACTGATGTTGGGATTCATTTCTTTTAAAAAAAAAAGGGAGGGAATGATCCAATTACAAAGTGATGTTGAGAATCCAATTTTATTATCTTAGAGTTGGGATTCCTTTGTAATAAAAAAAAATGGAAAAGATATGAATCAATTACAAAGTGATTACGGAATTCATTTTGTATTAAAAGAATGGGGAGGGAATGAACAGTTACAAAGTCATGGAGTTCAATACTGTATTAAATAGAATGAAATCATGACTCCATCTCATCCACTTCTAAATATTTCTGTAGAACCACTCTCAATTTTCCATTTTGTAAAAAAGCCCATATCTAATAGTTGGGCAAGTATTAATTTTGTTTTGGTCACACCACTAAATGGGACCAATTAGTTAAACACTTACTCAAATCTTTTTTCTTTACTACTTGATGGTCTCAATTAGTGTGTAATTTTAGGGATCATGGGCCATTTTCATATAAAATGAAAACTGGAGCCAAGGACACTTCACATTCCCATTTTTTTAAACGGCACTTACTCATGATTTATTCTAGTGTGTAATTTTAGGGATCATGGGCCATTTTCATATACAATGGGAATTAGAGCCAAAGACACTTCACATTTCCATTTTTTTAACAACACCAATTCATGATTTTTCATGATTTACACTAGTGTATAATTTCAATGATCATAGACCATTTTCATATAAAATGGAAATTGGAGCCGAGGACACTTTACATTCCCATTTTTTTTAACAACAACAATTCATGGTTTATTCTCGTGTGTAACTTCAATGATCATGGACTACAATCAAAATACAACTGAAATTGAAACAAAAGAGGGGGGGTGTCTCGGAGACCAATACGAGCTTCCCCACACACGCGCAGAGCGTGAGAGGACGGTCCATTTGGGTCTCCGGGGTTGTCTGACTATGACAAACAAGCCAAGGCCATATTCGTTAAAATGAGAGAAACTGGTTGAATTGAGACCTTAAGGCTCTTCGTTTCAAAGATAAGTTGTTGAAGGCAAAAATAAATATAGGCACACTGGAACAATACAATAAATAGATTACACATGTAGTGGACAAAGCAAGGTGGAAGCATTTTACATTATGTAATTATAGCATGATTTGTAAGCCAATGATGACCAAATATTCCATAATGATTAAGCCAAAAAGAATGGTGCATTATAAAAGTGGGTCACTTTACATTGAAGGACATTAACTTCCTTAAAAAACCCATGTACCTGTGAATGAAATTTATCTCATGTGCCTATATGAATACTTTGACTATAGAAGATGAAATGTAGTTTATTCTAAACGACCGAGTGTAAAATTGTAGAGGAAAATATACACACACGGGGCACTCTACCTTCCCAAAAGATGGTCGTTTTATGTACGGCAATGACTATTCTATTAATAGTAATGATTGTTTTGCAAAGGCAATTCCTCTGTGAATGAGAACCACTACACTAACCATCGTTCTTAGTGGAAGAACTGGTCCTCGAGGCCTCCTTCGCCTCTTTCTCTGCCTCCAGCACTTTCAGTTTGGCATATCCTCTTAGAATATCCTCGCGCCGAGTTGGCTTAACGTGCTCAGATGTGTTTCGGTAGGAGCTGAATCCCCCGAGCTTCAGTACGTCCTTCACTTCTCTCCGTCGCTTGCGTTCGATCCGAGAATAAATTTCTTCATTGGAAAGAGTTGCAGAAGTTCGAGGAGGCGGCTTTGGTAGCGATCTATGGACAATGTTTACATGTGGATCTACAAATCCAGCCGAACGCGAGACGTTCAAACGCTGATGCTTCACAAGGACTGGTTTGTGTAGAATAGATACAGTGGAAGGCAACGGACTGCCTCCGCTAGGTTTAGGGGACTGGGAGTCGACGATGCCTAGTCGTTGCGGACTCCGAGCCTCAGTCCAATCATCGGCTAGAGGCTTCCTTTTCCGATCCCCACTGCTCGAATCTGCTTCTAGGTAGCTCTTCAGGAGCGAGTCACCTCCTACCTTGGGCGGTTTCAAGACTCCAACATCAAGGTGGACAAGTGATTTGTCACCCTCGTACAGTTTTCGGTGCGGGTGACTCGGGGTTCGGGGAGTGGGCGACTGCGAACGGAGTCGACTTGGTGCCGAGTCTTTCCACTTCATCGGCGATGGCAAGCAAATCGGGGTCCTGGGCGGTCCCCGACTTGGCAGGCTGTCCACGGCACCTTCTTCTACATTTCCCTTCGAGAAGTCTATGGCCGCGGAGGCACCATCCGTTGCAGAGCCGAAGACAGCAGGCTTCGAATACAATGAGGCCAAGAAGCTTCCCCCTTTTGAGCCAGACCTCCTCGAGAGCGACGCTTCCGATCCGGACAAGAGGCTCCTTGTCAAAGGCTGTTGGTAATGGAACAAGTGCTGAAGGGGCCCTCCAAACTGAATCCATAGAGGTATCGTAACAGGTCCACACATTTATCTTCAGCCCAAAGATAATGGAAGACATGATCGCAACATAAGACAAATAACAGCAGTGCAAGAAGACGAAATAAAACACCACAGACAGTAGGACTACATAATGAAATGAAATATGAAAACTTTAATTATACATAAGAATGAAATATTACAAAAAATACCAATTCATACAATGTACAGTGCCTACTAGAGTCTAGGTTGACATGGCGAAGGTCCTTTCCTCGACATTCTTCTCGGCCTCGGGCTCTATCACTAAATTCATCCCCGGTAGGACATAACGCGATCCTAAATATGCGGCAGATTCCTTCAACCCACTCAAGAGAAGGTCAACTCTGTACGAGGTTTCCGTCATGGGGCTCTCCCCAATCGGATGCGAGTCTACATACTCCCGCAAGCGCCCCATTGGACAGTCCTCGTGGAGTTGCGTCAGCCATGGCATGAGCACTCCCATCAGTGCTTGGTCTTTCCGCACGTGATGATTCCAGCTCTCTAGAAATATGGCGTTTCCATTCTCATTGAGGACACTCTTTAAGGGGGAGTCGTCAATTAGAATGGTGTTCTCTTTATTAAAAGCCGTTGGATCACCGGGATCTACGAACAAGTGATCATCGAGCACTTTGAGGAACAACGGCTTGAAGGGACTCCCAACGTGGTTAAGGAACTTCTTTTTCGAGGTCTCTATCATCCTGCACTTGTCCTGTCCTAGGATGTCGAAGGGAGATTTAGAACAGTTTTGGAACAGAAATCCCGCGATGGGCTCCACGCTCTTCTTCAATATGGAGCTCCAAACTACGACGCAATTAGCGATGCTGGAGACCTCATCTAGGAATTCCCTCAAGCCCGGACGAACGAAGACGGCCTTGGTGCCCACCATGGTGGGGTGCCTGTCGCTAAACTGATTATCGTGGACTTCGTATTTTATTTTGCCCGTATACTGCGACTTATTTATGCACTCGCATAGCACGCCGTTCAGGTCGAACACAATGTTCAACCACTTCTGTGGCGGCTTAACCACTACTGAGGACACTCTCCGCGGAACTCTCTCTGCGCGCCCCCCTTGTTCTACCTGATGCATGCATAACACAAGAGAGATGAGGCTACTTGTTGAAACGCAGAATCATGAGAGCCATAAAACGGCGACAAGCAGAGATTTCCACTAAGCGATTGCAGAACCCCTCCGTTAAGAGATTGTTTGAGAGCTTTCGGACGGAGCACACTTTTCATTCTTTCGGGCTGGTCACAAGCATGGACAAAGTCAATTCATTAGACACGATTCAGTTGAAAATGTGTCATTCATATTTATTTCAAAATAATATATGATACAAGCGTTTTTAGCGTTCGCTGATCACTAGCGGATTTCGCACAAGTGCCAACTACCCTCCGTCCTATCTGTACACTATGCTACTACAAGATGTCACAAGTGGGCAGTTTGTAGACGCCCACAATCACTGACTGTTCACTCCCCCCCGAAAGGCAGAATGAACGGACATAAGTGCCTACGACTTTGTGAATGACAATTAGATGGAATGCCCACAAAACATCCATCACAAGGCAGTTCACATACTCATGAATAATCGTAAGGGTCTGAAGATGGAGAAGGCTATACCTGACCCGTCTCCATGTCCTCGCCCTCATTAAGATACACCCCGTAATCGAGAGTCTCGTCATCGTCGTCGTTGCCAGGGTTCTCCATTTCCCATGCTCCTCGTGCAAGTGCCGGCGTCTCAGAAGGGGCACTGGATTCGACAAGGACATTTTCCTCCTGCGTCTCTGGGATCAATGGTTGTTGGAACTCCAAGGTAGGAGACTGCCTTGAGATATCCTCGCCTCGAGGATAAACTTCAACAACAGGGGATCCTTCTGGAGCCGTTTCGGGGTGCGGCATCTCAAGCGCAGTAGCAGCCTCAATCACTAGGGGTAGGACGGATGGTACAATAGCTCCTAAAGGATTGCTAGTTTCTGCGTCTTGCGTCTGGAGGACTTGGGGCTCATTTGCACATTGGGCAGGAAGAGGAAGAGGAACAGGATTATCTTCGTGTCGAAGACAATCCTCGGAGGTGTCCTTCCTGGCTTGCTCGACGGAGGCCTGGGAGGACTCACCCACAACATGGACATCACTGCCTCCTTGCTGAGACAATGACTGGCCCTGCTATTGGGCTGCGAGCTTATGCCTGAGCTCTTCAATTTCTTTTGCCTGCTCCTCCTGTTCTCTTGCGAGCCTCCTGTTCTCTTCTTCCTGCTCCATATGTTCTCTCTCTAGCCTTTTATTGTCCTCCTCCACCTTCTTCACCCGTTCTCTCTCAATCCTCTCTTCCTCCGCCTTCTTAATTTTATTCAAGTCCCGCTGTGCCCAGAACTCCCTGTTCTCCTTCTTCACGGGCCCCAGCGCCAAGGAGACACTTCCGCCAGCTTCAGTCTCAGTGGCCGACTTCTCGGGGTCCGTCTCGGTCCCAGTCTTCTCCCCCGAAGCCTCCGCGGAGTTGTCCCCCCCAAATGGTCCAGCCTGATCCACTTCCGGCCCACTATAGTCAAAAGTCTCCATGTCGGAGTAGGTATCCATGTCGTCGTCCTCTAAATCGATGACTTCATATTCTGGCTCTTTCCCCTTATCTTTCTTCCTTGCCTCCGCATCAGGCTCGTGAAGTTCCACGGTTACGTCCTTCGGCTCCCGGTTTTGCACTTGGAAGCTCTCCGCCCTGACTTCCATTTCCCCGACCCCGAGAATATCATCGTTCCGTCCGAACTCGTTAATACCGAGTTCGTTAGTTCCTTGCTGTCCAACGTCTTCCCGAACGGCCTCTTCCCTCGCTTCTTCATGTACTTCCTCACGCTTTGTGCCTTCTCTTGATGGCGTGGAGTCAGAATTCATTTCAGGGGTCCCAAGAAGTCGTGGCCGCACATAATTTGCGAGGTACGGCGAGTTGTCGTGAAGAAAGTCGTTTATGTCCGTCCTCTCGCCATGATACGCAACCACCTTGCGGTAGGATTCTGTTTCCTGTCTCCCTTGGATTGCGTAGCAAGTGAGGCCATACAACTGCCATGCAAATGTAAAGAGTTAGAAAATTTTGCTCATTTGACGAACACCAAGTTAAAGAAGACATTATCATCGACACGAAGATAAGGGACCAGCGACAGTCGGCCCACTATCTCTAATGACGTAACGCAATGTATTCTATACAATCCCACTAATTTCAGTTAGGTAGTTTATCTTTGAGTCGAGGATAAACAAGGGAACCACTGCGTATAATCTGCAGATGACTTCACTGCATTGTTTATCTTCAACTCAAAGATAAGGTAGGCGATCTCTCAAAGAGTTCTACCTTTGCCGCAATCATGAACTTGGACCCCGTGTAAATGCCCAAGACGTTCTCCCCTCGCACTACGAAACTCTGGAGTATGTCTATGTAGAACTCCATCCTGAGTTCGCTCTTGTGCATCCTCAGCTTGGCCTCCATGTGCTTTGCAAAATCCCGGTAGTACGAATTGTCCGACGTTGCGTACTCCCTCCTCATGCTGTCCACACCTTTAGGCGCACCGTCGTCTCCCCTCTTGAAGAGGAAGAGGAGGGTAAACGAAGGCACTATCTGATGATTGCTCAGCCCGTCCAGACGCTCGGCCTTGCATAGAACGTACGTCGAGCGTTTCATGGCGAAGGACTTCATTTTCTCCCTTGCGAAAGAAATGGCCGCCTCTTCGTCGAAGTCATTCCCAAGTACCCACCTCCTTACTTCCGGAGTGCCCATGCTCGGCCTGAGGTGATCATGCAGGAAGTTGAGGAGAGTTGGAACCGGTGCGGGGTCCCCAGATTCGGGAGCAGGCCTCGGGACCTGGCAGAAGTCTATTATTGCAAGGGGAAGCGCTCCTCTGCGGATTGCCCAGGTCGAGCTCGTGCAGAATCCCTGAGGGTAGAATACGTGTCCCCGAATGAAGACCTATCCGTCCGGCTTCTCCACGCGCTTCTTGAGCTTCACGAAGCGCTCGAACATGGAGAAGACTATAGGAAACGGCTTCTCTTTGTAGTCTTTTGCCCTCTTCAGCTTCCCCTGATTTGTGAGCCGTCTTGTGAAGAAGCCGTTCGGTGGGGCGTTGAGAAGGAAATCCCACGACGCGAAGGTGAAGAGGTTCTTGCGCTTCCAAGCCCTCCAAACATTGTCGATGACGTCGTCGTGCTTGTCCTTGCACTTTAAGTTCTTGTCGCTGACCATGAGCTCATCTAGGATGACCTTCTTGCGCTTCCTGCGCTCCACCCAGTCCTGCCCGCTTGAACAGTCCACCTTCAAGTGAGGAACCTTGTGGACGGTAAGTTTCGGCCACGACAACTCTCGCCCGGGTGTGCGCCCAAGTAAATGAACGACGTATTCCTTGAGGTCTTTATCTGTGAAATGCCCCAGGTGCTTGAAGAACTCCCGCTTCAGAGTGAAGCTCCTCGGCTTGAATGTATCGGACTTCTTGTGCGGTTCCATCGTGACAGGATCGAGGAGCTCTCCGGCCATATGACTCGTGATGAATTCGTCCCACATGCGGTACACGCCGTCCGCCAAGGTTATTATTTGGACTTCGTTGTTGACGTCCGAGGATTTCTTCACCTGATTGCCGTCCTTTTCTGGGTTGATGCTCTGGAAGCAAATTATGACAGCATCGATGAATTTCTGCATCCATCGGCAATTGTACTCAACATCGTTAGAAAGGGCATATTGATGGAATGTTACGTTTATCTTCGAGCCGAGGATAATGAGGTGGGGTTCATCATCAGGGTAATCGATCCTGGCATTGAAGACACAGCATTCTAGGCAATAACTACGAGCAAATGAGATGTAAACAAATTATCCTCGATCCGATGATGATCATGTGGTCACAGTCTCACCTTGTACACATCTTCGGCAAATTCAGCCCTGTTATTACGGATCACAGCCTCGCCCTTAACATATGTTGGCCTCCTCTATGATATCCAGATTTCTCTGCACACTGAGATCTGGTTTCCCCATGTCGGCTGGCTGTGGACGATGTGGTTTGCTGCATTGTGCCACCGTGATATCTCGGTCAGCTGGGCTGGACCTCTGCTCCAGACAATTCTCGCACTCCACGTCTGCAACTTGACCTTTCTTGACTGTACTACGCCTCCATCTTGCAGCATTTTGGCGGCAGTGATGCTGTGCTGGCCGTTGATGATGAAGAAGTTCCCAGCTTTGATGGCATTCCAGTCTTTAGGTCGCTCCTTCAGGAGTTTCCTGGTTTCGTCCATGGGTGTCAAGCATATCGTCTGCTGCTCCCTCATGTCGGGCATGGCTATCAGCTCTTTCCGCTTGTCATCCACCACCGTTGCCTCCAGCTTCCTGATGACGTACTTCGGACGAGGCAGGAAGCACTGTTTGATATTGACTTGGAATACTTGCTCGTCGAACAGGAAGCATTTGGCGTGTTTCTCCTTGAAGTTCTTCTGATACTTCGCCGCAATTTTGTAGTCAGGGATTTTTACAAGCTCTCCCTTTGGTGTGGGTGCAACGTTGGTGAGAGTAGATCCGGAACTCCCTGCAGCTGTGGGTCGCTGTTCTTCTGCTTTCTTCCGACGCTTGCCGCTTGTTTCCCCTGCTTCAGGTTCCGCGGACTTCCTGTTTTGAGGTTCAGATCTCGCGCTTCCTCTTCCACTGCCTCTGCTTGCGCCTTGACTGGTCCCTCTACTTCCTCCCTGGCTGCCACCACGGGTTCCTCCTCGACCGCCGCGCTAGCTCCCCGACCTTCCACGCGTGCCTGACCTCGATAAGGGTTCAATCATTCCCAGCCGAATACAAGACCATCGTTGTGCTTGCTTCAGAAGCTCTCGAAAAATTAAGTTTAGGGTCTGAGACATTATGACGGCGTCATGTTTCCCCCACGGACCAAACGCCGTGCGTATGTCTTGTGCTATGTCTTCCTTACTGATGGTGTTGAGTTCGAGTAGAAGGGCTTCCATGTCGAACTGACCACACTCGTCCTCCTCATGCATGACGATCGAGTGAGTGTGTTTAATTTCTTCACCATTATCGTGGAGCGCGTGCAGTGTGAGAACAGTATACTTTGTTTGGTGGTTTTCGATTAGGGTGACCTTCTCATTGAGGTTCTAGTTCAAGAACTGCTCGGTTCCCTTCACGCGGTGCCGCAGGTATATGTACTCCTTGGATGGATTCACACCAAACGTCCAGGCTTCCACCACCGGCTTGAATTGCCACAGCTTTCCGTAGATTCCTTTGTAGTGGACAATGAACGGTTTGTCCTTGATCCATTTGTTTAACGGCTCCAGGAATGGAAGTGTTGACGAGTAGTTGTAGTCTGAACCGTTTGCCATTATGCTTCTTTCCTGCAGCGGATCATGTGGATCATTAGTCTTTGTACATTGATGTCTATCTTTGACTTGAGGATAATGGATAGGGGATCTGCATTCTAAGTTGGTTAAGAGTGTATGTGTATGACGATTGTTTTGACTGATGCGGTCGTTGTTGGGGTCATCTAAGTTATCTTCGCATCGAAGATGGTTTGGATTCTTAGATTTATATGGTTTTAGTTGTTTAGGATTCTTGATGCCTCAGCCGTGGCGGTTGCGATTCATGTTATTCTGGTTGCTGGGTTCTTTTTTATTGGGATTTGCTTGAGTGTTGTTTAATGTTTTTTTCTGATCATTTATTTGATCTCTTGTATTTGGATTGTTGCTCCACACAAGGAGACAAAACTTGAGGTTTATCCTCGGGTCGAAGATAACCCAGAGGTTATGTCCCTTGCATTTCCACCATGCGCTCGCCCAACAGCTCCATTTATCCTCAGGTCGAAGATAAATGGAGCTGTTGGGTGAGCGCATGGTGGAAATGCAAGGGACATAACCTCTGGGTTATCTTTGACCCGAGGATAAACCTCAAGTTCTGTCTCCTTGCATGGTGGCAATGTGCTCACCCAGTAGCTTCATTTGTCCTCGGCTCGAAGATAAATGGAGCTGTTGGGCGAGCACATTGCCACCACGCAAGAAGACAGAACTTGAGGTTTATCCTCGGGTCGAAGATAACCTAGAGGTTATGTCCCTTGCATATCGGCAATATGCCCGTCCAACAGATCCATTTATCTTCAGTCCGAGGATAAATGGCTCTGCCGGGCGGGCATATTGCCGATATGCAAGGGACATAACCTCTGGGTTATCTTCGACCCGAGGATAAACCTGAGGGCTGGGCGAGCACATTGCTAAACAATTCTATCCTAAACCCTAATGTCGACCTTCAGCACGTGGACAGAGAGTGTGAACTTTCACACATGTTGTGAATTCCAGAATTTTGGGGCGAAAAAGCAATGCAATTTCAATAGAGTTACTAACCTGGTATGACAAGTAGGTGCACTGTGGCTGAAGCTTCCGAATCCAAATTGTGAAAATCTACACAACAAACAGACATTGGTGACTGTGAATGCTTCCTACAAGTTAAATACACTGAATGTAGCATCATGTGAATGGAAACTAGCCTAGCTAGAAAATCAGAAAAGGCTAGCATTAAAAACATGAATCACAGCAAATTGACATTGAATATAGCATCATGTGAATTGCAACTAGCCTAGCAATAAAATCAAAAAAGGCTAGCACTAAAAACATGAATCATAGCAAATTAGTATCACAAATTGAAGAGATTCCATTGCGTCCTAAACCCCAAATCCAAAATCCAGTAGGTGCACCCCTACTGGGAAGCCAAACCTTGAACCCTACAAACTTAAAAAACAGTCTAAAGGTACAACAATCCCGCACACCAAAACAGCTCCAAAAAATTAACACAACCAGCAATCGTCTCCAAGGCAACAGAAAGCCAACTTACACAAACATGGAGGTACTAGAAGCAACGGATCACATTACGCACAACAATCATCACAGGGACTGCGGATTGCGATTACTATACAGCATTAGGTCAAAACCAATAGCAGGAGACACAATGCAGGAAAATCATAAAACGAGCTTTCACGCAACTAAAATTTCTTCTCCTTGCAGAATCCCAAGAAACCCAATTCTTGAATAAAGACAATTCAGCAATGCAAGTTGAAAGCAAGCTTCAACGAAAGTTCAAGTGTTTCAAGCCAAGCTTGTAAAATTTTGAACATCGAACTTCACAATGAGCTTCAAATTAAAATTACACGACGACGTTGCGGAAAAGCTTACAGTAGTATACGTAGGAGCAAGCTGAATAGGAAGTGGTGAGGCCACAAAATCAAAAACGACTTTGAAGAAGAACATTGATGCTCCACCGCAGCAAACTGCTCTCCCCCGACAAACTGCCGGCCTGTGAGGCCACAAAATCAACAACGACAAACACTGATGCTCTACTGCGACCCAAAAATCAAGAAGAAGAATATCGTTGCTCCTCCGCAAAAAGAACAGAACAACTGAAGAGAAGAGAAGGTGGGAATGAGACAAAGAAAATGTGCTTCTCGGGGAAGCAACAACGACAACAACAACAAAATCTTCAGCGCGCTCCTAGAAATGAAGGAGAAGAATGACGAATGCTGCTTCTCCAGCTGCAAGATGACTTCCCAAGCCTGCGCCGAGCCGCCAGTCCTGATTTGGTAAGCCCCCAACCCTATGGTTTGGTTCCTAGTCTGCATTGTGTTTTTCTTTGTTTGTTTGTTTGTTTGTTTTGTTTGTTTGTTTGTTTATTTTGTGAGAAATATTGTAGTTTGTATGTCCTTTGTTTTGGTTCTCATTGAGCTCTTCGTTTACCTTTATTGAAGACTAATGTACGAACATTATTCCATAGCAATTAATCCCTAAAAGACCAAGGAAGTGTCCAAATTTACAAAATTGTAAAGATCTATTTTAGAATGCTACTTACAATATTATTTTGACCCCTAAAGGACCAAACGTTGTTTTCTGGCAATATAGGAGATTCAAGTAGCTTATTGCAAACAAAATTATTTTTATCATTTGAAAATTTAAAACAATATGTGCCTAAGGAGTACCTTCATAGGCCAACAATTTTCAAAACTTCTGACTAATATATGGTTAAAAAGTTATTAGATGATATATCATTTTCTATGGTTGGAAGGCAACTTTTTTTTTTCCTTTTAAATCTCTTCTAAAGAAAATAAATATTTGAAATTGCTTTTGTATTAGATGCAAAAGTAGAAGCACAAGATGTATATTGGTTTTTTTTAATCATTATTTACAATCGTTCGAATGGATTAACATTGTTCATTTCCATAATTAAATTATTGACAATTGAATGTTTTTAAATATTTTCTATTTCTTCCTACAATCTATTTTTACCCTAAACATTATATAATTGAAAATGATTTGAATTTTTTCAAGAACCTATACTTGCTTTCAAGAATAAATCCAAGGAGTACCTACCACAATGAACATTGTTTCATTTAAATGTTTCATTAGAAAGTGCAGCTGTCTCATTTTCCATAAGGCCAAAAACCGGATTTCTGTCAGTTCATATGAAAATGTCTAACTTGCAATCTAAAAGGTGGAAAATTTAAATCTTTTCTACATCTTTTTAAACAAGCTTACTCAAAGATCCAAAGGTTACCTTTTTTCAAAAGTGTTTTTGCTTTAAAATGTACTTGTACTAAAAATGGTAGATTTTGAGCATTTCTGATGAAAATTAATCATGAGCTCCAACCTTTAGGGGTGAAAAATGACTGAAACAAAACTTGTAAACAAAGATCACATCCATACTTATGGTTTGGTCAGCAAATACATGAATTCATCAATATTTTTCTATAAAATAGACAACCAAAAAATAAAATTAATTCTCAAATTCATACTAGATAGAATATTTTTTATTTTTTACAAGATTGTTTTTCCCAATATCTTTTGAACTACAGAATATTTGCAAAGCAAATTTTTGTAATCCATATCGAAAAAGTGTTAAAGAATTATAATAAGAATCTCAAAACATTATTGATGAATGAAAAAATTGCAGTTTTTTGAGCTTGGGTTGTGGTTGTGTTAATTAATTGTTAAATATTTGCATTCATGGTCCTTTCGGGGTCAAACCAAGAGTGAAAATGTTATAGAATTCCAGTGGGAATTTTTTATGAATTTCAAAATACAAAAAAAGGACTAAACTTGGTTGTTTATTAAAAAATAACCTAAAACGTGTCTAGCACATATTTGCGCTTTGCACATATTGGTGCACCGTGTTTATTTAATTTCTAATGAAAAAACTTGCACTATAATAAGGCACTCATTGCATCAAAATATACAAAATATTGTAATTAGATCTATATATTTATAATTTTATTAGATTCCCAGCACAAATTGTAGGCGCTTGTCAATTACAAATGTTCATTTCATTTGCTACTTCTAATTATTTATTGGAACTGTAAAATCTATAAAAAAAAAGTGTAATTACACGAAATTGGAAAATTATTATAATTTCTACCTTGGTGCCATGAGTGTAGTCGTGGAATTGAAAAATGCCAATTACAAGGGTTGTAACGTTGTAATAATCAATTTGCACCTAGTATTTTAGTAATTTTTCAAAAATAATAAACATTAAGTTTCATGATAGAGGTTTTGGTTTATTTGAAATGAGAGATGTCTGATTTCATTTTACAATACAGATTCCTTAACTATCCTCAAACAAAAAGCGTCATGAATGTCATCAATCTCATTAATTAAATTTAAAATGATTTTAAGGTTTCCGCACTTTATAAATGAAATTCACTTATATTGTAGAACTTCGACCAGCCTGTCCTTTCTAGAATGAAATTCAGAAGATAAATATTTGCATTTTTGTCCTGCCGTACACTTAGATGAAATTTGTTACAAATTAATTCAAAATACCATTATATATGGCATGTAATGCAGTTTCCAATATTTAGAATATGCCATAATTGACATTTCTACTAACTTTCTACAAATTGAACGCCCTCAAAACTTTTGCAATCGACTTTCTAATCATGAATTAAATAAAATCTTATGAAGTATATAAAAATGTAAAAAATATGAAACTATAGATTTTAAAATAATTTCAAATTTATGTTTATGGAAAAACGATTTACTCATAACTAGAGAATGATCCAAAATAACTAATTTATAAAGAAACATGTAGTTGTTGAACTAAAAGAAAGCCAACTCCAAGGATGGAAATTTTATAAAAAACAATCTACAATCAATTTTTTTATTTTTTTTGGACATATTAAAAATTAAGGTCAATGGAAAACATTCAAAAAATATTCTCTAGTGAATTTTCTCATGAGTTTCATCTTAATATTAGTAAAAATGGAATGATTTAGAAATTTTTACTTTTATGTATTAGATGTATGAACTCAATTCAGTATTTTAATTTCATTTCTTGGATTATTAGGGTACTCAATCTCTTTAGATTCTACTTGAAATCATTTCTAAATTGTTGATATTTTGGTACTTCATAAAATGCTTTATTGCATATATTATTAAGTTAGAGCTTTGTAATGATCAATGATCATACCAATGTATAGAATAGTCATTAATTTACAGACTTTACCTTTTATTTTACAAACTTCTCTTTTAGTAAGATATATAATAATTGAAACTAGAATTGGATGAAATTTCTCACATTTATTAGGAATTAAATCATTTTTTGTTAAAGCTGTTGTTTAGGGTTCACTGAAAACTCTTACCCAGAACTTAGAATTGTATCTTTATCCATTGAAGTCTGTGAGTTTTGTTTTGTTTTAAAATTTCTTCTAAGCATTTTCAACAGTTATTTAAGTTTAAAAAACATTTGAGATAAAATTCCAAAAACTATTGTGCATGGTTTATCTTTAATTTGTTTTACTGTAGTTTGTTATCTTTATATTGTAGTGTGCATGAATAATAATAATTGAGTAGGTAAAATAAGAACTTGTTTTAGCTTGGACCCAATGAGAAACAAAAGTTCTAAAAACATATTATTGAAGACCTAGAGTTTGCATAGCATCAAAATTCTCAAATAAACATTTGCATTTATATATTTCTGTATTGTAAGATTCTTATTATTATTTTACATAGGATCTTTTAGTACCAAGCAAGTACTCCTAAAATTTTTTGGCTCCTAAACTTTGTATTTTGAAGGTCAACATAAAAAAACTAGTTCTATATCAATGATGCCAACGCTTATTTTGAGGCTCTCATATTTTTTCAATAAATTGAACCAGTAGCCAACATTTTGATAAGTTGAATTACATTTCTCTAAAGTGTAACCATAGTACTTCTAAGGGGATATGTTAGAAATCACATAGGCAAAATAAAAGGACAATATCATTTAAGAATTGAAAGATTATAATGCTTGATCATGCGTGTGATCAAACTATAAAAAAATTTTAGCTCTCTTTTTGCTTGCCAAATGAAAAATAATTTAAACCAATAAAATATGAGTTTCAATTTATAACATCCCCAGTGAATTTATAACATTCCTAAATCTACTATTATTACAATTGCTCTATATTAATTTTTAGTGTGATTGTCTCTACAAAATCTCTTGTATGTGAGATTCAATTCCAAGAGCCTTTGAGAATATGAAAATTCAAGAAAGAAATGGGCACCTTCATACAAGATTTTAAAAAGAAATATTGCAACCTTGCACCTTGCAAGATCTCGAAGATGTCAATATGATTTTATAGAACAAGTTAGCGAATATACAGAAGAACAACCCAAAAGCAATAGTCAACAAAATTAGAATGTATTTCTTCTTCTAGTGTAATCTGGAATTGTAGAATACCACACCTAATACCTTGAATCCTAAACCCTTCAAACCCTAAACCCTAAACCCTAAACCCTATAAGTTGATTCCCCCCACAAAAGAACAATCCAAAAGCAATAGTCAACTAAGTTAGAATCTATTTCTTCTAGTAAAATCAGGAATTGTAGAATACCACACCTAATACCTTGAACCCTAAACCCTAAACCCTAAACCCTTCAAATCCTAAACCCTAGCCCCTACAAGTTGATTCCCCCCACTATATAATATATTGAATTAAAAAAATAGCATTCTATGTACATTAGTGGCATGATGACAAATTCGTGCTGCCACTTGTCACAAACACAAACTGCAATCCAATGTTAGAAAAGAAAAAAGCTAACGAAAATGGTCGAAGGCAAGTGGGACGAACAACTCATGAATTGGACAAATGTCAAATCAGAGAAGAAGCCAAATTGCCAATAAATGAAGCTGACAGTGTGTTCGAGAATTTGGCAGTCGGAATTGTTGTAAAGTGATATTCCCCCTATTTATCTCCCCGATTTGTGTAAAGCAAATTCCACCTTGTCTACAGAAAAGCGGCGGAATGGACGGTGCTCTAATATTAAAGAAAAAGGACATTGTCAACGTCGCCGCTTACCTTTTTATGGAGGTTTCCAATGTCAGCGCACCCCAAAACTGAGGAGGTTCTTCCCCCCGATGAGCGAAAAGTGTTCAACGGTTCGAAATCCAGAAATTCCCACCGTTATTTTCCCGCCATGCCAACACCGTCTCTCTCTCTCCGCAAGCCCCACATTTCCTCACTCCAGTCCTCCTTCATTCTCTTCTTCCATTGCCATTGCAAGCATCGCTCCGGCGCATACTTTCAGTTTGTACTTCGCGATTTCAGTTATTCTGTGCGAAAGCACTATCATCAGCGGTCCTCAGTTTCGCACTCATTCGCATAAGGTCATTGTTTTGCTTGTTGTTCATTTTCCTCTGTTTCATGCCGAGTACTTGCGACCGAAAGTACTCTGATTTCATAGGACAGTACTTGCATTCAGCCATTCCACGTCCCTGGTTTCGATCAGATTGTCTTCAGGGCTGATTTTTGAGAGGGTGAAATTCTCGATTGCAACGCTTGTTTCTAAACAGATATCAGCTTACCGAAATGTACGCCATAAATACCGGAAGCGGAGATTGTCTTCACTCTCAAAGACATGAAGAAGGGATTATCTTTGATTCGAGGATAATGATAAACTGAAATGGTGAAATTATTATCTTCAACTCAAAGATAATCTGGACTCGCTGAATCGAATTAATGCTTTAGGTATCAAAAGTGTATGTATTTCATGATCTGGCAGAGATTATCCTCGGCGCGAGGATAGTAACGTCAGACTTGCAATGTAGTTTATCTTCGACTCGAAGATAAACATATCTTGACTACTATTATGGGGATTATTTGATGACGTTCCTCCTAGCATTATAGAAATGTCAAATTATCTTCGAGTCGAGGATACGATAAATAGGAACACACCATCTGACTTGTTTGTCAGTGACGACTCCTTCAATTCTTTGAATTATCTTCGAGCGAATGATAATGAATTCTAGACTGTATGATGTCCTTCCACAGGAGTATCTTTGAGCCGAAGATACTCTCGTCATTCCATTGTTTTTATTTTGAATCCAGGATGGATACTCTCGACTGTAGATTATACTTTAACTTTGAGTCTATGACAAAATAGCCGGACCGGAGAGATTTGTTGCATTAGTTTATTTTTTGAGTCTCATATAATATGTTCAGAATAGAATGGATTATCTTCGAGTCAAAGATAAATTAGTCAGGATGGAGGGTGACGTTCCACTAGATTATGTTTATGTCAATGATAAGATTTTTCGACTGTAATGACTCATTTGATTGGATTATTGTCAAGTGTACGATCAATTTGTCAGACCGGCAGAAATCATTTCAATGGATTTTCTTCGAGTCGAAGATAAACTTGTGAACTGAATCCTTGCATCTCATGGACAGTGTTCATTATAATTTTAATAGCTTACTAATAGTTTGATGCCATGTACAGAATGGACAATATTTCCGCGAATGAGTTTGCGGACCCAGTGCCAACCTTGCCGCCGGGTGTCGCGCCATGCGAGGGCATCCCTCGTGCTTTGTGGTATACCAAGGCCGTGACACTCACAAATGAAGCTGGAATGGAAGTGGCAAAAGGAATTTGCCACAGCGTCGATGCAGGCCTCGTCATTGATATGGATGGGAAACTGCTTAGAGATGACCGGGTCGCAATTCAAATTGCGGAATCCCTCTGTGAAGTTGATGTTCTGTCGCAATGGATGTGGTCAATGCATTCTTGGCCCATTTCAAGGACATATCTCAACGGTGTCAGTTTGTATGACCATGATCAGACATTTCTGTACAAGTCGGCAATGAGTGCATCTACGCGGCGTGTTTGGGCTGGAATTCGTTCTTATGAAAGTGCTCGACAGAGGATAGAACCGGCTAACCCTCCGAAAAAAGAAACCCTCCTCACCTCGCAAGCGATCACTCAGGTGTCAACTATGGATTGTTGCCCGAAGAACTGTTTGCAGCCATTCCCATGTGGTCAGATTCAAGCGCTTCGTTCCCTCGTTCATGTCAACGGCGGGGTGAAATTACGAAAATCGCGTTTCCTTGACGCGTACAAGCAAACCCACCCCGGCGATGATGGGAAGGATATAATTACTTTGTCCCAACATGAAGTTTGTCCCACTGCTTGGTACAAAATTCATGGAATATCACGGGCTACCTACTATAGGTACAGGGCGATGTCCAAAGTTGATAAGAAGCCGGAGCACCATGGTAATCTTGGCTTGAAAAAGCCGCGGACTCATACATTACAAGCGACGGCCACACTTCGACTTATTGTTGAGAGGGAAGCAGACCCGATGCCTCACAAATCAAGGACTCTTCAGTCCGGAGATAAGGTTCCATCCATGGTCTTGCCTTCATCATTTCAATGGAAGGAGCATTTGCCAGAGATAAACAACGTCAATTCAACATTTCAATTGCGACAAATTTCAACGAGCGGGTTGAGCAACATCCGACGAGCTTCTTTTCCAGAGTACGCTCCAAAAGCACGTGGTGACAATTTCGCTCGATGTGCACAATGTGATAAACTCAAGCAATTGAGGGCCGCTTGCACTCCACGTTCCCTTGCGCAAGAAGTTTGGACTACAAAGTTAAAGGTCCATCTCGTTGGTCAAGAGGCACACAGAGAGCTGTACTATGCAAATCGTATGATGTCTGAGAGGTATCCGGAGAAGGTTCTTACTATAATCCACGACAAGATGGATCATTCAAAAACGGCTTCTCCCCATTATTCTCACAAGAACAAGGGCACCGATTCTTTCATGAAGTTGCCCATTGCTATCACTGGCATGATTGCTCACGGTCATGGAGACGTGAGGTATGCGCACTACGGCTTAGACATCTTTCCTACGGACTCCAACCATACAGTGGGCTCCATTGCAAAATTGTTGCGAGATCTTGAGTCTGAACCGAAATTTTCATCACGTCAATTGTTTCCTCCTGTCAAAGATATGATTCATCGATTGTCAAAGGCTGTGCTGGAAGGCTCGGAGATTTGTGTGGACTCCCTGGCTCCTCGCTCTGAAGAAGTGGTGCAATCCCAATGTCTTCCTCCAACATTAATTCTACAGCTCGATAATGCCGTTGGAGACAACAAAAACCGATGGGTTTTTGCATTTTGCTCTCTCCTTGTATACAGAGCCGTTTTCCGTGAAGTCTACATCAATTTCCTTCTTGTTGGGCACACTCACGAGGACATCGATGCTCTGTTTGGTCGTTGGAGCAGCATGTTGAAGACAAATGACTTCCTCACAGTTCCAAGGCTCATGAAGTCCTTCATGGATTGCGAAACACAATCTATAATTCCGCATCTAATTGAAGAGGTCCCTGATTTCAAAAAATATGTTGAAGGATTCTTGCATACTGGCGATGATAAACTACAAG
Organism: Neckera pumila; assembly: GCA_963969595.1. Taxonomy (NCBI): domain Eukaryota; kingdom Viridiplantae; phylum Streptophyta; class Bryopsida; order Hypnales; family Neckeraceae; genus Neckera; species Neckera pumila. The sequence goes on from OZ018418.1 coordinate 2,952,126, forward strand.
GCCATTCACAAGCGCAGCAATTCAAGTTCTACAAAGATTCGAATGGATGGCCCTTGATGCAGTACAAAATTCTTTGTACGGATGTTGACTGGTTGCCTAAAGAAGGTGGAGGGATTCGCCTATGGAAGGAGACATCTGATGGGAGACCTAAAGTGCCAAAGGGTAGTCCTAAACCTTTTGCACCGCAACCAATGCGTTGCTTCGATGAGGTTTGTAAGGGGTTAGACGGGTATATTGCTTTGTGGGGTGCAATGGCTAATCAAGACCTGTCTGGGGAATTCCGGAGGAGAAATGTGGCAGTGATGAAGTACTGGGAAGGTGTGAGAAATGCTTTGCAAGAACCACTTGTGGGTTGTGATATATTGTGAGATGGATTTTGGCCGAATTCAATAGTCGCAAGAGAAGAAGAAGACCAATACCAAGATGATGGCAATATGCGTGAAGAGTTTGCAGAGGATGCACCTTTTGTTAGGAAAAGGCGTGACCATCCTCGTTCTTCATTTCGTGTAGCCCGTGATGTATATGCCGATTACTTTGTTGCAGTACGTCCTGCCGATGGTGACCTTCGTCCTTTTTGGCTTGCAAGGGCATTAACAAACCCTAGTCCAGACCCGGGGCATGTCAATTACATTCACTTGCAGTACTGGACGCCTGCTTCATTTGAGCACATTGATGACAATACATATCTTGGATGGGACACAAAACAAGGGAATTTATGGTGTGAAGCCAAGAACGTCTCCACAAGCTGGAATCATACGGATACCCTAATGACGGCTTGGAAGCCTCGTGTGAAGGCGGCTACTGCAGACCCTCGCATCAAAATCCCGAAAACGCAAATCTGCATCATCAAAGAGTTCGTGGACGCCAATGCCATTGTTGAAGGAAGCAATCCTTCTTAGGCGCAGGGATGAATAGGTTTTGGGCATAGGATGCCATTTTAGGAGTTTGCAGTTTAGTTTTTAAATAACCAATTTAAGAATAAATGTAAAAAGAGAAAAATTTAGAACAAAAAAAAATTTGGGAGAAGTGTTATAAGTTGCTAGGTGATTTCTTTATGATAACTATGCCAAAAAAAAAGATAAAAGAATAATTAAAATGAATTAGATTGGAAGGTCATATTTACATAGATTTTGCTTTGGGTTAACTTTAGTTTGGGGTGCTCAATCTTTTTTAGTTATTACTATATTGTATATTCTACATTTTTCATAATATAATAAATTTGTATTGTTATTTATAATATTATATTTTTCCTTTTTTTACTTATTAATTTCATTTCTATAGTTCATGTTTGTTTCTTTCTGAAGGTGACTGTGATTTATGAAGACTAATTATGAATTCTGATTCCTGTGCTTGTGCAAAATATTGTACAAACAATCTTAAAATTGTTAATTATTGTATGTTATCAACAATCTTTGTTCAAATGTCATTGAGATCCTTTTAATATCTTTCCCACAAATGGTGGAAAGCAAATTTATCCAAAGAGACCCTAAAAAGTACGTGATCTTTATAATGGAAAAATATACAAATATAAGATATGAAATGTGTAGTGTGCAAAGTGACATGGATTGGTGCAACTTTTTTTTGTACAAAAAGTTGTAGTTGCTTTGGCATATTACAGTTTCAATTTATTGAAGTATCTCAAATTAATGAACCCTTTTTCATACTATATTTAGGCTCATAATTAAAATAAGACGCTATATTCTCTCATTTTAATGAATATGGCCTTAGCCCTCTTATAGGAATTCTGCCACTACTTACCAAACAATATGGGATAATTAGAAGGTCGCGACCTTCTAATCACAAGCATGATCAGTTGGTGCTGGCTGAATGATTTATTTTCTTGTAGTCAAGTTTAACTACCTCAGTTCATTTTGGATCTCTACCTAGGACTTTATTGGTCTTTTGAATTCAACTTAAACTAAATTAAGTTTCAAGTGAACATAGAAGCTCTTTCATGTCATTAACAAAAAGTCTTCTAAAAAATTAGTTGATTTAGGACCTCTACCTATTTTGAGAGTGTTGTCAATTCTATAATTAAATTATATTTGAACATAGTATTTCTTCATGTCATTAAAAAGGTCAATAAAATTGGTTGATTTAGGACCTCTACCTACTTTGATTGTCTTGTCAATTCAATACACAAAAAATGAAAATGAATAGGGATGCAAGAGCCTTGCTACTGTAAATAATGATTCAACAGGTTCTAAAAATGCCATTCTCATGAATTTCCAAAGAATAAAAACAAATGAACTCCTAAGTGCAGTTGGCTATTTGGCTTGCATTCTCATCCATTTTGCAAAATGGCACAAGCACAAAATGAAAATAATAATGAAAATAATAATGTACAATTCATACTCCTAAACCTTATAATTCAAAGAAATGAGCCAAATTATATTAGAAATTAATTTAAAAAGCATTTTAGAATAGCTTTTTTGTTGATTAACTTCCTTATTAAAATAATGCCATCATTAGGTATATTTGTATATTATCCCATTTTGGAGATATTAACGATTTAGTTTTTTTCTCAATCTTCAACGTACTTGTACTTCACAATCTTCTAATTTTATTTAATGAAGTGTGTTTTAGTGGAATTTTTTGGGGATTTAATACTTTGCACCAAAAATAGGGAGGGAATGAACCAATTACAAAGTGATGTTGGGATTCATTTCTATTAAAAAAAATGGGAAGGGAATGAACCAATCACAAAGTGATGTTGGAATTCATTTGCTAAAACAAAAAATAGGGAGCAAATGAATGAATTACAAAGTGATGGAGTCCAATTCAAACGGGAATTTTGAAGTTTGAAATGCAAAAAGGATTTATGTGAACCAAAATTGGATATGGTTAAGGAGATCCTAAGACTCCCCTTTTGATCACGCACTCCCTAAATATTGTTGGAATTCTCATCACATTATAATGTAGCAAAAAATGAATAATCCACTCATTACAACTTTTCATTAGAAGATATTGGTGTGTGTATCTTACTTTTTGTCACGCCATACATTATAGTATAGAACATCTTCATGTTAACAAAATTTTGGTGTCATTCACTTTTAGTGTTGAAATAGTAAATTGTTATTATGTACATTTATGTACTTTACATTGCAATTCAAATTGAATGTTTGAAATTCTTAAGAATTCCAAATAGGAATCCAAATTCGACCTAGTAAATAGATATTTTAGAAGTTTGATTCAAATTAAACAACAACCATTTCTATAGCCAAATTTGAGATCCCAAACAAATAATTCACACCAATCCAAGTGCCCAACCCCCCAAAATAGGATGTGAAGAACAATGAAAAATTACACCTGAACAAAATAGTCCTACACCAAAAAAATTGGGTGTGAAAAAAATCGGAACTTTCACGCCAACACAAGTGTCAAACCCCAAAAAATAGGATGTGAAAAAATATGAAAGTTTTCACCTAAACCAAAGAGTCCTCCACTCATATTCAGATTCAGTCCCCCCCCCAAAAAAATATGGTGTGAAAAATAATCAAAACTTTTGCACCGATTGTGTCATACAAAAATGTGTAGGATGTAAAAAAAAATAGAAAATTTCAAACCAAACCAAGTGTTTAATTGGGGGTCTAATAAAAAAATAGGATGTGAAATTTATTCTTATTTTTTATTTTAATCGAAGTGTCTTACCCAAAAAATAGTATGTGGAAAAGAATGAAATTTGTTATACCAAGTAAAAAATCACAAGTGTTGGAATGCATAATCAAAGTTGTTTGAAATTGCATAGAAATAAGCTAAATTCTATGCATGTATTTATTGACTATACTATTTTTCCAAATACTTTTGCTTTTGCTTTGCTTTTCAATTCACTTTTTTCCTTTATAAAGAAAGTAGCCTAAGAAATTGCATTCACATGGATATTAAAATGGACATAAAATAGGCCATTTTGTCAAATTTAGTAATTACAGGGTTCCTTTTATTTTTAAGTGGGAGGTAAATAGCCCCCCAACAAATACCCCCTCGTTGCACGGGGGGTATAAAATATACATAGAGTGATCCACTCAAGCAAACATGTCTAACTGTGAATTTTAGGGAAGAACAAATCATTGTTTTGGAAAGTTATTGACATTCAGCTGCAGGTTGTTCCACTTTATTTTCTACTAACTTATAATTCTAAGATGAAATTCTATATTCTCTGAAAGCCTTACAATTTTGAAGTCAATAGTTGATGATATTAAATTAATACAATGTGGAATAAGAGAACAAAAGAATGTTCATAGGTAATTCAAAATTATCATGACAAATGGAGAACCATAAAAAAGTATAAACAAACTAGAAATTATTCACTACTTTGTCAAGTGTATGGAAATTGGGATTGTGGAAGCCACCATCTCTAAGAACAATTATATACCTGGTTTAGATGAACATTTCTATAACCAAAATGATTTTTTCTCTAACTTCCGCATGTATTATGAAAATGATGCCTCTATCTTGCATGATGTTTAGACTTCTTTTTAATATTGAATACTATAGTCATAGGAGATTTACAACACTTGAAAAACAATTTTTTGGCATACATGTTATTTTTTAATGTACCAATAATTTTTTGTCCATATATTTTATGTATAGCTTCCAAATGTTAAAGTCTCTCCTATGGTGGGTCTTTTTTTCACTTGGCAAGAGTAGAATTTGGGAATGAGATCATTTGTGTTTACGTGAAGAGTCCAAATCCTAAAACTAACCCTTCACTTTTATTTGGAAAACTAAACAAAACCTCACTTTGAAAATGCTATTCAATGCACTTTAGGGTTCCGCAAATGCAAGTTCCATTCTCACATTTGGTCTGGTGTTTAGGGTTTTGATTTGATCTTGTAGCTTGTCAGGAGAGATCTTGTGAGGTTCCTCCACTCTGAGAAACAAATTTATTTAGCTGGAAGTAGCACGGCGTAGGAATTGGAATCGCAATGTGAAGAACCTACATCTTTGAAGATGCTGTTCATTGCTTTAGGGTTTAGGATATGGAAGCTGCTTGAACGCATTTGGTCTAGTTTTTTAGACTGTGATTTGATGATGTTGTTCTGCGTTTCCACAGTGGTTTCTTCAATTCAGTAGAGGTTGACAAGAAAAGAGGTGTGCATGGAAGCCAAGAAGGCAATCAGTGACATTGCACTTCTGGATAGGTACGCAAGAACACAACTTTCTTCAATTAGGATGTTAATGTTGGAATTAGGGTATGAATTAGGATTTGAATCTCGTGCTTCAAATGTGATTCCAATATGGCATTAAGCTTGTGCTATTGTGATTTTTTTATCGTTGCAGAGGATGCTTAGCTCTGTGGTGCTGTTGACAAGCTCAGTCATGAAGCGTGGGATATGAACTGTATGTAACCTTGATTTGTACATGTTTCTCTCCAGGTTAAACTGAAGCTTCTATGGGCTGTTGTTGCGTTGCACTTGGCATTTGGAGGGAGCTTAGCATTTGGTTGGAGCGTCACTGCATTCTTGGTTTACTGCGCTTCTGCTACAAAAAACATCAGGTATATTAAATATCAATGTTAAACCCTGAAAACATGTTATCAAGTGATTCTTTTGCCATACATTTGCTTAGGCAGGTGTTCGGTTTGTCATTATCCCAAGGGTTCAGAAACTTGTCCTAGAACCAGTAGGAAACAATTGTTATACCCTCACTTACCAGCCATTTAGGGCACAGAATTCCCAAAAATATAAGAAATTGAAACCAAAAGTATAAGGAAAAAACTAACATTCAACTCGATCCGAGCTCAACATCACAATATCTAACAGACCGGTCATCTTTGATGGAGTAGAATGGGATCCATAATAGACAATTCATCTCTGATCAAGTTGAATTGGGTCCGTAAAGCATAGAAGAACAAATCCCATACCAGCAGCCATTCAAAATAATCGTAAACAAAGAAAGCAGAACCCTGTAGCAAACTCAAATCGGACCAAGATGAATGGCAAAAAAAAAATAAACACTAAAGAAGCATTGCATATTCAACTCGCACCAAGATGAATGTCAAGGAACAATCAACAATAAAGGAACATTAGATAGAACAAGAAAATGTGAGAAGTAGGAGATACCCAAGTCATCTCGAGTCGAGATGACACCTTCTAATAGCAGTCCAAAAAACCCTTATGACAGTTCCTCTCAATCCGAGATGAACGGATCAAAAAGCAGGATAACTAAAACACAGAGTCCGTCTGTATTGACTCATACGTGCCCAACATAGGCCAAAAATTCGTAATTCCAATTGACCAACTAGAGACACTGCCTCAGAACCTAAATATCCAAAGTCTTGAGGAGGGAGGGGTGAATAAGTGTCTACACTTTCTACTTAGTATGCCTGATCCAGCCAAAAGGATGACGTTGTGCGCAATGCCATAGGACCACACCAAGAAACCAGAGAGATTTGAAGACATGCAGACTGGAAAATTCTGGATGCTTAATGGACAACATTGTGTCGAAGCATCGAAGCGCAAGCTAAAGATGAAAGAAATCCCAAAGTCGAAGGCGGAGAAGTTCCAGATATAGAGGTGCTTCATTGTCTGGAATAAAGACAACATAATAGTTTGGAGGACATATCAACATATTATAATAGAGTGAATCACTTTGCTAACTTCATGCCTACTTAGTCTACCAACATTATTGGTTCCAGATTCATTTGGACCAAAATGGGATCGCCAACACCCCCAAAGGAACCCACTGAGCTAGGGAAGACTCTTCCTCAAGGAAAGTGGACGCTGAAGGATGTACAGAACCAGAGACTCTTTACGGTACTAATAATCATTTCCTATTCCCGACGTTCAGTACATGCAATCATTGTGTTTGCTATCTTCAATTGTTTCAAGGCACAATTAGTGTCAGAGTTGAATGAGAATGTATATCCGGCTGTTATCTTATGTCATCAATTTCCAACTTGTAAGCTGAATAGTTTCCTACTTGTTGGTTCTACAGGATTTCAAAGATGCAATAAAGCTACGGTTTGCTATGATCGACATGAAGAAGAATCAAGGAGCTCTGAGTCAAAAGAAAGAGAAGGACATCGACATCCACAATGAGGTCAAGATAATCACTACGAGTCAAAACGTCTACGATCTATGGAGTCAACTCATTTCCAGCCAATCTCAAGGAGAGCTCATTGATCCCAATTTGTTGATGCAATTCAAGAACATAAAGGGCCAGGATTTGGAGAAAGATGGAGTCATCGCCTGAGAGTTTTTCAAGTGGATCAGGAATTGTTCAGAAGCGGATCTGATGAGGCTAGCCTTGCATCTTCTATTCAAGACGCCTAGTAGAACATATGGGCACCCAAAAGTTGCCATGAAGTCGATGAAAGCTGTACTTCCAAATTGCTATGTCGCAAAGGACTGGCTTGAGAGGTGCAAGCAGAAGCAAGTTGTAAGAAGGCAACTACACTTCTTGAAGCCCAGTCTGCGCTTGTTTGACAACAATGGAAACATGAACAGGACCATGTGGAAGAAGTTCAAGTTGGACTACAGTGTCACAAAGGCAACAAAGAACACACTTCTAACTGCCCCTGGCAAGAGTTTCTTCTCACTCTTGAAAATACCATCAAACAAGAACAAAAGCCTTGAAGAGTTATCTCTTGTAGCAAAAGAGTTCTTCACGATTTTCTTGGAGACTAAAGGAAGGTTTTTGAAGCCCATTGCTAGAGCTCATTTTTGGCCTTATGAGACGAGCGATGACAAACTAGGAAATTGGGGCCCAAATGTGTGGAACGAGTCCACAAAGTCCAGATTGAAAATGGCCATCATGGACTTCAGGCATGTCTTAGGTGTGATTAACAAGAAGAAGACAAGTGAGCAATACTACCTCACCTTCATGGAAGTCCTTAACAAAGCCATCGATCCCGAGGTAACCAATCCAGAAGTCTAGTTATGGATCTATGGAGAGAAAGAGGTTGAGTTGGACCTCTGAAATTACATCAACACTTTGACATATAGAGCAACTTATTCTGTGCACTACGCCAAGTACATCCCTGCGGCCTTTGAGCATGTTGGAGACCTTCTTGAAAGAAGCGCTCGAGGTAAAGATCCCATTCAGTTACTTTTTTTGGTAAAGAATGGCACGGCCGTGAAGACTAAGAAGATCTCGAGGACATTTGAAGTCCTCCCCAAGGCAAGGCACAACACTCGTCGCCAAGCATTTGAGGTCAATTATAGGTTTCAGTCCATTGAGCTTTGAATGGAGTTTTATTTGAAAGTGCTTGGCCTTTTTGTGTCCCCTCAAGAGGATGTTCTTTCCGTATTTGTTGGCGGGAAAGTCGTCTGCGCAGCCTGGGTATGTCATATGCCCCTTCATTGTGTGCTTTAACTCAAACCAAGTTAAAGTGTTGTACTTTGTAGTTTTTGAATGCAGCTTGATGTAGCTACTGCATTTACGCGTTCTATTTGTGATTCTTTATAACTGGTGCGAGTCAAAGTTTTTGCATTGTGCACTTACATAATGTTGTCAGTCACTATAGATGAATTCCCTGAATCATTTTGTCATAGACAGCAGTTCCCTTCACGACGACTTTGAGGCACTTGTAGTGCAAGCCGAGAACTTGGATAGAGATGATTTTTCTGGACTCAATATACTTCATTGATGAAGCGTGTATTGAGCAAAAGAACTCAAGAGGAGCTTCCTCTTCTCGGAAAGGCAAAGAGCATAGGCCCATTGTCATCAATGACAATGAGGCTTGTAGTGAAGATGACACTGCTATAGATTTGACCAAAGATCTTGTTCCGTCGGAGAACGCAGAGCCTGTTGTACTCGAGTTGACCCCAACAAATGCTGTTGGGTTTGCCGGCTTTGTAGAGATCAGCAACATACAAGGTTCCTCCGATACCTCGGCACAACGTGGTCAGAATCCCATCTCTGGAAGACGGCAAACTCAAAAGAAGAGAAAGGCAGCTTCGACTCCAAAGACGGGTCCAAACCAGCAATGGGTAGTTGATTTGCTTTGGGAAAATTATGAGGCAAATAAGAAGCTTCGTCTGGAGCAACGCAAGGAAAATAAGAGAGCTCGTCAAGAATTGGCCGTAGAAACTAAGGAAATGATGAAGGATCTTGTGAAAGAGTTTTTCTTCCAAGTGCGGCCTATGCTCACACACGACCCAACTGTGCAGTCTCCTCAGTTGCAAATTGATAGCCAGCCTCACGAGATAGCCACCAATGCGAAGCATGTCTAAGTTAGGTTAGAAAACCATTCTGGATTGAAGACCACATCAGATGTTGCTATTGCACAGCCGTTGACATCATATCTCGTTCATGACCGTATGTTGCGAGATGATCGAGACCTTGAGGATTTGGAGGTAGAGCAGTCACAGGGCCCTGAGATTGATATTTCCCGAGGTTCTTCCTTGTGACTCTCTGCCTCTCAATCAACTCGTTTTGAGTCCAACTTCTATTTGCAAGCGTCTTTCGGTTACGTCTAATTTTCATGCAAATATATTGGCTAGTGGTTATGAGCTGAACAAATTGTAGATGTACCTCTTTGTGAGAGTTTATGTAATAAATATATTTCTTACTATTTGTTTCATATCCACTGCCAACTTTGCAGGCCAAGTTTTTGGCTCCACTTGTATGCCGCTTTTACCCTTGGATACTGTCGGCTTTGCTCAAGTTCCTGTTTGTGAGGTTGTCTGCAATGATTCATTGCGTCCAAATAATGACTCTTTGATAGACATAATTGTGACTAATTTTGAGTCAACCGACCACAAGAAGGATCTCGTCGATGTTGCGTAGACATTAGTGGGCCTAGGTGGAGACAATATACTAGACCATGAACTCATGAAGATTCACATTCCCGCATCCAAAACGCTAGCAACAACAGTCATGTCTTCTCCAAATCATGTGGCATGGGACTCAGTGCGTATTCTTTCCACTATGCTCTTTTCCTTTTGTGTGATGAACTTAGATTTAGGTTTATGAACTTATGTATGGTCAAAATTTTTACACTGCCATGCTTCAGTACTCAAAATGTTATAGACAGTACACTCAATTAATTGTCTACAAATTTTGCTATATATCTGGAATAGGGTAGCAGTGAGACAATAGGTCAAGCGGAGAGCATGGAACATCCATTCAAGTCTAGGGTTGCACAGAAGTGGCTTAATGTCATCCTAGATCTGAATGGGGTGCTCTGTGTATGTGAGGATAAGAGAAATCTCACAAGAGAGAAATGATACATCAAATCCGATGAGGCTGCCTCTCAATTAGAATACTTCTTCTTCGATTTGAAAAGAGTTACTCTTTGTCCCCATTACAAGACCTTTCTTTGGGAATTGTTCTCCTTTGCAAACGTCTTAGTGTGGACCTCCATGAAGAGGTCCACGGCCATATGCATTTCCAATCACTTGTTTAGTGGCATAGAACCCTTAACTTATGTCTTGGGACAAAAACAGTGCAACGTTCTCAAGTGCAAGGGGAGGTCTGCAAAGTTAGTGAATTACAAGGTGAAGGAAACAAAGAAAGACTTGTTCATAAAACCGTTGAGCAAATTGTACGAATTGCCAAACTCTATGTTCTTGAGAGACAATACTATTATTGTGGATGATAGTCCAGCAAAGCACTTTACGAATGATCTCGCGAATGTTGTTTTGCTTGACCAGTGGTCATATGAAGAGTATGGAGCAACAGACGGGCTCTTAGTTGAAAATCTTATTCCTTGGATATGGCGCCTGCATGTAGCAAAGCCCTTAGCATTGGATGTATTTTGGTTTAATAATATTATGGGGCGCTTGAGCCATTCAGAATATTTGGATAAAACCGAGTTCATGCAGCTTAGTGAGGCACTTGACGTCTCTAATGCACTTTATAGTGAGTGGAGTGAGAGTTGCCCTAGACAAAAATGGCAAGACTTAGAAGGTTCGGACAGAACACAGCACATGGAGATCATGATGGATGGAAAACATAGCATCCATTCGTGTCCAAATGCTGAAGTGGATCCTTAATAGTTGATGTAGAGGTTTTACATTGTCATTAGTTCTTGACTTAATCAATTGTATGTCACACAGTCAACATTAAATATATGACTATTCGTAGTGGTCATCAAATGATTCCCTAATTGTTGTGTATGTGTATGTGTATGTTTCTGAGTTGCCGAGGTTGATTGGTCATAGGCACCAGTTTTTAAAATTGGCTTTGGGAGCAAGTGTGCTAAAACCGTTGATTCCTTCTCAGACTGTGGACAATTTCCCATTTCAAAAAGCGACTTATGGCACATCTTGTATTCTGCTGCCATTGTCACTGTCACTGTCACTATCAACAATGCTGCCACCGTCAACAATGGATTTTTCAATGATGCTTGTTGCTGACGGTGTAGTGGACAGTCCGCCAAATGGTGGAAAGCACCTTAACCTTGTTAGCTCTCCTTCGCCACTCAAATGTGGTTTCCAATCACTCTCACCACGGGATTGTAGTGAGGGTAACGCCGTGGCGCAACAAAAACTATACAATGACGAATTCAACCATATAGTTGCCATTGAGGTAAGTGAGTAAGACTCTAAATTCCTGATTTGAAGTATATTTTAATGCTCGTTTGTCCTATGAAATGCAAATGTTTGATTTCTATTTGTCTATGTAGGAGGATGCGAAAGTACCAGAGCCAATTGTCATCAAAGGAAATGCGTCAGAGGAAGTGCCGCAAAATACTTGCAAGTACATGGAGAAAATTCCTGCATCAGTGGTTGTGCGGCCTCCTTTGCCTCCATTCAAGAAACGGCTTGACTTAAGAAGAAAGTGCATGACACATGATAGGCAACCTAGACTTCACTGTAGTCCTTGTCCATGGGATGCTTGGGAGCAGAGATCCTTGAAAAAGCAAAGGCGGGAGATTGCCAACAAAAAAACCGCACCAAATAACGGATATAGTCGAGGACTTAAGATATTGAAGGCATTTGAGATGTTGAAGAGTAGGTCACACTCGTAGGACATAAGTTGTTCGTGGTGGGATAGGTACCGATCTTGTTCAAATTTCAGTGAGTGATATAGAGCTAATATTATGTAGGTAGGAAACAATCATATATTGGATGATGCTCAAAATATACTAGGTACAATTGTGGATCAAAAATATTTGTTGCAATGTAAAAAATAATAGAGTAGGAGAAACTTGTAGACTATGTAGGATAGAATTCTCTTCAGGAAAATAGAAAAGCATAAATGATTTTACTATCAACTTGCAATGGTGGTAATGTCTCCAGCTTAGTTACCAAATAACTTGTACTTTGTTACAAATAATGTAAAAATTTGTAAATTTTGGTGCTTCTACAAAGTCACATTTTGTAGTGATTGTGCATTCATTGATTCAATAAAATAACTTCTATGATTAATTTTATTAGATATCTATATACTTTATTATTACTACATGATATTTGAGAATTTTGGTACCGCATGCGTGCTATGTGTGAAAATGTATTGCCTTATTATAATTTATAGAGATCACATTCTCTTCAATTTATGAATTCTCTTCAAGTTTCTCTTCAATTTATAGTTTTTAGTGCTTATTAAAACTCCCATTTCCTTGGAAATCTCCCATTTTAATGAATATGATGTTAATTAAGATGTTGGAGAGTGAGGTAGTGGACATTGAGGAGAGATTGCTGTCGGAAGCAATTGCGGAGTTGAAGGGTGCCAAAAAATCCGTGGCTAAAGCTGAGAAGAAGGTTGCGGATCTAACAATATGTCCAAGTATTTACTCTCTTTCATCTCTCTTGAGTATGGTATTGCAGCAAGATTTGTGAATATTGCATTTTTGATTTAGCTGGTTTCCAGGATTAATTTTGGAAGTGACCATTTATGTTTAGTAATTTTGGGTCTATTAGAATTGGTGATAAATTGTTGAATCACATTGGCATGGTTTTGAGTTTAGGGGATTATCGAGCCATTGAGAATGTTGAATGGAGAAACTGTGCGAGTGATTGAAAAATTAGGGATTGCTGCAAAAGAAGAAGCGGTTGTGCTGCAGGAATGTGAATTGTGATTTACTAGCATTTAGTTTTTTTGCATTTGAAGAGCATTCTTTGTGGTAATTGCGTATTGCACTGCGTGACTTAGTTTGCAAGGACGCTATGGCAAAGCTCGAGGACTCCAATTTTCTAGAATCAGCAAAGACACCAAATTACAAACCAAGTGCTGACCCGGCAAGTCCAGTGGAGGCTTGGGGGGTGCAGCGAGTGGTAGGAGTAGCTATATATGTGTGAACAAATGATAGGGTGCCAAAAAAACATTTGGACAAAAAATTATAAATTGATTTTTTATACTATAGGGTATTAAAAATGCCATTGGATTTCTTCAAAATACTATAGGATGTGGAATAATAGGTCCCATGAGAAAAATAGTAGACATAATATACCCCCCTTTAATTCTTTTTTTTGGACAAAAAATTGGTTTAAGAGCCACGGTAAGTCCATTTCTAATTAAGTGGATAGGTGTTCATTAATTTTTTTCAAAATGAAAATTGGTGGCTCAACTACCTTCCTATGTATGCTAAGAAATGTAAAATAATAATTAACTCAAGCTTCCATTCATGTTTTAATAAAGGTCACACTTACGAACCTATCTATTACTTTTTGCATGCTTCAATGCTTCTTTTTGGTAGAGCCATATCTTTTTTTAGACCATTTAAGAGTGGATTTTGCAAAGGCTAGAAGTCAAAAATAGATTCTTATGGCAAAATTCTTTGAAAACTCATAACTAATTTATAAAAGCTCCAAAAAATATGAAACCACTTGGATTAGATTTTGCATCAATTTTTTTTCAAGTGAAAAACAAGAAAAAATATTTTTATGCATTTGAATCCATCAAAAAGGCCAAACAACCCTTAAAGTTTCGCTTTTAGAGCCACCTACTTTAATCAATATTCAAATGTTGGATAGGTTATTTCTGGACAATTGTCTATGGCTGTCAAATCTTTATGGATTTACAAAAAATTGGCAATTTAGGGTTCAGTGCTAGCAATTGATCTTTTGATGCTTCTCTTTATTGTCCATTTTCATTTATGTTCCTATATTTTTATTGTAGTGTAGGTGTTGGAACATGTAGCTGATTGATAGAATTTTAGAAATGCATTTTCCTGACATGTGGGCATCTGCTATTGATTTTTTAAACATTTAGATTTTGAAAAAGTTATGGCAGTGCACATTTTAATTTATTTTTAGAAGTTGACTTTTCTTCCTATTGCCATAACTTGCACAAAACTACATCACTATACACAATACTAGCTAAATCAAAGATTTTATGCCATATTTATGGATTTTAAAACTTTGCATCTACAAGAGTGTGAGTGAGCTTGGGTAATTATATGTGTAAAATAATCTTAAACCCTATTTGTTAACTTTGAATTCTACACCAGATTTCTAGATCTAAGTAGTCATTAGTGGGGAAAAAGAACTTCAAAAAAAACTTAGTGTAAGAAAAAAAATATAGTAGAAAAAAAGATATAAACGAAAATAGCATATCATATATTTATGGCAATTGAGAATTGAGAATAATAATAGAAGCCTCCTTTTTAATGATGCAAAGTAGAAAATTACATAATGATAGCATGCCTAAAATAAATTTACAAAAGGTAATACCCCCCTATAAAATACTTGGTGTTCGCACCTATCCCCTTATTTTTTTCACACACTGTATCCCTCAAGAATGGAGGATGTAGCAAATTGCAAACCAAGTGCTGACCCGGCAAGTCCAATGGAGGATGTAGCAGTAGCTGAACTGGCAGGCCCAACAAATGCCATTGAAGTAGATGTTCTTCCTGCCACTATGAAGACGGTGACATCAGATGCTGTTTGTCAATGTCTATAGCAAGTTTGCAAGCAAGTGCCAATGTATTAGACTAACACATATAATACTTGGATAGTGTACAGCTCTTATTGATTTGTAGACTAAAATTAAGTTACCGATTGTACTATGTATGATAGAAGTTTGCCCAAGATTTACTTAGGCAATGACTTAGCACACTCACTTATTACTCTTTAATACCAGTTGAACTATAGTTTGTGAATTAGTATGCATTTAGTTCAACATGTAATACTTAAGATGATAGTCACATTGGAGATATTTCATTCTGTGATTTGCAATAGCAATGCACACCCATGTGAAACTTCAGATCTCATTTAGAGCTTTCCGCACTTACATGTCATATGCTTTGTTAACAAACTTATGAGGAGTTCTGGAGAATAAGAAGGACCAGGCTTTGAGAGGTGAGAGCATTTCTTTAACTTTGACTCTTGATTTAGTGATCAATTTGGTTAATTTGCAGGAATTTGATGACTTTATGTATTTTCTTCCTTGTTCAGTCTTAGCTTCTGTAATGGATCTTCCTCTCAATGTAGAAGACCATAACATGAACAAAAGAATGTGGGCATGTAGGTGAAATCAAGATGTAAATTTTTGATCAATTAACTTTAATATTAAGTACTTTTGGATCTATCGACCTTGTTGGTCTAAACTCTTTAATTTTGAAACCTCATGCACAGTAGTCCACAATTTATCAAAACTTTACATCTTAAAAAGAAAATCATTTTATAGTGTACAATTAAATACAAGTTGTATCCACAAATAATAGTAAATTATCTTGTTTGATATTCCAAATGTTTCATGTCAAAGATTTTAAATAAATAAAATAGCATTTGCTTTTTCAACTAAAAAATTAAATTAAAAATACTCAAAAATCTTTAATTATGTAAATTTAATCTTCTTGATACAGTTTAATTGTAGACAATTGAAACCACATATGATAAAAGCCATATTTGATTATACTCTGTAAAAAAAGAGGGACAATATTTAGAATCAAAGTAAGCTTGTTGTTTCTAGATTGTTGACTGTTGCTTTACCATTCTCAACATTTTTTATATAACCCATAAACTAAACTAAACTTTTTCATACTCTTCATAAAGGCTTAATTCTTTGTAGATTTCAAAAAATAGAGCCACTGTTATATATTAGCCTTTAAGAATGAACCAAGGGTAATGATCTGATCAAAGTATCCCTCATCCCGGACTCTACAGACTATGGTGCAACATCTCCTTCTGGAAATGAAAAAAATACTAGTAAGTTACTAGAACTACATGGTGTTATAAACCATATGTTAGTATCAGGGGACGTTTGGCTATCATGCGCGGCCAAACGTTGTATAGTACACACGTGCAGCCGAACGTTGTACAATACACATAGTGTTTGAAGAAACGCGCGGCCAAACGCACGGCCAAACATTTGGCTCAACATTGTACAGTACACACAGTATTTGAAGAATGACAACACTTGTTTTAAATGACATCCATCCATCCAAATGGACTAACACCCAAAAATTCCATACAAGCAGGTTGCTAACCAATTCCATAAATTGAACCTAGTAACAAGAAATTCCTTCTTCCATATAGATTGGAGATGCTATATTGCCAAAAAAAGTTTAGAAGGTGAGGAATTATTATTGACCTATGTATCTTACCATCAAAATTGGTATTCAAGATTTTTCCACTTCCCATTCATTTTTGGCTCAAGGTAGTTTCAAGTTTTTTTTCCTTCCCCTTTTTTTTGGCCCAAGGTAGATTAAGGTTTTTTCTTCCCATTTTTTTTGGCTCAAGGTAGTTTCAGGTTTTTATTCCTTCCCATTTTTTTTGGCTCAAGGTAGTTTCAGGTTTTTATTCCTTCCCATTTTTTTTGGCTCAAGGTAGTTTCAAGTTTTTATTCCTTCCCACGTTTTTTGGCTCAAGGTAGTTTAAGGTTTTTCCATTTCCCATTTTTTTGGTTCAAGGTAGTTTTAGATTTTTTTTCCTTCTTATTTTTTTGGCCCAAGGTAGATTAAGGTTTTTTCTTCTTATTTTTTTTGGCTCAAGGTAGTTTTAGGTTTTTGGTTCTTTTTGTCTCAAAATGTAGACCATGGACAATATTCTTTTTGAAGAATAAGGGAATAAATTAAAGGAATACCAAAATTGTACAAATTTACTTGTTCAATAGTATTTTAGATGTTGTATTATATCTTTCTCATGAATTTAACATTAATTTAACATTAATTTAACATTCATGTAATGTGAAAACATATAATTTCTAGGACACATTAAGGGAGTTCTAAATGACAATGTTTTAATAAGACACTCTTGTTGGGTACCTATATCAGGCCATTGCCTCCAAATCAATCTTAGGGGTCAACAATTGCTATAAAAGCAAACGTATTGAAAAAAAAAATATAAAACAACTATGTGAACATAATGTATAGAATGTAAGTAACACATGAGAACACAATCATCAACATCAGATAGACGTTATGCTACAACAAAAAACCAAATAAAGTCTTTGAGTTTGTGGGGAACCAATGCAACTTCCAAGCATCCCTTATTTTTTGGCACCACGGGGCCATATTGCACCATTTCAAACTATATGCTTGGTTTCCACCAGATACAAGTAATCTTTTTTGCCAAAAATTTTCCTTTTTAATTGTAAAATAGAAGATAAAGTTGCCAAATTTGGATGAAAAAATACATGAAAATTAGTAGAGCCCATGTTTTTTGGTCCAAAGATGGATGACTATAGGAATACAATGCTTTACCAAAATTTAAATGATCACCATTTGGGTGCTTTCTAAAAAAAACTAACCAAAAAAGATTGCTTCCACGGTTTTATGAAATGAAAAAATCCTCTACATCTGCATTCAACAAAGTTTATACTAAGGCATACATTGGCCACCAATGGACTTACAATTGCCACATTTCTCCAACATGGTTGACTTTCAACTTTAGTACTAGGTCCTTGCCGAAGGCCTTACTCATTCAAAGTTCATTCACAACCTAAAGCACTAGTGTACATTTGTACAGGTGCTCTCCTCCTGGTTTCATGAGAGCTAAATTACCATCACCCTTTAGTCTTGACTGATTGCATGCCCTCCTAATTTCCTGCTTCAAGACCACAAACAAGTGCACTGTAGCATCATAATGTAGCAGTAGACTGAGAGCTGATTGCAAGCTCAGTTTTGAAGTTGAAGGAGAAGATTGGTTGAGCTACTACGATGGGGAGTTGGAAGATGGGGAGAACGGCGGAAGCATCTTCTAGTTTAGAGTGAAGCAAGGGCTCTCAAGAGTCGGCAGATTCAGGGAACAAGAGAGTAAAGCATGATGCTGGGGCCAAACCCTCGAATATTTGGTTGGAGCCTTTCAACTTGGCTAATGAATGCCCTTCTATTTGTGCAGAATTGAAGAGGCGCGCATCGTTTTTCCAAGGAAGCAATTGGGCTAGGTACACAAAGGAATTTTTCAAGGACATTGGCAGACTTTGTGGTGTGGGCATTCCATTGAAGAAGTTGAAGGACGACCATGGTGTGTCGTTAGAGAGTTTGTTGCCCATGTATCCTTGCAACCGATCACGTACCAGACATCCGTGGAGGCATATGTTTGAGCCTGTGGCCGCAAAGGCTCTACAAATATATCAACGTGTTTACGGTGGCACTCAACTGGACAATTGCAAGTTTGGAACCGCTTTTCTGCAAGAATTGCGGCTACAAGCGCAGAAGAAGCAGGTAAATTGGGCCGGGGGAGCAAAAAAGTTTGTAGCATTCTGGGTAAAGAATGCAGTCACCAATTCGGGTAAATTGACACCTCCGTGCCTTCGTGAGCAGATTTAATCCATGCTTGACTTCATGATGGGCCTTCTCTGCCATGCGGTAGCAGAGAATTCTGCAGCACTGTCGCAATTGAATCAAGTAGAAATTCCCATATGTCTTGTTGCTCTGTTCACCATTGACAAAAAAGTCCCTCTTGCAGCCTCCAAACATCACAGTAAGATGATTATTGATCAAAGGATCTTCCGAGATGTCCCCATACATATAGGGACTCTTGCAAAACAACCACGCAGTAGTAACTCAAAGTCAAAGACCGTGAAAGATGACAAGGTGTTGCTGGGATCACTTTTGAAGAGGCGGTTGAGCACCAAGGACATGCTCGTTGAAACACTCCTCAAACAGAAAATGGCAGAGGAAGAGCTAGCATGATTGCAACAAGTTAGGGAAGACATTGAGAGGGAGGAGAAAGGGCAGTGGTATTCTTTTGCGGCCATTCAATGATCAAAGAAAGATAAGGACCTAGACAAGTCGAAGAGGGCGACTGTGGACAGTTAGCTTTGTGCAACAATGGTAGCTGCTTCCGCATGTTCAGATGCATTTAAGGCAAACGCAAGCGAGGTGGACAAGTGAATTGAGAGAGTGGAGATCTTCAAGCGTAAGGTAATTAAACTCTAGGACCTTGTTGTTGAACTCATCGGTCAAATCCACGTGATACTCATTGAAGAAACTTGCATCCGCCCTCAGCAGTATTTCACATCATTTTCAAAAGATCCATTGCAGATGGTTCCATTGAGAATTGCATTGCCGTGTGTCTTGTACGGCCGCTACTGGGCCTTGGTGAGTCTCCCTTGTGGCTGTATACTCCACCCGTGCTGTATGTTCAAGATTGCCCTATGCGATAAACCGAAGTGCCCAAGCTGTGACCATACTCTGGGAGGTGTCAGGATGGGGCAATGGAGCTTTGCTACAAATTGCCCTAGCATAAAAGCCAGCATTGCAGCATATGATGCTACAATGAAGGGAGACAGCTGGGCTTCCCCTGTAGGATGTGGTGAGATCCTCCCGAAGGTCAAGATCTTGGGCACGGCAGCTACAGAACAACGCAACTGGGGTGCGTTGAAGCGAGCTGTAATTCATAGCAATTTTGACATTGAGCCAAAGCGGGTATGCTTAGGGTCAAATACATCCGCCTTCCTTGATACTGGCGCAAGTGTAGTCCATGCGACTACCGAACATGGACCAATAATTGGGCCCCCTGTCTTGTCCAACCCGATGCTCCCTACCTCCAACCAGCTTCCCGACCAACACATGTCTAGCGAGAAGAATACCAGTATTGTTGTCACCACCCTTTCCTCTACGCTGCCTTGCAACGACAATTTAGGAGAATTGCATGTCGGGGCTCAATTCGACACGGAGGTCGTGGCCATCGCACATGCTGTTGCAGCAGAGTCACTTGCTTTGAACGACATTTGTGAGCTGGATGCGTAGTGACTTCTAGTTTTCACCTATCAATTTTGACTAGGCTTACTATGATGGGAGAAGATAGAATACCATTAATAAAAGCCAATTGTGATTTTTGTCAAGTGCTGACAATTAAGTGCTTTGGAATTTTTATTGACCTTCTATGTTGCTTATGAAGTTCTTCTTGTTCATATATATGGGTGCTGTAGCTAAATATTAACCCATGAGGAATTCAAATATATTAAGCATAATCATAATTATCTGAGTGTACTGTTTTATGAATGTGTCTTGCACACATCCGCAAAACATTTGTATGTTGAGTTTTAGGATGTCTCTTTTGTCCGAGTGAGGCAAGCCAACGCAAAAATATGAACTTGTTTATTTTAAATCACATTGTACCTAGACATGTCCATTGTTCTAATACATTTTTGTTTTTAAATAAGGATTAATTTATAAATGGGAGATCTGAATCACTCCTTTAAAAGGATAAAAATGAGCTTATAAATCATAAAAATGAAACAAATAAATCCGCCATAATGTATCCTCCCTGGGTGTCACCAATGATGGTGTTAGTCAATGTAGAGATTTTATTTAAATTTTATATTAGATATCCATCGGACGTTGACATTGACCCGCCATTCCCTTTCAGTGTATCCAACATGATGATAAACCATATTTTGAAATTTTGCCGTTTGTTCACAGAGAGGGACTTGTATACAAGGGAACAATGCTGACTGTAGGCCAAGGATCAACCCTAACCTCTTGCCATAGCATGACATTGAGTATAAAATGAAGTCAGTTGTGCTACAGCATTTTCCATTGAGCGGAGAGTTAAATAGGCAGGGTCCAAGAATCATAGCGCAGTCCAATGCTCCAGCAGCTTTGATTCAGTTTATTGTTGTCTACAACAACAAAGATGCTCGTGATCAATGGATTCCACTTTGGATTGAAGTAGGTTTGTGGATTACATTGAAGCCTTTGAGTAGAGGTCCTTGGTCGCGGGATGCTCGCATCTATGGTGATGAGTCCTTCATTGGTCCATGGAAGGCATAGATAGGTTGATTTTGTTTTGGTGTAAGCATTGTTCAAGGCGTCGAAGTTCAAAAGCTGGAAGCTATTCAAGTACGTCATGCTTACCAGCGATAGTAGCTTGAATTCGACCCAAATTCTTCCATCAGTGAACTGTGTGCATGCAATTATTTATATGCTTTGTTCTGGGACAACTAGTTGCCGCTGAAGTCTGTACTAGACGTCATACTAGTGGTGCACCATGAACTGGGCGAGTTTGGACGTGCTGGAAGAAGCCACAGGTAGTTGCTGCTGAACGACACGTTTTTTTTACGAGCTGTCTATGTGCTGTAGTTTGGGTTGGAGATGTATGGGTGCGTAGAACCACTTCCCCTTCTAGACCTCAATGACAATTTCTGACCAGTGCCAGACATACATACGTCAGAGGCTTTTTGATTAAAGATGGCTATTGATGTAGCTGCTGCAATGAAAGGAGGGACAGGCAGCAAGGCGGTCCATGTGAGTTGGTTCCTCCCAATGCACATTATGGCAGATTTATTTGTTGTCACAAATGACACTTGTTGGACCACGGCAATGTACATCTTTTGAAATCCCTCTGCTTTGCTATTGGCAAGTTTAATGGATGCAGGCTCAGATTCTAAGTACCAAACAAGACAGGACATCATCAAATGCGTAGTTACTAAGGGCTCTATTGGGTTTCACTGTCATGTAGCAAGACAGGTGCTATACATGAACTTCTGTTATGTGAGATTTAGGCAAGAAGGTCAACAATGGGTGGCTTTGGATCAAGTATTGATTCTTGACATGGTCAAGGCTTCTGTTGTGTTTGGGGGTGAGGAGCTACTGGCATTTGAAGTGGGCCAATCCTGGCCTGTCTCTCAAATCCGTAACAAAATTGCTATTGTTTTGCCTCGCAAGGTCATCCCGGAGTACTATGACCTTGTGGTTGAGTGCCCTAATCGCGTAGACAAGAAGGTGTGCTTTACAACACCCTGAATTTAGTCTCCTTTTTCCTCCACCAACTCATCTCCCTTTCAGTATAAGTCTAATCATGTGGAAATGTGATTTTATGCTGGCGCAAATGAACAGCCGCTTGGAAGCCACCATTGAGATTCAAAGTGTCTTGCCTACCAATGGAAGACTCAAGATGGTCTTGGCGTGATTTAAGTTGTAGCAAAGCAGCTCTCACTAGACATGAGTTCACCATGAAGATTACAATGTATTTAATTGGTCTATAATTTTGAAATCATTTTGTATCATAAAGGGCTTACTTGTATATGGTTCCAAAATATAGAGCTGACTCCACACCTACCAATTCTAATTTAGAGATGTTATGCATGTTGTGCAAAAACTAGTTAATTTGTATTGTTCCACCTAGAAATGGAATACGGATGGGAATCACAAATTTTCAACTTTGTCTTTAGCTTCAGACTTCAAACGGATTTGGTGCACCTTTTCTTTGGGCTCCTTTGTCTCTTCTTGTGAGTTGTATTCACAAATGTTGATATCTCAAGAAGGGAAGAAGGCCTGCTTCATGAGAGCATAATTGGAAATTATAATTGGAAAATACACCATAACAATACGTCATAGTTGCAAAACTATTGTGTGTGAGTGTCTCCAACTATTTAATACTATTTTTCTAAGTGTCTGCAGTTGTTTAATACTATATCTCAAGCTTGTTCCACAAGTAGCCTTGTGCTTCCGCACAACAAAACAAGTATAGTTGGCACCACTATTTAGTATCATGAAATAGAGTTTACCTAAGTGATATCTGTGATAGAGTCATTGACAAAATCAAGTTGTTGGGACTCGGAGCCCTGCTCGAGCTCACTACTTTGGCCATCAACAGATGTTTCTTGAGATTGTTGGTCTTGTACATTTTCCTCCTTATTGAAATCTATATAGCGCCTCCCTTCTCGGCTACGCTGTGCCCGCCTGGACTCGCACCCTACAGCTGCTTCAAATGCGTACTAGGCATTCCTCTGACATGATGCCGTTGCTAAAACCACGAGATCCGGTATTCCACTCTCTTCATCTGCGATTCTCTTCATCAACTTTGCATCATATTGGTGTTGGATATTCCGATACCAAAATTCATACTGTTGCACGACAACGCTTGTACGAGCCTTAGTTCCTCCGTGTTGCAAATGTGCCTGTGTTGAAGCTTTGGCAACGTGATGTGATTTCTCCATCCCCTGGCAACTCCAAACGAACATACTACCATATGTTTTGACAAACCAGGGTCCGTGCTTTACTAGTGCGTGCTGCAGTAGGGGATTACAGGAGTTAGAAACAGACTAGTTGACTTGAACATATTAAACGGCCCAATATCAACACATTAGTCCACTAAAAGAAAGAAGGAAACAAAGCCCTAAATTTTTGAACGAGACCTTGCAAACATGTCTTACAATGTAATGTTTGATGTGACCTTCTCGAAACGCGGCAATGAATGCAGCGCCAAAAGCATCCATGCGAGCTCTACATGTCTGCCTCAGCTTGGGTGAAAGCACCAGCCTAGTCAAGTCAGGTAGTCGATCTTCCACTGTTTCCCACACCCTACGTTGTTTCATCTTTGCCTGTCCCATCTCAAGGTTGTTAGATTTAGATGAGCATACATCCTTCCAAACTCTTATATGAGGTGACTACGAACTATCTTGGAACAACTTGACGGCCACTCCTCTACGTAAGCTTGGTTTCATGACAACATTCCCTATTTTCCCGGACTTCTTCATGTCCTGCTTCATCACAAAGTTACTTGAGTCGACCCCAATGGCAAATAGTGATTTTTTCATAGCTTTGGTCGATGTTGCTTTCCTGTGGTCGTCTTGCATGTTCCAGACAAATGTTAGTTGTACATGCAAAATCTTCTCACATATGCACACCAGTGCATGCAATGTGCACATGTGTATTCGTGATAAGGGAATTGGCAACACCTGTTTCCAACATGGATGTGTTGAGACGTCAACAAGTTCAGCTGTGATTCTAGTCGCAAATAGGCCCCCTTGCCATTAACCGTTGCCTCGATTGGTGGCCTCACGACTCGCCTCTATAGAAGTGCAAGTTTTAAGCTTCTCATGTAACTGCTTGCAATAGATACAATTCATCTTTCAGGAAGGGCCATGTTGCAACCCGTTTATGCAATTGACTGTCTTCATATCGGCACTCAGATGCCACTCAACTAAAAAATTGCCTCGCCCAGGCACATCAAGGGCTTGTCCTTTGTTCTGAGCCTTAATGACCTCTGGGAATCTAGTTTGCTCAAATACCCAGTTCAAGATCTCATATGACTCTTTCTCCACCTGAAAGCATCCTATTGGCCAAATTTCTTGTTTTGATTGAATTGAAAAGTATCTTTCATTGCTACTCCGAATTTCTGGATCCAAAGCACAATTCATTAAAGTTAAACTTACACGTTCAAACTTCTTCTCTCGATGCACTTCTGCCTCATCTAGCTTCAGCACAAAGATAAGCAAACCACCATTGCACTCTACAGGCATTACATAGGAGAATAATTTAACATATATACTTATCAGTCACTGCATTCATAGGCACAAGATTAGAGAGTTCAAGGTAGAAAACACTTTACCTTCAACGGTCATGTCATAAAACAATACCATAGAACGTTGGACAACTTCAAGTTCAGCAAACAAGTTATTTTTGTTGTTGAAAATGACTTCCTTTGCTCCTCTGATGATCTTCTTTTCAACTCTAACTTCTAGAATTGTGCGGCAGCCTTCTACATGGTAGTAATCTCCGATGAATTGGGGTAGCTTTTTGTTCATCTGTCTTTGCAATTGGGCCAGTCTATTATTTGATGGCGACATACTTCCCTTTAATTATGGCATAGATAGCTGCACCCTCTTATTAACGGCCTTATACATTGCAACGTAACCTCTGTGAGTCACCCCTAATCCATCGCATGTGCTAAGCATGACATCCTCTATAATGGATTTTTGAATCTTCGTGAATATGCCGACTGCTACCGCAGTGGTTGCTTGACTCATTCTTGACTCCTCGGCAAGCTTCCTAGCCTCACCTGCGGACAAAATGCATACAAGGACAACAGAAATTTTCTTTTGCAAAGAAGCATCATCTCCCAAATTCTTCTTTCCTCCAAACTGTTCATTTTTCATCTGCATTGTATGCAACACCCCGGGATGAATTGAAGCCCTAATGTGAGTTCTTCTGCACTTGAAATGGCTAGAATCTGCTTTTAGCTCATTGAAATTCTTGAGCTTTCCTTGGTGGACTTGTTGTTGAATGCCTAGCGGTGTTTCTACCATCCTCCTCATCTTCTCTTACAATAGCTTTTCATAAGCAATTGTGCATCTTCTTATTTCTGCTTGTAATGTTTCAACTTCCTCTCCTCGCTGAAGAATTCATCTCTCGTGACATCAGTATATTGCTGAAGCGCTCTCAACTCATTGCACGTGATCTCTAGGGCCTTAACATCGGCCTCCAACTGACTACACTCCTCTCAGTGCCGAGTTGCAGCTTCGGACATTGTACCCAATCCCTGGACCAATGAATTGCATTGGGCCCTCAACTGCAAGATCGTGCATTCATGACTAAAAACCTCTGTTTGAAGCCTCTCAACGGAATCCTTTGAACACCTTCCACCTTTTCTGTCAATATTCCTATCAACTATATGAGCAAGATGCTTGGTATAACCCATCAAGCCACTCTCTCCCTCACATATAAACTCCAAACATTCTTTTGTGTTGCAAAATTTTGGTGGCAAGCTAGAAGCTGGGTCTACAGGATATATCCTACCATCAATCCATAGATCAGTGTGCATCTCACCAGCAACCCTTGCTGGAAAGCTTTCTAAACAAGCTTGGTCCTCTAAAATCTTCCCTTTATGAATGAGTAGAGCATACTTGGAATCCAATCTAACCTGCGGCACATAGCTAAAGTTAGTAACACCCCTGAGTGCCATGCTGCAGCACAGCAAGACCCCTTGCAACCTACTACGCCCTCGGTTTTCGGCCACTCAACTTGATTTCTTCTTCCCATTAAAGTCCACGCCCCTTTTGCCATGATCACATAGAGCACATGCTTTCCCGCCCACTTGTACATGTGTTGGCAAGCCATGTTGGTAAACCCGCCAGATTCCATGTCCGCTCAAAATAATAAACAAATACCTGTTGCAAGGACTGCAAAATTACAAAAGAATAAAACATTGTGTACTGAGGAATTACGGCACTTCTAGGTCTTCATTTCCGCGAAAGGATTTTGGACGCATTGTTTAGCTTGGGGTTGCCACATTTTCCAAGTTCTATTTTCCGATGTACCTCTTTGTCCAGCAACAGCGACATGAACGTGCAGCCCGTTGAAACTTTTGCACTGGTGGCATCGTGCCGAAAAGCACAAGTCAAAGTTGCAGACTACCCAAGAGCTCCTCAGAGGGCCTTTTGAAGACCCGTAAAATTTTCTAATGATGAAATACGAGCTCATTATTTTCCAATTTCCAACGTGCACCAAAGAAATGACGAACCAGCCTTGCCCTATATTTAATGGGACGCAAATCACAAAAGTCATGCAAGCCGTTTGCAAAACAATGGAAAAAAAAATGTGCAAGTTCAAAATCCTCCCACGACTTGGAATCCATGAGTACATGAAATGCAAGCTCATTATTTTCCAATTTCCAACATGCACCAAAGAAATGACAAACCAGCCTTGCCCTATATTTAATGGGACGCAAATCACAAAAGTCATGCAAGCGGTTTGCAAAACAATCGAAAAAGAAATATGAAAGTTCAAAATCCTTCCACAACTTGGAATCTATAAGTACAACAACGCTAGCATGTGAGCTTGGAGTCATGAGCCTGTGAGCATGGAGCTTGGAGCCTGTGAGCCTAGAGCCTATAAAAAAAATCCCATTTCTTTGCCAAATTTTTTTTTTTGTTAAAAAAATTCAAAAAATTGAATTTTTTTTTGCTATTAATGGTAAATTTGGGGCCTATGACTGTATATCCTATGACCATGGATTAGTAAATATTTTATGTGGTGTTCAAATTATTTGTAGTAGAAAAGAATCCTTCACATGGTGAGACCGAGAGTCATTTCTTATGGAGGCTAAGGTTTTGAAGAAACCTTGGCTTCTCAAAAAATGGGGATCGAAGTTTGGTGGTGACCACAGCGTTTTCCCAAGAAATTTAGAAAATAAATGACGGTGTTGTGTTGGTCCTTAGAGTCATTTTTTATTGAGTCTAACCTTAAGGGTTTAGGGTCTAAATGGATTTCAAGGGCAAATGAAGAAAGCCCAGAAACCAATTGCGGCAAAGTCTGTACATACTTTATTTGTTATTCTATATGTGCTTTATTTGTACATGCTTCAATTAGTATTTCCAACAAAATGTTAGAGAACTGGGGGGAATATAATTCTCCACATAATGACTGAGAAAGGCTATTCCCCCCAACGGTCCTCTGGCATATATGACCATCTAACATGGAACCTCTCATAGTGGTGCGTTCTAGAATGCCAATCGTTATGGGACATATGAAAGGAACCTTGAAACTTTGGTCAGAAGTACATAGTCAAATGATGTGAACATCTACCAAAAAAGACGGAGAAGTCTGGTGGTGACCACGGCATAGTCCCAAAAAGTTTAGAAAAATAAATGATGGTGTCATATTGAAACTGGGGGTCATTTCTCATTGAGTCTAATCTTAAGGTCCTAGGGTTTAAATGGATTTCAAAAGCAAATGAAGAAAGTCCAAAAACTAATTGGGGCAAAGTCTATGTAACCGTGGATTTAGGTTTATAAAATTATTATACTTTGAAAATTCCCATTTCCTATCATATATAGTAGAACCTCCTAAAGTTGAACCTATGTAAGCAGATAAACCTTTGTAAGCCAATCAAGTCAAACTAGGCCCGGATTGGGCCACATAACAAAGGCTGTGACTAAAAATGACCCTCTAGAAGTCAATAAAGCTCTATAAACCAATATGTCACACTAATCTAGGACTGATTAGCTTAGAGAGGTTCTACTATAAGACCTTATTATTTTTGTATAAGTTTAAGACTTTGTTCACTCAATAGAAGTGTATTGGACATTCAAAACAAATTATTTGCAAATTATAATTCAAATGATTCAACAATTAATAATCATGAAAAAGGAGGTGGATACTACTTAGCCTCCATTACAGCTACTCTACATCAACCCATAACACTTAGCTCAATATAGAGAACGCGCTATTTCACATAAAATTCAGGGCCTCGCGGGATTTGAATCCGGGCCATCACTTCTAGTCTCCTAGACCTCTTGCAAACATACTCCAATCTAAAGGAGTGACCACTCTTTCAGAGTTTTTTAAAAAATGCCAAAAACGTCTACCAAAAAAATAAACAAAAACATCAAAAATAAATGGATTTAGGATATAAGATGGAAGATAATATTGTCAAGGTGAATGGAAAAAACAAAAACAAAAAATACCAAAAAAAAGAATGGGAAAAAATTAGAAAAGAAAGGATGAAATAATAGAAAAAGAAAAAGAAAAAAGAATAGGAACAAAATAGGAATGGAAACATAAAACGCATGAAAATAATTCATTTCATATTCATACATCCGTTATTAGATACGGGTTGAACATTGTAGTTCTTGGCTATTGACACCCTTACATTACCTAGAATTAGACAAATGGCACTATTCCCATATTTCATACATGCATCAACATGTTCCATACCAAATGTATATTAAGAATTTCACTTGTCTCCCCTACTCTAGAACAGTGATGATCCCTGCACAAAGTAAAAGAAGCTTCAACTCATTGAAGCTATAACTAGGTGCATGAATGAATTGGTCATCATGGATGTCCACCTTGCAGAAGTACCGGTATAGGTAGTATAGATGCTTGCAGTTCACGTATGTATGATGCCCTCCAATAGCGGAAACCAACATTTGAACAAAGTCCGAGCATATGCACGATGGGAACATACCCAGTGTAATTTGATACACATTGATGTTAGGATCTGCCCCGGTCTCCAATGACATTACTGCACCTAGGCTTGGAAAAGGAAGTAAGGTCACTCCCACAATTTGCCCTCAAACGTTTCTAGCACTCTCCCACTTGTTCCGTTGCTGTGTAGTTGGTGAATTTGCATTTCGAAGTATGGTTCGGTTGTTTCTAACCGTTGGATACACAATAGCATCTTGTGGCTACGGTTGATCATAGAAGACACTCTCAAATACGTTTGACATATTAAAGAGTTGTCGTGGGGACAATGTAGGGCGCTCTTGGAGGTGGAAGCTAGCATGCTGTAGATACAATGTCTCCTCTCGATTGAGGTTTGTCCTGGTCAAAACAGGCCAAATCTCCGGAACCTCTGGCCTATCTATAACGTACTTGAGCAATGTACCTTTCACACATCTTTCAATGTCATCTCAACAAAACTAGAAGTCTGCCACCACCTCTTGTTTAGTCTCGTAATCTTCCTTTCTACCACGATAGGTGGGAGCAAGGTTTCCCTTCCGTCCTCTCGCAATTCTGGCAGTGCACTTTATATTTGATGTCCGTTGTTGAGCTTGACATTTTGCATTTGACTTGTGGCTGATCCTTGCAATGTGCCACTTTGATGTATCGCAGTCGCTTTCAAATGCAATTGTAACATGCTTGGATGGTTGAAACTCAGATTCCTTTCCTTTATTCTCGGAACTTTCTACAAAAGCTGTATTGGACCTTGTTTGGACTCGAGGTTGAGAAAAGTTGACTTTGTCATGTCAATGTGAGTCTCCTGCATTGCTAATAGGAACGTCCAGCTTCCTCTTTGTGCTTCCAAAGATCTCTTCTCCTTCCAAATGTGGTATGTGAGTTCCAACACCCTCAGATCCAGGCAATGAATTCAATGCCTTAGCCATTTTCTTTGGGTCTCCACTACGTCTTGTAGTCCTCAACTTCAGCTCCCTTTTTGATGGACCAAATCCAGATGTATGTCCTCTTAAGTAAGCATGGTAGTTTGTCATTTGTGTCCATGCACGAATAAAGTCATCGCAGGTGGCATCAAATAAAACCACTATAAATTGCCAAGAAATTAGTCCACATAAACTTCAATACAGTTAATGGGCCTCTCCAATTCTGATAACCCAAAACCAATTTATATATATAATTCTTCCTTTCCACAGACACGATTTAAGTAACAAAAAATTCTAAATGTCATTCCTTTATATTTTGTCCTACGCGTGACCAAAATCAAAGGTACCACAAGGATGTTAAAATCCTACTGTCGGATCCGACAGTAGTATATTGGCTTTCTTCAAGTACCCCTGTTTTTGGACACACGCAAAAAAATATTGTAAAAAATTAAAAAAAAATTTAGTAAAAACATTTGAATTTTGAAATTGAAACATACTGCAAATCAAATATGAACAATTTTATTTTGCACTATACTATTCCAAAAAATTAAAATGCAATAAACTTTTTAAAATTTTATGGGGACATAGCATTTGCATGAAGCCTCTCCATTTGCAGTATCTGAAATGCCCAAATGCAAGCCAATGGTCCAAGTGATGAAGCAAATCTTCAGTGGTAGCTCCAAAGGATAACCACCACGACCGAATTGCAAAATAACGTGTCTCTACCTCTTCCATAGTCTTTGCATCTTTATACTGTTTGCATAGTGTATTGTGCTGGTGTTGAAATGCCTCCTTGATGTGTTTCTAAGTGTGTTTCTGAAGAAAAATAGTCCAATGCAATAAGCACGTCCTTTCACAATTCTCCATTTTATCACTGGCAAAACCAGGTCCGTATACAATACAAACAGCATTTCAATTGGCCATAGCGCTATCTGCCATGAATCCCTTGAAATTTGGGTTATCTACTCCATGTCATAACATTACTGCATTCAAACACCTCCAAAATTGCATCTGGATCTTGGTATCTTCAGATTGCATATTGCACCTTGAAATGGTCATGACCTTCTTGTACTCCGAATCATACACATGGCAAGCCATCATGGTCCACTCCTTGACATGTATCACGTGGTCAAACGTCATCCACGCATTTTGCAAATTACCTCCACGTTGCATGCGCCTCACCAGGTCCACTCCACTTTCAAGTCCTTCTGTGAGCAGTTTAGAAACGTAGACATTTTCCTTTCCTTGGCCAGGGAAGACATTGTTGTGAATGTATTCAAACCTATACTCCTTCATGATCATAATGCTGTCAATAACACCTCCTTGGTTGTTTGAGCGGAATGAAGATATCACATTGCGTATGTTTAGACTGCTTAAGTACTGAAAACGGTCCATGACCTCTTTTAGCTCCTCCCCCTTCAACATCTCCTTCTCTCCATCTCCATTGTGAAATAGGTAATTTGTTAAAAATTCTTTGCTAGCAAAGAGGGCAATTGCGGAGTTGGTGTCCGATGGTGTTCTGGCCACTTGCTTTGCAATCAGTCCACAATTTTCTTCCGTGGAATCTCTATACATGCCTTTTGCAACTGGATGACCATGGTCTCCAAAGTGAATGGTGGCCCTATTCATTTTAGGATTATCACTATAGCAGTAGTACATCTTAGCATCACATGTGCTCAAGCACGTAGGCGATTTCCTACAAAGTTTGCAAACTAGAAAAAAATCCTTGGGAGGACTCTCTCCTACTACAAAAGGGAACATTATATAACCACTCCACTCTATTTTGTTCTTTTTAGAAGCCCTTTTCAAGTAATCACACTTCAGATTCTCACAAATAAGGTGACCAGCGCAATACAACTTACGAAATTTCAAATTGTCGGAGTTGTTAATGTTTGTTGTCACCAATTTGCACCAAGGATGCCTACTGTATTGCTTGTCCATTCTGTCCAAGTTCTTGGCTGCCGAGGAAGACAATTCAAAGATGACGTCCCCGTTGAATAATGGTGGAAAAAATTGAACTTGATAATGCTTCACATTGTTCACGTCCATTGTTGATAGCTTGTTACGCAAACAATGCATATTAGCTAGTCTCCTCAAATACTCCATTATACTTAATCGATCAATTGGAGTTGGATGCAGTGGAGGTCGTGAGAAATTTGCTTGTGCAGGACTATTTGATGGGATTCCCGATAAACACTTCAGAAGTGAGTTGTCACGCAATACAGGTAGAACTCTACAAGGTTGCTTCTGAAGTGTCAAATCAGGGGACTCTCCCTCAGACTTGCTAGACAACTCCATGATAGTTTCCAATTTCTCAACCTTCACTGCTTGAAAAATTGTATTGCTTATAAGGACTGGAAACAGTTTACGAGGCGGACTAGGCAAAACACTTTAAGACATATATTGCATATTCACTGTGGAGTTATCTGATTGTCAACTTACTAACTCAGTGGATGCGCCTGACATAGACAAGGGAAGTTTGTAAGCTCTATACTTCCCCAAAGACAAATACCAACAATGACCTTCTTCTTCAACATAGATTGAGGACTCCACAAATCTGAAGTGTACGTGAAGGAGGTGGCTCAGAACTCTAGCACGCCCTCTTTTGTCTACTGGAAACACCAACGGAACCTCATGACCATCTACTCAAATCAAAGCCATGGTTATAGGACACGCGATAAGGAAAGTGCAAATGAGAGCAATGGGTCCTTCTTGTGTATTATGGAACCACACTATGGAATAAATATCAGGGACAAACAATCTCGCAAGATGCCAGCATGATGTAAGAGATAACTTTCAAATACATCCTCAATGATGACACAATTCTTTTCACGTCGCCGTCTTCATTTTTCATGAAGAACTTTTTTTAGAAAGAATTTATAGAAGACCAAGCAGCTATGTCAGGTACTTCTATGTGCATGCTCTTCAAATTCTTGCTCTTCATTACTTTAGGAAATAGTTCAGTGACAATAGGCGGCAATGTCAGCTACCTTTATGGTGAATTTACTTAAACTTCTGGCGCTCCGCTATCTTAGATGACATACCCCCGGTATAATAAATGACAATAAGAGACTAATCAATGTCAGAGTAGATTTATGATTGCCAGTTGCTGAATTCTTTAGATTGGCGGCGCATTTATTGACCTGTTATGAGTTAGAGCAATGAATTGTTAGGGAACCCTCCGTCTTTCATCTACAACAGGGTGACATTTATTATGCATTCCGGGCGGTGCTTTTGCGAGACTACAAAGAGGCCCCTTCTCTCTGAAGGAGTTACTTCCATTTGTTTGCAGAAGTATTGCAATAGTTTTCTTAAGGAGGATTGTTTGTGTACTCTTCTATTTCTCCATGCTAGTAGAACACTATAGCTCATCTCTATTGTTTTAGAGCCTACAAGGAAGAGGAAGAAGTGTAATTCTCTATACTTTTCATGTTCTAAAGCACTTAGGAGATCAAAGATGACTCAAGGGAAGAAATTTGTATCAAAGACTAGTGAGGCGACAACAAACAAGCTTTGCAAATCTCTTCATTTCAAAGGAGGAGGTAGCAGCAGAGACGACAAGGTTGGAGACCAAAACATACATGGAGAGCGTGAAGTGGCAGAGGATACTACCTTTCAAGGAGTCGTGGGAGAGCACAACATCTTCAACGTAAGGTTGTCTCTATTATTTTCCACTTCATTGAACAACATTCTATCATCAAAGTTATACAACTTTTGCATTCAAACTTGAATACAATATTTGGTGCAGGTGAATGAGTTCAGATCATATACTCCAAGTGCAAAATAATGACCATGAAATCAGAAGATTGTGGTTGTAGTGAAAATAGGATTGGATATGGCTTTACTACTTTCATGTTTCTCAGGTGAACATTTGGTGCATCATCAATATATAGGTGAGGGATAGAAGCCATCTTTCAATTTTTTTTACAATTTGAGTAGTGATTTGTGTTTTGGCAATGACAAGTTCTACGACTTGTTTTTAAATTATTGAAAAATAATTGGTAACTTATTCAAAGTTCTAATTTCCTCATATTCGTAGGATGTACACTTCTTTATTTACTAAACTCCAACCGTCGGTATAAGCATTTTATTATTTCAGCATTTAAATTTTTAAACTTTTCTTTTTTTGATTTGCATTCTACTTGTTTCTATTTTTTTTTCTCATATGCTATATAGTTCTAGATTATGTCAATCTTCATAAAGATTCAGCTAACCTATTCAGGAAAGAAATTGCAAAGAAGCAACAATGTTTTGGAAACCATTTCATTGAAAGGTGACCTTAGGAATTGCAATTGCACTATTTAATCCTTGGCCAATGAAAGAACCATTTCAATTCAAATGCTAATATCTTATAATGCATGAAGCAAAAACTATTGAAATTTATTTCACCTCCTCACAAAATAGCATACATGAAGATCCTACTAGTAGAAATTTTTGAAAGAATTTTTTCCGAGAATATGGTAAATGCTTTAGAAATGTGAGTTAGGAACGTATTGGATGTTAAAATTTTTTAATGATTCATAGGGTTTATTTATAGATTCAGTGGGGACATATGTAAATATTGAAACTTCAAATACTTTTGGACTAATCCTCTATAAATTACAATCTAGCCCAATGTAAAAAATCAAAATCAAAATCTACCATTCAATATGATGAGTGAAATCATAAGGTGAATGTCATGGTTCAAAAACAAAGTTCAAAATTGCAAACAACAATCATAGTGGTTCATCTTTCTAACCAAACTTTAAACAATTGGTGGGTGCAACTTTAATACTGAGAGGCTATCATGACTGCGGTATAGGATTCAGGCATTTCTATGAATGTAGAACAAATATGCACTCCAAAATTTATCAACTCTTTAACGTGTTTTACCAAGAATCATGTAACAAACAGAAGTTTATGATTTGCAATAGAATTTGATGACATTCAATAGCTTCTTAAATTCCTTCACTGAAATAGAAAACATGATCTTTCTAACAGATCTCCTGCCAATTTGAATTAAAGTAGATATAAAATGTGTTCAAGAATTCTGGTCAGCTATATGGAAAGTGATATAGCGGAATTAGCAACAACTTGAACCTGCAACTCTGGCGACACTTCCAAATAGAAAGAATCTGCGGCACTAAGGATTCAAAAGTAGGTTGGTGGGATAATGCTCGGCGTTGGCGACAACGGAAAGTTCTTGAACCATGCGGCGCTGAGGATTAGATTTTGTAGGGTCCTTCTTCAGCCTTCGCTTTAGACTCTCGGTGGGTTCATTGTGAAGCTCACTTGAGCTTCATTCTCATCGCATGTTCTTGATATTTGAGATCGCGCTCTGGAACTATTTGTCAAAATTGCAGGAACAAGTGGCCACCATGACAAACACCAGAAGAACTTGTAGCCGCAGAAGGGAGGAAGGAAAACAACTTGCGACGAGACAACCTGAAAGCATTCCTGAGTCGAAAACTGCAATGGAGGTATGCATCTATTGATTTTGATCACAATCCTCTCCACGTCATTTGTTTAGCAAAGTGCCCGAAAGACTTAGTCAGACTTCATTTCTGAACTTAGGCAACCTCACTGGGTAAATTTTGAACATTGGAGGGTAGTGCTTAGATTTTGTAGTTCCAGTGCTTTGGTCTCTTGGGATTTTGTCTATTGCACCATGAGAAATAAAGGCTATTACCTGATCTGTATTATTTAGTTAATTGTGCTCAAACTGAAGTTCATCGATTTTAAACTCCGAACATCCTTAGGGTTCTAGTGTACAAGTAGAAGTTAATCGTCTCAAATTCCCGACTGCGCTTTGGGTACTTGTAGTCATACCTCTACTCGATGGAGTATGTAATACTATCTTCACATGTCTCTTGCTTGCAAGGTGTCAGAAACAGAACTCCAATTACAAAAAGTTGCTTCTTCCGTTAATTTAGTGCAGTCTGTGGACTTGTTGAGAACACAAAATCTTCATGAAGTGTGTGACTGATCCGCGGTCGTAAGGTGTGTGAGTGATCTGCGCCAAAGTCTAAAGCAATTATGTTTCCAAAAGAAATTGGATGGACCCGCTACTAGTACCACTTCGAGGGGTAGTACAAGGCACCAGGAAATCACTTGTCGGATTTGATGACCCTTGCACGGGTGCCCAATGCTACCCCCCGAATTGGTTCCAATTGCAGTCCCAACTATATTTTCTCGTGTCTGTGACCTTGGCAATGAATGAGCTGAAGGTTTGTGTCTGTGCCAAACACATTGACTAAGCACAAGGCTTGTGTATGTTAATCTCGCGGTGATTGAGCAGAAGGCTTGTTTCTGTGACCTTCGCGGTGACTGAGCACAATGGGAATTGATGAATTATGAAATGCAGCAATTCTCAAAGCTTTAGAAGACGCTGCAACTCCCAGTCAACTCCCAATTGTTACTTTGAGAACTTGTCACGCGCAAGGAGAATAGAAACTTGCCAATCTAGCTTTGAATAATCATATGTTTCCAATCCAAAGATTATGAAGTCATGCAAGTACCTTAGAAGTAAAGCCAGGTGATTGGAGTCTTGAAAACTTAAAGAATGTTAGCTTCTTGTTGTAGCACAAGGAAGCATAAATCCTACCTTTAAGCGTCTTAAATGACAAAACACCCAAGATGACCCGTGTATCGTTCCCAAAGGATTTTAACTGTAGTTTCTTCAAAATTACCCAAAATGGATCCGGAAAACAAAACCCAAGGCGAAAGAAATTCGGAACTAGAAACTAGGAACTGCAATCCCTCGACCGTATTCCCTAACTCTTTTCTCTCTCAACTCACACCAATAACTCTACCTCAGACTACTTAGGACAGGTAGGTATTTGTCCCAATAGTAATAGAACTTAGTATCCTACTTAACTAAACTTGGATCCAAAAGTAGTGTCATGATCCTATACCTTTCTCGGATTCGGATTCAATAAGCAGAGTAACTGATCAGATAGTTTAATCTCTACTACAGAGGGATCCGCTCTTTGGTTTTAGGAAAGGAACGTATACCCTACCCTTCAATGGATTTAAAGTGACTGAAGTTTCACTTAGAGAAAACAAAACACAAACACACACTAACCCCGGATGCGGATTTTTCCTCACAACTGATCCGGAAATCAATCCGAACCAGTAGGTCACTCAAGAAACCTCCACAATCCTCTCTTACTACAGCATCAGACCTATTCACATCCGGTTCCTTAAGGCAGAATCTGGTGACCAAATAACTAGGCGATCCTAACTACTTGCACATCACTTACTTCCGATTGTAGTAGGACCTCATGAACACGTCAATTAGCTTACGCCTGCCTCTTGCAAATCGCATCCAATCTAAGAACAACTATCCCACACAGAAGCATCCAAGTAACTACAATAGCTAAATTTCAATCCTAGTACACACAATAGTTCAACCAGCTCACTTCAACTCTCGGAACCGGATTCAAACAGAATCCGGGGACTACTCCTCTTCTCAAGTTTTCACCAACGAACTACCTGAACTAGCAATGGTCGAAACACTGCCTAACCCCTCAACACAAGACTAAGACTTTTCAGACTAGTACTCATGGAGTTGAAATCCAAGCTTTCTT
The DNA here is from genome assembly GCA_963969595.1 of Neckera pumila. NCBI lineage: Eukaryota > Viridiplantae > Streptophyta > Bryopsida > Hypnales > Neckeraceae > Neckera > Neckera pumila. Next base: position 2,989,580 of record OZ018418.1, read on the forward strand.
TGCAGAAATTGAAATAGGAAAACAATAGTGTAAAAATGCCCGGAGTTGAAACTAACTCCCAACCTCTAAATACTAACCTCCAAGGGAAACCTTAGTGGTCCCCAGCAATCCAAAATAAAGGACCAAAGAATGACATGTGTCATTCCTTATCCTTCTAAGTTGACTTCCTACCAACCCAGCCAATCCGCAAAAAGTAGATCTCAGATCCTAAAAACCCGGAAAGACACAGTCTAGGTGCATCTAGCTAAAAAGAAACTTGCTAACTGCTTTCGACATACCAAAAAATTGGGTTTCCATCTAACCATGCTAGGGCTACCCCAAGAAACTACCTAACTACTTCGTAATCCTCCTTTGTAAAGGTTTCTCTTTCTTGACGGCACTTTTCCTTGGCGGTTGTTTTCTTCCAGCTGGCGGCTTCCCCTTGGCCACCGTCTTGCTCTTCGATGGTGTCGACGCCTTCTCCTTAAAACTTGTAGGTGAGATGGTCATTGGATCTGACTCAGCATCAGATCTCGGATTCGGTTCAGATTCGGATCCGGATTTGGATTGACTCTGTTCCTTCTTTGAATTGCTGGATGACTCAACTTCCTCCAAATGCTGACTTTGTGGAGACACCTCCCTTGCCTTCTTGGCTGTTGTCTTCTTCTTTTCTAGTACCAAGTGTATGAGGAGACCGCCTTGTACTCTTTCTCTGGGGCGTCTCGGATCCCGACTTCCGGGTCCGATCCTTGGATCCAAATCCATGCGCAGATTCTTCTCTTGCCTTTGACTTCACCTTAGAAGAGGCCTTTGCTGGAGTCTTCTTCTCCACTTCTCGCTTATCAGACTTCACAGGTGCAGGTGGGGACATGAGAGGAACCAGTAGTGTAGGTGCTGTCCTCTTCTCGAATCCCCAAAAGTACCTTGACTGCTGGAGAGCTTCGCGGATCTCATATAGGAGCTTCTCCACTACCTCTGAGTACTCTACCAACACCATCACTGACTTAGCTGCTGCGTTGGAACCGGCCATATGAATTTCCTTGTCAAACAACTTGGCCTTGTTCAACACATCCCCGGAATGGGAGACAAAACTTTCTACTTTCCTCAATGTATCCTCTGCCTCTTTAGACAGGTCCCTCACTTCCTTACTCTTCTCCATACTCTTCTCTAGTTGCTGGTGGAGATCCTGATTCCTCTTAGTGAGCTCCTTCACTTGGGTCTCTAACTTCTGGGAATCACTATCTCGGATTAACCCTTCCATCCTCTCAGCTAGCTCAGACACCTCAATCCTTCCAAGTAGCCCACAAACGTTCCTGACTACTCTTCTCTCAGTGTCTAACCTTCTTCGGATCTTCTTAAGATCCATAATAATCCTATCCAAAGAATCCTCTCCCTGTACTTCCGGTTCCTGAGACTCTTTCCTGGATCCTTTCTTCTTCTGCGAGGCTAGAATCGTCTTAGATTCGGTTCTTTTTCTGGGTGACTCCTTCCTTCTCTCTGGGGACCTTCTTCCAGATTCCTCATCTTCTCCTCTTGATCTCTCTTCTTTCTCAGGCTCTCGAGGTGGAGTAATGATTAACTTCACTAAGATGGCTACTGCCTTATATTCAGTCCTCTCCTGATTCCTAAGTGTCCCTAGGTAGTCATAAAGATGGAAGAGGAAGGGCCAATGGAGGTTGCCTTTGTGTTGCCTAAGGAAGTCACCATCTTCCCTACAAGATCCTTTACTATACCACCCCAGAAGACTTTCCTCTCTCCACTCAATGCTCCAAATATGGTATGGGCCCAAGTGACTGTGATCTAGTTTGGACATTCCGGATATAGGATCAGAACTAAAAACTCCAGCAATCTCTTTTCTCTCTCTATCTTGCAATCTGTGACTACATAGCCATCTTTGGAGTGCGGTGGGTTTAGAAACTTACTATCCGCATACTCGGCCTTTTGTGAAGCCATTCCTTCTCCCAGATGCACAGAGTCATAGACTTTCTTCCATGTCTTCAACGTCCACTTCTTGGGTAGCGCACGGTGCGTCTTTGCCCATTCATTCGACTACTCACTCAAAAGCTCTAGGATCATCGCCTTGTTCTTTAGACTCCAGGCTTGGCGAAGAAATCTTGCGCATCCAAGTTGACCCAGATCCTCCTCTAGCTATTTCCTCTTTCTTTTATCCTTGGGAATTGTTGCAACCAGATTTTTAGTTTTCCTTTGCTTACCTAAAAGTTGGAACGGAAACAAATAATTAGGATCTGGATCCTGCTAGGAGATTGAAGATAGATGAAGCTAATCCAGTAAAGGGTAAACCGGATTTGATCCGATCAAAGTATCAGTACTCAAGAGCAGAATCACATCCGGAACTTATCTCGGATTGGATTAGGGTTGAACTGGATTATTATGGACCGGACCGGAAAAGGTCATGATGACCAATCAGGGGTCCTGGGACTATATAAAGGTTGGTCGTCCCCATTTTCACTCCTTTACTTCCCTCGAGTTTTGGAGCTGACCTTGAGCACTTTAATGCCTTTGTTTGCGCCAAAGCCGTTGTGTGTGTGTAAACTTCACGCCAGGTATGTCAAAGTGCAGGAGAGGTCAAACTTATGTGGGCTGCAGGTTTTGTGTTGTTTTCCAATTGAGATTGGACGAGAGGAAGTGAGGAAAGGGACGTGCGGCTAGGAGAGAGTGAGGTAGCAACCAGGAAGGGTCTAGTTAGCAGTTTGTGTCCATGCCTCAGCTTCGTAAGAACAAATCGGGAGCGTCCAGTTCCTCCTTTGAGATCAAGCTTCGAAAAGTAGTTTCGGTCATCCCGTCCGAGGAATCGGTGAAGACCGAGCTCATGGAAGATCTCAACATGATGGGCTATCTGGTGTTGATGGATAAACCATGGGGATTTAGGAAGGAGCAGATGGTGAGAGAGCTCAAGTGCAAGATGTTGAATCAGTTTGACAACACTGTCCAAGGCCGCCCGACCGAGTGGGAAGAATAGAGGTGGAGGGAAGTTCACAACTTCCGAATAGGAGGTTTCGACATGGCAGGACGGAGGGCAGAGTTCATCCATGACAAGTTTCATGGAGAGCGGAGCAGCAAAGACGGATACGTGGTCGCGGATTGCAAAAGCAACTGGCACCTCCCTCTTCTCTAATTCCTGGTTCCAATCATCCACCTAGAGAACCCGACAAGGGTGACAATGACCATTGGCAATACCATTTTTGGTTCCCTAAGCGGGGAACGGAAGGTAAACTAGGCCCGGATCTTTTGCAATCTGGTATCCCAGCTTGTGACGAGGGTTGGAAAGAGTAGGGCCACTGTTTTGAGTCCCTATCTCTTCCACCTCTACCATCGCAACCAACTCCTCACGGATACGGAAGAAAAAACATGGAACATTCAGGAATCTATCCTGAAGTACAGGGAGTCGGGTTTGGATGACGAGCCGGAGGACGCAACTGGATCTAAACCCAAGACGGAAGAGGAAGATGAGGAGGAGCACCTCCGGATGAGGAAGCGAATGAAGACAACGCCTCCTTACAAGAGAAGAACCCCTCCTACTAATCGGTCTACTCCAGAACAGGGACCGGAAATGGAGATACTAGAAGCCGAAGACCCAAATGACCCGTTCAATCAGTTGACTGTTATTCTAAAGGGATATAGCGGATTGGGAGGTCAAGAGGAGAACCCTCGCTAGTATCGGAGAGCTGGTGGGTGCGCCGGGGGATAGCAGGCTACCGGGTAAGGTGGCACGGTACATCTCCAATCTGGATGAGCACCAGAAGCACAAGGCGGAGATTTGGCGGCTTCAAGAGGAAGTCGACACTTTGAAGGCTGAGATGGTTGCCTTCAAAGAGGACAAGACCGAAGTCTGGGAAATGGTGGAAGTAACCCAGAAGGTGGCCAAGATGGTGAAGGCCACCCTCGGAGAGTCCAGATCCGCCGCTATCAATGCGGAGTTATTCGATAAAGGGGAACATGAGGAGAAGAAGGTATCCAGCTCCGGATAGTTCGAATCTTGACCGATTTCACCGATCGAGTAGAAGCGTCAATGTTGGCGGCCAGGGAGGCGGCCAATCAGATGGACATCAATAGCCAGAAGCTGAACGAGTCCATGTACTCTCGGGAGATCCAACTTTTGGACCTCTTGCTACCTGATTCGTTTGCAGCCGGAGGATCAAATTTGAGGGAGCCCAAGGATCAGATTCCCGAGTCAAAGAAGATCCACCGAAGGCTTGGGCCCGGACAAGCGATCCAGATTGATTCATTGCCAAGATCAGATCTTCCGGATCCTGCTGCCGAGGAGCGAAGCAGGAATTTGACCGAAGTCTTCAACCAACTGCCCGCGGAACCCAAGAGTCCTACGCTAGGTGGGGGAGTTGGAGAGTAGGTAGGTAGGAATGTAATTTTTGTAAAATAGTTAGGACTGGATTGGATGTTGACTTGGTCTAGCCGGTTAGGATCGGATTCAGATGTCCTATGCCGATTTCCAAGGGCCTTTTTGCCTTTGTAAATCAAGTTGTATATACGTCAGCCTCTGCTTGGAAGCTACAAGTCTTTTGTGTGTATGTCTTCTCTTGGCCTCTTGTTGCATATCTCTCTCGTGTGTGGCAGAGTTGTGTGGTGAGGAGGTAGGAAGGTGCATGCTGGTTTGGGTGTGATTTCTCCCTTTGGTGTTTTTGTTTTGATCTTATGTGCAAGCGAGCGGGTAGTGAAAGATTTGGGAGTGAACTTCAGTTCCTCAGCACTTTTAAGGTTTAGGATTCCGAGCAAAACAACCTTTGTTAGGCTAGGCGGATAGGGAGGAATTCCTTAGTTGCTCTAAAACTCCTGGGTGGGAAATCTGGTTGAGTGTCCGATCTCATGAGAGATCTCGCTGCCCTAATTGGTAAACGGAAGAACTTTAGTTGATGTTGGAACAGATGGGTACTCTTGTAACCGCCTCACTTTATATAGACGAAACTTGGCGCGAAGGTCGTTGTAGTATGAGAGGATCATACGGGGGGTCTTTGTGTGACCGGTGATCTGGAGAATTCTCTGGATTGCTGTGAAGGATCAAATCGGATCCGGATTATTGTAGGAGATTGGAGAGTAGAAAAGTGGGTCTTCAGCCACTATAAGTCACGGAAGGAGTGGCGGGCCTGCCACTCTCAAAAGCAAGCGGCGAAGCCTTTGATGGTGAAACAGATGTAAAACTAAACTGGATGAGAGTGAAAATGAATAGGAGTCGATCATATCGGATCGGATAGTTGGCCGGATTGAGAAAGGAGAGAAAGGTCTGATTGTAGTTTTCGGTATTGTTGTGTTTCCGGTTGGGGTGTTAGGATCGGAAGAGGAAATATAGATATTAACGGAGCTTAGAGACCAAATAAGGCTAGATACTTCACAAAATCTCACGGGTTCGATCTTTAGAGTCACTTTGTTATACTTTAGAGTGGTTTTTGGTAGTATAACTGAGAATTTGCTTGCCCTGTGCTACAACAAGAATCAGTGGATTGATCAACTTGATCTTTAGGGAAGCAAACCCACTTCCTTCTGCCTTCACCATAGCTGCTCTCTCTCTTTCTCACAATCTAGAGTTCAAGTATGCTCTCAGTCCTACAGGAAGAAGGTGTTGCGATCCTAACAATTTGTCCTTTTCCTCTCGATTGGATGCGGAACACTGGTTCTCATTCTATCCTTCCCTCTCCCAGACCTCAACCTCTCCTCTAGAGCTCAAAGAAAACTAACAACCCCCAAACTTGAACCGTGAGAAAGAGGTTTGACTTCTGAAGTTTTCTCCTCAAAGCAGTTGCAGCTGTTTAGGGTAGTCGTTTTTTGCGATCATTGCGGAGGAATTTATCCAGTAAAACAGTCATCCCTAATCTCCGATAGAGCCATTTGAGCCATAGATTTCTGTTTAGGGTTCCAATAAGCTCCCGTTATCTTTCTAGATAAGGTTACACCTGGCCCCGATATGATTCGAGATTCTTGACTAAGTTCACGAATGCGGATCTGGTTCCAATTTCCGCTACAACCCAAAAACTTTAACTATGGATATTAACCTAATTATCTATATACTATTATCCTATTAGCAAGGAAGATTAATTACAGTAAGATGCTCAATTTAACTTTGGATAAACCAAACAAATTCCTCCCTCTATTATCCCATTAATAAGGTTTATCCTTCTTACTAGGCTTCCACACTTCTCAAAGAAGCCGCTTTCAGTCGCAGGTGGTACCCAATCTGGTACCAAGTGCCAAGCGGGTACCAGAATGAGGTGTACCCATAGGCACCTCCTAGAGTACCATTGGATTTGACAATGCTTCAGGGGGTACCTGCTAGTATCCCTCATTCTAGTACTCGCACAAATACTAGATCCCTAAATTTCAGGGTTGTCACTGTCATGTCACGTCTGGACAAATGTGATGCTGACGAAACGTCCGGATCAAAATCCCTCTTCCGTCCGGATCAAAGATTTGATGAAGGTTCTGTTAGGTCTGACAGATGGGGATGGAAGCGGGCAAAACCTGGATGGACGGAGTTTGTCCACGATTTAGATGGACGGACTCAGAGGATACAGTCTGTGGACGAACCTGTGGAAGTACAAAATGTCAAACTCCGGAATTCCGAATTAGTTTAGGAGTAGATTAGTGAGTTTTTTTGAAATTTTTGAATACTGAAGTAGTAACCTGGAACAATTAGCCAAATTAGGAAATTGGGAAAATTCCGGCCCAGCAAAAACTGTAAAGTGGGTAAGGAACGGATCTTAACGGAATCCGTAATCCGGAAGATAATTCGAATTCTGGAAACCTACGACCTAGGTTCCAGCCTAGGAATTAGGGATCCGTTTGTGAAAGCCGGCGTATTTATGGGCTGTCCCAACGGGTGTCGGTCGCTGGCCGGTTACTTAAGTCTGTTATTCTCCATTTCTTCTCTCTCTTTCTTCCGCTCGAGGAGGCGTGTGTTCTTGCAGGTTTGGTGCACGCGTTAGCTGAGTGAAAGAGTGGTGACTTAGGATCATATAGGGAGAGAAGGAGAGGAGGGTGCCGATTGCACCGGATTAGTAGGATTCTATCGGCGTGGATGGAAGAATCTCGCAGACTGGCAGTTACGGCCAAGTGGCTCAATCCGGTCATACCTACGGATCCGAAGGCGTGGATGCTTTTGGAAGGCGATCTGGACAGCATGGGATGCGCAGGTTTGCTGTGCAAGCCGTGGAATTTGAAGGACAAGGCAATGATCCACGAAGTCGTGACTGGAGCTCCGAATCAGTTTGAGTTGACAGAGCAAGGGGAGTCGGCAAAGTGGACCGAAGAGATGTGGATGGAAGTCTACTCATTCTGGAAGGCGGGATCCGGTTATGCCTTGAGGAATGACGGTTACGTTCACGGGAAGTTCCGGAATCTACCTCATCTGAAGGAAGGTTTTGCGATCCACGATTGCATTGACCTGAGGCAGAGGCAGGTGTTGGAGTTCTTGGTTCCGATCCTGTATCCGGAGACGCCGACCCGGCTCACCAGCACGTTGGACAACACGATTTTTGGAGCGATGGAGGACAGGCCGGTACGCTGGGGAAGAATATTGAAGGCCGTGGTGCAGAAACTGGCGGACGGCGTGTAGAGGGCCAAGTCCAGCCTGATCAGCACCTACCTCTTCCACCTTTACTACTACAACGGGATTGTGAGTGAGCAGGAAACCAAGGACTACAAGGTTGCCGAGGAGATGTTGAACGGCTTGTCTCCGGATCCGGAAAAGCAAGCCAAGGAAGCAGTTCCAGAAGTGACGCCGCCAAGGACGGTCAGGGCGGAAAGTTTGTGGCGGAAGTCGACCGACCCGAACTCAAAAGGGAAGCAACAAGTTCCAAAAACAGAGGAACTAGGCCAGACCTTCGCAGATCTAGGGGGGAACGAGTTATTTGATTCCGGAGTAGAGTGGTTGTAGGAGGCCCGGAAACGATACGAGGACTTGGCTGATTTCGTATGCGTGGTATTGAACGAATTGAAGGTGGAGCTGGACGAGATTTTGGGTGAGATTAGAAAGTGTCCGGATCCGACCCTACTTAGTAGGAAGGAGGAGCACATCCGGAAACTGAAGAAGGAGAAGATCCAACTCAAGACCAGTTTGGATGTTGCGGAGGAAGCCCTAAAGTTCGCATCCAAGAGAAAGTCAAATGCGATGCATGTAGTGAGGACACTGACGGAGTTGGCGAGACAGCCTGCGGATCAAATCACACGCGCCCGGCTCTTCAATGATAAGTTAGTTCAAGAGGGCATAGTGACCAGAAGCATGATCCTCAAGATCCTGGTGGATTATGAAATCAAGATGGAGAACGTGTTGGTAGAGATGAGGAAGCTGTTGGGGTTTCTCGATCCGGTAGTCATGGACTTCACCAAATTTCCGGAAGTTCAGAGTGCGTAGTTGTGGAGGACTTCGGCCAAACCGATCCCCGCCGGAAGGACTCCCAAATCGGAGCAAGGTCTTCAAGCCTTGCTGAAGGACGTTACGGCTCAACTTGCAAGTCAAGCAGGGCCGTCACGAAGGAAGGAGAGGTTAACTGCGGAGGTTACTAAGAAGGGTCCGGATGCTCCGGTTGTTCAGGAAACTTCGGTGCAGACGGTCCTTGTCATGTTCTCCATGCACACGATAAGGGTACCAAAGGGGACTGTAGGATCCAAAGTCACAGCCTCTCCGGTTTGGACGGACTTGACAAATCGGATGCCTGTGATTGAGAATCCGGCCCGGACACATCTGGAAGGTTTCACCCACATGGAGGGAGCATCCGAGGAAGAGGAAGAAGGCAATGACAAGGATCCAGTTGGAGCATCATTGGTGCAACCCATTGAGATGGACTTGGATAGGGAGTTCCTCTAGTCCAATGATGAGGAAACCGAAGTAATGGCAACTCCACTGATCCGACTCCCAATTCAGACCCGGGAAAGTATTCGGAACACCCCGACGAAGACGACAGGAGTGACACAAGGCGGCAGCAGTACAAAGAAACCGCGGAAGAAATAGCTAGTTAGGATGTTTTGATTTTTGATTAGAATTTGAACTCTAGTTCTGGAACGAGTTTTCCGCGTTTGGGACCTTGGTTCCTGATTTATTTTTAGAATGAGCTGGCAGTGGACTTTCTTGGTATTTCGGGTGTTCTCTGATTGGCTACCCGGATTTCCGGGTTGCTTTTTGGCTTTTAGGTGTCGGCTTTTTATGGGGTTTTTAGGGCTGGCAAGCTTGTTGTGTGGGGATTCCCTCCGAGCAGATTTTCATTTGTAATGTATTCCTTTCTTTTAATGTAAGTGTTGAGTGAGCTTTCGGATTTTTATCTTCGTGTTCAAGTGTTGGTCTGAATGCTTGTGACTGTACTAGAGTGTGAGGGAAGACGGGTGAGGAGGAATCCAGATCTTGGGTAGTCGGTTCCATTTGAAAGGTCCATTTGAGACAGTGTAAGATTCTTGACTGAGTGGAAGTGCACAGTGCCTTTAAACTACCATAATGGTGATCCGGTTGATTGAGTAGCGGAAGCAAGTCCGGCTGTCAACCCGTGCGGAGGTATGTGCCCGCCCAAAGGAATTCGCCACTCTCACGGAAGGTCTGCCAATCTCAGAACGGTTTAGCACTTAACAAACAACCCCCGGTAGGATCCGGAACCCTGTGATCTGTCGTTGTAGTAAGGAGTGGATCGAGTCCTGAGTGACCTGCTTTTTGGATCGGGTGTCTAGGAAGTTCTGAGGATCCGGATCTTCTTTCTTTGTTACAACTCCTTTAAATATTTGGGTGTTTGTTTGTGTTTGTCAAGTTCAGTGAGTGTGAGAGTCAGAGTGGTGAAGTCCCTACCCCTCGAAAGATCAAAGCGGACCCTCTGAGGGTAAAATAGAGGTAAAAGAAACCATCTTGATTTGGAAGTGAAAACTGGATTCCGGGTAGAACCGCATTTGGATTGAATTTGGAATAGTTAAAAGTTCCGGAAATGAGTGAATAGGTGATTGGATTGAGGAGAAAAGAAAATCCGAAAAACTTGGAATGTGCAGCATCATCTTGGAATTCCCTGGGACGATAACTCGTGTCATTTTAGCACAACATTGTGGCTAAAGATACTTATGGCTAGATTGCGCGTACGACAGAACCCTTCAAAGGATTTCGCGCGGGGTTTCTTGATAGCTATTTGGACGAACCCGTCGAAGGATTTCGCGCGGGGTCTGTTGACGGCTATTTGGACGACCCGTTTGATTTTACCTTGGGACGGCATTTGAGGACGGTCTTTGTGGATGGCCTGTGCGGACGGACTACTTGGACGGTCCCTCTGATGGTGGGTAGCAAGAACTAACCAACAGATTGATCTTTATTTTTTATTTCTAATTTTTTCTTACACCTATTTTATTTTTAAAAGACACTTTTGTTGGTGTGCATTTCTTTAATTTTTTGCACACCCTATTTTAGTATTTTTTTTGTTAATTCCTAAAGGACCAACAGGCGTTTTTTGGCCATATAGAATTTTTGGGCAGGTACGTACAACTAGAAATTTCCATATTTTTGGCTGAAATTTTAATAGAAGGTGGGGCAAGGAATACCTTTCATATGCACCAAGTTTCATGACATTTGGAAATACGAGTTAGAAGTTAAAGCCTAGTATGTTGTTTTTTTGTATCTGGGCAGTCTAGGCAGATGAGCAAAAATCACTTTTTTTGAAAACAAAAATTTGAAATTGGTTTTCTAGAGTTATATATAGGTGAAAAGATTTGGGTCATTCCATTCTGATCAACAAGTCAAAAGTTATGAAGACTTTAAGTTTGCAAGCAGTGCTGGATTCTCTACTCTAAAATAAACTTTGAAGTCCTTTATCTTACTCAATTTACAGTATTTTTGGAAAAAAATAATATCTTAGGATGTAAATTATTTATTACAGCATTGCCACCATTGTGATTAGCATTTTTCAATTCCATAATTAAATTCTTGAAAATTTTGTATTTTGAATAATTCTCTACTACTATCTATTTATTACTTTGTTCCTATATGTTTTACAATTCCAAATGAAGTGAAAATTTTCAAGCATGTAGCAAACTTGTCTATGAAAAAGAATCCAAAGAAGCACCAATATTGTGGACATTTTTCCATCAAAAAGTGAGCTTGTGAAGTGCCACTGCCCTTTTTTTTGCAGGGCCCAAAAAATGGTTTAAGTGTATTTGATTGCATAATTCTTGCAATCCACACAGTGGAAATTATTGAAATTTTTAAACTATATTCTCAAGTCACCATACTACAAGATTCTATGGTGACAGGTGTAAAAAAAGTTTTTTTTTTCAAAAACTGAATACTTGTACTAAAAAAGGCAATTTAGGAGCGTTTTTGGTGAGAAATGAGAACATAGTCAGGTACTTTAGGGATTAAGACACTTTGGCTCTTGTGTATTTTTTTACACCCAATTTTTTTTGGCAAGATAAGTTATTTTGGTTACTGTACGGGTTATTGTGAATTTTTGGAAGAGAATTCAAACCATTTTTTTGGAGTCAAGGCAATTTGGTTCTTATAAAAAAAAATTCCTATTTGCACCCTATTTTTTTTGGCAAGGCAAATTGGGTGCTTGTACAAGTGTCTTTTTTCTTTTGCCCTTAAAGGGTAAATGCATAAACCTTGCAATCTATGCGGTTTTAGTGTTCATGAATTTTAGACACATATATAAAAAGTAGGTAGTGTGAGATCCTCTGATTAGACTTATTGCATGTGCAACAAAAGCAATTGTCAAATTGCTTTACTCCCTACTGGGTAAAAATTGAAAAAGCAATTTTGAGGGTTTAGGGGCCAAGGAAAGGCCTTGGATTTGGATTAGTATAGGATGTCTAGGGATATCAGTTTAAATTAGTACGGTCCATGGTTTACGGTTTCAACAAAGGGGAAAGAAGGGAAATCATAAACAGCACCCATCACATACAAGAGAATGAAATGCAGAAGAAAATTTGCACCACAATATGTCCAAACTTGTTTTTATTTTAGTGGAATATTTACACATGCACAACAAGGAGTTGTGCTGAAAACTCAAAACTAAAGCTTGTACACTATGTGGAACTACAAAAGTACAAAACTTCCACTATCCGCGATGACAATCTCATATTGACGGATGTCATACATCCTTAACTTCTCAAAGGGTGGACACTCGCTACACTAATACGTGCACCGTCGCAATTCTCACCTCAGATATCTCGGGGCGTGTTTAAGGGTCCTCCAAGTCGATGAATGTGTCATGTGTTGTGTAGAACTTTGAACTAGGATTCAATGATGCCACTTTTGAACCCCTGAGCTAACAACGCTTGCAATCCTTGTAGACGTTGCAAGAAGTACAGAAGGCGCAAAACCGGGACTAAATACGCCTCGTCCAAGTAATCAAAATTTGCCATCAGTTCTGCCGCCTTGTTGAATGAAGAATCGGACAAAGCTGCCATTTGTTCATCTTCATTTATGGCGCTTGAGCGTCCGAGATTCGCACCTGCCATAAATACTATGTCTTCACCATCAGGGTAGGGTGCGAAGACAAAGACATTGCAAGTGTGATCCCAATGACCATGTTGCAGATAAGCAAAATATCGGCGCTTGCGTTGGTGATCCGGATGGATGAGGATGCCACACCTAGTTGCCTCCTTGTTAGACCATTCCAGTTGGCCAACTGAGCGGGGCCGCCGGTAATGCCTATGTAATTGCCGCTTCCAGTACCATACGAGGTTGCTCCTCCACATATTGGCCGAGGCTTTGTGGGAACACGTAATATCAATTCTTAGAAATCTGGATTAATTTAGGAGCAATTTCGTAAATATTTTCAAAATTTTGTATTAATAAAGCCGGAATCGGAACATCTAGTAGAAACTAGGTAGTCAGAAAGTTCCGACCCTCTAATATTTGTAGAATAGATAAGAGACGGACTTTGGCCGGAATCCGTAAACCGCAATGGGATCCGGATTCAGGCAGCCTACGAACTAGGGGTCCGACCTATGAAAACTAGGGATCCGTTTGCAATGGCGGCGCATTAAGTGACCAAACCAATGGATGTCAGTCGCCGGCCGGGTACTTAAGCGCATAGGTCTTTTGTTCTCTCCCTCTTTCTTCCGCTCGAGGAGGTATGTGCTTGCAGGTTTTGGAGCACCTTTTTAGAAGAGTGAAAGAGTGGTGAGTTAGACCGGATAGGGAGAGAAGAAAAGGAAGGTGCCGATTGCACCAAATTGTAGTTCCAAATGGCGGAAACGTCGGCGTAGGGCCAGAAGGCTATTCCCTCTGTCAAGCTCCTGTACCCAGTCATTTCGGCGGACTTCGCTAAACGCTTAAAGTTGGAAGAAGATCTCTTCAACATAGGGTGTATCGGGTTGATCCGGCACCCCTGGAGAGTTAGAAGTGAGGAGTTTCTTTGTGAACTGATTATGGGAACGCCAAATCAATTTAAAACGACGGCAAGGGGTCGGTGGGCCTTTTGGACGGAAAAGATGTGGGCGGAGACTTATGGGTTCAAACAGACCGGATCCGGAAACGCGACCCGGACGAATAGATATTATGACGGGAAATTTAAGAAACTGGCGCACCACAAAGAAGGTTTTGCCATTAGTGACTGCATAGATGAGCGCCACAGGCAGTTGTTAGATTTTCTAATTCCTATCGTGTATCCGGAAAAGCCGACAAGGGTTACGATTACGGTGGCGGATACGATTTTCGGAGCAATCGAGGGATGGGTTGTGAACTGGGCGACCATAATCCACCAAAAGGTGAAGAAGATGGCGGGGGCTATCGACAAGGCCAAGCAGAGTCCGCTCAGCACCTACTTGTTCCATATGTACCACCATTTTGATTTTATGACCCCGCAGGAACAAGTAGCCTATGAGACCGGAATGCAGATCTTGAAATATGGATTCATGGAGGAGTTGAAGCCGACGGAATAAACGCCACAAGAGGAAGAAGAAGAGGAGGAAGATCCGGAACCAAAGCCGCTGGATAAGAAGAAGAGGTAGAAGACCACCAATCCGGACGCACAAAGAACGAGTCTGGACGTGCCAAAACCGAATCCGTACCTGACCCAGCCACTACCAAAAACTTTTGATGAACTCGACTTCTATGAAGCCAAAACCCTATGGATGGTGCAGTGTCAAAAGTTGCACACCGAAATGGCAGAGGTGATCACGGGCGTAGCCAAGGAGTTGAATGTAGAGACGGACCAGATCTTCAACGAGATCCGGAAAAGACCGGATCCGACATTACTCCAAGAGAAGGATAAGCAAATCAAGCTGCTTAAGGCGAAACCAGAGCACTACAAGAACAAGTTCCACTGGACGGAGGGTCAGTTGCTCTCAGCTCGGAAGAAAGAGACGGATTCCCTGAAGTTAGTCAGGGATTTGAGGGTGTTGGTAGAAGAACCAGAACATCAAATTATCCGGTCCGCTCTTTACACGAAGAAACTCGAGAATGACGGCATTGTTACCGAATCAAGAGTGCTGCAAGTCTTGGTCAATTACAAGGCTAAGATGAAAATCGTTCTGGACGAGATGCAGCAGCTGCTGGGGCACCTGGATGTGGCCAAGGAGGACTTTGGACCACTTCCGGATATCTTCATGGAGTCCCCGGGCAAACATGGAGCAGGAATTTCCGGGACACAAGAGGATTCAGGTCTGAAGTCCCTGTTTAAGATACCTAAGGCACCTTCCTCAAGTCAGTTCCCGAAGTGGGGCACGATAAGCCCTTTTGTACCTTCCTCACAGTCTCCGAGGGAAACCGAAAAGTTTGAGCAGAGGTTGCTGATTCGAAGAGATTTGTTAGAGGGTTTGGGGACGGTAAATCCGGCGAGAGAACATCCGGAGGGATTCACTCACATGAGACAAGTGTCACCAGCACGGGGTGGAGAATTGATTGACTTGGGAGATCCAACTCCAGAAAGGAGACCGGAAACCAAGTCGGGAACCCGGTTGAAGAAACGGACGGAAATAGTGGAGGCCGAGGTCACGGATCTGGATAAAGAGCTCGAGATTGTGGAGCCTGAGAAGCAACTGAAACTCCGGAAGTCTCAGAAGCGGAAACCGGAAGGAAAGAAGCCGGTGAAACAACAAATTGAAGACTCCGAATCTGGTGAGTTCAAATTAGGATCAAAGTCTGAGGAGGATACAGAGGAAGAGGAGACGTCTCCTACGACCCATCAAAATCCGCCCCAAGCCGCCAAGATAAAGCCAGCAAAGAGTTCCAGTAAGCCAGTAACCAATTAGGGGGCTGGAAGTTCAAAGAAATCCTGGGTGGACAAGTAGTTAGAAGGGAATTACTTGTAAAAGGTGGCTTAGAATTTAGATAGTTTAGTTCCGGAACCAGATTCCAAGCGTGGGCCCAGTTTCCGGAAATTTAGGGATAAGGACTTTCCGGTTTATTTGGGATTTCCTTGGTGTGTGTGTGGTTGCCCGGTTTGTGGGGAGCCCTTTTTCACTTTTAGGATGTTGACTTTGGTTTTGTTTTGGGTTTTTAAAGGGTGGGCAAGTTAGTTGCCCATCATTCCCTCCTAGTTGATATTCAATTGTATTTCATTCTCTTTTCAAAATCTAAGCCCTCGGGTGTGCATTTTGGCTCTATTGGTGTATCCGGATTGTGTTGATCTGTAGTCCGAGTGTTGGAAGGAAAGGATGGGTGAGGAGGAATCCGGATTTAGGAGAATGCAATTTGATCGAGAGTGTACTATTGTCATGTTGTTGGATTGTTGACTTAGGAGCTGCGCACAGTGTCTTTAAACTACTAGAAGAGTAGTCCGGATCATAGAGTAGCGGGGAAGCGAGTCCGGTTCTCGTTGCCGTGCGGAGGTAAGCACCCCGTATTTGTTTCGGGAAGATTACACCCCTGTATTTGTTCCGGGCTCTGAGATCTGTCGTTGTAGTAAGGAAGGGTGAAGTATTCCTGAGTGACCTGCTGTCCGGAATCACCATCCGAAAGCTGTGAGGATCCAGATCTTTCCATCTTGCCGCAACATCTTGAGTACTTGGATGTTCTTGTTTATGTTTGTTAGAATTGTAGGAGAACCAGAGTGGTGAAGTTCCTACCCCTCAAAAGATCAACTAATGGACCCTCTGAAGGTAAAACAGAGGTATCAAAAACCGGATTGGAAGAAGAGACGTAAACCGGATTCAGGATAGATTAGGTTTCGGGTTTGTGTTCCGGACTGTGAAAGTATCCGGAAAATGATAAGTTGGTGAGAAGAAAAAAAGAAAGAAAAGCCGGATAGCTAGAATATACTACATATAATCCGAAAATTCCATAGGACGATATTTTGTGTTATCTTAACACATTTATGTGTTAAAGATACTTATGCCTAGATTACGCATACGACAGGCTTTATTCGGTCAAACCGGCCAATTTTCTTCATTATACTCATAATGAGGTGGCATTTGCTCTTCCAGGCCAAACATCTTGTACAATCGGCTATGAAATGGGGCCTTGCACATGATACATCTCCGCTTCATGATCAATCTTGTGATCATGCATTGCGGGTGGTACATGTGTCGACACATCTTCAAGCTCCATCTGCCCTTGGAGCCAAATGGGTCAAAACAAATTACACATGTGCTTCCATCCTAAACAAACTCAAGGACGTCAGGCCACAGTAGTGGCCTTTCTTGATTGGGAGGCATGTGTAACGGGTATTGGTACCTCTCCATCCTAAATTTGAACTCCAATTTGTCCTTGGAGTTCCAATTGATGCTACCTTCGGCGTCAATGGATAAATTGCTAGGATACATTTCCTCTGGTATAGGCCACGACGTAATGCCAAAGTGACGATACTCTCCTGCGCCAAATTCTGAAGCTACCCTCCTAATTTTGCGTTGCATTTGCAACGATTCATTGCAACCAATAATGCAACACAACTTCATGTTGCTAATGTGCGTCTCCATCTCGTTCATGTCTACAATATGAGCAGAGCTCTCTGCCTCTAATGTCTTGATGCGAGATTGCAAATCGCAATGGCTGTTCATGGCGTCCACTATTTTGGCGTCAGCCGTCACTGCATTTTCGTACATCTTCTCGGCCTCTTTTGGTCGCATCCGCATGTCGTTCCATACAGAGAGGGGGACCGTATCTACGTGGGTTCAGGGTGTTTCAACCGCTATGACTGGAAGAGGCCGATCCCTCAAGGACTCTAGCTCCGCCTCCAACGCTCAACATTTTGCTTTCTCAGCCTCTAACTCTTCCGTATGACGCGCACCGTTCGCAATCAATTGGTCAATTGCAATGATTTTGCCAATTGACGCAATTGAATCAACTCTTGATTCACAGGAGGATACGTGAGCTTTGTGTTTGTAAGGGGGACGGGTGCTTCCGTGAGCATCAATTCAGTTGAAGAAGACATGGTGACATCGTTCATGGACGCATTGTATAGGCCCAATTCAACGGGCCCCATGCCAATGCTTAATGCTGGGAGCTGCATGTCAAAGGCCACATGGTCATGAGTGTCCCCGAACACCATCATCCCGTTCGAGGTTGAAGGGCTAGCACCATCCACCGGCAACATCCCCACGTCTGCGCTTGAAGGGCCGGCACCATCTACCGGTTGCATAATCACGGGAGGGCCCATAATCATGGGAGGGCCCATAACCACGATGTCATCCTCGAGCAAGACATTGACATTTGGCAGAATATCACGGTTTTCGGTGTTTAGTGCTACATCCTCTTGTTGGGCTTTTAGGTACGTTCTCCAATTGACTTTAGCATTCAAAATCACCTCAGCATACGTCATGATAACCAATGCAAGGGTACCATCTCTCTTCGAATGTTTACCCCAGAGGTGAAGCGCTACCTCCATCATCCTCTTATTCAAGCGTGGAGTCGTGCACATCAGTATACTAACAGTTCCAAATTGAATATTAATGCCAATAAGGTCTACAGACCAATGCCAATTTATGTGTGCCTATGCAATGTATTTGCCACATGTCAACCGCAACCAATAAGGCTCCGTCACTGTCTGCCATCTAGGCGACGCCAACTGAGACTGGTCAAAATATACTTCCCAGTCCATAGTCAATCGGTTGCCCCTCCTCTACTTGCCTCTTGTATCATCAGATTGCATGGAATTTGGACTCCCCCTGTTTGCCATTCTCACAGTTCACCTTATCACTCCCAAGCCAGGGTCCATCCAAGGTCCGTCCAGCTCGCAAGCTACCACTTTGACAAAATGCTGCAAAATTTCCAAAAACACCCTTCAAGCTAGACGGCAAGGCTGTGTCTCAAACTAGGTTTGTCCAGCTAATATGGACAAAAGCACTGACATAACGCTGCAAAAGTGCAAAAAACACCCTCAAGCTAGATGGCAAGGCTTTGACTCAAACCAGGGTCCATCCAGCTCAAGAGCAAATGAAATTGTAGAGTGCTCGCTTGCAAAAACACAAACTAAAACTTATGTAGTCTCAATTACCAAAGCAATTAGGATGTGTAATTGACATCAATTCACCTTAACCTTGATGTTAGGGGGACCATCCAGATCAAAAGTGACAACCCTTGATCAACGGCTGGGATGTCCACTGGATGGTTGCTTTAGGTTCGGGAAGCCGTCAACAGGTTCGGCACATCATTGTGCGTCGTCAAGCAAAATGATGACGACAAGATAGGCGACGCATCAGGTGGACGGCCCCTGTAGACGGCCCCTGGTTGGAGACGGACCTGGGGGACGAGACATAGTGGATGGTCCAATGGGACGGACATGGAGACGGACATGGAGAGAAGACCAAGAGAGGAACCAAGAGACGGATCCACTAACGGAGTGTGAGGTCAACAAAAGGCAATGGGCCACAAGGACGGGAGAAGGCAAGACGGACTATAAGGCAACGGGCCATTAGGACGGAAGATATCAATGGGCCATTAGGACGGAAGATATCAATGGGCCAAGAGGACAAACCTACAAGGCAACGGGCCAAGAGGACGAGAGATATCAATGGGCCAAGAGGACGGACCTACAAGGCGATGGGCCAAGAGGACGACAAATATCGATGGACCCTAGTATCAATGGACCCTAGTATCAATGGACCCTGGTATCAACGAACCTTGGTATCTATTATTTTCTAATTATAGAATGATATGGAAATTCAGTTCACACCATGATGTTGGTCATTGTGATATATACTTATGGTGAAATTTTCAAGTTTTTTGAAATATTTCTCTATTTAATAAGATTTTTCGTCACTTTTTCTTCAAAAATTCTGAAAAAAAAAAATTTTCCACCAAAAAAACTAGTTTTCCACCAGCAAAACTATTTTCCACTAGAAAATCTAGATTTTTTCTATAGTAAAGAAGACATTTACTTTCAACTTTGAAGAATAAACACAAAAATTTTCATATACATCTAGTTGCAAAATAGTAGCAAATTGAATGATGGACAATGAGGTTTGAAATCAATGGTCATGGATCTATCATTTAGGGGTTAAAATGGCAACAAGGATGGATATGAAGGGCAAACCCGGGGGACACTGACACAAGGCAAACGATTCCAATGAAAATGAGCAAAACAATAATTTGGGAAAGGTGACCTTGTATTGAATGAAAAAAATTACATCTCAGGAACATTTGGATGGCTCCACAAATGCACAGCCTTGCATATGGCTCACTACCTATATTCTGAACCACTATGGTAGACGGGCCTATTTCAAGTGCGGCCGTGCATAGGGTCCACTGTAATAGAGGATACACTTTGAGTCAAAAAAATTTGCAATTCTTCCAAAGACTAGAGGCGTGTTAGAAGGGCCTTTGTGTGAGGGTCATATGTATTGTGCAAAAAAGAATATATGGCCTTCAGAACTATTGGCTCATACATTTTGATTTCGGAGATGTAGTTTGACTCCTCTTGGAAACTCATGCATCCATGGGTCTCCACCAAAACACCATTGCTGTCAAATAGTAATCCTTGTGGATGGGATTCTCGGACAAGTACTTGTTGCTCCATGTTCCAGTGTCCACCAGCAAGCTAAGCAAAGAAATACCAACGTTCGTCTTCGTTGGATCCAATGATTGACCTACATACCTCTGTGACTTGCTCGTCACTGTTCCATTGTATCTTAGCTAAAGTAACAGACAAGAGGTGTTGGAGGTCTCTCTTCCACTTTCTAGCCAAGCAAGATCCTTCACCCAATGATGACTATTAGCAAAGTCCTGGTAGGTTCTGTTCATTGTATTTGTAATGTAGAGGCATGTGCTCTTTGAGTGTAAACATTTTATACAAGCGTCAATGAAATGGGGCCTTGCACTGCACGCATCTACTTCTTGTCACCATGGTTGGAATGAGACATTTGGGGTGGTACACATGAGGACACGTCCCCAAACACCAATTGCCCTTCGGACCGAACAGCGCTTGACAAATGCTACAAACCGTTCCATCTTTTATGAAATTTGATATAGAAAGCCACACGAGTACATGAGGACCATCTGAAGGGGGGTCCACATACGTATACCACTGAGTAGTGTATTGGAACTCCAAAGATGGGTCGCTGTTCCAATCAATGCTTTTGTTCTCGGCACCAAGTCCGTGTGGTAATGTCACTGGGAACATATCCTCTAATAGAGGCCATGACGTCAAACCAAAATAATGTTGACTATGGTCCCCAAATTCGGCACACACCTTCTTCAACTCACACTGTAGTTGCTACAATTCATTGTAGCTAGGATAAAGGCCAACTTCTTGTGGCACATGGCTAACAGATTCTTCTCTCACAAAGGGTCATCAAACATTTTGTCATGCAAGGTTTTGAATTGGAACTCCAACTCACGCAATTCAATTGCCTCCTTCTCCATTCTGGTGTTGGCCAAGGTCAACCAAGATACATCTCTTTTTGCCACTTGTAACCGTGCTTGCGCGGCATGTAGTGCATTTGACAATTCTTCCACATTTGTCTTGACCTGTTCCAGGTCTACCTCAACTTGGACAGCACGTAAATTAATAGCACCGACGGCGGTTTCATCAACCCCACGGTCTGCTTCCAGACTTGAGCGACTGGATTGTGGAACCCCAAAAGCCAAACTTTATAAGATGGCACAAGGCCGCACTACAAACGCATCTCAAAAATTGGGACCCACGACCTTCTCAACTAGGCCATATGTAGCTGTCACCACTACATCGTCTAACAATGGTGTGTCGAATGTGCTCAAGTGGAGTCTCGGATGCTGCTCTTCCTGAATTTGGACCCTTAAGGTTCTATTTTCATCCAAAAGGGCCTTTGTCTTTTCTTTCTCGCATTGTAAAATTTCGTTGTGTCTTTAATTCATCTCCTCTTTCTCATGTTCCAATGCAGCAAGCTCCCTTCTCAATCGCTCAAATTCTTCATAGAAAACTTCCATTGACATGGCGAAGGGAACTGGTTCATGGGTTGTGCTTCCATTGGTGGTAGTCTACACTACGGTGCGTTCCCAGTCCATTGAACGAGCATTGACTGACGCGTCCCATAAAATTGTGGCAGCCACAATCACTGAACCATCATTTTTGACTCCATTTGGTACGTTGATTTACATGTCATCCCCATCTTCTTCAGCAACATCTACACCCGCGGTCGCATCAAGGAATGTGTCCTCCAAAGGCACGTCCGGATTTGAAAGAATGGTTGTAACTTTGGTTGGGAACTGATCCTTTTGTTACTTTGTTAGGAATGTGGTCCAATCTACATCCTTCAACAAAAATACTTTTGCGTATGCCATCTGACACAATGACAATGTCCTGTCTTTTTTTGAAAGCTTATCCCAAAGTGCCAAAGATACTTTTTCTAACCTCTTCTTCAGTTTAGGGTGACGGCATTGGTTGATGTTGACCGTGCCGGCCTTCACGTGAGTATGGTAACGATCTTGGTCCTAGTGGCGATTTATGTGCACCTAGTCTACATAATGGCTACAAATAACGCAGGTCCAGGGCAAGGGCATATCTTGCCACCCCGGCTTTGCCAAAATCTCATGGTTGTTGTACGTGGACCAGTCAATGGTGGACCGATTCTCGTGCTTTTTTCTATAAGAGGTATCTGGATCACAGGCGGGAAGTTGACGGCCCCTATCCGAGATAACACTGTCTTGGGGAGAAGTCACAACACTAATTTCCATGATAATTGACCTGTATAGATTGCCAACTTGTCACTTGCTGCTTGTAGGGAGAAAATAACCTGCCAACAACAGTTCCGAGGGCTTCTGACTTCCTCCCGAGTTACCAGGCAATGCTTTCTTCAAACCAGGACCTTTGAACTCAAGAAAGTAAGCGCAGACACTGAAATGCTGGAGCAAGGGTTAGCTTATACCCGCAATAGGCCGTCCTGAGTGCAACCAATTAAGGATGGCCGACGGGTCACCATTTCACATTGGGGTCGTCGATGTGGACGGATGGCCCGCCGATCGTCAAAAACGGTACGAACATCAGCTCAAACGCCGGAACTGAAGGACAGACTCTTGGATGGGCCACGAGACGGTCTCCCAGATGAACATATGAATCACAGACGGATGGTCGTCCTCCTAACGCGTTGATTTAGGGTGAAAAGAATGAACGGGTTTGACAGCTTTGGGACAGATCTGAACCACAGTTGATGGGCCGATCTTCTTTTTGACGAGGGGGGGCAGGGTCGACTATTGCGACGGTTTAGGGTTTAGAATTGTGAGGGGATGGGCTATATATGGCCGGATTCATGGACGATTTTATGACGGACTCATGGATGGAATCAGAGAAGGTCCCAGAGATAGACCTAGAGACGGATTTAGGATCATTGACAAGACTATAGGACGGTCCATCGACTGGACGCCTTTCTCGTCCATTAACGAGCTTGGATGGTTGGACCTACCGCAAGACGGACTCAAAATGCAGTGGACGAGATTGAAAAGAGGGGGGTGTTGATGGGACGCCAAACATCGAGCAACTTTGTTTAATTGTGAAGACAACAGACTCACCTGAACCAAGGATACTCAAAATACTTGCTGAAAATTGAGAACTACAGTTATGCAAAAGGTTGTACATAATATGCGATTCACAAGACGGCCACTGTCCGTCCCACACACACACTGTAGTAAAAGTAAAGCGTGTATTAAGTTGCATGTTACAACCTTAGATAAAAATTGACTTGTACATCCACATAGTCTACCCAGAAAGACAAAATTTGTTTACAGCAGATTATAATAAAAATTGAAAATTGTGAATCCGTCTAAGTAGTGAGATCCGGCCGTCGACGTTGACACACATCCAAGCGACGGACTTGGCCACCGTTGCGTGAATTTGTCTCTACAGTGAGATCCGCGAGTTGATATTGACACACAATTCTGCAACGGATTTGGCCATCGTCGCAATGTTGCAATCACGTCCTTGCGCGGTTGAAACGCTCATGAGCAACGGTCCGTCGCACCTCTTCTGACTCCACGCTACCGTCCATGAGTCTGTTGCACCTCACGCGACTTCCTCCGCCACTCTACGAAGTGCGCCTCAACAACCGACTCAAACCGACCCAACACAATGCGCTTCCATGGTTTGCTCCAATTCAAGGTCGTTTGGCCGTCGATGATGAGCCTCTACAATGGGCAATTCAGGTACTGCAACTCAATCCCCGAATAGGATGATTGCGCAAGTGCCCACGTGACGTACCGCGTCAGTTCCCAACGGTCCACAGGGTACCCGGAAGGTTGCCATACATACTGCGCCATTCTTCTAATCCTACGGACGCACCTCTTTATTCAAACCACAACCAGAATCCGCGCGGGCAACGGACAAGGAAGACAACAAGCTCAAATAAGTTGTAAATGGGTGCATGTAGAGATAGAATGCACAATTCAAGCAAGCATTCTATTAGACGGAAAGGGCTGCCGTCGTGTACACTGCAGGCAAAATAAATGGGTTGGACGGGAGGGCGTCGGCGTAAGCCGTCAATCAAGAGTGCTCCCACACGCGATGCCCTCAATTACACATGTGTCAACGATTGGTTCGTCCAATGGATGGCCTTGGCTGGACAAGGCATAGAGTCCATCTAGTAAAGTAGACGATAAGCGTCCACCATGACAAATGGTCACACCTGTCGACGGCCGGTCCGTCTACTAGACGGCCCTGACTGGACGGGTCATAGAGGCCGTCCACCTCCATGGATGACCCGTGGCGATAGGACGGATGGTCACCCTTGTCAACAGTCGTCCCGTCCAGTGGACGACCCTGGTTGAACGAGTCATGGAGGACGTCCAGAGTGATGGACGACCTATGGAGACGGGGAGCGGGACAAGTGGTTGAAAGGTCTGCCGTAATTTTCCACGTTCTTCCGCAAGACTGTCTGGGTGATTGTCCACCCAAATGCACGTCCTCAAGTTCTATTTGAGTCGCCTGTCGACTGGACGGGCAACCTATAGCCTGTCCACGTGGACGGACATGCGACCATCTTGGATAGTCATCTGTCGTTAGGGACTCGGTACTCTGCAGGCACACGAATCCCTGAAGCATACAGCTTGAAGCCTGAAACCTATGGTGGAACAAGGTGGAACAGGTTGCAATTACCAAACCCCAAATTCCAAACCCTAAACCCTAAAATCCTAAAACTTGAATCCAAATCCATCTGTTTTTTGCCTTCTTCATCTATATTAACTGTTTTGGTCATGTATAAGTTCCCTTGGATATTTATTTAGAGTGAGATTGTGTTTGTTTTGGTCCTATTGGTTGGCCCAATCAAGATGTTGAGAAGCTAACCCCTAGAAACCCAAGTCCGTAAGAGCATCCTTTTTTTTTTTTAATCTTCCGCTAATGCAATTCATAATAAGTGAAAACCACCCATGTGGAAGTCATAATATCAAAATGATTTACAACCTTAAACACTCAAGCCCCCTATATACACTTTAATAATATGATAATGATCTACAATGTACTCCATTTTAGTAATTGATTATGATCTTAACATCTCAATTAATGTCCTAAGAAGTCCAATCACCAAAAACCACTTCATCCACCATCATCATGGATCTCAGCGGCAATATCCAAACTCTAGGCTATGTGTCCATTGAGTTTACTTCAACCTCTAATGTCATCATCCTAGCATGGTATTTTTGTAGCTTCCGTAGGTTCAACCATTGACTTGTTCCTGTAATAACATTGTCTGTTGGAGTTCTTTTCTTAATTGCATTTGGTAATAATATCAATGCAGTGTTCAAGGAAAAATTAGAACACAATGTCGGCAAAGTGAAGACATCCAAGGTTGAAAATTGTAGGGGAGCGGGAGTACTATTGCGTCATCCTAAGCATGATAGCGCCTTAATCAACGCAAAGTAGCCGCGAATTGAATTTCAGAACTAGTGTGCCTCAACGGCTCCGAATTGGGCGTTGGTGGTTTAGGGTGACCTTAAACTGCTTTGCAATCTTCCAAATTGGAAGTGCATAATGTGCGACTCATCTATTAGGACATACCCAGTGTACCAAGGGTGTTGAACATTTATTTCACCCTAATCAATTAATTATGGCATGTCACTCTTGTTTGATACCCACTTGGATAGATGTTAGATATACAAATGTATGCTTAAGGTAGGTAATACCATTTTCATCTAACACTTTGAAGTGAAATTAAACAATGTATGTATCTATGGATTCTAAACTGCTTACAATTATAAACAATGTGATGTTCCACTTTGTTACATGTAATATCTTCAAGGTGGTTGCTTTATGTAGGTGTCTAGGCAAGTACCACTAGAAACTTGTACATGAGGATACACTAGATAGTATACAAATCCAATGATGAAGTATGTGGCAAAATGGTACCGCTTGGATCTTCTTTGAGTTAAATGGGATTTGTCATACTATTATACTAGTTGAATAGAATCAACTATTCAATCCCATGTATCAAATTTGGTGTATTGCTTTATGTGGTTTAAGGTGTGAAATGGGAAATATTCTTATAATTTCTCATGGTCCTTGTGGATGGGTTTAGAACCTATATCGGGCACCTCAAAATATATGGAACTAGCACTTTCCTTTGGCAGTCCCTTAATTTTTTGGGGGGGTTTTAGGGTTTAGGGTCCAAGGTCCAGGGTTGCTCTACTCTCTCTATTTGTGCAATGGCACCTAACATATTCCATTCAAAGAATGGCAATTACCGAGATGTTGGTTCAGCTTAACCTGGATAAATTCCCATTTGTCCGTCGTGTTATTACGAGTCTCTGCCAGCCGTCTTACTGACAACTTTTACCTCTAAAGTTATCTTGGTAGGCGCCAAGATAAATGGTCGATTCTTTTGGCAAGGACTCGCTTGTTGTTGCAACCAGAAATTTTGATTTTTTCTTGCTTATCTAAAAGTTGGAACAAAAACGAGTAATTAGAATCCGGATTCTGCTAGGAGGCAGAAGAAGACTGAAGGTACACAAAGCTAATGCAGTATGGGGTAAATTGGATCTGATCCGATCAAAGTATTAGTACTCAGGAGTGGAATCACATTTGAAACTTATCGCGGATCAGATTAGGGTTGATCGGATTGCTATGGACCAGATTGGAAAAGGTCATGATGACCAGTCAGGGTCCTGGGACTATATAAAGGCTGATCTTTCCCATTTTTGCTCCTTCACTTTTCTTGAGTTTTGGAGCTGACCTTGAGCGTTTTAATGCCTGAGTTTGCGCCAAAGCCATTATATGTGCAGAAACTTAAGTGCGAGTGCGTCAGAGTGTGGGAGAGGTCAAGATTGTGTAGGTTGCAGGTTTTGTGTTGTCTTCTGGTTGAGATCAGACGAGAGAAAGTGAGGTAGCGATCGGAAAGGGTCTAGCTAACCAAGTCCATGTCCATGCCTCAACTTTGCAAGAGTAGACCGGGAGCGCCCAGTTCCTCCTCAGAAATTAAGCTCCGGAAAGTAGTTCCAGTCATCCCCTCCAAGGAACTGGCGAGAACCAAGCTCATGGACGACCTCAGCGCGATGGGCTATTCGAGGTTGATGGACTAACCTTGGGGATTTAGAGAGGAGCGGATGGTAAGAGAGTGTGAGTCCTAAGGTTGTTACCTGGAACTCAGAGTCTAAAATTTTTTGCTTTTTATTCATTTTAATGAGTAAATTGTTATCAAATTGACCAGTTATACTACTTTGTGAATAATTGAGATAGAATGATACATGTTGAGAAAAAAAACCCAAAAGCATCAAAACCATTCACATATGTGCTCTTTCCTAAGTTCTAGCAGTAGAAATGGGTAAATGAGAGCCCAAATAGGAATTGGGAGAGTTCTAATTCCAACCTACACCCAAATATTAGAATACTGATAGAATTTACAAAGAGTTTTTATCACAAAGATGCATACAAATAGTGAATTGGCTAAAAATAGTAAATGTAGGTCATTGTAGTTTACCAGTAACTTAGAAAGCCCACGAGAGGAGTTAGAAACATGCCAGGAGTGTAATGGCGAAGACGGATTGCCAAGATTCCCTCATACGAGGAAGATTCCTTTATAAAGGAATTGAAATCAGGAGATAGGAATTTATTTCTCCTTGAATAAGTACCAGTTTGGGTTGGAATTTTGCAAAGAGGGTTTGGAAACTTCCTAGAAGCTACCCAAATTATTTCGTAATTTTCCAAATTGCAGAAGATGACTCCCTGAGAAGTCAACCAAAATTACCACGGATTAAGAAATTCATAGAAATTAATCTGTTAATGGTAAAATCCCACTAAAAATTAGGATAGTGTATTTTAATTTGAATAAGAGCCTAATCAAGTTTCACAACATTCCGACATCGGTAACTACCCAAACCGACGGCGCTAACGGAATTTAACGAAATTCCAAAACATTCCGCAGATGGACCGGCGAATCACGAGCTGACAAAGTCCGAATTAAGTCAACAGCAACTCTTTTTTGACATTCTTGGACCTTCCAGACAACCCTGGCTAGTTAGAATCAACAAAAGTTATAAACTCCAAGAGTTGGATTTTCCACCTTTTTCACTAGGTTGGAAAACACTATCTTTTATGAAAAAAATCGACTTAGGAGTAGGGGGTTAGGGGTTTTCTAGACTAAAAAGGGTCTTCTAGAGCCAAGGCTGTAGACCGTTTTCCATTTGGAGCTTATCTCCAAAAGATATAGCCCATTCAGCTGTAGGGTAGAATTAGGCGTAGTAGTTAGTCATTTTAATTTACTTACATATTGTTTTAGTTTACGTAGATATTGTTTAGAGTAAAAGGAGGTTAATGGGAGCCCCGGAAAAGTATAAAAGGGCTCCCACCAACTCCCTTTGGACCCCTTTTCTTCATTTTATGTTAATTGAGCCGACACGAGGCTCTAGATTCTCGCTTTGTATTTCTGCCAAAATCATTGGCAATTGTTGAGTTTTTGGTCTGGAACGAAAAACCTTGCTTTTATTGCATTAGAATCTTGAATTCCATTCTTTGTTTGATTTTTGGTGCCATTCAAAGAACGTTGGGGTCCCTTTGAATCACTGCTAACGCATATTTTGTGTTTTCTTTCTTTGCTTTGGTTTTTGTACTAACGCCAGGGATATTCCAACCGGATCTCGGCGCAGCCGGTAGTTGGAACCCTTGGATTTGTGTTTTGAGTCCGTTGTCTACTAACCAACTTCCTACCGAGCTTTTTTGGTGAGGAATTTCACACCTTTTGAGTGTTGCAAATTCTTGAGACGTTGGAAGAAGTGGTCCAAGAGTCGGTTATAATATTTTAGAGTGAGTTGGGTGAGATCCAACCCTCATACTAACTGCTAAGTGGTATTTTGTCCGAAATTTGGGGCCATACCCCCCAATACGGCGAAGCTTTGCCCTTAGTTACAATTTTTAGTCACTAATATTTCAAATTTAAAGTAGTTTTTGTCAGCCTTTGCAGGAAGTACCCTCCAAGACAGTGAAGCTTTGCCTTTGCATAGAATTCTAGGAACTTATCGAAAACCATAAAAAGAGTGGTTGTTAGTTGTTTAATTCCTTCCAAAAAGGGGCTAGATCGTTGTACGGCAAAGCTCTGCCCAACCAAAAAATTTCCAGTTTAGTTTTAGTTTAAAAGTATTCCCAAAGTAGGAAACCCAGAGTGGCGAGCAACAGCCGAGGGTGTTAAATCTAGAAATTGGGTTAAATCATCTTAATTTTCAAGACCAGAGTAGCAGCTGAAGCTGGGGAGCCCGGCCAAGCCAGTAAGGCAATACAGTACCGCACAATGGCCAAGGCAAGCCCCATCGGGCTGTCAGTAAGCCACATCAAGCATTCGGTAATCTAGGCTGCCTAACTCTCGCATACATCAGCTGGTTATCCAAAGAATGGGATGATGCCTACGGGCTCCAACTTTGATTTTTTTTTTAAAAGTAGAATTCCTTCACGGAACCCGGACTGAATAGGAATTAGCATAGAAAATTCAGATTTAGAGAAAGGAAGTCCGATCCAGAGAGGGTCCAGAGTAGAGAAAGGCTCGGTTTATTATAAAATTAGGATTTAAAGAGGAAAACAGGCCAGAGAGAGTTCAGACGGATTAAGGTTCCTATTCCCTTAAAATTTCAAATCTTTAAAGAGGGTCTAAACTCCCAGAGAGAGCACAGAGTAAAGAAAGATTCCATCCCCATTAAAATTTCAGATTTAGAAGGGAAAGTCAAATCAGAGAGGGTCCAGAGTGAGCCAAGACTTGTCCTTTATAAAATTTTAGAATATTGAGAGAAGAGGACAGTCCTGAGAGGGTCCAGAGTATAGACTTCTTCTTAACAAGAAAAATCAGATTTTTAGAAAGGAATTTAAGCCAGAAGGAATCATAGAAGAGAGGGCTTTACTTCCTTAAAAATTTCAGATTCTTAGAAAAGGGAAATTAAGTCAGTAAGGAATAAGAGTCAGAAAAAATTGTGTCTAAATAAATTTCAGATTTTTGAAAGGAAATTAGGCCAGAGAAAAGTCGAGTGAGGAGAACTTGGTCTCAGAAACAATTAAAATTTGGAGCAGGAAAGTTCAGGCTAAGAATCTTCAAAAATATCACCATTCAGAAGAAGGAGTGGCCGATTACAAAGGGTGGCAACCATCAATGCTTGATTAACTGAACTTCTAATTGTGTTGGACCAGGTTTCGATTGAGAAGTGAAGAGGACCAGCCCTGCTGGTCAAACGTGGTTGACCAGCCCTTGCCTACTTCCAGGGTGCTTTAGGGTGCTCACAAAGTGCTCTCGAGGCCTCAGAATCAAGTTTGTTACTAAATTGCAACCACAATCCACACCTAGGATACACTGAGTACAATCCAGAGAAGGAAAACAAGTGTTAGAAGGTCAAGGTTCACTTATAAGTTGAGAGAGAAGAAGGTATCGGCACTAAGTTTGAGTTTCGAAACCATTGACTTTATTGCCATAGTAGAATAGAATCTCCAAGTCAATCTACAAAGAAACAAAAATTAAAGAATCAATTGACTGGATGGGTTCTAGAGATTAGCTAAATTAGACAAAAGCTTAGAAAGGCTTAGTTGGATTAGATTTGACTTTGAAATACATAGATAATACTTCCAAACGACTAAGATTTCCAAAGATTTGATGTAGACAAGTAGAATCTTTGAAAAGAAAAAGAAAGACCATAGAAAGAAGTAGAAGAAGACTTTAAGGAAATTCTAGAATTTAGCTAAATCTAGAAAAATTCGAATTTACTTAGTTAGATTGAAATTGATTTTAAAAGATAGTTTGGCGATATTCTAAATCTTAGATTTTTAAAGATTTGTTCTTGAAAAATAAGGCGTAGTTATAGGAAAGAAAAATAACCATAGAAAAAATAAGAGATAATTTAGATAGTTCTTTTTAGAAATTATTTAGATAATAGAAAATTAGAATAAGTTTAGGTTGCTAGAATTGACTTATAAAATATTTTCGATTGTTTATAGATTAGAATTTTTGGGGTTTGCCTTAGATAAAATTAAAGTCTTAGAAAAAGAAATTTAGAAAACCATAAAAACATAACCCACTTAGCATTAGAATAGAATATAGTAGACTAAAACTAAAAAGATTAGGAAAAAATCAAACATGCCTTTAGTCTTTAAATTAAAAGAAAATTAGGACATAGGGGGATAGAATTAGTACGGAGAAAAAACCACATCAAGATAACAAGGAGAATTAACTAGATAAACTGGAACAAAGAACAGGAATTGTGGAAAACCCACTAACCGACCATTTCTTCCAAATATCAAGAATCAAACTTATACAAGACGTGGAGGGAGCACATCGACAAAGGATGGAATTCGCGACCCAGATGGAGCATGAGACCATCGACGATTCCAAGGTGCATTCTTAGTTCTCACTCTCTAATAGTGTTTTAGATTTTAATTAAGTTAGATTTGCTTTAAAAACCTAGAGCCGAATTTAGGACATAGAATTAGACCTTTGGAGGATTTAATTAGTGAAATTAGAATTTAAAATTAAATAGAGAATTCTCCTAGCTTTCCGAAAGGACATTAAACATAGAAATCCGATAAAAATGGAGAAAGTAGTGAGAGAATGAAGTTGACGTAAGAAACAAATGAAAAAATTAGAAAATCATCCAAAAGAATATTCTAAAGGAATTTTAGGATCTAAATTAGAGTAGGAAATTGAGAAGGAAATTACAACCTTAGAGATTTAAAGTAGAATCCTACAAAGAATTAAATCCAAGTAAGTTTTTTTCGTCCGCAGTAAATAAGAATTAGGTGAAAACTAAATTCACCTAAACAACCTTTACTTTGGGTAAAAAACATTAACCTTGGTTTTAACTTCCATGATAGAAATTAACCACCACGTCAAATTAATTTAACCAACTCAGTAGAAGTCAAAAAAGAATCAACTATCGGAATTTTACCACAACTGTTGTAAAATTGATTGATAAATTAACCTAGAAATTACCGGAGAGAATTAGTATGGAAAAAAGTCAAAAGTAATTAGTACTTTAGATTTATCTTGAGAATAGATAAAAGTTAGAGTAAATTTTGAGGAACCGTTAATCGGTCAAAATTTACTAAAACTTTTTAGCTTTAAGTAATTGAATTTTTAACAAAGGTAGAAAATTTAGAAAGGAAGTTAGAATAATTTACCAAGAGGAGTAAAAACTCAAGGTAAATTTAGATGAACCGATAGTCGGTCAAAATTTACCTAGAACCTTAACTAGAAGTGTTGACTTCCTAATAGCCGGCCCTTTCCACAAAAGTGGAACTCAGATCCAGAAAAACCGGATCCAGCTATCCAGGTGCATGCAACCGGAAAGCAACTAGAAAGATGCTTTCTAAAACTTTAACATTCCTCTACTTAATTGAACTCCAACTATCTTTTACTTTCCTAAAGTAAAGTTCACTGGACTCTACTTTTACTTTCCACCTACCAAAAACTGGAGTTCCACTAACTCCCTAGATCAACTTAAAAAACTTTCTACCTACTTCTTCTGTCGCTTGGATGGCGTTGGTGTACTCTTGACTATTCCTTTCCTTGTTGGCTGCTGTCTACCTCTAGTAGACTTAGAAGCTTTCTCCTTTGGGGGAGTTGGAGGCTTACCTTTCCCCTTTTCACGCGCAGGTTCCGGTTCCAGTTCGGATTGTTCTTCTCCTTCCTCAGATTCCTCTCCTGATTCGGATTGGCTCTCCTCCTTTTCGGTGGTCTCTACCGACTCACCTTCTTCAAGTTCAATCTCAATGGGAGGGGACGCCTCCCTACCCCTCTTTGATGTTGATTTCTATTGTTTTGCTGCTAGCTTGTCTGATCAACCGAAAAGGGTGCTCTGTGGAGTGCCCTGATCCGGTTCTGCAAGCTTACTCTGACTGCGGGTCTAGGATCCAGATGAAAACCTTTTCCGATTGCCATGTCAATCTTCAACTTGGAGCCACTGGCTGGTGTGGTCTTCTCCTCCGGTTTTCCTTTTGACTTCCGGTTACCTGAAATCCACGACAGCGTTGCCTTGGTAGGAGTCTCCTCCTTCACCTTTTCTTTGGACTTCGCCGGTTCCGGTTCCGAGTGGAAGCCCGCACTCTCCATGACTTCTCTCAACTCAAACAAGGTACGCTCCATCTCCTCATGATAGGACACCAAGACTGAAACAACCTTGGGTCCCATCTGAGATCCCTCATTAAGCACTCCAGCCTCAAAAAGTTTGGCTTTGTTAACTACATTGCCCAAATTTACAATAAACTTCCGGATCCGGTTAAGGGTGTCTAAGGTTTCAGCCGAGAGCTGTCTAACCTCACTCTCAGATTTTTTCCCTATCTCCTTCTTTAGATACTTTACTTGACCGGTTAGGCTAGCTATCCGGTTTTCTAACTTCCGGGTCACCTCCTTATCACTCATCATTTTCTCTCGGATGCCCTTCAGTTCACTTATAATAGCCCCAAGAAGGTCACTTGACTTCGCCCAAACCGGATCCTTACTAGTCCCCTCTCCAGCTACTTCCTTGCCTTTCTTTTGAGGTTCCTCCGTTTCCTCTTCCGTTTCTGACTCATCTATTGACGCCTCTCTCTGCTCTTCCAGTTCCGGACTAATATCATGCTGTAACATGACGTCCGCGGACTTGTTCTTGGTTATTTCCTTCCCTCTCAATAACTCATTTTGCTCATAGAGGTGGAAGAGAAAGGGAGATAAACCGGAAAGTCTGGACTTACCTACAACTGAGACCATTTTACCTACAACTTCCTTAACTATTAAACCCCAATTCACTTTCCTCCCTCCGGTTAGTGCTCCAATTATCGTCTTTGCTAATGTAATGGTGGCCCGGGTAGGACGCTCTGGATTCAGAATCGGAACTAAGAACTCCAACACTCTCCTATGCCTTAAGTTTGTGCAATCTGCCACGGCATATCCATCCTTGGGGTGGACAGGGTTGCAAAACTTACCACTCTCAAACTCGTGCTGCCGTCCAACTACTCCTTCCCCTTCCTTGGGAAAGTTGTACACCTCGCTCCACATATCTGGAGTCCATCTGGTTGGCTACACCCGGATAGTATGATGCCACTCGCTTGACTGCTTTGTGAGCAGCTCCCCAACAATCGACTCGTTCTTCAGGTTCCACAGCCTCCGCATGAAACCATCACATCCCAACCTTTTCAGGTCCTCTCGCAAGAGCGCCTTCTCCTTGGCATTCTTTGGCAGTTTGGGTACCACTAACCGGAGTTTCAGTGAAGGCGACTTCTCACTCGCTTCTGCCTTCACCATGGCTCTAGCAACTACTTGGACTGACTAGCAACCTCTCAACTCTTCTTGCCCTAGTCAATTGAGCTCTACTGTTGTTCTCTCTCTTAAAGCTAATCAGTCTCACAACCACCTAATTGTAACCGGAATCTTAAAACTTGCACTCCTCCAAGCTCTTCAGTGCTACACTTTCTTGCAAACATTCACTCAAAGTCAGGAAACACCAAAATGTGAAGATAGAATGTGGATGCTTCTACTTGACCCCTTCCTCTCTCTTGACCGTCCGGTTTCCCCACCGTTGGAATTGGCCGTTCCTGTCCATATCGGAAAATGATTTCTGTTCAACGGCTCTCTAGTTTTCCCGTTAGTGACTGTTGGCTCCCGGTTTCCGTTTTCGATACCGGTTTGATTGTTCTTGAATCCCTGGAATCCCGGTTGTGGTCCCACATATATTACCAATTTTTGATTCAAGACAGAAATAGTTAAG
Organism: Neckera pumila; assembly: GCA_963969595.1. Taxonomy (NCBI): domain Eukaryota; kingdom Viridiplantae; phylum Streptophyta; class Bryopsida; order Hypnales; family Neckeraceae; genus Neckera; species Neckera pumila. The sequence goes on from OZ018418.1 coordinate 3,024,036, forward strand.
ACCCGTCTTCACCATTTTACCTCTTTTAAGTGATCCGATGGTTGCTAATCTAAAAATCTACTAAACTATGTACATTAACCTATAAAACAACAAAAAAATATAGAAATAAAATATCTTTAACCTAATTCTATTACAAAGTAATAAAATTTGGCATTTTGGGCTCCCACAACCTGAATAAGGCAAGTATGTGAAATCTTCGCAAATAACTCTCTCAAGCAAGTGCTTTGATAGCCCTATGATCTCAACATACTCATAAACAAAACAACAAACTCTAATTCTACAGTTAGAATTTTTTGCCACTATTTGTATCCAACTAAGCAACCAAAGCAGTTTTCGCCATTCAAGTCGTCTGCTATCTTGTTCTTAATGCGAGAGATGTGATTAATTTGAAAAAAACTCAAACCTACTTACGAGCAACATCATAACTAGCTTGCAAATTTGCTAATCTAACCTGCTACTTACCTGCTATTTGATTGCATACCACAGCAAATCCAAAATTTTGAAATTGCACAGCGAAAGACTCTAGTCCTTGTTATGAAGCCAAAATCCCCCCAAAAAAGTCAACTTATACTTCAAGGTAGACCACCTTCAACAATTGCACAATCAATTTAGACAAATGTCACAAAACTTTGGCAAACCATGAATCACTCAAAGATTGAAGAAGGAATCCTCCAACTCTTAAGCCAAATTTTATAGACCTTTATTCTATTGAGACTCAAAAGCCATGCTCCACTTTGTTTGTCTCAAGGTTTGGGAATGCTGGTTTACACTAATCTCCTTATGAAAAAAACTACAAAACATGTCTAAGTAGGAATTTGATTGCATATTTGCTGCCTTGATGAAGCTTTGGTATTAATAAATCTCAAAGAAAAACAAAGAAACTCCAAACCCTCTTTGATTTGCTATCAATGACACTGAGGAACTTGAGAATTCCATCGAAACTTGCTCATAATTGATTAAAAAATTGAACTTGCAGGTGTTCCCAAAAAAATCAACCTAGCAGGAAATTGTCCCCAACCGCAGCTCTAAACCAGCATCAAAATTGCCAATTTTGTCCCCTTCTTCCAAAATCCCGCAACCCTAACCCCAGCCCAAATCCTCACCAACCCTAATCCCAACCCAAATCCTCCCCAACTTTGCAAAGAATTTCACATACAATTGGAACACAAAAGTTGGCGTCATTTCAAAGATTTCAAAGAAGGCTGTGTCTAGTGTTAAAGCACATACACCCTTGTGAGGACCTTACTGCAAAATCCTTGAACCTGCAAGCAAAACAAACAAACAAGTGTAGCTGAAGCATAAAGAATTCTTGCTACATGAAAAAGGATGGACATTGCAATAGAAAAACTCACCAACAGAACTTAGTAGTGCCAAAGTTCTTGTGATTCCTGATCCCAAAACATGATTTCAATCCAAGCAGCAATTCGGCTAAATTTGAAGTAATGCTTGGCTGCAATTATGAAAGAGGTAGTCGAGCAGAAAACATGGAAAAAACAACATTGTGGAGACTTGCGAAGGAGCAAACAAGCGCATAACTTACAGACCAGAAAAGGGAGGGAGGACTCGTGAGCTCCAAACCCTAGCGCCAATTCCCTAACGTTCCGCAACATATCCAGAGTAGGAAATAGCCTGGATGTCTGATACCCTGGTGATACCTTTATGTTTGTAATATAGACCCGGACCTGTAGAAGGCCAACCTAGTTGCTAGTAAGGTAGTAACACCTGTTCCCAACCAGGAATCAATTCCCTACCTAGAAGTGCCCCTATTTGTAATCACGGCTTAGAACATGTTCTTATCTCTTTTTTAAAGTTAGGATCAATAAGAGTATGACATACATCCTAAAGTATCCAAATAATAGCAAGGAAAAAAGAAGTATGAAGTTGATTTTGAGTGATCGGAATTGGAAGACTCTAGTGATCAGCTTTGTGTTTGGAACACTTTTTGGCTTCCAAAATTTACAATAACTCCAATTTGGGGAATAGAATTACGGAAAATTTTTACTCATAATATTTCTTATCTTCCTATATGGAGAAAATTTTTCATTACGCATTTCGCTCACCATCTATTCCAAAATCCCTTAAGTGATCGGGTATAGGTGTTTCAACCTGAACCGGACTATAATCCTGCCACGCATATCCATCCATTACCTTAAAACGGAGTTACAAATCATTCTAATATGCATTAGTTCTTTTTAAATCAAAGATTTTGCAAATACTATAAGAAGATGTAAATTGATATAATAAAATATTGTGCAGAATTTATGCATCTTGCAAAAGTATCTTACATATCAATTGATAGAAGAGACAAAGCATAAACATCTAGGTATTATATAAACATCTTAATATTCATTCAATTCTTTCTAAATCAAAGGTTTTGCAAATACTATGTAAAGATGAAAATTGATATAATAAAATATTTTGTAAAATAATTATTAATATATATACATCTTGCAAAAGTATCTTGTATATCAATTGATAGAAGCATAAACATCTAGGTATTATAAAAACATCTAAATGGAATTAGAAATATAAAGAAGAAAATGACTTACAAATGAATTCAAAATAAACAAATTCATTGGAGCATATTCCTTTTATATTAGTTTGATACGTAAAGTAATAATAAAATTAGAAGATTAAAATAGAAAAATTGAAAAATTGAAAAATAATATTGAAAACTAAAATTGAAAACTAAAATAGAAAAATAGAAAAAAATAAATAGAAGTAAAAGAAAAGTAATAAGAATAAAAATGTAGTATTTTACCTTTGAGGCCCAATAGATTTTTGACAATGGAGGTTTTCAATGAATTGTCCTACTTTTAAATATCAATGTGCTTGACATTTTTAATTTAAACCATACAAAAGTGAAGACTACTATGTATGGAATTAATCGTGAAAAACTTTGACAATTGGATTTTTAAATTATAGAAATTTTGGATAATCAAATTTGTAGACAAAAAACAAAGTTTGGGCAAAATGAAAAATTATAAGAAGATAAACAATGACTTCTTAACAACAAAGTAATTACAGTAGATTATAAGTAATATTTAATATTTTAATTTCAAGATTTGAGAAACAAAATCTATCTTAAATTTCTACACATTTTCAAACATAAGTAGTTGAAATCCAAAACCAACCAAGTTGGATCATGTAAAATTAAAAATTTTCTATATGCCACACATTTTTAAATTTAGCAATAGATATTATTAGCATATTATTTTGAATTATCAAAAATTTGGAATCATTCTAATTATTTTATATTCTAAATCCCATCAAATTGAACGTAATATTTATAAAATTGCTAAAAACACAAATTTGAAAAAGTTTCTACAATTCCAATTTGTTTTAGCAAAATAAAGATTTGAAATGTCCAAAAAATGTCCTAGAAATGTCCAAATTTTTTTTCTATCTCTACTATTCTTTAAATTGGAAAAACATTAAATTTGCTGCTTTTTTCTATTAGACTACATTTCTTAAGTAAATTTTTAAATACATCTCAAATTTAAATTTAAAAAAATAAAAGAATGCATATAAAGTTGTAAATATGTAAACTTGTTACTCTACAAGAACCTAGGTTAAAAAACATTGAGACTTGTTTCATCCTACCAAGAATTTGCCATTTCAAGAAAATTTGAAGACTAAGGATATATTGTGTCTTTTGGGACATTGAGAGGTTAATACAAAAAAATCTTTTGTTTTTTTCTTTAATTCCAATTTAATTTTTGGAAATACTTTAAATAAAATAAAGTTAAATGAACTACTTTAGGCTTAGTTCTTTTACTTTGAAATAACTCAAAGAAATTTACATAGATTCTTAAAGTATCAGAGTATATTTTCTATTCATTTATAACTTCTAAGACATGTCTTATATTTGTTGATTAACTTTTTGTGAATCTTAGAAAATTTTATAAATATTGTCCTACATAATAAATAAAATGTCCTCAAATACACACATCTACTTTTACATTTGTTCCCCTTGTAATAAAACTTTTAATTCTAAACAGCAATGGAAAGCTCATCAAGGGGGTAAAAAATACAAATATATTTTAGAAGTAGCTTTAAAAGAAAAATTTTATAGACAAAAACAAACCACTTTCAACAGTAGTAATAATAGCATCAATGATAATATATAAAAGTTAAAAGCACTAGGAATATCAGTTCCTAAAGCCGTAAATAAAGTTATTAAATGTAAAAAATTAGAAAGTCATAGTTCTAAATATGATTTATCTAAAATGATTGAATTATTAGAATCATGTGTGCTCATGATGGAGAGAAAATATTAGATATATATGTTGATAGTTTTTTTCCAAAACAAAAGTGCCAAGAATATTTTGAACTTTTAAACTTTACGTACAACCATAGAGGATATGTTGAACAAGGAAAAGAGAAGACTGGAAGAGACACGGTCATGCTTGGTTGGTGGTTTGATACTTATATTGACAAGCCAACTATGTAAATAGTCGGATTTCACCTCAATTACATTATAATCTGTTCTATATATTGGATAAAAATTCATTTTAAGTTAAACAAATAATGTTATAAATTTGAAGTTTTATTAAATGAAATGTATTCAGGATGTTGTTTGAACTTGATTATTACTACAATTATCTAATACAAACATTTATTTAACATCAATATTTATAAATATTCACAATCAGACAAAAAAAATCACAGTAGCAAACTATCGGCAAAAGAAATTCATAAGCTTGGAGAATTGTTTACAAGTGAGGTTTACAAATTCTTGCAACCTGAATTTTCATCTTGGAGACAACAATTAGGATATCTACATTATAAGACAATTCCACAAAATCATGGCCGAATTGGAGGTATACCATTTTCGCATTATGGGTATTACTTAAAACTATTGGATATCACCACATAATGATCTTGGTGATATTCATATGAGAAACTAATCCGGATCAAGGTGTTCCAATGTTGGCTCATTTCCTTCAACATCATCTCCATCCGGGCTTTAAAGTTGACTAGGATCACGGCCACCTTTGATTTGGTTAGTTGGCCTTTATTTACCAGCTGGGTGTTGAAGAGGTTGGCTCTGACTACAAGATCCGCGGGCTACCTGACCAACGCTGTCAAGTTCTGGACAAGTTGGAGAGCTTCTCTCTCCTTCTGCCTTGTTGCTTGCATCTCTCCTTCTATCCAATTTTCTCGAGAATTGATGTCATTCTGGTCCTTTTCCAAGTTTCGAATCTGCTCTTCTATTTTGCACAGCACCTCAGGATCTATCCGTTGCTTGATTTCATCCACAAGCTGCTTCGGTTCCACCTTCAATTCATCAATGATGTCGATGAGAAGATTTGCCAAGTTGTCATGCAACAGCCGAGCTTGCTTGACCCACTAGATTCTGATATTAAAGAACTCCAAAATTTCTCCTGCTTCTACATTTTGGCTGGGCTCTCCTCTTTCCGGTGTTGGAATTTTTACTCGCGCGGCCAGATCGATTGACTTCCTTCGCTTCTCCCAACAATTGGCAGGTTCCACTTTCTTCTCCGGTCGTTCTTCCTCCTCGGACTTTGGATGATCCGGTTCAACTTCATCCGTGAGACCATACTATAGGATTGCAGCCCCAATGTCATACGCAATCATTTATGGGACCACTCAGAACCTCCCTTTGGTGGTAGAGGTGGAGCAAATACAAGCTGATAGGATTGTATTTACTCCTTAACACATGCTCAGCCAATTTTGACACTACACCCGCGATAACCCTACTCCAGTGTACGAGTCTATCTTCCATAGCCCCAAAGATGGTCTTTGCTACCGTGACCATAAACCGGGTAGGCTTTTCTAGATACAAGAATAAAATCAAGAATTCTAGCACCCGCCCATGCCTGTTGTTCCTACAATCACTAATGGTATATCCCTCCTTTGCATTGGCCGGATTTCGGAACATCTTGCTTGTGTAATTATCTGCCTGAGAGGCTAATCTGGATCCATTTTTCTTAAACAAATACACCTCCGCCCAAATGTCCTCGGTCCAAGCTACGGGCCAACCGCTAATTGTCAACTTGTATTGATTTGGAACCCCTAGGATGAGCTCCTAAATGATCCCCTAACTCTTGATGTTCCACAGCCTCCGGATCAATCCTAAGTCCTATAGCCATCAGATTTGCCTCTAACTGCTTCCAGAGGTTCGGGTCGGAAGGAATAGCCGGACAAACTGTACAAGCTGGGATTGAAGGTTTATGGGGACCGTTGCCTTCCACTATGGGATACCGACACAAAAAACACTAATTCGGCGCAAATGACACCAACCTCACCTTCCTCTCTCTAGCACGATCCCTATGTCACCACTCTTTCACCGAACTATACACGTGCAGAGTCCTGCAAAACAAAGAGAGAAAAAGGGAGTGGCGATGGACTTAAATACTCAACGAGCAGCCGACAATTCTCAGAGGAGAACAGGTAGGAGACCGTTTTTGTAACAGTACCCTAGTTTCTTAGCATTACAAGGGAAAATGTATCCTAATGGACAAAAAATTGACATATTTCTGTCAATTGTCCTACCAATTAGGACTACCTGATTCGGATGCTTAGTTGACAAATGTGTGTCAATTGGGACACTCAATTGACAGAGTTTTGACAGATTTTTGTCAACTTGGTTGTCATACAGGACTAAATTCTAGTCTCTCCTAACATATTATAAACAATCTCATGTCTCCGGATTTAGCCACCAACAAAAGCATGTTGAGATCCAAACATGACAAGATAGTATCTGCTAAACAAATTCTTTATAGTAGAAAAAGGGAAGAATTTCAACATGGCTCAGCATGCTTTTTGCCTCTAGAATTATCATGCCTTAAAAAATGCTTAGGATGCTCTCTACCTCTAGAATGCTCAGTATGCTCTCTGCCTCTAGAATGGTTAGCAAAATCAATAGAATTTTCTCATACCAATTCTAGAGGGTCTCTAAGCTAGGTACTTCTGTATTAGAGGATTGGCTTTACTTTTGTCAAAGTCTCATTTTCACAATCCACAAGGAAAAAAGGCTCTCCAAAATTTGCCCCTAGGAAGGAAACAACATACAAGTACAATATATATCTTTACCATTCAAGCCTTCAATTTCATATACAAAAGCATGAAGTATTTTCAAAGATGCACAAGGAGAGAGACAATATAAGTATCAAAATTAAACCTGAAGTCTTTGAAAAATGCAATACGTACATAGAAGCCAAAAGTTATTAGACCATTTACCATATGCTTTTGTGATGCATCGCACATGAAATGGTAAACACAAATCAAACAATCCTAAGGACCAAGCTCTTTCTCCTCTTCAGGAACCTGCCATAGACACGTGAACCATCAATAATGAGCAAACTTCCTCTAGAGAGGAAAAAAACAAAAATATAAAGTTGGAAATTGAAAAAAGAATTGAGAGACCTCTTTCATACCTCTTGAGCTTATAGAGTCCAATATTGGTCATTTATATTCTCAATCTTTTTATTCAAGGGAATCTATAAAGATCTATAAATCCAATAGCAATCAGATAGTTAGAGCTCTTCTATTGAGTACTTTTCACTAAACAAATGATTCTTGAAATGTGATGAGTAAAATAGTATTGAAGATATCCCACAACAATGACCTAAAGAATCATGTTGGATCTGACATTGTATATCTTGGAACTAACCTTGTATATATCTTATGATAGAAGACTTTTCAGATGTGCAGCTTCGCTTGTGCATTTGACAGATCAACCTTCACCACTGAACACAATACCAAGAAAAAATCAAAAGAATGAAAGAAGCAAATAGACAATAATCAATTGCTGCTGCATTGAGAAAAATATAAAGTTTGAGGGTAATTAGATACAAATAAGGGATACCTTCCTTTTGAGAGTTTTGTCAATATCTCCAACCACACTCTGCTTGGAAAGTCGGATATTGTGTATTGATACCTACATATACTCAAAATAAAATTAGATTAATCCAAATTAGGGTTGGCCGGGCGTCTGGGCGTCCGCGTCCGCGACTGGACGTCAGAGGGGTGGCGGACGTCCTGTGACATTTTTTTTTTGGGGGGTTTTCTTTTTTTTTTTAAAAAATGACGCCCATCCGATGTCCACTCCGCCGTGGTCGCAGGAAGCGTTGCCAGTCCGTCCACCATTTTTGGCGGACGGTCCAACGGTCGATGGGTGAGTCCGCCAGTCCTTCCGCCATTTTTGGCGGAGGGTACGGTGGACGCACGCACCAACCGCCGAACCGTCTGCCAAAAATGGCGGACGGGCTTGCGGACGCAGTCACCATCCGCCAGTCCTCCAGCGTCTCATCTACCAAATCCATCGAGGAAAGGGTGCTCGGACGCAGCGTCTGCGCATTGCGGCGTTGACTGTCCGGACCGCAACAATTTGCTCCGTCCGCCAAACCCGTCCGCTTTGCCGTCCGATTCTCGTCTGCCGTATTCTTGGACGGTTTTGGTGGATGCGTACAAATTCAAACTAGACATGTTAACCCCTAAAAGCCTGTTGTCCTTTTTGTGGACAAATGCATTTTTGGGCAGGTCCATACGAGCTGAAATTTTGTGGTGATTTTTTGAAACTTTTTTGGGAGGTACATAAACTGATTAGCTTGATGGAAATATAATTTTTTGCACAATTGGTGCCCGGCAACAAAAGTTATGACCGAACAAGCTCAAAGTAGGGGACTGCGAGTAGGCCAAAAAATGCAAATTTTTTGTTTTTAGTACTTTTAGTATTTTTTTCCTCATAAATTATATTTTTGTCTTTCTAAAAGACTTTGATTCATTTCATTTGGATTTGTTATGAGAAATTTATGGACGTTCTTGTTTTCCGGCAATTAGAGCATCTTTTTGAAAAGAATTATTAATAGGATTCATTTTTGAATGCAATTTTCCTAATTTTTTAGTTTTTTGTATTTTGCATGGTTAAGTTTACTTGCTAGAACAATTTGACCATTGGAATTAGTCCATTTTAATTCCATCTAAAATATATGAATATTTTAGATTTTCCTTCTATCTCGGACCTACTTCTACTTAATAATTTTTTCAACAATGAAAATTAAGTTTTTTTGAATATATTTTTTTGGGTACATTTTCAACTCAATTCTCCACTATAGAGTATAGAAATTCAAAGCTCAAAACTTTGTAGTGTAAAAATTTTAAGTTAAAAATTTCCAAAATCAAAAAATCCAGTCCCACAATGTGGTGAAAATTTTGTTTTTTTCACTTTAAACGTAGGTATCTTGCAATCTGTGTGGTCAGAAATTCTGAAATTTTTTCCACACATTCTCATACTAGTTACTTGTAAGATCCTATGATTAGATGTGGAGAAAAAACATTTTCAATTTTTTGTCACTCTTTGCTTAAAAAATGGCAGTTCTGGGTGTTTTTTGGCAGAAAAAAGGTGTTGGCCTATTGGGCCTTCAAGGGTTAAGAATCACATAGAAAAACAATACACAAGAATATCACTTACAGATTGAAATACTATAATGTTTCATCATGAGGTTGTGACCCCCTAAAGGATGCACGCTTTTCTTTTTTCAAAAGACACTTCAAACTCACATTTCTATAAGAAACATCAAGTAGAACTGAAAAATAGTTTATCTCCACATTGGCACATCTATCCGTAGAATCCTATATCTCACTAGTATGACAATGTGTATCTGAAATTTTAGAATTTTTGGCCGTAGATACTAGATACTGCATTACTGCAAGATATTTGCAATTAAAGTGAAGAAAACAAAATTTGATTCACACTATACGACAAGATTTTAGGACTTCCAACATTTTTAATGCAATATTTCTGCAGTACAGAGTTCTAAGCTTCAAATCTTCATAGAGGAGAATTGAGTTCAGAGTCTAGGAGAAACAAAAATTTTTTTTTAACTATTTTTCATTAATAAAAAAGTTGTAAAAATGAAGATAGAAGGAAGATGTAAAGTCTTCATATGTTCAATATGGAGTTAAAATGCACTAATCCCAATGGTAAGATTGTTGTAGCAATGAAACTAAACCGTGTGGAATTTTGTTGGGGAGAAATTGTAAAAATTCCCGTAAAAATTCCATTGATAATTTAATCCTACATTTTTTATCTTTGTTGCTGCCCCTTCTCTCTTGTTTTGAGCTCATTTGGGCATAACTTTTCTTTTCAAGCATCGATTAAAAAATTATATATATATCCCACAAAGCTTATCATTTTTTCTATTTTGAAAAAAGTTTAGAAAAATATGGACAAAAAATCAGCCCAACGTTACCTGCCCAATATCCCAAATGTCCGCTGTACGGACAATGGCCCTTTAGGGGTTAGAATTGCTAAAGTGATTTGAAAGCTTTTAATGTTCTTTTCTCATGTCAAATCTAAATAGTTAGTTAGCCTAGAATATGAGATTAAAGTGCCTACCATGGATAACTGCAATGAATTTATAGCTTTGAAAAATATACTCCACCATTCTGTAAATGAATTTCTAATGTGTTTTCTTCTCCAAAATCTGTTGTGGGAGAGGCGCATTTACAACAATGTTCAACACTACGGAAATTGAAGATTGCCATGGGTACCCTTGCATAAACTCTTGAACATAAAAATCAAAATCAATCATTGTCAAAATTGGACAATGCTACAAGTAGACTTCGAATAAAATGGTGCAAAATTTTTCAATGAAGAACCGAAACTCATAAAAAATTCAAATTAGCATGTAATCTCACAAATATATAGTTCAGTACCCAAACTCATAAAAAAAAATCCTCCTTCTATTAATGATGAAAAAGAAATGCTAGTTCTTCATAGTTGTATCACGTACATCCATCAATACTAAATTTCAACCTAATTTTGATTGAATTACCAGGAAAATTTTAAATCTTTCATGAAGCTATCTTTTTTGTACTTTCAAGGTTAAAGAATAAAGATACACTCTCTGAAATTAATTCAATTTCGATTTCCCTATTCCATCGATACAAAATACATCATACAATTTGGACTACATCTTTACCAACGTCCAAACCAACATCCATCAACATCCATCAACATCTAATACTGCCATTCTCATTCAAGATGAATAGATGTTCAGGGTCACTAAAGAGTAAAGACTGTAATCATTAGTAATTAGAAATTTGGAATGGAGTAGAGAATTTGAAAAGTACATGAAATTTCACTTATATTATCATACAGTGCTGCTGTATACATAACATACATTGCCGCTGTATACATAACATACAGTTTTCGCGCATACATCCGGATTTTTACATTTACTAAAGATATAGGCATACTTCCTGCTATATATTATCGAAAACTATTCATATGAACGTCGAAAATGTTCATCAGGTACAGGCCAACAAAAAGTATTGCAGAACCAATTGATGATGTGGGCTAAACTGCCTGTTTTCTCCGGGCCTTCTCGACAAGGCCGCTCCAAATAATCTTGAAACGCTAACGCCAATGTGTGGTGGCTGAACTTGCTCATACTGTCCGTTTCCATGTTCAACTTCCAGTACTCGTCGGACATGCAGTCCCCGTTGATTCGCCGAGCTAATTTACAAATCGCATATTCCTCCGATTGACGTGACAAACTTGGAATGATAATTGCATCTCCATTTCTCTCGTGCAGATATGCTATTTTGGGATTCAACCACCACCTCCAAGACAAAGCCTCCTTCATATCACTTGCTGAAGTGAACACATATAAGGATTTAGGCGGTTCTACTGCTAAGGTAGTCATTCCCCAATCGCAAACTCCAATGTACACATGTGACTCTTCTTCTGGAAAGTGAAACATGATGTTGTCTGGAGAGATATCATTGTAAAAAATGTCCTGCATCGTGCACTGCTCGCATGATGTGTAGTAATGCCCATGCAAGCTCCGTCCGTTTCTTTCTAAACCGAGCTAGGTGGAAAGCGTCAATCGTCTCTGCATCCGTTGGATTGCTATACATCAAGTGAACATGTATGTTGTCTGCAATAGAGCAATCGAGGTTCAGCATCTATTGTAGTGTTCCGCCGTTCCACCAATACAAATACCCTTTATACTTTGTTGCATGAACAGCAGCAAACCGTATAATTCCAACATGTGGAATTCTCACTGCCATTGACTCATTCTGGTGTTCCAATTTTGCAAGCTCAGGATGTATGATGTGTTGGTTGGATATCTTTGCTGCAAATTCCCAATAATTAGGAATCTCTGGACAACCCTCAATCCTGACCCTCTGAATTGTCGCATACCCACCCTTCCGGACTTCTTCGTCTTGCGGAATCACTCTTGCCGTGTTAGGAAGCGCTATGAGATGTCGTCTACCCTTACTCAATTCAACAACTCCATCAGCGCTTTTCCACCAATGCAGAGACCCTCGTCTATTCTGGCTCTTTGCGAACGGAGCAAAACGGCTAACAAACAATTCAGCTCTGAGAATCACTTGCTCAAAGGCTTCATCACCTACACGGTGACGCTTCCCATACTTTACTAAGGTGTCCTTTGCATTCCACAATGAATCTTGGATCCTATTTGTCAAGAATTGGTTGAAGCCCCTCTTGTCTGTCTCTTGTTGCCATTTCGGAATGTTGAGTGCATCCATGAATCTTTTCCACATATCTGCCTTGAATTTCTCCGGACCCTCTTCACCGTACCGAATATATTTGGTATACAAGGACATATTGCTTTCCGTCTCATAGAAGTCGACCGTGCATTTGATCAAAAAACATTTCAATGCATAAGAAGGCTACTCTTTATCGGGCGCACTGCTCGATGGGTGCTCATGTTCCTTGTGCTTCCTCTTCGCTGCCTTTTTCGTTCGCACCATCGTGATGGACTTCTTCATATGAATGAATATTTTGAAATTTCCAAAGAACTTCGCTTCCAAAGACAATTACGGGAAAGTTTGAAAAAAAAGCAATAAGATGGCCTCCAAATCTTGACTTTTGTTTTCCCTTGGAAAGGAACCAATGGAGACCTAAGCCATGCTTAAGCCACCAAGCTTTCCGCTCCGCTCTTGCAAGATGCAAAGGAGAAAACAAAAGTGAGGAGCGGATGAATCGTCCGCCCCTCTTATAGTCGGGCAGACGGCAAGGTGGTCGGACGACGATGCATCGGACGGCCCAAATGAGGCGCGCGGTCCGTCGTCCGCAAGATCTGACGGTTTGCGAGCCAAGTTGGACGGAGATCGCGCGCGCTCGGACGACAGATGGCAGACGACAGGTCGACCGCTCGGACGGGGAAGCAGACGCAGCGAGACTCCTCGGACGGCTTTGGCGGACGGAGGGGTACTCCTTGGACGGCTGCCTGTGGACGGAGGGGGACTGGTCGGACGGCTACCTGCGAACGGAGGGGATTGGGCGGACGGAGGGGGGCTACTTGGATGGCAAGCACGGAAGGCGGACGACAGGTTCTCGTCCGCCATTTGCCACTTTGAGAAAGTGATTCTCAGAGCAAAATTATGGACTAGTTTTATTTTGGAGCAATCTAAGTAAGTTTTTCACAAAATTACTTATCGAAGCTAGAACTTAATTTTTAATGCAATTTTTTAATTTTTTAAATTTTTTGTTCTGGATAGGGTTACATTTTCTTTCTACAACAATCCTCACCATTGGGATTATTATATTTCAATTGTATTTCAATTGCATTCCAAAGAAAACAACAATTTTGTTTTCTTGTTTAATTCTGGATATACTTGTACTTAACAATTTTTCAAAGAATGAAGACCAATTTTTTCTTTCTTGATTTCTTTATTAGACTCTAAACTCAATCCATGAGCGTAGAAAATTTGAAATTCTGAAATTGTAGTGCCCAAAAAATAACACAAATGGAGATTACAGTTATCTAAAATTGCAAGACAACAACTCAAAAAAAATTATTTTCAAATTTGAATGCTAATGTCTTCTAGTTTCTAATCGGTACGATAAAACTTCATGAAATTTTTTCCACATCTTTTCAGATAAGTGAAGTAGAAGATCCTATGGTTAGGATTTTAGGGAGAACTGACAGCTCTATTGCCCCAAGGTTTAACCTTCCAGAAAACATTGAAATTCATTGTTTCCCACATTTGATAAAATTTGCAATTTTTGAATTCATATTCGCAATCACAGGCCCCAAATTAGTTACAAAATGTGAAGAAATATAAAGTTAAAGCGGCACAAAATAGGGGGCAGTTTTCACATTTATCCTTTCACGTGGCAATAGAGGGGTCAATATCCAAATGATAGTTTCATGTCATTTTGGACAGAATAGTTGCTTCGGGACTTCATAGGTTCAAATGTTTTATTGAGGTCAACATAATTATCCCTCCATCAATTCATCCTCTCTCAATTTCATTATGCATATCAAATTCCCAAAAAAAACCCAGTAAATTCAACTTGAATGTTGTTATATGGTTTTTATGGTAACTTCATTGCATTTATGGACAAACATTGATGATGAATTCTTCTACTTTGATTGCCTATATATGTAACAATCACATATCATTTATTCAATTTAAATGTACAAAATTATATATTCATCATCTATGCACTATTGCACATTGACATTGACATGGCAAAAGAATAGAAAGCGGTCCAATGCAATATTCATTATCAAAAACTCCACGAATTATACATCAATGGTTTGCAATAATAGTGCTAAATACACTAATCTACTACTCTGTGTACACATTGTGATGTATTGTGTTTTCTTCAAGACTCAAAAATAACTCCGTAATACTTACCATCATCACATTACTACGCTTGCCACATTTTAGATTACATGGCAACTAATTACAATCACTAGACCGTATTGTGCGACAGTGCCTACAATAGTCCAACATACTTCACTCGGAATCTGAATCGATGTCATCTCCTTGAATTGGGGCGGTAGACCCCCACCCATAAACTCCGAGATATGGTCCTCCACCGTAGGTGTCTCTAAGTCTGGTTGATGCACCTCCTTGTCCATAATTTCCGTAGTAAGGACCTTCAAAAGTTGGAGGGGGAACTGGAAGATTTCGTACAGACGGTCCTCCAGTTGAACCACAGGTATCATATCTTCCATAATGCTCATATGAACCACCTGGAATACGCCCCAAATCGTACTGGGACCCACCCTCATTCGAAGGAGTATAGTGCGTGGTTCCATGGCTCCCTCCTCCGCTACGAGAACCAATTTGAGGGTTGTTATTGTAGTATGAACCACGGCCCCCAGCTTGTAGATCACGTGCACCGCGTTCACATTCATATGATCCCTGATGTTCATGATGTGCATATGAACCACCTGCACTGAATCCAGAATAGTACTGTGAGCCCCTTCGGCTAGAATCACCTGCAGTGGATCCATAATAGTATTGCGAGCCCCCTTGGCTAGAATCACTGCGACGGTATGACCCATGTTCCCCTTGTTGTCGCCCACGGTCTTCCAGACTCCTACGCGTTGCTTCTTGCAATTGCTGCTCATACTCAATGTCTTCTCGGCTTTCCTTACACTCGTGCCTCTCTACAGGTGTCACACGCGTTGCACACTCATCATCATTGTCGTTGTCATATGAATATTCATCCTCAACATCCGGCATCACTGTTGCAGGAAATCCAAACTGCCCTTGATTGGACCACTCTAGCATGCAATCGCTTAGTTGAGTCTAGCTTATATAAATAGTTGCTTCACTACGATTCAAATTGGTCACCGATTTTCCATAAATGGTGCGCCAATCTACATCTTTGTGGAGTACAATCTCCGCCCAAATCATGGCCATGTTGGAATAGTTCATGATATTTGGTTTGGAGTCACGTATATTAGCATTCCGTGTTACTTCATCGTATCGGTGGATGAAGTGTTTGCTCAAGCACGACGACTGTGCACCTTCCCGACGAGGAACTTGTATAATGGCGCATTCTTTTGGCCAAATTTTGGCGAGGTGCGTCATTTTCACGTACTTCTTGCATGTAGTGCAAGACAAAGTTTTATTGGATGACGACTTCCATCTACTTTCCGCTACAGAATTCGGGTTGGCCCAATCGTCCCAATTTATGTCTTGGGACTTGCCCTTCTTACTATTTTTTGAGGGTTTATCGCGAGGCATGGTGATTTGATTTAAATCCTCTTTCTTGATCACCAAGTTCACATAAGTTTCTCCAATGTGCAGACAAAATGTTACACAGTTACAATAAAAAATCCTTACGTACTCACTTGAAATAAATTGTGTGAAGCAGTCCCACCTTCAAGCCCAACAATTCGCGCACCTGACCAGAAGGGACGCGCAGAGCCACAGACTAAAATCGGGCACGGGATCGTCCACTCCGAGAGGGAAACGGTTGTGAAGAAATGAGCCGTTTGCCATGCTATTTATTCAGTACGATGGCAGACGAGCCGAGGCGGACGCGTACGACCTCATTGGACGGCCTGGAGGCGGACGCCAGGATCCAGCGGATAGAAATCACCGTCCAATAGATCGCACGGCCACCAACGACAGGCGGACGGACCGACAGACGGAGAAAACGGACGGAGGGGAAAGGCGGACGGCGCGGACAGGCGGATGGTGCTGGAAGGTGGACGCGGAACGTGGATTGCGGGGCCGGTGTCGTAGCAGACGGAGGCGTCACCATGGCGGACGGAGATGTCGCAAACGCGGACGCAGACATTGGACGTCGCGGACGGGGGCGTCTGCGAGGTGGACGGGGCCGCGTTCGGTCAAACCTACAAAAAAAGCAGCCCAGCCCTTACCCCGAAATGCCCAAGGCCTATTTTGTGTTTCTTGGAATTTGCTCTAAATTGAACAAAATGCTAACATTTTGATAAATTGTATCAATTTTTTTTTTAATTGTAACTGTACAAATTGGAATTGGACATATTAGAGATATTATAGAAAAAGAAAACATAACAATATCACTTATTGAGTGAAAGATTATAATTTTTGACTACAAGGGTGCTAAAACTACAAAAATCTTTCAACCTTCTTTACACAAGTCAAATTTGAAAAGTTGGTGACCAAAAAAATTTGAGGTTAAAGGGCCTAACTTGTATAACCCTTATCAATTTATGGCTTCTAAAAACCTACTCTACAATTTTTTTA
Source organism: Neckera pumila (assembly GCA_963969595.1). NCBI lineage: Eukaryota > Viridiplantae > Streptophyta > Bryopsida > Hypnales > Neckeraceae > Neckera > Neckera pumila. The sequence continues at coordinate 3,041,019 of OZ018418.1, forward strand.
AATGAATTTTGAATGTGACTTTTTCTCCAAGATCTAGTGTACTTGAGGCTCATTCCCAAGAACTCTCAACACTATGGGAAGTCAAGATTGCAATGGGTACCCTTGTATAAAAACTTGAATAGAAAAATCAGTATTATTTATTTTCAAAATTGGATTTTTGGTACTAAAACCAAACTTCAAGAAGAAATTTCTAAAAATATAAACTACTAAAAATAGCAATTTATTAGGTTTTATTTAACTTCAAAGTTCTGCAAACACCAAATTTGGGTTCAGTGCCCTGAGCATTTAGGGGTCAAATGGTTGCTTTTAGATCATGACTCCAGTCTTGACACCACAGAAACAATATCTATTGATCATTCAATATCTCATTGTAAGTGACGCCGTCTTAGATTGATAAGTCGGTGACCTTCTCGGTCATCATCATTCGGCATGTGGAAACGACCGTCCGCTGGAGGCAGCGGACGGTCACCCGGTCGACTCAACGGATGTCATGGCGGACGGAATGACTTGTATGAAACTATTAGAAACCACAATTCATCCGCACTTAAATTAAGTCCCTCTAAAAATGTAAAATACAAACATTCCAAAAAATTAGAAGAAGTTTTATACAAGGGACCATTTGTAGAACCCACAACTATTTTATCCAAACATCATTATTTGAAATTTACAAGGGGAATCCTAAACAAAAATGCCTTGTATGAAAGTATTAGAAACCACAACTCATCCGCACTTAAATTAAGTCCCTCTAAAAATGTAAAATACAAACATTCCAAAAAATCAGAAGAAGTTTTATATAATGGACCATTTGTAGAACCCACAACTATTTCGACCAAACATCTTTATTTGAAATTTACAAGTCCTACATGAATTCCAATTGTAAAATCCCGGAGTATTTAGTGTAGACATCATTTGTTAAAATTTAATACGGGAATCTCCAAAAATTGGCCCTCATTCTTTAATTTTATGGGAGTTTTAAGATCTAGGGTCTAGGATTTAGGATTTAAAATTTTGGTTTACGATATACAAAGCCTTTTAAAATGAGAGGACAAAAAATAGTTAAACATTCCCACATGAATGTCACATTGGATGCTTCTTACATCGAACGGCATCTCTGGGCATAAATGAAACCTTTTCTGGAATCCAATGTTCAAAGAATAATTTCACCAATGCTTCCACAGCGGACGGAGCATATCAGGCGAAAACATCGGTCGAAAGGGCGGACGGAGAAGGAGGATGGACTAGGCGGTCAGATGTGGACGCACATGGCGGACGCATATGGCGGACACTGCGACAGGGCGGACGGAGGCGGCGGCAAGGCGGCGGCAAGGCGGACGGGTTCCCGATTCGTCGGACGCTCCGGCAGTAGTGGCGGACTTCAGGGCGGACGGAGGCGGCGGCAAGGCGGACGGGGTCCCGATTCGTCGGACGCTCCGGCAGCAATGGCGGACGTCAGGGCAGACAGCAAGACGGGAGAGCACAGCGGACAGGTCGTCTTATATGTTGGGGGCTGCGGGATAAATCAAAATAAAGGATAAAACTACAAAAGACTCACAATGTCACACCGAAGGTCATTCCGTGTGGGAATGAGGAGACCTTATAGTACCATCGAGGGGATGGCCGTAAGTCATGGGCTTCTTACAACTCATTTGGATTGGAGGCAGTCTGGTGTTCAAATCCAAGTGACATCCTCTCCCTTGTGCGGTGATGTCACCCCCTTTGTTGGGGGATTTGGTTTGGTTGTGGTAGCCCATCACTTAAAAAAAAAAAAAAACGTCTTGGGAATTTGTGTTTGTATGTGGGAGGGATGATGATTTGCTTATAAAGGGGTTTATTACTTACTGGAGGGGTGGAGTTTTGTGTCTCCAATCGGGATGTTTGTAGTGGAATCCAACCACAAGCATTTACATATGAAACTCAAAACTCTGCCCTTCAAACCCTCAAAGTACATGACTAGCTTCCTCATTAACAAATAATATTTGCTACTCGCGTACAACCATGTATTGGCTAGAGGTTTTGTTATTTTAGCAAGGCTGATTGCAAGGATATAGAATCTAAGAGAAGGAGGGTGTTAGGTAAAAAATGATCCCCTGTTATTCATCATATGAAACCACTATTCATCTGCATTCCAATTCAATCCCTCAAAGAACGTAGAATACCAAGATCCCAAAAAAAATTAGAAGTTTCAAAAAAAGAAACATTTGTACAATCCACGACTATTTTGTCTAAACATCCTACTACTAAAATCACAACACCCTCTATAATATCACAATTCCATTTTGAATTATAATATTATGGAAATTGAATTGCTTTTGTAATAGCCATAGTCTACTTTCTACTATATACTGTATATTCTATTTGTGAAATATTTGAAAATCAAATGGACAATTCCTAAAGAAATTTCAAAGAAACTTTTCAGACCACAAAACTATAGATAAATTTCATGTCTTTTTAAAATGTGATATTAAAGAATAAGGAAGCATCAATCGCCAGCATTGCTCTACATAATCAAATGTGAAGATTGCACTTACATACTTCACAGTATTAATTCATTCTTATTGCAATTTATTCATCTTTGAAAAGGTTATTTTGAAAAAATTACAATATAAATCTTTTCTTCAATTACTTTATATTGCAGTATCATTTTTTTCCAAAGAATACTCTATGAGGATGTCAATACTTTCATTTAAAGATTATACATACTTTGTTTATCTACATTCTGTCACATGAAAAGTTGATGAAAGTAATATATTTAATGCGTAGCAAAGCAAGCTCCAATCGTTAGGCATTGTTTAAAATTTACAACGGAAATCCTAAATAATGGTCCCTTTTCATTGGCCATTACAAACCACAATTCATATGCACTCTAAAAACAAAGAGTACAAAGATAAAAAATAATTTAGAAGAAGTCTTATACAGGGGACCATTTGTACAATCAAAGACTATTTTGGCTAAAAATTATTACTTAAAATTTATAAGGTGAATCGTAAACAATGGTCCCTTGTCATTCACCATTAGAAACAATGATTCATCCACACTGGAATTTAGTCAATGTTAAAAAGTGTGAATTACAGAGTCTAATACAAAAAAATTACAAATTCAATATGAATTCCAATTGTAAAATCCTAGAGTATTTAGTGTAGACATCATTTGTTAAAATTTAATACGGGAATCTCCAAAAACTTGCCCTCATTCTTTTATCTTATGGGAGTTTTAGGGTCTAGGGTCTAGGGTCTAGGGTCTAGGGTTTACAATTTGGGTTTTTGGTATACTAGGCGTTTTAACCCCTAAAGGACCATTGTCCCTTTGGGAGACAAATGCGTTTTTGGACAGGTACCTATGGGCTGAAATTTTCTGTGAATTTTTTGAAACTTTTAAAAAGGTAGAAAATTTGATTAGCTTCGTGGAAACATAACTTTTTCCACAATCGGTGCCCGTGAACAAAAGTTATGACCAAATAAGCTCAAAATAGGGGACAGCAGGCAGCCCGGACAGCAAAAAGTAATGGACAAAAATTTGAATTTTTTTTTTTTATATTTTCTTCTCATAGATTATATTTTTGCCTATTTGGAAAGCTTTGATCCATTTCACTTGGATTTGTTATGAGAAAGTTATGGACATTCTTGTTTTTGGGGCAATTACAGCATCTTCTTCAAAAAAATAACTTCTAGGATGCATTTCTGAATCCAATTTTTTTTTTTTTTTTTTTTTTTCCCATGCTTTATATTACTTGTTAGAATAATCTCACCATTGGGATTAGTGCATTTTAATTCCATTCAAAATATATGAATGGTTTAGATTTTCCTTCTATCTCGTATCTAATTCTATTTAAAATTTTTTTAGAGAACGATAATTAAGTGTTTTTGAGCTTCTTTTTTTTTCCTAGACTCTCAACGCAATTCCCCACTACAAACATTTAAAGCTCAGAACTCTGTAGTGCAAAAGTCTTAAGTTAAAAATGTTCAAAGTCAAAAAGTCTAGTTCCGCAATGTGCTAAAAAACTTGTTTTTTTCACTTTAAATGTAGATATCTTGCAATTTGTGCAGTCAAAAATTCTGAATTTTTTTCCATACATTCTTATACTACTTAGGTGTAAGATCCTACAATTAGATGAGAAAAAAAAACATTTTTCAAATTTTTTCACTTTTTACTATAGAAATGGCAGTTTTGAGTGTTTTTGGGTATGAAAAGGGCCTCAGTCCTTTAGGGGTTAAAATGAGAGGACAAAAAATTATTAAACATTCCCACATGAATTGTCACATTGGATGCTTCTTGCATTGAATGGCATCTGTGGGTATAAAAGAAATGTTTTCTGGAATCCAATGTTCGAAGAATAATTTCAACATTGCTTCCACGACGGACGGAACATGTCGGACGGAAACATCGGTCGAGAGGGCAGACGGAGAAGGCGGACGGAAATGGGCTGACGGACTAGGCGGTCGGATCCAGACGAACATGGCGGGCGCTGCGGCGGTCGGACAGAGCCGAAGCAGACGGCGTGGTGTAGAGGGTGTCGAAGCAGACGCGCAGCCGGTCGGCCGTCCCCGAAGCAGACGGGAAGGCGGTCGGATGTCGCAGAGGCGGAGGCAAACGGTGGAGGTCCGGCAGGCGGACAGCATGTCCGGGGCGCGTCCGCATTGGTCGTTTGCCGGTCTGGCGCCGGACCGCTTCTAGGTCTAGTCGGACGGGTATAAGGGCAGACAGTCGCTTTCATTTTCTTCACTTCTTCTCTCCGCCACTTTGTTGTGAGCCAAGTTGGATGTTTTGTTGTTGCCACATATTTAACATGGTGCTGACTACACCTACTTGGTGGAGAGAAGGGGTCCAATTCTTATTACGGCAAATCTTTGACGATTTTTGGCACAAACACCGGTGCCAAGACTACCCGTGCAGAGATTATTTCATTGCAAGTACTTAAAAATTCAAGTTCTCGGTCATGGCCGCTGAGGGTGTTGCGGGTACTGATGGGATGACTTTAGGAGGTGACCAGAAGAAAAAGGGTGAAGTGAAGGGGGTCACACATAAGCTTCACTATAAGATTTTAGATGATCCTAACATCCTGGCGGAGAGCGATTGGGAGGAAGAGGAAGCAGTATATTGGAACTTCCGATTGTGCAAGAAGTATGTAAAAATGTTCCACATCAACAAGTTGTGGCCTCGGAGTGCACACGAACGTCAAACGAAGGATTTTTGTGTTAAGCCAAAGACTTGTACAAGTCCGCACTTTGTCCATCGATCGGATGAGGTGTGGAAGGCCCTATTTTCGGACAAGTCAATGAGTAAGGGATACATAAACTACAGCCTGGCCTCCATGGTATATGCAGAACTCCAATTGGCACGGAAGGTGGACTGGAGTACGTTTCCAACCACAAAAAAGAATCCACTTTTGCTTCCTGCCGGCCAAAAGGATATTCCCAATTTGTGGGTGAAGGAGGCTGAACCCGTTGAAGCAACAAAACTGAACAATGCTTCCTCTGCAGTTGTGCACGGAAAGGAGGTCATGCCTCCCACGACATTTTCTATAACTCTACCAAATGAAGTTACCAGCATGGGTGAGCCAAGCATTGTTCCTAACAAATGGGACCTTGTGAAAGCATGTGGTGGCCCTTCTTCGTCAGGAAAAGAAGTCACTGAAGAACAATTAGCGAAGACCGATGTTACAATTACAAAGATTCTAGACAGCGGTGTTCTAGATCCCTTGAAATTTGTAGGTGTTTATCTCAGTGAAGTGGATACACCCGAAACGCCGCAAAGCCCAACACAAAATCCGATCATTCAAGAGCAACCATTAGAAACCAACGTGGAGCAGCCCAACAACCTGGACACGGAGCCTACCATGGGGGAAGATGAGGTGTGGACGAAGTTTCTGCAGGTGGCGTTTCACTTGTCATCCATAAACGTGCTAGTAACGGAGGCAAATAACGTTATGAAATATGCGCAGGGTTTGGACGACTTCCTTCAGGTCTCTTCCAAGTGGAGAATATTTGAAAGATGGCGGAGAGATTGTAGACAGTAGTTCAGCCCCATCGAGGTGGGCTCTAGCTATATGCCACCTCTACCAGCATGTAATCTGGGAGAAATGCTGGAAATTGCTCTGGCATTGTCATGTGGTGCGAACTGGCTTGTTGAACTTGGTCCAGTGATTACGGACCTCGCCAATGACATAGCAGCTGTTGCTCTTGAACTGGTGAAAGGTGCCCAGGGTTTTTTGCATTTCACCGACCAAATAATGCCAGTTTTCAAGTCCGCAGTTGAGTTAAAGGAAAATTATCAGGATGTGCGGAGAGAGTGCGACGCCTTGGAACGGCAGGTGATAACTTTGAAGGATCAGAACAGAAGATTGAAGGCCCTATACAATGCAAGACAGTTTTCCCAGCCAACTCAAGAGAGCAATCAATTGTCTCTTCTTTTAGATAAGGGCAAAGAAGTTGATGCACCTGACACATTTACGATGCATAATGGTAAAGGGTGGGAGCAGCTGGAAAAAGAATTGGTGGAAGCAAATCATAGAAATGACGTTCTTCAGTCCAGGTTGGAACAAATGGAACAAATGGAGGAGGTCATCGATGAGTGCAGGCCTCAAAGCGGATCGGAGTCTCGATGGCTGGGATGGATACAACAACTCCAAGACAAACCCTTATTAGTATCTCGAGTAATGAATGGGCTTTTTAGACTTGCAAAGAATTCGAAACACGAATGCAAGATCATGGAGGGCTTCTTGAAGAGGTTGAAGAACAACTTGGAGCAACATCCATGGTGGTCTACAAAAATTACATCATGGGGAAACATGGAGGCTATGTTCGAGCGACTGAACCGCACAGAAAAGAGAGGGGAGAAAGACATCAATTGGGCCTTGGAACTAGAGGAGGGATGGGTCCCTTACCAAATGCTCTCAGCACACATCAACAAGAAGGACAAGACACCGGTGCATGGCTTTGATGGAGGTCATGAAATGTTGAAGGGTGTTTGTGCCATTTGTCAAGAAAGTTTTGGCCCTGAAGGAGCCATAAGCATGGGCCGCTGTGACCACACTTTCCACGTCACTTGCATCATTACAGCATCACATTTTAGCTCGGCCTGTGCACAATGTCGTTCTCCTTTGAGCCCTAGGTTCTACAAATTGTTTTGTCTCTTGGATGTTATGCCTCCCGGCCATGAATACAATAGATGGACCCTTCCACTAGACCAAGCGCCTTACAAATTTCAGAATTACCACCATTGGAATAAAACATTGAATTGGGATCCAACAGAACAGAGACATGCTTTATACAATGAGTCAACTGTACCGGTGGATTCTTTCATGTGGATGACCCAAAACAGAGAGGTCGTGTTACAAGCTCGTTCATTGAAGATCTTGAGGCTCGTGAATTGTTCTGTCGCAACATGGGAGGGCATTGGAGCGTGCAACGTGACAAATTCTTTCGCTTTCCAGAGAAGCAGGTGCAGAAAGGAAAAGATGACCAATGGATAGAGGTGGAGGCTTCAAAAGAATTCAGCAATCAATATGCAGCATATAACCATATTTTGATAGGTAGAGCCCTCTTCTTGTCGAAGTTGGAAGAAGCTGTAGAAGTTCGTTCTCATGTGGTCGTAGATGTGGAATCAAACACTAAAGACCATTTAGTAGAGGTGGCCGGGATGTTTGACAAGAGGATCGGCGACATCATAGCTCAGTGGAGAACGTTCCTATTGGAAGGAGAGACCCAAGGTATTGCGTTGCAAATCAGAAGTGATGAGGAAGTGGTGAACGAGTTGCTATTAAAGGTGGACTCTGCTTTAAGAGCTTTGAAGTTGAAGTCAGTGGATTTAACTCCTTAACAAAACAAGAAACGGAAGGCGGAAGATGACGATGACTACTCTCCAGAAGTAGCACGACAATTTGCCGTTATTGATCGACAGACCAAATCCTTACGACACCCGGGTGTCAAAAGTCCCGGGGCCGTGGCTCGCCGAGAAAGTTTGAGAAGCGCCGCTAAAGGAGGGCAATGCACCAACAAAGGTCCATCTTGTATTTTGGAATAGGATACCAGTGACAGATTGAAATAGACATGGACATATAGGTCTATTACAAATTTACAATTATGGCACTCTATGGATAGTTGTTTGGATGCTAGGAGGAGTGAGTACTAGTAAATGACTATGCGTACGATATGTTTTGACTTTTGATTGGCTTTTAATATGTATGTATCTATGCTTATTTTTATATATCTATATCTATATCTCTCTCTCTCTCTTTCTCTCTCTATTTATATACGATACTTGTTGATGTCTTTTCAATATCTATTATTTTGGATTCCACATTATGGCAATTGTGATTTGTGCCAATTATCTTGGCTATGTAACAAGTACATCATTTAAACCTATGAGGATTTTGCTCCATTGGGAAATGGTGAGACTTCCTTTTCATTTGAACATGACCTTCTCAATTGTGTTGAAAAACGAACCTCATACTGTGATTAATTGGAACTTTGAATTGAATATGACTATGAAAATTCCAATGTGTGTTTAAGCAAAGAAAGACTATATAAAAGTTTAAAGTACAACAAGCAATACATTTAAATCCATGGCCAAAATGTAGTGCATTATCCATTTATAAAATTTTTTGTCATTATGTGAATGAAGAAGGCCTTGCTCTATATTTTAGATAATGAATAATTCATTAGCCATAAAATAAGTGCATGTGGGTGTGGGGACGAGAAATGTAGAAGTTTTCAAATATAATACGCGTAACTCTGAAAATCAATGGCTACATTCAATTCGTCACGCATTTTCTATATTCCCTAAATGTCTAAGGACTTCCTTAAATTTTTGGAATTTTACTTTAACCCCTAAAAGCCTCTTGTCCCTTTGGGAGACAAATGCGTTTTTGGGCAAGTACCTATGGGTTGAAATTTTGTCGTGATTTTTTGAAACTTTTTGGGTGGTAGATAAATCGATTAGCTTGATGGGAATATAATTTTTTTCACAATCGGTGCTCAAAAACAAAAGTTAGGACCAAATAAGCTCAAAACACGGAACGGCAGGTAGTCCAAAAAGTTTCTATATTTTTTTTTAAATGTTTTAGTATTTTTTTCACATAGATTATATTTTTGTCTAAAAAGCTTTGATTCATTTCATTTGGATTTGTTATGAGAAAGTTATGGACATTCTGGTCTAGGCAATCAGAGCATTTTTTTGAAACAAATAACTTGTAGGATTCATTTCTGAATGCAATTTTCTAAATTTTTGCAACCCTAAATCGAATAACCGATAGCGGATTGGCACCGGACGAATCCGACCGCATCTGCCGTCTGCCGGCATGGGCCCCGTCCGCCACCTCCGGCCTCGTCCGCCAACGGAGTTGGCGTCCGAAGTGTTCGACCGCGTCTGCCGTCCAAAAACCTCTTCCTCGTCCGCCACTTCCGGCCCCGTCCGCCAATGGAGTTGGCGTCCGAAGCGTCCGACCACGTCTGTCGTCCGAAAACCTCTTCCCCATCTGTCACCATCGGCCCCGTCCGCCACCAAAGTTGGCGTCCGAAGCGTCCGACCGCATCCGCTGTCCAAAAACGTCTTCCCCGTCCGCCACCGGAGTTGGCGTCCGAAGCGTCTGTCCGCTTCTGTCGTCCGAAATTGTCTTATCCGTCCGCAAGCGTCGCCCTCGTCCGCCACCGGAGTTGGCGTCCGAGGCGTACGACCGCATCTGCCATCCGAAAATGTCTTCCCCGTCCGCCACTGGCGGCCCTGTTCGACCGTAGTTGTCGTCCGCCAGCACTTGCCCGTCCGACAAGACTTGCCAACCGCGGAGTCCGCCAAGTCCGTCTGCTAGTTAAAACCGCCGAGTTCGTCTGATCGTCAGGACTACAACGGGAAGTCCGTTTTCCTTCCCAACGGTCAGTTCCAACTGAAGAGTATAAAGTGTGAAGAAGGACTCATATTCAAGCACTCCCGATTAACTGAATGTTAAGATCTCCAAAGACTAGGCGCTGCAAATGAATTTTTGTGTCCTTTGCTTGGTGGTGTATAGTTCGATGGAAGGGGGGGCCTTGTTTTGCAAGGCTTTGTGGAGGCATTGATTTTTTCATTGTTGACATTCTTTTATAATTTATATGGTGCACATGGTTTTTGATCTTTCCAAGATCAAGGATTAGAACCGGTTAGGATGAGCAAGGATTTTTCTAGTTGGTACGGAGTCCAAGAAACGGGTAAAGTACAATGCAAGGCTTGCAAGTGTGTGTTCAGCAAGAAAGTGAGCCGTATGTTGAGTCACTTGGGATATGAAGGTCCCTCCGATTCTCGTGATACAAGAATAAGCTTATGCTCTTGTTTGACATCTGAAATAAAAAGTTTATTTGTTTGTTGCAAGGGGCTTTTCCCACAAAAACCTGTTGTGCATGGAATTGATGGCAACGACATGCCTATATCCGAAAGTGATCTCTCAAGGGCCCGTTCGGGCACACCGTGTTCTACGCAAGAAGATTCATGCACAGCACCGGAAGAAGTTTTTGTGGGTTTCAAAGATACACCATTGACGGAAACATCCGATTTTAGGGAGACTCCAAGGGCATCAAGCAATAGACCTCCTAGGACACAAAGCAGTCTATTGGATGGCTTTCAAGAAGCCAATAAATGCAAATTGCATGCAATGTGGGCCCATTTTTTTTATGCAGCAAACGTACCATTTTCAGTAGCTCGAAATCCAGCCTTCAAAGAAGTAGTGAAGATGACGGTTGAGTGTGCAAGGCCGTACACTCCGCCCTCATACCATGATCTACGACATAAATTGCTTCAAGAAGCAAAGGTTGATCTTGCAAAGAAGTTGCATCGAAGAACTGAAGACAGCGTGAGGAAGTTTGGAGCAACATTGTCCATTTCATGGATGGAGCTCAGTGAAGAACCGCCCATTGATAAATGCCATGCTCGTATCTTCAGCTGGTGAGCATTTCCTTGGATCCGTAGATATAAGTGGAGAAAAAAAGACGTCGCCGTATCTAGCGGCTATCTTGGAAAAATTTATAGAGCAAGTGGGTCCCAAAAACGTGGTGCAAGTGATTGCAGATAATACGAATGCAAACTCGGCAGCATGGAATTTGGTGTCGAGTAAATATCCACACATCTTCTTCCAAGGATGCATGGTGCACACCTTGAATTTGTTGCTCAAAGATTGGAGGGGGGCAGAAATGGATATCAGATTCAGTGAAGGATGCCGAGCTTGTGGTAAACTTCTTTAGGAAAAGGCACATGCCTCTTGCTATATTTCGGAAGTACGAGACAAAACATAGTTTATTGAAGCCGTTGAAAACCAGGTTTGCTTCTTATTTTATCATGATTGATTGCTTGTTGGAGGTGAAGAGCGCAAGTAGACAGAGTATGGTGGACCCACAGTGGGTTACATACGTGAACACACTCAATGACAATGGAAAAGGCAAAGCATGCACGACGTCTCGACAAGTATACAGTATTGTCGTGGCCGAGCATTCTTGGAACCGTTGGATGAATGTACGGGAATTGACCACCCCAGTCGTATGGGGTCTACATGATTTGGATGCAAAAACACCATCTCTGGGAAGGTGTTGCACATTATGAGGAACTTAGAAGAACATGTCCTTCGTTTACAAATGGAGCCTTTTTGTTTGGACGTTGAGAAGGCAAAACCATTGGAGGTAGCGTTCAAAAACCGACGCAAGAAAGGAGAGACTGATCTACATTATGCAGGAGCTCTTTTGAACCCGTACCTTCTTCACGATAAAGAACTAGCCGACGATCAAAATGCAACTGATCGATGTAAGCGTGTTATAATGAAAATATGTGACCCCAAAGAGTACGCAGCAGTGGTCAAAGAATTTGTAGCCTTTCGACATAGGGACCCTCCGTTCCACAACATGTTGGAGCCAGGTGAACAAATGCTGTCGGCACACGCTTGGTAGGACTTTGAGGGGGCCTGTGGAAAACTCATTGCTCCAATCGCAAAGAGGATATTGGCCCAACCAGTGTCATCATCTTCGTGTGAACGAAATTGGAGTAGCTACTCCTATGTTCACAACAAATCTTGGAACAAGTTGACGACGGAGAGGGCAGCGGACTTGGTGTATGTGTATAGCAATTCCAAAGTTGTGGCCGCATTACAAGAGAAGGATGAGAAGAAGTGGTACCATGACAATGTGGACTTCGAGGAATCAGAGCCGGAGGATGATAGGCCTCACCCACTAGACGAGGTCTTGAACTCCAACACAGAAGATTCGCATGATGAATCGTACCGTAGTCCTAACAAGACCAATGAAGAACAAGGAGGCAATGATAGAGATGCATTTGAATTTGGATCAGAAGATGAGAATGATGGATATGATGAGCGTGTACCTTTGATAGCCAAATTTGTGGATGGATCTGGATTTCTGAATAGCGAGAAGGTTCTATCACAAAATGAGGATGTTTACGTGGAGATAGTGGAGGCTAATAGAACAACAATGTCTAATGGTGGAATTGATGGAATTGATGAAGTCATTCGGATTCCCGAGTCTCCGTCTACAGGAAGGGTGCAAGAGGAAGATAACGACAAACAAAATGAGGGTGGAGGAGGTGACATGAATGTCCAACAAGAAGTCAGCAGTACAGAAGATGAACTTCTCTCGGCGTTGGCGAGAAAAAAAACTGCGGAACCCACTGCAAGAAAGGACAAACCAAATGAAGTGCATCAAAATGGTGATGGATTTCTGATGGAACATGGAAGCCCAATTTTTGCCGATCAAGGCAAAAGCAAGCAACAACTTAGTGAAGAACCACCGGAACGACCATGTAGTGCTCCACGTGCCCTATTTGGAAGCAGTAGCAGAATTTGGGATGGTTTGAGGAACTTAAGTTTTGGAAAACCGCTTGCCTAGATTCCAAAAGAGAAGGTGCCTTCCATCAATCGAAGTCACAGCATAGTATCATCCACCGATGATGATAAGGATGAGGCCTTGGCTGCAATGGCGCTTCGGAACGCTTCTCGCAATGCACCACCACAACACAACAGGAAATTGTCATCCCGTATGCCGCAATTTGAAAATGCAGTCAAGATAACCATTCAAGGAGGGCCCACATCAGAGAAATAGGAGGTCAATGAAGGCACCGAAGGCAATAAGAAAAGAGTTATGCAACCTTTTGCAATTTCTCCAACAAAAAAACAGAGTGTGGGTAGAATTCCCCTTGATACACGGCAGCCTGTTTCATAGACAAAAATGAAACAGGTCCCATGTCCTAAGGAAGAGAAGAGGAAAGCCATATTAAATGTAAAAATTGAAAAAAAGAAGGGCCAAAGAAAGAGGTCACGCACTTCGAAAGAAGTACAAGAGGGAGGATGGAACCTTCGATGCTCTTCATCAGACGACATGGAAGATGATCCAATGGAGAAGACAACAAATGGACAAAAGGATGTGAAAGTAGCGGGGCAGAGGTTAAAAGAGATGATGATTATTGTCATTAAATAGGAGTTGAAGAGGTGCAGACTTAGGGATTCATATGCGTATATTATATGTACAAATAGCATGCAATGGGAAAAGGTTTTTTTTAGTGTTTATTGTAGCACTACCATGCTTTTTTATGTAATGAAAAAATTTACAATTTTTTTTGGTGTGCAAAACCATATGGGAATTTCATTTCATTTCGACATCCATTTTATTTGGGAGAAACAATTTGTTTTTTCATATATATGTGTGTGTGTGTGTGTTTGTTTTACATCCTAATTTTTTGGATACGCGTCTTAGATTTAGGGATTTTGTTTCATCTTTTTCAAAGCCATATTTTGGTAATGAGACCCGGAGTTAGACATTTGGTTGGTTTGAAAATTTAAATTCCTTTTCACATCTTGTATATTTTTACTTTGACACTTGCGTTTATTAAAAAAATTTCACTCTCAATTTTTTTGGGTAGTACATCTACGTTTAGGTGATTTTATTTGGGTTTTTTATATCCTATGTTGTTATGGTTTGACCTTTGGAATCTTCCGAAAGTTCTTCATATTTTCTCACACCCAATTTTTTTTGGAATTGTGAAAATTGGTTAATGACCATTTTTCCTTTCTTTCCACATTCGGTGTTTTGGGATAGGTGTTTTTGGTTTACGTCTTGAGGACTTTAGGTGAAGTTTTTATTTCTCTTTCCACTTTTTTTTTTCCCCTAAGACCCCAAGTTAGACACCACCTTTTGGTTTGGAATTTTTCATTCTTTCTCACATCAGGTACATTTTGGTTTGACACTTGGGTTGGTGCTGATGTATTCAATTATTTTTCACATTCTATTTTTTGATATAGCATTCTTTGGTTCAATTTTTTCTTTTTTCTTAAACATCATTTTTGTTGAGGGGGCTATACACTTGGGTTAGGGATAAAGTTTTGATTTCTTTCACACCCTATATTTTGGAATAAAACACTTCGGTTAATATAAATTTTCTAATTTCCATATTTATTGACACCCCATTTTTTGGGCTACGTCTCTTTGGTGTAGGTTTGATTTATTTTTCTTCTTCTACCAATCTACCTCCTTTCTTTAAATAAACTTAGGATTTGACTGTTAGACACCTGGGTTGGTTAGAAATTTTTCATTTTTATTCACATCCTATATATTTAGATTTGACACTTGGGTTGGTGGAGAAGTTTTGATTACTTTTCACACTCAATTTCATTTGGGAAAGAGTGCATCAATGGATTCCAAATTTTTCATTCTTTTTCACATCCTAAGGTTTTGAGGATTGCCACTTGGTTTGGTTTGAACGTTACCATATTTTTTTGCACCCTAATTTTTTGGATAGGTCATAGGTGTCTTCTGGTTTAGGTGATATTTTTATTTCTACTTCTACATCCTTGTTTTTTTATTAGACCAGTTAGACACTTGGGTTGGTTTGAAATTTTCATTCTTTTTCACATCCTATATGTTTTGGTTTCACTCTTCGGTTGGCATTTGGTGCAATATTTTTGACACTTCAATTGGTGTGAAAGTTTTGATTTTTTTCACACCTAATATTTTTAGTTAAAATAGTTCACTCCAAATTTAGGAAAAAATTATCTAACCATAATTAAACACAGTCTTATCCATAAACAAAATAAATGCAGATCATATTAAAAACTGGAATCATATGAAAAATTTACCAATCCCCTTAGTATAGACCTTCACCAAAATCTCAAAATTTTGCGCTATTAATCTCCATATAAAGTATAAACCACCCGTCCGCCAAACTTCCGATCGTCCGCCCCCCCGTTCGCCAAAATTCCGACCGTCCGTCCTCCTCTCCGCCAAAGTTCCAAACGTCCGCCCCCTTGTCTGCCAAAATTTTGACCGACCGCCCTCCCGTCCGCCAAAATTCCGACTATCGGCCCTCAGTCTGCCAAAATTCTGACCGTCCGCCAATTTTCCGACTGTCGGCCCTCCGTCCACCAAAATTCCGACCATCCGCATTCCCATCTGCTGTGCCATCCGCCAAAAGTCCAACCGGCTGCCATTTTACCCAGACGCCCGCTGCGTCCACTCCGTCCGGACGTCCAATTTTTGGACGTAATTTGCCTCGAGACGCAACGTCTTGTCAACCCTGACCCAAACACCCACTGTAATATGTTGAGAGGTACCATTGTGCACGATAACCATAGAACTCTTGAAGGCACCAAGGCCTTCCTCTCGGCTTCAATGTCTAAATATATTTGGGTATGATATGATAAATATACATTTCTCCTTTGGTGTGGATCTTAAGTGAAACACAAAATTACCTTAAAGAGGTCTTCTAGAGCGTGCTCCAAAAGTCGATGGACAATGTTAGCAAGCTCGGAACTCATGGTCATGAAATCTTGAAATTCCACCTTCAATTGCCTCTATCTTGCAACCATTTTTTATTGAAAGAATTGCTCTTCAGAAAACAATATACAAAGCACACACACAAAATCCATGTCACCTAATGTGGACGCTTATTAACCCACCCTTGATAAGTAATCGAACACAACCGAATTCTAATTCTAATTACAAAATCCTATCCAAAGTGGGTGTCTAAACGTTGGTCCATTGTGCCTTCCAAGCAATGGAATTTTTCTAACCGCTAAACATCTACTCTCCTTGCAAAAAAGGCTTAAAAAATTTTAGCCTACGACTACCTACGACTAAGGTGTCCTAGCTAATCGAGCCACAAGGGTCCTAGTGTTTCTTAATCTATTGTCTAATTTTAATATATTTTAGGTGACAGAAAATTTCACACCATTTCTAGAAACCCAAAGTTCACTAGAATTGGATGTTCCTAGCAAAAGTTACGCGTGGATGAAGTTTGGCCGCTATTCGGTTCATCAAACTTCATCCATGGTTCCCTATGATTTTCTGCTTTTAATTTCACTTGCTATTTTTACCCAAAGTCTGATTTGAGTTACCCTAATTAAATGTGGCTCTAAGTTTTGACCAAAAAAAATTAACCTAATTTACCTGGTTAAATCTAATTTATCCCATTGGTAAATGTTTGTTGGACTTTTACTGGTTATTCTTGGTTTTAACACTCTTGCATTTACGAGCTACTTTCATCCTTCATAATTTACTATTTTATTTTGGAATTGACTTTTACTAACCTAATTTACTGAGGGATGAAAGTTGATTGGTAACTTGGATTTGGAACTTCATCTACTATTTATTGCTAATCTAATTTCCTAAATTAACTTTTATTTTTACTTCTTCCCTTCTAGGTTAAATTTTCCTCTTCGATGTGAGTTTTCTATTTTTTGGATGATTTTTGGGTGGATTTTAGCCGATTCATGGACCAAACTTAATTTGCATGTAATTTTCTCGTTTTAACTCGGAATTGGACATACTTTATCTTTTTGGAAATCCGTAGACCTCTAATTTCTACTTTCTAACCTAAATTTGACCTGATTTGTTATCTATGCTACTCTAGCTCTCGTACCCCTTTTAATTACACCAATTAGGACAAATTTCAACAAGGTAGAGTGGGGTTTTTAGTGGCCTACCTCATTTTAAAGATCTTGAGTAAGGTGGTCGAGATTCCCTTCCTCGGCCATGTCCCCTCCTCTTGATTTTGTGGCTCTTTAAATGATTCTTGATTCGGGAATGATTTTAGAAAGGTTTGGTAGATGCATCGGGACTTTTTTCTTGTCCTTCCTCTTTCTCCTTCTTTCCACACTATTCCTTACACAAAATGACTTTGCTTCCTAAAGTTCTTACACCTTGATTTTGTTCTTCCTCCTCTTACACCACAGCCTTGTTCTAATCTTTCTTACACCTTGACTTTGCTCTTGTTTTTTTTTACACCTTGACTTTGTTTTTACACCCCAAGGGCATGCGCTTTTTTACTCTTACACTTACTCTCTCAGTGGCCCAAATTGTTAGTTGAGATTTCCTCTAATCTATTTACTATTGATCTTCTCTCCTATTTCATCTTCCTCTTTGGTTGCAATGCCAAGTTTCTAGTTTGTCGTGTGTGGAGAGCTTGGGTGAGTCGTACGTGGAGTGATTGTGTGAGTTTGCAGGTTACTTTTGGGCTTCACCATGAAGTCCTCTCCCAACTTAGCATTTGACCTTCCACCACCTTACAATGTCCTACCTCTAACTCCACTTGGATAATTTCCTACTTCTTCTTTGCTAATCTCTTGCCTCTACTTTCTACTTTTACCTTCATTTGTCCTTGAACTACCCTACCTTTTGTATTCTAATTCTACCCTTAAATGTATCTTTTCTTCCCCCCCCCTTTTAAGTTAGTCTAACTTGTAATCTTTTTTTTTATTCCGGAGTGGAGAGATTTTAATACAAAGAAAAAAAACCCAAAAAAAAACGAGACCTGGGCCTGGGTTGCAAGCTCGGTGCAACTTGGAGCTGCCGAGCTCTGGGCGGCCTTGGGTACTAGGCTCTGGGCTGTTGAGCTGGAGCTTGGGCGGCCTGGAGCTTGGGTTGCTTGGAGCTTAGACTATTGAACTTGGACTGCTTGGGCTCGGTCGGCTTGGTATTTGTTTTGTTTTTGTTGAGGGAGATTTTGACGTGCGTTGAATAAACTAGCATGAGGGGCCCTTGACAAAAGGGGAAACCCCATGCCTAACCAATCCTAATCCTACCTGAGCTTTTGTCTATTGCGACCTCTAAATTCTTGGATGCTAAACTTTGAAGGTTTCCAAGGATATCTTTGAAACAAAACTTTGGAAAGAGTTAAACGGGGTGGGGGTGGAAGTGGGGGTGGGGGCTAAGCTCCCAAATTGTCACTTGGGACTCTGGATTTCTTTTTTTTTGAAATTTGCAATTTAGAATAGGTAAAATTGTACAAAAAGCCATAAAAAGACTTTAGAATCAAAATAGGGTTGTACCATACCCGTTATAGTATTTGGTCTAGATTTGATTTTATACCTAAAACTTCCCTAAATCTTGCTTAGAAATAGAGTCTAAACCACAAAATAGCGGATTTTAGAAGATTGTACTCATATAGCCTCAGTAGGGTCAAATCCCAATGGAAGGTGGTGATGCATGTCTAAACTAATCCTAGGAGGTCATAGCAAGCCACATGTCTAGTCCTAGGTTAGGTTTTGAATTCCCCATTAAATCAAAGAATTCCCGGAAACCCCAATTGTTAGCATGTAGAAGCCACTAAACTCAAGATGGGGCCGTGGAGGAATCTACAGCCCAAGGATGGTGTTTTAGGGTGAATCCCATGCCAGGAGTCCAACGGCAAAATCGATTTGCCAAGATTCCCTCATTTGCAAAAGATTCCCGTGGCATCAACAATTTAAGGAGACGGCCAATTTAGGTCTCCACTAACCAATTGAGCCAGGTACAGAAATGCACCTCTACATCTTTTGCGAGGCTCCCTGAGAGGTCCCACAAAAATTCCCGGCATCTTTCGACTTGCAAAAGAACCTTTTTCGGGCGATCAACCGTTCGTACTTCCAACGGGAATTTCTTGTAAATTACCCAGGTTGCAGTAAAATCTCACTAAAAATTAGGATAGCTTGTTTCATGCTAATAATGCATTCCGATAACTTTTGCAGCATTCCAATAGCAAAAGATATCCAAACCGGCAAGATTCCTCGAGAATTAATCACGTCACGACATCCCCACGACGTTGACCGGCATTCCGGGGGCACATGATGGCGAAACAGCATCAACAAGGAGTCTTTTCCTACTCTCTTTCACCTTTCAAAGACCCCAGGCTAGTTACTTTTCTCAAAATAGAAAACCCCTAAGAGTTGAAAATTGACCACGATTGGGTTTTTAAACTAGACTAGCCTATGTTGGGTTTTTGATCCCGGTGCGGGGGGTATGGGCATTTTGGACTAAAAATGGTGTTTTGGATCCAACGGTGCAGTCCATTTAACATTTGGAGTTAATCTCCAAAAGTTAGGAGGTTGATTCAGCATAGGTAGTAAAAAGTGAAAATCTAGGATTAGGATGAAAATCCAAGTTGGTAAGGTTATTAGTAGGAATTTAGGGGGGGGAGTGAGCCCTTGGAAACCTATAGAAGGCCTCTGGCATGTGAAGTTGTGAGTCATTTTTGTATCCTAACATGTTGTTCCCTTACTTTCGTATTCTCACCTTTGTCTAATATCCCTCTTGTTGTGAGGACCCCCTCCGTTGACGGCAAAGCTTTAGCTTCGTCACAAGCATTCTCTACTTGTGTCTTTCCCTTTGTTTAACCTTTGCTTGGCCACTACCTCCCTCGGGAACAACAAAGCTTTGACTGTAGAATCTAGAAAAGTTTGGCATTTTTTATTGTTACCCACGGAACGGCAAAGCTTTGATTATAGGATCTAGGAAAGTTTGTCATTTTTTTATGGTTACACTCGAGACGGCAAAGCTTTGATTATAGGGTCTAGAAAAGTTTGGCATTTTTTACAAAATCCCAACCATCTTTCTACCTTAATGTCCAAATATCCACGTGGGGATATTATTGTTAGTATCCAAATATCCAAGAGTTTTGGAAATAATTGAATCAATATAATTGTCTATTGGTGAGAGTACTAGAATCCCATAATACCTCCTAAGCTAGTCATAAAATTTTGTTTCTATTTTTGTTTTTTTTCTTTAGCTTAAAGTACCCCAGTTCAAGTCCTTTTAGTTCCAACAAAAGAAGAAGAGATCAGAAAATGAGACGAACCAGCAACGCCAGATAAAAAACGAGACAAACCAGCAGGCCGCATCAGAAGACAAGACGACTAGAAGCCAGATTAAAGACGAGACGACCAAAAGGCCAGATTAGAAGACAAGACGACCAGAAGGCCAGATCAAAAGGCGAGTTGACTAGCAAGGCTGGTCGAGGGGGTCGAGGAGCTCGGGCTGGTCTAGGAGCTCGGGCTGGTCTAGGAGCTTTGGGGAACTCAAGCTAGTCTTAGGCTTAGGGAACTCGTGCTTGTCTAGAGGCTTCGGGGAACTGGGGGTCCAGGGACTCATGGGGGCCGGTTATAAAGCAAAAAAATCAAATTTTAAGAAAAAGGACTACTTGAAGTCTATAGTATGGGTGGTGTGGGAACATGTAATATCGATTCTTAGAAATCCAGATTAGTTTAGGATCAATTCCATAAATGTTTTCAAAATTTTGTAATAGTAAAGCCGGAAATCGGAACATCTAGTAGAAACTAGGTAGTCAGAAAGTTCCTACTCTCTAATTTTTGTAGAATAGGTAAGAGACGGACTTTAGCCGGAATCCGTAAACTGGAATGGGATCCGGATTTAGGCAGCCTACAAACTAGGGGTCCGACCTACAAAAACTAGGGATCCGTTTGCAATGGCAGCGCATTAAGTGACCAAACCAACGGATGTCGGTCGCTGGCCGGGTACTTAAGCGCATTGATCTTTCGTTCTCTCCTTCTTTCTTCCGCTCGAGGAGGTGTGTGCTTGCAGATTGTGCAACGCATTTTTAGAAGAGTGAAAGAGTGGTGAGTTAGACCGGATAAGGAGAGAAGGAAAGGAGGGTGCCGATTGCACTGGATTGTAGTTCCGAATGGCGGAAACGTCGGCGCAGGGCCAGAAGGCTATTCCCTCTGTCAAGCTCCTGTACCCAGTCATTCCAGCGGACTCTACTGAATGCTTAGAGTTGGAAGAAGATCTCTTCAACATAGGGTATATCGGGTTGATCCGGCATCCCTGGACATTTAGAAGTGAGGATTTTCTTTGTGAATTGATTATGGGAACACCAAATCAGTTTGAGACGACGGCAAGGGGTTGGTGGGCCTCTTGGACGGAAAAGGTGTGGGCGGAGACTTACGGGTTCAAACAGACCGGATCCGGAAATGCAACTCGGACAGACAGATATTACGACGGGCAATTTAAGAAACCGCCGCACCACAAGGAGGGTTTTGCCATTAGTGACTGCATAGACGAGCCCCATAGGCGGTTGTTAGATTTTCTGATCCCTATCATGTATCTAGAAAAGTTGACGAGGGTTATGGTTACAGTGGCAAATACAATTTTTGGAGCAATCGAGGGACGGGTCGTGAATTGGATGACCATAATCCACCAAAAGGTGAAGAGATGGCGGGGGCTATCGACAAGGCCAAGCAAAGTCCGCTCAGCACCTACTTGTTCCATATGTACCACCATTTTGATTTTATGACCCCGCAGGAACAAGTAGCCTATGAGACCGGAATGCAGATCTTGAAATATGGATTCATGGAGGAGTTGAAGCCGACGGAATAAACGCCACAAGAGGAAGAAGAAGAGGAGGAAGATCCGGAACCAAAGCCACTGGAGAAGAAGAAGAGGTAGAAGACCACCAATCCGGATGCACAAAGAACGAGTCTGGACGTGCCGAAACCGAATCCGTACCTGACCCAACCACTATCGGAAACTTTTGATGAACTCAACTTCTATGAAGCCGAAACCCTATGGATGGTGCAGTGTCAAAAGTTGCACACCGAAATGGCAGAGGTGATCACGGGCGTAGCCAAGGAGTTGAATGTAGAGACGGACCAGATCTTCAACGAGATCCGGAAAAGACCGGATCCGACATTACTCCAAGAGAAGGACAAGCAGATTAAGCTGCTTAAAGCGAAACTAGAGCACTACAAGAACAAGTTCCACTGGACGGAGGGTCAGTTGCTCTCAGCTCGGAAGAAAGAGATGGATTCCCTGAAGTTAGTCAGGGATTTGAGGGTGTTGGTAGAAGAACTGGAACATCAAATTATCCGGTCCACTCTTTACACGAAGAAACTCGAGAATGACGGCATTGTTACCGAATCAAGAGTGTTGCAAGTCTTGGTCGATTACAAGGCTAAGATGAAAATCATTCTGGACGAGATGCAGCAGCTGCTGGGGCACCTGGATGTGGCCAAGGAGGACTTTGGACCACTTCCGAATATCTTCATGGAGTCCCCGGGCAAACACGGAGCAGGAATTTCCGGGACACAAGAGGATTCAGGTCTGAAGTCCCTGTTTAAGATACCTAAGGCACCTTCATCAAGTCAGTTCCCGAAGTGGGGCACGATAAGCCCTTTTGTACCTTCCTCACAGTCTCCGAGGGAAACCGGAAAGTTTGAGCAGAGGTTGCTGATCTGAAGAGATTTGTTAGAGGGTTTGGGGACGGTAAATCCGGCGAGAGAACATCCGGAGGGATTCACTCACATGAGACAAGTGTCACCAGCACGGGGTGGAGAATTGATTGACTTGGGAGATCCGACTCCAGAAAGGAGACCGGAAACCAAGGTGGGAACCCCGTTGAAGAAACGGACAAAAATAGTGGAGGCCGAGGTCACGGATCTGGATAAAGAGCTCGAGATTGTGGAGCCTGAGAAGCAACTGAAACTCCGGAAGTCTGAGAAGCAGAAACCGGAAGGAAAGAAGCCGGTGAAACAACAAATTGAAGACTCCGAATCTGGTGAGTTCAAGTTAGGATCAAAGTCTGAGGAGGATACAGAGGAGGAGGAGACGTCTCCTACGACCCGTCAGAATTTGCCCTGAGCCGCCAAGATGACGCCAGCAAAGAATTCCAGTAAGCCAACAACCAAACAGGGGGCCGGAAGTTCAAAGAAATCCTGGGTGGACAAGTAGTTAGAAGGGAATTACTTGTAAAAGGTGGATTAGAATTTAGATAGTTTAGTTCTGGAACCGGATTCCAAGCGTGGGCCCGGTTTCCGAAAATTTAGGAATAAGGACTTTCCAATTTATTTGGGATTTCCTTGGTGTGTATGTAGTTGCCCGATTTGTGGGGAGCCCTTTTTCACTTTTAAGGTGTTGACTTTGTTTTTGTTTTGGGTTTTTAAGGGCGGGCAAGTTAGTTGCCCTTCATTCCCTCCTAGTTGATATTCAATTGTATTTCATTCCCTTTTCAAAATCTGAGCCCTCGGGTGTGCATTTTGGCTCTATTGGTGTATCCGGATTGTGTTGATCTATAGTCCAGGTGTTATAAGGAAAGGACGGGTGAGGAGGAATCCAGATTTAGGAGAATACGATCTGATCGAGAGTGTACTATTGTAATGTTGTTGGATTGTTGACTTAGAAGCTGCGCATAGTATCTTTAAATTACTAGAAGAGTAGTCCGGATCACAGAGTAGCAGGAAAATGAGTCTAGTTGTCGTTGCCGTGCAGAGGTAAGCGCCCGCCCAAGGAAGCCCCCACCTTTCCGAAAGATCTGCCAACCTCAGAATTCATCTTACATCTAGAAAGATTACACCCCCGTATTTGTTCCGGGCTCTGAGATCTGTCGTTGTAGTAAGGAAGGGTGAAGTATTCCTGAGTAACCTGTTGTCCGGAATCACCATCCGGAAGCTGTGAGGATCCGGATCTTTCCGTCATGCCGCAACATCTTGAATACTTGGGTGTTTTTGTTTGTGTTTGTTAGAATTATAGGAGAACCAGAATGGTGAAGTCCCTACCCTTCAAAAGATCAACTAGTGGATCCTCTGAAGGTAAAATAGAGGTATCAAAAACCGGATTGGAAAAAGAGACATAAACCGGATTTTGGATAGATTAGATTCTGGGTTTGTGTTCCGAACTGTGAAAGTATCCGGAAAATGATAAGTTGGTGAGAAGAAAGAAAAAAAGAAAAGCCGGATAGCTAGAATATGCTACACATAATCCGAAAATTCCATGGGACGATATTTTGTGTTATCTTAACGCATTTTTGTGTTAAGGATACTTACGCCTAGATTGCGCGTACGACAGTTGGAGAGTCGGGCTTGTTTTTAAAACAAAAAGTCAAAAACAAAACAATTGAAAGAAGGAAAGAGGAGAACCTGTGAAAGAAAAGAAAAGAAGAGAAAATAGGGTCTAGTCCTGGCTAAACCTCCAAGTAGGATAATCATCCGTCTAATACCTGCAAAACCACTCAAAGATAGAAGGAGAAGGAAAGGAGAGGATGGCTATATGGGCAACTTAGGGAAGAGAGACAATAAAAAGTGTGCTAGCAAGTAGATTAGGGGGAATAGGAAAAAATCTAAAAAGAAGCCTTGGTATCTGAAGACGCTTATTTATCCACCCTTGGTAAATAATCGTACACAACCAGGTTCTAATTCTATTCACAAAATCCTTTCCTAAGTGGGTGTCTAAATGTTGATCCATTGTGCCTTTCAAGCAATGGAACTTTACTAACCACTAAACATCTAATCCCCTTGCAAAAAAGAGGCCTCAAACATTCTAGCCTATGTCTACCTACAACTAAGGTGTCCTAGCTTGGTTGAGCCACAAAGGTCCTGGGTTTTCCTAATCTATTATCTAATTTTAGGATTTTTATGTGATAGAAGAATTTACGCCATTTTTAGAAACCTAAGATTCACTGGAATTGGATGTTCCTAGCAAAAGTTATGCGTGGATGAAGTTTGACCGCTACTCGGTTCATCAAACTTCATCCATGGTTTTCTATAGGTTGCTACTTTCAACTTCACTTGATATTTTTATCCATGGTTTGATTTGAGTTACTCTAACTAAATACGACTCTGAATTTTGACTGAAAAGAGTTACCCTAATTTACCCGATTAAATCTAATTTACCGCATTAGTATATGTTTGTTGGATTTTTATTGGTTTTTCCTTGCTTTTTACTCTGTTGCTTTTTATAAGTTACTTTTATCCTTCCTAATTTACTATTTATTTTGGAATTGATTTTTACTGACCTAATTTATTGATAGATGAAAGTTGGTCGATAACTTAGGTTTGTAACTTCATCCACTATTTACTACTAACCTAATTTCTTAAATTAGTTTCTACTTTTATTTTTTCCTTTCTAGGTTAAATTTACCTCTTAGATGTAAGTTCCTATCTTTTGGATGAATTTAGGGTGGATTTTAGCTTATTTGTGGGCAAAACTTCATCTGCATTTAACTTTCTCGTTTTAACTTGGATTTGGATGTACTTTATCTTTTTGGAAACCTGTAGACCTCTAGTTTCTACTTCCTAAACTAAATCTAACCTGACCTATGATCTATGTTGCTCTAGCTCTCGGCCCCCTTCTAATTATACTAATTAAGACAAGGTTTATCAAAAAAGAGTAGGGTTTTAAGTGGTCCACCTTGTATTGGAGATCCTAGATTAGATCGTCGAGATTCCCCTTTCGGGCATGTTCCCTCCTCTTGGATTCTTGGCTTCTTGAGTGATTTTTGAATCGGGAAAGATTTTAGAACGGATTGGTAGATGTAGCGGGATTTCTTTCTTCTTTCCCTTCCTCCTGCTCCTTCTTTTCACCCTTTTCTTACACCAAACGACTTTGCCTTCCAAAGTTCTTACGTGTTGACTTTGTTCTTACACCTCTTACACCTTGGCCTTCTCAAGTTCTTATGCGTTGACTTCGTTCTTACACCTCTTACACCTAGCCTTTCCAAGTTCTTACGCGTTGACTTTGTTCTTACCCCATGGCCTTCCAAAGTTCTTACACCTTGACTTTGTTCTTACATCCTGAGGACGCACTTTTTTTTATTCTTACACTTACTCCCTCAATGGTCCAAATTCTTAGTTGAGATTTCCCCTAATTTATCTACTAGTGATCTTCTCTCCTATTTCATCTTCCTCTTTGGTTGCAATGCTCAAGTTTCTAGTTTGTGGTGTGTGGAAAGCTTGGGTGAGTTGTACGTTGAGTACTTGTGTGAGTTTGCAGGTTACGTGGGTGCTTCAACACAAATTCCTCTCCCAAACCTACAATGTCCTACCTCTAACTCTACTTGGCTAAATTTCTCCTTCTACTATTCTAATTTCCTACTTCTACTTTGCTAATTTTCCACTTCTATTATTCTACTTTCCTACTTCTACTATCATAATTCCCTACTTCTACTTTGATAATTTCTACTTAGTTTTCCCCCTTTTCTCCTAATTAGCCTTTCCCCTTCTTCTTTTATTTTCTCTCTCAAAAGCAAAATTGGTAGAAAGACAAAAAAGGAAAGAAGAAACAAAAAATAAATCTGGAGGCGCGGCCTGCTGGCTGCTCGGACTGGCTGCTGCTGTCGGACCGGGTACCGATGGCGGGTATCAAACTAGCTGTTGCTACTCGAGCTGGCTGGCTTGAGCTGTTGGCTGGCTTGGGTCTTGATCCCCTTTATTTATGTATTTTTTCCGTAATTTTTAGTGAGTGCCAACAAATTGGCCAAGGGGGGGACTTTGACAAGGGGGAGCCAATAGTGCAACTTAATCCTAGTTCTACACAAGTTTTCAACTACCGTGACCTCTAATTTCTTGGATGCTAAACTTTGAAGGTTTCCAAAGATATCTTGGAAACTAAACTTTGAACAGAGTTAACAGGGGGGATCAATGTTGCGTCGTAGAGTTGGATTTAACACCACCGCTAGGATTTTTCCTTACCCTAGGTCCAAAGCTTTGCAGTATGGCGGGTTTTTAACACACACTCTAGGACTAAAAGAGAACCTAAAATCAAAGCTCCGTTGTCTAGGTGGGAGGCCACATGTCTATAAGCAACTTCAAAGAGGGACTTAAACCGTTAGAACATGACAACCCTGGGGGGTTCAAAGCTTTGTTGTACGGGGGGAGGACCACACACCAAAGAATAACTTAAAAAAGGGAAGTTAGTATTTCAAGCAATAACCACTTCAGGGGGGGGCAAAGCTCCATTGTCCCGGGGGAGGAAACACACACAAAGGACACATGGGTGGAAGACTCAACGGCCCCACGTAGGGGAACCCAACTTTGGATGTTAATACGACGCACGTGGGTTAGTAAATAACAAACTTAAAACACTAAAGGCCCCCTGTGGACGGCAAAGCCAAGGCACGGAGGGGGGTAGCTTTAGGATTAGTATGAACTCAAAAGAACTCTCAACCAAGGTTAGTATTTCAAGCTAAGAACTCCCAATAACAAGTTAGTGACTAAACAACCCAAAATAAAGCCAAACAACACTCAAGATACCACAAGAGCTCATAAACACAAGAAAGAAAGACCCCAAGACCTTCAAAAGCTGAAAATAAAGCAACAATGGAGCACAAAGTGTTCAAAAAACACCGTGGAAGTGTCCTTGGCTAAAATGCCAAAAATCCAACATAAATTGGACCTACAGACCCAAGACAAGAATGGTTTGGTTTGAAAGGGAAATGGGCCTGCTTTTATAGGTTTCCCAAGGGGCTCACCTCCCTCAAGTTACCTTGGTAACTTTATTAACTTAGATCTTCATCCTTATCTATAAAATTTTCATGACACTTGGATTTTACATTGGTCCAACGATGTATCTCTTAGAGTTTACCTTAAAACTTCAAAAGTATTACGCCAATGGCTTTAGAAGGCCATTTATAGTCCACTAGTCTCCCTACCCCCTATTCCGGTGTCTAAAACCTCTCTTAGGTTAGCGCTAACTAAGGCCAATAAAAAAATAAAAATCCAGATTTTAGAGTTGGTCTTTTCTGACTAAAGTAACTAGCTAGGGTTGTCAGGAATTTCCGAGGGAGTAAGAAAAGACCCTTTGTTGACTTGATTTTGACTTTGTACGCTCCCGGGACGCCGGTTAACTTTACATAAATCCCGCTACGTGATTAATTTGGAGGAATGTCGCTGATTGGGCCACCTTCCACTATCGGAACGCCATGAAACTTGTCGGAGTGCAATATTAGCATAAAAGAGACTATGCTAATTTTTTGTGAGATTTTATCGCAACCTGAAGAATTTCCATAAATTTCCCGTTGTCAGTTTAAGCGATTGACTATTTGGATGGAGCATTTCCTTAAGTCATAAAATTTCAAAACTTCTCGTAGAACCTCTCATGGAGTTTCCGAAGAGATGTGCTAGTTTATAATTCTTCACCCCGCACACACTGGTCTGGATGGAAATTCCATCTTATTTAAAGCAACCGGCAATCAGAGAATCTTTCACATGCGAGGAAATTTTGGCGAGTGGATTCCGCTTTTGACCTCTTGGCATGTTTCCAAACCAAGAGAACAATTTGGCGGCCACAAATTCCTCCGCTGGCCCATCTTGAGAAAGTAATTCCTGCAGGCAAACATTTGGGGTTTCTACTATTTCAATGGAGGAATGTGAAAACTGAAACCTCTTCGGGGGAATCTATCCTAAGAATCATCTAGACTTCCCTCGGACCATTTTTAGCCAGGTAGAGTCACATGCATAGCCTTTTAGGCTATTTTAGATAAGAACCCTCAAACTTTTGTATTCCTGCTACTTCTGGTTTCTAACCTATTTATAAGCGGGAGTTAAGGATCTATTAAGGAAAAAACCCTATTATTGACCAAAGACTACATGGGTATGTAACAACTCTAGTTTGGTCTTCCACTCTTTTTTGGTCTTTTTGTATCTTTTTATGACTTAAATTGCACAATAACGAAATAAATAAAAACTATGAGTCCCAAGTGATGAATTGGGAGCTTACAGTAGCCGTTAGAGGAAGATGGGGGTATGACAATGTAAGAACTTTGTAAGAGGCAAGTTGGCACATTTATGTCTATTAGTTGTCAAAGTTGGTGGTGTAAGGCCTCCATGAGTAAAAAGTCCAGTTAGGGCAAACTTGAAGGAAATTAAATTAGGAATTAAACTTTAGACTTAGAGTTAGCAGGTGAATTTGGAGGATTAATTTAGAAGGAAAAATTAAACATGAATTAGGACGTAAAACGTGGAAGCTTAGTTTAGAGGTTAAATCTTTGAATTAGATTAGGAAGTAAAAACCTAGAAATAAATTAGAGGCTAAACGCTTAGAGCAAAAATTTTGGAGTTAAAATTTAGAAGTAAGTTAGAAGTAAAAGTTAGAGTAACATTTGGACATTGGAAAATTAGGGTAATACTTAGGGGTGAAATTTAGAGGTAGTTTAGAAGTAAATCCTTAAAGTAAAGTTTAGGGGTTAAAACCTAGAAATAACTTAGAAGTCAAAAATCTAGAGTAAAACTTAGGGATTAAGATTTAAAAGTAATTTTAGAAGTAAAAACCTAGAATTAATTTAAAAGTTAGAAATTTGGAGTAAAACTTAGATGTTAAGAATTTAGAGTAATATTTTGAAGCTAGGAAATTAGAGTAAAAATTTAGAAGTAATTTTTGAAGGGTAAGTAAAAATTTGGATTCAAATAGAAGGGTAGGAGATTAAAGTTAAAAGTCAAAAGCTAGACGTAAAATTAAAGAAGAAGTAAAAGACCTAACATCAAAGTAGAATAGTAGAACAATTCAAAGTGTAAAACATAGAAGTTCATGTAGAAGGTTAAAATTCATCAACCAATTGGGACAGCCAACGAGTGAGGAATAACAAGGGAAAGCAACATGGTAGGGACATAGGATAGAAGAAGCGTCCAAATAGGTTGTTTTTGTCCTATATTTACCCAGGTTGTCCTCTTGGGTTAGCAACTAGTTAGTGGACACTTGCATACCGATCATAGCTACAACTATAGCCATCCATGAAACTAGGAAACTTAGCAAAGCTCCATTGCTTGGAAGGCACAGTGGACCGCGCTTGCAAAAACACCCGTACATCTGAATATAGTGGATAAAAGGCTGAAACCCGAACGGTGTCCGCGTTATTACCAAGGGTGGATAATAAAGCTTCTACAAGGGGATCAATGCTTTGCCGTCGAGTTGGGTTTAACACCAACTCTAGGATTTTCCTTCCCATAGGTCCAAAGCTTTGCCGTATGGCGGGTTTTTAACACACACTCTAGGATTAAAGAGAACTAAAAGTCAAAGCTCCTCCATCTAAGGGGGGGTTCACATATCTACAAACAACTTCAAAGAGGGAACTTTAACCGTTAGAACATGACAGCCCTGGGGGGTCCAAAGCTCTACCGTATTGGAGGGGGGACCACACACCAAGGGGCAAGTTAGAAAAGGGAATTTAGAACTTAAAGAAATAACCACTCTGGGGAGTTCAAAGCTTTGCCGTCCCGGGGGAGAAGACACACACTAAAAAGACTCTCAGAGATAGCTCAAAGGGTCTCCGACTCCGGTATTTAGATGTTAGTACGAGACACGTGGGTTAGTAAATAAACAAATTAAAACACTAAAGGCCCTCCAAGGTGGCAAAGCCAAGGCATGGAGGGGGGTAGCTTTAGGATTAGTACAATATCCAAGAACTTCCAAATTCAAGCTAACACTTCAACCAAACAACTCCACTCCCCAAGTTAATGACTAATACAACTCAAAATAAGGCCAAATAACACACAAGACACCACAAGAGCTTGCAAACACAAAAAAGAAGGACCCCTAAGACCTTCAAGAGCTAAAAATTAAGCAACAACGGAGCACAAAGTGCTCAAGAAACATCGTGGAAGTTTTCTTTGGCAAAATGTCAAAAATCCAACATAGGTTGGATCCACGGACCTAAAACAAGAGTGGAGGTGGTTTGAGAGGGAATTGGGCCCCCTTTTATAGGTTTTCCAAGGAGCCCACCTCCCTCAAGTTACCTTGGTAACCTTATCTACTTAGAAATTCATCCTTATCTCTAAGATTTTAACGACATTTGAGTTTTACCCTAGTTCAACGTTGCACCTTTTGGAGTTTATCTTAGAATTTCAAACGGATTGCGCCAATGGCTTTAGAAGACCATCTTTAGTTTAAAAATCTCCCTACTCCCTATTCTCACATCTAAAACTTCTCCTAAGTTAGTGCTAACTAAAGCCAATAGAAGGGTAAAAATCAAGATTTTGGAGTTGGCCTTTTCTGACTAAAATAACTAGCTAGGTGTGAATGCTAAATTATCCACCCTTGGTAATGGAGCGAACACGACCCGGTTCTCAGCTTTTATCTACTTTTGATTTAAAAAGGTGTTGCATGCGCAGTCCATTGTGCCTTCTAAGCAATGGAACTTGCTAATGATTCCTCGTTTCGTGGATGGTAGTAGGGGTAGCTATGATCTGTGTGCAAGTTTTACTAACCGGTGGCTAGTCCAAAAGGCTAGCCTGGGAAATAGACGAAAATAAGACAACTTTTTCGGACGCTTTACCTATTCTAGGTCCTTTCCGTGATGTTTCTTGCTTACTTCCCACTTGTTGGTTGTCCCAGTTGGTTTTTTACTCTTAACCTTCTTTACGAACCTCTATGGTTTAACCTTTGACTTGGTTAAGTATTCTACCTTGACCCTAGACTTTTTACTTCTACTAATATTTTACTTCTAGGTTTTGTCTTTTAACTTCAAAAATTTACTTCTTAATTTTTACTCTACTTTTTACCTTCAAAATATTACTCTAAGTTTTTATTGTCTAATTTTTACTCCAAATTCCTAACTTCTAAATTAACTTTGAGTTTTCACTTCTAAAATTACTCCTAATTTTTAACCCCTAGGTTTTATACTAGATTTTTGACTTCTAATTTACTTCTATGTTTTAATCCCTAAGTACTATTCTAGATTTTTGACTTCTAATTTATTTCTATGTTTTAATCCCTAAGTACTATTCTAGATTTTTGACTTCTAATTCACTTCTATGTTTTAATCCCTAAGTATTACTCTAGATTTTGACTTCTAATTTACTTTGATTTTTTAACCTCTAAGCAAAACTCCCACGGTTTACGTCCTAATTCATGATTTTTTTTCTCTAAATTAACCTTTCAAATTAACTTTTGCTAATTGTAATCCTAAATTGTTGTCTCTAATTTAAATCCCAAATCAAATTTTCTAATTCTAATTCTAAATCTTGACTTCTAATTTAATTTCCTCGAATTAGCTCTAATTGGACTTTTTAACTCTTGATTTTCTTCTAACTTCTACTTCCCAAATCTAATTCTGGGTTGTTGACCTCTAAATTAACACTAATCCCTACTTTTAACTCTAGTTCTATTTTGGTTTATTGTTCTTTTAAACAAAATTCACTCAAAATTTATCCTTCTTGGACCTCTTAACTTAATCTAGTGTGTCAACCCAAAGCCAAATTTTTAGCCTAATATATTTTTAGAAACCCTTATTTCTAATCTATGGACTTTTGAATCTACAATACCAAGGATCAGGTTAATGGCTTACCTCATCACTGCCGGTATTAGAGATAATGTCGTCCATGTGCTCATGCGCATCCCCATCCATAATGATTTGTTGGCCTATTATTCCAAAGCTCACTACTTAAATTTTTAAAAGAGATATTATACCCTAACTTCTTTCCTTCTCACTTCTCTTTTCTTTTCTTTCTCCTTCTTTCTTCTACTCTAGTACTATTGCACCAACCTTTGATGGTGGTCTTACAAAGATAGTCCAAAATGTCAAGGAATTTAATGGCTCTCCTACTTTCTTACGCCTTCCTTACTTTGCGTCATTCCTATCCTCTTTCTAACGGTTGCAATGGACTCTTGAGATTTCCTTCCTAGCCTACCTAATCCTACACATAGGTTACTATTTATCGTCTCTCTCCTTTTGTTCCCTACTTCATCTCTTTCTCCACTAATTCCCTTCTATTATTTTGTGTTCACATGTGGGTGTGAGAGTGGAGCGTGTGTGTGCAGGTGTGACGTGGAGGCATTGATTCCCTTTCCTTTTCTTTCAGTAGTTGCAGGTGGACTTTGAGACTCTAAATTCCTAACTGGGTTATATTGGACTTCTATCTCTGAGTTCCTGACTAGCTTTGTAACTAGGCTTTCTGCTCTAAGTTTTCTAAACTAGACCCTAACTAGATTTCTTTTCTTCTCTACTCTAGTGTTTTCTAAACTAGCTCCTAATTGAGTAAAACTAGAAAAAAAAGGAAAGTGGACCCGTAGAGTATCATCCCTTGGTTATCTAGTTTTTAGCTAGGATGTATGTGATAAGTAACAAATCGGAACAACAGACCACTGAGTTGCTATCCCGAATTGGGTTGCTATCCCAACTAGCCTGCTGGCTAGGTACCGGCCGCTACTAGGTACTGGACAGTTGCTGGCTGCTGGTTGCCAACTGCCGGCTACTGGCTATTGGTCTTTTGCTGGCTGCTGGTGGCTGGTGGCTGACTGCTAGTATGCTGGCTTCCAAAATTTCTCAAAACACACACACCTCGGGTTCCCTTAGGGAAATCCACTCACACAAAATTTAAACTAGATTTTTAGAGAGTTAGGGCCAAGTTCAAAGCTTTGCCATCCAGGGGGTTAGGCCCAAATTCTCTATACACAAAACAACCTTCCAAAGTCACATGCTATATTTCTCACACTAGGACTCTAGATCTTGGAAGCTAAACTTTAGACTTTTCCAAGAAGATTTTGGAAACTAAAGTTTAGGGCTAAGCACTAGGGAGGTTTGAAGCTTCGCCTTCAAGTTGGGTTTAACACCAATTCTAGGACTTTGTGGCACTCCGGGGGTTCAAAGCTCCGCCGTCCAGGATTCATTTAACACGTACTCTAGGACTTGACTTAAACACAGATTCAAAGCTTCATCGTCCAAGAGGGGTCTACACCATAAGAAAGACTTTAGAAGAAGGAACAAAACACACAAGGAAAGAAACTTGTACGGAAGGTCAAAGCTTCGCCGTCCCGTAGAGGGGTCCACTCAACAAGAGATACGTTAGAAGAAGGTAAGAACTTGACTTAAGAGAACACGCGAGTTAGTATAGCGAGGTACAACAAATGACTCACACTCTAAAGGGGCCTCAAAGCGGCATGCGCCAAGGTACGGAGGGAGGTGACCTTAGGACTAGTTCAAAGCACACAAAGACTCTCAAGACACAAGAAAAAGTACACAAGAAATACACAAGGAATACACTAGGCAAGATAGAAGGACCCTCCAGGACCTTCAAAGCTTGAAATACAACAACAAAAGGAGCCAAAAGTGCTCCAAAAACACCGTAGAGGTTTTGAGCTTCAAATGCCAAAATATCCAAAATGACTTGGACCCACGGACCCAAAAACAAGTATGGGGGTGATTTTAGAGAGGGAAGTGGAGCCCTTCTATAGGTTTCCAAGGGCTCACTCCCCCTCCTAAATTCCTACTAGTAACCTTATCAACTTGGATTTTCATCCTAATCCTAGATTTTCACTTTCTACTACCTATGATGGATCAACCTCCTCACTTTTGGAGATTAACTCCAAATGTCAAACGAACTGCACCATTGGGTCTAGAATGCCATCTTTAGTCCAAAGTGCCTCTCCCCCCCTCACTCGAATCAAAAATTTAACGTAGGCTAGTCTAGTTTAAAAATCCAATCGTAGAAAATTTCCAACTCTTAGGGGTTTTCTATTTTGAGAAAAGTAACTAGCCTGGGGTCTCCAAAAGGTGAAAGGGAGTAGGAAAAGACTCCTTGTTGATGCTGTTTTGCCATCATGTGCCCCCGGAATGCCGGTCAATGTTGCGAGGATGTCGTGATGTGATTAATTCCCGAGGAATCTTGCCGGTTTGGATATCTTTTGCTATCGGAATGCTGCAAAACTTATCGGAATGCATTATTAGCATAAAACAAGCTATCCTAATTTTTAGTGAGATTTTACTGCAACCTGAATAATTTACAAGAAATTCCCGTTGGAGGTTAGAACGGTTGACCGCCCGAAAAAGGTTCTTCTACAAGTCGGAAGATGCCGGGACTTTTGTTGGACCTCTTAGGGAGCCTCGCAAAAGATGTGGAGGTGCGTTTCCGTACCTGGCACAATTGGTCAGTAGAGACCTAAATTAGCCGTCTCCTCAAATTGTCAATGGCACGGGAATCTTTTGCAAATGAGGGAATCTTGGCAAATCGATTTTGTCGTTGGACTCCTGGCATGGGATTCACCCTAAAACACCATCCTTGGGCTGTAGATTCCTCCACGGCCCCGTCCTGAGTTTAGTGGCTCCTACATGCTAACAACTGGGGTTCCGGGAATTCTTTGATCTAATGGGGATTTCGAAACCTAACTTAGGACTGGACATGTGGCTTGCTGTGACCTCCTAGGACCAGTCTAGACATGCATTGCCACCTTCCATTGGGATTTAGCCCTGCTGGGGCTATGTGACTACAATCCTCTAAAACTCGCTATCTTGTGGTTTAGACTCTATTTCTAGGCGAGGTTTAGGGAAGTTTTAGGTATAAAATCAAAACTAGACCAAATACTATAATGGATATGGTACAACCCTATTTTGGTTCTACACTCTTTTTATGGCTTTTTGTACAATTTTACCTATTCTAAATTGCAAATTTCAAAAAAAAAAAAAATCCAAAGTTCCTAGTGACAATTTTGGAGCTCAAACTAGGGTTGTCAAGAATGTCTGAGGGAGTAAGGAATGACCCCTTGTTGACTTGATTTCAACTTCGTACGCTCCCGAGACGCTGGTCAACTTCACGCAAATCCCGCCAGGTGATTAATTTGGAGGGATGTCGCTCATTGGGCCACCTCCCACTATTGGAACGCCATGAAATTTGTTGGAGCGCATTATCAACATAAAAGAGACTATGCTACTTTTTTGTGAGATTTTATTGCAACCTGGGGAATTTCCATAAATTTCTCGTTGTTAGTTTAAGCAGTTGACCGTCCAAAAGGGTTGTTTCCCTAAGTCGGAAAATTTTGAAACTTCTCGGGGAACCTTGCATGTAGTTTTCCAAGAGATGTGCAAGTTCATAATTCTTCACCGTGCACATGTTGATCTGGAAGGAAATTCCATCTCTTTTAAAATAACCGGCAATCAGGGAATCTTTTCTACGCAAGAAAATCTTGGCGGATGGATCCCACTTTTGACCTTTTGGCATGTTTTTAAACCAAGAGCACATTCCGGCGGCCACAAATTCCTCCACTGGCCCATCTTGAGAAAATAACTCCTGTAAGCTAACATTTGAGGTTTCTATTATTTCAACGATGGAATGGAGAAACTGAAATCCCTTCGGGGGAATCTATCCTAAGACTCATTTAGACTTCCCCCGGACCACTTTTAGCTAGGTAGAGTCACATGCAGGGTATTTTCGGCTATTTTGGGTAAGAACCCTCAAACATTTGTATTCCCGGTACTTCCTGGATTCTTACCTATTTACAAGTGAGATTTAGGAATCTATTAGGAGAAAAATCCTATTATTGACCAAATGCTTCATGAGTATGTAACAACTCTAGTTTGGTCTTTCATTCTTTTTTGGTCTTGCTATATCTTTTTATGACTTAAATTGCACAATAACAAAAAAAAGATAACTATGAGTCCCAAGTAACGAATTAGGAGCTCACATATGGCGGCCATCTATGGTATGATTTTGCAAAAATCATAAGAACCCTGCCTTCTTTTGCTACAATCTGTTTGGGCACATTGTCAATGTCTCTACGGATATTGACCTCCTGTTATTTGGGCCTCCTTCCGGAGGTGCCAACTAGGTTCCGATCTACTATGTAATTGACTTAAAATCGATGTCATCGAAATAGCTTACCAAGGGATCACTAGTGTTGCTTCACTGCGTGACTTGTGTGGCAATTGTAGTTCCGCACCAATATGTGGGTATTGTCACGTGGTGCTTTTTGTTATGCACCATCTTGCTTATGCTCAAAGAATGAAGAATAGACAAGGGACCAAGGTTCATTTCCTATTTTATCTGGTTAATAATTCTTTTGTGATTTCCCTTCCGCCTCAATTGGAATTGATTTGGAACTAAAGATAAAAAAATGAGATGAAAGCCATCCTTCCGCCCTCAACGTAGTGAGTTTGGACTACGAGGGGGAGATATCATTTAGGAAGAACCCCTGTCCTTCTTTGATACAACAAATAGGGACCTATAGTCAAAAGAATCTTTCAAAACCACCTTCTTCCTTCATTGGAGTGAGTTTGGACTAAAAAGATTTTGAAAAGAGAAAGAAAAATGCCACATTTAACTACTTCTGGACTTTCGCGGGAATTTTGGACTTTGTGAAGGTTTTCTCCATCGTAGGATATCTTGATCTTATGTAAACTGAGGCCACAATGCCTTTCTATGGAGGCCTACACTACCTTAGGATGCTGAGTCATGGATAGATTCTTGATGCAGTGGAATTATATCCCTTTTGGATTTAAAGTGTTGGAACAAATTGATGAATTTGGGATGATGTCAACATCTACTCCCATATTTATTGTAAGGAGTGCCTTCGGATTTAGGGTTGGCTTTAAATATGCAACATTACAGATTAAGTGATGTCACGACATATTTTGCAGAGCATTACCCATGAAGAAAGAAGTGATGAGGCAAAACAATCATGCATTTACGGACATTTGGTAAGATGTAATAAGAGTCAAATACAAAAGGTGGAATCACCACTTCATAATCATTTTTTTCTTTTTGGTGAAAGAACTGAGGCAAACCCACTACATGAAAACATAATACAAAACAGCCCAGCCATGAATC
This sequence comes from Neckera pumila, assembly GCA_963969595.1. Taxonomy (NCBI): domain Eukaryota; kingdom Viridiplantae; phylum Streptophyta; class Bryopsida; order Hypnales; family Neckeraceae; genus Neckera; species Neckera pumila. Next base: position 3,078,547 of record OZ018418.1, read on the forward strand.
TGCACAACCAAAGAGATAATGAGCAAAAAGGATTTTATAATCATTTGGATGCAACAAATACGTGCCATCCAAATTGAATGGGTGCCAATCAAATAAGTGCCACTTGTTCCATGTGAACCTATGTTTATTTTTGGGCCCACGACCAATCAAACCGCGGTCCTAGAACGTGCGCACATTGCCAATCTAAAGTATCTACATCATCCCTCACATGCAATGCTGATTGAAGTAAATGTGGACATGTCCAATTCAGAGGATAGAGAACAAGCAGTACAACAATGTCATTCAAGAGTACCCTGCGCATTCGAGGATTACTTGAAAGAGTCCTCAATAGTGCATGACAATGCGGATACAGTTGGTTCTTGTGTGGATTGTCGGATCCAGCAAAGAAAAGGAACCTTGAAAGAATCTCTAGCAATAGTATATGTCAAAGAAGAACTGCCAATGTCGAAGGTTGCACTATTGTCCACAAGCCACAGTGAGTTTCTTCAACAAGATATTGCAGAAGACCGTAGAAGCCAGCCCATATTTGTATATTTTGTGGAAGATCCTCCACACCGCCCTTAATGCAGAGATCCCCAGTCAATACAAGGAGCAACGCCTTCTACAAAAACCAAGTACATCTGAGCACACAAAAATGATGTAAAGACAGAAGAGGACGTCAAATGATCGTGAGATATCATGATCACTATACTTTACTACAAAACCGTGTACCGAATAGAACTGGCGGATTAGAAAGAGAACAGCAAGTGAATATCTCATTTGCAGATGAGTTTAAAAAAGTTAACAATACATGTAGAATGTGACTACAATTCAAAAATGGAAGACTAGTGAGGCATGCAAATAAATGATTCTTGTCAAACATAGAAAGTAGACTTAGGCTTAAATACTAAAAGAACCAGAATACCATAGAAAAGGAGGATCTGCATTTCACTGCAGCAAAAAAATTGCAGAGTTCAAAGTATCCATTAGAGGCAAAGGCACAGGATCATGAGATTTGCCAATCAAATCATAGAGACAAGATTACGTACACAAATTCAAATCAACACTTCAGCATATGATAATAGGAGGAACACGCCCAACAAACTACAGAAGCATAACTATAACTATCATCCCCTATTATATAAACCCAAACAAGGGACATTACGGGGACGGAAGATGCTCAACTGTTTGTACTATCGGACATGTACATGGTGATGCATTAAATTTTCTGGACGTCAAGAAGGAAGATTGTGCAATTTCCTGATTGAACTAAGTAGCTAAACTCTATGAGGCCCACACTAATAAAATCTACTAAAGATACTGCTTTGCCGCATTCCCCCATCTTTGCTAGCGTGATGGGACCTTACTGTCGCGACCTAAAAAACCAAGCTTTAGTTATTTCCATAGAATTGGAAGTAAGTAATCCATTTCTACCATGCTTTTCTAATTTTTTGCAGGTCAAAAGTAGAAAATCAATGTAAGTATGGATTAGCAAACTATGGTTGTCCTTAATTGGATAAAATGGTTAAGACAGAAACTCAAACTTTCTGTCTTGAACTGGAACCAAAAGTCCGGAATTGAAAGACCGGAACCAAAGGACCGGAACCAAACCAGAGGACCAGAAGTCAATGGACACCATCAGGTGCGGGGGAGAATGTTGAACAGATAGAACATCTGTCAGAGATACAATGGACAACCGAACGGCTCCAAAACCGGAAAATAGGAAACCTCCTGTTAAAATGGGAGTGACCAAACCATTGGAAGCAACTTCAAAGTTGCTGGAGAAGACTTAGTGGTAGCTAATTTTAGAGCAAGAGTAGGTAGGCAGGTGAAGATTCAAGTTTTGCACTTAGGATGTTACTTGATAGTTACTTTAGACCAGAATGTATCTAGTCTGACCGGATCCAGGTTTATAGGATCTGAGATCCGCTTTTAGTGGGGATTTTTGGATTTGGTAGAAGTCAACTAGTCTAGGAGTTAGAAGAGGAATGACACATATCATTTCAGTTGCTTTTGTTAGTCCTAGGGAATGACACATGTCATTTGAGTAGGTGAAGTAGTTTAGTATTTAAAGATGGGTTTTAGTTGTAATCTATGGTCATTTCCATACTTTGTTTTCCCAATAGAATATCTGCAAAATCCTTTGGTATTTTTTAAATCACGAATGTGTGCTGCCCACCTTTTTCACTTGTCCGTGTTGAGTGTTTGAGCAGTGTGATTGCAGACTTGGGTAAGGAGGAGGTGATCCCGGATACAAGAAGTATCCGGTCCCTGGAGAAATTTAGTAACAGACAGGATACAGTAGGATTTCCTTTGAGAATTAGAGTGGGCTTTTGTCAAGAAGTAACGTGGCTCTCCTACTTTTCCTGACGTCCCTTCTCTACTTAGGCCGTGGATTGTCCGGTAGTCCGTCGTTGTAGCTTTTATTCGGAGAATTCAGACTATCTTGCGTGACCTACTAGACTGCCGATGATTCCGGTCTAGTTGTGAGGAAGGCCTTTTCCTCTTTGTTCTTTTCAAAGTTTTCTTCTCAAAGTTTATTTTTCAAAGTTTATTCTGTGGAGCTCCTGACATAGTAAAACCTGGAGGGTAGGAGTTAAGCGTCCTTCCAGAATCCCAACGCTGCAGATCCCTCTTGGTCCAGAGGTTAAACTCGAATTTATTACATATAGTTACATACTTAGACCGGCTATAAAATCAGGAAAGCAGTTCCCGGTTCCAGATTAATAGAGCTGGATCCGGTCTATATTAGTACTTGGGGTTTGTTTTTGGCTACCAACGCATTCCATTCCGGTCACTTTGGAGAACTACACCTCAAATCTTTATGGAACGATACACGAGTCACTTTAAGGTCAATTTAGGCCTTAGAGAAGGATTTTGTGCTTTCTGTGCTATGACACTTACCATCGTCTTTAGACGTGATGGGGACTGTTGGAGTGTAGAAGGTCCCCCACTCTGCTCCTTCACTTAGTCTTCATGTTTCCTTTTGGTCCTTTTTCTTCATTTTGCTCTTTACTTTGCTCTAATTTCTTAATGTCATATGTTCTGGCTGCATTCTTGCTTATCTTTCTTAATGCAGTGATCCGTCAATTGTTTCAAAAAAACAGAAATAAAATACTTCAGAGTTAAAAATAATTTCATTTTGCCCAATAAATGACACGCGAGTTGGAAAAAAAAAGAGACTAACGCTATAAACAATGAGTACAACAATACTTGTCAGTTAAAAGCGCCCCTACAATCATTGTGAGATCTCACGACAGGAATGAACTTGCATATTATACAAACACATCTTAGTATATTCACGCACAAGGATAATTATGGAAGTCAAAGTTATCCAATTGAAATAATAAATCTAACTTCAAATGGATTTCGCATATAACCTTACTATAACATTTACAATGTGGCTTACAAAATGAGTAAAATTTTGAATGACTTTTACGAAATGGGAATGTCAAGTATTTATAAAGTGCATTTACAATATTTACAGTGAATTCAAGAGTATTAAACAGTAAGTAATGAAGTACGCTAGAAGGAAATTGTGACATCTTCGGATTGAGTCCCACGTAAAAGAATAACCAAATGTCAGTTACACTCTTCAATATGTCACACCCTGGTCTGGTCAATGGGATTGCCGGATCTTGACCACAAAAAAGCGGGTGGTCTTTAACATACGCTAGAACAGCTTCCTGTGACTTGAAAAGTTTGTCAAGCCAAGGAAACAGCTTCCCCAATAAGTAATCATCTCTCATATCACCATCCCAAGTGTTGGGGAAAATGGCGCTATGACATTCGTTTTGGAGGTTCTTTAATGGGTCGTCGATGAGGAGAATATTTTCCTGTGTTTGCAAATTTAGCTTACGGGCAAAGTGTGACAGATCCTTCAGAAAGTAGGGCCTGTGAGGACGACGCCGGTCTCTATAAGACGAGAGTGTGCAGTCCTCCTTCGTGAGAGCAGGCACATCCTTTGGCTTCACAACTGCCAAGGAAAGTAGCTGGTTCAAAACAAAAGTCAAATTCTATTTTGTCATACTGCTCCAGAGAGCGAGCTTAACAATCTTATGCAGCCAGTCCAGGAAGGCTCCGCATTTTGGTCGCACGGCATAGCGACGTCTACCACAATCATCAACTGTCTTGTAAACTGGAACTCCATTCAAGTCAAAGCTCACAAAATACGGTCGCGGTTCTACCTTTTTCAACGACTTTGGCACCTCTTCACGAGAGACTTCGGTGACTTGACAACCTATTGAAAATCCAAGTAACAGCGTATTAGAATCCAATTAAGTATCTGTTTCCATTATCAAAAACGATTGGCTTCTTACCTAGAATCCGGGGTCGGAGGTATTTTTGAGAAGACCCTTCTCCACTCTTGTTGACACTCTGCAGTGCTTTCTTCACCTCATCACCGTACCGTTGCCGATTTCCTATCTTGTCGTGGATCATTGGCCCTTTCCCCCTCTTGTCGTTGCAATTTTGCTCTTCCCTACCGTCATTGCTGCTAATTGGCCCCTTTCCCATTTCCTCGTTGTTGTCTCTCGCTTGCCCTTCCTCATTGCCAAGTTGATCCATTGGATCCCCTCCTTCTAATCCTGCATGTGGCCCAATTAAAGAAGGATTTGTACAAGAATCGGTGCACTTGCCTTACGGCTTGCATATGGTTTTTCTTCCTTCATATTTCAAGAGAATCCAGAGGGTCGATGATTCTCAATGCAATTACATTGTTACTCGGTGATTCAACAATTGATTTGATCGCATCCACAACACATAATTTCAATATATCTGCGGCCTCATAGGGTAAGGCCTTTAGCACTATTTTGTTAATTCCCTCACCGTTTCAAGGAGCTACTTCCCTTGATCCCTCAACTACAACACTGGAGGCTTTAGAAGCAATATCCACAACCCTCCTCCCTCTCAATCTAGGACTCATGGGCACCAAGTCAACGAGGGTGTCATCTTATTTGTCCACTGTAATGCCCATTGGCAAGAGCCCTCTTGAAGGGACCGTCGTAATATCCCCCGATGTAGAAGTTGCTACCTTTACAACATGTCCACCAATTACTTTGCTTATTGTCTGATCAACCTACGCCATGACGACCTCCGTTTCCTGGACGATCAGGGCATCCTTCAATGCCTCTGTGCCTGCTCCACTCCGTTGATCACGGTTTGCGCAGATTGGTGTCGAGGCATCTTTCAAGTGAACCCCCGATTCAAGTTTGTCAGCGTCCCTCTCTGTGAGGTCTCCACCAAGAATAAGCCATGGGTACCCTTCCGCAGTACCCCCTGGAGTCTCTTAGATCAACGTGGGGTACCCAAATGATTGGCGGCCAATGCTCTCTTCTGAGTTCTCCACCCCTGGGATACACTTTGGAACACCTTTCATTATGTCCACCTCAGTCTTTGTATTCATTGAGGGATCCCCTGATGGTCCTCCAAGTGTTCCATCCCTCGGGCAGGTTTTGTGACATGCTGCATAATCCTGACAAATCCAACAGCACTAGCTGTCTGTGGCTGCTCTTCTTTGCAAGCGCTTAAATCAACAATCTCCATAGGTGACAATTTGCAAGCACCTGTCAAAAGTATGCCTGCCGCGTGTGATGCTTTGGGATTCACAATCCCAGTTGACATTTGCAGATCTTGTTCCCCCTCGACGACGTCCCTGGTCTGCTTCCTTCGAGAACTCACCACCTTCCGCGTCTATCCTGCGGCTGCACTAACTTTCCGCTATTACTTCGCAGTCTTCTTTCCAGCAATATCTCTTCCACAGTCAAGTTCCTTGGCCGGATTCATTCCAATCTTCTTTCTAGATGTCCTTGGGTTCACGAGCGGAGTCACTGTATCCTCATTGCCCGTTGAATTGTTGAACAAGAAATGCACTTTTTGTCCAGCTGTTGACGGTTCAAGAACTTTCTGTGGCTGCTTGACCACCTCTGCCGGCCGACCCGGTACTACCGGTTCAAAATCATCCTCCGACTGCTCGACCACATCTTTCAGACCCGTTGAAGGCAACTGAACATCAAGATCACTAGCATTTACGTCTTCAGTCCTTCCTCTTGGAGTTATCATAGGCGCATTGTCCTCCTATGTGGAATCCAAAAACAAATCACTTAGGCATTTAGTTTCCCATTCTTGAACCGCAAATCATTAATGTGAGCTTGCCAAGATTTGGAGATCTCACAACGGTTCAGCAAGTAATGCACACTAACCTTGGTGTGCTCAATTGACCTTGTTCCTGTATGTTGCTAGGTTTTGTCAATGACCTCATTCAATGTATCTTCCTCATGCTCGTCATGAGAATCCTGAGGACCCACTGGGTCGTTTTTGACATTATCAGCCTCAATATCAGGTTGATTCTTGGCCTTGCTGGGGCCTTGTGGAAGTGGAGGAGCTGCCGTCGGTGCTTCCTTGTCATCCCAAAACTATTTGGCGAAGACCTCACTTGCCATCACAGCTTCAACAGAATGCACAATTTCCAGCACTTGAACACCTTCTAAATTCTGAAGTACACCAATCAATTGTTAGTGAGCCTAAAACTGGCAAGACCAAAATTTTGCATTGCTCAAAATGAAAGGAGAAATGTGGAGCCCAAAAGCTTACCAGTCCCAGGTAGGTGAACTCGGGACCGTTGTTGACATTCACGAGGACAAGGTCGATGCAGGCGAGTCCATTAAATATCTCCTCCACTGTCTTGATCTTCAGGTAAAGCACATGTTGTCGTCGCTAATATGGATAGGTGTCCTTCATATCTTCCCATCTATAAGTTTGTTTCAGGCTAGCTGATCTATGAAAGTAGCTTTTGAAGGAAGCTTGCTTGGTTCCCTAAGGGATGTGCTCAAAGATGAAGACAAGAAACACATTGAACCCCTCTTCGGCCTATGGCAAAGGGAAGAAGTCGTCCGGCCTAGCCATGTAGGTCACAACGTGCCAGTCCCACAGCCTTGCTCTCATTTGCTCATCTCTGTTCTCGAGATAAGCCGCAATATTGTAGAGTCCCTCGACATTTGTGATGAGGACAGCGCCAGCCTGAAACGAGATAGTCTTATCCTTTGGGTCGTAGAACTCCAGAGCTTTGAACAGTCTGTTCAATTTTCCAAACTCCAACATCTTTGGGCAGGATCCATAGGATGTCTCCTCAAATATGAACCAAATGTAAAAGTGAAACTTCTTCTTTCCCGGCCATGCCTTGACGTCTGGGGCTGACAAAGTTGCCCTAAAATCCCAGGTTCTCTCGTCCATGGTTTTGCAGAGATAATGCTTTGAAAAATCCTGTACATGCGCCTGTGTCACTTCATCCTCCACGGCCGTCTTGAAAAATGACTCCCACATAGTAATGACAAATTCAGGAAGGTCCTTTGGGTCAGACGACCTGGTCAACCCCTTTGTCTTGTCTTCCAACCACTTTTTGCCAGCAAGGATTTCCATTGCCTTGTTCACCCACAAATCTAATTCATCGCGACTGATGCCCTTTTCGGTTGCAAACGCCTCCCATGCAGATTCCGGATATGGTACGTACTCCATCTTCCTCATGGGTAGCAGTTGACTCTTATAATGTGACAAGAGCTCGTTCTTCATGGCCCTTACCAGCCTCACTCTTGCACCAGCGGTATTGAGAGGGATGATTTTGAAATCCTGCCGGCCACTCTTCTGACCCATCACCCTCGAGCTCTTTACACAGACACTATTGGCTTCCACTAGATCCGCAAGGTAGTTTATGTCCTCCAATCAAAGTCCATAAAGCATCTTGAAGTTGTTCTGCATTAGGGATTTCCGCTCCTGCTTCCCGCATACATCAACCAGGCCCATTACGTTGGGAAGATATCCTTTCATAAATTTTTCCTCAATGTCAATCCACCTCTTTACGTCGGCGTCATCTTCCATGAAGAGTAGGGGTATTTGCAATTCCAACATTTCTACAGCCTTCACACCTGCAAATATTGTCACCAAGGATAGATGAAATGCCTACGCAACAGAAGAGTCAAAGTGAGTATCCAATGAACAGGTCTACACCATGAATGGAATACGAAGTCGTGAGATCCCACAATCTTTGATAATTACAATAAAACAAATTGGCATAGCGTCAATTGTTTGGGATAGACTAGAAATCAATCAGAGGATGTCACAATGACAGCATTGTGAAGGAAATCAAAGTAGCTCACAAACATGGACGTCGTGGGATCACACGATCGACATTCTGATAATTCATCCGTAAAAGCAAGAATACTTATCTATGAAGCAATTAATAGAAATGTAGCCACAAATCTCCAAACAGTCCATAGGTACGTTCTGAGAAGATTTGAAGGTGCATTGCAGGAGCAACGGTGGAACAAACAAAGACTATACTTCAATGTGCTCTATTTAAGGCTGTAAGTTCAAATCAATCAATTTGACTGCTAAGTATTCCAGTGAATGAAGGAGATGCGGAGTTGAAATAAATATGAATTGGAATCTTACATTATACTCTTACGAATGAGGTCTTCCCATAATGACAGGTTGCGGACTTCCCATAGTGCGTCACTTTGTTCTTGCGTACAAGAGCTGCTTGGTGATATTCTGCTCCTTCTGTTCACTAGCAAGATTTTGGTTCAGCGCCCACGGAAGTGTAGTAAGTCTCTGTGGTTGTCTTTGGATGTCCACACTAAAATGATGTACAACGTAGAAGCAAGATTTTTGTTGGCCTTGGGAATTTCATTAGCGTCAATCAAGTTCTTGAAGGCCTTGACAGTATGTTGTCCCCCAATAATGAAGTATTGCGTCTTTGGGTCTTTGCAGATCTCTTGCTTCGGTGGTGTCTTCTTGTAGTGCATCACCACACCATTTGGGCCGTAAGGGCCAACTAAAAGAGGAAGGTCTATTATCACTCTGCTCTTTAACTCATAATCTGGCGTGATATGTGCCTTCCCCGTGATTCCGTCTAGCCGTTCCCCGTCAATGGCCCGGTATACGAGCAGTGCTTTCAAAGCCTCATACAGGCACTTCATGTTGACGCGGATCAGCTCCCCATTTTTGTCACAAAGGGCTTCTCTTCCCCATTTGTAGAAGCCACTAAAGGATTTCTTGTACAATGTCTTCATCGCCATCATTTGCTCCAATCGCATCTTCTTTATCTCTGCTTCTCCTAGAGCCACAGCCTCGTGCAGCAAAAGCGAAGCCTCTTCCTTTTTCTTCTTTCCGGCTAACCCCTGTTTGACATCATCGTCATTGCCTGGAGCTCCAACTACTGACTTCCTCTTTTTGGTCTTCCTTGCCGGAGACAGCGTGGGAGCAACCACTTTGATTGCCTAGGAGGCAGCACTCAATTCACGCAAATCTTCCTGTATGATATCCCATTGGTTCTTCATTTCTTTAGGCTTCCACCAAGGCTTCTTGGGATCTTTGCACATCAGATGCGCCATGGCTGTCAACAACTCACAAAGTGCGAGGTTCACCATTGCGTAGTCTAGGATCAAGCCGTAGGTAATGCACTCAGTGGAAAAGGGTACCTTCTTCCCTATGACAAGAAGCGCAATTCTGTAGTCAAGTCCTTGCACTTCCTTGACGCTGAGACCGCGTGTTGCGTGTCCCAAGCCATTGTTCAGGATTGAGGGAAGAATCAAAGCTGTATCGTCACTCTCAGCCTTCCAGACCAGGCCCCATTCTGTAACACTTTTGTTGCATTGGAATATGGCTCCAGGTTGAAGACATTTCATTATCCTATATGATGTCTGTGATGGATTCTAGTTTGCATTCCTCTTGACGTATATTCTTGGTATTTGAACAACATTGAACAGGATATCGCGTCACCAACTGAACTGTGGAGTGTAAGGATATCAAGACAGCTTATAGATTGTAGGATATCATGATGGCATAGACATTGTAGGATATCACAATAATCTCTGAATTATATTGGACAAGTATTCGGGCTAGTTCACGGCCGCCTTCCTTCTTTCAGTTATTTTTATAGGGTCTTGTCTACAATGATCATGTGATCCCACGATGGATAATCTCCAAGGCCCTTTCAACTATTCGTTTGTGTTCTACGAGGCTCCACACAATGATGCATCGTGCTATCCCACAATGTGGGATTTCATTTGTTCCTGATTTTCACTTGAGGTTTGGTTCGGATTTCCTTGGAGTCTCTACAACATTTCATCGGGGGATCCCACGATGTGGCACTTTCTACTACAACAAGATCAATCCCCGAAACAAAATTTGGCTATTCCATGAGGCACAATTGGGGGATCCCACGATAGACTGCTCTCTAATCTCTTGAAATTGTAACCTATCGTGATATCTCACGATGATTTTTAGTAATAACTAACTAAGAATTGGCAAATTGTAGGATCTCATGATGCACGGGTTTAAGAGCACAAAGCACGATAATCAGGTTGGGTACTAATTACCGTATATTCTTCTACTAATTTGCACTCCCGTAACTCCTGACAAGGATTGTAACAAAGACTAAAGAGAGTGCAGAGTACCCTAAATCACATAATAACAGCAACAGCCTTCACCCTAATTTTAATTCCAATGTTCTAGAGCTCAGCATGCATGCATGAAAAAGAAATGAGGATTGCATTTAGAAACTTACGGGTCGTTCCAATCTACTTGCTCTCCTATACGCTAAGATGAACCCCTTGCCATCGTTCCAAAAGCTTGCATGAGTCCGGAATGCAGTAGAACTATAAAAAAATTGACTGATGCCAAAAAAACATCATACAATCCAATGAGTACAACAGAATGTTAAGACTTGTTTTGATAGCAAAACATAATGAACCAGATGCATTGGATTATTGTATTGCACCATCCCCAGCCGTTTAAGCGTCAGTGATCACATTCAGCAAAAAATTGCAATAATTTCTACTTTGAAGGATGATACATTGAGGCCAAATTGAAAAGTCACGATATTAGAAAATGCAAAACTTGCCTATCGAATTCAAAACAAGCAATGTCATGTCTTACTACATGAATTGAGAACTTCGAAACATTCAAAATAACAATATAAACGCAGAAAGTAAGTCAAGAAGGGTTGCCTGTTGGAAGGTGGAAGGATACTTAGGAGCCTGAGTATATGAAGACTAACGCCGTGCACTTCAAATGAATCAGTAGTGCTATATCTCTAGAAATTAAGCCAATGCACATATAAATCAAAAACTCAAACAATGAAGGTCAGCGGAAGAATGCCTAGGAAACATTAACCTCCCGAGTCAAGTTCGCGCACTAAACCTTGCGCGCCCGTCTCTAGAACCTTGAGCGCCCGTCTCTGCCAGCAAATGATGGGCCTCCAAAATCAAGAAGCTAACGCGCCCGTCTCCACTAGCAAAAGCTCCCACCCACAGACTACCTCTCACGAGATTTGATTGCCCTCCTGCCCCTTCGTAAAAGACGACACACTACGCGCAACCGCCTTGAACACTCCGCCAACAACTCTTGCACACTCGCGGCGTCAAACCCAATTGAACACACTCCACGACGGAACACAAGGACTATAGGAGAATATGAACTTACAAAATGAAAACGCACAACACAGAGACCTCTCCAGCTGCACACAACATTGGGTGAAGGTGGAGAGCGCTGGACATTGTGTGCACTGGGGAAGGTAAATCCAGCTCCCCTCTGTCAATATGGTGCTGTCAAGGGAGAGGCGACGGAGGAAATGACTGTCAACCCTCCTCATCATTACTGACTTGATGAAGGGGGCTGATTAGGAGTCTACTGTTTCGGGTCACTCATAACCAAAAACAAAGTCATAAGTGAAAATTAACTTACCATAAGTGAAAATGAAGTTACAATCATTGAAAATGGGACCTTCCATGAACTTAGCATTAATAAGAATTAAGATACTGTCTTTTCTATTTATACTCATAGTCATAGTTACTTGCATGTCTTGAACTCTTCTATTAGTTATAGACTTCAAACATAAAAGTCTTAATGCCCCAAAAATTAAACGATCTCTCAACTGAAAAAATAAAATGTTTTCCAAAATAAAATCAATTAGAAAAAAATTTGAGAAATGATTCAAATCACATATAAAACCCTCAAACATAAAGTGATACTAAAACTATAAGAAGATAAGAGGGTTTAACAATGTTAGATACAAATAAACATGAAGTTCAAAGTCCTCATTTCCATCACAAAACCTTTCAAACGAATATTTTTCATGCCCCAAAACTGAAATTATTTTTTTAAGCACCACACGTTGACCTTGTTCTAATACTATAACTCCATGAGCGACAATGAGAATGGACTTAAAATCATTAGATAATTGAAACTGCAAGATGCTTTCATTATACTGGAAGAAATAAAAAATTTGAGACCCTGTCCTTCTTCAATATATTTATTGCTATTAATTAGAAATTGAAGTAGCAAAGCGTGTGCACTCAAACTTCATGATAAAATTCATTTTTCTCGCTACCGGTTCTAGGTCCTGCATTTTTTAAGTTTATTGTGGCCTAACTTTAGTTGCATCCTCAATCAATGATAAATTTCTTTGCCATCCAGTTTTGAGGCCCTAGCAAAGTAAAGTGCTTGTTTCCAAATTGAATTGGCAAAGGGACAGCGTAGGAATTTCACCAAAACACCAAAGTAGAAGGCAATATTGAACTTCTAAAAATCCAACTCAAATTAAACAAAAACACTTCAAATTGTACAAATTGTTTTAAGAAAAAAGAGGTAGAAGTTGTAATACTTCGCTCAAGAAATTACAATTCATGAGCAAAATAAGTCCATGCAAATTTTTCCAAAATGGACCACGTAATTAAGAAACGGGACCCTCGTCCTGCGGTTCAAAGAAACCTCATTTTAAAAGTCCCATTCAAAATAGTACACGTTGGGTTGAAAAATGAAATGTAGAAGTTAAATATATTTTGCTCATGAAGTTAAGATTCATGAGCGGAAACAATCCATGCAACTTTTTCCAAAATGGACCACGTAATTAAGAAATGGCACATCCAACCTATAGTTCAAAGAAACCTCATTCCATAAGTCCGATTCAAAATTGTACACGTTGGGATGGGAAAACAAATGTAGAAGTTGTAAATTTTCCGCTCATGAAGTTAAGATTCATGAGTAAAATTAATTTATGCAGCTTTTCCCAAAATGGACCACATAACTAAGAAATGGCACCCCCGTCCTGCGGTTCAAAGAAACCTCATTTCATAAGTCCGATTCAAAATAGTACACGTTGGGATGAAACAAAATATAGAAGTTGTAAATACTCTCCTCATGAAGTTAACATTCATGAGCCAAAACAATCCATGCAACCTTTCCCAAAATGGACCACGTAACTAAGAAACGGGACCCCCGTCCTGCAGTTCAAAGAAACCTCATTCCATAAGTCCTATTCAAAATAATACACGTTGGGATGAAGAAAAAAATGTAGAAGTTGTAAATACTTTGCTCATGAAGTTAACATTCATGAGCCAAAACAAGCCATGCAACTTTTTCAAAATGGACCATGTAACCTAGAAGAACGATGTGGTCCAATTACAAGTGATAAAGAGCTCAATATGTATTACGTCACAACAAAGAAGTACTAGGTGTCATTGTAGAAAATTAGCATTTGAATGTTTCAATTACTACGCTTATGAATTTATGAGTGGTTTAATAATTAATATCTATGATAATTACTTTAAATTTTACCATGTCACCCAATAATTAAATAACGTCCCCGGTTGTGTACTTAGTTTAGTGATCTCTCTTCTATAAGTCATAGTAATAGTAGCACACATTTCATAAAAGAAAATAATGTGAAACTTGTTTTGTTTTGCATCCAATCCATACTATTTGTGAGGAAATGGATAGTAACTATGGATTTGTAAAATGTAATGATTGGTATAGCAATATTGGGGACATCGTTAATGTCCTATATTCTTTATCATTATTATATGTCTGAGGCATAATTACATTTCAAAATTGAAAACCAAATGAATTGGCAATGGTGTACACACGAGTAGAAACCATAGGACTTTTGCTAGGATTTTGTTGATTTGTTCAGATTTTTGTTAAAATCAACAAAATAGTGACCGGGACAATGCAATCAAATAAAAAAAATACTGTCAAAAGTCCTACATTTTCTATTAGTGTGTAAAAGTGGAAAAAATATCATAAAAATTAAACCCTCAAGTAACATATTCTACAATTTAATTTGTGCAATCATTTTGTAGGACGTATAGACAACTATTTAATGATTGTACAAGTCAACAATTTGTAGGCATATTTCTGAGCTATATTTTTTATACTTTTGGCGGTAAAGAGAATTTATGCAATATTTAACTACTTTAGGAGTAATTTTAGACTATGCCCTGGAATACTACATTGGGAGAGCTCTCGTTGTATTGGTTTTTGAGACCGCAACGCCTATGAAAGTGGGAAGATTAGAATGAAGTAGACCATGTTCATACCCAAGAAGAGGAGAAGGAAACATAATAACTAAGATATTTCACCCATAGTATATTTATTCTATATAACAGTAGAGAAGATTCAATGCGAAAGTTGCCGCTGTAGTGCACATCCCAGACTTTGGGATCTTAAGTGTTGCAAGAAACCAATGAAACCAAACATAATTCAACTTAAATTATTACAAGGACTAGTAAGTAAGCACTGACCCATTAGTATCTCTTTGCAGAATAAGGATCCGGAATTCTCCCGATGTAATCCCCGCATTCAAACTTACCGTACAAGAGGATTGTTGGCACGGTGGAATGGAACTTGAAAGTAAAGAAAAGGTGAAGAAGGTTCACCACAATTTATTAACACCGATAAAGAAGGTTACAATCAAAAAGTTGCCCAAGAAAAGAAAGAAAGGCAATTCCTATAGTATCTAAACTACTGAACTTGACTAATGCGTAACAAAATTCCCAACTATAAGTAGCTCCTTCTGTACATACCATGGATCTTCTAATTTCAGGAGATCAATATCATCCCTCACGTCTATGGAGGGACCTATCAAATGAGAACGTGGTCATTCAAGCGGATCTATTTGAAGTACCACAATAGTTTGATTCAAAAAAATGTTGCGCAGTCTAGGGCTACCTAAGATCCGGTTCAGTAATCCCCCACGGTGTGGATAAGGATTATTTTTGTTAGGAACGTTTGAACCGGCAAAAAACTAAAACCCCTTCCAAGTCTTTAGCGGGAGAAGACGCCACATAAGCACCTCCAAAGTAGTCAAATGCATAGAGGAATACAACCCACAGTGAGCACGTTCAAGCAACTGACTAAGAAAGTTATGAAAACCAGAGGGAACGTTGATTATTTCCGGAAGATCCAAAACACCACCTTCAACACATAAAGCACTTGTAAGAACAACAACAACCGCCTCCTGCACAAACAAAACACAGCAAGGAAGTCAACTCGTCAGACAGAAGAGGACTAAACCCCTAAAGAACGAGATATTAACTGATGTTATTCCAAAGGGGACTCACTACATTGAGAACCTTCAAAGAACAAAAGGTATCCCGATCAATTTAGAACGCACAATCACTTCGCTTAGAGGCAGTAAACAACGAGAGGTATCCCTTTGATTTATTACTACATTGAAAAGAAGTAAACAAGTAATGATCTCCCGTTGAATTAAGAATGGACAGCCATGTCACTAAGAACCGCTAAACAACAAAAGATCTCCCAATAAGCTTAAAAAGGACACTCACATTATGTAGATCTTGTAAATGGTAGATCTCAAGAGGTTCAAATGGACACTGAATTTGACGCAGAATCCCTGCCCCACGGGAGATCTCCCAATATAGTAGAAATACACTCTTACATTATTATATACAAACTGGATATTGATGACATAGAAGTGTGTCTATGAATTTGTAATGCGATAATGTAAGACAGAAGAAACTCAACAAGCATGAGATGCAGTATCTTGCATCTGAACTACGAGCTACAAGGACATGGTCGCGAGTCCTTGTTAAGGAATACCGGGACAGCTAAAAAATGACGGGAAAACTCAAACACTGTGCATGTAAATAGTAATTGAAAAGCAAACATAGAATTCATATTGGGTGTAAATGAGGAACCATTCATGAACAACGAGTGTGCATATGCAATGAATTGTCAAGAAGTATCACTTCCCTCATGATCCATATTTGCTAATGTATTGACAATTCGACAATTACAGGTTCAGGAAAATCTCCGATCAAGAATTTACAACAGCATTTACAATTAGAATTACAATTTGTACTCTGACAATGATAGAACATCATTCCAAAAAACTGTTGTCTCCAGCAACGGGAAATATCCCAATGAAGCCCCATGCCAATAGGAATCAACAACGCTGAATTCCGGTAATGATTGCCTAGCCCAATGTGGAATCTTATTCCACTGCATTTTGCCACCAAGAAGGGGATTTGCCTTCATATACCCCGGCACCGCCTCATTTGAAAGATGGAGGCCATCAAGCCACGGCATCAACTGCATGCAGAGGTAGTTGTCAAGCAGCTCACTGCGGAAGGACTAAGGAAAAATAGCGTTATGTGAATCGTTCAAGACGTTCTTTTCTAGATTGTCGTCAATTAGAAGAATGTTATCCAATGTGGACAAACCGGCCATGTTTGCAAATGTCGACAGATTTTTCAGGAAAACCAGCTTATTTGGTGCAGATGGGGCCCTATACGTGGACTTCGTGCATGCCCCTTGACACAGACAAATGACATCTCGACGACCAAAGGAACAATCCGTGAGGACAATGTCCAACAAATTGTCCATGTTCTTTGGAGTAACACTACTCCAGAATGCAACATCCGCTCTACAACGCAGCCAATTCAGAAACATGGTGACACCAGGGCGACGCTCAACATGCAGTTTATTACGCTTGTATGACCTATGAAGAAGCACTCCATTCAAGTCAAGGACCATAGAATACTTTTGCCGAGCTACCTTTTCCAATGTACTTGGCTGCGTCGTCGAAGGTCTACTACAATCTGCAGTCAAGTAGGGCAAATCCCGGTTAGAAACAAGTCCATGTAAAAGCAAAGCGAACTTCAATCAAACCCCTAGAACTACAAAAGGTGTCAAATGAAGTACCTTTCACAAGGGCTTCTTCCTCCCTCACCCCTTCCGATTCGACGACTCTCGCTAGCGAACAACTCCCTTGTCCTCCGGCTCGATCCTCTGTTTCCACCGGTCCACTATCAGAGGCAATCTGAAAAATGTTGCCATAAAGAAATGAGTGCGCCTCCCATGCAGCCGGTACCTCGGACCGGCTATTACTCGCCAAATGGCGCGTCTGTCTAGCATGAAAATCTGGCAAACTCAGAAAATCCTGAAACCTACTCTCAAGTAAACCATGTCAGCATGCGTACGTCCCGAGTTTGGGACAGCAATCATTGGATTCACCTTCGGTACAGCCGCATCAAGACTCATTTGCAGGAGGTCCGCCATTGTATCCGCCATAATGCTATCAGCCATTTCCGCGGGCGGTGGAACATCAGGTGCCTGAGGCAACGGGATATCTCCCGCTGCATAAGTAATCGGCTCCTTCCCCATTGACTCTCGAGGTCCAGAAGTACAAGCAAGATCACCCGGGATCGAGAGAATTCCCGTTGCACCGACGCACCGCTCCAACCGCAAAGGTACGTCACTTGAAGACTCTGCTATGGTGGGCACTATATCACTGATTGTGTCCTTGGCAAAAGCAGCTCCTCCCTCTGCTGAACATGAAAGAAGAATGGATGCCGCATTTGTCGCTTTAGGAATCCTCGTTGCAGCAACCTCTGCTTCGGACGGAGTAGGAGAGGAGATGTTGGGGCCCTCATTCCCTGTAGGCTGCTCAGGGGCATGTGTAGGGCTAACCGAAGGGTCATGACGAGAGGGGATGATATCCAGCCTACGTTTTGTCCTCAATTCCTTGCGCCGACCCGACTGGACCTGAACCTGTGCAGAGCTAGAGCCCACCCTCCGCTTGACCGCGCCTAACTTCTCCGCTGAACGTTGCGTCAGTCTCCGTGCGGACTCATCCTGCAAATAGAACACGTAGGATTTCCTTAGCAGATGATTATGCGCAATGCGGAACTGGCAGCGAGAAATATCCCGATGATTAGGTACAATGACTGACCTTTCTGCCTGTACCAATTTCCTTGTCATGCTCCAAGTCCTCCAAGGCGTGCGGGGTACTTGTGGTTTTCAGAGGAGTAGGAGATTCATGTTCCTCCTCGTTATGATCACTCTCTGTGCGAAAGGTACTATCTTCTTTGTCCGAGGCGTTTTCCTGACGTCCCGCATCCGTTCCTAAGGGTTGGTGATCTGGTGAATCGTCATCCACTCCCAAATGAGAGGAGTCACCCTCCCTTGCGACGGTGTTAACTTTGTCTCCGTCGTTAGTTTCTGAAGACAGGCAATGATTCGACAAAACGATGTCCGCATTATTGTCGACTCTTCCACCCTCTTCTCTTCCCTCCTCGACCTCTCCTCGTCCCTCCTCTTCTTCTTTGTCGCCCTCTCCTTGTCCTTCCTCTTCTTCTTCGTCACTATCTCCCCCACCCTCCTGTTCTTCTTCATCCTTATCCTCCTTACAAAGAAATTTTTCATTATGCAACTGCTCCCAAAGCTGCCGGCGACCAAAATTGCCTTGGACTCTGATTCGGAGTCATAAATGACTTCGATAACCTTATTCGAGGAGACATGACAGCATTGTAGAAGCAAATGTCAATGCACTGGAAATTGATTGAGATACAAAAAATAATGGGAATGAAAATGAATTAGGCCTTACCAGTCTAAGAGAAGTAAAGTCCGGACCGCCATTCACGTTCACAATGACCATATTGTTCGTGATGTGGTTGCGGAAAATTTCCACCTCCGCGGCAATTGAGAACCAAGGCATATTCGACCGCCTGTACAAAGTGTCCACTTCGGCCAACTCTCCTGAGAAATAGATGGCAAACATCTCGATAGTGCTCGAGAAAAAATTGTGGAAGCTACTCGTTGGACCGTGGACCTCGTCGTAGGCAAACAGGAAGACCAAGTACACGACGTAATGAGATCCTGTAACTAGAGGGGGGAAGCCATCCGCTTTGTCCGGAATGTAATGTATTACATGCCAGTCCCAGAGCCGGACTTTCATGTCCTGCCGCCACCTCTTCAGGTGTGCAAGAATTGCGTGAAATCCATCACCATCCGTTATAAGTACTGTTGGTGAACGGGCTTTCACAAGGCGTCGGTCAGTATCCTTGTATTCCAAGGCATCAAATACGCAGTTCAGATTCCGGTTCTCCAGGAACTTTGCCCGAGCGCCACGGTTGGTCATTTTGAAGACAAACCAGAAGTACATGTGGGTCTTTGCTTCACCTCGCCATGCCTTTACGGAAGCTTCTGCCAGAATCTTACTGATGTCCCAGCATTTCTCGTCCATGACCTTGCACAGGTAAGACTTTCCGAAGTCCTCGGCAGCATATTCCTCGATCTCCTCTGTATGGGCGTTCATGAAGGTCTCCCACATCTTCTTCACCGCCTCTGGCTAGTTGCTTGGATTGTGTGTTTTGTTCAAGGCCTTCGTATGACCCCTCAGCCAGTCCTTGCCTAGCTCCGTGGCCATGCTCTTATCCATCCACCACTCGACTTGCTCTCGGGTAATCTTCTTCTCGGCCGCAAACTGATCCCATTCTGCTGCCAACTAAGGAGAGTACTCTAGCTTCTTGCTCGGAAGCGGCAACTGCTTGCAGTAGCACATGAGCTCGTTCTTCATGGCCGTCACCTTCTTCTTCCAACCTGCTGCCACAGCCACTGGAATGACTGGCATTCCCTCAATATCGAGGTTCAGAGCCGTTTTCTTCATGCAAACGACTCCCTGCTCCACCTGGCTGGCCAAGTACTTCAAGTCCTCATCTTGCAGTCCCCACAATGGCTTGAAGTCGGTGTATGCCAGGGGCTTACGACTATCCTTCAATTTTGGTCCATTACTGTCTGGAAGCAATCTGCCCAGAAAAGTCCTTGTCAATCTTAATCCAGGGCTCGAAATCTTCCTCCTTCTTTATGAAGAGTAGCGAGATTTTTAAATCCGGGTTGTCAAGATTCTTGAACCCAGTGAAGATTGAGGACATCACAGAATAGATTCCCTACACATGAACGCCAACAATGCAAGTTATATTAGGGATTCATGGGAAATCATCAGACAATGAAAGTACTCGTCATCGAGAAAAATCCCGTTGCTGGTCTGATTCCGGGCCATGCTCTGGACAATGAGATAATTTCCGCTGAAAGCTGGCAACAAATGAGTGCATTTCTATAACATCCTGATCTCTCACGCCTAGTAGGAAGATTACTGTGACCCTGTCAACAGCGGGATATCTCTCCATGTCGACAGTCATCGGGATATCTCCCGTTGATTTCCAGGGAAAAAAAAGACGATGTACAAACATAACTTGGACGTTCGTTGAGTAGAAATTACAAGGTACGCTGCTGAGTGCGCTCGTCCTCCGTATGACGGGTGAGGGGACCCCATGTCTTTCCACTGTACACAAGTGTGCGCAAGCTGCTGTGCAAATCTCTGCTCCTTCTGCTCACCAGCGAGGTTCTGGTTCAGAGCTCTTGAAAGGTGAACGATATCATTCTTCTTTGTTTTGTACGATGCCCATATAGGAATGATGTTGAACGTTGAAGCTTCGGCCTTATCCGCCTCTGAGATATGTTTATTCTCGATCAACTCCTTGTGCGCTGCAACAGTGTATTGACCACCAATAATGTAGTAGTGCGACTTCGTGGTCATACTTTCCTTCTTCGGACAGGTGTCCCAGAACTCTAGTAGATTATTTGGCCCATATGGTCCTCTCTTCAAGGGCAAGACGGTCATATATCGTTTCTCCGAGTGGAAATCGTTGTCCACGAGAACCTTATTTTTAATTCCTTTGAACCGCTCCTGGTCAATAGCTCTGTATACGAGATCCCTGACTTTAGCCTTGTGGAGGAATTTGTAGTGCACCCGCAGGAATTCCCCTTTCACATTGGCTAGTGGCTTCTTATCCCATTTGTACATTGGCCTAAAAACCTGCTTGTACAACTTGTTTATCTCCTTAATTTCATTGGGCTCCAACTTGCTCACCTCAGCCTCTGTCATGTTCACTACCTATGCAATTGTTAGTGGGGCGGCCTTCTTTTTCTTCTTACCCCTGCCCTTCTCCTGTGCTTCCTCCACAATGTCATCTCCTGGTCCACCCACTATGGCTTTCCTCTTCCTCTGCTTCTTTAAGGCTGAAGGCGTTGATGCTGGAGCAGCGACTGGTACTATGGCTGTATTTGACTTGCCACGGCTGTCGTCTATAACGACCCACTCGTTGGACCTCTCTGCTGGTGTCTAGGAATGCAATCCGTCTGGCTTGTCTAGGAACCCCTTTATTGTCATTGTGACGCACATCTGGGGATCCATTGTGGCATAGTCGAGGATGAAGCCGTATGTTCTTGCTTCCTGCTTCTTGGGAACCAGCTCTCGGACAATGACGAGGACAGTAGAGTTATCAAGCCCTTGAAGCTCGAGGACGTCTAAGCCTGTGATCGTGTGAGCCTTGCCTTCAAACGAGAGCTTACGGCATATGATCGCAGCACCTCCGGCCTGGTCCATCCACTCAAGGCCCCACGCTGTAACTTTTCGGTAGCATCGAAACATAGCTCCTAGATTGCTCTTGCCAATGTACTAGAACGTATGCACCACTGAGTCGATAAACTTGTATAGCCCGATGGGTGACAAGTCTGCAGGCAGTTCGTTTGATGTATTTTCTCTGCACAATGCCATGCATGATTGTTAGACGTCCACCTCGTGTCCAGTCCTTTGCGTTTTCATTGGGATTATTCCCGTTGATCGCCCGTGCCTTCTTATTCTACATCGTTCCTTACATTCGACCATCTACTATATTCAACGGGAGTTATCCCGATGAGTATGTTCAGTAGGTGCCAGCATAAACAACACCTTGCGTATGATAATGTTTTCTCCTCTGCGATTGCATTGATCATTACTTCTGCTTGAAATCATCGGGAGATCTCCCATTGATTTCCTGTTTTACCAAATCGTCCTCTGTTCCTAGTGCATATGACTCTGTCGACATTATTCACGCCGTCCTTCCCGTGTTCTCTTAGCACTTCAGTCATGTTTGGACAAGAGCATTGGGAGAAATCCCAATGATCTTCTCTTCATGTAATTCTTGTTTTGGCTCGTCAGACATCGGGATTTATCCCGCTACGATTTACTTGTGCTGTTTATGATTTGCATGAGGAAATGATTTCATCTTTTGAACGCAGCATCAGCATCTCGGTCGTAACTCAATGTTTTTCTCATTATTATTGGGAGATCTCCCGTCGATTTTCTGTTCGTTGTTTCGTTTTCTATTCAACCAATTTCCGTTTTGTTTCATTCCGGTCTACTTTGTCGTACTCTGTGTACTGCGAATCTATCGGGAAATCTCCCGACAAACATCTCATAAAGCGCTAATTCAGTTGTACTCCAGCTCTTCATCGAGAGGTATCCTGATGAAATTAGGACTCAGGGTTTGCACCAGCAAGTGTCTCCGGTGTTCCCACCCAAGGCATTGTCCAGTTCTGCGGGGTTATAGGGCAATATGAAATTTCTACGTGCAATCTGGACGACACTGCTTACCATACTCAATTACTATCTATCACAAATAACCACAAAAACCCTGATCAAGAGGAATGCAATCTTATGGGTCATTCTAGAATGTTGGGGTTACTTTGACTGCCGATGATGTGGCCATGACGGTCTGCTTGTGCTATCTACGCCCACAATATGCTGCTACTCCTAGACAATGTGTCCCCACCTCAGAAATTCCTGCACAATTCAAATTGTTTTTCTAATACATGTTCAGTATTACTCTCCACATATAGTTTACCGCTACTTCATACTATGATATTCTAACAAAGTAAAGACTGAAAGAACACCAACTTCCTCAGTTGGAAATCAGTAATAAACACAGCGCAAAAATTCAGCCAGGCAGTGTAGCTTCAAGCGCACGGAGGATCACAAAGCCTAGAATATGAACAAATGAAGACAAATATCACATATGTTACGTAAGGGTGAGCAACAACAGTGACGACTGGGCTACCTACATGTTTTTAGATACTCTACCACCATCCTTACTTCCTAAAATCAATGAATTTACACCTCCACTACAATGTGATTGACGAACCATTGCCACAATGTACAGCCAAGAAAAGAGCCCTGAAATTACAGTTAATTGAGCTCTGTAATATATGGCAAACGAGTGATACCGGTAATACAGTCCCAAACAATATTACCCATGAGTTTCCAAACAGTAACCCTGAACTAGACAAAGCTGCGAGGGAATATTGTGCGAGAAGCTCGGGTGTACAATAGGGCAGATGAACATAAAATGTCTAAGTGACGAGTTTGTTCCTGGTGTCTGTTAACAGCAAAAAACTGAAAACAAGACCTGCATCTTTACATTGGAGCACATTTTAAATCCTAAGTGAAACTCAGGAATTTTGTCCCTCAAAAACACAGCGCAATTAACGCTACAATGACCACATTGCTTTCGTGAGAGTCTGTTGGCAAGTGAGAACAAACGGCTAAAACTTGGAAACTTGGAGATGACAGTAGCAGCCAACGTAGAACATGGACAAGCGTACCGTGTGTTTGCAGCGTCGACCGCGTGGGCAAACTAAATCCCGATGCCTCCCTTGAAGCCACCGAACCGCAACTCTCACGCAACTCTCACACAACTCTCACGCAACTCTCACGGAAATCCCAGATGCCTCTGTCAAAGCCACCGAACTGCGCAGAACTCTCAAACTTGACAGTGGCAACGGAACTCTCGACGGAACTGTTGCGACGGAACTCGCGCAATTCTCGGAATTCAAGTGAAAATGACAACGATTTCCAGCGAGCCGCTCAGAATTTGAAAGCAGCGGGAGAAAACTAGGGCTTACCAACGGAGAGCATGGGGAGGAGGACGCTGAGCAGTGAACAACGGGACGAAGAACCTGAGCAACGAGAGAGGCACGTTGGGGAGCTTGGGAAACTAGGCCATCATGGCGCGCCGCCCAATGCTATGATTGCTCTGACAGGCAGGGGGCGACTTGACCACCAACGAAATGGGGTCATGATGAATTCAATCCCCACTTACTATGCAATGAGTGGTAAAACACTAAAATTACTGCGAGGGGGGGTAAGTTACCCTCAAATAAGTAGGGGGGCGAGTCATCAAGTTTTCCACACCCCTTAATCCCTAAATGTCCAAGGCACTTAATTTGGGTGTCCACAATATTCAAGAGTTTAATTAAAATCTAGCAACCCTGCTGCTCTTAGTAGTTTGTATTTTTGGAATACTCTTTTCTAAAGTCTACTTTTAGCATCCCAAACCATTGGGTAGAAGATGAATATTTTTAATTTTTCGACTTGAGATTTTGTGCAAGGGTGAACATTGCAAATTACGAATGAAAATTAATCTTTTTTCTCTTCAAATTTTTTTCCAAATTACT
Organism: Neckera pumila; assembly: GCA_963969595.1. Taxonomy (NCBI): domain Eukaryota; kingdom Viridiplantae; phylum Streptophyta; class Bryopsida; order Hypnales; family Neckeraceae; genus Neckera; species Neckera pumila. The sequence goes on from OZ018418.1 coordinate 3,102,937, forward strand.
AGCTCAAATATTCAACTTAATCCCTGAAGGACCAAGGTGATTTTCCTATCAAAACACTTTCAAAATTGTCATCTCTATTGCAGAGAGAAAAGAACTTCAAAAATAGTTTTCTTTTCCATATCCAACCGTAATGTCTTATATTTAACTAATATATGAATACGTGGAAGAAATTTCAGAAACTCAGACCATGTAGATTGTAAGATATATGCATTTAAAGTGAAAAAAACAAGTTTTCTGGCACCTTGCTTGACTAGATTTTTTGGCTTTGAATCTCTCTAGTTCAAATTTTTTACACTAATGATTTTCATTTTCTACTAATTTATGTTATAATAAGTAGTTGAGTTGAGAATCTACAAAAAAATGTAGGAAAAGAAGCACTTAATTTTCACTCATTAAAAATTTGTTAAGTAGAAGTGGATTTAAGATGGAAGAATAAACTAAATTGTTAATAACTTTTACATAGAATTGGATTACAATAATTCCAACAGCGAAATTGTTCTAGCAAAAAAATCTAACCTTGTATAATAATTTTTTTTGAAAAATTCTAAAAATTGCATTCAAAAATGAATTCTATGAGTTATTTTTTCAAGAGGATGCTTACATCGCCCAAAAACCTAATATTGTCCATAACTTTCTCAGTATTGATCCAAATTGAATGAAACAAAGCTTTCCAAATAGACAAAAATATAATCTTTGAGAGAAAAAAGTTTCAAAAAATTATTTTGACTTTCTGTGATTTTTTTGGTGTTCCCCGCCAAACTCCATTTTCACTTATTGTGCCATAACTTTAAATTTGCTCACGGGCATCAATTAAAATAAAAATTACATATCCACAAAGCTCTTGCAAAGATATAGAACCTCCAAAAATCCCAAAAATTCTGACTTCATATTGAGAGCATAGGTACCTGCCCGGATCCATTTTGTCCCCCGAGGGGACAAGAAGTCCTTTAGGGGTTAAACAATTAGAATATCAAAATCAATAGTGCAATAAAGTTTAGTTAAAGAAATTCAAAGCCAAAAACTCTAATCATTACAAGTGAGTTCCAACAGAACTTGGTTTCTTCACATTTAATGCAAATGTCTTGCAATCTATGGGGTCAAAGTTTCTAAGAATTCTTTGATACATTCTTATAGTTACAAGTCTAGTATTAGATCCTAGGGTTAGATTGCCTAAAAAATAATTTTTAAAATTTTTCTGTCTTTGCTATAGACATGGCAGGTTTAGCGGAATGGTTTTGACATAAACCGCCCTTGGTCTTCTAGAGGTTAAAGTGCAGAGAACAAGTTTCCTAGCACCTTCTATGAATACTATTCTTCACTTTCAATGTTCTTAACTTCAAATTCTTGCACTTCAACTTTTGCATTGACAGCTTTTCATATGGTTTGAATTTGAGTTCTGAATGTTGAACCAAAAATGTAGGGAAAAAATGCATCATTTCCATCTTCCAAGAAAGGATTAATTAGAAATATGTCCAAGATTGAGCAAATTAAAAAGGAAATCATTAATAACTGTAAGATGGAATTGAATCAACATAATTACAATGGTGAGATTGTTCTACCAAGAAAATTTGACAAAGTCATGAAAATGCAATGCATCAAGGCTTCCTTGTACACAAAAACGTAATCTTCTAAAAGACAAATTCAGAAAATTTTGAATTCACTTTATATGAATTTCATATGTTGTCCATCCAAACGGGATTTTGGCTTATTGTGCCATACCTTTTTTACAAGTTATCCAAACATTAGTTTAGGGTTAAATTTATAGCACATTTGGCAAAGTTGAAAAGAAATTGGGCATTTAGGGATTTATCATTTGATATTTAGTAATTCCCTCATTTCCTTAGAAATTCCATATTCAATTATCATTTTGTCAGTTATCAAAGATTTGGTTTTGGGTTTGGTTCAAAATATGGGGCACCACTAAACTAAAATATTGTCAAAATGACTTCAGTAATTTGAAAGTAAAATACATTATTACGGTACAAGTGGTAGAATGGCCATTGGCAAGCAAATTAGAATCATTTATGACCTTCAATTTTTTTTCCATTATTGAACCAAGGCACCGTCAACTTTATAAACTTAGCTACGAAATCATAATTGTACAATGGACTTCCTTCTACTTTGTGGTTTAGGATGTAGTTTATCGTAAATCTTTTTCAAAACAAAATAATCACAAATTAAATAGGAGTAACTTTGTATGAAAGTCATAAATTCGTTTACACTAAAGAATTTAAAATTTCCCTGAAGAAAATTAAACGTATTTGTTTTGAGAATTTTTTGTAGGATCGTAAATATATATAGAAGAACTTTATTTGTATACTCAATTCTTTTGCATCATAGGCTATAAGTTTCCATGACATAGTATATAGTAATAGAGCATCATATGCTATGATATGGGCCTCCAATATCGATATACTAATATTATCATAGGGCATCATATGCTATGATATGGACATGTAATAATGACATAATCATATTACGTATCAAATATTATGATTGTATTTTGAAATGGAAAATTGAAGATGTACAACATTGGCTACTTTTTGGCTATTAGTTTTTGATATGAATTGTATAATCATCATATATTTTAATGTAGGCCCAAAATGATGGAGATGGTCCTATTACCTTAAATTCATCATTGCCAAATACATTATTGAATTTGAGGGTTCCCGAATATGTACAGTGGAGTGAAATCTAATTATATTCAATCTAGCTACATATGAAGCATAATGTTCACATTTAAATAAAATCATTTAATTAATGTGAATGTCCTTGATTATATATGAAAGATAAACAAATATGAGAAAAGTAATTTCATTTTTCAAAAGTACCAATCCAAATTAGGGATTGCACTCCTTCCAAAACAGATCAGAGAAATACAATCCAATATTTTACTACATAAAAGAAAGTTACCTAGGAGATTCAAACACTTATACAAACTAGATACTGTAATAAATCATAGAAGTGCTCACATTATCTGATAATAGCCCCCCTCAATGTATACAACAACACAATGATTTGAGGTTTAAGAGCATCCTTACTTTGAACATTAAGGCGGTAGAAGAATGATTGAAATGCATCCTTGAATACTGGAAAATTAGATTATGTTTTTTGAAGTTCATAAATGAAAGAAAGAAAATACTTAATAAAGAAAATATGTGCACCATCAAAAAATCCAAAACCGAAATCTTGGAAAAAAACGTGACTCCTCAAATGCTTTCGACTAAGTGTTGCTTATGAACATGTAAACCGAACAACAAACCCGAGTATGTTTACAGTAGTTGCATAAATGCTCAGCAACCTTAATCTTCAACTTCTGGAACCAAAATCCCCGAACCCGAACCTTACACTCGAAGCCTTGTAACCCTAAACCCTAAACCCTAAACCCTAAGCCATGTTATACTATGGGCGGCTGAAATGGCTACATGCTACAAGAATTTCATGCATATTGATACATCTCTCTTCTGGCTTGTCAACTTGGCAGTAGAAGTGGCCCTTAACATGCCCAGCTCAATGTCGGACATTTTTGTCGCTGATGTCACAAGATATTATGAATCCATCCCGTTGGAAGGGGAGGATAATCTACTCAATGCGATAGAACACTTGATAAGACTGGGTTTCAAACAAAATGCAAAAGCATACCCCCGGGCCTATCCAAAGATTTGGATCAGGCTAGACCAAAACGGACAGGCTGCAAGAGCAAAATGGGCAACTTCAGCCCCTCCAGGAAGATGGTTCAGTTTAGACAAACAACGCTTAATCGATTTGCATAGCTGGTTGATGCAACACTGCTATGTTAACTTGGGTGATAGGGTATGGCAACAAGTTACAAGGATTCCCATGGGTTTTGCTTGTTCGCCACTTTGGTGTAATTTGTACTTGTTATATTATGAAGCACAATTTATCCAGAGATTAGCAAGACTGGGTTGCTCGGACCTCATGAGCAAATTCCTACATGCATTTCGATATATTGATGATTTGTGCATTCTCAACAGTGGAACTGTAGCACAATTCCTGGCACCAGAGCAACCAAGGACTCCAAATAATCCTTTTTGGATATACCCACTCCAGGTGCTCGAAATAAAACCCGAGGTCACCAAGTTTGATGAATCAGATCCATCTAGGGGATTGGAGGCACATTTTATGAACTTGAACATCGCTATAACTACCTTGGAGCCTGCACCGGGTAATTATCAACTCAGTAAATTCGATAAAAGACGAGTACTGCCATTCGAATATGCACAGTACATCGTCTTCCGTTCTAACAGGCCGGTACGCCAATCATATGGGATTGCCTTATCCCAAACAGTCCCCATCATTTATCTTTCAAGCATAGTCTCGAATGTGGCCAAAGAAATCCAGATACTCGTCTCAATAATGGAGAGGAACGGCTTTCACCATGCGAGATTGATGGAATCCATTACTAGACTCTTACAAATCAACAGCTTCCCGGGTGCAAGATTCAATATTGACGCCCTTGCAGAGACACTAAGGTATTTATCTAGTTCCTTATCGCACAATTTTCATACAACAGGGATTAAAAGTTTAAAAGTTTATATGATTAAACAAAAAACAAAAACAAAGTGAATCTAGCCTTTGCTATTGATGTTTGAAAGTAAGCCTGGTGTGCCCCCTTAGTAAGGGGTACACCAGTACACTTACTAAGGGACGCTATCCAGGGGTGGAGGCGGGAACCCTAAGCCATGTTATAGTATGTAACATGATATAGGACAATTCTTCCTTGTATGAGTGTATAGTTGCATACTTGTAGAAAAATTTGGTAAATAAGAAATGAAATGCGAGTTATATAGTAAGGGATGTATAATGCCTGTAACCTATATATTAAAATGGTTTAGTCACATGTATTAAACCAAATTACTAGCTTAGTTAGATGTCCCACCCTCCCTCCTTTTAGTGTTGTAAGGTATTTACTAATAGAAAGGACTAACTAATCCTTCAGTTAAGCCCTACACTTATAAAAATAATTCACAGCATAGTACTATTCCATAGATTAGTGGCAAGTAACCCACTAAGTCTTGAATGAGATGGTACTGAAACTGTTACCTTCAGTTACCTTTAGTTACCTTAAGAGAAACTGGAATGCTGAATCATGATTTGGTAAGATTGGCAAATTTCAGACCACATCAGATGGTGGACCAGGCTAAGTCACCTGATTGACTGTGTATGGATGTATATAAAAATACAATAATTAATTCTCGGGAAGTGCCACCGATTCTTGGGCTACTTTCTTGAGTGCCTCAAACGTTTTTGATTCTCTCTGCTTACTGAGAATGCTAGAGATTGACAAAGTTACTTCGAGGCTTGGAATTACTAGCTGGATACGAGGGGAGCAGGGATGGCCACGTCTCAGGTTCCATTTTTGCATTTCTTGTCAGTTCTTGTGATCGTTTGCTTTACTTTGCTGTATGATGGTCGTTTTTTAATGTGACAGCGATAACAAGCTCTATAGACTATAGACACCTTGTCTACGACCTTATCTAACATTTTGATGTTGTGTGGGTCATGGGGACAGGTGAGGTCTACAGACTCATTGACAAATCTACCACAACAGCTGCAACCAAGACTATGACAATTATTTACTTTGGGGACACTTAAATCATGAATGTATAGTTGCATGTATTTAGGTGATGGAATGAAGTGAGATTAGGAATTTGATTAGTGTAAAAGAGGAAGCTATGTAACAACTTGTTGAGTAATCAACAAAGCAAAGTTATTATACTAGACTGTTACTTTGCACAGATAATGATGTTTATTGATGGAAAGAATCCTTGTTGCTATTTACAAGTGTCTTCATGAGAATGACAGGAAAAAGTTGGTAGGAATAGCCCTGATAAGGGATGTCCCACCCACCCTCCCGGGGGTTCCCTAAGCATTGACCCTAAACCCTCTATTTTATTTGGATAAGTAACAAAAAATTGGAGACAATTTTCTTAACAAAAGTTTAGAACTTATGAAGAAGAAAAAGAATAATAAAATGGAATTACATGCCGGTCATCTCTATAAATGAATATATGTATTTTCTTTTATAGGTAATGGAAAAGGTAAATTATAATACTATGGTTTTAGGTACTGTGAAATACATGGACAAAGAAAAGATTTTCAACTTCCCTTTTTTTTTGGCCCACCCACCTACCCACCCACTAAGCCTATAATAAGTATGTTAGAAGGGGGTACTGAAGATTTCGGTTTAATATAACTTACACCAAGCAATGTATCTACCCCAAATTAGTGAAGTTCATGTTATTAAGTAATCCAAACCCACTAAGCAATACACCGGAGTACGTTTATAGTTGTTCCGAAGATGTTGGAAATCCTAAATCTTTAACTCAATCACCCTGGAACCCTGAATCCTAAACCTTGAACCCAAAGTCTTGAAACCCTAAACCCTAAACCCTAAATCCTAAACCCTAGCATTCACTGCGGGCAAGGCACATGGCATGGAATAATGAAGTATATAGTAACTATTTATTGTCCTATAAATGTCAATGAAGGTGGATGTGCTTTGTGAAGTCATTAATCTATTTGGACTTCATAATTTATTGGAAAGAGTAAAGTAGTCTGCTCTTATAGCGACCACGTAAGAGGTTTTTGTCTTTAATAACTCCGAGGAAGGTGAATTCCTTGAAACAGTTTTCAGTAAAATTTTTAACTTTCCAAATCGGATTAGCATGTAAGCCAAGTTCGTTCATATGTCTATGACCTTTGTGGAACTAGTTAAAAAATTTGTAATATTTGAACAATATTCGTAGTACTCGTAGTTACAAAATTCGTAATATTTGTAAAATTCGAATATTTGAAGTTGAAAAGCATTGGTCACTGAATCCAACGACCTCCAAAAATGTAAACGATAGATGTATTGCCGAAAGGGAAATGTGAGGGTGCGACATGTTCGGAATTAGGAAGGCAGTCGCTTTTTGCAAGGCCGCACATTACGTCTCTCATTCGGACTGGCCAGTTCAGCCTGCCAGCTTGAATATTATGTCCTTTGCATGAAAACTCGTAATATTTGAACAATATTTGTAGCACTTCAACAACGTCTCGGTTAAGCCTGTTGGTAGCTCTTTTGCAAAGTGTACAAAGTGCGACAAACTGCAGCAGTTCATCCTGAAATCACCAAAAGGGAGCTCGGACTTCGTGGAATTCATGAAGCAGCGAACTAAACATCTTAATCATCAAGCATCCTGCCGTCGTCTGTATGCTTCGTGGCGTGAGGAATCCAAGAGGAACCCTCAAGAGATACTGTGCATAATTCATGACAAGATGGACACAAGGAAGACGGCTCTCCCAAGAATGCGGGTGACGACGAAGGCCACACAAGGTTTGGGGCAGCTTCCCATGAGTATAACTAGAATGGTGGCTCATGGTCATGCCGATGGTGCGTATGCATATTATGCACCAGCCTGCTGGCTGGGCGACTTGAACTTCACCATTTCATTGCTCGCTAGACTGTTCAGGCGACTTGAAGGTCCACCAATTCGGGAGACAAGCGACTTCTTTCCCTATCCGCCTGCAAATGCAATGTTTGACGCGCTACTCAAAGGGAAATCTCGGTGTATGGATGCCTTGAAATTGATTCCACAGGAAGTTCGGTGTGGATCTAGTCCCCTTCCTAACAAGCTCTATCTTCAGCTTGAAAACTCTGCCAAGGATAACAAGAACCAGTCCCTCATGGCATTCTTGTCTTTGCTTACTGCGCGAGGAGTCTTCAAGGAAATTCAGGTCAATTTCCTTCTAGTCAGACATACTCACAAAGATATTGATGCGTATTTTAGCCACCTCTTGAAGGCTTTAAAGAGCAAGAATACATTTGTTGTTGCGGACCTCATGAAGTCGTTCATGGAGTCCCAAGAATTGTCATTCATGCCGGAATTCATCCAAGAGGTTGCGGATTTCAAGTCCTTCGTCAAGGGATACCTGTGCAGTGGCACGGCTAAACTAATTGGTTTGGAGGAGATGCACCTTTTCCGGTTCTACGTGGATAGTGATGGAATCCCCGTCATGAAGTACAAAAAGTCTGCAGTAGATTCACAGTGGCTACCATCGGATACACCTTCTCAATGCCTGTGGAAGAAAGACCGCATGGGTCGTGCGACACTCCCTCGAGGTTGCCCTAAGCATGTTCCTTTCAAGCCTATGTGGGGTAGTGAAGTTGTGGAAGCCACGGGAAATCAAGAAAAGGCACTAGAAGTGGCACGGAAAGCGACCTTAAGCAAGGGTTTGATTCTGTTAGGACTCGAGGAGTACATTGAGTACTGGCGAAACGGAATGTCCAAATGCAAGGGATTTGCGGCCACCTTTGCACCATACATCGATTACTGGAAACGTGTGTTGCGTGAGCTCAAAGAGCCCCTTCCCCACTGTCCTTTGGAATTGGTTGAAGGCTTTTGGCCAAAGTACGATTGGAGGTTGCAGGAATCCTCTTGCCAGGGACCAACCCTCAACCCTGTCGACATGGTTCCTGAAGAAGAGGAATTTGAACCTTATTGCGGACCCGCAAATGAGATGCCAAGGGAAAGCTTTAATCCTTGGGTTGATATTCGCCCGGGTTTGTGGGTTCTGCTTAGACCTAAGGACCCCTCAATATGTGCTGTCTAGCAAGGAAGAGCACTGTCCGACGTCTGCACAAAGGAAGGGCATGAGAACAATGGGAAGTTCATGCTCCAGTAATGGAGACCAGATAATTCTGAAAGTAACTTGGAATTGATGTACCGGAATTGTTGGTACGGGAAATGGGTTGTTGAGAACAGGCCTCCTACTTGGGTGGACGCATCTTGTGCACTGTACACCAATTGGTCCAAGAAAGTGAATCCAAAATCACGTACTATTCCCAAGAAAAGCAGAGAGGCTGCCCAGGCAAATTTGAATAGGGTGAACGAGGCGGACCCCTGATCGATTAACGTCTCGTGGTCCACCACGACTATCGGGAGATCTCCCGATGCTTTTCTTCGTTCAGTGTGACCATGGCCGGGCTATCGGAAGATCTCTTAATGCTTCCTTTTGTTCAGTGTGATCGTGGCAGGGCTATCGGGAGATTTCTCGATGGGTTTTTTTGTTCAGTGTGACCGTGGCAGGACTGTTGGGAGATTTCCCGATGGTTTCTTTTGTTCGGCTTCATAATGGCACAGTTTGTTTCTTAAATAAAGGGTTTTCTATGTCTTTTACGGAAGTTACTAGCACTGGTAGTGGAAGCTGATGTGTATAGGATGGGTTTATTTTATCAAAATATACCAGAATGTCCGGTTCTTCTTATTCCTCAAGGGCACCCTCCAAATCCCATGTCGTAGTCGTAGCACATGTCCACGCTCTGTTTCCTTTGCTATTCTGACTTTCCTTATACTCGATCTCCTGTGGGATTACTACAGTGTTGCAAGATCCTTTTTTCCTTGCCACTTACTGTTCTCAATATTCATTTTCACTTGCCACCTTCGAAACCTGCATTCAAACTTCGAGCATCATTCAGAGTTTATATCGTCCCTAACATATAAGTTTGAGTGCAATTGACCTCCTGGGGGTTCTACAGCACATTTAGGAAAATGAACTTGAAGGTATCTGATTATCTCCCAATGTAATGCCTACCACCATGCATCGCAGGCCATGTACTGATCCGTATTTACATTTTATATATATCCTGAGATGCATGTTCATGGGCTTTATTTGACCTCTTGGGGCATGTGAACACTCTCAACAAAATGAACTTCAATGTATCTGAATATCTCCCGATGTGTTGCCAAACACCACGCAGCCATTTGAAGGCTATCTACTTTACATTTGCAGTTCATGTATATCCTGAGATCCTATTTGTTGTGCTTCAATGGACCTTCCGGGAGCCTTGCAACGCCTTCACAAAAATAAACTTAATTGTATACAGAAATCTCCCAGGATATTCCCTAATACCATGCATCGGGAGATTTTAAATTTTGGACTTTGAATAGTCCAAAAGTAATTAAATATGGCATATTTTCCAAAGTATAAATCAGGTTTAGCCCTTCAATCTCCTATGCTTCCGTATTGATTATTGGAAAACAAAGCATGTGGTACAAAATGACTGACATTTTTAAATCTTCAATTCATGAATTAATTAATATAATAAAGTAAGTCACAACTTCTACAATTTTTCCCCCAGTACCAACGTGTACTATTTTGAATAGGACTTATCGAATGAGGTTTCTTTGAAAATATATGGGTTTGAATTTTGACAACTATGTACAATCATCATAACAATTATGTATAATCATCATAATCAAATAACAATGTAAATGTGTAACACATACAATCAACTATTGAATGAAGATGAAAGATTGTATGACCTAGAATGTTTTCAGGAATGACATAATGACATGTTCAACAATCCAAGAGCAGTCAAAGTGCACTGATATCAAAGAATTAACTCATATTCAAATACTATAATTACATTCAAATGGTTCTCTTTCTTCTCTATTCACTTTCATGATTGTAGATCGAAAGTGTTTCCTTTCAAATTTTTTTTTAATGATTGAACTATAGAGTGTGATTGTTGAATGCATATAGTCCTCTATATAACCACTGGATCATTACTATAGCAATAAAAGAAGTTTAAATGTTAACTTAAAATTTTAGCTATAATTTTAGATTTCATTTCTTTTTAGGCTCAAATGGAATTTTGTTGCAAAAAAAGAAATGAACAACAGCTTAGCCACAGCTGGCCTGAAGCTATAATTTTGAATTCAAATTAAAAGTTTCCATGTTACAAGTTTAAGAGGACACAACAAGTGGAAAATGTTGGAAGCACTGAACTTCAAGTTCGTTCTACACTATGTATAAATTCCGTAAATGTGGGTGCTCTATTTCCACATTTGGAATAAAGTGTGCACAAGGCCAAGTTCTAGTTTTTGTTGTAGTTAAATCTCTATTGGGTGTTAACACGTATAATCTAGTTACGCCTTCTAAGCAATGGATCTTTTGACGTTGTTTCTAGTGTTAGCTTTGTCCACTTCTAATTGCTTTAAAATCCAAAAGATGTTAGTATTGTTCAGATGGTTTTACTATGATTGATTAACAATCAAACTTTGAATTGGTATTAGCCTAGAAGCAAATAAACGGAATGGTTTAATGGGTAGGGTTTGGTTTACCCTTTTCAAATAATGAAAAAAGCTGAAGTTAACCTAAATTCCTAACGGATAATTGGGGCTGAAGTGATTTTTAATTAATCTTGTTTGGGTAATTTTTGATAAGTTCTTACCCTTATTAATAGAAGACAAATTCAACTTGTTTCTAAACTTAATAGTTTTACCTTAGAGATGTTACTTCTATGCATATTGTGGTAAAAATGTAATTATTTTTTTTACTTCTTGATGTAAGGTAATTTATTGATGAATTTTGACCGTATCAGTTCATCAAAATTTTTATGTAATTCTTTTTTACCTCAAATTCCTAATTTTTTATTACTTAATTAATTGGTTTTACTGATGAATTTTGACCGTGTCGGTTCATCAAAATTCTTATGTAATTTCTTTTTATTTTCTACTTCTAGTGTGAATTGGTTTTACTACTGATATTTGATTTTTATCTTATAGATAAAATAAAAGTACTTTTGACTTCCTTGGTAAAGATTATCTTACAATTGAATTTTGACTGTGATTTGGTTCATCAAAATTCTTCCATAATTTCTTTTTTACTTTGGAAATTCGGAAACTACTTCTACTTTGATCTTTGGTTTTTACTTTTACTTCAAATTTAAATAATCTAAAAGAAATTCTATTGGTTAACTTCTATTTTTTCCTTCCTACTTTTACTACTATTTCCTAATCAAAATAAATGTTGGGAATTTCTAGTATGATAGCTATTTGGAAATTATGTTAAATTCTTAATAATTTGAGTCAATTTTCTATTGTAAATTTTAAACTCCTTGATAAATTGGTTTTGGATAATTCTTTCTAATTTGTTTCCTAATTTCTATCTTAATTTCAAATTTCTTTTATCTTTTGGAATTTTTATCCTATTCCTAATTGCAATTGTTTCCTATCTAATTTTAAGTTTCAATTCCTATTTCTTGTGGTTCTTTATGTTCTAAATTGCATTCCAACTTCTTAATTCCACAATGTTAATCCCAATTAACAATCCCAATCTAATTTACTAATTTGCACAATTAAATAACAAAACAATAAAAGAAAGGATTTTTAAAAACTTACTCCAAAAATTGCGGATTCGATGATGCCATCCTTGTTTACCGTCATCGTGATCTTGTTGTAGTCGAAGGTAGCATCCATGTTGTCTTTCCTTTTCTTTTCTTCAATATAAGAAAAAACCGATTCTTTTCGTATTTTTTTTTTTTTTTTTTTCCTTATAATTTTCCTTCTTTTGGAGATATTTTTGAAAACAAATCTAATCCTATCAAATCTAATCTTATGAAACTTTTGCTAATGACGTAAAAGTCAATCAACTAAGAAATAAACTTTGTGGAGTTTTTCCTACTAATACTAATTTGGGAACAGTTTCCGAAGTCAACTATTCTTTATTTTGTTTTTTCTCCTTCTTTTTCTTCTAATCTAATTTAAAACGTGGCTGATAAAGTCAACTATGCTTGGTTAGGAGCCTAATATTGACTTTTTGGGGTCTCTAAATCCTTACTTCTATAACTATCCAAATTCTAAACTTTGTGAAGTATTTTGTTGCAACAACTTGAGAGACAAGTGCTTCTAGTACCCAAATGTTTGAAAGTGAGATCCAGAACAGGATGATTGCAGCTCAGATGTATTATTTGTTTTGTTTTTTCAAGAGAATATGATCTGTCTGGAGAGTTGCAGCTCCAACCGGGTGAAGAGACCAGATGACTTGGTTGACATTGAGGACTTGGATGTAAGGTAAGCTCCCTCCCTTTGATGCTTGATCTGGCCACTTGTGACTTGAAATGCTCTGGTGCTCTGAGGTGGGCTGATCTGGCTTCAAGAGGAACTGGAGATAATTCTGGTTTTGGAAGAAAACAAACAAACAAGCTTCAATTGGAACTGGAGATAATCTGGTTTGGAAAGAAAATAACTGGCTAATTTTCTTGGCATAACTGAACTCCACACTCTGAGATTTGAAGGAAACTAGGATTGGGAAGACAATTCTAAATCCTCCTTCTCCCTTTCTCTCTAAAAATTAGACTAACCCTAGTTGGTAGACTAATCCTTGTTGGTAATTTTTTATAGTTCAAGGAAAAAAAGGGTTGAACACCCAGCATGTATGAATGTCCAAGGTGGATTGGCCCACAGTCTACAACTGACTACCTTGGGGACCAATCTAATGATTAATGAACGTGTATAGGTTGCCTTGATTGGCCCCGTTTACTGTGCACAGACTCTCGAACAGTTGGGCTGCCGGCTGCTTGGCTTGCCGGGCCTGCTTAGCGGCTCGATGGTCTTGGCCGGTACCGGCTTGGTTTTTTTGCTGGTTTTGGTTTTCTGGATTTCCTAAAAAAACCACCCTGGTTGTTGCTTGCCAATCTGGGCCTCCTTTTAGGGACCCCTTCAAACAAAACCAAGATGGAATACTAGTACCACAAACAAAGCTTCGCCGTATCGGGGGTTAGCCCAGAAATACGGGAATGAAACTTTGTTTAAAAATCAAAGCTTTGCCGTCCGGGGGATTAGCCCCAAAATTCTAGCGAGATTTTGCAAGCTTTTAGTGCCACATCGAACAACAAGAGTCTTGGATCCAACTCCAAGTTTCTCCAAATAAAAAAAACCAGACTTGGACCACTTATTCCATGTCAAGGCTTTAGGGGGATTTTCACAAACCAAAGGTAGGAAATCCCATACAAGAAGCACAATGGAATGATTGTCAGTAAATGCAAGGATTTGAATACAATAAGGCAAACTCCAAAGGATTCACACTACCGGTATAGCCGAGATTCGGTGTGAATGTCTGTGGGATTAGTAGACAAAGACTTGAAATTGGTCAAAGCTTTAAAAATGCTCAAAAAACAATAAAGTAAGCAAGCTTCTCAAAAGGACCCCAACATCCTTTGAAGTAAGCAACAAAGACACATAATAGCTTGAAAACACAAAGAGATCTTGAATTAAATTGAAACAAACGAGTTTTTTGGCAAAATACAAAAAAATTTGACAACGTGGCCGCGTATGGCGCAAATAACAAAATACAAAAGGGGTGTGAAGTGAGGGGAGGGGGAGGCCTTATGTACTCGCTCAAGGCCTCACCTTCCCCCTAAATTTTCTAATTTTACTTCCTAGGTAATTTCAAATTTACTAATTAAAATTCTACACTACTGCTGTAATCACTCTAACTTTTGGAGAAATGCTCCAAACTCTAAAGCAATCGCACCATTGTCTTTAGAAGACCCAAATTAGTCCAATTCCCTACCCTCTATTTCTAGGCCGTTTTGTATGTAAAAACCAACGTTCAACATATCACTTAAAAGGGGAAAAATCTAATTGTTGGAGATAATTTTATCTTCAAGTTTTGACTGGCCAAGGTTGTTGAGGAGGTCCAAGATAGTAAGAAAAGAGTCCAAGTTGACTCCAATTAGAATTTGGGAGCTCCTGGTGTGCCGGTCAAAGTAAAGAATCTTTTAAAATCGGTTAAAATTTTGTTAGCGCCGCTGGTTCTGGTACTTGTCGGGGTCGGAATGTGATGGAATTTGGTGAGGCGCTTTATTAGCACTAAAAATTCTATCCTCATTTTTAGTGGGATTTTACCGCCACTTTGGGATTTTCTAGGAATTCCTCAATGTATAAAAACACGGTTGACTTCTCAGGGAGTCATTTTCGCAATTTGGAAAATTACAAAACTTTTTGGGCAACTTCTAGGAAGTTTCCAAATGCCATGTGCAAACTTACAACTTCTTTTGCACTAATCTAAGGCGTGTGTGATTTACAACCTTTCAATTTAATTCCCACTCGGGGGAGAAATCATTCTCAATATAAGTTAATTCCCTCCTGATGGGGAATCATTCTTGATCAAGGGGATCTAGCCCTCTAGCTTCCTCGTTACACTCCTGGCAGGTTTCTTGGTCTAAAACTCCGTTCTTGGCCTGCGGATTGCTTGTAATCTTGGTTTATAGTTTTACTTGCACTGGTACATGACTTCTTTTCTATCCTCTATTTTCTATCCTAAGTATTTCACATGCTCTTCAAAAGTCTATTTTTGGGTGGTTTTGTGGGTTGGCCATCAGGTTTAATTTGACCTAAACCATCAAATGTTCTCTGAATTGCTCAAATAGACTTAATATTAGCTCAAAGTAGTAATTAGAGTGGTTCCGGGTTTTTTTGAATTGTAACCATACAATTTCAAACTACACATGTTAAATATCACATAGGAAAAGAAAACACAACAATATCATTTAAGGATTGAAAGATTATAATGTTTGATCATCAAGGTGTTAAAACTATGAAAATCTTTGAGATCAATCTCCTTTTACATGTCAAATCGAAAACACTCAAGACCCCAAAAATATGAGGTTGAAGGGCCTAATAAAATATATAACCCCAATCATTTTATGACTTCTCAAAATCTACTCTACAAATTTTTAAAACAAAATCCTAGTGTCAATGATTTTTTCTCCAAGATCTAGAGTATTTGAGGCTAATTTCCAAGAGCCCTAAACAATACAAAAAGTCAAGATTGCAATGGGTACCTTTGCACAAAATTTTGAATAGGAAAAATCACAATCATTCATTTTTAGAATCGATTTTTGGATTTACGGTTAGACTTAAAAAAGAATCTTTCAATAATATTATCTATTAAAAATAGGAATTTGGTATGGTTTTAGTTTTAGTAAAGTTCATTTGCTTCCAAATTAAAAAAAAATAAAAATTCTTAGACACCACTTACGGGGGCCTTGCACTATTTACCCCAAATCTTAAACCGTTAAAATCCTAATCGGTTAAAATCCTAAACCCTAAATCCTAAATCCTAAACCCTAAACCCTATTTTTTGGCCTTGTGTGGCTCCATCCCTCAAAAATAAATGGGTTGCATCAAGCCTAGTATATGAAGAAATTTGAAGAAAATGTAGATGACAATGTTAAATTGCTCCAATTCTTTTTTAAATTTTGGATGAAAATGCCCTATATAAACAAAACTCATCCAAAAATGTGGATGAAAAGATAACTCTATATAAAATTTAGATGTATATGTAAGTGGCAACTTATGAGAAAATGATGTAGCCAAAATTCAGCACTTCTCCAAAATTCAGCACTTCTCCAAAAAACACAAAAAACAAACTGGTGCCTTGGCCATTTAAGGGTTCCAATACAGACTGTAAAACCGCAACCGGTCTGGGGCTAAGAAAAAAAAACCCCACTCCTTGACTCCCCAATTGATAGATTGAACCGACAAGCACCTTAGCTACAGAGCACATTAAGCACGGAACAGACCAAGGCATAGCAATTGTGGAACCATTATGTTGGTTTTCAAGTCGTTAGATTGCCTTGAGGTGGAGGAATACAGAGTTACTTGTCCAAGTATTGACTGGAAAGCGTGTGAAATCCGGAAAAATGAAAGTCTGGACGACTTAATCCACTTTGCTTGAAGCATCATTGACTCCTATGAAACCGGGCAACAATACCATCCTTGAATGCGGCGAATTTCAGGATGTCAGTGAAGATCCGGAATTGCAGTGAACACTAGAGTTGCAAATTTCCAGTCACAAAGTCAAGAGCCCCGCGCCCTCCCTCCTTGTGGTCAGAGCTACTCAAAATTCAAGAATATAGTCCACTCCCAAAGTGTATAATCACACGTGCTCCACTTCTTGATTGCGGCTCGGCAATCTAGAACGCATCAAACATTTGAAAGAAAAGAACACTTGAAAATTTGGAACTCAAGGTGGGAATCCACAGCTTTTGAATTCTAGTCCAGGTGGTTTACAACCCGAAACAAACCTCCAGCTTCTCCTTTTTGCTTGCACCCGTGAACAAGTGGAGCACGCTGCAAGGATTGGAGTCGGTGTCTATCAGTGTTGGCGATGAGATTTGAGTGGAGGTGGATGATGTTGTGATTGGCCCTTTTTTCATGAGGTAAGTTATGCATTCCTATCAATTATAGTGAAATTTTGAGTCTGAATGTTTCATCAGGCAAATGCATGCCACAGCAATTTTGTGAAACTGTTTAAGCACGCGTAGACTAAAGGTGAAGAAGAGTTCGACTATGGGTGGTTGCTCCCAGCAATAGACTTACTTACGATAAACTCACCTAGTGAAGCGATCACCATGCTCTGGTGACATGGAGGTTCACTTCGAGACGGCAGAAGACAGATCTCAATGTGCCAGTAATTACGACCATTGTGTCATCAGATGTTGAAGAGAATGTCTAAATACGGTGATATACAATAGAACAATACGCGTACGTATTAGACCCAATTGTGGAATCCCATGATTAATATTTCTAAAGTGTAGTAACACCTAGTGATCTCTGAATGGAGGAAATCAGCGCCTTAGAAATTGGAGGATCTTAAGATCGTAGTATTGTGGGATCTCATAATACTACAATCGTGGGATCCTACAACTAACTAGACCAAATTTGGTTTTGGGCCTCCTTAACTTGGAACTATGTTTTTCTCGGTTCTGGATGATCAGGGGTTCCCACGGTCTCTTTACCCAATGCGGAGATCTTGAGATCTCTGTTTTGTGGATCCTAGAATGTCCTGGTCGTGGAATCGCACGACCGATTAGATATGAGATTGGGATCTGTCTGCATGATTAAGTTTGTTTACTTATTAACTAGCATTTCACTCCCTCCAGGCGTAATTTTGTAGAAGGATTGTGGGATGCCACAATCACTGAAAAGGGTGACCTTGAGACTTGAGTGTCGTGGAATCCTATGACGCACTGAACCTTGGTGTGTGGACCTTTCTATTTGGTTCCAGTGGCCTATTCCTCAATGTACTGGCTCAGCGCTCTCTTCACGGGCATTGTGTGACCGCACAATTTCATGTGGACTTCAAACGTTCTTGCTTACCTGGTCAGGTGTCGTACGCGCTGTCCAGGCATAGGCATCCTTAACACAAAGATGTGATAAGATAACACGAAATATTGTCCCACGAAATTCTAGGTATTATTGCAAACTAAGGCTCTCTGGATATTTCTCCAAAACAAACCCCAAGCAATCCGTAACTCAATCTTTTTATCCTTTCTCCTTTCGGATAATACTATCTTCCGGAATCTAATCTGGATCCGTCCTTATCCGGAATCCGGTAACTCTCAATCAAAACTCTGGTTTTCTGTACCCTTGTTTTACCTTCAGGGGGTCCACTGTTGGTCTTTTAGAGGGGTAGGGACTCACCACTTGTAGTTCAAAACACACACACACACAAAGACACACAATTCTCTTTCGGTATTGCTACAGGGAAGAGGCAGATAATGATCCTCACAGCTCTCCGGATGATCCTTCAAAAAATAGGTCACTCCGAATCTACTTTCTACTCCTTCACTGCAACAACAGATTAAGTACCCAGAACCGGTAGCAACGTTGTTCGAGACTCTCAGAATAATCCGGAAGTTGGCAGGCCTTCCGGTAGAGCAGCAACTTCCTCTTGATGGGCGCTTACCTCCGCATGGGTTGACAGCTGGACTTGCTTCCGCTACCCAATCAATTAGATTACTATCCCAGCAGTTTAAAGACACAGCGCATTAATCCTCCTTCACAGATCTAGAGTTCTCTCAAATGCCGACTACCAATCAAACCCAGTTCACTTAGATCCGGACTCCTCCTCACCTGTCTTCCTCACACTTCAATACTCTTGCAAATACTCTTACTCATGCACATAGCCAGATCCAGAAATATCCACAAGGGGGTCTCTGATTAAAGAAAGCAAAAGAACACAATCAAACTGCACTCTACTGGGTTGGAATGGAATGAGAGGACAACAAGCCTGCCCTCCCTTTAAAACCCAAACTAAAAAGAAAAAAAGAAAAAAGGGCACACCCAAAAATCCAGGCAACCAATCAAACTGACACCCGAGATACCCGGGAAATCCAGGTCGGCGGCCTCCTAAAAATTGAATCGGGTTCCACTTCCAGAAAATCTGAGACAGAACGAATTCAAAACAATCAAACAAAAACCTATCAAACTAACTACTTCCTTCGCGATTTCTTCACACTGCTCCCTGCCTGGGACAGTGACGACTTCACAGGCATGCTCTTGGTCTGTGCCCGGGTGATGATTGTGCGCCCTTGAGGTGGAGTGGCCCTATCTTCCGACTCCCTTCTGATTTTGCATTCTTTTCTCCTCATCGTCCGAAATCTTCAACGAAATTTTGTTGCCCTTGAGCGGAGAAGCTTGCTGCATGTATGTGAATCTCTTCGGATAACTCTGAGCCGGATTCTTGATGGCTCCCGATGGTCCGGCCAGGTTACGACAAACTACGGACTTCGGTGTAGCAAAGATTGCAACTCCAATTGGTTGGGCCGGCTCACCTATAAGAAAGGTGAGTCTCATTCTTGGAATCAAGTCTTTTGCCTTTTTTGGTGTTGAAGCTTCCAATACTATCACCATAGCTCTTGCCGTCCTCACCAAAACAGACATTCCGGTTCCCTCCTTTCCGGACATCAGGGGCATACTGGTCTCATTGATTAACATATCTTGTCCCCTTACCGGATTCTCCTCTGGAACTGCTTCTTTGGCCGAAGTCTGCAAGTAATTCTAGGCATCTACGACTTCCGGAAAACCCTCAAAATCCAACTCTCTCCCCAGGTCAAGTTGTCCAAGTAGCTGCCGCATCTCCACCAACACCTTCTCCATCCGGGCTTGGTACAATGAGCACCACTCCTCAGCATATTTGTTCCGGATGGGTGAGCTTTATCCGTCAGCTTGTCAATGAAGAGCCGGGCTCGTAACGCTTACTCTGTCGGAGCTGTCACCAAAGTCGACAGATTCCGGACGAGGTTGGAAGCGTCTACCTCCTTTGTCCTCGCCACCTCTAGCTCACTCTACAGTTGGACCACCGGGATCTGAGATTTGTCTTGTCCTGCTGCAGATTCCGGATACGGAGCTCTTGCACCTTCAGTGCCCCCGGATCCATCCTCTTCCAAATCGTGTCCACTATCTTTTTTGGGCAACTGACTTCCAAGAGCGTCATGGCCCCGCTGATGTACTCCGCCATCTTATTGTGGATCAACCGACACTTGTCAGCCCACTTATGTCCGCGCTCCCAGAACTCCTTTATGTAGTCATTTTTCGGATATTCTAGTTGGGATTTGTCATCCGTCACCACTTGCTTGCCTCGCGCAACCTGATTTGTCGACTTCTATCTCCGGATCCGCTTGTGAGTTAAGGGCGGTTGCTCTGATTCCTCCTCTTTGGATTCTCCTGCGACGGATTGGTCCGGTTAGACTTCTTCCGTAAATCCGTATTTTATGACCTCCTCTCCATGGATGTACGCATGCATCTCTGGTTCATACAAAAAACCCTGCTGATGGTAAAGGTGGAAAAGATATGGGCTGAGCGCGATGGTTTTTCCAGAAGTTGTACACGTGACTAACTTGGAGACTACGTCCGTGATTAGTCTACCCCAATTCACCGGCCGGCCTTCCATGTTTTGTCGGGTCGTATCATTTTCTGGATGGCAAAAGAATATTTCCAAGATAAAATATTTGGTGAAGGCTTCATGGGTGTGACAGTCCTCGGCCTTTTTGTGGGTAATGAAGAAGCCATAATGTCGCACAAGAGGTGGCCATTGTCGGAGTGCTGGTTTCCAAGCAGTTGTTCATTGAAAGAGTTCGTGGATCATTTCGCTGCCTATCCAGGTATAAACAATCCTTTCGCTTATCTCGGAGGTAGAATGAAAGCACCATATTGCTTTGTAGTCCGTAAACCTAGTATAAAGCTAAAGGAATCAAACTGCAACCGGAAAACGGCAAATGAAGAGATCCGGAAAGTGAGCTCCAAAAAGTGCTGCAAACGTCTTTGTTGTCAGCATTTTAACCAAGAGTTCATGTTGTTGGTTAGGCAGAAATACTACTTGAAGTCATTTGAGGACCGCCGTGAATATGGGATTGCAATGGGAGGGCAGCTTCACAAAATGAATGGGGATCAAAAGCAAAAATTCATCACACTACAGGGAGTGGAAGTTTGTGGCACGGCGTGGTACATAATTTACCTAATCCCAAAGTCGACCTACTACAGTTACATTGAGATGTACAACGATGGCGTGAATACGGGGACATACGGAAACAAAGGAATTAAGTGACTGAGGACTCGGATTGTTCAGGTTATGGGGACTATGAAAGCCATTATTTACGAGAACGTTAATCAAATGCCCCACCAAATGCGTAGTGTCGGTAATGGCTGAGTGGACACTTTTAAATTTCTGCTTGCAGGCAAAAATTGGAAACAAGTCCAAATGGATGCCAACAAGGTAAACCCATTGATTCTGATTAATGTAGTTAGCAATTATGAGATCCCTCAGCTGGATCAACAATCACGGGATGTCACGATCAATCTTCTGGAATATTGTTTTTCATTTGCATTTATTGGCTCATTTTGCTTGTACCCTTTTTGAAGCTTAGTCGTTTTGTTTTTCTAGTTGAATACCGACTACGGTCTGCCACCCGTTAGCCAATTGACCATTAGTAGAGTTAAGAAGGACCACTTCAACAACTTCCACATTAAGCCTGTTGGGAGTTTGTTTGCAAAATGTACCTTGTGTGACAATCTACAGCAATACATACTAAAGTCCCCAAAAGGAAGCCTCCAATATGTGGAGTTTATGAGTCAAAGGGCTCATCATCTAAATCACCAAGCGTCTTGCCGTCGTCTGTACGCGTCTTGGCGTGAAGAATCCAAACAAGATCCACGGAGACGTTTATGTATAATTCATGACAAGATGGATACGGCAAAGAGGACTCCCTCTAGAATGCGGGTGATGACAAAGGCCACGGCGAGTTTGGGGCAACATCCCATGAGTATCACAAGAATGGTAGCTCATGGTCATGGTGACGGTGCATACGCCCATTATGCTCCATCGTGTTGGCCGGCGGACTCCAACTTCACCATTTTGTCTTTGGCGAGGTTGTTGTGCTGACTAGAGGGTCCACCGATTTGAGAGGCTGGCAACCTCTTTCCATATCCGCCGGCGAACCCAATGTTTGAGGCACTGCTCAAAGGAAAGTTTAGATGTATGGAAAGCCTGACCCTCATTGAACCAGGTGCTTAGGTCGGAAGTACCCCCCTTTCTGAAAAGTTATAAAACCAACTCGACAACTCTGCCATGGATGTGAATCCGGAGGAAGAAGAGGAGCCCAAACCTTATTGCGGCCCCGCAAATGAAGTGCCAAGGGATAGATTCAATCCGTGGCTAGACATACAATTGGGCTTATGGGTACTTCTCAGGCCGGAAGTCCCGGAAACATGTGCTGTTTGGCAAGGAAGAGCATTGTCTACTGTATGCAGACTACAAAGAGAGGCAAATTACGGGAATTTTTTGCTTCAGTATTGGTGACTTGATAATTCTAAAAGTATGATGGAGTTGAGGTACCGGAATTGTTAGTACAAAAAATGGATTGTTGAAGATTCAGCCCCTACCTGGATTGATTAATTGCTGTAGCATATTCAAATTGGTCGAAAATAGTGGATCCAAAATCAAGGACCATTCCTAAGAAGAATAGGGGGGCTGCCTTGGCAAATTTGAATCGGGCAAACGTGGTGGACCTATGATCAAGCCCCTTGTCCTTGAACAATAATCCATTGTGATTACATTTGACATACGGTGGAGTAAGGTACCTATTGTGATTCTCATGATGCATTGCGGGGGTTGTCGCGGCCATCATGAGATCTCACAATGTATTGTTTAGGTTGTTGCGGACATCTTGAGATCCCACAAGGCTTTCCACGTCAAGGTAACTCAGTTGCAAGTTAGGTTTTCCAGGTACACTACCCTGTTTGAGTTTGACTGCTATACGATGACCTTGTAAGTGTTGTTTTTATGTGACATGTATTAGCATCATAAATCTTTATGAATATATGAATTTGATTATGGTATTCATTATGCGTGCAAAACACGGGTAGTCACCTGATATGTGAAGTGAGGGCTATTTTTTCTTTCATCTATTGAAATGGAAGTGGTTCATGTTTTTATCAATGACAAATACAATGTTTGGATTATACATGCACAAAGATTAGTCTGAACACGTATTTATTTTTTTAACCTTTCAGTCCTTGTTGGAATTCCAATCGACGGGGTTTTGTATATTCACAATTACGTGGACATCTAAGATTGGATGTATTTCAACAATGATAGAATCCCAATTTTCTCCACACAAATTGCAATCTCTTAGATGGAATAGTATATTAGCCGATATTCATCAGTCTACAGATGTATGCTGAATGTTTGAGCACTTGGGACTCACTTGTCTGTAGTCCTTTCATTCCGCTGGATGTAGTGTGAAATGACAATGTTTCTTGTATTAGCACTCCATCGGGGGATCTCCTGCTTAGATAAAACTGGTCTCCTTTCCGAGAGGAAGTACTTGTTTGATAATTCTGAAGTGATGTTTTGGGACTTTCAGCAAATTTTTCGTTTTCCTCCATGAATGTATCTATGAATTGCACTGTCTACAGCACATGAATCAAATTGTAGCGCTTCGACACAAAGATTGTCAATGAAGCCGACGCATATTTGACAACCTTATCAAGGGATCTCCTGATGCATTTGTTTTAAACACAACGCTAAGTGAGGGATTAATATGGGGCTCGGAGACGTATTTGCTTGAATTGGTTGTCATTGTGGGATCTCTCGATAGGTTTGAGGACGTCAGCTGTAAATGGGATGCTATACACGTTGTGCTGTAAATGGGATGCTATAAACTTTGTGCTATAAATGGGATGCTGAAATCATGGAAACCCGGTCCACAGATCTCCCAATCCAGACACATGAACTCTAGCACAATCAACTACGGAACAGTAATTTACAATTTTTCTAGCATTTCCAAGCACATGAAGAAGCACTCTCCAAAAGACTTATGAATGCAGAAATTGAGGTAGATTGGTGGATATCACCATCTCTTCAATTCTAGACTATTGAAAGTCCAGAATCATTTAATTATGGCATAAATGATGTTGTGTTTTCTCTTCCTATGTCATATTTAATATCTCTAGTTTGAATTTGTTTGGTTACAATTCAAAAAAAATTGATTCAACTTATCAAAAGGTTAGCTTCTACTTCAATATAGAGTAAATTCCAAGAGGCTAAAAACAAGTCTTGGGTATTTAGGGGTTAACACTTCCAATGAAATTTCGTTTCAATGGAATCCAAAACAAAAGCAAATTCTAAAAAAGAAGAGCTATTGAACCCCTCATTTTTTATTAAATTAGGGATTTCACCTAAACCCCTTCATTTGCAAAAAGGATTTATAATAATTTTCAATTCAAAGGTGTTCATACTTGATATTTTTTATTTCAATGACTGAAGTCTTAAGGTCTGGGGTCCACGGTTATAAGGTCAACTATCCGCGGTTATAGGAAGCAAAGTATACATTTGTACAGTTGAGGCTTAACGGTTGATGAGTCATGGTTTTTGGATTTAGGGTTCAGGATTCAAGGGGGCACGGTTCATAACTAATAATGCTCGGGCTTAGGATTAAAACATTTTTGAGTCATGGTTCTTGGTTTCAACTGAAGGTGTACAGTTCATGATTTAGGGTTGTCAATTCTAGAGTCCTGGATTTTAGATAGACAATTTTTGGATTTCCGGTTCTAGAACTTTTTGTTCAAGGTTTCTAAATTTATGCTTAAAGGATTTTGAGATTTGTCACAATTTAGAAATTATATACGGATCAGGGTTTAGGATTTACGGATTTTATGTACATCGTAGAATGAACTTGAAGTTCAGTGCTTCCAACATTTTCCACTTGTTGTGTCCTCTCAAACTTGTAACATAGAAACTTTAATTCAAACTCAAAATTATAGTATCAAGCCACCTGTGGCTAAGCGGTTGTTCATTTTTTTCTTTTGCAATAAATTCCATTTCATTTGAGCCCAAAAAAAAATTGAAATCTAAAATTATAGCAAAATTTTTAATTTAACAAGCTTCTTTTATTGCTATAGTAAAGATCCAATGGTTATATATGAGACTCTATGAATTCAACAATTTCACACTTTACAGTTCAATCATTAAAAAAAAAGTTATAAATGAAATACTTTTGATCTACAGTCATGAAAGTCAACAGAGAACAGAGAAAACCATTTAAATTAATTTGTAATATTTGAATATGAGTTAATTCTTTGAAATCAATGCACTTTGACTGCTTGTGGGTAGTTGAACATGTCATTATGTCATTCTTGAAAACATTGTAGTTCATGCAATCAATCTTTCATCTTCATTTTATAGTTGATTGTATGTGTTACACATTTACATTGTTATTTGATTATGATGATTGTACATAATTGTTATTTAAATCACAATCCATTCATTTGATTTGAAACAATCATATCTAATATAACAAACATTCAAGATATTATTCTCAAATTAAGTTTGGACTAGAGTAAGGTAGAAAAATTGGTAGCAAGTGGAAAGAAGGGGGTCGCAGGACCCAATGCGTGTAGCACACTAGCAGACTGCTGGATCAGGACATAGATGATGCAATCCCATGTGTCCCCATAGGTGACAACAGGAACAATTAAAGGCCAAGGACTACAAAGAACTTGAGTGAGAAATACCTGGCCAAAGTGGATGCAAAGGTAGTTGGTGAAGCTAAGCTTTTCAATACACTGTACTTTGATGTTGAAGACTCCGATTGGTAAGGCCAACGGTGGACGATGCCAACCGTGGTCCATTTGCTACTCCAATGTGCATGCAATGCCACAATACCTAGCATACAAAGCAGGATACGCCCTCTGTCTTTTATACTAGCGTGGGGGGTTACAGTTCCTAAGCCCGCACATGTGTCTAGCTAGGGTTGTCACATTTTAACGTCCGGGGCAAAATCACGTCCAAAATCCGGACGTCCAGACGTCCAGACATCCGGATGTAGCAGAAACACTGAATGACGTCCGGCGGCCGGTCGGTTGGTCGGTCTGTTCGACAACTAGTTGGACGCACCGTTAGTAGGTCTGTTGAACGGCCGGTTAGACACACTTTATGTTAGACGGGCGGCCGGCAGATAGGCGGTTACAATGGACGTTTTTTTGGGTGGTGAGTGCAAATTGACTTCTGCAAATGAATTTTAGGTTTAGGGAAATCTGGTTTTAAAACCTTTTCAATTGCAATTGTCATTAAATATTGTAGAAATGGCACACACAATGCAAGCATTCTTATCATTTTCCAAATTCACAGATCTTGGACGACTTTGATGACAAAATTGTTGCATTATACAATTACATTTTAGAATGTCGTGCTCCATTCACAATAAAATGCACACAGTCAAATTTTATTGAATTTGTTCTTTGTAGTGGAAACCAGAAAACCTTCATGGTATTCTAAATATCAATAGGCAAATCAGTGTACTACAATGAAGCGGCAATAAACAATCGATTGCCACATAGTGTCATCTATGTATCATGAGTATTTGAACACCTAGGCTTACATCCCTTCAGTCCCTAAGGATTGTAATCACTATCTCCCTTCACTTCAACCCTGCTACTCTCACCTCTTCATTTCCACCCGATGTCTTCATCGCTGGATGCCTCTTCCATATTGTTTGATGAAGATTGTAGAATTCTTACTCCGGAACCATGTGCTTCCCTAGACTTACAAGATCTCATTGATTTGCCCTCCTTTTTCTCCATTTTCACTTTCAATATGGACTTTGTTGTAGCACAAGGCAAGCAGTTTCCCAGTTATACTCCCAAAAACTACTCTAAAGGATAACAAAGTGACTCTAAAGATCAAAACCGCAAGATTTTGTGAAGTATCTAACCTTATTAAGTATCTAAGCTCAGTCAATATCCATATTTTCCTTTCCGGTCCTAACTCTAAAACTGGAAACACAACAACACCAAAAACTGCGATCAGACCCTTTTCTCTCTTTTTGATTTGTCCAACTACTCAATCCGGTCTGATCAACTCATATACACTCTTACTCTCATTCAATTTAGTTTTACCTCTGTTTCACCATCAGAGGGTTTGCCGCTTGCTTTTGAGAGTGGTAGGCCTGCCACTCCTTCCGTAACTTATAGTGGCTGAAGACCCACTTTTCTAATCCTCCTATCTCCTACACTAGTCCGGATCCGATTTGGTCCTTTACAGCAATCCAGAGAACTCTCCAGATCACAGGTCACACAAAGACCCTCCATATGATCCTCTCATATTACAACGACTTTGACGCCAAGTTCCCTCCATACAAAGTTAGGTGGTTACAAGTGTATCCGTCCATTCCAACATCAACTAAAGCTCTTCCGTTTCCCAATTAGGGCAGCGAGATCTCTCAGGAGATCGGACACTCAACCGGATTTCCCACCTAGAAGTTCTAGTGCAACTAAGGAATCCCTCCTTATCCGCCTAGGCTAACAACAACTTTCTTGTTCGGAAACCTAAACCTTAGCAGTACTGAGGAATTGAAATCCACTCCCAACTCTTTTACTACCCACTCACTTGCACATAAGATCAAAACAAGAACACCAAGGGGAGAAATCACTCCCAAAACAACCTGCGCCTTCCTAGTTCCTCGCCATACAGCTCAAACACACTCAAGAGAGACACACAACAAGAAGCCAATAGAAAGTATAAGCAAAATTTAGGCAAAAAGACTCCCAGCTTCCAGGCAGGGACTGGCTTTATATACAACTAATTACAAAGGCAAAAAGGCCCCAAAAATCTCGCTCGGAATTTTCATTCTGATTGTAACCGGTCAGACCGAATCAACATTTGGTCCGGTCCATCCTATCTTACACTTAACAAAATTAATTCCTACCTACTCTGCAACTCCCTCATCCAACGTAGGACTTCTGGGTTTCAATGGTAAATTATTGAAGACTTCCTGCAAATTTTTGCTCCACTCCCTGGCTGCAAGATCCGGAAGATCTGATCCTGGCGATGAATCCAGCTGAATTGTTTGTCCAGGTGCAAGTCCTTGTCCACTCTTCTTTCATTAGGATGTCTGATTATTACCCTCCCTCGGATTAGATCCATCTAGAAACAAATCCGGCATCGAGAAATCCAAAAGATGGACCTCTCTGGAGTATATGGATCCGGTCAGCTTTTGGTCGCTCACCTCCATCCAATCTATTGCCTCTCGTGCTGCCACCATTGTCGTTTCCACCCGCTCAGTAAAATTGGTCAGGATCCAAACTATCCAAGAACCAGATACTTTCTTCTCCTCATGTACTCCCTTGTCAAATAGTTTTGCCTTGACGGAGGCGGATCCGGGTTCTTTGAGAGTGTCCTTCACCGTCTCCGCTACCTTCCGCATTACTTTTGCCATCTCTTGAATGGTGGCCTTGTCTTCCTTGAAGTTGAACATCTTTGCCTTCAACACGTCGATCTCCTCCTGAGGTCAGCGAATCTCTGCTTCCTGCTTCCGGTACTCGACTGGATTGGTGATGCATAGTGCTACCTTCACTGGCAGCTTACTGTCTATGGGTGCATCCACTAGCTTTCTGATCCTAGTGAGGGTCCTCTTCTTGATCTCCCAATCCGCTTGTATGTCGCAGAGGATGGTGATCAACTTATTGAACGGATCTTTGGGATCTAATTCCTCCGGTTCCGCCTTCTCTTCTTCCGGTCCCGCGTTTGGAGTAGACTTGTTGGCAGGAGGTGTTCCTCTCCTACAAGGAGGCGTCGTCTTTAGTCGCTTCTTCTTCTTGTTGATCTCCACCTACTCCTCTTCGTTCGTCTCTGGTTCAAGACGAAACCTTCCTTGGGTTCGTCATTTGTCTCTGACTCCCATACTTTAGGACGGTTTCCTGAGTCCTCCATGTCTTCTCCTCTGTCTCAGTGAGTAGTTGGTTGCGCTGGTAGAGGTAAAAGAGGTAGGGACACAAGGAAGTGGCCCACCTCTTTCCAACTCTAGTAAAAAGCACTATGAAGATTTCTGTGTCCCAATTAACAAAGAGTTAACAGAGAAGTGTCAATTCCTCTATCAGTGGAAACGTCTCAGTTTGCCCACTTTATTGACATAACTTTGTCATTGTTCTGTCGCTTCTGACAAGGTTTCCGTCATCTTCAATTATTTTATACGCGCTTTTATGCTGGCTCAGCTCTTTTTCAGGCATTGTATTCCATTATTGTTGTGTTCTTTATCCGGAACAGAAGGTGGTCCACCTTTGTAGTGAAAGGTGGAGTATGGGCATGCAACTGAGAGGTGGAGATTCTTTGGTACAGAACAAAAAGGACCCTTCCTCCAATCCATACTTTTGTTTCCGGAATCAATTATTAGTGCTTCCCATGCATATGCTCCGCCTTATCCCAAGACAATGAAAACAATAACAACAAAGAAGTATGAATGTCAAAATTCCACATGTTATTACTGGCCGATACATTTCATACATTAGACTTTTGAATTTGCCGTCAAATACCTCAAAATTAGTAGCTTGCAACCACCATTGATCGACAACATAAACTTTGCACACTTCTCATTATAGCTAGGGCACCCTCTAGAGTGCTGATTAATAAGCCATTCAACATAAGACCTCAAGCAATGCTGCCACAAATTGGAATTCCGGCGTGCATTTGCTTTCAACAACCACGGTGTTATTCCACGTAAACTCTCCATCCTCACTAACTACTATCATACTAAACCTCCACATGCACTGAACCACAACGTCATAGGAAGAACTACTGGAAGAACTATTGAACCTTTTTCTTTCACTGTGTCTGCTGCCGTGCAAAAGAGACTGAAAACACAACCGACTGTGCTTAGTACTCTGAACCTTTTCTCACCCTTGTTTCAATCTCTTCCTCTACCTCCTTGATGTACAACTATCTTCTTTTCCTTCCAATTGCATAGCATCTGCGGAATCCTGCAAATTCTTTACACATTCAGTGATATCAATTCCAAAAGGGTTTATTTAGCAAAGCATGACATAATACATTCATTGCAGCTTCAGTGAGTCTTAGCTTCCTTTGTCGTGGTTTACAGTTTCAATTGTCAGGCATTCGCATTCCTCGCTATCTGAACACATATCTGCATTTCTTGAGACATTTGCTATCTTCGTGGCCCTTGAAGAGCATCACCTACGGTGGGGACATTGTCACTGGTTTCATGGCTTTCCTCCGCCCTTCCATTGCTTTTTATATTTTCCAGTGCTTCTAGTCGCCTCATCATCATTGCTACAAACGTATGTTGGGCAATTTGTTCAACTGGCATTGAAGAAATTGTTTGTCCAACGACCTTCTCTCCATTCTCTCCAACTGCATGATCCTCCACGTGCAATTCGGTACTTGTTTTTTTTGGAGACTCTTGGTCCTCGTTACCACTGTTGTCTTCCTGCAAATTGGCAGACCGTATAGGGATCCGGGCCACATCCACAGTAAGTTGTAGTCGACCTCCACTTCCATGCATGACATTGAAGTCGCTTTCTTCAATTCTGTGATGCTGACCATAACCTTTGTCCCGGCTCATCTTGATCCTAACTTCATCTGGATCTGGTGACCTTTGAAGAAGCCTCTTCAACCTTTGTCGCACTCCGACCTCACCAGAAGGTCCTGTTCTTCCAAAGTTACCCTGCTCGCGTTAGCTTTGCGGCAATTTCCTGATTTCCTGATGGAGGCCTAGTTGTCCAGCTACCTTTCTAGTATACACCGTGTTCAGAATATTCTATTTGGCTTTGCTTCCCCGTTCTGAATTTTTTTCCACATATCTACGCGCCCCAACCTGACGCCGCGGGCTATAACTTCCTTCACATAGTCAAACTTCACACGGGAGCTGTACTCTCATGTGTGTTGAATGCACTTTGCTATCTCTGCAATTGCTCCCTCCGGTTGCCTATTGATGTTCTTAATTGCCAGATCCAAATCCTTGGACAACAACATTAACTCCTTCCTCCAGTCCCCCACTCCCACATTATACGGCATCTTTGTCTACTCATCCACTAGAAGATAATTTCAAGGCCGACCTTCCTGTTGACATCTCTCTCCTTCCTTGTCGAGCAAAGCTCTTTCTTGTCTTCTCTCTTTCTTCCTCTCTGCTCTGGTTGGATATAACAAGTCTTCGATGTCCTCATCGTCATTGACATCATCAGCTGCTGCCTGTTAAGGTACGTCAACTATGTCTTCCTCATAGTCATTGCCAGTTATGCCTTCCTCATTGCAGTCGGCATTATAGAAACCTAGAGCATGTATAACTGCCTCTGGTTGGGTTTTAAAATTGTGCAATGCGTCCTCGCCATATTCTTCATCATTTTCAATGAAACTCTGCAAAACATGTGTACTCATCACTGTTAACACGTCATCTCCGAATTCCAATCTTTGGTCCATAAGTGCCTTCAACATGGACACTATAGTGACCTTGTACAAAGTAACACTCACATAAGACATCTTCCTCTAACACACTTGTAGAGGCAGCATTTTCACATCATTGACATTTATATTCAAATTCATTGAGTACTTACATCTTCCTTCTGTTGGACTGTCCAAGGCGGTGAAACTTCTTCATGAACCTCTTATTCGTCCTCATTTCCATCTCCTGAAGACGAGAACATCTTCCCTATCTGTAAATAAGTCTTGCCTTTTGCAATAGGGCTTCCTCCATTTCCCCATCCCTCCATCTTCCTCAGAACGACCAATACACCAAATCGTCGCTCTTAGTTGCAACTGAAAATCTCCTCAGGCATAGTCCGCATACGGGTTTTTGAGACACTTTTTGAAGACAACACTTTGGTGGCCAACATTTCTTGTCCACCTCGTGAAGAAGGCCCTCTTTGTACTGAGGCTTTTCCCAACAGGCAACCTGCATTAGTCAACATAAAAATTGCATTACAGTAATTTTTAAACATAAACACTAAGTCAAAGGAATCCTTGGAAAGGCCGATTCTTATTCCTACGCATGTCCATTGACATCATTTTTTTTTTCTTCATGAGTTGACAATCTGTCACTACTGTGCCATGAACT
The DNA here is from genome assembly GCA_963969595.1 of Neckera pumila. Lineage (NCBI taxonomy): Eukaryota > Viridiplantae > Streptophyta > Bryopsida > Hypnales > Neckeraceae > Neckera > Neckera pumila. Next base: position 3,134,915 of record OZ018418.1, read on the forward strand.
TCTCAAAACAAAAGCCTTCCTGAAATGAATTTACCACGACACTTCCTATGCTATGCACATGCCTTCTTAGGGATCTGTTTTGTTTTTTTGGTACTCCAACCATCACTTCATGCTAAGCCCTTTGCTACAGTCATGAACATCAACTTTACATTCTATTTTTACTTATTCCATACAATTGTTTTCATGCACTTCTTACCTTTTTGCCTTGCTCTCCATCTCTCTATATCAGCATTCAATATTTTTCCTGACGCTGCTGGCCGTCGAACCTCTTTTCTAGCGGCCACAGTCGGTCCGCTAAGAACTTCCTTCTCTGCTGAAACTGATCTAGACATTCGAACAAGAAGTACTTGCGGAGCACCCAATGTTCTTGACATTGGCAATTCTTTATTCTTTCTCCTACAATGGGTCTCATGGTCTGCAGCACTTTCACTTTGTCTTTGTTCCTCTCTAGCTGCAGTTTTCTTCTTCCAAGGGACAAATGTCTCCATCAGCTTCCTTGTACTTCTTAGATTTATGAAGCCTTGCTCCATCGTTCAAGACATTAATATGTCACATGCAATGCACATGGACTCCTACCTTCTAAAAATTTGTATAGTGCCAACACAGTGCCAAATACAATAAAAAATTTAGTGTGCCCAATCAAAGAGACCTTTCCCCCATTGCCAACTACAAATACAGCAAACAAACCTCTTCTGCAGTCCTCATATTTCTTGCCCCCCACATCTGCAAGATTACGTTATCCTTTCACTAACAAACTAATCAACTTTCAATCCTTCAAAAACAGCTATTGTTCTACAACAACTACGGGACAATATTCAAGAACTTCCAACAAATTCAGTAAGTGGCTTTCGCAGGAATAGATCAATTTGTATTCCTTCATATGTTGCCATATACATATTGATGTCATTGCCTCCTGAGATGTCATTACCATCATCCATGACACTCTTCATCAAGCACTGATCAGCTTAAATGATGGCTGATGAACAAAACAACAGCCACTGTTATCTCCGCGTTAGTTATTGAGGCGGGTCCTCTAGTTCCATGTATTGTTTTCTTTCACAATGGACATGGTCCATGTGTTTAAAGGAAAATAAGAAAAATAAAGGGGCCACTTAAAACACATTTGCGCATCACATCATTCCATATAACACTGAATGAAGTGATTGTCACTTGCAAAGACATGTGACAAACTCAATCACGCATCATAACTTGCACTCCAAACTCTCCCTTTGCTTGCCCATTCACTCATTCCTCCCTCCACGCATGTGACCCGCCTCACACTAACTTCACTTCCAACATGTACTACTATGAGATAAACCTTCTTTCACACGCTACAACAAGGAATCCGTAATGTTGCACAAGTTAGTCCTCAACTTCCTCTGTCAGTTGCAGTTCATATAAATACTTATTCATTCAATACTGGTACAATTGTCAATGCTTCACCATACTCACTTGATACTCAATCCTGTGGCCTCTTCCTCACAACAGTCAATCGGGCCCATGTTGTACCAAATATTCATCATCCCTTTTAACATATTTTTTTTGGAATAGGGAAGGATGCAATGCCACTTTCACATTCTACGCACTTTGTACTAGAGCTTACAGCATGCAATTCCAACAGGTATTAAGGGATTGATGCATACCGCTCTTGTCATGCTTCTCGTGAACACTAATTTTGTGTTCAACTGACGCCAGTGACTCTCTTCAACAAACTTTGTTGCCGTCTCTAACTCTAGCAGAAAGGACTCCACTTTCCTTCCACTTCCAACAGGCTTTGCAATTGGCCACAACTCAATAACAAACCCTTGCGTTATCAGCATCCAAAGACAACAATACTATTGCAAAGAAATCATTCCAACATCCCACCTGTCTCCCATTGACTTACTCTGCTTTCTTCCTCATGAAATTCTAAATAAATCATCATGTACGTGCACAAGTATAACTACATTTCTAAAAGCTTTCGACATGTCGTCCACGTACTTTGGCAAGACAAAATGCCTTCACCTTGACATCCGCAATCACATACGCTGGACACAACATGCAGCCACAAAAGATACAATACCACTTTGCCATGGCAGTCATTTCAAATGTTTATCCCACAGGATGTTTGACCTCTCACACAATTACTTTGCACTTCACACTTTCCTAAAGCACAGACTGGACTTCCTTCTAATGTCCAAGAGTTGTGACGACTGAATGAATACTCCAAACAACAACAACTCTATGTTCAAACAACCAACAAAAACAATGACTATCAATCGAGTACTATGAGTGTGCCATGCTCCATGTACATTTCCAAATCAAATAACGCTGGAAAGTGATTGCAAAGATTCTATCCCCTGGTGCTGCCTCACTTTGAAATTGATATCATGATTACAAAGCAATTCCGTCGCAAAAGACAACCGGACTCGAGGAAAGCACCCTTCACTAGGTGCAGGAAAACTACAAAGTGTCACAAAGCAGCGCTCTGTAACAATTCCTGTCCTATGTTTTTTTTCTTTGAAATAGAAAGGAGACCGCCCTCCAACTTAACTGTCAATAGCAATTGCTCACCAAAATAGATTCTTCATTAAAAAAGGGTTCGTTCTCTAAACCTCCAACACAGTCCACCCCAAACTGTTCTAATTCACTCCCCTCGCCGTACAAGGTTTTCGACTCCACCCCTTCTAAACCTTTCTCTGGATCACTGCTGCTTCTTTCCAAGGTTGATGTATTTGGGATGCTGCACTTGCAGTCATCCGTGCCACTTCCAGTGGTTGTAGCAATGACTTCATTTCTTCTTCTCACACCTTGGATGTCACTCCTGTTTTGGGTCTTCCAGTCCAAACACTACACAAAAGAATTTCTCATCTCCGTAGTCAGCAGTGATGCATGCTGAGCCGCATAACTGGACATGAATCTCCAAAGAATAAGACAACAAATTTAATTTCCAAACCTCCTACTTTTTGAAAAAAGAAGGCAGCGTTGCCCCAGAATAATCACCTTGAGGCACGTACCTCAAGAACGTCATCTATAATGTCAGTCACTCCAATGCCATCATCCATATTTTACCTTCATTAATGGAGAGCGTGAGAATTTCTCCACTATTGGTCCACAACTACTGCGTCCTCATGTCAACGTGTATACGTGGACTTCTTCTACTTTTCCAGGACAATGCATGTGGACCAAGGAAGCTGCTACACAGAAGCTTTGATCCTTGAACAACAAAAATACAGGTTGTCACAAAATGTTTTCACTAAGACAAGTGCAGCCACCATGTGCTACAGGACTCCTCCACGACCTAGCAGCACAGAATTTCCTTTACAATTTGAAACACTTACAGCTTCCTCTGTGCAGCCACTGCTCTTCTAAGTTTAACCTTGTTGTTCTCAACAACATCGAGATACCGCTTCATTTTATACTTTGAGATATCTATGCTTTAACTAAATTCTCCGCCGTCAAGCTTAATTGACTCAACCACTGCCATAAATAATCTGGACCTTCCCCTTAGTTCATGTCAAGCTTATATTCCAGTACTATCAACCGGCATTGAATCCCAACATGTCCACCGTCACTTTCATTGTCCGCATTCTCGGTCAGAAATGCATTTTGGCTAACTTCTCCACTTCTAAGTGCTGCTGTACATTCCTCTAACGAGTGCAAGGAAGGAGGTCATTTCAAATTGTTTCAGGTGAATCACTTCCAAAAACCTGTACCCTTCCCTTGCAGTGGCGTCTGAACTATTCGACTTGACCCACTGCGGTTGTGCCTTCAGTGTCCATTCATCATGTAAAGACAGTAGCTTTTCAAATGTACATTTTAGGCCCAGAACTCAAGTGCAAATCAAACTCAATATGTCCCAGATTTTGACGTTTTGGGCTTCCCTACTTTGTTTTGTATTTGTCAATGTGAAATTAATTCATCAATCATTGCTTTCATTTTGTCCGCACTAAATGCAATAGTATGCCTTCTCTAACTAAGCACCGCCCGCTCCACCAAATTTTAGGATAACATTCTCCATTGCCCTTCCTGTAGTCTGCAGAATAGAAGTGGACGTCTGCAGCAGACAGAATTACGCACTCCTACTTGGCGCTGCATTTCTTCATCAATAACTCCTCACATAGTTCACTAGGTAATACTACAGAACTCTGTAAGTGGTTCATCCTACAAACCTTTGCATTTTTGACTTCTTCGCTTCATGGAAGCAACATTGCAATGTTCCAAAGGTTTAGGGTTTGAGTTCTCTTTTCAAATTCAGGAATCAACATTACCTTCTTCGGAGACTGCCGACCTCTGCACTTCGAAGTCAAATCCTCCTTGTCCGCAACCGTGACACTCGTCTTCGGCAAGTCCATTATAATTTCATTGCAGTCATACAGAGCACAGTAATTCAATAGTGCTCAATTGCCCTAACTCTTATGCTACGGCCACTAAACATTCCTTAGCTATGTCCACTGCATGCGCGCTTTGTCTTCTTCATTTTTTCAGCAATTACTGAATCCTTCTGCCTGCAAGACTGTATTTTGTAGACAAAGGAGGCCAAATTTCTGGGGAAGACTATGCAAGCAATCAAAGCAATCTCGTCTGCAAAGTCATGTGCCAAATGCAATTTAATAGTTAGTGCCATACTACCTATCGTCCTGCCCACAATTTGCACAGAATTTTGCGAGTCAACCTCTAGTAATGGAAAAAAAGATGTAAAGAATTCCCTTCTACATCCGATTATACCATTTGGACTCCTATAGGCAAAAATCATTGAATGAAGTGCATTGGAGCTTTGTAAAGAATAACCTCTAAATACAAGTGCGCAGTCATGTTCCAAAAGTTTCAGAGTGTATTCCAGCTCTTCTATCTGAAGCTCTTTTGAATGGTTCCTTGCAGGAGTCTGCTTCATATGCTAAATGACAAAGTGGCTGGCGAAGATCATTTCCGTGTTTGCAATTCCACCAAGGTCTTCCTTGTCACCATTTGAAGGTGAATTTGCCATACAGTTTCATAGTCTTACACATCTAATAAAAAAAGGCTTGTACCAATTTTGTCTGCTAAGTTTTGAATTATAGTTGGCTCTTGGTTATGGAGCTGCCACCTTCTCTGTTTTCTTAGCTATTTTAATTTGCAGAATTCTGTATTTGTGGTCATGCATGTCAGGGTCCTCTGAGTCACTGCTATGATTACAACAACAATTTTGTTTTCTTGTTTATCCACTTGTTCGGTCTTCCTCATGGCTATTGACTGTCTACATCTAGGAGTCTTGAATACTGAATGTCGTAGCTATATCCAATTAAGCTATAAAACTTGAATCGGTGAAAGTCGAATCCTGTTCTTTGTCACTGACATGTGAATATTCCTGTGAGAGCTTCCAATTTGTAGAATAACATTAAAATATTTAATTACATTACGGCTTTGGTGAATTTTATAGTACTCCAACTTTGTCGCCCCCCAAAAAATGTTCTAACAACCAGCTTCTGAATTACCTAGGAGACATCAACAAAGTTTAAACAATTTCCACCTCATTGGAACCAACTAACCTTAAATAGAACCACTCTGTAGCCATTGCGGCATCAGAGAAAGACACCATATTCCTACATACCTTCGTTATAGAAGGACTTGTATAGTAGACAACTGAAACTTTCATAGCAGATCATTTTCAAAAATTCTAACAATTTTGCTTGTTGGTTTTAAAGAGGATTGAATTGCAAAGCATGAATCAAAGTCGTAAGTCAGCCACCACGTACAAGCAGTCATTAATGAACAACTGTAGCTATCATATTCCGTGGGAGTGGAAATGACATAACTTACTTTCATTTATGGTGATCAAGTCCAAAGCATAGGTGAGGTAATTCTCATAATATAAAGATTATAATATACATAGTTCTGCCAAAACTATGTACTCACCAGTCATCGTATAGTTATAGTTTTGCAGTTCCAAAGTGTAATCGACCTCTCCAATGTCAATGTCATTTGGATTGTGTGTGCTGCGTTGCAGGGCTTATTGGGGTACATTGAAAATCAACATTGCTGTCACACATCACTTTCTATTTCAGAATTCCACCAACCTCTTTCCTTTGATTACACAAAGGTGAACTATCCATGCAATATTATACTGTTGCACATGTCTTACAAAAGTGCACATGTCATACCAATCCTGTCTGCAAATTCACAAAGACTTCAAACGTCAGAACTGAAGATGACGTCTTCTCTATATCCTCAACTGCTTGCATTGTCCACCACATGTTGATGACCGTGGCTCTCTATCAGTGGTTTCCGCTTGCACATGTTGCCTACTATTCAGTGCTTATAGTTATAGCTCTAGTCCTCTGTCCCCTCGCTAGGGCTCTCTATATTCATCAGTTACTGGACACATAGATAGCTTTGCAATAAGGATAGAGGGAGAGTTCACTCTACCTCCAACATAATTAGAGTTCCATGAATAGAATTGAAACAACTATTATGCATTTCAGTACTCATAATTACAACTGACATTGTTGTCTTATTTGCAAGTTTGGAATACAATGAGAGGAGACCAGCTTAGATAGGCTTATCACATTGAGCGTGCAATGTCTGCACGCCAAGGCATTGCGAGATATCCCTACGGCTGCAAAAAATGTCATGGATTCAAGATTCAGGCTCTTCAAGTTGTGCAGAGCCACCATCAAAAGTATGGCCGTGATCAAAACTTACAGGAACCTCTCCTAGCAAGGCCGGACTATTCCGAAGTGAATTTGGCATTAGCGTTTTAATTTGTCAATTTTTTGGGTCGCATGACAAAGATCCTTTACTGAGCGCTACCTGCAGTATAAACAGTATTGTTGTGGAGTCCTAGAAAATGGCACATCCCAAAGTGTACAATCTACAAATACCACATCATAGTGGTTGTTGTACTTCAAGGAATGTATGGTTGTTTGAAAAGAACATGACATTTTTAAGTTGATCTTTTTTCCCTCCTATGATTGAAGTTCACAATTTGCATTGCAGGGAAATGAACGATGTCATGCAGAGCCTGCCGAGAATCTTCCTAGAGAAGAAGAAGAAATGGACGGTGAAGAAGAATATGTGGACACAGAAGATTTTGAGAATTTTGAACTAGCCCCTCCAAGCACAGAAGTCAACTTTGAAGAAATGGCTCGCAACTACTTTGGTAGAGTGGGCAAAATTCACCAGCAAATTCCAGATGAAGAAGATGCAGTGCTAGATTTTGATGACATGTCATCTGATGAAGACAAGTCCGATGACAGTAACGTCCTGGAGGATTTATTGCGGCAGTCAACAGAGCCTCTTTTTGATGGGTCCAACACCAGCAGGTTACAATTTAGCATCATTCTCATGTCCTTATGCACTTTATTCTCCATTAGTCATCACTGTCTTGACAAAATCCTTACGTTCCTCAAACATGATGTGCTTTTTGTGAACAATAATTGTCCAAGAAACTCTTACGAGATGAAGACGTTGTTGATGAAGCTTGGCCTTTCACACAAGAGCATCCACTACTATGACTGTGGAAAAACATTGTACTGGCAGGAGAATGCAGAATTAGATAGGTGCCCCCATTATAGGAAGTCAAGGTACATAGAGGGATCCCAAACAATTCTGATCCGAGTACTAAGGTACTTCTCCATGATAAAGAAGTTGTGTAGAATTTTTCGATGTCCTGAATTGGCAAAACATCTGAGATGGCACTCCAATAATCATTTGCAAGATGAAAAAATGCGATCTGTGGTGGATGGCAAATAGTGGAAGTTTATAGAAGAACGCTACCTTGACTTTGGTAGAGAAGCAAGGAATATCAGACTAGGATTGGCATTGGATGGAATTAACCCGTACAGTTTACAATCTACAAAACATTATGTTTGGCTGGTGATGATGGTATTGTATAACTTTATCCCCTATCTTGTCACAAAACATTCCTTCATTTCTTTAACTATGATCATTCCCGGGCCCAACTCTCCCTCTGAACATATTATTGATGTTTTCCTGCAACCATTAGTGCACAAGTTGAAGAAATTGTAGTCAGTGGTTCCAGCTTTGGACATGTCAGAACCACTTGGTGGCTCTTGAAAATTCAAAATGCGTGGGATTCTCATGTGGACCATAAATGACTTCTCGGCTTATGCATTGATATAAGGACAGGTTGGTAAAGGATTCGCTGGTTGTCCAATTTGTGGCGAGTGCACAAGTGCAGAGCACTTGAGTGTGACAGATAAGACAGTCTTCCTCAAGAACCGACGATGGCTGAGACCGAATCATAGGTGGAGGGATGCATGTGCCCCATTCAATGGCCACCCAAACCATGATGTAGCATCGCCTCGTCAATTAGACCTTACAATAGTTCAGAGAGGGGGATGGAGGGAGTCCTTCTCGCAGTGTGGTGGATCTGAGAACTCCAAGGCGGACCGGTGAAGCAAGCTGGGGTGAAAAGAATAAGTATTCTCTTTCAGTTACCCTATTGGCAGGTGAATTTTAAACTTCCATTCATTTTCATTAGTTCTATCATTTTTAAACAAATAGAGCAAAATATCTATTTTTCAAACTCAATTGGAGTCAGAATTGAAGTAGTAGAGTGTGCCGGACAAAATTGACATTCAGAAGGAAAATATAGGGAGCAGTCTGTCAATTCAGCAAGCTATTCATAGAAGTCAATGCTAAATTTCGATTAAGGAAAAGAACTACTTCAATGTAGCAGAACATGATGTCAATTTCTTTTCAAAGAAGACTTTGCAGAGAACCACTGCCGTCAGGAAGAACAGTGACTTGTCCAGATTGCAAGACTGTTTGGAGGCTCTACTGCTAGATGCACAGTGGCAGAGAAGTAATCATGACTGCACTTAATGGAAAATAGAGAGAGACATCATATTCATATTCCAAAGAAGGAAATCAATTGCCTAGGTATTGTATGCATCAATAGGATTTTATTCTCCAATGGTGGAAGCTAGAAGGCGAAGTGCGTTTGGTATGGTTGTATCAATGTTCGAGTTTTCTTCAATGATGACATTTCAATTCATGTGCATAGGAACTTCCAATTCATCACACATTGGATCCAATGCACTGTGAGAAAAACATTTGCAACATTTTGTTGTGTACTTTACTTGGAGAATCGGATGGGCCAAATTTGCGAGAAGATTTGCGAGCATGTGGCATTTGTCCACATCTACACTTACAACCAAATGCAGATGGTCGAACCTTTTTCATGCCTGACGCTCCCTACGTTCTGAGCCGAGAAGACCGTCAAGCATTTCTAAACACAATGAAGGATTTGAAATTCCCAACAAACTACGTAGGTGCCTTGAGCAGCAAGGTTCATGATGGTAAACTCCGGGGAATGAAAACCCATGATTTTCATATTCTCCTTCAACAAGTACTTCCATTGTGTCTGAGAAACAATTGTGACCAAAAAGTAGTGGGAGTAGTTATGCCTGTTAGTAGATTATTTCGCAGACTTTTTTTGAAAGTGGTTGACAAACAACAAAAGCAACAGGTGCTTAAGGATGTAGCTGAGATAATATGTATACTGGGGAAAGAGTTCCCCCCCTCTGTATTTGTCATCATGCTTCACCTTCCAATACATTTGGTTCAAGATTTATTCTTATGTGGACCAGTGCCTACAGGGTCAATATATTCGTTTGAGCGCTTCATGAAATTTCTTAAAGGCTTCGTGAAGAATAAAGCAAAACCCGAGGGTAGCATGGCATATGGGTACATGAGGGACGAGTCTATAGGATTCATGAACGAGTACTTCTCTTAGTATAATGCCACAACAAAGCATGCGTGGGACAATGAGGAAGAGCCGACAATGTACAATGAGATCCTGGAAGGAGCGAAACAAGATCGTGCCATGTCTCCGGAATTCCAGAAGCTCATTCATGCTTTTGTGTTGGACAATACATCCCACATGGAACCTTATAGGAGGTACTTCACTCTCATGATGTGGACCTATAATATTTTTGTATAGTTTCAGTGACGTCCTAGTTGTAGGTGATTGTTACGGTCTATGTATGATATGCTGTCGCAATTGCTTTGATGGGGTCCATGTACTAACATGCAGTTCAGTGCAGTGTTTAGTGAATGTCTTAGGTCGTGAGGACGGTGCAGACTTTGTGGATACGTATTGCAGACTGTAGCAACGCTGATGTAAGCAGATAATGTCCGGGCATTGCAGCACTGGTTGCCTCTGTGAAACAAGGAGTAGATGGGTCGTTTTTGGGAACCGTGTATGCAAGGTCATTAGGTTCCGTAGTTCATTACAAGAGTCTTGTGGTTGGTGGTAGATGTTAAAGTTTTGCGCAAAGTGGAAAGAATGAAGTACAGGTTGTTACTGTCACAAAGCTAGAGACAGCGCATGTGTAGTGGGTCGACCTATTCTTTGGAGCTGTGGGGATTAAGTAACTTACATCCTCCGAAGGGGAAAATAACGCTGAAGAAAGAGTTCTTTCATGCTATTGTCCATGGACTGACGACATTAATTTCATTATCGTCTCACTGAGGTTCGTCAACTAATGAGAAAGCAAAATTGTAAAAAGAAGTTGATCTTCTGCACTGGTTTTTTTCATGGAGTGCAGGGGATACACAGACAGTGTGACACAGAGACAACATGAGAGAGAAGTTTACCACTGTCAACAGCGTCGAGGAGGGCGTCAACATCGATTTGCATGCTCGGAAGAATTGAGGCAATTACCAGACTTTGCCGATTGGGTACTGGAAGAAGTGAAAAGGGAGCATCAGGAAGGAGTTAGCGTTGATGCAGAGGTAGTGGACATTGCGAAAGGCCCGTTGCCTGTAGCGACAGCATATAAAGCAATGTATGCTTATGGAAATCATTATTGAGTTCTGAGTTCTGAGCAGACACTGAGAACAACTAATAGTGGAGTAGCAATGACATTCAAGCAACTGTGCAGAAACGGGATCTGAGATACCAATCAAATCAGTGCCAATGTAGAATATGTGGGGCACATTGAGGAGATTTTGGAATTGAACTATAGGCAACATTGCTTGGTAGTTCTAGTTTGCGATTTTGTGAAAGCAAATTATAATGGGGATAATGCAACAATAAAGAAGGACAAATGGGGCTTCACCTTAGCAAACTACAAGAGGACGTATAAAAACATTTGCCGGGACAGTTTTGCATTTCCAGTCCACTGTGAACAGGTATTTTATTCGGAGGCTACTGAGGCACCGGAATGGCGAGTTTTCATGAGGAAAGAGGTGAGAGGAAAAAGAGTGTTGCCCAATGACGGAGAAGACGTGCAAGCGGAATTGTTTGAACTAGGAGATGACGAGGATTTTGATGGGTTGATATCGGAAACGGAAGTTGGTGAGGGGCATGCTCCAGCAGCATCAACGGGTCAAAACGTGGTTCTAGAACCCGTTTGCAGACCATTGAGAAATGTACGTAACGGTTTTGTCAGATTGAACAACCAGAATTAGCATCGTTGACCAGGCAGATGGGGAAGGTGCAACAGGCTTAACCAGTGACAGACATCTGCAGGTGGTGTAGCGCAAGAACAGTCCTCTGAAGAGGAAGATGAATGACAGGTAGAGGAAACACTCTATAGCAATAATTTGGGCACTGCAAGTAGAGATCAAAGAAGAAGCAGAGGAGAAATGGGAAATGAACAGTCTAAAAGAGTTAGAGGGAGACCTGATTCGGAGGATCAGACTGACGATCAGGACAACGTGTGCAGAGAAGATGACAGCAATAGTACAAACGTGGTGGTGAGTTCCACGTTGGCCAGCAGTTCAGACAATAACGATGAAAGTGAGGCAAGTTTCATGATGTCATTTTTTTTTAAATTTCACAATTTTGTCATTGTTGATTCAATTTGGATAGAATGAATTGCATAGTTCACTGATGTGGTACATAGAACAATGTATTCCTATTGCAATATTATTAAATGTGAAGGATTCCAAAATTGTATGAGTTATTCCAATTTACGTCAAGCAATGCTAGTGAAACAAATGACAAAAAATGTTTTAGGAGTCAGGAATGAGAACTGTAGGCTGGAAATTAATGCAAACAAGGGGTGTGGTACAGGAGAAGGTGACGTTGTGATTGAATATCTAGGGTGTTTGTGGAGACTGAAATAAGGTAGATCAGCAACCAAGTCTTCACAATCTTCAGAATTTGGTATGTGGATAAACCAATGAGAGGTCAACGTTTGATTTGTAATCTGAAATAGAAGGCGTCATATGCCTTTGTTTCAGAGAAGGAGAACTTGTCTTTGTCTGCATTGGTCATCATTTAATATCCATGAATCATATTACTTTAGCATCCAAATGTGGGCTAGGGAACGGTTCATTCATTGCAAGGTTTTTTTGTTCATTCATATTCACGCAATGGCACTCTAAGAGTTAGTCTTCAGCAGTGTTCAATTGAAAAGCTTCACTTCAAGAAGGTGACAAAAATGAACGAATCTAAAGAATGAGTCATGTCAATAGGCTACGAACAATATAAGCATTTTGTACATTTCATGTTATTATAGAAAGCACAGTCTTTTGTTTAGTTCAGACACTCTCTACTGAATTGTCAATGACGCCTTATAAAGTAGTTATTGATTTCTGACTGTGATTGAAGGGTATTCGAACCAACAAGAGTGACGATGTTCTTGATAGACACGTGAATGCAAGCCGTGAAGGTAAGCAAATAATGTATTTGGTAGGGATGACGCGGGGTTCAATTCCAAAATCAATGACAAAGAAGAATTGGAGGTCTTAGACATGGCAGATCCTTTTGTTTTGTCACAATGTGCAGTCCATATACTGAGTTCTGTAGGAAATCAATGGATTTTGTAGATAATAATGCAATAGAGGACTGGAATTCTGATGGTCATTGAACCGTGCAAGCATGGTGCATGATTACTGGTCTTGTTTTTGTAGTACTTTTGTTTTTTGCGTCTCCCATTTGACATGGACAGTAGAGTGTGCAGGGAATGACTTTGCTCATAGGTTTCAAGGATATGTAGACAACTCCCTCATAATAAAATGTTAGGAATGCTTTACTAATGAAAATTTGGAACTTTGCTACTACTGCTTTCTAATTACTTTTGTAGGAAAGGTGTGATGAAAGCGGATGCTGTAGCAATGTATATGACTATACTGCCAATGTTGCCAATGGCCATGCTTGATTGAGCAAAAATTAGAGGTGTCTAGTGTGTAAACTCAGGTAAAAATCCGTGGGGCTCAAATGCTTTGTTGTAGGTTCATCCTTCTAGTTCTGTTGGATTTCAGCAAGTGTTTTGGCATTAGTGGGAAGTAAGTGCTCCTAAAGCAAAGGAATTTGTGCAACTTCAGTGGAAATAGTTATTTATGAGGAGGTCAATGCTACTTCAGTGGGCTTCTTAGTTTATAGTTGTAAGAGAAAAGGATTTGTATTAGTAATTGTTGTATTCTTTTTTGAGACATTCATTGTCAATTTATATTTCCTTAAAAAAAAAAAAGATTTTGTTTGTTGAAGACCATTTTTGTTTGTATGAGGGAAATTCTATATTTACAAAGATTGTATCATAGTGGACGAGTATGATTTTTGGCGGGATTGTGTGCAGGACACAGTGCTCAGTACCATATAGATTTCTTTTACTATGTTGTCGTAGCAAAACGTGGAACACAGATAACCCCTAAAGTTCCATGACTATGTAATCACTAAAAACGCTCCAAAACTGCCATTTTTATGACAACCACCAAATTTTTGGAAAAAAACAAATTTTGACACATGTAACCATAGGATCTTGTAGTACATTCTCTTGATAAAATGTGGTAAAAATTTCAGAAAATTCCACTGTGTGGATTATAAGATATAAGCATTCAAAGTCTCCAAAACCATTTTTTCAATCCTGCAAAAAATCAGACAGCTGCACTTCACAAGCTCACTTTTCAATGAAAAAATGTTGAAAAGGTGGTGCTTCTTAAAATTCAGTTTCCTAAACAAGATGGCTATATGCTTGAAAAATTTCACATCATTTGGAATTGAACAACATATAGGAAAAAAATAGTAAGTAGAAAAGAAATAGAGAATGATTCAAAATACTAAATTCTTAAGAATTTAATTATAGAAATGCTAATCCCAGCGGTTGTAATGTTGTAATAATCAATCTACATCCTACAGGCTTATTTTTTTCCAAAAATATTGAAAATTGAATAAAATAAACGACTTTAAAGGTTTTTTTAGAGTACAGAATCCATTACTGCCTGCAAACTAAAAACCCTCATAACTTTTGACTCAATGATTGAAATGGAATGTTTCAAAGCTTTTCAAATATATTTAACTGAAAAGAACCAATTTCAAAAAAAAAAATTCCAAAAACAATGATTTTTTCTGATCTGCACGAAACTACCCAGTTACATAAAAAGTAACATATTAGGTCACAACTTTTGACTCATATTTCAAAATGTCATGAAAATTTGTACACATGAAGATATTCCTTGTCCCCACCTTATATTAAAATTTCAGCCTAAAATATGAAAATCTCCAGCCACACGTACCTGCCCATAATTTCTATACGGCCAAAAAACACATGTTGGTCCTTTAGGGGATAATCAACGTGGAGGACATTCTTCAGAATCCATTTCAAGGGGCAATAAATAATGGTCATGTGATACATGAGTATTATGGAGTGAAGTGACGAAGGGAAAGAAAAAGGCGAATGGGTTACATTTGTACAAACATGTGGTTCTGTTTTCACTTTTGTGGGTTGTTGCTAATTTGTAAGCAACATTTTCAAACATGATAAGGATACCGTGTTACAAAAGGATGTATCATGGAATAGAAGTTGTCATACACGCACCCAGGTTTGCTTGTTATGAACTCTTCAAAGTATAGTCCTTTGGTGGTCAAGTAGATCATTAAGTAGCATTTGTGGTCAAATTATTTGTCTATATAGATGGACAAGAAGACAATTGAAGAAGGAAACATTGAGTGCAAAAAACAAGATGCTTAGAAGCAAGTGAGGGGCAATACTTTTGTACTTGCATTGCCTTCCATTTCAGATGATCTGAAGTTGTAGAGGAAATGCATGAGAGGTATTTCCAAAGTAGTACATTGACAATGTTACGATGACATGTTTACAAGATTTTTGTTTATTATTTAGGAAATAGCAGTTTTTATTGTATGAGGTGATGTTCACCAGTTTTGGATATTTCTTCAAGAATAACTTGCAGTCACGTGCTTGCAAAGACATGTGAAGTTGAGTCATGGAGAGCAAACCTTGCATTGTTTGTACTGTACTGCAGTGAAAGTACTGGAGAGATGTAGGTGAAGAATATGATTAGTACAAGTCCAGGGTAGAAGTGGCTACCTTCGTTCTGCTGTCATTGTGAGCTAGTAATTGCTGCAGTTGAAGGTTTATTATTCTTGTGCTGTAGCCAATGTTTACAGTCAAAATTTGTAGGAAATGGCTGGACTGGATATGTGACTATGCTTATTCTGCAGAGGATGTTAGGAGCAGCCGCTTTTTGATGTTCATGACCGTGACATTTGTATGAATTGATGGATTTTGAAGATGACCACTATGGCGAGGCGTGTTGCATATAGGAAGAGGATACATATTTTCTATGTGCTGCTACAACCTTCAAGTATGTGTTCGACGAACTCAAAAGTGAAATTCACAGTTGAGTACTACTCCTCCTTTTTTTTCCATCGTTTGGTTTCTATGTGCATCAATGTTTTTTACTCATTAGATATTTCCGAACTTCAATTATTGCTTCCGATTCAGGAAGGAATAAAGTTGCAGAAGTTCATGAAGGTGCATACATGAGTGTGCATGTAACTGTTTTGTCACATGATTGTGGTTTCTAATCCCCTTCTGAATTGTGCAGTTAAGGGCAATTATTTGCATGTGGCATTTTATATGTCCAGATCAAGTGCCCTTATGTTGAAGTTAGAAGAGCGGCTATGGAACTTCATGGAAAGATTGCATGTTATGTGATGATGGAACCTTTGAAGGAAGGATGGATATGTACTCTTGTAATGTAAATTCCAATGCACTTCCTGACCTGATTGGTGTTGGGATGAAATTGAGTTTGCATCCCAACACAGAAACTAGTTACTTCATTTTGGAGGGTCTTGCCCAAATAATATAAATTGGAAGGCAGACTATAGCGTTGTCAAACTTCGGAGATGGTTTCAACTGATTAGTATTTTTTAGATTTCTTTGACGTAAACTATGAACCTCAATTGAATCCTTCCCGTGACGTATTTAGGAAACTCAAGGTTTTTGGTAGTACAGTTTGAATTTACTAGTCATGTACCGTTGGAAGAAGATTTTGTAAAAAATATTTGGTTGGAAGGAGTTGATGATTTGAAGCAATGAGGGGCATAAGGTTGTTTAGTAATGTCTGATTGCCGTTTCTATTGTTTTTAGGAACTAATGAATCCTGTGGTGGAACCCTGCTTCAATTTTGATTTATTCTTGGTGAGGACGATTCCCGACAATAGGTTCCAGTAATGAATTCAAAATCTTTTCTTAGTGAACACTAAAGGTCGGCGGCAGGTCCATATTTCAAAGCAAAGGAAGTCATTTTGCCATGTGAAGTGGTTGAATTGAGCCAATGCTATAATGTTTATCTATACCATGCAAGTTCAAGTAGTTTGCCAAAATTTTAGTCAACCGTATCCCAGAGAGGTGGATTAGGCGTGTGCAGTTGAATGGAATGGTACAACCCAAGGAATAGGACAATCACGCGCGGCTGGGAGGATGAAGGCTAGGTAAGTGAGACTCATGACTTGATGTCCAATAGTTTTGTAAACTTGTTTGAATGTTAAAAAAACATTCTCTTTAGGGAGGTTTGTTGTAAATGTGGAATGCACATTTCATCAGCAGAAGGTGAAAGCATGTGTTAGAACTCTCACTTGATGTATGCCAATTGTTTGCATGATTGAAGGAGCCGCCTGAGGTTATCTTGCCAAGTATATAATACTGTTTAAATCAGTGGACATTTTATTTGAGAAATAAGAAGGAAGAATGCAGTTAAAGTTTTGACGAAGTCTATGAGTTCCAACTTCATTGTCAGAATCTCTTGCCTGTATTATATGCAGGTATTGTAGAGGCAGAGGTCAAGTAGTTTTGATTAAAGTAAAGAGGAGATTGACTCACATTTCTGTGGTTATTACTTCTTGACAATGATGTCAATTGTAGCAATGTTGGCCGTGCTCATCGTCATATAACAAAAGCACTGACGAAAATTTATTGCTCTCAGTTGAGGTAAATGAATATGTTATGTACTTGCTCCAAGTGACTTTCAAGATTTTGCAGGTCCATTCTGCAATTTTTGGGAGGTCTTGCTGGATGGTTGGCTGTAGCATGCTATCCTTGTAGAAATACAGGTGTGAGTAATGCATGACGTGAAAGGCTTGTGAGACTCAATTCTTCACTTCCGTTTCCCTCAGAGAAGTATTGAAGGTGAAGACTGCAGTGACTAGTGAGAACTGTCTAGTTTCTCTCCTTAAGTAACCTCAACAAAGAGTTTTGTAGTCTCGACGGTGCTCATTTTGAAGGATTGCCCGGAATGTTTACAGTTTAATCTTTGTTATTTTAGAGGAGACGGTGAGGAAGAGGAAAGGAAGATTCAAGGAGAATTTCTTTATGGCAAGAACAAGTGTCTATGTTTATGTGTAAGGAGAACCTGAAGCAGGATGGTTTTGGGTATTCGTGGAGGGTGGGTAAACGTCTACTATTCTGAGGATGATTTCTGGATTTACAGGTCCTGCTTTCTCAATAAGCATTTGTGACACCATCATACCATTGTGCCTTTGATTCATTGAAGAGATTTTTTTTTTTTTTTAAAATGGAAAAAGAGGCACGAAGTGCAAAGAGTTATGAGGAGTAGAATAGAAATGTTCAGCCCAAAGAAAAATGGAATGCTATATAGTAATGTCCGTAACTGCTAATGGTCTCAGCACTTGGAGTGAATGGGATAAGTGAGGTGGCCATCTTGAATAGGAAGATTTCAGCAAAAATGGAGGGTCTTGGAGACTTTGTTCTAATCAGGGCATGTCATGCTTTGTTTGTGTTTATTGTAGTTTATTTCTGAGTGTGTGCATTCGCAGGAAAATTAGTGGCCATTGTTTGCTATGGCAAAGGATAGAGTTGATGATGGTCAAATCATTTTCAGCGTTTGTGTTGACGTGCAGGTATAAGAGCAATATTTTTCAAAGGAAGACTGTAAGAACAAATTTTGTATCTATCATGTTTTGATGTAACTTGTGATGTTGTGCGCGTTATTTGATTCATAGTAAAACCGTTTGAGTTCTCTTTGACGTCTTATTCATATTTAGTGAATCTCATGAATCTGAACTGAGTGGCCACTATAAGATATGCAAAGTTACCAAGCATGTTGGCTGTGCAAGTAAGGATAGAATGAAATTTGGAGAAGAAGTTGCGAATGAAGGGACGAGAGCCGATAAGTGCATATACAGTACAGGTGGAGGAAGATGTAAAGTTTGTTTGACAAGAGCTTTGAAAGTATGTGTTCTTTGTAATTTTTCATTCGTATGTGAGGACCGAGGTTGACCTTCAAGAAAGCTAGTTTCAACATGGTTTTCTATATTAATATCCATGGCCCCTTTTTCTCTGTTAGGTGAAAGTTGTCTTTGCATGGGTTGCAGCATTTTATGGCATGGTTTTTGAATGCCCTTACTGTCGGGGAGCTAAATGTAAGTGCAAACTTACCTTTCTGCAAGGGACATTGCTTGCACGGAGAAGCCAAAGCGCAGAGTGTATTCCATGAAGTGCTGTCTGTTCACGTCGGTGAGTCCTACTTGTACGAGGTTTTTGAGATGGAGGAAATGAGAAGTTAAAGTCGTACGTGAGTTCAAGCTTCAGAAACTGGTAGGCAATTCTTGGTAATTGTCAAGGGATGACATGAATAATGTTGATGACTAGGTCGCACTGAAGATGCAAGTGCAGTCTTTATAGCTTCTATACCCTAATTTTTAGGGTACTGTAGGAAGAAAAGCATGAGGACCCAAACACTTGGTAATTCTACATTCCCATGTATAGATTCAATGGGTTAATTTTGAAAAGCGACCAAGCTTTCCATTTCAAAAAAAAGGTGTTTGACCTTTTATAGTTGTCTACTTCTGGTCATAATGAATGTGGCATGTTCTTTGTCTATTGCTAGGAAAGCATCCATGCAACAATAATGCAACCAAAAATTTGCTATTGTATATGCATGTTCCCTTATTTGAATCATATGAACTTGTTGTCTTCCAGAGAATTTGAACATAAATACTTCCATCCAGTGAATCACCCAGAAGCTTGTCACTGTATCACTACATTTCATGCATCCATTTGTTATTGCATGTATAGATGTTTCATTCCAATGCGTTCATCATGCACTGACTGCTGTAATCTTTTGTGTACAAATGGGATAATGAACCAACATTGATAAATAGGTTGACAGGGACATAACAAAGAACTGACAAATTCAACGAAATTGATAGGAAAAGGCAACAAAAACGTGGCTGTTGTCATTTGGGACAAATTTGTGTCAAAAACTTGTTATTTGGGACAGCTTTTCCTTGTAGTGATAACTCAGTAAGCAAAAATGGAGTTAACATGGGCCGCACCCAAAAAATCACATAAGTCAAATTAATTTTTTATTCAAAAATTTTCCTCAAAGAGTATATTTTTGTCTACATGTGAGAATTTGTTTCATTCAACTTGGACTAATTATGAAGAGGTTATGGACAATCTTAATTTTTCAGGCAATCTAACCATTTTTTTCAAAAAATAACTTATAGAATTCATTTTCGAATGTAATTTTTATAATACTTGAAACAAAATGTTAGACAAGGTTAGATTTTCTTGCTAGAACAATCTGACCTTTGGGATTATTGTAATTCAATTCCATCTAAAAGCTATTAACAATTTAGTTTTTTCATCAATCTTGAACCCACATCTACTTAACAAAAATTTTATGAGTGAAAGTTGAGTGATTTTTTTCCTAAATTTTTGAGGTATATTCTTAAATAGAAGTATAGAACTACTAAACATAAAGAAGTAGAAAATGAATTTTCCTTCTTGCATAATTCAAACCCAAATTTTATGCAAGCACAAGTCCTAAAAAAGCGTAATAAATTTCACTTTCAAAAAAGACATTTCAATTTATAGTGAGGTCTTCAAGTCAATTTTCATGGTTTTACAAAATATTTTAATAAAAACAACCGTTGATGGATATTTTTAATTTGATTGCATAGATATATAGGGATCATCCATATGCACATTTTTCATATTAAAAAAAATAAACACATTAATTTAAATTTTAAATAATATAAGCTCGCAATAAAGGCTCACACTACAAGAGAGCAGTGTTAATTTGTCAATTTTTTGTCAATTTTTTGTCAATTTGAACATTATTTTGTCAATTTTCTATCAACTCGGACATTTTTTTGAAAGAGTTCTGTCAATTCGGACATTTTAGTCAATTTGGACATGTCAATTCAGGCACTGTTTTCTTGTAGTGTCAATTACCTCAATATAAGGTGTCATATGATCAAACCTTTTGTGAATTGGATGTCTTTATATTTTAAATCAATTTTTATTTAAAACCATGAATTTGACTTCAAATATTGAATGCCTGAACTCCGCAATTTGTAAATGAGCGGTATTTGAATGTACTACTCATTGCGTGACCACATCATATCTTAAAGGTGAGGGTTTGGGGAATTTGTCTTGTCATTTGCATCACCACATACTTTCACAAAGTATCCAGGCACCTGCAAGGCACATTCCAGTCTCAAAGGTAGTACCAAGATTTCTCTCTTACTTTGTTCGTTTGACAGGTAGTAGAAACACATCTTGGAATCCAAGGCTATGTACATTACTTCTAGAATGTACTGGAAGGAAGTCTCGTGAGTTTTGAAGGATCGCCAAAGTGGCGATGTATTTATAGAGGAATGCTACTCTGAAATCCAGAAGTTTAGAAAGGGCCTTATAGACCTAAGCTTGAAGTTCCTTCTAGTTAGTATGGAATACCGCCACAATCTCTTCATCTAAACACGTGCAAAAGGCCTTTGGTAGAATCTTGTAAGTTGAAACAAAGTCCACAGTTTTCCCCTCGCCTATCAGACTTCCTAGAAATTTGCTGCAGTACTTTAACAGCAGTAGTGCAGAATACTTTTTGCAATTGGTAGCAAAGAATTACCGAAATATCATGCCCTTTAATTTGAATTCAACCTCCAACTCATCAGTAACGTCAACATTCTTTGAGAAATCTACAGAAGATGGTGGATTGGCAGCCTTTGTCATTTCAAGGTGAGCCAAATTTGTACAACTTTTGACAGCCGCAAAAGAAACATCAAATAGAGATCAAAGAGTTGTGGATCTACAATAACTGCTAGAGTTTAAAACAAAAAACCTCACCTTCTATCATTCCGCTCAATGAATTTGAATCACTATAAAGGAGCAATGTCAATTCGGACATTTCTTTATCAATTTTTTGTCAGTTTGAACATTATTTTGTCAATTTTCAGTCAACTCGGACATTTTTTTGATAGAGTTCTGTTAATTTGCACATTTTAGTCAATTCGCACGTGTCAATTCGGACACTGTTTTCCTGTAGTGATTCCTAAACCCCAAATACCAGGTTGCAGAGTGAATTGAACCTCTATAATCTCCTAAAACTAGAAATCGTGCTTGAACTCTTGAAGAAAGGAACGTCAACAAGCTACTTCATTTTACACTTCACTCTCATGGGCATACATTGTTTTTTACTTCAATTCTTCCTCTTCAATGTCCCTACAATTTGTAGAATCTTCAAAGTTGATTACCGATTTGAC
The DNA here is from genome assembly GCA_963969595.1 of Neckera pumila. Classification (NCBI taxonomy): domain Eukaryota; kingdom Viridiplantae; phylum Streptophyta; class Bryopsida; order Hypnales; family Neckeraceae; genus Neckera; species Neckera pumila. Next base: position 3,156,657 of record OZ018418.1, read on the forward strand.
AAAAGTCACCACCATTGTATATTTGTCTTCAACCAATCGAAACAAAAGTAAATGATCTTTGTTGCCTTCTGCAAATGACCTGGCTTCTTTCTTTCTGTACTTATTGTAAAAAAATGTAAACATGTTTAGGGATTAGATATTAATGAAAACCTTCATGAATATATTCCATTTGCATTGTCCTATTACATGCACGCATACATGAGAAATCACACAACCTTATCAATCCAACATCCATCATCAAGAATTTATGCACTTTTCGTTAAAGCGGTATATGTATTTCATATGGAAAAATGGTGGAGATGATATACAACTCTAAAATACTATAGAATCCAAAATGTACATCCAATTGCACATAAATTGGAATATATTGGTGGTGCATAATACTATATAGTCCGCATGGTCGGCATAAGTAAATCCTCACTTCTATGTTTATTAAATAGTTCTATAGTTCTATATTCTGTACAGTATGCTGAAGTACTAAAATGAATGTCGGAAGTGTTCATCTGGTATAGGCCAATTGTAAGAATTAGTAAATTGATTGGTACTTTTGGCCAAACTACCTCATGAATCGTCGTCTTCATTGCAAAGTCTCTCCAAGTATTGATGAAACACCATTGCCAAATCCTCATGGCTAAACTTTGTATGTCCTTGTGTTTCCCAGTGTAACTTGTGGTAGGCCACTGACATGCACTGTTTGTTGATCCTCTGAGCTATTCAACCCACCGCATATTCCTTTGATTTCCGTGATAAATTGGGAATGACTTCCACATCTGCATTTCTCTTATGCAAATATGCAATAGTGGGGTCCACCCACCACCTCCTTTGCAAAGCTTCTTCCTTTTCACTCGTAGATGTGAATGAGTACAAGGATTTGGGTGGTTCGCTACGTAAGGTAGACAAGCCCCAATCGCAAACTCCAATGTAGACTAGTGACTCGTCTTTGGGACAGTGAAACATGATGTTGTCCGGGGAAATATCATTGTGGAGATGTCTAGCATTATGCACCGCATTCATGATGTGCAGCAATGCCCACGCAAGCTCCGTGCGCTTCCTCTTCCATCGACGGAGACTGAAAGCTTGAATCACCTCTTCGGATTTAGCGTTTGCACAAGCCAATGCAATACCTATATTGTCTGGATATTGCATATCCAAGTTCAACATTTGCTGCAGTGTTCCGCTGTTCCACCAGTATGAATACCCTTTGTTGTTTGTTGCATGGACTGCATAAAATCGTATGACTCCATTATGTGGAATCGTCACTGCTATTGATTTGTTCTGGTGTTCCAATTTTACAAATAATGGTTGTATGCCCTGTTGGCAAAATGCCTTTGATGCAAACTCCCAAAATGCAGGTATCCCAGGACATCCTTCAATTTGGACCCTACAAATTGTTGCATACCCGCCCATCATCACTTTGTCATCTTGTGAAATCACCCTTGCTGTTTCTTGAAGCGCCATGAGATGCTGCTGCCCCTTTTGCAATTCCGCCATCCCCTCAATGCTCTTCCACCAAAACATTGACCCTTGTCTATTCCATGAATTAGCAAATGGACGGCACCTTTGAATAAACAAGTCTGCTCTGAGAATGACTTGCTCGAAGTCCGGATCCTGTGCATGGTGGCTCTTGCTGTATTTATCTAAAATCACCTTGGCATTCCAAAATGCACTGTTCACCCTGTTTGCCAAGAATTTGCTAAAGCGCAGTTTGTCCATCTGATGACTCCATTGCGATTCATTTAGTGCTTCTAACATCTTTTGCGTCATGTTGTCTTTGAATTTTTGAATGCATTCCACTTGATATCTGAAATATTAGCTATCCACGGACTTAGTGGTTTTGGACTCATAAAATTCAATCAGAAATGCTTTGCAAGCATCCGTGAGATATTCCTTAGCTATCCTAATTTCTTCATCCTCTGATTGCACCTGCTTGCCCTTTGCTCCCTTCTTTGGCCTGGACATCTTGTTGAACTGTACTATCAATGATTATTTGAATGACAAAATTGGACTTACAATTTCACTTCAAATCCAAAAAAAAAAAAAAAACGTTTTGCAAAAACTGAAAAAAACGGCAATAAAGGGGCCCTTGTAATCCGACTTTTGCCTTCCCTAAGAAAGGAGCCAAAGGAGGATGAACCACCAAGCTCTCTGCTCCTCTTGCTGAACACAAGGAAGAAGGCAAGAGTGAGGGTAGTCGTGCTGTCCACCCCTCTTATACTGGTCGGACGCCCTTCTCGGCGGTCAAACCGACTCTCCACCATCCAATCAGTCAGTCGCAACAAGGCCGTCCAATGAAGCCGACCGATCAAACGGCAGGACCAAGTATCGGATTAGATCTCGGACAGGTTTGTTGGACGGGGTATCGGACAAGTTTTTTGACGGCCAATTCATCAGATGCAGCGGTTTTCAAGCGGGTTGGTCAGTCGGACGCAACGATTCTTGGATGGAACCATTCTTGAACAAGTTGGTCAAACGGGATATCGGACGGGTGGGTTTGACGTCTTTTTGGACGGTGAGTCGGTTTAGGGTCGGACGGGTCTCAGACACTTTGTCGGATGGATGACACTTTATCGGATGGATTCTTGGATGAGTGGATCAGACGTGGTATCAGACGACTGGGTCGGACAGATTTTCGAACGGTTTAGTCGGACAGGTTCTCGGACGGGGTTGGAAGGGTTGTCGTTCGAGGTCAGAGTTGGACGGGGTTCCAAGTGGGGACAGATCTAATGAACACAGTATTGGTGTTGGTTAGTTTCAAGGATGCAGTACTCAGGGTATTTGTCACACCAAAAAAACAAGAGTGAATGCTAGCAAGGGTTAACCTTTAACCCCTAAATGCCCAAGGCCTATTTCGGGCTTCTTGGAATTTGCTCTAAATTGAACAAAATGCCAACATTTTAATAAGTTGTAACAATTATTTTTGAATTGTAACCGTACAAATTCAACCTAGACATGTTAGAGATCTTGTAGGAAAAGAAAACACAACAATATCACTTATGGAGTGAAAGATTATAATGTTTGCTCGTGAGGGTGTTTAAACTGCAAAGCTCTTTCAATCTTCTTTATACAAGTTAAATCTAAAAATTTGGTGACCAAAAATATATGAGGTTAAAGGCCCTAACATGTATAATTCCAATCAATTTATGGCTTTTTAAAATCTACTCCACAATTTTTTAAAATGAATTTTGAATGTCATTTTTTCTCCAAGATCTAGTGTATTTGAGGCTCATTTCCAAGAGCTCTCAACACTAAGGAAAGTCAAGATTGCAATGGGTACCCTTGTACAAAAAATTGAAAAGAAAAATGACTATCATTTCTTTTCAAGATCGGATTTTTGGTGCTAAAAATAGACTTGAAGAACAACTTTCTAAAAATATAAACTACTAAAAATAGCAACTTGGTTAGTTTTATTTTTAACTTCAAAGTTCTGCAAACACCAGATTTGCATGGCTTGGGCATTTAGGGGTTAACACTTGGAAAAAAATTGGGAACGAATGAGAAGGAAACTGAAAGCCCTGAAAAATGGGGAGTGAATGACAAGGAAACTTGAAGCCCAAAAAATTTGGGAATGAATGACAAGGAAACTTAAAGCCTAAAAACATAGGGAATGCATGACAAAGAAACTTGAAGCCAAAAAGAATTTGGGAATGTGTGACTAGGAAATGGAAAGTCCAAAAACATGAGAAATGCATGACAAGGCAATGTAAAGCCAAAAAAAATGGAAATGAATGACAAGGAAATTGAAAGCCCAACAAAATGGGGAATTACTGACAAGGAAACTTGAAGCCAATAAAAGTTGGGAATGAATGATCACAAAACAAAAAGCCCAAAAAAATGGGGAATGCATGACAAGAAAATATAAAGCCAAAAAAAATTGGAAATGAATGACAAGGAAACTAAAAGCAAAAAAGGATGTGGAATAAATGACAATGAAACTTAAAGCAAAAAAAATTGGGAATGAATGACAAGGAAACTAAAAGCAAAAAAGGATGGAGAATGAATGACAAGGAAACTAAAGCCAATAAAAAGGGAAGGGAATATAAATCCACCACCAAAACAAAAAACGGTACCCATTTTAGACATTTAGAAAAATAGATAATTGGAATAAAAAATGTCAGCTCATTACCTAAGTACATTAGGAAGTGGGGGATATGAACCAATAAAATTTGCACTCATTAGGTCCACTACCGGGTAAAAATTGAAAAATCCAAGCCAACTCCAAGAAGCTAGGAAATTGTCCGTTTTTGGTACAAAACTCCCCGTATTGTGGAGAGATTTGTCACCTACAATGAATACTTTTGAAAGCCATCATAGAAAATGATCAAATGACATTATATATTTTAGAATACATTAATTTTTTCCAATGAAATGGAGGCATGGAGCACAAGTTAAGTCAACTTCAACTTTAAAGCCCAAGTAGAATTCAAGAGCCAACCGTGAAATACTCCTTTGACATTACTAATAATTGAAGTGAATTTTTTTTTTTTTTTCCGATAACATTATGCTTCGGATTTAAATGTGAACTTTTTGTTCACTTTGGGACTATAAGCTTATGCAAAAGATATGGACTATGTTTGGGGGGGCACAGTGCAATGCGTCAATTGTTTCTTGAAAAAATAACTTATACAATGCATTTTGGGAGGTAAGTATGGCAGTCATTTTGCTCTTTGCTGGAGACTTATAAATGCCAATTAGTTGTAGATAGCGGTCTAATACCATATTTATATTAAAAAAAATTAATTGGTTATACAACAATGGTAGTCAAGAATAATACCATCACATGTCTATCAATGTACTTACGTATAGACATAAAAACTTAATTCCGCCACATTACAAAATTAGGACCTTCAATTCCCCAACATCACTATATAATGCTTGCCACCAACAACATTCCACGGCCATTACAATCAGTAGATCAGGTTCTCAAACTCACACCATCAGACAAAATACCGCTTCACTCTGAATCAAAATCGGTATCATCTCTCTGACTTGGGCCTCTAGAACCAGATCTATAAACACCAAGATATAGTCCTCCGCCATAGGTGTCTCCCTGTCCACTTGGTGCCACGCCTTTTCCATAATTTGAGTAGTAAGGACCTCCAAAAGGCGGAGGGGGAATGGAAACATTGTGCTGGGACCCTCCTTCACTTGAACCACTATAATAAGAACCTCCATGATGCTACTATGAAGCGGGTACAGTGCTCCCAGGATAATATGGAGCCTCCTTGGCTAGCATCGTCATACCGCGTGCTTCCATGGCTTCCTCCCCCGCTTTGATAAACACCTTGGGTGGCATTACTATAGTATGAAGTAGGTGCTTTGGTACCAGAATAGTATTGGGATCTTCCTTCGTTAGTACCACCGTGCTGCATGGTTCCATGGCTTCTTCCTTCGCTTTGAGAGCCACCTCGAGATGCATTACCATGTTGTGAACTTCCTCCCAATTCTTGTGGGGCACGTGAACCACGATTACGGTGGCGCGATGGGTCATGCCCATGTGGTCAACCACGGTCCTGCATGCTTCAACACAATGCCTCTCGCATCTGTTCTTTGTATTCAATGTCTTCGCGAGCTTCTCGCCGTTCTTGTCACTCTATAAATGTCACAGGTGCTTGAACATCGGGAACATCATTGTCGTCCAAAACATCATCCTCTGCGTCAGGCAACACAACCGACGGCGTTCCAGAATGGCCTCAATTGGACCACTCTGGCAAGCAATTGCTCGCTCCAACCCAATTGGTATAAATCATGTGATGTCGGCAATTCAGAGTTTTCAAAATTTCTTCCATACACTGTTTTCCAATCTACGTCTTTGTGGAGTACAATCTCCGCCCAAATCATGGTCATGGTCAAATAGGTCATGAGATTTGTTTTTGACATTGGTAAACCGGATGCTGATAGAATCTCTTTGTATCATCGAACAAAATGGATGCTCTTGCACTTGGACATTTATCCTTTCCAATGTCACTTTAGTGTCCAACCACATGCCACAGCCGTTCACACACAAAGCCGGAAGGGCGCGCAGAATCCTGAAGGCGCTGGATCAACTCACTCTGTAAGGGAAACAATTGTGAAAAATGAGGCGTTCGACGAGCCCTTAAGTAGTTGGACAAACCGTACGTTGTTGTCGACATTGGACATCTTGAGGTTCGGACACCCAAATCGGATGGCCACAAAGTGCTGGATGTCTAATCGCACAGCCATTGACGTAAGGCAAACAACCAAAGGGGACGGAAAAATCCCCGTTTCAATGTTTCCTTTGAAAGCATTGCATCACAAATCAACAATTGTCTATCAACATCAATGAACTTTGTATGATGAACATGTCCAAATAGGTAATCTTCTAGAAGCTCAGAGAGACAATTAAGAGAATTTGGTATATTTATTCTTGTAAAAGAAATGTGGATCAATCACACTGATGCACTAAAAATGGGTACCCTTTTGCAATTAATGACGACACCATAATAAGGAGGCATATGGGTATTTTTATTTTTCTAGGAAAACACATGAATCAACGCTAGACCACATTGATAAAAAAAAATTGGATATCCCTCTCAAAATCATGGTGGATTGGTTTTGGTTTGAAATGGCAAAATTTAAATCAACGTGGCTTGATTTTTGTCTGAAGTAGCAAAATTGGCTTGATTTTGATTTGAAATGGCACAACATAAATCATGTTGCCTTGATTTTAATGTGAAGTAGCAAAAATTAAATCATGGTTGCTTGATTCTGGTTTCAAATGGGAAAATTAAATCATGGTGGCTTCATTTGAATGTGAAGTAACAGATTTAAATCATGGTGGCTTGATTTTAGTTTCACGTAGCAAAATCTAAATCATGGTGTTTTGATTTTAGGATGAAGTAGCCAAATATAAATCATGGAATCTTGATTTTAGTTTGAAATAGCGAAATTTAAATTTTGGTGGCTTGATTTTAATTTGAAGTAGCAAAATTTAATCATGGTGTGTTGATTTTTATGTGAAGAAGCAGAATTTAAATCATGGTGTCGTCATTTGAATGTGAATTAGAAAAATTAAATCATGGTGGCTTGGATTTAGTTTGAAGTAGGTGAATTAAATCAGGGTGGTTTCATTTTATTTGTGAAGTATCATAGTGAAATCATGGTGGCTTGGATTTAGTTTGAAGTAGGTGAATTAAATCAGGGTGGTTTCATTTTATTTGTGAAGTATCATAGTGAAATCATGGTGGCTTGGGTTTTATTTGAAGAGCACAAAATAAAATAATGTTGGCTCCATTTACGTTTGAAGTAGTAAAATTAAATCATGTAAAATTGGATTCTAATTTGAAGAAATCAAATCAAATTAAAATCAAATCATAGTTGCACTCAAAATGACATTTAACCTTTGCCCCCTCCCAAAAAAACGTCAAGCCAATGCGTGGTTGTATGTGAATAACAAATATTATTTGCTTGTGAAGAAGCAAGTTTTGAATTTTGAGGGTTTGGAGGACACAATTTTCAAATTTGTACGGAGATGTTTGTGGTTGTGTGGAATTACAAACATCTCACTCCGAAATTTGAGATTGCCCCTTCCAAGACCTCCATTTCATCACCTCCCCCCTCCACAAGCAAATCGTGATTCCCTCCCAAATACAAACACAAATTGGTTGGATGCTTTTTTTTATTTTTTTGTATAGTTGGCTACTACGACCAAACCAAATCCCACAACCAAGGGGGTGACATCATCAAACAAGCTAGGGGATGTCACTGGGAATGAAACTGTAGACCACCTCAAACTCAAATGAGTTCTAAGGAGCCCACCATTTATGGCCATGCCTCTGAAGGACTGTGGTCCCATTCAAGTTGACCTTTGATGTTGCAATTTCATAAGTTCATGATTTTCTTATCTCCTGATTTTTGCAGCTGTCGTTGCATTGGATGCTTATATTATGAATAATGGGCATTGGAAAAGGATCTGTGGGTCACTGGATCCTATACTCATATATTTCGGCCACTTGATCGGACGGCGGGTCGAACGGGGGTCAGATGGGGATCGGACGGCGGATGAGAATGGTGTATGCGGGATTCTAACAGAGCGTCGGACGTGGGCATCGAACGATTGGTAGGATGGGGCATTGGACGGCAGTATGAAAGCGGCTGCAGTCGCTTGAAAGTCGGCCCTAATTTGCTTTGGGTTCGGACTGCCAAGTTTGGCTGTCGAACGGCTCAGTCTAGCAGTCAGAGGGTGTGCTCCCCGTTCAACTCTGAAGCGGTTGGCATATTTTTGTCCGCCAAACCTCAGGTCCGGGGCTGCTTCACGACGTCTAGGGCAGGTCCGATACTGGACCAAACTTAGGTTTGCCGTTCAACTGCTATAAGATTGGACAGGCTGCTCATTTTTCCTCACTTTTTCTCTCCTCTCAAAGGTATTAGAACCGTGTCGAATGTTCTGCTGTTGCTTCACCGTGCCACTTGCTCCTACATGGTGGAGAGTTGGGGTCATTCATTTTTCATAACGACATACGCTCTTTTTTTTATTGAAATACACGTGTTTCAAGGGGGTCACTTGTAGTGATTTTTGAAGTGGTTACAAATTCAAAGCGACAGTCATGAGCGGTGAAGGTGTTGCGGGTACTAGTGGGATGCATTCAAGGGCGGAAAGTAGTAAGAAAACTAAACAAAAGGGGGCAATCCACGGGCTCCACTGGGAGATTTTGAATGACCCTTACATCAAAGCGGAGCCAGATTGGGAGAAGGAGACAGTGAAATATTGGAACTCCAGGATGTGCAAGAAGTATGTAAAAATGTACCACATCAACAAGTTGTGGCCGAGGGAATCCCATGCCGCTTAGACGCATGATTTTAGTTGCAAGTCATGGACTTGCAACGACTAGCATTTTGTGCAACAATCATTGGAGGTGTGGAAGGCACTCTTTGGGGGCAAACCAAAGAGTAAGGGGTACATAAACTACAGCTTGGCCTCCATGGTGTATGCAGAACTCCAATTAGCCCGGAAGGTGGATTGGAGCACGTTTCCAACGATAGCCATAATGCCATTGCATCTTTAGAGCAATCAAAAAAGATATTCCGGATTTGTACAATCCAGAGGCAAGGCCAAGTGGGACACCAAAACCAAGAAGACTACTAAAAAATACTCCAATGCCGCAGACAATCATCTCTGGGGCCCAAGTGATGCATTACCATTGGCTTCCACGTAGACCCCAACGACAATGAGCCGTGCCTCTTTGGGAGATCCGAAGGGAGAGGTGTTTTTTACACCTCCCAAGGCTTTGATGTGCACAACGAATGTAGAAACCGTGGTTCCAAGAAGTATGGTTCCGAATGAGGAAAACATTCTAAACAAACGTGGGGCCCCTTTCCCGGTTTGAGAACGTCAGGAGGACCCTAAACTGGAACAAGTCACAAGGGCCAATGCTACAATTGATAATCTTTTAGAGAGCAATGCTCTAGATTCCTTGACCCATGTACCTTTGAACCCAGATGGGACAGGGTCGCCAAGCCCAGTATTGAGCCCTCAATGGCATTGGTCAATAACAAATAAAAGACCAGCCCATGACGTGACAAGGGATTTCACCATTCGTAGCAAAGACATTGCGAGCGAGTATCCGGGAGTATCAGCTATTCCTCCCTTGCAATTGAAGATTCTCTGTCATATGCCAAATTCGAAGGAATTAGAAGCCTTGGTGCAATGCTCTGCTTAATGGAAGGAACTTCAGGTTGGACTAAGACCATCTATATCCATTGCCAAGCCTGGCAGCTCTCGCCCTTTTCCAAAACCCGACACAAGCTGGGAGGCGTTTGCCAGAACCGCAGTCTCACTGACCACAACAGCGAGATTTGTGAAAGAATTTGTAGAGGAATTGGCCAAAGTATCACTTGAACTAATCATTGGTGCCGTGTCTTTCATGAAGTACACATAGGCTATATGACCATTCCTTGACGACAAGTACGACAAAATGAAAGACATTGTTGCTCTAGCAAAAGAAAATCAGACGTTGAGGGCCTTGAACAATTCCAATGACAACTGGAAAGCACAATGTGATGAAGTGAAAAAGAAGTTGGAAAGGCTATAGAGGATCCATGAGCACGAATTCAAACGGTGGATGAAGGATGTTGCAGAGTTGGGGCCCATAGCACAAGTGGTGCAAGACATTCAAGAGAGCAATCAACTCTCTCTTCCTTTTGAAAAAGACAGAATTGTGGAGGGCCACAAAAGCACGGAAGTAAACCCTCAAACCGCCATCCTAGCTCCTACTCCAGCATTGCAAGATGCTTCCATGCAAACAGAAGGCAGTAAGGTCAAAGAATTGAAGCAGAAATTGGATGAGGCAACCAAAGAGAACATCCGTGCTTGGTTTGAGGTGGAACAATTGAAACAAATAGTACATTTGGATAAATGCATGCCACAGGGCAGTGTGGACTCTCCATGGTTGGCATGGGTACAGAAGCTCAAAGACAAACCGTCCGTAGTATCCCGAGCAATGAAAGGGCTCCTGAAATTAGCAATGAAGTCGGATGATGAATACAATGCCGTGGAGAGCTCTCTGTGGAGGATGAAGCAAATGTTTGAGGTACATCCGAGGGTGTCCACCAACAGTACGTGTTGGGAGACATGGATGCAATGTTTGAGTGCTTGAACCATGCAAAGAACAACCAACATCCCCACATCAATTGGACCTTGGAAGCAGAGGAAGGATGGGTCCCTTATAACACGCTTTCAGCACATATCAAGAAGAATGAAAAGGAAGTAGTGCACGCTCGTGATCCTTCCATGGGAATCTTGGAGGGCAGGTGTAGCCTTTGCCTAGGTCATATTGGTCCGGAAGGAGCCCTAACCATGGACCAATCCCGCCTCACTTTTCATGTCACATGCATTGTCAAAGCATCTCTTTGTCATTCGATTTGTTTGGAGTGTTGTTCTCCTTTCAGCCCAAGGTTCTACAAAATGCTTGGGATCTTGGAAGGTATGCCCCTTGGTTACAAATACAATTGATGGAACCTTCCACTTGACCAAGCGCCATACAAATTTCAAAATTACTTGCATTGGGAAAAACCTCTAATGTGGGATTCACTAGCCCAAGTGCATAACCTAACCCAAACGTCTATGTATGAGCCGGACCCTTACGTGTGGATGACCAAGGACAAAGAAGTGAAATTGCGGGCCAGAGGTATTGCGGATGACGAGGCTCGTGAAATGTTTTGTCACAGCATGGGAGGACATTAGAGCATACAAAACAAGAAATTCTTCTGATTTCCCGAAAAAGAGGTGCATAAAGATGGAGATGGCAATTGGATAGAATAAGAGCATGCTCAAGAGTTCCATGAGCAATACTCGGCGTACAATCACACTTTGATAGGCAGGGCCCTTCTTTTGTCAAAGTTGGAAGAAGCCGCAAAAGTTTGTGCTCTTGTGGAAATAGGTGGCAATCAAGCATAGGGCATTTTTATGTGGACGTGGCAAGGGAATTTGATAAGAGGATGGGCGACATCATAAGTGCATGGAGGAAGTTTCTAATGGGAGGAGATCGACCTATGTGATTATATATGTAAGATGATGGACAAAGGGGTCAACGCCGTGGTAGATAGAATAGATAATGCACTCAAAGCATTGAAAACAGAAGCAGAAATGGAGGATGGAAGACAAAGATGACCACTCTCCGGAAACAAAACGACAGTTTGGCATCATTGACTTGGAAGCTAGGTTCGCACGGCCCACCATTGGAACAAGTCCTATATGTACACCTTGCCGCAGAAGTGCAAGACTTATGGGTGAAGAGGGTCTGTCTTGTGTATCGGGGGAAGGTAGCGGTGATAATGTATAGTGCCGGTGGGCTTTTTTTGTAATAGGATAGAATTGCATGGAGTGTTGTTTGGATCTTAGGAGAATCTAGTACTACTAAAGCATTGTACTCATGGTATTTATGAGTTTTTTTTTATATACAAATCTGTTGGGAATGCAAATTTGTTTTGATTTGCTATCAATTTTATGGTATTTTGTGCTACACCTTTTGGGCAATTATGTGATTTGTGTCCTTCTATTACAAGTTACTTTTCTGTCAATGATGGGTGAATTTCTAAATGCCAAACAACCTGAGCGACTATATTTGGTCACTTTGAAATGTGAGAATTGTTTTGATTTGAGCAGTTCACCCCTAAAGGTTACAGACTATATTTTCACTAAAAACAGTAAAGCACTCCAGAACTGCCATTTCTAGTACAAGTACTAAATTTTAGGAAAAAAGCATTTAGAGACACATGGAACCGCAGGATTTTGTGATAAACTTGTTTTTGAGTGTGTAGAATTTTTTTTTGAATTTTCCACCTTGTAGATTATAAGGTATTAGCATTTTAATTCCCAAAACACTTTTTTGGGCCCTACAAAAAAACGGGCAGTTGCACTTCACAAGGCCACATTTAAATGGAAAAAAATTGGGAATGGTAGTTACTCCTTGGATTCATTCTTCAAATAAAGTTGGCTACATGCTTGAAAATTTCAGATCATTTGGAATTGTACAACATATAGAGAAAAAATTGAAAGATGCAAGAAGTAGAAAATGGTTCAAACACTAAATTCAAATAAAATTTATTATGGAATTGAAAAATATCAATCCCAACGGTTGTAATGTTGCAACAAACAATGTACATACTCTATAATTTTTTTCAAAAACTAATAAAAATTGAGTCAAATAAAGGACTTTAAAGTTTATTTTAGAGTAGGAAATCTATAATTGCCCGCAAACTAGAACACCTTGTAATTTTCATCTCAAAAATAAAAAAGGAATAAGTAAAAGCTTTTTACATATATATAAATCTAAAGAACCAATTTTAAAAGTGTATTTTAGTGTACTGACATGATTTGTAGTTGTCCATCTCACCTCTAATCCCAAGAAAAGTTTGTTTGCTAATTTTGTCAAACAGAATGGGCATAAGAAGTATACATTTTTTTTTCATAATTTTTCAACTCACATGCAATTTGACACTAGAAATTGGTGTGTATATTAATAATAGTAATAAGCAAAAACATTGAACATGTAGACGGTTAGATCTTGGAAAACAAACTATTTGCTTCAATGGGGAGAACCGAACAATGCACCAACTATAACTCCATAAGTCTATGCTCTTTTTTCACAAGCAAGACACATTTGGATACGCGTAGCGCCTTTGGCATGTAGGGGTCAAAGCTTTGACTCCGTGAATCCTTGATTGATATTTGCCCAAACACAAATCGGTCGGGCCGACCGACTGTCCAACAATCGGACGGGGAGCCCGTCCGACCTATCCACCGCCAACCGACCTACCGACTGAAGTCCGAACTCATCCGACCCCCATCCGACTGATCGTCCGACCTCGTCTGACAACGTCCGACCCTTGCCTGAAAGTTATTTGTGTCCGACCTCGTCCGAGCCCGTCCAACTCTGCGCCCGACTGAGATACCGCCCAACCGTTGGGACCGAAACAGTGTTCTTTGTTCCCTATTCAATGGTCACTAGCAACTTCAGACCTATAAATTCCAGAAATTTGGCATTTGCAAGCACTCCTGAGAAACTAAACGCTTTGATTTCCAAGAGCTAGGTTTGACCCAATTTTAGGTCCCTTGCTTGGTAATGTATAGTTCAGTGGACAGGGGGCCTTGGTTATTAAGGCTTTGTGCACATATTCTTTGTCATATTTTTGACAAAATTTATCAAACCGTTACTGTGTTACATTTTCAATTTCATTTGAATATAAAGAATCCAAAGTGGTCAGTATGAGCAAGGATTGGTCTTGTTAGTATGGTACCTTGTCAGTTGGTAAAGTGGAATGCAATGCTTGCAAGTTGGTGTTTGCCAGGAAAACCAGCCATTTGTTCAGCCATCTAGGATATAAAGGCACATATGGGTTTGAGAAATAACGGAGCTTGCCTTTGTCCGAAGTTGACATCTCAAATTCAAAATCTATTTCTTCGCTGCAATGGGAGTATCCCACAAAGATGTACAAGAGACAATGGGGATGGCAATGGCATGTCTGTGGTCAAAAGTGATGTTTCAAATTGGAGACACACGTCTCTTTCTATATAAGAAGACTCATGCACAACATAGGAGCAACCCTTTTGTGTGACCTTTGATGGAAATACAAATACACAAACATCAAGCGAACTTGAAACTGTGTGGGGATCAAGCAATAGGCCACAAAGGTAGAGCAGGCTATTGGATGGATTTGACACAGCCAATAAACGGAATTTAAATGCGATCTAGGCCAAGTTCTTTTATGCGGCCAACTTTTCTTTATTTGCTGTAGCTCAAAATCTAGCATTCAAAGAAGCACTGAAGAGAACAGCTGAGTTCTATAGGTCCTACATCTTGCCATTGTACAATGATCTACGTAATAAATTGCTTAACAAAGCGAAGGCGGAGGTGCAAACAAATCTACAGAAGAGGACCGAAGACAGCATTAGGAAGTTTGGAGCAACATTGTCTATTGATGGATGGAGCTCAGTTGGGAATCGGCCATTGATAAATGCCATGCTTGTGTCCTCTGCGGGTGAGCAATTCCTAGGAGTAGTGGATACGACTGGAGCCGAGAAGAACGGTGCATATTTGGCCTCTCTCCTAGAGACATTCATAGTCAAAGTGGGCCCTCAAAATGTGGTCCAAGTAACTACAGATAATGCGCCTGTGAACCCTGTAGCATGTACTCTAGTGACCGCTACATATCCACACAATTTTTTCCAAGGTTGCGTAGTGCACGCCTTGAATTTGTTGCTAAAAGATTGGGGAAAATAAGAGTGGATAACGGAGCAAGTGGAGAACGCCAAAATCATAGTGAAGTTCTTCAAGCACAAGCATATGCCTTTTGCAATATTTCAAAAGTACAAACCGAAGTATAGCTTGTTGATGTAGGGTGAAACAAGGTTAGCCTCCAATTTCATCGCAATTGCACGTTTGTTGAAGGTGAAGGGTCCATTGCAATAGACGGTGACAGGCCTGCAATGGAATGAATACGTAAGGAAGTTAGGACGGACATCAAAATCTTACACTGACTCTCAACAGGTATTCAAGATACTTGTGAGCGAGCATTTCTGGCGCGGTTGTCAGAATTTTAAGGACTTGGTGGGTCCTGTTGTGTATGGCCCATGTGATTTGGATGCGAAGACGCCGACCACTACGTACTAGCTGTAATTAAATCAAAATCGGGATTCACTGCAATTAGATACAAAAGTAGACAAGATATGTTGTCGTATTCTTTCAAATGTCAAGAAAGAATGTCAATGCAAAAGTACATCGCATTCATTTCAATTTGCAGCAATGTGAATGGATTCAGTGGAGAGAAACGACTTGGAGGGAAGCTAAACGCACCGAGGCCGATTTGTACACCAAGTTTGATTTCCGCACCGAGGTCGACATTTGCACAGAGTTTGATTTCCGCAAACTTTAGGTTGATTTCCACTAACTGAATGTTAATTTCCACAAAAGTTGATTGAAAATGACTTGTTTACGGTTTTACTTGTTTACTTTTTGATTGAGTTTGTTCTGAGATTACATTTATGCTGAGGCGATGGAGAACGACTTGTTTACGGTTTTACTTGTTTACTTGTTGATTGAATCTGTTTTGAGATTACATTTGTATTGAGGCAATTGAGAACAAAAGGCTCACGGTGTTTAGGTGTTCGTTTGTTGATGTCTCCTTTACAAAGTTCAGTGGCTACAACTCCTGTACAGTGTATACTATATTTTAGTACAACGTCTACGTTGTTAGATTCAACACAACTTCATTACGGAGTATAGGCATTGTTTACGGAGTTCATTGGGTACAATCAAAGTACAATATGCACAATGTTTCAATATAGCCTCTATGTTGGTACTTGTTAGATGCAACATGCCTCCTTCATGGAGTTCATTAGGTACAATTAGTGTGCAGTATGATACAATGTTACAATACAACATTTCCATGGTTAGGTACACAATGTTTTTTGTACATTTTCAAGGGTCTACATTGGCTTGGAGTACATGGTTCTCCTTGGAACAAGACCAGAGAGTTCACTAATACTGTAAATGTACATTACATACATGTTTGAGTACATCTTGTACATTTTTAGATTCACTCTGTACGTGTTTCCTTTGCGTACATAATTGTTTACAACGACTAGTATTCTAGTAGACATGTTGCCTTAAAAGGCCAACTCAATTAAAATAACCATAGACATGCCGGAAGTTTCCCTCATTTCTCTTATTTACAGACCGTGACTTTTTGTTTTGCAATTGTTAAAGACAATGGTGTCCAAAGACAACTAGTTGGTTCAGAGCCGGTTTACTTCAAGGAAGATGAGCCCTACAGCGGCAACGTTTTTAGCACCAACGACTTCATGGACAATATTCTTGCTTGTACCTTGCCACAAGCCAAAGATATTGTAGACGCGAAGGTGAAGCAGAGTCCTTTGGATAAGGAACTAGAGAAGTTGGCTTCTTTGAAGAAGCATCCTCTTCCTCGCGCTGTTACTACGGAGGAATTTGAGACCAAGTATGGCTTGCCAAAACATGGTAAAAATCCACATAAACTTAAAGTTCCACAAGACCTTGCTGAGAAAGATGTGACTGATGTTTTTGAACCAATAAAGGGGAGAAATGGAAGATACGGGTATGGTTATGCGGAATGCAAGGATGAATAAGTTATTCATCGTATTCATGAAATTTTGCCACTTGTGTATTTACGAGATTTTCCAAGGTCCAAGGTGATAGCAAAGCAATTTGCTAGGGGGATCATCTTGGAAAAGTGCAAAAAGAAGCTTGTAAGTTGGGCAGTGTTTTCAAGAACTTCCATTAGATAACAACGTAGCAAATGGTTGAAGAACATTACGTTGTGTTTGGCGGCCCTTGTAGGCATCACCGGCTCTAACAAGAAGGAACTGTACAAGGCAAAAGGCACTGACAACCTTCTCAATGACCCTATCGCAGAACTTCAAAAGGGTTAGGACAAGGTGGACAGTGTTGTACGAGACGGTATAGAGAGCGTACAAAACTGTACAGATCGTGAAAAAGACATTGCGTACCTCATGGACATAACGAAGTTGGTAGGATAACAGCTGCATGCTGCAACAGAAGACTATATCAAAGTTGGAAAAGAGAGAACTAAGTTGTCTACCAAGGCATCACAAGAGGAAGGAGTGCTGCAGAGAACTAAAGCCAAAGTTTGTAAGCTAAAGCATGAAGCAGAGTACGAGGAGGTTTCCTCGGATAAAGTGGAAGCATATAATGAGATGGTAAAGGACGCTTTGAGCGATTACAATGCAGTTGCATTGGAATTGGAACAATGCAATTTAAGGTATAAAGAATTGAAGCTAGGGAGAAGTGTTTGAAGAGACAATTAGATGCCTTGTCATCTCAAATTGTTAAACTGAAGAAAGGAGAAATTGGAGTGGATTTGAGACCAAGACCTTTGTGCTCTCAGTTTGACCCCAAGACAATCAACAATTTTGACACCATTTACTTAACACCCTGTGCACTTTGCTTTCGTGGATTTCCCTGCAAGGACATTATTGTGTGCACTTGCGGCCACTTGTATCATCCATGGTGCACAAGGGTCTGGTTCTCAGTTTCTAGCAACTGTGCTTAGGGATCTTGCGGTGCATTAGTGCATCCCTCGTGGTTTACAAGTTTCGGATTCGGCAAATTACACGCAACTCTTCAAGAATTGGTACAATCTTCAAAATTCGAGGAGGAGCAAGAGAGACTCTTAGAAACCTTGAAATCGACAATTTGGGACTCTCATCCCCATATTGGTAAGCAATTTTGCCCTATTGAATACCACATCATGCAATTAGTCAAAACTTTGTATAATATTTAGTACAAACAATACTTAACTTAGTACGAGTGTTAGATATTAGTACATGAAAATCTATTGTTAAGCACATTTTAGGCAAGTATATCCGCTTTGCAATTTTGGGAACTGTGCAATTTTAGGTTTACTTAACTTATTGTATCGTCTTCACTACTTTATTTGCATTATAGTCTGCCTAAATCCTGTTGATGTAAAGAATCCCGTCTGTGAGCAAAGCAAATTAGTCTACAATAGTTTAGAAGAATAATTGGCGGCGCTTCCAAGTTTTGATTAGAGCATTGGATTTGAATTTTCTTTTCAAATTTAGTCTGCTAGTTAGTCCATTGTAATCCTCTTGGAGGTAAAGAGAGAATCGATTCACGGTTTTGGGGCCTGATCATGTATAGTAGTTGAATTCGCAGAAGAGATCTTAGAGTATTTTCTGGAACAGTTAATAAAACAATTTATACTCTTGAAAGTCACAAATTTTACGGATTTGTACAATTAGATTGCAGCAGTAGAAAAACATCTACATCACAATACAAACTACGAAAGGTTGTCTCTTGATTTTTGGTCCCCATATGATTATTTACAACCTCACTACTTAGTCAAATGTGTGATTTTAGTACAAGGCCCAAATTTTGACTTTCAACTGTGTTATTTTAATTCTAAATTTGAGATTCTACAAGAAGGCCTTGAAATTAAGATGGTCCTCCCTTGAATTGTGGCAAAAACAACGTTTTGGCTATATTTTGGACCAACTTCAATACATTTTGTACCAGTGTTTGTATGTTTTGAACTAATATTAATACATTTTGTAATAGTTTTTACTGCTTTGTATATCCAATGGGGTGACCGTAGCGTGCAATCACCCTCTAAGTTACTTGTCTTTTCCAATGGTTTAGATCCAGAGAAACTATACCAAGAGCAATTCAACAAGTATACGGTGTGCACAGGAATTCGAGATTTGGACGACACAGTTCTTGTGCTCAACCTCAGCGAGGCTGCCCAAACCAATGGCCGTACCGGTGGGACTAATCTCTCACAAAGTTTTGGCAACTGCAGTGGCGCTGGTTGGGATAAATTTGTCACTTGTTCTCACTTGCTATCTATAAATGAAACCGTAAACCTCAATGTTGTAGTGGAAATTGAGCCAAATGCTACCACAAAACCTCTTTTTGTTTTTTTAGTATATCTTCCAAGGTTGGAGTTGAGGCAAAGCTACAGGATCGTATTAGAAAGTTGAAAGAGGAAGATGCGGAATTTGAAAGAGTAGAAAAATTAAAACAAGAAGCTGCAGACTTAGAGTGTCGGAAGAAACTGAGAGAGGAAGCATCCCTCTCAGATGGATCAACAAGGGCAGTGGTGAAGGTGCCTCAGCCCCTACCACTGCCTCCAACTGACAGCGACTTTGGGGTATCCAAGTGGAAGACAAGAAGTGAGATCGTTGCGGAGGAAGCAACAAAAGAAATAGAGGAAACGAAGAAGAAACCAAAGAAGAACAAGAAAAGTCATAGAGTTACCCCTTTTGGTTAGAGAAGGGATGCATTCAGTACTTATTGTACTCCATGGTACAAATTGTACACCACGGACTACATCATACCCTAATGTTGTATGCTGGGTTTTTTAAATTGTAATGAAATGGTTGAGTGCTTAAGCATATTTTATAATGAGTATAATATAAAACATTGTGTATTTGAGTTTAGAAAACTTGGCACATTTCAAATCCATTCACTTGAGTGCTTCTTGAGATGACTTCTTAGTGTTTTTTGTATACAATAGTCAAGCATGTGTGATCATGAAACATGATGAGAATCATGTGAATTCAATAAAGAAGGGGCCCAAATCATCCCTCATTCTACATCTCGCATATGGTGGTGGTGTGGTTTGTCCCCAGGTAATTCATATTGGATGCAAG
This sequence comes from Neckera pumila, assembly GCA_963969595.1. Classification (NCBI taxonomy): domain Eukaryota; kingdom Viridiplantae; phylum Streptophyta; class Bryopsida; order Hypnales; family Neckeraceae; genus Neckera; species Neckera pumila. The sequence goes on from OZ018418.1 coordinate 3,176,344, forward strand.
TCACTTGTAGTCTTGCAGCGCTCTTCTTTTTCTATCCTCGATTCATCTTCTGGCTTCCCTTTTGAGTAGGGAGTTTATAGTTTCACATTGCTAATCCAACCACAGCTGCCATTTCCAAATGCTATTGTGGCGCCACCAATTTTCCACACCTACCGATTTGTCTCATCCCAATGCGGTTTTAGTTTGGACTTTTCTAGAAGATAGAAAAAGAAAGAGAGAATTGAATTGGCTCCCCATCAAGTGAGCGCTTTGCTGCCTTAGTTGTGGAGTTTGAAGTGTCGCCGTCAGTTGTAGGTACGTAATCGATCTTTGCTCTGGATCAGATTTGGTTGAGTTTTTTTGATAAAAGGTATGTGATTGAAAAGGTTCTCTATTAATGTCATTAGTATTGAAGATCGGGTGGTTAGAGGTAGGACTCTTAGTTTTAGTTTGAATTGTACTAATGATTGTATGCACTATACTACTTGTTTTTTAGTATCGCGTACATTTTGGATAACCCACAGTCTAAACACGAGCTCTGCCTATTTTTGGCTATGGTGTTTGAGGAACAAGACAAGGATCCAAGTCTTGTACTTCCAAAAATGGAGCCTTTGGCCTGTTGTTTAGTACATCCTTTCAAGTTTGAGTGGACTTTAGCAACAGACAGAACCTTCTACACCATCTTGCGTTACCTCCGTAACCACGAGCGGAGAAAGAGACGCTAGCTTCTGTGGATAGTGCCCTCAATCTAAAGCCAAATGAAGATGTGGATGGCAATGTGAGCAACAATGCGGTCCAAGAGGTGACAACAGTCCGCAAGAAGAGAAAGAGGGAAGGAACCAGAGACTGAAATTCACGAATTTTTGTCTACCTGGAATTTGGTAGCAGTTTTTCAGCTTGTTTTTTTTTTGCGCCACCTGGAATTAGTGAGCTATGCTAGAAGTTAAGTCCCCCCCAAGCTGCGCTGCCCAGTGCCTAGGCGGCCCACCACCCACCAACACCAGCCTACCGGCTCGCAGCTCCCACTCCGTCACAACTGCATCGCAGCCCATTTTTTTTGTCTTGCTCCCACTCCATCTTCCTCCCTCTTTGTCTCCTGCCCCCACCCGCAGTTCTAGATTGCTGCAATGTAGATATTTGAGTTCAACAAAGTCTGTGGAACTTGTTTGGTCTGGAATGTGTGGAATTGGCTATTATCAATACAAACAATACTTGATTCAAAATTTATCTTTGCACACATCACGCAAGTGGTTTGGGAGTAGTTTGCATCCTATTTGCATCAAAAAATTGAGTTCAAATACAACTCTTTTGAATGAAATCAGTGGAAGAAATTTGTGGCCTCTGAGAATTTTGTGAGGTGGGAGGACTGGAGGATCATGTGGCTTGCAAAAAACTTGTGGGCTTTAAGAAATTGGTACCTTGCAACTATTTTTTAGTCTGCAACAAATTCATATGGTGTGACGAATTTGTGGACTACAAGAAATTTGTGAGGGATTTGAGGAATTCTGAGGAACTTGTGTGTCTTTGTGTGTGAGGAGGACTTTGAGGGTAGAAATCTGTCATCTATTCAATCGTGCAACACTTTCTTCCTTTCCAACTCCATCCTTCAACAAAATTCTGAACCCAGAGACTCATCTTCTTGTAGCAAAACTGAACATAGTAATGCGGTGATAAGCTCGCTCTGGAGCAAATGGTAAACAATGGGATTCACACCCAATTATATACAGGATTAATATAACCTAATCTACCTTAGTTTGTTATGTATAGATGAATATGAGTTACATCCACAATGGGACAGAACCACCTATTTTCAAAAGAACACAATTCCAAGCTTTGCTTGAGGGGAGTGTTGATACAGGAATTAGGCGGTGCTTATCTTGTCTACAATCTAACTTATTGAAACTCTAGTACCCAATATGTGAAAAATATTCCTCCGCTGCTACCAACGAACCAAAGCTTTTATGCTCACAACCATTATATCCTATAACCTCTCTTGGTGCATCTCAACACGCGCCATCAAAAGCTTCTCCACATTCGGACTTCGATGCCTTGACAAACCCTGACCCTAGCCTTGAAATTCTCAAATCTCAAACCACAACTGTTGGTCTTTTAAACACCCTAGTGAAAGAGAACATATTGTACTATTTAGAAACTCAAATCCAATCCTAAAGCAGAGTTCCACATGGAAAACTCAACAAATTTCAAAACATAACCACAAAAGTAGGTTCAAAATGCATGAAGGAATGTACAAAATGCAATGAAGGAATGTATGAAGGAATGTATAGTGTGTATATGTTGTATTAACACAGGAACAATCAATGAACGTCCACCATGTCCTGTCTAAACCTGCAACTACGTCCAGGTTATAAGGTATGCTTTTTCAAGTACATTCCCTTTTGCAAAATTGAAAAAAAAGGTGGAACTTCTATCTTGTCATTTATACAAGGAAAAGACTGGAATCCGATGTACAATGAAAGACTAAGAATATTTATACAAGGGAAAGTTTGGAATCTGATGTGCAATGAAAGACTGAGAACATATGTGCAATAATACTAGCTCATGTATATTTATAGTTGCATATTCTGTTTCTTAAGGAATACTACAACCTTCTTTTAGTATCACCACCTAAAAGGTCTGATTCTTCATTCAATTGCTGAAATTTAATTTCCACGTCAAATTCAGGAGGGTGCACATCAACTCACGCCATTCACAAAATGACATGTGGGCACTTCAATATCAAAAGACTTGGTTTAACCACTTCTAATCTTTTTGTAGGGTATGGCTGAGTTTTGCTTGTTAAGATACATGTGTAGAAATAAAATACTTGTTCTTGTTATATAAAGTTGAATGTTTCCTTTATAAAAATAATCATATCTGTTTTTGATTTAATATGGATGACTATGGGCTTGACAAGAATTAACATACTTGTTCTTCATGTAATGTAATTCAATGAAGAAATTATAAGAAAATAGGGATTGTTGTTCATTATTTACAGTGTGGTTGAGTATTCCTATAATAGAGACAATAATAACTACTTTACTTTTTTATTTTCTTCATAAATCTTGATTAAGAAATCTAAAAATTTTTAAGTTTTTACTGACACTTTTTTTATAAACATAGGATACATGTTTATGGTTTAGTATCACTTGCTATGTTATTGATACAAATAAAATTATTTGTTCTTTATGTAGCATCAAACATTTTTTTATATGAATGAAAATACGTTTTATCATTGAGTATTTCTTTATTAAAAATGGATCATCTATTATAATCAATTATTATCATTGAATCTTTATTTTATAAAAATAAAAATAAAAATACAATTACTATTTCATATTATGGTTAAATCTTTCAAAGATAAGAATAAAAATATCCATTCTTGGTCATAACTCTGGATTGAATATTTCTTTAACAAAACACAAATATCCATATTCATCTTTATTAAAGTTGAATATTTTTTTTAAAATACCTATTTTCTTTTCATTACTATCATAGTTCATTCAAATTTCTTTTACAAAAATACAAACACCTATGTGCATCCTTATTATGGTTGCTCAGTATTTATTTCATAATCTTGAATATCCATATTTTTCAATTACTATAGTTGATTCATATTTCTTTTACATGTACAAGAATATCCATATATATCATTATTATGGTCAAGTATTTATTTTATAAGAATACCAATTTTTATTTCATTACTATAGTTGAATTTAATACTTTTACAAGAAAAATATCCACATAGAATTAAGGTTTGTATGGTGGAGTATTTAAATTTTATAAGATTCAAATATCAATTTTTTTTGTTACTAGGGTTGAATAATACTTTAACAAGAACAAGAATATCCATATAGATTTAAGATTAAGAATTTGAAAGAATATTTAAGTTTCATAAGAATTATATCAACTCTTTTCAAAACTATAGTTGAATATTTCTTTTACAAGAATAAGAATATCCATTTTGGTCATGACTATGGTTGATTCATATTTCTTTTACAAAAATAAGAATATCCATTTCTTTCCATTACTATATGGTTGATTCATATTTCTTTTACAAAAATAAGAATATCCATTTCTTTCCATTACTATATGGTTGATTCATATTTCTTTTACAAGAATAAGAATATACATTTTTTCCCATTACGATAGTTGATTCATATTTCTTTTACAAGAACAAGAATATCCAAATAGATTTAAGGTTAAGAACTTAGGAGAGTACTTAAGCTTCATAAGAATTATATCAATTTCTTTTTGAAACTATAGTTGAATATTTCTTTAGAAGAATAAAAATATCCATTTTTCTCCATTACTATGGTTGATTCATATTTCTTTTACAAGAATAAGATTATCCATTTTTTTCCATTACTATACGGTTGATTCAAATTTCTTTTACAAGAATAAGAATATCCATTTTTTTCTAGTACTAAATGGTTGATTCATATTTCTCTTACACGAATAAGAATATCCCCGTTTTTTTCAAGTACTATATGGTTGATTCATATTTCTTTTACAAGAATAAAAATACTTATGTTCAATTTTATTGTAATTGAGTATTTATTTTATAAAAGTACCCATTTCTTTTCATTGCTATGGTCCATACATATTCCTTTACAAAAAATAGAGTTCTTATTTTCTTTTAATAAGACCCATAACACCCATCTTTTTCATTATTAGGAGTGAATATTTCTTATAGAAAAATGAAAAAATAAATACTTTGATCTTGGATGAAAGGATGTTTCTTTTATAAGAATACAAAACATTTAGGATTGTTACATTAATATGGTTTAGTCTTGTCTTTTCAAAAATAAGGACACTCGATACTCTTTAAATGTGGAACCAATTGAGTATGAATAATTCAAAATTATAAAACTTGCAATACATCATTTGGTGAAATTATTATCATTTGGTGAAGTTATTATCATTTGGTGAATTCATTAGAAGTTGAAATGCATATTATTTACTTGCATTATTGGTAGTCATGAGTTTAACCAGCGTTTTTTTTAAGCAAGAGGTCACGTCAACTCATGCTGTGACCGGTGGTACCCGGTTGGAGTTTGGACGACGACCTGTGATTGATAGCGGTTTAGAGGTGGGAGCGCTTTTTTTCGCCCGCTGATTCCAATTCTCACTTCACACCACTTTGTTTAGCAATGTTGTGTTAGGTGGAGCAATATTGTGTTTTTGATCTTAGTAGAATTGTTCTCAATGTTTGATTTAGGCTGCATTCTTGTGAAAACTACAATTTCATTTGTTGAAATGTATATGATTTCGAAAAGCTTGAACAACTTTCTTGGTTGTCAAATTGTGGATCCGGTGCTTGCAATTTAAGGAGAAATTCACTCCGGCAAGGAGGGCGAGGAGGGTGCAAAGCATTGTTGTCAAATTCAACCGATTAGAAAGGGAGAAGATAAAGTACGTCAAGACTATCCCTCCTGGTAAAGCCAATGTTTTGAAATGGTGCTGTGCTTAAAATTTTTTTCTTGCTCGTGCTATTTTGCAAGGTCTACTACTCAGTTCTGTTGGATTACGCTGTGCCTTCACTTGTTTCCTTCTCCCCTTACCTCTGATTTTATTGTACTAGTAGGTGGTCTCCTACATTGTTTTAGAATTTCTCTACTAGAAGAGAATAATCTATGTATAGAATTCACATGTCAACGACATTGATTCCAGTCACAGTCCTTATGGCCAAATTGGTTTATTGGATCGCGTTTCAGGATGTGGAAGACAGGGGGTGAGCAAACCCCAACTTCACAGTTGTACTATGCGTACAATTAAAAGTTGTTGTACCAGAATATGGGTTTTGTTTGGACCTCTTGTGTACGAATTTTGTACTACACGTTCTGTTTCACGAGGTTTTCTGTTCATTTTAGTCGGCTTAGGATTTAGGGTTCAGGAGTTGGTACTATTTGTTTAGCTACAATGCTACGTGTTGTTGAGCTCGAGCTTAGTAGAATGATTCTCAATGTTTAATTAAGGGTGGATTTCCGTGAAAACACCAATTCCATTTGTCGAAATGCATTTGATTCCAAAGCGTTTGAGCGACTGTATTCAGTATGTGCTCTGCGTAAGAATTTTGTCTTGCTCGAGATGTTTTGCAAGGTCTACTACTCAGTTTTGACGGATTACGGTGCCCCTTGCCTAATTTCCATCTTACCTCTGATTTTTGTATTGTACTAGTTGGTGGTCTCCTGCATTGCTTTAGTCTTTTTTCTCTTGAAGAAATAACCTGCATTTAGGGTTTACATGTCAACAAAATTGTTTTCAGTCACATTTGTATGCTTTAAACAAATTTTTGAATTTAGTTTTAGTTTGTCAAGGAGCAAACCCCACTTCTCTGTTGTACAAATTTGTACGCGACACATAGGAATGTGTGCGGTCATTTCCACCTCTGTCTCTGACAATCTATCAGATTTTTTTCAAAACTTGATACGTCAACTGAGTATGAGGGTTTAGATCATGATTTTGTTGTTTGCTGCAGCTGAATCAAGAAATGACACGGGTCGGAGGGAAAGATGCTGCCTCGATGCTGCGTGCGTAGTCACTCGCAGAATCCCAAGTTGAATAGGCAAAATAGGACATCCAGAAGGGCGAGGAGGGCAACGACAGTTCTAGCGGCAACAAGGGCAGCGAGAATTCTGGCAGCAAGGAGGGTTTTGGCGGTTCTAGCGCCGATAGCAAGGGCAAGGAGGGCAAGGAGGGTTCTGGCGGTACTTGCACCAACAACAAGGGCAAGGAGGGCGAGGAGGGCAAGGAAGGCGAGGAGGGCGAGGAGGATGAGGGCAAAGTGGCCGAGGAGTTCACTGTTGAGGATTTGGATGATGAGCTCAAGAATCTCTCCAATCCACCACCCGTACTGACCAAAGCTGATTTTGTAGAGAAGTACGGCTTCAAGGATGAAGGGTGCCTGCCAAATCGGTTGACGAAGTGGGATGGGAAGAAATTTGATGACAAGAAGTGTGTCAAGTTGTTTGAAAAGCCAATAGGTAGAGAGGGACACAATGGATACAGCTGGATTTGCGTGAAGTCAATGCAATTGCAGAAGAGGATAAAAAAGCTCTTACGAGCTCTTTATCAGCGAGGAGTGCCCTGTTATCTGATTCCTCGTAAGATGGCAAGAGGGATTGTTTTGGAGGAGGAAAAGATTTTAGTTAATTGGGCTATTTACTGGAAGGCAACTAATAAGACCCAATGACTGTTGCATGAGCACAATCTTATCAAGCTGCAGAAGATGAAGGAGCAGTTGAAGAAGATAGGGGCGATGAAGGAGACAAGGGCGGTGGGGTCTTAGCGAAGACTTCATGTCAACAAAAAGGAGTCATAATCTAAAATTTGCAAGGGCAAAGGGAGTTCCATGGATGGATTAGTGTTGGAGGAGGAGGAATATAACTCCAGGTTGGAGTACTTGGGATGATTGTTGTCTGAGGAGAACTTGGAGTTGGAGGCTAGGATAGGGGCTGAGTAGGAGGCAACTAGAGCCAAGGAGAGGTGTACAAAAGCTTTGAATCATCAGAAGGGGATGGTGAAGATCATGCAGATGAGACAACAAGTATTTGAGAAGTAGTTGCAGACAGCAAGTACGAATGGGGTGGTGGATTGAAGTTAAGGGAGAAGGTGGTAGCCTTCAATGATTTAGTACGCAGCGCACTAAAAAAAGTGAAGAAGTTAGAGGGCAAAGTTGATACCTTTGAACGGACTCTCAAACTTCAGTGCCACCGAGTTGTGAAGATGCAAATGCAAGTTCATGCTTTGCAAGAGGAGCATGCTTATCTGGGGCATGCATTATGCGGATTTCATTTGAGGCCGTTATTGATGGTGTACGTCAGGGAAAAAATAGTTAGTGGAGGAGGAGATTCCATGTGTGCCTTATGTGGTTTCCCATTCCCACATTTTGAGATGGTTGTCTCAGCATATAAACTCCTCTATCACCCATGCTGTGCATTGGTGAATTTCACCAAGGGCACAAAATGTTCTGCTTTGAATTGTAGACAAGTTCAGCCTATTGAGTGGATTATGAGTTTTGGTTGGAGGGGTGTTCATGGTTGTGGACACCCTGGAGGTAGGAGTGAAGAGTGGACGAAATTGAAGGCAACATGTGCCATTGTATTGATTGGTAGAGGTTAGTTCTGTAACACTAATTTTCGTTGTTTGTATCATGCGAGGTCAATTTTATAAAGTTTTATTATGTTTCATATAGATCATCACCGACAAGGTGTTTGGAGATCACGGATTTGTACTTGATGGTTACTATTGCCCTTCCGGTTGTATTATCAATCTTTTTGTGTCTCAAGTATGTATAGTTGGATAACGTTTTGGATACATCGTTACTCACAGCGGTTCTGGTTCCTTCATTTGTACTTCATGTTTACTGGGTTGTTCTTGTTGTGTCTGATGTTTACTATTGTCCTTCCGGTTGTATTGCCTGTATTTTTGTATCTCAGATTTGTATAGTTGCGTAACGTTTTGGATACATTGTTCCTTATTTGTACTTCATTTGTACTTCATGTTCACTGTGGTCCTTCTTATTGTACCTAATGTAGTATAATTAGTACAACTTGTACAAGTTTCCACGTTGTTAGTACTTAGGCAGTCATTGTGTTATGGGTGATTGCAAAAAATACTTCATGTTTTTGTCTCAAAACGCAATTTTTGGCTATAGGACTAGCAGTACTATGGAGTACTATGTTTCCGCAGCATCCCATGAGATTTCAACCGTCAATTCAAGGCCTCTGCAAATCTCAACCGTTGATTCAGTACTATGTAGTATTATGTAGTACTATAGACTGCTGCAAAGTACTGCAGAAGCAACTGGGAGCAGAAAATAGCAGAAAAGGGGTCTGCGCACCTTTTTATTTTTAATAATTCAAAAAAAATTCAGAAAATAAAAACAAAGAAATCCATTTTGCAAGAGAAGATTGCACTCACATTGCACCAAAAAATTAATGTAGGAAAATTGTTCCTTCTTTGTAACCTTTGCGCAAAGGAAGGTCACTTTGACCCTATATAGACAATTGACATGCTTCTATTTTCATAAAAATTCACTATCAATCCTTGTAGTGTTAGTAGACCTCCAACATGTCCAATTTGTGGCTTCAAATTTGCATTTTTGAATAAAAAATAGGACTAAAAACCACCAAGATGGGCAAAATAGACACCCAATTGGGGGCAATTTAAAAATAGTAAACTAATTTAAAAAATATTTGAAAAAATTATTTAATGTCTGAAACTACCATGTGTACCTTCTTTTCAAATTTCACGCCAAATGAGTAAATGATGCAAAAGTTATGAACAAAAAACCACCCGTCCGAGGGCAAGGGGACAAAAAATAGGACCAATGTTTCTTGCACTCACCCTTATCCATATTTCTTTATTGTGTTTGTATTGTACAATTTGTACAACATGTATGTACAAGTTGTATAATATTGTACCTTTTGTAGTATGACATGTAACATATTTGTATGTTTGGACCCGATTTAGATAACTTGATTTATAGGGTATTGAAGATTTTGTTTCTATACAGCGCTGGGTTCCTTGGATGGAGAAAGAGGGAGAGGATATTCTGCAGTAGGTGGCGATGAAGACTTCATTGCTACTATTGTGGCCTTGTGCCGTTGCCATAGCCAAAACAAAAGGAAACTTTAAAATTTAATAATTTGTGCACAGTAGGTCCAAATGCCGCGAAACCAAGCCCATTTGCCCTTCTTTGCTGAGCCCTTTCCAATGGTACTAAGATTGCCACCAAAAATCAAAGTTAAAGTATTTTTCTAATTTTTTGATTCCATAAATACTTGGAAATTTAATAACTTGTGCACCGTGGGTCCAAGCGCCACAAAACCAAGCCCGTGCACCCCTCCTCACTAGGAGCTTTCTGATGGTACCAAGCATGCGGCCGGAGGATGCATGGTCCGGGAGATCTCAACGTAACAAAACAAACAAACAAACAAATTTGAGGTATGGATGGAACACCCCAGCATATTTTGGGGTGGTACCGGAGGAGGAGGTCCTGCGTGTAGAATCCAGGAACAAGTACAGGCTGCATTATCTACAACAACAGCAACAAAAAATGGGTATAATTTTGAATCTTCTAGTCCATTTGCTGTTGTTTTTTGATTGCATGTCCACCAAAGCATGTTAAGTACTAATTTTACAATATGCTGCATTGGAATGTAGGATGGAGGCACTCCCATCCACTGTAGATACTGGCGGAGATGGAGGAGTTGATTTGGTGGTGCGAGACTATCATGATTCTTTTTGTATTGGCTGTGAGGAATGTACCACGGAACTGCAGAATTCCGGAGAGCACACATCTGGGTATGATCCATAAACCTTCCCTTATTTCGGTCCTTTTCATCCTTTCCTGCAGGGTATTTGTATTTTTGCAACTTACTGGACATATCGCAATGTGCTTTTTGTTTTCTACAAATATTTGATGTGTATTTTTGGGATGTAGAGAGGGTTCCAGGAAGAGATGTAGGTCAAGATCCACAGATGAAGCTTGATAGATTTACATCATATTTGCTAGATAGGACATGTTTAGAATGTGGAGCCATAGTGGAAAACTGTATTTTGTGTAAACATTTTGTAGATGTTTAATTGTATACGAGAAAATTGTATGATTGAAATGTGCTCTTCTTGGAATGTAGAATTGTATTGGGAAAATGTATTTTGTGTACAAATTTGTACAGTTCATTGTGTCAAGAATGTATAAGCCAATCTTGTTTCCAAATAGAATTTCCAAATAAGGACCAGGATGTTGATGACAATATGGACAATGATGGTGTACGTTGTAACAATGAAGAACACTCTGGCAGAGAGGGAAGGGTTGAGGCTAAGGCAGTGAAAGGGGCTTCAATTGATTGTGTGCCACAAGTCACCTCTGCAAATGAAGCCCATGAGGGAAGGATTGAGTCTGAGGCTGTGGAAGGGGCTTCAACTGATTGCGTGCTACAGGTCACCTCTGTGGATGAAGCCCATGTGATAGTCACAGTGGCTTCTGAAGCCGCTTTTAGAATCGGGGGGGAAAAGGCCATTGCCGGGGTGGTAGGCATATTAGCGGTCATTGAAGGAGGTGCTATTGAGGGTGTTGTGGAAGAACCCGTAGGTGGAGTTGGAGGGGGAGAAGGTTCTAATACCAAGGAAGAGGTGGGTGAGAAGACCACGGGTGGAGTTGGGGGGGGGGGGGCAAGGACACTAGTCCAGGAGAGGGAGTGGATGCAGACGCCAGCGGAAGAGAAGGCAAAGATGAGGCTGCTGAACAAAGACTAGCAACAAGATCTAGGTATTCAATCCTTCGAAAACTCTATCATTATGTCTAGTCTTTTGATGTCAACAACATACAAGCAGAATGTATCAGTGTGATAGATATGCATTTTTTGTGGAATGTAGAGAAAAGAAGCGGAGGTCTTAAGACATGGAGAAGGAGAAACAAGCTACAAAGTCCAACTCCAATAGGTCTGAAAATACGGGAAAGGAAAAACAGGCTAAAAAGCTTAAGGCCAAGAGACCCAAAGTGAGTTAATCAGCACCAGTCAATTGGGCCTCAACACCCCCCTCTTGCCTGTTAGAATGTCTAATTTAAAGTTCCCGTACTCCATGATATTAGATCAAAGATTACAAGCTTACATTATTTTGAAATTGTATTTTTGTCCATAGGAACAATTTGGGTATGATGCACGCAACTTGTCCAAGGGATTAGAAAGAGTTCCAATCACGGTATGTGTGCCAAGTATGGAATTTTGTGCTTTAGAGGAATTTACTTACTACCCTTGGTCCAGGCTATCTATAGTTGCATCTAAGAATCTGGCTAAAGTGATAACCGATCTCCTTGCTTCTTGCCAATGTAGTGAGCGTACTTGTCATGGGCATGCATGCTGTTGTGGGGTGAAAACAAAGGTCGCTTACAAAGTTCCATCCTAAACCAACATATAAACTCTTCTTGAATTGAAAGGGCAGAGCTAACTTATTTGCACTATATGTTTCTTTTTGCTACCTTTATAGTCATACAATGTATCTTATGTATTGACATTGTACTAATTTGTACAATTAATATCGATTGTGTTAATTATTGTACAGGTATTGGCGGAAGAGAAATCATTATATGTAGTCAATTGTTTCCAAGATGTAAAGATGCCAACCTCATTGATGTGCCCATCAAAATAAGCTGCATGGACCCAAGACTCTACCATGTTGCATTCTTTTCACTCGTAGACATTCCACCATTGGAAGAATTGACTTGGGATTATGGCTATAGCTTCAAAATGCGAGAAGTGGAGGCTTTAGATGCTGTAGTTCCCTTCCATTGTAAGTGTGGTAGCACTCACTGCCATTACACAGTAATTGACGATTACTCAATTCATCCCATCACCGATCTCTAGCCGCATCACTAGTTGATTGCTGTCATGTGCAAATTGATGCCGTAGGCTACATTAAGGAATATCCACTTTGGTAAACTTTTGAACAAATTAACGATTGTTGGGTGGGTACCTGACATTTATAAAATTGATGTTGCAAGGTGATGTTCACAACAGTCTTACATGTCTAAGTAACCACCAAACACATGTTAATATTCGTGTTACTTTTGGAAGGCATCAATGCTGAAAGACCAGACGTTCATGTGTCAACAATAAGCCAGGTAATGGCATGGGTTGCTCACAGGAGACACTACTAGATTTGGTTTTGTACATCTTTGCAAAGTTTGTAGATTTTGTACAGAATTGTACCTAGGATAATGTATATGCAAGTATTGCAAAGTACCATAACAACAAAGACCTGTAAACAACGTGTATTCACAAATTCTGAGTATATATGTCATAAAGTGAAGCAAATTTACTGATTAATTACAAACATGCACTCTACAAACTACCTCTGAAACTTCTTTAAGATTGTACTTTAAAAAAACAAAAACCACCCTACAATTGATTGTTTTCTCTTGTCTTCTCTGCTCGTGCATTCCATATTATAGCCTCCATTTGTTGTTGCTGTGCAGTTGATAAAAGAGCCATAGTGACGTGGTAATGCTTGCTTATAGTGACGTGGTAATCCTTGTTGTTGCCGTTTTTGTCAAAATTTTGTACATTTTGTTTACAATTGTACGCCCAAAACATGTTAATATTTGTGGTGAAGGCATCAACACTGAAAGACCATACTTTAGAATGTTGCAGCAAGAATCTAATTAACGGCAAGTGGTTCAGCCTTGTACATTTTGTACATTTTTTATAGAATAATATATAGTGTATGGCATATGCATGTGATGCAAATGACCATGAGAACATGGACCTATGAATAATGTATATTCACATATTCATTTTATGAGGTGAAATAGAAGATGCACAACAAAATTGCACACAGTGCATAGACGTTGTCAAGGCTTCCAATCTAACTATGCTACAACAGAAAATGACCCTACAATTCATTGTGAAAGCTCATCATATTGCCCTCTTGTCTGTGCATCCCGTTATAGAGACTCTGGAGTCATAGTGATGGGGAAGTACCGTTCCTCCACATCGTCGTCAAAATAGTACATTGCATCCTCAAGCTTGGACCCCCTATCCCGATAGCTTGGCACATCCCTCTCGTCGTACTGAACTTTTGTATATAATTCCATATGCCTAAACTTGTAATTTGTAGTTGCTGTCCACTCCAAATTTTTGCCGGATCCTCTTAGTAGAAGCGCCTTTGATTCATCATAACAAAAATAGGGAAGTTTCCCCTTCTGCCTCTCCACCTCCCTCTCCACTTGTGCAAGGTACTGACGCAGGTTAGCCTTACATTTGGGAAGGTAGACATTGTAAATCCCACCGCAATCTATTCAACAGCAATAGCAAACAAGCATCAATAAGGTCAACCTCACAAAAAAGGAACCACAAAACATGCATGCAATGGTAGAAATTGTCATTTCTTGCCTCAATTGCAGCAAACAACAAAATCATGATGTAAACCCTCACACTCAGTCGATATATCAAGGTTTGAAACAAATCAGTTGGACCGCCAGAGATAGAGGTGAGACTGATTGCACACATTCCTGTATGCCGCATACAAATTTGTACGCAAAGTACAAATGGGAAGTGGGGTTTGCTCCTCGACAACCTCAAACTAAATTCACAAACTCAATTAGAGCATACAAATGTGACTGAAAACAATTCTGTCGGCATGTAAACCCTAAGCACAGGATATTTTCTTCAAGAGGAAAAAGAGTAAAGCAATGCAAGAGACTATTGATTAGGACAATACAAAAAGCAAAGGTAAGGGGAGATGGAAACTAGTCAAGGTGCACCGTAATCCATCGTAGACCATGCAAAACATCACTAGCAAGGCAAAATTCTTACGTACGGCACATATTGAAAACAATGGGTTTACCAAGAGGGACAGCCTTGACGCACTCTACCTTCTCCCTTTCTAATCCATTGAATCTCACCACAATGCTTTGCATCCTCTTTGCCCTTGTCGCCGGAGTAAACTTCTCCTTAAAATTGCTAGCACAAGATCCACAATTTGCCGACCACCGAAGTCGCTCAAACGCTACGACATCAAACGCATTTAGACAAATGGAATTGGGCTTTTCACAGAAATCCACCCTAAATCAAACATTGAATGAGAACAATTCTATTAAGATCGAGCTCCATAACACGTAGCATTGTCCACCTAAACGAGCAGTAACAACTCGTTACAAGTCGTTACAAGAATAAGAATAGCAAGTTTGAGCCGCCACGTGCCAAAGATAGATTTGAACAAGATGAGGGCGGAGTTGATTTCCAAAGGCTACTAAATGAATTCTACAAAAGCCTCCTACAATTTCCAAACGTAGATAGATAGTTAGTGCAAGCTATCCGAACAGTGGACGTGCCACTTGTGTACACTGTGCTTTAATAGAAATGCATATTGTACTACTACCACTACAAAAAGGTCCGGTCTCAGCGTATACTGAAACGTACAAGTACAATTTGGTAAATCAAAGATGATTTGTTCTATGAAGATTCATTTGTACCAATGCAGGTATTAAAAGTACACTATGTAAGTACAAACATTACAAACACTACAGTTTTTGAACTCAATGTAGTTCTAGAATTTTGAACCCTGAACCTCGGTTACAATGGTTACAATACGTACTTGTGGAAGCATAGGATGGTAGTGCAACAATCTATGAACATTCCTTTCACTCACCAATATCGGTACAAATGCAGTTGTCCTACTACAAACACTACAGACACTACAATTTCATAATTGAATGTATTCCAACAGTTTTGAATCCTAATACAAACACTACAAACACTACAATTTTAGAATTGAATGTATTCCAACAATTTTGAATCCTCAACCTTGGTTAGTGCAACATTCTATGGACATTCCTTTCACTCACCACTATGGTACAAATGCAGTAATTAGAGTACAATTAGTATCCTATGTACAAAACTAGTACATGAACTAATACAGAACTTGATGATACACAAGGAGATGAGGGAATTGCGTATACAAACCTTTACATAATTTGATTAATTGAATCACATGAGATTGTAGAGCCTTGAGTCGCCATTGCTTGCTCAAATAGTGCCTGGTTGCTCCTGACAATAGCACTACTAGACATTTGTCTAGTATTACAAAGTCCTAGATAGTACGCAATGTTGCCTTGCTTGGACGTTGGTTTTTCCAAAACATGCGATCCATCCGTCGAAGTAACCAAAGAATCAAACTCTGTAGTACTACAAAATGGGAAGTAAGCTGTGATGCATTGTTGAACTAGTCTAGAGGTACAAAATGGAAATAATCCGTGATGCATTGTTGAACAAGTGTAATATTTTAGTTAGACAACCTAGACCGCAAATTCAACTAGTGCAAGATTAAATAAAGAAGAAGCCAAATACAAGTACAAGACTGGGAACAAGAATGGTTCAGAAAGGATTGCACATTCCCATTGAGGTTTTGTGGACTAGAGAGAAGGGCTAGGGACTACAAGTGATGAAGCAAATCCGCAAGGGGACTTTTCTCTTTGAATATGCAGGAGAGATTGTTACAAATGTTGAGCTTAGGCAACGTAGGGTTTTTTCAAGATTGGGAAAATCAAAGGCTTTAACTCTAGCACTTGATGCTGATTGGAAATCCGAGCTAGTGGCAAACAATGATGTGGCATTGAGCATAGACAACACTTTTTGGAGAAATTTTAATAGATTTTTTAACCACAAATATTTGCCATAAATTGTACTTTGTGTTTTTGAATTGCATATGTTGTGATGAATATTGTACTAGTAGATTGTACTAGTATTGTACTAGTACAAATTAAGGGTTGATTGTTATTGCACTAGTAGAAAAATAGTGTCCAGAACAACAAATTTTCCACTGAAAAGTATTGTCCAATTAAGTTGATTTGGATGCATTGTACTGAACAGTATTCCATACAAAGGTGTTGTCCAAAATACACATGGGTTGTCCAGAAGCATTGTATTAGACAATACTCCACAGAAATGTGTTGTCCTGAACACAAATGTGTTGTCTACAAGTATTGTACATGACAATATTCCACACAAATGTGTTGTCTAGAAGACACATGTGTTGTCCAAAAGCGTTGTACCGGACAATATTCCACACAAATGTGTTGTGCAAAATCTGTTGGTTTGGTCAATTCACTACTAGGGACATGTTCACTATGCTGATTTAATCAATAGAGCTTGGATCATGATGTAGCATTTTTTACCATAACACTCTCCAAGATGGACACTTCTTTCTATAAAATGTATGGATTGAAGGCTGTTTTTTCTTTATTTACTCTAAATATGTGCAGAGAAAGTACATTTTGAAACAAGGTAGTCACCTTCTGAGGCATTCACATGCATTCATTTCTAATGAGCACTCTTAAAATTCTTGATTACTTCCTCTAAGTCCTTCACAAGTATTTTATCACTTCATCTGAACCCTACCCAACACATGTACATCCACAGAACTCTTGCTCCTATGGGGAATCCCATAACATACTAGATGCCTCCTGCTACTAGCATTTGGCATTATATATATCCTGCACAAAACGCACCCACTAAAATGTCGTAAACCTCATATGCACTCCTTTAATTAAACACCAAAATAAATAGAGTTCAGCACAAAGTATGGCAAACCTTGTACTTATAGAGGACTCAGGAACACAGAATTCTACCTCAGACGACCGAGCATAGAGGCCCTCTCTTCATATAGGCCGCCCACCAACAATGTAAGAACCGCTCTATATTCAATATTGAAGAGTCCAAGGTAGCTGAGAGCTTCTACTGTGAATCACTGACTTCTCTCATCCCATTTGTCTTTAGGCATGGCCTTCAAGCGTTCTTCTAGCACCTTTGTCCTGCACGCTTGAACGTATGCAAGTTCACAAAACTGTTCACTATGAGACTGAGGTTTGAATCCTACCCAGCAATCTCAACCCTTACCACAAGCATTAATACAGGATACCACAAATAAAAAGTCTCTTGAGCAAAACATTTATCTTGCCTAGTGAACATTTAACAAGTGTACCTTAAAAATTCACAACCATGCATGATGCAGCATGCACAACCTTTGTGCATACCAGTTCATTTTCAAGATCCACTGACCTCGTCTTCAGTCGTCGCTCCATCACCTACTTCAAGTAAGACACTTGTAGGCTTCTGTCATAAGTTTCAAGACGTGACAGCACCAACAACAGTGGAAGACTCTGGTTTAGAGTACCAATGAGGTTCACTAGCTTGCTCTTGGTGGTTTTCAGAAGCCACTAGGGAACAGTCCATGACAAGTGTATGATGTTTGTTGTCCACTACCTCCTAGCACAACCACGTAATCTATATGAACTCTATTTCAATACAAAACTATAGGGTGCCAACATAGCAATCATTCAGAAAAGCAAACAACAGCTTCATTATAGATTTATAGCTGGGAACCAACAACCTCAATGTGAATTCAAACAACATGCAAGCTGCAAATCCTGTTCAATTACGGAAGAGGTTCCATATAAGGTAGTTGACCTCAGAGTTTGCGAGGAACAACCTTAATGGTACAGAAAATTTGAGGAATCACAAACAACTCTGTTAGTCATTGACAGTTGCCTTCGGACCTAAGTACCGTGGATTCTTTGGGGCTGCAGCTACAGACTCCGGCTGATCGAGTAACGGTTTACAAAGAGGACCTCCTCGATGCTCGTTCAACATTCCTCCTCTACAATTGAATGACCTCGGCATAATGGCTACTTGCGAACATTTAATATGACAACACAATCACATAATGGAAAAAATGACTGACACAGCAAGATACAAACTATAATGAACAATGGCACGGCGACCAGAATTGAAGAATTTCCAATGCAACTCCCGAGAATTGAGATTAATATCAAAATGCTGCCAATTACTCACCTTGAAATACTGAGAACAAACTTGTAAGCGTTGTCTACCGGTTCATTAATTGTCGGCAAGCAAGACCGTCAATAATTACCTAACAATCCACTTCATAAATTAGATTTCAATAAGGTGTCATCAATAATTACCTAACAATCCACTTTGTAAAATAGATTTCAACAAGGCGTTATCAGATGATACCTTCTCTTCCTCAATCCTAATAAGAACTTTTGATTTACCGTTTGTCATGACTTCATAAATTTCATGGGGATCTTCTTACATGGTCATTTTGGTCATTGTTAATACTATGCACAATCTTTGATAAACCACTTTCAAATGCTAAGTTATGTACATAAGGATTTGAAACTATGAATACAAAGCCTGATGATCCAGTCATCTCTATCCAAAATGCTCAATTTTGAGATGCAGACAGCAAACAAAGACCAATAGTCACTAGTGTTGCTTGTGTCTACCCAATAATCTGAAATGCATAAAATTTATCAAGGACCTTACATCGAAGTGGATCTCTCCACGTACGACATTCTCATTAGTTAAAGGCTATGCCTAAAAAAGGGCCAGTGAATATGAAATACATCAGTTAATAGCTATAACCCACTCCCCGGTGCTCTATAAGAGATTCAAGCAGCAGGGGCAGCAGCAAATTCCTATAAAATCTCATTCTATTCGTCCAAGGATAACGTCTAGAAAGACATACCCTCCGTATTATGGTTTTTTGCTCCAGTTTGCAAACATTGAGGCAGTCAAGCAGGTTGTACAATAATAGCTTTTGCACCTGCATTGATCTCATATTTAGAGCGATCTGTCAACAAACAAAGTGCAATTCATTATTACAGAATTCAAGTTCGTTTGCCTCGTATCAAATGATTCCTGCATGCACTACCTCTATGTGAAGAAACGTTGTTTACAAAAAATATCAAGAACATCTGAATAGCTCATCCATGGTACTCCATAAAATTTAAAAAAAATGAAGACTATAAACTTGTACAACTCTATCACTGCCTTTGGTAATAACATCAATGTCGCCAATTTGCAGAGCGCCAATGGTCAACGACAACATTTATTACTCCCCACAAATTACATTACGTTAAGATACAAAATAGAACTTAATGCATGATCAAGGAAAGAAATAAACCTTCCACTCAAGACATTCAATGCAATTAATTATAAACTTCTCCACACATCGAAGCTGCTGCCCTTGTAGAGTAAATGGTAAGCATGTTAGCAATAATACAAAATTGGCACTCTTGAACTTGCATTACCACCAGGGCTTTTATTTTGGATTTCCTAAGGTCACCTTCAAGGCGAAATGGATCTGAGGCTCTGAAGTTCTATTGGCAATATGATAATTTCCTCGGGCTTACCACATGTCATATCAACAAAAAAAAATTGTTCCAATACAAATTACAAGGAGTCGAAGACTATTCCATTGTAATTGTGAGTTTCCCTTCAACATTCAAAATGAATTTGGTAGAAGCAGCTGGTTGGCAAACCAACTTGTTCTTTAGGGGTGTCCTCCGCAGGTCCCAATTAAAAGCCATTATGAAAAACATTTGTGCACCCGAAAGCCTCTTTCCAACTGCAAAATAACTTCAGACAAGTACAAGAATGCTCAATTAGAAGTTACGTAAACAATTTCAGCAAGAATATACTACTTAGACCTAGTACACTCTTACACTCTAACAAGTGTATTGGACTTTGGCAACAAAAAAACAACCTCAGCTTCATTTAGAACACTGTTGATGAAGCATAGAGAGCATTCAAGTGAATTACAACTCTTCGGTCACTTACGTTATGAACGCTCCTACCTCGCTGATTCAAGGCTTCCGGAACCTCTACCATGACAGTGACGCCTACTTAAATGTCTCTGGCCTCTCCTTCAGCAAGCACTGGTCTCCTTCTCTTCATCAACAGTGTTCCCAAAGCTCCCAATGGCATGATCATTTCCCTTGTATCAGGTCCTTCATATAAGGCAAGACTCTGCCAATTCAAATGCGGTATGTGCAACAAGAGTTACACTTCACCACAAAGCATGAGCACATACATTCTTCAATTGCTTGGGAACACATGCTCAGCGTATCTAGCATCTTCTCCAAGCGCAAATAGTTCTAATATGAATCCAATTGTATGACAAAAACCATGTCAAGGAGGGACTCCACTTCTTGAACATTTGCTACTAGGTTTACAAGAGTGATGAAAGTTGTTACCCTCTAAAGTCTAAGAAGTATAGGGGATAAATACCTTTATTGGGGATGGACCACCATAGTCGCTCTCCTAAACAATGTCAGGGTCCTCCGATGCACTCGCATTTAGTATTTTGAACATGGACAAAATACATAGCTTTCTGGATAAATATACGGACGACTCAGGTAAAAGTCCTAGTGCTTCTGCAAATCAATGCTGTCTAAACAAATACTGTCCACACCTGCATTTATTCATATCGAAAGACAATAATCAACACCCTTGATTGTAAACTGTGAAATACAAACATCACTTTCAAACACATTTTCCATTGGAAGACGACCTACAAATGTCATGAAGCTTGTGCTTCTCTTCTTCTGCTCCCTAAGTACGAAATACCATCAAATGCAACACAGTTACATACCAATTCTTGTAGCATTTAGCAGTGCCAACTACTCAAAATATTGGAAATCTCTAAGTCCTTAGAAAATCCCTTCGCTCCCCTTCTTATCATGTTAGTTAGCAAGGAGGATAGTTTATAAGAATTTAAGACAAGGATTCAGCAAACACTTCATCGATGAAGAGTATGGTTCAAAAAAAAATCCCGTGCGCTTCAAAAACTCTACAAACTCTCAGAATCTTCTGAACATCTAGACCTATTGAAACATAGGCAAGCTTCACTTCAATGTCCTCAAATAAGGACAGATGCATCAACTATTAATGTCTGTTTATGGCATCTTCTCTCTATCCCCTAAAGCAGCATCTTACTGTGGTAACAACTTGCACAAGGCCCGAACACCCTTGAAGTTCACGGCATCAGCTAATTGAATAACCTGCAATGCAATCGTGAAGACTACCATGTATATTGTACATCAACTAATCGGATGAACATGCTCAAAGAGACTGCACATAAAATTATTGGCCCTTCTAGTATGGTTGCCAAGTAAAGTATGCAACCACAAACTATTAACTCTCATTTACAGCACCAAGCCAGTGCCTACAATAATATGGAAACTTAAACCACAACTACAACAAATGCGTCATAAAAATTGCTTCAATGACATATGATTATACCTGCAATGCAATGGGAACTTGCTCGGTCTAGTATAGCAACAGTTCAGACGCTGCAATTATGCCTACCTCAGTAGTAAGTTCCACTAGGGAGTGACGAAGAGTAAGTGTGTGGACAAAACCAAATGGGGCTCTCAACAACCTCACCTGGAAATGCTTTTCTAGGATGAAATGCTTCAATCAAGAAAACATGAGCACAATAAAGTCAGAGAATGTCCTCAACCTTCCGTTCAGAACTGCACAAGGCATTGAAAAAGGAAAAGGGAAGAAAACACAATGTCAAAAAATTGCAACAACATTGAACACTTATTTTGAAAAGAGTGGGACCGCAAGGGAATGGGACAATCAAGCCAGAGCATACGGAAGCTGAATAAAAAGACTCCCTCTGAGTGATTTCGGCCAACTGAAGCTCTCAGCATAGCACTGTCACAACTAGCCTTCGCAATCCAGTATGACTTCAATGTTGTCCTCAAGAAATAAGCGCACTTAGGAAGGACTCAAAAACACTACATCAATGATTAATGCCAGTGTAGCAATACACAAATCTTTGTGCTTCATTTATGATTCAGGATTGGGGGAATCAAACTAGCAGTTCCAAGTGAAGAATAGACACTGCAAGCTTTTTTCAAAAGAAAACTCTAGGAACAAGAGGTATCCCCATGAAAGCGGTATCTTTGGAAGCAACAGCTCTTTGTCAGTACTTTTGGAAGTAACACTGCAATAAGATACCAGTGTTAGCCACAAAAAATAAAGGTTTGCCAACAGTGGAGATGTTAGAAATGACAAACTCAAATTTCATTCCTAAATGTAGTTAGTCTCCACTCCATGCAATGCACTTCACCACATCAGGAGCTGGTGGATCCTTCATCTCTCCCAAATCCTTATTTCCTGAAGGAAGCGCACATTGGAATGAATATAGGGAAACATTGTTGACATGGTCCATGGATTGCAGACACAAAGAACCAAAGAACTAGCCAGTTCAAGCATCTTCTACATGTCCTGAGACGGACAATTACAAATGAAAACTTGATTGTTACTAATTCAAGACAATTTCCTAAAATGTCATAAGACTAGTGAGCAGTCGTCCATATCTTTTTACCTATTTCTTTATCGCGCCAATCATCCGCTCATTCAAAATCATTACGAACAATAATCACACACCTATGCTTCAATGACAGGTAGGGTGCTCATGTTATTTTGGAATCCACAAATAGGACGCAAGGTATACAATTTCAATCCACAATTACTAAAATGTTATTTGAAAACAAGGCATTTCAAAAATACTCCCCACACCAAAAGATTGAAAAACTACAATAATGAAACGCAGTCCTCATGCATCTTCTTATTTGTAGATAAAAACTCGGTCGGCTTTCACAATGGCAAGCATCCCTTGCTGCTCATTCCACTCATACGAATTTGCACCCGCGTTTTCCTCAAATACCAAAGGACATTGAATCATGGCAATGATTTACTTGCAATAGGGTCCAATAGCAAGATGAGCAAGTATTGAGATTGCAAGACGTACATGCATGATTGTCACTGCCTTCTTTGTAAATCCAAATACTTTCACAGTACCTCAGAGTAAATAAGAGGAAAACGACTAATCAAACTCCTCTGATGACAAAAGGTTGTGTACAAATCTTGCACTTACATTTCCAATACCCATCCATGCAATCCACAAGAAGTCAAGAAGTCAAGAGCCCCATAGCCTAAAATTCTTGATCTTCAGAGGACAGTCCTTTAGGATGTGAACTAAAGCAACCGCATTGTCAACCCTTGCTTTCAAATTGCAAACCTATTAGGTTAGTACACAAAGATCTTATTGGAGCAAAACTTGGTTGCCAAAACAACGTCAATTTCATTCACACTTCTTTGGACTCCCCAAAAGCTTTGTTTGATTGAGAATCAGCCAACGCAAGCGACAATAAAAGTAGTGAATAAGCACAGAAACAATCAGAATTAACAAAATATGGGCTCAGAGTCCACGAAAAATAGAATGCGGCAACTAAGCCACCCTCCTTTAGCCAATCCTTGATCGCAGTCCCCCAAAGCATAGTGTTATTAATACAAAGAAGACACAGAGAATTGTAATGAAGCGTTCACAATGTCCATAGATCTCATAGTAGCAATGCACTATTTTCCAGAAGAGTCATTATTCGTTTTATTTCTTCAAACCTAGAGCAAACGGGAATTCTAGAATGTCCACTCTGCCTATTTGTATATGGTCCGAAATTGGTGAAATTAAAAAAAAAGGGTTTAGGTTGCGCTGCAAATACTGGTGAAACTCTTCAAAGCAGCATTCTCACCTTCTATTCAGTCAAAAATTTCAGCCCGCTTCAACAATCCGAATTGTACTATCGGGAATGGAGCAACTGGTACTTGAATTCCATCTCCTTGCCATTGAAAAGTGCCCAAATCCTACCTTGGCTTCGGATTCTGACACCCTGTTGTAGGTCTTACAAATACTATCTCTGCAAAATTGGTCAGAAAGTGGTTGCAAATAATTTCACAATTTCCACTACTTTTTTGTGAGCAATGACATAAAACAAGCAACTCTCTAAAACCCTTCTAAGAAAATGACTTTTAATATTACAAAATGAAGTTAAATATGTGGGTCCGCGACGACAATCCAATCGCGGGGAAGGAATCAAAAAGCCAACCACCAACAGTGAAACTATATCCTTGTATAGCTTTAGTGGGAAAGTGCAATAGCCAGCCTACTAAATTATAACGGATTGAATCTCCAACTGTCGACCACGTTACGCACTTGTTGAATTATCTAAACCAATTTAAGCATTCGCCACAAATAACCCCCAAGACGAGCGCATCAAAAAACATCACAGCTTTGTGTACAACACAGACGTCCGTCAAGTTGAAATTTAAACATATGGTATGTCATAGGACAAGGAAACACAAATCCTGCCTTTAGGCGTTTTAAATGACAAAACACCCAAGATGACCCGTGTATCGTTCCCAAAGGATTTTAACTGTAGTTTCTTCAAATTTACCAGAATAGGATCCGGAAAACAAAACCCAAGGCAAAAGATATTCAGAATTGAAACTTGGATACTACCTCTCAAACACCCTTACTTCTAAATACTCTCCCAATCAACTCATATAACCACATACCACTTCACTAGACATGAAGGAGTGTCATTATCCTATGCTTCTCCCTATCCAGATCAACAACTTATCACCCAGCAATGCAAATGCGGAATCGGAAGGAGTGTCATAATCCTATTCCTCTTCCGAATCCAGATCCATACCTTGTAAACTTAGTAATAGAAAGTAGAAGTTTAATCTCGTATATGGAGGGCTGCGCTCTTAGATTAAGGAAGAACGCGTGAATCCTACCCTCCAGATGATTAAAGTGACTGAAGACTTCACTAAAAGGAAAGCAACAAAAGACAAAAAAAGGATGGGACGCAAGTTCTTCCTCACAACTAACACAGAAACTAATCCGCGCCAGCAGGTCACTCAAGAAACCCCTACAATCCCCACGTTACTACAATGACAGATCAATCCAGATGCAATCCAAAGAGGAGTATGTGGTACCTCGCTAACTAAGAGATTCCTCCAACCTTCCAGTTCCTCTCCTCTGATTACAGCATGACCTCTTAGATGTCAGGTAGCGTTTGCCCTTCCTCTCAAGGACTCACCTAACCTAGGAATGGCTATCTCGCTCAGAAGACTCCCAAGAAACATCAACGGATAGAATTTCCTCCAAGTACACAAAGTTTACAGAACCAATCCTCAATACTCTTGAACATAGATCCGAACAAAATCCGGTGACAACTCCTCTCCTCAAATCTTTACTACCAAACTACCTAAACTAACAATGATCAAAGCACCACCTAACCCCTCAACACAAGACCAAGACTTTTTAGACCAGTACTCATGGAGTTGAAATCCAAGCTTCCTTTGCAGAAATTGAATAGAAAAACAAGAATACTAAAACGCCCGAAGCTTAAACTAACTTTGAATTTCTAAATACCAAATCAAGGGAAACCCTAGTGGTCTCCAGCAATCCAAAATAAAGGACCAAAGAATGGCACGCGTCATTCTTTATCCTTCTAAGTTGACTTCCTACCAACCTAGATGATTCGCAAAATGTGCATCTCAGATCCTAAAAACCCGGAAAGACATAGTCCAGGTGCATGCAACTGAAAAGTACCTCCCAAGTAACTTCTAATTCCTAATCAAAACTTACTAAACTATATTTTACTTTATTGTAAATTCCTCTTACTATTCCTAGGCTTATCCTAAGATCTTCACCCTCCTAATTCTACTTCTTAGCATTCTTTGGAGAAGGTTCCTCAGAGTTTGAAGCACCCTTCCTTGGCAGATGCTTCCTGCTGACTGGGGGTTTAGTTGTCACCTTACCCTTAGCCGTACTCTTCCCCTTTTTGTCCGGCGGAGAAACAATTGCAATGTTAGGTTCCTTCTCTTTTTCCTCTTCTACTTCCAAGTCCAGTTGGGACTTGGACTCGGATCCGGATTTCGATCCGCTACCCTCCTTTGCTGACTGACCAGGCGACTCGTCCTCCTGTGAATGGTAACTCTTGGATGGCTCCTCCCGTGCTCGTTTGATGGTGAACTTTGACTTCACCCCGCTGGTCTTCACTGGAGAAGGTTTGGCACCTTTACCCTGCGGAGTCCGAAACTCTTTTTGTTTCTTCTTGATGGTGCTCTTGGATCCGGACCCTGGTGTCAAACCCTCACCGCCTTCTAACTTTTGTTTGGAAGGGTCCTCGGCAGGTGTCTTCTTTTCCATGCTTCTCCTTGACTTTGCAGGTGTTTTAGGAAGTGCACATGCTTGTTGTAAAATTCCCCGGATACTATCAAATATTTGGTCCACACTATCCGCATACTCGGCATAGACTAGGACGGCCTTGACCACAATCTCATCTCTAGACTTTTGATTTCCTCGTCAAAGCACTTAGCTTTATTGAAAACATCCCTAGAATTCTGGATAAACCTCTTGACCCTCTTCAGGGTCTCTTTGAATTTAGTGGAATTCTTCCGCTCTTCCTTACTTTCGGCCTCACTTTTGTCTAACTTCATGCGGAGGGATTTCTTCTCACTGGCCAATTATTTAAATTCCTCTCTCTGTTGGTCTAGATCTTGCTGCCCAATTAGTTCCTCTACCAAATCTACGAGTTTGGATACTGTGATTCTCCCAGGTAGTTTGCAAACTTTCCTCACTACTACCCTCTCAGCATCCCAATCCTCCCTTGTCTTCTCCAAACTCTCAATGATCTTTTCTAGAAGATTTTTTGTCTTGTCTTCCGATTCCGCGGAAGTTTCCCTCTCACTCTAAGACCCTTTCTTCTTCTCAGAGGTTGGTATCCTACCTAAAGAATCTCTCCTCTTCAATAATCCTATTCTGGATACCTCATTTGGTCCATTCATCTTTTCCTCACTCTCTTTCTTCAGGGGAGTAATGATATCAAACTTACACATCACGGAAGCCGCCTTTAGGATCCCTTCCTTGTTCTTCCTCAGCACGTCTAAATAGGAGTACAAATGAAATAAAAAGGGTCCTATGGAGGTTGCCTTGGTACTGCATTAAAAATTGACCATCTTTTGGACTAAGTCCCTCACTATTCCTCCCCAGAATACCTTCCTCTCACCGCTCAGTGCTCCAAAAATTGTGTGGGCCCAAGTGATTGTGATCCGGTTTGGACGTTCCGGATACAGGATGGATACCCAAAAGTCTAAAACTCTCTTTTCCCTTGGGGACTTACAGTCCGCTACTCTGTAGCTATCCTTTAGATGAGGCGGGTTCTCGAATTTACCTTTTGCAATTTTCTACAATTGTATACCTTTTTCCATTTTTCAATCGTCCACTTCTTGGGCTGAGCATGCGCAGTCCTCACCCATTCATTTGACTGCAGCTTCAAGAGCTCCTTCACCATGTCCTTGTCCTTCAGGCTCTATGGTTTTTTCAGGAAAGCAGCAACACCGATCTGCCCTAGATCCTCTTCCAAACGTTTTCGCTCCACGGCGTCCTTTAGGATTACCGGATGGATCACCTTGAATTTGAGAGAATCTGACCCGCTTCCCTCGGCCTTCACCATTGCTAAAGTCCCTAAACAATCAGCTCAAACGATGCCTTCCTCTCAAAGGATTCCGAGCAGTTTCCTACTGGGTGAGGATCCTCTTCTGCTCTTTCACTCCGGAAAATGGAAACCTTTCTATCCTCATCAGCCCCCCTCCCATGCAAAAGCTTCACAACTTGCTCTCAGACACCAGCCAAACTCAAACACACAAGTGAAGATGGAAGTTCCAAACCCTAGAACTTCCCTGAAAAGAGTGGCCGCCAGATTAGGGTAGCCATCATCTTCCTGCATGCGGAAAATTCAGACCGTTGAATCATCAGCCCTAATTCCCGATATGGCCGTTGGATTCTACATTCACTAG
Source organism: Neckera pumila (assembly GCA_963969595.1). Taxonomy (NCBI): domain Eukaryota; kingdom Viridiplantae; phylum Streptophyta; class Bryopsida; order Hypnales; family Neckeraceae; genus Neckera; species Neckera pumila. Next base: position 3,204,354 of record OZ018418.1, read on the forward strand.
CCTAGTTTCCGGTAGTTGTTCCGTTATTTCTCCACAATTTTCTGATACCCGGTCCCAATTATGGGGACAATCTCGAATCCTAATCTGGTTCTGGTTTTGATGAAGTACAAGAAACTTTAACTACAGATTTTAACTTAAGTATCTAACTAATATCATCCTATTACTAAGGAAGATTACTTGTGTTAAGGTTCTCAACTTACCCTTGGATAAACCAAAAAAAATGTACCTTTAGTAATAACTCTCTATATTTTTCTCACTAATAAGACTTATTCTACTTTTCATGCTCCCACATGGTAGCATTAAGGAAGTAAACTACAACCCAAATTCACCACTTTAGTAGGAAATATAGGCCAACAACATGGTCCACTTTACATTTGCAAAAGCTCTACATTTGGATGCGACCACTCGCCAGTCTGGAAGTTTTGACTCAGTTGAAGATGGTAACGACGACATTGTACAGCTTGTAGTCAAAAGTCTCCATTACATAAATAAATGAAAGCCAAAACCGTTAGAACTTACTTTATTTAGTCTAGGATTCTTGTCACCAAATTTCAAAACAGTTGTAACGCCATTGATACTTGGTATAATTGGGCTGACTGAGTTCTTTTATTGTTGAGCGCTTTAGAAATTTGGAAAAATTGTACTGTCGCACGAAGCTTGTCTGACACAACAATACATCTAGCAAATTAAATTGAGACTTCCACATAAAATTGCTATACACACAAACAAAGACTGTGACATCTGCCAACAAAAACGTCCTAAACACCACCCCCATGCCCTAAAATACCGCAGTTACAAGCCACCACCTCCTATGTTTTTACACAGCCAAATCCAAACCCACCACTTGCATGGCAGCATACAAGCGAAAGAGCATTGAACGCAAACCCTATCCACCCCTAACATAGTTGCCGCAACACCCAAAGTTCACTCTGCTCTCCACCACCATGTTTTAACTTCATGCCCGCTTACAAACAAGCACTATCACTCATACCACAATTGAAGATTCCCAAAAGCCCTCTCCACAAGCGCACATACAATGTCTGACAAAAAATATTACCACATTCTCTTAGCCTAACACCTTATGAGATCAGATACACCCGGCCACATTCAACTTAACAACAAGATTTGAGAACTTAACATATTGAGCTTCCCCAGCTTACAGCACGTAACTAATTGTTAATTCCAGTAGGAGAGCTTCCCATGAGGACTTCAAGGAAACTGTGTACCAACTACATGAACACAATGTCAACAAAATGAAAGGCATACAGAAATAGGCATCCAGAATTGAAATTTGAATTGAATGAAATCCACACCAACGTTTAAACTGGATTAATCTTCACAAGCAAAGTATTTCAATTTATCTACCTTAATAATTCCTTAGCCACAAGAAGTACTACATATTGTATAGCCACAAATACGGCAACACACACCATTCTTTAAAATTCAACACTTCATAAAACGTGTTCATTCCAGGTCTAAAGCCTCACATACAAAGAGACATAAACTGCACGGCATCAAATATTCAATTTCATCGCCTACTCTACAATACACAATACTACTTCAAAGCGCTTGCAAATAATACTACATATGGTATGTATATACTTGACTAGATGCTTCTTACCAACATTGACATGCATCCAATAGTCCTATTGGAAACTGCCACTTGAGCAAGACCATGCACACTTAAATTTTTTTTCAAAAAAGGAACTCCCACTGCCTGTAGTGCACATTTTCTATATATTGGCTATGATTCATCTTTGCTGTCCTCTTCAAAAAAAATACTGTCCCCCTGCTAAGTACAATTCAAGTTTCGTTAGAACCCGATTACATCAGTGCTGTATTTGTCTATTCTTCACCAACATCAAAGGAGTCACTAAAAGGAAATGGAAAATATAGGACAATATCCCACTGCATGCCCAAGTAACTACATGCTTACCTTCATTCCTTGGACAGTATTCTATGCAAATATTTTGCTAACTGCTATGGCATCAAAATCTGTGACGGGGACGCGTCCTCGTTTGTCTTCATTTGCAAAATCTCTGATTCCAACCTCTTATTGTAGTCTTTCTTTGAAATCCCTTTTGCTGGAACACTTCCGACGGTGTTTTGTCCAACAGACTTTCCTCGCACACTCCTTTCCAAACGCTGTAGGCCATTTTCACCGCCTCCTTGGCTTGTCTTCACAATTGAGACAAAGAGCAATAGAATATTTCAGTTTTCCTCTGCCCTCATTACAGCATTAGTACATCTGAAGTGACAACAATAAGTCCAGACTACAAAACACTGCAATTGATGCAAAGCAAAATTAGAACCTCGTCTTCAATTCAAAAACAAGGGACACGCTTAGCAACCTCCTCTTGCAACCAGATTTTTGGTTTTCCTTTGCTTACCTAAATGTTGGAACAGAAACAAGTAAATAGGATCTGGATCCTGTTAGAGGGGTAGAAGAAGACTGAAGATAGACAATGCTAATCCAATAAGGATAAAACTGGATCTGATCCGGTCAGAACGTTAGTATTCAAGAGCGGAATCACATTTGGATCTCACCTAAGATCGGATTAGGATTGAACCAGATTGATATGGACCAGACCGGAAAAGGTCAAGATGACCAACCAGGGGTCCTGGGACTATATAAAGGTTGGTTGTCCTCATTTTCACTCCTTTACTTCCCTTGAGTTCTGGAGCTGACCTTGAGCGCTTTTATGCCTCTGTCTGCGCCAGAGTTGTTATGTGTGTGAACTTTAGGCCGGGTACGTCAGAGTGTGTAGGAGAGGTAGAAATTGTGTGGGTTGTAGGTTTTCTGTTGTCTTTCGGTTGAGATCGGACGAGAGGAAGTGAGGAACGGGATGTGCCGCTAGGAGAGAGTGAGGTAGCGACCGGGAAGGGTCTAGTTAGCCATCCGTGTCCATGCCTCAGCTGTGTAAGAGCAGACCGGAAGCACCCAGTTCCTCCTCCGACGTCAAGCTCCGGAAAGTAGTTCCGGTCATCCCTACCCCGGTATCGGCATGGATCAAGCTCATGGACGATCTCAACGCGATGGGTTGTCTGGTGTTGATGGATAAACCCTAGGGGTTTAGGAAGGAGCGGATGGTGAGAGAGCTGAAGTGTAAGGTGCCGAATGAGTTTGACAACACGCTCCGGGGCCGCTTGACCAAATGGGAAGAGGAGAGGTGGAGGGAAGTTTACAACTTCCGGATGGGAAATTCCGGCATGGCTGGACGGAGAGTCGAGTTCATCCATGACAAGTTTCATAGAGAGCCGAGCAGCAAGGATGGATACACAGTTGCGGATTGCAAGAACGACCGGCACCGCAACCTCCTCCAATTCCTGGTTTTGATCGTCCACCCGGAGAAGCCAACGAGGGTGACGATGACCATCGACAACACGATTTTTGGTTCCCTGAGCGAGGAACAGAAGGTGAACTGGGCCGGGATCTTTTCCGATCTAGTGTCCCAGATGGTGACAAGGATCGGGAAGAGTAGGGCCACTCCTTTGAGTCCCTATCTCTTCCACCTCTACCATCGCAACCAACTCCTCACGGATACGGAGGAAAAAACATGGAACCTTCAGGAGTCTATCTTGAAGTATGGAGAGTCGGGTTTGGATGACAAGCCGGAAGATCCAACCGGATCCATACCCGAGACAGAAGAAGAAGACAAGGAGGAGCACCTCCGGACGAGGAAGCGGATGAAGACGACGCCTCCTCGCAAGAGAAGAACCCCTCCTACCAACCGGTTGACTTCAGAACAGGGACCGGAAGTAGAGATTCCAACATCCGAAGACCCGACCAATCCGTTCAATCAATTGACTGTAATTCTGTGTGGGATACGAGCAGATTGTGAGGGCAAGAGGAGGATCCTTGCTAGTGTCGGAGAGCTGGTGGATGCACTGGGGGATAGTAAGCTACCAGGTAAGGTGACCCAGTATTTGTCTAATCCGGATGAGCACCAGAAGCAAGAGGCAACGATTTGTCAACTTCAGGAGGAAGTCGACACTCTGAAGACCGAGATTACAGCCCTCAGAGAGGACAAAGCTGCAGTCTGGGAGATGACAGAAGCAACCTAGAAGGTGGCTGAGTCTGTGAAGGCCACTCTCAGAGAATCCGGATCCGCCGCAGTCAAGGCGGAATTATTTGACAAAGGGGAGCATGAGGAGAAGAAGGTATCCGATTCCCGGATAGTTCGGATCTTGACCGACTTCACCGATCGGGTGGAAGCGTCATTGGTGGCGGCCAGGGAGATAGCCAATCAGATGGACATCAGCAGTCGGAAGTTGAATGGGTCCATGTACTCCCGGAAGATCCAACTCTTGGATCTCTCGCTATTAGATTTGTTCTCAGCTGGAGGATTGAATCCGAGGGAGCCCAAGGATTAGACGCCCAAGTCAAGAAAGAGTCACCGAAGGCCTGGGCCTAGGCAACCAATTCATCTAGATTCATCGCCAGGATCAGATCTTCCGAATCCTGCTGCCGGGAAGCGGAGCAGGAACTTGACTGAAGTTTTCAACCAACTGCCCACGGAACCCAAGAGTCCTATGCTGGGTGGGGGAGTTGGAGAATAGGTATGTAGGTAGGAATGTAATGTTTGTAAGATAGTTAGGACCGGATCGGTTGCTGACCCGGACTGGCCGGTTAGGAACAGACTCGAATGTCCAACGCGGATTTCCGGAGGCCTTTTTGCCTTGTAATCAAGTTGTATATAAGTCAGCCCCTGCTTGGGAGCTGTGAGTCTTTTTGCCCAAATTTTGTGTATGTCTTCTCTTGGCCTCTTGTTGCATGTCTCTCCCATGTGTGGCAGGGTTGTGTGGTGAGGAGTTAAGAAGGTGCATGCTGGTGCAAGTGTGATTTCTCCCTTTGGTGTTCTTGTTTTGATCTTATGTGCAAGTGAGCAAGTTGTGAAAGTTGAGAGTCGATTTTAGTTCCTCAGCATCTCTAAGGTTTGGGATTCTGGGCGAGACAGCCATTGTTAGGCTAGGTGGATAGGGAGGGATTCCTTAGTTGCACTAGAACTTCTGGGTGGGAAATCCGGTTGAGTGTCCGATCTCTTGAGAGATCTCGCCGCCCTAGTTGGCAAACGGAAGGACTTTAGTTGAAATTGGAACGGACGGATTCACTTGCAACCGCCTGAATTCATACAGACGGAATGTGGCGCTAAGGTTGTTGTAGTATGAAAAGATTGTATGGGGGGTCTTTGTGTGATCGGTGATCCGAAGAGTTCTTTGGATTGCTGTGAAGGATCAAATCGGATCCAAATTAGTATAGGAAAGTGGAGAATAGAGAAGTGGGTCTTCAGCCACTATAAATCACGGAAGGAGCGGCGGGCCTGCCATTCTCAAAAGCAAGGGGCAAACCCTCTGATGGTGAAATAGAGGTAAAACTAAACCGGATGGGAGTAAGAGCACATGTTAGTTGATCAGACCGGATCGGAAAGTTGGCCGGATCGAGAAAGGAGAAGAGGGTTTGATTGTAGTTTTTGGTGTTGTTGTATTTCCGGTTGTGGTGTTAGGACCGGAAGAAGAAATATAGGTACTAACTAAGCTTAGAGACCAAATAAGGCTAGATACTTCACAGAATCTTGCAGGTTTGATCTTTAGAGTCACTTTGTTATATTTTAAAGTAGTTTTTGGTAGTATAACTGGGAATTTGCTTGCCCTATGCTATGACATCTCTTCAAGATCTCTTCCACACCGCTTCTACTGCTGACTTTCATCTGTGTCAGTGCTAATTTGATTTGCATTTTCTTCCTCTTCTTCAAAATGCATATCCTTGTCCAACACAATGGTTTTGCCTGAGTCCTTCTTTGGTTTTGTAAAAATAGGTCGGACCTTCCTGCGTTGTCCGTCGTACCTCTTATCTTGCTGCATTTCTGTCTCTATTTCATCTAGATCAGGAGACCTCCCTAAAAACAATTGTAGCTTCTCCCTCACACCATTAATTCCTATTGATCCAGTTCTACAAAATGTTTTTCAGCATGCGTTTGTAAATTGTCCCTGCTCAGATTTTTGCTCCCTCTGCTTACTAAATGCTAGCTTCTCTAACCGCTTCCATACTTTGTTGTTAGTGTGCAAGGCTTTTGTACCGTTTCTTTTTATCAATGCTATGAGCTCTCCCGTTCTCTTCGTCACTACCCTGCCCATCAAGCCTCTCAGGTGATAATCGCTTAATGCTTCCAAATACTCAAACTTATTGTGCAGTCGGCCTTTAAAGGTTTGGACTACTTCAAATGTTTGCTTTCTGATATGTGTGCAAGAGGGATCTAGCCCGACTGCCAACCTGTTGATTGCCACTATCCACAATGTTTTTCCAGGGCCATATCATTCACCATTATGATCCACTGTCAAGTAAAATGGCTTTTGGCCATGGTTCTTGCGTCTATCTTTCTTTGATTTGCAAATTGCTTGCCTCCCTCAGCATTGCTTCCTCTCCTTTGATTCCAACATCCGCAAAAGGTTCTCTTCCTTTACAACTTTGGAAATTAATCTTCCAATTGTCGCAGCCTCTCTTTTTGATGGCAACCGCGGGGACCTTGAAGAGTATGGTGTGGAACTCCACTAGCAAAAACTAGAAGTGTGTGGTGGTGAATTGTAACTCCTATGGCGAGGGAGAATCTTACGAGGTTTTGATTCATACTCCCAACAATGCCGTCAATCCCCACTAAAGAGCCTCCTAGACCTTTCGTCATTTGGTGCAAAACAAAGACTTTGTTAAATTTGCTATTTCACGGCTTCACTATTATGCGTCATCCTTGCATGGCAAGCAATGACCCTAGTCCCACTTGTTGTTTCGTCATCAAAATTGCCTATAGGGGAATTACAAACTAATGAAATGAACAACTTACAATGGAGTTAGTATATGAGAAATAATACCTGGGAGCGACCTAAAGTCATAAATATGTCAAAATAGTGCTACATTGGCAAACAATGACATCAACAACAAAAAGCTCATACTGCAAAACAAGGACAGAGACTGGATATCATTCTATATGATTTGCAGGAGTCTCCAACCGTTTGCATGCTACCTTGTAAGAAAAGGCAAAGGATGACTTGTCATGTACCCTTTCCATGACAATTGACAATGACAATCCTTCTTAGCTGTTGCTCATCAATGACAGGTACCCATTAAACCTTCTTACTTCCTAGAACAAAAATGCTGCGGGAAGATAATTACGCTGCATGGCATACAATATATGACCACATTTTCAAACAAAAACATGACCTCTACTCAGAAGAATAGATTTCAAAATAAATACCTTCTCTCTTGTGCATGCAAGTAATTGCATGCCCAGAGAAATTGAAATGAATTGAGTAAACTTACATCATCATTATAAATTCTTCATGGAGACCGACTCCGCAGTCAATTCTGACCACAACCTCCTTCAAATGTGTACTTGGAATCCTTGCCACTGTCAATCTCCATCTCCTTCGGCTTCACAATAACGTTTTTGTTTGATCTCTCTTGAGAAGCCCCAGCCTGCTGTGAATCTTTTGGAGTTACTTCTTTTCCAGGACACTTAGAAGCATACAGAGTTTTGCGGTCCTTATTCATGTTTTTATAGAAGGGAACATCGGATTCTTTATCTAGCTGATTTGGTTCCCCTGGAAAAAGTGATAAAAATTAGCAATGATATAGTCATTAGATAGACAACATACTTGTAAGAGACATTATATCCTCCAATAAGAGATAACATGAACTTGCAGTGCAACATCATGTCGATTTCAATGACATATTCTTGTAAGGAACCAAGTCATCAATACAACCAAGGAGAATTTGATGTATTCCATCATACACAAGTTGGATATTCTAATATCTTGGCCTCCATAGACTATCTTGAGGAGAATGTACAGTACTTCCGTATGTATATCAATGTTATCTACAAACAAAAAATGCTTCTACAATTGCTGCCACGGATGCAACATTGAAAACGGATCATTTCATTTTGGAAAAGCCAGCACTATGCATAGAAGGTAAAGAATATGTTGTGGAGAGTTGAGAAGGGTAGCACTTCCTAGGCAGTTATACACTATTCAAGAAATTATTTGAAAAAATGTGACTTACATGAGACTTGAACTCCTTTGCCTAAGGACGTAGCAATTGTTGGAGATCTGCAAGGACTGCCACGGAACTTGGAATTCAATGGTGCTGCTCCTTCATTGCCATTTCCATCAATGGAATTGATGTCCGCTGTTGTCTCTAACTTTTTCCCTTTTATAGATGGCAGAACTGTTCGAACGGTCCGCCCACAAGCAATAGCATCTTTTTCCCTTTTCTAGCAAAGTTCTTCTACATCTTGTACCGGAGTCTTTGATCGACCTAGCAGTACGTCTATGGTTGATGCAGGGACTGGTTTTGCTCTCTTTCTTCCTTTTGTTGCATCTCCCAATTTCACACTTAACTGTGGTTTCCCTCGACCCCTCTTCATAGACTCTTGCATTACTTTTTACGCTGAGGAATCTTTGACAATATTCCCTTTTGATGCTTTAGCCTTCTTCCTTCCAGTTCTCTCAGTCGCATTCTCTTCAGAGAACCATGCTTCAAACTATGCCTTTAGTCTTTGCTGAGTGACCATTTCTCCTTGGATTACCTGCCACAACAATAAAAAAGATGGGACGATTAATATGGAGGAAAGGGTAGAAAACAGAAGGCAGAACAATTTGTGAACTTACCCTTTGAAGGGCCTTCACGGATAATGTATTCTTTGCACAACTTCTTTTGTTCCTCTATGTCAATAATTGTGTCGAATATGTTTGCACCAAAACTGGTAGTCCTGGCAAACTCTTCTTCATGCACAATGGAGGGAACAAAGCAACGTGTTCATTTCAACTCGGGAGGTGACGGGAACTTACGAGTGCACTACTCTGTATGAAGTCAGTATCGAGGTCTTCAGCACTTGTAGTCCTTAATGGCAATTTGACCTCCTCTTCTGTTTTCAACTCTCTTGACGAAGTGGACCCTGAATCGCTATCGGTATTGTCCTTAACTTTGGTGGGCATAAAGTCAGAGTTTGACTCATGCACAGACTCCTCATTGTCTGTTGAAGATGACCGGTCCTCCTCCGTGGGTGCAGTGCGTGAAGCTGTGAGCCCTTGCAAAGCTCCTTGCTCTGCAAGTTGATCTAATTGCCCTTCTTGAAGCAATTTTGGTGACCCCAGAGGCAGGAACAAAGTGACTCCAATGTGGTCAATTGGCATAACAGAGTGACAAAATCTTTGACTTTGCTTTTGCAATGGTTCAAAGAGACCTCCTTCAAAGTCGCTAGATAGTACAACAATTTCAAGTTCCGAGTCGCTTACTAGGGTGATGGCATTCACACTCTTCCAAATTCGAAGTATAAGTCTACATCAAGCAATTATTTCTTGTTCAGTGACGCATATCTGCATTACTCCATATTTAAAGTTTGATGTTAGAAATAGAATGCATACATTCATTTTCCTTTCATAAACTGTTGCTTTTTGCGCGTTCTTTTTGGATTGTACTAATGCAAAGAATCTAATTCTGACGTCTGACATTATTCATTACCTGGAGCAATGGAGAAGCCTCCCTCTGCAGAGAAATAGTAATAGAGATGAAGCCAATGACAAGTGTAAAATAGTCCCAAGTTCATGGGCAAAAGCACTTAGGGTTCTGAGAAGGCACGCGTCCTAAGGAAAATTCATTAGCAAGTTCCGCAATTCTATATGGCGGTGTGCAGTCTAAATTTATTTTGTCATATACTAATGCAAGACATGCCAGTGAGCTACCACTTGTTGTGGTCATCAAACACTGGTCTGTAGAGGATTACTACTTGGGAAATTTATTACGGTGGCTCAGTGACTTCTATGTTTAGTATTGAGGCCTTCAGCTCATTCTCATGCATTGATGGCTGCGTGCTACTTTGCCCATGTTTGCCACTGCTGATCCAATTTTGGTGAGCAAAGCCAACTACTTCCATCACGACTCTATGGCCAAGAAACTTTTTTCCCCATCGTAACTTTCTACTGCCAAAAATTCCTGTCTACTTCTGTAGCAGAAGTAATCGACCATGCATTTGTGATTGGAAGGTATAAGAAACTTACACCAAGTCTTTGTGGTGTAGGATGTCGTCAAGTATGTGGTTGTTGTTTGCGATGACTTTGAACTGAAGCACTTCAATTTCTGTAGGAATTGGCATCGGGGCTACTTGTTGCATCCGTATTCTAAGAGAAGTTGGAGACTATGTTGTCCGTTGTTGTTGACATTGAACCTGGGTTCCAAATTTGAGTACGTGCTTAGTGAGCCTAGATATGCAATCCACTGTATGAAGAGAAGAGGGCTTCCTAAATGCGGGTTGGTTATAATGAGCAATTTCTAGGTATACCCAATCCCTCTTAACAGAGACACAAGGTATACAAACTATCCACCTAATTACGGTTGACAGAGATTTTCAATGAGTTGAATTTTTAATCACATGCAATTATGCAATAGTATTGTCTTCACTGAACTTGTGGCGCTTGGTCAATAGAGAAGCGGACTTGAAGAACTACCTTGGATCGGAGTCCCTCGAAGGCCTTCACAAAGGGTATACATGTAAAAGTTCAGCTATACAGTGCTAATTACATTCCTGCAATCCCTATTCATGTACATGTGCTTCTACATGCATACCACTTTTAATCTTCTTCATCAATGAGCAGTGAGCAACACCTTACAAGAATCATGGATGCAGCTTAGAAATAGTTGTAAGATGCTAGATTGTTTTTCACTACTGACATCATGATCTCATGAAAAGGCTACAACTTGCGCAATGAGCTCCACCTATGGTTGTGAAAATCCGGAGTTCACACTTGCAAGAACTGCATCTTGATGTATGTCTTCAAATCCTGCTAACTTGCTCTAAGGTAATTTTGTTAGTTAGATTTCAAATCCCATGCTCTTGTCGTCAATTAGGCAATAGCTAAGTATTGGTGATAAGCATTACAAGCAGTCTATAAGAGTGAATCTTATTTACGCAAACAATGATTTGGAGCATTTAAAAATAAACAAATCCTTGTCACACTTTGCAATTCTTTGTCACTCTCACTAAGGTGTAATCTCACAACGTTATCAATTTCATACATGAGAGGCTCCTTTAATTTGTTCTAATTGTAGAAATAACTAATGTATTAATAATCTCTTCTGTGCAACTGTTTTGCGACCAATCACAAAATAAATTTGCGAACTTTTTGTCGTTGCAGATGATCCAAGCACGTATGTATATTATTGTAGGGAGTGGTTTCAACTTACCTGTATGGAGAATGGAACCTCTTCCATAAATGTCGTATGGTAAAAGAAGACTTTAGAATACATGGTCCAACTTGCAATTGTAAGACCGTCCTCAACCACTCACAGAGGATTTAGAATGAGCTGCTTGTGAAACAAGTCAATGACTTCTATGCTATCTACATGCATGGTTATAAGGGATAGTAATGAATTGCATATTCACAAAGCTAAAGTGCATGCCGTATTCACTTAATTGCTAACTTTTGTGTGTGCTTCAGATATGCAATCAACATCCTTAAAGAAGGTGAAAAGCAAGTGTCTCAAAGTAAGCACAAAGTCATTTGAAACGTACGCACCACAAATCTCGATTGTTGCTGGATGTTCTCAAAGCAATTGAAGAGTTCGTAAAAGTCTATTGAAAATAAAACTTTCCATCAAAAGTGTTGCCTCCTATGCTAGAAGGTAAGTCATTGAGAGCACGTATCAAAGTCATTTCTTTGTTCTTTTTATGTTAAAATTGTCTAAAATCAGGAAGATTTTGACACACAAAGGTGTTTTTAGAGTTTACCCTCATGATAGTACGTAATGAAAGGGAGTTGAATTCTTAGGAGGTAATGGTTCAAGTGAGAAGGTGAAATGCATGCTTCACTCTTAAAATTTCCATTGTATATTTGGTAATCCCTCTTAGAATTCCCTCCTATCATTTGTTCTGCAAGGAACCATCCGTGTGACTACTTTTGCCACAGTTGCTTGTTTGAAATGCTTAGAAGAGAATGCTTTTGTATTCTTGATGTTGGATCTACGTAAATGAAGAGTCCGTACCAAAAGTGTTGTTAAAATGGCAATATTCTTCCACCGCTTATCCATTCGTTTTGTAGTATTGGTGTAGATTTTAGAATATATGGTCCAAAATCTGTTACTGGTTTGTGATTGATCACAACCTTGTAAATTTGAAACTGCCAAGTTTGCGGAATATTTCCATTATAACGGAACCTCCATTTATAGGGCATACGCAAATGTAATACATTATGACATTGATTCCCTCTTTTCATAAGAAGATGAAATAGAGGTTCAAGTAATGAATTCAGATGTGAGAAAGGAAATGAGTTGACAAAAAATAAGGCTTCATGCCACAAATAAGATCAAGGAAGTGTTATTTATGTCACATTCAAATGTGCGGTGGAAAAAGAGTGACACAAGCAGAGTTAGCTGCAACTACAACGTATAAACTCACAGTTTTTGCTACCCTTTTTAGAAATCATATAAGTGGTTTGTATAAATGAGAATACATGTAACACATCAATTTTAGCTATCCAAAAAAGGTCTGAAGCCGACAGAGTTTTCATGGTCACACTTCTAGATGTGGTGCATTGAAGTCAACGCTTTCTTTTAAACAGCGTCTTGCATTTCTTATCTTTGGTGCTCCTATTAGTGTTGTTTGCATAATTATGTAGTGCTCAACATTGTAGTCAAGGCTAGAGTCAAAGCTTATAAGAACTTAACACAAGGAGAGTGGGCACAAGAAGTGCAATTTTGTGATATGTCTAAGTAGTTCATGCAATTGATAAATTCATGTTCAAGTTTGCGGACATGCTTGGAGAAAACTATTGCCGTTTGAATCCATCAGCCGAGTGCAGTGGTTGCAAGTTTTCCGTTTAAAAAAGACATTTGCTTGGATGCCAGACTAAGCACGGCTTGTTTTAGAGGCCTTGTGTAGGATTTGAATGATACTGTCGCAATCATTTCAAGGAATGTGCATAATGTGTCCTTGCTTTTATTTCTCAAAATGTGTAGACTTTTGTGGTCTTAGTGTAACCACGGAACTTCCCATTGATCATTCATAGAATGTGGGAAAAAATTCAATGGATATTTTTGTTAGGGAAAAACAAGGAAGACAAACCTTCATATTACAATTCCTAGTTAGGTATTCTCACAAGGAACTTGTTGAAATGCTCTTTCTAGATATTTGGTCAGGACTTCAAAAAGCATAGGCTACTGATTCCTGATTGTCTGTTGATTGGAAGAGGTATGTTTCCACAAGAACATGGAATCTGTCTGTATTTATAATACGTCAATCTCCCTTTTGCTTGCTAGCAAGTAGGCATGTTTTAATTAGTTTTACATGAAGTTGCATAAAGTATCTATACTAACATTTGCATTTTTGATGCACAATGACATAGAGAATGTCATTCAGAAGTCAGTATGGTGAGAGTGGGGCTTTTGCACAGTCTTATGAATAGAAGATCGTGATGTAGACATGCACGGTAAACAAACAAGAAGGTGGCTTTGAAATGGTTTCAGTCTTTTGAAGTTTAGTGTGCATTAGTTTTCATGCATCTGCGTTTACAATGTATTGTTCTAGTAGCACTTACTTTCCAAAAGGCAACAAGTTTTAAGAAACAATGTCATCATTGTGGATGTTCACAACCAGAACGAGAGAAAAAGGTGAAAGTCTGTGTTTAGAAGCGTTCATTGTATCATTCTTAGGAAGGGAAATACGTAACATATTTAAGCTAATCTGCTGAAATTTTTTTTTGGCATAGATTTGAACAAATAATGCTTGAAGATCAGAGTTGGTGACAGTAAGAGTGGCTGCATTGTCTCTCCATCAGGGCATTGTACATCTCTATTTAATAACAAGTTTGCAGAATGCATCCCCAATTGAGTACCGCTTATCACATAGAGCAGTCCATCGCCAACAGAATGGGCTTACTTGAATATCCTTGTGCATGCAACCGATGCGGAGGCAGTCACATGAGGAGAGTGCCAGTAGTGGCAAGACACCATAGCAAATATGGACGAGATCCGTATTTAATTTATCTAGTAATGGTAAGATATTATCTTTAGAGTCAATTATTCTTGGTTGCACTAGCATTGTGTAAGATATTTTAATCCCCATTCCATATATGCTAGACTGCATAGGATGAAAAAGTATGTTTTCCGAACTGTCAAGTAGACCTTATGAATTTTGAGTTCAAGTTACGAAGAAACAAACTATATACATTGAATTTGTTTCAAATGACTCTTATTTAAACATTATGATACTAATTTAGTATCTTCAGTGTCAAGTGTCAACATCATAAATTGAAGCTGTTTGAATTTTTGCAAACTGAAGATGGACAAAATGTGCCCGGTTTAGCCCCAAAATCAAATGGACTACATGAGCCGTATCGCTGGGAAGAAGGTCCACACGGGGAGGAGGGATTCACTTGGCCGAATAGGACTCCTAAAGATGTGGAGAATATGGTGAGAGATGCATTTGGTCAAATGGATGAAATTCGCAGTGAAGTAGGCCAAGACTATGATCCAGTGGATATGGATGACAACAATGTTGAAGGTGATGAAGATTGGAATGAAGCTAATTTTGAGTATTTGGTCCGAAAATCAACAAAAGTAGTCTTTGAAGAAAATAGTCAAAACCGTTTGCAATGTTGCATCATCCTTTTCTCATTGTGCAGTTTGTACTCGGTACCAAATACATTCATGGATGCCCTGTTGAAGTGGATTGCTAGAGACCTTTCCCCAACCTCTAATGTCTTCTCCAGGACATCTTACAAGGTGAAAACCTTGTTGATGAAGTTGGGACTTAAGCACGAGCAAGTGCATTGCTGTCCCGACGGCCATGTATTGTTTGAAGGGGCCAATGGGGACCTCACTCAGTGCCCAACATGTAAGCAACCACGTTTTGTTCCTGGGCCAAATAAAATTCCACAACGAGTAGTTCATTACTTTGACATCATCAAGCATCTGAAAAGAAAATTCAAGTGCCTGGAGGTTGCAAAGCACATGATTTGGCATGCCAGGCATAGATCTAAGGGCCAAACAATGAGGTCGGCTTGCGACAGTCACCAGTGGAAGACAATGGACCACCTATATCTAGATATTGCTAAAGTCCTGACAAATCCTTGTCTTGGACTTGTAGGGGATGGAATTATTCCATTCAAGAATAATGCCAGCAAACACTCCACATGGGTATTTCTTATCACAATTGAGCAGTGGAGGACAAAAAGAGATGAGTTCCTTCAAAAAGGTGGTGTAGAGAATGCTAGCAATGATCCGGTTAAGCTACATGGTGTTAAACAAAGAAGTATTTTCTTTGATCTTCCTTAGTGAAAGGTACGTATTTCGAATGATGGTGTGAACTGGGATGCTTTGTGTTCTAGAACAAGCTATATTGCAGAATTTTGATAGGGAAATAATTAGTGGAGCCCTTTCTTTATGCTATACTTGATCTGGTGAGGTTCATGTGTAATATGTCGTGAAAAGAATCCATTGTCAGAGAAGAAGGAAGAAAGTGAGGAAGTGTTTTGAGTGCAGTTCTTGTCTAACAGATGGAGTCCTGTGTTTTTTACCACGGCATAATGTTTTTGGGGTCCAGTTTCTATTTAACATAGGTAGTCCTACAACTTCAATGAGGGAGAGGGGAATGTGTGTAAACCAACTTGTCATAATAGTGAAAGGACCAAATTATTGAACGGAGTAGATAATAAGCACAAAATCAATTTTTGAAAGTGATTCAAATAATAGTTTGTGCACAACAGTTTGGATAATAATAGTTTGGACAATAATAGTTTGTGCACAATAGAATAAGGTGCAAAGAAAGTTGTTTCATGTATAGCATAATTTAGACAATCAATTGGAATTGAATAACTAAGGTTGTTGTCTTACAACATTGGATGGTTTTGGGAAAATATTTTGGAGAAGTACAAATGTGTTGTTTTTCTATGTTAGCAAAATGTAAAGATTGTAATGTGTGAGGGAATGGGGTGTCGTCAAAATTACTAGAATTGTGAACATTCTTACTGAAAGGCTCTTGTTGAGATCATGTTAATGATAGCTAAAGAATAGTAGATGCAAATTACGATTGTAGAGTGCATTGAAGCAATTAGGCTAGTAGATCTAGAAAGCAATATTCAGAAGCATATTCTTCCACAAAGAATGGAAAATGCCTTCTGACATCCATCATATTTAGAGTAATCAAGATTATTGCAATAGATAAAAAAATTTGTAAGTTCATTATGTGAACCTCTTCAACAAAATGATATTTGAAGATTGGTCAAGGAATTGTATGTTGTTTTTGTAGGACCCTTTTTTTTCCAGAACTGAGGTATTCACTTGTTGATACCAAATCTAAAAATTCCTATTGGATAGAATCAAATTTGCAAAAGGAAGTTGGTGCACAGTATTCTATATAGATATTCTATAAAGCAGTAACTCACAGTCTTGATAAATTCAAATTGTGTTCTTGTACTGGTGAAGTCGTAAATTGAAAATACTTCTACCACCACAATAAGAGTTTATTCTAAAATTTGGGGAACTCCTAATCAATGTAGCAGAGTTGTATGTAATGACAATGAATGAAAAAAATTTGAAGGAATTGGAGTTGGCAAGAAGTCTAATAGAAAGGAACAATAGTGTCATATATTGCTGGTCTTTGTGACTAGGGAAATGTTGTTAGTACTAAAGAAGTTGGAAGATAGAAATGTGTCCACATGATCATGTTAGTCCAACTAGAAGCAAGTCCGAGTTGGATGGCATGTGCATGAAGCCCAAGAACTTTGCATTTCATCTTACTAGTCTTTATATACAATGGTTTGAAAAATGTAGGATGTAAACAAATGCGTGTTGCAATGTTGTTTGTCCATTGTAATTTGGGCATGGCCAAATCATTCAAAGATTATGGTTTATGCCATATTGTAGGTCATCATAATTTTCTTTGTTAGGGAATGAACAATACATTAAGTTGGTCATGGAAAGTATGTTTGAGGTCAGAGAAAACAATGAGGTTTGGGGAATATAGCTTTGATTAAGGTAGTAGGCTGAGAATTTGATCATGTAAGGGCTCATTAGCCTTTTTTATGTATGTACTATGATAGTATTTTTAGCTCATCTTTCAAACATACAAAAATAGAAGAAGAATTGGACAGAAGTGATTTCATATTGTTGAAGCATTACTGACTTAGTTACGAGTTTTGAAATGAGTTGTGTGAAGTTGCCTATTTCAGACTGTAGGTCTTCCATGAACCATTCACTTGCAATTCTAAAGGAAGATGGAAAAAGCTAAAAGGAAGATTGAATATTGCAACTAATAATGGATTTTTTGTTGATTCATTCAATGACTATGGAGTTCAATTTCAGACCACCTCATTACCAATTTATAGCCATTTAGAGGGGTGGTTGTTAATTGCCATATGTTTGTAGAGCCTCATACCTTAGAAGTAGTTCTTGAGGGTATAAATTAGTTCAAGTGCACTAAACAGAAGTCATGCCTTGAAAACAAGAAATGATCATGTAGAAATATTATATGCCCTTTATTTTAAATTACTATTTTTTTTAATAATCGGAATTTTCTAATACAGTACATGATGGAAAAGTTATAGAGGTTTTAGATCTATAGACAAGTTTAACTTATATTTCATTAGCGGAGGTATTGAAGGACTTCTTGAAATTTTCCTGTGAAATGTATGTGAACAAGAAATTGAAACCATTTCAGTGTTGTAGCTACTGCACTTGAACATTACAGGTTGTTGTTTTCTTATTCTTTCCTATAAAATTTAATACTTCAACTTTTTGCTTTTATATCACACCCCAATGTCAAATAGCTGGTTCATGAATGATGATTCAAAAGTTGTTAAATTGGATGAGACAAACTTTCTTTTTAGTTGTTCAAAAGAGAGTCTTAATTGTGAAGTAGCAGTGGAAATTTTTTAAGGTTGGTGAACAGGGAGCCTTAGAATGTAGTCTGCATTTAAGAGCTAACCACATGAGAGTTGATTCCGTTTTCAAGAAAGCAAAAAATTCTGAGAACAATTGTTAGTAAATATTTGTAGGGTAAAAAATGGAATTGCCATCTATCCAAAGTGGTTTCATATTTGTTGAAACTTCGTAGAAATAGTGTTGAAGTTTAGAAGTTAAAACGCAGCAATCATTGAAACCAACCACTTCTTGAAATGCATAGGGCTAGTACACTGAAGAAAGCAAAATGTAACTTAGTGTTGTGATTTCTTTCAAAGTCCACTTGCTTTTAGAGCAAACTACTTCAACAGAAGAGTCCATGGTAGGTTATCAAGAGTCAACTCTAGCTTGAAAGTGTTTGTCCATGCATTGGGGTCCACAATTTTGAGTTTGTACTGCTAGAAAGAGAGTTTCTGCATTTTATTAGGGTATCTTAAGCTCAAAATCAAGTAGAGTAGGTCAAATGTTGGGTATGCATTGAAACACAGTTGTGAATGAAAGTATTGTATGGCCATACAATATCAAATCTGTTGTTTATGTCTAATATAAGTTTGGAGAAATTATATTGGGTTAGGAAGTACAAAGTTTAGATGGTCTCATTGACAATTTGGTAGGTGGCTTGTAGTCAAACTGTGATGTGGGACACAAGAAAGAACGGTTGTGGTAGTCCTCACAAAATCATTGTCTAATATTGGAAGGACCCAAATTTTGATGTCCTATTGTATTATGTCATTACAAGACCTTCCTGTGCGTCATGTACTAGATGTAATGCACTGTGAAAAGAGCATATGCAAGAACATTTTGAAGACAGTTTTTGGTGAGAAGGACACACCAACGGTTAGAGCAGACATGCAGGCCCGGAACATTCAACCACATCTCCATTTACAACCAATTGGGCCTAATTCTGATAGATTCTACATGCCTGACGCAATGTACATGCTATCAATAGAGGATAAGGCAAAGGTGCTCCATGTGTTGAAGTCTTTGCAAACACCATCAAATTATGTAGGTGCTCTACATAAGAAAATTGAGAAAGGCAAATTTTGTGGCTTAAAGTCACATGACTTCCATATTCTCTTACAACAAATTTTGCCTTTATGTTCCCAACGGATTGCTAACAAGGCATTGCTAGTGCTGTCATTAGCTTGAGCAGAGTGTTCCAAAATTTTTGTGCAAAGACAATAAATGGTGATGATGAACAACAATTGACAAGGGATTGTGCAGAGACTATGTGCTTATTGGAGAAGGAGATGACCCCCTCATTCTTTGATATCATGGCTCATGTACCGAACCGTTTAGTAGAAGAGGTTTTCTTGTGTGGTCCCGTTCATACAAGGTGGATGTACCCGCATGAACGGTACTTTAAGAACTTGAAGGGAGTTGTTAGGAACCTCACAAAACCTAAGGGTAGCATTGCCCAGGACTATGAAGTAGAGCAGGCTTTGGGACTTATTACAGAGTACATGTCAGACTAAAGTGTCACATCACGAAGAGTTTGGGATGATAAAGAAGAGCCAACTATGGTTGATGAGATTTTGGAAGGCAAGGGCAAGCCAAAGGAATTATTAGAGGAATTAAGGAATGCTATGCATGAATTTGTCTTAGACAATGCTGCACATCTGGAGCCATATCAAGAGTAAAACTCTATCAGTACTTGTTTTTGTAGAAGGCTCATAGAAATTGCATGTTTAGTACTAATTAGAAGAGTCTAGTAGTGCACCTCTTTTTGGCATTGGTAACCATTGGAATTGGTGTGTACATTCAGAAGTGACAATCATGTGACTTCAGTGTGAATCAGCAGAGGACTCAAAAAGAGTTTAGGGAGGGAATTGAAATTAGCACTTTGAATATGGTAGAGTCATCTTTTATTAACTTTTTTTTTAAAAGCATACATCAAAATAAGGATGGGACTGAATTAGAATTTGGAGAGGGAAGTGCAATCAGTGCTTTGAACATAGTAGGGTTGCCTTTCATTTACCTTTTTGCTGTCTTAGGAATCAAGATCAGAAGAAGAGTAAGTTATGGTTTGGAGAAGGAAGTGCAATCAGTACTTTGAACATATTTGGGTCGTTTGTTCTTTACCCTTTTTGTTCTTCAGGTAACTAGTACTTATTGTATTCTCTATTGTAGTGCAGGAGGTATGAATTCATTTATCAAGAGAGGACAGCTGCACAAACTGAGTTTTGAAGAGTACATCCACATAGAAGTGGGAGGAAGTGGGTTCCTTATCCCACTTCTTTGGAAGAAATACCATCCTTTTCAGAATGGATTGAAAAAGAAGTGAACGACGCTAAAGAAGTAGGAGTTCAAGTTCCACTAAATGTAGAGGACTTGTCAAAGCCACCTTTTCTATAAGCACAACGGTTTGAAAGTATGAATGCATACGGGTACCACTAACGAGTAAAGCGTGCAGATCACAGGGTGCAAGAACATATGACTTTGGGGTGGCTACAATTTTCCATAGACCATGTCGATCAGGGAGGCGAGATCAAAATCCGGTTGATGCAACATTGGAGTATATTGGGCAAATTTTGGAGATTGTGGAGCTTAACTATGGAAGGCATTGCACGGTGGTATTGATTTGTGAGTGGGTAAAAGCCAAATATAGGGTCAAAAATGCCACAGTCAAGGAAGATGAGTGGAATTTCACTATGGCCAATTTTGATTCACTTGTACCATTTGAATATGAATCTCTTGCATTTCCTATCAATTGTGATCAAGTTGTTTTTTTAGATGCCAAAGATGAACCGCATTGGAAAATAGTTGTACAAATAGAAATTAGGGGGCATAGAGTGCATAGCAAATTGCAGGATGAAGAAGAAGCAAAGTTGTTCAGAATGGAAGAGATTGTGGATTTTCAGGGACTTTGTGCCCCAACTGTACTTCCAGAGACAAATCCTGACCCTCTTTCAATAGAGAGGAGCGTACAAATGAATGAAGTGCTTGGCAAGGGGATTGAAGAGGGAGCAAGGTTTCTTGACAGAGATGTCGATGAGTCCTCAAAAGATGATGACTAAAGCGTATATACAAAATGGAAGTAATTCATATGTGCATGTTATGGATATATGGAATGCAACATACACAAGTCAGTGTGACTACATCATGCAAGTCAAAGGTGACATGTAAATGCACACAACTTACATTGATTCAGTTGATTCAGTTAGTATGGGCTAAGATGTTCTACTATAGCTATAATACATGTGTGTGGTAAGTAGAGGGCAACTAGGGAAGCTTAGGAATTAGTTAGGAAATGTACAAGGCAATAGGGATTGCATCCTAATGATTTTACTCATGTGCATCAAAAATGCAAGCAATGACTTTATGAAGCTTTCAATGAAAATTTCCATGTGCTCTCACTTGTTTAAGAGGCAATATGTATTGTTGCACTTAGAAATGTCATCCATTTTTTGCAAGTATGAAATTGTGATGGAAAAGCATGAACATGAAGTGTAAAACCACTTACTATAGAAACTACAAGTTCCACACAAATGTTCAATAGTAGGAGACAGTAAAAGTTCAATTAACTAGCTATACATGATATGAAATGTAAATTGAAGAGCACATGGGATTCAAAATAAGCTATGAAACTTATTAGTTCACTGCTTCTTTAGCTATGAAGCTTAAGGGGGAAAAAATGCCTATGATGGGTGCATATCTGGGCACCAACACTATGAAGGTCAGTACACACATGTTTCCATTTGGACACTTGAGTTTACAATGTTGGTAAAGTGAAATATGTGCATGCAACATGCTATGCTACATCAGTATGGTATGTGTAAAACATACATGCACTAATTTTCAAACTTGTTCAGTATCCCAATCAACACCACATTGGTATCATTTGTTGAAAACTCAACAAAAATCTGTCAATTCAATCAAGTTGTGTGTACTACTGCCTTAAATAACAAGGAATTGTTGATTTTTTGTTGTTCTGGACAACATTTTCTACTAGTGTTGTGTTGCTTCAAATCTCATTGTATATAGTTGGTTGTTTCCAAGATGTGAAGACACCAACCTCATTGATGTTTGTCGTACGTGCAATCTAGGTTTAAATATCCTTAATACAAAAATGTAGTGAGATAACACGAAATATTGTTCCAGAGAATTCTACTACATTATAGCAAAATAATGGTCTCCAGATCTCTTCCAAAACACCTAAGCATTCTGTATATAATGTATTTGCTCTCTTTCCGGTTCAAACTATTTTTTGGATTCCAATCCAAATCAGTCTTTTGCCGAATTCCGATTAATTCTTGTCACACTTTGGTTTTATATACCCTTGTTTTACCCTCAGGGGGTCCACTATTGATCTTCAAAGGGGTAGAGACTCACCACTCATAACCTTCACAATCTTTACTCACACTCAAACGCACACTTACACCCACAAACCACTTTTGATTTTGTAATAGGGAAGGAAGAGGTAGCAATCCTCATAGCTCTTCAGATGGCCTTTCCAAAAAGCAGGTCACTCAGAATTTACTTCCTATCTTCTTCACTACAACGACAGATCAAAGTATCCGGAACCAATAGAAATGCGTACACTAGAATCTAGACTTATCCGGTAGTTGGCAAACCTTTTGGTGGTGGGGATATTCCGCTGGCGGTTGCTTATCTCTACACAAAATCTTCTTTGGATTCTGGACTTGCATCCACTCCACTCTTTCTGGATTACAATTCCAACAATTTAAAGGTACAATGCACTAATCCTCTTTCACAAATCTAGAACTTTCATACAAACGCACCCTATTGATCAGACCCAATTGCCTCAGATTTGGACTCCCCTTCACCCGTCTTCCTCACACCTCAACATCCTCATGAACAATCCCACACATTCGTGCACATAACCGGAATTAGAAAGTCCACCAAGTGGCTCAGATTAAAAAAAAAAAAGAATATAAACAAATGCACTCAAATGGGCTAGGATGGAATGAGAGGGCAACAGACCTACCCAGGGTTGACGGGACGTTGTGTCTCGAGGCAAATTACGTCCAAAAACTGGACGTTCGGACGTGCGTACGTTCGAACGCAGCGGATGCAGCGGGCGTCCGGATAAAACAGCGAACAGTTGGACTTTTGGCGGACGGCAGGGCAGACGGGAATGCGGACAGGGCCGACGGTGTCGGATGGGGAAGAGGTTTGCAGATGGCAGACGCAATCGGACGCTTCGAACGCCAACTCCGTTGACGGATGGGGCCAGAGGTGGCGGACGGGGCCCACGCCGGCGGACGGCAAATGCGGTCGGATTCGTCCGTGCCAATCCGCTGTCAGTTATTCGGTTTAGGGTTGCAAGAATTTGGAAAATTGCATTCAGAAATGAATCCTATAAGTTATTTGTTTCAAAAAAATGCTCTGATTGCCCGGACAAGAATGTCCATAACTTTCTCATAACAAATCCAAATGAAATGACTCAAAGCTTTTTAGACAAAAAGATAATCTATGAGAAAAAAATACTAAAAAATTAAAAAAAAAAATATAGAAGTTTTTTGGGTTGCCTGCCGTCCCCTGTTTTGAGCTTATTTGGTCCTAACTTTTGTTCTTGAGCATCAATTGTGAAAAAAATTATATTCCCATGAAGCTAATCAGTTTATCTACCACCCAAAAAGTTTAAAAAAATCACGACAAAATTTCAACCCATAGGTACCTGCCCAAAAACGCATTTGTCTCCCAAAGGGACAAGAGGCTTTTAGGGGTTAAAGTAAAATTCCAAAAATTTAAGGAAATCCTTGGACATTTAGGGAATATAGAAAATGCGTGACGAATTGAATGTAGCCATTGATTTTCAGAGTTACGCATACCATATTTGAAAACTTCTACATTTCTCGTCCCCACACCCACATGCACTTATTTTATGGCTAATGAATTATTCATTATCTAAAATATAGGGCAAGGCCTTCTTCATTCACATAATGATAGAAATTTTTATAAATGGATAATGCACTACATTTTGGCCATGGATTTAAATGTACTGCTTGCCGTACTTTAAACTTTTATATAGTCTTTCTTTGCTTAAACGCACATTGGAATTTTCATAGTCATATACAATTCAAAGTTCCAATTAATCACAATATGAGGTTCGTTTTTCAACACAATTGAGAAGGTCATGTTCAAATGAAAAGGAAGTCTCACCAATGATATACTTGTTACATAGCCAAGATAATTGGCACAAATCACAATTGCCATAGTATGGAATCCAAAATAATAGATATTGAAAAGACATCAACAAGTATTGTATGTAAATAGAGAGAGAAAGAGAGAGAGAGAGATATAGATATATAAAAAAAAGCATAGATACATACATATTAGAAGCCAATCAAAAGTCAAAACATATCGTACGCATAGTCATTTACTAGTACTCACTCCTCCTAGCATCCAAACAACTATCCATAGAGTGCCATAATTGTAAATTTGTAATAGACCTATATGTCCATGTCTATTTCAATCTATCACTGGTACCCTATTCCAAAATACGAGACGGACCTTTGTTGGTGCATTGCCCTCCTTTAGCGGCACTTCTCAGACTTTCTCGGCGAGCCACGGCCCCGGGACTTTTGACACCCGGGTGTCGTATGGATTTGGTCTGTCGATCAATAACGGCAAATTGTCGTGCTACTTCTGGAGAGTAGTCATCGTCATCTTCTGCCTTCCGTTTCTTGTTTTGTTAAGGAGTCAAATCCACTGACTTCAACTTCAAAGCTCTTAAAGCAGAGTCCACCTTTAATAGCAACTCGTTCACCACTTCCTCATCACTTTTGATTTGCAACGCAATACCTTGGGTCTCTCCTTCCAATAAGAACGTTCTCCATTGAGCTATGATGTCGCCGATCCTCTTGTCAAACATCCCGGCCACCTCTACTAAATGGTCTTAAGTGTTTGATTCCACATCTACGTCCACAAGAGAACGAACTTTTGCAGCTTCTTCCAACTTCGACAAGAAGAGGGCTCTACCTATCAAAATATGGTTATATGCTGCATATTGATTGCTGAATTCTTTTGAAGCCTCCACCTCTACCCATTGGTCATCTTTTCCTTTCTGCACCTGCTTCTCTGGAAAGCAGAAGAACTTGTCACGTTGCACGCTCCAATGCCCTCCCATGTTGCGACAGAATAATTCACGAGCCTCAAGATCTTCAATGAACGAGCTCGTAGCTCGACCTCTCTGTTTTGGGTCATCCACATGAAAGAATCCACCGGTACAGTTGACTCATTGTATAAAGCATGTCTTTGTTCTGTTGGATCCCAATTCAGTGTTTTACTCCAATGGTGGTAATTCTGAAATTTGTAAGGTGCTTGGTCTAGTGGAAGGGTCCATCTATTGTATTCATGGCCGGGAGGCATAACCTCCAGGAGACCAAAAAATTTGTAGAACCTAGGGCTCAAAGGAGAACGGCATTGTGCACAGGCCAAGCTAAAATGTGATGATGTAATGGTGTAGGTGACGTGGAAAGTGTGGTGACAATGGCCCATGCTTATGGCTCCTTCAGGGCCAAACTTTCTTGACAAATAGCACAAACACCCTTCAACATTTCATGACCTCCATCAAAGCCATGCACCGGTGTCTTGTCCTTCTTGTTGATGTGTGCTGAGAGCGTTTGGTAAGGGACCCATCCCTCCTCTAGTTCCAAGGCCCAATTGATGTCTTTCTCCCCTCTCTTTTCTGTGCGGTTCAGTCGCTCGAACATAGCCTCCATGTTTCCCCATGATGTAATTTTTGTAGACCGCCATGGATGTTGTTCCAAGTTGTTCTTCAACCTCTTAAAGAAGCCCTCCACGATCTTGCATTCGTGTTCCAAATTCTTTGCAAGTCTAAAAAGCCCATTCATTACTCGGGATACTAATAAGGGTTTGTCTTGGAGTTGTTGTATCCATCCCAGCCATCGAGACTCCGATCCGCTCTCAGGCCTGCACTCATTGATGACCTCCTCCACTCGTTCCATTTGTCCAATCTGGACTGAAGAACGTCATTTCTATGATTTGCTTCCACCAATTCTTTTTCCAACTGCTCCCACCCTTTACCATTATGCATCGTAAATGTGTCGGGTGCATCAACTCTTTTGCTCTTGTCTAAAAGAAGAGACAATTTATCGCTCACTTGAGTTGGCTGGGAAAACTGTCTTCCATTGTATAGGGCCTTCAATCTTCTGTTCTGATCCTTCAAAGTTATCACTTGCCGTTCCAAGGCGTCGCACTCTCTCCGCACATCCTGATAATTTTCCTCTAATTCAACTGCGGACTTGAAAACTGGCATTCTTTGGTCGATGAAATGCAAAAAACCCTGAGCACCTTTCACCAGTTCAGGAGCAACAGCTACTATGTCATTGGCGAGGTCCGTAATCATTAGACCAAGTTCAACAAGCCAGTTCGCACCACATGACAATGCCAGAGCAATTTCCGGCATTTCTCCCAGATTACATGCTGGTAGAGGTGGCATATAGCTAGAGCCCACCTCGATGGGGCTGAACTACTATCTACAATCTCTCCGCCATCTTTCAAATATTCTCCACTTGGAAGAGACCTGAAGGAAGTCGTCCAAACCCTGCGCATATTTCATAACGTTATTTGCCTCCGTTACTAGCACGTTTATGGATGACAAGTGAAACGCCACCTGCAGAAACTTCGTCCACACCTCATCTTCCCCCATGGTAGGCTCCGTGTCCAGGTTGTTGGGCTGCTCCACGTTGGTTTCTAATGGTTGCTCTTGAATGATCGGATTTTGTGTTGGGCTTTGCGGCGTTTCGGGTGTATCCACTTCACTGAGATAAACACCTACAAATTTCAAGGGATCTAGAACACCGCTGTCTAGAATCTTTGTAATTGTAACATCGGTCTTCGCTAATTGTTCTTCAGTGACTTCTTTTCCTGACGAAGAAGGGCCACCACATGCTTTCACAAGGTCCCATTTGTTAGGAACAATGCTTGGCTCACCCATGCTGGTAACTTCATTTGGTAGAGTTATAGAAAATGTCATGGGAGGCATGACCTCCTTTCCGTGCACAACTGCAGAGGAAGCATTGTTCAGTTTTGTTGCTTCAACGGGTTCAGCCTCCTTCACCCACAAATTGGGAATATCCTTTTGGCCGGCAGGAAGCAAAAGTGGATTCTTTTTTGTGGTTGGAAACGTACTCCAGTCCACCTTCCGTGCCAATTGGAGTTCTGCATATACCATGGAGGCCAGGCTGTAGTTTATGTATCCCTTACTCATTGACTTGTCCGAAAATAGGGCCTTCCACACCTCATCCGATCGATGGACAAAGTGCGGACTTGTACAAGTCTTTGGCTTAACACAAAAATCCTTCGTTTGACGTTCGTGTGCACTCCGAGGCCACAACTTGTTGATGTGGAACATTTTTACATACTTCTTGCACAATCGGAAGTTCCAATATACTGCTTCCTCTTCCTCCCAATCGCTCTCCGCCAGGATGTTAGGATCATCTAAAATCTTATAGTGAAGCTTATGTGTGACCCCCTTCACTTCACCCTTTTTCTTCTGGTCACCTCCTAAAGTCATCCCATCAGTACCCGCAACACCCTCAGCGGCCATGACCGAGAACTTGAATTTTTAAGTACTTGCAATGAAATAATCTCTGCACGGGTAGTCTTGGCACCGGTGTTTGTGCCAAAAATCGTCAAAGATTTGCCGTAATAAGAATTGGACCCCTTCTCTCCACCAAGTAGGTGTAGTCAGCACCATGTTAAATATGTGGCAACAACAAAACATCCAACTTGGCTCACAACAAAGTGGCGGAGAGAAGAAGTGAAGAAAATGAAAGCGACTGTCTGCCCTTATACCCGTCCGACTAGACCTAGAAGCGGTCCGGCGCCAGACCGGCAAACGACCAATGCGGACGCGCCCCGGACATGCTGTCCGCCTGCCGGACCTCCACCGTTTGCCTCCGCCTCTGCGACATCCGACCGCCTTCCCGTCTGCTTCGGGGACGGCCGACCGGCTGCGCGTCTGCTTCGACACCCTCTACACCACGCCGTCTGCTTCGGCTCTGTCCGACCGCCGCAGCGCCCGCCATGTTCGTCTGGATCCGACCGCCAAGTCCGTCAGCCCATTTCCGTCCGCCTTCTCCGTCTGCCCTCTCGACCGATGTTTCCGTCCGACATGTTCCGTCCGTCGTGGAAGCAATGTTGAAATTATTCTTCGAACATTGGATTCCAGAAAACATTTCTTTTATACCCACAGATGCCATTCAATGCAAGAAGCATCCAATGTGACAATTCATGTGGGAATTTTTAATAATTTTTTGTCCTCTCATTTTAACCCCTAAAGGACTGAGGCCCTTTTCATACCCAAAAACACTCAAAACTGCCATTTCTATAGTAAAAAGTGAAAAAATTTGAAAAATGTTTTTTTTTCTCATCTAATTGTAGGATCTTACACCTAAGTAGTATAAGAATGTATGGAAAAAAATTCAGAATTTTTGACTGCACAAATTGCAAGATATCTGCATTTAAAGTGAAAAAAACAAGTTTTTTAGCACATTGCGGAACTAGACTTTTTGACTTTGAACATTTTTAACTTAAGACTTTTGCACTACAGAGTTCTGAGCTTTAAATGTTTGTAGTGGGGAATTGCGTTGAGAGTCTAGGAAAAAAAAAGAAGCTCAAAAACACTTAATTATCGTTCTCTAAAAAAATGTTAAATAGAATTAGATACGAGATAGAAGGAAAATCTAAACCATTCATATATTTTGAATGGAATTAAAATGCACTAATCCCAATGGTGAGATTATTCTAACAAGTAATATAAAGCATGGGAAAAAAAAAAAAAAAAAAAAAAAATTGGATTCAGAAATGCATCCTAGAAGTTATTTTTTTGAAGAAGATGCTGTAATTGCCCCAAAAACAAGAATGTCCATAACTTTCTCATAACAAATCCAAGTGAAATGGATCAAAGCTTTCCAAATAGGCAAAAATATAATCTATGAGAAGAAAATATAAAAAAAAAAATTCAAATTTTTGTCCATTATTTTTTGCTGTCCGGGCTGCCTGCCGTCCCCTATTTTGAGCTTATTTGGTCATAACTTTTGTTCACGGGCACCGATTGTGGAAAAAGTTATGTTTCCACGAAGCTAATCAAATTTTCTACCTTTTTAAAAGTTTCAAAAAATTCACAGAAAATTTCAGCCCATAGGTACCTGTCCAAAACCGCATTTGTCTCCCAAAGGGACAATGGTCCTTTAGGGGTTAAAACGCCTAGTATACCAAAAACCCAAATTGTAAACCCTAGACCCTAGACCCTAGACCCTAGACCCTAAAACTCCCATAAGATAAAAGAATGAGGGCAAGTTTTTGGAGATTCCCGTATTAAATTTTAACAAATGATGTCTACACTAAATACTCTAGGATTTTACAATTGGAATTCATATTGAATTTGTAATTTTTTTGTATTAGACTCTGTAATTCATACTTTTTAACATTGACTAAATTCCAGTGTGGATGAATCATTGTTTCTAATGGTGAATGACAAGGGACCATTGTTTACGATTCACCTTATAAATTTTAAGTAATAATTTTTAGCCAAAATAGTCTTTGATTGTACAAATGGTCCCCTGTATAAGACTTCTTCTAAATTATTTTTTATCTTTGTACTCTTTGTTTTTAGAGTGCATATGAATTGTGGTTTGTAATGGCCAATGAAAAGGGACCATTATTTAGGATTTCCGTTGTAAATTTTAAACAATGCCTAACGATTGGAGCTTGCTTTGCTACGCATTAAATATATTACTTTCATCAACTTTTCATGTGACAGAATGTAGATAAACAAAGTATGTATAATCTTTAAATGAAAGTATTGACATCCTCATAGAGTATTCTTTGGAAAAAAATGATACTGCAATATAAAGTAATTGAAGAAAAGATTTATATTGTAATTTTTTCAAAATAACCTTTTCAAAGATGAATAAATTGCAATAAGAATGAATTAATACTGTGAAGTATGTAAGTGCAATCTTCACATTTGATTATGTAGAGCAATGCTGGCGATTGATGCTTCCTTATTCTTTAATATCACATTTTAAAAAGACATGAAATTTATCTATAGTTTTGTGGTCTGAAAAGTTTCTTTGAAATTTCTTTAGGAATTGTCCATTTGATTTTCAAATATTTCACAAATAGAATATACAGTATATAGTAGAAAGTAGACTATGGCTATTACAAAAGCAATTCAATTTCCATAATATTATAATTCAAAATGGAATTGTGATATTATAGAGGGTGTTGTGATTTTAGTAGTAGGATGTTTAGACAAAATAGTCGTGGATTGTACAAATGTTTCTTTTTTTGAAACTTCTAATTTTTTTTGGGATCTTGGTATTCTACGTTCTTTGAGGGATTGAATTGGAATGCAGATGAATAGTGGTTTCATATGATGAATAACAGGGGATCATTTTTTACCTAACACCCTCCTTCTCTTAGATTCTATATCCTTGCAATCAGCCTTGCTAAAATAACAAAACCTCTAGCCAATACATGGTTGTACGCGAGTAGCAAATATTATTTGTTAATGAGGAAGCTAGTCATGTACTTTGAGGGTTTGAAGGGCAGAGTTTTGAGTTTCATATGTAAATGCTTGTGGTTGGATTCCACTACAAACATCCCGATTGGAGACACAAAACTCCACCCCTCTAGTAAGTAATAAACCCCTTTATAAGCAAATCATCATCCCTCCCACATACAAACACAAATTCCCAAGACGTTTTTTTTTTTTTTTAAGTGATGGGCTACCACAACCAAACCAAATCCCCCAACAAAGGGGGTGACATCACCGCACAAGGGAGAGGATGTCACTTGGATTTGAACACCAGACTGCCTCCAATCCAAATGAGTTGTAAGAAGCCCATGACTTACGGCCATCCCCTCGATGGTACTATAAGGTCTCCTCATTCCCACACGGAATGACCTTCGGTGTGACATTGTGAGTCTTTTGTAGTTTTATCCTTTATTTTGATTTATCCCGCAGCCCCCAACATATAAGACGACCTGTCTGCTGTGCTCTCTTGTCTTACCGTCCGCCTTGCCGTCCACCCTGAAGTCCGCCACTGCTGCCGGAGCGTCCGACGAGTCGGGACCCCGTCCACCTCGCTGCCGCCTCCGTCCGCCCTGTCGCGGTGTCCGTCGTATGCGTCCGCCATGTGCGTCCACATCCAACCGCCTAGTCCGTCCGCCTTCTCCGTCCGCCCTTTCGACCGATGTTTCCACCTGATATGCTCCGTCCACTGTGGAAGCATTGGTGAAATTATTCTTTGAACATTGGATTCCAGAAAAGGTTTTGTTTATGCCCAGAGATGCCGTTCAATGTAAGAAGCATCCAATGTGACATTCACGTGGGAATGTTTAACTATTTTTTGTCCTCTCATTTTAAAAGGCTTTGTATACCGTAAACCAGAATTTTAAATCCTAAATCCTAGACCCTAGATCCTAAAACTCCCATAAAATTAAAGAATGAAGGCCAATTTTTGGAGATTCCCGTATTAAATTTTAACAAATGATGTCTACACTAAATACTCCGGGATTTTACAATTGGAATTCATGTAGGACTTGTAAATTTCAAATAATGATGTTTGGTCGAAATAGTTGTGAGTTCTACAAATGGTCCAGTATATAAAACTTCTTCTCATTTTTTGGAATGTTTGTATTTTACATTTTTAGAGGGGCTAAATTTAAATGCGCATGAATTGTGGTTTCTAATAGTTTCATACAAGGCATTTTTGTTGAGGATTCCCCTTGTAAATTTCAAATAATGATGTTTGGATAAAATAGTTGTGGGTTCTACAAATGGTCCCTTGTATAAAGCTTCTTCTAATTTTTTGGAATGTTTGTATTTTACATTTTTAGAGGGACTTAATTTAAGTGCGGATGAATTGTGGTTTCTAATAGTTTCATACAAGGCATTCCGTTCGCCATGACGTCTGCTGAGTCGACCGGGTGACCGTTCGCTGCCTCCAGTGGACGGTGGTTTCCCACATGCCGAATGATGGCGATCGAGAGGGTGACCGACTTATTGATCTAAGACGGCGTCACTTACAATGAGATATTGAATGATCAATAGATATTGTTTCTATGGTGTCAAGACTGGAGTCATGATCTAAAAGCAACCATTTGACCCCTAAATGCTCAGGGCACCGAATCCAAATCTGGTGTTTGCAAAACTTTGAAGTTAAATAAAACCTAACAAAATTGCTATTTTTAGTAGCTTATATTTTTAGAAATTTCTTCTTAAAGTCTGATTTTAGTACCAAAAATCCAATTTTGAAAATAAATAATACTGATTTTTCTATTCAAGTTTTTATACAAGGGTACCCATTGCAGTCTTGACTTCCCGTAGTGTTGAGAGTTCTTGGGAATGAGCCTCAAATACACTATATCTTGGAGAAAAAGTCACATTCAAAATTCATTTAAAAAAATTGTAGAGTAGGTTTTTAGAAGCCATAAATTGATAAGGGTTATACAAGTTAGGCCCTTTAACCTCAATTTTTTTGGTCACCAACTTTTTTGATTTGACTTGTGTAAAGAAGGTTGAAAGATTTTTGTAGTTTTAGCTCCCTTGTAGTCAAAAATTATAATCTTTCACTCAATAAGTGATGTTGTTATGTTTTCTTTTTCTATAATATCTCTAATATGTCCAATTCCAATTTGTACGGTTACAATTAAAAAAAATTGATACAATTTATTAAAATGTTAGCATTTTGTTCAATTTAGAGCAAATTCCAAGAAACACAAAATAGGCCTTGGGTATTTCGGGGTAAGGGCTGGGCTGCCTTTTTTGTAGGTTCGACCAAACGAGGCCCCGTCCGCCTCGCAGACGCCCCCGTCCGCGACGTCCAACATCTGCGTCCGCGTTTGCGACGTCTCCGTCCGCCATGGTGACGCCTCCATCCGCTACGACACCGGCCCCACAATCCACGTTCCCCGTCCGCCTTCCAGCACCGTCCGCCTGTCCGTGCCGTCCGCCTTTCCCCTCCGTCCGCTTTCTCTATTTGTTGGTCCGTCCGCCCGTCGTTGGTGGCCGTGCGATCTATCGGACGGTGATTTCTGTCCGCTGGATCCTGGCGTCCGCCTCCAGGCCGTCCAATGCGGTCGTACGCGTCCGCCTCGGCTCGTCCGCCATCATACTGAATAAATAGCGTGGCGGACAGCTCATTTCTTCACAACCGTTTCCCTCCCGGAGTGGACGATCCAGTGCTTGATTTTAGTCTGTGGCTCTGCGCGTCCTTTCCGGTGAGGTGCGCGAATTGTTGGGCTTGAAGGTGGGACTGCTTCATGCAGTTTATTTCAAGTGAGTACGTAAGGGTTTTTTATTGTAACTGTGTAACATTTTGTCTGCACATTGGAGAAATTCATGTGAACTTGGTGATCAAGAAAGAGGATTTAAATCAGATCACCATGCCTCACGATAAACCCTCAAAAAATAGTAAGAAGGGCAAGTCCCAAGACATAAATTGGGACGATTGGGCCAATCCGAATTGTGTAGCGGAAAGTGGATGGGAGTCGTCATCCAATAAAACTTGGTCTTGCACTATGTGCAAGAAGTACGTGAAAATGACGCACCTCGCCAAAATTTGGCCAAAAGAATGCGCCATTGTACAAGTTCCTCGTTGGGAAGGTGCACAGTCGTCGTGCTTGAGCAAACACTTCATCCACTGATACGATGAAGTAACGCGGAATGCTAATGTACGTGACTCCAAACCGAATATCATGAACTATTCCAACATGGCCATGGTTTGGGCAGAGATTGTACTCCACAAAGATGTAGATTGGCGCACCATTTATAGAATCTCGGTGACCAATTTGAATCGCAGTGAAGCAACTATTTATACAAGCTGGACTCAACTAAGCGATTGCATGCCCGAGTGGTCCAATCGAGGGCAGTTTGGATTTCCTGCAACAGTGATGCCAGATGCCGAGGATGAATACTCAAACGACGACGACGATGATGATGAGGATGCAACGCGTGTGACACCTGTAGAGAGGCACGAGCATAAGGAAAGCCGAGAAGACATTGAGTATGAGCAGCAATTCCAAGAAGCAACGCATAGGAGTCTAGAAGATCGTGGGCGACAACAAGGGGAACATGGGTCATACCGTCACAGTGATTCTAGCCAAGGGGGCTCGCAATACTATTCTGGATCCAGTGCAGGTGGTTCATATGCACATCATGAACATCAGAGATCATATGAACATGAACGCGGTGCACGTGATCCACAAGCTGGGGGCTGTGGTTCATACTACGATAACAACCCTCAAATTGGTTCTTGTAGCAGAGGAGGGAGCCATGGAACCACGCACTATACTCCTTCTAATGAAGGCGGGTCCCAGTACGATTTGGGGCATATTCCAGGTGGTTCGTATGGGCATTATGGAAGATATGATACTGGTGGTTCAACTGGAGGACCGTCCAAACAAAATCTTCCAGTTCCCCCTCCAACTTTTGAAGGTCCTTACTATGGAAATTATGGACAAGGAGGTGCAATCAAAGTAGGCAATCAAAGTAGAAGAATTCATCATCAATGTTTGTCCATAAATGCAATGAAGTTACCATAAAAAACATATAACAACATTCAAGCTGAACTTCCCTTTTTTGGAGGGGGAATTTGATATGCATGATGAAATTGGGAGAGGTTGGATTGATGGAGGGATAATTATGTTGACGTCAATAAAACATTTGAACCTATGAAGTCCCAAAGCAACTATTCTGCCCAAAATGACATGAAACTACCATTTTGGATGTTGACCCTTCTATTGCCATGCAAAAGGATAAATGTGAAAACTGCCCTCTATTTTGTGCCACTTTAATTTTATATTTCTTCACATTTTGTAACTAATTTGGGGCATGTGATAGCGAATATGAATTCAAAAATTGCAAATTTTATCAAATGTGAGAAACAATGAATTTCAATGTTTTCTGGAAGGCTAAACCTCGGGGCAATATAGCTATCAGTTCTCCTTAAAACCCTAATCATAGGATCTTCTACTTCACTTATCTGAGAAGATGTGGAAAGAATTTCATGAAGTCTTACCGTATCAATTAGAACTTAGAAGACATTAGCATTCAAATTTGAAAAGAATTTTTTTTTGGGTTGCTGTCTTGCAATTTTAGATAATTGTAATCTCCATTTGTGTTATTTTTTGGGCACTACAATTTCAGAATTTCAAATTTTCTATGCTGATGGATTGAGTTTAGAGTCTAATAAAGAAATCAAGAAAGAAAAAATTGGTCTTCATTCTTTGAAAAATTGTTAAGTACAAGTATATCCAGAATTGAACAAGAAAACAAAATTGTTGTTTTCTTTGGAATGCAATTGAAATACAATTGAAATGTAATAATCCCAATGGTGAGGATTGTTGTAGAAAGAAAATATAACCCTATCCAAAACAGAAAATTTAAAAAATTTAAAAAATGCATTAAAAATTGAGTTCTAATTTCGATAAGTAATTTTTTGAAAAACTTACTTAGATTGCTCCAAAATAAAACTAGTCCATAATTTTGCTCTGAGAATCACTTTCTCAAAGTGGCAAACGGCGGACGGGAATCTGCCGTCCACCTTCAGCGCCTGCCGTCCGAGTAGCCCCCCTCCGCCCATCGTCCCCCGTCCACCCAATCCCCTCCGTTTGCAGGCAGCCGTTCGACCAGTCCCCCTTCGTCCATAGGCAGCCGTCCAAGGAGTACCCCTTTGTCCGCCGAAGCCGTCCGAGGAGTCCCGCTGCGTCCGCTTCCCTGTCCGAGTGGTTGACCTTTTGTCCGGCAACTGCCGTCCGAGCGCGCGCGATCTCCGTCCAACTTGGCTTGCGGACTGTCAGATCTTGCGAACGGCGGACCGCGCACCTCATTTGGACCGTCCGATGCGTCGTCGTCCGACCACCTTGCCGTCCGCCCAACTATAAGAGGGGCGGACGACCCGTCCGCTCTTCACTTTTGTTTTCTCCTTTGCATCTTGCAAGAGTAGAGTGGAAAGCTTGGTGGCTTAAGCATGGCTTAGGTCTCCATTGGTTCCTTTCCAAGGGAAAACAGAAGTCAAGATTTGGAGGCCGTCTTATTGCTTTTTTTTCAAACTTTCCCGTAATTGTCTTTGGAAGCGAAGTTCTTTGGGAATTTCAAAATATCCATTCATACGAAGAAGTCCATCACAATGGTGCGAACAAAGAAGGCAGCGAAGAGGAAGCACAAGGAACATGAGTGTCCATCGAGCAGTGCGCCCGATAAAGAGCAGCCTTCTTATGCATTGAAATGTTTTTTGATCAAATGCACGGTCGACTTCTATGAGACGGAAAGCACTATGTCCCTGCATACCAAATATATTTGGTACGGTGAAGAGGGTCCGGAGAAATTCAAGGCAGATGTGTGGAAACAGTTCATGGATGCACTCAACGTTCCGGAATGGCAACAAGAGACAGACAAGAGGGGCTTCAACCAATTTTTGACAAATAGGGTCCAAGATTCATTGTGGAATGCAAAGGACACCTTAGTAAAGTATGGGAAGCGTCACCGTGTAGGTGATGAAGCCTTTGAGCAAGTGATTCTCAGAGCTGAATTGTTCGTTAGCCGTTTTGGCAACCTCCATTTCAACCAAAGATGTTCGAGGATCAGGATTCAATGTAAATGTCTCATGTGCCTTGAACATAATGTCCTTAGAATACTCTTGAGTAGATGCTTTTTCTTTTAAAGATGGAGATTATATGTCTTTTGCAAATCGATAAATGGCAAAACAAGTACAAAGCAACGTTCCAATAAAAGGGTTGATATAACGAATTATACTTGGAAAATCAATAGCCATAGAGATGCCTTCTTATTGATGAGCTCCAATGGTACAATGGTACAATATTGAGGTTCCGGGATTGGAATCCATACACGGCAACCAAATACTCGCAAATAAGATACATTAAGAACACGTTCAAAAAGAAGCTCTTGTGAAGAAGCAATTTCCAAAGATGAAGGATGGAGTCAAATTAGAGTTGCAGCATGTAGAATTGCATGTTTCCACATAGATGCGGGCAATTTGTATGAAAAAGCAATGGTCTTGTAATAAGCTGAATCCGTTTAATATAAGATTTTGCTAGATCATTTTGAGCACGTTCATATGGAATTATATATGTCAAATCAATTCTTGGTGCAGTACAATAATCTGTAGAAGATCTTGACCAAAATTCTTGAGTATTATCCACTTGTAATGTTTTGATTGGATAATTAGAAAAATGGCCTTAAAATGGATCACCATTAAAAGTAAATTGGCAAAAGCCAAATTTCTTGTTGATAACAACAAGACATGTGATTATTTGTCTAATGCATCAATCAAAACCAAACAATAATAGAATGGTCCAGACATAGGATTTATTAGACCACAAATATCACCATGTAGCCTTCAAAATATTGGTGGTAACTCATGAGGAAGCTTCCATAAAGATGGTTTGGCAATGAATTTGTCTTGCACACATGCTCAACATAATATCATTGAATTTATCCAATATAAACCACTTGCCGCACCAAAAGTTGTTTCCACAACTTTGTAGTTTTGTACAAACAAAACAAAACAAACATAGCCTCTTGCCTATCTAGATTTTTTGGTCAAGAGGTGAAAACATTGGTGCGCACATCCCAATAGCTGATCAAGCTCTGGTAGGACAGAGGGAGGAAACATAGCACGCATGCATATAATGGTGGAGCCCTCAGATACAATCACCTTTGTTGGTCCCTCCTGGAAACAAAACATATTCAATCCAACCAAGTCCAAAGATAATTTTCATCAAAAAGTTGCTTATCCCATAGGATTATCTCACAGGATTATTTGTACAAATCCAACAAAAAATTGCTTATCCCGTAGGATTATTTGAACAGATGCAACAAAGAGCTGCTTATCCCTTAGGATTATCCTACAGGATTATTTGCATAGATGCAACAAATAGTTGCTTATCCCATAGGATTATCCTGCAGGATTATTTGTACAGATGCAACAAAAAACTAATCATCTTGTTGGACTGTATGCATAAATACAGAGTCAAGGAATACATCAAATGACTCACCAATAGAGGTTTCTTTAGCAATATGTGTTTCAAAATCATTTGCTCCAAATGAGTAGTAGGAGGCTAGTTAACAGTAAAAGATTGCAATGAAAGCTCCGCAAATACATATGTTGTTGCAAATTTTGTCTACAATAATCAATTATTGTCATCAGTTGCTAGCTGTGCAAACAGAAGAAGATGAAACCTTGGTGGCTCAATGTTGATAGTAGCAACATGATAATATAGGTCAAACAAAAAGAGTTGCAAAATTTTTTCCAAAAACAAAATCAAATTTGAAAGTTTGGAACCGTATAAAATTCTAAACATTGAGCCACCAGGGTTTCATCTTCGCCAATACCTCTTTCAAAACAGTAAGCTACATAAAAAATGATCAAAAACTTTGGTGTCCAACAATCATCTATTAAATGGCCCACTTTGCCACATTGTGTCAGGAACACATCTCTAATTGGACGCTTACCATGGTTGTTAGTAGATGAAGATGTCAAAGTCTTCATGATAAAAATTTAAACATATAAATACAAATAAGGTATAAATTAGAATAAATAAAAAATGAGGGGTGAAGGAATAGCTTGGGTCCTATTGTGCTCAAAAAATAGTAAAAAAGAGCAAGTGGCTAGATGAAGCAATAGTCGAGGATGCTAAAACCTCCTCCAAATAAAATAAAACAAGGGAGGCACGGAAGCCGCAAGCGCGGGGACAAAGAATAAGCAACTAGGGAGCAACGATCAAAAAGTAGGCGGCTAGAGGAAGGGAAGACTTAGAGAGCTCAAGAGAAAGAAGCAAAAACAAATCTTCCTAAAAGAAAACTAAATTGGAAGTTTTGATCTTAGGAAACTCAAAACAAAAGTAGTTACCAATAACCTCTCTCAAATCAAATAATCTAATGTAAAGCTCAAGTTAGATACAAATGACCAAAGAGCATGATGATAACGTATTGAAAATATGAAACAAAACAAAACTACAAAAGATTGTAAAACCTAGGTGTGCAAAAAAAAAGAAGTAGGTCTCACAATATATTCAAAATAAAGTAACTATATACCAATGAAAATGAAATTATAAATAGTTTTCCTCCTCTAATATTGGTCCAAGGGATCCTCTAACTAAAGTAAGTTTTAGTAAACTATAGTAGAGAGCGTATTAAGATAAGATGTTTCTTAACAATACTAACTAGCTACTTCTTCCTTGACTTCTTTGCGCTGCTTCCTACCTTCACTGCGAGCGACTTCACCGACGTCAATTTGGTCTGCACCCGCGTCTGAGTTTGGCCTCCCTGTGGTGGTGGTGCATCATCTTTTGATTCTACTATGGTCTCACATTCTTCTTCGTTGTCCGAGAGCAGTACCTGTGACGCCAGCTTGTTAGTTGGCGAAGCTTGCTCCATGTGTTCAAAGCCTGCCGGATGGGTCTAGGCCGGATTAAAAATGACGTCCAATCACCCACTGAGCTCACGGCGGACTTGAGACTTTGGTGTCGCAAAGAGAGCGGATCCACTTGGTCGGATCTGCAAAGTCTTGACTAGGAAAATATTGATCTTTGTCATTGGAGCGGAAACCCCCGCTTATATCAGAATTGATGCTTCCTTCGATACCAGAATCGTCAATGTTGTCGAGACCGGAACCAACATTCTACCCTCATTCCTTCTAGGAGGCATCACCAAATTGTCCAAAATCATCCCCAGACCCCTTGAAGGAGTCCGATCCAGCTTGCCAGGCTAGACCAGAGTTTGCGTGTAGTTCTGGACATCCTGAAAACCTGTGAGATCTAAGGCTTTATCCTCATCAAGATGCCCCAACAGTTGACGCATCTCCTTCAGCACCTTCTCCGT
This sequence comes from Neckera pumila, assembly GCA_963969595.1. Lineage (NCBI taxonomy): Eukaryota > Viridiplantae > Streptophyta > Bryopsida > Hypnales > Neckeraceae > Neckera > Neckera pumila. Next base: position 3,244,142 of record OZ018418.1, read on the forward strand.
GTGTGCTTGGTAGTCAATAACTACCTTCAGTACCATTAGTCCAGAAGGTACACCTCCACCCGTCAGCTTGTTGCTAAAGAGGTTGGATCAGACCACTTGTTCTGCCAATGGTGCGACCAAAGGCGACAAATTCCGGATGAGCTGGAAGGCCTCGGACTCCTTTGTTCTTGCCACATTCAGCTCCTCTTCCAATTGGACTACTTGCATTTGGAGGTCGATCCGGTCCTTATCCAAGTTCCAGATTTGATCATCCTTCTCTTGCAGTGCCCTTGGATCCGATCTTTTTCTAGATTTCATCTACCATCTATTCCGGTACATCCACTCTCAACTCCAACATGATGGTGACAATATGGTCCGACATCTTGTTGTGAATCTCTTGACACGTTTTGATCCAGTCTCGTCCGATTGTCTAGAATGCCTTCAGCTTGGTTTCTGGAGGATGGCTGGGCTTACTTGCTTCTGAAGACACCTGCTTGCTTCACGTAGCCTGATCCGTCGACTTTCATCTTGTCCTATGCAAATGGAGTGGCTCCTCTTATTCTTCCTCTTTGGATTCTATCAGAGTCGGTTGGACTTCCTCTGTGAGGTTGTACTTCAAAATTTCTTCTTTGTGGTAGTACTCAAGCAGTTCAGCAGTATTCAAAACCTCCCTCTGGTGGTAGAGATGAAACAAATACGGACTAATTGGGCTAGACTTACCCCTCGTGGCATGCGTAACTAGCTTGGAAACTACATCTGAGATGAGTTTCCCCCAGTTTGCGGGTCTATCCTCCATCACTCCGAAAATGGTACTAGCCACTATGACCGTAATCTGGGTTGGCTTTTTCGGACACATGATCGGAATAAAAAATTCTAGCATCTGTCTATGCCTCTCATCCCTACTGTATCCTTCCTTGGCATGCGCCGGACTCTGGAACCTACTTGCCCCGGTCTTATCTGTACGGGAGGCTAACCCTAATCCGGCCTTCCGGAACGTGTACACCTACGCCCACACATCCTCTATCCAGGTATTGGGTTGACCTCTCACGGTCAATTGATACTAATTTGGAACTCCATCTACAAGTTTTGCAATCGTCTCATCACTGTTCAGGCTCTAGGGCCGTTGTAACAATTTGGCGCACTTGATCACCTCCAAATCTATATCTAGTTGTTTCCGTACACCCAAGTCAGAAGGGATGGCCAGACAAAGCATCCGGGCTGGTTCTGCCATGGCTCACCGACTCAACTAATCCGGTGCAATCGGCACCGTCCTCACTATTATCTCCCTAACACGGTCCTAACTCACCACACTTTCATTCGCTAAGCGCAAGCAAGAAGTTCGCAAGGAAAGAGAGATAGGAATGAGGAAAGAAAATCCTTAAATACTAATGATCGGCCGACGGTTCTAGAGGGGAACGGGCATGAGACCATTCATGTAATGGTGCCTTAGGTTTTCTAGGCTGGAAGTCTAGGTCGTAGGTCTCTAGGATCCGGAAGACGGAAGACCCAAGACTATACCATGTTGCATTCTTTGCACAAGTACACATTCCACCGTTGGAAGAATTGACTTGGGATTATGGCTGTAGCTTCAAAATGCCAGAAGTCGAGGCTTTAGATGTTGTAGTTCCCTTCCATTGTAAGTGTGGTACCACTCACTGCCGTTACACAGTAATTGATGATTACTCAATTCATCCCATCACCGATCTCTTGCCGCATCACCAGGCAATCACTGGTTGATTGCCGTTATGTGCAAACTGGTGCCGTAGGCTGAATTAAGGAGTATCCACTTTGGTAGACTTTAGAACAAATTAACCATTGTTGGGTGGGTACCTGACATCTATAAAACCGCTATTGCAATGTCATATTCACAACAGTTTCATACGTCTGGGTAACCACCAAACACATGTTAATATTTGTGTTACTTTTGGAAGGCATCAATCTCATAGCACAGAAAGCACAATTCCTTCTCAAAGGTCCAAATTAGCCCTAAAGTGACTCGTGTATCGTTCCACAGAGATTTGGGTTGTAGTTCTCCTAATTGACCGGAATGTTACTTAATTGGTATACAAAACAAAACCCCAAGTACTAGTCTAGACCGGATCCAATTCCAATAATCCGGAATCGGAAAATGCTTTCCTGATTATACTGCCGGTCTAGGGTAATTACTATATGTATGTAAACTCGAGTTTAACCTCTGGACCAAGAGGGATCCGCAACTTTGGGATTAAGGAAGGAAGCTTAACTCCTACCCTCCGAGTTTAATGTGTCAGGAGTTTCCACAGAATAAACTTTGAAAAGAAAACTTTGAAAAGAACATTGAGAACAAGACCTCCCTCACAACTAGACCGAAAGGGCTACGCAGGCTAGCAGGTCACGCAAGATGGTCTAAATTCTCCTACCAAAGGCTACAACGACAAACTACCGGACAATCCACGATCTAGGTAGAGAAGGAGAGTCAGGAAAAGTGGGAGAGCAGTAGGTGCTTCTTGACAAAAGCCAGCTCTAATCCTCAAAGGAAACCCTATTGTATCCTGTCTGCTATTCAATCTTTCCAGAGACCGGATACTTCCTGCATTCGGGCTCACTCCCTCCTTACCCAAGTCTGCAATCACACTGCTCAAACAAAAACACGGACAATTGCAAAAGCGTGCACCACACAATTGTGAATTAGAAAATACCAATGGATTTTGCAGATATTCTATTAGGAAAACAAAGTATGGAAATGAACCCAGATCACATCAAAAATCCGAGCTTAAATACTAAACTAACACTCTAACTCAAAAAGTGTCTATGTCTAATTTCAGCCAAGAGAATGACACATTTCATTCCTTCCCGAACTGCTAAAGTAGTTGACTTAACTACAGTCCAAAAAGGTGTCCACCAAAAGTAGATCTTAGATCCTATAATTCTGGAATTAACCCGAGTCCTAATTCCTACTTGCCTAAGACTTTCCTATTGCCAAAATTAGGCCTGCAACCCTACTGTCTATGCTACAGTCCTCTACCTACTTCCTATTCTTCTTTGTCGGTGAATCGCCCATCCTGGCTGGTCTCTTCCGGGCCAGCGGCTTCTTTCCGGTCTGAAGCCTGGCAGTTCGTTGGGCCCAGAGTTTGGTCTTCTCTTTGGTCGCCTTGGCCTTCATCGCTCAAGTGTCTGCCAATGCCAGGTGTAGATCAGAGTAAGGCTCAGACTCTTGCTCCGACCCGGACTCTTCTTCCTCCTCATCCAATGTGTCATCTTCTTCTTCCTCCTCCGGAATCCGGGCCGCTTTCTTCTTGGCCGACGGGGGTTCCGAAGCCTTTTTCTTGTGCACCATCGGGACAGATTTCATTGCCTTGCTTTGAGGTGTTGCTTCACCTCCAATTGCCTTCCAGATTACTCCCTTCCCTTGCGATCTTGATGACTGCTCACGACCGGCTCCCAATTCGGTCTTGACAATGGACTGGATCAGGCTAGTCATCCCTCCTTCTCCAAATTGCACCTTCTTTCTAGGAGTCTTTGAAGAAGACTTAGAAGGTGCGAGGGTACTGAGTTGCTTGGTCTTGGCGCTCTCCTTTGGGACTGACCCGCCTGGACCGGTTGCTGGTTTCAGTCCCTGCAACTTCGCTGGATCCGGCACAGGCACTCCCGTTATCTCCACCGTATTGGGTTCCGGTTCGGTGACCTTGGTGATCTCCACCTTGGTCTCCTCCGGCTGGTTAGTCTTGGCCTCCTGGTGCTCCTCCGAAATAGGTGGGTTAGGTAATACCTGAGGAGTCTTTCCTTCGATCTTGTCTTCTTTGGCTGGCTGTGAGGCTGGCTTGGTTTCCGGTTCCAATCTCGGTACAGGATCACCTTGCGGTCTAATTTTGCTCATTACTTCTCGCAACTGCGCCAACGTAGACTCCATCTTCTTGTGGTAAGTCACCATCGCCAAAACCAACTTCGGGGCTAACTGCTTATTCTCTTCCATCACTTGTTCGTTGAAGAAGTTGGCCTTGTTCACCACTTCTCCCAGATGTTTGATGAAGTCCCGGATTCAGGATAGGGTATCCTGGGTCTGGGTGGAGAATTTCTTCTCCCTCTCCACTTCTTCATCCTTCTTCCGCAGCTCCTACCTTAGGGCTGCCAGTTGGCTGGCCTGCTTGGCCAGCTTTGCCTTTCCTTCTTGACTCTCCTTTTCCCGAATAAGCCGGCTTACTCGAGTTAAGGCTTGGCTCGGGTGAATGACCCTTACAGTGGTGCAGATGGTCTGCATCACTCTCCTTTCCTTCATATATCGGTCCTTGAAGTCACTCAGCTCTCTTGAAATCCTCTCAAGTGCCTCATCTCTCCAGACTGGATCACTTTCCTTGGTCTATTCCTCTTCCACTCGATCATTTCCTCTCGTATCCTTACCCTCATCGTCGCCTTCCCTTTCTGACTCACTCAAATCATCCTTACCCTCTTCCTCTTCATCTTCCTCATCTGAGGACTCGTCCTCCATTCCGGTCTCAGGTTCTAAGTCCGGAAGTTCAAATTGTACGAGGGCAGATGTGGCTTCATACTCTACCTCCTCATCTTTCATCAATACTCCCTCAAACTGATAAAGATGATAGAAAAAGGGGCAGATAGGGGACGGCTTAGCCTTCTTTGCTTTGCCATCTTATCTACCTGATCCTGAATAATCACTCCCCAATCTACTTTCCGTTCCCCTGCTATAGCACCAAAGATGGTGTCGGCTAGGGTCCGGAAAACTCGACTCGGCCTCTCTGGACTAAGGATTGTAAGGATGTACTGCAACAATCTCTTCTCTCTTGGGTCTATGCAGTCATTGACCCGGAACCCATCCTTGCGGCTAAGAGGGTTCCGAAATTTACCTAATGCGGATTGGTCTTTCCGGGATGCGAGTCCCTCACCTTCTTCACTGAAAAGGTAGACTTGCCTCCACATTGCCACCGTCCACTTTGCCGGCTGAGCTCGGATGGTCTTGTTGTGTCGGCTCGCCAACTTGCCCGACAGTTCCCTCACCATGTCCTCGTTCTTGAAGCTCCATGGTTGGGTCAAGAATCCGACGCACCCCATCTGCTCCAGGTCTGCCCGAAACTCCTCTTTCTCCCGCTCATACTTTGGCAATGGTGGCGTCACAAACCGTAACGCAACCATGGATCCTTCTCCTTGGGTCGAGGCCATCTCTACCCGTGCCTGGATGCTGCCAGTCTAAAATTCACAACCCGGAATAGGAGTATGTCTCTCTCTCTCTTTGAGCTGCGCAAACTTTACCACAAAACCTCTCTGCTTGCAGATCCTCCCTTCGCGCTAAAGCTTTCCATAAACTCTCTCTCTCTCTGTACTTTCACTCTCCTGCGTAGATACTAGCTGGAGACCGAAAACAGGAAGCGTATACTCTCTCCAAGTTTACAATATAGGTAGGGAAATTTGGATGGCTAATATCTGAACAGCTGATCCATTAAGAAAGCCAACCACATTCCTTCCTAATGATTCCCTTAATTCAGGGTTTGCCCGTTAACCAGCCCGTTAATTATTACCATTTGCCCATGATTAGAACGTCCCCCTAGGGTTAGGTAGGTCATTGTGGGGTTTCAGATCCCGATTCTGGTTTCCTGATCATGTATAGGCTAATCCGGGTTCCGGTTCTGATTTTCCGATACCGATGATTAGCTGTTATATCTATTCCTGATCAGCCAACTTCCGGTTTCCAGTCCTAATCACTATACGGTCTATAATTACTTTACAAAACGAAAAAAATTATTGCAAAGAGGAATATTATCCTTCTATCTATAATTATATTTACTAAGATAGGGATTCCAGGTTCCTACAATCAACACTAAAAGACTTGCCGTTCATGTGCCAACAATAAGCCAGGTAATGGCAAGGGTTGCTCATAGAAGACACTGCCATGTTTGGTTTTGTACATCTTTGCAAAGTTTGTAGATTTTGTACAGAATTGTACGTAGAATATGGTATATGCATGTTTTGCAAAGTACCGTAACAACAAAGACCTGTAAACAACGTGTATTCACAAACTCCAAGTATATATTTCATGAAGTGAAGCAAATTTACTGATGAATTACAAACATGCACTCTACAAACTAACTCTGTAATCTCTTTAAGATTGTACTTTAAAAAAGCAAAACCACCCTACAATTAATTGTTTGCTCTCGTCTTCTTTGCGGTCTAGGGTTGTCTTCTTTGACATATTGGCGGGGTTTGGTATCTTGTAGAACGTTTGATGTTGCGTGTTGTATAAGATAAAGTGTTAGACGGGAGTTGCATCCTGTCGTGTAATTCCATCTTCAGCAGCTAAATTTTTTTAAATCTCACTATAACCATGAATCTTAATTTAGAATATAATATGTATTCATGAAATTAAGACACAATATTGAAATAAAACATTAATATGTCAAAATTGTGTATTTTTGATGATTTATTTTAAAGTCAACTAGAAGTCTACTCTATCATATGTTGCAAGGGCACTACAAGACGCCATGTGACGTCTAATTGTCGCGCCCGTCGCAATGTTTAAGAAGACAATCCTATCTCGGCCCGTGCATTTTGTAATATATCCTCCATTTGTTATTGCTGTATATCAGATAAACAAGCCATAGTGACGTGGTAATGCTTGCTGTTGTCGTTTTTGTCAGAATTGTACCCCCATGATTGGTCATGAATTTTGTACATTTTGTTTACAATTGTACGCCCAACACATGTTAATATTTGTGGTGAAGGCATCAACACTGAAAGACCATACTCTAGAATGTTGCAGCAAGAATCTAATTAACGGCAAGTGGTATAGCCTTGTACAGTTTGTACATTTTTTATAGAATAGTATATAGTGTATGGCATATGCATGTGATGCAAATGACCGTGAGAACATGGACCTATGAATAATGTATATTCACATATTCATTTTATGAGGTGAAACAAAAGATGCACAACAAAATTGCATAAAATGCATAGACGTTGTCAAGACTTCCAATCTAACTGTGCTACAACAGAAAATGACCCTACAATTCATTGTGAAAGCTCGTCATATTGCCCTCTTGTCTGTGCATCTCGTTATAGAGACTCTGGAGTCATAGTGAGGAGGAAGTACCGTTCCTCCACATCATCGTCAAAATAGTACATTGCATCCTCAAGCTTGGACCTCCTATCCCGATAGCTTGGCACGTCCCTCTCGTCGTATTGAACTTCTGTATATAAATCCATATGCTTAAACTCGTAATTTGTAGCTGCTGTCCATTCCAAATTTTTGCCGGATCCTCTTAGTAGAAGCGCCTTTGATTCATCATAACAGAAATAGGAAAGTTTCCCCTTCTGCCTCTCCACCTCCCTCTCCACCTATACAAGGTACCGATGCAGGTCAGCCTTACATTTGGGAAGGTGGACATCGTAAATCCCACCGCAATCTATTCAACAGCAATAGCAAACAAGCATCAACAAGGTCAACCTCACAAAAAAGGAACCACAAAACAAGGCATGCAACGGCAAAAATTGTCATTTCTTGCCTCAGCTGTAGCAAACAACAAAATCATGATGTAAGCCCTCACACTCAGCCGATATATCAAGGTTTGAAACAAATTAGCTGGACCGCAAGAGATAGAGGTGGGACTGATCGCACGCATTTCTGTACGCCGCATACAAATTTGTATGCAAAGTACAAATGGGAAGTGGGGTTTGCTCCTGGACAACCTCAAAATAAATTTACAAACTCGATTAGAGCATACAAATGTGACTGAAAACAATTCTGTCGGCATGTAAACCCTAAGTGCAGGTTATTTTCTTCAAGAGGAAAAAGAATAAAGCAATGCAAGAGACTATCGATTAGGACAATACAAAAAGCAAAGGTAAGGGGAGATGGAAACTAGTCAAGGTGCACCTTAATCCATCGTAGACCATGCAAAACATCACTAGCAAGGCAAAATTCTTACGTACGGCACATATTGAAAACAATGGATTTACCAAGAGGGACAGCCTTGATGCACTCCACCTTCTCCCTTTCTAATCCGTTGAATCTCACCACAATGCTTTGCATCCTCTTTGCCCTTGTCGCCGGAGTAAACTTCTCCTTAAAATTGCTAGCACAAGATCCACAATTTGCCGACCACCGAAGTCGCTCAAATGCTACGGCATCAAACGGTTTTAGACAAATGGAATTGGGCTTTTCACGGAAATCCACCCTAAATCAAACATTGAATGAGAACAATTCTATTAAGATCGAGCTCCATAACACATAGCATTGTCCACCTAAACGAGCAGTAACAACTCGTTACAAGTTGTTACAAGAATAAGAATAGCAAATTTGAGCCGCCACATGCCAAAGATAGATTTGAACAAGATGAGGGCGGAGTTGATTTCCAAAGGCTACTAAATGAATTCTACAAAAGCCTCCTACAATTTCCAAACGTAGATAGATAGTTAGTGCAAGCTATCCGAACAGTGGACGTGCCACTTGTGTACACTGTGCTTTAATAGAAATGCATATTGTACTACTACCAATACAAAAAGGTCCGATCTCAGCGTACACTAAAACGTACAAGTACAGTTTGGTAAATCAAAGATGATTTGTTCTATGAGGATTCATTTGTACCAATGCAGGTATTAAAAGTACACTATGTAAGTACAAACATTACAAACACTACAGTTTTTGAACTCAATGTAGTTCTAGAATTTTGAACCCTGAACCTCGGTTACGATGGTTACAATACGTACTTGTGGAAGCATAGGATGGTAGTGCAACAATCTATGAACATTCCTTTCACTCACCAATATCGGTACAAATGCAGTTGTCCTACTACAAATACTACAGACACTACAATTTCATAATTGAATGTATTCCAACAGTTTTGAATCCTAATACAAACACTACAAACACTACAATTTTAGAATTGAATGTATTCCAACAATTTTGAATCCTCAACCTTGGTTAGTGCAACATTCTATGGACATTCCTTTCACTCACCACTATGGTACAAATGCAGTAATTAGAGTACAATTAGTATCCTATGTACAAAACTAGTACATGAACTAATACAGAAATTGATGATATACAAGGAGATGAGGGAATTGCGTATACAAACCTTTACATAATTTGATTAATTGAATCACATGAGATTGTAGAGCCTTCACTCGCCATTGTTTGCTCAAATAGTGCCTGGTTGCTTCTAACGACAGCACTACTAGACATTTGTCTAGTATTACAAAGTCCTAGGTAGTACACAATGTTGCCTTGCTTGGACGTTGGTGTTTCTAACACATGCGATCCGTCTGTCGAAGTAACCAAAGAATCAAACTCTGTAGTACTACAAAATGGGAAGTAAGCTGTGATGCAATGTTGAACTAGTCTAGAGGTACAAAATGGAAAAAAATCCATGATGCATTGTTGAACAAGTGTAGTATTTTAGTTAGACAACCCAGACCGCAAATTCAACTAGTGCAAGATTAAAAATGAAGAAGCCAAACACAAGTACAAGACTGGGACCGAGAAGGCAAACACTCGTTTGTCTCTCGGGCACCAAAGCAAAGCAACGACGAAGGTGAGCATGAAACAAGAAGGCAAACAAGTCTAAATCTCTTGAGCACCAAATCCAAAACAAATGAACTATCAAACTTGAAAGCAACAACAAAGGTGTTGGAACTATCAAAACTCAAAAGTAGCGACGAAGTGTTGGAACTATCAAAGCTCAAAAACAGCGACAAAGGTGTTGGAACTATCAAAACTCGACAGTAGTGATGAAGTGTTGGAACTATCAAAACTCAAAAGCAACAACGTAGGTTTTGGATGCCCCCAATTTCACAGGGCTGACAAGCCATTCTATTTTAGGATCCCTATTGATCAACTATATATATCCGTTTTCTATAATAAACATTCCAGGGAATATGATCAATCCACATGTCACAATTTAAAAGGCAGTCTTAATTGAATATCGTTATTGCGGCTTCCAAGATGACTTGGTTCAATACGACGAGTCACCACACTATATGGACACAGTACATATTCGTACAAAGAATACTATATTGAACACAAAGTACCAAACTAGGATGGAGAGAAAGCATCAGAAACACCAGATGATTCCATATCAATAACCAAGTACATATTACTTTGGACATTTTTTGAATGCACATGAGCAGCCAAGACATCCTTTGAATGCACATGAGCAGCTTGCTTAGGAGCTGCAATAGTAGATAAAACAAATGGACAAGAATAACAAGTATACCATTGTATAAAGAGTATGAAATTGTAACCAAAATATACGTAACTGTATAAAAAGTATCTCTTAGTAATTACAAAAAGTAAAGTTTTGCACAGTTTCCAGACCATGCACAACAAAATTCAGTGCAGTGGTTGCACCCACAGTACTATCTATTGTCCTGATTTACGTAGTAGTTAATGTTAATATTTATATATGCTAGCTATGGAACCTTTTATGTAATTTTGTTCAGAAAGCACAATGATGGTTGTCCAATTCACTGGCTACACCTTCATCACACATTGGAATCGGAAATGGTACGTTGAAATTATTCCTTTAAACAATAACATCAAAAACAGCCATCTCCAAGCGCCTGAATGTGACTTGCTTGCCTACAAGTAAGTCATGGAATTCACAATAATATTTCCATCTTTTCATAAACATGACTTGTGGCCGTCCCTTTTTGCTGTATGATATTTTCATCCTGACAACTTTGGAGTAACGCTTCCCTATATACCGGAGTCTAACCAATCTTTGGTAAACCTCTCTCTCAAAATCTTCTCGAAACCTCTAGAAGAACCATGCAGGCACCCTTTAATACCAAATTCAAAAACATAAGTTCCGACACATTCCTTTGAAACAATGAAACAAAAACAAAACAAAAACCAACAGTTGCAATTACATTGCCTTTGAAACAATGAAACAAAAACAAAACAAAAACCAACAGTTGCAATTACATTGCCTTTGAAACAAAATTGAAATTGCAGACTTTACCATAATTTGGAGGGACGCCTTCCCCAGCGTCTTCTAAAAAACGTCCCCTGCACCAACAGCCCCAACCGGCGCTCCTCCATCAAACGCTCAAGGCAATACCACTGCTCCATCCGATGCCACTTTTCCATCAAACTCTCGGGCCGGCAGCCACTGCTCTATCTGGTGCCACTACTCCATCCACCACTGCTCCACAACAAGGAGCCTTTACAAAAGATGTGTTTACGAATTTGAGAATGGCTCTATATAGTTATACTGGTGGAGTCCAATTCCTTTGTTGATTAAGCCTATTACATGGACTAGGTCCAATAATTTCTTATCATTATAGTTCATGCCAGGAGAATGATGTTCAACTTTGAAGGGGCTTCAAATGACTATCATGCATTTCAAGTGTGCCAATGTAAGTTTTGGGTTTAGGAGTAATGCTTAAAAATTAAATATATACACACGACAATTCAAAATGGCAAGGAAGTATCCGTTAGTACTGACTGTACAAAGAAACTAGATGGTGGTGTATAGATAGGTGTTTGTGAGGAGAAATTGTACAAAGAAGCACCGGGTTAATGCTCCTTTTTTTCAAATTACAAAACAATATGCACAAAGAGACTACTGCTATTAAAGTAAGAACCCCGTATGATGAAGTTGCCAGCTTCAAACTGGAGGCCCCAAGCACATTTGAACTTGTGATCAACCTCATACTTCCCTCTTGTGCATTGTAAAACATAGAACTCCACTCCCTCAATATTGCCCTCCATAGCAGGGACAACAAAGTTGTCACCTAGCCGAATGAGATTGCCAAATCCCTCGCCTTCCACGGCCTCATCTCGATCCTCGTCATCTAGAATTTTGTGGTCCGTGATATGGTCAGCAACTTCTTGGAGATTGTATAGCTTCAACTTTACCAAATCCCAGTTCTCGACATGCCAGGACTTGTTCACGCAATTGACAAAATTGCCGTCAAGGCAATAGGCGCAGAAGCACAATAGATGGCAAACAAAGAGTTGCATTGGATCCGCAACAGCAAAGGAGTAGATCAAATGCAGGGCTTGGGAACCTTGGACAGCTTTACAATGGTAACTGCGCTCCCTCGTAACGTCCTTTGGTATTTCCTAGAAGTATCTCTGGACTTCTTTGATGCCGGTCTTCTTGAAGTTCGTATCAACTGTCCCTCCCATTGTTTTGTTCAAGAAAGACACTGCATCATGGGCGTTTTGCATCCTCCTCCACGTGTTGTATAACTGAGACTACCTTAGAGTGCGCTTCACAACAGCACCAACTCCGTCCCACTCTCCCTTCCCGTGACCAGTTCATAGTGTAGCCATTTGTAGCGCGAGGATATCTAGACACAAAATAAAAAGGTCGGGCACCCTTGAATTGCCCCGCACAGTTGTTGAACCACACTACGTGGTGCTTCAGTCAAATACCTATTGAGGTATGTACAGAAATGAGCACACTCTATAACATTTATAAATGCAGTGCTTACTGAATCAGTACAGAGCAAACTGATTATAGTACACAAACATCATGGTCAAAGAGTTTTGTGCCACCTACAATTAACTCTTATATAAGAACTAGGCATGTAGCGTGTCGTACGCGCAATCTAGGCGTAAGAATCCTTAACACAAAAAAATGTGCCAAGGTAACACGAAATATTGTCCCAGGGAATTTCCGGATTTTATGTAGCGTATTCTAACTATCTGGCTTTTCTATCTTTCTTTCTTCTCACCTATTCAACAATCTTCCAGATCCTTTCACAATCCGGACCATAAACTATCCGGAATCCGGTTTACGTCTCTTCTTCTAATCCGGTTTTCAATACCTCTGTTTTACTTTCAGAGGGTCCACTAGTTGATCTTTTGAGGGGGGTAGGGACTTAACCACTCTTGTTCTCCTACAATTCTAACAAACACAAATAACAACACCCGAGTATTCAAAAGGTTGCAGCAAGACAAGAAGATCCGGATCCTCACAACTTCCGGATGGCAACTCCGGATAGCAGGTCACTCAGGAATACTTCACTCTCCCTTACTACAACGACAGATCTCAGAGTCCCGAATAAGTATGGGGGTATGATCTTTCTAAAGGTTAGATGAATCTTGAGGTTGGCAGATCTTCCGAACAGGTGGGGACTTCCTTAGGCGGGCGCTTTCCTCCGCACGGCTTGACAACCGGACTTGCTTCCCCGCTACTCTGTGATCCGGACTACTCTTCTAGTAGTTTAAAGACACTGTGCGCAGCTCCTAAGTCAACAATCCAACAACATTACAATAGCACACTCTCAGCTCAGACCGTATTCTCCTAAATCCGGATTCCTCCTCACCCGTCCTTTCCTTCCAACACCCAGTCCACAGGTCAATACAATTTGGATACACTGATAGAACAAAAATGCATACCCGAGGGCTCAGATTTCAAAAAGGGAATGAAATACAATTGAATATCAACTAGGAGGGAATGAGGGGCAACTAACTTGCCTGCCCTTAAAAATCCAAAACAAAGCCAAAGTCAACACCCTAAAAACAAAAAAAGGCTCCCCAAAAACCAAGGCAACCTCACACAGACACCAAGGAAATCCCGAATAAACCGGGAAGTCCTTATCCCTAAGTTTCTGGAAACCGGGCCCACGCTTGGAATCCAATTCCGGGACAAAACTATCTAAATCCTAATCCACCTCTACAAGTAGTCCCCTTCTAACTACTTGACCACCCAAGATTTCTTTGAACTCCCGGCTCCCTATTTGGTTGTTGGCTTACCGGAACTCTTCGCTGGCGTCATTTTGGCGGCTCGAGGCGGATTCTGACGGGTCGCAAGAGACGTCTCCTCCTCTGTATCTTCCTCAGATTCTGAGTCTGACTCGAACTCACCAGACTCGGAGTCTTCAATCTGTTGCTTCACCGGCTTCTTGCTCTCCGATTTCCGCTTCTCAGACTTCCGGAGTTTCAGTTGCCTCTCAGGTTCCACCATCTCGAGTTCTTCATTCAGATCCAAGATTTTGGTCTCCACTATTTCCATCCTCGTGTTTAGCCGGGTTTCCGGCCTGGGTTCCGGTCTTGCATCTGGAGCCGGATCTCCTAAGTCAATCAATTGTGTATCCCGTGTTGGTGACTGTTTCGACATATGAGGGAATCTCTCCGGGTGTTCTCTTGCCGGATTTGTCGTCTCCAAACCTTCTAGCAGATCTCTCCGGATCGGCAACCTCTGCCCAGCCTTTCCGGATCCCATCGGAGATTGTGAGGAAGGGGCAAAAGTATTTACCGTGCCCCACTTCGAGAAATGACTCGAGGAAGGCACCCTAGGCATCTTAAACAGGGACTTCAAGCCTGGATCCTCTTGCGTCCCGGAAGTTCCGGCTCCGTGTTTGTCCGGGGACTCCATGAAGATATCCGGAAGTAGTCCAAAGTCGTCCTTGGCCACATCCAGATGACCCAGCAGCTACCGCATCTCGTTCAAAACAATCTTCATCTTGGCCTTGTAATTGACCAGGACTTGCAGCACTCTGGATTTGGTAACAATGCCGTCGTTCTCGAGTTTCTTTGTGTAAAGCGCGGACCAGCTGATCTGATGTTCCGGTTCTTCTACCAACACCTTCAAATCCCTGACTAGCTTCAGGGCATCCGTCTCCTTCTTCCTTGCTGAGAGCGATTGCCCCTCCGTCCAGTAGAACTTGTTCTTGTAGTGATCTTGTTTTGCCTTAAGCAGCTCGATTTGCTTGTCCTTCTCTTGGAGTAGTGCCGGATCGGGTCTCTTCCGGAGTTTGTTGAAGATCTGATCCGTCTCAACATTTAACTCCCTGGCAACGCCCGTGATTACCTCTGCCATTTCGGCGTGCATCTTCCGGCACTGCACCATCCATCGGGTTCCGGCCTCATAGAAGTCGGATACATCGGAAGGTTCCGGTGATGGCTGGGTTAGAGACGGATTCGGTTTTGGAACGTCTAGACTCGTTCTTCGTGCGTCCGGATTGGTGGTCTTCTGTCGCTTCTTCTTCTCCAGCGGTTTTGGTTCCGGATCCTCCTCTTCTTCTTCTTCTTCTAGTGCCGCTTCTCCCGTCGGCTTCAATTCTTCTGTGAATCCGTACTTCAGGATCTGCATTCCGGTCTCATAGGCAACTTGTTCCTGCAGGGTCATGAAATCAAAATTATGATACATGTGGAACAAGTAAGTGCTGAGCGGACTCTGCTTGGCCTTGTCGATAGCCACCGCCATCTTCTTGACCTTTTGGTGGATTATGGTCGCCCAATTCACGACCCGGCCTTTGAGTGCTCCGAAAATCGTATTCGCCACTATAACCGTAACTCTGGTTGGCTTTTCCGGATACACAATGGGAATCAGAAAATTTAGTAACCGCCTATGGCGCTCATCCATACAGTCACTAACGGTGAAACCCTCTTTGTGGTGCGACGGTTTCTTGAACTTCCCTTCATAAAACTTATCCGTCCGGGTTGCGATTCCGGATCCGGACTGCTTCAACCCATAAGTTTTTGCCCACATCCCTTCCGTCCAAGAGGCCCACCGACCCCTTGACGTCGGCTCAAATTGGTTTGGCATCCCCATAACCAACTCACAAAGAAAATCTTCACTCCTAATTGTCTAGGGGTGCCGGATAAACCCGATGCACCCTAGTTTGAAGAGATCTTCCTCTAACTCTAAGCACTCAGCAGAGTCTGACGGAATGACTGGGTACAGGAGCTTGACAAAAGGAATAGTCTTCTGCCCCTATGCCAATGATTCCGCCATCTTCTTGACCTACAATCCGGTGCAATTGGCACCCTCCTTTCCTTCTCTCCCTATCCGGCCTAACTCACCACTCTTTCACTCTTCTAAGAGGAACACGCTCCAAAACCTGCAAGCACACTCACCTCCTCGAGCGGAAGAAAGAGGGAGAAAAACGAAAGGCTCGTCTGCTTAAGTACCCGGCCAGTGACCGACACCCGTTGGTTCGGCCATTTAATGCGCTGCCATTGCAAATGGATCCCTAGTTTTCATAGGCCGGACCCCTACTTCGTAGGTTGCCTGAATCCGGATCCCCTTCCGATTTCTAGATTCCGGCGAAAGTCCGTTTCTTACCTATTCTACAAGTTTTTGTAAGCCGGAACTTCCTGACTACCTAGTTTCTACTAAATGTTCCAATTTCCGACTTCACTACTACAAATTTTTGAAAATATTTATGGAATTGATCCTAAACTAATCCGGATTTCTAAATATTGATATTGCGTGTTCCCACATAGCGTGAATGAAAACATGATACAATAAATACAGAACTTGGGGCAATACCTTGAGACTCTAGCCATCACCAGTGTTGCATCAAGCAATGCTAAACAAAAAGAGATTTGTGCTTCTCATCATCAGTTATGTAGAAATAGGATTCCTTCACCATAACTCCGTCTGGTTTAAATTGATACGTGATGTGGACAAGGATACTGATCTGTGTAGAGCACTAGTACATGCTTTGGATCTGATTTTGAATCTCAAAAGTGTAGTTCTTAGCAAAATCAATATGTGACAGAATCACATCTTTGCCCAAACTCTGCACAGAACGCTTGCAATGGTCGTCCTGCCACCTCGCAATGAAGTTGTGCTTCACAAATTGGGGTAGTTTAGACTTGAAGTATTCAAAGAACACTTGCAGAGAGTTCTCTTTGTATACCTCAACGATCCTCTTCCGGGGCTTTCTATCTTGTGTCACTCCAATGATTTCATTCTCAAAACACTTCTAAGTGACATTTGAAGACAATGATAACTCAGATGGGCAAATTGGAAGCTTCAAAATACCATAGTTTGCACACGTACCCATGACACATTGCAGAGCATGCCACTCTTTGTTCTCAAGCTTAGGACAAATGATGTCTTGCCACAATGCCGTTGTACCTACATATGTCTTTACATGCGTCTTATACTTTGCTTCTTCTTCCAATCGAAAGAGGCACACATCACACATGCACTAGCAGTTCCCTAAGAAGTGGATTCCCTTTGTGCCATCCCGAATCCAATTGAATCCCTCCCTGAGCATGTCAATCTCCACGTGGTATCTACAACAACAAACGTTCCTCTTGTTGCACGCTCAAACAAAATAAGGCTTTAGTTTCTCAAGGGTTCTCTATTTGATAGGCACATCTAGGTGCACCACCTGAAACCAATGGTAGAATATGGCCTACAAGAATGCAAAAAATTTATGAGAAATGAAAAGAGGTGATAAAAAGAGGTAATCAGTAGTACAAAGCTTGCACAAAACATACCCTGGACCGGAATACTCAACAGTATACGTGAAGTACAAACGTCCAACAAAGCAGACCACGCGACAACAAAGACTTTTTGAGTACTCGACCATGAAACCTACGGTTCTCTTTGTATATAGGGTACTGTTATTTGTATAGTGTGTACTTAAATTAAGGTAATCAACGTATTGTAGAGTACACATTCAAATCATCAGAGGATTGAGGGAGATACAATAAGATGCGTAGCGCACATAATGGATGGAAATGATGTCTAGGATTGTATGTTTGATAGTACAACGGTTATACAGGTTGATGCAACACTGCAATCAAATCGATTTGTATCTGACTTTTGAGCAAATAGTGAGTGCAATGCTTGTCGTACGTGTTTGGACTAATCCACTTCTGTACAATTTCTTTCCTGTTGGGACTTACACGGGTCTCTTCAGTCCACCACTTTGTAACAAGGTCTTTAATCTTGCCAAGCAGTCCTGGCCTCTTTCTATGTCTTACAAGTGCAAAAGGTGAACCTTACAATCATATACTACTTCGATGGATTATAGCCACCCTCAAATTGGATGGATGAACTTTCAAAATCCGTGACAAAGCTTTGGTGTTTGTAATCGGGCAAGTAGATACAGCCGCATCTAGGAGAACAGCCTTCCTAGCGAGCATATCTACCGATTGAACACCCTTCACAATGTCCAACTCGAATTGATAGTTTTCTAGGAATTCTAATTGAGGGTCAAGTCACACTCAAAGGTACCATTGGAATTACTTTGCTAGGACAGGACTTGAGTCCTTTTTTGAAATTTTAAAGCTCAAATTCCGTTGATTTTGTCATTCTAAAGAAAAAATTATAGATGAATAGTATTGCTATGTATCTTTTTAAAAATTTGGAGACAATTCATAGAAAAAATCTTTAGAAAGATATAAAATCACTAGTTTTAAGGCTATATTTAGAGAATTTTTACAATATAGCACTTTGGAAAGTTATTTTCATTGAAATTTTTTATACTTCTGAAACATACAACTATTTAAAAGAACTTTTAGTGATTAAATCTTGAACTAAAAATAGTATAATTTTTGAATTAATTAAATGATTATTGACAAATTATTAATTTCATCTAATACAAAATTTAGACATTCAATTTCAAAAATAGCTTATATAGTGACCTTAAATTCAATATTAAATACATTTTTTGTTCCAACACAATCATCATTTGGATTATTTTTTATATTAAAAAGGATGTTTACAAATTTTTACCTTTGAATATTATAGAAATTGCAAAAATATTCAAGGTGTAGAAAAAAAAGTCCTTTTTGACTCTATCATATGATTATATATACATAATTTTTTTAGATTCAATCACATTATTATTAATCAAAAATTAGAACCCTTTCTTACATTTGAAAAACTTGACAAATTGACATTTGAACTTCCATTGGAACTATAATAAAGAATCTTTTATTTTTTGATAGATAAATAGTACAAGGCTCAATATAACCTAAAATATTAGTCAAAAAGAACTAAAATACCTATAATTAATAGATTAGCATTAAAAAACAATAGCAAAAATGAAGTTATGTTGCAGATTTGAGTGGGTTTGACCCCTTTTGTAATACATTTGAATGTAATTTGACCCTTAAACCTTGGCATCCTGCCCACGAGGATAATACTCAGGAAGAAATGGAGAAATATGTTCATCCTCCAAAAAACGCTCCATAATTTTTAGCCTAGAAGATGCCTCCAGAAAGCCTTGCATCTTCAGTGTGAAAAGATCCACAATTTTGGACAAAACCTCCGCAAGCTGTAGTAAAGACATCTCCCTTCCAAACTTCTATTCATTCTGCACAGCAAGCAACCTCGCTGCTTCTTCTCTCTCCCTTAACAACTGTCTACGTTTACGTTGCCTCTTTGCTTCCGTGTCTCTTAGACCCTCCCTCCCTGGATTGTGATCCTCCACCCTTCCAAGAGGTCCCTTCTTCTTGAACCCGGCTTGTCTCCTTCCAAGTTTTCTATTTGCTATTAATTGAAACTAGAAGTTACCGCAAACCTTCACAAGACATCCGTAAACTCAAACTATGAAAGCCATTGAAGCATTGAAGCATTAGCTAAGGCGCCCAAGTTCACAAGTCTGTTGCCCGAGATCTTGGGTCCTTTGTCAGAGTACCAAAAAACCCACCGGAATACGAGGTGTTCAAAATGTCATATACATCGTACTGTTTGCACTTGTTTGTATATCGGGCCAAGGGGGCGACCGTAGCGTGCAATCACTCAATAAAGAAGTTCAAGTTTTTTATATCATCCCAGCACCTAGGTCGCGTTGTCAAGAGTTTCTTCTTTGCATCCATTGGTGTCAAGCAGACCGGCTATCACAACCTTATATCAGGAAGCTCTATGAGGTTGGTCTTCCGTTCGTCAACATTTTTTGGCTCCAGCTTTTGGATGACATACTTCTTCCTAGCCAGAAGTCATTGGTTAATGTTGACCATAAATGTATTGGGCTCAAAAATGAAGTAGTTCTTGCGTCTCTCCCAGAAGTCATTTTGGTACGCTGCTGCCAGTTCATACTTCTGAACTGGCGGATATTCAATCTGTTGCCCAACTTGGATGTTGGTGACGGTGGACCCAAAATTCCCTGCTATTGCTATAGGAGGTTGCATCCTAGATTTTCTTTGCTTCTCGGTGGCCTCAGCAGCTGCGAGTGCACTGCTCTTTCTCTTCTCCGTTGGGGTGTGTCCGTACCCCCTTCCGCTTCCTCTACTCGCGCCTCGACTTCCCCTACTTCCATCTTGACTTCCCCTACTTCCACCTCGACTTTCTAAACAACCATGCTCAGGATTGTCTTCTCGAACATTGCGACGGGCGTGACAACTTGATGTCACACGACGTCTTGTAGAGCCCTCGCAATGTCTAATAGAGCAAACGTCTAATTGACTTTAAAATAAATCATCAAAAATACACAATTTTGACATATTAAAGTTTCATTTTAATATCATATCTCGATTTCATGAAGACATATTGTATTTGAAATTTAGATTCATAGTTATAGTGAGATATAAAAAAATTTAGCTGCTGAAGATGGAATTATACGACGGGATGCGACGCCCGTCTGACACTTTGTCTTGTACGACACCCGACATTAGACGTCCTATACGACACCAAAACCCACCAACATGTCAGACAAGACAACCCTAACCATACTCAGCGGATGCTAGCAGTGGTTCCTTTTCCGGCTCTAATCTCCTCTGACTTTGTCTAATAGCAAGGATTGTTTCCATCGTATGCTTCACAAGGTGCTAAAATATCAAATTTAGCCTCCTTGACGTGGCCCTGCAAGCCTTTACAAGCCCATGAACCAAATTGTTGGGTGAACTCGTCTACTATGTCGTCCAGGCCTGCCGATTGGAGATTGCAGATGAGTGTGTTGAAGTCGAAGACTCAAGAATTATCATCCTCGTGACAGACTATTGAATGACTATGCCTTATTGGTTTACCATTGTCACTCTGCGCGAGGAGGGTAATGACCAAATATTTATTTTGGTGGTTTTCAAGAAGTTGGGCACCCTCGTTGAGAAGACGTTGCTAGCACATGAGCATGGAGCGGTGAGTGGTGAGTGGTGAGCAGAAAACGTTGAGGGAGGAGCGGTTTTAGTTGAGGTTTGGGGTCATAAACTTTCACAAAAAATTAAATTTTGTAGCGAAGTTGTATGAAATAGTAGATGAAGAAATTAGATGGAAGTAGATAAATAAAGAAGATGACTGCGGATGGAAAAAGAGGATGAAAGAAGTGGATGGGGAAGGGAATTTAGAAAAGGGATGAGAAAGTGCATGAAAAAAGTGGATGAAAAAACTAGAAGACAGAAGTGAATGAAAAAAGTGGATGAGAAAGGTGGATTAAGAAAGTGGATGAAAAAGGTGGATAAAAAAAGTAGATAAAAAAAGTGGATGGAAAAATGGGATGAAAACATTGGATGAATGACGTGGATGGAAAACATGGTTTTGGGTTTAGGGTATGACAGAAAACGATGAAAATAGTGGATGGGTAATGAGGTTCAAGATAGTGGATGAAGGAAGTTAATGAGTGCAGTGGATGAAAAAGGTGCATGGAAAATATGAATGGAAAATGTAATTCAGATTTTAGGGTGAAAAAATTGGGTGAAGGGTTTGCGTGAATAAAGTGGATGAATACATTGAATTAACAAAGTGGATGAATGCGAATTAAACAATCGTGGACCGTGTGGATGATAGCACAAATTCAAAGAGATGAAAAATTAAGATGCCAATGCACATGAAAACTACAAAGCCCCATTACCTTGACAGTAAGGGACAAGACATGGACCAAGAAGGAAAAGGACAGTGACATAGCTGTAGTAGAAATGAAATTGGTGTAATGACCCTTTTAGTCTCACTACATCATTCACAACAATATTTGGAAAATGAACAGCTTGTCTAAATGACTCCCTTTGTTCAGGCAATATGGCTTAGTATCCCACTGAGAAGCACTTCCTTGACCTCATTAAAACTGAAACTCAGAGAATGAATAGACATTTTTGGCCAATTGCAGGTTGCAAATCATTGTCAAAACATAATATAAATGTTTGCATTTTGTCCAATGCCCACGCTTCTCCAAGACTTTTGTCAACATGCCTTTGAAGTAAAAGCAAGTGCATTCTGGGAACAAAGAAATCGTAAGCATGTACTGTTGAGTTTTGGGCTCCGTCCTAGATTTGAGGTAGACTATGCAACCAAAGCCCAGGTGAGGAACCATTGTCATCCTCTCAATGCTTGCCTTCAAAATAAGGGCAGAAGCACAATTGTTTGTCTATTTGGGGATGGTGCCTTGGGATGGCGACTAATGATTTTCCCTGCTTAAATGGTTGGGTGTTCATCAGGTGACAAAAGAATGGGGTAAGCCAAAATCAAGTCTACACCTGTTTCACCACCGAATATTCTCCGTGGTAAAATGATAGCACGTTGTGGGAGTTGGAAACCAGCACCCTCTAAGGCCAGAAATTCCGCTATTTGTAGTGACGTCCCTCTTTGAATAGGCCAAATTGAAGGGATGGGTGGCCTTGACAACACCCATTCCCATTTGGTTCCCTTGATACATTGTTCAATATCATCACTGCAAAAAAAGAATTCCATCCTCTCATTCCAATTCTTCTTATAATTCACCATCATACTTGTATATGTTGGTGCTGCTGTGGAAACATTGTTATGAACAATGCGAGCTGTACACTTCTTCTTAGAGATTGCTTGTTGAGCAAAGCAAGCCTTTACTGATGCTTTTGGGAGTTTTGCAATGTGCCATTGTATTTCATCACAATTGCTCTCCTAGATTGCTGTCACATGGAAGGAGTGTTGGTTACTTTGTTGTCCTACATTGTGTTTAGTTTGGATAGCATCCTCTGTCAGTACTTGTACCCTTGGCGACACATCTTCTACAATTGTATTCAAATTCTGACCACTTGAAGTGCACCTCTAGGATCTTACTTCGATACATGGATGGGAGAAATTCACTTTATCCGGTCTGTGTGAGTCATGCTCACATCACAGTGGCATATCTGCCTTGCGTTTCTGCGATCCAAACACTTCTTTACCTTCTAGATGAGGCCTCCTATTGAAAAAATCTTCAACTCCTAGAATACTTGCTAGAGCTTCAGTAAGTGCTTTAGGATTTTCAGTTTAGGAAGCAGACCCTTTGAGCAACTTGGAGCAACAATTCTTCCTTTCCAAGTCTGGTTCCTGCATTATCTTTGAGGTACTAATAGTACCTGACCATTCGCATGAAGGCCCGTATGTAGTCGTCAACAATGGCTATATATAAGTCATTTCCATGATTACCAGATTGTTGGAGCCACTTATTGTGAACGGTCTCCGCAAGGTTGCAAGAAGGCATCTTGGCCAGCTCAGCTTCACTGAGATTCTGGAATTCCAAAGTACAAGGCACATGAACTATAGAAGTCAGCTATTTAATTACAAGAAGGTAAACATTAAGAAATAATAGTATAATACAAACACTATTGCAGGCGACTTTGTCCAAAAAAGAAAAGGATGCCTGGATCCATGTAGTTGCTCTAGATCAGTGAGCAATTTCATGAAGAATGTGAACCAGGAGGTATGGCGGAATTTGCGTGGCTGTCGCCCTCCAACTCCCGTCTCGGCACTGAGATGACTAATGCAGGGGACTCAGTCACCCATTTCTTCCATTCTTCAGGATTTTGAATCACACAAAGAAAAGCATTTGCTTGATAGTATGAGGGTACTACGCGTATAGGCTTCTCTGTTGCAGTACATAATTTGACACCTATTAAACCATTTAGCCATGCATGAAAGAATCAGCCACTAAATGACTGTAGTCCAACTAAATTCAGCACTTTCGAGTTCAATAACATAAAGCGTTCAATTTGGAAAGCTCCATGTGCATGAAGAATATACAGCAGCATGTGTTCTTAAAAAATGTAAAGGGCATGAAGCAAATGAAACTTACTAGTTACATGAAGCCTCCCAATTGCCGATATTGGAAATGCCAAAACGATAGCCATAACTCGAGTCATCGTAGTCCCTCTTGCATTGTGGCCCCAAATGATAGCCACCAGACTTATATGGCATGGTAACAGACTTCGAATTCTTCTTGTGAATTGGAATTCTTATATTGTTTACATAGAAGACGATGTTGATCTTGTAAGCTCCCCCAAATTTTAGCCTTTGTATGCTTCTCCAAGTGTTGAGTCCAATAGACATGTTGTTTCCTGATTTTCCATCAGAACGCCAATGTCACTTGATCCGTAGATGTCCTAACTGTATTCCAGTTTGCTTGAGCACTGTCTGCCATGAATCCTTTGAATTGAGTCTTTTCTACACTGTGCCGTTACAGAACATAATTCAAATTCTTCCAGAACAAAAGCTGCACTGCGCAATCTTCAGATTGCATGTCGCAAACAGCAATTGTCATCACACGACAGTACTGAGAGTCATATACATGGCACGCCATAGTTGTCCAATCTTTCACACGTTTTACATGATCAAATATAACTCAAGCATCTTGAAGGTCACCACCCACTTTCATATGTTTCACTAAGTCTACTCCACTTTTCGGACCGACTTCTGACATTTTGAAGAAAAACACCTTATCTGCATCCATTTTTTGACTGGGAAATTTCCTGAATAAAAGCCCAGTGTGAGCCTCCAAGTTAGCACTTGAATCTCAGAATTTTCTTTTTTCCACTTTTTGCTCACATTTACGATTAATTAGGGTTAAAAAGATAGTATAAGTATATTCACGTGACATTTGGAGGAAAACCATACAAATGAGATATGATTTGACCAAGAAGCTTGGAACCACTCTAATTACTATTATGAATGAATATTAAGTCTATTTAAGCATTTGAGAGAACATTTGAGGGTTCAGGTGGTATTAAGCCTGATGGCCAAACCACAAAACCACCTAGAAGTAGACTTTTGAAGGGCATGGAAAATACTTATTATAGGAAATAGAGGATAGGAAGGAAGTTAGAGAACAATGCAGGTAAAATCATAAACCGAGATTATAAGCAATCCACAAGCAAAGAACGAAGGTTTTGACTAGGAAACCTGCCAGGAGCGTGACGATGAAGCTTAATTGCTGGATTCCCTTGACCAAGAATGATTCCCCCCCCGGGAGGGAATTAATCCTATATCTAGAATGATTTACCCCCGGGTGGAAATTAAACTAGAAGGAATTAAACTAGACGCTCATTTGATTAGTGCAAGGGAAGTTGTAGGTTTGTACATGGCACTTGGAAACTTCCTAGAAGTTGTCCAAAAAGTATTGTAATTTTTTGAATTGCGGAAATGACTCCTTAGGAAGTCAACCATATTTTGACGCATTGAGAAATTCCTAGAAAATTCCAAAGTGGTAGTAAAATCCCACTAAAAATTGGGATAGAATGTTTAGTGCTAATAAAGTGCCCGACCAAATTCCATTACAATTTGACACCAATAAGTACCAGAACTGGCGGCGCTAACAGATTTTTAACGAATTTTAAAACATTCGTTATGTTGACTGGTACACTAGGAGCTCCCGATTTTTAATTGGAGTCAACTTGGACTCTTTTCTTACTATCTTGGACCTCAACAACAATCCTCGCCAGTCAAAACTTGAAAACAAAATTATCTCCAACAATTGGATTTTTACCCTTTTTAGAGATACGCTAAAAGTTGGTTTTAACATACAAAATGGCTTGGAAAACGGGGGTAGGGGAACTCTTGGACTAATTTGGGTCTTCTGAACACGACGGCGCAATCCATTTGGCATTTGGAGCTTTTCTTCAAAAGTTAGAGTGATCATAGTAGTAGTGTAGAATTATAATAAGTAAATTTGAAATTACTTAGGAGTAGAAGTAGGTAACTGGAGGGAAGGTGAGGGCTTTGAGTGAGTATATAAGGCCATCTCCTCCCCTCGCTTTGCACCCCGTTTTTTTTCATAAAGCTTTGGCCAAAATGTAGCCACGTTGTTGGGATTGGCGGTTTTCCGCCAAACATTTGTTTTTGTGCATTTGGAGCTTTGCTCCTTGACTTTTATCAAACTTTCTCTTATATTTGAGCTAATTCAAAGGACATTAGGGTCCCTTTGAATTGCTTATTGGCTTACACGTGCTTGAATTGAGATTACCCACGTTGTATATGTTTTTTTTGTTGAAATTTAGGAAATTGTGGTTTCTAACCCCTTCAAACCGAGCTCCTTGTGTGGGATATCTTGACTCACGTCATAGAACATCCCCCTAAAGCCTTGACATTTGAAAACGTAGTCCATAGAAGAGTCATAAGTGTTTTGGAGAAGTTTGGATTGGAACCAAACTCTTGTCATTAAGAATTCCTCGTCAAATGGGTCCAGAAATTGAGGTTAACCCCTCTAATACAGCAAAGCTATCGCCTTGGACTTAGTTTCCTTGAGTATAAACCAAGTCCCCTTGTCAAAACCATCCATACATTAAGGTTAACCCCTCTAATACGGCAAAGCTATCGCCCTAGACTTAGTTTTCATTTCATTTAGAATTTCCTTGCCAAAACTTGTCTAGAAGTTTGACATTATCCCCCCAGACGGCGAAGCTTTGCACTTAGTTAGAATTTTTTGTTTTTTAAATTTGGTTAAGGGGTTTCCAAAAGGAGACCCAAGGAGGCGAGCAGTAGCCATTAGAAATAGGATTAAATATCTAGTCCAAAAAAGCCAAGGGCCAGAGCAAGCAAGGAGACCAACAAGAACAGGCAATGGCTTGAGGCGGCCACGTGTCTAGAGCCGGGAGCTGCACTAACAAGTTACTGTATACCACCGGTAGTGATTGGACTGACAAGCTGCTGTATACCATGGCCGGGAGTTGGAAACCGAGCTGGAATCAAAATTGATTGGAAGTCCAGGGGCTTGGGGAGTCGGGCTTAACTAAATTTTGATGGCCATCCATGTGCCAAGGACCCAAATCAATCCAGTTTAGACACGAAACGCTAACCATCATCAAGTTTAGATTTTTTTTAAGAACACCAGACTTAGTTTTCAAAGATCTGAAATGTGAGAGAAAAATCCTAGTAGTGGGTTTTAGCTAGACAGAAGTTATAGAAAACTCTGTTGGTTTAAAGCTCAGTGGAAAATTGGAATATGCCAGTAGGGGTTGATTTCTCCTGGTACGAAGTAATTTTAGAATAGCAGAGAGTGAGAAAAACCTCAGGAAGCTAGAAATTTCAGATTGCACAAGAACCAGAGAGTATCAGAGCTTCCAGTAAGTTATTTAACTTGAAAATTTCAGATTTGCACAAGGACAGAGAGTATTAGAACTTCCAGCAAGCTAATCAACTTGTAAATTTCAGATTTACACAAGGCAAAGGAGTATTAGAGCTCACCAAAGCTATTCAGCTTAGAACTTCAGATTTGCCCAAGAACCAGAGCACATCAGAGTCCATACAGTTAGTAGCCACCCAGTTTGTTTCTAAACTTAACCAACTCATTTTTAAGTCAGTTCCAAACTTTGGAAACTTCAAACGAATAAAACTTCCAAGCAAACAATGGGAACTAAGACAACAATTAGGACTTAGTAGTTGAAAGAAGAAGAAGGGAAGGTTAGTAATTAGAATAGTCAAAATAGTCAGAAAAGGTTAGATAAACTTTGTTTCAAGACCTTGTTTGATTCCAACGGAACTAGCCAAAAGTTGGCATTAGATTTTGTTAGATTTCATTCTTACTAAATATCTCCAAAAGTTGGTGTTAGATTTGATTAGATTTATTTCTAAAAAATATCTCCAAAAGAAAAGAAAATACTTGGAAAACAAAATTGGGATTTCTAAATCCATTAAAAAGGTTGTAAAAAAGCAAACATCAAAATGCCAAACACGGAAGAGTTGGAGCGTGCGATCAACCAGTGGATGACATTGTACAACGAGGAAAGCAACAATGTTTAGGTTAGTAATTGATTATTTTTTATTGATTATTTATTTCTTGTATTTTTCCAAGTTAGTAGATTAGACATTAAACTTTCCAAATTATGAGTGAAATTGGAATCATCACAGGAAATTAGGAAAAAACCCAATAGAAACCTACAAAGGACTTTAGAAAATTACTATAGCAATTACACAAAGAATTTACCGCAAGTAAAAAAAAGTTACTAGAATTTATCCCTAGAAGAAAAGTAGCTGTAAAAAGAGAAGTTACTAAGAGGAATCTTTTAGGAATCTTTTAGGAATCTTTTAAGTAATCTTTTAGAATCTTTTTAGAATCTTTTTAGAATCTTTTAGAATCTTTTAGGAACTTTAGGTTACACGGAAAAAATAGCGATAATTTAGAACTTTAGGATAAAAAAGGATTATGGAAGAATTTTGAGGAGTCGGACAACGGTCAAAATTCACCCATAAACAACAATTATCCAGGAAGTCAAAAGTAAGAAGCTTTTACCTTCTTAAAACTTTGAAGTAAAGATTATAAGATAAGAATATTGATTTCAAAAGACAAAAGTTAAAACTCCAAATTTATCCAATTAATAAGAATTACTTGAGAATTTATAACTAAGGGTAAAAAGAATTATAAAAGGTAATTTATTCATTTAAGAATTAATTAGAAATATTTTAGGAATATTAGAATACAAAGTAAAGGTAGAAATAATTTAGAACCTTAAGATAAAAAAGAATTACGTAAGACTTTTGATGAATCGACACAGTCAAAATTCACAATAAATAACATTTAAATCAGGGAGCTAAAAATTAGGAATTTTTACCTTAAAGAATCAAGGCAAAGGTAAAAAGATAAAAAAACATCAATCTCCAAGGATAATAGTAAAATTCCAAGTTCACTCTACTAGTAAGAAATAGTTGAGAATTTATCTCAAAGGTTTAAGAGATTTACCAAGGATAATTTAAGTTAAAGCTTCATCCATTATTAATTGTTAGAGATCTCCGTTGAAAATAGAATTCTTTGTCATTTAAAGAATTGCAAAACAAACCCTTTAGATTAAATTATTTTCTCCATCTTGTTGGACTAACAACTATTGGACCTCAATTTAGGCAACTAAAGTCAAAATTGACCGTCAAATCTAACAAGTGGTTTAGTTTGTTTATTTGCATTAGGTATTAACCAGTAAATAGTTAGGATTAGGGAAACAACAAAGATCCATTGCTTGGAAGGCTCCATTGAATTACACGTTATTAGACACCCCTTAGGAATTCAACCTCACAATTACGAGAGCCTGGCTTTGTGTACACATTATTCCAAGGGTGGGAATAAAGTGCCCACACCCAGCTACTAGCATCCCTCAACTTTGTAATGCTATCTATGACTCCGAATCTTTGGAAGTACTTGAACAATGTTACCTCGTTTCGAATGCTTGGAGAGCTGAAATATTTGCATTTATCTAAGACCAGTACAAGTTCTTCAAAGTCCAGTGTCTTCGTCACCGCCCCATCTCCATCGAGTGCAAGAATAGGTCACTAAGCAGTTTTTTTGTTGCCTCTAGTACAATAGAAGAGTTTGTTGCGTTGGGCTTTTTTTCCATTTGCTCTCCAATCAAAGATTGAGTTTTTTCTTGCATGGTTTAGAGTTCTCCATCTTTGACTGGGTGCTCATGAATATCCAGATGTGTAAATACTCGAGTGAACCCAAGTTTGCCAATGACATAGTATACCCTTAATGGACACCTTGTAATGCAAGTCAAAGACTGCTTGCAATGAAACTTTACAAACAAGACTTGACCCTACCGAATGCAATTTTCTAACATCAAAGGCCGTGGGAGATACACCTTCCCGTTCTAATTAATTCACCGCCTTCGTTTGAAAAACTTGGCTAAGGAACTTGCACTTGTTGTTTGTGTATCTAAGATGGTGTCACAACCAAAATTTTTGGTTTTCCCTTTGTCGTAGCACATAAAGTATAAAATCCTTCTCTAAGGCCTTATGGACCCTAAAGTGACTCATGTATCGTTCCGCAGAAATCTCGGTGTAATTCTACTAAGTGGCTGGAATGCAGTGAATTGATATCCCAAAACAAACCCC
This sequence comes from Neckera pumila, assembly GCA_963969595.1. Classification (NCBI taxonomy): domain Eukaryota; kingdom Viridiplantae; phylum Streptophyta; class Bryopsida; order Hypnales; family Neckeraceae; genus Neckera; species Neckera pumila. Next base: position 3,273,784 of record OZ018418.1, read on the forward strand.
AAGTACTAGTCTAGACCGGATCCAGCTCTAGTAATCCGGAACCAGAAACTCCTTTCCCGATTATATATCTGGTCTAGAGTATGTAACTATATGTAATAAATTTGAGTTTAACCTCTGGACCAAGAGGGATCTGCAACTTTGGGCTTTAAGAAGGAAGCTTAACTTCTACCCTCCGAGTTTTAACGTGTCAGAAGATCCATGATATAAACTTCAAAAGAAAACTTTGACAAGAACAACGAAAAAGAGACCATCCTCACAACTAGACCGGATGGGCTACGCAGGCTAGCAGGTCACGCAAGAAAGTCTGGATTCTCCTAACAATTACTACAATGACAGACTACAGGACAATCTACGGCCTAGGTAGAGAAGGGGCGTCAGGAAAAAATGGAAGAGCTATAATACTTCTTGACAAAAGCAACTTCTTGATAAAAGCCGACTCTAATCCTCGCAAGGAAATCCTATTGTATCCTGTCTAACACGCAATCTCTCCAGGGACCGGATACTTCCTATATCCGGATTTCACTTCCTCCTTACCCAAATCTGCACGATTTCACTGCTCTCACGATAATACGGACAAGTGCTAAAAGGTACAGCTTACAATTGTAAATTGAAAAACTCCAACGGCATTTGCAAAAAATTGGGAATACAAAGTATGGAAAATGCTACCCGGATCAACCCTAAAATCCGCCTTTAAATACTAAACTACACCTCAAACTCAGAAAGCGCATAAGGCTAAATACAGCTAATGGAATGACACGTTTCATTCCTAATTTCATGTCTAATTTAGGTAACTTAAGCTACAGTCAAAAAGCTTCCACTAAAAGTGGATCTTAGATCCTAAAAATCCGGAATCAACTTGAGTCCTAACTTCTTCTAAACTAAAAATATACCTACACATCTACTTGTCAAAATTAGGCATGCAGCTCTACAGTCATTGGCAGAACCTTCACCTACTTCCTCCTCTTCTTCACTAGAGAAAACCCCGCCTTAGCTAGTCCCTTCCGAGTCAAGGGCTTCTTTCCGGTCTCCGGCCTAGCAGTTTGTTTGGACCAGACTTTTGCCTTCTCTCTGGCCGCCTTCGCCTTTGTCGCTCGGGTCTCTGCCAAGGCCTGATCGGGATCCGAATAAGGTTCAAAATCTTGGTTGGAACCAGATTCCTCTTCATCATAGTCGTAATCCTCTTCTTCTTCCTCCTCCTCCTGAACCTTGGTGGATTTCTTTTTGGCCGACTGTGGTTCAGGAGCCTTTCTCTTCTGCGGGACTGGAGCAGGCTTTGCTACCTTGCTCTGAGGTGTCGCATCTCCTCCAGCCGGTTTCTTGATTAGGCCCTTACTCGGTGAGCTGGATGAAGTGCTGCGACCGACTCCAGTCTCTGTCTTCACCACGGACTGCATCAGGGGCGTCATCTTCCCTGCATCTCCAAACTGCACCTTATTTCCGGGAGTCTTGGGAGAAGACTTGGAGGGTGAGAGGGCATTGATCTGCTTCACCTTGGCACTCTCCCCTGGATTGGATCCTCCTGGTCTGGTTGCCGGTTCCGGTCCATGTGCCTTTGCTGGATCCGGTCTCGTCACCTTCGTGACCTCCAACTCGTCATTCTCCGGATCCGGGTCGGTGACTTTGGTGATCTCCACCTCAGTTTCCTGCACCTGACTTGTCTTGGCTTCCTGGTGCTCTTCCGGTACAGGTAGGTCTGGTTACTCGTGAGAAGTCTCACTTTTATCCTTGTCCTTTGTTGTTGGCTGCTGAACTGGTTTGTGATTCGGTTCCGGTCTCGGTGCAGGATCACTTTGAGGGTTTACCTCGCGCATCACTTCTCGTAGCTGCTCCAGTGTGGACTTCATCTTCTTGTGATAAGTCACCATAGCCAGTATGAGCTTTTGATGCAGCTGTCGTCCTTCCACCATTACTTGTTGGTCAAACAAGTTAGCCTTGTTGACAACTTCACCCGGATGGGTGATGAATTCCCGGATTCGGGAGATGGTGTCTCGCGTCTGCGTGGAGAACGTTTTCTCCTTCTCCACCTCTTCTGTTTTCTGGTGCAACTCCTGTTTAAGAGTGGCCACTTGGCCGGAAAGCTTTGCCAATTCTTCCTTGTTTTCATTCTTCTCCTTCTCTCGGGTAAGCCGTATTACCCGGGTTAAGGCTTGAGCTGGGTGGACGGCGCCCACTGTGGTGCAGATGGTCTGCATCACCCCTCGCTCCTTCTCGTACTGGTTCCTGAAGTCGCTCAATTCTTGGGTGATTCTCTCTAGCGGCTCGTCTCTCCAGACCAGATCGATATCCTTAGTCTGCTCTTCCTCTACCTCACCCTTTCCTCTCGTTTCCTCACCCTTATCATCATCCTCATCGTCCTTAGACTCGCTTTGCTCATCCTCATCGTCTCCCTTATCTGAGGGTTCTTCCTTATTTCCGATCTTAGGATCTAAGTCCGGAACTTCAAACTCGACCAGGGCAGCAGCGGCCTCATACTCTACCTCTTCATCTTTTGTCATCACCCCCTCAGAATGATACAGATGAAACAGGAATGGATAGATGGCGGAGGGCTTGGCCTTCCCAACATTATTCACCATTTTCAGTACTTGGTCTTGGATGACCACTCCCCAATCTACTTTCCGGTCTCCAGACAATGCGCCAAATATTGTGTTGGCCAATGTCCGAGAAACTCGGCTTGGCCTTTCCGGGTTGAGAATGGCCAAGATATACTGTAACAACCGCTTCTCTCTCTAATTGATACAATCGGTGACTGAGAACCTGTCTTTCTTACTAATTGGGTTTTGGAACTTACCCACCGTATACTGGTGTTTCTGGGATGCACTTCCTTTGCCTTCCTGGTCGAATAGATAGACCTTCCTCCACATGTCCCCCATCCATCGCTTAGGCTTTGCACGGATTGTGGTCGCGGCGCGATTTGGCGCTCCAGGCCTCAATTCCGCTACTACTGCTTTGCTTCTGAAGTCCCACGGTCGGATCAGGAACCCAGCACACCCCATCTGCTCCAGGTCTTTCTTCAGCTCCGCCAGCTCCAGCTCCTCCTTGGGCAATCGTGGCATCACATATCGGAGCGAGATGGTGGCTCCCTCGCTCTGACTTGCAACCATCTCTCCTTCCGTTAGGATGCGGCCGGTCTACTCTCGGAAATTGGAAAAAGAGTGGTCCTCACGACTCTCTCTCTCCCTTTCAGCTGTGCAAGAACTAACGCTAAGCTGGGATGCTAGCAGACCTCTCTCTTGCGCTTAATGTTCTTCAAGCCCTCTCTTCTGTAGTCCGTCAACTCAAAACCCAATACTGATGCACAGACCGGAAACCAGTAATGGTGCACATTGCTACAACTTTCAGTTAGGGCAGGAAAATGTAAGTGACCAGTCTCTGGACGGATGGGGTTTAAGAGAGCCAATCCCAGCTGCTCCTAATGATTCCCCTAATCCAGGCTTTGCTCGTTAAACCTGCCCGTTTAGGATTTCCGTTCACTAATGATTAGAACGTTCCCGTAGTTCCCTAGGGTTAAGTAGGTCACCGTTGGATGCCGGTTCCTGTTACCCCTTTCCTGATCCGGTCTAGGCGAATTCGAACTCCGGTTCCTTGTTTCCGGCACATTCGGTTAGCTTTTACATCGATTCCTGATCAGTCCACTTCCGGTTTCCGGTTCTAAACATTAGACGATCTATAACTATTTTAAAATTGAAAAAATGTATTGCTAAGAAGAATATTATTCCTTCATTTATATTTTAAATTAGTAAAAGTGGATTTTCAAGTTCCGACATCCTTGCTTATCTAAAAGTTGGAACGGAAACAAGTAATTAGGATCCGGATCCTGCTAGAAGGCAAAAGAAGATTGAAGATAGACAAAGCTAATGCAATAAGGGGTAAATTGGATCTGATCCGGTCAAAGTATTAGTACTTAGGAGCGGAATCACATCCGGAACTTATCTGGAATCGGATTAGGGTTCAACCGGATTGCTATGGACCGGACCGGAAGAGGTCATGATGACCAGCTAGGGGTCCTGGGACTATATAAAGGCTGGTCGTCCCCCTTTTCACTCCTTCACTTCCCTCGAGTTTTGGAGCTGACCTTGAGCGCTTTAATGCCTTTGTCTACGCCAGAGCCGTTGTTTGAGTGGAAACTTCAAGACGGGTCCGTGAGAGTGCAGGAGAGGTTGAACTTGTATACGCTGCAAGTTTGTGTTGTCTTTTGGTTGAGATCGGACGAGAGAAAGTGAGGAAGGGGACGTGCGACTAGGAGAGAGTGAGGTAGCAACCGAGAAAGGTCCAGTTAGCCAGTCTGTGTCCATGCCTCAGCTTCATAAGAACAGATTGGGAGCACTTAGTTCCTCCTCCCAAATTAAGCTCCGGAAAGTAGTTCCGGTCATACCTTCCAAGGAACTGGTGAGGACCGAGCTCATGGAGGATTTCAACACGATGGGCTGTTTGGAGTTAATAAATTAACCCTGGGAGTTTAAGGAGGAGCGGATGGTGAGAGAGCTCAAGAAAAAAATGTTGAATCAGTTTGACAACACTATCCAGGGGCGTTTAACCGAGTGGGAAGAAGAGAGGTGGAGAGAGGTCTACAACTTTTGGTTAGGAGGTTCCGGCATAGTGGCACGGAGGGCAGAGTTCATCCATGACAAGTTTCATGGGGAGCCGAGCAGCAAGGACGGGTATGTGGTTGTCGATTGCATAAACAACCGGCACCTTCGCCTTCTCCAATTCCTGGTTCCGATCATCTACCCGGAGAAGCCGACGAGAGTGACGATGATTATAGGCAACACCATTTTTGGGGCCCTGAGCAAGGAATGGAAGGTGAACTGGACCCGGATCTTTTGCAATCTGGTATTCCAGCTTGTGACGAGGGTTGGAAAGAGTAGGGCCACTCCTTCGAGTCCCTATCACTTTCACCTCTACCAGCGCAACCAACTCTTCACCGACACAGAGAGAAGACATGGAACATTCAGGAATCCATCCTGAAGTATGGGAAGTCGGGTTTGGTTGACAAACCGGAGGACGTAATCGGATCCGAACACGAGACGGAAGAGGAAGAAGAAGAGGAGCACCTCAAGACGAGGAAGCAAATGAAGACAACGCCTCCTCATAAGAGAAGAACCCCTCCTATCTACCGGTCTACTCCTGAACAGGGACCGGAAATAGAGATACTAGAGGCCAAAGATCCAAATGATCCGTTCAATCAGTTGACCGGCATCCTCTGCGGGATACAAGCAAAATGGAAGATCAAGAGGAGGACCCTCGCTAGTATCAGAGAGCTGGTGGGTATGCCAGGAGACAGCAGGCTACTGGGTAAGGTAGCACAGCACATCTCCTATCCGGATGAGCACCAGAAGCAGGAGGCAAAGATTTGTCGGCTTCAAGAGGAAGTCAATACTTTGAAGGAAGAGATAGTCGCCTTCAAAGAGGACAAGACCACAATCCGGGAAATGGTGGACACAACCTGGAAGGTGGTCAAGATCGTGAAGGCCACCCTCGGAGAGTCCGGATCCGCCACTGTCAAAACGAACTTATTCAACAAAGGGGTACATGAGGAGAAAAAAGTATCCGGTTCTCGGATAGTTCGGATCCTGACTGACTTTACCGATAGAGTGGAAGTGGCAATGGTGGCGGCCAGAGAGGCAGCCAATCAAATGGACATTAGCAACTAGAAGCTAAACGTGTCCATGTACTCTCGGGAGATCTAGCTTTTGGACCTCTTACTGTCGGTTTCGTTTGCGGCAGGAGGATCAAATCCGAGGGAGCCCAAAGATCGAACTCCCAAGTCAAAGAAGAGCCAACGAAGGCCTGGGCCTGGACAACCAATTCATTTTGATTCATTGCCAGGATCAAATCTTCCAAATCCTGCTGCCAGGGAGAGGAGCAGGAACTTGACCGAGGTTTTCAACCAACTGCCCGCGGAACCCAAGAGTCCTACATTGGATGGAGGAGTTGCAGGGTAGTTAGGACCAGATTGGATGCTGATCCGGACGGGCCGGTTAGGATCGGACCCAAAAGTTCCGCGCGGATTTTCGAGGGCCTTTTTGCCTTTGTAAATCAGTTGTATATAAGCCAGCCCCTGCTTAGGAACTGCAAATCTTTTTGCCCAAATTTTGCTTGTACCTTCTATTGGATTCTTGTTGTGTGTCTCTCCCGTGTGTGGCAAGGCTGTATGGTGAGGAATTAGAAAAGCGCACATTGGTTTGGGGGTGATTTCTTCCTTTGGTGTTCTTATTTTGATCTTATGTGCAAGTGAGCGGGTGGTGAAAGAGTTGGGAGTGGATTTCAGTTCCACAATACTTCTAAGGTTTAGGTTTCAGGGCGAAAAAGCCGTTGTTAGGCTAGGCAGATAGGGAGGGATTCCTTAGTCGCGCTAGAACTCTTGGGTGGAAAATCTGGTTGAGTGTCCGATCTCCTGAGAGATCTCGCTGCCCTAGTTGATAAACGGAATAGCTTTAGTTGATGTTGGAACGAATGGGTACACTTGTAACCACTTGACCTTGTACAGACGGAACCTGGCGCTAAGGTCGTTGTAGTATGAGAAGATCGTACAGGGGGGTTTTGTGTGACCGGTGATCCAGAGAGTTCTCTGAATTGCTGTGAGGGATCAAACCGGATCCGGATTAGTGTAGGAAATTGGAGGATAGAAAAGTGGGTCTTCAGCCACTATAAATCGCGGAAGGAGTGGCGAGCCTGCCACTCTCAAAAGCAAGCGGCGAACCCTTTGATGGTGAAACAAAGGTAAAACTAAACCAGATGAGAGTAAGGGTGAATAGGAGTTGATCAGACCGGATCGGACAGTTGGCCGCATCGAGAGAGGGGAAGAGGATCTGATTGTAGTTTTTGGTGTTGTGGTGTTTCCAGTTGTGGTGTTAGGATCGGAAGAGGAAATATGGATATTGACTGAGCTTAGAAACTAAATATAGTTAGATACTTCACAAAATCTTGCGGGTTCAATCTTTAGAGTGGTTTTGAGGAGTATAACTGGGAATTTGCTTGCCGTGTGTTGTAATAGATGGCCTATGCAAACAAAAGTGCGGAACATCAAACTCAAACAATAAGTGATGTTTGTAGTCACAGTTTTGGGCTACACATTGCTGTTGTATCGCTTATCCATCCTAAACATTTGCTTGGCCTGATAAATTGAACTACCACTGTTTTTGTACCAAGAGGGCTCTCTTGGGGCTCTTCTCCAAATCATAACTATTCTAAAAAATACAAAAAAATGGGAAGGGACAAGGTCCTATTTGCGTGATTCTAGAATCTGGTTACAAATTTTGAATTCTCAGTGTCAAGAGGTGGCCGTCAAGGTGACCCCTTTTGGTACCAAGAGGCACCTATGGCCGACCCCTGTCTATTGACACTCAACCTATTGGTGCAAGGCGGTTAGCCAAAGCATCAATCTATAAATCTAAATCAAATGTTAAGAATGCCATCACGGAGACAACTTGATGAAACTGGGCAGGAATGGGGTCCTCCCTGAACTAGAACTATTCTTACAAAGACAAATAAAATAGGAAGGGATGGGGTCCTCCCCGCATGATTCTAGAATTTGGTCACTCATTGTCATTTCCCAGTGTCAAGAGGTGGCCCCTGAAAAGAACCCTATGGGTATCCAGAGGCCCCTATAGTTGACTCCTATCTTGCAACACTCAACCTATTGGTGCGAGCTGGTTAGCCAATGCATCAATCTTTAACCCTAACACAAAAGACAAGGATTTGATTACGGAGACAACTTGATCAAACTGGAGAGGGAAGGGGTCTTCCCTAAACCATAACTATTCCAACAAACACAAAAAAACTGGGGAAGGATGGGGTCCTCCCCACGTGATTCTAGAATCTGGTTACTCATGTTTATTTCTGAGTGTCAAGAGGTGGCCTCCAAAGAGAACCCTCTTGGTACTAAGAGGCCTCATTGGCCGACCCTTGGCTTGCGACATAGATCTTGTTGGTGCGAGCTGGTTAGCCAAAGCATCAATTTGTAATCTAAACACCAAATTGAAGAATGCAATCACGTAGACAACTTGATGAAATTGGGGAGGGATGCGGTCCTCACCAAACCAAATCTATATTAACAAACACAAAAAAAATGGGGAGGGATGGGGTCCTCCTTGCGTGAATCTAGAATTGTTATGGATATTGAATTTTTAGTTTCAAGAGGTGGGTGCCTTCAAGACCCATCTTGGTACCGAGAGGCAACCGGGGCCAACTCTTATCTGGCAACACTCCACCTATTGGTGCAAGCTGGTTAGCCAAAGCATCAATCTATAACCCTAGAACAAAAGTTAAGAATGCGATCACAGAGACAATTTGTTGAAACAAGGGAAGAATGGTGTCTTCTCCGATTAAAAACTATTCTAATGAACTTAAAAAAATGGAGAGGGATGGAGTCCTCCTCGTGTGATTCTAGAATTTGGTCACTCATTGTCATTTTCTAGTGTCAAGAGGTGGCCCCTGAAGAGAACCCTCTGGGTACCGAGAGGCCCCCATAGCCGACCTCTATCTTACGACACTCAACCTGTTGGTACGAGCTGGTTAGCTAATGCATCAATCTTTAACCCTAACACAAAAGATAAGAATTTGATCATGGAGACAACTTGATGAAACTAGGGAGGGAAGGGGTTTTCCCTAAACCATAACTATTCCAACAAACACAAAAAAGTGGGGAGGGATGGGGTCTTCTCTGCATGATTCTAGAATCCGGTTACTCATTTTCATTTTTCAGTGTCAAGAGGTGGCCCTCAAGGAGAACCCTCTGGGTACCAAGAGGCCCCATAGGCCAACTTTTGTCTTGTGAAACAGAACTTGTTGGTACGAGTTGGCTAGCCAAAGGCCAAAGCATCAATTTGTAATCGAAACCCTAAAATGAAGAATGTGATCACGGAGACAACTTGATGAGTCTAAGGAGGGAAGGGGTCTTCTCCAAACCATAACTATTCTAGCAAACACAAAAAAATGGGGTGAAATGGGGACCTCCCTGCGTGAATCTTGAATCTGGTTATGGATTTTCAATTCTCAATGTCAAGAGGTGGCCTACGAGAACCCTCTCGGTACCAAGAGGCCGCCATAGTTGACCCCTGTCTTGCTACACTCAACTTGTTGGTGCGAGCTGGTTAGCCAAAGCATCAATCTGTAACCATAAATCAAATGTTAAGAATGCCATCACGGAGACAACTTGATGAAACTGGGGAGGGATGGGGTCCTCCCCAAACCAGAACTATTCTAACAAAGACCAAAAAAATGAAGAGGGATGGGATCCTCCCCGCGTGATTCTAGAATCTGGTAAAAAACTCATTTTCATTTCTTAGTGTCTAGACGTGGCCCCCAAAGAGAACCCTCTGGGTACCAAGAGGCCCCATTGGTCGACCTTTGTCTTGCGATACAGAACCTATTGGTGCGAGCTAGTTAGCTAAAGCATCAATTTGTAATCAAAACACCAAAATGAAGAATGCGATCACGGAGACAACTTGATGAAAGGGAAGGGGTCTTTTCCAAACCATAATTATTCTAATAAACACAAAAAAAATGGGGAGGGATAGGGTCTTGTGTGTATAATTTTAGAATCTGGTTACAAATTTAAAATTCTCAATGTCAAGAATTGGCCGCCTACGAGACCCCTCTTGGTACCGAGAGGCCACCATGGCCGGCCCTTGTCTTTCAATACTCAACCTGTTGGTGCAAGCTGGTTAGCCAAAGCATTGATCTGTAACCCTAACCCAAATGTTAAGAATGCCATCACGAAAACAACTTGATGAAGTTGAGGAGGAATGGGATCTTCCTTGAACTAGAACTATTCTAACAGATCCCAAAAAATGGGAAGGGATGGAGTCCTGCTCGCGTGATTCTAGAATTTGGTTACAGATTTTGAATTCTCAATGTCAAGAGGCGACCGTCCAGGAGACCCCTCTCAGTACCAAGAGGCTGCCGTGGCCGACCCCTGTCTTGTGACACTCAATATGTTGGTGCGAGCTGGTTAGTTAAACCGTCAATCTGTAATTCTAAAACAAAAGTTAAGAATGCGATTACAAAGACAACTTGATGAACCTGAGGAGGGATGCGGTCCTCCCTGAACTAGAACTATTCTAATGAAGACAAAAAAATTGAGGAGGAATAGGATCCTCCCCGCGTGATTCTAGAATTTGATTACTCATTTCTCAGTGTCAAGATGTGGCCCTCCAGAAGAACCCTCTGGGTACCGAAAGGCCCCATTGGTCAACCTTAGTCTTGTGACATAGAACCTATTGGTGTAAGCTAGTTGCCCCAAAAGTTTTGGGATTTTACAAAGCTCCACAATGACCCTATGAGGAGTCAACCTCGTTTGAAACTGATGGTAAATTCATAGAAATTTACTTTGAGTGCAGTCAAATCTCATTAAAATTAGGATAGTATTTTGTGTGTTCAATAAGCAACCTGTTAAGTTTGAAGACTTTTCAATAGTTGAAAGTATTGAAATCAACAATGACATCAAATTTAACAAAAATTTACAACTTGGCGGCGGGTTGACTGGCTTAACAGGATTTCATAGTGTCCAAATGTTGCAAATGAAGAATGTTTTCTTGCTCCCACAAACCTACCAAACAATCCTAGCCAGTCAGATTCTTTGGGAATTGCAAGTTCCAATAGTTGGAATTTTGATCTTTTCTTTGAAATTACCGTTAGTGGTTTTTATGGCTAAAATTAGTCTGGAAGAAAGGGGTTGAAGATCCCATAGACTAATGTAGGTCTTCTGAACGCAATGGTGCACTTGTTTTTCAATTTCAAGTTGTTATCTAAAAGATAGAGAGGGCCCACCTGTAGGTTTGACTTTTTTTAAGTAATTAGCGGTAATTCTAAGTTAAGTCACAAAATATCTTGGTTAAAAACAAAGATTGGGTTTAGTTAAGATCTCAAATCTTTCCTTTTAAAACACTCTTTGAATAAACTAAGAATATTTGGAAATTCTTACGATTAAAACGCATAATATCCGAGGGTAAAATAAATTAAAATCCTAAGTATCTTTGGAAAAAATCTAAGATTTTATTTAGACAAGATTTCCTTGCTAATTACGGCTTGTTCTAGAAAATTCTTAGATTAAACTAAGATTATTTAGAATATATCCTAGGGTAGATTAGGAAATATCTTAGGATTTAGTGAGGTTAGTTTTGGGGCACAAGTGTGCAATATCTAGTGGTAAATCAAGGTGGTGGGACTTTTTGAAAAGTAAAAAAGGCCCCCCTCCAAGGTTTCCTGCAACCCTTTTTTTTGCTTATTGATACGCTGCCTAAAGTGTAGAAGACCCACACTTTGATTTTGCTTGCTCACATTTTGTTGAGATTATCTATTAAGGCCAAGGTACGTCCATCTTTTGCTTTCAAGTCAATTCCATTTAGTGGAGGGCTTAATTAAAGGACGCGGGGGTCCTTTTAAAACCAACAAACTACACTAAAAATTCACACTAAAAGGAATAGTCCCCTAAAAACTTGATACATTGTTTAAGATACTAATCAACTTGCCAATTGCAATAGCATTGATTTGAATAACTCCTAAATTTTGTTTAAACATTGTTATGTGTACCTCATTTAGGGCTTAAACTATTGGAGAGCTTGTAACCCACTTTAATCTTTGATTTTTGGTTTATGCATTGTCATATGCACCTCAATTAAGAATTAAATCATTTTGTGAAGAATCGGAACCATTTTATTTCAAGTTTCGCCAGAGGTTGCTCCTGCACGGCAAAGCTTTGACTATAAACCCCATTATTTAGATTTGATTTGTTAGTTGTTAGGAATTCCTCCAAATTCATAGAAAAAACCTTAGATTCAATCCTTATACTTTTAGTTTGCTTTAGAAAGAAATCTCCAAAACCCTACAAAAATCTATAGAAGTTGTAAGACTATTAGAGCCTTAGTTATAGTTGTCAGTCATACGGTCTAGGCATAAGTATCCCTACAATACTAGAACATTGTAAATGACTCGAAATATTGTCCCAAGGGATTTTGGTATGTTGTTACAAGCTAAGGTATTCGGATTTTCTTCCTTTTCCAAACACCCAAGCAATCCGTCCAATCTCTTGCTCTTTTTTTATTACAAATACTACTCAAAATTCAATCTAGATCCAACTCACATGGATTCTTGTTACGTATCTTCAAATCATTGGGATTTTTCTCCTTTGTTTTATCCTCAGAGGGTCCGCTATTGGTCTTTAGAGTAATAGGGACGTCACCACTCAAAATCCTCACACTCTCCACTTGTACTAATCAAACAAACAAACAAACAAATGTGTTGTAACAGAAGAGAGGAACTAGCAACCTCACAACTTCTTGGATGGCCTATCCGGAAAGTAGATCACTTAGGGCCGCATTCAATCCTCTTCACTACAATGACAGATCAAGACATCTGGGATCAACAAGGAATGGTTTCCTAGTTGCTAGACTGATCCTGGGGTTGGCAGACCTTTTGGTGAGTGGGAATTTTCCTCTGGCGGTTGCTTGTCCTTGCACAGAACCTCATTTGATTTTGGACCTCCATCCACACCACTCTTGATTGAAAACCTGTTTCAATACTTTAAAGGTACCACGCACAAGTCCTCATTCACTAGCCTAAACTCCGTCACAAACATACCCTCTCAACTTAAAAAACATTTTGCATAATTTAAGAATCATAATGGCCACTTTGTGGCTCAAATTAAAAGAAAAGAATGAAATTCCTAGAAAACTATCAAATCGAGTTGGACGTTGTGAAGGGTGTTCAATCAGTAGATATGCTCGCTAGGAAGGCTGTTCTCTTAGATGCGGCTGTATCTACTTGCCCGATTACAAACACCAAAGCTTTGTCACGGATTTTGAAAGTTCATCCATCCAATTTGAGGGTGGCTATAATCCATCGAAGTAGTATATGATTGTAAGGTTCACCTTTTGCACTTGTAAGACATAGAAAGAGGCCAGGACTGCTTGGCAAGATTAAAGACCTCGTTACAAAGTGGTGGACTGAAGAGACCCGTGTAAGTCCCAACAGGAAAGAAATTGTACAGAAGTGGATTAGTCCAAACACGTACGACAAGCATTGCACTCACTATTTGCTCAAAAGTCAGATACAAATCGATTTGATTGCAGTGTTGCATCAACCTGTATAACCGTTGTACTATCAAACATACAATCCTAGACATCATTTCCATCCATTATGTGCGCTACGCATCTTATTGTATCTCCCTCAATCCTCTGATGATTTGAATGTGTACTCTACAATACGTTGATTACCTTAATTTAAGTACACACTATACAAATAACAGTACCCTATATACAAAGAGAACCGTAGGTTTCATGGTCGAGTACTCAAAAAGTCTTTGTTGTCGCGTGGTCTGCTTTGTTGGACGTTTGTACTTCACGTATACTGTTGAGTATTCCGGTCCAGGGTATGTTTTGTGCAAGCTTTGTACTACTGATTACCTCTTTTTATCACCTCTTTTCATTTCTCATAAATTTTTTGCATTCTTGTAGGCCATATTCTACCATTGGTTTCAGGTGGTGCACCTAGATGTGCCTATCAAATAGAGAACCCTTGAGAAACTAAAGCCTTATTTTGTTTGAGCGTGCAACAAGAGGAACGTTTGTTGTTGTAGATACCACGTGGAGATTGACATGCTCAGGGAGGGATTCAATTGGATTCGGGATGGCACAAAGGGAATCCACTTCTTAGGGAACTGCTAGTGCATGTGTGATGTGTGCCTCTTTCGATTGGAAGAAGAAGCAAAGTATAAGACGCATGTAAAGACATATGTAGGTACAACGGCATTGTGGCAAGATATCATTTGTCCTAAGCTTGAGAACAAAGAGTGGCATGCTCTGCAATGTGTCATGGGTACGTGTGCAAACTATGGTATTTTGAAGCTTCCAATTTGCCCATCTGAGTTATCATTGTCTTCAAATGTCACTTAGAAGTGTTTTGAGAATGAAATCATTGGAGTGACACAAGATAGAAAGCCCCGGAAGAGGATCGTTGAGGTATACAAAGAGAACTCTCTGCAAGTGTTCTTTGAATACTTCAAGTCTAAACTACCCCAATTTGTGAAGCACAACTTCATTGCGAGGTGGCAGGACGACCATTGCAAGCGTTCTGTGCAGAGTTTGGGCAAAGATGTGATTCTGTCACATATTGATTTTGCTAAGAACTACACTTTTGAGATTCAAAATCAGATCCAAAGCATGTACTAGTGCTCTACACAGATCAGTATCCTTGTCCACATCACGTATCAATTTAAACCAGACGGAGTTATGGTGAAGGAATCCTATTTCTACATAACTGATGATGAGAAGCACAAATCTCTTTTTGTTTAGCATTGCTTGATGCAACACTGGTGATGGCTAGAGTCTCAAGGTATTGCCCCAAGTTCTGTATTTATTGTATCATGTTTTCATTCACGCTATGTGGGAACACGCAATATCAATATTTAGAAATCCGGATTAGTTTAGGATCAATTCCATAAATATTTTCAAAAATTTGTAGTAGTGAAGTCGGAAATTGGAACATTTAGTAGAAACTAGGTAGTCAGGAAGTTCCGGCTTACAAAAACTTGTAGAATAGGTAAGAAACGGACTTTCGCCGGAATCTAGAAATCGGAAGGGGATCCGGATTCAGGCAACCTACGAAGTAGGGATCCGGCCTATGAAAACTAGGGATCCATTTGCAATGGCAGCGCATTAAATGGCCGAACCAACGGGTGTCGGTCACTGGCCGGGTACTTAAGCAGACGAGCCTTTCGTTTTTCTCCCTCTTTCTTCCGCTCGAGGAGGTGAGTGTGCTTGCAGGTTTTGGAGCGTGTTCCTCTTAGAAGAGTGAAAGAGTGGTGAGTTAGGCCGGATAGGGAGAGAAGGAAAGGAGGGTGCCAATTGCACCGGATTGTAGGTCAAGAAGATGGCGGAATCATTGGCATAGGGGCAGAAGACTATTCCTTTTGTCAAGCTCCTGTACCCAGTCATTCCGTCAGACTCTGCTGAGTGCTTAGAGTTAGAGGAAGATCTCTTCAAACTAGGGTGCATCGGGTTTATCCGGCACCCCTAGACAATTAGGAGTGAAGATTTTCTTTGTGAGTTGGTTATGGGGATGCCAAACCAATTTGAGCCGACGTCAAGGGGTCGGTGGGCCTCTTGGACGGAAGGGATGTGGGCAAAAACTTATGGGTTGAAGCAGTCCGGATCCGGAATCGCAACCCGGACGGATAAGTTTTATGAAGGGAAGTTCAAGAAACCGTCGCACCACAAAGAGGGTTTCACCGTTAGTGACTGTATGGATGAGCGCCATAGGCGGTTACTAAATTTTCTGATTCCCATTGTGTATCCGGAAAAGCCAACCAGAGTTACGGTTATAGTGGCGAATACGATTTTCGGAGCACTCAAAGGCCGGGTCGTGAATTGGGCGACCATAATCCACCAAAAGGTCAAGAAGATGGCGGTGGCTATCGACAAGGCCAAGCAGAGTCCGCTCAGCACTTACTTGTTCCACATGTATCATAATTTTGATTTCATGACCCTGCAGGAACAAGTTGCCTATGAGACCGGAATGCAGATCCTGAAGTACGGATTCACAGAAGAATTGAAGCCGACGGGAGAAGCGGCACTAGAAGAAGAAGAAGAAGAGGAGGATCCGGAACCAAAACCGCTGGAGAAGAAGAAGCGACAGAAGACCACCAATCCGGACGCACGAAGAACGAGTCTAGACGTTCCAAAACCGAATCCGTCTCTAACCCAGCCATCACCGGAACCTTCCGATGTATCCGACTTCTATGAGGCCGGAACCCGATGGATGGTGCAGTGCCGGAAGATGCACGCCGAAATGGCAGAGGTAATCACGGGCGTTGCCAGGGAGTTAAATGTTGAGACGGATCAGATCTTCAACAAACTCCGGAAGAGACCCGATCCGGCACTACTCCAAGAGAAGGACAAGCAAATCGAGCTGCTTAAGGCAAAACAAGATCACTACAAGAACAAGTTCTACTGGACGGAGGGGCAATCGCTCTCAGCAAGGAAGAAGGAGACGGATGCCCTGAAGCTAGTCAGGGATTTGAAGGTGTTGGTAGAAGAACCGGAACATCAGATCAGCTGGTCCGCGCTTTACACAAAGAAACTCGAGAACGACGGCATTGTTACCAAATCCAGAGTGCTGCAAGTCCTGGTCAATTACAAGGCCAAGATGAAGATTGTTTTGAACGAGATGCGGTAGCTGCTGGGTCATCTGGATGTGGCCAAGGACGACTTTGGACTACTTCCGGATATCTTCATGGAGTCCCCGGACAAACACGGAGCCGGAACTTCCGGGACGCAAGAGGATCCAGGCTTGAAGTCCCTGTTTAAGATGCCTAGGGTGCCTTCCTCGAGTCATTTCTCGAAGTGGGGCACGGTAAATACTTTTGCCCCTTCCTCACAATCTCCGATGGGATCCGGAAAGGCTGGGCAGAGGTTGCCGATCCGGAGAGATCTGCTAGAAGGTTTGGAGACGACAAATCCGGCAAGAGAACACCCGGAGAGATTCCCTCATATGTCGAAACAGTCACCAACACGGGATACACAATTGATTGACTTAGGAGATCCGGCTCCAGATGCAAGACCGGAACCCAGGCCGGAAACCCGGCTAAACACGAGGATGGAAATAGTGGAGACCAAAATCTTGGATCTGAATGAAGAACTCGAGATGGTGGAACCTGAGAGGCAACTGAAACTCCGGAAGTCTGAGAAGCGGAAACCGGAGAGCAAGAAGCCGGTGAAGCAACAGATTGAAGACTCCGAGTCTGGTGAGTTCGAGTCAGACTCAGAATCTGAGGAAGATACAGAGGAGGAGACGTCTCTTGCGACCCGTCAGAATCCGCCTCGAGCCGCCAAAATGACGCCAGCGAAGAGTTCCGGTAAGCCAACAACCAAATAGGGAGCCGGGAGTTCAAAGAAATCTTGGGTGGTCAAGTAGTTAGAAGGGGACTACTTGTAGAGGTGGATTAGGATTTAGATAGTTTTGTCCCGGAATTGGATTCCAAGCGTGGGCCCGGTTTCCAGAAACTTAGGGATAAGGACTTCCCGGTTTATTCGGGATTTCCTTGGTGTCTGTGTGAGGTTGCCTTGGTTTTTGGGGAGCCTTTTTTTGTTTTTAGGGTGTTGACTTTGGCTTTGTTTTGGATTTTTAAGGGCAGGCAAGTTAGTTGCCCCTCATTCCCTCCTAGTTGATATTCAATTGTATTTCATTCCCTTTTTGAAATCTGAGCCCTCGGGTATGCATTTTTGTTCTATCAGTGTATCCAAATTGTATTGACCTGTGGACTGGGTGTTGGAAGGAAAGGACGGGTGAGGAGGAATCCGGATTTAGGAGAATACGGTCTGAGCTGAGAGTGTGCTATTGTAATGTTGTTGGATTGTTGACTTAGGAGCTGCGCACAGTGTCTTTAAACTACTAGAAGAGTAGTCCGGATCACAGAGTAGCGGGGAAGCAAGTCCGGTTGTCAAGCCGTGCGGAGGAAAGCGCCCGCCTAAGGAAGTCCCCACCTGTTCGGAAGATCTGCCAACCTCAAGATTCATCTAACCTTTAGAAAGATCATACCCCCATACTTATTCGGGACTCTGAGATCTGTCGTTGTAGTAAGGGAGAGTGAAGTATTCCTGAGTGACCTGCTATCCGGAGTTGCCATCCGGAAGTTGTGAGGATCCGGATCTTCTTGTCTTGCTGCAACCTTTTGAATACTCGGGTGTTGTTATTTGTGTTTGTTAGAATTGTAGGAGAACAAGAGTGGTTAAGTCCCTACCCCCCTCAAAAGATCAACTAGTGGACCCTCTGAAAGTAAAACAGAGGTATTGAAAACCGGATTAGAAGAAGAGACGTAAACCGGATTCCGGATAGTTTATGGTCCGGATTGTGAAAGGATCTGGAAGATTGTTGAATAGGTGAGAAGAAAGAAAGATAGAAAAGCCAGATAGTTAGAATACGCTACATAAAATCCGGAAATTCCCTGGGACAATATTTCGTGTTACCTTGGCACATTTTTTTGTGTTAAGGATTCTTACGCCTAGATTGCGCGTACGACACGCTACATGCCTAGTTCTTATATAAGAGTTAATTGTAGGTGGCACAAAACTCTTTGACCATGATGTTTGTGTACTATAATCAGTTTGCTCTGTACTGATTCAGTAAGCACTGCATTTATAAATGTTATAGAGTGTGCTCATTTCTGTACATACCTCAATAGGTATTTGACTGAAGCACCACGTAGTGTGGTTCAACAACTGTGCGGGGCAATTCAAGGGTGCCCGACCTTTTTATTTTGTGTCTAGATATCCTCGCGCTACAAATGGCTACACTATGAACTGGTCACGGGAAGGGAGAGTGGGACGGAGTTGGTGCTGTTGTGAAGCGCACTCTAAGGTAGTCTCAGTTATACAACACGTGGAGGAGGATGCAAAACGCCCATGATGCAGTGTCTTTCTTGAACAAAACAATGGGAGGGACAGTTGATACGAACTTCAAGAAGACCGGCATCAAAGAAGTCCAGAGATACTTCTAGGAAATACCAAAGGACGTTACGAGGGAGCGCAGTTACCATTGTAAAGCTGTCCAAGGTTCCCAAGCCCTGCATTTGATCTACTCCTTTGCTGTTGCGGATCCAATGCAACTCTTTGTTTGCCATCTATTGTGCTTCTGCGCCTATTGCCTTGACGGCAATTTTGTCAATTGCGTGAACAAGTCCTGGCATGTCGAGAACTGGGATTTGGTAAAGTTGAAGCTATACAATCTCCAAGAAGTTGCTGACCATATCACGGACCACAAAATTCTAGATGACGAGGATCGAGATGAGGCCGTGGAAGGCGAGGGATTTGGCAATCTCATTCGGCTAGGTGACAACTTTGTTGTCCCTGCTATGGAGGGCAATATTGAGGGAGTGGAGTTCTATGTTTTACAATGCACAAGAGGGAAGTATGAGGTTGATCACAAGTTCAAATGTGCTTGGGGCCTCCAGTTTGAAGCTGGCAACTTCATCATACGGGGTTCTTACTTTAATAGCAGTAGTCTCTTTGTGCATATTGTTTTGTAATTTGAAAAAAAGGAGCATTAACCCGGTGCTTCTTTGTACAATTTCTCCTCACAAACACCTATCTATACACCACCATCTAGTTTCTTTGTACAGTCAGTACTAACGGATACTTCCTTGCCATTTTGAATTGTCGTGTGTATATATTTAATTTTTAAGCATTACTCCTAAACCCAAAACTTACATTGGCACACTTGAAATGCATGATAGTCATTTGAAGCCCCTTCAAAGTTGAACATCATTCTCCTGGCATGAACTATAATGATAAGAAATTATTGGACCTAGTCCATGTAATAGGCTTAATCAACAAAGGAATTGGACTCCACCAGTATAACTATATAGAGCCATTCTCAAATTCGTAAACACATCTTTTGTAAAGGCTCCTTGTTGTGGAGCAGTGGTGGATGGAGTAGTGGCACCAGATAGAGCAGTGGCTGCCGGCCCGAGAGTTTGATGGAAAAGTGGCATCGGATGGAGCAGTGGTATTGCCTTGAGCGTTTGATGGAGGAGCGCCGGTTGGGGCTGTTGGTGCAGGGGACGTTTTTTAGAAGACGCTGGGGAAGGCGTCCCTCCAAATTATGGTAAAGTCTGCAATTTCAATTTTGTTTCAAAGGCAATGTAATTGCAACTGTTGGTTTTTGTTTTGTTTTTGTTTCATTGTTTCAAAGGCAATGTAATTGCAACTGTTGGTTTTTGTTTTGTTTTTGTTTCATTGTTTCAAAGGAATGTGTCGGAACTTATGTTTTTGAATTTGGTATTAAAGGGTGCCTGCATGGTTCTTCTAGAGGTTTCGAGAAGATTTTGAGAGAGAGGTTTACCAAAGATTGGTTAGACTCCGGTATATAGGGAAGCGTTACTCCAAAGTTGTCAGGATGAAAATATCATACAGCAAAAAGGGACGGCCACAAGTCATGTTTATGAAAAGATGGAAATATTATTGTGAATTCCATGACTTACTTGTAGGCAAGCAAGTCACATTCAGGCGCTTGGAGATGGCTGTTTTTGATGTTATTGTTTAAAGGAATAATTTCAACGTACCATTTCCGATTCCAATGTGTGATGAAGGTGTAGCCAGTGAATTGGACAACCATCATTGTGCTTTCTGAACAAAATTACATAAAAGGTTCCATAGCTAGCATATATAAATATTAAC
This sequence comes from Neckera pumila, assembly GCA_963969595.1. Lineage (NCBI taxonomy): Eukaryota > Viridiplantae > Streptophyta > Bryopsida > Hypnales > Neckeraceae > Neckera > Neckera pumila. The sequence goes on from OZ018418.1 coordinate 3,293,955, forward strand.
ATTAACTACTACGTAAATCAGGACAATAGATAGTACTGTGGGTGCAACCACTGCACTGAATTTTGTTGTGCATGGTCTGGAAACTGTGCAAAACTTTACTTTTTGTAATTACTAAGAGATACTTTTTATACAGTTACGTATATTTTGGTTACAATTTCATACTCTTTATACAATGGTATACTTGTTATTCTTGTCCATTTGTTTTATCTACTATTGCAGCTCCTAAGCAAGCTGCTCATGTGCATTCAAAGGATGTCTTGGCTGCTCATGTGCATTCAAAAAATGTCCAAAGTAATATGTACTTGGTTATTGATATGGAATCATCTGGTGTTTCTGATGCTTTCTCTCCATCCTAGTTTGGTACTTTGTGTTCAATATAGTATTCTTTGTACGAATATGTACTGTGTCCATATAGTGTGGTGACTCGTCGTATTGAACCAAGTCATCTTGGAAGCCGCAATAACGATATTCAATTAAGACTGCCTTTTAAATTGTGACATGTGGATTGATCATATTCCCTGGAATGTTTATTATAGAAAACGGATATATATAGTTGATCAATAGGGATCCTAAAATAGAATGGCTTGTCAGCCCTGTGAAATTGGGGGCATCCAAAACCTACGTTGTTGCTTTTGAGTTTTGATAGTTCCAACACTTCATCACTACTGTCGAGTTTTGATAGTTCCAACACCTTTGTCGCTGTTTTTGAGCTTTGATAGTTCCAACACTTCGTCGCTACTTTTGAGTTTTGATAGTTCCAACACCTTTGTTGTTGCTTTCAAGTTTGATAGTTCATTTGTTTTGGATTTGGTGCTCAAGAGATTTAGACTTGTTTGCCTTCTTGTTTCATGCTCACCTTCGTCGTTGCTTTGCTTTGGTGCCCGAGAGACAAACGAGTGTTTGCCTTCTCGGTCCCAGTCTTGTACTTGTGTTTGGCTTCTTCATTTTTAATCTTGCACTAGTTGAATTTGCGGTCTGGGTTGTCTAACTAAAATACTACACTTGTTCAACAATGCATCATGGATTTTTTTCCATTTTGTACCTCTAGACTAGTTCAACATTGCATCACAGCTTACTTCCCATTTTGTAGTACTACAGAGTTTGATTCTTTGGTTACTTCGACAGACGGATCGCATGTGTTAGAAACACCAACGTCCAAGCAAGGCAACATTGTGTACTACCTAGGACTTTGTAATACTAGACAAATGTCTAGTAGTGCTGTCGTTAGAAGCAACCAGGCACTATTTGAGCAAACAATGGCGAGTGAAGGCTCTACAATCTCATGTGATTCAATTAATCAAATTATGTAAAGGTTTGTATACGCAATTCCCTCATCTCCTTGTATATCATCAATTTCTGTATTAGTTCATGTACTAGTTTTGTACATAGGATACTAATTGTACTCTAATTACTGCATTTGTACCATAGTGGTGAGTGAAAGGAATGTCCATAGAATGTTGCACTAACCAAGGTTGAGGATTCAAAATTGTTGGAATACATTCAATTCTAAAATTGTAGTGTTTGTAGTGTTTGTATTAGGATTCAAAACTGTTGGAATACATTCAATTATGAAATTGTAGTGTCTGTAGTATTTGTAGTAGGACAACTGCATTTGTACCGATATTGGTGAGTGAAAGGAATGTTCATAGATTGTTGCACTACCATCCTATGCTTCCACAAGTACGTATTGTAACCATCGTAACCGAGGTTCAGGGTTCAAAATTCTAGAACTACATTGAGTTCAAAAACTGTAGTGTTTGTAATGTTTGTACTTACATAGTGTACTTTTAATACCTGCATTGGTACAAATGAATCCTCATAGAACAAATCATCTTTGATTTACCAAACTGTACTTGTACGTTTTAGTGTACGCTGAGATCGGACCTTTTTGTATTGGTAGTAGTACAATATGCATTTCTATTAAAGCACAGTGTACACAAGTGGCACGTCCACTGTTCGGATAGCTTGCACTAACTATCTATCTACGTTTGGAAATTGTAGGAGGCTTTTGTAGAATTCATTTAGTAGCCTTTGGAAATCAACTCCGCCCTCATCTTGTTCAAATCTATCTTTGGCACGTGGCGGCTCAAATTTGCTATTCTTATTCTTGTAACAACTTGTAACGAGTTGTTACTGCTCGTTTAGGTGGACAATGCTACGTGTTATGGAGCTCGATCTTAATAGAATTGTTCTCATTCAATGTTTGATTTAGGGTGGATTTCTGTGAAAAGCCCAATTCCATTTGTCTAAATGCGTTTGATGTCGTAGCGTTTGAGCGACTTCGGTGGTCGGCAAATTGTGGATCTTGTGCTAGCAATTTTAAGGAGAAGTTTACTCCGGCGACAAGGGCAAAGAGGATGCAAAGCATTGTGGTGAGATTCAACGGATTAGAAAGGGAGAAGGTGGAGTGCATCAAGGCTGTCCCTCTTGGTAAACCCATTGTTTTCAATATGTGCCGTACGTAAGAATTTTGCCTTGCTAGTGATGTTTTGCATGGTCTACGATGGATTACGGTGCACCTTGACTAGTTTCCATCTCCCCTTACCTTTGCTTTTTGTATTGTCCTAATCGATAGTCTCTTGCATTGCTTTACTCTTTTTCCTCTTGAAGAAAATAACCTGCACTTAGGGTTTACATGCCGACAGAATTGTTTTCAGTCACATTTGTATGCTCTAATCGAGTTTGTGAATTTAGTTTGAGGTTGTCGAGGAGCAAACCCCACTTCCCATTTGTACTTTGCGTACAAATTTGTATGCGGCGTACAGGAATGTGTGCGATCAATCTCACCTCTATCTCTAGTGGTCCAGTTGATTTGTTTCAAACCTTGATATATCAGCTGAGTGTGAGGGTTTACATCATGATTTTGTTGTTTGCTACAGCTGAGGCAAGAAATGACAATTTCTGCCGTTGCATGCCTTGGTTTAGGATATGGAGTCGAAGACGTGCAACATTCAAGAATCTATCCTGAAGTACGGGGAGTTGGGTTTGGATGACAAGCCAGAGGACGTAACTGGATCCAAACTTGAGACAGAAGAAGAAGATGAAGAGGAGCACCTCAAGACAAGGAAGCGGATGAAGACGACGCCTCCTCACAAGAGAGGAACCCCTCCTACCAACCGGTCTACTCTTGATCAGGGACCGGAAATGGAGATACTAGAGGCCAAAGACTTGAATGATCGATGCAATCAGTTGACCAATATTCTTTGCGGAATACGAGCGGATTGGGAGATCAAGAGGAGAACCCTTGCTAGTATCGGAGAGCTGGTGGGTGCGCCGGAAGACAGCAGGCTATTGGATAAGGTGGCACAGTACATCTCCAATCCGGATGAGCACCGGAAGTAGGAGGCGGAGATTTGTCGGCTTCAGGAGGAAGTCGACACTTTGAAGGCAGAGATAGTCGCCTTCAAAGAGGACAAGACTGCAGTCCGGGAAACGGCGGATGCAACTCGGAAGGTGGCCGAGATGGTGAAGGCCATCCTCGAAGAGTCCGGGTCCGCCGCTGTCAAGGCAGAATTATTTGATAAAGGGGTGCATGAGGAGAAGAAGGTATCCTGTTCCCGGATAGTTCGGATCCTGATGATTTTACCAATTGGTGGAAGCGGCAATGGTGGCGGCCAGGGAGGCAGCCAACCGGATGGACATCAGCAGCCAGAAGCTAAACAAGTCCATGTACTCCCAAGAGATTCAGCTTTCGGACTCTTGTTGCGGGATTCGTTTGCAGCAGGAGGATCAAATTTGAAGGAGCCCAAGGATCGAATTCCCAAGTCAAAGAAGAGTCAACGATGGCCTGGGCCTGGACAACCAACTCATTTGGATTCATTGCCAGGATCAAATTTTCCGGATCCTGCTGTCGGGGAGAAGAGCAGGAACTTGACCGAGGTTTTCAACCAACTGCCTGTGGAACCCAAGAGTCCTACACTGGGTGGGGGAGTTGCAGGATAGGTAGGTAGGAATGTAATTTTTGTAAGATAGTTAGGACCGGATCGGATGCTGATCCAGTTTGGCCGGTTAGGATCGGACCCGGAAGTTCCATGCAGATTTTCGGGGGCCTTTTTGCCTTTGTAAATCAAGTTGTATAGAAGTCAGCCCCTGCTTGGGAGCTGCGCATCTTTTCGCCAAATTTTGGTTGTGTGTTCTCTTGGCTTCTTGTTTTGTATCTTTTTCATGTATGGTAGGGCTATGTGGTGAGGAGTTAGAAAAGAGCACGTTGGTTTGAGGGTGATTTCTCCCTTTGGTGTTCGTGTTTTGATCTTATGTGCAAGTGAGCGGGTAGTGAAAGAATTGTGAGTAGATTTCAGTTCCCTTAGCATTTCTAAGGTTTAAGTTTTTGGGCGAGACAGCCATTGTTAAGCTAGGCGAATAGGGAGGAATTCCTTAGTCGCGCTTAAACTCCTAGGTGGGAAATCCGATTGAGTGTCTGATCTCCTAAGAGATCTTGCTATCCTAGTTGGTAAACGGAAGAACTTTAGTCAATGTTGGAACGGATGGGTACACTTGTAACCACCTGACTTCGTACAGACGGAATATGGCGCTAAGGTCATTGTAGTATGTGAGGATTGTACGCGAGGTCTTTGTGTGACCTGTGATCCGGAGAGTTCTCTGGGTTGCTGTGAAGGATCAAACCGGATCCGGATTAGTGTAGGAGATTGAAGAGTAGAAAAGTGGGTCTTCAGCCACTATAAGTCACGGAAGGAGTGGCGGGCCTGCCAGTCTCAAAAGCAAGGAACAAACCCTCTGATGGTGAAACAGAGGTAAAACTAAACCAGATGAGAGTAGGAGTGAATAAGTATTGATCAGACCAAATCGGATAGTTGGCCGAATCGGGAATGGAAAAGAGGGTCTGATTATAGTTTTCGGTGTTATTGTGTTTCCGGTTGTGGTGTTAGGACCAGAAGAGGAAATACAGATACTGACTGAGCTTAGAGACCAAATAAAGTTAGATACTTCACAGAATCTCGCGGATTTGATCTTTAGAGTCACTTTGTTATGCTTTAGAGTGGTTTTTGGTAGTATAATTGGGAATTTGCTTGCCCTGTGCTGCGACAGTCATAAGCCAAGCAAAAAAAAAATTTCACCCAACAACAGCATGCATGCCCATGACAAGTACGCTCACTACATTGGCAAGAAGCAGGGAGATTGGTTATCACTTTAGCTAGATTCTTAGTTGCAACTATAGATAGCCTAGACCGAGGGTAGTAAGTAAATTCTTCTAAAGCACAAAATTCCATACTTGGCACACATACCGTGATTGCAACTCTTTCTAATTTCCTGGACAAGTCGCGTGCATCACACCAAAATTGTTCCTATGGACAGAAATACAACCTTAAAATAATGTAAGCTTGTAATCTCTGATCTAATATCATGGAGTATGGGAACTTTAAATTAGACATTCTAACAAGCAAGAGGAGGGTGTCGAGGCCCTTTTGACTGGTGCTGATTAACTCACTTTGGGTCTCTTGGCCTTAAGCTTTTTAGCCTATTTTTCCTTCCCCGTATTTTCAAACCTATTGGACTTGGACTTTGTAGCCTATTCTTCTTTCTCCGTATCTTAAGACCTCCGCCTCTTTTCCCTACATTCCACAAAAAATGCATATCTATCACACCAATACATTCCGCTTGTATGTTGTGGACATCAAAATACTAGACAGAATGACAGAGTTTTCGAAGGATAGAATACCTAGATCTTGTTGCTAGTCTTTGTTCAGCAGCCTCATCTTTGCCTTCTCCTCCGCTGGCATCTACATCCACTCCCTCTCCTGGACTAGTGTCCTCGCCCCCCCCAACTCCACCCATGGTCTTGTCACCTACCTCTTCCTCGATATTAGGACCTTCTTTCCCTCCAACTCCACCTTTGGGTTCTTCCACAACACCTTCAATAGCACCTCCTTCAATGACCGCTAATATGCCACATATTCCCGCAATCGCCCTGGTTGGCACTTTGAGTTGAGACGTTGAAGCCAGGGCAGGAGGTCCCCCATGAGGAAGTTATCCCTCCGTTTCTTGTGGTTCCACGTATTAAAGATAATGGCATTTAGTGACCTTCTCATTACAGACACTCTTTTTTGGGGAGTTGTCAATGAAAAGGGTGTTATCCGCACTAAAGGACATGCCCGCACTAGAGTTAAGGATAAGCGTCTCAGGCAGAACCTTCATGAGGACAACTTTCTTACCCACATGATAATACTTTCCCCAAGAGACCTTTACCTTCTTGCAGTCATCCTGACTTAAGACGTCAAAGGGCCATCTGCCATCGAAATAGATGTAAAGCTATTAGTTCTACATTTGACTTAGCCATAGAGGTCCACATTAGGACCCTGCCTGCAATTTCCGAAACCTTGTGAAGAAATTCCCCTATATTCCTTTGAGCAAAAACTGCCTTAGGACCAATGAAAGTGGGATTTCTATAGCACAGAACATTGTCTTTGACCTTGTATGACTGGAATTTTCTATGACTTCCACACAACTTCGTCTCTACTTGGCAGAGCACCTCATTTAGGTCAAAGACAATGTTTAACCAATTCCTTTGCGATTGGGGTACAATCCTTGGTACAATCTCTCTTCCGCCCTCTGACTCTACCTGATCAGATTTAACTACATAGAGATGGAGTTACCTATTTAAATACGAAAGTGGGAAAGCCAGAAAATAGAGAAACGGGCTGCATGCTACACATTGACTGCGATCTGCCTTTACAAAGTGCTTTCATTGGCATTAGATAGTGCACACTCTTAAGTTTTTGAAGCTAAGCAAGGAAAACAGCAAAAATAGAATACAATTAGACCAAGGCCAATTTTGTAATGATTCATATATATTTGATTTATAGAAATAAATACTACATCCGCAAAATTTTCCTTTCATTATATCATGAGCACTATGAGTTGAATACTATGCTACACTAGACTAAATGTAGCACAGGAATAGACTGGTTTGCCATCAACGCCAAGACGTCAAGGAGTGACGACGCCATCCTGCCAGGCAACAGGAATACAAATGAGACACAATGACTAGTAATGACTGCCTGCTTTCAGCCAAACAAAACGATTGTCAATGATTCCATGTGATTTTAAGAGTCAATCAAAATCATAGGGGTTAGAAGGTATTAATTGAGCGGATTCAATTGCCAATAAATCACAGCCCTTCTTGACTACCTTCCCTTTTGGCTTAGCATCTTCCCTAATATCTCCAATGATATCTTCCTTGCCAACCTCATAGTTGACTTTGTCTACCTCAGGAGATCCCATGTTGACGGTCTCTATTTCTGTAGCCTCAAGTCCATTGTTCTTCTGAACAACATTGTTGCCTTGATGAAAAGCCACAGATCCATCATCTTTCAGAGAACTATCATCGCCTTGACAATAACCTGCTAGCCCATCTCCCTTCCAAACACTATCGTTGCCTCATCAATAACACGCAGCACTGATGTCTGTCGAGATATCATTCTTTGAAGTGCCCACATCAATTGTCTCAATCTTTTCTTCAATATAGGATGTAGAGATTTGCAGTTGAGATACTGGTCTTGAGGTGACCGTCTCCAAGACAAGAGGAACACTGTCATCTTCAGTACCTACTCCAGGATTTGGCAAAGATGACACCAAGTGATGGACATCCTGCATGACAACCGGATTGAGAGAAGTCATTTGTTCTAACTGGCTAGACTAAGAACGCATGAATTCTTTGAGCTGGCTCATTTCATTTTAAAGTTCAGCAATTCACTTAAAGGCTTGTTCTTTAACCTTTGAGATCTTGGCATTTGTAGCCTCATTTTTCTCTACAACTTCAGCAAGCTCCTTATCCTTCTTCTCCCGCTCTACCTTCCACACCAATATTCTCTTTCTTGCTTCTTCTTGGTGCATCCACCAGTTGTTCTCAACTTTCACTACTCTTGATGGTCCGACAACAGGCTTCGACTTCTGAGGCATACTCTCATCATCCTTATTAGAAGAACATTGTCGCAGCACAGGGCAAGCAAATTCCCAGTTATACTACCAAAAACCACTCTAAAGTATAACAAAGTGACTCTAAAGATCAAACCTGTGAGATTTTATGAAATATCTAGCCTTATTTAGTCTCTAAGTTCAGTCAATATCCATATTTCCCATTCCGGTCCTAACACCACAGTCGAAAACACAACAAGACCAAAAACTACAATCAAACCCTTCTCTCCTTTTCCAATCTGGCCAACTATTTGATCCGGTCTGATCAACTCATATTCGCTCTTACTCTCATCCGGTTTAGTTATACCTCTGTTTCACCATTAGAGGGTTTTCCGCTTGCTTTTGAGAGTGGCAGGCCCGCCACTCCCTCCGTGACTTATAGTGGCTGAGGACCCACTTTTCTATCTGCCAATCTCCTACACTAATCCGGATCCGATTTGATCCTTCACAGCAACCCAGAGAACTCTTTGGATCACAGGTCACACAAAGACTCCCTGTACAATCTTCTCATACTACAACAACCTTAGCGCCAAGTTCCATCTGTACAAAGTCAGGTGGTTCTAAGCGTACTCGTCCGTTCCAACATCAAATAAAGCTCTTTTGTTTACCAACTAGGGTAGCGAGATCTCTCAGGAGATCAGACACTCAATTGGATTTCCCACCCAGGAGTTCTAGCGCGACTAAAGAATCCTCCCTATTTGCCTAGCCTAACAACGGCTGCCTCTCTTGGAAACCTAAACCTTAGAAGTGCTAAGAAATTGAAATCCACTCCCAACTCTTTTACTACCCGCTCACTTGCACATAAGATCAAAACAAGAACACCAAAGAGAGAAATCACCCCCAAACCGACGTGCGCCTTTTTAACTCCTCACTATATAGCCCTGCCACACAAGGGAGAGACACACAACAAGAAGCCAATAGAAGGTACAAGCAAAATTTGGGCAAAAAGACGCGCAATTCCTAACCAGGGGCTGGCTTATATACAACTGATTTACAAAGGCAAAAAGGCCTCCAAAAATCCGTGCGGAACTTCTGGGTCCAATCCTAACCGACCTGACCGGATCAACATCCGATTTGGTCCTAACTACCCTGCAATTCCCCCACCCAGTATAGGACTCTTGGATTCCGTAGGTAGTTGGTTGAAGACTTCTGTCAAATTCCTGCTCCACTCCTCGGTAGCAGGATCCGGAAGATCTGATCTTGGCGATGAATTTAGCTGGATCGCTTATCCAAGCCCAGGCCTTCATTTGCTCGTCTTTGACTTGGGAGACTGATCCTTGGGTTCCCTCGGATTCGATCCTCTTGCCGCAAACAAATCCGACAGCAAGAGGTCTGAAAGTTGGATCTCCCTGGAGTACATAGATCCATTCAGCTTCTGGCAGCTGACATCCATCCAGTTGGCTGCCTCTTGCGCCGCCACCATAGCTGCTTCCACCTGATCAATAAAATTGGTCAAGATCCAAACTATCCGGGAACTAGATACTATTTCCTCCTTAAGTACTCCCTTGTCAAATAACTTTGCCTTGACAGCGGCGGATTCGGACGCTTCAAGGGTGGCCTTAGCCGTTTCGGCCACCTTTCGGGTTGCCTCCGCCATCTCTTGTACGGCGGTCTTATCTTCTTTAAAGGCAACCATCTTTGCCTTCAAAGTGTTGACTTCCTCCTGAGGCCGACAAATCTCTGCCTCTTGCTTTCGGTGCTCGTCCGGATTGGTGATGTGCAGAGCTACCTTACTCGGTAGATTGCTGTCTTCCGACGCACCCACCAGCTCTCCAATACTAGCAAGGATCTTTTTCTTAATCAGCTCGTATTTTGCAAGGGATGACGGTCAATTGATTGAATGGATCAGTCAAGTCTTCGGCATCCGGCATCTCCACATCCGGTCCCTGTTCTGGAGTCAACCGATAGGTAGGAGGGGTTCTTCTCTTATGAGGAGGCATCATCTTCATCCGCTTCCTCGTCCTAAGGTGCTCTTCCTCATCTTTTCATTTTTATCTCGGGTTCGGATCCGGATACATCCTCCGGTTTGTCATCCGAACCCGACTCCCCATACTTCAGGATGGATTCCTGAATGTTCCACGTCTTTTCCTCTGTGTCGGTGAGGAATTGGTTGCGTTGGTAGAGGTGAAAGAGATAGAGATTAAAAAGAGTGGCTCTACTCTTTCCAACTCTCATCACAAGCTAGGACACCAGATTGCAAAAGATCCGGGCCTAGTTCACCTTCCGTTCTCCGCTCAGGGCCCCAAAAGTAGTATTGCCGAAGGTCATCGTCACCTTTGTCAGCTTCTCCGGGTGGATGATTGCAATCAAGAACTGGAAAAGGCGCGGTGCCGATCGTATATGCAATCCGCGACCACGTATCCATCCTTGTTGCTTGGCTCTCTATGAAACTTATCATGGATGAACTCAGACCTCCATGCCGCCATGCCGGAACCCCCTAACCGGAAGTTGTAGACCTCTCTCCACCTCTCTTCTTCCCACTCGGTTGGGCAACCCCGAACAGTATTGTCAAACTAATTTGACATTTTGCCCTTCAGCTCTCTCACCATCCGCTCCTCTCACCATCCGCTCCTCTCTAAACCCCCAGGGTTTGTCCATCAACCCCAAACAGCCCATTGCGTTGAGGTCCTCCATGGATTTGGTTCTTGCCGGCTCCTCGGAAGGTATGACCGAAACTCCTTTTAGGAGCTTAATCTTTGAGGAGGAACTGGACACTCTCGGTCTACTCTTGTGAAGCTGAGGCATGGACACAGACTTGGCTAGCTGGACCCTTTTTGGTCGCTACCTCACTCTCTTCTAGCTACATGTTCCATTCCTCACTTTCTCTCGTCCGATCTCAACTGGAAGACAACACAAAACCTGCAGCCCACACAACCTCAACCGCTCACGTACTCTCACACACTTGCACTAAAGTTTCCATGCATACAAAGGCCCTAGCGCAGACAAAGGCGTAAAAGTGCTCAAGAACAACTCCAAAACTCAAAGAAAGTAAAGGAGCGAAAATGGGGACAACCAGCCTTTATATAGTCCCAGGACCCTTGATTGGTCATCATGACCTTTTTCGGTCCGGTCCATAGCAATCCGGTCCAACCCTAATCGGATCCTAGATAAATCTTGGATATAATTCTGCTCTTGAGTACTAATACTCTGACTGGATCAGATCCAGTTTACCCCTCACTGCATTAGCATTGTCTATCTTCAGTCTTCTTCTGCCTCCTAGCAGGATTCAGATTCTAATTACTTGTTTCCATTCCAACTTTTAGGTAAGCAAGGGAAAACCAAAAATTCTGGTTGCGACAAACATCTCTTATAAGCCTCGTTGTCATCACTAATTTCTATATCTGGTCTAGTGATCTAGGACTTTGACTTCTTCTCAAGTTGAGGAGCGCGGGTTTTTTCAAGGACAAGGATGTCGTCTCCCCCCCTAAAATCCTATGACTCACTAACTTGGCCTCCCTTTCTTAAATGGATGCATATCGTAGTACAAGGAAGCACAAATCCTACCTTTAAGCGTTTTATTTGATAAAACACTTAGGATGACTTGTGTATTGTTCCTACAAGATTTCAATTGTAGCACCTTCAATATATCTAGAATATGATTAGGAAAACCAACCTATGACAACAGGAATTGGAACTGAAATTTGGAAACTGCCTCTTACAAACTAGTAGTCCTAAATTATTCTCTCTCTCAATTCAATTGATTCCATACAACTTCACTAGATTTGGAGGAGTTTCATTATCCTATACCTCTCCCTATCTAGATCAACAACTCAGTACCTGTCTGGGTGGATGCAAAACCAAAAGGAGTGCCATAATCCTGTTCCTCATCCAATTCCGGATTCGTATCCTATAACACAAGTAAATGAAAATAGAAGTTTAACCTCTTATATGGAGGGGTCCGCTCTTAGATTAAGAAAGGACGCGTAAATCCTATCCTTCTGATGATTAAAGTGACTGAAGACTTCACTTAAAAGAAGACAACAAAAAGACAAAAAAGAATGGGACGCAAGTTCTTCCTCACAACTAACCCGGAAACTAATCCATACCAGCAGGTCTCACAAGAAACCCCTACGATTCCCACGTTACTATAATGACAGATTCATCTAGATGCAATCCCAACAGTAGGATGTGGTACCCTGATAACTAGGAGATTCCCCCTACCTTCCAGTTCCTCTCTTTTGGTTACAGCAAAACCTTTCAGATGTCAGCTAGCGTTTGCCCTTCCTCTCAAGGGCTCACCTAACCTAGGAATGGCTATCTTACTCAGAAGACACCCAAGAACCATCAGCAAATGGAATTTCCTCCTAGTACACAAAGTTTACAAAACCATTCCTCAATACTCGTGGAAGCAGATCCAAACAAAATCCGGGGGCTACCTATTCTGCTCCAACACCTGCAAACCAGCTATCCGCACTAAACAATGGTTCTAGCATTGTCGGCATACCAACACAGAACTAAGACTTTTCAGACCAACGCTTATGAAGTGGAAATTTGCAAAATGCTGAAAATACAAGTGAAAACACCCGGGGCTTCAAATTGAAACAAATTGAAACAAATTGAAACAGCCCCTAAATACTTACCTCAAAGAGACCTAAAAGGCCCCAGGGATCAAAAAGGAGAGGACAAAGGAATGACAAGTGTCATTTTTTATCTTTTCCAGCTATCTTCCTAACTACCAGCCGATCCACAAAATGTGGATCTTCAAATTCTAAAATCCCGGAAACTCACGTTTAGGTGCATGCAACTACAAAAAGAGTTGTCAAATAACTTACTAACACTCAAAATCTTTAACTTTCTTTAATTTAACTGAACTTAACCTAACTTTTACTTTTCTAAACTGAACTTAACTTAGCTTTACTAAACTGAACTTTACTTTTACTATAATTTCCGCCTATTGTTCTAGGTCTTTCCTAAGAACTTCTACTTCTACTTTCTACACCGCTTGGGAGAAGGTTCCTCAGGTTTGGAGGCGCCCTTTGATTTTTGCTGGCCGAAGGCTTAGATGTCTTCTTTTCTTTGACTGAAGTCTTCTCCTTGAAGCTCGATAGAGAAATTGTGGCCAGGTGAGATTCCTCTGCCTCTTTCCCTTCCAAACCAAGTTGGAACTTGGACTTGGATCCGAATTCGGATCCGCAATCTTCCTTTGCTAACGAACTAGGCGACTCATTCTCGCCCAAATGATAACTTCCAGAAGATACCTCCCGTGCCCATTTAACTATGGTCTTCAACTTTGTCTCGCTTGTCTTCTGAGGAGAGGGTTTGGTGCCTTTGCTCTGCAGAGTCCAGAACTCATCCTTCTTCTTCTGGATCCTGCCCTTGGATCCGGATCCGTGTGCCAAACCCTCACCTCCTTCCAAATTCTGCTTGGAAGGATCCTTAGCAAGTGTCTTCTCTTCCTCGCTCTTCCTCGACTTCATTGGTGTATCCGGAAACTAACCCGCTTGTTGGAGAGCCTCCTAGATGTCATACATCAGCTTATCAATGTTAACGGAGTACTCTGCAAAAACCAGGACAACCTTGACCGCGGACTCTGCTCCAACGTTGTGGACTTCCTTGTCAAAGCACTTGGCTTTGTTGAGTATGTCCACAAAATGTCCGATGAACTTCCTGACCCTCCTAAAGGTCTCTTCTGACTCAGCAAAAAGTTTCCACACTTCCCTAATTCTTGCCTCACTTTTGTCTAACTTCAGACGGAGTGACTCATTTTCATCGGCCAGTCCTTTGAACTGTTCTTTCCTTTAAACTGCTTGGTGTTCTTCTACTGAATCAGATCTTCTATTAGATCTACGAGCTTGAATACTTTGATCCCACCAAATAGCCTACAAACTTTTCTGACTACTTCCCTTTTAGTATCCAAGTCCTCCTTTGTGTTTTCCAGGTCCTCAATAATCCTCCCTAAAGGATCCTCTCTCTCGACTTCTGATTCTGGAGAACCCTTTTGACCACTCTGGGACCCTTTCTTCTTCTCAGAGGATGGGATCCTCCCTGAAGACTCTTGCTTCTTGCTGACGTCCCTCTCTTGGATTCTTCATCTAGTCCTTTCATCTTATCCTCACTCTCTTTTTCTTGAAGAGGAGTGATGTTGAATTTCTTCATTGTGGAGGCTGCTTTCAGAGTTACTTCTTCCTGCTTCCTCAGCACCTCTGGATGATCATATAAGTGAAACAGGAAAGGTCCTATGGAAGTCGCCTTTGTACTTTCTAAAGAGGCAACCATCCTCTAGACTGAATTTCTCACAACTCCTGCCCAGGATACCTTCCTTTCTCCACTTAGCGCTCTAAATATGGTATTGGCCCATATTATTGTAATCCAGTTTGGCCAATCCACATACAGGATGGGGACCAAAAACTCTAACACTCTCTTCTCTCCTGATGACTTGCAGTCTACTACTGCATAGTTGTCCTTGGAATGAAGAAGATTTAGGAATTTACCTTCCACGCACCTATCCGTCTGCGAGGCCAATCCTTCTCCAGCGCGGGGAAAGTCCTACACCTTCTTCCACATCTCGATCATCCAGTTGTTGGAGAGAACACTAGCAATCTTCACCCACTTGTTTGATTGGTCCTTCAGGAGCTCGCCAACCATGTCTTTGTCCCTCAAGCTCCAGGGTTTGTTCAAAAAAGAGGCAACCCCAATCTAACCTAGATCCTCCTCCAGTTGCTTCCGCTCTCCGTCATCCTTTGGAATGTCCGGATAGATTGTCTTGAACTTGAGCTGCCTTGCTCCGCTACCCTCAGCCTTCACCATCGCTCAAGTTGCTCACACTCCACTCAACCGATGCCTCTCTCAAAGAACTACAAGCAGTTTTCTTGCTTGGTAAGAATCCTCTTCCGCTCTGTGCACTCCGGAAACGGAAACCTTTCTATCCTCTCTAGACACACTTGCGTGCAAAAGCTTCACTCTCTTGCGCTCTAGACACAAACCAAACTCAAACGTAAGAATAAGGATAGAAGTTCCAACCCCTGGAACTTCCCTCAAATGTTGAACCGCCAAATTAGGGTAGCCGTTATCTTTTTGTGTGTGAAAAAATCCGACCATTGAACGGTCAATCCTAATCTCCGGTATGGCCGTTGGATCCTACATCCGCCCAGCCAGCTATGGGAGCACGGAAAGTAGAATTAGTCTTATTAGTGAAAAATATAGAGGAAGTAATTAGTAAAGGTACTTTTTTGGGGTTTATCAAAGGGTAAGCTGAGAACCTTAACACAATTAACCTTCCTTAGTAATAGGATAATATTAATTAGATAATTAAATCAAATGGTGGTTAATGTTTCCTGTACTTCATCAGAATGGGAACCGGATTAGGATTCGGAATCATCCCCATAAACTGGGACCGGGTACCAGAAAATTCCAGAGATTTAGCGAAACACCTACCAGGAACTAGGCTAGCAGATGTAGGATCCAACGGCCATACCAAGAATTAGGGTTGACCATTTAATGGTCAGATTTATCCGCACATAGGAAGATAACGGATACCCTAACCGGTTGGCCGCCCATTTTAGGGAAGTCCCAGGGTTAGGAACTCCCATCGTCACTTGTGCGTTTGAGTTTGGCTAGTGTCTGAGCCTTTTTCAATTGAGGGTGTTTGAGAAGGATAGACAAGTTTTCGTTTCCGGAGAAGAAGAGCGGAAGAGGATCCTTACCCAGCAGGAATCTGCTCGGGATCCTTTGAGAGGAAAGCATCGTATGAGTGGATTGATTAGGAACTTGAGCAATGGTGAAGGCTGAGGGAAGCGGATCGGAGTCTCTCAAATTCAAGGTTATACATCCGGTAATCCCGAAGGACGCAGTGGAGCGGAAACATCTAGAAGAAGATCTAGGGCAAATCGGTGTTGCTGCTTTCCTGAAGAAACCATGGAGCCTGAAGGACGAGGACATGGTGAGGGAGCTCTGGAAGCCACAGCCAAACAAGTGGGTGGAGACCGCGCACGCTCGGCCCAAGAAGAAGACGATCAAAATGTGGAAGAAGGTGTATGACATTCCGCATGCTAGAGAAGGGCTAGCTTCACGAATAGCTAGAATTGCGGAAGGTATATTCAAGAATTCCCCTCATCCTAAAGATGGCTACGCAGTAGGGGATTGTAAGTCACCAAGGGAAAGGAGAGTCTTAGAGTTTCTGATTACCATCCTATATTCGGAACGTCCGAATCGGATCACAGTCACTTGGGCCCACACAGGCTTTAAAGCTCTGAGTGGTGATAGGAAAGTATTCTGGGCAGGAGTAATAAAAGAGCTAGTCCAATAAATGGTCGATGCTTTAGGCAGTACAAAACCAAACTTAGTAGGGCCATTCCTGTTCCATTTGTATGAGTACCTAGAGGTGTTGAGGAAGAAGGAGGAAGTCACCCTGAAGGCGGCTTCCGTGCTGTGCAAGTTTGGTATCATTGCTCCCCTGAAGAAAGAGAGTGAGGAAAAGATGAAAGGAACGAATGAGGAATCCGGAAGAGGGTCATCGAAGGGGAGGAGATCTTTAGATAAATTACTGGCCTTTGAGAAGAAGAAATGGTCTCAGAGTGAGAGGGAAACTTCCACGGAACCAAAAGAAGAGACAGGAAATCCTCTAGGGAAGATTATTGAGAGTCTGGAGAAGACAAGGGAGGATTGGGATGTTGAGAGAAAAGTAGTGAGGAAAGTTTGCCAGTTGCTTGGAGGAATTGCAGTATCCAACCTTGTAAATTCGGTAGAGGAAGTGATTGGGCAGAAGGAACTTGACCAACAGAGAAAGGAATTTAAGAAATTGGCTGATGAGAATGAATCCATCCGCAAGAAGTTAGAGGAAAGTGAGGCCGGAAGTAAAGCAGAGCGAAAGAATTCCGCTAAGTTCAAAGAGACCCTGAAGAAGATTAGGAAGTTTATTCAGAATTTTGGGGATGTTCTCAGCAAAGCCAAGTGCTTTGACAAAGAAATCCAAAAATCTAGAGATGAGGCTGCAGTCAAGGCTGTCCTAGTCTGTGCCGAGTATGCGGATAGAGTGGATCGGACATTTGACAGTATTTGGGGAATTTTACAACAAGCGGGTGTACTTCCGGACACTCCAGCAAGGTCAAAGAAGAGCGCAGAAGAGAAAACACCTGCAAAACAAAAGTTAGAAGGAGGTGAGGGTTTGACACCAGGGTATGGATCCAAGAGCACCATCAAGAAAAAACAGGAGGAGTTCCAGAATCCGCAGGGTAAAGGTGCCAAACCTTCTCCAAGGAAGACCAGCGGGGTGAAGTTGAAGTCCACCATCAACAAGCATGGGAGGAGCCATCCGAGAGTTATCATTCACGGGAGGACGAGTCGCCCAGTCAGTTAGTGAAGGAGAATAGCGGATCCGGAACCGGATCTGACAGCAAACCTGACTTGGAAGTGGAAGAAGAGGAAGAAGAAGAATTTGATGTGGAAATTGTTCTTCCACCAGACAAGAAAAGAAAGGATGCGGCTAAGGGTATGGTGGCAGCTAAACCCCCAGTCAGCAAGAAGCAGCCACCGACAAAGGGGACTTCAAAATTTGAGGAACCTTCACCAAAGAAGGCTAAGAAGTAGAAGTAGATAGGAAGTTTACTTAGGATAAGCCTAGGAATAGTGAGAGGAATTTATAGTAAAGTAAAATATAATTTAGTAAGTTTTGATTAGGAGTTAGAAGTTACTTGAGAGTTGCTTTTCAGTTGCATGCACTTGGACTGGCAGTCTTCCAGGTTTTTAGGATTTGAGATCTACATTTTGCGGATTTGCTGGGTTGGTAGGAAGTCAACTTAGAGGGATAAGGAATGACGCATGTCATTCCTTGGTCCTTTATTTTGGATTGTTGGGGACCTTTAGGAGTTTTCCTTGGGTTGGTATTTAGGGGTTGGGAGTTAGTTCCAACTTCGGGCGTTTTCATATTTTTGTTTTCCTATTCAATTTCTGCAAAGAAAGCTTGGATCTATACTCCACGAATACTGGTCTGAAAAGTCTTGGTCTTCTATTGAGGGATTAGGTGGTGTTTTGATCATTGCTGGTTCAAGTAATTTGGTAGTGAAGATTTGAGGAGAGGAGTCGTCTCCGGATTCCGTCCGGATTCGCGTCCGAGAGTATTGAAGACTGGTTCTCTGAAACTCTGTGTAGTAGTAGGAAATTCCATCGGCTAATGTTTCTTGGGAGTCTTCTGAAGTGAGATAGCCATTCCTAGGTTAGGTGAGTCTTTGAGAGGAAGGGCAAACCCTAGTTGATGATTGAGAGGTCTTGCTGTAACTGGAAGAGAGAGGAACTACAAGGTTGGAGGAATCTCCTAGTTAGCGGGGTACCACATACTCCTCTTTGGCTTACATCTGGGTTGGTCTATCATTGTAGTAACGTGGGGATTGTAAGGGTTTCTTGAGTGACCTCCTGGCACAGATTATTTTTTGGATTAGTTGTGAGGAAGAACTTGCGTCCCATTCTTTTCATCTTTTTGTTGTCTTCCTTTTAGTGAAGTCTTCAATCACTTTAATCATCTGGAGGGTAGGATTTATGCGTCCTTCCTAAATCTAAGAGCGGGCCTCTCCATATACATGGTTAAACTTCTACTTTCTGTTACTAAGTTTACAGGGTACGGATCCGGATTTGGAAGAGGAACAGAATTATGACACTCCTTTCGATTCCGCATTTGCACTGCTGGGTGATAAATTGTTGATCTGGATAGGGAGAGGCACAAGATAATGACACTCCTCCATGTCTAATGAAGTGGTATGAGATTGCATGAGTTGATTGAGAGAATATTGGGGTATTTATACTCCACGAGTATTTGGGACAATCTTGGATCTCAATCTGGTTTTCAATAAAACAAGAAACTTTTACTTCTATTTTTAACCTAATTATCTATCTAACATTATTCTCCTATCAAGGCACATTAATGGTGGTAATATTTTTAGTTTAACCTTGGATAAACCAAAAAATTGTATCCATACTAATTCCTTCCTCTAATTTCCTCTCTAATAAGACTTATCTTATTTTCTGGGCTTCCATAGTGCAAGACTAATTCTTGGGTTCAGAGTCAAATGTAATATCCTCGTTAGGGTAGCACTTCAAGGCAAGGCGGATACAGGAGAAGGTGCCATCCAGGCATGAATTGAAAAGTATTTGTCTCGAATTGATCAATGCCAAGATCAGTAGTAACATGCGGGCGAACAAACTCATCTTCTTGAGGCACAGGCATAGCATCTTCTGTCGACGAGTCCAGGGTCATAGGTGGAGAAGAAGGCAAGCTTGAATTGACAGTCACCAGACCACAAGAGGAAGGCCGAATGTACGTCAGCAAATATGGAGAATATTCATACATGAATTTATTTTTATCTAGCTTGTCTACCAAGTACCTAGCTTTTGGCAATGACTTGGCATCATCTCGGTTGTAAAATCCCTAGAAATAAGCTCCGAACATCTGAAAGAATGACTAATTAAAATCAATTACACAACATGGAAAATATAATGAATTTAAAGCGACAGAGAAGGATATAGTTGACACCACAATCACTACTTCTTTAACTACAATGCCAAAAGACATAAAAAGAAAACATACCGATTCACAGAGGTATTATACTTGTTATGGATTTAAAAATCATGAATAGCAAGCATAAATTTTTGCCCTGCGTAGATGCCTAGCACATTCTCCTCAGGTATAGTAAAGTCCTGAAGGATGTCCAGGTAGAATTCCATTCTAAGTTTGCTGGCATCAGTTCTCCACTTGGACTCTGTACTCTTTGCCGGATCATAATAATATGAACAATCACTAGGTGGTGGTGTGATATACTTCGGCTTCACCCATTCACAAACCGAGGTTGCAAAAGCATTGTCTTTCTTAAAAAGAAAGAGCAATGGCACATCAAGAGCGGTACCTCAAATAGTGACATTATTCAGCATCTCCGCTTTGCATGGGATGTATGTAGACTGCACATAAGTGTATTCTTTTAGCTTGAGTGCTGAAAAACTTGTTGCAGCCTTCAAATTGTCATTGTCACCTAAGATAAGCAGCCAGACGTTGGAGTCTGTCATCTTTGGCTCTAAGTTCTCTGCAAGAAAGTTAAGGAATGCATCAATCTTGCTCTCATCCTCTGACTTTGAGGACCTTGGAACTTGTCTTATATCCATGAAAGCCAGGTTGACCTCCCAATGATGGTAGCTATAACGACTGCTGGTTATTAGCACCTTTGCCTTCATGTCAACACAACTAAATTGGATCCCTCCAATGGGCTCGGGAAGTTGATACTTCATTTTTCATAAACATGAGGAACATGTGGTGCACCTCAGGGAACTATATTTGTAAATTTTTTGCACATCTTGTCCAAGCATCATTTGTGAGGCACTTCTTGAAATACTCTTGCTTTGGGTACAACAGCAAGAAATCTCAAGATGCCAATGAGAACCTGTGCCTGGACTTCTATGATTTACATGCCTCTTTCTCAACCTCCCCCCCGCTATTGATGAACATCAAAGAGAGTTTGACGTCCATCAAATCCTGAAGCACAACTTTCTTGCACTTTCTTCATTTGACCCAGTCATGGTAGGAACTGTTGTCCGATACAAGAATTTTTGTTCTTAAAATGGACACCTTTGGGTAGGTAGCCTTCCGATTAGGAGTCTTGTTGACAAGTTGCTGCGCAAATGATCCAAATTCTGTATCAGTGAAATGGCTGCAATGCTTGAAGAATTCTTTCTCAACGACATGCTTTTGATTTGAATCCTATGCTTTCCTTAAAGAGTTTCAAGCTCACAGGCTTAATAAGATTGTTTGCGGAGGGTTTTGTCAAGAATTGATCCCAATATATCCATAGATCATTAGGCAAGGTAATTATCTGTATTTCATTCTTGATGTCTAACTGCTTTTTGGTAGTGGCTCCGTCTTTTTCAGACTTGATATTTTGGAACCTCTGAATGACCACATTAGTGAAACTTAGCAGCACAAAATCAAAATTTATAATTAGAAGATAATGGAAAACATGAAGATTATTGTCGCGGCAACAATACTTCCACTGCATATGTTTGATTGTTGCAAAGATAGTAAGTTCAATGTTTGTATAAAATTCAAATATAAATCCTTTCTATATGATATCTAATATCAATCAATCACTTTTTATTAACCCAACTATAAACAAACAATGTATATGGATAAATTCTCACCTTATATCACATACCATTGTACACGACTTTGTTGTTCTGGGCCTGATCTTCAGTTTAGCTATCCGTCGGCCATTTGCATTCCAGCCAAATATTTCGACAAGCGATGACCATGCTCCTCCAAGTAGGTTGGACATAATCGATATGATTTGTGTAATTGTAGAAACCGGAGATGCTTCTTAACTTGTTTGGATTTAGGGTCCAAACAATAAAGGCCTCCACTATTTGAAGTTCTTTTTTCCACTCCTCACCGCAACCTACAATTTGGAACTCCTTGGATGCAACAATGCTGTGCTGTCCATTTATCATCATAAAATTGCCATCCTTTATTTCTTCCCACTTAGATGGTTTTTTCTTGGGCAATTAATTGTTGCTATCCACTGGAATAAGGTAGATTTTCTATCTCTGCTTCATGTCGCCAAGCTGGAGCAATTTATCTTTGACTTGCAATAAGGTCAACTCCTGCAATGGGCAAATGATATATTGGTCTTTGGCAAAGATACATTGGTTGATATTGACAAGCATGGTTTCCATTCCAAAGACGAAGCATGATTATCCTCATTCCAAAATGTCTTCTGAATGGCGGAAAACTTCTTGTATTTTGGCTTCTTTGCTTCCGACATTGACGTTACTACCTCAACCGTTGTCAATGCTCAACCCAAACTACCTCGCATTTCCACCAAAGGTACTCTTTTTTCTTTCCAGCTTGATTCCTGCGCGCCAAAAGAAGTGTTAATCCTTCTCTTGGACTCTAATCTTGCTTGGCCAATGTAGACGCTAAATTACCCACCCTTAGTAGTGGAGCAAGCACAACCCAGTTCTAGCCTTTTATCCACTTTTAATTTAAGAGGGTGTTGCGAGCGCGATCCATTGTGCCTTCCAAGCGATGGAATTTGCTAATGTTTCCTAGTTTTGTGGATGGTAGTAGTTGTAGCTATGATCAATTGTGCATGTGTCTACGAACTAGTTGCGGACCCAAGAGGGCAACTTGATAAATAAAGGGCAAAAACAGCCTATTTGGAAGCTATTTCTATCCTATGTCCCTTCCATGGTGCTTCCCCTTGTGATTTTCCACTTATTGACCGTCCTAGTTGGTTGGTGATTTTAACCTTCTACATGAACTTCTATGGTTGAACTTGGATTTGTTCTAATATTCTATCGTGATGTTAAGTTTTTTACTTCTACTTTAATTTTACTTCTAGGTTTTTACTTTTAACTTCAGAAATTTACTTCCAACTTTCTACTCTATTTTCTACCTTCAAAATACTATTCTAATTTTCTACCTTCTAAGTTTTTACCCCTAGGTATTACTCTAGATTTTTGACTTCTAAGTTACCTCTATGTTTTAACTTCTAAAATTACTTCTAATTTTTTAACCTCTAAATGTTACTCTAGGTTTTGACTCCTAAATTACTTTTGAATTTTAACTCCTAAATTCTATCTTCTAAATATTACTCTAACCTCTCTTAACCTCCAATTTTAGATTTTAGATTTGTGCTTCCTAAATCTAATTCTAGATTTTAACCTCTAAACTAAACTTCTACGGTTTACGTCCTAATTCATGCTGAATTTTCACCTCTAAGTTAAACTTCCAAATTAACCCTCTAATTCTAATTCTAAATCCTGATTCCTAATTTAATTGCCCCGGATTAGCTTTAATTGGAATTTTAACTCTTGATTTCTTCCTAATTTCCACTTTCCAAACCTAATTCTAGATTGTTGACTCCTAAATTAATGCTAATTCCTATTTTGAACTCCAATCCTAAGTTGATCTATTGTTTTTTAAAACAAAGTTTACTAAAATCTTTCCCTTTTGAACCGCTTGATTTAACTTAGCGTAGTCGATCTAAAGCCAAATTTTTAGCGGAATATGTTTCTGGAAACCCTTAATTCTAATCTATGAGCTTTTGAATCTAAACCTCTAATTCTTGCTACACTTTGCTGATTATCTTGGGTTAAAGCCTAACTAAAAGAATCACAAACTAATTAGGAAATTTACTAAGGATTTGTTCAATGGCTTACCTCATCACTGCTGGTATTGGAGATGACATCGTCCATGTGCTCATATGTATCCCTGTCCATGATGATTTGTTGGCTTTTTTTTCTCCCAAAGCTCACTGCTTAATTTTTGAAAGAAATGTTACACCCTAACTACTTTCCTTTTCTTTTCTTCCTCCTATTTTCTTCTACCTTGGAACTATTCCACCAAACGTTTTATGGGGCCTTACACTACCAACTTTGACAACTATGCAACATCAATGTGTCCACTATTCTCTTACAAAGTTCTTCCGTCGTCATACCCCCCATCCTCCTCTAACGGCTACCAAGGCCTCTTTTTAGATTTTCTCCTATTCCTCCTAGCCTTTCTAAGTAGCCCACTATTTATCGTCTCTCTCCTTCTCTTCCTATTTAGCCTCCTACCTCCCTACTCTCCCTCCATTGTGTATAAGTGTGAAAGTGAGGCTACTTTTGTGTGCAGGTACTGTGGGAATACAGAAACTCCAATAGATAGGAAATAGGATAAAATTGGGTTAGAATAGTCTAATTTTTTTGAATTTGTTATTAGTATCTAAGAATTTGGGTCAACTACAAAGCAATTAGAAATAGCTGATACCTGAATTGCTAAAACTCCTAAACTGGATAAATATTCCGGTTAAGACGGAAGTCGTAAGACGGAAGACGGATCCGGAAAGCCTACGACCGGTAGCCTTCCGGCCTAGACCCCCTAGAGCACTGTTACGGTCACGGTCACATACACGTTCCCATGGGGAACTGTTGAACAAGTGTCAGGTACTTAAGGGCTCAGCTCCCATTCTTTCTCTCTCTTTCTTCTTGTACTTGTGGTGTGCGCTTAGAGAGTGAAAGTGTGGTGAGTTAGGACCATGCTAGGGAAAGATCAGTGAGGTTGGTGCCAATTGCACCGAATTAGCGAGTCGGCAAGCTATAGCAGGGCCGGCCCGGATGATGTCTCCGGTGATTCCTTAGGATTCGGAAGCCCGGAAGCGCTTGGAAGAGGACTTAGAAATGGTAGGATGCGCCGGATTGTTACGGCGCCCCTGGAGTTTGAAGAATGATGAGATCATTGCAGAACTTGTAGTGGGAGTTCCGAATCAGTATCAGTTGATTGTGAGAGGCCAACCCAAGCTCTGGACGGAGGACATGTGGGCGGAAGTATATTCGTTCCGAAAAGCCGGATTCGGGTTAGCTCCTTGTAACGATAGAACTTGACATACTAAGTTCCGGGGTCCGACGCATAATAAGGAGGGATACAGTATTCATGACTGTATCAAGGATAGGCACAGTCGGATTCTAGAGTTTCTAATCTTGATTCTATATCTGGAGAAGCCGACCTGGGTTACGGCCACAGTTGCGATTATCATATTCGGATCGATGGAAGGTAGACCGGTGAACTAGGGTAGATTTATCATGGATGTAGTCTCCAAGTTAATTGTGCACGCAACTTCCGGAAAAGCCACCCCGCTCAGCTCATATCTTTTCCACCTTTATCATCAACATGGTTTTTTTAATGAACCGGAGATGCATGCATATATCCATGGAGAAGAGGTCCTAAAATACGGATTTACGGAAGAAGTCCAACCGGACCAACTCGTCTAAAGAGAATTCAAAGAGGAGGAATTAGAGCAGCCGCCTTTGACGCACAAGCAGATCAAGAGATGGAAGTCCATGGATCAGGCTGCGCGAGGCAAGAAGGTGGTTACGGATGATAAACCGCAATCGGAATATCCGAAAAATGAGTACATGAAGGAGTTCTGGGGTCGCGGACATAAGTGGGCCGACGAGTGTCGGTTGATCCACAATGAGATGGTGGAATACATCAGCGGACCATGACACTCTTGGGAGTGAATTGCCCGGAGCAGATAGCTGATGCGATCCGGAAAAGGACGGATCTAGAGACACTAAAGGCCCAGGAGCTCCCCATCCAAAATCTACAGTATGACAAGACAGATCTCAGATCCCGGGTAGCTCAATTAGGGAGCGAGCTAGAAATGGCGAGGATGAAGGAAGCAAACGCTTTCAACCTCGTCCGAAATCTGTCGACTTTGGTGGCAGCCCCGATAAAGCAGGTGTTAAGAGCTCGGCTTTTCACCGACAAGCTCACAGACAAAGCTCACCCTTCCGGATCGAATGTGTTGAGGGTGCTCATCAACTACCAAGCCCAGATGGAGAAAGTGTTGGTGGAGATGCGGCATCTGCTGGGGCAACTTGACCTGGGCAGAGAGTTGGATTTTGAGGGTTTTCCAGAGGTTGCAAAATTATTTGCAGACTCTGGCCAAAGAAGTAGTACTAGAGGAGAATCCAGTAAGGGACAGGATATGCTAATCGATGACACCAGTATGCCCCTGATGTTCGGAAAGGAGGGAACCGGAACGTCTGTTTTGGCAAGGACGGGAGCAGCTAATGTGACATTGCCGGAAACTTCAACACCGAAAAAGGCAAGAGACTTGATTCCAGGAACAAGACTCTCCTTTCATACAGGTGAGCCGGTCCGACCAACTAGAGCTGCACTCTTTGCTACAACACAGTTTGTGGTTTGTCGTAGCTTGACCAGACCTTCGGGGGCCAACAAGAATCCAGCTTAGAGCTATCTGGAGAAGTTCACCCACATGCAACAAGCTTCTTTGTCCAAGGGCAATAAATTTCCATTGGAGATTTCAGACGATGAAGAGGAAGAATGTGAGACTGAAAGGGAGTCGGAGGACAAGGCCACTCTGACTCAAGGGCGCATGATCATCACCTGAGCACAGACCAAGAGCATGCCGGTGAAGTCACCACCGACTAAGGCAGGGAGCAGCGTGAAGAAATCGAGGAGGAAATAGTTAGTTTGGTAGGTTTTTGTGTTTGATTTTTGAATTCGTTCCACCTTGGATTTTTTAAAGGTGGGACCCGGTTCCAGATTCTTAGGAGGCCGCCGGCCTAGAGTTCCAGTTATCTCGGATGTTATTTTGATTGGCCACCCTAATTTTTGGGTGTGCCCTTTTGGCTTTTTGGCTTTTTAGTTTGGGTTTTAAAGGGAGGGCAGGCTTGTTGCCCTCTCATTCCATTCCAACCCATTAGAGTGCATTTTGATTATGTTCTTTTGCTTTCTGTAATCGGAGATCCCTTGTGGATATTTTTGGATCCGGCTATGTGCATGAGTAAGAGTATTTGCAAGAGTGTTGAAGTGTGAGGAAGACAGGTGAGGAGGAGTCCGGATCTAAGTCAACTGGGTGTGATTGGTAGTCGGCATTTGATAGAATTCTGGATCTGTGAAGGAGGATCAGTGCACTGCGTCTTTAAATCGCTGGGATAGTGATTTGGAAGAGTGGAGTGGATGCACGTCCGGAACCTAGGAAGGACTTTGTGCGGAGATAAGCAACCGCTAGCGGAATATTTTCCACCACCGGAAGGCTTGCCAATTGCCAGATCAATTTGAGAGTCTCGAACAGAAGCGTCACTACCGGTACCGGGTGCTTGATCTGTCATTGTACTGAAGGAGTAGAAAGTGGATTCTGAGTGACATGTTTTCCGAAGAGATTATCCGGAGAATTGCAAGGATTACTATCTGTCTCTTCCCTGCCACAAATCCAGAAGAGAGTTGTTTATGTAGTTGTGTGAGTGAGTGTTTGAATTACAAGTGGTGAGTCCCTACCCCTCTAAAAGACCAACAATGGCCCCCCTGATGGTGAAACAAGGGTACAAAAAATCAGAATTTCGATTGAGAGTTATCGGATTCCGGATAACGACAGATCCGGATTGGACTTCGGAAGGTAGTGTTACCCGGAAGGAGAAAAAGTAAAGTAACTAAGTTATGGATTGCTTGGGGTTTTGTTTTGGAGAGATATCCGGAGAGCCTTAGTTGGCAATAATACCTAGAATTCCCTGGGACAATATTTTGTATTATCTTAGCACATCTTTGTGTTAAGGATACTAATGTCTAGACTGCACGTACAACAGGTACGGTGGTGCTTTGCTCTTTTCTCCCTCCTCCCTTTTGTATTTTTTGACCCTAATCCTACTCCAACCCTAGCTAACAATAGGTTAGTCCAACATTCCTTTGTTGTGTTTTTGTTTTGTTTTAGTTTGAGAGAATCCCAAAAGACCAATAAAAACTGGAAACAAAAAAAAAAAGTTCAAAGTGGGGGAGCCCAATCTATGGCCCCAGCTAGCTGGCTGCTGAGCCGCCTAGCCTACCTGCCTGCCCACCTCCCGGCTGGCTGGCTGGCTGGGGAGTAGGTTTAAGTTTAATTTATATTTTTTTGTTTTTGTTTTTGTATGTTGGATTGATGCTGGTTTGGATGTTGGACTGATGCTGGTTCTGGATGCTGAACTGATGCTGGACTGGCTAGCTAAAAGAAAACTGGATTTTTACTACTAAGGGAAACTGGATATTTTGCTAACTAAGAGAAAACTAGATCTTTGCTAACTAAGAGAAACTGGGGGAAATACACTTGGGGAAAATAAAACTTGGAGAACAACTAAACTAACCAAAAAACCCAAGGAACAACTAAACTAACTAAAAACTTAGGGAACAACTAAACTCACTAGACGCAAAAAGAAACCTACATATCTTGGAAGCTAAACTTTGGATGTTTCCACAAAAGGTCTTGGAAACTAGACTTTGGAACTAAACACTTGGGAAGTTCAAAGCTTTGCCGCTAAGTTGGGTTTAACACCAACTTTAGGACTTGGTGGCACTCTAGGGGTTCAAAGCTCCGCCGCCTAAGCTTCTAACACACACTTTAGGACTTCAATCTTGTCACTAGTTCAAAGCTTTGCCGTATCCAAGGGGGGTTCACACAATGAAAGAGACTTTAGAAGAGGGAAAGAAACAAGACTTTTAAGGGAAACACACATAGGGTCAAAGCTTCGCCGTCCTGTAGGGGGGTCCATTCAACAAGGGGAATGTTAGAAGAAGGTAAGAACTAGAATTAAGATAACACGTGAGTTAGTACAATGAGGTAAAGCAAATGACTCACACTCTAAAGGCTCCCTATGGCGGCATATGCCAAGGCACGGAAGAGGGTGGCTTTAGGATTAGTAGAAAACACAAAAGACCCTCAAGACACAAGGGTTAGTTCACAAGAGTATAAAAAACACAAGAGAAAACGCACAAGGAGTACACAAGGCAAGGTAGAAGGGCCCCCAAGGACCGTCAAAGCTTGAAAAACAACAATAAAAGGAGCCAAAAGTGCTCCAAAAACATTCTAGAGGTTTTTGGCATCAAACGCCAAAATATCCAATATGACTTGGATCCACGGACCCAAAAACAAATATGGAGGTGATTTTAGAGAAGGAAGTGGAGCCCTTTTATAGATTTCCAAGGACTTACTCCCCCCCCTAAATTCCTACTAGTAACCTTATCAACTTGGATTTTCATCCTAATCCTAGATTTTCACTTTCTACTACCTATGCTGGACCAACCTCCTAATTTTTGGAGGTTAACTCCAAATGTCAAACCAAGATCAAAAACCCAACATAGGCTAGCCTAGATTAAAAACCCAATCGTGGAAAATTTTCAATTCTTAAGGGTTTTCTTTTTTGAGAAAAGTAACTAGCCTGGGGTCTCCAAAAGGTGAAAGGGAGTAGGAAAAGACTCCTTGTTGACGCTATTTTGCCGTCGTGTGCTCCTGGAATGCCAGTCAACGTCGCGGGGATGTTGTGACGTAATTAATTCTCGAGGAATCTTGCCGGTTTGAATATCTTTTTCTATTGGAATGCCGCAAATCTTATCAGAACGCATTATTAGCATAAAACAAGCTATCCTAATTTTTATTGAGCTTTTACCACAACTTGGGTAATTTACAAGAAATTCCCGTTGGAGGTTAGAACGGTTGACCGTCCAGAAAAGGTTCTTTTGCAAGTCAGAAGATGCCGGGAATTTTTGTGGGACTTCTTAGAGAGCCTTGCAAAAGATGTGGAGGTGCGTTTCCGTACCTGGCACAATTGGTTAGTGGAGACCTAAATTGGCCGTCTCCTTGAATTGTCAATGGCACGGGAATCTTTTGCATATGAGGGAATCTGGGCAAATTGATTTTGCCATTGGACTCCTGGCATGGGATTTACTGTAGAACACCATCCTTGGGTTGTAGATTCCTCCACGGCCCCGTCTTGAGTTTAGTGGCTCCTACATGTTAACAACTAGGGTTTCTGGGAATTCTTTGATCTAATGGGGAATTTGAAACCTAACCTAGGACTTGTCATATAGATCACTGTGAATCCCTAGGACCAATCTAGACATGCATAGCCACTTTCCAGTGGGATTTAGCCCTGCTAGGACTGTGGAACTAAAATCCTCTAAAACCCGCTATCTTGTGGTTTAGACTCTATTTCTTGGCAAGGTTTGGAGATGGTTTAGCTATAAAATCAAAACTAGACCAAATACTATAATGGATATGGTAAAACCATATTTTGGTTCTACACTCTTTTTATGGCTTTTTGTATAATTTTACCTATTCTAAATTGCAAATTTCAAAAAAAAGAAATCCAGAGTCCCGAGTGACAATTTGGGAGCTCACAGTTGGGCCTCGTATCTTTGTTTTCTTTCTTGGTTCCTTTCTCAGCAGAACCTAATTCCTCTTGCTGTGTAGAATTTATTGCTTGCCTGCAATTAGGGGCGACGGCTCTACCCACGACTGGTGTTGGTTCTACATGTGAATAGGCGTAGCGGTCCAATGTTTGAAATATGAGCCGGAGTCTTGTAGCGTTAGACTTGGCTGTGTCATTCTTCCATGGAACATACCCTAGTTTGTCGAACTCATCATTTAAGGCTTCCATTTGTGATCCTTTGAGGTATGCCATGAAATTCTCCAAGTCAAACTTTCCATGATTGGATTGGATATTTGTGACAATAGAATGGCAGTGGTCTCTTGGTTTTCCAGTTTCATCTACACCACAAAGCACAATTATGATGAAGTTCCTCTGATGATCCTCAATAAGGGTGACCTTCTCCTTCAAATTCTAGGTTATGAAGGTTGCCTTCCCTTCTATTCGATAGCGGAAGGAATATGTAGTCTTTCCAATGTATTCCTTCCGGTTGACACCAAACATCCAGCTAGTAATGTGCGGCTTAAATGTTTAGAGTTTGTCGTAGGTGTCCTCCATCTCTTTGAGGAATGGCTCATCCTTAAAGGGGTATACGAATGGCTCAAGGTGATGCTTTGTCATGGAGTAGTCATATGTTTCCGTGCCTTCCATTCCGGATTCTTGAGTACAACATTCAACTACATTTTATTAGCAACGGAGCTCTAGGTTTGATTTAAACTGACATCAATAGTCAAATATTGTCTTTTTGTGCATAACTAAGTCTTCTATTGTTTAGTTTGATTTTTTCTCTAATTGTAAAAATATACTGCACTTATTGTCAAGATGTTTTAGCAATTCCAGATATGTAGAAGGCTGTAGTTAAAGTATCATTGCTACAATGATAACCATGGCATGTGGATTGTTTCTAATTTTTTATTTGTAATGTCCTTACATTGGCCTTAATCACTTCAAAGAAAACAAACATTGACAACTAATGTAAAACCGGCATCAACAAATTAAATCAATTTAACCTCTATAGTAGAGTTGAAACCACGTCAAGTAAACAAATCGGTTGTAGAGAATTTATCACTTCACTAAATAATCAAATCTACAAAGGGACTCCTTTGGAATCCTTGGGTCTATCATCGCCGCGACAATAATCTTCACCAGAAGTTGGGGAAATCCAGACACACATGGATAGTTCTTTCATGCTTTTTTACTACTATCATCCAAGTATATTCTATACTACTAGTTTATTGTCGTCGCAACGATAATTGCTTTAGTGATGTTTTTTTATCACTGATCTACTAAAACCACAACGTTAACTTGGATGTTAAGGACTTACCTTTTTTTGACCTAACCAAATTTTTCTGGCAAAATTATGTAGTGGAGATTCTGGTATTCTTTTTGTGTATTGTCAAGGCGACAATATAATTTTGAAAGGCTGGTCACTAGTGTGCAATATTGGATTTTTTAGAATTGTTTGTGCTATCGTTGCCATGACAATAATAACATCTTAAGGGAAGATCTGTAAAAAAAAATGATTTGTTATGTAATAGTTGCCGTTGTCATATTTACTTCATCAACAATGGAATTGTTATTACTGTCACCTCAATGGTACGGCTTGTAAAGGGAATTTCTTATACCGCTTATTATTGCCGCGGCGGTAACTTGGTTTAGGGACTAAACTATAAATTTTCTGCCTTGGTTAGTGTGTTCTATGGTTCAAATATACCCGCCATGACAATAGTTCGATTTGATGGAAATTTTTGGTGAATTATCGTTGTGTCAAGGATAATTTTGTTTTGGTAATTTTTATTGTATAAGACTTATTGTTGGGCCATCAATAATTCCTCTAGTATTATGTCATCTTAAAAAACCGGAATCTAATGGTACAAACCCTAATCCAATGGTACAAGTGCTACTCTATAATTTGGGGATAGAAGCAACAAAGACTTATTTGGGAGCTGGATGGTTTTTTGTCAAATTTAGCAAGGAATTTGATGGTATTAAGTGCAATCTTCAACTGCAACCTTCAACTTCTGCAATGACATTGAAAATGCTAGAATTTTAGGATAAAGAAATGAATAAATTAAAAAGCAATAATTTCAAAGGTAAATCCTAAACTATGAAGCTCAAAATCATTAAATGAGAAATCCAAACCCTCAAACGTAATTGAAATGCAAAAGTCCGAGCAATAGAGTTAAATACTTCACCTGATTGTGCAGCTTTTGCACAGAGAAGAATCTCCACAATCTCTTTAATTCTCAATGAACCCAAAAATTGTCATTGACATCTCCTTCTTTGGCCTGATAAATCCAAGCAAATAATAGAAAAGAATCACTTCTCAGAAAAAGTAAACATTGATAACAAAGAAACACCATTGCAATACAACATGAATCCTCAACCACAAACAAGGGTGCTCTAAATTTGAAGAGCCTCCAATATAAGCTGAATTTGAAGAGCCACCAATCCATACAACGTAAGCATCATGAAATGAAAGCTTACAAGTACAATCCTTACCTAGGCAGGTGTGTAAGCTTGAGCAATAGCAATGCTATGAATGATTGAGGATGATTGAGAATCTGCAGCACAAACAATGAGAACAGTTAGATAAAAATGCCATGATTGAAGTGACCCTCACGGAGGACCCTTCTTCTAACCCTTCTTCTAACTGATCTTGAAATATCCTAATTTGGTTGTAAGAGAAAACTAACTCTCACAGCAACTAATTCTCACAGCACAAAATGGACAAAAACTAGAATGCATACACATGCTAGGTAGGATCAACAAATTGACGCCCAGAGCCCTATTGTTTCTGACCACAATTCGGGAAGCCTCCAGCAACACTGCGTCCTGGGCCACAAGAAAACTGTCTTTTGCTCTGCAAATGCAAAATGGTATAATGGTCAAGAAATATCGTATGGATATTTGTCATATTCACAAATAGAAAATTGTTAAAAAATTACCCAAACATCCTCCGGCATCTCACGTTTGGGGCCACTCTGTAAACAAACAAAACTAAATCAAGATTGTCCTTTGCGCATCTCACAAACACAAAAATTGAGTAGCACAAACCCTAAATTACCTCGGAATTACAAAGTACTCAAATTGCCAGAAACCTTGAATTCTAGAATTTCAATGCAGTTCTATTTCTTGAGCTTTGCAATTGCAGCTGCCTCCCAATTAGAAGATGCCTCCCAAATTGCACCTGCCTCCCAAGTCTGCAAGGAATTAATGATTTCCACGAATTAAGAAAAATCACAAAAACAAAATCAAAAACAATAATTCTAAGAGAATGAAGTTTACGTGGTTAACGTTGTGGCTTTGCTTATCGAGTTCTGCTTGGGCAAGTGTGCAAGCTTGAGCAACAGCAACCCTTTGAATAAGAGGATGATTGAGAACCGACAACACCCAACTCAAGTGTCCCTCATGTTCAGAACCTGCAGTACTAATGATGAGAACATTAAGATCAAAATACCCAAATCGACTCAAGTGACCCTCACAGAAGCCCCTTCTTCCAACAGAACTTGAAATACCCTAATTTCACTAGAAATCGAAGTATATGAAGTCTTTGCAAGTAACTCTCCCAATCACAGACTAGTAGGTTTTTTTAACAGATTTGCTTAAATACCCTAATTTGATTGGAAACCTGTGTCGTAGCAAAAGAAAGTAATTTTCCTCTAGTATACGTTCTAACGTGTTAAAAACATCTTTAGGGTGACTCGGGTATTGTTCCCTCAGAGATCTAGTTTGGAATGCTCCAGAGATGACTGGAACCGGATGCGGAAGTTACAACAACCATAAGCGAACCGGATTCTAGAACAGAAAGCTTAATAATCCAAATTAATTGCTTCCCATCTAGTTGGACTTTCCCTCTCTAGTCCTAATCCGCTCAACAACAACAGGGCAGTGTCTCAACAATGTACCGCCCTCTCTCTCTCTCTAATTCAACTCTGATGCTAGGTCTCAAAACTGGAACCGGAAGGAGTGTCGTTACCCTATGCCTCTTCCTGTTTCCGCTTTTGGATCCTAAATTTTAGTAACCAGTTAGAAGTTTAGCCTCTATATTAGAGGGTTTTGCATATTGCAATTAAGGAAGGTTGCAATAATTCCTACCCTTCAATGTTTAGAGTGACAGAAGTTCCACTAAAAAGAAGAAAAATAACAAAAGACAAAAAGAAATAGGACTTCAGTTTCTCCTCACAACTAACTCAGAAGCTTAATCCGAATCAAAAGGTCACTCAGGAAACCCCTACCGTCCTCACAATACTACAATGATAGATTCTCCCGACCCAAGCTCTCAGACAGAGTTGCTACTCTTGGAAACCGGATATAGGAAACATCCAGGGGCACTCATCTTCTTCCAAAACCTGCAAACACAGCTACTCGCACGAAGTAATGGTTCTAGCATTACCGGCATACCAACCCAACATTGAGACTTTTCAAACCAACACTTAGGATGTGGAAATCAATATGCTTTGCAATGGAAAATGAAAAAGAACACAAGTGTAAGATAAAATTATCCTATCAAGCCCGGGATTAAAACTAACTTCAATCCACTAAATACCAACCCAAGGAAAACCCAAAAAGGCCCCATGAGAATCCTAACTACAGACCAGAGAATGACACACGTCATTCCCCCAATCTCAAAATCCTACAAACTAAAATTCATAATTTACCAAAGTAGAAAATCTTAAGAAGAAGTTAGATAATTTAGGAAAAGAAGGTAAAACCATTAGGAAAAGATAAAATCTAGGGTAAATTTTGATGAACCACTGAATCGGTCAAAATTCACCAAAGATTTTGCAAATCTAGAACAATCCTTAATTCTTTAATCAAAGTAGAAGAATACTAGTAGAAACTAGATAGAGGTTGATTAACAAGGAAAATTTAGAAAATAATAGATTTGATAAGAAAAATAAGGTTAGAATTACAACAAAATGTACTTTAGATTACAACTCACATCAAATTAACTTAATTAGGCAACAATTGAACGCTTAGGATAAGATAGGACTTCAGAATAGGAAAAAACCGTTAGAATTAAATTAATCCTCCCTCAACTCCTACTTAATTACTCACGTGTGTGGTAAAAAAGCTCCATTGTTCGGAAGGCAGCTTGTTTACTATAGCCAATCACCCATATACTTAGATTTACTCATAGAACCTGGTTGTGTATGTTAGAATCAAGGGTGGGATTCAAAACACTCACAGAGAGCTCAAGGGCAAATTGTCAAATCAATTCAACAACATTGTCTGGGGGCGTCCAACCAAGTGGGAAGAAGAGAGGTGGAGAAAAGTCTACAACTTCTGGTTAGGGAGTTTAGGCATGGCAAGACGGAGGGCTGAATTCATCCATGATAAGTTTCATGGAGAGCCGAGCAATAAGGACGGATATGCGGTTGCGGATTGCATAGACGACCGACACCTTCGCCTTTTCCAGTCCCTGATTTCAATCGTCCACCTAGAGAAGCCGACGAGGGTGACAATGACCATCGGCAACACTATTTTCGGGGCCCTAAGCAAAGAACGGAAAGTAAAGTGGGCCTGGATCTTTTACGATCTGGTGTCCCAGCTTGTTACGAGAGTTGGAGAGAGTAGGGCCACTCCTTTGAGTCCCTACCTCTTTTACCTCTACCAGCGCAACCAACTCCTCACCGACACAAAGGAAAAGACATAGAAGATTCAGAAATCCATTTTGAAGTATGGGGAGTCGGGTTTGGATTACAAATCGGAGGAATTATTTGAATCCGAACCAGAGACGGAAAAAGAAGATGAGGAGGAGCACCTCAGAACGAGGAAGCGAATGAAGACGATGCCTCTTCATAAGAGAGGAACCCCTCCTACCAATTGGTCTACCCCACAACAAAAACCGGAAGTAGAGATACCGGATCTCAAAGACCCCACAGATCCGTTCAATTAGTTGATCCACATCCTCTGCGGAATACGAGCGGATTGGGAGGTCAAGAGAAGGACCTTCTTTAGTATCGGAGATCTGGTGGGTGCGCCGGTAGACAGCAAGCTACCAGCTAAGGTAGCACTATACATCACCAATCCGGACGAACATAAGAAGCAAGAGGCAGAGATTCGTCAACTTCAGGAGGAAGTCGACATGTTGAAGGTAGAAATGGTTGCCTTCAAAGAAGATAAGACCGCCGTCCAGGAGATGGCGGACGCAATACCATAGGTGGTGGAGACAATGAAGGCCACTCTCAGAGCTTTTAGAGTCGCCACTGTCAAGGCAAAGTTGTTTGACAAGGGAGTACATGAGGAGAAGAAAGTATCCGGTTCCCAGATAGTTTGGATCCTAACCGATTTTACCGATCGGGTGGAAGTGGCAATGGTGGCGGCACAAGAGGCAGCCGACCAGATGGATGTTAGCAGTTAGAAGCTAAATGGATCCATATACTCCAGAGAGATCCATCTTTTGGACCTATCGCTGCCGGATTCGTTCGCGGCAGAAGGATCGAATCCGAGGGAGTCTAAGGATCGGACTCCCAAGTCAAAGAAGAGTCAACAAAGGATTGGGCCTAGACAAGCAATTCATCTAGATTCATTGCCAAGATCAAATCTTCCGGATTCTGCAACCAAGGAGCGGAGCAAGAATTTGGTGGACGTCTTCAATCAGATACTCGCGGAACCCAAAAGTCCTACATTGGGTGAGGGAGTTGCAGAGTAGGTAGGAATGTATTTTGTGTAAGATAGTTTGGACCGGATCGGATATTAATCCGGTCTAGCTAGTTAGGATTGGACTCGGAAGTTCCAAGCATATTTCCAGGGGGCCTTTTTGCCTTTGTAAATCGGTTGTATGTAAAGCCAATCCTTGCTTGAGAGCTGGGAGTCTTTTTGCTTAAATTTTGCTTGTACCTTCTATTGGCTTCTTGTTGTGTGTCTCTCCCGTGTGTGGCAGGGCTGTATTGTGAGGAGTGAAGAAGGCGCATGTTGGTTTGGAGATGATTTCTCCTTTTGGTGTTCTTGTTTGATCTTATGTGCAAATGAGCGGGTAGTGAAAGAGTTGGAAGTGGATTTTTCAGTTCCTCAGCACTTCTAAGGTTTAGGATTCTGGGCGAGAGAGCCGTTGTTAGGCTAGGCGGATAGGGAGGGATTCCTTAGTCGCTCTAGAACTCATAGGTGGGAAATCCGGTTGAGTGTCCAATCTCCTGAGAGATCTTGTTGCCTTAGTTGGTAAACATAAGAGCTTTAGTTGATGTTGGAACGGACGGATACACTTGTAACCACCTGACTTTGGACAGATAGAACTTGGTGCTAAGGTTGTTGTAGTATGAGAGGATTGTACGGAGGGTCTTTGTCTGACCTGTGATCCGGAGAGTTCTCTGGATTGCTGTGAGGGATCAAACCGGATCCGAATTAGTATAGGAGATTGGAGGATAGAAAAGTAGGTCTTTAGCCACTATAAATTACGGAAGGAGTGGTGGGCCTACCACTTTCAGAAGTAAGCGGCGAACCTTCTAATGGTGAAACAGAGGTAAAACTAAACCAAATGAGGGTAAGAGTGAATAGGGATTGATTTGACCGGATCGGATAGTTGGGTGGATCGAAAAGGAGAGAAGGGTCTGATTGTAGTTTTTGGTGTTGTTGTATTTCCGGTTATAGTGTTAGGACCGAAAAGGGAAATATGGATACTAACTGAGCTTAGATATTAAATAAGGTTAGCTACTTCACAGAATCTCGCGGGTTTGATCTTTAGAGTCACATTGTTATGCTTTAGAGTGGTTCTGGGGAATATAACTGGGAATTTGCTTGCCCTGTGCTACGACACTTGTGTATGCAGCTGAATACAATGGAACACTGGGACGGACTTGTGGCCGTCTACAACCTGTCCACTCTTTGGCCGAGAGAGGTAATAAGATTCGAAACAACATTGATTACAATGTCCGTCTCATCGATGTGCAGTCCATCCGTAGTCCCTCCCAGCGACGGACTACATGTCCTCGGCCCCATCGGTCGCCTGGCGTCCATCCCGAATCTATTTTATCAATTTGCATTTTGTAGGTCCCAATGCTATTGACGAATCAAAGATACCAAGCCGTCCTTGAGTGGTGGCCTTCTGGACGGTTCACGTGTTGCTGGATGTCCTTGGGTGCTTCTAAAGACGCCCAGGACGCCCTTGTAGGTTGCCTACCCCTCCAACTCGTCCACGGGACGCCTTCCCGTCTGTGTCAACGGCCATTCCAATTGGGTCAATGACCGGTCCGTCTTGATGGATGTCATCATCGACGTCCATCCGGGCCGTCCTCATCGACTTGAGGTCCGTCCTCTTTGACGGCTTGTCTGCCAATGCTTTGTGAATGTTCCTTTTGTATCCCTGAGTTTCTATTTGCACGTCACGGTCGACCGGTTTGTCGTGTGGACGGCCTTCCCGTCCTATGGACGTCAACCTGGATGGCTCTTGATGGTCGTCCGTTTGTCTAGATTTAATATATAAGGCACTACTTGTTCTTTTTCAGCTTACCTTTTTCTTGCGCTTGAACCGCTCTCTTGGCTTGGATTGGAGATAGTCCTTGCTTGGGAGCGCGAGTGCTTGTAGAAAGGCTCATTAATTGACGAGGCTTGTTTGTTATCTGTTTGTGGACAAACTAACCGTCTGTTGGACGGATTGTCCGTCCGTTCATGACGACGATCTGTCTGTCTATGCCGTCAACGGCCCGTCATTGTCAGTCCAAGCTAGTAGACGGACCTGACAAATTTCATTGTTGTTTTTTTAGGAAAACCCCTAATAATTGGAGCTGCGTTGCGATCCTGTTGCGTTTGGACGCATCCAGACCATCGCTGACGAACATCCCGACGTAAAATGCCAGCGTCATGTCAAAATGGACAACCCTGACTCATGCATTGAAATGTCATTCTCGAAAGTACAAGGCAGCGGATATTGAATTTGGATTTCAACTTAAAATTAAAAAAATGGGTGGTGAATTGAATGCGGCCATGGATTTGAAGCTAATGCCTAGACTATTTCCAACTTGTATATATTTTCTATGTAATGTACGTGCACATGATTGTTTTTTAATTCACGCATTTGTTGCTCTCAAAAATACCAAGCACCTGTCATTTAATTTGGGTTTCAATCCAAATTTTAAAAAATGGGTGGTGAAATGTATTCAACCATGGATTGGATTTTGTGCCTAGACTATTTCCAACTTTTACTTATTTTTTAAGAAACCCCCATGCACATGTTTTTTAATTCATGCATTTGTTTTTTAGTATTTAAGATTTATATCAATTCTAAATTCATGCACGTACTTACATCGTTTAAAATGTGAATCAAAAATATGATATTGATTGTGTTTTAATGAACCAAAGTCCTATTAAATCATAGAGTCAGACAAGCAATGAATTAAATAAAGGATATACCAAACAAGTTAGAAGTTTTTTAGTTTTTAATATTTATATTAATCCAAAACTCATGCACATGCTTATATAGATAAAAATTTTATTTAAAATAAAAATTTCATCATTAGAGGTATTTTAGTGGATCCCATTCCTA
Source organism: Neckera pumila (assembly GCA_963969595.1). Classification (NCBI taxonomy): domain Eukaryota; kingdom Viridiplantae; phylum Streptophyta; class Bryopsida; order Hypnales; family Neckeraceae; genus Neckera; species Neckera pumila. The sequence continues at coordinate 3,333,025 of OZ018418.1, forward strand.
CAAAATCATAGAATTTGTATTGAAATAAATGATGATAATTATTAGTTTACTAACATTTTTGTTGGAAACTTTTTTAGTATTTAAGATTCATATTAACCCATAAATTTTTGTAAATAGTCATCTTAACTTTGTGTACATCTTCAAAGTCAATTCTTTAATTAAATATTTGGAATTTTGAAATTGATTTAGAATTACATTGATATATGGAAAGCTTCAAATTATCCTGTTTTTATGAATGAGTCAAAAGTTGTTGGAATTGGCATTTAAAGTCAATGTCAATTCTATAATTAATTTATTGACATTTTCGTATTTGGAATCATTCTCTAGTATTATCTACTTAATACTATTTTTTTTCTATATGTTGGACAATTCCAGATTAAGTGAAATTTTTAAAGCATGTAGCCAACTTGTCTAGGAAAAAGAATCCAGAAAAGCACCATCATTTTGGACATTTTTTCATCAAAAAGTGAGCTTCTGAAGTGCAGCTGCCTTTTTTTTCACAAAGCCTTAAAAATGATTTCAAGGAATTTGAATGCTTATATCTTGCAATCCACGCGGTGGAAATTTCTGAAAATTTCATGTCATGCTTTGAGTATCAAATTTCATCTCATATGCTTACAAGTATCATATTTTATTTTTCTTTCAAAAAGTGGACAATTGTACTAAAAATGGCAATTTTTGAGCATTTTTCAATGAAAATATAGTCATAGAACTTTAGGGGTTAATAACTTTGCATACAGTATCCAAATGCCACATCCTCTAAAGTATTGGAATCTCATTTGCCAACAAAAAACATATGACAATTTGACCATTGTAATACTAATAATAATTAGGCTTAATACAAAACATAGGTAGTTTTAGGTGTACCGACCTTAAAGTAGGATAGCAAGGCTAGCAGCTAGGTTTGGGAGGTGTGGAGAGGTTCAATCCAGGTTCGGGAGGTGTGAAAAGGTTTAGGAGGTTGGGTTTAGGCTCGTGGGCTTTGGCAGGTTCGGCAGGTTAGGAGGTTTGGAACTGCAATGGGTGGTCGTCGTCTCCCACGAGAAGGAGGCGCTAGGGTTCTGGAATTTTTGAGAACTCTTGCATTTGCCAATTTGCCGATTTGCCGATTTGCCGATTTGTCGATTTGCTGATTTGGTTCTTGGTTTCGCATGTTGACATTTGCCAATTTGCTTCTTTGGAAGTGTTGCCAGTTGATCTTTTTCTTAAAGGCGGGAGGATTTTGGGTGATTTTGTTAGGAAGGCGGCGGCTGTAGCTTCTCTGGTTTTGAATCGTCGTCATTTGCCGATTTGCTTCTCTGCGCAAGCGTTGCCGGTTGATCTTTTTCTGTAAGGCGGGAGGATTCTGGGTGATTTTGTTAGGAAGGCGGCAGGGTTGCCGATTGATTTTGTGAGGAAGGCGGCGCGAGGCTTGCCGGTTGTTGCAGAACAGATTGAGCTCCGTTGAGTTTAGGGTTTGTGTGGCTGCGCTTAGAGACGGTAGATTTTAAATCAAGAGGTACGTACGTTGTTGATTTAATGCGTGGGGTTGCCAATTTGGAATTTGCAATTTGTTGATTTGCAATTTGCGGAGGTTGCCTCTCTGACTTCTTTGAGACAACCAGGTTGGTTTTTTGTGATTTTGTAGAATTTCATTGCTGCTTAGGGTTACAAATTTGGGATTTGGGTCCAGGCGATTTGAAATTTCCGTAGGTTGCCTCTCCAAGTTCTTCAAGACAAACAAGCTAGATTTGCGATTCTGTGAAATTTCATTTCGCCTACAGTTTTTGACGATTTTTGATGTCTGATTTTGGCATGTTTGTTCTCTCCAGCCGTAGTTGTTGCTATTTGTGTTAGCAAGAGAGTAATATGAGTAATTTCTGTTCAGGGTTTTGGAAGCAATGTTTTGCATTTTTGTTCAGGGTTTTGGAACCAAAACATTTGCATCTTGGATTTAGTGTTTCCGACTTTCAGGAGCATTTGCATTTAGGGTTTAGCGTTTACCGCTTTAAAAGTCAACAATTGCATATTCAGTTTTAGGGTTATTCTATTCAATCTATACTGAACAATTCTTATGTTTGATTTCAAAGGATAAGGTTTTACATGATACTTTTTGTTTCAAAAAAGTTTATTTCTTCATTTCCTTCATTTAGAAGTTCTATGTCTATGTCTTTCTCTTTTCAATTATCTTCAATTATGTTGTTGTCATTGCAGAATTCAGGGCGCTCTTGTCTATTTTCTTTAGAATTCAAGGAGAAACTCTCCTATTCAACTTCCAGGTACGTTTCATTTGCACGATATCTTATGAAAATATAAACTTGTTGTAGGCAGTTGAAAATTAGGGTTTAGGGAGCACAGATTAGGATGTTGTAAATTAGGGTTTAATGAGTATCGGTCAAGGATTTCCAAAATTCCTTTGTGGCCACTAGCGCCCGTTTGTCCCTTATCGTCGGGTTGAGGATAACTACCGGGAGCAATGAAGACTATTCTTGTTATCCTCGACTCGACTATAAACATGGAAACTAATAAGCATGCTCTAAAACTAGACAAATGTGGAACATGGATAACATAGAACAAACAATTCATTTAGAAAAACCCTAACTGTCCCTTACCATCGGGCCGAGGATAACTATAGTGAGCAATGAAGACCGTCCTTGTAATGCTTGACTCGACTATGAACATATAAAGCAATAAACATGCTTTAAAACTAGACTGATGTAAAACACGGGTAACAAAGAACACAAATTCTACAAAGAAAAAACCCGACTGTCATATATCATCAGATCGAGGATAACTAAAAGTGAGCAAAAAAACTGCACTTGTTATCCACAACTTGACTATGAACTTGTAAAGTAGTAAATATGATCTAACACTAGAACGATGTCAAAAAGGGATAACACATGACACATTCCATTCAAAAAAAGGCCGAGTGTCCCTTATCGTTATGTCAAGGATAAATACAGAGCAATGAAGACCGACCTTGTAATCCTTGACTCAACAACAAACATGCTCTAGCAATAGACCATTGTAAAACAAGGACAACATAGAATGAAGTAAACCAGAAAAACACTGTTGTCCCACTTATCATTGGGTTGAGGATACTCAACTTGACAAAAACAACCAAGCTGAGGATAAAAGACTTATAGAAAGACAAAACGCTATTGAAACACTCAATGCAAATGTAATCAAGTCCCTTAGAAATAAACAAAGACTAGTACAGAAAAGAAATAAAGCAAGACCCCTCAGAAGTCTATCCACCATAATTGGGTCAAGTAGAGCACATATATTTGCGCAAAATATTGACCATTCCATTGTCTTGTCTAAGACTGTAAGAGATCCATCGTCTAAGACTATAAGAGATCTATACATACACTTGGGTCGATGATAGGCAATGCTACATCAAACTTTGTATCTTCTTCATTCAAGTCTTAGAAATGGACGAGAATGGAACCTACAACTACAAAAAGACTCAACATCACTTGGAGCCCTTCGTCAATCCAAAAGAAGAAAAATGATTCATCACCAAAACAACGGATAGCTTCAATACCCTATGGCAGTTTAAAGATCACATCCCAACATGGAGCTTTGGGATGAACAGGTGGAAGAACTACGTCTACCTAAGATACAAAGTTCAAGGTCAAACCAAGTATCTCCCTTGGAACATGAATGAAAAAGTCATGTTCGTAAGCCATCATTAAGTAAACTACGTGGTCATTACCCTCCACAAAGTAGACAACAACTTGATATTTGGAAAGCACTACCACTCCATTGTCATAAATGTGTGCTCGAGCGACGGGAAATTCAAACTTGAGAACTTAATGACATTCCTTGAGGGATTCCAAATGGACTACCCAAATGAAGAGTTTGAGATACTTGGGTATGTGCCTTGGAGAGACACCACAGCACAAGCAAGCGCCACAAGGTTGCAGCTGATCTTCATGACCCTCTACCAATATGCAGCAAAGAAGGTGGAGCCTCTACCAAGAGTATGCAAGCAAGCTGTACGGGATAGGAGTGCTCTGACAAGTGCTGCAGAGCAACCTCCATCAAGTGCAACTACGAAAAAAAGTCTGGGTGCGAGACCCAGCCAAAGAAAATAAGAGAAACCAAATTTCGCAGGAGTTGAGTCCACAAGAAAGAGAAAAAAAAATTAAAAGTGGAGAAACAGCTGGGGCTGGAAGTTCCGGATCAGCACTTACCAAATCCATCTGCCGAGCCCGTCAAAGATTACCAGAAGCATGCTATCATTTAGCAAACCTTCTGGGCTGATCACAAGCACTGCTTCCTCTTTGCCAGTATGACAGTAAGCATGGACATCAACAAGTGCATAATTGTGGAAGACCAGTACGTCATCCGCGCGCTTCAAAGAAACTCGATTGACAAAAACAAGGACTTCCTCATCATGCTTGTAGAGATGTAGACATAAGGCAACGACAGAAGGTATGCTTCATGCCAATCAACAACAAGGATGAGTTGCTCTTGAGGAAGCCGGAATCCTGGAATGAAATCAAGAACGGCCGTTTTATGATTATAAATGGCTAGCACAGGATCACTGCATCAAAAGAGCTCTAGGTATCAAGATGTGGCGAGGAAAGGCGACTGGAACTTCAGAAATGGGACGCATATATTATATGGATAATAGATGCAAATAAAGTGCGGAAGATATCTGTGGGAACACACAATATCAATATTTAGAAATCCGGATTAGTTTAGGATCAATTCCATAAATATTTTCAAAAATTTGTAGTAGTGAAGTCGGAAACCGGAACATTTAGTAGAAACTAGGTAGTCAGGAAGTTCCGTCTTGCAAAAACTTGTAGAATAGGTAAGAAACGGACTTTAGCCGGAATCCGGAAACCGGAATGGGATCCGGATTCAAGCAACCTACGAACTAGGGGTCCGGCCTATGAAAACTAGGGATCCGTTTGCAATGGCAGGGCATTAAATGGCCGAACCAACGGGTGTCGGTCACTGGCCGGGTACTTAAGCAGATGGGCCTTTTGTTTTTCTCCCTCTTTCTTCCGCTCAAGGAGGTGTGTGCTTGCAGGTTTTGGAGCGTGTTTCTTTTAGAAGAGTGAAAGAGTGGTGAGTTAGGCCGGATAGGGAGAGAAGGAAAGGAGATTGCTGATTGCACCCGATTTTAGGTCAAGAAGATGGCGGAATCACTGGCGCAGGGGCAAAAGACTATTCCTTCTGTTAAGCTCCTATACCCAGTCATTCCGTCGGACTCTGCTGAGCACTTAGAGTTAGAGGAAGATCCCTTTAACCTAGGGTGTATCGAGTTCATCCGGCACCCCTGGACAGTAAGAAGTGAAGATTTTCTTTGTGAGCTGGTTATGGGGACGCCAAACTAGTTCGAGCCGACGCCAAGGGGTCGGTGAGCCTCTTGGACGGAAGGGATGTGAGCGGAAACTTACGGGTTGAAGTAGTCCAGATCCGGAAATGCAACCCGGACGGATAAGTTTTATGAAAACAAGTTCAAGAAACCGCCGCACCACAAGGAGGGTTTCACCATTAGTGATTGTATCGATGAGCACCATAGGCGGTTACTAAATTTTCTGATTCCCATCGTGTATCCGGAAAAGCCAACCAGAGTTATGGTTACAATGGCGAATACGATTTTCGGAGCACTCAAAGGCCGGGTCGTGAACTGGGCGACCATAATCCACCAGAAGGTCAAGAAGATGGCGGTGGCTATTGACAAGGCCAAGCAGAGTCCGCTCAGCACTTACTTGTTCCACATGTATCATCATTTTGATTTCATGACCCTGTAGGAACAAGTTGCCTATGAGACCGGAATGCAGATCCTGAAGTACGGATTCACAGAAGAGTTGAAGCTGACGAGAGAAGTGGCACTAGAAAAAGTAGAAGAAGAAGAGGAGGATCCGGAACCGAAGCCGCTGGAGAAGAAGAAGCAACAGAAGACCACCAATCCGAACGCACGAAGAACGAGTCTGGACGTGCCGGAACCGAATCCGTACCTGACCTAGCCATCACCAGAACCTTCCAATGTATTCGACTTCTATGAGGCCGGAACCCGATGGATGGTGCAATGCCGGAAGATGCACGCCGAGATGGTAGAGGTGATCACGGGCGTCGCCAGGGAGTTAAATGTTGAGACGGATCAGATCTTCAACGAACTCCGGAAGAGACCCGATCCGGCACTACTCCAAGAGAAGGACAAGCAGATCGAGCTGCTTAAGGCGGAACGGGATCACTACAAAAACAAGTTCTACTGGACGAAGGGGCAGTCGTTCTCAGCAAGGAAGAAGGAGACGGATGCTCTGAAGCTAGTCAGGGATTTGAAGGTGTGGGTAGAAGAACCGGAACATCAGATCAGCTGGTCCGCGCTTTACACGAAGAAACTCAAGAACGACGGCATTGTTACCAAATCCAGAGTGCTGCAGGTCCTGGTCGATTACGAGGTCAAGATGAAGATCGTTTCTGACGAGATGCGGCAGCTGCTGGGTCATCTGGATGTGACCAAGGATGACTTTGGGCTACTTTCAGATATCTTTATGGAGTCCCCGGACAAACACGGAGCCGGAACTTCCGGGACACAAGAAGATCCAAGCTTGAAGTCCCTGTTTAAGATGCCTAGGGTGCCTTCCTCGAGTCATTTCTCGAAGTGGGGCATGGTAAATACTTTTGCCCCTTCCTCACAATCTCCGAGGGGATCCGGAAAGGCTGGGCAGAGGTTGCTAATCCGGAGAGATCTGTTAGAAGGTTTGGAGACAATAAATCCGGCAAAAGAACACCCGGAGAGATTCCCTCATATGTTGGAACAGTCACCAGCACGGGGTACACAATTGATTGACTTAAGAGATCCGGCTCCAGAGGCGAGACCGGAACCCAAGCCGAAAACCCGGCTGAACAAGAGGATGGAAATAGTGGAGGCCGAGGTCTCGGATCCGGATGAAGAACTCGAGATTGTAGAACCTGAGAGGCAGCTGAAACTCCGGAAGTCTGAAAAGCGGAAACTGGAGAGCAAGAAGCCAGTGAAGCAACAGATTGAAAACTTTGAGTTTGGTGAATTCGAGTCAAGCTCAGAATCTGAGGAAGATACGGAGGAGGACGAGACGTCTCCTGCAACCCGTTAGAGTCCACCTTGAACCGCCAAAATGACGCCAGCGAAGAGTTCTGGTAAGCTGACAGCCAAATAGGGAGCCGGGAGTTCAAAGAAATCTCAGGTGGCCAAGTAGTTAGAAGGGGACTACTTGTAGAGGTGGATTAGAATTTAGATAGTTTTGTCCCGGAACCGGATTCTAAGCGTGGGCCCCATTTCCGGAAACTTAGGGATAAGGACTTCCCAATTTATTCGGGATTTCCTTGGTGTGTGTATGAGGTTGCCCCCGTTTGTGGGGAGCCCTTGTTTGCTTTTAAGGTATTGACTTTGGCTTTGTTTTGGGTTTTAAGGGCAGGCAAGTCAATTGCCCCTCATTCCCTCCTAGTTGATATTCAATTGTATTTCATTCCCTTTTCAAAATCTGAGCCCTTGGGTATGCGTTTTCGTTCTATCAGTGTATCCGGATTGTATTGACCTGTGGATTGGGTGTTGGACGGGTGAGGAGGAATCCGGATTTAGGAGAATACGGTCTAAGTCGAGAGTGTACTATTGTAATGTTGTTGGATTGTTGACTTAGGAGCTGCACACAGTGTCTTTAAACTACCAGAAGAGTAGTCCGGGTCACAGAGTAGCGGGGAAGCGAGTCCGGTTGTCAAGCCGTGCGGAGGTAAGCGCCCGCCCAAGGAAGCCCCCACCTGCCCGGAAGATCTGCCAACCTCGGGATTCATCTAACCTCTAGAAAGATCACACCCCCATACTTATTCCGGACTCTGAGATCTATCGTTGTAGTAAGAGAGAGTGAAGTATTCTTGAGTGACCTGCTGTCCGGAGTTGCCATCCGGAAGTTGTAAGGATCCGGATCTTCTCGTCTTGCTGCAACCTTTTGAATACTCGGGTGTTGTTATTTGTGTTTGTTAGAATTGTAGGAGAACAAGAGTGGTGAAGTCCCTACCCCCCTCAAAAGATCAACTAGTGGACCCTCTGAAGGTTAAACAGAGGTATTGAAAACCGGATTGGAAGAAGAGACGTAAACCAAATTCCGGATAGTTTATGGTTCGGATTGTGAAAGGATCCGGAAAATGTTGAATAGGTGAGAAGAAAGAAAGATAGAAAAGCCGGATAGATAGAATATGCTACATAGAATCCATAAATTCCCTGGGACGATATTTCGTGTTATCTTGGTACATTTTTGTGTTAAGGATACTTACGCCTAGATTGCACGTACGACAATATCCCAGTTCTACAACGCAACCAATCACCTGGAATTTGCTCACTCGACATGGGGGAACTAGATCGTAAGTTGTCAAAACATTTGGATCATTTGCAAGCACCCAACACCCGAGAAGAATGACAATGCTATCCAAGGCAACGTGTCCGTCTACAACCTAACGAACTACAAGGTAAGACTTCAATCCCTCACATGTATACTCAAGCCGATGATATAGCCTGGTTGGAATACATGTACAATGTGATCCTGAATACTGCAGAAATCACGCTCTAATGGGATTGTGAAACTTATCCTCGGGTCGACATTAGGCATTAGATTCACCCTTATTAACCTCTAAAACCTCATTCTAACGTTAGTAATTCTCTGTCTCCACAGAACTTCACACACACGGTCATTGACAGATACCAGAGCTTGAATCCGGACAAGGACGGCGCTAATATTGGAGGTCCTTCAGACCTGAAAATGAAATCCAGATAATGACGCTTCCGGACGATATCTTTGAGTACTAGAAACAATTCCTAGCAAAGCAAGCTGATGGCGATATCATTGATCCTGTCATCCTGAAATCGTACAAGGAAGGAAAGCATTACAAAAGGGTCGCGCTCAAAAAAGAGTTTTTTAGGTGTGGGGGCACTTCACGGACAAGGATTTTGAAGTGCAGGCATAGCATCTCCTTGGTGTTACCCCGAACAAGAGAGTGATGTATCTGAAAGTGTCATTCGGCAAACCCAAAATTTTGGTCATAGACACTATGTCAAACCTAGACTGAAATGAGCGCATGAAGCGCAAGAAGGTCGTCAAGATTTTATGGACATCAAGCCTTCACTAAAGTTTGTGGATAATGGAGGGAATTTAGTGATCAAAGACCAGAGATCCTGGAAACTGCGCCACCGTTTTACATCTAGAAGTTGGGACTTCCCGCTAATGCATCCCAAGTAGGAGTAGTTTAAGAAAAGATTGCAGAACAATGCATGGACAAAATGCGCAAGGGAAATGAAGAAGGATTTTCCAAAAGTCTATCGCATATTCTACTGGTTCATGAAGTTAAAGTATCAACTTCTAGAGGAGAAGGGCGGGGTAGAAATGCAAAGGGTTGACAATATTGGAAAATCCCTGGTGCATAGCATGCGATATTAGTATCAGGCCCAAGAGGTACCCCTCGTCGTGCTGGATGTTCGAGATATTCCAAGGTTTGGGGCTACAAGCATGGAAACCGACTTGGATCCCCTCCTCAAATTTTTGGCAACCAAGTTACAGCCAAAAATGACAAAGCCCAGCATCTGGCTCTTCATTTTGGAGGACTTGGACGACATGGGTGCCACGATATCATTTGCAGCTCTGAGGTTGAAGGAGTATGACTGCATCCAGTCAACGTATGTGCCTTGCAAAGCCAAAATGCTAAACAACGTCACAAATCATGGTGTTGCCCCGCCCGTGCCGCTCCTCTTCCTCTTCAAGAAGGAGGACACGTTCGCGTTGTTGGTCCGCTGCTACGTGAAGACGGAATAGAGCACACCCCAAGCATCAAATATTTACTACAGGGACTCCGCCAAGCATACGGAGGCCAAATGAAGAATTAGCCCAACAGAACTTCGGATGGAGTTCTACTTAGATATCTTGCAGGCCTTTGCGACTCCCAAGCAAAACATCCTCAACATTTACATAGGCGCAAAATTCACGTTGGCTGCTAAGGTTTGTCTCCTAAACTTTTGGATCTTGTATGCTTGGCCCAAATATAACTATGGTGCAACTTTGGCAGTCTGTATCCTTGGCTTGATGATACACGTTAATTTCTGAATGTCAGAACTTGATTTTATCCTTGTGTCGACGATAACTACCACACAATCAATCCCTAACAATTTGATATCCTTGCATGTAACCTCATTACTAATTCATTGACTAACTGCTACAGATGTTCGGTGCATTCTTCTACGCCTTTATTGACAAAGACAACGAGAAAAGCTACTCAACATAGCTTATTTTGCAAAAAGAATGAACAAGAGAGATTTCTTGTTCTCCAATTTGCTGTACTCAATCACATATGTCCGGCCGCCATGTCGGGGGCTTGTGGTTGTCGATGCAACACCATTGCAATTGTTGCCAATGGCTCTTAACTCACCCAATCCACTCCCAAATCCTGCGTAGGGGGAAACGAAGTCCGCGGGCCCGCATGATACAACGGAGTCAAAGGCATCGATCAGTACGGGTCGAATACATTCCAAGTTTTTGGCTGGATGAAGTTTCCTTCCGTCTCCATAGACCCACCAGCCGCGCATGTTGATGCAGTCATTGGAGCGAGCCAACAGAGCAAGGGGAAGAAGCCTGTTGCGCCTTTGCGGGTGCAAAAAGACTCTGAAGCCGGGCCCTTGAGCGAGAAGGATCAATCCAACCCAAATGTAATGGAGATAGAAGATGCCGACCTCTGGGAATGGCAAAGAAATAAGAAAAAGGTCCTTCATGCCCCAATCGTCCTTACTCAGCAATGTCTTGGAAACGGACCTCCGGCATCTTTCCGACAACAACGACAAGTCCGAAAATGAAAGCGCGCCAAGGGAGAGCCAAGCAGTCGCAGGACCCTCTGACTCCCCGATATAGGATAGCCATGCAATCACTGCACCCACTGCCTTCTAATCACAAGACAGCCAAGTAGTCACTGAATCCGGTGCCTCCGAGGCCATACTCCCAACGCTTGAAGTCCCCAAAAAGAAAGAGAAGGTTGGTGGCAAGTAGAGGATGATGCTAGAGATCAAAGGCTGCAGAGGAAGCTGGAGAGAGAAGCCAAAGACAAACAAGTGGCTGAAGCGGTGGCAAGCAGCAAAGCGTCCGCTACCAAAATCTCTGAAGTGCAGGAGGCTTCAGATAAGAAGATCGCTGCAATCCAAGCAGAATCCAATAAAGAAATTGCAGAACTTCATGAGCAGATGGCGCTCATCAAGTTCATGATGCTGTTCCAGCAGTCTCAACAGATTCCATTGGGGCAGTCGCAAAGCCTTCCCACATCCATCCCGATCTACACACCCCAGCACCAGGCCTCATTAGCCCCTCTGCCAAACACCAAGCATCAAATCAGGGAGCTGGTCGCTAAGCTGCCAAATACTCAAGTTGAGGATAGAGTTGAGGTGGTCCCCCCTGCGCATGACAATGTGGTGGCTTTTACTCCCACGTCTCAACTCCCAGTGATCACGTCTCCAGATCAAGAGGGATTTGGAATACTAAGTCAGGATACTGTTAATCCTTCTGAGGGACCTAGGGCTGTGCGAAGTAATCAAGGCGATTGTCGCGTCGACGATACCTCTGCAGGCGGGGCATAGGTGGCGATGGAGACTAAACCTGTGGAGGGACTAGCGTGTGGTACATCCATGGAAGATGTCGAGCAGTTGGATTTGCCAGTTCCTCCTGAAGAAGAGAGAATGGACTATGGAGGAGGAGAGGAGGACATGTGCACGTTTGGGTTGGACGTGCCTGCAATCAAGGAAACTCAAGAGGGTGTCTGTTTGCAACTGGTGGAAACCGCTCAGGTTCAACCCACTGACCCTTATAATTTCAATTAAGTCCAAAATACTTAGAATTGTAGTGAACTGTGTTGTGTATATGGCAACAACAAAAACTAACGCTAGTTTGGTGGCTCATTCATATTCATTCTGCTTCGTAGGATGGTGTCGCCACTCCTTGATTTGTTGGCGCTGACGGTGAAATCGTCTGCAATTGCATGTAGTGTAGTGTAATATAGCACAGTTTGAAATGTACAACTCTATAGCACTATGGCAAAAAACCAAATTTTGCGAACATGTTATGTAAATTTTGTTAATAATAGATACAATATTCACTGCCAAAAAATGTACTATGGTCTAATTGTATTGCATTGTTGCTGTTTTTGTGCTCAGTTCAAAAAAAAAGAGTGTGCATCGTCCGCTGCCTGTGAAAGCCCTTCCTAACGAGAGCCTGCAATCAATGTGTGGCATTCAGTCCATTTCTCAACTTTCTTGCTCTCCCACTTTTGCGTTTTAATAGGGTAACTCCATTTTTATATGTTGTTGTGATCTGATCAGGTAGGGTCGAAGAACAAAATTGAGGTCGTGCCAAGAAATGTGGCGCCTGTAGTGCTGCAGTCAAGGAGGAAGTGGCTGAACATTGTCTTTGACCTAAATGGAGTGCTCTGTCAAGTGGCTATAGCAGAATTTGGAGATGGAAAACAATTCAAGCGCAATAAAGTCAAAGACAATGTTCTCTGCCATAGAAACCCCGCAATCATTGGACCCAAGTTGATATTTGCCCAAAATAATGTCGCCGAATTCCTCTGAGAGGTCTCAGAGATTGTGGACAAGGTTCTTGTCTAGACCTCGATGGCTAAATCCAACACTAAACCCACAGTTGCACACATTTTAGTCGTTGTAGGCTCCCCTTCAATGTCTTGACTCAAAATGAGTGCAAAAGGATAGAGACCACTCGAGGAAGATATTATCACTTTGGTGCGAGCCCAATCTTCATGAAGGTCCTCTCCGAGACGCTGTTCCTCAACTGTAGTGGGGACACATCTTTCGGCGCGGACAACACCCTTCTCTTTTACAACACACCATAAAAGTGTGTATGTAATGAGAGGGGGAATAGCATTATCCTCGACACCTGGGACCATGAGAGGCGGAGGGACAACTTCCTCAAGAGGGACCTCCTACCGTGGCTTTGGCGTCTTGTCTTGGACGTCCGACCGAGAAGATTGAGGGAGTATGTAGAGGCCAATCAAATTGGTCAGATGTCGCTTGTCTCAGGTGACTACTGTTACCAACAAAGAGTTGATGCGATGAAAACTTCCGCCTAGAACATGGGATTGCGCTACAAACTTACATCGGATAACGTAGTCATAGAGCGGAGTCGACGTACTAGGAACTAGACTATCGAGCAAAGCTTGATGGATCTGTAATGACATTTTGTGTTTCATAGTTTTTTTTGTACATTCATTTGTAAATAGTATAAATAATATATTGAATTTGAAGTTCACATTTTGGTAATGTCTTCTCTTTCGGACCTCAGATTTCATTGGATGTGTTCTTCTTTGGCATGGAGGATATTGGCTTATGTTTCTTGGATTAATGTGTAATTTATACAGGTTCAAGATGTTTATTGGGAAATTCAATCCCTTAGGTGGAGGCTGACACGGAGCCTATAGTCTGGGTCGCAGAAGTCAATCTCGAGCTACAAATTAAAGGGAAGGAGCTGCAATCTCACGCCGTTTTAAAGCCATACTTGCTGCACTCCGCAGCGGGTGCAACCTCCGCGGCCATAGACTATTCCAAGGGGGACGTCAAGGACGGCGTCATGGACAGTCTCCCAAGTCAAGGACCCCTCAGAACACCCATCTGCTCCCCGTCCCCGCTGAAACGAGCATCTTCGGTTGGAGGAGGGTCGTTCTCGCCGGCTCCTTGGACGGAGGCCGGGACAAACCGGAAAATGAACCTCCCGATCGATGAAGCTGCAATACATCTTTGTCCCGAGGATGATATTGCCAAATCCCTTGTGCAACGCCATGCAATATCCTGCAAAATTGGAACAGCATCAGAGGGTGCAACTCGCTTACTTTGACCCGGCAATTCTCAGTAATGTCCCTCGCCGTCCATTGGAATCAGACGGCTACCCTGTATCGACAAAATTCATACGCAAAGGTATATTCAAGACCAGCAGTGATCTTTAAGCTCGACATCAACTAGATCTGATCGTCCGTCATAAGCAATGCCAAGATGTTGTTGCTGAGTCTGCCTCTTTAAAAGTCTAAGTTTCTTTCGGCCTCCAAAATTCTACATAACAAAAGTAAGCGGAAGCGAAAGGAGCCAAGTGTGAACTTTGATGGTGCCCTTAATTGCCACTATGCGCAATATCCTTCCTGACACAAAGAAATCATGGGAGCCCGTGAGAAACAAAAAGCGTTGGAGGCAGCAAAGAGCAACTGTACAAGAACTAGCGGTGTATAGGCAAGGAAAACAAGTTCTCAAAGTCCTCAGCTTTTGAGCCATCATTACTATTAATAGCACATACAATCAAATAAGGAAAAATAGATTTACAAAAATAGAGTGCTTTTTATATAGTAAGCCTCTTTCATTCTAGTACATTGAATCAAAGTAGTAACTCAACGGTATATAATTTGTTCACTTCAAATGATAATCTGAGCGAAGGTACAGTCATACTCTTTCTGTATTCAAATTCTCAATTTAGTCGAGCTTACTGAATGTAAACATGTGAAATCAAAGCCACACAACGTATAAGTATTTTTCTTTTGTTATTCATTTAGTGCAAATCCAAAAAAAAAGGTCAAAAAGTTGTCTAAGTTAGCACTTGTTTTTGGAAACACACGGGTTTTAATGAACAATCATTATACTATAAGTGCTTTCATGATACAATAATATCCAACTTTGTCTTTTTGGTCATCATCAAGAAAATGTATTTTGGAATCCAATTTTAAGAAAACTGTCATTCCAAAACCTTTTTGAGCCGATTAAGAACTACTCTTCACTTTGTTCAATGGTATTATGTACAAATAATCTGAAAAGTATCTAATTGACAGAAACTACACAGTGTAGCAAGGACAATAAAATAACTTTTGCCTGCCAGGTAAGTCTATGGGAGTAATTTATTGAAATCAAAGCAAAAAACAAAGTACTTTAGCGACATGCTCAAGAATAGAGCATGTTTCAAGCATTCAAGAGTTTGTTTACAGTTGGAAAACTAGCGTGAATTTCAAAGTCCCTAGAAAGGCCCAGAAACTGCAATTACAATTTCTAGTGTTACTCACCATGTGAACGGCATGTGTGGTCTTTGTTGTTCTCTGCAACAATTACTTTCAAAAGTCTCCCTATTTACCATGTCTGTGGAAATTATTCTTCAATTCTGACGACTCCTTCCAGGGCAGCTGCTTTTCCTGCATGACATGTTCTTCTTAACTAAATGGTTTCCTCAATCCATCATTTCAATCACGCTTTATTGGCTCAAGCAGCAATTGAGTTGTATCAAATTTTTCTTCTATGCAAAAACAAATTTCCCTACATAATGTGTTTGCTAAAAATACTTGGTCATCATCACCTTCATTTTGCAAAGAACCCCAATGCTTTGTCTAGATATCTAATGACCAGCAATGATGCAAGAAGTAAAATAATAAACATAATCCGTTTTCCAACCAAAACATACGGAATTATATGGCCTACTTTTTAATCCTACTAATCAACAAATTTAATAGTGGCACTATAAAAAACTACTAATATTCATTTGTAGATTTTGGTTATAATTTTTATATCTTCCATAATACCAATAGCCTAAGTTATTGCAATTATCTCTTACAATGAAAAACAAAGGCGTGAGCGAACGCCTGCAAAAGCTTCCTCTGTCATGCTAATCACAAGTAGGTTCACCTAGCCACGCTTTTGAACAAGATTGTTAAATCACTATAGTAACCCCTACAAGCATTTGATGTTGAAGGCACACTTGAAATTTATTTTTTAATGCAAAAAATTTAGTAGGTGTATGAAGCCCACCCCTATTGAAATTTTGGGTAAAGAAAACGCAGCATATCCAACTGTGGCGGGAATGAACGTGAAGTATAACTTAATGAAAAAAAAATTTCATAGAATTTGTTGTACATCCAGCACAGCAAAGTGGTAAGCTTCATCGTTTACGCACATGCTCCAAACCTGCCATGTACCAGATGAGGAGGCACACGGTTTAGTAGCACTCTCACTCTTTTTGTACTCTTCCGTTCTATTCATAATTGCAACAGAAACATAATTGAAGCGGAAGTTGCAAAGTTTTTTAATTTTTGTCAAGGATAATGCCTACACATTCACGTTTTCATAACCCGATTCTGGATATAATGAAGAACTTGCAGCTGATATTAAAGAAGACTTCAATCGAACGTTGATTGCCACATCAAAAGAAGGAGGTCGTCAAAAACCACTGAGAATCTACACGAAGTTCATCTAATTGTGGATGTTCAATGAAAAAATACCAAAGTCACTAGTACGCGATCAAAAAACTTATTTCATCAAGTGACACCAAAATTAACTTTTAGCATGTTGGTGAAAGGAAGTTTTCACTCCGAAGACAGTTTTTGAGAAGGCCACCTTTAATGAAACTACAAAAATGAAACAAGTGAACAAGGGAATTTAGAATCCTCTGCCTGAATTTGTTAGACTTTTCACTTTTCAAAGATGAAAACAAGGGAAAACAAAAAGCAAGGATAAGCAAGATGAGCACATTCCATGCTAAGCAAGTATACAAATAAATAAAGATCTACCGAATCCACATTGTACATAAGGACATCACTCCCACTTGCTACCAAAGACTCCATTCCTGTCCACAAATTGGAATTCTTAATAACTCTCACTTCATTAAACAAAATGGAGTGATTCAAACTTATTCACTCTCAAATGTTTCTTTAGAACCACTTGTAACTTTTTCATTTTTCAAAAAAGTGATTTTTGAAGGAGTTCCTTGAGCTGCCCAAGCTGTCCGCTAAACGCAAAAAATTACATATCATGCAATAACTTTTTAACCATGTAGTCAAAAGCTATGAAAAATTTTGGACCTTAAAGCTACTCCTTGGGCACATGTTTTGTGAAATTTTCAAAGAAAAATATAAAACTCCGTTTGTAGTAAGCTGCCCAAAATTGCTATGTTGCCAAAAAACGATGCTTGGTCCTTTAGGGGTTAAGTTAGGGCTGACGCCTCAAGCCACGTGCCGAGTAGGGGACTCATCCCTTGCAAATCTTGTGATTTCCGTTAGCTTTTGGTGGGGTAACTATTTAATAAGGAAGTTAATTTAATTATGTATATACATAATAAACAAGATGTGTGGGCCCTAGAAAATCACCTACAAAATTATAAATTGAACAAAGTTAGATCTATGATAAAGATAATTTTTTTATTAGTAGTATTTATCTCTAAAACAATGAAAATAGCTTCATAGATGCAACAATGTAGACTACCTCTAATCTACTGTAGATCTATTAGACAAGGTGGAATCTTTGCAATGTCTTGTTATCAGGGTTGTCTTCCCTGACATTTCGATGCGCGCGACAACTAGACGTCACACGACGTCCAGTAGACCCCTCGCGACGTCTAATAAGGTCAAAATTACCTTTGACTTTTCTAAAAGTTATTTCCCTTTGACTTGCGCCACCTGGACACCATGTGGCATCCGCATGGCACAATGGCGTGTGTAGGGTGCATAGGGATTTGATAGGGTGCATAGGGATTTGAATAGGGTGCATCCGGATTTGACAAGGACAAGCAACTGCAGGTTTAGGGTGACCACGGGTAGGGCAACCTTTTGTAGAGGCGACTTCTTGTAGGGGCGACCTCTTGTATTGTAATTTAAAACTGCCACTTTTGTTGCATTTATAAAAATATATAAAAATATGCTTATTTTCAAAATCTAACCATAAGATCTTATACTTCATTTGTCTAAGATCATGAGGTAAGAATTTCATGAAATTTGACCATACGGATTGGAAGATATTAGCATCCAAAGTTGGAAAAAGAAAATTCTGAACTTTGGCTTGCAATTACAGCTGACTTTCACTGTCATTTGTGGAAAAGTCTTGCGCTATAAAATTTGGATTGAAAAAATATTTTGTGTTAAATAATTGAATTGAAAGTCTCGGAAAAAATTCCAACAACAGTACATTTGGTTTTCATTCTTTAACCCCTAAAGACCTAAGGCCTTTCTAACTCAAAAACCACCCAAAACTGCCATTTCTAGAGCATTTATCAAAAAAATTTGAAAATTTGATTTTTGGGAAATGTAAACATAAGATCTTGTAGTTCACTTGTATAAGAATATGGGGTAAAAATTTTGTGAGGTTTGACCATACAGATTGCAAGATATTTGCATTCAAAGTCTTTTTTTTTTTCCATTATGCCCAAAAATTTTAGATGCCTTTGATCGCCGTTTGCTGAATGTTTTTCCACTACAAACCTTGAATTTAAAAATTTTCCTTATAGAAAAACATGTCGAACATGTACAAGCCAATCTTCAAGGCAATCCAAGACAAGTAAGACATTCAAAAAAATTAATATTTGCCACAATGTCCTAAGAATTGACAATACACAAGGCCATTTTTGAATCAATTTTTCCATCACATATTTTTAGATATAGAAAATTTGAATAGAGGATTCAAAGATGCACTTGTAATTGAGAAGTAAAAAGAAAAAAAATAGAAAACCTCAAAATCTCTAACTTTTAGAAGCTCCTAAAGCCTAATGTGACCTCCCAATAAGTACAACAATAGCCTAATTCTCCTCTCTTGCCACCTCTGCTACCCCTCGAGAGTCAAAGGTAGATTGCTGAGGGGTAGCAGTAGAACAAACTAAAATTTTTATTCAAATGTTCATAACTTATTGGGAATAAGTCGGATTTTGATGAAATTTGTATCTACGCGAAGCTTATAAGAAACTACACGCTTAAAAAAAGTTTGAAAAAATCACATTAAATGTGAAGTTTGAACAAGCTTGCCCAAAGTCCCAAGTGTCCCCCGAAGGGACACTTGGGCCTTTAGGGGTTAAGTAGAAGTAGGTCCAAGATTGAACAAAATAATAAAATTGTTGATAGCTCTAAGATAGAAATGAAACACAATAATTCCAATGAGGCAATTGTTCTAGAAAGCAAACTAAACGTTGACAAAAAAATTTTTTTATGGAAATTGTGAAAATTGCACTCAAAAATGAAATCTAATACATTTTTTTTTCAAAAAGCTTCTTTGTTTGCCCAAAAAACAAGATTGTCTATAACTTTCTCATTACCAATCCAAATAGAATGAATCGAAGTTTTACATGTATATAGACAAAAATACAATATTTGAAGAAAAAAATTTAAAAATTTAGTTTTGATTTTTGCGCTACTCGTTGACCTCCGTTTTTGGCTTAGAATAGCATAACTAATGCTTTCAACGACCAATTGAAAAAATTCTTATGCAAATCTTTGTTTTTTATTTCATTTTATAAAATTAAAGTGAAAAACAATTCATGATAAAGAGCCTTGGAGAGTTATAAAAATAAATAATGATTAAAGTTCATACTTAAATGTCCACCCTTTATTTTTTAATTTTAGATCACCATGGCAAATATTGCATGAGTAGGATTTTTTTTTGAAATTTGAAAAAAACAAATGGGGAAGTTCTTAAACGTTCACCTTATATATATTTTGTTTTCAAATCAATGTGACAAGTCATTCAAAGTTAGGAGGATCCTTAATTTGAGGATTGCAAAAATTTAGTAATTTAATAAGGAAAGTTCTTACATAAATCTCTACATAATATCTTTTGTCATTAAATCAATATAACAACTAAAACTTGAGTAGAATTAGTCTTTAAAAATTCCAAAAAACATATGGAAGAATTCTTATTTAAAGGTCTACCTATTACTTTTACTTATAGAATTAAAGTGACAAATAATTCAATAATAGAAAGAATCTTAGAAAATTGCAAAAAACAAATAGGATGTTTTTTATTTAAATCACTATGCTTCATTTTTAATTATTAAATCAACATGACAAATAATTCTTGAAAAGGATGAATCTTTGAAAATTTCTAGAGATTAATAAAGAAGTTATTGTTTAAATCTCCATTGTCTATTTTTTATTTATAAAATCATAGTAAAAATAATTCATGATCAAAATTAATCTTATAGAATAGTTCTTACTTAAATCTCCACCTTTTTATTTTTTATTATTAACCCCTAAAGGACCATTGTCCCCGCCATTGTCCCTTTGGGGGACAAATGGGATTTTGGACAGGTACCTACGGGAGTATGGGCTGAATTTTTATTGTAATTTTCTTAACTTTTTTTTGGAAGATAGAAAAACTGCTAAGCTTTTTGGGAATACAAGTTTTGTTTTCAATTGCTACCCGGGAAAAAAAGTTATGCCCAAATAAGCTCAAAACAGCGTTCAGAAGGCAATAAAAAAAAAAATGCAGTTTTTTTTTTTAATAAATTTCTTTCTTATAGATTATATTTTTTTCTATCTAAAAAGATTTTATTCATTTCATTTGGATTTTGTATGAGAGAACTATGGACAACCTTGTTTTTTGGACACTTAGAGCATCTTTCTGAAAAATTAACTTGTAGGGTTCATTTTTGAATGCAATTTTTACAATTTGTCAAAAAAAAAAGTCCCACATGGTTTAGTTTTTTGCTAGAGCAATCTCACAATTGTAATTTGTACTTTTTAATTCCATATAAAAGAAATTAATATTTTTTATTTTCCTTCTATCTCATACCTACTTCTACTTAACAATTTTTTTAATAATGAAAATTATTTTTTTTGAATTTGTTTTTTTGCTAGATTCTCAATTCAATTTTCCACTATAAATATTTAAAGCTCAAAACTCTGTAATGCAAAAATTTAAAGTTAAAAATGTTCAAAGTCCAAAAATCCAATCCCACAATGTGCTGAAAAATTTGTTTTCTTCACTTTAAGTGCAGAAATCTTGCAATCTATGCAGTCAAAAATTCTAAATTTTTTTTAAACACTCTTATACTAGATAAATGCAAGATCTTACAATTAGATTTGCAAGAAAAACAATTTTCAAATTTCTTTACTCTTTGCTATGGAAATGGCAGTTTTGAATGTTTTTTTGCAAAAAAAAGGCCTAGGGCCTTTAGGGATTAAATCAATGTGACAAATAACATTTAAGTAGAATGAGTCTTTCAAAAATCCTAAAATAAATAGGGAAGTTTGTATTTAATCTCTATCCTATGATTTTTGTTGTAGAACCAAAGTAGCAAATAATCCATGATAAAAAATATTCTTGGAGAATTTTCAAAAGTAAACAAGGAAGTTAGTACTACAATCTCTATACTTTGTCTTATATTATTTAATCAATGTGACTACCAATACTTGAGTAGAATGAGTCTTGGAAATTTCCAAAAAAATAATTGGGGAAGTTTGTATCTAAATTTTCAGAAAACTTCTTTTATTTATAGAATAAAATGAAAAAATTTTCATAGTAAGAAATCTTTGAGAATTGCAAAAAACAAATGGATAGTTTCTTACTTAAATGTTCACTAATTTCAAAAAAAATCAACAAAACCAGTTATTCATAATTAGGAAGACTGTAATAAATAATTCATGATTAATTATTTTAGATGAATGGTCCTTCATTCTTAAAAAGAATCTTCTCTCTTTCAAGGGGTAAGGCGACTTCAAGAGGGCAAATGAAGACAACAAAGATAGGACAATGTCCAGTAAAAGATATTTTTTTTTCAAAAGGTGACCTCTTGTAGTAAGATGACTGCGTATAGGAAGAAAGCTCAAATTCTTTGGAAGAACATTTTTCTTGTCCAGAGGCGCGTGGAGATGAGGCAACCACGAGTGGTAGGGCGACCGCTTGGATAAAGCAGCCCATTGTGGTCAAATGACCCATAGGAGACACATGATGATTCCATTGTGGTTTTTCTTACCACAATTAATATCTCACCTAACTTCAATGGAGTAATTAGTGACCTTATTAGGAACATGCAGTAATTTCAGTATAAGTCATTGTAGGAAGTGACCTTTTATGGCCATCCACATATAAAAAAACATTGTCTCCTTTAGAAGAGATAGGTGAGCATTATAGATGCACTTGCAATTGATTTTGGAGTAGTCTACCAACTTCTTTAGGCTGAACATTTGAGAAATTCATAGCTAATTCATAGTCTATTTGAAAATTATGATTTCAATTGCCTTCACAAATTCTCATATTTGTCTTCACAGAGGAAATAAATTGAAAAACTTCGGTGATGGGATGATGGCAGACTCTTAATTCTGACCACAATGGGTTGCTTTACCTTAGTAGGCAACTACGCATTAGTGAAAAGCTCAAAGTCTTCGAAAGGAACATTTTCTTGTCAAGGGGCACGTGGGGATGAGGCGACCACGGGTTGTGGGGCAACCACTTGCAGTAGGCGACTACACATTGGAAAAATGCTCAAAGTCTTTGGAAAGACATTTTTACTTGTCAAGGGGCGCGTGCGGATGAGGCAACCGTAGGTGGTGGAGCAATCGCTTGTAGTAGGCGACCGCAAAGAGGAGAAATGCTCAAAGTCTTAGGTAGGACATTTTATTTGTCAAGGGGCACGTGCGGATGAGGCGACCACGGGTGGTGGGGCGACCACTAGTGGGTGACCGCGGATGTAAGAAATACCAACTTCTGGACCAAACAATTTTTGTTTTAAAGAGCCACATGCGAGTAAGGGCGACCACAGGTAGAGCAATCCAGCTTTTGGTTCAAAGAGGCGCATGCATGTAAGGGCGACCACCGGTGGAATGACCCTATTTTTGTTTAGAGGAGGTGCATGCGAGTAAGGGCGACCGTACATGCGACTGTGCATGGGGCGACCGCGCGTGGGACTACTACGAGAAGATCAAAGGTCATAAAAGCAGAATCTAGAGAAACAACCAGCAGTCAGTTGCAATTATGTGAGGAAATGGTTTAATAGATGTTTGGTGGACTCTTTCAGTAGAAATATACTTGTCAAGAATAGGTACATAGAGAGTTTTGTTTTTGGTTAGAAAATAGATAGCTAAAAATAATGGTAGCTACTTTAGATAGGAAAAAAAATTAAATCTCTTTCAAAAGATATTTTGTCTCTTTCAAGGAGTACATGTGAGGAGGTTTGACTATGTTTAGCAATCAAAGAAGGAGTAACATAAAGTAGGCAAAAAGCCATTATCCTTCAAAAATAAAGCATTAAGATTTAACTAAGAAAGTTCTCATTCCTTTATATTTTTCAATTCATTTAACACTGTCACATAAATTTTATAAAGAAAAAACAGGAGATAGAAATTTTAAGTAAGAGCTTTTTTCTTTATTCTTTGAAATTATCTAAGACCTTTCCTATTCATGATTCATATGTCACTTTGAATGTACGAATAAAAAATAAAGGGTGGTGATTTAGGTAAAAAAAATTCTCTTAATGTTTTCAATTTTTTCTTTGTGCTACTCATGAAACTTTTCTATCATATTGATTTTAAAAGTAAAAAATAAAAGGTGAAGATTTAAATAAGAATTTTTCCGGGTTATTTTGAGATTCTCAAGGATTCATGTACCCACAATGATTTAAAAATAGAAAATAAGGATGAAGAGTGAAGTAGGTTAGTATCAATTTATTTTTAGTAATTTTTAGAGAATTATACTACTCATATACTACTTTTCACTTTCATTTTAAAAACAAGAATTCAAAAATAGAGATTTAATTTCTATAAATTTTTAAAGTGCCCTTATACGTTTGAATTATTTGTCACATTGATCTAAAAATAAAAATAAAAGATAGAGAGTTGTAGTAAAAATTTCACTATTTATTTTTTGCAATTCTCTTAGACTCTTTCTAATCATGATTTATTTTTCATATTGAATTTTAAGTGAAAATTAAAGGTGGAGATTTTAAGTAAGAACTTCCTTTTTATTTTTTTGCAATTCTCAAAGAGTCCTTACACGATTGAATTATTTGTCACATTGATCTAAAATAAAACTAAAAGGTAGAAACTGAAGTAAGAATTTTCCTTTTTGATATGAGCAATTTTCATAGTCTTTATTATGAATATTTGTCATGTTGGATCTAAAAATGAAAACTAAATTGTGGAGATTTAACTACTGAAGTAACAACTTCCTTGTTTATTTTTTACAATTCTTTTAGAGTCTTTATAATCATAAAGTGTTTGTCATTTTGATTATGTAAATAAAAAATAAAGGTGGAGATTTAAATTCAAACTTTCTTTCTTTTTTTATGTTATTGTCCAAGAGTATTCCTAATTCCTAATTACAAATCATTTAATTGTCATGCTAATCTTAAAAATTTTAACTTTACGATAGAGATTTAAATAAGAATTTATCCATGAAGTCTTGCACTTCTCAAAGAATCATCCTACTCATAA
The DNA here is from genome assembly GCA_963969595.1 of Neckera pumila. Classification (NCBI taxonomy): domain Eukaryota; kingdom Viridiplantae; phylum Streptophyta; class Bryopsida; order Hypnales; family Neckeraceae; genus Neckera; species Neckera pumila. The sequence continues at coordinate 3,357,193 of OZ018418.1, forward strand.
ATTATTTGTCAAATTGATCTAAAAATAAAAATTTAATGGTGGAAAATTAAGTAAGACCTTATTCATTTAGTATTTGCACATTTCAAAGTATCTTCCTAATCACAAGTAAAGTGTTGCATTGATTTAAAAAATAAATTGCAGTTATATGAGAAAAAAGATATCTTTTTAATTTTGAACTATTTTCTAAGAGCCCTCAATTCCTCATAATCATCAATGATTTGTCATGTTGGTAATTATAATGTAAAATAAAGGGTGAGATTGAAGTAAAAACATTTTCATTTATTTCTCCAATTCTCTAAGACTTCTAATGATGATGATTTGTCATTTTGATTTATAATTAAAAAGAATGGATAGAAATTTTGAGTAGGATCTCTTCTATTTATTTTTTGGAATCTTTAAAAAATCATTAAACTCATGTATTAGTTGTCATGTTGATTTAAAAGTAAAAATAAAGGGTGTTGAATTACTTAAGAACTTATTCTTGTAGTTTTTGTAATTCTTAAAGAGTCCTTTCAATTTTGAATAATTTCTCATATTGATTTTTAAAAAAGAAATACAAAGTGGATCTTTAAGTAAAATTTCTTTTCATTTTCAACAATTCTCAAAGTTCTTCTTAATAACAAATTATTTTTCACTTTGATTATTAGTTACATTGATTTCAAAATAAAAACAAATGGTAGCAAGTTAATTGAGAAAGTCTCTATTTATTTTTTGTAATTCTAAAAGAGTCTTTTTAATTTTGGGTAATTTGTCATGTTGATTTTAAAAATAAAATAAAAGGTAGAGATTTCAATAAGAACTTGAGAACTCCTCCATTTATCTTTTACAATATTCAATAAATGATCCTATTTCTGTATTATTTATAACGTCGATTTAAAAAAAAATTTATATGGGACAGATTAAAAAGAATATACCCAATTATGTTTGCAAATCACAAAATAACATCTTTCTCATGTGTTATTTGTGGCGTTGAATTAAAAATAATACAAATAAAGGATAGATATTTAAATCAAAAAGTTTCTATTTTATTTCTTGCAATTTTCCTAATTTCTTTCTTATCATGAAGTATTTTCAATTTAATTTTGTAAAAATAAAATAATAGATGGAGATTAAAATGAAAGACTTACTCATTTATTTTTTGCAATTCTCACTAACTCATTCTATTCAAGTATTATTTGTCACATTGATTTTAAAATTCAGCATAAAGGAAGGAGAATTAAATAAAAAATTTAACCTTTAATTTTTGCAATTTTCCAAGATTCCTCAGCTCTTCCTCATTACAATTTATTTGTCATGTTGATTTTAAAAATAGAAAATAAAAAGTGATGAGTTAGATAAGGACTTTTATATTTGTAGTTCTCAAAGAACCTTTGTAATCATGTATTATTTTTCACTTTGATATTTCAAATAAAATTGAAGGGTAAAGATTTAAGCAAATGCTTTCTTTAAATTATTTGCAATTTGCAAAGATTCATCATAAACAAATAATAGTTAAACCTAATTTTTGCAATTTTTGCCTTTTGAATAGCGATTGAATTTGAAGAAAATTGGATTTGAAAGAGATTGGATTTTTTCTCCTACAATTGTCCTTTCACCTGTACTTGTGTAGTCCCATACATGCACTTGCCCCTTCACCCGCGGTTGCCCACAAGCATTCACCCCTTCATCCGCAGTCGCCTACAAACATTTTCTCCTTTACTCGTGATCGCTTACAAACATTTGTCCTTCACCCGCGGTCGCCACATGCACTCGCCCCTTCATCCACAGTCACCCTTTCACCCATCCATGGTCGCCTTTTCACCCGCGGTTGCCCCTTCATCCGCAGTCACCCTTTCACCCATCCATAGTCGCCTTTTCACCCGCGATCGCCCCTTCACCACTTGCGGTTGCCACCTTTGTACTCACCCTTCATCCGCGGTCGCCGTTTCATCCATCCGCATACGCCTCCACCTACAGTAGCCCTAGCTTGACCTACATGTGCCTCCACCCGCAGTCGCCCTGCTGACGTGGTTCTGGATTTCCACGTCAACTTTTAAAGCCTGCCACGTAGCCTAAATCGAGTTACCATGGGGTAAAATATTTTACCCTTATGCGACGGGATGTGACGCCTGTTTGACACTTTGTCTTATACAACACGCGACATCAGACATCCTATATGACACCAAACCTCATGAACATGTCAGACAAGACAACCCTGCTATTATAGGTAGCTAAAGGTTGAAGTATTGGTCATCTTTAGCATAGGTTAGTTGTAGAATCTTTAATTTATTAAATAAATATTTGTTTATGTTTGAAGAATAGATCTTTACAATCATCATTCATAAGTTGTATATTATTTTCTATTGGCAAGCTTGAAATGATGATAATTTGCAAGAAAGTATTGGCCCTAACATATTTTGTGCTTGTATATTAGTAAATATGCTTTCTATTGCACTATTAATAGTCACTGTCATAGATAGTAAAATAGTACTATGCAATGTCCAAGGCATGGATCAATTCCATATTTGTTAGCAAATGTTCTTCTCCTCTCCACCCATTCTAATACAAACTGTTGGATTTGTCTCAAGTTTTGAAATTTGGAGGATCTACAAAATCTTTACATCAAGCTAAATCTAATAAAATGTGTTGCTTTTCTAGATATGGATAATAGTTCTTTGGTATATTTTATAATTCATTAGTATGGAAACCATGCTTTCTTTTCAATTTTGAAAAGATGGTTGATTAATCTCTTTATGTAGAAAGAGCCATTTAGATTTATGATATGAAATTATTCAATTTTGACCATTTCAATATTGTAAAACATTTGCCAAGATTTGTAAAGGTTTTCTACAAATAGTTTGCTCATACCCTATTGTAAAAACCTTTGCAATCTTTTATGAATAGAACTTTCTATTTGTGCTAGTTTATTGCATTTTAAACCTAAGATGTGAAGCTATGAATTTATTTAAGTTAAAAATTGAATAAAATATCTTTTATTTTGAAAAAGACCATGACTTTCACATCGCGTGTCCAGAATGGCACAAAACAAATCCATGCAGTCTTTTGTATATAAAATTTTTCATTTATACCAAGAACGCAACCTCTCACACTACTGTGTGAAAGTTATTGAATTTCAAAGTTTTATAATTAATTACAAAATTTAAACATTATTTTTACTTTTTTTTTTATTGTGGCAAAGGCACAAGGTACACTAGTTATTTATGATGAGATACTCATAGTCTACCAAAATGTCCAATAGACTTTACAAATTCAACAACTCATTCTCTATAGCTTTAATTTGTGCTTAGAAGACAAATAAACTTGCTATGCATACTTGTAGTTCTAAAAGGGTTAGAAAGATAAAAAAGCCAAAAAATTATAAGGACCTAAGCTTATGTTATAAAAAAACAAAAAACAATGAGATCAAATGTTGAAGGATCTTTGTTTCTTTTTTATTGAATTCTATAGTTGATTCCTTCTATAGCTCTATATAGCAATATTTGTAGCCTCTATGAATTTGATCCATTGAATCCCTTGTAATTAAGTTGAATCCTTACAAAACTATGCACTCATCCAAAAGTAAAGTATACATAAGAGCACACTATTGAAAAAAAGTTAGTCTTGCAAGACGGTCATGCCACAAATTTGATTAAATTTATAAGAATCCCAAAAAATTAAATTATTATTGTTAAAAAAGACTCTAATCATGGGACCAAAAAAATGAACCTAAAAAACGCAATAGAAATTTTGGGCAAGACGTGTGAGTACAGATTTCAAAAGTTTAGGCTGAAATTAAAATAAAAGGTGGTTGCGAGGAATATATTTCATATGCACTAAAATTCATGACATTTGGAAATGTGAGTCATAACTTAACCCCTAAAGAACCAAGGTGACTTTCCTACCAAAAACCATTCAAACTGTCATTTCTATTGTAAAGAAAAAAGGGTTTTAAAAATTGTTTTTTTTTGCATATACAAACCATAAGATCGTATACTTCACTAGTATATGAATTTGTGGAAGAAATTTCAAAAACTTTGACTATGTAGATTGCAAGCTATATACATTTAAAGTGAAGAAAACAAGTTTTTTTCCACCTTGCTTGACTATATTTTTTGGCTTTGAATCTTTTTAGCTCAAATTTTTTGCACTATTGGTTTTGATTTTTTACTTATTATATTAACTAATTGAGTTGAGAATATACTAGAAAACATTTGGAATAAAATCACTTAATTTTCAATCATTAAAAAATTATTAAGTAGAAGTGGGTTCAAGATTGAAGAAAAAACTAAATTGTTTATAGCTTCTAGATGGAATTCAATCACAATCATCCCAAAAGTGGGATTGTTCTAGCAAAAAAATGTAACCTTGTCTAACAAATTTTTTTGGAAAATTCCAAAAATTCCATTCAAAAATGAATTCTATTTCATCAAGAAGATGCTTAGGTTGCCCAAGAAACTAAGATTGTCCATAACTTTCTCATTATTAGTCCAAATTGAATGAAACAAAGCTTCATATGTAGACAAAATAGTCTTTGAGTTAAAAAATTGAAAAAAGAACATTTTGATTCTTTTTTTTTTTGTGCTACCCGCAAAATTCCATTTTTACTTATTGTGCCATAACTTTTGCTTCTAGACATCAATTATAACAGAAATTATATCTACTCACAAAGCCTTTGCAAAAATATACAACCTCAAAAAATTCCAAACAATATATTTAAAAATTGAGACAGTAGGAACATGCCCGGATCCAAATTGTCCCCCGAGGGGACAACCGGTCCTTTAAGGGTTAAACAAGAATATGATACTGTTTAATCTTAACTAGGCAATTTGGGGAAAAAAAAAGAAGAATGAAACAACAATTTGCAATTGTTTGTTTTTAAGAATTTAAACATAAAAAACTTTGAGTAATCCCATTAAACTGAATGAGGGAAATGTTATGAAGATTTTTAGTGTAGAGGTAGTTATAGATTGTGTGCTCTAGAATATTGTTTGAAGTCCTTTATCTTACTCAATTTTTAAAAGTATTATGAAAAAGTGAAATCTGAAACTGTAGAGTGTTAATGAAAACATCAAAACCATTGGAATTGGCATTTTTCAATTCTATAAATCAATTATAGACAACATTGTATTTTGAATAATTGTCTACTATGGTGTACTAACTATTGTTTCCATATATGTTGAACAATACCAGAAAAAGACAAATTTTTAAAACCAATAGGAAACTTGTCTAGAAAAAAGAATCCAAAGAAGCAACATCATTTTGGACATTAGTTCATCAAAAAGTGAGCTAGTGAAGTGCAGGTGCCCTGTATTTTCTAATGCCAATATTTTTTTTCATTAATTGAGAATGCAAAAATTTAGCAAGGCACATAGTGGAAATTTCTAAACATTTTCCCTCATGTTCTCAAGTCAACATACTACAAAACTTTATGGTTAGATGTGTCCAAAAAAAAAAAGGTAAAGAATCTTGTACTTGTACTAAGCAAGAAATTTTTTTCTAGATTTTAGATGAAACATAGTCATTGATATGAAGGGGTTGAAAGGAAAAAGTTGATGCCAAAAAAAAATAAAAAAAAGTTACATTTTGTCATATTTTTCCTTCTGGATCAGCAATTGAACAAAAAATTGAATATAGACGAGCCTCACATATATTGAAACATATTGAGACGTTTGAAGACGATTTATTACTAATGTACAATAAAAGTTCCTACCCGGATTCAATTAGTCTAAAAATTCTCTCAAAACGGTCATGACATTCTAGAGAGCACTTTGGTACCAGCCTCTACTTCGACCTATTCCTGCAAGAACACTTGCTAAGTTAATTTCATTTCCGTGGATATTTCAACCTTCTGTTATTGAAAATGATAATGAGTTGTCACTGCTTAAAAAATAGTTGAACGTTTCTTTTAATGCAGTGGTTTCCCATTTGTTCAAAAATAAAAAAAAATAAAAATAAAAAAAAATAATAGTTGAACAATTGGGAGTAGAAAGAAGTATTGAATGATTCAAAAAAGCTATTCTAAGATCATATAAGGTAGGAGGCTGTAATAGCAACCCTCTCCTTCAAACCCTATAATTAGTTGTTGAATGGATTGCAAGTGATCCTTGAATGGACCACTTTAGCTATTGAATGCATCAAAGCAAAATGAGTTTTCTATTGCAAAAGCCAATCATTGACCTTGATTTCCTCAAATTACTTTAGAAGTTGCAAGGGACAGGTTTTGGGAGACCTAGAGGGCACAAATAGGTACCTACAATAGAGATCTTTGAAAATAAATAACTAATTCAAGAATGCTTCAAAAAATATGAAACCACTTGTGTTATGTTTGGCATCTACTTTGCTTTCTCTGAAAAATAAGCTAAAAATACTCTTGACCATGCAAACCTATGAAAAAGGCAAATCAGCCCTTAAAGGATCGCATTTAGATCCTCCTACCTTACTTCAAAAGACATGGGTACCATTTTCCAATCCCACAACAATATTTTAACCATTAGAGGACCATTATTTTTTTTTTGGCAACATAGAAATTTTGGGCAAGTACGTGTGACTGAAGATATGTATATTGTGGGCTCAAATTTTTATAGAAGGTGGGGAAGAAGAACATCTTTCATATGCACCAAATTTCATGACATTTGGAAATACAAGTCAAAAGTTATGGCCTAATATGTTGTTTGTTTTTCAATTCAAGCAATCCGGGCAATCCGGGCAGATTTGGAAAAATCACATTTTTCAAAAATAATAACTTGAAATTGGTTTATTAGATTTATGCATACATGGAAAGCATTCTATTTTGATGAATGAGTCAAACGTTACAAAGATATTTGGTTTGCAAGCAATTATGGATTGTTTACACCAAAATATACTTTGAAGTTGTTTATTTCAATCAATTTTCAAAAAAATTTCATGAAAAAAAATGTAGGATGTAGATTGTTTATTACAACATTGCAACCATTGGGATTGGCAATTTCCAATTCCACAATTAACTTCCTAACAATTTAGTGTTTTGAACCATTCTCTATTTCTCTCTACTTACTATTTTTATCCTATATGTTGTACAATTCCAAATAATCAAAAAATTTCAAGCATGTAGCCAACTTGCCCTGAAGAATGAATCCCAAGAAGCACAAGAATTTTAGATTTTTTTTCATAAAAATCTGACCTTATGAAGTGCAGCTGCCCGATTTTTTGCAGGGCCAAAAAAAGAACTTTTGCCCCTTTAAACGCTAATATCTTCCAATTTACACAATGGAAATTTCTGAAATTCTTTCCGCACATTCTCAAACCCAAACATTGCAAGATCCTACAATTACATGTGTCTAAAAATGATATTTAAAAAAAATTTGATACTTGTACTGGAAATGGCAGTTTTGGAGCATTTTTGGTAAGAACCTAGTCAAAGAACTGTAGGGGTTAACTTTGTGGGAAATATAGCGCGGGTGATTGCACAATACAGCTTTAAGAATTGTTGTGTTTTGGAACACTATTTTTGAGTTGATACATTATTCTAGTTTTTTATTTTTTTTCCTTTAACTTTTAAAAGACTGGGAAATGTAAATACATTTTATTCCAGAAGTTCCATGACTCGCCTTCCAACCCAAAAAAAAAAGGTTATAAAATGGTTCGGCACATAAAAGCGTTTAATGTTTCAGTTAACTTGTTTGAGAGTATGAGGCGAAATTGAAAAGAAATTCCACCATCTGCATTGCAAAATGTCTGTTAAGCATGGTCAAGCTGAACCCCGGACTACACCAATTTTTATGAAATTACGACGATGAGGTAGGTTAGCAGGATTTGGGATTTTCTGCAAGGAATACTATACCCACGTTTAATGAACTCACCCATTTTTCACGATGTTCAGAGAAACACTTTGTAGTTGCTTTGTCGAAAGCCATGTAACGTTGGGATAGGAAGTTTGGTGCAGAGGGTTTTTAGAACGATTGTCTATTACATCAACTTCATGCCTTCATTTAGACATAGCTGACATTTCATTTATTAAAAACTATTTTTAGATAAGATGATCTAATTTTCTATAACGCCATTTACTTGATTTGTAATGCATTGTTAGCAATTTCTTATGTTGAAATAGTTTTTTGAAGTAGCAAAAAGTTAAAAAACATAGGAACATGCTTTAATGTCATAGAACTTCACTCGAAACAATTTGGTAAGTTGTAAACATCATGACCATAAACATTTTTTCCTTACTGAAAGAAGAGAAGCAATCCTAAAAAACGTTATTCCATCACTTGATAATTGAAGACCAACAATTGGTTTGTAGTTCAAAAATTTTACGTCACCTTTAGTCATCAAAGTTTGAACTTCAAACGAGTGAATGCAAATTGTCAAAAATATACATTTCCATTGCTAACAAAGGTGTAATATGCAGCATTGGTTGCTTGATGATTAAACGCGTCTTCTTGTCCTGCATAGTTGTGATTAGCCTATGACAACAATATTTCTTTTCAAATCACACTATAACGTCTGTTCTCTAATATGGTTTGTTCATCAAGGAGTAGCACATTTGGGCCCTATAAACTCACCTCTTTAGAACGATGTTAAAGAAATGCACATTCTTGTTGCTGCCATGAAAGCCATGTAACATCATTGTTGTCAGCAGCATTGGATTTGATGTTGAGGGTGCAAACACAAAGTTTCATGCACGTCAACTTGAAAGTCGTCTTCTGACATTGTAGACCTATAATTGGTAGCCAAGTACTTGTACGTATTAAGTTCATGTTTTTGTTAACACTGTTTAGGTGTTTTTTTTTGCCTTCTTCACAGAAAGGTATGTGGAAAAAGGTAATATGTTGAACAAACTTATTAACACAGGAAAATGCAGACATGTCATTGGACATTATACAAAGCACGTTTAACAGTTGTAGATATCTTTAGCACATTTTAATTTTAATTTTTTTGATCCCTACAGTAAGGCAAACCGTTCTTCCCAAACACATAAATGGAGTGGAAGAAAAACACATCATTGTTGTTGCAATTAAAGCCATAGAACATTGTTGTTGTCAACAACATTTAGTTCAATGCTTAGGGTGCAAATACAGACTTTCATGCATGTGAACTTGAATGCCATTTTCTGACATTGTCAACCTATACTTGATAGCCCACTCTTTTGTACCTACAAAGTTCATCTTGTTGTTAACGCTTTTTAGGTGTTTTGTTTGGCCATCTCCACAAATAGGTGTGTGGAGAAATGTATTATGTAGACCAAACTTTTGAACATTGGAACAGAATGACACGTCATTGGACATTCCATAAAACACGTTTAACAATTGTAGACATCTTTAAATTTTTTTTTAATTTTTATAAGATTTGTCGCAACATAGGGCAAGCAAATTCCCAATTATACTCCCAAAAACCTCTCTAAAGTATAACAAATTGACTCTAAAGATCAAACCCGCAAGATTCTGTGAAGTATCTAACTTAATTTGGTCTCTAAGCTCAATCAAAATCCATATTTCCCTTTCCGGTCCTAACACCACAACCCGGAAACACAACAACACCGAAAACTACAATTAGACCTTTCTCTCCTTTCTCAATCCGGCCAACTATCTGATCCGGTCTGATCAACTCCTATTCACTCTTATTCTTATCCGGTTTAGTTTTACCTTTGTTTCTTCATCAGAGGGTTTGCCGCTTGCTTTTGAGAGTGGCAGGCCCGCCACTCCTTCCGTGACTTATAGTGGTTGAAGACCCACTTTTCTATCCTCCACTCTCCTCCACTAATCCGGATCCGATTTGATCCCTCACAGCCATCCAGAGAACTCTCCGGATCACAGGTCACACAAAACCCCCCCGTATGATCCTCTCATACTACAACGACCTTAGCGCCAAATTCCGTCTATACAAAGTCTGGCGGTTACAAGTGTACTCGTCCGTTCCAACAACAACTAAAGTTCTTCCGTTTACCAACTAGGGCAGTGAGATCTCTCAGGAGACTGGACACTCAACCGGATTTTCCACCCAGGAGTTTTAGAGCGACTAAGGAATCCCTCTCTATCCGCCTAGCCTAACAACAACTCTCTTGCCCCAAAACCTAAACCTTAGAAGTGTTGTGGAACTGAAATCCACTCCCAATTCTTTCCCAACCCGCTTACTTGTACATAAGATCAAAACAAGAACACCAAAGGGAGAAATCACATCCAAACCAACTTGCGCCTTCCTAACTCCTCACCACACAACCCTGCCACACACGAGAGAGACACACAACAAGAAGCTAACAGAAGACACAAACAAAATTTGGGCGAAAAGACTCGCAGCTCCCAAGAAGGGACTGACTTATTATATACAACTTGATTTACAAAGGCAAAAAGGCCCTCGGAAATCCGCGTGGGACATCTGGGTCCGATCCTAATCGGCCAGACCGAGTCAACATCCGATCCGGTCCTAACTATCTTACAAAAATTACATTCCTACCTACTCTCCAACTCCCCCACCCAGAGTAGGACTCTTGGGTTCCGCGGGCAGTTGGTTGATGACTTCGGTCAAGTTCCTGCTTCGCTCCCCGGCAGCAGGATCCGGAATATCTGATCCTGGCGATGAATCCAAATGAATTGGTTGTTCAGGCCCAGGCCTTTGTTGACTCTTCTTTGACTCGGGAGTCCAATCCTTGGGCTCCCTCGGATTTGATCCTCCTGTCGCGAAGGAATCCGGCAGCAAGAGGTCCAAAAGTTGGATCTCTTGGGAGTATATGGACTCATTCAGGTTCTGGCTGCTGATGTCCATCCGAATGGCTGCCTCCTTGGCCGCCACCATTGTCGCTTCCACCCGATCGGTTAGGGTCCGAACTATCAGGGAATCAAATACTTTCTTCTCCTCATGTATTCCTTTGTTGAATAACTCCGCCTTGACAGCGGGGGATCCGGACTCTCCGAGGGTGGCCTTCACCATCTTGGCCACCTTCCAGGTTGCTTCCGCCATTTCCCGGACTGTGGCCTTGTCCTCTTTGAAGGCAACCATCTTGGCCTTCAAAGTGTTGACTTCCTCCTGAAGCCGACGAATCTTCGCTTCTTGCTTCCGGTGCTCATCCGGATTGGAGATGTACTGTGCCACTTTACCCGGTAGTCTGCTATCTCTCGGCGCACCCACTAGCTCTCCCATACTAGCGAGGATCCTCCTCTTGATCTCCCAAACTGTTTGTATTCCACAGAGAATAACAGTCAGCATATTGAACGGGTCATTCGGGTCTTTGGCCTCCGGCATCTCCATGTCCGGTCCTTGTTTAGGAGTAGACCGGTCAATAGGAGGGGTTCCTCTCTTATGAGGAGGCATTGTCTTCATCTGCCTCCTCGTTCTGAGGTGCTCCTCCTCATCTTCCTCTTCTGTCTCAGATTTGGATCCGGTTACGTCCTCCGATTCGTCATCCGAACCCAACTTCCTATACTTCATGATGGATTCTTGAATGTTCCATGTCTTCTCCTCCGTCTCGGTGAGGAGTTGGTTGTGCTAGTAGAGGTGAAAGAGATAGGGACTCAATGGAGTGGCCCTAATCTTTCCAACCCTCGTCACAAGTTGGGACACTAGATCGCAAAAGATCCAGGCCCAGTTCACCTTCCGTTCCCCGCTCAGGGCTTCGGAAATGATGTTGCCGATGGTCATCGTCACCCTTGTTGGCTTCTCCGAGTGGATGATCAGAACCAGGAATTGGAGAAGGCGAAGGTGCCGGTTGTTTATGCAATCCGCGACTGCATACCCGTCCTTGATGCTCGGCTCCCCATGAAACTTATCATGGATGAATTCCGCCCTTTGTGCTGCCATGTCGGAACCCCCTAACCGGAAGTTGTAGACCTCTCTTCACCTCTCTTCTTCCCACTCGGTTGAGTGCTCCCGGACAGTGTTGTCAAATTGATTCGACATTTTTCCATTGAGCTCTCTCACCATCCGCTCTTCCCTAAACCCCCGTGGTTTATCCATCAACACCAAACAGCCCATTGTGTTGAGATCCTCCATGAGCTCGGTCCTTGCCGATTCCTCGGAAGGGATGACCGGAACTACTTTTCGAAGCTTAATCTCGGAGGAGGAACTGGGTGCTCCCGGTTTGCTCTTACGAAGCTGAGGCTGGACATGGACTTGCTAACTGGACCCTTCCCAGTCGCTACTTCACTCTCTCTTAGCCGCACGTCCCGTTCCTCACTTTCTCTCGTCCAATCTCAACCGGAAGACAACACAAACCTACAGTCCACACAAGTTCAACCTCTCCTGCACTCTGATGGACCCGTCTTGAAGTTTCTACTCACACAACGGCTCTGGCGCAGACGAAGGCGTTAAAGTGCTCAAAATCAGCTCCAAAACTTGAGGGAAGTTGTTGTACGCGCAGTCTAGGCGTAAGTGTCCTTAACACAAAGATGTGCTAAGATAACACGAAATATCGTCCCAAGGAATTCTAGATGTTATTGCAAACTAAGGTTATCCGGATATCTCTCTAAAACAAATCCCAAGCAGTCCGTGACTCAATCTTTTTATCTTTGCTTCTTTAGGATAATACTAACTTCCGGAATCTAATCTGGATTTGTCCTTCTCCGGAATCCGGTAACTCTCAATCAAAACTCTAGTTTTCTATACCCCTGTTTTACCTTCAGGGGGTCCACTATTGGTCTTTTAGAGGGGTAGGGACTCACCATTCGTAGTTCAAAACACGCACATACACAAAGACACACAACTCTCTTCCGGTATTGCTGCAGGGAAGAGGCAAATAATGATCCTCACAGCTCTTTGGATGATCCTTTCGGAAAGCAGGTCACTTAGAATCGATTTTCTACTCCTTCACTACAATGACAGATCAAGTACCCGAAACCGGTAGCAATGTTGTTCAAGACTCTCATACTGATCCGGAAGTTAGCAGGTCTTCCAGTAGAGTAGCGACTTCCTCTTGGCGGGCGCTTACCTCCACACAGGTTGAGAGCCGGACTTGCTTCCGCTACTCAATCAACCGGATTACTATCCCAGCAACTTAAAGACACAATGCACTAATCCTCCTTCACAGATCCAAAGTTCTCTCAAATGCCAACTACCAATCATACCCAGTGCACTTAGAACCAGGTTCTACTTCCGGAAAACCCGAGACGGATTGAATTCAAAGCAACCAAACAAAAACCTATCAAACTAACTACTTCCTCCGCAATTTCTTTACGCTGCTCCCTGCCTTGGACAGTGGTGACTTCACTGTTGTGCTCTTGGTTTGTGCCCGGGTGATGATCATGCACCCTTGAGGCAGAGTAGCCTTGTCTTTCGACTCCCTTCCGGTTTTGCATTCTTCCTCCTCATCGTCCGAAATCTCAAACGGAATTTTGTTGCCCTTAGGCGGAGAAGCTTGCAGCATGTATGTGAACCTCTCCGGATAACTCTGAGCCGGGTTCTTGATGGCTCCCGATGGTCCGGCCAGGTTACGACAAACTATAGACTTCGGTGTAGCGAAGATTGTAGCTCCAGTTGGTTGGGTCGGCTCACCTGTAAAAAAGGTGAGCCTCGTTCTCGGAATCGAGTCTTTTGCCTTTTCCAGTGTTGAAGCTTCCGGTACTGTCACCACAGCTCTTACCGTTCTCACCGAAACAGATGTTCCGGTTCCCTTCTTTTCGGACATCAGGGGCATATTAGTCTCATTGATCAACATATCTTGTCCCCTTACCAAATTCTCCTTCGGAACTGTTTCTTTGGCCGGAGTCTGCAAGTAATTCTGGGCATCTGCAACTTCCGAAAAACCATCAAAATCCAACTCCCTCCCCAGGTCAAATTGTCTGAGCAGCTGCTGCATCTCCACCAACACCTTCTCCATCCGGGCTTGGTAGTCCATGAGCACCCTCAGCACATTTGGTCCGGATGGGTGAGCTTTGTCTGTTAGCTTGTCAGTGAAGAGCCGGGCTCGTAATACTTGCTCCGCCGGAGCTACCACCAAAGTTGATAGATTCTGGACGAGGTTGGAGGCGCATGCCTCCTTTGTCCTTGCCACCTCTAGCTCGCTCTCCAATTGGGCCACCCGGGATTTGAGATCCATCTTATCCTGCTACAGATTTTGGATATGGAGCTCCTGCACCTTCAGTGCCCCTGTATCCGTCCTCTTCCGGATCGCGTCCGCTATCTGTTCTAGGCAACTGACTCCCAAGAGTGTTATTGCCTCGCTAATGTACTCCGCCATCTTGTTGTGGATCAACCGACACTTGTCGGCCCACTTATGTCCTCACTCCCAGAATTCCTTTATGTAGTCATTTTTTGGATACTCCAGTTGCGGTTTGTCATCCGTCACCACCTGCTTGCCTTGTGCAGCCTGATTCGTCAACTTCCGTCTCTGGATTCGCTTGTGAGTCAAGGGCGGCTGCTCTGATTCCTCCTCTTTGGATTCTCCTGTGACTGGTTGGTTCGGTTGGACTTCTTCCGTAAACCCGTGCTTTAGGACTTCTTCTCCATGGATGTAAGCATGCATTTTCGGCTCATTCAAAACCTTCTGCTAATGGTAGAGATGGAAAAGATACGGGGTGAGTACGATAGCCTTCCCGGAAGTTGCGCGCGCGACTAATTTGGAGACTACATCCATAATTAGTCTTCCCCAATTCCCCGGCTGGCCTTCCATTGCTCCAAATATGGTGCTCGCTACTGTTGCCGTAACCCGGGTAGGCTTCTGCAAATACAAAATCGGAATAAGGAACTCCAGAATCCAGCTATGCCTATCTTTGATACAGTTGTGAATACTGTAGCCCTCCTTACTATGCACCAGACCCCGAAACTTACTCTGCCCGGTCCTATCATTCCGGGCAACTAAACCAAAACCGGTATTCCAAAACGAATACACTTCCGCCCAGATGTCCTCCATCCAGAGTTTGGGCTGGCCTCTCACAGTCAGCTGGTAATAATTCGGAACTCCTACTACAAGTTCCGCAATGATCATGTCATTCTTCAAACTCCAGGGGCGTCGCAATAATTCAGCACATCCTATCGTCTCTAAGTCCTCCTCTAAGTATTTCCGGACTTCTAGATCCTTCGGAATCATCGGAGACATCATCCGGGCCGGACCTGCCATAGTGTACCAACTCACTAACCCGGTGCAATTGGCACCAACCTCACTAATCTCTCCCTAGCGCGGTTCTAACTCACCACACTTTCGCTCTCTAAGCGCACACCACAAGTACAAGAAGAAAGAGATGGAAGAAATGAGAACTGCGCCCTTAGATACCCGACGGTTGGCCGACAGTTCCCTAGAGGAATGGCTATGAGACAGTTCCCGTAACAGTGCCCTAGGGGGTTTGGGCCGAAAAGCTACTGGTCTTAAGTTTTTCGAATCCGTCTTCCGTCCTACGGCTTCCGTCTTAACCGGAGTATTTATCCGGTTTAGGAATTATAACAATCCAGGTATCAGCTATTTCTAATTTCCTTCTAATTGACCCGGATTCTTGGAAACTAATAATAAATTCAAAAAAACTAGACTATACTAACCTAATTTTCTCCAATTTTCTATCTACTGGAGTTTTTGTATCCCAACAGAAGTAAAGGAGTGAAAATGGAGACGACCAGCCTTTATATAGTCCCAGGACCTCTGGCTAGTCATCATGACCTTTTCCGGTCCGGTCCATAGTAATCCGGTTCAACCCTAATCCGATCCGAGATAAGTTCCGGATGTGATTCCGCTCCCGAGTACTAATACTCTGATCGGATTAGATCCAGTTTACCCCTTATTAGATTAGCTTTTTCTATCTTCAGTTCTCTTCTGCCTCCTAGCAGGATCCGGATCCTAATTACTTGTTTCCGTTCCAACTTTTAGGTAAGCAAAGGAAAACCAAAAATTCTGGTTGCGACAAGATTCCCCCTATAGTTAGGCAAAATGTTTTTCCAGAATAATATAAAGGAAGACTGATAGCTAGCTTACAAAAAATAGTGTTTCTTTACTTATCATCCCTAAAAATTATATATTGTATGTGTAAATCTAAAATTAACAAAACCCAGAAATCTTTTCTTGACATTAGTCCACTTCTTATGTTTTTTTTTAAAGTTTGTGCCTCCGTACAACATAGAATACAAAAGGCTTTCCAAGGAACTAAGAAATAGAGTTGTTCATATTATTTTTTTTAAACATTCTTGACTTCTCATGAAATAATATGCATTGAATGACACGAGAGTCATGCGGTGTTATACGGCAAGTGCACTAATGGCTTCTCTATTTTTTTAAACAAAATGAGTCCATACATGACGTTACAAATTAATGGTATTGTGGTCTATGAATTGCTTTCCGTATTTTACAAGAAAAAATTTTAAATTAACAATTGGGATAAATATTTTTTGGTTCTTCAAAAAATATTATTTTTAGGAAGTACTAGGAAGACTAGGACTATAAAAGAAACCTGTACAACAGAAATCAATACTTCGTAACAACACACTTATAAAGATTAACGTTAAGAAAATATATATATTTAAAAAATGTTCATTATTAAACAAATGACTTGTGGTGTTTTACGTTACAATTCTAGAAGTTGATGACATGAAAGACTAAATTGCTCTTGAAATCAATTTTACGTGTATTCATATTCAAATTCTATCAAACCTCTAAAATCCCAAAGCCATTTTTAGTCAAAAACAACTCAGAACTTCCAGTTCAGCTGTGTTCATCAAAGATAAGAGTATTTTTTTCTTAGAATAATTCTTTAAGATAAAGTAACATCATATTGAAAAGATAATTTGAAGGAGTCCATTCCTATAAATGGTTGTCGGGAACTGGCGCCATTCGTGGCCCTAAACGTCATGGTATGTATGCACGGAGAAACTTAAAATTTTATTCTGGCATGTTCAAACTAGGTTCTTTAGTTTCCATAGCTAATTAATTAATTAATTTATTTTTGTTAGAAGACTGAAATAGTACCTAAAATTTGAAATGGGGTCTACTTTTTTTCATTTAACTAGCAAACTACAAACATTTAACATTATTTAAAAAAAAGGGGGGTTCCACATTGGGCAGAAGGAAGGAGGCGCTTCATCACTGGACTATGCGATCACTGTTCTTTTTCCAACTTGTTTGTATTTAAAGAATTGAAAATAAATAAATAAATAAATTAGAAAGTGTAAACCAAACACATCTTTTCTACTTTTCCAGCTTCATGAAACAAACACTGATTTTATCGTCATCAACCTAACCGAAGGATATTTCTGCCCTCGTTGCCTCAATTTTTGAAATTAAAAAAATTTGAGCAATCACAAGGCCTGTCTTCTTTTTTAACACTCATATTCAAAAACTTTTAATACAATTTCAACGTTCTTCCATCATGACGTTCCTGATTTTCTTCAAATCAAGGACTGCCACTACCTTAATTCTCGCGGTTTGGCCGCGGGTCAACAAGCAGACTCAACCCACTCCCGCTTTGCTAAAGTCAAACCACATATGACCGCAACCAAGCATCCACGTGGATCTGAGGTCACTTTCTCTATGTTTTTGCTAACGCAGCACTGTTTCAATAAATGACAACCAATGCATGCACGTCTTTGTAGACAATTTATTGTTTTAAATCGGTCATCTACCTAACTTTAGAAACATCATCCAAATTCTAGACTTCCTTGGCCATTGCTTCTGTGACGCCACTCTGTTCCAAGGGGTATTGACGTCTTCTCTTCACATCCAACAAAACGTCGGTTTCTTATAGTGCACACTGGAGACGATTGAAAACTGCATACAAAGAAGGAAGGTTGAATCCACTCCCGTTTGGCCCTTCACAAGCTCCTCAATGATATAGGCTTAGAAGAACAATGTAGCTTTTGCGTGCTTGCAAACACAGCATAAAGGAGATTCTAATTAGAATGAAGAAACAAGAACTTCTTTCAGTATTGCTAGTACAAAATTCAAAGAAGTCCAAAGAATTGGTGTGTGCTTTCTTCAAAGTTGTTGTCACTTTCAAGTACCAATGGCATGTCAATAATGAAAACTCTTGGGCTCCAATCATCTTCTATACATGGTAGACACACAAATCCATCCTTGCACACAATGCCCAACTTCAGTGACAAAAACGTAGAAGGCCTCTTTGTTTTATAATGTGCCACAATTGCTGAAACTATTCCAGTCAGCACTTGAAACAAAGTAATTTTTTTCACAATGGACTGCATTACCTGCTACTTTATGAACCACGGATTTACAATTTGATTATGCAAATTTCAACACAACATCTCTGAAGACGACAGCAAGCACAATAATTAAAACGCCTACGACAAATCTAAAAGAAATGTGGGAATACGAAAACTCCAATAGATAGGAAATAGGATAAAATTGGGTTAGAATAGTCTAATTTTTTTGAATTTGTTATTAGTATCTAAGAACTTGGGTCAGCTACAAAGCAATTAGAAATAGCTGATACCTGGGTTGCTAGGATTCTTAAACCGGATAAATATTCTGGTGACAAATGGAAGCCGTAGGACGGAAGACGGATCCAAAAAGCCTACGATTGGTAGCCTTCCGGCCTAGAGGCCCTAGGGCACCGTTACGGGAACGGTCTCATACCCGTTCCCCTGGGGAACTGTTGGCTAAGCGTCGAGTACTTAAGGTCTTCGCTCCTATTCTTTCTCTCTCTTTCTTCTTGTACTTGTGGCGTGCACTTAGAGAGTGAAAGTGTGGTGAATTAGGACCGTGCTAGGAAGAGATCGGTGAGGTCGGTGCCGATTGCACCGGATTAGTGAGTCGGTAAGCTATGGCAGGGCGGCCCGGATGATGTCTCCGGCAATTCCTAAGGATCCGGAAGCCCGGAAGCACCTGGAGGAGGACTTAGAAATAATAGGATGCGTTGAGTTGTTACAGCGCCCCTGGAGTTTGAAGAATGATGAAATCATTGCAAAACTTGTAGTGGGAGTTTTGAATCAGTATCAGTTGTCTGTGAGAGGCCAACCCAAGCTCTGGACAGAGGACATATGGACGGAGGTATATTTGTTCCGAAAAGCCGGATTTGGATTAGCTCCTCGTAACAATAGAACCGGGAAGACTAAGTTCCGGGGTCCGGCGCACAATAAGGAGGGATATAGTATTCATGATTGTATTGAAGATAGGCGTAGCCGGATTCTAGAGTTTTTTATTCCGATTTTGTATCTGAAGAAGCCGAATCGGGTTACGGCTGCAGTTGCGAGCACCATATTTGGAGCAATGGAAAGCAAACCATTGAATTGGGATAGACTTATCACGGACGTAGTCTCCAAGTTAGTCGCGCGTGCAACTTTCAAAAAATCCACCCCGCTCAGCCCATATCTTTTCCACGTCTACCATCAGTAGGGTTTTTTGAACAAATCAGAGCTGCATGCGTACATCCATGGAGTGGAGGTCATAAAATACAAGTTTACGGAAGAAGTCCAACCGGATCAACCCGTCCAAGGAGAATCTAAAGAGGAGGAATTGGAGCAGCTACCCTTGACACACAAGCGGATCAAGAGACGGAAGTCCACGGATCAGATTACACAAGGCAAGTAGGTGATTACGGATGACGAACAGCAATCAAAATATCCGGAAAATGAGTACATGAAGGAGTTCTAGGGGCGCGGACATAAGTGGGCCGATGAGTGTCGGTTGATCCACAATGAGATGGCGAAATACATCAGCGAAACTATGACACTCTTGGGAGTGAATTGCTCGGAGCAGATAGCTGACGCAATCTGGAAAAGGACGGATCCATGGACACCAAAGGTGCAGGAGCTTCGCATTTGGAATATGCAGCAAGACAAGACGGATCTCAAATCCCGGGTAGCCTAGCTAGAGAGCGAGCTAGAAGTGGCGAGGACAAAGGAGGCAGACACTTCTAACCTCGTCCAGAATCTATTGGCTTTGGTGGTAGCTCCGGCGGAGCAAGTGTTAAGAGCTCAGCTTTTCATCAACAAGCTTACGGACGAAGCTCACCCTTCCGGACCAAATGTGTTGAGGGTGCTCATCGACTACCAAGCACGGATGGAGAAAGTGTTGGCGGAGATGTGGCATTTGCTGGGGCAACTTGATCTAGGTAGGGTGATGGATTTTGAGGGTTTTCCGGAGGTTGTGGATGTCCAGAATTATTTGTAGACTCCGACCAAAGAAGTAGTATCGGAGGAGAATCTGGGAAGGGGACAAGATATGCTAATCGATGACACCAATATGTCCTTGATGTTCGAAAAGGAGGGAACCAGAACGTCTGTTCCGGCGAGGACGGGAACAGCTGTTGTGATAGTGCCGGAAGCTTCAATATCGGAAAAGACAGGAGACTTGATTCCAGGAACAAGGCTCTCCTTTCTCACGGGTGAGCCCACCCGCCCAACTGGAACTGCACTCTTTGCTACACCGCAGTCCGTGGTTTGTCGTACTTTGGCCAGACCTTCGAAGGCCATCAAGAACCTGGCTCAAAGCTATCTGGAGAAGTTCACTCACATGCAGCAGGCTTCTCCGCCCAAGGGCAATAAGATTGCGTTGTAGATCTTGAATGACAAGGAAGTAGAATGTGAGAACGGAAGGGAGTCGGAGGACGAGGCCACTTCGCCTCAAGGGCACATGATCATCACCCGAGTGCAGACCAAGAGCACGCCGCTGAAGTCACCACCAACTAAGGTAAGGAGCAGCGTGAAGAAATCAAGGAGGAAGTAGTTAGTTTGGTAGGTTTTTGTGTTTGCTTTTTGAATTTGTTCTGCCTCGGGTTTTCTAAAGGTGGGACCCAAATTCTTAGGAGGCCACCGGCTTGGGATTTTCGGTTATCACGGATGTTAGTTTGATTGGCCACCTTGATTTCCAAGTGTGCCTTTTTTGCTTTTCTGCTTTGTTGTGGGGTTTTTAAAAGAGGGCAAGCTTGTTGCCCTCTCATTCCATTCCAGCCCATTAGAGTACATTATTTCTTATGTTCTTTTGCTTTCTTTAATTTGAGACCACTTGTGGATATTTCTAGATCCGGCTATGTGTATGAGTAAGAGTATTTGCAAGAGTGTTGAAGTGTGAGGAAGATGGATGAGGAGGATTCCGGATTTAAGTCAATTGGGTGATATCGGTAGAGGGCAATTGTGAGAGTTCTGGATATGTAAAAGAGGATTAGTGCACCATATCTGTAAACCGCTGGAATAGTGATTCGGAAGAGTGGAGTGGATGCGTTTTCGGAACCTAAGAAGAGCTTCATGCGGAGATAAGCGACCGCTAGCAAAATAATCCCCACCACCGGAAGGCCTGCCAACTGCCAGATCAATCTGAGAGTCTTGAACAGAAGCGCCACTATCGGTTCCGGGTGCTTGATCTGTCGTTGTAGTGAAGGAGTAGAAAGTGGATTTTGAGTGACCTGTTTTCCGGAAAGATCATCCGAAGAGCTGTGAGGATTACTATTTGCCTCTTCCCTGCCACAAATCCAGAAGACAGTTGTTTGTATATTTGTGTGTGTGTGAGTGTTTGAACTACAAGTGGTGAGTCCCTACCCCTCTAAAAGACCAACGGTGGACCCTCTGACAGTAAAACAGGGGTATAGAAAACCAAAGTTTTGATAGAGAGTATCCGAATTCCGGATAGACGAAACCGGATTGGATTCCAGAAGGTAGTGTTATCCGGAAGGAGAAAGAGTAAAGTGATTGAGTTATGGATTGCTTGGGGTTTTGGTTTGGAGAGACCTCCAGGTAGCCTTAGTTTGCAATAAATACCTAGAATTCCCTGGGACAATATTTTGTGTTATCTTAGCACATACTTTGTATTAAGAATACTTACGTTTGGACTACGCATACAACACTTTTGGCGCCGTTGCTGGGGATCCTGATAGATTATTGTTGACCTAGGAGACAAAGCTGAAAGGTGTCAAGACGGAGAGAGTTAAGTTCCTCGTAAGAAATATCTATGGAGTGCAAAAATCAGCAAAGTAAGATTTTGTAGAATATCTAGCCTTTACTTCATGAGTAGGCCTCAAAGAGGGACTCCAGTAGGACGACGTTTTGCATGACTAGAATAAGTAACCAGGAGGACCGTGGTACATGGAATCCCAACATCAAAATTAGAAGAGGACTTAGTGGTTGTTAGACCGAAAGTACGTCTGGAACGTTCCAGTAGTTCGGAACCAGTGGTAGAACCAGAAGAAGCCAAAGAGGAGTCTAATAGAGAATCCGACTCCCTACCTGAGGTAGAGCCGGTATTTGAGGGAGCAGGCGTGATGGTGAACAACACTCATCTGAGATACAATAGGTTTCGGAGAGACGGAAGTAAGGATGTTGATGACTGGATGGGAGAGTTTGAGGCCACTGTTGTAGCAAATCATGAGGATCCAACCTCTAGGCAGCAAATCTTCCAAGGATTAATGAAAAAGGTAGCCCTCAGATGGTACCAAGATGTTCCGGATGCGAGCCGGGAGAAATAGGACCAGCTGAGGGAACTCTTCCTCCGGACGTTTAGAGAATTCAGTAGGGAAGCAAGAGCGCTGGGGAGACTTAGCAAGGTGACCATGCGTTCCAACGAGTCAGTGAGTTAGACAGAGGCACCTGGAAGACTGTCAAGGTAAGAATGGAGAATGATGACTCCAAGAAATTCATGAAGAGCATTCAAGAGTACCTTGAAGCAATCAAAGTCAACGTGGCGGAGAATCGGATGCCGAGACGGATTGTATCCACAACCCGGTCAAATGTCTGGTGCGCAAGATGTGGAAGACCAGGTCATTACGCGAGCGAGTGTAACCAAGGACCCCAGAAGCAGGTCCACTTTGTGGATGAACAAGGAGTTTTCTACACCCTACCGAAGACGGAAGAATACAAAGAACAAGTGAATCCGGTGTTCCAGATCTAGACGGGTTACGAAAGAGGGAAGGTGCCTCAGCAGCTGATCCGGACCAACATGAGCCCACATGCTGTCACAGCCAGATCTAGTCAAGGTAATTATCCTCTTCTAGGTTTCCCCCCAGATGCTGTTTTTTGTGTGGAAGCCCTCATCATTATGCCAATAATTGTCCCCATAAGGGACATGGACAAAGAGAGCCTCTGACCTTATTGTGTTAGAACTGTGGAGTATACGGACACAACATTGGGGAGTGTCAAAAACTACAGCAAGCACGGAAGATTTATAGACAAGTAGAAACTCCACCTAGGAACCAGACTGGACTCAATTACGGTTCTACAACCGGAATTGAAAATCCGGAAAAGTGACAACCAAAGGTGGAGCTTCCGGAAGTACAACAGGGTCTTATTTGTTGAGTAGAAACCCGGAGTTCCACCAAGGATCGGATAGATAAACATAGAAGTAGGGATCGAAAAGAAAGACGAAGATCTAGATCTGAGGCCATAAGTACAGATCCAGATCTAAGGCCATAAGTACAGATCTAGATCTGAGGCCATAAGTACAGCCCGGAACAGATGTGGAGGTGTAATCTTTCTAGATGTTAAATGAATTCTATAGTTGGCAGATCTTCCGGAAAGGTGGGGGCTTCCTTGGGCGGGCGCTTACCTCCGCACGGCTTGACAACCAAACTCGCTTCCCCGCTACTCTGTGATCCGGACCACTCTCCTGGTAATTTAAAGACACTGTGGACAGCTCCTAAGTCAACAATCCAACAACATTCCAATAGTACACTCTCGATTCAGACCGCATTCTCCTAAATCCGGATTCTTCCTCACCCGTCCTTTCTTTTTAACACCCCGACTACAGATCAACACAATTCGGATACACCGATAGAGCCAAAATGCACACCCAAGGGCTCAGATTTTGAAAAGGAAATGAAATACAATTGAATATCAACTAGGAGGGAATGATGGGCAACTAACTTGCCCGCCCTTTAAAAACCCAAAACAAAACCAAAGTCAACACCTTAAAAGGGAAAAAGGGCTTCCCACAAACCGGGCCAACCGCACACACCAAGGAAATCCCGAATAAACCAGAAAGTCCTTATCCCTAAGTTTTCGAAAATTGGGCCCACGCTTCGAATTCGATTCTGGAACTAAACTATCTAATTCTAACCCACCTTTTACAAGTAGTTCCCTTCTAATTACTTGTATACCCGGGATTTCTTTGAACTTCCGGCCCCCTATTTGGTTGCTGGCTTACCGGAACTCTTCGCTAGCGTCATTTTGGTGGCTCAGGGCGGATTCTGACGGGTCGCAGGAGACGTCTCATCTTCCTCCGTATCCTCTTCAGACTCTGATCCTGACTCAAATTCACCGAACTCGGAGTCTTCAATCTGTTGTTTCACCGGCTTCTTAGCTTCCGATTTCCGCTTCTCAGACTTCCGGAGTTTCAGTTGCTTCTCTGGCTCCACAATCTTGAGTCCTTCATCCGGACCCGTGACCTCGGCTTCCACTATTTCTGTCCTCTTCTTCACCCAAGTTTCCGGCCTAGTTTTTGGTCTCCCTTCTGGAGCCGGATCTCCCAAGTCAATCAATTCTCCACCCCGTGCTGGCGACGCTTGCCACATGTGAGGGAATCCCTCCGAGTATTCTCTCGCCGGGTTTACCGTCCCCAAATCCTCTAACAAATGCCTCCGGATCGGCAACCTCTGCCTAGCCTTTCCGATTTCCCTCGGAGACTATGAGGAAGGGACAAAAGTGCTTACCGTGCCCTACTTCGGGAACTGACTTGAGGAAGGCGCTTTAGGTATTTTAAACAAAGACTTCAGACCTGGATCCTCTTGTGCCCCGGAAGTTCCTGCTCCGTGTTTACTTGGGGACTCCATGAAGATATCCAAAAGTGGTCCAAAGTCCTCCTTGGCCACATCCAAGTGCCCCAGCAACTGTCGCATCTCGTCCAGAACGATCTTCATCTTAGCTTCGTAATCAACCAGAACTTGCAACACTCTTGATCCGGTAACAATGCCGTCATTCTCGAGTTTCTTCGTATAAAAAGCAGACCGGATAATCTGATGTTTCGGTTCTTCTACCAACACCCTCAAATCCTTGACTAACTTCAGGGCATCCATCTCTTTCTTCGGGGCTGAGAGCAACTGACCCACTGTCCAGTGGAACTTATTCTTGTAGTGATCCCGTTTCGCCTTAAGCAGCTCGATCTGCTTGTCCTTCTCTTGGAGTAATGCCGGATCCAGTCTCTTCCGGAGTTCGTTGAAGATCTGGTCCGTCTCTACATTCAACTCCTTGGCGATGCCCGTGACCACCTCTGCCATGTCGGTGTGCAACTTCTGACACTGCACCATCCATCAGGTTCCGGCTTCATAGAAGTCGAGTTCATCAAAAGTTTCCGGTAGTGGCTGGGTCAGGTACGGATTCGGTTCCGCCACGTCTAGACTCATTCTTTGTACGTCCGGATTGGTGGTCTTCTGACTCTCCTTTCTCTCCAGCGACTTTGGTTCCGGATCTTCCTCTTCTTCTTCTTCCTCTTGTGGCGTTTCTTCCGTCAGCTTCAACTCTTCCGTGAATCCATATTTCAGGATCTGCATCCCGGTCTCATAGGCTACTTGTTCCTGTGGGCTCATAAAATCAAAATGGTGGTACATATGGAACAAGTAGGTGCTGAGCGGACTCTGCTTGGCTTTGTTGATACTCCCCGCCATCTTCTTAACCTTCTGGTGGATTATGGTCGATCAGTTCACAACCCGGCCCTTGATTGCTCCCAAAATCGTACTTGCCACTGTAACCGTAACCCTCGTCTGCTTTTCCGGATACACGGTAGGAATCAAAAAATCTAACAACCGCCTATGGCGCTTGTCTATGCAGTCACTAATGGCGAAACCCTGCTTGTGGTGCGCCGGTTTCTTAAACTTCCCGTCGTAATACTTGTCCGTCCGGGTTGCATTTCCAGATTCAATCTGTTTGAATCCATAAGTTTCCGCCCACATCTTTTCCGTCCAAGAGGCCCACCGACCCCTTGCCGTCGTTTTAAACTGATTTGGCGTTCCCATAATCAGTTCACAAAGAAACTCCTCACTTCTAACTGTCCAGGGGTGCCGGATCAACCCAATACACCCTATATTGAAGAGATCTTCTTCTAACTCTAAGTATTCAGCGGAATCCTCCGGAACGACGGGGTACAGGAGCTTGATAGTGGGAACAGTCTTTTGGCCCTGCGCCGACATTCCTTCCGCCATTTGAAACTAAAATCCGATGCAATCAGCACCCTCCTGTTTTTCTCTCCCTATTCGATCTAACTCACCACTCTTTCACTCTTCTAAAAACGCAATCAAAAAACCTGTAAGCACACACTTCCACGAGCGGAAGAAAGAGGGAGAAAATGAAAGATCCATGCGCTTAAGTACCCGGCCAGCAACCGACATCCGTTGGTCCGGTCACTTAATGCGCCGCCATTGCAAACGGATCCCTAGATTTCGTAGGTCGGACCCCTAGTTCGTAGGTTGCTTGAACTCAGATCCCATTTCGGTTTACGGATTCCGGCATAAGTACGCATCTTACCTATTCTATAAATATTAACGAGCCGGAACTTTCTGACTACCTAGTTTCTACTAGATGTTCCGGTTTTCGGCTTTACTACCACAAAATTTTGAAAATGTTTATAGAATTGATCCTAAACTAACCCGGATTTCTAAGTATTGATATTACGTGTTCCCACAAGTGGCACCAAGTTTTCTTTTTCCTTGTCGACACTAGCATCGTGAACATGTACATCATTTATGTGGACAAGTGCAAGGTGCGAGATCCTCCAAAGCGTCCTATGCCACATTTGTAGTTTCGTTCTAAATTGTGCAAATCATTGACTGCGAGATGGCTACAAAAGAGACCTACCAAATTCAAAGAAGTACCCCGCAATAGGTGAGTGTGCTATCCAGCATTTACAAAGGTCCAAAATCCTTGCGTGGTTTGCAATGATGGCTCACTGCCATTGACAAGACCTAAAACATATTGCCCTACTTGTGGCAATAAGTTCATGTGTTGGCAAAAAGGATGCTTCCAAAAATACCATAAAAATCTTTGTTGAGATGATGTTGAACAAGTAAGTGTCAATTATACATTCATTTTTTACAATGTTGGTGTTTGGCCATTTTTCATTCACAAGCAAATGTTGCAGTGAAGGCTACTTTTAATTCAAATGAAATGAAAAACAAAAAGGATTATTATTATGAATTTAGAATGATTTTAGGATATTTTTTGGCAATACCTACTACTTTTCAAAAGAGTTTTAAATATTTAGAATGCTCAAATGTTGTTGTTTATGGCCTCCTAATATTTTTTATTTTACTTGTAGGAGATATGCCATCACTCTAGAGTTTGAAGCATTTTTTTGCAAGCTTTCTGTGCAAGCACTACTCTCTATCCATCCTAAGAGCGTACCTCATGCTTCCAATGACTCCTATGTGGTCTCCAAGTCCACATGCATGGTATAATGCCATTTATTGGGAAACTACAATGATGGCAATTGATTGAAGTAGATGAAGGACATTTTGTGAAGGTGGGGAGCTCCTGTGTTTCCAATGTTGGGAACACAGTGGAGAACATGCTAGGTTTTACAAAGAACATCATGGACCCGTTTTTGGTAGTTGCCCAATGGCATTTTCCTTTTTGTTCATACCGTAGGTCTTTGAAATTGCATAGAAAGGAGGTGAAGTTTTTTTTTCAAATTATTTTTTGAGGATCTTGTGAATAATGACTGCATCTTTCTATCTACTGTTGGGATTTTTCAGATTTGAAAGAATGGGCTACAAAATCTCAATGCAAAAATAAGTATTGTGTTGTCATTTTTCAGAACATAGTTGCATTGCAAGATTTTTTTGGAAGTCTTGTAAGTCTCCAAATCTTCTGAAAATTAGTGGATATGTTTCTAACATGATCTAAAATATGGTGGATTTTTAAATTCAAAGTTTGTAGTGCAAAAAATTTCAACAAATGGCGGTCGAAGTCATCTGCAATTTCAGGGCAGCACACAAAAAAACTTTTGCTCAAACTTTGAATGCAATTTTCTCCCAATCCGTACGGTCAAACTTGATGAAATTTTTACTACATGATCTTGGTCAAGTTAAGTACAACACCTTATAGTTACATTTTTGAAAAAAATGTTTTTTCTGGAGTTTTGGATGAATGCAACAGAAATGGCAGTTTTCAGTGGTTTCTGGCCAGAAAATGCCTTGGCACTTTGGGGGTTAAAATGAATGAACTCCGGTGGTAGAAGTTTCAAGCAGGTCTTTGGGATGAAAATGTGGACATCAAGAATTACCTTGTCACCATTTTCTTTGAATTACTATGGGAAATTCAGTTACATTTCCATATGAAATCAGCCATTTTTCCAATCAAATCTTTCTTTAGCCTTGCAGTTTAAGAGTAGTATACATTTTCTAGACTCCACAATGTACCTTGAGAAACGTGCACTTCTTCAAACACAACCACTCTATCAAAACATCAATTACATCCATGATGTTAGCAAAGGAATCTCCCTCATCTTTACTTATTACAAACAGGGTTGTCTTGTCTGACATGTTCCTGAGGTTTGGTGTCATATAGGACGTTTGATGTTGCATGTTGTATAAAACAAAGTGTTGAACAGCCATTGCATCCCGCCGCGTAAAGGTAAAAAATTTACCCCGCAGTAATTCAATTTTGACTACGTGGCAGGCTGTAAAAATCGACATGGAAATCCAAATCCACGTCAGCGTTGGCGACTTCGGGTGGGGGCGCGTGCAGGTCTAACTAAGGCAACTTTGGGTCCAAAAATTTAGGGCAACATTGTGTTTAGGCTGTTAGGCGACCTTGAGTTGAGATTTGTGGACGACCTCGGGTTCACAATGCTGGGCAACTTTGGGTTCAAAACGCTGGGCGACCTTGGGTTGACAATGCTGGGCGACTTTGGATTCAGGTGCAACCTTGGATTTAGATGTGACCTCGGGTTCTGTAAAAGGTCGACTTCAGGTGATTGGCGACCTCATGTGAAAAGAGGGGCAATGTTGGATTATAAAGTGACTACGGTTGACATTTTTGTAGGCGACTGCGGATCCAAGAGTGACCGCAGTTGTATCCACGAGGGCAATTGAGGATACAATTCTGCAAAATACATTTTGTTTTTAGGAACTTCTATAGTTTACGTTTTCTATAGTATATCTTGGACATTTTTAAGTTAAAGCCCTCTCTCCAATTGAAAGACATAATCCAATATGAGTCCACAAGAATAATATCAATAATAATTTTTTATATATTAGCAGTAGCTCACATACATTGGTGTGAAGGAGACTCCAACTAAAGTTGTATTGGCATTGAATTTCTATAATTAGGCTTTGATCATCATCAAACCGCCAGAGATAAAAACAACAAAAACAATTCAAACCATATTATGTATTTCTCATTGTAATTGTCTAACATGCCTGTTGAGGCACTGGAAAAATACTCACAAATAAGCTATTAAGCAAGGAACTTTAGCTACAAATCTTCAAAATAGAACATTTAGGCTAAATCCTTATGACAATACTACATTGCATGCACATCTAGTCCTCGGGTGTGAAAGTTGAATTGCTTGGCACTTCATCAGCATCAGGGTCCGTATCTTCATGCAACTCTCTACTACTATTGTTGTTGCCGGAGCTCTTGTTCTCGTCATCTTCTCAGGGTACTAGTACGTTTTGTACTTCACTTTCTACCTCAGAGTTTAGATTTCGTACTTCAATATCCACGCCATCTGTGCCTTCTATTTGCACCAATCATTTCATGAGCCTGTTCACATTGGTCAGTCCATTAATGTTAGGTGTGGGATGTCGTCCTTCTCTGCTTCATTGTCCAACATTTTGGGTGGAACATCCCGCACCCATGCTATACTGTTGGACAACTTGGTTGGCATGTTCATGATTCTTGTGTATCTTCTCCTCAAATTTTCTAATATGCTTTTTGCCTCTACCTTTGTCAGTCCTGTACCTACGCACTTCCAATGACAAATCTCCAGGACCTGACATCGATGATGGTTGAGTGGGTTGTGGAGCTGAGCCACAGCCTTCTTCATCAATGCTTGCTAGTGCACCTCAATGCCCCCGCAGCCGTGATGGTGGGGTTGATGAACTTGGTGCAGACCTCCTGGCTGTAGGCAAGTTTGTGCCTCTTCCTTGATTCAAGACCACATTGCGGTTAATGGGCAAAACACTTCCCAATGCCACATTGTCATTGAGCTTGTCAATTTCAGATGTTCAAGTGGCAGCTATGTTGAATACTGCAGGATTTGCAATTCTCTCATGTTCGACCTCATCGACGATAGTTTGCTGTTCTTGACGCTCGCTTCTCACTATACCTTCTGCAGCGCTGTGGAGATTCATTGGCATTCTCAAAGGCGACTGAGTTGGTACCGATAATCTCGTCTGTGGTTCTAAATTTGGCATTGGAATATGTACGTCACCGTTGTTGTCGTCAGGACTTCTTTCCCTCGATGGCGGGGTATTCTTTGTCATATCTTCATGCCATACACAGATGCGCACTTGTTCTAGAGAACGTAGGACCTCTTCCTCAGCAGCACCGTCCTCATTATTGCCATCCACAAACATGTTTGGAAAAAATCAATGTTGTCTAGGTGGACTGTGCTGAAAGGGGATCATTGCAGCCCATTCATTATCGCGCAAGCGCTCCTCTTTGTCCCTACAGTTCTTGTTTTCTTGCATGAAATCAGGAACCACCTCCTCTTTGTCTCTTGAAGGCAATCTCTCCTTGTGGTCTGAAGCGTCATCCGCATCTAAAAGGAGCTGCTCATAGAAAAGGGCTGGATTGTACCCACGTGTCTGACATTCAAATTTGTTGTTTGCGTAGATATACACCAATGTATTTGCCTTGGATGTCCTCAGGCAGTTCCGCACTTTGTTGTACACAAACAAATACATGCTCCAATTCCTTTCACATGAAGATGCAGAGCACATCAAACCTAGAATTTTCTTTGCTATCTTTGAAAAAGCATTGCCACCCACTGGATTCCACCACTGATGAGGCAACAAGTTACATTCATTGACATCGGGAGCCTCCAATAAGGGGTCGAAAGGCCCTGTCATTTCTTCAAATTGCATCAGCTCATCCATTGCTTCTAATGCCGACACTCCTAAAGACTGACTCATTTTCCGTATGACTCAATTCAAGGCTCGCTTGGCTTGGCCATCGCCAAGAACTTCTTGGACATCTGCTAGAAATGGATTCAGGAGTGCCCCGCATAGTGCAAGTCTGTATGCATCAACTTCCAATGGGCGTCAAATTGCTTCTCATATTTGTCTGCCAACACTAGATCCAACCAAAATGACGCTTGCTTCAAATTATACATGTGGGTTTTTAATTTCTTCATTATTATCCAAGCTCGAGGCATGGCCGGAATTTTTCCATCAAAATGACAAAGAGCAAGGAGTACAAGCTCTACCATTTGCAAGAACTTCTTATATTTTATTCAAAACGCCTTCGAATGAATGTTATGATGGATTTGTCTTGCTCGGACTTGAAGTATGCATCCATTTTTCCTCCTCACCAAATTGAACTCAAATTGCATGTCGTTGTCATCATTATCACGAAGTGCAATGCTTGCTTGCAATCTACCAATTGGTCTATCATTGGGAAGTTGGTGGCGAAGCGTGTTTCAGAAGGAAGTCGCAAGACTTTGTTGGGTGACCACTTCCGAAAAAGAACCAACGTGAGTTGATACTTCTTGATGTAATTCACAATATCCCTACACTCCTGTATCAAATCTTTCATTGATTGAGACTTTCTCCAATCTTTCAAAAGTAAGTCCAAAATGTGTGCAACACACCCCTGTCTATACAAGTGAGGGTATTTTTCTTCCAAGCTTGTCATAGCCCCAGTCATTACTGCAGCATTGTCCGTACATAGTTGGACAATGTTCAAAGGGCCCAGCTCGTCTATGTAATTCCCCATCTTCTCCGTCGTATAAGCAATGTCCTTTTTATCTCCAGTGTTATCTAACAATCCCAAAAAGACATCCCCGGCAGGACAGACCAGCATCATGTTCAACAATGGACGGACATTGGTATCCAACCAACCATCCGAACAAAAAGTCGCCATGTATTGATTGAGTTTGTAGTCCGCTCAGAGACCACCTTCTTAACGACTTCCATTTTGACATCTATCATCTTTGTTCGCACTATGTTGTACGAGGGCAAATGGTACACAAATCCAGTTGCAGCTATTTCCTTCACTGTGTTTACAAAGGCGGGATGTTGCACGACATTGAATGCAATGTTGGCCTCATAAAAGAAGGAAGCCCATGTCTTATCCAACTTCTGCCTCAGGCCCACTTGTAACGCCTCATCCATATTTCTTTGACGGGAAACGGTTGGCCGATTAATCCTTCTCTGGACCATTGCAGATGTGGAATCAACTGAATCAGAGGTAGGGGCTAGTGTTTCATTTGTACCACTAGGATTTGCAGAGCCTTCTCCCTCAATGTTTGGTGAGGTGGAACAACAGACTCATCAGCGTTGCCGATAACCGGATCTTCATACATCTCTTCATAGCTCATGGATTTAGGGACAACCCCCTGAGAATCCCTAAACTTGTTAGGTACAATCCTAGGCATTTTCTTACAACGATCTGACGTGTTTGAGCCACCAAATCCAAAATGACTAAATGCCCTCTTCTATATAAATGTTTTGTTCCACCCTCAGAATATGCATTTTTGAGGATAGGCAGAAGCATCATTCTCAGTGCATGGTACTAGCCAAGGGTCCCACTCTTTTGTGTCTCTATGTGTATCATTTGCACTATTTCCCCTACCATCGCCTTATCCAGCCATCTTGTTTATCTGCAATACGTTCAACACAAAATTGTTTAATCAATGAACCTTATAATGTATAAGAAGTAATGACAAAGTCCCTTGCTAAGAGTGTTCTTCCGAACCCGTCAAAGCAAGGTTATTGCCCTCCAAAGAACCAAAACGTTTGCAAGAAGCCTCTTTCAAAGATTCAAGTCAAAAGTCTAATTTTCAAAGCAAGGTGACAAGGAAAGATTGCCCCCCCGGATTTATAGTGACGGACTTCCAGGACCCAAGGTCGCCCCATCAACAAGTGCGGCTTTATAGTGACGAACTTCTAGGACCCAAGGTTGCCCCATTAAGGAGTGCGGGTTCAGTAGGGGCGACTTTGGTAAAGGGCAACCTCGGGTACCTTGAAGCAGCGACCTCGTTCACTTGCAAATAAAGGGCGGCCGCGGGTATACTGACGCGACCTCGGTTCCTGTCACAATCAAGAGCGATTGCGGCTATATGGGCAACCGCGGGTCTTATAGCAACCTCGGATAAAAGAGAGACCGCGGGTGTTGGCGAAAATCGATTGATGAAGTATATCAACACTTCATTAGCTCTATGAAATCTCAAGTATGATTCAAATTCCATTTGTTGGAAAAAAAAAAGGTCTGGTTCAAAATAGGGCTATATAATGATTTCGGCGGAAATTGTGAGATAGTAGAAGACTCTAGATTTTGAACCTCTAAAACACCAATGCCTTTTTTTTTTGCATATAATCAGTTAAGACTGCAACTTCTATAGCATAGATTAAATAATGTGGAAAGGGTGTTTTATGCTCATATAACCATAGAATCATATACCTAACAGGTAGGACAATGTGTGCAACAAAATTCAAAAATTTAGACAACAGAGATTACAATAAATTTGCGTTTCCACTTTAAATTGAAAAAAAATTATTCCAAAGCACATTGCAAAAGAACATCAATAGATTTTGAGCCTTCATAAATTTTTTTTGAGCACTTATAAATTTTGAGCTTTAAATCTTTGTGGCGGAGGATTGGATTTAGAGTCTATGATCCAAGAAAAATAAAGAAAATTGATTTGTCATACGCCACAAAAATATTATCATTTAATTGCACAGGGCCTGTTTTGAGCCTCTTGGAATTTATTCCAAACCCTAAACCAAAAGCCAACATTTTGATAAGTTGAATCAGTTCTTTTATATTATAACCATACAAATTTGAACTACGCATGTAACTGATGTAAAAGATTGCAGAAGAAAATAAATAAAAAATCGTTTAATGATTCAAAGATTATAATCTTTGATCATCTGGTTGTTAGAACTATGCAAATCTTTGTTGACCAACTGTAAAGGCTTGGCGGTTTAGGTACTGGGTCTTTTCCAATGCAATGGTTCACTCTGTATGTTCCAAAAAATTTATAAATAAAAACTATGCAAATCTCTGACTTCTCTTTTTGCATATGGAATCTAAAAAATTGAAGACAAAAAAAATATGCGATTGACAAGCGTAACAAGTACAACCCTATTTAATTTTTGACTTCTCAAAAATGTATTATATACTTTTTGAAGATGAATTTCTAGTGTGATTTTTCTTCTAAGATTTTGGGTTTCTTTAAGGCTCATTTGCAGAAGCCCTTAATAATACAAAAAGTCAATATTGCAATGGGTACCTTGGCACCAAATCTTGAAAAGAGAAATCGAAATCATTCATTTCCAATATAAAATTGTTTAAGCTACAACTAAACTTAATAAATAATTTTTCAGAATTATAAACTACTAAAAATTGCAATTTCATTAGGCTCTTTTTAACTTCTATCTTTATTCAACACCACATTAGGATGCTTGCGGCATTCAGAGATGTAATAGAATTACGTTCAAGATAGAAGGAAAATCTATGGTACTAGTAATTCTAAGATGGAATTAAATTGCACTAATCTGAATGGTGTGATGTGTCTAGCAAGAAAAATAAACCACATGAAAATTTGTTGAAGAATTACTTCAAAAACCGCAATCATTAATGAATTATATATGTTAATTTTTCAAGAACATGCTCTAATTGATTGACAAGCAAGATTGTCTATAACTTCCTGAAAACAAATCCAAACAAAATGAATCAAAATGAAGCTTTCAATGTAAAAAAACATATAATGTATGAGGAAAATATATATTGAAAGAAAAAATTATTTGAACATATATCCATACTTTGTTTGCCTCTTCTCTCCTATTTTGAGCGTTTTTGGGCATGTGTTTTGTTCATTTGCACCAATTGCACCCCAAAATAAATCAATTTTACTTTCTTCAAGAAGAGTTCCAATAAATCATGGCAAACATGGAGACAACACGTACATGCATGATATCACACTTCTCACCCAAAAAGACTATATGCCTTAAGGGATTAAATATTTGATAAATGATAATAAATGTGTTGTTCAAAATTATAGTAAATATAAAATTGACTTCTATAAATTGATACTGGGCTGTATTTTATGTAATTTTGATTTTTTATTTACATCCAAGTTTGGTGTTGTAGCCGGCATACAATGCTTGTGTCATTTTAAACATATCCATTTCTTCTACACCTTCTATTAAAACATTGTCGAGCTTTCATTTTCTTCTTTTAAATTGCAAAATTCATTATCATCAATTTCAAAATTGTTTCATCACAAAATTGCCTTCAAAGAAAAATGAAAATAAAAAAAATTCTTTGATTTCTTGTGTTCTCATTTTCTTTTATTTTGTGTTTTGTCAATTTCTGCTTAATACTTATAGACCCTTGTTCAAGCTTCTCATTTTTGTATATATCATTACACATTTATATATGCCTACAAAAATGTAAAGAAGTTGACAATCATAGACATTCATGTCTATACATTAATTGGAAATTATACAAATCATAGAATTCAGGCTCATATACATTTAGGCTCGACAATGAAGTACATTGGATTTACCATATTTGCTAAGAATTTTCAAAATGGATAGTACACTTTATTATATTTACATGCACAGGGTAGTGTATAGTCCTACAACAACCCCAACAACAAAATTGTGTCATATAACATCCACCTTGCCCTAATAATTCCTCTTCTTCTTCTCCATCTCGACAAGCACCGCTATTTCTTCCATCTTAATGTTGTTATTTGAGCGCTCCCAATCTGAAAAAGTAGGATCAAATTCCCAAACTTTCCAAAACAAATTCTGTCAATCAAAATCAACATGGCAGTGGATAATGGCCTCTTCCAATTTCCTTTCGTAGCTCTTAAAATAAGCTACCCTCTTTTGGAGCTCCACTAATTCATTAGAGCGCATCTCATTTTCCCCAGCACAATCCTCCAAACCAGACACATCCATGACATAGTCAAGGGGTTTTTTGTTGTTGATTCCTTCAAGAAAATTTAACCTTGATTGTGTTTACTCCAACATTGCTTTTCAATGTCCTTCAAAGTGAAGCGGCTGAGGAATCATCCGGAGGAGAAAAAAAAAGTTAGCTTGTTTCGAAGATACAAGGTAAAGATGGCGTGGGCTTTAGTGTATGTGACACATCTTATACACAAGTCTCTGGTGTTACACAATGACTTGTCCCCATGGAATGTAATGTTGCATTTCTTGATTATTCAAATGACATAATTCACATCAAGATTTGTGATTGGGGAATTTCAAGTTGTTTTGACAAAAAGCCCCATCACATTATGGCTACCCCGATGTGGATGATTGGAAACGACAAGAGCGACAATGTTGGTGGGTGGCTTTGGAGTTGTTCTATATATATGGGCCTCAAAATTCCGATATGAGCATAGAGATTATGCAATCAATACAAAAATATGCGCAGCACTGGTACTCGTATTATATTGAGAAATTGACGGAATGGATGAGGATTGGAGATATGACTGACTTTGACCCAGATTTATTCAAAAATGCCAACGGATCTAGGTTCTTTGCTTATAAGTTGGATCAACTTGTGAACCTTGATCCAAAGAAGAGACAAACATGCATTGAGGTGACGAACTCGCTCATGGCTGCACCATGGTGCATGAAGCCCACCGAAGCAGTTTTCCGCGACTCGCCTCTATAGAAGGAGTGTACAAGTTCTTATGGTGAGGGTAGCACATGGAAGGAATGAAAATGTTGGCCTTGTTGTTTGCCTCTATTTTTGTAATATGGTATATGAATCTAGAAAAATACTTCTTATCATGTGCAATGTCATAAATAAATCTAGTATTGTGTATGCAGTCTGCCCAATTTCATAGACTGAAGCTTGAAGCTTGATTTTGTTTTGGAAACTATCTACTATATTAGATTGCAATGTGATTGGAATTGTTCACTTGCAAACTATTGAGTGTACCCAATTCAGAAATCCATATATCAGTCAATGGATGTTGTTGTAAGATTTGTTTTCCGCATCACTTATTTTATGTGATTATTTCAAAAGAAAACATTAATCCCTTCAAGTTTATGAGTGCCATTTTGAAAGAACGATTGAAGCAAAAGACATCTAAAATTCAAAGAATCGTTATTTCCATTTCATCAAGATTTGTGATTAGAAATCAAGACCCTAAAAAATTAGTTATTTTTCATCCCTTAAATACTTGTTATGTAGAATTATAGAAGTTAATTTAGAATTGAAGGAAATTCTAAACCGTAAATAGCTTTTAGAGGGAATTGGTACAGTAGTAGCTGGTATCCACAGTGAAATTGTTGTTCTAAGAGATCACAACCTTGTGAAACCTATAAAAAAAAGATGTTTGAATCATGAGCCCTCAAGGCCGAAACGCCAATGCTACTTGTACCACGAGTGCTTATAATTTTAAATGACTTGTACCATCACCGTTTCTTAGAATTATTCATTGGAAAGTTCCCAATTTGTCAATATGACAATTACATCTAGTGACCAAGGAAATAGTAGATAATTGATATTGGTATAATGGGATAGGCTAGGTTGAGCTCCAAAAAAAGTTTTTGGAGTGAATTACTTACTGTCAATTTAAAGGGTAAAGAAAATACTAAATATTGTGGGCAAGCCATATTGATTTCGGCTGTCAAAGTTGAAATAGAGTAAATATCCTATATGAAACTCTGAACTGTTTTTTTTCTTTAAAGTTTTTTTCTTATAGATTTTTTTTTGGCTCTCTAAAAAGCTTTGATTCATTTCATTTGGATATTTTATGAGACACTTATGGACAATCTTGTTTTTGGTCACTTAGAGCATCTTCCTAAAGAAAAAAACTTGCAGAGTTGAAAAATTCTTTTACATATTTGTACACATACAGATGATTGAAGGACTAGACTTTCCTAATAGATTTAAAACAAGTACAAACAACAAATATCATACATGTATAACATGCTTTAAAAAAGGTGCCCAAATCTTTTTTGATATTTTTGATAAATTTATCAAATGTATTTTTGAATTATTTTTTAATACAATTTAATTTTTCCAGACACTTGTAATCCCTAAAAGCCCTAGGAATTAGGATAGAAATACAAATGTATTAGAAAATATAAGTTCTCAAACTTAATTTGAAGTTTTCATCAAAGAAGAGAGTACAAAGTACAAAAAGTAGAAAGCATCCGTATGGTAAAGTTATTAAATTATTTTTAGCTTCTTTTAAAAATTCCTTTTGAAAAAAAATTAATCCCAAATATTAACCCCAAAAATTAACCCCAAATACATTTTCTATCTTCTGCATACGCTTTTTTCTGGTATTGGTCAAAATTGTGGTTTCTATTGATTTGTAAAAAAATGCATAAGATCTAATAATGAAAATACCAACCCTATTCTGTAATAGTAAGTTTTTCAACAATAGTCAAATCTTAACACTTTGTGCTATTTCTCTTATAATTTAGGTTTGACTGTAGTGATTTGAGTTTTGCCTACAAATATTGATCAAAATCCAACCCCTTTGAAAAAACAAAATAAAAAATTCAGAACATGCCTCCTTCTCCCCAAGAAATCTGTCCAATTGGAAAACTTCCAACCAATTTTTTTTTTATTAGCAATCTGGTGCAAAATATGATTTAATTTTATGGCCTGGCACCACGCCTATAGGAAAAAATGGTACTAAAAAGGTGCAAAATTGCTAGAAAGCTTCAAATAAATTCAAAATCTTGGATGAAATCGCCAAAGTGGAAAAAAAAATTGAACTAGGATATATGTGATATGCAAGGCTTTTTGTTTTGGACTTTCTAGTGCTTTATTGCACTAGAAAAAATAATCTGGCACTAAAATGGTAAAAAAATTGGCAAAAAAATTGGTTGAAATCATCCTAAAAAATTCAAAGTACAAAAAAATACTAGATGAAATCGCCAAATTTTGAGTGGAAACCCAGTTATAGACATATGATATGTATATTTTCTATCTGGTATAGATGAATGTTGAAATTTGGAGCACCATTGTAACATTCAATATTGCCACTTTGGCACTTCATTAAAAATGGGAAAAAAAACCAAGCTTCCTACATATAGTTGCCATGGACCCATACCCGCATTCGTCTAGTACACGCAATCGGGATGAAAAGTCCCGTATCCGCGTTTTTCAACAGTTCGCAGTCAAGATGAGAAGTCCCATACTTGCGTTTGCCAAGAACTCAAGGTTGCTTCCATGGCCTCACTTGCACCCACTACAAACCCGTACTCGCCTCCTTGTGACTTCGAGTATTAAAGCAATCACTTAAATCTGCATTCTCCACTTCTGGCTCTGCATATTGACTGTCATCTACCTAGAAGTGGCTGACTGCATACACATGGGCTAGGGGCTTGAATTGTGAGGGGGATATGTTGTCCCTTTCCTCCTCGTTTCCGGAACTTATTTTCATGCTTGAGATTGATTTCACATCTTTTTATGGTAAATGATTTTATTTTTGTAAATGTGAATTGCAATTGCTTTAGGGTTTTCTTGTTTGTGTAGAACGGATTCATTCTTAGATCATTAGACAAAATACCTAATGCAGCATTCTCGATACAAAGTGATCATTATGGAAGACGAGACTCCACCATTCCCGCCTACGTCACCCGAATCGCTAACTCGGCTCCAAAAGAAGGCGCTTTGTGATAAGGATCAAAAAAGAATTAGGAAAACCTATAAAAAGCATGAGGCTATCCTTTTGCATAAAAAAATTAAGGCTTTGGGGGGTTGGATCCTTGCCTTTCCAAAACAACAGTTTTGCTTTGTATCTTGTCCAAATGGTGTATGCCAAGCGTATATTGAAGAAGGAGGTGGATTGGACGACTTTAAAGGAGCTCCCTAAAGGAAACTATCCTGCCAACGCAACAATCCTGATCGAAGCTGCTATACTTGATGCCAAGAAGAAGTTGGCATTAGTTAAGCCAGGGAAGTTATGCATTCTTAATGAAGAGGTAATGTGGTCGGATGGTTCTAGCTCCGGTAGCCACACCCATGAGTACGACGGGTATGATTGGCAAAGTGAGGACAAAAAATATGTTGTTACAAATTGGTATAAGAAGGGCTTGAAGTCGGAGGTTGACAAGAAAGGAAAGAAGAAAATTGAGGAGCTTAAGATTGTATCTGACATTCCCAAACAAGGTATAGAAGATGTGGAGGAAGTGGAAGTGGACAACGAGTTCCATGAGCGCAATGGCAATAAGAGCAAGAATGATTCAGATGACGATGTGGAGATGTTGGGCGCTAAGATTGCAAGCGCAAGAATATATTTATGGGAAGCGACTACGGAATTGAAAGAATTGAAAGAACAAGAACTTTCAGATTTGGGCACCCGAGAGTATGTGTTATCATACAAGTGAGAATTAGAGATTGTGAATAAAGAGGTAGCTGCAAACGACAAGTACTTGGTTGCTTTGAAGAAAAATAAAGATAATTATTTGAACAAGATAGCTGATGGCGCGCTCACATGATGGATGATGTCATAGTGTATAAAAAGAAACTCAAAATCTTGGAACGCGATCGTTTGAGGCTATAGTATGAAAGGCAAAGCCTGGATGTGCAAGTAGCTTGAAAAGAAAATGAGTTATACACAACTGCTGTAGAACATTTGTTGCAGCTAGACAATTTGGCTATGGCTCCAGGGTATGGTAGTAGCCTTGAAGAATTAGCAAAGCTTTGGAAGTTGGTGAAGCTGCACAAGAAAAAAATTGAAGTGCGTCTAGAGGAGTATTATGAACTGAAAGTCAAACGTCATTTTAATAAGGATTGGATGGCGTGGAGCAGAGCTATTAGAGGTGCACTATCTGTAGAGCTAGAACAGATGGGGCCGGAGCCAAAAGAAAGCGACTATCTCAGCATTAGTGGAAGCATGAGGGATTATTGTTAATAGCCCAGTGCAAATTTCCCGGTTCGCGCACCTTTTTTGATGTCCATTACTTTGAATATGAAATATAAAGTTTTCTCTTTCAAAAGTGTCCCTGAATTCCCATGTATATAATGACTTTGAAATTGGCTTATGTCCTTATAATCCCATAAGGATGTGAAAAAGCACCATGACATTTCAACACATTAGTACTTGAACACATTGTTAACCTCTGCAGTGTTCTACACTAGTAGAAAATTCAGATTTTTTGTTGATTTGGTCGCGTTGATCGAGGTCACTTTTTTGTTGATTTGAACAAAAATCAACATATTCTATTCAAATCAACAGAAAATTGACCTTGATCAACGCGACCAAATCAACAGAAAATCTAAACTTTCTACTAGTGCTATGACTATGTTTTCATCGGTGCAATTTGTAACCTTCCATTTTTTTAAGAAATACTAATTTTTTTCTAAAAAATAGTTTTTCAACATATGTAACATTCGGATGTAGTAGTATGTTGTCTTGAAAGCATTTGTTACAAAATTTCAAAAGTTCCCATCGCAAGATTTGCAATATATAAGCATTCAAATGAAATAAAACTTTTTTGAGGGGCCCCCCAAAAGCTTGGCAATTGCACTACGGAAGCTTATTTTTCTATGGAAAAATGTGCATAATGGTAATGCTTCTTTGGATTGTTTTTCCTAGACATATGGGTGTCATGCTTGAGATATTTCACATCAATTGGATTTTTACAAGATATAGGAAAGAAATAGTGAGTATAAAGAAAGAATGAACATGATTTGAAATATTGAATTGTTAAGAATTTATATATGAAATAAAAAAGACCAATCCTAGTAGTGGCAATGTTGTAATGAACAATCTACACCTAAGGTTTCTATTTTCTTCGAAAATATTGGAACTTGACTTAAATAAAGGACTTTAAAGTATATTTTTGAATACAAAAACAGTAATTGACGTTTATAGAGTTGAATGTCTCTAATGT
The DNA here is from genome assembly GCA_963969595.1 of Neckera pumila. Classification (NCBI taxonomy): domain Eukaryota; kingdom Viridiplantae; phylum Streptophyta; class Bryopsida; order Hypnales; family Neckeraceae; genus Neckera; species Neckera pumila. The sequence continues at coordinate 3,398,976 of OZ018418.1, forward strand.
TAGATTCATTGATTTCATGAAAATTGATTGACTCAAAGTCTTTGTGAATAAAACTCTAGAAAACGGTGTTGCTATTTCTTGTTTATGAAGAAAGTGAATTATTTAAATTTGCGCCAGCTGTCCAAGTTCAAAATCAAAGTAAAAAACTATATATTATTGGATATCTTGGATAATTTTATATTGAGAAGTTATAAAAATTGTTGGACCTTACAATGATTCCTTGTCTACATCTTCTATTAAAATTGGGGCCCAAATATAGAAATCTGTAGTGACATTCATCATGCCCAAAATGACTATGTAGTTAATACTCTAGAAATGCATGTTTGTTTTGTAGGAGTTAATGGATTAGTATCTTTAACTATTTTCTTCATGAGAATGTCAAATGTCATCTTCTTTTTAGTCAGAGAATATTTATTTTATAAAAAAAAAGATAGTAGTAGCCGGAAATAAGGGTAGGAATCTTTTATGCACAAATATTATAAGACTGCTTAAAGTTTATTGTATTTGAATTTTATGTTAAATTAAAAAAATCCCGTGGATTATTTTATTTTATTTTTCAACCTTTCCTTTGTTGAAACTAAGAGTATCCATTCTTTTGGTTTTCCTTATTAAAGAATGTTTTCTTTTATACAATAAAATAAGAACATTTGTTAATTTATACAAAAATGTTCTGGATATCTATTATAAGAGCTAAAATGAAGAGCACACATTCTCTTGCATTCTACTATTAGATTTTTGTCAAAATCATGAATACCTTGTCTATTTTTTTTCCCTAAATAACCCCAAAAAAACCATTATCCATTTAGAGGACATTTAGAAATTCAGGCAAATACGTATAGGTTGGGTTCTTCTCATGATCACTTTTTGCAACTGTTTTTGAAGATAGGAGAACTGATAATCCCTTTGGGAATATCATTTTTTTATCATCCTCTGCCATAAACAGAAATTGTGCCCCCAAAAGCTCAAAATAGGGGAGAAGGGGCAGCCAACAGAATTTTGCATTATTTTTTTATAATTTTTTTTGCAACATATATTATATTTCTTCTTAATTAAAAAGCTTTGATTCATTCTATTTGAATTTGTTCTAAGAAAGTTGTGGGCAATCTTATTTTTTGGGGACTTAGAGCATCTTTTTGAATAAAACAATGTGTAGGATTCATTTATAAATGTAATTTTTACAAAAATGAAAATAAAATAGGTCCACGTGGTATAGTTTTTGTGCTAGAATAATCTCACCATTGGAATTATTGAATTTTAATTCGATATCATGGACATCAAAAATCCATATTATCCTTCTATCTTGTACCTACTTGGCTACTTGTATTTAACAATTTTTTAATAATGAAAATAATTTTTATTTTATCTTCTTTTTCTTGGTAGACTCTCAACTCAATTCTCCCCTATAAAATAGAAAGATTTGTAGGTCAGAACTTTGTAGTGCATGAAATTAAAGTGCATAATGTTCAAATTCAGGAAACTTGGTTCCACAATATGCTAGAGAATCACCTCATATGTAGTTCAAACAGAAATATCTTGCAACCCATGCGATTGGAAATTCTTAAATATTTTCCACACATTGTCATATGACTTACGTGTAAGATCCTCCGCTTAGATATGAAAAGAAGAAAAAAATTCAAACTTTTTGGTAGTCCTTGCTATGGAATTGGCTGTTTTCAGTTTCTTTTGGTAGGAAAACAGCCTTATTTGTTTACGGGTTTAGGATAATGAAATTCATAAGCAAAAGATACTCATTTGCGTTTCTTATTATGTTTTTTATTTTCTTTCTAAAACCGTAAACCATTGTTTATTTTCTGATAGTTGAAGTAAAATTTACAATATGAGAAGGAAAACACCTGTTTTCTTTTGTTAATAGGTTTCGATATACATCTTTTTAAGAATGACAACCTTCTTTATATTTTTTCTTTATTCCCAAAAGACTTTTTCTTTTAGTTTATTATGTTTTCAATATTTAAACAAAATAAGTACTTATTACTTTTTTAAATAATTGTAGACAATTCCCAACTTCCCGTACACATAAAAAGAAATGCACTCACTTAGTCACTTCCTTTCATTATTAATTTATTATGTTCCAGCTTTTTTTAAATAAAATGCTATTGTTAATTTGCTATTTATTTTTCTTGGAGTTTCTAATTCTTTTTTTTCAAACAATGAACACCCTTTCTAATTTTTAATACTATTTCCGAATTTTGTTGGAAGAAAGTGAAGGCCTTAACCCTCTTCCGTTTTTAGATTTGTGAATAAGTATTTCTTGTATAGTTGTATCAGAAGAGCACCCATTTTGTTTCACTATTATCAATATTATGCTTGATTGAATTTTTTTTTGGAAGGCAAATTGTCTTTATTGTTTTCTTTTATGAATGAATGTTATTTATTTTTACATAAAAAATAGTCATTTCCATTTAGTACTATCCAAATCTTTTTTTTTGATAAGAATAAGAATCCTTCTGGATTTTTTATTGTGAAGGGTTATTTATTGAATAAGCAGAAGAGCACTGCTTTTCTTGCATTATTATGTTCTTCTACTTATTTTGGAAACATCATATTTCTGTTCATTGTCTTTCTTCATGAATGAATTATTTTAATAAGAAAGACTTCCATTTTCTAAAGTGATTCAATTTCCTGCAGATTTTTAATAAAATTGCAAGAGTCATTAATTTTAGAGAAAACAATTGAAACTTTCTTGGATCCCACCAAGAGGAGTGTAGCACCCATTTTATTGCATTATTATGTTCCTATATTTATTAATTTTTTTAAGGAATTCTAGAGACTTTGCTTCATGAAAAGAATAACACATATTTTATTCCATTATTACGTTCCAATACATGTATTTTTGAAATAAAATCCTTTCATTTTTTGGACCATTTCCTCTTTCCTGTACACGAAATCAAGAATGGGAAGAACATGCATCGTTTACTTAGTTTGGCTTCACGTCTTGGAAGTTAATTTTTGTATATCTACATGGAATGATAAGAATAGAAAGGCCCTTCCTTTTGTTATTATTAGTCTATTATAGTTGATGATTTATGGAAAAAGAATAAAAACACCAATTTCTTTCTCGACGATATATATTAACGCAAAAATGCACAATCATGTGAAGCAATAAAGGTAGTATTTATTATATAAAATCAAAGCATTATAAAATTGCTTTGCATAAGTACAAAATTGTAATACAAAGCCATAGAAGTGGAATGAAAAAGGAATACTAAAGCACTACATACTACTCGACTAGGCGAGCATGGATATTATATGATCCTATATTATTGAGCCACTTCGGATTTCTGTTATAACGCAAAGCTGATCTGAAAGTGAACGATTCTTGCAAACATTTAGTTGATAACAATTTTGTTGTTTACTGAACAGCTTCCTTCACCACGTTCATAATTGGATGACTCTCCAACCCCAAGCTTGCGCTTTGCATGAGTTCGTGATGCTGGTCCATCCACGTTCAAAATGGATTCCAAGACATTGGAGTCCTTCAGAGCTTGGAGGGTTCTCATTGTCTATGGAGAGTGTGCTTCCAAAAGATAGTCAAGTGCTTGACTTTGGTAGTAAGGTCCATATGTAGAGTCCAGATAAGCCATACTAGTCAAATCTTTGATGGAGGTATTGTCATCTTGATTGACCACCCTCTTCCCGTCTAAATCCCATCGGTGACTTTGAGGATGAGGACCCCACTTGAAAGTTGCAAAGCCTTTATTAAAATAACCTCTGAGGCATTGGAAGAAAAATGACCTCTTCCCTTCATGTTGTAGACCTTCTCCCATCAGCCTTGGTGCAACTGCCGCAACTTCTGCGGGATCTGTCTCCCAGTTCAATTGGAAGCTCAAATTTCTAGATTCTTAAACATGTAGCCCTTGTTGCCAACTCCAAAGCAAGTCTCGCCCCTAGAGTTTAGAATCTATCATGTCGAGACTGTGCTCCCAGGAAGGTGGCATGTAAGTCATCAAGCTGAATAAAGCATACAACCAATCATGGAATGGTGCTGAACATATCACGCAACGTTGTCTAATCAAACATTGTGTGCTGAGACATTGCGGATGGTACATGTGTCTACAAGATCCAAGTGCCCACCCTCCTTTGGGACCAAATGGGTCTAGACATATGGGGCATTTGGTGTGGTCCAAGACAAAAGGTGCAATCTTTGGCCACTAGAGCTGTTGTTCCTTCTCTATCAAGTGGCTATACTTTTGATTCTCATGGTCCCAACCCATTTCTTTCCAATTTACTACAGTCTTTCCAGGCACTCTCCAACGTGGGCATGTCACTGGAAAACATATTATCGAGCAATGCCCAAGATGCAAGTCCATTCTCCCGTTTCGGAGCATTTGCAACAAAGTTTTTCAAAACTTTATCCAACTCTTGAGCAATTTCTTGTGATCTATCCACCAAAAGAATGCACGCGACTTTCCAACTATAATATGTGGCCGCCAATTGTGCCAACTGTGTGGTGAGTGTATTGTTTTCCTCTTGAAGACCCAGTATTTTCACGGACAATACGGGATGTGGAATTGCAGGAAATGAAAGTGAATCTTGGGTCCCTTGGAGTTGATCACTCATCATAGCAATATTGTCTTCCATGATTGTAGCAAGAGGTGCATTTGGAAGAAGTGAAGAATGCTTGATACGCTTGGTAGGAGGTGAATGGTGAAGGACGTCACTTGTGAGGTCTCCTACAACCTTGTCCAATTGATGTGGATTGTGCTTGACAAAGGCATCGTCCATGTCCGACAAAGTCAACGTCTCACGCTCCTTGTCTTGTAGGCGTTGCAGTTCTTTGGACTGTTGAGAAATGACAGCATTTTCTTCATTGCAATTAGATCGCAGTTTTTGGATATTTGATTGCAGTGAAGCAATTGTTGTGTCTTTGGCCTTTAAGAGATCAAGGGCCTTACATAGAGCTATAGTGTTGTCAGCGACAACTGCTTGTGACTGAGGAATGGGAGTACGGACAACTGTTTGTATAGGCATGTTATCGTTCGGGCCGAAGTCAAAGACGTTGCTTGCACCCGGTGGTGCCAACAATGGTTGTAAAACGGTCATTGAAGGTGATGCAAGTCCAATTTGGTTGGTGGAGTGCCGCACCTTTGAGGGATGTTTTATTCTTCGTCCCCATGATGATGAAGCAGCCTCGACATTTTGAACTTGAACCTTGGTGGACTCGACAGGTTGCTCCCTAACTCGTACTATTTTGGGGGCTTGCGTGCCATCGGAATCCTCATCTGGTTTTGATTCCTCAGTGTGAACTTTAAAAGTTTCAATGTTTTGACAATCACTACGAATATGGCCTAAACCTCCCTCTGGGAATGTCAGGACCCCTTTTGGATGTGCTACATATAGACTTTCTTTCATTGTGCACCAATCAAATTCTTTATTCACGGCCACTTTAGCGTATTCTCCTCTGGCAATGAATAGAGGGACCTCATTCCTCTCTTCAAAAGGGATTATGTAGAGGACCTGGTACAATTCCACGCATCTTTGAACAAAAGCTGGAGTTTCACAATACTTTAGATTCGCCTTATTGGTGTGCTTGTTGTAATGATGGCGCCATGCTGGAAAGAACTTTTGGATGTGGCACCATTCAATGTAATCTTTGCAGATTTGCATTGTCCACGGCCCTTCTTCTTAGTTCCAACCTTTAAAAGCGAGGTGATTTGCACTATTCAGCATATGCCATCGCTTTCGGTGAATGGTGCCTCTGCGCTTCTGGCCCTTATCTTTGATAGCCTTTCTGACATTACTAGGAGTGTTGTATGTAGTGTGCAAAAGAGGAACTGACCTATCACTGTTTCCTACAGCAGCCATTGGATTTGTTGGAGAAACAATATTCGCGGTAACAAGTGGCGTGAAAGAACTCAAGAAGTAGTGAATATTCAACTTGAAGGTAACGCATGCAGCCACGTAAGGATGCAAGACCAGAAGCCTCAACATTGAAGAAGTTGACAAATGCCGCATGGGCGAGTGAACTTATAAGCGGTGCAAGCTCTGGTTACAGAGGGCACGTGCAAATGAAGCAATCGCGCGTAAGGCGACCTCATGTCATTTAGGCGCGTGCAGGCCCTTCACAGGCGACTTCGAGTCTGAGAAGCGACTTCGGGTCTAGACGCGCAAACTCGAGTACAAAAAGGGCGACCTTGGTTACCGGATAGGCAACTGAGGGTCCAAACTTGGCGATCTTGTCTAACAGCAGGCAACCTTAGATCTAGGAATCACGACCTCGGGTCCTGGGAGGGCAAGTGTAGGTTGCAGTGGGCAACATCAGGTTATCCTTGCTTACCCGCAATCGCCAAAGGTTTGGTCGCCTCGACACCCAATTGCCCACCTAGCCTCACCCGCCCGGTCGCCTCCATCGCAGTTGCCTACCCGTGTTTTTTGTATCCGCGGTTGCCCGATATCCGCAGTCTCCTATCTGAGGTCGCCAAATCCACGTTTGCCCTAAACCCGCACTCGCCACATCTGTTTGTGCCCCAAAATGTGCCACGCGGATGCCACATGGCGTCCAGGTGGCGTAGGTCAAAGGGAGATAACTTTTAGGAAAGTCATAGGTAATTTTGACCTTATTGGACATTGCAAGGGGTCTACTGGACGTCATGTGACGTCTAATTGTTGCGCTCATGGCGATGTCCGGGAAGACAACCCTGATTACAAAGCACTATAGCCAGAAGAACTGACCCTCCACATATAAGCATTGCTTGCAAAGTACTCCGTAGTACACTTCATTCCCATTATAGCAAACTGAACAATTTTGTGGCCCTAAAATTAAATTGAAATTAATTGAGTGTCATGGAGAAAGCACCTTATACCCTTCAACAATTTATATGCTAAGCAATTTAGCTAATTGTCCAAATCTATGATAACTTCATGATATTAGTCCATGAAGTTCATTCAGATGCACGGCGTAATACATGTGCTTCCTCCTTCTAATTACAACATGTACAACCACTGGTTCTATATCTCGAAATTAAGAACTCCACTCATACTGAAGCTAAGGCTAATTGTATGCATTTCTTTAGTCACTGTATAGTAGATATTGATTCTACTAAGCCTTTGACCAAACTAGACTGCCTCTAAAGATGAATTTCATTTTTTGGTCTAGAAATTGATATATTATTTATTGAGTGTTCTTTCCGGAACAGCTTCTTTGCAAGTTCACATGCTATCCTAATTTTCTTTCCGAACACGGCAACAGTTCGACATGCACGACATTTAAGACATCTAGTAGCCCCTCCTTTGTCAAGTAAAGTCTAATAAAGTCAACTTTAAGTTTGACTATCAAATAACTTTCATTCACCGTCCATATTAAAATGGCTCTCAATGTGAACATTTTCTCCCCCTCCGATTTTGACATATTTATTACTGGAACACCACTCCAAAGCTTCAATAGATCACAAATAAGAAGACGCAAAATCACATCAACAACCTCTGCTGTAGTTGCTTTTGGACCGCAAATTAGCATAGCTTGGGACATGAAATTTTTTGAAGTCAGCAGCCACGGGGGAAGGTTATAAACTGTAATGAAGAAGACCCACATTGAGTGCTTGATGGCGTTATTCTTAAATGAAATAATGCCATCTCCAACTAGTCCAAGTCGAAGATTTGTCTTCACTTCCGCAAAGTTGGGATGGTTCCAATCTATATTCTTCCAATGCAAACTGTCTGAGATAGACCTAATATTATATTCATTAAAATGGAGGGTTTGTGGACTCTCAAACTAGTCTTAGGTATTTGAAGACACAACAAGTGACATGCATGGGCTCTAATTTAGCTCAAAAATCACTCAATTAATTACTCTAAATCATCAATTTCCATTAAAATGAGAGCCATGCAAATAGTGAATGCCTTCCAACAAATGTTGTTATGTTTCATGTCAAACATTCCATGTGTTTCGGAGACATTGTACCCATTAAATGCAATAACAAATACATGAATACAATATATGGATTGCACTTGTGATATAAATATAGCAAATGTATCACCAAAACATAAATTATCTACTATAAACCTATATTTACGAATTCAATTCTTAAAAGTAAATTGTTACTTGTTTCAAAAATCAAAATCAAAATGTCCACATTCATGGAACACAAAATGATGTCTTTCACGTGTATTCAAAAACATACTATAGACATATAAATGACAATTAATACACTACCCTAAACCTTATAGTAACAACACATTGAGTTTCTTCCCAACCACCATTGTGCTAAAGACTAAGGATTTTCAGCCAAACTCTGCTTGATGATTTCAATTTGAATAGCAGGAATCTTCATTGTGTAGTCATTGGTTTCTTTTTGGGTCCTAGACTTCCACGCTGTCATAACAGCATCCGTGTGTTGCCAAAGTGGCAATTCCATTTCATCAATCCTCCAATGTAGACCTCTTTTGCTGTCCCATCCAGTGTAGAAATTTGGAATATCCCCATCTACTGCTGTGGGATGGAAGTATTGAATGAGCACATAATTTGGATGTAGTGGATCTCTGTGAGGATGAAACAACACCCTTGCATTACATTGGATGCAAGTCATTCTCCGCAGGAACAATTGCCACAAAGTACCCTTCGAATAGATCTCAACCTACCCTAAAGGATGGTTGTGGCTGACCACTCAATGGCCCAACGTATGCATCATCCTCTCCAAACTCTTCATGATCCTCGCCGTCTTTGTCTAATTCATCCACTTGAGTCGCTTGAATACGAGTAGTTGGCCAAAATCCATTCTTTAAAACGGTAGAATTTGGTAGTGGTTCTTGAAGTGCTACCTTCACATCACACCAATAGTGCACTATATGCTCCAATCGTCTTTGCCATTCCTCAATGCGGTCTTTGTTGCACAAATCATCCCAGTATTTAATAAACCAAGATATACCCTTCAAGATGTCCTCCGCATCTTTTGTTGGACTTGGCAAAACTGCCAATGGTACTCCACGGGGCCACAAACTCTTCCTCTCCAAATCCTTGTGCCATAGTTTCCTATCGTAACCTACGCCTTTGGGCAACTTGTCCAAGTCCGTGCACTTCAATTTGTACTTCATGACGGGACAACCAGTTGAATGAAGGTAGAACTTCACTTGCTGGGGTTTTGTGTGCCCAACCATGATATCACTGCCGTCCAAAAATGACCCTTGAATGAAAGCCTTAAAACCAGGCACTTCTATAAGGTGAGGGATAGTGGGAATGGATTCCACATCCATGAACAACTTCATAAGCGCAGGAATAGTAAGGAAATTCTCCTTCTTCAACAACATACTCCATCTTCCAAAGAGTGCATCAATGTCGTCATGAGTATGACCCACAATCATGAAGTTCACATACACTTCACAAATAATCTTGTTTGCAACCAGTAGAGACTAGTAGCAACAAACATATCTATTCTTGTTGTCCCCAATGGCATTGGCCATTTGCACATTCAAAATGGGCGATAAAGGCATAGCTGGAACCAAATTCTCTGGTGGTGGGGATAGTGAGGCTTCATAGGTCTCTGCGCCCTTCATTAGCGCCTTTGACAATTTGGACAACCCTACCCCTACAAATGATTGCCAAGAAGAAGACTTTGGTGGCAATTCCAAATCTTGCAACAACTTTGCCATGGAGCCAGTGGTATAGTTCAAATCGTGGGAAAACATATCCAAGCCATAATGCACGTATCAAAGATCAGCATGACCATGCGCAATCATGCCAGTCACAGAAACAGGCAATTCCACAAGCCCATCGAGTTCTTTAGTCCCATGAGAGAAGACCGGAGATGCAGTTTTGGAATGGTCCATCTTGTCATGCATGATCGTCAGACACTCATGTAGAAAACTATGCGGCTGATAACAATTTGCATAATATAGCTCCCTATGCACACGAGTAATAGCCAAGTAGCTGTCTAGCCTCCTTGCCCATTTCAGAGCCCTTTGAGATTCAGCAAAGCAACCTTTTTGGAGCTCTTGTAATTTATCACAGACCGAACACCGAGCAAAGTTATCTCTAGGTTTCTTAACCTCGTACTCTGAAAACTTTGAGGACCTAATCTTGCTCAAGTTCAAAGTTGAAACTTCAGCCAAACCAAAGGCCACATTAACTTCATTGATTTCTTTCATCTTTCCCTTCCATTGAGAGTTAGGGGGAAGACACATGGACACGACTTTGTCCCCTGATTTCAGAGTTTGGATATAATGTGGCATGTGATCCGCTTCCTTGTCTAGGATGCACTTCGGCGTTGCCGCAGCTTGTTGAGTATGCTTCCTTAGCTTCACCAATCCTGTATTACCGTGAAGACGCGCTTCTTGATTGTCCTTCCAGTATTTAAGGTAGCGGTAGGATGTGGCCTTTGAGACACCAGAAATATGCATCCATGCTCGCATGCACACACTAATGCGTTCAATGGTCACCATCTTCCTCCCACGTGCATAAAAATGAACTGATCTATGCACATCAGTCTTCACATGGGACTTGAACTTAAATGAGGAGCTTTGGTACATGCGTTCATGGAATGCATGAACTTTCTCCCTTGGAAATGGCTGAACACAGTTTTTGCTGCAGCAAACTTTGCTGGACACGGCATTGATGGACTCCTAAGTGAATAACTTCTTACATTTGAGGACCGTTACGCGTGATGGATTTTGAAGAAGACTTGTATAAAGCTGAGCAGATGCTAAAGGCGGAGGATTCAGAAGACGAGTTCTCTGTGAATTGTAATTGTCTTGGATTTCATGGTCTTGCAAACTTGCCCCGAAGCAATGGACTTTGTCAATTGACCAAGTCATCAAATAGTAAATCCTCTCTTCGGGGATGTCCACTTTTGAAAACGTCTTGGTAATGTGCATAGCTATGTGAGTATCACCTAGGGGGCCATTTGCACCAAGAACAAGATCTAAATTGACACTGTGGCAAGTACCTTTGCCGACTAGTACACCCTCATCATTATACAAAGTCACAGACCTTGTATTCCACAGACGACAAGGAATTCCTTTGCATTCTGGAATGTCCTCACTCATACCTTCTGCTTTAGAGTCTTCATCGTCTAAAAACTCCATATAGTCAACCTTAGAATCAGAGGAACTCATGACTTCAATCTGCAAATCAAAAGACAAACACACTGTGAACGTAGGTCAAGGATTTGAGTTCCCTAACGTTCAGCTTGAATTGAGCTTAAGGATATGTGTATGTTCATACACAATTCCACTACAAGAGATCATACAAATCTAAATAAATATACCTTATAGATTTTGATGATTAAAATATATGGACCAGTGTATTGTCAAAATAACTCTTCAAAATAAATAAATCCAAATCAAAGCAATTCAAGATTAACATCACCTCCCTGCATTGTCATGGCACTCTCCAATTATATGATAATATGGATATGTGTTTTCATAAATTGAAACAAATTGGATTGATTTGAAGCACTGACTACACCCTACTCCATCACTACTACATATACGTATTACATTATGTACTAATCAGCTCGACTCGAGCTGACATCCTTTTAGAGTGTAAGAGCAGTCACAAATGAAGTGATTAGTAATATTTCTGAATGTATTACATAATTCCTTGTATCCTTATACTTCTGTGAATGCATCATTAAGATTAAGCCTTGTTATTCGAGCTTAATCCTAGTTATAGAAGAATCATTATTTGGTTGATGTTAAATTAAGTATATTGAAGCTCGAGTCGAGCTGAGTATGTAGACTACACCAATTGAGTATATCTATATGAACATTAAGCTCGAGTCGAGCTGAGTACGTAGCTGAGTATGTTCATACGATCATTAGGCTTGAGTTGAGATAAGTATGTAGACCACATCAATTTACTTCTTGGAGTTCATTAGCTCAATTTGAGCTGATTGGTTCCGGATTTTTCGAAGATGCACAACTCTTGTATGTTGGTGATGTTATCCCGGGTTTTACGGCGACATTTCCGGATATTATCACTATTAAAAACAAAGGCTGCACCACCCAACACGATAATTCTACTAATAATTGCACAGAATGCAAAATGATATACACGGATTATCATTCCATCGCAATGTATGCTACAAACAGCTTTATAATATCTATGACACTCTCTCCGCACTGGACCAGATCATTGACCTCACTCATTCATCTCTGCTGTATATAGACAAGACATAAAACTGTCACCATTCACAACAGGAAATGCAAGTTGCTACACCCCTAACAGAAAAGGGTAAGATATACCGCAAGCAATGTGAGATGGAGAGCCTCCTGCAAGCATTTGTTGGCAAAGAAAATTCTCTATCCAACGTTCTTTTAGTCCTTGTTGTGCTTCCGTATGACTCAATGAACTGTTCAATAACCAGAGAGAGGCCGAGGTACCTCAGAGCTCATACATAAGACAAGAAATAATGAAGAGAATTTTGGGATTGAGGATAACAACGTCCAGCCGGCTTATTCGCAGGAACTTGCGGGCGGAAATAGAATGGAGCCAAAAAAATTCAAATACCGATTTTGAATGCTAGTATTTGGAGGATGGCTGAATATAAAATAATTCCCGGAATTGGAAAAGACTTTGCAGCTGCTGCTCCAAAATAAGGCATCTAAGGCATACAGTATTTGAAGATAGGTTTACCACTGACATTGTGGGCTAGTACTTACCTCTAAGGCTTTTGGAAAATATTTAAAGTGTTCATTTAAGATTACTATTCCGAAGGCATGGCATTCTATACACAACAAGTCTTGAGTTTTAATAAACAATGGGACAAAAATCATAATTTCTAAACCCTAAATTCTAATCCCTAAAAATCCTAAATCCTAAATCCTATCCTGAACACTAAATCCTGAATCCACATCATACAACATATAGGGGGGAAATGGTAAGGCAATTTTTTTTTTGGTTTTCGAAGTGCCAAGATGGCGATCACTTCAAATTTGGTGAAGCATTTTATTTCTTCGTACATCCATCTTTTGTACCTTAAAACACTCATCAATCAAATTTATACAGTTTTTGATCCAAAATTGACAATTTCATCCATACTTTAAATTGGATTGGAACTTTTCTGGAGAAAAAAGATTACTTTTTAATGGAGAAAAAACCATTTTTGCTTAGAATAGTGCTTTTTGGCTCCATTTCGCCTTCCAAAAAGGGCAAATCTACACCCAATGTTTTTGTACTGTTCCAAAAACATTAGATATTTAGTGTAATTAAAGACTACAAAGTTCATTTAGAGTGCAGATTCAAGTCTATCCGCAAATTGCCCTAAATTAAAACTCCTACTACTTGTCTTTTCATCGATTAAAATAGAATGATTCAAAGTTTTTCAAAGTTTATATAAATCTAGAAAAGCAAATTCAAATTTTTTTTCTTAAAAAGGTTTCTCCCAAATCTGCCTATATTGTCCGGCCTTGCCAAAAAATTACATGTCATGCAACAACTTAATCTATAATTATAACCAAAAGAATAGTTGTGATAGGCTTTAAAACTACTCTTCTAGTACGTGTTCTGCAAAAATTTAAAAGTACAAAAAATTCCATTCGTATTGAGCTGTCCAAAATATCTTTATAGCCAACAATTGGAATTTAGGACTTTAGCGTTTAAGCTAAAAAATTGTAGTCAAGAAATCAATGCTGAATTATGAGCACCTTGAATTTGTAACCCAATATTCTTGCTTTCCTACATAAATAAAAAAAAATGAATAAGCCATGACCTCTACTTTATAGACCTCCCACCCTCAAACTCATGGAATTTGATGGATAAGAACATCCAAAAAAAATTACTCCAAACTTATTAAATTGGATGAATGTCAATGTTCAAAAAAATATGTAGAAGTTGGAATACATCTAAACATTTATGATTTATTAGCGCCTTCAATTTGTGGCCCAATATTCTTGGTTTGTTACGTTAACCAAGAAAAATTGAATAAGCCATGACCTATACTTTATGGACCTTCCACCCACAAACTCATGGAATTGGATGGATATTGACGTTTAAAAAAAAATGTAGAAGTTGGAATACACTTAAACATTCAAGATTTATGAGCGCCCTTAATTTGTGGCCTAATATTCTTGGTTTGCTACATAAACAAAAAAAATTTGAATAAGCCATGACCTGACCTTCCAACCCCAAAATCATGGAGTTGGATGGATGTCAATGTTCAAAAAAATATGTAGAAATTGGAATACACCTAAACATTTATGATTTACGAGCGCCTTGAATTTGCGGCCCAATACTCTTGGTTTGCTACGTAAACCAAATAAAATTTAAATAAGCCATAACCTGTATTTTATGCACCTCGCATCCCCAAACTCATGGAATTGGATGGATGTTGACGTTCAAATAAATGCAGAAGTTGGAATATACCTAAATATTTATAATGTATGAGCGCCTTGAATTTGTGGCCCAATCTCCTTGGTCTGCTAGTATTTGAACTGAAAAAATTAGAATACACCATGAATTGTATTTTAAAAAACTCCCAACCCAAAATTCATGAAAATTGATGGTCACAAACGTTTTTATCTTCCCCTTGAATTATAAGCAACAATTTAATTTGCTATATGCCCATTTAGTTTTACATAATTATACAGGGATTGTACTCTTTTAATTTAGGGGGCTTCATAAAATAGCCACACACAGACATTGTTGATATTTTCACTTGAAAAGAATGGTCAAGAAATTTTCAAGTTATTTTTTATTTTATTATTTTAAATTAAATGCAAGACTTATGACTTATTGACATATGTCCATTTTTGGTTTATTCATGTGCACATGAATTAAAGAGATTTAGAAAACAACCATATGGCAAATCTCGTTAAAATGGAGCCATTCCAAAAGTTTGGCACTTTTACAATTCAGACCGACCATTTTGAAATCTACACTTGTCATAAATAGTTTAAAGCGGCCATTCTGAAATCTATATATGTCCTAGATGGTCAAAATGGCACGCCATCAAAATGGAATGCAAAATACTACCATTTTAACAAAATTCCCCATCCGTGCACTGTATATTAATGGCTACCAATATCAAATGTCATGGATACTTGCACATGAATGATTAAAATGAAATTGAAGCTGTAAATATTCTTTGGATTTAAGTAACGCAATAATAATCAATTCATATCCATTTGATATTCATCTCCTGACCATGTAAATTAGTAAAAACTTTAGGGACTAATTTTTTGTAATGAAATGCTTGTTCTTGTAATGAAATGTGATTTAATAACACAAAATAAAAATGCTTTTGAATTTCATATCTTAAGATCATATAGAATTTTTGTATTCTTTACATTAAAAAAACATTCAATAATTTTGAATCCAATAGTCCGCATTCATTACTCCTAAACAAATGATTGATTTTTTTATTGTTGCTTTAAATTACGGAAGGAGAAAGTTACTTCCATGTATTTATGAGTCCTAACTCCTTATAGTATTTACAACTTTTGGAGATTCTCTTGGCGTGCAATTTATTTAAAATTCTATGACTTTTGCCTATTGGAATACTTAAAGTACAACCCGTGAACAAATGATTTTTTGTTCCTTGTCTTGACGTAAAGATAAAAAAAAATTTAGATCAATATTATTATGAATTTCAATTCATTGTAATTTTTAGAACTTGTTGCGATTTTTAAGCTGTGCATTATACTAGTAGTTCTAAAAACTTTGCACATTTGAATACTTAAAGTGCAGTCTATGGAAGAATCCCTTCTTTTATTAATTATTTGAATATAAGCGAATAGAAAGTTACGTCAACAAATTACTGAAATCTAACTCTTTCATATATTTAAAATTTCCTGGGATTCTTTTGGCATTGCATTTTGCTAGGAATTTCATGACTTTTGCCCTTTTGAACACTTAAAGTACAACCTCTAGACAAATGATTGTTTTTTTTCTCTTGTTTTAAATTAAGAAGTAGAAATTTAATTCCACGTATTTATAAATTCTAATGCCTTGTAGTATTTACGAGTTGTTGGGGCTCATCTTTATAGTATTTACAATTTGTTAAGGTTCATTTTGCAACCGCTTTGCTAGAAATTCTATGAGTTTTGCACATTTGAATACTTAAAGTACAACCCATGAATTAATGGCTGTTTTTTTAATTATTTTAAAATAAATATATAATAAATTAGTTCCACATTTTTATGTGTTTAAATTCCTTGTAGTATGTGAGAATCTCCACAAGTCTTTGAGACATTCTTTTGCCGTTTCTTAGCCAAATTATTTTTCTGGTGCAATTGGGCACTGCAAAGTCTACAAAAAAAGCCCTCTTCATGGATAGGTAATGTCGCTTTAGCACATATCACATGCTTTTTATTTACAATCTGGTGATTTCATCGAACATCTCATTAAATTTGAAATTTTCTTAGTAATTTCATCCAAGTTTTAGGGTTTTTTCTATTGCAAGCAATCCTTTTTGGGGGGCAAAATGGAGCCAAAAAGTACCATTTCATAGTGAAAATCTTTTTCTTGCCAAAAAAAGGAATCTTTTTTTGCCAGAAAAGTTTAAATCCATTTTCAAATGTGGATGAAATCCTCAAATTTGGATGAAAAAGTGTATGAATTTGATTGAAAAGTGTTTTACGATACAAAAGGTGGATGTAAAAAAGAAATAAAATGCTTCACCAAATTTTAAGTAATCGCCATCCTGGCACTTTTTCAAAAATCCTAAAAAAAGGGCTAGTTGCAAGTGGCACAACAAAGCCCAAAAAAAAACTTCTTGATACCTGGGCTCCTCTTAGGACCTGGCTCCTTCGGGTACCTTGGGTGGTCCTGTTATCAAGGCTTTAATACTGAGGTCAAGTTTATTCCATGGCCAGTAGGGTTGGAACTTGTTATACCTGGAACCCGAAAGCGGAAGATTTTTTCTCGGCTACGTTCTGAAACTTCTAAGCGCATTCTGAAGTTGGTTGCTTGTTGCTTTCGCTGTGCTTGTTGCTTCCGCTGTTGTTCCTTCTTGTGATTTGCAAAACTGGGCGTGATTTGTGGTAGGCTATGCGTGATTTTCTAGTGCTTTTTTGTTGTCTTCGTGTCAATTACTGGGCTCCTCAGGGTCGGTTTCTTAGAAAGCGTCCGAGGTTTGTGGGCTGGAGAGCAATTGTTTTTTTGCATTTGGGATTCTAGGTTTGTAGGCTTTTGAGAGCGACTACAGTTTCCGCAATTGGGGATTGGGGCTTAGAGGCTGCTCAGGTGGTGGTCGTTCATTTTTATTTTGAGGTTTGGTGACTGCGGACTGAGATTAGGGTTTTGAGCTGCAGCGAATAAGTGAGCTGCTGCTGAATGCGGGAGTTGGTGGAGCGCGATGCGACAGTAGCGGCAGCTTTGAGGTGCAAGGCAACAGCGCAGCGGCAACATGGCGGGAGCGGGAGGTGCTGCAAGGCAACGCTGAGGTAAGTTTGTTTCATTCTCAAGTTGGATTCATTTCTTTCATTTTCAAGTTGGGTTCAAGAATTGTTGGCTTCTGGTTTTTGCTAGCTTCCTATATTTACAATTAGCTTGCGTTTCAGAATTTGGGGTTTGAAGTGGGGTATTGGAAACAGGGGTAGTGTTGTACAAACTTTGGTTGCATTTGGAAGTGCACAAGTGTGAGTGTTTGGTTTTCTAGAGGTTTTTTTCGTCAGGCACGAGCGGAGCCAAGACAGAACCTAAATCCTAAACCCTCATTGAATAGCAGTCAGAATTCTTTAGCTAGGGTATGAGATCTCTGTAATTGCTAATGCTAATGCACAAATTTTGTTGTTTTGTTCTGCATTCTTTGGCTATTTCTCCCTTGGTCACATAATGAAAACGGTCGTGTTCATTGCTTGTATTGATCTAAAATGAAGTACTGGGATTTTGAATTTCACATTACCATTGGTTAAAGGTTTAGGATTTAGGTTTTGAATTTTGCATTACAGTTGGTTAAGGGTTCAGGATTTAGGTTTTGAATTTTGCATTATAGTTTGTTTAGGATTTATGCAGTGCAATTTGTAACTTTGCCCAGATTATTATGCGAGCGGCATTCTCTTCTTGTCCTCCTTTAAGCAGATAGTGAAATGGATTCAGGAGTGTTGCTGATCTGTACTAAAGCATTGAAATTCAAATGACTGCTTGGTGCTAACGAGAATTTGAACGTATGTACATCATTTGTTTAGGATTCAAGGATTTAGGCTTAGTCGATGTGGTTTGCAACTTCGTTAGGATTATTACCCTGATGACAACCTTTGACAATTCAATTCAATGTCAATTTAGTTTGAATAGACCTGAATTTGAAGAGAAGAAAAAGTCCAATCAGCTTGACTCGAGCTGATGCGAACAATCTGTAGCAGTTGACACCAAAGAAAAAAATCCCTAGACAAGATCAGCTCAAGTTGAGCTGATGTCTCCGTAGTAGATCTAAACCTAGAAACCACAAGAAAAGTTAACTGATATCCAAATAACAAAATATAAGAGAGTATAAGCTTGAATCAAGCTAAATAGACAGTAAGAATCAGCTTGAATTGAGCTAATTGGCCAATAAGAATCAGCTTGAATTGAGCTCATTGGACAATAAGAATCAGCTCAAAACAAGCTAATTAGAACGTAAGAATTAGTTTGGAGCAATCCAAGAAGACAAACCCCAAGGCAAGGGAAAATAAAAAATGAAATAATCCTTAAGCTTAGTTCGACTCGAGCTAAATACCAAAACATGCTATTACATAAGAATTACAAAATTGTGTAACAATCCCTCAGGGACTGACAACATTTTTTATTAGATAGAAACAACTCTGGGTACATGATAATTAGCTCAACTTGAGCTGAAAATCCAGTGCTGCTCTAACTTGTTGAATCTCTGCAGTTGAATGGAAAGCCAGGTGTCAAAATTGAAGCACTACTACAAGAAGTCGCTAGTGGAGAAGGTTGATGATGAAGGGGATGGAGACAACTTCCTCAACGACAGGGACTACTAGGAATTCCTGCATCTTGAGAAAGTTGAGTGTTGGAGCCTTCTCATGATTCTGTGCTCCAAGCTCATTTGCTTCTGCATGAAGTGTAAAGGGATTGACACATTCCTTCCTTTATTCTACGACAAAAAAATCAAGGATGTGGTAGAAGACGTGCACCCAACCATCAAGGTTCATTGTGTTACAACTCAAGTTGATGTCCCCCAACAAGCAGTACAACTTCACACTGCATTTGAACTCCGAGGAAATTCCGTTTTGCGTGACTTCATTTCTAAAGTCCCTAGAGACGATGTTGTTCTAGGATGAGATGAAGGAGTTGGAGGAAAATGTAAATGAAAAGTGCTTCTTCAAGGCAAATGGTGACCCCCTAATTGGTCAAAAATTGTGTACAAAAGTTAGAGCTCTCTTCCGGGATTTTGACGTCTTCAAGGTTAAAATATAAATGGACCGGAAGAGCAACGCTGCAAGGGCCGTCTCTTTGAACACCAATAGCCAAGGTCCAAGTCAGTTGTTAGTGGACAACCAATCTTGTGGAGAGTCATTGCGACAGGGAACACAAAACAAAAAATCAGTGGAGACAACTGTCTCTAGAAAGAAGTAATCTGGCATCTATATTAGCGCAGGCTTTAGTCGAGAAGTCTGGAGAGCACTCTGCTTTGGAAGATGTTAGTATTGACATGACGGACATCCTAGAATCATTGAAAACAAATCGGAACCCAAACCATGAAGAGTCCAACATAGCGTATAAGAAGTTCTAGATCACATGTGCCAATGTATTTCTCTACGGCATGGAGAAGGAGCTGCATGTTGACAAGCTAGTTTAGGCCCTGGCTTCCCTCAATGTTTGTAGCAAAGAACAACAAATCATAGAGGGAATGATGGACTACCTAGTGAATATGCCAGACCACAGCAACCGGCAAACGCTTTGCGTTATGCCAAAGAAACAGCCAACGAGGCTCGAAAATGACTCCTGGAACGAGATCAAGGACAAGAAGTTTTACATAATAAACAGCCAACATAGTGTCTGGGCAAGCAAACTCATGGAGGATCCAAAGTATAAAATCGACCCCGATACTATCAAGGATTTCAGTATTTGGAATTGCTACATTGCCTGGACCGAGAACCAGAAAACACTACAAGCAATTTTAGCATACTTCAACAGGGTGAACCATTTCTAGTCCATTCAGTTTTTATGGGCAACAAACATTCTTGGCACGAGGAATGTCTGGGAAGAGATGGGCAAACCACATAATCCCAGAGATGATACACAAGTCGGAGCTGTAACAAACTCCAGATGAATGAAAGAGGCGTACGACAATTGTAGGAGATGGAGGGTAAGTGATTAAGCTCAACTCAAGCTAATGAAACTGTATTGCTGCTCTTTTGTTACAACTATAGTATATCTCGTCAATGTATCATTAGAGATCAGCTCGACTTGAGCTAAGCAAGCGACTAATGTGGTCATCTGCATTCATTGTAGGAATTCACCAAGGCCATGCAAATGAGGTTTTCCATGATTGATGTGGCAAAAGCGCAACAGAAGGCCAAGGCAAAAGACTCGAAGGGGAGTTTGGTGATCATGAACGAGATAAGACTCATCACCGTTCCCGAACATGTCTTTAGTCTATGGAGCAAAGTGATCTCAAGTGCTGCGCACGGCGAGCTTATTGATGCAGACACGCTCAAGAAGTTCAATGTGCGGATGTCTTGGAAGACTGAGAACGGGATGCTTAACAAGGAGTTCTTCAAGTTCTTTGGAAATCTCACGAACAACAACCTTGTCACGCTTGCCAACCACATACTAAATTGGACTGGCAAAAAGAGAAGGCATCCACATCCAAAGGTGATAGTGAGGCAGGTCTCATCGGTACTCGAAAGTTGTTATACATCAAAGGAGTGGATTGAGAGGCGGAAGTGTAAGAGCTTTGTGACAAAGGAGTTGAACAAACTAGATCCCACTCTTGGCCTCCTTAACGTGGTTGGGGAGCCTGTAGCCTCCAAGTGGAAGGACTTCAAGAAGAATTACAACGTCACATCTGCCACCATGAATGTACTTCTGGAGAGGCCTGGGGAGAAGTTCTTCTCAGAGGTCAGGCAATTGAAGTCCAAGAACAAGACCCTTGAATAGATTTCGGAAAAGGCACTTCAATTCTTCAAAGCCTTCTTGCGCGACCTCAAGAAATTTGTTCCACCGTCAGCAATGGTATATTACGCACCGTACGACATTGCAAAAGATCATCACATTGCCTGGCCAACAAAAGTTTGGATTGTTGACACCCTGGCATACTTATGGGTAGGAGTTATTGACTTCTGCTTCAGTCCAAGATTATTGGAGAAGAAGTTGGGAACAATTGCAATATTGTACTTTAATAGCGTCATGTAGTCCTTGAAAGGAAAACAGCAGCCTTTGCTGGAGGAAGTCCCTGCTTGGCTTTTGATCTGCACAGATTTGGTAGAGCAGACCTTGGCGTTAGCATTTGTACAAAGCCACGAGATCTTAAATACGTACAAATGCCATTTTGTGGACTACATACCCGGCCAGTATGACTGTATGGGAGACATGGCCTCTGCAAAGGCCAAGTCGCATAATAAAGTACTGCTGATGTTCTTCACTAGTCTTGTATTTCCAATTGCAGGGGACATCCAAGATGTGTTTGAGGCTCTGGAGACGCCTACTTTCACAAAACTCAGAGCATACAATGAGTTGGAATTTTGTCTGTAAAATACAAAACTTTCCATGGAATTCTATCTCCGGGTCGTGAAGAAGTTTTGCATTCCCGACACAAGTTCCTTCTCAATTTTTGCGGGTGGGAAGCTGACTTGTGCTGCAATGGTATGCTCCCTCTATTATGTTTAGCTGGAATTGAGATTTGATTGTTACCTACCTCGTGTTTGAACTGTTGCTATGTGGCATGTGAAATGGGTCTTGTATCAACTCAACTCTAAATGAAGTAGTTCAAGTTTCAGCTTGGTTCAAGTTGAAGTAGTTGAAGCTTCAGTTCTGTTTGAGCTGATGTAGCTGTATTGTATATCTATTCCTATGTGTTCTTTGTTTTGTTCCCTATAGATGAGTTTTGTAAACGTGTGGACAGTCGATGTTTCTAGTGACTCCAACTTCTAGAACGACGTCATTGCATTCCTTGCCATGAAACTCAACAAAGTGGATTTTCTCGCCAGCGGGTACAAAGTAGTAGAGTCTCAGGGAAAAAAGACTCCTGTCTCTAAACCTCAACCGTTGTCCTCGCGAAAGCGAAAGGCATCACCATGGGACTTGCCATCAACTGGCCCTACTCCACCACCTGTCGGAACATGAAAATCTAGTTTTACTATATTAAAACATAAATGAAGGAATAATATTCTTCTTAATAGTAAATTTTTTCGATTTTTCGATAGTTATAGACCGTCCAATGTTTAGAACCGGAAACCAGAAATGGACTGATCAGGAATTAGTGTAAAGGCTAACTGAATGTACCGGAAACAAGGAACTGGAATTCAAGTTTGCTTAGACCGGGTCAGGAAAGGGATAACAGGAAACCGGCATCCAACGGTGACCTACTTAACCCTAGAGAACAACGGGAGCGTTCTAATCATTAATTAACGGGAATCCTAAACAGGCAGGATTAACGGGCAAAGCTTTAATTGGGTAATTACTAAGAGCTGCTGGGATTGGCTCTTTTAGATCCTATCTGTCCAGAGGTTAGTCACTTGTGATTTCCTGCCCTGACGGAGAATTGTACAACGTACGCGATTACTGATTTCCGGTTCGAGAGGTAGTATTGGTGTTTTGAGTTGACAAGACTGCAGACGAGAGTGCTGGAAGGTTATTGAGAGGGAGAGAAGGCTGTTGGCGTCTGAGCTTAGAGTTAATACCTTCCAGCTGAAAGGAGAGAGAGAGTGAGCCGTGAGGATCACTAGTCTTATCAATACCCGATAGTAGACCGGTTCCATCTGAACGAGGGGAGATATGGTCGCAAGTCATAGCGGGGGAGCGACCATCTCGCTTCGCTACGTGACGCCGCGATTACCCAAGGATGACAAGGAGATGGCGGAGCTGAAGGAGGACTTGGAGCAAATGGGATGCGCCGACTTCCTGATCAGACCATGGGATTTCCGGAGTGAAGCAATAGTGGCGGAGTTGAGTTCTAGAGCACCAACTCAGGCCGCAACCACGGTCCGTGCGAAGCCCAAGAAGTGGACGGGGGAGATGTGGAGGAAGGTGTACCGGTTCGACCGGGAGGGCGAAGGCAGCGCATCCCGGAAGCACCAATTCACAGTGGGTAAGTTTCGGAGCCCCATTAGCAAGAAGGATGGTTTCGCGGTTACGGATTGCGTCAATGAGAGAGAGAGGCGTTTGTTGCAATACGTCTTGGTCATTCTTAGCCCGGAAAGGCCAAGCCGGGTCTCTCTGACACTAGCCAACACAGTCTTTGGCGCGCTGTCAGAAGACCGGAAAGTAGATTGGGGTTTGGTCATTCAGGACCAAGTGTTGAAAATGGTCAACAATGTCGGGAAGGCTAAGCCTTCCGCCATCTCTCCATTCCTCTATCACCTGTATCATTTGGAGGAGGTGATGACAAAAGAGGAAGAGGTAGAATATGAGGCCGCCGCAGCACTAGTAGAATTTGAGGTTCCTGACTTAGGTTAGGAAACCGGAAATGAGGAAGAGTCCTCCGAAGAGGACAATAAAGATGAGTCTGATGAGGAGGATGAGAGTGAGGCTGAGGACAAAGGTGAGGAAACAAGAGGAAAGGATCCAGTAGAGAGAGAGAAGACTAAGGATACCGATCCGGTCTGGGGAGAAGAGCCTTTCGACAGGATCACCCGAGATCTGAGTGATTTCAGGAAACGATACGCGGTGGTACAAGGTGCAATGCAGACCATCTGCACCACGATGGGCGTTGACCATTCAGCACAAGCTTTAACTCGGGTGATCCGGCCTAACCGGAAGAAGGAGAAGAATGAAAGTAAGGAGGAATTGGTGAAGCTTTTCGACCAAGTGGCCGCTCTTAAACAAGAGTTGCGCCAGAAAACGGAAGTGGTGGAGATGGAGAGGACGTTCTCCAAGCAGACAAAGGACACCCTTTCCCGAATCCGGGCATTCATCACCTATCCGGGTGAAGTGGTCAACAAGGCTAACTTGTTTGACCAACAAGTGATGACGGAGGGAAGGCAGCTGCACCAAAAGCTCCTACTGGTGATGATCACTTACCACAAGAAGATGGAGTTTACCTTGGAGCAGCTGCGAGAAGTGATGCGTGAGGTAAATCCTCACAGTGAACCTGCGTCGAGACCGGAACCGTATCAAGAGCCAGTTCAGTAGTCAACAGCAGAAGACACGGATAAAGGTGAGATTTCTCATGAGCAACCTACCTTATCTGTACCTGAGGAGCACCAGGAAACCAAAACGAGTCAGGAGCAGCAGACTGAGGTGGAAAGCACCAAAGTCACCGACCCCATCCTGGAGGATGACAATTTGGAGATTACGAAGGTGACGGCACCTGATCCAGCCAAGGCACAGGGACCAGAACCGACAACCGGACCAGGAGGGTCTACTCTAGAGGAGAGAACCAAGACGAAGAATATTAGCAGTCTCTCCCCCTCCAAGTCTTCTCCCAAGACTCCGGGGAAGAAGGTGCAATTCGGCGAGGTAGAGAAGATGACGACCCTGATGCAGTCCGTGGTGAAGACGGAGGCTGGAGCCGGTCGCGGGACTCCATCAGATTCAATTAGTAGTGGTCTAATCAGGAAACCGGTTGTAGGAGAGGCAACACCTCAGAGCAAGGTGGCTAGACCTGCTCCCGTCCCGCAGAAGAGAAAGGTTCCTGAGCCACTGTCGACTAAGAAAAAATTCACCAAGGCTCAAGAAGAGGAAGAAGACGAAGAGGATTCCGATGATGATGAAGAGGAATCCGGGTCCGATGAGGATTCTGAACCGTATTCAGATCCCGATCAGGCCCTGGTAGAGACCCGAGCAACGAAGGCAAAAGCGGCCAGAGAAAAGGCCAAAGTCCGGTCTAAACAGATGGCGAGACAGCAGACCGGAAAGAAGCCCATGACCCGGAAGGGACCAGCAAAGGCGGGGTTTTCTCCAGTTAAGAAGACTAGAAAGTAGGTGAAGATTCTGGCAGTGATTGTAGGGCTGCATGCCTAGATTTTTGACAAGTAGTTGAGTAGGAATATTTTTAGTGAAAAAGGAGTTAGGACTCAAGTTGAGTCCGGATTTTTAGGATCTAAGATCCACATTAAGTCGAAGCTTTTTGACTGTAGCTTAGGTTGCCTAAAATTGACAGGAAGTTAGGAATGAAACGTATCATTCCTTTGGCTGTTTTTGGTCTTAGGCGCTTTTTGAGTTTGAAGGGCAGTTTAGTATTTGAAGGCAGATTTTAGGTTTAATCCGAGTAGCATTTTCATACTTTGTATTCCCAGTTTTTCTGCAAATGCCATTGAAGTTTTTCAATTCACAACCGTGAACTGTACCTTTTAGCACTTGTCCGTGTTATTGTGAGAGCAGTGAGATTGTGCAGAGTTGGGTAAGGAGGAAGTGATACCCGGATACAGGAAGTATCCAGTCGCTGGAGAGATTGCGTGTTAGACAGGATTCCACAGGATTTCCTTGCGAGGATTAGAACTTGCTTTTGTCAAGAAGCTGCTTTTGTCAAGAAGCTGCTTTTGTCAAGAAGTATTATAGCTCTCCTGTGTTTTCCTGACGCCCCTTCTCTACCTAGGCTGTGGATTGTCTTGTGGTCTGTCGTTGTAGTAATTGTTAGGAGAATCCAAACTTTCTTGCGTGACCTGCTAGCCTGCGTAGTCAATCCGGTCTAGTTGTGAGGAAGGTCTCTTTCTCGTTGTTTTTGTCAAAGTTTTCTTTTGAAGTTTATATCGTGGATCTTCTGACATGTTAAAACTCGGAGGATAGGAGTTAAGCATCCTTCCTGAAGCCCAAAGTTGCAGATCCCTCTTGGTCCAGAGGTTAAACTCAAATTTATTACATAGATAAATACTCTAGACCGGATAGATATATATGTGGGAAAGGAGTTTCCGGTTCCGGATTACTGGAATTGGAACCGGTCTAGACTAGTACTTGGGGTTTGTTTTGGGATATCAACTCACTTCATTCCGGCCAATTAGGGAAATTACACCGAGATCTCTGCGGAACGATACACGAGTCACTTTAGGGTCCATTAAGGCCTTAGAGAAGGATTTTGTGCTTTCTGTGCTACGACACCACCCGAACCCAAAGTCCTATTTGACTTGGGAGACAACGGAGGGGATTACTACAAAGAGGCAATATTGGACAAGGCGTTGCTGGAGCAGCAAAATCTACAAGGGACTACAACGCCTGTTCAATCCACCCTGACCAAGTACCGGGGGTCTTCCGCATCCAGTGCGCAGGAGATGCAGCCATCTGGCACTCCTTCTTCCTTGATGCTACCAAGGCAAAGGAAGTTGTCAAAGTGCGACAAATATATGGAGACCATGCTAGTGGCAATTGAGCAGCAACAGATCAATGACCAGATGGTCAGTGCTGCATTGCAAAAGCAGACAAAGAAGAGGCTGGATAAAGTTCAATCCTTCATATTGGAGGACTCAATATAGTCAAACACTAAGAAATCCTTGTTTTAGGGGATGTTAGCGTAATTTTAGGACTAGGATTTTAGTGGACATCTAATAAAACAACTTGTGTTTTTATGTCAATAATAACGTCCAATGTAACATTCAGATGTTTCATTGGACGTTATTATTGATATAAAAACACAAGTTGTTTTATTGGACGTCTACTAAAATCCTTCTCCTAAAATTATGCTAACGTCACTTAAACGCGAGTTTTTTATAGTGAAATGATAAGCCAGATTCGATTGTAAATTCCTTGAGAGGTGCCAGGCCCATGGCGACATTGGAACCTCCAACTGCGAGACCCCAATTGCTACTTGAAGGTCAGACTTTGGATTCAAATGATGTACTATGTCTGGACCATATGGGTTTGGCTGACTTTGCAATGCCAGCACCTCCATTCCAGGCACCCCTGGCACCCCGCCTCCACCTCGTTCATCAAATGACATGTAGGCGGCTCCAATCAATGCCACACTCAGTGTTTGCGCAGCAAAAGGTATTCAGTAGTAGCAACCCAGCGAACAGCCACTTGATATAGATCTATAGACTTGCAAGTTGCCTAGCCAAGATGTGGGTGCAGGTGCTCCTCAATAAGCACTTGATGTCACTTGTATAGATTAGCTCGACTTGAGCTGATTTTTTGCATTAGTTTATACATAGTTGTAGTCATTTTTTAGAGATTGCAATCATTGAGTTTAAACAGAACTTTAAGAGGGCTGAACCTTGGAATTCACACGTTTTGCAACTGTAATATATGTATTTAATTTATATCTCATTTTATAAGGCTCCAATATACGGATTTCTTACGGATCATTCTTTGTACATTCTTGAAATGCAAGCATTGCCAGTATTGTAGATTGTATATCCCCACCTGTTGCTGCAATTGTGAACACTGATCCCCAACCTTCACCAATTTATGTAGAGAATGACAAACCCAAGGCCACAGGGGATATTGTCGTGTTAACCAAACGTGGTCCTATGCCCTCTGTGACAACCTCACCTTGTCCAGATGACGTTGCGATCCCGGACGCGAATTTGCTTCAAGTTCAAAATCCAGAGATGGTCGTCTTTACTAAAATCACTACCAGGGAGACTATTGTCGTTTTGCTAGGAAAGGTATTCACTTGCTATTGTAATGGTTTCATTGAGTCGGTCTCTGTTTGCGTATCCTTATTCTATTTTTTATTTTCTATTTGGTCTCAACAGTTGTGAGCGTCCCCATCGTTCCCTGTGAATTTACAAATGTGTCAGTATAGGATAATAATTGGCTGGACATTTGTCCATTGTTTAGAATGAATCTGGTCCTCCATGTGATCTTGGAGGAACTTTGGTGGAAGTCAATCTTCCATTGAAGTCCAAGGTGGTGGACAAATGGATCAATGTTGTCTTGGACCTCAATAGGATATTATGTGTCTGTGAAGATGTGAAGTTGAAAGGTTGGTCCAAACAATTAGTTGGTGTCATTCAACTACATTCAACTATCCATCTTGCTGTTGTGGGGCCGAAACTAGTCTTTGTTTGACCAAGGTGCTCTGACTTCCTCCAAGAGTTTGCTAAGATTGCTTCCATTTCCATATGGAGCTCTATGAAGAGGTCCACCACTAAAGAAGTAGCCTTGTATCTCTTTGAAGGATTGGAAAAGCCGATAGTGATTCTAGGACAAGACTCTTGTAAGATACTAAAATGCAAGGATAGGTCAAGGAAACCAACAACTTACAGGGAGCCAAGCACAAATAAGGAATTGTTCCTTAAGAATTTGGAGAACTTGTTCAATGGTTTCCGGGGTAGATTCAATGCGCAAAATACGATCGCCATTGACGACAGTCCAAATAAGCACATTCTTAACCGGGCAAAGAATGTCATTCTTCTAGAGCCATGGTTGAACAGAGGAAACGGTCCGAAGGACACACATCTCTTAGATGTCCTATTGCCCTAGTTTCAAGGCCTTCACAAAGCTTGAGAGCAGGGACTCATTGCATTTCGGGGAAGTGCACAGGTTAGAATTGGTTGGCAGATGCTCTACAATGAATAAAACCATCAGGAGTACGACAAGCTGATGGAGGTAGTTCAAGCGTTTTCCAATATTTGTTAAGAGGAATGGAGCTGATAAATATTTAGAGTGTTTGTGCTAGCTCTGCCATATACTTCAATTCGAGTTGACCTGATTGGCACATTGTAGCACGTAACTTTGAATTGTTTGGTTAATTCAGCATAAAAAAATGTATTCCAAATTATATGGTTTTAAATGATGAACTTTGCGTTGAGATTCAGCTCGGGTCGAACTGATGTTGTTTTCTTTTCTTGCCTTCGCTATTGCTGCAATATGGGTGGGTGTAATTGTTGAATCTATATTTTGTAAACTTGTTCTAAAATATTCTTGTTTTTAGAATTTGGAAATCTCGACTTCAAATGATCACGGTGGCCAATTGCCATACTTTGCTTTGGTTGATTCAATATTGGATTATGGGCAATACAAAATCTTGAGTAGAGGAAATTTCCTCTGCTCGGTGGCAACATCAAACTCGACTATGGATTTTTCCTCTAATCCCTTGGAAGATGGAGTGGTCGACAGCCCACCAAGTGGAATTTTGTGTTAACCAACCTCAACCTCCCCTTCTCCTCCGAGGATATAAGGTCTCCTTGCTTCGCGACTATTGCTGGTTGTCTCGAACAAGGCAACACAGAGAATGCTTTGTAAAGACAAAGCAGATCCATTAACTATGGCCGAGAAGATGTCCACAATTTCAATTGAACATCAAGCTGTATGCGGTGGGGACACTTATCATCAAAGATTGCTTCCATGTCGAAGTATCTCTTCCGGAGGTGTTCGGACGTTCAAGCCTCCTCATAGAGTACATCCATGTGGCTGCATTGCTTGAGTGCATGATATGTGGGACAAGAAGTTCCTTGAATTGCAGAGGCTCCAGATCGATCTCAGACGGGAGTACAAGGGACTAATGCTGGATATAGTTAAGGGCCAGAGATTTTGAAAGCAATAGAAATACAGAAGAGTAAATCACACTTGTAGAGTCTATTTATATTGTAGATTGAGTGTCTATAGGTACGTACATGACTGAATTGTGTAGATATTATGTAGGATTCAATGGTAGAGTGGATTACACTCTCAAGGCAGTTATATACATTACTCTGATGAATGAAAATTATCTGGCAATTTTGTATCAATGAACCAAAAATTACTATAAATAGATGACATTTTCATGCTGAATATTGGTGCCATATACTTGTTTTAGATGTTTATTTTCTATTCTTGGTATTCTTCTCTTCAATTATGTTGGTTTTTGATTTTTTTGAGTTCGTTTGTCCTCTAAAATTTAGCCTTCTTAGCTCCCATTTCACTGGAAAACTCTCAACTTATTGAATATAATGTTACCTCATCATTTGGCCTCTCAATCTATGACTATCATACCAGGTCATGTGCTTTGCTACTTCAGGGCATTTGAACATCCGCAGCAAACGTTCAATGACATCAAAATAACGGACTACTCGTTGAGGAATTGTATGGGATCCCCGTATATAACAACTTTGTTTGCATGTTGGACACTCTATCAAGTCCTCATTGTCTCCCTCGTATAGGACGAAGCCATCAGGACAATAATGAACTTGACAATGTTTAAAGCCTAACCTCATCAACATTGTCTTCACCTCGTACGAGGTTCTAGAGAAGCAATTTGAGTTAGACAAAAGATCTCTGGCTATCCACGTTAACAATACATCCATGAACGTCTGCGGCACAGAGTATAAAGTGCACAAGGAGAAGAATACTATGCCACACTAAAGATGATTAAGAATGCTTCCTTCAAAGACAGGTTGTATTGATTCCTGTACCAAATATTCAAAGTTCTCTTCAATATTCCTTCACTTGTCATAGTTGTCTTCATCTCTACACTTGTCAGCCTCCGTGTTGTTGGAAGTCAATGGTGCTTGCCTACTGTTATCAACAAAGTCATTGTGAATTTCATCTACACGTGTCACTAGTAGAAAATCAGATTTTTTGTTGATTTGGTCACTTTGTTTGGGGTCACTTTTCTGTTGATTTGAACAAAAATCAACAAATTTCTATTCAAATCAACAGAAAAGTGACCCCAATCAACGTGACCAAATCAACAAAAAATTTGAATTTTCTACTAGTGACGTTTAAAGGCATCTTGAGCCATATTTTCAACGTTAATAGCTGTTCTTGGTGGCCACATGAATATGTCCTACCTCCTGTCATGTTGTTCCTAACAATACCGCTCTCCCAATCGATGTGGATGTCTGGCAGGACTTCTCACGTTTCAGCTATCTATTGTTTGCACAGTATAATTGCGTATGCAAAATGGAGTAAGTACTTTACACAATCACTGCACTCCGACAACACATTCATATATGTAATTGTAAGCCTTAAAAGAAAATGGAAGCTTGGAATGTGCCATATGAATCTCTACAATTGACAACTACTGTCCATGTGGGTACACAAAACCAAGCAAGGAATATGGACATTGGAAAATTGTAACTTACCATAATTGGGTATATCAAGTACAGATCTCTTCCCTGCCTACTATGGAACTTGGCAACCACTTCTACTTTCTTCACTCGTCCACCTCTACAGTACGTGTATGCACATGGATAATCAACTAATCCCAATTCAACCTACTTGCTATTGAATGCTTTATATGGTAAGCTTCACATAATCTTTGCGGGTGCAAACGAGGTAATAGGAGCCAATTGCACCACCTCCTTCACTGCTTCATTGGACAACTTTGGTTTAAAGTTGGATGACTGAAGATGACTGTGTGCGTGTCGTACGAGTTAGAGAATTTTGAATTCAAGGAGCAAAAGTTGTCAAACATTGATCGCAGCGGAAGCCGGAAGTGAGTTGTTGTTGTTGTAGCGTCTGTCTTTGTCTGCTCCAACGAGCAATTAGGGTTCTTTCTTGATAAGTCTTGCACACCATGCATCTAACTGGTTTAAGGTTTAGTTTCATTATCGCTACGCTGAGTTCTAGTTGCTGCAATTTGGTTTAGGGTTTAGTTTCATTGTTGCTGTGCTGAGTTCTAGTTGCTGTGATTTCAGCTCTGGTTCTTGGATTGAGCTCCGAGTGTCACAAGAGCGTTGTCAAGCACATACAATGCCGGATTCACTTTAGTGTTTTGTTGTTTTTTGCATCACATTGAATCAGTAATGGAGGGCACCGTAACAAAACCATTGAGTATGAGGAGTGCCAAGAGAAACCGCATTTCTAGAGTAAAAGTGAAGCCGCAGCCAAGGTCCACCCAAGAATTAGCCCAAAATTTAGCCTTGTTAAGAGAGTAGACGATGAGGTTTTATGTGAATGTCAGGGGTTTGTCAAGCACTAGCTTGAACCCTAAGTCTGTTGTTGACACTTCAGTTGTTACTACTGAAGATTTAGAAGAGGTATGGGGAAAAGTTAGTACGTATAGGACAACGAACATCAAGCTCCATCCAGAAACTAGACAGGAGCTGGTTACTCTGTATGGTAAAATATATGGGATGGAGGACGTGACAAACAACAAGTTCATGCTGTGGGTCGTGAAAGGCTTTATTTTGGAGTGTAAGGGTGAGGATGTCGACTGGGCAACAACGACTTCTATCACAACAAGGGAGAAGGCCGATCGGTGTCAATGGGAGCTGGACAAGAGCAGATTGCTTAAATTAAGATTAGGATGCGGTAGGAATTCCCAAGGTAGTAGGGGAGCATCAAGTGGCAACCCACTTGTTTATTCATTTGCCAATAAAGTGGAAAGCTAAGCACCAAGCTTGGAATTGCAAAAAAATCGAGGTCAAGCAACCTCATAAATTTCAGCTGCGGTCTTGAACAAGAAAAGCGCCCAATTTCTCAAGCAGATCTCAAGGCAGTTCAAGTCGTCTTGCAGATTGAAGTTGAATTGTTAGATTTTGCAAACAAAAGGGTGTCGTTGCTTGGAGAAGCTTGGAAGAAAGAAGGGGACCGAATCATCGGGCTTCGGTATAGATGGATGATCAAAAAAGTGCGGCCAAAGAATCTGAGGAGACTATGAAGGCCATTGAATGTGCTTTGTTTTTGACAAAGGCTGAAATTTCTTGTTTGACGCAACCTGTAAGTGTTGTGCTCACACCTTCAGATCAATTTGTTGGAGTTTTGAGGGTTTCGGGAGCTTCTCTCTTATTTTAAGTGTATAGGTGTATCTATAGTACATAAATTTTTAGGTTAGGATTTAGGTAGCAAAGCTTCATCGTTCTTTTCTTCTAGATGCATGAATGATTGGATGCCACAATGTTGCAATCTTGTGGGGATTGCATGTTCAGTTTTGTGGACTTGAATGTGTTTGAATTTTCTTAAAGTTTGATCCAAAATCCTTTATGGTTTGAAGGTGATTCCACTGCTATTGGTTGTGGGCCTTGATTTTTAATAATACGGGAGTGCATTTTTTGGTCAGGTTGTTGCAGTCGAAGGCAAGGGGGCAACATTTGCGGATGGTGAGGCTCTCCTTCTGCAGATTAACACACTCAAAGTTGAGAGAGATTGCAATGCTAGGAAGTTAGAAATTGCTAGATTTGCCCTAGAAGAAAACAATAGAAGGGCTGTGCAAGGCAAAGAATTGTACCAGAATGCTCAAATTGGGCATTGGAAGTCAAGTTTAGATTTCAAAATTATGGAAAAGCAAATTACCAAGATGGCGCATTGTAGAGCAACAATTGAGGACCACATTCACTCAATGAAAGAAGGGGCAAGAGTGTCTCTCTATCTAAGACCTATTCTACACGGTGACAGTAAATGGGACGATACTATCCTTGAGCTGCAGCCTTGTGCATTTTGCAATGGACATTTTTCTTCTTTTGATATTGTAGTTGCTTCTTATAGGCATCCTTATCACCTATTCTGTATTGCTAGTCTTTGTGGCTAGCAAAATAGATGTGTGACTTATGGTGAGTTATTTCATCCAAGTTGGTGGCGGTCCTTTGGGTCTACAAATTTGGAAGTGGAGCTCCTAGAAACAAGAGTTGAGTTGGATCCCACAAAAGTCAGAAAGGACGTGAAACTTGGCTTTGAAGACGATAGTGGGGTTCAAGTAACAAATTGTAAGTAAAAAATGCTACCGCTTTCATTCACTTCCATGCTCTCTTTTAGTAGCTTGCTGATGTTGGTAGTGAATTGATTGTTAGTGCTTTGTGCTTTGGATGTTTGGTCCTTTGTTGAGTTACAATGCTTTGTACTTTAAGTGTTGGTTCAGGATGCTTAATTATAGTGCTTTGTGCTTTGGGTTGGTTCCTTTTGCTTAATTGCAGTGCTTTGTGCTTTGGGTGTTGGATCCTTTTGCTTAATTACAGTGCTTAGTACTTGGATCCGTGTCCACTCCTTGTGCTTATGGTATTTAATACTCCTTTAGTGCTTTGGATGTTTAATACTCCTTTAGTGCTCTATGTATTCAGTCCTTTTTGCTTTGGGTGCTCAATTAGATTGCTTTTGTTGGACTTGCTTATGCATAAGCAATCTTGGAAGTGCTTTGTACTTATGAATTCAGGGACTAAGGAGTGAAGGGTTGAGGTGGGTGTGTTTTTTGTCTGCAGGGTCTCACAAACAAAGTGACCTCGGGTCATCAGGCTCAACATTTCTAGGTAATAGAGGTAAAACAGGACCTCAAGCTATAGCAATGCATTCAATTGAAGAGGACCTGGATAACAATTTCAACGTGGGTATTGTAGGAGAAAAAGTGAATTTACTTGTGAAAAAAGCACATGTAAGCAAATTGAATATGAAGAAGTTGCCTACCCAAAAGTCTGGTGTCCAAGATTTGTCTATCATTGGAATTTGTGATTCACCAATTCTTCCATAAGGTGTCATCAGTGATGCGCATCTCAAGAGTACCAAGATGCCACTTGTTACTATATGTGCTGCTGAGGAAGGTTTGAGTCTCCACCAATGACCTAGTTTTTATCATTCATTTTTCAAAATTCTTTGCCAAATAGCTCTACTGCACTGCTTGTGCTGTGGTCATGATTATGACTAACTTATTAAACTTCAGTAATTTTTTCAATGGGCTTGGATTTAGGGTTAAAGGACAAAGAAATTTTTGTTGATGTAGAGGGTGGAAAGAAGGAAGCTGAGCCAAAGGAGAAGCCGGGCACAAACCCAGAAGGTGCATTGCGGAAGATAGGAAGATATTCTTTTAGCACAAGAAGGGAGCTGGGACCAATGGACAAAGATGCCCCTGGTTCAAAGACCATTAGCCTGGCTTTGGTTTGCCCGGTTGTTTCTCCCATTGGGGCAGGTGTCTTGAGCACTAAGGCTCCAAAAAGGAAGGGGAAGCATAAAATGGAGGAGGATGCAAGCCGAAAGGCTCATTCATGGAAGAATGAGAACAAAAAAACAGAATCAAAAGCTGTCAAGATTGCAATAGATAATAGTAGAGCTAGAGTTACTCGTAGTAGTGCAAAACTAGCACAATAGGAGAGCCTTCTCATTTGACCTGAACCCGGAATCAGAAGCTGAACAAGCTGCGAGAAGCTGACGAATGTAATTTTGTCCACTATTATAATTTGAATGTGGTCCATGGTTGAATATGATCTCGTTTGATTACGTTTGGCTATGTCTGAAAATGCTCAGTCTGATTGTGGTTATGGAAGTGTCAACTGCCACTATTGTGTTTCAATCAAGGTTTCTAGTTAAGCGTATTCATCTTGAGGTATAGTTGACATTGTTTGCCATAGTGAGAGTTTTATTTTTTTGAAGCAAAGTGTAGTGATTAGGCTCTACCTAATGATTTGACTCTACCACTTTTTTGTATAACTATTTGTAATTGTATGCTAACTAGTTGGCATAAGATTTCTAGATATAAAATATTATGTTCATGTTTCACATTCCAAGGTGAAAGAAATAGGTGTACAAATGATAGAATTAGCCTTAAGTAAGGATATTTACATTCATTGCATCAAAATAGGCACAAAACAAATGCAGCCTTAGTGTTATTTGATTAGAAGTCCAAGAAATAAGCACAAAGATATCCTAAACTCCAAGGTGATTCAATTTAAACCAAGAAAAAGGGCTCCCAAAACTTTGCACCCCAACGGACTTGAATTTGGGTTTCCAAAAAATAGGCAAGTAGAAACTAGAACCTCAAACTTTTGAATTGTGTCCCAAAAAAAAGGCATTTAGCCAATAGAACCTCAAGATAGAAAATATAACCTCAATTTGATTGGTTTACAAGTAAATGGCACTTGACGGGAGATAGGAAATGCAACTTCTATTTATTTTTTAAATAAATTATAAAAAAATTGAAGAGGTAAGAAAATTAATACCATAGACGATATTTAATTTGAAAAAAAATGGGAAATAGATAATTGAAGAGCCTAGAGGCTATTCTAGAACAACAAAAAAATGGGTAGAATAGATATTCAATACCCTAAAGGGTATTTTATTTTTTTTAAAATAGATAGAATAGGAAACCGAATACCCCCTAGGGTATTCAATTTCCTAAAGAGAATGGGTAGAATAGGAAATTGAATACCTTCTAGGGTATTCAATTTTTTTTAAAAATGGGTAGAATAAGAAATTAAATATCCTAAAGGGTAGAATTGAAATTGAATACCCTAAAGGATATCCAATTTTTTTCTTAAATGGATAGAAGAGGAACTTGAATACCCTCTAGGGTATTTAATTTCTTAAAAAGAATGGGTTTAATAGATATTGAATATCCTAGAGGGTATGCCAATTTTTGATAAAGTGGGTAGAATAGAAATTGGATATCCTAGAGGGTTTTCAATTTGAAAAAAAAATGGGCAGAATAGTAAATTCAATAACAATATCTAACTTGAATAAAAAGGTGCAAAGGTAGAAGGATTATTAAATTCCATGTAAAAGCATTCTCCTTTGCATAATTAATTTGAATGCGGATTCCAATGTTTTGTTGAACTAATTTTTTTTGAGCTCTTGTTGGTAATTGAGAGAAATCCTTAAATTCTCATCAAATGCATCATGTGAACCTTTTATGAATTAAATTCTAAATTTCCAAAGTACTAAACATTGAGTGTGGGCAATAATTTGTCTAGGCCTAGTTAATTTGAAAGAAGAAACAAATTTTATTCTTTTTTGAATGATAAGAGATCCTTTAGGGTACTCCATAAGACATACTACGGCTTGTATAAAGTGTGAGATTTTGAGTTATTATAATCTAAAAATTCAAGAGTCAAGTTTTTTTATAGAACAAATAATTCTATACTTACTTGGTAAAAATAAAAAAACTTCAAACACATTAATATACATATACAAAGATATCATTAAAGTTTTATACTTCATTGAAGAATTCCATTATTAATTAAAAATCCTTTGGGCCTTGAATGCATGGTTATCTATAAAATGATTTGCTATCAATAATTTGATTTAAACTAATATTTATTGAAGATGGATTTGACAGTGACTATCATGCATTATTTGTCTTATTGATGTGAAAATGTATTTTTCTAAAATCCAAAGAGCTTTTCATTAGTAAGATGATCTATCAAATTTAAAATGTTTTGCAACAAATCAATGCAATTTGTAATTTGCACTTACAACATAATGTTGGAATGATGATTGTACATGTTCATTTTCTTCCTATGAGAAAAATCATTGAAAAAATTAGCAAAAATATAGATTTTTAAATGTGCCTTATATTCTTGAATATATGATTTTTATGGGTGGGTATTAC
Source organism: Neckera pumila (assembly GCA_963969595.1). Taxonomy (NCBI): domain Eukaryota; kingdom Viridiplantae; phylum Streptophyta; class Bryopsida; order Hypnales; family Neckeraceae; genus Neckera; species Neckera pumila. The sequence continues at coordinate 3,436,139 of OZ018418.1, forward strand.
CACCAAGCATATAAGACCGTCGTAGAAATAGTGAGTTCAATGGCTATCTTGCCTTAATATAAAAAAAATATGATGACTTTACCGAGTATTGTTATTTAATACCCATTTTTTGATTGAAATTGAACACCTTTGAAGGTGTTCCATTTTCTATTCTATCTATTTTAAAAAAAATTGAATACCATTGAGGGTATTCAATTTGAATATTCTACACATTTTTTTTTCAAATTGAATACCCTTTAGGATATTCAATTTCCTTTTCTACCCATTTTTTTTTCAAATTGAATACTCTCTAGGGTATTCAATTTCCTATTCTACCCATTTTTTTTTCAAATTGAATATCTTTTAGGGTATTCAGTTTCCTATTCTATCCATTTAAAAAAAGAATGGAATACCCTCTAGGGTATTTAATATCTATTCTGCCCATTTTTTTTCAAATTGAATACCCTCTAGGGTATTCAATTTCCTATTCTATCCATTTTTTTCTTGAAATTGAATACTCTCTAGGGTATTCAATATCTATTCTAGCTATTTTTTTTAAAAATAAAATATCCTTGAGGGTATTCAATTTGAAAAAATATCCATTTAAGAAAAAAAATGAATACTCTAGAGGATATTATGTATATCTATTCTACCCCATTTTTTTTTCTTAGTACCCTATAGGGTATTCAATTTCCTATTATACCCATTTTTTGTGGAAATTGAGAACCTTCAAGGATATTCAATTTGTATTCCACTTTATTTTTTTCAAATTTGATACCCCAAAGTTAGGATATTCAATTCCTTTTTTTAATGTATACTTTAATAGTTTATAAGGAGGATGGTGTTTGTTGTGCGTGGGATCCTTCAAGATTGAACTTTTTGGGAGGTTGGGCACTACAACAAGCATGTTTAAATCCTAATGAAGCACTATTTGGCTCCTCGGGTGTTTTTACCTTGGGTGTTGGTTCAAAAGTGATTAAGGCCTAGGGAGTTGGTGAATTTGGATTGGGATGCTCTTTGAGGGAGATTGAGCTGCCTAAACTGCCTATGCATTCTTAAATTACTGCAAGGCCATAAATTGGCAGTTCATCCTAAACCCCAAAATTGAGACAGGCGTTTACTGACAGGCACTAGTGAATACACTAGAAGACGGAATGGAGAACAACATTTTCTCTCTCCATTGTCACTGAAATTAACGTTAGCCTGTCTTTAGTTTACTACAACATCACACTAAACTCATGCTCAAATTTGCACTCACAAGCTTGGATTCCAAAACTGTAAATATTGAGGCTAGAAGTTGTCCACAACTAAAAACAAATGCCACATATATATATATATATGAAAAGGGGTCTACAATTATCAAAAACAACAATGTACTTTAGTGTTCAACAAACACTAATTGCTATATAAGGACATCAAAATCCCAACTACTTTACTAAATGCCTATGCTGCTAAAAAATACCGTAACCCTACATTACCAAATACCCTTTTTGCCGAATTCATCATCCACAAGCTTGAATCTACAGCACCACCGCATGGAATTAGATTCAAGTCATCAATGACATTCACTCAATCAAAATTAAAAGCAAAACAACATTCAGCAGTAATGGATGTCTACAATTTAATAGACCTCCTCCCTTACCTGAGAAAAATCCGCACACTGCTAAAAAATCTGAGCTGCCATGTCTTGCAATCCAGAGTGTCTACCTTGAACGCCACCCTAAACCACCAAACATGCACAAAATGTCCTACACACATGCACAAAAGAAACAGAGCAAGATAGTAGAGAGGACGGTAGTTGCCTAATGAAGTTGCTTTGCTTCAAGCACAGCATTTACAATGATGCTTAAGACATCCTCTTTGACCTTTTAACTTCCAAAAGAGCCCTTCACCGCATGAGTAGTTGGGACCATCAAAAATTTAGACGCTATTACTAAGTGAGAAAAAACAAACAATTGTGGCTTATCATCTCTCAACCAATAAGTACGACTTCCTGCCCTAAGATGTTCATATTAGTACCCTTGTAAGACTTGATCCCCAAGAACATACAAGCTACCAAAGGGATCAATGAATTTGTTTTGCACCACATGTAGCCCCTTATCTACCAACATTATCCAGAACAACTCATCATCAGTTGAATCAGCCCTAACAGCAATATTGTTTCCAATGGAAACATCCTCAGATATTCACTCACCACCCGAGCCTGCTTCTACCTCTTCATCTGAATCATAAAGCAATCTGACTTGGGAACTTGATTGTAGTTTTGTCCTCCGTAATGTCCAAGGCCATACATGAGATTTCAGATGGCAAGGAAAATCTGTGTCCACTTCTGAACATGCCTAGCAGAAGCAAGAAAGAGCTTGAAATTGAATTAAGGTAGGATCCTTATTGGACACGGAACGCACTTGATGTTGCTTCCGGCTACCTGGTACCGTTTCACACTGCAGATCTTGAACACGGGAGATGTCCCCTTCCTTGATGAGCGAGAAATACTTACCTGTGTATCCCCTGGAAGAAGGTGGTTTGTGATGGTGTTTGTTATTTTCCTCCCTCAAAAAACTCACCATCTACTCTGCATTTCGGACGCACCGCCCATGGACTTTGAGCTGCTCTTTACGCACTTCCCTTTTGCAAAGTGCACCTCCACCATCTACCTCCCCTTTCCCTTGGCCAAACGCAAAATAATTCCACAGCATTTGACATCCCTCCGGCAATACACCATTGGTGACAGTCAAACTGGGATATCTACTGATAAAGTACCAAGCCCAAGTTGATTTGAACTGACCATTGCAGTCATCCGACCAAACAATGTTATTTTTGGGAAAAAGCCCAAACCTTTCATCAAAAAAGTGACCTCAATCAACGCGATCAAATCAATAGAAAATTTGAATTTTCTACTAGTGATTTCTATGTCACGTGCCACATCAAATGCAATTTTTTTTAATTTTTTTATAGGCATGTCGTTTGGCTACCCTTTTCCATTTTTTTGGAACTCGAGTAGGTGTTTTACCGTTGACTAAAGTAATTCTTGTTGACTTACCCGCAGTCAAAATTCTAGACTCTGTTGACGTGGCAAGCCATGTTTTTTTTGACGCTTAAAAAAACGAATTTCTATCGCCACTTGTGTTTGAAAGAACAGAACCGTCTGTCAGAGCAATACATTGTTTTTGTCTAAATCTACCCATACTCTTTGCAGCATCGACGAGAATCCAACACTTTAGGCCAATTACTTGTAGACAATCTTGTGTCCTGTCAGACATTGACGTCCAAACCCGGACACCAGAAAAGACACGGGTTTCTTATAGTGATGACTTTTAAAGCCAAGGCATACAAAGTATGAGGTATTCCTATTCAACGTAATTTCTAATAATGACGGGAGGGTTCAACAAGAGCTCCATACAAGGATTTCACAAGTAGAAAACTGGGCCCGATCTATTGTTTTGGTCACATTGATCATCAACAAATTTTTGTTCATAAACAAAAATCTGTTGATGATCAACGCAACCAAAACAACAGATTAGGCCCGATTTTCTACTAGTGTTTTTTGTGAGTAACGGAAAACCTTGTGCTTCTCTTTCAAAGAAATTACATACTTGGCTCTGGCACATGGAAAAAGATCACTTTTGCACCCCCATGTGCCTCCCAGAAATTACAGCGTCCAGCTTGAAATGAATAAGCTGTCCTTGGCCTAGTGAAATATAGTCAAACAGAATCGTAGTAGGTGACCACTATAATGAGCTTGTCATATGCGGACATTTGAATGTGGACAGGTAGCATTTAATTGTGCGTCTTGCATACTAAAAATAGTGCTGGTAAAAAGTCTTCAGGGGTGTGGTCCCTTCTTCAAAATTGTTGTAGAAGTGGATTAGTTGTCCTTGGTACCAGTGCGTTCTTGTAACCCTAATTTAGACATTGGATGAATGTTTGCAGTCTACAAGGTTTAGCTATTGCTCCAAATCAAGATGACTCTGTTTGCTTTGTAGGACTTAAAGAGTTGCAGCCTCTAACAATTCCATCCAATTAAACACTGCGTGTCAGGAACTTCATTGCGGTGTTTCTTATGGAAGCCTCTAGCATTGTTTCTTTGGTAGGTATGCAAGCCTGAACAATCATTCCCTGTGGAATGTTGACTTTTCTCCTAGAATAGAGAAAGGAAGGAGGCCATTCTCCCCACTTTCAAGCAGGTAATAGGCCCTCACACATGGGGGGTGGTGACGGCTGAGGGCGACGTCGCACAGCCATGCGCGGGCCTCCACCCCCGATAGCAAACAGAAGAATCCGGACTACTTCCGAGGCCACCTGGCTTGCCAATTTGACCTCCCGCTGCAGTGGTTTTTTACCCTTTCGGACCACCTCAAGCCAGACGACCGCTTGCATGCAGCAAAAGTTAATTTGCTGGAGTTAAAAGCCTGGATAAACTATCCGTGAAGGCTGTGCCCTCACGTTTTGTGAGCCTAGCCTTGTTGGCCCTTGGCCAGGCAAACCCGGCCTTTTTGAGCCTCACATACGACATCGCATTGCCGATTTTTGCCTCATGTGTGCGGGCCTAATAACTCAAAGCGCTACAAGCCTTCAGCAATTCGTCTGCAGGTGCTGTTCATTTTCTCAAATGTGTGAGTGGAGGTTCATGTTTTTGGGACCACCCACTTGGGCTTCTTGTACAAAGTGAAAGACACTTTGCAATCTAGCTGCGTGCAATTGGAGGCCATCAAAATTACTTGTTGGGAAACAAACTCCTTTGGGTTGCCAAAAACGAAGCCGTAGAGGACAAAGAAATTGAAGTCCATCTTCCCCTCAAGTGAGCCGTGAATGTGTGAGTCACATCTGGGCTTTATATCCAGCGAGGAGGAAGAAGACAAGGGAAGGAGTGGAACACCCATTTCATCTGCTGAGATCAAGACTGAGACCTAGACGTCTCGGCGTCTTGGACAAAGACAAGACAGAGTTCCATAAATATCTTCCCAGGTATCACCTTTTCTTGAAGTGGAAGTTGTTGTCTGGTCCATAGCCCATTTGTCCATAGTATTAAGTGCTAAGGTGATATTTTTCTAAAAAAACTCCTTCTAGTCTTAGGAAAGGGTGCATCCTATTCAAGGCATTCAATTGCCAGAGGTTTTTTATTTGCTTCTAAGAAATACATAGTGTTGCTAATATAGCTACCAGTGCATGACTATAGTTGCTTACAAAGACCAAGAATATGGAAACATAAAGAAAAGCATCAAGCGATAGTAAGAGTTTAAATTAAAGTATGAGCATTACATTGTCTTAGGTTCAATGAAATCAAAACACACGCATTTTATTTCCAGGATTATCTTTGTCGAGTGTCAACAAAGCGGACGTAGAAGCGTATCTTCATATTGGTGTCTGATAAGGTTTGTTTGTGTTGATCATTCATTGTTGTTGTCCATTGTGGAAGGTAGCCAAAGCAAACATGGTCACTCGTTTGAAAGCAGGAGACCTCCCCGAGCTATGGTACCTTCCAAAAAAGAAGAATCCCTTGACGGCGAGGGAAAAGTCTGCTTTGACAAAAGTCATCGCTATGGAGGACTGCGTTACGGGGAATGTAGTGGAGGAGTCTTGTAAGAGGGGTAGAGGATGTCTAAGACAACAGATGAAGGTAGTAGATGTAGGGAAGGATAAAACCAAAGGGAAGGGTAAAACTAAAGGCAAGTCTCTTACTCCATCAACTATGGACGTCGTGCTTGGTCTTTCCTTGACTCTCTCTTACCAGATGTCAATGAACTACGTTGAAAGAGGGAAGAGGACGCATTAGCATGTGGGTAGAATGTGAAAACAATACTAGAACCTTCAAACTTGCAAAGTAGTTCAACTTTGAAGATGTTCGCCTCATACGATGGGGACGCCAACAAGGATGCTGTAGCAGCGGAGGTATCTTTGGCAATTCAATCCTGTCCTTCAAAAACTTGTAGACTTGCTGCCGCAAAGGACAAAGAGCTTGTCATTTCTAGTACGTCCTATCCACTGGGTCTTGGTAATGAAGCGTCCGTACGAACTTGTTTAGTAGCTGGGTCATACAATGTGACATTCCTCATTTCCTCAATTTTTTTGTAGAACTTGAAGGCACTGCTGAGGCTCAATTGAATATCCTTCTGGTCCTCTGAATCCCACAGCAGCTTCCGAAGAGCGTCACTCTCATACAAACACCTCCATGCAGTTATTCATGTATGAGAAGGATAGCAAAGGACAATTTTTACGTGTATGTATATGGTGCACCGGTTTCTAGCTATTCTTTGTAGGCAGTACATTTTAAAATGTCATAGTCTGCAGTTGTCATTGTTGCTCAAAATTTCTAGACCTGCATCTTCATCATGGAGTTGCTATTGGCATTATAGAATTCCAGTCACTTCACTTTTCTGTAACATATCTTACTTTGTATTCCTGTAGAGGACAACAACAAAAAGGAAGAGGTTGCTATTCGTTTACTTGAACCGCTTGATGGCAGAAGAGAAGCATCCTTTTACCATCGTCCTGGGAAAGATCCCATTGCAGAGGATGTTCAGCAACCAGTGCATCATCAGAGAATTTTGGAAAAGAAAAATCCTCATAATCGCAATCAAAATGATAATGGCAGCGGCGTTGAATCCAGAGGCAGCAGTTGCAGAGAAGGTGGTCGACGGAGCAAACGCAGTCGTTCACCGCTAAGAAATGTATATGACGAGGTAAGCAATTTGTTAGTGTTGTTTGATGTGAACCCATATATTATTATGCTTTGTGCATGCACGTCCTGAAGGTTGGCAAAGATAGAATTCTTGTGAGAAATTGTACGATTTTTGCAATTTTTTTTAAAGAATGAAGTTTTCTCATCTAATGCTGATGTTCCAAATACCATTGCTCTATGAAGGGATGTTGTTGCAAATTTCAAAGTAATTGGTGTGTTCCATGAGTACTTTCTTGATTGAGATTTCCTGGGTTTTTCTTTAGAGCTATTGGGGACAAGAAATGCGTCAGAGCAAGTCCCCCAACGTTGATCGCAGACGGCAGCGCAAACGTTCTTAGGATTCCAATTCCAGCAGCCCAAACAAGAGTAATTGGAGGAGTTCTTAGAAGCAAGGACGTCCCAATCGTCAATGCAGTCCATCCAATAGCCGTGGACATTGGAAAGAAGGCCGTCATGACTGTACTATTCAGAAATTCACGGAGTTTTACAAACAAAATGCATTTGCCGACTTAGTCGATCAAGGTAAATTGTTCTCAAGAGAATTCTATGGATTAAGGTATGTCCCGTTGTGCGTACGGTTGATGGAGTCACGTTAAATTGTGTGTGCCGCATGTCCCTTGTGTTGTCATAGATCAGTGGATATTCTGTATCTATAGATTGATCATTGTTTATGGCTTGGGATCTTGTGTACTCTTGGTGCAAATTATTTGCCAAGAATCACTAGAAGAAACCCACGTTTTAGGTAGCTTTTTGTGATTTTTTCAGACGAATTTTAGATGACATAAAAAAAGAAATTCTGTTTTTTCTTCGATAATAACGTCTAATATAACATCCAGATGTTATATAAGACGTGATTATTGAAGAAAAAACAGAAGCTTTTTTTTTCAATGTCACCTAAAATTCATTTGAAAAAATAAAAAAACGCCACCTAAAACTCAGGTTTCTTCTAGTGAATGTTAGCTCCCGGGGCTGATCATGATTGCCTTCTCATGAGAGTTCTTTTGATCTTGTCCATTTTTGTCCTGGGTAATTATTGGATCATATGTGCAAATGTAAGCTATGTTGGAAAAGGCAACGCAATCAAAGTCACAGCAGTCATAGGGAGCACTACATTTTGAGTTTACTTTTACGGAACTCTGCGACAGCTTTCAAGGAGTTATATAGTTCAAGGAACTTCTTAAATCAATGACGGACAAAATTTGTTACTAAATGTGGTGGAAGAGAGCATTTTGCATTGCAGTGATATTGTGTAGAGTTCTAAATATAATGGAAACAAAACATAGATGAAAGCTTTGTATGTAAATTTTTGACTAACTGAGTTGTCAAGATTTTTACATTCAAATGTTGCTCCCTTATGAGTTCACTAGATGTTGGGCATTACTAGATTTATTGCTTGCAAACTCTTAGAGGATGATGGCAGAAAATTTTGACATTTGCGCAATATGTATTTCTAAGATATTGATGGAAAATATATTTGTAAAGGTATGTTCACACTTGGAGTTAGGCGTGATGTTTACAATGTGAATGCAGTCCAAAAGTAGGTCTAATTTCATTCCTTAGATCCTTAATAACAACACCCTTTAATTTCAAGTGCAAACATATTGGAAGGCATTGTCCTAAGAAGTTTGCAATTGCCTTCTAGCGGTTGGGATGAGTGGGTTTACTATGAAGGAAAATATGTAGCTAGTTATTGTACAAGATATAGAAGAATCTGAGTCATTGTTTGCTGCATTTTTGACATATGGAATAGATGTTGTACTAAGAAGCTAGAGTATTGTGATCAATTTAGCCATATCAATGAAGAAGTATGTGACTTGAAAATGAATTGCCACATGATTGCGAGTATAGTTGCTGAGTGTGCTTAGTCTCACCGTACTGGTGGCAGTCAGTAACATGTCTCAAGAAGGTAGCACCGTTTTTCCTTTTCAATTGTTATGTCTCTTAAATAGAGTTTGTAAAGAATTATGCAAAATAAACATTTGCATGGGGAATGATTCATGTGGTCCTTTGATGTGACTGGGTAGATGCAGACTTATGGCACTAAGCATGTGCTGAGGTTGCGTGTTAGAAATCCGCTAGGAGGAGCATCATGCGAGCACATTGTTTGCAGAATCTCTACTATGATTTTGTTAATTTCTAAGTGTCCTAGCATATTACTGGAAAGTGTTGAGAATGTCTCTTTTGGGTGTAGAGGGCCAACATTTGAGGAGTTTGTCCACTACGGATCATAGGCATTGTCAAAATCAAGGGTCCTCATCTCTGCAAAAGGGTCTAAGGGAAAGGACATATCTATCACTTGAGCACAATTACAGACTTCACGATAGAACGACCCCTTACTCATTGAGGTCACCCCCAAGAATTTTCAAAGACAAAAATGAATTTGGAAGAAGGCAAAAAAGAGGGCATCTAAAGCCATCAACGAAGGGAACAAAATGGGCACCCCTGCAGCAGTGGGCAGGATAGATGCTAGATTAGTCAATCCATTCGTGAAGTGGAGATGACTAGACGCCACACTGATGGCAAAAAGCCATTATATGTGACAGTGGATGATGAAGGAAAAGTGCATGGTCTAGGCAGGCCCACTTGGATAGCAAAAACAAACAAGCTGGCGAAATGGTTGGATTTTTCATGCACCCATATAAAGAAGCAAACATTCGACAATGTGCAATCATTCAAGGACCGTTTGAATAAGCATTTTGAGTACTTGTGGACGTTATATGAAGATCACTTGAAGGGATTGATGGGCAAGGCAATGACAAAGAGGAGGGTTGAACTCATAACACTCATCAAGACCAAGGGTAAGCAATCCAAGCACTTTGATCTTCCGATGTGGCAACGTCTAGAAAAGCTAGTTGCGAGTAAGCAGTGGGAGGATAAATCTTTCTAAGGCCGTTATGCCAATGCTTGCCGCCGGACCATAGGTAGAACAGGATGAAGAGGAGAGAATGGCGTGAGAGAAAATTTGCATTCTTTGCTGGGGAGGTCACCGGATCTCGACAAAGTTGCAAAAGAAATGCAGCATGACAAAGGTTTTGGAGGGCAGAAAAGGAAGATCTCAGCATTAGTAGCTTAGACAGAGAACAAGTACGAGGGAGTAATTTTGTTTGATGAAGACTCTCGTTCTGAAGCCTTTGGCAGAAATGCAGATGACCTTTCTAGTGATTCAATGGGCGGTCAAGAATACAAGGGACTTCCACGACATGTCCTTTTTATTTGTCTATATGCCTCTTTCAATTGTGTGGCAATAGCAAGTGAATTAAGGAATTTGTTATATGTTGTATTGGTAGCATGCAATGGGCTCCGCCAGAAGTACTTAATTTTTGGAAATTTTTATATGACGTCTATTTTATGCTTTTAGAGCGAATACACCCTATAATTCCGAGTGGCAAAGGTCACAAAGCTGCCACGGATATGTGTTGTTTTGGCTGTTTGACCAGAGGCCGTGAATGCTGCAGATAGGCTTTGCCAGTCACATGGAAGCAATAGCTTTTTTTGTTGTCAGACCTACATCCCAGCCATAAAGATAACTGGAAGAAGACCAACTTGGAACTAAAGTTACAAAATTCTTTAGAAGATTAATTGAAGCTCATTGAGCAATATATTATACAAAGCAAGCACAAGTGCAAGCTTTGAATTACAGTTTTCAAGGAATTATATCATTATAGTACCACAAACATGCATCGGCTGGCGTACGTTGTATGCTGGTGGGGATTGCTATTTTGCATGTATAGAGATGTGAGCGAAGAGCGTAGAGCGTAGATTTGCAAGCGTAGAGCGATAGAAGTTTGTTCTTTTTTGGAATGTGGGCAATAAAGTAAAAGTTGTAGAACATTTTAAGTGAGAATACTCCTGAAATTTATAATAATGACGGACCTATGACCGCGGAGTAGGTTGCAGATATATGGTGGAGAGGAGTTTTATTTTGTCACTGCACGTACCGTCTTGAAGACAAAAGTCGCAAGTATCGGTCACAAGGTCCTACAATTGTGGTGATAAGGGTGTGAGAAGATATGATATCTGTGGTTCTGGATTGAAGCAAGAAGAAGAGTAGAAGGGAAGCCGATTGGAAGTGAGGAGGTATTGTTTAGGGGATTGCAAGAGTTAGGGAGGGTACATGATGGAAAATGGGTGCGGAGAAGTGAGAAAGATCGGCTATAGTGGTAGTAGAGGAACATATAGTGGTTATAGTGGTTTAGCTTATGTTTAGAGTTTAGAAGGCGTACGCTGTGGGAACACGTAATATCGATTCTTAGAAATCCGGATTAGTTTAGGAGCAATTCCGTAAATATTTTCAAAATTTTGTAATAGTAAAGCCAAAAACCGGAACATCTAGTAGAAACTAGGTAGTTAGAAAGTTTCGACTCTCTAATATTTGTAGAATAGGTAAGAGACGGACTTTGGCTGGAATCCGTAAACCAGAATGGGATCCGGATTCAAGCAGCCTACGAACTAGGGGCCCGACCTACAAAAACTAGGGATTCGTTTGCAATGGCGGTGCATTAAGTGACCAAACCAATGGATGTCGGTCGCTAGCCGGGTACTTAAGCGCATAGGTCTTTCATTCTCTCCTTTCTTCCGCTCGAGGAGGTGTGTGCTTGCAGGTTTTGGAGCGCGTTTTTTGAAGAGTGAAAGAGTGGTGAGTTAGACCGGATAAGGAGAGAAGGAAAGGAAGGTGCCAATTGCACCGGATTTTAGTTCCGAATGGCGGAAACGTTGGCGCAGGGCCAAAAGGCTATTCCCTCTGTCAGGCTCCTGTACCCAATCATTCCGGTGGACTCCGCTGAATACTTAGAGTTGAAAGAAGATCTCTTCAACATAGGGTGTATCGAGTTGATCCGGCACCCCTGGACAGTTAGAAATGAGGAGTTTATTTGTGAACTGATTATGGAAACGCCAAATCAGTTTGAGATGACGGCAAGGGGTCCGTGGGCCTCTTGGACGGAAAAGGTGTGGTCGGAGACTTACGGGTTCAAATAGACCGAATCTGGAAATGCGACCCGGACGGATAGATATTACGATGAGAAGTTTAAGAAACCGCTGCACCACAAGGAGGGTTTTGCCATTAGTGACTGCATAAACGAGCGCCACAGGCGGTTGTTAGATTTTTTGATCCCTATCGTATATCCAGAAAAGCCGACAAGGGTTACGGTTACGATGGCAAATACGATTTTTGGAGCAATCGAGGGATGGGTTGTGAACTGGGCGACCATAATCCACCAAAAGGTTAAGAAGATGGCGGGGAGTATTGACAAGGCCGAGCAGAGTCCGCTCAGCACCTACTTGTTCCATATGTATCACCATTTTGATTTTATGACCCCGCAGGAATAAGTAGCCTATGAGACCGAAATGCAGATCCTGAAATACGGATTCATGGAGGAGTTGAAGCCGACGAAAGAAACGCCACAAGAGGAAGAAGAAGAAGAGGAGGAAGATCCAAAATCACAGCCGCTGGGGAAGAAGAAGAGGCAGAAGACCACCAATCCGGACGCACAAAGAACGAGTCTGGACGTGCCGGAACCAAATCTGTACTTGACCCAGCCACTATCGAAAACTTTCGATGAACTCGACTTCTATGAAGTCGAAACCCGATGGATGGTGCAGTGTCGGAAGTTGCACACCGAAATGGCAGAGGTGATCACGGGCGTAGCCAACGAGTTGAATATAGAAACGGACCAGATCTTCAACGAGATCCGGAAAAGACTGGATCTGGCATCACTCCAAGAGAAGGACAAGCAGATCGAGCTGCTTAGGGCGAAACGGGATCACTACAAGAACAAGTTCCACTGGACGGAGGGTCAGTTGCTCTCAGCCCCAAAGAAAGAGATGGATGCCCTGAAGTTAGTCAAGGATTTGAAGGTGTTGGTAGAAAAACCGGAACATCAGATTATCCGGTCCGCTTTTTACACTAAGAAACTTGAGAATGACGGCATTGTTACTAAATCAAGAGTGCTGCAAGTCCTGGTCAATTACGAGGGTAAGATGAAGATTGTTTTGGACGAGATGCGGCAGCTGCTGGGGCATCTAGATGTGGCCAAGGGGGACTTTGGACCACTTCCAGATATCTTCATGGAGTCCCCAGGCAAACACAAAGCGGGAACTTCCGGGACACAAGAGGATTCAGGTCTGAAGTCCCTGTTTAAGATACCCAAGGCACCTTCCTCAAGTCAGTTCCCGAAGTGGGTCACGGTAAGCCCTTTTGTACCTTCCTTACAGTCTCCGAGGAAAACCAAAAAATTTGAGCAGAGGTTGCTGATCCGAAGAGATTTGCTAGAGGGTTTGGGGACGGTAAACCCGGCGAGAGAACACATGGAGGGATTCCCTCACATGAGACAAGCGTCGCCAGCACGAGGTGGAGAATTGATTGACTTGGGAGATCCGACTCCAGAAGGGAGTCCGGAAATCAAGCTGGGAACCCGGTTGAAGAAACGGACGGAAATAGTGGAGGCTGAGGTCACAGATTCGGATGAAGAACTCAAGATTGTGGAGCCAGAGAAGTAACTGAAACTCCGAAAGTCTGAGAAGCGAAAACCGGAAGGGAAGAAGCCGGTGAAACAATAGATTGAAGACTTCGAATCCGGTGAGTTCAAATCAGGATCAGAGTCAGAGGAGGATACAGAGGAGGAGGAGACGTCTCCTGCGACCCGTCAGAATTTGCCCTGAGCCGCCAAGATGACGCCAACAAAGAGTTCTGGTAAGCCAGCAACCAAACAAGGGGCCGGAAGTTCAAAGAAATCCCGGGTGGACAAGTAGTTAGAAGGGAACTACTTGTAAAAGGTGGGTTAGACTTAGATAGTTTAGTTCCAAAACCGGATTCCAAGCATGGGCCCAATTTCCGGAAATTTAGGGATAAGGACTTTCGAATGTATTTGGGAATTCCTTAGTGTGTGTGGTTGCCCGGTTTGTGGGGAGTCCTTTTTCACTTTTAGGGTGTTGACTTTGGGGTTTTTTTGGTTTTTTAAAGGGCGGGTAAGTTAGTTGCCCTCATTCCCTCCTAGTTGATATTCAATTGTATTTCATTCCCTTTTCAAAATCTGAGCCCTTGGGTGTGCATTTTGGCTCTATCGGTGTATCCAGATTGTGTTGATCTGTAGTCTGGGTGTTACAAGGAAAGGACGAGTGAGGAGGAATCCAGATTTAGGAGAATGCAGTCTGAATTGAGAGTGTACTATTGGAATGTTGTTGGATTGTTGACTTAGGAGCTGCGCACAGTGTCTTTAAATTACTAGAATAGTAGTTCGGATCACAAAGCAGCGGGGAAGCGAGTCCGGTTGTCATTGCCGTGCGGAGGTAAGCGCCCGCCCAAGGAAGCCCCCACCTTTTTGGAAGATCTGCCAACCTTAGAATTCATCGAACATCTAGAAAGATTACACCCCCGTATTTGCTCCGGGCTCTGAGATCTGTCGTTGTAGTAAGGGAGGGTGAAGTATTCCTGAGTGACCTGCTGTCCGGAATCACCATTCGGAAGCTGTGAGGATCCGGATCTTTCCGTCTTGCTACAACATCTTGAATACTTGGGTGTTTTTGTTTGTGTTTGTTAGAATTGTAGGAGAACCAGAGTGGTGAAGTCCCTACCTCTCAAAAGATAAACTAGTGGACCCTCTGAAGGTAAAACAGAGGTATCAAAAACCGGATTGGAAGAAGAAACGTAAATCAGATTTCAGATAGATTAGATTCCGGGTTTGTCTTCCGGACTGTGAAAGTATTCAAAAAATGATAAGTTGGTGAGAAGAAAGAAAGAAAGAAAAGCCAGATAGCTAGAATATGCTACATATAATCTTGAAATTCCCTGGGACGATATCTCGTATTATCTTAACACATTTTTGTGTTAAGGATACTTACGCCTAGATTGTGTGTACAACATACGCAAAAAATTTAGGGTGCGGAGAGATGGTGGGTTAAGAGTATACGGTGATTACGAAACACTTGGAAGAGAGCCACAGTCGGCCCCGACAGCGGAAATGGGTTTAGGGATTCAGAAAACCAAGAAGGCTTGGATATGAGACAGACGTTTAGGGTTTATGGTACAAACTCATGTCATACACTGAGAGGATGGGTACAAAATACTCCAAGAACTTCTATAGGATTTGATTTTGGAGCAAGTAGACAACAACAACATTTGCGTGCACAAACTCTGGCGGTGGCCCTTCAAGTTTTACCACCTTCTTTTTAAAGTAGGGGAGAGGATCACACTGCAATATGAGGACTATTCATGCTCACTATCACTTGTAGAAAAACTATGTCTAGAACAACAGATTTTCAACTGAAAAGCGTTGTCCATTCAATTGTTTCGGACGCGTTGTACTGGACAAAATTCCACTGAAATCTATTGTCCAAATTTTGTTGTTTCGGACATTTTTCCAAAGTGTTTTCTTTTTTTTTTTTTTTTTTTTTTTCAAATTAAAAAATTAATTTTTTTAGGCTGCCCGGAAAATCCGGGTAGCCCGCTACGTGGCAGCCATCTAGGCAGCCCGCCACGTGGGCAGGCCACCTAGGTAGCCCGCCACGCGGGCGGGTAAAGCCATGGGCCTTCGAACCTTGGACCTCATGGTTGAGGTCCAAGGTTCTTAGCCATTGAACCATGGCCATTACCAAGTGTATAATGTAGAAATTTATATAGAGAGTCTTTGCATTAGTTTTTATTTTCTTTGTAAAATCAGCAGACTTTGGAGGCCATTTGGACATAGTAAAACAACTTTTTTCAAAAAACTTCCAACTAAGAAAATTTGGGAAATCAAACTAACTTTCACCTCCTAAAATCCGTTTGCAATTTGAAGTCTCCAATCAAAATTTATGGACAAAAATCAGAGAGGATGTTCGAAAATATCCAAAAAAATGTTTCTTGCTACCCCTCTCTGATTTTTGTCCATAACTTTTGATTGGAGACTTCAATTTGCAAACGGATTTTTGGAGGTGAAATTTAGTTTGATTTTCCAACTTTTCTTAGTTGAAAGGTTTTTTGAAAAAGTTGTTTTGCTATGCCAAAATGGCCGCCAAAGTCTACTGAATTGAAAAAACATTGAATTTTTGAATGATTAAATTAGGAAAATAAAATTCATTATACTTAAAATTCTAATTTTGGTGTTGAACTTCGAATTGCCCAAGGCACAAAATTTTGGTGTCAAAAACATTTTGATAATAAATTAAAAGTTATCAAGTTACTATTTTACATAGTTCATATTTTTTTAAAGTTTGTTTTGAAATCTTGTTTTAGCATCACAAATCTAACTTTAAAAATGAATGATTATGATTTTTCTAGTTTTGTGCTAGGGTGTGTATTGCTTATCTTCATTTTCTAATGTTGAGCACTCTTAGCAATGAGTGTCAAATACATCGAAACTTGGAAAAACTGTGTGATTGAATGTCTTCCAACTTTGGAGATTTTATTAACAATCTTGTCAAAAGTATGTAAAAAGAATTTCAAACCAATTGTAGTTATTTGTCATGGCTGCCCAAAACCACCCATTTAAAAAGAAAAGACCTTTTCATATATAACTTTTAGTTGCCACTTGGATTGGTCTAAGATTTTATAGGCATTGAGCTAGCAATAAAATACATTTTCAGTAAATATTTTACAAGAATCATATTCAATATATATTGCATTATAAAAGATTCATCCTAAAGTAGAAAATAGAATGAATTAATGCCTTTAGGCCTTATGGATTAATTAATTATTTGACATCAATGTACGAAGCTTGTCCTATATAATGCTAAAGGTATAAGAACAATCTACAATTTTTCAAAATCTTATAAAATATATTCTATACTTAGTTGAATCTAAAGATTTTCAAAGATTCTAGGAGATTCTAAAAGATTCCAAAAAGATTCTTAAAGATTCCAAAAAGATTCAAATTCAACAAAAAGTTGTTGATTTGGTCATTGCACTATTCAAATCAACAGAAAACTAGAAGCTGTTTTGTTCACATTAACAAAAAATTCAAAAATCAGTGAAAATGGACATTCCAGTGTACAAAACAACAAAAATTAGTTGATTTTCTGTTGTTCTGGACACAATTTTCTACTAGTGTATGCACCGTAGTGTTTTAGTAGCAGAATCTGTAGAACCTGTTTTATTTCATTCCAGCTAAAACTAGGAGCATGCGTAAAGAAATTTACCTCCAGATCTAAACCACAAACAATGACAAATATGTAGGACAGGTGCTTACAGTACGTCCATGCTCTTCGCTTGCCAAGCGACTTGTGTGACATGTCTTTAAACGTTGGGAGTTGCAGTTTGGAAATTAACCAATCATCAGCAAATACCTAGATACCTTAGAAATATTTCTAGACTCTAAAATAACAATGCAACCAAGAGCTGGAGGAGGAACCATTAGAATACTGCAGATCTCCCCAACAATGGACAGAGCAAAAGCGTAGTTGTTGTGGTGCTTCGTTGTTGGAGTGGCAAGGTTTCTCCAAATGTTCTTCCCGTATCGCTTGGTGGGGTGACCTGAAGGATTTGGAGGAGGAGGATAGTCGCCCAGGTTTACAGAAATGCCTTCTCCAAACAACATTCCAAGGGATAGATTGACGTGCTCCATAAGGTTGAATCCGGCGTTTTCGAGAGTTAGAATCTCTTTCCTTGTCAAATTCGTGCCCATCTTAATAGGCCAAACATTAGGGACGACAGGTTTAGAATCTACCCATTTCCATCGAGTTCCATTGACACAGCGATTGATGTCATCATTGCAGAAGAAGAACTGCATGTTCACCAATTTGACCTTTTTATAATTGTCCATTAATCCGATGTAAGTTGGGGCAGCTGTACTTCAGTTGTCCTGCACAATCCTTGCCACACATTTTTTTTTGGTCTTGGCCTGCAAAGCAAAGCAAGCTTTAGCAGACGTCCTCGGGAGTCTTGCAATATGCCACTGCTGCTCATCGCAAACACTCTCCTGAACAGATTTGACATGCTTTGCTGGAGAATGAGTCAATGGTGACTGTAGTGGGGGAGTAGTGCCTTCTCCTTGGCTAAGTTTGAATTCTGATTGTAGGTCCTCGGTAGAGAGATTAACAATCATCAGATTGAGCCGTTGGGTCTTGCGCCTCGAGCGGGAGACAGTGATCTTGTCAGGGCGGTGCGAGTCAAATTCTGATACCGGAGAGAGATTTGCCTTTTGCTTCAAGGAAACGAAAACTTCTTCCTCTTCTAGATGCGGTTCACGTGTGCAGAAGATGTCAGCACCAAGCATATTGGCAAAGGCGGTATGAAGAACCTTCAAATTTCCGGAGCATTGAGCGGTGCGTTGGGCTACACAAAGACGGAGTTCTTCTTTCCCCGAACTAGTACCTGGCTTTCCACCCTTCAGGAATTGGTAGTAGGCAACAGCCTGCATGAATGCTCTGACCATGTCATCGGCGGAAGCAACATAAAGATCATTTCCTCTTTTGCCCGACTGTTGCAACCACTTGTTGTGGACCGACTCCGCCAAATTACATGACGGCATCTCAGCCAATTTGGTTGGTGAAATGTCCTGCACGCAATCCTACAGGATGAGTGTTGAAACGAGGAACAAGACTACAAAATATTAGGTGACTAGGGAAGAAGAGATGCAAGAACTGCTACTACCAAGGAGTAGTGCCAATATCGGCATGGCACTGGCATGGTACATGCAATGAAGAGGAAAAACAACTGAAGTTTGCACTTACCAGTTCCATGAATCCTCCCCATTGGCGGTATCAAAAATGCTAGAATGCTAGCCATAATTTGAGTCTTGGAAGTCCTTCATCAGTTGAAGCTCCAGATGATAACCACCATGCACGGATGGCCAAGTACCTACTCTGAGCCTCCTCCAATGATACAGAGTTCTTGTATTGTTTAGAGAGTCGTCGATGCTGATCCTACAACTCTGCTTTGATATCTGCCTTGGTGTGTTTCTCCAGTGATTGTGTCCAGTGGAAGAGGCAAGTCCTTTCGCGGTTGATCATGGGGATTGTTGGGTCACCAGAACCGTATAGAATACGTACAGCATTCTAGTTTGCCTAAGCATTGTCTGCCATGAACCCTTTGAAATTTGGATTAGTAATACCAAGCCTAGAAGACACAGCATTCAGATTATTCCAGAACACTTGTTGAGCTGCCACATCTTCAGATTGCATATCACAAACAGCAATAGTCATGATGCGGCAGTATGTGGAGTCATAGACGTGACAAGCCATCGTGGTCCAAGACTTTACCCATTTGACATGGTCAAACATCATCCATGCGTTTTCCAAGTCACCTCCGAGTTGCATACGCCTGACCAAGTCAACCCCACTTCTAGACCCCAGTTCTGCCATTTTGAAAATGAAGACCTTGTTAGAGTTTGCTCCTTGTCTTGGAAACCTGTTCTCTTGGATGAAGGCCCAGTTGTTGGACACTCTCAGTTTGGTGATGCTATCTAGTACTCCCTAACAACGGAGGTATCGGAAAGTGGTGACCTCATTTCAAATACTTGGAGATGACATTTGCTTGAATTTGTCCAGGACCGGGAATAGTTCTTCAATCGCTAGAGTCTTCTGAGGCACACCTTTCGGACATAGAAGTAATTTGCCAAGGTACTTCTTAGTCGCCTCCAGGACAATGACAAAGTTTGTCGCTGATGGAGCCCTTTCTACAGGTTTGCCAATAAGACTCCAGAGTTTGGCAACTAATTCTCAATAATTTCCTTGTTTCACAGGATGTGCATGGAATCCAAGATGGATATAGGCACTAGTCATGTGACTTAGGCCGTAAACATAATATCTTTGCAAGGCAGCTATCTACGCAAGTAGGCTTCACAAGGCAAAGGGCACAGACGACGGTAGAATTATAGGGGGGATCAGATCCGGGAATGAAGGCAGAGGAGACAAGACCTTCCCACTCAATTCATTTGACGGAGACAAGCGGTTGGGCCAACTTCTATATTTGCAATCAATATTTGTGCAACATAGATGTCCCAAGCAATTGGACAATCTGAATTAAAGTTGAGACGTTGATTGGATATGCATAGTAGCCATTTGAGTCCAAGCGTGTCTGTCATCCTTTTTATCCATGCCATGGAGCTGCCTGACCTTTGTAAATAGCGGATACTTCTTCATTGGAGGGAGCTCAAAGATAATATCACCATTAAAATCTGGTGGCAGACATTCTACCTTCTCTATTGTAATTGAATTGTAATCTAACTTGCTAAGAATTGACCTAGCGCCCTTGTTGGAATTCAATTGGCGTAGGCAGTGGACGATACTCTTAGCAGGTGGAAAGGGAGGCTTAGAAGTGGATGGACCTGAACGACGGGAAGGACCGAACTCAAAAACGGAAGGTGCATGCACAACCGCGGGTCTTGCAAGGTGGGGAGCAATAAATTCAGGCATGGAAAGGATGCAATCACTATCAGAATCATCACTAAGAACAAGGACTGGACCATCAACATGCTCTAATTTAACGTTCCGAAGCATTGGGGTGACCTCTGATGTTGCAAAAGAATGACTAGGTGTACAATCGATCGTATTGTCTATTATTCCATATACACGATAGTTTCCGAGTGACAAAGACCAGACCTCACCACCAAGAGAGTCACTTGACATCTGCGCTACAGTGTGAGAGACCTGCCTTGAGACTGGGTTAACAACGTCTAAATCCAAATGCAAAGTACCTTCCATAATCTTAAACTGCAAAGCCAAACGAGAACCAGTAACTTTAGCAAAGCCATCCTCCCCCATGACAAAAGAAATAGGTACTATTGGTCCATCTCCTTGAATTACAACCACATTGAACATGGCATCCTCCAAGATAGACATGACAACCCTAACTCATGAGTAGGCAATACAACAAACATGAAAGCTAAGTACAAAACAAGGACCAAGTAAAATCTAGCTATTGTATTCCTTGAATAAGTAAGGTAGAGTTCTAGGAGTACGTCAATAAAGTGTACTCATTTCATAACTAAAGACATGCTGCCATTCAGCAGTTCATTAAGGCAAAATAGTACTGAACCAAACTTTGTGGTACACGTTCATTTTAATTAGTATCTATTCCCAGTTACAATGAACATTGTCGAAGCTGCGGCTGGTTTTAAAAGGGAAGATTTTCGGATGCTGTACGACTTACAGTGAATGAAATAGACTAGATTTAAAAAGTATGTGTGGTTGGAAGAGCAGTCCCTTAGTTTATTTTTTAATAGGGGACTACTCTTTGAATAGCTACAACTACTCCAGAGGTAATAAGAAGCCTAGACGTCCATAACTAGTTTTTCTTGAATTTGTTGAACTGTCTGCAGAGAACCGTCAATTGGAGTTTTTGAATACTCAAACCCGCAAATTAGAAAAGGGATGAATTCTGCAGAATGGAAACTCCCTCCATGATATTGAGCGCCAGGTTGAACGAGATATGACGGCGCAACGGGGTCAAAGCGACCGACCTGTCAGTAGTCATTGTCGGCCCGCTAGAATGGAATGATGCTATTAGTGTTTCTCACTTCAACTTTAAATCTGCAATCATCTATGCTTGTTGGCATATCTGAAGGATTTAGCACCTCGTTGGGCTGCATAATATAGTCTTTATGGCACAAGCACTTTGAATAATATGTAAATAGCTGTGATGATACATAAATAGGACTAGGGTAATTAGTACTGTGGGGAGTGGAAATGACAATGAATTCTTGCACCTTTTAGAATGCCAAAGAGACAAAAACCACAAGCTTTGCATTTTACAAATCCAAAGTGCTTGAAGAGGTCTAGGATCATGAGGGAGTTGCAATCAAATGCTAGAAAAGCTGATGCAAGAGAGACAATTAGAGTCCTAGAATTTCCTAGCGGAGAACCATCAGTTAGCAAAGTGCAGGTTCGTCCTCCAGGTAGCCTCATAGAAATTGCAGAGGACACGATGGAGCAAGGACTTGCAGAGAAAACTTCCCTAGGTAGCAGCTAAAGTGGAAGTACACCTGATGAGAGTGTTGGTGATTGCATAGAAGGATTGAGTAGAGAGACCACTCCAGAGCGAGGTAATGTGACGATTAAATTTATGGTTTGCCTCCTAACATCATTGTTGGTGTTCTTGAAGGTGTTGTCACTAGTACCTTCTGCTCCGTTTGGCTAGCGCTTCATGGTGGCTTGAGCTCCGTCTGGTTGCTTGCACTTTGTTTGGTGGCTCCGTGGTGGTTGGCGCTTCGTGAGGCCTTGCGCTCTGTCTTGCTTGGATTTCACTTCGTCTGGCTTGTGCTCCGTCAGGCTTGTGCTTCGTCTAATGTCTCCATGCTAATTTCTCTCAGTTGGCGTGCAAGCTGGGTTTTCTCAGTTGGCGTGCGAGCTGGGTTTGCTCCGTTGGCTTGCCTGCTGGTTTTGCTTTGTTGGCTCCGTACTAGTTTCGATTTGTCTGGTAGCTCCTTGCTGGTGGCTCTGTACTGGTCTGCTCCATTTGGATTCTGTTCAATCAGGTCTGCATCTTCAAATTGATAAGGTCTTACACTTCGTTGGCTTGCATGCTAATTTTGCTCCGTTGGCTCCGTTGGCTTGCATGCTGGCTTTGCTCCTCTGGCTTGTGTTTTGGATTTGCTCTGTTGGCTTGTGTGCTAGTTTTGCTCCGTTGGGAGGTGAGTTGGTTTCGCTCCATTGGCTTGCATTTTGGATTTGCTTTGCGTGCTAGTTTTGCTCTGTCTGGTAGCTGCTTGCTGGTGGCTCCGTTGCTGGTTCCGCTCCATTGTTGGTCTTGCTTCGTTGCAAATTTTGCTCCGTTTGCAGGTTTCGCTCCATACTGGTTTTGCTCCGTGCTGGTTTTGCTATGTCCGGACCTCTTTAATCAGATTCATAAGGTCTCACTCCATTGCTAGGTTTTGCTGCGTTGCAGGTTTCGCTCCATACTGGTTTTGCTTTGTGCTAGTTTCAAGACGTGTAGGATTTTGCTCTGTGCTAGTTTCGCCCCGTGCTGGTTTCGAGCCATATTGGTTTCACTCCATCCGGACCCTTTTAATCAGATTGATAAGGTCTCGCTTCATTGTAGGTCTCGTCAAGATCCCTAAAACCTCCGAAACCATAGAGTGCGTGGAGAAAACGGGCGTATACACTGAAGAGGCAAATCAACCAC
This sequence comes from Neckera pumila, assembly GCA_963969595.1. Classification (NCBI taxonomy): domain Eukaryota; kingdom Viridiplantae; phylum Streptophyta; class Bryopsida; order Hypnales; family Neckeraceae; genus Neckera; species Neckera pumila. The sequence continues at coordinate 3,458,833 of OZ018418.1, forward strand.
CAACCACGGAGAAAGCGCAAATGGATCGTGGGAACAAGGGCAATAAAGAGGAGACGACGAACACAATTGGAGGTAAGTTTTTGAACATCTTGGGAATTTGAGCACTCCTCTAGAGGGAGTGCCGCCATCGGCACGCTCTTTAAGGGAGTGCTGTTAAAGATTCGGCACTCCCTCTAAGGGAGTGCTAATTTTTTAGACACTACCAATATATCATGCTATTCTGCTTATAGTCTCCCTGATCTGCTCTCCCTTGTCAAAGGCAAGCACATAACTATGCAAAAGAAAGTAAGGAACTCTAAGAGTGACCAACTCTCCCATAACGAGGGTTCCGAACCCGTAGAGTATAGTCTTTCATCACGAGCTCCAACCCTCTAGTCGTACATCGTGCACAATATCTCCATCCTTGCACAAGAACTTGGACATTGCACCAAGCAAAGAGTGGTGTCGGGAGTGTCTGCAACCTCTTAGAATTTAGTTAGCAATCATAATCTTTATTTGCTCGCATTCCAAGGCGCGTACAATAGTAATCATGTTGTTTCTTCCTCTGACAAGTTCCCTAGCAGATAATATGAACGGGAACACCATTGAGTCTTTGCTAGTGTGCTGAAGAACCCCTCAGACATTCTTAGAATCCCATTGCCAGACAGTAGAGGCAATGCAGATGAGTAGTACTCTACAAACTCTAAAGCTGTGGAAAATCTTACTCTCATAACCTTAGAAACAAAGAAGACGTTGTCCTTGATGATCTTTACATTGAAAGTATTCCAATACTTGCACATGAGATACAAGTTGTGTATGAAGTGTGCTCTAAGCCTCTAATCATGCACTAAACTAGAGTGCAATGCCGCAACCATCCTTACCCATTGCACACGCAGCACTCCCTTAGAGGGAGTGCTGCCATTGGCAATCTCTCCGTGGAGGTGCTTGCCTTGTTGCCATGGAAAGTGTTTTTTTGGCTTTTGCGAGGCAGATTTCTAATATTCCGTATTTGTGCAAGTGAGACGGATAATATGATGAATTCTGACAGAAGGGATGGGCTGCAGTCTTCATCATAGCCAGATATTCTTATGTCAGGTGCGTATCCTTGACGACCAGAGATTCTTGATTTTGATTTTTTTAAGTGAGGTTGTTTGTTTTTCTTTTGCTAACTAAGTTTTTTTGGAAGAGGAAGTGGGTAACGAGGATGTCGAGACCTTCCAGGACGCACCTAAGACAAAAAAACCAACGATAGAGATGATGGCTATCGTACGCGCAATCTAAGCGTAACTATCTTTAGCCACAATGTTGTGCTAAAATGACACGAGCTATCGTCCCAGGGAATTTCTAGAATATATGTAGCATACTCTAGCTATCCGGCTTTTCTTTCTTTCTTGCTTCTCACCAACTTACCATTTTCCGGATACTTTCATAGTCCGGAATACAAACTCGAAACCTAACCTATCCAAAATCCGATTTACGTCTCTTCTTCCAAACCGGTTTTCGGTACCTCTGTTTTACCTTCAGAGGGTCCACTAGTTGATCTCTTGAAGGGTAGGGACTTCACCACTCTGGTTCTCCTACAATTCTAACAAACACAAACAAAAACACCCAAGTATTCAAGGTGTTGCAGCAAGACAAAAAGATCCAGATCCTCACAACTTCCGGATGGTGATTCCGGGCAACAAGTCACTCAGGAATACTTCACCCTCCCTTACTACAACAATAAATCTCAGAGCCCAAAATAGATGCGGGGGTGTAATCTTTCTAGATGTTAAATGAATTCCAAAGTTGGCTGATCTTCCAAAAAGGTGGGGGCTTCCTTGACCGGGCGCTTACCTCCGCACGGCTTGACAATCAAACTTGCTTCCCCGCTACTCTGCGATCCGGACCACTCTCCTGGTAATTTAAAGACATTGTGGGCAGCTCCTAAGTCAACAATCCAACAACATTCCAATAGTACACTCTCGATTCAGACCGCATTCTCCTAAATCCGGATTCCTCCTCACCCGTCCTTTCCTTATAACACCCGGACTACAGATCAACACAATCCGGATACACCGATAGAGCCAAAATGCACACCCGAGGGCTCAGATTTTGAAAAGGGAATGAAATACAATTGAATATCAGCTAGGAGGGAATGATGGGCAACTAACTTGCTCGCCGTTTAAAAACCCAAAACAAAACCAAAGTCAACACCCTAAAAGGGAAAAGGGCTCCCCACAAACCGGGGCAACCGCACACACCAAGGAATTCCCAAATAATCCGGAAAGTCCTTATCCCTAAGTTTCCGGAAACTGGGTCCACGCTTGGAATCCGATTCCGGAACTAAACTATCTAATTCTAACCCACCTTTTACGAGTAGTTCCCATCTAACTACTTGTCCACCCAGGATTTCTTTGAACTTCCGGCCCCCTCTTTGGTTGCTAGCTTACCGGAACTCTTCGCTGGCGTCATCTTGACGGCTCAGGGCGGATTTTGACGGGTCGCAAGAGACGTCTCTTCCTCCTCTGTATCCTCCTCAGACTCTGATCCTGACTTGAACTCACCGGATTCGGAGTCTTCAATCTGTTGTTTCACCTGCTTCTTAGCTTCCGGTTTCCGCTTCTCAGACTTTCGGAGTTTCAGTTGCTTCTCTGGCTCCACAATCTTGAGTCCTTCATCCGGACCCGTGACCTCGGCTTCCACTATTTCCGTCCTCTTCTTCACCCGAGTTTCCGGCCTAATTTTCGGTCTCACCTCTAAAGCCGGATCGCCTAAGTCAATCATTTCTCCACCCCGTGTTGGCAACACTTGCCACATGTGAGGGAATCCCTCCGAGTATTTTCTCGCCGGGTTTACCGTCCCCAAACCCTCTAACAAATCCCTCTGGATCGGCAACCTCTGCCCAGCCTTTCCGATTCCCTCGGAGACTGTGAGGAAGGGACAAACGTGCTTACCGTGCCCCACTTCGGGAACTGACTTGAGGAAGGTGCTTTAGGTATTTTAAACAAAGACTTTAGACCTGGATCCTCTTGTGCCCTGGAAGTTCCTGCTCCGTGTTTGCCTGGGGACTCCATGAAGATATCCGAAAGTGGTCCAAAGTCCTCCTTGGCCACATCCAAGTGCCCCAGCAGCTGTCGCATCTCATCCAGAACGATCTTCATCTTAGCCTCGTAATCGACTAGAACTTGCAGCACTCTTGATCCGGTAACAATGCCGTCATTCTTGAGTTTCTTCGTGTAAAAAGCAGACCGGATAATCTGATGTTCCGGTTCTTCTACCAACACCTTCAAATCCTTGACTAACTTCAGGGCATCCATCTCTTTCTTCGGGGCTGAGAGCAACTGACCCACTGTCCAGTGGAACTTATTCTTGTAGTGATCCCGTTTCGCCTTAAGCAGCTCGATCTGCTTGTCCTTCTCTTGGAGTAATGCCGGATCCAGTCTCTTCTGGAGTTCGTTGAAGATCTGGTCCGTCTCTACATTCAACTCCTTGGCGATGCCCATGACCACCTCTGCCATGTTGGTGTGCAACTTCCGACACTGCACCATCCATTGGGTTCCGGCTTCATAGAAGTCGAGTTCACCAGAAGTTTCCGGTAGTGGCTGGGTCAGGTACGGATTTGGTTCTGCCACGTCCAGACTTGTTCTTCGTGCGTCCAGATTGGTGGCCTTCCTGCCTCCTCTTTCTCTCTAGCGGCTTCGGTTCCGAATCTTCCTCTTCTTCTTCTTCTTCCTCTTGTGGCGTTTCTTCCGTCGGCTTCAACTCCTCCGTAAATCCATATTTCAGGATCTGCATTCCGGTCTCATAGGCTACTTGTTCCTACGGGGTCATAAAATCAAAATGGTGGTACATATGGAACAAGTAGGTGCTGAGTGGACTCTACTCGGCCTTGTCAGTACTCCCCGCCATCTTCTTAACCTTTTGGTGGATTATGGTCGCCCAGATCACGACCCATCCCTCGATTGCTCCAAAAATCGTATTTGTCATTGTAACCGTAACCCTCGTCGGCTTTTCCGGATACACGATAGGGATCAAAAAATCTAACAACCGCCTGTGGCGCTCGTCTATGCTGTCACTAATGGCGAAACCCTCCTTGTAGTGCAGCGGTTTCTTAAACTTCCCGTTGTAATATCTATCCCTCCGGGTCGCATTTCCGGATCCGGTCTGTTTGAACCCGTAAGTCTCCGCCTACACCTTTTCCATCCAAGAGGCCCATGGACCCCTTGCCGTCGTCTCAAACTGATTTGGCGTTCCCATAATTAGTTCACAAAGAAAGTCCTCACTTCTAAGTGTCCAGGGGTGCCGGATCAACCCGATACACCCTATATTGAAGAGATCTTCTTCTAACTCTAAGTGTTCAGTGGAATCCTCTGGAGTGACAGGGTACATGAGCGTGATAGTGGGAACAATCTTTTGGCCCTGCGCCGACGTTCCTTCCGCCATTCGGAACTAAAATCCGGTGCAATCGGCACCTTCCTTTCATTCTCTCCCTATCCAATCTAACTCACCACTCTTTCACTCTTCTAAAATCACGCTCCAAAAACCTGCAAGCACACACCTCCTTGAGCAGAAGAAAGATTGGGAAAATGAAAGATCCATGCGCTTAAGTACCCAGCCAGCAACCGACATCCGTTGGTCCGATCACTTAATGCGCCGCCATTGCAAACGGATCCCTAGATTTCGTAGGTCAGGCCCTAGTTTGTAGGTTGCTTGAATCCAGATCCCATTCCGGTTTACGGATTCCGGCATAAGTCTATCTCTTACCTATTCTACAAATATTAGCAAGCCGGAACTTTCTGACTACCTAGTTTCTACTAGATGTTCTGGTTTCCAGCTTTACTAGTTACTACTACAAAATTTTGAAAATGTTCACGGAATTGATCCTAAACTAATCCGGATTTCTAAGTATTGATATTACGTGTTCCCACAACGGCTAAGGAGCTTGGTAAGGAAATGGGCAAGATGGTTGTTCAGGAGTTAGTCAATACAAACATTGTTTTGGACAAGCTCCGTTTGAAGCCAAGGGAGAAGTCAAAATTGAACATCTTGCTTTGTCGGATGAAAGCTCTGGTTGTTGTTTGCCCATACCTAAAGAACGACGTCATGGCACTAGGTGCACATTTTGTAAGTACCGAATATATGGATGGGCATGGTGTCCTCTATGTTGCCTTGTAGAACAACGAGGGCAAAACGCAGGACGTGACTGACAAGGATGTGGCCTCTTGGAGTCCGTTATGGGTTGCTGCAAACGTCAGCTTTGAGAGGGAGCTACAGAAGGAAGACTTGTGGAAGCAATTCTCGGGGAAAATGTTTTTGTTTGAAACGACAACCATCGGCTCGTGGCCTGGCTGCCAATAATTAACAGAGACCACGGGGATGATCCATCATGGCATTATGTGGTTGAATCAATTGTCTTGAAGGTTGAGGGTCAAATTGGGCCACTTCTCACCCCATTGCACCAATTGACCTGGTAATCCACGAATCAGAGACCTTTCCTCATGCTGTTTTACTGCAAAGTATGTCTATTATTTAGTTTTAACTTTGATTTGCTCAAATAGGAGAAACCAGACCTGTCACGTGAAGTTAAACCTTGTTCACAAGCTGTACAGGCTTCAAAATATAGCTGGTCAACCCCTGTCCTATTACAGGATCTAATTACCAAGGAAGAGCTAGCTAACGCCGAGAAGAAACAGGAATCAAAGACTCGAACTTAATACACCTTGACGCTAGACGGGCTAATTGGCGTTCTCTATAAGATACAGTATAGTTGTATACATGAATGATTTTATATGGAATTGATTTTTGTGACGTCTATTGTTTGCTTTTGGATTGAAGAAATGGAGTGCCGATATTGTCACTTGCTGTGTATATTCTGAGATTCAGCTTCAAAGATGAAGGATTCTCTACATCTCAACTGAGATGGAAGTATTCACCAAAATAATTTGATCTTCTTTTGATCAGTTACTATAATGTGAGCATCCTGTAAGTTTATAATACAAAAAAGCCTCATTTCATGTTCATTGTCTTGCAGCAAGAGCTAGGTGACGCAGTAGCTCATGTGACCAGGAGATTCAAGGAGAAATATTTGGAGAAATCGAGTGAATGGACTACTGGGAAGCTCTATGACGCCATTGGGAAGACTGTGGATAAAGTGAAGAAGGATATATCATCTGATGTAAAGAAACAACTTCCCATTGCTGATCCAAGGCAAACACCGCAATTCTTGGAACAAGTTCGGATTCACTATGAGAACCGGGAAGACGATGTAGAGATGTCGCAGGAAAAGTTGTGGTATCTTTCAACCTTGGTCATGGACACGGCAATGAAAGTCAAATGGCTGGAGCGGTGGAACAATCCTGCCTTGCTTCGAGAAGCAATGAGGTTCCCAAAAAACAAGTTTTTTGATCATGCTTTTCCTGAGTGGCTTCACAAGGCCACCTGGTGGGCACAGGTAACTTGATTTACCTTTTCTTCTTTTTCTTGAATTCGATCTTGGCCCCGTCAGAGTTGTTACTAATTCCTTGTTATAGTTGGCTAGTATAGTACAGGAACTGTTTGATGCGGCTCTCTTTGAGCTGGATGTCACAATCAATTATCAACCACCTGGTGAAAGTCCAATTCCTAGCATTGCTAATTATGTGGAGCAAAATCGCCTTCAAATTTTGGGATACTGCATTTTTCCATGAGTTTGATGGCAAAAGAGTTCACAAGAATCATCTTCCAGAGTTTTAGATTGGTCTGGATCAGGCTGTGGCCAGGGTTCTCTAATGATATTTCAAGTTCATGCTGTATGCACGGAACGCCACGTCAAAGACACCGTCGTTCTTCCCAAGCTACTTGGACAGACGTGCCAAGAATTGCATGATATCGAATGAGATTGCCAGGAAGTGGAAGAAGGAGCACTGGGAAGTTTGTGGGTGGTACATTGACTGCACTCTAAACAATCCTCCTCCCTTTGGGATCAATTTAAGGAACAAGGTGCAACCCGATTTAACTAGGTTGAAGACAATTCATGATATAGCGCCGATGGAGGCACCTGCAAAGAAGACAAGGGGCTCAAACAAAAAGGCCGAGGAAGAAGCAAAGAAGAAGGCCGCCTTGGATGCTGCGGCCACACAAGAAAGTGATGTATTTGCTGTTGGGAATGCAAGGAAGGGTGCCGGACCGTCTGCAAATCCAATGCCGGATGTGGATACGGACATGGAAGTGTTGGAGGTGGTTCAGCCTCCACCTCCGCAGCCTACTCCTGGTGGTGCTCACAATCCTCATTTGCCTACTCTTCATGCGCTATCGAGACCACTATCATTTGCTACGCAGAAGTTGAAGACCACAGTCACCTCTCAAAAAGCAGCTTCGTCATCAGAATCTTTCCTTGAATCCTTAGTCTGTGTTCAAAATTCCAGCCTCTTCTAGATTATGGAGGCTCTTCCAGACGTGCACACTTGCCTTGAGACTGTCAACAAGTTTGCTCTCAAGGTTTGTCTTTTCAATCACTAGTTACCCTTATGTATTCCTTGAAATTAGCTTGCTAAGTTATGGTTTCTTGCTGTTATGATGCCTTGCCTTTCCATGGTTCAAAATCACTGCCGATGTCGGCACTTGGGGATTCTCCATCAATGTCCACGTCGTGTTGTTGGGATAGTCGTTCAATTTTTGAGCCACATCGGTTTCTCAATGCATTTGTGTTATGCCATATTCAACTAATCGATTCCATCTTTTTTAATGTCCAGGTCAAGAAAGAAGACGATGCCAAGGCTTTGAATAAGTCTTGTTTGCATAGTGGCTTTGATTTGATTCTTGGCAATCTTAAAAATGGCCTTTGGGTTCCATCCATTTGAGTGAACCCCGGCAATGTCCCTGCTTGGAATGAGTACTCAGAGCAACACACTAAAAGTGTTTTTGAATTTGCGGAACATTTTCTTCACGGTGCGGGTGCAATTCTGTTGTTTGTCCCAGATGTTCCAAAGATCCGGACTGATGTGTTGTCCTATGCAAACGGCTACTACCTCATTTTGCATCGAAAGTGGTGGGGAATTAATGAATAATGACCTACCTCTGCATTGCATTTCAACTCAACAAATAAGGTAACTACTATTTTGAATCAAGTATTGGAATCATTGGATTGTAATTCACTTTATGCCTATTTTGATTCAATTTCATCACAATCTCCATTCACAAAGCAGAGGATTCCGGATTCAGCTCTTCATTCACCTGGCCATGGATGCTAGCAAATTCAAGATAGCGACGGATGAATCACTTGTGGAGTTTGGAATGGGAGTTGCTGAATCCGATGTGTTATTCAATTTCACTTCCACGGCCTCTCAATCCATGAATGGATTTGTTCCGTGGAGAGGTGCCTGTGAGAAAGATCCAGTTTTCCTTCAAATGCTGATTGAGGCTTTTACTAAGTCGGGGTCCATCATCCTCGATGCATTTGTTTCTCTTGGTGAGTACTGTTTTCTCTCGTGATGAATTTCTCTCATTAGGCGGGTCATGTATAAAACTAAATTCCTTCATTGGAATCAGGTAATTCTATTCAAGCTTGCAAGGTTATTGGATGACACATTGCGGCCCTCGAAGATGACGTCATGATCTTCCGGGCTAAGTTGCAGCAATTCCACCAAGTCAAAGCTACAGCTCCAACTCAACTTCCCACTTCCGACAATCCACCAGCAATTGCACTGGACGTCCCTATTTGGCAAATCACTAAGAAGAACAGATTTAGGAAGTACGTCTCCTGCTTGATCCTAATATCTTTCAGTCTTCTATTCATAATCAATTCACTAACACAAACTTGTTTGGCTCAGAGTGATCACTCTACTCAGAGTGATCACTCTACTCTCTGGCCAAAGACTATTTTATGGCGCTGTGGGACGCAGACCTCGCTCAGTTGCAGGCAACAGAATCTTCTCTAACCTCCACGCACAGTGGTAGAAGTTTTTGTAAACGTGTTTGTCGTTTTATTGATGACAAGGCAGACGTTGATATGGAACCAAGACCAGCATCTTTTGCCAGTTCCTCAACTTTTTTTGTTTTGATAATTTCAATATCACCCGGATTTATTGTTTGATTTCTTTTCACCCACATACATCTTGTGCTTCCATTTGTAATGTTCAGCATCTGTATATGTCAATGTAATGGTTCATCTTAGCATCCGTTCAGAGTGCAATTGAATTTTGTTGTTCACCTCAAATATATCAGTTCATCAAAGTCTTTCTGGCTTGGGCTACGCTCTCTGATTCTGAGGAATCATTTAACATGTACTACATTAAAAATCAAACCCTCCAAAATTTGAGGAAGTTCTTCATGTGAAGTCTCCATGATTTTAATCTTCACTTTGTTCATAAATTTGTTGCAGTCTGTTTGCTCTATCATTGGTTAATGCATTCACAATATAAATTTTATTTATGGATGTTCTTGGAAGACATTTCTTTTCTGTTTAGGACAACCCTCAATCCACAATAATTTCCAATTTTGTCTTCAATTGTTTGAGACACACTTATGGTTGCAGTTTTTTAATGAATATGAAATGGTTCTATTTGGATTAATGGTGTGATAGTATTTTGAGGATCTCTTCTCGTGGCCTCAGGGTAACAACGGCTATAGGGTAACAACAGCCATTAGGTATTAACGGCCATAGGATACCTACTCTATTTATTCAATGAATCATTTCTGTTTACCATTTAACCGCCCTGTGCTGCCTATTACTGTGTTCAATCATTTTTCACATTCGACAAATCGCACGACTATAGGGCCTCACTATTGTAGATTAGTTTCTATTTTTAATTTTTGTTTGGCTTAGATTTTATCTTCTACTTTTATTTTTCTAGAATATGCCCACTTTGGGGGTCTCGGGGCCCGCAAAAATATGCTCACCACTCTGTGCTCTACACTCACCGCATACAAAATAGCATCGTCCTATGCTGGTGCTAACTTTGTATGGATGCAATTGCTATTTCGTCATTGTAGGCCTTGCAGTACATCATCACACGGACTGGTAGGTGTGCCTTGCAATTTTGTAGTCCAAAGTGCACTGAAACAAAACTTATTGAATAATCTTTTCAAATTCTTTTTCACTGTGAAGATTGAAGGAGGAGATGATACCGGCTTGTTAGATAAGGACGTCTCTGCAAGAAGGCCTTGTCGTGCCCACAGAAGCCTTGCCCTGAAAGAGACATATGAAATATCCAAGGACAAGTACATTCAAGAGCTGCAAGCAAAAATTGAGCATCTACATGCTGAGAATGTGAAGGCCACGACATCGCTTAAAGTAATGCCGTCACCATTAGCAGCATCCAAGTTGCATAAAAAATGAGAAGGACGTAAGGTAACCATGCGTGGAGTTCATTCTTACTTGGAACTATACGTTCTTTGCCATTAACCTGTTGGTGTTTGGCTTCATCCAAATTAGCAGTACTGATGAGTTGTCATGTTCAAAATTTCTGTAACCACGTGGGAGCCCAATACGCCAAATTCTATTACTTTGTAATAGAAGTAGGTTAAGGACATTTTATTTCCATATTTTTTTTGTTGTTTTATGGGTAGAAGTACAAAGTTTAGTGGATTTTTAGATTAACAACCATAGTATCTCTTAAACAAGATAAAATATTTAAGATGGATCTTAATTGTTCCTGTCTTATACCGGAAATTGGAAACCAATATGGGATTAGTATCAGATTCCAGGAATTTGGGATTGGTCAAACCGGTATCGGAAAGTGAATTCGGGATCAAACAGTCACCACCGAGAAAATTGGAGAGCCGTTGAAAGGAAATCATTTCCCAGTGAACACAGGAACGGTCATTTCTAACAATACGGGAAATTGGATGGGCAACAAAGAAGAAGGGGTTCTGTAGCAGCTTTCCCATTCTATCTTCTCATGTTGGTGTTTCCTGACTATGAGTGAGTATTTGCAAGGAAGTGTAGTGCTGAGAGCTTGGAGGAGAAGGAGCTTTGAGATTTTGGTACCGGTTGAGCGACTGTGAGACGGCCTAGGCTCTGTGAGAAAGGACAGCAGTAGGATGCAATTGTTTAGGGCAGGAAGAATTGAGAGGTTGTTAGTTGCTCCAGGGAGTTGCTCAGAGCCATGGTGAAGGCTGAGGCAAGTGAAGAGTCACCTTTGCTCAAACTCCGGTCCGTGACGCCCGGACTGCCATAGAATGCCAAAGAGAAGGCGCTTTTGCAGGAGGACCTGATGAAGCTAGGATGCGATGGCTTCATGCAAAGGCCCTGGAACTTGAAGAATGAGGTGATCGTGGAGGAGATACTTACGAAGCAGTCAAGCGAGTGGCATCACACAATCCGGGCGCATCCAACAGGATGGACTCTGGAGATTTGGGTAGAGGTGTATAACTTTCCCAAAGAGGGGGAAAGAATGGTTGGACAAACCGAAGACTTTGATGATGGTAAGTTCTGCAAACCGGTCAACCCCAAGGATGGATATGTAGTGGCAAATTGCTCAAACATGAGGCATAGGAGAGTGCTAGAGATTCTAGTTTTGATTTTGAATCCGGAGCGACCTACCCGAGCCACCATTACCTTAGCAAATACCATTTTTGGTGCGCTAACCAGAGAGAGGAAAGTGAATTGGGGTTTAGTGTTGAAGGAAGTTGTAGGCAAAATGGTCTCAATAGTAGGCAAGTCTAGACCTTCGGTCTCTCTACCTTTTTCTTCCACCTCTATGAGCACAATGAGTTACTGAGAAGAAAGGAGGTAACTGAGTACAAGGTCGTGGATGTAATGTTACAGTATGACATTAGTCCGGAACCGGAAGAAAAGAGAGGAGTGTCAGTAGCTGAGTCAGAACTAGAAGAGGAACCGGAGGAACCCCAAAAGAAAAGCAAGGGAGTAGCTAGAGAGGGGACTAGTAAGAATCTGGTTTGGTCAAAGTTGACTGACCCTCTCGAGGTGAATATAAGTGAATTGAAGGGCATCCGAGAGAAAATGATGAGTGATAAGGAGGTGACTCGGAAGTTTGAAAATTAGATAGCGAGCCTAACTGATCAAGTAAAAGATCTGAAGGAGTTAGGAAAAAAGTCTGAGAGTGAGGATAGACAACTCTCGGCTGAAACCTTAGACACCCTTAATAGGATCCAGAAGTTTTTTAGGAACTCGGACTAGGTAATTAACAAAGCCAAACTTTTTGAGGCTGGGATTCTCAAGGAGGGATCTTAGATGGGACCCAAGGTGGTTGCAGTCTTGGTGTCCTATCATGAGAAGATGGAGCGTACCTTGCTCGGGGAGGGCACTTGGTTCTACTACTACAAACCACGTGCGAACAAGTGGTTTCTAATAAACTATAATTTCAACATAAAATTTTGAGCATTGTTTGGTAATGACTATAGGTTTCTATTGCCAAAATTTCCAACTCAAATGAAATATAGAATGATTTCTAGAAGAGGTTGAAAATGAACCTAAAATGGCATATTTTTCAACTCAAATATTTATAGAGAACACATTTAGATGACTATTGCATCAATATTCAACTCAAAATGAGCTTTCAATAGAGAATTATTTTTAGGATTTTTTTGTTCATTTTTTAGACAATTTTTGAGGATATAATATAGGGGTGTGAAAGTTATTTTTCAATTCTGCAGTGTATCTATTTACTTCAAAAATTTGTAACTAATTATCATTAGCAAATAAAAATATCAATAATTCAAAACATAAACTTTCAAATTAGGAGAATATATTCATATTTTTTTTGTTTTCATTTATTTAAATTTTAGGATATAATATAGGGGGTACAAAGTTTTGTTCGCACGTTGTTTGGATTAGATACATTAAGTGCACCCCCCGAGGTACCTTGTTTGAGTTGAGGGAACTCATGGAGATTGTGGTATGCACCTGAAACCAGAATCAACAAAGGACAAAGAAAAGGTAAAGGAGGAGACTCCTACCAAGGCAACGCCATCGCAGAGTTCAGCTGACCGGAAGTCAAAGGCAGGCACAGAAGAGAAGACCACACCAATCAGCCACTCCAAGTTGAAGATTGACATGGCAACTAGAAAAAGGTTATGACCTGGATCTCAAACCCGCAATCATAGTAAGATTGTAGAACCGAATCTGGGCACTCCACAAAGCACCCTTTTCGATCGGTCAAACAAGCCAGCATCAACTCAACGGAAATCAACATCAAAGAGGAGAAGGGAGGCGTCACCTACACTTGAGCTTGAATCTAAGGAGGGTGAGTCACTAGAGACCACTGAGAAGGAGGGAAGTCAGTCCGAATCAGGGGAAGAGATCAAGGAAGGAGAGGAGGAATCCAAATCAAAACTGGAACCTGCACGTGAAAAGGGAAAAGGTAAACCTCCAACTCCTCCAAAGGGAAAAGTTACTAAGTCTACTGGTAGTCGACAATAGCCAGCAAGGAAAGGTGTGGTCAATACAGCTCCAATGCCATTCAAGTGGCAAAAGAAGAAGTAGGTAGAGAGTTTATAGGAGCTGATTTAGGGAGTTAGTGGAACTCCAACTTTTGGTATGAAGAAAGCAGCTTTCTAGTTACTTTCCAGTTACGTGCACCTGGACAGCTGGATCCAGTTTTTCTGGATCTGAGAGTCACTTTTTGTGGAAAGGGCCGGCTGTTAGGAAGTCAACACAGGGAATTTGGATTTTGAGATTGAGAAAATGAAGCGTGTCATTCTCTGGTTTGTAGTTAGGATTCTCATGGGGCCTTTTGGGTGCCCATGTGTTTGGTATTTAGGGGGTTGAAGTTAGTTTCAATCTTGGGCTTTGATAGGATAATATTGTCTTACACTTATGTTCCTTTCATTTTCCATTGCAAAGTATTCTGATTTCCACATCCTAAGTGTTGGTTTGAAAAGTCTTGACGCTATGTTGGTATGCTTGTAATGCTAGAACCACTACATTGTGCGAGTAGGTATGTTTGCAGGTTTTGGAAGAAAATGAGTGCCCCCAGATGTTTCCTGTATTCGGTTTCCGGAAGTAGCAACTCTGTCTAGGAACTTGGGTCGGGGGAATCTGTCGTTGTAGTAGTGTGAAGATGATAGGGGTTTCTTGAGTGACCCTCTGGTCCGGATTAAGCTTTAGGGTTAGTTGTTAGGAGAAACTGAAGTCTCCTTTCTTTTTTGTCTTTTGTTATTTTTCTTCTTTTAGTGGAACTTCTGTCACTCTAAACATTGAAGGATAGGAATTCACGCAACCTTCCTAAATTTAAATACACGAAACCCTCTAATATAGAGGCTAAACTTCTAACTGGTTACTAAATTTGAGGATCTAGAAGCAGAAACAGGAAGAGGCACAAGGTAACGACACTCCTTCCGGTTCCGATTTTGAGTCCTAGGGTCGAAGTTTTATCGGTGGAAAAGGGAGTGGTAAATTGTTCAAGACACTTCCTTGTTGTTGTTGAGTGGTTTAGGACTAAAGAGGGATAGTCCAGTGGTATGGAAAGCAATTGCTTTGATACTTTAGCTTTCCGTTCTAGAATCAGGTTCACTTGTGGTTGTTGTGACTTCCGCATCCTATTCCAGTCATTACTATAGAAGTACAAACTAGATCTTTGTAGGAACAATACACAAGTCATCCTAAAGGCGTTCTTAAACACATTAGAACAACTACTAAAGGGATTTTACTTTCTTGTGCTACAACACTGGTACTATAATTGTTTGGCAGAGTGGAAATGTGGAGATGTGAAGGGTGGTGCAGAGGTGAAATGGTACGGAGAAACTTTTTTGGAGGTCTGGTCAACAGTACGCTGTTGTTGAAGAAATGCATTGGCTCAATGCAAAGGTAAGCAGTGGGGGTTAGTAAGGAGTGTGAAACTAGGAGGAATGCTTGTACTGAATTTCGGAAGTCATTGCTATGACATATATAAGAAAAGTTATATGCATTTCAGTAGAGGACTTTTTCAAAGCAACTTTATATTGTCATAGAAGGTGTGAGTGAATTTTAGGTCCACTATATGTAGTATGTCGTAGAACCAAGGGGTGCAAAATTTGTTGTTGTTTGGAGTGTGTAGTTTTGAATAAAGGGATTGTGTTGTTTGTTGATCTGTACTTTTCAATCATTTGAATGTAGGAAATAAGAAGAAATGCATGTTCAATGCCCTATAGTTGTGACATATTTTGATTAGCAATTTCTGCAAATGCACTTTGTGCCCACCAAAGACTCTGTAAACTTTATTACCTCTTGTAGATTTCGTCTTGGAAACTTGACATTGTTGAGAAACTGTAATCAAAATGCACAACCAATAAGCAAATTGATGGCTGCCCCGGAGAGACAGGAGTTTCTCTTCTTTTTGAATTAAGATTTCTAAAACCTTGTGAATAGTCTCTTTATATTTGATGAAAATATAGAATGTGTTGAAAGGCTAGCCGTTGAAACATTTATGAAGGTACTCTGTTCATTGAGAGACGTCTTTGTTTGCATTTGGATTATGAAGGTGATCCTTAGCAATTGAGTCATTGTTGGAAACATTCAAGACGAGAACGTTTGTCTGAGCAAAGAGACAATGATTGCTATGTTGTCAACCTTGGATGATTTTATTCATGTACTCAAGTGGATAG
Source organism: Neckera pumila (assembly GCA_963969595.1). Lineage (NCBI taxonomy): Eukaryota > Viridiplantae > Streptophyta > Bryopsida > Hypnales > Neckeraceae > Neckera > Neckera pumila. The sequence continues at coordinate 3,474,316 of OZ018418.1, forward strand.
TTTTACCACTGTCATGTTAAGCAAGTTCTCTTGAAGAAGCAAAAGCACGGACTGAATGGAGCTTGCAGGAAATTATTGAACTTCCATTAGAACTGGTTCAACAGTTGTGGCTTTGTCATGTGCTAGAGCGTAGCTGGCAATGAGGATGAGAAATATGGAGGTAATTTCCTCAGGTGATTGGATTATTGGTATGAAACTATGTAAATGAATTGGAGGTAGTTGAACTTCTTCATCACTTTCTTGTATACAGTCCCATGTCACTTTGATAGTGGGTTGCAAGGAAGGGGGCAGGGGCATTGCTTCGGGGTTCGTAGCTATTATCTCATCCTATTTCTGTCAAGAAGTGAAGCCTAGGACACTGACAATGATGTAAAGCATGTGCGGATGCCACTAAAGGTAAGTCATTTTGGAAAGTCTTTCTGGAATTAAAGGCAGTTAACAGAGAATCAAAAATTGTACGTGTGTTCTTTTCGTTGCAGTGAACTTGTCGGCAATTCAGTTTGGCGGTTTGAAGATGTTGTTGTTTGTGATTGAATTCAATCATGAAATCACACATCCCCATTTTTAGTGGAAGATGTGGTCAATATGTATTTGTAGTGCGATATGGAGAAATGCCCTTGTTTTTTTGCCATCCTGTATTCATATGAAGACAACAATCGCTAAAGCAGCGGCCCTTCTAGATGATTGCTGACCGTTTCCCTTCCACAAAATGATGCGGAAAAGCTTGCAAGTGCTTGCAATCCATACTATAGTTTTCTAGTGACCTCTTGGACATCAGCTCGTCTAAGAAAACAAGATGTGAACGGGGTCATGACAAGTGTAGCAAACCACTTGCACAAAGACATATCTGTTTATGTGAAATGTGAGTGGTCATGATGAATTAGGTACTGTTCGCAGTGGAAGTGTGTATTGCAGCTAAGTAGCCTCATGGTGTACCAACGTGTGTTACAATTTAAGAAGACTTCTGAAGATACGGGCAGCTATACATGCTAGCGCGAAAAGAGGCAAATCAGACGTTTCAAAGGAATTGCTCCAAAAATAGTGGAAGGGTAATCCAAGCATCCATTTCTAGGTGGGTGGACTCGTTTCCATATGAAAAAAAATTGTTGATTTTTTTTCAGTTTTCAGTATTTTGTATTGTAATTGTAGGGCAATTGACTAAGAAGTTGAGGAGGTTTGCTATAAGAATATGGATTCCTTGGAGTTGCTGAGCTTTTCAACAACAGAGTCTTACTGCTGACAATCCGTAACTTAGAAAGCAGCATAGATTCTCAAATGAACAGTCATGGGAAGAGTGAACGACAATCATTGCTTCTATGACGGGTGAATGCATAGTTGAGTGGCTCACGGACGACAATTCAAGAGTTCATGGTTGTTCCTATGTCTATGACGGATAGGGATGATAAATTGGGGAGTTGGGCAACCCTGAATGCTGGAGCGTGTGTGCAGGAGCTTTGGTTGGTGCAATGCGGGGCCTTAACTGCAGAAATTACGCTGCCGCAAGGTTGGTTAACGACCAGGTGCACCGGTTCTGTGACGTCCGTGGGTTCCCTCTTGATTTGGACGGCTGAGATCGGAGGTTCACTGTTGAGCTTGTTTTGGCCTAGCACCTCGCAGGTTGTAGCCATTTTGACGTCACCCCAAAGGCCATCAGGATACCAAGTTCGGCATTTGTTGCTACACATTTTGTTTACGTCTTAGGTACTATAGCAATCTTTGTGCATGTACTCAAGTACCTTCGTTTTGCAATGAGTATTACAGAAGGTTTAAGGTTAGGAAGTGGTGAGCTTGGGATAGGCAAGAGGAAGAAGGTGAAGCTAGAAGGTGATGCCTCTCTCTCGTGGGTTGAACCATTGTATGCGAGGCAACCTTCTCTTTATTGGAACAGATCGAACTCAATCGCACGATCAGCGTTTGAAAAAGCTTATGGTTTGAACAACCAAGGGATAGCACCAAAGCGCTTGAAATTTGGAGTACGCTTAAACAAATTGGAAGTAGATGCATTGTTTGGGCAGAGGGTGGGCAGCAATGGCTACAATTACTTGTACTTAGAGGAAATTGAATTTGTGAAAAGGGTGGAAACGCTGTGGATGATCACTCATCACCGCACTCAAGTGCCACATACGAGATTGATCAACCTTGCCGAAGCAAAAGGCCTCATGTACAAGAAGAAGAAAGGCAAAAAATCCGTCAACTGGTGTATCTATGTGGAGTGGACTTGCCGCGATCAACTGTAGAGGATAAATCAAGAGAATGACGCCATCAAAATTGGCGACAAAAATGTGCTAGAGGTGAGCAGCAATGACCAAGATGAAGAAGGCACCATTGCCGCCTGTTTAGGTCAGAGAGGGCTGGCCTCTTCAGAATTCCAACACCCTAGTGGCATTGAGTTGGAGTCTGTTGTGTACATGAGAAGTATGGCGATTGGGAAGTAGGAGGAGTATCTATCCATTTTGGAAAGAGAAACTCCCCAATTGGATGCACTTGTTGTTGAAGTTAGAGAGTGACTTTAGTTAGGAGTTGTTTGTAACCAACTAAGGTGTTATTAGAGAGGGACAGCGTGATATTAGAGAGGGACAGTGTGATATTAGAGAGGGGCAACTTTCTATGTTGATATAACCCATAAGGTTAGTCATGGCACTTGTTAGTAGAGTAGTATAAGAGGGCAACCCCTTGCTTGGGTTATTCACCTCTTCCTTGTACTTGTTTGTGTCCTCTTTTCATTGGACTACAAAGCCTTTGTGTTTTTCTAACAATAGGTTATGGGCCCACTCATGTGAGTTGTTATTTGAGGTGAGATCGTTTTGCAAAGGCGTGTTGGAGGCGCACTGCTGAAGTTGAGAGCAAGTGGAGTTGGAGGTCGTTTTTGGAGTTTTTTAGCAAGATCTTATTCTTTGAAAAGGTATTCTTTTGCATCAAGTGTTATTTTTATTGTGAATATTGATTGTGAGATTTGAAAGTCATTGAGGGTTAATTTGAGTTGTTGTAATCTTTTAGAGTCACATTGGAGAGATTGCAACCACGTGAGTATTGGTTGTGCAATTTGAGAGCCATTGAGGGCTGATTTGAGTTGTTGTGATCATTTGGAGTCACATTGGAGAGGTTGCAACCACGTGAGTGTTGGTTGTGCGATTTGAGAGCCATTGAGGGGCTGATTTGAGTTGTTGTGATCATTTGGAGTCACATTGGAGAGATTGCAACCACCTGAGTGTTGGTTGTAAGATTTGAGAGCCATTGAGGGTTCATTCGAGTTGTTGAGAACTTTATTAGAGTGGGAGACGTGGCACTATGGCCACAGGTGAGGGAGAGAGTGTTCGGATCATTGACAAGTTCAATAGAGAGAACTTTGGCTTGTGGTAGTTCAAGATGGAGATGATCTTGGCGGAAAAGGACTTGTGGGAGATTGTGGAGGACTCCGAGGAGCCTCCTCTTTCCAACGCTGATCTCAAGGCCAAGAAGTCTTACGAGAGGAGGGTGAAGAAGGCCTTCTCCATGATTGCTTGCAATCTTGTGGATAGGCAACTTGCACACGTTCGATCTTGCAAGGGACCGGCAGAAGCATGGAAGGTGCTTTGCAACATCCATGAGACTAAGAGTTTGTCCAATATTCTCTTTACTCGCCGCAAGTTTTTCACGTGCAAGATGCAAGAGGAAGAAGACATGCTTGACCACCTCAACAAGGTCAAGGGGCTGGCGGACCAACTTGTTTGCTTGGAGGCACCTTTGACAAATGGAGACATTGTCATGACTCTTCTCGAGAGCTTACCCACTTCTTTTTAGTATCTCATTACGGCTTTGGAGACAAGATCCATGAAGGAGCTCACCCTTGAGTATGTGACAGCAAGATTGATGCACGAGGTATCCAAGAGGAAAGAGAATGAATCTAACGAAGGAGGGGCAGCTCTTATCTCACGACACGGGAAAGGAGAGGCCTCTCAACCATGCAAAGAGATACGTACATGCTACAATTGCGGTCAACCCGGCCACTTTGCAAGGAATTGTTGGAAGTCTAAGAAGGAGAGTGCCAACAAAGCGACAGTCATTGAAGTGGAGGAGGATTTTGCATTTGCGGCAAGTGATGGCTATGATGACCGCAACATGTTCAAATGGATTATTGATTTGGGGGCCACGCAACACATGACACCACAGAGACAAGCTTTTCTCACCTACCAACCCATTAGCAACCGCAAGGTGTATTTAGGTGACAATGGTATGGTGGAGGCCATTGGCATGTGATGCATTGTGGTGGAAGTCAATGTCAAGGGGGTGATGAAGAAGATTTGCATTCAAAATGCATTGCATGTGCCCAAGTTACATGCCAATTTGCTCTCAGTGAGCAAGTTGGTGTTACAAGGCTTGAAGGTGCAATTCAACAACCAAGGTTGTATTTTGGGGGCACCAAATGGAGAGCCGATTGTCTTGGCACTCAAGCAAGGCAACTTGTACCAACTTGAGTTCAAAACGGTGAATGGTTCAAGTTGGGCTTGTGTAGCTCAAGATGCAATGCTGCAAGACACTGTGGAACTTTGGCATAAAAGATTGGGGCACCTAAATGTGAAGAGTGTAAAGGCTCTTCCAAGCATGGTGGGTGGCATGCAAGTGAAGAAAAGCGCTTGCGATTTGACATGTGAGGCTTGCATTGAAGGCAAGCAAACGAGGAAACCATTCCCGACCGAGGGAGCAATGAGGGCAGCCAAGATATTGGAGATTGTGCACTCTGGTGTGTGCGGCCCCATGAAGACCACTTCTATAGGTGGTGCAAGATATTTCCTTACCTTCATTGATGACTTTTCGAGGAAAGTGTGGGTGTTCATGCTAAAATGCAAGAGTGAGGTGTTTGAGAGGTTCAAGGCATGGAAGGCCCTTGTAGAGAATGAAAGTGGTCATAAGCTTAAGGTATTGAGATCGGACAATGACGGTGAGTATATGTCCAAGGCATTTGAGGCCTTTATGAGGGAGCATGGCATTCAACATCAAACTTCAGCGCCACACACTCCACAACAAAGTGGTGTAGCGGAGCGTGCCAATCGTACGCTTGTAGAGATGGCTCGAGCGATGTTGCATGCACAAAGCTTCAAATATGAGTTTTGGGCGGAGGCTGTATCCAATGCAGCATACATACGCAATCGATGTCCTACAAGTGCGGTAGCATCGATGACACCGCAAGAAGCATGGAGTGGAAGAAAGCCTAACATTGGCCACATGCGCATCTTTGGATGTATGGCCTATGCCTTGGATTTGAGCCGTCAGCGATCCAAGCTTAATGCCAAAGGCATTAAGTGCTTGTTTTGGGGCTATTGGGAAGGCTTCAAGGCTTATCAGCTCATGAATTTAGAAACTAAAAAGATCTTTAAGAGTCGAGATGTGACCTTCATCAAAGATAAGAGGGAGGGTAGCGAGTCTTTGGAGATGTGTCCAAGTGGGAGCAATGGAGACCTTGAGGTGGATAAATCTCCAAGTTTGCAAGAAGTGGTAACAGAAGACGAAGACGAGCTGATGACAACACTAACACCAAAGAAGAAAGTGAGTGTAGCTCCAAGTGATGATGGTGGTGAAGAAAAGACGTCCCAGGAGCCAAGATATCCCACGAGAGAGCGCAAGCCACCTGGAGAATGGTGGATGAACCACATTTTGCCACAACACCAAGTGAAGCGTGCAAATGTAGCGTTTGTGAGAGATCCAAATATCATGGAGGAAGCCATGAGAAGCATGGATGCAAGCAAGTGGGAGCAAGCCATGCAAGCAGAGTACGTCTCGCTTATGAGTAAAGGTACATGGAAACTTTCTTCCCTTCCTTCTGATCGCAAGAGTATTGGATGCAAATGGGTATTTTGCACTAAGAGAGATGCTTCGGGCAACATTGTACGCTACAAGGCCAGATTGGTAGCCAAGGGATATTCTCAAGTCGAGGGGGTAGACTTCAATGAGACCTTTGCACCGGTGGCCAAGTTTTGCACCATTCGATGTATGGGGGCCATAGGGGTAGCCATGGACTTGGAGATGCACCAAATGGATGTCGTCACGACGTTTCTCAATCCACACCTTGAGGAGGTCATCTTCATCTACCAACCCAAGTGTTTTGTTCAGGAAGGGCGAGAGCAACTAAAGTGTAAGCTCAAGAAGGCCATCTATGAATTGAGACAATCAGGGAGAGCATAGTACATGGATATAGATGCCTTATTTGCAAAGGCAGGTTACAAAAGGAGCCACGCGGACCATTCTCTTTACATCAAGCATACAAACGAGTCCTTAGTGATTATAATCGTTTATGTGGATGATTTGATCATCATGACAAACACCATGAAGATAATGGAGGAGGTCAAAGCCATGTTGAAGAGCGAGTATGACATGAGTGACCTCGGTGAGCTACACTATTGCCTTGGTGTAGAGTTTCAAAGGCAAAGGGCGGCGCGCACCATCACCATGAGCCAAAGCAAGTACATTAAGGAAGTGTTGAAGCGCTTTAACATGGAGGAGTGCAAGGCCATTGGCACGCCACTTGATGTGCATTCGAAGTTGGAGAAGCTCACGGATAAGGAATATGAAGCTGTGAAGGTGGAAATGCAAGATGTGCCATACAAAGCTGCGGTGGGGAGCTTAATGTATGCCATGGTAGCCACAAGGGCTGACCTTGCATTTTCTATGAGTGTGGTGAACCAACATATGGCCAAGAGCGGTCCAAAGCATTGAGCCGTGGTGAAGAGGATCATGCGGTACCTCCAAGGCACATTGGAGGCCAAATTGGTCCTTGGAGGCAAGAGTCTTGCATTGGTAGGCTTTTGTGATGCAGATTGGGCTGGAGATGCAAGCGATCGCAGGTCTACATTGGGCTATGTGTTTATGCTTGGAGATGGTGCCATTTCGTGGAATTCGAAGAAGCAACCCACTATTGCATTGTCTACCACCGAGGCGGAATACATGGCCATTAGTCAAGGCACAAGGGAGGCGATCTAGTTAAGACAGTTGTTGAGTGATGTTGGCCTTGAGCAAGAGAAGAGCACACCTATCATGTGTGACAATCAAGGCGCCATTGCCTTGGTAAAGAACCCGACTCACCATTCTCGGAGTAAGTACATTGACATCCAACACCATTTCATTCGAGAGAAGGCTAAAAGCAATGTGATAGAAATGAGGTACATACCTACAGAGCGCATGGTAGCGGATGTGCTTACTAAGGCTCTTGCAAAGCCTCGCCATGAAGTTCTTCGCATAGAGATGGGTTTGACATTGTTTGGCAACAAACAAAGTGGGAGTGTTGAAGTTAGAGAGTGACTTTAGTTAAGAGTTGTTTGTAGCCAACTAAGGTGTTATTAGAGAGGGACAGTGTGATATTAGAGACGGGAAACTTTCTATATTGATATAACCCATAAGGTTAGTCATGGCACTTGTTAGTAGAGTAGTATAAGAGGGCAACCCCTTGCTTGGGTTATTCACCTCTTCCTTGTACTTGTTTGTGTCCTCTTTTCATTGGACTACAAAACCTTTGTGTTTTTCTTACAATATTTGTTTCTTGCTTGTATACAAAAAATGATGTTGCAAGGATGGAGCTAATGAGGATATCTTTGCAGGTGCAATATGGGGAAACACTTCTGAAGAATTCTTTGTCCAAGCTGGTTGCATTGCAAGAAGAACGTGCGAGGTGTGAGGAAAAATTGGCGGCACTGAAGAATGCTGAGCCAAATTGTGAAGTTTAGATTGATGCTGTGTCTGGAGAGCTTGCAGGCGTGGTCAAGAAGGTGGAGTCCCAGCAAGGGTTTAGTGAAAAATTGCGGGATTTGTTTGGATCAAGGAGTATGGATGAGGAGCGGTCTGCTTTGCAAAGCCAGGAGGCAGAGTTTTTGTGGACCACTGCAGTGAAGAAACAGATGCTAGGGAAGTTGCATAGAGTTGCTTTAAGTGAGCAATTGAAGGGATGAAGACCAGCTATCAACGCCCAACCCTTCACACATCCCCTCTCCTTTTTTTTTGTTCATAGTGAGTCGATTGGTGCACCAATTGTAGGGATAGAACTTAGTACTTGTCCATTTTGCACGCAAGGATTCGACCCTATGTGGGACTGTAGGCTCTCGTCATGCCGCCATGCTTACCACATGTGGTGTGTGTATACTCATTTCTCAAGAGATCCAAAGTGCCTGTTTGAGTGTTGCTATGCAGAGCCCCATGAAGATTGGTGGGTTATGGCCGGGATCCCGAAGCCTCAGACCGAAAAGAACAAATCCCCAATGGAGTCCTGGGATCTATGCAAGTCCATGAATGTGGGCGCACCTTGCAAAGGTAAGATTTTGCGATTGCAATGACTTGTACAATTTCTCAGTTGGGCTCCCGAATTCTAGGGTTTAGCGTACATGTGCAAGAATTGTTTGTTAGGGCTTAGTCTATGCAATGAACGCTTTTGGAGATGTTTCATTGTTTCGGACTCTATAGGAAGTATTTGAAGGACGTAGCGTGTGCAATGGTCATACGGGTGAGTTTAGGATATGCAATGAGTGTGTGTGAAGATTTAGGAGTTCAGAGTGAATTGTAGGTAGTATTTAGGGTACTTAGTGTGTGCAATGGTCATACGGGTCAGTTTAAGGTATGGAAATGAATGTCTGTGATGAATTTGGAGTATTTTTTGAGCTATAGGTAGTATTTAGGAGTTTTGGTGTATGCATTTGGAGTATTTCTAGAGCTGTAGGTAGTATTTAGGGATTTTGGTGTGTGTTATGGCCATATGTGTCTTAGAGGTGCATAGACCCGAAACCATTGTCAACGAAGGTTCACAAAGATGGTCGTAAGTCCAGGTTAATTGACGAGAAGGTCATGTATGTTGGTGGGTACTATAGTAGAGTCATTGTGCAATATAGATGTTTATGTTTTGTCATTATCATTCATAATGAGTTCATATGAACACATCATAGTTCTGAAGCAGTTTCTATTCCTCATTGTACCTTACTTCAAGTTCCTTGAATTCATAGTGCATTGGTGGACATGCAAATTTATTCATATAGGCTTTGAGGAAGTCAAGATAATGCAAGTTAGTTTGTACATGTGTCTGGGAGTTCATGTTATATATTGAGACTTGTTTGCAATTCACCATGTTGATATAAGGGCGTGTGTGTTTCATTGCAGTTCACCATGTTGATACAAGTGCGTGTGTGTTTCATATGAGTAGTTCATTAATGTTAACTTGAGTTATTTTTCCGCTGAATGCAAATTTAGGTCAAACCTCCAGGTCATTGTCGACAAACAACTACCGGCCAAGACATTCTCACGCACAAAGTCCTTTAGTCAAAAGCTTCCAAGATTTTTCACGACAATTAGAACTGACAATGGACCCTAGGCTTCATATATTGACTCATATCAACAAGCGAGGGCAAAAACCGGGGAAAGACAATGGCATGGACGTAGGAAGACACAACTCTCCCAAGCGCAAGAAACTCCTTAAAGACGAGGCAGATCCTGAAAGCATGGAAGAGCAGGCTTTCACACCCAGATCTGTAGAGAATTTGAAGAATAATTTTGGCAATGCCAAGACATCAATAGAGGGGTCGGGGACAGAGGCCATGACTAAGATTGATTGACTGGGAGAGGTAGCCATCAACATAGCAGGGGAAGAGCACTGACGGGGGAGCTCCAAAAGGATCTTGCTCTCTAAAGCATAGAAGAGGCATGGTTGCAAAAACGGGGGTGGATAAGCCTTTGCCAAAACGTTGGCGGGGTGGTCAAAAAACATAGCCTGTAGAGGAGATAGAAGTTAACCTACGGGACTTTATGAAGATGGACAAATTTGAGGATGGCAGCGATGAAGAGGGCTCTGAGAGCGACAGCCTAAGGGCGGAAGGAGTTGAGGAGGGTGAGCAGCACAGTGAGGGCGAAGGTGACGAGAGAAGTCTTGCAGCCACAAAAATTGCGGGGAAGAAAGGGCGAGCTGGAAGAGGTGGCAAGAAGCCTGTTGCCAAACGAGTGAGCCTCTCTAGGGTGACCAAAGCCAAGAAGGGTGCCACACCCAAGTAGGTGTGCAATATACAGAAACGTATTTTTTTGTTTTTTTAGTTTATTCAAGGATTGTACATTATTTTAGGAGACTCTTGTGATCTTCTGTAGTTTTGGAGGGATTGCAGTTATAGAGAGGCCTGAAATTCATGGATTTTGAATTCCGAGTTCACTGCCACGGCCTTGTATATATGAAATCTTTTTGCAGAATTGCAGGGAGCAACTTTCAAGAATTCATGTTCGTAACACCCTACTAATATTGATTGTGGACGATAATTGGAACTTGTTCAAAATTGTCTGGGTATTGTGTTGGCAGTGTGAGGATTGTACGATGGTAGAGAACATTAGGCTTCTGTTCAGTTGAGGCTTTTTTGTGTACTCAACAATGACTACTTGTTGGTTTTCTCAGTATTCTTATATTCTAAGTATTGTACATGTCTTTGGGACTGTCGGGTGCCAATATTCCTAGTATCATGGACATGTCAATGTTTTTGCAATTTCATTTGGACTTTCGAGTGTAGTTGTTTTGAAGTCTTTTGGCAGTGAAAGGAATGTGCTATTGAGTTATAACGTTAGGGTGCAAGTATTCCAGACTTTAGGGCGCAATGTGAATTGAATATGGTGGCAGTTTCAATATGGTGACACTGTGAGTGCCTTATACAATCTCATTGTCTTGGTATCGTGAGTATTCTGCCAAAGTTTCATGCTCGAGGGTGCCATTTTTCCAAGTATTATGTGAGGCTCACGATGACAAAGGCATTCTTGACAGTGACGGGTACGGACTGTACTTTGAAAACTTAGCTGCATGTTTGGCGCTTTCAAGTGCAATGGTACCCTGAGAGTCCTCCTCCAAAATGCACACATTAAATTGAACCACTTCGGTGAAATCGGAAAGGGCAGGTTGGACTTCAGAGACTGTCAACTGAGGGTACCTTCACTAATTATATCTGTAAGAATTAACAGAGTATATCTAGAAGAAGGAAGAAAACCAACGAAGCTCTAGGTCCTAAACTCTAAAAACCTTAACCCTGAAACCACACCCTAAACTCTGAAAGTTGTAAGCTATAAGCTGTAACCTTGAAAACCTTGAAAATTCTACAACACCAACATTATTATTTTTTTGAAACAGGTGGACAAAAAATATAGAACACTTATGTTTGGGAACATTATTTAATGCATACCAGTGAATTTGGGCTTCCCATCTTATTGTACAATTTAGTGATGTTGATTTAGAGAACAATGATGGTTGAGGAACAAAACAAGACATCCCCAAAGTAAATTTCTTCCAATCATTTTGATTTTCTAAATCAAAATGATTGCTATCCAAACTAAAAAAGTAAAATAAAAATACATAAATATATATATATATATATATATATATATATATATATATATATATATATATATATATATACCCCCAAATTAATCTCTTCCCATCATTTTGATTTTCTAAACCAAAATAAGTGCTATCCAAACTGCAAAAAAAACAAAAATAGACAAATATACCCCCAATTAGTTTTCTTCCACTCAAGTTCATTTTCTACATGAAAATGACTTCCAAGAAAATACAAGCTTGGTGAAAAAAAAAACATAATACAAGTGGTCCCTTTCTTTTTCATTCTACAATACTCAAATTCATTTCCTAAATGAAAATGAGTTCCAGGAAAATACAAGTTGGGTGAAAAAAAAATATAATACAAGTAGTCTCCTTCTTTTTCATTCTACAACACTCAATTTCATATCCTAAAAGAAAATGAGTTCCACGGAAATACAAAAAACTTGTTAAGAAATCCTATTCAGAATAATCAATACCAACAAAGTGTGCTTGAAGTGAGCTTGAGGTACACCTCAAACACACCTCTAGCACATATTTACTACTCACATTCCCTTAGAATTGAAAAATAAAAAATTAGGAAACTTCTGAAGTAATTCTAATCAAAATACTCAATACCAACAAAGTGTGCTTGAGGTGTGCTTGAGGTCTACTTTAAGCACACCTCAAGCATATTTACACTACTCTCATTGCCTAAGAATATAAAAGTAATAAAATTTGAAAACTTGTTAAGAGATCCTTTTCAAGATGTTCAATACCAACAAAGTGTGCTTGAGGTATGTTTGAGGTAGACTTCACATAAACCTCAAGCTCATTTACACTACACTCATTGCCTCAGAATTTAAAAAAAAAGAATTATAAAACTTGTTAAGAAATCCTATTTGAAATATTCAATACCAAAAAAGTGCACTTGAGGTGTGTTTGAGGTATACCTCAGACACACCTCAAGCACATTTACACTACTCTAATTGCTTTAGAACTACAAAAATAAATAAATTAGGAAACATGTTAAGAAATCCAATACAAGATGTTCAATACCAACAAAGTGCGCCCAAGGTGTGCTTGAGGTAGACCTCAAATAAACCTCAAGCACATTTACACTACTTTCATTGCCTTAAAATCTCAAAAAAAAAATTAGAAAACTTGTTAAGAAATCCTATTCAAAATATTCAATACCAATAAAGTGTGCATGCGGTGTGTTTGAGGTAGACCTCAAACACATATCAAGCACAATTACACTACTCTCATTGCCTTAGAATTTAAGAAAAAAAATTAGAAAACATGTTAAGAAATCCTATTCAAGATGTTCAGTACAAACAAAGAATGCTTGAGGTGTGTTTGAGGTCTACACTATTCTCATTGCCTTGGAATTTAAAAGAAAAGAAAAGAAAAACTTGTTAAGAAATCCTATTCAAAATATTCAATACCAACAAAGTGTACTTGAAGTGTGCTTGAGGTACACTTCAAACACACCTCTACCACAGATTTACTACTCTCATTGCTTTTGAATTGAAAAAAAAAAATTATAAAACTTGTTAAGAAATCCTATTCAGAATATTCACTACCAACAAAGTGTGCTTGAGGTGTGCTTGAGGTCTACCTTAAGCACACCTCAAGCATATTTACACTACTCTCATTGCCTTAGAATTTAAAAACAATAAAGTTTGAAAACTTGTTAAGAAATCCTATTTAAAATATTCAATACCAACAAAGTGTGCTTGAGGTGTGTTTGAAGTAGACCTTAAACACACCTCAAGCACATTTACACTACTCTCAATGCCTTAGAATTACAAAAATAAATAAATTAGGAAACATGTACAGAAATCCAATACAAGATATTCAATACCAACAAAGTGCACCCAAGGTGTGCTTGAGGTAGACCTCAAATACACCTCAAGCACATGTACATTACTTTTATTGCCTTAGAATCTAAAAAAAAAAAATAAGAAAAATTGTTAAGAAATTGTAATATAGTAAAATTTATTTTTTAGGTTATTTTTAATTTTATATAGAAAAGTTATAGAAAAGTAATAGAAAAGTAGAAACAAATAGTAGAAAAATAGTATAAAAACACTTGAAAATAAAAAAGTAGAAAAAAAAAAAAGTAAAAAGTAATTTAAACTTTCATAGTGTGAATAGGGCAAAAGGGATGAATGAGGTACGAATTCAAATGAAAAATTGGAGATGGATGAATGGGACATAAGATGGGATGGAAAATGAAAAAAAAGGATGAATGGGGTGCCAAATCAGATGATTGAGGCACCACCACCACCACCATCTTCCTCCTTTGATAACTAAAATTTAAAAAATCAAGAATCAGTGCATTTGGGAGGAATCTCTCGTTTGTAAAATTTTTGCATTTTATAAATTCAAAATTTTTCCTGTTGATTCTTGTTGTTTCTTGGATCGTGCTGTGTATTCTGCTGCTGCAATCGCGGAGCTGAGTGCGGTTCGGAGAATCTCGAGTTTGACAAGATTTGCAATTGGAGGCACGGATCTGAAATTTAAAAAAAACTCATTGCAGGTGTTGCAACGCCTGTCTATCTTCCCTACTAAATTTTAAAATCGTACCCATTTGTTGAAATCTGAGCGTTGAGAGGATTGTGGGAATCAAAATGAACGATTGAGTGGAAATCCAAAAACAATTTTCAGAAATTGGATCAAAACAAATCAAAATTGGTGATCTAATCGCAATGCTTGGTTGTTCATTGAACCCCAAAATTTTCCAATCTTGGTCAAATTTGCAACCAAACAAAGAAAGAATTGTTTGTATCAATTCAACTAACGAGATTCTTTGAGAAATTTCAAGAAGAATTGACCAAAAGTTTGTAAATCAGTCGATCAGGAACTCACGGTAATCGCTTTCAAACTGCGATGGAATACAGACCAATTCGATGTTGAAGGATTTGGATTTGCTTGATTTAATTGTATGTATCAAATATCTTGTAAAATTTCAATAAACTGAATCAAAATTAGACCAAAATTTGGTCACCAAAAGGAGGGCGTGACAGTCGCAATATTGCAGAGCCTGCGACAAAGCGACAAAGCGACAAAGCAGATTAGGGATTCGGAGGTGCACACGGTGATAGAATGCAGCACGCGGATATAGGCCCCCTTTCCCACGGTTATAGGACAAATCACGTGGTCATGGGTTTACAGTCACAGTCATTGGGCTGAACGACTTACCTTGTGGTTTTGGACTTGTTGTCCTAAGACTTGTTGTCCAAATCTTAAAGAAGGAGAAAGCTAAGGACCAAAATCTAGTATTAGTGCTAAACACTTCATACTCCTGCACACTGGACCTGTTGACCATTGTGACAGACTCGTTTAGGCATTTTGCATATAGATTCAAAAAGCTCATGGAGAGCAAATACTAGACATGTTGACCCTAATATAAAAAGGAATAATTAAGGAATATTTTGTACTATTTTAAAAATATTACCTTGTATATATATGATTAGATCATAGAGCATGCATAATTATAAGACTTGTTGACCAACCTGACTTGTTGCCTAGAATTGTTGACATTCCCTTAGAGCACTATATAGGACTTTGATGGTCATACCATTGTGTTTGCATACATAAGTAATGGATTGCCAACCAAATTGAGAGAACCTGAGAATAAGGGTGGGAGAAGAAAGAAAGAAAAGAATATACAAATGTTCCCCCATATGTTGTTTGAAATTAGTTTACATATAACTCATATCTACTTGAGAAAGTGACATTAGATACATATACGTTAGACTACGTTGGCTTATCCTTGGATGAACCCCTATACTAAAGATGCTTGTGGAAAAAATAAAATTTAAGTGAAAAAGTGCCTCACATTTTGGCGTCGCTACCCGGGATAAGCCTTGGCTATCGGTGTCTAAAAAGTACAAAAAGTAGAATTTAAAATTATTTTGTTCATAAATACTGAAAGAAAACAAATTCTAGGAATAACCGAAAAACATAGAATTTGTAACTCTTAATCATAAATACTTACCTAATCCAAGGATGACATGTATGTTTTTCTAGGTTTCCTAAAATTCATAAACTCTCTAATTTATGAAACATTGAAACTAATTTAAACTATTCCAACATGCTACTATAATTTCACTTATGTTAGTCTCAAAATGGAAGAAAAAGGGAAATTTGTGAAAGATATCATAAACAAAGTATTAGCGGACGTATTTCCAAAAGAATCTAAATTAAACCCAACTACACCCATAATTTCTTATAATAGATCTGTAGATAAGAAAAATTATAAAATTTACAAATCTTTTGCCAATTCAATTAAAATCCCAAATTGTGAACATTTAAATCTTAGAAAACTTAGGACATACACTACCTAAAAACTAAAAGAATTTACAAACATAAAATGTTGCCATTTCTGTGGAGAAACAGGGCATATTAAGAGAACTTGTTTTAAAAAATAAGCTTACGATAACCCAAAACCATACTTTAACACACATACCATTCCTAAACCATATCTGAACAAACAAATCCTAAACCTTCCTAGAACCATTTCATCTACTTACGATTTGGAATTCCTAAAAATAGTCTCACAATTATCCGACCTAAAACTTGGACAAACATCATTAGAAGAATTAAAACAAATTAGGATAATTGTAAACACGTTATTTTACTTTTATCCAACTCAAACTAGTTGTTTGTGAAAGGAATAAGTTCTAAAAGCTCTAAAGTTTAAGAAAAAAAAATTAAAATTAAAATTAAAATTAAAATTAAAATTAAAATTAAAATTAAAATTAAAATTAAAATTAAAATTAAAATTAAAATTAAAATTAAAATTAAAATTAAAATTAAAATTAAAATTAAAATTAAAATTAAAATTAAAATTAAAATTAAAATTAAAATTAAAAATTAAAAATTAAAAATAAATTAAATTAAATTAAAATCTTTTATAAATGAATCAAAATGGATTGCTTATTTCTATGGGAAGTTCCAGAAATGATAGAAGATTATTTTTTTGGACCTTGCCTATTTAGGGCATTGTATAGACACTACAAAAATGCCTACTTTGGACAAGGATTTTCTCTTTGTGGGAAATACATAGGAAACACTAAACTTACAAATTTAATTGAGCAATTACCAATAGACATAAAAAGGGTAATTTTTAGCAAAATTTGGGATAACAAAAATCCAATTAAAGGATTTTTAGTGAAAAATGGGACTTTATATTTACCTTTCTATTTGCAATACCTATTTGCCCAAAACAAGAAATTAAAGTATTTAGTGAAATTCAAAGTTCTCAAAGTATATATTGGTTGGACAAGACAGAAAATAGAACACAAAACATATATTTTCACCTATGGTCTAGTTGATCCAGCACATACTCCTTTAATCCTAGAATTTACGTCTTATGAGAAAAAAAACCTTTTAACTCCATCTTTTGCACTAATTTGCCTATAGGCAAACGTAGTGTTTGTTTTAAACTTTTAGGATAAAAAGTAATGGAATCTTTGAATGTCTGGATCAATCAATAATGAAGAATTGAGAAGAGCTCTTCAAAGAATCCAAAGAGAAGAAGAAGCTCAGGGTAGAGAACGTAGGAGAATAGTAGCAACTTATATAAACCCAATATTTTCACCATTATCACCACATCCTCCTAGTCCTGAGAACATTATACATTCTTCTTTGGGACAATTTCAAAGGTTAGTTGCAAACACAAACCTAGAAAATTCTATTTCACGTATAGAAGAATCTAAAATAACAACTCAAAACGAACAAGGAACATTAGAACAAAACTATGTGGATGCTGTTACATGTTTTGAACAAGGTGAAACCTCTACACAAAACCCTGTGACTACTAGTCCAGTGGAATTTTTGTATTCTTATCCTAAAATTTTGGAATTTAAAACACCTATACCTGAAAAAATAGTTGATAATTATTTAATTGAAAATTGGAATCAACAAAGCCTAAGTGTTAGACAACGATTAGAACAATTTTTAAAAATCGTACGGGAAAGTGTTGAAGGATCTTCTTCTAATTCAACACGAATTACCATATCTCCAAATCATATAGATTCTACTAGTCAACTAGTAGATACTCAAATTTTTATAAATCCAAATTCTCCTCAACCAAATAAAGATTCAAACACTTCGTTAGATAGTACTACCATACAAGATAGTACCATAAGAATACCTGTTGATGAATTGGAAAACGAAATCCTTAGTGACGTATTAACCAATGTGTTGAACCCATACCAATCTTTGAATTCAGAAAACCTAGGAATTCAACTAACAACTTTAGCTACAATGGCACAACCTTGACCTTTAAGCTTAGTTACACTTCCTCAATATGAAGGAAGGTAGGGCACTGATCCCGATTACCACTTAAGCAGATTTCAAATTGTCTCCGTCGCAAACCAAATTCCAGAAGAAAATTATCGAACCACTTTTCCTGCCACCTTGGTAGGAACAGCTCAAGAATGGTATCAAATTCATGCCCCATATGCTGCTTGGGAAGCATTGAAAAATGCATTCTTAAATCGTTTTAGACCGTTAGCTTTCCAAGAAAGTTTACAAGAAAGACTTCAAACCATAAAAATGGGAGTAGGAGAATCGGTAGATATGAATTACGAGAGAATGGAATATTTCCTACAACGCTAGCATGATCACAAAACGCCAAACAATTACCTAACCGGTATCTTTGTGGGTGGACTTAATCCCCCTGAATTTACGATTGCAATTAAAGAAAAGAATCCCAGGAATTTGGATACTGCCCTACGATATGCCAAACACTATGAGGAAGCTAGAATAGGTAAGGATCAAATGACTACCATTGATCCTACCCTATACCCTCCTAATTTATTATATCCACAACCTATGAGTTATCCTCAACCTATAAATTATCCACCTCCTCAAGTTAAAACTTCAAATTCAAATTCCACAACTATTAGTTGCAAATGTACCAAAACCAGAAGTTAAAAATTCTACTATAGATAAGTTAGATAAACTAATTGAGGAGATGGCAGATTTAAGAGTCCAAGTGCCTAACGCTCCTCATAAAAGAAACAAACCCACAAATACTAGGACACATGTTTGGTGTACAAACTGCCAAAGACATGGTCATTTTCCCCGGTGAATGCCCAACTCCTATTTCCAATAATATTCAAAATAATAACATTTCTCGTTGTACATTTTGCGGAAGAAAGCATTTTACAAATAAATGCTGGAATTTAGCTTCAGTTGAACAGGATTTTCAAGCTGTAAAACAAGTATTACAAATTGACTCCAATAAACCATAGGTAAATAAGTCTAACCCTGGTAATCCAAATAAACAACCTTTTACACGCCCTAACATGGGACAACCCTACAAATCCAACAATAATAGACCTCGTTGGAATGACACTTATAATGCATCACTTGTTTGGAATGGACCTTTATCCAATTCAAACACTCATAGATATGGATCACCTAAAGACAGAATGATAATAGTTTGTTTTCGCTGTGGCAAAATAGGGCATTATGCCAATAATTGTCCCAATCCAAGAAAGGAAGAAGGATATGTTCCTCAATGTGGCAGATGTAGACAATTGGGCCATCTGCCAGAAGATTGTACTGTGCCACCTCAGAAATTTCCTCCTTCTGAAAGGAATTATCCACAAAAAAATCAAATTCGTTTCCAATAACAAGATAATTCCAGACCCTCAAACCATATTTTGCACATCGTGCATAGAACTAAACCATTTCCTAAAGATGTTTATACATCTACTAGGGGAATGAAAGCAAAGCAGGGTGTTAGAGTTAATGAATCCAAAACTAACTTGGATAGGGAAATAGATAGACCATATTGGTCAAAAGAAGAAACTTCTTCCGAACAAAATAAAGAAATAGAGATTGTAAATTCAATACCAATACTTGAATCTTTAACGTTTCTAGAGAAAGAAATTACTCTCAAAAAAAGACAAGAAAGAGCTCTTAAAGCAACTCTTAATCAAAAGAACCAAAATAAACCTCAAAAAGTAATTATACCATTACAAGTATTACCTACAATCTCTTCTACTTTACCTAGCTTTTACCGACCTCCTTTTAAAAGGAATAAACCCAAAAGTCATGAAAATGATTTGCCTAAACATAAAACACCACGTACTATGAAATTGGCCATGGGTATGAAGCCTTATGATGTGGTAGATAATTTAGACAAAATTCAACCTCTAATTTCTATGAAACAACTCCTAGCTATTTCACCCAAGTGTAGAAGTGATCTAAGCACTTCCTTGATACAAAAAAGAGTTAAACCAAACCAAATCCATGAAATTTCGGTGGATCCTGGAGCTTCTACTGTGGAAGTAATGATTGATGGATCATTAATTCATGGAGTCCAAATTGATAGTGGATCTAGTGTTAATCTCATAAACTTCAAAACTATGGAAGAACTTGGATTAACCTCTATGACACCAACACCTATAATTCTAAGAATGGCCGACCAAAGTCGAGTCAAACCTCTTGGAATGTTATCTCAAATTACTACTACAATAGAAATAATCAATTACAAAATAGATTATATAGTTTTCAAACTTACAAATTCTATATCCTCCTATCCTATCTTACTAGGCAGACCTTGGTTACTTTTAGCCAAAGCTAAAGATGACTGGGGTAAGGGAACTTTAACTATCGGGAATGGCAAACACAAAATTGTCTTTCCACTTTATCCAACTCCTTATCATGGGGAAACTCAAGAAGAAGACTCAAATTTAACTTCTGAAAATTCTTCCAATGTTGAAGAAACGAGTGATGAGGAACAACCAACACAAAAGATTAATAAGGAATTACCTTATTGATGTATTGGATTCGGAGAATATTTCACTCCTATGAGTAATATCAATGATTCAGATGATGCTATCTTAGCATGGGAAAATTCTGAAGTATTAAATGTGAGCGTTGAAGAAAGTTCAGAGCTTGAACCTAGACAACCTTCAGATACTAAAAGACAAGAAGATTTGTTTGCTTATAATGATCCAATACCTTTGCAAAAAGAATCTTTGCACATACCTTTGCAAGAAATGAATTTAGGATCTACAGAAGATCCTAAATCCATTAGAGTTTACTCTAAAATGACCAAATTAGAATTCAAATATTGGCATAATTTTTTCAAAAGACATAGAAAAGCTTTTGCTTGGAGCTATGCCGATCTTAAAGGGGTACCTCCTGAAATTTGCCTGCACAAAATTGTGTTAGAAGAAAATATAAAACCCGTTAGACAAAGACAATACCGAATGAATCCTAAATATTCATTAATGGTAAAAGAGGAAATTGACAAGCTATTAGCTTGTGGATTCATTTTCCCCGGACCGTACAGTGAATGGGTATCACCCATTGTGATAGTACCCACAAAAAATGGCAAGTTAAGAATTTGCCAAGATTATTGTAAGTTAAATAGTATCACAAAGAAAGACCATTTTCCTTTACCTTTTACTGATACACTTTTAGACGGTATTGCGGGACGTGAATGTTATTCCTTTTTGGATGGATTCTCTGGTTATAACCAAATCCAAATTGCAGAGATCTATAGGTTATTAACAACTTTTACAACCAACTGGGGTATATTTGCTCATACAGTAATGCCTTTTGGTTTATGTAATGCCCTAGCTACTACTCAAAGGTTAATGATGATAGCCTTTCAAGGGTATCCAAGGAAATTCATAGAAATACTTTTAGATGACTTTTGTGTGTTTAGCACAAAAGCCAATCATGCGAGATTTTAGAAAAGTGTTTTGAACAATGTAAAAAGTTTGGTATTTCCATTAACGCTGCCAAATTCCAATTTGCTGTACTTTATGGCAAAATAGTGGGACTCATTGTTTCTAACCAAGGCATTGCTACAGATCCAGATAAGGTAGCAATTATTAGTGATTTACCACAACCTAATACCATCACAGAAGTTTGGGCCTTTTTAGGACATGTTGGATATTATAGAAGATATATCTATAAATATGCCACTATTGCCATTCCTTTGACTGAATTAACCAAAAAGACTGATAGTACTCATGTGTGGACCGAGGCTTGTACTAAAGCTTTTAATACCCTAAAACAAAAACTTATTACAGTCCCTGTCTTAATTCCGCTTGATTGGAATAAAGATTTTGAAATTTATGTTGACGCTTCCAATGTTGCAATTGGAAGTGTTTTGAGCCAAAAGAATGAAAAAGGACATGATCGACCTATTTATTTTGCAAGTCTGCAATTGGCCGCTGCAGAAAAGAATTACACTGTTACAGAACAAGAGGCGTTAGGAATGATATTTTCTGTTAAACAATTTTGACACTATTTGTTGAGATACAAATTTGTTTTTCATGTAGATCACAATGCTTTGAAATACACAATAAACAAACCCCAACTTAGTGGAAAAATTGCTCGATGAATATTATGGCTTCAGGAGTTTAATTTCACAATTCAAGTGAAATCGGGAAAGAGTCATGCAAATGTAGACCATTTATCCCGAATTAATCTTGAAATTGGTCTAGAACCCATTGACGATAGTTTTCCAGATGTAACTTATTCCAAGTGGATGTTATTCCAACGAAATACGCAGACATCATTTATTACCTTTCTATTGAACAAATTCCTGTAGAGTACATGGAAAAACAAAAAAAACGACTAGTTTATAGGGTAATACCTTACACCTTAATAGAGAATGTTCTGTACAAAAAAGGTAGAGATGAACTTTTAAGAAGGTGTATTAACCCAAGTGAAGTACCTATAATCCTTCAGGGATGCCATAGCAATGTTTGTAGAGGATACTTTGCTGGTTTAGTCACTGCTTAAAAAGCACTGCAATCTGGTCATTGGTGGCCAACAATGTTTGCAGATGCTGCAAAAGACACTAAAAAGTGTGACCCTTGCCAAAGAATAGGAAAACCAACACCTTCCACTTCGATGCTTCTAACACCTATCTTGGCTTAGATACCTTTTGAAAAATGGGATATTGACTTTGTAGGACCAATTAAACCTCCTAGTTGAAACAGTAGAAAACAATACATATTAGTAGCAACCGATTATGTTACTAAGCGGGCAAAAGTAGTTGCCACTAAAGCAAACGATGCTAAAACGGGTAGCCAAATTTCTTTATGAAAACATTATTACGCGGTTTGGCTGTCCTAAAGAACTTGCGAGCAATAGAGGCACTCACTTTCTGAATGACACAATTGCTCAATTAACCGAAAAATATTTTATCAAACACAAAAAAACTAGCCCATACCATCCAAGAGCAAATGGTCAAACAGAAAAGACTAATGGAATTCTTTGCAAAATTATTACCAAAACAATCCAAGGCCCTAATATAGACTAGGATGCGAGAGTCCTAGATGCCTTATGGGCTTATAGATGTGCGTACAAGGTTACTACAAAAAGTACACCTTTTCAATTGGTTTATGGACAAGAAGCCGTTTTGCCAATTGAATTAGAAATTCAATCTTTACGAATTACAATTGATCATAGACTAGGAGAAGAAGACTCTTTGAAAGAGCGTTATTCAATGTTAGAAAAATAAGATGAACCTAGGCGTCAAGCCTATTTAAACATGTTAGTAATTTAGAAACAAAGAAAAAGTTATTATGACAGCAAACTCAAACCTAAAGAGTTGCATCCTAATGACTTAGTTCTTTTGTAGGATAGTAGATTGCAAAAATTTCTAGGCAAATTTGAAATGCGCTGGTTTGGACCGTATAAAATTATAAATGTATATCCCAATGGATCTGTAGAATTGCAAGACTTTGCAGGGATTGTACATTCTGCACGGTATAATGGCTATCGCCTTAAACCTTACATAACTTGAAGATAAGTTATGGTTTAAGTAGAGGGCAAGCTGGAAATTTTAAATTAATAAATTTATAAAAATTAAAAATAATAATTAAAATTTTAAAAAAAAAAAATTTAAAAATTAAAATATATATATATATATATATATATATTAATAATTAAAATTTAAAAATTTAAAAAAAATTAAATTATCATTATAATAATAAAATAAATAATAAAACATTATTAATAATAATAATAATAATAAAATAAATAATAAAATAAAAAAGTGCATTAGGTCTTTTTAGAATTGCACATGAGAGTGTCTGGTCTTGTTTTCATTTCTATCTTGCTTTCAGTGTCTACTTTTGCATTCACTTTCCAAATGTTTCATTCTTTTTGCAAACTCTTGATGCAATACAGAGTGAGAAGATCATACATCCATTGCCAAGAAGACATATTGCATACACAAGTCTTCTATAGCATTCAGGTGTTTTATCATTTCCTAAATACATTTCAGAAATACAAATACATCTCTTTTAAAATTCATAAGTAAGGAATGCACATGTTTGAAATCATAGAATAACTTGTGATTTTTGAGAACCTAAGAGAGAACGTGATAAAATTAGAGTGATTCACATATAAATTTGAAAATAATAATAATAATAATAATAAAAATAAACATTTAACTCTTAATTGTCGAGTAGTAAAAAAAAGAAGAATTCAAATAAACAAGGATGCGAGAACATGATAAATAAAAGAGAAGAATTTATAAGCATTTTTCTCACATTCTTACCTTTTTGCTAAAAACATGATAAAATTCAGTTCAGTGAAGAAAGGAAGATAACCTTGGTCCAAATTAAGAGTGAATTGTTTAAATCATAGAAATTAAAATGTGAACTGTTTTATTAACTTACAATTCAATACTTGAGAGACAAAATAAATAAGGATGAGGGACAAAGGACAAACTTAAAAGAAAGAAAAAATTGTTGAGTGAAAAAGGAAAAGAACAAAATAAAGTTAAAATACAATACTTCTTTGAAAAACATGATAAAACAATGGACTCTGAAAAGTTTTATACACTACTAACAACTAACTATTTTAAAACTGTGAAAAAAGTCAAAAATAGACTGTTATTGAGAATAGTTGTAGAAGTTTGTTTATTTATAAGTTTGTTCATGTTTTAAACAGTATTCCCAAGTAAAGTGTCTACTTACGGATCTGATTACTGAGGAGTGAAGCCGGCAAAGTCCTTGTTATCAGGTTAGACTATGGATATAAACTTTATTTGGAGAAATGTTAGAATTGTCAAAATTATATTAGATTTTTGTCTTTCTAAAAGAAAACTATTTTCTACTGTCAAGAGACTCAGTGGGTGATAAAACAACAAGAAAATGAGAATTTAATCTAAAACAACCAATACACATATTAAATAGAGAGTAAAATAGTTTGTGAATGAGAATGCCGAGTGTGTTGAGAGAAATGAAAGACTTGAGAATGATCGGTGAGAAATAAGCATTGAGTAAACAAAAGAAAGGAAGATTGAAAATATATTGAGAGAAAATACATGAGAGAGAATATGAGCATAAAGTAAGGTTGAGAGTCTGCTCATTTACTTTATTGTGAAGAATTCAAAGCAATACACGGAAGAATAAAGAAAGTTAGTAGATTGGGCGGAGTTAAAAACTATATAAACACTTGTGTCTGTCTAAAATGGGTCAATTTTCTTTTAGAGACTTTACAATAACATAAGTATTAGAATCCTAAAAGTAATTTCCTTTAGGTCGATTAAAAAAAAGAACAATTAGGCAATGCCTTTCACCAGTCTTTATAACTCAGTCTAGTCCAATAATTTTAGAACCTTTCTCTCTATAAAGTCAAACTTACTTTCAAACTTATTTTGAATATCAAGATAGTCTAATCCAATTCTTCCAACAGATCCATTGAGTGAACATCTTCAACATGAAGAAGAAAGGGAACCTCTAGATTTTGCCAATCCCACTAAGTAATATCCCAGCCAAGATTTTATTTGAATTTATGGAAGAAAAGAATGAATTGATTAAGAAAGTTGGACTCTGGGAATATATTCATCACAATGGACCACCTTTGGATATGGATTTGGTTAAAGAGTTTGTTCTTACAAGTGAATATGGCAAACTAGGAGAAGTCTTCATTCAAGGAAAGAAGATTATTCTTACATCAACCACTGTAGCTGAAGCTCTTCAGTTAAGACCGGAAGAAATGGAAGTTTCCAATTCACCTAAGCTCAATATCAAAGACAAGAGCTTCTTGTTTGGTACAAATTGGGCTAAACTCAAAATTACAACAGGGTGGGATCTTATGAAAATATTAGACGAGGCTTTAGCAATTTGGATGATCTACATCAACCAACATTTTTTCTACTCTTCGCAGACTCAAGTTGGAACAGATACACTTATTTATGTTGGACTCAAATCTTGGAGGGGAGACCAAGTCAATTAGGCACATTTGGCATTGGAGTACATGACAAAAGAGTTAGCTACCAAGAAGAGCCACAGTCCAGTGACTCTAGTCTCAGCCTCCATAATTTCCAATCTTTGCCAATATGAATTTACTGCTACATCAATGTCTGGACCAGAGTTACCATCCCAAGAAGTCAATGTTGTTTCTACACTTACCATTACAAGAGATAACAAGAAAAGACTTATAGAAGAATGTGATGAACAACCTGTAAGTGCTATAAATGAAGAACAATCCTATTCCTATGCTGATCTATTGAAGATGAATGAATATCACAAGGAAATAGTGAAAAATCTTAACTTGGAGATTAACTCATACAAGTCACGGGAAATTGATTGGTTAAAACAATAAAGAAATATGAGACTACCAAAATTGAAGCATTGACTGCAAACAAGAGTATGAAGATAGCTTTAGGGGCCTAAAAACGAGAAAATCAGTAGTTGAAGCAAGAATATGAGGAATTACGAGTTCAAAAGAATAAAATTCAGGACATTCTTGAGGTTACAAATTCTCAAATGGAAATGATGGAAGAGGGAATTCAAACTTTGAGAAAAGAACTAGAAGAACTCAGACAACAACCTAAAGCCCCAGAAGTTGTTGCTATTCCTGAGAGCATGGTAGCATTGGAAGAATCTGTCAGAGTGTTGGTTAATACGAATGATGAGCTGCACCAAGAGTTAGAAAAAGTAACTAACTTCACTAATGGATTGCAACAGTGCATATGGCAACAACAATCAGGTTTGTCTTCCCTGACATCGCAATGGACGCGACAACTAGACGTCACACAACGTCCAATAGACCCCTCACAACGTCCAATAAGGTCAAAATTACCTTTAAGTCTCCTAATAGTTACCCCCCTTTGACCTACGCCATCTGGACACTATGTGGCATCCGCGTGGCACAATCAAGGGCGCATGCGGGTTTGACGAGGATAAGCGACTGCGGGTTTAGGGCGACCACGGGTACGGCGACCTCTTGTAGGGGCAACCTCTTGTATTGTAATTTAAAACTGCCACTTTTGTTGCGTTTATAAAAGTACATAAGAAAATACTTTTTTTCAAAATCTAACCATAAGATCTTATACTTCATTTGTCTAAGATCATGTGGTAAAATTTCATGAAATTTGACCGTACGGATTGGAAGATATTAGCATCCAAAGTTGGAAAAAGAAAATTTTGAACTTTGGCCTGCAATTACAGCTGACTTTCATTGCCATTTGTGGAAAAGTCTTGCGCTATAAACTTTGGATTAAAAAATATTTTGTGTTGAATAATTGAATTGAAAGTCTCGGAAAAAATTCCAAAAAAAACACACTTGGTTTTCATTCTTTAACCCCTAAAGACCCAAGGCCTTTTCAAACTCAAAAACCACCCAAAACTGCCATTTCTAGAGCATTCATCAAAAAAGTTTGATAATTTGATTTTCTAGGAATGTAAATATAGGATCTTGTAGTTCACTTGTATAAGAATATGTGAGGTTTGACTATATAGATTGCAAGATATTTGCATTCAAAGTCTTTTTTTTTTTTCTTTCCATTGTGCCCAAAAATTTTGGATGCCTTTGACCGCCGTTTGCTGAATGTTTTTCTACTACAAACCTTGAATTCAAAGTTTTTCCTTATGGAAAAACATGTCAGGCATGTACAAGCCAATTTTCAAGGCAATCCAAGACAAGTAAGACATTCAAAAAAATTAATATTTGCCACAATGTTCCAAGAATTGACAATACACGAGGCCATTTTCGAATCAATTTTTCCATCACATATTTTTAGATATAGGAAGTCTAAATAGAGGATTCAAAGATGCACTTATACTTGAGAAGTAAAAAGAAAAAAAATAGAAAACCTCAAAGTCTCTAACTTTTAGAAGCTCCTAAAGCCTAATGTGATCTCCCAATAGGCACAACAATAGCCTAATTCTCCTCTCTTGCCACCTCTGCTACCCCTCGAGAGTCAAAGGCAGATTGTTGAGGGGCAGTAGTAGAACAAACTGAAATTTTTATTCAAATGTTCATAACTTATTGAGAATAAGTCAGATTTTGACAAAATTTGTATCTACACGAAGCTTATGAGAAACTACATGTTCAAAAAAAGTTTGAAAAAATCACATTGAATATGAAGTTTGAACAAGCTTGCCCGAAGTCCCAAGTGTCCCTCGAGGGGACACTTGGGCCTTTAGAAGTTAAGTAGAAGTAGGTCCAAGATTGAACAAAATAATAAAATTGTTGATAGCTCTAAAATAGAAATAAAACACAATAATTCCAATGGAGCAATTGTTCTAGGAAGCAAATTAAACCTTGACAAAAAAATTTTTTATGGAAATTGTGAAAATTGCACTCAAAAATGAAATCTAGTACGTTATTTTTCCAGGGAGCTTCTTTATTTGCCCCAAAAACAAGATTGTCCATAACCTTCTCATTACCAATCCAAATAGAATGAATCTAAGTTTCACATGTATATAGACAAAAATACAATATTTGAAGAAAAAAAATTTAAAAATGTAGTTTTGATTTTTTGTGATTTTTGTGCTACTTGTTGACCTCTGTTTTCGGCTTAGAATGGCATAACTAATGCTTTCAAACACCACTTGAAAAAATTCTTTTGCAAATCTTTGTTTTTTATTTCATTTTATAAATGTAAAGTGAAAAATAATTCATGATAAAGAGCCTTGGAGAGTTATAAAAATAAATAATGATTAAAGTTCATACTTAAATGTCCACCTTTTATTTTTTAATTTTAGATCAACATGGCAAATATTGCATGAGTAGGATGATTTTTTGAAATTTGCAAAAAATAAATGGGGAAGTTCTTAAATGTCCACCCTTTATATATTTTGTTTTCAAATCAATGTGACAAGTCATTCAAAGTTAGGAGGATCCTTAATTTGAGGATTGCAAAAATTTAGTAATTTAATAAGGAAAGTTCTTACTTAAATCTCTACATAATATCTTTTGTCATTAAATCAATATAACAACTAAAACTTGACTAGAATTAGTCTTTAAAAATTCCAAAAAATATATGGAAGAATTCTTATTTAAAGGTCTACCTATTACTTTTACTTATAGAATTAAAGTGACAAATAATTCAATAATAGAAAGAATCTTAGAGAATTGCAAAAAATAAATAGGATGTTTTTTATTTAAATCACTATGCTTCATTTTTAATTATTAAATCAACATGACAAATAATTCTTGAAAAGGATGAATCTTTGAAAATTTCTAGAGATTAATAAAGAAGTTATTGTTTAAATCTCCATTCTCTATTTTTAATTTATAAAATCATAGTAAAAATAATTCATGATCAAAATTAATCTTATGGAATAGTTCTTATTTAAATCTCCACCTTTTTATTTTTTATTATTAACCCCTAAAGGACCATTGATCCCGCCATTGTTCCTTTGGGGGATAAATGGGATTTTGGACAGGTACCTACGGGAGTACGGGCTGAATTTTTATTGTAATTTTCTTAAACTTTCTTTTGGAAGATAGAAAAACTGCTAAGCTTTATGGGAATATAAGTTTTGTTTTCAATTGCTACCCGGGATAAAAAATTATGCCCAAATAAGCTCAAAACAGCGTTTAGAGGGCAATAAAAAAAAATTTGCAGTTTTTTTTTTTTAATAAATTTCTTTCTTATAGATTATATTTTTGTCTATCTAGAAAGATTTTATTCATTTCATTTGGATTTTTTATGAGAAAGCTATGGACAATCTTGTTTTTTGGACACTTAGAGCATCTTTCTGAAAAGATAACTTGTAGGATTCATTTCTAAATACAATTTTTACAATTTTTCAAAAAAAAAGGTCCCACATGGTTTGGTTTTTTTGCTAGAGCAATCTCGCAATTGCGATTAGTACTTTTTAATTCCATATAAAAGAAATTAATATTTTTTATTTTCCTTCTATCTCATACCTACTTCTACTTAACAATTTTTTTAATGATGAAAATTAAATTTTTTGAATTTGTTTTTTTGCTAGATTCTCAATTCAATTCTCCACTATAAATATTTAAAGCTCAAAACTTTGTAATGCAAAAACTTAAAGTTAAAAATGTTCAAAGTCCAAAAATCCAGTCCCACACTCTGCTGAAAAATCTGTTTTCTTGATTTTAAATGCAGAAATCTTGCAATCTGTGCAGTCAAAAATTTTGAATATTTTTGGAAACACTCTTATACTAGATAAATGCAAGATCTTACGATTAGATGTGCAAGAAAAACAATTTTCAAATTTCTTTATTTTTTGCTAAGGAAATGGCTGTTTTGAATGTTTTTTTGCAAAAAAAAGGCCTAGGGCCTTAAGGGATTAAATCAATGTGACAAATAACATTTAAGTAGAATGAGTCTTTCAAAAATCCTAAAATAAGTAGGGAAGTTTGTATTTAATCTCTATTCTATGATTTTTGTTGTAGAACCAAAGTAGCAAATAATCCATGATAAAAAAATATTCTTGGAGAATTTTCAAAAGTAAACAAGGAAGTTAGTACTACAATCTCTATACTTTGTCTTATATTATTTAATCAATGTGACTACCAATACTTGAGTAGAATGAGTCTTGGAAATTTCCAAAAAAATAATTGGAGAAGTTTGTATCTAAATTTTCAGAAAATTACTTTTATTTATAGAATAAAATGAAAAATTATTCATAGTAAGAAATCTTTGAGAATTGCAAAAAACAAATGGGTAGTTTCTTACTTAAATGTTCACTAATTTCAAAAAAAATCAACAAAACCAATTATTCATAATTAGAAAGACTATAATAAATAATTCATAATTGATTATTGTAGAGGAATGGTCCTTCATTCTTAAAAAGAATCTTCTCTCTTTTAAGGGGTGGGGCGACTTCAAGAGGGCAAATGAAGACAACAAAGATAGGAAAATGTCCAGTAAAAGATATTTTTTCTCAAAAGATGACCGCATACAGGAAGAAAGCTCAAAGTCTTTGGAAGGACATTTTTCTTGTCCAGAGGCGCGTGGAGATGAGGCAACCACAAGTGGTAGGGCAACCGCTTGGGTAAAGCAGACCATTGTGGTCAAATGACCCATAGGAGACACATGATGATTCCATTGTGGTTTTTCTGACCACAATCAATATCTCACCTAACTTCAATGGAGTAATTAGTGACCTTATTAGGAACATGCAGTAATTTCAGTGTAAGTCATTGTAGGAAGTGACCTCTTATGGCCATCCACATATAAAAAAACATTGTCTCCTTTAGAAGAGATAGGTGAGCATTATGGATACACTTGCAATTGGTTTTGGAGTAGTCTGCCAACTTCTTTGGGCTAAACATTTGAGAAATTCATAGCTAATTCATAGTCTATTTGAAAATTATGTTTTCAATTGCCTTCACAAATTCTCATATTTGTCTTCACATAGAAAAAAAATTGAAAAACTTTGGTGATGGAATGATGGCAGACTCCTAATTCTGACATAATGGGTTGCTTTACCTTAGTAGGCAACTACGCATTAGTGAAAAGCTCAAAGTCTTTGAAGCACCATTTTCCTGTCAAGGGGAGCATGGAGATGAGGCGACCATGGGTGGTGGGGCGATCACTTGCAATAGGCAACTTTGCATTGGAGAAATGCTCAAAGTCTTTGGAAGGACATTTTTACTTGTCAAGGGGTGCGTGCGGATGAGGCGACCACGGATGGTGGGGCGACCGCTTGTAGTAGGCGACTCTCCATTGGAGAAATGCTCAAAGTCTTTGGAAGGACATTTTTCTTGTCAAGGGGCACGTGCGGATGAGGCGACCGCGGGTGGTGGGGCGTTTGCTTGTAATAGGCGACTGCGCATTTGAGAAATGCTCAAAGTCTTTGGAAGGATATTTTGCTTGTCAAGGGGCGCTTGCAGATGAGGCAACCGCGGGTGGTGGGGCGATCACTTGCAATAGGCAATTGCGCATTGGAGAAATGTTCAAAGTCTTTGGAAGGGCATTTTTCTAGTCAAGGGGCGCGTGCGGATGAGGCGACCGCGGGTGGTGGAGCGACCTCTTGTAGTAGGCGACTGCACATTGGAGAAATGCTCAATATTGTTGGAAGGGCATTTTTCTTGTCAAGGGGCGCGTGTGGATGAGGCGACCGCGGATGGTGGGGTGACCTCTTGTAGTAGGCGACTGCGCATTGGAGAAATACTCAAAGTCTTTAGAAGGGCATTTTTCTTGTCAAAGGGCGCGTGCGGATGAGGCGACCATGGGTGGTCGTGCGACTGCTTGTAGTAGGCGACTGCACATTGGAGAAATGCTCAATATTGTTGGAAGGGCATTTTTCTTGTCAAGGGGCGCATCATCAAGAGCTTTTTTCTTTATTCTTTGAAATTATCTAAGATCTTTCCTATTCATGATTCATTTGTCACTTTGAATGTACAAATAAAAAATAAAGGGTGGTGATTTGGGTAAAAAAAATTTCTCTTAATGTTTTCAATTTTTTCTTTGTGCTACTCATCAAACTTTTCTATCATGTTGATTATAAAAGTAAAAAATTAAAGGTGAAGATTTAAATAAGAATTTTTCTAGGTTTTTTGAGATTCTCAAGGATTCATGTATCCACAATGATTTCAAAAATAGAAAAATAAGGGTGAAGAGTGAAGTAGGTTAGTATCAATTTATTTTTAGTAATTTTTAGAGAATTATACTACTCATACACTACTTTTCACTTTCATTTTAAAAACAAGAATTCAAAAGTAGAAATTTAGTTTCTATAAATTCTAAAAGAGTCCTTATACGTTTGAATTATTTGTCACATTGATCTAAAAATAAAAAATGAAAGATAGAGATTGTGGTAAAAACTTCACTATATATTATTTGCAATTCTCTTAGACTCTTTCTAATCATGAGTTATTTTTCATATTGAATTTTAAGTGAAAATTAAAGGGTGGAGATTTTAAGTAAGAACTTCTTTTTTATTTTTTTTGCAATTTTCAAAGAGTCCTTGTACGTTTGAATTATTTGTCATATTGATCTAAAAATAAAAATAAAAGATGGAGATTGAAGTAAAAACTTCACTATTTAGTTTCTGCAATTCCCTTAGATTCTT
The DNA here is from genome assembly GCA_963969595.1 of Neckera pumila. NCBI lineage: Eukaryota > Viridiplantae > Streptophyta > Bryopsida > Hypnales > Neckeraceae > Neckera > Neckera pumila. The sequence goes on from OZ018418.1 coordinate 3,506,893, forward strand.
TCTAATTATAAATTATTTTTCATATTGAATTTTAAGTGAAAATTGAAGGGTGGAGATTTAAGTAAGAACTTTCTTTTTATTATTCTGCAATTCTCAAAGAGTCCTTACACGGTTGAGTTATTTGTCACATTGATCTAAAAATAAAAATAAAAGGTGGAGATTGAAGTAAAACTTCACTTCATTTAATTTTGTTAAATCATGAGATATTTTCCATATTGAGTTTTAAGTGAAAAGTAAAGGGTGGAGATTTAACTAAGAACTTCCTTTTTATCTTTTGCAATTCTCAAAGAGTCCTTACACGGTTGAATTATTTGTCACATTGATCTAAAATAAAACTAACAGGTAGAAACTAAAGTAAGAATTTTCCTTTTTGATTTTTGCAATTTTCATAGAGTCTTTATAATGAATATTTGTCATGTTGGATTTAAAAGTGAAAACTAAATTGTGGAGATTTAACTACTGAAGTAACAACTTCCTTGATTATTTTTTACAATTCTTTTAGAGTCTTTATAATCATAAAGTGTTTGTCATTTTGATTATGTAAATAAAAAATAAAGGTGGAAATTTAATTTCAAACTTTCTTTCTTTTTTTTTGTTGTTGTCAAAGAGTATTCCTAATTCCTAATTACAAATCAATTAATTGTCATGTTGATTTTAAAAATTTGAACTTTACAGTGGAGATTTAAATATGAACTTATCCTTGAAGTCTTGCACTTCTCAAAGAATCATCTTGCTCATAAATCGTTTGTCAAATTGATCTAAAAATAAAAATTTAATGGTGGAAAATTAAGTAAGACCTTATTCATTTAATATTTGTTCATCTCAAAGAATCTTCCTAATCACAATTAAAATGTTGCATTGATTTAAAAAATAAATTGCGGTTATATGAGAAAAAAGATATCTTTTTAATTTTGAACTATTTTCTAAGAGCCCTCAGTCCCTCATAATCATTAATGATTTGTCATGTTGATAATTAAAATGTAAAATAAAGGGTGAGATTGAAGTAAAAACATTTTCATTTATTTCTCCAATTCTCTAAGACTACTAATGATGACGATTTGTCATTTTGATTTATAATTAAAAAATAATGGGTAGAAATTCTGAGTAGGATCTCTTCTATTTATTTTTCGGAATCTATAAAAAATCATTAAACTCATGTATTAGTTGTCATATTGATTTAAAAGTAAAAATAAAGGGTGTTGAATTAATTAAGAACTTATTCTTGTAGTTCTTGCAATTCTTAAAGAATCCTTTCAATTTTGAATAATTTATCATATTGATTTTTAAAAAAGAAATAAAAAATGGAGCTTTAATTAAAAAATTCTTTTCATTTTCAACAATTCTCAAAGTTCTTCTTAATAACAAATTATTTGTCACTTTGATTATTAGTTACATTGATTTCAAAATAAAAACAAATGGTAGCAAGTTAATTAAGAAAGTCTCTATTTATTTTTTGTAATTTCAAAAGAGTCTTTTTAATTTTGAGTAATTTGTCATGTTGATTTTAAAAATAAAATAAAAGATAGAGATTTCAAAAAGAACTTGAGAACTCCTCCATTTATTTCTTACAATATTCAATAAATGATCCTATTTATGTATAATTTGTCACGTTGATTTTTTTAAAATTAATATGGGGGAGATTAAAAAGAATATATCCAATTATGTTTGCAATTTACAAAATAACATCTTTCTCATGTGTTATTTGTGGTGCTGAATTAAAAAATAAATAAAAATAAAGGATAGATATTTAAATTAAAAAATTTCTATTTTATATCTTGCAATTTTCCTAATCTCTTTCTTATTATGAAGTGTTTTCAATTTTATTTTGTAAAAACAAAATAATATATGGAGATTAAAATGAAAGTCTTCCTCATTTATTTTTTGCAATTCTCACTGACTCATTCTATTCAAGTATTATTTGTCATATTGATTTAAAAATTCAACATAAAGGAAGGAGAATTAAGTAAAAATTTTAACCTTTAATTTTTGCAATTTTTCAAGATTTGTTAGCTCCTCCTAATTACAATTTATTTGTCATGTTGATTTTTAAAATAGAAAATAAAAAGTGATGAGTTAGATAAGGACTTTTATATTTTGCAATTCTCAAAGAACCTTTATAATCATTTATTATTTTTCACTTTGATATTTCAAATAAAATTGAAGGATAAAGATTTAAGCAAATGCTTTCTTTAAATTATTTGCAATTTGCAAAGATTCATCATAAAACAAATAATAGTTAAACCTAATTTTTGCAATTTTTGCCTTTTCAAAAGCAATTGAATTTGAAGAAGATTGGATTTGAAAGAGATTGGATTTTTTCTCCTACAATTGTCCTTTCACCTGTACTTGTGCAGTCGTACACATGCACTTGCCCCTTCACCCGCGGTCGACCACAAGCATTCACCTCTTCATCCGCGGTTGCCTACAAACATTTGTCCCTTCACCCGTGGTCGCCTACAAACATTCGCCTCTTCACCCGCGGCCGCCACATGCACTCGCCCCTTCATCCGCGGTCACCCTTTCATCCATCCGTAATCGCCTTTTCACCCACGGTCGCCCCTTCACCACCCGTGTCACCCCTTCACCTCTTGTGGTTGCCCCTTCACCACCAGTGGTCGCCACCTTTATACTCGCCCTTCACCCGCGGTCGCTGTTTCATCCACCCGTATGCGTTTCCACCTACAGTCCCCTTAGCTTGACCTACATGTGCCTCCACCCGTAATCGCCCTGCGAACGTGGTTCTAGATTTCCACGTCAATTTTTAAAGCCTACTACGTAGCCTAAATCGAGTTACCATGGGGTAAAATATTTTACCCTTATGCAACGGGGTGCGACGCTTGTTCAACACTTTGTCTTATGCAACACGCGACATCAGACGTCCTATACGACACCAAACCTCAGGAACATGTCAGACAAGTCACCGCTGACAACAATCAGAGTCTGCACCAACTTTTTCACTATACAGAGCATATGAGCTTCAATGTGATATATGTTTGAGTATATTGACCTTCCAGAAGGGACAACAACTGTTAGAAGAATAGTTTGATGAAGCCTGGGATACAGCAGGAAAGTTTAATACCATGCAAAATGACCTTTGTGAGTTGATTATACGTGGAGACCTGATTTTAGTCAATTGGTCTCACCTCTTTTATTGTATTGCTGATATGGGAGCTAGAGCTTTGAACTATTATACACAATTGGAGAAAGAGCTAAATTATAGAAGACAACTTGATTTGACCAGTGTTTCCAAGAGACAAGTTATGATTGGAGATCACAGAGCTGATATGAACCCCAAGTTATTGGCCCATAAAGATGTCAGAGAAAAGTGGAAGCAAGAACTCAAGCATTTAAGAGAAAATATGAGAGACCAAAGCAATACATTGACAGTGTTGAAAGCTGTGACCAATCGTGAAGCTATTACACAACGGGGTGAGTTGACTACTATACATTACATTTATAATATTCAGGAGACATACATTCGACTCTCTAAGACGTTGGATGCGCTGGACAAAGGCACCATACTTACTTACAATGTCAAGGAGACTACACAGTATGGACTTCCACCACCATCATTTAGACCTGCAACTTGGTTGGCAGTAAAGACTCCAATACAAGGATCACCCTTAACATGTCGATCTTTGGGTCAATATTTTGCGATGTTTCAAAACATTAGAGATGAAAGACCCATACCTTCATGGAAAGCGTTGAAATGCTTAATAGAAGACTATGGACTTTTTGTTATAGAAGACAGACCGTATGACAAGATTTACCCAAAGATTTCATCTACATGGCAGAAAGATCCACCAATTGCAGTTACCACTAACTGTCATTTCTGCCCATGCGAGAAACGATACAAGTGGAATCCTAAGGCAACTATTGACTCTGTAGAGTATAAGTGGCCTAAGATTCTAGGATCTTTTAATTCTTCACAAGCTTGTGCTTAGGCTTATGGAGATTTCTATGAAGAACACATTACACACATTGGTCCTATATGTTTCAGAGCAGCAGTCTTCTCTGATTTTTTGAAGATGCTGTGCCGAGATCATGGAGTCATGATTAATGTCAATAAGTTTGATATTCTCAGACCCGAGTTTCACATTCTTTTAAAGTTGCAGTACCAAAGTACCAGATGGCTGAGAATGATCCAGTTTATGGCGATTACCCATTTTTTATATGCAGCTGACAAGTGCTTTATCAATGAATTTAAAAAACGGTACGACCGTATGGCAAACTAGCTGGAATCTCAGAGGACCAAGAATCACCAACTTTTGGAAAGAGACAAAGAAGTCCAAAAGGCAAGTGGAAGAATGTATCTGAAAAGAATACAAAAACAAGACAGGTCAAGAAATAAAAGACTAAAGTACTATTGACGGGGACGTCAATAGATTAAGTAGAGGGCTTTGTAATATAGTAAAATTTACTTCTTAGATAATTCTTAATTTTTTTATAGAAAAGTTATAGAAAAGTAATAGAAAAGTAGAAACAAATAGTACAAAAATAGTAGAAAAACACTTGAAAATATAAAAGTAGAAAAAAAAAAAGAAGTAAAAAGTAATTATCAATTTATAGTGTGAATAGGGCAAAAAGGATGAATGAGGTTCGAATTCAAATGAAAAATTGGAGATGGATGAATGGGACATAAGATGGGATGGAAAATGAAAAGAAAGGATGAATGGGGTGCCATCTCGGATGATTGAAACACCACCACCACCACCATCTTCCTCCTTTAAAAACTGAAATTTAAAAAATCAAGAATCAGTGCATTCAGGAGGAATCTCTCATTTGTAAAATTTTTGCATTTATAATTTCAAAATTTTTCCTGTTGATTCTTGTTGTTTCTTGGATTGTGCTGTATATTCTGCTGCTACTGCGATCATGGAGCTGTGTGCGGTTCAGAGAATCTCGAGTTTGACAAGATTTGCAATTGGAGGCACGGATCTGAAATTTAAAAAAAACTCATCACAGGTGTTGCAATGCCTATCTATCTTCCCTACTAAATTTTAAAATCGTACCCATTTGTTGAAATCTGAGCATTGAGAGGATTGTGGGAATCAAAATGAACGATTGAGTGGAAATCCAAAAACAAATTTCAGAAATTGGATCAAAACAAATCAAAATTGGTGATCTAATCGCAATGCTTGGTTGTTCATTGAACGCCAAAATTTTCCAATCTTGGTCAAATTTGCAACCAAACAAAGAAAGAATTGTTTGTATCAATTCAACTAACGAGATTCTTTGAGAAATTTCAAGAAGAATTGACCAAAAGTTTGTAAATCAGTCGATCAGGAACTCACGGTAGTCGCTTTCAAACTGCGATGGAATATAGACCAATTCGATGTTGAGGGATTTGGATTTGCTTGATTTAATTGTATGTATCAAATATCTTGTAAAATTTCAATAAACTGAATCAAAATTAGACCAAAATTTGGTCACCAGAAGGAGGGCGTGACAGTCGCAATACTGTAGAGCCTGCGACGAAGCGATGAAGCGACAAAGCAGATTAGGGATTTGGAGGTGCACACGGTGATAGGATGCAGCACGCGGATATAGGCCCCCTTTCCCACGGTTATAGGACAAATCGCGTGGTCATGGGTTTACAGTCACAGTCATTGGGCTGAACGACTTACCTTGTGGTTTTGGACTTGTTGTCCTAAGACTTGTTGTCCAAATCTTAAAGAAGGAGAAAGCTAAGGACCAAAATCTAGTATTAGTGCTAAACACTTCATACTCCTGCACACTGGACCTGTTGACCATTGTGACAGACTCGTTTAGGCATTTTGCATATAGATTCAAAAAGCTCATGGAGAGCAAATACTAGACATGTTGACCCTAATATAAAAAGGAATAATTAAGGAATATTTTGTACTATTTTAAAAATATTACCTTGTATATATATGATTAGATCATAGAGCATGCATAATTATAAGACTTGTTGACCAACCTGACTTGTTGCCTAGAATTGTTGACATTCCCTTAGAGCACTATATAGGACTTTGATGGTCATACCATTGTGTTTGCATACATAAGTAATGGATTGCCAACCAAATTGAGAGAACCTGAGAATAAGGGTGGGAGAAGAAAGAAAGAAAAGAATATACAAATGTTCCCCCGTATGTTGTTTGAAATTAGTTTACATATTACTCATATCTACTTGAGAAAGTGACATTAGATACATATACGTTAGACTACGTTGGCTTATCCTTGGATGAACCCCTATACTAAAGGTGCTTGTGGAAAAAATAAAATTTAAGTGAAAAAGTGCCTCATAGAAATTTTGTTCAAAATATCCAATACCAACAAAGTGTGCATGTGGTGTGTTTGAGGTAGACCTCAAACACACATCAAGCACAATTACACTACTCTCATTGCCTTAGAATTAAAAAAAAAAAATTAGAAAACATATTAAGAAATCCTATTGAAGATGTTCAGTACAAACAAAGAATGCTTGAGGTGTGTTTGAGGTCTACACTACTCTCATTGCCTTAGAATTTAAAAGAAAAGAAAAGAAAAACTTGTTAAGAAATCCTATTCAAAATATTCAATACCAACAAAGTATACTTGAAGTGTGCTTGAGGTACACTTCAAACACACCTCTAGCACATATTTATTACTCACATTGCCTTAGAATTTAAAAAAAAGAAAATTAGAAAACTTCTGAAGTAATCCTAATCAAAGTATTCAGTACCAACAAAGTGTGCTTGAGGTGTGCTTGAGGTAGACCTCAAACAAACTTGAAGCTCATTTACACCACTCTCATTGCCTTAGATTTAAAAAAAAAAAATTATAAAACTTGTTAAAAAATCCTATTTAGAATATTCAATACCAACAAAGTGCACTTGAGGTGTGCTTAGTTACACCTCAAACACACCTCAAGCACATTTTCACTACTCTAATTGCCTTAGAATTAAAAAAAACAAACTATAAAACTTGTTAAGAATTCCTATTCAAAATATTCAATGCCAACAAAGTGTGCTTGAGGTGTGTTTGAAGTAGACCTCAAGCACATTTACACCACTTTCATTGCCTTAGAATTAAAAAATAAATAAATTAGGAAACATGTTAAGAAACTCAATAGAAGATGTTCAATACCAACAAAGTGGCCCAAGGTGTGGTTGAGGTAGTCCTCAAATACACCTCAAGCAAATTTACAATACTTTCATTGCCTTAAAATTAAAAGAAAGAAAGATTAGAAAACTTGTTAAGAAATCCTATTCAAAATAATCAATACCAACAAAGTGTGCTTGAGGTAGACTTCAAACACACCTCAAGCACATTTATAGTACTCTCATTGCCTTAGAATTAAAAAAAAAAATTAGAAGACATGTTAAGAAATTCTATTCAAGATGTTCAATACAAACAAAGAATACTTGAGGTGTATTTGAGGTCTACACTACTCTCATTGCCTTAAAATTAAAAAAAAAAATTAGAAAACTTGATAAGAAATCTTATTCAAAATAATCAATACCAACAAAGTGTGCTTTAGGTGTGCTTGAGGTACACATTAAACACACCCCTAGCACATATTTACTACTCTGATTGCCTTAGAATTGAAAAAAAAAATTTGAAAACCTCTAAAGTAGTCCTAATCAAAATACCCAATACCAACAAAGTGTGCTTGAGGTGTGCTTGAGGTAGACCTCAAACACACCTCAAGCACACATTCACTAATTTCATTGCCTTAGGATTAAAAAAAGAAATATTAGAAAACTTGTTAAGAAATCCTATTTGAAATATTCATTTCCAACAAAGTGTGCTTGAGGTGTGCTTGAGGTGTGCTTGAGGTAGACTTCAAACACACCTCAAGTACATTTACACTACTTTCTTTGCCTTAGAATTTAAAAAGATATATTAGAAAACTTATGAAGTAATCCTATTCATAATATTCAATACCAACAAAGTGTGCTTGAGGTGTGTTTGAGGTAGACCTTAGACAGACTTCAAGCATATTTATACTACTCTCATTGCCTTAGAATTAATAAGAAAAAAAATTAGAAAACTTGTTAAGAAATCCTATTCAAAATATTCAATACTAACAAGGTGTGCTTGAGGTGTGCTTGAGGTAGACCTCAAACACACCTCAAGCACACATTCACTACTCTCATTGCTTTAGATTTAAAAATAATAATTATAGAAAAGTTGTTAAGAATTTGAGGGTTTTTGTACATAGGGTTATTTATTTTTTGAAGGAATTTCTTTAGCGGTTATCATATTTTACTAGATAAGTAATTGATAATTGTTGGCCTTTCATAACTTTTGCATATGGCATCGAAAATTTGTTTACTTTATTGTGGGATGAATTGCTTACACTTGATAATCCAAATGTATGAAAATTTCATTTAAGTATTATGCTAAAAATGCAGACAAATACACTCAAGGAATTTTCTAGTTCACCTATCTACGCAATATACCTACAACCAAGGTCTCTGGTGGGTATTGGCCCTCTCTCGCCTCCCACTCATGCTACCAACCTTCTTTAGCCTCTCGTTGATGCTGCCGGCTCTCTTTTGCCCCCATATGTGGCTGCCAGCCCTCTCCCTCCTCCCGCTGATGTTGCAGGCCTTGTACACTAAGATTTGGGAAGTCAACAGCTCTTCCGTCTTGACCACGTGGGAACGTGTGGATCCTGCAATTTTGCTCATTGCCTGCTATGCATGCAGACGTGGGGCTTAGGATTCCCCAACGGTCGCTAAATGCGTCTCTCTCTCTCACCGTGGTATTGCCGCCCTCCCTCTAAATACTTGCGCTTGTTTCGCCGGATCCCATCTTGTGCCGTGGCTACCTTGTTTGACTTTCAGGATTTGCGAATGAGGTTTTACAATGTAGAAGCTCTGGTGGCTAAGCGCATATGTCCATGTAGAAGTCACCTTTTTTACCTTTAGATTCCAACGAGTACCCCTCGCAAGATGACTGTCGCGGTTGTGTCCACTTGTCTTGCTGCTTTGGCTTTCAACCAAGTTTAGATTTGGTTTACCAATCTCCATTTCAGTCACTACTTTCACAGGAGTAGGACTTTCTTGTGCATCATAGGTGTTGGAGGAGCTTGTATGGATCGGGGAGAGGTCTTGGCGGGCCTGTAAGATTGCATGTGGCTGTGACTGTAGCCTTTCACTTCGCCAAGGAGGAAGATTGTCCTTTGCTAGCTACGGTAAACACAAGCTTCCATAATTAGCTATTTATCCATATCCTTTTTGAAAGCATTATACTCAATAGTAATGTTTGCTTAGTGTTTGGAGTAGCTATGACTTACCCATTTCCCTTTTTCAAAGCATTTTTTCCTCGGCATTTTGACTGATGCAACCTCTAGTGCAGGTAGCTGCAAAATCAGGCCACACTCGTTCTTTGATCAAAATAGGAATAAGTGGATGGAACTGACGTCATTTGCACCACCCCAAGCACCTTGTTGCTTGTCTATAAAAGTGGTGACGATAGTTTGCTGCAATAGGATTGGTCGGACACTTTGCAGTACCTCTAGGGACTGGCAGTGAACACAGGTGTGCTATGTTTAACAATGCAAACACCCTAGTAGCTTGCACTAACAAAGCTCCCTCGTGCTTTGTAAAAAGTTGGGACGCTAATCTGCAACTAGAATTGTTTGTGTAGTTTCTAGATCTAGCGGCACTATTGCAAACTTCACTCTCTCCCTCTGAGCACCTTGGCTCTCGGTCTCCAAGCTTTGAGGCTTGATGGGTGGAGGTGTACGGAAGCTGCTGCCTACTGTAAAAGTTCTACTCAAGTGCTGCAATTTCAGCTCCTTGACAGGAGTGTCGAATTCAAAGATGGAGAACCGCCGCTTCAAGCCCGCTCCCTGGCCGCCCTTGCTGGTTCGATGAGGCGTCAATACTCCTTTGTCATTGGGCGCACGATCCCCCAAAGCTCCTCCCTCCTTGCTCAGCCTGTTGGTTGGCCCCGCCTGCTCCTCTCCAACTTATCCCAAAGCTCTTTCCTCCCTGCTTAGCCAGTTGGTGCAGCTTGCTTGCTCCTCTCCAACTTGTTCAGAAGTTGCTCTCTATGTCCCTCTCCTTGCAACGTCTCCCTCCTCTCCTATGTTGTGGTGCTGCCCTGTAGGAACATTTGTGATAAACACAATTGTGGCTTCCTACTGGCATGGTAACATGCTCACGATATGAATATTTGCAGTCATGTTAGAGTGTTGCAAGAAATTTGAACTTGAAGGAAGGCTGGAGTGGGTAATTTGAATTGTGTGTTGATTGTTTAGAAGTAATGAGTGTAACTGGCAAGAATTTAGGGACAACATTTTCTTCCATATTTTTTTGAACTTTGTGTGAATTTGAATGGGACAATGTTATGAAAATGTATTTCTTGATGGTTCATTATAGTGTATTTTTACTTAGACAAGGAATCTCTCCATGAGATTTAATGTTATTCCCTAAAAATTGACGTCTGAAAGCCGCTTTGTAAGCTTTGCACAGTTGTTGTCGTACTATAGTGAATGGTGCAGCTTCCAATTTTGAAATTTTCATGAAGAAATCATGCAACAATTATGCCACAAGTTTCAATTTTTCAATAAGCCAATAATGCATCAAGAGCAATAAAGAATTATATTGTATTTTTGGAAATTCTTATGTTGTTGATTATGAGTTGTTGGATCAGTTATAATCTTGTAGTTTTGAATCACCGTTCATCTTTGCTATGAATGGCCATGCTCAAAATTCCAGACGGTATTATGTGGATCCATTTTTGGTTGGCTCCATTTGCAGTTGACAGTTGCAACTTCATGCCATGCTGAAGAATTTATGATTGTCCCTGGTCTATCCAGCCAAATATTACGGCAGCTACTAACAAAATTTGGAAGTGTCATGAATGAGGCCAATTGCAGAGCCTGACACATGAAGGAGAACATTGGGAAACCATTTTTCTCTAATCTAGACCCCCTGCCCTACCCTCTACCCTTCTACCTTCTAGCAAGTTCACAGATATTTAGACATAGAATAAATTGATGTGCCCCTGCTGCCCTCTGAGTAAGCTAATGTACTTTTCTTTGAATAACTTTTTTTGTATGAATCACAAAGGTTTGAAATTTGTTGCGTTTGGAAGGTACTCTCCAAGAAATTGTCCTCTATAAATTTTGTTAATAAATATCCACTCTTGTACTTATAGTAAGCTGCCCAAAATCTCTATGTTGTTCAAAATTGCAGTTTGGTCCTTTAAGGTTAAAGTAGAAGGATAAAACATTAAAGTTAAAAATTAAGAATAGGAAGCTAAAGTCACAATAGAAGTAAAATCAAAGTTAAGGTAGAATCCTAGAGTAAGTTGAAGGTTAAAACATAGAAGTTCAAATAAAAGGATAAAACTTAGAACCAACTCGATGAGCTAATGGGTGAGAAGTTGGTGTAAAAACACCATGGAAGGGACATAGGATAGTTGGAGGGTCCAGATGGTTGTTCCCTTTGATCACCAAGGCTTGCTTCCTGGGTTGTTAGCCAATTAGTAGATCTTTGCACTCACAATTTAGATAACTCACTAGAAGAACCTGATGTTGGTCTAAACCAAAAACGTGGGTTGAAATTTGTTGAGAACCATGTTTCCAATGTTGGAATCCCGGAATTTTGCATTAGAAACATGGTTCTCAACAAATTTCAGCCCACATTTTTATTTAGACCAACACGGGTTTCTTCTAGTGACTCTACCGCCATCCACAAAACTAGGAAAATATTAGCAAAGATCCATTGCTTGGAAGGCACAGTGGACCATGCTCACAACACCCCCATATATCAAAAAAGTGGATAAAGGTAGAACCGGGACGTGTTTGTTCTATTACTATGGGTGGGTAATAAAATGCCCATAGGATGTGTGCTCCTCCAATGGTAGTATTCAAAATGATGGACCTTACAAAAAGAACAAAACATTCTCCATTCCCACCATTGGCAGTAACTTCTGACCCTTGTTTTGTCCATGCCCTCACCGTTATTGTGGCATTTGAGTCCCAAGTTGGATAGGCGATGGTATAATTGGCCCAAGATTGCGGGTCAATTTAAGACTCCTTCAGAGTGTGTTGATACATATCATCAATTTTCTTTGGAGCATTGATGCCATAGAGATCCAGTTTTGCTTTAGGGTGAGCATCTTTGCTACTATTCTAGCTTATTAGTGCCGTGATTATAACTTTGTAGTGGACTACCGAGTTGAAGGCCGTTTGAGCACTGACATGGAGATTTTTTTGAAGATCCATAACCATGCAGCAACCAGATTACAAGCATTGTAGTTAATGTGTCTTATGCAGTTCTGACCAAGTGCTCACAAAGTAATGATCCTAAATGCATGTAAAGAGTTTGGTACCCATGCAGTTCCTGTGAAGGCTTTTTATGACAAGCAAAAGTTGGTTTATCATGAATGCTCCAAATTGATAGCGAGGTTACTCAAAGAAGAGGCAGGTTCTTCTTCCAAGTTGGTATTGGATACGGCAAGTGCACAATGGAAGATCAAATAGAATTAATTTGCGGGGACGCAAACAAATGCATATAGAGCTATTTAGATATAATATTTGCCCATTCTTTTTTATTTTTGATTAGACATTTCTATGTCTTTTGCTGGATTTTTGTAGGCTTATTTTGAAGTTTAAGTTTCAATTTGGTAGTTTTGTAGTGGTTTGACCAAGCTGGGGGTACAGATTTGGATGTTAGTTTTGATGTGATAGGGTTTAAAAAAAAAAAGTAGGAGTTTTTGATGATTTGCGTGTTCCCAATTCGGTGGATAAATTTATTGTTCCAGTTGGCAGCTATTCAAGAGCTTGAGCCAAATTGGATTCAAGGCAATTGGTAATTTTTCAAGTTGGTTTGGGATCAGTAGTAGTCATCTCTTCTACTTGGTGCAACTATTGTTTCTGAGTCGTAGTAGGTGGGGTTTGGCTTTCATTTTCTTTATCCACTGTTTTGAGCGTTTTTGGCAGTATATCTAGTTATTCAGGCTATCACTACCAAAGAGGCAGTTATAACCAAGACAAAATTAACACATTTATGTTGGAATGAACATAAAAATGATTTTTCCTCATCAAATGTGTTTTTTTGGACTGCATCAACACATTTTTTGTTGGTTCAATGTAAATCAACACAATTCTGTTAAATTTCAAGGAAATTTTTAGAATCTTTTTGGAATCTTTTGGTTGTGTTAGAGTGCTAGTCCTGCAATATCACCAGGGTGATTTATGAAATGAAATTAAGTTTGTGGTTATGTCTTAGTTGGGATGGAGTGAAATTGAATTGGATTTGCAATTGCACAAAGGTGTACCAAACCAAAGTCAAATTGGTTGTGTATAATGGTGTGTGAGTCGGTGTTTGTCAATGTGAAAATTTATGATGAAGATCTGTGTATGATGGAGACTGGAAGTTAGGAGATGTGCGAGTCTGAGAAAGAGGATTGTGATGAATTTTAGATCCAAAGTGGGCAATGAAAGTATAAGGATGTCAATATGGGAAGAATTGAAGCAAATTGTATCAGCTGTAGAATGGAACTATGAGTGTAAATGGTGACATAATCACTAGATTAATATTAATATGAAATATATGTTTAAATCAAATGGATATTACTGTGTGTATTTGTACATGGTTGGTTGTTTGGTTTTATGTGTCAAAATGTAGAAGTTTAATCTATGAGTCTAGTTACAGTCTTGGAGATTTGAATATGTCAATTTCACCACTCAGAGGTGACGATTTAATTGAAAGGAGGTATGCTACGTGCATTTAAGTTAGTGGTTAAAAGTCTACAGGTTTGATCTGTAGGTCATAATGAAGTTTATATGAATGTCAATTTCAAGTTTGTTTGCCAATAGTTATTGAAGAATGTTAGCACAGTCCAATTGGGAAATTTGAGGGTGATGAACAATCTATTTTTACGTGGTTATGGATGTAATTAAACCATTTTTGCTCCTTGATGCAAGTTGTTCATTAAAGTGTGAATTAGGAAGAAAGTATGTACGGAAGTGGATGTTATTGAAAAATCAAAGAGCAATTACAAGTTGGTTAGAAATAATGCAAATTTTGTATGTATATAAGTTACACAAAGTTAATTTGTGAGAAAAAGAATAAAGAAATTAAATCAGCAGACAAGAATTTGGTGGTTCCCAAAGTGGAAGACAAAGATCCAAAGTAACAATGTATGTGACTGAGCCTAGTTGGAAGCTTAAGAAGCCTAACAAGTTGTTTCCTGTGACAGCACCATTTGGAGAAAAATTAAAGTTCAAGATAATTAAAGTGTTAAAGATAAAAAAAATCCAAATTGGATAATCACTTCACCCTTGTGGCCATTAAGAGTGAAGTGGCAAATTGAATAAATAGATTTATTTGTGAGGATAACAAATTTGCATGTGGTTAATGAATTACTTTCTTAATTTTTAGGTTGCAATGCCCATTAGGTAATTAAAAGGAATCACTCTTATTTGACCAACCTCCCTGGAACAAATTAAACTATACTTGGTAGAAATTTCCTAAGAAGAACCAAGTTTAACTACACATTGTTTGAAGATGATGTTATTATAGGATGCCATTAAATTGAAGTCGGAGTATCCAAAGTCCCTATTGTACGAGTGAATTTTTCCTCAGATCCTCCTCTACCTTTTTAGAGCATTAGATGTTGGCATAAGTAGCAAAGCATCTTGATTTAAATTCATATGCAACTCTACATTGGGAGAGGATGTATAAAATAGAGCAATTAAAGCTGAGAATTATAAAAAAAAACATTGCTGCAAGGTACTTTTGAGAAGAATCCATCTTTAACAAAAAACAATGAAGTTGCAGAAAAAACTACGGAAAATAGTTACACAAATGGAGTAGTATAATATTTGTAGGTCTTAAACTTCTATTATATATGAACTTATCTTCACATACAATTACAAAGAGAGAATCAAAGATCAATGAAACCAAGACTTCAAATAAATATGATTGTCTTAGAATCTTTTATTTTTCAATCCATTTTTACTTTCTTAATATTACTTTTAAAAATTTTAGAGTATAAAATTTGAAGAGCATGTTTAAAATATTTTATAGTTTTATTAAAAATATTTTTAGAAGTCCGTTATAATATTTTTGAAATAACTTTTTGATATAATTAGAGGGTTTTTAGAGTACATTTACATCATTTGTAGAGTATTGCATTGTTATCAAAAGAGAATTTTTAGATTCTCTAAGAATGCATTTTTTAGATACGGTTTGAATAAACTAGGAACTTTCCAAGAGTTGAGAATAAGTATACTCAAAAGTGATCATAAAGTCATATGAATAGTAGGAGTACATTTTAGGCAAGAATATCACCTGTGCAATTGTAGTAAGTATGCAATTTTAGGTGTAGTTACCTTATCTACTCCAGGATATTTTTTCAAATAATATTTGAGGATAATTTTTTTCAAATCGTCAGTGGTGGACAAGCCTTTGTACGTTTAAGGCTTAAATAAAGGAGATTCTGATTTCATTAAGTCCAACTGAAAGTCTAATTTAATAGAGACTTAATAAAAGCATGTGTAACAACTAAACAAGAAAATGCAATTGATACAGGTTTTATTTGATACAACAAATCTACACATCGTGTTACTTGAATGAATCAGACCAAGGAAATGAGCTTGCTGAAATCCTAAAACCCTAAATATCTGAGACTTATATGTAGTTCTAAAGGTAGAACATGTTGTAGTGACAACAATTATTTTTTTACTTGTGCATTACTTAACTAAGATTTTTAAACTTATGAGTGCTTACCCTTGTATAAATATGTTGTCGCTAAATTGGATTTGCAAAAGTTTGTCATTCAATGCAAAAGAATGAAGTTACAAAAATTCAATCAATCAATGAGTACCTGGTCTCCTCTTCTTTGGCTCTGTCTTTGTGTATTGCTCCAAGCAAGAGAGGTCAAACTGCTTAAACTGTCAATCAAGCTTGTGAAATCAAGAATGGGGATTACAATTGCAATGGATAGAAAGAAACCAAAAAATTTATTTCAATCAATAAACAAGGCGGTGTACAAGAGTGATGAACCAAATTAATTTAAAAACTAAAAGAAAAATCATGAAATCACACCTCTTGAAAATATGTAGAGTATTGTGTTGAAGAAACCAGAAGCTCAATGAGACAATGTGGTGAAAAACTCAAAGGATGGAGCCCATCACAAAGGATTTTGTCCACTACAAGTTCCACTTCCTTGCTAGATTTGGCGTGAGTTGTGGATGACGTGGAATTTTGGCCAAGTGGTTGTCCCTCATGTGTGAAACTCCAACCAAACAAAACCTAATAATGGACCAATGAAATTGCTTGAAGTTTCATCCACAAGCTATGGACAAACATGTATGAAATGGTCACAAACATCAATTGTGCCATGGTCTTCAGAAGACCCATATTAGTTTAAAGTACTTCATACTTTTTACTTCCAAGCCATTTTGCAAGCAAAACCTAGCAATTAGCAAACCAGTGACAATACTAGAAAATGACGTCCAAATCAACAAAGAATCAATACTTATTTGTTGATTTGGATACCAGATTGACCAATTTAACATATTGGTGTCAACTATGTAAATGTTGGTGAAGAACGCAACATAGTTTTGTTCATTTGGATGTTACATATTTTTTTGCCAAAGAAAACAGATTTTTGGTGATCACATAAGGTATCAACCTTACATGAGTATCAAAGAAGGTCGTTACAAGGTGTCAAACATAGTATCAAACGTGAAGACTCTCTTCTTTATTGTATTTTGGCAATTTGAAGTTTGAAATTAATTTTTGATTGTTAAGGAATTGCTGTAGCAGCGAGAGGAGCTTGAGAAAAAGTTTGGTTGCGGAAGCCAGACGCTAATGTCCATTGTGTGCGACAAATGTGAGTTTATGAGGTTACGGGCTCTTGTGGCATGTGGTTTTTAGGGGTTTGGTGAATTTCTTGTTGAAGATTTTGAATTGAGTTGTAAGAGCAGAGGGGACAAGAGTATTCTTTTGGTGTTGGTCGATAGGATTTCAAATATTTTTAACTTAGATTTTTAAACGGAGAGTGGTATAGTTGGTATCTAAAAGCATGGCCTTAGCTTTTAGCGGTGGTTCCATTTGTGATTAGTGAAGGATTTCTGAATTTGAACCCTTGTGGTTGATTCCTAGTCCCAGATTTATCAAAGTTCTATGTTAGCTCTTTACTGGATTTGGTCACATGGTCTCTTTTTGTTGTATTTTGCTATCAGTGTTTCCCGGGAGAAAGACAAGAATTTTGGACGGCCAAACCGTCGCTATCTCAACTCTTCAACTGGCTAACCTCAACTGCGCAGTTGCTACAAGGCTCTGAGTAACATAAACTCTACAATACAGCCCTTGAACCAAGGTGGGACGCTATTCCGTGGATGGAACGGCTCTTTTTTCTTTCTTTTTTCAAAAATTTAAAATTTTTATTTTGCACTCCAACACCTTGTTAAGCAAAATTGTGGAGTGCTTGCATTGGAGTTGTGCCCTCCAATTCTACTTTGAGTTTTTCATCTTCTAATTAGGATTGTAATTCTGACACTTGTGGCATTGTTTTCTTTCTATTTCTGGTGTTTTGAGGGGATCTAATTTTATGTTGGATTTAGGTTAGGAGTGGAGAAATTCTAGTATATGATGATTGAATTTCTTGGGTTCAAAAGGTTGGTCTTTTTCTTTTTAAATTTGTTGTTTAGATGGAATCAGAATGCTACGCTAGATTTATGTTTCTAGTGAAGAAAATCTAGTATTTAACATTTGTGTTTAATTTATAGGGTTTTGGAGTGGTCATGAGCTCCTACACTTTATGAATTGAAGTACTTGAGGCACAAGTGTTAAGCTTGTGGTTGGAATGCTTTTTCTCAATTGTTGATAGGTCTGTCTTGGCAACAAATTGGAAGAGGGATGGCTAAAGAAGATCAAGCACTTTGTGGAGGAGTTTGGACAACCTTAGGGTTCAAGTTTAAAGAAGTTTGAATGCTGAGAACCAAAAATGTTCATGGGGAGTCTATATTTTTGGTTTCTGTAAAATTGAAATTCTGAAAGGCAGCAACTATTATGTCAAAGTTTTTGTTCTTTGGATATTTGTTAGTTTGGAAGTGTAGTGTGGTATGAAATGCGCCTGGTTTAGGAGAGCTTGTGATTGAGGACCATCTACGTGGAAGAATAAACTTCGGTATGAACTCTAGTTTTCTTTAGAGGAATTCAAAATCTTTTGGTGATGTAGATGTCTGTTAATTTTGAAATGTTCTGTATTATGAAATGTGCCTATACTTTGGAGGTGCTTATGTTTGAAGATGCATTCATACAAAAGCATTTTTCTATGAACTTTCTTTTCCTTTGAAGAATTCAAGGTTTTGTGGTTCAATCTCTAGATGTTTGTGACTTTTAAAATGTGTTGTGGTATGAAATGCTTGCGTAGTCGTAAGGTGCTACTGCTTGAGGTGCATTCACGCTGAGCCAATCTGCTACAAAGTTCGCTTGCCTTTGAAGGTGTTCAATTTGTTTCTTCACCTAAATGTTTGCTGTCGTATGCGCAGTCTAGACATAAGTATCCTTAATACAAAGGTGTGGTAAGATAACACAAAATATTGTCCCAGGGAATTCTACTACGTTGTTGCAAACTAAGGATGTCCGGATCTCTCCAAAAGACACGCAAGCAATCCGTAAATCATGTCTTTGCTCTCTTTTCAGATAACACTACCTTCCAAATTCCAAGCCGGATCCATCCTTGTCCGGATTCCGGTTACGTCTAGTCACACTTTGGTTTTATATACCTCTATTTTATCCTCAAGGGGTCCACCGTTGATCTTTCAAGAGGAATAGGGACTTCACCACTCATAATTCTCACATTCAAATACACATATATATACATACTTCACTTCCGGTTTTGTAATAGGAAAGAGAGAAGCAACAATCCTCACAGCTCCTTGGAAGGCTTTTTTGGAAAGCAGGTCACTCAGAATTTACTCCTTAACACCTTCACTACAACAACAGATCAAAGCACCCAAAACCGGTAGGGACGCATATGTTCTAGAATCTAGACTGATTTTGTAGTTGGCAGGCCTTTCGGAGATGGGGAATATTCTGCTGGCGGTTGCTTATCTCTGCTTGAAACCCTCCCTGGGTTCCGGACTCGCATCCACTCCACTCTTTTCGGATTACTATCCCAGCAATTTAAAAGCACAGTGCATTAATCCTCTTTCACAAATCCAGAACTTTCCCATAAACGCACTCTATCAATCAGACCTAGTTGCCTCAAATCCGGACTCCTCCTTACCTGTCTTCCTCACACCTCAACACCCTCATGAATAATCCAACACATTTGTGCATATAGCCGGAATCAAAAAAGTCCACCAAGTGGTCTCAGATTAAAAAAAAAAAAGAACATAAATAAATGCACTCTAATGGGCTAGGATGCGATGAGAGGGCAACAAGCCTGCCCTCCCTTTAGAATCCCAACAAAAAGGCCAAAAAGCAAAAAGGGCACACCCCAAAATCAGGGTGACCAATCACACCAATTTCCAAGATAACCGGAAAATCCTAAGCTGGTGGCCTTCTAGAAATCAAGAACTGGGTCCCACCTCCAAAAAATTTGAGGCGGAACGAATTCAACAAAATCACATACAAAAAACGAACATACTAACTATTTCTTCCTTGATTTCTTCATGCTGCTTCCTGCCTTGACTACTGGTGATTTCACTAGCGTGTTCTTGGCTTGCGCCTGAGTTTGAATCTGGCGCCCTTGTGGTGGTGTCGCATCGTCCTCCAACTCCGATCCGGTTTCACATTCTTCTTTTTCATCCGAGATCACCACCCAGGATGCCTTAACCTTGGTTGGAGAAGCCAGCTCCATGTGCTCAAAGCCGTCCAGATTGGTCCGGGCCGGATTCACAATGACACCGGAACGCCCACCCACGTTACTGTAGACAACCGACTTTGGTGTCATAAAGAGCGCGGTCCCACTCGGCCGGGCCACGTGGTATTGATAGGGAAGAAGAGGATCTTTGTGCTTGGATTAGAAACTCCCGCCTTTTTTGGAATTGAGGCTTCTTTTGGTGCCTGAATCGGTACATTCGTAGAGACCAAAATCAATGATCTGGCCTCATCCCTTCTTGGAGGTATTACTGAATCGTCCAACATCATCTCTTCGCCCTTTAAAGGAGTCTGCTTTGGCCTACCCGTCTTGGCCGGTGTCTGCATGTAGTTTTGGACATCCAAGTCATCCGGAAAACCTTCAAAGTCCATGGCCTTACCCAGATCCAGATGTCCCAGCAGGTGTCACATCTCCTTCAGCACCTTCTCCATTTGTGCTTTGAAGTCAATAATTACCTTCAATACCTTCAGTCCGGAAGGGTTACCTTTGCCCAACAATTTGTTGGTGAAGAGGTTGGCCCTCACCACTTGATTCGCCAGTGGTGCAACCAAGGCTGATAAATTCCGGACAAGATTGAAAGCCTCTGACTCCTTTGTTCTTGCCAAGCCCAGCTCTTCTTATAATTGAAAGACTCGCGCTCGGAGATTGCTCTCGTCTTGATCCAAGTTCCGCATCTGCATGATAGGGACTGAGTGGGCTAGATTTACCCACGGTGGCACGTGCAACCAGCTTGGAAACCACATCCGCAATGAGTCTCCCCTAGTTCATGGATCTACCCTCCATTGCTCCAAAAATGGTACTAGTTAGCATGACCGTAATCCGGGTTGGCTTTTTTGGATACATGATTGGGATCAAGAACTCCAACATCCGTCTATACCTATCATTAATATAGTCGTTAATGTTGTATCCTTCCTTGGAATGTGCCGGATTTTGGAATTTACTCAAACCGGTCTTATCCAAACGGGAGGCTAACTCAAATCCGCTCTTCCAGAACAAGTACACCTCCGTCTACACATCCTCTGTCCAAGTGCTGGGTTGACCCCTCACGGTCAACAAATATTGATTCAAAACTCCGGCTACGAGTTTTGCAATCATTTCATTACTCTTCAAGCTCCAGGGCCACTACAAAAGCTCGGCGCATTTGATCACTTCTAAGTCCTCTTCAAAATGTTTTCGTGCGTTTGGGTCAGAAGGAATTACCGGATATAGCATCCAGGCTGGACCCGCCATAGCTCACCGACTCAACTAATCTGGTGCAATCGGCATCAACCTCACTATTCTCTCCCTAACACGGTCCTAACTCACCACACTTTCACTCGCTAAGCACACACCAAAGATCTGTGAAGAAAGAGAGAGATGAAAAGAAGAGAAGAGAACCCTTAAGTATACAATGATCGGCCGACAAATCCCCAGGGGAACGAGTATGCGACCGTTCCAATATCGTTGCCCTAGGGTTTCTAGGCCGGAAGTCTAGGCCGTAGGCTTTCCAGATCCGGATCCATCTTCTGGGTTCTATCATTCACCGTTCAGGCAGTTATAGGAATTCAGGTATCAACTAATTCCAAATTGTTTGTAGTTGACTCGGACTCCTAGGTATTAACAACACAATTTGAAAAATTTAGACTATTCTAACCTAATTCTATTTTGTTTCCTATCTATTTGGACTTCCGTATTCCCATATGATCCATTTCTCAAATGTGAGAGTCCCCGCAAACATCCTCCTCTTCATCCTCTGATTCCGGATCTAATTCGTATTTCTTGACTTGGGATTTGTTTACCCGTGTGTCAAGCCATACTCTCTGGAGATCCTCCAACTACATAGAATCATTTGAAAAGATGGTTTTAACTCTATACGGTCCCATCCATTGGGTATGCAACTTATCCAGAAAGATCCGGTAGCGGCTATTGTATAGCAGTACCAGATCGCCTACCTTGATCCCATGGTTTGCCGGGAGCTTCCTACAATCATTCCGGGTTTTTTTTGTATGCACAACATCACACAGTATTTCTAACGCTTCTGGTCATTGTATTGGGTCAACAAACAAATGAGCAAAACAGCACAACAACTTCCTACAGGACTACAAAAGAGCAACAAAACTACAAGAGAGCAACAAAACTGCAGGACAACAACAAGACAACAGAACAGCAACAAATGAACAAACCACAAATGAAGAAACCAGCATATGAGCAAACCACAAATGAATAAACAAACAAATGAGCAAACCACAAATGAATAAACAAACAAATGAGCAAACTACAAGTGGGCAAACCACAAATGAGCAAAACAATATAATAACTTTCCTATAAAATGCAAAGCAACAACAAAATTTCATGACAACAACAAAATGGAAGAATAGTAACAATGCTCAACAATAGAACAACCAAACTAAACAATAGAATTACAAAAAATTGAATAGCAACAAAACAAAACAACAAAACAACAATACAATAAATAATAGAACAAGAACTAGAGCAAAACAATAACATAACAACACAAAAAAAATAAACATAAGAAAACAACACAACTAAAAGAAGAATGTGAACTTACCCATCACTTAGGAAAATTGGAGCAAAAGCAAGAGGAGAAAATGAGAAGATATTTATAAGGAAGAAGGAAGAAAAAGATACACTTAGGTGGTGGCAGCTGACCTAAAATGCGGCTAACCTAAAATCTGAACCATCCATGTGTTGTTGAGATTCAATCTCAGCTATTCATTTGTTGCCAAGATGCAATTTCACCCATCCATCTAAGCCACTTGAAAAAGAAGCAATATGATTTGTCCATCTGATCCATCCATTTGATCTATCCATTTCAATTGTCCATCTAATCCAATGGTCTTCAAGTGCCTTTGTTTTTAAAAAATGATTGTAGAATGACTACACTATAGTGATTTTGCAACCACATAGGTCTTGCATCAGAACTACTAAATATCTGCTTGGAACCAGTGCAGTCATCAAAGGAATGACTGCACCCACAACTGGAGATGAATCAAAGTCCCAATCCTTAATTATAATTCCTACAAAAACAAAATCATAAAATTATATATTGTCAACTGCCTTAGGATAAACCTAGTCATTCATAAGTCATTTATTTATGAAAGCCAGAACCTTGCTACAAAGATATGACTGAGCCCTTGCCACAAGATCTCTCAGTGTTGAAATCTTCAACAAAAAATGTTCATTGCTTCCTTTTGGTGCAAGATTTCATCCGCTACCTTCCACCCGCATGTTGAATGACTTCTTTGTGACTGTCAATCCAACGTCTATAAGTTGCAAATCCAATCCTGGTACTTGCAGTCACTATTCGGTTATTCATGACAACTAGTCATTGATTGCGTGGTTACATATCACTGATTTTCTACTAATTAACCACAATGACTATCAGAAATTAACATCGGGATCCCTTTGACATTTTTGCACGTATTTGCTTTAAAATCTCAGTGCAAACCTATCAAATTTCATCATATCAGTTATAAATATTCAAGAATCACTCCCTGTGAATGAGAACACCTATTTGAAAGAAGCATTGCTTTGGAGCACTTTGTTCATCATCCAAAATACAATCTCATGTGCCCTAGCCTATATTTATGGAACCGGTATCTTTGAGGGTTTTGTAGATCTCTTTGATTGAATCAAACTAATCAACAAAAATTGCAATTTAATTTGAGGTGCAAATTGACTACGGCAAACGCATATGGATACAATTGCGTCCATTATTCAATTCATTTGAATTATTTTGTGTTGGTTGGCATGAAGAAATATATTTTCAAAGCTGTGAAAAGAAACAAATATTTTGTATTTTATTTCCATTTGTACACATAGAAGTTAATGAGTTATAGTTACAATAGAATAATATTGTAGATGTGTGCCCTTGTGTTGTTGCCACAGTTGTAGTTCCAAACTCCATGAAACCATAAAACAAAACTAGTGCATCCCTCCTCGCCGAGGGCTTTTGGAACATACCAATTATGTGACTAAGGGACACATGGTCCAGAAGACCCATAATTCAGTATAATTTAATATCCAAAAAATAATTCTAAAATCCCCTATCCTAAGCCACAATGTGGGTCCTAATGCCAAGAAACAAAATTGTTGCCAAAAACAAAATAACAAAAACAAAATAAGAGAAAAAGTAATTTTCTAAATTTTTTCATTCATGAAATTTTTAAATTCAATTCCTTTTTTATAATGAGTTAGAACGCCATGAATCAAAGCTTGTGCACTCCTTCTCAATGAGAATTTTTACACAAAATAACAACAATGCGTACAGAAGAGGGACAGTCCAAGAAATTTCAATGTAGAAAACAAACAAATAAAACAAAACAAACAAAACATTCAAACAAAAAATCTCTCTTAAAGGGTTAAATGATTTGCAAGTTCTATATAGTAATTGCAATCTTTTACAAAGTGACAAGTGTCAAGAAATTAGTGTGATTTTAGGGTTAGGGTTGCGTGGCATTTTAGGCTACATGCATATAGAGGTCAGGTCCCGGTTTGAGAAGTCTTGTGCACGGTCTTAGGGGTTTGTGCACGGTCTTAGGCTCCCCGGCCTTTGGTCATCTCGTTTGCTAGCGCCCTAAAATTTGGAACCTGAGTGTGTTTTTGGACAGCGTATTGTCAATTGGTGTGTATTTCAACGTGTGTTTTGATGTGTGTCTGTATTCCGGACTATTTAGTGGCGCTTGCTCGAAATTGCTCATCAGAGCATACTTGGGCACGTGTGAGCGGCGTGTCTTTTGGCTAGTTTTTGTGAGTGGTGTGTGTGAGTGGGGTGATAAAGGGATTTTGTGAGTGGGGTGGATGTGGTGGGTGGGTGGCGGGTGCTTGTGAGTGATGGTGAAGCCTTTAGAGGCTAAAGATTGTAATTAATTTGCTAATTTGAATACCGTAATAAGTGTAGAGCGCAAAGGCGTGTTTGATAGGAGACCTCACCTCAAGGATGACAACCCCAAATAGCGACTCAAAACATCCTCCAAAAGTACCAGATTCATAAGCAACTTCACCCATTTAGAGAAAGTCCACTTCTCCATGAACTGGAAATCAACTCCTCCTCCTTCCTTGGCATCACTATTGTCTCCAAACCAAGCTCCAAACCAAACTTTAGATCAAGATCCCTCATTGTTGGTTGTGATGAGAAGAAAATGACCACTATGGGCTCTAAACAACAATGGACAAGACTCCTGAAGAAGACTCCTAGCTGGATTGCTTTTTTGATAGTTTGTGCAAGTACGCCCGCTCAATGGGTTCAAAGCACTAAAAGAAAACCTTGTTTTTTGAGACTTTAGTAATAACTATCAAAACATGTTTTTCCTTGTTTTTTGGTAGTCAATTATGGTGTCCACAAAAATCCGTCTCTATTGACAAGCAAAAAACGAGCTAAAATCACAAGAAACAATAAGAATTTTAGGCTTGTTTTATGAAAACATCCATCAAAATGTAGTGTTTTTATTTTTTCCATGTGGACACCACGTCAATGATACGTCAACCCACTTCCACTGTCCTTTTTTTTTAAAGTTTTTTTTTTCTTAGAATTTTTTTTTTGAATTTTTTTTCCAAGCAGTCCAATGATTTTGGTTCCATGACGTGGCAGTGGCATGGTCTGACATGGCACAAATGCAAGATGTTGAAGCTGATCTTTATTATGATGGAATTGTGTTTCATAAAACATCTCTAAGGATGTTTGTTCAAACATTAACAAGTATACTATAAGAAGCAAGGTGTTCACATTGACGTGTATTATAATGGATCACCAGTGGTGCACATTTTCTTTCTAGAATCTCTTCATGAGATTTAGCCTTACAAATGGCCTCAAGGACTTTTGCCTAACCACTTCAAAGATTCTAATCTGCATAGATCAGCCTATAATTTGTCTTTGGTCCCTAGCTCCCTAGATCTTTGCTAATTACTGGCTTGAAAAATAGCCCCAAGTATTACATCCATCCTACGCTTCACATTAAGTGCAACATTACAATGACAAACCTAAAAGTATCGATGCAATCTAGATGAACATTTTATTGACTAAAGTACCATGAGTGTCCAAAGCCATTTAGCAATCGCCATTGTGATGCTAATCATTGTAGAAGGAGGTTTACAACTATTAGCAGGCGCTACACTGCTAGGTTGACTGTCCATATTTGCAGGTGATGAACAAGGTGAGTTGTATTGTGACAAAGGAGATACACCTAAGGATTGCACAGGGCTTTGTCTTGGTGAAGTTATGGAATCATGCTTTCTCTACCAAAAATAATGGATCGTGAATCCTTCTAACAAAAAACTAGTTTATTGAGACTATACTGTAAATGGTAACAACATTTATGTCATTCCATTGTCATACAAGACAAGAGTATTGTCTCACTTCAATGGAGTGCAGAGTATTCAAACTTTTAATTATCTAGAAGAATGTATGCATCTTTATGGTTTGGAGCCCATGCACATGGAAAAAAATTGTGTTAAAGTCCCTGAAAATGCATCACCTTGTATTTGTTGAATTCCCGTTTCAAAATGCAGGAAAAACGCAAGAAAAATGCAAAAAACGCAAGAAAATGCAAAAAAATGCGCTTTGTGGCTTTCCGCTTTGTTTTGTAACAGGAACTCAACAAAAACAAGGTGACGCATTTTCAGGGAATATAATACAGTTTTCTTCTAATGTACAAACGTGTGCAATCACAAGCAAATCTATGTCATTGACTTCATGAGATGCACAGTGCAAAAATGGAATCCATTGCCATTACAGGTTGCAAACCAGAATTATATCTTCCAATTTTGTAAAGAAAATTCAGAAGGATAGAAACTCTTAAGAAGATTAGTAGATATTCAACAAGGAACTCACATGGCACCTTCCAATGTAGGTTCCACTTCTTTGAAAGCCGATGCCAAACTCATAACTAGTCCACTATTAGCCCCTCTCTGAGCTTGAGACTACAAAAAGAAATTTTCTCATCCTGACGTGTATGCTTTATTAATTACTACAAAGTAGAATTGACAATAGTATATACTTCTTATTTTTAATTCAGGCATTTAAGGGTTTACTTGCAAACAGTTTGAGTTGTTAGCCTCTGCCTCATTCAACTATAGAAAAGACGCAATGATTGCCCTCAATTACAATCAACAATTAACTGTTCAATAGCGGTAGAGAAGATACAATGATTGCTCTCAATTACAATCAACAATTAATTGTTCAGCATACTCTGCTAAAGCTCGTCTAAGAAAGGATTGATAACTAGCCTGTAGAGTCATTCAAGAGTTTGTGTTCTTTGAGTGCCTTGATTGTGTCCTCCACAAAGAGGCTAGTACCAAAACAAGCAGTAATAGCACGCAAAAGAGCTTTAAGAGAAGGATCCCAATTCTGGCGTGACATGATGGCCGGCCAAAACTTCTTCCACGGCCTCCCATGCATTATCTAACCTGCACCATTAACAACATAATCTACACCTAAGCAAAAAAATCCTAGAATCACAATTGACACCTCATTCTTATCACCTGCCAATCACAATCATTGTGCTTTTGGAAGAGTGTCTTCCTAAAGGATTGCAAGCACTAGAAGAAAACTACATTTTACTTGTTAAATCTGCATTTTATTTGACAGAAACTGCGTTTTACTCAACTAAAAAGTATGGAATCAATTTTGTTGAGTTCTCCCTTCACAACGCAAAATTCCGCGTTCTAAAGTTTCAACAAGGAATTTGACAAGTAAAATGCAAAATTTTGTGTTACAAAGGGAAAACTCAACGAAACCGATTTTATACTTTTCTGTTGTATACAACACGGTCTCTATCAAATAAAACGTAGTTTTCTTCTAGTGAAGAATATCAGCTGCATACATCTCCTATAGCAGTTATGTATAGTGCAATAGATTTTTGTGCTATACAACTGGCGTCCCTTCTAACCCTTCTTGAACATCTTTGTCCAATCGTAATATTTTTCAAAAAATCAAAGTTCACGACTCAACCAATTTTTCTTAAAGAAATCCTAAGCCATATTTATGCCAAGTTGTAATTACGGAGAGTGTCTTGTAAAGTGGCCAACTTGTCTGCAAATACAAAGTGTATATCCATCTCTCCAAATCATAAATCTAAAAAAGAATAAAAACCCCAATATAGGAAAAGAATTTGCAAGTATTCAAGTGGATTCAAAAATCAGAAACACACCATAACTAATAGGATACTTGTTATGATGAGGAAAATTCACCTACTACTCCATTTTCTGGGCTTTTTGCAGCAATATGTGCAAAATCAACATTTGGAAAAGAAGCCGATACCATTCTCTGGCACCTCCAGGGTTGTCTTCCCCGACATCGCAACGAATGTGACAACTAGATGTCGCACGATGTCTAGAAGAGCCCTTGTGACGTCCAATAAAGTCAAAATTACCTTTGACTTTCCTAAAAGTTACCCCCCTTTGACCTATGCCACCTGGATGCCATGTGGTGTCCTCGTGGCACAATCAAGGGTGACTGTGGATTTAGGGCGACCACGGGTAGGGCGACTTCTTGTAGAAGCAACCTCTTGTAGGGACAGCCTCTTGTAGGGACAACCTCTTGTAGGGGCACCCTCTTGTAGGGGCAACCTCTTATAGGGGCAATCTCTTGTAGGGGAGACCTCTTGTAGGGGCGACCTCTTGTATTGCAATTTAAAACTGCTACTTCTACTGCGTTTATAAAAATACATAAAAAAATACTTTTTTTCAAAATCTAAATATAAGATCTTATACTTCATTTGTCTAAGATTATGTGATAAAATTTTCATGAAGTTTGACCATACGGATTAAAAGATATTAGCATCCAAAGTTAGAAAAAAAAAATTCTGAACTTTGGCCTGCAATTACAGCTAACTTTGATTGCCATTTGTGGAAAAATCTTGCACTATAAACTTTGGATTAAAAATATTTTGTGTTGAAGAATTGAATTGAAAGTCTTGAAAAGAATTCCAAAAAAATACACTTGATTTTCATTCTTTAATCCCTAAAGGCCCAAGGCCTTTTCTAACTCAAAAAACACCCAAAACTGCCATTTCTAGAGCATTCATCAAAAATGTTTGAATTTTGTTTTTTTGGGAATGTAAAAATAGGATCTTGTAGTTCACTTATATGAAAACATGTGGTAAAAATTTTGTGAGGTTTGATTGTAAAGATTGCAAGATATTTGCATTCAAAGTCTTTTTTTTTTCTTTTTTTTCATTGTGCCCAAAAAGTTCAGATGCCTTTGACTGTCGTTTGCAGAATTTTTTTCCACTACAAACCTTGAATTTAAAATTTTTCGTTATGGGAAAACATATTAGGCATGTGCGTGCCAATTTTTAAGGCAACCCAAGACAAGTAAGACATTCAGAAAAATTAATATTTGCCACAATGTCCCAAGAATTGACAATACACTAGGCCATTTTGGAATCAATTTTCCCATCACATATTTTAAGATATAGAAAATCTAAACGATGGATTGAAAGATGCACTTATATTTGAAAAGTAGGAAGAAACAAAAATGGAAAACCTCAAAATCTCTAACTTGTAGAAGCTCCTAAAGCCTAATGTGACCTCCCAATAGAGTCAACAATAGCCTAACTCTCCTCTCTTGCCACCTTTGCTGCCCCTCGAGAGTCAAAGGCAAATTGCTGAGGGGCAGCAATAGAACAAACTGAACTTTTTATTCAAACGTTCATAACTTCTTGGGAATAAGTCGGATTCTGATGAAATTTGTATCCACACGAAGCTTATGAGAAACTACACGCTCAAAAAAAGTTTGAAAAAATCATATTGAGTATGAAGTTTGAACAAGCTTGCCCGAAGTCCCAAGGGTCCCCCAAGGGAACACTTGGGCCTTCAGGGGTTCAAAAATTGTTAAGTCGAAGTAGGTCCAAGATTGAACAAAATAATAAAATTGTTGATAGCTCTAAGATAGAATTGAAACACAATAATTCCAGTGGAACAATTGTTCTAGGAAGCAAATTAAACCTTGACAAAAAAAAATTATGGAAATTGTGAAAATTGCACTCAAAAATGAAATCTAGTACGTTATTTTTTCAAGAAGCTTCTTTGTTTGCCCATAAAACAAAATTGTCTATAATTTTCTCATTACCAATCCAAATAGAATGAATCAAAGTTTCACATGTACATAGACAAAAATACAATATTTGAAGAAAAAAATTTAAAAATTTAGTTTTGATTTTTTGTGATTTTTGTGCTATCCGTTGACTTCCATTTTTGGCTCAGGGTGGCATAACTAATGCTTTCAAACACCAATTGAAAACATTCTTATGCAAATCTTTGTTTTTTATTTCATTTTATAAAATCAAGTGAAAAATAATTCTTGATAAAGAGCCTTAGAGTGTTATAAGAAATAAATAATGATTAAAGTTCATGCTTGAATGTCCACCCTTCATTTTTTAATTTTAGATCAACATGGCAAATATTGCATGAGTAGGATGATTATTGAAATTTGAAAAAAATAAATGGAGAAGTTCTTAAATGTCCACCCTTTATATATTTTGTTTTCAAATCAATGTGACAAATCATTCAAAGTTAGGAAGATGCTTTGAGGATTGCAAAAATCTAGTAATTTAATAAATAAAAAAATTATTTAAATCTCTACATAATATCTTTTGTCATTAAATCAATATAACAAATAAAACTTGAGTAGAATGAGTCTTTAAAAATTCCAAAAAATATATGGAAGAATTCTTATTTAAAGGTCTACCTATTATTTTTACTTATAGAATTAAAGTGACAAATAATTCAATAATAGAAAGAATCTTAGAGAAGTGCAAAAATAAATAGTATTTTTCTTATTTAACCCCTAAAGGTTTTTGACTATATTTTCATCAAAACTGCTCCAAAACTGCCATTTCTAATACAAGTACCAAATTTTAGAAGAAATTTTTTTTCAAACACATATAACCATAGGATCTTATAGTAAATTGGTTTAAGAAGATGTGGAAAATTTTTTAGGATTTTCCACCATGTAGATTGCAAGATAATAGCGTTTGAACTGACAAAAATCCTTTTTTAATCACTGAAAAAATCCGGGCAGCTGCCCTTCACAAGGTCACATTTGTATGAAACAATGTCCAAAATGGTGGTTACTCTTTGGATTCAATCTTCAAGGCAAGCTAGCTACATGCTTGAAAATTTTCAGATCATTTGGAATTGTACAACATATAGGAAAAAAATAGTAAGTAGGAAGAGGTAGAGAATGATTCAAAACACTAAATTGTCAAGAATTTAATTATAGAATTGAAAAATGCCAATCCTAGTGGTTGTAATGTTGTAATAAACAATATACACCCAATGTCTTTGGTTTTATACAAAAATATTGAAAATTGAATTACAAAAAGGACTTCAAAGTTTATTTTAGAGTAGAGATTCCATAACTACCCTCCAACTAAGAATCCTCATAACTTTTGACTCGTTAATCCAAATGGAATGATTCAAAGCTTCTCAAGTGTACATAAATCTATAAAACCAATTTCAAATTTTAATTTTTCAAAAAAGTGTTTTTTAAAGAATTTTTTGGAGCTGCTTGAGCTGCCTGCCGAACGCACAAAATTACATATCATGCAATAACTTTTTACCCATAAAGTCAAAAGTTATGGAAATTGTTGGGCCTTGAAGCTACTCCTTGAGCACATCTTGTGTGAAAATTTCAAAGAAAAAAATTAAAATTTCCATTTGTAGTGAGCTGCCCAAAATTGCTATGTTGCCAAAAAGTGGTATTTGGTCCTTTAGGGGTTAAATCTCTACGCTTCATTTTTAATTATTAAATCAACATGACAAATAATATTTGAAAAAGATGAATCTTTGAAAATCTCTAGAAATTAATAAAGAAGTTCTTGTTTAAATCTCCATTCTCTATTTTTTACTTGAAAAATCAAAGTAAAAATAATTCATAATCAAAAATAATCTTATGGAATAGTTCTTACTTAAATCTCCACCTTTTATATTTTATTATTAACCCCTAAAGGACCATTGTCCCTTTGGAGGACAAATGGCATTTTGGACAGGTACCTACGGGTTGAATTTTTGTCGTAATTTTTTGAAACTATTTTGGAAGATAGAAAAACTGCTAATCTTAATGGGAATATAAATTTTTTTCTCAATTGGTGCCCCGGACAAAATTATGCCCAAATAAAGCTCAAGACAACGTTTAGGGGGCAATAAAAAAAAATTTGCAACTTTTTTTTTTAATAAATTTCTTTCTTATAGATTTTTGTCTATCTAGAGAGCTTTTAGATTTTTGTCTATCTAGAAAGCTTTTATTCGTTTCATTTGGATTTTTTATAAGAAAGTTATGGACAATCTTGTTTTTTGGACACATAGAGCATCTTCCTAAAAAAATAACTTGTAGGATTCATTTCTGAATGCAATTTTTACAATTCTTCAAAAATGTCTATATGGTTTTTCAAAAGTCCCATATGGTTTAGTTTTCTTGCTAGAGCAATCTCACAATTGGGATTAGTGCTTTTCAATTCCATATAAAAGATATTAATATTTTAGATTTTCCTTCTATCTCATACCTACTTCTACTAAAACAATTTTTTTCATAATGAAAATTAAGTTTTTTTTTAAATGTTTTTTTGCTAGATTCTCAACTTAATTCTCCACTATAAAATTTTGAAGCTCAAAACTCTGTAGTGCAAAAATATGAAGTTAAAAATATTCAAAGTCCAAAAATCCAGTCCCACAATGTGCTGAAAAATTTGTTTTTTTCACTTTAAACGCAAAAATCTTGCAATTTGTGCAGTCAAAAATTCTGAAATTTTTTCCACACATTCTTATACTAGTAGGGTGTAAGATTTTACAATTATATGTGCAAAAAAAACAATTTTCAAGTTTTTTTACTCTTTGCTATGGAAATGGCAGTTTTGAGTGTTTTTTTGCAAAAAAGAGGCCTAGGGCCTTTAGGATTTAAATCAATGTGACAAATAACACTTAAGTAGAATGAGTCTTTCAAAAATCCTAAAATAAACAGGGAAGTTTGTACTTAATCTCTACCCTACAATTTTTGTTATAAAACCAAAGTAGCAAATAATCCGTGATAAAAAATATTCTTGGAGAATTTTCAAAAATAAACAAGTTACTACTAAAATCTCTATACTTTGTCTTATATTATTTAATCAATGTAACTACCAATACTTGAGTAGAATGAGTCTTGGAAATTTCCAAAAAATAAATGGGGAAGTTTGTATCTAAATTTTCAAAGGTACATTTTTTATTTATAGAATAAAATGAAAAATTATTCATAGTAAGAAATCTTTGAGAATTGCAAAAAATAAATGGGTAGTTTTTTACTTAAATATTCACTCTTTTCAAAAAAATTCAACACAACCATTTATTCATGATTAGGGAGACTGAAATAAATAATTCATAATTGTTTATTGTAGAAGAATGGTTCTTCATCCTTAAAAAGAATCTTGTCTCTTTCAAGGGGCGGGTGAAGGTGGGGCAACTTGAAGAGGGCAAATGAAGATAACTAGGATAGAACAATGTCTAGCAAAAGATTTTTTTTTCTCAAGGGGTGACCGCTTGTAGTAAGATGACCCCGTATAGGAAGAAAGCTCAAAGTCTTTGCAAAGATACTTTTCCTATCAAAGGGCGCATGCGGATGAGGCAACCACAGGTGGTGGGGCGACCGCTTCTAGTAGGGTGATTGCGCATTGGAGAAAAGCTCAAAGTCTTTGGAAGGACAATTTTCTTGTCAAAAGGCGCGTGCAGATGAGGCGACCGCTTGTAGTAGGGCGACCACTTGTAGTAGGATGACTGTGCATTGGAGAAAAGCTCAAAGTCTTTGGAAGGACATTTTTCTTGTCAAAGGGCGCATGCAGATGAGGCAACCATGGGTGGTAAGGCGACCGCTTGTAGTAGGGCGACAACGCATTGGAGAAAAGCTCAAAGTCTTTGGAAAGACATTTTTCTTGTCAAAGGGCGCATGCAGATGAGGCGACCACGGGTGGTGAGGCGACCGCTTGTAGTAGGGTGACAATGCATTGGAGAAAAGCTCAAAGTCTTTGGAAGGACAATTTTCTTGTCAAAAGGCACGTGCAGATGAGGCAACCGCTTGTAGTGGGGCGACCACTTATAGTAGGATGACTGTGCATTGGAGAAAAGCTCAAAGTCTTTGGAAGGGCATTTTTCCTGTCAAAGGGCGCATGCGGATGAGGCAACCACGGGTGGTAAGGCGACCGCTTGTAGTAGGACGACAGCGCATTGGAGAAAAGCTCAAAGTCTTTGGAAAGACATTTTTCTTGTCAAAGGGCGCATGCGGATGAGGCGACCACTGGTGGTAAGGCGACCGCTTGTAGTAGGGCGATAGCGCATTGGAGAAAAGCTCAATGTCTTTGGAAGGACATTTTTCTTGTGAAGGGGCGCATGCAAATGAGGTGATTGCAGGTGGTGGGGTGACCACTTGTAGTAGGCAACTACGAAGAGGAAAAAAGCTCAATGTCTTTGGAAGGACATTTTTCTTGTGAAGGGGCGCATGCAGATGAGGCGATTGCGGGTGGTGGGGTGACCACTTGTAGTAGGCAACTACGAAGAGGAAAAAAGCTCAATGTCTTTGGAAGGACATTTTTCTTGTCAAAGGGCGCGTAGAAATGAAGCGACCGCAGGTGGTGGGGCGATTGCTTGTAGTAGGCGACCGCAAAGAGGAAAAAGAACTCAATGTCTTTGGAAGGACAATTTTCTTGTCAAAGGGCACGTGGAAATGAAGCGACTGCGGGTGGTGGGGCGACCACTTGTAGTAGGCGACCACAAAGAGGAAAAAAGCTCAATGTCTTTGGAAGGACATTTTTCTTATCAAGGGGCGTGCGTGGATGAGGCGACCGTGGGTGGTGGGGTGACCGGTTGTAGTAGACAACCGCGAAGAGAAAAATGGCTCAATGTCTTTGGAAAGAATTTTTTCCTATGAAGGGGCACGTGCGGATGCACTAGTAGAAAATTTAGTTTTTTTGTTGTTTTGGTCGTGTTGATTTGGTCAAATTTTGACAAAAAAAATCTGTTGAAATCAACAAATTTCTGTCAAAATTTGACCAAATCCAGGGATATCACACCGGACAAGTCGTCTGCCTGCCCGCCCGTCCATGTAGGACGTTTGGTTGAGGTTTTGCCCGTCCGATATAGTCAACATATAGTTGATTTTATCCTTAAGTCCCCGCCCTATCTTTATGTCCCGGCCCTTAAATCCTCGCCCAGTCCCTTAAATCCACACCCTGTCTTCAAGTCCACGCCCTTAAGTCCACGCCCAGTCCTTTAAGTTCCCGCCCAATCCTTCAAATTCCCGCCCATTCGCCAAGCTCCATGGTTTCGATTTTTGTGCAAACCGGCACGGACCATCCGTCCGTCCGGTCCGGTTTGCCCATCCGTCCGGGACGTCCGATGACCCTGGAACGCCCAATCTGACAACCCTGACCGAATCAACTTGAACAAAACAACAAAACAACTGAATTTTCTACTAGTGATGAGGCAATTGCGGGTGGTGGGGTGACCACTGGTGGATGACCGCAGATGTAAGAATTACCAACTTTTGGACCAAACAATTTTTGTTCTAAAGAGCCGTATGCGGGTAAGGGCGACCACAAGTAGAGCAATCTAGCTTTTGGTTCAAAGAGGCGCATGCACGTAAGGGCGACCGCCGGTGGAGTGACCCTATTTTTGTTTAGAGGAGGTGCATGCGAGTAAGGGCAACCGCGCGTGGGGCAACTATGCGTGGGACTACTACAAGTGGATTAAAGGTCATAAAAGCAAAATCTAGAGAAACAACCATCAATAATTGCAATTATGGAAAGAAATGGTTTAATGGATGTTTGGTAGACTCCTTCAATAGAAATATACTTGTCAAGAATAGGTACATAGAGAGGTTTGTTTTTGGTTAGAAAATAGATAGCTAAAAACGGTGGTGGCCTCATTAGATAGAAAAAAAAGTAAACCTCCTTCAAAAGATATTTTTCTCCTTCAAATAATATAAAGTAGACAAAAAGCCAATATCCTTCAAAAATAAAGCATTAAGATTTAAATAAGAACTCACTCCTTTATATTTTTCAATTCCTTTGACACACATAAATTTAAAAAAAAAAAAAAGGAGATAGAAATTTTAAATAATAACCATTTTCTTTATTCTTTGAAATTCTCTAAGATCTTTCCTATTTGTGATTCATTTGTCACCTTGAATGTACAAATGAAAAATAAAGGGTGGTGATTTAGATATAAAATTTTTATTTTAATGTTTTTATTTTTATTTTTGTGCTACTAATTAAATTTTTGATTTTAAAAGTAAAAAATAAAAGGTGACAATTTAAGTAAGAACTTTTCCGGGTATTTTGGGGATTCTCAAGGATTCAAGTATCCACATTGACTTAAAAATAAAAAAATAAGGGTGAAGAGTGAAGTAAATTAGCACCAATTTATTTTTTGTAATTTTCAGAGAATTATAACACTTATACACTATTTTTCACTTTCATTTTAAAATAAAGATTCAAAAGTAGAGATTTAATTTCTATAAACTCTAAAAGAGTCCTTATACATTTGAATTAATTGTCACAATGATCTAAAAATAAAAATAAAAGATGGAGATTGAAGTAAAAACTTCTACTATTTAATTTTTGCAATTCTCTTAGATTCTTTCTAATCATGAATTATTTTTCATATTGAGTTTTAAGTGAAAAGTAAAGGGTGGAGATTTAAGTAAGAACTTCCTTATTATTTATTTGCAATTCTCAAGAGAATCCTTATACGTTGGAATTATTTGTCACATTGATCTGAAAATAAAAATAAAAGGTGAAGATTGAAGTAAAACCTCACTACTTAGTTTTTGCAATTTTTTTAGATTCTTTCTAATCATGAATTATTTTTCATATTGAATTTTAAGTGAAAACTAAAGGGTGGAGACTTAAGTAAGAACTTCCTTTTTATTATTTTGCAATTCTCAAAGAGTCCTTACACGGTTGAGTTATTTGTCCCATTGATCTAAAAATAAAAATAAAAGGTGGAGATTGAAGTAAAACTTCACTTCATTTAATTTTGTTAGATTCTTTCTAATCATGAGATATTTTCCATATTGAATTTTAAGTGAAAAGTGAAGGGTGGAGATTTAAGTAAGAACTTCCTTTTCATTTTTTTGCAATTCTCAAAGAGTCCTTACACGATTGAATTATTTGTCACATTGATCTAAAATAAAATTAAAAGGTAGAAATTGAAATAAGAATTTTTCTTTTTGATTTTTTCAATTTTCATAGAGTCTTTATAATAAATATTTGTTATATTGGATTTAAAAGTGAAAACTAAATTGTGGAGATTTAACTACTGAAGTAACAATTTCCTTGTTTATTTTTTACAATTCTTTTAGAGTCTTTATAATCATAAAGTGTTTGTCATTTTGATTATATAAATAAAAAGTAAAGGTGGAGATTTAAATTCAAACTTTTTTTTTTTTTTTCGGGCTGTTGTCAAAGAGTATTCCCAATTCCTAATTACAAATCACTTAATTGTCATGTTGATTTTAAAAATTTTAACTTTAGGGTGGAGATTTAAATAAGAACTTATCCTTGAAGTCTTGCAATTCTTAAAGAACTATCCTACTCATGAATCATTTGTCAAATTGATCATACTACTAAAATCATAACTCCCTTGCAAATGCTACCATTAAAAATAGGGGCTCATGCTTGCTATGCTACGCATTCATTGTATCATATATTAGTAAACTTTTGATATATTTGAATATAATGATTTCAATAAGTCTTTGAAATAATTAATTTTAATATTTTGTAAAAATACTTTCAATCATGCATACATAAAAATAATATTTTCACACAATGTTATATTACAGAAATAGAGTAGTAGTTTGCAATCACCTCTATAATATCACTTTTATAGCTTTTATGATTTCAAAATCCTATTGCTACTACCAAATGATTTGAGAAATTTATTCAATTGAAGTGATTTTGGATTTCACAACAATTAAGTTGTTCATGAAGTTTTTGAAATTTACAAGTTTTTCTTTTCAATTCACCAAGTTTTAAGGTTGCCATTGTTTGTAATAATTGAGTCAACTTTTGAATGCATTACAATAAATGTGTATCTTTTACAGTATTCACCATTGCATATATTTCATTCATCATTCAATAAATTTCTATTGTAGATTTTAATATATACTTACTTATAAACAAAATTATACAAAGGTTTTAGTATTCTTTATTTGAAGATTTATTGAAATTTTTGTTTTGCATTTTATCTAATACATAAAATTATAATAAAATTCTAATGATGAATGCGTAGCATAGCAAGCGCCAACCGCTAGTCTAAAAATAAAAATTTAATGGTAGAAAAATAAGTAAGACCTTATTCATTTAATATTTTCACTTCTCAAAGAATCTTCCTAATCATGAGTAAAATGTTGCATTGATTTAAAAAATAAACTGTGGTGATATGAATAAGAAATTATCTTTCTAATTTTGAACTATTTTCTAAGAGCCCTCATAATCATCAATGATTTGTCATGTTGATAATTAAAATGTAAAATAAAGGGTGAGATTGAAGTAAAAACATTTTCATTTATTTCTCCAATTCTCTAAGCTTGCTAATGATGATGATTCGTCATTTTTATTTATAATTAAAAAATATGGGTGGAAATTTTGAGTGTAATCTCTTCTATTTATTTTTTGGAATCTTCAAAAAATCATTAAACTCATGTATTAGTTGTCATGTTGATTTAAAAGTAAAAATAAAGGGTATTGAATTACTTAAGAATTTATTCTTATAGTTTTTGCAATTCTTAAAGAATCCTTTCAATTTGAATAATTTATCATATTGATTTTTAAAAAAGAAATAAAAAGTAGAGCTTTAAGTAAAAAAATTCTTTTTATTTTCAACAATTCTCAAAATTCTTCTTAATAACAAATTATTTGTCACTTTGATATTATAGATTAAAAAGAATGGGTGGAGATCTATAAAGTAAGATCTACTCCATTTATGTTTTGAGATCTTCAAAGAATCATCCTATTCATATATTATTAGTTAGATTGATTTCAAAATAAAAACAAATGGTAGCAAGTTAATTAAGAAAGTCTGTATTTATTTTTTGTAATTTTGAAAGAGTCCTTTTAATTTTCAATAATTTGTCATGTTGATTTTAAAAATAAAATAAAAGATAGAAATTTCAATATGAGAACCCCCCCATTTCTTTTTTACAATATTCAATAAATGATCCAATTCATGTATTATTTGTCACGTTGATTTTTTTTAAAATTTACATGGGGGAAATTAAAAAGAATGTATCCAATTATGTTTGCAATTTACAAAATAACATCTTTCTCATGTGTTATTTGTGGCGTTGAATTAAAAAATAAATAAAAATAAAGGATAGATATTTAAGCTTAAAAAATTCTATTTTATTTATTTTAATTTTTCTAAGCTCCTTCTTATTATGAAGTATTTTCAATTTAATTTTGTAAAAATAAAATAATAGATGGAGATTAAAATGAAAGTCTTCCTCATTTATTTTTTGCAATTCTCACTGACTCATTCTATTCAAATATTTTTTGTCACATTGATTTAAAAATTCAACATAAAGGAAAGAGAATTAAGTAAAAATTTTAACCTTTAATTTTTGCAATTTTCCAAAATTATTCACCTCCTCCTAATTATAATTTACTTGTCATGTTAATTTCAAAAATAGAAAATAAAAAGTGAAGAGTTAGATAAGGACTTTTATATTTTGCAATTCTCAAAGAATCTTTGTAATCATATATTATTTTTTACTTTGATATTTCAAATAAAATTAAAGGATAAAGATTTAAGTAAATGCTTCCTTTAAATTATTTGCAATTTGCAAAGATTCATCATAAACAAATCATAATTTAATCTAATTTTTGCAATTTTTGCCTTTTCAAAAGCAATTGAATTTGAAGAAGAGTGGATTTGAAAGAAATTGGATTTGAAGAAGATTGGATTTAAAAGAGATTAGATTTTTCTCCTACAATTGTCCTTTCACCTGTACCTACACTCGCCTACATGCACGCGCCCCTTCACCCGCGGTCGCCACATGCACTCGCCCCTTCATCCGCGGTCACCTTTTCACCCATCCGTGGTCGCCTTTTCACGCGCGGTCGTCCCTTCACCACCCACGGTCGCCATCCTTGTACTCGCCCTTCACCCACGGTCGTCGTTTCATCCATTCGCATGCGCCTCCACCTGCAGTCGCCCTAGCTTGACCTACACGTGCCTCCACCCATAGTCGCCCTGCTGACGTGGTTTTAGATTTCCACGTCAAATTTTAAAGCCTGCCATGTAACTTAAATCGAGTTACCATAAGGTAAAATATTTTACTCTCGTGCAACGGGATGCGATGCCTGTCCGACACTTTGTCTTATACGACATGCGACATTAGATGTCCTATACGAGACCAAACCCCCAGAACATGTCAAACAAGACAACCGCTAGTATACTTTTCTGGTAGATTATCACAATTTTTTTGTTAATTTTGCGTATTGAAAATTTTGCGTTTTGATTTTAAACAAATACTCCATCAATTTACAAACAAATTCACTATTGAGTCTCTAAATGCAACAAACATTTGAGCTTCTAGTTAGAATTTAAAATCCATGGACAAGAAGGGTCCTTATAGTGCACCTCAGTTAGCACACAGAAGTGACCATGCTCGGAAAAGCCAATGCTAGACCCCATCGTGACACCATCCATCGAAGAGATGTATGGTTTCTAGTAGCGTGCTATTTTACATATCAGCTTATATTCATTATTGAACACCTGTATAGACATTACAACATGAACATCACAAGCTAATATAGAAGATTCTAATCACCAAGACTGGTTGATTGGTAGTGCACTTGAGATGAACAAACGTCAGAGCCTAATCCCTTTCCACAAATATGATATTAGACTTGCTGGCAATGAACCAACTCAGACTTGGCACACCAATGCAAGAGCACTATGTCTTGGCTCAGACACCATCAATTTGACATCAATTTGACATCTCCACTTGCAAGTAAAGTATGAACTTTCTCTTAATGCGATTCTCATTCAATAATGCCCATTAGATTTTCTTACAAAGCTTTGAGCAGATTGTGGGCACCACAGCTATCTTTGCATCTTCTTGCATCATTGTTGCCACCCCTTTCACATCCATGCCTGCAATCAACAAAAAGCTTGATCATCACGTCTCCTACAAAATGCTCTTTTGGATCCAACTGCAAGTATATTAGCAATTTCTGGAACTGCGAGAAAATGAGTGTCAAGCCCCCAACAAGCCGACAGTAGAGTTGTTTAGCCATAGATAGATGACAAAAAATTGTTTAAAAGTGATGGAAATGCTTATAAATGCCTACAAATATACAGTTGCCTTTAAAACATTTAAAGTTTACTAAAGAACAATATTGTGACTAAATAGAATAACAATTGAAATGATTTTACTTAGAGCAAGATTGCCCACAAGATTGGCCCATTTGACATGTACCTTCACAATTTGAGCTAGTTGGAATAGTTCTCCTAAATATTCTCATATCACAAACATATTGCCTCAAAGAATCTAGTCTGGTTCCCATTCAAAGTTATACAGCTTTTGCAAAATAATGTCGTGACAAATTGTTTGATGGTATACATTTACCTAAGTAGTCAAGAATTAGTTAAATTTGAATTGTTTATACGTAAATGAATCCCTTTAAAATGACAACAAGTATGGAAGACCTGATTACATTAACTCAAGAGCCATGATTAAAAAGGGGAGAAGTTGTTAATAAGTATGTGAAGAAAGGAAAGTCTGCAAGATACATCTAAAGCCAAGGGTGCAAGAACTGCCCCACTCTAAATGCGTCTTCCACATAGAGTAATATTGGATTCTTTCTGTATTGATAATAATTGCATTATTGTAGGGATTCATTTTGAAACTTCCACCTATTAAAAATTAAAAGTTTTTAATCATCATATCATCGTCATATCAATTCACACA
Organism: Neckera pumila; assembly: GCA_963969595.1. Lineage (NCBI taxonomy): Eukaryota > Viridiplantae > Streptophyta > Bryopsida > Hypnales > Neckeraceae > Neckera > Neckera pumila. The sequence goes on from OZ018418.1 coordinate 3,548,642, forward strand.
TAAGCTAAAATTAATGTAGCACCAATAATGGTAAGTTGCAATTTACTCTCTATCATGCTTGTTTCCAATTTGTCCCCTAAAAGCTCAAGTAAAAAGTCCAAAGAGTATCATTCTTTTAGTACAAACCAACACAACTTGGCAGTAGGCCCCAAGTACAACATCATATTCATTAAATTGGGAGATTTAGAACCTCCCAAAATAATATTACTCATTTTTAGGACCAAGATTTGAATTCGAGATGAAATATATTTAAGTCGATCAAAACTCATTTCTTTAGTTGTAAGCTGCAAATTCCATTAAAATGAGAGTTTAAAGTAGTCACGACTTCTCTTACAAATCATGATTGACAATGATAATATAGATTTTCCATATAAATGCATATTGTGTCTCGTGTTGAATACCAAGTCACAAGCTAAATGGTTGGTTGTAAGAGGCTATTTATCTCATTTAGGAGGTCCGGGTTGGATTCCCATTGAATCTATATGAGCGGCTATGAGATATACATGACTTGGTGCTACTAAGTGAGCTCTACAAGCAAGAAAGTGGTAACAACCAACTAGCCCCATCTCTCAAACTGTGACAAGTGTTACATGTGTAAACAAAATAAAAAGTGGTCTTCTCCACTACCAAGCTTTTGTACTTGTATTTTGTTTTCAAAAAACTTTATAAAGTGAATAAATAATGAAAATAATGTCAACATACATATAGGTAAGTAGATATGATAATAATAAATATATTAAATATTATGTATTAGTTCTCTTGCTAAGCAAGGAACTTCATACAATACAAAATCAAAATTCCAATACAAAACTACTAAATCAAATCAGAATGCTCCACTCTATACCACATACTAGATAGCATGTGGCATAAAATCATATAAGATCATCTTCGTTCCGCTAATGCAAAACCACGGAATACATCATCAAATAAAAACTATAAAACGGAAGCTTCAACACTACAAAGTATCTCTAGAGTACCTCGTACATCCTCAATCTAAGGGGATCGAAAACAAACTTTCTTTGATTACATCTATCTGGGCCATTAGGACTCTTTTCTTTTGTGAAGTTCGTATTATTCAAGCAGTTGCCCTTGAATTACACGGATTTGATATCCAAATATAGCAATTTTGTGATTTCTATTGCCTCCTAGGTTCGTGTGCTCTTTGGAAGGTACTATTGACATTAAGATGCATAGCCACAACACTTGCAGGTTTTGAATAGCTTTGACCGGCTTTACTATCAGTGTATTAGAATGTTGTCCATCGCATTCGCAAAACCCATAGTTTCATTTATATTATATTCTGGTCATTTTCTTCACTGATTGTTCAATCGCATTTTGTATAGTGGTGGATGTTCATTTCAATGTCAATGTCATGATTTATGATTCCTGTATGATTCAATGCTACTAACATTTCCTGACTGGAGAAATGGAATAACAGCCAAATACTTCAGATTTTTACGTCGGAAATTTTGGAATGGTCTAAATGTTGACCTTTGGATATATAATCAAGTCGATTTGACTTAAAAGTAACAGAGATAAAAGACAAATATGAATAATCAATTGGTCCCTTCAACTCAAGCTGAGTTGAATATTGATACGTGAATAACTGACACAAGTGAACATTAATTCAACTCGAGTCGAGTTGAAGGCATCAAATCTATTGTGGAAGTACGTAAACTCCAAATAGATAGGAAACGGATTAGAAATAGGTTAGGGTAGTCTAAAATTTTCAAATTTTATTGTTAATACATGGGAATCTAGGCCAATTGTAAAAAAATTGGGATTAGTTAGGACCTAGATTGCTAAAACTGCTAAAACTGGATAAGTTATTTGGTGAATGACGGAACCCGGAAGACGAAAGTTTGGATCCAGAAGACCTACGTCCTAGAGTATTGCCTAGAAAACCTAGGGCACCATTAAAGGAATGATCTCATGCCCATTTCTCTCGGGAACAGTCGGTCGATCATTGGGTACTTAAAGGTTCTCTTCTCTCATTCTCTCTCTCTCTTTCCTTGCAGGCTTCTTGCGTGTGCTTAGTGAGTGAAAGTGTGGTGAGTTAGGACCATGTTAGGCAGAGAATTGTGAGGTTGGTGCTGATTGCACCAGATTAGTTGGGTTGGTGAGCCATGGCGGGACCAACCGAGATGCTTTGTCCGGCAATTCCTTCCGACTTGGAGGCACGGAAACTGTTAGAGGAGGATTTCGGAGGTGATCAGGTGCGCCGGATTGTTACGGTGGCCATGGAGTTTGAAGAGTGACGAGATGATTGTGGAACTTGTAGATGGAGTTTCGAATCAGTATTAGTTGACCGTGAGGGGTCAATCCAATACCTAGACAAAGGATGTGTGAGCGGAGGTAGACTTGTTCTGGAAGGCAAAATTAGGATTAGCCTCCCGTTCGGATAAGGTTGAGGCTAGCAGATTCTAGAATCCGGCACATGCCATGGAAGGATACAATATTAACGCTTGTAAAGACAAGAGGCATAGACGGATGCTGGAGTTTTTGATTCCGATCATGTATTTGGAAAAGCTGACCCAGATTACGGTCACGGTGGCTAGTACCATTTTCGGAGCTATGGAGGGTAGATTTGTAAATTGGGGGAAACTCTTCGCGGATGTAGTTTCCAAACTAGTTACGCGTGCCACCGGGGATAAATCTAGCCTGCTCAGTCTATTTCTTTCATCTCTACCACCAAAGGGAGGTTTTGAGTGCTACAGAGTTGCAGGAGTACTCCCACGAAGAAGGAATTTTGAAGTACAACTTTACAGATGAAGTCCAACCGGACTAGCGGACTTAGATGGAATCCAAAGAGGAAGAATTGGAAGAACCCCTTGTGCATCGCCGGACAAAGAGATGGAGTCGAGGGAACTGGCTGTACGAGGCAAGCAGGTGAATTTGGAAGAAGGCGAGACAAGCAATCTTCCGCAATCTGAGCAGATGAAGACATTTTGGAGGACTGGATGGGAGTGAATTGAAATGTGCCGGGAAATTCACAACAAAATGTCAATCCATATCACCAACACCATGTCGGAGTTTGGAGTGGACAACTCGGAGGAGATGATAGATGCAATCCGGAAAAGATCGGATCCAAAGGCACTGCGAGAGAAGGAACTACGGGTCCAGAACCTGGAGCAAGACCGAACCAATCTTTGAATGTGAATAGCCCAATTGAAAGGAGAGCTAGACATGGCAAGAACAAAGGAGACAGAGGCTTTCCAACTCGTCTGGAATTTGTTGGCTTTGGTTGCACCACCAGCTGATCAAGTGGTTAAAGCCAACCTCTTCACCAACAAGTTGACAGGTGAAGGCTATATTTCTGGAACAAAAGTATCGAAGGTAGTTATGGACTACCAAACAAACATGGAGAAGGTGTTGAAGGAGATGCAACACCTGCTGGGGCATCTTGATGTAGATAAGGCCTTAGATGTCAAAGGATTTCCGGATGACCTGGATGTCTAAAACTACATACAAACTCCATTCAAGCCTAGCAAGTCAGATCACACTTCTTCTAGGGGTCAGGGGATGATGTTGGACAATTTGGTGATACCCCCTAGAAGGGATGGAGGTAGAACATTGGTTTTGATCTCGACAACGGTATTGATTCTAGTACCAAAGCAAGCATCAACTCCGGAACAGGTGGGAGTTTCCGGTCTAGCACAAAGATCATTATTCTTCCAGTTAAGATTTTGCAGAACCGGCCAAGTGGAACCGCGCTCTTTGTGACACCAAACTGAGTTTGCCTTGAGCTGAGTAGGTGCACAAATGTCATTACGAATCCGACTCGGACCCATCCGGCAGGCTTTGAGTACATGGAGCAAGCTTTGCCGACTAAGGAGACAATACCGGAAGTGCTGCTCTTGAATGACAAAGAGTGCGAGATCAGATCAGAGTTGGAAGATGATGCAACACCACCACAAGGGCGCCAGATTCAAACCTAGGCGCAGACTAAGACAATGTCGGTGAAGTAGCCTGTAGTCAAGGCAGGGAGTAGCATGAAGAAATTAAGGAAGAAGTAGTTAGTTAGTACGTTAGTTATTGTGTGGTTTTTGAATTTCATTCTACCTCAAATTTTTGGAGGTGGGACTCGGTTTCGGATTTCTAGGAGGCCGTTGGCCTGGGATTTTCCGATTATCTTGGAAGTTAGTATGTGGTCACCCTGATTTTGGAGGTGCCTTTTTTGCTTTTTTGCTTTTTGTTTGGGTTCTTAAGGGAGGGCAGGTTTATTGCCCTCTCATTCCATCCTAGCCCATTTGAGTGCATTTGTTTATGTCCTTTTGCATTTTTCAATCTAAGACCACTTGGTGGACTTTTTGAATCCGGCTATGCGCACGAATATGTTGGATTGTTCATGAGGATGCTGAAGTGTGAGGAAGATGGGTGAGGGGGAGTCCAAATTTGAGGCAACTGGGTCTGATTGATAAAGTGCATTTGTGTGAGAATTCTGGATTTGTGAAAGAAGATTAGTGCACTCTGCTTTTAAATTGCTAGAATAGTAATCCAGAACGAGTGGAGTGGATGCAAGTTTGGAACCCAAGAAGGATTTTATGTGGAGATAAGCAACTGCCAGCAGAATATCCCCACCTTCGGAAGGTTTGCCAATTACTGGATCAATCTAGATTCTAGAATATACGCATCTCCGTTGGTTCTGGATGCTTTGATTTGTTGTTGTAGTGAAGGTCTTAGGAAGTAAATTCTAAGTGACTTGCTTGAACTACGTGGAAAGGCCATCCGCAAAGCTGTGAGGATTGCTGCCTTTTCCTTTTCTATTACAAAATTGGAAGTGGTTTTGTGGGTGTGTTTGAGTGTGAGTAAAGATTGTGAAGATTACAAGTGGTGAGTCCTTATCCCTTTGAAAGATCAATAGCGGACGCCCTGAGGGTAAAACTGGGGTATATAAAACCAAGACGAATCCGGAGTCCAGACAAGGACGGATCCAGATTGGAATCCGGAAGGTAGTTAGAACCGGAAAAAGAGCAAAGACATTAAATACAGATTGCTTGGGTGTTTTGGAAGAGATCCGGACATTCTTAATTTGCAATAACGTAGTAGAATTCCCTGGGATAATATTTTGTGTTATCTTACCACATTTTTGTGTTAAGGATACTTACGCCTAGACCGCATGTAGGATATCTACACGGATATCTTGACTATACGAGTATCTGGATGATACTTATATATTTGTAATTAGCTTAATCAACTTGTATCAATTTGAGTACCTACATTGTAAAATACTTATTAATTATATGGTCACTATAATCTCTTCAACTCAACTTGAGTTGAATCAACTACCAAAGGATCTGTATTAGTATCAGTGTACCAGATATCTGATATTATTATAGTCTAATCTTCTATTCTATGGTATTAGACATCCAAATTATTATTTCAAGTCGGTTTGAATTGAACTAGATGTTTACTAGATCAGTTTAACAACTCTTTTAACTCGAGTTGACTTAAAATATTTCCAGCAATTACTTGTGCTTTTGTTAGTATTTATTATTATCGCAAAAGTATGTCTAGCCCAATTCAACTCGGATCAAGTTGACTGTCTTGATATGGCGTGAATATTTGAAAAGACATAGATTCTTCACCTCTTGGACTATTATGGTTTTGTTCTTGCAGCCATTTCTTTCTTATGTAGGTGTTTCTCTATGTGTATTTATCTTGTGAAACTTATTCAAGTTGACTCAAGTTGAAGCTTGTTTCATTATTCATCTGAATTTTTTATATTGTGCATATGCAACTTTTTTACTTTCATTAGATGATTTTCAATTGTCCTCTGTTGCATGTGTAGACATTATGGCAGCGGCGGGTCTTCCAGTTCTTGATTATTTCTTTGATGAAGACGAGGCTCACGATGTTCTTGAGGAAGTTGTCAATATTCCTAACTGTGAAGGCATTCCACGACGTCTGTGGATCACAAAGGTTGTGACGCTGCACAACACAATTGGTGTTCTAATTGCGGAGGGAATTTTTCACAGCGTCAACTCAGACCTTGTCATAGGTGCTGATGGTCCCCTTGGAGATTTTCTTGTTGCGGTCCAAATCTCAAAGTCTTTGCTTGCTGCGGAGGTTCCGGAATCCGGATGAATGGAGGTTCTCTCTTCAGACCTTTGTGAAGGCTAAGACATTGCTCACATAGGCGTCGATTAATTTTGTTTCGAGCCAAACTTGTTGTTTGAATAATTGTGTTCAGCCTTTTCCAAGGGAGAAGATTTGAGCATTCTGAGAACAGATGTATCAAAATCCCACATTTGAATTCCGGTACCACATGAAGTTGGACGTACATCGGCAGGTCCATCGGAATGCTGAAGGCAAGAGGGTGGTCACTATCAATAGGATTGACGTTTGTTTGGCGGCTTGGAGGCTTATTTTGGGCATTCTGGAACCCACCTTTCATTGTTTTCAAGGGTACGTTGCCAGAGATGAACTGGCTCAACGTCATGGTAATTTGGAGACATTGAAGCCTCAAAAACATACATTGCAGGCAACCGCAACGTTGAAGTGCGTGCTGGAGAAGTCGGCAGACCATATGCCACCTCGCACGCATACTCTTCTTTCTGGAGAGAAAGTGGTGTCAAAAGTGTTGCCGGCCATATTTACATGGGAGGAGACTATTCCCAAGGTCAACACGGCAAATGCTATGTTTGGATTGAAGAAAGTCTCAACTTCCAATATCTACAAGATCAGGAAATTAAACTTCCTTGAATATTGAGCCAAGAAGCCCGGAGACAACTTTGCGTGATGCTTGAATTGTGATAGGTTGCAGACTCTAAAGAGAACTGCCGTTGGTGCCTTACAACAGAATTGGATTTGTCTCTTAGAGAAACCTTTGGCTACAGCTTGGGCACACCGAGACCAGTATTATACAAATTGCTATAGATCAATTGCCTACCCTCATGAGTGCTTGACAATTGTGCATGACAAAATGGATCACGCAAAAACGGCTTCGCCTGTCTTCTTGCACAAGAGCAAGCAACTTGACGGACTCATGAAGCTGCCACTGTCTGTGACAGGAATGATTGCTCATGGACACAATGATGTGCATTATGCGCATTACAGTCTTGATATCTTTCTTCACAACTCAAACTATATGGTTGGATCATTAGCAAACCTGTTGCGGTACCTCAAATTGCCGCCGAAGTATTCATCTTGAGAACTATTTGTTGGAGGGGGCTCTGCTCCTTTATTTCGCACGGTACTACAAGGGGCTAATATGTGCAAGTCATCGCTTTGGCCAACTTTGGAAGTTGTAATTCCAGCGCCTCCCCTTCCACTGGTTCTCAATGTTCAAATGGACAATGCCACGGGAGACAACAAGAATAGATTTGTGTTTGCATTTTGGTCCCTTCTTGTTGCTAAGAAGATCTTTCATAAGGTTTATGACAGTTCCATGCTGGTTGGTCATACGCATGATGACATTGATGTGTTGTTTGGGAGATGGAGTATGCAATTGAAAAAAGAGAACTTCCCGACCATCCCATCCCTCATGAAGTCCTTCATGGATGTTAATTATGTGCCTACAATTCCTCACCTTATTGAGGAGGTGCTAGATTTCAAAGCCTTCATAAAAGGCTCGCTTTTGGATGGAAGAATCACTTTGTGGCCATACAAAGGCGCAACAACTCAAATTTTATCTGAATGCCGCGAGTGTCCCCATCATGAAGTACAAGCGTTTCTACACAGATAGTAATTGGTTGCTAGAAGAAGGTGGGGGAATCAAGTTGTGGCGGGAGGATTTTGAAGGACAGAGCCTGTGGCCTTGTGGAAAGCCGTTGCCTATTGTCCACCTTCCAATGCGCAACATGGACGTCATTCACAAGGTGTTGTCTGGATTCATCAAATATTTGGAGGCATTATGTGATGAAGATGGAAGTGAGGAGTATTGAAGACGGTTTGAGCATTTGGTGTTCTATTGGCGGGCGGTAAATGCAACCTTGAAGGACACAATTGTACCGCCTAAAGTTTTGAAAGATGGCTTCTGGCCTTGTTCTCGAATTGAAGCGACGGAGGAGGACAAACTTGATGAAGATGGTGAAGTTCATGAGGAATTTGCTGAGGATGATACAAAGGCTATATGGATTGCAAGAGCCTTGTCTAATCCATTTACAAACACCAAGCGTCCGAATTCTATATTGATACACTACTTTCAACCCACATCACAAGACCGAAATGTTCAACAGTTCTATGCTGGGTGGGACTCCGCCAAAGGATTGTGTTGGAAAGTTAATGAGATTGAAGATCCGACTTGGCAAGAAACAAAGGCTCTAATTACGGCATGGAAGTCTAGGGTATAGAAGGACACAGTAGAGGGTGTCCTTAAAACCCTAATGGCCCAGATAGATGTAATCAAAGAAAGTTTGTTTTCGATCCCCTTAGATTGAGGATGTACGAGGTACTCTAGAGATACTTTGTAGTGTTGAAGCTTCCGTTTTATAGTTTTTATTTGATGATGTATTCCGTGGTTTTGCATTAGCGGAACGAAGATGATCTTATATGATTTTATGCCACATGCTATCTAGTATGTGGTATAGAGTGGAGCATTCTGATTTGATTTAGTAGTTTTGTATTGGAATTTTGATTTTGTATTGTATGAAGTTCCTTGCTTAGCAAGAGAACTAATACATAATATTTAATATATTTATTATTATCATATCTACTTACCTATATGTATGTTGACATTATTTTCATTATTTATTCACTTTATAAAGTTTTTTGAAAACAAAATACAAGTACAAAAGCTTGGTAGTGGAGAAGACCACTTTTTATTTTGTTTACACATGTAACACTTGTCACAGTTTGAGAGATGGGGCTAGTTGGTTGTTACCACTTTCTTGCTTGTAGAGCTCACTTAGTAGCACCAAGTCATGTATATCTCATAGCCGCTCATATAGATTCAATGGGAATCCAACCCGGACCTCCTAAATGAGATAAATAGCCTCTTACAACCAACCATTTAGCTTGTGACTTGGTATTCAACACGAGACACAATATGCATTTATATGGAAAATCTATATTATCATTGTCAATCATGATTTGTAAGAGAAGTCGTGACTACTTTAAACTCTCATTTTAATGGAATTTGCAGCTTACAACTAAAGAAATGAGTTTTGATCGACTTAAATATATTTCATCTCGAATTCAAATCTTGGTCCTAAAAATGAGTAATATTATTTTGGGAGGTTCTAAATCTCCCAATTTAATGAATATGATGTTGTACTTGGGGCCTACTGCCAAGTTGTGTTGGTTTGTACTAAAAGAATGATACTCTTTGGACTTTTTACTTGAGCTTTTAGGGGACAAATTGGAAACAAGCATGATAGAGAGTAAATTGCAACTTACCATTATTGGTGCTACATTAATTTTAGCTTATGTGTGAATTGATATGACGATGATATGATGATTAAAAACTTTTAATTTTTAATAGGTGGAAGTTTCAAAATGAATCCCTACAATAATGCAATTATTATCAATACAGAAAGAATCCAATATTACTCTATGTGGAAGACGCATTTAGAGTGGGGCAGTTCTTGCACCCTTGGCTTTAGATGTATCTTGCAGACTTTCCTTTCTTCACATACTTATTAACAACTTCTCCCCTTTTTAATCATGGCTCTTGAGTTAATGTAATCAGGTCTTCCATACTTGTTGTCATTTTAAAGGGATTCATTTACGTATAAACAATTCAAATTTAACTAATTCTTGACTACTTAGGTAAATGTATACCATCAAACAATTTGTCACGACATTATTTTGCAAAAGCTGTATAACTTTGAATGGGAACCAGACTAGATTCTTTGAGGCAATATGTTTGTGATATGAGAATATTTAGGAGAACTATTCCAACTAGCTCAAATTGTGAAGGTACATGTCAAATGGGCCAATCTTGTGGGCAATCTTGCTCTAAGTAAAATCATTTCAATTGTTATTCTATTTAGTCACAATATTGTTCTTTAGTAAACTTTAAATGTTTTAAAGGCAACTGTATATTTGTAGGCATTTATAAGCATTTCCATCACTTTTAAACAATTTTTTGTCATCTATCTATGGCTAAACAACTCTACTGTCGGCTTGTTGGGGGCTTGACACTCATTTTCTCGCAGTTCCAGAAATTGCTAATATACTTGCAGTTGGATCCAAAAGAGCATTTTGTAGGAGACGTGATGATCAAGCTTTTTGTTGATTGCAGGCATGGATGTGAAAGGGGTGGCAACAATGATGCAAGAAGATGCAAAGATAGCTGTGGTGCCCACAATCTGCTCAAAGCTTTGTAAGAAAATCTAATGGGCATTATTGAATGAGAATCGCATTAAGAGAAAGTTCATACTTTACTTGCAAGTGGAGATGTCAAATTGATGTCAAATTGATGGTGTCTGAGCCAAGACATAGTGCTCTTGCATTGGTGTGCCAAGTCTGAGTTGGTTCATTGCCAGCAAGTCTAATATCATATTTGTGGAAAGGGATTAGGCTCTGACGTTTGTTCATCTCAAGTGCACTACCAATCAACCAGTCTTGGTGATTAGAATCTTCTATATTAGCTTGTGATGTTCATGTTGTAATGTCTATACAGGTGTTCAATAATGAATATAAGCTGATATGTAAAATAGCACGCTACTAGAAACCATACATCTCTTCGATGGATGGTGTCACGATGGGGTCTAGCATTGGCTTTTCCGAGCATGGTCACTTCTGTGTGCTAACTGAGGTGCACTATAAGGACCCTTCTTGTCCATGGATTTTAAATTCTAACTAGAAGCTCAAATGTTTGTTGCATTTAGAGACTCAATAGTGAATTTGTTTGTAAATTGATGGAGTATTTGTTTAAAATCAAAACGCAAAATTTTCAATACGCAAAATTAACAAAAAAATTGTGATAATCTACCAGAAAAGTATACTAGCGGTTGTCTTGTTTGACATGTTCTGGGGGTTTGGTCTCGTATAGGACATCTAATGTCGCATGTCGTATAAGACAAAGTGTCGGACAGGCATCGCATCCCGTTGCACGAGAGTAAAATATTTTACCTTATGGTAACTCGATTTAAGTTACATGGCAGGCTTTAAAATTTGACGTGGAAATCTAAAACCACGTCAGCAGGGCGACTATGGGTGGAGGCACGTGTAGGTCAAGCTAGGGCGACTGCAGGTGGAGGCGCATGCGAATGGATGAAACGACGACCGTGGGTGAAGGGCGAGTACAAGGATGGCGACCGTGGGTGGTGAAGGGACGACCGCGCGTGAAAAGGCGACCACGGATGGGTGAAAAGGTGACCGCGGATGAAGGGGCGAGTGCATGTGGCGACCGCGGGTGAAGGGGCGCGTGCATGTAGGCGAGTGTAGGTACAGGTGAAAGGACAATTGTAGGAGAAAAATCTAATCTCTTTTAAATCCAATCTTCTTCAAATCCAATTTCTTTCAAATCCACTCTTCTTCAAATTCAATTGCTTTTGAAAAGGCAAAAATTGCAAAAATTAGATTAAATTATGATTTGTTTATGATGAATCTTTGCAAATTGCAAATAATTTAAAGGAAGCATTTACTTAAATCTTTATCCTTTAATTTTATTTGAAATATCAAAGTAAAAAATAATATATGATTACAAAGATTCTTTGAGAATTGCAAAATATAAAAGTCCTTATCTAACTCTTCACTTTTTATTTTCTATTTTTGAAATTAACATGACAAGTAAATTATAATTAGGAGGAGGTGAATAATTTTGGAAAATTGCAAAAATTAAAGGTTAAAATTTTTACTTAATTCTCTTTCCTTTATGTTGAATTTTTAAATCAATGTGACAAAAAATATTTGAATAGAATGAGTCAGTGAGAATTGCAAAAAATAAATGAGGAAGACTTTCATTTTAATCTCCATCTATTATTTTATTTTTACAAAATTAAATTGAAAATACTTCATAATAAGAAGGAGCTTAGAAAAATTAAAATAAATAAAATAGAATTTTTTAAGCTTAAATATCTATCCTTTATTTTTATTTATTTTTTAATTCAACGCCACAAATAACACATGAGAAAGATGTTATTTTGTAAATTGCAAACATAATTGGATACATTCTTTTTAATTTCCCCCATGTAAATTTTAAAAAAAATCAACGTGACAAATAATACATGAATTGGATCATTTATTGAATATTGTAAAAAAGAAATGGGGGGGTTCTCATATTGAAATTTCTATCTTTTATTTTATTTTTAAAATCAACATGACAAATTATTGAAAATTAAAAGGACTCTTTCAAAATTACAAAAAATAAATACAGACTTTCTTAATTAACTTGCTACCATTTGTTTTTATTTTGAAATCAATCTAACTAATAATATATGAATAGGATGATTCTTTGAAGATCTCAAAACATAAATGGAGTAGATCTTACTTTATAGATCTCCACCCATTCTTTTTAATCTATAATATCAAAGTGACAAATAATTTGTTATTAAGAAGAATTTTGAGAATTGTTGAAAATAAAAAGAATTTTTTTACTTAAAGCTCTACTTTTTATTTCTTTTTTAAAAATCAATATGATAAATTATTCAAATTGAAAGGATTCTTTAAGAATTGCAAAAACTATAAGAATAAATTCTTAAGTAATTCAATACCCTTTATTTTTACTTTTAAATCAACATGACAACTAATACATGAGTTTAATGATTTTTTGAAGATTCCAAAAAATAAATAGAAGAGATTACACTCAAAATTTCCACCCATATTTTTTAATTATAAATAAAAATGACGAATCATCATCATTAGCAAGCTTAGAGAATTGGAGAAATAAATGAAAATGTTTTTACTTCAATCTCACCCTTTATTTTACATTTTAATTATCAACATGACAAATCATTGATGATTATGAGGGCTCTTAGAAAATAGTTCAAAATTAGAAAGATAATTTCTTATTCATATCACCACAGTTTATTTTTTAAATCAATGCAACATTTTACTCATGATTAGGAAGATTCTTTGAGAAGTGAAAATATTAAATGAATAAGGTCTTACTTATTTTTCTACCATTAAATTTTTATTTTTAGACTAGCGGTTGGCGCTTGCTATGCTACGCATTCATCATTAGAATTTTATTATAATTTTATGTATTAGATAAAATGCAAAACAAAAACTTCAATAAATCTTCAAATAAAGAATACTAAAACCTTTGTATAATTTTGTTTATAAGTAAGTATATATTAAAATCTACAATAGAAATTTATTGAATGATGAATGAAATATATGCAATGGTGAATACTGTAAAAGATACACATTTATTGTAATGCATTCAAAAGTTGACTCAATTATTACAAACAATGGCAACCTTAAAACTTGGTGAATTGAAAAGAAAAACTTGTAAATTTCAAAAACTTCATGAACAACTTAATTGTTGTGAAATCCAAAATCACTTCAATTGAATAAATTTCTCAAATCATTTGGTAGTAGCAATAGGATTTTGAAATCATAAAAGCTATAAAAGTGATATTATAGAGGTGATTGCAAACTACTACTCTATTTCTGTAATATAACATTGTGTGAAAATATTATTTTTATGTATGCATGATTGAAAGTATTTTTACAAAATATTAAAATTAATTATTTCAAAGACTTATTGAAATCATTATATTCAAATATATCAAAAGTTTACTAATATATGATACAATGAATGCGTAGCATAGCAAGCATGAGCCCCTATTTTTAATGGTAGCATTTGCAAGGGAGTTATGATTTTAGTAGTATGATCAATTTGACAAATGATTCATGAGTAGGATAGTTCTTTAAGAATTGCAAGACTTCAAGGATAAGTTCTTATTTAAATCTCCACCCTAAAGTTAAAATTTTTAAAATCAACATGACAATTAAGTGATTTGTAATTAGGAATTGGGAATACTCTTTGACAACAGCCCGAAAAAAAAAAAAAAAGTTTGAATTTAAATCTCCACCTTTACTTTTTATTTATATAATCAAAATGACAAACACTTTATGATTATAAAGACTCTAAAAGAATTGTAAAAAATAAACAAGGAAATTGTTACTTCAGTAGTTAAATCTCCACAATTTAGTTTTCACTTTTAAATCCAATATAACAAATATTTATTATAAAGACTCTATGAAAATTGAAAAAATCAAAAAGAAAAATTCTTATTTCAATTTCTACCTTTTAATTTTATTTTAGATCAATGTGACAAATAATTCAATCGTGTAAGGACTCTTTGAGAATTGCAAAAAAATGAAAAGGAAGTTCTTACTTAAATCTCCACCCTTCACTTTTCACTTAAAATTCAATATGGAAAATATCTCATGATTAGAAAGAATCTAACAAAATTAAATGAAGTGAAGTTTTACTTCAATCTCCACCTTTTATTTTTATTTTTAGATCAATGGGACAAATAACTCAACCGTGTAAGGACTCTTTGAGAATTGCAAAATAATAAAAAGGAAGTTCTTACTTAAATCTCCACCCTTTAGTTTTCACTTAAAATTCAATATGAAAAATAATTCATGATTAGAAAGAATCTAAAAAAATTGCAAAAACTAAGTAGTGAGGTTTTACTTCAATCTTCACCTTTTATTTTTATTTTCAGATCAATGTGACAAATAATTCCAACGTATAAGGATTCTCTTGAGAATTGCAAATAAATAATAAGGAAGTTCTTACTTAAATCTCCACCCTTTACTTTTCACTTAAAACTCAATATGAAAAATAATTCATGATTAGAAAGAATCTAAGAGAATTGCAAAAATTAAATAGTAGAAGTTTTTACTTCAATCTCCATCTTTTATTTTTATTTTTAGATCATTGTGACAATTAATTCAAATGTATAAGGACTCTTTTAGAGTTTATAGAAATTAAATCTCTACTTTTGAATCTTTATTTTAAAATGAAAGTGAAAAATAGTGTATAAGTGTTATAATTCTCTGAAAATTACAAAAAATAAATTGGTGCTAATTTACTTCACTCTTCACCCTTATTTTTTTATTTTTAAGTCAATGTGGATACTTGAATCCTTGAGAATCCCCAAAATACCCGGAAAAGTTCTTACTTAAATTGTCACCTTTTATTTTTTACTTTTAAAATCAAAAATTTAATTAGTAGCACAAAAATAAAAATAAAAACATTAAAATAAAAATTTTATATCTAAATCACCACCCTTTATTTTTCATTTGTACATTCAAGGTGACAAATGAATCACAAATAGGAAAGATCTTAGAGAATTTCAAAGAATAAAGAAAATGGTTATTATTTAAAATTTCTATCTCCTTTTTTTTTTTTTTAAATTTATGTGTGTCAAAGGAATTGAAAAATATAAAGGAGTGAGTTCTTATTTAAATCTTAATGCTTTATTTTTGAAGGATATTGGCTTTTTGTCTACTTTATATTATTTGAAGGAGAAAAATATCTTTTGAAGGAGGTTTACTTTTTTTTCTATCTAATGAGGCCACCACCGTTTTTAGCTATCTATTTTCTAACCAAAAACAAACCTCTCTATGTACCTATTCTTGACAAGTATATTTCTATTGAAGGAGTCTACCAAACATCCATTAAACCATTTCTTTCCATAATTGCAATTATTGATGGTTGTTTCTCTAGATTTTGCTTTTATGACCTTTAATCCACTTGTAGTAGTCCCACGCATAGTTGCCCCACGCGCGGTTGCCCTTACTCGCATGCACCTCCTCTAAACAAAAATAGGGTCACTCCACCGGCGGTCGCCCTTACGTGCATGCGCCTCTTTGAACCAAAAGCTAGATTGCTCTACTTGTGGTCGCCCTTACCCGCATACGGCTCTTTAGAACAAAAATTGTTTGGTCCAAAAGTTGGTAATTCTTACATCTGCGGTCATCCACCAGTGGTCACCCCACCACCCGCAATTGCCTCATCACTAGTAGAAAATTCAGTTGTTTTGTTGTTTTGTTCAAGTTGATTCGGTCAGGGTTGTCAGATTGGGCGTTCCAGGGTCATCGGACGTCCCGGACGGATGGGCAAACCGGACCGGACGGACGGATGGTCCGTGCCGGTTTGCACAAAAATCGAAACCATGGAGCTTGGCGAATGGGCGGGAATTTGAAGGATTGGGCGGGAACTTAAAGGACTGGGCGTGGACTTAAGGGCGTGGACTTGAAGACAGGGTGTGGATTTAAGGGACTGGGCGAGGATTTAAGGGCCGGGACATAAAGATAGGGCGGGGACTTAAGGATAAAATCAACTATATGTTGACTATATCGGACGGGCAAAACCTCAACCAAACGTCCTACATGGACGGGCGGGCAGGCAGACGACTTGTCCGGTGTGATATCCCTGGATTTGGTCAAATTTTGACAGAAATTTGTTGATTTCAACAGATTTTTTTTGTCAAAATTTGACCAAATCAACACGACCAAAACAACAAAAAAACTAAATTTTCTACTAGTGCATCCGCACGTGCCCCTTCATAGGAAAAAATTCTTTCCAAAGACATTGAGCCATTTTTCTCTTCGCGGTTGTCTACTACAACCGGTCACCCCACCACCCACGGTCGCCTCATCCACGCACGCCCCTTGATAAGAAAAATGTCCTTCCAAAGACATTGAGCTTTTTTCCTCTTTGTGGTCGCCTACTACAAGTGGTCGCCCCACCACCCGCAGTCGCTTCATTTCCACGCGCCCTTTGACAAGAAAATTGTCCTTCCAAAGACATTGAGTTCTTTTTCCTCTTTGCGGTCGCCTACTACAAGCAATCGCCCCACCACCTGCGGTCGCTTCATTTCTACGCGCCCTTTGACAAGAAAAATGTCCTTCCAAAGACATTGAGCTTTTTTCCTCTTCGTAGTTGCCTACTACAAGTGGTCACCCCACCACCCGCAATCGCCTCATCTGCATGCGCCCCTTCACAAGAAAAATGTCCTTCCAAAGACATTGAGCTTTTTTCCTCTTCGTAGTTGCCTACTACAAGTGGTCACCCCACCACCTGCAATCACCTCATTTGCATGCGCCCCTTCACAAGAAAAATGTCCTTCCAAAGACATTGAGCTTTTCTCCAATGCGCTATCGCCCTACTACAAGCGGTCGCCTTACCACCAGTGGTCGCCTCATCCGCATGCGCCCTTTGACAAGAAAAATGTCTTTCCAAAGACTTTGAGCTTTTCTCCAATGCGCTGTCGTCCTACTACAAGCGGTCGCCTTACCACCCGTGGTTGCCTCATCCGCATGCGCCCTTTGACAGGAAAAATGCCCTTCCAAAGACTTTGAGCTTTTCTCCAATGCACAGTCATCCTACTATAAGTGGTCGCCCCACTACAAGCGGTTGCCTCATCTGCACGTGCCTTTTGACAAGAAAATTGTCCTTCCAAAGACTTTGAGCTTTTCTCCAATGCATTGTCACCCTACTACAAGCGGTCGCCTCACCACCCGTGGTCGCCTCATCTGCATGCGCCCTTTGACAAGAAAAATGTCTTTCCAAAGACTTTGAGCTTTTCTCCAATGCGTTGTCGCCCTACTACAAGCGGTCGCCTTACCACCCATGGTTGCCTCATCTGCATGCGCCCTTTGACAAGAAAAATGTCCTTCCAAAGACTTTGAGCTTTTCTCCAATGCACAGTCATCCTACTACAAGTGGTCGCCCTACTACAAGCGGTCGCCTCATCTGCACGCGCCTTTTGACAAGAAAATTGTCCTTCCAAAGACTTTGAGCTTTTCTCCAATGCGCAATCACCCTACTAGAAGCGGTCGCCCCACCACCTGTGGTTGCCTCATCCGCATGCGCCCTTTGATAGGAAAAGTATCTTTGCAAAGACTTTGAGCTTTCTTCCTATACGGGGTCATCTTACTACAAGCGGTCACCCCTTGAGAAAAAAAAATCTTTTGCTAGACATTGTTCTATCCTAGTTATCTTCATTTGCCCTCTTCAAGTTGCCCCACCTTCACCCGCCCCTTGAAAGAGACAAGATTCTTTTTAAGGATGAAGAACCATTCTTCTACAATAAACAATTATGAATTATTTATTTCAGTCTCCCTAATCATGAATAAATGGTTGTGTTGAATTTTTTTGAAAAGAGTGAATATTTAAGTAAAAAACTACCCATTTATTTTTTGCAATTCTCAAAGATTTCTTACTATGAATAATTTTTCATTTTATTCTATAAATAAAAAATGTACCTTTGAAAATTTAGATACAAACTTCCCCATTTATTTTTTGGAAATTTCCAAGACTCATTCTACTCAAGTATTGGTAGTTACATTGATTAAATAATATAAGACAAAGTATAGAGATTTTAGTAGTAACTTGTTTATTTTTGAAAATTCTCCAAGAATATTTTTTATCACGGATTATTTGCTACTTTGGTTTTATAACAAAAATTGTAGGGTAGAGATTAAGTACAAACTTCCCTGTTTATTTTAGGATTTTTGAAAGACTCATTCTACTTAAGTGTTATTTGTCACATTGATTTAAATCCTAAAGGCCCTAGGCCTCTTTTTTGCAAAAAAACACTCAAAACTGCCATTTCCATAGCAAAGAGTAAAAAAACTTGAAAATTGTTTTTTTTGCACATATAATTGTAAAATCTTACACCCTACTAGTATAAGAATGTGTGGAAAAAATTTCAGAATTTTTGACTGCACAAATTGCAAGATTTTTGCGTTTAAAGTGAAAAAAACAAATTTTTCAGCACATTGTGGGACTGGATTTTTGGACTTTGAATATTTTTAACTTCATATTTTTGCACTACAGAGTTTTGAGCTTCAAAATTTTATAGTGGAGAATTAAGTTGAGAATCTAGCAAAAAAACATTTAAAAAAAAACTTAATTTTCATTATGAAAAAAATTGTTTTAGTAGAAGTAGGTATGAGATAGAAGGAAAATCTAAAATATTAATATCTTTTATATGGAATTGAAAAGCACTAATCCCAATTGTGAGATTGCTCTAGCAAGAAAACTAAACCATATGGGACTTTTGAAAAACCATATAGACATTTTTGAAGAATTGTAAAAATTGCATTCAGAAATGAATCCTACAAGTTATTTTTTTAGGAAGATGCTCTATGTGTCCAAAAAACAAGATTGTCCATAACTTTCTTATAAAAAATCCAAATGAAACGAATAAAAGCTTTCTAGATAGACAAAAATCTAAAAGCTCTCTAGATAGACAAAAATCTATAAGAAAGAAATTTATTAAAAAAAAAAGTTGCAAATTTTTTTTTATTGCCCCCTAAACGTTGTCTTGAGCTTTATTTGGGCATAATTTTGTCCGGGGCACCAATTGAGAAAAAAATTTATATTCCCATTAAGATTAGCAGTTTTTCTATCTTCCAAAATAGTTTCAAAAAATTACGACAAAAATTCAACCCGTAGGTACCTGTCCAAAATGCCATTTGTCCTCCAAAGGGACAATGGTCCTTTAGGGGTTAATAATAAAATATAAAAGGTGGAGATTTAAGTAAGAACTATTCCATAAGATTATTTTTGATTATGAATTATTTTTACTTTGATTTTTCAAGTAAAAAATAGAGAATGGAGATTTAAACAAGAACTTCTTTATTAATTTCTAGAGATTTTCAAAGATTCATCTTTTTCAAATATTATTTGTCATGTTGATTTAATAATTAAAAATGAAGCGTAGAGATTTAACCCCTAAAGGACCAAATACCACTTTTTGGCAACATAGCAATTTTGGGCAGCTCACTACAAATGGAAATTTTAATTTTTTTCTTTGAAATTTTCACACAAGATGTGCTCAAGGAGTAGCTTCAAGGCCCAACAATTTCCATAACTTTTGACTTTATGGGTAAAAAGTTATTGCATGATATGTAATTTTGTGCGTTCGGCAGGCAGCTCAAGCAGCTCCAAAAAATTCTTTAAAAAACACTTTTTTGAAAAATTAAAATTTGAAATTGGTTTTATAGATTTATGTACACTTGAGAAGCTTTGAATCATTCCATTTGGATTAACGAGTCAAAAGTTATGAGGATTCTTAGTTGGAGGGTAGTTATGGAATCTCTACTCTAAAATAAACTTTGAAGTCCTTTTTGTAATTCAATTTTCAATATTTTTGTATAAAACCAAAGACATTGGGTGTATATTGTTTATTACAACATTACAACCACTAGGATTGGCATTTTTCAATTCTATAATTAAATTCTTGACAATTTAGTGTTTTGAATCATTCTCTACCTCTTCCTACTTACTATTTTTTTCCTATATGTTGTACAATTCCAAATGATCTGAAAATTTTCAAGCATGTAGCTAGCTTGCCTTGAAGATTGAATCCAAAGAGTAACCACCATTTTGGACATTGTTTCATACAAATGTGACCTTGTGAAGGGCAGCTGCCCGGATTTTTTCAGTGATTAAAAAAGGATTTTTGTCAGTTCAAACGCTATTATCTTGCAATCTACATGGTGGAAAATCCTAAAAAATTTTCCACATCTTCTTAAACCAATTTACTATAAGATCCTATGGTTATATGTGTTTGAAAAAAAATTTCTTCTAAAATTTGGTACTTGTATTAGAAATGGCAGTTTTGGAGCAGTTTTGATGAAAATATAGTCAAAAACCTTTAGGGGTTAAATAAGAAAAATACTATTTATTTTTGCACTTCTCTAAGATTCTTTCTATTATTGAATTATTTGTCACTTTAATTCTATAAGTAAAAATAATAGGTAGACCTTTAAATAAGAATTCTTCCATATATTTTTTGGAATTTTTAAAGACTCATTCTACTCAAGTTTTATTTGTTATATTGATTTAATGACAAAAGATATTATGTAGAGATTTAAATAATTTTTTTATTTATTAAATTACTAGATTTTTGCAATCCTCAAAGCATCTTCCTAACTTTGAATGATTTGTCACATTGATTTGAAAACAAAATATATAAAGGGTGGACATTTAAGAACTTCTCCATTTATTTTTTTCAAATTTCAATAATCATCCTACTCATGCAATATTTGCCATGTTGATCTAAAATTAAAAAATGAAGGGTGGACATTCAAGCATGAACTTTAATCATTATTTATTTCTTATAACACTCTAAGGCTCTTTATCAAGAATTATTTTTCACTTGATTTTATAAAATGAAATAAAAAACAAAGATTTGCATAAGAATGTTTTCAATTGGTGTTTGAAAGCATTAGTTATGCCACCCTGAGCCAAAAATGGAAGTCAACGGATAGCACAAAAATCACAAAAAATCAAAACTAAATTTTTAAATTTTTTTCTTCAAATATTGTATTTTTGTCTATGTACATGTGAAACTTTGATTCATTCTATTTGGATTGGTAATGAGAAAATTATAGACAATTTTGTTTTATGGGCAAACAAAGAAGCTTCTTGAAAAAATAACGTACTAGATTTCATTTTTGAGTGCAATTTTCACAATTTCCATAATTTTTTTTTGTCAAGGTTTAATTTGCTTCCTAGAACAATTGTTCCACTGGAATTATTGTGTTTCAATTCTATCTTAGAGCTATCAACAATTTTATTATTTTGTTCAATCTTGGACCTACTTCGACTTAACAATTTTTGAACCCCTGAAGGCCCAAGTGTTCCCTTGGGGGACCCTTGGGACTTCGGGCAAGCTTGTTCAAACTTCATACTCAATATGATTTTTTCAAACTTTTTTTGAGCGTGTAGTTTCTCATAAGCTTCGTGTGGATACAAATTTCATCAGAATCCGACTTATTCCCAAGAAGTTATGAACGTTTGAATAAAAAGTTCAGTTTGTTCTATTGCTGCCCCTCAGCAATTTGCCTTTGACTCTCGAGGGGCAGCAAAGGTGGCAAGAGAGGAGAGTTAGGCTATTGTTGACTCTATTGGGAGGTCACATTAGGCTTTAGGAGCTTCTACAAGTTAGAGATTTTGAGGTTTTCCATTTTTGTTTCTTCCTACTTTTCAAATATAAGTGCATCTTTCAATCCATCGTTTAGATTTTCTATATCTTAAAATATGTGATGGGAAAATTGATTCCAAAATGGCCTAGTGTATTGTCAATTCTTGGGACATTGTGGCAAATATTAATTTTTCTGAATGTCTTACTTGTCTTGGGTTGCCTTAAAAATTGGCACGCACATGCCTAATATGTTTTCCCATAACGAAAAATTTTAAATTCAAGGTTTGTAGTGGAAAAAAATTCTGCAAACGACAGTCAAAGGCATCTGAACTTTTTGGGCACAATGAAAAAAAAGAAAAAAAAAAGACTTTGAATGCAAATATCTTGCAATCTTTACAATCAAACCTCACAAAATTTTTACCACATGTTTTCATATAAGTGAACTACAAGATCCTATTTTTACATTCCCAAAAAAACAAAATTCAAACATTTTTGATGAATGCTCTAGAAATGGCAGTTTTGGGTGTTTTTTGAGTTAGAAAAGGCCTTGGGCCTTTAGGGATTAAAGAATGAAAATCAAGTGTATTTTTTTGGAATTCTTTTCAAGACTTTCAATTCAATTCTTCAACACAAAATATTTTTAATCCAAAGTTTATAGTGCAAGATTTTTCCACAAATGGCAATCAAAGTTAGCTGTAATTGCAGGCCAAAGTTCAGAATTTTTTTTTCTAACTTTGGATGCTAATATCTTTTAATCCGTATGGTCAAACTTCATGAAAATTTTATCACATAATCTTAGACAAATGAAGTATAAGATCTTATATTTAGATTTTGAAAAAAAGTATTTTTTTATGTATTTTTATAAACGCAGTAGAAGTAGCAGTTTTAAATTGCAATACAAGAGGTTGCTGTACAAGAGGTTGCTTCTACAAGAGGTCGCCCTACCCGTGGTCGCCCTAAACCCGCAGTCGCTTGTCCTCATCAAATCCGCATGCGCCCTTGATTGTGCCACGCGGACACCACATGGTATCCAAGTGGCGTAGGTCAAAGGGGGATAACTTTTAGGAAAGTCAAAGGTAATTTTGATTTTATTGGACGTCGCAAGGGCTCTACTAGACGTCGTACGACGTCTAGTTGTCGCGCTTGTCGCGATGTCGGGGAAGACAACCTTGTGCCAGAGCGGGTAAGTTTAGTCTGCTCAGTCCTTACCTATTCCATTGGTACCACCAGAAGGATGTATTGAGCGCTCCAGAATTGCAAGAGTATTCCCATGGGGAGGAGTGTTTGAAGTACAATTTTGCGGTGGAAGTTTAGCCAAATCAGCAGACCTAGATTGAATCTGAGGAGGAGGAATCGGAGCAACCAATCTTGCTTAAGCAAATGAAGAGACGGAAGTCAACAGATCTGGCCGTGTGAGGCAAGTAGGTGATTCCGAAAGAACACGGGCAATACAATCCTCCAAAAACTGAGCAAATGAAGATTCTAGGGAAGAAGACTTTACTGGATCAACCAAGATTGGTAGGTCTACAACGAGATGTCGGACCATATCACCAACACCGTGTCACTGTTGGAAGTGGACCTATCGGAGCAGATGGCAGACGCAATCCGACAAAGGGCGGATCCAAAGGCGTTGTGGGAGAAGGAAGAAGAAATCCGAAACTTGGAAAAGGACCAGACTGACCTCCGAGAACGAGTGGCCAGATTGGTAGGGGAGCTGGACGCGACAAGAACAAGGGAGTCTGAAGCCTACCAGCTCGTCCAGAATTTGGCCACTTTGGTAGCACAGCCGGCGGCACAAGTGGCGAGAGCTAACTTCTTCTCCAGCAAATTGTTGGGTGAAGGTATCCCTTCTAAATCAAATGTATTGAAGGTAATCATTGACTATCAAGCGCGCATGGAGAAGGTGCTAAAGGAGGTGCGTCAATTGCTGGGGTACCTTGATCCGGATAAAGCCTTAGACCTTCCACGTTTTTTAAATGAGCCAAAAGTTGCCAACTTCATGGATACTCCATCTCAGCATGGTAGGCAAGATCAGACTCCTATTAGGGGTCAGGAGATGATTATGGACGAATCCGTCATACCTCCGTTGACAGGAAAGGAGGGAGCCAAAATATCCGTTCTGATGAGGATGGAAACTCCAATTCTAGTACAAGCGGAGGCATCGACTCCAAAAAAGGCGGGAGTTTCCAATCCGGGAACAAAAATTTTCTTCTACCCTTCCATTGTGCCAGCCCAGCCGAGTGAAACCGCACTCTTCATGAAACTGAAGTCGGTTGTTCGCCATAATGTGGGTGGACATTTGATTATCATTGCAAATCCGGCCCGGACCAATCCGACCGACTTTGAGCACATGGAACAAGCTTCTCTAACCAAGGCTAAGTCATCTTAGGTGGTCATTTTGGACAATGAAGAAGAATGTGAAATCGGATCAGAGTCGGAGGACAATGTGACTCCACCTCAAGGATGCCAAATTTAGACTCAGGCGCATGCCAAGAATACGCCAATGAAGTCACCAGCAGCCAAGGTAGGGAGCAGCGCAAAGAAATTGAGGAAGAAATAGATTGAATGTTTTTGTGTGTGATTTTGATTTTGTTTTGCCTTGGATTTTTTGAAGGTGGAACCTGGTTTTGGATTTCTGAAAGGCCACTGGCTTGGGATTTTTTGGTTATCTCGGAAGTTAGTGTGATTGGCCACCCTAATTTTGGGGTGTCCCCTTTTTGCTATTTTGCTTTTTGTTTGGGTTTTAAAGGGAGGGCAGGCTTATTGCCCTCTCATTCCATCCTAGCCCATTAGAGTGCGTTTTTTATGTTCTTTTGCATTCTTTAATCTGAGACCACTTAGTGGATTTTTGGATTCCGGCTATGTGCATGGATGTATTGGATTGTTCATAAGAGTGGTGAGGTGTGAGGAAGACGGGTGGGGTGGGGGGTCCGGATCTAAGGCAATCGGGTTTGATCGATAGGGTGCGTTTGTATGAAAGTTCTAGATTTGTGAAAGAGGATTAGTGCACTGTGCTTTTAAATTGCTAGGATAGTAATCCGGAAGAAGTGGAATGGATGCGAGTTTGAAACTCAAGAAGGGTTTTGTGTGGATTTAAGCAACCGTCAGCAAAATATTCCCCATCTCCGGAAGGCCTGCCAACTACCGGATCAATTTAGATTCTAGATCATACGCGTCCCTACTGGTTTCGGATGCTTTGATCTGTTGTTGTAGTGAAGGTGCGAGGGAGTAAATTTTGAGTGACCTGCTTTCCGGAAAGGCCTTTCAAGGAGCTGTGAGTATTGTTGCTTTTCTTCCCTATTATAAAACCGAAAGTATGTATGTGTGTGTGTATGTGTTTGAATGTGAGAATTATGAGTAATGCAAGTCCCTACCCCTCTTGAAAGATTAACAGTGGGACCCCTGAGGATAAAATAGGGGTATATAAAACCAGAAAGTGACTAGACAAAACGGGAATCCAGACAAAGACGGATCTGGATTGGAATCTGCAAGGAAGTATTATCCGGAAAAGAAAGCAAAGACGCTTGGGTGTTTTTGGGAGAGATCCAGACATCCTTAGTTTGCAATAACATAGTAGAATTCCCTGGGACAATATTTTGTGTTATCTTACCACATTTTGTGTTAAGGATAAATATGCCTAGATTGCGCGTACAACAAATCTCATGGCCGTTCCCCTTGGGAACTGTCGGCTAATCGATTTTACTTAAGGGGTCGCAGCCCTCATTCTTCTTTCTCTTTTTCCGCCGTCTTCTTGTGCGCACTAAAGGAGTGAAGGTGTGGTGAGTTAGAATCGTATTAGGGAGAAAATAGTGAGGTCTGTGCCAATTGCACTAGATTAGTTGGGCCGGTGAGACATGGCGGGACTAGCCCGGATGCTCTGTTCGTTCATTCCTTCCGACTTGGACTTACGGAAGCAACTAGAGGTAGATTTGGAGACAATAGGGTGCACCGAGTTACTACAGAGGCCTTGGAGTCTAAAGAGCAATGAAACAATTGTGGAGCTTATAGCCAGAGCTCCAAATTAGTATCAGTTGACCGTTAGGGGACAACCCGGTTCTTAGACGGAGGATATGTGGGCGGAGGTGTACTCGTTCTGGAAGGCCAGATTAGGGTTAGCCTTCCGTACGAATAGGATTGGGCAGAGTAGGTTCCGGTGTCCAGCGCACTCCAAGGAAGGGCACAGCATTAATGATTGTATAGATGATAATCATAGAAGGATGTTGGAGTTCTTGATCCTAATCATGTATCCGGAAAAGCCGTCTCGAGTTACGGTTACGATGGTTAACACTCTTCCTATGTCTTTATAGTACACAAGTGTTTTTTAGTGCATTTGAAGTACTTGTCAAATATTTGATTGTTGCAGCCGCCGCTGTTGTGCTCATAGTCTAGGCGTAAGTGTCTTTAACACAAAGATGTGCTATGATAACACAAAATATCGTCCCAGGGAATTCTAGGTGTTATTGCAAACTAAAGTTATCCGGATATCTCTCTAAAACAAACCCCAAGCAATCGGTGACTCAATCTTCTTACTCTTTCTCCTTCTAGATAATACTACCTTCTGAAATCTATCCGGATCCGTCCTTATCCGGAATCCGATAACTCTCAATCAAAACTTTGGTTTTCTGTACCCCTGTTTTATCGTCAGGGGGTCCACTATTGGTCTTTGAGAGGGGTAGGGACTCACCACTTGTAGTTCAAAACTCACACACACACACACAGACACAAACAACTCTCTTCCGATATTACTGCAAAGAAGAGGCAGATGGTGATCCTCACAGCTCTCCGAATGATTCTTCTGGAAAACAGGTCACTCAGAATCTACTTTCTATTCATTCACTACAACAACAGATAAAGTACCCGGAACTAGTTGCAACGTTGTTCGAGACTCTCAGACCGATCCGTAAGTTGGCAGGCCTTCCGGTAGAGCAGCGACTTCCTCTTGGCGGGCGCTTACCTCCACACGGGTTGAGAGCCAAACTCGCTTCCGCTACTCAATCAACCGGATTACTATCCCAGTAGTTTAAAGACACAACGCACTAATCCTCCTTCACAGATCCAAAGTTATCTTTAAGGCCGGGTATTGATCAAACCCAGTTCAATTAGATCCGGACTCTTCCTCACCCGTCTTCCTCACACTTCAACACTCTTGCAAATACTCTTACTCATGCACATAGCTGGATCCAAAAATATCCACAAGGGGGGGCTCCGATTAAAGAAAGCAAAAGAACACAATCAAACTGCACTCTACTGGGCTGGAATGGAATGAGAGGGCAACAAGCCTACCCTCCCTTTAAAACCCAAACTAAAAAGCCAAAAAGCAAAAAGGGCACACTCGGAAATTAGGGGGGCCAATCAAACTAGTACCCAAGATACTCGGGAAATCCAGGCCGGCAGCTTCCTAAGAATCCGGAACCAGGTTCCACTTCTGGAAAACCCAATACAAATCGAATTCAAAACAGTAAAACAAAAACCATCAAACTAACTACTTCCTTTGCGATTTCTCCACGCTGCTCCCTACTTTGGTCGGGGACAACTTCACAGGTGTGCTCTTGGTCTGCGCCCAGGTAATGATCGTGCGCCCTTGAGGCGGAGTGGCCTCGTCCTCCGACTCCCTTTCGGTTTCGCATTCTTCCTTCTCATCATCCAAAATCTCCAACAAAATTTTGTTGCCCTTGGGCTGAGAAGCTTGTTGCATGTGTGTGAACCTCTCTAGATAACTCTGAGCCAGGTTTTTGATAGCTCCCGATGGTCCGACCAGGTTACGACGAACTACGGACTTTGGTGTAGCGAAGATTGCAGCTCCAGTTGGTCGGGTCGGCTCACTTGTAAGAAAGGTGAGTCTCGTTCCCGGAATCAGGTCTCTTGCCTTTTTCGATGTTGAAGCTTCCGGTATTGTCACCACAGCTCTTGCTGTCTTCACCAGATCAGACGTTCCGGTTCCCTCCTTTCTGGACATCAGGGGCATATTGGTCTCATTGATCAACATATCTTGTCCCCTTACCGGATTCTCTTCCGGAATTGCTTCTCTGGTCGGAGTCTGTAAGTAATTCTAGGCATCCGCAACTTTCGAGAAACCCTCAAAATCCAACTCCCTCCCCAGGTCAAGTTGTCCAAGCAGCTGCTGCATCTCCGCCAACACCTTCTCCATCTGGGCTTGGTAATTGATGAGCACCCTCAGCACATTTGGTCCGGATGGGTGAGCTTCATCCGTCAGCTTGTCGGTGAAGAGTTGGGCTCGTAACACTTGCTCCGCCGGAACTGCCATCAAAGTCGACAGATTCCAGCCGAGGTTGGAAGCGTCTGCCTCCTTCGTCCTCGCCACCTCTAGCTCGCTCTCTAGCTGGGTCATCTGGGATCAGAGATACGTCTTGTCCTACTGCAGATTTCGGATATGGAGCTCTTGCACCTTTAGTGTCCCCGTATCCGTCCTCTTCTGGATCGCGTCCGCTATTTGTTCTGGGCAACTGACTCCCAAGAGTGTTATCGCCCTGCGAGTGTACTCCGCCATCTTGTTGTGGATCAACCGACACTCGCCGGCCCACTTATGTCCTCGCTCCCAGAATTCCTTTATGTAGTCATTTTTTGGATACTCCAGTTGCGGTTTGTCATCCGTCACCACCTGCTTGCCTCGTGCAGCCTGATCTGTCAACTTCTATCTCTGGATCCGCTTGTGAGTCAAGGGCGGCTGCTCTGATTCCTCCTCTTTGGATTCTCCTGTGACTGGTTGGTTTGGTTGGACTTCTTCCGTAAACCCATACTTTAGGACTTCCTCTCCATGGATGTAAGCATGCATTTCTGGCTCATTCAAAAAATTCCTGCTGATGGTAGAGATGAAAAAGATACGGGGTGAGCACGGTAGCTTTTCCGGAAGTTGTGTGCCTGACTAACTTGGATACTACGTCTTTGATGAGTCTACCCCAGTTCACTGGCCGGCCTTCCATTGCTTTGAATATGGTGCTCGCTACTGTCGCCGTACCTCAGGTTGGCTTCTGCAGATACAAAATCAAAATAAAAAACTCCAAAATCCGGCTATACCTATCCTCGATACAATCATGAATACTGTATCCTGCCTTACTATGTGCCAAACCCCAAAACTTACTCTGCTCGGTCCTATCATTACGGGCAGCTAAACCGAATCCAGTTTTCCGAAACAAGTATACTTCCGCCCCAGATGTCCTCTGTCCAGAGTTTGGGCTAGCCTCTCACAATCAGCTGGTACTGATTCGGAACTCCTACTATGAGTTCCGCAATGATCTCGTCATTCTTCAAACTCCAAAGGCGTTGCAATAATCCGGCGCATCCTATCGTCTCTAAGTCCTCCTCTATGTGCTTCCGGACTTCCGGATCCTTCGGAATCGCCAAAGACATCATCCGGGCCGATCCTGCCGTAGTTTACCGATTGGCTAACCCGGTGCAATCAGCACCGACCTCACTAATCTCTCCCTAGCGCAGTCATAATTCACCACACTTTCCCTTTCTACGGGCACACCACAAGTACAAGAAGAAAGAGATAGAAGAAATGAAAACTGCACCCTTAAGTATCCGACGTTTGGCCGACAGTTCCCTAAGGGAACGGCTATGAGACCGTTCCCGTAACGATGCCCTAGGGGATCTTGGCCGGAAGGCTACCGGTTGTAGGCTTTCCGGATCCGTCTTCTGTCCTATGGCTTCCGTCTTAACTGGAATATTTATCCGGTTTAGAAATTATAACAATTCAGATATCAGCTATTTCTAATTTCTTTCTAGCTGACCCGGATTCTTGGACACTAATAACAAATTCAAAAAAAATTAGACTATGCTAACTTAGTTTTCTCCTATTTTCTATCTACTGGAGTTTTTTGTATTCCTACATGACCCCTTTTTCAAATGTGAGAGTCCCCGCGAACATCCTCTTTCTCATCATCAGATGCCGGATCTAGTTTGTACTTCTTGACTCAGGATTTGTTACCCGTGTATCAAGCCATACTCCCTGTAGATCCTCCAACCGCATAGATTGGTTTAGAAAGATGCTCTTGATTCTATATGGTTCCATCCAACGGGTATGAAACTTATTCAGAAAAATTCGATAACGGCTATCATATAGCAGTACTAGCCCGCCTTCTTTGATCCCATGGTTTGCCGGAAGTTTGCTGTTGTGATCTTTCTTTCTTCCCTCCTGGACTTCTTTTGTCCCGTCCAAAGCCATTAGTCGGGCTTCCTCCAAGTCTTCTATTGCCAGGAGTCAAATTTCCAGATCTCCGTTTCGTAATGCCTGGCGGGTGGCCATAACTTTGTGAGACTCCAACTCCAACTCAATTCCGTGGACAGCCTCTTGTCCAAACACCATGAGGAAAGGCATTCTTCCGGTCGTCGTCTTCTCAGACGTGTTGTAAGAGTGAACAGCTGACGAAAGCTTGAGATCCCAATCCGTCTTATGTTCCGATACCATCTTGTTCAAAGACTTTTTGATAATGCCGTTGGCCCATTCTGTCAATCCGTTCGCTCTGGGATTATACGGAGAGGTATTCCGGTGTTTGATCAAATACTTCTTAGTGATGTCCTGAACAGCGTCATTGAGAAAGTGCAATCCCCTATTACTAACTAGTTCTAGGGGATGCCCTAATCTCATCATGATTTCCGTAAATAGAAATGAAGCAACCGTGTTGGCGGAACAATTCCGAGTCGCACGCACCTCTACCCACTTGGTAGCATAATCCGTGGCAAGGATTATGTACCTCTTTCTTCCGGCACTGACCGGAGCAATGGGGCCAACAAAATTGATCCCCCATTTCTCAAATGGTGCTATTGGAGTAATAGGAGTCAGTGGCCAATGATTCCGGAAGGAGGGAGCTTCCATCCGTTGACATTGATCACAACCTCTTACATAAGCCTTGACATCCCCTATCAAATACGGCCACCAGTATCCGGCTAAACGAATCCGGTTGACTGTCGTGATGGCGGCAAATTGTCCTTTGGACGGTCCCAAATGCAATGCCTTCATAACATTTTTCCGGTCCTTGGTTTCCAAGCACCGTCTGAGTTGATCATCCGCCCCCATCTTAAACAACGTACCCTTGATCAGCGAGTAAGGGGCTACCTTCTGCTAAAAGATACTTTTCTCTTTCCGGTTCAGTCCTTTCAGATATCTCAGCTCCGTCAGGTTGTCAATGATATCTTGAAATGCTGAATCGTTCTCCCCATTGAGGTGGAATACTAGTACCTCTTTTTCTTCCGGAAACTCATTCGGAAACTTGGCAGAAATATCCTCCTGTGCATTTTGCCCTCAGAACCTCGACAAAAAGTCGGCATTTGCATTAGACTTCCTTGATTTGATTTTGATTTTATATTCAAACTCTTGAAGCAGCAGCACCCACTGGGCTATCATTTTGGAAAGGTCCAGCTTATTGACCAGATACTTCAAGGAGTTGTGATCCGTGTGAAACACAATCTGATATCCAAGAAGATAATGCCGGAACTTCTTACAAGCGTACACCACTGCCAATGCCTCTCTTTCCGTGGTGGTGTACCTCTGTTTGGCGAGGCTCATCTGTCTACTGGAGTAGCAGATGGAGCACTCTCGTTGCTTCTTGTCATGTTGTCATCAAATGGCTCTCATACACCATCCAAAAGCGTCCAAGGTGGCATGAAATTCCTTCGCCCAATCTGGTGACAACAGTATAGGAACTTTAACAAAAGCCAACTTCAGACTTTGGAAAGCTTCTTGTCTTTCCGGATTCCATATGTAATCTGTATCCTTCTTGAGCAGCTTAGTCAATGGAGTTGGCTTCCGCGCATATCCTTTGATGAACCGTAGATAGTAGCCAACACACCCAAGAAATCCCCGAATTTCTTGTACACAGGTAGGAGCAACTAAAGCAAGCATAGCTTTAACCTTGTCCGTATCCACTTCCAACCCTCTCTGGCGCACGACATGTCCCAGCAGAATTCCGGAAACCATCCCAAAGAAACACTTTCTCGGATGTAGTTTGAGATTAGTTTCTCTACATTTTTAGAAAGTTTTCCGTAGATACTCCAGATGTGAAGCTCAAGAACTAAAAATTGCGAAATCATCAATGAATACTTCCAGAAAATGTCGTAGAAAATCCCGGAATATATCCATCATCAGTTGTTGGAATGTCCCCGGAGCATTGCACAATCCAAATGGCATCCAGTTGAACGCAAACGTTCCTTATTCTGTGGTAAACGTAATCTTCAACTGATCCATCAGTCGAATGAAGACTTGGTTATATCCTCAAAATCCGTCCAGGAAGCTATAACACTCATTTTTGGAAATATGATCAAGAATGATATCCGTAAAGGGTAACGGAAAGTAGTCCTTCCGGATTGCAGAATTCAGTATCCGGAAATCTTGGCAAACTCGGATTTTGATCTTTCCTTTTGGTTCGGCTTTCTTAGGAATAACAACTATGGGTGATACCCACTCATAGTTGTGAACTGGATAAATAAACCCGGCCTCTAGTAAAGCGTCAATCTCCTCCTTGACCATCAAAGAATACCTCAGATTCAGTTGATATTGGTGTTGCCAGATAGGAACTGCTCCTTTCGTCAAGTCAATCCAGTGTTTGCCCAACTCAGCTGGAATCCCGCTCAGATCCGAGGGGACCCAAGCAAACACATCCAGGTATTCCTCTAGCAATTTCCCATATTCTTTCCTCTTGGATTTGGATATGGAATTACTCATGAAGAAAGACTTCCCGGATATCAGCTCAACCTTCTTGTAATAACATCATATTCATTAGTTTGGGAGTTTTCCAATGAAATGAAAGTCTTGGGAACTACTCTAAAGTTTGAAATTCAAAGAATTCTCAATTTATAGTTGCCTGAAAGCGTTGCAATCAGAAAGTAGCTACATATTTAAATGCAAAATAAGCAATGCAATGACACACGAAGCACACAATCAATACCACAATTTTCCAACACCATGTGGTATTTACAAATGACATTACAATTTATTGAAAGGAATTGAAGAATGTACATGCATTTCAAATATAATTGTACAATCACTATGAAATGTGACTTCCCACAAGTAAATGAATGTATAAGCTATTCCAATCCTAATAGTAAAGTACATTGTCTTTGGAGTGAGAATGTATTGGAGACATCACCACCATTGCAAGCCGATTGATAATGAAGAGTCAACTTCAATGTTTGAAGAATGAAGTAAATATTAATCTTTCAGCAACAACTAATTCCACAGCAAATAGGGATCAAGAAACCGCAACAAGAGAGAGACTTGTAGAAAACAAGGTATTCCACTCTCTTTGAAAAGTACTCTTATATACCACAGTGTATAAACTGCAGTCTATAAGGGTACTTGCCAAGGAGTTTGAAATACCTTGTTTTTACAAGTCTCTCTTGCTGCGATTTCTCGATCTCTATTCACTATGGAATTAGTTGTCGCTAAAAGATTACTATTTACTTCATTCTTCAAATACAAGCCATAAACTTTGTAATAGTGGTGATGTCTCAAACATAGTCTTTAAATCACTCATTAGTATTTGAGTGACTAACCAAAATTTTATACCACTCTAATGAAGAGAATAAAATGTCCTCTATAGTCTTCATATATGTACTACGAGGACAACCTACTCTTCAACAACTCCATTGCCAACAATATCTCCGGCCCTGGACTATAACCACTACTACTACCAGATCTTATTTGTGCAATCTCTTGTCGTTGTTTACTTAAGGACCTCAAATCCCAAGTGACCCACGGACGTGGAAGCCAGAGTAATTGGAAAATGCAATGGATGCTTGGACTTTGGCCTAGGCATAAGCAAGGATACTACAAATAGCACCATTCCTAAGAGAGTTCAATAATACAGGCTCACTATATTTGTAGGAAAAGTCGTAATCTACACACTAGGAGTGCGACCTACTCTTCAACATCTCCATTGCCTTCATTATCTTTGGTCCTCAACTATATCCAGTACTACCATTGGACCTCTGGAGAGCATTTCCCCGCCGTTGTTTCTTCAAGGACCTCTCCTCCCAAGCGTCCCACAGACGACAACGACAACAACGAAGCGAAAGCGATCCATCATGTGCTTTGCATTGTCATTTGGCAATGCCCAATGAAGACGGACGAGGTCTAGGAGGCAACATGCCATTAGATATGGTAGTCCGGTCTTTGTGGACTGCAAGCTCTACATCCTTAAAATTATTGCCAAAGATGGTAAGAGACATAGGCACCATGTCCTCCACCTGCAAGTATAGAAATTTTAAAACAGATTCAAAATCTACAACTTACGTTTGCAAAGCATTTTTTAAAAACAAACATGTTTGCACAGACAATTTTTTTTGATAATGTACCTCCACAACAGCCACACCATCCACTTCATCATAATATGTGGGTTTTTTTGGTAATTGGGCAAATAGAGGAAATAAAAAAACATACCTTTTTCTAGAAATAAAACTTTGAAATTTGTTTTCTAGACTTATATATACGTAAAAAACTTTGAACAATTTCATTCTGATCAATGAGTCAAAAGTTATGAAGGTTTAGGAATGGTTTTACCAAAGACGTTTGGAAATTGACGCTTAGAACTTGCCAATTTAGACAAATACTCTTCGCAGCATTCTGGAACATTCGTGCAATTGCTCATTTTTGAAAAATACTGCACAAAATGTAGGTCCTGAATAGTAGTTTGACCTCAATCGAGTACTTTTAGTTAATATCTTTAAGTAGTGTATGCACACTGGATGATTTTCATGGAGAGTAGCCCATCCTTAATTATAAGCTTCAGTTATTTAATCTTTTATCTGAGAGAAGTCCAATAATTATAGAGCATCTTGTTTTGTGGAACAAATCTGAAAAGTTCATATAGGGATTTTTATGTACCGTTTAAAAAAGTTCTCCCAATTTTCCTTCAAAGAAACCTGTAATTTAATTATATGCTAAAATTAAAATTATGACATTCTTGAAGACAATATTAGAATTTCTTTTCTTACACTTCATATATATACAAATTTCTAAAATTTGAAAGTCAATGTAAGAAAATGAAAGTATAAAATGGAATTGGAAAAAAGATTTTAGGGTTTAGGGCCTTTCTAACAACTAAAAGACAACTGCAATAATTGTACGGTAAGTTGAATAGGAACTTTGTGCCACCTTTGAAGTGTTTGAGTTCAAGGTCAGCAATTATGAAGACTACTAACCACAACTATAAAGCAAAGAGAAATATAATTGTGCAAATCTACAATTAATCATATGGAAAGAAAAGCTATAAACTTATTTTTTAAATAATTAAATTGAAATACCATGTATCATATAATTGAAGAAACTTATTTTGTGCTTCCAACAATATATCAATTTGTGTTTCAATAATTTATAAAAAGCAGTGACCAAAACTTCTAGCAGGTTGGACTTTACTTTATAATTTGTGGACACAATTCGAATATGCTAAGAATGTTTCTAAGTACTAATAATAGTTGGATTAAAATTAGGATTTTTGAACAGAATTTGAATTTCCTAAAAAGGTTTAGACGTGCTGAAACAATAGCATTGATAAACCAGCTTCCTACGAAGTTGGCATCATTAAAGACTTTGATTGTAATGACAAACAATGGTAGACCAAGAAACACATGGAAAATATTCATTCCATGGAAAATGTTCATGAAAATCACAATTGCATTTAATTTTGGGCACTTTCATTCCTTTTTTGAATGCCATGCATTGAAGAGCATGAACCATTTGGATTTTTTTTTTAAAACACAATCTACACAAATGCTTATCAAGTACCATACAAAGGGACTCCAAAGTCTGGAGTGGATCACTATATATATACTCTATACCCTAGCCTGTGTGATGAAGGGTATAGAATATACATACAGTGATCCACTAAAGATTCTTTAGAATACTATTTACCGCTCTAGCAATTACAAAAGGGATCCTATTATAAAATTGGACCCTGCACTTTAATGACAACCAATATCAGAAGCCATAGAGTTTGAATTTAAAGGGCTTCATGAAACAAAACCTTAAATCCTAAAACTTGTTTAAAGATTACAATCCTCAATTCTAAAATTATTATACACAGAAATACGAATTGAAAAAGGTACATGATTATTTTTATTGAATCTATTTGCTTAATTAGATAATAATTTCTGTATTTTAAAGCGACCAGGTAGTATTCTATATGATAAACTACAGAAAAATTTAATTTGTAGAACATATCCAATATATTAATATATAAATGGTCCTTTATATGTGGAAATGTCAAAGTAACACTCATAAATAATGAAGGTTCTTAAAATTTTTATTTTTGCTAGACTCTAAACTCAATTCTCTACTAAAAAGATTTTGAAGCTCGAAACTTTGTAGTGCAAAAATTTAAAGTTAAAAATTATCAAAGTCAAAAAATGTAGTCCCGCAATGTGTTGGAAAACTTCTTTTTTTCCCTTTAAACGCAGATATCTTGCAATCTGTGTGGTCAAAATTTTTGGAAGTTTTAGTACACACTCTCATACTAGTTAGGTGTAACATTCTACGGCTACATGTGAGAATTTCAAATGTTTTTCAAATTTTTTCAAATTTTTTTTTTTTTCCTATAGAAATGGCAGTTTTGACAAAAGAAGGGCAGGCAGAAAAAGGACCTGGGTCCTTCAAGGGTTAAAGTAGAAGGGTGAAAAAGAAATTTGAGCATAATTGAAGTTAGAACTTGTGAGAATGGAATGAGTTTCGTATTATGATCATAGATTTCAAAAATATCAATCATTTAGAACTTGTTGGACCGTAGTGTTCTTACTATACACTTACGTGCATTTTGAAATTGTTCACATGTAGTATAAGTAAGTGTGCTTAACACGAAATAGATAGCAATCACTCCCTCTGTCTCAAAATAAAATTGGTATTTTGTTTGTATTTTACAAAGGAAACATTGGTTTTCTTTTTAAACAGAGGGAGCATTCAATTTTTTAAGATCATTTTGTTCTATATTACTTTCAAAAGTTAAAGAATGCATAGTATCTGATGATTGAATTTTTCTTATTACATGGGATGTGTTACAGTTACTTCTATAGTTAGGGGTCTTTGCCATACAAAAAAAACAAAATTTTGTTGATTGTCTTCAACCTCATCATCTTCACAAACTTATCACATATGAATAAATTTGATTACTTCTGTCTTCCAAACCCAATAAAAATAGGTAAGAAAGGACTATAGATATGTGAGATTTCTAATTTTTAAATTCAAATTTCAGGTCTTCTTTTATAAAATTAGGTCCTCTATAAGTCAAGATATAGAGCATTTTGTTTTTTAACACCCATGGCTTTTCATGATTTTTGAAGAGTCTTCATGACTTGTACATAAAATTTATGACATTGACTTCAAGTGTCATTTCAATTTAGATCGTGGGATATTCATTCGCTGTAGATCGGATAATTATGTTAAATACGTAATTGGAGTGTTGAGGATAATTCTCATGTCTGTTTGAATTCAGTGAATTTGTCAATAGGTTTAGGAATTGACTCAGTGGACCTCTGATTGAGAACTTCCCACTTGTAAGCACTGCTGCATGCGTGTTGGTTGATTTCCGATGAGCCAATTTTTGGGAACATATGTAAATTCAGCAACTTACATGGCAATACCTATGAATGATTTCAACCTTGGCACTGCACAATATATTTTGCATTACAAAGAAGCTTTCGCTCTAAAGCTTGACGTCAATTCCACCGTGGACATTCAAATTATTCCACTTGTGAATGTGCAAAATCTTATGTAGCACCGTGCTCCTTTGTGGAGAAAAGTTAGCTCTGTTGCAAGGCTTAGCTTGTGGCTTTCTTATTTGTGAGTGTAGTTGTCCATACGTACGTTGGTTGATTTCAGGTGTGACAATGCGACATTGAATGACCCATTCTTCACCCTTGTTCAAAATTCCAAGAGCCATGTATAGAAAACAATTGTTGTTTCCCCTAACTTTTTTAAATCATTCAAGTGATTGCAAGCAAGGATTTTTAGCCAAGAATATGTACAATTGATACTTTTGT
Source organism: Neckera pumila (assembly GCA_963969595.1). NCBI lineage: Eukaryota > Viridiplantae > Streptophyta > Bryopsida > Hypnales > Neckeraceae > Neckera > Neckera pumila. The sequence continues at coordinate 3,586,420 of OZ018418.1, forward strand.
TCAGCGGAACTGAAAAGGAAATTGGTACCTTCCGAGGGGTGAAGTGCCTGGACAATGACTAAAACTGGGAAGCCTATACTATCAGTCTTCCAAGGTGCAGCAACAGCATGCTCATCAGTGGAGATACAACGCGAACTCAGTTATGTGCGCCTAATTCAATATTTGTTTGTTTTTATTTTTACGTAAGCCATTGTTTAGCACCCACCATCTTTGCAATGTCCGGTTAATTTCAACCTACACAACAATTCTTGAACATTCTTTATTTAGTTAAAAGACGATTAATTTTGGGAGTAACTGATTAAGCTTAATGTGGATTCATATGAATCACAAAGAGATTAATAGTGAAGATGGTTAAACAATCAAAGAACTAAGAATGTTTCTAGTGAGCTTTAGTTTCAAGAAGTAGGGTTTCAAGCATTAACTTACACGACCCTTGAACCATGAGTATTGCATTTATGAACTATGATCAAATCCTTAATTGAAATTTGTTTGGACAAGGTCAATGCATATGTATTGTGCGTTTTTTTCCTACTTCTTTGTGTAGCTCTAACCTAGAGTGCTCCAAGATGCAAGCATCAGTAGCTAACTTATCATTCTTGCTTTGGCGCATGAATGTCAGTAAACATTTCTAAAAGTTGTTCAGTCCTACTTTGACATCCTAACTTGCAACAGAGAAAAGATTAATAAGAAAGGGGAAACAACGATCGTCTAGTACGACTCTTGGAATTCTTGCAACATTAGAAATGGCTAAGTTGTGTTAGCCAGGTATATCCCAGCTTGTAAGCTGCAGTAAGTTTGGTCAATCACCCACAGGCACAAGCATCTCCATCGTAAGGCAAAAAATGAAGCCAATTATGTGACCTTCCATGAAATAAGAGGTCACCAACATGAATGATGCTCTTGTACAAATTCAGCGTTTAGGAAGCATCTATTCTATGAAGTCATTCCTAAAGACAAGAAGATAGAAAGGAGAGACCGGCAAAAAATATGTTGAATTGGTACTCTATTGACCTACTGCACTATTCCTATCAAATTTCATTAATGTTAATCTTGTTTCCTTATAACCTAATTAAGTGGTCTTATAAAGTACTTGCGTGGGGCTCATTTTGTTTCCTACAGGCTTTGCCAACACAAGTTGTATTAGAAAATTGTGACAAGGTTGAAGAATGGGTCATTCTTCGAAGTCAATCATCAGGTGGAAAATCCTGAAGGCCATGGCTTGTAAGACTCAGAGTTACCGAAACAGCAATTTCTGAGTTTTTGACTACAAACCCCGAGCTCTAATTGGGACCCGTAGGGGGAAAACACAGGAGTTTTATCCCCCGAAAAAATGCAGGAATTTTTTATTTTTCACATATTATTATTATTTTTAATTCTGATTTCATATTTGCAATCAAAGGCCCCAAATTAGCTAGGGGAGGTTAACATCTATCTGTAGACACAACTCAAATAGGGGCAAGATTTTTTGTTTACCCCCACGAATTTCTGCATTTTCACCTTGCGGGTCCCAATTTGAATGCCGGATTTAACGTGTTTTGACTTACACCGTCACCCTAAACTTCAAAATGTGGTGTATTACTTAACCTATTGTTTTAACAAATAAAATGTAATTGTGGTATAATGTTTTAGTCCCTGCATCCAAGAAAGGGCCAAGAAAAGGGTCTACAAGTTTGCGGGCAGTTATGGATTTTGTACACTAAAATAAACTTTGAAGTCCTTTATTTTACTCAATTTTCAATAATTAAAAAAAAAAAAAAATCCAAGGATGTAGATTATTTATTACAACATTGCCACCATTGGGATCAGCATTTTTCAGTTCCATAATTAAATTCTTGACAATTTTGTATTTTGAATCATTTTCTACTACTATCTACTTACTATTCTTTTCCTATATGTTGTACAGTTTCAAATGAAGTGAAAATTTTCAAGCATGTAGCCAACTTGGCTAGGAAAAGGAATCCAAAGAAGCACCATCATTTTGGAATTTTTTTAATCAAAAAGTGAGCTTGTGGAGTACTGCTGCCCTATTTTTTGCAGTTCCAAAAACATGGTTTTAGTAACTTTGAATGCTTATATCTTGCAATCCAGGCGGAGGAAATTCCTGAAATTTTTAAGATATGTTCTCAAGTCACCATACTACAAGATCCTACGGTTACATATGCCAAAAATTTTATTTTTTCAAAATTGGATACTTGTACTCAAAATGATAGTTTTTGAGCGTTTTCGGTGAGAACATAGTCATGGAACTTTATGGGTTACATGAACCTTTTTTGCAAAAATGAATAGCAATCTATGTGGTATAGTCAAATTGCTATATTTTCCTTTGCGCTGCTCAATTCCAGATGAATCCAAAAAATTTTAAGCATGTACTAAACTTGTCGAGGAAAAAAATTCCAGAGAAGCACCATGATTTTGGACATTCTTTCATAGGAATGTGGGCATCTGAAGTGTAGCACCCTTGTTTTCCAGAGGGTCAAAAAAATGCTTTCATTGAATTTCAATGTTGGAACTTGCAGTCCACGGCTCCATGCGGTGGAAAATTCTGAAAATTTTACCACATGTTTTCAGTTCACCATAGTAGAAAACTTTTTGGTATATGTGAGAAAAAAGAAATCCCCAAGAATTGGATACTTGTACTCAGAATGACATGTGTTCAATATTTTGGTGAAAACATATTCATCGAACTTGAGGGGGTTTAATGACTGGTCAGCAATTTTTGTTTCCCAAGAGCTTTCATGCCTTACCCTAAAGACCCCAACCCTGAACCCTACCCTAATACTGAACCCTACCCTAATACTGAACCCTACCCTAATACTGAACCCTACCCTAATACTGAACCCTACCCTAATACTGAACCCTACCCTAATACTGAACCCTATACCCTAACCAAACCCTGAACGTTTTTGCTATACCTCAAAAACCTAACCTGACCATGTACAGTTGTACAACACTCGGATTCCTTCCGTTACTTTTTCTGTAGCCACCGATGGATTTAACTTTTACTGACAATAGTTCCTGGGAAATGGGATCTTCTTAGTGCAGTTGAAAAGCTGTAAAGAATGACATAATTGTTTAGCTAAAACTGGAATTGGAAGATTCTACGTTGTCAACATTGAATGCTTACAGCTGCCAGTGGCAGTGAAAAGTGCCTATCTATTTTTATTTGGCCTTGAAGACAACTGTTTGAAAATCCCACGTACATTCTCTCGTTTACCTTCCCACGTACCGTTCTCACTTTCACCGTCCCGCAGCTATCCATCAATCCGCTTCGCTGCCGACGACAGAGTTCCATCATCTCTTTCTTGTTGTCGCCGCCTACATTCACAGACCTCCTTTACTTCTCGCAATATGTCTCATTTCCGTGCTTTCAGAGCTCTTTCCGTTTGGTTTCTTGGGCTCTAGCTCATCTGCATTTTGATTTTGTAGGAGTTGTTGCCGCAGTGTCACTTCACGAATTCGGGGTCTGTTTTGTTCACTGCTTTGGTTCACGAGATTCTGGGTATGCAGTAGTTCTTCTTGTATTCTCAATCGGAGGTGTCCCTGTCTTGCATTACACATTTAATTCTGCACAATGCATTCCTTGTGCTTGTGTTGAAATGGATCCTTCTTCCAATCTCTTTTGTGCATTTGCAGTATTCGATGTCACAAATCATGAAGTTATCATGTAGCTGGGTTGTAGGAATTTTATGTTCTTTTTCTGCATTGCATTTGATGTTTGTGATGTTTCAGATTGGTTTGGATTCTCTGTTGTTACTTGTGATCAACCTTGCACCAACGTCTACAGGCAATTGGGTTGTTTACGGTAACCTGAGCAAGTGAGACAGTCCGACACTGTCGCCGGAATTCTTGGGATTGAATCTGACAAACTATAAAATATGACGCCCCGTGAAATGCGAGATGGACATTTAACTCGATTTGAGTTAACTAATAAGCCTAGCAATATCCACATCGTAACACGAGATTCAACTCGAACCGAGTTAAGTGGAGTATACTGGTTCAACACGACCCAAGTTATATCATCATGGAATAACAACTATCTAGATACGGTCCATGTCTCACCAGAGTTAACTTGACACGAGTTTAATAGTCATGGTGTGACAGTTCTTCGGATACATATTAGTTGTCGTTGGGGTTAACTCGGGCCAAGTTAAATACCTCTAGAATTTACAAGACTTGTGCTAGCTTGTGTGCCGGGATTGGTTGACATATTGGATCAGGTCAACAAGTTCAGTGGTGATGGATGTCACGTCCGTGAAATCAGATTCAGTCTACTTGTTACCAATTCTATCTCCTGTCCAATTGGTCTGATGTGTGCGGGTGATTCGGGACTGAGGATATTTTTTAGTAAGTCCTATGTTCTGCCGCTGCTGTCTTCAACTTGACTCAAGTTAAATGAGCTCTGTCGGACGTGATCCGCCTCTAGATAATCTTCTCTACTGTGTCCAGTATATAGTGGACTCATACTCTTGTACACGGTGATTAAGAAATGTTGCAGTAGCTTAGATTTAGGTAATGGCTTAACTCGCCTCGAGTTGATTTTGTTGAGAGTTCCTGGGGCCTGCATTGTGAATCATATTCCTTCACTGAACATCACTTTTTTTGTGTGTAGGTATTATGGATGCTTTCCGGCGGCCTGTCGTGGAGTATTCTTTGGATGAAGGTGAGGTGGAGAATACGCAGCTTGAAGACATCGTCGTACCTGACTGTGATGGTGTCCCACGTCGACTTTGGAGCACAAAGATTGTTCTTCTGCACAATGCCAATGGTTAGCTTGTGGCTGAGGGAATCTGTCACAGCGTGAATTTTGATCACGTTGTTGGTAGCGATGGTCCTCTAGGAGATTCACTCGTCACAGTTCAGATTTTGAAGTCGCTACAGGTTGAGGATGTTCCTGAAGATTGGAAGTACTCATTTCGTACATGGCCAATTACTCGTGTCTTTCTGAATGGGGCACGTTTGGGTGATAACAAGGTTTGCGATGAGTACAATCGTCACCAGGCTAGACTGACGCAGCCGTCATTGTCTACTGCAAGACCATATACGAGCGTCGTCAGGAATGCTCCACCTCCTCAAATTTGTGTGAAAGCCAACAATCTTCTCACTCAGGAATCTGTCAATTCCGTGTTGAGCAAGACATATTGTTCAAGCAACTGTGTCCAACCTTTTCCTAGAGAGAAGATTTGTACCTTCCGTGAGCGTATGTACCACAAGACGACCTTCGAATTCTGTTACCACATGAAGTTGGACGTGCATCGACAGGTCCACTGTGACCGTCAGGGTAAGAGAATGGTCACTCTTGAAGGGATTGAGGTCTGTATGGCGGCATGGCGGCATATTGCAGGTGTCTCGGAAACGACCTTCCATCATTTTCAGGGATATGCTGCTAGAGGTGATCAAGCTCAATCACATGGAAATTTGGGCACGCAAAAATCTTAGAAGCATTCGTTGCAGGCCGCTGCGACATTGAACTGTTTGCTTGAGAAGTCGGTTGACCACATGCCGCATCGTACACACACTCTTCCTTCTGGAGAGAAGATCGTGTCCAAGGTTCTGCCGGCCACCTTCACATGGAAGAATGTACTCCTTGACGTCAACGCAGCAAATGCAGTGTTTGGGCTGAAGGACGTCTCCACCTTAAGCATTAGCAAAATTAGGAAGTTGAATTTTCCTGAGTACTCCGTGAAGAAGCCCGGAGATAATTTCGCTTGTTGCACGGATTGTGATAGATTTCAAGCACAGAGAAGGACCGCCCCCATTGGATTGTGACAAAAATGGGACCATCTGCTGGACAAGCATAATACATGTGCTCAAGCTCATCAAGATAATTATTATGCAAATCGGTACAGGTCAACTGCATACCCTCACGAATGCTTGACAATCATGCATGACAAAATGGATCATACCAAAACGGCATCTCCTATGTTCTCCCACAAGAGCAAGCAACTTGACGGACTCACAAAGTTGCCGGTCTCGGTCACCGGAATGATTGCTCACGGGCATGGCGACGTGCATTTTGCACATTATGGTTTAGATATCTTCCTGCACGACTCCAACTACACAGTGGGTTCACTAGCTAAGCTCTTACGAGACCTTGAACCCCCCCCCCCAAAGTACTCCTCTTGGGAGTTGTTTGTTAGGTCGGGCTCTGCTCCTCTATTTGAAGCGGTGTTGAAAGGAGCTGAAATGTGCAACTCATCACTTCGGCCACCGCCAGAAGTCCCGATTGGAGCGACTCCCCTTCCTCCGGTTCTCAATGTTCAAATGGGCAACGCTACAGGAGACAACAAAAATTGATATGTGTTTGCATTTTGGTCTCTCCTCATTGCAAAGAAGATATTCCAAGAAGTGTGTGAGTTTCATGTTGGTCGGTCATACGCACGACAACATCGATGCTTTGTTTGGCAGATGGAGCATGCAGTTGAAGAAAGAAAGCTTCCCCACCATCCCAGTCCTCATGAAATCCTTCATGGATGTGGATTCTATGCCTACCATTCCTCACTTGATCGAGGAGGTACCGGATTTCAAAGCCTTTATAGAAGGCTCCCTTTTGGAAGGGGATGAAGCACTTGTTGGCCACACCAAAGCACAACAATACAAGTTCTATTTGAACTCAGCGGGTGTTCTGATCATGAAGTACAAGAGCGATTGCACGGATAGTCATTGGCCCCCAGAAGAAGGGGGGATCAAATTGTGGAAAGAAGACTTAGAAGGACGGAGTCTATGGCCTCGTGGAGAGCCCGTGCCTGTCGCCCACCTTCCAATGAGGGGTATGGATGACATTTCCAAGGGGATTTCTAGGTTCATCAAGTATTGGAAGGCATTATGCAATGAAGACAGGATTGGAGAGTATAGGAGATGCTTTGAGCATTTGGTGTTCTATTGGCGAGCAGTAAAAGCATGTTTGTTGGAGCCTATTGTACCATTTGAACTGCTGAAAGAGGGCTTCTGGCCTTCTACCCGATTGGAAGCAATCGAGGAGGACAAATTTGATGACAATGGCAAAGCTCGTGAGGAATTTGCTGAGGATGATGTCTTTGTGGGGCAACGTCGTGATCGTCCCTTGCCATCTTTCCGAGTGGGTCGTGATGTTGAGAAAGAATTTTTCGTCGCCCTTCAACCTGCTAATGGTGATACAAAACCCGTATGGATTGCCAAAGCTTTATCTGCCCCTTTCACGAACCCGGAGCATCCAAATTGTATTTTGATTCAGTACTTTAAGCCAATGGCACGAGGGAGAAATGTTCAAGAATTTTACAATGGTTGGAACTTTGTTAAGGGATTGCGTTGGAAAGTGGACGAGGCCCAAGAACCTGTTTGGCAGGACACAAATGCTCTCATCACCACATGGAGGTCTAGGGTTAAGAAAGACATAGTGGAATGTGTCCTTCGAATCCCTGCAGCTCAAGTTGATGTCATCAACGGGAGTTTGTGTTTGTATGATTCCGATTGAGCATGCACCGCATTTTTTAGAGATACTTTGTAGTATTTCAAGCTAAGTTTGGTAGTTAGTATTCCATAATCCGTATGTTTTGGCATAAGTAGAGACAATTTTATGTGATTTTATATCGTATGTTGTAGAGTAGGTGGTGTGGATTGGAGTAAGGTGATTGGATTTTATAGAGTTGTTTCGGGAGTATTTCTATATTTTGTGTGTAGTCATTTGTGTAGCAAGTGCACTTTTTTATATTATTTAATACATTTTTCATTCAATGATACATGTGTTATTGTGTATGTTGGCATCATTTCATTATCAGATTATGTAACTAATTTATGTCTTTTAAAAATACAGTACAAGTTATAAAAATTTGTTAGTGGCTAAGACCACTTGTCACAATTTTGGATAGCGGGCCGATTGGTTGTTTTAATTTTCCTGCCTGTAAAGTTCACTCAGCAACACCAAGTCATGTGTATCTCATAGCCGCTCATACGATTTCAATAGGAATCAAACTCGGACCACCTGGATGCGATAAATAGCCTCTTACAACCAACCGTTCAGTTCATGACTTGGTGTCCAAAGTTGACCATACAACGTATTTATATGGAAATGACTATTGCCACTTTGATAAGTCATTAGCCCGGCACACACATATTCCCTAAGACTCCCATTTTAATGGAAATTGCAGGTATAAACTAAAGAATTTAGTTACTCTAAACTTATATTTATTTCCACTCGAGTTCAATTTTTGAGGCACAAAATAGGACATTGTTATTTTGGGAGGTCCCCTATCTCCCAAAGAAATGTATATGATGTTCAATCCACAAGGTTCACAATACTCTTTATTTGTTTGGATTCCGCTTCTTCTGCTTTGATCCGGATTATGCTCCATATGTTTCTCTGATCGTGTCCTTGAAGACCTATGGCTGGATCGTTTTCGTCCATCACTTGACGTCTAATCCAATCAAAGTATAGTGGCACGTCCACTTCTCCCATGAATCGATCTTCTGGTTGAACATCCATCTGAATGGGGTCGAATACCTCCGTCACAACCTCCACGGTAGGATCCAGAGACTCAAAATCGGTTTCTGTCACCGAGGTGAAGTAGCTTGGGACAAAGTTTGAATCTTCTGGATCAGACTAGTCTGTGGTGTATTCGTCGGATTCACTAGTTTCTGCCAAATGATCCACATGTTTCAAAGGGATTCAGGTAGTTGGTTTCCCAACTACAAATTCCTTGGGTCCCCAGTCCACTAGAACTCGTGCTGCTTATAGCCAAGGTCTACTTGGTAACATAGAGAAGGGTCTTCCCTTTGTTACCCTGATGATCATATGGTTCAGGAGATATGTCTCCTTTCCAATCCGAGTAGGAATCTTTGACAGTCTCCCAACCGGATGAACATGCGATTGGTCCGCCAACCGTAGGGCTTGGTCAGTGGCCTGAAATGAAGTGTAGTCCAAATCTAATGCCGTATCCTCCAACATGAGGTTGACTCCGGAACCTCCATCGACCAAAATTCTTGGTACAATACATCTTCGTACTTCCACTTCTAGCTTGGGTGCTCCAAAGTCTTCCACTTGAGAGAAATTGACAACAACCAAAGGCAGCTTCAATCATCTCTTTCATTTCTTTGTCCAAGCATCCCAAATCATCTTTTGGTAGTTTACGTTGTCATGAAGGAATTGTCCATTCGTAATATTCGCCCTTTGATCCTTGACGTCTTGTACAATGTCATATTCATCAACCTTGAGTTCCGGATTGATGAAGACCGGAACGTCATCAAATGTGACCTTTTGTAGTCCAAGAGCCAAAAGTTGCTTAGATGCCTCTAAGTTCTTCCGTACTTCTTGACTGATATCTATGGGGATAGGATTGTGTGCTACCCCCTTTTCTAACTCTACTACGGGTTGAATAGGTTCTATTCTGACCGAGTGATCAGAATCACTCAGATCCGGATCTGTACTTATGGCCTCAGATCTGGATTTCCATCTTTCTTTGCGATCCCTACTTCTATGTTTATCTATCCGGTCCTTGGTGGAACTCCGAGTTTCTACTCAATAAACAAGACCCTGTCGTACTTCCGGAAGCTCCACCTTTGCATGTTACTTTTCCGGATTTTCAAATCTGGTTGTGGAACCGTAATTGAGTCCGGTCTAGTCCCTAGTTGGAGTTTCAACTTGTCTATAAACCGTCCGTACTTGCTGTGGTTTTTGACACTCCCCGATGTTGTGTCCGTACACTCCACAGTTCTAACAAGGTAAGGTCAGAGGCTCACCTTGTCCATGTCCCTTATGGGGACAATTATTGGCAAAATGATGAGGGCTTCCACATAAGAAACAACATCCAGGGGGAAACCTAGAAGGAGGGTGATTACCTTGACTAGATCCGGCTATGATAGCATGTGGACTCATGTTGGTCCGGATCAGCTGTTGAGGCACCTTCCCTCTTCCGTAACCTGTTTAGATCTGGAACACTGGATTCACTTGTTTTTTGTATTCTTTCGTATCCAGTAGGATGTAGAAAACTCCTTGTTCCTCCACAAAGTGGACCTGCTTCTGGGGTCTTTGATTACACTCACTCGAGTAATGACCCGGTCTTCCACATCTTGTGCACCAGACATTTGACTGGGTTGTGGGTACAATCCGTCTCGACATCCGGTTCTACACCTCGTTGACTTTGATTGCTTCAAGGGACTCTTGAACGCTCTTCATGATTTTCTTGGAGTCATCATTCTCCATTTTCACCTTGACAGTCTTCCGGGTGCCTCTGTCTAGCTTGTCCTGTAACGCTCACCCACTGCTAGAGGTCTCTAGTTTGCTGTCGGAATTGCTCGTTGCCGTAGTCGATGACTCCGTTGCGGTTCCGGAACTTGGAGTCTCAGAGTCGGAAAACTTCCGTCTCCTTCTTTCTTTCTTTTTGTACTTCTTGCTCCGACCTCTCTCCATCCTTTCACTTTTCTTCATGGATCTTCTCAGAGACTGGGCCGAATTCTCGTAATTCCGGGCCGACTCTATAGCTTCTCGTAATGTAGCAGGTCGGGCTTGCCGGATATGGAAACCCATTGCTTCCGGAAAACCTGCCACATACCATTCTACTTGGATATTGGGCGCAATGTCCGTGGTTAGTTTCTTGATCAGATCTTGAACTCTCTAACCGTACTTCTTCACTGACTTGTTGGAACTCATGGTCACCTTGCTAAGTCTCTCCAGTGCTCTTGCTTCCCCTCTGACTTCTCTAAATGTCCGGAGGAACAATTCCCTCAGCTGGTCCCGGTTCTCTCGGCTCGCATCTGGAACATCTTGGTACCATCTGAGGGCTTCCCCTTTCAGTAACCTTTGGAAGATTTGCTGCCTAGAGGCTGGATCTTCTTGATTTGCTACAGTGGTGGCCTCAAATTCTCCCATCTAGTCATCAACATCCTTACTTCCGTCTCCTTGGAACCTACTATATTTGAGACAAGTATTTTTCACCATCACTCTTGCTCCCTCAAATACCGGTTCTACCTTAGGTAGGGAGTCGGACTCTTTATCAGACTCCTCTCTGACTTCTTTTGGTTCTCTCACTGGTTCCGGACTGGCAGAACGTTCCGGATGTTCTTCCAGTTTGACAACCACTAAGTCCTCTTCTGATTCTAACATTGAGATTCTGTGTACCACGGTCATCCTGGTTATTTCTTCTAATTGTGCAGAACATTGTCCTACTGGAGTCCCTCTTTGAGGCCTACTCATGAAGTAGCACCTAGATTTTCTACCTTGAATTTTGCACTCAATAGATATTTTTTACAAGGAAATTGACTCTATCCGTCCAGACACCTTCCGACTTTGTTTCCTAGGTCAACAATAATCTATTAGAATCCCTGGCAGCGGCGCCAAAACTGTCATACGTGTAGTCCAGGCGTAAGTGTCCTTAATACAAAGATGTGCTAAGGTAATACAAAATATCGTCCCAGGGAATTCTAGGTGTTATTGCAAACTAAAGTTATCCGGATATCTCTCCAAAACAAACCCCAAGCAATCCGTAACTCAATCTTTTTATCTTTTCTCCTTCCGGATAATACTACCTTCCGGAGTCTAATCCGGATCCGTCCTTATCCGGAATCCGGTAACTCTCAATCAAAACTTTGGTTTTTGGTACCCCTGTTTTACCGTCAGGGGGTCCACTGTTGGTCTTTTAGAGGGGTAGGGACTCACCACTCGTAGTTCAAAACACACACACACACATACAGACACAAACAACTCTCTTCCGGTATTACTGCAAAGAAGAGGCAAATGGTGATCTTCACAGCTCTCCGGATGATTCTTCTGGAAAACAGGTCACTCAGAATCTACTTTCTATTCATTTACTACTATGACAGATCAATTACCAAGAACCAATTGCAACGTTATTCGAGACTCTCAGACCGATCCGTAAGTTGGCAGGCCTTCCGATAGAGCAGGGACTTCCTCTTGGCGGGCGCTTACCTCCACACGGGTTGAGAGCCAAACTCGCTTCCGCTACTCAATCAACCGGATTACTATCCCAGTAGTTTAAAGACACAACGCACTAATCCTCCTTCATAGATCCAAAGTTATCTTTAAGGCCGGGTACTGATCAAACCCAGTTCAATTAGATCCGGACTCTTCCTCACCCGTCTTCCTCACACTTCAACACTCTTGCAAATACTCTTACTCATGCACATAGCTAGATCCAAAAATATCCACAAGGGGGGGCTCCGATTAAAGAAAGCAAAAGAACACAATCAAATTGCACTCTACTGGGCTGGAATGGAATGAGAGGGCAACAAGCCTACCCTCCCTTTAAAACCCAAACTAAAAAGCCAAAAAGTAAAAAGGGCACACTCGGAAATTAGGGGGGCCAATCAAACTAGTACCGAAGATACCCGGGAAATCCAGGCCGGCAGCTTCCTAAGAATCCGGAACCAGGTTCCACTTCTGGAAAACCCAATACAAATCGAATTCAAAACAGCAAAACAAAAACCATCAAACGAACTACTTCCTTTGTGATTTCTTCACGCTGCTCCCTACCTTGGTCGGGGACAACTTCACCGGTGTGCTCTTGGTTTGCGCCCAGGTAATGATCGTGCGCCCTTGAGGCGGAGTGGCCTTGTCCTCCGACTCCCTTTCGGTTTCGCATTCTTCCTTCTCATCATCCAAAATCTCCAACAAAATTTTGTTGCCCTTGGGCTGAGAAGCTTGCTGCATGGATGTGAACCTCTCTAGATAACTCTAAGCCAGATTCTTGATGGCTCCCAATGGTCCGACCGGGTTACCACGAACTACAGACTTTGGTGTAGCGAAGATTGCAGCTCCAGTTGGTCGGGTCGGCTCACCTGTAAGAAAGGTGAGTCTCGTTCCCGGAATCAGGTCTCTTGCCTTTTTCGATGTTGAAGCTTCCGGTATTGTCACCACAGCTCTTGCTATCTTCACCGAAACAGACATTCCACTTCCCTCCTTTCTGGACATCAGGGGCATACTAGTCTCATCAATCAACATATCTTGTCCCCTTACCGGATTCTCTTCCGGAATTGCTTCTCTGGTCGGAGTCTGTAAGTAATTCTAGGCATCCGCAACTTTCGAGAAACCCTCAAAATCCAACTCCCTCCCCAGGTCAAGTTGTCCAAGCAGTTGCTGCATCTCCGCCAACACCTTCTCCATCTGGGCTTGGTAATTGATGAGCACCCTCAGCACATTTGGTCCGGATGGGTGAGCTTCGTCCGTCAGCTTGTCGGTGAAGAGTTGGGCTCGTAACACTTGCTTCGCCGAAGCTGCCATCAAAGTCGACAGATTCCGGCCGAGGTTGGAAGCATCTCCCTCCTTCGTCCTCGCCACCTCTAGCTCGCTCTCTAGCTGGGTCACCTGGGATCGGAGATACGTCTTGTCCTGCTGCAGATTTCGGATATGGAGCTCCTGCACCTTTAGTGCCCCCGTATCCGTCCTCTTCCGGATCGCGTCCGCTATTTGTTCCGGGCAACTGACTCTTAAAAGTGTCATGGCCCCGCAGATGTACTCCGCCATCTCGTTGTGGATCAACCGACACTCGCCGGCCCACTTATGTCCGCGCTCCCAGAACTCCTTCATGTAGTCATTTTCCGGGTACTCCAATTGCGGTTTGTCATCCGTCACCACCTGCTTGCCTCGTGCAGCCTGATCCATTGACTTCCATCTCCGGATCCGCTTGTGAGTCAAGATTGGCTGTTGATTCTTCCTCTTCGGATTCTCTTGCGACGGGTTGGTCCGGTTGGACTTCTTTCGTAAACCCATACTTCAAGACTTCCTCTCCATGGATGTAAGAATGCATTTCCGGCTCATTCAAAAAATCCTGCTGATGGTAAAGATGAAAAAGATACGGGGTGAGCGCGGTAGCTTTCCCGGAAGTTGCGTGCGTGACTAACTTGAATACTACGTCCGTGATGAGTCTACTCGAGCTCACTGGCCGGCCTTCCATTGCTCCAAATATGGTGCTCACTACTATTGCCGTATCCCGGATTGGCTTTTCCAGATACAAAATTGGAATAAGGAACTCCAGAATCCAGCTATGCCTGTCCTTGATACAATTATGAAAACTGTATCCCTCTTTAATATGCACCAAACCCCGGAACTTACTCTACCTGGTCCTATCATTACGGGCAGCTAAATCAAAACCGGTTTTTCGAAACAAGTATACTTCCGCCCCAGATGTCTTCCGTCCAGAGTTTGGGTTGGCCTCTCACAGTTAGCAGGTACTGATTTGGAACTTGTACCACAAGTTTTGTGATGATCTTGTCATTCTTCAAATTCTAGGGGCGTCACAAGAATCCGGCACATCCTATCGTCTCTTAGTCCGCCTTTAAGTGCCTCCGGACTTCCGGATCCTTCGGAATCGCCAGAGACATCATTCGGGCCAGTCCTGCCATAGTTTACCGACTAGCTAATTCGGTGCAATCGGCACTGACCTCATTGATCTCTCCCTAGCGCGGTCCTAACTCACCACACTTTCACTCTCTATGCACACACCACAAGTACAAGAAGAAAGAGATAGAAGAAATGAAAACTGCTTCGTTAAGGTTTCCGATGTTTGGTTGACAGTTCCCTAGGGGAACGGCTATGAGACCGTTCCCGTAACGGTGCCCTAGGGGGTCTAGGCCGGAAGGCTACCAGTCGTAGGCTTTTTGGATCCGTCTTCCGTCCTACGGCTTCCGTCTTAACTGGAATATTTATCCGGTTTAGGAATTCTAGCAATCTAGGTATCAGCTATTTCTAATTTCCTTCTAGCTGACCCGGATTCTTGGACACTAATAACAAATTCAAAAAAATTAGACTATGCTAACCCAGTTTTCTTCTATTTTCTATCTACTGGAATTTTTGTATTCCCACAGCTGCCATGAATTTTGGATCTTCTATTTTCAGCAAACGCCGATCCTGATGAAGCCAGGATTTTTCGCCAACAGCAATATCGTCTCTCTCAAGCGACTCCGTCTCCCTCGTCAAATCATGTTGTGCATGTTTCTTAGTGGTATGAAACAACACCGAGTTGGAAAAAAGCTTTCCTCTCCTTCCGGATGCATGCTAGTTGAGAGCACGTCATTGTCTCTGTAGTTGAGTCTTGCTGTTTACTTCTTGCTATATAAACTTGGCGATGGTTGAGAGCACGTCCTTCTCTCGGTAGTTGAGTCTTTTTTTTACCTCTCGTTGAGTCTTTCTTTAGTTATTTCTTGCTGTATCAACAAGGAAATCGTTGATTCCTAGGTGCTGTGAATTATAGGTTGGAACAACAAGAGATCCTACATCGTGGATTCCTAGGTGTAGGTTCGCTGTTGCCCTCTTTTCTAATGCATGCTAGCTACTTCATTGTGGTCTCCAAGTGTCGTTCATAGAGGATTCATAAGAGCAATCCTTCCGTAGTTGGTGTTCCAAGGTTTAGCTATTGTCTCTATTGGTCCTTCTACAAGATGTCAAATTCGTCCCGTGATCACCTTGATTTGGTCCAACAACTCATTACCTCTTACTTCCTTGCAAGGGAGACGTCTTTTCACCTTTGATTTGATTCAATTGCTCCGGTGGGCTCTATATGTTCTAAGTGGACTAGTTCTTCAGGATGCATATCGAAAACTCCAGTGTCTAAGCAAGGCAAGACAGAGTTTTATCAAGGCCAGTGCAACACCATAAAAGAGTCTCCGAGGCATGCACTTTTTAGTGCAATCTCTACTCATTCCGATAGTTACCCAACTACAAGCTTCAAGTACACACCTTCTCTGTCTGATGGGAGGGCTTCACCTATGAGGGTTTTTCCTACGACTAGCTGCAAATCAATGATGCTATGACACAGGCATAACTTATCCTCATCAAGTGATTTACTTCCTGCTCACTAGGTTAGTTTCTTTCTGTTTTGTGCCTAATTCGTATCCAGTGTGCACTTCTACCCAATTCCTCAACTATGTACTTTGATTCCGCGTAGATGACTCATGACTGATATTCCCAATCTTTTCTCTGCCAGGTTCGTTCTCATGGGCAATGCAGCTAAGAGATAGTGGTCAAAGAATGGCACTAGTTGTCCTGGTCCTGCTGCTAGGATTGCTAAGGCTCAAATGCATGAAGAGTTCCTCTCCAGGGTTACAAAGGATGCAAGAGAGAGGAAGGCTTGTCAATAAGCACGTGATAGAGAGAGAGTGCAAGAGGCTCAACTTTTAGTAGAGGAGCCTCCAGATCTAGATTGCGAAGAGCATGATTTCTTATCCGTGAGGGACTTGACTCGGAGATCCCTGCGCCTAGCAGAATATATAGTTGAGGAATTGAGAACTTGTCCCAGTCCAAGTAGTAGGAGGGATGTCATGAAGAAACTTATGCGCCATGACATTATGAGGCCTTTGCTACCTGTGTACTACCCTAGGGCTTAGGAAGCAAAGGTCATTCATTCATTCCTTGAAAACTACAAACATGAATTGCAATTAATGAAGGTAGCCAATTCTAACAAGTTATTAGCAAGGAAGAGTGCCTTACTAGATGCTGCTATGAGTTTGGATATTGATGGGGTGAGAGGGTTGTCATGGGTTCTGCAAACAACAAAGGAGAGCATAAACCTTGCTTTGACAAGAAGGGTTTATGCATCCGATGTTCAAGAATCAGTACCAAGGCTGCAACTGCAAAGACTCAAGAGAGCAAGTTTATCAGATTACATCAAAGAATGTGTAGATGCATGGTGGAATGGTCAGACAAAGGTGTCACCAAATAAGAAGGACTTTGTGAGCCACAAAGAAGGGCCTGTGCACTGGGCTAAGCCTCATCCTACTCACTACCTCTGTGAGAGTCAGGTAAGTGACACCATCAAGTATCCTTCTGGGACTCTGGCTTTATTTTAAGTACTTTAACTCCTTTGTTAGGTATAACTATATTGATACCACCTTATTTAACTACAGATAGTTATTGTGATGTGTTCAAATAATACCATTCTTGTGCATTTAATACATGAAAACATTTATAATATATTGCTAGTACTGATCTTCCAACAAGTTGTACATGCTTCTCTTCAATGTACTACAAATTACGGAGTTAAACCTCAACTTCAAAAGTAATCAAATGTTTTAATACTTTCTATATCATAGTCGTTCTAAAGTTGTACTTCATACACTTGAAAATTGTGTCTATCTAAATAAACAAAGTAGTCATAGAATTTTGTATAAAATTGTATAATACAATAATCACATTTATAGTAAGTATAACTACTTAAAACAATACTACAAGGTGACTAAAGGTATTTGCATTCCAAATTTGTATTGGTTCCAATCTTTGTATGTACTAATAGTTGACTCTATCTATATGTGTAACACATTTTTTTTAGCAATGAGTACAATGAAACTATTTCTAAGAGAATGCAAATAATACTTCTGAACGTAATAGTACATGATCCATTTTGACATAGTACTAAATGCGGAATTGAAATAGAACTTCACTTATACTTATATGTTCAAAATATTCATCGCACTACGGTATTTCAAAGTGTGTACTTTAGACTTCTACACATTTAAATAATAAAAGTAGAAATAATACTCTTTGGTGAAAATATGGTTCAATTAGTATATTTGGTATTATTAGTATGACTAGTGATGTTTGTATTATTAGAATGAATAGTGCGATTAGTATTATTCAGTACCAATTGCGGAGTTCGATTACAACTTCAGTATTAATTATATGTTTCTAATATGTATTGTACTATGTTAGTTTTGAGTTTGTACTTAATACAGTTCAATACTGTAGACATGTACTTGAACAAGTTACACTTTGTACTTCATGGTAAAAGTATGCTTCAACTATTGCATATACTATCAGTTTAAGGTCAGCTTAAGAAACACTTTAAGGTGTCTAATAATATCATATATTCTTGGTGTTTTTATGTTTTTGGCAGACTTGTTTCTTCATACGCTTCAAAGAGGCACATCCAAAATGCAGTGTGCAATAGTGAGCTTTTGAAAGGTTGAAGCCTTGGTGGGTGAAGAAAACTGAAGGAGAGGAATACATGCTGTTGCATTTACCATGTCAAGATGGATTTCATGATGGACGCTTTGAGTCAACTAAGGGATAGAGTGAAGGGGCTGCATGGAACCTTGCATCGTACTTGTGAATGTGTAGGCAATGCAGAGGGAGGCTGCCAGGCACATGTGCACATCTACAAGCAAATCACTTTGATCTGGGAAGCTTGCGTCTGTCTAAAGTAAGAATTTGACATCTAGCATAGGCTAGAATGCCTTATGGGAGACTATCCTCACTGTAGTTTCCATCTATTCAAATTCTATGCATTGGAGTTGTCTAGTGCCACTTCATTTACGTTGAAGTGGAAGTGCTTTGAGTACTACCAGGTTGGGGTGGATGCCAATACAAGCAAGCCGAAGAAGCATTTGAAGGACGTGTTTAAAGAGATCGCAGCACACATCTTCCTCTTGTACATGGAAAAGACAGTCACAACCTTCATCACTCACAACTTTTGAGCCAGGTGGCAAGATGAACAGTGTCAATTGATGATAGCAAATGTTCCAGAGGAAGTGGTCGTTCACACATTGATTATGCTGAGAATTACTCGTTTGCCATTCAAAATGAAGTTCAAAATTTGTATTACTTTAGCACTTCTATCACAATTCTGGTTCATATCACCATGTGGAGGGAGGGAGATGAGATTCTGAAGCAAACACATTTTTATATTTTGGATGACAAAGACCATGCTTCAGCTTTCGTACAACACTGTTTGCTTTTGCATTGGGATTGGTTGGTGGATGCCGGGCACTCTATGCAGGAGCATTGGGTTTTTAGTGATGGGCGTAGTGCCCAGTTCAAGTGCGCTACTGCAATGTATTTTGTAGCCCGGTACTCCATGCTCACTGGAGGCTGTAACATGCGTTGGAATTTCTTTGAGTCTGCTCACGGAAAAGGAGAGTGGGATGGTGCAGGTGTAGTTGTGAAGAGGGCGCTTGCAACTGAACAAATCCAAAACCCACTTCGTCCATTGCAGAATGCCTCCCAAGTTGTCCAGTTTTTGGAGGAGAAGTATACGGAGCGTGTTGTGAGCTCCTATACTCGATCAAACATATCCCTTCTTTCCAGAGTGTTTTGGCACATTGGAGAGAAGGAGGTGAATCATAAAGACAACACTTTGAAATGCAACACAATTCCTGATTCAAAGAGTTTATACTCTATCATAGGATTTTCAATGACGGACCCTACATTTCTCAAAACTTGGGCTCTGTCTTGTTTTTGCATTTCATGTGTTGATGGTCATTGGAATGATTGTGTGATGTCTTCACACATACAAGAGTGGCAGGTGCAAAGACTAGTACCTATCAATACTACTGCAGTTGCTAAACAAGTTGAGGAGATAGACAAAGTTGAGAATTGGCTACATGATGGAGTTTTGGTGGAGATTGGCGACATGGTTCAAGTTGGAGACAACTTTATAATCCCAGCAGAGGAAGACAATGAGGATGGTGTTCGATTCTATATTCTCCAGTGCCAAAAGACAAAGTTTGTTTTGGAAGAGAATTTCACTTGTCCATGGGGAGGAATCTTCAAAGTAGGAGATGCTGTAATTCGGGGAAAATACTACAAGAAATTTGGACCTATGTGTTTTGTGACAAGGGGGTTGATGTGCATGTAGATGCACATCTTATTAGGACCTACAAGTTTTCCATAACACTTGCAGCTCACAAGGTGAAGAAAACCTCTATGTATAAGATGTCCCCTGAATCGCAGCATGTATGTGGAGATGCCTTGAGAGAATGATGGGCATTCAATGATGAGTACTAATTCTTGTATTTGCTTTTAAATACTATTGGTTTTGTCCTAGTATCAATTGATACTATTTGTACTTAAATGTACTCTAGTTATAGTATTTTTTGTACTTCAATGTACTAGAGTTATAGTAATTTTTGTACCCCAAATGTATTAGAGGGTGAATGCAAGAAACACTTGTACTATTTTATGTCACAACTTCACATTGAAAGTTGTTGTGTAGTATAAGTTTGTGGGAAATGATGCAAACAACTTGAAACTCATATCAAAGTTGGATGTACACGTCCCCAACGCACTGCATTTTTTTGGATTTTTCCAAAATTAATTGTGGAGGAGAAAGCGAATTTCAAAAAAATGTCACAAATTCAATTTTGGAGGTTTTTAGTACTATGGAGTATCCATTTTGAAGTCATTGAAGCTGTAACTTGGCATGCTTGTTTGTATGACTACCTTCCAACTTCTCAGGCAAGGGATTGTGAAAATATTGCTTCTAGTGTTGTCTGGAAGGCCCTAAAATGTGATGACTTTAGTTGTAATTTCTGAGAAATTCAGAAAACAAATTTTTAGTCTGATTATGCGAATGCCCTCTTGAATGACTTAGAAGAAATGTCCATTTTTTTCCTTAATTTTTTTAAGTCATTAAGTATTTATGAAAAATGAAACACCAGAATTGGCATTTTTTACAAATTATGGCAGTCTATGGCTGAAAGTAGTACTCCAGCATAGTAAGTAGCAGTGCATAGTACTGGTGGAGGCCCATTTTGGATGGAAAATCATCCAAAATCGAGGTGGTCAAATTGTCAGTTGTCTTTGTGAACAAATGAGAAGCAAACACGCGCCACCCAGGCATTGCATCCAACATTAAATCAACGGTCCAGATTTTCTATGTTGTGACATTCCTAGTACTCGTAGTACTCGTAGTACACATAGTACAGGAAGAGAAAAAATCCAAAATGCAACAAATAGTACAAGTGTTTCTTGCATTCACCCTAGAGTTATAGTATTTTGGACTACTTTGTACCTCAAATGTGCTAAATTTGTAGTATTTTTTTATACTTAAAGTACCATTGAGGCCAGAGGATTGTTTCCTGAGCTTCAATTCATTTTGGCTACTTAAAGCACAATACGTATGTTTTCATATTTTCATATTTAGCAATCTCTTTTTCTTAATTCTGTGATGCTTTTGTTATGAATGTCCTATTTCTAGTGAAACTCTTTGAACAGGGAAGGATTTTAGTTTTGTAATTATCCTCCAGTTCATTTGGACTAGCAACAACACAGGATGCCTGTTTACTTCATTTTCATTTATAGTAGTCTTTTTATCTCTTAAATTTGTGATATTTTTGCCATAAGAGTGCTATTTCCGCTGAAACTCCTTCGTACATGTATTCAAGGTTTGCCATAGGTGGTTCTATGGTTTTTAGAATGTTCAAAATAAATGAGTTGGCAACTACTATCTTGCCTTCAGCCGTAAACCATGCATTTCGTCCAAATTACTAAAACGACTTAAAACCCTGTCTGCTGGTGGAAAACAAAATCCAAAGGTTTCCAAAAGTGTAGTCTTCAAACCAAGCCAATTGACCCATGCTTATATTTAGATAGAACCAAGTGTCTGCAAAAATTGATGGATCCAAATGTCTCCAATACTTAGTACATTTAACCGCACATACTAGATCAAGCTAAGCTGCATATACATACAGGATCAAGCTAAAACGCACATACATACTGGATCAAGCTACAATGCACATATTGGATCAAGCTAAACGTGCATACGCTCCGTATAAAAAAGAGAGAAGCTATAATCCTAACTCCATGCACTTCCGTCTGGCATTCTAGAACCGCAAACATAGTCCAATGTCTCCTGGTTCTGGCTACAACCTCTTGCCACGCTCTCTTCCATGGCTACATCGACTGCATTGGAGGACTGTGTGCTGGAGTCGGCTTTCACAATGGTAACTTCAAACTTGGACATCATCACAAGTTTGAATTTGACTCGATTGCCAATAGCAATGCCATGGGCACCTACAAAACCTTTCCAGCCTTTTCCAAAGGTAACTTGTGTTGCTCTCCATTGGTTTAAATTTGCATTTATTTTTACCTCAAACACAAAATCTTCTCCTTCAACATAAAGCTCAACTACTGTTCGAACTAGATGTCCGTAGTTGCGCACAATCCATGTGGACACACTCTGCACAGCTAGTTACTGAAAATGAGAAAGAAACCAAAACAAAATAGGAAGCTCAGCAAAAGTAGAGCCCAAACAATCAACTAGTGCTCATATAATCAATAAAAAAAAGTCCAACTGCTGGTCGAGAACCAAACTCCATGATCATCAAAGCAGACCATCTGAAACAGAATTATGGAGCCCAAGACACACAGCTCATCAGAAGGAAGAATTCCCCGACCATCCAAACTGGCAGACTGTAGTTAAGACTAACTTTCAACATCTGCTCTTTGAATGATCTCGATGACAACAGAATCAGAAGGGATGACAACGGAGTCAGAAGGGACGACTTGCAAACAAAGCAAGGGGCGACTTACAAATCAAAGAGAACCTCAACTTCAAGAGAGAAAGAGAAGTTATGACTTATAAAGCAAGAAAAGTTTTATTTTCATCAACAGACTGAAACATATGAATCGACAACCAAGGCAGGGCATAGAGAAACTTATGAGCTGTAGCAAATGTGACTTCAACATGACCCTCTCAAAAAAGACATTTGCAAAATCTTGTTGGACTAATTCCTCCCACTGTGCAGCTATACCGCCCTCTGTTTTCATTGAGAGCACTCTATAGTTGTAAACACAAATTCAGGGAAGGAATAGCTACAAAATGAGACCATCAATTAGTTTGTGTCTTTGACTTTGAATGGAATCAGGCACTTAACAAATGCCATGCAAGTAGAATTTTTATAGAATGATAGCATCAATCAGTTTGCGTTTTCATTTTTTGATGGGATCAGGCACTTATAAAATGAAAGAAGTTTTTTCAAACACAGGTTTAAGAAAGAGAGAACACATATAATACCAAATAATATTGAACTACACCAAACAATACCGAATAATAACGAACAATAAGTCCTAAAAGATTTGAAATATTTGAAGTGTACATATACAAGCGAGTTTCATGTTAGGTTTCATTTCATAAGTTTTATTTTAAATATTGTTCAGGAGTATAGCTTCAATATAATTTGTACCACAAGATATTTTCTGTCGTCAATTCTCCACTAAGTTTGCTTAATAATTCTCTCTTGGCCTATACCATTTGTAAAATAAGTTCCAGAAGAATTGAATCTGATGATGGGTACCAAAAAATAGATAAACCCAAGCACTTTGATGGCCAATTTTGTTAAAATGGCAGTATTCTTAATGCCATATTTTTATTGTGCCATATTCCTTGCACCATTTTTTCAAAGCATCCGCTCTAAGGATCTAGAATAAATATAAATTTTAGACATCTTTAGAAGATTATTATAGATTTCAAACATCTAAGAACTAGATAGATTTTAGACCAATTATTCTAAAAAATATAGGATTGGTATAGATTTTACATATCTAGGACAACCGTTGATTTTTAGAATGTATGACAAGTTTACATTTTGGAATAGCCGTTTTGAATTGAAATAACGTGCCATTGTAATGGAATGCTGCCACTTTAATAAAATTGACCATTTTGTATTCCAGACTAATATCATTTCTTTAAAACAAGTCACTAAATTCTAATTAGACATGTTTCATATTCACAATAAAAATTCCATGAAAAATAGACTATTTCAAAATAGACTTTTTCATCACTTGTGTGTGGGTACTTCAAGCCATGAAATGTCTTTGTTAAACCATGAATGCAAATTCTTGAAGGATTCTAATAACCCCTACGATTTAGGGTGTTGTTTTTTATGATGGTAGAAGAACATGCACCTTATAATAATTGTACCTAGGAAAATATGGATGGAAACATTCACATGTGCATCTTTGTCCACAAATTTGTCTTTTTATATTAGTTTTCATTCAAATACCGGCAAATTTAGTGTATTTTTGAGAAAAAATTGTACTTGCTCTAGAAATGATAGTTTTTGAGCATTTTTAGTGAAAACACAATTATACAACTTTAGGAATTAATATCAAACAAAACTCACAAGATTGACTATATTATTCATTGATTTCTTTATCTAAATTGGAAGAGGTCAATTATACTCCCTCCGTCCAAAATGATCTTGTAGTTTGACCAAAAATAAATTCAAGATAACAAATAATAATATTAACGTTATTTCAACTTATTCTTGAACATTTCAAAGAAATTGTTATCCATTCTCGAAATCTTCAAAATAACCAATTTTGAGCAATGGAAAGATCACTTATATGCGACAATCATATTAAGGAAAGTGGAAGCGAAGATCAATTGAGGCCAAAGGGGGTATGTAAAAACATTCCAAATTTCAGTAAAATTTGATCCCATATGCTTAACTCCTAAAGGACCAAGGTGTTTTTTCTATCCAAAAACACTGAAAATTATCATTTCTCTAGCCAAGAAAAAAGAACTTTAATAAAATTGTTTCTTTTTGCATATCCAACCATAAGATCTTATACTTGACTAGTAGATGAATTTGTGAAAGAAATTTCATAAACTTTCACTATGTAGATTGTAAAATATATATATTTAAAGTGAATAAAACAAATTTTGTTGCACCTTGCTTGACTACATTTTTGGGTTTAGGTTTTTTTAGTGTTAATTTTTTTGCACTATTGATTTCAATTTTCTACTTATTTATATTGAGTAGTTGAGTTCAGATTCTACCAAAACAAAATAGGAGAAAATAAATAAATTGTAGACTACATTTTTCCCAACATTAAAATTAGGAGCAAACACAGATTTAAAATTCTTGATCTTACCCTCCAAAGAAATAGAAGAATGGTTCATAGTAGAGGAATGATTTGTAATACTTTTCTATGCTACACCTACATCAAGATATTGAAGACAATAGAGAGACAATATTGTTTGCATGACACTATCCACATACAAATCAAATCAAAAATCAAAATGTTTAGGTTCAAAACATGTCTTATTGAGTAAACAAGGATTTTATTTTTAAAACTACAATTTGAACTCTATCCTTTTCATTTAAATGCATTGACAGAAACATCAAAGAACTTGAGCATTGCTTTGTCAAAATTGTCATGCAATTCACAAAGTATATAAGTTTAGGGTTTAGAATAATTAAAAGTAATTCAAATATTATATGTACCAATTTCTGGAAGGTGATGTATTCTAATACGTCCTAAAATAAAAAAATGTCTCACATCCATACAACAGCTCCCTATTCAAACCACCTCCACACTGTTGCCTAGAAAATCAAATTTGCACAAGGTAAGTCAAAGCTAGCACAAGCAAAGTGGGAGCCAGCTCATCTCAAGTAAAATTATATTAGTGGAATACATTGCAATACTGAAATATAATCCATTAATATAATCTTACCTACTTTGGGCTGTCTACCACTTGACTTGTATTGGGTTCAAATACACTGTGAACTACTATCTCTACACAATTTGCTCCTACATTTACAAGCAAAGGATGGCAAATTTGGATCCCGATTTTGGAAATCAATGCCATAATCCCATGTCAACCCCTACTTTGCATGAATATTTTGTTTTGTAAAAAATGCCACATGGTAAAAGTCCTTCCCAACGTTCTCAATCTTCACAGGCATGTCCATGAGGTTTGCATCTCCACATGTGCATGAAAGTAGTGCAATGCCAATTAGACAACCGACATGTAACAAAATGACCTTGAACATTCTTTAAGACATCCTAACTGTCTTACCTGTGATTCAAGAATCTTCCGACGTTCCCATACTGAGTGGCATCCAAGCACAACGCCGTGTTGTCATTCAATTTTTGTTCAGTGGACCAATCAGCATCAAGCTGCAAAGCATATGACAGACCATTACGGACTAAAAGGTTCCTCGTATCCATCTCACGATTTGTCAATATCTCCCCAATCATCTCAAATACGTATGCACCTTTGGGGATAGACTTAATAGCTCAAATATCCCATCCCATGTGCATTGTAAGGAACACCTCTACTGAATACTTCATCCCCTGCTAAACAACACAATTACCACATTTATTGTGGCATCCACATTTAACATTACACTCCCTAATGAAAGTCCTACCTACATCACGACTACTTCACAGGAAACGGTCCTTCAACAAGCCACCAAGCTTGTAGGCAGACTCATCGCCAGTTTCCTTTGTACATTCACAAGGAACCATTGCAGTCAAACAATCTTCTATGCCACAAACATAGAACTCACCCTTCCTCAACCCAATAATGGAAAGATTTAAGCGGGCATTGTTGTGGACCAAACTACAAGTCATATACTTGAAAGAATGCATTGGTGAATCATGTGGAGCTACACAAATTGGAAGCGCCTCCAAGCGCCGAGACAAGTCTTCAACATAGTACAATGGACAATCCTATATTAAACACATACAAACATCCCACATTAGAAAAGACTAGAGCAATCCAAAAAGAAGTTTGGTTCATGAAAATGTAGTCTCTGTTTCAGGAGCCTCCACTTCAAAGGCAATATACAAAGCTTTGCCTGTATGCCTCCTATGTAGCTGACGGAGATTCTAACCAAAACTGCAGACTCAAAACAGCAAACAAACACTAAGAGCGTCGATGCTTTTTTGACAGAGCTTTGTCTACCTGTGTAGACACTGTCAAGTTCCCTTGCTGCGACCTCGTATTTCTACGGCCTAGAGGTGAAAGGATTGGGCTGGGGTCCATGGTGGGGGCTACCGCCTCACCATTGTCATCTACCCCCCTAGCTGCTACCTTTTTCAATTCAGAAAAAGAACTATGCTCTAAACTATGAAGGTTCTCTATCGATGTGGTGGCCTCCTCTTTGACTTCCACCACCTTGCAATTCTTCTTACCCTCTTTTGGAACCTTTGTCTTATTTTTTGGTTTATTGACTTTGGTAGATTGAGGGGCCACTCCTTCAAGCTACTTCTATTCTTCCTGTGATCCAGCTTGTGGGTCCACTTCCAAAAGTTTCTCCTTCTCTTCCTCTGATCCTGTTAGGTCACCGTCACCTTCATCCTTTGTCTGAACAAAAACCCCCTTATCAGAATCGATCTCCTTCCCAACATCTCGCTCTTCAAAACCGATTTTGTCCACAATGAATCCTTCACCGTTGTGTTTTTCCTCCCCAACAGTTCCCTCACCATTGTCTTTCCCCTCCACAATAATTCCCTCATTGTTGCCCTTTTTGTCCCCAATAATTACCTCCCAAACTTCCATCTCCTCTCCTACATCAGGAGTCCCCTTCTCTTTGAGTTGACGATGTGAGCCTTCATTTGAAGGCACCACTTCCTTGGGCTCAGCTCTTGATCCTTCAGGCTTCCCCTCAACATCTCCGTCATCTGCATCCATCCCTTCCCCAGCGTATCCCAAAACTACTCCAACCCCCTCTACTGCGTTCTTTTCCTTCCGGCTTGCCCCCCTAGTTTCTCCAACTAGATTTGACAACAAAGCCTTTACATTGGATGTGTGATCATCTCGTGGTCCACGCAATAGCCTTGAGAGCAGCAATTTATGGGGACTAATATCAATTGGATTCCAAGACTTTCTAAGTGGTAAGTTGCTTACTTCATCATCCGTATCATCTCCACCCAAAAGAGTGGTAGCTCCATTATCTCCGTCCAAAATATTGGTACCAGAGCTAGAGGGCAGGTTCAGCACCATTTTCGCGAGCCCATCTTCATTGGACTCGGACTTTGAACTGAATTTAGGCTCTTCATCCATGTCGTTGTTGGTGAAGGCTTTGTTCTTTTTCTTTTTCTTCTTTCTTGGCTTCAATTTCAAGGCCAGACTCTCTACTTCATCCCAGGGTCTCTTGTTCTTTTCTTTTGCTTCAATACCTTCTTCTGGATCAATGTCTTCTCCCATTTTGGACCCCCTAGCACCTCCCCAATCACTAGCCTTCAGTGAGCAAATGGCTTGGCAATTTGCTCCCTCCATGAAATTTGCTGGAGAGATTGCAGGATGGGCAAAATTGATGCCAGCAGCTATACAACAAGCAACAAATTAGCTTTAGTGAAATTGAATTACAAATACTTGTTTTCATCGGTCTAGGGTAGTTACAACATTACTCCAAACTTAAAAGAGAATAACATACATGACAACAAGCAACTCATCCCTTAAACACAATTTCAAAAAACGATTTATTGAAACATATCAATATAATACATCTCCTTCACTAGTGAAGTAACATTACTATATGTAGATTTGAACACAAACAAGGACAAGAGGTTTGTTTAGTATAAAATAAAAGAATTGAAACAAAACACAAAAAATATTTCAAAAGAATATACTTCAGACACAATACATAAGATACACAAGGAGATACATTTAATCTAGTTCATTACTTTACAAATATTACGAGTAGAGTACAAACAACTTGGTTTGGTAAAGTATTACATAATGTACACCGAGATGAATTTAAATATCTATGAAAATTGTAATCACAGAAAAAGAATGAACTGGTAAACAAAAAATACAGAAAAGCAATTCAATTTTGACCTTTAAGTGCGTTTGTTACAAATAGAGTATGTGGGAGTACGTAATGTCAAACTCCAGAATTCTGGATTAGTTTAGGAGTAGATTAGTGAGGTTTTTCAAAATTTTTGAATACAAAAGTAGTAACCCGGAATAGTTAGCCAAACCAAGAAACTGGGAAAGTTCCGGCTTAGCAGAAACTGTAAAATGGATAAGGAACGGATCTTAACGGGATCCGTAATCCGGAAGGCGATCCGGATTCAGGAAACCTACAACCTAGCTTCCGGTCCGGGAATTAGGGTCCCGTTGGAAAAAGGCGGCGCATTTATAGGCCGCCCCAACGGGTGTCGGTTGCTGGCCAGCTACTTAAGCCGCTCTCCTCCATTTCTTTTCTCTCTTTCTTCCGCTCGAGGATACGTGTGTGTTTGCAAGTTTGGAGCGTGCATTAGCTGAGTGAAAGAATGGTGAGATAGGATCGGATAGGGAGAGAAGGAAAAGAAGGTGCCGATTGCACCGGGTTAGTGGGATTTGGTCGGCGTGGATGGAGGAATCTCGCAAACCGACAATTATGGCCAAGTGGCTCAATCTGGTCATACCGACGGACCCAAAAGCGCGGGTGCTTTTGGAAGGGGATTTGGATAGCATGGGATGCGCGAAGTTGTTGCGCAAACCCTGGAATCTCAAGGAAGAGGCAATGATCCACGAAGTTGTAACCGGAGCTCCGAATCAGTTCGAATTGACGGAGTGAGGGAAGTCGGCCAAGTGGACCAAGGAGATGTGGACGGAAGTCTACTCGTTCTGGAAGGCAGGTTCCGGATATGCCTTGAAGAATGATGGGTACGTTCACGGGAAGTTCCGGAATCTACCCCATCCGAGGGAAGGGTATGCGATCCACGATTGCATTGACGTGAGGCAGAGACAAGTGCTGGAGTTCCTGGTTCTGATACCGTATCCGGAGAAGCCCACCCGGCTCACCAGCATGTTGGGCAACACCATTTTTGGAGCGATGAAGGACAGACCGATACACTGGGGGACGATAGTGAAGGACGTGGTGCAGAAACTGGCGGACGGTGTGCAGAGGGCCAAGTCCAACCCGCTCAGCATCTACCTCTTCCACCTGTACTACCACAATGGGATTGTGAGTGAGCAGGAAACCAAGGACTATAAGGTGGCCGAGGAGATGCTCAAGTATGGTCTGGCTCCGAAACCGGAGAAGCAAGCCGAGGAAACCGTTCCGGAGCTGACACTGCCAAGGCCGGAGAGGGCAGAAACTTCGCGGCGGAAGTCGACCGACTCGAATGCAAGGGGGAAACAGCAGGTTCTGGAAACGGGGAAACTGGGACGGACCTTCTCAGACCTTGGAGGGAACGAGTTGTTTGATTTCAGAGAAGAGTGGTTCCAGGAGAAACGATATGAGGAACTGGCGGATTTTATATGCATGATATCCGACGAAATGAAGATGGAGCCAAACGAGATTTTGGGGGAGCTCAAAAAGTGCCTGGATCCAACCTTGCTCAGTAAGAAGGAGGATCAAATCCGGAAACTGGAGGAGGAGAAGAACCAACTCCAGTCCTGTTTGGGTGTTGTGGATGAAGCCCTCAGCTTTGCATCCAAGAGAAAGTTGGATGCTATGCATGTAGTGAGGACACTTACGGATTTGGTGGGATAGCCCGCAGATCAAATCACGCGCGCCCGGCTCTTCACCAATAAGTTAATTCAAGAGGGCGTCGTGACCGGAAGTATGATTCTCAAGATCCTGGTGGATTATGAGATCAAGATGGAGAACGTGTTGGCAGAGATGAAAAAGCTGTTGGGGTTTTTCGATCCGGCAGTCATGGACTTCATCAAATTTCCAGAAGTGCAAAGTGCGCAGCTGTGGAAGACTCCGGCCAAACCAGTCCCCGCCAAAAGAACTTCCATATCGGATCCAAGGCTCCAAGCCTTGCTGAAGGACGTTACGGCTCACTGTGCAGGTCAGGCGGGGCCGTCACGAAGGAGAGAGAGGTTAACCGCAGATGTTGCCAAGAAGGGTTTGGGTTCTCTAGTGGTTCAGGAAACTCTAGCAGAGACGATCCTGGTCACATTCCCTCCATGCACGGCAAGGATACTAGAGGGGAACATAAGATCCACGGTCCTGGTTTCTCCGGTTCAGACGGATCTAACAAGCCGGATGCCTATGGTAGAGAATCCAGCCAGGACACATCCGGAAGACTTCACCCACATGGAAGAAGCATTTGAGCAAGCAGAGGAAGGCGATGAAGAGGATCTGGTTGGAGCTTCATTGGGGCTGTCGTACGCGCAATCTAGGCGTAAGTATCCTTAACATAAAAATGTGCCAAGATAACACAATGTGGAAACATGCAATGTCAATATTTAGAAATCCAGACAAGTTTAGGATCAATTCCGTAAATATTTTCAAAAATTTGTAGTAGTGAAGCCGCAAACTGGAACATTTAGTAGAAACTAGGTAGTTAGGAAATTCCGGCTTGCAAAAACTTGTAGAATAGGTAAGAAACGGACTTTAGCCGAAATCCGGAAACCGGAATGGGATCCGGATTCAGGCAACCTACGAACTAGGGGTCCGGCCTATGAAAACTAGAAATTCGTTTGCAAATGGCGGCGCATTAAATGGCCGAACCAACGGGTGTCGGTCACTGGTCGGGTACTTAAGCAGATGGGCCTTTTGTTTTTCTCCCTCTTTCTTCCGCTCGAGGAGGTGTGTGTGCTTGCAGGTTTTGGAGCGCGTTTCTTTTAGAAGAGTGAAAGAGTGGTGAGTTAGGCCAGATAGGGAGAGAAGGAAAGGAGGGTGCTGATTGCATTGGATTGTAGGTCAAGAAGATGGCGGGATCATTGGTGCAAGGGCAGAAGACTATTCCCTCTGTCAAGCTCCTGTACCCAGTCATTCCGTCGGACTTTGCTGAGCGCTTAGAGTTAGAGGAAGATCTCTTTAAACTAGGGTGTATCATGTTCATCCGGCACCCCTGAATAGTTAGAAGTGAAGATTTTCTTCGTGAGTTGGTTATGGGGACGCCAAACCAATTCAAGCCGACGCCAAGGGGTCGGTGGGCCTCTTGGACGGAAGGGATGTGGACGGAAACTTACGGATTGAAGCAGTCAGGATCCGGAAGTGCGACCCGGACGGATAAGTTTTATGAAGACAAGTTCAAGAAACCGCTGCACCACGAGGAGGGTTTCACTGTTAGTGACTGTATCGATGAGCGCCATAGGCGATTACTGAATTTCCTGATTCCCATCGTGTATCCGGAAAAGCCAACCAGGGTTACGGTTACGGTGGCGAATATGATTTTTGGAGCAATCAAAGGCCGGATCGTGAACTGGGTGACTATAATCCACCAGCAGGTCAAGAAGATGGCGGTGGCTATCGACAAGGCCAAGCAGAGTCCGCTCAACACTTACTTGTTCCACATGTATCATCATTTTGATTTCATGACCCCGCAAGAACAAGTTGCCTATGAGACTGGAATGCAGATCTTGAAGTACGAAATTATGGAAGAGTTGAAGCCGATGGGAGAAGCGGCACTAGAAGAAGAAGAAGAAGAGGAGGATCCGGAACCGAAGCCGCTGGAGAAGAAGAAGCAACAGAAGACCACCAATCCGGACGCACGAAGAACGAGTCTGGACGTGCCAGAATCGAATCCGTCTCTGACCCAGCCATCACCGGAATCTTCCGATTTATCCGACTTCTATGAGGCTGGAACCAGATGGATGGTGCAGTGCCGGAAGATGCACGCCAAGATGGCAAAGGTGATCACGGGCGTCGCTAGGGAGTTAAATGTTGAGATGGATCAGATCTTCAACGAACTCCGGAAGAGACCCAATCCAGCACTACTCCAAGAGAAGGACAAGCAGATCGAGCTGCTTAACACAGAACGGGATCACTACAAAAACAAGTTCTACTGGACGAAGGGGCAGTCGCTCTCAGCTCGGAAGAAGGAGACGGATGCCCTGAAGCTAGTCAGGGATTTGAAGGTGTTGGTAGAAGAACCGGAACATCAAATCATCCGGTCCGCGCTTTACACGAAGAAACTTGAGAACGACGGCATTGTTACCGGATCCAGAGTGCTGCAAGTCCTGTTCAATTACGAGGCCAAGATGAAGATTGTTTTGGACGATATGAGGCAGTTGCTGGGATACTTGGATGTGGCCAAGGACGACTTTGGATTACTTCCGGATATCTTCATGGAGTCCCCGGGCAAGCATAGAGCCGGAACTTCCGGAACACAAGGAGATCCAGGCTTGAAGTCCTTGTTTAAAATGCCTAGGATGCCTCTCCCGAGTCATTTCCCAAAGTGGGGCACGGTAAATACTTTTGCCCCTTCCTCACAATCTCCGTCGGGATTCGGAAAGGCTGGGCAAAGGTTGCCGATCCGGAGAGATCTGTTAGAAGATTTGGGGACGATCAATTCGGCAAGAGAACACCCGGAGAGATTCCCTCATATGTCGGAACAGTCACCAGCACAAGGTACACAATTGATTGACTTAGGTGATCCGGCTCTAGAGACAAAACTGGAACCCAAGCCCGAGACCTGGCTGAACAAGAGGATGGAAATAGTGGAGGCCGAAATCTCGGATCCGGATGAAGAACTTGAGATGGTGGAACCTGAGAGGCAGCTGAAACTTCGGAAGTCGGAGAAGCGGAAACCAAAAAGCAAGAAGCCGATGAAGCAACAGATTGAAGATTCCGAGTCTGGAGAGTTTGAGTCGGGCTCAGAATCTGAGGAAGATACAAAGGAGGACGAGACGTCTCTTGCAACCCGTCAGAATCCGCCTCGAGCCGCCAAAATGATGCCAGCGAAGAGTTCTGGTAAGCCGACAGCCAAGCAGGGAGCCGGGAGTTCTAAGAAATCTCGAGTGGCCAAGTAATTAGAAAGGGACTACTTGTAGAGGTGGATTAGAATTTAGATAGTTTTGTCTCGGAACCGGATTCCAAGCGTGGGCCCGATTTTTGGGAACTTAGGGATAAGGACTTCCCGGTTTATTCGGGATTTCCTTGGTGTGTGTGTGAGGTTGCCCCGGTTTGTGGGGAGCCTTTTTTCGCTTTTAGAGTGTTGACTTTGGCTTTGTTTTGGGTTTTTAAGGGCGGGCAAGTTTATTTGCCCCTCATTCCCTCCTAGTTGATATTCAATTGTATTTCATTCCCTTTTCAAAATCTGAGCCCTCGGGTATGCATTTTTGTTCTATTAGTGTATCCGAATTGTCTGGACCTGTGGTCTGGCTGTTGGAAGGAAAGGATGGGTGAGGAGGAATCCGGATTTAGGAGAATATGGTCTGAGTCGAGAGTGTGCTATTGTAATGTCGTTGGATCGTTGACTTAGGAGCTGCGCACAGTGTCTTTAAACTACCAAAAGAGTAGTCCGGATCATAGAGTAGCGGGGAAGCGAGTCCGGTTGTCAAGCCGTGCGGAGGTAAGCACCCGCCCAAGGAAGCCCCCACCTGTCCAAAAGATCTGCCAACCTTAGGATTCATCTAAACTCTAGAAAGATCACACACCCATAACTTATTCCGGATTCTGAGATCTGTCGTTGTAGTAAGGGAAAGTGAAGTATATTTTGAGTGACCTGCTGTCTGGAGTTGCCATCCGGAAGTTGTGAGGATCCGAATCCTTTGTCTTACTGCAACCTTTTGAATACTCGGGTGTTGTTATTTGTGTTTGTTAGAATTGTAGGAGAACAAGAGTGGTGAAGTCCCTATCCCCCTCAAAAGATCAACTAGTGGATCCTCTGAAGGTAAAATAGAGGTATTGAAAACCGGATTTGAAGAAGAGACGTAAACCGGATTCCGGATAGTTTATTGTTCGGATTGTGAAAGGATCCGAAAAATGTTGAGTAGATGAGAAGAAAGAAAGATAGAAAAGCCGGATACCTAGAATATGCTACATATAATCCGGAAATTCCTTGGGACGATATTTCGTGTTATCTTGGCATATTTTTGTGTTAAGGATACTTACGCCTAGATTGCGCGTACGACACACAAAATATCGTCCTAGGGTATTTCCGGATTATATGTAGCATATTCTAGGTATCCGGCTTTTCTATCTTTCTTTCTTCTCATCTACTCAACATTTTTCGGATCCTTTCACAATCCGAACAATAAACTATCCAGAATCCGGTTTACGTCTCTTCTTCAAATCCGGTTTTCAATACCTCTAGTTTACCTTCAGAGGATCCACTAGTTGATCTTTTGAGGGGGATAGGGACTTCACCACTCTTGTTCTCCTACAATTCTAACAAACACAAATAACAACACCCGAGTATTCAAAAGGTTGCAGTAAGACAAAGGATTCGGATCCTCACAACTTCCGGATGGCAACTCCAGACAGCAGGTCACTCAAAATATACTTCACTTTCCCTTACTACAACGACAGATCTCAGAATCCGGAATAAGTTATGGGTGTGTGATCTTTCTAGAGTTTAGATGAATCCTAAGGTTGGCAGATCTTTTGGACAGGTGGGGGCTTCCTTGGGCGGGTGCTTACCTCCGCACGGCTTGACAACCGGACTCGCTTCCCCGCTACTCTATGATCCGGACTACTCTTTTGGTAGTTTAAAGACACTGTGCGCAGCTCCTAAGTCAACGATCCAACGACATTACAATAGCACACTCTCGACTCAGACCATATTCTCCTAAATCCGGATTCCTCCTCACCCATCCTTTCCTTCCAACAGCCAGACCACAGGTCCAGACAATTCGGATACACTAATAGAACAAAAATGCATACCCGAGGGCTCAGATTTTGAAAAGGGAATGAAATACAATTGAATATCAACTAGGAGGGAATGAGGGGCAAATAAACTTGCCCGCCCTTAAAAACCCAAAACAAAGCCAAAGTCAACACTCTAAAAGCGAAAAAAGGCTCTCCACAAACCGGGGCAACTTCACACACACACCAAGGAAATCCCGAATAAACCGGGAAGTCCTTATCCCTAAGTTCCCAAAAATCGGGCCCACGCTTGGAATCCGGTTCCGAGACAAAACTATCTAAATTCTAATCCACCTCTACAAGTAGTCCCTTTCTAATTACTTGGCCACTCGAGATTTCTTAGAACTCCCGGCTCCTTGCTTGGCTGTCGGCTTACCAGAACTCTTCGCTGGCATCATTTTGGCGGCTCGAGGCGGATTCTGACGGGTTGCAAGAGACGTCTCGTCCTCCTTTGTATCTTCCTCAGATTCTGAGCCCGACTCAAACTCTCCAGACTCGGAATCTTCAATCTGTTGCTTCATCGGCTTCTTGCTTTTTGGTTTCCGCTTCTCCGACTTCCGGAGTTTCAGCTGCCTCTCAGGTTCCACCATCTCAAGTTCTTCATCCGGATCCGAGATTTTGGCCTCCACTATTTCCATCCTCTTGTTCAGCCAGGTCTCGGGCTTGGGTTCCAGTTTTGTCTCTAGAGCCGGATCACCTAAGTCAATCAATTGTGTACCTTGTGCTGGTGACTGTTCCGACATATGAGGGAATCTCTCCGGGTGTTCTCTTACCGAATTGATCGTCCCCAAATCTTCTAACAGATCTCTCCGGATCGGCAACCTTTGCCCAGCCTTTCCGAATCCCGACGGAGATTGTGAGGAAGGGGCAAAAGTATTTACCGTGCCCCACTTTGGGAAATGACTCGGGAGAGGCATCCTAGGCATTTTAAACAAGGACTTCAAGCCTGGATCTCCTTGTGTTCCGGAAGTTCCGGCTCTATGCTTGCCCGGGGACTCCATGAAGATATCCGGAAGTAATCCAAAGTCGTCCTTGGCCACATCCAAGTATCCCAGCAACTGCCTCATATCGTCCAAAACAATCTTCATCTTGGCCTCGTAATTGAACAGGACTTGCAGCACTCTGGATCCGGTAACAATGCCGTCGTTCTCAAGTTTCTTCGTGTAAAGCGCGGACCGGATGATTTGATGTTCCGGTTCTTCTACCAACACCTTCAAATCCCTGACTAGCTTCAGGGCATCCGTCTCCTTCTTCCGAGCTGAGAGCGACTGCCCCTTCGTCCAGTAGAACTTGTTTTTGTAGTGATCCCGTTCTGTGTTAAGCAGCTCGATCTGCTTGTCCTTCTCTTGGAGTAGTGCTGGATTGGGTCTCTTCCGGAGTTCGTTGAAGATCTGATCCATCTCAACATTTAACTCCCTAGCGACGCCCGTGATCACCTTTGCCATCTTGGCGTGCATCTTCCGGCACTGCACCATCCATCTGGTTCCAGCCTCATAGAAGTCGGATAAATCGGAAGATTCCGGTGATGGCTGGGTCAGAGACGGATTCGATTCTGGCACGTCCAGACTCGTTCTTCGTGCGTCCGGATTGGTGGTCTTCTGTTGCTTCTTCTTCTCCAGCGGCTTCGGTTCCGGATCCTCCTCTTCTTCTTCTTCTTCTAGTGCCGCTTCTCCCATCGGCTTCAACTCTTCCATAATTTCGTACTTCAAGATCTGCATTCCAGTCTCATAGGCAACTTGTTCTTGCGGGGTCATGAAATCAAAATGATGATACATGTGGAACAAGTAAGTGTTGAGCGGACTCTGCTTGGCCTTGTCGATAGCCACCGCCATCTTCTTGACCTGCTGGTGGATTATAGTCACCCAGTTCACGATCCGGCCTTTGATTGCTCCAAAAATCATATTCGCCACCGTAACCGTAACCCTGGTTGGCTTTTCCGGATACACGATGGGAATCAGGAAATTCAGTAATCGCCTATGGCGCTCATCGATACAGTCACTAACAGTGAAACCCTCCTCGTGGTGCAGCGGTTTCTTGAACTTGTCTTCATAAAACTTATCCGTCCGGGTCGCACTTCCGGATCCTGACTGCTTCAATCCGTAAGTTTCCGTCCACATCCCTTCCGTCCAAGAGGCCCACCGACCCCTTGGCGTCGGCTTGAATTGGTTTGGCGTCCCCATAACCAACTCACGAAGAAAATCTTCACTTCTAACTATTCAGGGGTGCCGGATGAACATGATACACCCTAGTTTAAAGAGATCTTCCTCTAACTCTAAGCGCTCAGCAAAGTCCGACGGAATGACTGGGTACAGGAGCTTGACAGAGGGAATAGTCTTCTGCCCTTGCACCAATGATCCCGCCATCTTCTTGACCTACAATCCAATGCAATCAGCACCCTCCTTTCCTTCTCTCCCTATCTGGCCTAACTCACCACTCTTTCACTCTTCTAAAAGAAACACGCTCCAAAACCTGCAAGCACACACACCTCCTCGAGCGGAAGAAAGAGGGAGAAAAACAAAAGGCCCATCTGCTTAAGTACCCGGCCAGTGACCGACACCCGTTGGTTCGGCCATTTAATGCGCCGCCATTGCAAACGGATCCCTAGTTTTCATAGGCTGGACCCCTAGTTCGTAGGTTGCCTGAATTCGGATCCCATTCCGGTTTCCGGATTTCGGCTAAAGTCCGTTTCTTACCTATTCTACAAGTTTTTGCAAGCCGGAACTTCCTGACTACCTAGTTTCTACTAAATGTTCCGGTTTCCGGCTTCACTACTACAAATTTTTGAAAATATTTACGGAATTGATCCTAAACTAATCCGGATTTCTAAATATTGATATTGCGTGTTCCCACAAGGGCAACCCATTGAGATGGAATCGGATAGGGAGTTAGTCTTATCCAATGACAAGGAGACGGAAGTCACGACAACTCCACTGATCCGGCGTCTAATGCAGACCCGAGCAAGTGTTCGGAACACTCCCACAAAGACGACAGGAGGGACACAAGGCAGTAACAATTCAAAGAAGTCATGGAAGAAGTAGTTAGTTAGGATGTTTGGATTTTGGTTTAGTATTTGAATTCTAGTTCCGGAACGGGTTTTCCGCGCTTGGGACCTTGGTTCCGGATTTATGTTTAGGACAAGCCGGTAGTAGATTTTCTGGGTATTTTGGGGGGTTCTTTGATTGGCTACTCGAATTCTTGGGGTTGCTTTTTGGGCTTTTAGATGTTGACTTTTTGTAGGTTTTTAAGGGCTCACAAGCTGGTTGTACTGGGATTCCCTCCTGGCAGATTTTCATCTTGTATTCCATTCCTTTCTTTTAATCTAAGTGCTGTGTGAGCTTCCGGATTTTTGTTTTTGTGTTTAAGTGTGGGTCTGAATGCTTATGACTGTACTAGAGTGTAAGGGAAGACGAGTGAGGAGGAATCCGGATCTTGGGCAATCGATTCCATTTGAAAGGTACATTTGAGACAATGTCTGATTCTTGATTGAGTGAAAGTGCACAGCGCCTTTAAACTACCATAACGGTGATCCGGTTGATTGAGTAGTGGAAGCAAGTCCGGCTGTCAACCTGTGCGGAGGTAAGCGCCCGCCCAGAGGAAGTCGCCACTCTCCCAGAAGGTCTGTTATCCTCGAAAAGGTCTAGCATTTAACAAACCACCCCCGATAGGTTCCTGAACCTTATGATCTGTTGTTGTAGTGAAGAGTGGATCGAGTCTTGAGTGACCTGCTTTTCGGATCGGGTGTCTACGAAGTTGTGAGGATCCGGATCTTCTTTCCCTGTTGCAACTCCTTGAAATATTTGTGTGTGTGTGTTTGTGTTTGTCAAGTTTAGTGAGTGTGAGAACCAGAGTGGTGAAGTCCCTACCCCTCGAAAGATCAAAGCGGACCCTCTGAGGATGAAACAGAGGTGAAAGAAACCATCTTGATTTGGAAGTGAAAACCGGATTCGGATAGAATTCCGGATAGTGAAAAGTTCCGGAAAGAAGTGAATAGGTGATTGGATTGAGGAGAAAAGAGAATCCAGAAACTTGGAATGTGCAACATCATCTTGGAATTCCCTAGGACGATAATTCGTGTCATTTTAGCACAATATCGTGGCTAAAGATACTTACGCCTAGATTGCGTGTACGATAGAGTAGTTCAAATACAGAACCTAATCATTGCGTTTGGCACAAACTCACATGCATAACATACATTTAGTATGAGCCAATAGAATAGTGTTTCGCCAATACTAAATTGGCAATACTCGGAGTATATTTTCATACAAGCTGGAGCACTAAGTATGTTTTCATAAAGATTACGAGAAACAAAACAGTACACAAAGTCCGTTTCACTCGACACCATTTTCAGTCTGAATACACATAGTACATTCTAAAAATTACATTCATTGTATAGATACTGTTCATACAATCTTTAGATACCAATTCTAGGCTCTATAATGTAGTATACATATAGACAAAAAGATTTGTGTATGAAAAGTATCATTATAAAAACAAAATACAATGCAAGACTAGAAAATGAGAAAAAAGTAAAAAAAAATCTTTTACGTAAGTATGTTTCATTCTTATTGATTTGTTCTAAAATAACCCTCATAAGTGCATTTAATACAATACATATTATTCAACAAATAAATTGTATTTCTATAAGTACCGCAGCTACATTTGGGACATTTGCTGCAAAAGCCAAACATTACAAATTGGTGCAAAAATTACCTTATCTTATTATTTGTACGTTGCATACCTAATATGCAGAATGGAGTGAAGCATAGGCCTTAAAAAACAAGAGAAATAAGTTCTTATTGCTAAACATAATGTAGAATGTACATAAAAAAGTTTAAGTTTTGTATTATGCTATTAGAACTTGAGAGGAATTGAAGTTGACGGGAATACACCTATGTATTGTATGAAGATCAAAATTTGTAAGAAATAAGAACTAACTCACCAGAAATTGGACACTTAGACTTTGCCGCATCTGATTGGTCCTGCAAGATCTTCTTCCTCTCTTGGGAAAGACCAAGAATGGGGGCCCTCTCCACTAAGTCCGGACCAGGCTCTCCCCAGCCAAAACTGCGATGCCACTCAAGATGCGGCATTGCTTTGCAACCCACAGCCATGCATTTGTTACTATTGACAAACAAAACTGATGCCTAGAACGGGTGGAACAAATGTCTACAGGAAGAAACATTTATGTCACTATTAACATCATATACATTACTTTGGGAGATAGGGGACCTCCCAAAATAACAATGTCCTATTTTGTGCCTCAAAAATTGAACTCGAGTGGAAATAAATATAAGTTTAGAGTAACTAAATTCTTTAGTTTATACCTGCAATTTCCATTAAAATGGGAGTCTTAGGGAATTTGTG
The DNA here is from genome assembly GCA_963969595.1 of Neckera pumila. Taxonomy (NCBI): domain Eukaryota; kingdom Viridiplantae; phylum Streptophyta; class Bryopsida; order Hypnales; family Neckeraceae; genus Neckera; species Neckera pumila. The sequence goes on from OZ018418.1 coordinate 3,626,752, forward strand.
TGTGCCGGGCTAATGACTTATCAAAGTGGCAATAGTCATTTCCATATAAATACGTTGTATGGTCAACTTTGGACACCAAGTCATGAACTGAACGGTTGGTTGTAAGAGGCTATTTATCGCATCCAGGTGGTCCGAGTTTGATTCCTATTGAAATCGTATGAGCGGCTATGAGATACACATGACTTGGTGTTGCTGAGTGAACTTTACAGGCAGGAAAATTAAAACAACCAATCGGCCCGCTATCCAAAATTGTGACAAGTGGTCTTAGCCACTAACAAATTTTTATAACTTGTACTGTATTTTTAAAAGACATAAATTAGTTACATAATCTGATAATGAAATGATGCCAACATACACAATAACACATGTATCATTGAATGAAAAATGTATTAAATAATATAAAAAAGTGCACTTGCTACACAAATGACTACACACAAAATATAGAAATACTCCCGAAACAACTCTATAAAATCCAATCACCTTACTCCAATCCACACCACCTACTCTACAACATACAATATAAAATCACATAAAATTGTCTCTACTTATGCCAAAACATACGGATTATGGAATACTAACTACCAAACTTAGCTTGAAATACTACAAAGTATCTCTAAAAAATGCGGTGCATGCTCAATCGGAATCATACAAACACAAACTCCCGTTGATGACATCAACTTGAGCTGCAGGGATTCGAAGGACACATTCCACTATGTCTTTCTTAACCCTAGACCTCCATGTGGTGATGAGAGCATTTGTGTCCTGCCAAACAGGTTCTTGGGCCTCGTCCACTTTCCAACGCAATCCCTTAACAAAGTTCCAACCATTGTAAAATTCTTGAACATTTCTCCCTCGTGCCATTGGCTTAAAGTACTGAATCAAAATACAATTTGGATGCTCCGGGTTCGTGAAAGGGGCAGATAAAGCTTTGGCAATCCATACGGGTTTTGTATCACCATTAGCAGGTTGAAGGGCGACGAAAAATTCTTTCTCAACATCACGACCCACTCGGAAAGATGGCAAGGGACGATCACGACGTTGCCCCACAAAGACATCATCCTCAGCAAATTCCTCACGAGCTTTGCCATTGTCATCAAATTTGTCCTCCTCGATTGCTTCCAATCGGGTAGAAGGCCAGAAGCCCTCTTTCAGCAGTTCAAATGGTACAATAGGCTCCAACAAACATGCTTTTACTGCTCGCCAATAGAACACCAAATGCTCAAAGCATCTCCTATACTCTCCAATCCTGTCTTCATTGCATAATGCCTTCCAATACTTGATGAACCTAGAAATCCCCTTGGAAATGTCATCCATACCCCTCATTGGAAGGTGGGCGACAGGCACGGGCTCTCCACGAGGCCATAGACTCCGTCCTTCTAAGTCTTCTTTCCACAATTTGATCCCCCCTTCTTCTGGGGGCCAATGACTATCCGTGCAATCGCTCTTGTACTTCATGATCAGAACACCCGCTGAGTTCAAATAGAACTTGTATTGTTGTGCTTTGGTGTGGCCAACAAGTGCTTCATCCCCTTCCAAAAGGGAGCCTTCTATAAAGGCTTTGAAATCCGGTACCTCCTCGATCAAGTGAGGAATGGTAGGCATAGAATCCACATCCATGAAGGATTTCATGAGGACTGGGATGGTGGGGAAGCTTTCTTTCTTCAACTGCATGCTCCATCTGCCAAACAAAGCATCGATGTTGTCGTGCGTATGACCGACCAACATGAAACTCACACACTTCTTGGAATATCTTCTTTGCAATGAGGAGAGACCAAAATGCAAACACATATCAATTTTTGTTGTCTCCTGTAGCGTTGCCCATTTGAACATTGAGAACCGGAGGAAGGGGAGTCGCTCCAATCGGGACTTCTGGCGGTGGCCGAAGTGATGAGTTGCACATTTCAGCTCCTTTCAACACCGCTTCAAATAGAGGAGCAGAGCCCGACCTAACAAACAACTCCCAAGAGGAGTACTTTGGGGGGGGGGGTTCAAGGTCTCGTAAGAGCTTAGCTAGTGAACCCACTGTGTAGTTGGAGTCGTGCAGGAAGATATCTAAACCATAATGTGCAAAATGCACGTCGCCATGCCCGTGAGCAATCATTCCGGTGACCGAGACCGGCAACTTTGTGAGTCCGTCAAGTTGCTTGCTCTTGTGGGAGAACATAGGAGATGCCGTTTTGGTATGATCCATTTTGTCATGCATGATTGTCAAGCATTCGTGAGGGTATGCAGTTGACCTGTACCGATTTGCATAATAATTATCTTGATGAGCTTGAGCACATGTATTATGCTTGTCCAGCAGATGGTCCCATTTTTGTCACAATCCAATGGGGGCGGTCCTTCTCTGTGCTTGAAATCTATCACAATCCGTGCAACAAGCGAAATTATCTCCGGGCTTCTTCACGGAGTACTCAGGAAAATTCAACTTCCTAATTTTGCTAATGCTTAAGGTGGAGACGTCCTTCAGCCCAAACACTGCATTTGCTGCGTTGACGTCAAGGAGTACATTCTTCCATGTGAAGGTGGCCGGCAGAACCTTGGACACGATCTTCTCTCCAGAAGGAAGAGTGTGTGTACGATGCGGCATGTGGTCAACCGACTTCTCAAGCAAACAGTTCAATGTCGCAGCGGCCTGCAACGAATGCTTCTAAGATTTTTGCGTGCCCAAATTTCCATGTGATTGAGCTTGATCACCTCTAGCAGCATATCCCTGAAAATGATGGAAGGTCGTTTCCGAGACACCTGCAATATGCCGCCATGCCGCCATACAGACCTCAATCCCTTCAAGAGTGACCATTCTCTTACCCTGACGGTCACAGTGGACCTGTCGATGCACGTCCAACTTCATGTGGTAACAGAATTCGAAGGTCGTCTTGTGGTACATACGCTCACGGAAGGTACAAATCTTCTCTCTAGGAAAAGGTTGGACACAGTTGCTTGAACAATATGTCTTGCTCAACACGGAATTGACAGATTCCTGAGTGAGAAGATTGTTGGCTTTCACACAAATTTGAGGAGGTGGAGCATTCCTGACGACGCTCGTATATGGTCTTGCAGTAGACAATGACGGCTGCGTCAGTCTAGCCTGGTGACGATTGTACTCATCGCAAACCTTGTTATCACCCAAACGTGCCCCATTCAGAAAGACACGAGTAATTGGCCATGTACGAAATGAGTACTTCCAATCTTCAGGAACATCCTCAACCTGTAGCGACTTCAAAATCTGAACTGTGACGAGTGAATCTCCTAGAGGACCATCGCTACCAACAACGTGATCAAAATTCACGCTGTGACAGATTCCCTCAGCCACAAGCTAACCATTGGCATTGTGCAGAAGAACAATCTTTGTGCTCCAAAGTCGACGTGGGACACCATCACAGTCAGGTACGACGATGTCTTCAAGCTGCGTATTCTCCACCTCACCTTCATCCAAAGAATACTCCACGACAGGCCGCCGGAAAGCATCCATAATACCTACACACAAAAAAAGTGATGTTCAGTGAAGGAATATGATTCACAATGCAGGCCCCAGGAACTCTCAACAAAATCAACTCGAGGCGAGTTAAGCCATTACCTAAATCTAAGCTACTGCAACATTTCTTAATCACCGTGTACAAGAGTATGAGTCCACTATATACTGGACACAGTAGAGAAGATTATCTAGAGGCGGATCACGTCCGACAGAGCTCATTTAACTTGAGTCAAGTTGAAGACAGCAGCGGCAGAACATAGGACTTACTAAAAAATATCCTCAGTCCCGAATCACCCGCACACATCAGACCAATTGGACAGGAGATAGAATTGGTAACAAGTAGACTGAATCTGATTTCACGGACGTGACATCCATCACCACTGAACTTGTTGACCTGATCCAATATGTCAACCAATCCCGGCACACAAGCTAGCACAAGTCTTGTAAATTCTAGAGGTATTTAACTTGGCCCGAGTTAACCCCAACGACAACTAATATGTATCCGAAGAACTGTCACACCATGACTATTAAACTCGTGTCAAGTTAACTCTGGTGAGACATGGACCGTATCTAGATAGTTGTTATTCCATGATGATATAACTTGGGTCGTGTTGAACCAGTATACTCCACTTAACTCGGTTCGAGTTGAATCTCGTGTTACGATGTGGATATTGCTAGGCTTATTAGTTAACTCAAATCGAGTTAAATGTCCATCTCGCATTTCACGGGGCGTCATATTTTATAGTTTGTCAGATTCAATCCCAAGAATTCCGGCGACAGTGTCGGACTGTCTCACTTGCTCAGGTTACCGTAAACAACCCAATTGCCTGTAGACGTTGGTGCAAGGTTGATCACAAGTAACAACAGAGAATCCAAACCAATCTGAAACATCACAAACATCAAATGCAATGCAGAAAAAGAACATAAAATTCCTACAACCCAGCTACATGATAACTTCATGATTTGTGACATCGAATACTGCAAATGCACAAAAGAGATTGGAAGAAGGATCCATTTCAACACAAGCACAAGGAATGCATTGTGCAGAATTAAATGTGTAATGCAAGACAGGGACACCTCCGATTGAGAATACAAGAAGAACTACTGCATACCCAGAATCTCGTGAACCAAAGCAGTGAACAAAACAGACCCCGAATTCGTGAAGTGACACTGCGGCAACAACTCCTACAAAATCAAAATGCAGATGAGCTAGAGCCCAAGAAACCAAACGGAAAGAGCTCTGAAAGCACGGAAATGAGACATATTGCGAGAAGTAAAGGAGGTCTGTGAATGTAGGCGGCGACAACAAGAAAGAGATGATGGAACTCTGTCGTCGGCAGCGAAGCGGATTGATGGATAGCTGCGGGACGGTGAAAGTGAGAACGGTACGTGGGAAGGTAAACGAGAGAATGTACGTGGGATTTTCAAACAGTTGTCTTCAAGGCCAAATAAAAATAGATAGGCACTTTTCACTGCCACTGGCAGCTGTAAGCATTCAATGTTGACAACGTAGAATCTTCCAATTCCAGTTTTAGCTAAACAATTATGTCATTCTTTACAGCTTTTCAACTGCACTAAGAAGATCCCATTTCCCAGGAACTATTGTCAGTAAAAGTTAAATCCATCGGTGGCTACAGAAAAAGTAACGGAAGGAATCCGAGTGTTGTACAACTGTACATGGTCAGGTTAGGTTTTTGAGGTATAGCAAAAACGTTCAGGGTTTGGTTAGGGTATAGGGTTCAGTATTAGGGTAGGGTTCAGTATTAGGGTAGGGTTCAGTATTAGGGTAGGGTTCAGTATTAGGGTAGGGTTCAGTATTAGGGTAGGGTTCAGTATTAGGGTAGGTTTCAGGGTTGGGGTCTTTAGGGTAAGGCATGAAAGCTCTTGGGAAACAAAAATTGCTGACCAGTCATTAAACCCCCTCAAGTTCGATGAATATGTTTTCACCAAAATACTGAACACATGTCATTCTGAGTACAAGTATCCAATTCTTGGGGATTTCTTTTTTCTCACATATACCAAAAAGTTTTCTACTATGGTGAACTGAAAACATGTGGTAAAATTTTCAGAATTTTCCACCGCATGGAGCCGTGGACTGCAAGTTCCAACATTGAAATTCAATGAAAGCATTTTTTTGACCCTCTGGAAAACAAGGGTGCTACACTTCAGATGCCCACATTCCTATGAAAGAATGTCCAAAATCATGGTGCTTCTCTGGAATTTTTTTCCTCGACAAGTTTAGTACATGCTTAAAATTTTTTGGATTCATCTGGAATTGAGCAGCGCAAAGGAAAATATAGCAATTTGACTATACCACATAGATTGCTATTCATTTTTGCAAAAAAGGTTCATGTAACCCATAAAGTTCCATGACTATGTTCTCACCGAAAACGCTCAAAAACTATCATTTTGAGTACAAGTATCCAATTTTGAAAAAATAAAATTTTTGGCATATGTAACCGTAGGATCTTGTAGTATGGTGACTTGAGAACATATCTTAAAAATTTCAGGAATTTCCTCCGCCTGGATTGCAAGATATAAGCATTCAAAGTTACTAAAACCATGTTTTTGGAACTGCAAAAAATAGGGCAGCAGTACTCCACAAGCTCACTTTTTGATTAAAAAAATTCCAAAATGATGGTGCTTCTTTGGATTCCTTTTCCTAGCCAAGTTGGCTACATGCTTGAAAATTTTCACTTCATTTGAAACTGTACAACATATAGGAAAAGAATAGTAAGTAGATAGTAGTAGAAAATGATTCAAAATACAAAATTGTCAAGAATTTAATTATGGAACTGAAAAATGCTGATCCCAATGGTGGCAATGTTGTAATAAATAATCTACATCCTTGGATTTTTTTTTTTTTTTAATTATTGAAAATTGAGTAAAATAAAGGACTTCAAAGTTTATTTTAGTGTACAAAATCCATAACTGCCCGCAAACTTGTAGACCCTTTTCTTGGCCCTTTCTTGGATGCAGGGACTAAAACATTATACCACAATTACATTTTATTTGTTAAAACAATAGGTTAAGTAATACACCACATTTTGAAGTTTAGGGTGACGGTGTAAGTCAAAACACGTTAAATCCGGCATTCAAATTGGGACCCGCAAGGTGAAAATGCAGAAATTCGTGGGGGTAAACAAAAAATCTTGCCCCTATTTGAGTTGTGTCTACAGATAGATGTTAACCTCCCCTAGCTAATTTGGGGCCTTTGATTGCAAATATGAAATCAGAATTAAAAATAATAATAATATGTGAAAAATAAAAAATTCCTGCATTTTTTCGGGGGATAAAACTCCTGTGTTTTCCCCCTACGGGTCCCAATTAGAGCTCGGGGTTTGTAGTCAAAAACTCAGAAATTGCTGTTTCGGTAACTCTGAGTCTTACAAGCCATGGCCTTCAGGATTTTCCACCTGATGATTGACTTCGAAGAATGACCCATTCTTCAACCTTGTCACAATTTTCTAATACAACTTGTATTGGCAAAGCCTGTAGGAAACAAAATGAGCCCCACGCAAGTACTTTATAAGACCACTTAATTAGGTTATAAGGAAACAAGATTAACATTAATGAAATTTGATAGGAATAGTGCAGTAGGTCAATAGAGTACCAATTCAACATATTTTTTGCCGGTCTCTCCTTTCTATCTTCTTGTCTTTAGGAATGACTTCATAGAATAGATGCTTCCTAAACGCTGAATTTGTACAAGAGCATCATTCATGTTGGTGACCTCTTATTTCATGGAAGGTCACATAATTGGCTTCATTTTTTGCCTTACGATGGAGATGCTTGTGCCTGTGGGTGATTGACCAAACTTACTGCAGCTTACAAGCTGGGATATACCTGGCTAACACAACTTAGCCATTTCTAATGTTGCAAGAATTCCAAGAGTCGTACTAGACGATCGTTGTTTCCCCTTTCTTATTAATCTTTTCTCTGTTGCAAGTTAGGATGTCAAAGTAGGACTGAACAACTTTTAGAAATGTTTACTGACATTCATGCGCCAAAGCAAGAATGATAAGTTAGCTACTGATGCTTGCATCTTGGAGCACTCTAGGTTAGAGCTACACAAAGAAGTAGGAAAAAAACGCACAATACATATGCATTGACCTTGTCCAAACAAATTTCAATTAAGGATTTGATCATAGTTCATAAATGCAATACTCATGGTTCAAGGGTCGTGTAAGTTAATGCTTGAAACCCTACTTCTTGAAACTAAAGCTCACTAGAAACATTCTTAGTTCTTTGATTGTTTAACCATCTTCACTATTAATCTCTTTGTGATTCATATGAATCCACATTAAGCTTAATCAGTTACTCCCAAAATTAATCGTCTTTTAACTAAATAAAGAATGTTCAAGAATTGTTGTGTAGGTTGAAATTAACCGGACATTGCAAAGATGGTGGGTGCTAAACAATGGCTTACGTAAAAATAAAAACAAACAAATATTGAATTAGGCGCACATAACTGAGTTCGCGTTGTATCTCCACTGATGAGCATGCTGTTGCTGCACCTTGGAAGACTGATAGTATAGGCTTCCCAGTTTTAGTCATTGTCCAGGCACTTCACCCCTCGGAAGGTACCAATTTCCTTTTCAGTTCCGCTGAACAAAAGTATCAATTGTACATATTCTTGGCTAAAAATCCTTGCTTGCAATCACTTGAATGATTTAAAAAAGTTAGGGGAAACAACAATTGTTTTCTATACATGGCTCTTGGAATTTTGAACAAGGGTGAAGAATGGGTCATTCAATGTCGCATTGTCACACCTGAAATCAACCAACGTACGTATGGACAACTACACTCACAAATAAGAAAGCCACAAGCTAAGCCTTGCAACAGAGCTAACTTTTCTCCACAAAGGAGCACGGTGCTACATAAGATTTTGCACATTCACAAGTGGAATAATTTGAATGTCCACGGTGGAATTGACGTCAAGCTTTAGAGCGAAAGCTTCTTTGTAATGCAAAATATATTGTGCAGTGCCAAGGTTGAAATCATTCATAGGTATTGCCATGTAAGTTGCTGAATTTACATATGTTCCCAAAAATTGGCTCATCGGAAATCAACCAACACGCATGCAGCAGTGCTTACAAGTGGGAAGTTCTCAATCAGAGGTCCACTGAGTCAATTCCTAAACCTATTGACAAATTCACTGAATTCAAACAGACATGAGAATTATCCTCAACACTCCAATTACGTATTTAACATAATTATCCGATCTACAGCGAATGAATATCCCACGATCTAAATTGAAATGACACTTGAAGTCAATGTCATAAATTTTATGTACAAGTCATGAAGACTCTTCAAAAATCATGAAAAGCCATGGGTGTTAAAAAACAAAATGCTCTATATCTTGACTTATAGAGGACCTAATTTTATAAAAGAAGACCTGAAATTTGAATTTAAAAATTAGAAATCTCACATATCTATAGTCCTTTCTTACCTATTTTTATTGGGTTTGGAAGACAGAAGTAATCAAATTTATTCATATGTGATAAGTTTGTGAAGATGATGAGGTTGAAGACAATCAACAAAATTTTGTTTTTTTTGTATGGCAAAGACCCCTAACTATAGAAGTAACTGTAACACATCCCATGTAATAAGAAAAATTCAATCATCAGATACTATGCATTCTTTAACTTTTGAAAGTAATATAGAACAAAATGATCTTAAAAAATTGAATGCTCCCTCTGTTTAAAAAGAAAACCAATGTTTCCTTTGTAAAATACAAACAAAATACCAATTTTATTTTGAGACAGAGGGAGTGATTGCTATCTATTTCGTGTTAAGCACACTTACTTATACTACATGTGAACAATTTCAAAATGCACGTAAGTGTATAGTAAGAACACTACGGTCCAACAAGTTCTAAATGATTGATATTTTTGAAATCTATGATCATAATACGAAACTCATTCCATTCTCACAAGTTCTAACTTCAATTATGCTCAAATTTCTTTTTCACCCTTCTACTTTAACCCTTGAAGGACCCAGGTCCTTTTTCTGCCTGCCCTTCTTTTGTCAAAACTGCCATTTCTATAGGAAAAAAAAAAAAATTTGAAAAAATTTGAAAAACATTTGAAATTCTCACATGTAGCCGTAGAATGTTACACCTAACTAGTATGAGAGTGTGTACTAAAACTTCCAAAAATTTTGACCACACAGATTGCAAGATATCTGCGTTTAAAGGGAAAAAAAGAAGTTTTCCAACACATTGCGGGACTACATTTTTTGACTTTGATAATTTTTAACTTTAAATTTTTGCACTACAAAGTTTCGAGCTTCAAAATCTTTTTAGTAGAGAATTGAGTTTAGAGTCTAGCAAAAATAAAAATTTTAAGAACCTTCATTATTTATGAGTGTTACTTTGACATTTCCACATATAAAGGACCATTTATATATTAATATATTGGATATGTTCTACAAATTAAATTTTTCTGTAGTTTATCATATAGAATACTACCTGGTCGCTTTAAAATACAGAAATTATTATCTAATTAAGCAAATAGATTCAATAAAAATAATCATGTACCTTTTTCAATTCGTATTTCTGTGTATAATAATTTTAGAATTGAGGATTGTAATCTTTAAACAAGTTTTAGGATTTAAGGTTTTGTTTCATGAAGCCCTTTAAATTCAAACTCTATGGCTTCTGATATTGGTTGTCATTAAAGTGCAGGGTCCAATTTTATAATAGGATCCCTTTTGTAATTGCTAGAGCGGTAAATAGTATTCTAAAGAATCTTTAGTGGATCACTGTATGTATATTCTATACCCTTCATCACACAGGCTAGGGTATAGAGTATATATATAGTGATCCACTCCAGACTTTGGAGTCCCTTTGTATGGTACTTGATAAGCATTTGTGTAGATTGTGTTTTAAAAAAAAAATCCAAATGGTTCATGCTCTTCAATGCATGGCATTCAAAAAAGGAATGAAAGTGCCCAAAATTAAATGCAATTGTGATTTTCATGAACATTTTCCATGGAATGAATATTTTCCATGTGTTTCTTGGTCTACCATTGTTTGTCATTACAATCAAAGTCTTTAATGATGCCAACTTCGTAGGAAGCTGGTTTATCAATGCTATTGTTTCAGCACGTCTAAACCTTTTTAGGAAATTCAAATTCTGTTCAAAAATCCTAATTTTAATCCAACTATTATTAGTACTTAGAAACATTCTTAGCATATTCGAATTGTGTCCACAAATTATAAAGTAAAGTCCAACCTGCTAGAAGTTTTGGTCACTGCTTTTTATAAATTATTGAAACACAAATTGATATATTGTTGGAAGCACAAAATAAGTTTCTTCAATTATATGATACATGGTATTTCAATTTAATTATTTAAAAAATAAGTTTATAGCTTTTCTTTCCATATGATTAATTGTAGATTTGCACAATTATATTTCTCTTTGCTTTATAGTTGTGGTTAGTAGTCTTCATAATTGCTGACCTTGAACTCAAACACTTCAAAGGTGGCACAAAGTTCCTATTCAACTTACCGTACAATTATTGCAGTTGTCTTTTAGTTGTTAGAAAGGCCCTAAACCCTAAAATCTTTTTTCCAATTCCATTTTATACTTTCATTTTCTTACATTGACTTTCAAATTTTAGAAATTTGTATATATATGAAGTGTAAGAAAAGAAATTCTAATATTGTCTTCAAGAATGTCATAATTTTAATTTTAGCATATAATTAAATTACAGGTTTCTTTGAAGGAAAATTGGGAGAACTTTTTTAAACGGTACATAAAAATCCCTATATGAACTTTTCAGATTTGTTCCACAAAACAAGATGCTCTATAATTATTGGACTTCTCTCAGATAAAAGATTAAATAACTGAAGCTTATAATTAAGGATGGGCTACTCTCCATGAAAATCATCCAGTGTGCATACACTACTTAAAGATATTAACTAAAAGTACTCGATTGAGGTCAAACTACTATTCAGGACCTACATTTTGTGCAGTATTTTTCAAAAATGAGCAATTGCACGAATGTTCCAGAATGCTGCGAAGAGTATTTGTCTAAATTGGCAAGTTCTAAGCGTCAATTTCCAAACGTCTTTGGTAAAACCATTCCTAAACCTTCATAACTTTTGACTCATTGATCAGAATGAAATTGTTCAAAGTTTTTTACGTATATATAAGTCTAGAAAACAAATTTCAAAGTTTTATTTCTAGAAAAAGGTATGTTTTTTTATTTCCTCTATTTGCCCAATTACCAAAAAAACCCACATATTAGGTTATAACTTTTGACTCACATTTCCAAATGTCATGAAATAAGTGCATCTGAAAAGTAATCCTTGCAGGGACCTTCTATTAAAATTTTAGCATAAAATGTAAATGATCTATTGTCACAAGTATGTATACGTGCCCAAAATTTCTATATAACCACAAAATGCATGCCGCTCCGGTGCTTTTGGGGTTAAAATGGCATGGTCATAAGGATGCATTTAACCCCTAGAGGACCAACATGCGTTTTTGGGTTGTATAGAAATTTTGGGCATGTACGTGTGACTAGAGATATCAATACTATAGGCGGGAATTTCAATAGAAGGTGGGCGCAAGGAATATCATTTGTACGCACTGAATTTCATCACATTTGGAAATGTGAATCAACAATTATGGCCTAATATATTACTATTTTTTCTAACTAGGGAGTGCAGGCAAATAAAAAGAACTCACTTTTTGCGAAAGTTTTAAATTGGTTTTCTAGAGTTATATGTACGTAAAAAGCTTTGAATCCATCCAATGTGATCTATGAGTCAAAAGTTATGAAGTTTTTTAGTTTGAGGGCAGTTCTGGATTCTTTACTCTAAATTTAATTTTGAAGTCCTTCATCTTATTCATTTTTCAATATTCGTTGCAAAAAATAAAATCAAAGGATGTAGATTATTTATTACACCATTGCAATCGTAGGATTAGAATTTTTCAATGCCATAATTAAATTCTTGACAATTTAGTAATTTGAATCTTTATTTACTGCTATGTACTTTCTATTTTATTCCTTTGTGTTTTACAATTCCAAATGAAGTAAGAATTTTTGGGCATGTAGCCAACTTATCAAGGAAAAAAAATCCAAGTAAGCACCATCATTTGGGACATTTTTTCATCAATAAGTGAGTTTGTGAAGTGCTACTGCCCTTTTTTATGCAGGGCCCAAAAAATGGTCTTAATGAATTTTGCTGACACATGTAATCGTAAGTTTTTTTTAAAAAATTTGGTGTTTGTACTAAAAATGACAGTTTTTGAGCGTTCTTGGTGAAAACATAGTCTTAGAACTTTAGGTGTTAAAGTGACATAAGGCCACAGTGAATGGGCCACAATCAAAGGTCCACGGTCACGGTCAAAGGGCCACGGTTTAGGATTCGCAATGGGCGGTATGGTGCAAGGTTCGGAGCTGTTGTCTAGAAACCCTGGCCCTCATCCACCATTCCTGGCAACTCCTGTGCGACTTCATTTGCTTCCGTGATTTTGTGCTTTTGAGAGATTTTGTGTGCTTTTGCGTTAGAGGTTCCTTCATTTTTGCTGCAACCTGCGCTAACTTGATTCGGGGGCTTCTTCGCTTTCTGTTGTGCGGCGTCCTTGTCAACCTCCTAGTGGGCGACCTAGGCGCGCTTTGTGGTGGGTCGTCGAGGCGCGGAGGTGGAGCTAGGCGACTTGGGCGTACTGTCTGTGTTGCCTCCTCGTGTAGGTGGGAGCTCTTGTTGGGCGACCTGGGCGTGCATCATTGTGTATGGGATTGGGGGTTTTGGTGGAGCTTGGCTAGTACGTGCTGGACGAGAGTTCTTGTTTGCTTTCATTCTGTAGAGGCAACTTCATGCACTAAATGTAATTGCTTGTGCTTGTGGACGTGCTACACTGAATGTAATTCTTTGTACTTGTTCTTGTGGACGTGCTGCTTCCGTAAAGTTCCCACGTACTTGCATTGTGGTGCACTGGTTTCTGTTGCAGTTTAGAATTTTAATTTTGCTGGGCGACCTTGTTGTGGAAATGGTTTTCTCAAAATTGGATTTTTGAGGTTTGGGCGCTCAATTGGATTCAACAGTCTTATGGTTTTGGTTTAGGTTTTGTAGTTGAATTCTTGCATTTTGTTTCTGGTTTTGTGAGTTTTTGTTGACTGCATTAGTCTTGTCACTAGGATTTGCATTTGTTGCTTGCGTTAGGTATATGTTGAGTTGATTTCCAATTCTTGTATTCAGTTTTTGCAATTTTCTATGTCCATTGCTACGTACAAGTTAAACTTCTGTCGAGTTAAATGTAGGAACGTCTATAATAACCCCAAAAATGTAGGTTTCAGTCGACGCGTATTTAACTCGACAAAAGTTTAACTTGATAGATGACATAATTAAGGTAGCAACCCAGAGAAATTTAACTGGAGATGAGATAAGAGGCTTCAAAGAACGGAAGTTTTATCACAAACGGGAGCGGCACACCAACACCAAAGACTTACGAACATAGAAAAAACATCGAAGTTGCGGAGAGAACCAACAGCTTTAACTCGGCTCGAGATAAAAAACACTTCCCAAACCCTACAATCAAGAAGGTACAGCAGCTAAAGCTAATTCGACAAGAGACAAGAATGCTAAATATTAACCAAAGACATAGAAGGCATAGGAATATACAAACATCAACAACCAATTAAGGAGGTTTAACTCGTATCGAGTTAAAAGGCCCTCCGGTATGAATCGTGAAAAGAGAACCAAAGACGTCAGCCCCGTGACAAGTTCACCAAGTTAGAGAACTCTCGATGGTCTGGGATAGACGGTCTTCACTCGGATAACAAACGGTGTCATAAATAAGCGCCCAATATAACAGGATTCATCAGGAATGATAAGTAGGACAATAGAGCGATGTCAGCGGTGATCTTCTGGTTTTAACTCGGTTGGAGTTAACATGTGCTATTGTCCTGGACTTGCAGAAATGGAGTCGCAGACCAAGGGATTAGAGGTTTACCTGAAGCGCTTTGAGATTGTAGACAATAACAGAGACGAGTACGGCAAGACCGACATGCTTGGAGAATGTTGGGAGTGGAAGGAACCTGAAGAAGTCGACCATTGGACACTCGCTCTTGTTCCTATGAACTCAAACTTGTCCTTCAGGACGAAGTACAAAAAGGTCGAGGACAACCTGCCGGTCACACTTACGGAGGTTGTAAGAGAGGTCACCACAGGGCCAAACGGGTTAATATTTGTCTGCTGCAGAACGCAGGATCCAGATTAGACTAAGGAGTACATCTTCTCGTACGTGGTAAACAGCAGGCAGATCACATTCAGTGTCTCTGACTACTACAGGACACTGGAAGGGACGAGCTACCAGGGGCTACAGAAGGAGATTGAGCAGCATATGAAGGAGAAGAGGTGGAAAGCGAAAGGTGGGAGCCCTCTGACATCCATCACTCTAGCTTCAAGAGTTAATGGCCTGATCAAGGGATTTGACCACATGAAGATGGAGTTGAAGAACAAGTCCCAGAGGATTCAGCCCATGTCCTTGACTAGAGATTACAGCAGTCAGGGAGGAAGCCAAGGATCCCTTGTCGTGGTGATCTCGGAGACTGGTAGGAGCCACACTTGCATGAAGCAGACAGATTGTTTCGGCCGAGGGGAACCATCAGAGACCCCACCACCTACACCAAAAGGGAAAGGAAGGAAGATTACTTCAAAGAACCTCCTAGTGCTCGAGAGTAGCATGGCCTCAGAGCTTGTACACATCTTGCAAGACTTCGGCGGAATCGTGAAGGAGGTCGACTACGAGGAATCATGCAATCACTTTGAAGAGTACTGGTCGGCATGCACAGAGCTGTACATACCAAAGATTGGGCACAAGTATGAGATTTCAATTGATCAGCTGGAGACGCCACCACAAACACTCAACATCCAAGTGTTGGAAGAATAAGGTGTTCAGAAGACACTGAATTACCTCATCAACATGCCTGACCCTAACAAGAAGATGATGCTATGTGCATATCCGCAATTCGTCATGGCAAAGCTTGAATAGTTTGAGGAAGTTGAGGCCGAGAAGTTCTGGATGGTAAACGGACAGCACTGCATAGAGGCATCGAAGAGAATGCAGAAGATGAATAAGGTGCCCGGCAAGAAGAAGGCTAAGTTTCTGAAATGGGAGGGCTTCGTTGTGTGGCACAAAGACGACAGCCTAATCAGGAAAGTTTTGGCCTACTACAATTAGGTGAACCACTTCGACAACTTCATGCCAACCTGGTCCACGAACATCCTGGCATCCAGGTTTGTCTGGACAAGTATGGGATCCCCATCGCCTCCCAGAGAGCCCACAGCTTTGGGGAAGGCTGTAACACTGGCAAAGAAGTCAAAGGCTGACGGCAACAACCAGAGGCTCTTCGCAGTAAGTCCGCTAGCTTTAACTCGTCTCGAGTTAACTTGTAATTCCATTGAGGTGAGTTCATTCCATATAATTTAACTTGTCTCAAGTTAAGACCCGTTGTTGACAGGACGTGTATACTGGACCTGGATGTGCAGGAATTCAAGAACGCAATTAAGTTGAGGTTCGCCATGATTGACATTAATAAGAATCAGGGGTATCTAAGCAAGAAGAACCAGAAGGAGCTAGACATCCACAATGAGATCAAGCTAATTACAACTCAGCAGGACGTCTACAACCTATGGGCGGAGGTCATCTCTAGCCAGGCTCAAGGAGAATTTGTCGATCCAAATTCGCTCATGAAGTTCAGGTATTGCAAAGGCTGGGACTCGACAAAGGATGGCATGATGACTTGTGAGTTCTTCAAGTGGATTGGGAACTGCACACAAGACGATCTAAGGAGGCTCGCCCTGCATATCCTTCACAGTTCTCCTTGGCGGACTGTAGAACATCCGAAAGTTGTCATGAGGGCACCGAAGTCTGTCCTCTTTGACTGCTACTTCACAAAGGACTGGCTTGAGAGGGTTAAGAGGAAAGCTGCTGTAAAGATACAACTGCATCACCTAGATCTGAAGTTGAAGCTCTTTGACAACGAGGGAAATCCGAGGAAGAAGGCATGGAAGGCCTTCAAGCGGGATTATAGCGTGAACAAGGCCACGAAGAACACGTTGCTCATCGGTCCAGGGGAACACTTCTTCTCTCAGGTAAAGATGCCGTCGAATAAGAAGAAGTCACTGGAGGAATTGTCAGTTACAGCCAAGGAGTTCTTCACGGTCTTCTTGGCGAGCAAGGGCAAATTTATGAAGCCTGAAGCTAAGGCATTCTTCAGGCCCTATGACATAGACGATGACGAGCTCGGAGAGTGGGATGTAGCTATATGGGATGAGTCCGTGCAGTCAAGGGTAAAGCTGGCGGTCATCGACTTCAGGAATATCTCGGGAGTTATAAACAAGGGCGCCAATGCTTTGTACTACGATAATTTTATGACCATCCTGGAGGAGGATGTTGAGGTGGAGCTCACGGACGTAGAGGTCTGGCTGTGGATTGCTGGTGAGAAGGATGTTGAGGTCGACGTGCGGAGTTTCATCAGGACATCTGATTTTAGCAAGTTATACTCAGTTGGCTACGCGGATTATCTGCCATCTGCATTTGAGCGCATTGGGGACGTTCTCATGAGGAGCTCCAAAGCAAAAGATCCGGTCGAACTGCTGTTTTTGGTGAAGAACAGGGCAGTCCTGAAGACCCGCCAAATTCCCAAAACTTTTGCTGTGGCACCAAAATTGCATTACAGTACAAAGCGGCAGAATGTGGAGGTGGAGTATTGGATACATGATACGGAGCTCTGCATGGAGTTTTATTTGAGCGTCCTTCAACTATTCGTGTCGCAGAGAGATGTGGTGGTCTCCTATTTTGCGGGAGGAAAGATGATATCTGTTGCTTGGGTGAGTTCAACTTCAGTTTTGGATGCTGATAGTTTAGATGTCTAAATCCCTCCTCTTTAACTCGGGTCGAGTTGACTCCCTATTTGCACGTCCTCTGGATCTCTAGCGGCCATGTATTCTTCTTTAACTCGGTTCGAGTTGATCATGCTTTCCTAACTGCTCTTTGGGCTTGTCATGCAGATGTTGTCGCTGAACCACTTCTTGGTTGGTGAGAGCAAGAAGAAGGAAGACTTCCTAAACTTCTGCTTGGAGTCAAAGAGTATGGACAAGGATGATTTCCTTGAGTCGGCGTACTTTGTAGAAGAGCATGAAGATGACGGAAGTAAGGGGAAAGGTGTGTGCACCTCAGAAGCTAAGGGGCCGTCAGTGTCCGGGAGGGGGAAGGAACCAGCCGATGACAACTGCATCAAGATTCCTGGAGGGTTTGAGAGTTTTGTTCCTCTGAACATCGGTGCGGACACTGATGATGTGTTAGAGTTGACACCGGGAGCGGTTGGCGAGTCAACGCATGTGCCTGAGAGTAGTGACATGCGGAGATCATCTAAATCATCTGCTAGACATAATATCACTCCGGAATCCCGTCCGCGTGTGCCACCAAAGAGGAAGCCCAACTTACCAGCACCGGTTGCTCCATTTTTGTAGGAGTGGATAATGGACTTTATACAGAAGAACAATGAAAATGAGGCTAGGGCTCGTAAGGAGGACCGTGAGGCACAAAGGAAGGAAAACAAGCGGGTGCGTTGGGAGAATAAGAACATGATCAAGGAGATCATGCAGAGTATTCCCGAAATTGTATAAAAGGTGGCAGCGACAACCATGAACACAATGTTCAGTGCAAGACCGTTGATGTCCCTGGATCCGGCTGTAGGAACTCCTCAACTAGCAATTGCCAATCATCCCCAAAAGTCAGTCGATAGTGCCAAGCAAGCTCGCATAGGGTCAGAGATCCTCACTGGGGTGCCGTTGTTGCAACCAAAATTTTTAGTTTTCCTTTGCTTACCTAAATATTAGAATGGAAACGGGTAATTAGGATCCGGATCCTGTTAGAAGGGCAAAAGGAAACTGAAGATAGACATTGCTAATCTAGTATGGGGAAACACTAGATCTGATCCGGTCAGAATGTTAGTATTCAAGAACAAAATCACCTCCGAATCTCATCTTGAAGCGGATTAGGGTTGGACCGGATTGATATGGACCGGACCGGAAAAGGTCATGATGATCTGCCATGGGTCCTAGAACTACATAAAGGTTGGTTGTCCTCATTTTCACTCCTTTACTTCCCTCGAGTTCTGGAGCTGACTTTGAGCGCTTTTACGCCTCTGTTTGCGCTAGAGCCGTTGTATGTGTATGTGCTTCAGGCCGGGTATGTCAGAGTGTGTAGGAAAGGTAGAGATTGTGTGGATTGCAGGTTTTTGTGTTGATTTCTAGTTGAGATTGGACGAGAGGAAGTGTGGAACGGGACATGCGGCTAGGAGAAAGTGAGGTAGCAACCGATAAAGGTCCAGTAACCGTCCGTGTCCATACCTCAGCTGCGTAAGAGCAGACCAAGAGCGCCCAGTTCCTCCTCCGACGTCAAACTCCGGAAAGTAGTTCCGGTCATCCCAACCAAGGAACTAGCGAGGACTGAGCTCATGGACGATCTCAATGCAATGGGTTGTCTGGTGTTGATGGATAAACCCCTGGGGGTTTAGGAAGGAGCGGATGGTGAGAGAGTTCAAGTGTAAGGTGTCGAATGAGTTCGACAACAAGCTCCAGGGCCGCCTGACCGAATGGGAAGAAGAAAGGTGGAGGGAAGTTTACAACTTCCGGATGGGAGGTTCCGGCATGGCTGGACGGAAAGCCGAGTTCATCCATGACAAGTTTCATGGAGAGCCGAGCAACAAGGACGGATATGCGGTTGCGGATTGCAAGAGCAACCGGCACCGCAATGTCCTCTAGTTCCTAATTTCGATCGTCCACCCGGAGAAGCCGACAAGGGTAACGATGACCATTGGCAACACGATTTTTGGTTCCCTGAGCGGGGAAAGGAAGGTGAACTGGGCCCGGATCTTTTCCAATCTGGTGTCCCAGCTTGTGACGAGGATCGGAGAGAGTAGGGCCACTCCTTTGAGTCCCTATCTCTTCCACCTCTACCATCGCAACCAACTCCTCACAGATATGGAGGAGAAAACATGGAACCTTCAAGAGTCTATCCTGAAGTACGGAGAGTCGGGTTTGGATGACGAGCAGGAAGAGCAAATCCGGATGAGCACCGGAGGCAGGAGGCAGAGATTTGTTGGCTTCAGGAGGAAGTTGACACTCTGGAGGCCGACATGGTAGCCCTCAGAGAGGACAAAGCCGCAGTCCGGGAGATGGCCGAGTCTGTGAAGGACACCCTCGGAGAGTTTGGATCCGTCGTGGTCAAGGCAGAGCTGTTTGACAAGAAGGTGCATGAGGAGAAGAAGGTATCCGGTTCCCGGATACTTTGGATCTTGATCGACTTCACCGATCGGGTGGATGTGTCATTGGTGGCAAGCAAGGAAGGCAATCAATTGGATGGACGTCAGCAGTCAGAAGCTGAACGGGTCCATGTACTCCCTGGAGATGCCACTTTTGAACTTCTCGCTGCCGGATTCGTTTCTAGCCAAAGGATCAAATCCGAGGGAGCCCAAGGATTAGACACCCGAAAGAAAGAGTCAAGAAAGAGTCACCGAAGATCTAGGCTTAAGCAACCCATTCATCTGGATTCATCGCCAGGATCAAGTCTTCCGGATCCTGCTGCTTGGGAGCGAAGCATGAACTTGATTGAAGTTTTTAACCAACTGCCCGAGGAACCCAAGAGTCCTACACTAGGTGGGGGAGTTGGAGAGTAGGTAGGTAGATAGATAGGAATGTAATTTTTGTAATTTAGTTAGGACCGGATCGGATGTTGACCCAGTCTGGCTGGTTAGGATTGGACTCGGATGTCCTGCGCGGATTTCCGAGGGCCTTTTTGCCTTGTAATCAAGTTGTATATAAGTCAGCCCCTGCTTGAGAGCTGTGAGTCTTTTTGCCCAAATTTTGTGTATGTCTTCTCTTGGCCTCTTATTGCGTGTCTCTCCCGTGAGTGGCAGGGTTGTGTGGTGAGGAGTTAAGAAGGCGCATGCTGGTGCGGGTGTGATTTCTCCCTTTGGCATTCTTGTTTTGATCTTATGTGCAAGTAAGCGGCTTGTGAAAGAGTTGGGAGTGGATTTCAGTTCCTCAGCATCTCTAAGGTTTAGGATTCCGGGCAAGACAGCTGTTGTTAGGCTAGGCGGATAGGGAGGAATTCCTTAGTCACACTAGAACTCCTGGGTGGGAAATCCGGTTGAGTGTCCGACCTCCTGTGAGATCTCGCTGCCTTAGTTGGCAAACGGAAGGATTTTAGTTGATGTTGGAACAGACGGGTTCACTTGCAACCGCCTGACTTTGTACAAACGGAATGTGGCACTAAGGTTGTTGTAGTATGAAAGGATCGTACGGGGGGTCTTTGTGTGATTGGTGATCTGGAGAGTTCTCTGGATTGCTGTAAAGGATAAAAACGGATCCAGATTAGTAGAGGAAGGTGGAGAATAGAGAAGTGGGTCTTCAGCCACTATAAGTCATGGAAGGAATGGCGGGCCCACCACTCTCAAAATCAAGGGGCAACCCCTCTGATGGTGAAATAGAGGTAAAACTAAACCGGATGGGAGTAAGAGCGGATGTGAGTTGATCACACGGGATCAGAAAGTTGACCGGATCGGGAAGGGAGAAGAGGGTTTGATTGTAGTTTTCGGTGTTATTGTGTTTCCGGTTGTGGTGTTAGGACCGGAAGAGGAAATATAGGTACTGACTAAGCTTAGAGACCAAATAAGGCTAGATACTTCACAGAATCTTGCTGGTTCAATCTTTAGAGTCACTTTGTTATACTTTAAAGTGGTTTTTGGTAGTATAACTGGGAATTTGCTTGCCCTATGCTACGACAGCTGTCGACATCCCAGAACTTGCTGATCTAGACGTCCCCTAGTTCTAATCCAAACCAGGTCAAATCCAACCGGCGTCCCGACAATATGGAGGTGGATATAGTTTGACAGAATGCGGCAACGGATGATGCTGCCCCGCCATCTGGCGATGCTCTACGAGCTGCGACCAAGGGATCATAGGACAAGGATCCAGTTCTATAGTTCAAGGAGCAAGAATGTGTTGCACCAAAGACTGGCAAAGATCAGCTCCTTGAAGTCATCGTTGAGCATGGTGTGCAGAAAGTGGAGGATGTTGCAATGCAAGATGAGGAGGATGTGGAGGATGTTGCTGCGGACACCAGCACCAACCCCGTCCCGTCGGATGTTGCCGAACGTGGATTAGAGGCCGAGCAATCACAGGGGCCTATGACTAAGATTCCTCCAGGTTCTTCCCTGTGACTCTCTCAGCCTCTTCTTCAACTCGATTCGAGTTGAATTTCCTTTACACGTTTGTATGCATTTCAGATTGTAGGACTAGGCTGATAGGCTAGACTTTCCTAGTGCGTTGTATATAATGCATTATTCTATCTCCCAGCGAGAAACTGTAATATATAATTTTTCCTCACACATCATTTCTGTGCTTGGTATTTCGCAGCCACAGGCTCGTTGATTTCTGAAATTGCTGCTCTCCCTATGGCATCCAATTCTCAAAATGCTGATGTGGATCTGGAGATTCCCCTTGCATGTGTGCTCAACATGTCTGTTGCTATTAGTGGTGATCCAGTGCTGGAGATTCCTTCGTTATTTCTTGAGGAAAAGAATGTCGAGGAGCATGCTATTGATGGTGGAGACATCGGGTTATTGAAGGACAGTCTAAATGATCCTCCTTTTCAGTCGGAAATGCCCCGGGCGCATACCCGAGTCGAGACAACTACAGCATCTCTAGTTGCCATGGTCCAGGACGCGGCATGTACATAGTGATGTGTGTGTTTGAGTGTCCTTGCTATGGTCTTCTACCTGGCACTCTTGTTTTTGCTTTCTCCCCTTCAAAGATGTGGTTCATTGTCTTGAATGCACGGGTGGAGTACCCATTTTGTAGTCAGAAGTGCATCCTTTTAATTTGAACTTTTTCTCTTTTTGTCATGAGCAGGGTAGCAGTGAGAGATTCCATGAGGCGGAATGCCACAATCTTCCTCCATTCACTTCCAGGCTGATAGAGAAATGGCTCAACGTCATTCTGGATCTGAATAAACTTCTATGCGTGTGTGACGTTGTGAGGTACCACCTGAAGGAAGGGAGATTATGCGATCCCGGTGAGGTAGTCCCTAATGTAGAGTACAAGACCTTGGAAATTTAGAGGGTCACTTGTCGGCCCCATGTTAGGAGCTTCTTGCGAGAGTTATCTTCCATTGCATACGTCCACATCTGGAGCTCCATGAAGAGATACTATGCCGAACTCGTTTGCAAGTTTCTATTTTACGGCATAGAATCCCCATGTTATATTCTTGGCCAAGAGCAATGCAACGTTTTGAAATGCAGAGGGAGGAACAAAAGGCTAGAGGACTACAAGATAAAAGGATTGGACAAAGTCCTCTACATCAAGCCATTAGAGAAACTGCACAATTTGATTGATTCCATGTTCATCAAGGAGACCATAGTTGTTGTGGACCTCAAGCCGGAGATGCACTTCGTGAACAACCCTACAAATGTGGAGCTCTTGGATCCGTGGTCGTTTGAGGGTCTGGAAGCGACAGATGGATTCTTCATAAATGAGCTTCTCCCGTGGTTTAAGATTCTGCTTGTAGAGAGGCCATAGGAGTTGAATTCTTTTTGTAGTGTCGTACGTGCAATCTAGGCGTAAGTATCTTTAGCCACAATGTTGTGCTAAAATGACATAAGTTATCGTCCCAGGGAATTCCAAGATGATACCGCACATTTCAAGTTTTCCGGATTCTCTTTTCTCCTCAATCCAATCACCTATTCACTTCTTTCTGAAACTTTCAACTATCCGGAATTCAATCCGAATCCGGTTCTACTCGGAATCTAGTTTCCACTTCCAAATCGAGATGGTTTCTTTCCCGTCTGTTTTATCCTCAGAGGGTCCGCTTTGATCTTTCGAGGGGTAGGGACTTCACCACTCTGGTTCTCATACTCACTAAACTTGACAAACACAAACAAACACCCAAGTATTTAAAAGAGTTGTAACAAGGAAAGAAGATCTGGATCCTCACAACTTCCTAGACACCAGATCCGGAAAGCAGGTCACTCAAGACTCGATCCACTCCTTACTACAACAACAGATCACAAGGTTCCGGAACCTACCGTGGGTTATTTGTTAAGTGCTAAACTGTTCTGAGGTTGGCAGACCTTCCGAGAGAGTGGCGACTTTCTCTAGGCGGGCGCTTACCTCCGCAGCGGTTGAGAGCCGGACTCGCTTCCGCTACTCAATCAACCGAATCACCGTTACGGTAGTTTAAAGGCACTGTGCACTTCCACTCAGTCACGAATCTAACATTGTCTAAAATGTACCTTTTAAATGGAACCGACTATCTAAGATCCGGATTCCTCCTCACCCATCTTCCCTCACACTCTAGTACAGTCACAAGCATTCAGACCAATACTTGAATACAAAGATGAAAATCCAAAAGCTCACTCAGCACTTAGATTAAAAGAAAGGAATGAAATACAAATGAAAATCTGCTAGGAGGGAATGACAGCACAACAAGCTTGCCAGCCCTTAAAAACCCACAAAAAGCCAACACCTAAAAGCCGAAAAGAGCCCCGGGAATCCGCGCAGCCAATCAGAGAACCACCCGAGAAACCCAAAAAAATCTACTGCCGGCTCATTCTAAAAATAAATCCGGAACCAGGGTCCCAAGCGCAGAAAACCCGTTTCGGAACTAGAGTTCAAAACCTAATCAAAAATCAAAACATCCTAACTAACTACTTCTTCCGTGGCTTCTTTGTACTATTGTCGCCTTGTGTTGCTCCTATCGTCTTCGTGGGGGTGTTCTAGACACTTGCCCGGGTCTGGATTGGGCGTCGGATCAGCGGAGTTGCCGTTTCTTTGGTTTCCTCGTCATTGGACTGGAGGAACTATCTATCCGACTCCATCTCAATGGGTTGCCCCAATGAAGCTCCAACTGGATCCTCGTCATCGCCTTCCTCCTCTTCCTCGGATGCTCCCTCCATGTGGGTGAAACCTTCCGGATGTGTCCGGGCCGGATTCTCAATCACAAGCATCCGGTTTGTTAAATCTTCCGGTTGGTAACCTCCGCGGTTAACCTCTCCCTTCTTCGTGACGGCCTCGCCTGAATTGCAACTTGAGCCGTAACGTCCTTCAGCAAGGCTTGAAGACCTTGCTCTGATATGGGAGTCCTTCCGGCGGGGATCAGTTTGACCGAAGTCCTCCACAATTGTGCACTCAAAACTCCCGGGAATTGGGTGAAGTCCATGGCTGCCGGATCGAGAAATCCCAACAGCTTCTTCATCTCTGCCAACACATTTTCCATCTTGATCTCATAATCCACCAGGATCTTGAGGATCATGCTTTCGGTCACTACGCCCTCTTGAACTAACTTATTGTTGAAGAGCCGGGCGCGTGTGATTTGATCCGCGGGCTGTCCCACCAACTCCGTTGGAGCCCTCACTACATTCATCGCATCCAACTTCTTCTTGGATGTGAACTTCAGGGCTTCCTCCGCAACATCCAAATTGGTCTTGAGTTGTGTCGTACGCGCAATCTAGGCGTAAGTATCCTTAACACAAAAATGTGCTAAGATAACACGAAATATCGTCCCAGGGAATTTCCGGATTGTATGTAGCATATTCTAGCTATCCGGCTTTTCTTTCTTTCTTTTTTCTCACCAACTTATCGTTTTCCGGATGCTTTCACAATCTGGAACGCAAACTCGGAACCCGATCTATCCGGAATCCGGTTTACGTCTCTTCTTCCAATCCGGTTTTCGATACCTCTGTTTTACCTTCAGAGGGTCCACTA
This sequence comes from Neckera pumila, assembly GCA_963969595.1. NCBI lineage: Eukaryota > Viridiplantae > Streptophyta > Bryopsida > Hypnales > Neckeraceae > Neckera > Neckera pumila. Next base: position 3,652,014 of record OZ018418.1, read on the forward strand.
GTTGATCTTTTGAGGAGATAGGGACTTCACTACTCTTGTTCTGCTATAATTCTAACAAACACAAATAACAACACCCAAGTATTCAAGATGTTGCAGCAAGACGGAAAGATCCGGATCCTCACAACTTCCGGATGGTGATTCCGGACAGCAGGTCACTCAGAAATACATCACCCTCCCTTACTACAACGACAGATCTTAGAGACCGCAACAAATACGGGGGTGTAATCTTTCTAGATGTTAGATGAATTCTGAGGTTGGCAGGTCATCCGGACAGGTGGGGGCTTCCTTGGGCGAGCGCTTACCTCCGCACGGGTTGACAACCGGACTCGCTTCCCCGCTACTCTATGATCCGGACTACTCTCCTGGTAATTTAAAGACAATGTGTGCAGCTCCTAAGTCAACAGTCCAACAACATTACAATAGTACACTCTCGACTCAAACCGTATTCCTCGAAATTCGGATTCCTCCTCACTTGTCCTTTCCTTTCAACACCCAGACTACAGATTAACACAATCCGGATACACCGATAGAACCAAAATGCATACCCGAGGGCTTAGATTTCGAAAAGGAAATGAAATACAATTGAATATCAACTAGGAGGGAATGAGGGGCAACTAACTTGCCCGCCCTTAGAAACCCAAAACAAAACCAAAGTCAACACCCTAAAAGTGAAAAAGGGGCTCCCCACAAACCGGGTAACCACACACACCAAGGAAATCCCGAATAAATCGGGAAGTCCTTATCCTAAGTTTTTGGAAATCGAGCCCACGCTTGGAATCCGATTCCGGGACAAAACTATCTAAATTCTAATCCACCTCTACAAGTAGTCCCCTTCTAATTACTTAGCCACCCGAGATTTCTTTGAACTCCCGGCTCCCTGTTTGGCTGTCGGCTTACTGGACTCTTCGCTGGCGTCATTTTGGCAGCTCGAGGGGGATTCTGACAGGTTGCAGGAGACGTCTCGTCCTCCTCCATATCTTCCTCAGATTCTGAGCCTGACTCGAACTCACCAGACTCAAAGTCTTCAATCTGTTGCTTCACCAGCTTCTTCCCTTCCGGTTTCCGCTTCTCAGACTTCCGGAGTTTCAGTTGCTTCTCAAGCTCCACAATCTTGAGTTCTTCATCCGGATTCGTGATCTTGGCCTTCAATATTTCCGTCCGTTTCTTCAACCGGATTCCCGGCTTCATAGAAGTCGAGTTCATCAAAAGTTTCCGGTGATGGCTGGGTCAAGTACGGATTTGGTTCCGGCACGTCCAGACTCGTTTTTCGTGCGTTCGGATTGGTGGTCTTTTGTCGTTTCTTCTTATCCAGCGGTTTCGATTCCGGATCCTCCTCTTCTTTTTCTTCCTCTTGTGGCGCTTCTTTCGTCGGCTTCAACTCTTCCGTGAATCCGTACTTCAGGATTTGCATTCCGGTCTCATAGGCTACTTATTCCTGCGGGGTCATAAAATCAAAATGATGATATATATGGAATAAGTAGGTGCTGAGCAGACTCTACTTGGCCTTGTCGATAGCCCTCGCCATCTTCTTCACCTTCTAGTGGATTATGGTTGCCCAGTTTACGACTCGGCCCTCGATTGCTCCGAAAATCGTATTTGCCACCGTAATCGTAACCTTCGTCGGCTTTTCCAAATACACAATAGGGATCAGGAAATCTAACAGTTGTCTATGGCGCTCATCTATACAGTCACTAATGGCAAAACCCTCCTTGTAGTGCGGCGGTTTCTTAAACTTCCCGTCGTAATACTTATCCGTTCGGGTCGCATTTCCGGATCCGGACTGCTTAAACCCGTAAGTTTCCGCCCACATATTTTCCGTCCAAGAGGCCCACCGACCCCTTGCCATCATCTCAAATTGATTTGGCGTTCCCATAATCAGTTCACGAAGAAAATCCTCACTTCTAACTGTCCAGGGGTGCTGAATCAACCCGATACCCCCTATGTTGAAGAGATCTTCTTCTAACTCTAAGCGCTCAGCAGAATCCGCCGGATTGACTGGGTATAGGAGCTTGACAGAGGGAATAGCCTTCTGCCCCTGCGCTGATGTTTCCGCCATTCAGAACTACAATCGGGTGCAATTGGCACCCTCCTTTCCTTCTCTCCCTATTCGGTCTAACTCACCACTCTTTCACTCTTCTAAAAACAAGCACACACTTCCTCGAGCAGAAGAAAGAGGGAGAAAAATGAAAGACCCATGCGCTTAAGTACCCGGCCAGCGACCGACATCCGTTGGTTCGGTCACTTAATGCGCCGCCATTGCAAACGGACCCCTAGTTTTTGTAGGTCGGACCCCTAGTTTGTAGGTTGCCTAAATCCGGATCCCATTCCGATTTACGGATTCCGGCCAAAGTCTGTTTCTTATCTATTCTACAAGTATTGACGAGCCGGAACTTTCTAACTACCTAGTTTCTACTAGATGTTCCAGTTTCCGTCTTTACTACTACAAAATTTTGAAAATATTTACGGAATTAATCGTAAACTAATCCGGATTTCTAAAAAATGATATTACGTGTTCCCATAAGTTGGATCTTCTTTTCCTCTAGTTTTCGGATCTGCTCATCTTTCCTACTGAGCAGGGTCAGATCCGGATGCTTTCTAATCTCGCCCATAATCTTGTTCGGCTCCATCTTCAATTTGTCCGATACCAAGCATACAAAGTTAGCCAAGTCCTCGTACCGTTTCCGGGCCTCCTGGAACCACTCTACTCCGGAATCAAACAACTTGTTCCCCTTTAAATCTACAAAGGTCCAGCTCTGTTCCTCCATTTCCGGAACTTGTTGCTTCCCTCTTGAGTTCGGGTCGGTCGACTTTCACCGCAATTTTTCCGCCCTCTCCGTCCTTTGCGGTGTCACTTCCGAAACTGCTTCCTCGGCTTGCTTCTCCGGATCCGGAGACAGGCCGTATGTCAACATCTCCTTGGCGACCTTGTAGTCCTTGGTTTCCTGCTCGCTCACGATCCCGTTGTGGTAGTAATGGTGGAAGAAGTAGGTGCTAATCGGGCTGGACTTGGCCCTCTACACGCTATCCGATAGTTTCTGCACCACGGCCTTCAGTATTCTCCCTCAGTGTACTAGCCTGTCCTCCATCGCTCCGAAAATCATGTTGCCCAACGTGCTGGTGAGCCGGGTTGGCTTCTTTGGATACAGGATCGGAACCAAAAACTCCAGCACCTGCCTCTGCCTCAGGTCAATGCAATCATGGATCGCAAAACCTTCCTTTGAATTGGATGGATTACGAAACTTCCCTTGAACGTAACCGTCATTCCTCGAGGCATAATCGGAACCCGCCTTTCGGAAAGAATAGGCTTCCGTCCACATCTGGTTGGTCCACTTTGCCGACTTCCCTCGCTCCGTGAACTCAAACTGATTCGGAGCTCCAGTCACGACTTCGTGGATCATCGCCTCGTCCTTCAGATTCCACGGCTTGCGCAGCAGCCCCGGGCATCCCATGCTGTCCAGATCGCCCTCCAAAAGCATCTGCACCTTTGGATCTGCAGGTACGACCGGATTGAGCCACTTGGCCATAACTGCTGGTCTGCGAGATTCCTCCATCCACGCCGACAAAATCCTACTAACCTGGTGCAATCGGCACCCTCCTCTCCTTCTCTCCCTATCCGATCCTAACTCACTACTCTTTCGCTCAGCTAATGCGCGCTCCAAACCTGCAAAAACACACGCATCCTTGACCGGAAGAAAGAGAGAGAAGAAATGGAGAAGAACGGGCTTAAGTAGCCGGCCAGCAACCGACACCCGTTGGGATGGCCCATATTTGCGCCGCCTTTTGCAAACGGAACCCTAGTTCCTAGGCCGGAACGTAGGTCCTAGGTTTCCTGAATCCAGATTACCTTCCGGATTACGGATCTCGTTAAGATCCGTTCCTTACCCATTTTACAGTTTTTGCTAGGCCGGAACTTTCCCAGTTTCTTGATTTGGCTAACTATTCCGGATTGCTACTTTAGTATACATAAATTTTCAAAAATCTCACTAATCTACTCCTAAATTAATCTGGAATTCCGGGTTTTGACATTTTGTGCTCCCACACATAGAGACAATGCTCTTGGAGGCATTCACCTTATGAATGAACTCGACATGGTCAAGTACAATGACTTTGCCAGGGCATTGGAAGTCTCCAATTTTCTTTATGATGAGTGTAGTGTGAGCAACAGTGGGCCTTACATTTCTCCCCAAATGTCCAATCCTTCTTCTAGCAAGGAACTTAGGCTACGAGACATTTATTTCCGTCTTTGTCCGCCTCCTCCCGTCATGTCCAATCCGTTGCCGCGCAAGGAGCGTAGTCTACGGGATATTTGGGTCTATTGTAGAGCGCCTCCCCGCAAAAGGAGTTTGTAGGCCCTATAGGATTTTGACCCTATATTATTGCAACGCGAGTGCATCTTGTGTCAACATGAATCCAATATAGTAGTTCATTACAGTGGAGACCTCTGTTTTGTACTCAGGATTTGGATGTTGCTGAGGCACCCAAAAATGGTTGTGGAGACAAGTGCCTGGCCTCAACTGATTCACTTGCTGACTATGGAGAGTTGAGTATATCGCAATATGGGGTTTGTCATATCATATATTCAGCGGCCATTGCACAGTCAACCATAGATTTTTCAATGAAGGACGTAGATGATGGTGTAGTTGATAGTCCTCCTAGTGGAAGAATGCGTCCTGTACTAGTTCACTCTCCATCTCCTCTCAAGTCACGTCCTCAATCGAAGTCTGCACGGGATCGCTCTCAAATGAATTCTGAAACGCAAAGAAAGCTCTATAATGATGAAGTGGATGGTGTGGCTGTTGTGGAGGTACATTATCAACTTTTATTGTCTTTGCAAACATATTTGTTTTTAAGTAATGCTTTGCAGACGTAAGTTGTAGATTATGAATCTATTTTAAAATTTCTATACTTGCAGGTGGAGGACATGGTGCATATGTCTCTTGCCATCTTTGGCAATACTTTTAAGGATGTAGAGATTGTAGTCCACAAAGACCGGACTACCATATCTAATGGCATGTTGCCTCCTAGACCTCGTCTGTCTTCATTGGGCGTTGCCAAACGACAATGCAAAACACATGATGGATTGCTTTCGCTTCGTTGTCATCGTTGTCCGTGGGACGCTTGGGAGGAGAGGTCCTTGAAGAAACAACGGCGGGAAAATGCTCTCCAGAGGTCCAGTGGTAGTACTGGATATAGTTGAGGACCAAAGATAATGAAGGCAATGGAGATGTTGAAGAGTAGGTCGCACTCCTAGTGTATAGATTACAACTTTCCCTACAAATATAGTGAGCCTGTATTATTGTGCTCTCTTAGGAATGGTGCTATTTGTAGTATCCTTGCTTATGTCTAGGCCAAAGTCCAAGCGTCCATTGCATTTTCCAATTACTCTGGCTTCCACGTCCGTGGGTCACTTGGGATTTGAGGTCCTTAAGAAAACAACGACAAGAGATTGCACAAATAAGATCTGGTAGTAGTAGTGGTTATAGTCTAGGACCGGAGATATTGAAGGCAATGGAGTTGTTGAAGAGTAGGTTGTCCTCGTAGTACATATATGAAGACTATAGAGGACATTTTATTCTCTTCATTAGAGTGATATAAAATTTTGGTTAGTCACTCAAATATTAATGAGTGATTTAAAGACTATATTTGAGACATCACCACTATTACAAAGTTTATGGCTTGTATTTGAAGAATGAAGTAAATAGTAATCTTTTAGCGACAACTAATTCCACAGTGAATAGAGATCGAGAAATCGCAGCAAGAGAGACTTGTAAAAACAAGGTATTTCAAACTCCTTGGCAAGTACCCTTATAGACTGCAGTTTATACACTGCGGTATATAAGAGTACTTTTCAAGGAGAGTGGAATACCTTGTTTTCTACAAGTCTCTCTCTTGTTGCGGTTTCTTGATCCCTATTTGATGTGGAATTAGTTGTTGCTGAAAGATTAATATTTACTTCATTCTTCAAACATTGAAGTTGACTCTTCATTATCAATCGGCTTGCAATGGTGGTGATGTCTCCAACACATTCTCACTCCAAAGACAATGTACTTTACTATTAGGATTGGAATAGCTTATACATTCATTTACTTGTGGGAAGTCACATTTCATAGTGATTGTACAATTATATTTGAAATGCATGTACATTCTTCAATTCCTTTCAATAAATTGTAATGTCATTTGTAAATACTACATGGTGTTGAAAAATTGTGGTATTGATTGTGTGCTTTGTGTGTCATTGCATTGCTTATTTTGCATTTAAATATGTAGCTTCTTTCTGATTGCAATGCTTTCAGGCAACTATAAATAGAGAATTCTTTGAATTTCAAACTTTAGAGTAGTTTCGAAGACTTCCATTTCCTTGGAAAACTCCCAAACTAATGAATATGATGTTTATTAGGGAATGGAAAGGAGCATTGGGAGCACACTGTAAACCCAATGGAGTCTAACTCGTGGCTGACGCTTGTTAATTCTGCAGTATTCACTTCCAAAGGAGCATACACCATGGGTCTTGGACAAAATGAAGTACACACCTTTCTCCTCTTGAAGGACTAGGACTGAGCCATGAATGCATCAAATTGCAGTTGATGGCATTGGATCTTTTGTGTCAACAAGATCATAGCTGCATCCACTACATCAAGTTGGAACTCTGCTTCAGTCAAATTTTTCTCTTGAGATGCCAATTACTCTTGAACCATCTCTAACTTGATTAACACGCGCCCCACATTGTCATCGCGACCCTTCATCTCGTTGATTAGCTGCAACTTTTCCTCCAACTGGCCTTAGAAAATGTGCACAAAGCACGCCATGTCCCTCTTCCTCCACTAGCACTTTTCAAAATTGGATTCTACCTCCTTGTGATCAATCTTTAGCCCATCCCCTTCCATGTGAATCACGGTCATAAGTGACTCCACCTCTAATTGCCGCTCTGTATAAGTTCTCTTGGACAATCCTTGTTGCAACTTAAGCCCTACAAAATTTGCAAACACCCCTGACTTCCCACCCGTCTCCCTCAGTTTGGATCGTGACAGAACCGAGTTTTGCTCCAAAGCCTTACCTCCTTCCAACTTGACGGCTTTCTTGCCTGGCTCCACCTTGAAGGACTGCCACTCCACACCTCGCATTTCCACAGGTTTGGAAGGAGTTTGTAAAGTGGTCCTAAAAGCTTGGACTTTTCTTAAGTCTTGCTCATATCGATTCCGTTGACGCTTGTTGGTTTCCTCCTTGAACAAACACCATTTGACCTCCTTCTCTCTTTTCTCATACTCCATTGCCACTCCCTCTGCAAAGTGCACCTTCAACAATCCAAGTACCTCACCGGGGCTATGCTGATACAGAATTGGATGGAGCTCCTTAATCCTTCTTCTCAATTCAGCATGCTCACATTGTTGCCAACAAAACCCGTTCCGCCCACCCTCACCAACTGTCTCTCCAAAATAGTTCTTCACCAATTTTGTAGCAAATGATCCCTTCCTGTAACGATGAGGATTTTGCTGTGATTCATCGCAGAGTTTGCATTCCTCGACGAAAACTTCTCAAGTCAGCTTCCTGGATGGTGGCTTCAAGTTCAAAATCTCCTTGTCTACGTCCTCTAGAGATTGATAAACCTTTGTCTTCCTCCCTTTTGTTGCGGGTTTCTTCCTTATGCCTTCACTTTGGTCCACAGATGCACTCTCTTCTTCCTTTTTGTCGTGATTTCTTTCTTCATCGCTGTGGTTGTTGTCTTCTGTGCTTGGAGGAGCAGCCTCCTCCCTTTGACTTTGAGATTTATCAGTAGATCTCCCCTTCTTTGAATCATCCCTTCCCTTCTTTGCGTCCTCAATCTCCTTCCGGCCATTGTCCCTGGCTGAAATCGTGGCTAAATTTGCACTGGTCCTCCCCTAAGGCCATATTCGTTATATTGAGACTTTTCGCAGTCTCATTTTTATCTTCAACTCAAAGATAAAACGTTATAACTGTTCAGTTTTAAGACCATTTGGTAAATTGAGACTATAATATATTAATATACATAAAAACCTTTGATCGCCCAAAGGTTGCAGTCTCATCTTATCCTCGACTCAACGATAAATCACTATAACAAGTTTAGGGTTGAAGTCTCAAAATGTGCAGATTGTCTCATTTTAACAAATAAGGCCTTCCCTTATCCACAATGCTCTTACTGACCTTCATCTTCCCTGACTGCGTTCCATTTGAATTCTCCATCACTCTAAATCCAAATGTACAGCGTTCAAGACAACAATTTTGGTTATCTTAACTGAATTCAACAAGAAATATAATCAACTCATGAAGTCACGACAGTTGCCATTCATCCTAAACTCAAAGAAGTACAACATTGTAGAGTTCTAAAATCATTTAAATCAATTTGTCCCTCTAGGTGCAACAAACAAAATTCAAAAGTGATCTCCCACAGCCAAGCAAAGTAGTGAGGGGCTTCTTTGAAAGCACTCACCACTGCCTATCGCAAATGTCAGAACGTAATGCGACGGTGCTCAACTGGATGTCAACCAGTCAAACAAATCCTAAATCAATCATCGCAGTAGCCAACACCAAAACAAATGTGAATAATACAAACGCACAATTGCCAAAAGTATGAAGACACAGCCTGTCTGCTCAGTCACACGCAAAGACAGGGTTTGTACCACTTCACACGCGAAGTGAGACCCTAAACCGCTCATACGTGAACGGATTTGAATCGGGCATTTACAAGAAAGAGTTTGCGAAGTTCCAGCGAAGCTCACCTTAGGCTGCAAAGGTATAAGACAAGGACCGGCGGTCGGCAATGGCGGGAGGTACTACACCGACGGTCACCAGTCATGAAGACGTGGTCCAGTTGTATAGTCACTGATTTTGCAGGTTAAACTGCACTAATTACAACATTTTGGAATGACATTAAACTGCCAATGCACTCAGTGATTAGTTGATTTCATGATTTACACCTAAATACTTGATGAGGACAACGGAAAGTTTATTTAAATCAATTGAGTGCATCTAATCTTTGGGAAAGTCACCACCCAGTTAGGCTATGTAAGTCAAATGTGCACATGTGATCTTTGTTACACATAATTTACATTTGTAGATGATTAAAATTTTTTTTGGAACAATAGCAATTTTTTCACAAACTAAATTTAAAGTTTGTCAATCTTAGATGTGAATATAAATCACTAACTCCGTACTTTGAGTGAATCTACAGAGTATAACTAAAGATATAAACTTCTATAAAACAGTCATGTTTTTCTCTCTCCATTTCTTTTAAAGTGGATTGACATGTGGATGTAGGACCTTGAACGGTCTTCAAGGAGAAGATGAGAAAAAAAAAAAAAATTACAAAATTCAGAAATGAAAAAAAAATATACATCATACTTCCCACCCATGTACCAATCCACCCAACTACCCATCCACCTCCCAAAAAATAAAAAATAAGGATGATAAAAAACTTGAGGGAAAGCTCCTTGGTTCTTCCCTCCCCATTTTTCTTAAAGTGTTTGGGTTACCCAAGCACTTGCATGATCCCAAGTCAATGAAAAAAAATTTGAAGAAGGGCTCCTTGGTTCTTCCCTCCCCATTTTTCTTAAAGTGTTTGGATTACCCAAGCACTTGCATAATCCCAAGTCAATGATAAAAAACTTGAGAGAGTGTGGGTATACAAAAACTGCAGTAGATAGAAAATAGGAGAAAATTGGGTTAGCATAGTCTAATTTTTTTGAATTTGTTATTAGTGTCCAAGAATCCGGGTCAGCTAGAAGGAAATTAGAAATAGCTGATACCTGGATTGCTATAATTCCTAAACCGGATAAATATTCCGGTTAAGACAGAAGCCGTAGGACGAAAGATGGATCCGAAAAGCCTATGACCGGTAGCCTTTTAGCCTAGATCTCCTAGGGCACCGTTACGGGAACGGTCTCATAGCCATTCCCCTGGGGAACTGTCGGCCGAATGTTGGGTACTTAAGGGCGCAGTTTTCATTTCTTCTATCTCTTTCTTCTTGTACATGTGGTATGTGCGTAGAGAGTGAAAGAGTGGTGAGTCCCTACCCCTCTAAAAGACCAACAGTGGACCCCCTGACGGTAAAACAGGGGTACCAAAAACCAAAGTTTTGATTGAGAGTTACCGGATTCCGGATAAGGACGGATCCGGATTAGACTCCGGAAGGTAGTATTATCCGGAAGGAGAAAGAGTACAAAGATTGAGTTATGGATTGCATGGGGTTTGTTTTGGAGAGATATCCGGATAGCCTCAGTTTGCAATAACACCTAGAATTCCCTGGGACGATATTTTGTGTTATCTTAGCACATCTTTGTGTTAAGGATACTTACGCCTGGACTGCGCGTACGACACTTTTGGCACCGCTGCCAGGGATTCTAATAGATTATTGTTGACCTGGGAAAAAAAGCCGGAAGGTGTCAGGACGGATAGAGTCAATTTCCTCATAAGAAATATCTATTGAGTGCAAAATTCAAAGTAGAAAATCCAGTTGCTACTTCATGAGTAGGCCTCAAAGAGGGACTCCGGTAGGACAACGTTCTGCACAATTAGAAGAAAAAACTAAGAGGACCGTGGTACACGGAATCTCAGTGTCAGAGTCAGAAGAGGACTTAGTGGTTGTTAGACCGGAAGAACATCCGAAACGTTCTGCCAGTCCGGAACCAGTGAGAGAACCAAAAGAAGTCAGAGAGGAGTCTGATAAAGAGTCCGACTCCCTACTTGAGGTAGAACCGGTATTTGAGGGAGCAAGAGTGATGGTGAACAATACTTGTCTCAAATATAGTAGGTTCCAAGGAGACGGAAGTAAGGATGTTGATGACTGGATGGGAGAATTTGAGGCCACCAATGTAGCAAATCAAGAAGATCCAGCCTCTAGGCAGCAAATCTTCCAAAGGTTACTGAAAGGGGAAGCCCTCAGATGGTACCAAGATGTTCCGGATGCGAGCCGAGAGAACCGGGACCAGCTGAGGGAATTGTTCCTCCGGACATTTAGAGAAGTCAGAGGGGAAGCAAGAGCATTGGAGAGACTTAGCAAGGTGACCATGAGTTCCAACGAGTCAGTGAGGAAGTACGGTTAGAGAGTTCAAGATTTGATCAAGAAACTAACCACGGACATTGCGCCTAATATCCAAGTAGAATGGTATGTGGCAGGTTTTCCGGAAGCAATGGGTTTCCATATCCGGCAAGCCCGACCTGCTACATTACGAGAAGCTATAGAGTCGGCCCGGAATTACGAGAATTCGGCCCAGTCTCTGAGAAGATCCATGAAGAAAAGTGAAAGGATGGAGAGAGGTCGGAGCAAGAAGTACAAAAAGAAAGAAAGAAGGAGACGGAAGTTTTCCGACTCTGAGACTCCAAGTTCCGGAACCGCAACGGAGTCATCGACTACGGCAACGAGCAATTCCGACAGCAAACTAGAGACCTCTAGCAGTGGGTGAGCGTTACAGGACAAGCTAGACAGAGGCACCCGGAAGACTGTCAAGGTGAAAATGGAGAATGATGACTCCAAGAAAATCATGAAGAGCATTCAAGAGTCCCTTGAAGCAATCAAAGTCAACGAGGTGTAGAACAGGATGTCGAGACGGATTGTACCCACAACCCGGTCAAATGTCTGGTGCGCAAGATGTGGAAGACCGGGTCATTACTCGAGTGAGTGTAATCAAAGACCCCAGAAGCAGGTCCACTTTGTGGAGGAACAAGGAGTTTTCTACATCCTACCGGATACGAAAGAATACAAAAAACAAGTGAATCCAGTGTTCCAGATCCAAACAGGTTACGGAAGAGGGAAGGTGCCTCAACAGCTGATCCGGACCAACATGAGTCCACATGCTATCATAGCCGGATCTAGTCAAGGTAACCACCCTCCTTCTAGGTTTCCCCCTGGATGTTGTTTCTTATGTGGAAGCCCTCATCATTTTGCCAATAATTGTCCCCATAAGGGACATGGACAAGGTGAGCCTCTAACCTTACCTTGTTAGAATTGTGGAGTGTACAGACACAACATTGGGGAGTGTCAAAAACCACAGCAAGTATGGATGATTTATAGACAAGTGGAAACTCCACCTAGGGACTAGACCGGACTCAATTACGGTTCTACAACCGGAATTGAAAATTCAAAAAAGTGACAACCAAAGGTGGAGCTTCTGGAAGTACAACAAGGTCTTGTTTATTGAGTAGAAACTCGGAGTTCCACCAAGGACCGGATAGATAAACATAGAAGTAGGGATCGCAAAGAAAGACGGAAATCCAGATCTGAGGCCATAAGTACAGATCCGGATCTGAGTGATTCTGATCACTCGGTCAGAATAGAACCTATTCAACCCGTAGTAGAGTTAGAAAAGGGGGTAGCACACAATCCTATCCCCATAGATATCAGTCAACAAGTATGGAAGAACTTAGAGGCATCTAAGCAACTTTTGGCTCTTGGACTACGGAAGGTCGCGTTTGATGACGTTCCGATCTTCATCAATCCAGAACTCAAGGTTGCTAAATATGACACTGTACAAGACGTCAAGGATCAAAGGGCGAACGTTACGATTGGACAACTCCTCCATGACAACATAAACTACCAAAAGATGATTTGGGATGCTTGGACAAAGAAATGAAAGAGATGATTGAAGCTACCTTTGGTTGTTGTCAATTTCTCTCAAGTGGAAGACTTTGGAGCACCCGAGCTAGAAGTGGAAGTAGGAGGATGTATTGTACCAAGAATTTTGATTGATGGAGGTTTCGGAGTCAACCTCATGTTAGAGGATACGGCATTCGATCTGGGCTACACTTCATTTCAGGCCACTGACCAAGTCCTACGACTGGCGGACCAATCGCATGTTCATCCGGTTGGGAGACTGTTGAAGATTCCAATCCGGATTGGAAAGGAGACATATTTCCTGAGCTATGTGGTCATCAGGGTAACAAAGGGAAGATCCTTCCCTATGTTACTAGGTAGACCCTTGCTGTACGTAGCACAAGTTCTAGTGGACTGGGAAGCCAAAGAATTTGTAGTTGGGAAACCAACTACTCGGATCCCTTGGGAACATGTGGATCATTTGGGAGAAACTAGTGAATCCAACGGATACACCACAGACTGGTTTGACCCAAAAGATTTAGACTCTGTCCCTAGCTACTTCATCTCGGTGACGAAAACCGATTTTGAGTTTCTGGATCCTACCGTGGAGGTTGCGACGGAGGTATCCGACCCCATTCAGACGGATGTTCAACCAGAAGATCAATCCATGGGAGAAGTGGACGTGCCACTATCCTTCGATTGGATCAGACATCAAGTGATGGATGAAAACGTTCCGGCCATAGGTCTTCAAGGACCTAATCAGAGAAACACATGAGGCAAGTTCTAGATCAAAGCAGAAGAAGCGGAACCCAAACGAATCAAGAGTATTGTGAACCATGTGGATTATGAGAAGGTCGAGCTGAAATCCGGGAAGTCTTTCTTCATGAGTAATTCTATATCCAAATACGAGAGGAAAGAATATGGGAAATTGCTAGAGGAATACCTGGATGTGTTTGCTTGGGTCCCCTTGGATCTAAGCTGGATTCTTGCTGAGTTGGGCGAACACCGGATTGACTTGATGGAAGGAGCAATTCTTGTCTGGCAACACCAATATCAACTGAATCCGAGGTATTCTTTGATGGTCAAGGAGGAGATTGACGCCTTACTAGAGGCCGGGATTATTTATCCTATTCACATCTTTGAGTGGGTATCACCCATAGTTGTTGTTCCTAAGAAAGCCGGACCAGAAGGAAAGATCAAAATCCGAGTTTGCCAGGATTTCCGGAAACTGAATTCTGCAACCCGGAAGGACTACTTTCCGTTACCCTTTATGGATATCATTCTTGATCATGTTTCCGAAAATGAGTGTTATAGCTTCCTGGACGGATTTTGAGGATATAACCAAGTCTTCATTTGATTGATGGATCAATTGAAGACTACTTTTACCACGGAATGGGGAACGTTTGCGTTCACCGGATGCCATTCGGATTGTGCAATGCTCCGGGACATTCCAACAACTAATGATGGATATATTTCGGGATTTTCTACAACATTTCTTGGAAGTATTCATCGATGATTTTGCAATTTTCAGTTCTCGAGCTTCACATCTGGAGTATCCAGAGATGTAGAAAAACTAATCTCAAACTACATCCGGGAAAGTATTTTTTGGGGATGGTTTCCAGAATTCTGCTGGGATATGTCGTGAGCCAGAGAGGGTTGAAAGTGTATACGGACAAGGTTAAAGCTATGCTTGCCTTAGTCGCTCCTACCTATGTATAAGAAATTTGGGGATTTCTCGGGTGTGTTGGCTACTATCGATGGTTCATCGAAGGATATGAGCGGAAGTCAACTCCATTGACTAAGCTGCTCAAGATGGATACGGATTACGTATGGAATCCCAAAAGACAGGAAGCTTTCTAAAGTCTGAAGTTGGCTTTGATTAAAGTTCCTATACTGTCGTCACCGGATTGGATGAAGGAGTTTCATGTCACCTTGGATGCTTCCGGATGGTGTTTGGGAGCCATTTTATAGCAACATGACGAGAAACAACGGGAGTGCCCCATCTACTACTCTAGTAGACAGATGAGCCTTGCCGAATGGAAATACACCACCACGGAAAAAGAAGCATTGGCAGTGGTGTACGTCTGTAAGAAGTTCTGGCATTATCTTCTCAAATATCGGATTGTGTTTCACACGGATCAAGACTCCTTGAAGTATCTAGTCAATAAGCCGGTCCTTTTGTTGCAACCAGATTTTTTGGTTTTTCTTTGTTTATCCAAAAGTTGGAAGGGAAACGGATCTTGTTAGGGGGCAGAAGAAAACTGAAGATATACAATGCTAATCTAGTAAGGAGAAAACTAGATTTGATCCGGTCAGAATGTCAGTACTCACGAGCGGAATCACATCCGGAACTTATCTCGGATCGGATTAGGGTTGAACCGGATTGATAAGGACCGGACCAGAAAAGGTCATGATGACCAACCAGGAGTCTTGGGACTGTATAAAGGCTGGTCGTCCCCATTTTCATTCCTTTACTTTCCTCAAGTTCTAGAACTGACCTTGAGCGCTTTTACGCCTCCGTCTGCGCCAAAGCCGTTGTGTATGTGTGAACCTCAGGCCGGGTACGTTAGAGTGCAGGAGAGGTTGAGATTGTGTGGATTGCAGGTTTTGTGTTGTCTTCTGGTTGAGATCGGACGAGAGGAAGTGAGGAACGAGACGTGTGTCTAGGAGAGAATGAGGTAGCAACCGGGAAGGGTCTAGTTAGCCGTCCGTGTCCATGCCTCAGTTGCGTAAGAGCAGACCGGAAGCGCCCAGTTCCTCCTCCGACATCAAGCTCCGGAAAGTAGTTTCGGTCATCCCTACTGCAGAACCGGCAAGGACTCAGCTCATGGAGGATCTCAACACGATGGGCTGTCTAGTGTTGATGTATAAGCCTTGGGGGTTTAGAGAGGAGTGGATGGTGAGAGAGCTAAAATGCAAGATGTCAAAACAGTTTGACAACACTGTCCGGGGCTGCCCGACCAAGTGGGAAGAAGAGAGGTGGAGGGAAGTCTACAACTTCCGGGTGGAAGGTTTCGACAAGGCAGGACGGAGGGCAGAGTTCATCCATGACAAGTTTCATGGAGACCCGAGCAGCAAGGACGGATACGCGGTTGCGGATTGCAAAAGCGACCGGCACCTCCCTCTTCTCCAATTCTTGGTTCCAATCATCCACCCAGAGAAGCCAACTTGGGTAACGATGACCATTGGCAATATGATTTTCGGTTCCCTAATCGAAGAACGAAAGGTGAACTAGGCCCAAATTTTTTGCGATCAGGTGTTCCAGCTTTTGATGAGGGTTGAGAAGAGTAGGGCCACTCTTTTGAGTCCCTATCTCTTTCACCTCTACCATCGCAACCAACTCCTCATGGATACGGAGGAGAAAACTTGGAACATTTAGGAATCTATCATGAAGTACGGGGAGTCGGGTTTGGATGACGAGACAGAATATCCAACCGGATCCAAACCCGAAACAGAAGAGGAAGACGAGGAGGAGCACCTCCGGATGAGGAAGCGGATAAAGACAACGCCTCTTCACAAGAGAAGAACCCCTCCTACCAACTGATCAACTCCAGAATAGGGACCGGAAATGGAGATGCCGGATTCCAAAGACCCGACCAACCCGTTCAATCAGCTGACTGTGATTCTGTGCTGGATACAAGCAGATTGGGAGGTCAAGAGGAGGATCCTCGCTAGTGTCGAAGAGCTGGTGGGTGCACCGGGAGATAGCAAGCTGCCGGATAAGGTGGCATAGTATCTCTCTAATCCAGATGAGCAACGGAAGCAGGAGGCAGAGATTTGTTGGCTTCAGGAAGAAGTCGACACTCTAAAGGCCGAGATGGTAGCCTTTAGAGAGGACAAAGCCGCAGTCCGGGAATTGGCGGAAGCAACCCAAAAGGTAGCCGAGTCTGTAAAGGCCACCCTTGGAGAGTCCGGATCTGCCGCTGTTAAGGTGGAATTATTTGATAAAGGGGTGCATGAGGAGAAGAAGGTATCCAGTTCCTGAATAGTTCGGATCGTGACCAATTTCATCGATTGAGTAGAAGCGTCAATGGTGGCGGCCAGGGAGGCAGCCAATCAGATGGACATCAACAGCCAGAAGCTAAACGGGTCCATGTACTTCCGGGAGATCCAACTTTCAGACCTCTCGCTACCGGATTTGTTAGCAGCCGGAGGATCAAATCCAAAGGAGCCTAAGGATCAGACGCTCTAGTCAAGGAAGAGTCACCGAAGGCTTGGGCCTGGACAACCCATTCAGTTGGATTCATCACCAGGATCAAATCTTCCGGATCCCGCTGCCGGGGAGCGAAGTAGGAACTTGACCAAAGTCTTTAACCAACTGCCCGCGGAATCCAAGAGTCCTACGTTGGGTGGGGGAGTTGCAGAGGAGGTAGGTAGGATTTCCGAGGGCCTTTTTGCCTTATAATCAAGTTGTATATAAGTCAACCCCTGCTTGGGAGCTGCTAGTCTTTTCACCCAAATTTTGTGTATGTTTTCTCTTGGCCTCTTGTTGCGTGTCTCTCCCGTGTGTGGCAGGGTTGTGTGGTGAGGAGTTAAGAAGGCGCATGCTAGTTTGGGTGTGATTTCTCCCTTTGGTGTTCTTGTTTTGCTCTTATGTGCAAGTGAGCGAGTTGTGAAAGAATTGGGAGTGAATTTTAGTTCTTCAGCATTTCTAAGGTTTAGGATTCTGGGCGAGATAGCCGTTGTTAGGCTAGGCGGATAGGGAGGGATTCTTTAGTCGTGCTAGAACTCCTGGGTGGAAAATTCAGTTGAATGTCCTAAGAGATCCTTCTACCCTAGTTGGCAAATGGAAGAACTTTAGTTGATGTTGGAACGGACGGGTTCACTTACAACCGCCTGACTTCGTACAGACAAAACTTGGCGCTAAGGTCGTTGTAATATGAAAGGATTGTACGGGGGGGCTTTGTGTGACCGGTGATCCGGAGAGTTCTCTAGATTGCTGTGAAGGATCAAACCGGATCCGGATTAGTGTAGGAAATTGGAGAATAGAGAAGTGGGTCTTCAGCCACTATAAGTCATGGAAGGAGTGGCGGACCTGCCACTCTCAAAAGCAAGCGACAAACCCTTTGATGGTGAAACAGAGGTAAAATTAAACCAGATGGGAGTAAGAGCGGATGTGAGTTGATCAGACCGGATTGGAAAGTTGGCCGGATTGGGAAAGGAGAAAAGGGTTTGATTGTAATTTGCGATGTTGTTGTGATTCCGGTTGTGGTGTTAGGACTGGTAGAAAAATTACGGATACTAACTGAGCTTAGAGACCAAATAAGGCTAGATACTTCACGGAATCTTGTTGGTTCAATCTTTAGAGTCACTTTGTTATACTTTAAAGTGGTTTTTGGTAGTATAACTGGGAATTTGCTTGCCCTGTGCTGCGACACCTTTCCGAAAGAATAGCCGAGTGGGTGCTGCTACTTCAGGAGTTTGATTATGAAGTCAAAATCAAACCAAGAAAGTCTAATGCAAATGCCGACTTTTTATCAAGGTTCCAAGGGCAAAATGCACTGGTGGATATTTCTGCCGAGTTTTCGGATGAGTTTTCGGAAGAGCAAGAAGTACCAATATTCTACCTCAACGGGGAGAACGATTCAGCATTTCAGAACATCATTGACTACTTGACAGAGCTAAGATACCCGGAAGGACTGAACCGGGAAGAGAAGAGTATCTTTTAGCAGAAGATAGCCCTTTACTCGCTGATCAAGGGTACATTGTTTAAGATGGGGGCGGATGATCAACTTAGACGATGCTTGGAAACCAAGGACCGGAAAAATGTTATGAGGGCATTGCATTCCGGACCGTCCGGAGGACACTTTGCCGCCATTACGATAGTCAACCGGATCCGTTCAGCCGGATATTGGTGGCCGTATTTGATACGGGATGTCAAGGCTTATGTAGGAGGTTGTAATCAATGTCAACGGACGAGAGCTCCTTCCTTCCGGAATCATTGGCCACTGACTCCTATTATTCCAATAGCACCATTTGAAAAATGGGGGATCAATTTTGTTGGCCCCATTGCTCCAGTCAGTGCCGGAAGAAAGAGGTACATAATCCTTGCCATGGAATATGCTACCAAGTGGGTAGAGGCACGTGCGACCCGGAATTGTTCCGCCAACACAGCTGCTTCATTTCTATTTATGGAAATCATGATGAGATTTGGGCATCCCCTGGAACTAGTTAGTGATAGGGGATTGCACTTTCTCAATGACGTTGTTCAGGACATCATTGAGAAGTATTTGATCAAACACAAGAAAATCACTCTATATAATCCTAGAGCAAACGAATTGACGGAATGGGCCAACGGCATTATCGAAAAGTCTTTGAACAAGATGGTATTGAAATACAAGACGAATTGGGATCTCAAGCTTCCGTCAGCTGTTCACTCTTACAACATGTCTGAGAAGACAACGACCAGAAGAACGCCTTTCTTCATGGTGTTTGGACAAGAGGCTATCCACGGAATTGAATTGGAGTTGGAGTATCACAGAGTCATGGCCACCCGCCATGCATTACGAAATGGGGATCCAGAAATTTGACTCTTGGCAATAGAAGACTTCACTATAAGAAAACCTTGTTTTTCGAGATGTTAGAAAAAAACATTGAATCATGTTTTTTAATGTTTTTTGGTAGTCAACTGTGGTGTCTTCTAAAATCCGTCTCTATTGACGAGCAAAAAACGTGGCAAAATCACAAAAGACAAGAGGAATTTCGTGCATGTTTTTTGAAAACATCTTTTCAAACGTAGTGGTTATTGCCAAAAAAATTGTGACACGTGGAAGCCACGTCAGTGACACGCCAGCCCACCTCCACTGCCCTTTTTTTCTTAAAAAAATTTTAAAAAAAATTTAAATTTTAAATTTTAAATTTTTTTTTTTTTTTTTTTTTTTCCAAACAACCCGATGATTTTGGGTTCCGTGACGAGGCAGTGACAGAGTTTGACATGGCACAAAAGCAAGGTGTTGAAGCTAACTTTTCTTATGATGGAATCATGTTCCATAAAATATCTATAAAGATGTTTATTCAAACATTAATGAGTACATTAAAAGAAGCTAGGTGTTCAAGGTGACATTTATAATGATGGTGCATCAATGGTGCACATTTTCTTTCTAGAATGTACTCATGAAATTTAGCCTTCCAAATGGCCCCAGGGACTTTTGCCTAATGGCTTCAAGGATTCTAATCTGCACTAATCAACCCATAATTTGCCTTTAATCCCTAGCTCCCTAGCTCCCTAGCTCCTCGCCAATTCCTAGCTTGAAAAGTAGCCCCAAGCATTACAACCGCCATATTTTTCACATTGGATGCAACATTACAATGACAAAATTAGAAGTACCACTTCAATGTAGGTGAAGGTTCTGTTGAGAGGTGCTATGATTGTCCAGAGCCATTCAACAATTATCATTATGATGCTAATAGTCGTAGAAGGAGATTTACAGCCAGCTCACTGCTAGGTTGATTGTCCATATTCGTAGGTGATGAGCAAAGTGAGTTGCATGGTGACAAAGGGGATGCACCTAAGGATTTTACAGGGCCCTGTTCTGGTGAAGTTGTAGAATTGTGCTTTCTCTGCCAGAAATATGCAATCGTGAATCATTTTATCAAAAGCAACATCATACCTATAGTAACATATTGAGACAATAATGTATATAGCAACAACATTTACGTGATTCCATCGTCATACAAGATAAGAGTATTGAGACTTTTTGTTACCTAGAAGAATGTACGCATCTTTATGGTTGAAGCCCATGCAAAACTGCAGTCACAAGTAATCTATGTAAGTGACTTTATGAGATTTACACTGCACAAATGGACTCCATTAAAGATCCTTGCATATGGTCATCGTTTACTATCAGCACTTGACAAGTCTTGGAATCAGTTGAAGTGCTTATCCTTTGAAAATGGTGAAAAGCAATAAAAGAAAGTTACATTTTCATGGACAGCAGTGCTACTTATTAAGTTATTATGTGCCACATCAAACTTGCACTAAAAAATTACAAGGGGAAGGGCGTACAATGTTGCTAGCAATCACCTCCTTATTGTCCTTGCCCTTCTTGATTTCACATAGATGAAGCAAATTGCGAATCACTGTCACTAGGAATTTTCCTGCTCCTCACAAAAACAACACGAGCACATTCAAAACTGACAAATGAAGTAGGCTACCATTAGCACCCAAAAGGCTCAGATGAATAAAAGAGGTGAGAAGGAGAACTTCAAACAACCACAAAATCTCAAGTCAAGCAAACTCTCATACAGATGGGAAAATCTCAAGTCAAGCAAACCTTGTTTAGGTTCTTCAGCATCTGCACAAGTTTCCACACAAACACATTGATGAGGACTCTCAAAACAAGAATCAACGCTGTCCTGAAGCCACATATGCAGAATAAATGAAACATTCTACTCCAGAAACGCCTACAACATAGCATCAATGGCAATATAGAACTGAGCTTACCTGCTGCTCTATATTTTTGTGGTCCAACATCTCTGGCATGAACGTCTTCATGGAGTCGGCCGTGTACACCATATGCTCTTGAAAAGCGTTTGCCATGAGGTTCTCCCAAATGGCCTCCACTTCCCGCACCAAACAAAAGTGCAACCGATTAATCGTGCTCTTGAACTCCACAAGCTTGAGTAAGTGGGAGACGCTTTTCCAAGGGGGAGACTCTTGAATCAAGCCGCTGTCAATGTAGATTCCAACAATGGAAGTGGGTCCTGGGGAATTTTTGGAAGCAACACGGACACTGTTCTTGAGCTTGGTGATTTTGGTGGATGGGAGCTAAGAGTTGCTGGATAAATGGGGAGGGTGCTGGATTTCATGCAAAAGCTCATAGAGTGCCGGGACGGGGGAAGGCTGATCTCCAGCAAGCCAAGTGAGGATTCCTAAGGTTTGGGGGAGGAAGTGGGTAGGAATTGCTTGGTGGGATGGTGGGAAGCAGTGCAAACT
Source organism: Neckera pumila (assembly GCA_963969595.1). Classification (NCBI taxonomy): domain Eukaryota; kingdom Viridiplantae; phylum Streptophyta; class Bryopsida; order Hypnales; family Neckeraceae; genus Neckera; species Neckera pumila. The sequence continues at coordinate 3,673,493 of OZ018418.1, forward strand.
TCGGAAGGGAAGCCTGCACAGCCTGCACCTCCTGCGCATAACAATTTCCAGGGATAAGGGAAGCATATAGTACCTCAAATATAAAAACTCATGAAATGGTACACAAGTTCAATAGATTTCTCTATAACTTACATAGAGTGATTTTGAGATTGTGTAAACACTCGCTCAAGAACTAAACTTTTGGCAATTTGATATCTTCTCGTAAGAAGCCCCTACACTTGACACCCACTTTAACACCACCGTTGGTCACATCACCAGACAAAAGACACCTACCAAACCGCGAGCATCACTAGACAATTTTGTTCAAATTTGATCCTATTGTGCACATGGATCTCTCAAAGCGTGAGGAAGACATTGGAGGTCCTCCAGAAGAAGCCAACAAGGAGGCAGAAATGCGGTACTTTATACTGGACAGGAATGTTGTTGTCCTTCATAGTCTCATGTACAATGTTGCCAGTTTGGTCTTCTTTTATCAAAACTTCCTCTGGTTTAGCCATGTGACTGATCATTAGCAACCGCAACTTTGGTAAAGGTCCTGCATACAACTGCTTACAATGGGAAAGTTGCATCTCCATTCCATTCAATATTCCTCATACCTGTGATGCATTCAACAACCAAACATCTTAACATGATCTTTAGTTGCATAACATATATCGTCTCAAGAAAATAAACATCACGCACAAAAAATACTGGTATCCTACCTATCTGAAGCCCCAAGGGAATATCGAAAGCGGGAGTTTCTATGTTGCACTCTGACTGAAAGAGGTCACACACGAGTTAATTCCAGTAATCCAGGGAAACCTACATGAATGCAACACAAACATTCCATTGTTAACAGCAATGCTCTGCTACCACTGGGAGAGCAAGATTTATGTGGCCCAACCATTGCCATCCTATAAATGAAAAAACTAAAATAGTTAAAATCCTAAAGCCTCATATGCAGCAAAAAGCCTAAAAGTATTCGACCATAAAATGCTCATGTTCAGGTGAAGCAAGTCGAAAGGGGACTGGAACAATGCAAAACCTTGAAAAATGCTGTGACAAACATAGCTAGATCTTGGATAAATGCCTGCAAAACAAAAGGTGGAAATCCTTAGAACTCTAGAATAAACAGCAATCCAAGGTAACTGTTCACAAAGTAGCAAGATATTCCAGATAATACCTATGCCCGTTTTGAGCAGAATACCAGAGGTAAAAAATGCTAGCCAAGCCACTCTTTCTCAAGTCACTTTGCCCCCCCAAGCAATGAATTGTGGGCAGATACACAAGAGCAGAACTTGATGCAAAAATTCGGGACACATTCTAATGCGGTGAGATAAAGCCAATGTTAAGTGCAAATCACAAACCGAAAGCTCAAACCTGACCGTAGTAAACTTTCAAGTAATCTGCACTGAATCCGTCGTGAAGAGGCCGCGACTCTGGAACTACTTCTGCTTTTACCTCCTCGGCATGGTCCACATCCATGTGAACAGGAATGTCGGCTCCCTTGGTGCAACAGCTACATTTGAAATTCCTTCACCATAACAAAAAGAATCCACTAACCAAACCAACTCAAACTACAAGCTTAGCATATTAAGTTTGTTGTATGCACTTCGACTTGAACAAAACTTTGGAACCTCACAGAGGCACTTTTGGAAGTTGATTAAACTTGTACAGCCATAACCAGCTCAGAAGAAGAAATGTGAGTCGATTGTGGACCAAAATGAAAAAGAAGTATCGTGCGCATGCTACTTACTGTGCATACTTGGATTTAGTAATATATTAAAAGGAGTGGGCACATTCTAATCACTGCTGTTTTTTAAAATTGTCATTAGTGAGTAGATGGGATATTTGTAAAGATATAAAAGGGCATTTCCAAATCAAAAGTTACAACCTTTTTTGGGATCCAATTTTGACCTGCATGCGTCCTACAATCATCATCTGAGCCAGTGAGCCACTAACCGTGTATGTTTGGTTTCATTGAAGAGCAATAAGCGTAACTTGTCTCTTCACAAGTGATTGTCCCTGTGATATCAACAGAACTATAAGCAATTGTCTCTCAACTCCAAAGTATTTGCAATGAAAAAACATCTTTGCTCCATCAAATACAGCCGCATAATTCTTCCTTGATGTAAAATTTTAGAAGCAACAAATTTGCAGCTCCGCTAGAATTTGACAGGACCACATAACTCACAATTTAGATGAGATTTAGGAACCCGTCAATTCTCATCTCCTCTACGCCTTTCTTGGACCACATAATTCATGATTTTAGTGAGAGTTTGCAAGCAACACATTCTTCACTCAAATTTTGTCAAAACATTCAACTTCTTAAACCCTGACGACGAACGACCTCACAATATGCAGCAATAATTGAAATCCTCAAAGTCATGTGACGTTACTGGATGAGCTGAATTGTGCAGACTTTAATCATCGCAGTCACAATTGAATTGCAATGAGAAGCATTCAAGCTCACCGCAAAAGATTGTAAGATCTACAAAAAAGACATCGTAAAGAAGCTGGTGAATTGAAATTTTTGAATTTGCATACCATATTATTGAAATTCGGAGAAGGAACCAGAAAGCCCGCATAGTACTTGTGCGGCAATGGCAAGAAATTACTCAAATGAGATCTTGATGAGAATCGGTGATAGTGGAGATTCCTGCAGTTGAGCTTTGCAGAACAGAAGCAAAATCTCCCCAAGCTGCCAAACACCAACAGAGAGAAAATCGCAATTGAAAACAAGCACAATGCAATTGAAGTGGAGTGCCCATGGTGCGTACAACACTACAATACAACAGACCAAAGTTGACAACCATCGCTGCATGTCAACTGTTCGACAGGTCTATTGCATCCCACAACAATATTGCCAACTTCTTAAGAATCAAAAGCAATGTACCAATGCAATTTTTAACGCACCCAGCTTGAATTTCTAGAGGATGAGCTTACGGACTTCCACAGGAACTCTTATGGCCATCGTTTGATAACGGTCTGATAAATGCCCTTGAAATTGTAGAATAGTCTGAACCTTAATCAATTAAAGATGTGTACATGGTTGGATTAGGAATGGACAAGAAAGTTTTAACTCACCGTTTTCTGAGATGGCGATGGTAACATTGGTAACATTGTTCGATCCTAAACACCTCAACTGGGCATGTCAAGAGCAACTGGCTTCTTTTCCACCATCAAAAACTTGTACCAGATTAAATTTGCGAAATTGAGACTTCTACTAAATCAGGACACACACTAACCAACAATGATCCAAACTACAGGCTCGGAATTTTGACAAACCCTACGGAACCTCATGTTGGCTCTCCTACAGGTTAAACAAACCTGGGCGAGCATAGCCAACTTGCAAGAAGATGAATGCGAGTCGATTTATGCACCGAAATGAATGTGAAAGATAGTTTAGTAATCTTTGAATTGGGGCAGTTACTAAAATCAGGACATGCAAACGAAGATACAAGACTGGAGACCTTTCAAGCTCAGTGCCAGGAGCGGCAATGAGCATGTCGGCCATAGCCAGTGTTGCACATTAGGTTTAAAGAATGGCGGGAGAGGAGAACTCAAAAGAGCGTGTATTCCACGTCGGCACTATTGACGTGGTAATGTGTCCGTTCCATTTTACAGGACAATAGGGTAGCTAAAATTATAGACATCCTCCTTGTCACCCTTATAAAGACCCATTTTGAAACGCAATCTTATGCAATTTCCTACACCATTGCATTGTTACACAATCTAAATCAAGCTTATTAAATTTCAATTTCAAATTAACAGAACTCTACAATTGATGATATTCCTAAATTAAATTTCATGATTATACATGATTATTGATTGAAATTTGAAAATGGTGAATTCCAAATTTTAACCCCTAAAGTTCTATGATTATGTTTTCACCAAAAATGCTCAAAAACTATCATTTTTTGAACAAGTACCAAATTTTGGGGAAAAAAGTGTTTTTGACACATGTAATCGTAGGATTTTATAGTAAACTTGTTTGAGTAGATGTGGAAAAATTTTCAAAATTTCCACCACGTGGATTGCAAGATATTAGCATTTGAATTGACAAAGACCCTTTTTTGTCCTTGCAAAAAATCGAGCAGCTGCACTTCAGAAGGTCACATTTGTATAAAAAAGGGCCAAAATGGTGGTAACTGTTTGGATTCATTACTTAAGGCAAGTTGGCTACATTCTTGAAAAAATTTACATCATTTGGAATTTTGCAACATATAGGAAAAAAATAGTAAATAGCCAGTAGTGAAGAATGATTCAAAATATTAATTTGTTAAAAATTTAATTATGGAATTGAAAAAGGCCAATCCGAATGGTTGCAACGTTGTAATAAACAACCTACATTCTAATATTGAATATTGAGTAAGATGGATGACTTCAAAGTTTGTTTTCAAATTGGGAATCCATAACTACCCGCTAACAAAAAGTCCTCATAACTTTTGACTCATTGATCAATATGTAATGATTCAAAGCTTTCCATGCATATGAAACTCTAAAAAACCAATTTCCATATTTGAAAAAAGTGATTTTTTTGGTTTGCCCAAATTACCCACTTACAAAAATATATATATATATATATATATTGGGCCATGATTTTTGACTCATATTTCCAAACGTCATGAAATTTAGTGCATATGAAAGATATTCCTTGTTCCCACCTTCTATTAAAATTTGGGCCAAAAATATAGAAATATCTAGTCACACAAACCTACCCAAAATTTCTATGTAGCCAGAAAATGCATGTTGGTCCTTTAGAAGTTAATTGCCTCATATGTTGTAAACTTTCACTATAAGTTGTTTAAAATTGCAAAGTGGTCAAAACTTTCCTAAAGATTTAAAAAAGAAAACAAAAATGTATAAAATTTATACTTTGAAGCAAGGTTTCTATACCCTGTTAATGAGGATTTGAAGAAACTTTGTGATTACAAATAATGGAATAATAGAATCTATTCATCCTTCAAACCAATCGTGCCAAACTTTATAGGTGTCACACAAGTTAGACTATTTAAATATATTCATCTTTCAAAATATGCAACCCAATTCATATAGAAATTAAAAGATATAGGATACACTAGTACAAAAACATTAAGAATCATATTTCAATCAAATATTCCCACCCCCAAATGCCCCTAAATGCGTAAGGCATGACATTTTGGTGTTGAATAAAATCTTACCAAAGTACTATTTTTTTTTTTTTAAATTAGGTGAACCCCTTTGAAATCCTATTTTTATAATCATCTAAAATATCATTTTGAAAATGAATATTCACTATTTCTTTCTAATTTTTTTTCTACTCAAGATTTTGTGTCCAAATGTAGGTGTTTCAATTTGTGGAGTGTTGATTGAATTCTTAGGGGTGATTGAGCTCATTATAAGTACAAGAAAGTGAATGCTAAGAGTTATAGGAATATATGTGTATTATAGTTTTAACCCCTAAAAGACCGTTGTCCCTGTGGGGGACAAATGCAATTTCGGGCAAATACCTACGGGCTGAATTTTTGTCCTAATTTTTTGAATTTTTTTTTTTAAGATAGAAAAACCAATAGCGTTTGTGAGAATATCATTTTTTTTTAATTGGTGTCCGAGAATAAAAGTTATGCCCAAATAAGCTCAAAATAAGGGAGAGAAGGCAACAAAAAAGATTTTGCTAAAATTTTTAAGAAAAAAATTTAAGTTTTCTTTCTCATAGATTATATTTTTGTCTGTTTGGGAAGCTTTGATTCAGTTCATTTGGATTTGTTATGAGAAAGTTATGCACAATCTTATTTCTTCAGGCAATTAGAGCATTTTCTTGAAAAATAACTTGTTAGATTCATTTCTAAATGCAATTTTTCAAAAAGAAAACTTCCCCATGGTCTGATTTTCTTGCTAAAACAATCTCACCATTGGAATTAGTGCATTTTCATTCCATCTAAAAGACATTAATCTTTTAGATTTTCCTTCTATCTTTTACCTACTTCTATTTAACAATTTTTTTAAGAATGAAAACTAATTTTTTTTAATTTTTTTTATGTCAATTCAATTTCCCACTGTAAAGATTTAAAGCTCAAAACTCTGTAGTGCAAAAAATTTAAGTTAAAAATGTTTAAAGTCAAAAATTCTAGTCTTACAATGTGTTGAAAAACTTGTTTTTTCACTTTAAACAAAGATATATTGCAATTTGTGCGGTCAAAATTTTTGAAATTTTTTCCAAACATTCTCATACTAGTTAGGTGAGATCCTATGGTTAGATGTGCAAAAAAAACAATTTTTCAATTTATTTTACTCTTTGCTATAGAAATGGCAATTTTGAGTGTTTTTTGGCAGTATAAAGGCCTTGGTCCTTTAGGGATTAAGGACCATAAATTTTCACAAGTTCAAAAAGCATTGTTAAAAAATAATAGCGTGATATGTAATTTTCATGGCTTGGTGGGTTGTTTTAAAATTATTAAATAATCACTTCTATAAGAACTTCAATCACATTTAAATTGGTGTTATATTATAATACATACATAGAAAGCTTTGAATCATTCCATTTTGATTAATTAGATGAAGATTATGAAGAATTCAAGTTTGCAAGTTGTTACATTCAATATTATAAAATAAACTTTTCAATCATTACTATAATTTAAATTCGAATATTTTTGAAAAAAATATAATTATAGGATATACATTGTCTATTACAACATTACAACCATTGGGGTAGGTATATTTAAAAGTGCCTAAAACTTCAAAAGCATAACTTCAATTTTTGATGATTTTTAGAAAATAGCTCCTATCTCTTATAAATGCTGCATTTTTTCAATATGTTGGGAAATGGGCTGAAAACAGGCTTAAAATAACTTTAAGCCCACAAAATTTTATGTTCAACTTTTAAAAAATTATGAAGTAAAAGGTGGTGTTGAATAAAAGAGACAACAAATATGTTGAAAACTTTCACAAGAAATTAAAAATTGTTGATTATTTTTGTGATAAACCGTTCTATTTAACAATTAAATCATTTGTATCTTTCTTTTATTTGAAAACTTTTAGAATTGAGAAGAAAAAATAATATCCACTTTGTTTTCTATGTTCAATGTTTGCAAAATAGAATTCCACATAATTTGTACTTCATTATTTTTAATTAAACGGTTCAAACTATTTTGAATAATTTTCAATCTACACAATCTCCTAAAAATAATTAATTAATTAAGTTTTTTATATTTTACCTTGTCAGGTTTGACATTGAAAATTGAAAAGCACCTTATAAGTATAGCAAAATGTATTACAATGTTGTGAAACAAAACTTCACTTGTAGATTATGAATAATAGCACCTTTCCAAAGAATTTTAAGCAAAAAATTCAAATGACAAAGTGAAATTAGCCTACCAAAGATATCAAATAATTCAAAGTAGGCTCCTTGGTCCTCTAGGAGTTAACCCCTAAATGTCCAAGGCACCCAAATTTGGTGTTTGCAAAACTTTGAAGTTAAATAAAACCTAACCAAGTTGCTATTTTAAGTAGTTTATATTTTTAGAAAGTTTTTCTTGAATTCTAATTTTAGCACCAAAAATCTGAAAATAAATGATAGTGATTTTTCTATTGATGATTTTGTACTAGGATACCCATTGCAATCTTGAGTTCCCAAAGTGTTGAGAGCTCTTGGAAATGGGCCTCAAACACACTAGATCTTGGAGAAAAAATCACATTCAAAATTCATTTAAAAAAATTGTAGAGTAGATTTTTAAGAAGCCATAAATTGATCAAGGTTATCCAGGTTAGGCCCTTAACCTCATATTTTTTTGGTCACCAACTTTTTAGATTTGATTTGTGTAAAGAAGATTGAAAGATTTTTGCAATTTTAACACCCTCATGGTCAAACATTATAATCTTTCACTCCATAAGTAATATTGTTGTGTTTCCTTTTCCTATGAGATCTCTAACATGTCTAGTTTGAATTTGTACGGTTACAATTCAAAAAAAAATTGATACAACTTATCAAAATGTTGACATTTTGTTCAATTTAGAGCAAATTACAGGAAGTCCAAAACAGGCCTTGGGCATTTAGGGGTTAATCAATTCGTCATTGAAATATTCAGCAACACATATTGTGATATGCTTTCAACATATTTGCCGTGATTAGCTATCATTTAGTTAGTGACCAATTTATTATATATGTGACATGGAAAGTGCATGATAAGACAAGAAAAAATTGGCACGCACTCAAGAATCTGATCTTAAAAGATTTAATTTTGATTCATAAGTGAGCTTTCATATGCCGCGGACAATGAAAAATGAATTGAAAAAGTAAACAATTACGTTCTTTTCGATCAGCTTGCCTTACTTGTCGAAACTTATTTTCCATCTTGGTAAAGTAGAACTTGGAGTTTAATCATAATATTCCAATAACAGCAATATGTTAATAAAAATTGTTTCATTATTGAATGAAAAGAATAAATTTTATTATACAACTAGTGTACCATATGCTGCTACCACAACCAAAATAGAAGTAAAAATAATTTTCTAGTTTTATAATTTATAATTTTTTTGAAGTCAATATCTTTATTCACAAAGGAGTGTAAGGGCTTTGTTGAGGTGTGAGAGGTGGCAATCTTGATACAAATAGAAAGTTCTATGCACAAAGGAGTACAAGGGCTTTGTTTTGTGGCGTTTGGACATGATATGAAAAATTTATGTTTTTTCCAAAATAAAAGATAATTTAATTCCATTTGTTAATTTAAATGAATCTATAACTTTCACACGATAGGTCCAAACGTCACGGACTTGTCACTAATAGAAAGCTCTATGCACAAAAGAATGCAAGGATTTGTTTTGTGGCGGTTGGACATACAGTGTGAAAGTCATGTTTTTTCCAAAAGAAAAAATACTATTTTAAAAAAAAAATTTGTTCATAAATTTTTTGAAATTCAATAACTTTTACACTGTAGGTCCAAACGCCATGAACAAAGTTTGTGCATTCCTCCTCACTAAGGGCTTTTCAATAAAACCAAGAATGTTGTTGGATGCCTTACAATTTGTTAGATCTGAGCGTATTAAAAAACAAAACAAAACAAACAACCTAATTTAAGGTATAGATTACCTTAAGTGGAAAATGGGGGAACTAAAATTAAACAATTCCGTATTATATCAACTTGAATGCCAACAATCTTCAATGAAATCATTAAACTATGAATTGAATCTGTAAGTTCACTTTATACTTTATAGCGAACTCTTAAAATTTCTTCTCAAACTGTCGAAGTGGTGGAACTCAAAGCAACTTGGCTTCTCTATTTTTTTAATTACTTAAACAATAATTGCATCACTTATCGGAGTTCAATTTTGCAAAAAATGAAATTGCAGCATTACCGGCCAGGTCACTCGCACTGTTGAAACTAAATAGCAAATCCAATAGAAATTGTGGTAGTCCCGAACCTTCAACGATCTTACGTAACTCAATTTCTTAGCAATTAAGGGAAGGAGCTGCCCTTCGTTTTACTTTCAGACAAGTGTTCCACCTTTAGTCTCTGCCCGGAATATGCGCTAGCAAAGTCAACAAAAGTCAAAACCCGGTCACTTGTCCACGTGGCACAAATGCGTTCTTCATGACGTCTCAAGAAAAGCCCAAAAGTTTTCCAGAATGTATATTTTAGCATGCACGTCATGAACAACATCACTTTGTTTTCACAAGGATATCTCTACGCTTATGAAAACGTCACCCCAAGTTTTAGATTCTATGTCCAAATCTTCTTAGTCCAAGTCCTGTTTCACAAGGCATTCACGTTTTCGGCTAATGTCACAAAAAACTATGTTTTCTTATAGTGCTTGGAGGAAGCCCGACTAGTGGCTTTGGACCGTACAAAAGAAGTCCAAGAGGGAAGAAAGAAGGATCACGACAGCAAACTTCTAGCAAACCATGAGATCAAAGAAGGCGGGCTGGTACTGCTATATGATAGCCGTTACTAGATTTTTTCGGGTAAGTTACATACCCGCTGGATGGGACCGTATAGAGTCAAGAGCATCTTTCCAAATGGATCTATGCAATTGGAGGATCTTCAGGGAGTATGGCTTGACACACGGGTAAACAAATCCCGAGTCAAGAAATACAAACTAGATCCGGCATCTGATGATGAGGAGGAAGAGGATGTTCGCGGGGACTCTCACATTTGAAAAAGGGGTCATGTGGGAATACGAAAACTCTAGTAGATAGAAAATAGGAGAAAAATGGGTTAGCATAGTCTAATTTTTTTTGAATCTGTTATTAGTGTCCAAGAATCCGGGTCAGCTAGAAGGAAATTAGAAATAGCTGATACCTGGATTGCTATAATTCCTAAACCGGATAAATATTCCGGTTAAGACGAAAGCCGTAGGACAGAAGACGGATCCGGAAAGCCTACGACCGGTAGCCTTCCAGCCTAGACCTTCTAGAGCATCGTTACGGAAACGGTCTCATAGCCATTCCCCTCGGGAACTATCGGCCGAACGTCGGGTACTTAAGGGCGTAGTTTTCATTTCTTCTATCTCTTTCTTCTTGTACTTGTGGTTTGCGCATAGAGAGTGAAAGAGTGGTGAGTCCCTACCCCTCTAAAAGACCAACAATGGCCCCCCTGATGGTAAAACAGGGGTACAGAAAACCAAAGTTTTGATTGAGAGTTAACGGATTCCGGATAAGGATGGATCCGGATTAGATTCCGGAAGGTAGTATTATCCGGAAGGAGAAAGAGTACAAAGATTGAGTTACGGATTGCATGGGGTTTGTTTTGGAGAGATATCCGGATAGCCTCAGTTTGCAATAACACCTAGAATTCCCTAGGACGATATTTCGTGTTATCTTAGCACATCTTTGTGTTAAGGATATTTACACCTAGACTGCACATACGACAGAGAGGGCTCCTTGATTCTTCCCTCCCCATTTTTTTTAAAGTGCTTGGGTTGCTTGATCCAAGCACTTGCATGATCTCAACTCAGTGATAAAACTTACTAACTAGCCAATTCATAATGCTAAGGATCTTTCCATAATCAATTGCAAATCACAGTTTGAATATAGCTAAAATATCAATTTAATTTTAATTAAACATGACAAGTCTCACGGCTACAATGCACTACTTGGATATGGAGTAATGAAAGGAAAAATGAAAGAAAAAAAGAAAGAAGGAACAAAAAGAAGGAAAAATATAGTTCACATATTTGTAAACCCTAATAATTGTTCAATGAAGAAGCAAGAAATGAAGATAGTTATCTCTATATTTAGCACATAATTTGAATATACAATATACAACATAAGATATAAATTTCCATTAAATTTATTTTTCTTAACACGATTATTTAAAAATTTAATAAATGTTGGTTGTACCAAATAATTGTTAGACTAAACGTACTAAATTAAATTGAACTTCAATCGGTTAAACAAAATAGAGAACACATTTGGTTGCTTTTCAATTTCAACGGTACCAACACTTGAATTAAAACAAATTGGCCTAAAATTGGACCCCCCCTCCCCTCCATATATTCATAGGATTCAGGCATTTATATATTTGTATACATATATATAAATTCATTACAAGTAAGCTAGAATAAAGATAAATGATTAAATATAGCCAGTTCATCATGCTTTATAATTTCATTGTTACCACCAGGAAATAATAATATGGATTGAATTTTAAAATTGATATTAAAGATTTGAATGTGAATGTAATTCACATATGTTGAAGACCATGTAATTCTATGTTTTTATTAGGATATTGAAAGACAAAAATTGAATCAAGATAGATTTGTAGGTAACTATAAAATTGACCCTAAACCTGAATTATATTTTTATGAAACACTTGAGCAGCAATATATATATCAACAGAAGTAATAATTTGTAAAATGAAAAAAAAATTGTGGAAACTAAAATACTACTTTAAAAATAATAATAACAATACTAATACTATATCCCTACAAGTGTTGGAAAAAATATAGATTGACAATGGACCCCCACATATTAAAGGGCATTTGTAACTAAATTATGTATATATTCTTAAATTAAATGTGGCCACTACGTCATTTCAATGCAGTTTGTTTTTAATAATAGAACAAAATGAATCTAGGAAGCACTTCATTCATTTTATTGATAAGATATCAATTGAGAGCACATTTGTTTAAGCCCTTAATTTCAATTTCATTGTAATCCACATTTAATAGAAATATAGATTGAATTGGGCCTCTACATATTCATAGGATTTGGGCATTCATAAACTAAATTACATATGCACAATTAAAACTGTGGTCACTATGTCAATTCAATGTGGTTAGTTTTTATAGAAAAACAATATTAATCTAAGAGGCGCTTGATTCATTTCATTAAAGAAATATCATTTGGTAAGAAAACATTTAAAAAAAAAAAAAATGGTTGCTTTTCTATTTCAATTTAATGAACGGGGGCAAAACTATGGATTCAAAATGGACCCTACATACACATAGGGTTTGGGCACTTATGAATTGTTTTACATATTTATAAGTAAGATGTGGCTAGTACATCACCTTAATGGGGTTAGTTTTTAATCCTTTAAGGTCTATGCATCAAAAAAGTGAATGTAGCTTAATCAATACTATTTGTAACTTTAAAATATCCATTTTTGGTAGGTGTTTCAATCAAAGAAAATGAAATTTATCAAGTTCTATTTGTATTCTACCTTGAAATTTTGAAAATTGTCAAAAATTGAAATAAGTAAATTGCAATTACCTAAGCAATTTGAAATTTCTCGCGCAATGATGTATCATTCATAGGTTCAACTAATAAAAATATGAAGTTGTTGTTTGAGCACAATATAAAAGGCAAAATACAGCTTAAACAAGAAGTTTGACCATTTTACAATGAATCAAGTCTTTAACGGATTTATAGAAGAACAAAATTATTGTTTGAAGCACTACATTCATTTCCCAAAAAGAAATATCGATTGGTTAGGAAAAAATCAATATCCAAGTAATCAATATGTATTGAAAATGGTTCTTTCATCCAAGGTTCATCCAAACAAATAATACAAATGTCAAAATTTCATATGTTTTGCTTTCTAAACTAGTTTGCAATAATCATACTAGATGAATTACCTTCATTATTCGATGAACAATTCAAGGGCGGTAATGTGGCCCGGGATTAAAGCCCTCAATTCAAAACATTTGCCTAAATTTGTCCACAATTGCCACTTGTCTATGACATATTAGGAGCAACCCAGCAAAGAAGCCGATAATCATGGCGGACCAAGCTGGTGCCCTCAAAATCTCAAATGAAACAAGGCATACAAATTGCCATTTAATGTGTTGACTTTGCAACCATTGGTCAATCCAGATCCACCAATTACAACCGCACGATCAAAATCCGTTGACTTATCTTGCGTATCTCTCCTCTGTAGAGTACTTTGAGTACAATTTTAGTACTTTTTGCAAATTTTATACACAGTAGTTTTGCCAATAGTGGGTGGGATCTAGCATACTTCCACCCTTGTTCTAAATGAGCGATTCAATGTTCTCGACGAAAAACACAACCATAGTGGACGATAGTCCTGCAAAGCACATAATTAGTCATCCAAAGACTGTGATCCTCTTTGATCCATGGTCATACAAGGGTGATAGAATGATGGATGGGATCCTCATAGATCATCTTTTGCCTTATATCCAATGTTTGCACTTGGACAGGCCCTTGGAACTGTATCCCTTTTGGAGAGATAATATTTTTGGGTGCTTGCACCTATTTAACAAAGAAGACACAATCGAATATAGGAAGCTCATGGAAGCCGTGAAGTACTCCAATACCGTGTTCTCTAAGTGGAATGTGAGAATCCCAATTAAACATCAATCCTTGAAGAATCTTAGAAAGCCCAATACAGGAAGGTGAAAGTAGAGGAATTTTGTACGTTGTTCTATCACAAGTCGGAGTCACAATGACGGGGACTATGGTATGACTTCGTATTGGATTGCATGTATGTAATATTTGTGTCTAGACAAACATTGTTTTAACAACGGTTTCTAAATTGTCTCTCCAGGCTTCCTTGCGTGCTACTTCAGTTTTCCAAATTCATTCTCGCAACAAGTGTACTGCTTCTGCTGCTTCTTTCTTTGATTATGGACAGTTTGCCATATTGCAAGGCGGATTCGAACACATCATGTTGTCCGCGGCCACTGAGTGGTCGACAACGAATTTCTCGACAAAGCCCATCGATGACGGGATTGTCGATAGTCCTCCTGTCGTAGCACAAGGAAGCACAAATCCTACCTTTTGGCGTTTTAAATGACAAATGACAAAACACCCAAGATGACTTGTATATTGTTCCCAAAGGATTTTAACTGTAGTATCCTCAAAATTACGACAGACCTATCCACATTTGGATCCTTAAGGCAGAATCTGGTGACTGGATAACTAGGCAATCCTAACTACTTGCACATCACTTACTTCCGGTTGTAGTAGGACCTCATCAACACGTCAATTAGCATACGCCTGTCTCTTGCAAAACGCACCCAACCTAAAAGCGGCTATCCTACACAGAAGCGTCCAAGTAACTACAGTAGCTAAATATCAATCCTAGTACACACAATCTTTCAACCAGCTCACTTCAACTCTTGGAACCAGATTCAAACAGAACCTGGGGACTACTCCTCCTCTCAAATTTCACCAATAAGCTACCTGAACTAGCAATGGTCAAAACACTGCCTAATCCCTCAACACAAGACCAAGACTTTTTAGACCAATACTCATGGAGTTGAAATCCAAGCTTTCTTTGCAAAAATTGAAATAGGAAAACAAGAGTGTAAAAATGTCCGGAGTTGAAACTAACTCCCAACCCCTAAATACTAACCCCCAAGGGAAACCTTAGTGGTCCCCAGCAATCCCAAAAAGTGGATCTCAGATCCTAAAAACCCGGAAAGACACAGTTCAAGTGCATCTAGCTAAAAAGCAACTTGCTAACTGCTTTCTACTTACCAAAAACTTAGGTTTCCATCTAACCATGCTAGGGCTACCCAAGAAACTACTTCCTAACCCGCTTTTGTAAAGGTTCCTCTTGCTTGACGGCACCTTTCCTTGGCGGTTGTTTTCTTCCAGTTAGCGGCTTTTCCTTGGTCGTCCCCTTGCTCTTCGATGGTGACGAAGCCTTTTCCTTAAAACTCGCGAGTGAGATAGTCACTGGATCTGACTCAGCATCAAATCCCAGATCCGGTTCAGATTCGGATCCGGATTTGGATTGACTCTATTCCTTCTCTGAATTGTTGGATGACTTAACCTCCTCCAAATGCTGACTCTCTGGAGAGACCTCCCTTGCCCTCTTCGCTGTTGTCTTCTTCTTTTCTAGTACCATGTGTATGAGGAGACCGCCTTGTACTCTTTCTCTGGGGCGTCTCGGATCCTGACTTCCGGGTCCGATCCTTGAATCCGAATCCATGCGCAGATTCTTCTCTTGCCTCTGACTTCACCTTAGAAGAGGCCTTTGTTGGAGTCTTCTTCTCTACTTCTTGCTTATCAGACTTCACAGGTGCAGGTGGGGACATGAGAGGAACCAGTAGTGTAGGTGCTGTCCTCTTCTCGGATCCCGAAAAGTACCCTGCCTGCTGGAGAGCTTCGCGGATCTCATATAGGAGCTTCTCCACTACCTCCGAGTACTCTACCAACACCATCACTGACTTAGCTGTTGCGTTGGAACCGGCCATATGAATTTCCTTGTCAAACAACTTGGCCTTGTTCAACACATCCCCGGAATGGGAGACAAAACTTTCTACTTTCCTCAATGTATCCTCTGCCTCTTTAGACAGGTCCCTCACTTCCTTACTCTTCTCCATACTCTTCTCTAGTTGTTGGTGGAGATCCTAATTCCTCTTAGTGAGCTCCTTCACTTGGATCTCTAACTTCCGGGAATCACTATCTCGGATTAACCCTTCCATCCTCTCAGCTAGCTCAGACACCTCAATCCTTCCAAGTAGCCTACAAACGTTCCTGACTACTCCTCTCTCAGTGTCTAACCTTCCTCGGATCTTCTCAAGATCCGTAATAATCCTATCAAAAGAATCCTCTCCCTATACTTCCGGTTCCTGAGACTCTTTCCTGGATCTTTTCTTCTTTTGCGAGGCTGGAATCGTCTCAGATTTGGTTCTCTTTCCGGGTGACTCCTTCCTTCTCTCTGGGGACCCCCCTCCAGATTCCTCATCCTCTCCTCTTGATCTCTCTTCTTTCTCAGGCTCTCGAGGTGGAGTAATGATTAACTTCACTAAGATGGCTGCTGCCTTATATTCAGTCTTCTCCTGATTCCTAAGTGTCCCTAGGTAGTCATAAAGATGGAAGAGGAAGGGCCAATGGAGGTTGCCTTTGTGTTGCCTAAGGAAGTCACCATCTTCCCTACAAGATCCTTTACTATACCACCCCAGAAGACTTTCCTCTTTCCACTCAATGCTCCAAATATGGTATGGGCCCAAGTGACTGTGATCCAGTTTGGACATTCCGGATACAGGATCAAAACTAAAAACTCCAGCAATCTCTTTCTCTCCCTATCTTGCAATCTGCGACTACATAGCCATCTTTGGAGTGCGGTGGGTTTAGAAACTTACTATCCGCATACTCGGCCTTTTGTGAAGCCATTCCTTCTCCCAGACGCAGAAAGTCATAGACTTTCTTCCATGTCTCCAACGTCCACTTCTTGGGTAGCGCACGGTGCGTCTTTACCCATTCATTCGACTACTCACTCAAAAGCTCCAGAATCATCGCCTCGTTCTTTAGACTTCAAGGTCGGCGAAGAAATCCTATGCATCCAAGTTGACCCAGATCCTCCTCTAGCTGTTTTCTCTCTCTTTCATCTTTGGGAATCACTGGATTGATTGACTTGATCTTTAGGGAAATAGACCCACTCCCTTCTGCCTTCACCATAGCTGCTCTCTCTCTCTCTTTCTCACAATCTAGAGTTCAAGTATGCTCTTAGTCCTGCAGGAAGAAGGTGTTGCGGTCCTAACAATTTGTCTTTTTCCTCTCGACCGGATGCAAAACACCGGTTCTCATTCTATCCTTCCCTCTCCCAGACTTCAACCTCTCCTTCAGAGCTCAAAGAAAACTAACAACCTCCAAGCTTGAACCATGAGAAAGAGATCTGACTTCTGAAGTTTTCTCCTCAAAGCAGTCGCAGCCGTTTAGGGTAGTCGTTTTCCGCGATCATTGCGGAGGAATCTATCCATTAAAACGGTCATCCCTAATCTCCAGGAGAGCCGTTTGAGCCCTAGATTTTTGTTTAGGGTTCCAATAAGCTCCCATTATCTTTCTGGATAAGGTTACACCTGGCCCCGATATGATTTGAGATTCCCGATTGAGTTCATGGATGCGGATTCGGTTCCAGTTTCCACTACAACTCGGAAACTCTAACTATGGATATTAACCTAATTATCTATCTACTATTATCCTATTAGCAAGGAAGGTTAATTACAGTAAGATGCTCAATTTAACTTTGGATAAACCAAAAAATTTGTACCTTTACTAATTCCTTCCTCTATTTTCCCACTTATAAGGTTTATCTTTCTTTCCAGGCTTCCACACCTCCAAATGGAGGAAAGTGGCCTCAAGCAGTATGGTTGCCTTTTCCATTCAAACGGTGTCCTCGATTGACTTTGCCCCACCATTTCCTGAAGATGAATGTTGTCATTCCAAGAAAGCTGTACAAGGAAGGAATAAGCGTGCTGCCTGCCTACGAGGTAAGGTTCTGCTCTTTGCAGCTAGCGATGCAACGTGTGTTCTATAAATGTCTGCTATATGTCTTGGAATCTCACTCTAATGTTGGGTTTCATTTGTTTATGCAAGGTGATGTCATATTGCAAAAGTCCATTGCCATCCGCGCTAATAGTTTGAGTGAACTCCCCTTTCTAATTACAATTACAAAGAGCGTATTTTGCCTCGGTGCAATTCTCTAGGGGGTGCGCAATGGCAGTGCAAGTCACATGACGTTGACCCTATTTTTATTCACTTAGGTCATTGTCCATGGGATGCTTGGGAGGAAACATCCTTGAATAAGCAATGGTTGGAGATTGCAAGCCAAAGATCATCAAAATATACTGGATACAATGGAGGGCCTAAGTTATTGGCAGCATTAGAAAAATTGAAGAGTAGGACACACTCATAGCTCTTGTATGTACGATAGGGTAGTTCTCTTGAAGAGAAAGTAAATATTAAAATTTTTTAGAACATTACCAAAATTCTAACACCATATTCACTGAAATGGATGTTGGAAGTATGAAATCCACAAAAAGATGGCGGCAGCAATGAATTTGAACCACTTTAGTCAACAACAAAGACAAACTCAGGGAAGGAAAGAGCAAAGAATTTGTAGAACCAAACTCTTCCACCACACTTGAGAAGGATTCTCATAGGCTGCGCTTTTTACAATGTAGTATATGAGAATTCATCTCAAGGGAGATGCTAGAGTTTGGTTCTATGATTTTCGTGCTTTTCCTTTTCTGAATTTGTCTTTATTATTGGTTGAAGTACTATTATTGTCCTACTAACTAGTGGAGTACATGTTTTTTTGAGATTGTATTGGAGACATCACCATCACTGGAAACCCATTGCTAAATCTAAATCCGTACTAATCTATAAGATACAACCAATTCCTCAACAAATAGGCATCAAGAAGCCGCCACATAGAAAATCATCGAAACCAGGTATTCCAAATTCCTTGGCAAACACTCTTAATGACTACAGTTGACACACTATAGTGTATAAGAGTTTTTTTCAAGCAGAGTGGAATACCTTGCTTCAATGGTTTTCTATGTGGCGTTTTTTCGATGCCTATCTGCTAAAGAATTAGTTGTGTCCTATAGACTTCTATGATGATGGCTCTAGTATAGACTCCAAAAATAATGTACACTACTACACGGATAGCAACAACTTGTGACGTCATTTACTTACACAAAAATAACATTGCATAGTGAATGTACATTTTTAGATGAAATATATGTACATTTATTAAACACTTTCAATAAATTGCAATGTGATTTGTAATTACTACATGGTATTGGGCAATTTTGCTACTGTATGCATGCTTCATGTGTCATTGCATTGCTTATTTTGTATTTATAGAGAAGAATTTCACTTCAACTCATGGTTTGTAGTGCTTCCTAAACCTCTCATTTCCCTCGAAAAATCTCATTTTAATGAATATGGTGTTGTAGGTAAAATCTAAGATTATTTAGTCTAAACATTATCTTTAAAATTTACAACGAGAATCCTAAATAATGCACACGCCTCATTCACCATAAGAAACCGCAATTCATCCCCACTCAAATTCAGTCCCTCTCAAAAAATAGAGTACAAAGATTAAAAAAAAAAGAAGTTTTAAATAAGGGCCCATTTATACAATCCATGACTATTTTGTCCAAACATCATTCTTTAAAAGTTACAAGGAAAATCCTAAATAATGATCCCCTCTCATTCCCCATAAGAAACCACAACTCAACCCCATTCAAATTAAGTCCTTCTAAAAATGTAGAGTACAAAGATAAAAAAAAAAAAATAGAAGTTTTAAACAAAGGACCATTTGTACAATCCCTGATTACTTGTTTAAAAATCAATCCTTAAAATTTACAAACTAAATATTAAACAATGGTCCCCTCTCATTCATAATAAGAAAACACAATTGATCCTCACTCAAATTTAGTCCCTCTAAAAAAGTAGAGTACAAAGATAAAGGAAAAAAATTAGAAGTTTAAAGCAAAGGTTCATTTAAACAATCCACAATTCTTTAGTCTAAACATCATTCTCTAAAATTTACAGGGAGAATTCTAAATAAGCGTTTATATTCATTCACCATAAAAAACCACAAATCATTCCCATTCAAATGAAGTCACTTTAAAAATGTAGAGTACAAAGATAAAAAAGAAAAAATAGAAGTTTTAAACAAGGAATCATTTGTACAATCCACAATTATTTAGTCTAAACATCATTCTCTAAAATTTACAAGGGGAATCCTAAACAATGGTCCCCTCTCATTCACCATAAGAAACCACAATTGATCCCCACTCAAATTAAGTCCCTCTCAAAAAATAGAGTACAAAGATTAAAAAATAAATAAGAAGTTTTAAACAAGGGATCATTTCTACAATCCACAGCTATTTTGTCTAAATTCAATCTCTAAAATTTACGAGGGAAATCCTAAACAATGGTCCCCTCTCATTCACCATAAGAAACCACAACTCATCTCCACTCAAATTTAGTCCTTCTAAAAATGTAGAGGACAAAGATAAAATAAAAACAGAAGTTTTAAACAAGGGACCATTTCTACAATCCACGGGTATTTTGTCTAATCATCATTCCTTAAAATCTACAAGGGAAAATTTAAATAATGATCCCGTCTCATTCACAATAAGAAACAACAATTGATCCCCATTCAAATTCACTCCCTCTAAAAAATAGAAGTTTTAAACAAGGGATCATTTGTACAATCTATGATTATTCTGTCTAACTATCATTTTCTAAAATTTACAAGGGGAATCCTAAATAATGATCCCCGCTCATTCACCATAAGAAAGCACAATTGATCCCCACTCAAATTCAGTCCCTCTAAAAATGTAGAGTACAAAGATAAAAAAAGAAAAAATAGAAGTTTTAAACAAGGGATCATTTGTACAATCCATGACTATTTCGTCTAAACATCATTTTCTAAACTTAACAAGGGGAATCTCCAACAATTGTCCCCTCTCATTCATTATAAGAAACCACAGTTCATGTCCATCCAAATTCAGTCCCTCTAAAAATGTAGAGTACAAAGATAAAAAAAGACCTAGAAGTTTTAAACAAGGGACCATTTGTACAATCCATGACTATTTTGTCTAAACACCATTTTCTAAAATTTACAAGGGGAATCCTAAGCAATGGTTGTAATGAAAAGAGCAATAATTCTTGTTGATGGATGTTGGATTGACAAGGTTGTGTGAGAAGTTGTATGTTTTTGATGTGTGCATGCATGTAATAGGACAATGCCAATGGAATACATTTCATGAAGGTTTTCATTGATCATATGACACCCCATATTGAGGTAATTGAGCCCTTATTGGGAGCTTACATTTCTTTAAAATTTAAATTAATGGATTTTTTTTTTAATATGAAAGATGTGCATATGGATGTTCCCTACACATTTATGCAATTAGCTTAAAATAAATCCATGAGCGGTTGTTTTTAATAATATATTATGTAAAACCATGAAACATGACTTCAAAAATTTACAAAAAATGGAAATGTCTTCTTTTGAAAGTGAAATTTGGTATGCTTCATTGGAATTTGCAATTGTATAAGATTTGGGTTTGAATTATGCAAGAAGGAAAATTCCTTTTTCTTCCTATACTTTAAAACAAAACTTGGAATTGCTCACATCGGCAATTTTTGAACAAGCTATACCTTACTATACACTGGTACTTGGTAGAATGTAAAATGGTAGGACAATATAAAAAAATTGGAATCCAAAAAAATAAAATTTCAACATACATTGCAAGATATAAAAGCTTTTTCTCAAGCAAAGAATTATTCTATAGTTTATACCTAACTATGGAAAATTATAAGACTTCAATTGCTCAAGGAGTAAAGAAATCTACTACATTATCACATATTTACATTTTGTACCAAAATACTCACAAAATCTGAACAATTGTCCAACCTCCCTCCCAACCATCTGACCTCCGTCCCGCTCGTCTAACCTCCTTCCCACCCATCCGATCCCCAATTGGCCGTCCGAATGACCATCCAACCTCCCGTTTGACAACCATGGGTCTAAATTCCCGACCCTTGTCCGACCATCCACTGGATGGGCGGCCGGGGGCTAATCGAATGTCACGGGACGTCTGGGAGGCAGCACCCACGGACGCTGGACGCCTAGATCTGAGTCCAAACATACAGACGTCCTATCAACCCTGTACTTTGGAGAAGACTTAAAGAAGATAAAAGATGAGCTTGTTTCTAAAGGAATTCTTAAGTACAGAGCAAGTCCGCAAGGACAATTTATATAAATATTGATAAGATGATAGTCCATAGGGTGAAATATCCGTATGGCTACTATCTTTAAATCATTTTCAAGTATCATCAAGTCTGTGTAAATGGTTTTATAGTTACAAGCATACAATTGACCTCATGGGTCACTATAAGAAACTCGTATTTTAGGTGATGAGCCTTGATTTTTCTTGACGGATTTTTCTAGACGTCCAATGCAACAAACCCATGTTTTAATGTCAACATTGATGTTACGCAAGATGCTTTAGTTGACAAAAAACATGGATTTGTTGCATGGGACGTCCATTAAAATTTGTCAAGGTACTACAAGAAAACGGATATTTTATGATTGGAAAATTATGACTGGACATGACTGGCGACTGTTTGCAGTCACATTCTTGGAGGCCAATACCTTGGTGAAAAACATGATTGCAAAATATAACTGCCAGTCATTTTTTAACCTTATACCTCACAAGCGTATACTATACGCTTGTTGGAAACGCCAAAGTACTTTGTAGAGAACGACAAGGAACATGTTTGGAGAACGTTGAGTCATATTATGAGTCATATTTTTGTTGAAGTCATATTTGCAATCATATCTCCATGGTAGTAACACTTTTTTCTCTTAAGGTAGCCCAAGGGAAATATAGGCGGGTAGTCATATTTTTGCCTTAGTCATATTTTGTAGTCATTCATCCATGGTAGTGACATTTTTTTTTCTTTTGAGGCAGCCAAGGGAAATTTGAGCGAGCAATCGCATTTTTGCCTTAGTCATATTTTGCAGTCATCCTTTTTTGTTAGTCATATTTTAAGGTTACATCTTTTTGTTAGTAAATTTTTTTTCTTTTTTGGCAATTCAAAGAAAAGGTGGTCAATCTAAGATGGCTTTCTTGTATTTTTTCAAGTATAAACGTGACTTTATTTCATAGATTGCTGTGTCCATTATAGAATTAGCATCCAATAATTTGAGGTGGCACATGTTTATTATTTAATTTAAAATTTTCAGACAACCTAAAGATAAGTTGGAGTGGGAAACATGTTTGGAGAGTGTCCAGTCATATTTTTGCCTCAATCATATTTTGTAACCATATTTTTTGGTAGCCATTTTTCTTTTTTGGGGGGCAGTTTAAGGAAAAGGTAAACAATCTAAAATGTCCCTCTTGTAATTTGGCTATAGGAGTCATTCCATTGAATGTAGATGTGATTTTATCTCATGTCTATTAAGAAAACATTAATTTTTTTGTGCATTGTGTCAGCTATTGAACTAGCGTCAAATAATATGGAAAGGCATATGTTTATATTTTAATTAAAATATTTAAAATTTTCATAGGACTTAGAAGGGAAGTAGAGAGGAATAAAGCAATTAATAATAGGAGACAAATACATTTTTTTTAGAACTTAGAGAGGAAATTAGAAGAATGAAAGCTTATAAATAAACTACAACACCAAGTGTCAAACGTGCAATCCAGACGTAAGTATCCTTAACACAAAGATGTGCTAAGATAACACGAAATATCGTCCCAGGGAATTCTAGGTATTATTGCAAACTGAGGCTATCCGGATATCTCTCCAAAACAAACCCCATGCAATCCGTAACTCAATTACCTCACCCTTTCTCCTTCCGGGTAACACTACCTTCCCGAATCCAATTTGGATCCGTCCTTATCCGGAATCTGGTAACTCTCAATCAAAATTCTGTTTTCTTATACCCCTGTTTTACCGTTAGGGGGTCCACTGTTGGTCTTTTAGAGGGGTAGGGACTCACCACCCGTAGTTCAAACACTCACATACACAACTACATAAACAAATCTCTTTCGGATTTGTGGCAGGGAAAAGACAGATAGTAATCCTCACAGCTCTCCGAATGATCTTTCCGAAAAACAGGTCACTCAGAATCCACTTTCTACTCCTTTACTACAACGACAGATCAAGCACCTGGAACCGGTAGTGACGCATCTGCTCAAGCCTCTCAGACTGATCCGGCAGTTGGCAGGCCTTTCGGTGGTGGAGAATATTCCGCTGGTGGTTGCTTATCTCCGCACAAATCCCTTCCTAGGTTCCGGATGCGCATCCACTCCACTCTTTCAGATCACTATCCCAGCGGTTTAAAGACGCAATGCACTAATCTTCTTTCACAGATCCAAAATTCTCTCAAATGCCGACTACCGATCACACCCAGTTGACTTAGATCTGGACTCCTCCTCACCCGTCTTCCTCACACTTCAACACTCTTGCAAATACTCTTACTCATGCACATAGCCGGATCCAAAAATATCCACAAGGGGTCTCAGATTAAAGAAAGTAAAAGAACATAATCAAAATGCACTCTAATGGGATGGAATGGAATGAGAGGGCAACAAGCCTGCCCTCCTTTTAAAACCCAAACTAAAAAGCAAAATAGCAAAAAGGGCATACTTGGAAAGCAAGGTGGCCATCTAAACTAACATCCAAGATAACCGGAAATCCAGGCCGGCGGCCTCATAAGAATCCGGAATCGGGTCCCACCTTTAAAAAATCCAAGGCCCACCTTTGAACAAATTCAAAAAATCGAACACAAAAAACTACCAAACTAACTACTTCCTCCACGATTTCTTCATGCTGCTTCCTGCTTTAGTCGGTGGTGACTTCACCAGCGTGCTCTTGGTTTGTGCCTAGGTGATGATTGTGCGCCCTTGAGGCGGAGTGGCCTCGTCCTCTAACTCCCTTCCGGTCTCACATATTTCCTCTTCATTGTCCAAAATCTCCAACGAAATTTTATCGCCCTTGGGCGGAGAAGCCTACTGCATGTGGGTGAACTTCTCTGGATAGCTCCGAGCTGGATTCTTGATGGCCCCCGAAGGTCCGGCTAGGCTACGGCAAACCATGGACTGCAGTGTAGCAAAGAGTGCAGCTTTAGTTGGTCGGGTCGGCTCACCTGTAAGAAAGGAGAGTCTTGTTCCTGGAATCAAGTCTCTTGCCTTTTTCGGTGTTGAAGCTTCCGGCACTGTCACAACAGCTGCTCCCGTCCTCACCGGAACAAACGTTCCGGTTCCCTCTTTTTCGGACATAAGGGGCATACTGGTGTCGCATATCCTGTCCCCTTACCGGATTCTCCTTCGGTACTACTTCTTTGGCTGGAGTCTGCAAGTAATTTTGGGCATCCGCAACCTCTGGAAAACCCTCAAAATCCATCTCTCTGCCCAGGTCAAGTTGCCCCAATAGATGTCGCATCTCCACCAACACTTTCTCCATCCAGGCTTGGTAGTCGATGAGCCCCCTCAGCACATTTGGTCCGGAAGGGTGAGCTTTGTTCGTGAGCTTGTCGGTGAAAAGCCGAGCTCTTAACACCTACTCCGCCAGAGCTGCCACCAAAGCCGACAGATTTCGGACGAGGTTGGAAGCATTTGCCTCCTTCGTCCTCGCCACTTCTAGCTTGCTCTCTAGCTGAGTTATTCGGGATCTGAGATATATCTTGTCCTACTGCAGATTCCGGATGTGGAGCTCCTGCGCCTTTAGTGTCCCCGGATCCATCCATTTCCGGATTGTGTCAGCTATCTGCTCCGGACAATTCACTCCCAAGAGTGTCATAGTTTTGCTGATGTATTCCGCCATTTCATTGTGGATCAATCGACACTCGTTGGCCCACTTATGTCCGTGCCCCCAGAACTCCTTCATGTTTTCATTTTTCGGATATTTTGATTGCGATTTGTCATCCGTAACCACCTGCTTGCCTTGCGTAGCCTGATTTGTGGACTTCCATCTCCTGATCCGCTTGTGTGTCAAGGGTGGCTGCTCCAATTCCTCTTCTTTGGATTCTCCTTGGAAGGGTTAGTCCGGTTGGACTACTTCCGTAAACCCGTATTTTAGGACCTCCTCTCCATAGATGTATGCATGCTATTCCGGTTCATTCAAAAAAACCTGTTGATAGTAAACTAATTTGGAGACTATGTCCATAATAAGTCTACCCCAGTTCACCGATCTGCTTTCCATTGCTCCGAATATGGTACTCGCAATTGTGGCCGTAACTCGGGTCGGCTTCTCCGGATACAGAATTGGAATGAAAACTCCAAAATCCGGCTATGCCTATCCTCGATACAATCATGAATACTGTATCCCTCCTTATTGTGCATCGGACCCCGAAACTTAGTCTGCCCGCTTCTATTGTTACGAAGAGCTAATCCAAATCCGGCTTTCTGGAACGAATACAACTCCGCCCATATGTCCTCTGTCCAGAGCTTGGGTTGGCCTCTCATAGTCAACTGATACTGATTTGGAACTCCTACTACAAGTTTCGCAATGATCTCATCATTCTTCAAACTCTAGAGGTGCCGTAACAATCCAGCGCATCCTATCATTTCTAAATCCTCCTCTAGGCGCTTCCAGGCTTCCGAATCCTTAGGAATTGCTGGAGACATCATCCGGGCCGGCCCTGCCATAGCTTACCAACTTGCTAATCCAGCGCAATTGACACCGACCTCACCGATCTCTCCCTAGCACGGTCCTAACTCACCACACTTTCACTCTCTAAGCGCACACCACAATTACAAGAAGAAAGAGAGAGAAAGAATGGGAGCGGAGCCCTTAAGTACCCGACGCTCGGCCGACAGTTCCCTAGGAGAACAGGTATGAAATCGTTCCCGTAACGGTGCCCTAGGGGGTCTAGGCCGGAAGGCTACCGGTCGTAGGCTTTCCAGATCCGTCTTCTGTCCTACGGCTTTTGTCTGTCACCGGAACATTTATCCAGTTTAGAAGTTCTAGCAATCCAGGTATCAGCTATTTCTAATTGCTTTGTAGTTGACTCGGATTCTTAGATACTAAGAACAAATTCAAAAAAATTAGACTATTCTAACCCAATTTTATCCTATTCCCTATCTACTGGAGTTTTTGTATTCCCACACCAAAGCAAGACCAAGCCTAAAAACCTAAGTTGGAAATTGGACTTGCCTTAGCCCATTATTGGAACTTGCCTTGAGGTTGATTGATTGTGATGGATGAGACTAATTAGATTAACTGATACAAAGTCAAATCTAATGCATTTAAACTAGTGATGCAAATTGAAGATTGTAGAGTTTAGAAAAAATACTTGAAGCTTGGAAAAACTCTAATCTAAGGTGGAGAAAAAAGAGTGTGAGAAAAATTCTTACTTGAGTGGTAATGGAGCAAGAGTAACTGACGAGTGCGATTTGTATTGAGAGACTAAGAGTTTGAAGTAGATTTACAGGTTCCAAGTTGCAACTTGGTATAGTTAAAAGACTAATTTGACCCCCTTATAGAAGTTTGACTATGTATTAATCAAAAAATTTGTTGATTATAATATGCATAGTTGATCAAATGGAGTTTTAAAGTCTTAAGTATATATTTAGTTTTCACTATGAGGTTTATGTCATTAGAATCGTTTGATTTGTAGAATAATTAGAAATTAATTAGTAGTAATAGAAGTCAAAGATTGCAATTCCAAAATATCCCAAAAAATAAAGAAAAAAAAGAAAAATATAGATTATAATTTAGAAAAAGCCAAGGGGGGGAATTAAAAAGAAATAGGTTGAAAGAAATAATAAGATCATAGATAGAATTTATACAACTAGTTATAAAAGTTGTCTAAAAGAATTTATACAACTAGTTATATAAGTTGTATATACAAAGACACAAAAAATGCAACAAAAATGGATCAATGCAAGCCTCATGATACAATTACAATATGAGTATTGGAGAATAAGAATGTGGTGGAAATAGATTCCAAGGCATGTCCTTAAATTTGGCACTTTGTTACTTATCTTCTCTTAGAAATCATAGTTACATTAGAAATTAAAAGGTTGAAGTCACATTTCTAAGAATTCATTAAAATTCAATTCTAAATTCAAAATTGTTTAGGTAATTTCTAGAGGTTTTCAATAATATATCACAATTTTAATAATAGATAAAAATTAAAGAAGATAAACTCTAGTAGAAAATTCAGATTTTTTGTTGATTTGGTCGCATTGATTGGGGTCATTTTTTTGTTGATTTGAACAATAGTCTGTTGATTTTCAACAGATTACTATTCAAATCAACAAAAAAATGACCCCAATCAACACGACCAAATCAACAAAAAATTTGAATTTTCTACTAGTGAAAATACGATGAAATTAGATAGTCAAGATTTAGTCTTAGACTAAAAAATATAAAAAATTCATCTAATTCAAATTACAAAAGATACTTAAAATTTAGGTGACATTTAGAATCCAAAGTAAAAATTAATTTAGACTTATAAGCTAGGTGCAAACGTGGATGAAGTCTTGAAAGATGAATTAGAGATGAAATTTCATCCATCCATAATTTTTGCTAAAAATATTTCATTATAAAGACTTTTATTATTCAGGAATAGGCATGCAGTTCTCTACAATTAAAGTTAATAAAAAATTTGAACTTTTCAACTTGGATTAGGAAGTCTAGAATTTTTATTACTTTAGAATAGGCATGCAGTGCTCTACAACTAAAGTTAATAAAATTTTTGAATTTCTCAACTTGGTTTAGGAAGTATAGAGTTATGGGCCTGGATTGGCTGAAACTATCGAAAACCACTTCAAACCTCTAATTTTAATAGTTTGTACCAATTTCAGTTCAAATGTGATGTACTTATACTTTATCATTAGAAAATTCTTATTCATTACTTAGATTCTTAGATTTTTAATGCCAATTGAACACTACTTAAATATCCAACTTTGAAAATGAATCTCAACAACAAAGAACATGGTTGTGCATACTTTACCTAAAGAATATAGATAAAATACTCACATGTATACATGTATATATGTATATGTTATGTATTGAAGTTTGTTTCTTTTTAAAAAATGTTCTCAGCAATGTCATAAAAGCCACGTTTTTAGAGTCTCTATAGGTCCTATAAAAGTCATAAAATTATTTATATGAAGATCGAGGCTTACCATTGGTACACGTGCACTTGTATTGCAAATTAAAGATGGTTGTTTGGATGTTTTTATAAGGATATAAATTGTAAAAGCATAATTTTTTTTTTGCTTCAAAGATGCTTTTAAATAGTGCCTCTATCAAATATTTTGCTCTCGCACACTTTGTACACGGACATAGATACTGTGACAAATGCATGGCATCTATTTAGATTTTTTTTGGCCAAAATTGTAGGTGCTTAAGGCTTTGCAACTTTCTTTTATGCATTTTGTGGAGTTTTAGTCCTGGATATGCAATTCCCATAGTCCTACACTATATGGCCTTGATTATACTCACTTATAATGCATTTTAGTCTAATTTCAAGGATATAATTTGTTTTATTGTAGAAAATTCTTATAGTCTTTTCAAAAAGGAATCCAAAAATATAGTTATGTACATGAAATGAATGATATTTGAGGACAATAATAGCATTATAAACCGAATTATATGAGTTACTTCAATACATGTATCATGAAATAAGTATTCAACTTTTTATGCTTTTTAATAAAAAAATAAATTTAATTGGAAGGAACTTCTTGTACGGAGTTTTAAAATTGATGAATAGGTATTCCAATTTTTCATATATATTGTGCGTTTTTTCTAATATGTATACAATCCAACATTTCCTAAATTTTTTTAATTTTTTTTAATGTGGTCTTCACCTAACTTTTGGTCTTTTTAATTTGATAAAATTTTTACAAAAGTTGTCTTCTAAGCCATTTTAATGTTGATGACCCATGTGTATAATACATGAGTTACATACCTAAGATTTTAATGTCAAGATATGTATTCACTTTGGATCAAATTTGGTTGTTAAAGAAACTTATTTGCTTGGTATAGTCATATTTGGTCGATTTTATGACTATAGCAAACCATGTACATGACTAGGACAAGTCCCATGACTAGAGCAAATCATGTATATGATTAGAGCAAGTCATATAACCAGGGTTTTAAAACTCTAGCCACCATTTCTATGTAGCCGCCACTGATTTAAGGTTTTAAAACCCTAGCCGTCATTTTTTGGAGCCACGTACCTCTTCAAAGTGCAACATTTGGCTATTTGTGTTTTTTCTTCTTTATTTCTTGTTGCCTCTTAGGTTTTGCTTGTTGTTCACTCTTAGGTTTTGCTTGTTGTTGCCTCTTAGGTTTGCTTCTTGTTGCCTTTTAGCTCTTGTTTCTTGTTACCTATTAATTCTGGTTTCTTATTAATACCTTTTAGATCTTGTTTCTTATGCTTTTTAGTTCTTGGCTCTTATTGGCTTTTAGTTCTTGCTTTTTGCTTTTAGTTTCCTCTTGTTACCTCTTAGTTCCTACATTTTGCTTCTTGTTTCTTCTTGTTTCTTTTTTACTTTCTGCTTATAATTTCTTATTGTTGCATCTTAATTCATGCTTCTTGTTACTTCTAGTTGCATTTTAATTCTTTCTTTTTCTTCTTATTTGTTGCATTTTTTGCATCTTAACTTGTGTTTCTTGTAGCATCTTAGTTCTTTCTTTTTTTTATTTTTTGTTGTATCTTATTGCATCTTACCTCTTGCTTGTTATTACCTCTAAGTACCTCTATTGCCATTGTTATTCTTTCTTCTTGTTTAATTGTGATTTTCTAAAGATATAGAAGTTATGACTTTGCTTATCTTAAACTTGTACACCATATTTGTAATGCTTTAAATCTTTAAAGGTTGAGCTATATTATTCATTTCACTGAAAATTAACCTCCTTGATTGTTTATGTAGGTACCAAGCTGGAATGAAGTTACTAGAGGCTATTTGCAATACCAAAGAGGCAACATCTTCACATTTTTGTAAGGAGAATAGGTCTGATAAATGTGTGGGAATATGCATTTATAGAGTGTCATTGTGATGTGTTTTGTATTAGTGATTAATAAATGTGATTGAGAAGAGTCACATTCTTTCTTGCATTTTATTTCTTCTAGTATGACTATCTCCTATGCATCCCAAAAATCATATATACTCATTTTTAATTGGATGGAGTCTTTTATTTAGTTGCTAAATCATATTCATGTATGAATGCAATGTGTCAAGTTCAATTAAAATTTATAGAAAATATGAGTGCAGTTTTTGATGGAAACTATCATAAGCCTTAGTTACCTCAATTACAAGCCATGCACACAAATCTAAGATATGTGACTCTCACTTACTCGAAATATTACTTGCTTCAATTATATTTCACAAACTATTTTGGTGAAAATATGACTGGTGATAGTCACATGATGATTACAATCATGCCAAAATATAACTCAATATTTTTTAAATATGACTACATTCAATCATAAAATTATTAATAACATTTCATACAAACTGCCACATCATCCAAAAATATGACTCATAGGAGTTATATTTCAAATCAACAAAAAATATGATCAATGAGGGTCAAATTCCACATCAACCAACAATATGACTCACAAGTCATTTTCCAGCCAAAAATATGACCATTAGATGATATTTGGGGGTCTTGGAGGGCCGTTTCAGGCCTATTTCCTGATCTGCCTAGATTCAGTGAACGCCAATACGTGTGTGTCAAAAAAAAAAAAATTTAAAAAAAAAACAATTTTTTTTTTACCAATATATCATTTTAAGCAAAAAAAAAATTGTTTTTTTTTTCAAAAAATGATGTGGCAGTTGCTTGACCACGTCAGCCAGCTGCTGCTGCTGCCCCGCAATC
The DNA here is from genome assembly GCA_963969595.1 of Neckera pumila. NCBI lineage: Eukaryota > Viridiplantae > Streptophyta > Bryopsida > Hypnales > Neckeraceae > Neckera > Neckera pumila. Next base: position 3,705,015 of record OZ018418.1, read on the forward strand.
TAGGAACGCAACAGACAGCAGGGGAACTCGGAGCCCTCTAAGACCCCCGGATCTCATCTAATGTCACAAGAATCATCTTTCATAATAGCAAAAAATATAACTCACAAGAGTCATATGCCTTGTTAGCCAAAATATGATTCACCATAGTTATATTCCACGTCAACTAAAAATATGACTGCACGCAGTCATATGCCACGTAGGATTTTTTTTTATTTGCCCAAGCACCTCAAAAAAAAATCAAGTGTACCAAGGATGGTCAACATATATGCCACTCTTGCAATATGCTAATTTTGGCTAATTATACCCTCCAATCCATATGATTGCAAATATGACTCATGCATGAAGCAACTTGTTGGTAATGACTGGACCCAATTATAGCGTGAATCATCTACAGTGAATTCTGCATGAGTCATATTTAGAGATTTTACAACTTATTGTAGTCATATTTTCCAGTTATAAAACATCATTTTTGTTGTAGTGAGAAAATTTAGAGCTTGTCACCTAAAACGCAATTTTTTTATAGTGGGTGTTGCTTACTTTTCATTAAATACACCTTAAACTAATTGTTCTTAAAAATCTATAGCTATTGACAGGGAATAATGAATTGGTAGAAGAAGTGATGAGAAGATTGCCTTGAAGATGCTTTATAATGGAGCAATCTACCCTCATGCAAGAGATACCTATAGGGTCAGTGATTTTCTTTCCTCTTATTACTTCCTATAGGATTTGGTTCTCTTAGATTTTATTAAGAGAATTTTTTAATAAGCATGGGTATGATTTATCGCACCTATCAAAGCGCAATTTGCTTGGGCTATGATGACAAATGTGTTGATATTTTTAGATATGTCCAGGCATCCTAGCTTGCCTTGTAGAATTTATATTTAATAAGTTATGTGGATATTTTGATTTCACAGCTACCAGTCATAGTACTAGAGTTTCATATTGTATGTAATTTGTTTACAAGATGTACATGGCCTACACTTCAAATTCCTAGAGAACTACATTGTATACTTGTACTTAGTGGAGATTACAAATGTAGAATATATATATATTATGCAAAATTACTAAAATCAGTTAGAATACATCATACATGTATAGGGAGCTGAATTGCCCACAGTAGGGATGGTTGTAAAATGTGTAGTGTACAACATAGAGTCAAATAAATTTTCAAACTTATACATGCATCTTTTGTGCAAAATGAACTTGTATTTGTGCATGGAACCATCCGCAGACCAATTGACCCAATTTTGAGCACCATAAATTTGTTGTGCACAACAAATTTACTTCAACACTTTTTTGTTGAAAATCAAATAACAAAAAATTGAACATTGTTTTATTGATAAACAACAAAAAAGTGTCAATTTGGACACCCAAATCAGCACTTTTAGGTTAAGTAATGTCTAAGTCAACACATTCAAATTAACAACTAGAATCAATACATTTTGGTTCAATTTATGTTAATTTAATCACACTTTTTCTAGTAGTACTCTATTCTTGTCTACATAGTTGGACCGGAGTTCCTTAGAGTATATGTACACCCGAGCCAACTTTGCACATTCACAGCAACAAATCTTACTGGTGGAGGATGTTATATTGATTGTCCTGAGCAATATACTCATCTATTCGAGACAGGACTTTGGAAGTCATTTGATGGCCTTAGTGTTATTGACTTCGAAGTTTCCAAGTTTGCTTATCTCATTGACATGCAAAAGAAGAGAGCTATTGCAAGGAGGAGGATTGTAAACAAGAAAAAAAAAGACAAGCTACACTAGAAGAAAACTACATTTAACTTGTCAAAAAGTGCGTTTAACTTGTCAAATCTGCGTTGTATTTGACAAAAATTGCGTTGTACTCAACAAAAAGTGTGGGGAGGATTTTGTTGAATTCTCCCTTCATTATGCAAAATTCTGCATTCTACCATTTCAATACAATTTGACAAGTAAAACGTAGAATTTTGTATTAGAATGCAAAATTCTACATTATGAAGGTAGAACTCAACAAAATCTACCCCACCCTTTTTGTTGAGTACAACGCAATTTTTGACAAGTACAACGCAGTTTTCTTCTAGTCAAAGGAACAAGAAATTTGGACAAACTAGGAAAAGAAAGAATCAAATTGCTTGGTGAAGTTGGTGGAGAAGGACAAGAAGGGGAAAGGCAAAGGCAAGGTGAAGGTTGAAGGTGGTGGCTAAGTTTCACTGTCTTCCATGGTCAATAGACCAAGGCTTTCAAATGCACGACGGATCTCATAGTACAATGAAGAAGAAGGTTGTAATTTTGGAACTTATAGAGGATATGATCACACAAGGTATACAAGTAATATGCCTTGGTGATGCTGAGGAAGTAAACTCAAAGGAGTTGATCTTCAATGTGTCTATTATTGATGTCTAAGATGATATGAATAAAGACACACAAATCGTTACACCAAGGTAATGGACTTTTTGAAAAAGGTAAACAAATATTCTTTGAAAGTTTTAAATAGATAATATTACTAACTGATATGAAGGTTTTATATAGTATGAATTGATTGATTGGATAATTTATTGTTTGTAGATAACGCTAAGGAAGGCTCACACATACAATGATAGAATGAACCATCATCCAAGAGAGGACCTCATTTTATTTGATTGCCAGGAGAAGTTGCCAACTCTAGAGATCTTTGTTCCAATGCATTAGGTGCCTATGTGGAACTCCGACCCGGAGTACGAGACTATTAATAATGCATTTCTCTTTGCTTAAGTATCACTATAAGAAACTCATATTTTTTGTGATGTTTGAAAAAACATGGCCTAATGTTTGTTTTGAAAGGCTTATATGTCAACGTAGATGTCACCTAAAATCACGTTATATTGGACATGCAAAAAACTTGCAAAAAATTCAGAAACATACTATTTTTTATTACGTGTTTTTTTAACATTCCATAGACACGGCCTTCTAAGCTTCCTTGGATATGCCATTTGGTAGCCGTGTCATGTCCATGTAGATGGTCAGTGCCACGTAAGAATTTTTTTCAACCAACCCATCTTTTTCATTTGCCCATTTTTTTTGTCCAGTCCATTTTTTCATCCAGTCTGTTTTTCATTCAACTTATTTTTCATCCAGCCTATTTTTTCAAAAAATAATTAGTTAGCATAAATTAAAAATTAAAATTAAACTACTAAAAAAATGTAGAAATCACCAAGAAATAAAAAAACTTACCATTTACCATCAAGTTTATTTTGATGGCAAAATTAAGTGAAAATGAACATTTTAAGGGTCATATTTGTACCCATTCTTTTTCCATGGTAAGACAAACGATATGGGATAATTAGCCTACGTTGTCTCAAACGTCCAGTTCAACATCCAGCCCGTTGTCTCAGACATCCAGCCCGATGTCCATCCATCCTTTTTGTTTTTTTTCCAAAATATGCCACGTGGCTGCCTTTCTCTAAATCTACTTGCTGACGTGGCAGTTTATGTTGTATGCGACATTTTATAAAAACATGACCACATTGCAGTTGACATCGTCACAAACATAGCCGTCCACAATGACATGGTCGTGTTTTCTACAAAACACGTACACATTTTCTACAAAATACGTACACATTTTTTGCAAATCATGTACATGTTTTTTGCAAAACATGTACATGTTTTTTGGAACATCAGATGTTTGAAAAAACACGCCGCATTTTTTGCTAACGCATCCAAAAACGTGTTTTTCTTATAGTGTACTTGGAGGAACATGGCTACATAATTGTGTTTCATTTATGGTGCGCTGCTTCAAAGGGTGTCATTGCAAGATTGTGTGAGACATATCCCACATTAGTGTAGAAGGCCAATTGGTTGGACATCAACTGTATGCACTTGACTTCAACCTTAGACAAGACAACAACAATATGGTTTTTTGCTTCATTACAAGTTGAAAAACATTTGTCACTGCAAATTGTATTATTGATTTATGTGTACTTTTTTCTAACAATTTTAGACTTTGAAGTTTAGAATCACTATCTTGGGCAAGGATTTTGGCGGGAAAGGAAAATTGAGGTTCTCTTACAAGTGCAAGAAGGCGATGAGGAAGACAAAATTGGACTTTTGATGGAAAGATATATTTATTAACTATACCACCAAGGATACTATATTGATGAATGAAGCAATATCAGTTTGGTGGCAAGGGCTTGCAAAAAGGACACAAAGTTTTGGTAGTTCCTCACAGAAAGAACAACCAAAGGAAATTTGGTTTTGGACTGCATAGTATCTATGGGTGATTTTTGAATTTAATGATTATGCATTCAAATTATAATTCATATAACTAAGCATTAAACTAATGACTTGGATATTTCTTACTGTAGATGCATCAATTACAGCATGTCACAACACCGGGCACCACATTGTGGCTTTGGAGAAAGACAAGGAGATTTTTGACGCCAACCTCCTATCTATAAAGAAGACTATTTTGGTCGTGGTGATTGTTGAAGCCACACAACCGCCGCTAATGGTTGTGGCCTCACAAGATCCAAACACCATGACCGTGGTGCCTTACGATAGAAGTTTGCTCGTCTGAAAAGACCTAATAAGTTTCAAGATTTTTGAATTGTTTTTGTGCATGCAATTTTTTATGTTCTATGAGTCTGACATTGTTTTATTTGTAATTGCAACAAAGAGGGACTGATGCTGATACATGTATTGATGAAAAAACAAAGTCTTTTCTTAAATCTAGAGAAGTCTTTTGATCTTACTGTATATGCCAAGCAGATGGCATCAACGCTAGCAGAGTTTGATTGCTCTAAACCAAAATGCAAAAAAGACACATATGTTCTAAATGTTTTAGAGTTTATTGATAGTTCAGCATCTGAGGGTAGAGACAGTTCTGAGTCTTCTACAATAGAGGATTCTGCAATCGAGTCCATTGCGACTTAGATCCATGAGATTGACATATCTTGTGTTGGTTTTCATTATGATTGGATTTTTGTGTTTTATGGCTATATTTTGGGCATCAATCTTTTTTTCCCTTTGTACACTTCTTCATTGCATAATTTCTATGAAAATTATAGGACAACAAGTTGTTGCAGTGAAGATCTTTAAAAAAAGGATGTCAATGACTTAAATTTTAGAAAAATTTATTCAAATTTCTGAAAAACTAAAATTACCTACAGCCATGGTCATAGGTCCATCAGGCTTTCTTTCAAAAAAAAATTTCCCGCTCACAAGCTCACATGCTAGCAGACCTAGTGATTTTAGCAAGGGATGCAAGCACTAGATGGTTGGTAGTATATAGAAAACATCCACTTTTTTACGATTTTAAGATTTACATATATATATTTGTCATGATCATCAAGTAATCTTCTGTGTGATTCCAACACAATTTGCGGTTCTAAAATCTAACCATTTTTGAGCATGCTACAACTTTATATATATATATATATATATAATTCAACTATGTTTGTTTTTATATCTATATCTATATCTATACCTATATATCTATATCTATATCTATATTTGTTTGTTTGTTTGTTTGTTTGATTGTTTGTTTTCTAGACTTCTTCTTTTAGTTTAAGCTAAATGCAAAGAATTAAATTTGACAAAGTCTTTGAAAAGCAAAATTTCATAGTTAATCTATGGAATATGGTCATGACCTTGATGTAGCTTTGACAATTATACATGTTAGTTATAAGAAAGGATCCAAAAATGTGCTTTGCAAAAGTAGGTGACACATCAAAAATCATGTACACCTAACTAGTACAAATTTCCAACCACCTAACCATATCTTTTAATTGATTTGACATCAAGATAAGGTTCTAACTAAACTTATGGCAATGAAACATGGGTTTATCTATAATAGTTTAAGTCTCTCTAACTAAGGTGGCTAAAATTTATTAGCATCTGAGAAGATAATTACAGAGCAAATTTATAATGGGAGGTTGATTAATTGCTTCTAACGGCTTTGCTTGAAAGCTGCACAGTCTGACTGACAGCTGGGGTATGGCAAGCATGCCAGCCCATTGTGATAGGAACTAACTTAAGTCACTTGGTATTGCTTTTCAAACTGGTGGGACTTAGTTGTTTGTGTTCTTTACGATTCATTGCTTGGCTGTGAAGTACTACTATTGCTACAGCTCAAGTGAGCTTGCCGTGTGGTTACATTGGTGGGATTAGTTTTTGGTGGAAATGGACTAATACGAAACAGTGCTCAAAGCTCTACAATCCATCAGGTCTTTTTTGTTGTGTAGTCATTTGGAATGATGTCTTGCTTGTATGTTTTTGGTTAATTTCTTGTGAAAGCTATAGCATGCATTTGTAGACTTTAGACACCTGTTGTACCTCACTAATACTACATTGGTTTGTTGTGTTGTTGGGACGGGCACAGGTGAGGTCCACAACATCTTGAAGTATCCAAAATGATGCTTGCAAGACTTGACTTTTATTCCTAAAATATTGGTTGATTCCTTCTAAGTACAAAAGGGATTGACTTAGGTTCTAAATTTCATGCTTAGTTGGCTTATTATACTTTGTAATGATTTGGAATTACTTCTTGAGTTTCTGGTGATTGAAAGACTTGTTGTCTTAGTGGTGATATTTTAAACCTGCAAACTTTGCAAACCAATACGGTATTGTTAATCAAGTGTATCAGGACATACTGCCGATTTCCTTCTTGCAAACATGATGTATCATCAGAAGGAGGCAAAATGAGACATGGTTTAGGTGGTTATTACCAAGAGTACAATCAGTCCTCTCTTGTAAAGTTAAAGGCAGCTAGGGATATGGTAGGAACATGGTGAATCTTCTATATAGGCATACTTGGATTTGATAATCAGATTGGAGTCAATTGGTATACTAGAAGACCAATTGACACGGGTAGATTTGCAATGTAAACTGACTGTAAGTTGTTGCATAATACAGTGCTGCTAACAACTTTTTTACGGCACCTGAACAAAGAATGATTAGGAAAGCTTGTGGATCTCATACCAACTTATAGCGCAAGTCAAAAGAATAATTCAGTGAATAAAAGGGAGTCAGAATAGTGCCTTGAAAGTTTCAAGGATGTTCCAAAAAAGTTTTGTTTGTTTGTTTGTTTGTTTGTTTGTTTGTTTGTTTATTATTTTTTATTTTATCTATTTATTTATTCTAAAAATATGCTTGTGAGAAAGGGCGGAGTTACTATGCATTGTAGAAAGCATACTTGAAGCCTTTTCACATTGTGGACGACCTCAACCATTGTAAAAAGGTTAATTGTCAAAGATTGTAGTGTTTGAAGTTGAAAGAAATGTTTTTTGGGGGCATCCAAATTCCGATAAGCCTTGATTCGGGGAGGCTTTTGTACAAATTAATGTCATTTTTTTGCTTAAATATTTTTTGCTTGCTATTTGCAACAAAGTTGGCTACATGCTCAAAAAATTTCCTAACATTCAAATTGGGGAACATGTACCAAAAAATTCAATAGGGAACTAGCTTCAACAAAAGTCTCATACAAAGCCTTTTTTTGGCAATTTATGATTTGTACATAAAATAATTTCTTCAAAATATGAATAGTGGAATTCTAGATTTCAACTAGCTCTACAAGATGAAAAAATAAAAATAAAAAGCACTCAAAATATCAAACTTTGGCAAGCTTGACCAATTTGTGTCTAAGCTAAAATAAAGGGCAGTTTTGCATATTGGGACTGGCATGGGAGGAGGCAGGGTCAGTGTTAGCAAAGCCTGGCTCACTACAAACCATTAACGTTGGATAAAGTTTTCTTTGATTTCAATGATATTTTTCCTTCTCTCAATTTTGAAGATGTTCCTTGTTTTATAAACTATAAAGTCTAGAATGTTCACCATTAAATTTCAATGATTTCAAAATATAGGATGTCAATCTCCCATAGCTTGTAAAGACATGTCATTGTGTATTCCAAGATGAGAAGAGAAGATCTTTATACAAGTGAGGTGGTAGGAAGTAAAATAACCCAAGTGGGATATGTGAATTAGAATTACTAGGAGCTCAACCGCTCATACTTAAGTAAAAAGTAGGAATTTAATTCAAATCAAAATTCCAGGCCTCATTTGTCATAGTAGAATAATTTTTTATCAAAAACATTTGAACTGCAAAAAGCTAAGAAATCAAGATAACTTTCATTTTCAAATCTATTTGAGATTTTGAATCTCCAATTAAAAATTAAAGGACAAATTTCAAATAGAGGTTGAAAGGGACATTTTCATTGACATTTTCAAACACCCTCTTTGAATTTTGTCCATAACTTTTTTTGGAGGCTCAAAATTACAAATGGAATTTTTGGAAATGAAAGTTAGCTTGATTTACCAACTTTTTGATATAAAGTTTTTTTGAAATAAAGTATTCTACTATGTCAAAATGAGGTTTGAAATTTTGCTTTGAACATAATTTCTATGTTTTGACAACAAGTGGTCAAGCTCTCATCTTCAAATTATTTCATATCCTTTGAGAATTTATGAAGGACAATGAATTTGATTATAAAAATGACCTCTCTATCCATCATTGCAACAAATGTCAAAGAAACAATTATATCATCTTATTGTCTTATCTCAGGCAAATTGTCTAGTACAAACACCTAAATAATGACTTATTACAGTCTTCCATCAATCCAATATACTCTTTCAAATAAATGAGATTAGAACTCATTAGGTTTGTTAGTGTCCAAAATCAATGCCTTGGATGATGGTGATGGAGTTATTAATGACTACTTGAAGAGCTACTTTTTTAATGTAAATTCATGAGAAGTATTTTTTTAATTCCTTCATGTAGTGGTTGTGTTAGGAAATGTTGTAGCCATGTTAGGAAATATTGTTACACCTTCAAATGATAAAATGACCATTACGGGCATACTTTTTGGAGGTTTTGTAGTCTAGAGACTATTTTGGGCCAATTGGGCAACACACTTCAAAAATTGAAAACAAATTCATACTTTGTCAAAAAAGAAGTCAATGGCTCTCTCCATTTTTCACATTAGTCTTTGTATGAAAATAAAAAAATAAAAAAATTCAATAATGTCAACAAGGCAAACCAATCATTCTGCTTGTTGGTTTACCTTTGTGCTTTTCCACCAAGACAAAAAACAAACAAATGTTTGCAGGCTCTGTATCAAAATAGAGGAGGCTATGCATTGAACAAATGCTCCATATGAGGAAGTTCGAGTGTGGGAAGTTTGAGTAGGACCTTATATATATGTGATACAGGAAGAGAGACTCTCATAGCGCAGCTACTTGATTACAGAGCATAGGACATGCATTACAAGAACTAGTAAAGCTTTACTGAGGTTAAAGCAGGCAGCTAAACATAACTAAATTGTAACGGAAGAGTACATCTCACAATTCTGATAATCTTAGTGAAAGAAAAGAAACATAACGAAATAGCGGTGACACTGCAGACCATAGAATCGAATTTCAAATACCCATTGCATTTGCAGTAGCGGGTAAAAGCTACTGCTGCTGCACGAAAACGAGTTGAGCCTGTTGTGCAGTTTACTCTTACAGCAGAAATCACTTAACGTCAACCCCATGGCAAATTAGGATGTGCAAGATATACATTTTGGTCCTGCCCACCCTTCGAAAAATGGTTTCTAGGTCAATGCTTGTCCTCAACCTCAAACACACTCCACACTCTGCACCTGTGCACGGTGCGCTACCCACTAATACACCAGTCTCCTACGATTTTGATGCAGATGTAATCTTTTCTAGACAGCCCAGATCGACCCCATTCTGCGCCCCTCCCCAATCCAGAAACAAAGACTACCTTCGGGTCTGGGACGGCTTCTTTCGTCTCTGCCAATTCTCAACTACTGAACTCGAAATTGGATGCAGCACGCGTCCACGCTTCCACAACCATCAGGGGAAACCATTGCCAACAAGCCTTGATAATCACAACCAACTGCCTGGCCTCATTCCTGCACTTTCCCATCGCCATGACGACCCAGTAGCAGACACAACAAGACAAAAGTGAATATCAACTCTCACGATTACCTCTTTCACTGGGCCTCCTCCGGTTTTCGCAACACCAGCAAGTGCATAGGGGTAAAGATCCCAGTCTCGCCGCCTCGCGTTAGATGCAGCGCCGTCTTGAACAACATTTCATGCACATCCACCACGCCCCGAGGAGCGACACCTAGGAAAGACAACAATGCAATCACAAGGTGATTACGGTAGTACGCTAGACGTCCCATCTTCAGGCGCGTCCACCACGGTTTGGCAGGAGGTAGTGCCAGGTCTCGATCTTCCAGAACCTCGAATCCCACATCCTTGGCTATGTCGCCCACCTGCTTGTAGCTCCGCAGCCCAGGGAGAGCATCTCCATGTTCAATGCCGTGAATGCACTCCACATGTTCGCCATTGTCCGCCCTGAACTCGGGCGTGGTGACCCACTCGTAAGTGACATATAGATGTCCCGGCTTTAGAACACGGTACACCTCAGCGTAAACATCCTTCAGCTCCGGTGCATGGCAGGTTGCCTCGATAGAGTATGCTCCATCAAAAGTAGAGTCTTCAAATGGCATGTGCAAGAAGTTGCCGCACACGACCTCGCACAATTTATCTAGCCCGGCTTTTTTGTTGTGATTCCTTGCACGGGCAACCTGGTAATCGTTAATGGTGATGCCAATGACATGTGACTGGGAGTACGCTGCAATTGCGCGCATGGGTCCACCCACCCCACACCCCACATCAAGTACCTTCTGCCCTGGCTTGGCGCCCAACAGATCCACCACACGCTCCTCATGCATTCTAGTCTCGTCCTTGTGGGACTGCCCCGGTATAGCAGGGGAGAAGTGGAAGCTCTGACCCCAACCCCACTCGTAAATGTCAGTCACGAGATTGTAAAACGTGTCCACAAGCTTGGGCACATCATCCTTCCCCTCGATCTGCTTCGGCTTCTCGAAGAAGGAAGCGTACTTCTGGTAGTTGCTCTTCACTTGCCCTCGAGTTATGCTCCCACCCCCTAAATCGACAGCTCTCTTGCCTTTCGTCTCCGCCGCGCCCGCCAACACCAACACGTAATAAGCACCGGCTCCCATCGCACCCATCAACCCCCAGAACATACCCCATGTCATCCATACCTCTATGCCCCCTCCACCCTCCATTTCCATCCCCAACTTTGATCGCAATGCAAACTCCCAAATGACCTGAAACTGCAACGAGACCTACCTACACGTAATACCCACCGTCAGGTCGCGAGAATAAGCACGCAGTGGCGTACAGAGGCACCAAGAAGCCCCGGGCAAGAGGCAAGACCCTGCAACTCTCGACACGCACAAAAAGAAGAGCACCTGCAAGTAGGCTCAAGAGTCCTCTGAACCTGGGCCGGGCCGGGCCAAGTCAATTTCTGGTGAACCAGCCCGGGGGGTCTTGGGGCCGGTCTTGGCGCCGGGTACAGCGCTGCCGAAGCGTCACTTGGCGCCTCCAATCTCCGTTCGCTGTGTCTCGTATATCAGCCCTTGATGCGCTCTTCTGTCATCCACAATCGACGTAAGTTTTAGACAACGTCCTCTCGTCCTAAATTCTTCACGAACTTGTGACGATTCTCTTCGTTCGTCGATGTTCCAGAAGGCAGACCATGGTACAGTAATGGACAGGGTTGAAAGGCAGGGCCCTACTGCAAATTATTACTCCGTAAAAGTGAGACTTACTCTACTGGTCATCATGTTTGATGAATCGTGTATATTAACCCTTTAACAATCAGAATTGCAGGACGTTGAACCCTGCATTCGAACTGGGACACGCAGGGTGAAAACGCAGGAATTTTACCTCCGAAAAAATGCAGGAATTTTTTATTTTTCATGTATTATTTTTTTTTTGAATTTTGAATTCATATTTACAATCAAAGGCCCCAAAATAGCTAGGAGAGGTTAACATCTAATCCTAGACACGGCTCAAAATAGGGGCAAGATTTTTCTTTTATCTCCACCAATTTCTGCGTTTTCACCCTGCGGGTCCCAGTTTGAATGTAGGATTTAACGTGTTTCCTCAGAGCTGGGCTATGGTTTTACAATACAAATCGACCTACATACAATATACCTGGGTCTTGAAGGAATTAGAAAAATGAATTATATAAACCGAGCTTTAATGATTAAGTTAAGGTAATGCCGGCACACACTGAAATCCACCCTTGCTGCCATGGCCTGGCTTCGTCTGGCTGTGGACTGTGACCTTGTTTTTTGTGCTGTCGCCATGAGAGCCTGCCGATTGTCAGAGTTGGCCCCCTCTTGTCAGCTAGGTGCTTTGGTGTATTTACCGAGCCTACAGTAAAGTCCTGTGGATAATTTCCAATATTCCAATGTTAGTGTTTTGGGCAATAGCATGGCATGCCCACATATCCATCATATGGGGACCCGAGCAGACATCTAGATTACTGTTTATGACCCATGCCGCATGGCTGCAGGCCCAATGTTTTGCTTCCGACTGTAGGATTTAGGCGACTTAGGTTTAGTGTGTGCAATTTTTTAGTTAGGTTTTAAGTTCTAATGTTGTTGTTTTAAACTTATATTCTTGCTCACTTTTTATTGTAGAATTTAGCAGAGTTTAAGAGGAATTTTTATAAGAATGGATTCAATCAATTTCAAAAAACTTGACGACATAGAATGCACCCAAAAAATTAATAAAGGGAAGGAGGCATTTACTTTCCAGTTTTTCAAAAATGGGGGGGGGAAGGGAAGCTTGACTAAGTGATTCCAATTTGCATGATTGGGAGTTTGTAACCTTAAAACTTATAGGACAAAGGGGTCCCCTTTAAATCATCCTTTTTTGTTACCGTGTGACATCACGTACATTTAAAATGACAGGTGTATCTATGGGAAGTTCAATCACTGTAGAAGATCTCACCTTTTTACACCAAAATTGAGGATGAATAGTTGCAATTTGATCTGATCCAGTTTTATTATCTATCTTCCATTGGCTACTCAATGGCATCTTTGTTGTTTAAGGATTAATGATAAAGAAGATGGGGAGGGAAAGCAGTCAGACTAAATTATCCCTATTTTTGAATCATTGTGAGTGCCTAACCTGAATGTTAAAAAAAATGGGGAGGGGGGGTGGACCTGGACAAAGTGATTCCATTTTTGGTCACTAAGAGTGGCTAACCTTAATTTTTTTTTTAAATGGGGATGGAGGGGAAGTAGGCTGAAGTGATCCCAATTTTAATGATTGTTTTTAGGTTATCCCTAATGAAAAAAAAATGGGGAGGAAGTGGAATGGGGACTAATTGATCCCAATCTTGTATCTCTGTAAGTGGCTATCCTTCATGAAAAAATGGGGAAGGAAGAAAAGCATGACTAATTAAAGGCCTTATTTATTAAAATGAGACAATCTACAAATTTTGAAACTTCAGCCCTAAAGTAGTATAGTGATTTTATCATTGAGTCGACAATAGACAGTTTACGCAACCTTTGGGCAATCAAAGGTTATTATATATATTAATATATTAAAGTCTCAAATTAACGAATAGTCTCAAAATTGATCGATTATAGCGATTTATCTTTGAGTCAACGATAAAATTGAGACTACATTTTGTCCAAATATAACAAATATGGCCTTATTGATCCCATTTTTTTTCATCATTGGAAGTGTCTAAGCTGAATGCTAAAAAAAATGGAGAGGAAGTGCAATGACGCTAGCGTGTGAGCTTGGAGCCATGAGCCTGTGAGCATGGAGCGTGGAGCCTGTGAACCTAGAGCCTGAAAAAAAAAATCCCATTTTTTTGCCAAAAAATTTTTTTTTGTTAAAATAAATCAAAAAATTGAATTTTTTTGCTATTAATGGTAAATTTGGGACCTATGACTATATACCCTATGATTGTGGATTAGTAAATATTTTATGTGCTGTTCAAATTTTTTGTAGTAGAAAAGAATCCTCCACATGGTGAGACTAAGAGTCATTTCTTATAAAGGCTAAGGTTTTGAAGAAACCTTGGCTCCAAAAAAAATGGAGAAGTCTGGTGGTGACCACGGCATTGTCCAAAAAAATTTAGAAAAATAAATGACGGTGTCGGATTGAAACTGGGAGTCATTTCTCATTGAGTCTAACCTTAAGGTTCTAGGGTCTGAATGGATTTCAAAAGCAAATGAGGAAAGCCTAAAAACCAATTGGGGCAAAGTCTATACATGCTTTATTTATTATTCTATACGTGCTTTATATATACATGCTTCAGTTAATATTTTCAACAAAATGTCAGAGAATCGCAGGGAATATAATTCTCCACATAATGACGGAGAATGGCTATTCTCCCAAACGGTGCTCTTACATGTCTGACCATTGAATATGACACCTCTTATAGTAGTGTGTTCTCGAATGCCAATTGTTATGGAACATATAAATAGGAACCCTAGAACTTTGGTCTTGTCACTCTTCCTCATTTTCACCACTCTGCGCTTACATACTAGCATTGTATAGATAAGGCCATAAATATGGGAATTGCAAAGGATTTGAAAAGAATGGGATAGGAAAATAAAAAAAACAAAAAATACAAATTGATATCATATTCATACTTGCATTACAAAATTATGGGTCAAATCCATAATTCCATACCACGTCTTAGTTGTTGACCATTCATACTTTTTCATACCAAAACAATTTATAAATAAGTCATATTCATATACTTCATCAAAGGATAAACATTTTCAACTCCATATGCTTGAAATCATTTTAATCATACCAAATTAAAATTAACTCAATACAAATGAAGAATATACAAGAATGTGGCCACTTCTACTCAAAGTAATGATGAATCCTACTCTAAGTAATAGAAGCTTCAACTCATTGAAGCTATAACTAGGTGCATGAATGAATTGGTCATCATGCACATCCATCTTGCAGAAATATTGGTATAGGTAGTACAAGTGTTTACAATTCACATACGCTTGACGCCCTCTGATAGCAGAGTCAAACATTTGAACAAAGTCCGGGCAAGTGCATGAAGGGAACATATCCAACGTAATTCGGTATACATTTCTGTTTGACTCACCCTCAATCTTTAATGACACTATTGCACCTAGGCCTGGAAAAGGAAGCAAGGTCACTCCTAGAATTTGCCCTTTGATATTTCCAGCACTCTCCTACTTGTTCCTCTGCTCTATAGTTGGTACACTTGCATTTCTCCATATAGTTTGGTTGTTCCGAGTAGTTGGATATACATCTGCATCATGTGGCGGCGGTTGATCATACAAAACACTCTTGAATACATTTGACATATTGAAGAGTCGTTGTGGTGACAATATAGGGCGCTTTTGAAAATGGAAGTCAGCATGTTGAAGATATAGTGTCTCTTCTCGATTGAGGTAGGTCTCGGTCAGTACAGGCCAAACTTTGGGAACCTCAAGCCTATCAATAACATACTTGCGCTTGTACCTTTTACACATCAATCAATATCATCCCAACAAAACCAAAAGTCTGCCAGCACTTCTCGGTTAGTCCCATAATCTTCTTTTTTGCCATGATACGTGGAAGCTGGAGTTCCCTTCTGCCCTCTTGCAATTTTTGCAGTACCCTTGATGTTGGATGCCTGTTGTTGAGTTTGGCATTAGGCATTTGATTTGTGTCTAATCTTTGCAATGTGCCACTTTGACATATCGCAATCGCTTTCAAATGCAATAGTAACATGCCGAGATGCTTGCACTTCATTTTGCTTTCTTTTGCCGTCGGAAGTCTCCTCAAAAGCTATACTAGACCTTGTTTGCACACAAGGTTGAGAAAAACTGATTTTGTCAGGTCGATGTGAAACTCCCGCATCGTCAATGGGAACATCCAACTTCCTCTTTGTGCTTCCAAAGATCTCTTCACCTTCCAAATGCGGTATGCGACTTCCAATACCCTCAGCTCCAAGTAATGTATTTAGAGCCTTTGCCATTTCCTTCGGGTCTTCGCTTCGTTGTGCAGCTCTCAACTTTAACTCCCCTTTAGATGGACCAGATCCACATGCATGTCCTTTTAAATAAGCACGGTAGTTTGTTATTTGGGTCCATGCATGGATACCGTCATCGCAAGTGGCATCAAACAAACTCTTGCCCCGATTGCCAGACATCTGAAGCCACTTGTTATGAATTGTTTCCGACAAGTTGTACGAAGACATATCCGCCAGCTCCTCCAAACTCAAATCCTACAAAGCCATTCCAAAAAAACATCATTTCACTAGTTACATTTCTTACATTAAAGCTCACAACCACTATAAACTGAAACAATGAAGTTCATATCCATTTCAAATGAAATGCAAAACATCAAATGCTGAATCTAAAAAATACATATATCTTCTTCCTCTACAAAGAAACATCTCAACTACTAGCTTATTTCACTCATAAAACAAACAACAACTTCTACAAATCGCTTTATGAAATTCTGGATTTTTGGCTTGCAAGTGATCCAAAATAGGGGTATTGTTAGGGATCCAAAATACCCCCGTCAGGTCCAACAGGGGTACTTTGGCTCCTTCACAGTACCCCCTTTTTTGGTCAATAGTAAAAAATAAAAAAAATAAAAAATAAAAAAATTTATATGGCAACTCACTAATTTTTTCATATAACTTTTGCATGCTTAATTCAAACCAAATAAAATCAAAATCTTTTTGAACAACAAAATTGAAAAGAATGTAATGGAACATAAGAATCTAAATTTAATGTGCACTTATCATTTGCATGAAGCCTCTCTATTGTCGATATCTGAAATGCCAAAATGCAAGCCAATGGTCCAAGTGATGAAGTGCATCTTCCGTCGCAGCTCCAAACGATAACCACCAAGATTGAATAGTAAGATAATGTGTCTTTGCCTCTTCCATAGTCTTTGCATCTTTGTATTGTTTACATAGTATGTTGTGTTGCTGCTGGAATGCTTTCTTAGTGTGTTTCTGAGTATGTTTTTGAAGAGAAGTACTCCAATGCAATAAGCACGTTCTTTCACGATTATCCATTACTTAATTGGCAAAATCTGATCCGTAGATAATACGGACCGCATTTCAATTGGCCATAGCGCTATCTGCCATGAGTTCCTTGAAATTTGAGTGATCTACTCCGTGTCGTGACATGACAGTATTCAAGCACTTCCAAAAGTGCACCTAGATCTCGATATCTTCAGATTGCATGTTGCATGTTGAAATGGTCATTACTTTCTTGTACTCTGGATTGTTCACGTGGCAAGCCATTTTGGTCCAATTCTTTACACGTTTCACGTGGTCGAACATCATTTACGTGTTTTGCAGATTCCCTCCAGGTTGCATGCGCCTCACCAGTTCTACTCCACTTTCAGGTCCTTTGGTGAGTATCTTGAAAACATACACCTTCTCCTTCCCTTGGCCAGGGAAGACGCTGTCATGAATGAATTCGAATCTTGATTTTTTTTTAATCGTTATTATGCTGTCAATAACACCTCCTCGGTTGTTTGAATGAAATGAAGATATGACGTTCCGTATATTTGGACTGCTCAAATACTGGTAGTGATCCATGACCTCTTCTAGTTCTTCTCCCTTCAACATCTCTTTCTCCCCTTCTCTGTTGTGAAACAGATAATTTGTAAAGAAGTCTTTGCTAGCAGAAAGACAATTGCGGAATTTGTGGCCATCGATGTCTTGGCCACTTGCTCTGCAATCAGTCGACAAATTTTCTCTACGGAGTCTCTATACATGCCTTTTGCTACAGGGTGAGCATGTTCTCTAAAGTAAATCACAGCCCTACTCATTTCCAGATTTGCACTGTAACAGTAGTAAATCCTAGCATCACATGTGTTCAAACATGTAGGTGGTTTCTTACATAACTTGCAGGCTAGAGTACATTCTTTGTGAGGACTACCTCCTACTGTAAGAGGAAACAACGCATAACTAGTCCACTCTGTTTCATTGCGTTTGGAAACCCTCTTCAAGTCGTCACAGTCTGGATTGTCACAAACAAGACGGCCAGCGTAGTATGACTTACAGAACTTGAGGTTATCGAAGTTGTGAATATTTGTCGTCACCAATTTGCACCACGAGTGTCCATTGTAGCAATGGTCCATTCCCTCCAAGTTTCGGGTTGCTGAAGAAGACGATGATGAACGACATGGAGGCAGCTCAAATATGATATTCCCGTCAAATGCTGCTGGAAGATACTGAACATGGTGATGCTTCATAGCATTCAAATCCACTGTAGACAACTCGTTTCTAGAACAATGCATACCAGACAATCTCCTCAAACACTCCATTATGCTAATTCTATCAACTGGACTTGGATGCAAGGGTGGGCGTGACAATAGAGACTGCGGAGGACTATTGGAGGGGGTACCAGAGACCAAGTTCACTACAGTCTTTTCATGTGATTCAACTTGCACACAAGTCGATTGCTAATAAAGTATCAAGTCTGGAGACTCTCCTTCTGATTCGGTAGACAACTCTATGATAGGATCTAACTTCTCGACCTTTATTGCTCGGAGAATTGTAGGCTCATGAAGAACTGTGAAAACCTCCCGCGGTGGACTAGGAGAAGCATTATGCGGGATGTATGGCATATTAACTGTGAATGCATCAAATTGGCAACTCCTTATCTCTGTTGATGTTGCTAGCATGGACAAAGGTAGCCTATAAGCTCTATAGTTTCTAGTGCAAGATACCAGCAATGACCATCTTCTTCTATAGACTTCACTACAGGAACAGATTGTTGCACCTCACTAGATATTGACTTTTTTTCTTCTTCAACATAAATGGAGGATTCCATGAATTTGAAGCGAACATGAAGAAGATGGCTGAGAAATTTTGCAAGCCCTTCTTCTTCTATAGGAAATACAAGGAGAACCTTGTGACCATCTACACAGATAGAAGCCATGATACAAACTAAAGACGTTGCTAATTATAGAAATGAGCAAATATTATTTTGTTTTATACTGATAAGCTACTACTCTGTGTGAAGTACTACATAATATGTTGTCCCTTTCCCATGAAATCAAGATCAAGAGAGCATGACAAAAGAAAGTAGATTCTAATTTATTGTCAATTAAATGCCATAATTAATTACTTCTAGACTTTCAATAGTCCAGAATTAAAGAGATGGTGACATCCCCCGATCTATCTCAATTTCTGCACTCATAAGTCTTTTGGAGAGTGCTTCTTCATGTGCTTGGAAATGCTAGAAAAATTGTAAATTATTATTCCGTAGTTGACTGTGCCAGAGTTCACGTGTCTGGATTGGGAGATTTGTGAACCGGGTTTCCATGATTTCAGCATCCCATTTACATTACAATGTTTATAGCATCTCGTTTACAGCTGACGTTCCTAAACCTATCGAGAGATCCCATGATGACAATTAGTTCAAGCAAATACGGCTTCGAGCCCCATATTAATCTCTCACTTAGCATTTTGTTTGAAACGAATGCATCAAAAGATCCCCTGACAAGGTTGTCAAATATGCGTCGGCTTCATTGACAATCTTCATGTCGAAGCGCTACAATTTGATTCATGTGCTGTAGACAGTGCAATTCATAGATAAATTCATAGAGGAAAACTTGAAATTCGCTAGAAGTACCAAACATCACTTCAAAATTATCAAACAAGCACTTCCTCTCGGAAAGAAGGAGACCAGTTTTATCTAATCAAGAGATCCCCTGACGGAAAGCTAATACAAGAAACATTGTCATTTCACACTACATCCAGTAGAATGGAAGGACTGTAGACAAGTGAGTCACAAGTGCTTAGACATTCAGCATACATCTATAGACTAATGAATATTGGCTAATATACTATTCCATCTGAGAGATTTCAGTTTGTATGGAGAAAATCGGGATTCTATCACTGCTGAAATACATCCAATCTTAGATGTCCACATAATTGTGAACATGCAAAACCCAGTCGACTAGAATTCCAATAGGGAGTGAAAGGGTAAAAAAATAAATGCATATTCAGACTAATCTTTGTGCATGGATAATCCAAATACCGTATTTGTCATTGATAAAAACATGAACCACTTCCATTTCAGCAAATGAAAGAAAAAATAGCCCGCACTTCACATATCAGGTGACTGCCTTTGTTCCGCACGCATAATGAACACCATAATTGAATTCATATATTCATAAAGATTTATGATGCTAATACATGTCACATAAAAACAACACTTACAGGTTCATTGTATAACAGTCGAACTCAAACAGGGTAGTGTACCTAGAAAACCTAACTTGCGACTGAGCTACCTCAACGTGGAAAGCCTTGTGGGATCTCACAATGTCCGCAGCGACCTGAACAATGCATCATGAGATCTCATGATGGCCGCAACGACCCCCGCAATGCATCATGAGATATCACAATAGTTGCGCTACTCCACCGTACGGCGAATGTTCTCACAATGGATTACTATTCAAGGACAAGGCGCATGGTCCTGGTTCCCCATGTTTGCTCAATTCAAGTTTGCCAAGGCAGCCTCCCTACTCTTCTTAGGAATGGTCCTTGATTTTGGATGCACTAGTTTCAACCAATTTGCATACGCTACAGTAGCTGCGTCAACCCAGGTAGGGGCAAAATCTTCAACAACCCATTTACCGTACCAACAATTTTGGTACCTCAACTCCAACGTACTTTCGGAGTTATCCGGTCGCCAATACTGAAACAAAAGCTTCTTGTAATTCTCTTCTCCTTCCAGTCTGCATAAAATAGACAGTGCTCTTCCTTACCAAACAGCACATGTTTCCGGGACTTCCAGCCTGAGAAGTACCCATGTCCAGCCACAAATTGAATTTTTCCCTTAGCGCTTCATTTGTGGGGCCGCAATAAGGTTCGGGCTCCTCTTCTTCCTCCGGAATCACATCCATAGGATGAGCCGTATTTCTTGGGCAAGGGACTCCATTTTGCGCCACCCTCCAATCATAATGTGGCCAGAAGCCTTCCACCAACTCCGGGGGACACTCAGGTAGTGGCTCCTTCAGCTCATCCAATACACACTTCCAATATTCCACGTATAGGCCAAATGCAGCTGCAAATCCTTTGCATTTTGACATTCCATGTTGCCAATACTAAATGTACTTCTCGAGTCCCACCAAAATGAAACCCTTACTCACAGTAGCTTTCCACGCCATTTCCCTTGCCTTCTCTTGATTTCCACCCGCGACAGGAACCTCGTTGCTCCACATGGGCTTAAATGGAATAGGCTTCGGATAGCCGTGAGGGAGCCTTGGGTGACCATTTTCATCTCTCCTCCAAATGCGTTGAGAGGGTTTATTAGACGGAAGCTACTTTGAATCAACCATTGACTCCTTGTAATTCATGACGAGGATCCCATTAGTGTCCACGTAGAACTTGAACAGGTGCATCTTCCCCAATCCAATTAATCTTTCGGAGCCACTAGTCTGGTAATCCCCCACAAACGTCTTGAAATCCCCCACCTCCTGTATAAACTCCAGCAGAAATGACAATTTTTGGGACTACATGAAGGATTTCATGAGGTCAGCGACGACAAAAGTGTTCTTGGTCTTGAGCGCCTTGGAAAGGTGGCTGAAGTAGGCATTGATGTCCTCGTGAGTATGTCCGACTAGTAGAAATCCAACCTGAATTTCCTTGAAGACACCCCACGTAGTGAGCAACGACAAGAACGCCATTAGGTATTTGTTCTTGTTATCCTTAGCAGAGTTGTCGAGTTGAAGATATAACTTTTCAAGAAGGGGGGTACTTCCGACCTGAGCACCTGGTTCAGTGAGGGTTGGGCTCTCCATACATCTAGACTTTCCTTTGAGCAGTGCCTCAAACATTGGATTCACCGGCAGGTATAGAAAGAGGTCGCCTGCCTCTTGAGTCGGTGGACCCTCCAGTCGGCACAACAACCTCACCAAAGACAAAATGGTGAAGTTGGAGTCTGCCGGCCAACACAATGGAGCATAATGGGCGTATGCACTATCACCATGACCATGAGCTACCATTCCTGTGACGCTCATAGGAAGCTGCCCCAACCTCGCCGTGGCCTTTGTCGTCACCCGCATTCTAGGGAGAGCCGTCTTTGCTGTATCCATCTTGTCGTGAATTATACATTACATTCTCCCTGGATCTTGTTTGGATTCCTCACGCCAAGACGCATACAGACAACGGCAAGAGACTTGGTGACTCAGATGATGAGCCTTCTGACTCATGAACTCCACGTATTGGGGGCTTCCTTTTGGGGACTTCAGAATGTACTGCTGTAGATTGTCGTATAAGGTAAATTTTGCAAACGATCTCCCAATAGGCTTAATGTGGATGTTGTTGAAGTGGTCCTTCTTAATTCTACTAATGGTCGACTGGCTAATGGGCAGCAGACCGTAGTCGGTATTCAATTGGAAAAACAGAATGACTAAGCTTCAAAAACAATACGAGCAAATGAGCCAGCAAATGCAAATGACAAATAGTATTCTAGAAGAATGATCGTGACATCCCATGATTGTTAATCCAGTCGAGGGATCTCACGATCACTAACTGCATTAATCAAAATCAATGGATTTACCTCGTTGGCATTTGCTTGGACTCCAATCCCCGTAGCATGCTCTGCTTGTTCACGGGTGCAAGCAAAAAGAAGAAGCTCGAGTTTTGTTTCGGATTATAAACCACCTGGATTGGAATTCAAAAGCTGTGGATTCCCGCCCTGAGTTTCCAAATTTTCAAGCGTTCCTTTTTTTCAAATGTTGGATGCATTCTAGATTGCCAAGCCGCAATCAAGAAGTGGTGGATGTGCGGTTATACATTTTGGGAGTGGACTGTACTCTTGAATTTTGTGTTGCTCCGAACACAGGCAGGGAGGGCGTGGGGCTCTTGACTTTGTGTCTAGAAATTTGCAGCTCCAATGTTCATTGCAATTCCGGATCTTCACTGACATCCTGAAATTCGCCGCATTCAAGGATGGTATCATTGCTTGGTTTCATAGGAGTCAATGATGCTTCGAGCAAAGTGGATTAAGTCTTCAAGACTTTCATTTCCCTAGATTTCACATGCTTTCCGGTCAATACTTGGACGAGTAACTCTGTGTCCCTCCACCTCAAGGCGATCTAACGACCTGAAAACCAACATAACAGTTCCACAATTGCTGTGCCCTCGTCTGTTCCGTGCTTAATGTGCTCTGTAGCCATGGTGCTTGTTGGTTCAATCTGTCAGTCGGGGAGTTTGGGAGTTAGGGAGCGAAGGTTTGTTTTCTCAGCCCTAGACCGGCTACGGTTTTAGGGTCTGTACTAGAACCCCTAAATAGCCAAGGCACTAGTTTGGTTTCTGTGGTTTTTGGAGAAGTGCTGAATTTTTAAGAAGTGCTGAATTTTGGCTACATCATTTTCTCGTAAGTTGCTTCTTACGTATACGTATAAATTTTATATAGAGTTATCTTTTCATCCACATTTTTGGATGAGTTTTGTTTATATAGGGCATTTTCATCCAAAATGTAAAAAAAAATTAGAGCAATTTGGCATTGTCATCTAAATTCTCTTCAAATTTCTTCATATACTAGGCTCAATGCAGCCCATTTAATTTTGAGGGATGGAGCCACACAAGGCCCAAAAAATAGGGTTTACGATTTAGGATTTAGAATTTAGGGTTTTAACAATTTAGGGATTAGAGTAAACAGTGCAAGGCACTTGTAGGTGGTGTCTAAGAAACTCTTTTTTTTTTTTTTAAATTTGGAAGCAAATGAACTTTACTGAAATTGAAACCATACTAAATTCCTATTTTTAGTAGATAATATTATTGAAAGATTCTTTTTTAAGTCTAACCGTAAATCCAAAAATCGATTATAAAAATGAATGATTGTGATTTTTCCTATTCAAAATTTTGTGCAAAGGTATCCATTGCAATCTTGACTTTTTGTATTGTTTAGGAATCTTGGAAATTAGCCTCAAATACTCTAGACCTTGGAGAAAAAATCATTGACACTAGGAATTTGTTTTAAAAATTTGTAGAGTAGATTTTGAGAAGTCATAAAATGATTGGGGTTATATATTTTATTAGGCCCTTCAACCTCATATATTTGTGATCTTGAGGGTTTTCGATTTGACTTGTAAAAGGAGATTGAACTCAAAGATTTTCATAGTTTTAGCACCCGGATGATCAAACATTATAATCTTTCAATCTTTAAATGATGTTGCTGTATTTTCTTTTCCTTTGTGATATTTAACATGTGTAGTTTGAATTTGTATGGTTACAATCCAAAAAAATTTGATTCAACTTATCAAAAAGTTGGCCTCTGGTTCAATATAGAGTAAATTCCAAGAGGCAAAAATTAGGCCTTGGATATTTAGGGGTTCATGCTTCCAATAAAATTCCATTTCATTAGAATCCAAAACAAAAACAAATTCTAAAAAAAAAGAGGTATTGAATCCCTCATTTTCTATTAAATGAGGGATTAATTTTCACCTAAATCCCCTCATTTGCAAAAAGGATTTACAATATATTTAAATTCAAAGGTGTTCATATTTGATATTTGATATTTGAATCACTGAAGTCTTAAGGTCTGGGGTCCACATTTATAAGGTCAATTGTCCGCAATTTAAGGATGCAAAGTATACACTTGTATGATTGAAGCTTAACGGTTGAGAGGTCATGGTTTTTGGGTTCAAGGTTCAGGATTTACGGGGCCATTGTTCATGACTAATAATGCTCAGGCTTAGGATTAATTTATTTCAGAGTCATGGTTCTTGGTTTCAACTGAAGGTGTATGATTCATAATTTAGGGTGGTCAATTCTAGAGTCTTTGATTTCAAGTAGACAATTTTCGGATTACCGCTTCTAGAATTTTTCGGTCAAGGTTTCTAAATTCATGCTTAAAGGATTTTGAGATTTGGCACAATTTAGAAATTATATACAATTCAAGGTTTAGGGTTTACGGAATTTGTATATAGCATAGAATGAACTTGAAGTTCAGTGCTTCCAATATTTTCCACTTGTTGTGTCCTCTCAAACTTGTAATATGGAAACTTTTAATTCAAACTCAAACTTATAGCTTCAGGCCAGTTGTGGCTAAGCTGTTGTTCATTTCTTCTTTTGCAATAAAATTCCGTTTCATTTGAGCCCAAAAAGAAATGAAATCTAAAATTATAGCTAAAATTTTAAGTTAACATTCAAGCTTCTTTTATTGCTATAGTAAAGATCCAATGGTTATATAGAGGACTAATATTCATTCAACAATCACACACTTTATAGTTCAATCATTTAAAAAAATTTCTAAATGAAACACTTTTGATCTACAATTATGAAAGTGAAAAGAGAAGAAAGAGAAGCATTTGACTGTATTTATAGTATTTGAATATGAGTTAATTCTTTGATATCAATGCACTTTGACTGCTCCTGGGTGGTTGAACATGTCATTATGTCATTCCTGAAAACATTGTAGGTCATACAATCTTTCATCTTCATTTTATAGTTGATTGTACGTGTTACACGTTTACATTGTTATTTGATTATGATGATTGTACATAACTGTTATTTAAAATTCAACCTATTCATTTGATTTGAAACAATTGTATCTAATATTACGGACATTCAAGATATTATTTTCTAAAAAGGCAAATTTAAAGTAAATTACTATGATCTCTAGTTAGCACCAAAATTGCCAACTCTTTTTGTTCATGAATTGTAACTTCTTGTTCATTTGAAAGGTTTTGTGATGGGAATGAGGACTTTGAACTTCATATTTTTTTGCATCTAACATCACTGAATCCCCTTATCCTCTTATAGTTTTAGTATCACTTTATGCTTGATGTCGTACGCGCAATCTAGGCGTAAGTATCCTTAATACAAAAATGTGCCAAGATAACACGAAATATCGTCCCAGGGAATTTCCGGATTCTATGTAGTATGTTCTAGCTATCCGGCTTTTCTATCTTTCTTTCTTCTCACTTACTTACTCTTTTCCGGCTTCCTTCACAATCCGGATCATAAACTATCCGGAATCCGGTTTACGTCTCTGCTTCCAATCCGGTTTTTTATACCTCTGTTTTACCATCAGAGGGTCCACTATTGGTCTTGTAGAGGGGTAGGGACTCACCACTCATTGTTCTCCTACAATTCTAACAAACACAAATAAAAACACCCAAGTACTCAAAAGGTTGTAGCAAGACAAGAAGATCCGGATTCTCACAGCTAAACCGGATGGTAAATCCGGAAAGCAGGTCACTCAGGAATACTTCACTCTCCCTAACTACAACGACAGATCTCAGAGTCAAGTATAAGAGGGGGTGATCTTTGTAGAGGTTGAATGAATTCTAAGGTTGGCAGATCTTCTGGACAAGTGGGAACTTCCTTGGGCGGGCGCTTACCTTCGCACGGCTTGACAACCGGACTCGCTTCTTCGCTACTCAAA
This sequence comes from Neckera pumila, assembly GCA_963969595.1. Taxonomy (NCBI): domain Eukaryota; kingdom Viridiplantae; phylum Streptophyta; class Bryopsida; order Hypnales; family Neckeraceae; genus Neckera; species Neckera pumila. The sequence continues at coordinate 3,731,230 of OZ018418.1, forward strand.
TCCGGACTACTCTATTAGTAATTTAAAGACACAGTGCGCAGCTCCTAAGTCAACAATCCAACAACATTACAATAGCACACTCTCGACTTAGACAATATTCTCCTAAATCCGGATTCCTCTTCACCCGTCCTTTCCTTCCAACACCCAGACAACAAGTCCACGCAATCCGGATACACTGATAAAGCCAAATTGCATACTCAAGGGCTTAGATTTTGAAAAGGGAATGAAATACAAATGAATATCAACTAGGAGAAAATGAGGGGCAACTAACTTGCCCGCCCTTAAAAACCCAAATCGAAACCAAAGTCAACACCCTAAAAATAACAAAGGGCAGCCCAAAAACCAGGGCAACCTCACACACACACCAAAGAAATACTGATTAACCGAGAAAGTCCTTATCCCTAAACTTCTGGAACCCGGGCCCACGCTAAGATTCCGGTTCCGGATCTAACTAACTAAATTCTAATCCACCTCTACAAGTAATCCCCTTTGAATTACTTAGTCATCCGAGACTTCTTTGAACTACCGGCTCCCTGCTTGGTTGTCGATTTACCGGAACCCTTAGCTGGTGTCATCTTGGCAGCTTGAGGCGGATTTTGCCGGGTCGCAGAAGACGTCTCCTCTTCATCCGTATCCTCCTCAGACTCAGTAGCGGATTCAAACTCATCTGATTCAGAGTCTTCGATCTCTTGCTTCGCTGGCTTCTTACCTTCCGGCTTCCACTTCTCCGACTTCCGGAGTTTGAGTTGCTTCCCAGGTTCTACCATCTCCAGTTCTTCTTTCGGATCCAAGAATTCGACCTCCACTATTTCCGTCTTCGTGTTCTTCCGGGTTTCCGGCTTGAGTTCCGGTCTCGCCTTTGGAGCCGGATCTCCCAAATCGATCAACTGTGTCCCCCGTGTTGGTGATGGTTCCGCCATGTGGGGAAATTTCTCCGGATGCTCCCTTGCCGGATTTATTGTTCCCATACCTTCTAAGAGGTTCCTCCGGATTGGCAATCTCTGCCCTGTCTTTCCGGATCCCGCCGGAGACTGTGAGGAAGGACTAAAAGTACTCACTGTTCCCCACTTCTGGAATTGACCCGAGGAAGGTACCTGGGGCAGCTTGAAGAGAGACTTCAAGCCTGGGTCTTCTTTTGTTCCGGAAGTTCCGGCTCCGTACTTGACCGGCGACTCCATGAAGATATCCGGAAGTGGCCCAAACTTGTCCTTGGCCACATCCAGAGGTCTCAACAACTGCCTCATCTCGTCCAAAACGGTCTTCATCTTAGCCTCGTAATCGACCAAGACTTGCAACACTCGAGATCCGGTGATGATGCCGTCGGTATCTAGTTTCTTCGTGAAGAGCGCGGACCGGATGATCAAATGTTCCGGTTGTTCTACCAACCCTTTCAAATCCCGGACGAGCTTCAGGGCATCTGTCTCCTTCTTCTGGACTGAGATCGACTGTCCCTCCGTCCAGTAAAACTTGTTCTTGTAGTGATCCCGTTCCACCTTCAGCAGTGCGATCTCCTTGTCCTTTTCTTGGAGTAGTGCCGGATCAGGTCTCTTCCGGATTTCGTTGAAGATTTGATCCGTCTCAACTTTCAATTCACTGGCGACGCCCGTGATCACCCCTGCCATCTCAACGTGCATCTTTCGGCACTGTGCCATCCACCGGGCTCCGGTATCATAGAAGTCGGAGACATTGGTATACTCCGGCGACGGTTGGGTCAGGGCCGGATTTGATTCCGGCACGTCCATACTCGCTCTTCGTGAGTCCGGATTGGTTAACTTATGCCGCTTCTTCTTCTCCAGTGGCTTCGGTTCCGGATGCTCCTCTTCTTCTTCTTCTTCTTTGGTCGCTTCTCCCGTTGGCTTCAACTCCGTGAATCCGTATTTCAGGATCTGCATTCCGGTCTCATACGCAACTTGTTCCGGCGGGGTCATGTAATCATAATAATGATACAGATGGAATAAGTACGTACTGACTGGACTCTGCTTGGCCTTCTCGACCGCCATCGCCATCTTCTTGACCTTCTGGTGAATTAGGCCTGCCCAATTCACGACCCGGCCTTTCAGTGCTCCGAAAATCGTATTTGCGACTGTGATCGTAACTCTCGTTGGTTTTTTCCGGATATACTATGGGAATCAGAAAATTCTGAACCTCCTATGACGCTCATTGCTACAGTCACTAATGGAGAAGCCCTCCTTGTGGTGCGGTGGCTTCTTGAACTTTCCTTTATGAAACTTATCCGTCCGGGTTGCGCTTCCGGATCCGGACTACGTCAACCCGTAAGTTTCCGCCCGCATTCCTTCCGTCCAGGAAGATAACCGCCCCCTTGGCGTCGGCTCGAACTGGTTCGGCGCCCCAAAAACTAACTCCCGAAGAAAGTCCTCGCTCCTCACCGTCCAGGGTTTCCGGATGAACCCTATACACCCTAGTGTAGACAGATCTTCCTCTAATTTTAAACGTTCACCGGGATCAGATGGAATGATCGGGTATAAGAGTTTGACAGACAGAACTGTCTTCTGCCCCTGCGCTGACGTTTCCGCCATTGAACTCTAATCCGGTGCAATCGGCACCCTCCTTTCCGTCTCTCCCTATCCGGCCTAACTCACCACTCTTTCACTCTTCTAAGAGAAAACGCGCTCCAAACCTGCAAGCACACACCTCCTCGAGCGGAAGAAAGAGGGAGAAGAATGAGAAGATCATCCGCTTAAGTACCCAGCCAGTGACCGACACCCGTTGGTTCGGTCATTTAATGCGCCACCTTTTTCAAACGGATCCCTAGTTTCCATAGGCCGGACCCCTAGTTTGTAGGTTTGCCGGAATCTAGATCTCCTTCCGGTTTCCGGATCCGGTAAAAGTCCGTCTCTTACTCCTTCTACAAGTTTTTGTGAGCCGGAACTTTCCGACTATCTAGTTTCTACTAAATGTTCCGGTTCACGGTTCCACTACTACAAAATTTTGAAAATATTTACGGAATTGATCCTAAACTAATCCGGATTTCTAAATAATGACATTGCATGCTCCCACACTTGAGGGATTTATATATGATTTGAATCATTTCTCAAATTTTATTCTAATTGATTTCATTTAGAAAACATTTTATTTTTTCATTTGAGAGATCGTTTAATTTTTGGAGCATTTAGCCTTTCATATTTGAGGCCTATAACTAATAGAGGAGTTCAAGACATGCAAGTAACTATGACTATGAGTATAAATGGAAAAGAAAGTATCTTAATTCTCATATATGGTAAGTTCATGGAAGGTCCCATTTTCAATGATGGTAACTTCATTTTCACTTATGGTAAGTCAATATTCACTTCTGACTTTGTTTTTGGTCATGAGTGACCCGAAACCGTAGACTTCTAATCAACCCCCCTCATCACGTCAGTAATGATGAGGAGGGCTGACAATCATTTCCTCCGCCACCTCTCTCCTAACAGTGCCACCTTGACAAGGGGAACCTGGGTTTCTCTTCTCCAGTGCACACAATGTCCAGCTCTCTCCACCTTCACTCAATGTTGTATGCAGCTAGAGAAGTCTCTGTGTTGTGCATTTTCATTTTGCAAGTTCATATTCTCCTGCAATCCTTGTATTCCGCTGTGGAGTGTATTTGATTGGGTTTGACGCCGCGAGTGTGCAAGAGTTGTTGGCGGAGCGTTCAAGGTGTCTGTGCATAGTGCTTTGTCTTCTACGGAGGGGCGGGAGGGCAATCAAATTCCGTGAGAAGTAGTCGGTGGGTGGGAGCTTTTGCTGGTGGAGATGAGCACGTTAGCTTCCTGATTTTGGCGGCCCATCATTTGCTAGTAAAGACGGGCGCACAAGGTTCTAGAGACGGGCGCACAAGGTTCAGTGCGCGAACTTGATTTGGGAGGTGAGTGTTTCTTGAACATTCTTCCACCGACCTTCACTGTTTGAGTTTTTGATTTATATTTGCACTGCTTAATTTCTAGAGGTATAGAACGACTGATTTATTTGAAGTGCACGGCGTGTGGGCGCTTTATTCTCACCCTTGGAATAAAGTATAACAAGGCCAGGTTCTAGTTTTTGTTGTAGTTAAATCTCTATTGGGTGTCAACACGTATAATCCAATTATGCCCTCCAAGCAATGGATCTTTTGATGTTGTTCCTAGTGTTAGCTTTGTCCACTTCGAATTGCTATAAAATCCAAAAGATGTTAGTATTCTTTAGATGGTTTTTATTATGACCAATTAACAATCAAACTTTGAATTGGTATTAGCCTAGAAGCAAATAAACGAAATGGTTTAATAGGTAGGGTTTGGTTTATCCTTTCCAAATGGTGTAGAAAGCTGAAGTTAACCTAAATTCCAAACAGATAATTGGGGCTGAAGTGATTTTTGATTAATCTCTTTTGGGTAATTTTTGATAAGTTCTTACCCTTACTAATAAAAGACAAATTCAACTTGTTTCTAAACTAAATAGTTTTACCTTAGAGATGTTACTTCTATACTTGTTGTGGTAAAAATGTAATTATTTTTGAGTTCCTGATGTAAGGTAATTTACTGATAAATTTTGACCGTGTCGGTTCATCAAAATTCTTACATAATTCTTTTTTACCTTAAATTCCTGACTTTTTACTTCTTAGTTAATTGGTTTTACTGATGAGTTTTGACCGTGTCGGTTCATCAAAATTCTTATGTAATTTCTATTTACTTTCTACTTCTAATGTGAACTGGTTTTACTATCGATATTTGATTTTTATCTTATAGGTAAAATAAAAGTACTTTTGACTTCCTTAGTAAAAATTATCTTACAATTGAATTTTGACCGTTATCCAGTTTTCCAAAATTCTTCCATAATATCTTTCTTCCTTTGGAAATTCAAAAACTACTTCTATTTTGGTCTTTGATTTTCACTCTTACTTCAAATTCAAATAACCTAAAAGAAATTCTATTGGTTAACTTCTATTTTTTCCTTCCTACTTTTACTACTATTTCCTATTCAAAATAAATGTTGGGAATTTCTAGTATGATAGCTATTTGGAAATTATGCTAAATTCATAATAATTTGAGTCAAATTTTCTATTGTAAATTTCAAACTCCTTGATAAATTGGTTCTAAATAATTCTTTTTAATTTGTTTCCTAATTTCTATCTTAATTTCAAATTTCTTTTATCTTTTGGAATTTTTATCCTATTCCTAATTGGAATTGTTTCCTAGAAGCTATTCAAATTTCCTATCTAATTCTAAGTTTCAATTCCTATTTCCTGTGGTTCTTTATATTCCAAATTGCATTCCAACTTCTTAATTCTATAGTGTCAATCCTAATTAACAATCCTAATCTAATTTATTAATTTGTACAATTAAATAAAAAAACAATAAAAAAAAGGATTTTAAAAAATTTACTCCAAAAGTCGCGGATTCGATGATGCCATCCTCGTTTATTGTCATCATGATCTCGTTGTATGGCAAATTTTGTTAAAATGGTGTTATTCCATTACAATGGCACGTTATTCAGTTCAGGACGGCTATTATGAAATCTACATTCGTAGTACATTCTAAAAATCTATGCTTGTCCTAGATTTCTAACATCTATACTAGTCCTAGATTTTTTAGAACGGTCAGTCTGAAATCTATATGGTTTCTAGATGTTTGAAATCCACAACAGTCTTAGATGTCTGGAATCTATACCTATTCTAGATGTTCAAAATGGGCGGTCTGAAAAAATGGCATGGGGAATATAGAACAAGGAAAATATGGCACTGGGAATATCGCCATTTTAACAAAATTTGCCTTTTGTAGTCAAAGGTAGCGTCCATGTTGTCTTTTCTTTTCTTTTCTTCAATATAAAAAAGAGCCAATTCTTTTCGTATTTTTTTTTTTTTTTTTTATAATTTTTCTTCTTTTGGACATATTTTTTAAAACAAATCTAAAAGTCAATCAACTAAGAATTAAACTTTGTCGAGTTTTTCCTATTAATACTAATTTGGGACAATTTCCAAAGTCAAACTATTCTTTATTTTGTTTTTTCTCCTTCTTTTTCTTCTAATCTAATTAAAAACGTGGCTGATAAAGTCAACTATGCTTGGTTAGAAGCCTAATATTGACTTTTTGGGGTCTCCAAATCCTTACTTCTATAACTATCCAAATTTTAAACTTTGTGAAGTATTCTGTTGCAACAACTTGAGACACAAGTGCTTTTACTTTCCAAATGTTTGAAAGTGAGATCCAGAATAGGATGATTGCAACTCAGATGGTTTGTTCATTTTGTTTTTTCAAGAGAATTTGATATGTCTGGAGAGTTGCAGCTCCAACCGGGTGAAGAGACCAGATGACCTGGTTGACTTAAGGACCTGGATGTTAGGTAAGCTCCTTCCTTTTGATGCTTGATCTGGCCACTTGTGACTTGAAATGCTCTGGTGCTCTGAGGTGGGCTGATCTAGCTTCAAGAGGAACTGGGGATAATTCTGGTTTTGGAAGAAAAAAACAAACTAGCTTCAACTGGAACTGGGGATAATTTGGTTTGGAAAGAAAGTAATTGGCTAATTTTCTTGGCATAACTGAACTCCACACTCTCAGATTTGAAGGAAACTAGGATTTGCGAAGACAATTCTAAATCCTCCTTCTCCATTTTCTCTAAAAATTAGACTAACCCCTATTGGTAATTTTTTCTAGTTCAAGGAAAAAAGGGGTTGGATACCCAACATGTATGGATGTCCAAGGTGGATTGGCCCACAGTCTATAATTGCCTGCCTTAGGGACCAATCTAATGTTTAATGAATGTGTACTGGCTACCTTGATTGGCTCCATTAACTATACACACACTTCCGATTGGCTAGACTGCCGGCTGCTTGGCCTGTCGGGCCTGCTTGGCCGCTCGGTGGTCTTGGTCGATACTGGCTTGGTTTTCTTGTTGGTTCTGGTTCTAGTTTTTTGGATTTCCTAAAAAATCCACCCTGCCCATTGATTGCCAATCTAGGTCTCCATTTAAGGACCCCTTCAAACAAAACCAAGACAAAATATTAGTACCACAAACAAAGCTTCGCCGTATTGGGGATTAGCCCAAAAATACGAGAATGAAAGTTTGTTTAAAAATCAAAGCTTTGCTGTCCAGGGGATTAGTCCCATAATTCTAGCGAGATTTTGCAAGAATTTAGGTCCACATGGAACAACAAGAGTCTTGGATCCAACTCCAGGTTTCTCCAAATAAAAAAACAGATTTGGACCACTTATTCCATGTCAAGGCTTTAGGGGGATCTTCACAAACCAAAGGTAGGAAATCCCACACAAAAAGCTCAATGGAATGATTGTTAGTAAATGCAAGGATTTGAATACAATAAGGCAAACTCCAAAGGATTCACACTACCGACATAGCCAAGATTTGGTGTGAATGTCTTTGGGATTAGTACACAAAGACTTGAAATTGATCAAAGCTTTAAAAATGCTCAAAAAACAATAAAGTAAGCAAGCTTCTCAAAGGGACCCCAACATCCTTTGAAGTAAGCGACAAAGACACATAATAGCTTGAAAACACAAAGAGATTTTAAATTGAATTGAAAACAAAAGAGTTTTTTGGCAAAATACCAAAATTTTTGACAACGTGGCCTCGTATGGCGCAAATAACAAAATGCAAAAAGAGTGTGAAGTGAGGGGAAGGGGAGGCCTTATATACATGCTCAAGGCCTCACCTTCCCTCTCAATTTCCTAATTCTACTTCCTAGATAATTTCAAATTTACTAATCAAAATTCTACACTACTGCTGTAATCACTCTAACTTTTGGAGAAATGCTCCAAACTCTAAACCAATTGCGCCATTGTTTTCAGAAGACCCAAATTAGTTTAGAAGACCTCATACCCCTTATATCCAGGCCGTTTTGTCTGTAAAAACCAACGTTTAGCATATTATTTAAAAGGGTAAAAATCCAATTGTTGGAGATAATTTTATCTTCAAGTTTTGACTGACTTGGGTTGTTGAGGAGGTCCAAGATAGTAAGAAAAGAGTCCAAGTTGACTCCAATCGGAATTCGAGAGCTCCTGGTGTGCTAGTCAACGTAACGAATCTTTTAAAATCCATTAGAATTTTGTTAGCACCGCCAGTTCTAGTACTTGTTGGGGTCAGAATGTGATGGAATTTGGTCGAGCGCTTTATTAGCACTAAACATTCTATCCTAATTTTTAGTGGGATTTTACGGCCACTTTGGGATTTTCTATGAATTTTCCAATGCGTAAAAGCACGGTTGATTTCCCAAGGAGTCATTTTCGCAATTCGAAAAATTACAAAACTTTTTGGGCAACTTCTAGGAAGTTTCCAAATGCCATGTGCAAACTTACAACTTCTTTTGCACTAATCTAAGGCGTGTGTGATTTACAACCTTCTAATTTAATTCCCACCTGAGGAGAAAATTATTCTCAATATAACTTAATTTCCTCCCGGGGGGGGGCAATCATTCTTGATCAAGGGGATCTAGCCCTCTAGCTTCCTTGTTACGCTCCTGGCAAGTTTCTTGGTCAAAACCTCCGTTTTTGGCCCGCGGATCGCTTGTGATCTCGGTTTATGGTTTTACCTACACTGATACATGACTTATTTTCTATCCTCTATTTTCTATCCTAAGTATTTCACATGCCCTTCAAAAGTCTATTTCTGGGTGGTTTTGTGGATTGGCCATCAGGCTTAATTCAACCTGAACTGTCAAATGTTCTCTGAATTGCTTAGATAGACTTAATATTAGTTCATAGTAGTAATTAGAGTGGTTCCGGGTTTTTCGATCAAATCATATTTCATTTGTAGGGATTTCCTCCAAATATCACGTGAACATACTAATACTATTATTTTAGCCCTAATTAATCCTAAATATGAGCAAAAAGCAAAAAAAAGAAAATTTTGAGGTTCAAGTGCTAACTTGGGGGCCATCTGCAATATGACTAGAAATCGTGAGAACCCTAAATCTCTTGCTATCGCTATGTTGGACACACGGTCAATTTTCCCTTATTACTCGGCGAAAAGAAATTTGAACAAGGATAGTTCAATCATGTACAAATATAAAGATGTTGAATGTGTCAAGAATAATTCTTAGACAAGTATCTAAATGTGGACCTAAAAACCTTGATGGTTCCTATTATCACTCCTTGGTTCATTAATTTATCTGAAATAATTTTTTTGTGTTTTCCCATCCACCTCAGTCGGAGCTGACTTGGATCTATAGAAAGTAAAAGATAAAAATCCATCCTTCCGCCTCAGTCAGAGCTGACTTGGACTAAGAGGGAGGTAGAAAATAAGATAAGATAATCCCTGTCCTTTTTTGACTATTCTATTGTATTGATTGGGTTGTATGATTTTTTTTTGGCATCAGTAGATTTCTGTACAGTTCTAATGCATTTCGGACTCGTGCAAGCTACCGATACAATGGCAGGGGGTTAATTTTAGCGTACAGGACAATAAGTAGATTGGAACGACCTGTAAGTTTTTGAATGCAATCGCCATTTCCTTTTTGTGCATGCAATGCCAAGCTCTAAAACATTGGAATTAAAATTAAAGCGAAGGCTGTTGCTATTATTCTGTGATTTAGGGTACTTTGCATTCTCTTTAGTCTTTGTTAAAATCCCTGTCGAGAGTTATGGTAGTGCAAATCAGTAGAAGAATACACAGTAATCAGTACCCAACCTTATTACCGTGCTTCGTGCCCTTAAACCCGTGCATTGTGAGATCCCACGATTTGCCATTTCTTAGTCAGTTATTACTGAAAATCATCGTGAGATATCACAATAGGTTACAAATTCAAGCAGGGCTGTCCGTTTGTCCAACGTCCAACGTCCGCTACCCCTCGTACATCCCGTGACATCTGAATTTTACATTTATAGAGTGAATGGTAAATTTTGTGCATCACCAGCGGCCACCCGGCTCATTAGTCCTAGTAATCTGCCCCCAATTGACGCCCCATCCACCACCCCATCTGACCCGACCGACGGCCCGTCCACCAGGCCGTCTGCCCTGACCAACACCCCATCCATCGTCCGTCCGCTAGTTCGTCCGCTAGTCCGTTCGCCATCCGTCCACTAATGTATATCTTATAATATACCATTGGAAAGGTATTGTCAAGAGCTTTTCAATGGTATATTATGCGTCCAATTTGGCCCAAAACTCCAACGGTGGGATCCTTCCAAAGATTGGGGTCCGCCAAGCCGTCCGCCAATTTGTAGTTCGCCCAGCCGTCCGCCTGTGTGCTCGTCCGTCCGCTGTTATGTGCTTCATAATATACCATTGAAAAGGTATTGTCAAGAGCTTTTCAAAGGTATATTATGCGTCTGATTTGGCCAAAAACTCCAACGGTGGGATCCTTCCAAAGATTGGGGTTCGTCAAGCCGTCCGCCTATGTGCTCGCCCGTCCGCTATTATGTGCTTTATAATATACCATTGGAAAGGTATTGTCAAGAGCTTTTCAATGGTATATTACGCGTCTGATTTGGCCAAAAACTCCAATGGTGGGATCCTTCCAAAGATTGGGGTCCGCCAAGCTGTCCGCCAATTTGTAGTCCGCCCAGCCCTCCGACTAGCCGTCCGCCTGTGTGCTCGTCTGTCCGCTACTATATGCTTCAGAATATACCATTGGAAAGGTATTGTCAAGAGCTTTTCAATGGTATATTATGCATCTGATTTGGCCAAAAACTCCAACGGTGGGATCCTTCCAAAGATTGGAGTCCGCCAAGCTGTCTGCCAGTTTGTAGTCCCCCCATCCGTCCAACTAGCCGTCCGCCTATGTGCCTGTCCGTCCGCTGTTATGTGCTTCATAATATACCATTGAAAAGGTATTGTTAAGAGCTTTCCAATAGTATATTATGCGTTCGATTTGGCCACTAATTCCGGCTGTGGGATCCTTTCAAAGATTGGGGTCCACTAAGCCGTCGCCTATCTACCTATCTGCCTAGTCGTCTATCTATTATTGTATGCTTCATAATATACCAATAGAAAGATATCATTGAGAGCTTTCCAATGGTATATCATACGTCTAATTTGGACAAAAACTTCAGCAAGGGGACCACTCCAAAGTTTGGGTGCTAGCCATTCTAATTCTTGTAATCTTCAACACCTTGGAGTTCTTATCTTCACCTAAAAAGATCAAATTGGTCATTATTCAAAAAACACAAGTGGCTCGCTTGCAATTGTATTATTAAAATCTTAGTATGCTTGATTAGTAAATATTACTAAGAGTCTAACCATATAGTTTTCCTTCTTTCAATTCAATCAATATTGTAATCTCCAAAATTGTAGATTGATTGTGTAACTTTGTATAAAATGATTTGTATATGCACAATTTTTTATCATTACTACATTTCTGAGATTATAAATTTGTAGCATACATTTAAAATTCTCTTTATGTTAATGCCTTTGGTCATATTTAGTTGATATTTACAGTAGTATTGAAATTTTCTTGTGAAGTTAATAAAACTATTTTTTGTGATTATATCTAGTTGTAATCATTAAAGTACAATTGTTAGTTTCAAGGTACCTATACTACAAAGTGATATTGTGTAAAATTAAGTGTGATGACATTAATACATGTTAAAACATATGCCGTAAAATTTTGAAAAAATCCACAATGCATATTCATTGCCTAAGGTAGAGTGAGTCCTTTATTCTGGTGGGTAATATATGGCCGGCATACCCATTCTTGATTCTTAGAATGATTTACAATCCAAAAAGTTGTAAACTATTTTAGGACCAAGAATCACCCAATATTTCTAAGAGTCCTTATTACAAATCTAATGTTCTTTTCGGAACTTTGAATAGATTCATAAGATTCACTTTAATAATATATTCTAAATATTAGTTATTTATTTCATTGATATTCAATGCCATCATATTTAGATCACAAGCATGCAAGCATTTTTCTTTGTTCAATGAAAATCTATTGATTTACTCCAATGAAATCCATATTTCCCTTTGAAGCTCTAAAACGCAATTGTTTTGAAAAATCATTGAATATTACATAATATACATGTTTGGTCTTGAAAAGATTAACGAGCTCACGTGGACATGGGTGATTATTCATTTTTCCAATATAGCACCATCTAAGAAAATTATAAACTTGCTTGTATAGTTGTAATATAATTATATTAATCCCTTGAATTTGGCATGCACCCTAAGGCCTAAGTTCAAATCCTCTTCAAATTAGGATTGTACGTTTCATACTTTCGCATTTGCATATTACAACAATATGAATTAATGATATCATTTATAATGTAGAAGTACATAAATGAGGTCCATAATTGTCATAGGGGTCATCATATTTGAGATCAATCACCTTCTTGACTACCGAAGCACCAATATTTTTGGTATGGGATACATTGTTGATGGTTTGTAAATTAAGATGCAAATATATATATATGTATATATATATATATATATATATATATATATATATATATATATATATATATATATATATATATAAAGGATATAGGAAAATAACATTAATTATTTTTTTGTTGTGTGAATGCAATATTTATTCTTGAGCTACATTAAACTATGTACATTAAATTTCATTGAAGTGCTTAAAGTATTTTAGTAGCATCTTCTAATAGAATAATAAGTTAATACAATTGCTTATACTATGCATACTTTGGTGTTTCAAACTATCAATGTATTTTACAATAAAACTTAAGGGAATACTTGAAGTTATAGTTGCATGTTCCACATTGTACATTGGCACATAATAATTGATAAAGAAAACAAGGAACATATTGAAAACATAAATGAATAAGTTTGTGAGGTTTATATGTAGTATATTTTGATAATGACATTTAAAAAGGATTGAAGGTCAAACATAGTTCGCACATTGCGCCAATGTTTTTGGTCACTATTATAAGATTCAAAATTTTGGATTTAGGATATGGGGTTTAGGGTATAGAGTTTAATTTGTTGAAAAATAAATTCAAGGACCCTTTCTTGCATACATTAACCTCTAAAGGACCATTTGTCCCCTTACTATCTCAATTTTTAATAATATTTCTTAGGAATTTTTTGAAGTTGTGTATTTTTGTGAGAGCTTTGTGAATATATATTTTTTAATTTAATTGATGCCCGGAAGCAAAAGTTATGGCACAATAAGCAAAATTGGAGTTCGGCGGGCAGCACAAAAAAAATCACAGAAAGTCAAACTAAGTTTTTTTCAAATTTTTTCTCAAAGATTATATTTTTGTCTAAATGTGAAGCTTTGTTTCATTCAATTTGGACTAGTAATGAGAAAATTATGGACAATCTTAGTTTCTTGGGCAATTTAAGCATCTTCTTGAAAAAATAACTTATAGAATTTCTTTTTCAATGCAATTTTTAGAATTTTTCTCAAAAAAATATTAGACAAGGTTAGATTTTCTTACTAGAACAATCTCACCGTTGGGATTATTGTGATTCAATTCCAGCAAAAAGCTATTAACAATTTAGTTATTTCATCAATCTTGAACCCATTTCTACTTAACAATTTTTTAATGAGTGAAAATTAAATGCTTTTTATCTTGAATTTTTTTAAAAGATTCCTGAATCAACCGCTTAACATAAAAAAATAAAAAATAAAAGTCTATAATGCAAAAAATTTGAACTAAAAAGATTCAAAGCCAAAAAATCTAGTCAAGCAAGGTGCAAATAACTTGTATTCTTCACTTTAAATGCATATATCTTGCAATCTACATGGCGAAAGTTTCTAAAATTTCTTCTACATGTTCATATACTAGTTAAGTATAAGATTTTATGATTGAATATGCAAGAAAAGCATCTTTTAAAGCTCTTTTATCTTTGCAATAGAAATGACAATTTTGAGTGGTTTTTGATAGGAAAAACACCTTGGTCCTTTAGGGGTTAATGTTGCATTGGATGCTTGTAGCATTGAGTAGCAATCTTTGGAAGCAAATATATGCTTTTTAGAATCTAATGTTTTAGTTGAAGTGGACAGCTAGGTGGACAAGCAAGTAGTCGTTGAGCGAACGGGGCGGACGGCTAGCAGACTCCAATCTTTGAAAGGGTCCTACCGTTGGAGTTTTTGGCCAAATTGGACGCATAATATACCCTTGGAAAGCTCTTGACAATACCTTTCCAATGGTATATTATAAAGCACGTAAAAACGGACGGACGGGCACACAGGCGGACGGCTAGTCGGACGGCTGGGCGGACTACAAATTGGCGAACGGCTTGGCGGACCCCAATCTTTGGAAGAATCTCACCGTTGGAGTTTTTGGCCAAATCGGACGCATAATATACCATTGGAAAGCTCTTGACAATACCTTTCCAATGGTATAGTATAAGATATACACCAGCGAACGGCTCGGTGGACGGGGCGTCAGTCAGGGCGGATGGGGTGACTGTATACCGTCGTCTGCTTCAGTAAGCCGTCCACCCATTAAAATTATCCGACGGCGGACGCAACGTTTGGACGTCCGAATGTCCGAACATCCCAAAAATGGAAGTACTTTTGCTTAGGACGTAGCATCTCGTCAACCTTGATTTCAAGAGATTAGAGAGCAGTCCATTGTGGAATCCCCCGATTGTGCCTCATGGAGTAGCCAAATTCTGTTTTGAGGACCAATCTCATTGGAGTAGAAAGCGCCACATTGTGGGACCCTCCAATGAAATGTCATAGAGACTCCAAGGAAATCCGAACAAAACCTCAAGTGAAAATCAGGAACAAACAAAATCCCACATCATGGGATAGCACAATGCATCATTGTGTGGAGCCTTGTAGAACACAGACGAATAGGTGAAAGGGCCTTGGAGATTACCCATCGTGGGATTACATGATCATTGTAGACAACACCCTGTAAAAATAACTGAAAGAAGGAAGGCGGCCGTGAACGAGCCTGAATACTTGTTCGATATAATTCAGAGATCATCATGATATCCTATGATGTCTATGCCATCGTGATATCCTACGATCTATAAATTGTCTTGATATCCTTATACTCCAAAATTCAGTTGGTGACGCAATATCCTGTTCAATGTTGTCCAAATACCAAAAATAGACGTCAAGAGAACTAGAATCCATCACAGACATCATACGAGTTAATGAACTATCTTTAGATGACCAATTGTGAGATCCTACGATTGTGCCAGCAATACAAGTACGTAAAGAGAATTGAAATCGCAAGACTCTGTTTATTGTCCATCGCCCTCACTAACATCACTACCTCCAATGCTGCAGTGAACAGCAATTCAAAGACAATCCGAAGCAGTTATCACCAAGGAAGCTTAGTTACTTTGTCGATTGCTGAATCCGTGACTTTAAGTACAAGGGTCCACATCAACCGGGAGTCATATTCCGGTGCGACAAAAGCGTTACAGAATCAGGCCTGGTCTGGAAGGTTGAGAGTGACGGTACAGCTTTGATTCTTTCCTCAATCCTGAACAATGGCTTGGGACACGCAATAGGTGATCTCAGCGTCCAGGAAGTGCAAGGATTTGACGACAAAACTGCGCTTCTTGTCATAGGGGAGAAGGTACCCCTTTCCATTGAGTGTATTACCTACGGCTTGATTCTGGACTACGCAACAATGAATCTCGCACTCTGTGAGTCGTTGACAGCCAAGGTGCATTTGATGTGCAAAGATCCCAAGAAGCCTTGGTGGAAGCCTAAGGAAATGAAGAACCAATGGGATATCATACATGAAGATTTGCGTGAATCGAGTGCTGCCTCTCAGGCAATCAAAGTGGTTGCTCCCACGCCGTCTCCGGCAAAGAAAACTAAGAAGAGGAAGTCAGTAGTTGGAGCTCTAGGCAATGACGATGATGCTGAATAGGGGTCAGCCGAAAAGAAGAAAAAAGCAAAGGCCTCGCTTTTGCTGCACAAGGCTGTGGCTCTAGGGGAAGCAGGGATAAAGAAGATGCAACTGGAGCAAATGATGGCGATGAAGACATTGTACAAAAAATCCTTCAGTGGCTTCTACAAATGGGGAAGAAAAGCCCTTCGTGACAAAAATGGGGAGCTGATCTGTATGAATATGAAGTGCTTGCACAAGGCATCGAGAGCATTGCTTGTATATTGGGCCATGGACACGGAATGGCTGGACAGAATCACGAGGAAGGCACATATCACACTAGATTATGAGTCAGAGAGCAGAGTGATAATAGTCCTTCCTCTTAAAGTTGGCCCTTACGGCCCAAATGGTGTGGTGACGCACTACAAGAAGACACCACCAAAGGAAGAAATCTTCAAAGACTTGAAGACGCAATACTTCATTATTGGGGGACAGCACACTGTCAAGGCCTTCAGAAACTTGATTGATGCTAATGAAATTCTCGAAGCCAACAAAAAGCTCACTTCTATATTCTACATCATTCTAGTCTAGACACCCAAAGACAACCACGGAGACAAACTGCACTTCTCGCGGGCACTAAACCAGAATCTTGCTGGTGAACAGAAGGAGCAGAATTTCACTAAGTAGCTCCTATATGCAAGAACAAAGTGGTGCAGTATGGGAAGTCTGCAGCCCGCCATTATGGGAAGACCTCACTTGCAAGAGTATAATGTAAGATTCCAATTCATATTTATCTCGACTCCGCATCTCCTTCATTCAATGGAAGACTTAGCATTCATTATGGGATCCCCTGATTGATTTGTATTTATAGCCTTAAACAGAGCACATTGAAATATAGTCTTTGTTTGTTCCACTATTGCTCTTGTAATGCATCTTCAAATCTTCTCAGGACGTACCTATGGACTGTTTGGAGATTTCTGGCTACATTTTTGTTAATTGCTTCATGGATAAGTGTTCTTGCTTTTACAGATGAGTTATTAGAATGGCGATCATGTGATCCCACGATGTCCATGTTTGTGAGCTAATTCGATTTCCTTCACAATGCCGTCATCGTGATATCCTCTGATGGATTTCTAGTCTATCCCAAATAATTGATGCTATGCCGATTTGTTTTGCTGTGATTATCAAAGATCATGGGATCTCACGATTTCGTATTCCATTCATGGTGTAGACCTGTTCATTGGGTAATCATTTTGACTCTTCTATTGTGCAGGCATTTCATCCGTCCTTGGTGACAATATTTGCGGGTGTGAAGGCTGTAGAAATGTCGGAATTGCAAATATCCCTACTCTTCATGGAAGACGACGCCAACGTAAAGAGGTGGATTGATATTGAGGAGAAATATATGAAAGGATATCTTGCCAACGGAACGAGCCTGGTTGATGTATGCAAGAAGCAGGAGCGGGAACCCCTAAGGTAGAACAACTTCAAGACGCTCTATGGACTTCAATTCGAGGACATAAACTACCTCACGGATCAAGTGGAAGCCAACAATGTCTGTGTAAAGAGCTCTAGGGTGACGGGTCAAAAGAGTGGCCGGCAGAATTTCAAAATCATCCCTCTCAATACCGCTAGTATAAAAGTGAGCCTGGTGAGAGCCATGAAGAATGAGCTCTTGTCACATTATAAGAGTAAACTGTTGCCCATGAGGAAGATAGAGTACATACCATATCCGGAATCTGCGTGAGAGGCGTTTGCGACCAAAAAGGGCATCGGTCGCAATGAATTAGATTTGTAGGTGAACAAGGCAATTGAAATCTCTGCTGGCAAGAAGTGGTTGGAAGACAGGACAAAGGGTTTGAACAAGTTGTCCAACTTAAAGGACCTTCCTGAGTTTGTCATTACTATGTGGGAGACGTTTTTCAAGTCGGCCGTGGAGGATGAAGTGACTTAGACGCATGTACAGGATTTTTCAAAGCATTCTCTCTGCAAAACCATGGATGAGAGAACCTGGGATATCAATGCAACTTTGTTGGCTCTAGACGTCAAGGCATGGCGGGGAAAGAAGAAGCTTCACTTGTACATCTGGTTCATGTTCAAGGAGACATCTTATGGATCCCACACGAAGATGCTGAAGTTTGGAAAACTGAGCAGATTGTTTAAAGCTCTGGAGTTCTACGACCCAAAAGACAAGACTATCTCATCCCAGACTGGCACTGTCCTCATCATAGATGTCGAGGGGTTCCACAATATTGTGGCTAATTTCGAGAAAAGAGATGAGCAAACGAGAGCAAGGCTGTGGGATTGGCACGTTGTGACCTACATGGCTGGGCCGGACAACTTCTTCCCTCTGCCACCGACTGGGGAGGGATTCAATGTATTTCTTGTCTTCATCTTTGAGCACATCCCTCAGGGAACCAAGCAAGCTTGTCGTACGCGCAATCTAGGCGTAAGTATCCTTAACACAAAAATGTGCTAAGATAACACGAAATATAGTCCCAGGGAATTTTTGGATTATATATAGCATATTCTAGCTATCCGGCTTTTCTATCTTTTTTTCTTCACACCTATTCAATATTTTCCGGATCCTTTCACAATCCGGACAATAAACTATCCGGACTCCGGTTTACGTCTCTTCTTCCAATCCGGTTTCAATACCTCTGTTTTACCTTCAGAGGGTCCACTAGTTGATCTTTTGAAGGGGGTAGGAAATTCACCACTTTTGTTCTCCTATAATTTTAACAAACACAAATAACAACACCCAAGTATTCAAGATGTTGTAGCAAGACAAAAAGATCCAGATCCTCAGAACTTCTGGATGTGATTCCGGACAGTAGGTCACTCAGGAATACTTCACTCTCTCTTACTACAACGACAGATCCTAGAGCCCGGAATAGATGTGGTGGTGTAATTTTTCTAGATGTTAGATGAATTCTGAGGTTGGCAGATCTTCCAGACAGGTGGGGGCTTCCTTGGGCGGGCGCTTACCTCCGCACGGCTTGACAATCGGACTCGATTCCCCGTTACTCTATGAATCGGACTACTCTTCTGGTAATTTAGAGACACTGTGCGCAGCTCCTAAGACAACAATCCAACAACATTACAATAGTACACTCTCGACTCAGACCATATTCTCCTAAATCCGGATTCCTCCTCACCCGTCCGGTCCTTCCAACACCCAGACCACAGATCAACACAATCCGGATACAGTGATAGAGCCAAAAAAATGTACACTCGAGGGCTCAGATTTCAAAAAGGGAATGAAATACAATTGAATATCAACTAGGAGGGAATGAGGGGCAACCAACTTGCCCGCCCTTAAAAACCCAAAACAAAACAAAAGTCAACACCCAAAAAGCGAAAAAGGGCTCCCCCACAAACCGGGGCAACCACACACACACCAAGGAAATCCCGAATAAACCGGAAAGTCCTTATCTCTAAATTTCTGGAAACCGGGCCTACGCTTGGAATCCGGTTCCGGAACTAAATTATCTAAATTCTAACCCACCTTTTATAAGTAGTCTTCTGCTAACTACTTGTCTACTCGAGATTTCTTTGAACTTCTGGCTCCCTGTTTGGCTGCCGGCTTACCAGAACTCTTCACTGGCGTCATTTTGGCGGCTCGAGGCGGATTCTGACCGGTCGCAGGAGACGTCTCCTCCTCCTCCTCCTCCGTATCCTCTTCAAACTCTGATCCTGACTCAAACTCACCAGATTCGGAGTCTTCAATCTGTTGCTTCACCGGCTTCTTGCCTTCCGGTTTCCGCTTTTCAGACTTTCGGAGTTTCAGTTGCCTCTCAGGTTCCACCATCTCGAGTTCTTCATTCGAATCCGTGACCTCAGCCTCCACTATTTCTGTCCTCTTCTTCAGCCGGGTTTCCGACCTGGGTTCTAGTCTCGCCTCTGGAGCTGGATCTCCTAAGTCAATCAATTTTGTACCCTATGCTGGTGATGATTGTCACATATGAAAGAATACCTCCGGGTGTTCTCTTGCCGGATTTATTGTTCCCAAACCCTCTAACAGATCCCTTCGGATCGGCAACCTCTGCCCAGCCTTTCCGGTTTCCCTCGGAGACTGTGAGGAAGGGACAAAATTATTTAAAGCCCCACTTTGGGAATTGACTTGAGGAAGATGCCTTAGGTATCTTAAACAGGGACTTCATGCCTGGATCCTCTTGTGTCCCGAAAGTTCCCGCTCCGTGTTTGCCTAGGGACTCCATGAAGATATCCGGAAGTGGTCCAAAGTCCTCCTTGGCCACATCCAAGTGCCCCAATAGCTGCCGCATCTCGTCCAGAACGATCTTCATCTTAGCCTCGTAATCAACCAGGACTTGCAGCACTCTTGATCCGGTAACAATGCCGTCATTCTTGACTTTCTTCGTGTAAAGTGTGGACTGGATAATTTGATGTTCCGGTTCTTCTACCAACACCCTCAAATCCTTGACTAACCTCAGGGCATCCGTCTCTTTCTTTCGGGCTGAGAGCAATTGACCCTCTATCTAGTGCAACTTGTTCTTGTAGTGATCCCATTTCGCCTTAAGCAGCTCAATCTGCTTGTCCTTCTCTTGGAGTAATGCTAGATCCGGTCTCTTCTGGAGTTTGTTGAAGATCTGGTCCGTCTCTACATTCAACTCCTTGGCGACGCCCGTGATCACCTCTGCCATCTCGGTGTGCAACTTCCGACACTACACCATCCATCAGATTCCGGCTTCATAGAAGTTGGATACATCAAAAGTTTTCGGTGATGGCTGGGTCAGGTACGGATTCGGTTCCGGCACGTCTAGACTTGTCCTTCATGCGTCCGGATTGGTGATCTTCTTTTGCTTCTTCTTCTCCAGCAGCTTTGGTTCCGGATCCTCCTCTTCTTCTTCTTCCTCTAGTGCCGCTTCTTCTGTCGGCTTCAACTCTTCCATGAATCCGTACTTCAGGATCTGCATTCTAATCTCATAGGTTATTTGTTCCTGCGGGGTCATGAAATCAAAATGATGGTACATATGGAACAAGTAGGTGCTAAGCGGACTCTGCTTGGCCTTGTCGATAGCCCCCGCCATCTTCTTGACCTTTTGGTGAATTATGGTCGCCCAGTTCACGACCCGGCCCTCGATTGCTCCGAAAATCGTATTCGCCACCGTAACCGTAATCCTCGTCAACTTTTCTGAATACACAATAGGGATTACAAAATCTAACAATCGCCTATGGCGCTCATCTATACAGTCACTAATGGTGAAACCCTCCTTGTAGTGCGGCGATTTCTTAAACTTCCCTTCATAAAACTTATTCGTCCGGGTTGCATTTCCGGATCTAGATTGCTTCAACCCGTAAGTTTCCGCCCACATCTTTTCCATCCAAGAGGCCCACCAACCCCTTGGCATCGTCTCAAATTGATTCAGCGTTACCATAATGAGCTCACAAAGAAAATCTTCACTTCTAACTGTCCAGGGGTGTTGGATCAACCCAATACACCCTATGTTGAAGAGATCTTCTTCTAACTCTAAGCGCTCAGCGGAGTCCGCCGGAATGACTGCGTACAGGAGCTTGACAGAGAGGATAGCCTTCTGCCCCTGCGCTGATGTTTCCGCCATTTGGAACTACAATCGGGTGCAATTGGCACCCTCCTTTCCGTCTCTCCTTATCCAGTCTAACTCACCACTCTTTCACTCTTCTAAAAGAAACGGGCTCCAAAACCTGCAAGCACACACCTCCCCAAGCGGAAGAAAGAGGGAGAAAAACAAAAGACCCATGTGCTTAAGTACCCGACCAGCGACCGACATCCGTTGGTTCGATCACTTAATGCGCCGCCATTGCAAATAGATCCCTAGTTTTTGTAGGTCGGACCCTTAGTTTGTAGGTTGCCTGAATCCGGATGCCATTCCGGTTTACGGATTCCGGCCAAAGTCCATTTCTTATCTATTCTACAAATATTAGCAAGCCGGAAATTTTTGACTACCTAGTTTCTACTAGATGTTCCGGTTTCCGGCTTTACTACTACAAAGTTTTGAAAATATTTATGGAACTGATCCTAAACTAATCTGGATTTCTAAATATTGATATTGCGTGTTCCCATAAAGCTTCCTTCAAAAGCTATTTTCTTGGATTAACTGGCCTGAAATAAACTTACAGATCGGAAGATATGAAGGACACCTACCCATATTGGCGACAACAACATGTACCTTAATTGAAGATCAAGACGGCGGAGGAGATATTTAATGGACTCGCTACAACGACCTTGTCCTTGTGAATGCCAACGGCGGTCCCGAGTTCACCTACCTGGGACTGGTAAGCTTTTGGGCTCTACATTTTTCTTTTCATTTTGAGCAACGCAAAATTTTGGTCCTGCCAATTTCAAATACACTGTCGCAACGTGAATTTTTGTTTTTTCTTAGTTACTCCAAAAATTGGAACGGAAAGCATTAGTAGGGATCCGGATTTGATTAGGGAGTGATAGAAAACTAAAAATAAGCAAAGGAACGGAAGTAGTAGACCAATTGGATCTAATCTAGTCTAAACTATTAATGGACGGAAACAAAATCTAATCCGGATTAGGTTTGGGATGGATTAGGTCATGATGACTCATCTGGAGTTCTGAGACTATATAAACGCTGAACCTTTCCATTTGCCCCCCTTTCCAAACTCCGTTTGGTGAGACGCTCCTCCGCGCATATCACGTTTTCTCTTCAGCACCTTGATTTTTTGTGAGTGTGTTAGAGTGTACTGCAGGGTTAGCTTTCCGTACCTGCAAGGTTCGTTGTTTTCCAGTTGAGATTGGACAAGAGACAGCGAGGATTGCGAAGACAACTGACATCGCAACCTTCTCTAGTTCTTGATTCCAATTCTCCACCCGGAGAAGCCAACGAGGGTAATGATAACCCTTGGCAATACTATTTTTGGATCCTTGAACGGAGACCGGAAAGTGGACTGGGCTCGGATTTTTTCTAATTTGGTGTCCCAGCTTGTTACCAGGGTTAAAAAGAGTAGGGCCACTCCCTTGTGTCCCTACCTCTTCCACCTCTACCAGCGCAACCAACTCCTCCTTGAAACAGAGGAGAAGGTATGGAGGACTCATGAAACTCTTCTGAAGTATGGGGAGTTGGAGACGTATGACGTAACCAAGGATGGATTTGGATCCGTCCCAGAGACGGAAGAAGAAGATGAGGAGGAGCTCCACAGGCGGAATAAGCGACTGAAGACACCTCCTCCTTGCAAAAGAGGAACACCTCTTAGTGACAAGTCTACTCCGGGCAAGGGACCGGAAGTAGAGAAGACGAAACCGGAGGAGCCGGATCCTGATGATCCGTTCAATCAGTTGATTTCCATCCTCTGCAATGTGCGAGCGGATTAGGAGGTCAAGAGAATGATCCTTTCCAAGACCGGAAAGCTGGTGGATGCGCCCATAGACAACGAGCTACCAGAGAAGGTGGCGTTATGCATCACCAATCCGGCCAAAACTAGGAAGCAAGAGGCAGAGATTTGCCAACTTCAGGAGGAAGTCAATATGTTGAAGGCAGAGATGTTTGCCTTCAAAGAAGACATGGCCGCCACTCGGGTGATGGCGAAATTGACGTGGAAGGTAGCGAAGACGGTGAAGGTCACTTTTGGAGAAATCGGAACAGCCGTCGCCAAGGCAAAACTATTTGATAAGGTAGTGCTCAAAGAAAAGAAACTATCCGGTTCCCAGATGATTTGGATCTTGGCCGACTTTATCGAGCAGGTGGAAGCGGCAATGGTGGAGGCACAAGAGGTAGCGAACCGGATGGAGGTGAGCAGTCAGAAGCTAATTGGATCAATGAACTCCAAAGATATCCATCTTTCGGATATCTGGCTACTAGAGTCATTTCCGGGTGGGGCTGATCCAAAGGATGGTAAGGATCAAACCCCCAATCAAAGAAGAGTGAACAAGGACCTGCACCTGAACAAACAATTCATCTAGATTCATTGCCAGGGTCGGATCTTTTGGATCCTGCAGCCGGGGAGCGGAACAGGAACTTGCAAGAAGTCTTTGACCAATTATCACCAGAATCCAAAAGTCCTACACTAAGTCAGGGGATTGCAGAGTAGGTAGGAGTTCTTTTTGTTAAGGATAGGATGGACCAAACTGGATGTTAATCTGGTTTGATAGGTTAGGATCAGACCAAAAGTTCCGCGCGGATTTTTGAGGGCCTTTTTGCCTTTGTAAATTAATTGTATATAAAGCCAGTTCTTGTCAGGGAAAAGAGAGTCTTTTTGCCTGAATCTTTCTTGTATTTTCTATTGGCTTCTCGTTGTGTCTCTCTCCTGAGTGTGGCAAGGTTGTATGGTGAGGAGTTAGGAAGGTGCAAGTTGTTTTTGGGAGTGATTTCTCCCCTTGGTGTTCTGGTTTTGATCTTATGTGCAAGTGAGTGGGAAGTAAAAGAGTTGGGAGTGGCTTTTAGTTCCTCAACACTTCTAAGGTTTAGAATTCCGGGCAAGAAAAGCCGTTGTTAGGCTAGGCGGATAAGGAGGTGATTGCAAGAAACACTTGTACTATTTGTTACATTTGACTGATTTATTTGGAAGTACTTTAAAATTAGAGAATTAATTTTTTTTAAGTCCAAAAAATATGACTAATGTATATACCTTTAAGATGAAGGTTCTTAGGGAAGGAATTTCATAGGAAAATTTTCTAAGTAGGAGAACTTGAAAAGTGCTAAGTCACAAGAAAATATATATCTTCATATTTTAATTAGGAAAAAATAGTAAAAATAAGTAAATATACAAAATCAAAATTGGCCATTTGCAACAACTCTATGGAGATGGTCATTCACCAAAAAAGCTACCAAAATAATGTTTTGTGTATTTCAAAATGCAAGCAACAAGAAGCTTACTTTGTAGACTTCCACACTATACAAAATTAGTTTTTTTTAAATCCCTCTCTTGGAGAGCTAGAAGTCTACTAGAAGACCATCTCTTCCAAATTTCAGCTCCAAATTCGTTTTTTTGGGTCCAAAATAGTACTAAAACCCCCAAAATTGGCAAGTGTGACATGAAATTGGGGTTTGTTTTTATATAGTAAAACAGTTTTGAAAATTGCTAAAAAATTAGGCAAGATGTATAATGGTCATGAACACCTTCTCTATAAATCTTAAGTTATTTGGATCTAGAACACAAAAGTAATGCCCAAAAAACAAATTAGTGGGTACCATGTGATACAAAATAGAACAAGTGTTTCTTGCAATCACCCAGGGAGGGATTTCTTAGTCATGCTAGAACTCCTAGGTGGAAAATCCGGTTGAGTGTTCAATCTCTTGAGAGATCTTGCTGTCCTAGTTGGTAAACGAAAGAACTTTAGTTGATATTGGAATGGTTGGATACACTTGTAACTGCCTAACTTCGCACAGAGAGAACTTGGCGTCAAGGTCATTGTAGTATGAGAGGTGACCTGTGACCCGGAAAGTTATCCGGATTGCTGTGAAGGACCAAACCGGATCTCGATTAGTGTAGGAGATAGGAAAATAAGATAGTGGGTCTTCAGCCACTATAAGTCACGTAAGGAGTGGCGAACCTGCCACTCTCAAAAGCAAGCAGCGAACCCTCTGATGGTGAAATAGAGGCAAAACTAAACCGGATAAGAGTAATAGTGTATGCGAGTAGACCGAAACGAATTGATATAATAGGAGTGTCCAGGATCAGAAGTCAGAGGATCTTGGGGTTGTAGTAGTTTTACGGATCAGATAATTGAATAGACCAAAAAGAGAGATAGGTCTGACCGTGGTTTTCCGTGTCGTTGTGGTTCCGATTTTAGATAGAGGACCAAAAAATGGAATATGGGTACTAATTGAGCTTAGATATTTAATAAGGATACTTCACAGGATCTTACGGGTTTGATCTTTAGGGTCACTTTGTTATGCTTTAGGGTGATTTTTGGGAGTATAACTGGGAAATTGTTGGCCCTGTACTACGACACACACTAACAATTGATTGGTGTACTTCAGAATTTAAGGAGGTGTTCAAGTGCTGAAAGTTGTGCATTCCGCTGAAGCTATGACAGCAAGTGAGGTTTTTGCCAAACAGATTTAGGACAACAAGGAAGCACCGGCGGTAGCTCCTCCAGTTCTACAAGGCCCCGGCGTGGCAAAGAATTAACCTGACATCGAGGCTGGTAATGTTGAAAATGACCTAGTGGATCCTCAAGATTCCCATGACAAGTATGAGGAAGATACATTGAATGAGGTCATCAACGAAGCCCAGCAATGTACATGAACAATGTCGGTTGAGCACACCAAGGTTAGTGTTCATTACTTGCTAAACCATCGTGAGATCTCCGGATCCTGGCAAGCTCACATTAATGATTCGCGGTTCAGAAATGGGAAACTAAATGCCCAAGTGATTTGTTTTTGGATTCCACGCAGGAGGTCGATGCGCCTACAATAACTCCTAGAAAAAGGATTGAGGATGTAAACGCTAGTGATCCCAATGTTTAGTCGCCTCCAACAGGTCCAAAAGATGTGGTCAAGCAGCCGAAGGATGATTTTGAACCGACAGCACTGGGTTGGCTGGCGGAGGTGGTCAAGCAGCCACAGAAAGTTCTTGAACCAGCAACAGCTGGACAAAAAATGCATTTCTTGTCCGACAGTTCAATAGGCGATCAGGATACAGGGACTCCGCTCGTGAACCCAAGGACATCCATAAAGAAGAGTGGAATGAATCCGGCCAAGGAACTTGATTGTAGAAGAGATACTGTTGGAAAGAAGTCTGCGAAGCAACAGCGGAAAGTTAGTGCAACCGCAGGGCAGCCGCGGAAGGTGGTGAGTTCCCAAGGGAAGCAAAACTGGGACGTCATTGAGGGGGAACAAGATCCGCAGATGTCGACTGGGATTGTGAATCCCGAAGCATCACACGTGGCAGGCATACTTCTGACATGTGCTTGCTAACTGTCACCTATAGAGATTGTTAAACTAAGCGCTCGCAAAGAGGAGGAGCCGCAGACAATTAGTGCTGATGGATTTGTTAGGAATCTGCGGCCATGTCACATAACTTGCCCGAGGGATGGAATACACGAGAGACAGCAGAAGTTGAGGGCCATTAGGGGTTCCCATGATGAACACAAGGATTGTGGTGGACATAATGAAAGGTGTTCCAAAGCATATCCCAAGGCTGGAAAACTCAGTTGAGAGCACTGGCCGCCAATCATCCGGGTATCCCACGTTGATCCAGGAGACTCTAGGGGGTACTGCGGAAGGGTATCCATGGCTTATTCTTAGTGGAGACCTCATGGAGAGGGACGTCAGCAGACTTGAATCAGGGGTTCACTTGAAAGATGCCCTGACACCAGTCTGCGCAAACCGTGATTAGGGGAATGGGGCGGGCATAGAGGCATTGAGGGATTGATCCCCTGATTGTCCAAGAAACGGAGGTCGTCATGGCGCAGGTTGATCAGGCAGCAGGCAAATTAAATTGATGGACATGTTGTAGGGGTAGCAACTTCTACATTGGGGGATATCACGACGGTCCCTTCGCGAGGGCTCTTGCCAATGGGCATTACTACGAACGAACAGGATGACACACTTGTTGACTTAGTGCCCATGAGTCCTAGATTGCGAGGGAGAAGGGTTGTGGATATTGCTTCTAAAGCCTCCAATGTTGTAGTGGAGGTATCAAAGGAAGTGGCTCCTAGAAACGGTGAGGGAATTAACAAAGAAGTGCTGGAGGCCTTACCCTATGAGGTTGTAGACATATTGAAATTCTGTGTTGTGGATGCAATCAAATCAATTGCTGAATGATCAAGTAACGATGTAATTGCGTTGGGAATCATTGACCCTCTGGATTCTCTTGAAATTCAAAGGAAGAAAAAACATACGCAAGCCATAAGGCATGCACACCGATTCTTGTACAAACCCTTCTTTAACTGGGCATTTCCGAATGGGCCGCATGCAAGACTGGAAGGAGGGGATCCAATGGATCAACTTGGGAATGAGGAAGGACAAGCAAGCGACGACAACAAGGAAATGGAGAAGGGGCCAATTAGCAGCAACAACAATGGGGAAGAACATAATGGCAACAAGAGGGGGAAAGGGCCAATGATCCATGACAAGATAGGAAATTGGTAACGGGACGGTGATGAGGGGAAGAAAGCACTGCAGAGCATCGACAAGAGCAAAGAAGGGTCTTCCCCAAAATACCTCCGACCCCGGATTCCAGGTAAGAAGCCAACTGTTTTTTATAATGGTTATACTTGAGAACGGATACTTAATTGGACTCTAATGTGCTGTTTCTTGGATTTTCAGCAGGTTGTCAAGTCATTGAAGTCTCTCGTGAAGAGGTGCTGAAGTCGTTGAAAAAGGTAGTACCGCAGCCGTATTTTGTGATTTTTAACCTGAATGGAGTTCTAGTTCACAAGACAGTCAATGATTGTGGTAGACGTCGGTATCCCATTCGACCGAGATGCGCACACTTTTTGGATTGGCTGCATAGGATTGTTACGCTCACTTTTTGGAGCAGCATGACAAAACATAATGTGACATTTGCTTTGAACTAGCTACTGGCTTTGGCAGTTGTGAAGCCGAAGAATGTGCCTATTCTCACGCAAGAGAACTGTACACTCTTGTCTTACAAAGACCGGTGTTGTCTTGACAAGCCCTTCTTTCTAAAAGATTTGTCACACTTTGTCCGTAAGCTGAATTTGCGGACACAGGAAAATATTCTCCTCATTGATGACGACCCATTAAAGAACCTCTAGAATGACTGTCATAGCGCCATTTTCCCCAACACTTGGGATGGTGATATGAGAGATGCTTATTTGTTGGAGAAGCTCTTTCCTTGGCTCGACAAACTTTTCAAGTCAAAGGAAGCTGTCCCAGCGTATGTTAAAGACCACCCGCTTCCTCGTGGTCAGCATCCGACAATCCCGTTGACCAAACCAGGGTGTGAAATATTGAAGGGTGTAACTTAGATCTAGTTATTCTTCTGCTTGGGACTTGATCTGGAGATGTTACGATCTCCTTTTGGCGTACTTCATTGCATTTTATTTAATCCTCTTGAACTCACTGTAAATATTGTAAATGCACATTCTAAATACTTGACATTCCCATTTTGTAAGAGTCATTCAAAATTTTACTCCTTTTGTAAGCCACATTGTAAATGTTATAGTAAAATTGTATGCAAAATCCATTTGTAAGTTAGAGTTATGATTTCAATCGGATAACTTTGACCTCCATAATTATTGTCATGCATGAATATACTAAGATGTGTTTGTATAATATGCAAGTTCATTCCTGTCGTGAGATCTCACGATGGATTGTAGAGGCGCTTTTAACTGACAAGTATTGTCATACTCATTGTTCATAGCGTCAATCTCTTATTTTTTTTTCCAACTTGCATATCATTTTATTGGGCAAAATGAAATTATTTTTAACTCTAAAGTATTTTATTTTTGTTTTTTTGAAACAACTGACTGATCATTGCATTAAGAAAGTTAAGCAAGAATGCAACCAAGACATATGACATTAAGAAATTAGAGCAAAGTAAAGAGCAAAATGAAGAGAAAGGAGCAAAGGGAAACATGAAGACTAAGTGAAGGAGCAGAGTGGAGGACCTTCTACACTCCAGCAGTCCCCATCACGTCTAAAGACGATGGTAAGGTCCCATCACGTTTAGCAAAGATGGCCAGATGGGGGAATGCAGCGAAGTGATATCTTCAATAGATTTTATTAGTTTGGGCCTCATAATGTTTAGCTGCTTAGTTCAATAAGGAGATCGCACAATCTTCCCTCTTGACGTCTAGGGAATTTAATGGATCACCATGTACATGTCCAATAGTACAAACAGTTGAGCGTCTTTCATCCCCGTAATGTCCCTTGTTTTGGTTTATATAATAGGGGATGATAGTTGTAGTTATGCTTCTGCAGTTTGTTGGGCGTGTTCCTCCTATTATCATATGCTGAAGTGCTGATTTGAATTTGTTTATGTAATCTTGGCTCTATGGCTTGATCGGTAGATCTCACGATCCTGTGCCTTTGCCTCTAATGGATACTCTGAACTTTGCAATTTTGTCGCTGCAATGAAATGCAGATCCCCCTTTTCTGTGCTATTCTGGATCTTTTAGTATTTAAGCCTAATTCCACTTTCTGTGTTTGACAAGAATCAGTTACCTGCAGGCCTCACTAGTCTTGCATTTTTGGATTGCAGTCACATTCTACACGTATTGTTAACTTTCTTAAGCTCATCTGCAAATGAGATATTCACTTGCTATTCTCTTTTCTGATCCTCTAGTTCTATTTGGTATGCGGCTCTGTAGTAATGCACAGTGATTGTAATATCTCACGATCATTTGACGTCCTCTTCTATCTTTACATCATTTCTATGTGCTCAATTGTACTTGGTCTTTGCAGAAGGTGGTGTTCCTTGTATTGACTGGGGATCTTTGCATTAAGGGCGGTGTGGAGGATCCTCCATAGAATATACAAATACAGGCAAGATTCCACAGTCTTCTGCGATATCTCGTTGAAGAAACTCACTTTGGCTTGTAGATGGCAATGCAACCTTTGACATTGGCTGTTCTTCTTCGACTTATTCTACCACTGGAGATTCTTTTAAGATTCCTTTTCTTTGCTAGATCCGACAATTTATGCAAGAATCAACTATATCCACATCATCATGCACTACTGAGGTCTCTTTCAAGTAATCCTCGGACGTGCCGGGTACTCTTGAATGACACTATTGTAATGCTTGTCCTCAATCCTTTGAATTGGGCACGTCCGCATTTACTTCAACCAACATTGCATGTGAAGGATGATGTAGATACTTCAAATTGGCAATGTGCGCACATTATAGGACCGCGGTTTAATTGGCTTATAGAAAGGCATTGCGGCCTCAGTTTACATAAGATCAGGATATCCTACAGTGGAGAAAACCTTCACAAAGTCCAAAATTCCCGCTAAAGTCCAGAAGTAGTTAAATGTGGCATTTAAATTTGCAGTTGTTAGTTTGTTTACCAGGTATATTATTAGCACCACCACTTATAAAGTCCAAGACTGTGTAAGGCGGCTAGCTCATAGACATTAAAACTGCTTGCATTTGAAATGGTGGAGCACCTATATTAATTATCGTACATTCTTTGGATTTAAGAGACAATACGGAAGAAGGTCATTATTGCTCTTGTATTTTGAGTTCTTGTCATTGTATCATTACTCTTGACGGTGCATAAAAGGATCTGTCAACTGTCATTGCTATCAATGCCGCCGTCTGAAATTGATATACACCAGTAGGTTGCAGTCCAAAGTAATAATGCAAGCGGCTTAGCGCATATAAGTGCTCACTACTTCTCTAGAGCTAAGTCTTTCTTGATGCCTTCATAGTTGAAGAGCTTGTGTTTCTCTTAAATTTAGTTTGGATTTAGTACACTCTTACCTCATGCAAATAGATGATTGTAGCTCTACATCTCTTGTTCCGAAGCAGGTCTTTAAGCACAAGAAGTGTAGTTCTCTTTTCTTCTCATCTCCGAAGGCACTTAGAAGATCCAAAATGACTCATAGAAAGAAAGCTGTGTCAAAGACAAGTCAATCGACACCCGGGAACTTGAAGAAAGCTCTTTGCTTTCAAGGAATAGATAGTAGCGCACAAGAGGATGCTGGGCTGTAGAACTTCAAAACTTTGGAGGAGATATGTGAAGGTATTAGCAGTGAACATCATCTTCTGGGAGTAAAAGGAGTTCTACATGTAAACCTCTGTGGATTTTATTTGTTTCATTTGAAGTCATTGGCAAGGTGAGAATGTATCAATTTGGCTTAAGCCTTGCCAAATAGGAGAATATGTTGCTCTTTTTGTACTCATATATTTGCAATACATGAAAAGTTTTCATTTGCATAATCTATGAAGACGATGTAGTGAATATCGATCAAAGAAATTGAAGTATAGTTATATGTCAACAAAGGTACATTGAGAATGACAGATCGGATAAGCACTTGTAGACGAAAGTATTTTGGTAGTCCAAAAAGCACTCATGAGTTCCAAAGTGTTACTCAATAGAATACTTTATCCACTACATATACCACATAGAGTTCAACACATGTTTAGAAGAATTATAATTACGGATTTGCATTCTCATTGTGTATAGAACACATTTTATAATATTCCTTCAATGTCTCAAGCTCTTGATGAATTTGGATGAAATGGAAGACAGTATGAACTTTCCTATTTCCCAAAATCAATTTAGGGGTTCCTTGATTACAAAATTCTTAGAAATTTATTAGTGTCATCTTTGGAGCTATATTATTGCGGATGAAGATATAAGACTCAGTTATGATTTAATACTTACCTACTTGCCTAAAGCTTTTAAGACATTGGATACTTGTTCTTCAAATGATTTGTAATTCTATTGGTCAAAATGGCCTTGTTTTTGTTGTGTATAAAAGAGATCAGTACTTTTGCATTCTCAAAACGATTAATTTACATAGAAAAATAATTTAGATGTTAGTTCTTGATTTGTATGAGCCGATTTAAAATAGGTGTAGTCTAGTCTTCAAATGAAAATAATTAAATATCATCAAGACCTGACAAACATTCTTGGATAGAATCTAGTATCCAGTGTCCATCTAGATATCATCAAGTGTCATGTATGGTTACCAATGTATCAATTAGGAATGAACGGATATGAACCAATGCCACCCAAATATCACCCAGGTATCAACCAATATCACCATGTTTCAAGTACTAGCGGTCAATATCATAATGACATGAACCAAGTTAAACCAATATCACCCATAATCAACCATTCTGACTGTAAGTATTAAGAACTATCAAATTGAAAAGCAAATGAAACACTAAAACATTACAATTTCCGTGAATATTTTAGGTTAAAAAGCTAAAAAACAAAATTAATCCTCATTTATTTGAACCCCAAATACATCTCGATAGAACGAGGCTTTTCAGGAATTTCATAATCTGCATTCATTCTTCTCAACATCATTCTTAGTAAATTCTTGTCCAATCTAAAAAGTACTGACGATCAAAATTCTCCTAGCTTTCACACAAGGCAGATTACTTAAAGATTATATCCGTCTCTGGACAAAATTGTGCACTAATAAGCATGATCAGTTTCAATTCTATTCATACAATGTCGATAAATATAAGTTTAAAGAAGTGCCGGGAGAAGTTGAAAATGTTTATTCTTTGCTTAGGATTTTTGTGCACATAGAAAACAAAAATTTGAGCTATCTCAGTTGGCTAACATGAATGCTGGCCAGGGTCATTGATTCTATGTTTGCCGAGTTCCAGAATTGTTGTTACTCTTTCTCCAATCTTACGAGTCACATGCACAGAACTATTAGGGTCCATTTCATATCATCCATGTTGAAAACATTAGAATTCAGATCATCAAATTCAATGAGGACCAGTAACATGATCCTAGACGACGGTTAGTTATTGTGTCGGATTTGGTTTTGGAAGTTTCCTATTTTGAATTAAAGTTCGATCACCTATCATGCATGGATAGCGAGATCTACGAGGCTTTTGGGATAGTTTCCTTCCGCTGAGATTTCCGAGATTCTTGCCTGTGCTCCACAAGAAGACCTCAAATGAACTGTGTCTTTTTCTTTGTTGGGAGGACCAGGCAATCTTAGATTAACAAATATACCTCTTTTGTGAAGTTGTTGCTCTTCTTGACATTGCGAGATCTAAAGTTTGCTTCATGTGTGATCCTCAGGAGAACATGAGGACCACAAAGAGCTGCGCAAGATTGGAGGATGCGCCAGACCAGCAGATCACGCCTGCGCCACAGATCGGAGATGGAATCATCATGAGAAACCATTTACACAACCTCACTTTCTCTTATGCTTTTTCAGTTGTTGTACAACTCATGATTCACATCCCGAGTGCTGGCTAAAATTGAACTGCGGCAAGTTTTATCACAAAATTTATTGCTCATCAATTTTTCAGCATTCTCTTGTTTTGTTTCAATTTTTGAGCCCCACCGTCTTAACTGTCTCAAGAGAGTAGGCCCCTTCTAAATCTTTGACACTATATTACCCTTATCGCTTCCATTTTCTGAGCAGAAGTCTTATACTTTTGAAACCAATGTTGGGTTCACTTGCCTAGCTCTTAGGTACTGCAGATGTTGTCACAGTTCACAATGTCAGTCACAAGACTTTGCAATTAGTATTTCTTTGCCCTACAGGCACAATTCTAAGCTTCAAAAGTTTGTGTGAGTGTCAAAACTTTAGGCTCTTGTAGAACTTGCTCAAATTGCCCTTAAGTGTTGAGCTTGACATCCGTGTTTGATAGATCGTATGGTCCTTGGAAATTGGCTAGAGTGAAATTTAAAGTGGCAGGTATTCAGTTGGTCAGAGTTTGTGACCATTTTGGAGCTCTTTCCATTTTCTTTTCTTTGTAAATTCAATTTCAAGCCTGGTAATCTATACAGGGGTGAGCCAATCTATGATTCAGAAGTCTGGTAGACTGATTAGAATTGTGTTCAAAGCTACTGCAGTCTCATCTCAACGTATTCTTTCACCTTCTATTTCCTCTCCTTGTCAAATAATGCTGCTTGATCTGAATTCAGAAGAAGTTTGCACATCCTTCTAGGTAGTAGTTTACCTGACTAGCGCCTTGATCGCGTTCAAATTTCCTTGGCAAGCAATTTCTCAAAACTAGCCGGAAGACAATTGGTCAGCAAACAAACCAATAACAGAGGTAGCACGAGCTACCCCAATGACCCCTGTCAGGGCCGACGGGGGTCATAGAGGTAGCTCACGCTACCCCTGATATTGGTTTGTCATTGCTACGTGACACTGTTTTTATTTTTTATTTGACGTCTTGCTTGCGACTTCCTTAAGATTCAAGCTTGCGTGGTGACGTGAGCAAGCTTCACTTGAGTTGAGAGAAACCCACTCCCGAGGCGCGTGAAGAGACGAAACTATGCAAGGTGCTTTGGAAATGGATTTAGCTTACTCTCCTTCTTGTCATCAGCAACATGCTAACTCACAAGCTTACTAGCTTTAGCCGCAATAGTAACTTAGCTTCTCTTCAAACTTGAAACCTGGTGTATGATTGTCATGGAAATAGTACAGCCATCTCCCAAATTACTAGATAAAATCCGATTCCAAAATTGCCACAATTTTCCCGCACGAGCTCGGAGGTTGTGTAATATGGAAGTACCACTTTGAAGGATCTACCAGAGTCTTTGAAATTTGAATGACCTTCAGCAAAGAAACCGATAACAAGGGTAGCGTGAGCTACCCTTGTGACTTTTGCTGGTGCCGATTGGGGTCATGGCGATAGCTCATGCTGCCCCTGTTATCGATTTTTGAAATTTTATGAAGATTGGCTTTAAGACGAAATTCAAAAAAAATTTAGTTTTTATTCATAATGTATAGCTTTATGGCCAAATTTTACTCTCAGTCGCTAACGTGATTTGCTGCTTTTCCTTGTTCATAAAACTCAAATGAACTTCATTATTCTTCCACCGTTCTGACTTGAGCATCTTGAACATTCAAAGAGAGTAGTTTGAATTCACTCTATTGTCTTTTTTATATGTTTCTTCTTTGTATCTGTCAACTTTAACATTTGCAAACCAAATTTTGGGGTAGCTTGTGCTATCCTCTCTTTTGGTTTGATTTCTTGCCTTTTTGTAAAAAAGCCTATCTGAAGGCAGAAATTGCCATTTACTTAGAGATCAATGCTAATTTGATTTGAAAGTGAGAATCAATAGACTGATTGCTCAGATATTGATAAATCATATATACAAATTTATGCCGAGGATGTAGTTTTGGCATGAGAATATAAAGAACTTAGAATTATTACTAAAAAGGGACTGAGTTGGCTAATGGTCTCTGATGTATATCCGCAATTGCAACACCTGTTCAATTATTAGGATGATTATAATTTTTCAGATTGTACCAGTCTGCATCTGTGTTTGTTTCGAAGATTTTCATTGTCACTTTTATGGATTTAGGATAATGAACTCATAGGTTTTAGATTCAAATATTTTGCAAAGGTTAGGATACTTCTTGAATACAATATTAAATTTGTTTCTTCACCTAAATGTTTGCTGTCGTACGTGAAATCTAGGCGTGAGTATCTTTAACACAAAATGTGGTAAGTGAACACAAAATATTGTCCCAGGGAATTCTACTACGTCGGCAAACTAAAGATGTTCGGATCTCTCCCAAAACAACCAAGCAATTTGTAAATTACGTCTTTGCTCTTTTTTGGATAACACTACCTTCCAGATTCCAATCCGGATCCATCCTTGTCCGGATTCCAATTACGTCTAGTCACATTCCGATTTTATATATCCCTGTTTTACCTTCAAGGGGTCCATTGTTGATCTTTCAAGAGGGGTAAGGACTTCACTACTTGTAATTCTCACTTCAAACACACACACACACACATACTTCACTTCCGGTTTTGTAATAAGGAAGAGAGAGGCAGCAATTCTCATAGCTCCTTGGAAGGCCTTTCCGGAAAGTAGGTCACTCAGAATTTACTTTCTAACACCTTCAATGCAACGACAAATCAAAGCACCCGGAACCGGTAGGGATGCATATGTTCTAGAATCTAGACTGATCTAGTAGTTGGCAGGCCTTCCAGAGATGGGGAATATTTTGCTGGCAATTGCTTATCTCCGCTTGAAACCCTTGCTGGGTTCCGGACTCGCATCCACTCCACTCCTTTTGGATTACTATTCCAGCAGTTTAAAAGCACAGTGCATTAATCTTCTTTCATAAATCCAGAACTTTTCTATAAACGCACTCTATCAATCAAATCCAGTTGCCTCAGATCCGGTCTTCTCCTCACCCGTCTTCCTCACACCTCAATACTCTTATGAACAATTCTACAAATTTGTGTATATAGCCGGAATCAGAAAAGTCCACCAAGTGGTCTCAAATTAATGAAAGCAAAAGAATATAAACAAATGCACTCTGATGGGCTAGGATGGGATGAGAGGGCAACAAGCCTGCCCTCCCTTTAAAATAACAATTAAGAGGCCCAAAAGCAAAAAGGGTACACCCCAAAATCAGGGTGACCAATCACACTAACTCCCGAGATAACCAAAAAATCTTAGACTAGTGGCCTTCTAGAAATCCAGAACCAAGTTCTACCTCCAGAAAATCCGAGGCGGAACGAATTCAAAAATCACTTAAAAACTAACGCACTAACTATTTCTTCCTTGGTTTCTTCATGCTGCTTCCTGCCTTGGCTGCTTGTGACTTCACCGATGTGTTCCTGGCCTGCATCCAGGTTAGAATTTGGCACCCTTGTGGTGGTGTTGCATCGTCCTCCAACTCCAATTCGGTTTCGCATTCTTCTTTGTCGTCCGAGATCACCACTTGTGATGACTTACCCTTGGTTGGCAAAACCTATTCCATATGCTCAAAGTCAGCCGGATTGGTTCGGTCCGTATTCGAAATGACACCCAATTGCCCACCCACGTTATGGCGGACAATTGACTTTGATGACATGAAGAGCGCGGTTCCACTTGGTTGGGCCCGCACAATATTGACAGGGAAGAAGAGGATCTTCGTTCCCGGACTAGAAACCCCTGCCTATTCTGGAGTCGAGGCTTCCTTTGGTGCCGGAATTGATATTGTTGTCAAGACTAGAACTAATGATCCGACCTCATCTCTTCCTGGAGGTATTACTGAAGCGTCCAACATCATCTCTTGGCCCCCTAAAGGAGTCTTATCCGGCCTACCTGTCTTGGCCGGCATCTGCATGTAGTTTTGGACATCCAAGTCATCTGGAAAATCTTCAAAATCCATGGCCTTACCCAGATCTAGACGTCCCAACAAGAGTCGCATCTCCTTCAGCACCTTCTCTATTTGTGCTTGGAAGTCGATAACTACCTTCAATACCTTTGGTTTGGAAGAATTACCATTGTCCAACAGTTTGCTGATGAAGAAGTTAGCCCTCACCACTTGATCTGCCGGTGGTGCAACCAAAGCTGACAGATTCCGGACGAGATTGAAAGCCTTTGACTCCTTTGTTTTTGCCACGCCCGGCTCTTCTTCCAATTGGGATACTCATGCTCAAAGATCGCTCCGGTCCTGCTCCAAGTTTTGGATCCACAATTCCTTCTTGCGCAGCACCTTCGGTTCCAACCTTTGCCAAATTGCATCTCTCATCTGTTCCAGCAAGTCCACTTCCAACTCTTTCATGGTGTTGGTGATATGGTCCGCCATCTTGTTGTGGACCTGCCGACACTAGTTGATCCAATGAAGTCCGGTTCCTTAGAATCTCTTCATTTCCTCAGTTTTTGGAGGATTGTACGGCTCGTTCTCTTCCGGAATTGCCTGCTTGCCTCGTGCAGTCAGATCCGTTGACTTCTGTCTTTTTGTCCTCTTATGCAGGACCGGTTGCTCCAATTCTTCCTCTTTGGATTCTGCCTGCATATGCTGTTCCGATTGAATTTCTGCTGTAAAACCATACTTCAAAACATCCCTTCCCATGGAAATACTCCTGCAGCTCTGTATCACTCAAAACCTCCCTAAGGTGGTAGTGGTGAAACAGATACAGACTGAGGGGGCTAGATTTACCCGTGGTGGCATGTGCATCTAGTTTAGAAACCACATCCGCGATGAGTCTCCCCTAGTTCACGGATCTACCTTCCATTGCCTCAAAAATAGAATTAGCCATTGTAACCATAATCCGGGTTGGCTTTTTCGGATACATGATTGGGATCAGAAATTCTAGCATCCTTCTATGCCTATCATTGCTATAGTTGTTATTGTTGTATCCTTCCTTGGAATGCGCCGGATTAAGGCCTTATTTGTTAAATTGAGACAATATGGTTATTTTGAGACTTTGGGTATGAGGATGTGAAGTTATTTTGAAGTACTAGTTGGTGAATGCAAAGATAAACAAAGCCTTTGCTTACAACATGATAGAAATTACTGAAGACGGCAAGGCAAATGACATACAACAAGAGAGCGGATTTATAGGAAAATATCAAAACATCAAAAAACATTTTGTTGCTCAAGTACTTGGAAAATAGAAAAGCGAGTGAATTTACATTCAGTAAGATTCTTTAAGATGAATTTCATCTGAATTGAATGAATTATAAACCTTTGAGTTTGTAAAGTCTATGTGACTGTATAGAAACAAAGAGGCCCATTGTACATAAAGCTCTCTACTTTCCTGAATCATTTTCTTTGTATAATATTTACCATGCTATTAATAGTAAACGAGGGTCAGAAGCGTAGAGCTCCGAAAATTTTCTTCATTTACTAAGCATCACTATAGGCTGTACAATTGCCCTTCGCTAACTCCAATGCTTTCTATTTATGGAGTGCTATAAAAATATCCTTGCATCGAGAAGGACAGTGCATCACTCCTCCAACTTCCACACTTTGAGATCCAGTGTCTTTCCGCTTTGGTTTGCGGGTGCTTTGCTAAACCTTGGAGGCAGAATGCGCTTCAGAACCCTTGGGAGGCAGCCCTGGCAACAACATATTGACATTGTTTATGTACGAACTCCCCAATCCAGTTGATCTAGAGTCCAAAGACCGTCAATGATCTCGAAGATACCTCTACCTGTGGACATTGTCTGTGGATGGCAATTGCCGCACCCTAACAGATAGTGAAGGACAAGGTCGACTATCCTCGAGCTGAGGCAAACGAGGTGCAGTCAAAGACAAGTACTGCACACTCCTGGAATCAACGTCGTGCACAGCCACCGACTCCACACAACTCACACCAACAAGCGGTCGGACTAGCGACATAGGAGCATCAGCATCCTCGAGGCAAGGATGGTCCTGACTTTTGCTGACGTGGAATTTGAGTCTCAAATTTGTTGCGGCTTCCGCCCGAGGAGTGGGCCAGAAAGAGCACTCTTGCATCAAGGATGCCCGTTTCAGAGGGGACGGGGAGCAAACGGGGGTCCGCACCGGTCCTCGACTTGGGGGACTGTCCATGACACCGTCCTCCACTCCCCCCTTGGAGAAATCAATGGCCGCTGATGCAGCGTCCTCCGCGGTACGCATCATGTAAGGTCCTGACTAAAGAGATGGTCCAATGCTCCCTCCTGCAGATGCGGATCCAAATGATAGGGACAACGATTTCTCCAATCTGAAAATGAGGCTTCTAGATAGCTTTTGTCGTTTGGTTGACAGTATTATAGAAAGAGCTCCCACTTGCATGAAGTATAGATATCCAGATGTTTCACATATACTATCCTTGACACAAGGATCCACAAGAGACGCATGCCCAAATGTGAATGATACGAATTGACACAAAGCATACACAAATTTTAAATGGTTAACTTCCAATACAAAATAAATATTTACAAATGTATGTACCACAGTCACCATACAATGCAGAGAATGTCATCAAGTCCTAATGTGGGAGACTATAGCGAGACCTAGGTCCTATGTCCGCCCAGCTCTATCACTACATTTATTCCCAGAAGTTTGAAACGGGACCCGAGCTTCCGGGCGGATTCTCTCATCCCTCTTAAGATGTGTTGCACAACGTAGTCTAAGTGCCCGTAGGATTTGATCCAATCCGACTTCTGTGCACGTAGTTCCGTAGACGACCATGCTCGCAGTCCGATTGAAGACGTCGGAGCCACGACAAAAGGGACCCCAAAGGGAAATTGTCCTCCCATTGTGCATGACTCCACGTACAGGGGAAAATTGCATTCCACCTCTCATTGCAAAGAGATTTCTTTGGAAAGTCGTCGATGAGAATGGTTGTGGGAATACGGATACTCCAATAGATAGGAAATAGGATAAAACTCGGTTAAAATAGTCTAATTTTTTTGAATTTGTTATTAGTATCTAAGAATCCGGGTCAGCTACAAAGAAATTAGAAATAGTTGATACTTGGATTGCAAGAACTCTTAAACCGGATAAATATTCCAGTGATAGACGGAAGCCGTAAAACGGAAAACGGATCCGGAAAGCCTATGACCGGTAGCCTTCCGGTCTAGAGATCTTAAGGCACCGTCACGGAAACGGTCTCATACCCGTTTCCCTGGGGAACTGTCGACCAAGCGTCGGGTACTTACGGGCTCCGCTCCTATTCTTTCTCTTTCTTTCTTCTTGTACTTGTAGCGTGCGCCTAGAGAGTGAAACTGTGGTGAGTTAGAACCGTGCTAGGGAGAGATCGGTGAGGTCGGTGTCGATTGCACCAGATTAGTGAGTTGGTAAACTATGGCAAGGCTGGCCGGACGATGTCTCCGGCAAATCCTAAGGATTCGAAAGCCCGGAAGCGCCTGGAGGAGGACTTAGAAACA
The DNA here is from genome assembly GCA_963969595.1 of Neckera pumila. Taxonomy (NCBI): domain Eukaryota; kingdom Viridiplantae; phylum Streptophyta; class Bryopsida; order Hypnales; family Neckeraceae; genus Neckera; species Neckera pumila. Next base: position 3,772,099 of record OZ018418.1, read on the forward strand.
ATAGGATGCGTTGGGTTGTTATGGCACCTCTGAAGTTTGAAGAATGATGAGATCATCGCGGAACTTGTAGTGGGAATTCCGAATCAATATCAAATGACTATGAGAGGTCGACCCAAGCTCTGGACAGAGGACATATGGGCGGAGGTGTATTCGTTTTGGAAAGCCAGATTTGGATTAGCTCTTTGTAACTACAGAACCGGGCAGACTAAGTTCTGAGGTCCACGCACAATAAGGAGGGATACAATATTCATGACTGTATCAAGGATAGGCATAGCCGGATTCTGGAGTTTCTCATTCCGATTCTGTATTTAGAGAAGCTGACCCGAATTACGGCGACAGTTGCGAGCACCATATTTGAAGCGATAGAAGGCAGACCAGTGAACTAGGGTAGACTTATCATGGACGTAGTCTCCAAGTTAGTCGCTTGTGCAACTTCCGGAAAATCCACCCCGCTCAGCCCATATCTTTTCCACCTCTACCATCAGCAGGGGATTTTGAATGAACCGGAGATGCATGCATACATCCATGGAGAGGAGGTCATAAAATACGGGTTTATGGAAGAAGTCCAACCAGATCAACCCGTCCAAGAAGAATCCAAAGAGGAGGAATCGGAGCAGCCACTTTTGACATTCAAGCGGATCAGGAGACGAAAGTCCACGGATCAAACTGCACGAGGCAAGTAGGTCATTACAAATGACAAACCGCAATCGAAATATCTGAAAAATGAGTACATGAAGGAGTTATGGGGTTGCGAACATAAGTGGATCAACGAGTGTTGGTTGATCCATAGTGAGACAGCGGAATACATCAGTGAAACTATGACACTCTTAGGAGTGAATTGCCCGGAGCAGATAGCGGGCACGATTCGGAAAAGGATGGATCCGGGGACACTAAAGGCGGAGGAGGTCCGCATCCGGAATCTGCAGCAGGACAAGACGGGTCTCAAATTTTGGATAGCCCAGCTAGAGAACAAGCTAGAAGTGTCGAGGAAAAGGAGTCAAACGCTTCCAATTTCGTCCGGAATCTATCGACTTTGATGGTAGCTTTGACGAAGCAGGTGTTAAGAGCTTGGCTTTTCACCGACAAGCTCACGGACAAAGCTCACCCTTCCGAACTAAATGTGCTAAGGGGGCTCATCGACTACCAAGCCTAGATGGAGAAAGTGTTGGCGGAGATGCGGCATTTGCTAGGGCAACTTGACCTGGGCAGAGAGATGGATTTTGAGGGTTTCTCGGAGGTCGCGAATGCCTAGAATTACTTGCAAACTCTGGCCAAAGAAGTAGTACCAGAGGAGAATCCGATAAGGGGACAGGATATGCTGATCGATGACACTAGTATGCCCCTAATGTCCAAAAAGGAGGGAATCGAAACGTCTGTTCCGGTGAGGATAGGATCAGCTGTTGTAATAGTGCCGGAAGCTTCAACACCAAAAAAGGCAAGAGACTTGATTCCAAGAACAAGACTCTCCTTTCTTATAGGTGAGTTGACCCGACCAACTAGAGCTGCACTCTTTGCTACATTGTAGTCCGTAGTTCGTCGTAGTCTGACCGGACCTTCAGAGGCCATCAAGAATCCGGCTCGGAGCTGTCCGGAGAAGTTCACCCACATGCAATAGGCTTCTCCGCCCAAGGGCAATAAAATTTCGTTGGAAATTTCGGATGATGATGAGAAAGAATGTGAGACCGGAAGGGAGTCAGAGAACGAGGCCACTCCGCCTCAAGGGTGCACAATCATCACCCAGGCACAGCCCAAAAGCACGCCGATGAAGTCACCACCGACTAAGATAGGGAGCAGCGTGAAGAAATCAAGGAGGAAGTAGTTAGTTTGGTAGTTTTTTGTATTTGATTTTTGAATTTGTTCTGCCTCGGATTTTCCAAAAGTGGGACCTGATTCCGGATTCTTAAGAGTCTGCCGGCCTGGATTTCCAGTTATCTCGGATGTTAGTTTGATTGGCCATCTTGATTTTTGAATGTACCATTTTTGTTTTTTGGGCTTTTAGTTTGGGTTTTAAAGGGAAGGCAGGCTTGTTGCCCTCTCATTCCATTCCAGCCCACTAGAGTACATTATTTCTTATATTCTTTTGCTTTTTTTAATTTGAGACCCCTAGTGGATATTTTTGGATCTGGCTATGTGCATAAGTAAGAGTATTTGCAAGAGTGTTGAAGTGTGAAGAAGATGGGTGAGGAAGAGTCTGGATCTAAGTCCACTGGATGTGATTGATAGTCAGCATTTGAGAAGATTTTGGATCTGTGAAAGAGGATTAGTGCATTGTGTCTTTAAACTGCTGGGATAGTGATCCAGAAGAGTAGAGTGGATGCGCATCTGGAACCTAGGAAGGGCTTCATGCGGAGATAAGCAATCGCCAGCAAAATATTCCCCACCACCGAAAGGCCTGCCAACTATCGAATCAGTCTGAGAGTCTCAAACAGAAGCGTCACTATAAGTTTCGGGTGCTTGATCTGTTGTTGTAGTGAAGGAGTAGAAAGTGGATTCTGAGTGACCTGTTTTCCGGAAATATCATCCGGAGAGCTGGGAGGATTACTATCTGTTTCTTCCCTGCCACAAATCCGAAAGAGATTTGTTAATGTAGTTGTGTGAGTGAGTGTTTGAACTACGAGTGGTGAGTCCCTATCCCTTTAAAAAACCAACAGTGGACCCCCTGATGATAAAACAGGAGTATAGAAAACCAAAATTTTGATTGAGAGTTACCAAATTCCGGATAAGGACGGATCCGAATTGGATTCCGGAAGGTAGTGTTACCCGAAAGGAGAAAGAGTAAAGTAATTGAGTTACGGATTGGTTGGGATTTTGGTTTGGAGGAACCTCCGGATAGCCTTAGTTTGCAATAAACACCTAAAATTCTCTAGGACAATATTTTGTGTTATCTTAGCACATCTTTATGTTAAAGATACTTACGCCTGGACTGTGCGTACAACAATGGTGTTGTCCGCGGTGAAGGACGTGCCCTCACACACGAGCATGAACACCCGCTCGAAAAAAACTTTCAAAAAGACAGTTTTCTGTCCACACAACAAGAACTTCCCTTTACGGGTCTCTATCTTCCTACAATGTTCTTGACCTAGGACTTCAAAGGAGGCTTTGCTTCCCTTGAATAGGAAGTCCATGACCAATTTTGTCGTGGAATGCATCATCGAGGACCACACTACAATCTTGTCTGCGACGCAAAACACCTCACACAGGAATTTGCGCAGATTTTGTCTGGCAAATACCGCCTTCAGCCCAATGATGGTGGATTTTGTGTGGCTTAATACATTGTCTTTGATCCATTTCTACATTAGCTTTTTAGCATACGATTTGGGCTTGCAGTGGTAGAGAATGCCATTAAGGTCTAAGACAATGTTTAGCCACCTCCCTTGGTGTTTAGGCACTACTGGCAACACATTCCTCGGCACAATCTCTCCGCGGCCTTGCAATTCTACCTGGTCAAAGAAAAACAACAAAAAAGTAGAGTTACATGTTTGAATGCAGAATCAAGTGAGCGAGACAACGGGTAGGAGCATTGAATTCTACTAATTGAGGGCTTGCTCTCGTGAAGAAGTGGTTTCATTGCCATTGGACGAAGCAAGCTTTTAGTGGTTTTGTGTTGAGCAAAAAAACATGGACAAGAGAATACAATTTGATTGCCCTGTATGGGATTTAAATATGGTAGATTTTATTTACAAAGATTACGGAATACATCCAAAAACTAAAGCCACCATATGGGGTTGCAAAAATAGGTCAATCCTATGCTACACTAGATTATATAGACTGCAATCACAGAAGTGTCCGTAAGCGCCAAACAATCAAGGAGAGCCCTCCTGTCAAGCAAAATAAATACAGCATAAGTGATAATCTCTAGAAGAAGAGAGATGCAAACAAGCAAGAGAACACACCCATGGTCTCATACAAAGTCATACGGGTCAATTCTTCAATTGACTCATGAGGTTGGGAATCCACGACCCCTACCACTATCACCTCTTGTAGAATTTTGTCGCCCTCTTCAGGAACATTGTCGCGTAGGGACTCTTTGTCGTCTCCGTAATCTACCTACTTGTCATCCAGGGAAGTGACAGGAAACGCTTCTTCGACCTCGTGCCTAGAGGTCAGAGGCAGAGTGACCCCTGGAGTTGCTGCTGATGTCTTTGCAGCAGATGCATGGGGCACTAGAGGCAGAACTGGTTGAGAACCAACAGCCTCAGCATTTTCCTTGACTCAAGGATAACTCTTGGATCCAAGCCTAAGTGCCATAGATGGAGCGACGGGCTGAGTCTTCGGCACAAATTTATTGACTGCTGTAGAGGAGGGAATCTGGGGTGCAGGGGTCTGAAGGACTACGGCCTTGTCGACAAGAGTGATTGGCGGACCCGAATCCTGAACTTGAGAATCTGCCAGACCAATAACAAGATTGCGAGCCTCTTGCGTCAAGCCAGGTGCAGAGGTCAAGGGAATTGCGAGATGCCTCGTTTGAACCTGGCTGGAGAGAGGCGCAAACTGGGATAGAGACATGCGGGACTGGCTTTCAAAAAAATCTTTCATTTGTTGCTCAAGCTTGCCGATTTTCTCCTATGCCTCTTGGCTCATACGGGGAGCTTCCGCAATCTGCTGGTCTTTCTTGTCAAGAATATTCTGCTGTGCTTGCTTCCGGACCCGTTTTCTATTCTTGTGCTCCATCTTTGCGAGCCAGTACCCGGTTTGGACTTTACCTGCGGATGGAAGTAGAGTAGCACGATCAACCGGCAATGTGGTAGGAGCAATGTCACTAACCTGGGGTACAGAGAGGGCACCAGTTTGGTCTCTAAGAGGTTGCTCATCATCACTGCCAGTTTCACTATCATAATCCGACTCCGCCGAGAGTGTATTGGTGTCAACGTCACTAAGAACGCAAACGACGTGCTCCACAACCGACTTCATCTTTTGACGCTTTGATCTTTCGTCCTTCTTACTGCCAGAGGTAGAGACTGTCGATTTGCAACGAGATTTACGACAAGTTTTCCGAGGTGTATTGCGTGTTTCTTGCAATTCAGCCTACCGCAACTGGCCTTGGTGTCGGAGCTCTTCGTACTCTGCATCTGACTTGATATTCTCTCCAAGCATGTTATCATCCTGTGTAGTTTCACGGTGAACAGCCCCCCATCTGTCCATTTCACCAGACATTGTGCTGTACTTGTTATTGTTAGGGAGTCCTCTCTCGAGTCCCTATGCTCACAAACTAGGGTAACTTCATCTTCGGAAGAAGGTAGGGAGCGCAGCTCATTCTCCTTAGAAGGTGACATAGATGCCATTATTGGTGCTTCTATATACAGAGGCCTCAAGTATTTCAATGAGTATGGGGAGTTGGCGTGCAAGAAGTCATTCATATCCAGACAATCAGTCAAAAGCTCAAAGTCTCAATACCTCCCAATAAGATCCTTGTGGACTAGTTCGTAGAAGTACGCAGCAAACATCTGGAGAACATATGAGACAGAAACAAATGTTAGGGAATGATATCCTTGAATTGAAGATAAAGGATCCAGGTGCTAGTCCAATCACACAAGAGATTTAATAATTAGACAATAATAACAAATGAACTAAGGAAAACTTCAGCTCTATTTTGATTTAACACAAATTATTTTTGAGCCTAAGGAAATATACCTTAGCTGCAAGCGTGAACTTCATGCCCGCTTCAATGCCTAGGACATTTTCTTCAATTACTGTGAAGCACTGGAGGATCTTGAAGTAGAATTCCATTTTTAGCTCAGTAGCATACAACCTCCATTTTGCCTTGTTGTTAAACTTCGAGTCACAGTAGTACAGAATATCTGCAGCTGTGTAAGCCGACTTCCATTTGTCGCGTACAGAATCGGCGTGGATGTTGCCTGTCTTGAAGAGGAACAGCATCCGCACATTGGGGGCCACTCTAAGACGGCTGGACACGTTGTCAAGCCGCTCCGCTCGACACAAATAATACCAGATTTTGTATGTTTTGTACTGTGGTATATATTCCACGACAAATTTCCTCACCACATTGTAGTCCTCTTCCTCTCTGAGGATCCAAAGCCAAATACTAGCTTCAATCGCAGCTGGCTCAAGCTGGGTGACAAGAAAGTCCAGAAACGGCTGAAGACTTGGCACACCCTCTGCAACGGCAAGCCTATCCAACTTTCGGACGTCGAGGACAGCAAGGTTCAGAGGCCTACTCTGAAACTTATAGTGCATGCTCATTACAAGTGCCCTCTCCTTGGCATCCAGCCCTCTGAACTCCACACCGCCAGTACTCTTTTTAGGTTGGTACTTCAACTTCATGAACCTTCGGAACATAGCCACTTTATCAGAAAACTTCTCTTCCAGGTCTTTGACGCGCTTCAGCTTCGCGTCGTTCGTGAGCCGCTTACAAAAAAACAAGGGCTTTGGATGAAAGATTAGAAAATCCACGTTGACAAAGTGAAATGATGCCTTTTCTTCCAAAACCTCCACACATCAAGGTTGGTGTTGTTGAGGGCATCTCGCAGCTTCAGATTGGGCTTGATGGCCATCAGCTCCTTGTGTACAATTTTTTTCTTTGTCCGACGCTCTACCCAATCGAGTGCAATCTGGTAGTCCGACACTAAATATTTTGTTTTTCCCACGGACACCTTTGTCGTATGCGCAGTCCAGGCATAAGTATCCTTAATACAAAGATGTGCTAAGATAACACAAAATATCGTCCTAGGGAATTCTAGGTATTATTGCAAACTAAGGCTATCCGGATATCTCTCCAAAACCAAACCCCAAGCAATTTGTATCTCAATTTTTTAATCTTTTCTCCTTCTGGATAATACTAACTTCTGGAATCTAATCCAGATCCGTCCTTCTCCGGAATCCAGTAACTCTCAATCAAAACTCTGGTTTTTTGTACCCCTGTTTTACCTTCAGGGGGTCCACTATTGGACTTTTAGAGAGATAGGGACTCACCACTTGTAGTTCAAAACACGCACACACACAAAGACACACAACTCTCTTCCAATATTGCTGTAGGGAAGAGGTAGATAATGATCCTCACAGCTCTTCGGATGATCCTTCCGGAAAGTAGGTCACTCAAAATCAACTTTCTACTCCTTCAATACAACGACAAATCAAGTACCCGGAACCGGTAGCAACGTTGTTCGAGACTCTCAGACTGATTCGAAAGTTGGCAGGTCTTCCGGTAGAGCAGCGACTTCCTCTTGGCGGGCGCTTACCTCTGCACGATTTCACAGCTAGACTCGCTTCCGCTACTCAATCAATTGGATTACTATCCCAGCAGTTTAAAGACACAACACACTAATCCTCCTTCACAGATCTAGAGTTCTCTCAAATGCCAACTACCAATCATACCTAGTTCACTTAGATTCGGACTCTTCCTCACCCGTCTTCCTCACACTTCAAAACTCTTGGAAATACTCTTACTCATGCACATAGTCGGATCCAAAAATATCCACAAAGGAGGTCTTCCATTAAAGAAAGTAAAAGAACACAATCAAAATGCACTCTAGTGGGCTGGAATGGAATGAGAGGGCAACAAGCCTGGCCTCCCTTTAAAACCCAAATTAAAAAGCAAAAAAGCAAAAAGGATACACTCGAAAATCCAGGCAACCAATCAAACTAACACACAAGAAACCTGGGAAATCCAGGCCGGTGGCCTCCTAAGAATCCAAAACCAGGTTCCACTTCCGGAAAACCCATGACGGATCAAATTCAAAACAACCAAACAAAAACCTATCAAACTAACTATTTCCTCCGCGATTTCTTCTCGCTGCTCCCTGCCTTGGTTGGGAACGACTTCACTGGCGTGCTCTTGGTCTGCGCCCGGGTGATGATCGTGCATCCTTGAGGCGGAGTGGCCTTGTCCTACGACTCCCTTCCGGTTTTGCATTCTTCCACCTCATGGTCCGAAATCTCCAACGGAATTATGTTGCCCTTGGGTGGAGAAGCTTACTGCATGTGTGTGAACCTCTCTGGATAACCCTGAGCCGGATTCTTGATGGCTCCCGATGGTCCGGCCAGGTTACAACAAACTACAGACTTCGATGTAGCGAAGATTGCTGCTCCAATTGGTTGGGCCGGCTCACCTATAAGAAAAGTGAGCCTCGTTTCCGGAATTGAGTCTTTCGCCTATTCCGGTGTTGAAGCTTCTGGTACTATCACTACAGCTCTTGCCGTCCTCACCGGAACAAACGTTCCAGTTCCCTCTTTTCCGGACATTAAGGGCATACTGGTCTCATCGATCAACATATCTTGTCCCCTTACCGGATTCTCCTCCGAAATTGTTTCTTTTGGCTGGAGTCTGCAAGTAATTTTGGGCATTTGCAACTTTCAAAAAACCCTCAAAGTCCAACTCCCCCCCCGGTCAAGTTATCCGAGCAGCTGCCGCATCTCCACCAACACTTTCTCCATCCGGGCTTGGTAGTCGATGAGCACCCTCAGCACATTTGGTCCGGATGGGTGAGCTCCATCCGTCAGCTTGTTAGTGAAGAGCCGGGCTCGTAACACTTGCTCCGTCGGAGCTGCCACTAAAGTCGATAGATTCTGGATGAGGTTGGAAGCATCTACTTCCTTTGTCCTTGCCACTTCTTACTCACTCTCCAGCTGAGCCACCCGGGATCTGAGATCCGTCTTGTCCTATTGCAGATTCCGGATACGGAACTCTTGCACCTTTAGTGCCCCCGGATCCATCCTCTTGTGGATTGCGTCCGCTATTTGTTTTGGGCAACTGATTTCTAAGAGTGTCATGGCCCCGTGATGTACTTCGCCATCTCGTTGTGGATCAACCGACACTCATCGGCCCACTTATGTCCGCACTCCCAGAACTCCTTCATGTAGTCATTTTCCGAATACTCTAGTTGCAGTTCGTCATCCGCCACCACCTGCTTGCCTCGCGCAGCCTGATCCATCGACTTCCGTCTCCGGATCCACTTGTGAGTCAAAGGTGGCTGCTCTGATTCCTCCTCTTTGAATTCTCCTGCGACGGGTTGGTCCGATTGAACTTCTTCCATAAACCTGTACTTCAGGACTTCCTCTCCATGGATGTAAGCATGCATTTCTAGCTCATTCAAAAAACCCTGCTGATGGTAGAGATGAAAAAGATACAAGGTGAGCGCGGTAGCCTTTCCGAAAGTTGCATGCGCAATTAACTTGGAGACTACATTTGTAATTAGTCTATCCCAGTTCACCGGCCGGCCTTCCATTGCTCCAAATATGGTGCTTGCTACTGTTGCCGTAATCCGGGTCAGCTTCTTCGAATACAGAATCAGAATAAGGAACTCTCGAATCCAGCTATGCCTATCTTCGATATAGTCGTGAATACTGTAGCCGTCTTTACTATGCGTCAGACCCCAGAACTTACTCTACGCGGTCCTATCATTCTAGACAGCTAAACCGTAACCAGTTTTCCAAAATGAGTACACTTCCACCCAGAGATCCTCTGTCCAGAGTTTGGGCTGGCCTCTCACAATCAACTGGTACTGATTCGGAACTCCTATTACAAGTTCCGCGATGATCTCGTCATTCTTCAAACTCTAAGGACGTCGCAATAGTCCGGCGCATCCTATTGTCTCTAAGTCCTCCTCTAAGTGTTTCCGGACTTCCGAATCATTTGGAATCGCAGGAGACATCATCCGGGTCGGTCTTGCCATAGTGTACCGACTTGCTAACCCGGTGCAATCGGCACCGACCTCACTGATCTCTCCCTAGCGCGGTCCTAATTCACCATACTTTTGCTCTCTATGTGCACACCACAAGTACAAGAAGAAAGAGATAGAAGAAATGAAAACTGCGCCCTTAAGTACCCTTCATTCGGCCGACAGTTCCCCAGGGGAACGGTTATGAGATTGTTCCTGTAACGGTGCCCTAGGAGGTCTAGGCCGAAAAGCTACCGGTCGTAGGTTTTCTACATCCATCTTCCGTCCTACGGCTTCCATCCTAACCGGAATATTTATCCGGTTTAGGAATTATAGCAATCCAGGTATCAACTATTTCTAATTTCCTTCTAGCTGACCCGGATTCTTGGACATTAATAACAAATTCAAAATAATTAGACTATACTAACCCAGTTTTCTCCTATTTTTTATCTACTGGAGTTTTCATATTCCCACATGACCCCTTTTTCAAATGTGAGAGTCCCTGCGAACATCCTCTTCTTCATCCTCAGATGCCGGGTCTAGTTCATATTTCTAAACTCGGGATTTGTTTACCCGTGTGTCAAGCCATACTCCCTGAAGATCCTCCAACTGCATAGATCCGTTTGGAAAGATGCTCTTGACTCTATACGGTCCCATCCAGCGGGTATGTAACTTACCTGGAAAAATCCGGTAACGGCTATCATATAGCAGTATTAGACCGCCTTCCTTGACCCCATGGTTTGCCTGAAGTTTGCTGTCATAATCCTTCTTTCTTCCCTCCTAGACTTCTCTCGTCCCGTCCAAAGCTAGCAATTGGGCTTCCTCCAAGTCTTCTATTGCCAGGAGTTGAATTTCCAGATCTCCGTTCCGTAATGCATGGCGGGTGGTCATGACTCTAAGAGATTCCAACTCCAACTCAATTCCGTGTTCAGCCTTCTATCCAAACATCATGAAAAAAGGTATTCTTCCGGTCATCGTCTTCTCAAACGTGTTGTAAGAGTGAACAGCTGACAGAAGCTTGAGATCCCAATCCGTCTTGTGTTCCAATACCTTCTTGTTCAAAGACTTTTTGATAATGCCGTTGGCCCGTTCCATCAATCCATTTGGTCTGGGGAGTATAGGGAGTGGTTTTCCGGTGTTTGATCAAGTACTTCTCAGTGATGTCTTGAACAACGTCGTTGAGAAAGTGCAGTCCCCTATCACTAACTAGTTCCAAGGAATGTCCAAATCTCATCATGATTTTTGTGAATAGAAATGAAGCAGCTGTGTTGGCGGAGCAATTCCGGGTCGCACGCGCTTCTACCCACTTGGTTGCATAATCCATGGCAATGACTATATACCTCTTTCTTCCGGCACTCACCGGAGCAATGGGGCCAACGAAATCGATTCCCCATTTCTCAAATGGTGCTATTGGAATAATAGGAGTCAGTGGCCAATGATAATTTTAGTGCGCTCACAAAATCTTTATGTTTGGATTATTTACAACTTGTTTGTGTGTGTTTTTCACGGTCTTTGTGTTCAAATTTCATGACATTTTGGTTTTTGGTTCTTTAAATTCTTTGGCATGGTATTGAACTTTTTTCTGTTTGTGAAATATGTTCAAAAATATAGGGCTCTAATTTTGGTATTTCCACGAATTCTTTATGTTTGGTTTATATACAACTTGTACACTTTTATTTTCACGGTCTTTGTATTCTGACTTCATGAAATTTTAGTTTCTGGTTCTTTAAACTACAAGGCATGGTAATTAACTTTTTTCTGTTTGTAAATTATGTTCAAAAATATGGGGCTCTAATATAGTTGTGGGAACACGCAATGTCAATATTTAGAAATCCGGACTAGTTTAGGATCAATTCCATAAATATTTTCAAAAATTTGTAGTAGTGAAGCTGCAAACCGGAACATTTAGTAGAAACTAGGTAGTTAGGAAATTCCGGCTTGCACAAACTTGTAGAATAGGTAAGAAACGGACTTTAGCTAGAATCCGGAAACCGGAATGGGATCCAGATTCAGGCAACCTACGAACTAGGGGTCCGGCCTATGAAAACTAGGAATTCGTTTGCAAATGGCGGCGCATTAAATGGCCAAACCAACGGGTGTCGATCATTGGTCGGGTATTTAAGTAGATGGGCCTTTTGTTTTTCTCCCTCTTTCTTCCGCTCGAGGAGGTGTGTGTGCGTGCAAGTTTTGGAGCGCGTTTCTTTTAGAAGAGTGAAAGAGTGGTGAGTTAGGCCGGATAGGGAGAGAAGGAAAGGAGGGTGCCGATTGTACCGAATTATAGGACAAAAAGATGGCGGGATCATCGGCGCAGGGGCAAAAGACTATTCCTTCTGTCAAACTCCTGTACCTAGTCATTCCGTCGGACTCCGTTGGGCGCTTACAATTAGAGGAAGATCTCTTCAAATTAGGGTGTATCGGGTTCATCCGGCAACCCTGGACAGTTAGAAGTGAAGATTTTCTTCGTGAGTTGGTTATGGGGATGCCAAACCAGTTCAAGCCGACACCAAGGGGTCGGTTGGCATATTGGACGGAAGGGATGTGGGCGGAAACTTACAGGTTGAAGCAGTCCGGATCCGGAAATGCGACCTGGACGGATAAGTTTTATGAAGACAAGTTCAAGAAACCGCCGCACCATAAGGAGGGTTTCACCGTTAGTGACTGTATCGATGAGCGCCATAGGCATTTACTGAATTTCCTGATTCCCATTGTCTATCCGGAAAAGCCAACCAAGGTTACGGTTACAGTGGTGAATACAATTTTCGGAGCACTCAAAAGCCAGGTTGTGAATTGGGCGACCATACTCCACCAGAAGGTCAAAAAGATGGCGGTGGCTATTGACAAGGCCAAGCAAAGTCCACTCAGCACTTACTTGTTCCACATGTATCATCATTTCGATTTCATAACCCCGCAGAGATAAGTTGCCTATGAGACCGGAATGCAGATCCTGAGATACGGATTCACAGAAGAGTTGAAGCCGACGGGAGAAGCGGCACTAGAAGAAGAAGAGGAAGAGGAGGATCCAGAATCGAAGCCACTGGAGATGAAGAAGCGACAGAAGACCACTAATTTGAACGCACGAAGAACAAGTCTGGACGTGCCGGAACCGAATCCGTCCCTCACTTAGCCATCACTGGAACCTTCCGATGTGTCCGACTTCTATGAGGCCGGAACCCAATGGATGGTGCAGTGCCGGAAGAGGCACGCCGAGATGGCAGAGGTCATCATGGGCGTCGCCAGGGAGTTTAATGTTGAGACGGATCAGATCTTCAACGAACTCCGGAAGAGACCCGATCCGGCACTACTCCAAGAGAAGGACAAGCAGATCGAGCTGCTTAAGGCGGAGCGAGATCACTACAAGAACAAGTTCTAGTGGACGGAGGGGCAGTCGATCTCAGTCCGGAAGAAGGACACGGATGCCCTGAAGCTAGTCAGGGATTTGAAGGTGTTGGTAGAAGAACCGGAACATCAAATCATCCGGTCCGCGCTTTACATGAAGAAACTCGAGAACGACGGCATTGTTACCGGATCCAGAGTGCTGCAGGTCCTGGTCGATTACGAGGCCAAGATGAAGATCGTTTTGGACGATATGAGGTAGCTGCTGGGACACTTGGATGTGGCCAAGGACGACTTTGGGTTACTTCCGGATATCTTCATGGAGTCCCCAGGCAAGCATGGAGCCGGAACTTCCGGAACACAAGAAGATCCAAGCTTGAAGTCCTTGTTTAAAATGCCTAGGATGCCTCCCTCAAGTCATTTCCCGAAGTGGGGCACGGTAAATACTTTTGCCCCTTCCTCACAATCTCCGTTGGGATCCGAAATGGCTAGGCAGAGGTTGTCGATCCGAAGAGATCTATTAGAAGGTTTGGGGTCGATCAATCCGGCAAGAGAGCACTTGGAGAGATTCCCTCATATGTCGGAACAGTCACCAACACGGGGTATGCAATTGATTGACTTAGGAGATCCGGCTCCAGAGACGAAACCGGAACCCAAGCCGGAAACCCGGCTGAACAAGAGGACGGAAATAGTGGAGGCCGAAATCTCGGATCCGAATGAAGAACTTGAGATTGTGGAACCTGAGAGGCAGCTGAAACTCCGAAAGTCGGAGAAGCGGAAACCGGAAAGCAAGAAGCCGGTGAAGCAACAGATTGAAGATTCCAAGTCTAGAGAGTTTGAGTCGGGCTCAGAATCTGAGGAAGATACGGAGGAGGAAGAGACGTCTCTTGCGACCCGTCAGAATCCGCCTTGAGTAGCAAAAATGATGCCAGCGAAGGATCCTGGTAAGCTGACAGCCAAGGAGCGAGCCGGGAGTTCTAAGAAATCTCGGGTGGCCAATTAGTTAGAAGGAGACTACTTGTGGAGATGGATTAGAATTTGGATAGTTTTATCCCGGAATCGGATTCCAAGCGTGGGCCCAGTTTCCGAAAACGTAGGGATAAGGACTTCCCAGTTTATTTGGGATTTCCTTGGTGTGTTTGTGTGGTTGACCCGGTTTGTGGGGAGCCCTTTTTCACTTTTAGGATGTTGACTTTGGTTTTGTTTTGGGTTTTTAAGGGCGGACAAGTTAGTTGCCCCTCATTCCCTCCTAGTTGATATTCAATTGTATTTCATTCCCTTTTCAAAATCTAAGCCCTCGCGTATGTAGTTTTGGCTTTATCAGTGTATCCGGATTGTATTGACCTGTGGTCTGGGTATTGGAAGGAAAGGACGGGTGAGGAGGAATCCGGATTTAGGAGAATACGGTCTGAGCCGAGAGTGTGCTATTGTAATGTTGTTGGATTGTTGACTTAGGAGCTGCGCACAGTGTCTTTAAACTACCAGAAAAGTAGTCCGGATCACAGAGTAGTGGGGAAGCAAGTCCGGTTGTCAAGCCATGCGGAGGAAAGCGCCGGCCTAAGGAAGCCCCCACCTGTCCGGAAGATCTGCCAACCTTAGGATTCATCTAACCTCTACAAAGATCACACCCCTATAACTTATTCTGGATTCTGAGATCTGTCATTGTAGTAAGGGAGAGTATTCCTAATTGACCTGCTGTCCAGAGTTGCCATCCGGAAGTTGTGAGGATCCGGATTTTTTGTCTTGCTACAACGTTTCGAATACTCGGGTGTTGTTGTTTGTGTTTGTTAGAATTGTAGGAGAACAGGAGTGGTGAAGTCCCTACCGCCTCAAAAGATCAACTAGTGGACCCTCTGAAGGTATAACAAAGGTATTGAAAACCGGATTGGAAGAAGAGACGTAAACCGGATTCCGGATAGTTTATTGTCCGGATTATGAAAGGATCCAGAAAATATTGAATAGATGAGAAGAAAGAAAGATAGAAAAGCCGGATACCTAGAATATGCTACATATAATCCGAAAATTCCCTGGGACGATATTTCGTGTTATCTTGGCACATTTTTGTGTTAAGGATACTTACGCCTAGATTGCGCGTACGACAATAGTGCACTCACAAAATCTTTCTGTTTGGATTATTTACAACTTGTATATTTTTTTTTTCACAGACTTTGCATTCTGATTTCATGAGATTTTAGTTTTTTGTTCTTTAAACAACAGGGCATGGTAATTAATTACTTTCTCTTTGTGAATTATATTCAAGAAAATAAGGCTCTAATTTTAGTGCATTCACAAAATCTTTCTGTTTGGATTATTTACAACTTGTACATTTTTATTTTCACACCCTTTGCGTTTGAACTTCATGATATTTTAGTTTTTGGTTCTTTAAACTACAGGGCAAGGTAATTACCTTTTTTTTGTTTGTGAATTATGTTTAAATGTATAGGGCTCAAATTTTAATGCGTTCACAAAATCTTTATGTTTGAGTTATTTACAACTTGTACGTCTTTTTTTCACAATCTTTGCGTTTGAATTTCATGACACTTTAGTTTTTGGTTCTTTAAACTACAGGGCACAGTTATTAATCGTATTCTCTTTGTGAATTATGTTCAAGAAAGTAAGGCTCTCATTTTAGTGCGTTCACAAAATCTTTCTGTTTGGATTATTTACAACTTGTATATTTTTTTTTTCACAGACTTTGCGTTTGAATTTCATGAGATTTTAGTTTTTCGTTCTTTAAACTACAGTGCATGGTAGTTAATTACTTTCTCTCTATGAATTATGTTCAAGAAAATAAGGCTCTAATTTTAAAGCACTCACAAAATCTTTCTGTTTGGATTATTTAAAACTTAAATACTTTTTTTATCACGCCCTTTGCGTTCCAATTTCTTGAAATTGTAGATTCTGGTTATTTAAACTACAAGGCATGGTAATTAACTTTTTTCTGTATGTGAAATACATTCAAAAATATGGGGCTCTAATTTTGGTGCGTCCATGAAATCTTTATGTTTGGATTATTTACAACTTGTACATTTTTATTTTCACAGTCTTTGCATTCTAATTTCATGATATTTTAGTTTCTGGTTCTTTGAACTACAGGGCATGGTAATTAATTTTTTTCTATTTGTGATTTATATTCAAAAATATGGGGCTCTAATTTTAGTGCGTTCACAAAATCTTTATGTTTTGATTATTTACAACTTGTAAGTGTTTATTTTTCATGGTCTTTGCGTTCTATTTCATGACATTTTAGTTTCTGGTTCTTTGAACTATTGGTCATGGTATTTAACTTTTTTCTGTTTGTGAATTATGTTCCAAAAAATGGGACTCTAATTTTAGTGTGCTCACAAAATATTTATATTTCGATTATTTACAACTTGCACATTTTTATTTTCACGGTCTTTGTGTTCTGATTTCATGACATTTTAGTTTCTAGTTCTTTAAACTACAGAACATGGTTATTTAACTTTTGTTTGTTTGTGAATTGTATTCAAATAAATGGAGCTTTAAATTTAGTGCAGACACAAAATCCTTATGTTTGGATTACATACAATTTGTACATTTTTTTTGTCGCGCTCTTTGCGTTCTAATTTCATGACATCTTAGTTTTTTGTTCTTTAAACTATAGGGCATGGTATATAACTTTATTCTATGTGTAAATTATGTTCAAAAGTACGGGGCTCAAATTTTAGTGCGTTCACAAAATCTTTATGTTTGAATTATTTACAACTTGTACCTCTTTTTTTCACGGCCTTTGCATTTGAATTTTATGACACTTTAGTTTTTGGTTATTTAAACTACAGGGCACGGTAATTAATTGTATTCTCTTTGTGAATTATGTTCAAGAAAATAAGGCTCTCATTTAAGTGTGCTCACGAAATCTTTTTGTTTGGATTATTTACAACTTGTACATTTTTTTTTTCACGAACTTTGTGTTCTAGTTTCATGAGATTTTAGTTCTTTGTTCTTTAAACAACAGGGCATGGTAATTACTTACTTTCTCTCTGTGAATTATGTTCAAGAAAATAAGGCTCTAATTTTAGTGCATTCACAAAATCTTTCTGTTTGGATTATTTACAACTTGTACATTTTTTTTTTCACAACCTTTGCGTTCTAATTTCATGACATTTTAGTTTTTGGTTTCTTAAACTATAGTGCATGGTAATTAATTATTTTCTATTTGTGAATTATTATCAAAAAAATAAGGCTCTAATTTTTGTACGCTCACAAAATCTTTATTTTTGGATTACTTACGACTGGTACATTCTTTTTTCACGCTCTTTGCATTTTAATTTCTCCCGC
Organism: Neckera pumila; assembly: GCA_963969595.1. Taxonomy (NCBI): domain Eukaryota; kingdom Viridiplantae; phylum Streptophyta; class Bryopsida; order Hypnales; family Neckeraceae; genus Neckera; species Neckera pumila. The sequence goes on from OZ018418.1 coordinate 3,789,345, forward strand.
CCTGGTCCCCGATTTGCAAAATTACCTCCCCCATTAGATGGCATCTCTAGCAATTGTTTTGGATACAGGGTACGGATACAAATATCATATCCTTATACGTATCCATGTATATGGCCATATATATACATATATGAATATATACATGGATACTTATATGGATATATTTTGATAAGTTGTATCATTTTTTTTTAATTGTAACCGTACAAATTCAAACTGGACATATTAGAGATCTTATTGAAAACGAAAATATAGCAATGTCACTTATGGAGTGAAAGATTATAATGTTTGACCATGAAGGTGCTAATATTGCAAAAATCTGTCAACCTTCTTTCCACAAGTCAAATTTGAAAACTTGATGACCCAAAGAATATGAGATTTAAAGGCCTAACTTGTTTAAATCTGATCAATTTATGGCTTCTAAAAATCTACTCTACAATTTTTTTAAACAACTTTTGAATGTGGTTTTTTCTCCAAGATCTAGTGTACTTGAGGCTCATTTCCAACAACTCTGAACACTATAGGAAGTCAACATTGCAATGGGTACCCTTGTACGAAAACTTGAATAGAAAACTCACTATCATTTATTTTGAAGATTGGATTTTTGGTACTAAAATTGGACTCCAAGAAGAACTTTAAAAATTATAAACTATTTAAAATAGCAACTTTGTTAGGTTTTGTTTTACTTCAAAGTTTTGCAAACACCAGATTTGGGTGCCTTGGGCATTTAGGGGTTAAAATAAAACCACAATTTTGAAGCCCAAAATCCTAGACTGTAGTTATAAAAAAAAAAAAAAAAATCCTAGACCCTAGATATAAATCAGAAGAAAAGTTACTAGAAAGGTGCATCCACGAAGGAAGAACCCCAGAAATCTCCAGAAAAATTATTGGACAATTAGTTTAATAGTTAACAGGAATACACTTCCTAAGAAAGTCAATGGATCTCATTATGAAGAAATACCTCTAAATGGATGAGGGTTTTTTCTAGCAGACAAGTGACGGAGACAAAACTTCCCGGGCACTTTTTCACTAAAAGCACACCTAAATCTAAACAAATCTTTGGAAGTGCTAGTGGAAACTGCTCTAACAAGGTGCAATGGTTCCGAGGAATTTCGAGTTCAAATTTCTCTGTTCCCGTGGCACTGCATTCCCGCTCCTTCGACCGCCAAAAATTCCCCTTCCCTTGACTGCAACCTCATGTTGCGATCTTCTTCTCGCAGTACAGACACACAGCTCCAGAGCTCTCGTCAATTTTGTCTATTACACAATGCTCCTGCGGTCCTCCATCTTCTGTTTTTTGCTTTTTTTGGTCTGTTATCTCGTCGTAGGTGTTATAGTAAGTGAGGACCCAGACTCACCCTTTGCAAGTAAGCGCTCTTGTGCCTAAGAATTTTTCATTTCAAGTCTTCTTTTCTTTTCTTTAGAGTTGTCGCTTCTTGCTAAGAACTTTTGCTTTTGATTTCAGGTAGTAAGTTCTTATCAGTTCATTGATGGTGGAGCACAGAAGCTTTGGTGGTGTTTTGTTCTGCTGTATGTTTTTATCTGCTGGAGTGTAGTGTTCTTAATAATTGCACCGGGAATCTTAGGATACCATTTTCTATACCTATAGTTACTGTTCCGGGTATTTTGGATATGTATCATCGACTCAAGGAGAACTATATGCTAACACATAATCATGTAATAATTAGTTGGAGTATTGTTACTTCAACAAATGTGAGGCTGTTATCGTCAAGTCATGGATAACTCCTAATGAGTACTGTGTCGTCTGATCTTTTTCTGTTTCATGAATGTTATCATCGACTCGACGATAACTTGTACAGACTACTGACTTGTATATTCTGAATAAATTGTATACCCATTTGCGAATCTGCTGAAGTTATCATCGAATTGACTGTAGATACCTTACAAAGTTTCTATGAGGTTGGAAGGATATCCAAGTATCACACAATGAGAAACTGAAATGATGTTGCCATGGGGTCGGTGATATTCATTTTTCCGTACAAAATGTTAGTAATTGAGAACTTAAAATATTTTCCACTAACAATTTTGAGGAATTATTGTTGAGTTGATGATAGTTGTGTAATTGTATTAGTGTAGGGAAATGCATAAGTTTGGACAATGTGTTTTGATGTTGTTTTATGTCTTGGTATGTGTATTGGGTGGGTAGGATGTCAAGTTATTTGATCTTGTATACTTGTATCAATGATAAAATTCTCCTGTATCCTTGAATCAATGGTGAATATATTTTTTTCTCCTGTATTCTCGAATCAAGGGTAAATTTCCCAAATGTATATTTGTGGTCCTGCAAAATGGATGTTCATGGACCGGATGATATTGAAAATCTTATTCCAACTCTGCCTCTTGGTGTTGCTGTATGTGATGGAATTCCTCGATTTTTGTGGAATACAAATTGCGTCACGCTCACAAACAAAGCGGGAGATGATGTTGCAAATGCAGTTTGTATGAGTGTGGATGCGGACCTTGTTGTAGACATAGATGGGCAACCACTTGGTGATAACCGTGTTGCTGTTCAAATTGCACAGTCTTTGTGCGTGGAAGAAGTCCCATTAGGTTGGATGTGGTCCATGCACGCTTGGCCCATTACACAAGTGTTTTTGAATGGTGTGAGCTTGTATGATCATGACCAGACAAACAAATACAACACGGTTGTGAGTGCCTTGAACGGTTGTGTACGTACTGGGGTGTGTTCTTATGAAAGTTCTCGCGCGAGGGTTGAGCCGGGCATTCCTCCCAAAAAAGAATATCTTATTATTCTAGAAGTGATCGCTCAAGTGTCTACCAAATTGTGCTGCAAGAAGAATTGCTTGCAGCACTTTCCGCATCGAGAATTCAAGCCATACGTTATCAACTTCATGTGCATGATGGAGTGTATGCTTGTAAGAAGTGTCTTCTTGAAGTGCACAAACAGAAGCACAAAGACGGTTCAGGCAAGTGGTGGGTCATGTTGAAGAGCATTGAAGTATGTCTTGGAGCTTGGTGGGTCATTCATGGGATTTCAAAGGCTACCTTTTACAGGTTCAGGCATATGGCCAAATTCAAAAAGCAGGCAGATTTGCAGGGGAATTTGGTCTTAAAAATACCCCGCACTCATACTTTGCAAGCTACCGCTACACTTCAGAAATTACTTGCAAGTGAAGCTGACCAGATGCCACACAAGTCGAGGACATTGGAATCTAGGGAGAAAGTCCCCACAATGGTTTTGCCATCGCCATTTCATTGGAGTGATCAATTATCAAAAATCAATGAAGCCAATGTTGCTCTGAATTTGCTGCCAACTTCATCTAGTGACTTGCGCAACATCCAAATTGCTTTGTTTCCAAAGTATGCAACAAAAGCTCGAGGGGACTCTTTTTTGAGGTGTGGTCTTTGCAATAGGTATAGACAATTTAGGGGCGCTTGCACTCTCCTTTCTAGTGCTCAGGATAGGTGAGGCAGGGTTTTGAGCACTCATCTTTTGAGGCAAAAGGCCCACAAGGTGCTCTATTATGCAAATAGGCATATTTTTGAGAAATACCATGAGAAGATGCTTACCATCATCCATGATAAAATGGATCACTTCAAGACGGCTCCTTTGCACCTTTCTCATAAGACAAAAGCAACAGATTCGTTCATGAAAATTCCCGTTGCTATAATGGGCATGATTGCTCATGGGCATGGCGATGTTCGATACGCGCACTACGGCTTAGACATTCTTCCGACGGATTCAAATCACAAAATTGGATCTATTGCTAGATTGTTGCATGATCTAGAAGGGGAACCAAAGAATTCATCACGCAAGTTGCCTGCTATCAAAGAAGGTCAATCCACATTGACAAAGGCACTGCTACAAGGTTTTGAAACGTGCTTGGACTCCCTCCTTCCTCCTCCACCAAAACCAATCCCCGCTCAGCCGTTACCACCTATATTGACTCTATAGCTCAACAATGCATTGGGGGACAACAAAAATCGATGAATTTTTGCTTTCTACTCTCTCTTTGTTTTTAGAGGCATTTTCCATGAAATATACATTAACTTCCTCATTGTTGGACACACACACAAAGACATTGATGCTCTTTTTGGTCGATGGAGCACTATGTTGAAGACACATAACTACCAGACAATTCCAAGGCTCATGAAATCCTTCATGTATTGTGAGAAGCACCCCATCATTCCTCACTTTATAGAAGAAGTTCCTGATTTCAAGCAATTTTTGCAAGGATATTTGGGTACATGCGAGAACTTCCTGGAAGGTCATTCTAGGTCCCAACAGTTCAAGTTCTACATGGATTCTAATGGATGGCCTTTGATGGAGTATAAGAATTTTTGGGCAAACCAAAAATGGCTACCAGAGGACAGCAAAGGGATTTGCTTGTGGTCCGAAACTGAAGACAACCGTCCCAAAGTGCTTATTGGTACTTTGCAACCTTTGGCTCTACACCAAATGAAATCTCTTGATGAGATCAAGAAAGGTTTGTCTGGTTTCATTGCACTTTGGGACGATATGGCGGACGATGACCACTCTGGAGAGTTCAAGAGGAAGAATCAGTCAGTAATTAACTATTGGAAAGGTATCAGAGGTCCTCTCGATGCACCTCTTGTAGCGAGTGGGACATTGAAGGATGGATTCTGGCCAACAACTGAAACCACTAATGAAGTAGAGGATACAATGGAGGTAGATGGGACAATGCGTGAAGAGCTTGCAGAAGATGCACCCTTTGTTGGGCGGAGGAAAGACCACCCACAACCTTTGTTTTGTGTTAGCCATGACGTGTTTGCAGGGTATTTGTAGTGGTGCGTCTTGCTAGTAAAGACCCAAAGCCGTTTTGGCTTGCTTGAGCACTCACAAATCCAAATCCGGATCCAAGGCATGTTAAATTGATCCAAATCCAATATTGGACGCTTGCTTCAAATTTTCACAACAACTTGGATACGTATGCTGGATGGGACACAAATGAAGGGATTGTGTGGCGCGAGGATATTCCAATTCACCCGTGCTAGGCAAATACAAGGTGTATCATGACGGCTTTCAAGCCACGTGGAAAAAAGGGAGTTGATGGTCAACCTGATGTTACAAAGGTTAAAATTCCCAAGGGGCAGATCAACATCATCAAATTATCGATGGTGGCTCTTCCATCTAATTCCAATGATGATGGGTCCTCAACAGAAGAGCAAAAATAGTTCCTTGTTATATTCATTAACTATTAGTTTTGTGATTCAAGTAGTCAAAATGTGCTTTTGCATTTAGATATTATTAGATGTTTGCAGAACTGGTTTATGTTGTGTCTTTTCTATGATCATATTGTTGCCTTGTAAAAATGTAAATTTCTATTATTAGAATATCTTTTTCCTTAATATTGCACTCTGTATATTGTATTTTCATTTTGTATTCAAATTTTTGTTAATTCTAATGTATGTTATGTAAGAAAAGTTTGGTATAACAAGTATATACATTGTTGATTCAGCACAAGCAAGTCTCAATTTGGGAAAATGATGCACTTCACAACATATTGGTCTATTATACTTCTATGTCTATAAAGAAACCAAAATTCCAAATGTTCATTGTGTTTTTTCACTCCTTTTAGTATTGGCAAAATATATACAAGAGGATTTTGGGCATTGTAGAGTCTAAATTTATTGAAGAGTCTCAAATGAATGAATATTAATTTTATTCTAAATATAGAATGTATTAAAATGAGACTACAACTTGTATCATTTTAACAAAGAAGGCCTTAAAGGAATCCCTTGAATCTCGGGCATTTTCCTAATAGACCTGTACCCCTTGTACATGGTCTTTACCTGATATGATGAAAGTTGGAATAGTCAAAAACGGGAATATCTTGGCTGCCAACCGAGTGAACCGACATCTAAAAAAGAGGAGATTGAATGGAATACGAGGAAATGGCAAGAGATATGGATGAAATACCTGACCAAGGCGATCCTTTGCAATCTTTTTATACTTGAGCTCGTTTGGTGCAATGTGGAGCTTGTATGAGTGGATGAATCCCGCTAGTTGGCGCTTCCTGTAAGGGAATGCAAAAAGCAGCCCCTCTTCCAGAGTCTGGAAGATGGTGGTCACCTCGTTATCTTTTGTCTTGGTCGTGAGGTGATTCCCACGGACCAATGTTTCGTCCAACGTCAGTTTCATCACCTTGTCGGGATTGTCCTTTCCCTTCCCCTTCCTCTTCTTCTTGCTCGGCAAAGCTGCGTCGACTTCAGGAGAATCGTTCTCTACCACCAATGTCTTCGTCACTTGCTTCCTAGATGTTGGCACCTTCTTCTTGCCCTTCTCCTTGTCTTGAGCGACTTGGGCATTGTGTTTCTTCCTCTGGGCATTCATTTGATCCCATCCCTGAACAAGGTCATCGGCATTAGTAAGTGAGTTTCCTACAAATGTCATTCCCGCTCCCATGGCCTTGTCGCTGCATACTTCCTCCATGCACTTGTTGTATGGCAACTCTATCACGAAGTAGTCCGTGATGGCGTCCATGTTGCTAATTGGAGGAAGGCAGATCAACACTTGGATGTGTCCTCCAACCTCCATTATTGACAACACGTTGTTGTGCCTGGGCATCATGTTCCCCTTGAGCTTGAAGGAGCATGCAATCTCCACTATACCATCAGGGAGCTTCCTCCAACCTAGTCTCTACTCTTAGATGGCTGCATTAATTTTCCAGGTTGCGTGTGGTTGAAACCTATTGCCCAATATCCACGTGTTAGGGATACAATTGCCAAGAAGTCTTGCCAGTAGAGGCGATTTCCTTCACAACATTTTCCAAGATTTTCAGCACACTATACACATATCGGCTACCAGCCAACAAATCAAGAAGAAATCGGGTATAGTCATATACTAATGTATCAACTGCCATTCGATACAACATATCACTTCCTAGGACATAGGTCGTCAAACTATATTAGCTGCCGGCCAACATAGTTCAATGGCAAGCTTGGTAAGGATGCTGCTAACAATCACTAGAAAAAAATTGTGTTCTACTTGACAAAATAGTATTAAGTAGTTTTTGTTGAGTTCTGTAATGTAACACAAAATTCTGCATTTCAAAAACAAAATTTTGCGTTTTTCTTGTCAAATTCTGTATTGAAACGTTGAAATGCAGAATTCTGCGTTACAAATGGAGAACTCAAAAAAAAATACATGATATTATTTTGTTGACTCAACAAAAACTACATGACACTATTTTGTTAACTACAATGCAATTTGTGTCAAGTAAAACAAAGATTTGACATTCATAACGCAGTTTTTGTCAAGTAGAATGCAGTTTTCTTCTAGTGGATGTCAGCTGGCAGCTGATAACAAGTTAGCGCGACATAGTTCATTGACTAACTACATGATACAATCACAGAGAATGGCATACGCAAAGCAACGCAGAATGAAAATTTATTGGCTGGCAGCCGATACATGGTTAGGCAAAGTACCTCTCACTCTTAAGAGCCGCTGTTGCCATCGCCGCAAACTTGTGCTAAATATGGGCTGGGCTATGTCTCCTATTGGCTGCTAATGAATCCTATAGCCACAGATACCAACTGTATCGGCTGCTCTTCCAGAAATATCGGACGCTCTAAGAAAACTATCAGTGGGGCGGCTACTCCTTAGTCAGCCAACGGAGTGCCAGCTGCAAGCTAGGGAGAGGGAGAGGGAGAGAGAGAGAGAAAGAGCAACTGAGCAGAATGAAAATGAGAGAAAATGAAAGTGGTCAGGTGAGTATACCCCCCCCACTAAAGTAAAAGCTGCTAACCGGGAAGGGCAATGATGACAATTATTTTCCATTCATCCCTGTTTTCATCCATTTCCTATTATTCATCCATTTTTCAATATTCCACATCTAGCTAAGGACATCAAGGTGACAAACATTCATTGCAAGATGCATACGTTCCCCAATTTGATCATGAAACAAATGTACCTATTTCTTTTGTATTCATAGCAAATTCATCCTCCTCCAAATTCAAAATTCAAGCGCCAAATTGCTTCTCTCTCCTCATGACTTAGGATTAATTCTTGGAAGATTTCATTCTTTCAGTTTCATTTACTTCTTGCAGGCAGAGAGTTAGAGCATTAGAAAAGTGTGAGGGATGAGTGGCTTGCAGTGGGATGCAAGGGATTGAAGGGAATGCAATGGAATGCAGTGGATTGCAGTGGCTTGCAGGGAATACTGGAATGTAGTGGAATGGTTCGGATGTAGCTCAGTGGTTCAGGACATTTTTAGTGTAGTTGCATTACAAAAGGGTCATTTGTCAGTCATTTGATTTTCCTTTTGGTTTGCATTTTACATCCAATCACATTTCTCTTGGAAGAAGTGTGGTCGAAGTTCTGGTTTGTGTACCTAAATCGCTTCAATTATTTTGTTAATCTGGCATTCAAGATGACTAGCTAAATGGTATTGAACTCCATGGTGTTAGGCTCATGGACTTGTCCGTATGGTCCATACTGTCTGTTGCTCGCCAATATCATCTGCAATAGTGGAAAAACATCAGGAACTGGAGGTCTTGGAGGTTCAAGGAACATGTCGGCTGCCAGCCAATACAATGATAAGGTCATCAGGGAAGATTGCTCCTAAATACGTTGGTTGCTAGCCGATATGTTTACAAGGTCAGCAGAAAGGGTTGCTCTCCATTGTATCGGCTACTAGCGAATACGATATCTGGGGTTTAGAGCATCAGAATATCCGATATTGTAGAAAGGTGCACGCCTGTTCCAAATCATGGGTGGATCTGGTGACATTGGATGCAAGTGCAATTGAAGCATTTACAAAGAATGGCGTTTTTGGGAGACTGAAGCTGCGGAAGGGAGCAGTTGTTGCTCTTACTCTTGAAGGATTCTACTACGCTGGGCAAGTTGTCGTTGAAAGGGTGGAGAACCACAAGCTTTTCCTTATGCGAGTTCATATACAAGATGTTCCGAATAACCTTGACATTAATATTCTCAAGGGGGATTTGGTCTTCCACAGCCATTGCCCTGGAAGATCAATCCTGTGGGAAGCAAGCAATGTTTATCCCTACGCGGAATTAGAAGGCTCTAGTTGCGCTCGTGTCGACTGCCAGCCAATACAAACAAATTTGGATGAGAAGCCCATTCATCAGTTTTTGTCACTCACTGTCAATATGAAGGTCACTCTTCTGCAGACTGTTGGAAATGACTTGCAATATGCTGGAGTTGGCCTAATTGTCGAGTGCTCCCCAAAGGGATTCTGGTAAGGCTTCCGAGTTCCTCACAGCTTCTTTCTAGTTGTCAGACTTCTGCATGTCGTCGATGACTTCAAGGACCAGAATGCCTTCTGCAAGATTCTCGATTTCATGACATTCAAACTCTACATTGGGTACAGAATTCTCTAGAGTGGTTACAAGGTCAAGCCTATCAAATACTCTATTGTGGCGCCCAAGGCTGTTGGCTGCCAGTCGACATGTCCTATAGTGATGCATATGAAACAAGCTGTTCAAGATGTAAACCGTGAAAGTAGAGGTAGCTCCTCCAATTTCCAGGCTGAATATGCAAAGCCGGCTTGTGGACGGATTCTTGCCAAAACCTTAGATCAAGACGATCGAGATGATAGGCTGTACTTGTCTGACAATGACAACGACGGGTCTGCTGATCATCTTCCCAATATTTAAAGTCTCAGTACCTCTGGCAATGGTGATACAACCCTAGCGCTACTGATAACTTCGTTAATGCGGATGTGTCTATAGGTAATAGTGGAATTGGTGACCTCAATTGCACCTCCAATGGGATACAGTCGGGTCTTCCATTCCTTGATAGACCACTTTGGAGAATTCAATACTATGAACTTCTGAACAAGGACTTCTCTTTCTTCGAGAGAGCGTTGATCCAAGCTTGCCTTCCAAACAAGGCCTGTGACAATGGCGCCCTTGGATATTCAGATGTGGGTGTCATTTTTGTATTTGAACATGAGACACTGCACATGACAACCATGCGCTGGAGACTTTCCCATGCAAGATTGGAGGGGGGCAGACTACTCTCAAAAATTGTCACACTCTGCTCTAAGGTAGCCAAGTTGAATGAATTTGATGACGGTGGAATGCAAGGAGTTCCAAAGAATCCTTACCGGTTTGTGCGTCAAAGGGTAGTTAACAAGAACTCTTGATGCTTGTCCAAATTGCAAACAAAGACGTCGGATCTTGACATACCGCAGGTCAGCTCCCAAAGGTGCTACAAGCTCAGATGTTGCTAAACATTTTTGTGGGAGGACACAAGAACTCTTCGCCAAAGGTTCTTTGCTTGCTCATTCAAAACAAGGAGGGAGATGGCATATGTGGTTCAGAGTCAATTTCATCCAGGAGCTATTCCGGGGAAGAACTTTGTTACTCTTGCAAATGTTGATGTCTACAAGAACGCCTGATACATCATTCATGGGGTCTCCAGGTTGGCCTATCATGTATACAAGGCCACGGCTGTTGGAGGATCCGTGAGCAGGTCACATGGAAACATGGGGGCTCGGCGACCCTAGCCACAAATTGTTCAAGCTCAAGCAACATTAATGACCGTTATCAATGAGAATGCCGATGAGATGCCAAACGAGTTCAGGCTTGTTGGCAATAAGCGCGTGGACAATCTTAAGGTTGTCCCCTCGGCAATGAATTGGGATCACATGCATGAGCAAGCGAATTATATAAGTATCCATTATCTTCCTCTCGTCTTCTGCAATACAGTCTAGTTTTGTCGGTTGCCAATTGATACAATGCATTCTACCTGCCCAGCGTCCCTTGGAATCCACCCTACTTGACTTCTTGTGCAATACGGACTTCCCTTCAATACGGAGTGGATTCTGTTGGCTGCCAGCTGATACAATCCAATACAGATGCCATTGTTATGTCCTTGCATTTTGGTTCTGTCAGTTGCCGGCCGATAAAGCTGTCTCTCCAGTCAGGGAATCTAATTGTTGTTGTTCTGCCCCCTAGGTCAATGGAATATGCAATATGAAGCTGGTCTCGCAGTCTGTTGTCGTCCGCCTTCGAAAAGCTCATTTCAAGAACGTCAAAGTTAAGGCGGTTGGGAGCAATTTCTCTAAATGCACAAAATGTGACTTCCTTGTCGAGTTCATTGCAAAGTATCCTAGAGGTTGTGATGAGTGGCAGGCACTAGTCGATGACAGAGAACGACATTCCAATTACCAACGTGCATATAAAAATGTCTATGGAGGATGGACCACACAATCCATGCAATTTCCATCAGAGTTCCTCTGCATTATTCATGACAAGATGGACAATACAAAGATCACTATTTCTAGGATGCAACGCATCACCAAGGCCACTGCCGGTCTTGGACAAATACAAATCTCGTGTATAGGCATGCTCACTCATGGACATTGCGATGGCGCATATGCTCATTACTCCACATCACTTTGGCCAGGGTATTCAAACTTCACAATATTGTCGTTGTGCAGGGTCTTGCGAGCTTTGGAGTTGCCACCTGTGCGGGAATCAAGGATCTTGTTGTCAACTCCATCTCAAAATAGCTTCTTGGAAGCTCTGCTTCATGGTAAATTGAGATGCAGTTCGTCCATTCCTTTGAACTTTGACAGAATCACAGTCACTCCAATACCAATAAAACCTTGTGTTCTACTACTGCAAAAGTTGTTCTTGCAACTGGACAATTCAGCAAAGGATAATAAGAATCGGTTGCTCATGGCATTCTGCTCATTACTTACGGCTAGGTGCGTCTTCAAGGAAGTAATGGTTGGTTTTCTCATTGTGGGACATACGCGCAAAGGCATTGACGCACACTTTAGTTATCTGTCTAAACTAATCAAAAGGAAGAACACTTACGTCTTTGCAGATCTCATGAAGGCATTTATGGATTCACAAAAGATTGATGCCTTCATCCCGAAGTTTGTTCAGGAGGTTGCTGACTTCAAATCTTACCTGAAGGGCTTCCATCATGACAGTGTGAACAAGATCGTGGGACTCAAGGATAAACACCTCCTCAAATTCTACGTTGAAGAATCTAGAAATGATCAAGGATGGCCGGTTATGAGGTACAAGAGAAGGACAACAAATTCTTTGTGGTTTCCTCCTAGGCAAGCTGTAAAAATCTAGACAACGAATGATGATGGAGAACCAAATTCCAAAAGGGAAACCACTACCTATTTGATTCAAAGCACTCTGGGGGAATGTAGAGATTAATCCCAGAAAGCAAAAAGCTACCAAAGCTAGCAAATGCAGTGAGAAACAGAGCTTCATCAAAAATGGAATTGCAAAGTACATCAAGTTTTGGAAATTGGGAATGGCCAAAAACAAATGATACGTAGAAGAAATGGCAGGTTCTATGGCATACTGGGAAAGAATTCTTGCTAAGATTTGTTTGTCACTGCCTATAATACCAAAATTGCTTTAGGAAGGATTTTGGCCGCTCTCTCAATGGTCACGAGATTACAGATTTGCATTTTCAGAAGATGGAGCGGATCCTGTACCTGACACCAACTTGGAGGACAATTAAGAACCTTTGCCATACTATGGGCCTGCAAAGGATAGGTTGAGGTTGAGCGTTAATCTGTATAACAACGTTCTGCTAGGAGACTTTGTTCTCTGTTGGCCATGTCACAACAACTACCTTCATATTGGCTTAGGCGGGTATTGGAGTGTGTTGTCATGATTCCAGCGCCATCGTATGGGAATTTCAAGGTGGAGTGGTGGACTCCAATGAAGAGCAAAAGGGAGGGAAAAGTGGTGGTGGCAAAGGAGTGCTGGACCCAGAGATGGTATAAGGAACTCCGTCTTTCGCAAGTTGTTTATGTCCATATTGTCCCGTACTCATATAGAATGCCCTTGCACGCAAAGAAAGGACCTCCGACATCTCATCTGATTCCAGAGGTCTTGGTTATTGCTGCAATTGCAAATCTGGAGGCCGCAGGCGTAGCTATTGACAAAGATGCTGACAATGAGGGAGATGATTGACGCCACGAGTCTTTTGTGGGTTGTTGGCTGCCAGCTGATAAACGACTTTATGGCAGTTCAGCCCATGAATCCGCTAGTCGGGATCAGCACTCGATGGAGGTGTTGGTTGCCAACCGATAGAATATTTTATGTCAGGTCAACAAATGACTCCACACGTCGAGATTAGCATTCGGATGGAAGTGTTGGCTGCCAGCCAATGTGTCCCTCCCATGCTTCGTATTCATCGCATAGTTCTGTCACTAGGATAATCATGTTTCAATAGACTCCAACGGATTTTCACTTTACTTAGTCTCTTTTGGGGTCTGCAAGGGAGTAGCTTCAGATCAACCATCCTTTTGTTTGGTATTATGGCCATTTGTAGTTACTATTGGCTGCCCGTTGACACATTCAGCATAAATGGGCATTGCAATTTTAGCATAATTAATTCCCATCATTGTCATCCTCCGGCTAGTCTTCTATTGCTAGAGTGGACTCGGGTTTGATGATTTTTGTTTTGAATATATATGATGCTCTTCCGTTGGCAATTTTCTAATTACTTTATTTATTGTGCTCTTGGAATGTTGACTGCTATTGCTCTGATATTCATTGTTCTGTTCATGTATGACTGCATATGTTACTGTGGACTCTCATATCCGCCGCCAACTGATACATGTTATGGGGCTTAGGATGTCTTGTGTGGAGGATTGGGAAATGATTTGATAGAATGCTTGGATTTGTTTTGAGGATTTGCCTTTGTTTTGGGTGCACGGGTATAGGCATCTCTTTTGCTATTATTGTCGTGTTTAAAACTAAATTATCTTACATTTAATTTTTGTTAGTCAAATTGTCCTATTTGAATCCATTTTGTTACACAAACACTTAAGCTAGACAATGTGGGTGGGCCGCCGACACTTTTCTATCATTTAAATCACTTTTTTCTCTATTTTCAGTTGAATATGGATTATAAATTTGTCCATATTTGGTGTAATTGTCCATAATTAGTTAAATATGGATTAAATTGACTTAAAGGTTACTACTTAAAATCTTATGTCCAAGATTATGCTTAAAAATTCACTCAATACACCCCATTTTCTTGTAGAATTCCATTCAAGAATAAACTTCCTTTGGTACTAAAACCTTCCTTTATTCAATTTGTAACAAAAAAGAATCCAAAATATTTGATGCAAATAGACTTATTCCATTTGAAAGTGCTTCTTGAATAGAATAAACAAAAAATCTATATTTATAAATAAATTCTAGTTAGGGCATGGCATACAACCAAATTCTATAATGATTGCGGTGCATGTTGTTGTAAAAAGCTTTTTGATATTTGGTGCTATTAACAAAATGGCAAGCACAATGAATAGAATCATTGCATGTGAGCAGTTACTTGAGCAATGATATTTGTAGGTATATTTATGAAACATTGCAAGGTAATTTCAAATTAAACTTATATTGCAATTCAATTTCTTTTTAGAAAATTGTTTATTAGTATTATGAGCATCTAAATTTGCTTATACAATAGGATTGAATAAGTTTTAGTGATCTTCATTTCTCTACCACTATCACAAACTTTTAGAGCAAAACCTTATGCATAGCCTTTCAAAGTCACTCTAGCCTTTCAAAATCACCCTATCCTTTCAAAATGTAATAGATACACATACCAAATTTCAGTTTCAAAAGAGCAAAAATCCATTTCTGGTAGAAATTTTCATTTAACCCCTAAAGGATTTTGAATATGTTTTCCCCAAAACTGCTCCAAAACTGCTCTAAAACTTTCATTTCAAGTACAAGTTCAAAATTTTAGAAAAAAAACTTTTTTAGACACATGTAACTATAGGATCTTGTAGTGCACAAGTTTGAGAAGATTTGGAAAAAAGTTCAAAATTTTCTACCATGTAGATTGCAAGATAATAGCATTTAAAATGATAAAAATGTTTTTTTGTCCCTGCAAAAAATTAGGCAGCTGCACTTCATAAGGAAACATTTATATGAAGAAATGTCCAAAATGGTGGTAACTCTTTGGATTCATCCTTCAAAGCAAGTTGGCTACATGCTTGAAAAATTTCAAATTATTTGGAGTTGTACAACATGTAGGGAAAAAATAGTAAGTAGAAAGAAGTAGAGAATGACTCAAAGCACTAAATTGTTTAAGAATTTAAATATGGAATTACAAAATGCCAATTCCAATGGTTGTAATGTTTTAATAAACAACACACATCCTATGTTTTAATTTTCTTTTTAATTCTTTTCAAAATTGAGTTAAATAATGAATTTTAAAGTTTATTTTAGAGTAGGGAATCCATAACTGTCCGCAAACTAGAACACCTCATAATTTTAGAAACATCAATTTGCACATTTTTTCTTCAATAAGCATCTCCAAATTTATTTTAGAGTTTCCTTTGTAGAGATTTCAATGTTTAAATGATAATGCCTAAACTTTATAAAATAGATATTTCTCTCTTGTAATTAGATTTTGCTATTTGACCTTCACATTGTAACTAATTTTGTACATTTGAGCGTAATAGTACAATTACTTCGCCACAATTTAATTACAGTGCAGAAATACCAATTTTACAAAATTTAAATATTATCCCACTATATTGAAATCTCTATAGAGGGAATTCTGAAACTTTTCTAGAGATGCTTGTTGAAGGAAAATTTTTGTAGGTTTACTATGGCTTTTAAAATTATTATCTTCAAATTTTTTTCCCTAATTTGGCCAATTAAAAGTGATTGTAAGACATACTAGTACTATTTTGCGTCACACTTAAAATGACGGAGTTGTCATTGGCCATAACTTTTGAAGCATGAGCCCAATTAACTTTAATTTTTTTTATTAAAGATGGCTAACTTGATGGTATTCAGATCCCTTTAAAAACAAAAAAAATTCAAAAATTATTTTGTATTTAAATTTAAAATTAGCTAATTGACACACTTTGCGGATTAGTACTGGGGTGTACCCAAATTTTATGATCTAAAACCAAAATTTTTGTAGTCTATTTCTATAATAGAAATTCATGTTTCTATCAAAGGAATTTAAAAATATTTAAGTTTATGTCCTCCACATGCGTGCTAAAAAGGCTCCTTTGTGCATGCATTTTAATTTGGAACAATGAAGATGGTTTTAAGATCATTTTTTGGTGAAATCTTTTCATTGTAAAGTTCTCCCAAATGGCCAATTTTTTGTTTTTCTTAAAATTGACTTACCCATTTTTTACAAATTAAACGTCAAAATACCTTTTTTCTTGAGATTTTATGCTTTTCATGAGATTTTTAGTTCTACTACTTAGAAAATTTTTCTATGCTTTTCCTTCCCAAAGTACCTTCTTCTTAATGGTGTGTACTTTTTATATATTTCTTACGCCTTTTCCAAATTGTTTTCTAATTATACAATACTTTTCAAAAAAACATGGAGTACTATGGAAAACGCTACAAAAATTGGTTAGTCTTTCTTGCATCCACCCTCACTATAAGAAACCCGTTTTTTTTTTTATGTTAGTCCTCAGACACGGATGTCCAAGGGAACATCACATCGTCTATAAGAGGTTCGGCCCTAGAGTTGGAATTTTTGGGATGTTTGGATGAGCATACATGATTTTGTGTGAGAACGTTGTGATGCTTGGAAGGACAGTGTTGTTTCCTTGGACACGGCAGACGACATGAATGCGTTTCTAAAAGTGTCGGCAATGACAAAGACTGCCACGTCAGCGCCTTTGGTTGTTTTGACCGTGCATAAATTAATTATTTTCAGTGCAATTTTAAGAAAAAAAACTGCCCAAGTTAAAAAAAAAATGAAGGCAGACAATGGAACCACATATGAAAAAAGCATGGTCCACTTTGTCTGACATGGCAGGTGATGTGGCAAAACTATAATGTGGCACTCTAATGTATTGAGTTGGCACTTAAATATGCTAACATGGCATGCCACGTCATCTTCTCGGGGTGTCCTATTGGTGCATCATTGATTTCTTCTCAGACATCTCTTCTGACGTCTAGACGTTTCTAAAGACGTTAATGGACAGGACATCCTCAGCCTCAGCCTCACTTTGTCGTAATGTGGCGCTTGTTATTTGTTTGTACCGTGCTTAGTTATGTAATGTAGTCGTTGACATTAAGGCCAATGGTAGAGGACGTTTTTGTAGTTACCCTTTGCACTTATTGATGCCCTTGACCGATGTCAAGAAGAATATAAGCATGCTTCTTTCATAATCCCCAAAGGGCAATGGAAGAAGAAGACCTAGAAAGTCTAAGAAGAAGTTTCTTTGCTACTTCCATCATGTGAACACTTCTTTCTCACTACGCAACGATAAAAAAGAATTGGGAGTGCACATGGGACATTTGAAGTTTAGGCTTCAAGCATACATGTTTGACACTACAATGTATAGTGTGGAAGGACTCATAGACATCTATTTAGCTTGGCACATTTTCATATACTATGATGAATGGGGTCCATTTGATTATGTGAAGCCAGCGGAAACATGTACCTAACTTTAGACATAAGAGACGTACCCCATGCACAAAGTGCACTGCTGCCCATTGAAAACACATTGTCAGAGTGACCTCGGATGCCGACAAACACCTTCCCGGACATCGTCACGTCAATAGTACTAATGTTGTTGCAGACGTCCATTGCTTTGGCTCTACTATAGTCATGTCCACCCTCCTACTACGCTTCATCCTCCATCAACAGAGTGTCCACTGCTTTGGCAATGTAGTTCCCTCTAATTTCTGCAGAAGTGCGTGCCGGGTTGACTTCCCTCTCTACACTAGAAGAAAAATGTGTTGAAATTAACATGTTGTGAACGTTGAAATCACGTTTTCAGAAATATAACAAGCAAACAAAAAACCATCAGATTGGTTATGATGAAATTTGCGTTCAGAATGTGGATTAACAAATGCGTTTGGACTGAAATTTTGGCCGTTCGGTATCTTGTTTGCTGTGTTTCACTTAACGTGCTGCAACTGCCACTTCAGTGTCCACATGTTCAAGTCATCTGAGTTCACGCCATGGTAATTGTCACGTGAATGTTCATGCATTTCATTTTGTTTTTTCACTTGACATGATATGTGTCTTGTGCTGCGCGAGTTGACATGGAGACCTCTCTTCTACGGCTGTTAGGCCACGTGTTTGTGAAACCCCAATTTAAGAAACACTAGAAACCATTAATTGAAGTGAAATTCTTCTCTATAAATACAAAATAAGCATTGCAATGACACATGAAGCATGCATATAGTAGCAAAATTGGCCAATACTACATAGTAATTACAAATTATATTGCAATTTATTGAAAGTATTTAATAAATGTACATGTATTTCATCTATAAATGTACAATCACTATGCAATGTTACTTTTGTTTAAGTAAATGACGTCACGAGCTGTTGCTATCCGTGTAGTAAAATACATTATTTTTGGAGTCTGTGCTAGAGCCATCATCATAGAAGTCTATAGGAATAGTGATGTGTCCAACACAAACTCAAAAAATCATGTACTCCACTAGTTAGTAGGACAGCAATAGCGCTTCAGCCAACAACAAAGACAAATTCAGGAAAGGAAAAGCATGGAAATCACAGAACCAAACTCTACCATCTCCCTTGAGATGAATTCTTACGCACTACACTATAAAAAGCATAGCCTGTGAGAATCCTTTTCAAGTGTAGAGGAAGAGTTTGGTTCTACAAATTCTTTGCTCTTTCCTTCCCTAAGTTTGTCTTTGCTGTTGACTAAAGTGGTTCAAACACATTGGTGCCGCCATCTTTTTGTGGATTTCATTCTTCCAACATCCATTTCAATGATTATGGTGTTAGAAGTTTGGTAATGTTCTAAAACATTTCAATATTTACTTTCTCTTTAAGAAAACTATCCTATCAAACCTACAACAACTATGAGTGTGTTCTACTCTTCAATTTTTCCAATGCTGCCAATAACTCAGGCCCTCGACTATATCCAGTATTTTTTGACAATCTCTGGCTTGCAAACTCCAGTTGTTGCTTCTTCAAGGGTCTTTCTTCCCAAGCATCCCACGGACAACGACCCGAGTGAATTGGAATAGGGTTAACAGCATGTGACTTGCACTGCCGTCGTGCAATCCCTAGAGAATTGAACTTTGGTAAAATACGGTGGGCGGTGTTAGATGTCAAAGGCCGCTCTTTGTAATCATAATTAGGAAGAGGGAGTTCACTCAAACTAATGGCGCGTATGGCAATGGACTTTTGCAATATGACATCACCTTGCATGAACAAATGAAACCCAGCATTACAGTGAGATTCCAAGACATATGGCAGATATTTGTAGAACACACGTTGCATTCCTAACTCCAAAGAGCAGAACCTTTACCTCATGAGCAGGTGTGGGAGCCCGGAATGCCGAATTCTATTACTTTGTAATAGAATTAGGTTAAAGATATTTTATTTCCATATTTTTCTTGTTGTTTTATAGGTTAATGTACATAGTTTAGTAGATTTTTAGATCAGCAACCATTAGATCTCTTAAAAGAGATAAAATGGTTAAGACGGGTCTTAATTGTTCCTGTCTTGAACCGAAAATCGGAAATATATGTGGGACCAAAACTAGGATTCCAGGGATTCGGGAACAGTCAAACCGATATCAAAAACAAAAATTGGAAGCCAATAGTCACTAACGGGAAAACTAGAGAGCCGTTGAACGGAAATCATTTCTCGATATGGACAGGAATGGCCAGTTCTAACGATGGGGAAATCGGATGGTCAGGAGAGAGGAAGGGGTCAAGTAGAAGCATCCACATTCTATCTTCACATTCTGGTGTTTCCTGACTTTGAGTGAATGTTTGTAAGAAAGTGTAGCACTGAAGAGCTTGGAGGAGTGCAAGTTTTGAGATTCCGGTCACAATTAGGCGATTGTGAGATTGATTAGCTTTGTGAAAGAAAACAATAGTAGAGCTCAATTGACTAGGGCAAGAAGAGTTGAGAGGTTGTTAGTCAGTCCAAGTAGTTGCTAGAGCCATGGTGAAGGCAGAAGCAAGTGAGGAGTCGCCTTCACTGAAACTCCGGTCAGTGGTACCCGGATTGCCGAAGAATGCCAAGGAGAAGGCGCTCTTGTGGGAGGACCTGAAAGGGCTGGGATGTGATGGTTTCATGCGGAGGCCAAGGAACCTGAAGAACGAGTCGATGGTTGGGGAGCTGCTCTCGAAGCAGTCAAGCGAGTAGCATCATACAATCCGGGCGCCACCAACCGGATGGACTTTGGATATGAGGAGCGAGGTGTACAACTTTCCCAAGGAAGGAAAAGGAGTAGCTGGATGACAGCACGAGTTTGAGAATGGTACGTTTTGCAACCCTGTCCACCCCAAGGATGGATATGCCATGGCAAATTGCATAAACTTAAGGCATAGGAGAGTGTTGGAGTTCTTAGTTCTAATTCTGAATCCGGAGAGTCCTACCCGGGCCACCATTACGATAGCAAAGACAATTTTTGGAGCGTTGACCAGAGGGAGGAAAGTGAATTGGGGTTTAATACTTAAGGAAGTTGTGAGCAAAATGGTCTCAGTGGTAGGCAAGTCTAGACCTTCCGGTTTATCTCCCTTTCTCTTCCACCTCTATGAGCACAATGAATAACTGAGAGGGAAGGAAGTAACCGAGTACAAGTCCGCAGATGTGATGTTATAGCATGACATTAGTTTGGAACCGGAAGAGCAGAAAGAGGCGTGAATAGATGAGTCAGAACCGAAAGAGGAACCGGAGGAACCCCAAAAGAAAGGCAAGGAAGTAGTTGGAGAGGGGACTAGTAAGGATCCCGGATTGGGCATAGTCAACTGACCCTCTTGGGGCGATTATAAGTGAACTGAAGGGCATCCAAGAGAAAATAAGGAGTGATAAGGAGGTGTCCCGTAAGTCAGAAAACCAGATAGCTAGCCTAACCGGTCAATTAAAGTATCTAAAGAAGGAGATAGAGAAAAAGTCTGAGAGTGAGGTTAGACAGCTCTCGGCTGAAACCTTAGACACCCTTAACCGGATCCGGAAGTTTATTGGGAATCCGGGCGATGTAGTCAACAAGCCAAACTTTTTGAGGCTGGAGTTCTTGAGGAGGAATCTCAGATGGGATCCAAGGTTGTTTTAGTCTTAACGTCCTATCATGAGGAGATGGAGCGTACCTTATTTGAGTTGAAAGAAGTCATGGAGAATGCGGGCTTCTACTTGGAACCGGAACCGACAAAGGCAAAAGAAAAGGTGAAGGTGGAAACTCCGAGCAAGGCAACGCCGTCAAAGAGTTCAGCTGACCAGAAGTCGAAGAGAGAACGAGAAGAAAAGACCACACCAGCCAGCCACTCCAAATTGAAGATTGACACGGCAACTGGAAAAGGGTTTTCACCTGGATCCTAGACCCGTAGTCAAAGTAAATTTGCAAAACCAGATCAAGGCACTCCATAGAGCATCCTTTCCGGTCGGTCAGACAAGCCAATAGTAAGACGGCGGAAATCAACATCAAAGAGGGGTAGGGAGGCGTCACCCCCGATTGAGATTGAATTTGAAGAGGGTGAGTTGCCAGAGACCATAGAGAAGGAGGAGAGCGAGTCCGAATCAGGATCAAAATCCGAGGAAGGAGAAGAAGAATTTGAACCGGAATCGGAACCTGCGCGTGAAAAGGGGAAAGGTAAACCTCCAACTCCCCCAAAGGGGAAAGCTTCTAAGCCTACTAGAGGTAGACAGCAGCCAATAAGGAAAGGAATAGTCAAGACTACACCAACGCCATCCAAGCGGCAGAAGAAGTAGGTAGAAAGTTTTTAAAAGTTGAATTAAAGAATTAGTATAACTCCAATTTCTGGTAGGTGGAAAGTAAAAGTAGAGTCCAGTTAAGTTACTTTAGGAAAGTAAAAGATAGGTGGAGTTCAGTTAAGTAGAGGAAAGTTAAAGTTTTAGAAAGCAGCTTTCTAGTTGCTTTCCGGTTGCATGCACCTGAACAGCTGGATCCGGGTTTTCCTGGATCTAAGATCCACTTTTGTAGAAAGGTTTGGGTGTTAGGAAGTCAACACTTCTAGTTAGGATTTTGAGATTGGAGGAATGACGCGTGTCATTCTTTGGTCTGTAGTTAGAATTCTCATGGGGCCTTCTTGGGTTTCCCTTGGTTTGGTATTTAGGGGGTTGAAGTAAGTTTCAATCCCGGGCTTGATAGGATATTTTTATCTTACATTTGTGTTCTTTTTCATTTTCCATTGCAAAGTATTTTGATTTCCACATCCTAAGTATTGGTCTGAAATGTTTTGATGCTGGGTTGGTATGTTGGTAATGCTAGAACCATTACTTCGTGCGGGTAGCTGTGTTTGCAGGTTTGGGAAGAAGATGAGTGCCCTCAGATGTTTCTTGTATCCGGTTTTCGAGAGTAGCAACTCTGTCTGAGAGTTTGGATCAGGGGAATTTGTCATTGTAGTATTGTGAGGATGGTAGGGGTTTCTTGAGTGCCCTTTTGATCCGGATTAAGCGTCTGGGTTAGTTGTGAGGAGAAACTGAAGTCCTATTTCTTTTTTTCTTTTTTTCTTTTTTTTTCTTTTTAGTGGAACTTATGTCACTCTAAACATTGAAGGGTAGAAATTCACGCAGCCTTCCTCAATTGCAGTATGCGGAACCATCTGATATAGAGGCTAAACTTCTAACCGGTTACTAAGATTGAGGATCCAGAAGCGGAAACAAGAAGAGGCACAGGGTAAAGACACTCCTTCCGGTTCCGATTTTGAGTCCTAGGATCAAAGTTGTATTAGAGAGAAAGGGGGCGATACATTGTTGAGACACTGCCCTTTTGTTGTTGAGCGGATTAGGACTAGAGAGGGAGAGTCCAATCGGATGGAAAGCAATCACTTAGGAATATAAAGCTTTCCGTTCTAAGAATCTGGTTTGCTTGTGGTTGTTGTGACTTTTGCATCCGATTTCGGTCATCACTGGAGAATTCCAAACTAGATCTTTGAGGGAACAATACCCAAGTCACCCTAAAGACGTTTTTAACACGGTAGAACGTCTACTGGAGGAAAATTATTTTCTTGTGCTACGACAACAGGCATCATATTTATTCCTTCCTTGTACAGCTTTCTTGGAGTGACAACATTCATTTCTAGGCAATGGTAGGGCAAAGTCAATCCAGGACGCCGTTTGAGTGGAGAAGGCAACCACATTGCTTGATGCCGCTTTCCTCCATTTGGAAGACTGTCAACAACCCTGTCATCGACAGGCTTTGTCAAGAAATCCATTGTCAACTGTGCGGTGGCCGCGGACAACATGATGTATTCGAATCCGCCTTGCGATATGACAAACTGTCCATAATTAGAGTAGGAAGCAGCAGAAGCAGCACACTTGATATGGGAATCAATTGGAGGTACCAAAGTAGCACGCAAAGAAGCCTGGAGACACAAATTAGAAACCATTGTTAAAACAACATTTGTTTAGACACAAATATTACATACAAGCAATTCAATACAAAGTCATATCATAGTCCACGTCATCGTGACTCCGACTCCTGATAAAACAACATACAGAAGTGTTCTACTTCCACCTTCCTGTGTTGGGCTCTCTGAGATTCTTCAAAGATTGATGTATGATTGGGATTCCTCACTTTCCACTTAGAGAACACGGTATTAGAGTACTTGACGGCATCCATGAGCTCCCTATACTCGGTTGTGTCTTCTTTGTTAAAGAAGTGCAAGCGCCCAAAAATATTATCTCTCCGAAAGGGGTACAATTTCAAGGGCTTGTCCAAGTGCAAGCGTTGGATGTAGGGCAAAAGATGATCTATGAGGATCCCATCCGTTGTTCTATCACCCACATGTGACGATGGCTCAAAGAGGATCACATTTTTTGGGTGATTAACTACGTGCTTTGCAGGACTGTCGTCCACTATGATTGAATTTTCCATCGAGAACTGTCGGAACCTGAAAATCCACTTTTACTAATTTAAAATATAAACGAAGGAATAATATTCTTCTTAGCAGTACATTTTTTCGATTTTAAGATAGTTATAGACCGTCTAATGTTTAGAACCGGAAACTGGAAGTGGACTGATCAGGAATCGATGTAAAGGCTAACCGAATGTACCGGAAACAAGGAACCGGAGTTCGAATTCGCCTAGACCGGATCAGGAAAGGGATAACAGAAATCGGCATCCAACGGTGACCTACTTAACCCTAGGGAACTACGGGAACGTTCTAATCATTAGTGAACGGAAATCTTAAACGGGTAGGTTTAACAGGCAAAGCCTAGATTAGGGGAATCATTAGGAGTAGCTGGGATTGGCTCTCTTAAACCCCATCCGTCTAAAGACTGGTCACTTACATTTTCCTGCCCTGACTGAAAGTTGTAGCAACGTACACCATTACTGATTTCCGGTCTGTGCATCAGTACTGGTTTTTGAGTTGACGGACTGCGGAAGAGAGTGCTTGAAGAACATTAAGCACAAGAGAGAGGTCTGCTAGCATCCCAGCTTAGCGTTAGTGCTTGTACAGCTGAAAGGGAGAGAGAGAGAGTCGTGAGGACCACTCTTTTTCCGATTTTCGAGAGTAGACTGGCCGCATCCTAACGAAAGGAGAGATGGCTGCAAGTCAGAGCGGTGGAGCCACCATCTCGCTCCGGTATGTGATGCCACGATTGCCCAAGGAGGAGCTGGAGCTGGCGGAGCTGAAGGAAGACTTGGAGCAGATGGGGTGCACTGGGTTCCTGATCCGACCGTGGGACTTCAAAAACAAAGCAATAGTGACAGAATTGAGGCCTGGAGTGCCAACTCACGCCGTGACCACAATCCGTGCAAAGCCCAAGTGATGGATGGCGGACATGTGGAGGAAGGTCTATCTATTCAACCAGGAAGGCGAAGGAAGTGCATCCCGGAAACACAAGTATACGGTGGATAAGTTCCAAAACCCAATAAATAAGAAAGACGGATTCTCAGTCACCGACTGTATCAATCAGAGAGAGAAGCGGTTGTTATAGTATGTCTTGGCCATTCTCAACCCGGAAAGGCCAAGCCGAGTTTCTCTGACATTAGCCAACACAATATTTGGCGCATTGTCTGGAGACCGGAAAGTAGATTGGGGGTGATCATCCAGGACCAAGTACTGAAAATGGTGAATAATGTTGGGAAGGCCAAGCCCTCCGCCATCTGTCCATTCCTAATTCATCTGTATCATTCTGAGGGGGTGATGACAAAAGATGAAGAGGTAGAGTATGAGGCCGCTGCTGCCCTGGTAGAGTTTGAAGTTCCGGACTTAGATCCTGAGACTGGAAAAGAGGAAGAATCCTCAGATGAGGGAAACAATGAGGATGAGCAGAGCGACTCTGAGGACAATGAGGATGAGAGTGAGGATGATGATAAGGGTGAGGAAATAAGAGGAAAGGGTCAAGTAGATGAAGAGTAGACCAATGATACCGGTCCGGTCTGGAGAGACGAGCCGCTAGAGAGAATCACCCGACAATTCAGCGACTTCAGGACCCGGTACGAGATAGAGCGAGGGGCACTGCAGACCATCTGCACCACAGTGGGCGCCGTCCACCCAGCTCAAGCCTTAACCGGGGTAATACGGCTTACCCGAGAGAAGGAAAAGAGTAAAAACAAGGAAGAATTGGCAAAGCTTTCCGGCCAAGTGGCCACTCTTAAACAGGAGTTGCGCCATAAAACAGAAGAGGTGGAGAAGGAGAAAACGTTCTCCACACAGACGCGAAACACCATCTCCCGAATCCGGGAATTCATCACCCATCCGGGTGAAGTTGTCAACAAGGCTAACTTGTTTGACCAACAAGTAATGGTGGAAGGACGACAGTTGCATCAGAAGCTCATACTGGCTATGGTGATTTATCACAAGAAGATGGAGTCCACATTGGAGCATCTGCAAGAAGTGATGCGCGAGGTAAACCCTCAAAGTGATCCTGCACCGAGACCGGAACAGGATCACGAACCAGTTCAGCAGCCAACAGCAGAGGACAAGGGTAAAGGTGAGACTTCTCACGAGCAACCAGACCTACCTGTATCGGAGGAGCACCAGGAAGCCAAGACAAGTCAGGTGCAGGAGACTGAGGTGGAGATTACCAAAGTCACCGACCCGGATCCGGAGAATGACGAGTTGGAGGTCACGAAGGTGACGAGACCGGATCCAGCAAAGGCACAGGGACCGGAACCGGCAACCAGACCAGGAGGGTCCATTCCAGAGGAGAGTGCCAAGGTGAAGTAGATCAGTGCCCTCTCACCCTCCAAATCTTCTCTCAAGACTCCCGGAAAGAAGGTGCAGTTTGGAGATGCAAGGAAGATGACAGCCTTGATGCAGTCCGTGGTGAAGATAGAGACTGGAGCCGATCGCGGCACTTCATCCAGCTCACCGAGTAAGGGCCTAAATCAAGAAACCTGCTGGAGGAGATGCGACACCTCAGAGCAAGGTAGCAAAGCCTGCTCCAGTCCCGCATAAGAGAAAGGCTCATGAACCATAGTCAGCCAAGAGGAAATCCACCAAGATTCAAGAGGAGGAGGAAGAAGAAGAAGATTACAACTATGATGAAGAGGAATCCGGTTCCGACTAGGATTCTGAACCTTATTCGGATCCCGATCAGGCCTTGGCAGAGAGCCGAGCGACAAAGGCGAAGGCGGCCAGAGAGAAGGCAAAAGTTCGGTCCAAACAAACTGCCAGGTCGCAGACCGGAAAGAAGCTCTTGACCCGGAAGGGACCAGCTAAGGCAGGGTTTTCTCCAGTAAAAAAGAATAGGAAGTAGGTGAAGGTTCTGACAGTGACTGTAGGGCTGCATGCCTAATTTTGACAAGTAGATGTGTAGGTATATTTTTAGTTTAGAAGGAGTTAGGACTCAAGTTGATTCCAGATTTTTAGGATCTAAGATCCACTTTTAGTGGGAGCTTTTTGACTGTAGCTTAAGTTACCTAAATTAGACATGAAGTTAGGAATGAAACGTGTCATTCCATTAGCTGTATTTAGCCTTATGTGCTTTTTGAGTTTGAGGTATAGTTTAGTATTTAAAGGCGGATTTTAGGTTTGATCCGGGTAGCATTTTCCATACTTTGTATTTTTCCAATTTTCTGCAAATACCGTTGGAGTTTTCCAATTTACAATTGTGAGCTGTACCTTTTAGCACTTGTCCGTGTTATCGTGAGAGTAGTGAGATCGTGCAGAGTTGGGTAAGGAGGAAGTGAAACCCGGATACAGGAAGTATCCGGTCCCTGGAGAAATTGCGTGTTAGACAAGATACAATAGGATTTCCTTGCGAGGATTAGAGCTGGCTTTTGTCAAGAAGCTGCTTTTGTCAAGAAGTATTATAGCTCTTCCATTTTGTTCCTGACGCCCCTTCTCTACCTAGGCCATGGATTGTCCTATAGTCTGTCATTGTAGTAATTGTTAGGAGAATCCAGACTTTTTTGCGTGACCTGCTAGCTTGCATAGCCCATCCGGTCTAGTTGTGAGGACGGTCTCTTTCTCGTTGTTCTTGTCAAAGTTTTCTTTTGAAGTTTATATCGTGGATCTTCTGACACGTTAAAACTCGGAGGGTAGGAGTTAAGCTTCCTTCTTGAAGCCCAAAGTTGCAGATCCCTTTTGGTCTAGAGGTTAAACTCGAATTTATTACATATAGTTACATACTCTAGACCGGATATATAATCGGGAAAGGAGTTTCTGGTTCCGGATTACTGGAGCTAGATCCGGTCTAGACTAGTACTTGGGGTTTGTTTTGGGATACCAATTCACTGCATTCCGGCCACTTAGTAGAATTACACCAAGATCTCTACAAAACGATACACGAGTCACTTTAGGGTCCATTAAGGCCTTAGAGAAGGATTTTGTACTTTTTGTGCTACGACAAGAACATTGAGTCGCTCATTTGGAACAACTTCTCCAGTGGTTTCAGGAACAAGTCCTTGTTTGTCCCCTTAACCTTGTAGTTGCCTATCTTCCCATATCAGCAGGTTGCATTGCTCTTGTCCGAAGACATGTAACGGCGGATCTAAGCCTTTGAAGAGATAATTGCACACCTGCATGGCTGTGCACCTCTTCAAAGAGCTCCACACAAACAAATTTGCGAACTTCAACAACTCCCGGAGAAGAATAAGGCAGTGGGGCCAAATTGTGACTTTCTTGAAAAAACTTCATTGGGTTTGGCGTATCTTCCTTCCCACATATAATACCTCTTATCCTCACAGACGCATAGAACCCTATTCAAATCCAGGACAACATGGAGCCATTTTTGAGTCACCCTGGACGTGAATGGGAGGAGGACTTGGTCCTCCACCTCACCTTTTGAAACGCATGCCTCACTGCTAACCTGCTCAGGAATTACAGCAAAATGAGCAGACAGTTAAACTAGGGCATTGTTCAGCACATTTTGAAAACTAAAGAAAAGAATGATAGAAAAACTAGTTGTGGGAATTTGAAAACTCAAGTAGATAGAAAATAGGATAAAATTGGGTTAGCATACTTTAAGTTTTTTGAATTTGTTATTAGTATCTAAGAATCCAGGTCAGCTAGAAAGAAATTAGAAATAGTTGATATCTGGATTGCTAGAATTCCTAAACCGGATAAAAATTTCGGTGACAGACGAAAGCCGTAGGACGGAAGAGGGATCCAAAAAGCCTATGATCGGCAACCTTCGAGCCTAGATCTCCTAGGGCACTGTTACGGGAATGGTCTCATACTTGTTCCTTTAGGGAACTGTCGGCCAAAGGCCAAGTACTTAAGGGCTTAGCTTCCATTTCTTCTCTCTTTCTTCTTGTACTTGTGGCGTGCGCTTAGAGAGTGAAAGTGTGGTGAGTTAGGACCGTGCTAGGGAGAGATCGGAGAGATCGGTGAGGTCGGTGCCGATTGCACCAAATTAGCAAGTCGGTAAACTATGGCAAGGCCGGCCTAGATGATGTCTCCGGCGATTCCTAAGGATCCGGAAGTCTGGAAGCACTTGGAGGAGGACTTAGAAACGATAAAATGCACCAGATTGTTGCGACGCCCCTGGAGTTTGAAGAATGATGAGATCATCGCGAAACTCGTAGTGGGAGTTCAAAATTAGTACCAGTTGACTGTGAAAGGCCAACCCAAACTTTGAACCGAGGACATCTGGGCGGAACTGTATTCGTTCTGGAAAGTCGGATTTGGTTTAGCTCCCTGTAATGATAGGACCGGGCAGAGTAAGTTCCGGGGTCCGGCGCATAATAAGGAGGGATACAGTATTCATGACTATATCGAGGATAAGCATAGCCGGATTCTGGAGTTTCTCATTCCGATTTTGTATCCGGAGAAGCCGACCCGAGTTATGGCGACAATTGCAAGCACCAGATTCGGAGGATTGGAAGGCCGGCCGGTGAACTGGGGTAGACTTATCACGGACGTAGTCTCCAAGTTAGTTGCGCAAGCAACTTCTGGAAAAGCCACCCTGCTCAGCCCGTATCTTTTCCATCTTTATCATTAGCAGGGTTTTATGAATGAACTGGAGATGCATGTGTACATCCATGGAGAGGAAGTCCTAAAGTACGGGTTTACGGAAGAAGTCCAACTAGACCAATTTGTCCAAGGAGAATTCGAAGAAGAAGAATCGAAGCAGCCGCCTTTGACGCACAAGCGGATCAGGAGACGGAAATCCACGGATCAAGCTGTGCGAAGCAAGCAAGTGGTTACGGATGACAAACCGCAACTAGAGTATCCAAAAAATGACTACATGAAGGAGTTCTGAGAGCATGGACATAAGTGGGCCGTCGAGTGTTGGTTCATCCACAATAAGAGGGCAGAATACATCAGCGGGGCCATGATGCTCTTGGGAGTGAATTGCCCAGAGCAGATAGCGGATGTGATCCGGAGAAGGACGGATCCGGGGGCACTGAAGGTGCAAGAGCTCCACATCCAAAATCTACAACAGGACAAGACGGATATCAGATCCCGGGTAGCTCAACTAGAGAGCGAGCTAGAGGTGGCAAGGACGAAGGAGGCAGACCCTTCCAACCTCGTCCGGAATCTGTTGACTTTGGTGGTAGCTCCAGCGGAGCAAGTGTTATGAGCCCGGCTCTTTACCAACAACCTGACAAACAAAGGTCACCCATCTGAACCAAATGTGCTAAGGAAGCTCATCAACTACCAAGCCCGGATGGAGAAGGTGTTGGAAGAGATGCGGCAGCTGATGGGTCAACTTGACTTGGGCAGGGAATTGGATTTTGAGGGTTTCCCGGAGGTTGCGAATGCCCAAAATTATTTGCAGACTCTAGCCAGAAAAGCAGGACCAAAGGAGAATCCGGTAAGGAGACAAGATATGCTGATCAATGAGACCAGTATGCCCCTAATGTCCGGAAAGGAGGGAACCGAAACTTCTGTTCCGATGAGGACGGCAAGAGCTGTTGTGACAGTACCAGAAGCTGCAACACCGGAAAAGGTGAGAGACTTAATTCCGGAAACAAGATTCACCTTTCTTACGGGTGAGTCGGCGTGACCAACTGGAGCTGCAACCCTTGCGCTACATCAAAGTCCGAGGTTCGTTGTAGCCTAGCCGGACCTTTGGGGCCATCAAGAATCCGGCTCAGAAGTATCCGGAGAAGTTCACCCACATGCAGCAAGCTTCTCCACCCAAGGGCGATAAAATTCCATTGGAAATTTTGGATGATGAAGAGGAAGAATGTGAAACCGAAAAGGAGTCGGTGGACGAGGCTACTCCCCCTCAAGGGCGCACGATCATCACTCGGGCGCAGGCCAAGAGCACGCCAATGAAGTCATCGCCGACCAAGGCAAGGAGCAGCGTGAAGAAATCGAGAAGGAAATAGTTAGTTTGATGGGTTTTTGTTTATTTGTTTTGAATTCGTTCCGTCTCGGGTTTTCCGGAGGTGGGACCCAATTTGGATTCTTAGGAGGCTGCCGGCCTGGGTTTTCCGGTTATCTCGGATGTTAGCTTGATTGGCCACCCTAATTTTTGGGTGTGTCCTTTTTGCTTTTTTGCTTTTTAGTTTGGGTTTTTAAGGGTGGGCAGGCTTCTTGCCCTCTCATTCCATTCCAGTCCATTAGAGTGCATTTTGATTGTGTTCTTTTGCTTTCTTTAATCAGAGACCCCTTGTGGATATTTCTGGATCCAGCTATGTGCATGAGTAAGAGTATTTGCAAGAGTGTTAAAGTGTAAGAAAGACGGGTGAGGAGGAGTTCGGATCTAAGTCAACTGGGTGTGATTAGTAGTCAGCTTTTGAGAGAACTCTGGATCTGTGAAGGAGGATTAGAGCACTGCGTCTTTAAACTGCTGAGATAGTGATCCAGAAGAGTGGAGTGGATGCACGTCCGGAACCCAGGAAGGGCTTTGTGCGGAGGTAAGCGATCACTAGCAAAATATTCCCCACCATCGGAAGGCCTACCAACTACCGGATCAGTCTGAGAGTCTCAAACAGCATCACTACCGGTTCCGGGTGCTTGATCTGTTGTTGTTGTGAAGGAGTGGAAAGTAGATTCTGAGTGACCTGTTTTTCTGGAAAGATCATCCGGAGAGTTGTGAGGATCACTATCTGCCTCTTCCTTGCTGCAACACCGATAGAGAGTGTGTGTGTTTTTGTGTGTTTGTGAGTGTTTGAATTACAAGTGGTGAGTCCCTACCCCTCTGAAAGACCAACAGTGGACCCCCTGACGGTAAATTAGGGGTACAGAAAACCAGAGTTTTGATTGAGAGTTACCAGAATTCGGGTAAGGACGGATCCGGATTGGATTCTGAAAGGTAGTATTATCCGGAAGGAGAAAGAGTAAAGAGATTGAGTTACGGATTGCTTGGGGTTTTGTTTTGGAGAGATATTTGGATAGCCCTAGTTTGCAATAACATCTAGAATTCCTTGGGGCAATATTTCGTGTTATCTTAGCACATCTTTGTGTTAAGGATACTTACGCCTGGACTGCACATACGACAATCCCTATGGTTCTTAACACATTTTGCATAGTGTATGACTCATGGCCTTGGGGTGATCGACATGAATTCCAATTAGTTCAGTTTGTGCATCTGCAGAATACTGTTTGTAGTATTGCCATTGCATTCTCAACCATAGGGGGCCCTTTTAGTCCCAACACATTTTGCAATGTATCACTCGTGGCCATAGGATGATTGACATATATTCCAATTTGTTTTGTGTGTGCATGTGCAGGATTTTATTTGTAGTATTGTTGTTGCATTTTCAAACGCAAGGGTCTTTCTTATCCACCTCCACATTTTGCAGTGTAATATTTGTGCCCCTGGGCTTATCGCATGTATTCCAATTTGTTCTATGCATGTACAAGATTCTATTTGAAGAATCATTTTGAGTTATCATGTCATCGGAATGTGGAATTTATAGATTTTGTCAACATTTTCTTTGGTGCTCATGAAGTTCTAGATTGGTTTGTGTATATAGTAGTTATTAAAAATCAGCCTTATCGGTTTCTTCTGGTATCCTATGCGAGGGAGGCAATTCAATATTGTCTCCGGAATTCACAGAATCACAATACTGCAGTTCATTAAAATGACGCTCCGCGAAAAGCGGAGTGAAACATTTCACTCAAGCCTAGTTAAATGTCCGACTTAGATGCATCTGCAGAATACCATCACCTTCAACTCGATGCGAGTTAAATTATGGTTGAAGTTTTAATTTCTGGATAGTAACTAATGGAGTCGATTTGAACCAAAATCAAATACTTAGTATCCAGAAAGTTTTAGCTCGACCCGAATTAAATCGTCGGCTGAATGGTAGATATCTCTATTTGTAGACGAATATAAGACAAATACTGCTTTCACCCTTTTTAATTCGGATCGAGTTGAATGTTTTGACACAAGTGTTACTCCAGAAACGACTCGACAAAGTAGTGATTCCAAGTTTCACAAAAACTACGATTAACATTCTTGTCACCTAGAAGTAATCATTGTTTGAGGGTCTCCGTCTGAAATCTATATGGGTTGCATCGGCCGCCAACCAGGTAGAGGTCTGGAAGTCAATTTAACTTGAGTCGAGATGAGAGTGTTGAGATCATTGCTATCAGATTCGGCTGGAGTGGATGTCGTGGGAATGCGACTTCTGACTTTGACGTTTGGTTAATCACATCTAGATGATAGAGAACTTGACCTCTTGAAATCCATGTTCCTGTGCCACACCCTTGAGTACTAATTTAACTTGCCTCCAGTTGAATATGCTGGTATTCCAAAGTGGTGGAATGTAAGTACCTCATTATCTTGTTAATCCTCATTACCTTTGTGCGCAAGGAATATGGATGCCATTTGCGGCCTGATCAGGAGTATCCCTCAAATGATGGCGAGGTGGAGAATATGCAGTTACAAGACATCATCATTCCCAAATGTGATGGTATCTCGAGACGACTTTGGAGCACTAAGATCGTAGTCCTGCACAATGCCAATGGTCTCCGCATGGCTAAGGGAATCTGTCTTAGCGTGAATTCGGAACACGTTGTTGGTAGCAATGGTCCACTAGGAGATTCTCTTGTCGCAGTACAGATCTCTAAGTCCCTACAGCCTACTGATGTTCCTCATGACTGGAAATACTTACTTCGTGCATGGCCCATCGATCGTGTCTTTCTAAATGGAGCAAGCTTAAGTGATCACAAGATTTGAGACGAGTACAATCGTCGGCAGGCAAGACTATTGCAACCATCTTTGTCAACTGCGAGACCGTATACAAGCATTGTCAGGAATCCTCCACCTCCTCAAGTTTGTGTATAAGCCAACAATCTATTCACTTAGGAATCTATCAACTCAATGTCGAGCAAGATGTGCTGCTCGAGCAATTTTGTCCAACCTTTTCCAAGAGAGAAAATTTGTGCCTTTCGTGAATGTATGTACCACAAGACAATCCTCAAATTCCATTACCACATGAAGTTGGACGTGCACCGACAGGTCCATCGTGATACTCAGGGTAAAAGAGTAGTCACGCTTGAAGGGATCAATGTCTGTATGGCGGCGTGGAGATATATTGCAGGTGTCTTGAAATCCACCTTCCATTGTTTTCAAGGATATGCTGCTAGAGGTGATCAAGCTCAGTCTCATGGAAATTTGGGCTTGCAGAAGACTCAGAAGCATTCCTTGCAGGCCGCAGTGACGTTAAAATGCTTGCTTGAAAAGTTAGTTGACCATATGCCGCACCGTACGCATAGTCTTCCTTTCGGAGAGAAGGTCGTGTCCAAGGTTTTGCCGGCCACCTTCACGTGGAAGAATCTACTCCCTGACATCAACGCAACAAATGCTGTGTTTGGGTTGAAAGAAGTCTCCACCTCAAGTATCAGCAAAATTAGGAAATTGAATTTTTCTAAATACTTTGTGAAGAAGCTTGGTGATAAATTTGCTTGTTGCGCGGATTGTGATAGATTTCAAGCACAGAGAAGGACTGCCTCCATTGGATTGCATCGGAAGTGGGACCTTCTACTAGAAAAACACAATATATGTGCACGGGCTCATCGAGATAATTATTACGCAAATCGATATAGGTCAACTGCCTACCCTCACAAATGCTTGAAGATTATGCATGACAAAATGGATCATGCCAAGACAGCGTCTCTTGTGTTTTCCCACATATGCAAGCAACTTGACAGACTCACAAAATTGTCGGTATCAGTCACCGCAATGGTAGCTCATGGGCACGGCGACATGCGTTATGCACATTACGGTCTGGATATCTTCCTGCATGACTCCAATTACACGGTGGGTTCATTAGCTAAGCTCTTACAAGATCTTGAACTCCCTCTAAAGTACTCTTCTAGGGAGTTGTTTGTTGGGTCGAGCTCTGCTCCTCTATTTGAGGCGGTGCTGAAAGGAGCTGAAATGTGCAATTCATCACTTTGGCCACCGCCAGAAGTCCCGATTAAAGCAACTCCACCTCCTCCGGTCCTCAATGTTTAGATGGACAACGCCACAAGAGACAACAAAAATCGAAATGTATTTGCATTTTGGTCTCTCTTTGTTGCGAAGAAGATATTCCAAGAAGTTTATATGAGTTTCATATTGGTTGGTCACACGCACAACTACATCGATGCTTTGTTTGACAGATGGAGCATGCAGTTGAAGAAAGAAAGCTTCCCCACCATCCCAGCCTTCATGAAGTCCATTATGGATGTGGATCGTGTGCCTACAATTCTTCACTTCATTGAGGAGGTACCTAATTTCAAAGCCTTCATAGAAGGCTCCCTTTTGGAAGGGGATGAAGCACTTGTTGGCCATACCAAGGCACAGCAATTCAAGTTTTATTTGAACTTGGAGGGTGTTCCGATCATGAAGTACAAGAGATATTACATGGATAGTGATTGGCTCCCAGAAGAAAGGAGGATCAAATTGTGGCAAGAAGACTTAGAAGGACGGAGTCTATAGCCTTGTGGAATGCCCGTGCCTATTGCCCACCTTCCAGTGAGGGGTACGGATGACATTTCCAAGGGGATTTCTGAGTTCATCAATTATTGGAAGGCATTATGCAACAAAGACAGGAGTGGGGAATATAGGAGATGTTTTGAGGATTTGGTGTTCTATTGGTGGGTGGTGAAAGCATGTTTGACTGAGCCTATTGAATCGTTTGAGCAGCTGAAAGAGGGCTTCTGGCCTTCTACTGGAGTGGAAGCGATTGAGGAGGATAAATTTGACAACAATGGCAAGGTTCGTGAGGAATTTACTGAGGATGATGTCTTTGTGGGGCAACGTTGCGATTGTCCCTTGCCATCTTTCCAAGTGGGTCGTGATCTTGAGAAAGATTTTTTTGTCGCCCTTCGACCTACTGACAGTGATACAAAACCCGTATGGATTGCCAGAGCTTTATCTGCCCCTTTCATAAATCCAAAGCATCCAAATTGTATCTTGATTCAATACTTTAAGCAAACGGCACAAGGGAGAAATGTTCAAGAATTTTACAGTGGTTGGGACTCTACCAAGGAATTACGTTGGAAAGTGGAAGAGACCTAAGAACCTGTTTGGGAGGACACAAATGCTCTCATCACCGCATGGAGGTCCAAGGTTAAGAAAGACACAGTGGAATGTGTCCATCGAATCCCAGCAGCTCAAGTTGATGTCATCAACGGGAGTTTGTGTTTGTATGATTCCAATTAAATATGCACCGCATATTGTGGAGATACTTTGTAGTATTTGAAGCTAGGTTTGGTAGTTAGAATTCCATAGTCCGTATGTTTTTGCATATCCACAAAACCGTTTTATATGATTTTATATTGTATGTTGTAGAGTAGAGATGGTGTCGATAGGAGTAACTAAAGTCTTTTGATAATATAGATTTGTTTTGGGAATATTTATATATTTTGTGTGTAGCCATTTGCGCAGCAAGTGCACTTTTTATAGTATTTAATAAATTTTTTATTCATTCAATGGTACATGTGATATTGTGTATGTTGGCATTGTTTTGTTATCAAATTCTGTAACTAAATTATGTCTTTTAAAAATACAGTACAAGTTGAAAAAAATGGTAGTGGATAAGACCACTTCTTATTCTGTCAACTTCTCAAGCACTTGTCATAGTTTTGTATAGGGAGGTCGATTGATTGTTTAAAATTTCCTGCTTTCAAAGTGCACTGAGCAGCACAAAGCCATGTATACCTCCTAGCTGCTCATACAAATTCAATGGGAATTGAACTTGGACCACCTAAATGAGATGAATAGCCTCCTACAACCAACCGTTCAGCTCATGACTTGGTGTTCAAGGATCATACAACGTGTTTGTATGGAAATGACTATTGTTACTCTGATTAATAAGTAGCCCGAGACACCCTAAACCTAAAACTCTCATTTTAATGGAAATTGCAGGTACAAATTAAAGAATTAAGTTCTCCTTAACTTAAATTTATTTCAAAGCAAATTCAATTGGAGGTACAATTCAAGGCACAATTCAAGGTACAAACTAGGACATTGTTATTTTCGGAGGTCCCCAATCTCCCAAAATATTAAATATGATGTTATGATTGGAATCAAGAATTGGAGAAGGAGGAAGTGCTGGTCGTCTATGCAATCCGCAATCGCATATCCGTCCTTGTTGCTCGGCTCTCCATGAAACTTATCATGGATGAACTCAGCCCTTTGTGCCGCCATGTTCGAGCCCCCTAATCGGAAGTTGAAGACCTCTCTCAACCTCTCTTCTTCCCACTCGGTTGGGTGCCTTCGGACAGTATTGTCGAACTAATTTGACAATTTGCCCTTCAGCTCTCTCACCATCTGCTCCTCTCTAAACCCCTAGGGTTTGTCCATCAACCCTACATAGCCCATTGCGTTGAGGTTGTCCATGAGCTTGATTCTTGCTGGTTCCTTGGAAGGGATGACCGGAACTACCTTCCGAAGCTTAATCTTTGAAAAGGAATTGGGCGCTCCCGGTCTGCTCTTACAAAGTTGAGGCATGGACACGGTCTTGGTTAGCTGGACCCTTTCCGGTCGCTACCTCACTCTCTCCTAGCCGCATGTCCCGTTCCTCACTTTTTCTCGTCCGATCTCAACCAGAAGACAATACAAAATCTGCAACCTACACAATCTTGACCCCTCCCGCACTCTGACGCACTCTCACTTAAGTTTCCGCGCATACAATGGCTTTGGCGCAAACGAAGGCATTAAAGTGCTCAAGGTCAGCTCCAAAACTCAAGGGAAGTAAAGGAACAAAAATGGGGAAGACCAGCCTTTATATAGTTCCAGGACCCCTAACTGGTCATCATGACCTTTTTTCGTCCGGTCCATAGCAATCCAGTTCAACCCTAATCCAATCCGAGATAAGTTCCGGATGTGATTCCGCTCCTGAGTATTAAAACTCTGACCGGATCAAATCCAATTTACCCCTTATTGCATTAGCTTTGTCTGTCTTTAGTCTTCTTTTGCCTCCTAGTAAGATCTGGATTCTAATTACTCGTTTCCGTTCCAACTTTTAGGTAAGCAAGGGAAAACCAAAAATTCTAGTTGCAACACTCCATCCACCATTACCTTGGGAATGGAACATCCCTCTATCTCCACAACCAATTCTGGTAGTCCATAATGTTCTACTTGGGCGAAGTTGACTGTAACCGGTGGAAGCTTGAATCTCCTCTTCCTCCGCTTGGTCCAGGCATCTCGAATCAACTTCTAATAAGTGGTATTATCATGCAAAAGTTGTCCAATGGTAACACTGGCCTTCTGATCCTTGATAGCCTATAAGATGTCATACTTGTTCCCTTTCTTTACTGGTTCAATGATAATTGGGGTGTTATCAAATCTGACTTTTTGTGTCAAGGCAGGTATACCGGAACCGGAAATATCTTTCTCTAGCCGACTGGATTCTGAAATCCTCAAGTTCCTTCTAACATCCTCACTTATGTCTTCAGGGATCCTGATGGGCTCTACCCCATTCCTAAACCTTTCTAAGGGTATAGAGATATTGAATTCATTGGAGTGATGAGAATCATTCAAATCCGGTTCCTGTTGTCTATCTTTCCTAATATTCCGACTTGGTCTACCCTTACTTCTTCCTACTTTTTGATTCTTAATAGAACTACAAGTGTCTACTTTAAGAATCAATTGTTCTACTCTATCTGGTAGTTCCACCTCTAAGGGACAACTTTTTGGATTCTCAATTCTGGCTTTGGATCTATAATTGAGTCCGGTTTGATCTCTCGGAGGTGTCTCTATCTGCTTATAAGTTACCTGGTTTTGCTGGGGTTTCTGACACTGGGACGCATTATGACCATACTCATGACAATTTTGACAAGGAAGGACCAAAGGTGAACCCTGACTTGCCTTGTACAAACATACATTACCATATTGATCCAGACTTCCACAAATGAAACAATATCCAAAAGTTTTAGGGTGAGAAACCATACCCGAATTAATCCCCATTTGGACGGATCTGGGAATGACATTTGCCCTCACCAGCTGTTGAGGCAGTCTTCCTCTCCCATAGGTCGACTGGATCTGGAAAACAGGATTCTCCTCCATATCCTCATCTTCCGGTATGATAGCATAAACCTCTCCTTTCGGATTTATGTAATGTACCTTTTTTGGAAAAGGTTTATTACACTCATTGGCATAGTGTCCAACCTCCTGACACCTTGAACACCACGCATTTGCTCGGTTTGTGGGAACAGTTCATCTTAGATTTTGGTTCTCATCTAAGTTCACTCGGATTGCTTCAAGTGAATCTTGAACACTCTTGATGAACTTCTTGGTCTCGTCATCCTCAAACTTCACTTTGACGATTGCTTTGCCTTTGTTTGTCTTTGAACTTCTGTGATGGGGATGTCTTGATCCGGTTCCGGATCCTGATGCAGCTCCGGTTTTAGATTCCGAGCTCTCTGAATGGGAAATAGAAGTGGTGGATCCACTGCTCAAGCCTGAGTTGTCAGAGTATATCTTCCTCCTCTTCTCTTTTGTTAGGTACTTTTTGCTCTTCCTCTCACTTCTCTTTAAAGCATTTCAAAGAGATTGGACTGAATCTTCATAATTTTGGGCAGCTTCCATGGCTTCCTTCAATGTGGCTGGACAAGCCTGCCGAATCTGGAATTCCATCTCTTCCGGAAACCCTGCCACATACCACTCAACTTGTACACTAGGAGCAATTTCTGTAGTCAATTTTTGGATGAGGGCCTTCACTCTCTACCCACATCTGCGAACTAACTCTCTTGGCTTCATGGTCATCCTACTTAGCCCTCCCAAAGCCCTAGCCTCACCTCCTGCTTCTCTAAATGTCCTCAAGAAAAGAAGGATGAGTTGGTTCCAGACATTCCAGGTAATGACCGGAACATCTTGGTACCATTTCAGAGCTTCGCCTTTTAGCAGGCCCTGGAAGATTTGCTGTTTTGCATCAAAGTCCTCTTGATTTGTTGTGCAAAGGGCTCAAACTCACAAAACCAATTGTCAACGTCTTGACTTCCATCTCCCTTAAACCTACTATACTTTAGATGCGTGGAATCCACCATGTTGTCACTCCCAAGCTCAGACTCAACTTGTTCCCTATCCTCGTCGGACGGAATCGTATCCTCTCCAGTAGAAACCGGATTCGGATTTGTCGTAGGAGTATTGTATACCTCCTCTGTTGTATCTACAACAGGATCTTCCTGAACTTCTAACATAGGCGTACACCTAGGTTCCGTGTTAACAGTAGGAATGTCGTGAACCAAAAAATTCTCCTTTCCTATTCTGGGTTGATTGTTTATCAAAGGTTCCTATATTCTTTGTTCTTTTCATGAAGAAGCTCACTCTTCACCCTAGAATAGACTAAAGCAAAAAACCTAGATAGGATTACAAAAAACTTCACTCAAACTAAATTTTTAATTTTCTGTAGCAAAGGTCAAACAGTGACCGGATCACAAAGAAAATTTCCTTCAGATCCCCGGCAACAGCGCCACTTTGTCGTGCTGTAGCACAAAAAAGTAAAATCCCTCTAGAAGACGTTCTAACAAGTGAAAAACGTCTTTAGGATGACTCGGGTATCGTTCCCTTAGAGATTTAGTTTGGACTTCTATAGTGATGACCAAAACGGATGCGGAAGTCACAACAACCACAAGTGAACCGGATTCTAAAACGGAAAGCTTAATATTCCTAAGTGATTGCTTTCCATCCGGTTGGACTATCCCACTCTAGTCCTAATCCGCTCAACAACAAAAGGGCAGTGTCTCAACAATGTATCGCATTTCTTTCTCACTAATACAACTTTGATCCTAGGACTCAAAATTGGAACTGAAAGGAGTGTTGTTACCCTGTGCCTCTTCCTGTTTCCACTTCTGGATCCTCAATCTTAGTGACTGGTTAGAAGTTTAGCCTCTATATCAGAGGGTTCCGCATATTGCAATTAAGGAAGGCTGCGTGAATTCTTACCCTTCAATGTTTAGAGTGACAGAAGTTTCACTAAAAAGAAGAAAAATAACAAAAGACAAAAAGAAATAGGACTTTAGTTTCTGTTCACAACTAACCCAGAAACTTAATCCCAATCAAAAGGTCATTCAAGAAACCCCTACCGTCCTCACAATACTACAATGACAAATTCCCCTGATCCAAGCTCTCAAACAGAGTTGCTACTCTTGGAAACCGGATACAGGAAACATCTGGGGGCACTCATCTTCTTCCCAAACCTGCAAACACAGCTACCCGCACGACGT
Source organism: Neckera pumila (assembly GCA_963969595.1). NCBI lineage: Eukaryota > Viridiplantae > Streptophyta > Bryopsida > Hypnales > Neckeraceae > Neckera > Neckera pumila. The sequence continues at coordinate 3,830,256 of OZ018418.1, forward strand.
AATGGTTCTAGCATTACCGGCATACCAACCCAGCATCAAGACTTTTCAGACCAACACTTAGGATGTGGAAATCAAAATACTTTGCAATGGAAAATGAAAAGGAACACAAGTGTAAGATAAAACTATCCTATCAAGCCCGGGACTGAAACTAACTTCAATTCCCTAAATACCAAACCAAGGGAAACCCAAAAAGGCCCCATGAGAATCCTAACTACAAACCAGAGAATGACACGCGTCATTCCTCCAATCTCAAAATCCTAACTAGAAATGTTGACTTCCTAACACCCAAACCTTTCCACAAAAGCGGATCTTAGATCCAGGAAAACTGGATCCAGTTGTCCAGGTGCATGCAATCGGAAAGCAACTAGAAAGCTGCTTTCTAAAACTTTAACTTTCCTCTACTTAATTGAACTCGACCTATCTTTTACTTTCCTAAAGTAACTTAACTGGACTCTACTTTTACTTTCCACCTACCAGAAATTGGAGTTATACTAATTCTTTAATTCAACTTTTAAAGACTTTCTACTTACTTCTTCTGCCGCTTGGATGGCGTTGGTGTAGTCTTGACTATTCCTTTCCTTATTGGCTGCTGTCTACCTCTAGTAGGCTTAGAAGCTTTCCCCTTTGGGGGAGTTGGAGGTTTACCTTTCCCCTTTTCACGCGCAGGTTCCGATTCCGGTTCAGATTCTTCTTCTCCTTCCTCGGATTCTGATCCTAATTTGGACTGGCTCTCCTCCTTCTCCATGGTCTCTGGCGACTCACCCTCTTTAGATTCAACTTCAATCATGGTTGATGCCTCCCTACCCCTCTTTGATGTTAATTTCTATCATTTTGCTGCTGGCTTGTCTGACCGACCGGAAAGGGTGCTCTGTGGAGTGCCTTGATCCGGTTCTGCAAACTTACTTTGGTTGCGGGTCTGGGATCCAAGTGAAAACCCTTTTTTGGTTGCCGAGTCAATCTTCAATTTGGAGCGGCTGGCTGGTGTGGTCTTTTCTTCTGGTTCTCTCTTCGACTTCTGGTCAGCTGAACTCTTTGACAGTGTTGCCTTGCTCAGAGTTTCCACCTTCACCTTTTCTTTTGCCTTTGTCGGTTCCGGTTCCAAGTGGAAGCCCGCATTCTCCATGACTTCTCTCAACTCAAATAAGGTACACTCCATCTCCTCATAATAGGACGTTAAGACTAAAACAACCTTGGGTCCCATCTAAGATCCCTCCTTGAGAACTCCAACCTCAAAAAGTTTGGCTTTGTTGACTACATCGCCCAAATTCCCAACAAACTTCCAGATCTGGTTAAGGGTGTCTAAAGTTTCAGCCGAGAGCTGTCTACCCTCACTTTCAAACTTTTTTCCTATCTCCTTCTTTAGATCCTTTACTTGACCGGTTAGGCTAGCTATCCGGTTTTCTGACTTATGGGTCACCTCCTTATCACTCATCATTTTCTCTTGGATGCCCTTCAGTTCACTTATAATCGCCCCAAGAGTGTCAGTTGACTTTGCCCAAACTGGATCCTTACTAGTCCCTTCTCCGGCTACTTCCTTGCCTTTCTTTTGGGGTTCCTCCGATTCCTCTTTCGGTTCTGACTCATCTATTGACGCCTCTCTCTGCTCTTCCGCTTTTGGACTGTTGGCTCCTAGTTTCTGTTTTTGATATGGGTTTGACTGTTTCCAAATCCTTGGAATTCCGGTTGTGATCCCACATAGGTTTCCAAGTTTTCGGTTCAAGACAGGAACAATTAAGATCCGTCTTAACCATTTCATCTCTTTTAAGAGATCTGATGGCTGCTAATCTAAAAATCTACTAAACTATATACATTAACCTATAAAACAACAAAATAAATATGGAAATAAAATGTCTTTAACCTAATTCTATTACAAAGTAATAGAATTTGGCATTCCGGGCTCCCACAGTTTTCTAAACTCTAAATCACTAAAGTATAACAATTTTCATTTCCTTCGGAGTAGTAAAAAAGTTGAACAAGCCATATCATTTTTCTTGGTTCCTACTAGAGAGAGAGAGACCAAATAAGAGCTTATTTTTTTCAATCCTATTTGTGAGACACCCCAAACGTTTACAAATTTTTTTCTTAACTCTTTTGAAGGAAAGACCTCAAATTCTTACAACACTGTCTTGGATTTTTTGAAGTCTAAATCAACTATCACAATTTTCATTTTGTTTGAAATAGCAAAAGAGCCACAAGCATAGCATTTTATTTGATTCCTACTAGGGAGAGAGCAAACAATAGCCTATTTTTACTTCTTACTTATGAGACACCTCTAATCTCTACTGTGAGCGTTTATTTATCCACCCTTGGTAAATAAGCGAGCACAACCGGGCTCTAGTTTTTGTGTGGATTCTTATACAACCTACGGGTGCCTAGCGCCAATCCATTGTGCCTTCCAAGCAATGGATCTTCTTTTCCTATGTTCCTAACATCCACAATATACACAAAAACCAAAGATTTGAACTACTTGATGATTCCTATTTTAACTTCTTCAATCAAAGAAGTCACGGTGGTTTTGCATTTGAACTAGTTACAGTCTAAATTTATCTATTCTAAGGCATAATAATTTCATGCCATTTCTAAAAACATAAAACTCGACCCTAACCCCTTCTCCTAGCAAAAGTTATAGGCGGATGAAGTTTAGCCCTTCCTAGGCTATTTATCCACGGTTTAGGTGAAGTTCCCTAATTTGATTATCCTTGGAAATTGGACTCTAGTCTAAAATAATTAATACCTAACTAAACCCTAAGTTTTGACTTGGATGAATGATTTTAGGTCAACTTCATCCGTTCCTTGACCCAAACTTCATCCTTAAATATCTCATAGGATTTGTGGTATTTTTTGAAGTTTGAACTATATTAGGGCTATTTAGGAGTCTTACTTTGACTTCTTAATCCTAACTTCTTCCTTGGATTAGGTTAAAATGACCTAATTCTTTCTACCCTTGTTCTTTAAGTTTTTTATTAAGCACGGATAAGTTACTATTTTTTAGGATTTTTAGATTTGTTCCTCTAAGAGCCAACCTAAGCTTCCCAAAATATCCCCTTGCTTGATTTTTCACTTACCCCATCAAAATTTATTGATGGATGAAGTTTGATCGCTAATCGGTGTTCAAAACTTCATCCGTTGGTTACTCTTAACCCTAATTTGATAATCAAGTTTTAATTCCACTTTTAAAATCTAGGTTATTTCTAATTAGTATTTCCTAATTTAACTTGTCTTGGTTATCTTCTAATTACTTTTCATCCAAACTAGGTCCTAAACTTCATTCCTCTATATCTCACTTGTTTTAATTCCAAATCCTAAGTGCTAGATGGTTTTGGAAAGCCTTAATCCTAATCTATAAGTTTTAGAACCTAATCTTGGAAAATTATCTAGCCTTGATGCTCTGAATCGGTCTCCAACTTCGGCTAAGTGTTAAAAACGCTAATCTAAACAATTAAAAAGGAGGGGAAATGTTTAGTAGTTTACCTCAAGTTGTCCTTCATCCGCTGTGTTGTAGAGTAGTTCCTCAAGATATTCCCGGTCTGCCATCTTTGGGGGCTATCTTGGAATTTTGCTCCCCGCTTGAAAATAAGTGTTTAATACAGATTTTCTAATTCTTTCTTACTTCTTTTTCTTTCTATTGCTTCTCCTTCCTTTTCTTTTGGTACTATTCTACTTCAATTATTTAAATATCCCAAAGGGTTGACTAGTTTTGGAATAAAATAGTTGAAGTCAACTTCTAACAATAATTGACTCTTCAACTTCGTGGTCAATTATTATTCTATCCAAGTTTTGATGGTTCTAATTGTTCTTCCTAGATTTCCACCTGATCCTATCTCTTCCTAAATTCTCTTCAAATCCTAAATTGTCACTTCATCTCTCTCAATTTTCAAGGTGGTTTTGAGAGTTCCAAGTGTTCTACTTCCTATGGGTTTTAAGCCTCTTTTTGTAATGGAAACATTGCAAATTGAGATTCTTTAGCCCCCTACCTTCTTAATTTCCCTCTTACTAATCCTACTTCTATTTTCTTCTATCTTCTTAAATTACTAAAAATTTTAGTTCCAAGAGGCAAGATTATGTGGGTGACAAAGTGGCAGTTAGTTTATTTTTGTTTTGATTTTTTAAAAGAAGAGGTTTTTATAAGAAAGTTCTGGAATCAATTCGGCCAGTGTTTGGAGCCAGTTCGACAAGTTTTGAAACCAGTTCGGAGCAGGTTCAGGCACCCAATCGAGCTATCCAGCACCCCAAGTCAATAGTCCAGAACCCCCCTCTCCCGTGGAGCAGTCCAGAGCCTCCTCAGTCGGGAGCAGCACGGTCATGGGCTCCCTTTGCCACGGCCTTGGGCCCCTACTGCGTGGCGCCTCTACATGGCGGTGGCTGGTTGGTGGGGCAGTCCGTGTACCGCCCTTCTTTGCACAACACATCCGGTCCTTTTGCAGCACTCCCTTGGCCCAGTTTGGGTTTTGTACAGTTTGGATTTTTGTCTAATTTTTGGACTTTGGGTGTTCTAATAACAAAGACTAATTTGTCTAATACACTTAGCTAAGGGGGAAAGAGAAACAACTCTTGGTATTCTAATTTTTTGGTTTTTTTTTTTAACAAGACAAAGTCAAAGCTTCGCCGTAGTCTAGAAAATCTCTAAATTTCCAAACAATTCAAACAAAGCAAAGTCAAAGCTTTGCCATAGTCTAGAAAATCTCTAAATTTTCAAACCATTTAAACAAAGCAAAGTCAAAGCTTCGCCATATGCAAAGGTTTACAAGAAATTTAGAACAATTTGAGACAAAGGTAGGTTAGTACAGCTTGGTTAGTATGTCTCTAAAACACGAATACACGTTAGTGAAAAGTAATTAAAACACAAAAGACCTTCAATGAAAACACTAGAATGCCCCCCAAGGTGGCATATGCCCGGCACAAAGGGGGGGGATTAGGATTAGTACAAGGATTAATAAAAACAACTTCAAATTGCTATAACAATGGCCAAATTAGTCAAAAAACCAAAGACAAAGACAATCTTTGAAGGAACCTCAATGTCCTTCAAAGAAAGCTTGAAAATTAGCAACAATGGAGCTTAAAATGCTCCAAAAATACACGTTTACAACTTTTGGCTAAAAAATGACCAAAAAAGTCCAAACAAATGGACCAATGTGTTTTGAAAGCCAAAATAATGGCCCAAGGGGTGTTTGTGAGAGAAAATTGAGCCCCTTATATGGATTTCCAAGGGTGCTCACCCCCCCCCTCTTTTCCTACTAGTAATCTTATCATTTGAGATTTTCATCCTGATCTTCTAATTTTTAACTTTCTACGCTAGACCAAACTTCTAACTTTTGGAGAACAATTCCAAATCACAAATGGATTGCGCCCAAAGTTCTCCTTGTCCCCTATTTTGACCTCTAAAACACAATAATACTTAGTACTAACTAAACACCAAAAAGGGATAAAATCCAGATTTTGGAATTTGACTATTCTGGGAAAAGTAACTAGCCTAAGTTCTTTAGAGGGTCTGAAGGGGTAAAAAAAGACCCAACTTTGACTCCATTCCAATTCCGTGTGCCCTCAGGGCACCGATCAACTCCACCAGATTCTTCAACTTTTGCAATTGTCGAGGAATCTCGCCAGTTGGGACACTTTTGACTATCAGAATGTTTTGAAAGTTATTGGAGCATCTTATTAGCATAAAACAAGGTAGTCTAATTTTTAGTGAGATTTTACCGCAACCTGGGTGATTTGCAAGAAATTCCCGTCCCGGATTTTAGCGGTTGACCGTTTGGAAAGGCATCTTCTGTAGGTCAAAAAATTCCGAATCTTTTTATGAAATTTCTCAAGTAATTCCAAAAAACATGTGCAAGCTCATATTCTTACTTTGCACAAAGGTTATAAGAGAATCAAAACTTGTCTCCTTGTGAAATTGGTAACTAAAGAATCTTTTGCGTATGGGGGAATTTTGGCAAATCGATTTTGCCGTTGGCTTCCAAATGTGAATTCCACCCAAGAACAACATACTGCATCCCCAGATTCTTTTGAGGTGTTCGTCTTGCGATTGTAAGACCTGCAGGTTGAACAATTGGGTTTTCCGCTATTTCTTCGATAAAATGGGGAAAGTAAAACCTATTGTCGAAAATAGACATATGAACTCAACGATATTTACTCAGACCAAATTTAGACCTAAAAAGTCACCTACACCGTGGTTTTGGCGATTCTAGCCCTATTTACTATAAACCCGTCTAATCACGTGAAATCTTGGTTTTACACCTATTTACATATGGGAATCGGGTTTAGTTGAGGGCAACTTACTAATAAAGGACCAAATGCTATATTGGTATGTGACACACCTATTTTGGTCTTACACTCCTTTTGGGGCTTTTTGCACTAATAGTACTCAAAATTACTATAAATAAAAAACAAAAAACAGTGAGTCCCGGGTGACGAATTGGGACCTTACATATGGCGACCATTTGCGGTATGATTTTGCAAAAATTAGAGGGACCCAAACTCTCTTGCTACATCTATCTTTGGGCACACAATCAATATCTGTACAGAAATCCTATCAACAGTGGCAATCATATTTTGGATAGACCTCTAATACACAAATATCTTGGTTTGACTGCCCTTCTCTGTACAATATTGTAGATGTCTTGTATGATCGGAGAAATATTCTAAGGTCCACCATTATGTAAAAATCTAGGACCAATTGTACTAGGTGAGCGCTCATCACTTTTGGCTTGAAGATGTATACAAGGTTTGGTTTTAGAAACACACCGCTATAAACCTAGGAAGGTGACAAGGAAAGAAGGAGACACACTAACTTTGTGACTGAGAGAAGATGTTGATTAAGACCAAAGGAGATCTTGTATCAAAGAGAGAGAATTTTTTGTTCATTTCCTATCTTTTTTAGTTTTTAATTTTTTTTTTCTTGTTTTTTCCCATCCACCTCAATCGGAGTGAGTTTGGAACTAAAGAGGGAGGTGGAAAAGAGAAGAAAAATCCCTTGTCCGCCTTTGATGGAACAAATTTGGACCTATAGCCAAAAATTATTTCAAAATTGCCTTCTGCCCTCAATGGAGTGAGTTTGGACTAAAAGAAAGAAAAAAAAAAAAAAAAAAAAGGGAAAGGGGTCTAAGACCTCAATGCTCAGGAGCTCCCTTTTGAAAAGGTGTCTCCAACCGTGGTTGTCGGTGTCTTTTCTTGCCTTTTCACTAGCTCAGGGGGTAATACCAACCGGCCTCAGATTCAAATTGTCGTCGCCGGGGAAATAATATGGGGACCAACGCCATTGAGTCCCAACGGCTGGAGACGTCCGTTGTGCCAATTGGAAGGTATAAGTACCCTTGCAGAGCTATCTTGTGATTTTTTATTTTTAATTTTTTTTTAATTTTTTTAATTTTTTTAATTTTCTTACCTTTGTACAAGGAGGGTCAAATCCTACAACATTCCAAAGAATGTGAAGAGTTGGTTCATCACTTCCAACGTATATAAGGCACATTGTTCAAGCGGTAGGGCTTGTAATGGGCCCAACGCTGTGAACTCGTCCCGATTGTCAAAAGATTGCCTGCGGATAGTGACAAAATCATCAAGGTTGTAGAATTGGCCCTCAAACATGGTCTGCCTGCTGGTCTCTTTGTCCAACTGATTTTGTAGGTAGATCATGATGGACCTGCCTGTCGGAGGCCAAGGTCCTGGTCGGTTTGGTGCGGGGGGATTTCGTTGCAATGGATGTGGTTGCCCTGGCTGCTCCATCTCCTCACATGGTCGTCGTCGTGAATTCATAACTTGGGATAAAGATATCAAAATCTTGGGCATTGATGCCAAATCTTTGACTCAAGGGTCGACTGCTGGTTCTTGCTCTCCGGTGGTTGAAGACGCTGGTTCTTTGATAGGTTGTGGCAGTGGGTCTTCCGGTGTTGGCCCTTCCGCAAACTCTGAGGCTGGCTCTTCTACAGGCTTGGTAGGTGGCTCTTCCGTAGGCACTGACTCTGTGGTAATTGGCGTCAAGGATAATGCCTTTGGGGCATTGATTACTTGACCAAGCATGATGGCTACTCTATACTAATCCCTCTACTGTCCGCCCCAAATGGAGTTGGCTTGGACCTATAGACAAGAAAGATTTCAAACCAGCCTTCCTCCCCCAACGGAACGAGTTTGGACTAAGAGAAAGATAGAAGGGGAAAGGAAGACACTTAGATCAAGATGTAAATGACACACTCCCAAGTCTCCCCATAGGTGACAACTGGAATTGGCACAAGCTAAGGACTCTGCATAACGTGTCTAAGAAAACTCAAACCAAAGTGAGTAAAGAGGTACTGGGTGAAGCTACGCTTCTCAACGCAATGTATCCGATTGTTGAAGATGCCCGACGGTAAGACCAACGGTGGTCGATGCCTCCCGCGATCCATGTGCTAATCTAGTATCTTTGCAACATCACAACCCTAATATACAAAGCAAGGGTTTTTTCCTCTGCTTTTATACGAAGGTTGTGTATCGTCAAAGACAAGACACACCAAATCAAGTCCCTCGCTAGCTATCTTTTCAGCTCATAGGCTTTTATTATGCCCGGTCTAGCATAGTAGAGAAGTTTGGTTGTTTTTAGTTATCAACTAGTGTCTTTTCAGCTTTGTGGCCTATATTATGCCACTAGTGACTTCCAATGCCCAGACTAGCTGTCTTTTCAGCCAATGCATGTATTACGACGGTCTAGTGATTTATCTCAATCTAGCCATTTTTTCAGCCATTGCTTATATTATGACAGTCTAGTGAATCCTATGACCTAATGGGAAAGTTGGACGGCTTCTTCTTGATGCTATCTAAAAAGATAAGCAAAAACAAATCTAGACAAAGTGTTGGCTGGCAGTTAAGCCTTTCTTTTTACGTTAGATGTAAATTCCCTTTGTAAGTCTTAATACTACAAGGAAACCTAAGAACTAACAACCAAGTGGCTCTTTGTGACTCATATTAAGATCCTTAAAAGGATCTAGAAAGTTTGAGTGACGGTGTTCAAATTTAAAGTTCATTGGCGGGCTTAGCTAGCCAATTTTATGTTAGTTCTAACTTTAAGAAACTAACAACCAAGGACTTCTTAATTTGGACTGTTAAAAGATCCTCAAAAAGTATCTTAAGTTTTAAACCCTTTTCCTAACTAGCCTTTGGAAGCATTATCTACCAATTTTACGTCACTTTTAATTTTAAGAAGATAACAACCAAGAGCCATAGTAACTGTATGCAAGTGATTGAAATAAATGATGCAATTTTTTAAGGAATTTGAAAATTTTGGATGTTTATGATTTTTTAAAAGTTTTATGTTTTTTAGGATGTTTTTTCGCAATTTTTTCGCTATCTTTTTAACAATCTTTTAGATATGTTAACAAATGATGGCTTCATTTTTTTGGTCGGTGGCCTATGTTAGCTTTTACGTAATCTTTTAATAATATTAAAAGACACAACCAATTAGATTAGTCATAACATTCAACATTGTTAAAATTTCCAACCGAGTGTATGTGATTTTGTCTTAGGATTCCAAAAAGAATTTGGAAATTAATGAAGGTTCTTACATTTTTGTTCGTTTTTGTTTGTTTTTGTTTTTATTTTGTTTTTGTTTTACACCACAACCTTTGATATACAAAGCAAAGGACCCTCCTCCTTCTTTTATACTAGGATACGACAAACGCAATGCAAAAATTCCCAAAGTAGCTATCTTTTTCTTGCTCCTACACATATATCACGGTAGTCTAGCAGTTTTTGACTAGTTATCTTTTTAGCTCTCAAACATATATTTAAACAATCTAGCAATCTTAATTAGATTATCATCTATCTATCTTTTCAGCTCTCAAATACATATTCCAACAAGCCAGCGATCCTAATTAGATTTTTGTCTAGCTGCCTTTTTAGCTTTCATTGGCATATATTTCAACAGTCTAGCGTTTCTAATTAGATCTTCATCTACTAAACTTATCAATTCTGAGATATATATTTCAACAGTCTAGCAATTTTAATTAGGCCTTTGTCTACCTGTCTTTTCAGCTCTCAAGCATGTATTACAACAATCTAGTTCTTTCTTTGTGTTTTTTTTGTTTTTTTTAATAGGTCGTAGCCTAGCAACCCTAGAAATCTATGATCTTTCATACTAGTAAAAATATAAGATAAAAGGTCCAAGCAACAACTTAGCTGTATTGCTAGTCAAGGTTGTAGTGGTGTGATAAGTTTGGCGCCTCCCTTCGTGTACGATTCTCTCGCTCTCTGCATCTTTGAAAAAAAGGGGAGAGAGGCAAGCAGATTGGTTTCGACTTGCAAGCCTTTTGAGGGCCTGCAAAAATGGGGATTTGGAGGTACATACTCCTTTGCCAGTATGGGATTCCAAGACACGTCTTGCGTGCCATCGATCTCAAGGAGGAAGCAATCTTCTGTAAGAAGATTATCTAACAATGATACCAGACCGATTGCATCCTTGTTTTTGAGAACTTCTATATCCTCATCCTCTATTGACTAAGAATGATGGGGGCATCCTTGATGGTTGGAAGGAGTAGTATTCCCACCCCAACCATGCAAGGTCCCACAATGTATGTTTCCTTGTGGCGTCTTGTGTTGTCACAGGTTGCAGGTGAAGAGTTTGTTTCTTGGCCGGCCCCGCAAGCAAGGATGGCTCCCCCTCGACAAAAGTTGATGCTGAAGCGTCCATTGGAAGGGCGACGTAGGGGTGCTAGCAATGACAACATGCCAGCACGGGGGGTGACTAGTAGGACCCGTCAACCCACCGAGCAACAGTCAAAGGAGACGAGCAACATATGGGCTATGCAAAAGAGGACCAAGGATAAAGGAAAATTCATTGCAGCAAGCCCATCAAAGAAAAAATGTCAAATCCAAAAAGACCCGACAAGAACCCAAATTTGAGGAGGAAGTAGAAGACGAGGAGGAGGAGGAGGAGGAGGAGGAGGCCTCCAATGGTGATTCATCGAATGAAGACTTGCGGAGGTAAGCTATGGCACGTGAATATATTGTAATATGTTTTTCAATATGCCATGGAAGATAGTGTGCTTTGCATGATTTTTTGCATGTTGTTGTAACATCCCTAGTAGCACCAGACCTTTGTCGTCGTGACGTCATGACATCATGACGTTTTTCATGACGTTAGTGAGGACACCGCATGCTTTGATTTTTGCAAGTCTACCAATGAATCTAGCAACACCGACACTGACGGCAAAGAGGGAGATACAATAGTATTGGAGAAGGAGCCCACACCTCCTCTATGCCCTCAGTGCAAGTTGAAGAAGGAGAAATCCCTCCGCCAAAGTGTCCTCATAGATGGTTGCAGAAAGCCTTATGGGAAGTAAGAGACATACTTGGCGGAGGACGTGAAGCTGTTTGCATGACAAATGAACTTTTGCTATGGGTAGGCAAACCAGCCCTTGAAAGAGAAGCAATAATTCTTTGAGCGGCTCAACATAGGCAAAGCATGTGCATCCTACCATTTGCATCTGAGTTCACGCTTGTTGCTTCTGAGGCATGCTTCTATCCACCTCCCATGACGCATCCCTCATGTGTGCCCTATCATTGTGTTTTTACTAATGCCGCGTGGACGTTGTAGTCACTAAACGCTTAATGTCGACCACAAGGTCGACGACAGTGTCCATAGGTGCAGCATTACGTATAGGGCAATGCCCGACGATAAGGAAATTGTTCGACGTAAATTACGACTGAAAGAGGAGATAAAATTGGATGAAACAATGAGCCAGATGAAAAATCCATAATCCCCGATTACGCGGTTTTGCCCGTGTAATTGGGGATTATAGCACAGAAGCTTCCCGCCGGTTGAACAAGATGGGAACCAGGAGTGGTGTGGGAGCACGCAATGTCATTATCTAGAAATCCGGATTAGTTTAGGATCAATTCCGTAAATATTTTTGAAATTTTGTAGTAGTGGAACCTTGAACCGGAACTTTTAGTAGAAACTAGGTAGCCCGAAAGTTCCGGCTCACAAAAGTTTGTACAAGGAATAAGGGACGGACTTTTACCGGATCCGGAAACCGGAAGGAGATCCGGATTCCGGCAAACCTACAAACTAGAAGTCCGGCCTACGGAAACTAGAGATCCGTTTGAAAAAGGCGGCGCATTAAATGACCGAACCAACAGGTGTCGGTCACTGGCAGGGTACTTAAGCGGATGATCTTCTCATTCTTCTCCCTCTTTCTTCCGCTCGAGGAGGTGTGTGCTTGCAGGTTTGGAGCGCGTTTTCTCTTAGAAGAGTGAAAGAGTGGTGAGTTAGGCCGGATAGGGAGAGAAGGAAAGAAGGGTGCCGATTGCACCGGATTAGAGTTCAATGGCAGAAACATCAACGCAGGGACAGAAGACAGTTCCGTCTGTCAAACTCTTATACCCAATTATTCCATTTGATCCCGGTGAACGTTTAGAGTTAGAGGAAAATCTGTCCACACTAGGGTGTATAGGGTTCATCCAGAAACCCTGGACGGTGAGGAGCGAGGACTTTCTTCGGGAGTTAGTTTTTGGGGCGCCGAACCAGTTCGAGCCGACGCCAAGGGGGCGATTATTGTCCTGGACGGAAGGGATGTGGGCGGAAACTTACGGGTTGACGCAGTCCGGATCCGGAAGCGCAACCCGGACGGATAAGTTTCATGAAGGAAAGTTCAAGAAGCCACCGCACCACAAGGAGGGCTTCTCCGTTAGTGACTGTAGCAATGACCGTCATAGGAGGTTACTGAATTTCCTGATTCCCATAGTATATCCGGAAAAACCAACGAGAGTTACGATCACAGTTGCGAACACGATTTTCGGAGCACTGGAAGGCCGGGTCGTGAATTGGGCAGGCCTAATTCACCAGAAGGTCAAGAAGATGGCGATGGCGGTCGAGAAGGCCAAGCAGAGTCCAGTCAGTATGTACTTGTTCCATCTGTATCATTATTGTGATTACATGACCCCGCCGGAACAAGTTGCGTATGAGACCAGAATGCAGATCCTGAAATACGGATTCACGGAGAATTGAAGCCGATGGGAGAAGCGACCGAAGAAGAAGAAGAAGAGGAGGAGTAGCCGGAACCGAAGCCGCTGGAGAAGAAGAAGCGGCATAAGGTAACCAATCCGAACTCACGAAGAACGAGTATGGACGTGCCAGAATCAAATCCGACCCTGAACCAGCCGTCGCCGGAGTATACCGATGTCTCCGACTTCTATGATGCCGGAGCCCGGTAGATGGCACAGTGCCGGAAGATGCACGCTGAGATGGTAGGGGTGATCACGACCATCGCCAGCGAACTGAACGTTGAGACGGATCAGATCTTCAACGAAATCCGGAAGAGACCTGATCCGGCACTACTCCAAGAAAAGGACAAGAAGATCGCACTGCTGAAGGCGGAACGGGATAACTACAAGAATAAGTTTTACTGGACGGAAGGACAGTCGATCTCAGCCCAGAAGAAAGAGACGGATGCCCTGAAGCTCGTCCGGGATTTGAAGGGGTTGGTAGAACAACCGGAACATTTGATCATTTGGTCCGCGCTCTTCACAAAGAAACTAGATACCGACAGCATCGTCACCGGATCTCGAGTGTTGCAAGTCTTGGTCGATTACGAGGCCAAGATGAAGACCGTTTTGGACGAGATGCGGCAGCTGTTGAGACCTCTGGATGTGGCCAAGGACGAATTTGGGCCACTTCCAGATATCTTCATGGAGTTGCCGGTCAAGTACGGAGCCGGAACTTCGGAACAAAAGAAGACCCAGGCTTGAAGTCTCTCTTCAAGCTGCCCTAGGTACCTTCCTTGGGTCAATTCCAAAAGTGGGGAACAGTGAGTACTTTTAGTCCTTCCTCACACTCTCCGGCGGGATCCGGAAAGACAGGGCAGAGATTGCCAATCCGGAGGGACCTCTTAGAAGGTATGGGAACGATAAATCCGGCAAGGGAGCATCCGGAGAAATTCCCCCACATGGCAAAACCATCACCAGCACGGGGGACACAGTTGATCGATTTGGGAGATCCGGCTCCAAAGGCGAGACCGGAACTCAAGCCGGAAACTCGGAAGAACACGAAGACAGAAATAGTGGAGGTCGAATTCTCGGATCCGGAAGAAGAACTAGAGATGGTAGAACCTGGGAAGCAACTCAAACTCTGGAAGTCGGAGAAGCGGAAGCCGGAAGGTAAGAAGCCAGCAAAGCAAGAAATCGAGGACTCTGAATCCGGTGAGTTTGAATCCGCTACCGATTCTGAGGAGGATACGGATGAAGAGGAGACGTCTCCTGCAACCCAGCAGAATCCGCCTCGAGCTGCCAAGATGACGCCAGCCAAGGGTTCCGGTAAATTGACAACCAAGTAGGGAGTCGGTAGTTCAAAGAAGTCTCGGATGACCAAGTAGTTCAAAGGGAATTACTTGTAGAGGTGGATTAGAATTTAGTTAGTTAGATCCAGAACCGGAATCCTAGCGTGGGCCCGAGTTCCGGAAGTTTAGGGATAAGGACTTTCCCGGTTAATCGGGATTTCCTTGGTGTGTGTGTGAGGTTGCCCTGGTTTTTGGGCTGCCCTTTGTTGTTTTTAGGGTGTTGACTTTGGTTTCGATTTGAGTTTTTAAGGGCGGGCAAGTTAGTTGCCCCTCATTCCCTCCTAGTTGATATTCATTTGTATTTCATTCCCTTTTCAAAATCTAAACCCTCGGGTATGCAGTTTGGCTTTATCAATGTATCTGGATTGTGTTGCCTTGGGGTCTGGGTGTTGGAAGGAAAGGACAAGTGAGGAGGAATCCAGATTTAGGAGAATACAGTCTAAGTCGAGAGTGTGCTATTGTAATGTTGTTGGATTGTTGACTTAGGAGCTACGCACTGTGTCTTTAAATTACTACTAGAGTAGTCCGGATCTGAGTAGCGGGGAAGCGAGTTCGGTTGTCAAGCCGTGCGGAGGTAAGCGCTCGCCCAAGGAAGTTCCCACCTGTCCGGAAGATCTGCCAACCTTAGAATTCATTCAACCTCTAGAAAGATCACCCCCCCTTATACTTGACTCTGAGATCTGTCGTTGTAGTTAGGGAGAGTGAAGTATTCCTGAGTGACCTGCTTTCCGGATTTACCATCCGGTAGCTGTGAGGATCCGAATCTTCTCGTCTTGCTACAACCTTTTGAGTACTTGGGTGTTTTTATTTGTGTTTGTTAGAATTGTAGGAGAACAACGAGTGGTGAGTTTCTACCCCTCTACAAGACCAACAGTGGACCCTCTGATGGTAAAACAGAGGTATAGAAAACCGGATTGGAAGTAGAGACGTAAACCGGATTCCGGATAGTTTATGATCCGGATTGTGAAGGAAGCCGGAAAAGAGTAAGTAAGTGAGAAGAAAGAAAGATAGAAAAGTCGGATAGCTAGAACATACTACATAGAATCCGGAAATTCCCTGGGACGATATTTCGTGTTATCTTGGCACATTTTTGTGTTAAGGATACTTACGCCTAGATTGCGCATACGACAAGTGGTTTATGGCAGAGGCTGTTATCTCCTTCTGTAGTTGTCGTGCTGGATTGTATGAATTCCATGTAGGTGTTGCCGAATTTAGACTTGTTTCGGACATCTCAGTGGATTTTAAATCCTGTCCACGCAAAAGGAGAGACCTCGCCATTGCCGAGAACGTCTAATGCTCGCTTGAGAGAGAACAGTGTTAGTGGTGATGTCCAGTCATCTGGAAAGATGCATCTAAGGACCTTGAATTTTGCGCATTGTTCTTTCTTTTGTTGGTCACATATCTCCCCTACAGGGCAGAACTCATTGCACTTGTCATACTGAAGCTTAGTGCTTGCTGACGTAGAAATCAGTGATTTGTTCATTAACTCCTTTGTACTTTTTTTGTCATTGCAGAATAGGAGGTGCTGGACAAGAGCAAGAATCGCGCTGAGATTAACCCTTCATGCATGGTTTCCACTATGTGCCACAAAGCAGCTCATCAATGTTTGCCACAACATTTGCAAGCTCATCGATGGTGGTCAAGATAAACCAGTGGAAATAGACCCTAATGTGTGGGATATGTTGGTGGAAAGAAGGTCTTCATAGCAAGCCCAAGACAACTCCTTGCACATGCGAGCTATCTCCAAGGGCAAGGGCTCCGGGCAATTGCACACTATGGTGATCTACTATAGACTGTCACAGTCCATAGTTTAGTAGGGATTTTTGGAATATTTGTAGTTTCAAAAACATATAGAAGCTGTAGAATATAGAAAAGGACCCATTTTATTGTTGTATACTTGAAGATATATGAAATACCAAATAAATTTTTGCAAAATTGTTTATACTCTATAAAAAAAAGAACTTTGAAATGTACTCTTACATACTGTTACAGTCCATAGCATTAAAAATAAAGATTCATTGATCTATTCAGAATTCAAATATTTTGCAAAAGAAGGAACTATATTTAAATAGGTATGTATGTAATCAAATGTTTTGTTTTGACATATATAGAGTTATATCCTTAAATTTGTAGATATTGACTATTTATGTATCATTATCTTATCCAAAATACTATGATTTTTGGGGGTACATTAGACATATTTAAAATCAACTTTATACAAATCTATCTTATCAAAATAATTGTAAAAAGTATTTCTAAGGGTGGCCTAACTTTCAATATAACTAATTTCCATTATAATCAAGTCTATAATTTATTGAAATAAATCAAAATAAGATGTCATTTTTGAAGTTTTTTAATATAAATATAAAAAAGCAATTTCACTTAAATTTCTTCATCTTTTGCTTTAATACTCTATAAAGAAATTATAGAAAAAAAAAATAAAGTTTAGAGATCTTACACAAAAAAATGAAATGGACTTTTATGGATGAATTTCTGCCAACTTTGGTCCACCGTAGTGTGCAATTGCCCCTCCAAGGCCGCTAAGCTAAAAGCCATTGAGAAGGAGATGATAAAAAAATTGGTGAGACATTCTTGACTTCCAATACATGCATAGCTGTGTAAGACCGGTGAGCTTGTCTTCAATTTGATTTCAATATTGTATGTTTGGGGACAGTTTCATGTCATGGTGAACATCTTCACAGACACGTGATATCAGATAGAGTATCCTTCACAGGGCACATAACATCCCATAGGCCAAGCGGTTCTTCAAGTATTTGTAGAACTCCACGTTGTTTCTATTATTTGAAGCAAAAGTGTTCTTAATGTTTGTGGCAGACATTGCACCTCCACCGCATCCCATATCCACTTGCGGTCCAAGAAGCTACAGACACTAAATACAACCGTCGTGAGCAGGTTGCCAATAGAGTAGGTACCTTTGGATCTGAGGTAGGAGATTGATGGTGTCCGTATGGATATGGAAGCCAACAGTTTTGACATTGGAGGACAACTATCGAAAATGGAACGCATGCTTTGTAAGCTTATGTAGTCTTTAGAGTCCAATGACTGTAGGGCTTTAGAAGTCACTCCAGCAGAGGTGGCTTTTGGCGTTCTTGGCCCTGTAAAAGGCGATAATGAAGGCGAAGAAATCCCACAAGGTGACGCAAAGACCTTGCCAAGCCAGCTTATTGCAAGTGATGCCCATACCAACATTGTCATGGAAAATGATGTCCACGGGGACACCGTTGTAGACACCACCATAGAGAAGGCAGTGGATGTAGACGTTGAAGACTGCCTGAAATCAGTTGCACAGGAGACCGTGGTTGCAGGCATTGACAAGGATGTGGCGGAAGACGGCACTCATGATGTTGCGGCCGACACTATTGTGGATGACGGGATCAAAGCTCAGGAGGATCCAGACTCATATACCATACAGAGCAAAAAAGCTGCTCATGTACGGCAGCAATAGCCACTCTTTGATGGCCAGCAAGCGAAGCCGCAGGAGGTATGCCAAAAGGTTTATGTTGACAACTCTTTGTCTTCTAGAGCGATTGCATGTTCAAGTCAACGTTTTGTTGTGCGTATTAATGTTCCTGTGAGCATTATGAAATCTTCCATGACAAAGTGTTTGATGGTTTTGATGTCATACATAGATTGAGAGTCGTACTCCAACCTCAGCTGCCGTTGCCAAGTCAAATTGGGTTCAATAGATCCAACCCACTCGTAAGCAAAACAAGGTTGGCACTCCCAGTAAAACCGGCAAGGAGAGTGCTGCAAAGGTTTCAAAGACAAGCCCTCCTTAGCCTTCACAACAACCGAAAAGAGGAGAGCCGGGGAAGAAGAAATGAACCGCGCAGGTGAGTTGTCAAGCTTCTTTTCAAGTGTGTGTCGACTTAGTTTGTCAATGGAAGTCATTGTTTCTGGCAGCACGTTCTCACAAAGAGTTCAATCACGCAAGACGGCATATGTTTCTACCGAAGACGCTGACGAACTTTGGATGTCTGTGTGGGCGACACTGGCTGCAGAAGCAGACGTAAATTCCATCCTTAGAAGCTCTCGTTACATAAGTTTTTGAGTAGTGCCTTTGCAGATGGCATGCTGTTATTTTTTGAGGACATAGTACGAGTCGTGAGTCTCGTTTTCAAGAACTCTTATGGTCGAATTGATTATTTATTTACATGAGTCTCTTTTTGTGGGGAAGACACAACTTGCAGTCACCATCCATTGTCATTGAGTCTCACATCAATGCAATTGTAATTGCCATGTAGTCGTGCTTAAACACCTTTTGATAGGGATGTAGAACCAAGTGCATTGTAGAAAGCATTCTTGCTGATGTTGTGTAATGGTATGCTAATTCTGACATTTGCATTGTTGTTAGGTCGTCGTGGTGAACACTGTTTTTGTTGCACATAATGCCCAGTCAAACATCCATGAGAAGCATTAGTCCGGTCCACCAAACATCATGATAGGGGTGAATGCAAGAAAAACTTGTACTATTTTTTGTCACACCTTGTATGCTGATTTGTTTTTTAGACATAAATTTTGCGTATTGAATCCAAATGATTCAAGATTTATAGGGAAGGTGCTCATGACCACTATACATCTTGCCTAATTTTTTGGCAATTTTCAAAAATGTTTTACTAAATATAAATAGCCCCCAATTTTATGTCACAAATTCCAATTTGGAGGTTTTAAGTACTATTTAGTACACAAAAAATCGAATTTGGAGCTGAACTTTGGATGAGTTGGTCTTCTAATAGACTTCTAGCTCTCTAAAGAGGGATTTAAAAAAAAGTTAATTTTGTGTAGTATAGAAGTCTACAAAGTGAGCTTCTTTCTGCTTGCATTTTGAAACACATAAAACATTATTTTGGTGGTTTTTTTGGTAAATGACCATCTCCATAGAGCTGTTGAAAATGGCCAATTTTTATTTAGTTTATTTAATTCATTTTACTATTTTTAATTAATTAAAGCATCAAAGTGTCTATTTTCTTGAGATTTGGCACTTTTTAGTTCTCCACTTACAGAATTTTTCTATGCTTTTCCTTTCCAGGGTTTCTTCATCTTAAAGGTATATACATTGGCCATATTTTTAAAAAAGTTTAAAAATTATTTTTCTATGCTTAAAGTACTCCAGAAAAAAAAAGCATCAAATAATAAAAACGCAATAAATAGTACAAGTGTTTCTTGCATTCACCCATAGACAGCCGGCTTTGTCATATTCGGACCCTGGGTTGTCACCGGTTTGTTGAAGTCATTGAAGATGCCGCCTAGGACATTCCGCAACGCAGTTTGATGCTCTTGAAGTCATGAGAGACTGAGAGAGTGACATGAGCATGCACATGTACACGTCAAAGAGTCATGAGTACTAGAGTGCTGTGATGTTTTTTTCAACATCATTCTAGTTGGCAAAATTGTACAGCACGTTTGAAAACGCATTGCCGATGACATAAGTTCAATGTGTAGTGCTTGCACACTTACATTAGTACTCCGTTGATGATGTTATGATAGGCATCACTTGCTTGACTTGAACGTGGGCATGATAGTAATGACGTCAGAGAGGCTGCTGTGGATGCACCTAGCAACAATAAATGTCACTTGTTTCTAGTTCAATGAACACGTGATGCTATAACAATCGTAAGCCTTCAACATAGTGATGTTTGATATAACGTCACCATAGACATGAACACATTTCCGGGGACATCATGTAAGATCAGGTAATAGCCCGCTTTACTGGGACGTATTGCTAACTCAGCATGCCACATCAGCGGAAGTGGCCATGACACGTCATTTTCCCGCCTGACATGTTATAGGATATGTCATATGCCACATCCCCAGCCGGTCTGGATGAAAAGTATTCCCACATGGACTTTGTTGCTGATCTGGCGCTCACGTGGCAGCCAAATGGCAGAAATTGAAGGGCCCTTTGGCCTATGTCCTCTATAATGTTGACTTCAAAACATGAAGACATCAGGCCATTTTATTTGAGATTTTTGATGTATTTTGCATGTCAACTTTGACGCAAAAAAAAATGACATCTCCTAGGACATCCAAAAAGACTGTACTAGACTCTTGTGTCAAAAATCGACCATCATAGAAAACTCGGGTTTTTTATAGTGCCTTAATTAGCCAATTGGTGCTAAGTAAAAGGCATGGTTCATTAGAAGAAAATTGTATTGCTCTTCATAAGTTCTCAACAAAATCTAGTTGATGTTTTTTGTTAAAAACGCACTAGAAGAAAACTAGAAGAAAATTATGTCAATTTCAACAAAACCAACTTGATGTGTTTGTTGTGTCCAATGCAAAATTTGCATTTTTCAAATTCTTTCAATGCGGATTTTGCATTTGATACAACAAACATGTCAGGATGGTTTTATTGAAATTGATGTAGTTTTCTTGTACTTTTCTTCTAGTATGTTTCTAACAAAAAACATCAGCTAGATTTTGTTGAGAGGTTTGTTGAGAGCTTATGGAGAGCAACGCAGTTTTCTTCTAGTGGTTAATCAAAATGGGCATTAGAAACTGTGAAATCTACATGATTAGGTGGATAGCTGAGCCCTAATTGTAAACTAAAAGGCCAAATTGATTGTAGTTATTAGCAATTGTTTGCAATTTATTTAGGTTATTCAAGTAGCCTTTTGTTTTTCATCCATTGTTAGAGATGTGCATGTGAGTTTCAACCCAAATTGGTTGTGTTTTCTTGTCTATTTGGTGAGTGTTGGAAATATTGTGCTGTTGGAATATTTAAGTGCTTAATTTAATTGGATTATATGTATGTGACTGTTTAAATATTCAAGTGGTGCAATATAAATAGTGTGTATTTGATTATGCATTTGTGGATTTGGATAAACGCAATGAATTTCATGTGCCTAATTGATTTATGTATGTTTGTTGTAGTAAATGTTTTTATTGTTGTATCAAAATACTATGTGCTTGTGTATGTCTTTGCATTTCTAATTTGGAAATGAAGTTATATTTGTGAATGTGATTGCAATTTGAAATTTGCCTAATTGAGAAATGTCAATTACTAAGTAGGTGTTTTTTTTTGTCTTGTTTTGTAGGCTGAATTGGATTCTTATTGCATTGAGATGTTATGATCTGTATATGTTGCCAAATTGATGTTGTAGTAAGTTGGATGTTTGAATGAGCTAGAGCCAAAAATGTATATGTGTATTATATGGATTTGATTTGGAGTGAAATGTGTGGCTTGAAGGCAAATGACCACTATGGTCCACAACTATTAAATATGTTACAAGGGCCAAAATAAAGGGTTCTTTTAGCAAAAGGCCATAGGAAATTAAAAAATGAAGTATTTTAGAGAAAAAAGACTCATTTTTAGAGAATAGATGTGGGAGTACGGAAACTCAAAAATAGAAAGGAACAGATTAGAAACAGGATAGGAAGGTCTAATTTTTTCAATTTTTGTTAGTAACACATAGGAATTCGGTTCAAACTATTAACAACTTGGGATTAGTTAGTATCTGGATTTCTAAAATTGTTAAAACTTGTTAAGTCACCAGATGAAGGACAGAATCCAGAATCCAAAAATGTCCCAGATCCAGTGAACTTACCCCCATAAAACCATATCGTAGAACTACGGCTCCGATATCGTTTTCGACTATCTCCGTAGCACTTAGAACCTCTCTTTGCTGGTACAAATGAAAAAAATACGGACTAATTGGGCTAGTTTTACCACTGCTGTCACCGTCACGACACGTTTGGATGAATGTGACTCTGACAAAATGTCAAAATCCAACTTCAGCGTGCGTCAGCATCTCCAAAAAAAAAAAAATTTTTTTTTAGATGGTCTGTCCGTCCCGTCGACAACAAGTCTGTTTCTGTCGACGATCGGTCGTCCCGTCGACTGCTGGTCCATCTAAGTTGACGGATAGGCCGTCCCCCCCAAAAAAAAAATTTTTTTTTTTTTTTATCCCGACGCCATTCCGACATGTCTGTACGCATCCGGACACGTCGTCGATGGACATCCCAACGTAAAAAGCCAACGTCACGTCAAGATGGATAACCCTAGATTTCACCCCTTGTGACGTAAGCGGCCAGCTTGGAAATGACATCCGCGATGATCTTACCCTAATTTACGGCTCTACCTTCCATTGTCTTGAAGATGGTGTTAGCCACCATAATTGTAATCCAGGTGGGCTTTTTTAGATACAGGATCGGAATCAGAAACTCCAGCACCCGTCGTTGCCTCTCACTCTTACAATCGCTAATGGTATACCCCTCCTTGACGTGGGCCGGATTTCGGAACTTAATTGCCACAATCTTATCTGTATGGGAGGCTAATCTAGGTCCAAACTTCTGGAATGAATATACCTCTACCCAAACATCCTCAGTCCAGGCTACAAGTCGACCCCTCACAATCAATTATACTGATTTGGAATATCTTTCAACGAGTTCCTGAATGATTCCTTCATTCTTCAGGCTCCACGACCACTTTATCAAACTGGAGCATTTTATTGCTGCCAATTTCAATTCTACCTTTTCCGTAAGGGCGTCTTGGAAGGGATGGCCGGACAAACCATCCGGGCTGCTACCGCCATTGCTTACCGACACAATAAAAACTAATATGGTGCAATCGGCACCAACTTTACTTTTCTCTCCTTGGCACAATTCCTAACTCACCATTCTTTCACTCACTAAGCGCACGCAAAAGTTTGGAAGGAAAGAGAGACAGAAATGGAGTGGCGGAGGCGCTTAAGTACCCAACGATCGGCCGACAGTTCCCGGCGGAGAAAGAATATGAGACTGTTCCCATAACGGTACCCTAGGTTTTCTAGACCGGAAATCTAGGTCGTAAGTCCAACCAGATTAGCCGGGTTTGATGGAATCCGAAGAAAAAGAGTCGGAGGAGAAAGAAGAGCTACTCATTTGTAAGGGAAGAAGGAGGAAGTAGACAAATCCGGTAGCACGAGATAAATAGGCATCACCAGATAAAGGAGGGCCTTTGCAGTTTTGGAAGGCAAAGAGATTACGACATTCTTCAAAACCAGATTCAATTGGGTAAAACAAGCTCGGAAGTTGCATGGCGAGATGGCAAACTATCTCGTCAACGTCATGGAAGAGTTGAAGGTGGACCAACCGGAGCAGGTGGTGGCTGCAATCAAGCAAAGCTCGGATCCTCAGGTGCTGCAAGCAAAAGAAGAGCAAATCCAGAACTTGGAGAAGGACCGGAATGACCTCCAAGCGCGAGTAAGCCGGGTGGTGGGAGAGTTGGAAGTAGCAAAACAGAAGGAGGCAGATGCTATCCAGCTTGTTCGGAACTTATCCTCATTGGTCTCACCGCCGACAGATACTGTAATGAGAGCCAATCTCTTCACCAACCGACTGACGAGCGAAGGCCAACTAACCGGACCGAAGGTGTTGACAATGATTATTGACTTTCAAGCTCAAATGGAAAGGGTGTGGAAGGAAATGCGTCAACTGCTGGGGCATCTTGATCTGGACAAAGCCATTGACTTCTCAAACTTTTCGGACATCCACAACTATTTGCAGACTTTGGCCAAGTCAAGCAAGCCGGATTAAAGTCCGTCCAAGGGTCTAGGGGTATTGCTAGATGAGCCTGCAGGACTTTCGTTAAGCCAAAAGGAGTCGGGTACATAGTCCGTTCCGGTGTAGATGGAAGTTTCCGTTCCAGCGCAAACAAAATTTTTTGTTCTGGTGCAGACAAAAATTTCCGTCCCACCCAATGCTTTGCAAATCAGGCCAAGTGGATCAGCGCAATTCAAGACGCCCTCATCCCATGTCCGCCATGAGCTTATTGAGCAAATAGGGGCCATGTCAAATCTGGCCTGGACCCATCCGGATGGCTTCAAACATATGGAGCAAACTTTGCTGACCAAGGAACCAACGGAGTGGGTTGAGCTTTCCGACAAAGACAAATATGAGACCGGATCGGAACGGAGGAAGACACGACACCACCAAAGGGGCGTACAATTCAAACCCGGGGCAAAGACTAAGACAACCCTAGTGAAGTCAAGTAGCAAATTGCCTACAAGTAAGGCAGGTAGCAGTGCAAAGAAGGCAAGGAAGAAGTAGCTAATTAGGTGTTGTTTTTAGTTTGGATTTTGAGTTTCATTCCGTTACGGGTTTTTTGGGTAAGGGATCCGATTCCAAATTTCTAATAGGCCACTAGCCTAGGACTTTCCAATTAGCTCAGAGGTTTGTTGTATGATCACCTTGGCTTTGGGGTGGTCTTTTTGCCTTTTACTTTTAGTTTGGGTTTTTAAAAGGTGGGCAGGTCTATTGCCTTCTCATTCCATCCAAGCTCATTTTCAATGTTACTTTGATTCCTTCCTTTAATCTGACCCATCAGGTGGATGGTTTTTGACTCCAACATTTTGCAAATTGTTTTTGTTTATTTTATTGGTGGAGTGAAGGAGGGAGTGGATAAGGAGGGATCCAAATTTTAGGCTACGGTTTCAGATTGAGAAGGTGTGTATGTGACGAAAGGTAGGCTAGTGAAAGAAGATTTAAGTGTGGTACCTTTAAATCACCAATTTGTGCCTGATTTATTTTAACATCACAAAGAATTTGCTCTCAAAAACTGTAGAAATTGTGGCATATGGAAGACACGGAGGCACTATGAATAAAAGCACACTACGGTTGTCCAAAATCATAATTACAACAAAATTTCTGCTTAGGATGGAAGTTTAGAGTCAATTTCACTATAGTTTTGGTTGTCTTTTCGAGGTAAATAAAATAACACGAAGTCTTACATCTCGTATACATTGAAAATTGCATAGTAAAATGTGATTTTCATCTATTAATTGAATAAATGGAGTACAACATAAAATGTTTATCCTGTCACAGATTCAGCTTAAACATTGTTGTACTTATTTTGTCA
Organism: Neckera pumila; assembly: GCA_963969595.1. NCBI lineage: Eukaryota > Viridiplantae > Streptophyta > Bryopsida > Hypnales > Neckeraceae > Neckera > Neckera pumila. The sequence continues at coordinate 3,855,414 of OZ018418.1, forward strand.
ATTTTAGGAGTTCATTCTTGCAATGCAAAGAGCTACATTCAATGTTCTAATATTTAGGTACAATGTTTTGACATTTCATTACGGTTTGGGGTTTAAGATAAGAAGGTAGCCTTGCAAATGTGTTATTTTAGTACGAGGCCCAAATTTTGACTTTAAAGTTTGTGGTTTTCATTTTAATTCTTAGAATCTATTAGTAGACCTTTTAATTGACATAGGCCAGCATTTCATTTTTGTAAACATGACGTTTTGGTTATAGGGTTCTCTATTGGAGATATGTCGTAGCACAAGAATGTGAAATCCCTTTAATAGGCGTTCCAACATGTTTAAAATGCCTTTAGGATGACTCTTGTATCGTTCCTACAAAGATCTAATTTGTACTTCTATAGTGATGACCGGAACAGGATGCAAAAGCCACAACAACCACAAGTAAACCGGATTCTAGAACAGAAAGCTAAAAAAGCTCTATGTGATTGCTTTCCATCCGGTTGGACTATCCCACTTTAGTCCTAATCTTCTCAACAATAACAGGGAAGTGTCTAAACAATGAACTACTTCCTTTTCCACTGATAAACCTCTGACCCTAGGATTCAGAACCGGAACCCAGAAGGAGTGTTGTTATCCTGTGCCTCTTCCAAATTCCGCTTCCGAATCCTCAAACCTAGTAACCGTTGTAGAAGTTTAGCCTCTATAGCAAAGGGTTCCGCATGTTGCAATTAAGGAAGGCTGCATGAATTCCTACCCTTCAAGGTTTAAGGTGACAAAAGTTCCACTAAAAAAAGATAAATATAACAAAGAGACAAAGAAATGGGACTTCAATTTCTCCTCACAGCTAACCCAAAAGCTAATCCGGACCAGAAAGACACTCAGGAAACCCCTACCGTCCTCACACTACCACAACAACAAATTCCCCTGACCCAAGTTCCTAAACAGAGACGCTACTCCCAGAAAACCGGATACAGGAAACATCTGGTGGCACTCATCTTCTTCCAAAACCTGCAAATACAACTACCCGCACAAAGTAATGGTTCTAGCATTACATCATATCAACCCAGCGTCAAGACTTTTCAAACCAACACTTAGGATGTGGAAATTAGAATACTTTGCAATGGAAAATGAAAAGAATATAAGTGTAAGATAATATTATCCTATCAAGCCCGGGATTGAAACTAACTTCAGCCCCCACTAAATACCAAACACATGGGCACCAAAAAGGCCCCATGAGAATCCTAACAACAGACTAAAGAATGACACACGTCATTCCCTCAATCTCAAAATCCTAATTCCCTGCGTTGACTTTCTAACAGCCGGTCCTTCCACAAAAAGCAGATCTTAGATCTAGGAAAACTGGATCCAGCTGTCCAGGTGCATGCCATTGGAAAGCAACTAGAAAGCTGCTTTCTTCCTACCAAAAGCTGGAGTCCCACTAACTCCCTAAATCTACTCCTACAAATTCTCTACCTACTATTTCTTTTGCCGCTTGGATGGCATTGGTGCTGTCTTGACCACGCCTTTCCTTGCTAGCTATTGTTGACTACCAGTAGACTTAGTAATTTTCCCCTTTGAAGGAGTTGGAGGTTTACCTTTCCCCTTTTTGCACACAAGTTCCGGTTCCGGTTCAGATTCTTCCTCTCCTTCCTCAATCTCTTTCCTTGATTCAGACAGACTCTCTTCCTTCTCAGTGGTCTCTGGCGACTCACATCCTCAGATTCAAGCTCAAATGTGGGTGCCTGCCTTCTCCTCTATGATGTTGATTTCCGTCGGATTGATGCTGGCTTGTTTGACCGATCGGAAAGGGTGCTCTGTAGAGTGCCCTGATCCAGTTCTGCAATCTTACTCTGACTGCAGGTCTAGGATCCAGGTGATAACCCTTTTTTGATTGTCGTATCAATCTTCAACTTGGAATAGCTGGCTGGTGTGGTCTTCTCTTTTGAACCTCCATTCGACTTCCGGTCAGCTAAACTCCGCAACAGTGTTGCCTTGGTAGGAGTCTCCTCCTTCACTTTTCCTTTGGCCTTCGTCGGTTTCGGTTTCAAACGTACACCAGTATTCTCCATGACTTCCCTCAACTCAAACAAGGTATGCTCCATCTTCTCATGATAGGATACCAAGACTGAAACAACCTTTGGTCCCATCTGAGATCCCTCCTTGAGTATCCCGGTCTCAAAAAGTTTGGCTTTGTTAATGACCTCGCCTGGATTCCCAACAAACTTCCAGATCCTCTTAAGGGTGTCTAAGGTTTCAGCTGAGAGCTGTCTATCCTCACTCTCAGACTTTTTCCCTAACTCCTTCTGCAGATCCTTTACTTGACCGGTTAGGCTAGCTATCCAGTTTTTTGACTTCCAGGTCACCTCCTTATCACTCATCATTTTCTCTTGGATGCCCTTCAGTTCACTTATAACCACCCCAAGAGGGTTAGTTGACTTCGCCCAAACCGGATCCATATTAGTTCCCTCTCCAGCTACTCCCTTGCTTTTCTTTTGGGGGTTTTCCAGTTCCTCTTTTGATTTATCTACTGACGCTTCTTTCTTCTCTCCTGGTTCCAAACTAATGTCATACTGTAACATTACATTTGCAAATTTGTACTTGATTACCTCCTTTCCTCTCAGTAACTCATTGTGCTCATAGAGGTGGAAGAAAAAGGTAGAGAGACCGAAGGTCTAGACTTGCCTACTATTGAGACCATTTTGCCTACAACTTCCTTCAACACTAAACCCCAACTCACTATCCTCTCTCCGCTCAGCGCACCAAAATTGGTATTTGCTATGGTAATAGAAACCTGGGTAGGTCGCTCCGAATTCAAAATCGGAACTAGAAACTCTAGCACTCTCCTGTGCCTCATGTTTGAGCAATCTGCCACTGCATATCCATCCTTGGGGTTGACCGGTTTGCACAACTTACCATCATCAAAGTCGTTGGTCCGTCCAGCCATTCCTTCCCCCTCCTTGGGAAAGTTATACACTTTTGTCCACATCTTCAGAGTCCATCCTGTTGGGTGCGTTCGGATTGTGTGATGCCACTCGCTTGACTGCTTCGTGAGTAACTTCCCCATGATCACCTTGTTCTTCAGGTTCTAGGCCTCCGCATGAAGCCATTACATCCCAACCTCATCAAGTCCTCCTGCAAAAGCGCCTTTTCTTTGGTATTTTGTGGCAGTCCGAGCATCACGGACCGGAGTTTGAGCAAAGGCAACTCTTCACTCGCCTCAGCCTTCACCATGGCTCTAAGCAACTACCTAGAGCGACTAACAACCTCTCAACTCTTCCTGCCCTAAACAGTAGCGTCCTACTGTTGTCCTTTCTCACAGAGCCTAAACATTCTCACAATCGCTCAACCGGGACCGGAATCTCAAAGCTCCCTCTCCTCCAAGCTCTCAGCACCACACTTCCTCGCAAACACTCACTCATAGTTAGGAAACACCAGAATGAGAAGATAGAATGGGGAAGCTGCTACAGAACCCCTTCTTCTTTGTTCCCCATCCAGTTCTCCGTACCATTGGAAATGACCATTCTTGTGTTTACTGGGAAATGATTTCCTTTCAACGGCTCTCCAATTTTCCCAGTAGTGACCGTTTGATCCCGGATTCACATTCCGATACCGATTTGACCAATCCCAAATTCCTGGAATCCGATACTGATCCCATATTAGTTTCCGGTTTTTGGTATAAGACAAGAACAATTAGGATCCGTCTTAACCATTTTATCTTGTTTAAGAGATATTATGGTTGTTAATCTAAAAATCCACTAAACTTTGTACTTCTACCCATAAAAACAAAAAAATTATGGAAACAAAATGTCCTTAACCTAATTCTATTACAAAGTAATAGAATTTGGCATTCCGGGCTCCCACAAGATATCTGCCCCATTTTCTAGCCTGAATCTAGAAAAGCCTCCAGGGTTTGCCCTTTGTACTTGGAATGTACTGTACGTACCTATCGTACATAAAGGACCAATAGTCAACCACCACCTATCAGCTATTAAATTGCAACTAGACACAAAATTAGACAAGATTGATATGCCGCCATATTTTTTCGAATGTTAGGAGAGAATGTCATTGCAAAAGTACATTGCATTCTTTTCAATTTGCAGCAATGTGAACAGATTTGGTGGAGAGAAACAACTCGGAGGGAAGTTGAGCGCACCGAGGCCAATTTGCACACCAAGTTTGATTTCTGCACCGAGGTCAATATCTGCACAGAGTTTGATTTCCGCAGATTTCAGGTTGATTTCCGCTGACTTCAGGTTGATTTCCGCTAACTAAACGTTATTTTTTGCATAGGTTGATTGAAAACAACTTGTTTACAATTTTACTTGTTTACTTGTTGATTGAATTTGTTTTGAGATACATTTATGCTAAGGCGATGGAGAACGACTTGTTTACAATTTTACTTGTTTACGTGTTGATTGAATTTGTTTTGAGATACATTTATGCTAAGGCGATGGAGAACGACTTGTTTACAATTTTACTTGTTTACTTGTTGATTGAATTTGTTTTGAGATTACATTTGTGCTGAGGCAATTGAGAACGCAAGGCTCACAATGTTTAGGTGTTCATTTGTCAGTGACTTCTTTATGGCGTTGAGTGGCTACAACTCCTGTACAGTATGTACCATGTTTTAGTACAATGTCTATGTTGTTAGATTTAACACGACTTCATTACGGAGTGTAGGCATTGTTTACGAAGGTTATTGGGTACAATCAAAGTACAATATGCACAATGTTTTAATATAGCCTCTATGTTGGTACTTGTTAGATACAACATGCCTCCTTCACGGAGTTCATTAGATACAATCATTGTGCAGTATGATACAATGTTACAGTACAACATTTCCGTGGTTAGATACACAATGTTTTTTGTACATTTTCAAGAGTCTGCATTGTTTGGGGATACATGTTTCTCCTTGGAACAAGACCAGAGAGTTCACTAATACTGTAAATGTACAATACATACATGTTTGAGTACATCTTGTACAATTTTAGATTCACTCTATACGCGTTTCCCTTGCATACAGAATTGTTTACAACAACTAGTATTCCAGTAGACATGTTGCTTTAGAAGGCCAACCCAATTAAAATAACCATAGACATGCCAGAAGTTTCCCTCATTTCTTTTATTTACAAACCATGACATTTTTGTTTTGCAGTCGTTCAAAACAATGGTGTCCAATGACGACTGGTTGGTTTGGAGCCGGTTTACTTCAAGGGAAGATGAGCCTTGCAAGGGCAACGTTTTTAGCACCGACAACATCATGGACAATATTTTGACTTGTACCTCGCCATGGGCCAAAGATACCACTATAAGAAAACCTTGTTTTTTGAGATGTTAGGAAAAAGCGTAGAAAAATGTTTTTATTCATTTTTGGGTAGTCAACTGTGCTGTCTTCTAAAATTTGCCTCTACTGATTAGTGAAAAACATGCTAAAATCACATGAAACAACACGGAATCCATGCTTGTTTTATGAAAACATCCTCTAGAACATATTGTTTTTGGGCTAGAACTTCCTGCCACGTGGACGACACGTCGCCGACACATCAGATTTTTTTATTTTTTTTTAAGTTTTCATTTTTTAGTTTTTTTTTTTTTTTTTTTAAATTTGTGAGGGGGGCAAGGAATTAGTCCGAAAATTAATCGTAAGCTAACGTGGTAGTTCAATGGATAGAGTGGCATTGGATGTGTTGTTTGATGTTTTTTAGAAGCAGAAATGCCAAAGAAATTTTTACAGACGTATTGCAAGATGTTTAGATTTACATCTCACAGAAGAAGGGATGTTTAGTGGCACGTATTTGTCAACATGGCGTACGACATGGTTTGTATAGTATATTGTTTTCGTGAATGTCAGGATGTTCAGATAACATGCTAGAAATTACATCACATTGAATAGGAGATTGTTTACTGCGGCATTATTCTTGACATCTCAAATTACTGAAACAAAAACCTGATGACGCAACACAAAATGCCTGTCATGACACAAGTTTGAAGTAGTAGAGACTAATTAGGACATTTAAAAAACATGTTTGCTTGTCTTACAGCAACATCATATTTAGACATAATGACCTTTCATTGTACGTATTCCAAGGGTAGCCACTACAGCTGCACATGACATAGACAATGGTAGATTAAGATTTTTTGCATTATAGAATGTTAATCTCCAACGAAAAAGAAAGGCACAAACTTTGTCAAGAATGACTTTGAGCTACGTCGCCAAAAATGTGCTCATTGAAGGCGTTGATGATTGATGTAGCACTAAAACTGCTACAAAAGTGACCAGCCTCACTTTTCACACTGCTATTTGTGATGATGCCCTCTTCTCAAACCTATCTTGTACACTCAATGAACACAAAAATTCTATTCATGCGGAAAAAGAATATCCATCTCTATCTTGTGCCTACATCCACGCCATTGTGCACGCCATGGTCATGACCTATGAAAATTGCAACAAAGTGAGCTCAGTTATGCACAGTAGCAAGTGCAAAAAGTAAAACTTAAGAGAACAGCACACAAATAGTCACTTTAAGCAAGTTTCACATTTAACTAAGTCACAAGTTTTCAAAAAGCTTGTTGAACCTTCCAGCTTATGGAATTAGAGAAACTTTACTATGACAATTTACTTGCCTTCTGAAATCTTGCAAGGCCTGTTTTCCTTCAACCCTAACATTCCCTTACGCTCTATGAATTCTTCATTTGAATATCGTGAAGCAAACAAACAAGCAAATAAGGCATATAAACTATAGTCACAATTGATAACTTTCTAAAAGAGCCTTTAGGAAGACAAGAGTTAGCAGTGTACATGCCAAGCAAGTTCAATATACATACCCGGAGGTGGGGCGCTTCATCTGTTGATGCTTTGGAATCTCGGTCATGCAGGCTGAATTCACGATGCAATATATTGATAACTCAATAACCGATTGAAAATTGCTAGCAAATGTGCAGCTCCTTTGACGTTCGAACTACCTGTCATACAAAAACAAGGAACTCAGAGAGAAACTTGGAATTTACGAGTAAACAGGGTAGTAAGTGGACAAGATAAGTTGCAACTTTGAGGGTAATACAACAACTCATATGCTTGTACGTACATGCCAGGGGACTTGGTTAGTAATAAATGTTTGTGGGCGTGAGTCCTACTTACCTAGCTTGGTCAATGGTCCTGTGGTCCAACCATGCTTCTGCACAGAAGGACTTACACCACATAGTTGCTCATCCTTCATAGAACCCTCAGTAAGCTATGCCATCTATAATGGTAGTCTGAATTGTTGTGAATTTATGAAACCATCGACCTGTATATGCTGCATGTTGATACCTCTAAGCAACATTAGAAATTAGTACAAAGAATTATTGCATAGCAAAGCATACAAAATAAAAAGAAAATCATATGCAGCTACTATGATCTCGTCAATTTGAACGCAGTAAGCAGAAGTGATGTCATGCGGTTTCTTTTCATGACACATTCAATCATTTCATTCAGTAATCTAACCATGCCTAGAGTAGCATTCTCTTTAGCATTGTAGAAGTAGCACTGCTGTGTTGACTAGATTCACCCCTTTGGGACTTTTTTTGGCTCTTACATGGACAGATACAAATCATCAAAATCAAGAGACATGAAGCAATAAATTGGGCACATCCTTACAGAGCTGCAGAAATGCACAGTCACTACCAAAAGAGAAGTGAGGTACCGTCCCAAATTTCAATGCCCAATTACTATCGAAGTAAAATTTGTTAGTTCCTCATTCAACCAAGCATTGTGATGCTATACTAATTCTTTTTCCTGATAAGAATATATGCAAGGCAGGACGTCATTTATAGACCTGCTTAGGAAAACTAAAACCTACAGACTTCACTACCAGCAGCAAAACAAGCACTTTGACATGGCCAAACAAATCCGTTAGAACTCTAAACAAAAGGCTCAAAATCAAGGCAGTTCAACCTATGTCATCCCAACTAGGAGACTTGACAAACACCTTATGAAAGTGAAAGCAATTGCTTCATCAAGGCAACATGTTCATGTGCGAGCATAAATGAAGATCAAATTAGACACTTATTAGGAGAGGACAATTATTCTTGCAACCCAAAAACATAATCAAACGATAACAGTAAATGCCCTTCAGAAAGTGAACAAAGAGATACCTGTGAAATACAAGCCAACAAGGAGATACCTGTGAAAGACGCCCGCCCTAGAAAAGATGCCAGGAAAATAAACACATTATCACGATGACAAACCAAGAAAAGGAACACATTTATCACAAAAGTACTATTTCTCAATGTAGAAGAGGAGAAAGTTCACCATCAGTGCCAAGTTCTCATAATTACCGTAATAAAAAAAGACCCGGCGATGAAGCCGTCTCTGCTCAATTTCAGGATGATATGCTACTGCCTACATGCTATCTTTGTTTAGTGCTTACAATTTCAACTACACAATTTATGGTGGGTAGTGGTAGTTAACTTTGTATCTTATTGATGATTGTATTTTTGCAGACTACTGATTGTGAGTTTTTAGAAGTTTAGAGATTACAATTTGCCAAGTACTGGGCTTGAGAAGGTGAATTCACTTGCCTTGTAAATGAGTGAGCATCAAAAAGACTATAACATTCATCATGAAATGTGGATTGAAAAATCTGAGAGAACTCTGGCCGTGTGGTCATCTTCTTAACAATGCCATTGGAACACCTTTTCAGTATGTTGGTGAGAAGGAAGGAAATTATTATTTAATGAATGTTCAATTGAAGGATGGTATCGCTGCACCTAATTTATGGTGCATGTTTAGTGTGCTTATCATCATGTGGACGAGGTTTTGTCTATAAGGAGAAAGTGTAGGACAATGTTAGGTCATGTTTAGTGGACCAAAAAACTTTGTAGATGGGAAGATGCAATGGCACTTTTCTTTTTTTCTTTTTTTTTTTGTTAACCATGTGTAGAATTGAACAAGCTCTTTTTGCTCACTTTTGTGGATAGCAGACAATGTTCATTGGGCACCACCCTGTCTTAGAGGTATAAAGTAGAAGTTTAGTTTTCTTTATTAAGTTACAATTTGGAGCATAATTTTCAGTGTTCTCTAAATCAAATTTCAATAGCGCTCTTTACTTACCGAAGTCATTGATGTTGTGTAACTTGGAAGTTGTCCAAGAAGTTGTTGACACTTATGTTTCTACCTCTGCTTTTGCATGGTAATGGCAGGTCATGGAGAAGGTCGTGCAAGTTTTTGAAGGTGCTGCCATAGTTGTGAAATGTGGAGCTCAGTCACTTGCAGGGGACATAAATGATTTTGGTAAGTAAAGAGGTTGGCATTCATTTGTTATGAATTTATCCTTATTGTAGTGCATTGGAGCAACTACTTTGGATGAGTATAGGAAACATTTTGAGAAAAACCCTACATTGGAACGTCAATTCCAGCCTGTGTTGGTCCCAGAACCTATTGTTGAAGAAACCATCCTGATTCTCAAGGGATTGCAAGAGCGATATGAAATCCATCACAAGCTGCAATACACTGATGAAGCTTTAGTAGCAACAGCACAGCTCTCTTACCAATACATCAGGCCTGACCATGCATTTTGGTCTTACAATTAGCGGGCTACAATGTTGTTGGAATGAAATAATGTGAATTTGAGGTTGGCATTTCATAGAGCGATGCTTATTCTAGGCGTTTTCAATTGGGGCAATCTGTATTTTGGAAAGATGCAAGTTTTGCCTAGAAAAGAATCAGCAGCTTTTTAGACTTGCTATTTAGACATTCCGGAAGTTTTATTTGTAAGATATCTTAATGGCAAATTTTTCTGTTTGATGTGAACTCGTTGCTTTCTTGTGTGCGCTGACCAATTCTAACTTGACAAGGCTATTGATTTGATTGATGAAGCGGGTTCACACGTACGCCTAAGCCATGCTCTAGTAATTATCAGGAATGTTTTTCTTTTGTTGTAGTTGCCTTATTGAACGTTGAGACCAAATTCCTGACTAAAGAAATACCTACAAAATGGCCCAAGAAGAGTGCAATGGTGTTGTTTCATATATGAAGATTTTGCAAAACTAATTTAACCACCTGAAGTTGTCTTGCTTGCTAACATGTGCCTATTGTTTTTCAATTGACTTATGTTCTTTAGTTTCTGTAAGGATTTCGAAGCAATTTTAACCTGTCTATATGCAGCTACTTGAAGAGGCTAGAGAATTTGACAAGGAACTCCGTGGTGTCACGAATGAAAAGAACGAAGCTATCCATGGACAACATTTTGAGAAGGTAAATTTTTAAAATAGCTGAACCAGCAATCTGCAGATCTTCAAACTTTTTTAGTGACAGGTTGCAATACGCTTGAATTTATGTATAGCATTGTTAGCGCTGCTATGACCTTCTAATTTATAGTATGAAAACTTCAATCTGTAATTGAATGAAGCACCAAAGCACTTACCATTAACAAGCCAATGAATTGGTCTAAGCGAGTTCAAAATGAAGGAAGAGCATCGAAAATCCTTGTTGTAGAATGTTTCATTTTGTGATGTTGAACGACAAATGCAAGGTTCCTAGTAGCTTGAATATTTAGTGTGTAATACAGAGAGAGCTTCAACGTTTGAAAATTTTTAGGAAGTAAAGGTTGAACATGCAGAGCGAATCTTTTTTGTAGAAATTACCCTGCCATGTGTAGCATCAGTTGGGTTAGATAACAAGGTCCTTGTAGCAAATGGAAGTTGTTATGTTGCAGTTTAATAGGTGTGTCTTCTAATTTGTCCTACCAATGTTCGCTTTCATGAAATTGCAAAAGACATTTGGAATGTGTAAAGTTTCTGAAGAAGTTCAACATTCCTCTAGTGGTGAGATTTGATCGTCTTTCATTGTCGGTTTATGGAGAGTATTTCACGTTCCTGGCCTTTATAGGATACGCTTCCTAAGAGTAATCATTATAGGATGTTCTTATAAGTACTTGGGATTTGCTCATTTGATTGTTTTCACAATTTTCTTTATGAAATGTAGACTGTTAGGGGTGAAAATTATCTGTGAAGGATGAATAATTCTAGGAACAACATAGCTCCCTAAGGCTATTGTTGTCTATCTGATTACTATTCCACTTCCTTTGTGCTAGTTTTGTTATTCAGGTTGTTCCTTATTCAGGTTACAAGTGGAGGGAGATACACAGAGGAGAAAGTTGCACGCTGTTGGAGAATGGAGACTGTGGTTCTTGTCCATACTGAGCTGGAAATGGTATTCTTAAAGCTTCCTTTGATTCTCGTATAGAAAATTCTATTTCTACTGAATGTTTTGCTTTAGTAATTTGAAATTGAGTGCTCATGAATCACATCTTTGCATAGTGAACTTAGTAGTCTTTGCTTGATAATTAATTTTCTGAAGCCTTGGCAATCAATCTTGATCACGTGGATGTTATTCCTCACACTATTCCTTGTGTTTTTGGATAAGTTCAAATGTTTAGAGCTTCAGGAGTTCCTGATAATGACTACTTGAAATAATTGAAACCCATCGGAAAATCATATGGCACTGCAATCTTATATTCATTTTTTCAATTTACTACTTCAGTATTGGGGACTTTCTATAATCCCTGCCCTCAAATTATAGCAAAATTATGGATATAATATGCCATGGTCGTCCATTCTGTTGAAATGGGGAAATGGTTCAGGCACTTTTCGATGCAATTGTTGCAGCGGGAGCTCAAGAATGGGAAACATATCTGAGCACCATCAATGAGTTGGTCGTGAAAGCTACAGGCGGAAGACCTTGGAAAATGAAATGCAGTTCACCATTTCGTTGGTACTGCTCAGGTTTTGAAGGAATTTTTTGAGTTCCCTTTGAGATGGTGAATTCCCAACATTCTTTCTGTTTAATTCTCTTGAGCGGATGAGGAGAGTGCAGAACTTCACTATTTTAGTCCTGCTACATTATGTATAGGATAACTTGGACTCATGAGCACGAGCTGGTTCTCTGAAATGTGACGTTCTGTACAATGATTAGGGTTTCACCTATGAGTGCCATTAATGGTTAGTCAGTGGCGTTTCCTTCCCAGTTTTGGAGGATTTCAATGTGTGGAAATAGTTCATTTCAATAGCTTGTTGTCAATGCTCTTGGCATGTTGACATGCAAGTACTGTACTAAAACGACTATCAACTTAGTGATAAGTGTATTGCAATGGGCCAGAAAGACATGACAATTGCGTTTCGTGCTTCATGCAGCTCATGTGGATATAGGAGAAAGACTTACTGGCTTCAGGAAGAAAGCAAAGGGGTGGTGGCGGGCCTCATGAAGATTCTTAGAAAATATTTTAGAATGTATAAGTCATTCAATTATGGTGCTATGAAGTGCTATGAGTCAAATGAAGGAAATAGTAAAGGATTTTGGAATTTTCTAAATTATCTAATCTTTTCTTTTTTGATGTAGGGGGGGCTGGGCAGAATACCTACAGACGCAGGGTACAATCCTTGAAATTACAAGTTCAGGACTTGAGAGATGAGAATGCCTTGCTGAAGAATTTGTTGCAGAAGAACAGTGTCGATGATCCGAAACTCGAGGTGGCTAGGTGGGAATTGGTAAGATCCCATATGCTGGCAATAGCAAAACGTTTGATTTTGAGGTTAGACCCAACAAAGAATAGACCTTTCCCAAAAAAAGAGCATATGAAGGAGGCAATTTTGGAGGCTTTCAATATGCCTCTTACGGATACTATGACTCGGAAGGTGTTTGATTGCGTGTGGGTGGAGACTATGAGGAAACAGGTCAAGAGAATGATCACCAACAAGCATGGAAGGTTTCTACAATGACTTGCAATGAATTGTGGCGTCAGTTGGGGGTCTCTAAACCACATCAAGGAATTGAACATGAGATCATAGCTTGGAAGCTAACATTGGAACCGTTTAAGCAAGGTATGATGCATGATAAATAATCGCCCACTTCCTTTGGGGGGGGGGCACATTAATTGTACAAAAGATTTCTGAAGGTGTTTTGGCAATTTTACTTCAATTTGGCAAAATTTGGAACTTCAATAGTCTCCTCCTTTTGAAATGAATGCAGTAGTTGAAGTCCTAAATGAAAATGACACCCACATTTACAGTAATAGTGCAATAGTGATTGACTTTGAAATCAGTGCCATTGACATTGAGTTAGAATTTATAGTAGTACTTTTTAATACATGTGACGGAGAATTTCAACTGGTTTTTGTTTATTGTTATGAAAACTAGTTCAAACAATTAGTAGGAGTTTAGCTTCTTCTATTGAAAGTGATAGTGGAATATTGATTAGTGAACTTCTGTATTCTCTACATGTAGGTTTCCTTTGGAATACATTTATTATGAGTTGCAAATCTAACAGGCATCATCTACATTTTTCCATCAATGTAGATAACTCTTGGAGGTGGAATGGAGAAGATCCATTTGGATCAAATGCTGTATACAACACAATTGCATTTGTGAAGTTTGGGAGAAGGTACGATGCGAATGAACCGTTACGATTGACAGCAAAGCAACTAGCATGGTTAGTGTATCTCATGGGATTGGCTGTGGATGGAGACTTGAATATGAAAGAAAGTGAAATGAGGCTGCATAAAAAGAAATTAAAGGTATAAAGAAATTCATCCTTCGGAATCGGGACGTAATGACAAGGTTTGAAATAATGGTGTCAGAAGGTGTAGATACAGTACAAGAAGTCTTGGGTGACGATGTAGAGGATGAGTGAAAGTGTTGAGATGTTGTCTATCATTTGCTACTGTAAATATTTCTGAAATGAAAAAGTTGTTTTGGGATATATTTTTTGAATTTTTTTGCTTTTTTGGTTATTTTCATGGAGTGCCTTTTTGGAGTACATGTTTGTATCTTTTGTAGAATTACAAAAGGAACAAATGAATATGAAACAATGCACTACATAGGCGTGTTCATATACTAAAAATGTTGTAAGTTCACAATGGATTGTCAAATTATATTAGCATTCTTTAAACCAAGTTGTAGGATAGAGTAAGACATGTGAATGATGAAGGAGCTCAATAGTATTCAACAGTAGGCAAACATTGTGCATTCAATGGTAGTGAGCATTTTGATGTCCTTGACTTATCAAGTGCAGGGAGGAATTTGAATTCATAGGTGCAACAATTTTCAGTTTTTATGAATAGAAAGGAGAGTTTGCAAATTAGGTCTTTGATGGGACCACAATATTAGAGAGCATAAGGGCTTCATAAGCATTTGTACTGAAATTATAATTTGTATGTATCATACACTAAAATATGCATTCATTGGACCTCAAAAGATAACGATTGTGAGGTTTTTTAATTTGAAAAGTGTACAGAGGCAATACTATTATGATATTATCTTCTACAAAGTGCTTTGCACTTGCAATATTGCAATAGTATAAATAATGAACAAATTTGTTATAAAAAAATGCATATTTCAATACTAAGAAAAAGCCATTGCAAAACAATAATTCTAGGCATTGTAATATTGAAAAGGTTCATTTATTGTATTTCCTGAATATTATTACAAAATTATCCTGTACAAACTACTTTGCACTTGCAATATTGCAACAGTATAAATAATGAACAAATTTGTTATATAAAATGCATTTTTCAATACTAAAAAAAACCCATTGCATTACAATAATTCTTGCCATTGCAATACTGAAAAGGTTTATTTCATGTATTACCTCATTATTGACTATTAAAACAAATTTAGTTTTGAAATAGTATTGTAAAGTTAAAACAACAATATTGTGTAACAATGCATTAGGTATTATCAATTTTGCACTAATTCAATACTATATGCAATGACGTCCTCATTTGTATTGCAAGAGTATGAGGGGGGGATTTGAAGCTGTTTTGAAATCTTTTCTGCTCCTTGAAGTGATCAAGACGTTTTCCGGAAGATGAGACCCACTATGTTTCTTTCCACGGGATAGGGTTATATTTTTAGCCCTTACATATCCAAACTACATTAGAAATTCTACTTAGAGAGCTAACAATCGTTCACAAATATTTTCAAAATATAATTTAATCCTTAAGAAAATGTAGGGTATGATGTCTTCTTTTTTACTGGTACATTTTGTTCACTTTCTTGAAACTTCCTAAATGTTCTTTTTGAAATTTTGTATCGACTTTATTTCTTAGGGTCTATGAATATTTGGCTATAGTCTACGATCAGTGGCCTAAAATTAGTGAACAGAATTCGAAGTCCAAATTGGCTTTTTGACATATTTTCTTGACCTGAATGTTTTTTAATGTGTGCAGAGCAATACTATATGAGTCAGCGAAAGCCACTGCGCACAATATTCACGACTTCTTCTCATTTTCTGGGGAGATTGAGAACATTGAACTTCTCAGGTCGGCTGTAAGCTATAGCCCTTGTATGCAAGCTATTGGGATTGTGTCGGAGATGGACATTACACCATGTTTGTGGACATGATTGTCGAGTTTAATATTCTAGATTTAGGTTTAGATTTATTTAGATTGGCGTTTGGATAGAGGCTGAGTTTCATAGGAATGGACAGTTGTTGATGACCGCTGGATTCGACAAGAAGTTGAGATTTTTCCAGGTTTTTATCATCACGTTTTGTGTTCTGGTGATCGTCCGGTGCAAATTGTGCAACGCCTGTGATATTTAGGTTTAGTGTTCTGCCATTGGAAATTCTTGTTAGCGAAGCTGGTATTGTTGCAATGTTTTCTTAAATGTGAGGGTGAGAATTGCCTATCCATGGCTTTCCAATTGTGATGTACTGTTTAATTGGGATTACAAGCAACTTTGTGTAGGTGATTTTTGGGCGGACATCAGGGTTTAGGGTTTGGTAGAATGGCTAATTGCAGAACTGCTTTATTGTAATGCTCTAAGTTGACGTGAAATTTGACTGTTTGCTATTTGCAGATTGATGGTAAGAGGAATCCCAAGGTACAAGGCATATTCTTGGAAGATTTTCCGATTCATAATGCCGCCTTTGTACCTGACGGGTCTGAAGTAGCAGCAGCAGGAAGACGTAACTTTTTCTTTGTATACGACCTCCGAGCTGGCAAAGTGGAGAGGGTGAATTGCATGGTTGGTCGTGACGAAAAGAGCTTAGAGAATTTCAAGGTGTCTCCTGATGGCAAGGTTTTTGCCTTCATTGGTCATGAAGGCTACATCATCTTGGCGTCTCTGTGTTCAAGGCAATGCATTGGCACTTTGAAGATGAATGGTTAGTTGGAATATATTTTGCTCTGCGCTTGTGACATATATAATTCTTGCTGTGATTTTTATTCCCAGTGTTTGTGTTTTCATGTTAGCAATCTCGGCATGAGAAGACATTCTAGGAGCCATGTTCAAGAATTCAGCTTACAAAAGTGTTTATGACAGGAAGTGTCAGGAACCTCTCATTTGTAGCCAATGGGAAAGAGCTGTTTAGCATTGGAAGTGACGGTGAAGTCTACACTTGGGATTTAGGGTCTCGAAGGTGTATTCACAGAGGGCCAAATGAAGGGGGTGTGAAAAGCACAGCATTGCAGGTGTCGCCGGACAGCAAGCTCTTCGCAACTGGATCAAGTATGGGTGTGGTCAACTTATACAATGAGAGTTTTCTTGGCGGCGTAAGGAAACCAGTGAAGGCGTTCATGAATCTGACGACTTCTATTGATAATTTGAGGCTTAACTCTGACTCGCAGATCTTGGCCATCAGTTAACGAATGCAAAAAGATGCGTCTGGCGTAGTTGCCACGGAGCTTTTCCTTTGTCGTTGGCTCGCGAGCCTACGCGTTTTGATGTGCTGGACTCTTGGATCGGACTTCTTTCGCATTTGCTTGCCTGCTCCGTTCTGGAGCTTCTTACGACAACCCGGGGCTCCGTTTCCGTCGGGGTTTGCTTCAGTTGTTCGGGCGATACTTTTTGTTGCGCTCCTGACGGTTTGATTTCAGGTATTTGTCGTTGTGTTGTTGATGAGGTTTGTGTTTATGTTTGTTTTCGCTTTTCTTCTTGTTTCTTTGGTCTTTGTAAGGAATGGCGTCTTGGTTAGACGGATTGGAGGGGCTGGTGTAATGCCCTGGGTTATAGTTGTGCTCTCGGAATTAGATGTTCTTAGAGTCTTGTGATCCAGGCGTTTAGTTTCTCTCCAAAGTTTAAGATCCTTGCCAAGAACTGAATGTTTCTTTTCGAACAAGGGTTTTGAGCGGTGGATCTACAAGAACTTGGAACACAACTATGGTGTCTGACTTTTACGCATTGTTGCGCCCGGTCGTACAATTCTTGTCGCAAGTTAGGTCCGGTCCGAGTTCGGACGGTGGCCTCATCGATAAGCGGATTGTGTAGATCTGGAATCGTTACTGTAGGATTCAGCGGCATTGCTTGGATCCAAACGACTATGTTACCGGGACAGAAAGGTTGTGTTGGGTACGAAGCAGGAGTTACTTCCTCCTTAGGAAACTTTCCTCATGTTACTTTAATACAAGGACGGCTTTGTGTCCATCAAACGGGAGGGAATAACCTAATCTGTTTGTCATGTTCTGCTATGGCTAGTTGCTGGGATCTTTGTTCGATAATGAATTGGATTACGTAATTTTGATTGCTTTTCGAGTTACCTCATATTTCTGTAATTGGAGAATTCCTCACGATGTGGAACGTCCATGAGCAGATTCTGCGTTTGAGTTAGGGTAGCTGCTTATGTTTCTTGTGTTTTTTTGCAGGGATTGTGCTGCAGGGGATTGAGGTCGAGAGGAATTCCAGATTGTATTTTGCTGAGCTGAGGTTTTATTCACTGTAACCGGACGGAGGGGCTAGAGTTCCAAAAATGGCGAATCAATTGCTGATTTACAGCTTTGTTGCGCGAGGGCCAACTGTGTTGGCTGAGTACACTGCTTTTTTTGGCAACTTCAGCGCAATTGCTGTGCAATGTCTGCAGAAACTTCCAACAAACAATAACAAATTCACCTACACTTGTGATTGACATACATTCAACTATCTTGGTTAACTGCTGTTGGTATTTGATTGTTTAGGAATGGGTCATTACAAAATCTTACGGTTTGATATTTATATTTGGAGCTAGAGCATGGGCCTTTCATTAAGAAGCTTGTTCTAACAGGGTCAAAAATCAAATCGGCTCCACTCCACTCAAACCGGCTCCATTCCACTCTCGCAGCTGCCAAAAACTCCCAGTGATTTTGGACGTTCCAGGCGTTCTCTGTTCTCGGCATTCCTGACCCGCGCGGCATTCCTGTCAGGGGAGCGTATGCGTCTCCTGAAGGTGCCCATAATAAATTAGGATTAACCAAGTAAAGTAGGGTAAACTTTACCAAGTAAAAACTTAGGGGTGAAAGTAGATAGAGGTAACTTAGGGGGTCCTTGAACCAACTTGACCTTGGGAAATACTAAATTTACTTAACCAAAACGGAGGGACAAAGTTTGAGACAAAGATTGGAGTATAAGTCTAAGGCATTCTAACCAAGGCATTCTAACCATCCAAATTGACATCAAGTAGTTAGGTAGAAACTTTCATGTCAAATCCTTGGTAAAAATCTTGGATCCACTTGAAAGTGAGAACCAATAAAAAACCATGGATGAAGTTTGATGTACCAATTAGCAATCAAACTTCATCCGTGCACAACTAGTTAGGAGTGTTCAATTTTAGCGAATTTTAGGTTTTTGGAAATGGTGTGAAGCCTTCTACGACTTAGGATTATTAAAATTAGACTCGAGTCTAGTATAATCCAAAACCTTTTGTGGTCCAAGTAGTTAGGGCACCCTGATTATTGTTCACCATACATTAGGATGTTTGGGGTCTTCTTGCAAGTGGTTTGGATGTATAGCGATTAGAAAATATCTATAATTGCTTGGAAGGCATAGTAGACCTATGCTTAGGCATTCACTTAGGCATAGTAGACCTATGCTTAGGCATTCATAGGAAATTAGAACTTGGTTGTACATGTCTATTTACTAAGGATAGGTAATAAACACCCACACTCCATTGCTTAGTGTATGGACTATTAAAAGCTACCTTCTATATATAGGTACAAAGAGATGGCAAAAAATGACAAGTAGCTAGAGCACCATTGTAATAATGTCTTGAAGAAGCCAAAGACACATATCATGTAGGCAATAGCCACACTTCAATTACTTATTGAGAGCAATGCAGACCAAATGTTGTACAAATTAAAGACACTCAATTTAAAGGAGAAAGTTCCATCCATAGTCCTACCGTCAGCATTTTGGTGGAGGGACAAGTTGCCAAAGATCTACAACATGAATTTGTCACTCCAATTGCAATATATTTTGGCAAGTGGATTGAGTAGCATCTAACGTGCCTCTTTTGAGAATACACACCAAACTCTTGTAGTCATAGTTTTGCTCGTTGTAGACAATGAGATAGATTCAAGCAACTAAGGAGCGCTTGCACTCTACATTCACAGGTACAAGAAATGTGGACTAAAAAATTGAAGATCAACCTCATGTAACAAATTGCACATAGAGAATTGTACTATAGAAATTGCATGATGTTTGAAAAATAACCTAAGAAGAATTTTACTATAGTCCACGACAAAATGGATCACTCCAAAACATTGCCTCCTCATTATTCTCACAAGAATAAAGGGACCAATTCTTTCATGAAGATGCTTGTCGTAGTAACGGGCATAATTGCTTATGGACATGGAGACATGCGATATGTACATTACGGCTTGGACATCTTTCCTATGGACTCAAATCACATTGAGGGATCCATTGCAAAGTTGTTGAGAGACCTTGAGTCCAAATCAAAGGTTTCGTTGCGTCAGTTGTTTGTCAAGGATGATATTATTCATCCATTGGCAAAAGCCATTTTTGAAGATTTAGAGATTTGTGAAGAGTCCCTTCCTCCTTGCCTTTGTGAGGTCGTCCAGCTTCAATGTCTTCCTTCAACATTCACTCTTCAATTTGACAATGCTTTGGGCAAGAATAAGAATTGTTGGTTTTTTCTATTTTGCTCTCTCCTTGTATATATACAGAGCTATTTTCTACAAGATATGCATCAATTTTCTCATTATTGGACACATTCATAAGGACATTGATGCTCTTTTTGGTTGGTAGGGCAACAAACTAAAGATAAATCATTCCCCATACTTTTGAGGCTGATGAAGTCCTTTATAGATTGTAAAACGAAACCAGTCATATTGCATCTCATCAAGGAGGTTCCTAATTTCAAACAATTTGTAGAAGGGTACTTGCATACATGCGATGATTCTTTGCAGGGGGATGAAAGCACACTACACCCCCTTAAAAAGTACGTCAAAAAAGTACTTATAATATATTAAGTCTAAGAATAAACTTTTTTTTTTGCGTCTATTTGTGAAAAAGTACTTATGATATATGAAAACTTTCAACATTATCTCCATTTATTGATTTCAAATTCCATTAAGCTTGGTCTCTAAGTATGTTGATTTGTATAGGTAAGATTCTAGAATCATCGACTTAAAGTTTCCTCATGTCATAATGGTTTTTCCACTAAGTACTTCAAATCCTTTTAGTACTTTAAGCAGTAAATGAATACTCAAAAGTACTCCTGATTTTGCCAAAATCGTACCTAGTGTAGTGTGCTTTCATCCAAGGCCATTCACAAATCCAACAATTCAAGTTTCACAAAGACTGAAATGAATAGCCCTTGATGATACACAAGATTCTTTAAGTGAACCTCTTGTGAGGTGAAAAACATTGCTAGTTGGATTTTGGCCAAATTTTCAAATTGCCATTGAAGAGGAAGACCAATACCTAGACGAAGGCATAATACGTGCGGAGTTTGCGGAGAATGCACCCTTTATTGGTCATAAGCGAGACCATTCACGTCCCTTGTTTTCTATTGGCCATGATGTGTTTGCAGATTATTTTTTTGCAGTGTGTTGTGTTGATGGTGACCTCCGTCCATTTTGACTTGCTTGGGTACTTACAAATCCTAATCCAAAATCTAAAAATGAAAAATTTCTAGAAGAAATCTAGAAGCTTTAGAATAAAATAGATGGGGCATTAACTAGAAAGAAATTTCCTTTTTCAATTTTTTTTTTTCTAAAAATAAAAAGTCATTACTAAAAAATAGAGTATATCATAAATCCAATGGTAGTAATTTCATTATATTCCAAGTTAAACTCCGCTTTGTAGAACTTTATAAAGTTCAGTGCTGGAATGCAATTCAAGGCTCATGATTTATGAGAGAATGCAATATTCCAAAACAATGTGCGCATTGTCTCCACATAATCGAGAATAATGGGCAAAGATCTATACCATCTGGAAGATAGTTAATAGGCACAAGGCCTTATTTGTTAAATTGAGACAAAGTGGACATTTTGAGATTTTGAAATATGAAGTGCAAAGCTCGAATGAATTAATAATTGTCAAATCCAATGATAACTAGAGCTTGAGGCTTGACAACAATAGCAAAATTTTAGCCAGTTGCTCCAAATTACATTGATACATCAATACATCAGAAGACAAGAAACATTCGTTCACACGATGTGCTAGGAAATACTCAAGAAATAGAAAAGTGAGCACTTTTACATTTAATAAGTTTGATGCAGTCCAAAAATTGAATGCACAAGGCACGTGATTATAACGCTTGTTCACAATGTCACCTCAAGTGAATGAAATATAAACTCTTGAAGTCCTAAAATCTATATAGAATAGAAGACCCTTACTATACATAAAGCACTCTACTTTTCTGGATATTTTTCATCTTGTAATTATTTATTTCCCATGCTATTAATAATAAAAGACGTTTAGAAGTCAAGGGCTCTAAAAACTTGGTCAACTTGCCTAAGCATTGCTATTGGCTGTACAATTGGATGCCTCTATCGCTTTATGTTTCTCACGAGTTTTGAAGATATTCTTAAGTCGAGAAGGATAGTGTGCAATGTGAGGATATTGAGAATTTGGTGGATTTCCAAAGTCTATACTCCGAGATCCATTTTCTTTACGCTTCAAGCTCTTTTGCGGAACCACTGAGGTGGAAAGAGACTTGGATCCCTCAAGAGTCACTATAAGAAACCCGTGTTTTTTGGAATGTTTTCATTATTTTTTGGAAAGCATTTTTGTGGATATTAAATAAAACAACCCATGTTTTAATGTCAACAATGATTTTCAATAAAACATCTTGATGTTTCATTGAACATCATAATTGACATAAAAACATGGGTTGTTTTAATTAATGTCCACAAAAATGCGTTCCAAAAAATAGTAAAAACATCTCAAAAAACATGGGTTTCTTATAGTGAGTTTGTTTTGGCAATAGCATATTGACATTGTATGTACACGGACGCGGAGATTCAGTTGATGCTGTGTCTAAAGATTGTTGCCTATCTCAAAAATATCTTTGAGTGTGAATGCCATCAACGGAGGGCAATCGTCTGGCTCCGACAAATGATGAAGGACAATTGAGCTTCACTTTTTGCCTTAAATTGCTCACTCATTTTATAATCCTTCAAGTCAGATGTTGTTTTGATATTGTTGAAATGAACAAGCCGCAAAGCAGGCAATGCGGGAACATCATCCTCGAGACGAGGATGTCCCGCACCTTTGCCAACAAGCAGGTTCAATTTCTTATTTGTCGCAAGCTCCGTTCGCGAAGCTGGTGAAAACAACTTTCCTTGAGTCGAGGATGCCCTCTTCAATAGGGACAGGGAGCAAACAGGCCTCTTGACCAACCCTCAGCTTAGTGAACACTCCACAATGCTGTCCTCAACGTTCCTTTTGGGAATAATCTATGGCTATGGATACAACATTGGCGGTAGAGCGCAATATGTAAGGCTTGGATAATGGTGCGGTACTGCAACTTCCTCCTTTGAAAATGTTGTATACTGAGAGCAACTTCTCCAATCAAGAGAGCAAGCTCCGCGTCATCTTCGACTTTGGGGACGGAAGCATCAAATTGGCAGTTTCAACCTGCGGATGGTGGAGACAAATTTTACAATAGAACCCAAAAGGACCCATATATAGAAGGAAAAACACATACAAGGGAAACGGAAATTCAAAACACAACACAACAGTTTGAAACTATTATCCAGAAACTCAAAATTTTATTTACAAAACAAGTAGTTATTATAAAGTACAACATGCCATTATAATTTGGATAGGGTTGATCCTTTAGTCTAGACTCTACAACGGCCTTTCTCTATGACTATTTTCTTGCGGAAGATAAAAGCGTGCCCCTAAGTCATCCGCGGAAACCCTCATTGCATCCACAATTTGCTTGTACATGTAGTCACCAGGTACAAGCGGCTTTAGACCAATGCAGTTGGCCTCAACATATTTGCAAACGCCCTAGTTGGTAGTCCGAGATTAGATACCTAAGCCACGAGAGGAGGTCTCCCATGAGGAAGTTGTCCTTCCACTTCTTGTGGGTCTAGGTATCGAGGATAATGGCATTGCCATTCTCATTACAAAAACTTTTCTTTGGCGAGTCTTCTATGAGAAGGGTGTTGTCTATGCTAAAAGACGTATCCCCATTAGAAATAGGAAACATCGACTCTGACAGCAATTTCATGAAGACCACTTTTGCACCTACTAGATAGTATCTTCTAGGAGCAACCTCAATCTTTCTAGTTTGATCTTGACACAAGACATCGAATGGGTGTTTGCAACGGCTGAATAAGTGTGCAGCTATTGGTTTTGCATTGGACTTGGCCATTGCGGTGCACATAAGAACCTTGTCTACAATTTTCGAAACCTCCCCCACGAATTCGACAACATTTTGCTGAGCAAAAATCGACTTAGGTCCAATGATCATTGGATTTTTGTGGTAGAGAACACTCGAGAGAACATTGACTTCAACCTTGTAAGGTTTGAATTTATATTTTCTCTCCTAACTCCTTTGTCTCAACGTGGCAGAGCACTCCATTTAGGTTAAAGACAATGTTCAGCCACTTCTTCCGTGGTGGGGCCACTACGGGCAGCACATTCCTGGGCACAACCTCTCTCCCGCCTTTGGACTCTATTTGATCAGATCATAACAACAGAGGAATGGAGTTACCTATTTAAATGTAGAAGTGAAAGAGCCAAAAAGTAAGGAAACAGATTGAATGCCACACATTGATTGCAATCTCCCGTTAGAAAGTGCTCTCATTGGCAACAAATGATGCACGCTTTTATGTTTTTTGACCTAAGCAAGAAAAGATGGACAATGCAATACAATTAGACCGCGGCGGCTTAATTGATATTGAATCTCGTATATTTTATTAACAATTTTTTTTATACCACATCCACAAAATTGGGCTATCATTTACAGCAATAAATATGTACACTGCACACTATGTTACACAAAACGCCACTGCAGACAGGTTTGTCGTTAGCGCCAAGCAATCAAGGAGTAGCGATGCCATCCTGTCAAGCATACATGAATTTGAATGAGAGACCAATACTATTGGATGACTTGCTAGACAATACAATCCACCACAATTCTACAAGTTTTGGACTTAGTCAAAATCATAAGGATTAGAGGGATGTACTTGAGCTTATTTGGCTTCTATTTGGTCAACTCTGTTGGAGGTTGCCTCATTTGCAAGCACATCCATCAGCATCACACTAGCACCAATGTCCTTGTTGTCCCTCTGTCCCTCTCGTAGTCAAGCAGTTCCTCCTCCCTAGAATCGAGTTTTTGGAAATTCAGCACATCCTCTTCGGACAACTGACAGGCCGGTGCATCCATGGCCGCAACATCAGCCGTAGACCCTGCCCCATTGTTTGTAGTATCATCGCCTTGACGGTACTGCTCACCTCCTTCAATTGTGTCAGCTACCAACAATGAACCCATGGTATCAAGATTGACAACTCCAAACCCAAATACATCTGGAGAGGCAAGCGATTAGAGTTGGGATGCTGGAATTGAAGCCACCAAGTCATCATGGGCAACAAGGACTACAATGCCGGTATCGTTGACTTAAGGGTCCGAAAGGCTGGCCACAAGTTCCTACACTTCTCCTAGGATAGACGGTTCTGCCGTAAACATTGAGGGGTTGCTGAGGTAGAACAACAGGTAGAGAAAGGCTTTGCGATGGTCCAGATTGAGACTTGAACATTTTTGCAAAAAAGTCCATTTTTTTTTGGAGCTCTGTGATCCGTTTGTCTGAGTCTTCTTGGATCTGGGCAATCTTTTGATTTGCTTCTTGGGTGCTTGCCAAGGCATCCACCACCTGGTTGTCTTTTGCATCTTTTTCTGCCTTCCTCTTTAGTCTCCTCGCTTTGGCCTCGTTCTCTTGTGACCAAAAGTCTTTCTCTACCTTCACCCTGGCTATGAGCAAAGGGGCAGGCGACACTAGGGCTTGGGACACTTCATCTTGGGGTACCTCATCTTGAGGTACCAACTCTTGAGGCACCATGGCTGCAAGTACAACGAAAGGCAGTAGGCAATGTTTTGACTTCTCCCCGTCAGACTTATCGTCATTGTCCAAGGTGTGCACAACGTTGGTATCAAAGAGCAGGTCCATTTCTATGACCAGGGCAAAATGAGTTTGCTTTTTCTTCTTTGCCCATTCCAAAAGATGGCTGCCATTCTTGTCAGATAGATTGTTGTCATCTAGCCCACTACTTGGCTCATTCATTCTTTGCAAAGCCTCTTGCTGTTGCTGCTCAAGAAACTTAGTATCCGTCACCACATCCTTGTCCACATGAGCGGTGCACAATACAACCAGGACAGCAAAAGTTGCCATCCACATATGAACCTGAAAAGTGTTGGTCCCATACTTGTCAATGCCTTCTACGCCAGGATTTTTCCCTACATGTGGACCAATTGGCTCCTGGTTCCGCTGCACTAGTTTGGAGACATTGGCTGGATAGTCCAAAATCATAGGCGGCAAAGATGGTGAGCTAGAATTCACAACAGTAGGACCACGACGTGGCAGCGGGATGTACGTCAATGAATAAGGCAAATTTGAGAACATGAAGTCTTGTTTATCCAACTTTGCCGCCAAGTCCGCAATTCTAGAATAACCCCTTGCGTCTTCTCTTTCTACGTAAAAATACGCCCCAAACATCTGAATGACATATACAGTAATCACATCTAGTAAATATATAAAAATTACATGGGAGTAACTACAAAGGCACAACTACCTTCAAGGACTGTATCCTTGACTCAATAACACCACAGAGCTTCATTCACAATATCAAAACAATTCTCACAACAAAAAATTGCCAACAACTATCCTCAAGTTGATGATACTTTGGCAGTGAGCATGAATTTTGCTCCCGTGTAGAGGCCAAGGACGTTTTCTTTGGGCAATGCAAAGGCTTGGAGGATGTCCAAGTAGAACTCCATTCTCAGTTTTGTGGAGCTGATCCTCCACTTGGATTTTGTATTCTTGGCCGTGTCCCTATTGTATATGTTCATTGATTGCGGTGCTCAATATTCCGTCTTTATGAAGGCACGAACCGTTGTGGCAAAATCACTATCTTTCTTGAACAAAAAGTAGAGCGGCACATTAGGAGCCACCCCACAATTCTTGACATTGTTTAGCATTTCTGCTTTGCAAGAAATGTAAATTGATCTGATGCAATTGTATTCCTTCAACTTTAGCGCGGCAAAAGTCGTGGCAGCACCAATGTGTCTTGGCTACCGAGAATAAAGAGCCAGACGTGGAACTCTGTCATCTTTGGCTCCAGGTCCTCCAGAAGGAAATTGAGGAGTGGATCCAGTGCAATTTCGGTCTCAGTTGGCTGAGGTTTTGGAATCTCTCTGACATCTAGGACGGCAAGAGGGAAGTCTCGAAGGTGATATTGATAATGCGTACTTGTTACAAGTGCCTTTGCAATGATGTCAATTTCTTGAACCTGCACTCCTCCCTTCGCATTTGGAATTTGATACTTCAACTTCAAGAACCTCT
This sequence comes from Neckera pumila, assembly GCA_963969595.1. NCBI lineage: Eukaryota > Viridiplantae > Streptophyta > Bryopsida > Hypnales > Neckeraceae > Neckera > Neckera pumila. Next base: position 3,882,161 of record OZ018418.1, read on the forward strand.
AAAACATGTGAAGGACTTCCACAAATTCCTTCTGAGATCCTTTGCACATTTACTCCATGCATTGTTCTGAAGATGTTTTTTGAAGAATTCGGGTTTGGGATGCAATAGTAGGAAATTCTAGGTTTCCAAAGAGAATCAGTGACGCGCCTTGTAGTGTCTCCAATTTGTAGCAATGATGTCCCCTCAGTTGTCTGTAAAATGGAAGGATGACCTGAAGACCGTTAGATCCTGGATCACTACTTTCTTTTTCTTCCTCCGCTATACCCAATCCTAGTTTGACAAGTTGTCCACAACAAGAATTTTTGGCTTTCCAAGGAAAACCTTGGGGTAGACAGCTTTACAATTTGGCGTAAGATTGAGAAGATGTTGCGCCTGTACCCCGTAATCCTTGTTTGTAAAATGGCCCATGTGCCTAAAGAGTTCCCTCTTCAAAGGAATTCTTTTGTAATGCTTTGTGTCCTTGAATGCTTCCAAGGAAACCGGGTTGATGAGTTCACTTGTGGATTGCTTTTGCGAGGAATGTCTTCTCGTATTCAAAGAGGTTGTCTGGGAGCGTGATGATTTGCATTTTATTCTTCAACTCCACGGGACCTTGAATTGAAGCGTCATCTTTATCTGGGTTTAAGTTCTAGTAACGGTCAACGACAGCATCGGCAAAATTCCATAAGACAAATTGAAAGAAGATGTTAGAATTATAGTCTTGCACTCTGGTCACTCACGAGTTTAATGTTGACTCAAGGATACCGTTGCTATCTAAGCGATGATAAAGGTTCAAAGTAGGGCAAATACTGGAAATTATCAGCAACTTCTCAATTTATATAAGTAGCAACAGTATTGACAACTCAAGCATAGATGGCTGAGATTACCATGTAGTATGTCATGCTCTAGACCACCTGGTTTCTTTATATTACTGGATTGTCTTTCTTGTCAATAGGGCGCTTGCAAGCCAGCTATAAATTTCAACAGCTAACGATCTAGTTGCCCTAGGTTTGTTGCGCAGGATCAAGATGGTTTGTGGCGTTGTAGTATTGGGAGATCTTTCTCAGCTTATAAGCATCCTCCGTCCATACAATGTATGCGTCCCACCTCTGGAGCTGCACCCTCTGCTCTTCACCACGGCCGCTTAGCTGAAGCTCTTTGGAAGCGATAATACTATGCTAACCATTTATCATCTTGATTTCATCCCAATACTGTGGCTTCTTCTTGAGCAACTCATTTTTGTTGTCGACAGGCGTAAGGCAAATCTTTTAACGTTGCCTGATGTCCATGAGTTTTATAAGTATGTTCATGTGTCTCTCTGTTATCTCAACTTGTATTGTACACATTACAAACTGGTCTTTTATAGGTATATACTGCTTGATGTCGACGATCTTTGTTTCTTGTTCAAAGAGGAAGCACCGCTTGTAATCTCTCTAGAAGTCTTGTTGAAGCATTACAAACTTCTGGTATTCCTCAAGCGATTCTTCAATACAAGTTGCCTTGACCTGAATTGCAGAATTCCAGCAACTTCGCCACAAAGACTTTTCTTCCTCTTCTTGCTTGATTCAGCTCCTCCGGAGCTAGTGAGTTTTTTCTTTCAAGCCTCAGAGATAGTCTGACCGGGTTTTGTTCCCTAGCTTGGTTCTCTAGTTACACCAAACGAAGGCTGGTTTGATGCATCCAATAGTTTTCTCCGTTCTGCTGCAACGTTACGACCTATTGTTGGTATAGGCTCTACATTCCTCCCTGCGTATCTATCTAGAGTTTAGAAAATCAAGCTCAGTTGTGTCGCGTTCGCCCAAGCTGTTGTGTCCTTCTATGGAATATAACCAGGTGCCTCAAAGTCTTCGTTTAAGGATTCCATATTTGACCCAGGTTCTAGGAACGCCATGAGATTATTGAGGTCGCACTTCCCATGGCTGGATTTGATATTGATTATAATGGAATGGGAATGTTTTCTTGGCTCCCCACTGTCATCTACGTCACAAAGGACGATGGTGACATAGGACTTGTGGTGGTGGGTTTAGGGTTTAGGACCACTTTCTTGTTCAAGTTCCATTGCAGGTATTTGTTTTGCCCTCTCACCTTGTATTTCAAGTATACAAAGTTCTTCCACCACTTGACTCCAAACGTCCAGGTTGTTATGTGCCCCTTAAATTGCCAGAGAATGACATAATTGTCTTCCATTTCTTTGATGAATGGTTCATCATTGAGCAGATTGATGAAGAATTTGAGGTGGCGTGCGGTCTTTTGAATAGTCATATGTGTCTTCAGTCTCTATTTTGCAAGACCTACGATTGCCAGTACAAAATGGAGTTAGAGTAGTATCATTGATTTAGTGACAGTAATTCCCTGGTAATTTTTTTAAGACTATGATTTGTGGACCGTGGTTTATGGAGTTTAGTTGGAGCGATTGAAGGATGTTTTCTATCTATAGCTACGATCTGTGTAGCTTATATGCTTGAATCAAAGGTATGGTGGGAGATCACATAAAGTATTTTGAGAATATGCAGCAACAACCTCTTACTCTTGACGACCTCTATGTAGATGTATAGTTTGCTCACCTAATAAATCATTCTCGATTTGACGGTGTAATCTATTGAATTAAGGCTTGAGATGTGTTAGTGTAAGCACTCTCATTTGTCGCGGTTGTTAATTTTCTAAACATCAATCCTCAACTCGATGTCAAACATCTATCTTCAACTCGACAATAGATGTTTGGCATGTTTTTTTATTTAGAAGTTTGGATTTTTGTATGCAATCTATGCTGAACAAGCATTGACTAGAACATATTGTTGGATTGAGGATAGATTTCCATCTTCATTTTATAAAATGTTTTCTGCCTGTGGCTATAGGCCTGAGGGTTGTGTATATTGGATGCTTATCGCCGGGTCGACAGTAACAGTATTAGATGCTGAGCTCTATTTGTTTGTTGCTGTTCATTTTTTTAATATTTTTGGCGCTTTATCCTCGGCTTGAGGATAACACTTGAAATATTCATTGAAGCATGGTACTTATCCTTGGGTCGAGGATAACCTTTGGACATGGCTAATTGCTAGTCTACAAAATGTGCATACTAAACCCTAATCCACCTTGAGTACACCATGCTCTTCCTACTCAAATATTGCAAGGTAGCACTACAACTGCATATATGAGCAGAATAGAATTCAAAGTCATTTTTAGGGATGTGCTGCAATTGAAACTTCCTTGGAAATACGAGACTTTTGTTGAATAGAAGACTACCTTGTATTCTGCACACAACTCTCAAACACCGCCTTAGAAATCTGCAATGACGACGTTATAGGCAAAAATTTAGAAGGATTCCAAACAAACAAAGAAACTGAAGAGCAACAATTTAGAAAGTCAAAACCATCACCTAGATCCTAATCATTGACTACAAATTGAACAGTAAACAAAAACCAAAAACCGAAATTATAGAAATGCTGCAAATGCAAATGCACATGTTGGAAATGCAAGTGCACGCGTGAAGTTAAACTTTCTATGAAATCCTAAACCAGAAATCTATCGTGAAATTGCAATGCTAGGTCACAAAAGTCATAAATCAATGCCCAACAAGAACCAAAAAGTAAAAACGTCAATGCAAGTCGCAACTCGTCACTGCAACTCATCAAATCAAAGAACGCCAAAACACACAGAGCATTTTGAACAAGGATTTGGGAAAACTACCTCAGACATGCACAAAAGAGAATTTGGTGGAGCTCTTTGCTGCTGGGGGTCCTAACACCACTCTTAACCTTGGGTTGGGGCTGGATCACTGAACGGAGCTCAACGCTAACGATGATGACGACTGGTGCTGCTGCGTGGGGTGGGTTTGCAAACTTTCAATCTTCTGTGAGTGTCGCTGTCAAATTTTGGACATGGCGCGCGAACACCTTTCCACTGCTTGTAAACACCTCTCCATCAAAGATTTGATCTTCTCCAAGAATCGGTGGCAAATTTTGGATCTAGCGCAAAAAATGCCTCTCTACTACACGTGAACAACTATCCCCTGCGCATAAACACCTCTTCAGCTGCAAACAAGCCATAACGGAAACAAGACCTCACAACACTGGACTATACACTCACAATGACAAAAAAAAATGCGCCTTCCAAAACCCGGAAAACAAGAATCCGCTGTAAAAACCCAAAATAACAAACGCCCCATGCAGTCAGTCACCTTCCTGCAAGGACGACAACTAGCCAATCCGTCCACCGCTCCTGATACCAACCCTCCCATTGACCCCAATTACCAGCCCTCCAACCAACCTTGACACTTGATATCAAACCTGATTAGAAGCCAAACCTAATACCAAACTTGAGATTAAACCAAAATCACAACCGAACCTGACACCACCAAAGCACAGAGGTTCCCTAAACCGTGTGGGGAAAACTTAAACTAGGAGGCTCAGAATTGTTCCGCCTTTCTCATGTATTTTCTTTGATCAAAATATTTTCAGCTCATAATTTTAGAGAAATAGAAATTGATGAGGAATCTAACCCAAGTGGTTTCATATTTTTCCAAGCATTTTGAATAACTTATGAATTTTCATACAAGTTGGGTCGTAGGTCCCTATTTGTGAGCCTAGGTCTTTTATAAATGATTCACTTGCAATTAACCCCCAAAGGCCCAAGGCCTTTTTTCTGCCAAAAAACACCCAACATTGCCATTTTTTTAGCAAAGAGTGAAAAAAATTGAAAAATATTTTATTGCACATCTAATTGTAGGATCTTACACCTAACTAGTATGAGAATGTGTGGAAAAAATTTCAGAATTTTTGACTGCACAGATTACAAGATATATACGTTTAAAGTGAAAAAAACAAATTTTCAGCACATTGTGGGACTAGATTTTTTGACTTTGAACATTTTTAACTTAAAATTTTTACACTACAGAGTTTTGAGCTTTAAATGTTTATAGTGGAGAATGGAGTTGACAATCTATCCAAAAAAAAAATTCAAAAAAACTTAATTTCATTATTGAAAAAATTGTTTAAGTAGAAGTAGGTACAAGATAGAAGGAAAATCTAAAATATTCATATATTTTAGATGGAATTAAAATGCACTAATCCCAATGGTCAGATTGTTCTAGCAAGTAAACTTAACCATGCAAAAAAAAGTTTGAAAAATTTGAAAAATTGCATTCAAAAATGAATCCTACAAGTTATTTTTTTCAAAAAGATGCTCTAATGGCCCAAAAAACAAGAATGTCCATACCTTTCTCATAACAAATCCAAATGAAATAAATCAAAGCTTTTTAGATAGACAAAAATATAATCTATGAGAAAAAAATACTTAAAAAGAAAAAAAAAAGTGCAAATTTTTTTTGCTACCCGCCGTCCCCTTTTTTGAGCTTATTTGGTCATAACTTTTGTTTCCAGGCATCGATTGTGAAAAAAAATGATATTCCCATGAAGTTAATCAATTTTTCTACCTCCCAAAAAAGTTTCAAAAAATTAGGAGAAAATTTTAGCCCGTAGGTACCTGTCCAAAAACGCATTTGTCCCCTAAAAGGACAACGGGCTTTTAGGGGTTAATAATGATTTTTTCCTTGATTCATTCAATGACTAATATTGGTCAGGTTTAGAATGAATTTCTGTCCATTTTATATCCATTTATAGGGTCAATTCTTAATGCCCGCTTTGTTTTACAGCTTCCTACCATAGAAATTTTTGTTTTCCAAAAAAAAAATAGTTTGCTAATTCTGAATTCATATTTGCTATCAATGACTCCTAGCTAGATACACTAAATCAGTTGGTAGTCTCACTTTAAATGGAGGATTTCTTGTCTTGCAAATAGATTTTAACAATGTCATTTCTTGATTTAAAGATTTTAATAGTTAATAATAACAGTGTTAAAACTATGAAAATAGTACTTATGAGTCTTGGAATCTTCTTTTTCAATGTGTTTCAAGCACGCACCAAAGGAAAAATGGAAAAATGCAGGCGGATCTTTACATCCAACAAAAATTACTTCCTAGGAGTTGAAAGTAATCCTTATAATATCTTCAACTTGTACATTCTTTTTAACAAATCCACATGCGCTTATTTTGTGACTCCTGCATTTATCATCCTCTATAATATAGGGCAGATCCATTCTTTTTGGGTTTCAACGCAAATTACAAAAAAATACAATTTTCTTCAATAATACAATTTTTTGGATTTCAACTCAGTATTGTTTCAAAAAAATGAAGAAAAGATGAGGAATTAGAATTGATGAAAATTATGTTTCAGGATCTAAACCCTGATCAATTTATCTCCATCACTCGCCAAATCAACAAACAAGAGAAGTCTCAATGGACTATCATAAGTATAAAACTTTGCATTTGGAGCACCAAAGTACAATGTCAAAGCTCCATGCCAATTGAAAGGCCCATATGTGCACTAGCTTGGTGTCATGGGTAAATCAAAAGTCATAAGAGAAGTATATGATGGTATTTTAAAATCATGTAATATTAGTGCAATATCCAAATTGTAAATTTCAAATTGTGGTACGCCATTTTTAAAATACATATATGTTTTTATTTGCTACAAATTCCTTTTTTTTTTTTTTTAAATCATGTTTTCAAAAGGTATGAACGTTAGAAGATTTTTTTTTGGTTTGAGATAACATATTAAATTTAGCCACAATTAGTATGAATTAAATGCGCCCATGAATTACAAGTATTATTTATATTATTTATAACTTATACAAATTGTTACTCTATTTCAACGTGCACTTTTTTTATGACTTATGATTCAATAGTTCTTTAAAATACAAAGAATCAGAGGCTTTTGTTTTTGGTTTAGAGTTACGTAAAAAATAAAGCCAAAATTAGCATGATTTAGATGCGCCCATAATTTCCAAATATTGTTTACAATATTTACAACATGTAAATTTTTTTTAATATTAGTGCATGTACTTTCTTTATGACTTATGATTTAAGCGTTCCTTAAAATACCAAAAAATCATGGGTTTATGTTTTTCTTTCAAAATTACGAAAAAATTGAAGCCAAAATTAGGATGAATTGGATGTGCTCTTGAATTTGAAATATTCTTTACAATATTTACAACTTGTATATTTTTTTTTCTATTTCAAGGTGCACTTTTTTAATGACTCATGATTCAATGGTTCCTTAAAATACAAGAAATGATGGGATCTATTTTTTATTCAAGGTTATATAAACTTTAAGCCACAAGTACCATGAATTTAATGTGTTTGATTTTCATATATTGTTTATAGTATTTACAACTAATACATTTTATTTTTTATTTCAGTGTGCAGTTTTTTTTTTCACTTATGATTTAGTGGTTCCTAAAAATACCAAAAAATATGGGGTTTTATTTTCTATTTGGAATTACTTCATAAATTTAGCCACAATTAGCATGATTGAATTGAATGGGCCCATGATTTTCAAAGATTGTTTAAATTATTTAGAACTTGTACAAATTTTTATTTTATTTCAACGTGCACTTTTTTCATGACTTAAGATTCAACGGTTCCTTAAAATACAAAATATCGTGGGTTTCTTTTTTTTGTGAAGAATTACGTAAAAAATAAAGCTAAAATTAATATAATTTGAATGCGCTCATGCTTTCCAAATATTATTTACAATATTCAAAACTTGTATGTTTCTTTTCCTATTTCAACGCGCCATTTTTTTATAACTTCTGATTAACGATTCCCTCAAATACAAAAAATCATGGGCTTTTGTTTTTTGTTTGGGATTATGTAGTATATTAGGCCAAAATTAGCTTAAATTTAATGCACCCATGATTTCTAAATACTATCAATAATATTGACAATTTGTACATTTTTTTTAATATTTCAATGTGCACTTTTTGTCTAACTTATGATTTAACGATTCCTTAAAATACAAAAAATCATGGGCATTTATTTTTTGTTTGAGATTACGTTGAAAATGAAGCCACAATTAGCATGACTTGAATGTGCCCATGATTTTCAAGTATTGCTTATATTATTTACAACATCTACAAAAAAAATCTATTTGAACGTGCACTTTTTTTATGACTTATGATTTTACGATTCCCTAAAATACAAGAATTCATAGGCTTTTCTTTTTGGTTTGGAGTTACGTAAAAAATGAAGCAAATATTAGCATGAACCAAATGCACCTATAATTTCCAAATATTGTTTATAATATTTTCAACTTGTACATTTTTTTTTCTATTTCAACATGCACTTTTTTTTTCACTTATGATGTAATGGTTCCTTAAAATATATAAAATTGTGGGTTTTTTATTTTTTATTTGGGGTTACATAAGAAATGAAGTCAAAATCAACATGATTTGAATGCGTCCATGATTACCAAGTTTTATTTATATTATTTACAAAAGTAATGGCTTGTTGTTTATGTGTTTTTTAAAATGTGAAGTTGTCTTGAATTTTTCTAAATTTCTACATTTATCTTTTTCTCACATTCATAAAATGAGGAAAACAAGCTAATTTTTTATAATGTGCACAAAGTACAAAGACAGTGCAGGCAAGTGGTGGGTCACTTTGAAGAGCATTGAAGTATGTCTCAAAGCTTGGTGGGTCATTCACGAGATTTCAAAGGCTAGCTTTTACAGGTTCAGGCATATGGCCAAATTTGGAAAGCATGCGGATTTGCAAGGAAATTCGGGCTTAAGAAAATCCCACACGCATATTGTACAAGCTACCGCCACACTTCAAACATTGCTTGCAAGTGAAGCCAACCAGATGCCATACAAGTCAAGGACACTAGAATCTAGAAAGAATGTCCCCGTAATGGTTTTGCCGTCGACATTTTGTTGGAGTGATCTATTACCAAAAATCAATGTAGCCAATGTTGCTTTGAATTTGCGGCCAGTTTCATCTAGTGGCTTGAGCAACATCCAAATTGCTTCATTTCTAGAGTATGCGGCAAAAGCTCAAGGGGACTCTTTTTCAAGGTGTGGTCTTTGCGATAAGTATAGGCAGCTGAGGGACGCTTGTACTCCCCTTTTTAGTGCGCAGGACAGGTAGGGCAAGGTTTTGAGCACTTGTCTTTCAAGACAAAAAGCCCACAGGGATCTCTATTATGCAAATAGGCAAATTTTTGAAAAATACCTTAAGAAGATGCTTACCACCATCCACAATAAAATGGATCACTCTAATACCACTTCTTTGCACATTTTTTATAAGACCAAAGCAACAGATTTGTTCATGAAAATGCCCGTCGCTATAGAGGGCATGATTGCTCATGGGCATGGCGATATTGGTACGCGTACTACGGCCTAGATATTTTTCCGATGGACTCAAATCACACAGTTGGATCTATTGCAAGGTTGCTGTGTGATCTAGAAGGGCCACCCAAGAATTCACCACGCAAGTTGCTTATTGTCAAGGAAGGACAATTCACATTGACAAAGGCAGTGCTAGAAGGTTCTGAAATGTGCTTGGACTCCCTACTTCCTCCTCTATCGGAACTGATTCCCGCTCAACCATTGCCACCTATATTGACTTTGTAGCTCAACAATGCAGTAGGGGACAATAATAATTGATGGGTATTTGCTTTCTGCTCTCTCCTTGTTTTCAAAGGCATTTTCCACAAGATATCACTAAAAGAGAATGGGATGTTTTAAGTGAGATTTTAAGTATAGACCTACAGATAAGATTTCAAGTAATGACTTTTAAGCCAATTTTTAGCAAAATTTTACTAGAAACACATGTGTTTCAAGTCAAATTTTGCTAAAAAATTGGCTTAAAAGTCATTACTTAAAATCTTATCTGTAGGACTATACTTAAAATCTCACTTAAAACACCCCATTCTCTTGTAGTGTATACATTAATTTCCTCATCATTGGACATACATACGAAGACATTGATGCTCTTTTTGGTCGATGGAGCATTATGTTGAAGACCCATAACTACTAGACAATTCCAAGGCTCATGAAATCCTTCATGGATTGTGAGACGCACTCCGTCATTCCTCACTTTATAGAAGAAGTTCTTGATTTCAAGCGATTTGGGCAAGGATATTTGGGCACAGCTGGGGACTTCTTGGAAGGTCATTTGAGGTTACAGTAGTTCAAATTTTACATGGATTCTAATGGATGGCCATTGATGGAGTATAAGAATCTTTGTACAAACAAGAAATGGTTGCCAAAGGACGGCAAAGGAATTCGGTTGTGGTTTGAGATTGTAGACAATCGTTCCAAAATGCCTAGCGGTAGTCTGCGACCCTTGGCTCCACAATAAATGAAATCCCTTGATGGGATCAAAAAAGGTTTGTCTGGTTTCATTGCACTTTAGAGCAATATGGTGGACAATTACCACTTTGGAGAGTTCAGGAGGGAGAATGAGTCAGTAATTAACTATTGGAAAGGTATTAGAGCCGCTCTAGATGCACCTCTTGTGAAAAGCGGGACATTAAAGGATGGAGGCCATCTTCTGAGATCATTAGTGAACTAGAGGACACAATGGAGGAAGATGGGACAACTTGTGCAGAGTTTGCAGAAAATACATCATTTTTTGGGCAAAGGAAAGACCGCCCACAACCTTTGTTCCGTGTTGCTCGTGATGTGTTTGCTGGTTATTTTGTCATAGTGCGTCCCGCTGGTAAAGACCTGAAGCCGTTTTGGCTAGCCATAGCACTTACAAATCCAAATCCGGATCCGGGGCATATTAAATTGATCCAAATCTAATATTGGATGCCTGCTTCAGATTGTCACATCAATTTGGATACGTATGCCGGATGGGACACAAATGCAGGGATTGTAAATGGATGAAAGCTTTTGGAAAATGTGGTTCTAACGTGTTAGTTGTCATGTGTGATGACTAAATTTGAGACTTCATGCGGATGATCAACTACAGGGCTTATCATAGCAAGGGCCTTTTTGAAAAAGACCCTTCTAAAAAGGATTTGAAATTGAAGAGAGCTATGGCATTTGCAGATGGAAAGAAAACTGCAGATGCACTTAGTGAGATGCCTGGATCGGAAGACATTCAAATTCTGCACCTTGAGGGGGAAGAGGTATTTGGGTCTAGGGTGATTGCAAGAAACTCTTAATGTGGTATATCACACCTTAGTTTTTTATTTTTGTTTTGGCCATAACTTTTGTCTTTTAGCTTCAAATGACTCAAAATTTACAGGGAAGATACTCATAACTATCATATACTGTAGGTAATTTTTGAATATTTTTCAAAAATACTTTACTATTTTTAAACAACCCCAAAAATTTCTCACAATAAGTGATTTAGGGATTTTTAGCACTAATTGGAACCCAAAAAAACGAAGTTAAAGCTAAAATTTTGAGAGAATGGTCTCTTAGTATACTTGTAGCTATTATCCAAATGAATTTAAAAATACTTATTTTTATGTGGTATAAAGGTCCACAAAGAGAGCTTCTTTCTACATTTTTTTTCAAAGATACAAAACAATACTTGGGTGAATTCTTTGGTAAAATCTCATCACCACGAAGTCTTGTCAAGCATTAAATTTTTTATATAATTTTCAAAAAAAAAAATTATTTTTCACAAATTAAAACGTTAGAAGTGGTATTTTCTTCACCCAAATTCTATGTGAATTCTATGTCCAAAAGTCTAGTGAAGAAAATACCACTTCTAACATTTTAATTTGTAAAAAATGGGATTTTTTTTTGAAAAATTATGTAAAAAATTGAATATTTGAGAAGACTTTTTGGTGATGAGATTTGACCAAAAAATTCACCCAAATATTGTTTTGTATCTTTGAAAAAAAATGTAGAAAGAAGCTCTCTTTGTGGACCTCTACACCACATAAAAATAAGTATATTTAAAATTCCTTCGGAAAATAGCTACTGGTCTACTAAAAGACCATCTTCTCAAAATTTCAGCTCAAAATTTGTTTTTTTGCGCTTAAATGGTGCTAAAAAACCCAAAATCAACCATTGTGAGAAATTTTCAAGGTTGTTAAAAAATAGTAAATTATTTTTGAAAAATCTTCAAAAATCAAGTAAAGTATATAATGGTTATAAGTAGCTTTCATATAAATTTTGATTCATTTGGACCTAAAACCCAAAAGTTATAGCCAAAAATAATCAAAAACTAGTGTGTGACAAAACGCAACAAATAGTACAAGTGTTTCTTGCAATCACCCTCCAATAAAAGAAAACTGGATTTTTTGATTGATTCTAAAGGTGATTCTCATCAATCAAATAATGTTAACTTCTCTCATCCTTGAGTTCAAACTAGATTGACCATTACTAGAATACAACTCAGGCTTGCAATTGTAGAATTTATCATGATCATACCTCAAGCCTGACCTATGGTGGAAACAGATAGCAATATGTTGGAATGACACATACTAAGAATTTTACACAAGTCAAAGTTACACCATTGGAAATACACACAAATCAAATGCAAGCTATTGATTGTTAGGCAGGGAAAACCCATTGTTGCCCTTACTTACAAAAAATAGAAGCATCTATATAAGGATATGGCAATTCAAACCAAGAATTTTGGTTTTGTATACACCAAATTGCATGATATGTCATGGGATCTAAGCTTTTCTATATTTTTACCCGACTTGAGATCCCCAAAATTTGATCTATTTTTATTGATATCAATCTTACCTATACTGAAATCATTGAGCTTAATGAAGCTAAGTTTTGCCTACAATCCACCAAGCCAAAGTCACCTTGACCACTATTCACCTTATCTAGGATATTTGAGCCTGCATTGCAAACTCATCCTCAATTAACACTTGCTGAAAGAGTCTCTTCCATTTGGAATGACAAGCAAGTTCACCGAAGCAATAAGGCACCCATCAAAAATCCCCGCAATCAATGAAAAGGTGCAAGGATTGTTACCGCAAGTATAATTGGATAAAATTCCTTCCTTGCCCTAGACTTAGTACTATTATTAGGCTTTTGTCCGGGACTGACCCTAATCAAAAGGTTTATAGCATTATACTTTGCAATTTTCCATCTATTACTTGTCTCCATTATAGAAGCATGAATGGAACTTCCATTGGAAAACATGGCATGTACATAAATTGCAAACACCTTTATTATATATTGCTTTACTTCTACAAACTTAATTACAAGATAGATACATTCATCCATGCAATTGCCCTTAGCTTGGATGAAGTTAAGCAAGTGCTTGTTGAGGCATAAATCATCAAGTCGTGCAAGTAAGCAAGTAAGTTGATAGATATTAACGCGATATGAAGTACTAGGTACATAGTACAAATATGTTATCTTCAAAATTGCAAAATTCAAGTAGCAAAATATTACATTCATATTCTAATATGTATTCCTTGTTGCAATAAAATAAAAAATTTAATAGATACAAAACGTTCCACATCCTATGATATTTTTACAGAATTTGTCTTCCTTCCATCTTTAGAATTACTCCTAAATTATTTTGCTCTCATTTGATCAACCCACTTTAGAACAGCCTCTCAAAATGTGATATAAATTTCAAAACATTCAGTAACACTAACTTCTTGGGGTTCCAGATCTAAAATCCACAGTCATGGGTTTGGTGGTAATAGGTCATATATTTCTAAATATAGGAAATTTGGTTGAAAAAATATCAATCTTTAACAAAAAAATTAGAAATTATATCATGTTCTAAATTTCTAGGTTCTAGGCTCACACAATCCCCGTTCACCGCTTTAGGCTCACGTTCATATGCTCATATGCTAGCATTGTTGGTCCACCGTGTTGAATGCAATCTAATCTACTACAGCCCTATTTTCCTTCTTTTTCTTGGCCAATCTATTGTCTTCATGCTCAAAATTTGGAGTACCCATATTGTCCATTTTGATGCTTGAATTGATTACTTCCAAGCTAGAAGGCAAAGCTTTTTGCAAACCCAGTCCGTCTAGCTTAAGGGAAAAGGTTTGTTTGCCAAATGCTATAGCAGTTGCACTACTTCCTCCCAAGCTAAAATTTATTTGTCTTCTTGAAGTTAAGAAAGGTAGCACTAGAATGACCAGCATTAGAGTATTGAAGGCTAGAGTAGGTTAAACACATAAATTTCAACGGTTTTGTAGTTCTTTAGATTTTTTTTTGATCTTGCAAAGGATGCTCTATTTATATCTTTTTATCATTTGGATTTTGTAAAAATAAAATTTCATTCACAAAAAATTATCCAAATTTGCTAGTGTGTTGCTATTTTGGGGGTCTTGCTCCTATTTCAAGGTGATTCTGATTATGTTATATTGCTCACTTTTCTTTGAAAACTGGCACGTATGTATCCAATTTCCTCCAAAATAAATTGTTTAGAGTTCAAAATACCATCTATGAAGTTTGCTGTCCTTGTATGTCCCAATAAATTGTTTTTCAAAACTTTGGATATTATAATCTCTCAATCTCTATACTGAAAATAGTAGAGAATTTTTCTGAACATTCACATTAAATTTTCTGCAATTCTATGTGATTGAACTCTTTAAAAAAACTTCTTTCTGTCAATTTTTTTTAAATGTTCTAATTAGTCAAAATTTTCAACAATTTTTCTTGACAATCCATCCGCTTTGAACCTTTAGAGGTTAGATTACGAGTGATGCAGATGAGTATCATACAGTACTCCGTGGAGAAGTTTGACAATGAAGATTGATTATTTTATTATTAGTATTAGAATTAATTGAAAATTGGGATAGTAACTTGAATATAATAGGTAATTATCTCCTAAAGAAGTAAGAGACTGTTCAACTAATGTAAGAAATCTTGTATAGTTGCACATGAAGTCTATTTTGGTTGGATGTTTACAAAATTTTGATATAAAAAAAAATATGTTTTCCTTGGTGCGAATATGATTTTTTTCAATTGGGTTCTTGGATCATTAGTTATTTTGCCTTGAACTTTTTGGATAATTTAGGCAACATAAAGGAAGTTTTTCCTCGATTTTTGAAATTTTGTGCATATATGAATAATACAATATAAGATGCAATTGTAAAGAAAAAATAACAATTTGTAGTACAAAAATCTCACAAAAGGCATTAAAGTCTATTGACCTTGTCATGCAAGATTGTAAAAGAAAATTCTTCTAATTTCAAATACCACAATCTTTCAATTTGCACAAATAAAGTTTCTAACATTTTATCCATACATTTCTAGAGAATTTCCATAGAAATCTAGCATAAGTTTGTATAGTTGAATTTAAAAAATAAAAGTTTTCATTTTCTTTGCACTACCCTAAAAAGTAGTGGTTTCTGATAGTTTTTGCCAAAAATGTGCCTTGGTACCTTAACTCCTAAACGCCCAAGGCATTTTTTGGGTTTCAAACATCGTTAGTTTTGAAGGATTATAGGTCTAAACATCACTAAGATATAAAGTCTCAACCATACAATCTTATAGTGTATGTGTATTGTAAATGATGTGAATCAAATTTGGACATGTAGATTGCAAGATTATAATGTTTTTGTGTTAAAAAACAATGCTTATATATTCCTAGCTAATAACACATTTGGAGGAGAAATTCAATTTCTAAACCTACCCAAATGAAAAAACTTTAAAATATAAAGCACTTCAAAACTAGCATATAAACAAATTGGTAAGAAAAAATGTCACTCAACTGACTCATTGTGTCTGCAAAACAGCTTTGAAATGTAAGAAAAAAACAAGAAAGTTGCAAAACACATCTAATACTGAACCTCCTTCTACTAAAATGTTTCTCATTCACTCATTACTTCTTAAATTGATATGAAATTTTAACCACACAAACAAGACTGGTATGCGTAACTTTGTTAAAAGAGAAATTGTAAACATACAGGATATGAAGAAGAAACAAGCCGCCAAAAGTTCACTGTAATACAAAATGTCCAGATTTTAAACTTCGAATTGCTCTCAAACATTCAAATCAACTTGGATTTACATGAAACTTTTACCACAATAACTAGACTTCAAGACAAACATAATGTAATAAATTTTATTGATTATGAATATTGGATAAAGGAGATACGAGCTCCTAAAGTTGTAGCCATCAAAATGGAGTTTGGTGAACTCAATTGAACTTGTGAACTTCAAATGACTTCCAAAAAATTAGTACATCTTGGATGGATATGAAAATTTTACTTCACAAACTAGAAGAGAGCACGTAAAATTTCTCAACAAGTTTGATTGAAATCAGATGTTGGATGTAAAAATTGCAACACTTTAAATAAATCTAAAATATAAGAAGACACTTTTGGTTCCCTAGGGCACTTAGGGGTTGAAGGTTATAAGTGTGTATGTTAAGGTAGTACGAATGCAATTGACCATAGTTTAACCCCTAACCTAATGCAGGTTTGTTTTAGGGGTAACGTCCACTGAATGAATACCATAAGAAGCAGCAAATGAATACATGCGCAAAAACTTCTGCTTAGTGTGTCATAAAAGGCCTCTTTTGTTTGTGAACATACAATTTGGAGAGAGGATCAAGTTCTGAAATTTTCAAGCCATTTAGAGTTGCCGCAATACTTCAATTATTTTATGGTATAAATTTTGTAGTTGAAATAGCAAAACAGTAGAAGTATGGCAAAATTGACCAAGGGTGGTGGCTTCAATTCTGGACCCGGTCGCTTTTCCTACAAGCCTATATGAATGTCGTGCATGCCAAGCAAGTGTGTTGTGCTGCAAGTGCGATGGTCATCTGGTTTGCTGGTGACATGTCGCCAATTGCAGCCTGTGTTGCCCAATAAAATAACTCTGTTTTAGTCAGGGTCATTCCCCAGTTGAACAAGGAGCTCTCATCAATATCAAAACCTGCAAAGTTCCTGGCAACCAAGATCCGTTGAAATGGTTCTAGTTTCCTCTGCTACAATGCCATTGTTGTTGTTTCGGCTACGCTAGGATTAGTACTTTGAGTTCCCTCGATCAATGCAAACAAGTTTTATACGTTGTTGGTACTTGCAATTTTTGTTTTGATATGATTTGAGCTTGGAAACTTACAGGGATACAAAGTTAGCTAGTTAGCGTTTGTTTCCTCAATGCAAATAGGGAGGGTTTTGAATTTGGATTTTGGCATACATTTGCAACTGGGGATCAAAAAATGATGAAGTGTTGATCGTGAACTAATCGAAGTGTTTCCACGGAGTGTAGAAATGGAAAAAGTCAATGCTAGGAAGAAAAGAGGATGGTGTTTTGTGCGATTACAGTGTTTTTTGCTTTCCTTTCAAGCTATGGCTATTGGCCTTATTTGTTTTCCAAATAGGCTATCGGCCTTCTCATTATCCAAAACATTTGCTTTTCTAAACCCCCTCTGTCACCAAACCATAGAACCTCTTTCTCCAAGATTATATCTTTGCTTTCTTCGTACCAGTGGAAGTACTTCAACTGCCATGAATTAATTGAGCCCATTCAACGTCACCTAAAACAAATACGTACATCCTATACTCTAAACCTCATGGTACAATTTTTTTATCTAATTCAATACACCTAAATCCCTGTTCTCCTAGGTAGGGATTATGTATGTTGAGACATATTTTTTTTTCTCCTAGTATTCTTCTTCACTTTGCCCCCAATATTGTAGTTTTCAGTATTCCCAAATACCATCTCATAATCACAAGAGTTCCTAGACCGTAGGCCACTATTGATTGCAATATGGAAAAGTGGTCAAATTTGAGTGTTTGGATCACTTTTTCCATAGCCATATACGAATGGCATCAACCTGAATGCAACCTGATTCCAAACCTATCCGCAAATTGGAATCCCTCATAACTCTAATCTCAATAAGCAAAATGGAGTGATTCAAACTTTTCTACTTCTAAATATTTATTTAAAACCACTTTCAATTTTTCATTTTTCAAAAACGCAATCTTTAAAGAAGTTTTGGAACTACATATCATGCAATAACTTTTTAACCGTGTAGTCAAAAGTTATGAAAATAGTTGGACCTAAAAACTACTCCTTGGGCACATGTTGTGTGAAATTTTCAAAGAAAAAAAGTAAAAACTCCATTGATAGTGAACTGCCCAAAATCACTATGTTGCTAAAAAGTGTGGAACTTCGAATATAATTTCCATTTTAATGAATACAGTGTTAATGGACTTCACAAGGAGGATTTTAATGAATATGGAATTAACGGAGTAACTGCGCCAAACCCACTGATTGCTCACATAAACAGCACTTCTGATGCCCAAAAAAATCGTGGCCCTTGCAGCACACTAGGTCCATTTTGAAGTAATTGCCGCATCGCCAAGCTGCACTCTGCAATTCTAGCGACAGTAGGTCCAAGACTGCAGCGGGGAAAGCTAGCTACAGAAGCATGGAGGCAAGCGCGCTGCAGATCTAATAGCCACTTCGCCGGCTTGATAAAACCGGCAAAACTGAAGATTCACCAAGGGATGAAGGCAGCATTGGCGACGTGAGTAATGAGATGGGCGCCGAACATGGCGATGGCAATGATTGCAGGACAGCCAAAGAAGCGACAACATGGGCAGCGTGATCAGCATCGTGCAAATTTACCCAAAGCAATGACCCTTCCTGCCTATGTTAAATTTGCCAAAGTGAAAACGGTAAGATTGCGGCAAAAATTTGCCACAAAAGAACGACTGATAAGGACGGTATAATTCTGGAGATAGTAGGACGCAATCGATTCTGTACATAAACCTATTGAGGAACTACAAAACGAAAAGGTCAACAAAGGTACTGATGTTGCAAGTCCTTGCGATAGAGTTCCAAAGCATCCGGTTGGAATGTTCACTAAACACCTTTCTCATCATTAAATTTTCGAAGGGATAATTCAATGATTCGAAACATTATCGTACAATTTTCATAGAAAGGCAAATAGATGTCACTTTGATTTTCCGGACTCCAATAAAATTAGTAATAATATTCGAATTGCATGGTGCTCTAAGTATCCCCACCCATGCCATGTTCAACATCCACGCATTGAAAACTGTAGTGACGCTGTCAAAAAAAAAAAAAAAATGTCATGAAGCTTTTAGAGCGGGGCCAGTGTTAGCAACCCTCACCTTACCACAGGCAAGACCATTGATTTAGCACCCTTCTGTAGTTCTCCACTACCAGGAGCATGGTATTCACGAACAGATCTCTGATGACGACGAAAGACCCCGAGCCTTTCCACAGCCTGGCTAGTCACTTAAAACAATAGCATGGTGAAATATAGCAACAAGACTCCAGAAGCAATGAAATATAGGAACGAATAGCATTCAAAGAATGCTTATTTTACCTGCATTCAGGAATACAAAACCCCAGATCTTATAGATAGATGATATTGACTCACGTTCTGCACGAGCGCCACCCCTCTGTTCAAACCTAACTAGAAGTTTAAACAGCTATCACAAAAACATCAAAAGCCAAAGAACAACAGCTAGTCCTGCTTCTCCAATTCACCCATTCTTTCAATGATCGCCTGCAGCACACGGTTCCTCACATACTTGAGTAAACGCACAATAACAAGAGGCATTGCTAGATAGTCAACTGAACCTAAATTGGCATCAACCATAGATATCTTGTATAATCCAATCGGCTACACACTGAACTACAGGTATATAACTTCATTCCTCTCACAATATTAGCAAGCATGTTTCGTCAGTGCTGACCTTTTTGCTGGTTTCTTGCAATTCACCAGCAAGAATAAACTCGTCCAATATCAAATATACCTGGAAAGCAACATTGAAGAACATCCTATTACACCACCTTAATTCAAACTTTTGGTAAGCAATTTAAAAATACACGGAGAGTGACAATGACATCATAAGAAATAAGCAGATGCAATTTTCATTTAGCGGTAATAAGCGGAGATGCAATTATACCTTGTGAAAATTGAAGACCAAATCCAGCTCACAAACGTTACTGAAGAAGTGATCTAGTATCTCCACAAATAGATGAATACTCTCAAGGTAGGCCAGCTCATTGTCCGTAATGTCAACACACATTGAGAAGAAGAGGCCGGCATAACGTCGATATATCACTTTGTGCGTTCGAAACTGTCCCACACGATGTTCAATGAGAATAAGGAAACATATTCTATTTTTCATTGAACTAATCCAAAGTACACTTGCACATTCGGGGACGTCAATGTAATTAAGTAACCCACATGTCAATGAGAACATCCCTAAGGAAATCCATCAGCTGCAAGAAAAACCGAGGAATATTTTGACTTGCGACATGTCCAAGTACAGTAACAAAACCCAGTCGTTTCCAACTGCTACAAACAGTCACCCAAATACAAACCCACGAGTTCCCAGTAATATCCGCAGTATCACCTTGATACTGAACATTCCATAATCTGCAACAATCGAGAGGCATCTGTACAATGGCTTTCGCAATGTTAAATCGACTCGTATACAAGACCACCTCTCAGAGCAATTCCACTCTGGAATATTAACATAATTGATCTCTTCAAGTTGGAAACAATTGAAGGCCAACCTTGCGTGTGTATCTTTTACAAAGAATCAACTTGTCAAAGAACGGTTAGCGGCTCACCTCTACAAAATTGGTGTACTTCGGATCTCTGTTCACGACCAGCCTGTGAACCTGCACAAAAACAGTAGAGAGCTAAAAATAACCATAAAGTTGATCCTCACACGGAGCAGTTGACCTGAAACATAACCAGCTGGGGTCAGTATCCACTAAGCAACATAAACCAAGGCCTTCTGAAGAAACAGACTCCTTCAGAACTGATCTGCTTTACAATTAGGGACTAGCCAACAAATAATTAACCCCTAAACGCATATGGAGCCACAGAGTGGCTTCTGGATGATTTCAGATGCAAAATTCCGTATGAAGAACTGAGATTTTTCTTCCAGTTTATTATAAAGTTCTTCGACTGAGTATGTTGCGGATGGTGATGAAAACTACATCATTGAGGTATTATTGGCGTATTATTGACATATTATTGACCTCTAAAAAAAGGCGCATGACCCAAAATGCTCTATTATTGTATTTTAACATAATGTATTTTACAATCTTGTACATCCTTCCCCCTCTTAATCTGAATTTTAGACATTTAAATGATCCTTCTTGAGCCCAACTAATGAAATGAAGCTAACTAAGTCTAGTTTCTACTCCAATTTGAAATTCTGTAAAATCCCTAAAACTCAATGTTTTATTATGGTTTTGAGCTTTGAGAGGTCATCTGATGTTCTAATTATAGACACACAAAATTTTCGCTTACACCATGATGTTCCAAACTATATAATATAAGGCAATGGTGAAATTTCCAATATTTCTATACATTAAGGTAGCCTGCTCTAAAAGCGACCGGCTTCTTCAAATCAACCCTATAAAATGGTAGTGAATGGATATGAGGTGGTCTTTAAATGGACCACTTTAGTCATTGATTGAATATAGAAAAAAGTATTCTTTAATGCAAGAGCCAATCATTGGTCTTGATTTCCTCAAATCACTTTAGAAATGGTAAGTGGACGCATTTTGGAAGACCTAGGGTCACAAATAGGTACCTACAACAGGAATCTTTGAAAATTCATAACTAATTCAAAAATGCTTCAAAAAATATGAAACCACTTGGATTCCTTTTGTCATCCATTTTTCTTTCTCTGAAAAATGAGTGAAAAATATTTCTATTCATGTAATCCTACGGAAAAGGCGGACCAGCCCTTAAATGGTCACTTTTAGAGCATCCTACCTTACTTATAATTCATATGAATTTCTTTAAACTATTCTTCAGAAATTCATAATAATTTCAAATTTTTAACAAATTTTTAACAAATTTTAGGAAATGTAGAAGACATGTGATTTCATCTCTAAAAATTAAAATTAGCATATTTCAACTATATTTAGTAAAAAAAAGCAGTGTACACAGCAAAAAATATTGAGGTTCAGTACATGGTCTAAGGGTGCATCGTTTAGGGGTTAACAATTACATGCGACGAACTTCGAATACTTTCCAGGTGACTTGCATCCTTTAAAATTTCTTTGTTTGGAATAATTGAATCTGACCATTAAGTAATTAAATGGACAAACTTCGAATGAACTTATGACCTGAATTGTATCCAGAGATGAACTATCAATACCTCGTACTCCAGTTTGTGCTTTTCAGAATCCTCCAACGGAATGTAATATTTGGCCAGGCGAGTCTTGCCCTGCCGATTCTGCAGAAGTATAAATCGAATCTGCCTCAAACCACACGTCATTAATCGTCAAACCAGTGGCTTCTCCCAGTCTCATCAATCTACCATTCATAGGAACTAATACAGGAGATCCGAAAACACTAATCCTAAAGTTGCTCAAAAGCAAAAACCAACCAATACGATCACGTAGAGCGCCGAGTCCCTCTGGCACCTAGAAAAATTCGCTTCCAGACGTATACCTCAATTGAAAGAGAATGTAACCTCGAAATCCCGTAAAATCCGAACCAAACTAGTGTTGTGTCTGTTCCCAATCTCGGCACTGCCCGGAAACTCCATACCCGACAAAAACAAAATCGCACATTCCAAATACTGAAGGGAACGGAAGATAGCAACCGAAAAAACATTCACGCACACGCTATCCAACCAACCGTTTGATTATTAAACAGCTGATTCCGACGATCTCCAAAAAGTCAGTGCAAGACAAGAAATAGAAAAAGAGAGATGAAATCCGAAGCTTCCCACAAGATACAAGATCGGAAGAAAAGGCTTACCATGGTTAGCGCCGTGCGACCTTTCCGATTCCGAGCTCCAACAAGCGCGCCGTCGTAAAACAATAAGCTATCGACGAAGAGAAGAGACAAGGGAGGACGTGTAGAATAAACAAGCTAAGCAACAGAGGCAGCTCAATAGAAGGCTTCGTGCGCTCCTCACCATCGATCAACAAGGTCAGGAGCAGACCGTCGATCAACAGAGAGAACCAGTCAGCATCGCAGAGAGAGGAACTCCGACCCTTATTGGGTTCAGTTGGCGTGGACTAAGGTAAAGCAGCCCATTGTGGTCAAATGACCCATGGGGGACACATGATGATCCCATTGTGGTTTTCTTGACCACAATCAATATCTCACCTAACTTCAATGGAGTAATTAGTGACTTTATTAGGAACATGCAGTAATTTCAGTGTAAGTCATTGTAGGAAGTGACTTTTTATGTCCATCCACATATAAAAAAAAATTGTCTCCCTTAGAAGAGGTAGGTGAGCATTATGGATATATTTGCAGTTGGTTTTGGAGTAGTCTGCCAACTTCTTTGGGCTGAACACTTGAGAAATTCATAGCTAATTCATACTTTGTCTGAAAATTATGATTTCAATTGCCTTCACAAATTCTCATACTTGTCTTCACATGGGAAAAAAATTGAAAAACTTCAGTAACGAGATGATGGCAGACTCCTAATTCTAACCACAATGGGCTGCTTTACCTTAGAGTCTGTTCATCTTGGGTCCCATTGCCCCAAATCAGCTAGCATGAGTGACACCAAGACTCCACGTAGAAGGGAAACTCTGTACTACCTATTGATTTAGTGTTTACTTGTTTTGTTTGCTCAATTCAAAAAACAAAGACTATAGCATCGACTCTGGTTTCAAAAGTTTGAGTTTTCAAATCCTATCTACAAGCACGTTCACAATACACAATGTAGTTAGGATTTGGTTGGAATAAAGATGTGGGATTGGAATGGATTAATTAACGTCAATTAATAAACATATAACAGAGCCTCACAATTATGCCATTCTTGTTTAGTTTGCATTGAGATTGAGGATTTTCCATTTTAAATGGTTGCTAGGTTATTAGATTATTTTGACGGGTTGTATAACTTTATATATGTTATTTGTTTTGTAGTTCAAAGTGGGTCAAATAAGTGTGGAATGTATGACAAGGTTTGGTTGTTTTCAAGTTTTTTTTTGTATAGTAATATATAGGTGGAATACTAGGTTGAAATGCTATTTAGAGCATTTAGTGTTTGGTTAACTGCATGCTTGTGTATTTTTAATTTGCTATGTAGTAAGTTGAAGGATGGGATATGTGTTGTTCTTTTTGCTATGCTTTGATGACAACAAAGGATTGGATGTTTCATCTTATTATATTAGTATTTTGTATTAGAAATTTGTATTTCTTTACTTTTATTTCTATTAATAGTGGAAAAAAGTGGTCATTGCAATATATAAACTCTATAAATTGTATTTCATATTGTTAGTTATTGTATTGTTGCAAGTAGTAGTGGACTGCTACATTTTGTATTTGCTAGGCATAGGAAGTCAAAATAGAAGTTAGCATCATAGTTACAATTATCTTTTATGTAACATGTATAGGATAGAACCAAAAGGAAATAGTTTTATTTGATGGTTTTTCTTCCAACACTAGAAGAAATTTGCATTGAATTCAACAAAATCTACTATAGGATTGCTTCATGGTTTCAAATGAAGAATCTACAGTTTCACATTTCTAGAAATTGCTTAAAGTCAAGAACCTCTTTAATGAAATGAAGAATCACGGGTTGAATTTTGCAATCCATGAACGACTTCATCAGACTCAAAATTGTGGAGTAGTCATTTGTATTCAGTTTGTTACTCCAATGACCAAAAAGAGCATTGATGTCCTTATGAATGCGTCCAACAATCAGGAAATTGATGTATACCTATTGAAAAATGACTTTGTGCACAAAGAGAGAGCAAAATGCGAAGACCCACCAGTTCTTGTTGACTCTTGAGGCATTGTCTAGTGGAAGAGTCAATGTTGGAAGAAGAATTTCAGCTTCAACCAACTCTTAGGGGGGAATGAAGAGGGATTCCGTGCAAATCTTCAAGCCTAATCATAAGGCCTTTGACAATTCAGAACGGTTTAAATCCCCTACAAAGAACTAACAAGATGAATACTTAGGTTGGGACTTTAGATCTCGCAACAATTTGGCTTTGAATCTTATTGTTTGATTGGAAATCGTCAAGAAGGTGTCTAATCCGTAGTGCGCATATTAAATGTCTCCATGTCTATGAGCAATCATACCTAACATAGCAACCGGCATCTTCATGTAAGAATCAAGCCCTTTATTCTTGTGAGAATTATGTAGAGAAGCATTTTCAAATGATCTATTTTGTCGTAGATTATGGCTAGAAACTTACTAGGATATCTCTCAAACATCATGTAGTTCACATAATAGAGCTCCCAATGTACCCTCTATCCCTCAAGGTGTACATTCAATCACTATAAAAATCCAAATTGTAGATGATAAGCCCTAATTTTATTAAATGGATTTTGGGTGATGTTCAATGCAACAAACCTATGTTTTTATGTCAACATTGGTATTATGTTGGACATTTTTGTTGGCATAAAAACATAGGTTTGTTGCATAGGACATCATCTCAAATTTGTTTAAAAAAATTAAGGCTCGTCACCTAAAACGCAATTTTCTTATAGTGAATTTTCTGGACCTTAGTTCTTAAGCCTGCAATAAAGGAGTGCAAGTGTCACGTCATGGTCTAGGCGTAAGTATCTTTACAATGCTAAAACATTGTAAAACGATTTGAAATATTGTCCCAGGGGATTCTAGTATGTTGTTTCAAGCTAAGGTTTTTGGATTCTCTCTTTCTTTCCAACACCCAAGCAATCCGTCCTTTCCCTTACTCTCTTCTAATTATTAGTACCATCGGAATTCAATCTAGATATTACTATCCGGAATTCAATCCGGATAGTACTATCCGGAATTCAATCTGGTCTCACCCGGATTCCAGTTACGTCTCCTCAAAGTACTGGTTTTCTATTCCTTTGTTTTATCCTCAGAGGGTTCACTATTGGTCTTTAGAGGGGTAGAGACTTCACCACTCATAATCTTCACATTCTCCACGCTCATTTAAACAAACAAAACAACAAGTATATGTGTCATGTCAGAGGAAATGACTTAATACCCTCACAACTTCTTGGATGGCCTATCCAATAAGCAGGTCACTCAGAGCTAAGCCCAATCTTCCTAACTACAACAATAGACCAAAACATCCGAATTCGATAGGGGGATAGTTTCCTAGTTGCTAGATTGATTTCTAGGGTTTGCAGACCTTTTAGTGAGTAAGGATTTTCCTCTGGCAATTACTTGTACCCACATGGAACCTTACTTGATTTTGGACCCGCATCCACACCACTCCACTCCTGACCGGATTACTGTTCCGGTAATTTAAAAGTACCTCGCACAAGTCCTCATTCACTAGCCTAAAACTTCGTCAAAAACGTGCCCTCTCAATCTAACCTTATAGTCTACAATTTGGACTCCTCCTCACCCACCCACTCTTGCACCTTAGCACTAAAATAACAAAACACTTTGCACAATGTTGGAGCCAAAATGTCCACCTGGTGACTTAGATTAAAGAAAAGAAATGAAATAATATAAAAAATGGGCTTGGATGGAATGGGAGGGCAACAGATCTGCCCACCCTTTAAAAACCAAAAGCAAAAGCAAAAAGGCCACCCCAAAGCCAAGGTGACCACACAATGAACCTCCAAGATAATCGGAAAGTTCCAGGCTAGTGGCCCCTAGAAATCCAAAATTGGGTCCCACACCCAAAAAACCTATTGCGGAACAAAAATCAAAATCAAACTGAAAATACCATAACTAACTACTTCTATTTCAGTGCCTTCTTCGCACTGCTACCAACCTTACTTGCAGGTGACTTGCTGCTTGCCTTCACCAAGATTGACTTGACTTGTGCCCGGATTTGAATCTTGTTCCTCTTTGGTGGTGTTGAATCTTCCTTAGTTTTTGACTCAGACTCCAACTCCCCTTTCTAGCTCAGAAACCTTGATCAGATCCAACTTCTCCTTCGTGGGTGAAGGCTACTGCATATGCGAGAAGCCTTCTAGATGGGTCCGGGCTGGATTCAATATGGCCCCATCCGTTCAATAAGATCATTGCGGACATTAAATCCGGGCAGCTTGAATTTCCCTGACCCATTTGGTCGGTTTGACGGAACACTTGGTGGAGCGGAAAGTTCCGTCTATACCGAAATGGACTGTCCACCCGGCTCCTTTTGACTCAAAAGAAGTCTTGCAGGCTGACCCAAAAGTATCTCCAGACTCCTAAATTGTGGCTGATCTGGATTACTTTTTTTGATTAGAGTCTTCATGAATAAGGTGCTGCGGACTTCCGAAAACTACAAGAAATCCATGGCTTTATCCGGATCAAGATGTCCCAGCATTTGACGCATTTCTTTCAATACCTTCTCCATCCGTTGCCTTCACCAAGGTCAACAATATTCATTTGTCTACTAGAGTAGTATATGGGGCACTCCCACTGGTTTTGTCGTATTGCCATAGGATGGCCCCTAGGCACCATCCGGAAGCGTCTAGTGTGACATGGAAGTCCTTTGCCCAATTTGGTGAAGATAAGATGAGGACTTTTACCAAGGTTGATTTGACACTTTCAAAAGCCTCTTGCTTTTCCAAATTCCAACTTTAATCCGTATTCTTCTTTAGCAACTCGGTGAACGGAATTGCCTTCCATGCATTTCCCTCGATGAATCGTCGGTAGTATTTGACGCATCCGAAGAATTGTAGGAGTACAAAAACTCCGAATGGATAAGAAACATGATAGAAATAGATTAGGGTAGTCTAAATTTTTTGAATTTTTTTGTTAATATATAGGAATCCGGGTCAACTATAAATAATTTAATATTAGTTGGTATCCGCATTGCTAAGACTATAAAAACTTGATAAGTTATCCAGTGAGGGACGAAACCCAGAAGACAGAAGTCTAGATCCAGGAGATCTATGACCTCGACTTCCGGCCTAGGAAACCTAGGATACCATGACGGGAATGGTCTCATGCCTGTTCTCCTCAGGAATTGTCAGTTGATTGTTGGATACTTAAGGGTTCTCTCCTCTCATTTTAATCTCTCTTTCCTCACAGATTTCTTGCGTGCACTTAGAAAGTGAAAGTGTGGTGAGTTAGGATTGTGTTAGAAAGAGGATAGTGAGGTTGGTGCCAATTGCACCAAATTAGTTAGGCCGGTGAGCCATGGCGGGACCAGCCCAGATGCTCTATTCGGCCATCCCTTTTTACTTGGACGTACGGAAGCAACTAGAAATAGATTTGGAGGCGATAGGTGCGTCGGCTTGCGGCAGCGGTTTTGGAGCTTGAAGGATGATGAGATGATTTCGGAACTTGTAAACGGAGTTCCGAATCAGCATCAGTTGACCGTGAGGGGTCGACCTGGTATTTGGATAGAGGATATGTAAGCAAAGTTGTACTTGTTTCAAAAGCCCGGATTAGGACTAGCCTCCCGTACAGATAAGACTGGAGCGAGTAAGTTCCGAAATCCGATGCATTCCAAGGAAGGGTACAGTATTAACGACTGTAGAGATGATAGGCATAAATAAATGCTAGAGTTTTTGATCCCGATCATGTATCTGGAAAAACCAACCTGGGTTACGGTTACGATGGCTAACACAATTTTCGGAGTCATAAAGGGTAGATCCGTGAACTAGGGGAAACTCATCGCGTATGTAGTTTCAAAACTAGTTACACATGCCATCGGGGGTAAGTCTAGCCCGCTCAGTCCGTATCTTTTTCACCTATACCACCAGAGGGAGGTTTTGAGTGAGCTACTTGAGTACTCCCATGGAGAAGAAATGCTGAGGTACAACTTTATGGATGAAGTCCAATTGGATCAGCAGACTCAGATGGAGTCCAAAGAGGAAGAATCGAAGGAACCACTCTGGCATTAGAGGATAAAAAGACGGAAGTTGACAGATCTGGTTGCGCGAGGAAAGCAAGTGTCTCCAGAAGAAGGCGAGCCCAACCGTCCTGAGGAAACCAAGCAGATGAAGACATTCTGGACAACCGGACGGGATTGGATCACTACTTGTTGGGAAACTCACAACAAAATGGCGGGCCATATCATCAACGTCATGTTGGAGATGGGAATAGAATTACCGGAGGAGATGGTGAATGTAATATGGAAAAGATTGGATTCCAAGGCTTTGCAAGAGAAAGAAGAGCAAATCTGGAACTTGGAGCAGGACCGAACCAATCTCCGAGCACAAGTAGCCCAATTGGTAGGGGAACTAGAAGTGACAAGAATGAAGGAATCCGAAACCTTCCAGCTTGTCCGGAATTTGTCAGCTTTGGTAACACTACTAGCGGAACAAGTGGTCAGATCCAACCTCTTCACCAACATGCTGATGGGTAAAGGTGTATCTTCTGGACCGAAGGTACTAAAGGTAGTTATCGACTACCAAACACATATGGAAAAGGTACTGAAGGAGATGCGTCAATTGCTGGAGCATCTTGATCCGGACAAGACCCTGGATCTTACAGGTTTTCCGGATGTCCCAGATGTCATCAACTTCATGTAGACTTTGGCCAAGCCTGGCAGGCTGGATTGGACTCCTTCTAGGGATGTGGAGATGAATCTAGACGAATCAATTATACCCCCCCTTGGAATAAAGTGTACACAAGGCCAGTTTCTATTTTTTGTTGTAGTTAAATCTCTATTGGGTGTTAACATGTATAACCCAATTACGCCTTCCAAGCAATGGATCTTTTGATGTTGTTCCTAGTGTTAGCTTTGTCCACTTCTAATTGCTATAAAAGCCAAAAGATGTTAGTATTGTTCAGATGGTTTTTACTATGACCGATTAACAATCAAACTTTGAACTGGTATTAGCCTAGAAGCAAATAAACGGAATGGTTTAATGGGTAGGGTTTGGTTTACCTTTTCCAAATGGTGAAGAAAGCTGAAGTTAACCTAAATTCTTAACGGATAATTGGGGCTGAAGTGATTTTTAATTAATCTCTTTTGGATAATTTTTGATAAGTTCTTACCCTTACTAATAGAAGACAAATTCAACTTGTTTCTAAACTAAATAGTTTTACCTTAGAGATGTTACTTCTATACTTGTTGTGGTAAAAATATAACTACTTTTGACTTCTTGATGTAAGGTAATTTACTGATGAATTATGACCGTGTCAGTTCATCAAAATTCTTACGTAATTCTTTTTTACCTTAAGTTCATAACTTTTTCCTTCTTAGTTAATTGGTTTTACGAATGAGTTTTGACCGTGTCGGTTCATCAAAATTCTTATGTAATTTCTTTTTACTTTCTACTTCTAATGTGAATTGGTTTTACTATCGATATTTGATTTTTATCTTATAGGTAAAATAAAAGTACTTTTGACTTCCTTGGAAAAAGTTATCTTACAATTGAATTTTGACAGTTATTAGATTTACCAAAATTCTTCCGTAATTTCTTTTTTACTTTGAAAATTTGGAAACTACTTCTACTTTGATCTTTGGTTTTCACATTTACTTCAAATTTAAATAACCTAAAAGAAATTCTATTGATTAACTTCTATTTTTTCCTTCCTACTTTTACTACTATTTTCTATTCAAAATAAATGTTGGAAATTTCTAGTACGATAGCTATTTGGAAATTATGTTAAATTCTTAATAATTTGAGTCAATTTTCTATTGTAAATTTTAAATTCCTTGATAAATTGGTTTTGGATAATTCTTTCTAAGTTATTTCCTAATTTCTATCTTAATTTCAAATTTCTTTTATCTTTTGGAATTTTTATCCTATTCCTAATTGCAATTGTTTCCTAGAAGCTATTCAAATTTCCTATCTAATTTTAAGTTTCAATTCCTATTTCTTGTGGTTATTTATGTTCTCAATTGCATTCCAACTTCTTAATTCCACAATGTTAATCCTAATTAACAATCCTAATCTAATTTATTAATTTGCACAATTAAATAACAAAACAATAAAAGAAAGGATTCTTAAAAACTTACTCCAAAAATTGCGGATTCGATGATGCCATCTTTGTTTACCGTCATCGTGATCTCGTTATAGTCAAAGGTAGTGTCTATGTCGTCTTTCCTTTTCTTTTCTTCAATATTAGAAAAAATTGATTCTTTTTGTATTTTTCTTTCTTTTCTTTTTTCTTTATAATTTTCCTTCTTTTGGAGATATTTTTGAAAACAAATCTAATCCTATCAAATCTAATCTAATGAAACTTTTGCTAATGACGTAAAAGTCAATCAAATAAGAAATAAACTTTGTCCAGTTTTTCCTACCAATACTAATTTGGAAACAATTTCCAAAATCAAACTATTCTTTATTTCGTTCTTCTCCTTCTTTTTCTTCTATTATAATTAAAAACGTGGCTAATAAAGTCAACTATGCTTGGTTAGAAGCCTAATATTGACTTTTTGGGGTCTCCAAATCCTTACTTCTATAACTATCCAAATTCTAAACTTTGTGAAGTATTCTGTTGCAACAACTTGACAGACGAGTGCTTTTAGTTCCCAAATGTTTGAAAGTGAGATCCAAAACATGATGATTGCAACTCAGATGGTCTGTTTGTTTTGTTTTTTCAAGAGAATTTGATCTGTCTGGAGAGTTGCAGCTCCAACCGGGTGAAGAGACCAGATGACCTAGTTGACTGTGAGGACCTGGATGTAAGATAAGCTCCCTCCCTTTGATGCTTGATTTGGCCATTTGTGACTTGAGATGCTCTAGTGCTCTGAGGTGGGTTGACTGGCTTCAAGAGGAACTGGGGATAATTCTGGTTTTGGAAGAAAAAAACAAACTAGCTTCAACTAGAACTAGGGATAATTCTGGTTTTGGAAGAAACAAACAAACTAACTTCAACTGGAACTGGGGTTAATTTGGTTTGGAAACAAAGTAACTGGCTAATTTTCTTGGCAAAACTAAACTCCACACTTTGAGGTTTGAAAGAAACTAGGACTGGGAAAACAATTCTTAATCCTCCTTCTCCCTTTTTCTCTAAAAATTAGACTAACCCCTCTTGGTAATTTTTTCTAGTTCAAGGAAAAAAGGGGTTGGAAACCAGCATGTATGGATGTCCAAGGTGGATCGGCCCACAGTCTACAATTGACTGCCTTGGGGACCAATCTAATGTTTAATGAACGTGTACTCGCTGCCTTGATTGGCCCCGTTAACTATATACAAACTCTTGACCAGCTGGACTGCAGGCTGCTTGGCCTGCCGGGCCTACTTGGTGGCTCGATGGTCTTGGTCAGTATCGGCTTGGTTTTTTTGCTGGTTCTAATTCTGGTTCTAGTTTTTTAGATTTCCTAAAAAATCCACCCTGGCCGTTGCTTGCCAATTTGGATCTCCTCTTAGGAACCCCTTCAAACAAAACCAAGACAAAATATTAGTACCACAAATGAAGCTTCGCTGTATTGGGGGTTAGCCCAAAAATACGGGAATGAAAGTTTGTTTAAAAATCAAAGCTTTGCCGTCCGGGGGATTAGCCCCAAAATTCTAGCAAGATTTTGCAAGAGTTTAGTTCCACATGGAACAACAAGAGTCTTGGATCCAACTCCAAGTTTCTCCAAATAAAAAAACAGACTTGGACCATTTATTCCACGTCAAGGCTTTAGGGGAATTTTCACAAATCAAAGGTAGGAAATCCCACACAAGAAGTTCAATGGAATGATTGTTAGTAAGTGCAAGGATTTGAATACAATAAGGCAAACCCCAAAGGATTCACACTACCGGCATAGCCGAGATTCGGTGTGAATGTCTTTGAGATTAGTACACAAAAACTTGAAATTGATCAAAGCTTTAAAAATGCTCAAAAAACAATAAAGTAAGCAAGCTTCTCAAAGGGACCCCAACGTCCTTTGAAGTAAGCAACAAAGACACATAATAGCTTGAAAATACAAAGAGATCTTGAATTGAATTGAAGCAAAAGAGTTTTTTGGCAAAATACCAAAATTTTGACAACATGGCCGCGTATAGTGCAAATAACAAAATGAAAAAGGGGTGTGAAGTGAGGGGAGGGGGAGGCCTTATATACTTGCTCAAGGCCTCACCTTCCCCCTCAATTTCCTAATTCTACTTCCTAGGTAATTTCAAATTTACTAATTAAAATTCTAAACTATTGCTATGATCACTTTAACTTTTGGAGAAATGCTCCAAATTCTAAGCCAATTGCGCCATTGTCTTCAAAAGACCCAAATTAGTCCAAGGATCTCCGTACCCCCTATTTTCATGCCGTTTTGTATGTAAAAACCAACGTTTAGCATATTGCTTAAAAGGGTAAAACCCAATTGTTGGAGATAATTTTATCTTCAAGTTTTGACTGGCCAAGGGTTTTGAGGAGGTCCACGATAGTAAGAAAAGAGTCCAAGTTGACTCCAATCGGATTTCAGGAGCTCCTAGTGTGCTGGTCAACGTAACGAATCTTTTAAAATCCGTCAAAATTCTGTTAGCGCCAGTTCTGGTACTTGTCGGGGTTGGAATGTGATGGAATTTGGTCGGGCACTTTATTAGCACTAAACATTCTATCCTAATTTTTAGTGGGAATTTAAGGCCACTTTGGGATTTTCTATGAATTTTCCAATGCGTAAAAACACGGTTGACTTCCCAGGGAGTCATTTCCGCAATTCGGAGAATCACGAAATTTTTTGGGCAACTTCTAGGAAGTTTCCAAATGCCATGTGCAAACTTACAACTTCTTTTGTTCTAATCTAAGGCGTGTGTGATTTACAACCTTCTAGTTTAATTCCCACCCGCGGAGGAAATCATTCTCATTATACGTTAATTCCCTCCTGAGGGGGGAATCATTCTTGATCAAGGGAATCTAGCCTTCTAGCTTCCTCTTTATGCTTCTGGCAGGTTTCTTGGTCAAAACTTTTGTTCTTGGCCCGCGGATCGCTTGTAATCTCAGTTTATGGTTTTACATGTATTGGTACATGACTTCTTTTCTATCTTCTATTTTCTATCCTAAGTATTTCACATGCCCTTTAAAAGTCTATTTCTGGGTGGTTTTGTGGGTTGGCCATTAGGCCTAATTCCACCTGAACCGTCAAATGTTCTCTGAATTGCTTAAATAGACTTAATATTAGTTCATAGTAGTAATTAGAGTGGTTCCTTGTTTTACGGTCAAATCATATTTCATTTGTAGAGAATTCCTCCAAATATCATGTGAACATACTTATATTATCTTTTAACCCTAATTAACCCTAAATTTGAGCAAAAAGCAAGAGTAAATTTTTTTTTGAGGTTCAAGTGCTAGGGGGCTCACACCACTCCTTCCATGACTAATAGTGGATGAAGATTCACTATCATATTCTCCTATCTCCTGCACTAATCCGGATCCGGTTTTTCCCTCACAGCAATCCAGATAACTTTCCGGATTATAGGTCACACAAAGACCCCGATACGACCCTCTCATACTACAATGACCTTGACGCCAAGTTCTCTTCGTACGTAGTTAAGCGGTTACAAGTGTATCCGTCCATTCCAACATCAACTAAAGTTCTTCCGTTTACCAACTAGGGCCACGATCTCTCTGGAGATTGGACACTCAACCGGATTTCCCACCCAGGAGTTCTAGCACGACTAAGGAATTCCTCTTTATCTACCTAGCTTAACAATGGTTGTCTCGCTCGGAATTCTAAACCTTAGAAGGGCTGAGGAACTGAAATCCACTCCCAACTCTTTTACTACCATTCACTTGCACACAAGATCGAAACAAGAACACCAAGGGGAGAAATCACTCCCCAAATCAACTTGCACCTCCTTAACTTCTCATAATACAACCCTACCACACTTGGGAGAGACACACAACGAGAAGTCAATATAAAATACAAAAGGATTTAGGTAAAAAGACTCCCAGCTCCCTGGCAGGAATTGGCTTTATATACAATCAATTTACAAAGGCAAAAAAGCCCCCAAAAATCCGCGCGGAACTTTCGGTCTAATTCTAACCTGTCAGACTGGATCAACATCCAGTCCATTCCATTCTATCCTTAACAAAAATAATTCCTACCTACTCTGCTACCCCCTGACCCAGTGTAGGACTTTTGGATTTCGATGGTAATTGGTCAAAGACTTCCTGCAAATTTCGGTTCCGCTCTCCAACTGCAGGATCCAAAAGATCCGACCCTAGCGATGAATCCAGATGAATTGTCATGTCAGTTGCAGGTCCTCGTTCACTCTTCTTCGATTGGGGGGTTTGATCCTTTTCATCCATCCGATCAGCCCCACTCAGAAATGACTTTGGCAATGAGATATTTGAAAGATGAATCTCCTTGGAGTACATTGATCCGGTCAACTTCTGGCTGCTCACCTCCATCCGGTTTGCTGCCTCTTGTGCCTCCACCATTGCCTTTTCCATCTACTCGGTAAAGTCGGCCAAGATCCGAACCATTCGGGTACCGGATAGTTTTTTCTCCTTGAGTACTCCCTTGTCAAATAGTTTTGCCTTGGTGACGGCGGATCTGGCTTCTCTGAAAGTGGCCTTCACTGTCTCCATTACCTTCCGCGTCACTTCCGTCATCTCTTGAACGGCGGCCTTGTTTTCCTTGAAGGCGAACATCTCTGCCTTCAACATGTTGACCTCCTCTTGAAGTCGGCAAATCTCTGCTTCTTGCTTCCTATATTTGGCCGGATTGATGATGCATACTGCCACCTTCTCCAGTAACTTGCTGTCTATGGGTGCATCCACCAAATTTTTGATCCTGGAGAGGGTCCTCCTCTTGATCTCCTAATCCGCTCGTACGTTGCAGAGGATGGCAATCAACTGATTGAATGGATCATTGGGATCCACTTCCTTAGGTTCCGTCTTTTCTACTTCCAGTCCCTTATCCGAAGTAGACTTGTCGCCAGGAGGTGTTCCTCTTCCGCGAGGAGGCGTTGCCTTCAGTCGTTTGCTCCGCCTGAGGTGCTCCTCCTCATCCTCTTCTTCCGTCTCTGAGTCGGATCCGGATCCTTCCTCGGGCTCCTCATCCGTCTTCGACTCCCCGTACTTCAGGAGAGTTTCTTGAGTCCTCTATACCTTTTCCTCTGTTTCAGTGAGGAGTTGGTTGCGCTGGTAGAAGTGACAGAGGTAGGGACACATGGGAGTGGCCCTACTTCTTCCAATTCTAGTAACGAGCTGGGACACCAAATCAAAAAAGACCCGGGCCCAATCCACTTGCCGGTCCTCTCTCAGGGATCCAAAAATAGTGTTGCCGAGGGTTATCATCACCCTTGTTGGTTTCTCCAAGTAGAGGATTGGAACCAAGAACTAGAGAAGGCGGTGGTGTTGGTCGTCTTCGCAATCCTCAACCGCGTAGCCTTCCTTAGGGTTCACTGCTCCCCGAAACTTTCCGTGGTGAAATCATCCTTTCGGCTTGCCATCTCCAAAACCACTTGACCGGAAATTGTAGACCTCTCTCCACCTCTCTTCTTTTCAATGGGTCGGACGCCCCCGAACGGTGTTGTCGAGCTGATTCGACAACTTTCCCAATATCTCTCTCACCATCTGTTCCTCTCTAAATCCCCAAGGTTTATCCATCAACCCTAAACAACCCATCGCGTTGAGGTCTTCCATGAGCTGGGTCTTCTTTGCTTCCTCCAAAAGGATGATCGGAACCACCTTTCGGAGCTTAACCTCAGTTGTGGAGGAATTGGACACTCCCGGTCTATTTTTGCAAAGCTGAGGCATGGACATAGACTTGACTAGCTGGATCTTTTCTGGCGCTACCTCACCCTCTCCTAGCCGCACGTCCTGTTCCTCACTTTCTCTTGCCCGATCTCAACTGGAAAACAACAAACCTTGCAAGCGCAAAAATCTAACCCTACAGCACATACAATCTCAAACTCTAACGCACACTCTTCATGCTCACACTCAAGTGACACACACAATGGCTCTGGCGTAAAAGTAGGCAAAAAGGCGCTCAACGTCAGCTCCAGAAATCAAGGGAAGTAAAGGAATGAAACTAGGAAGACCAGCCTTTATATAGTCCTAGGACACTGACTGGTCATCATGAACTCTTCCGGTCCGGTCCTTTGCAATCCAGTTCAAACCTTAATCCGATCCTAGATGAATTCCGGATATTATTCCGCTCTTGAGTACAAATACTCTGACCGGATTAGATCTAGTTGACCCCTTATTGCATTAGCTTTGTTTATCTCCAGTCTTCTTCTGCCTCTTAGTAGGATCCGGATCCTAATTACTAGTTTTTGTTCCAACTTCTAGGTAAGCAAGAAAAAACCAAAAATTCTGGTTGCAATACTCGCTTAGGTCTGAAAGCACCTAAGCAAAGACATCCAAGTATTATTCTAACATCTTTTTGTACTCCTTCCTCTCTGACTTAGTCATGGAATTGTTCATGAAGAAAGACTTTCCGGAAGCAAGCTCTACTTTCTCGTAATTTGAAGGATTCACAATGTTTTTGATCCGCTTGGGCTCCATGTCTTCCACCTCGCTCCTGAACTCGCTCCTTGAAGTTTCCTGACCAGATCTACTTAGGCAGATAGCTGGTAGATCCCCCCCAATATCTGTCGCTTAATCCAATCGGGATTCATCTAGGTTCTTTTGTACTTCCTGACTGATGTCAATGGGGATTGGATAGTGTCCTATTCCTTTTTTTAACTCTACTATAGGTCGAATAGGCTCTAGTCTTATTGAGTGACTAGAATCACTCAGATCCGGTTCTGCACTGGTGATGCCGGATTTGGATTTTACATTTCTTCTCCATTCCCTACTCCTATATTTATCAATCCGGTTCCTGGTGGAATTCCAGATTATTACTTGATAAACAGAACCTTGTTGTCCTTCCAAAAGCTCTACCTTTGGTTGTCACTTTTCCGTATTCTCAATTCCGTTCATAGAACCATAATTAAGTTTGGTCTGATCTCGCGATGGGACTTCTACTTGTCTATAAAGGGTGCAAACCTGTTGTGGTTTAGGACACTCACTACTTCCGTGTCCATATTCATGACAATTTTGACAAGGTAGGGCTAGAGGTGCACCTTGTCTATGTCCCTTATGGGGACAACTGTTGGCGTAATGCTGAGGACTTCCACACACAAAACAACATTCAGGTGGAAATCTAGAAGGAGGATAATTACCTTGGCTAGAGCCGACTGTTAAGGTATGCAGATTAATATTTGTCGAAATTAGTTGCTGCGGTATTTCTCCTCATCCGTACCCCGTCTGGATTTAGAATACCGGATTTACATGTTCTTCATATTCTTCCATATCCGATAAGGTGTAGTATACTCCTTGTTTGTCTATAAAGTGGATCTGCTTCTGAGGTCCTTGATTGCACTCACTTGCGTAATGACTCGGTCTCCCACATCTTGAGCACCAGACATTTGCTTGATTTGTTGGCCCAATCCGTCTTGGCATCCGATTATCCGCTAAGTTAACTTTGACTGCTTCCAAAGACTCTTGAGTGTCCTTCATAAACTTCTTGGATTCATCACCCTCCACCTTCACCTTGACTGTCCTTTGGTTGGCTCTCTCATGCTTGTTTCGCGTAGCATGCCTACTGCTAGAGGATTCCGCCTCGCTATCAGAACTATTCGTCACAGTGGTCGATGATTCCGTCCCAGTACCGGAACTAGAAGTCTCAAAATTAAAAAACTTCCATCTACATCTCTCTTTCTTTTTGTATTTCTTGCTCCAGCCGTTCTCCATCTTTTTGCTCTTCTTAATGGACCTTCTCAGTGACTGCGCCAAATTTTCATAATTTTGGGCCAACTCCATAGCTTCCCGTAATGTGGCAGGTCGGGCTTGACGGATATGAAGACCCATCTCCTCTGGAAATCCTGCCACATACCATTCCACTTGTATGCTTGGGGCTATGTCCGTGGTTAGATTTTTTATTAGGGGTCTCACCCTTTGCCCATATTTTCTTACTGACTCATTGGAATGCATGGGTACCTTGCTAAGCCTCCCCTGTGCTCACGCTTCTCCCCTGACTTCTTTGAATGTCCGGAGAAATAGATCCGTAAGCTCATCCCAATTATTCCGGATAGCATCCGGAACATCTTAGTACCATCTAAGGGCTTTGCATTTCGGCAACCCTTGAAAAATTTGCTATCTAGAAGCTGGGTCCTCTGGATTTGCTATAGAGGTGGCCCCAAATTCTCCCATCCAATTGTCACCATCCTTACTACCATCTCCCCAAAATCTCTTGTATCTGAGGCGGGTGGTCATCACCATTGTGTCTACTTTGTCAGAGGACTTTTCTTCCTCAGAATGTATTGACACATGTCCTCTCTCAAGTTCCTCTCCGACTTCTTCCGATTGTACACCTAGTTCAAAACTTGCAGAACGTTCCGGATGAAGTTTTGATTTGGCAGCTTAGTTAGGAACAACTACTAAATCCTCCTCCAATTCTAACGCTAGAATTCCATATACCACAATTCTTCTAGATACCTCTTCTAATTGTGCAAAATGACGTCCTATTGGATTCCCCCTTTCAAGTCTACTCATGAAGTAAAGGCTTATTATTTTCTCAAGATCTATTTCATTGATATTATGGTTTGAATCCACACTTGTGGCTTTCCTACTCTAATTTCACTCTTCAAGAGATGTTTCTAGTGGAGACTTCACTCTTTCCTTCTGGTCACCTCCCAGATATCTTTTTGAAGCCTGCAATAAGCTATCAGAATCTTTG
Organism: Neckera pumila; assembly: GCA_963969595.1. Classification (NCBI taxonomy): domain Eukaryota; kingdom Viridiplantae; phylum Streptophyta; class Bryopsida; order Hypnales; family Neckeraceae; genus Neckera; species Neckera pumila. Next base: position 3,921,350 of record OZ018418.1, read on the forward strand.
GCAGCGGCTCCAAAAGTGTCGCGTCACGGCCTAAGCATAAGTATTCTTACAACACTAAAACATTATAAAATGACTCGAAATATTGTCCCAAGGGTTCTAATATGTTGTCTCAAGCTAAGGTATCCAGATTCTCTCTCTCTTCCCAACATCCAAGCAAATCCATCCTTTTTCTCACTCTCTTCCGATTACTAATGTTATCCGGAATTCAATCCGGATTGGGTCTCATCCAGACTCCGATTACGTCTCTCCAAAGTATTGGTTTTCTATTCCTCTGTTTTACCTTTAGAAGGTCCGCTATTGGTCTTTTAGAGGGGTAGAGACTTCACCACTTATAATCCTCACACTTCTCCACATGCACTTACACTACAAAAGAATGGGCACTTTTGTGACTGCAGAAAATGACTCCAAAACAATCATTTTGGACAAAATTGACTCGGAAATGACTTCTAGCCTTGCAACTATAATGGACAAGTCATTATTTTAATGACTGCAGGTTTATTATCACCAACAAAAAGTGGACTTGGATGAAGAACGGATGGGTCTGTCTATGTGGCATTCAGGTTTAGAGACGAAATTTTTGGAAAGGTCTGGCAGTTGCCCATTTTTTGAAAAATTTGGTCAACCATTGCTGACGTCGACCTCCGCATGAGTCATTCTACAGTCATTTTGCAGTTGCAAGGGAGTTGTGTCAACCAGTGCAAGGCTGACACGTGTCCAGTCATTTTTTAGTTATTATTGCAGTATTATCTTCAATAGACGAGTGATGCTTTGACACGTGTCCAATTATTTTGCAGTCATTTGTAGGGTATACTTTCAAGATTTCCTAGTCATTTTTGAGTGACGCATGTAGTCATTCTGAAGTGACATGGAATTCAGGTTTAGAATACTCTCTAAAACAAGGGAAGTCATTTTTTCTGTCATTTTTTATTTGCGGCAATGCATTGTTTACAAAAAGGAATATAATGACAAATAGACAAGGAATAAGTCATACATTCAAAGTTCCACAGCAATACACCATATACATTATACCAAATACAATACACAATATGCCATATACATTATGCAATACACCATACACAATATACCAAATACAGTATGCCATATGCCATATACATTATACAAAACACCATACATTGGCCATACATCATATTTGGCTTATGTCTCGCATGGCTTCCAAATCCACTAACTGTGTGAGTATAAAGAAGAGAAATGACAAGCCTTTTATAGAAGTGGGGTAATAGGAGACAAGACAAACCATGTGGGATAAGTAAAATGAAGGAATTGTGTTACTAGTAATATTTCAAACCTCATTGAAGCATAGTAGATTAATTTTTTTCAAAAATTTTGAACTAATAAAAGTTAGGAAATCATTGTCACTTTCATCTCCAAAAATCCATTTTACATTTTGGGCCCCAAATAAAAAATTATAGACAAATTTGCTAAATGGATTGGAAAAGATTGGCACATGAAGAGTAAAGGGTCACCTATTTTACTTCCTCAGAACACGTACTTATGTGGTTGTTCAAGGTCTACTCACTTGATGCAAGAAAACTGTAATGATGACTGCACATGATTTCTGCAGTCTTCCAGAATTGTCAAATCTGCAGTCTGTGGGGATGCCGAGCTGAGTATCCAATTGCCAATAGTGCAAAAGTAATTTGTTAGTCATTTATGAGTCGTTTTTGTAGTACAGTCCTTTACCGCAACTTTTAATTGACTGTAATGAAGTCATATTGAAGTCACAGGAATGCAAGCTACAAAGTAGTGTTTAGAGAGTCTCCAAAGAGTATTGTTATGCCTCTGAGCCATGTCCTCTTTGTTCTCAGGGTTGCTTACAACTAATAGTATTATTGCATCAAAGATTTGAACCATGAAGGAGAGGTGGGCGCCATCAAATTGTTGGCGAAGAAAAACCTATTAGTATAGGAAGAATACTAGGGCATCATTATAGAAATTGTTTTTGATAGGTGCTACTAAAGATGCTCGGGGTGCCCCTAATGGATGCAAGAATATAGCAGTAGTTGTAAATGTGTCCAATTTCTAATACAACATCGGTAAGTCTTTACAGAGTAGCATGCAATCATTTCCCAATGACGCATGGACGCCCCGCAGTTGCAATGTTTGTGCCTCTAAAAATGACTTGCACATTCCTTAGGAATTGAATGTGACATCTTGTATCACTTGGTTGGAGTCATTTTGTAGCATGGAACAACTCCAACTCATTTTGCAATCGCACTACAACATGGTAGAATTGGTTAGGTAAATTCCGTGGACATCTTAGGTGATCTGGTTTTTAAACAATCTATAAAATTCAAAGGACTACATGTCCATGTCATGACGAGCAGTGGCCTAAATTCTGTAACTTCTGTAAATTCTGTAAATTGTTGTTTTGGAGTTGTGCTAGTCATTTTGTAGTCATTCTTGAGTTGCTCACAAATGAGTGTTAGTCTTATTTATGACAGGAAAATGACTTCACAAAGACTTCACAGGCCACATTGGATTTCTGCCACTTTCATCCAGCAAGTTGACGACGCAGTGAACGAGAATGTGGGCCAATGGTCCTTTTTTGTCAATTGTTCATTCTGCAATCGTCGGCTCGACTTAAAAATGATTGGGGACAGATTTGGTTTTAGAAGTGGTGCAATTAGAGAGCCGCACTCATTTTCCAGTCATTCCGGACATGCAGTCATTCCTTTGCAGTCACAAAAGTGCCCATTTTCTTGTAGTGTTAAATAAACAAAACAACAAGTACATGTATCATGTCAGAGGAAAGGACTTAACACCCTTACAACTCCTTGGATGGCCTATCTAGAAAGCAGGTCACTCAAAGTATGCATCTAATCTCCCTTCACTACAACAACAGATCAAGGTATCCAAAATTGACAAAGGGATAATTTTCTAATTGCTAGGCTAATTTCTGGAGTTGGCAGACCTTTTGGTGAGTGGGGATTTTCTTCTGGCGGTTGCTTATACTTGCATGGAATCTTACTTGATTCCGGACCCCCATCCACACCACTCCTGATCGGATTACTGTTCCGGTAATTTAAAGGTACTACGTACAAATCCTCATTCATTGGCCTAAATTCTATTACAATTTACATATCCTCTCAATCTGACCCCGTAGCCTACAATCCGGACTCCTCCTCACCAACCCCCTCTTACACCTCGGCACTAAGATAAACAAACACTTTGCATAATGTTGGAGTCAAAATGTCCACCTGGTGACTCAGATTAAAGAAAAGAAATGAAATAACATTGAAAATGGGCTTGGATGGAATGGGAGGGCAATAGACCTGCCCACCCTTTAAAAACAAATAGAAAAAGAAAAAGAAAAAAGGCCAATCCAAAGCCACGATGACTATACAATGAACCTCCAAGATAATCAAAAAATCCTAGGCCAGTGGCCCTCTAGAAATCGAGAATCGGGTCCCACACCCAGAAAACCCGTTCCGGAACAAAAATTAAAATCAAATTTAAAACACCATAACTAACTTCTTTTGCTTCTGTGCCTTCTTCGCACTACTTCCATGCCTTCTTTGCACTGCTACCGGCCTTACTTGTAGGTGACTTGCTGCTTGCCTTCACCAAAGTTGCTTGACTTGTGCCTGGGGTTGAATTTTGCTCCTCCTTGGTGATGTCAAATCTTCCTTAGTTTTTGATTTGGACTCCAACTCCCCTTCCTCGGAAACCTCAATTAGATCCAACTTCTCCTTTGTAGGTGAAGGCTGCTACATGTGCAAGAAGCCTTCTGGATGGATCCGAGCTGGATACAATATGGCCTCCATCCGTTCAATAAGATCTTTGCGGACATTAAATCCGGGCAGCTTGAATTTCCCTGACCCACTTGGTCAGTTTGACAGAATACTTGGTGGAGCAGAAACTTCCATCTGCACCGGAATGGACTGTCCACCCGGCTCTTTCTGACTCAAAAGAAGTCTCGCATGCTGACCCAAAAGTATCTCTAGACTCTTAAATTGTGGCTGATCTGGATTACTTTTTTTTATTAGAGTCTTCATGAATAAAGTGCTGCGGACTTCCGAAAACTACAAGAAATCCATGGCTGTATCCTAATTAAGATGTCACAGCAGTTGACGCATTTCCTTCAACACCTTCTCCATCCGGGCTTAAAAGTTGACAATAATCGTCACCACCTTTGATCCGGTTAGATGGCCTTCCTTTGTCAGCCAGTCATTGAAGAGGTTGGTGTCGTATGTGCAGTCTAGGCATAAGTATCCTTTACAAAAAAATTTGGTAAGAGAACACAAAATATCGTTCCAGGGAATTCTACTATGTTATCGCACAGTAAAGATGTCTGAATCTCACCCAATCCACGAAAGCAATTTGTAAATCACGTCTTTGCCTTCTTTTCGGATAACACTACCTTTCGGATTCTAATCCAAATCTGTCCTTGTCCAGATTCCGGCTACGTAGAGTCAAACCTCGATTTTATATACCCCTGTTTTACCCTCACAGGGTCCACTATTGATCTTTCAAGAGGGATAGGGACTTTACCACACGTAATTATCACATTCAAACACACACACACACTTACAAATCACTTTCGGTTTTGTAATAAGGAAGAAAGTGACAGCAATCCTCATAGCCCCTCAAAAGACCTTTCTAGAAGTAAGTCACTCAGAATTTACTTCCTAACACCTTCACTACAACGATAGATCCAAGCACTCGAAACCGATAGAGACGCGTATGTTCTAGAATCTAGACTGATCCGGTAGTTGGCAAGCCTTCCGGAGATGGGAAATATTCCACTGGCAATTGCTTATCTCCGCTTGAAATCTTTCTTGGATTTCGGACTTGCATCCACTCCACTCCTTCCAAATTACTATCCCAGCAATTTCAAAGCATAGTGCACTAATCCTCTTTTACAAATCTAGAACGTTTTTGCAAACACACCCTATTGATCAGACCTAGTTGCCTCAGATTCGGACTCCTCTTCACCCGTCTCTCTCACAATTCAACACTCTTATGAACAATCCAACACATTTGTGCACATAGCTGGAATCAGAAAAGTCCACCAAATGGTTTTAGATTATAGAAAGCAAAAGAACATAAACAAATGCACTCTAATGGGCAAAGATGGAATGAGGGCAACAAGCCTGCCTCCCTTTAAAAATCCAAGCAAAATGGCCAAAAAGCAAAAAGGGCACATCTCCAAAAGTCTGCAAAGAAAGAGAGAGATGAGAATGAAAGAAGAGAATCCTTAAGTACAAATGATCGGCCGACAGTTCCCCAGGGGATTGGATATGCAACCATTCCTATAACGGTGCCCTAGGGTTTCTAGGCCGGAAGTCTAGGACGTAGGTCTCCTGGATCCAAATCCGTCTTCTAGGTTTCGTCATTCACCAAATCACTTATCCGGTTCTATCAATTTTAACAATCTAGGTCCCAACTAATCCCAATTTGTTTCTAGTTGGCTCGGATTCTCACGTACTAACAACAAAATTCAAAAATTATAGACTATTCTAGCCTAATTCTATTCCGTTTCCTACTTATTTAGAGTTTCCGTACTACCACAGTTGGTTTTGAATACAAGATCCGCTAGCTGAGCGACTAACGTCGTCAAGCTCCGGACAAGTTGGAGAGCATCTGTTTTCTTTTGCTTTGCTACTTCCAGCTCTCCCTCCACCTAGTTTACTTGTGCTTGGAGGTCATTCCGGTCCTTCTCCAAGTTCCGGATTTGCTTATCCTTTTTGCGTAGTACCTGGGGATCTGCTCTTCACTTGATTTCGTCCACAATCTGCTCCGGTCCCACCTACAACTCATCCATGATGTTGACAATGAAGTTCGCCATGTTGCTGTGCAATAGCTGGGCGTTCACCCACCGGATTCCGGTCTTGAAGAACTCCACATTTCTTTGGCTTTTGGATCCTGGCTGGGCTCTCTTCTTCCCGGTGTTGGCTATTTCTCTTGCATGGACGGATCAATTGACTTCCTCCATCTTCCCTTGTGTTTGAGTGGTGCTTCTTTCTCCTCTGGTTCTTCTTCTTTGGATTCCGTCGAATTCGACTAATCCGGCTGAATTTTCTCCGTGAGGCCATATTTAGAATCACGGCCACGGTGTCATATACGGCTATCTCTGGAGCACTCAGAACCTCTTTTTGGTGGTAAAGGTGGAACAAATACGGACAAATCGGACTATATTTACCCCTCGACACATGATCAACCAGCTTTGTCACTAGAGCTGCGATAATCTTATCCCAATGCATGGTTCTACCCTCCATAGCCACAAGATGGTGTTAGCCACCGTGACTGTAACCTGGGTAGGTTTTTTCGGATACAAGACTAGAATAAAAAATTCTAACACCTATCTTTGCCTATCACTCTTACAATCACTAATAGCATATCCCTCCTTTGCGTAAGCTGAATTCTGGAACTTATTAGCCGCGTACTTATCCGTCTCTGAGGCTAATCCAGGTCCGTTTTTTAGGAATGAGTACACATCCGCCCAAACCTCACCTGTCCACGCTACGGGTTGATCCTTCATTGTCAACTCATACTAATTTGGAACTCCTACAATGAGATTCTGAATGATCTCGTCACTCTTCAAGCTCCATGGCCTCTGTATCAATCCGACGCACCCTATCGCCACCATATCCGCCTCTAACTGCTTCCGGAGGATTGAGTCGCAAGGAATCACTATAAGAAAACCAAGTCTTTTTGGATGTCCGCAGAAACGCGAGACGGCGTGAATTTTGACGTGACAGGCGCCAGCATAGATATCTCCAAAAATGCATCATAATCGATTGGCAAAAAAATGTAGGTGAAACATCAAATAACATGCTAGATTTTTTGTGACATCACTTATGACATGTTTATTGAAGGTCCCCACAATGCGCCATTTGGCGGATAGCTCAGCTCCATGTAAGCGCCACGTGGCTAGGCAGTGCCACGTAGGAAAAAAATTTATCCGGTTTGTTGCTGACGTGGTCTGTCACGTGGACCCATCAATATCTGATGTGGCATGCCTTGTTAGCACAATTTTATGTTTAAAAAAAATTTAATATTGTTTTTAGAAACGTCAATTTAGACGTTTTTTGAGACATCAATTGTTGCTTACTGTTTCCATAAGGCAAAGTCAGTAGAGAAAAAACAATTTGAAATATTAAATAAACAAAACAAAACAAAATGAGTAAGCAAAATGGTTGAATTTAAGAAAAATTAAAGAAAACTTACCATCTACCATCAAACAAATTTTTGATGGCAAAATGAAGGAATTTTTTAAAAGTTAGTGAGAATGAAAGATAGAGAAGTCCTATTTGTATTCTTTGTCCGTCCATGGTGAAACAAAAGATATGGAATAACTAGAATATGGAAATTTGACATTTATAAGTTGACACTGTTTTAGACGTATGTTTTAGACATATATTGTTTTAGACATACAAACATTGTTTTAGACATTTGGGTGTTATTTTTGACATGTCAATGTTTTTTCAGACATCAGAATCATGTTGCTTCAAATATCCCATATGGATTGCTTCACTTCCTACTATCCCATTTGTATAAGGATCTTTTTTTTTCATCCATGTTGCACATCCATCCATTTTCCTTTTTTTTCAAAATATGCCATGTGGCTGCCCTTCTCCTAAATTTTTTACATATGGTCAACATTTTATCATAGATTGTAGTATTTATTGATTAATTTACCATACTAAAAATCTGTCTATTTGCTGACATGGCAATCTATATATTTTTGGATGTCCCAAAAAACATTAGTATATCTTCCAAAACATGACGTACCTGTCCTCGGCTTTAACATGTTACAATTGCATTTGAAAGCAACTATGACACGTCAAAGTAGCACATTGCAAAGATCAACTACAAATCAGCCGCAAAATGTCAACCTCAACAACAAGTATCAAATATCAAGTGCATCGCCAAAGTTGCAATGGGATTGCAGGAAAACCCATCTCACACCTATCATGGTAGAAAAAATGATTACGGGACTAAGCAAGAGGTGGAGGCAGATTTTTGGTTTTGTTGGGATGACATTGAATAATGTGTGAAAGGAACAAAGCAAAGCTACATTATAGATAGGCCTAAGCTGCCGGATGTTTGGGCTTATTTTTATTGGGATCAACCTCAATCAAGGAGAGACGTTGTTGTAGCGTGCTAGCTCCCAGCTCCAAGAGGGCCCTCCATTGTTGCCACAACAACTCTTCAACGAGTCAAACATATTTGAAAATGTCTTATATAATTAACTGTTGCCACCAGATGCAGACAAAGTTGTCTTGTCTGACATGTTCGGGGGATTTGATGTTGTGCTGTCCATCTAATGTTGTATGTTGCTTGACATATTGTTCGATAAATCATGTCTAATAGGGCCCTATGTATAGCTGAGTCTATGAAAAATTTCATTTTATTAAGGGACTAAAAATTTAGAGTATGATAAGTCTTTATTAAATTAAAACACTTCAATAAAATGAAACTTAAATATATCAAGATTGAAAATAGAGAGTGCTTTATTTGAAAGTCAAATTTAAAGTTGACTTGACTTTAGTTTACTAGACAAACGGAGGGGCTACAAGACGTCTTGGACATCATGCATGTTAAACTATTGCGGGATTTGGTAGACAACTAGGGATGCAAATGTGTACCTAGCGGTTAGAAACATCCAAACCATACGACAAAGTAAAAATGTACCAACTATAGGTTTTTACAAGTAGGGTGGTAGGAGGGAAGACAAACCCTGTGGGATATGTGAAACACATGAAATCGTTTTTGTGTGCCAGCATGCAGATGTTCGACAAGACATCCAAAGGATAGAACAGATTCTCCACTTCTATGTCTCCCCGAAGAGTATCAAGGTCTTCAAGACATTCATTGCGTGACACAGGTAGTAGTGCTAGGCATGACACGCATTTGACATCATTGCCATATCTAGAGTTGCTTACGTGAAATGTATGCATCATTTTCACAATTGTCTAGGAAACTGTTGTGTCTAAATTTTTTTATTAGTACTGCAAATACAATTCATTGCATTGTTTTTCTCTATAGAATGCATTGACTACCTTGTTTGAACCTTTTATCCCCTACTATATTCATTTGCCATTCCACATCCATATGCATTGTCTGAAATCTCCAATGAGATGTCATTTCTTCAAATTAAAAAAGACAGTAATAATGATTCATATGTATGTTTTTGGTATTCATTACTGTGTATGGTATATACAAAAGCTATAAGTGATGGAAGTTCATGTCGTCAAGGATATGGCATTAGGTCATGTCATAGTTGCAAGACATGTCAGAAAATGTCATTCATTGCTTATTGAACGTCTTAACTTCCAGTGAATGTAAGTAAGCGCAAGTCAATAGCATTAGGTAAAAGTTCACATTTGCATAGAGATGAAGATGATCTTGCTCCAAGTTTTGTCTCTCAAAACATTCTAAAGTCTTTGTAGACGTCTCCAAAGACGTTAGGACGTCTCTAATTACGTCTCTAAATATATTGTATTGTCTCAAGCCACATCTCTAAAGCGTTGTTTTGTCTCAAGCTATGTCTCCAAAGACATTATACATCATCTCAGGCTACGTCTCCAAAGATGTTGTAATGTCTCAGACTATGTCTCCAAAAACATCTACGTATCTTTGTCAATGTCTCCGAAATAAAAATAGAATATAGACAAAGTCAAATCCATATGCTGACGTGGCATGCCACAACAACATTTTTTAATGCTATGTCAATAAATTTTGACGTGGCATGCCACATCATTTGCCACGTCATTTTCCCCTAAAACTTGCCCTATGGCTGTCTGTCTCCCTTTCATTACCTTGGATAAATGTTTTACCTAAGATTGCAATAATTTTTGCAGCCTTACCTGCAATGAAAATAGATCAACAAAGTTGATGTGGCAATCAATGTAGATGATCTTGAGAACATCAACATGTCGTCAGCAATGTCAGAAAAAATCTCAATGAGAATGCTAGCACTAACTTGTTTTCGTTATGATTTGCCATCGTCGTTTGCAACATCCTTAGAAATCTATCCTAAACCACAATCCATACCTTTGCCATCTTGATGTCCCTGCAGACAAAGTACATTTTGTCTTAGACATTGTGTCTTAGGCCAGACATCACAAAAAACACAACTTTATATATAGTGTGGCAAATGTTAGAGGACAAATTGTGGGAGTGACCTTACTTTTCCGGACCCAGGTGCAATATTGTCATTGGAAATCGGATAAACCCTAACAAAAATGTGTATACAATTACACTATGTATGTTTCCCACGTGCATATTCCTATTTAGTTCGTTCATATGTCTACTTTTGCTATTGGAGGGCATTATGTGTACATGAATTGCAAGTACTTGTACTACTTTTACTGGTAATTTTGCAAGATGCACATCCATGATGACAAATTCATTCATGCACTACGTTTTAGTTTCAACGAGTTGAAGCTTATTCTAATTCAATTGAGGATCATCATTGTCCAGAATAGGTATGGCCACATTCTTCTATTGTTTTTATTTGCATTTGATATGATTGAAATGATTTGAAACATACACAATGGAAAATGTTTATGCATTCATGAAGTATGAAGTATGTCTCATTAGTTAAATGTTTTGAAGTAAGAAGGTATCAATGGCCAAGATCTAGAATGTTGAATTTTAACAAACATATGAATAAGAAATCATTGTTTACTGTTCTATTCTTTTCTTTCCCACTTTTTTCCTATTTTTATTTTTATTTATTTTTTCATTTTTTTCCTTCCATTAGGAAAAATTTCAGCCCTCAAAGGGGCCGCAAGCTTTGCCCCCCCGAGGTGCAATTATGGAAAAAAATAGAAATAAAAAATTGTTTTTTATTTTAAAAAAGTTGGATGCTAACATGGCTCTATTGGTGCCACATCAGCGCCATGTCAGATTTTTATTTTTTTAATAATTTTTTATTTTAAAAAAAAATTCCAAAAAAAATTATTTTCTTAATAAAAATTATTTTTTTATTTTTTCTATAATTGCACTACGGGGGTGTCAAAAATCAAAAATTCGCAGTCCTTTGCAGGGTTCAGAATTCTTGTAATGAATTTTCATTCTTTTTTCTTTTGTTTTTTGTTTTTCTTTTTGCATTAATTATTTTTTTCCTTCTTATTTTTCATGAAATTTTTTTTTACTATTTCTTTCGGATTTTTTTTTTATTGGATAACATCTTCTACATTTTGTATTTTTTTTTCTCGAGTAGTGATTATTCCTTTAGATTAGAATACATTTAAAAAAGGTCTATGAGATTATAAACTGATAGCCCAAATTTGAATCCCATGAGGCCTTAAATTATGCCAGTAGGCTCAGTCTCTATCGTAAGCTTAGTATTCAGAGTCAATCAAGAGCAGCTCTAGTGGAGGCTAGATAATATCCACCTTTCTTTTAATGAGTGTTTTGTACTCAACAAATTATATTGTGTTTTATAGATAATTTGTAAATTGCATAGTAAGTAGAATTGTAGTGGGTGAATAATGTACTTAATTCCTAAAGGGCTCAGGATGTTTGGGCATAGTCCTTGTTTTCTTTAATAGCTTATATAACAAGCATAATTCCTCATTTGTATGGAATAATTTTGATGATCGCACTGTCAAAATGAAATAAGACTTATTCAGATTTTTTATAAAAAAAGAATCAATAAAATCGCACAATGTTGAGAAAATGCCATTGTTGACAAGATTGATGAAAGATGTTTGGTTAGGGAATACTTTGTATGCAAGCTGAAATCAAAATGTTGAAATCGGGATGCTCAAAGGTGCTCCAAAAATTCTGATTTTTTTCAACATATGTGTATCATCATAATATTGAAGTGTAATTTTTTCAAATAATTTTGAGGTGTAGAAAAAAAGATATGAGAACGTGAAGTAATGGGCCACAATGCCTTTTCCATTCCCAAAAAATTCACCAAAAATTGCACACTCAATCATTTCTTGATCAAATTGTTCCAACGGATTTAGTAGAAAAAATCATCTAGGATCTCTTTGTTGCTTACAAACTATTAGTGAGGCTTATATATAATTCTTTCTACAAATGTAGTTGTAGAAGCCATATGGTGGCCTTATAGTCCTTTAGGGATTAACTATGCTTCGAAGTTTGAAGGTCTTTTCCCATTGGATGTGCCCATTGCAAGAGCAAAAAATATTAATAAATAACATCCATGGTCATAGGTCCTGAAACTTATTATAAAAAATAACTTTTCATCTATTTTTGTAAATTTTTTTGGGACAAAAAAGTCTAGGAAAAGAATCTTAAATTTGTTTTTCGAGGCTTTAGACTCACAAACTCCACGCTTGCAGCTCTAGGCTTGCATGCTAGCATCATTGTCATAGTGATCAGCCTAGCCTTTGGGGGTTAACTCTTACATGCCCAAGATCATTTTTGAGCTTTTAGGAACTAAACAAGAAAACTACATTTTGATAAGTTGTATCAGATTTTTTTGAATTGTAACCGCACAAATTCAAACTAGACATTCGAGATCACATAGGAAAAGAAAATACAATAATATCATTTATGGATTGAAAGATTATAATTTTTGATAATGAGTGTGTTAAAACTATATAAGTGATTTGAAGTCTTTCAGTTCTCTTTCTACTTGTCAAATCTAAAAAATTGATTACCAAAAAAAAATGAAGTCAGTCCCTAAATGCCCAAGACCTTTTTTGAGCTTCTAAAAATTTGTTCTAAATTGAACAAAAAGCCAAAATTTTGATAAGTTGTAACTGTACAAATTCAAGCTAGACATGTCAAAAATCATTTGGAAAAAGAAAAAACAACAATTTCACTTACAGATTGAAAGATTATAATGTTTTATCATAGGGGTATTAAAACTATGAAAGTGATTTGAAATCTTTCAATTCTCTTTTTGCATATCAATTCTAAAAAGTTGGCCACCAAAAAATAATGAAGTTAGAGGGCCTAATATGCATAATCCCAATCAATTTATGGCTTCTCAAAATCTACTCTACAATTTTTTTAAATGAATTCCTAATGTGATTTTTTCTATTCAAGATTCGACACCATAATTTGGTGCATTGGGCAGTGAGGGGGTTAAGAAAAGAACCGGAGAAAGTTCTATCGAGAGAGCCAAAGAATTTCTCTTTTTTCTATTTCAATGATTGGAATGAATTAGGAGTTTCGTCGTTGTGCGATATGAAGATGTGTATGTCGCTTGTTGGTGTATACGTTTGGAAGAGTGATTTTGTTTTAAAAGTGTTTTTACCAAGTTTTACCGCATTTGGCTTCTTTGCAATTGGGGGTGAATCGTTCGGTTTGCTGAGCCGCGGCTTGAACGATTGCCTCTGTCGAGAATCCTGTTGTGGTGTTTGCGAGACTTTTTGAGTGGAGCGAGGATGCTATTTTAGTTTCTCTTACTTTCTGGATCTCCTGCGGTTTCCAGTCTTTTCTTCGTCTCTACCCGGGTTTTTGTTTCAGCCAGTACAAGTTCTCTTACCTGCCGGCTCTACGGGATGTTTTCATGAATATATAAAGAAGTAAAGAAGCTCACTGGCATATGTCTAAGGATGCGGACGCTGAGTACTTGAAGTCTGTTACCAAATTCATTTGTGGTGGAAATTGATTTCCAGAGCACTGCTCCGTAGAAACCTGAGGAATTTCACTGCTCTATGCTTCGTGTTGTCGTAGGAGGCAGCTCAAGTGGGGTTCTGATGAGGTGAATCTTATAAGGACTATCATCTTTCTGGTTCTCCTTGGTGAAAGCATCTGTGTTCACCCCCAATTCAGCAGAGATTTCTTTAGGTTCGAAAGCAGAAATCGCATAATAGAGAATTTTTTTTTGTGTATTTGAGGAGTCAGAGACGCCACTTTGAGCTTATGTTCACATGAAGCGTGGATACTGATGCAGGATTTGTCTTCACGAGTAATTTTTGAATTGAGTGCGTTTAATGATTCTGTCAAGTATGTTGTCCTCACTTTCCTTATCTTTGTAAGGTTTCTGTCTCGCTTAGAAACCTGCCGAGAAACACGTTCAGAGGAGGGTTATTTCTCACAAAACCTTTTTGATGATCGTCCTAAATACACCGTGTTTCTTTCTGCCTTTCAGATGATATTAGATTGACAAAGTCATTCCCTGTTCCTGAAAGTTTTATGTGTAGCTGTTGTTTCGTATCAGGTAGTTGTTATCCTTTTTTGGCGTGGAAAATATTACTTCCTCAGCAAGAGAAGCTTTAAGCATTGAGAACGTCTCATGTCTGGACATGAAAGGGTAGAAAATTCTATACCATGACTGGTTGCTATGCATGGCGGCCGATTCGAAGTAGAAGCTGAGGCATGGTTTTAAGCGGATTAGTGAGGAGGGTGAAGTCGGATGTAATTTTATGTCTACAGGAAGGCAGGCGAGCGAGTGCGAGCAGTTTTTTTTTTTCTGGCGATATTCGCCGAATCTGTCAGAGCATTTGGCCATTGGGCCCGGCTCCCTCCCGTTATCCACCTCTGCTGGGAGGGCACGCAGGGTGGCCTGTCGCCAGAAAAAAAAAAACTGAGTGCGAGGGGGGACAGCGGAATGGGGGCCAAGGTATCGACGGGCCGTGATGTTGGAATCGGGTATTCGGATACAGATTGTGGGACCAGGCTAAAATGGGACGAGATTGTGGAGATTCGAAAAGAAGGCGAATCAACGGAGGAACTGAGTGTCCACTTTGGCTATCATTGCCAGTCAGGTCATGATTCCTTAGGGCACCAGAATACGGTGTCTAGCTCAACAGGCACTGTCTCTGAAGTGAGCCTTATGGAGAATGGTTTCTCTGTTACCATTCCCAGTGACTTCAGAAATGCTCGAAGAAACAGCTCCTTTTCATCCTTGTCAGGAGCTGCATTGGGTGCGAATGCCACGCTGGCAAACAGTAGCATATGCAATGGCAAGCTTGGGGAGGAGATTCTTCCTGGTCTTGATTCTCCTAAGACATTCAGGAAAATAGATTCTTTGTATCGAACTTCATCATTGAAGAGTGACTTGTCGTCTTTGACCACGCTCAATAGTAGACGCACTATTGGAAGTCAGTCGGTACCAGCTGAATTGAGTGATTTATCCTCACAAACAGCGAGCTTCTCAGGTTCAGATCAAAGCAGTTTTCTCCATGCTAGCGACGTGCAGATGGCTGGGGGTGCAGCAGGGGAGGATCGTGTGCAGGCTGTGTGTTCTGAGGATAAAGGATGGTTATTTTGTGGTATCTACGATGGGTTTAATGGCCGGGATGCCGCCGATTTTCTAGCCGGAACTTTGTACGAGAATGTTGGCTTGTATTTGCGCTTGTTGGAACATCAGACTCAGAAGCGACAAGCTCCGACTGACGCCGATGACTGTTACTCAGGGGAGGAGGATATGATAGATGATGCAATTTCGACTCAGCAGGCAAAGATCACTAGCAGTTTAACGGACAGATGCATTTATTCAGTGATGGACGACTTGATGCAAGTTGATGATTCACAAAATGAAAGCTCGGACTTGCCTCAATTTCGACAAGGTGTCCTGGATGGGTTACGACAAGCATTGATCCAGACGGAGTGTGATTTTCTGGAGAAAGTCGAGCAGGAAATGCAGGAACGGCCTGACCTTGTCATGGTTGGTTCATGTGTATTAGTAGTGCTTTTGTATGGTCGCAACCTGTACACTTTGAATTTGGGTGACAGTCGAGCTATTCTTGCCACATCAAAGCCTCCTGTCCATGCCGCCACGATTGGAAATAAGAGTCCGTTGTATGTTGTGGAGTTAACAGAACGACATGTTGTTGAGGATGCTCGGGAGCGGCAGCGGGTTATTAACGAGCACCCTGAGGATCCCAAGGCTATAAGCAATGGCCGCCTCAAGGGGAAGCTCCGTGTTACTCGTGCTTTTGGTGCTGGTTATTTGAAAAAGGTTAGTCCATCAATCCAATTGGTGCTGATTGTTTTCTGACTTTACTTGGCTACGAAAGGCCATCTTGCGATTTTACGACGTGGAATTTGTGTTCATAACTCTTCTTCTGTGAGTTGCAGACTGTTATGAACAATGCATTGATGGGTATATTGCGCGTGAAGGATTTAAGCAGCCCGCCGTATTTGAATGTCACTCCTTCAGTAAACAGGCTTCAAGTGCAACCTGAGGATAAGTTTGTTGTCATTGGGAGCGACGGTTTGTTCGACTTCTTCACAAATGAAGAGGTGGTAGAGTTTGTAGACAGCTTTTTAATCGCCCAGCCAACTGGTGATCCTGCGAAGTACATGGTTGAGCAGCTGCTTCTTCGTGCTGCTAACTTTGCCGGTACAAATATAATTCTTTGCTACCCTACAGGAAGAGAGTTGGCTATGTTAGGATAACATTTTTGCGATTGAAAATGCTACTGAAGTTCTAATAATCTATGTCACTGATATAAAGTTGAAGCTCATTATTGCACCGGTCATGAATTGTCAGGGATTCCAGTGGACCAGCTCAAGTCCATACCAATTGGCCGCAGAAGAAAATTCCACGATGACGTGACTGTTATCGTGGTGGATCTCAGGACAGAGTTGTTCGCTGCGAATGCTTCAACTTCCTCGTAACGGCTTGCCTGTAGCTACCACTGAGCGTAAGGTCTCTTTGACTTCGTCTCCCACATTACTTTGTCCAGCTGATGGACAAATACAGCACGTGTCCCTCAATTGAGCGGGTGAAGTGGGCAGCTTTTTCGGTGACTCGAAATGCCCCAGCAAGTACTTGGTGCGATCATTTTCGATCACCAGCACTGGAATCTTTCGATACTGGTCATGGATGAAACGTACTGTTTAATCAAACTCTTATGGTGCCACTGCAATTACGATTCTTCTTAGGTGTATATCTGAGCTTCTGTAATTGTTGGCCGACATAGTTTGACCGGTGGTCACGTTGTCTATTGTCTTTGATATCCTAATGATCCTAATGATCCTAATGAGAAAACAGGACATGATTAGTGTCAGTTAATACCGTGAGCAAATGAACATGCTCGAACTGACTGATGACTGATTTACTGGAGGCTTTAAATATTCACTAAATGTACTTTTCTTTACTCTTTTTTTATTTATTTATGATTTTTTGCAACAAACGAGGGAAGCCCTCGATGCATTGAGGAATAAGTGGAAAATATAATACAACCCATGCCAGGCATGCCAGGCGAACTAATAACCAACCTACCCGATGCCAGGCATGTCAGGATACTGATGTACAAATAGATTGGAGATCCTCTCATACAAATAAGAGAAGTTGCCCCACTGCTTATTGAAATGATCCAGGGTTTTCCTGCTGTATCGGGGATGCTGGGGTATTCGCTGGTGCCATCTGGACTAAGCAAGCTTAATTTCGGTCTTCTTTCCACATATCCTTCCAATTGAAGTGGAAATTCAGGAGTAGCACCACTTGGTGACCGCAAGTTGGGGAGGAGTATGTCTTGCTTTGTGTGTGGAGGACAAGTGTCGTGTAATCAAGGAATCCTCTGGATCAAGCCTGGTCATGCGAGCGAGGCCTCACAGCAAGTCGGCAATCCGTCCATAATAAAATTTGACAATGGTCTTACTGTAGACGAATCCAGGGTCCGGGAAGACGATGGCCTGGTGAGAAGGCAAAGCAAAAGAGTCCGCGATTGTGTGCAGACCAATTAGGCTTGAGCCTCATTCGTGAGCTTTAGCATTCCGTGGACTCGATACTGCTGCTTTGGACAACTATTTGAGGAGTAGCTACCTGTGTAGGGTAAAATCCCAAGCCGTTGTGAAGTGGCTGCGGGGATCGTTGATTACCCCCTAAAGGACAGAGCCTTTGTAGTCACACTTGAAAGTATCCTCTATTTCTTCTCTATTTATGAGTGAAATCTTTCGGTTTTATTTTCTAGAGATATAATCACAAGTCCAATATTTGTCACAAAAATTTTGAAATTTTTTGGTGAAAATTTCAAATTACCATGAATTTTTGAAGAAAAAATGAAGAAAATTCATATCAAATATAAATCATATTCAAAAAATTTAAAATTTTCAAAATAGAAGTACACTCTAGTATAGAACATTGTGGTATAAATAGAATTTATGTGTAATTCCATATTTAAAAATGCGGTTATAGATCCTCAACTTCAAACTTCACTATGAAAGCACCACCTCCTTTTGAGCCAATGCGCATATTTCTATAGCATCTTGATGTTGAATATGGAGGTTTCCATCAAGTTCATATACAATATATCCAACATCTTGATGTTGAGTATGGAGGTTTCCGTCAAGTTCATATATAATATACTCAAGACTTTAGATGGGAGAAGAAAGACACTCTTAGGACCATGTATATATACACTTGTTTGGCCCAATTTGCTATAATTATTAAGAGCTAATTGGTCAAGATCTTTCTTTCAGAAATTGTCAAGTGGCTATTAGATTTGATTTCATCATAGTTCATGTGATTGGGCCCTTTGTCGACATGATGCTACGAACATGGTCTCATGGATTGCTAATATTACAAAGTCTAAGAAGACTTATACTTTCTAGAAATTTGGTTGATACTACATTTTATAATCACTTGCGTTATTGGTGATGTGATCAAGATGCTCACATCAATAAAGACCTATTGTACCAAGATTTTCACTATAAGAAACCCGCGTTTTAGGTGACAAGCCCTAACTTTTCTTGATGGATTTTAGTAGACATCCAATGCAACAAGCATATGTTTTTTGTCAACAAAAACATCCAACGTAACATCAATGTTGACATAAAAACATGGATTTGTTGCATTAGATGACTATTAAAATCCATCAAGAAAAATCAGGACTTGTCACTTAAAATGCAGGTTTCTTATAGTGTTTCCTAAAAATTCACATTAGCCTTCAAAGTCCAAAAAGAAAGAAGATACAAAGGCTAAGATGAAAGCTGAAGCAAAGTCTAAGAAAAAGCAGTTGAAGTGTAATCATTGTAATAAAATCAATCATGGTGATGATTGTTATATGCCACATGTAACTATTTCTAGACTATTCAATGAATTTTGAACTATATATCCAAAGATCTTCGGATAATAACATTGGGGGATCTCCTGATTTTTGTATAGATCTCTAAATTTTTGTATAGATCTCTGGATGTTTTGCATAGATCTCTTGATGTTTTGGATTATCTTTTGATGACCATTTTTTTCTCTCCCAATGACCATTATTAATTCTGGACTTTCAAAAGTAGTTAAATGTAGCATTTATATAACAACAAGAAATCTCACACATTTGGGCTGATATTTTGTATTAAATTTAATATAATTGTGTTTAAATTAATGCAATTTCAACATCATTTAGTCACATCACTATTATATTTGCATTATTTCTAGCAGAATTGTGTTTAACCTCTAAAGTTCCATGACTATGTTCTCACCGAAAATGCTCAAAATCTGCCATTTTTAGTACAAGTATCCAATTTTTGAAAAAAAACTTTTTTTTACACATGTAACCATAGGATCTTGTAGTATGGTGACTTGAGAACATATGGTAAAAATTTCAGAAATTTTCACCCCGTGGATTGCAAGATATATGCATTCAAATTCACTAAAACCAGGGCAGTAGCACTTCACAAGCTCAATTTTTGATGAAAATATGTCCAAAATGATGGTGCTTCTTTGGATTCTTTTTCCTTAATAAGTTGGCTACATGCTTGAAAATTTTCACTTCATTTGGAATTGTACAACATGTAGGAAAAAAATAGTAAGTAGATAGTAGTAGAGAATCATTCAAAATACAAAATTGTGAAGAATTTAATTATGGAATTGAAAACTGCTAATCCTAATGGTGGCAATGTTATAATAGGTAATCTACATTCTAGGATTTTATTTTTTTCAAAAAATATTGAAAAATGAGTAAGATAAAGGACTTCAAGTTTATTTTAGAGTAGAGAATCTATAACTGCCCACAAACTTAAAATCTTCATAACTTTTGACTCATTGATCAAAATGGGATGATTCAAAGCTTTTTGCCTATATATATAACTCATGAAAATCAATTTCAAAATTTTTGATTTTGAAAAAAGTGATTTTTTTTGATATGCTCGGAGTGCCCAATTACAAAAAAAAGTAACATATTAGGCCATAACTTTTGACTCGTATTTCCAAATGTCATGAAATTTGGTGCATATGAAAGATATTCCTTGCCCCCACCTTCTCTTAAAATTTCAGCAAAAAATATGGAAATCTCTAGTTGTACGTAGCTGCCGAAAAATTCTATACAGCCAAAAAATGCATGTTGGTCCTTTAGAGGTTAATACAAAACATCAACTGGAATGTGTGAGATTTCTTCTATTACTTACAGCTTCATCCTAAATTGCGACCTATAAATTATATGTTGACTAAGTCATAGCGAACAAAGATTCTTTAAACGAAGGTTGTGGAGCTTGAGCAAAATCTCAAGACTTCTATATCTTTTGCTAAAACCTCTGACTATATATATGTGTGTGTGTGTGTTTGGATTTGCAGAGATGTTCGTGGCATTTGCCACTTATGTTCAAACAACAAAGAGAGAATTCTATGGCTTCTACCACTAATGACGGTAGTGGAAATTCACATTGATTAGATTGGCTAAGTACAATTATCTTTAATATTTGGCGAGATAAATATTGCTACTGGGTCCAAATGAGGTATTAGGAGCCAACTTGGACGTAACCATTGCTTTTCTTGGACCATTACTAATTGTATAGTTCAACTTTTTTAGATTTTTCCAAAATAAATATGCTTCATAAATGTTATAATTTCGTGAGGTTTGTCCATTTAACCCCTAAAGGACCAAGCACCGTTTTTTGGCAACATAGCGATTTTGGGCAGCTCACTACGGATGGAGTTTTTATTTTTTTTCCTTGAAAATTTTACACAACATGTGCCCAAGGAGTAGCTTTAAGGCCCAACAATTTTCGTAGCTTTTGACTATACGGTTAAAAAGTTATTGCATGATATGTGATTTTCATTAGACGGCAGGCAGCCCGGGCAGCTCAAAAAACTTCTTTAAAAATGACTTTAAAAAAAAATAAAAATCTGAAATTGGTTCTTTAGATTTATATAGAAGTGTGAAGCTTTGAATAATTCAATTTGGATCTATGAGTCAAAAGTTATGAGGATTTTAAGTTTGTGGGTAGGTATGGTTTTGAAAGACTCCATACCTACCCTCAAACTTAAAATCTTCATAACTTTTGACTCATAGATCCAAATTGAATGATTCAAAGCTTCACACTTCTATATATATCTAAAGAACCAATTTCAGATTTTTATTTTTTTTTAAAGTCATTTTTAAAGAAGTTTTTGAGCTGCCCGGGCTGCCCGCCGTCCAATAAAAATCACATATCATGCAATAACTTTTTAACCTTATAGTCAAAAGCTACGAAAATTGTTGGGCCTTAAAGCTACTCCTTGGGCACATGTTGTTTAAAATTTTCAAAGAAAAAAAATAAAAACTCCATCTGTAGTGAGCTGCCCAAAATCGCTATGTTGCCAAAAAACGGTGCTTGGTCCTTTAGGGGTTAAATTGCAAGATATTTGCATTCAAAGTCTTTTTTTCTTTTTTTTTCCACTGTGCCCAAAAATTTCAGATGCCTTTGACCCAAGGTTGGCCGAACGTCAGGGCATCCGGACCTCGGGGGGGTGGCGGACGTCCCGTGACATTTGGTTTTTTGGATTTTTTCCTTTTCTTTTAAAAAAAAACGCCCATCCGATGTCCACTCCACCGCGGTCGCAGGAAGCGTCTGCCAGCCCATCCGCCATTTTTGGCGGATAGTCCGATGGTCAGTGGGTGCGTCCGCCAGTCCGTCCGCCAAATCCTGTGGACGGATTGGTAGACGCATCCATCGACCGCCGAACCATCTGCCCAAAATGGCAAACGGACCTCGGACGCAGCCACCGTCCGCCACGCCTCCAGCGTCCCGTCCACCAAATCCATCGGGGAAAGGGTGGTTGGACGCAATGTCCGTGCATTGCGGCGTTGACTGTCCCGACTGCAACAATTTGATCCGTCTGCCAAATCCATCTGCTTTGCTGTCCGATTCCCATCTGCCGTAATCTTAGACGGTTTTGGTGGATGCATACAAATTCAAACTAGACATATTAACCCCTAAAAGCCTATTGTCCCTTTAGGGGACAAATGTGTTTTCGGGTAGATACGTACAGGCTGAAATTTTGTCGTGATTTTTTGGAACTTTTTTGGAAGGTACAAAAACTGATTAGCTTCATGGGAATATAATTTTTTGCACAATCAGTGCCCTGTAACAAAAGTTATGACCAAACAAGCTCAAAGTAGAGGATGGCGGGTAGGAAAAAAAATTTGTATTTTTGTTTTTAGTATTTTTAGTATTTTTACCCTTATAAATTATATTTTTGTCTATCTAAAAGGCTTTGATTCATTTCATTTGGATTTGTTATGAGAAATTTATGGAAATTCTTGTTTTTCGGGCAATTAGAGCATCTTTTTGAAAAGAATTACTAGTAGGATTCATTTTTGAATGCAATTTTTCAAATTTTTCAATTTTTTTTTGTTTTTGCATGGTTAAGTTTAACCATGCTAAAACAATTTGACCACTGGGATTAGTGCAGTTTAATTCCATCTAAAATATATGAATATTTTAGATTTTCCTTCTATCTCGGACCTACTTCTATTTAACAATTTTTACAACAATGAAAATAAAGGTTTTTTGAATATATTTTTTTGGGTAGATTTTCAACTCAATTCTTTCCTATAGACATTCAAAGCTCAAAACTTTGTAGTGTAAAAAGTTTAAGTTAAAAATTTCCAATTTCAAAAAATCCAATCCCACAATGTGCTGAAAATTTTGTTTTTTTCACTTTAAATGTAGATATCTTGAAATCTGTGCAGTCAAAAATTTTGAAATTTTTTCACACATTCTCATACTAGTTAGTTGTAAGATCGTACGGTTAGATGTGAAATTTTTTTTTTTTCAATTTTTTGTCACTCTTTGTTTATAAAATGGCAGTTTTGGGTGTTTTTTGGCAGAAAAAAGGTATTGGGCCTTTAGGGGTTAAGAATCACATAGAAATACAAGACACAAGAATATCACTTACAAATTGAAAGACTATAATCTTTCATCATGAAGGTGTTACCCCCTAAAGGATGAAGGCTTTTCTTTTTTCAAAAGACATTTGAAACTCACATTTCTATAAGAAACATCAAGAAGAATTGCAAAATAGTTTTTCTCCACATCTATCCGTAGAATCTTATACCTCACTAGTATAACAATGTGTATCTAAAATTTTAGAATTTTTGGCCGTAGATACTGCAAGATATTTGCAATTAAAGTGAAGAAAACAAAATTTGATTTACAGTGTATGGCAAGATTTTTGGACTTCCAACATTTTCAATGCAATGTTTCTGCAGTACAGAGTTCTAAGCTTCAAATCTTCATAGAGGAGAATTGAGATCAGAGTCTAGGAGAAAAAGAAAAGAAAAGAAAAAACTATTTTTCATTATTAAAAATGTTGTAAAATTGAAGATAGAAGGAAGATGTAAAATATTCATATTTTCAATATGGAGTTAAAATGCACTAATCCCAATGGTAAGATTGTTGTAGCAATGAAACTAAACCATGTGGAATTTTTTTTGGGAGAAATTGTAAACTTGCCTATAAAAATTCTATTGATAAATTAATCCTACATTTTTTATCTTTGTTGCTGCCCCATCTCTCTTGTTTTGAGCTCATTTGGGCATAACTTTTATTTTCAAGCATTGATTAAAAAAAATATACATACATCCTACGAAGTTTACTATTTTTTCTATTTTGAAAAAAGTTCAAAAAAAATATGGACAAAAATTCAGCCCATCGTTACTTGCCCAGTATCCCAAATGTCCGCTGTACGAACAATGGCCCTTCAAGGATTAGAATTGCTAAAGTGATTTGAAAGCTTTTAATGTTCTTTTCTCATGTCAAATCTAAATAGTTGGTCACCCTAGAATATGAGGTTAAAGTGCCTAACATGCATAGCTGCAATGAACTTATAGCTTAGGAAAATATACTCCACCATTTTGTAAATGAATTTCTAATGTATTTTCTTCTCCAAAATCTATTGTGGAAGAGGCGCATTTACAACAATGCTCAACACTACGGAAAGTGAAGATTACTATAGGTACCCTTGCATAAACTTTTGAACATAAAAATCATAATCAATCATTGTCAAAATTGGACAATGATACAAGTAGACTTTGAATAAAATGGTGCAAAATTTTTCAATGAAGAACCGAAACTCATATAAAATTTCAATTAGCATGTAATCTCATAAAATATATAGTTCAGTACCCAAATTCATAAAAAAAAATCCTCCTTCTATTAATGATGAAAAAAAAATGCAAGTTCTTCATAGTTGTAACAAGTACATCCATCAATACTAAATGTCAATCTAATTTTGATCGAATTACCAACAAAATTCTAAATCTTTCAGGAAGCTATCCTTTTTGTACTTTAAAGGTTAAAGATACACTCCCTGAAATTAATTAAATTTCTATTTTTCTATTCCATCGATACAAAATACATCATACGATTTGGACTACATCTTTACCAACGTCCAAACCAACATCCATCAACATCTAATACTGCCATTCTCATTCAAGATGGACATATATTCATTGTCACTAAAGAGTAAAGACTGTAATCATTAGTAATTGAAAATTTGAAATGGAATAGAGAATTTGAAAAATATATGAAATTTCACTTATATTATCATACAGTGCTGCTGTATATATAACATACAGTTTGCGCGCATACATTCGGCCTCTTACACTTACTAAGGATTTATTTCTTACTATATAATATGCAAAACTATTCATATGAACGTTGAAAATGTTCATCAGATACAGGCCAACAAAAAGTATTGCAAAACCGATTGATGATGTGGGCTAAACCGCCTGCGTTCTTCGGGCCTTCTCGACAAGGCCGCTCCAAATAATCTTGAAACGCTAACGCCAATGTGTGGTGGCTGAACTTACTCATATTGTCAGTTTCCATGTTTAATTTCCAGTACTCGTCGGTCACCCAGTCCCCGTTGATTTGCTGAGCTATTTTGCAAACTGCATATTCCTCTGATGCACGTGACAAACTTGGAATGCTAATTGCATCTCCATTTCTCTTGTATAGATATGATATTTTGGGATTCATCCACCACCTCCAAGCCAAAGCCTCCTTCATGTCACTTGCTGAAGTGAACATATATAAGGATTTAGGCGGTTCTGCTGCTAAGGTAATCATTCCCCAATTGCAAACTTCACTGTACACACGTGACTCTTCTTCTGGAAAGTGAAATATGATGTTGTCTGGAGAGATATCATTGTGAAGATGTCCTGCATTGTGCACTGCTTGCATGATGTGTAGTAATGCCCAAGCAAGCTTCGTTTGTTTCTTTCTAAACCGAGCTAGGCGGAAAGCGTCAATCGTCTCTACATCCGTTGGATTGCTATACATCAAGTGAACATGTATGTTGTCTGCAATAGAGCGATTGAAATTCAGCATCTGTCGTAGTGTTCCGCCCTCCATCAATACAAGTACCCTTCATACTTTGTTGCATGAACAGCAGCAAACCATATAACTCCAACATGTGGAATTCTCACTGCCATTGACTCATTCTAGTGTTCCAATTTTGCAAGCTCAGGATGTCTGATGTGTTGGTTGGATATCTTTGTTGCAAATTCCCAATAATTAGGAATCTCTGGACAACCCTCAATCCTGACCCTCTGAATTGTCGCATACCCGCCCTTTTAGACTTCTTTGTCTTGCAGAATCACTCTTGCTGTGTGAGGAAGCGCTATGAGATGTTGTCTACCCTTATTCAATTCAACAATTCCATCAGCACTTTTCCACCAATGCAAAGACTCTCGTCTATTCTGGCTCTTTGCAAACAGAGCAGAACGGCTAACGAACAATTCAGCTCTGAGAATCACTTGCTTAAAGGCTTCATCATCTACATGATGACGCATTCCATACTTTACTAGGGTGTCCTTTGCATTCCACAATGAATCTTGGACCCTATTTGTCAAAAATTGGTTGAAGCCCTTCTTGTCTGTCTCTTGTTGCCATTCCGGAACGTTGAGTGCATCCATGAATTGTTTCCACATATTTGCCTTGAATTTCTCTGGACCCTCTTCACCGTACCAAATATATTTGGTATGTAAGGACATAGTGCTTTCTGTCTCATAGAAGTCGACCGTGCATTTGATCAAAAAACATTTCAATGCATAAGAAGGCTGCTCTTTATCGGGCGCACTGCTCAATGGACGCTCATGTTCCTCGTGTTTCCTCTTTGCTGCCTTCTTTGTTCGCACCATTGTGATGGACTTCTTCGTATGAATGAATATTTTGGAATTTCCAAAGAATTTCGCTTCCAAAGACAATTACGCCAAAATTTGAAAAAAAAGCAATAAGAGGGCTTCCAAATCTGACTTCTGTTTTCCCTTGGAAAAAAACTAATGGAGACCTAAGCCATGTTTTTAAGCCACGAAGCTTTCTGCTCCGCTTTTGCAAGATGCAAGGGAGAAAACAAAAGTGAAGAGCGGATGGGTCGTTCGCCCCTCTTATAGTCTGGCGGACGGCAAGGGGGGGGGACGACGCTGTATTGGACGACCCAAATGAGGCGCGGGGTCTGCCGTCCGCAAGATTCGACGGTCCGTGAGCCAAGTCAGACGCTCGATGAACGCAAATGGGGAACTTGGACGGAGATCAGATGGCAGGTGGCGGACGGAAGGTCAACCGCTCGGACGGGGAAGCGGACGTAGCGGGACTCCTCAGACGGCTTTGGCGGACGGAGGGGGACTGTTCAGACGGCTGCCTGCGGACGGAGGGGATTGGTCGGACGGCAAAGGGGGCTACTCGGATAGCGAGCGCGGAAGGCGGACGGTAGGTTCCCGTCTGCCGCTTCAGCTGATGGCGGCCACTTCTCCGACGCCAAATCAAATGGAGGGCACGCGGACGACCGCTTGAAGGAGGTCATTTCAAATAAAATTCTGAAAATGTCAAAGTAATCTTTTTTTCTCTTAAAAAAATTCACGTAACTTAGCTCAAAAAATTATAGAATTGGATGAGTATGTTATTCTCATCAATGAGGTGATTAGGTTTACTTCATTCGGGAAGTGCATATTTCAATTAGTATTGTGTATTTAACCCCGAAAGTCCCAATGGGACCTATGTGGGCCAAAATGCAACTTCGGGTAGGCTCTGAATTGTTTATTGTGATTACCTTGAATTTCTTCAAGAGGTTTAAAAATACGCAAGATTATTGAGAATATAATTCTATGTGTTAATTGCTGCCCAGGACTCTGGAATTTGAAGTTCTAGCACAATAAGCCAAAAATGTAGGTTGGCGGGTAGCCCAAATAGAAACACAAAAATTTAGTGTGTTTTTAATTTTTAATTTTTCCTACAATGTTATATTTTAATGTACATGTAAACTTCTGATTCATTCTATTTGGATTAGGGATAAGAAAGTTATGAACTAGTTTTATTTTGGGGCAATCTAAATAAGTTTTTCAAAAAATTACTTATCGAAGCTAGAACTCAATTTTCAATGTTTTTTTTAAATTTAAAATTTTTTTCTTTTTGG
This sequence comes from Neckera pumila, assembly GCA_963969595.1. NCBI lineage: Eukaryota > Viridiplantae > Streptophyta > Bryopsida > Hypnales > Neckeraceae > Neckera > Neckera pumila. Next base: position 3,948,870 of record OZ018418.1, read on the forward strand.
AGAGGATTACTTTTACTTTCTACAACAATCCTCACCATTGGGATTATTATATTTCAATTGCATTCTAGAGAAGTTAACAATTTTGTTTTCTTGTTCTATTTTGGATATACTTGTACTTAACAATTTTTTAAAGATTGAGGACCAATTTTTTCTTTCTTGATTTTTTTATTAGACTCTAAATTCAATCCATCAGCATAGAAAATTTGAAATTCAAAAATTGTAGTGCCCAAAAAATAACACAAATGGAGATTATAGTTATCTAAAATTGCAAGACAACAACCCAAGAAAATTTTCTTTTCAACTTTGAATGCTAATATCTTCTAATCGGTACCGTCAAACTTCATGAAATTTTTTCCACATCTTCTCAGATAAGTGAAGCAAAAGATCCTATGATTAGGGTTTTAGAGAGAACTGACAGCTCTATTGCCCCAAGGTTTAACCTTCCAGAAAACATTGAAATTCATTGTTTCCCACATTTGATAAAATTTGCAATTTTTGAATTCATATTCGCAATCACAGGCCCCAAATTAGTTACAAAATGTGAAGAAATATAAAGTTAAAGCGGCACAAAATAGGGGGCAGTTTTCACATTTATCCTTTCACGTGGCAATAGAGGGGTCAATATCCAAATGATAGTTTCATGTCATTTTGGACAGAATAGTTGCTTCGGGACTTCATAGGTTCAAATGTTTTATTGAGGTCAACATAATTATCCCTCCATCAATTCATCCTCTCTCAATTTCATTATGCATATCAAATTCCCAAAAAAAACCCAGTAAATTCAACTTGAATGTTGTTATATGGTTTTTATGGTAACTTCATTGCATTTATGGACAAACATTGATGATGAATTCTTCTACTTTGATTGCCTATATATGTAACAATCACATATCATTTATTCAATTTAAATGTACAAAATTATATATTCATCATCTATGCACTATTGCACATTGACATTGACATGGCAAAAGAATAGAAAGCGGTCCAATGCAATATTCATTATCAAAAACTCCACGAATTATACATCAATGGTTTGCAATAATAGTGCTAAATACACTAATCTACTACTCTGTGTACACATTGTGATGTATTGTGTTTTCTTCAAGACTCAAAAATAACTCCGTAATACTTACCATCATCACATTACTACGCTTGCCACATTTTAGATTACATGGCAACTAATTACAATCACTAGACCGTATTGTGCGATAGTGCCTACAATAGTCCAACATACTTCACTCGGAATCTGAATCGATGTCATCTCCTTGAATTGGGGCGGTAGACCCCCACCCATAAACTCCGAGATATGGTCCTCCACCGTAGGTGTCTCTAAGTCTGGTTGATGCACCTCTTTGTCCATAATTTCCGTAGTAAGGACCTTCAAAAGTTGGAGGGGGAACTGAAAGATTTTGTTTGAACGGTCCTCCAGTTGAACCACCGGTATCATATCTTCCTTGATGCCCATACGAACCACCTGGAATACATCCCAAATTGTATTGAGACCCACCTTTGCTAGAAGGAATATAGTGCGTGGTTCCATGGCTCCCTCCTTCGCTTCAAGAGCCAATTTGAGGGTTGTTATCGTACTATGAACAACAGCCCCCAGCTTGTGGATCATGTGTACTGCGATCACGTTCATATGACCCCTGATGTCCATGATGTCCATATGAACCACTTGCAGTGGATCCATAATAGTATTGCGAGCCCCCTTGGCTAGAACCACTGCAACGGTGTGACCCATGTTCCCCTTGTTGTCGCCCACGGTCTCCTAGACTCCTGCGCGTTGCTTCTTGCAGTTGCTGCTCATATTCAATGTCTTCTTAGCTTTCCTTACGCTTGTGCCTCTCTACAAGTGTCACGCGTGTTGCACCCTCATCATCATTGTCGCCGTCGTTTGAGTATTCATCCTTGGCATTGGCATTACTGTTGCAGGAAATCCGAACTGGCCTTGATTGGACCACTTTGGCATGCAATCGCTTAACTAATTTCCAGTTTGTATAAATAATTGCTTCACTGCGATTCAAATTGGTCACCAATTTTCCATAAATGGTGCACCAATCCACATTTTTGTGGAGTACAATCTCTGCCCAAACCATGGCGATGTTGGAATAATTCATGATATTTGGTTTGGAGTCATGTATATTAGCATTCCGCGTTACTTCATCATATTGGTGGATGAAGTGTTTGCTCAAGCACGATGACTGTGCACCTTCCCAGTGAGGAACTTGTACAATGGCGCATTCTTTTGGCCAAATTTTGGCGAGGTGCGTCATTTTCATGTACTTCTTGCATGTAGTGCAAGACCAAGTTTTTTTGGATGACGATTCCCATCCACTTTCTACTACATAATTCGGGTTGGCCCAATCGTTCCAATTTATGTCTTGGGACTTGCCCTTCTTACTATTTTTTGAGGGTTTATCGCAAGGCATGGTGATCTGATTTAAATCCTCTTTCTTGATCACCAAGTTCACATGAATTTTTCCAATGTGCAGACTAAATGTTACACAGTTACAATAAAAAACCGTTACGTATTCACTTGAAATAAACTTTGTGAAGCAGTCCCACCTTCAAGCCCAACCATTTGCGCACCTGACTGGAAGGGACTCGCAGAGCCACAAACTAAAATCGGGCACTGGATCGTCCACTTCGGGAGGGAAACGGTTGTGAAGAAATGAGCCATCCGCCCCGCTATTTATTCAGTCCGATGGTGGACAAACCGAGGCGGATGCTTACGGCCGCATCGGACAGCCTGGAGGTGGATGCCAGGATTTAGAGGACAGAAATCGCCATCCGATAGATCGCACGGCCACTGACGACGGGCGGACGGATCGACAGACGAAGAAAGCAGACGGAGGGGAAAGGCGGACGGCGGGTATAGGCAGACGGTGCTCAAAGGCGGACACGGAACGTGGACTATGGGGCCGGTGTCGTAGCGGATGGAGGCGTCACCATGGCGGACGGAGACGTCGGAAACACGGACGCAAACGTCGGACGGCACGGATGGGGGCGTCTGCGAGGCAAACGGAGGTGTCGGACATTGCGGACAGGGGCGTCGGCAAGGTGGACGGGGCCGTATTCGATCGAACCTACAAAAAAGGCAACCCAACCCTTACCCCAAAATGCCCAATGCCTATTTTGGACTTCTTGGAATTTGCTCTAAATTGAACAAAATGCTAACAATTTGATAAATTGTATCAATTTTTTTTTAATTGTAATCGTACAAATTTAAATTGGACATGGTAGAGATATCATAGAGAAAGAAAACATAACAATATCACTTATTGAGTGAAAGATTATAATGTTTGACTACAAGGGTGCTAAAACTGCAAAAATCTTTCAACCTTCTTAACACAAGGCAAATCTGAATGGTTGGTGACCAAAAAAATTTGAGGTTAAAGGGCCTAACTTGTATAACCCTTATCAATTTATGGCTTCTCAAAAATCTACTCTACAATTTTTTTAAATGAATTTTGAATGTGATTTTTTCTCCAAGATCTGGTGTATTTGAGGCTGTGGGAGCACGCAATGTCATTATTTAGAAATCCGGATTAGTTTAGGATCAATTCCGTAAATATTTTCGAAATTTTGTAGTAGTGGAACCGTGAACCGGAACTTTTAGTAGAAACTAGGTAGCCGGAAAGTTCCGGCTCACAAAAGTTTATAGAAGGAGTAAGGGACGGACTTTTACCGGATCCGGAAACCGGAAGGAGATCCGGATTCCGGCAAACCTACGAACTAGGGGTCCGGCCTACGGAAACTAGGGATCCGTTTGAAAAAGGCGGCGCATTAAATGACCGAACCAACGGGTGTCGGTCATTGGCCGGGTACTTAAATGGATCATCTTCTCATTCTTCTCTCTCTTTCTTCCGCTCGAGGAGGTGTGTGTTTGCAAGTTTGGAGCGCGTTTTCTCTTAAAAGAATGAAAGAGTGGTGAGTTAGGCCGGATAGGGAGAGAAGGAAAGGAGGGTGTCAATTGCACCGGATTAGAGTTCAATGGCGGAAACGTCAGCGCAGGGACAGAAGACAGTTCCGTCTGTCAAACTCTTATATCCGATCATTCCATCTGATCCCGGTGAACGTTTAGAGTTAGAGGAAGATCTGTCCACACTAGGGTGTATAGGGTTCATCCGGAAACCCTGGACGGTGAGGAGCGAGGACTTTCTTTGGGAGTTAGTTTTTGGGGCGCCGAACCAGTTCGAGCCGACGCCAAGAGGGCGGTTATCGTCCTGGACGGAAGGGATGTGGGCGGAAACTTACGGGTTAACGCAGTCCGGATCCGGAAGCGCAATCCGGACGGATAAGTTTCATGAGGGGAAATTCAAGAAGCCACCGCACCACAAGGAGGGCTTCTCGGTGGGTGACTGTAGCAATGAGCGTCATAGGAGGTTACTGAATTTCCTAATTCCCAAAGTATATCCGGAAAAGCCCACGAGAGTTACGGTCACAGTCGCGAATACGATTTTCGGAGCGCTGGAAGGCCGGGTCGTGAATTGGGCAGGCCTAATTTACCAGAAGGTCAAGAAGATGGCGATGGCGGTCGAGAAGGCCAAGCAGAGTCCCGTCAGTACGTACTTGTTCCATTTGTATCATTATTATGATTACATGACCCCGTCGGAACAAGTTGTGTATGAGACCGAAATGCAAATCCTGAAATACGGATTCACAGAGGAATTGAAGCCAACGGGAGAAGCGACCAAAGAAGAAGAAGAAGAAGAGGAGCATCCGGAACCGAAGCCGCTGGAGAAGAAGAAACGGCATAAGTTAACCAATCCGGATTCACGAAGAGCGAGTATGGACGTGCCGGAATTGAATCCGGCCTTGAACCAACCGTTGCCGAAGTATACCAATGTCTCCGACTTCTATGATGCCGGAGCCCGGTGGATGGCACAGTGTTGGAAGATGCACGCCGAGATGGCAGGGGTGATCACGGGAGTCGCCAGCAAATTGAACGTTGAGACGGATCAGATCTTCAACGAAATCCGGAAGAGACCTGATCCGGCACTACTCCAAGAGAAGGACAAGGAGATCGCACTACTGAAGGCGGAACGGGATAACTACAAGAACAAGTTTCACTGGACGGAGGGACAGTCGATCTCAGCCCAGAAGAAGGAGACGGATGCCCTGAAGCTCGTCCGAGATTTGAAGGGGTTGGTAGAACAACCGGAACATTTGATCATCCGGTCCGCGCTCTTCACGAAGAAATTAGATACCGATGGCATCGTCAGCGGATCTCGAGTGTTGCAGGTCTTGGTCGATTACGAGGCCAAGATGAAGACCGTTTTGGACGAAATGAGGCAGCTGCTGAGACCTCTGGATGTGGCCAAGGACGAGTTCGGGCCGCTTCCGGATATCTTCATGGAGTCGCCGGTCAAGTACGGAGCCGGAACTTCCGGAACAAAAGAAGACCCGGGTTTGAAGTCTCTCTTCAAGCTGCCCCAGGTACCTTCCTCAGGTCAATTTCAGAAGTGGGGAACCGTGAGTACTTTTAGTCCTTCCTCACAATCTCTGGCGGAATCCAGAAAGACAGGGCAGAGATTGCCAATCGGGAGGGACCTCTTAGAAGGTATGGGAACAATAAATCCGGCAAGGGAGCATCCAAAGAAATTCCCCCACATGGCGGAACCATCACCAGCACAGGGGACACAGTTGATCGATTTGGGAGATCCGGCTCCAGAGGCGAGACCAGAACTCAGGCCGAAAACCCGGAAGAATACAAAGACGGAAATAGTGGAGGTTGAATTCTCGGATCCGGAAGAAGAACTGGAGATGGTAGAACCTGGGAAGCAACTCAAACTCCGGAAGTCGGAGAAGCGGAAGTTGGAGAAGCGGAAGCCGGAAGGTAAGAAGCCAGCCAAGCAAGAAATCAAGGACTCTGAATTTGGTGAGTTTGAATCCGCTACTGATTCTGAGGAGGATATGGATGAAGAGGAGACGTCTCTTGCGACCCGGCAAAATCCGCCTCGAGCTGCCAAGATGACACCAGCCAAGGGTTCTGGTAAATCAACAACCAAGCAGGGAGCCGGGAGTTCAAAGAAGTCTCGGATGACCAAGTAGTTCAAAGGGGATTACTTGTGGTGGTGGATTAGAATTTAGTTAGTTAGGTCCGGAACCGGAATCCTAGTGTGGGTCCGGGTTCCGGAAGTTTAGGGATAAGGACTTTCCCGGTTAAATTGGGATTTCCTTGGTGTGTGTGTGAGGTTGCCCTGGTTTTGGGCTGCCCTTTGTTGTTTTTAGGCTGTTGACTTTGGTTTTGATTTGGGTTTTTAAGGGCGGGCAAGTTAGTTGCCCCTCATTCCCTCCTAATTGATACTCATTTGTATTTCATTCCCTTTTCGAAATCTAAGCTCTCGGGTATGCAGTTTGGCTTTATCAGTGTATCCGGATTGTGTTGCCTTGTGGTTTGAGTGTTGGAAGGAAAGGACGGGTGAGGAGGAATCCGGATTTAGGAGAATACGGTCTAAGTCGAGAGTGTGCTATTGTAATGTTGTTGGATTGTTGACTTAGGAGCTACGCACTGTGTCTTTAAATTACTACTAGAGTAGTCCGGATCTGAGTAGCGGGGAAGCGAGTCCGGTTGTCAAGCCGTGCGGAGGTAAGCACCCGCCCAAGGAAGTTCCCACCTGTCCGGAAGATCTGCCAACCTTAGAATTCATCCAACCTCTAGAAAGATCACACTCCCTTATACTTAACTCTAAGATCTGTTGTTGTAGTTAGGGAGAGTGAAGTATTCCTGAGTGACCTGCTTTCCGGAATTACCATCCGGGAGCTGTGAGGATCCGGATCTTCTCATCTTGCTACAACCCTTTGAGTACTTGGGGTGTTTTTATTTGTATTTGTTAGAATTGTAGGAGAACAACGAGTGGTGAGTCCCTACCCCTCTACAAGACCAATAGTGGACCCTCTGATGGTAAAACAGAGGTATAGAAAACCGGATTGGAAACAGAGACGTAAACCGTATTCCGGATAGTTTATGATCCGGATTGTGAAGGAAGCCGGAAAGAGAGAAAGTAAGTAAGAAGAAAAGAAAGATAGAAAAGCCGGATAGCTAGAACATACTACATAGAATCCGGAAATTCCCTGGGACGATATTTCGTGTTATCTTGGCACATTTCCGTGTTAAGGATACTTACGCCTAGATTGCGTGTACGACAGAGGCTCATTCCCAAGAGCTCTCAACACTATGGGAAGTCAAGATTGCAATGGGTACCCTTGTATAAAAATTTGAATAGAAAAATCACTATTATTTATTTTCAAAATCGGATTTTTGGTACTAAAATGAGACTTCAAGAACAAATTTCTAAAAATATAAGCTACTAAAAATAGCAACTTGGTTAGGTTTTATTAAACTTCCAAGTTTTGCAAACACCAGATTTGGGTTTGGTGCCTTGAGCATTTAAGGGTTAAATGGTTGCTTTTAGAGCATGACTCCAATCTTGACACCACAGAAATAATATCTATTGATCATTCAATATCTCATTGTAAGTGACGCTGTCATAGATCAATAAGTTGGTGACCCTCTTCGTGGCCATCATTCGGCATGTGGAAAACAAATGCACGCTGGAGGCAACGGACGGTCACCCGGTCAGCTCAGCGGACGTCATGGCGGATGGAATGCCTTGTATGAAACTATGAGAAACCACAATTTATCCGCACTTAAATTAAGTTCCTCTAAAAATGTAGACTACAAACATTCCAAAAAATGAGAAGAAGTTTTATACAAGGGACCATTTGTAGAACCCACTACTATTTTGTCCAAACATCATTATTTGAAATTTACAAGGGGAATCCTAAACAAAAATACCTTGTATGAAACTATGAGAAACCACAATTCATCCGCACTTAAATTAAGTTCCTCTAAAAATGTAGAGTACAAACATTTCAAAAAATGAGAAGAAGTTTTATACAAGGGACCATTTGTAGAACCCACAACTATTTCGTCCAAACATCATTATTTGATATTTACAAGGGGAAGCCTAAACAAAAATGCCTTGTATAAAACTATTAGAAACCACAATTCATCCGCACTTAAATTAAGTTCCTCTAAAAAAGTAGAGTACAAACATTCCAAAAAATGAGAAGAAGTTTTATACACAGGACCATTTGTAGAATCCACAACTATTTCGACCAAATATCATTATTTGAAATTTACAAGTTCTACATGAATTCCAATTGTAAAATCCCGGAGTATTTAGTGTAGACATCATTTGTTAAAATTTAATACGGGAATCTCCAAAAATTTGCCCTCATTCTTTAATTTTATGAGAGTTTTAGGGTCTAGGGTCTAGGGTTTAGGGTTTAAAATTTGGGTTTAGGGTATACAAAGCCTTTTAAAATGAGAGGACAAAAAATCGTTAAACATTCCCACATAAATGTCACATTGGATGCTTCTTACATGGAACGGCATCTGTGGGCATAAATGAAACCTTTTCTTGAATTTAATGTTCAAAGAATAATTTCAAGATTGCTGCCACAGCAAACGGAGCATATCGGATGGAAACATTGGTCGAGAGGGCGGACGGAGAATGTGGACAAAGATTGGTGGACGGACTAGGCGATCGGATGCGGCCAACATGGCGGATGCATACGGTGGATGCCGTGACAGGGCAGACGGAGGCGGCGGCTAGGTGTACGATGGGGTCGATGAGGTGGACAGGGTCCCAATTGGTCGGACGGTCCGGCAGCAGCGGCGGACTTCAAGGGGGACGGCAAGATGGAGAGCACAGCGGACAGGTCGTGTTTCATGTTGGGGGCTTTGGGATAAATCAAAACAAAGGATAAAACTGCAAAGGACTCACAATGTCACACCAAAGGTCGTTCGGTGTGGGACCGAGGAGACTTTGTAGTACCTCAAGTGGATGGCCGTAAATCATGGGCTTCTTACAACTTATTTGGGTTTGAGGTAGTCCAATGTTCAAATCCCAGTGAAATCCTCTCCCTTGTGCGGTGATGTCACCCCCTTTGTTGGGGGATTTGGTTTGGTTGTGGTAGCAAACCACTTAGAAAAAAAAAAGCATCCCGAGAATTTGTGTTTGTATGTGGGAGGGATGATGATTTGCTTATGAAGGGGTTTATTATTTACTAAAGAGTTTGGAGGGGTGGAGTTTTGTGTCTCGAATCGGGATGTTTGTAGTGGAATCCAATGTGAACCACTATATTGGTTCACCCTTCAGATAATCGAAAATATAAAAACTATGAATGAGTTTTTAAGTTCAAAAGTGTTAGTACATTAGATTAAACTATAACCATTAGTAAAAGGCTTTTAGTGCATAGGAAGAGAAACTAGATCAAAATTGCAACCCTAAAATATATAAAAGATAAAAGATACAAAAAGGAATCCAAAACAATGGTGAGAAGTTGAAAATGGATCTAAACATAAATAGAAAACCAATAAAAAAGAAGAAATATGGAAAAGCACAAAAGAAGTGATCAAACTTAAAATTACTAGGAGAACACTAACATAGTGGTAGAAACTCTAATTTAGGCAATAAGTAGTGATTTAATGGAATTTCAGTAAATTAGTGTAGATGAAAGTGATTAGGAGTGTTAGTTAGTTAGTTAGTTGGGGTATTAGTCGAATTAGGGTTTGGTGCTCACTCACTCTCTCTTGTTTGTTTTGGAGGAGAATGTGTGAAGAGGTGAAAAGTGGACAATACATAGGAGAACAATAATTGCAAGGAGGTAGGTTAGGATGATAGTCAATTTGTCGAGTAGGTTTTCACCTTGTGGGGTAGAAAGTGGGTGAAAAGTGAGGATTGTGGAGGTCAGATGCAAAAAGTGTTGGGAAAGAAAGTCCGTTGCCCTTGCAAGTGGAAGCAGCAACTTTGGCGAGCTATCGCAAGAGCATGGAGTAGCAGATGGAGCTGAAAATTGGTGGATTGGTGCGTCTTCAAGTTATCTTCCCAACAAGACTCAACTCGACCAATTTGGAGCACAGATGAGGCAGTGGTGGTCGATTTGGTGGCGGAAGGCCTACTGCCGCAGGAATTTCGGAGCTGCAACTTGACGGACGATTGCAGAAGTGTGGCCAAGCGGAATGAGCTGAATTTTTGGCGCAAGGAAGATGGAGAAGTCAGCTTTCCAATGAAATAAGGCTCGCTCAATTTGGAGCCAGGATGAAGACAGGGCGGACAGATTAGTAGGAAGAGGTTGGCTGCCCTATCGGCTGTGAGTTGTGAGTGTTTACTATGGTTCTTGTGGTCCCAAATGAATAAAAATGTAATGATAATTACAATTTAGATTGGATCTTGCATGTTTGGAGTACATTCTCATGGGTTTGTATGATTTGTATGTTTAAAAAGAATGCGTCATTAGTGAATTCTACTTGTTAGGGTCTTTAGGGCACATGTGAAAGCATTGCCCAAAGGGAGTCTAGATTAGGCACTTGGTGTGAGTGAATTGTGCTGTGATTAGTTTTTAGGGTGCAATTTAGTTCACCTAGGGCCTAAATTAGGCAATTTTAAGGTGATTTTGACCTAGGAAGTTTACTTGTCCTTTCAAAACATGTATGAAGATGAATTGGGAGTGTTAAGGCACATAAGGGGATGATTTTGAGGTGCTGCCCTTTTTTCACTTAGGCTTGATTTATCAAAAATTCACTAAAGAAAAAATTTGGGAAATCCATTGCTTGATGGCATTTAGATTAGAGTCCACACACTCCTTTTCGGCCAAGTTTGTGGATGGGTTTTATCTCATGGTGAAATTCACTCACATCCAATCACAAACATTTCCGTTCAAAACTCAAAACTTTGCCCTCCAAACCCTCAAAGTACATGACTAGCTTCCTCATTAACAAATAATATTTGCTACTTGCATACAACCATGTATTGGCTCGAGGTTTTGTTATTTTAGCAAGGCTGATTGCAAGGATATAGAATCTAAGAAGAAATTTGTGTTAGGTAAACAATGATCCCCGGTTATTCATCATAAAAACCCACTATTCATCCTCATTCCAATTCAATCCCTCAAAGAACGTAGAGTACAAAGATCCAAAAAAAAATTAGAAGTTTCAAAAAAGGAAACATTTCTACAATCCACGACTATTTTGTCTAAACATCCTACTACTAAAATCACAATGCCCTCTATAATATCACAATTCAATTTTGAATTATAATATTATAGAAATTGAATTGCTCTTGTAATAGCTATAGGATACTTTCTACTATATTTTGTATATTCTATTTGTGAAATATTTGAAAATCAAATGGATACTTCTAAGAAATTTCAAAGAAACTTTTCAGACAACAAAACTATAGATAAATTCCATGTCTTTTTAAAATGTGATATTAAAGAATAAAGAAGCACCAATCGCCAACATAGCTCTACATAATCAAATGTGAAGATTCTACTTACATACTTCACGGTATTAATTCATTCTTATTGCAATGTTTTCATCTTTGCAAAGGTTATTTTGAAAAAATTACGATATAAATCTTTTCTTCAATTACTTTATATTGCACTATCATTTTTTTCTAAAGAGTACTGTATGAGGATGTCAATATTTTCATTTAAAGATTATACATACTTTGTTTATCTACATTCTATCACATGAAAATTGATAAAAGTAATATATTTAATGCGTAGCAAAGCACGCTCCAATCATTAGCCATTATTTAAAATTTACAACGGAAATCCTAAACAATGGTCCCTTCTCATTGACCATTACAAACCACAATTCATATGCACTCCAATTAAGTCCCTCTAAAAACATAGAGTACAAAGATAAAAAAAAATTTAGAAGAAGTCTTATACAAGGAACCATTTGTACAATCCAAGACTATTTTGGCTAAAAATTATTACTTAAAATTTATAAGGTGAATCCTAAACTATGGTCCCTTGTCATTCACCATTAGAAACAACAATTCATCCACACTGGAATTTAGTCAATGATAAAAATTGTCAATTACAAAGTCTGATACAAAAAAATTACAAGTTCAATATGAACTCCAATTGTAAAATCCATGAGTATTTAGTGTAGACATCATTTGTTAAAATTTAATACGGGAATATCCAGAAATTTGCCCTCATTTTTTAATTTTATGGGAGTATAGGGTTAAGGGTCTAGGATTTAGAATTTACAATTTGGATTTATGGTATACAAGGCGTTTTAAAATGAGAGGATAGAAAGTTGTTAAACATTCCCACATGAATGTCACATTGGATGCTTCTTGGGTTGAACGGCAACTGTAGGCATAAAAGAAACCTTTTTTGGAATCCAATGTTTGATGAATAATTTCAACATTGCTTCCACGGTGGATGGAGCATGTCGGATAGAAACATTGGTCGAGAGGACGGACAAAGAAGGTGGACGGAAATGGGCGGACGGACTAGGCGGTCGGATCCGGACGCACATGGCGGACGCTACGGCGGTCGGATGGAGCCGAAGCGGACGGCGTGGTGTAAAGAGTGTTGAAGCGGACGCGCAGGCTATCGGCTGTCCCTGAAGCGGATGGGAAGGCGGTCGGCTGTCGCAGAGGCGGAAGGAGGAGGTCCGGCAGGCGGACAGCATGTCCGGGGCACCTTCGCATTGGCCGACCGCCGGTCCGGCGCCGGACTGCTTCTAGGTCTATTGTCTGACGAGTATAAGGGCGGACGGTCGCTTTCATTTTCTTCACTTCTTCTCTTCGCCACTATGTTGTGAGCCAAGTCGGATGTTCTGTTGTTGCCACGTCTTTAGCGTGGTGTTGATTGCACCTACTTGGTGGAGAGAAGGGGTCCAATTTTTATTACAGCAAAGCTTTGACGATTTTTTTCACAAACACTGGTGTCAAGACTACACGTGTAGAGATTATTTCATTGCAAGTATTTAAAAATTCAAATTCTCGGTCATGGCCGTTGAAGGTGATGCGGATACTGATAGGATGACTTCAAGAGGTGATCTGAAGAAAAAGGGTAATGTCAAGGGGGTCGCACATGGCTTTACTATGAGATTTTAGATGATCCTAACATCCTGGCGGAGAGCGGTTGGGAGGAAGAGGAAGCAGCATATTGAAACTTCCGATTGTGCAAGAAATATGTAAAAATGTACCACATCAACAAGTTGTGGCCTCGGAGTGCACACAAACCTCAAACGAAGGATTTTTATGTTAAGCCAAAGACTTGCACAAGTCTGCAATTTGTCCATCGATCGGATGAGGTGAGGAAGGCCCTATTTTTGGACAAGTCAATGAGTAAGGGATACATAAACTACAGCCTAGCCTCCATGGTGTATGCAGAACTCCAATTGGCGCGGAAGGTGGACTGGAGCACGTTTCCAATGACAAAAAGAATCAACTTTTGCTTCCTGCCGACTAGAAGGATATTCCCGATTTGTGGATGAAGGAGGCTGAACCCGCTGAAGCAACAAAACTGAACAATGCTTCCTCTGCAGTTGTGCACGGAAAGGAGGTCATGCCTCCTACGACATTTTCTATATCCCCACCAAATGAAGTTACTAGCATGGGTGAGCCAAGCATTGCTCCTAACAAGCGGGACCTTGTGAAAGCATGTGGTGGCCTTTCTTTGTCAGGGAAAGAAGTCACTGATGAGCAATTAGCGGAGACTGATGTTACAATTACAAATATTCTAGACAGTGGTGCTTGTCGTACGTGCAGTCTAGGCGTAAGTATCTTTAGTCCCAATTTTGTACTAAAACAACACGGAATATCATCCCAGGGAATTTCCAAGATATATGTAGCATAGTCTAGCTATCCGACTTTTCTTTCTTTCTTTCTCCTCACCAACTTACCATTTTCCGGATACTTTCACATTTCGGAATACAAACGTGGAACTTAATCTATCCGGAATCCGGTTTACGTCTCTTCTTCCAATCCAATTTTCAATACCTCTGTTTTACCTTCAGAGGGTCTACTAGTTGATCTTTGAGGGGTAGGGACTTCACCACTCTGGTTCTCCTACAATTCTAACAAACACAAACAAAAACACCCAAGTATTCAAGGCGTTGCAGCAAGAGGAAGAGATCCGGATCCTCACAACTTTCGGATGGTGATTCCAGGCAGCAGGGCACTTAGGAGTACTTCACCCTCCCTTACTACAACGACAGATCTCAGAGCCCGAAATAGATGCGGGGGTGTAATCTTTCTAGATGTTAGATGAATTTTGAGGTTGGCAGATCTTTCGGAAAGGTGGGGGTTTCCTTGGGAGGGCACTTACCTCTGCATGGCTTGACAAATGGACTCGCTTCCCCGCTACTCTGTGATCCAGACTACTCTCCTGGTAATTTAAAGACACTGTGGGCAGCTCCTAAGTCAACAATCCAACAACATTCCAATAGTACACTCTCGATTCAAACTGCATTCTCCTAAATCCGGATTCCTCCTCACCCGTCCTTCCCTTCTAACACCCAAACTACAGATCAACACAATCTGGATACACCGATAGAGCCAAAATGCACACCCGAGGGCTCAGATCTTGAAAAGGGAATGAAATACAATTGAATATCACCTAGGAGGGAATGATGGGCAACTAACTTGCCCGCCCTTTAAAAACCCAAAACAAAACCAAAGTCAACACCCTAAAAGTAAAAAGGGCTCCCTACAAAACGGGCCAACCGCACACACCAAGGAAATCCCGAGTAAATCGGAAAGTCCTTATCCCTAAGTTTCCAGAAACTGAGCCCATGCTTGGAATCTAGTTCCGGAACTAAACTATCTAAATTCTAACCCACCTTTTACAAGTAGTTCCCTTCTAACTACTTATCCACCCAGGATTTCTTTGAACTTCCGGCTTCCTGTTTGGCTGCCAGCTTACCAGAACTCTTTGCTGGCGTCATCTTGGCGGCTCGGGGCGGATTCTGACGGGTCGCAGGAGACGTCTCCTCCTCCTTCGTATCCTCTTCAGACTCTGATCCTGACTCAAATTCACCGAATTCAGAGTCTTCAATCTGTTGTTTCACCGGCTTCTTAGCTTCCGCTTTCCGCTTCTCAGACTTCCGGAGTTTTAGTTGCTTCTCTGGCTCCACAATCTCGAGTCCTTCATCCACATCCGTGACCTTGGCTTCCACTATTTCCGTCCTCTTTTTCACCCGGGTTTCCGGCCTGGTTTTTGGTCTCACCTCTGGAGCCGGATCTCCTAAGTCAATCATTTCTCCACCCCAAGCTAGCAACGCTTGCCACATGTGAGGGAATCCATCGGGTGTTCTCTCACCGGATTTACCGTCCCCAAACCCCCTAACAAATCTCTCCGGATAGGCAACTTTTGCCCAGCCTTTCCGGTTTCCCTTGGAGACTGTAAGGAAGGGACAAAAGTGCTTACCGTGCCCCACTTCTGGAACTGATTGGATGAAGGTGCTTTAGGTAATTTAAACAGAGACTTCAGACCTAGATCCTCTTGTGCTCCGGAAGTTCCTGCTGCGTGTTTGACTGGGACTCCATGAAGATATCCAGAAGTGACCCAAAGTCCTCCTTTGCCACATCCAGGTGATCCAGCAGCTGCCGCATCTTGTCCAAGACGATCTTCATTTTAGCCTCGTAATCGACCAAGACTTGCAGCACTCTTGATCCGGTAACAATGCCGTCATTATCAAGTTTTTTTGTGTAAAGTGCGGACTGGATAATCTGATGTTCCGGTTCTTCTACCAACACCCTCAAATCCCTAACTAACTTCAGGGCATCCGTTTCTTTCTTTCGGGTTGAGAGCAACTGACCCTCCATCCAGTGAAATTTGTTCTTGTAGTGATCTCGTTCCACCTTAAGCAGCTCGATCTGCTTGTCCTTTTCTTGGAGTAATACCGGATCCAGTCTCTTCCGGAGCTCGTTGAAGATCTAGTCCGTCTCTACATTCAACTCCTTGGTGATGCTCGTGATCACCTCTACCATGTCAGTATGCAATTTCCGACACTGCACCATTCATCGGGTTCCAGCTTCATAGAAGTCGAGTTCACCGGAAGTTTCCGGTAGTGGCTGGGGCAAGTACGGATTCGGTTCCGCCATCTCCAGACTCGTTCTTCGTGCGTCCGGATTGGTAGTCTTCTGCCTCCTTTTTCTCTCTAGCGACTTCGGTTCCGGATCTTCCTCTTCTTCTTTTTCCTCTTGTGGCGTTTCTTCTTTCGGCTTCAACTCTTCCGTGAATCCGTATTTCAGGATCTGCATCTCGGTCTTGTAGGCTACTTGTTCTTGCGGGGTCATAAAATCAAAATGTTGGTATATATGGAACAAGTAGGTGCTGAGCGGACTCTGCTTGGCCTTCTCGATATTCCCCGCCATCTTTTTAACCTTCTGGTGGATTATGGTTGCCCAGTTTACGACCCGGCCCTTGATTGCTCCAAAATTTATATTTGCCATCGTAACCGTAACCTTCGTCGGCTTTTCCAGATACACGATAGGAATCTAGAAAAAACTAACAACCACCTGTGGCGCTCGTCTATGTAGTCACTAATGGTGAAACCCTCCTTGTGGTGCGGCGGTTTTTTAAACTTCCCGTCGTAATACTTGTTCGTTCGGGTCGCATTTCCGGATCCGGTCTATTTGAACCCGTAAGTTTCCGTCCACATTTTTTTCGTCCAAGAGGCCCACCGACCCCTTGCTGTCGTTTCAAACTGATTTGGCGTTCCCATAATCAGTTCATGAAGAAAATCCTCACTTCTAACTATCCAGGGGTGTCAGATCAACCTGATACACCCTACGTTGAAGAGATCTTCTTCTAACTCTAAACCTTCAGTGGAGTCCGCCATAACGATTGGGTTCAGGAGCTTGACAGTGGAAACAGTCTTCTGGCCCTACACCGACGTTTATTCCGCCATTTGGTACTACAATCCGGTGCAATTGGCACCCTCCTTTCCTACTCTCCCTATCCGGTCTAACTTACCACTCTTTCACTCTTCTAAAAACGCCCTCCAAAAACCTGCAAGCACACACCTCCTCGAGCGGAAGAAAGAGGGAGAAAATGAAAGACCCATGCGCTTAAGTACTCGGCTAGCGACCAACATCCGTTGGTCCGGTCACTTAATGCGCCGCCATTGCAAACGGATTCCTGGATTTTGTAGGTTGGACCCCTGGTTCATAGATTGCCTGAATTCGGATCCCATTCCGGTTTATAGATTCCGGCCAAAGTTCGTCTCTTACCTATTCTACAAATATTAGCGAGCTGGAACTTTTTGACTACTTAGTTTCTACTAGATGTTCCAGTTTTCGGCTTTACTACTACAAAATTTTGAAAATGTTTACAGAATTGATCCTAAACTAATCCGGATTTTTAAGTATTGATATTACGTGCTCCCATAGTGCTCTAGATCCTTGAAATTTGTAGGTATTCATCCTAGTGAAGTGGGTACATCCAAAACGCCGCAAAGCCCAACACAAAGTCCAATCATTCAAGAGCAATTGTTAGGAACCAACATGGAGCAGCCCAACAATCTGGCCACGGAGCCTACCATAGAGGAAGATGAGGTGCGGAGGAAGTTTCCGCTTGTGGCGTTTCACTTGTCATCCATAAACATGCCGGTAATGGAGGCAAACAAGGTTATGAAATATGTGCAGGGACTGGACAACTTCCTTCAGCTCGCTTCCATGTGGAGAATATTTGAAAGACGGCAGTTAGATTGTAGACAGCAGTCCGGCCCCACCGAGGCGGGCTCTAGCTATATGCCACCCGTACCAGCATGTAAGCTGGGAGACATGCCGGACATTACTCTTTCATTGTCATGTGGTGCGAATTGGCTCGTTGAACTTGGCCCGGTGATTGCGGACCTTGCCCATGACATAGCAGCTATTTCTCTTGAACTGGTGAAAGGTGCCCAGGGTTTTTTGCATTTCACCGACCAAATAATGCCAACTTACAGGGCCGCAATTGAATTAGAGGAAAGTTATCAGGTGTTGCGGAAAGAGTGCGACATCTTGGATTAGCAGGTGCAATTTTTGAAGGATCAAAACAGAAAATTGAAGGCCCTAAACAATAAAAGACAGTTTTTGCAGCTAACTCAAGAGAGCGATCAATTGTCTCTGTCTCTAGACAAGGGCAAAGGAGTTGATGCACCCGACACATTTACGATGCATAATGGTAAAGGGTGGGAGCAGCTGGTAAAAAAATTGGTGGAAGCAAATCGAAAAAATAACAATCTTCGGTCCAGATTGGAACAAATTATACGAGTGCAAGAGGTCATCGATGAGTGCAGGCCTCAGAGCGGATCGGAGTCTTGATGGATGGGATGGATACAACAACTCCAAGACAAATCCTTATTAGTATCTCAAGCAATGAATGGGCTTTTAGACTTGCAAAGAATTTGGAATACAAATGCAGGATTAAGGAGGGCTTCTTGAAGAGGTTCAAGAATGAGTTGGAGCAACATCCATGGCGGTCTACAAAAATTACATCATGGGGAAACATAGAGGCTATGTTTGAGCAACTAAACCGCACAGAAAAAGGAGGGGAGAGAGACATCAATTGGGCCTTGGAACTAGAGGAGGATGGGTCCTTTACCAAACGCTCTCAGCACACATCAACAAGAAGGACAAGACACCGGTGCATGATTTTGATGGAGGTCATGAAATGTTGAAGGGTGTTTGTGCCATTTGTCTGGAAAGTTTTGGCCCTGAAGGAGCCATAAGCATGGGCCATTGTCACCACACTTTCCACGTCACGTGCATCATTACAGCATCACATTTTAGCTCAGCCTGTATACAATGCCGTTCTCCTTTGAGCCCTAGGTTCTATGAATTGTTTGGTCTCTTGGAGGTTATGCCTCCCGGCCATGAATACAATAGATGGATCCTTCCACTAGACCAAGCGCCCTACAAATTTCAGAATTACCAACATTGGAGGAAAATATTGAACTGGGATTCAACAGAACAGAGATATGCTTTATACAATGAGTTTGAGGAACCGGTGGATTCTTTCATGTGGATGATCCAAAATAGAGAAGTCGAGTTACGGGCCCGTTCAATTGAAGATCTTGAGGCTTGTGAATTGTTCTGTTGCAACATGGGAGGGCACTGGAGCATACAACGTGACAAATTCTTCCGCTTTCCAGAGAAGCAGGTGCAAAAAGGAAAAAATGACCAATGGATAGAGGTGGAGGCTTCAAAAGAATTCAGCGATCAATATGCGGCATATAACCATATTTTGATAGGTAGAGCCTTCTTCTTGTTGAAGTTAAAAGAAGCTGTAGAAGTTTGTTCTCTCGTGGACGTAGATGTGGAATCAAACACTGGAGACCAATTAGTGGAGGTGGCCAGGATGTTTGACAAGAGGATTGGCGACATCATAGCTTAGTGGAGAACGTTCCTATTGGAAGGAGAGACCCAAGGTACCGCGTTGCAAATCAAAAGTGATGACAAAGAGGTGAATGGGTTGCTATTGAAGGTGGACTCTGATTTAAGAGCTTTGAAGTTGAAGTCAATGGATTTAACTCCTAAACAAAACAAGAAACTGAAGGCGGAAGATGACAATGACTACTCTCCAAAAGCAGCACAACAATTTGCCGTTACTGATTGGCAAACCAAATTTGACACCCGGAAGTCAAAAGTCCAAGGGCCATAGCTCGCTAAGAAAGTCTAAGAAGCGCCGCTAAAGGAGGGCAACGCACCAACGAAGGGCCATCTCATATTTCGGAATAGGGTATCAGTAATAGATTGAAATAGACATGGACATATAGGTATATTACAAATTTACACTTATGGCACTCTATGGATTGTTGTTTGGATGCTAGGAGGAGTGAGTACTAGTAAATGACTATGTGTACGATATGTTTTGACTTTTGATTGGCTTCTAATATGCATGTATCTACGCTTTTCTTTATAAATCTGTATCTATATATCTCTCTCTCTCTCTATTTACGTATAATATTTGTTGATGTGTTTTCAATATCTATCATTTTGAATTCCATATTATGGCAATTGTGATTTGTGACAATTATCTTGGCTATGTAACAAGTATATCATTTAAACCTATAAGGATTTTGCTCCATTGGGAAATGGTGAGACTTCATTTTCATTTGAACATGACCTTCTCAATTGTGTTGAAAAACAAACCTCATATTGTGATTACTTGGAACTCCGAATTGTATATGACTATGAAAATTCCAATGTGTGTTTAAACAAAGAAAGACTATATAGAAGTTTAAAGTACGACAAGCAGTACATTTAAATCCATGGCCAAAATGTAGTGCATTATCCATTTATAAAATTTTTTGTCATTATGTGAATGAAGAAGGCCTTGCCCTAAATTTTAGATAATAAATAATTCATTAGCCATAAAATAAGTGCATGTGGATGTGGGGACTAGAAATGTAGAAGTTTTCAAATATGGTACGCAAAACTCTAAAAATCAATGGCCACATTCAATTTGTCATGCATTTTCTATATTCCCTAAATGTCCAAGACTTCCTTAAATTTTTGGGAGTTTACTTTAACCCCTAAAAGCCTATTGTCCCTTTGGGGGACAAATGCGTTTTTGGGCAGGTACCTATGGCTGAAATTTTGTTGTGATTTCTTCAAACTTTTTTGGGAGGTAGAAAAATTGATTAGCTTCATGGGAATATAATTTTATCACAATCAGTGCTTGGGAACAAAAGTTAGGACCAAATAAGCTCAAAACAGGGGATGGCACACAACAAAAAAAATTTCTATATTTTTTTTTTTTTTTAGTATTTTTTTTCTCATAGATTATATTTTTGTCTATCCAAAAAGCTTTGATTCATGTCATTTGGATTTGATATGAGAAAGTTATGGACATTCTTGTTTTTCCGGCAGTTAGAGCATCTTTTTGAAAAAAATTACTTGTAGGATTCATTTTTGAATGCAAGTTTCAAATTTTTCCAACCCTAAACCGACAGCAGATTGGCACCGGACGCATTCGACCGCATCCGTCCACCGGCGTGGGCCCCGTCCGCCACTGGAGTTGGTGTCCAAAGCGTCCGACCGCGTTTACCATCCAAAAACCTCTTCCCCATCCGCCACCGTTGGCCCCGTCCGCCACTGGAGTTGGCGTCCGAAGCGTCCGATTGCGTTTGCCGTCCAAAAACATCTTCCCCGTCCGCCACCGTCGGCCCTGTTCGATAGCAGTTGCCACTTGCTAGCATCTGCCCGTTCGACACTCTGATGGGACTTGCCGACCGTGGTGTCCGCAAGGTTCGTCCGCCCGCTGGGACTACAGTGGGAAGTCCGTTTTCCTTCCCAACGGTCACTTCAGCTGAAGAGTATAAAGTGTGAGGAAGAACTGATTTTCAAGCACTACCAATGAACTGAATGCTAAGATCTCCAAGGGCTAGGCGCTACAAATGAATTTTTGTGTCCCTTGCTTGGTGGTGTATAGTTCGGTGGAAGGGGGGGCCTTGTTTTGCAAGGCTTTGTGGAGGCATTGATTTTTTCATTGTTGACATTCTTTTATACGGTGCACATGGTTTTTTATCTTTCCAAGATCAAGGATTAGAACTGGTTAGGATGAGCAAAGATTTTTCTGGTTGGTACTGGGTCTAGGAAACGAGTAAAGTACAATGCAAGGCTTGCAAGTGTGTGTTCAGCAAGAAAGTGAGCCATATGTTGAGTCACTTGGGATATGAAGGTCCCTCCGGTTCTCGTGATACGGGAATAAGTTTATGCTCTTGTTTGACATTTGAAATAAAAAGTTTATTTGTTCGTTGCAAGGGGCTTTTCCCACAAAAACCTGTTGCGCATGGAATTGATGGCAATAACATGCCTATATCCGGAAGTGATCTCTCAAGGGCCCGTTTGGGCACACCGCGTTGTACACAAAAAGATTCATGCACAGCACCGGAAGAAGTTTTTGTAGAGTCCGAAGATACACCACTAACGGAAACATTTGGGGAGCGGAAGACTCCAAGGGCATCAAGCAGTAGACCTCCTAGGGCACAAAGCAGTCTATTGGATGGCTTTCAAGAAGCCAATAAATGCAAATTGCATGCAACGTGGGCCCATTTTTTTATACAACAAACATACCATTTTTAGTAGCTCGAAATCCAACCTTCAAAGAAGCAGTGAAGATTACGGCTGAGTATGCAAGGCCGTACACTCTGCCCTCATACCATGATCTACGACATAAATTGCTTCAAGAAGCGAAGGTTGATCTTGTGGAGAAGTTGCATCAAAGAAGTGAAGACAACGTGAGGAAGTTTGGAACAACATTGTCCATTGATGGATGGAGCTCAGTGAAGAATCACCCATTGATAAATGCCATGCTTGTATCTTCAACCGGTGAGCATTTCCTTGGATCCGTAAGTACAAGTGGAGAAAAAAAGACGTCGTCGTATCTGGCGGCTATCTTGGAAAAATTTATAGAGCAAGTGGGTTCCAAAAACGTGGTGCAAGTGACTGCAGATAATACTAATGCAAACCTGGCAGCATGGAATTGGTGTCGTGTAAATATCCACACATCTTCTTCCAAGGATGCATTGTGCACACCTTGAATTTGTTGCTCAAAGATTAGGGGGGGCAGAAATGGATATCAGATTCAGTGAAGGATGCCGAGCTTGTGGTAAACTTCTTGAGGAAAAAGCACATGCCTCTTGCTATATTTCGGAAGTACGAGACAAAGCATAGTTTATTGAAGCTGTTGAGAACCAGGTTTGCCTCTTATTTTATCATGATTGATTGTTTGTTGGAGGTAAAGAGTGCAATGAGACAGAGTGTGGTGGACCCACAGTGGGTTACATACGTGAACACACTCAATGACAACAGAAAAGGCAAAGCACGTACGACGTCTCGGCAAGTATACAAGATTATTGTGGCCGAGCATTTTTGGAATCGTTGGACGAATGTGCGGGAATTGACCACCCTAGTTGTATGGAATCTACGTGATTTGGATGCAAAAACACCGTGCATAGGGAAGGTATTGCACATTATTAGGAACTTAGAAGAACATGTCCTTCGTTTATAAACGGAGCTTTTTTGTTTGGACGTTGAGAAGGCAGAACCGTTGGAGGCAACGTTTGAAAATTGACGCAAGAAGGGAGAGACTGATCTACATTATGCAAGAGCTCTCGTGAATCCGAACCTTCTTCACAATAAAGAACTAACCAATGATCAGAATGCAACTGATCGATATAAGCGTGTTATAATGAAAATATATGACTCCAAAGAGTACACGTTGTCGTCAAAAAGTTTGTAGCCTTTTGACATAGGGACCCTCCATTCCACAATATATTGGAGCCGAGTGAACAAATGCTGTCGGCACACGCTTGGTGGGACTTTGAGGGGGCATGTGGAAAACTCATTGCTCCAATCGTGAAGAAGATATTGGCCCAACCGGTGTCATCATCTTCGTGTGAACAAAATTGGAGTAGCTACTTCTATGTTCACAACAAATCTTGGAATAAGTTGACGACAGAGAGGGCAGCGAACTTGGTGTATGTATACAGCAATTCTAAAGTCGTGGCCACATCAAAAGAGAAGGATGAGAAGAAGTGGTAGCGTGACAATGTAGACTCTAAGGAATCAGAGCCGAGGTCTGGTTCAGAGCTGGAGGACAATAGGTCTCACCCGCTAGAAGAGGTCCTGAACTCTGACACAAAAGATTCGCATGATGAATTGTACCGTAGTCCTAACAGGACCAATGAAGAATGAGGAGGCAATGATAGAGATGCATTTGAGTTTGGATTATAAGATGAAATTGATGGATATGATGAGCGTGCATCTTCGATAGCTAGATTTATGGATGGATCTGGATTTCTGAATAGCGAGAAGTTTCTATCAGAAAATGAGGATGTTTAGGTGGAGATAGTGGAGGCTAATAGGACAACGATGTCCAATAGTGGAATCAATGGAATTGATGAAGTCATTCAGATTCCCAAATTTCCGTCTACAAGAAGGATGCAAGAGGAAGATAACGACAAACAAAATGAGGGTGGAGGAGGTGACATGAATGTCCAACAAGAAGTTAGCAGTATAGAAGATGAACTTCTCTTGGCGTTGGCGAGAAAAAAAACTACGAAACCCACTGCAAGAAAGGACAAACTAAATGAAGTGCATCAAAATGGTGATGGATTTCTGATGGAGCGTGGAAGCCCAATTTTTGCCGACTAAGGCAAAGGCAAGCAACAACTTAGGGAAGAACCACCGGATTGACCATGTAGTGCTCCTCCACGTGCCCTATTTGGAAGCAGTAGCAAAACTTGGGATGGTTCGAGGAACTTAAGTTTTGGAAAACGGCTTGCCCAGATTCCAAAAGAGAAGGTGCCTTCCATCAATCGAAGTGACAGTATAGTATCATCCACGGATGATGATAAGGATGAGACCTTGGCTGCAATGGTGCTTCGGAACGCTTCTCGCAATGCACCACCACGACAGAACAGAAAATTGTCATCCCGTATGCCGCAATCTAAAAATGCAGTCAAGATAACCATTCAGGGAGGGCACACATTAAAGAAACAGGAGGTCAAAGAAGGCACCGAAGGCAATAAGAAAAGAGTTGTGCTACCTTTTGCAATTTCTCCAACTAAAAAACTGAATGTGGGTAGAACTCCCCTTGATACTCGGCAGCCTGTTTTACAGACAAATACGAAACCGGTCCCATGTCCTAAGGAAGAGAAGAGGAAAGCTGTATTGAATGTAAAAATTGAAAAAAAGAAGGGCCGAAGAAAGAGGTCACGCACTTTGAAAGAAGTACAAGAGGGAGGATGGAACCTTTGATGTTCTTCATTAGATGACATGGAAGACAAATCCAACGAAGAAGGTTACAAATGGACAAAAGGATGTGAGAGTAGCGGGGCAGATGTGAAAGAAGATGATGATTACTATCCTTAAATAGGAGTTGAAGAGATGCAAACTTAGGGACTCATATGCATATATTACATGTACAAATAGCATGCAATGGGAAAAGGTTGTTTTCATTGTTTATTGTAGCACTACCATGTTTTTTTATGTAATGAAAAAATTTACAATTTTCTTTGGTGAACAAAACCATATGGGAATTTCATTTCATTTTGACATCCATTTTATTTGGGTGAAACAATTTGTTTTTTTATATATATATTTGTGTATGTGTGTGTGTGTGTGTTTGTTTGTTTTACACCCTAAATTTTTGGATACGCGTCTTAGGTTTAGGGATTTTCATTTTTCTTTTTCAAATCCATGTTTTTAAAATAAGAACCAAAGTTCAAGACTGTCCGAACGTCCGAGTGTTCGCGGCTGTGTCCAGACATCCAACATCCAGTGTCCACTACCCCTCGGACGTCCTTTAACATCTGAAGTTTATATTTACCAAGTGAACGATAAATTCTGCGCATCACCAGCGGCCACCCGGTAAATATTACTAAGAGTCTAATCACTTGCCTCATCAATCCCAGTTGTCCACCCCTAACCAATGCCTTGTCCGCCTCAATTGATACCCGACCGCCACCCTAGCTGACTCGATCGACAGTCCGACTGTCCCGTCCATCTGCTAGGCCGTCCGCCATCTGTCTGATAATGTATATTTTATAATATACCTTTGGAAAGGTATTGTCAAGAGCTTTCCAATGGTATATTATGCGTCCGATTTGGCCAAAAACTCCAACGGTAAGACCCTTCCAAAGATTGGGGTCCACCAAGCCGTCCGCCAATTTGTAGTCCGCCTAGCCGTTCGAGTATCCGTCCGCTTGTTTGCCTGTCTGTTCACTATTTTGTACTTCATAATATACCATTAAAAAGGTGTTGTCACGAGCTTTTCAATGGTATATTATGCGTCCGATTTGACCAAAAACTCCGACGGTGGAACCCTTCCAAAGATAGGGGTCCACTAAACCGTCCGCCTATCTACCTGTCCGCCTAGCTGTTCGTCTGTTATTATATGCTTCAAAATATACCATTAGAAAGGTATCATTGAGAGCTTTCCAATGGTATATTATGCGTCTAATTTGGACAAAAACTTCAACAAGGGGACCACTCCAAAGATTGGGTGCTAGCCATTATTTTAATTCTTGTAATCTTCAACACTCTTGGAGTTCTTATCTTCACCTAAAAAGATTGAATTGGTCATTATTCAAAAAACACAAGTGGCTTGCTTGCAATTGTATTATTAAAGTCTTACTATGCTTGATTAGTAAATATTACTAAGAGTCTAACCATATAGTTTTCCTTCTTTCAAATCAACCAATATTGTAATCTCCAAGATTGTAAATTGATTATGTAACTTTCTATAAAACAATTTGTATATACACAATTTCTTATCGTTACCACATTTCTTAATTTATAAGTTTGTGGCATACATTTATAATTCTCTTTATGCTAATGGCTTTGGTCATATTAGTTGATATTTGTAATAGTATTGAAATTTTCTTGTGAAGTTAATAAAACTATTTTTTGAGATTATATCTACTTGTAATCATTAAAGTACAATCGTTAGTCTTAAAATACCTACACTACAAAGTGAGATTGTGTAAAATTAGGTGTGACGACATTAATACATGTTAAAACATATGCCATAAAATTTATAATAAAAAAAATCCATAATGCATATTCATTGCCTAAGGTAGAGTGAGTCCTTTATTGTGGTGGGTAATATATGGCCGGCTTATCCACTCTTGATTCTTAGAATGATTCACAATCAAAAAAGTTGTAAACTAGTTTAGGACCAAAAATCACCCAATATTTCTAAGAGTCCTTATTACAAATCTAATGTTCTATCCGGAACTTTGAATAGATTCATAAGATTCACTATAATAACATATTTTAAAATACAAGTATTGATTATTTAATTAAATGATATTCAATGCCATCATATTTAGATCACAAGCATGTAAGCATTTTTTTTGTTCAATGAAAATCTATTGATTTACTCCAATGAAATCCATATTTTCTTTTGAATCTCTAAAATGCAATTGTTTTGAAAAATCACTGAATATTACATAATATACATATTTGGTCTTGAAAAGATTAACGAGCTCATGTGGACATAGGTGATTATTCATTTCTAAAATATAGCGCCATCTAAGAAAATTATAAACTTGCTTGTATACTTGTAATATAATAATACTAATCCCTTGAATTTGGCATGCACCCTAAGGCCTAAATTCAAATTTTCTTCAAATCAAGATTGCACATTTCACACTTTCGCATTTGCATATTACAACAATATGAAATAATGATATCATTTATGCTGTAGCAGTACATAAATGAGGTCCATAATTGTCGTATATGAGGGGTCATCATATTTGAAATCAATCACCTTTTTGACTACTAAAGCACCAATATTTTTGGTATGGGATACATTGTTGATGGTTTGTAAATTAGGATGCAAATATATATATATATATATATATATATATATATATATATATATATATATATATATATATATAAAGGGTATAGGAAAATAACATAAATTTTTTTGTGTCGTGTGAATGCAATATTTAATCTTGAGCTACATTAAACTACACTAAATTTCATTGAAGTGCTTAAAGCATTTTAGTAGCATCTTCTAATAGAATAATAAGTTAATACAATTGCTTGTACTATGTATACCTTGGTGTTTCAAACTATCAATGCATTTTACAATAAAACTTAAAGGAATACTTGAAGTTAAAGTTGCATGTTCCACATTGTACATTGGCATATAATAATTGATAAAGAAAACAAGGACCACATTGAAAACATAAATGAATAAATTTGTGAGGTTTATATGTAGTATACTTTGATAATGACATTTAAAAAGGATTAAACGTCAAACATATTCTGCACATTGCACTAATGTTTTTGGTCACTATTGTAAGATTCAAAATTTTGGTTTTATGATATAGGATTTAGGATATAGAGTTTGTACACAAAATAGTGAAATTAGGTTGTTCCATACCAATTTCTTGACAATCCACACTATAGAAATATTCACAGCTTTTGTGCAATGATGCATTCAATTTAAAGCCATGTGTATGGCATAGATTTGTGCACCAGTTCAAGATTTAGTTCAAAGAATGGCATGCACCTCCATGTGGAACAAGCATTGATCAATGAGGTAAATTCTTTCAGATAAGGCAACCTAATTAATAAAGCAACCTAATTTCACTATTTTGTGTAGGTTTTAATTTGTTGAAAAATAAATTCAATGACCCTTTCTTGCATACATTAACCCCTAAAGGACCATTTGTTCCCTTGGAGGACAACTCAAGTCTAGGTAGGTTCCTATTGTCTCAATTTTTAATAATATTTTTTGGGGATTTTTTGAGGTTGTGTATTTTTGCAAGAGTTTTGTGAGTATATATTATTTAATTTAATTGATGCCTGAGAGAAAAAGTTATGGCACAATAAGCAAAATTGAAGTTCGGCTGGCAACACAAAAAAAATCACAAAAAGTCAAACTAAGTTTTTTCCAAATTTTTTCTCAAAGATTATATTTTTGTCTACATGTGAAGCTCTGT
Source organism: Neckera pumila (assembly GCA_963969595.1). NCBI lineage: Eukaryota > Viridiplantae > Streptophyta > Bryopsida > Hypnales > Neckeraceae > Neckera > Neckera pumila. Next base: position 3,977,146 of record OZ018418.1, read on the forward strand.
TTCATTCAATTTGGACTAGTAATGAGAAAGTTATGGACAATCTTAGTTTTTTGGGCAATTTAAGCATCTTCTTGAAAAAATAACTTGTAGAATTTGTTTTTCAATGCAATTTTAGAATTTTTCAAAAAAATTGTTAGACAAGGTTAGATTTTTTTGCTAGAACAATCTCACCGTTGGGATTATTGTGATTCAATTCCATCAAAAAGCTATTAACAATTTAGTTTTTTCTTCAATCTTGAACCCACTTCTACTCAACAATTTTTTAATGAGTGAAAATTAAGTGCTTTTTATCCTAAATTTTTTTAAGAGATTCCTAATTCAACTGCTTAACATAAAAAAATAGAAAATCAAAGTCCATAGGGCAAAAAATTTGAACTAAAAAGACTCAAAGCCAAAAAATCTAGTCAAGCAAGGTGCAAAAAACTTGTATTCTTCACTTTAAATGCATATATCTTGCAATCTACATGGTGAAAGTTTCTGAAATTTCTTCTACATGTTCATATACTAGTTAAGTATAAGATATTATGGTTGAATATGCAAGAAAAAACAACTTTTAAAGCTCTTTTCTCTTTGCAATAGAAATGACAATTTTGAGTGTTTTTTGATAGGAAAATCACCTTGTCTCTTTAGGGGTTAATGTTGCATTGGATGCTTGTAGCATTAAATAGCAATCTTTGGAAGCAAATATATGCTTTTTAGAATCCACTGTTTTAGTAGAAGCGGATGGCTAGGTGGACAAGCAAGTAGTCGTTGAGTGGATGGGTGGACAGGGCGGAGGGCTGGCAGACGACTAACGTACTCCAATCTTTGAAAGGGCCCCACCGTTGGAGATTTTGGTCAAATCGGACGCATAATATACCATTGGAAAGCTCTTGACAATACCTTTCCAATGCTATACTATAAAACACACAATAGTGGACAAACGGGCAAATAGGCGGACGGATAGTTGGACGGCTGGGCGGACTACATACTGGCGGACAACTTGGCGGACCCCAATCTTTGGAAGGGTCCCACCGTCGGAGTTTTTGGTCAAATTGAACGCATAATATACTATTGGAAAGCTCTTGACAATACCTTTCTAATCAAATATTATTAGATATACGCCAAGGGACGGGGATGGCGGGCGGCTCGGCGGACGGATGGTGGACGGGGCGTCGGATACGGCGGTCGGCCTGGCGGACGGATGGATGGCGGATAGGGTAGTCGGACCGTTGGTTGGGTCAGATGGAGCGTCGGTTGAGGCATCGGTCAAGGTAGACGAACCACCAAACAAAGCAATCAAGGCAGACGAGGTGATTGTATACCGCCGTTCGCTCCAGTAAGCCGTCCGCTCTAGTAAGCCGTCCGCCTGTTAAAATTATCCAACAGCGGACGCAACGTCTTGACGTCCGAACGTCCCAGCGTTCCTAAAATGGACGTAATTTTGCTTGGGACCTAGCATCTTGTTAACCCTGTCGGAGTTAGACATTTGGTTGGTTTGAAAATTTAAATTCCTTTTCACGTCTTGTATATTTTTACTTTGACATTTGCGTATATTTAAAAAATTTCACTCTCAATTTTTTTGGGTAGTACATCTACGTTTAGGTGAATTTATCTGGGTTTTTGTATATCCTATGTTGTTAGAGTTTGACCTTTGGAATCTTCCAAAAGTTCTTCATGTTTTCTCACACCCAATTTTTTTTGGCATTGTGAAAATTGGTTAATGACCATTTTTACTTTCTTTCCACATTCTGTTTTAGGATAGGTGTTTCTAGTTTATGTCTTGAGAATTTTAGGTGAAATTTTTATTTTTCTTTCCACATTCTTTTTTTTCCCCTAAGATCCCAAGTTAGACACCACCTTTTGGTTTGGAATTTTTCATTCTTTTTCACATCATATACATTTTGGTTTGACACTTGGGTTGGTGCTGATGTATCATTATTTTTCACATTCTCTTTTTTGGTATAGCACTCTTTGGTTCAAGTTTTTTTTTTTTTCTAAAACATCATTTTTGTTGAGGGGGCTATACACTTAGGTTAGGGATAAAGTTTTGATTTCTTTCACAACCTATATTTTGGAATAAAACACTTTGGTCAATATAAACTTTTTAATTTCCATATTTATTACCACCCCATTTTTTGGGCTACGTCTCTTTGGTGTAGGTTTGATGTATTTTTCTTCTTGTACCTCCTTTCTTTAAGTAAACCTAGAATTTGAGTGTTAGACACTTGGGTTGGTTAGAAATTTTTCATTTTTATTCACATCCTATATATTTAGATTTGACACTTGGGTTGGTGTAGAAGTTTTGATTATTTTTCACACTCAATTTCATTCGGAGAAGAGTGCATCATTGAATTCCAAATTTTTCATTCTTTTTCACATCCTAAGGTTTTGAAGATTGCCACTTGGATTGGTTTGAATGTTATTATATTTTTTTGCACCCTAATGTTTTTGGTAGGTGTTTTTTAGTTTAGGTGATATTTTTATTTCTACTTCTACATCCTTATTTTTTTAATAGATTGGTTAGACACTTTGGTTGGTTTGAAATTTTCATTCTTTTTCACATCCTATATGTTTTGGTTTGACTCTTCGGTTGGTGCAATATTTTTGACACTTTGATTGGTGTGAAAGTTTTGATTTTTTTCACACCTAATTTTTTTAGTTAAAATAGTTCATTCCAAATTTAGGAAAAAATTATCTAACTATAATTAAACACAGTCATATCCATAAACAAAATAAATGCAAATCATATTTAAAACTGGAATCATATGAGAAATTTACCAATCCCCTTAATGTAGACCTTCACCAAAATCTTGAAATTTTGTGCTATTAATATCCATATAAACCACCCAATCGACCTGCAGTCTGCTAGGACTTGGGCCGACCGCCCAGTCGTCTGACGTCCCGTTTGCCACAAACACGACCGTTGGCCGTCCGCCCTCCCGTCCATTAAAGTTCCGACTGTCCGCCCTTCTGTCTGGCAAAATTCCAACCGTCCATCTTCCTGTCCGTCCTCCCGTCTGCCAAAATTCCGACCATTTGCCCTCCCGTCCACCAAAATTTTGACTATCGGCCCTTGGTTCGCCAAAATTCTGACCATCCGCCCTCCCGTCCACCAAATTTCCGACCGTCCGCCCTCCCGTCCGCCAAATATCAGACTGTCGGCCCTCCATCCACCAAAAATCCGATTGTCCGTATTTTTGTTTGCCCTCCCGTCCGCCAAAAGTTTGACCATCCGCCGTTTTATCAGGACGCCCGCTGCATCCGCTACGTCCAAACGGCCGGATGGCCGGACCTCCAATTTTTGGATGTAATTTGCCTCGGGACGCAATGTCCCGTCAACCCTGCTTTGACCACCATTTGCTGAATTTTTACCACTACAAACCTCTTATTTAAAAAATTTTCTTATGGGAAAACACGTTAGGCATATCTATGCCAATTTTCAAGGCAATCCAAGACAATATCGACATTCAAAAAAATTAAAATTTGCCACTATATCCCATTAAATGACAATTGACTAGGCCATTTTCAAATAATTTTTCCCATTATACATTTTTTGATCTAAAAAATCTGAACAGTGGATTGAAAGATGCACTTGTACTTCAGAAGTAGGAAAAAAAAAATAGAAAAGTATCAAAGTCTCTAACATCTACAAGCTCATAAAGCCTAATGTGACCTCTCTTGCCACCTCTCCTCTCTTGCCACCTCTGCTGCCCCTTGGGAGTCAAAGGCAGGGGCAATATATTCTCAAACTGAATTTTCTTTTCAAATGCTCATAATTTTTGGAGAAAAAGTTGGATTTTGACGAAATTTGTATCCACGTGAAGCTAATGTGATTTCATGTCTCCCAAAAAAGTTATAAAAAATCATGTGAAAAATTGAGATTACATGAGCTTGCCCAAAGTACCAAGTGTCCCCCAAGGAGACACTTGGGCTTTTAGGGGTTAAAATTTTAAAAGGAATTCTAGAAAGATCCTCTTTTTGTGTTCTTTGTGGCTCCTAATACCCATTAGAAGAGATTTGCGGCCTTTAGAGGGCCATTTCATGCTTATTCTCCAATCTGGCCTGTGGATTATCAAAAACTCCAGTAGATAGAAAATAGGAGAAAACTGGGTTAGTATAGTCTAATTTTTTTTGAATTTGTTCTTAGCGTCCAAGAATCCGGGTCAGCTAGAAGGAAATTAGAAATAGCTGATACCTGGATTGTTATAATTCCTAAACCGGATAAATATTCCAGTTAAGACGGAAGCTGTAGGACGGAAGACGGATTTGGAAATTATACGACCGGTAGCCTTCCGGCCTAGATCCCCTAGGGCACCGTTACGGGAACGGTCTCATAGCTGTTCCCTTAGGGAACTGTTGGCCAAACGTTGAGTATTTAAGGGCGCAATTTTAATTTCTTCTATCTCATTCTTCTTGTACTTGTGGTGTGCGCTTAGAGTGTGAAAGTGTGGTGAGTTAGGACCGCGCTAGGGAGAGATCAGTGGGGTCGGTGCCAATTGCACCGAATTAGCAAGTCGATAAACTATGGCAGAACCGGACCGGATAATGTCTCCGGTGATTTCTAAGGATCCGGAAGTCTGGAAGCACTTAGAGGAGGACTTAGAGACAATAGGATGCGTCGGATTGTTGCGACGCCCTTGGAGTTTGAAGAATGACAAGATCATTGTGGAATTCATAATAGGAGTTCCAAATCAGTACTAGCTGACTGTGAGAGGCCAGCCCAAACTGTGGACGGAGGACATCTGGGCGGAAGTGTATTCATTTCGGAAAACCAGATTTGGTTTAGTTGCCCGGAATGATAGGACCGGGCAAAGTAAGTTCCGGAGTCCGACGCATAGTAAGGAGGGATATAGTATTCACGACTGTATTGAGGATAGGCATAGTCGGATTTTCGAGTTCCTTATTTTGATTTTATATCTGGAGAAGCCAACCCAGGCTATGGTGACAGTAGCGAGCACCATATTTGGAGCGATGGAAGGCCGGCTGGTGAACTGGGGTAGACTAATCACAGACATAGTCTCCAAGTTAGTCGCGCGGGCAACTTCCGAGAAAGCCACCCCACTCAGCTCGTATCTTTTCCATCTTTATCATTAGCAGGGTTTTTTGAATGAACCGGAGATGCATGTGTACATCCATGGAGAGGAAGTCATGAAGTACAAGTTTATAGAAGAAGTCCAACCAGACCAACCCGTCCAAGGAGAATCCGTAGAGGAGGAATCGGAGCAGCCGCCCTTGACTCATAAGCAGATCCAGAGACGGAAGTCGACAAATCAGGCTGCGCGAGGCAAGCAAGTGGTGACGGATGATGAACTGCAATTGGAGTATCCAAAAAATGACTACATGAAGGAGTTCTGGGAGCGCGGATATAAATGAGCCGACGAGTGTCGGTTGATCCACAACAAGATGGCGGAGTACATCAGCGGGGCCATGACGCTCTTGGGAGTCAGTTGCCTGGAACAGATAACGGACGCGATTTGGAAGAGGATGGATCCGGAGGCACTGAAGGTGCAGAAGCTCTGTATCCGAAATCTACAGCAGGACAGGACAGATCTCAGATCCCGGGTGGCCCAACTGGAGAGCGAGCTAGAGGTGGCAAGGACAAAGGAGGCAGATGCTTCCAACCTTGTCCGGAATCTGTTGACTTTGGTGGCAGCTGCGGCGGAGCAAGTATTACAAGCCTGGCTCTTTACTGACAAGCTGACAAATGAAGCTCACCCATCTGGATCGCATGTGCTAAGGGTGCTCATTGACTACCAAGCCCGGATGGAGGAGGTGTTGGTGGAGATGCGACAACTGCTCGGACAACTTGACCTGGGGAGAGAGTTGGATTTTGAGGGTTTTCCGGAAGTCGCGGATGCCCAGAATTACTTGCAAACTCCGGCCAGAGAAGCAGTTCTAGAGGAGAATCCGATAAGGGGACAAGATATGTTGATCGATGAGACCAGTATGTCCCTGATGTCCGGAAAGGAGGGAACCGGAACATTTGTTCCGGTGAGGACGGCAAGAGCTATAGTGACAATACCGGAAGCTTCAACACCGAAAAAGGCAAAAGACCTAATTTCGGGAACGAGACTCACCTTTCTTAGAGGTGAGCCGGCCCAACCAACTGGAGCTGCAATCTTCGCTACATCAAAGTCCGTAGTTTGTCGTAACCTGGTCGGACCATCGAGAGCCATCAAGGATCCGGCTCAGAGTTATCCGGAGAAGTTCACCTACATGCAGCAAGCTTCTCCACTCAAGGGCAACAAAATTCCGTTGGCGATTTTGGACGTTGAAGAGGAAGAATGCAAAATCGGAAGGGAGTTGGAAGACAAGGCCACTCCGCCTCAAAGGCACATGATCATCACCCGAGCATAGACCAAGAGCACGCCGGTGAAGTCGTCACTGTCCAAGGCAGGGAGCAGCGTGAAGAAATCGTGCAGGAAGTAGTTAGTTTGATAGGTTTTTATTTGGTTGTTTTGAATTTGTTCCGTCTTGGGTTTTCCGGAAGTGGAACACGGTGTCAGATTCTTTGGAGGCCGCCGGCCTGGATTTCCTGGGTAACTCGAGTGTTAGTTTGATTGGTTGCTTGGATTTTGGGTGTGTCCTTTTTGCGTTTTTGCTTTTCAATTTGGGTTATAAAGGGAGGGCAGGCTTGTTGCCCTCTCATTCCAATCCAGCCCAGTAGAGTGCAGTTTGATTGTGTTTTTTTGCTTTCTTTAATCGGAGACCCCCCTTGTGGATATTCCTGGATCCGGCTATATACATGAGTAAGAGTATTTGCAAGAGTGTTGAAGTGTGAGGAAGACAGGTGAGGAGGAGTCCGGATCTAAGTAAATTGGGTATGATTGGTAGTCGGCATTTGAGAGAACTCTGGATCTATGAAGGAGGATTAGTGCATTGTGTCTTTAAACTATTGGGATAGTAATCCTGTTGATTGAATAGCGGAAGCGAGTTCGGCTGTCAATCCGTGCGGAGGTAAGCGCCCGCCAAGAGGAAGTCACTACTCGACCGGAAGGCCTGCCAACTTCCGGATTATTCTGAGAGTCTCAAACAATGTTGCTACCTATTCCAATTATATTTGATCTGTTGTTGTAGTGAAGGAGTAGAAAGTAGATTCTGAGTGACCTGTTTTCTGGAAGGATCATCCGGAGAGCTGCAAGGATCATTATCTGCCTCTTCCCTGCAGCAATATCGGAAGAGAGTTGTGTGTCTTTGTGTGTGTGTGTATTTTGAACTACGAGTGGTGAGTCCCTACCCCTCTAAAAGACGAAAAGTGGACCCCCTGAAGGTAAAACAGGGGTACAGAAAACCAGAGTTTCGATTGAGAGTTATCGGATTTCGGATAAGGACGGATCCGGATTAGATTCCGGAAGATAGTATTATCCGGAAGGAAAAAGGATAAAAAGATTGAGTTACGGATTGCTTGGGGTTTGTTTTGGAGAAATATTCGGATAGCCTTAGTTTGCAATAACACCTCAAATTCCCTGGGATGATATTTCGTGTTATCTTAGCACATCTTTGTGTTAAGGATGCTTACGCCTGGACTGCGCGTACAGCATGGCCCAATTTTGTGAATAGCAATATGGGCTGTCAAAATTTATATCTTTCAAATATTTTTTTTTCCTAATTTTTTTTTAAATGCCATATTTAACTACTTTTGGACTATTCAAAGTCCAGAATTTAAAATCTCCCGATGCATGGTGTTAGGGAATACACCGGGAGATTTTTGTACACAATTATGTTTATTTTTGTGAAGGCGTTGGAAGGCTCCCGGGTGGTCCATTGATGCACAGCAATATGGATCTCAAGATATACATGAACTACAAATGTGAAGTACATAGCCTTTGAATGGCTACATGGTGTTTGTCAAAACATCGGGAGATATCCAGATACATTGAAGTTCATTTTGTTGAGGGTGTTCACATGTCCCAAGAGGTCAATGAGAGCCCATGAACATGCATCTCAGGATTTACATAAAATGTAAATACGGATCAGTATATAGCCTGTGATGCATAATGGTAGGCATAACTTTGGAAGATATCCAGATACCTTGAAGTTCAAGCACCTAAGTGTGCTGTGAAACCCCCGAGAGGTCAATTGCACTCAAACTTGTATGTCACGGACAATATGAACTTTGAATGATGCTCCATGTTTGAATGCAGGTTCCAAAGGTGGCAAGTGAAGATGAATATTGACAACAGTAAGTGGCAATGAAAAAAAAGTCTTGCAACATTGTAGTAATCCCACAGGAGATCAAGTACAATAAAAGAAAGAATAGCAAAAGAAAAGAACGTGGACATTTGCTACAACTACAACATGGGATTTGGAAGGTGCCCTTGAGGAATTGTAATAAGAACCGCACATTCTGATATTTTTGAATAAAATAAACCCATCCTAGTCACAACAGCTTCCACTACCAGCACTAGTAACTTCTGTAAAAGACATAAAGAACCATTTATCAAAGAAATGAACTGTGTCATTATGAAGCCGAACAAAATAAACCATCGGGAAATATCCCGATAGCCCTGCCATGGTCACAGTGAACAAAGGAAAGCATCGGGAAATCTCCCGGTAGTCGTGGTAGACCACGAGACGTTAGTCGATCAGGAGTTCACCTTGTTTGCCCTATTCAAATTCGCCTAGGCAGCCTCTCTGCTTTTCTTAGGAATAGTACGTGATTTTGGGTTCACTTTCTTGGACCAATTAGCGTACAATGCACAAGATGCGTCCACCCAAGTGGGAGGCCTGTTCTCCACAACCCATTTTTCGTACCAACAATTATGGTACATCAATTCCAAGTTACTTTCAGAATTATCTGGTCGCCAATACTGGAGCATGAACTTTCCATTATTCTCATGTCCTTCCTCTCTGCAGACATTGGACAGTGCTCTTCCTTGCCAGATAGTACATACTAAGGGGTCCTCAAGTCTAAGCTGTACCCATGAACCCGGTCAAATATCAACCCAAGGATTAAAGCTTTCCCTTGGCGCCTCATTTGCGGGTCCGCAATAAGGTTCAAATTCTTCTTTTTCTGGAACCATGTCGACAGGGTTGATGGTCGGCCGCTGGCCAACGGATTCCTGCAACCTCCTACTGTACTTTGGCCAAAAGCCTTCCACCAATTTCGAAGGGCAGTTGGGAAGGGACTCCTTGAGCTCCCGCAACACACATTTCCAGTAATCAACATACGGCGCAAAGGCGGCCGCAAACCCCTTGCATTTGGACATTCTGTTTCGCCAATACTCAATGTACTTCTCGATTTCTAACAGAATCAAACCCTTGCTTAAGGTCGCTTTCCTTGCTGCCTCCACTGCCTTCTCTTGATTTCCCATGGCTTTCGCAACTTCGCTAACCCACATAGGCTTGAAAGGAACAGGCTTAGGGCAACCTCGAGGGAGTGTCGCATGACCCATGCGGTCTTTCTTCCACAGGCATCAAGAAGATGTATCTGATGGTAGCCACTGTGAATCTACTGCAGACTTTTTGTACTTCATGACGGGGATTCCATCTCTATCCACGTAGAACCGAAAAAGGTGCATCTCCCCTAAACCAATTAGTTTAGCCGTGCCACTGCACAGGTATCCCTTCACGAAGGACTTGAAATCCGCCACCTCTTGGATGAATTCGGGCATGAATGACAATTCCTGGGACTCCATGAACAACTTCATGAGGTCTGCGACAACAAATGTATTCTTGCTCTTTAAAGCCTTCGAGAGGTGGCTAAAATACACATCAATATCTTTGTGAGTATGTCCAACTAAAAGGAAACCGACCTGAATTTCCTTGAAGACTCCTCGCGCAATAAGCAAAGACAAGAACGCCATGAGGTACTGGTTCTTGTTATCCTTGGCGGAGTTGTCAAGCTGAAGATAGAGCTTGCTAGGAAGGGGACTAGATCCACGTCGACCTTCCTGTGGAATCAATTTCAAGGCGTCTATACATTGAGATTTCCCTTTGAGTAGCGCGTCAAACATTGCATTTGCAGGTGGATAGGGAAAGAGGTCGCCCGTCTCCCGAATTGGTGGACCTTCAAGTCGCCTAAATAGTCTAGCCACCAATGAAATGGTGAAGTTTGAGTCCCCCGGCCAGCAGGCTGGTGCATAATGCGCATACGCACCATCGGCATGACCATAAGCCACCATTCCAGTTATACTCATGGGAAGCTGACCCAAACCTTGTATAGCCTTGGTCGTCATCCGCATTCTTGGAAGAGCCGTCTTCCTTGTGTCCATCTTGTCATGAATAACGCACAATACCTCTTGAAGGTTCCTCCTTGATTCCTCACGGTATGAAGTATACAGGCAATGGCAGGATGCTTGATGATTAAGGTGTTCTGTTTGTTGCCTCATGAATTCCACGAAGTCCGAACTCCCTTTTGGTGATTTCAGAAAGAACTGCTGTAGTTCATCGTATTTCGTACACTTCGCAAAAGAGCTACCAACAGGCTTAATCGAGACGTTGTTGAAGTGCTCTTTCTTTATTCTACTAACCGTTGCTTGGCTCACTGGAGGAAGGCCATACTCCACATTTAACTGCGATTTCCAAAAAACAGAAGCACAAGCCGCAGAGGCAGTAACACGATGAGAACTGATAAACGAAAAGGAGCAAAGAGAACAGCAGCAATGAGGACAATTGATTACAGGGATCAACAACAGGATATCTCCCGCTGAGTAGATGAGTGCATTCAAGTCCTATAGTGAAACGTATGAAGAGCTATTCAAATGAGAGAACCATCCAAATGAAGTACCCATGGAGTACTGTGTCCTGGAGATGTCCAGCAGAGGGAAAACTCTTAGTGAAGGCCCTATACAAAAGTTCAACGGGATATATCCCGTTGACGTAGTAGTCCGACAAACCCAACAATAATAAAAAACAACAGAAGGACAGTTCATGGAACTACCTCATTGGCATTCGCATGAACGCGCTTCCAGTTGTTCCCAACAGGCAGGAACTTTAGAGTGTCCACTCTCCCATTTCCAATGCACCGCATTTGGTGCGGCATCTGGTCAGCAGTGCTGTCGATGATCGCTTTCATTGTACCAGTGACTTGCACCGTTTGAAGTCGAGGCCGCTTAACCCCTTTGTTCCCGTGCGTAGATGAAAGAATGCCTTCCTTGTACTTGTCAATGTAATTGTGATAGGTCAACTTCAGTATTCCGTGAATAATGTACCACACTGGGGCACAGACTTCCACTTCTTCCAGCGTAAAGTATTTCCGCTTCCTTGTCCACTCCATAGTATACAATTGTCCACCAACTACAATTCCATACTCTCGACACTCTTCAAATGGTTTCGAGAAGTATCTTTGCTTAACCTTCAGCGATTTCTCACGTTGATAAAGTTGGCAACAATGATTATTGCAGCAGTTCTGCGAGCTTATCTTCTGAATTTCGAAGTCCGTCATCTTCCGCGTGAACTGTGTCTCCTTTTCACTGAGGGAGGGTTGACGAACTATGAAACAATAGGGTGCCTTATGTCTTCCACCCAAATAGGCTAGCGGATCTGGTACATCAGGGAAGGTGAAGAAGTGGTCGACTATATCCTTCAAGCACTGACCACTAGGGAACCAGCAATTGGAAAGGGGCCACCGAGCATGGGTCATAATCATGTCTGAGTTACCACCAAAATCGTCAAGGACTGTCACACCTACGTAGCCTTCACCGAGGGTAGAACTCTGGAAATAATCATCCGCCCTCCAGCAAATAATTCGACCGGACGATTGAAGAACACCAAAGGAATCTAGTTCATGCATCTTGTCGTAGCACAGAAAGTACAAAATCCTTCTCTAAGGCCTTAATGAACCCTAAAGTGACTCGTGTATCGTTCCGCAGAGATCTCGGTGAAATTCTACTAAGTGGCCGGAATGCAGTGAATTGGTATCCCAAAACAAACCCCAAGTACTAGTCTAGACCGAATCTAGCTCCAGTTATCCAAAACCGGAAACTCCTTTCCCGATTATATATCCCGTCTAGAGTATGTAACTATATGTAATAAATTCGAGTTTAACCTCTGGACCAAGAGGGATCTGCAACTTTGGGCTTCAAGAAGGAAGCTTAACTCCTACCCTCCGAGTTTTAATGTGTCAGAAGATCCACGATATAAACTTCAAAAGAAAACTTTGACAAGAACAACGAGAAAGAGACCGTCCTCACAACTAGACCGGATGGGCTACGCAGGCTAGCAGGTCACGCAAGAAATTCTGGATTCTCCTAACAATTACTATAATGACAGATTACAGGACAATCCACGGCCTAGGTAGAAAAGGGGCGTTAGGAATAAATGAGAGAGCTATAATACTTCTTGACAAAAACAACTTCTTGACAAAAGCCAGCTCTAATCCAAGCAAGGAAATCCTATTGTATCATGTCTAACACGCAATCTCTCTAGGGACTAGATACTTCTTGTATCCGGGTTTCACTTCCTCCTTACCCAAATCTGCACGATCTCACTGCTCTCACAATAACACAGACAAGTGCTAAAAGGTACAGCTCACAATTGTAAATTGAAAAACTCCAACGGTATTTGCAGAAAATTGGGAATACAAAGTATGGAAAATGCTATCCGGATCAAACCTAAAATCCGCCTTTAAATACTAAACTACACCTCAAACTCAAAAAGCACATAAGGTTAAATACAGCTAATGGAATGACACGTTTCATTCTTAACTTCATGTCTAATTTAGGTAACTTAAGCTACAGTCAAAAAGCTCCCACTAAAAGTGGATCTTAGATCCTAAAAATCCAAAATCAACTTGAGTCCTGACTCCTTCTAAACTAAAAATATACCTTACACATCTACTTGTCAAAATTAGGCATGCAGCCCTACAGTCACTATCAAAACCTTCACCTACTTCCTAATCTTCTTAACTGAAAAAAACCCCGCCTTTGCTGGTCCCTTCCGGGTCAAGGGCTTCTTTCTAGTCTGCGGTCTGGCAGTTTGTTTGGACCGGGCTTTGGCCTTCTCTCTGGCCGCCTTCGCTTTTGTCGCTCGGGTCTTTGCCAAGGCCTGGTCGGGATCCGAATAAGGTTCAGAATCCTGGTCGGAACCGCATTTCTCTTCATCATAGTCGGAATCCTCTTCTTCTTCCTCCTCCTCCTGAACCTTGATGAATTTCTTCTTGGCCGACTGTGGCTCAGAAACCTTTCTCTTATGCGGGACTAGAGCAGGCCTTGCTATCTTGCTCTGAGGTGTTGCATCTCCTCCAGCCGGTTTTCTGATTAGGCCCTTACTCGGTGAGCCGGATGAAGTGCCGCGACCGGCTCCAGTCTCTGTCTTCACCACGGACTGCATCAGGGTCGTCATCTTCCCTGCATCTTCAAACTGCACCTTCTTTCCAGGAGTCTTGGGAAAAAAACTTGGAGGGTGAGAGGGCACTGATCTGCTTCGCCTTGGCACTTTCCTCTGGAATGGACCCTCCTGGTCCGGTTGCCGGTTCCGGTCCTTGTGCCTTTGCTGGATCCGGTCCTGTCAACTTCGTGATCTCCAAATCATCATCCTCCGGATCCGGGTCGGTGACTTTGGTGATCTCCACCTCAGTCTCCTGCACCTGACTTGTCTTGGCTTCCTGTTGCTCCTGTGGTACAGGTAGGTTTGGTTGCTCGTGAGAAGTCTCACCTTTACCCTTGTCCTCTGCTATTGGCTGCTGAACTGGTTCGTGATTTGGTTCTGGTCACGGTGTAGAATCACTTCGAGGGTTTACCTCGCGCATCACTTCTCACAACTGCTCCAGTGTGGACTCCATCTTCTTGTGATAAGTCACCATAGCCAGTATGAGCTTCTAATGCAGCTGTCGTCCTTCCACCATTACTTGTTGGTCAAACAAGTTAGCCTTGTTGACAACTTCACTCGGATGGGTGATGAATTCCCGGATTCGGGAAATGGTGTCTTGCGTCTGCTTGGAGAACGTTTTCTCCTTCTCCACCTCTTCTGTTTTCTGGCGCAACTCCTATTTAAGAGTGGCCACTTGGTCGGAAAGCTTTGCCAATTCTTCCTTGTTTTCACTCTTCTCCTTCTCTTGGGTAAGCCGTATTACCCGGGTTAAGGCTTGAGCTGGGTGGACGGTGCCCACTGTGGCGCAGATGGTCTGCAGCGCCCCTCGCTCTATCGCGTACCGGTTCCTGAAGTCGCTCAATTCTCGGGTGATTCTCTCTAGCGGCTCGTCTCTTCAGACCGGATCGGTATCCTTGGTCTGCTCTTTCTCTACCTGACCCTTTCCTCTCGTTTCCTCACCCTTATCATCATCCTCACTCTCATCCTCATCCTCACTCTCATCCTCATCATCCTCAGATTTGCTCTACTCATCCTCATTATTTCCCTCATCTGAGGATTCTTCCTCATTTCCGGTCTCAGGATCTAAGTCCGGAACTTCAAACTCTACCAGGGCAGCAGCGGCTTCATACTCTACCTCTTCCTCTTTTGTCATCACCCCCTCAGAATGATATAGATGAAACAGGAACGGACAGATGGTGGAAGGCTTGGCCTTCCAAATATTATTCACCATTTTCAGTACTTGGTCCTGGATGACCACTCCCCAATCTACTTTCCGGTCTCCAGACAATGCACCAAATATTGTATTGGCTAATGTCAAAGAAACTCGGCTTAGCCTTTCCGGGTTGAGAATGGCCAAGACATACTGTAACAACCGCTTCTCTCTCTGATTGATATAATCGGTGACTTAGAACCCGTCTTTCTTACTAATTGGGTTTCGGAACTTACCCACCGTATACTTGTGTTTCTGGGATGCACTTCCATCGCCTTCCTCGCCAAATAGATAGACCTTCCTCCACATGTCCGCCGTCCATCGCTTGGGCTTTGCACGGATTGTGGTCGCGGCGCGAGTTGGCGCTCCAGGCCTCAATTCCGCCACTATTGCTTTGCTTCTGAAGTCCCATGGTCGGATCAGGAACCCAGCGCACCCCATTTGCTCCAGGTCTTCCTTCAGATCTGCCAGCTCCAGCTCCTCCTTAGGCAATCGTGGCGTCACATACCGGAGCAAGATGGTGGCTCCCCCACTCTGACTTGCAGCCATCTCTCCTTCCGTTAGGATGCGGCCGGTCTACTCTCGGAAATCGGAAAAAGAGTGGTCCTCACGCCTCTCTCTTTCTCTCTTTCAGCTATGCAAACCCTAACGCTAAGCTGGGATGCTAGCAGACCTCTCTCTTGCGCTTAATGTTCCTCAAGTACTCTCTTCCGCAGTCCGTCAACTCAAAACCCATATTGATGCTCAGACCGGAAACCAGTAATGGTGCACGTTGCTACAACTTTCAGTCAGGGTAGGAAAATGTAAGTGACCAGTCTCTGGACAGATGGGGTTTAAGAGAGCCAATCCCAACTGCTCTTAATGATTCCCCTAATCCAGGCTTTGCCCGTTAAACCTGCCCATTTAAGATTTCCGTTTACTAATGATTAGAACGTTCCCGTAGTTCCCTAGGGTTAAGTAGGTCATCGTTGGATACCGGTTCCTGTTACCCCTTTCCTGATTCAAACTAGGCAAATTCGAACTCCAATTCCTTGTTTTCGGTACATTTGGTTAGCCTTTACATCGATTCCTGATCAGTCTACTTCCGGGTTCCGGTTCTAAACATTAAACGGTCTATAACTATCTTAAAATCAAAAAAATGTACTGCTAAGAAGAATATTATTTCTTCGTTTTAGTAAAAGTGGATTTTCAGGTTCCGATATCCCTCTAGGCCGATCCAATCTTCCTGAGGAATGAATGGGCTTCCGTCGACATACGGATCCGCAATGACCTTCACCACATCGGCTGCCCTCCACAACATTGTTCTGTTTTGAACTTCCCCCAGCGTACTCAGACCTCTCTGGTAGGGAGAAACCCTGATATGTTGAGCTTCTGGGACAACCAATGAAGGCCTTACGAGAACAAATACCCACGGCTTGACCGGGATCAGCACACCCAGCCACTCGCCGTGAGGACGGGCCTCCACAACCGAATCCACTCCAACTTCTCCAAAATCCGGTAGGGAAAGCCTCACTACGTCACCATCGCTTAGCGGAGCAGTTCTTGCAGTAGATTCTTGAGAACCAGCGTCCCCGGCTGATTCGCCAACATATGTAGTGATGGCATCATGAAATAAATCAGAGTACGAATCCATTGTCTTTGACGCACTGAATCTAGGAACCTTATAGTGGCAGAAACGTAATGAAGAGTGAATCTGGAGACGAAGATTCCAGAATATCAGTCCACATTGTAATTATGATTGGACTTCGATAGGGAAAGTAGATATGTTGATTTATCCCTTGACCTAGTTATATGTGAAGTTTGCGCCGTTGGTCGAGGTGGAGTGGGGTTGCACTACTACGTTACAAAAAAAAGAATGAATTAGAGTACAAATGGAATATTGTCTTTCGGAATATGGAACTTCAGAACCCAACGATCGACGAGATCGGAAGGTCACATCACAGAACAATTTTATCGATCGATTTGATGCAACGGTACATATTACCATGTACAGTATCCACTGTTGACCAATTGAAATGTTTTCATGGAAACAGCGGGATATCTCCCGCTGAGAACAATGGGATACCTCTCTCTGGGAACAACGGGATATCTCCCGCTGGGAGGAACAGGATAATTCTCGCTGGAAACAACGGGATATCTCCCGCTGAGATCAACGGATGACTTCTATTTGTATGTTCTTAACAGTGGGATATTTCCTGATGTTTTGAACGACAAACAGGAGATTATCAATTGTCGTAGCTGCACGGATCCGATATACAGCATTCACTATGTATTATAGTCTGTACTCGTAGTCGACGGTTGTATACAGTACAAGAGGCAGACGACTACACTATTATGTCTTACGACTTCGTTGCTTTCGCCACTGACGGAATGACCAGGACTGTCCTACACTGAAGAAAACAACATTATAAACTGCCATTGCTAGCGGTATGCACAGTGCCGCTTACAGCACTGTGCCCAGCAAACGGTTCTGCGCACATTCTGCACTACTTCGGCATTGCAGGCACTTATCCTCTTTCACCAATTAGCACTCATGTGATACGCAACTAATGCTTAAGTATCAAACTCAAAGGACCTGATGTGTGGACAATCAAATCATTGTAGAAGGTGACCTTCCAGCCATTCCTCATTGCTGGTATCACTTGCCCGATCATTATTCCTTCACAACTTCTATATTGTCCTGAAAACACTGAGCTGCTCGTGAAAGTTGGAATCGCAAGTAATAAGATTTGAAGAATTCATACCTAGAGAGGAAATGCAAGACTACGACAGATCCACAAGCTCCATACAATCTAAGAACGCTGCCAATTAACGAAAGATAGGTGTCCAGACTCCTCGACCGCCACTGCTCGTTCACGTGCACCTGGGAAAAAGAAGGAAACTCGGTTGGGGATTCAACATATTGTCGGAGGTCCTGTTTCCTGCTTTCACTTGGATAGGGTCCACCTACATGTTCATTAGCACGTGCACTCTTCAAAGCCGTGCACCAATGTGTCCAGGTAGAATCTTAAGATGCGGTCATGCTTGCGGAATGTTGACTGCGTTCTCGTTCGTCTCGATTCCTTCAATGCAGAACTTTCGCATACTCACACCTGAGTTAATGTGCACGTAATTTGGGTCCTGGGAGATTTTCGAGGGGATATGTGCGGCATTTGAATTCGAATCTAATTGAGATTCCAGAACCCTGCAGCATTCACTACGGCTGTTAAGGACCCATTGAAGCTCCAAGCTTGGCATTTCTCGGGAACCGGACTCAACATTTACCACTCTGACTAGCATTCTTGCGTCCGTAATCTTTCCGGTGCTGTCTTGAATAAACCGACTGCCTTTCTAACTTTGAAGATGCCGCACCCTGACATTTTCATTCCGGCAATACATCTGTTGTTTACATTTGTGGAGGTCGTTGGATTCACTGTTCAATGCATTTCAACTTCAAATATTCGTAACGAATTCCACCAAGGTCAAAGACATATTAACGAACTTGGCTTACAGTCATGGCAATCCAATTTGGAAAATAAAAAATTTAACTAAAAATTGTTTCAAGGAATTATCCTTCCTCGACATCATTATAGTCAAAAAGCTCGTACGTGGTCGCTACAAGAGCAGACTAACTTACTCAACCTGTTCAATTACACTAAACAAACAGATTAATGACTTCACAAAGCACATCCACTAGTCTTCATAGACATTCATAGGACAACATAGAGTTACCACACACTTAATTATTCCATGTCATGTGCCTTGCCCGCATTCAATGCTAGGGTTTCAAGGTTTAGGGTTTAGGGTTTAGGGTTAGGGTTTAGGATTTCAAGACTTCCAGTTTAAGGTTCGGGTTTCTACATTCAGGTTCATTGAGTTCAAGATTAAGGTTTTCTAACATATTCGGAACAATTGTAAACGTACTCCAGTTTAGGGTCAGTGGGTTTGTTTTGCTTAATAATGTGAACTTCACTAATTTTTGGTTGCTACATGGCTTGGTGTGATTTCTATTAAACTAAAAGCTTCAGTATTCCCTTCTAACATACTTAGTATCAGCTTAGTGGGTGGGTGGGTGGTACAAAAAATATAAGGAAGTTCAACATCTTTTCTTAGTTTGCCCATACATTTTACAGTACCTGGTTTTAGAATTTATCTTTTATAATACCTATGAAGACAAATATATATATATATTCTAACATATTTAGCATAGGCTTAGTAGGTGGGTGGGTGGGTGGGACAAAAAATAAAAGGAAGTTGAAAATCTTTTTTTTGTCCATACATTTTACAATATCTAAAACCATAGTATTAAAATTTATCTTTTTCAATATCTATAAAGACAAATATTTATATTCATTTATAGAGATGACCGGCATGTAATTCCATTTTATTATTCTTTTCCTTCAATCTTCATAAGTTTTAAACTTTTGTTAACCCCTAAAAGCCCAAGGGGTTTGGACAAAATACAAATATGTTATAAAATAAAATTTCTAAAACTTTTTTGAAGTTTGCATTAAAGAAGATAATGTAAAGCACAAAAAGTAGAAAGCATCCGTACAGTCAAATTTATAAAATTATTTTTAGATTTATCTATAATGAATTTTGAAGATATGACTTCAAAAATTCATAAAAAATACAATTTTTGTTTTTAGCATTTGAATTTTTTTTTGATTGGTCAAATTGTGGTTTCTATTGATTTGTGAAAAAATGCATGAGATCTACTAATGAGAATACCAATACTTTCCCCAAATAGTACATTTTTCAACACTAGACAAATTTAGACACTTTGTGCTATTTCCCTTTTAATTTTTGTTTGACCGTAGCAATCTGAGTTTTGAATATGAATATTGCTAAACAACCCAATCTTTTGAAGAAAAAAAAAAAAAGAACTTGAAAAAAAGAAGAATTCGCCCAGAAATTTGGACTACAGTTGGCCTGCAACCATAAAATGGTCACTCGAGCGCTTACTAGGGGTTAAGAAAATTGTCTCCAAATTTTTGTTAAGTATCCAAACCAAAAAAAGGGTTTACGGTCAGTGCTTAGGGTTTAGGGTTTAGGGTTAGGGATTAGGTTTAGGATTTAGGATTAGGGTTGAGGGTTGAGGGTTTTGGTGGTTTAGGGTTTCCAAAATCTGGTTCCAGGAATTGAAGATTGAGGTTGCTGAACATTTCTGCAACTACTATATACATACTCGGGTCTTCTATTCGGTTTAATGTATCAAAAATAGCTTTTAGTCGAAAGGGTATAGGGAGCCAGGTTTCTTTCCAAGATATTTATTTCAGGTTTTGTGATTTTGACTGCACGTATTTTCTTTATTAAGTATTTTCTTTCTTTCATTTATGAACTCAAAAAACATGTTATAGTTTTCCAATGTTCAAAGATGCATTTCAATGATTCTTCTACCTCCTTAATGATCAAAGTAAGGATTCTGTTAAATCTAAGATCATTTTGTTGTTGTATACATTGAGGAGGGCTATTATTAAATAATGTGAGCACTTCTATGATTTATTATAGTACTTAATTTTTATAAGTCTTTGAATCTCCTATGTAACTTTTTTTTATGTAGTAAATTATTGGATTGTACTTCTCCAATTTGTTTTGGAAGGAGTGCAAGAATGTAGAAGGATTCATTGGTACTACCTTTTCAAAAATGAAATTAGTTTTCTCATATTTGTTGAATATCCTTCATATATAATCGAGGACATTCACATTGATTAAATGATTTTATTTAAATGTGAACATTATGCTTCATATCACTACAAGGGAAAGGGGCCCTAATTGACAAGTTTATGACAAAGAAATGTCCGGTTTGACAACAGCTAGTTTTTCCAGAGTTTTCTTTGTCAAGTTGGTAATTTGCACTGTTTCTGTCAATTTTTCTGTCAATTTTTTGTGAAAGTCGTGAAGCTCAGTTGTAGTTACATGTGTCTTCAAATTTTAGAAGACATTCATTACACAATTTATTGGCCTTCATTGGCCGACTGACAAGCAATTTGATGAAGTCATAGCTAGTGCAACCTATTGTTCATATTGGTCTTATTTTGGTCATTTAGAGAAATAAAAGGTTTACACTTGAGCATTTTAGAAATGCAGAAGCAGAGGCAATTCATGTATTTTTTGTAATACAATACAAGTTTATCATTTCCCTCTTGAAGCTCAAAAGCCACTATTTCCAAACACTACTTCCTGCCATGGACGATATTGTCCAGCAGCTAACAACGTAATAGTCTGAGGTTGCTTTCCATAGCGGCTTTTGAACAAGAGAGTGACTTTTGAGCACTGCACAAACAAATTGTCCTAAAATTCTTCTCCTGCTCCAAATTGACTTGAACAAAAAACACAAATACACCACATTTGCAGAGGACATCCTGACCGTCATGAAAATGTGCATTGAACGGGATACTATGGTGAATATCAAGGTCCTCACAGCACGCCATCCCAATATTTGCATATACGAAGGGCAACTGAAATGCCTGACCTCGACTACAAATAGGGTTGCATTGACCTACACAGTCAAGTGTAGGCTTCATCTTCGTCATAGCTGCATTATCTTTGTCTTCGTCCCTCTTTGTCATTCAACTGCTACGACTTCAGCTCTCATGTCCAGATAGTTTTTTTCCATATCTGCCAACACTTTCCACATTTGTTACTCTACTGCATTGAAAGGGAAGCCAGGTCTTTCGGTTAGTATTTCATACTACCGTTCCCAACCACTTGGCAGTAATACCATTAGGCATTTCTGATGGAACCTTGCTTTGATCAATTTACTTTCGAACATTCAAGAAAAGAAATAGTAATCACAGTCCACTGCAGAGCACAGGAACTCCAGTCGCCATAACTAACCCCATCTGAGACGCTGCAAGTTACATCTGCATATAAATTGAAGACAATATTGATCACCGCTTCAGCTATTAACTTTTACATAATAAAATCATGGCTCCACATTAAAGTTGTACAGCAAGGCATATCAGAAACGCCATTCTTTGATGGACTCCAATACAACACACAATATCATCTTTGGCATCTGCAAACACAGCACACATTATAATAAGTTTGTACTCTTGTTGCTTTCATTCTTACATGTAACATGCTCTATAATAAGTTCCATAAAGTGCACTTCCATTGCACGGTAGGAAAGTGAACTCCCCCATATATTCTATCCATCCCAGCGTTACATCTTCACATGCAGTGCTACAATCATATGTTCTCAGAAGAGTTCATCGACGCAGAAGACAAACTTCAGAAATGCTCACCCTCCATTCCATCTTCGGCACTGTCGCTGGAATAGTCATCATTTTCCAATCCTCTATTGGAATTTTTTTCAGTTCCACATCACTGATTGGATCATGGGCATTGCACATCTAGTGTTCCTGATTTCTACGTCAATCTTTAGCTGCATCAAACTTGAAAGAAATGAAGCCGACAAACAATTCGTCCAAATCTGTAGATCCATCTATCACATCCATTTCTAATGGCGGACCTCCTTCACAATTCCTGAGAGAGATTGTTCACAAACGATTATACAACATTAGCATTAATGCCAAAGTCACTATAAGAAGACTGTCTTCAACGACTCTCCTACTTGTACGCCAGAGTCAGTAAGTTACAACTGCAAAATACTTCGACCATTTCAGGAACCTAGAATTTGTCAATACTTCTGTCGGGTATACACAAATAGTTTCACTCACAAGATTACTCTGGCACTATGACTTTGAATTCATGATCCTCCTTATTTGAGGATGCAAGCAATGTAATCATCAAAATCTGCTTTGTTAAATATCAATACTTCAATTCATGAGCTGTTGGTCTCGAGAGAATGCTCTTTTGTGATCGCATTTTGCCACTTCTACACTTCTGAGATGCCGAAGTGCACAGAAGCCAACTCCCACTCCATGATGAAAGAAACATGTAATATATGTATGCATGATACTTCAAATAGAGAATACCTGAAAATTTTCGGAATCTGAAGAGGCTGAAGAAGTTTGTCTCTGCACCTTCGGAAGAAATACCCAATCAACGGGTAACACTTCCTCCGCTATTTCTCTCCCTTATCCACATCCTATCCATCCAATCCTCAGTCCCCACTCTTGCATTGACAATGGCCTTCTACCTGACTTCCAGACAAACAACAATCTCATCATGCCTTCCAAATTGGCTCTACCATTGATATTGCTTTCAAATTTCCCCTCCACGTTGCAAAGATTGCATTCACACACGTGAAGAACATTTCAGTACGACTTGAGAAATAACAGCAATGACAGTATGATACATTCCTGATATTAGGCAACCTACAACATGAGAGTTTGTTTGGAACTACCAAAATTAGACATATTATATATCTCACCAACACTCACATATAAGTTCTCTGCCATTATAAAGCCTACAAACACTTTCAAAAAAGCTTATTAAGAGCAAATTCCTTACGACATCTACATGGAGTCCACATACATGCAATCTTTAAAATGAGAATCTCCTTTCCATCATAAATTCCAAAACAATACAGAGAATGTCGTCATTCCTCCTCAAATTGATGTCGACAGACGTCTCCTTCTTCTTGACAAATGAAAACTGGTAGCATGTCAGCAACCGTACCCGAAAATGAAAAAAAAAAGGAACATTACCAACGAGAACGGCCTACTGCGCTAAAGGCGTACTACTCCATTACACTCGAGATTATACTATAGCTCCTACTACCATTACTGTACCTCTCCAATGCCCTCTAGTTGTGTGGGTAAGTTTGCGTGCACATACCAGCCTCTTTAATTCTCCTCACTTCTGTATTGTCTCTCTTGTCCTTTTGGCAGCACCAAAGCCCTGTCCTCCTATGCTTCAACTTCTGTTGACTTGTACTTGAACCTACTTGGGTCCTTACTTTGCAGAACCGGAGGATGCTTCCTACATAAAAAGGACATGACAAGTCATCATCTTACAACTCTACACAAATGCCAACTTCTTTGACCAAGGCCGCGGCATGTCAGACATTCCTATACCAAGCTAACAACTACACTGATTTCCATGAAAACCAAACCTTATTGCCCAAATTACATTATCGATAGCATTGTTCCCTATACCTGCCCACGATTCGTATCCTTCACTCTTATTCCCAAAGACTGGACTGATTTGAAGGAAGCCAAAAAGGAAGTTGCATTATCTACGTCCAAACACTGATAGAAAATTCATGGTACCACTTAGCTGGCAAGTTTTCATGCACGACACCCCACATACTTCATGGTCTTCAGCCATACGTGTTCAATAGAAACACTATATCCTTTTAGTTAATTTGCAACCTCCATGTCCCAATCCACGTCCCTCGGGCCTTGTTCGACGTGTTCATGCCTGATTGCACTGTCCCCCAAAAAATGAGGCTCCCAAATGGCAACAGTTTTCTGCCACTTAACACCTACCAAAAAAAAAAATTCCAGAAAGAGGATAATAACGCATATGTAATTTTGCCGACGGTAATGTTCTATACCCAATATGTGGATAACTGTTAATAAATGGAGCATTACTATAACATTTAATGAAGCAACATCGTCTCTTCCAACAGAATGGGAAAAAAAAGGCAAGGACCCAACCTTTCGTGCTCCAGAATAGTGCCCGTCCGCATCAGTTTCTTACCTCCTAACTCATGGTTGCTATCATCCTCATTTCAATTAAATAGCCCGCGGTATGGCTGCGACCTCCTGCATTCAATCCTGAACGCTTCCTCTGCATGGCCTTCCTACTTGGGTACGAGATTGTTGACATCACTGTCGTAATGAGCGGACCCACACAATTGTGCAACACTGTTTGCCTAGAAAAAGAGTAGTAATTGGAAAACCATCTGTAGACTATGATGCATTAAATCATCTGTAATCAACAGAAAACACAATTCCATTCTACTACAGTTTTGCATACAGCAATGTCAATCCACTTACGGGGAACAAATTTGACGGACACACCCACACGCATGTCAGCAAGTAATTAGTTTATGACAAATACGAATTCCAAGGGACGTTCCTCCGCCTTCTATTTTCGTCCCTATCCTGCAGAAAAATGACCACTATTGAGATTCTATAATAATCAGTGAAGCACATGCTTCAGCAAACACGGAAAGAGAAACCAATACACAAATGAAGACCTCCCATTTCCAACGACAAAGTTCCCCTTCAGCTAAGTGCTAGAGACTAGTAATAGACGATTTTAACTCTCCATTCTCCAGAGCCATTTGGACGCACATGACTCATGCATGATGGCTTCCACATAATGGGTGCTTGTGCATCTCAACAAGTCACCTCCCTTCAAGCACACATGCCACAAACAACATCCAAAGAGTTGACAGGAAACATGGAGTGCATGCTCCTTTGCATTTCAAGCAAGCATGAAAGTAGGCATTACTAACAATTTCACATAACTTACTGCACTACCTTCTAAATCAGCTGTGTTGCTTGTGAATGTAGATGTCGTCGAAGTGCTACTCTCCGTTGAAGTACTGCATGAGCTGCTCTCATGACGATTGCAATATTCTTCATCTGACTCCTCCCGTTGGCGAACGCTTCTCCTGCCACGGCCTTCGTTTTCCGGTCTTCTTCTTCTCCGATGTTCAGTGCCCTCGGTCACACTGTTTCTGTACATAGTTTCTTCTTCCTGCCGTTCCTCTTCGTCGGTGCTAAAGTTTTCAACTGGTACCGACATCTCTGGTCTTCATCCTCTGCTACCCCCCCCACGTGAGGCACTTGCCGTTCCTCCATGACGTCCACGGTGTTGGACTCCTGCTCCACCACGACCTCGATTTCTTCGAGAATTAAAAATGGGTTGCAGAACAACATGTCGACCTGTTGTTGCTGTTGGTACATGACCCTCTTGAACTTCCCTCTCAGGGCGTAGACCTTCAAATTCTTCAGCATCTCCCATCCGAAACAACGTGGGCTCCGATTCCTCTTCATCAGTAGGTAGCACTCGTCTTCCTCTCACCTCCTTCCTAAGAACTACTCTCCATCCGGGTGCCTCCATTGCGTTTGAATAATACACTTGTTCATAGTGTCTCGGAAAGGAAAAGCTGTCTCTACCAATACTTCCATACCTTCTACCATAGTTAGCCAAGGTGAAACCCCATTTATCTTTTTTTATAGTTACATTTTCGCCAATGTAATTGGCTTTTACAAAATCACAGACTAAAACTACTAAACAATGCCTTCTGTAGTTAAGTTCCAAGATCTCCTCAATATAACCTACATATTCTACATTGGCATCCACATGATGGGCATCTCGCATTCCATTTCTACAAACCTGCTTAAATGTTGCTGCCACTCCGCTGTCGGAAGCTTTCAATGATTGCTCGGAACTAAGAACACGGTAATGGTTTCCAAAGGCAAACATTGATTTGTACGCTGCAGCAACTAGCTGTGGTCCCCTTGCTGTGTCAATTACCTCTGCGTCTAAAATATGACCACCTTGTTCTTCCCTTCTAACCTCGTCTAGTACCCAGCCAGCAAAATTTGGTAATTGGCAAAGCTCAAGTGGGTATGCAAATTGACCTCGCCGTCCACCTCGACTTTGATGACGACGGTAATCATTTCTTTGGTGCTCTCTTTCACGCACAGCTTCTTCGTACCTCCTGCACATCCCCACAATGCCCACCACACTTGCTTACAAAACTCTTCAATTCTTCCCTTTTGATTACCCTTTTAACAAGGACAGAAGCATGCTAGGAGAGAAACATGTTGTAGTGGCACTGCTCCAAAAATGCCAGAAGATGATACCGTTCCAATGAATTCGGGCATGCTGTCTCCCAACCCTTTCATGCTAATACACTTTCACAAAGCATGTAGATAATTGCATCTTTCAATCCTCATGTCTCAACATCCCTATGTCGCTTTGGGTACCAACATGCACTGAGACATATAAGCAATATTTCTTGAAAGCAGCGCTACTCAACAAACTAGGCCCTTCCTACAAAGTGGGCTATGTGTTCCAACTTCTATGTGTGCCATAGAATCGAATGGATTAATAGCATATGGGAAAGTGCCATCTTCAATACATTTTCAACACCTACACATGATAAGATTTTGTATATAGAGAATATATACGACAAGGTTTACACCCCCTGGCATCAACGCATCATACCTTCTGTACAGTTCCATGTGCTTAGTGTTGTCAAGCACAAAACTATGAATTAGCTTCTAGAATTCAGGACTCATTGGGCGGTCTCGCTTGACACCCTCCAAGATTTCATCGTACATGGTCGGCTCTTCCTCTGCGTCCCAAGCTCGCTTTCTTGTGGGAGTGTATTCGCTCAAATACTCGTTTAGAAAACCAATGGCCTCTTCCCTCAAATAACCGTTTGCCATACTTTCCTTTGGCTTAGCTTTGTTTTTTACGAAGCCTTTCAAACCCTTCATATACCTTTCGAACGGGTACATCCACCGACTGTGAATTGGACCACATATAAACAACTCTTCTACCAAGTGTATTGGCAAATGCATCATAATTACAAAAACAGATGGGGGCAATTCTTTTTCCAAGGAGCAAACTGTTTCACCGACTTCCTCTAGCATTTGCTCCCTTTGCTCGACGTCCACCACCTTCATACAAATTTTCCGGAAAAGTCTGCTCGCCCTCATAACAGCTCCTACAACTTTGGGATCCCTGATATTCCTCAAGCACAATGGAATGACTTGTTCAAGTAAGATGTGGAAATCGTGTGTTTTTAGACCTCGCAACTTCCCTTCATGAATCTTCTTGCTCAAGGAACCAACATAATTTGAGGGAAACTTCAAGTCCTTAAGGATAGTCAAAAATGCTTCTCGCTCCTCTCTCTTCAATACATACGATGCGTCTGGCATAAAAAATGTCTGGCCATTTTGATTTGGTCGTAAGTGAAGATGATCTCAAATGTGTCTGACCCGCATATCTTCTCGCGATTTTGCATCGTCATTCTCTCCTAACCGGGTATGTAATAAATTCTCAGAGACATTCTTCTCACAATGCATTGGGTCTAGTGTGTGCTGGATTGGCAATTCCTGCACTCAAATACAGAGCACCTGTAAATCTTTAAAAGGCCTGAAATCATTCCAGTAGAAATCATTCCACCAGTGTCAATTAAAAAATTATGAAACAAAATAGAGCTCAATTCATTTACCTTGCGCATCCCTTCGATCTAATTTTAATACTAAGAATTCAAATATGGATGAAAAACTTGCAAATTTCATCATGCATGACAAATAAAAAATTTCAGTGTTCTCCCTCAGTGACAAGCAATGGAGTCGAATGTCTACCTTAAAATGCTTGGCATGCAATTTGAGACAATAATGTCACTTAATTATGGAAAGACAAACTTCCTAATCAGAAACACGTTATCCTGAAAACCTCAACTACCTGCAAATACTTGTTTTCTTCTAAGTTCACTTCCAATACTACTTTTGAAAGTGATGTTTTGTATTCTCTTCCTACACTAATCATTCTTTGAAATACATTTCTCTACGACTGACTTTGTTATTGTCTAATAGAACTACATGCCTATAGATCATAAAAAGCAGAATGCAAACTTGAAAATTACATACATTGTTTCCTCAAACGAGTAACATGAGTGCAGAAAAAAATGATTGGCCGAATTACTTAGATAAGAATACCACATTCGATTTCATCTCTACAATTCAGACAACCATCGAGAACAATTGCCCATAACATGATAAACAGAATTCATATAAATTTCCAACGGTGTGCACTTCATGCTTTCACTCATGATCATAAGTATTGTTTCAAAATGCAGCAACAGCATGTTGATCTCTATTGATTAATTTGATTCACGTACTAACCAACAGCAAAGTGAGCGTCATGTTTCAGTCCGCCCTGTGACTTGTGCTTTATGAGAATTTGTCGGTAGTCAATTAAATTTAAGGTACCAATCCCATTGCATGTGATATATCACCAGAAGAAACACATGCCTGAAGAAAACTACAATTGTGATTCCACCTTATGAAATTCAAATCAAATTGAAGTAAAGGCTTACCTGCCAATACGGCAGTTCAAATAATATGCTTATTCTCTTCACTCCTGTTTTCTTCACAGGGTCGTCGTTTGAATTAGGACGCCCGCCACATTGCAAATACGATTCCCTCCACCCACCACGTTGGACTATAGTCAATCCACTTTGACGCGGCGGTGCCCGGTCGTGATTTGGTTGCCCATTGAATGCTGATCGAGCTGAACGCCAGCGGTCATTATGTCGAAGCCATGTACGATTTCCAAGGAAAACCGTTTTCTTGACCTCATTGGAATGCTCAGCAAAAGTGCCATCACCACATACCGGGCACCCAGCATATCCCTTCCCAACTTGACCTGATATTAATGTATAAGCGGGGAAGTCATTTATGGTCCACATGAGCATACCTCTCATTTTGAAGCTCCTTTGTTGCCCAACAAGTTCTGACATGTCAACCGCTGGTACTCCCCGCCAAAGTTTTTTAAGCTCGTGAACTAGTGGTTGTAAGAAAATGTCAATGGTCTCTTCAGATGGCGAATTTGGTCCTGGTATTATCATGGTCAAACAAATAAAGAATCGCTTAGTGAGAAGATATGGTGGTAAGTTATATAACACCATCATCACCGACCACACAGAATGCTTACTGGATTGAAGACTATGAGGATTCACTCCATCCAGAGAAAGACCCATTCTAATGTTCCTGGAATCTCTACAGAAGCATGGATACTTCTCTTCAATGAATCTCCACTGCTCAGTATCCACTGCGAATCGCATTTTGTTGTCTGTCGAGTGGTTAGCAGAGTGCCACTTCATGTGCTTCGCAATTTCTGGGCAACGGAACATTCTTCAAAGTCTTCTTATCAACGAAAAATACCTCAGTACTCTTACGGGAACTGTATTAGATCCCTCTATGTATCGTGACTTGTGGCATTTTAGACATTCCTTTAGGGCAGCATTCTCTTTCCAATACAAAGTTTTCCCATAGTCGCAACAGTGGATAGTCTCATGTGACAGACCAAGTTTCATCAACATTGTCTTCAGTTCATAAGAATCTTTAAGGCATTGGTTTCCCACGGGAAGAACATCATGCTTTAGGAATGTCAAAATCTCGTCTAAGCAATGATAGCTTACAGAATATAAGGTGCACAACGACATTAAGATGATGCCAAATTGTAACCTACTTGTCTTTGATCCAGGAAAAAGAGGCTCTGCAGATTGTTTCAGTAAGTCTTCAAGGACAGGGGTCATGTCTGGTTCTTCTTCATCAGACGATAAATTGTCAAAATCTAGGCCTGAATCTTCATCTTCCTCTATTTGACCATGAATCTCATCTACCCGCGCAAAATAATTACCAGCTAGTTCCTCGAAGTTGACGGTGGTGTTGGGAGGGTCATTTTCGAATTCCACGTCTTCCTCTGCATCCACAAATAGTTCTTCCCCTTCGGCGTCCACTTCAGGTGGTTGAAGTTCGTTGACACCTTCCTCATCTTCTGCTTCATGGAACGCAGGAGGTGCAACATTGTCACTGGGACTCCGCTAGGAAACAGATGTGCGAATTAGTAAACTACAGAAGTAGGAGCTGCAAAGTGGAGTCTAAAATGCAGGATGTAAGAAACTCACCAGTACAGGCTCAGTTACTTTTCAATCTAAAACGCAGGATGTACAAAACTCACCAGCTAAGGCTCAGTTAAGTTCCTGTCTCGACCGTACTTTCGGTGATGAATCTCTACAACTCGGACTGGCTGCATTTTGAAGCCGTGACATATTTGACAACCACAAGCATAACATTCGATGCCATGGTGCGCCGCAATTGCTCTCTCCATATGATAAGCACAAACAAATCCTTAGGGCCTCATGGTCAAAATTGCCTACACGTGAAGCAACCAGTTTTGGGCAATCACCACATGTCAGCAAAGGTTCACAAGCTCATTTTCAGCCCCTCAAGTATTTAGAGGACACTTAATACATGGGATCATGCACATATTGAGCACCTCTAAATAATTTAGATAGTCGTCTATATTGTGTGAAAACACATAAAAATTGGTAGTGCAATCACTGGAGTTCTTCCTGTCTCTCCCTCCATGTCTTTAGAAAATGCAAGGCACGTATTTTTGGTTCCTTCATTGCTGTTGAAAGAGGTTGTGATGTTTATTGTGGATGCCTCTTCTTTGATTTATAAAGATATTACACAAATGTGGCAGCCATGTAGTACTTCCTTCTATCAACGACTCCGGACTTCAATAATACTAGACCTAACACATGTCCTGCAGGATTACCTTGATGCAATAATTTGAAGTCTTTCCTTGGTAATTACAAAGTCTGGCATCCACAGCGCTCCTATGACTTTTTATGACTCGGGCATCAGATGACAGTGCCAAATTGAAATAAAAAGAAGGTGAGCTCCAACAAGGATGACAAATTCTGGAGTACGGAGATTCATAAGCCAATGCAATACTGAGGTACATTATGATAAACCCCAGAAATATAATAGTTCATTACCCACGTCCTTCACAGTACTGATTCAAAGCTGGGACAATGCTATGTAGTTCACTTTGAAATAGTTGTTCGGAACCCTAATGAAAAAAATTCATGCACACAAACGACATCTTAGTACGTAAATTTGCTTTCCCTCTGTCTTCATATAAGTCATTCCTTCATCCAAGTTTGGTGCTACGGATTATTCGACTTTCGGCAACTGCATTGTGAAGCTTTGATTGTGAAAAATGTAGACAAGTTGTACTACATTATTAATTTACTTTCACTGTTTCAGTGGATTTATACAAAAGCAAAAGAAGGGGTGCAACGTATACCTTGACGGACAAAAGAAGTGCCAAATTAACCACTGTTCTACAAGCTCACCTGAAGTGCTCCTACCAATACACATGTTAATTTACTGACAAACATATACCAGGCATTTCAAGTCTCCATACCAAAAAGGTAATTCACAAAGAGGCATATACGCAGAATCAAATATTAGCACTAGTAGGTGTAGAATCACAGACCAGACTTAGTACTGTCCTTGTACCACTTCACCCGCAGTGCCACTACCCCGCACACCTTTTCTCTTGGGACACATTACAAATTAGAAATTATAGCAACAACAACTTATTGAAAAAATTTGCTTTAGCAATTGTTGTGAAGGGTCTACAACGTAGTCAATGTTTTGTCCCAAAGAAGTTTGTGTGGAATTTTGTGCCCGCCAGTATGATTAAGACCCATGTTGTATGGATTAAATTGTTCAAGTGTACTCATGAAAATTTTATATGATAGCAAGTTACGTAGGTGGAGTCATGAAGGCCTGCAAAGGATTGATTAAACATCTAGCGCTCTAAGAAGAGAAGACAATGATGACGAACAAAGTGACAGGCTATTGACTCCCTTCTCTGTAACGCTCATAAATGTTTTTGAACAAAAATCTGGAAAAGAAGGGGATTGGAATTGTTGTCACCTGCTCGCCAATGCAAAATTCCACCTTCAAGTAGGAGTGACAATTATGTTCTCCCTACTCCAAGTTGTGCGCAGATTTCTCGTACATGCCGGTAAGCAGAGGATGGTTGTGACAATTTCTTCAAGCTCTCCTTAATTGAAGTGCAAGCGGAAGTTGTCGCAAGTGCTTGTAAGAGTCTTAAGCGGTCATGGACGTTCCCAAGTAAGCCGAAGAAGCAGCGGGCCTATCAGGAACCAACCCTTGTCAGAGTCATTAGCATAAGCTAGGGGAGGCCATCCACAGCGTCAGCGCTTGTGCAGGTAATGAAATGTAATTTTTCCTTGCAATTTTTGTCCACTTGCCAAGCGACTGATGTCACCTACTCTTACTTCAGTAGTTTCACTTACTTTTTCAGGTTATCCACATCCTTCATTACATTGCCAGTGGTTGCATTATTAACGGATGCAATTGACGGCAAGGGAAATCCTGAAAATGTTAAACTTAGAGAGAGAGATATGGGGAGGTGGACGGAGCACTACAAAATTGTGATTGAGTGAATCACCTTTCCGGTAATGACGATATTCTTGATTGACGTGTACACGCAAGGTGATGCCATGGAGATAATACTCGTAGAGAGGTCGAATGTCAACCCTGTGCAGTGCTGGGAGAGAGTTTACATGGGGGGCGCATTCATGGTTGCCGCCTTCATGGTCGCCGCCATGGCCAGTTAACTTTTTCAATAAATAAGGCGCTTCCTGACCTTGAATTGTGTCTGCTACCAAATTGGTGAATTAAAATTGCATTGTCTTTGATGAATGATGACAAAGAATGGGAAGCCAGTATAACAGAAGTCGTTGAAATAGGCTGCTTTGGATGAATGTTAGTTGACGTCCATGCATGAGGAGGCACAAATTCCAACGTCACAGAAAGTGTTCTCCTGTACTTCGTCAAACTTGCGTCTAGGAGTTCCTATCGTTGTTTGCATTGCTTAATTGTCATCGGAGGTGTTCATCGGTTTTCTGCGTTGCCGCCTGAAACGCCAAATTGCTGGATAATGTAGAGGCAGTTGAACACAGATGCCGCATTCCTAGTAATTTATTTCTCATTGGAGGACGGAGGCAACCTCAGTAGGGTCATCGCACAGCGTTAGAACTGCAGGGGTACAACATAAATGCATGTTGGAAATCACGACGAGAAGAACAAGGTCTTCCGATATGAAATTGTCTTCAGAGGAGCATTTAAACCGTAGGTCTTTAGTCCATATTCGCGTCTGCAAAGAGAATAGGAAGGTAAGTTGTAGTCTACCCTTGTGAAGTGTTCTGGAAGTGTTCATGCATGTTGTGAAGAATGTAGCACAATGATTGGGAGTATTGTCGTAAGTCATTTCTATCCTCACCGAGTCACCGTTGAGTTGGCATGTAACAGAAGAAGTCGCTTCCCTAGCATTGTGATTGGGGCAGGGTTTTTGTAAAGAAGAATTAAACCATAGAGGGTTTGTTGCTTGTGGAATTCAAACAAGTTGTTGTATTGACAAAATTAGTTTAAGACATGTCGTAACCAAGTAGAGTACGATTTCTTTCCCTGCTGATACTTGTGACTAAATTGGAACAGAGTAATGACAGCAAGGAGAAGCCAAAATAAAAACACTCTCAGATAACCTTAAAGACTACAAAGATGAATCCAGTACTAGATGTGTATATATTTTCTATTTCCTCCAAGGTAAATTATTTGCTGGATTAGACGGCATGAATGATAGAAGAGTCACTGGGAGATTGCCTGTTGCTTTGCGGACTATAACCTTCTCTACGTGAACGACGGTCTTTGTGCTTGATGTTGTATGTTGTCTTAATATGAAGATGAGGTATTCAGAGGTGTGGATTGTTTTTTCAGAGGTTTATTTAAATTTCTGTTGTGGGAATTTCTCACTCAATTTGTTTTCATTAACTAAGATTGATGTGCTTTGGTATGTACTTGTACCTGTAGATCCTAGATGAAGTGCTTGCTAGTGAAGAATAATTCGTACATCTAGTTTTGTACAAAGAAAGCTGCTTTGAATTGGACGAGGTAAACACATATTTTTGTTCCTTCAGTGTAAATGAAGTCGTATTCAACAAGTCTTGCTACTTTTTATATTTTGCTCTTCAAAATACTTTGCATGAGAAATGTGGTTGATCAAAATTGTTGATATGAGTGATCTTTGTATCTGACTCCGTAAATTGCGTCCTCAAGTATTCACATGAAGAATTCTAAACATAGCTATTGCTTACTAGTTTGCATTTCTTAGCATGGCAGCAATCGAAGACTGGTGTAAAGATTACAAGATCCCCAAAGGCGAGCCCGCCAACAAATTTGGATTTGGCAGCGAGGTCATGCAGAAGGACAGAAGGTATGTTTGTACGGTTAAGAAGGTTCAATTCCATCTTGAAGTCCCTCAAAGCCAAATGACCAGAAGTAATACTTTTAACATGCCGCAAAGCTATGAGAGTCTCTATTCCTGTCCCTGTAGAGTAGTGTGTCTGTCAAGTGAGGTGGAACTCAATACTCCAAAGAAGTTAACAGAAGGTGTCAGTTGAAAGAGAAGAGTTTCTGGAATGAGTGAATTTAATGTTTTCAAAGTAATCATAATCAAGTATAAATTTTGAAGACTAATATCCTATACCTTGTTAGGGCAGTTTGGGGATTCAATTCATGGCATTAAATAATCGCTCTCTTTGTTAATGCTCTTTCCTTACTCTTTAATTTTGTATGATTCATTGAATTTGATCTTTTTTAACCGGAATCATGTTTGTAGTTCATCTTGCCCTTCCTACAAAGTGAGCGTCGTACCATTGCTTTGTGAACATGTATGTGCCTGAGTACTTCCCATGTCACAGCAATTGTAGTAATACTAGGCTCTATTTCTTTTTTTCTTTATTATTATCATTTCCTTCTAACTTTCTGTCACTTTGTTTATTCTTGGGAATTGAGCCCCATTTCTGTCTTAGCATGAATTACAGATAGGCTGGGACACTCTACATTGTAGGGAATGCAAAGTTGTTACTTGTTCTTGCAATAGTGGCGTCGTTTGAATCTCTCATTGAATTCTTCAGGCTGGGCAGCTCTTACTCTCCTCTTCTGTAGTTTTGCTTTGGTAATTTCCATGTTGACCATTCTTTGGATTTCAAAGTTTCAGTGAAAGCAGTCCAATACTTGTAATACTGTGCATGAAATTTTTAGCAATGCTTGTTCAGTACTGCAATTGCTGTGGTAGAGATCGTGGTTGCTCATCGCTGTCGGCGTGTTGTCATGTTAGCTTGACTTTGTTGGAGCTATCAATGATTTTTTACTGGAAAGGTTAAAAAATAATGGAAATTTATTTAAGTAAGAAACGACTGTACTAGAGTGTTTGCAAGATTTTGGGGTTAGTTTTCTCGGAATGCTTTGATTGTGAATTGTAGAGGGTATTGGAACGCCTCAAAATGCTGCATCTGGACAGGTACATTAGTTATGATTGATTGATGTTGCACAAATTTTCTTGTCATGGTGGTCATGTATGCAGAATTTGGTTTCTATTGGGTTTAGTTAACATTGACGTACATTTCTTGATGATGCTTCAAAGTATGAAGTGAAGTTCAAGCAATTTAGTGGGGACAGGACGTAATGTGTGCAGTATGATTTATTTTGAAACTAGCTATGCCATTAGTATGAATTTCTGTAATATGAGTGGGTGCTTATTGAAATGTGATGTGCCTCATACTGAAGAAGATGTAATATGAGTGAGAGCTTATGGAAATGTGCTGTGCCTCATACTTAGGAAGATATATGTACATCATTTTGCTTCAGCAGAAGACCATTGGGATGGATCTAACCTATGAAGAATTTGGCTCTAGCCTGCTACATGATAAAGGGTCGTTCTGTATAAAACAAAACTTCAACTGTTCATGGTCAAAGCTTTCTGTGAAAAGGGGACCTTGTGTACAGTAGTCATTTCTTGTAATGCGTGCTTTTGGAATATCATAAGTCTATCAATGACACTGTAGTAAAGTGGATGAATTAGATGGTCTCCACTCCGACCTCTAAGGTTAAAGGAAAAATGCTGAAATGAAGGCTTATGCTTCATCTCGTGTTTCTGTTCTAGTTTCAATATTGAAGAAGTAATGAAATGTGAGTATATTTTTCTTCAACATGAGTTCTTTGTATTATAAAAATCTACGTAAGTATATCTACGTATTTGTTTGGGACAAGTTTGCAATGCTTATCAATGATGAGGTACTGCTTGCTAAGTTGCATACATGTGTAGGGCATTGTGTGAGCAATCGGAGAGTGGTTCAGGGATTAACAAAATCAACAAAGGCAAGGCCAGCAACTTAGTTTGATTCAGCAACGATGGCACTCAAAGGGAAAGAAGGTAGTCCCGGACAATTTTGAAGATTTGCATTCATGTTTAAGTGCCCCAAATTTCAAATTACCAGAAGAAGGAGTTATAGTAGGCTGCATCACAATGAGGGTGTCAGTCCTTGTTGCTGTAGAATTGTGTCGCTGTTATGTGAGGTCGAACTGAAACTCCATGGAAGGTAACAGAAGTTGCCAATGGAAAGAAAAATGGTAGTATATGTTTATGGACCAATTGAAGTTATTACTTAGAAATTCACCATAATGAAGTAGTAGTTACTAACTTGAACATCCTATATTCTGTTAGGGCAGGTTGGGGATTGATTCAAGCATTGGAGTATCTGTATCATGAAATTGAATGTTCCCTTATTCTTTGATGTTGTATGGTTCATTGAAGGTGATCGTTCTTAACATGAAACAAGTGTATAGTTCATGTTGTCCTACCTACAAAGTTAGCATGTAGCCATTGTTTTCAGTACATCCAAGTGCCTAAGTACTTCCAATCCCATGTTTAGCAAAGTTTAATAAATTATCACAGGCTGCAGCACGCATTGAAGTTTGTTGCTGAAACAAGGAAGGGAAGGGCTAAGCTGCTGAAGATGTAAGTGCCACCTGCAGAGCTCTCTTAGTCTCTCTCTCTATGTCAGTTCAATTGTTTTAAATCTTGAAGAGATTGTTGCTTTCTCAATCTAGTAACTAAATTTTACAAGAAAGTATGTCATGCAGTTATTCGATCTTTATAGAGGCTTCAGTGGGTTTTTTTTTTTATGTCTATTAAATTTTAAGACTTAGACCGCTTCATGGCATTCAGTTCTTTGCTGTAGAAGAATTTTTTTTTCACTGGATGGCAACTACTTTACCTTTATTTGTATGTATATGCGATTGGAAGCTTATCTGCATTTCAAGAGAATAAATATACTTAGAAGAATAAATGAAATGAACATATATAGCTGCTAAACAATATTTCCATTTCTCATGATTTGTTGTTTGTCGACTTATGTTATAATGAAGTGAATAACTTGTAGCGGATAAATGAAGATCACATTGAATGAAGTGTCTATATAGAGTCTAAATTGTGAAGTAGGTGATGTACAAGAGAAGGATATAAAAATAAGGCAGTAAGTTAATATCCAAACAGATTAAAGGGAACACAATTTTTAATACTGAGGAGGGGCAGTTTCCTGACAACCTCAAGGAGGTCAAGATTATTGTTTGTGAAGAAGCAGCTACGTGGTGCCAATTTCTTCATTGCCAGTTAGACCACAGCATTCCACCACACTGTGCAACGTGGCACCCAAGAAGGCAAGATATTTGAACCTCAGACTTTGCACATTGCAGGCTATTCCAAATATAGCTTTGTAATTCTTCATGTCTATTGTGTATGAATGTTATGCAATAGTAGGTCACATAGACATTGATTCATGACAAGACAGGTCACGTGCTAAATTATTGTAGTGAAAAGAGGAACTAGAGCAAGTGAGGTAGTGCATGATTCTTAATGCATAGGGTGAATTTTGAGGGAGAGGTAAATGAACTTTAGAATGTTAAGCATTTTTTGAAACCAGCAGTACTTTTGTAGTGCGGACTTCCGAATAGTCATTGCCCGATTCATCTTGACAAGCGATATTGTACTGTGGAACTGTGATTGGACAGCTTCAAAACTTAAAGGACGGACTGGTGTGAGTGGAAATCATACCTTTGATAAGCGTGTGAATCATTGGCTTCAGCCGTAAACAACTTTGTAGAAATCTTGTGACCAATGAATTACAGAGAAATCCTTAGTGTAGGACAGAAGGGCAACTATTAACACCCGGAATTTGGTGGTGAAAAGGAGAAATGTGCAAGAAATTTTTCAACTATTGTAATTGCTTTTCTAAATAAAAGAGCCAAATGAATGATCGATTCTAGAGGTATCTGAAGTCATGATTTCCAAGGTCAGCAAGCCGTCCTTTAAGTGTTAACGACGGTGTTCTTTGCAGAACGTGGAAGATGAGGAAGGTGTTTCTTTACTAATTTTTTGGCAGAATTAGTATTGAGAGGATGTTGCCTTGAACTTAATGAACAAACGAGTGGCAGCCTAGAACATGTGGTCATTTTGGCAAATATTTAGTTTCATTGCAGCAACAGTCAGGACTTGTGCAGTCAAAGACTGATTATTCGGCAATAACTGAAGTAATGAAGAGTACCTTGTACTTTTAGAATGCACTAATGCAAAGTGGAAGGTGGTTTCTAATAGGTCGATTTTGAATGTACCAGAGTATGCCTCCCCCAAGCGTTTCCGGGAAAAAAAAAGAGAATTTTGTGCAGTGGAAGGAAGTGACGCAAGCGCCTGGTGATGGAGGGAACTTGGGGGTTGGCGGCTCCTCTATCAGCGCTGGAATAAAGAATGTTGTTCACACGCGAATTAGTCAAGTTCCGTTGTCAACGAATTCACAGTCGCGGCGTCTTATGCCCTCCGTCTGTGAAGGTAGACATGCACAACCTCTTAGGACATCACGTGAAGGTCCTCAACATAGAATGATGGGGAAGGCCTTTTTGCAGACCGTGGAACGTGATTCACTTGAAGGAGCTACCGCGACTGTGGAAAGATTTCCTACTCAGGAACCTTTAGGTACGTGCATATGTGGATTGTAAAGTTACCCTTGTTCGTGGTCTCATCGGGTGCTAACGTTTTTGTGGAGTCAAAGAGGAAGACGTGTCGCATTCCCTGCATAGGGATATGACTTCTGGATCGCAGTCATGACATTTTGTTCATTGATTTGTCCTTTCAGCACTAATACACAATTGTGACAGTAGGTGTGGCATATAACCTGTCTGTAGATGTAGGCTCAAGGCAAATTATAGCAACACGTGGAAAGTCTCCAGCTCTGACGTCCAGTGTACAAACAGATGACCGCATCCGTAGAGGCCTATATACAGGGCCAGGTCAGGGGTTGAGGGTGACGTTGACAAGCCTAGCAGGTAAGCTGATTTTTCATTGAAGTGATAGACAATGTAGGTGTAGTCAAAGAATTTCTTGTAACCATTGAAACGGAAGTGCAGGATGCAGTCGTCAAAGTGCAACTCCACTACATCTGGACGTTCATTTGGAGGAACGTACTTCACTGTACGCACAATCAAAAACTGCTTTTCTGGAAGCTATGCACAATGGAAGTGGGGAAGAATTCGATGGTGGTATACAAGAAGAGGCAAGTAATTGAGGTCCTAGAATGAACGGAATTCAGAAAGTGTAGGCAGAAATTGCCTTGGTTTTTTCAAGCAACGTTATAGTGCAGTTGTGTATGTAGTTGTTCAATTGTAGAGTATAGTTTTATTTTAATTTCTGTGATGTCAAGGAGGGAAGGAGAGAACCTCACTGCCTCAGGCAACACGTAAGGTGAAATTCTTGGTTTTTCATGATCAAGGAGAATAGAAATTGTGGATGGACTGTGGAATTGGTGAGCGTCACCTTCTGGCATGTGTTACAATTGTACTGGGAACTGTAGGTATAACTTTAAATTCAAAGAAAGCCGTCAACATGCCTTCAGTGTAATAATGATGACAATATGAGACACTGACTAGTCTCACTGCCATTGTACGCTGTGTGGAATGGGTTTGCTAAATCTGCATGAGTAGTAAAAAGAGAGAGACAGATGAACTTCGGCAAATGCACATGCTGAATTTGTGATATGATGTTGTAGAATGATACGTACGAGTTTATGTTGTTTGTCATGAGGACTGTGCGATGAACTTGCAGGAGGACGAAGACATGATCGATCATATTCCCGAACATGCATGGAGACCGGATCAAGGTGCGACATCTTCTTTCTACAACAATGACGAGGAACTTGAAGAGAATGCAAACAGTGAGGAGGATGAAGAACCCTTGTCGACTACTGACAGTGCTGGAGAAGAATACGATGTCATCCCTGTGGACACAGAGGAGGAAGTAGAGATCTCGGAAATGGATAAGCGGAGGCAAAGGAGACACGAACAAGCCGTAAGGAGAAGAGAAGGTGATAAGCGGTTTTCTGAGGGCCTCCCCCGGAACTACCTCCTTGTTGATAAATACACAAAGGAGCCTTACGGTCCAGGTATCGGAATGTGGAAGAAGGAGCTCATGCTCTTATCCCAGCAATTAGATCCCGCCATAGCAAACATAAACAGGCAACCGGAGGATGCTGTTAAAAAAATTGCAGACTGGATACAACACGCATGGCAATATAATAGGCCAATAAAATGGGAATGTGTGAAAGAGGTAATAGCTCGTGGGGTCAATCTGCAGCGGTCTGACTTATGGAAGAGAATTCGCTTGAAGAAAGAGAAGCCAAAGGGAATGTCAGATCGGACTTGGCGGTCATTAGAACGGCAGTTGCAGAGCCCTGCCATGATAAAAAAGTTTCAGAATTGCAGCAAGGCTAATGCAAGCCGCCATAACTTTGGGAGGACCGGCCCTTCGGGTGAGGTGGGGGTGCGGGAGAGATTGCGTAAGAAGTTACAGAGGTCGCCTTCTCCAGACGAGGTGAGAGCAGAGATGGCCAGGCCTAAGGGTTACAGTGGGCGATCCAAGCATAGAGATGTGGACACTGTGATGCATGGCAGTGGCAACACACCACTTATAGTGGTCAGCGGGCGCAGCACTCCTCTATCCCTTGAAGGAAATGTGGAGTGCTATACGGACGAAAACACTTATGAAGGTTCGCATGACGGAGTGGAAATGCATGATGGGGTCATGGGTGTCGCTGGACGAGGATTTTTGAACTTAGCTCCTTCAGAAGTGCAGTCACTGCCAGAAGATCAAGTTGCGCAGCATCCTGCATTCATTCGCATACTGAAGCGTTTGGAGGCCCTGGAAAGTAGAGGAAGCAATTCCCCAACTGAAGATGCTGTTGCAAAGGACGGTAGCGTAATTATACCACAGACACAAGGAACACCAGAAGAAGTGCATGTAGAAGATGAGGTACGCAATATGGAGAGAATGAAAATGAATTGCATTTAGTAGATGAAGTATTTAATGTAGCAATTCCAAAATGAATTGTTATCCCTCTGAATCTATAGTCCTTATGAACACTGTGGATGGAGGCATGTTTAGCAAGGTATAAAAATTATAAAACCTTGTTGTGCATGAATGAAGCATTGTCATTGAGCTTTCATTATGGCTGAAATTGTCGTTGTGCACTAATTTAGGCGGCGGTTGTTAGAAACGCTTCTGACCAAGACAGCACTCTCCCAATTTGAAGACAAGGTCGACCGAAGAAGAATGCTACACTGCAAAAGGGAGGAGAAAAGGTAAACTAATCTTCCATTTTCTCTAAGAGGGCAGACACCTGAGGTGAGTATCTCAAAATGCGCAACTGACCTTGAACTGCCATGTTCACCCTGTGGATAGCTGTGAATTGAGTTCGTTATTTATGTGGAAGAGATGCTTGAAGAACTGAACGTTGTTCCTTCAAGAAATTGGCATACAGTATCCTAGTGTCCTATTTTTTTGGTGTTTTGAAACCTCATGTCAATTGCCAAGAAGAAAATTTACAAATTTCAGCAGTGAATTAGAAGTAATGAGGCACAATAGCAATTAGTAGCGGTTTTGGGTTACATATCTTACTGGAAGTGTTCAGTGTTGTTCTGCAAGTGCTGTAGTAGAATTATGAGGTGAAGGTCCAATGTGGTACACGATGAACTCATGAGCACTTCAATGTACATATGGTGTCGCCAAGAGAAATGCATAGGCAGCATAAGACGGTGGTTTTGAAGGTGGTTCCAATGTTGTGGTCCAGTGAAAAGAATATTGTTATTCCTCAAGCAACACCCTCTTTGTGCAAGCTCAAATGAAAATCATCTGACGTTGCAAATGGTGTGCGGATTGTGATTGTTAGGGAGGTCGTCACCAAGCAATGGCACCAGGACCTCAGCACATGAATGAAGCGCTATGAAGCCATGGAGTGATGGAAGTCTTTAGTAGAGCATGGAGCCAACAGGAGTGTACATTTCTTGCATGAGTACTTCGTGAAGGGTCTCTCTCAGTAGTTCACTACTTAGCACATAGGTGTTTGGCATTAATAGTGAGAAGTGGTTTGGGGTGCATATAGGAATACAGTACTGAAGAGTTTGAAATAGTAGCTGTACGTAGAGGGGTCACGTGTAAGTAGTTGTAGAGTTGATTTCTTTGGCACGTGAACACATTGCTTTTTTGCTAACAATGAGCAAAACTTGAAGTCTATGTAAGTACGTATACAAAAATATATTATAGCATCCTTGCAGCAAGGTACATGCTTCACTAAAGAGTATTACTACATCCGGATATCAATGAAGAATTGAACGGCTAAGATTGCATCCCCTGCAAAGCACCCATGAAGGCTTTATAGAGAAAAAATTAATATAACACAATCAGTCATTGGTCAACGTGGACGCACTTGAAAGAAAGAGAAGCATGTAGAAATTGCAAGGAAAGTGCAAGAAAGTGGTAAACAATTAATGAAGTTCAAGCGACTAATGGGAACAATTGTGAATGCTATTAGAAGATGAAAGTGGTGACGTGGATGCAAAATCCAGACTGACAAAGGGGGCACGATCTGAAGAAGCTGACATACTGAATTGACAGCCAAAATGACAAAACTCCGTCATATAACCATCCGAATCAGGTACTCCTAATTGACAGAGGAATTGACAAAATTACGTCAATTCCTTGTCAATTAGGACAGACTGTCTCTTGTAGTGTATGTAGCTAGATTGAATATAATTAGATTTTACTCCATTGTATATAATTATTCGGGAACCCTCATGTTCATGAAATTCAATAATGTATTTAGCAATGATGAATTCAAGTTAATAGGACCATCTCCATCATTTTGGGCCTACATTTAAATAATTATATGATGTACATTCAATTCACATCAAGAACTAATAGCCAAAAAGTAGCCAATGAATGTTGTACATCTTCAATTTTCCATTTCAAAATACAATCATAAAATTTCATACATAATATGATTATGTCATTCTTACATGCCCATATCATGGCATATGATGCCCTATGAAAATATTAGTGTATCGATACTGGAGGCCCATATCATAGCATATGATGCTCTATTACTATATACTATATCATGGAGGCTCATAGCCTATGATGCAAAAGAATTGAGTACACAAATAAAGTTCTTCTGAATTGATTTATGATCCCAAAGAAAAAGAGTTATGGTGAAGTGCACCCTAAACCACAAAGTAGAACGAAGTCCATTGAATAGTTATGCCTTCGTAGCTAAGTTTCTAGAATTGAAGATGCCTTGCGTCAATAATGGGAAAAAAATTGAAGGTCCTAAATGAATCTAATTTGCTTCCCAATGGCCAGTGAATCTACCACTTGTCCCGTATTAATGTATTTTACTTTCAAATTACTGAAGTCATTTTGACAATATTTTAGTTTAGTGGTGCCCCATATTTTGAACCAATTGAAACCCGAAACCAAATCCTTGATAATTGAGGAAATGAAAATTGAATATGGAATTTCTAAGGGAATGATGGAATTACTAAATGAATGATTAATCCCTCTATGTCCTTTTTTTTTTCAACTTCGCCAAATGTGCTATAAATTTAACCCTAAACTAATATTTGGATAAGTTGTAAAAAAGCTAT
The DNA here is from genome assembly GCA_963969595.1 of Neckera pumila. Classification (NCBI taxonomy): domain Eukaryota; kingdom Viridiplantae; phylum Streptophyta; class Bryopsida; order Hypnales; family Neckeraceae; genus Neckera; species Neckera pumila. Next base: position 4,020,934 of record OZ018418.1, read on the forward strand.
GGCACAATAAGCCAAAATCTAGTTCGGGCGGGCAACATAAGAAATTCATTTAAAGTGAATTTCAAATTTTTTGAATTAATCTTCTACAAGATAACGTTTTTGTGTACAAGAAAGCCTAATTTCATGCATTGCATTTTCATTAAATATGACAGAGGAAGTTTTGGGTTTTTTTATTTGGCCATCTAAACATGTTTTAGCAAAAAATAACTTGATGTACAGTTCATTTTTGAATGCAATCCATATTACAGTTTTTCAACAAACAATTCATGATTTAGTCCACTTTGCTTGGTAGAACAATCTCACCATTGCAATTACATTGATTCAATTCCATCTTAGAGTTATTAATGATTTATTTTTTAATTTGCTGAATCTTGGACATACCTTTAATAAATCCTTTCTTGGAAGATGGAAACGATGTGATTTTTCCCTAGTACATTTTTGGTTCCACATTTAGAACTCAATTCCAAAGCATATGAAAAGTTGTCAATGCAGAAGTTTGTTGAAGTGCAAGAATTTGAAGTTAAGAACATTTTAAGTGAAGAATAGTAGTGAGTCATTGAAGTTGAATATAAAACTTATTTTCTTCACCTAAACCCTCCAGAAGACCAAGTGCGGTTTTTGTCAAAACCATTCCGGTAAACCTGCCATGTCTATAGCAAAGAAAGAAAAACTTAAAAAATTATTTCGTGGGCAATCTAACCATAGGATTTAATATTAGACTTGTAACTATAAGAATGTGTCAATGAATTCTTAGAAACTTGACCCCATATATTGCAAGATTTTATTTTTCATTAAATGTGCAGAAATCAAAATCTTTTGCAACTCACTTGTAATGATTAAATTTTTTGGCTTTGAATGTCTTTAACTAAACATTTTAGCACTATTGATTTTGATTTTCTAACTGGTTCAGTTGAATTGTTGGTGGGAACTAATTGGAAAAAAAATTGAAGTGAAAAACACTTAATTTTCAGTCATTATTTGCAGTGTTCACCCTTGCATAAAATGTGAAGTCAGAAAATTAAAAATATGCTTTTTGTACCCAGCATTTGTTGATGCTAAAAGTAGACTTCCAAAATGAGTATCCCAGAAATACAAAGTAATAAGTTAAAGCAGTGGGGTTGCTAGATTTTAATTCAACTCTTTAAAATTTTGGACACCCACATTGGGTGCCTTGGGCATTTAGGGATTAAGGGGTGTGGAAAAATAGATGAATCGCCCTCCTAACTTATTTGAGGGTAACTTCCCCCCCTCGCATTAATTTCAATATATTACCACTCCTTGCATAGGAAGTGAGGATCCAATTCATCATGACCCCATTATGACCCCATCTCGCTGCGGGTCAAGTCCTCCCTTGCCTGTCAGATCGGTAATCACAATGGGCGGCACGCCATGATGGCCAAGTTCCCGACCTGGCTACGGGCCTCTCCCGCTAAACCGCTTGTTCATCCCGTTGCTCTCACTGGTGAGCGTCCTCCTCCGCAGGCTCTCTCCCTTTGGTAATCGTCTTCCTCCACGAAGCGCCTCCTCGTTTCTCCCGTTGCAACAAGCAGCCCGCTGGAAATCGTTTAGTTGGTTGCTTGAATTGCGGGACTTGGGAGAGGAGACCCCGGCATCCAGTTCGTCATATTTGCGAGTTTCCATGGCTTCGAGGGAGGCGTCGAAGTTGCGGCTGTTTGGTTCACTTGAAGGGAGGCATTGCGATTGAGTTTGCGCCAGAGGTCCACGCTGCAAGGACATGGTAGGGTTTTCCATCTCCTGCTCTGGATTTTTTTCTCTTGTGAAGTTTCCAAGTTGGATTCGTTTGATCAAATGAACCATGACAAAAAAACCCGAAAGTCTGCTTAGTCACTTGTTTCTCGAAACAAGCGTGAGAGTAGCGAGAAGAATTATAGGTGAGGCTCTTATATGGATTAAGAGAGAACACTTTAGGTGTGACATAGATTCAAATAGTGTAGACAGAAGAAGCTCAACCTCCCGCGTTGGTCATTGCGGCGTGGATTGTGGTCTATTTTTTTGAGGAACGGAATTTCTATCAGTTGCAGTGGTCTATGCGATGAGCTCGAAGCTGCACTGTCTGGCTGAATTTCTGCACTGTGGGTATTACATATTTACAAGTGAGGAAGTTTGTGTTAATTTGGTCTTTGATTTGTGAGAGTTTCGATTCCGTGCTTGCTGCGAGGGTCTCCATTGTGCCATTTCCGGGTGTCTTGCTTCTTCCGGATTTCAGAGCTTGTTGCGGAGCTTGTTTTCCGAAAGCAGAGAGGTTGTGGTCAGTGATCTCAAAACGGGTTCTCGATTTTTAGAAAAATATTCATTTTTGGAAGATTTTTTTTTATTTACACTGACGGCCAAAAAAATATAGTAGAAAAGAAGCGAAATTTAGCCAGTTTTGGGATCGCTGGTTGTGGTGTGCTCAGTCACTGGATTCTGTGAGGGCGTCTATTGGTTGGCTTAGTGGTTGGACGTGTGTTAAGAAAGCACTTTGAAGTGCGCAGGAATTACAGAGGCGAGAGGTCATTGTCGACGAGTAGCACCGTATCATCGGCATATACGGCATGAGCACACCATCATGGCTACATCATCGGCAGTCGAAGTCACACCAGCATTCTGGAATGACCCGTAAGATTGCAGTCCCCTGAAGTTCTGGGTTCTTGTGGTTGTTTGTGTTAGATAGAAAGTCAGTATGTTAAGCATTCTAGTCCAGTTTGCACGGATAAATTTCAAAATGCCCTATAGCCGCGCAAGACCGGACAATGCCTTCGGTGGGAACACCGGAGACACTTGCAAGTGCAAACCCTGAGTCCTAATTTCATCATGATTAATCCCGATAAAGACCTGGAGTACAACTGAATTAGTGCTTAATGATATGACTATCGGGAGATTGGCCAATAGTTTCACAGTACACATAGTACAACAAAGCAGCCGGGAACGAAACAAAGCGGTTTTAGTTGAACTGAAAACGAATAAATGGAGAAAGAAACAGCGGGAGATCTCCCGATAAAATTGAAAAAAATAATAGAGTTTCGACCGAAATGTTGACACCGCGTTCATAAGATGAAAGCGCTTCCTCGTGCAAACCATAGACAGCACATGAAATTAGCATCAGGATATATCCCGATGTCTGACAGGGCATAACATGAATAAGGTGGAGAGAAGAGCAGCAGGATTTCTCAAAATGCTCTTGTTCGAACATGACTGGTAAGAGAACTCGGGAAGGATTGCGTGAATAATGTCGATAAGAGTTGTATGCACTGGGGAGTGAGGACGGTCCGGTAAGAGACAAATCCAACGGGAGATCTCCCGATGATTTGAAGAATAAGTAATGATCTATGCAATAGCAGAGGAGAAACAATTATAATATGGAAGGTGTTGCTTATGCCGGCACCTACTGGACATACTCATCGGGAGAACTCCTGCTGAATATGGTAGACGGCCTAAATTGAGAAGTGATGTAGAGCAGGACAGCATTGACGTTTAGCGAGAATAATCCCGATGAAAACACATAGGACAGGATATGAGGTGGACTTCTGACCATTGTGCATGGCATTGCGCAGAGAAAATACATCGATTGACCTGCCTGCAGACTTGTCACCCATCAAGCTGTACAAGTTTATCGACTCAGTGGTGCACACGTTCGAGTACATGGGCGAGAGCAATCCAAGAGCTGTGTTTTGATGCAACCAGAAAGTTACAATGTGGGGCCTTGAGTGGATGGACCAGGCCAAGGGTGTTGCAATCATATGCCCTAGGCTCTCGTTCGAAGGCAAGGCTCACGCCACAACAAGCTTAGACGTTGTGGAGCTTCAAGGACTAGATAACTCTACTGTCCTTGTCATTGTCCGAGAGATGGTTCCCAAGAAGTAGGAAGCACGGACCTACGGCCTCATCCTTGACTATGCCACCATAGATCTCCAGATGTGCGAGTCTATGACAATAAAGGGATTTCTAGACAAGCCAGACGGATCTCATTCCTGGACACCAACGGAGATGTCCAACGAATGGGTCATTACAGACGACAGCCGTGGTGAGTCCAAAACGGACATAGTACCAGTCGTTGCTACTGCATCAACGCCTTCTGCCCCAAAGAAGCAGAGGAAGAGGAAAGCCATAGCGGGTGGGCCAGGAGATGAAATTGTGGAGGAAGCAGAGGAGAAGGGCAAGGGTAAGAAGAAAAAAAAGGCCACCCCACTGACTATTGTGCAGGCAGTGAAAATGACCGAGGCTGAGGTCAGTAAGCTCAAGCCCGGTGAAATAAAGGAGATCAACAAGTTGTACAACCAGGTTTTTAAGCCAATGTACAGATGGGACAAGAAGCCACTAGCCAATGCGAAGGGGGAATTCCTGCGGGTGCACTACAAGTTCCTCCACAAGGCAGAAGCCGGGGATCTCGTATACAGAGCTATTGACCAGGATTGGCTCAAAGGGATTTAGAATAAGGTTCTTGTGGACAACGACTTCCACTCGGAGAACCGATATATAATCGTCTTGCCCTTGAAGAAAGGACTATACGGACCGAATAATCTAGTAGAGTTCTGGGACACGTGTCCGAGGAAAGAGAGTCTCACCACCAAATCCCACTACTACATTATTGGTGGTCAACACACTGTTGAAGCGCACAAGGAGTTGATTGAGAAGAAACATATCAGTGAGGCGGATAAGGCCGACGCTTCCACGTTCAACATCATTCCCATATGGGTGTCGCATGAAACAAAGAAGAATGATATCGTTCACGTTTCGAGAGCTCACAACCAGAACCTCGCTGGTGAGCAGAAGGAGCAGAGATTTGCACAGCAGCTTGGTCATGCTCGTGTGAAGTGGAAAGACGTGGGGTCCTCGCACCTGTCATACGGAGGATGAGCGCACTCAGCAGCGTACCGTGTAAGTTTTACTGAACTTACGCCCGAGTTATGGTCGTACATTGTTTTCTTCCTTCCTGGAAATCAGCGAGAGATATCCCGATGACTGTCAATAGCGGGACATATCCCGTTGTCGACAGAATCAGAGTAATATTCCTACTAGGAGGGAGAGATACAGATGTTATGAAAATGCACTGATCTCTCGCTGGCATTCAGCGGGAATTATCCCGTTCTTCACAACATAGCCCCGAATCAATCCAGCAACGGGATTTATCCCGATGACGAACACTTTCATTGTCTTCTTATTTCTCAGTAATCCCCAATATAACTCGCATTGTCGGCATTCATGTGTAGGGATTCTATAATGTGATGTCCTCAATCTTCACTGGGTTCAAGAATGCAGACAACCCAAATTTGAAAATCCCGCTACTCTTCATGGAGAAGGATGAAGACTTCAACCGCTGGATTCAGATTGACAAGGACTTTCTGGCCAGAAAGCTTCCTGACAGGACCGGACCAAAATCAAAGGGTGTCCGTAAGCCACTGGCATACACCGACTTCAAGCCTTTGTGGGGATTGCGAGATGAGGACTTGAACTACTTGGCTAACCAAGTCGAGCAGGGAGTGGTGTGCATGAAGAAAACGGCTATCAACCTCGATATTGAAGGAATGTCAGTCACCCCAGTGGGGGTGGCAGCAGGTCGGGAGAAGAAGGTGAGGGCCATGAAGAACGAGCTCATGTGCCACTATAGGCAGTTCCCGCTTCTGAGCAAGAAGCCAGAGTACTCTCCCTACCCAGCAGAAGAATGGGAAGACTTTGTGGCTGCGAAGAAGATTATCCGGGAGCAAGTCGAGTGGTGGACGGATAAGAGTATGGCGACGAAGCTGGGCAAGGAGTGGCTAGAGGGTCATACGAAGGCCCTGAACAAGACACACGATCCAAGCAACTGTCCAGAGGCGGTAAAGAAGATGTGGGAGATCTTCATGAATGCGCATACAAAGGAGATCCAGGAATATGTTGCCAAGGACTTCGGAAGCGACTATCTATGCAAGGTCATGGACGAGAAATGCTGGGACATCAGCAAGATTTTGGCAGAAGATTCCGTAAAGGCATGGCGAGGTGAAGCAAAGACCCACATGTATTTCTGGTTTCTCTTCGAAATGACCAGCCGCGGTGCTCGTGCTAAATTCCTGAAGAACCGGAATCTGAATCGCGTATTCGATGCCATAGAGTATAAGGATACCGATCGACGCCTTGTGAGAGCCCGTTCACCAGAAGTACTTATAACGGATGGTGCTGGATTTCACGCAATTCTAGCACACCTGGAGAAGCGGCGGCAGGACATGAAAGTCCGGCTCTGGGATTGGCATGTAATTCATTACATTCCGGAGAAAGTGGATGGCTTCCCCCCTCTAGTGACAGGATCGCATTTCACCATGTACTTGGTCTTGCTCTTTGCCTATGACGAAGTCCATGGTCCGACGAGCAGCTTCCACAATTTCTTTTCGAGTAAAATCGAGATGTCTGCTGTGTATTTCTCGAGAGAGTTGGATGAAGTGGACAAGATGTATAGGCAGTCGAATATGCCTTGGTTTTCCATTGCCGCAGCGATTGAAATTTTCCTTAACCACATGACCGACAACATGGTCATTGTTAACGTTAACGGCGGTCCGGAAATTACTTCTCTTGCACTGGTAAGCCCTAATTCATTTTCCTTCCCATTATTTTTTGTAACTCAATCAATTTCCAGTGCATTGACATTTGCTTCTACAATGCTATCAGGTCTCCTTGAATAAGGTTATCAAAGTCGTTTATGACTCTGAATCAGAGTCCAAGGCAATTTTGGTTGCCCGGCATATTTGGGAGCAATTGCATACTGCTCAATCCCTTTGTCAGGAGGATGAGGACGAAGAAGAAGAGGAGGGGGGGGGAGAGGAGGGGGGGGGAGACAGCGACAAGGTAGAGGAGGAGGGACGAAAGGGCGACGAAGAAGAAGAGGAGGGACGAGGAGACGGCGAGGAGGGGAGAGGAGAGGGCGACGAGGGAGGGGGAGAGGCTGGAGGAGTTGGCGAGGATGCTGACATCGTTCCTTCAGATCACCGCCTGTCTTTACAAAGTGAACAGGGAGACGAAGTCATTGCCACCGCAGGGGAGGGTGATTCCTCTCATCAGGGAGTGCAGGACGATTCTCCAGACCACCAGACCAAAGAAACGGAGACTGGACGTCAAGACAACGCTTCGGACAAGGAAGATAGTACCTCCCGCACAGAGAGTGATCATGACGATGAGGAAATTCAAACTCCTACTCCTCTGATCACCGCAAGGACCTCTCTCGCCAAGGAGGACATGGAGAATGACAAAGAAACTAGTTCAGGCAGAAAGGTCAGTCATTGTACCTTATCATCGGGATATTTCCCACTGCCAGTTCCACATTGCGCATAATCATCTGCTGAGGAAATCCTACGTGTTCTAATCGCAGGATAAGACTGCACGGAGACGGAAGCCACGTCCAGTGGACAAGATAGGCACGGTAGGGCGGAGGATGGCCTCAAGCTCAGCATTCGTTGAGGTTGAGTCAGGTCGGCGCAATGAGTTGAGGACGAAGATGAGACTGGATATCAGCCTCCCTCCTGATGACCCTTCGGTTAGTCGGCCGCATGCCCCCCAGTAGCCTGCAGGGAATGAAGGCCCCAGCGTCTCCTCCCCTACACCGTCCGGAGCAATGGTTGCTTTGACGTGGACTCCTGAAGCGACAAACGCTGCGTCCATTCTTCTTACCATTGCAGTACAAGGAGGAGCTGCATCTGTGAAGGACACAATCGTTGACATAGTGCCCCCCAGAGCAGAGTCTTCACATGACGTACCTTCGAGGCCAGAGGAGTGCGTCGGTGCAGCGGGAGATTTCCCGATCCCGGGTGATCATGCTTCTTTTCCTGGACCTCGGCTTTCGAAGGGGAAGGAGCCGAGGTCTGATGCAACGGGAGATATCCCGTTGCTTGAGACACCTGTTGTTCCATCGTTCGCGGAAATGGCGGATACCATTATGGTGGATACAATGGTGGACCTCACGCAAATGAGTCCGGATGCGGCTGAACCGAAGGTGAATCCAATGATTGCTGTTCCACACCCGAGACGTACGCATGCTGACATGGTTTCCTTGAAGAGTAGGGTTAAGGATCTTTTGAATTTGCCAGCTTTTCATGCTAGACAGACGCGCCATTTGGCAAATAACAGCCGGTCCAAGTTTTCGGCCGTCTGGGAGGCGCACTCATTTTTTTATCACGACATTTTTCAGATAGCCTCTGACAGTGGACCGATGGAAACAGAGGAAAGGGCCGAAGGACAATGGGGTCGAAGGAGTGCGAAAGTCGATGAAGCAGAACGGCCGAGGAAGGAAAAAGCCATTGTGACCAGTACTTCATGTGACACATTCCGTATTTCTAAGGGTTTCATTGAAGTTCTTTTTTCTTTTTCATGGACTTGTCTCTAATTGGGCTTTGCCGTACTTGTCTGCAGATTGTGGTGGACCTTCAACGAAGCAACCAAGCACATTGGAAAAGGTAGCTCGGCGAAAGTATTCTGTGGTCCTTGACTTGAATGGAGTGCTTCTTCACAGGTCATACGACTGTAATAAACCCCATGTTGAGCATCGCCTGGGTGTCACCACGTTTCTTAATTGGCTGCGTTGTAGAGCGGATGTTGCATTCTGGAGTAGTGTTACTCCAAAGAACATGGACAATTTGTTGGACATTGTCCTCGCGGATTGTTCCTTCGGCCGTCGAGGTGTCATTTGTCTGTGTCAAGGGGCATGCACGAAGTCCACGTACAGGGCCCCATCTGCACCCAATAAGCCGATCTTCCTGAAAGAGCTGACGACATTTGCAAACATGGCCAGTTTGTCCGCATTGGATAACATTCTTCTCATTGACGACAGTCCAGAAAAGAACATCTTGAACGATCCTTGTAACGCTGTTTTTCCTCAGTCCTTTCGCGGTCAGCTGCTCGACAACTACCTCTGCATGCAGTTGATGCCGTGGCTTGATGGCCTCCTTCTTTCGATGAGGCGGTGCCGGTGTATGTGAAGGCGAATCCCCTTCCAAGCGGGCAGAATGCAGTGGATCCAGAATCCACATTGGGCTGGGGAATCATTACCGGAATTCAGCGTCATTGATTCCTGTTGGCATGGGGCTTCATCGGGATATTTCTCGTTGCTGGAGACGACAGTTTCTTGGAATGATGTTTCATAATCGTCTGATTACAAATTGTAATTTTAATTCTAAATGCTGCTGTAAATTCTTGATCAGACATTTCTCTAAATCTGTAAATGTCAAATAGTCAATACATTAGCAAATATGGATCATGATTGAAGTGATACTTCTTGACAATTCATTGCATATGCACACTCGAGTTGTTCCTTCATGGTTCTTTGTTTACACCCAAGATGAATTCTATGTGAGTTGTGATCCCGTATTTGCTTTTCAATTATTGGTCACATGCATAATTTCTGAGCTTCCCTGTCATTTCTTAGCTGTCCCAGTATTCCTTGGCAAGGACTCGCGACTATGATTGTACTTGTAGCTCGTACTTCAGATGCAAGATAATTATTGCATCTCATGCTTGCTGAGTTTCGTCTATCTCAAGTGACCGCATTACAAATTTGTAGGCTCACTTCCATGTCATCGATATCCAGTTTGAATACAGTAATGTAAGAGTGTAATTCTACTATATTGGGAGATCTCCCGTTGGGCAGGGGTTCTCCGTCAAGTTCTGTGTCCATTTGAACCTCTTGAGATCTACCATTTACAACATCTGCGTAATGTGAGTGTCCCTTTTAAGCTTACCGGAAGATCTTTTGTTGTTTAGCGGTTCTCAATGACGTGGCTGTCCATTCTTAATTCAACGGGAGATCATTACTTGTGTACTTCTTTTCAGTGTAGTAATAAATCAGAGGGATACCTCTCGTTGTTTTATTGCCTCTAAGCGAAGTGACTGTGCGTTCCAAATTGATCGGGATACCTCCTGTACTTTGAAGGTTCTCAATACAGTGAGTCCCTTTTGGAATAACATCGGGAAATCTCCCGTTCTTTAGAAATTTTGTCCTCCTCTGTCTGACGAGTTAACTTCCTTGCTATGTTCTGATTGTGCAGAAGGCGGCTATCCTTGTTCTTACAGGTGATTTATGCGTTGAGGGTGGTGTTCTGGATCTTCCGGAAGTAATTGACGTTCCCTCTGGTTTCCATGACTTCCTTAGTCAGTTGCTTGAACGGGCTCACTGTGGGTTGTATTCCTCCATGCATTTGTCTACTTTGGAGGTGCTTATGCGGCGTCTTCTCCCACGAAAGACTTGGAGAGGTTTTCATTTTTTTGCCGGTTTGAACATTCCTAACAAGAATAATCCTTATCCACCCCGTGGGGCATTACTAAACTGGATCTTAGGTAGCCCTAGACTGCGCAACATTTTTTTGGATCAAACTATTGCAGTACTTCAGATAGATCCTCTTGAATGGCCACGTTCTCATTTGATAGGTCCCTCTGTAGACGTGAGGGATGATATTGATCTCCTGAAATTAGAAGATCCATGGTATGTACGGAAGGAGCTACTTATAGTTGGGAATTCTGTTACGCATTAGTCAATGTCAGTAGTTTAGATACTATAGGGATTGCCTTTCTTTCTTTTCGTGGGCAACTTCTTGATTGTGACCTTCTTTATTGGTGTTAATAAAATGTGGTGACCCTTCTTCACCTTTTCTTTACTTTCAAGTTCCATTCCACCGTGCCAACAGTCCTCTTGTATCGTAAGTTTGAATGCGGGAATTACACCGGGAGAATTCCGGATCCTTATTCTGCAGGGAGATACTAATGGGTTAGACAGTGCTTGCTTACTAGTCTTTGTAATAATCTAAGTTGAATGATATTTGTTTTCATTGTTTTCTTGCAACACTTTAGATCCCAAAGTCTGGTATATGCACTACAGCGGCAACTTTCCCGATGAATCTTCTCTACTGTTAGGTAGAATTAATGTACTATGGGTGAAATATCTTAGTTATTATGTTTCTTTGTCCTCTTCTTGGGTATGAACATGGTCTACTTCATTCTAATCTTCCCACTTTCATAGGCATTGCGATCTTCAAAACCAATACAACGGGAGTTCTCCCAATGTAGTCTCCCAGGACATAGTCTAAAATTACTCCTAAAGTCCAAAAGTAGTTAAATATGGCATTTAAGTTAAATTTTTTTTTTTTGTAATGACGTAGCATAGTCTTGGCCACATCAGCCAGCAATTATCCTGCGTTTTTTGCGATCTGGGAATGCATATTAACTTGCAATCTTTTAAAGGCCCTAAATCCCTTCTAATGTTACTTTGATCCTACTGCACTTTAAGAAAAACAGGTATTTTACGACTGCAAAAATATAACTAGAGATGACTGGCGACTGTGAGCAGTCATATTCTTGGTGGCCAACACCTTGGTGCAAATATGATTGTAGAATATGACTACCATTCATTTTTTGGCCTTGTACCTTATGGGCGTATACTATATGCCCGTTGGGAATGCCAAAGTATTTTATAGGAAACACCAAAGTAGTGAAAGTACTTCGTACGGAACAAAAGGGAATATATTTGGAGAATGTTGAATCATATTTTGCAATCATATTTTTATTGGAGTCATATTTTGCAGTCATATCTCCATGGTCGTGACATTTTTTTTTTGGGGGGCAGCCCAAGGGAAATCTAAATGGGTGGTCATATTTTTACTTTAGTCATATTTTGCAGTCATATTTTTTTGTCAAAGATATTTTGTATTTGCGTTTATTTATTAGTTAATTCCTTTTCTTTTGGGGCAGCCCAAGGAAAAGCTGAACAATCTGAAATGTCCCTCTTGTATTGATTTGGGTATAATTGTGACTTTATTTCATAGATTGCTTATTAAAAATAAAACAAAATAATGAATTGTGTCCATTATAGAATTGGTGTCCAATAAGTTAAGGTGGCACATGTTTATATTTTAAGTACTTAGTTTAAATTTTTCAGACAACCTAAAGAAATTTTGGGCAGGAAACATGTTTGGAGAATGTCTAGTCATACTTTTGCCTCAGTTATATTTTTCTGCCAGTTATATTTTGTAATTCCATTTATTTTGTTAGCTTTAGGAGTCCTTTCTTTTAGTATAGATGTAACTTTGTTTCATGTTTGTTAAAAAAACATTATTTTTTTTGTGCGTTGTGTCACCTATAGATTTAGTGTCAAAATGATTTGGAAAGGCATATATTTATATTTTAATAAATATATCTAGAATTTTCATAGACTTAGAAGGAAACTAGAGAAGAATGAAGCAATTAACATCAAGAGATAAATATATTTTTTCTTAGGATTTAGGGGGAAATTAGAGAGGAATTAAAGCCTATGAACAAATTGCAACACCAAAGTAGGACCAAGTCTAAAAACTCAGGTTAGAAATTGGACTTACCTTAATTCATTATTGGGACTTGCTGAGAACCAGCTATTGAAGACAAATCCATTTATCGAGGGTCAAAAAATTTGAACCCTCAAATTTTTACACAACGATATCGTCTTCCACACTTGACACTTATCTAATACAATATGCAATGTCAGACGGACAACTCAACATTGAACCCCCCCAACACGTCCAACAAGACAACCTTGGCAATGAGGGAATTGCAAAAGTGCAGAAAGGGCGATGGCATCTCATAGCGCTTCCTCAAACAGCAAGGGTGATTTCACAAGATGAAAAAGTCATGAAGGACGGATTTGCAACAATTTGTAGGGTCCAAATTGAAGGATGTCCTGGAATAAAAACATTTTGGGAGTTTGCATCAAAGATATCCCACCAACAACGCATACAATCAAAACTTGCAAAATTGGAACACCAGAACAAATCAATGGCAGTGAGGATTCCACATGATGGAGTCATACAATTTTATGCAGTCCATGCAACAAACAACAAAAGGTATTCATATTGGTGGAACGGCGGAATACAGCGGCAAATGTTGAACTTGGATATGCAATATACAGACAACATAGGTATTGCATTGGCTTGTGCAAACGTTGAACCCAAAGAAGTGATTTCAGCTTTTTGTCTCGATTGATGGAGGAGGAAGTGCACGGAGTTTGCGTGGGCATTGCTGCACATCATGAATGCGGTGCACAATGCTAGACATTTCCCCAATGATATTTCCCTGGACATCATGTTTCACTTTCCTGAAGACGAGTCATATATCTACATTAAAGTTTGCGATTGGAGCTTGACTATCTTACGTATCAAACCACCCAAATCCTTGTATGTGTTCACATCTGCGGGTGAAAAGGAAAAAGCTTTGCAAAAGAAGTGGTGGATTGGAGGAATATGCGGTTGGTCGAATAGCTAAGAAGATCAACAAACAATGCATGTTAGTGGCCTACCACAAGTTACATTGGAAAACATAAGGACATACAAAGTTTAGCCATCAGGATTTGGCAATGGTGTTTCATCAATACTTGGAGCGGCTTTGCAATGAAGACCTTGATTCATGAAGTAGTTTGGCCAAAATCATCCACCAATTTACTACTTATTTCAATTGGCCTAAACCAGATGAATAGTTCCGACATTCATTTTAATAGTTCAGCGTACTATATAGATTATAAAACTATAGAAGTATTTGATAAATGTAGAAGTAAGGATGTACGTATGCGGTCTATGCAGACTGTATTGTATTACGCACTACCAATGTATGCCAATTTATATACAACTGGATTCACATTTTGGATTCTAGAGTGTTTTGGATTTGTTTATCATTACAAACTTTTTCCATATTAAACATATATTTTGCTTGAATGAATAGTGCAATAATTCTTGTTGATGGTTGTTAAATTGACAAGGTTGTGTAAGAAGTTGTATGATCTATCATGTATGCATGCATGTAATAGAACAATGTAAATGGAATACATTTTATGCATTCAAGGTTTTTAGTGCTTTTTAAACCAAAAAGTTGTTTACATTTTCTTACAATAAGTACTGAAAGAAAAAAGCCAAGTCACTTGCAAAAAGCAATTGAAATCATTTGCCTTTGTTTCAATTGGTTGAAGACAAATACATTATAGTGGTGAGTTCTATGAAATCAGTGATCAACTTTGAAGATTCCACATATTGTAGGAACATTGAAGAGGAAGAATTGAAGTAGAAAAAAACAGTAGGAAGATGAGAGTGGTGTGAAATGAAGTAGCTTACTGTCGTTCTTTTCTTCAACCACGGGTTCTAATTTGAGGAATTTGTAGAGGTTCACTTCACTCTGCAACTTGGTATTTGGGGTTTAGGATTCAAGCTTCATCAAGCAAGATGATAAAAGGTGAGGTTTTTAGTTTGTAGCTCTAGCACTTTTTTAGATCCATAGCTCTTCTATCTATCTGATGTTTCTCTTACAATTGCCAAAAGCTATGCAAATTTGGGTCACCTTGAAATGATAGGGACTACCAATCCATCATCTTTTGTAGATTCCTCGTAAAATGTTGATGTTAGTGATGAGTCGGAGGCTGAATTCAAATTGAAGGGCATGATGTTTTGGTATTTCTTTGCTGCAAACTACAAAATGTATTCTATACCACTAGTATTAAAGTACTTTAGCAAATTTCTAGCAAGTCTAGTAGGCGAGGAAAAAACTATGGACAAATTATAAAACATCAACTGCTTAAGGAATAAGGAGATCTTTTACATTACCACATATTTACATTTTGTACCAAAATACCCACAAAATATAAACAGCTGTCGCAACCAGAATTTTGGTTTTCCCTTGCTTATCTAAAAGTTGGAACGGAAACAAGTAATTAGGATCCGGATCCTACAAGGAGGTAGAAGAAGACTAAAGATAGACAATGCTAATGCAGTAAGGGATAAACTGGATTTGATCTAGTCAGAGTATTAGTATTCAAGAGTGGAATCACATTCGAAACTTGTCTAAAATCGGATTAGGATTGAATCGGATTGCTATGGACCGGATCGGAAAAGGTCATGATGACTAGTCAGGGATCTGAGGACTATATAAAGGCTGGTTGTCCCCATTTTCACTCCTTTACTTCCCTCCAGTTTTGGAGCTGACCTTGAGTACTTTAATGCCTTTGTTTGCGCCAGAGCCGTTGTGTGCATGGAAACTTCAATATGAGTGTGTCAGAGTGTAGGAGAGGTCGAGTTTGTATGGGTTGCAGGTTTTGTGTTGTCTTCCGGTTGAGATTGGACGAGAGTGTGGGAGCACGCAATGTCATTATTTAGAAATCCGTATTAGTTTAGGATCAATTCCGTAAATATTTTCGAAATTTTGTAGTAGTGGAACCGTGAACCGGAACATTTAGTAGAAACTAGGGAGTCGGAAAGTTCCGGCTCACAAAAACTTGTAGAAGGAGTAAGAGACGGACTTTTACCGGATCCGGAAACCGGAAGGAGATCCGGATTCCGGCAAACCTACGAACTAGAGGTCCGGCTTACGGAAACTAGGGATCCGTTTGAAAAAGGCGGCGCATTAAATGACCGAACCAACGGGTGTCAGTCATTGGCCAGGTACTTAAGTGGATTATCTTCTCATTCTTCTCCCTCTTTCTTCCGCTCGAGGAGGTGTGTGCTTGCAAGTTTGGAGCGCGTTTTCTTTTAGAAGAGTGAAAGAGTGGTGAGTTAGGCCGGATAGGGAGAGAAGGAAAGGAGGGTGCCGATTGCACCGGATTAGAGTTCAATGGCGGAAACGTCAGCGCAGGGGCAGAAGACAGTTCCGTTTGTCAAACTCTTATACCCGATCATTCCATCTGATCCCAGTGAACGTTTACAGTTAGAGGAAGATCTATCCACACTAGGGTGTATAGGGTTCATCCGGAAACCCTGGACGGTGAGGAGCGAGGACTTTCTTCGGGAGTTAGTTTTTGGGGCACCGAACCAGTTTGAGCCGACGCCAAGGGGGTGGTTATCATCCTGGACGGAAGGGATGTGGGCGGAAACTTACGGGTTGACGCAGTCCGGATCCGGAAGCGCAACCCGGACGGATAAGTTTTATGAAGGAAAGTTCAAGAAGCCATCGCACCACAAGGAGGGCTTTTCCGTTAGTGATTGTAGCAATGAGCGTCATAGGAGGTTACTGAATTTCCTAATTCCTATAGTATATCCGGAAAAACCAACGAGAGTTACGGTCACAGTCGCGAATACGATTTTCGGAGCACTGGAAGGCCGGGTCGTGAATTGGGCAGGCCTAATTCACCAGAAGGTCAAGAAGATGGCGATGGTGGTCGAGAAGGCCAAGCAGAGTCCCGTCACTACGTACTTGTTCCATCTATATCATTATTATGATTACATGATCCCGCCGGAACAAGTTGCGTATGAGACTGGAATGCAGATCCTGAAATACGGATTCATGGAGGAGTTGAAGCCGACGGAACAAGCAACCGAAGAAGAAGAAGAAGAGGAGGAGCAGCCGGAACCGAAGCCGTTGGAGAAGAAGAAGCGGCATAAGGTAACCAATCCGGACTCACGAAGAGCGAGTAGGGATGTGCCGGAATCGAATCCGGCCCTGACCCAGCCGTCGCCGGAGTATACCAATGTCTCCGACTTCTATGATGCCGGAGCCCGGTGGATGGCACAGTGCCGGAAGATGCACGTTGAGATGGTAGGGGTGATCACGGGAGTCGCCAGCGAATTGAACGTTGAGACGGATCAAATCTTCAACGAAATCCGGAAGAGACTTGATTTAGCACTACTCCAAGAGAAGGACAAGGAGATCGCACTACTGAAGGCGGAACGGGATAACTACAAGAACAAGTTTTACTGGACGGAGGGACAGTCGATCTCAGCCCAGAAGAAGGAGACGGATGCCCTGAAGCTTGTCCGGGATTTGAAGGGGTTGGTAGAACAACCGGAACATTTGATCATCCGGTCCGCGCTCTTCACGAAGAAACTAGATACCGACGGCATCGTCACCGGATCTCGAGTGTTGCAGGTCTTGGTCGATTACGAGGCCAAGATGAAGACCATTTTGGACGAGATGTGGCAGCTGCTGAGACCTCTAGATGTGGCCAAGGACAAGTTTGGGCCACTTCCGGATATCTTCATGGAGTCGCTGGTCAAGTACGGAGCCGAAACTTCCGGAACAAAAGAAGACCGAGGCTTGAAGTCTCTCTTCAAGCTGCCCTAGGTACCTTCCTCGGGTCAATTCCAGAAGTGGGGAACAGTGAGATGGTAGAACCTGGGAAGCAACTCAAACTCCGGAAGTCGGAGAAGCGGAAGCCGGAAGGTAAGAAGCCAGCAAAGCAAGAGATCGAAGACTCTGAATCCGGTGAGTTTGAATCCGCTACTGAGTCTGAGGAGGATACGGATGAAGAGGAGACGTCTCCTGCAACCCGGCAGAATCCGCCTCGAGCTGCCAAGATGACGCCAGCCAAGGGTTCCGGTAAATCGACAACCAAGCAGGGAGCCGGTAGTTCAAAGAAGTCTCGGATGACCAAGTAGTTCAAAGGGGATTACTTGTGGAGGTGGATTAGAATTTAGTTAGTTAGATCCGGAACCGGAATCCTAGCGTGGGCCCGGGTTCCGGAAGTTTAGGGATAAGGACTTTCCTGGTTAATTGGGATTTCCTTGGTGTGTGTGTGAGGTTGCCCTGGTTTTTGGGCTGCCCTTTGTTGTTTTTAGGGTGTTGACTTTGGTTTCGATATGGGTTTTTAAGGGCGGGCAAGTTAGTTGCCCCTCATTCCCTCTTAGTTGATATTCATTTGTATTTCATTCCCTTTTCAAAATCTAAACCCTCGGGTATGCAGTTTGGCTTTATCAGTGTATCTGGATTGTGTTGCCTTGGGGTCTGGGTGTTAGAAGGAAAGGACGGGTGAGGAGGAATCCGGATTTAGGAGAATACGGTCTAAGTTGAGAGTGTGCTATTGTAATGTTGTTGGATTGTTGACTTAGGAGCTGAGCATTGTGTCTTTAAATTACTACTAGAGTAGTCTGGATCTGAGTAGCAGGGAAGCGAGTCCGGTTGTCAAGCCGTGCAGAGGTAAGCGCTCGCCCAAGGAAGTTCCCACCTGTTTGGAAGATCTGCCAACCTTAGAATTCATTCAACCTCTAGAAAGATCACACCCCCTTATACTTGACTCTGAGATCTGTCGTTGTAGTTAGGGAGAGTGAAGTATTCCTGAGTAACCTGCTTTCCGGATTTACCATCCAATTTAGCTGTGAGGATCCAGATCTTCTCGTCTTGCTACAACCTTTTGAGTACTTGGGTGTTTTTATTTGTGTTTGTTAGAATTGTAGGAGAACAATGAGTGGTGAGTCCCTACCCCTCTACAAGACCAATAGTGGACCCTCTGATGGTAAAACAGAGGTATAAAAAACCGGATTGGAAGCAGAGACGTAAACCGGATTCCGGATAGTTTATGATCCGGATTGTGAAGGAAGCTGGAAAAGAGTAAGTAAGTGAGAAGAAAGAAAGATAGAAAAGCCGGATAGCTAGAACATACTACATAGAATCCGGAAATTCCCTGGGAAGATATTTCGTATTATATTGGCACATTTTTGTGTTAAGGATACTTATGCCTAGATTGCGCGTACGACAGAGAGAAAGTGAGGAACGAGACGTGTTGCTAGGAGAGAGTGAGGTAGCGACCAAGAAGGGTCTAGCTAGCAAGTCCGTGTCCATGCCTCAGCTTTCCAAGGGCAGACCGGGAGCGCCCAGTTCCTCCTCCGAGGTTAAGCTCCGAAAAGTAGTTCCGATCATCGCTTCCAAGGAACATTGAGGACCAAGCTCATGGACGACCTCAACACAATGGGCTGTGTGGGGTTGATGGATAAGCCCTGGGGGTTTAGAGAGGAGCGGATGGTGAGAGAGCTGAGGTGCAAAATGTCAAACCAGTTCAATAATACTGTCCAGGGGCGCCCAACGGAGTGGGAAGAAGAGAAGTGGAAAGAGTTCTACAACTTCTGGTTAGGGGGTTCAGGCATGGCGGCATAGAGGGCTAAATTTATCCATGACAAGTACCATGGCGAGCTGAGCAGCAAGGACAGGTATGCGGTCGCAGATTGCAAAAATGACCGGCACCTCTGCCTTCTCCAGTTCCTGATTTCAATCATCTATCCGGAGAAACCAACAAGGGTGATGATGACCCTCGGCAATACCATTTTCGGGGCCCTGAGCAGGGAACGGAAGGTGAACTGGGCTCGGATCTTTTGCGATCTGGTGTCCCAGCTTGTGACGAGAAATGGGAAGAGTAGGGCCATTTCTTTGAGTTCCTATCTCTTTCACCTCTATCAGCGCAACCAACTCCTCACCGACACGGAGGAGAAGACGTGGAGCATTCAGGAATCCATCCTGAAGTATGGGGAGTCGGGTTCGGATGACAAACCAGAGGACGTAACCGGATCTGAACCCGAGACAGAAGAGGAAGATGAAGAGGAGCACCTCAAGACAAGGAAACAAATGAAGACAATGCCTTCTCATAAGAGAAGAACCCCTCCTACCAACCGGTTGACTCTTGAATAGGGATCAGAAGTGAAGATGCCAGAGGCCAAAGACCCAAATGATCTGTTTAATCAGCTAACCGTTATTCTTTGCGAGATACAAGCGGATTGGGAGATCAAGAGGAGAATCCTTGCTAGTATCAGAAAGCTGGTGGGTGCTCCGGGAGACAGCAGGCTACTGGCTAAGGTAGCATAGCATATCACCAATCCGGATGAACACCAAAAGCAAGAGGCAGAGATCTGTCAGCTTCAAGAGGAAGTTGATAGTTTGAAGGCGCAGATGGTTGCCTTCAAAGAGGATAAGATCGCGGTTTGGGAGATGGTGGATGCAATCCGGAAGGTGGCCGAAATGGTGAAGGCCACCCTCGGAGCGGCCGGATCCGCCGCTATCAAGGCGGAGTTATTTGACAAGGGAGTACACAAGGAGAAGAAAGTATCCAGTTCCCGAATAGTTTGGATCCTGACCGACTTTACCGATTGGGTGGAAGCAACAATGGTGGTGGCCAGGGAGGCAGCCAATTGGATGGACATCAGCAACCAGAAGTTGAATGGGTCTATATACTCCTGGGAAATCCAGATTTTGGACCTCTCGCTACCGGAATCGTTCACGGCCGGAGGATCAAATCCGAGGGAGTCCAAGGATCGGACTCCCAAGTCAAAGAAGAGCCAGTGAACAACCATGGCCCTGGATAACCAATTCATTTGGATTCATCACCAGGACCAGATCTTTCGAATCCTGCTGCCGAGGAGCGGAGCAGGAACTTGACCGAAGTCTTCAACCAACTACCCGCGGAACCCAAGAGTCCTACACTAGGTGGGGGAGTTGCAAAGTAGATAGGAATGTATTTTGTGTAAGATAGTTTGGATCGAATCGAATGTTGATCCGATCTAACCGGTTAGGATCGGACCCAGAAGTTCCGTGCGGATTTCCAAGGGCCTTTTTGCCTTTGTAAAACAAGTTGTATATAAGCCAGCCCTTGCTTGGGAGCTGCGAGTCTTTTTGTCCAAATTTTACTTGTGTCTTCTATTGACCTCTTATTGTGTGTCTCTCCCATGTTTGGCAGGGCTGTGTGGTGAGGAGTTAGGAAGGCACACATCGGTTTGGGTGTGATTTCTCCCTTTGGTATTCTTGTTTTGATCTTATGTGCAAGTGAGCGGGATGTAAAAGAGTTGGGAGTGGATTTCAGTTCCTCAGCACTTTTACGGTTTAGGATTCCGGGCGAGACAGCCGTTGTTAGGCTAGGCGGATAGGGAGGGATTCTTTTGTGGCGCTAGAACTCTTGGGTGGGAAATTCAGTTGAGTGTCCGATCTTTTGAGAGATCTCACTGCCCTAGTTGGTAAGCGAAAGAACTTTAGTCGATGTTAGAACGGACGGGTTCACTTGTAACCACCTAACTTCATACAGATGGAACTTGGCGCTATGGTCATTGTAGTATGAGAGGATCGTATGGGGGGTCTTTGTGTGACCTGTAATCCAGAAAGTTCTTTGGATTGATGTGAAGGATCAAATCGAATCCCGATTAGTGTAGGAGATTGGAGGAGAGAAAAGTAGGTCTTCAGCCACTATAAGTCACGGAAGGAGTGGCGGGCTTGCCACTCTCAAAAGCAAGCAACGAACCCTCTGATGGTGAAACAGAGGTAAAACTAAACCGGATGAGAGTAAGAGTGAATTGAAGTTGATAAGACTAGGTTGGATAGTTGGCCGGATTGAGAAAGGAGAGAAGAGTTTGATTGTAGTTTTTGGTGTTGTTGTGTTTTTGGTTGTGGTGTTAGGACTGGAAGAGGAAATATGGATACTAACTAAGCTTAGATACTAAATAAGGCTAGATGCTTCACAGAATCTTGCGGGTTCGATCTTTAGAGTCACTTTGTTATGCCTTAGAGTGGTTTATGGGAGTATAACTGGGAATTTGCTTGCCCTATATTGCAACAATAGCCGTCCGACCTTCCTCCTGCCTGTCCAACTTCCCTCCCAATTGTTTGACCTCCAACCGCCCATCCAACCTCCCTCTTGCCCGTCCAACTTCCCTCCCAGTTGTCTGACCTTTGACCACCTGTCCGACCCCCCATCTGATTGTCCACTAGACAAGCAATCGGTTCCTGACCAAATGTCGCGGGACATCTAGGGGGCAGCGCTCAAGAATTCTGGACATCTTGTCAACTTTGGTTTAGGGTGATGAAATTGGTTGATGTTTGACATGCCGGCCTTCATGTAAGTACCATATCAATTTTGGCCCAAATGGTGGTTTATGTGCGTCTAGTCTACATAATGTTGACAATTCACGCAAGTCTAAGGCGGGGGCACATCTTGCTTGCCCGGCTTTGCCAAAACCTCATGGTTGTTGTACATGGACCAATCAATGGTGGACCAATTCTTGTGCTTTTTTCTAAGAGAGGTATTTGGCTCACGTCTTGTATATTGTTGGTCCATGTTCAGAAGAACAACGGACCAGGGAGAAGTCACAACACTAATTTCCATGATAAATGACTTGTATAAATCACCAATTTGTCACCAGCTGCCTATATAGGGAGAAAATAACCTGACAACAACAATTGCCAGGGCTTGTGACTTCCTCCTGAGTTACTAGGCAAGGCTTTTTTCAAACCAAGACCTCCAAATTCAAGAAATTAAGCGCAGACACTGAAATGCTGGAGCAAAGACTAACTTATACCCACAAATGGCCGTCCTGATGGGCCATCTCTTAGCATTTCCCATTGAAGCCATCGACGTGGACGGTTGTCCCGCTGATCAACGATCAATATGTCAATTGTCCAAATCCACGGGTGGAGATAGACTAGGGTCTGAGACGACTTCTTAGCCAGATAGATGGACTCCGAGACAAACGATGAAACAGACACATGGACAAACTACTGGACTGTTTTAAGACAAGTGGACGAATTAGCGACAGACTTCTAAACGAATTTAAGGACAAATTGAAGGGGATCTCAAGGACGGACTCCTAGATGACCGCGAGACGGTCTTGCAGACAGTGAGAGGACCCACGGACAGACAGCCCGTCCTATTGATGCGTTGGTCGTCCGTAAAAAGAATGAACAAACTTGACAACTTTGGGATAGATCTAAACCGCACTCGACGGTCCGATCTTCTTTTGGACAAGGGGGCGTCGACAACAACTAGAACAACGGTTTAGGGTTTGGAATCGTGAAGGATATAGATTATAGAATTGTCTCATGGATGGATTCATGAACGAACTCATAGATGGACCCAAAGACAGATCATCCAGTGATAGGATCGCAAGATGGTCCATTGACGTGGATGCCTTGGTCATCCATTAATTCCCATGGACAATTGGTCCGACCGCAGGACAATGGACTCACCTAGACTGTGGATACAAAACATACTCACTGAAAATTAAGTCTTATAGTCATATAAAAGGCTATACGCACATTGCAATGAATAAAAATAAAGCGTGTATTAAGCAAGATTCGACAGCCTTCAATCAAAATTGACCTGTACATTTGTATAGTCTACCTAGAAATACAAAATTTGTTTACAACAGACTGAACTAAACAAACTATGATGAAAACTAAAAACAATGAATCCAATGACTGCAATAAGATCCGCAAGTCAAGTTTGATTACATCCAAGCGATAGACTTGGACATTGTCTTTGAGTTGTGACGTCCTCATGCAGTTGAATTGCTCTTGAGCAACGGTCCGTTAAATAATTTTTTCTACTAACTTTGCCTTATGGAAACAGTATGTAGCAATTGATGTCTCAAAAAACATTTAAATTGATGTTTCTAAAAATAATATGAATTTTTTTTAAAACATAAAATTGCGCTGACAAAGCATGCCGCATCAGACATTCATGGGTCCATATCAACTTTTCATGGATCCATGTCATAGACCACATCAGCAACAAATTAGATGAAAAGAATTCCTACATGGCACTGCTCAGCCACGTGGCGCTTATGTGGAGCTGAGCTATCCGCAAAATGGCGCACCATGGAGACCTTCAATAAATATGTCATGAGTGATGTCTCAAAAAATCCAGCATGTTTTTTGATGTTACAACTACATTTTTTTGCTAATTGAATACAACGCATTTTTGGAGACATCTACGTTGGTGCCTGTAACGTCGAAATTGACACCGTCTTAGGGAGCGATTGTCACCGGGACAAATGGTTAACGGGTCCAATGTATTTTTCCTAGTTCACAATTGCCACCTTCAAGTGCACATCTATTGATGGTTTGTCTGTCCAGTGGATGGCCTGGACGACCAAGACATGGAGTTCGTCCAGAGAGGTGGGTGGTCCGCAGCGACAGGGAGCGAACGTCATCAGGACGGGTGGTCGACAAATCCGTAATAATTTTCCTAGTTCAGACTTGGGATTGTCTATGTATCCGTCCTCACGTGCGTCCTCAACTGCATCTTCAAATCCAAGTCCAAGTGTGTTTGAAGATTGGCCCCTCAAGAGAGGCGCCCATTGGTTGGATAGGCAACTTATAGCCTGTCAACATGGACGGACATGTGACAATCTTGGATGGTCACCTGCAATTAGAGACTCTACATTCTGCAGGCCCACAAATCCCTGAAGCCTAGAGCCTGAAGCTTAAAGCCTAAAATCTATAGTGGAATAGGATGGAACAGGTTGCAAACCCTAAATCCTAAACCGAAATCCTAAATCCTAAACTGAAACCCTAAAACTTAAAACACCCAAAACCTTAAAACACCCTGAACCCTAATCCATCTATTTTTTGGCTTATTAATCTATATTAATTTTTTAGGTTTTTTTACAAAGATTCATGTTATATATAAGTTTATATGGATATTTATTTAGGGCAAGATCATGTTTGTTCTGGTCCTATTGGTTGGACCAATCAAGACGTCTACAAGCTAAACCCTAAACCCTAAATCCAAGTCCATAGATGGACCCTTTTTTTTTTCCTTCTTCCACATGGGTGTTTCTTGAACGAAATAAGAGCGTCCTTTTTTTTTTTTCCTTCTTCCACATGGATGTTTCTTGAACAAAATAAGAGCACCCTTTTATTTTCCTTCTTCCACATGGGTGTTTCTTGAACAAAATAAGGGCACCCTTTTTTTTTCCCCTTCTTCAAATAATGCAACTCTTAATAAATGAAAAACATTCACAATCTTAATCATAATAAAAAAATGACCAACAACCTTAAACACTTAAGACTCCTATCTACAATGTATTAAATGTTAATAATTGAATATGATCTTCAACGATAATATCCAGACTTTAGATGAATACTTCAGTGAGCTCACTTCAACCTCTAACGTCATCATCCTAGCATGGCATTTTTGTAGCTTCCATGGCTTCGATCATTGACTTGCTTTTATAACAACATTATCTCTTCAAGCTCTTTATTTAATTGCATTGGGTAATAATATCAATGCATAGTTAAGGGAAAAATTAGAACACAATGTCCACACTTTCATCTGGAGGCGCTTAAATTTTTTTAGGGTTTAGGGTTTAGAGTTTGGAGTCTAGGATTTTTCTACTCATTCCGTTGGATCTGACATATTCCATTCAGAGAATGGCAATTACTGGGATCTTTGATCAGCCTTACTTAGGTATATTACGATTTGTAGGCTTTAAATTACAAGTCCTTGCCAGCCGTCTCGCTGACAACATTTATGACCCTGCTTCCTTGAAGCTATCTTGGTGGGTGCCAAGAAAAATGGTCGATTCTTCTACCAAGGGCTCACCTAAACAAATTATGCACACAGTTGAACAAAATGGAACACTGGTGTCAATAGCCAAGAAGGACTTGTGACCCTTCAATGAATAGTTGGTGGACAAGCCTTGCCGTCTACAATCCGTCTACTCCATGGCCAAGAAAGGTAATAAGATTGGAAATAAAGTCAAGTACAACATTCGTTCTGTCAACGTGGAGTCTGTCTTGGGTCCCTCTAAGCGACAGATTGTCCGTTGTTTGCACCGTCGATCGTCTAGATGGACATCCGTCCATCTCGAATCTATTTTTTCATTTGAATTTTTTGGATCCCGATGCTAAAATCCGTCACCGATACCAAAGTCCGTCGTTGAGTGGCGGCCTTCTGGATGGTTCACATGTTGTTGGACATCCTTCAGTGCACCACGACGCCTTGGGAGGTTGCCTACATGTCCTTCCCGTCTACGAAACGCCCTCTCATCCTCATTGTTGGCCATTCAATTTGGATCAACGTTTGGTATGTTCTCATGGACGCCTGGTCTGTCCCGCTTGATGGCCAGCCGGCTTTGCTTTGTAAATGTTAATTTAGTGTTGCTGAAGTTCTATTTGCATAGAAAGTCTCTCTTGTGCTGATGTTGCTTCCTCGCGGACAACCTGTACGTTGTGTAGACGTCTTTTGCATCCTATGGACGGCAACCTGGACAACTCTCGACGATTAGTCCATCTATGCAGACTTAATATAAAAGGCACTATCTATTCATTCTCAGCTTTGACTCTCTCTTGCGCCTAAAATGCTCTCTTGGTCTGGATTGGAGATAGACCTTTCATGGGAGCGCGGATGCTTGCAGAGGGGCTTACCAAGCGCGAGGGGGGGGGATCATCTCTAGACGTTGAACTATAGTTTTGCCAATGTAACAGAGGCAAGAGTTGAATGTCCTCAGCAATGTTGGGTGGGGGCTTTGGCAAAAGGAAGGTGGCCGCTTGGTTGGATCAGACCTTGAGCCGCGTTTGTTGCCTGACAATGCAGATCGCATTTTGGAGGCCTCTCTTGCTAATGGGGAGACTCCACCAGGCTTTGGAGAGTCTTTGCAAAAGATAGAAAAGAAGAAGCAGGACAGGCACCATCGCAAAAAGGACCGTGTGCACTTGCAGAAAATGAGGAGTTCTGTGACTGCAAAGTGCAACTACTTTTTGAGTTATATGCAGGGTTGTCACTTTTTAACGTCCAGGGCAAATTCATGTCCGAAAGACAGATGTCCAGACCTCAGAAGTCCAGACTTAGCAAATATAGTGGATGCCGGGGACGATGTCCGACGGGAGGCGGCCTCTAAGCGTCTATTTGTCAATTGGTCAAACAAGACGTTGGTCGGTCGATTTAGGATCGTTGGTCGGTCGCTCGGAAGGACTATCGGTTTATGGGGGGGTTGGTCGGACGGGTGGTAGGCAAACAAGCAGTTACAATGGACAATTTTTTGGATGGTGAACGCGAGTGAATTTCTAAAAATGAGTTTTAGGTTTAGAGAGATTTAGTTTTGAAACTTCTTCAATTGCAATTGTCATTAAAAAGGGTGGAAATGGCACACACAATCTAAGCATTCTTTTCATTTTCAAAATTAACAAAACTTGGACGACTATGAAGACAAATTGTTGCATTATACAATTAAATTTTAGAATATCGTGCTTCATTCAAAATCAAATGCACACAATTAAATTTTATTGAATTTGTCTTCTATATTGGAAACCAAGAAACCTTCATGGTAATTTGAACATCAATAAGCAAACTTGTACTATAGTGAAGAGGCGATAAACAATCAACTATTCAACTGCCATATAGTGCCATCTATGTATCATAAGAACCTGGACACCTAAGTTTACATCCGTTCAGTTCCTAAGGCTTGTAATCATTGTCTCCCTTTACTTCAACATCGCTACTCTCACTTCTTCTTTTCCATTTGGTGTCTTCATTGCTGATGCCTCTTTTATATTGTTTGATGAAGATTGCAGAATTGTCACTCCTTCTCCATGTACTTCCGTAGATGTATGTGATCTCATTGGTTTGCCCTTCTTTTTCTCCATTTTTACTTTTAATATGGACTTTCCAATGTTTTCCCTAAGGCCACAGACCGGATTATTTTTCCGCTTTGGACTAGGCTGAAGTGCATCTAGGAGGGTTCTATTCACATTTGCTTTTTGCAATGGAGAGATTGTAAAAGGCTCCATTACTTTTTTTTTTCAATCTGTTTTTATCTCTTTCACCACTACTTGTCCTACTTTTTGGCCTCCTTGAATCATTATCCTTGTTGCGTTCAAGGATTGTAGTGTATGGTCCAATGATTTGAGAAGACCTTGTGATGGATGGCTAGATTCTTGAGAAAACATTGCAGCCAACGTCTCATCCTTGTCATCATTACTATGTGATGAAATGGATAGACTTTGATTGATGCAAGGGTCTAGTTCTTTAAGAATAACGAATTGTCAATTTTCAAACGATGAGCTTCCGGAACCATCCAAAGTTGTTTTACCGATTGTAAATAGTGCACGTAGACCTAGTGCAAGACCGATACATAGTGGTAATTGGGGATCTTGCACAAGTGACTCCTTCCGTTTTCCATTTTGAATTAGGATTGAACTATGGACTTTATGAAACGTATATCTTCATTTTCTTCTACTTCATGTGGTTTGACATTCTCAATCCTTGGTTCATCACTCTTCTTGCTCACCAATACCGCTTTTAATTGAACCTTTGTGTTCACCACATTCATTGGGACCTTGAACCCTAATCCACCCTTGTCATTGTCTTTGTCATTCTGTTCCGCTGGTGCCACTACCGTAGATGGAGACTTGAGAATTGGAATCTCTTCATCCATCTCAAGAGTCCTACCATTGACAAGCGTTGCCCCATTTATCGCCGCATCTTGTACATGAGTGTCCTTCTTGTTCGCTAAAATGTTTTCGCAAGTCTACAACCAGGCCCCATCTATATATTTGGCTATCGGAGGGTTTTCTTCATCACATCCACAATTTTCTTCATCCGTTGGATAATTGTAGATGTCTCAATCATTGACTCCCAAGTCTTCATTATTTCGATTTGAGCTTTGAAACGGTTCATTGTCCGAATTGGGCTGATCGTAGTTCACAACATCGCCATCATGAAATGCGGGCTCACCATCTTCACCATCCGAATTGTGCATGTCGTTGTTCACAGCACCCCCATCATTGGATGCGGACTCACCATCTTCCGAATCCTCATTTTTGAAGATAGGCATCTCCCTATCTTTGAACTGCACGTTCTCTTGGTATTATTTTTTCTCATCCTTTTCCTTCGATTCGGCTAAGACTTTCAAATTGGTGTACGCATACACAAAATCATCTGTTCTCTACGGCTTCAATTTGTTTCAAGATTTGTTATGAACAAAAAAATAGCTACTTCAATTTTGTTCACACAAAGAAGAGGATACTGGTTGTGCCATTATCCTCTTGGCAACTAGAGCAATGAGCTTCCTACACGCGCCTTTAAAATTCCACCAAGCATGTGCCGACAATTGTTGTTCACTCGGCTCCAACATGTTGTGGAACAGCGGTTCCCTATGTTGAAAGGCTACAAAGTCCTTCACAACCTTTGCGTAGTCTTTTGGTTTACAAATTTTCATGAGAATACGCTTACATGTGTCTGTTGCTCTTAGATTGTTGGCTAGTTCTTTTTCTTCAAGAAGGTAGGGGTTCAAAAGAGCTCCTACATAATGTACAGTGGGGTACCAATCAAAATGTCGTTTTCGAATTCTCAGTGAGAAATTTTTTAGTATTGCCAACTTTGAAAGCCTCCCAAGAGCTCAGAAATTGGTATTTTACCACGAAAAGTTTAACCACAGAATCATCTTTAAGTTAATTATATGTATGACAAATTTCAAGGCCAAAAGATTCACCGAAAAAAAGTTATTTAAAATATACCAACATTGGTAGCTGTGGAAATTTTTTCACTGCTGCCAACTTTGACAACCTCCCAAAGATTGAATTATTTTTTTTTGGCCACGAAATTCTTAGAAAAAAAACCTCTTTATGTTAATAACATATGATTAAAACTTCAAGGCCAAAAGATTAATAAAAAAAAAGATATTAACAATCTACCAACATGTGTCGTCTTGAGAAACAATTGTGAAAACCCATTTCACTACTTCAACTTTGACACCCTCCCAAGGGCTGTAAAATTGCTTATTTACTATGAAATTTTTTCCACAGAGTTATTTCTATGTTAATAACATTTGTGACAAGTTTCAAAGCCAAAAAAGTTATACAAAAAAAATATTCAAAATCTACCAACATGTGTAGTTGTGGAAAATCATTTCACTACTTCCAACTTTGACACCCTCCTAAGGGCTGCAATTTTACTTATTTACCATGAATTTTTTTGCACAAGATCCCTTCTATGCTAATAACATGTGTGCCAAATTTGAAGGTCAAAAGATTTACAAAAAAAAGGAAATCCACAATCTACCAACATGTGTAGTTGTGGGAAACAATGAGGGAAACCATTTCATTGCTACCAACTTTGACAGCCTCCCAACGGTTGAGAAATTGTCTATTTACCATGAAATTTTTGGCACAACATGCTCTTTATGTTAACAAAATTCATGCCAAATTTCAAGGTCAAAAAATTTATACAAAAAAAATATTTACAATCTACCAACGTGTGTAGTTGTGAGATACATTTTATTAAAGACATTGAAATTGTTGAAGTATGTTAGACACTCATGCTTCTAGATTGAAATTCTCTAGATGATGCAATCTCTAATCAGAAATGCTTCTCAATAAAATCAAGGACAGCCAAATCTAGTTGTGTGCACTTATCACATCTCAAAGAATGCACTTGTTTTAAAATTGGAGACCATACATGCATGAAGAAGCTTTTTCCTCTCAATAAGAATGCTTGCATTTACAATAGAGTATTATAGGAGGTGGGAGGTGGGATGTGGGATGATGAGAGAAGCAAGTGATGGGTGATTATTTTCTAAGCAGAGGTTTGAAACTTTGTGAACATGAGTGATTGAGTGCATGAAAGATGAGTTAACTGAGCAAGTCTAGGCTATGTGATAACTGAGTGGATGAGACATGGGATGAGTGACTGAGGATATATGGAGGTATGTGAGATTTTCTTTAAGAGTGAGTGAGGTTATAACTTACATGTGGTGACTGGTGAGGTTTGGTGAATGAGTGAAGGCTGTGAGGTTGGATGATGGTGAGTGATTGAGGATATGTGAGGGTTTTTTTATAACTGAGTGAGATTATGCATGTGGTGAATAAGGTTGGATCATGGTGAGTGATTGAGGGTATGTGACTGAGTGAGGTTATATATATGCACAGTGAGTGAGGCTGGATCATGGTAATTAAGTGAAGGCTAGATCATGGTCACTAAGTGATGGCTATTTCAGATGAAACTCGTCCTCACATAGTAGGTTTGAGTGAGGCAGGGAAGACAGGAGTTGACATTGCAGCTATTGTTGGAGTCCATATTAGAACAGTTTTAGAGGGTAGTGAAGAAATTTCGAGAAGATGGAACCTATAAGTGCAAACCTTGTGGTGGAAGTCATGCTAAAAAGCTTAGTGATAGAGATGTTCGTGCTATTATATGTGTCTCAAAACTCATTGTTGCTCAACACTCTCTGAGATCACTAATATATGTTCTACTCAAGTGTCTAGATCAACTATTTGGAGGGCCTTACATGAGAGTTGCATTTTCAGTTGAATTGTAGTTAAAAATCCTTTCTTGACACCTCGTTACATGTCTCAACGATTGGCATTTGCTCAAAAGTATTGTAGGTGGAGTGTAAAAGAATGGGAGAGAGTTGTTTGGACAGATGAGTCTACCTTTGAAGTTGGAAAAAATTCTAGACACGTTCATGTTTGGAGAAATGCATATGAGTGCTATTCATTAAGTTGTATAGTTCCAACTTTTAAGAGTGGGAGAACTTCTTTGATGATTTGGGGTGCATTTGCTGGAGGGCAAAAGTCACAACTTGTTTTTATGCCCAAAGATAGACGTTCTGCTAAGGATTTTGTTGAAGTGGTCTACAATGGCAAGTTGCTTCATTTTATGAGTAGAGTGCCATAGGGATTGCTCATGGAAGATGGCGCACCTGTCCATCATAGCAAACTATGTGAAGAATGGAGACAAACACACCTTTTGGAGAAGCTCAATTGGCCTGCAAATTCTCCCGATCTCAATTCAATTGAGAACCTTTGGAAGATTTTGAAAGATGCTGTGCAACATGGCCCAATATGTCCAAAAAATTTAGATGACTTGAAGGTAGTTATTGAAAGAGAGTGGAGGTTAATCAATCGTACAAAGCTCCTTCAACTATGTCATTCTATGCCCTCTAGGTTACAAGCAGTGATTGAGGCAAATGGAAGACATACACGTTGGTAGATTGTAAATATTTTTTTTGTATAAATTTTTTGACCTTGAAATTTGGCATGAATTTTGTTAACATAAAGAGCATGTTGTGCCAAAAATTTCATGGTAAATAGACAATTTCTCAACCGTTGGGAGGCTGTCAAAGTTGGTAGCAATGAAATGGTTTCCCTCATTGTTTCCCACAACTACACATGTTGGTAGATTGTGGATTTCCTTTTTTTTGTAAATCTTTTGACCTTCAAATTTGGCACACATGTTATTAGCATAGAAGGGATCTTGTGCAAAAAAATTCATGGTAAATAAGTAAAATTGCAGCCCTTAGGAGGGTGTCAAAGTTGGAAGTAGTGAAATGATTTTCCACAACTACACATGTTGGTAGATTTTGAATATTTTTTTTTGTATAACTTTCTTGGCTTTGAAACTTGTCACAAATGTTATTAACATAGAAATAACTCTGTGGAAAAAATTTCATAGTAAATAAGCAATTTTACAGCCCTTGGGAGGGTGTCAAAGTTGAAGTAGTGAAACGGGTTTTCACAATTGTTTCTCAAGACAACACATGTTGGTAGATTGTGGATTTCCTTTTTTTTGTAAATCTTTTGACCTTCAAATTTGGCACACATGTTATTAGCATAGAAGGGATCTTGTGCAAAAAAATTCATGGTAAATAAGTAAAATTGCAGCCCTTAGGAGGGTGTCAAAGTTGGAAGTAGTGAAATGATTTTCCACAACTACACATGTTGGTAGATTTTGAATATTTTTTTTTGTATAACTTTCTTGGCTTTGAAACTTGTCACAAATGTTATTAACATAGAAATAACTCTGTGGAAAAAATTTCATAGTAAATAAGCAATTTTACAGCCCTTGGGAGGGTGTCAAAGTTGAAGTAGTGAAACGGGTTTTCACAATTGTTTCTCAAGACAACACATGTTGGTAGATTGTTAATATCTTTTTTTTTATTAATCTTTTGGCCTTGAAGTTTTAATCATATGTTATTAACATAAAGAAGTTTTTATTCCAAGAATTTCGTGGCCAAAAAAAAATAATTCAATCTTTGGGAGGTTGTTAAAGTTGGCAGCAATGAAAAAATTTCCACAGCTACCAATGTTGGTATATTTTAAATAACTTTTTTTCGGTGAATCTTTTGGCCTTGAAATTTGTCATACATATAATTAACTTAAAGATGATTTTGTGGTAAACTTTTCGTGGTAAAATACCAATTTCTGAGCTCTCGGGAGGCTTTCAAAGTTGGCAATACTAAAAAATTTCTTACTGCGAATTCGAAAACGACATTTTGATTGGTACCCCACTGCACAAGTTGTAAACATTGAGACAATCATTCTGGAATTCATGGCTGCATGAAAGTTACGCTTGATTTTTAAAAATTTATAATGTAATATAAAATCAATGGATCCTGCCCTATATTTTTTAGAACTGATAATTCTTAAATTTAAAAATTAGTGCATCTTGGAATGGAAAAAAAGTTGTACAAGTTGTGAACATTGAGAGAATTACTTTGGAATTCATGGGTGCATTAAAGTTACGCTTCATTTTTTTAAATCTACTACGTAACTTAAAATTCATGGGTCTTGCCCTGTATTATATATAACTCATAGTTCTTAAATTTAAAGATTAGTGCACTTTGGAATGGGGAAATGATTGTACAAGTTTTGAATATTGAGAGAATCACTTTAGAATTCATAAGCACATTAAGTTTCCTCCCTTTTTTTCTTAATCCTGTACGCAATCCAAAATTTGTGGACGTTGGCCTGTATTTTAAAAAAATGATGTCTCCTAAGTTTAAAAAGTAGTGCACATTGGAATGAAAAAAAAGGTTGTACAAGTTGTGAATATTTAGAGCATCCCTTTGGATCCATGGTTGCATTAAATTTACAATTATAATTAAAAAATCTACTATGTAATTCACAACGCATAGACCCAGGCTTGTATTTATGGATTGGTATATCATAGGATTTTCTTATCTCTTATTGCTTAACAAAAAAACAAAATAATGATAATTGCAACTTCATTTCAGGAGCAAATGTACTTGTACAGCAAGTTCATATGGGTACAATTGCGGTCATTATTCAAATCATTAAAATTATAAAGGGATAGGTTTTCTTGAAGAAGTTATTTTTTTATTTTATTTCGACTTATACACATGGAGATTCATGAGTTATAGTTACAAATGAATAGTGTTATAGACGTGGGTCCTCGTACCATTGCCACAATTAAAATAAATGTAAAAGTCTTTTTTTGTTATTTTTGAACACATAAAAAATTGGTTCTAAATGACTTTCATACCGTAGTTCCAAACTCCATGAAACCATAAAATAAGGCTGGTGGACTTATAAATCCATGAAATAAGGCTGGTGGGCTTTTGGACCCATGAAACCATAAAACAAGGCCGGTGGGCTTTTTGACGGTAACAATTATGTGCCCAAGAGACGCCCGGTTAAAAAAATCTATAAATGAATTGAATTTAATATCCAAAAAATAACTGTAAGATCTCCTATTCTAAATCGACAGAACTTAATATCCAAAAATAATTATGAAAACAAGTTTCTAATGATTTAAAACGCCAAGAATTTGTGCACCTTTCCTTGTTGAGAGTTTCTTCACAGAATACTAACAATGTGGATAGGATACGGATGGTCCAAGAGATCTCAATGTAAAAACAAAAAAACGAAACAAACCCCAAAACTCTCTTAACCCCTAAATGCCAACATTTTGATAAGGTGTACCAATTTTTTGGAACTGTCACCGTACAAATTCAAACTAGACATATTAGAGATCTCATAGGAAAAGAAAAAACAACAATATCACTTATGAAGTGAAAAATTATAATGTTTGACCACGAGGGTGCTAAAACTACAAAAATCTTTTAATATTCTTTACACAAGCCAAATCTAAAAAGTTGTTGACTAAAAACATATGAGATTAAAGGGCCTAAGATGTATATCCCTGATCATTTTTTGGCTTCCTAAAATCTACTCTTCAATTTTGAAATGAAATTTAAATGTGATTTTTTCTCCAAGATTAAAATCTACTCTACAGTTTTTTTAAATGAATGAATTTAAAAATCTATTTAAGGCTCATTTTCAAAAGCTCTCACCACTACACAAAGTCAAGATTGGAATGGGTACCTTTGTACCAAAACTTAAATAGAAAAATCAGTATCATTTATTTCAAAACCAGATTTTTGATGCTAAGATTAGACTTCAAGAAAAACTTCTTAAAAATTTTAATTACTAACAATAGCAATTTTGTTAAGTTTTATTTAACTTCAAAGTTTTGCAAACACAAGATTAAGGTGCCTTGAGAATTTTACAGGCTGCACGGGTAGAGGAATCAAGTCACGGTCATAGGGTTTAGGAGCACGGTCATAGGATTCCTGACCCCAGGTCATCTCTCTCGCTGGGGTAACCCTAGCCCTAAACTTCCGGATCTGGGAAGCGATGCGAGATTGCGAGATTGCGTGATTGTGTTTGCAAGAGTGTGTGAGGATTGCGAGAATGTGTGAGGATCAAGTTTACTTGCTGGATACCACATCGGTGCCGCTGAAGGTGCTTTGCGCGAAAAAGCTTGCAAATTTGCGAGGTGACGGAATGGGTGAACGCAAATCCAGCGACTGCATCTACAACTACGCCATTTACAACGACTTGGGTGACCCAAATTGCGAGAGTGCAAGAGTGCGAGAATGTGTTTTCTTGCTGTTTTTGTGTTTTAAATTTTTGGGGTTTTCAAAGTTGCTGAGAACAAAAGTGTATAGGGATTGCGAGACTGTGTGAGGATTCCAATTTTATGTGAGTGTTGCAAGAGTGTTTGAGAGTTGCGAGAGTGCAAGAGTGTGTGAAAATTGCAAGAGTGAGAGCGCGAACAAAGTGTGTGAGGATTGCAAGAGTGCAACGACTTAGGTGACCCCAATTGCAAGAGTGCGACAATGTTTTCTTGTTGTTTTTGTGTTTTTGTGTTTTTGAAGCTGCTGAGAACAGAATTGTGTGAGGATTGCAAGAGCGTATGAGGATTCCAATTTTATATAAGTGTTGCGGGAGTCTCTGAGGATTGCAAGAGTGCGAAAGTGTGAGAGTGTGTAAAGATTGCAAGAGTGAGAGCGCTTTAGAATTGCAATTTAGGGTTTGTATGTGTGAGGATTGCAAGAGTGAGAGCGCAAACAAAGTGTGTAAAGATTGCAGGATTGCGAGAATGAGAACGCAAATAGAGTGTGTAAAGATTTCTGAAACCGAGACCTTCAGTTGAGGTGGAAGCTGCTGAGAACGGAAGCTTTAGGACTTGGAGAAGACTTCTCGGCAAATTTTATGATTTATTTCTCCATTTCTTGTGTGTGGTCATTCAATTGTTGCTGTTTGTGTACATGTTCATTCAAATCTGTGTTTTTTGATGTTCTTTTTCATTGTTTTTTTGTTTGATTGCTTGTAGATTTCTTGTTTGATTACTTGTAGACTTGAATGGCCTAGCTGAATTTGTCTAGTTTAGGGTTGGTTTAGGGGTTGAATTTACTGCTCAGAATGTGGTGTATTGTTGTTTGTTTGCAGTTCTCTGTCATTGTAGTTTCAGCCAAGGTTTAGGGTGTTAGAGAATAGCAAGAATCCTAAATTCCAAAAGTCCAAACATTAGAAAGTGCTACAGAAGAAATGAAGTCGACAAAACTAGAAGCCCAAATAATTCCCAAAACAATTTAAGCCGACACCAATTCAACTCGATACCAATTCAACTCAATACCAATTCAACTCAATGCTAGTACTAAAACAAATACAGAAAACGTCAAACTAACTTGAATCAAGTTCAATTAGCGGATAATCGACTAGAAAATGCCAAAAAGATGAAGAATAGAAGCACCTCTGATAACAATATTCAAGTCAATTCGACTTGAATGTCCAAACCAGACACCACGAATTCAAGTCGGTTTGACTTGATTTGAGCCTGGTCGCAGTGTAGTTTATATGGAGCAGGTAAAACAGCATGATGTGTACTTAATTCAAAGGAAAATGCTAGAGAAACACTGCGGAAAAAGTGTTCAAGTCAAATTGACTTGATTACTATGCCGAGAAAGAACATATTCAAGTTGATTTGAGTTGACGTAGAGCACTCAGACATGAATTCAAGTCAATATGACATGAATTGAAGTAGGCAAAGAGAATTCAAAGAATAGACGTGTTGGCCAGATGACAAGAGAGTGAACAATATCTAATATAGGATCAACTCAATACAACTTAAACAGGGTGTGGGGAGAGAACTAAAGAAGAGAAGATCCACAAAAATGCTAAAATTGGTGCCTAGCACCACTAATTCAAGTCGGATCGACTTGATTGAATAGTACTGTCCAAAAGCGTATAAAGCTAAATTTAAGGAATTCAAGTCGATTTGACTTGAAGGGAGGGACAACAGTAACCAGAATATACAAAAAATGCTACAAGGGGAACTAGAGCAAATTGAGGGAAGAGTATTAGTTTCAGTATTGCCCTTTAAGTTGGTTCGACTTGAACTTCACTAACGGCTAATATCAACTTAGGTATGGAGGAGCAGAGCAATCTTCTCAGACAAACTTCAAGAGGTTCCTGATCGAGGGTGACAAGAACCCAAAAGATTACGGAGACGAGCTCATCCTCAGGGAGTGCTAGACATGGAAGGACCCAGAAGAAGTGGAGTATTGGAGCGTGATCCTCACCCCAGCTTCGGGGCATCTGAGTTTTGTAAGGAAGAACAAGAAGTGCTAACCCACGCTTCCAGTTACCCTCTACAAAATTGTAAGAGAAGTCAGCACGGGACCAGACAACCACCTCGTTTTCGTGTCTTGCAAAACCATTCAGCTCATCAAAAAGGAGGAATATACATTCTCCTACGTCATACCCTCCACAGATATAATGTTTTTGATTTCAGCAATTGTGAGAAGCCTGGACGATACATCGTACGTAGGGCTCCAAAAAAATATCATTGAATACATTAAGCAAAAGAGATGGGTCTCTAAGACTAATGGACCACTCCCAGCAAAGACCATAATGTTGAGACTGAATAATGTAATCAAGGGCTTTAACCACATGTGGGAATACAAAAACTCCAGTAGATAGAAAATAGGAGAAAACTGGGTTAGCATAGTCTAATTTTTTTTGAATTTATTATTAGTGTCCAAGAATTCGGGTCAGCTAGAAGGAAATTAGAAATAGCTGATATCTGGATTGCTAGAATTCCGAAACTAGATAAATATTCCGATTAAGACGGAAGCCGTAGGACAGAAGATGGATCCGGAAAGGCTACGACCAGTAGCCTTCTGGCCTAGTCCCTCTAGGGCACCGTTACGAGAACGGTCTCATAGCCGTTCCCCTAGGGAACTGTCGGCCGAACGTTGAGTACTTAAGGGCGCAATTTTTCATTTCTTCTATCTCTTTCTTCTTGTACTTGTAGTGTGCGCTTAGAGAGTGAAAGTGTGATGAGTTAGTACCGCGCTAGGGAGAGATCAGTGAGGTTGATGCCAATTGCACCGGATTAGCCAGTCGATAAACTATGGCAGGATTGGCCCGGATGATGTCTCTAGCGATTTTGAAGGATCTGGAAGTCCGGAAGCACTTAGAGGAGGACTTAGAGACGATAGGATGCGCTGGATTGTTGTGACGCCCCTGGAGTTTGAAGAATGACAAGATCATCACAGAACTCATGGTAGGAGTTCCAATCAGTACCAGTTGACTGTGAGAGGCCAGCCCAAACTCTAGACAGAGGACATCTGGGTGGAAGTATACTCATTTCGGAAAATCGGATTTGGGTTAGCTGCCCGGAATGATAGGACCGGGCAGAGTAAGTTCCGCACTCCGGTGCATAATAAGGAGGAACACAGTATTCATGATTGTATTGTGGATAGGCATAGCCGGATTCTGGAGTTCCTTATTCCGATTTTGTATCTGGAGAAGCTGACCCGAGTTACGGCGACAGTAGGGAGCACCATGTTCGAAGCGATGGAAGGCCGGCCAGTGAATTGGGGTAGACTCATCACGGACGTAGTATCCAAATTAGTCGCGCGCACAACTTCCCGGAAAGCTACCGCGCTCACCTCGTATCTTTTTCATCTTTACCATCAGCAGGGTTTTTTGAATGAGTTGGAAATGCATGCTTACATCCATGGAGAGGAAGTCCTAAAGTACAACTTTACAGAAGAAGTCCAATTGGACCAACCAGCCGCAGGAGAATCCGAAGAGGAGGAATCAGAGCCGCCACCTTTGACTCACAAGCGGATCCGGAGACGGAAGTCAACAGATCAGGCTGCACGAGGCAAGCAGGTGGTGACAGATGACAAACCGCAATTGGAGTATCTGAAAAATGACTACATGAAGGAGTTCTGAGAGTGCAAATATAAGTGGTTCAACGAGTGTCGGTTGATCCACAATGAGATGGCGGAGTACATCAGCAGGGCCATGACACTCTTGGAAGTCAGTTGCCCGGAACAGATAGTGGATGCAATCCGGAAGAGGACGGTGTTGCAACCAAATTTTTGGTTTTCTTTTGCTTACCTAAATGTTAGAACGGAAACGGGTAAATAGGATCCAGATCCTATTAGAGGGGCAAAAGAGGACTAAAGATAGACAATGTTAATCCAGTAAGGAAAAAAATGGATCTGATCCGATCAAAACGCTAGTATTCAGGAGCGGAATCACATCCGGATCTTACCTCAGATCGGATTAGGATTGAACCGGATTGATATGGACTGGACTGGAAAAGGTCATGATGACCTGCCAGGGGTCCTGGGACTATATAAAGGTTGGTCGTCCTCATTTTCACTCCTTTACTTCCCTCGAGTTCTAGAGCTGACTTTGAGCGCTTTTACGCCTCCGTCTGTGCCAGAGCCGTTGTGTGTGTGTGAACTTTAGGCCGGGTACGTTAGAGTGTGTAGGAGAGGTAGAAATTGTGTGGGTTGTAGGTTTTGCGTTGTCTTTCGATTGAGATCAGACGAGAGGAAGTCAGGAACAGGACATATGGCTAGGAGAGAGTGAGGTAGCGACCGGGAAGGGTCCAGTTAGCCATCCGTGTCCATGCCTCAGCTGCGTAAAAGCAGACCGGGAGCGCCCAGTTCCTCCTCTGACGTCAAGCTCTGGAAAGTCATTCCGGTCATCCCTACCGCGGAACCGGCAAGGACCGAGCTCATGGACAGTCTCAACGCAATGGACTGTCTGGTGTTGATGGATAAACCCTAGGGGTTTAGGGAGGAGCGGATGGTGAGAGAGCTGAAGTGTAAGGTGTCAAATGAGTTCGATAACACGCTCCGGGGCCGCTTGACCAACTGAGAAGAAGAGAGGTGGAGGGAAGTTTACAACTTCCGGATGGGAGGTTTCGGCATGGCTGGACGGAGAGCCAAGTTCATCCATGACAAGTTTCATGGAGAGCCAAGCAACAAGGATGGATATGCAGTCGCAGATTGCAAGAGCGACCAGCACCGCAACCTCCTCTAGTTCCTGGTTCCGATTGTCCACCTGGAGACGCTGACAAGGGTGACAATGACCATTGGAGACATGATTTTTGGTTCCTTGAGCGGGAAACGGAAGGTGCACTAGGTCTGGATCTTTTTTGATCTGGTGTCACAGCTGGTGACGAGGATCGGGAAGAGTAGGGCCACTCCTTTGAGTCCCTATCTCTTCCACCTCTACCATTGTAACCAACTCCTCATGGATACAGAGGACAAAACATGGAACCTTCAGGAGTCTATCTTGAAGTACGGAGAGTCGGGTTCGGATCACGAGCCGCAAGATCCAATCGGATCCGAACCCGAGACAGAAGAAGAAGACGAGGAGGAGTACCTTCGGACGAGGAAGCGGATGAAGACGATGCCTCCTCGCAAGAGAGGAACCCCTCCTACCAACCGGTCAACTCCAGAATAGGGACCGAATGTGGAGATGCCAAATTTTGAAGACCCGACCGACCCATTCAATCAGTTGACTGTAATTCTATGCGGAATACGAGCAAATTGGGAGGGCAAGAGGAGGATCCTCGCTAGTGTCGGAGAGCTGGTAGGTGCACCGGAGGATAGTAAGCTACCGAGTAAGGTGGCCTAGTATCTGTCTAATCCGGATGAGCACCGGAAGCAAGAGGCAAAGATTTGTTGGCTTCAAGAGGAAGTCGACACTCTGAAGGCCGAGATGGTAGCCCTCAGAGAGGACAAAGCTGTAGTCTGGGAAATGGCGGAAGCAACCCGGAAGGTGACCGAGTCTGTAAAGGCCACTCTTGGAGAATCCGGATCTGCCGTAGTCAAGGCCAAATTATTTGACAGAGGGGTGCATGAGGAGAAGAAGGTATCCGGTTCCCGGATAGTTTGGATCCTGACCAACTTCACCGATCGGGTAGAAGCGTCATTGGTGGCGGCCAGGGAGGCAGCCAACCAGATGGACATCAGCAGCCGGAAGCTGAATGGGTCCATGTACTCCCGGGAGATCCAACTCTCGGAGTTCTTGCTACCGGATTCATTCGCAGCCGGAGGATCGAATCTGAGGGAGTTCAAGGATCAAATGCCCGAGTCAAGAAAGAGTCACCGAAGGCCTTGGCTTAGGCAACCAATTCATCCGGATTCATCACCAGGATCAGATCTTTCGGATCCTGCTGCCGAGGAGCGGAGCAAGAACCTAACTAAAGTTTTCAACCAACTGCCCGCGGAATCCAAGAGTCCTACGCTGGGTGGGGAGTTAGAGAGTAGATAGGTAGATAGGAATGTAATGTTTGTAAGATAGTTAGGACCAGATCGGATGTTGACTTGGTCTGGCCGGTTAGGATCGGACCCGGATGTCCAACGTGGATTCCCAGGGGCCTTTTTGCCTTGTAATCAAGTTAAATATAAGTCAGCCCCTCCTTGGGAGCTGCGAGTCTTTTTGTCCAAGTTTTGTGTATGTCTTCTCTTGGTCTCTTGTTGCGTGTCTTTCCCGTGTGTGGCAGGGTTGTGTGGTGAGGAATTAGGAAGGCGCATGCTATTGCGGGTGTGATTTCTCCCTTTGGTGTTCTTGTTTTGATCTTATGTGCAAGTGAGCGGGTTGTGAAAGAGTTGGGAGTGGATTTTAGTTCCTCAGCATTTCTAAGGTTTGGGATTCTAAGCAAGACAGCCTTTGTTAGGCTAGGCGGATAGGGAGGGATTCCTTACTCGTGCTAGAACTCCTGGGTGGAAAATCCGGTTGAGTGTCCGATCTCCTGAGAGATCTCGCTGCCTTAGTGGGCAAAGGGAAGGACTTTAATTGATGTTGGAACGGACGGATTCACTTGCAACCGCCTAGCGTCGTACAGACGGAACGTGGCGCTAAGGTCGTTGTAGTATGAAGGGATTGTACGGGGGGGCTTTGTGTGACCGCTGATCCAGAGAATTCTCTGGATTACTGTGAAGGATCAAATCGGATCCGGATTAGTATAGAAAATTAGAGAATAGAGAAGTCGGTCTTCAGCCACTATAAGTGGCGGAAGGAGCGGCGGGCCTACCACTCTCAAAATCAAAGGGCGAACCCTCTGATGGTGAAATAGAGGTAAAACTAAACCGGATGGAAGTAAGAGCCGATGGGAGTTGATTAGACCGAATTGAAAAGTTGGCCGGATCGGGAAAGGAGAAGAGGGTCTGATTGTAGTTCTTGGTGTTGTTGTGTTTCCGGTTGTGGCGTTAGGACCAAAAGAGGAAATATAGGTACTGACTAAGCTTAGAGACCAAATAAGGCTAAATACTTCACGAAATCTCGCGGGTTCGATCTTTAGATTCACTTTTGTCGTACGCGCAATCTAGGCGTAAATATCCTTAACACAAAAATGTGCTAAGATAACACAAAATATTGTCCCAGGGAATTTCCGGATTGTATGTAGCATATTCTATGGATCACGTTGCTGGACATGAGTGCTACAGTTTCTTGGATGGATTTTCCGGTTATAACCAGATATTCATCCGGTGGTGCGATCAGCTCAAGACAACTTTTACGACGGAGTGGGGGACTTACGCCTTCACCCAAAAGCCTGTTGGTTTGTGTAATGCACTCGGAACATTTCAGCAACTCATGATGGACATCTTCAAAGACTTCCTTCGACATTTTATTGAAGTGTTCATAGACGACTTTGTGGTTTTCAGTGACCAGGAAAGTCATCTCGAGTGCTTAAGGAAGACGTTCCAGAAGTGCCGAGAGACCAGTTTGAAGCT
Organism: Neckera pumila; assembly: GCA_963969595.1. NCBI lineage: Eukaryota > Viridiplantae > Streptophyta > Bryopsida > Hypnales > Neckeraceae > Neckera > Neckera pumila. The sequence continues at coordinate 4,063,494 of OZ018418.1, forward strand.
ACACCCAGGAAAACATTTTTTTTCGGAATGGAATCTGGAATTCTACTCGAACACATGGTAAGCCAAACCGGATTACAGGCAGACCTGGAAAAGGTGAAACTGATGCTTTCCCTGTTACCTCCAACCTGAGTTGTCAATATCAAACGTCCGGGACCAATTCACGTCCAAAATCTGGACGTCCAGACGCAGCGTCCGACTGGACGCGGTGGATAAAACCGTCGTAAAAAAGAATTACCTTAGGTAATTCAGACGCCGCGGTCGGCGGTCGGCGGTTGGTCTGACGACCGCGTCGGACGGCTGACGGCGGTTAGTATGATGACCGCGTCGGTCGGCTGTCGATGTCGGTTGGCGAGATCCGGGAGGTCAGGGCAGTCGGGGAGGTCGGGGCGGTCGGGGAGATCGGGTTCAGGACGACAATCACTTACTCACTTTAACTCCTAAAACTCCAAGACCATTTTTCTGCCAAAAAGCACTCAAAACTGCCATTTTTATAGCAAAGAGTAAAAAAAATTGAAAATCATTTTTTTTTCACATCTGACTGTAGGATCTTATGTTTAACTAGTATGGCAATGTGCGGAAAAAATTTCAGAATTTTTGACCGCACACATTGCAAGATATCTGCGTTTAAAGTGAAAAAGACAAGTTTTTCAACACATTGTGGGACTGGATTTTTTGACTTTGAACATTTTTAACTTGAAATTTTTGCACTACAGAGTTTTGAGCTTTAAATCTTTATAGTGCATAATTGAGTTGAGAGTCTAGCAAAAAAAAATCAAATCAAAGAAACCTAATTTTTATTACTAAGAGAATTGTTAAATAGAAGTAGGTACGAGATAGAAGGAAAATTTAACATATTAATATCTTTTATATGGAAATAAAGTGCACTAATCCCAATGGTGAGATTGTTCTAGCAAAAATACTAAACCATGTGGAACTATTTTTTTGAAAAATTATAAAATATGCATTCAGAAATGAATCCTACAAGTTATTTTTTTCAGGAAGATGCTCTAAGTGCCCAAAAAATTAGATTGTCCTTTAACTTTCTCATAACAAATCCAAATGGAATGAATCAAAGCTTTCTAGCTAGACAAAAATATAATCAATGGGGAAAAAAATAAAAATAAAATAAATTTGCAAAATTTTTGTTGCTGCCACTTCTCCCCTCTTTTGAGGTTATTTGGGCATAACTTTTGTTCACGGGCACCGATTGAAAAAAAAATTATATTCCCACAAAGCTTATCAGTTCTTCTATCTTCAAAAAAAGTTTCAAAAAATCAAGACAAAAATTCAGCCCGTAGATACCTACCCAAACTCCAAATTGTCCCCTGAGGGGACAATGGGACTTTAGAGGTTAATAGGGACGGGAATAATTTTAGAACAAATAGGGCAGATTAGCCATTGCAATTGCAGACACTTGGGGGTTTGTTTCATTATTGATATTGAAGAGGTCACGGGTTCGAATCTTATTGTGTACCTTGTTACTCGTTTTCAATAATCAGCTCTTATAAATGTTTATAAATTTGTATTCTACTTCAACTTGAGATGGGATACTATCGAGGTTTATAAGTATTTATGAGAGCTTTTAGCTAGGCCTCAATGTTTTTCCATTCATTTTTTCAATTTCATCCACAAATGTCAAAGTCTTGTTAAGAACTTCTAAGAGTTCATTCATTGTTAACAAAAATCCAACATTTCCATAGATTACATCAATTCTTTCTGAATTTTAAGTGTATGAATTCAATTTACACGTATTAAACTAGGACAACTATGAAGGTGAAATTGTTCACTACATATAATTCGTGCAATATATTATACCTCATTGAAGAAAGAAAACACATAATCAAACTTTATTGGATTGTACTCCAACAGTTTGAATACCAAACAATCCTAATGATGTTTTCTACATCACTAAGCAAAGTAGACAACTTGTACTACAATATAAAGTTCTACCAACCAATTACCATTATGTGCTCTATGTATGATGAGCATCAAAACATCTAAGCGGTTCAGGGCGTTTCAGTCTCTAAGGCTTGTAATCACTATCTTCTTTTACCTCAGCCCCACTACAATCTCCTCTACTTTTCCATTCCATGTCTTCGTCGGATGTGACTTCCATATCGTCTGATGAAGAATTCAAAGTTGTCACTCCTCCCTGTTGTAATTGCCTTGATGTGGATAATCTCCTTGGTTTGTCCTCCCTCTTTTCCCTTTTTACTTTTAATATGGCGTTCCTCCTATCTTCTTTAAGGGAAGGAATCGTCTTCATTTTTCCCTTTGAGGAAGGAAGACATGCATCAAGGGGAGTTCTACCTACACCTTGTCTCTTGGTTGGGCTCGCTGCAAAAGGCTCCATTTTCCTTTTCCTTTTGGATTTTATGGAGTGTTGGGCATCCAATTTCACTCCTTCAGCCTCGGCGGCGGTCGCCGCGGCCGCAGTCCGATCCGAACTGTTGCCAACTGCGCGCCGACCGACCTCGGCGACCGCTCCGATGTGACCGACCGCCCGAACCGGAAAACCCAACTGAAGAAGCCATCCAAACCTGACACGGTAGTTTTAGGGTACACCTGCCGGGGCCGACCGCCTCAGACGACCGCATGGGCCGACCGCTTCGGACGCCTGCCGGGGCCGATCGCCTCAGACGACCGCATACACCGATCGGCTCGGACGACCGCCTGGGCCGACCGCCTGGGTTGACCAGAGAACAAGACCGATCATGGGATTCTACAATTTGCAATAAATCTTGATTCGTTTTTACATTGGAATATTGGATGCTTCCTTTAAGAAGCATCCAATGTAGAATTCATGTAGAACTTATGTGTAAGTGTGATTGATTTTCTTTTTTCACGCTTTAATCCTCTTCCCTAAATAGTATTTCCTAAACCCTAAACCCTAAATCCTACACTTTAAATCCTAATTTCAATGCACTGCAATGTGAAACAATTAAATGTTTCTTTAGTTTTTATTTCAGATCCAATGGAAGGACCAATTGTATTAACCCCTAGAGGACCAAGGTGATATTCCTATCAAAAAACACTAAAAAATGTCATCGTTATTGCAAAGCGTAAAGAACCATGAAAACTTCTTTTTTTTTGCATATCCAACTATAAGATCTTTTCCTTAACTAGTATATGAATATGTGAAAGAAATTTCAAAAAATTTGACTATGTAGATTATAAGATATATGCATTTACAATGAAGAAAATAAGTTTTTTGGCACCTTGCTTAACTATATTTTTTTGCTAATGATTTGGATTTTGTCTTTATTTACATTAAGTAGTTGAGTTCAGAATGTACCAAAAAAAGTTAGGAAAAAAACCACTTCATTTTCACTCATTACAAAATTGTTAAGTAGAGGTGAATTTAAGATGGAAGAAAAAACGAAATTGTTAAAAACTTTTAGATGGAATTGGATCATAATAGTCTCAACGGTGAGATTGTTGTAGCACGGAAATCTAAGATTGTCTAACAAATTCCTTGGGAAAATTCTGAAAATAACATCCAAAAGTGAAACATCCATTTTTTTTTTACCACAGAATCCACAGATTCTTCTCTAAACCCAAAAACTAAGATTGTGAAGAACTTTCTCATTATTAGTCCAAATTGAATGAAACAAAGCTTCACATGTAGACAAAAATGTAGTCTTTGAGAAACAAATTTGAGGATAAAATTAGTTTCACTTTCTCTTAATATTTTTGGTGTGGTCTGCCAAAACTTGTTTTTGCTTATTGTGTCATAACTCTAATTTCCGGGCATCAAATAAACTAAAAATTAAATATCCTCAAATTTCTCGCAAAATCACACAAATTCCACAAATCACAAAAATTTCACTTCATATTGAGACCATAGGTATTTTCCCGACTTAGTTTGTCCCCCAAGGGGACAAGCGGCCTTCTAGGGATTGAAAGGAAAATGAACACTCTACTTCGAACGTTATTTGAACTACCAAAATTCAATTGCATTCAAATTTCCTTTATATAAGAGTGTTTGAGGTGTCCTACATATCTACCTGAAGTACAATTCAAGCACACTTTACTTCTCTCATTCCACTTCAATCATGATTCAAACTATAAATTATATTCAATTTGTTTGGAAATTTCACAAGTGCGCTTGAGGTGTGCTTGATGTGGTCTTTACATATAGGATGAAACGTTTATCTCACAAGTAAAGCGCACCATTGCTTTTCTCATTTAATTGGAATCAAAATTTCCCCCCATATTGTATAGGAAAAATATATTTTACAAGTGATGAGCAAACAACTTTGCTTAATAAACCTCAAGCACACATAAAACACACATTCGAAACCACATCTAATAAAATCAAGTCACAAGTTTTTTGTTTTCAAATGAAATAGAAATACTAAAGACATGTAGATAGACTTGAAGCACACCTCAATCACAACGTTTCTAATTTGAATGCATTTTAAACAAAGAGAGAATTTTTCATATGAACTTAAAGTTCACATGCAGGGTACCTTATTTTCCACCCCTTCAATCATAAACTGAAATAAATATAATTCTTGTTCTTTATAAATTCAAGTACAACAGAAATTTTAAGAATGTGCTTGAAGGTTGCTTGTTTAGTTGAAGTAAACCTTAAGCATTGTTAAGCATGGTAGGAGCACACTTCAAGCACTTTATTACTTAAGCTTAATTTCTAAACCAAAAAAATTTTCAAATTAAAATTTTTTTAATACAAAGAAATCTCAATAGTAGGAATTTGTTTGAGGTGAACTTATGGTAGACCTCAAACGCATTTGAAGCCATTTCATTTATACTTTAAATTTTGAAAAATATTTTTTTTTCAGGAGTTTCTTCTTTCAAATCGAGTGAGAATAGTAGAAACTTATGGTAGGTATATTTCAAGTACAAGTCATGCACATGTGAAGCATACTTCAAACATTTTTTAATAAAATTTCCCTGAGAAAATTTTGTTTTTGAAAAATTAAGGGTGTGAACTTAACCCCTGAACATTGTTGACTATGTATTCACCGAAAATGCTCCAAAATTGCCATTCCCCAAAAAAGTACCAAATTTTAGAAATAAAATATTGTTGGACACATGTAACCATAGAATCTTGTAGTGAATTGGTTTACGAAGATGTGGGAAAATTTTTAGAATTTTCCACTATATACATTGCAAGATAGCAAGGTTTGAATTGACAGAAATGCTTTTTTGGTCCTTACGAAAAACCAGAGAGGTACACTTCACAAGGTGTCATTTGTATGAAAAAGCGTTGAAAATGGTGGTTACTCTTTGGATTCGGTTTTAAAGTCAAGTTGGCTCTATGCTTAAGAATTTCCAAATCATTTGGAATTGTAGAACATATAGGAAAAAATAGTATGTAGAAAGAAGTAGAGAATGATTCAGACCACTAAATTCTTAAGAATTTAATTATATAATTGGAAAATGCCAATCCAAATGGTTATAATGTTGTAATAACCTATCCACATCCAATTTTTATTTTTTTTTCCAAAGATATCGAAAATGGAATTGAACAAAGGACTGCAAAGTTTATTTTTTGAGGCAGGAATCCACAACTGCCCGCAAACTAGATCATCTCACAATTGTGATCTCATAAATGAAAATGAAATAAATCCAAAGCTGAAGTTGCATATATAGATCTGGAGAACCAATTTCAAATTTTATTTTTTTCTTAAAGTGATTTTCTAAGAATTTTTTGAGCTGCCCACCAAGCATTAAAAATCACATATCATACAATAACATTTTAATTGTGCTGTACTGCTGTTAGAAGTTATGAAGAATGTCGGACCTTAAAGCTACTCCTCCTGAAAATGCTGTGTGAAAATTTCAAAGCAAAAAATAAAAACTTTGCTTGTAGTATTGTAGTAAGCTCTCTAAAATGCTATGTTCTCCAAAATGCATATTCAATGCCTTAGGGATTAAATTAATACTTTGATAGGAGTCGTAGTATCTTACCCGAAATTAGATGGTGTGAAAATAATTTAAAAAAATTGTACGACAATCTAGGGAGACAATGTTATTCCCCCCCTCCTCCAAAAGTAGTGTACAAAAATAGAATTTTTTTTTCTACACCGATTGAAGTGTCTTCCCACAAAAAGTAGGGTGTGATAATAAACCAAAAATTCCACACCTATCAAATTTTCTGGTTTCTGTTTTTTTGAAGTTCATAATTTCTTCTTTTGGTAATCTCGACTTTTCTATTGCTCTTGTTTGGTTACTTCAATGCAATGGTAGTCGCATTTTCATAGCAAGCAATTGCATGACATTGCAAGATGGCCTTTGTTCTTAATAACTATTAATTCCTTTAATAAAAATCAGCACTCCTCAAGAGATCCTTAATTCATTTCAATCAGTTACGTCACTCCAAGCAATTCTTGCCATGGCCAGAACTTCTCAAAGACACTTCCGCAAAATTCAATTTCCACTCAGACACCCATGTGCCTTCATTGCTGAGTTCCCTGTTCCATTACTCCTATAGCATTCAGTAGCTTACACCCTAAACCCAAACAAAAGGGGAAAAAACAAGTTTTCTGTACAACTTGTATGATAAGATTATTTGGCTTTGTTTCATCTAAACTTATAATTTTTTATCTATTGATATTCATTTAAAAAAAAAAATTTCTTCAATATTTGAGGGAAAAATTTAAGAAACAAATTTAGGAAATCATAACTAAATTTTCATTCATTATAGAATTGGTAAATGGAACTAGGTTTCAAAATAAAGAAAAAATTTGAAATATGAAATTGAAATTCGGAACAGAACTCCCTTTCGATGTATTGTATCCTTTTTATCAATGGAAATTGTTCATGTGTTTCAAAATAAAAAGAAATTCAGAACACAACTATACCAAAGCTCACATTAGTTTAGAAACTGATTAGAAGCATGTGTATTAATTTCTTCCGAGAACTTGTAAAAACGGGTCGGGGTTTGGGTCAGGTCGGCCGCCCAGGCGGTTTGAGTCGGGGTTGGATTCACCGGTTGTCTGATCGTTCGGTCGGGTTTCGGTCGGTCAGGTTTTCATTCGGGTTTTCGGACGGGTTTTCGGACAATCAGCTGTTCGGTCGGGTATCGGTCGGGTGTTCGATCGGTCTGTCCGATTTTTGGTTGGTCCAAATTTCGATCGGGTCGGTGGTCGGGTATTCGGTCAGTCAAGGTTTCAGTCGGTTTTTCGGTTGGCTTTTCTGTCCTTCAGTCGCATTTTCGGTCGGGTTTTCGGGGGCTATTCAGTCGGTCAGGTTTTTGGACGGGTTTTCGGTCGGGTTTTCGGACGGTCAGGTGTTCGGTCGGGTATTCGGTTGGATTTTTGGTCGATCGGTCCGGTTTTCGGTCGGTCCAAATTTCGGTTGGGTCGGCGGTCAAGTATTGGGTTGGTGAAGGTTTCGGTTAGATTTTCGGTCAGGTTTTCGGTCCTGCGGTCGCATTTTCGGTCGTGTTTTCGGTGGGGTATTCGGTCGGTCCAGTTTTCGGTCAGGTTTTCGGTCGTTCGGTTGTGTTTTTGTGTCGGTCGGGTTTTCGGTCGGGTCTTTGGTCGGTCCGATTTTTGATTGGGTTTTCAGTCGCAGAATTTACCATGTAGGTAAAAAACGTAAAAAGTGAATGTCACAAGACGTTATAGGGGCAGCGTCCCCGGACTCTGGACGTCCTGACAACTCAGCCTCCAACCAGCGTAAAAGAATTCGCGGATTTCTTGGATGTGTGGGCTACTACAGACGGTTCATCGATGGATATGCCAAGAGGGCTATTCCGCTCATGGAACTTCTGAAGAAAGATACGGAATTTTCTTGGACCGGAAAGAGACAGCGGGCCTTCGAGGATCTAAAGACCCAGTTGGCTAAAGCTCTGATCTTGTCAGTTCCGGATTAGACCAAAGAGTTCCATGTTACTATTGATGCATCGGGTTGGTGTTTGGGGTCCATTATGTGGCAGTTCGACGCAAAAAGGAGGGAGAACCCGATCTACTATGCGAGTAGACAAATGAGTTTGACGGAACAGAATTACACCACCACGGAATGGGAAGTGCTAGCCGTGGTATATTCCTATAAGAAGTTCCGGCATTATTTACTGGGATACAAGGTAATTTTCCACATGGATCATGATTCTTTGAAATACCTTGTGAATAAACCAGATTTGTCAGGCCGGATTGCTAGGTGGATTTTGCTCTTACAAGAGTTTGATTACGAAGTTGTAGTCAAACCCGGAAAGGCAAATGTTAATGCGGATTACCTCTTGAAGCAGAGAGGGCAGAAGTCCGTCGCGGATATCTCTGCCGATTTTCCGGATGAATTCTTGAATCCGGTGATGAATCCGGCAGTGATAGAAACTTTAGATTTTCCTTTGGTTGAAGTCTTTTACCTCAGTGATGAATCTGTTTCTGAATACAAGGACATCATAGATTACTTAGTGACGTCTAGATATTCGGACCAGATGAGTCACGAGGAGAAAGAAATTTTCCAAAGGAAAGTGGCTCCTTATACTTTGATTAGAGGAGTCCTTTTTAAGTTAAGAACAGATGACGTTCTCAGACGATGCCTAGAACCCCTGGAACAGAAGAAAGTAATCCAAGCCCTTCACGCAGGGAGTTCAGGAGGGCATTTTGCCTTTGCAAATACAGTAAACCAGATCCGATAAACCGGATACTGGTGGCCGTATTTACATCACATTGGTGGATGTGGATGTGAGGAATTTTGTGCGAAGTTGTGATCAGTGTCAGCAGACAGGAGCACCGTCCTTCCGGAACTATTGGCCATTGACTCCTATCATTCCTCTAGCGCCATTTGAAAAATGGGGGATAGATTTTATTGGACCTATCTTTCCGGTTAGTGGACAGAAGAAGAGGTACACTATCCTAGTCACGGATTATGCCATCAAATGGGTGGAGGCCAAAGCAACCCGGAAGAATGATGCGGAGACTTCAGCAACCTTTTTGTTTGAAGAGATCCTCATGCGATTTGGTCATCTGCTTGAGCTGGTCAGCGACCGGGGAACCCATTTCCTCAATGACGTTATTGTTGACCTAACGACCAAGTACCTTATCAAATACCAGCAGATGACTCCCTACAATCCTAAAGCGAACGAATTGACGGAGCGGGCAAACGGGATTATTGGTAAGATCTTGAACAAGATGGTTTCCGCTCACAAGACGGATTGGGACCAAAAACTACCTTCAGCAGTCCATGCGTACAACACCACAGAGAAGACCACAACCGGAAAGACACCATATTTTTTGGTCTTTGGTCAGAAGGCAATCCATGGAGTGGAGTTAGACGTGGAAACTTTCCGAGTCATAGCAGCTCAAAGTGCGGAGTCAAGAAAGGATACCTCTTCCCGACTCCTTGCCATTGAAGAATTGGAAGAGATCCGGCATATAGCCTTAGGGAGAACCCTAGAAGTACAAACAAAACGGAAGGAAGACTATGACCGGAAACTTCCAGCTGATCACAGAATCCAAGAGGGAGGACTAGTTCTCCTCTATGACAATCATCATAAGGATTTCCCAGGTAAAGTGGACACCTGATGGATGGGACCTTTCAGAGTCAACCAGGTTTTCCAGAACGGATCTCTACAATTGGAGAATTTACGAGGTCAGTGGCTTGACACTCGAGTGAACGGATCTAGGGTGAAGAAGTACATTGCTGCTACTTCTTCCGATGACTCCGAATGATGTTCGCAGGGACGCTCACAGATGAGGAAGGGATAATGTCGCAACCAGAATTTTTGGTTTTCCTTTGTTTATCTAAATAATGGAACGGAAACGGGTAATTAGGATCCGTATCCGGTTAGAAGGGCAGAAGGAAACTGGAGAGTGACAACGCTAATCGAGTAAGGAGAAAGCTGGATCTGATCCGGTCAGAATGTTAGTATTCAAGAACGGAATCACATCCAGATCTTACCTCAGATCGGATTAGGGTTGGACCGGATTGATATGGACCGGAGCGGAAAAAGTCATGATGACCTGCCAGGGGTCCTGGGACTATATAAGAGCTGGTCGTCCTCATTTTCACTCCTTTACTTCCCTTGAGCTCTGGAGCTGACCTTGAGCGCTTTTACGCCTCCGTCTGCGCCAGAGCCGTTGTATGTGTGCTCGCTTCCGGCCGGGCATGTCCGAGAGTATAGGAAAGGTAGAAAGCGTGTGGGTTGCAGGTTTTGTGGTGTTTTCTGGTTGAGATCGGACAAGAGGAAGTGAGGAATGGGATGTGCGGCTAGGAGAGAGTGAGGTAGCAATTGGTAAGGGTCCAGTGGCCATTAGTGTCCATGCCTCAGTTGCGTAAGGCCAGACCGGGCGCGCCCAGTTCCTCCTCCAACGTCAAGCTCCGGAAGGTAGTTCCGGTCATTCCCACGGAGGAACCGGCCAGGTACGAGCTCATGGAGGATCTCAACGCCATGGGGTGCCTTGTGTTGATGGATAAACCCTGGGGGTTTAGGGAAGAGCAGATGGTGAGAGAAATTAGGTGTAAGGCGTCGAACGAGTTCGACAACACTCTCCGGGGCCGCCCGACCGAATGGGAAGAAGAGCGGTGGAGGGAAGTTTACAACTTCCGGATTGGAGGTTCCCGCATGGCAGGAAGGAAGGACTAGTTCATCCATGGCAAATTTCATGGGGAGTCGAGTAACAAGGACGGGTACGTGGTCGCGGACTGTAAGAGCGACTGGCATCGCAAGCTCCTGTAGTTCTTGGTTCTGATCGTCCACCCGGAGAAGCCAACGAGAGTGACGATGACCATCGACAACACCATTTTTGGTTCCCTGAGCGGGAAACGGAAAGTGAACTAGGCCTGGATCTTTTCCGATGTGGTGTCCCAGCTAGTGATGAGGATCGGAAAGAGTAGGGCCACTCCCTTGAGTCCCTATCTCTTCCACCTCTACCACCGGAACCAACTCCTCATAGAGATGGAGGAGAAGACGTGGAGCCTTTAGGAATCCATCCTGAAGTACGGGGAGTCAAGTTTGGATGACGAACAGGAAGAGCAAACCGGGTCCGAACCCAAAATGGAAGAGGAAGAAGAGGAGGAGCCATCCCGGCCGAGGAAGTGGATGAAGACAACACCTCCTCGCAAGCGAGGGACCCCTCCTACCACCCGGTCGACTCCAGAGCAAGGACCGGATGTGGAGATGCCGGATTCCAAGGACCTGACCAACCCGTTCAACCAGTTGACGATAATCCTGTGCGGGATACGAGCGGATTGGGAAGTCAAGAGGAGGGCCCTTGTCGCTATCAGAGGTCTGGTGGGTGCACCGGTAGATAGTGATTTATCGAGTAAGGTGGGTCAGTATCTGTCCGATCCGGATGAGCACCGGAGGCAGGAGGCAGAGATCCGTCGGCTTCAGGAGGAAATCGACACCCTACGGGCTGACATGGTAGCCCTCAGGGAAGACAAGGCTGCAGTCCGGGAGATGGCGGAAGCAACTCGAAAGGTGGCCGAGTTGGTGAAGGACAATCTCAGAGAGTTCGGATCCACTGCAGTCAAGGCGGCACTATTTGACAAAGGGGTGCATGAGGAGAAGAAGGTATCCGGTTCTCGGATAGTTCGGATCCTGACCGACTTCACCAATCGGGTGGAAGCATCCTTGGCGACAGCAAGAGAGGCAGCCAACCGAATGGGCATCAACAGTCGAAAGCTGAACGGGTCCATGTACTCCTGGGAGATCCACCTCTTGGACCTATCCCTACCGAATTCTTTTGCAGTCAGAGGGTCGAATCTGAGGGAGCCCAAGGATTATACACCCGAGTCGAGGAAGAGTAACCGGAGACCTAGGCCTGGACAATCGATTCATCTGGATTCATCGCCAGGGTCAGATCTTCCGGATCTAGCTGCCGGGGAGCGGAGCCGGAACCTTGCGAACATCTTCAACCAACTGCCCGAGAAACCCAAGAGTCCTACACTGGGTGGGGGAGTTGGAGAATAGATAGGTAGTTAGGAATGTAAAGTTTTGTAAGATAGTTAGGACCGGATCGGATGTTGATATGGTCTGGCCGGTTAGGATCGGACCCGGATGTCCAGCGCGGATTTCCGAGGGCCTTTTTGCTTTGTACTCAAGTTGTATATAAGTCAGCCCCTGTTTGGGAGCTGCGAGTCTTTTCGCCCAAATTTTGTGTATGTCTTCTCTTGGCCTCTTGTTGCATGTCTTTCCCGTGTGTGGCAGGATTGTGTGGTGAGGAGTTAGGAAGGTGCATGCTATTGCGGGTGTAATTTCTCCCTTTGGCATTCTTGTTTTGATTTTATGTGCAAGTGAGCGGGTTGTGAAAGAGTTGGGAGTGGATTTCAATTCCTCAACATTTCTAAGGTTTAGGATTCCAAGTGAGACAGCCTTTGTTAGGCTAGGCGAATAGGGAGGGATTCCTTAGTTGTGCTAGAACTCCTGGGTGGGAAATCCGGTTGAGTGTCCGATCTCCTGAGAGATCTCGCTGCCTTAGTGGGTAAACGGAAGAACTTTAGTTGACGTTGGAACGGACGGGTTCACTTGCAGCCGCTTGGCTTTGTATAGACGGAACGTGGCGCCAAGGTTGTTGTAGTATGAGAGGATTGTACGGGGGGTCTTTGTATGACCGGCGATCCCGAGGGTTCTCTGGGTTGCTGTGAAGGATCAAATTGGATCCGGATTAGTATAGGAAATGGGAGAATAGAGAAGTGGGTCTTCAGCCACTATAAGTCACGGAAGGAGCGGCGGGCCTGCCACTCTCAAAATCAAGAGGCAAACCCTCTGATGGTGAAACAGAGGTAAAACTAAACCAGATGGTAGTAAGAGCGGATGTGAGCTGATCAGACCGGATCGGAAAGTGGATCGGATTGGAGAAGAGAAGGAGGGTTTGATTATAGTTCTTGGTGTTGTTGTGTTTCCGGTTGTGGTGTTAGAACCGGAAGAAGAAATATAGGTACTGACTTAGCTTAGAGACCAAATAAGGCTATCTACTTCACAGAATCTTGCGGGTTTGATCTTTAGAGTCACTTTGTTATACTTTAAAGTGGTTTTTGGTAGTATAACTAGGAATTTGCTTGCCCTGTGCTGCGACAGCACCGCTGTTGGGGATTCCAATTGCGTGTAGCATATTCTAGGTTGGGTCCGGTAGGGGTTAGAAGAATAGAACTTGTTCCGGAATTGTAGGACTGAAGGTTCAGTTTAGGACGGAAGTGAGAGGAAAGGGGTTCTCGCGTCTTAAGCCGGGAGAGAGTTCGAAATAAACTGCCAATTGTTGCCTCATGAGTAGGTCGTCATATCGAAATCCAGGTGGACAACGACCGGCTCGAGCGGAAGAAGGTCCCAAATGAGCTGTGGTCCACGGAATTCTTGCTCCGGAGTTAGACGACGAAATAGTGGTTGTACCCGTCTTTCATATTGTATTGGAAGGAGAACTGGAACGATTACAAAGTCCGGAAGCAAGAGAGCAACCAGAAGGGGAGAGAGTAGAGCTAGAGAGGCATCCTGATCCAACTTCTTCAGAAGAAGAACAGAGGGAGGACGAAGTAGAAGTCATGAATTCCAGAACCCGTCTTTGGTACAATAAGTTCAAGGGAGACGGAAGCAAGGATGTAGATGACTACATGAAAGAGTTTGAGGCCACTTCAATAGCCAACCAGGAGGATCAAGGATCCCAGCAACGTATTTTTCAAGGTTTGCTGAAGAGCGAGGCCTTGAGATGGTACTAGGATGTTCTAGAATAACTGGGATTAGTTGAAAGAACTCTTCCTCCGGACGTTCAGAGAGGTGGGAGGAGAAGCCCAAGCTCTCAAGAGGCTAAGTAAAGTTACCATGCGCCCCAAGGAGTCAGTTCGGAAGTATAGGCAGAGGGTGAAGGATCTGATCAAGAAACTCACCACGAATGTAGCCGCCAGTATACAAGTGGAATGGTATGTGGCAGGATTTCCGGAGGAGATGGCATTCCAGATCCGGCAATCCCGTCCCACCACATTACGGGAGGCCATGGGGTCGGCCCAGAACTACAAAAATTTGGCTCAGTCGCTGCGGAGATCCATCAAAAAGAGTGCCAAGATGGACAGGGGACGTAGTAAGAAGTACAAAAAGAAGGAGAGGAGGAGACGGAAGTTTTCGGAGTCAGAACATTCGACCTCTGATTCTGGAATAAAATCCTCCCAGACCGAGTCATCCAGCTCCGACACGGAACCAGAAGTCTCCAGCAGCAATCGACATTCATAAGGTAGAGAAGATCAGGGTAGTCGGAGCTTGGTGAAGGTGAAGGTGGAAGATGATGCATCCAAGAAATTCATGAAGAATATCCAAGAGTTGTTGGAAGCAATCAAAGTCAATTTGGCCGACAACCGGAAGCCGAGACGGATTGTCCCGACCACCCAAACCAACGTCTGGTGTGCAAGGTGCGGAAGACTCGGCCATTACGCTAGCGAGTGTAACCTTGACCAACAAAAGCAAGTACACTATGTGGACAAGGAAGGAGTGTACTACACACTACCCAAAGTAGAAGAATACGAGGAGCAAATCAATCTGGTTTTCTAGGTCCAGGCTGGATACGGGAGAGGAAGGGTACCTCAGCAACTAATCCGAGTACCTACAAATCTGTATGCAACCGGGCCCAGCCAAGGTAATTTCCTTGCGTCAAGGTTTCCACCAGGATGCTGTTTCTTGTGTGGTAGCCCCCATCATTACGCAAACAATTGTTTTCATGGGAGATTAAGGCAAGGTGCACCATTGCCTCTACCTTGTCAAAATCGTGGGCAATATGGACATGCCGTTGGTGATTGTCCTAAACCTCAAGAAGCTAGAACTCTCTACAAACAGGTCGAAGTTCCGCCCAAAGACTGATCCGGACTCAATTACGGTTCCGTTGACGGAATTGAGAATCCGAAGAGTTGACAATGAAGGGTAGAACTTCCGGAAAGTAGAGAGGGATTTATTCATAGAGTAGAAACCCAAAGTTTCACCAAGAACCAGGAAAATGAGAGTAGAATTAGGAAACATAGAAATAGACCTAATAGAAATCCAAATCCGGATTTCTGCGATTCCGATCACTCCGAGATAAGGGAACCCGTTCACCCCATAGTAGAGTTAGAAAAAGGGGTCGACCGTAACCTGATCTCCATTGACATCAGTAAGCAGATGCAGGAAAGCTTGGAGGGATCTTTGAGAGTTTCGGAATCTGCTTGCTGGGTCGTCACTTTTGATGAAGTTCTAGTTGTCATCAATCCGAAACTTAAGGTGGACGAATATGATATCGTCCAAAATATCAAGGGACAGCAGGCGAATGTCACTATTGGGCAACTCCTGCATGACAACATAAACTATCAGAAGTTGATCCGGGACGCTTGGACGAAGAAGAGGAGGAAAAGATTGAAGTTACCATTGGTAGCTGTGAATTTCTCACAGGCAGAAGAGTACGGAGCGCCAGAACTGGAAGTAGAAGTAGGCAAATGCATTGTGCCTGGAGTTCTAGTAGATGGCGGATCCGGAGTCAACTTGGTGTTGGAAGACACGGCATTTGACCTGGGGTATACATCCTTCCAAGCGACGGATCATGTACTGAGAATGGCGGATCAATCACAGGTGTATCCGGTTGAAAGATTGTGGAAGATTTCAACCCGGATCGAGAAGGAGACCTACCTCCTCAACTACGTGGTGATCCGAGTAACAAAGAGAAGACCCTTTCCAATGCTACTTGGGAGACCCTGGCTGTACACGATGTCGTACGCGCAATCTAGGCGTAAGTATCCTTAACACAAAAATGTGCCATGATAACACGAAATATCGTCCCAGGGAATTTCCGGATTCTATGTAGTATGTTCTAGCTATCCAGCTTTTCTATCTTTCTTTTCTTCTCACTTACTTACTCTCTTTTCGGCTTCCTTCACAATCCGGATTATAAACTATCCGGAATTCGATTTACGTCTCTGCTTCCAATCCGATTTTCTATACCTCTGTTTTACCATCAGAGGGTCCACTATTGGTCTTGTAGAGGGGTAGGGACTCACCACTTGTTGTTCTCCTACAATTCTAACAAACACAAATAAAAACACCCAAGTACTCAAAGGGTTGTAGCAAGACAAGAAGATCCGGATCCTCACAGCTCCCGGATGGTAATACCGGAAAGCAGGTCACTCAGGAATACTTCACTCTCCCTAACTACAACGACAGATCTCAGAGTTAAGTATAAGGGATTGTGATCTTTCTAGAGGTTGAATGAATTCTAAGGTTGGCAGATCTTCCGAACAGGTAGGAACTTCCTTGGGCGGGCGCTTACCTCTGCACGGCTTGACAACCGGACTTGCTTCCCCGCTACTCAGATCCAGACTACTCTAGTAGTAATTTAAAGACACAGTGCGCAGCTCCTAAGGCAACAATCCAACAACATTACAATAGCACACTCTCGACTTAGACCGTATTCTCCTAAATCCGGATTCCTCCTCACCCGTCCTTTCCTTCCAACACTCAAACCACAAGGCAACACAATCCGGATACATTGATAAAGCCAAACTGCATACCCGAGAGCTTAGATATTGAAAAGGGAATGAAATACAAATGAGTATCAACTAGGAGGGAATGAGAGGCAACTAACTTGCCCGCCCTTAAAAACCCAAATCAAAACCAAAGTCAACAGCCTAAAAACAACAAAGGGCAGCCCAAAACCAGGGCAACCTCACACACACACCAAGGAAATCCCGATTTAACCGGGAAAGTCCTTATCCCTAAACTTTCGGAATCCGGACCCACACTAGGATTCCGGTTCCGGACCTAACTAACTAAATTCTAATCCACCACCACAAGTAATCCCCTTTGAACTGCTTGGTCATCCGAGACTTCTTTGAACTCCCGGCTCCCTGCTTGGTTGTCAATTTATCGGAACCCTTGGCTGGCGTCATCTTGGCAGCTCGAGGCGGATTCTGCCGGGTCACAGGAGACGTCTCTTCTTCATCCGTATCCTCCTCAGAATCAGTAGCGGATTCAAACTCACCAAATTCAGAGTCCTCGATTTCTTACTTGGCTGGCTTCTTACCTTCTGGCTTCCGCTTCTCCGACTTCCGGAGTTTGAGTTGCTTCCCAGGTTCTACCATCTCCAGTTCTTCTTCCGAATCCGAGAATTCAACCTCCACTATTTCCGTCTTCGTGTTCTTCCGGGTTTCCGGCTTGAGTTCCGGTCTTGCCTCTGGAGCCGGATCTCCCAAATCGATCAACTGTGTCCCCCGTGCTGGTGATGGTTCCACCATGTGGGGGAATTTCTCCGGATGTTCCCTTGCCGGATTTATCGTTTCCATACCTTCTAAGAGGTCCTTCCGGATTGGCAATCTCTGCCCTGTCTTTCCGGATCCCGCCGGAGACTGTAAGGAAGGACTAAAAGTACTCACGGTTCCCCACTTCTGGAATTGACCTAAGGAAGGTACCTGGGGCAGCTTGAAGAGAGACTTCAAACCCGGGTCTTCTTTTGTTCCGAAAGTTCCGGCTCCGTACTTGACCGGCGACTCCATGAAGATATCCGGAAGCAGCCCGAACTCGTCCTTGGCCACATCCAGAGGTCTCAGCAGCTGCCTCATTTCGTCTAAAACAATCTTCATCTTGGCCTCGTAATTGACCAAGACTTGCAACACTCGAGATCCGGTGACGATGCCATCGGTATCTAATTTCTTTGTGAAGAGCGCGGACCGGATGATCAAATGTTTCAGTTGTTCTACCAACCCCTTCAAATCTCGGACGAGCTTCAGGGCATCCGTCTCCTTTTTCTGGGCTGAGATCAACTGTCCCTCCGTCCAGTGAAACTTGTTCTTGTAGTTATCCCGTTCCGCCTTCAGTAGTGCGATCTCCTTGTCCTTCTCTTGGAGTAGTGCCGGATCAGGTCTCTTCCGGATTTCGTTGAAGATCTGATCCGTCTCAACGTTCAATTTGCTGGCGACTCCCGTGATCACCCCTGCCATTTTGGCGTGCATCTTCCGACACTGTGCCATCCACCGGGCTCCGGCATCATAGAAGTCGGAGACATCGATATACTCCGGCGACGGTTGGTTCAGGGCCGGATTCGATTCCGGCACGTCCATACTCGTGAATCCGGATTGGTTACCTTATACCGCTTCTTCTTCTCCAGCGGCTTTGGTTTCGGCTGCTCCTCTTCTTCTTCTTCTTCTTCGGTCGCTTCTCCCGTCGGCTTCAACTCCTCTGTGAATCCGTATTTCAGGATCTGCATTCCGGTCTCATACGCAACTTGTTCCGGCGAGGTCATGTAATCATAATAATGATACAAATGGAACAAGTACGTAGTGACGGGACTCTGCTTGGCCTTCTCGACCGCCATCACCATCTTCTTGACCTTCTGGTGAATTAGGCCTGCCCAATTCCCAACTCGGCCTTCCAGCGCTCCGAAAATCGTATTCGCGACTGTGACCGTAACTCTTGTGGGCTTTTCCGGATATACTATGGGAATTAGGAAATTCAGTAACCTCCTATGACGCTCATTGCTACAGTCACCCATAGAGAAGCCCTCCTTGTGGTGCGGTGGCTTCTTGAATTTCCCCTCATGAAACTTATCCGTCCGGGTTGCGCTTCCGGATCCGAACTGCGTTAACCCGTAAGTTTCCGCCCACATCCCTTCCGTCCAGGACGATAACCACCCTCTTGGCGTCGGCTCCAACTGGTTTGGCGCCCCAAAAACTAACTCCCAAAGAAAGTCCTCGCTCCTCACCATCCAGGGTTTCCGGATGAACCCTATACACCCTAGTGTGGATAGATCTTCCTCTAACTGTAAACGTTCACTGGGATCAGATGGAATGATCGGGTATAAGAGTTTGACAAACGGAACTGTCTTCTGCCCCTGCGCTGACGTTTCCGCCATTGAACTCTAATCCGGTGCAATCGGCACCCTCCTTTCCTTCTCTCCCTATCCGGCCTAACTCACCACTCTTTCACTCTTCTAAGAGAAAACGCGCTCCAAACCTGCAAACACACACCTCCTCGAGCGGAAGAAAGAGGGAGAAGAATGAGAAGATGATCCGTTTAAGTACCCGGCCAGTGACCGACACCCATTGGTTCGGACATTTAATGCGCCGCCTTTTTCAAACGGATCCCTAGTTTCCGTAGGCCGGACCCCTAGTTCGTAGGTTTGTCGGAATCCGGATCTCCTTCCGGTTTCCGAATCCGGTAAAAGTCCGTCCCTTACTCCTTCTACAAACTTTTGTGAGCCGGAACTTTCCGGCTACCTAGTTTCTACTAAAAGTTCCGGTTCAAGGTTCCACTACTACAAAATTTCGAAAATATTTACGGAATTGATCCTAAACTAATCCGGATTTCTAAATAATGACATTGCGTGCCCTCACACACAACGAGGACCCTGGTGGATTGGAGAACCAAGGAGTTCGTAGTCGGAGAACCGAGCTTACGAATCCCCTGGAAACATGTGGACTATATGCGAGGAATGAGTGAGTCGAACGGATACACCACGGATTGGTCAGATTCGGAAGATTCCGACTCAGTACCCAGCTACTTCACATCGGTGACAGAAACGGATTTCGAGTTTCCGGAACCTACTTTGGAGATGGCAACAGAAGAATCTGAACTCGTGAGATCTGAAATCCAGTCAGAGGACCGATCATTGGGAGAGGTGGATATCCCACTCTCTTTTTATTAGATACGGCAACAAATCATGGAAAAGAAGATTCCGGCTGCCATTTTCAGTAAACCAAGTCAGGAGGCTTCTTGGGATGATTTCAAAGAAGACGCGAAAGAGGCAGAACCAGAGCAAATCAAGACAATTGTAAGTCCCTTCGACTACGAGAAGGTGGAACTTGCCTCCAGAAAGTCATTCTTCATAAGTAACTCCATGTCACCATTGGAGAGGGAAGGATACGGGAAGTTATTGGAAGAATACCTTGACGTTTTCGCATGGGTGGCTTCCAACTTAAGCGGAATTCCGGCTAAGTTGGGAGAGCATCGGATTGACCTGGTGGAGGGAGCGGTTCCTGCCCGACAATGCCAATACCGGCTAAATCCGAGATATTCCTTGATGGTGAAAGAGGGGATTGATGCCCTTTTGGAAGCCGGATTTATCTACCCAGTTCATAACTCGGAATGGGTCTCTCCGGTCGTCGTGGTTCCTAAGAAGAAGGGACCTGATGGAAAGATCAAAATCCGGGTTTGTCAAGATTTCCGGAAGTTGAATATGGCAACCAGGAAAGACTACTTTCCATTGCCCTTTACGGATATCATTCTGGATCATGTTTCCGGAAACAAATGTTATAGTTTCCTGGATGGATTCTTTGGATACAACCAAGTCTTCATCCAATTGATGGATCAGCTGAAGACGACATTCACGACGGAATGGGGAACCTTTGCGTGCACTTGGATGCCGTTCGGATTATGCAACGCTTCGGGCACATTCTAGATATTGATGATGGACATCTTCCGAGATTTCCTACGACATTTTCTGGAGGTCTTCATTGATGACTTTGCGATATTCAGCTCTCGAACCTCGCATCTGGAGTATTTGCGGAAGACTTTCCAGCAGTGTCGGGAGACAAATCTCAAGTTACACCCCGGAAAGTGCTTCTTTGGAATGCTATCCGGAATATTGCTAGGACATGTGGTAAGACGGAAAGGTTTGGAGGTGGATACAGATAAAGTGAGAGCCGTGCTGGCCCTTACTGCCCTAACCTGTGTATGAGAGATCCGAGGATTCCTCGGATGTGTAGGTTATTACAGGCGATTCATTGAGGGATATGCCCGGAAGGCGATTCCCCTGACGGAATTGTTGAAGAAAGACATGGATTTCAGTTGAAATCCGGAAAGACAACAAGCTTTTGAAAGCTTGAAGACGGCTTTGGTCAAAGTGTCGCAGCACAGGGCAAGCAATTTCCCAATTATACTACCAAAAACCACTTTAAAGTATAACAAAGTGACTCTAAAGATCGAACCTGCGAGATTCTGTGAAGTAGATAGCCCTATTTGGTCTCTAAGCTAAGTCAGTACCTATATTTCCTCTTCCGGTTCAAACACACAACCGGAAACACAACAACACCCAGAACTACAATTAGACCCTTTCTTACTTCTCCGATCCGGTTCACATTCCGATTAGGTCTGATCAACTCTCATCCACTCATACTACTACCCGGTTTAGTTTTACCTCTGTTTCACCATCAGAGGGATCGCCCCTTGTTTTTGAGAGCGGCAGGCCCGCCGCTCCTTCCGTGAATTATATTGGCTGAAGACGCACTTCTTCTTTCTTCAATTCTCTACACTAACCCGGACCCGGTTTGATCCTTCACAACAACCCAGAAAACTCTTCGGATCACTGGTCACACAAAGACCCCCCGTACGGCCCTTCCATACTACAACAACCTTAGCGCCCCATTCCGTCTGTGTGAAGCCAGGCGGCTGCAAGAGAACCCGTCCGTTCCAACCTCTACTAAAGTTCTTCCGTTTGTCCAATGAGGCGGCGAGATCTCTCAGGATATCGGACACTCAATCGGATTTCACACCCAGGAGTTCTAGCGTGACTAAGGAATCCCTCCCTATCCGCCTAGCCTAACAACGGCTGTCTCGCCCGGAATTCTAAACTCTAGAGCTGCTGAGGAACTGGAATCTACTCCCAATGCTTTCGCAACCCGCTCACCTGCACATAAGACCAAAACAAACATGCCAAAGGGAGAAATCACACCCACACTAGCACGCGCCTTCCTAACTCCTCGCCTCATGACCCTGCCACACA
Organism: Neckera pumila; assembly: GCA_963969595.1. NCBI lineage: Eukaryota > Viridiplantae > Streptophyta > Bryopsida > Hypnales > Neckeraceae > Neckera > Neckera pumila. Next base: position 4,085,126 of record OZ018418.1, read on the forward strand.
CGAGAGAGACACACAACAAGAAGCCAAGAGAAGACATACGCAAAAATGAGGTGAAAGAACTTCCAGCTCCCAAGCGGGGGCTGACTTATATACCACTTGATTACAAAGCAAAAAGGGACCTCGAAATCCGCTCTGGAAATCCGGATTCGATCCTAACAAGCCAGACCGGATAGTCATCCGATCCGGTCCTAACAAGCCAGACCGGATAGTCATCCGATCCAGTCCTAACTAACTTACAAATATTTTACATTCCTACTAACTTCCTATCCTACTTTCCAGTTCCCCCGCCCAGCGTAGGACTCTTAGGTTCCTCAGGCAGTTGATTGAAGACGTCCGCCAAGTTCCGGCTTCGTTCACCGGCAGCTGGATCCGGAAGATCTGCCCCGGGCGACAAATCTATCTGAATTGGCTGCCCCGTCCCAGGTCTCTTCTGACTCTTCCATGACTCGGGTGTGTGATCCTTGCGCTCACCCGGATTCGATCCTCCTGCTGGAAACGAATTCGGCATCGAAATGTCCGAGAGGTGGATTTCAAGGGAGAATAAGGACCTGTTCAGCTCCTGACTGCTGATGTCCATCCGGTCGGCCGCCTCTCGTGCTGCCACTAAGGATGCTTCCACCCGATCGGTGAAGTCGTTGAGGATCTAATCTATCCGGGAACCAGATACCTTCTTCTCCTCGTGCACCCCTTGGTCAAATAAGGCCGCCTTGACTGCGGTGGATTTGGACTCTCCAAGAGTGCCCTTCACCGACTCAACCACCTTCCGGGTTGCCTCCGCCATCTCCCGGACTGCTGCCTTGTCTTCCCTGAGGGTGACCTTGTCCGCCCTCAGAGTATTGACTTCCTCCTGAAGTCGACGGATCTCCGTCTCCTGTTTTTGGTTCTCTTCTGGATCGGCCAGGAATTGCCCCACCTTACCCAGCAAATCGCTATCAACTGGTGCACCCATCAGTTCCGAGATAGTGGTCAAAGTCCTCCGCTTGACCTCCCAGTCCGCCCGTATTCCGGCCAGAACAACCATTAACTAGTTGAACGGGTCGGTCGGATCCTCGAGATCCGGCATCTCAACATCCGGTCCCTGTTCTGGTGTGGACTGGGGGTTTGAGGGGGGTCTTCTCTTATGAGGAGGCGTCATCTTTTGACGCTTCCTTTGTCAGGGCGGCTCCTCCTCTTCTTCTTCTTCCGTCTCGGGTTCGGATTCGGTCTGCTTTCCACCTCGTCATCCGAACCCGACTCTCCATACTTCAGGATCAATTCCTGAACACCCCACGTCTTCTCCTCAGTAAGATGAGAAGTTGGTTCTGCTGGTAGAGGTGGAAAAGGTAGGGATTCAAAGGAGTGGCCCTACTCTTTCCAATCCTCGTCACCAGCTGGGACACCAGATTGGAAAAGATCCGGGCCCAGTTCACCTTCCGCTCCCCACTCATTGAACCAAAAATGGTGTTGCCGAGGGTCATCGTCATCCTTGTCGGCTTCTCCGGGTGGACGATCGGAACCAGGAACTAAAGGAGGTTACGATGCCGGTCGTTCTTATAGTTTGCGACCGCGTACTCGTCCTTATTACTCGGCTCCCCATGAAACTTGTCATGGATGAACTCGTCCTTCCGCCTGGCCATATCAGAACCTCCCATCCGGAAGTTGTAAACTTCCCTCCATCGTTCTTCTTCCCATTCGGTCGGGCGGCCCAGGAGAGTGTTGTTGAACTTGTTCGACACCTTGCACTTGATCTCCCTCACCATCCGCTCCTCATAAAAACCCCAGGGTTTATCCATCAGGACGAGGCACCCCATGGCGTTGAGATCCTCCATCAGCTCAGTCCGAGCCGGTTCCTCCATAGGAATGACCGGAACTATCTTTCGGAGCTTGACGTCGCAGGAGGAACTAGGAGCGCCCGGTCTGGTCTTACGCAGCTGAGACATGGACAGTAGACGACCGCTGGACCCTTACCAATCGTTACCTCACTCTCTCCTAGTCGCACGTCCCGTTCCTCACTTTCTCTCGTCCGATCTCAACCGGAATGCACTCACAAAACTTGCAACCCACACGTTCTTTACTCTTCCTACACTCTCAGACACACCCAGCCGGAAGCGCACATACATCAATGGCTCTGGCGCGGACGGAGGCGAAAAAGCGCTTAAGGTCAGCTCCAGAGCTCAAGGGGAGTAAAAGAGTATAAATGAGGACGACCAGCCCTTATATACTCTCAGGACCCCTAGCACATCATCATGACCTTTTCCAATCCGGTCCTCTCTCGATCCGGTCCAACCCTAATCCGTTTTGAGGTGAAATCCGGATATGATTCCGCTCCTGAATACTTACATCCTGACCGGATCAGATACAGTTTTCTCCTTACTGGATTATCGTTGCCTATCCGTAGTTTCCTTTTGCCCTTCTAACCGGATACGGATCCTAATTACCTGTTTCTGTTCCGTTATTTAGACAATCAGAGGAAAACCAAAAATTCCGGTTGCGACACAAAGCCCCTATTTTGTCCCCATCGGATTGGACCAAGGATTTCCATGTCACGTGGGACACTTCTGAACGGTGCCTAGGAGCTATTTTGTGGCAATACGATCAAGACCAACGGGAGTGTCCCATTTACTATTCCAGCAGATAGATGAGTCTAGCCAAGAGGAAATAGACCATGACGGAACAGGAAGCTCTGGCTGTAGTATATGCTTGCAAGAAGTTCCGTTACTATCTTCTTGGATATCGGATTGTGTTCCACACCAATCATGACTTATTGAAGTACCTGGTTAACAAGCCCGACCTGTCCAGACGGATTGCTAGGTGGGTATTATTACTTCAGGAGTTCAACTACAAAGTGATGGTCAAATCCGGAAAGACCAATGCGAATGCGGATTTTTTATCAAGATATTGCGGAAAAGAAGCTTTGGAGGACATTTTTGCCGAGTTTCCGGATGAGTTTTCAAATGATAAGGAAATACCGGTGTTCCACCTCGACGGAGAACACCAGCCAGAGTTTCAGGATATCATTGACTTTCTTACGCAACAACGATATCTGGAAGGTCTGAATCGGGAAGAGAAAGGTATCTTCCATCAGAAGGTAGCTCCCTATTCCTTGATTAAGGGAATCATGTTCAAGATGGGAGCAAACGATAGGCTTAGGAGATGTTTGGAGACTAAGGATCGGAACAAAGTTATGAGGGCTTTGTATTCCGGACCTTCTGAAGGCCGTTTTGCTGCCATCACAATAGTCAATAGGATCCGCTCAGCCGGATACTGGTGGCCGTATTTGATACGTGATGTCAAAGCGTATGTGGAGGGCTGCGACCAATCTCAGTGGACAGGAGCACCCTCCTTCCGGAATCATTGGCCACTAACTCCTATCATCCCACTTGCACCATTTGAAAAATGGGGGATAGACTTTATCGATCCCATTGCTCCGGTGAGTGCTTGGAAGAGAAGGTACATAATCCTAGCCACGGATTATGCTATCAAATGGGTAGAAGCACGTGCCACCTGAAACCATTCCGCCAAGACGGTTGCTTCTTTTCTGTTTACGGAAATCATGATGAGATTTGGTCATCCACTGGAACTTGTCAGTGACAGAGCATTACATTTCCTCAACGACCTAGTCCAAGATATCACCTCAAAATACTTCATCAAGCACCGGAAAATGACTCCGTACAATCCCAGGGCAAACGGATTGACAGAACGAGCTAATGGTATTATTGAGAAGTCCCTAAACAAGATGGTTTCCGAACACAAGACGGATTGGGATCTGAAGCTTCCATCAATGGTTCATGCGTACAACACGTCCGACAAGAACACAACCGGAAGAAGCCCTTACTTCCTAGTGTTCGGACAGGAAGCTGTTCACGGATTCAAATTGGACATCAAAACACACCGGGTCATGAGCACCCGGAACGCAGTGCGAACGAGTGATCTGGAAATCCAACATTTAGCGATCAAAGATCTGGAGGAAGCTAGACTCATAGCATTGGACCACACCAAGGAAGTGCAGGAGAAAAGAAAGGCGGATCATGACAAGAAACTTCCGATAAACCACGGAATCAAGGTGGGCGGACTTATACTTCTATACGATAGCTGCTACAAAATCTTTCCAGGTAAGCTACACACCAGATGGATGGGGCCCTATAGAGTCAAGCAAATTTTCAAAAATAGGTCCATACAGCTGGAGGATCTTCAGGGTGTAGGGTTTGATACTAGGATCAATAAGTCCCGGGTCAAGAAATACAACCTGGATCCAGAATCAGATGATATAGATAGTGATGATGTTTGCGGGGACTCTCACATTTAAAAAACGGGTCATGTTGGAGTGCGAAATGTCAAAATCCGGAGTTCTGAATTAGTTTAGGAGTAGATTAGTGAAGTTTTTTGAAATTTTCGGATACAAAAGTAGTAACTCGGAACAATTAGCCAAATTAGGAAACTGGGAAAATTCCGGCCTAGCAAAAACTGTAAAATGGATAAGGAACGGATCTTAACGGGATCTACAATCTGGAAGGTCATTCGGATTCAGGAAATCTACGACCTAGGTTCCGGTCCGGGAATTAGGGTTCTGTTAGAAAAAGGCGGCCCATTTATGGGCCGTCCCAATAGGTGTCGATCGCTGGCCGGCTATTTAAGCCCGTCTCTTCCATTTCTTCTCTCTCTTTCTTCCGCTCGAGGATGCGTGTGTGCTTGCAGGTTTGGAGCGCGCATTAGCTGAGTGAAAGAGTGGTGAATTAGGATTGGATAGGGAGAGAAGGAGAGGAGGGTGCCGATTGCATCGGGTTAGTAGGATTCAGTCAGCGTGGAGGGAGGAATCTTGTAGACCGGCAATTACGGCCAAGTGGCTCAATCTGGTCATATCGACGGATCCAAAGGCGCGGGTGCTCTTCGAAGGCAATCTGGACAGCATGGGATGCGCGGGGTTGCTACGCAAGCCGTGGAGTCTCAAGGCCGAGGCGATGGTCCACGAGGTCATGGCTGGAGCTCCAAATTAATTTGAATTGACGGAGTGGGGGAAATTGACAAAGTGGACCGAGGAAATGTGGACAGAAGTGTACGCATTCCAGAAGGCGGATTCCGGTTATGCCTCGAGGAATGACGAGTACGTTCAAGGGAAGTTTTGGAATCTACCCCATCCGAAAAAAGGATTTGCAATTCACGAATGCATTGACGTGAGGCAGAGACAGGTGCTGGAATTCTTGGTTCTGATCCTGTATCCGAAGAAGCCGACCCAACTCACCAGCACGTTGGGCAACACCATTTTCGGAGCGATGGAGGACAGGCCAGTACACTGGAGAAGAATATTGAAGGTCATGGTGCAAAAACTGGCGAACGGTGCGCAGAGGGCCAAGTCCAGTCCGCTCAGCACCTACTTCTTCCACCTCTACTACCATAATGGGATCGTGAGTGAGCAGGAAACCAAGGACTACAAGGTAGCCAAGGAGATGCTGAAGTATAGTCTGGCTCCAGATCCGGAGAGGTAGGCCGAGGAAGCAATTCCGGAATTGACGGCGCAAAGGACGGAGAGGGCGGAAAGTTCACGACGGAAGTCGACCGACCCGAACGCAAGAGGGAAGCAGCAAATTCCAAAGACGAAGGAATCGAGCCGGACCTTCTCAAACCTAGGGGGGAATGAGTTATTCAATTCCGGAGTGGAGTGGTTCTAGGAGGCAAGGAAACGTTATGAGGAGTTGGCAGATTTCGTATGTATGGTATCGGACAAATTGAAGGTGGAGCCGGACGAGATTTTGGGGGAGATTTGAAAGCGTCCGGATCCGACCCTGCTCACTAAGAAGGAGGAGCACATCCGAAAACTGGAGGAGGAGAAGATCCAACTCAAGACCAGTTTGGGGGTTGCGGAGGAAGCCCTGAAGTTTGCATCCAAGAGAGAATCGGATGCGATGCATATAATGAGGACACTAACGGATTTGGTGGGACAGCCCGCGGATCAAATCACACTCGCCCGGCTCTTCAACAATAAGTTAGTTCAAGAGGGCGTAGTGACCGGAAGCATGATCCTCAAGATCCTGGTGGATTATGAGATCAAGATGGAGAACGTGTTGGCAGAGATGAGGAAGCTGTTGGGTTTTCTTGATCCGGCAGTCATGGACTTCACCAAATTTCCGGAAGTGCAAAGTACGCAGTTGTGGAGGACTCCAGCCAAACCGATCCCCGCCGAAAGGACTCCCATATCGGAGCAAGGTCTTCAAGCCTTGCTGAAGGATGTTACGGCTCAAGTTGCAAGTCAGGCAGGGCCGTCACAAAGGAGGGAGAGGTTAACCGCAGAGGTTACCAAGAAGGGTCCGGATTCTCTAGTGGTTCAGGAAACTCCAGTGAAGATGGTCCTGGTCACATTCCCCCCACGCACAGCAAGGGTACCAGAGGGGAATATAGGATCTTTGATCATGGTTTCTCCGGTTCGGACGGATTTGACAAGCCGGATGCCTGTCATGGAGAATCCGGCCCGGACACATCCGGGGGACTTCACCTACATGGTAGAAACATTCGAGGAAGAAAAAGAAGGCGGTGAAGAGGATCCAGTTGGAGCTTCATTGGGGCAACCCATTGAGATGGAGTCGAATAAAGAGTTAATCTTATCTGATGACAAGGAAACGGAAGTCATGACAACTCCGCTGATCCGACAACCAATCCAGACCCGGACAAATGTTTGGAACACACATACAAAGACGACAGGAGCGACGCAAGGCAGCAGTAGTTCAAAAAAGTCGCGAAAGAAGTAGTTAGTTAGGATGTTTTGATTTTGGATTAGAATTGGAACTCTAGTTTCGGAACGGGTTCTCCACGCTTGGGACCCTGGTTCCGGGTGTCGTACGCGCAATCTAGGCGTAAGTATCCTTAACACAAAAATGTGCCAAGATAACACGAAATATCGTCCCAGGGAATTTCCAGATTCTATGTAGTATGTTCTAGCTATCCGGCTTTTCTATCTTTCTTTCTTCTCACTTACTTACTCTTTTCCGGCTTCCTTCACAATCCGGATCATAAACTATCCGGAATCCGGTTTACGTCTCTGCTTCCAATCCGGTTTTCTATACCTCTGTTTTACCATCAGAGGGTCCACTATTGGTCTTGTAGAGGGGTAGGGACTCACCACTCGTTGTTCTCCTACAATTCTAACAAATACAAATAAAAACACCCAAGTACTCAAAAGGTTGTAGCAAGACGAGAAGATCCGGATCCTCACAGCTCCCGGATGGTAATTCCGGAAAGCAGGTTACTCAGGAATACTTCACTCTCCCTAACTACAACGACAGATCTCAGAGTCAAGTATAAGGGAGTGTGATCTTTCTAGAGGTTGAATGAATTCTAAGGTTGGCAGATCTTCCGGACAGGTAGGAACTTCCTTGGGCGGACGCTTACCTCCGCACGGCTTGACAACCGGACTCGCTTCCCCGCTACTCAGATCCAGACTACTCTAGTAGTAATTTAAAGACACAGTGCACAGCTCCTAAGGCAACAATCCAACAACATTACAATAGCACACTCTCGACTTAGACCGTATTCTCCTAGATCCGGATTCCTCCTCACCCGTCCTTTCCTTCCAACACTCAAACCACAAGGCAACACAATCCGGATACACTGATAAAGCCAAACTGCATACCCGAGGGTTTAGATATCGAAAAGGGAATGAAATACAAATGAATATCAACTAGGATGGAATGAGAGGCAACTAACTTGCCCGCCCTTAAAAACCCAAATCAAAACCAAAGTCAACAGCCTAAAAACAACAAAGGGCAGCCCAAAAACCAGGGCAACCTCACACACACCCCAAGGAAATCCCGATTAACCAAGAAATTCCTTATCCCTAAACTTCCGGAACCCGAGCCCACGCTAGGATTCCGGTTCCGGATCTAACTAACTAAATTCTAATCCACCACCACAAGTAATCCCCTTTGAACTACTTGGTCATCCGAGACTTCTTTGAACTACCGACTCCCTACTTGGTTGTCAATTTACCGGAACCCTTGGCTGGCGTCATCTTGGCAGCTCGAGGCGGATTCTGCCGGGTTGCAGGAGACGTCTCCTCTTCATCCGTATCCTCCTCAGACTCAATAGCGGATTCAAACTCACCGGATTCAGAGTCCTTGATTTCTTGCTTGGTTGGCTTCTTACCTTCTGGCTTCCGCTTCTCCGACTTCCGGAGTTTGAGTTGCTTCCTAGGTTCTACCATCTCCAGTTCTTCTTCCGGATCCGAGAATTCAACCTCCACTATTTCCGTCTTTGTGTTCTTCCGGGTTTCCGGCTTGAGTTCCGGTCTTGCCTCTGGAGCCAGATCTCCCAAATCGATCAACTGTGTCCCCCGTGCTGGTGATGGTTCCGCCATGTGGGGGAATTTCTCCGGATGCTCCCTTGCCGGATTTATCGTTCCCATACCTTCTAAGAGGTCCCTCCGCATTGGCAATCTTTGCCCTGTCTTTCCGGATCCCGCCGGAGACTGTGAGGAAGGACTAAAAGTACTCACGGTTCCTCACTTCTGGAATTGACCTGAGGAAGGTACCTGGGGCAGCTTGAAGAGAGACTTCAAACCCGGGTCTTCTTTTGTTCCGGAAGTTCCGGCTCCGTACTTGACCGGCGACTCCATGAAGATATCCGGAAGCAGCCCGAACTCGTCCTTGGTCACATCCAGAGGTCTCAGCAGCTGCCACATCTCGTCTAAAACGGTCTTCATCTTGGCCTTGTAATTGACCAAGACTTGCAACACTCGAGATCCGGTGACAATGCCATCGGTATCTAGTTTCTTCGTGAAGAGTGCGGACCGGATGATCAAATGTTCCGGTTGTTCTACCAACCCCTTCAAATCTCGGACGAGCTTCAAGGCATCCGTCTCCTTCTTCTGGGCTGGGATCGACTGTCCCTCCGTCCAGTAAAACTTATTCTTGTAGTTATCCCGTTCCGCCTTTAGTAGTGCGATCTCCTTGTCCTTTTCTTGGAGTAGTGCCGGATCAAATCTCTTCCGGATTTCGTTGAAGATCTGATCCGTCTCAACGTTCAATTCGCTAGTGACGCCCGTGACCACCCCTGCCATCTCAGCGTGCATCTTCCAACACTGTGCCATCCACCGGGCTCCGGCATCATAGAAGTCGGAGACATTGGTATACTCCGGCGACGGCTGGGTCAGGGCCGGATTCGATTCCGGCACGTCCATACTCGCTCTTTGTGAGTCCGGATTGGTTACCTTATGTCGCTTCTTCTTCTCCAGCGGCTTCGGTTTCGGCTGCTCCTCCTCTTCTTCTTCTTCTTCGGTCGCTTCTCCCGTCGGCTTCAACTCCTTCGTGAATCCGTATTTCAGGATTTGCATTCGGATCTCATATGCAACTTGTTCCGGCGGGGTCATGTAATCATAATAATGATATAGATGGAACAAGTACGTAGTGACGGGACTTTGCTTGGCCTTCTCGACCGCCATCACCATCTTCTTGACCTTCTGGTGAATTAGGCCTGCCTAATTCACGACCCGGCCTTCCAGCGCTCCGAAAATCGTATTCGCGACTGTGACCGTAACTCTTGTGGGCTTTTCCGGATATACTATGGGAATCAGGAAATTTAATAACCTCCTATGACGCTCATTGCTACAGTCACCCATAGAAAAGCCCTCCTTGTGGTGCGGTGGCTTCTTGAATTTCCCCTCATGAAACTTATCCGTCCGGGTTGCGCTTCCGGATCCGGACTGCGTCAACCCGTAAGTTTCCGCCTACATCCCTTTTGTCCAGGACGATAACCACCCCCTTGGCGTCGGCTCGAATTGGTTCGGCGCCCCAAAAACTAACTCCCAAAGAAAGTCCTCGCTCCTCACCGTCCAGGGTTTCCGGATGAACCCTATACACCCTAGTGTGGACAGATTTTCCTCTAACTCTAAACGTTCACCGGGATCAGATGGAATGATCAGGTATAAGAGTTTGACAGACGGAACTGTCTTCTGTCCCTGCGTTGACGTTTCCGCCATTGAACTCTAATCCGGTGCAATCGGCACCCTCCTTTCCTTCTCTCCCTATCCAGCCTAACTCACCACTCTTTCACTCTTCTAAGAGAAAACGCGCTCCAAACCTGCAAGCACACACCTCCTCGAGCGGAAGAAAGAGGGAGAAGAATGAGAAGATGATCCGCTTAAGTACCCGGCCAGTGACTGACACCCGTTGGTTCGGTCATTTAATGCGCCGCCTTTTTCAAACGGATCCCTAGTTTCCGTAGGCTGGACCCCTAGTTCGTAGGTTTGTCGGAATCCGGATCTCCTTCCGGTTTCCGAATCCGGTAAAAGTCCGTCTCTTACTCCTTCTACAAGTTTTTGTGAGCCGGAACTTTCCGACTCCCTAGTTTCTACTAAATGTTCCGGTTCACAGTTCCACTACTACAAAATTTTGAAAATATTTACGGAATTGATCCTAAACTAATCCGAATTTCTAAATAATGACATTGCGTGCTCCCACACCGGGGTTATTTTTAGAATGAATCGGCAATGGATATTTTTCCGAGTATTTTGGGGGGTTCTCTGATTGGCTGCCCGGATTCCCGGGGCCCTTTTTGGCTTTTAGGTATTGACTTTTTGTGGGTTTTTAAGGGCTGGCAAGCTGATTGTGCTAGGATTCCCTCCCAGTAGATTTTCATTTTGTATTCCATTCCCTTCTTTTTATCTAAGTGTTGAGTGAGCTTCCGGATTTTCATCTTTATGTTCAAGTGTCGGTCTGAATGCTTGTGACGGTACTAAAGTGTGAGGGAAGACGAGTGAGGAGGAATCCGGAGCTTGGGCAATTGATTCCTTTTTAAAGGTACATTTGAGACAGTGTTAGATTCTTGACTGAGTGGAAGTGCACAACACCTTTAAACTACCGTAACGGTGATCCAGTTGATTGAGTAGCGGGAGCGAGTCTTGCTGTCAACCCGTGCGGAGGTAAGCGCCCTCCTAGAGGAAGTCGCCACTCTCTCGGAAGGTCTGCCAACCTTGGAACGATCTAGCACTTAACAAACAACCCCCAGTAGGTTCCGGGACCCTGTGATCTGTTGTTGTAGTAAGAAGTGGATCGAATCCTGAGTGACCTGCTTTCCGGATCGGATGTCTAGGAAGTTGTGAGGATCCGGATCTTCTTTCCTTGTTGCAACTCCTTTAAATATTTGGGTGTTTGTTTGTGTTTGTCAAGTTTAGTGAGTGTGAGAACCAGAGTGGTGAAGTCCTACCCCTCGAAAGATCAAAGCAAACCCTCTGAGGGTGAAACAGAGGTGAAAGAAACCATCTTGATTTGGAAGTGGAAACCGGATTCTGGATAGAACCGGATTTGGAATTGAATTCCAGATAGTTGAAAGTTTCGGAAAGAAGTGAATAAGTGATTGGATTGAGGAGAAAAGAGAATCCGGAAACTTGGAATGTGCAACATCATCTTGGAATTTCCTGGGACGATAACTCGTGTCATTTTAGCACAACATTGTGGCTAAAGATACTTACGCCTAGATTGCACGTACGACAGTGCCTTTCAAGCAATGGAACTTTTCTAACCGCTAAACATCTACTCCCCTTGCAAAAAAGGCTTCAAACATTCTAGCCTATGACTACCTACAACTAAGGTATCATAGCTAATCGAGCCACAAGGGTCCTAGTGGTTCTTAATATATTGTCTAATTTTAGTATTTTAAGTTGATAGAAGATTTCACGCCATTTCTAGAAACCCAAAGTTCACTGGAATCGGATTTTTTTAGCAAAAGTTACGCGTGGATGAAGTTTGACTGCTACTGGGTTCATCAAACTTCATCCATGGTTCTCTATGGTTTTCTGCTTTTAATTTCACTTGATATTTTTACCCAAGGTCTGATTTAAGTTACTCTAACTAAATGTGGCTCTAAGTTTTGAACAGAAAAAATTAACCTAATTTATCCGATTAAATCTAATTTATCCCATAGCGAGATGTTTGTTGGATTTTCTTGGTTTTTACACTCTTCCTTTTATAAGTTACTTTTATCCTTCCTAATTTATTATTTTACTTTGGAACTGACTTTTACTAACCTAATTTACTAATGGATGAAAGTTGATTGGTAACTTGGATGTGAGTTTAATTTCCAAGATGTTTTATTGAACATCATTGTTGACACAAAAACATGGGTTGTTTTATTCAATGTCCACAAAAATGCGTTCCAAAAAATAGTAAAAACATCCCAAAAAACACAGGTTTTTTATAGTGAGAGATGATGATTTTGTCTCGTTCATCGTCGGTGGAAAATTTGTATGGGCTGCATGGGTGAGTCATTGTCTACAAATTAATACTTTGCCAAATTACTTATGATTGAACTTGTTATCATTTTAAGTCAAATCGACTTGAATTCCTCTTCTAGCATATTGCATTTTCAACCACGCCCTCTTCTTTTATTTGTTTTGATGTTCAAGTCGTGTTGACTTGAACAAATATTTGACTCCTCCTCCTATTGGTCGAATAGATGTGTTCAGTGGATCATTTTGATGTTGAAAACATGGAGTTCAATAACAAGTTTCAGAACTTGGTCTTAGCCTCCAACAATATGGACAAGAATGATTTCCTTGACACCAGCTACTTCATCAACGAGGAGGAGCACCCCACGAAAGGCTCTAAAGAAGCATCGTCCTCAAGGAAGGGAAAGGAGGCAGTCAAATAGGAGGAGGCAAAGGAGGAAGAGGAAGAAGAAGCGCAGGAAGTAGAGCAAGAAGATGATATCATAGTACTAGAGGAGGAGGGGATGACAAGGAGAGCCGATTGGATGGATCTCGTGGATCGGCTAGTTCTGAGAAGTAAACAGGATTCCTTGGAGGTGGTCGATCCTCTCCAATTAAGCACACTTAATCGTTGGGGGTCTTCGGCCTCGACTAGGGATAGGCGGACTGTGACTCCAATCTCTAAGAAGCAAGATCCCCGTAAGAAGGCCAAGGAAGACTCTCCAAAGAAGGAGTCGGAGGCGGCTTTACTCGTTAGGACGCTTAGGGAGGACCATGACGACAAAAAGAAGCAACATCTGGAAGATAGAGAGGACATGAAGATGATGATGGTGGAGGTAGCAACAACGGTCTTTGTCGTACGCGCAATCTAGGCGTAAGTATCCTTAACACAGAAATGTGCTAAGATAACACGAAATATTGTCCTAGGGAATTTCCGGATTATATGTAGCATATTCTAGCTATCTGGTTTTTCTATCTTTCTTTCTTCTCACCTACTCAACATGTTCCGGATCCTTTCACAATCCGGACCATAAACTATCCGGAATCCGGTTTACGTCTTTTCTTCCAATCCGATTTTCAATACCTCTGTTTTACCTTCAGAGGGTCCACTAGTTGATCTTTTGAGGGAGTAGGGACTTCACCACTCTTGTTCTCCTACAATTCTAACAAACACAAATAACAACATCCAAGTATTCGAGAAGTTGCAGCAAGACGAAAAGATCCGGATCCTCACAACTTCCGGATGGTGATTTCGGACAGCAGGTCACTCAAGAATACTTCACTCTCCCCTACTACAACGACAGATCTCAGAGCTTGGAATAGATGCGAGGGTGTAATCTTTCTAGATGTTAGATGAATTCAAAGGTTGGCAGATCTTCTGGACAGGTGGAGGCTTCCTTGGGCGGGTGCTTACCTTCGCACGGCTTGACAACCGGACTCGCTTCCCCGCTACTCTATGATCCGGACTACCCTTTTGGTAGTTTAAAGACACAATGCGCAGCTCCTAAGTCAACAATCCAACAACATTACAATAGTACACTCTCGACTCAGACCGTATTCCCCTAAATCCGGATTCCTCTTCACCCGTCCTTTCCTTCCAACACCCAGACCACAGATCAACAAAATCCGGATACAATGATAAAGCCAAAATGCATACCCGAGGGCTCAGATTTTGAAAAGGGAATGAAATACAATTGAATATCAACTAGGAGGGAATGAAGGGCAACTAACTTGCCCACCCTTTAAAATCCAAAACAAAACCAAAGTCAACACCCTAAAAGTGAAAAAGGGCTCCCTACAAACCGGGGCAACCACACACACACCAAAGAAATCCCGAATAATCCGGGAAGTCCTTATCCCTAAGTTTCCGGAAACCGGGCCTACGCTTGGAATCCGGTTCCGGGACAAAAGTATCTAAATTCTAATCCACCTTCTATAAGTAGTCCCCTTCTAATTACTTGGCTACCCGAGATTTCTTTAAACTCCCGGCACCCTGTTTGGCTGTCAGCTTACCAGAACTCTTTGCTAGCGTCATTTTGGTGGCTTGAGGCGGATTCTGACGGGTCGCAGGAGACGTCTCCTCCTCCTCCGTATCTTCCTCAGATTCTGAGCCTGACTCAAACTCACCAGACTCGGAGTCTTCAATCTGTTGCTTCATCAACTTCTTGCCCTCCGATTTCCGCTTCTCAGACTTTTGGAGTTTCAGTTGCCTCTCAAGTTCCACCATCTCGAGTTCTTCATCCGGATCCGTGATCTCGGCCTCCACTATTTCCGTCCTCTTCTTCAGCCGGGTTTTCGGCCTGGGTTCCGGTCTCGCCTCTAGAGCCGGATCCCCTAAGTCAATCAATTCTGCACCCCGTGCTAGTGACTGTTGCCACATATGAGGGAATCCCTCCAGGTGTTCTCTTACCGGATTTATCGTCCTCAAATCTTCTACAGATCCCTTCAGATCGGCAACCTCTGCCTAGCCTTTCCGGTTTCCCTTGGAGACTGTGAGGAAGGGGCAAAAGTATTTACCGTGCCCCACTTCGGGAACTGACTCGAGGAAGGCACCTTAGGTATCTTAAACAGGGACTTCAAGCCTGGATCCTCTTGTGTCCCGGAAGTTCTGGCTCCGTATTTGCCCAGGGACTCCATGAAGATATCCGGAAGTAGCCCAAAGTTGTCCTTGGCCACATCTAGATGACCCAGCAGCTGCCGCATCTCATCCAAAACGATCTTCATCTTAGCGTTGTAATCGACCAAGACTTGCAGCATTCTAGATTCGGTAACAATGCCGTCGTTCTCGAGTTTCTTTGTATAAAGCGCGCACCAGATGATATGATGTTCCGGTTCTTCTACCAACACCTTCAAATCCCTGACTAACTTCAGAGCATCCGTCTCCTTCTTCCGGGCTGAGAGCGACTGCCCCTCCCTCCAGTAGAACTTGTTCTTGTAGTGATCCCATTCCGCCTTAAGTAGTTTGATCTGCTTGTCCTTGTCTTCGAGTAATGCCGGATTCGGTCTCTTCCGGAGTTTGTTGAAGATCTAGTCCGTCTCCACGTTCAATTCCTTGGCGACGCCCGTGATCACCTCTACCATCTCGGCGTGCATCTTCCGGCACTGCACCATCCATTGGGTTCCGGCTTCATAGAAGTCGGATACATCGGAAGTTTTCAGTGATGGCTGGGTCAGATACGGATTTGGTTCCGGCAAGTCCAGACTCGTTCTTCGTGCGTCCAGATTGGTGGTCTTTTGTCGCTTCTTCTTCTCCAGCGGCTTCGGTTCCGGATCCTCCTCTTCTTCTTCTTCTTCTAGTGCCGCTTCTCCCGTCGGCTTCAATTCTTCCGTGAATCCGTACTTCAGGATCTGCATTCCGGTCTCATAGGCTACTTGTTCCTGCGAGGTCATGAAATCAAAATGATGATACATGTGGAACAAGTAAGTGCTGAGTGGACTCTGCTTGGCCTTGTTGATAGCCATAGCCATCTTCTTGACCTTCTGGTGGATTATGATCGCTCAGTTCACGACCCGGCCCTCGATTGCTCCGAAAATCGTATTCGCCACCGTAACCGTAACCCTTGTTGGCTTTTCCGGATACACGATGGGGATCAGGAAATCTAATAATCGCCTATGGCGCTCATCGATACAGTCACTAACGGTGAAACCCTCTTGTGGTGCGGCGGTTTCTTGAACTTCCCTTCATAAAACTTATCCGTCCGAGTTACATTTCCAGATTTGGATTGCTTCAACTTGTAAGTTTTCGCCCACATCCCTTCCGTCCAAGAGGCCCACCGACCCCTTGGCGTCGGCTCGAACTGATTTGGCGTCCCCATAACCAGCTCACGAAGAAAGTCCTCACTTCTAACTGTCTAGGGGTGCCGGATCAACCCAGTACACCCTATGTTGAAGAGATCTTCCTCTAACTCTAAGCGCTCAGCGGAGTCCGCCGGAATGATTAAATACAGGAGCCTGACAGAGGGAATAGCCTTCTGGCCCTGCGCCGACGTTTCCGCCATTCGGAACTACAATCGGATGCAATCGGCACCTTCCTTTCCTTCTCTCCCTATCCGATCTAACTCACCACTCTTGCACTCTTCTAAAAACGCACTCCAAAACCTGCAAGCACACACCTCCTCAAGCGGAAGAAAGAGGGAGAAAAACGAAAGACCCATGCGCTTAAGTACCCGGCCAGTGATAGACATCCATTGGTTCGGCCACTTAATGCACCGCCATTGCAAACGGAACCCTAGTTTTCATAGGCCGGACCCCTAGTTCGTAGGTTGCCTGAATCCGGATCCCATTTCGGTTTCCGGATTTCAGCCAAAGTCCGTTTCTTACCTATTCTACAAGTTTTTGCAAGCCGGAACTTCCTGACTACCTAGTTTCTACTAAATGTTCCGATTTCCGACTTCACTACTACAAATTTTTGAAAATATTTACGGAATTGATCCTAAACTAATCCGGATTTTTAAACATTGATATTTTGTATTCCCACAGTCTTCTCAGAAATGCATTCTCAGAATCCCATGCCGATCCAAATGAGAATGCCTGAGATCTCTCCTAGTCAGCATCTTCTCTTGGACAAATAATCGCACATGTCAGCAGATAGTGTGAAACAAGTTCCGCAAGGGTCCACGAACCTGTCGCAGATACCAACGACATTGCAGGGAATTCCTGACACTTGAACGCTTGACTCTGCTCCTGAGGTCCAAGAAGCAGCAGTCAAGTTGATGCAGGAGGAGAGGTCAGTTAAGGAGACCCAAGAAGAAAATCTGGTCGAGCCGACTCAAGACAAGAGTGCGGCCGACCATGATCAGTTCCAAGACCTCATGAGCGAGGAACCTGCAAGTTGTTCTTGGTAATCTATCTTATCCACAGTTCAACTCAACCTGAGTTGAACCGGCTTTCCAATTTTTGTCCGTTCTATGAATGCACTACGCAGTTGTAGCTGGATAAGTGGTCGAGAACTCAAATACTCTTTTTGAAAATCCGTACGTTATGTAAATTTTTTCTCATAATGAGATTTGGTAATAAAATTTTTTCCTTATAAAATATTTCTCGTGTACACTTGTACAGCCGTAGCCAATCATTGTCCACAATGCTCCCCCCTAGACCTCCTCTACTGCATTTGAGTTTGCTCCTGAGTCTTGTCCGGATTGTGTCTGCAATGAATCATTATGCCTTCATGATGATTCACTGTTAGACTTAGATGCAATCCGTCCTTCTTCGCCTGGTTTCACTATAAGAAACCCATGTTTTTTTTGACAAGTCTAGATTTTTTGTGATGGATTTTGTTAGACATCTAAATTGACATCTAGTTGTTTTTATGTCAACAATAATATCCAGTGTAACATCATGAAAACATAAAAATAGGTATATGTCAACTTAGATGTCTAACAAAATCCGTCACAAAAAATCTAGGCTTGTCAAAAAAAATGCGGATTTCTTATAGTGTTTACAAGTGGTAGAGGATGGTGTTCCTGAGGCTACCAAAAAAGTTGTCAATGAGGATATTTCTGACGAGGCACTTCTGGACTTGGATATCTTTGCTTCTACTATAAGAAATTGGCCTTTCTTATGATGTTTGAAAAAACGTCATATGACGTCTAGTTTGACAAGTCAGTCGTCAACGTAGATGTCACCTAAAATTGTGTCACAAAAAACAAGCAAAAATGTCTGCTGTTCTCAAAAAACGTGCCAATTTCTGGCTTGTTTTTCTCTAACGTCTTATAGATCGGGGTCTTCCAAGCTCACAAAATGAAGGCACGTGGAGGCCGTGTAGGCAATTTTTTCATCCACGAAGGGCCACGCAGGCAACTTTTCCTCCAGCCCATTTTTTTCATTTACTCATTTTTTTTCATCCAAACCATTTTTTATCCAATCTACTTTTCATCCAATCCATTTTTTTCATCCAATCCATTTTTTTCATCCAATCCATTTTTTTCATCCAGTCCATTTTTCAAAAAATAACTAGTTAAGAAAAATCAATCAATAAAATTATGCAATAAAAAAAGTAGAATTCACCAAGAATCTAAAAAAACTTGTGATTTACCATCAAATTTATCTTGATGACAAAATTACATGAAAATGAAGATTTTTAGGGTCCTATTTGTACCCATTCTTTGTCCATGGTGAGACAAACGATATAAGATAATTAGCCTACATTGTCTCAGACATCCAGTCCGACATCCAACCCGTTGTTTCAAACATCTGGCCCAACATCCATCCATTCATTTCTAATTTTTTTTCCAAAATATGCCACGTGGCTGCCCTTCTCTAAATCTACTTGCTAATGTGGCAGTTTATGTTGTATGCGACGTTATATAAAATCATGCCTATGTTGCAGTCGATATTGTCACAAATGTAGCCGTCGACAATGACATGGTCGCGTTTTCTGCAAAACACGTACATCTTTTCTGCAAAACATGTATACGTTTTTGGAAACATCTGACATTTGAAAAAAGACGATGCGTTTTTTGCTAATGCAGCCAAAAATGTGCTTTTCTTATAGTGTTCCAAGACGTTGGCCAACACGCACTTTGATTCTTCCATTGCAGTTGACGCGGATCCCGTAAGTACTCATGCATTTTTTATTTGTAATGGTTCTTGTAATGGTTCCTCAATCCCTCAGAGCTTTCCCTCTTTCACAGTGCGACTAGTTTTTCTTTCATTCTTTTCTTTAGTACTCAAAATGTGTTGGACAATGCAGTGGTTTAACTGTCTGCACATTTTGCTATAATTCTTGAGCAGGTTAGCAATGAGGCATGCATTTTGAGAGGTGAGGTGGAGGACCGAGTCCTCCCCCCATTCACATTCAGGGTGACTCAAAAATAGCTCCATGTTGTCCTGGATTTGAATGGGATTCTATGCGTCTGTGAGGATAAGAGGTATCATATGAGGGAAGGAAGATACGTGAAACCTGATGAAGTTTTTCCAGACTTAGAAACGTTCATATGTGGAGTCAAGAAAGTCACTATTCGGCCCCATTGCCTTGTTGTTCTCCGGGAGTTGTTGAAGGTAGCAAACTTGTCCATGTGGAGTTCTATGAAGAGGTCCACAGCCATGCATGTGTCCGATTATCTCTTCAAAAGCTTAGATCCGCTATTATATGTCATCGGATAAGAGCAATGTGACATGCTGAAGTGCAAGACCAGATATGGGAAGATACGCAATTACAAGGTGAAGTGGACGAACGAGGACTTGTTCCTGAAACCGCTAAAGAAGTTGTTCCAAATGAGCGATTCAATGTTCTCGACGGAAAATACAGTCATAGTGGACAATAGTCCTGCGAAGCACGTAATTAGTCACCCAAAGAATGTGATCCTCTTTGAGCCATGGTCATATGTGGGTGATAAAACGATGGATGGGATCCTCATAGATCATCTTTTGCCTTATATCCAATGCTTGCACTTGGATAGGCCTTTAGAATTGTACCCCTTTCGGAGAGATAATATTTTTGGGCGCTTGCACCTATTTAATGAAGAAGACACAACCAAATATAGGGAGCTTATGGATGCCGTCAAGTACTCCAATATCGTGTTCTCTGAGTGGAATGTGAGGAATTCCAATTATACATCAATCTTTGAAGAATCTCAAAGAGCCCAGCACAGGAAGGTGGAAGTAGAACACTTCTGTATGTTGTTTTATCAAGAGTCGGAGTCACAATGACGTGGACTATGATATGACTTTGTATTGAATTGCTTGTATGTAATATTTGTGTCTAAACAAATGTTGTTTTAACAATGGTTTCTAATTTGTGTCTCCAGGCTTCTTTGCGTGCTATTTCGGTACCTCCAATTGATTCCCATAGCAAGTGTGCTGCTTCTGCTGCTTCCTACTCTGATTATGGACAGTTTGTCATATCGCAAGGCGGATTTGAATACATCATGTTGTCTGCGGCCACCGCGCAGTTGACAATGGATTTCTTGACAAATCCTGTCAATGACGGGATTGTCAACAATCCTCCAAATGGAGGAAAGCGGCCTCAAGCAGTGTGGTCGCCTTCTCCACTCAGAAGGCGTCCTTGATCAAGTTTGCCCTACCATTGCCCGAAGATGAATGTTTTCACTCAAAGAAAGTTGTACGAGGAAGGAATAAACGTGGTGCCTGCCCATGAGGTATAGGATTTTGCTCTTTGCAGTTAGCAATGCAACGTGTGTTCTACAAATGTCTGCCATATGTCTTGGAATCTCACTGTAATGTTGGATTTCATTTGTTCATGCAGGGTGATGTCATATAGTAGAAGTCCATTGCCATCTATGCCAATAGTTTGAGTGAACTCTCCCCTCCTAATTATAAATACAAAGAGCAGTCTTTGACATCTAACACCACACGCCGTATTTTGCCAAAGTGTAATTTTCTAGGGGTTCTGTGACGGCAGTGCAAGTCACATGATGTTAACCTTATTCCAATTCACTCAGGTTGTCGTCCGTGGGATGCTTGGAAGGAGAGATCCTTGAAGAAGCAACCACTAGAGATTGCAAGCCAAAGATCATCAAAAAATACTGGATACAGTCGAAGGCCTGAGTTATTGGTAGCATTGGAAAAATTGAAGAGTAGGACACACTCATAGCTGTTGTAGGTTCGATAGGGTAGTTCTCTTGAAGAGAAAGTATATATTGAAATGTTTTAGAACATTACCAAACTTTGTACACCATATTCATTGAAATGGATGTTGGAAGAATGAAATCTACAAAAAGATGGCGGCAACAATGTATTTGAACCACTTTAGTCAACAGCAGAGACAAACTTAGGGAAGGAAAGAGCAAAGAATTTGCAAAACCAAACTCTTCCACCACACTTGAAAATGATTCTCATAGGCTACGCTTTTTATAGTGTAGGGTGTGAGAATTCATCTCAAGGGAGATGCTGGAGTTTGGTTCTACGATTTCTGTGCTTTTCCTTTCCTGAATTCGTCTTTATTGTTGGCTGAAGCGCTATTGCTGGCCTACTAATTAGTGGAGTATATGTTTTTTTGAGATTGTTTTGGACACATCATCATTCCTATAGATTTCTATGATGATGGATGTAGCACAGACTCCAAAAATAATGTACTTTACTACACAAATAGTGACAGCTTGTGACGTCATTTACTTATGCAAAAGTAACATTGCATAGTGAGTGTACATTTATAGATGAAATATATGTACATTTATTAAATAATTCAATAAATTGCAATGTAATTTGTAATTATTATGTGGTATTGGGCAATTTTGCTACTGTATGGGTGCTTTATGTGTCATTGCATTGCTTATTTTGTATTTATAGTGAAGAATTCACTTCAATTCATGGTTTCTAGTGCTTTGTGAACCTCTCATTTCCCTGGAAAACTCCCATTTCAATGAATATGATGTTGTAAGGTGCTTCTACAAAGCTTGAATGACTCTCACTGCTCATTTACAGTCTTTAGAGCAAATTGGGCAACTTTTTTCCTAAACTTGATAGGTATTACCTCTCCTTGTTTCTCCATCTATAGACAAAAGCACTACACCACACAACAAAGAACAAATTTAAAGATTCAAAACTCAATATTTTATGAAATCCAAAACCATTATTGAAGGCCAAGCAACAGAAACATTGAGAGGTGGAATATAAGAGATTTGATCTAACATCTCACTAGAAGAAAACTATGTTGCTCTCCATAAGCTTTAAACAAGCTCTCAATAAAATCTAGTTGATGTTTTTTGTTAAAACAGACTAGAAGAAAACTAAAAGAAAACTATGTCGATTTCAACAAAACCAACTTGACTTATTTGTTGTGCCCAAGACAAAATCTACGTTGAATGAAGTTAAAAAACACAGATTCTGCATTGGACACAACAAAGATGTTAAGTTGGTTTTGTTCAAATCGACGCAATTTTCTTCTAGTTTTTTTCTAGTGTGTTTTTAACAAAAAACATTAGCTAGATTTTGTTGAGAGCTTGTTTAAAGCTTATGGAGAGCAACATAGTTTTCTTCTAGTGTCTAGAAAGACAGCACCAATGCTGCAAATTAGAAAAACAAAAGCACAATACAAAGAATAAATCTCAAAACTAAATCAATAATACAAGTCTTGACACTAACTCTATTTCAATAGACTCAAACAATCAAATCAACATGATTACCTTTTAGTTCAAATGGGCAAACTATAACAATCCCAATCAGGAACATACAATATCTTCCGCCCTTGTGAAAGCTCCAATCATTAAATCTTCAAATTCAGCTTCAAATTGAACTAAGCATGCATTTTACTACTTTTCTTGAATACGCCACCTAATATTTACATATATAAGGCATTTCTTAGCAAGTGACATCTATAACACATTATTAGCATTCCGACAGATATCAAAGCATATAGATGTGAAGGTTGGGAAATGAACTTGATATCAATTTATGAAATCTTTCAAGATCTTATTCAGAGCGTGACTAATAAGGCCTTATTTGTTATATTTGGACAAATGGCAGTCTCAATTTTATCCTCGAGTCGAAGATAAACAGTCATAACTATTCAATTTTGAGACTATTTGGAAATTTGAGACTTTAAAATATTACTATGTATAAAAACCTTTCATTTCCAAAAGGTTGCAGTCTCAACTTATCCTTGACTCGAGGATAAATCCATACAATTGTTTCAGGGCAAAAGTCTCAAAATCTATTGATTGTCCAATTATAATGAATAAGGCCATCAATGTACAGATCATCATTAGCTTATGGAGGTTCATCATGAAGTTTGAAGATTTTTTAAACTAGCAAAGACATTGTCAAACAACTAACCCTCATTTCATATTGAAATCCCAAAATGCATAAGGTAGAGGCACCCATTGTCAATCTGGATTCATTCTCTATAGAGGGTACTATTTCCAATCTTAGCTAGAATAAGCCTAAACAAATCCAATTTAAGCTTGGAATGTGCTTTTTCAAGGTAGAAACTGATAAGGTTATGACACATGTCCCAAAGTAGTGAGAGAAAACGCACTTCTTGATGGATCAGAATTGGAAGAGTCTAGAGATTGCCAATTGGTCCTGAGTACTTTTTGACTCCCAAAATTCATAGTAATTTCAGCTTTGGGAATAAAATCATGAAAAATTTCCAATCACCATGTTTCCTATCTTTCTACATGTGAAAAATTTGCTTCGTCATAAACTACTCATGATTTGTTGGAAAATCCCTTAAAAGATCGACAATAAGTGCCTCTACCTTAATTGGGAAAGGCTCAGGCATAAGTTTTCCCCTAGGTACAAAAGTAATGAACAATCAAAAAATCTAATCAATATAAAAAAGTAATAACCTAGTTCTAAGAATTACATTAATGGGTCATTGCAAGAATGACCTTCCGTTTTTGTTCCATTTTGGCTAGTACTCCCAGTACTATGAGCTTTTGCATACAAATTTTTTAAAATAAAATAAAATAGGGATAATTAGTATGACACTAAAAATAGCATATCACCAAAATTTCAGACCTAAAAAAAATCTACGTCAAAAGTTATTTCACAAAAAAGATGAGCTGAAATTTTAAAGAAAATAAGTACTTTGACATTTTAATTTGTAAAAAATAGGGAAAATGATTTATTTTTTAAATAAAAAATGCCATTTGGAAAGACTTCATGATAATGATATTTTGCCAAAAACATAATGTTGGAGCCATCTTCAATGCTCAAATTGCACGTGCAAGGGAGTACTCTTTGCATGGACATAGAGGATATAAAATAAAAAAAATTTTAATGCCTCTTTGTAGAAATATGACTTCCTACTATGGAAATAGGCATAGAAATTTCAGCTCCATATCATTAAATTTGGGGACTCTTTACATAGTAAAAACCCCTAAAACTCAAAACGTGACATATTAGTTTATATGATTTTTAAATATAAAATGATTTTTGAAAACTTTTGAAAAATGTGAGATATGATTAAACTCATGAGAAGAATCTCCAATAAAGATTTCAAGTTCATATAAGTCATGCTTCAAAGTTATTGCAAAAGCAAGCTTCAGCACTGCTTTTGTGACAATGTTTTAGTATCTGTCTTTCTTGCAATCACCCTAAATTCAAAAATGAGTTTTGCAAATTAATGAGCTTGAATTTGATATCTTCACTATGACTTCATGTCTAAAATGTTAGACAATACACAACACATATCTGCCACACAATCTAATGAATAGTGATTCACCATTTATATTGTACAGATTGAACACTTATAAAAATCCAGAATTCCAAAATTGCAAATAATGTTGAAATACATTCCTTAGGTTTTGAATAGAAAAAGAAAGATGGATCCTAATATTCTTGTCCATCAAATTTTGAAGAATCTACATTTCCTCCCAGAACTTTTGAATCTTAAGCTTTCACTGAATGACATTAGTCTTCATGTCAAAACTTCAAGTTGTCTGCGATATGTCTATCGTATCTTTGTATTGTCCGTTAAGCACTCTGCAGCTTATCGCTATAGGAACTAAACCAGTTTACAGAGCATAATCGCACCGCTCCCACTTGCCTGGCATTACTCCCGCTTGCTGGCACCCTGAGAAAAGCAATTTTGGCACAATTTTTATTTTTTGGATGGCTGCCCGCGTGCTTAATGCAGCGGAAGCCCTCCCCCTCATGCTTTCTGTGATGTCAGGGCCCCACCCCTCAGGCTTGGGCTCTGCCCTCACCTTCAAGGCAGGGCCCTCACATTGCGGGAGGCCTTCGAGGGGACGCCTCCCACTATACAACATCAAAACCTCTCCCAAAGTAACTTAGAGCCTACAAAACAATCGCAAAAAATGGAAACTTCAAACCCTCACCTAAAGTAATTTTAAGCCTACAAATCAATTATGAAAATCTCATGACTCCAAAACCATTAGATTAACAAATTGCAAATAATACATGTCGTACACGCAATCTAGGCGTAAGTATCCTTAACACGGAAATGTGCCAAGATAACACGAAATATCATCCCAGGGAATTTCCGGATTCTATGTAGTATGTTCTAGCTATCCGGCTTTTCTATCTTTCTTTCTTCTCACTTACTTACTCTTTTCTGGCTTCCTTCACAATCCGGATCATAAACTATCCGGAATCCGGTTTACGTCTCTGCTTCCAATCCGGTTTTCTATACCTCTGTTTTACCATCAGAGGGTCCACTATTGGTCTTGTAGAGGGGTAGGGACTCACCACTCGTTGTTCTCCTACAATTCTAACAAACACAAATAAAAACACCCAAGTACTCAAAGGGTTGTAGTAAGATGAGAAGATCCGGATCCTCACAGCTCCCGGATGGTAATTCCGGAAAGCAGGTCACTCAGGAATACTTCACTCTCCCTAACTACAACAACAGATCTCGGAGTTAAGTATAAGGGATTGTGATCTTTCTAGAGGTTGGATGAATTATAAGGTTGGCAGATCTTCCGGACAGGTAGGAACTTCCTTGGGCGCACGCTTACCTCCACACGGCTTGACAATCGGACTCGCTTCCCCGCTACTCAGATCCAGACTATTCTAGTAGTAATTTAAAGACACAGTGCGCAGCTCCTAAGGCAACAATCCAACAACATTACAATAGCACACTCTCGACTTAGACCGTATTCTCCTAAATCCGGATTCCTCCTCACCCGTCCTTTCCTTCCAACACTCAAACCACAAGGCAACACAATCCGGATACATTGATAAAGCCAAACTGCATACCCGAGAGCTTAGATATTGAAAAGGGAATGAAATACAAATGAGTATCAACTAGGAGGGAATGAGAGGCAACTAACTTGCCCGCCCTTAAAAACCCAAATCAAAACCAAAGTCAACAGCCTAAAAACAACAAAGGGCAGCCCAAAACCAGGGCAACCTCACACACACACCAAGGAAATCCCGATTTAACCGGGAAAGTCCTTATCCCTAAACTTTCGGAATCCGGACCCACACTAGGATTCCGGTTCCGGACCTAACTAACTAAATTCTAATCCACCACCACAAGTAATCCCCTTTGAACTACTTGGTCATCCGAGACTTCTTTGAACTCCCGGCTCCCTGCTTGGTTGTCAATTTATCGGAACCCTTGGCTGGCGTCATCTTGGCAGCTCGAGGCGGATTCTGCCGGGTCACAGGAGACGTCTCTTCTTCATCCGTATCCTCCTCAGAATCAGTAGCGGATTCAAACTCACCAAATTCAGAGTCCTCGATTTCTTACTTGGCTGGCTTCTTACCTTCTGGCTTCCGCTTCTCCGACTTCCGGAGTTTGAGTTGCTTCCCAGGTTCTACCATCTCCAGTTCTTCTTCCGAATCCGAGAATTCAACCTCCACTATTTCCGTCTTCGTGTTCTTCCGGGTTTCCGGCTTGAGTTCCGGTCTTGCCTCTGGAGCCGGATCTCCCAAATCGATCAACTGTGTCCCCCGTGCTGGTGATGGTTCCGCCATGTGGGGGAATTTCTCCGGATGCTCCCTTGCCGGATTTATCGTTCCCATACTTTCTAAGAGGTCCTTCCGGATTGGCAATCTCTGTCGTGTCTTTCCGGATCCCACCGGAGACTGTGAGGAAGGACTAAAAGTACTCACGGTTCCTCACTTCTGGAATTGACCTGAGGAAGGTACCTGGGGCAGCTTGAAGAGAGACTTCAAGCCTGGGTCTTCTTTTGTTCCGGAAGTTCCGGCTCCGTACTTGACCGGCGACTCCATGAAGATATCTGGAAGCGGCCCGAACTCGTCCTTGGCCACATCCAGAGGTCTCAGCAGCTGCCTCATTTCGTCCAAAACGGTCTTCATCTTGGCCTCGTAATCGACCAAGACCTGCAACACTCGAGATTCGGTGACAATGCCATTGGTATCTAATTTCTTCGTGAAGAGCGCGGACCGGATGATCAAATGTTCCGGTTGTTCTACCAACCCCTTCAAATCTCGGACGAGCTTCAGGGCATCCGTCTCCTTTTTCTGGGCTGAGATCAACTGTCCCTCCGTCCAGTGAAACTTGTTCTTGTAGTTATCCCGTTCCGCCTTCAATAGTGCGATCTCCTTGTCCTTCTCTTGGAGTAGTGCCAGATCAGGTCTCTTCCGGATTTCGTTGAAGATTTGATCCGTCTCAACGTTCAATTCGCTGGCGACTCCCGTGATCACCCCTGCCATCTCGGCGTGCATCTTCCGACACTGTGCCATCCACCGGGCTCCGGCATCATAGAAGTCGGAGACATCGGTATACTCCGGCGACGGTTGGTTCAGGGCTGGATTCAATTCCGGCACGTCCATACTCGCTCTTCGTGAATCTGGATTGGTTACCTTATGCCGCTTCTTCTTCTCCAGCGGCTTTGGTTTCGGCTGCTCCTCTTCTTCTTCTTCTTCTTCGGTCGCTTCTCCCGTCGGCTTCAACTCCTCTGTGAATCCGTATTTCAGGATCTGCATTCCGGTCTCATACGCAACTTGTTCCGGCGAGGTCATGTAATCATAATAATGATACAAATGGAACAAGTACGTAGTGACGGGACTCTGCTTGGCCTTCTCGACCGCCATCGCCATCTTCTTGACCTCCTGGTGAATTAGGCCTGCCCAATTCACAACCCGGCCTTCCAGCGCTGCGAAAATCGTATTCACGACTGTGACCGTAACTCTCGTGGGCTTTTCCGGATATACTATGGGAATTAGGAAATTCAGTAACCTCCTATGACGCTCATTGCTACAGTCACCCATAGAAAAGCCCTCCTTGTGGTGCGGTGGCTTCTTGAATTTCCCCTCATGAAACTTATCCGTCCGGGTTGCGCTTCCAGATCTGGACTGCGTTAACCCATAAGTTTCCGCCCACATCCCTTCCGTCCAGAACGATAACCGCCCTCTTGGCGTCGGCTCGAACTGGTTCGGCGCCCCAAAAACTAACTCCCAAAGAAAGTCCTCGCTCCTCACCATCCAGGGTTTCCGGATGAACCCTATACACCCTAGTGTGGACAGATCTTCCTCTAACTCTAAACGTTCACCGGGATCAGATGGAATGATCGGGTATAAGAGTTTGACAGACGGAACTGTCTTCTGTCCCTGCGCTGACGTTTCCGCCATTGAACTCTAAGCCGGTGCAATCGGCACCCTCCTTTCCTTCTCTCCCTATCCGGCCTAACTCACCACTCTTTCACTCTTCTAAGAGAAAACGCGCTCCAAACCTGCAAACACACACCTCCTCGAGCGGAAGAAAGAGGGAGAAGAATGAGAAGATGATCCGTTTAAGTACCCGGCCAGTGACCGACACCCATTGGTTCGGACATTTAATGCGCCGCCTTTTTCAAACGGATCCCTAGTTTCCGTAGGCCGGACCCCTAGTTCGTAGGTTTGTCGGAATCCGGATCTCCTTCCGGTTTCCGAATCCGGTAAAAGTCCGTCCCTTACTCCTTCTACAAACTTTTGTGAGCCGGAACTTTCCGGCTACCTAGTTTCTACTAAAAGTTCCGGTTCAAGGTTCCACTACTACAAAATTTCGAAAATATTTACGGAATTGATCCTAAACTAATCCGGATTTCTAAATAATGACATTGCGTGCTCCCACAATACAAGCACAATCTAGTCCTCTAACATGGTAAACAGGGATTAAGAAATTTGTACTTCTGCCCAGCAACTCTAAAAGCGCGCTAGCCATGAAGGTGGTATAGAGAAGGGTGGCTTTGGTGTTGAGATTGACCTTCTCCTGTCACAACAATTGCTACAACAAATTTAATACACAATCTAGAGAACATGCTATCGAGCGCACAAGCCACAAAAACACCAAAAAACTATACCAAAATCTTCATAACTTTATGAAAAAATCAAAAGTAGAAAGAAGAGTTGAACCTAATTCTAGTTTGGCAGCTTAAAATTTTGAAATGCAAAGATGCAAAGAGAGAAAGAAAGTGTATGCACTAGAGTGTTGTGATGGAGTGAGTTTTTGTCTGGACTTCCTTAGACCTAAAACAAAAGAGAGGAGAAGGCGGCTCCAACTTCTCTTTTTGATTGAAAATTTAGAAAATCTTCAAATCAACAAAAAATGCAGCATCAAGAAGCATGTTTGTTGATTTGGATAAATCTTTGTCAATTCTTTGTCATACAAGGAGCCATTCCTTTCATACTTTCAAATTCTAATTCATGATACTGATTAAGGCACATACTTGGAATCAATTGATCCTTGTGCCTTATACTACAATAAATTTGTACTATCTCTCAATGAAAGGTCTACAACTTTTAATGCCCTGCTATAGTGTACTACGTTGCAAAAGCCTTATTATAGTTTATGATTAAAAATGGAATTTTTTTCTTGACTAGATCACTAATGTCTAGATTAGAATAAAAATTGTTACACCAAATTTGTGCCAGCTAGGAGAATAGGAGCCAACTAAATGAGGAATTCTGTCATTAATTGGCAAAGTATTTGGCTCTTTATGATCATCTAATTCAAACTACCCCTCTATCCCACTAAAACCCCTCAAAAAAGCCTCCTTACAAGGGATTAACTGAGGTGGGTACCCCCATTATGGCGCAGTGCCTTAAAGCGCACCGTAAATTAAGCCCTTAAATGGTGTAGTTATCTATTGAAAGTTGTCAGTGAATGAATATGGTGGTCCATTAAAGAACCATTGGCCATTTTGGTATTGGTGACATGCCTCTAAGCTCACATCACATGTTAATTTGTTTCTTTGACAAGGTAATCATTATTTTCTCTTCTTCAAAATACATGGACAATTCCCATTGATTACTGACAAGTTTTTCTATTGCTTGTTGGTTACTAATTTTATTTTATTTTCATTGTTTTAAACACAATTGCAACTCTATTTCTTTTCATTCTAATACCTTGGAAGGGGAACTTTGTGCATGTGACTGCTGATTTTCAATGCAGCCTATAAGTGCTTTTGAATACTTTACGTCCAAAACTTTGTATCCCTACTGTGCTCTCATATTTGTCAAAATCTGAATTTTTTTGTGCATTTCTTCCTTTTCTATACATCTCTTTACAATCCTGTACTCACTATTATCTACTTAGCCTTAAAATTATTCATGGCCCAATTTGTAGTGCTTTTGGGTGTATCCACTTCATATGTTTAGTCTTTGGATTAGTGACACATGCATTCAAAAACCAACAACCCATCCCTTTTCTAAAACTAAGATAACCCCTTCTAAGGTCAAATTTTTTGATAGTAGAAAGAGGCTGGAGTGCTCTTGCGACAAACTACCACAAGCTTAGAGGCCAGCTTATCACAAACTGCATCTTTTAATCACAACATAAAGACCTGGCAATGCTTTTGCTGGAAGAGTAGATGGTGCCTTACCTAACATGTCAGACCGCCTCACGCTCAAAATACTTCGTCATTGTTGCATCTTTACGTTGGGAAGTGACCTCGTTGGGTGGTCCTTACTCAAATGAGGGACCCACCCTCGGCCTGCCGGGCTCGGTGAGTCCCTCATTTGAGTAAGGACCTCCCACTCAGTCATTATCCTACACGTAAAAAGCCTCAAATCAGAGTAAAAAACCTTTCCTACTCCCTAGCATCGAAGTGCAGTGATGAATGAGATTCCATGGATGAGAGAACTCAGCAGGGTCACCTGCTGAGTCCTGTGAACCGGTCACCCTATCCTGTCCCTTGTCTTTTTCTCTCTTTCACTCGCATCGCGTTTGTTGACGAATCCATCTTTCACTTCTCATGTTTCGCTTCTGTCTGCTCGATCGCTTGACATCTCCGACTTAGCTGTTTGGTTCGTCACTTCTGCCGCGTTACATTTCATTTCTTTGTAGCTCCGTTTTAACTGCGAGTTTTGAGCCTGTTTTGAGTTTTTTCTACCATCTTTTGAGGAAGGTAGCGAGTATAGCATGATTACGACGTTTATAGCACTCTTGTTGTGCATCTGTCGGTGACCTCGTGATTTTTGCTGATTTCTGATTGGTGGATGCTTTGGAGCTCCTCAAACGTTGATCGTTCGCTTTTGTCAAGAGTATTAGGAATACTGCCTCTACAGGTTCGAAGAGAAAGTGCTGTTATTATTGAGGTTTCCTGGAATATTTTTTGACTGCCCTATTTGTTGATTTTCGGAGTGAGAATTGAATTAAGAGGAAAGATTCTGCGGGCGAATAGGTACGAAAGTCGAGTGGTGGACTTGTTATTTCTATCTCCAGCTTCCGTGTTGTGGCTTTTTTGCAGCAAGACGAACAGGGGAAAGACTTTTTAGATCAACAGGGCGTGTTTTAATGTGAGCATCTCAAATACATCATCAAGGAGTGAGTTCTTCGGGCAATTGGCGTGTCGCTTCTTGTGTCTGGCGTTCTTGCAGGCCTCTGGTCTCAGAAAACTGGATTATATACACTGAGATTATTTCCATCGCGGTGAAGGCGGTGTAGTTCAGACTGGCTCCGTAGCGGTTTTTGCCAAGCGGTTTAATGCTTGAGGGATCTCATTGTTTTGCCGTCTAAACACAACTGTGCTTTTGATTCCGGTATATGGAATCTTTTCCTCGCTCTTTCTTATTTCCGCCAAATTTTTCACTCATAGTGTTCTCGGCGGCCGAATATAAAATGTATGTCAGTATGGCAATGTCCCTTTTGATTTATTTCTGTGTCTTGTCGATAAGACGTTTGCGGTTCAAGAATTGAATCTCCAGGTGTCCAGCCCAGGGTGGATGATCTGTTCATAATGTTCTGGAATGCTCCTATGGATTTGTTACACTGTCTTTGTATGTCGTAAGGTTGAAATTTTGGATTAACACTTTCCGTGTATGCAAAGCAGATCGCATTCACATTATCCCGTTGCCGTGAGTGAATTGAAAGTGATGAACTGATACCGCAAGCAAACCACACGCGAGCCTGATAGTGACGAAGCCACCCGGACTAGGACAGATGGCCGACAGCTACGGTCACAACGCAGGGTCGCCAGAGAGCAGCCCGCATTCCGACAACGAGTCCGGAGGTCATTACCGAGATCACGATGCCTCTGTAAGGGAGCAGGACCGTTTTCTGCCCATAGCAAACGTGAGCCGAATTATGAAGAAAGCCCTGCCATCGAATGCAAAGATATCAAAGGATGCGAAAGAGACTGTGCAGGAGTGCGTATCGGAGTTCATCAGTTTTATCACTGGTACATGTTTTACCCTGAGTCGGTTTGGTAGTTGACTTTAGAATGTGATTTGAAGAAGAAAATGTCTAGTAGATCTACAAAACGGTCTGCTGCTTGATATAATGACTATTTCACCCATCGGCATTTCTCAATGTGCACTTTCATTGCTTGTATGTGGTTTGGCTCGGCATAGAAGCTGCTCCTGTTTTGGCTCGTTCTGTAATCTAGCATGTCCTCATAGAGCTGAATCCAGGTGAAGCGTCCGACAAATGTCAGCGGGAGAAAAGGAAGACGATCAACGGTGACGACTTGTTGTGGGCCATGAGCACACTCGGTTTCGAAGACTATGTGGAGCCTCTGAAGGTGTACTTGCACAAGTACCGCGAGCTGGAAGGAGAGAAGGCTTCCATGGCCAAGGGTGGAGACCAGTCAGGAGGAAAGGAAAGTAGTCAAGGAGGGATGGGGTCGATGGGCATGCCGGGCGGAATGAACGGGATGAATGGAACGATGAGTGGGAATATTCATCAGCATGGGATTCCAGTGTCAATGCAGATGATGCAGCAGCAGCCGTACGGGCAACAGACTCCTCCGGGGATGATGTACTCGCCTCACCAGATGATGCCGCAGTACCAGATGCCGATGCAGTCTGGTGGGAATCAGCCTCGTGGAGTGTAGGAGGGGAGGTGGGTGTGGTGGTTATGGTGGTCCTGTTGATGCTGTCGAGGGATCGGGTCGTGTGGAGCGTTGGCGAGTGTAAAATGATCGTAGAAGAAATGATGCCGTTAAAGCTTTGGATGGATGGGGATTGATAGGAGCGCACAGGTATGGCGGAGCCATCCTGTAAGAAGATTGCCCGTGCTGGTTTTTGCTTGGCATCATGAGCGGGGTGATAATTGTGCTTGAATTTGCCGAGATCTCAACCTTTTCCTTGTGAAAAGGCTCTGTAAGAGAGGACAGATGAAAATGTAGCGATGGGGTTTCTTTTATAGAGAATGACAGTAAGTTTGCTTTGGTCTTATTTTTATATGAAGTTTTTTTTGTCAGGTTAGATATTGTGGGCTAGTTTTGGAGTGGGAAGAAGAATAGACTGCTGTTGTGAAGGGGATGGACCTGGCAGGTTGTGGGGCTTTGCATTGAGGTGTCAGCACCAATGTGTTTATAATTGAGTTCTGTACAAGAAGCTGGAATCGTCTAATGCCGCTTGCAGAATATGGACTCACCCTTTGTGGCTGTAGATAGTTGTACAGTTCATCGACAATGGTTCTCGGATGTTTTTATTACCGGATCCAGGGATTTCACTAGGCTGTGCAGCAGTATATTGTTGGTATGGTCGTATTATCTCAGGAATGGTTCTGCTTGTACCTTCCGGTGTTTTATGATAATGGATTGGTCAAGTATAGCTATGTGAAATAGCCAGTTCATATTTGGGCACCTAGCATGCAGCTGAGGATAATAGTTTGCGTATTTTGTCCTACTAATTGTTTGTCATTCAGCGTTAGCCCTGGAATGCTGCGCTCGTCACCATGGAAACCGTAATGTGTGAATCATTTGCTTAACCCTTAAAGGATGAAGGGGTGATCTTGGAAATCATCCCTTTCCATTTCCTTGTGAATCATTGGCTTAAGAAATAGCAAAAGCTCTTGTTGGAAGTCAAAGTACTGTAGACACTAGAAGAAACTGCATTCTGCTTGACAAAAATTGTGTTATGAATGTCAAATCTGTTTTACTTGATAGAAATTGCATTGTTCTCAATAAAATAGTGTCAAGTAGTTTTTGTTGAGTCAACAAAATAGTATCATGTAGTTCTTGTTGAGTTCTCCATTTGTAACACAACATTCTGCATTTCAATGTTTCAACACAGAATTTGACAAGTAAAAGGCAGATTTTTGACAAGTGAAATGCATAATTTTGTTTTTGAAATGTAGAATTTTGCGTTACAAATAGAGAACTCAACAAAAACTACTTGATATTGTTTTGTCAAATAGAATGCAATTTTCTTCTAGTGAGAAGACTTCCCCTTTTCACAACAAAATTTTGAAGATGAATAGTTGCACTTTCTCCCATATAAGAGTTTCTTTGCTATTCGTCGGCCACAAAATGGTTGCCTTGACGTTTAAGGGTTAAAAAACACCAAGAATATTGTTGGAGGTCAAATTACTATGCATGACTTCTTTTTTTCGCATAAAATTTCAAGGATGAATATGTGTACTTTTGTCTTTATATAGAAGGATTTTTTGTCATTCATCGGACACCTTTAGGCTATTGTATTGTTAGAGGGTTATCTTGGAAGGATGTAAGCTTGTGGTGACATCATCAAGGTAGTCAATAAAAAATAACTAAACTCTTAGATGAAAGAGTGCATTCTTTTTTTTATAATTTCTTTGAGAGTCATCTATTAGATATTTTTAGTTCTAATTGGCCTTTTAGGATTAATATCATGAAACTACAAATTGTTTTGTATACAGAGTTGTATTTTAGCATGATAAAGATAGAATGTCAAAATTACATCGAATCAAAAGATTCTAATTACTAAATTATCAATCCAATAGTATGTTACCTCACACACAATACTTCATAGTTCTTTAAGGGTTAAACTTGTCGCTATCTATTCTTTTCTAGATTACACTTGAATTCTCTTACAACTTTGCACTTCCTTGGAATGGGAATTTATGGTTGCACACAATCTAATTGGTTCATTTTTCAAATTAGAATATTAGTCCCACCCTTGCAATTATGAACCCACAATTAAGGAACCATGAAGCTTTCTCCACCTCAATGGTCAACTACAATATGTTTAGTCTATAAGGTAGTATACTCTTAACCCTGGAACGACAGGCCTTTGGCCGTGGACAGAATGTGCTCAGAGGCCTATGTCCTTCTACTTCCCGATTTTCAGTTGGTGAATGTGCAGGTCAGTTCAAAATGGAGTTTCAATGATTGCATTTGGAAGGTGGATAAGTGTTATGCAACGCAGGTTTTGCTTTTTAGAGAGAATGAACCCAATAATGTGCCAAATTCAAGGAAAAACTCATCATCATGATCTTAGGACTTTGGACAGAAGGCCAAAAAGAGCCTAACAAGGCTCGTAAATTGTGACATAGAACTTTCGTCAATCAAGAAAACATCATATTATTCATAGAAACTACAAACAAAGGTATCACTGAACAGCAAATGGTAAGCATATGGAAATGCAAGGCTTAGAATCTGGATTTTGAAGGAGTTTTGCAAGGGCGGGCCACAAGGTCGGGCTGCGGCCCACTGTTCATCTGGAATGAACAGTTCCTACCAACTGCCACCAAACTACAGTATCATTGCTCTATTCACCCCTACCTCTGAGGAACTAAAACTTCTGTCCAGGGACTACAAGGGGGTGTTCAACTGAAACTGTCAACAAGAGAGTAGGGTTTTTTGGTGCTCCTTGGATCCTACATCCCTATTTATCCCCTAAAGGCCCAAGGCATTTTTTGGCTCCAAAACCACTGAAA
Source organism: Neckera pumila (assembly GCA_963969595.1). Classification (NCBI taxonomy): domain Eukaryota; kingdom Viridiplantae; phylum Streptophyta; class Bryopsida; order Hypnales; family Neckeraceae; genus Neckera; species Neckera pumila. The sequence goes on from OZ018418.1 coordinate 4,120,753, forward strand.
ATTGCCATTTCTGCTGCGATCATTCAAGAAATAAAAAAAAACTTTCTTTTTAGAATCCAACCATAGGACTTTGTACTTTACTTGTCTTAAATCATGTGGTAAAAATTTCATGAAGTTTGATAATACAAATTGGAAGATATTAGCATTTGAAGTTGGAAAAAGAAGTTTTTTTGAATTGTGGCCTGCAATTTCAGATGACTTTGACAGCCATTTGTGGATTTTTTTTGCAATACACACAATAAAGATTAAAATTTTTATGTTGCAAGTTTGAGTTGAGAGTCGGGGAAAAAAATTTCAGAATGTCAAAACTTGGTTTTCACATATAAAAAAATTATTAAGTAGAAGCAGGTCCAAAATTGAATAAAACACTAAATCATTAATAGCTCTTAGGTGGAATTAAAGCACCATAATCCCAACAGTAGGATGGTTCTTGCAAACAAACTTAACCTTTTCAAAAAAAAATTGAAAAAAATTGAAAATTGCATTCAAAAATTAATTCTATAAGTTTTGTGTTGTAAGATGCTTAGATTGCCCCAAAACCAAGATTGTCCATAACTTTTATTTTTTGAGTCCAAATAGAATGAATCAAAGCTTCAAATGTAGACAAAAACATGATCTTTGAGAAAAAAGAATAAAAAAAACAATTCAATTTTTTGAAGTTTTTTTTTTTTGCTCGGCAAACTGCTTTTAAGACTTCGAATGGCATAACTTTTGCTCTTGGGCACCGGTTGAAAAAAAATTATATTTTTAGAAAGATAATGTGATATTCTATCTTTAAAAAAAATTTCAAAAAATCAAACCAAAATTTTAGGTCACACAAGCCTGCCCGAAAACCCAAGTGTCCCCCGAGGGGACTTTGGTCCTTTAGGGGTTATTGTAACGAATCGATAGACAAACTAACCATACAAAGACCAACAAAAAAGAACTCACAAAAATTGTATAAGTACCTAGGAAGTCATGTACAAAGACATCCTTGTCAAAAAAACAAGCTATAACTCCAATGACATGACTAGTAGTAAGGGATGACACTCCATTACATCTAAGACACATGTGTATTGACAATATACTTCGCAAAGCCTCTTCGTCCTCTCCATAGGCCATGCTCCATGTGACACTCCATTACATCTAGTTACATGATTAGTAACAAGGAATGACACTCCATTACATCCAAGACACATTGTTGCAAGTACGTTATACATGTAAACCTATTACATCTAGAACACATATGACGGCACTTGCGACAACATACTTTGTAGTGTCTTTTTGCCCTTTCCGTAGGCCATGCTCCATGTGTGCGCCATGTACTTGGAGAGAAGGTTGAGTAGCCACCTATTCTTCTTGACCACTTATTTGCCAACTCCTTTGCCGGTTGCTTATGAAACTCAAGAGGTGATTTAGGATTGGTCAAGAATTTGAAACTAAAATTTGAGTGCACAATCCAAGAATTCACAATATATGTACCAAGCAAAATGAAAGAGATGATGCCACCACTTGTGGCTACAAATGCATCAAGTAGATTATGTTGAGTTAAATGCAATTTTCTTCTAGTGTGTCCATCCCATTTTTTGGGGGGGGTTATAGAAGTGTCCCACATATCCTTTGGCACATACTTTTGGTCCTTTCTTGATGTGCCGATTGCCATGATTTCCCTCTTTAACAACTCTAAAAAATAGAGAACAGAAGTAAAAAAATTATCTGTGGTAATAATGTGTCCATGTCCATGCAAATCTTTTGTGAGTACCTTCATCACCATTACCGCTTGTAATCCAACACCCTTTCCGCTTTTGCATCCCCTTTGTTGTTTTACATGACATTTTCTATTTTTTCCTTCATTTGGTACCTCTACATCTTTCCTACTGTATATGTGGAAGGTCCAAATATAATTCACCAGCCCTTTTTTTTCTGGCACCATGGGGCCAGAAAGCACCATTGTCTAGGACCGGGCAAAAAAGGCTTAAAGAAAAAAAAGTTTTTTTGAAACAAGAGGCCCAGAACTAGCCTAGGGTTTAAGGTGGCCAGCCAATTTGCGTGACCTGCTGGTCTCTCTGTTGCCAAATCTGTTGCGCTTGCGGCATGGCTCCTCCTTCAGAGTGCACCACATTGCGATCTTCCCGTCACTTGCCTTGCCTCAAAAGCATCAACCAAATGTGCATTCATCGCCACTTTTAGCTTTGTCATAGACTCTATTCATTGCTTGATGAACATAGGGCATTCAAATTCAAATTGCCCGCGATGTACAGACAATCCTGCTCTTTCGCCTAATTCATTTCCACTCTTGCATACTTAATCCAAGCACACAGTCCTTCTTCTCCACTCTTTGTGTGTTAATTGTTGTTGTTGATGATTTAGTTTTGATCTGTTTGCAGTGCGTAGAGGTCGTAGGGTCAATTCAATTCTTGTGTGTGACTTGCTTTTGTTTTCACTCTCTTGCATTTGTGAATGTGTTGATTTGGACGGCGCCTGCTTGCAATGGAGTTTGCACGCACTCACAAGTGCATTTGTATCCACTTCTTACTGTCGTTGATCCATCGTTGTTTAGGCGAAGGAGGTTGTGACAATATTAACCTGTGCAGGCAATGGTGGAGGTATCTTATTCCTTCCTTTTGTGCAATGAGCTCGAAATTGCAGTACCTCTATTTTGCACTGTGCTTAGTGTATGAACTGTGCTTCTAGCTATTCATCTTCTCCTCAATGCCATGGCTTGATAGAGGGTCGCCAAAGGTGGTCGTCAATCTTTTAGTTGATGTACTAGGCAATGCCATGGTTTGAAGTTTGATCGCCAAAGGCAATTGTCCCTCTATATTGCTACCTTGTTCGTCCTTAGTTTCATGTAGTGTTTTGCCTTTGTGATTGACAGCTTGCCCTAGCTATGGGCAATTTGCCAATGGAAGTTGGCTCTCCAATAGCAGAAGATTGGCAAGATCCACACGATTTGGCAATGCTAGTTACTTTTCCAGAGGTTCACAATGTAGAAGGCCTATCCATTTTGCCGTCAGAGCATGCAGAAATGCAAATGCAAGTGGCAAGTGCATCTCTACACCAAGAGCTCTCAGCAGTTTTAGTAGCAAGAACCAAGCGTGCAGCTAGTCGGAAGGCATCACAAGCAGCTGCTCTATGCCGCCATGAAATTAAGGGAAAGGCTGTTTGCGTTGAAGACTCCAAAGCTAGAAGGAGTGCCCGAGAAACCACCTCCATTGCCAAGTTTTTTACCAGCTCACAAAACGCTAGCAATCCACAGCCTCTACTGCTGGTTTCTGCCTCATTGGAACTCAAATCATCCAGTTTGATTTCTCCTTCAAATGACATTTGCTCTAACACTGTGTCTTTAGACACAGTGATTTTAGAGTCCGGGGCACCGTCTCAGTCAACAAGTGGGAGCAATAATAGTAGGTGATCCAAGGCAATCAATGTCCCTCTTGAAACAAAACGACACTTGCAAGTGGATCTTGTACAATTCTTGGATGGAGAAGAAGATGTTGCCACAGATGACAATTGTCAACAGGTTCCTCCTCCAAAGAAGCTTAAGATAAACTACAATCAAACTCAAAGGTTTCAGAACAAGTGGGCTGCGAAGTTGGTATGGGCGGAGCCAATACGAGGCAATGACGGGCATGTTTATCTTGTAAAGTGTACTGTTTGTTTAGCTTTCAAGAAAAAACCAAAGATTTTGGAGCCCAAATGGGATACACTCACGAAACACAAAGGGAGGAGAAAGGCTGTGTTTGATATGCCGAAGTACAAGGTAAAGAAGGGAAAGTGGTACATGTCCACTTCAAGTTGCCACCAGATTAATATGCAACATTTTTTTGCCAGGCAACCAACCTCTGTTCTATAGCAAGTAAATGTCAGTACTTCTATGACCAAGTCCAAGAAGATTGTTCAGTTGAGCACAGTGTACCAGATTTTCTCATCAGGCCATCCCATGGTAGAATATGAAGAGCGCCAGTCCTTGTATGTGTTTTTGAACGTGCCTAACTTGCCAAGAATGCATTGGCGTGATGGGTTAGGGTGGAAGATGGCTGATTTCTTGTATCAACAAGTGAAACAAGCTATTCAGAAGAAGATAAGTACAACCCAGTTTATTGCACTGACATGTGACGAAGTCACTTCCGTAGACAATGGAAGTTGGCTTTGCATCCATGCTTATGCTGTGGAAAATTATGTGAGGATTCCTCACGGAATTTCCCTACAACGTTTGGTGGATGCCTCTGGAGCATATCAGCTCACTACAATTATCGTGAAGCTGCTACTTCAGGTCACCACAAGGTGGGTCTTGCTGCTAGAGCCCTTACAAAGATTGTTGTCTGACTATTGCACCCTTCTTGCAAAGATGAAGGCGGATTGCACGGAGAATGACGGGGCCAAAATATGGGCTTTTGCGACTGATGTATCTTGATTTTCTATTTTGGTCCACAGCAGCGCTATTCCAATCTAGGGTTTCTTCATTGCTATTGCGGTGTTTTGTGAACAATTTCAGGGTCCTTTGTGGGTTCACGTCCATTGACGCCACTAGATGCAGCAAAGGTGTATAAAAATCTGTGCCATTTTAACAAAATATCGATTGAGCACTCATTGAAACTGCTTTCCCTAGAGGTTTTTGGTTGCTGTCTTTGAAGTGCAAAAGCACAAGAGTCAAAAAAGTTTTTGTTGACAAATAGAAAGTCACAAAATTGCAAGCTAAATTCAGTTCTTGAAGCCTTGCTTCCAAGCATCATAGCCTGTGTAATCAAGTTAGCAGCTGTTTAGATTCAATAGAGAGTCTGAACTAGGTCTTTGCTACAGTCTGCTTAGAGAGAGCTCTGCAATCTTGGTCACTTTTCTGGTTCCTTTTGAGGTGGCAACTTTGAATGCTGCTTCCGATTAGTATTCGTTAGTTTGTTTGTGAGTTGGGTGTTCATTTTGATTTTTGGCTTGTGACGCCAATTTTGTTCAAATTTGTGGGCTACCTTGTGAGCTTTGGAGTTAGTACCGGATTCATTTTTGTTGCAATATGTGTGTGCCACCTTGCTATTAGCCCTTCTTTTGATTGCCTGGGTGAAATTTGGTGTTGCCTTAGCAGTTTTTGGTTCATTTTAGAGGCACCGTGTTATTCCCTGAAATTCGATCTCCCATAACATAATGGATTAGTAATATTCCTGCTCTAGCTGTTGCAGTTTTTTTGCAACAGCAATTGTTAGAAGAATCTCCCAATGAAATTTGCCCGGATTACTCGGAGGTGAATCCCACCAACACTAAGCTCTAGCTCTTCCAATCTGATGATTATATAAGCATGTGGCCTAGGCCCAGATCTCAACTGCATCCCCAATTGCTTAGAGTCATTAGAAAGCTCTCACTGTTTTTCTCTCTCTCACACTCTATGTGGATTTTATTGCACGTTTAGAGTTTGTTCAATCATGGCGTGAGTGATGATCCCTTGTTTGGTAGCTATTGAACTTCATTAATTTTTGGGATATTACTTTCTGTAGATATGTGCTGGAGTGGTCAGAGATCACCTCTGATCTTGGGGGACGCTGGAGGTGGAGAAGCTCAACAACGTAGATTGGCAAGTCAACTAATGAACATTGCTTTATTACTAATATGAAAATATTAAAGAACTTGGAATATAGAAAGCTGGCTATGGTTTGTGTCGTGTCGTTTTCTCTTCGTGTGGGTTGTTAGTAGTTTGCGTAAGAATAAAATAGTTATATCAGAGCTGGTGATAGTTTGCAATAGTGTGCGCATGTATGATCGGCTATGGAGATAGGAAAGTTCGACTGACGCAATTTGAGGATGATAAATGTGATGTTTTTGCAGCGTAACAGACAGTTAATTGAATTTATTTGCACTGATGTTTTGTAGTTTTGGTTTGGATTCTGTTAATGTAGTTCATGCGAGCCCGTAGTATTTTAAACCCAGGATCTTACACATCCATGAGGTTTGTGTATGGTTCACTAGTGCTATGGATACATTGATTGATTGATTGATTGATTTTTCTTTGTAAGATTAGTTCAACATGATATCAATGTTTTCAGAACATCAATGAGGATTTAGAGCTTGATGACGTCTCACTTTGTTTCTTTGCAACTGAATCTTATCTTTGATCGGGTCAAACCAAACAATTTCAAATTGTATATAATTACAGCATGATTCACGGAATGGGAGGTACAAGTGTACAAACCAACCGCTTTGAAAGTCTTCGGACCTTGGCCGCCAATGGCGTGTTATTCAGTGCTTGCCCTTGAAGATCTCAGAAAACGACATTGGAGGACAATGGTATCTCGGCAAGCAGTGAATGGGTCACCAATGTCGTTTTCCAAGATCTTGCAAGGCTAGCTGAGTAATCTTTAGTGGTGATTGTTGTTTTTTCAATGAAAGGGAGAACGTTAAAATAGTGCATGTGGTAAGAGTTCACTCCTATCGCTGGACAGATATTTGATTTTAAATTGTGTTTTGTACGTGCAGAAATGCTTGACACTCATGTTGGATCCTTACACATTGTTGGGGATGTTGGCATTGATGCCGCTTTTGGAAACCATCGATTTGTTGGTAACTTTCGCTCAAAAGCAGGACGTTTATGTCTGCGACTTTGTAGCGGCACTGAAGATTGCGAAAGGCCAACTGTACATGCTCTATATCGACAAGAAGACCTCATATGTTGTTGACAAGTTCTGGGCCTTGAAAAACATCCTTGACTGCTCACAGTCGTAGATTCACATGCAATGGATTTCTGACTTAAACAATGAGTTGGTCCAACTTGTTTTTGTAGCAAATGGTGAGAAGATTTAGGCAGTTCACTTTGCAGCAATTGTGGATAGAGATGTGTTTGCAGGACTGGTTTCCACGATGAAGATTGAGTGCACAAGTACGAGTCACTGTGACCTTCTTCTTTTTTTGGTCATGGTAGCTATTGTATTGGGGTTGGTCCTCCTTCATGGGGGTCATTAGAGATAATTCGGTAGGTGAATGTTGTTTTCATGACCAATGACTATAAATTACTTATATTACTCCTTTCATTTGGTTGGATATCTAGATAATATAAATATAATTAGTTTAATACTATATGTAAAATATTGTGGTGATTGGTACTTTAACTCCTAAAGGACCGTTTGTCCCCTCGGGGGACAATTCGGGTCCAGGTAAGTTCCTACGGCTTCGTTTTTAGTAATATTTTTTGGGATTTTTTGAGGTTGTGTATTTTTGCGAGAGCTTTGTGAATATGTAATTCTAATTTTAATTGATGCCTGGGAGCAAAAGTTATGGCATAATAAGCAAAATTGAAGTTTGGCGGACAGCCAAAAAAAATCACAAAAAGTCAAAATAATTTTTTTCAAATTTTTTTTCAAAGATTATATTTTTGTCTACATGTGAAGCTTTGTTTCATTTAGTTTGGACTAATTATGAGAAAGTTATGGACAATCTAAGTTTTTCGGGCAATCTAAGCTTCATCTCGAAAATATAACTTGTAGAATTTGTATTTCAATGCGATTTTTAGAATTTTTCAGAGAAAATTGTTAGACAAGGTTGGATTTTTTTGCTAGAACAATCTCATTGTTGGGATTATTGTGATTCAATTCCATCTAAAAGCTAGTAACAATTTAGTTTTTTCTTCAATCTTGAACCCACCTCTACTTTACAATTTTTTAATGAATAAAAATTAAGTGTTTTTTATCCTGAATTTTTTTGGAAGATTCTTGAGTCAACTACTTAACATAAATAAGTAGAAAATCAAAGTCCATAGTGCAAAAACTTTGAACTAGAAAGATTCAAAGCCAAAAAATCTAGTCAAGCAAGGTGCAAAAAAACTTGTTTTCTTCACTTTAAATGCATATATCTTGCAATCTACATGGTCAAAGTTTTTAAAATTTCTTCCACACATTTATATACTAGTCAAGTATAAGATCTTATGATTGGATATGCAAAAAAAATACAATTTTTAAAGCTCTTTTCTCTTTGCAATAGAAATGACAGTTTTGAATGGTTTTTGATAGGAAAATCACCTTGGTCCTTTAGGGTTTAAAATACTTTAGTTGTTTATTATCACTAGATGGGTTGCAGGTAAGTATAGATCAACAATTCTGTGAAATTGGCAAGATTTTGTGAATTCCACTTGCACAAAGCTCCATAAACTAAGATTGGTTTAGAGTTACGTTCAAGCTGCCCTCACTTAAGATGTAGTGCCAACCAATTAGTGGTCTTAGGTCTGACTAGAAAACGAAGATATGCTACTTTATAAGATCCGTATTGTTTTCTACAAGGTTGATTGCTTGTAAATTGAGTTACTGCTGCTTGCATATTGTTGGTTCTTTTCACACTCATCTGAAATTGTCACTGGTTCACACTTACTCGGCAACAAATCATTTTCCTTCTCTTTATTCTTCGGTTCTTATAAAAAAAATAATTTTAATATGATAGTAGAAATCATTGGTGATACATGGTTGATGTAATGACGTTGAAGACACGATCTGACCATAGCTTTCTTTAGAGTTGCGAGGGTAGTTTTGGTCCCTTTCTGACAGTTGGGTATCATCATGTAAGACTCTATAAGAACATGCTTTTGGGGAACAAAAAGAGAAATCAGTGTCCTACTCATTTGACTGTTGGTACCTTGCCATTTGCCAATCAATAACATGTATAGAAATCCTACCTTTGCTTTTGGTTAAATCAGTTGACGGAACAGCTTATTGCTTATTTTGCATTTGTGAAATCCTACTCAAGTCATTCTAAGTTTTGTTTTTTGTTTCAATTTGTGAGGTAAGTTTTTGCAAGTTAGATATGCAAAATCTTGTTCAGTATAACACAATTAACTTCTGTGTATCATTTGTAGTGATTGGGCTTTCTTTGTATGTGGCCGTTGCTCCTCTATGACTTGCTTTCACAGTTCATTGCAAACTTTCATTCCATTTACTTTGATTGCTAAGAAGGGGTTCTTTGATATATTCTATGTAGGGGCAGCGCGACAATTACTGAGGGAGTTGGAATTGCGGTTCCCGTCTCATGTTGTCCTTGATGCACTGGGATAGTATACCCGCAGTATTGGTTGCAGGCTGAAGCAAAGGACTGTTTTCCCAGACGCCTTCGAGTTCTCATGGACTACTACTATGAGTTGAAGCTTGTAGAAGTTGATAAGGTAAAGCGTCTCGTCCCCCCTGTACTGGACAGACACAAGTTGGAGACTGAACAAGGGCTCTTCAAATTGGCCATGTTGAATAACGCCAAAAAGCACATGGAGCCTCCTTTTGACACAAATCCTCTTATTCGTTTGTGGCGATACTTGGATTTGTGTATAGTGCTAAAAGTAAAGGCAATTTTTGAGTGTTACAGATTGACACAGGTTGCAATTGTCCAAGTTTTGGGTTCTGTTGAAGATGAGAGATGTTTTAGTTCTCTTGCCTTTTTGAAGAATAAGCTACAAAATTCTTTAGACACACATCTAAAGTGTGTGGTGGGAATGTATTCTCAGAAAATCTTCACCTTGGAGACCTTTCCATATGGTGATGCCTACACCGAATGGGTAGCTGGGGCAGATCATTGTTATAGACTTTGAGAAAAGTCTTTAGGTGTTATTGGTCAGAATTCCTAGATCCCTGCTTGTTCTAGGACTTCCTCTTGAGTGGATGGGCCCTAGCTTGGCCATATGTATTCATTCAGAGCATTTATAAATGTATGCTTATTTTCTCAATATTGTCTATGATGTACTTATTCTTGACATAAGTGACCAATTTCTTTGTACATGTCCCATATAACCACTAAAATAATTTGCCTTATTTTCGAAATAAACAATGTAAATGGAGCTAGAAGATATGACTACCTTTCAGGAGTTTTGCCTTTTTTGTTTCATCCCAATTTGTGGAAGTGCTAATATTTTCCACCACTGCCAAGCAATTTTTGCCAGATATAGCATCCAAAACTCACGCCATTGCCAGTAAGAATTACCGAAACCAATCTAGCCTTGCCATGTGGGCAATGGCAGGGAAGAGTAGAATAGCCAGTCTGGCTTTTCTCAAAAAACAAAAAAGAAAGGGCTGTACTTCGCCATTGCATTTGCAAGTGCCCATACTTTGAGGCCAAACCGAATCAATTTATTTGTTATACATTGCCTAATGGGACTATAATGTCCTTTATATCTCACCATGCACTTATCCACTGTGATTTGTTGATTTAGTGCCCACATTTTCTCACACTGCATATAGATGAATTCCACAAGCCATCTAACTGTCGTAATTTTGTCCACCTTTTCCCTCTGCATTTTACCTTAGCAATGCGTGCATTGAAGAGATGGAGACATCTCGATATGCTCTCAAAGCGGTCCCTAATAAGAAGTTGTGAGATAACTGGACAAAAGAAGCGAGGGTCTGTCTGTGCCCAGTAACATCTGATGTTTGGCACCCATTTAATCTCCATATATAAAGTGATGGTGAAAAAAGCATAGAACGTCCATAGGTTCTTCTCGTTTTCTTGTCCACAACGACGCACGCATAACGATTAGTTTCCTTGATGATTTGCACCGTCATTGATGGTCTCCAAAATTTCTTAAATACACCCAAACAAGAAGGCAACCTGCCATACGGAAATAAGCAACCAGGTGTGGCCCCATAAAAGGAAAAGGCCCTATACTATTAAGTGTTCTTATTAGCTTCCCATTTCTCTGATGCAAATTGGACAAGCATGAGGACAAGCATGATATCCTCAGCAGTAGTGCTTGTAGAATTATGAAGTTGAGGTTCATCAGATGCTGGAACAGAACTGATAACGGCTTTGACCTTCCTCAAGACTACAAGGGATAACACTCTTGTCTTGTAACGGCCATGTCCTGGCATTTGGACCGAAATCAGGGTCCAGGTTGGGAAGTGGCCGCAAGAACAAAGACCCTGGCTTCGCGTGCCCACCGTGCCTGTCGACACTGCTGTGGTCGCCTTCGCGCTCCCCATTCTCCTTGTTGTTGGAATTCTGTTCAATGCACTGAGATCCACATGTTTGGAATAGCTTTGACCCGTGAATGAATGGCCTCTCACTAGAGCAGATAACCTGCACTTGGGTTGTCAGCGTCCTCGTCGGAGCAGCGTCGGCTGCCTGTGCCTGCACAACGTCAGACTGTAGCTAGAGCGTGTTCCAATCTGTTGATTTGGCTAGTCGAGCACCACGCACCGTGTCAAGTGCGCTAAGTTATCCTGCCGTTGGAGGAATGCAGTCGTCATCCGAGCTGCTGCCAGAGCTGTTGAAGCTGTGACCCGCGTCATCAGAGGTGCCACCCTCATCCCCACTTCGGGAAGGCAACTTTTCGTACTCATCGCCGTCGTCGTCTCCAGAGGAGGAGTACATCTGTGCATCAACGTGAGCCTCCCTCTCCAAGTAAGTGTTGCTCATCCTTTGCTTCTTTGTCTCTACTACGTCTCTGTCGATGCAAAAAATGAACGGTCATTCACAAAAACTAATTAGGATTGACGTTGGCAAGTCACATCTGTTCCTCCTACGGTATTTAGGAAAGGAGCTCTAAAATTTGTTTGGCATTTGGGAGCAAATATTCCAAGAGGAGCGCAATTTATGAACATAGTTATGGGTGTATTCCAAAATCTGCTCGTCTTCTAATCAAATTAAACATTCATTGCAGCGGACTCAGTAGTAATTCTGAATCTCACATTTAGTGCGCCAAATGCTAATGTAAATTGAGGAGCTCAGCAGTTAGGTTAAATTACAAGATTTCTTCTGTTATTTTTTCTTGTCTTTGAATTATGGGAATTTCATCCGGATTTTTCATTTTCAAGTTTTTTCATTGTTATTTGAGCATTCTAAGATGCGTCTGGCTACAGAAGTGATCATTCTGCGTTTTTCTGATGCATTTTGCTTCAGGAGGAAGTAGTTGCAATGCAATACTGTCCTCTGCGGAACATTTGATTCAAGAACTCAAGTTGAAATGCAAATAGAATTCTTCATTTTGATAAATCGTAAGTATTTCCAATAATCTCTCATTCTGGATTCTTCTTTTAGGGGCTGCATACTGTTTCACTTCCATATTACGCTGATTTTTAATCGCAATCCTCTCGCAATCTAGCTACACAAACTGTGCAATTGACGCAGTCTAATTCATCTTTGATGTTTCATTAGGAGAGTTATTATAATGACGCACATATAGAAGTTTGCAGCTCTGAGAATGGGGGCTATTCCAGGACTAGGCATACTTGCTGTTTTGTGTGCTTGTAATACAGACAAGAGGAGAGAGACACCTTGCAGGATTCTATCGTGCTGTGTTCTTATGTAATGGTCACGTCACAGGAAACGGAGAAGCACTTCTCAGAAATTGTGGTTTCAAAAGCCTTGATTGCCAAGGTTGATAGACCAGCAGGTGTACGGTGCTTCTGCAGCAAAACGGACAACAGTGACGTTCTAAACTCTAGGACTGTTAACAATTGAGAAGTTGGTGGACCTTGTTGAGAAGAGGTGCCACTAAATTCAGAAAACCATGGTTCACAAAGTCACACTAAAAGTACACTAATCGTTGCTGGATAGGCCTCGGTCGTACATGTACTTTGTGAGTATCGATGATCCCCTTTGTCCATTCACCTCTTGAATTTGTCCTCATCATTTTGTTTTTGGGTCTATAATTTATGTATGTCAGTTATCAGTGGCAGTTCACTAAATTTTAGCAGTGTTGCTGACTGACTGAGACTGGAAATGAAGGGAAATCTCCAAGGTTGGCTAACTGTCATTGTGGTCTCTATTTTCGATGCTCAAGTGAGCACTGGACCCGTTAGTACCAAATGAGATTTCATGTTTGTTCTGGAGCACTAGGTTTTCTCTTGTTGTCAATTTGTTTCCATGTTCAAAGAGCGCAAGCAGTGTTTTGCAATGATTATGTAAGGGAAGCATTACGCCCCTTCCAAATTTAAATTTCCGTGTTCTTACATCCAGTTCTTACAATTAATATGTTATTGCAATGAAAAAGAAACTCTTCAACCTTTTAAGTCAACTACTGTCTTTGTAGACATGGCAAGGTGTAAAGGGGATTTGACCTGATGCGGCAGTGCAGTTGGAGGCGTTGACGAAGGTGAATGCACTGGAGCTCTTTGAGGAAGTTACTTGTCCAGAACGTTGAATGCTCAGCACCGCAGAGGTGTGCTTCAGGTGTGGGGCCTTCTGTCCCTGCAACGATGTTGGCAGCAGTAAGAACACTATCTTGCACACATATGCAGGCATGCTATTTGGTGCGAGAGAATTTTTGAAGCTGGGGCACTGCACTTTCAGCTTTCCTTCAGTCGTCAAAAGAAACCAACAATTTGAAGAATGAAGTACGGTTTAGAAGCAGCATTACTTGTTTTTCTATCTTTGCCGATGCTTGAACCTGTTGCGAAGTTGTAGGGGTTGCCTCATGAAAGAAAGGAAGCGCTTGAGAAGGAAGGACAACAATAGCATTCACGGGATAGTCTGCTGAATCAATGTATGGTGCATAGAATAGTTGCGGCTCTTCAACTCTTTTGCTTTTAGGTGATGGGTATGCAATTTCTTGTATGATTTTGTAGAAATTTGCTGAGAACCCTTTGGGATCACTCTCATTTCTTCTCTCTTTCAAACAAGAATTCTTGCACACTAAGAATAGAAGAGCACTCTCATCTTCTTGGGAGATGTGTCTTATTTGTTACACTTGTCTTTAAGAAGCTTAGGTAGATTCTTTAGGTAACTCTTTGTCAAGAGGCCACAAGTGTAGTCTATTTGATGTGGCTTTGCGTCATGCTCATACTTGAGATGCCTCACAATGTCTTCAGCTCCAAAAATACACCATGATGGTATGTAGGGAGGAGGGAGGTTTAGGTATACTCTTTTGAATCTCGGCATTGTTATAGGAGGATGTGTGGAGGAGAGCAAGTTCACAATGAAGAACATTGCTTGTCATTGCTTCCTTGTCATTGTTGGAAATGGGGTATGTAATGTGGAAGTTTTGCTTAGTAATTGCTATGTTTTGGCCCATGCTTGGCTACTCCAAGAAGACAAATTTTGAAGTTGTAGCCGACAAAAGTAATAACTGTTGAGCTAGTTTTGCCTACAATGAAGTGTTCCACTGGAGCGGACAATACAGGGTCTGCCTTTGGAATAACTAATTTTATCAATACTTAGCCAAAAGGGCCAGCTATGTTCATCCCCAAAATTTTGTGTGGTAGCACGATTGCCCTATGAATACTTTGGGAAAATTATGTGCCATTATTTCAGAATCTTTCCATCCAAAAATAAATGGTAGACATCAATGATCCGTTTTCTACTTCTGCATAATTCACAAAGCCTCTATCTATTCAAGAAAAAAAATTAGATGAGAAAAGTGATTTTTCTTGTCACCAGCTCGCTCAGAAGTCATCTATCATACCACTTTGGTCCGCCACGGTGTTATAGGGTAAAGGAACCATTTAAGCCTACCTAACTCATCACTAGTAGTAGAAAATATTTCAAGCAATTTGTTAGTATGCCACATTTAACTACTTTTGGACTATTTAATGACATCTGGACAAAACATCATGGGATCTCACAATGATAATATCGTGCGATCCCACGATGTTTGTATAGATCTCTCGATATTTGTATAGATCTCTAGATGTTTTAGATAGATCTCTAGATGTTTTAGATAGATCTCTTGATGTTTTGCAGTATCTCTTGATGATCAAATTTTTTTCTGTTGAAGACTGTTATTAATTCTGGACTTTCAAAAGTCCAAAAGTAGTTAAATGTGGCATTAGTCCTTCCTAGATAGGAATCACAATTAGAACACGGTTGCTTTTAGAGCAAACTACCTTAGTTATGCCACATGCATTCTAGAATTTCTTAGTATCTTAATCCCAAAAGCCCCATTGACCTTGTAGGGGTCAAATGTGATGTTGGATAAGTTCATACAATCTCAGTATTCATCATAATTTCTTAAACTTTTTGTGAAGCTAGAAAACCACATTCTCCTAGAGTGAAATTCTTACACTACATATGCTTATTTTTTTTTAATCTTGCATCTTGTATCATGTAAGTTACATGCATGGCAAATTTCAAGAGTTGATGAGCTTTTTTGCAAAAAATTCTCCAAATATTTCCACACTACCCAAGCTACCAGAAAAGTTCAGGGCAATATAAATTTTTTATCTAGGCACCTAATTAGAAAAAGAATCAAATTCTTAGCAACGGGATACATATTCACACCTTGTGTCAAAATTTTGCGAACATCTGACCAAAATTTACTTCATAGGAACCTATTTGAATTTTCAATTGTCTGTTCAACGGACAATTGTTCTTTAGGGGTTAAATATATTTGCTAGAATAATCCGACCGCTGGAAATTATTGTATTTCAATTCCGACTTAGAGCTATTAATAATTTAGTTTTTCATTCAATCTTAGACCTACTTCTACTTAATAAATTCTTAAAGAATGAAAATCAAGATTATTTTTTTTGAATTTTTTTCTTAAACTTTCAAGACAATTCAAAGTCTGTAGTGCAAAAATATTCCACAAATGGCAAACAAAGTCATCTAAAATTGCTAGACAATGTTCAGAATAATTTTTTTTTCCAACTTTGAATGCTAATATCTTCCAATCTTTACGGGCAAACTTCGTGAAATCTTTACCACATAATTTGAGATAATTTGAATACAAGGACCTTTAATTCAACTTTTTTTTTTATGTTTTTTTTTTTTGGACAATCTTGAGTGTATTTGGACAAATAATGACATTGGGACTTTAGGGGTTATAGCCATATATTTCTAATAAAACCATATCTAAATACAAACAATATTTCCTATATCTAATGTCATTGATGACAGGCCAAATCCACAAAAATGTAAATAATGGCTTATTAGCCCTGGATCCTTCCACTTCATTTCTCTCTTTACTAATATTAAGGATTTACACTTCTATCAATTCCCACCTTCATCTACACTTATGCACTTCAACGTGACTGATAGCCCATCGACATCTAGAATGACTCAAACTCTCTACACATCTTTTCTTGTATCTTCATTCTTTCTAATGGTCACTTCATTTATCTACTATATTATAATGTTAGGTGTCTAGAAATCAATTTCAAACTCATGACTTTTGAGACTGTAGTACAAATACGTTAACTCTATAACGATGGGTTGGATACTATAACTATAAGTGGGAAGAAGACAATAATCCTATTACTGTGTTTTTGTATTCAAAGTGCCAAAATAGCAAATTGGATGAGTAATTTGATGCAGTCATTTACAAAAAAGGCAGAGTAGAAATCTGGGAGATGTGTGATGGTCTTTAGCACATGTAAAATAGCTAATTGCATATATCTAGCAATAGAAAAGTGACAGACCCTAAAATATAAAAAAGATTCACACCTACTTAAAATATGCAAAATAATTGTGGCGCATACTAAAACTCACCCTTCCTGCCATGTTCGGGCTCTGTTTGGCTCCGGAATGCGACCTTATTTTGCATGCTGTAGCCGTTGTAGCCTGCCGATTGTTGGAGTTTGTTCCCTCTCTTTAGCCAGGTGCTTGTTTTGATTTATCGGGTAGTAATTCCTCTGCTGAATTATACAATGTTCCAACGTTAATGTTTTGGGGCACGCGGGCATGGCCCTCATATCCTTCATGTACGAACTCAGGCAGACATCACATGGCACTCCCACTTTATGACGCCCTTCATAACCCATGCCATAGGCCGCGTGTGACCCATGATGCATGGCTGATGTTGCAAGGCCAGTGTTTTGTTCTATCTGTATTGTTTAGGGATTTAGAAGGTTTAGGGTCTGTAGTCTGCAGTTTCAGAGTTTAGGTTTTTAATTCTGATTATTGTTGGGTTAGACTTATATTCTTGTTCACTTTTCATTTTAGTGTTTAGCAGTGCATTATTAAAAGAATGGATTCAAACAATTCCTAAATACTTGACAATGTCGAGTTCTTCCAAAAAAATCATAAAAAAGAAGAAGGCACTTACTTTTCAATTTTTCAAAAATGAAGAGGGAGGGGAACCAAGACTAAGTGATCCCATTTCACTATAAGGAACCCGTGTTTTTTCAGATGTCCGACCCAAAACATACTATATCCACGGACGGACATATTATGTCAAACCCAAGATTTGTCTGTCTATGCCCCGCAGGCAGTGGAACTGCTAATTTTGGTTGATGTTAGGCAAATTTTTGGAAAAAGGCGCTCCAGACAACTTTGTATTAGAGAGAACAACAATGTCAAGATGGACATGACTGGTGTCATATGTATGTTATAACAATCGTCTGCAAAAACATAGACTGCCACGTTTGCACGGACGGCCAACTTTTTCTACAAATAATAAAAAATAAATTAATATTGCCTAGATAAAACTTCTGTCTGGGTTGAAAAAGATTGGTGAAGGGCAGCCCAAAAGGAAAAAAGGATGACGTATTGTCTGACGTGGAAATTCAGTGACGTGGCAAATGAAATGCTGAGGTGGAATGCCACGTCAGCACTTTTGGCTATCCACCCGGCCCAGTCTTGATATTCTTACAAACGTCAACACGAACATCCAGGCATCTTCTGAAACATTTGACCTTCACACATTGACTTCGAGTTCTGGTGGCTATAAACTGCAATCGTATATTCAACACCGTGCATTTCGTGACGCCGAACAAGACAGTTTCCCACTTAGCTCACTGCTGGTTTACATCAAGTGTGACGTCCAAAAATGATTAAACGTTGTTCTGCCCCATTTGGCTTTAGGATATTTGTCCGGCGCTGACTTGGAGGTATGTCACAGAAAATTCCTCTACAAGAGATAAGAACACACATATTCGATAAGAGGGTCACATTTTGTGTCTACTACTGAAAATTTAGAATGACTGCTTAGATTTAGGCGTGCATGTGAAAACAAACGAGATCATGGATGTTTCACAATCAAATGATGGTTCACTATTCTTTGCGGGGAAACCAATGAGGCCTAAGTGCACCCTTTAATTTGTATTGACAAAGTATTGTATCTTTGTAGCACACAAAAGCCTAACAAGAGAAGGGTGCACAAGGAAGACATAAGAGTATCCCGTGTATGTTCACGCACTGTCTAAACTGTGTTACATTCGACGTCCACAAGTAATTCTTGTGTCACCCCTGACTGTGCGTGAGTCCTAGAAAACATAGATGTGGACAACCTCCAATATTGTTCAGAAGTTCTCAATGACGTTAGCAATTTTTACCTTGTAGACATGTGAAAGATGTGCTACGCTTCATCTTCCGGGGCTATGTTGTCGGGTAATATAGGAACGTAGTCCTCTCCATCATTTGCTAGACGGCGCATCGGATCCATGGCACGTTGCACTAGTTGGAGTCCAGAGAAGTCACTGTTGCTTTGCAATTGAACCATGCTTGGGGTGTGTAGGGTAGAGTGCGGTGCAATGTGTTTGCCCCTCACTTCAGTTTGGTACACAACTTTCCATCCGCATCAATGTGGGTCGTCGGAAAAAAACACTTGTTGGCAATGCAATGGAAAGGCAAATGAGTTGGCTTGTACCTTCCCGTCCGTATAATCAAAGTTGGCCAAGCTAAAGCCGAAGCAATCTCGTTCAATGCTTGGAACATGAGTGTCTTGGGTTCCCCTAACCCAGTCGCATAATAGCACAGTAATACAATGGTTTTGATAATCTAGAACCAATATTGCTTCAATGTATCCCACATACTCTTGTGTTTTTTCTATTGGCCTCCCATACACTAGACCCCAACAAAGTTGTCAAGTGAAACTTGCTACCACACCTGAGTCACGCGTGACAAGTCCAATTTTGGAGCTTTGGACACGTAGGTGCATGCCATGACAATACATTTGACTGTGCGATGTTTCATTTTGCTCAGGGGGGTGAGCATAATGTCTGATGTCATCTTCCACTACACATCTAGAAAGTTTTGCTTCCCCATCGTCGATGTCAACCATTGCGCAAAGCTTGGAAAATTGCTTAATTTAGGGGGGTAATGAACCGCTCTTCCGGGGTGCGAACGCCTGTATGCTACACGGAAAACTTTGCGATCCTGCCATGTTTGGGCCTTTGCTACAATGTATTTCCTACATATCAAATTCAGCATGGCTTCTGTGAGAGGACTGGACGGCCAACATACTAGCAGTATGTGCCAGCCAGGTATGGAATTAAGCCTATCTGTACGAATTTTGGATTTCTTATAGTAGGTGTTTGACTTTGGAAAAATAACATGTCATATACATACTCACATGCAAGTGTCTACAAGAATATGAATGGAGACACCTCATGCACTGAATACCTTAATGTCATAGAACAGTAAAGCAGTTGATTTAAAGTCAGTCATGCATGCATAATGGACGACCTGACATTTTATACAACATTAGGAAGGAGTGAGGGGCACTCACTCATGCCATGCTTCCAAGCATGGGGTGTTCTTGATGACAAAGGCATGTGCACAGGAACACACTTTGTCGGACATTGGGCGCTGCTGCAATGCCCTACATCAGAGAACCTCGTCGTTCATGATGGGGTCTTTCTCCACATCCCAAACACGTTGTACTGTTCCACCGTACTCTCTCATATACTTTGTGCAGAAGCCAAGTGTGTCTTCTGTACTATATCCCTTTGCTATGTTGCCTTCGGGGTGTGCAAATGTGCGAATGTAGTCCTTCTGTGTCTTCATATACCGCTCAATAGAATACATCCATCTATAATGCACGGGGCCGCATCTAAATAATTGCTCAACCAAGTGCACCGGAAGATGTGTCATGATGTTCAAATGTTGTAGGGAACTCTTTCTCAATGAGACAAGGTGCTATTATGACATCCTACATGATGACATCTTGGTCGGCTACTTGAATTTCTTTCTCACATAGTCTTTGAAAGACCCGGCTAATTTTTATGATAGCCAAGCGTACGTTTTCATCTAGGATGCTCCAAACAGCCACCGGTAGAATCTGCAATGGAAGAGAGCAAAAGGAAGAAATCACAAGCAAGTTCTTAATTTTTGTGCTAACTCTCTCTAAATGTCTTTAATGAAGCAAGTGGCCTTGGACTAATGCACAACGACATCAGTCCGGGGATGCGTTGAGGACCACGGGGGGCAAAAAGAGCATGTACACCACCAGAAAAACTATGACCTCTCCCCTGCAACATCTTCCATTGCAATGCATCCAGCAAATTCATGTCCTATGCTACATCTTCATCAACGCAATGTATTCTAGAGGACATGGAGACGTCAATTTCAGATTCTCTCTCTCCCCTTAGACCATCACTTCTATAGACCTAGGGCTACCATTGTCGGAGCATGGCGTACCTGCTGCATGAGGATGTGGTAGTCGTGAGTCTTCATGTATTGCAGTTTACCATCTTGTAGGCGTTTGTGAATGGCACCAATATAGTTTGTCGGAGTACAAATGTTTGATACTATATCCACGAACTCATTTTGCTCCTCTGTTGTCATAAAGTATGATGCGTGCGGCATATAGTAGTCATCTTGACGTCTTCGTGGATCTTGTAGCCAGGTTTCTTCACGGATTCCAAGCTCTTGTGCATCCATGCGGCTGCCTGGGGTGTCATTCATGGAAAGAAGCATCTTTACCATGTTCTCACATAAATTCTTCTTGCAGTGCATGACATCCAAGATGTGGCGGTCCAATAGATGCTGCAGGGCATTGTCAAGCAACTGTTAAATGACAACGGTTTTAGGGAAAAAATTAAGCCTAGATGCCTTTTCTCTTCTAGTGGGGATTGACATTTAGACATGCCAGCCGGACCTTGTGTCTAGTAAGTACGACATAGAGACATTCCAAAAGCTTTTCTATGTCCACAAAAAACAAGACGGCTAACAAAAGACATCCTATGATTCTACATTGCGTACATTGTGACGTCTGGGAAGACATCAATACAGACTTTAGGTGTCCATTGCTATGGACTTCTGTCTAGCATGTGCAGCTCATTTGACTATGTCACTTTGTAAGTAAATAAATATAGAGTGTGACTTCCTATGTTTCAAACCTGCTAATAGGGTAGTTCATAGAGAGAACTAAGTCATTTCACTCTTGTGAAATGTACAAGATCATCCTTAGCATCTTCCTTTCTACCAGGATTGAGATAGGCTTGGCGCCACGCTACATAGCGAACTACGTCTTGTCCGGTCATGGGCTTTGGTCTAAAGTGATGCTTTGTTTTGCCATTGAATTGACAATTGCAGCAATATGAATGGTGTCAATTGAGATACCTCCGTATGCCACCATAAACTATCTTGGAGCCTCGAGTACTTCAATCCGCACGGACATCGCTAGTTTTAGCCATTCTTGACTCTGTCTCTAGGCCACAGCATGGACATCCCTTGAACCCTTTGCAACACAATCCGGAGATGAGACCAAGGGCCGGAAAATACGAGATTGTCTACATGAGTAAGCCACGCATTATAAAGTGTCGTGCACCTTCTGGTTGGGAGAAATCTTGGGCTACCATGCCTTCCCAGAGCACATGAAGTTCTCTCAGCAACGGTTGGAAGAAGATGTCAATGTTCTTTGATGATGGTGAGTGCTTCCTTGAATTGAGGATGCATAGAATAATGAAGAACTTTTTTGTTACAAGCCAAGGCTCAAAGTCATAAATCAAAATCAATACGGGCCATGTCAACGAATTTGTGTTGCTCAATTATTTTGGATTGACGCCGTCTAGTGCTAGAGCCATACGCAAGTTCTTGTCATCAGCACCAAAGTTGTCAAAGACAGCATCTTCATTGATATGCTTCCATGCAGGGCTGCCCACCACTGAGCGCATGACACTGTCGTCATTGACATGTTTGTCCAACCTGTCAACATCTTCGCAATCTCGGACAATCAAAACATGCGTCTCAATCTTGGAATCAAAGGGAAATGCCGAATGACCTTTGGTGGTACAAAGTTTGAGCCTTGCATCCATCTTGACTTTGAGCACTTCGGACATGTACTTAAATCCGCATGCTCTTCTTCATATAGCACACATCCATTAGAGCATGCATGGATGTTGTTGTACTCTAAGCCTAGCTTTGTAATCATCTTCTTGGCCTTGTAGTGACTATTTGACATCTTGGTGTTTTGCGGCAATAAGTCCGATAACAAATACTGCAACAATTCATCGGTGAACTTGTTGCTGACATGGAAGACCATGCACATGTTCATGATAACGATTGTGGCCGACAGGATACTGGATGTCGCATTCTTGTACACCGGTGACATCGCATGGTGATGTAAATGCTGCATGTCATCCATTGTGTCTACGTATACATCATCATGGTTGTCATGAGACACTTCTTGAGAAGCCATAGACTCCGTGTGTAGGGAATTGCCACCATCAAATGCCTCCATGACTTGCCTTTGGACATTGTGTTGGACATCAAGAATAGGGCCATCTTCATCCATTGCTCCGTTGAAGTCAACATCTACTATGTCTAGAACCTGCCCGTCATTGTTGGCTGCGACGTCCTTGTTGGCAGCGACGTCATCTACTTGTAAGTCGGCATCACCATGAATAATCACTAGTAGAAAACCGGGCCCAATCTGTTGTTTTGGTTGCGTTGATCATCAACAGATTGGGCCCGGAATTCTATTAGTGGATGTTGTCATCGAAAGCAAGATCTTCCACCCATATGCCATGAGGAGGGTAACTATCAGGTGGGTACCCCCCAATCATTGACTTCGTAAGAAAAACATCTTGTCTCACCTTGGAATGATGCTTTTGGATTATGTCAATTGTTGTGCATTGACCTCCATGACAATTTTTGCAAGGGCATGGATACTTCTTCAAATTCAACTCAGTTGACACCCTCAGCTCTGTTTGCAAAATGAGGTCACCTAGGGGGATGTGCCGGAGCACACGGCCGTCGATGTTGATGCGTATTTTGGCCCCCCGATGTTGCTCCCTGCCTTCCATGTCTATCTGCAACGTGAGCAATGCTGGAGAGTTCTTATACTAGAAGAAAACTGTGTTTAACTTCTCAAATCTGCGTTGTATTTGACAAAAACCGCGTTGTACTCAACAAGAAGTGTGGAGTGAATTTTGTTGAGGTCTCCCTTCATAACGCAAAATTTTGCTTTATACCGTTTCAACACAAAATTTGATGCATAATTTTGTATTAAAACACAAAATTATGTATTATGAAGGGAGAACTCAACAAAATCCACCCCACACTTGTTGTTGAGTACAACGCAGTTTTTGACAAGTACAATGCAGTTTTCTTCTAGTGTTGCTTCAGATAACTAGCAACTACTGTTTCCTCATGTCCTCACTCTAATTGCAAGAATTCCAAAGAAATGGCTATCATATACACACAAAGACATTTTCCTTGCATGCATAGGTCAAATGCCATAGCGTATCCTCCACAAGTACAGTACATGGGCGGTGGAAGAAGTTAAGTGGATCTCCCCCCCCCCCCCTTCTCCAAAAAAAATTGGGGGTTACTTCATTGGCAAAAACAATGGGGTAATTGTTCCACTACCTAGGGAACATACCGCTGTACGTAGTCACGGATTCAAGTAGTACGTACATCCTTTGATACTATGTTTTAATAAAACACCAAGATGTTTTATTGAACATCATTGTTGACATAAAAACATGGGTTGTTTTATCAATGTCCACAAAAATGCGTTCCAAAAAATAGTGAAAACATCCCAAAAAACACAGATTTCTTATAGTGAAATTTCATCGGAGGAAGAATCGGACACTTATTAGAAATTTGAAAATGTTCTTGCAATTCTTCATTCATTTGTGGATCCAATTCTCAATTCTACTCTACCCTTAATCAAATACATAATGCCTTTCTTATAGAAATTGGACAACTGCAGGGACGACTGCGCCCAAAGCCTCACACAATTAGACATGTTGACGTCCAAAAAAATATGTGGATGTCATTTCTTATGTTTCGTGAAACATCTGGGCGTCACAAGAGAAAGACTTCTCTTCGGAAGAAACGGGCACGCCCCCGCCACCACGTGCAGTGCTAGCATAACATAGGCCGAGTGCCAAACCCTAAGTTTTTTTTTGCCGCTTCTCAAAAGACCTTCACTTCTATTGCTTTTTGGACCATTCTCATCTTGTAGTGATCAACATGCCACTGTCTTTAGCATTACAAAATTTTCACACTATTTTCCAAGCTGCAAGTGAAGATTCAACTTGGGCCAACGCGGAGCTGGAGATTAACCACGGAGCTCTAAGCGTTTTTGAGAACTTTGTGGAGGGGATTACGGCTGCATCACTCACCTTAGCAATGGACGTTGCAAATGCACCTACCAGAGGCGACAGCAGCCTTCGTTGAAGTAATTGCTTGCATAAGAGCAAGCAAGCAGTCAATGACATTGCAACCCCTTCAAGTATTGTGGAGGAAGATTCGAAATTTCACAAGGTAAGTGATTTTCAGATTGTGGCACCTCTTTCCCTTCTCCGCAATGCTTTTGTGGGCTTGCCAATTCTGTTTCCTATCCAAATTCGATGTAGACTCCCTCCAAATTCAGGCCACAGCCTTTTGTAGCAGCGTTGGTTTGCCGCATTCGTCCGCATTAAGTCCAAAGTGGGTCTTCTGGCTTCGCCGGCCTTTTTGTCGCCTGTGTCCCGTCGTCAAACTCCCCCGCATTGGCATTCACTACCTCACTCTTGGCGCCTTTTCCAAAATTCAAATATGGAATGGTCCTCAACTACCTTCTTTGGTGGACATCAATCTAGAGTTATGGAATAATTGATGGCTTTGCTTAGTGGCGGCGTGATGCCCGTCTCCCTTCATCCACATTCATCCGTTCGCTCTAGTTGCCTCTTGTTGTGGTGTCTCTAGGAACAATGGAGTGCTAGTTTGATTTCCACCATCTCCTTTTATTTTTCTTGCACTTTTGTTGTCTTCATGCTGTCAGAGGTGCGTCGAGCTGCACTGTGACAATTGCGCACTGGTCTGCCGCCAAATGCTGCTGAGTGTGTGTGTAGGGGGTAGACTTTGTTTTTATTGATTTAGTTTTCACTTTGTGTCTTTGCTGCAAGGTCCGCGACAACTAAGGGGAATGTTGACAGGGAGTTGGGACGGGAGATCGCCCTTGCGTGGCGGGAGGAAGCGCAAGATCAAAGCAGTTCCGCCACTAAAGCTTCTAACGTACGCAGATTTTGCTTGAACTTGTCGCTGCTCCTCATTTGTTGATCACCAAGAATGTTTCTGCAAGGACATTTACAGAAATCCAGGGTTTGTGTGTGCACCTCTTTTGCTGGTTTTCTATTCTAGTCACGGTGGAATCATAGCAATTCTTTTGGTGTCGATCACTAATTGCATACAATGGTTCCGTCAAAAGTGTAGATTCTCCGTTTTTACCTTACCATTCCTGCTGCTTCCAATCTTTGCTGTGGGTGCTAGGGCGAGCCTAGCACCAATCACATACCTGTTTTCTTCTCAAGCGCAAACTGCAGTTACCTTTGTTCTATGAGTCTCTATGGTGCCGGTCAGTCTTCTTTGACGTCAGAATGAAGGTCCGGATGTCACCGCAAGCATCATGGCCTTCAATTATTTGATTGCCAAGAACAGTGCCTCTAATATTTCAAGCCCTTTGGGACACATGACTGGCTGCTTTGTAAGCCCCGTCTGTCTCCTTGGGTGTACATGTTACTTATGTCAGCCTGTCTATGCGTCCCTCCACATGGCGGTGGTCTGGCTGTTTTTTTGCGATTTTGGATTTCTTGAGTATATGCACTAAGTGGGACGTCGTTGTGTTTGCTGTCATGCCAACCTGACTCCTCCAATGTCATTGCTGTTGTGGACGGCTTTGTACTAGGTAAGAGAACTCATACTGGAAGCCAGTGTTCAATGAAGTGAAATTGCTGGCTACAGAATTGTGCACCTTGGCCCCCCGATCATTGCTGTGATTTTGGAATTGCTGTACTCTTCACCAATACGCATTCACTCAGCTTCTAACGTAGCCACTACTAATGTTGTTGACGACAAGTATGTCTTGGCCCTGACGTCAACATGTTTTGCAAGTGGACGTGGTGATGTTAGCATTGGCTTCTGATATCATTATTGACGTCTTCTTCATCATGTGGACGCCAATGTATCTAACCAGTAATTGCAGCCGTCGATCATAGAATGCATGCACAGACTCAGCGCAGGTCGCCGCAGACGTTGTCCATTATGACATGTTGTTCCTTGATTTTTCTCATGTAGTAGGTGAGGATTTTGTGCAGTGGCCTTTGCCTAAAGCAAAGATGGCATCCGGAAGCCAAAAGAAGTTGCCGTTGAAGCGAGCCTTGGAGCCCCACCGTCAACCCACCAGCAATGACAAGTCCCCTCCATGCATTGTGAGCAGTAGAACTTGCCAGTCTTGTGAGCAGCGTTCCAAAGAAAGAAACGACAACTAGGGAGTGATAGTTCGTACAAAAGACAAGGGGAAAGCTGTGGCTCGGAGCCCACTAGCAAAAAAGCATCGTATAGGAGTTTCCAAGCACAAGCATGAGGAAGATGAGTTGGCAGCATCCATGGACTCCTCCTATGAGTCATAGCGCAGGTGATTTTAAAAGGGGAAGTGATCACATTGTTGGATTTACATGAATTGGCTTGCATTGCTATAATATAGTCTTCAAGATCAGTCTGGCAGAAACGTCAAGCGCCCACAACCATGTTCGGTTGTTTATGATTATGTCACTACAGATGTCCCCAAAGTCATGGTTTGAGATCTTACCAATCATCTTCACGTCCTTGTAGGCACTGTTTCAGAGATAGCTTGTTTTTTGGGGCATTTTATTGAAGTTGTCTTGTATTGAAACCCACCATAATTAACATTTCTCTTTGTGACCTATGGTTTTGTAGCCGCGGCTCTGCATCCAGTGATAGCAATTTGGATGAAGGGGGCGACAACACAATGATCATGGAGAAGGAGCCCACCCCACCTCCGTCTCGGAAACGCTTAGTGAAGAAGGAGAAGGCAGTAGCCCGAAAGCAATACGTCTATACGCAGGTATTACCGCAATTAAGTCATTGTTGTCAAACACGTCAGAATACAGTGACTTCTTTGACAGTTGATGTCTACTCTGACATCTGCATGTCTAATGTGATGTCTATATGAAGGTTGAAGTTACACAAAGGTCCTTTATAACACAACTTCTTGCCTGTGATTTGATCTAAGTGCATTATTGGGCCTTCAACTTGGTTGCATTGTTATACATTGAGCGTGACATTTGTAGGTCTCAAAGGTGAGGAAGTCTCCAAGATTCAGAGGATTAGGATGTGCCAATGTTGTACTTGACATCAGGATATCCTGGAAGATGTTTTGAATTCAGAAGAAGAGCCGCGGGTGACGGCCGCTGTAAGAGCGGAATTGAGGCTCAATCTTTGCTATAACGTCTTTTTGATGCAACAATGTTTTACAGGGGTTCCAACCCCTGTTGAACTACTTGTGCAATTGTTGACCTTCACATGTGGTTGTTGTAGATTGGATCACTAGAGGTGACCAAACCAAGATCAATCCCGGTTGGTTTCCTACGTACATGACAAAGACACTCATTAATGTTTGTCACAATTTGATGAAGCTTATTGATGCGGGACTCCCAAAGCTGGCTGAGGTGGATGAAGATGTGGTTAACATTAGGTGCTCGGAGGAGTTCTTCAAAATCACAAGAAATGTCAGCACAGATGCGTGCCATTTCTAAGGGCAAGGGGTCCAAGGAAGTGCAGATGAGACCCATTGAAAAGACTATGACTGGTGAACTGGTGAGAGAAACTATAAATCCATGACATTCAAATGTTTTAATCTTCAACAATACGTCCGCTGCAATGTCTGGTTGAATACATGACGTCTACATCTGTGTTTTCTTAAACGTCTGTTGTTAGCCATAGTATTTTTGCGCAATGTATTTGTACATTTTTTGTAGTGCATTCGAGCAG
This sequence comes from Neckera pumila, assembly GCA_963969595.1. Classification (NCBI taxonomy): domain Eukaryota; kingdom Viridiplantae; phylum Streptophyta; class Bryopsida; order Hypnales; family Neckeraceae; genus Neckera; species Neckera pumila. Next base: position 4,148,560 of record OZ018418.1, read on the forward strand.
AGAACTTGTTATTCAACTGAATTACATGCCTCTGTTTCTCATGTGGTAGACCCTCTTGCATGGATGCATACCCTATGAAGAGAAGTTGAAGGATGCAACACAGAAAGAATATGCACGACGCCAAATTGAGGCACGGAGGCCTCCACCAAACTATACAGGGGATAAAGAGGACATGCGTGCCAACACATCAGAGATGGGAGGATGACGTGCTTGTATAGAAGACATGATCAGGCAATTAGTTCGTTCTCTTGGCACCAACAGTGCACAATACCAGATAGTGGCTTCAGCACCCAGAGGCTGTGCTTTGCTGGAGGACAACCTTCTTGACATACTTGTAGAAGAGAAGGCCGCTGAAGATGTTGACGCCCCAGACGTCGATGATGACGTTGAGATCCTTGCTATTAAGACAGTCAATGTCCCTGCCGATGGAGCGGACGACGTCAAGGCAGAGGTCGTCTACTTGGTTGACCACATCTTCGACGCCACTACCAACACAGATGTCATGAAGAGCGCGGCAAACGCTGTCCAAAGCCTAGTTGCTTCAGACGCCTCAATTGGCAATGTAGAGGTCGTCAACCAAGCTGCTGTAAAGTCCATCGGAGAACAAACGGATCTGTATTCCATAGCAATGACGGTTCCTGGATCTAGCTACAAAACGTCGCCAGTTTCTGACGTGCATCCTTCAATTCCTCAGGAGGTACATGTTGACATCTGTTTGTTCCATCTAGGACAGTCTTGTTGCAACTGATGTCATTGTCGATGTCGGAATGTTTGGTCTACTTGCTTTAATAATCAAGCATGTCTGCCACTTTACCATCCTCATGTGGCAAGGGAGGTCTTATTCTGTGCTTACAGGTGGCAAATCTCCAAAGAAGCTTTGCAAGCTCGAACCGTGTCACAAAGAGAGTCCCACCACGAAGCCTAGACAGTTTGCACCTCTCGCAAAGTCAACAAAGTCTAGCACTATAAAGCCTAGGAAGTCCAACCCTAAAAAGACAACAGATCAGTCCAAGAAAGGAGATACTCTATGGAACAAGTGAACACGCCAGGTGTCACAGTTTAGGACAAGCAATTTCCTAGTTATACTCCCAAAAACCACTCTAAAGCATAACAAAGTGACTCTAAAGATTGAACCCGCGAGATTCTGTGAAGTATCTAACTTTATTTAGTATCTAAGCTCAATCAGTATCCATATATTCCTTTCCGGTCCTAACACCACAACCGAAAACACAACAATACCAAAAACTACAATCAAATCCTTCTCTCCTTTCTTGATCCGTCCAACTATCCGATCCGGTCTGATCAACTCCTATTCACTCTTACCCTCATCTGGTTTAGTTTTACCTCTGTTTCACCATTAGAGGGTTTGCCGCTTGCTTTTGAGAGTGGCAAGCCCACCACTTCTTCCATACTTATAGTAGCTAAAGACCCACTTTTCTATCCTCCAATCTCCACACTAATCCGGATCCAGTTTGATCCTTCACAGCAACTAAGAGAATTTTCCGGATTATAGGTCACACAAAGACCTCCCGTACGATCCTCTCATACTACAACGACCTTAGCACCAAGTTCCATTAATACAAAGTCAGATGGTTACAAGTATACCCGTCCGTTCCAACATCAACTAAAGCTCTTCCATTTACCAACTAGGGTAGCGAGATCTCTCAGGAGATCGGACACTCAATCGGATTTTCCACCCAGAAGTTCTAGCGCGACTAAGGAATCCCTCCCTATCCACCTAGCCTAACAATGGCTGTCTCGCCCGGAAACCTAAACCTTAAAAGTGCTGAGGAATTGAAATCCACTCCCAACTCTTTCACAACCCGCTCACTTGCATATAAGATCAATATAAGAACACCAAAGGGAGAAATCACCTCCAAACCAACGTGTGCCGTCCTAACTCCTTGCTACACAACCCTGCCACATACGGGAGAGACACATAACAAGAAGCCAATAGAAGGTACAACCAAAATTTTGGCAAAAAAACTCACAACTCCCAAGCAAGTATTGGCTTATATACAATTGATTTACAAAGACAAAAAGGCCCCCGAAAATTCGCGCGGAACTTCCGGATCCGATCCTAACCGGCCAGACTGGATTAACATCCGATTTGGTTCTAACTATCTTACACAAAATACATTCCTACCTACCTACCCTACAACTCCTTCACCCAATGTGGAACTTTTGGATTCCACGAGTAATAGGTTGAAGACTTCTGTCAGATTCTTGCTCCGCTCCTTGGCAGCAGGATCCGGAAGATCTGATCCTGGTGATGAATCTATCTACATCGCTTGCTTAGGCCCAGGCCTTCGTTGACTCTTTTTTGACTTGGGAGTCTGATCCTTGGGCTCCCTCAAATTCGATCCTCCTGCCGCGAACAATTTTGGCAGCAAGAGGTCCAAAAGTTGGATCTCCCTAGAGTACATGGATCCGTTGAGCTTCTGGCTTCTGACATCCATCCGGTCGGCTGCCTCTCGCGCCGCCACCATTGTTGCTTCCACTCAATTGGTAAAGTTGGTCAGAATCCAAACTATCCGTGAACCGGATACTTTTTGCTCCTCATGTACTCCCTTATTAAACAACTCCGCCTTGACAGCGGCGGATCTGGATGCTCCAAGAATGGCCTTCACTGTCTCCGCCACCTTCTGGGTCGCGTCCGCCATCTCTCAGACGGCGGTCTTATCTTCTTTGAAGGCGACCATCTCTATCCTCAACGTGTTGACCTCCTCCTGAAGTCGACAAATCTCTGCCTCTTGCTTCTTGTGCTCATCCGAATTGGTGATGTTTAAAGCTACCTTAGCCAGTAGTTTGCTGTCTGCCAACGCACCCACCAGATCTCCGATACTACAGAGGGTCCTTCTCTTGACCTCCCAATCCGCTTGTATCCCGCAGAGGATGCCGGTCAATTAATTGAACAGATCAATCGGGTCTTTGAGATCCGGTATCTCCACTTCCGATCCCTGTTCAGGAATCGACCGGTTGGTAGGAGGGGTTCCTCTTTTATAAGGAGGCGTTGTCTTCATTCGCTTCCTCATCTTGAGGTGCTCCTCCTCATCTTCTTCTTCCGTCTCGAGTTCAAATCCGGATACGTCCTCCGGTTTGTCATCCAAACTTGACTCTCCATACTTCAAGATGGATTCTTGAATGTTCCATGTCTTCTCCTTTGTGTCAATGAGGAGTTAGTTGCGCTGGTAGAGATGAAAGAGATGAAAGAGGTAGGGACTCAAAGGAGTGGCCCTATTCTTTCCAACTCTCCTAATAAGCTAGGATACCAGATCGCAAAAGATCCGGGCCCAGTTCACCTTTCGTTCCCCGCTCAGGGCTCCAAAAATAGTGTTGCCAATGGTCATCTTCACCCTCGTTGGCTTCTCCGGATGGATGATCTAAATCAAGAACTGGAGAAGGCGGAGGTGTCGGCCGTCTATGCAATCCACGACCGCATACCCGTCCTTATTGCTCGGCTCTCTATGAAACTTGTCATGGATGAATTCAGCCCTCCGTGCCGCCATGCCTAAATCCCCTAACCAGAAGTTGTAGACCTCTCTACGCTTCTCTTCTACCCACTCGGTTGGGTGCCCCCGGACAGTATTGTCAAACTGATTTGACAATTTGCCCTTTAGCTCTCTCACCATCCGCTCTTCTCTAAACCCCCCAGGGTTTATCCATCAATCCCATACAGCCCATTGCTTTGAGGTTGTCCATGAGCTCAATTCTTGTCCGTTCCTCGGAAGGGATGACCAGAACTATTTTCCGGAGCTTAATCTTTGAGGAGGAACTGGGTGCTCCCGGTCTACTCTTGCGAAGCTGAGGCATGGACATGGACTTGGCTAGCTGGACCCTTTACAGTCGCTACCTCACTCTCTCCTAGTTGCATGTCCCGTTCCTCACTTTCTCTTGTCCGATCTCAACCGAAAGACAACACAAAACCTGCAGCCTACACAATCTCGACCTCTCACGCACTCTCACGCACTTGCACTTAAGTTTCCCCGCATACAATGGCTCTGGCGCAGACAAAGGCGTTAAAGGGCTCAAGGTCTGCTCCAAAACTCAAAAGAAGTAAAGGAGCAAAAATGCGGAAGACCAACCTTTGTATAGTTCTAGGACCCTTGACTGGTCATCATGACCTTTACTGGTCCGGTCCATAGCAATCTGGTTCAACCCTAATCCAATCCGAGATAAATTCCGGATGTGATTCTACTCTTGAGTACTAATACTTTGACCGGATCAAATCCAGTTTATCCCTTACTGCATTAGCATTGTCTATCTTCAGTCTTCTTCTGCCTCCTAACAAGATCCATATCATAATTACTCGTTTCCATTCCAACTATTAGGTAAGCAACGGAAAACTAAAAATTTTGGTTGCAACAATATCCCTTCCTCCTCTATAAGCGTCCTCGCAAACATTATTCGGAGTCGTCAGAGGAAGTAGCAGCAGTATACTTCTTTATCCTTGATCCATTCACACAAGTGTCAAGCCACTGACCTCGTAAATTTTCTAATTGCAAGGATCCATTCTGGAAAACTTGGTTGACTCCGAAAGGTCCCATCCATCGGGTATGCAATTTACTTGGAAAATCCTTGTGACGGTTGTCATAGAGGAGAACCATTCTTCCTTCTTGGATTCCATGATCTGCTGGAAGTTTTCGGTCGTAGTCTTCCTTGCGATTGTTCTGCACTCCCAAGGTTCTCTCGAAGGCTGCATTCCAGATCTCCTCCAGTTCTTCAATGGCGAGGAGTGGGGGAAGCGTATCCTTTTTTGACTCCACATTTTGAGCTGCCATGACTCGGAAAGTTTCCATGTCCAACTCCACCCCATAGATTGCCTCCTGACCTAAGACCAAAAAGTACGGTGTCTTTCTGGTTGTAGTTTTCTTTGTGGTGTTGTATGCGTGGATTGCTAATGGTAGTTTTCGGTCCCAATCTGTCTTGTGAGCGGAAACCATCTTGTTTAAGATCTTACCAACGATTCCGTTTGCTCTCTCCGTCAATCCGTTTGCTTTAGGATTGTAAAGAGTCCTCTTCCAGTGCTTGATAAGGTACTTGGTCGTTAGGTCGACAATAACATCACTGAGGAAATGAGTCCCCCAGTTACTAACCAGCTCAAGTGGATGACCAAACCGCATGAGGATTTCTTCAAACAAAAAGTTTGCTGAAGTCTCCGCATTGTTCTTCCGTGTTGCTTTGGCCTCCACCCATTTGGTCCTATAATCCGTGGCTAGGATAATGTACCTCTTCTTTCGTTCACTGACCGGAAAGATGGGTCCAATAAAGTCTATCCCCCATTTCTCAAATGGTGCTAGAGGAATGATAGGAGTTAGTGGCTAGTGGTTCCGGAAGGATGGTGCTCCTGCCCACTGACACTGATTACAACTCCCAACAAAATTCTTTACGTCTTGGTGTAAATGCAGCCACCAATATCCGGTTGATCGGATCCGGTTTCCTGTACTTACAAAGGTAAAATGCCCTCCTAAACTTCCAACATGAAGAGCTTGGATTACCTTCTTTCGTTCCAGAGGTTCTAGACATTGCCTGAGTACATCATCCGTTCCTAACTTAAAAAGGACTCCTCTAATCAAAGTATAAGGAGCCACTTTCCTTTGGAAAGTTTCTTTTTCTTTGTGACTCATCGGTTTCGGATATCTAGACTTCACTAAGTAAACTATGATGTCTTGATAGTCTGAAATAGACTCATCATTGAGGTAGAAGACTTTGGCCAAAGGAAAATCTAAATTTTCTATCACTATTGGATCTGCCACAGAAACTCAGCAGAAATTTTTTACCTTTGTAAGTACAGGAAACTCAGCAGAAATTTTCGCAACGGATTCCTGTCCTCTCTGCCTCAAGAGGTAATCCACATTGACGTTTGCCTTTCCGGGCTTGACTACAACTTCATAATCAAACTCTTGTAAGAGCAAAATTCATCTAGCAATCTGACCTGACAAATCCAGTTTGTTCACAAGGTATTTCAAAGAATCATGATCCGTGTGAAAAATCACCTTGTACCCTAGTAAATAATGCCGGAACTTCTTTTATGAATACACCACGGCTAGCGCTTCTCGTTCCATGGTTGTGTAATTTTGTTCTGCTAAACTCATTTGTCTGTTTGCATAGTAAATCGGGTTCTCCTGCTTTTCTGCGTTGAATTGCCAAATAATGGACCCCAAACCGGATGCATCGATAGTAACATGGAACTCCTTGGTCCAATCCGGAATCGACAAGATCGGAGCTTTAGCCAACTGGGTCTTCAGATCTTTGAAGCCCTGCTGTCTCCTTTTGGTCCAAACAAATTTCATATCTTTCTTGAGAAGTTCCATGAGTGAAATAGCCCTCTTGGCATATACATCGATGAACCATATGTAGTAACCACACATCCAAGAAATCCACGAACTTCTTTTACGTTGGTTGGAGGTAGCAGGGAGAGCATCACTTTCACTTTCTCCAGATCCGCCTGTAATCCGGTTCGACTTACCACATGACCGAGTAGAATTCCGGATCCCATTCCGAAAAATTATTTTCTCAGGTGTAGTTTCAAACTGGTCTCTCAGCATTTTTGGAATGTCTTCCTCAAACACTCGAGATGACTTTCCCAGTCGCTAAAAATCGCAAAGTTGTTTATGAACACCTCAATAAAATGCCGAAGGAAATCTTTGAAGATGTGGAAGCTTGGAAAGAAGGATAAACCTTATTAGTGAGAAAATAGAGAGAGGAATTAGTAAAGGTACAATTTTTTTGGTTTATCCAAAGTTAAATTGAGCATCTTACCGTAATTAACCTTCCTTGCTAATAGGATAGTAGAAGATAGATAATTAGGTTACTATCCATAGTTAAAGTTTCCGGGTTATAGCAGAGACGGGAACCGGATCCGCATCCGTGAACTCAATTGGGAATCTAAAATCATATCGGGGCCAGGTGTAACCTTATCCAGAAAGATAGTAGGAGCTTACCGGAACCCTAAACGGAAATCTAGGGCTCAAACGGCTTTATCGGAAATTAGGGATGACCGTTTTAATGGATAGACTCCTCCGCAATGATCGCGGAAAACAGCTACCCTAAACGACTGCGACTGCTTTGAAGAAAGAACTTCAGAAGTCAGATCTCTTTCTCATGGTTCGAGCTTAGGGTTTTTTAGTTTTCTATGAGCTTTGGAAGAGAGGTTGAAGTCTGGAAGAGGCAAGGATAGAGTGAGAACCGGTGTTCCACATTTGGTTGAGCGGAAAAGGACAAAGTGTTAGGACCGCAGCACCTTCTTCCTACAGGATTGAGAGCATACTTGAACTCTAGATCGTGAGAAAGAGAGAGAGAGAGCAGCTATGGTGAAGGTAGAAGGAAGTGGGTCTGTTTCCCTAAAGATCAAGTCGATCAATCCAGTGATTCCCAAGGATGAAAGAAAGAGGAAACAACTAGAGGATCTAGGTCAACTTAGATGCGCAGGATTTCTTCGCCGCCCCTAGAGTCTGAAGAACGAGGCAATGATCCTAGAGCTTTTGAATGAGCAGTCAAATGAATGGGCGAAGACGCAATACGCGCTACCCAAGAAGTGGACGTTGGAGACATGGAAGAAAGTGTATGACTTTCCGCGTCCGGGAAAAGGAATGGCTTCACAGAAGACCGGGTATGCGGATAGTAAGTTTTTGAACCCACTGCACTACAAAGATGGCTATGCAATTGCAGATTGCAAGATAGGGAGAGAAAAGAGATTGTTGGAGTTTTTAGTTCCAATCCTATATCCGGAACATCCAAACTGGGTCACAGTCACTTGGGCCCATACCATATTCGGAGCATTGAGTGGAGAGAGGAAAGTCTTCTGGGGTGGTATAGTAAAGGATCTTGTAGGAAAGATGGTGACTTCCTTAGGCAACACAAAGGTAACCCCCATTGGGCCCTTTTTCTTCCATCTTTATGACTACCTAGGACACTTAGGAATCAGGAGAGGACTGGATATAAGGTTGCAGCCATCCTAGTGAAGTAAAACATCACTCCACCTCGAGAGCCTAAGAAAGAAGAGAGATCCAAAGGAGAGGATGAGGAATCTAGAGAAGGGTCCTCAAAGAGAAAGAAGGAGTCACCCGAAAAGAAAACCGAACCTAAGAGGATTCCAACCTCGCAGAAGAAGAAAGGACCCAGAAAAGAGTCTTAGGAACCAGAAGTACAGGGAGAGGATTCTTTAGGTAGGATTATTACGGATCTTGAGAAGATCCGAGGAAGGTTAGACACTGAGAGAGGAGTAGTCAGGAACGTTTGTGGGCTACATGGAGGGATTGCGGTGTCTGAGCTAGCTGAGACGGTGGAAGGGTTAATCCGGGATAGTGATTCTTGGAAGTTAGAGACCTAAGTGAAGGAGCTCACCAAGAGGAATCAGGATCTCTACCGGCAACTAGAGAAGAGTGTGGAGAAGAGTAAGGAAGTGAGGGACCTGTCTAAAGAGGCAGAAGATACATTGAGGAAAGTAGGGAGTTTTGTCTCCCATTCCGGGGATGTTTTGAACAAGGCCAAGTTGTATGACGAGGAAATTCATACGACGCAGCAGCCAAGTCAGTGATGGTGTTGGCAGAGTACTCGGAGGTAGAGGAGAAGCTCCTATATGAGATCCGCGAAGCTCTTCAGTAGGCAGGGTACTTTCCGAGGTCCGAGAAGAGGATAGCACCTACACTACAGGTTCCTCTCATGTTCCCACCGGCACTTGTGAAGTCTGATAAGCAAGAAGTGGAAAAGAACACTCCAGCAAAGGCCTCTTCTAAGGTGAAGTCAGAGGCAAGAGAAGAATCTACGCACGGATCCGGATTCAAGGATTGGACCCAAAAGTCATGATCCGAGACACTGCAGAGCAAGAGTACGAGGCAATCTCCTCATACACTTGGTACAGTAAAGAAGAAGACAACAGCCAAGAGGGCAAGGGAGGTGTCTCTAGAGAGTCACCATTTGGAGGAGGTTGAATCATCTAGCAATTCAGAGAAGGAACAGAGTCAATCCAAATCCAGATCCAAAACTAAACCGAAGCCGGGATCTGATGCTGAGTCAGATCCAATGACCATCTCACCTGCGAGTTTTAAGGAGAAGGCTTCACACCATCAAAGAACAAAGGGGCTGCCAAGGGGAAGCCGCCAGCTAGAAAAAAACAACTGCCAAGGAAAGGTGCCGTCAAGCAAGAAGAACCTTTACAAAAGCGGGTTAGGAAGTAGTTAGGTAGTTTCTTGGAGTAGCCCTAGCATATGTAGATGGAAACCAAAGTTTTTGGTAAGGAGAGAGTAGTTAGCAAGTTGCTTTTTAGCTAGATGCACCTGGACTGTGTCTTTCCAGGTTTTTAGGATCTGAGATCCATTTTTTGCGGATCAACCGGGTTGGTAGGAAGTCAACTTAGAAGGATAAGGAATGACGCATGTCATTCTTTGATCCTTTATTTTGGATTGCTGGAGACCACTAGGGTTTCCCTTGGGGGTTAGTGTTTAGGGGTTGGGAGTTAGTTTCAACTCCAGGGCATTTTTACACTCTTGTTTTCCTATTTCAATTTCTACAAAAAAAGCTTGGATTTCAACTCCATGAGTACTAGTCTGAAAAGTCTTGGTCTTGTGTTGAGGGGTTAGGCGATGTTTTGACCATTGCCAGTTCAAGTAGCTTATTGGTGAAAACTTGAGAGGAGGAGTAGTCCCTAGATTCTGTCTGAATTTGGTTCCGAGAGTTGAAGTGAGCTGGTTGAAAGACTATGTGTATAAGGATTGAAATTTAGCTACTGTAGTTACTTGGACGCTTCTGTGTGGGTTAGCCGCTCTTAGATTGGGTGCGTTTTGCAAGAGGCAGGCGTATGCTAATTGACATGTTGATGAGGTCCTACTACAACCGAAAGTAAGTGATGTGCAAGTAGTTAGGATCGCCTAGTTATCTGGTCGCCAGATTCTGCCTTAAGGAGCCGACTGTGGATAGGTCTGTTGTTGTCATAAGAAAGGATTGTGGAAATTTCTTGAGTGACCTATTGGTTTGTATTGGTTTCTGGACTAGTTGTGAGGAAGTGTCGCAGCACAGGGCAAGCAAATTCCCAGTTATACCACTCTAAAGTATAACAAAGTGACTCTAAAGATCAAACCTGCAAGATTCTGTGAAATTTCTAGCCTTATTTGGTCTCTAAGCTCAGTCAATATCTATAATTCCTCTTTCGGTCCTAACACCACAACCGGAAACACAACAACACCAAAAACTTACAATCAGACCTTCTTCTCCTTTTCCGATCCGGCCAAATATCCAATCCGGTTTGGTCAACCCCTGTTCCCTCTTACTCTCATCCGGTTTAGTTTTACCTCTATTTCACCATCAGAGGGTTTGCAGCTTGCTTTTGAGAGTGGCAAGCCCGCCACTCCTTTCGTGACTTACAGTGGCTGAAGACCCACTTTTCTATCCTCCAATCTCCTACACTAATTCGGATCCAATTTAATCCTTCACAACAATCTAGAAAACTCTCCAGATCATTGGTCACACAAAGACCTCCCGTACAATCCTCTCATACTACAACAATCTTAGTGCCAAATTCCGTCTATACAAAGTCTGGCGGTTACAAGTGTACCCGTCCATTCCAAGATCAACTAAAGTTCTTCCGTTTACCAACTAGGGCAGTGAGATCTCTCAGGAGACTAGACACTCAACCGGATTTTCCACCCAGGAGTTCTAGCGCAACTAAGAAATCCCTCCCTATCCGCTTAGCCTAACAACGTCTGTCTCGCTCGGAATCCTAAATCTTGGAAATGCTGAGGAACTGAAATCCACTCCCAACTCTTTCACAATCCGCTTACTTACACATAAGATCAAAACAAGAACACCAAAGGAAGAAATTCATACCCGAACCAGCATGTGCCTTCCTAACTCCTCACCACACAACCCTGCCACATACAGAAGAGACTCGCAACAAGAGGCCAAGAAAAGACACACACACAAAATTTGGGCAAAAAGACTCACAACTCTCAAGCAGGGGCTGACTTATATACAACTTGATTTGCAAAGGCAAAAAGGCCCCCGAAAATCCGCGTGGGACATCCGGGTCCAATCCTAACCGGTCAGACCAGGTCAACATTTGATCCAGTCCTAACTATCTTACAAAAATTACATTCCTACCTACCTACCCTACAATTCCCCCACCCAGCGTAGGACTCTTGGGTTTCGTGGGCAGTTGGTTGAAAACTTCAGTCACGTTCCTGCTCCGCTCCTCGGTAGTAGGATCCGGAAGATCTGATCCTGGCAATGAATCAATCTGGATTGCTTGTCCAAGCCCAGGCCTTTGGTGGCTCTTTTTTGGCTCGGAAGTCTGATTCTTGGGCTCCCTCGGATTTCATCCTCCGGCTGCAAACGAATCCGGTAGCAAGAGGTCCAAAAGTTGGATCTCCTAGGAGTACATGGACCCGTTCAACTTCTGGCTGCTGATGTCCATCCGGTTGGCTGCCTCCCTGGCCACCACCATTGACGCTTCCACCCGATCAGTAAAATTGGTCTTGATCCAAACTATCCGGGAACCAGATACTTTCTTCTCCTCATGGACCCCTTTATCAAATAATTCAGCCTTGACAACGGCGGATCTGAACTCTCTGAGGGTGGCCTTCACCATCTTGGCCACGTTCCGGGTTGCTTCCTCCATTTCTTGGACTGCGACTTTGTCCTCTTTGAAGGCAACCATCTCGACCTTTAGAGTGTTGACTTCCTCCTGAACCCGACAAATCTCCGCCTCCTGCTTTCGATGCTCATCCGGATTGCAGATGTATTGTGCCACCTTACTCGGTAGCCTGCTATCCCCTGGCGCACCCACCAGCTCTCCAATACTAGCGAGGGTTCTCTTCTTGACCTCCCAATCTGCTCGTATCCCGCACAAAATAACAGTCAGCTGATTGAACGGGTCATTCGGGTCTTTGGCTTCCGGTATCTCCATTTCCGGTCCCTGTTCTAGAGTAGACCAATTAGTAGGAGGGATTCCTCTCTTGTGTGGAGGCATCGTCTTCATCTGCTTCCTCGTCCTGAGGTGCTCCACCTCATTTTCCTCTTCTGTCTCGAGTTCAGATCTGGTTGCATCCTCCGGCTCGTCATCCGAACTTGACTCCACGTACTTCAGGATAGATTCCTGAATGTTCCACGTTTTCTCTTCTTTATCCGTAAGGAGTTGGTTGCGATGGTAGAGGTGAAAGAGATAGGGACTCAAAGGAGTGGCCCTACTCTTTCCAACCCTCGTCACAAGCTAGGACACCAGATCGCAAAAGATTTGGGCCCAATTCACCTTCCGTTTTTTTGCTCAAGGCCCCAAAAATGGTGTTGCCAATGGTCATTGTCACCCTCGTCGGCTTCTCCAAGTAGATGATTAGAACCAAGAATTGGAGGAGGCGGAGGTGCCAGTCGCTTTTGCAATCCGCGATTGCGTATCCGTCTTTGCTGCTCGGCTCTCCATGAAACTTGTCATGGATGAACTCTGCCCTCTGTCTTGCCATGCCAGAACCCCCTAACCGGAAATTGTAGACATCCCTCCACCTCTCTTCTTCCCACTTGGTCGAGCGGCCTTGGACAATGTTGTCGAACTGATTCGACATCTTGCACTTGAGCTCTCTCACCATCCGCTCCTCCCTAAACCCCCAGGTTTTATCCATCAACACCAGTTAGCCCATCGTGTTGAGATCCTCCATGAGCTCGGTCCTCGCCGGTTTCTCAGACAGGATGATCGAAACTACTTTCCGGAGCTTAATCTTGGAGGAGGAATTGGGCGCTTCCGGTTTGTTCTTACAAAACTGAGGCATGGACACGGACTGCTAACTGGACCCTTCCTGGTCGCTACCTCACTCTCTCCTAGCCGCACATCCTATTCACCACTTCCTCTTGTCCAATCTCAATTGGAAAACAACACAAAACCTGCAGCCCACACAAACCTGACCTCTCCTACACTCTGATGTATCCAGCCTGAAGTTCACACACACACAACGGCTCTGGCGCAGACGAAGGCGTTAAAGCGCTCAAGGTCAGCTCCAAAACTCGAGGGAAGTAAGGGAGTGAAAATGGGGACGACCAACCTTTATATAGTTCCTCGACCCCTGACTGGTCATCATGACCTTTTCTAGTCCGGTCCATAATAATCCGATTCAACCTTAATCCGATCCGAGATAAGTTCCGGATGTGATTCAGCTCCTAAGTACTGATATTCTAACTGGATCAAATCTAGTTTACCCCTTACTGGATTAGCTTTGTCTATCTTCAGTCTTCTTCTGCCTCCTAGCAGGATCCGGATCCTAATTACTTGTTTCTGTTCCAACTTTTAGGTAAAAGGCCATATTCGTTAAAATGAGAGAAACTGGTTGAATTGAGACCTTAAGGCTCTTCGTTTCAAAGATAAGTTGTTGAAGGCAAAAATAAATATAGGCACACTGGAACAATACAATAAATAGATTACACATACAGTGGACAAAGCAAGGTGGAAGCATTTTACATTATGTAATTATAGCATGATTTGTAAGCCAAATATTCCATAATGATTAAGCCAAAAAGAATGGTGCATTATAAAAGTGGATCACTTTACATTGAAGGACATTACCTTCCTTAAAAAACCCATGTACCTATGAATGAAATTTATCTCATGTGTCTATATGAATACTTTGACTATAGAAGATGAAATGTAGTTTATTCTAAACGACCGAGTGTAAAATTGTAGAGGAAAATATACACACACGGGGCACTCTACCTTCCCAAAAGATGGTCATTTTATGTACGGCAATGACTATTCTATTAATAGTAATGATTGTTTTGCAAAGGCAATTCCTCTGTGAATGAGAACCACTACACTAACCATCGTTCTTAGTGGAAGAACTGGTCCTCGAGGCCTCCTTCGCCTCTTTCTTTGCCTCCAGCACTTTCAGTTTGGCATATCCTCTTAGAATATCCTCGCGCCGAGTTGGCTTAACGTGCTCAGATGTGTTTCGGAAGGAGCTGAATCCCCCGAGCTTCAGTACGTCCTTCACTTCTCTTCGTCGCTTGCATTCGATCCGAGAATAAATTTCTTCACTGGAAAGAGTTGCAGAAGTTCGAGGAGGCGGCTTTGGTAGCGATCTATGGACAATGTTTACATGTGGATCTACAAATCCAGCCGAGCGCGAGACGTTCAAAAGCTGATGCTTCACAAGGACTGGTTTGTGTAGAATAGATACAGTGGAAGGCAACGGACTGCCTCCACTAGGTTTAGGGGACTGGGAGTCGACGATGCCTAGTCATTGCGGACTCCGAGCCTCAGTCCAATCATTGGCTAGAGGCTTCCTTTTCCGATCCCCACTGCTCGAATCTGCTTCTGGGTAGCTCTTCAGGAGCAAGTCACCTCCTACCTTGGGCGGTTTCAAGACTCCAACATCGAGGTGGACAAGTGATTTGTCACCCTCGTACAGTTTTCGGTGCGGGTGACTCGGGGTTTGGGGAGTGGGTGACTATGAACGGAGTTGACTTGGTGCCGAGTCTTTCCACTTCATCGGCGATGGCGAGCAAATCGGGATCCTGGGCGGTCCCCGACTTGGCAGGCTGTCCACGGCACCTTCTTCTACATTTCCCTTCGAGAAGTCTATGGCCGCGGAGGCACCATCCGTTGCAGAGCCGAAGACAGCAGGCTTCGAATACGATGAGGCCAAGAAGCTTCCCCCTTCTGAGCCGGACCTCCTCGAGAGCGACGCTTCCGATCCGGACAAGAGGCTCCTTGTCATAGGCTGTTGGTAATGGAACAAGTGCTGAAGGGGCCCTCCAAACTGAATCCACAGAGGTATCGTAACAGGTCCACACATTTATCTTCGGCCCAAAGATAATGGAAGACATGATCGCAACACAAGACAAATAACAGCAGTGCAAGAAGACAAAATAAAACACCACAGACAGTAGGACTACATAATGAAATGAAATATGAAAACTTTAATTATACATAAGAATGAAATATTACAAAAAATACCAATTCACACAATGTACGGTGCCTACTAGAGTCTAGGTTGACATGGCGAAGGTCCTTTCCTCAACATTCTTCTCGGCCTCGGGCTCTATCACTAAATTCATCCTCGGTAGGACATAATGCGATCCTAAATACGCGGCGGATTCCTTCAACCCACTCAAGAGAAGGTCAACTCTGTACGAGGTTTCCGTCATGGGGCTCTCCCCAATCCGGTGCAAGTCTACATACTCCCGCAAGCGCCCCAATGGACAGTCCTCGTGGAGTTGCGTCAGCCATGGCATGAGCACTCCCATCAGTGCTTAGTCTTTCCGCACGTGATGATTCCAGCTCTCTAGAAATATGGCGTTTCCGTTCTCATTGAGGACACTCTTGAAGGGGGAGTCGTCAATTAGAATGGTGTTCTCTTTATTAAAAGCCGTTGGATCACCGGGATCTACGAACAAGTGATCATCGAGCACTTTGAGGAACAACGGCTTGAAGGGACTCCCAGCGTGGTTAAGGAACTTCTTTTTCGAGGTCTCTACCATCCTACACTTGTCCTGTCCTAGGATGTCGAAGGGAGATTTAGAACAGTTTTGGAACAGAAATCCCGCGATGGGCTCCACGCTCTTCTTCAATATGGAGCTCCAAACTACGATGCGACTAGTGATGCTGGAGACCTCATCTAGGAATTTCCTCAAGCCCGGACAAACGAAGACGGCCTTGGTGCCCACCATGGTGGGGTGCCTGTTGCTAAACTGATTATCGTGGACTTCGTATTTTATTTTGCCCGTATACTGCGACTTATTTATGCACTCGCATAGCACGCCGTTCAGGTCGAACACAATGTTCAACCACTTCTGTGGCGGCTTAACCACTACTGAGGACACTCTCCGCGGCACTCTCTTTGCGCGCCCCCCTTGTTCTACCTGATGCATGCATAACACAAGAGAGATGAGGTTACCTGTTGAAACGCAGAATCATGAGAGCCATAAAACGGCGACAAGCAGAGATTTCCACTAAGCAATTGCAAAACCCCTCCGTTAAGAGATTGTTTGAGAGCTTTCAGACGGAGCACACTTTTCATTCTTTCGGGCTGGTCACAAGCATGGACAAAGTCAATTCATTAGACACGATTTAGTTGAAAATGTATCATTCATATTTATTTCAAAATAATATATGATATAAGCGTTTTTAGCGTTCGCTGATCACTAGCGGATTTCGCACAAGTGCCAACTACCCTTCGTTCCTATCTGTACACTATGCTACTAAAAGATGTCACAAGTGGGCAGTTCATAGACGCCCACAATCACTGACTATTCACTCCCCCTTGAAAGGCAGAATGAACGGACATAAGTGCCTACGACTTTGTGAATGACAATTAGATGGAATGCCCACAAAACATCCATCACAAGGCAGTTCACATACTCATGAATAATCGTAAGGGTCTGAAGATGGAGAAGGCTGTACCTGATCCGTCTCCATATCCTCGCCCTCATTAAGATACACCCCGTAATCGAGAGTCTCGTCGTCGTCGTTGTCGCCAGGGTTCTCCATTTCCCATGCTCCTCGTGGAAGTGCCGGCGTCTCAGAAGGGGCACTGAGTTCGACAGGGACATTTTCCTCCTGCGTCTTTGGGATCAATGGTTGTTGGAACTCCAAGGTAGGAGACTACCTTGAGATATCCTCGCCTCGAGGATAAACTTCAACAACAGGGGATCCTTCTGGAGCCGTTTCGCGGTGCGGCATCTCAAGCGCAGTAGCAGGCTCAATCACTAGGGGCAGGACGGATGTTACAATCGCTTCTAAAGGATTGCTAGTTTTTGCGTCTTGCGTCTGGAGGACTTGGGGCTCATTCGCACATTGGGCAGGAAGAGGAAGAGGAACAGGATTATCTTCGTGTCGAAGACAATCCTTGGAGGTGTCCTTCCTGGCTTGCTTGACGGAGGCCTGGGAGGACTCGCCCACAACATGGACATCACTGCCTCCCTGCTGAGACAATGACTGGCCCTGCGATTGGGCTGCGAGCTTATGCCTGAACTCTTCAATTTCTTTTGCCTGCTCCTCTTGTTCTCTTCTTCCTGCTCCATACGTTCTCTCTCCAACCTTTTATTGTCCTCCTCTACCTTCTTCACCCGTTCTCTCTCAATCCTCTCTTCCTCCGCCTTCTTAATTTTATTCAAGTCCCGCTGTGCCCAGAACTCCCTGTTCTCCTTCTTCACGGGCCCCAGCGCCAAGGAGACACTTCCGCCAGCTTCAGTCTCAGTGGCCAACTTCTCGGGGTCCGTCTCGGTCCCAGTCTTCTCCCCCGAAGCCTCTGCGGAGTTGTCCCCCCCGGATGGTCCAGCCTGATCCACTTCCGGCCCACCATAGTCGAAAGTCTCCATGTCGTCGTCCTCTAAATCGATGACTTCATATTCTGGCTCTTTCCCCTTATCCTTCTTCCTTGCCTCCGCATCAGGCTTGTGAAGTTCCACGGTTACGTCCTCCGGCTCCCGATTTTGCACTTGGAAGCTCTCCGCCCTGACTTCCATTTCCCCGACCCCGAGAATATCATCGTTTATTCCGAACTCGTTAATACCGAGTTCGTTAGTTCCTTGCTGTCCAACGTCTTCCCGAACGGCCTCTTCCCTCGCTTCTTCATGTACTTCCTCACGCTCTGTGCCTTCTCTTGAAGGCGTGGAGTCAGAATTCATTTCAGGGGTCCCAAGAAGTCGTGGCCGCACATAATTTGCGAGGTACGGCGAGTTGTCGTGAAGAAAGTCGTTTATGTCCGTCCTCTCGCCATGATACGCAACCACCTTGCGGTAGGATTCTGTTTCCTGTCTCCCTTGGACTGCGTAGCAAGTGAGGCCATACAACTGCCACGCAAATGTAAAGAGTTAGAAAATTCTGCTCATTTGACGAACACCAAGTTAAAGAAGACATTATCATCAACACAAAGATAAGGGACCAGCGACAGTCGGCCCACTATCTCTAATGACATAACGCAATGTATTCTATACAATCCCACTAATTTCAGTCAGGTAGTTTATCTTTGAGTCGAGGATAAACAAGGGAACCACTGCATATAATCTGCAGATGACTTCACTGCATTGTTTATCTTCGACTTGAAGATAAGGTGGGCGATCTCTCAAAGAGTTCTACCTTTGCCACGATCATGAACTTGGACCCCGTGTAAATGCCTAAGACGTTCTCCCCTCGCACTATGAAACTCTGGAGTATATCTATGTAGAGCTCCAGCTTGAGTTCGCTCTTGTGCATCCTCAGCTTGGCCTCCATGTGCTTTGCAAAATCCCGGTAGTACAAATTGTCCGACGTTGCGTACTCCCTCCTCATGCTGTCCACACCTTTAGGGGCACCGTCGTCTCCCCTCTTGAAGAGGAAGAGGAGGGTAAACGGAGGCACTATTTGACGATTGCTTAGGCCGTCCAGACGCTCGGCCTTGCATGGAACGTACATCGAACGTTTCATGGCAAAGGACTTCATTTTCTCCCTTGCGAAGGAAATGGCCGCCTCTTTGTCGAAGTCATTCCCAAGTACCCACATCCACACGTCCGGAGTGCCCATGCTCGGCCTGAGGTGATTATGCAGGAAGTTGAGGAGAGTTGGAACCGGTGCGGGGTCCCCGGATCCGGGAGCAGGCCTCGGGACCTGGCGGAAGTCTATTACCGCAAGGGGAAGCGCTCCTCTGTGGATTGCCCAGGTCGAGCTCGTGCAGAATCCTTGAGTGTAGAATACGTGTCCCCGAATGAAGACCTGTCCATCCGGCTTCTCCACGCGCTTCTTGAGCTTCACGAAGCGCTTGAACATGGGGAAGACTGTAGGAAACGGCTTCTCTTTGTAGTCTTTTGCCCTCTTCAGCTTCCCCTGATTTGTGAGCCGTCTTGTGAAGAAGCCATTCGGTGGGGCGTTGTCGTAGCATAGAAAGCACAAAATCCTTCCCTAAGGCCTTAGTGGACCCTAAAGTGACTCGTGTATTGTTCCGCAGAGATCTTGATGTAATTCTCCTAATTGGCCGGAATGAAGTGAGTTGATATCCCAAAATAAACCCCAAGTACTAGTCTAGACCGGTTCCAACTCCAGTAATCCGGAACCGGAAACTCCTTTCCCACGTATATATTTATCTATCCGGTCTAGAATATTTAACTATGTAATAAATTCGAGTTTAACCTCTGGATCAAGAAGGATCTGCAACTTGGGTTTTAGGAAGGACGCTTAACTCCTACCCTCCGAGTTTTAACGTGTCAGAAGATCCACGATATAAACCTCAAAAGAAAACCTTGACAAAAACGATGAGAAAAAGACTTTCCTCACAACTAGACCGGATTGACTACTCAAGCTAGCAGGTCACGCAATACAGTCTGGATTCTCCTAACAATTACTACAACGACAGACCACAAGACAATCCACGGCCTAGGTAGAGAAGGGGCGTCAGGAAAACACAGGAGAGCTATGATACTTCTTGACAAAAGTAGCTTCTTGACAAAAGCAAGTTCTAATCCTCGCAAGGAAATCCTGTGGTATCCTGTCTAACACACAATCTCTCCAGGGACTAGATACTTCCTGTATCCGGGTATCACTTCCTCCTTACCCACTCTGCACGATCTCACTGCTCTCACAATAACACGGACAAGTGCTAAAAGGTACAGCTCACGGTTTGTGAATTGAATAACTTCAATGGCATTTGCAGAAAAACCGGGAATACAAAGTATGAAAATGCTACCCGGATTCAACCTAAAATCCACCTTCAAATACTAAACTGCCCTTCAAACTCAAAAAGCGCCTAAGGCCCAAAACAGCAAGAGGAATGACACGTTTCATTCCTAACTTCCTGTCAATTTTAGGCAACCTAAGCTACAATCAAAAAGTTTCCACTTAATGTGGATCTTAGATCCTAAAAATCCGGACTCAACTACTTGAGTCCTAACTCCTTTTACTAAAAATATTCCTACTCAACTACTTGTCAAAAAAAACTAAGCATGCAGCCCTACGATCACTGCCAGAATCTTCACCTACTTTCTAGTCTTCTTAATTGGAGAAAACCCCGCCTTTGCTGGTACCTTCCGAGCCACGGGCTTCTCTCCGGTCTGCTGTCTCGCCATCTGCTTAGACCGGACTTTGGCCTTCTCTCTGGCCGCCTTCGCCTCTGTTGCTCGGGTCTCTGCCAGAGCCTCATCGGGATCTGAATATGGTTCAGAATCCTCATCAGACTCTGATTCCTCTTCCTCATCATCGGAATCCTCTTCCTCTTCTTCCTCTTCCTGAGCCCTGATGAATTTCTTCTTAGCCGACGGTGGCTCAGGAACCTTTCTCTTCTGCGGGACTGGAGCAGGTCTGGCCACCTTGCTTTGAGGTGTTGCCTCTCCTCCAACCGGTTTCCTGATCATACCTTTACTGGGTGAACCTGATGAAGTCCCGCGACCGGCTCCAGCCTCCGTCTTCACCACGGACTGCATCAGGGTCGTCATCTTCTCGGTTTCGCCGAACTGCACCTTCTTCCCCGGAGTCTTGGGAGAAGACTTGGAGGGGGAGAGACTGCTGATATTCTTCGTCTTGGTTCCCTCCTCTGGTGTAGATCCTCCTGGTCCGGTTTCCGGTCCCTGTGCCTTGGCTGGATCCGGTGCCGTTACCTTTGTAATCTCCAAATTGTCATCCTCCGGAATTGGGTCGGGTACCTTGGTGCTTTCTACCTTGGTCTGCTGCTCCTGACTCGTCTTGGTTTCCTGGTGCTCCTCAGGTACAGGTAAAGCAGGTTGTTCGTGAGAAGTCTCACCTTTACCCGTGTCTTCTGCTGCCGACTGCTGAACTGGCTCTTGATCCGGTTCCGGTCTCGGCGTAGGCACACTATGAGGATTCACCTCACGCATAACTTCTCGCAGCTGCTCCAACGTCGACTCCATCTTCTTATGGTAAGTGATCATCGCCAATAGGAGCTTTTGGTGCAGCTGTCTTCCCTCCGTCATCACTTGTTGGTCAAACAAGTTAGCCTTGTTGACCACTTCACTCGGATGGGTGATAAATTCTCGGATTCGGGAAAGGGTATCCTTCGTCTGCTTGGAGAACGTCCTCTCCAACTCTACCTCTTCCGTTTTCTGGCGCAACTCTTGTTTAAGAGCGGCCACTTGGCCGGAAAACTTCACCAATTCCTCCTTATTCTCATTCTTCTCCTTCTCCCGGTTGAGCCGGATCACCCGAGTCAAGGCTTGTGCTAGGTGGTCAACGCCCACCGTCTGGCAGATGGCCTGCATTGCTCCTTGTACCACGGCGTATCGTTTCCTGAAATCACTCAGATCTCTGGTGATCCTGTCCAAAGGCTCTTCCCCCCAGACCGGATCGGTATCCTTGGTCTGTTCTCTCTCTACTGGATCCTTTCCTCTCGTTTCCTCACCTTTGTCTTCAGCCTCACTCTTGTCCTCCTCTTCATCAGACTCATCCTCATTGTCCTCATCGGAGGACTCTTCCTCGTTTCCGGTCTCCTGATCTAAGTCAGGGACCTCAAATTCTACTAATGCCGCGGCTGCCTCATACTCTACCTCTTCCTCTTTTGTCATCACCTCCTCCGAATTATATAGGTGATAAAGGAACAGACAGATGGCGGAAGGCTTAGCCTTCTCGACATTGTTGACCATTTTCAATACTTGGTCCTGAATTACTAAACCCCAATCTACCTTCCGGTCTCTTGACAGCGCGCCAAAGACTGTGTTGGCAAGTGTTAGAGAGACCCGGCTTGGCCTTTCCATGTTAAGAATGGCCAAGACGTATTGCAGTAAACGCCTCTCTCTCTCAATGACACAATCGGTAACCGCGAACCCATCCTTCTTGCTAATGGGGCTATGAAACTTACCCACCGTGAATTGGTCCTTCCGGGATGCGTTGCCTTTGCCCTCCCGGTCGAACCGGTACACCTTTCTCCACATCTCCGCCGTCCACTTCTTGGGTTTTGCATGGATCGTGGTCGCGGCCTGAGATGGTGCTCCCGAACTCAACTCCGCCACTATTGCTTCACTCCGGAAATCCCACGGTCTGATCAGGAAGCCGGCGCATCCCATTTGTTCCAAGTCCTCCTTCAGATCCGCCATCTCCTTGTCATCCTTGGGCAATCGCGGCGTCACGTAACGCAGTGAGATGGTCGCTCCTCCGCTGTGACTTGCGGCCATATCTCCCGTCGATCAAAGAAAACCAGTCTACTGTTGGGTATTGGTACGACTAGTGATCCTCACGGCTCACTCTCTCTCTCTCCTTTCAGATGGAAGGTATTAACTCTAAGCTCCGGCACCAACAACCTTCTTTCTCTCTCAATGACCTTCCAGCACTCTCGCCTGCAGGCGCATCAACTCAACACACCAATACTACCTCTTCAGACCTGAAATCAGTAATCGCCTACGCTGTATAATTCTCCGTCAGGGCAGGAAATCACAAGTGACCAACCTTTGGACCGATAGGATCTAAAAGAGTCAATCTCAGCAGCCCTTAGTAATTACCCTAATTAAGGCCTTGCCCATTAATCCTACCCGTTTAGGATTCCCGTTAACTAATGATTAGAACGTGTCCCTTGTTCCCTAGGGCTAAGTAGGTCACCGTTGGAAGGCAGTGTCCTGTTTCCCCTTTCCTGACCCGATCTAAGCAAAGTATAATTCTGGTTCCTAGTTTCCGGTACATTCAATTAGTCTTTACTATAATTCCTGATTAGTCCATTCCCGGTTTCCGGTTCTAAACATTAGACGGTCCACAACTATTGAAAAATCAAAAAAATTTACTACTAAGAAGAATATTATTCCTTCATTTATATTTTAATATAGTAAAACTAGATTTTCATGTTCCGACAGGCGTTGAGAAGGAAATCCCACGACGCGAAGGTGAAGAGGTTCTTGCGCTTCCAAGCCCTCCAAACATTGTCAATGACGTCGTCGTGCTTGTCCTTGCACTTTAAGTTCTTGTCGCTGACCATGGGCTCATCTAGGATGACCTTCTTGCGCTTCCTGCGCTCCACCCAGTCCTGCCCACTTGAACAGTCCACCTTCAAGTGAGGAACCTTGTGGACGGTAAGTTTCGGCCACGACAACTCTCGCCCGGGTGTGCGCCCAAGTAAATGAACAACGTATTCCTTGAGGTCTTTATCTGTGAAATGCCCCAGGTGCTTGAAGAACTCCCGCTTCAAAATGAAGCTCCTCGGCTTGAATGTATCGGACTTCTTGTGCGGTTCCATCGTGACGGGATCGAGGAGCTCTCCGGCCAGATGATTCGTGATGAACTCGTCCCACATACGGTACACGCCGTCCGCCAAGGTTATTATTTGGACTTCGTTGTTGACGTCCGAGGATTTCTTCACCTGACTGCCGTCCTTTTCTGGGTTGATGCTCTGGAAGCGGATTATGATAGCATCGATGAATTTCTGCATCCACCGGCAATTGTACTCAACATCGTTAGAAAGGGCATATTGATGGAATGTTACATTTATCTTCGAGCCGAGGATAATGAGGTGGGGTTCATCATCAGGGTAATCGATCCTGGCATTGAAGACACAGCATTCTAGGCAATAACTACGAGCAAATGAGGTGTAAACAAATTATCCTCGATCCGATGATGATCATGTGGTCACAGTCTCATCTTGTACACATCTTCGGCAAATTCAGCCCTATTATTACGGATCGCAACCTCGCCCTTAATATATGTTGGCCTCCTGTATGATATCCAGATTTCTCTGCACACTGAGATCTGGTTTCCCCATGTCGGCTGGCTGTGGACGATGTGGTTTGTTGCGTTGTGCCACCGTGATATCTCGGTCAGCTGGGCTGGATCTCTGCTCCAGACGATTCTTGCACTCCACGTCTGCAACTCGACCTTTCTTGATTGTACTACGCCTCCATCTTGCAGCATTTTGGCGGCAGTGATGCTGTGCTGGCCATTGATGATGAAGAAGTTCCCAGCTTTGATGGCATTCCAGTCTTTAGGTCGCTCCTTCAGGAGTTTCCTGGTTTCGTCCATGGGTGTCAAGCATATCGTCTGCTGCTCCCTCATGTCGGGCATGGCTATCAGCTCTTTCCGCTTGTCATCCACCACCGTTGCCTCCAGCTTCCTGATGACGTACTTCGGACGGGGCAGGAAGCACTGTTTGATATTGACTTGGAATACTTGCTCGTCGAACAGGAAGCATTTGGCGTGTTTCTCCTTGAAGTTCTTCTGATACTTCGCCGCAATTTTGTAGTCAAGGATTTTTACAAGCTCTCCCTTTGGTGTGGGTGCAACGTTGGTGAGAGCAGATCCAGAACTCCCTGCAGCTGTGGGTCGCTGTTCTGCTGCTTTCTTCCGACGCTTGCCGCTTGTTTCCCCTCCTTCAGGTTCCGCGGACTTCCTCTTCTGAGGTTCAGATCTCGCGCTTCCTCTTCCGCTGCCTCTACTTGCGCCTTGACTGGTCCCTCTACTTCCTCCCTGGCTGCCACCACGGGTTCCTCCTCGACCGCCGCGCTGGCTCCCCGACCTTCCACGCGCGCCTGACCCCGATAAGGATTCAATCATTCCCGGCCGAATACGGGACCATCGTTGTGCTTGCTTCAGAGGCTCTCAGAAAATTAAGTTCAGGGTCCGAGACGTTATGACGGCGTCATGTTTCCCCCACGGACCAAACGCCATGCGTATGTCTTGCGCTATGTCTTCCTTACTGATGGCGTTGAGTTCGAGTAGAAGGGCTTCCATGTCAAACTGACCACACTCGTCCTCCTCGTGCATGACAATCGAGTGACTGTGTTTAATTTCTTCACCGTTATCGTGGAGCGCGTGCAGTGTGAGAACAGTATACTTTGTTTGGTGGTTTTCGATTAGGGTGACCTTCTCATTGAGGTTCCAGTTCAAGAACTGCTCGGTTCCCTTCACGCGGTGCCGCAGGTATATGTACTCCTTGGATGGATTCACACCAAACGTCCAGGCTTCCACCACCGGCTTGAATTGCCATAGCTTTCCGTAGATTCCTTTGTAGTGGACGATGAATGGTTCGTCCTTGATCCATTTGTTTAATGGCTCCAGGAATGGAAGTGTTGACGAGTAGTTGTAGTCTGAACCGTCTGCCATTATGCTTCTTTCCTGCAGCGGGTCATGTGGATCATTAGTCTTTGTACATTGATGTCTATCTTCGACTCGAGGATAATGGATAGGGGATCTGCATTCTAAGTTGGTTAAGAGTGTATGTGTATGACGATTGTTTTGACTGACGCGGTCGTTGTTGGGGTCATCTAAGTTATATTCGCATCGAAGATGGTTTGGATTCTTAGATTTATATGGTTTTAGTTGTTTAGGATTCTTGATGCCTCAGCCGTGGCGGTTGTGATTCATGTTATTCTGGTTGCTAGGTTCTTTTTTATTGGGATTTGCTTGAGTGTTGTTTAATTTTTTTTCTGATCATTTATTTGATCTCTTGTATTTGGACTGTTGCTCCACGCAAGGAGACAGAACTTGAGGTTTATCCTCGGGTCAAAGATAATCCAGAGGTTATGTCCCTTACATTTCCACCATGCGCTCGCCCAACAGCTCCATTTATCCTCGGGTCGAAGATAAATGGAGCTGTTGGGTGAGCGCATGGTGGAAATGCAAGGGACATAACCTCTGGGTTATCTTCAACCCGAGGATAAACCTCAAGTTCTGTCTCCTTACGTGGTGGCAATGCGCTCACCCAGTAGCTTCATTTGTCCTCGGCTCGAAGATAAATGGAGCTGTTGGGCGAGCACATTGCCATCACGCAAGGAGACAGAACTTGAGGTTTATCCTCGGGTCGAAGATAACCCAGAGGTTATGTCCCTTGCATATCGGCAATATGCCCGTCCAGCAGATCCATTTATCTTCGGTCTGAGGATAAATGGCTCTGCCGGGCAGGCATATTGCCGATATGCAAGGGACATAACCTCTGGGTTATCTTCGACCCGAGGATAAACCTGAGGGCTGGGCGAGCACATTGCTAAACAATTCTACCCTAAACCCTAATGTCGACCTTCAGCACGTGGACAGAGAGTGTGAACTTTCACACATGTTGTGAATTCCAGAATTTTGGGGTGGAAAAGCAATGCAATTTCAATAGAATTACTAACCTGGTATGACAAGTAGGTGCACTGTGGCTGAAGCTTCCGAATCCAAATTGTGAAAATTTACACAACAAACAGTCATTGGTGACTGTGAATGCTTCCTACAAGTTAAATACACTGAATGTAGCATCATGTGAATGGAAACTAGCCTAGCTAGAAAATCAGAAAAGGCTAGCATTAAAAACATGAATCATAGCAAATTGACATTGAATGTAGCATCATGTGAATTGCAACTAGCCTAGCAATAAAATCAAAAAAGACTAGCACTAAAAACATGAATCACAGCAAATTAGTATCACAAATTGAAGAGATTCCATTGCGTCCTAAACCCCAAATCCAAAATCCAGCAGGTGCACCCCTACTGGGAAGCCAAACCCTGAACCCTACAAACTTAAAAAACAGTCTAAAGGTACAACGATCCCGCACACCAAAACAGCTCCAAAAAATTAACACAACCAGCAATCGTCTCCAAGGCAACAGAAAGCCAACTTACACAAACATGGAGGTACTAGAAGCAACGGATCACATTACGCACAACAATCATCACAGGGACTGCGGATTGCGATTACTATACAGCATTAGGTCAAAACCAATAGCAGGAGACACAATGCAGGAAATTCATAAAACGAGCTTTCACGCAACTAAAATTTCTTCTTCTTGCAGAATCCCAAGAAACCCAATTCTTGAACGAAGACAATTCAGCAATGCAAGTTGAAAGCAAGCTTCAACAAAAGTTCAAGTGTTTCAAGCCAAGCTTGTAAAATTTTGAACATCGAACTTCACGATGAGCTTCAAATTAAAATTACACGACGAAGTTGCGGAAAAGCTTACAGTAGTATACGTAGGAGCAAGCTGAATAGAAAGTGGTGAGGCCACAAAATCAAAAACGACTTTGAAGAAGAACACTGATGCTCCACCGCAGCAAACTGCTCTCCCGCGACAAACTGCTAGCCTGTGAGGCCACAAAATCAACAACGACAAACACTGATGCTCTACCACGACCCAAAAATCAGGAAGAAGAATATCGTTGCTCCTCCGCAAAAAGAACAGAACAATTGAAGAGAAGAAAAGGTGGGAATGAGACAAAGAAAACGCGCTTCTCGGGGAAGCAACAGCGACAACAACAACAAAATCTTCAGCACGCTCCTGGAAACGAAGGAGAAGAATGACGAATGCTGCTTCTCCAGCTGCGAGATGACTTCCCAAGCCTGCGCCGAGCCGCCAGTCCTGGTTTGGTAAGCCCCCAACCCTATGGTTTGGTTCCTAGTCTGCATTGTGTTTTTCTTTGTTTGTTTGTTTGTTTTCTTTGTTTGTTTGTTTATTTTGTGAGAAATATTGTAGTTTGTATGTCCTTTGTTTTGGTTCTCATTGAGCTCTTCGTTTACCTTTTTTGAAGACTAATGTACAAACATTATTCTATAGCAATTAATCCCTAAAAGACCAAGGAAGTGTCCAAATTTACAAAATTGTAAAGATCTATTTTAGAATGCTACTTACAATATTATTTTGACCCCTAAAGGACCAAACGTTGTTTTCTGGCAATATAGGAGATTCGAGTAGCTTATTGCAAACAAAATTATTTTTATCATTTGAAAATTTCAAACAATATGTGCCTAAGGAGTACCTTCATAGGCCAACAATTTTCAAAACTTCTGACTAATATATGGTTAAAAGTTATTAGATGATATATCATTTTCTATGGTTGGAAGGCAACTCTTTTTTTTCTTTTAAATCTCTTCTAAAGAAAATATATATTTGAAATTGCTTTTGTATTAGATGCAAAAAGTAGAAGCACAGGATGTATATTGGGTTTTTTTAATCATTATTTACAATTGTTCGGATGGATTAACATTGTTCATTTCCATAATTAAATTATTGACAATTGAATGTTTTTAAATATTTTCTATTTCTTCCTACAATCTATTTTTACCCTAAACGTTATATAATTGAAAATGATTTGAATTTGTTCAAGAATACGTCCTATACTTGCTTTCAAGAATAAATCCAAGGAGTTCCTACCACAATGAACATTGTTTCATTTAAATGTTTCATTAGAAAGTGCAGCTGTCTCATTTTCCATAAGGCCAAAAACCGGATTTCTGTCAGTTCATATGAAAATGTCTAACTTGCAATCTAAAAGGTGGAAAATTTAAATCTTTGCTACATCTTTTTAAACAAGCTTACTCAAAGATCCAAAGGTTACCTTTTTTCAAAAGTGTTTTTGCTTTAAAATGTACTTGTACTAAAAATGGTAGATTTTGAGCATTTCTGATGAAAATTAATCATGAGCTCCAACCTTTAGGGGTGAAAAATGACTGAAACAAAACTTGTACACAAAGATCACATCCGTACTTATGGTTTGGTCAGCAAATACATGAATTCATCAATATTTTTCTATAAAATAGACAACCAAAAAATAAAATTAATTCTCAAATTCATACTAGATAGAATATTTTTGATTTTTTACAAGATTGTTTTTCCCAATATCTTTTGAACTACAGAATATTTGCAAAGCAAATTTTTGTAATCCATATCGAAAAAGTGTTAAAGAATTATAATAAGAATCTCAAAACATTATTGATGAATGAAAACATTGCAGTTTTTTGAGCTTGGGTTGTGGTTGTGTTAATTAATTGTTAAATATTTGCATTCATGGTCCTTTCGGGGTCAAACCAAGAGTGAAAATGTTATAGAATTCCAATGGGAATTTTTTATGAATTTCAAAATACAAAAAAAGGACTAAACTTGGTTGTTTATTAAAAAATAACCTAAAACGTGTCTAGCACATATTTGCGCTTTGCACATATTGGTGCACCGTGTTTATTTAATTTCTAATGAAAAAACTTGCACTATAGTAAGGCACTCATTGCATCAAAATATACAAAATATTGTAATTAGATCTATATATTTACAATTTTATTAGATTCCCAGCACAAATTGTAGGCGCTTGTCAATTACAAATGTTCATTTCATTTGCTACTTCTAATTATTTATTGGAACTGTAAAATCTATAAAAAAAAAGTGTAATTACACGAAATTGGAAAATTATTATAATTTCTACCTTGGTGCCATGAGTGTAGTCGTGGAATTGAAAAATGCCAATTACAAGGGTTGTAACGTTGTAATAATCAATTTGCACCTAGTATTTTAGTAATTTTTCAAAAATAATAAACATTAAGTTTCATGATAGAGGTTTTGGTTTATTTGAAATGAGAGATGTCTGATTTCATTTTACAATACAGATTCCTTAACTATCCTCAAACAAAAAGCGTCATGAATGTCATCAATCTCATTAATTAAATTTAAAATGATTTTAAGGTTTCCACACTTTATAAATGAAATTCACTTATATTGTAGAACTTCGACCAGCTTGTCCTTTCTAGAATGAAATTCAGAAGATAAATATTTGCATTTTTGTCCTGCCGTACACTTGGATGAAATTGGTTACAAATTAATTCAAAATACCATTATATATGGCATGTAATGCAGTTTCCAATATTTAGAATATGCCATAATTGACATTTCTACTAACTTTCTACAAATTGAACGCCCTCAAAACTTTTGCAATCGACTTTCTAATCATGAATTAAATAAAATCTTATGAAGTATATAAAAATGTAAAAAATATGAAACTATAGATTTTAAAATAATTTCAAATTTATGTTTATGGAAAAACGATTTACTCATAACTGGAGAATGATCCAAAATAACTAATTTATAAAGAAATATGTAGTTGTTGAACTAAAAGAAAGCCAACTCCAAGGATGGAAATTTTATAAAAAACAATCTACAATCAATTTTTTTATTTTTTTTGGACATATTAAAAATTAAGGTCAATGGAAAACATTCAAAAAATATTCTCTAGTGAATTTTCTCATGAGTTTCATCTTAATATTAGTAAAAATGGAATGATTTAGAAATTTTTACTTTTATGTATTAGATGGATGAACTCAATTCAGTATTTTAATTTCATTTCTTGGATTATTAGGGTACTCAATCTCTTTGGATTCTACTTGAAATCATTTCTAAATTGTTGATATTTTGGTACTTCATAAAATGCTTTATTGCATATATTATTAAGTTAGAGCTTTGTAATGATCAATGATCATACCAATGTATAGAATAGTCATTAATTTACAGACTTTACCTTTTATTTTACAAACTTCTCTTTTAGTAAGATATATAATAATTGAAACTAGAATTGGATGAAATTTCTCACATTTATTAGGAATTAAATCATTTTTTGTTAAAGCTGTAGTTTAGGGTTCACTGAAAACTCTTACCCAGAACTTAGAATTGTATCTTTATCCATTGAAGTCTGTGAGTTTTGTTTTGTTTTAAAATTTCTTCTAAGCATTTTCAACAGTTATTTAAGTTTATAAAACATTTGAGATAAAATTCCAAAAACTATTGTGCATGGTTTATCTTTAATTTGTTTTACTGTAGTTTGTTATCTTTGTATTGTAGTGTGCATGAATAATAATAATTGAGTAGGTAAAATAAGAACTTGTTTTAGCTTGGACCCAATGAGAAACAAAAGTTCTAAAAACATATTATTGAAGACCTAGAGTTTGCATAGCATCAAAATTCTCAAATAAACATTTGCATTTATATATTTCTATATTGTAAGATTCTTATTATTATTTTACATAGGATCTTTTAGTACCAAGCAAGCACTCCTAAAATTTTTTGGCTCCTAAACTTTGTATTTTGAAGGTCAACGTAAAAAAACTAGTTCTATATCAATGATGCCAACGCTTATTTTGAGGCTCTCATATTTTTTCAATAAATTGAACCAGCAGCCAACATTTTGATAAGTTGAATTACATTTCTCTAAAGTGTAACCATAGTACTTCTAAGGGGATATGTTAGAAATCACATAGGCAAAATAAAAGGACAATATCATTTAAGAATTGAAAGATTATAATGCTTGATCATGCGTGTGATCAAACTATAAAAAAATTTTAGCTCTCTTTTTGCTTGCCAAATGAAAAATAATTTAAACCAATAAAATATGAGTTTCAATTTATAACATCCCCAGTGAATTTATAACATTCCTAAATCTACTATTATTACAATTGCTCTATATTAATTTTTAGTGTGATTGTCTCTACAAAATCTCTTGTATGTGAGATTCAATTCCAAGAGCCTTTGAGAATATGAAAATTCAAGAAAGAAATGGGCACCTTCGTACAAGATTTTAAAAAGAAATATTGCAACCTTGCACCTTGCAAGATCTTGAAGATGTCAATATGATTTTATAGAACGAGTTAGCGAATATACAGAAGAACAACCCAAAAGCAATAGTCAACAAAATTAGAATGTATTTCTTCTTCTAGTGTAATCTGGAATTGTAGAATACCACACCTAATACCTTGAACCCTAAACCCTTCAAACCCTAAACCCTTCAAACCCTAAACCCTAAATCCTATAAGTTGATTCCTCCCACAAAAGAACAATCCAAAAGCAATAGTCAACTAAGTTAGAATCTATTTCTTCTAGTAAATTCAGGAATTGTAGAATACCACACCTAATACCTTGAACCCTAAACCCTAAAC
The DNA here is from genome assembly GCA_963969595.1 of Neckera pumila. Lineage (NCBI taxonomy): Eukaryota > Viridiplantae > Streptophyta > Bryopsida > Hypnales > Neckeraceae > Neckera > Neckera pumila. The sequence goes on from OZ018418.1 coordinate 4,180,098, forward strand.
CCTAAACCCTTAACCCTAGACCCTACAAGTTGATTCCCCCCACTATATAATATACTGAATTAAAAAAATAGCATTCTATGTACATTAGTGGCATGATGACAAATTCGTGCTGCCACTTGTCACAAACACAAACTGCAATCCAATGTTAGAAAAGAAAAAAGCTAACGAAAATGGTCGAAGGCAGGTGGGACGAACAACTCATGAATTGGACAAATGTCAAATCAGAGAAGAAGCCAAATCGCCAATAAATGAAGCTGACAGTGTGTTCGAGAATTTGGCAGCCGGAATTGTTGTAAAGTGATATTCCCCCTATTTATCTCTCCGATTTGTGTAAAGCAAATTCCACCTTGTCTACAAAAAAGCGGCGGAATGGACGATGCTCTAATATTAAAGAAAAAGCACATTGTCAACGTCGCCGCTTACCTTTTTATGGAGGTTTCCAATGTCAGCGCACCCCAAAACTGAGGAGGTTCTTCCCCCCGATGAGCGAAAAGTGTTCAACGGTTCGAAATCCAGAAATTCCCACCGTTATTTTCCCGCCATGCCAACATCGTCTCTCTCTCTCCGCAAGCCCCACATTTCCTCACTGCAGTCCTCCTTCATTCTCTTCTTCCATCGCCATTGCAAGCATCGCTTCGGCACATACTTTCAGTTTGTACTTCGCGATTTCAGTTATTCTGTGCGAAAGCACTATCATCAGCGGTCCTCAGTTTCGCACTCATTCACATAAGGTCATTGTTTTGCTTGTTGTTCATTTTCCTCTGTTTCATGCCGAGTACTTGCGACCGAAAGTACTCTGATTTCATAGGACAGTACTTCCATTCAGCCATTCCACGTCCCTGGTTTCGATCAGATTGTCTTCAGGGCTGATTTTTGAGAGGGTGAAATTCTCGATTGCAACGCTTGTTTCTAAACAGATATTAGCTTACCGAAATGTACACCGTAAACATCGGAAGTGGAGGTTGTCTTCACTCTCAATGACATGAAGAAGGGATTATCTTCGATTCGAGGATAATGATAAACTGAAACGGTGAAATTATTATCTTCGACTCGAAGATAATCTGGACTCGCTGAATCAAATTAATGCTTTAGGTATCAAAAGTGTAAGTATTTCATGATCTGGCAGAGATTATCCTCGGCGCGAGGATAGTAACGTCAGACTTGCAATGTAGTTTATCTTCGACTCGAAGATAAACATATCTTGACTACTATTATGGGGATTATTCGATGACATTCCTCCTAGCATTATAGAAATGTCAAATTATCTTCGAGTCGAGGATACAATAAATAGGAACACACCATCTGACTTGTTTGTTAGTGACGACTCCTTCAATTCTCTGAATTATCTTCGAGCGAACAATAATGAATTCTAGACTGTATGATGTCCTTCCATAGGAGTATCTTCGAGTCGAAGATACTCTTGTCATTCCATTGTTTTTATTTTGAATCTAGGATGGATACTCTCGACTGTAGATTATACTTTAACTTTGAGTCTATGACAAAATAGCCGGACCGGAGAGATTCGTTCCATTAGTTTATTTTTTGAGTCTCATATAATGTGTTCAGAATAGAATGGATTATCTTCGAGTCGAAGATAAATTAGTCAAGATGGAGGGTGACGTTCCACTAGATTATGTTTATGTCAATGATAAGATTTTTCGACTGTAATGACTCATTTGATTGGATTATTGTCAAGTGTACGATCAATTTGTCAGACCGGCAGAAATCATTTCAGTGGATTTTCTTCGAGTCGAAGATAAACTTGTGAACTGAATCCTTGCATCTCATGGACAGTGTTCATTATAATTTTAATAGCTTACTAATAGTTTGATGCCATGTACAGAATGGACAATATTTCCGCGAATGAGTTTGCGGACCCAGTGCCAACCTTGCCGCCGGGTGTTGCGCCATGCGAGGGCATCCCTCGTGCTTTGTGGTATACCAAGGCCGTGACACTCACAAATGAAGCTGGAATGGAAGTGGCAAAAGGAATTTGCCACAGCGTCGATGCAGGCCTCGTCATTGATATGGATGGGAAACCGCTTGGAGATGACCGGGTCGCAATTCAAATTGCGGAATCCCTCTGTGAAGCTGATGTTCCGTTGCAATGGATGTGGTCAATGCATTCCTGGCCCATTTCAAGGACGTATCTCAACGGTGTCAGTTTGTATGACCATGATTAGACATTTCTGTACAAGTCGGCAACGAGTGCATCTACGCGGCGTGTTCGGGCTGGAATTCGTTCTTATGAAAGTGCTCGACAGAGGATAGAACCGGCTAACCCTCCGAAAAAAGAAACCCTCCTCACCTTGCAAGCGATCACTCAGGTGTCAACTATGGATTGTTGCCCGAAGAACTGTTTGCAGCCATTCCCACGTGGTCAGATTCAAGCGCTTCGTTCCCTCGTTCATGTCGACGGCGGGGTGAAATTACGAAAATCGCGTTTCCTTGACGCGTACAAGCAAACCCACCCCAGCGATGATGGGAAGGATATGATTACTTTGTCCCAACATGAAGTTTGTCCCACTGCTTGGTATAAAATTCATGGAATATCACGGGCTACCTACTATAGGTACAGGGCAATGTCCAAAGTCGATAAGAAGCCGGAGCACCATGGTAATCTTGGCTTGAAAAAGCCGCGGACTCATACATTACAAGCGACGGCCACACTTTGACTTATTGTTGAGAGGGAAGCAGACCCGATGCCTCACAAATCAAGGACTCTTCAGTCCGGAGATAAGGTTCCATCCATGGTCCTGCCTTCATCATTTCAATGGAAGGAGCATTTGCCAGAGATAAACAACGTCAATTCCACATTTCAATTGCGACAAATTTCAACGAGCGGGTTGAGCAACATCCGACGAGCTTCTTTTCCAGAGTACGCTCCAAAAGCACGTGGTGACAATTTCACTCGATGTGCACAATGTGATAAACTCAAGCAATTGAGGGCCGCTTGCACTCCACGTTCCCATGCGCAAGAAGTTTGGACTACAAAGTTAAAGGTCCATCTCGCTGGTCAAGAGGCACACAGAGAGCTGTACTATGCAAATCGTATGATGTCTGAGAGGTATCCGGAGAAGGTTCTTACTATAATCCACGACAAGATGGATCATTCAAAAACGGCTTCTCCCCATTATTCTCACAAGAACAAGGGCATCGATTCTTTCATGAAGTTGCCCATTGCTATCACTGGCATGATTGCTCACGGTCATGGAGACGTGAGGAATGCACACTACGGCTTAGACATCTTTCCTACGGACTCCAACCATACAGTGGGCTCCATTGCAAAATTGTTGCGAGATCTTAAGTCTGAACCGAAATTTTCATCACGTCAATTGTTTCCTCCTGTCAAAGATATGATTCATCGATTGTCAAAGGTTGTGCTAGAAGGCTCAGAGATTTGTGTGGACTCCCTGGCTCCTCGCTCTGAAGAAGTGGTGCAATCCCAATGTCTTCCTCCAACATTAATTCTACAGCTGGATAATGCCGCTGGAGACAACAAAAACCGATGGGTTTTTGCATTTTGCTCTCTCCTTGTATACAGAGCCGTTTTCCGTGAAGTCTACATCAATTTCCTTCTTGTTGGGCACACTCACGAGGACATCGATGCTCTGTTTGGTTGTTGGAGCAGCATGTTGAAGACAAATGACTACCTCACAGTTCCAAGGCTCATGAAGTCCTTCATGGATTGCGAAATACAATCTGTAATTCCGCATCTAATTGAAGAGGTCCCTGATTTCAAAAAATATGTTGAAGGATTCTTGCATACTAGCGATGATGCACTACAAGGCCATTCACAAGCGCAGCAATTCAAGTTCTACAAAGATTTGAATGGATGGCCCTTGATGCAGTACAAAATTCTTTGTACGGACGTTGCTTGGTTGCCTAAAGAAGGTGGAGGGATTCGCCTATGGAAGGAGACATCTGATGGGAGACCTAAAGTGCCAAAGGGTAGTCCTAAACCTTTTGCACCGCAACCGATGCGTTGCTTCGATGAGGTTTGTAAGGGGTTAGACGGGTATATTGCTTTGTGGGGTGCAATGGCTAATCAAGACCTGTCTGGGGAATTCCGGAGGAGAAATGCGGCAGTGATGAAGTACTGGGAAGGTGTGAGAAATGCTTTGCAAGAACCACTTGTGGGTCGTGATATATTGCGAGATGGATTTTGGCCAAATTCAATAGTCGCAAGAGAAGAAGAAGACCAATACCAAGATGATGGCAATATGCGTGAAGAGTTTGCAGAGGATGCACCTTTTGTTGGGAAAAGGCGTGACCGTCCTCGTTCTTCATTTCGTGTAGCCCGTGATGTATATGCCGATTACTTTGTTGCAGTACGTCCTGCCGATGGTGACCTTCGTCCTTTTTGGCTTGCAAGGGCATTAACAAACCCTAGTCCAGACCCGGGGCATGTCAATTACATTCACTTGCAGTACTGGACGCCTGCTTCATTTGAGCACATTGATGACAATACATATCTTGGATGGGACACAAAACAAGGGAATTTATGGTGTGAAGACAAGAATGTCTCCACAAGCTGGAATCATACGGATACCCTAATGACGGCTTGGAAGCCCCGTGTGAAGGCGGCTACTGCAGACCCTCGCATCAAAATCCCGAAAACGCAAATCTGCATCATCAAAGAGTCCGTGGACGCCAATGCCATTGCTGAAGGAAGCAATCCTTCTTAGGCGCAGGGATGAATAGGTTTTGGGCATAGGATGCCATTTTAGGAGTTTGTAGTTTAGTTTTTAAATAACCAATTAAAGAATAAATGTAAAAAGAGAAAAATTTAGAACAAAAAAAAATTTGGGAGAAGTGTTATAAGTTGCTAGGTGATTTCTTTATGATAACTATGCCAAAAAAAAAGATAAAAAAATAATTAAAATGAATTAGATTGGAAGGTCATATTTACATAGATTTTGCTTCGAGTTAACTTTGGTTTGGGGTGCTCAATCTTTTTTAGTTATTACTATATTGTATATTCTACATTTTTCATAATATAATAAATTTGTATTGTTATTTGTAATATTATACTGTGCCTTTTTTTACTTATTAATTTCATTTCTATTGTTCATGTTTGTTTCTTTCTGAAGGTGACTGTGATTTATGAAGACTAATTATGAATTCTGATTCCTGTGCTTGTGCAAAATATTGTACAAACAATCTTAAAATTGTTAATTATTGTATATTATCAACAATCTTTGTTCAAATGTCATTGAGATCCTTTTAATATCTTTCCCACAAATGGTGGAAAGCAAATTTATCCAAAGAGACCCTAAAAAGTACGTGATCTTTATAATGGAAAAATATACAAATATAAGATATGAAATGTGTAGTGTGCAAAGTGACATGGATTGGTGCAACTTTTTTTTGTACAAAAAGTTGTAGTTGCTTTGGCATATTACAGTCTCAATTTATTGAAGTATCTCAAATTAATGAACCCTTTTTCATACTAAATTTAGGCTCATAATTAAAATGAGACGCTATATTCTCTCATTTTAACGAATATGGCCTTGTAAGCAAAGGAAAACCAAAACATCTGGTTACAATAGGAAGAATCCGCATCCGGGGTTAGTGTGTGTTTGTGTTTTGTTTTCTCTAAGTGAAACTTCAGTTACTTTAAATTTACTGAAGGATAAGGTATACGTTCCCTTCCTAAAACCTTAGAGCGGGCCCCTCTGTAGTAGAGGCTAAATTATCTAATTGGTTATTTTGCTTACTGAATCCGAATCCGGAAAAGGTATAGGATCATGACACTCCTTCCGGATCCGTGTTTAGTCAAGTAGGATACTAAGTTGCATTTACTATTGGGACAAATACCTACCTGTCCAAAGTGTTCTAAGGTAGAGTTATTGGTGTGAGTTGAGAGAGAAAAGATTTAGGGAATATGGACGAGGGATTGCAATTCCTAGTTTCCAATTTGGGATTTCTTTTGCCTTAGGTTTTGTTTTCCGGATCTAGTTCCCATAATTTTGAGGATACTACAGTTAAAGTCCTTTGGAAACAATACACGGGTCATCTTGGATGCTTTGTCATTAAAAACACCTAAAGATAGGATTTGTGCTTTCTTGTGCTACAATAAAAGATGTCCATCATGAATTGCTGAAATGTTCCGGGTGCATTATACAAACCAAACGGCGTTCGATTAAAGGCGTAAGCTCCCCATTGTGTCGTAAATGTTGTCTTCAACTGATTGCACCACCGGATGAATACTTGGTTATAACCGAAAAATCCATCTAAGAAGCTATAGCACTCATGTCCAGCAACGTGGTTCAAAATAATGTCAGTGAATGGAAGAGGGAAATAGTCCTTCTTCGTGGCTGCGTTCAATTTTCGAAAATCTTGGCACACCTAAATCTTGACTTTCCCGTCCACTCCAATCTTCTTTGGAACAACTACAACGGGGGAAACCCATTTGGAATTGTGGACCGGATAGATGAATCCCGCCTCCAACAGTTGATTGATTTCCTCCTTGACCATCAACAAATACTTGGGATTGAGCCGATATTGTTGCTGTCGGATCGGAATGGATCCTTCCATCAAGTCAATGCGATGCTCTCCTAGGTGAGAGGGAATTTCCTTCAGGTCGGATGGCTTCCAAGCAAAAACGTCAAGGTACTCCTTCAAAAGTTGAATATAACCGGATCTCTCCGTATCTTTCAAGAGCTTATTAAGATAGAAACTCTTGTTGGGTCTAATACTCTCTTCCTCATAATCCAGGGGTGAATCAACCGGTTTGACTTTTTCCGCGTACACTTCCTTCGAAAAGGGAGCTAAATTTCTCCAACCGCATTCTCTTGTCTCACTCTCAATGGTCGGAAGATTTCCGCTCCTGATCTGCTTAGCAATCCACCCAGCTATGAGCGGAACACTCGACTCTTCTAAGGATCAATCTTCCAACATCATTTCCTGGATTTCTTCCGGTTCATGCTCTAACACAGCATTGGAGAATCCAAAATTTGGCTCGGATTGGTGCTCGAATGGATCTACATAATAGCTCATGGCGGAGTCTTCCGGATCTGACCAGTCCGTCGTGTAGCCATCCGAGTCACTGGTCTCTCCCAAATGTTTCTCTGTGGCCTAGGGAATTCGGATGGAAGGATTCCCTACCACCAGCTCCTTGGCTCTCCAATCCATAAGCACCCAAGCAAAATATAACCAAGGTCTTCTGAGTAGCATCCAAAAGGATCTACCTTTATGAACACGGATGATGACGTAGTTCAACAGATAGTCCTTTTCTCCAATCCGGGTTGGCACTTGTGAAAATCTACCAACTGGGTGTGCTCGAGATTGGTCCGCCATGCGGAGAACTTGTTCCGTGGCTTCGAATGTAGTGAATCCCAAGTCAAATGCTGTATCTTCCAACATCAGATTAACTCCCGATCCGCCATCGATGGGAACCTTGGGAATTGCACATCTTTCTATCTCCACAGTGACCTCTGGAGCTCCGACATCTTCTGGTTGAGAAAAGTTAATTGCCACCGTTGGTACTTTCACCTTTTTTTTCCGTTTTTGTGTCTAGGCGTCACGGATTAGCTTCTGGTACATCACATTGTCATGTACAAGCTATCCGATAGTCACATTTGCCTTTTGATCCTTAATATCCTACATGATGTTATATTCATAAGTATTCACATTAGGATTAATGATCACTGGATGTCACTAAAAGTAATTGTCTTCTGGTTTTGCACAATATTTGGTCCAGAGATTTCCGTCCAGATCTCTACACTGATATCTTTTGGAATCCGGTTACGGTCTATTGTTTCCTCCAAATGATCTATGTCCAATTCCGGCCTTTGTTCTTGAGGAAGCGGATCCAAATCGCTACTTGATTTTGGTTTCCTCTTCGACTTCCTCTTGTTTCTCTTAACAAACCGTCCGGTTTGGTTCCTGATGGAATTGCGGGTGGATACTTAGTTGACCACGCTCTCCGCTCCTAATGGCAGCTCTACCTCACACCGTCACTTTTCCGCATTCTCCGTTCTGGCTGAGTGATCGTAGTTTAGTGCGGTCTTCTCCCTTGGAAGAATTTGCGCTTGCTTGTAAACCGGTCGCGGTTGCACTGGTTTTGAACAGTCTTGCTTGGTATGTCCATATTCTCTGCAATTCTGGCACGGCAGAATCCGTGGTACACCTTGTCTTTGTCCCTTGTTAGGACAACTACTAGCATAGTGTCTTGGTTCTCCGCAACAATAACAAATCACCACTTGTCTGTCTGAATATCCAAGTACTCGCATAGGTAGCTGCATCATTGGACCTTGACTAGGTCCAGGTAAAAAGTTCCGGTTCAATACATTAGAACGAATTGGTACAACAATACCTTTTCCTTTCCCGTAAGTTGGTTGAACTTGGTAGACTTCTTCCTCTTCCTTGGCTGCCATGGTTTAGTTGATCTCTTCTTAAGGATACACGTAGTGGACTTGTTTCGGGGCTGCTTTCTGGCATTCACTCGGATAGTGACCCGGTTCTCCACATCTTTCGCACCAAGCGTTGACTCGGGAAGTCGGGACGATCCATCTCGGTCTCCGATTCTCAGCAAGGTTGACCTTGATTGCCTCCAGAGATTCTTGGATCTTCTTCATAAACTTCTTCAAATCTGGATCCTCCGTCTTGACTTTAACGATGGTCTTTTCTCTCTGATTCCTTTTGGATGAACGTCGGGGAGGCGACATGCTCCGGTCCTCCTCCGAACTTGACGAATTGGGATCGAAAACTTCCAATCCGGATGACTCGAAACTGCTTTCCAAATCCGAAACCTTCTTACGATGCTTTGACTTCCGGTCACTAACTTACTCTTCTCCTTTTCTTTCTTCTCGCTTCTCTTCAAAGACTTCCGAAGTGACTGTGCTGAGTTCTCATACTTGGTTGCAGCATCCATGGCTTCTCTAAGCGTCTTGGGTCTCGTTTGTTGGACCAGGAATTCCATAGATTTGGGTATCTAGAAACGTACCACTCCACTTGTAGACTAGGGGCAATCTCAGTGGTCAGCTTTTGCATGAGCGCTTTTACCCTCTGCCTATACTTCCACATGGATTTGGTTGACTTCATTGTGAGTGTACCTAACCGACCCAATGCTCGATCCTCCCCACCTACTTCCTGGAAAGCCTGTAGGAAGTCCGCTCTCAGTTGATCCTAGTTATTTTGGGTCAACTCCGGAATGTCTTGATACCACTTGAGAGCTTCCCCCTTCAGCAATTCTTAGAAGATTCTTTGTTGGGCAGCCTCATTTTCCTGATTGGCAAGTATGGTCGAATGAAACTTGCACAACCACTCATCCACGTCCTGGCTTCTGTCACCTTTGAAGCGCTTGTACCTCAACCAGGTCATTTTGTCTCCTTCTAGCAACGGCTCTTCCGCTTCTGATTCCGATACTTGCTCAAAAGTTGGAGGTGTATTCCCCGATCTCGGACTCTTGTTTCCTTCTCCAGGTGTAGGTACAAAAATTGGTTGGTCTTCCGGTTCTAAAATATCCAGATCACTAAGACCTGGTCTACATGATTCTCCACGTTGATTCTTCCTCAATCGTCTCTCACTTCTTGTCCTTCTTCTCATGAGTATGAGATCTAGTCTCTCTCTCTCTCTCTCTGTTGAAAACCAAAACTAAATCAACAGCACAAAAATCAAAACAACTATTGACTTTTGCTAGTAGAGATCAAAATAAAGTCGATAGCTTTAGAATCCTCGGCAGCGGCGCCAGAATTTTTGTATATTGCAGTACAAGGCAAGCCAATTCCCAGTTATACTCTCAAAAACCACTCTAAAGCATAACAAAGTGACTCTAAAGATTGAACCCGCGAGATTCTATGAAGTATCTAATTTTATTTAGTATCTAAGCTCAGTCAATATCCATATTTCCCTTTCCGGTTCTTGTCGTACGCGCAATCTAGGCGTAAGTATCCTTAACACAAAAATGTGCTAAGATAACACGAAATATCATCCCAGGAAATTTCCGGATTGTATGTAGCATATTCTAGCTATCCAGCTTTTCTTTCTTTCTTTCTTCTCACCAACTCATCGTTTTCCGGATGCTTTCACAATTCGGAATGCAAACCTGGAACCTAATCTATCCAGAATCCGGTTTACGTCTCTTCTTCCAATCCGATTTTTGATACCTCTGTTTTATCTTCAGAGGGTTCATTAGTTGATCTTTTGAGGGGGTAGGGACTTCACCACTCTTGTTCTCCTATGATTCTAACAAATACAAATAACAACACCCAACTATTCAAGATGTTGCAGCAAGACGGAAAGATCCGGATCCTCACAACTTCCAGATGGTGATTCCGGACAGCAGGTCACTCAAGAATACTTCACCCTCCCTTACTACAGCGACAGATCTCAGAGACCGGAACAAATACGGGGGTGTAATCTTTCTAGATGTTAGATGAATTCTAAGGTTGGTAGGTCTTCCAGATAGGTGGGGCCTTCCTTGGGCGGGCTTACAACCTTTCAATTTAATTCCCACCCGGACAGGAAATCATTCTCATTATAAGTTAATTCCCTCCCGAGGGCGGGAATCATTCTTGATCAAGGGGATCTAGCCCTCTAGCTTCCTCGTTATGCTCCTGGCAGGTTTCTTGATCAAAACCTTTGTTCTTGACCTGCGGATCGCTTGGAATCCTGGTTTATGGTTTTACTTGCATTGGCACACGGCTTCTTTTCTATCCTCTATTTTCTATCCTAAGTATATCACATGTCCTTCAAAAGTTTATTTCTAGGTGGTTTTGTGGTTTGGCCATTAGGCTTAATTCCACCTGAACCGTCAAATGTTCTCTCAGTTGCTTAAATAGACTTAATACTAGCTTATAGTAGTAATTGTCATATGCGCAGTCTAGGCATAAGTATCCTTAACAAAAAGATGTGCTAAGATAACACGAAATATCGTCCCAGGGAATTCTAGGTGTTATTGCAAACTAAGGCTATCCGGATATTTCTCCAAAACAAACCCCAAGCAATCCGTAACTCAATCTTTTTATCCTTTCTCCTTCCGGATAATACTATCTTCCGGAATCTAATTTGGATCCGTCTTTATCCGGAATCTGGTAACTCTCAATCGAAACTCTGGTTTTTGTACCCCTGTTTTACCTTCAAGGGGTCCACTATTGGTCTTTTAGAGGGGTAGGGACTCACCAATTGTACTTCAAAACACACACACACACAAAGACACACAACTTTTTTCCGGTATTGCTGCAGGGAAGAGGCAGATAATGATCCTCACGGCTCTCCGGATGATCCTTCCAGAAAACGGATCACTTGGAATTTACTTTCTACTCCTTTACTACAACGACAAATTAAATACCCGGAACCGGTAGCAACGTTGTTCGAGACTCTCAGACTGATCCGGAAATTGGCAGGCCTTACAGGAGAGCAACGACTTCCTCTTGGCAGGCGCTTATCTCTGCATGGGTTGACAGCCGGACTCGCTTCCGCTACCCAATCAACTGGTTTACTATCTTAGCAGTTTAAAGACACAGCGCACTAATCCTCCTTCACAAATCCAGGGTTCTCTCAAATGCCGACTACTAATAAAATCCAGTTCACTTAGATCTGGACTCCTCCTTACCCGTCTTCTTCACACTTCAACACTCTTGCAAATACTCTTACTTATACATATAGCCGGATCCAGAAATATCCACAAGGGGGTCTCCGATTAAAGAAAGCAAAAAAACACAATCAAACTGCACTCTATTGGGCTGGAATGGAATGGGAGGGCAACAAGCCTGCCCTCCCTTTAAAACCCAAACTAAAAAGCAAAAAAGCAAAAATGGCACACCCGGAAATCAGGATGGCCAATCAAACTAACACCCAAGATACCCGGGAAATCCAGGCCGGCGGCCTCCTAAGAATGCGGAACCAAGTTCCACTTCCGGAAAACCCAATACGGAACGAATTCAAAATAACCAAACAAAAACCTATCAAACTAACTACTTCCACCGTGATTTCTTCACCCTGCTCCTTGCCTTGGACAGTGACGACTTCACCAACGTGCTCTTGATTTGTGCCCGGATGATGATCGTGCATTCTTGAGGCGGAGTGGCCTCGTCTTTCGACTCCCTTCTGGTTTTGCATTCTTCCTCCTCATCGTCCAAAATTTCCAACGGAATATTGTTGCCCTTGGGCGGAGAAGCTTGCTGCATGTGGGTGAACCTCTCCAGATAACTCTGAGCCAGGTTCTTGATGGCTCCCGATGGTCCGGCCAGGTTACAACAAACTACGAACTTTGGTGTAGCAAAGATTGCAGCTCCAGTTGGTCGGGCCGGCTCACTTGTAAGAAAGGTGAGTCTCGTTCCCGGAATCAAGTCTTTCACCTTTTTTGGTGTTGAAGCTTCCGGTACTGTCACCACAGCTCTTGCCGTCCTCGCTGGAATAGACATTCCAGTTCCCTCCTTTCCGGACATCAGAGGCATACTGGTCTCATCGATCAACATATCTTGTTCCTTTACCGGATTCTCCTCCGGAACTGCTTCTCTGGCCGAAGTTTGCAAGTAATTCTAGGCATCCACGACTTCTGGAAAACCCTCAAAATCCAATTCTCTCCCCAGGTCAAGTTGTCCAAGCAGCTGCCGCATCTCCACCAGCACCTTCTCTATCAGAGCTTGGTAGTCAATGAGCACCCTCAGCACATTTGGTTCGGATGGGTGAGCTTTGTCCGTCAGCTTATCAGTGAAGAGCCGGGCTCGTAACACTTTCTCCGTTAGAGCTGCCACCAAAGTCGATAGATTCTGGACGAGGTTGGAAGCGTCTGCCTCCTTTGTCCTTGCCACCTCTAGCTCGCTCTCTAGTTGGGTCACCCGGGATCTAAGATTCGTCTTGTCTTGATGCAGATTCTGGATACGGAGCTCCTGCACCTTTAGTGCCCCCGGATCCGTCCTCTTCCGAATCGCGTTCGCTATCTGTTCCGGGCAACTGACTCCCAAGAACGTCATGGCCCTGTTGATGTACTCCGCCATCTTGTTGTGGATCAACCGACACTTGTTGGCCCATTTATGTCCGCGCTCCCAAAACCCCTTCATATAGTCATTTTTCGGATACTCCAGTTGCGGTTTGTCATCCGTCACCACCTGCTTGCCTTGTGCAGCCTGATCCGTCGACTTTCGTCTCCGGATCTGCTTGTGAGTCAAGGGCAGCTGCTCTAAATCCTCCTCTTCGGATTCTCCTGTGACGTGTTGGTCCAGTTGGACTTCTTCCGTAAACCTGTACTTCAGGACTTCCTCTCCATGGATGTAAGCATGCATTTCCGGCTCATTCAAAAAACCCTAATGATGGTAAAGATGAAAAAGATACAGGGTGAGCGCGGTAGCTTTCCCAAAAGTTGCGTGCGCGACTAACTTGGAGACTACGTCCATGATTAATTTACCCCAGTTCACCAGCCAGCCTTCCATTGCTCCGAATATGGTGCTCGCTATTGTCGCCATAACCCGGGTCGGCTTCTCCAGATACAAAATCGAAATAAGGAACTCCAGAATCCGGCTATGCCTATCCTCCATACAGTCATGAATACTATATCCCTCCTTACTATGCGTCGGACTTCAGAACTTACTCTGCCCGGTCCTATCATTCCGAGCAGCTAAACCGAATCCGGTTTTCCGAAACGAGTACACTTCCGCCCAAATGTCCTCTGTCCAGAGTTTGGGCTGGCCTCTCTCAGTCAGCTGGTACTGATTTGAAAGTCCTCCCACGAGTTCTGCGATGATCTTGTCATTCTTCAAACTCCAAGGGTGTCGCAACAATCCGGTGCATCCTATTATCTCTAAGTCCTCTTCTAAGTGCTTCCGGACTTCCGGATCCTTAGGAATCGCTGGAGACATCATCCGGGCTAGTCTTGCCATAGTTTACTGATTGGCTAATCCGATGCAATCGGCACTGACCTCACTGATCTCTCCCTAGCGCGGTCCTAACTCACTTCACTTTCACTCTCTAAGCGCACACCACAAGTACAAGAAGAAAGAGATAGAAGAAATGAAACTGCGCCCTTAAGTACCCGACGTTCGGCCGACAGTTCCCTAGGGGAATGGCTATGAGACCGTTCCTGTAACTATGCCCTAGGGGGTCTAGGCCGGAAGGCTACTAGTCGTAGGCTTTCCGGATCCGTCTTTCGTCCTACGGCTTCCATCTTAACTAGAATATTTATTCGATTTAGGAATTATAACAATCCAAGTATCAGCTATTTCTAATTTCCTTCTAGTTGACCCGGATTCTTGGACACTAATAACAAATTCAAAAAAAATTAGACTATACTAGCCCAGTTCTCTCCTATTTTCTATCTATTGGAGTTTTTGTATTTCCACAGTAACTAGAGTGGTTTCAGTTGTTTCGGTCAAATCATATTTCATTTGTAGGGATTTCTTCCAAATATCACATGAACATACTTATACTATCTTTTAATCCTAATTAACCCTAAATATGAGCAAAAAGCAAAAAAAAAAAAATTTTGAGGTTCAAGTGCTAACTTGGGGGCTCACAATGGTCGACTCTTTAGGAAGTACGAAGGCAACTTCCATAGGACCTTTCTTGTTTCACTTGTACGACCATCTAGAGGTGCTGAGGAAGCACATGGAAGTGATTCTGAAAGCAGCCTCTATAATGAATAAATTTGATATCACTCCCCCTCAAAAGAAAAAAAGTAAGGATAAGATGAAAGGACCGGATGAGGAATCCGGTAGAGGGTCATCAAAGAAGCAAGAGTCTTCAGAGAAGATGCCATCCTCCGAGAAGAAGAAAGGGTCCCAAAGTGGTCGGAAGGGTTCCGTGGAACCGGAAGTCGAGAGGAAGAATCTTCTAGGGAGAATTATTGAGGATCTAGAATAAATGAAGGAAGACTTAGATACTGAGAGGGGAGCAGTAAGGAAAATTTGTAGACTACTTGGTGGGATCAAAGTATTCGAGTTCGTAGACTCGGTAGAGGATCTGCTCCGATAGAAGAATACCAAGCTATAGAAAGAGGATTTCAAGGGACTGGCAGATGAAAATGAGTCACTCCGTGAGAAGTTAGACAAGAGTGAGGCAGGAAGTAGGGAAGTGCGAAAACTTTTTGCTGAGTCAAAGGAGACCCTTAGGAAGGTCAGGAAGTTCATCTAGAATTCTGGAGATGTCCTGAACAAAGCCAAGTGCTTTGACAAGGAAATCCAAAAGGCTGGAGCAGAGTTCGCGGTCAAGGTTGTCTTGGTTTGTGCGGAATACGTGGATAGTGTGAAGAAGATACTGGATAGTATCTGGGGAGCTCTACAGCAAGCGGGTCAATTTCTAGACACGCTTGTGAAGTCGAGGAAAAGCAAGGAAGAAAAGACACCTGCCAAGGATTCCTCAAAGCAGAAGTCAGAAGGAAGTGAGGGTTCGGCACATGGATCCAGATCCAAGGGCAAGATCCAGAAGAAGAAGGATGAATTCCAAACTCCGCAGAGCAAAGGCGCCAAACCTTCTCCCCATAAGACAAGCGGGGTGAAGTCGAAGTCCACACTCAAATAGGCACGGGAGGTGTTTTTTGAGAGTTACCATTTACGGAAGGACAAGTCATCCAGTCAATCAGCAAAGGAGGATCCGGATCCGAGTCCGAGTTTGAGTCCCAACTTGACTTGGAAGAGGAAGAAGAAGAAGAATCTGACATTGCTACAATTTCTCTGTCAAGCTTCAAGGAGAAGAGTTTAGCTAAGGTAAGATGACAGCTAAGCCTCCGGCTAGCAGGATGCAGCTGCCAAGGAAGTGCGCCTCCAAATCCGAGGAGCCTTCTTGAAAGAAAGGTAGAAAGTAGAAGTAGAAATTCTTAGAAAAGCCTAGGAATAGTAGAAGTAAACTACAGTATAATATAGCTTAGTTCAGTTCGGTTAAGGAAGTTAAAAGTTTTTTTGTGTTAGAAGCTACTTGGCAGGTACTTTTCAGCTGTATGCACATGGATTGTGCCTTTCTGAGATTTTAGGATCTGACATCCACATTTTGCGGACTGGATGGGTTGATAGGAAAGTCAACTTAGAGGGATAAGGAATGACACCTGTCAATCCTTGGTCCTCTGCTTTTGTTGCTTTAGGGTTTCCCTTAGTTTGTTATTTAGGGATTGGAAGTTAGTTCCAACTCTGGGCAGTTTATACTCTTGTTTTCTATTTCAATCTTGCAAAGAAAACTTGGATTTCAACTCCATGAGTACTGGTCTGGAAAGTCTTGGTCTTGTATTGAGGAATTAGGTGATGCTTTGACCATTGCTAGTTTAGGTAACTTGATTGTGGGAATTTGAGAGGAGAAGTTACCCCCGGATTCTGTCTGAATCCGGTTCCCGAAATTGAAGTGAGGTGGTTGAGATACCGTGTGTATTAGGAGTGAAGTTTAGTTACTACTATTACTTGGAAACTTCTGTGGAGGATGGCCACTCTTAGATTAGGTGCATTTTGCAGGATGCGAGCGTATGCGGATTGATGTGTTGATGAGGTCCTTCTACAACCAAAAGTGAGTGATGTGCAAGTAGTTAGGATAGTTTAGTTATCTGGTCACCAGATTCTGCCTTAGGAATCAGGTTTGGATAGATTTGTCATTGTAGTAAGAAAAGATTGTGAGATATCCTGAGTGACCTTCTGGTTCGGATTGATTTTTGGATCACTTGTGAGGAAGAATCTGCATCCGGCTTGTAAGTGTGTGGTTTGTATTTGCTTTAAGTGAAACTTCAACCACTTGAATCTATTGAAGGGTAGGGTATACGTTCCCTTTCTAAAACCAAAGAGCGGACCCCTCTATTATAGAAGTTAAACTACTTTCATTGGTTATTCTGCTTAATGAACCCGGACCTGGGAAAGGTACAAGATCAAGGCACTCTCTTCGGTTCCGCATTTAGTGAAGTAGGATACTAAGTTAAAGCTATTGTTGGGATGAATGCATACCTGTTTTAAGTAGTCTGGGATATAGTTATTGGTATAAGTTGAGAAAAAGAAGACATAGGGAATACGGATGAGGAAGTACAGTTCCTAATTTTCACTATCGGATTCTTTTGCCTTGGATTTGGTTTTCCACAATTTGATTTTGGTAATTTTGAAGAAACTACAAGTTAAAATCCTTTGGGAACAATACACAAGTCATCTTGGATGTCTTATGCTAAATTAACACCTACAGGTAGGATTTGTGCTTCTTTGTACAACGACAGCATGGAATGACGTACATTGAGTATACTACTACAATGATATATGCAACGTGAATAATTATCCATCCCTCTGTGACAATCTATACAACTTAATACAAATAAAGCTGGGATTGAATTCTCAACTTCTGAAAAGAATGCATATTGACCTTTTCATCAGATCCTAACTATTCAAAAAAGTCTAGAAGAGGCTTCACATAGACAGCCACTGTATTACTGCTTCACAATTCAGGGGTCGGAAAATAATTAAATTTCTATATATGGTTGGCCATTCCCGATGGTATCTATTGGATCAAGGTTCTTGGTTACCAATGCTTTGGATTCTTAGGGTTTAAAGTCAGGGCTGAGGGTTTTAGGGTTTAGTATTTAGGGTTCAAAGTTGATGCAATAGGTATATAATTTAGGATTTTAAGAAACAGGGTTCATGTTTCAGGAAGTACTATTTCCGGGTTCTAGAGTTTAGGATTTTTTGGTATTAGGATAAGAATGCTTAGACTATTACTATTAAAGGTTTAGGGTCCAAACATTTGGGTAAAACTACTTAGGATTCTAGGGTTCAAGGTTTAGGCTTGGATAAAAACGCTTACAATGTTATTGTTCAGGCTTTTGGGTCAAGACAGTAAAGGGAAAAACTACTAGGGACACTAGGATTTAGGATTTAGAGTTTAGGGTTTAGGGTTCATGGTAATAGATCCTGGTTCATGGTATTTACCAAAGTAATAACCGATGGAAGTACTAAATCTAATACGCAATCTCATTAACAAAGTAATTAGCGACTAATATACGCAAACTAAAGGTAACTGACTAATTTCGCTACCAAAGATGAATACATAATTGTGCTCACTATTTCAATCATGAATGAAAGACTAAAACAAACATTGATCCCTACTAGTTAGTGTCCAACACAAAATTTTATAATTAAGGAATCCAAACTTTAGAAGATCCTTACAAATTTTTTTCAAAAAAAGGTGCTATTTGTCTTTGAAGTTTGGAGATCCCTCCAAACTTCTGTCAAAGAAATGGGCTACTTGTTCCAAAAGTTTGAAGATCCCTCCAAAATTCTGTCAAAAAAATGGGCTCTTCATCCCAAAAGTTTGAAGATCCCTCCAAACTTAGGTCCCAAAAATGGGCTATTGGTCCAAAAGTTTGGAGATTCCTCCAAAATTTTCTCAAAAATATGGCCTATTTGTCCAAAAGTTTGGAGATCTCTCAAGGCATAGTTCTAAAAAATGGGCTATTCATCGCAAAAGTTTAGTAATCCCTCCAAATCTTTTCATGTTAATATGATTGTATAGAAATCTAATCTTTTTCTTAGATCTTCTAATGTTATCTAAGATCTCCCGATGTTTTCCTAAGATATATTCAAAATCTATACACAAATGAATAAAATGTTAGGATTGTCCATCCTAACATGATGTTGGCTTTTTACGTCGAGATGTCCATCAGCTTTGAAATAAAAAATAAAAAATAAAAAATAAAAAAATAAAAAAAAGATAAAAAAAATTTCTAGATGGTCTGTCAATCAACAAAGACGGACCAATCATCAATGGGATGGACCGGCCAGGACCGTTCCAAAAAAAAAAAAAAATTTATTTTATTTTTTTTGGATACGAACGAACGCTGGTATTGGATCCTGACTTTTCATCAGAGTCACATCCATCCAAACATGACGTGACATGACGGTGACAACCCTGTAAAACATAAGTATGTAATTAATTATAATAAAACCTACAGTGTCATATTAAAGTAAATCTGTTGCTCAATGAATTAATATGGACTGAATATTCAAAATCGTTGGATAATAACATCAAGAGATCTCCCCATGTTTGGATACATGTCTTGATATTTCACACAGACTTTTCTAGAAATTCTCTTGAAATCCCCCGTGTGCAATCCAATATGTAGTGGTAGACTTTTTGCACATCTCACATTTCTTAGCTGTTTCCACTGAATGTTTGGTATGTTTTACTAGATGCAATTGTCCCATATGGATTGTCAAGAGTCATTACTATGAAAAAGGGCACATACGACTTGTAAGTTTAGGATTCTTAAGACAATGAATTCTATTTCTTCTAATACTAATGACTTTGTGTAGTGAAATCCATATTAGAGTTAGATTTTAGGGGCATAAATTTACATTCAAGTATATTGATTTTCATAAATTGAATTAATTTGGAGGTAGAGACATCTTCTAATAATATTTAAATGCATACATATGTCCTTTATAAAGTTAATAGAATTCCTTGTCTCACATTTCCTTGTGAAAGCAACATTATTTTCCTGTGAACATCAATTTCCTCCAATGTAATGTGTCTTTAGAGGAAACTTTGAGTTTAATGCCTATACAAATTCACAAAGCTTCCCTTGTGTTTGCATAGATTTCCCAATGAATGCTTTGCATAGATCTCTTGATGTTTTGGATTATCTCCTGAGGACCATTTTTTTTCCAATAATGACCATTATGAATTATGTGCTCTTCAAAAGTCCAAAAGTGGTTAAATGTGGCAGAGAACTTATACATTTGGAATGAATACATTTAAGTTCAATAAACTTTCATTTTTCATGGTAAAGACCCAAACAGAGATAATTGTCAAATTCATATTGAATAATCAAATGTAATATATAATGTAGATGTAAATAATGTAAATATAATATAGACGTAAATCTTCACATTTATAATTCAAATGTAAATATAATATAGATGTAAATCTTCACATTTATTTGACATTTTGGTCAATGAATGTAAGAAGGCTTCATCATTTCTCATTAACGGAATAAATAAAAAATGCAAAACGATTAGAAAAATAACAAATTTGAAAAACAAATTGAATGTCTCAAGTGAATAAAATTATAATTTTCAAAAAGCAAAAACCCATTGTTAATATATAATTCCTTCACACTCAGGGCTTTTAAAAGCATAGTAAATCAGGGGTTTTAAAACCAGTCTTAGGGATTTACACTAAGTTTACACTGACGAGTTTAGAATTTGGATTATTATAATTTGGATTATTACAATTTGGATTAGAAATTTGTAATATAAATGTAAAGATTAAGCTTGCCACATTGGAGATACAAGTTTAAAAACCCAATAATATAGATATAATAGGGTCACTAAATCAACAACTCATTTTTTTATTTCTTCTTATTTGATTCTTTCAAAATTTTATTTTATTTTTAAATTATTCAAATTCTATTCTAATTTTTTGGAAAGGTCCTTTTTTTGGCCTTTGTTTTAATTTTTCTACTTTTTTTTTTTTTTTCCATCTTGTCCAAATTATAATAATCAATATACAAAACAGATCATGTATTCATTTGATAGGATACGCCATCCTAATTTCAGGCCCACATGATTGTATGTGATATACAATTCATTACATACAATATTTTGAGTTCACACATGGACCATCAATAATCTTTTCACTTTAAACAAATTAAATAGTATGTTGAAAAGAAGAAAATAAATTCACTTAGTGTGACTTAGTGTAAACCCCTTGGTATAACCCCCTTTTTTTTTGGGCCATTAATCACTAATGACAAATCTCTTCTACCTTTAATGACTTTTCTATTCACAAGATTTTAGAGGTCATTTTTGAGGTACATAATAAATTAAGTCCCGGACTTACTAACCTTTTTGTTTTGTTTTTGGTCTTCTTCATCTTAATCTTTAATTTGGATTTTCTTTTCTTTTCAAATTTTCAGATTTTCTTAATTTTCAATTTCCAAGGTTCTTAGAAATTTCCTTTAAATTTTAAATTTTGTTTCGAATTTTCTTCCCCTTAGTTTGCTTCTATATTTTTCTTTATTTTTCTCTTTTTTTCAAATTTCTCTTTTTTCCTTTTCTTTTTTAATTTCATTTTTCATTTTTTTGTTTGCTTATCTTGTGTTTTTTTTAACAAAGGCCCAACAACTTGAGTTAAAAAAAATAAAAATAAAAAAATTGGGTCTAAGTTGCCAGCGTGGGTGGTCATTGACATATTTCATGAGACCTACACTTAAATTTTACCAACCTCTAAGTTAACTTAACATCTACTTAAGTAACATCTACTTAACCTCTAATTTAATATCATGGGCTCTAAGTATACCTACTGGTCTCATTCACCCAAGTTGATAGCAGCATTCATTACCGCCGTGCAATAATGAGTGGTTTGAAGGTCCACCTAGCAAACCCGAACCCTCGTTTCCCTTGGATGGCTTTTGTGTTTTCCCCGGCTGTTTCTTCTGCGCTCTCTCTTCCTGCTTAGTTTCTGGTCGCTTGTCACTTGTGCTCACAATTGTGGATGCTTTCCGTCTCTCAAATCTTGTAATCGGTTAGTGTTTTTTGTTTTTTTGCTCCCGATCATGGACCTCGTGCGGACTCTTCATCGGCGCTTCACTAGGTAGCGTCGTCCAATTTCAAGTCCAAGGCAAAACTTCCAATTGAATGCAACTTGATTTGGAGGCGGAAGCAAAAGTGTAAGGACAACCGAGGAGGACCTAAAGCGCTTGGCAAAGGAGAAGTTGTGAGGTTTGGAGGCGAAAGCTGGAGGCGGAGGTGTGCACGTGAGGCATAGGTGCAGAGCACCGTCGCGAGGTGGATCGGAAGCGCGAGGTGGATTCGGAAGCATGCGATTTTGCGCCTGTTTCTTATTTCTTGTAAGTTCCTCACTCTAAACCGCCTAGCAGACCTCTGTTTCCGCATTGCCAACTTGTTTCCGCATTGCCAACTTGTTTTCCGCATTGCCAACTTGTTTCCGCATTGCCAACTTGCTTTCCCATTGCCAACTTGTAATTCTAGTTTACCATTCAATTTCTTCAGCTATTTCTTCTCCTACCAATCCGGTCAATAAGGGCAATGCTTGAATGTGTTTAAATTAATTTCTCGTGAGAGCATGTTCTTGATGTGTGAGGTCATTTTTAGCAACTTGAGCACTTACGTTTCAAGGAGAGTGGGATGCATTTTGCACTAGGCAAGAGAGCAGACTTGGTTTACTACAGGTCTCTCTAGAGTTGTAGAGTGCAAAATCATAGTTAGAATTTGTATTCAGGGAGCACAGAGTCGTTTCCAACAATCCAAACAAAGTTGGGTTCAAGACTGTATTGTTGGTGTGTTCTTAAGGCAGTCTCATGTTTGTCGATCAGTTTTGAGTAGGTCGTTTGGGGATTGTCTTTTGTTGTCCGACCCACATGAGTTCTAGTAGGTTAGATTAGGTGGTTTAGGTACTCTACGACGGTAGATACAGCATAGTAGACTAAGAACTTTCACGGCTGTACGTAGTTGTTTGCGTATATTTTGGAGGATGTAATTGCTGTCTTGATCACTTGATCAGTGTGCATGGATGTCACTTAACCACACCTTGACTGCCAAATTAGGCCATCGTAATGTAGTGAAATGCTGACCAAGAGATTGAATTGTAAATTTTACAGAAAGCAGTTGACAGTCTTCCGTTGCCTCAAAGGCATACAAGAGTGTTGGAAGTGAATTGCCGGCGATGGCATCATTGTTTAGACACGTTGAAGACCTTTGATTTTGGAACAACCCGTAAATTCCACTAACTCAGTAGTTATACTTGTAATTCCAAAATTTCATTCATTTGAATGGCTGCCAATTATTAGCAAATGCAAATCAATGTACGCTTGAAGGACAATGCTAGTAAATATTAGCTTATGTTGTGAGAATGAGTATGGAGACTCCACGGCTACTGATTTGAACATACAAAATATAGCCAAAAACAATTGACAACAGTCCCGACATAGGACTGTGAGATCTCTTGCTGGTTGATATAGATACTCTACAAGACACAGCATGTAATACCTCCACCTGTGAAGGAGGACCGTGAGATGTCACGGTCGCATTTATAGTATCCTGCTGCCCTTGAATCATAATATCGTCCACCGCAACCACGGAGCGTGATGTCTCATCCACCTTGTCACGTAATTCCATTATGTGTACTAGAAGACCGTGATATCTCATGGTCACTTTTATAAGTGTCGTAAAAACCTCATTATATAGGACCTTGAATTGTATTTGATGATCGTGATATCTCACTGTCTCTTATGCAAGTGTCCTGCAACCTTGTCTAGCAGTACCTGCAACTGTAGTAGAGGACCATGATATATCACGATCTCATATGCAAGTTTCCTGCCAAGCTTGTCATGCAGTACCTTCAACTCTAGTAGAAGACCGTGATATCTCACGGTCGCTTACATGAATGTCCTATCAACCTCGTCACATATTGCCTTCAAGTATAAGAGAGGACCGTAATATCTCATGGTTGCTTAACTAGGTGTCTTATAAACCATTTCACATAATACCCTTATGTGAAATAGAGGACCCTAATATCTCACGGTCTCTTATGGAAGTGTCCTGCTAACCTTGGGATGCAGTACCTTCAACTGCAATAAGAGACCGTGAGATATCACTGTCTCTTACATGAATGTCCCACCGACCTCGTCACATATTGCCCTCAATTGTAAAAGAGAATCGTGATATCTCACGGTCGCTTGTGGAAGTGTGTAATGTGAATTGGAGGACTGTGATATCTTGCATTTGCTTCTGTAAGTGTCCTCCCAACGTTGTCACGTAATACCGGCAACTATAGTAGAGGACCGTCATCTATGCACTGACCTCACATAGTACATCAGCATCCTCAGCTATAAGGAGAGCTTTATATGATTACATTTCAGAGTGCTATTGAATTGCAATAGCGCTAACCTATTCTATTGACATGGTGCAGTGAAAGTGTCATACAAGGATGGCCAAACGACTCCTCGCCTAAAAAACTTGCTATCTTCATCGACAGCTAGATATATAAATTTTGTTACACTAGAGATCATTGGCCAGGAGCAGTTTTCAGATGTGATCGCAAAGTTCCAGCCTGGGGTATTGAATGGAAAGTGGAGCAAGATGGAATTACTTTGATCCTTCCAAAACTAAAGTACAACGACAAGGTCCACCCTACAACGGGGTTGGACGTAATGGAGGTGCAGGGACTGGATGACTACACTGTTCTACTTGTGATTGTTGAGAAGGTATCAAAGTCTAACGAGTCCGAGATGTGTGGGCTCATCTTGGATTATGAGAAACTATGTCTGGACATATACAAGATTGTCACGTAGAGAGGGATGCTGAACTAGAAGGACAGTTTGCATTTCTTTACTTCCTTTGAAATGAAGACGGAATGGAACATTGTCAATGAGGACCACCACAAATCCAATCCATCTAAAGAAATTGTTGTTGTAAAGGCTCCAGCTTTGTCCCCAAAGAAGAAAGCACAAAAGTAGAAATCTATAGTTGGAGCCGCAAGGGATGATGTGGAAGTGGAAATGAGTGCCAAATCAAAGGAAGCGAGAGGACCTAACCTTAGTATTCACAAGTGTGTGAACATGACGGAGAATGAAATCAACAAACTCTTGCCCACTCAAATGAAGGCATTGAACGCGCTCTACAAGTCAGTGTTCAAGCCAATGTATGCATGGGGGAAGAAGCCATTGCTGGATGCTTTCGGTGAACCGATACGAGTGCACTACAAGTACCTGCACGAAGTTGAGGCAAGAAGATTTGTATACAATGCAATCAACAAGGACAGACAGAAACGGATACAGCACCAAATTATTATTGAGGCGGACTATGACTCCGCTGACAGATCTATTACCGTTCTTCCCCTAAAGCGAGGTCCTTATAGGAGAAAGGAAGTGGTGGATGTCGCAACCGGATTTTTGATTTTCCTTTGCTTACCTAAATGTTGGAACGGAAACGGGTACATAGGATCCGGATCCTGTTAGAAGGGCAGAAGAAGACTGAAGATAGATAATGCTAATCCAGTAAGGACAAAATTGGATCTGATCCGGTTAGAACGTTAGTATTCAAGAGCGGAATCACATTTGGATCTCACCTCAGATCGGATTAGGATTGAACCGGATTGATATGGACCGGACCGGAAAAGGTCATGATGACCAGCCAGGGGTCCTGGGACTATATAAAGGTTGGTCATCCTCATTTTCACTCCTTTACTTCCCTCAAGTTCTGGAGCTGACCTTGAGTGCTTTTACGCCTCTGTCTGCACCAGAGCCGTTGTGTGTTTGTGAACTTTAGGCCGGGTACGTCAGAGTGTGTAGGAGAGGTAGAAATTGTGTGGGTTGCAAGTTTTGCGTTGTCTTCCGGTTGAGATCGGACAAGAGGAAGTCAGGAACGGGATGTGCGGCTAGGAGAGAGTGAGGTAGCGACCGGGAAGGGTCCAGTTAGCAGTCCGTGTCCATGCCTCAGCTGCGTAAGAGCAGACCGGAAGCGCCCAGTTCCTCCTCCAACGTCAAGCTTCGGAAAGTCGTTCCGGTCATCCCTACCGAGGAACCGGCAAGGACCGAGCTCATGGACAATCTCAACGCGATGGACTGTCTGGTGTTGATGGATAAACCCTGGGGGTTTAGGGAGGAGCGGATGGTGAGAGAGTTGAAGTGTAAGGTGTCGAATGAGTTCAACAACACGCTCCGGGGCCGCTCGACCGAATGGGAAGAAGAGAGGTGGAGGGAAGTTTACAACTTCCAGATGGGAGTTTCTGGCATGGCTGGACGGAGAGCCAAGTTCATCCATGACAAGTTTCATGGAGAGCTGAGCAACAAGGATGGATACGCGGTCGCGGATTGCAAGAGCGGCCAGCACCACAACCTCCTCCAGTTCCTGGTTCCGATCGTCCACCCGAAGAAGCCCACCAGGGTGACAATGACCATCGGCAACACGATTTTTGGTTCCCTGAGCGGGGAATGGAAGGTGAACTGGGCCTGGATCTTTTCCGATCTGGTGGCCTAGCTTGTGACGAGGATCGGAAAGAGTAGGGCCACTTCTTTGAGTCCCTATCTCTTCCACCTCTACCATTGCAACCAACTCCTCACGGATACAGAGGAGAAAACATGGAACCTTCAGGAGTCTATCCTGAAGTACGAAGAGTCGGGTGCGGATGACGAGCCGGAAGATCCAACCGGATCCGAACCTAAGACAGAAGAAGAAGACAAGGAGGAGCACCTTCGGACGAGGAACCCCTCCTACCAACCGGTCGACTCCAGAACTGGGACCGGATGTGGAGATGTCGGATTCCGAAGACCCGACCGACCCGTTCAATGAGTTAACTGTAATTCTGTGCGGAATACAAGCAGATTGGAAGGTCAAGAGGAGGATCCTCGCTAGTGTTGGAGAGCTGGTGGGTGCACCGGGGGATAGTAAGCTATCGGGTAAGGTGGCCTAGTATCTCTGTAATGTGGATGAGCACCAGAAGCAAGAGGCAGAGATTTGTCGGCTTCAAGAGGAAGTCAACACTCTGAAGGCCGAGATGATAGCCCTCAAAGAAGACAAAGCTGCAGTTTGGGAAATGGCGGAAGCAACCCGGAAGGTGGCCAAGTCTGTGAAAGGTACTCTCAGAGAATCCGAATCCGCCACAATCAAGGCAAAATTATTTGACAAAGGGGTGCATGAGGAGAAGAAGGTATCCGGTTCCCGGATAGTTTGGATCCTGACCAATTTCACCGATTGGGTGGAAGCGTCATTGGTGGCGGCCAAGGGGCAGCCAACCGGATGAACGTCAGCAGCCGGTAGCTAAATGGGTCCATGTGCTCCTGGGAGATCCAACTCTCGAACCTCTTGCTACTAGATTTGTTCCCAACTGGAGGATCAAATCCAAGGATCAGACGCCCAAGTCAAGAAAGAGTCACCAAAGGCCTGGGCCTGGGCAACCAATTCATCTAGATTCATCGCTAGGATCAAATCTTTCGGATCCTGCTGCCGGAGAGCGGAGCAGGAACTTGACTGAAGTTTTCAACCTGCGGAACCAAAGAGTCCTATGCTGGATGGGGGATTTGGAGAGTAGGTAGGTAGGTAGGAATGTAATGTTTGTAAGATAGTTAGGACCGGATTAGATGTTGACCCGGTTTGGCCGGTTAGGATTGGACTCGGATGTTCAGCACGGATTTCTGGGGGCTTTTTTTGCCTTGTAATCAAGTTGTATATAAGTCAGCCCCTGCTTGGGAGCTGCGAGTCTTTTTGCCCAAATTTTGTGTATGTCTTCTCTTGGCCTCTTGTTGCGTGTCTCTCCCGTGTGTGGCTGGGTTGTGTGGTGAGGAATTAGGAAGGCGCATGCTTGTGCGGGTGTGATTTCTCCCTTTGGTGTTCTTGTTTTGATCTTATGTGCAAGTAAGCGGCTTGTGAAAGAGTTGGGAGTGGATTTCAGTTCTTCAGCATCTCTAAGATTTGGGATTCCGAGCGAGATAGCCGTTGTTAGGCTAGGCGGATAGTGAGGGATTTTTTAGTTGCGCTAGAACTCCTGAGTGGGAAATCCAATTGAATGTCCGATCTCCTAAGAGATCTTGCTGCCTTAGTTGGCAGACAGAAGGACTTTAGTTGATGTTGGAACGGACGGATTCA
Source organism: Neckera pumila (assembly GCA_963969595.1). NCBI lineage: Eukaryota > Viridiplantae > Streptophyta > Bryopsida > Hypnales > Neckeraceae > Neckera > Neckera pumila. The sequence goes on from OZ018418.1 coordinate 4,207,598, forward strand.
CTTGCAACCGCCTGACTTCGTTCAGATGGAACATGGCGCTAAGGTCGTTGTAGTATGAAAGGATTGTACGGGGGGTCTTTGTGTGACCGGTGATCCGGAGAGTTCTCTAGATTGTTGTGAAGGATCAAACCGGATCCAGATTAGTATAGGAAATTGGAGAATAGAGAAGTGGGTCTTCAGCCACTATAAATCACGGAAGGAGCGGCGGGCTTGCCACTCTCAAAATCAAGGGGCAAACCCTCTGATGGTGAAATAGAGGTAAAACTAAACCGGATGGGAGTAAGAGCAGATGTTAGTTGATCAAACTGAATCAGAAAGTTGGCCGGATCGGGAAAGCAGAAGAGGGTCTGATTGTAGTTTTTGGTGTCGTTGTGTTTCTGGTTGTGCTGTTAGGAACGGAAGAGGAAATATAGGTACTCATTAAGCTTAGAGACCAAATAAGGCTAGATACTTCACAAAATCTTGGGGGTTCGATCTTTAGAGTCACTTTGTTATACTTTAAAGTGGTTTTTGGTAGTAGAACTGGGAATTTGCTTGCCCTATGCTGCGACAGTGGACTACTTTGACACCTGCCCCAAATGAGAACAACTGACGGCCACAACGCACTACTGGATAATTAGTTGTCAACACAATGTCGCTGTGGGAATACAAAGTGTCAAACTCCGGAAATCCGGATCAGTTTAGGAATAGATTAGTGATGTTTTTTGAAATTTTCGAATACTGAAGTAGTAACCCGGAATAGTTAGCCATATCAGGAAACTGGGAAAATTCCGGCCTAGCAAAAACTGTAAAATGGGTAAGGAATGGATCTTAACGAGATCTATAATCCGGAAGGTAATCCGGATTCTAGAAACCTACAACCTAGGTTCCGGCCCAGGAACTAGGGTTCTGTTAGCAAAAGGCAGCGCATTTATGGGCCATCCCAACGGGTGTCAGTCGTTGGCTGGCTACTTAAGCCCGTTCTCCTCCATTTCTTCTCTCTCTTTCTTCCGCTCAAGGATGCGTGTGTGCTTGCAGGTTTTGAATACGCATTAGCTGAGTGAAAGAATGGTGAGTTAGGATCGAATAGGGAGAGAAGGAAAGAAGGGTGCCAATTGCACTGGGTTAGTAGGATTCTGTCGGCGTGGATGGAGGAATCTCGCAGACCGGCAATTACGGCCAAGTGGCCCAATCCGGTCATACCTAAGGATCCAAAGGCGCGGGTGCTTTTGGAAGGCGATCTGGACAGCATGGGATGCGCGGGGTTGCTGCGCAAGCCATGGAATCTCAAGGACGAGGCGATGATCCACGAAGTCGTGAATGGAGCTTCGAATCAGTTCGAGTTGACGGAGAGGGGGGAAGTTGACAAAGTGGACCAAGGAGATGTGGACGGAAGTCTTCTCATTCCGAAAGGCAGGTTCTAGTTATGCATTGAGGAATGACGGTTACATTCACGGGAAGTTTCGTAATCTACCCCATCCAAAGGAAGGATATGCGATCCACGATGGCATTGACGTGAGGTAGAGACAGGTGCTGGAGTTCCTTGTTCCGATCCTGTATTCGGAGAAGCTGACCCGGCTCACTAGCACGTTGGGCAACATGATTTTTGAAGCGATGGAGGACAAGCCGGTACACTGGGGGAGAATATTAAAGGTTGTGGTGCAAAAACTGGCGGACGGTGTGCAGAGGGCCAAGTCCAGCCCGATCAGCACCTACCTCTTCCACCTTTACTACCACAATGGGATCGTGAGCGAGCAAGAAACCAAAGACTACAAGGTAGCCGAGGAGATGCTGAAGTACAGTCTGGCTCCGGATCCGGAGAAGCAGGTCGAGGAAGCAGTTTCGGAAGTAACTCCGCAAAGGACAGAGAGGGCGGAAAGTTTGCGGCGGAAGTCGACCGACCCGAACTCAAGAGGGAAGCAGCAAGTTCCGGAAATGGAGGAACCGGGCCGGACCTTCTCAGACCTAGGGGGGAATGAGTTGTTCGATTTTGGAGTGCAATGGTTCCAGGAGGCAAGGAAACAGTACGAGGACTTCGCTGATTTCGTATGCGTGGTATTGAATGAACTGAAGGTGGAGCCAGATGAGATTTTGGGTGAGATTAGAAAGCGTCCGGATCCGACCCTGCTTAGTAGGAAGGAGGAGCACATCCGGAAATTAGAGGAGGAGAAGATCCAACTCAAGACCAGTTTGGGTGTTGTGGAGGAAGCCTTGAAGTTCGCATCCAAGAGAGAGTCGGATGCGATGCATGTAGTGAGGACACTGACAGATTTGGTGGGACAATCCGCAGATCAAATCACACACGCCCGGCTCTTCAACGATAAGTTAGTTCAAGAGGGCGTCGTGACCGGAAGCATGATCCTCAAGATCCTGGTGGATTAAGAGATCAAGATGGAGAACGTGTTGGCAGAGATGGGAAAGCTGTTGGGGTTTCTCGATCCGGCAGTCATGGACTTCACCAAATTTTTGGAAGTGCAGAGTACGCAATTGTGGAGGAGTCTAGCCAAATCGATCCTTGCCGGAAGGACTCCCATATCGGAGCAAGGTCTTCAAGCCTTGCTGAAGGACGTTACGGCTTAATGTGCAAGTCAAGCGGGGCCGTCAAAAAGGAGGAAGAGGTTAACCGCGAAGGTTACCAAGAAGAGTCCAGAAGCTCCCGTTGTTCAGGAAACTCCGATGAAGACGGTCCTTGTCACATTCCCCATGCGCACGGCAAAGGTACCAGAGGGGAATGTAGGATCCAAGGTCATGGTTTCTCCGACTCGGGCGGATTTGACGAGCCGGATGCCTGTGGTGGAGAATCCGGCTAGGACACATCCGGAAGACTTCACCCACATGGAGGGAGCATCCGAGGAAGAGGAGGAAAGCGGTGAAGAGGATCCGGTTGGAGCTTCATTGGGGCAACCCATTGAAATGGAGTCGGATAGGGAGTTAGTCCTATCCGATGACAAGGGAACGGAAGTCACAACAACTCCGCTGATTTGGCGCTTAATCCAGACCCGGGCAAGTGTCTGGAACACCTCCACAAAGAAGACAAGAGCGACGCAAGGCGGCAGCAGTTCGAAGAAGCTGCGGAAGAAGTAGTTAGTTAGGATGTTTTGATTTTTGATTAGGGTTGGAACTCTAGTCCCAAAATGGGTTTTCCGTGCTTGGGACCCTAGTTCCGGATTTATTTTTAGAATGAGCCGGCAATGGATTTTCCGAGTTTTTCGGGTGGTTCTCTGATTGGCTGCCCTGATTTTCAGGGGGTTTTTTTGGCTTTTAAATGTTTACTTTTTGTGGGTTTTTAAGGGCTGGCAAGCTTGTTGTGCTGGGATTCCCTCCTAGCAGATTTTCATTTTGTATTCCATTCCTTTCTTTTAATCTAAGTGTTGAGTGAGCTTTTGGATTTCCATCTTTGTGTTCAAGTGTTGGTCTGAATGTTTGTGACTGTACTAGAGTATGAAGGAAGATGGGTGGAGAGGAATCCGGATCTTGGGTAGTCGGTTCCATTTGAAAGGTATATTTGAGACAGTGTTAGATTCTTAACTGAGTGGAAGTGCACAGCGCCTTTAAACTACTGTAACTGTGATCTGGTTGATTGAGTAGCGGAAGCGAGTCTGTCTATCAAACCGTGCAGAGGTAAGCGCCCGCCTAGAGGAATTCGCCACTCTCCCGGAAGGTCTGCCAACCTCGGAACGGTCTAGTACTTAACAAACAACCCTCAGTAGGTTCCGGAACCCTGTGATTTGTCTTTGTAGTAAGGAGTGGATCGAGTCCTAAGTGACCTGCTTTTTGGATTGGGTGTCTAGGAAGTTGTGAGGATCCGGATCTTCTTTCCTTGTTACAACTTCTTTAAATATATGGGTGTCTATTTGTGTTTGTCAAGATTAGTGAGTGTAAGAATCAGAGTGGTGAAGTCCCTACCCCTCGAAAGATCAAAGCGGACCCTCTGAGGGTGAAATAGAGGTGAAAGAAACCATATTGATTTGGAAGTGGAAACTTGATTCCGGATAGACCCGGATTCAGATTGAATTCTGGATAGTTAAAAGTTCCGGAAACGAGTGAATAGGTGATTGGATTGAGGAGAAAAGAGAATCCGGAAAACTTGAAATGTGCAGCATCATCTTGAAATTCCCTGGGACGATAACTTGTGTCATTTTAGCACAACATTGTGACTAAAGATACTTACGCCTAAATTGCGCATATGACAATCGCAACATACAGAAAACTTGTGGAGAGCCGTGAGATTCCAGAGTGTGACAAGATGATGGCATCCACCTTCAATATTATTCCAATTTGGTCTCCCGAAGAAAATTTCCTTGAGATTATGCACCTCTCCAAGGCATTGAACCAAAACATTGCTGGTGAGCAGAAGGAGCAGACCTTCCTAATACAACTTCTATACGCTAGGCAAAAATGGAGGGATATGGGTAGCCCGCAGCCATCACTTACAGGAAGACCACACTTGAAAGAGTATCTTGTAAGTATCTCATTCACCTTAATGTCTTGGTGGTTTCATTTCTATTTTTGTTCGCCATTAGGGCGACCATGATATCTCATGGTCGTCGTAAGAGCATGTAGACTACAAATTGGACCGTGATATTTTATGATACTCAAGTGAGGATGCAGGAAATGAATACCCCCACTACTGATTGCAAGTGACATAATTTGTGTTCATGAGCAAGCCTATATTCCAATGATGGCAACTATCTTCACTAGTGTGAAGGGCAATGACTTGCCGGACTTGAGAATTTTGATTGTCTTCATGGAGAATGATTCTGATGTGGATAAATGGATTAAGATCAAGAAGAAAATTGTCGAGTATAGCCTACCTGATGGTCCGTCGTTTGATTTGGATGCAAAAAGAAAACCCCTCTTGCAGAATGATTTCAAGCCGTTGTATGGACTCTGGAAGGAGGATATTAATTATCTAGCGGATCTTATAGATAACAAGAAGGTGTGCATGAAGAATTTGAAGGCAAAGGCGGAATTGAACATGACCAGTCTCATCGCCGCCAAGGCTAGACTGAGACTTGTCAGGGGCATGCAAAACGAGCTCGTGTACGTCTATTGGCAGCATCCTTTGCTTAGCAAGGCAAAAGAGTGTGTCTCTTACACATTCAGAGACTGAAATGCGTTTGCGGAGGAGAAGAAGATCATGCAATTGCAACTGGAATTGTGGGTGAATAAAACTATGGCCACGGAACTTGGAAAGGAATGGTTAACGATGCAGACAAGAAATCTAAATAAGTGGACGGACTCGGACCAATGCCCGCAATCGGTGAAGGAGATGTGGACATCTTTCTTCAATGCCCATGCCGGAGCAGCTGTGGAAGAGGTTATTAAAAATGAATTTGTAGACAATTACTTCTGCGCAATCATGGACGAGAGGAGCTGGAATGTCAGCACAATCCTAGCAGACCCTGCCGTGAAAACATGGAGGGGCAAAGACAAACCGTACATTTAGTTTTGGTTTCTATTTGAGGTCACAACTGCTAGGCCTTGGGCAAAAATGCTGGAGAATTATAAGTTAAAAGATGATTCTTTGATGCTATAGAATTCAAGGACAAAACTCGGAATGTTTTCAGGGCACAATCTCCAGCAGTTCTCATCACCAACGCTAAAAGAATTCCATGAGATACTCTGTCATTTGCAAAGGTGGGTGGTGGACAGCACGGTGCGGGTCTGGAATTGGCATGTAATTATATACGCTCCAGAACCTGGTGACGACTTTCTAGCCTCTGCCATAGGAAGTGCATACAATGTGTTCCTTATCCTGTTATTTGAATACAAAGAGGGCCAAAATGCACAGAGTTGCTTCAACAGTTTCTTCACCGAGAATGCCCCATGCATGAAATCAGCCTACAAATTCGAAAACCTTGACAATGATTACGCTGTCTATAGGCGATGTCCAATGCCTTGGCTAGTGATCACCACTGTGCTAGTGATATTTGATGATCACATGGTTGATGACATGGTGGTAGTGAATGTAAATGGCGGTTTGGAATTCACGTTTCTAGGACTGGTATGTTATGTTTCTTTTTTTTCTTTTCTTAAATTCCAAAGGTTTACACAGCAATCTTCATGAGCCACTCTCACTTCTGCTTATTGCTTATTTCCTCAGTGGGCTGGTACAAAAGTACTGGAAGTGGTTGATTTTCTGGATGCAAAAGAGTCAGCTTTATTGGTGGCAAAATCAATCTGGGAGACGTATCATCCGGCACCTGAACCCAATGACGACGTGGACCAAGAATCCCTGGACAACGACATTGACATCCATAGTGCAACTTCTGAGGAAATCAAGGAGAATCTGGATTAGCAGTATTCTTCACACAACTATGAACTTGAGCCTCCCTTCGTTGTAAAGAAGGTGGGCTAAATTTTATTGACACCGTGAGATATCACGATCCAGCTAAAGTGATGGTGAGACCGTGAGATATCACGATCCAACTAAAGTGATAGTAAGACCATGATATATCACAATCCAGCTTAACTAATAGTGAGACCGTAACATATCATGATCCATTTAGAGCCTTCAGCTTCCACATTCTCAATGTGCATCATTTCTTATTGAATGTCTTCTTAATTTGCTGCAGAAGTAGTCTCCACAATTGAAGCAGCGACCCAAGAAGTTAAAGAATCCGACCACCAAAGAACGTCATCAGAATCCGGCATTGAAGAAGCAATCCAAGAAAGAGAAGTTAGCAAAGAAGTCGGCTAAAGTCATGAAAAATAGGGGTTCAGCATCTGCAAAGGATCAACCAATGCCAAACATTTCAGATGAGGAGACTATGGAGTGATGGTGGATGTTTTGGACCCGTCCACTAGCACATCTCTTAAACCTTGTAGTTCTGAACTGATGCATATGGTAGAGTGGATTTTGGATGCTAGGGATGCTACAGCCATATTAGGCTCTTTTGCGGCGGATGTTTGCCCTTTTGATGTTCCTAAGTCACCCCACCAGCAAGGTCCCGAGCCGGAGGAGGAGGTAGGGCATGCGGAGGTTTTGAATTGTAACAATTCCCTCTCTCCCAGTCTAGGGACAAGAAGTCGACATGTGGCAACGAGCGGCGGTGCTTCAGGAGATCTATCGATGTCCATTGCTTCTCAAACAAATCCAGGTGTCACCATGGCTGATAACGTTGTCAACAATGCTTTGATGGATCTAAACCAAATGAGTCCGGAGGCTGGTGCAACGAAGGAGACTCCTGCAGAAACTGTTTTGCAAGCAGAAGTGGTCGACGATGTTTAGGAGAGAGGGACCCAAAAGGACAAAGCCGTGGAAGGGAAAGGGACTATAGTGGACAACGCCAAAGGTGCATGAGGTGACATCCTGCATTTCTTGACAGAGGGGATTCCTGGTGTAGAATAAAAAATGGACTTATCTCTAACAAGTTGATATCCCTTGGCCTGCAGATTCTGACTAGGCTATGGCGACGCAATCAGGGTCATTGAATGAGGTACCTTGCAGGAAGTATACAGTGGTTCTGGACTTGAATGGAGTTCTTGTTCGCAGGACTTATACACGCTCACAACTCCATGTTCAGCGTCATCCAATTGTCAAGGACTTCCTAAAGTGGCTTCATAAAGAGGCCGATATTGTATTTTGGAGCAGTATTATATCCAATAACTTGAATAGTTTGTTAGATGTTGTACTTGCCGGTGCTTCCTTTGGTTCTAGAGATGACACTTATTTAACTCAAGCAACGTGCATGCAATCAAGTTACATATCCCCGAATGCGTTGAAGAAACCAATCTTCCTGAAAGATCTAGATACAATAGCAAGGATGTCTAGTTTTTCATATCTAGAGGACGTTCTTCTAGTTAATGATAGTCATGTTAAAAACCTTCTCAACAATCCCCACAGCACTATATTCCCTCAGTTGTGGTGCGGTGACAGACGTGACAACTACTTGGATTGCCACCTCCGTCCTTGGCTTGATGGTCTCTTTAATTCAAGTGTAATTGTTTGGTTGTATGTGAAGAGTAATCCATTGTATGGCGGTCAGTCCCCGATGGAAGCCATGTCAACTGAAGCGTTGAACATACTGAGGGGAGCCCTGTGAAAGTCGTGAGGTGTCAACGTGATACATCATGTTCTTTTTTTGGGTGTATCAACAGTTCTCTGGTTAGTGAGGAACTATTTAGATGTACAGTGTAGGATATTGAGAAGGTGAGGCAATATCAAGTATAGAGCTCTAGTATTTTCATACTTGCTTAAAAGACAATTGTAAATGAGCATTTTGTAATTATAAAATTTGGAGTTGCATGTAAAGTGACACCCTTTGTAAACTAGATTTGTACTCTGGTTTGAACTTCTACAAAGTATGAACGTGAAATCTCACAATATCCTTTAATGTATCCAACCAACTTTGGATCATAGTATTGTCAACCCTAACCGACGACCGGGGATATCTCACGGTTGTTTATAAGTGTCCTACCAATGTTGTCACGTAATACCTTAAACTATAGTACAAGACCATCATATCTCTATGTCTCTTATATTAGGGTCCTACCAATTGACCTTGTCATATAGTTCCTTCATACGTAACCAAGAATCATAGTATCTCGCAGTTGCATATATAAGTGTTCTTCCAACATTGTCACGTAATACCTTTAACTACAGTATCCTACCATGGTTGTCACATAGTACCTTCAACTCTAAACGAGGACCGTGATATCTCAAGGTAGCTTATATAAATGTTCTGCCAACCTTGTCACATAGTACCTTCAAATGTAATAGAGGACCATGATATGTCATGGTCTGTCATCTATGCACTGACCTTACACAGTAAATCAACGTCCTTAACTTCTAGCAGATCTTTAAATGATTACATTTCAGAGAGCTCTTGCATTGCAATAGTGCTAACCAATTCTTGTGACATGCTGTACTGACAATATTTTATAGGAATGGCCGGACGACTACTTGTCTAAAGAACTTGCCATTTTCATCGACACCTCAATACATAATTTTTGTAACACACGCCCGCGCCCTCCTCCCTCTTGTTTGCGTGCTGCTTAATGTATATAGTGTGACATGATTAATATTCACTGGGAGAACTCTTGATGGTTGGTTCATGCAGAGGGTGTTGCTTGTTGTACTAACCGGTGATCTATGCGTCCCTAGCGGTGTTGCGGATCTCCCTCAGAATATCAACATACTGGTTGGCTTTTGTGGTCTTCTTCAACATTTTGTGACACATATTCCCTGTTTTCTATGGTTATGCATGCATACTTTGACTGTGGCAGAGCTTCTTTGACATCTTCTTCCACCCAAGATTTTGAATAGATTTCTTTATATTGCCAGTATTGACAAACCAAACAGCAGCAAACCCTATCCAAATTGTGGTCAACTGCTGAAGCATCTTTTAAGTAGTCCTGAACAGCATAGTGTTCTTTAGAATTGAACCATTGTAGTGCTCGAGGTAGATCCCCTAAAGTGGCCTCATGCGCGCCTAATAGAACCCTCAATATGCATGAGGGATGATGTAGATTCCCTCGAATTGCAACATCCCTACTATATTCGGAAGGTGTTAAATGTTAGTGGGAAACCCTTCCGACGAGTGGATTAGCTTCAATATTCCGAGCAGTTGATTTTGAACACTCTTCTTTGTTTTTCATGGATGAGCATGAATAAAAGGTCATGAAACCACCTTCAATGTTTATTGAAAATTGATTCCATTGTACAAATTGCTTGGACAATAAATGCTTTTGCCTTGTCGTTTTGTGTTTGACTGTCTAACATTGCATGGATTACAGTCATGAGAAGATCTCACAATCTCTACTTCCGTTCACAAATCTAGATGGGCAAATAGTATTTGGCTCTATTGTCTGAGTTAACTTTGCATAAATACTTCAGTGATTAATTTCTTGCAAAGCTAAAAATCGTAATATCATGGGATTTAAATACATTAAGAGATCTGCGGATGATTCATTTCTATTACTATGTCCAAACAAACGTAGTACAAGAGCAATCCTCTTGTAACAATGTTACTTGGCGTGTCTCATATATGAGCCTCAAGTGCTACTTTGAACGGCGTGGGGGTCTCCAAAATGTTAACACCTGAAGATCTCTCGATGAATTCTACCATCACATAGTTTATATGTTACGATCTTTCTAGATGGTGGTCTTCAAAATGTTAACACCATAAGATCTCCTGATGAATTGTACCATAACATACTTTGAACAGCATGGTGGTCTCCAAAATGTTCACATCTGAAGATCTCTTGATGAATTCTACTATGACATAGTTCAAATCAGCCCCCCTTAATTGTTTCCCCTCCTACTTTGAAGGACATGGTCCTCTCCAAAATCCTAACACCAAAAGATCTCATGATACATTGTATCATGACACCACAGAAATCAGCCCCCCTCAAATGTTTACCTTTGTACTCTAAACAACAGGATGGTCTCAAAAATGTTAACATCCCTAGAAGGCACAATAAATAGTACTATGACATAGTTCAAATCGGTTTCCCTCAATTGTTTTCCCTCCTACTATTGAAGGACATGGTCCTCTCCAAAATCCTAACACAAGAAGATCTCACAATACATTGTATCATGACACAATACAAATCAACCCCCCTCAAATGTTCACCTTCCTACATCCAAAGATATCACAATGAAGTGTACCTTGACAAAGTTCAAATTTGACCCCAAAGTCCAAAAGTAGTTAAATATGGCATATAGTTGTGAGTGAGTCAAGAGCGCGAGGGCTCCTAGAGGCATCTCGGCAACAAAAGGGGGCCCTAGATAAAGCTCCGCTTGTACAATTGTCATTCTTGGGAGGAGGGGGACCGAATCCCTTCCCATTTTGGGGGGTTTGAAAACTGAAGTTCCGTGCTTTTAGATTTAGGCTACCAGGATGGTTGTGAATGAATCAAGAGCACAAGGGCTCTTGGGGGCCTCTTGGCATCGTGAGGGTCCCAAAATAGAGCTCTACTTGTACAATGACCATACTCAAGGGTAGAGGGACCAAATTCTTCCCTTTTGGGAGGGGATTTGAAAATTGAAGTTCCGTACTTTCAAATTTCAGGTGATTTGGAAGGGTCTCAGAGTCCATCCACATTTTATTGGGATTTTGGTTGAATTTTTTTACTCCTGGTTATAAACTATAAACTCCTTATGGATATATGTGAGCCCTCAAGTTAGCACTTTGGACTCTGAGTTTTGTTTTTTTCAATTTATGTTAGTTTGTGGTCCTATTTTATGCAAATAGCATGAAAGAAGTAGTTGAGAGGGATTTGGTAGAAGTCCCTACCAAGTCACTGAAGAGTCTTTCTAAAATCATTGGAAGTATAACATAATGTGTCTTTCCATATTTAGGCCCTAATTGAGAATCTGAGAGTAGATTAGCCTTTCCGAGAGAAGTGAGAATGTGAGAATTAGCCAGTTCTAGTGTCTTGTCCATGTGAAACTAAGCCTACAAGCAGCATGCGATGACTTGGCTAAGTAGAAGAGTCTACTAATAGGTTTCCAAGAGTCTAGATCCAATTCATAAAGGATTTGGAATAGTTGTGTTACGTTGTAGGTAACTTAAGAATATCAAGCCAGAATGCAAAGTAGACAAAGGTGCTTTTAGGATAAAAGCATGCCAGGAGGTCAACTTAGGAGCCGATCATCAACAACAAATCCCAGTACCAAAACAATTTCCCCCCTGGGTGGAAATTATTAAAGAGTGTCTAATGTTTGTCTCCTTGTGAACTGTATTATGGGCGATTTGGTTTTGCCCTTAGCTTGTGGGAGTTCTCAAAAAGTTGCCCCAGAAGTTTTGGGATTCTACAGAACTCTACGATGACTCCATGAGAAGTCTTTAAAACCGCCTTTAAAACTGATGGTATATTCATAGAACTTATCCAGAGTTTGGTAAAATCTCACTAAAAATTACGATAGAGTTTTGTGTGTCCAATAAGCGACCCGTCAAGTTTGAAGACTTTCCAATAGTCAGAAGTACCAAAATCAGCAACGGCATCAAATTTAATAAGAATTTATGACTTGGTAGTTGGTTGACCGGCGTACCAGGAGTTCACGGTGTCCAAATGTTGCGAAGAATGTTTTCTTGCCCCCATGAACCTTCCAAACAACCCTAGCCAATCAGATTCCTTGGAAAATGCAAATTCCAATAGTTGGAGTTTTGACCTTTTCTTTGAAGTTATTGTTAGTGGTTTTTACGAGCAAAAATGGCAAGGAAGAAGGGAGTTTAGGGTCATCTAGACTAGTTTGGGTCTTTTGAACGCAATGGCGTATTTGATTTTCAATTTCAAGTTGTTCCCTAAAAGATGGAGAGGGTCCAACTGTAGGTTTGACTTTTTAGAAGTAATTAGTGGTAATTCTAAGTTAATTCACAAATATCTTGGTTAGAAACAAAGATTGGATTTAGTTAAGATCTCAAATCTTTCCTTAAAAAACCCTCTATGAATAAACTAAGAATGTTTGGAAATATCTTAGGATAAAAACGCATAATATCCTAGGATAAAATAGGTTAAAATCCTAAATATCTTTGGGAAAAATCTAAAATTTTACTTAGACAAGATTTCCTTACTAATTAATGCTTGTTCTAGAAAGTTTTTAGATTATTCTAAGATTATATAGAAAATATTCTAGGGTAGATTAGGAATTATCTTAGAGTTAATTAGATTAGTTTTTGGGCAAAAGCGTACAATATCTCGTGGTAAATCAAAGGGGTGGGACTTTTTGAATAGTATGAAAGGCCCCCCTCCGAGGTTTCTTCAACCCCTTTTGTGCTTATTGATATGCTCTCCAAAGTGTGGAAGACCCACACTTTGATTTTGCTTATTGACACTTTGTCAGGATTATTTATTGAGGCCAAGCCATGGCCATCTTTTGCTTTCAATTCAATTCCTTTAGTGGGAGTCTTGGTTAAAGGACACGGGGTTCCTTTTAAGCCAACAAACCATACTAAAATTTGCACTGGGAGGTTTAATCCCCCGAGAACTTGATACATTGTTTTAAAATACTAATTAACTTGCCATTTGCAACAGCATTAATTTGATTAACTCCTAAATTTCAATTAATACTGTCATGTGTACCTCATTTAGAGACTAAGTCATTAGCAAACTTGTGACTCACTCTAATCTTTGGTTTTTGGTTTAAGCATTGTCATGTACACCTTAGTTAAGGATTAGATTGTCTAGAGAAGGACCAAAATCATTTATTTCACATTTTGCCTGGGGTTGCTCCTACACGGCAAAGCTTTGACTTTGAAACCCATTAGTTAGTATTGTTTTATTTAGTTCTTAGGAATTCTCTCAAATTCAAAGAAAAACCTTTAGAAGTAGTTAGAAGTTTTTGTGTTCTCAAAAGATCCTAAAAAATACACTTGAATGGGAGAATTATAATTGTTATAGGTTAGAATTTGCTCTAGTTTTAGGAAAATTCCCCAAACCCAGAATTATTAGGATGCTAGAATTGTTGTTGTACTTAGGGATAGAAACCCCCTTAAAAACCCAACAAAAATTAAAATAACTACTGGTTAAATTACCTTATCTTTTTCCTTAGGATAAATTCCCAGTTAGTCAAAAAGGAAACCAGGTCAAGGGAAAACCAGAACGAAGAGGGTCTGAACAAGGAGGGCCCGAATGAAGAATACCCAAGACAAGGGGCCAGAACGAGAAGGGCCAAAACAAGGAAGAGCCAGCACGAGGGAGCTAGCCGACTAGGCATCCAACCAACAGAGCACGCCACGCGTTTGGCCTACGTCAGCCGGCACCCAGCCACGTCAGAGGGGTCAGTCTCGTACGTCAAGGATCTAGTCCAGTACATCGGAGGTCTAGTCTAGTCCATCAAGGGGTTTGGTTCAGCACATCGGAGTTTCAGCTCAGTTCACAGGGAATTCAAAGTCCAAAAATTGATTAACAATAAGAAACTAAAAATCACAAGGGTCAAGCCGTTGCTTGAAGAAAACAAAAGTCAACAAGTATCTTAGAATAATCCAATTGAACTAATAAACTAACAATCAAAGAATAAACTAATTATTCAATTGAGGTAATTGAATTAGATAATTGATAAACAAACCTTTTAGTCTTTGAATTTAAACTTAAAACAAGAAAAGAATCAATAATACAAATTGAATTAGGTCCTTGAAGTTTGATTGAACTTTTAGATTACTTTTAAAACCAACTTGAATCCTTGTAGTATTTAATTTAATTCCTAAACTAAAAGAATTAAATTAATACACTTGAAACTAACCAATCATTGTAGGAAATTAGCCAAAGAAAATGTAGAAACAAGGGAATCTTGAATTGATCTAATTCCCATTTACTTTGCAAAATAGGCAATGGTTACATTGAGACCATCATGCTTGTGATGTGTGATGACAGAATGGTAGAAGTTGTTGAGACCATGGTATGTTTGTTTTACATTTACTCTTTTTCTTGAATCAGATTTAGAAATTAAATTTAGAAGTTAGACATTAGTCCTTAGGTCAAAATCTTAGCATTTTATCAAAATTTAGAACAAATAGGTAATTTTTAGAGGATTCCTAACCCATTTCATACTTAAGAAATAACCAAAGTCCGGAAAGTTACAAATAAGATCAAAATTAGGTCTGAAACTAGAATTCAACAATCAAACTAATTAAGAACCCAACCTTGAAATTTGGAACTTTATTAATTTTATTACTAATTTTAATTAGTGAAAGAAGTCTCAGGAGAAATTAGAAATTAACCTCAATTGGCCAATAACTTTTATAAGGAACTTTGGAATCTATCTTTTTTTACTACTTGGTAAGAAGAAGGTTACATTCTACCACTCACTTAGATGCAACTCTAGTTTGGATTAGCTTTTGTTTTTTCCTCCGTAGTTTGATTAATTGCAATCTTTTAACCTTTAACAAATAGTGTGATTTGACTATTTGAAATTAAAGAATTTACAGGTAACAAAAAAGTGTCCATTGCTTGGAAGGCATACACTTGCTTAGGAATCACACAGCCAAGAGTGAATCTCCATTCTAAAAAGCTGCTAGAATCCGTGTGCCACTTTCTGACTCAAACACTCACAATGTGCTGTTCTTGATTTCAGGTATCATTGTTGACTGTACAATGTGATCCAGCAGCAGAGGAGATTCAACACAAAGAAACTCACACTAAGTTGGTCGAAAGTGTTCACTATAAGAAACCTACGTTTTTTTTGACAAATCCAGATTTTTTGTGACGGATTTTGTTAGACATTAAAGTTGACGTCTAGTTGTTTTTGTGTCAAAAATACTATCCAATGTAACATCATGAAAATATAAAAACAACTAGATGTCAATATAGATGTCTAACAAAATCTGTCACAAAAATTCCAGGCTTGTCAAAAAAAATGCGGATTTCTTATAGTGGTTGCGGCCGAATTGCCTTCAGTAAGCTTTCCTAGTTTTATGGGGGACTCCATGGGTGGCCATCAATGACATCCAGGATTGAAGAAGATATTCATGCAATCAATCCACTTGCACTTCCGTAGGAAAGAATCTTACAAAGAGATGCACATGTGGACTATAAGTTAGACATAGGTCATATATTGTATACACTTGGCTTCTCAGTGATTTTACTAGAAGTATTGATAGGACCTAGAAGTCTCTTGTTGGCTACAAACATATTAAGTATGATTAGGCTACTAATTGTGTACATTAAATTTTTGTATATACTTTGCAAACCATCATCTTTGATATTCTAATTTGTCTGGTTATAGTGTGTAGCTTACCTTGGCATGTATACAAACCAGTAAGCTCCCCTACCAAGGCCTTTGTTCCTATATTGCAATATGAACCACAACCGCAACCGGAGTTTGTGGAGGTAGATGACACAGAAGATGATTGCATTCTGGGGGTTGGGTTGGACTTATTGGAGGACAGCATCAGAAAGGTACAGAAGATGGACATTGTATCCACGTTTACAACTTTGAAGTTGACATTATCTGACCTGTCTAGGATGCACATTCTTCTATGCAAGATGGTCCCTATGTCCATGGTCCGGCCTACATTGGAGTATGACACTGGTTCAGCTAGAAAACCAATTTGCATGGGGATACAAGGAGGGAGCAAGAGTCTTCTATGTCTCTATTGTAGATGAATCTGGTCACTCCAAAGTCTTTTAGGTTGCGGAGAAAGAAGATTGGAGACCTCCCTAGAACATGGTCAACGACAAATTCAATGACCAGCTCCAATCTCAGATGGCGCTCAAAAATTTAGTTGACTACAAATTTTATGTGTGCAATAAAAATCATCAATGAAGCGCATGGATGAATATTATTATACGAAGACACCCCACCAAGATTGATAAGCACTACGCTATAGACTCTATTGTCCTTGACACAAAGAGTCAAATTAGCACAATGATGCAAGTTATGCTTGACATTAACTACTAAGAATTCTTCATTTTCTTATGATTTGACTCTCTATTTACTGATCTAAGTGTCCAGTACTATTCATTTGATTTTAATATCCGACAATTCAATGATTCTTTATTGACAGACAAACAAAAAATTTGCACGTCAAGACCAATCTGGTGCATACGCTACATAGGGTGCAAAAGTATGGCATCATAGACGTTGAGAAGTTCCAAAAGCTTTTCATTGTGGATGAAATTAAGACTTGCAAGCAGTATATACACATACCCTGGTACTCCATACCACTCAAAGAGTTTGCGTTGTTGTTTATATTCAAGGTATGATCTCAACGTTCCACCCGAGTAACTTACATTGTCGTATCACAATCTAGGTGTAAATATTCTTACACCACTAAAACTTTGTAAGATGATTCGAAATATCATCCCAGGGGATTCTAGTATATTGTTTAAAACTAAAGTATCCGGATTCTCTCTCTTTTCCAAACACCCAAGCAATCTGTTCAATTTTTTATTCTCTTCTAGTTACAAACACTATCCGGAATTCAGTTCCGGATCAGGTTTCACTCGGATTCCGGTTACGTCTCTTCAAAGTATTGGTTTTCTATTCATTTGTTTTACCCTCAAAGGATCCGCTATTGGTCTTTAGAGGGATAGGGACTTCACCACTCATAATCCTCACACTCTCCACACTCACTTAACAAACAAACAAAACCACAATCAAGTATGTTGTGCCAAAACAAAGGAATTAACACCCTCACAACTTCTCGGATGGCCTATCCAAAAAGTAGGTCACTCAAGGTTGCGCCCAGTCTCCTTCACTACACTAGAAGAAACCCGCGTTTTAGGTGGCGTTTTGTGATTTTTTCAGACGAATTTTAGGTGACATTGAAAAAAAAACTTCTTTTTTTTCTTCAATTATCATGTTTAATATAACATCAAGATCTTCCTTTGTTTTTGATTCGGACTCAAACTTTGCTTTCTTGAAAACCTCAATCAAATGCAATTTTTCCTTTGTGGGCAAAGGCTGCCACATGTGAAAAAGTCTTCCGGATGGGTACAGGCTAGATTCAACATACCGCTCATCCGCTGAATAAGATTGTTGTGGATGTTAAGTCCAAGCAGCATAAATTTCCTACCTTACTCGGCCAGATTGACGGAACATTTGGTGGAGCGGAAACTTCTTGCTACATCAATACAAACTATCCACCCGGCTCCTTCTGACTCAAAGGAGGTCCTACAGGCTGACTCAAAAGGATTTCAAGTCCCTTAGACTAAGATTGAGCCAGAGTACTTTGTTTGACCAGAGTCTTCAAGAATAAGGTACTGAGGATTTCCAAAAATTGTGAGAAATCCAAGGCCTAATTAGGATCAAGATGCCCCAACAGTTGGCCTATTTCCTTCAACATCTTCTCCATGTGGGCTTGAAAGTCAGCAATAACTGTCATCACCTTTGATCCGATTAGCTAGCCTTCCTTTGTCAGCCGAGCTTTGAAGAGGTTGGCTTTGATTACGATATCCGCTGGCTGCGGGACCACTGCCGTCAAGTTTAGGTCAAGTTGGAGAGCTTTTGTCTCCTTCTGCCTTGCTGCTTCCGGCTCTCCTTCTATCCAACTTACTTGTAATTGGAGGTCATACCGATCCTTCTCTAAGTTCCAGATTTGCTCCTCCTTTTCGTGCAAAAACTTAGGAATCCGCTTGCCGCTTGATTTCATCTACAATATACTCCGGGTCCACCTTCAACTCATCCATGATGTTGACAATGAGGTTCGCCATATCATTGTGCAACAGCCAAGCCAACTAAAAAGGCCTTATTCGTTAAATTGAGACAATATGGTTATTTTGAGACTTTGAAAATGAGGGTGTGAAGTTGTTTTGAAGTACTAGTTGGTGAATCCAAAGATAAACAAATCCTTTACTTACAACAATGATAGAAATTACTGAAGACAGAAAGGCAAATGAAATAAAACAAAACAGCGTAACTTTAGGAATATATCAAAACATCAAAAAACATTTTGCTGCTCAAGTACTTGGGAAATAGAAAAACGAGTGAATTTACATTCAATAAGCTTCTTTAAGATGAATTTAATCTGAATTGAATGAATTATAAACCTTTGAGTTTGTAAAGTCTATGTGACTGTGTAGAAATGAAGAGGTCCTTTGTACATAAAGCTCTCTACTTTCTTGAATCATTTTCTTTGTATGATATTTACATGCTATTAATAGTAAACGAGGGTCAGAAGCGTAGAGCTCTGAAAATTTTCTTCATTCACTAAGCATCACTATAGGCTATACAATTGCCCTTCGCTGCCTCTAACACTTTTTGTTTATGGAGTGCCTTCAAGATATCCTCGTGTCGAGAAGGATAGTGCATTGCTCCTCCAACTTCCACACTTTGAGATCCAGTGACTTTCCGTTTGAGTTTGCGGGTGCTTCGCTGAACCTCGGAGGCAGAATGCGCTTTGGAACCCTTGGGAGGCAGGCCTTGCAGCAACATACCAACATTGTTTATGTATGGACTCCCCAATCCAGTTGATCTAGAGTCCAAAGACCGTCGATGATCTCGAAGATAACTCTGCCTATGGACACTATCTGTGGATGGCAACCGTCACGCCCCGACGGACAGTGAAGGACGAGGTCGACTATCCTCGAGCCGAGGCAAACGAGGTGCAGTCAAAGACAAGTACTGCGCACTCCTGGAATTGACGCCATGCACACCCACCGACTCCACATTGCTCACATCGACCGCATCCTCTAGGCAAGGTTGTGCCTGACCTTCGCTGACGTGGAGTTTGAGTCTTTGATTCGTCGCGGCTTCTGCCCGAGGAGTGGGCGAGAAAGAGCACTCTCAAATCGAGGATGCCCGTTTCAGAGGGGACGGGGAGCAGATGGGGGTCCGCACTGGTCCTCAACTCGGGGGACTGTCCACGACGCCGTCCTCCACTCCCCCCTTCGAGAAGTCAATGGCCGTTGATGCAGGGTCCTCCGCAGTACGCATCATGTAAGGTCCTGACAAAAGAGACGGTCCAGTGCTCCCTCCTGCAGATGCGGATCCAGATGATAGGGACAGCGACTTCTCCGACCTGGAAATGAGGCTCCTAGATAGCTTTTGTCGTTTGGTTGACGGCATTACAGAAAGAGCTCCCACCTGCATGAAGTATAGATATCCAGGTGTTTCACATACACTATCCTCAATACAAGGATCCACAAGAGACGCACGCCCAAATGTGAATGACACAAATCGACACAAAGTATACACAGATTTTCAATGGTTAACTTCCAATACATAATATATATTTACAAATGTATGTACCATAGTCACCATACAATGGGGAGAATGTCATCAAGTCCTAATGCGGGAGACTATAGCAAGACCTAGGTCCTATGTCCGCCCGGCTCTATCACTACATTTATTCCCGGAAGTTTGAAACGGGACCCGAGGTTCATGGCGGACTCTCTCATCCCTCTCAAGATGTGCTGCACAACGTAGTCCGAAGCACCCGTAGGATTTGATCCAATGCGACTTCTGTGCATATAGTCTCGCAAATGACCCTGCCCGCAATCCGATTGAAGACGTCGGAGCCACGGCAAAAGGACCCCAAAAGGAAGTCGTCCTCCCATTGTGCATGACTCCACGTACGGGGGAAAATTGCATTCCACCTCTCATTGCAGAGACTCTTCCCTGGGGAGTCGTCGATGAGAATGGTGTTGTCCGCGGTGAAGGACGCGCCCTCACACGCAAGCATAAACACCCGCTTGGACAAGACTTTGAGAAAGATGTTTTTAGGGCCACGCGACAAGAACTTCCCTTTACGGGTCTCGATCTTCATGCAGTGTTCTTGACCTAGGACTTCGAAGGGGGCTTTGTTTCCCTTGAATAGGAAGTCCGTGATCAATTCCATCGTGGAATGCATCATCAAGGACCACACTACGACCTTGTCCGCGACGCGAGACACCTCACGCAAGAATTCGCGCAGATTTTGCCTAGCAAATACCGCCTTTGGTCCAATGATGGTGGGATTTTTGTGGCTTAATACATTGTCTTCGATCCGGTTCTGCATTAGATTTTTAGCATATGATCTAGGCTCGCACTGGCAGAGAATGCCATTAAGGTCGAAGACAGTGTTCAGCCACCTCCCTTGGTGTTTAGGCACTACTAGCAACACATTCCTCGGCACGACCTCTCCGCGGCCCTGCGATTCTACCTGATCAAAGAAAAACAACAAAGAAATAGAGTTACCTGTTTGAATGCGGAATCAGGAGAGCCAGACAACAAGTAGGAGCATTGGATTCTACTAATCGAGTGCTTGCTTCCGTGAGGAAGTGGTTTCATTGCCATTGGACGGAGCAAGCTTTTAGTGGTTTTGTGCTGAGCAAAAAAACATGGACAAGGGAATACAATTAGATTGCCATGTATGGGATTTAAATACGCTAGATTTTATTTACAAAGATTACAGAATACATTTGTAAACTAAAGCCACCATACGGGGCTACAAAAATAGTCCAATCCTATGCTACACTAGTTTACACGGACCGCAATCACAGAAGTGTCCGTAAGCGCCAAACAATCAAGGAGAGCCCTCTTGTCAAGCAAAATAAATATAGTATAAGTGATAATCTCTAAAAGAAAAGAGACGTAGACAAGCAAGAGAACACACCCATGGTCTCATACAAAGTCATACGGGTCAGAGGAGTATACCTCAATTGACTCGTGAGGCTGGGAGTCCACGACCCCCACCGCTGCCACTTCCTGCAAAATTTTGTTGACCTCCTCAGGAACATTGTCCCGCAGGGACTCTTCGTCGTCTCCATAATCTACCTGCTCGTCATTGAGGGAAGCGATAGGAAACGCCTTTTCGACCTCGTGCTCGGAGGTCAGAGCAGAGCAACCCCCGGAGCCACTGCTGCTGTCTTCGCAGTAGATGCACGGGGCACTAGAGGCAGAACTGGTTGTGGACCAACAGCCTCATCATTACCCTTGACTCAAGGATAACTCCTAGACCCTTGCCTAGGTGCCACAGACAAAGCGACGAGCTGAGTCTCCCGCACAAGTTCATCGGCCGCTATAGAGGAGGGAATCTGGACATCTATCATCTGTGGTGCAGGGGTGTGAAGAACGTCGGCCTTGTCGACAAGGGTTACTGGCGGACCGGATCTTGAACTTGCGAATCTACCAAACCACTCACGAGATTGCGAGCCTCTTGCGTCAAGCCAGGTGCGGAGGTCGAGGGAATTGCTGGATGCTCCGATTGAACCTGGCTAGGAAGAGGCGTAGATTGGGATACGGACATGCGGGACTAGCTCTCAAAAAAATCCTTCATCTGCTGCTCAAGCTTGTCGATCTTCTCCTGCGCCTCTTGGCTCACGCGGAGAGCTTCCGCAATCTGTTGGTCTTTCTTGTCAAGAATATCCTGCTGTGCCTGCTTCCGGACCAGTTTCCTATCCTTCCGTTCCCTCTTTGCAACCCAATACCCGGTCTGGACTTTACCTACGGATGTGGGTGGAGCAGCAGAATCAACCGGCAATGTGGCAGGAGCAACGTCGCTGACCTGGGGTACAGAGGGGGTACCAGTTTGGTCCCCAGGGGGTTGCGCGTCCTCACTGCCAATTTGACTGTCGAAATCTGACTCCGCCAGGAGTGTATTGGTGTCGATGTCACTGAGAATAGTCACTACGTGCTCGACGACCGACTTCATCTTTCAACGCTCTGGTCCTTCGTCCTTCTTACCGGCGGAAGTAGAGACTGCCAATCTGCGATGAGATTTACAACGGATTCTCCGAGGTGTATCGCGTGTCTCTTGCGATTCAGCTTGCCGCAACTGCCGCTGACGTTGGAGCTCCTCGTACTCTGGATTTGACTCGATATCCTCTCCAGGCACGTTATCATCCTGTGTAGTCTCACGGCAAACAACCCCCCATCTGTCCATTTCACCAGACATCGTGCCGTATTGGTTAATGTTAGGGAGTCCTTCTCCCGAGTCCCTACGCTGGCGAATTGGGGTAACTTCATTTTTGGAAGAAGGTGGCGAGCGCAGTTCATTCTCCTTAGGCGGTGGCACAGATGTCATTACCGACGCTTCTATATACAGAGGCCTCAAGTATTTCAATGAGTATGGGGAGTTGGAGTGCAAGTAGTCATTCATATCCAGAGGATGAGCCGAAAGCGCAAAGTCTCAATGCTTCCCCGTAAGATCCTTGTGGACCAGTCCATAGAAGTAAGCCCCAAACATCTGGAGAACATATGAGACAGAAACAAATGTCAGGGAATGATAAATATCCTCGAATTGAAGATAATGGTTCCAGGAGCTAGTCCAATCACGCAAGAGAATTGATAATTAAACGACAGTAACAAATGATCTAAGGATAACTTCAACTCTACTCTAATCCAACACAAATTATCTTCGAGTAAAAAGAAACATACCTTGGCTGCGAGCGTGAACTTCATGCCCGCTTCAATGCTTAGGACGTTTTCTCCAGTCACCGCGAAGCACTGGAGGATCTCAAAGTAAAATTCCATCCTTAGCTCAGTAGCATACAACCTCCACTTTGCCTCGTTGTTAAACTTCGAGTCCAGGTAGTACGGAACATTTGCAGCTGTATACATCGACTTCCATCTGTCGCGCACAGAATCGGCGTGGATGTCGCCTGTCTTGAAGAGGAACAGCATCCGCACATCGGGGGCCACTCTAAGATGGCTGGACACGTTGTCGAGACGCTCCGCCCGACACGGATAATACTAGGACTTGTATATTTTGTACCCTGGCATATACTCCACGACGAATTTCCTCGCCACATTGTAGTCCTCTTCCTCTCCGAGGATCCAAAGCCAAATACTAGCTTCAGTCGCAGCTGGCTCAAGCTGGGTGATGAGAAAGTCCAGAAATGGTTGAAGACTTGGCACACCCTCTGCAACGGCAGGCCTATCCAACTTTCGGACGTCGAGGACAGCGAGGTTCAGAGGCCTACACTGATACTTGTAGTGCACACTTGATACAACCCTCTCCTTTGCATCCAGCCCTCTGAACTCCACACCGCCTGTACTCTTCTTAGGTTGGTACTTGAACTTCATGAACCTTTGGAATAGAGCCACTTCGTTAGAAAACTTCTCTTCGAGGTCTTTGGCGCGCTTCAACTTCGCGTCATTTGTGAGCCGCTTACTGAAAAACGAGGGTTTCGGATGGGAGATAAGAAAATCCCACGTCAAGGAAGTGAAATTATGCCTTTTCTTCCAAGACCTCCACACATCGAGGTTGGTGTCATTGAGGGCGTCCCGCAGCTTTAGACTGGGCTTGATGGCCATCAGCTCCTCATGTACAATTCTTTTCTTCTTCCGACGCTCTACCCAATCGAGTGCAGTCTGGTTGTCCAGCACTAGATATTTCGTTTTCCCCACGGACACCTTCGGATAACTTAGTTCCCGCTCTGGAGTCTCATTCAGAAGGTGCTGTGCAAACACCTTCAAATCATTGTCCGTGAAATGCCCTAAATGCTTAAAGAATTCTCTCTTCTAGCAAAGCGACATGTGACTGAAGTCCTTCAAGTCCCGGAAGAGTTTCTCAGAGTACGGTTCAATGGTCTCGCCGCAGGAATACTTGGTAAAGAAGTCCTTCCACAGATTCCAAACGTTGTCCCGGAGTGTGATGATTTTGATCTCGCTCTTCAAATCACCTACCGATTTGATATTCTTCCCCTCCTTCTCAGGATTAATGTGTTGGAATCGACTGACCACTGCATGAGAAAACCTCTGAAACAAGCAAAGCGGGGATCAGTCTTTGTCAGCGTACATTAGTACCCTAACTTCAACTCAAGGGTATCCTATACACTAAACAGCGTGAGCGCAATAACGCACTACCAAAACATGAAATAATGCCATTCAGAACAAGGACTACGAGCTTCGAGTCGAAGATAACGGAACAGTGGACAAGACTTAAATAAGAATGGAGGCCTCTGTAGAAGAAGGACCATTATCCTCGAATCGAAGATAATCGAAAGACCAAAACACTTATCGCATACTGTCCCTCGCTAAGAACAGAGGCATTCCTTCGCAAAATAGGATCTTTAGGAACAATCGTGGGTCGTAGGTAGTTAACCCATATATTCCTACAGCTGACAATCTGATTACCCCAAGTGGCTTGCGCATGATCAAAGTGATTGGTCGAGTTGTAAAATTGCGAGATTGATAATAGCTTCGCGGGATCAAGGGTCCATACAATGTAGGCTTCCCAATTTTGCAGCTCTACTCTGCGTTCTGGACCGCATTTCTCCGTCTGGAGGTCCTTCGAGGCCTGGACGCTGTGTTGCCCAATTATGATCATGAAGTCGTTGTCCTTGATCTCTTCCCACTTTTCGGGCTTCTTTAACAGCAACCTACCTTGGGAGTCCACTAGAGTCAAACAAAGTCTCTGGCGCTCTCTGATATGGCCAATTGCTTTCAGGAGGTTCTTTGCCCCATCTAATATATTTTGTTGGATGCCGCGAATGACATACTCGTCCCTAGCCCGTATGCATTTGTTGATGGACACGATGACGGGTTCCTGTCCAAATAAGTAGCAGGGCCCATTCTCAGCCCAAAAGGTCCTCTGCCTCAGAGCGAACGTGTCAGTTGAGTCAAGAGGGGTTTCAGAAGCCGGTGTGGTTGCGACATTCGTTAATGCCGAACCAGAACTTCCAGCAGGAGCTTTCTTTTGGCGCTTAGATTTGGAAGCCACGGCCTCTCCTGACTGGGTTCCTTGACGCCTCTGACTCTCAAACCGGACCTGACTTGGTCCAATTGCTCCACTTCCAGACACAAGTGCCGCGGATCCACTTGGTGCTCCTTGAGTAGGTCCCCTCTGCTTCCTCTTTTTCTTCTGTCCTACTCTGGGTTGGGGTTTCACGACCTTTCAAGCATGGCATTCCAGTGACTGCCAGATGTTCATCAACCTTCGGCAGTTAACTTGTGCGGTGCCGTCAACCCATGGAAGGTACTTGGCAGCCGTGAAGGTATTGATGAGGTGTTGAAACTGGGACACCTCAAGAGAAGATTGAAGTTCTTGCATGTCGAACCTTCCCTGTGGATCGTTCACGTCCATTACAATTGAGTGAGAGTGATTATTGTCGCTACCATCCTCCAGAGCTTCTTGTAGTACAATCACAACATAGTTATCGCGGATGGCTTTGATAATTGACACCTTCTCTTGAGGATGCAACGGCAGAAAGTTAGGCTGATCCTTAATGTGGTCGCGAAGGTGCACATAGTCTTGAAATCGATTTATGCCGAACGTCCATGCGGCGACATGCTTCTTGAACTGCCAGAGCTTTCCGTAGGAGTCCGGCATTTCTTCAATAAACGGGATGTCACCAAAGGGGTTGTTGAATGCCTCAATAAACGGCAGGGTAGTATCATAATCACCGCTGCCTTCCATCGTCGTTTACCTTCCAGGGCTGCATTCGATGTTACGCTGGTCAGATTTGTCCTAGACACATAGCCGGAGCTCATGTATCCTCGACATGAGGATAAACCATTATCTCTACAAACTGTTAAGGTATTAAACTATTTTGATAGGGTGGATTTTAATTCAGAGTGCAAGACGAAGATTCTCTGAGAATCAAGTCTACGGACTTCTAGATTAGCTTCGAGTCGCAAGTAAGTTCAAATATTTTGCAGCCTACCATAAGGTACCAACATCACTCTTCCGTTCAACGGAAGGGCAATTACCGTGGAGTGGAATGAGATGATTTCTTTCATAATCCTTTCTTCTACTTCAGGCTAATTACCTTCGAGCCAAAGCTAATCAACTCCAATGACTGTGCTTCTCTATTAGCAATACTTCTCGAGAGTTATACATTTTTTATGATGATATGGGTGTAACTACCTTCGGCTCAATGAATAAATATCTTTGGCTATATGAAAGAATACCTTCGCCTCGAAGCTGGACAGTTCAAATTACATTTCCTGGTTGTGGGCTGAAGTTCGCGAGCTGTATAAATCTAGGAGGCAATTCCACCTTTAACCTTATCTTTGGCTCAAGGGTAGTTACCTTCGAGTCAAAGGTATTCATTTCAAATTATACTGCTAAGTTCTTGCCGAGTTTAGCAACTATCGACTAGTAGGAAGTTCAACTCTAATCCTAGCTAATGCGCATACATTCAGGATACTTATAAGTCGCGTAGAAGTCAATTTTAATCAAAATCCTATCTTAGCTAATAACTTAGATTCAGAAGCTTCGTAAATCACCTTCAAGTCGAGGTTAATCGAACTGGAGCCCTCAACCAATGCGACTTTTTTCCAGAGCTTCAATTAACATCTTCGAGACGAAGCTAATTCATCTCTAATTGTAGCTAAATTATTTAGTTTCGAAAGCTTTAGAAATTACCATCGAGTCGAAGGTAATTGAACGCTAGTCCTAGCAAACTTGCTCAATTGCTTATCCTTATCTTCGACTCGAGGGTAGTTACCTTCGAGTCGAAGGTATCTAGTTCAAATTATGCCGCTTAGTTCTTGCCGAGGTTAGCAACTGTCGACTAGTAGGAAGTTGGACTCTAATCCTGGCTTATGCGCATACATTCAGGATACTTATAAGTCGCGGAGAAGTCAAAATTAATCAAAATCCTATCTTATCTAATAACTTAGATTCAGGAGCTTCGTAAATTACCTTCGAGTTGAGGGTTATCGAACTAGAGACCTAGCTAATGCGATGATTTTCCAGAGCTTGAGATAACATCTTCGAGACAAAGGTAATTCATCTCTAATCCTTGCTAATGTGTTTAATTTTGGAAGCTTTAGAAATTACCATCGAGTCAAAGGTAATTCAACGCTAGTCCTAGCATAATTGCTCAACTGCTAGAGCTTCAAATGTCATCTTCGAGTCGAAGATAATTTAACTCTTCTCTGAGCTAATGTGCTGAATTTCTGGAGCTTTAGAAATTATCTTCGAGTCGAAGCTAATCCGACTGTAGGCTTAGGTCATATTCATTTTTTGTGGAGCTTTATAGATTTTGGATACATACCCTAATGCTGCTTTGCTTACTTTCATAAAGTAAAGGTGGAAACCCTAAGGACTTTAGCTTTGAGTCGAAGCTAATCTAATTGTAGTAGCGGCTAATGCTCTTCCTTTCTATAGCTTCATAAATTTTGGATGGAAACCCTAAATTAGCTTTCAATAAATTTAATAAAACTGTGAGGGAAACCCTGATGCAATAAAATAGTTTGTTTGATTTTCTTACCTCAGACAGAATCTTTGAGCAGGTTTCATTGTGTCCAACTGTAAATTCTAAACTGCAGATTACACATGAAAATAAGGACCAACATTGTAAGCTATACGTAAATCAAAACAACTAGATTTCAACCCTAAATCCTGCAAACCATCCACTGCAAAGCAAATATGTATAGTCAAAGTAGATTTGAATTCAAGATTCCAACCCTAAACCCTAATCCCAGCTTCCATCCATACTTTCAGTCCCAGCTTCCAATCCCAGCTTGAAATAACAATTCCACGTAGCAAAGAAAGAAAGGAAAATCTTAGCTTTCAATCTCAGCTTCCAATACCAGATTTAAATTGCAAAACCAAATAGCACAGCAAGCAAATTGGCAAAGTAAGAAAACTACAAGCAAAGCAAAGCAAAGCAAAGCAAATATCTGTCCAGCAATAGCAAAATCTTGAAGGAGTCTCAACTTCTGCGCACAGCTTGAACACCTCTTGTGCACAGCACTTCAACAATGAAGCCTAAACCTGAAAGGCACTCACCGCTCTAGCTCCACAAGAACCCTAAACATCAAATGCAGGAACCCTCAAATGCGCTCAAGGAATGCGGACACTAAACCCTCAAATGCGCTCAAAAACTAGGGAGAAAGATCGCACACTCACCGCTCCATTCCACAAGAGAAAACAAGTAGCGCAATGATGGGAGAGAGACGACGCGGCGAGGGGAGGGAGTCGACGTGGCGACTACATGCAGCACCTGGAGTGACAGACTGCGCGGCGAGGGAGGGAGATGACGCGGCGAGGGGAAGAAGACAGCGCGACGAGGGGAGGGAGACAACCTCTTATAGCAAAGCCGAGCCAAAAAAAGCACAGGTTCGGCCGCTCGAATCGGTGCACAAGCCAATGGCCCGAACCTTGGGAGGGTGCCGAACTTGAGGTTTGATACCAAAGTCCTTTTTTAAAATTTTGAAAGTGCTCCCGTCCACATTTTTTAACATTGAATAGCGCTTCGCGCTTGATATGCTATGCATTCTTTTTAGGAATTTTATTAGAATTTTTATGTACTAGATAAAATGCAGAATAAAAGTTTCAATAAATCTTCAAATAAAAATTATTACAATCTTTGTATAATTTTGTTTATAAGTAAGCATATACTGAATTGTACAATAGAAATTTATTGAATGATGCATGAATTATATGCAATGGTGAATGAATTATACTACAGAAGATATACATTTATTGTAATGCATTCAAAACTTGATTCAATTGTTACGAACAATGGCAATCCAAAAACTTGGTCAATTAAAAAGAGGAATTTGTAATTTTCAAACACTTTATGAACAACTTTATTTTTGTGAAATCCAAAATTGCTGCAAGCGAAATAAACTTTTCTAATC
This sequence comes from Neckera pumila, assembly GCA_963969595.1. NCBI lineage: Eukaryota > Viridiplantae > Streptophyta > Bryopsida > Hypnales > Neckeraceae > Neckera > Neckera pumila. The sequence goes on from OZ018418.1 coordinate 4,236,483, forward strand.
ATTTGGTTGCTGCAATAGAATTTTAAAATCATAAAAGCTGTAACAATGATATTATAGAGGGGATTGAAAACTACGACTCTATTTCTGTAATATGACATTGTGTGATAATACTATTTTTATGTATGTAGGATTGGCAATATTTATATAAAATATTCAAATTATTTATTTCAAAGACTCATTGAAATCATTATCATGCATTCTATTCAAATTTATCAAAACCTTAGTACTATTAGAAAACACTAAAATTAAATATTTCAAAGACTCATTGAAATATTGATCATGCATTGATTTCTATTCAAATATTACAGTTATTTATTAATATGTGATAAAGTGAATCCGTAGTATAGCAAGTATGAGCCCCTATTATTAATGGTGGAATTTGTGAAATTAATGGTGGAATTTGTGATATTACAGAGGGAATTATGATTTTAGTAGGATAATGACGCAAAAGGGTGCCCTCGAAGGTGGGTTTTGTGGGCCAAACTTACCCTAGACAATACACAAGAATATTTTATCTTCCTAGGTAATTTTATTTTTTTGCAAATTCTAAGTTCATATTGCAATGAAACACCCCCAATTAGCTGGGTGGGCCTAAAATATACCATTGGCACGGCACATAAAACGGGTTTTATTTTTAAAATTATCCAAAAGTGATTGAAAGTCAACCAAAAGAGGTGAATTACATGTTTTCAAAGTACCATTCTTAGTACCAAACCTACACATATTATTGAAGACAAATATACACACAATTAGTAATCATTTATAATTTTGGTGTTCTGTGAATACAAATATCAGGACTTCATGTAGGCAAAGTAACCCAGATTTCAAATACTTTCAAGCCATTGCAATGTTCTAGACTTGATCTACAGCTTCTTACACTCATACATTTGCCTATATACTAAAGAACACCAATTGAAATTGAAACACATGATTAAAAAAATACAAAACAATAACTATCTCTGCAGAACTATTCATACTGTTTTCAATAAAATCTTATTTGCATACAAAGCTCAAGAAATTAAGCTAAAAATTTGAGGTGACCATAAATCCAGAATAATTAGATGTATTTAAAACTTTTATGTACTTCTTTGACATTCTCATCCATCCAATTCCATGAGTTGGGAAGGCGAGGTGCATAAAATACAGGTCATAGCGGATTCAATTTCTTTTCCATTCACGTAGCACACAAAGGTATTTAAGCCACAAATTTAAGGCACTCGTAAATCACAAATGTTTAGTTGTTTTCCAACTTCTACGTATTTATTTTGACGTTCGCATCCATCTAATTCCATGAGTTTGGAGAGGCGAGGTGCATAAAGTACAGGTCATGGCGGATTCAATTTTTTTCAGTCACGTAGCACAAAATGTAATTTAAGCCACAAATTTAAGGCACTCGTAAATCACAAATGTTTAGTTGTTTTCCAACTTCTACGTATTTATTTTGACGTTTGCATCCATCTAATTCCATGAGTTTGAGGAGGTGAGGTGCATAAAGTACAGGTCATGGCAGATTCAATTTTTTTTCAGTCACGTAGCACAAAATGTAATTTAAGCCACAAATTCAAGGCACTCGTAAATCACAAATGTTTAGTTGTTTTCCAACTTCTACGTACTTATTTTGACGTTTGCATCCATCCAATTCTATGAGTTTGGGGATGCGAGGTGCATAAAGTACAGGTCATGGTGAATTCAATGTTTTTTTTCATTCACGTAGCACATGAAGGTAATTAAGTCACAAATTTAAGGCACTCATAAATCACAAATGTTTAGTTGTTTTCCAACTTCTATGTATTTATTTTGACGTTTGCATCCATCCAATTCTATGAGTTTAGGGAGATGAGGTGCATAAAGTACATGTCATGGTGAATTCAATTTTCTTTTTCGTTCACGTAGCACACAAAGGTAATTATGTCACAAATTTAAGGCACTCGTAAATCACAAATGTTTAGTTGTTTTCCAACTTCTACGTATTTATTTTGACGTTTGCATCCATCCAATTCTATGAGTTTGGGGAGACGAGGTGCATAAAGTACAGGTCATGGTGAATTCAATTTTTTTTTTAGTCACGTAGCACATAAAGTTATTTAAGCCACAAATTTAAGGCACTCGTAAATCACAAATGTTCAATTGTTTTCCAACTTCTATGTATTTTTTTGGACGTTTGCATCCATCCAATTCCCTAAGTTTGGGGATGCAAAGTGCATACAGTACAGGTCATGGCAGATTCAATTTTTTTTTCATTCATGTAGCACACAAAGGTATTTAAGCTGCAAATTTAAGGCACTCGTAAATCACAAATGTTTAGTTGTTTTCCAACTTCTACATACTTCATTGAACCCTAAATCCTGATGCGAGTTCCATAACATACAAGTCATGGCTAATTCAATTTACTTTTGTTCAAGTAGCACACGATCAAAATTGGGCCACAAATTTGAAACACTTGCATTCAATAAGTGTAAGGTGTCTTCCAATTTCAACGTATTTTCTGGAATGTTTGCCACAGTATAGCCATTCCATCTGATTAGGGGGGTTGTTTTTTTCTACCGATTTGGTGCCAAAGTGCACCAAAATTCTTTTGGCTGGCACCGAGGCTATAGAAAATAATCAAAGAAAGAAGACCATATATAGGCAAAGCGGATCCATTTTTTGAAATAATTTGGATGAACCCACCAACTTTAAATGAAATTTGTCTAAGTTTGTATATAAAAAAAATTCTACTTATTCTACAAATGAATACTTATTATTTTTGCAACATCATTTTTTTGTTTGCCACTACTTCACCACTTTTGAAAAACAAAAGAAACCCCAAACCTCCCATCCCCCAAACTTATACAATCCCTTTGCTGACCCTAAACCCTAAACCCTAAATCCAGGGTTATTGAAGTTTTTATAATTTTTAATTTTCCACATTGTGAATGCAGTTAATATTCCAAAATGGTGGAAGCTTGATTTCGGGACTAGTTAGTGGAGACAGCACATTTGGTCCCCACCTGACAAAAAGTCCCCCTAAACTTGAGGGAATATTACAATTTTGGCAGAAAAAGTTGTCGGGAATGGCGCGCATGGATTGGGGATTCAAATGATTCTTAGTTTTTGACTTTGGGCGCCAGTTTTCTTCCCGCCCCCCCTTTGACGGAAGATTTCTTGTTTGTCAACAAGAACCTCAGGTTCGGCCATCAGCTTCAAAGGTGAGAATCGCCGCTTCATTGTCCCACCCGCCCATTCACTCGCCCACCCTCCGCGAGATTGTCTTCTTGAATGTTTCCTTTTTTCGGAGTTGCTTGAGCTTTGCACGCTCCCGCCATCCTTCACAGAATTCCTCCGCCTTGTTTTTTTCCGCTGAGGACTTCGTTTGCGTCCTTGCAATCCCTGGCGTGCGCGGAAACTTGTATAGAGTGAAGGCTATTCATTAAGGTATGTTTCCTCTAAGCATTCTTCCGCTTTGTTGTTTTCCGTAGCATGTGTTCTTTGCTTCACTTCCCCTTCTCATTGCTGTGTTTATCAATGCGTCCACGAGTAAGCAGAAGAGTGAGGAGTAGACGGTCTTTGAATGAGCAAACTGTTTTGTTGGTCTTGTTCCGCACAGTTGCTTATTGAGTTGTGATGGCGCACCCTTGGAACACACACCCTAAATAGGTGCCGTAAATTCCGGAACTTCGTGTTAAAGATAATTTCTAATTTGGAAGGAGTACTCCAGAATTTATCTTCGAGTCGAAGGTAATTCAGAAATTGTGTCAGTGCTTCAAAAATTGTATCTAGTGTATTAGAAAGTTCTGCATTCGAATTGACAAATTTAGGCTTTATCTTCGTGCCGAAGATAATTACGCGTTTGCTGCACAGTTTCTTTACTTATCTTCGTGTCGAAGAGAACTACGCATTACGAAGGTTGTTTTAGTGTTTGTCCAAGGGTTTAAGAGAATTACGTATTGTCGAGACTAATTCTGTATTGATCTTTGTGTCGAAGCTATTGAGCAATAGGAAGACTACTTCTAGGATTATCTTTGTATCAAAGTTAATTGCGCATTAGGATGTGTACTTTAGGGATTATCTTCGTGTCGAAGGTAATTACATCTTATCTGGACTTCTTCTTGATTTATCTTCGTGTCAAAGGTAAATACGCATTAGCCAGACTGTTTCTGGGCTTATTTTGGTGTCAATGTTAATCGAGCATTAGGAGGACTATTTCTGGATTTATCTTTGTGTCGGAGGTAATTACGCATTACCAGGACTGTTTTTTGGATTTATGCGCTTGTCGATGATAATTCCGCGTGAGCAGGACTGTTTCAGTGTTTATCTTGCGCATATTGTCGAAGATAATTACGAGTGAGCAGGGGTGCTTAGGATTTATATTCGTGTCGAAGCTCAAATTGTAACACTGGCCGGGTTCTTTTTGACGTTTTCTTAGACAATGTGATTGGAGGAAGAATAGTGTGAATAATGTATTCAAAGATATTCGTAGATTATTTTGGAATCGGATTTTTATACATGTTTCTGATAAGTTATTTTGGAATTGGATTTTTATACATGTTTCTGATAAGATCAATTTTACTCTTCGATATTTGACGTGGATAATGGATCAGGCTGTAGTTGGGTTTTTTTTCCTCGGCTCGACTTTAATTATATTGAGAACAGTTTGATATTATCCGAGAAATTGCCATCGTTTTTTTATGTTGTTTTCCTAGTAGCATTTACTTTGTCTTATGCAAAATTAATCTAATCGGTCTTTACCTTTGGCTCGGGAGTAATATTTTACCTTCATCTGGGTTGAGTGAATGTCGCACTTTCGTCGCATATATTATGACTTTTGACCTTTTGGCTTTATGATTCTTTGCTGCATATATTTGGTGTTGGATTAGCTTTGTGTCTAAGGTAATTTTGTCATCATGTTTTGGGTATCTGGTAGGTAATGGCTTTCTTGGATCGTTTAATAGGCTTGTGGAATATTTTATTGTGTTAAAGTTTGTTAGAACATTTGTTAAGGAATTGAGAGTGTTGGGCGTTGTGTTTTGTGTTGTTAAACATATAAATTTTTCAGGTAGGACAGTACTATATTATCACTGAAATTTTTGTCCCAGTAATCCCATATTCTTTTAATTGTTGTCATCTGCTGTAATGTCTATGGTAGTTTGCTTAAGCAGGCGGAATATTTTTGCCGGAACTTGCCGTTAATTGTGTCTTGTATCTGTAGGATGGATATCCATGAGCCAGGCGAGTTTGCGATTCTGGTACCAATTTTATCGGAAGGTGTTGCACCTTGCGACGGTATCGCTCGTTCCTCTTGGGTAAGAAGTTTTGTTACCTTGAGGAATGAAGTTGGGGATGATGTTGCAAAAGGAATTTGCCAAAGTGTTGATGCTGACCTTGTCATCGACATGGATGGGAAGCCGCTTGGTGATGATCGAATTGCCGTTCAAATTGCAGAGTCTTTGTGCAAGGCAGAAGTCCCATCAGCTTGGATGTGGTCTGCACACTCATGGCACATTAAACAAGTGTTTTTGGAGAATGTAAGTCTATATGACCACGAGCAGACTCACATATACAATGTGGGCATGAGTGCATTGAACCGCCGCGTTCGTACTGGGGTGCGTTCTTATGAAAGTTCTCGTGAGAGGTTTGGATTGGGTGTTTCTCCCAAAAAAGAATCCCTTCTTACAACTGAAGCTATCCTTCAAGTGTCTACAATGACATGTTGCGAAAGGAATTGTGTCCAGCCTTTTCCGCGTGGAGAAATTCGTTCCATACGTATCCAACTCCATGTAATTGATGGTGTGTATGCTCGCAAAAAATGTCTTCTTGAAGTGCATAGACAAATGCACAAAGACAATGCGGGCACAGAGTGGGTGACTTTGAAGAAAATTGAAGTATGTCCTGCTGCTTGGTGGATTATACACGGGATTTCGAAAGCTACCTTTTACAGGTACATGCATATGGCCAAATTCGGGAAGCAAGCAGATGCACATGGGAACTTGGGCTCCAAAAAACCCCGTACACATACTATACAAGCTACCGCCATACTTTGATGTGAACTTGGAAGTGAAGCCGACCAAATGCCACACAAATCGAGGACACTTCAATCCGGGGAGAAGGTCCCTGCAATGGTGTTGCCATCCGCTTTTCTTTGGAGTGCCCAATTACCAAAAATCAATGAGGCTAATGCAATGTTGAATTTACCGTCTATTTCATCAAGCGGCTTGAGCAATATCCGACGTGCTTCGTTTCCTGAATATGCTACTAAGGCTTGTAGAGATTCGTTTGCAAGGTGTGGTCTTTGTGACAGGTATAGGTAGCTAAGAAGCGCATGTATACCTCTTTCTAGTGCGCAGGGCAAATGGGGCAGGGTTTTGACTACTTATCTTGCGGGGCAAAAAGCCCACAGGGAACTATATTATTCAAATAGGTATGTGTCCGAGAAGTACCCTGAGAAGATGCTTACCATCATTCATAATAAAATGGATCACTCTAAGACTGCTTCTCCGCACATCTCTCACAAGACCAAGGCAACAGACTCTTTCATGAAGATGCTTGTCGCTGTTACAGGCATAATTGCTCATGGTCATGGTGATGTTCGATATGCGCATTACGGCTTAGACATTCTCCCGACAGACTCTAACCACACCATAGGATCTATTGCGAGGTTATTGCGTGATCTTGAAGGAGAGCCTAAGAATTCGTCGCGTAATTTGCCTGCTGTTAAGGAGGGGCAATCTACATTAACAAAGGCGGTACTGCAGGGCTCGGAAATGTGCCTGGACTCCCTCCTTCCTCCTCCACCAGAACCAATTCCAACCCAACCTTTGCCACCTATATTGACTCTGCAGCTTGACAATGCATCAGGGGACAACAAGAACCGATGGATTTTTGCTTTTTGCTCTCTCCTTGTTTTCAAAGGAATTTTTCGGGAGATATATATCAACTTCCTCATTGTTGGACACACTCATGAAGATATTGATGCTCTTTTTGGTCGATGGAGCACTATGTTGAAGACGAATAGCTACCAAACTATTCCAAGGCTTATGAAATCCTTCATGGACTGTGAAACCCACCCTATCATTCCTCACTTCATTGAGGAAGTTCCTGATTTCAAGCATTTTGTGCAAGGGTATTTAGGTGCAGGCGGGGACTTTCTAGAAGGTCATTCAAAGGCCCAGCAGTTCAAATTTCACATGGATTCCAATGGATGGCCGTTGATGGAGTATAACCATCTTTGTACGGACAAGAAACGGCTGCCAGAGGATGGCAAAGGGATTTGGTTGTGGTTTGAGACTGTAGATGACCGTCCCAAAGTGCCTGCCGGTAGTCCACGACCTTTGGTTCCACAAAATATGAAATCCCTTGATGATATCAAGAAAGGTTTGTCTGGTTTCATTGCACATTGGAGCAGTATGGCGGACGATGACCAATCGGGAGAGTTCAGGAGGAAGAATGGGCCTATACTAAGTTATTGGAAAGGTGTGAGAGCTGCTCTAGATGTACCTCTGCAGGCTAGCGAGACACTGGAGGATGGATTTTGGCCGGCTTTAGAGATCATTATTGAACCGGAAGACACAATGGATGAAAACAGCAGAGTGGGTGAAGAATTTGCAGAGGATCCCCCCTTTGTTGGACAAAGAAAAGATCGTCCCCAATATTCGTTTCGTGTTAACCGTGATGTGTTTGCCGATTATTTTGTCGTGGTGCGTCCCGCTAATAAAGACCCAAAGCCGTTTTGGCTTGCGAAGGCACTCACAAATCCAAATCTAGATCCGGGGCATGTTAACTTGATCTGAATTCAATATTGGACGCTTGCTTCAGATTATCACATCAATTTGGATGCATACGCTGGATGGGACACAAATGCAGGGATAGTGTGGCGTAAGGATACTCCAATTCACCTGTGCTGGGCAAAAACAGGGTGTATTATGACGGCTTTCAAGCCGCATGGAAAAATGGGAGTTGACAGTGAACCTGATGTTACAAAGGTTAAAATTCCTAAGGCACAAATCAACATCATCAAATTATCGGTGGCAGCCCTTTTGTCTCAATCAAACGATGATGAATCTTCTGAAGATGCGGGGGAGTAATTCGTAGTTTTGTTTGAAAATTTTTGTTTTTGAGATTCAGGTAGAATGCGCTTCTGCATTCAGATGTTTTGAGATGCTTGTAGGTTTATTTTATGTCATTCGATGATAGTGTTGTTGTCTTGCAGTAATGTTGATTTCTATTAATAGTAAAAAAATTCTTTGTCATTGCGCTTTTTGTATTGCAATTTCTTTTTCCTTCAATTTCTTTATATAAGCTCTTGTACTGTTGTACCTCAATGTTTTTAAGAAATTAAAAAAAAATTTAAATGTTCCTTATAAATTTTTGCACCTTATTTTAGTATTTTTGCACTGGCAAAATGTATAATATTGTATTTTGGCTTTGTCGAGTCTCATTTTATTGAAGACTCTCAAATTAATGAACACTTGTTTTATTCTAAATATACAATGTATTAAAATGAGACTACAACTTGTCTCAATTTAACGAATAAGGCCTTTTGACCCAAATTTTTTTCACAAACAAGTGACTTGTTTGTGCAGGTCACTTGTACCCACCCAGGCATTCCTTAAAAGCTTGTTTATTCCGAGTAGGCTTTTTCGTATACATGACTAGAATCAGGAATTCTAGCACTTGTCTTTGTCTATTGCTCTTACAGTCACAAATGGTGAACCCTTCCTTTGCATTTTCTAGATTCTGGAACTTCCCACTCGCGTACTTATCCGTCTGGGAGGCTAATCCAGTTCTAATTTTTTGGAAAGAATACACATGCGCCCAAACATCGTTGGTCCAAGCGACTTGTCACTGTCAACTTGTACTGATTTGGAACCCCTGGGTGAAAGCATACTAATAGGAGCCACTAATAGACCTTAATTGACTTCTTTGGACAAATGGTTTAGTGCTTATTAGGCAGCTTAATGGGCAATTGAACGAGCAGCTGGATGGAGAGTTTGAATTAATGATCATGTTTAAGACACCTGTCGTCATGTTAGCCCGGAAGGGTTGACGATAATTTTTTAATTCTTTTGCGCTTGTTGTCGTCTCTCTCTAGAGTCCGGACCCGAGTCTCTCCTCGCGTGGTCTGGAAGCTTACTGTTGCTTCTCTTTGCGCGGTCTGGAATCTTGTCATCGCCTTCTCTCACACGGAGTTTAGAATTGTTGTGAAAGAATTGTATGCAATAGATGACACAAGGATACGTAGGGAGAGTTTGGGGGCAGAGGAGAAACAAGTGCGCCGTGAGAGTTTAGGGAAGGATTTTGAGAAGAAGTTGAGTATCAAGCTAGAGTTCAGTATTCATAAATGCAAAGAGGAGATTGCCATATACATCGCTCAAACTAAGAGGTTTCCAAGAGAAAACAGAATTAAGTAGCGTAGGATTGAACCCTAAGGTAGCTACCAAAGTTGCTTTCATCACCAACGCGGATGTGGAGGACTTGTTTGGAAAGTGCAGTAAGCTGCACACAACCAACACTTTCTTGAATCCGGATGCAAAGAAGGACCTGATGGAGCTTTACTCAAAGATTTATAGATCTCAGTTGGTCATGAACAATGAATTTGCCGATTGGTTGGTGAAGGGGTACACTGCTACTTTGAAGAAGAAGAAGGTTAATTGGGCTTTGGTGGCTTCAACAACTGCTGCGGAGAAAGCCGATCGAGCGCATCAGGTCTTACTTAGGCTCTTGAATCCTGAGTCCAATGATGATGCAATTGCTTCAGGCTTGAAGCACAATACTTGTACATTCGAGCGCGGTGGAATTAGTGGCCGTAGTATGGGAGCGATTGTCAAAGGAAAGGGCACCGAGGTCAGGCCAGGGAGCATTCCATCAGGGTTAGGGTTAAAAAACACTTGTCCTTATGGGGTATCACCTAATGATTTAGATGTAGTTTGGAGTGTTTGTGCAATTGAGAGTGAGCTTCTTTTTATTGCTTCTAGTAAGGTCAAATACGTTGAGGCTGATTACAAGAAGATTTCAGATAAGCTTGATGGAAGCAAGTTCACGATGGACGATCGTCGCATTACAGCAAAAGAAGACAAAGAAAAGGTCATGCAAGTCCAATCAGACATAGAGAAAGCTGCAAAGGCGGTTTTGAAGATGGAGTTGCAAGTAGGTTTTAGACTCCAAGGTTTGGACACATTTCCTTGTACTCTATTCATGTGGATTTATAAGGGTTTAGGATTTTAGTTGTAGATTATTTGGTTGGCGTTCATGAATGCATTGCTCTCTTTGTGTGCAAGCTAGTGGCATTTTTGTGGGCTTTGTTGACCACGATGACTGCATACAGAAATTAGGGACCCTACGGGGTGACAAAGATTCTACGGAGAGAAGGCTAGACATTTGTCGATCTATAGCAGAGTCTAGCCAAGACAGAGCAATGAAGGGGGCGGACAAATTTCAAGATATTGAAGAGGAGCAGATGAGAGCAGAATTAGATCTAGGAATTTTGAGGAGGGAGATTGTCGAAATGAAAAGACTTGCTACCGCGGTGGAAGATCAACGTTTGGAGATGGAAAAAGGAGGAAGGCTGTCATTGTGTCCTAAGTCAGCGCTCCATTCGGCAATGGCAGATGACCGAAATCTAAGCACTACAACCTTGAAATTACATCCTTGTTCTTTTTGCAACTGAGCGTACCCATACTTCAATATTGAAATTGCTTTGTGCAAACATGTTTATCATATCTTTTGTGCAGCTGCCCTTGCCAAAGTGGACAAAAGGTGCACCCATTGTGCAGAGGTTTTTCATCCTTGTTGGTGGCAAAACTTTGGCTTTCGAGGTGTATATTTAGGATTTGAAGAAAAGAGGGAGAAGTTGGATTTATCAGCAAAAGACAAAGAGCTGCGGTAATCTTTGAAATAGAATGGCAGCCGTCATGTGATGAATTGTAAGCCTGAAACTTCTCTTCTGTACTTACTACTTTTTTGCTCCTTCTTTAGTTAACTTATGTTGCTTTTATTGCTTATGAGAGGACATTCAGTCTTGACATAACAACAGGTAGTGCTTATGTTCTTGTGCTAAATATAGTACAGTGCTTTTACATGAATTCCTTCTGCAAATGGGTGCCTAAGGACTCCTTCACGACCACACGTTCTTTAGTGGTTTTGATAAGGTCATTATTGCTTAAAATTTAAGTGCTTATAGCTTATTTGACGAGCGTGGTGCTAACGTAATGAATAGGGTGCTTAATGGTGCTAGTTGGTGCTTTGTACTCCTTAAGATTGCTTATTGTTGAGACAGAAACTAGTTCACTCATGTGGCATTGCTTTACTATTCCTTGTTGCTTATTCAACAAGCAATTGACTCATTTGATGGTGCTTTTAAGGTGGGGCACTGCTTTGGGGTTGCTTCGTGCTTTTTCAAGAGGCAGTTAACTCATTTAGGCTGTTGCTTTGCTTATTCTGCACTACTTACTTTAGTATTGCTTCTCACAGTGTACCCTACACAGTGTTTGGTATACAGGGTCTCAGTCAAGTCTCAAGCATTTTGACTGGGGTTCAAGTGGTTCCATTCAATGAAATTGTGATCATGTCTGGGGAAGACAGAGCACGGTCACAACATGAGTGAATAGGCTGCCATCCCTTACGAGCATTACTCCGTCTAAGGAACCAATCACTACTGACATAGGGCTCACGGTTTCAAATTCAAAACTACAAGAAGTAGATTCTCTTGTGAAGAATGATGGAGACCGTAGGGCAAGTGAAGCTGAAGGCGTCACTTTCAAATTAGGTCTGTACTTCATTTTCAGCATGCTATGGAGAAGAATGCAAGGTGGTAAGTACATATGACATTGATGAACTCATTCCTTGTGCATACTTTTGATAGAAACCGTGCTTGTGGCGACCAAAGGACAAGAAGGTGGTAAGTTCTCTTGCACCGTACTTGATTTTGGACCAAAAGGGGAGGCATGACTTGTTTCTTTTTTCCTTATGAGGTTTGAGGCTTTAAACTGCAATTGGTTGAGGTATTCTTGGGAACCCTGTGTTTGTGCAGAGAATCCAGAACTTGGTAGTGACTCTCAGCTTCTTGACATTCCGAGGCTTAGAGGTATACTCTTGAAGAGACCTTCAGATTTGCCATTTGATGATGGAGATGGGAGGAAAAAAATAGCTTTAAATAGCTTAGGGGACAAGGCTACCCATATGGCAAGCAAGATTGGTGTACTGTTGAACCAACTGCTCAAGAAGCGGTAGAGTGTAGGCCTGAGAATTCACCCATAGAGAAGGGTAAGGCCAAAGCAAAGAATACTAAAAGAAAGGCACGTGAGCAGCCTCCAGGTAGAGTTGCTACTTGTGCTGAGACAAAATAAAGATAACAACTTCTATCTTTGGCTGTGAAACTTCAAACTTCCTGAAATTTCTGTGCAATTTTGGCTTCCTTTCTGCAGTGCAATGATTGTTTGCCATTTGTTTGCTAAATTGAAAAAGAAGGGTCTATTTTGTTTCCGAGCTTCTCTGTCAAGAGCAAAATTTGTCGTGGTATGAAATTGATGTTACAAAATGGATATCACTTGAGGTGGGTGACAAATGCTTACTAGAGGGCAGTCTTGAGTATGAGCGGCTTATAGGGCAAGATTTCTATCCGCTAAAATGCAATGACAACTACCTGGTATGAGAAGCCCAAAGCATTTCTTGTATTTTTTTTTTTTGCTCTGATTTGTAATGCTCTTAGTTTTGCTCTGATTTGTAATGCTCTTAGTTTTGCTCTGATTTGTAATGCTCTTAGTTTTGCTCTGAATTCAAAGTGACCTTTTTTTGATGCCTAAAATATACATCAGACATTGCCATACTACATTGGAATTACTGACATGGCAATGTTTGGGAAAGGTGCAAGTCTTTTCAGTTATACTTAAGTGTATTAAGTGTATTCATTAGAAAAATCTGAATCAAATCTCTGTGAAATTTAATTTGCATGGTTGTTAGATTTTACTAAAATATTAATGTTACATCCAAATTGAAACATATCATTGTGATTAGGCCCGATGGTGTTGCTCACAGTCCTAGAAAATGTACTCCAAATTTAGCCATGATTTCAACTTGATGCTCATATGTGCTGAAATAACTTGTTAGTATGAAAATAACTTGTTAATGTTGCTATATATGATTGGATCTAGGTGCAGATACATACTTGTGGGCCAGTGAAATGTATCATGCTATGGAATGCAAGCGCAAGTACATTCCTGTTGTTGAGTGTTTCGATTTGCATAAATTGGCAAAACTCCAGCTCAATTGTCCAGTGGTAGAGTCAAACATTGTTGTAGAGCCCGATTCTGCTAAAGAAGCTGTTCCGTGTCTTTTGTGAATTCAAAGTACGTCATTAGAGGTTCAGGATGGTGAAAAATGGGAGTGTGAGGGGCCGAATGGGTGACGCCACAAGAATGGATGACATTGCAGGATTGGAAGACGGCAGAGGGTCCTTTGAGAGGACAGTGAAGAAGTTGACCTTCTCTACTGTGGTGCATTCCTAGAAGACTTTGCGTTGTGCAAACAGTAGTTTAGCTTGAATTCTTCATCTCTTTGGCAAGTAGAACGCCCTCTTGTGCGTCTCGTAATTCTGTTTAGAACTTTGTAAAATCAACTTTTATTTCTTGCTTCTTGCATGGTTACATGGCTGTTGGCGCACTTGGCTACTTCTATGCTTCAAGGTCAGCTACTGTAGACTCTGTGAGGAATTGTGCTCCAAATTTGGCTTTGAATTAGCAAATTCGTGATTTAGGTTGAGAATAATTGTGTGGGTCTAGTTGGCTAAATCAGTACTTTTGCTTTGCTCATTCAAATGGTGCCAGCGAAGTTTGTATGCAAGTACGGAAACGCTATGACCAAGTACGTAACAAAGGAATCCTCCAAGCAAGACAATTTGCTGTGGCACGTCACAATTATTGTGGCCTTCAATCGGCAGGGAGATGCACAACTCAAATTTGGAAGAGGATGGAAAGACTTCGTTTCTTCCCACTGCTTCATTGAAGGCAATTGGTTGACCTTCAGCCTCTGCAAGTTTAATAAATTTTGTGTCAACATTGCTGGCACAAGATGCAACTGAGGGCAATTTAGGCAAACCCATCTCCTTTTTGTGTGCCGCTTTGGGTTTAGGGTGGCGACCACGGTCTGGAACCTTGCGCAGCAAACTGCGTCGTAGTTTTGTAGTGAATCGGTCAATGCTTTTAGGGAATAGGGGTTCACAATAAAAGCAAATTTTGTGGTGGCTAAGGATTTATGTACATTTTAGATAGGTGTAACTTTCATTGGCTTTAGGGTATGTAAAGGAATTCCAAACATTGCTTTGCGTCTAAGCATACTTGATGTAAATTTCATGCATTGTTTTGGGACAGACCATAAAAGTACAATACAGATGTAATATAGCTGTTTTATGGATTCATTGCCGCCCTTTCTAGTCTGAAGTTGGCAGTATCTTTGTTGGATGAATCTGAGACTTGCTTGTACTCCACCTAGCCCAAAATGGTTCTTATTAAAAAATTTAAATTCCAAAAAAACAATGATCCTTATGTATGTCTATTTTTCACATATCCAAATGTTTTTTTGATGTGGTTGGATCCCTTCACTAAAATGTACTTTTATGGTCTATGAATTTGAATTAAAAGTTGGACTTTAATTCATTGAAATATAGGTGAACTTGAATTTAAAGCTTACATTTACTTCGTTGCAATATGGGTGAACCTAAATTTAAAGCTTTGCTTTACTTCAATTAATTGGTGGTACTTATGTTGTACTAAAAAGATTTGCCATTGCATGTTCACAACTAATTATTCAATTGCAATTTTGAAAATGCTTGAGGTGGCTAATCTAGTTCCAACCTGTTGTTGTTTAGTATGCACTCTAGCATATTTACTTCCAATGTGGTTTACAATTTGGTTTATTCAGACAAGAATATAAAGAATTATATGGATACAAAGTGAGCTCAAGAAGTTGTTGAAATGATGATGTTATTTCTAAATTAATTTGGTTTATATCCATATGATTGACTACGTGGTGATTATAAAAATGTTTAAATCTTACAAATTCATTCAAGTGTTTTGAGATCTACATTTTGAACTCAAAACTTAATTTGTTAGATGAAATGAAATTGTACTTTTAATCTCTCAACAACAACAAGGCTTAGGTCTGAATTTATAAAATTTAGAACATGTATTATAAGCCACAAATGAGAATTATAATATAAAGATGATTATTAAACAATAAAGATTATGTGTAATAATCATATATAACATATATGGATTTCTATAAACTACCTTAAGTACCAATCTATGATTTCTAATTTTTTTTTAAACACGCAATTGAAATTCCTTTTAAAATCAAATACAAATTATTGAATATTGTATGTAAGTTTAAAGGGCTTTTTTATTTACTTTCAAACCATCAATCTCTAATTATAGCGTTTCTTTATAACTTCATTCAAGTCAATTTTGTGGGTCATTTTTGGAATTTGTAAGAATTATTTTTTGAAGTCAAACCTTTCAAGACCTTCAATTGTAGTAGACCTGATATTTGGGAAGAAACATATTCTCCATGTTTATTTTAAGAAAATAAACTTGCAATAATCTATAACATTTTGATTAAAGAAAACTAGACTGTCTATGCCATAAGAGGACAAGTTTGCATTCATCTTACGCTAATGTAAATTTAAATGCTAAGTCCTTAAAGGCTTCAATTATTGGTCAAATTCAAACTTCACCAAATGTTTGAAAATGTGTTTGTAACAAATGCTAGAGAATGTGGCCAACAATTTGCAAATAGTTTGATGATGCCAATTTTTACCCTAAGTTGGCTCATTTTTTGTTTATCCTAGACTAAATTTGTTTATGAATCATTCTATATATGGGTTATTCATTAGCAAGGAATTGTCATTTTCTGTACTACTTTGATATTACATTTTTGTGAGATTCATTTTTCAAATCTCAATAACTTAATTAGAATGAAATGTATGCTTTGACCTACTTAACTAATGACATTTTGTTCCATGTTGGTGTGTTAATTGTTTTTTGCAAGTTGAACCTTTTCATTATAACTTGTTACTTTCTATATCTTATGGAGTACTTATAACTTGGTTAATGAATTGCTTAAGACAAGTTTCCCCTTTAATTGGAACTTTTTAAATAAAATTTGCTATTACAAGTTGAACTTTGGTTGCTCAATTGTTCATTATGGCCTTCATGTAAATATGCTTTACTTTTTGCCTCCCAAAATAATGCAAGAGACAACATTGAGAAACAAAATTCCACAATGTCCTCCACTTACATGTATATAGTACAAGCCATAGGTACATGCATTTCTGAATTAATATATTTACTTATGTTAATAGAGGTGTAAGACTTTGTGATTATTGCTGTCCTCGGAGAGGGGAATAACCCAACTCATTAGCTATGCTCATTAAGACTCACTTTGGAAGTCAATTCACCAACCTTTTGAATTATAAAATTGTTCTTACAACAAAAACATGATTGGTTCAAGGATTGTCTAAATGGGGGGAAATTTGAACTCAGTACTTTGAAGCTTCCAATTGTTCGAACAACAGCACATGATTGATTCAAAGCCAAGCACAAAGGGGGGGAAATTCAAACTCAGTCCACAAAAGCATAGAATTGTTTTTACAATAACATCATTGATTCAAGGATTTGCAAATGGGGGAAATTCAAACTCAGCATACAAAAGCTTACATCATGCGTACACTTACTAGACTAAACTACACAACAGAAGGGCCATGAATACAAGTGACCTGCAAATTTTTGAAGTGGTGTCACTTTGTGGTGTAGAAATCTAGAATACTTGCATTCAATTTCACAACTAGTCCATCAGTATTTACAAAGGCTGGATGTGCCTCGCCAACAATTCCTTGTAGACCTATATAAATTCCTAACCCAATAAACTACTCTTGGTGTGTGCCCATGATAGTGCCGCCCAAGGACTCTCCAATGTCACTGCTATATGATTCCCACAAGACAATTTATCAAAAAAGCAATGGCAAGAACACACCCGTTAGAAATATTACTAGTCAGAACTCTTACATTAGTATTGCACTCTCTTAAGCAAAGAAGAGCTGGACCTAAACCATTCCTAACTTCTCCAATTATAACCCTGGCTACCAAGCATAATCAAACATGCACTATAAAAAGAGATCACTTGCTCCACAAGCACAAAGTACTACAACAGATCTTTTGTAACTCAGCAAGTTCCAGAATTTGTCACCTAGTTTCCGATCATGTTATATAGCACCACAACATAGGTCAAAATAGCTCCTATCAAAGTGCAACTGATGCAAATTAAGAGAATAGACCAGAAATTTGAACAGCCAAAGTACAATGAACAACAAATAGAATCTTCCTGCAACTGAATTTGACACCACTGGAAGTGTTTTGTCTTTATATACCTAGTGCTGTAGAGATGTCCACGCTAACCAAAAATTCTTCTGGCTCACCTAGAACTCCTATGTCGGCATCTAGGAGAGACTCCAATATAGACTCTGAGATTAGCAATCTCAACTCATAACTAGAAAATCCCCCTTCACAAAATGGGCAGTTGAAGGCATGCAGCAGTCTGAAAGTAAAATTGCATGGCAATGGATATATGCAAATGAGCAATCATCCCTTAGTAGATATGTTCTGCTGTTGGATTGGTACTGTTCATACCAATATCCTTGAATCAGCAATTCACAAAACACAAAGGAACTCCCAAAGTCATCAACAAAGTGTTCTGCATTGACATGTTCTTCCTTTGTGATGAGCATCAGCCAGAATGTTTTGTTGTTGTCACTGTCCGCTCTCATTGTAATGTTGAACCCAACTCGCACCTGCTCTCCGACAAGGTCTTCCCTTGGTTCAGCCTCTATGTCATCCACCTCCTGGTTTGATAATAGCCTGGCAATGGTCCTAGACTTTGGTCATATTCTCCATAGAATCCACCCTAGAACATGGGCCTTCTGGTGGCAAGTGAATTTAGAATCTGGATCAAAACAAGCAACACAGAAACACGCTAATTGATGAAATTGTATCAATGTTGGATCCTTGCACGACAAGGGACAACATTGATGCATGCCTCTACTTCCTGGGATGGTATCGGCCTCCAATTTGTCAACTCGGCTAATTGCACCCTCCTTGATCTCCCAAAAGAATTTTGTGATTCTCTGGCGCTCACCAGCTCGCCCTACATGGAACTTGTTACTCTCCTCCTGTAAAAAACAAACTACTTGAGAAGCATTTTGCAATTGCCTTCCATTAGGTTTTAGTTGCTCCTTGAATAACTCCCATTTGAGAAGTGCACCCGCCCCATCTACTTCTCTTTTATCATGACCGGAGGCAAAATAATTCTAGGACATTTGGCATCCTTCTGGCAATTCGTTACTTATGGTCAAACTTGGACATCTGCTAATGAAATACCAATCTCGGGCTAATTTAAATTGTCCGCTGCAGCCATCACTCCTCACCACATGATTAGTTGGTTCATCATCCTCTAGCTTCAAATAATTCCAATGCAACATAAACGCATGCTGCACATACAGTGAGTCGTGCTGTTTATCATCAGAAATATAATAGTGAACCTCTTTAAGTACATATAGCTCACCATTAGAGAAAGTCCAGACAGGGTTCATTTGATACGTTATGTGCACCAGAATAGAGACCTATTTACTACGCCAGTGTATAAATTGGACTTTGTTCTGAACCTTTATAAAGTACTTTTTAGAGAAATCCACGCAAGCTATGAGAGTTCCAACGGGAAGGGAGGTGAAGAATTCTTTAAACAACAAGTCTTGCTATGAAGCCAAGAAATTATGCAGGATGAATTGAGACAGTTTAGGTTTCAAGTACTCAAAAGTTTGGAAGGCTTAGTCTCACAATATATGACCTTGATGGCCTTCTTTGGCTTTCCGTCTTCACCCACACCAATAGTCTTATACCTCGTTTGTTTCCACTTCACCAGACAGTTTGAAGAAACTTCACAGGGGCAAATCCGCAACTTGTCCACTCCATAATTCAAGCACTCATCTAGAACTCTAGAAGACATTCTTGCTTATACCACATCTCAAATTTACGCTTCTGGCACAGAATTGAATTCCACAGATGAGTTAGCCAGTCATAAACTTCATTAAATGCATCACATCCAGGCAAATTGGTTTCAGAATCTTCACTAGCAACACAAACAATGCAGTCACATGTGCAATCTTTGTGTACACCATGTCTATCACAATGCATAGCATTGAGGGCATCTCGGAGATCTACAAAATCTTGGTGGTATCTGCAACAGCACGTATTCCATGCTATCAATCCCTCAAACATTCTCAAATTGCATGGAGCTTTGGAAGACTTCTTTTCGAAATCTGTGAAGAACTACGACTGCCATCTAAGTATGCGTTAGTGCTTACCTACTTCCCCTAAATCAGAAAGGACTACAAAGCATTGCTTAAGTGCTTATACAAAGTGGACTCCGGACCCGCAAGGACCAAAGCAACTGATAGTGCTTACCTGCTTACATGGAACACAATAAAGGACCTCAAAGGAGCCCAAAAGTGTAGTAAAGGACCCAGGAGGACCAAAGCAATACACAATGCTTAGCTGCTTACATAGCACCAAGTAAAGGACCTCAAAAGAGCTCAGATACAAACAACTCTTACCATTTATTGGCAAAACTGAGCAAAAGACCAAGAAGGACCAAAGAAATGGTCCTGACTTAGCTTCTTAGAATATGATCATTTTCTAAATTCAGAATGAATCTGGGTCAAAGCACACTCAAAGGGACCATTGGGATTACTTTACTAGGACAGGATTTGAGTCCTTTTCTGAAATTTCAAAGCTATAAATTTCTTTGATGTTGTCAGTCTTTTTTTAAATTTAAAGATGAATAATATTGCAATGCATCCCTTTAATAAGTCAGAGAAAAGAAGTTTTGGAAAAATTGCTTAAAGGAATCTAAATCATCAATTTTAGGGCTAAATTTAGTGTCTTTTTAACAATAAAACACTTTAAATAGATGTTTTTATCCAAATTTTTTATACTACTTAAGAATAAAACTATTAAAAAAGATTTTATGTCATTAAACTTTAATCTTAAAATAATATAATTTTTTAATAAATTAATTGATTATTGACAAATTCTTGATTTGTTCTAAAAGCACACTTAAAGCATTCAATTCTAAAAATAGCTTACATAGTACCCTTAATGTGAATAATACATACATTTTTTATTTTGACACAATCACCATTTGGATTATTTTTTATACTGAAAAGGGCGTTCACGTGTTTTTACTTCTGAATATTATAGAAAATAAATAAATATTTAAATTGTATAAAAAGAGTCCTTTTCTATTCTAATGCATGATTATATATGCGCATGATTTTTTTGGATTCAATCACATTATTATTCATTAGAAATTAGACTACTTTTTGTCCATTGAAAAATCCGACATGCTGACATTTAAATTGCAATTGGAAGTTTAGTAAAGAATTTATGTTTTTTTGATGAATTAAAATATATTAGCATTAACAAGACTTGAAGTTCTAATAAAAAAGGACTTAATTATTTTTAATTAATAGATTAATATTAAAAAATAATAGATAGAAAGAAGTTACATTGCAGAATTTAGTGGGTCTAACCCCTTTTTGGATCCATTTGAGTGTGATTTGACCCATCTTGCTTAGCTTTTAGAAATCCCCCCTCTTTACCTTCTTAGAGTGAAGGAGCACAAAGGACTAAAGAACTCCTGAGAAGCAGTTGTGTGGATAACGGCTTTGAGTCTAGTAGTGAATGTGTCAAGGCAAATCTCATGATGTAAACTAACTTTTGAAAGTTGAAGGTAGTGCGTTGCATACTCAACGTACAACTTTGGAGCAATCCACTTCCTTACGACATCCTTGCAATTGGGAGAAACAATGGTCTCTTCTATCCACCACTGACAGATAATTTTCTTCATTGGATTGGAGAGTGCATTCGATTGGCCTCTTTTAAGATCTTTGAGCTAGAAAGCGTCTTCTTTATTGTCCATAAGAATTCTCCTAGCATTTGCCTTCTAAATGTTTCTCTAATCCACTCCAAGTAGCCCTGCTACACCCCTTCCACTCCCAATTCCAGGTGCAATTGCAAATGTAGTGACAATATTCTTTGTGTATACAGTTTTAGCTTTATAAAGACCCACTAGATGAATCTGCCTACCTGCTTTCAAGCTTCCTAGAACCTCATGACGTAATTTCATTGCAACAAGGTCCCTTAAAAGTGGTGGTACCATCTGTGTAAAAAGAGGTTGGCCTAACATCTTCATGATCGTAAGGTGATGAACCTCCATGTCATAACTCTTCATCTTCTTTGCAGCATACAAACTAATGTCTCAAGCAAAAGCGGCACTAGCTCTATGTGCTTGTCTCTTACCTATAGCTCCAAATGTAGGGTTTACATTCTTGTTTCTAACTGCTTGCAATTCTTGTGCACTTTGTACTCCAACTTCCCTAGCACGACATCTGCAGGTCCTCTCTCGACCATCTGCTTTGCGCTTAATGGCATACCAAGCACAATAATTGGAGCCCGGTACGAGGTACTCTCCAAAATCTATATTAGCTTCACAATCAACAGAATTAGGGGTTGATCCTACCATTTTGAATACTAACCCGACACGATTTATGTACAGTTCAGTAATGGGTAGCAATTTCTAAACTTCTAAACCAGCATGAAAGACTTTCTATACTCCCTTACAAACCAAATGAGCAAGATCCCATAAACTGACTTGACCACCCTTTCCCTAAACACTTCAGGAATTGCATCATAAGATTGAAATCACGCTCTTTGAAGTTCAAGGCTTTGAACTTAACTCACGATCACCGGTTCTGGGGGCAGGTTTTGCACCAAGAGGGAAGCACACCGTAGTTTGCTTCCAACGACACTTGTGCATCCTAAACTGAGATGGACACGGAAGCACAGTTGGTTTCTAGAAAACCCTAGTCTATAACCCTATTGTGCATCTTAAGCAGATGGATTGCATTTCAACTGGACTTCAAACTAATCCTAGAATTGATGTCCGAACCTTCTCCATTAAACAGTCGTGGACTCTCAGGCGGCGTCAAAAATATTTATTTACTTTCGATCTCTTCCTCATCATCACCAATGTGCTTCAAAGTATTCCACACCGCCTTGCTAACTTGCTGCCATAGAGCATCAGGTCGCCTCAAACCAGGGCCACCATACACAATGTCGGAGATAGTACTATTCATAATCAATGGATGCATAGCGCTCATTTTGTGGCTGAAAAAGTGAAATCAACAAAAAATTGAAACCCTCCGCACTCAAACCCAAAAGCAACGTACACCTTCTTGAAAATTGCAACACTCGACAAGCTCAAAGGGCTGACATTAAATCAAACCAATTGTTGCAACCTTCACAAAACGGCACGTGGAAAACTTTCCAAAGCCCTAATCTAAGTAGCAACATTTGAAAACGAAACAATCGGAAACAATAATTGCAATACAAGTGGATATGTTGGTTCAGGCTTTGGCAGTAATGAGAGGATCAAATCCTTCATTGAAGATCAATAATGCTTTGATATCATAATAGCTGAAAACTTTGAATTGCATCTGTTATCCTAAACGCGCCTCCGCTTCATAAAACATTCATCCAAATATTTTAGCAAGTAAGGAAAAAAAGGCTGGTTATACGTAGTATTTGGTACTTATTCTAATTGACATTTTTTTGGAACATCACCATTTTTTTAGACAAGGCACATGTAGTATGTTTCAATGAAATGGTACAGAAAAATTTAGAGAATTTGAAATTGTGTCACTTCAAGTAATGAATTTCAAGCACATAAAGGACTTGTTACGCCCAACTTAGCTCCTATTAGTGTGCTTTCACCCCCCTACAATGAGCTCCTAAATGATCTCCTCACTCTTGAGGTTCCACGGCCTTTGTATCAATCAGACGTATCCTATAGCCATCAGATCCGCCTTTAACTGCTTCCGGAGGGTCTGGTTGGAAGGGATAGCTGGACAAACCACCCGGGCTACTACCGCTAATTTATGGGAACCACTGCCCTCCGCCATAGAATACCGACACAAAGACTAATCTGGCGCAAACAGCACCGACTTTACTTTTCTCTCCTTGTCAAAATCCCTAACACACCACTCTTTCATTCAACTATACGCACGTAGAGTTCTGCGAGAAAAAGAGAAAGAGAGAAATAGAATGGCGATGGGCTTAAGTACCCGACGATTGGCCAACGGTTCCCGGAGGAGAATGGATAGGAGACCATTCCCGTAACGGTACCCTAGTTTCCTAGACTGGATTTTTAGGTCATAGATTCCCTCTATTTGGGACATTTTTGGATTTTGGATTCTACCTTTCATCTGGTGACTTAACAAGAGTTAACAGTTCTAACAATTCGGAAACTAACTATTCTAAAATTATCCATAGTTGAGTCGAATTTTCTATATTTTACCAAAGAAATCGAACAATTTAGACTATCCTAATCCTTTTCTAATCCGTTCCTATATGTTATGAGTTTTCATACTCCCACATACATTGTGCAATTGAGTCCATTATTACTATAGGACTTATAATTCTATATTGATTTGTGGACTTTATTAACAAGAGATTGTTGTTGACCTTGTTGTTCGTAAGTTTCACAAAGATACTGCTAAAGACAAGGTCACCTCGAATAGAGTGGCTGCAGCAATGAGGAGATCTAAGAAATCGTCAAAAGCTATCAAAGATTGTATCCATAGCAGCTCCTACTCTTGGACTTAAATTTCTACAGTAGGTAAATATCTGGTTCAACATGACTTTCTGGAGTTGATTTGACTATCACTTCTTAGTAGCTGACTAATTTGTATTGTCCCTCAATTATACAGATGGAGAGGCACTGGAGTCTATTTACGGTATTGAATTGACCTTAGAGAAGTTGCAAATCGTTTCATTTGCCATTGCCCCTGCCACACACAAATTGAAATGGCTCAAGTGGATGAACACATGTTGACTGATACAAGAGGCACGTAGATTTCTAGCCCGTCCCGTTATTGAAGACAAACTAATGTTGTTTCTGGCAAGGGCTTGTTGGTATGCTGGGGTATGTTTCAATATCCATCTTTGGTTTTCTCAATTATGGGGTTTATTGACGTCACTATAAGGTTGCTTTCTTCTTTATTTCTCAATGACAGTGTCTTTTTTTGTATGTAATGCAATTGTATATGCAGCTAGAGGAGTCATCTCTCGCTTTGTTCAAGACCGTCTACAAAGCTAACAACATTCCTATCAATATGGATGTTGCGATAGAGTCGCAAACATTGTTGGAAGATCTAGAAGATTGGAGAATGAAGTTATGAGACATGGCCTATACTGGCATGTTCAAGAGAGTAGACTCTATCAAGAAGTCAAATACTTTCATCAACCGTAATGGAGCATCACTTGCAGTTAAGGGGTTGCTTTACAGGTATTTTATATATCATTTCTTGCTATTCTCCTATGGACTCTATAGGAGGATTGATCAAAGGTGGCCAGTCCAAGTGCGTGTCTCAGTATCAAGAGGGCTTCCAAAGGAGCCACTTCCTTTACTAGTTGAAGTGAATCAATATACTATTTCTGCATTTGCGTTATTTATTGGAGTTATAACGGTCTCAATAAGCCAAGACGTGGGCAAGCTATATGTGTGTCTCGGTATCGAGAGGGCCCCGCTCAAGAACAACTCTTGAGCAAGTTCTAGGAAATCTGAAACCTAATTCCAGTTCTATGCTTTTTGAGTGGTGTCTTTAAGGTCCCCTTGTGTCAAGAGTTGTGCCACCCATATGGGTGTCTTGATACCAAGTGGGCCCTAGAAGAAGGGCACCTCTTGCACAATTTCTTAGAAATCTTAAATCAAATTTCAATTCATTGCTTTTTAAGGGGGGGCTTTGAGGTCTGGGTGTGTCAAGAGGTAGGCTGACCATGTGGATGTCTCAGTATTGAGAGGGCCTCCAAGGGGAGGCACCTCTTGCATGAGTTCATTTGAATCTGATTTTAATTCAAATCGGACTTCAAATTAGGGTCTTTATGGTCCCGGTTTGTCCTAAGTCAGGCTTCAAATGGGTCTCTTGGCACCAACTTGTCCTCCACAGAGGGCTCCTTTATGGATGAATTCTCGATTTTTGTCTACAATTTTTTTCTAGTATGTTCTAATGTCTTCTATTATTGTTGAATCTAGATATTTCAAGTTCAAGTTTTGTACAAAGAAGGCTATAGAGAAGGCGTATTTAGCGCCGTTTCTTACTATAAGGTTGGACAGATTGTCTCCCGACTTCATGTTCTCTACTTTCCAGCTGTGCCTTTGGACCACTCCTCATCTGCAGGCGTGCCCATAGTACCTAGAGTGTAATATCAGCACTACTCCACATGAAGAGGAGACCCTACTCAAGAGACTCAATTAAGGAAACTGCACACGTTGAGCCAAAATTTGATGAATTTGCAGGATTGGATCCCAAAGCGTGAACCAAAGCCATCACCAAGAGGGAGTTGGCCAATAAGGGGAAGGAAGAAAAATGGGAAGACGCAAAGAAGAAGATGAAGGAAAACAAGAAGAAGCTTGTGGCGGCCAAGGCCAAGAAAGAGGAAGAGAAAGCCAAGAAGCCTTCCAAGAACTAGCTACAGGAGTGGCAAAGATGAAGGATATATCATCCGATTTCTCACTCACTCAAGAGCGCCTGGTGCACAGTCTCACACCGACACCTAAAAATATTGACCCTGTTCCGGACCTAGACGAGTGCATCTTCAACTTGCCTTTGGACAAGCTCTATGTCCACTAGAAGGAACTTGAGAACATTGACGCCTTTCTAGGGTGATTGCACGGTTGAGTAGACTACTTTACATGTCACGGTGCTTTTTTCAGTGACATCTTTGCATTGCAAGCCACATTGTAGATAATTGACTACACTGCTATAGCTATAAATTGGAAGATACATTCTCAACTTGAATATAGAGAAAACTATATAATTGTTTAGAAGGTCTCTTCTTTAAAAAAGAACATTGGACTTTTAAAGTTGCAGTATAAATTTTGCAAACTCCATATAGCATTGTATAAGAGTCATTCTTATATGTTCTCTTCATTCTTGTTCTTGTATTAGTGACTCATCATGTGTTGTAATATAGATTGAGGTGCCTAGAAATTATAATGTTTACCTTCATAATGATTTTAAAATAGTAGTTATAGACTTTTAAAGGGTTTGAATTGAATCATATTTTCAAAAGTCCATAGAAGAGTCAAACAATGTGTTTTCCAAAAAAAATAAAAATCCTAAATGTTGCTAGAAATTGCAAATGGGCTTTAAATCAACATTGGAGATTGGATCAATTTCAAATAGTTGGCATTTTCAAGATATAGGGTACCAAAATGAGTGAATGATGTTACTAGGTATTTTGGGTGGAATACATTGTAGGGTTCAAAAAGGATCCTCTCCAATGCTTGTTCTACACCACAATGTGTCTTTCTTTAGATTTTTGTGCTCTTTTTCCTTGTGCAAAGTTTTTCTGGCTAGCCTTATAGTGAGTTCTATGGATATGGACTTCCGCCACCTTTGGTCCACTCAACCAAGAAACCACCCCCTAGCAATGGTTGGTTCACTTCCATTTGTTCACGGCTTATGCTTTCTAATGCTTTGATAATGATTGTTATAGGTTATTGGGCCACATGTTATAGATTTTCCAGATTATTGGCCTTGGGCTTGGAGCATTGAAATCCTCTTATTTGCTTGATGTTAATTTATTGTGCAACGGATGTCATTTGCAGCATTCCAATGACAAGGACCCGTACTTCAATGATAAAGTGAACACCCAGGCCGCTGTCGACTTGATCATTATGGACGTCCCCAAAGGACTTGATGTGCCAACTATTTCTATTCTACCTACACCCATTCCCAAGTGGAATGAATGAATTCAAAAAATATTACCTCCTGGAGGTCTTTGATTTTACCCAGGAGTACCTCCACGACAATGGCGATTTATTGGTGATATACTCTGCTTCTTCTAAACAACATAAAAGCCCTCTTCTCGGATGCTTTCATCACTATAAGTTCCGCATTCTCCTCACATGGCTAGGCAACAACCACCTCCATCTAACATCACTTGTTGATCTTACGAAACCAGTAACAACTCTTCTACCCTCATATATGTTTCAATTGAACTAGCATTTCCCAAGTATTGATTTATAACTTTTGCTTTTGTGCGGACTAAGCGCTTTGCCATCTCTTTGGTGGTTAAAGAGTCTGGCCCAAAGACAAAGAAGCATTTCACATTCCAGTATGTTCCATCCCACTTTGCAGTTGGGATCACCAAGGGCACAGACAACATTCTTTTCAACTTGTGTTTCAAAGAAGATGTCACCATGAATGGGGATGTATCATGGCGGGGCCCTCGTGAGAAGGCCAAACGGTTCATGCAAATGCTGGTCGAGAAAATGACGGAACCAAGAGACGTCCTCGTTGATTGCACTGTGACCATATGTAATAATTGGACTTGATTACTTTGTGGATAAATTTGTTGTAGAGTCCAATTTGCAAAAGTCAGACACTGCAGGCAATTCTAGCTCAGCCTAATCTAAGGGATGTTTTGTTGTTCTAAACTATGGTATTTCCTATGCGTCCTCTTCAATGCCAGAAAGATGATTTTCTACTTTATTTGAAGTTGACTTCATGTTTTTTTATTTCATTATGCATTCTCAAAAATGGGGCATACTTTTTCTATACCTACTACACCCTAAACCATTTATGCACAAATTGTTAATATTGTTGAATATATTGAAACCTCTAGACATACATAAAGACAAAGTAATGCTGGAGTTTTAGAATTGCTTGTTGTCTTAAATGCATGGTCAAAACATTCAATTGCAGCAACAGTGATTGCATTCAATGATTACAATAAAAAAATATTTAAAAAATATTAAAATATTAAAAAATAATAAAAAATAATAAAATAATATTAAAATATTAATAAAAAATAAAAATAAAATAAAAATAATAATAAAATAATAAAAAATGTAATGATTGCAATCTGACATGGTACTCATGCCACTCTATAATTCTGATTTCTATAATTTTGAATTTTTTTTAATAATATTATTTTTTTAATATTTTTTTACACTATTTAGTTGAATTGTTGCCTACTATTCTACGACTGCAATTTGTTGTCAAAAAAATTTTTTTTTTTTTTTTTTTTTTTTTGGCGTTGCGTTCTCTTCGTTCCCAGGAATCACGGCCCTTCCAGGGTTCATGTTTTTTCTAATGTTTAAGGCCCAATATTTTTCATAACTTTTGACTTTACGGGTAAAAAGTTATTGCATGATATGTAATTTTCCCCGTTCAGCGGGCAGCCTAGGCAGCTCAAAAAAATTCCTTAAAAAACACTTTTTTGAAAACTTTAAATTTGGAATTGGTTTTATAGATTTATATATATTTGGAAAGCTTTTAATCATTCCATTTAGATTATCGAGTCAAAAGCTATGAGGATTCTTAGTTGGAGGGTAGTTATAGAATCTCTATTCTAAAATAAACTCTGAAGTCCTTTTTCTGACTCAATTTTCAATATTTTTGAATAAAACAAAAAACATTGGGTGTATATTTTTTATTACAATATTACACCGCTAGGATTGGCATTTTTCAATTCCACAATTAAATTCTTGACAATTTAGTATTTTGAGTCATTCTCTACTTCTTCCTACTTATTATTTTTTTCCTGTATGTTATACAATTCCAAATGATCGGAAAATTTTCAAGCATTTAGTCAACTTGCCTTGAAGAATGAATCCAGAGAGTAACCACAATTTTGGACATTTTTTCATACAAATGTGACCTTGTGAAGGGCAGCTGCCCGGATTTTTGCAGTGATTAAAAAAGGATTTTTGTCAATTCAAAAGCTATTATCTTGCAATCTACATGGTGGAAAATCTTGCAATCTACATGGTGGAAATTTTTTCCACATCTTTTTAAACTAGTGTACTACAAGATCCTACGGTTACATGAGTTCAAAATTTTTTTTCTCTAAAATTTGGTACTTGCATTAGAAATGGCAATTTTGGAGCGGTTTTGGTAAAAACATAGTTAAGAACCTTTAGGGGTTAATTAGAGTTCAAAAGACGTTATAAGTGTATTCACATGGCATTTGGGCAAAATCCCTACTAATGGGGTGAAAACTGTCCAAGAAGTCCGGAAGCTCTCTAGGCACTTCTATTTACTAAAAATTAAGTCTACTTAGGTGTTTAAGAGGACATTTAAGGGTTGGAAGGATATTAAGCCACAATGGCCCAACCATAGAGCCACCTAATTATAGACTATTGAAAGGTTTGACAAGCAAAAGTGTATACTTATACTAGAAAGACAAAAGATTAGGGAAGAAATCATGTGACAATGCAGATGAAACTCGGGACCATGACTACGGGCAATCTATAGACAAAGAACAGCAGTTCTAAGCAGGAAACACGCTAGGAGCATAACGGTGAAGGGTAGTTGCTAGATTCCCTAGACCAAGAATGATTCTTCCCCGAGAGGGAATTAACCGTATATCCAAAATGATTCCCCCCCCGTGTGGGAATTAAACTGAAAGGTAATAAATTAGACACTCCTTTGATTAGTGCAAGAAAAATTTGTAAGCTTGCATGTGGCACTTGGAAACTTCCTAGAGGTTGCCCAAAAAAATTTGTAATTTTCCAAATTGTGGAAATGACTCTCTGGGAAGTCAATCGTGTTTTTATGCATTGGGATTTTCTAGAAAATCCCAAAGTGGCGGTAAAATCCCACTAAAAGTTAGGATAAAATGTTTAGTGCTAATAAAGCGCCTGACCAAGTTCCATTACATTCTGACCCCGACAAGTACCAGAACCGGCGACACTAACAAATTTTTAACGGATTTTAAAACATTCGTTATATTGACTGGCACACCAGGAGCTCCCGAGTTTTGATTGGAGTCAACTTGGACTCTTTTCTTACTATTTTGGACCCTATCAACAACCCAGTCCAGTCAAAACTTGAAAAAAAATTATCTTCAACAATTGTATTTATATTTTTTTTAGCAATATGCTAAAAGTTGGTTTTAACATACGAAATGGCCTGGAAATATGGGGTAGGAAGACCCTTGGACTAATTTGGGTCTTTTGAAGACAATGGCACAATTGGGTTAGAGTTTGGAGCAATTCTCCAAAAGTTAGAGTGATCACAGCAGTAGTATAGAATTTTAATTTAGTAAAATTGGATTTACCTAGGAGTAGAAGTAGGTAATTGGAGGGAAGGTGAGAGCCTTGAGCGAGTATATAAGTCCATCTCCTCCCTTCTCTTTGCACCCCTTCTTCATTTCAAAACACGGCCATATTGTTGAAATTTTGGCAATTTGCCAAAACTTGTTTGAATTGTGATTTGGAGTGATTTTGTTCCTTGATTTTTCTATTACCTCTTGTATTGAATCCATTTCAAAGGACGTTAGGGTCCCTTTGGAAAGCTTGCTAACCTTGCGTTTGAATTATCCTTGAGATCACTTTGAGTAATAACACCAAGGATATTTGAATCAAATCCTGGCTCTGCCGTTAGTTCAAATACTTTGGAGCTTGAATTATTGTGTTTATAGAGTCCTTGTTCACTAACTTTATTCCTACGAAGCTTCGGTGTGGGATTTCCAGCCGTTGGTTTGAGAAAATCCCCCTAGGGTCTTGCCAAAGGAGCACAAGGTCCAAAGTATTATTTGAAAGTCTTTAAAGAGATTTTGGGTTGTATCCAAAACTCTTGCAAAATTGTTCTAAAATTTGAGGGTAAAACCTCTAATACGGCAAAGCTATTGCCTATAAAGTCCTCCCTTGTTTACATTTTTTATCCAAAACTTAAACAAACTTCCTAGAAATTTGGGCCTAAATCCCCCAAACGGCGAACCTTCGCATCTAGTTCAAATTTTCCAGTTTAATTTGTGTTAAGGGGTCCCATTTGGAGAATCAAGTTTTTGGTTTAAAAAAACCAGAACTTTGGCAACAACCGCCAACTCAAAAATTAGGAAATACTAGTCCAGCAACCGACCGAGGGCCAACTAGCCAGTTCAAAAGTTCAGGAATCCAACCAAGATTTAATTGATTTCTTCCTAAACTAACTGGTGTTTTGGAAATTACAGTCAACTAGAGAGTTTGTGAGGGAGAAGATTAACTAAAATTTCAGATTTCTCCCTAATTAACTAATTGGAACAACTCCAAAGTTAACTAATTTCAGATTTCTTACTAGTTAACTAATTGGAACAACTCCAGAGTTAACTAATTTCAGATTTCTCACTAGTTAACTAATTAGAACAACTTCAGAGTTAACCAAATTTCAGATTCTTACTAGTTAACCAGTTGAACAAAGCTTAGAATTAACTAATTTCAGATTTTTCACTAGTTAACTGATTGTGAGCAAAGCTAGAGCTCTCAATTTTTCAACAGAAACAAACTAGAGAGTTGGTAAAGGGCAGTTAACTAAATTTCAGATTTACAAAGGAGAACTAGAGTGAAGAAGGACAGTGTGATTTGGTTGAGGTATTACAGGAAAAAAGAGTGTGATAGATCAGAACATATCACTCTCAAATTGAAATTATCAAGTATGAGTCCTTACAAGTAGTGTATTAGCACGTCTACATACTAATTTCATTTGAAACTTCTTCTTTTGTGTGTATACAGCATATTTGTCAGACCAAGGACACCATAGCTTCATCTTGGAAGGCAAACGTCTAACTCTAAGCAACAACACTCGCAAAACAATTTGCAAGTGAAGAAGACAAGTGCTTTAGTACAAAGTTTAAGTGAAGGAGGTTCATTCAATTGAAAATATTTGAACCCCTTAAACAAGGTTGAAATTTGTTTATATGCCAATGAAAAAGGAAAAAACAAAAGAATAGTTGACTTTATTAGATTCTAGAAGTTAATTATTAGTAGAAGAAGTTAGATAAACTTTGTTTCCAGACCTCGTTTGATTGCAAGGGAATTAACCAAGAAGTTGGTATTAGATTTGGTTAGATTTTAACCCCACAAAATATCTCCAAAAGTTGATATTAGATTTGATTAGATTTATTCCGTGGAAAATATCCCAAAAGAAAAGGAAATACTTGAAAGAAGAAAAAAAAGAAAAAAAAGAAAAAAAAATACTTAGAAAAAAGATTGGGGATTTATAAAAAATCATTAAAAAAGGTAATAAAAAATCTAACACCAAAACATCAAACACCAAAGATGGAGTTGGAGCATGCGATTGACCACTGGGTGGCATTGTACAACGAGAAAAGCAACAATGTTCAAATTAGTAACTGATTATTTTTACTTCTTGTACTTTTTTCCAAATTATTAGATTAGACGTTAAACTTTCCAAATTGTTAGTGAAATTGGAATCATCATAGGAAATTAAGAAAAAACCCAATAGAAATTTACAAAGGACTTTTAGACATTTACTATAGCAATTATACAAAGATTTTACCACAATTAAGAGAAAGTTATTAGAATTTATTCCTAGAAGAAAAGTAGCTGTAAAAAGAGAGGTTACCAAGAGTAATCTTTAAGGAATATTTTAGAATCTTTTTAGAATCTTTTAGGAATCTTAGGCTACAAGGTAAAAGTAGCGGTAACCTAGAACTTTAGGGTATAAAAGAATTACGAAAGAATTTTGATGAACTAGACAATGGTCAAAATTCACTTTTATACAACATTTATCCAGAAAGTCAAAAGTAAGAAGCTTTTATCTTCTTAAAACTTTGAAGTAAGGGCTAAAGATAAGAATATTGATCTCAAGAAATAAAAGTCAAAACTCCAAATTTACTCGATTAGTAGGAATTAATTGAGAATTTATTACTAAGGATAAAACTGGATCATTACATGTCTTCATTAAGGAAAATTGTATAAATATTCTTCAATTGTTCAGCTATACCATTGCCCAAACGGCAACTGCTTTTGTTGACAATGTAAATGCACACAATTGCATTTCTTTTTAACCTTTCTTTCTTTCTTTCTTTGTTCATAATCACAATGCTCCAAATGGGCTCCAACTAATCCTACTTATACAATCCTACTCTTCTCCTTCCAAGTTTCCACAATTTTAGGTTTTAAGATTTCTTTTGGTGAGTTTAGGATGTTTATTGAGGTGAGGATTTTGTTTTTTTGAGGCCTTGTGGAGGGTTTAGGTTTGAGGATTTGGTGGTGGCTTTAGGGTTGGATTTTGGTTGGAATTTGCAAGCTCAAATTGTCTGTGGTGTGTATTATGCAGTCGCGCGGATCTTGGTTGTGTTGCTGACATTAATTAGGGTTTTGGTCGCGCGGTTCTTGGTTGTGTTGCTGTCTTGCTGACGTTGATTAGGATTTTGGTATAGGGTGAGTAGTGGAGAGTAAGGGATTTGCGGAGGTGTTGTTCGGAATTATGAGGATTTATTGGGATTTGGGGTGGCTCATGGCGCTTGAAGGACTGTAGGTAGCATATCTGCATGCTTGGATTGGCATGCTCTTTGACATTAGGATATAGCACCTCAACCTGATAGCAATAAGATAGCTCTCAAGTTATTCTAGGGGTGAATTTGCAGACACTTTTGGATGCAAGACCTTCGTTGTGTCGCGCAGATATCTCAAAAATTCTCACCCCATTAGCTTTACAATGTTATTAAAGATAAGTTAATTTTCATTTAATAGGACGTAGATAGGTAATAAAATAACGCTAAATTAATGCCATGTTAATATTGACTAAATCTTATCTAAGTAGTTACCATGCTAATGATGCTAAGATCACATTAAAACATAGTAACACCATTTGCATCACACCAACATGACTAAAACAAATCTAATGCGTATTAACTGAACATGAAGAACTTTGCCTATCAAATGGAGGTTATTTTGTGGAGATCAAACAGTACCTGATTAGTATTGGTTTGAAGAGAAATCAAGCAATACCTAATTATTATTGGTTTGAAGAGAAATCAAACAATACCTAATTAGTATTGGTTTGAAAAAACGAATTTGCAGAAATCTCGAAGATAAGACCCGTAAACATTCAGTAATATAAGCTTTGCCGTATAGAACATGCTCCTTGTCCACATTAGATGACGGCCCAACCAGTG
This sequence comes from Neckera pumila, assembly GCA_963969595.1. Taxonomy (NCBI): domain Eukaryota; kingdom Viridiplantae; phylum Streptophyta; class Bryopsida; order Hypnales; family Neckeraceae; genus Neckera; species Neckera pumila. The sequence goes on from OZ018418.1 coordinate 4,270,532, forward strand.
AGTTGACATTAATTACGACACTAACCTAGAATAGAAGGAGCCCGTTATCCATCTGTCATCACAAATTCAAAGCCACAAAGACGACCTTTCACACCAAAAAAAGCATCCTCGTTAATGGTTGCACTGAGAGCAGGTATGAAGTACCATGTGTTTACCACTTGGAGAATAGTTGGCCTACGAGAGGGTGGAGCGGCTGCTTGTTATCTCCTTTGGTCACAAAATTTACCATCAACTAGAGTTTTCTGGTCTTGCAATCCCTGCCAAAGAAGAGCACCAATATGTAAAAGATGCAAGCGATGTGGAACATACATTTGAAATGCAAAACTTGAATATATTCAAGAGGCCAAATCTACAGCAGACTAGATTTCTCGGCTATGAGAGAGACTAACAGAAAGATGATTAGGAAGACTAATACTTGAAAAATAGACAGTGCAAAAAATACAATATTCTAATGCTCTGACGAGAGTAACTTGTAATGCCTTCGTAAACCACTCGCAAGAATTTCTCCGTATATTTGCGGAGAGAATTCTGAGGCGTAATGTCTGATTGCGCAGGTTTTCTTGCGTAATCGGGCATTACGCATTACTCATCCAACTTCAATTTTTCATCCTCGATTTTTCATCCTTTTGTTTGTGATTTATGTCGGGCAATGGCTCCTTGTCCTCAGGCGTTTTGGGAAATAACAGGCCTCCTCGTCAAGCTCCGCCCTCCTCATTGGCCCGTTATTTTCCAAAACACCCTCCTCCTCGAGCATTGCCTTATACAAAACTCTCATGTTTCGTTGGTAGAACTCAAAAAAAATCCATTTACTCACCTACCACATCAGATAGTGAGATGCTTAAGAAAACCTTCATGAGTCCGAACATTATATGGTGGCAACTCTTCTATGTTTCTTTCACCATATTCCTGACCTAATTTCAACACCTGCTAGCAAACATGGCATTTTTCTAAATTGTCAGATTTACGATACAAAATCCAGTGCATGAATAGCAAACCAAAAATATTCACTAATGGAGGATAGTCCCTAAGTGCATGTAAGACATACACGTTCCATTCATCAAATCAAGATTTTAAATGCATCATGTAACAATTTTACAGACTTTCTATACTGCGTCAATAGTCTTACAATTCAAGCTTATGTACCTAAAATCATGTCCTAAAATAAAACATATATGTAGGTGAATTTAAGAGAGAAATGCTTAATTTAATGGTCAACGTAAGAATTTGCAGTGGAGATGGAATATGAACAAGAAAGGACTTAAGACTCTTTCATTTTTATATTTGGCATACAAGGACAAGGTCTGAACACAGGACACAATACCTCACCTGGTTGGATATATCATGCTGGAGAAGACAGTTGTGAATAGGCATGATTTTATCAATTGTTTGGGGCATGAAGCCTAAGTGTAAACTTTACAGTACTTCCACTTGCACTCTCCGGTCCTCTTCTTTTGGTGTAACATACACCCCTTTTGATTTCCACTTCTTTGTTCCATATGAGAATTCCATCTGTAGGTAAATCAAGAAATACTTCTCAAACTACTTCGTAATCATTCCTGCAGAATGACCGACTAACATGAAAAGAATGGGCGCACTCTTGTTGTAACTTTACACAAAATCAATGTTGAAAAATAATACAGGTCAAATATCAGACAGCCTTATATTTTTTATTAAAAAAAAAAGTATGCAAGCAATGAAAATGATTTAAATCCTTGCAATAATAGCTAATGACCAGAAATCAATAATTTGACCTTTAAAATTACTACTAAATGATTTTATCCCGCTTAAAATCGCTTTTATACAAGCCAAAAGCAATGTCCCACCGATGGCCTAGATTTAACAAAATAATCTAGGATTTATGTTTGTAATGACAGCCTAAAATGATCACAAAGACAGGTAAAACCAAATAAGACGGAACCAAACAATTTAGAATCCGAGCATTTCTAAAATACCTTACAAAATAATTTTGAAACAAGCAATAACTTCACCACATTATTTCTGAATGAATAATTAGAAAATGAAAACAAACCTTATTGCAGTAGGCATATGGAGTGGAGCAAGGCACTATGGGCATCATATATCTCCTAGCTTCACCTGCGGGAGAACTCTTGCCAAACTTCCCCAATCGCCCAATCAGATCATGAACCTATTGATCCTTCTCCTGCAGTTGCACTTTGTATGCCAAATTTTGCATTTTACATCCTCCACACTTGCCAAAGTACTCACATGGTGCTCCCACTACATTGTCATGAAGTGACAATGTCTTCAACTTGTACACCTACAGAGAACCACTATTTTCAACAAAACTTTACATTTCCCGCTATCGACATTCTCATCATAAACCTCCACCACATTGAAGAAATTACAATTTTAACCCTTAAACCTCATAACATACTAATTTATCCTATTAGTAAGGCACATAAGCAGAGTCACTTGCAAATGTAGTGTGACTACAAAAAAAACTGTGAAAACTAATAGAATATAGTAATATTTCAGCCTGCAGTAATTTAAAGTAATATGACTTTGGTAAATTGATAGGATAAATCTGTATAGTCATTTGAAAGCAAAAAATTCTATTTTTGCAAGGATATCAATTCAAGTACTTCAAAACTCACCTAAGACCTCTAGTCGTCCTTTCACAAGTTTCGTGAACACTATAAATCCTCAAAACTGATCAAAAGGTAAAAGAGTTTTGATCTTTGAATATGCGTGAGCCCACAAGATCTTCTTCAATTCTGACAAGTTATCTGGAAATCTTTCGAATGCATGCTTGGGTGATTGCAAGAAACACTTGTACTATTTTGTGTCACACGATGCATTCTGATTTGTTTTTTGGGCATAACTTTTGCATTCTACATCCAAATGACTTAAGATTTGTAGGGAAGGTGCTCATGACCATTATACATCTTGAATAATTTTTTTGTAATTTTCAAGAATGTTTTATTATATAAAAACAGCCCTGATTTCATGTCACACTTGCCAATTTGGAGGTTTTTAGTACTATTTTGGACCCAAAAAAACGAATTTGGAGCTGAAATTTGGATGAGATGGTCTTTTGATAGACTTCTATCTCTCCACGAGAGGAATTTTAAAAAAAGTTAATTTTGTATAGTGTGGAAGTCTACAAAGTGAGCTTCTTTTTGCTTGCATTTCGAAACATATAAAACATTATTTTGGTGGTTTCTTTGGTGAATGACCATCTCCATAGAGCTGTTGCAAATGGCTAGTTTTGATTTTGTGTATTTACTTATATTTACTATTTTTCCCTAATTAGAACATGAAGGTATGTATTTTCTTGTGACTTAGCACTTTTCAGGTTCTCCTACTTAGAGAATTTTCCTATGAAATTCCTTCCGTGGGAACCTTCTTCTTAAAGGTGTATACATTAATCATATTTTTATGAATTTTTAAAAAATTTGTTTTCTAGTTTTAAAGTACTCCCGAAAAAAACAGCCAAACGCAACAAATAGTACAAGTGTTTCTTGCAGTCACCTACTTCTATCCTTTGACCCAAATGCTCTAATTTGAGCTGATTTCATCATTCAAAAAACAAAAATAAGATTGAAAAAATAAACTATAACTTGTTGAAGCACAACAACGACATCATGGTGTACCCATTTCACAGCATCATCCTCTTCAATCCATGAATTGAAGCCGAATTATTTTGTCACCTCAGACCAAAAGAAACTGGAAGCAAGAGCGCATGAAATTAGTCGATAGAAAAAACCTCGTACTGTGCAAGAATTACAACTACACTTCTGCATCCTCTCTAGCTAATCCTCCGTCAAAATCACTTGCACTTGAAATTGCAAAATTGCAAATCGAAAACCTTGGTCGACTCTTCTGCGGAACCCCAGTGGCTCCAATGTCTAAAACAATCATCCTTTCTAACCCACCATCACAACAGCATCGCTTGAAAAATCTATTACACTTCAAAGGAAAGCAAAGCAACGCATATGATATGTTTATCCAGAGGTTTCAATTTGCCGCAAGGGACTTTATCTCAAGAAATCCTAATCCAGAGTTCCCGGTGTTCCCATTCCCGGAGTTCCTCGTTGGAAACGCCGATGTTCCCAATGTTGGGAGCGGTTGCGTTTCCAACAAGGCCCTTAAAAATTAGAACTTTAGGGTAAAAAATAACTACGTAAGAATTTTGATGAACCGACACGGTCAAAATTAACAATAAATAACAATTATCTAGGAAGTCAAAAGTTAGAATTTAAGGATAAAAAAGAATTACGTAAGAATTACGTAAGAATTTGATGAACCGACATGGTCAAAATTCCACTATAAATAACATTTAAATCAGGAAGCTAAAGGTTAAGAGTTTTTACCTTCTTAAGAATCATAAACAAAGGTAAAAAGATAAAACCATTGATCTCCAAGGATAACAAGAAAATTCCAAGTTTATCCCACTAATAAGAAGTAGTTGAGAATTTATCTTAAAGCTTTAGAAGGCTTACCAAAGATAATTGAAGTTAAAACTTCATCCATTATTATTTGCTAGAGATCTTCGTTAAAGTTAGAATTCTTTGTCATTAAAGAAAGAGCAAAACAAACCCTATAGATTAAGTTATTTTTTCCCATCTTGTTTGATTAATGACTATTGGACCTCAGTTTTGGCAACTAAAGTAAAAATCGACCGCCAATTCTAACAAGTGGTTCAGCTTAGTTATTTTGATTAAGTATTAACCAATAAACAGTTAGGATTAGGAAAACAACAAAGATCTAGCGCTTGGAAGGCTCAACCTGATTACACGTTGTTAGACACCCCTTGGAGTTCAACCTCACAAATACAAGAACCTGGCTTTGCATACACTTTATTCCAAGGGTGGGAAAAAAGAGCCCACAGCTTGTCTAAAGTGGGACTCACAAAATGCGTCCAATATTAATGTGCCATTAAAATAGACAAAAGCAATCATGTTGGTAGATAGTCTTCCGACCTACAGAATTTGAGCTAATGCTCCATTAATTCAAAAAAGTGCTATACAAGGGCTATCCAGCTTCACTGCCAACAAAATGCGACAAAGATTGTAGTGACCCAATGGCAACACTACTCAGACCATTAGGATGGCTTGTGTTAATGTACCATACAGTTAGCGGTTGTCATTTTGCCTAGACCTAACTACACCATCTACCATTTATTGTTGCAAACCTGGATATTCTTCAAAAGCTCCAGGAAAATAAGCGTCAATGCCAGTGTTAGTGTAGTATCTCCCTTCCTTAGGCCAAAGGTTGTCGTCTTGTGCAAAGAGCTCAAGCCTCTAGATTGGCTCCGACCTCGGCTGTACTATTGGCCACAAAATTGGCTCCCACACTGGCATCTTTACTTTCTCTTGTATTGGAATTGGTAATTTGCAAACTTTGTCCATTCCAAGTTCTTGCCATATCCTTGACATAGAAGAGCCCTCACTTCATTGGATTCAAAAGAAAGGAGCCTCCCTTTCCTTTTTTTGACTTCCTCATCAACTTTTGCAAGATATTCACACAAATCAGACTTGCACATTGGAAAGGAAGCCATCTCAACTAAACCAGGTCCACTAGCAAGTGACTATGTGATCAAGAAAACAAGGAAGAACAAAAAGAAACAATGCTAGAACCAAAAAGTGGAGGCTAAACCCAAAAATGAAAAGCACATTTTGTGCCATAACCCTTCATCATACAGAAATGAGCAGCAGTGAATGGGATTAGAAATCCTTAACATAGAATGAGTAATGAAGTGTCCTAAATCCCTAAACATCAAATCCAAATATCATGGAGAAATTCAAATCATAGACTACATCATACTAAAAATTCCAGAATGAAGACACTTAGTTAATGAGGGTAATGATTATTTATTAAACTTAAAAAAAACCTATAACCTCAAAGTATAGTCAGAAAATGAATTCTACCCTGCTTAGTTTGTCGGACTAGGCAAGCTGCCCTGTCCAACCGGCGAATTTGACTCTTTGAGTTGCCCAACAATTTTTAGGCCAGACATATTTGCTTCCAAAATCCAAAACCCGTTCTACTATTTAATGTGGCTACTGTCAATTGTTTTGATACTTTGTTTTGAATATTTCCGATTGAAGTGGCCCCCCTATACTCCCTGCTTTCCTTTTATTAATGCTCCGAGTTCTTAGATGCTACCAATAGTTAGTTTGTACTATATAATGTCATGGCATTGTGTCCTTTGAGGATGGAAAGCATTCTCCCATCTCCCTATTATTATTTCATGACACATATTGTGTAGTTTGTCCATTAGAGTCGGATAAGGTGATCTGGCAAACTTATCAATTTGTTCCACGCGCTACCATATTGTTGTATTTGAAGAGGATGAGGTACTCTGTGTTGCCCTTATGAATCCCCACATGCATGTAGTTTTGATAAGGTTAGTATTGTTGAGCTCAAGTTGAAAACATCAGTTAGTAAGGGGTAGTGTCGTAGGTAGTGGAAGTAGTATTACATAACGTGACCCACTAGTAGTTTGAATGCATATAGTTGATAGATAAATTGAAGATTTCAGTTTTCATTCAAATTTAGGGTCCCTTTACTCCTTTGTAGTGTTCAATGTTGTTGTTTCTGAAGTATTATTACTATTGATTTGTACTTCAATCATTATCCAATACGCTTGACATCTTTGTGACACTCATCGTGCATTTTCTTCAACTAGACAACATACTCCTCAATTAGCACTCTTGGATTTTTTATTTGCTTGGTCTTGCTACCATGAAAGCACGCTCCTGTGAGATTATGGTCAATTGAATAGGCAATTCATTAGTTCTAGGGTATTCTTGGATGAGTGCGTCGTCTGCTGCAGGTGGTGTACAATGAATGTTTCAAAGATAGTGAGTTAGTTGGCATGTAATGATAATAAATGGAAGATGATGCTCTAAATGCTGAACCATGAAGGCAGAAGCGGATAGAAGCACCTAAACTGTTGAGTTCTTGGTCGGCAATCTTAGAAGACTTCAATAAAAAGGTAAGAGGTACCGGAGGATAATTGCAAAGACTGGACCTCCAAGACAGCAGCCACAATGTTTAGCCACTTTCATAAATATATCAGATGTTCTCATTCAATTGATATAGTTTTATTTTATTCGCTTATCCTAGTCTCTCGTGGATGAAGTTAGTAGGATGATCCTCTTACACCTAAACCACGTTCAACCTTGTCACCACACAAGCATGATTTTGTAAAATTAGCCTCATACAATTTCTTGCAAACTAGGAAGCTGCAGATGAGAGGTCCAGCAATTCTAATGGCAAAGTCTGCTCTTAAGACAACTAAATCATAATTCATCCATAATATTTCATCCACTTTCATCCATAATTTTAATCCACTTTCATTCATATTTTTCATCTAATTCTTCCAATCCCTTTCATCCATTTTTTCCAAAAACTTTCTTCCATTTCTTCCATCCAATTTCAGGAATTTTCCTTGAAATTTCATCTATTTTTCCATAAACTTTCATCCACTTTTCTATCCATTTTTTCACACTTTTTTGCTTTTCCTTCTAATATTTAATCTCCCCGCTCACCAATCCTCGCTTCCCGCTCGCCGCTCGCTCCACAGCATTCCCCCTTACAAATCCAAGTCTAGATCCAAAACATGTCAACTACATTCAATTGCAGTATAGGACGCCTACGTCATTTCCGCACATTGAAAAGAGTACATATTGTGGGTGGGACATAAAACAAGCGTATTTATGGTGTGAAGATACGGTTGTCTTTCTGAATTGGAATCATACAAATTGTATCATTTTGCTTGGAAGCCATGTGTGCGAGTAGGAACTTCAGATCCTCAAATCAAAATTTCCAAAGTGCAGATAAGCATCATGAAAGAGTCTATGGATGCCAATGATGTTGTAGAAACGAACATTGCATCCTCAACGTGAAGATGAGTAGGTTGTAGGCATAGCAAGTCATTAGGAATTTAGGAGTTTGTACATTAGTTATTAAAATGTCATAGAAAAAGTCAAAAAAATTGTAAAAGGAAGTTCAGGTTACAAAAAGAGTTTGCAAGGTGTTGTAGAAGTTGATAGTTGTTTTTTTATAATATGCCAACAAAAAAAAAAAAGAATAGAAAAAATGTTGGAAGAAAAGGGGATTTAGTTTGCAAGCTTTTTTCATTTTTGTTATTCATGTTTTTAGGCTTTGTTATTTCAAAACTTAATTCTACGCAATAGAATAAATTTAAGTTGTTATTTTTTGTTTTATATCATGCATTTGGCAGCTTTTATTATTGCATCTTCTTTGTCCAAATTATGTTGTTTCTAATTTCAAATGCACTTATGTATTTTCTGATGAGTAATTTTAAACTTTTTTGCATAAATGAATGCAATAACTTTTTGCAATTCATCTTCTAGTTCCTATTTATACTGAATCATGGTCCAAGTTTCAATGTCATTGGACTCCTTGGAACATACATCACTGTAGAAGTGCCAAGCAATCTATCAAAAGAGACACCAAAAAAATATTTGTACTTTATAATAGACCCGTATACCAACATTAATTTTTTATTGTATAGTGTGCAAAGTGAAGAGTGTTGGTGTTGCTTCATATATTTAAAGAATTAATAAACTTTGGCATACCTGCGTCTCATTTTATTGGATTGTCTCAATTTAATGAACACATTTGTATACAAAATTTAGGATCAAAATTAAAATGAGACTCTACATTTTGTCACTTTATGAATATGGCCTTCACATCTAAAAGCAAAATGACTACAACAATTTCAACAAATTGTGGGAACAATGTGCATGGAAGACAACTAATGCCTAAACTATGAACCAACCTCAAGCACGCAATGTGGAGACATAAACTTCAAATTGCAAAAACAAGTGCAAATGCTACACAAGAAGATTTGCAAATCGTAAGGAAATATACGCACACAAAGATGAAAAAAATTTGGTGCTTTCGCAAATGGCAGTGACGACCCTTGGGGGTGCACTCCCATTTCTTTTATTGTTAACGTGTGATCAAATGAAGGGTCACTTTAATTAATTTGTCCTAAATTTTAGACAATTCTTTGAAGTAAATAAGCATTACTAAAATGGAGTTTTAGGAGTTATAAGTAATGAAGGGTATGGGATAATTCTAAAATTTACCTATTTTTTTAATCTAAAGTAGTCTTGCCAAAAAACTTCCACAAAAATCTGAACTTTTAAGAACTAGTATAAAAGTCTCACCCCAAAATTTCAACTATTAAGAAGTAGTCTAAAAGTCTGAGAAGCATCCGAGGGTGGGATCCTATGTATTGTGGAGGAAATTGACATTGAAAGGCGGTGGATGAAAATATGGTTAGAACATTAATGAACTCAGTGCTTTAACGTGAACTTGCTGGATTAGTCTAATGGTTTCGTTGAGTTTAGAGAGATTGTGTTTTGGAAAAGTTAGGGTTCAAGAGTCGTAGTGGTGCACCCCATAGCGAAAGATTTGTGTTTCTCTTTGCAAATGGTTGAGTGTGTATCAAGAATGCTATGGGGAATGGCTAGGGGTTTGGATTTGTGGTGCTCAGGGTTTGTTTTGGTATGATTGTCACAAGGATTGGGTTGATTCTAACAGATCTTCTTGTGTGAGTGCGCTTCAAGGTTGTGAAGAGAGTTTAGGGTTGCGGTTTTAGCAGAAGCTGTGCAATTTTGGATGGGCATGATAGGGTGAGGATTTTGTATTAGCTATGGCTGCAAATCATCCTGATAGGGTTACGTTATGGAAGTTGGAGTCAGAGGCCACAAATCCAGAGTCTTTTGGAAAGGTTGACGTCGGAGGAGCTTCAACATTGGAGGCATTGAGATTCATGTTAGAATCGAACGACGTTTTGGAGTGGGCGTTCGATTTTTGGAACGACAAAGAAAAACAACGTGTGCAAAAGAGGGTAGAGCGACTAAATAGATTTTGCAATACTGTGCATGTAATTCGTCTCACTGAATCAGAGAGTGACGCAAGCAAGAGACAATGATTGCAAGATGGGTCCTTTACTTTAATTGTTGCAAACGTTGCTGCTATCGTGGAGGAAGAAGTGAAGGTCCTTGAAGTTGAAGCTGAAGATCCACCAATTCCACCAATGGAGTCATCTAGGGTGAGTGGCAACAAAGACGAAGCAGAGGTGGATAGTAACCCTCTTAAATCCCAGCTTTTGTCAAACGAGGTTATGGATTGATACATAGAGAGGGCAAAGAAGTTGAGAGTGGAGTTATAGTGGATTGCCATGGACGACCACGATTGGTGGTTGAAGACGTTTGACCTAAATGGCAGAGGCATGGTGAAGTTATGGTGCGCAGAATGCAAGAGGGATTGCTGGGGGGACAGCAAAGAGCACACCAAATCACAAATTAATAACCTCTTCAACAATTTCAAGCGCTTGCATATTGTCAGCATGAGGCACGTCAGGAACTACTGTGCTTCCAAAAACGTGAATTTTGAAGATCATCCGCATTCAAAGGTCAAAAACGGGAGGCCAATCAAAATAACTCCCAAGGATCACAAACAATTGATTGCGGAAGGGGTCCAGATCATGGAAGGGGTGAATGCAAGTCTTCCGGAAGGGCACAGAAAATTCACGGTGTTGGGGAATGTAGCGGCTAAGGAAACCAAATGTTACTAGTTCAAAATCAAATGTCTTCATTGCAAGGAGCTAATTGTTCTTTGCTCACCAAGGAAGACGCTAGAGACAAATCTGAGAAACCATTTGAGTGGATTTAAGCATCAAAAAGCTGTGGACGATGCCCAGCAAGCTGCAACAGCACTAAGGACGGGTTGACCTGGGTGCTCTAGCAGGTCCACTGCTACAATTTGAATCAATCTGATCTACACTCTTGGTTCAGAGCACCCTTGTCAACTAGCTTGGAAGGTATGTCTGAAATTGCCAATGACAATTTTCTTGCTACCCGTGTTTGTTATGGATTTTGTGGTCCAAGTGTAGAATATGGTGGTAATTCTTATCTTGTGCAGGCTTTACTTCATAACTCCCATTGCGGTGTTTTCTAGTACTTGGAACCACACGTTAGTGGAACAATTCACGTTCAAAGGAATACAGTCACAGTGAGTGGTGCATTTTGCCATAAAATATGTCATCACCTCTCACTCTCTAGTGAACCCTTCCCAAATCTCACTTGTGTCATGTGTGGACAAATACCACTTGAAAATGATTTTAGAATGCGCGTTAGAAGAGAGGACCAGGCTATAGTGATGAGGGGCCACCATAGCACTTTAGGAGGCATTCGATTAGGCTACTTATCTACCTCGGAAGTATCAAAACACACTAGAATTCTTTCCAAAAAATTCAAATTACAGAAGCTCTACTACTGGCATGTGAAAACACAGATTGTGCAGTTAAAAGCTAGAAGGCCAACTCTACAAGAAAGTGCCAAGAATGCCTCTTTAGACAATAATGTAATTAAATACTGTAACAACATTATCAGTGCACATAGAATAGGAGCCTTTAGAGGAAAACAGGGACTATGGGACTTTATGAAGGATGTGGCATCAAACCTCAATAGAAAAGATTCAAGGAATCGCTACAATGAGAACACCAAGTGTTTCTCACAGGCGATGAGGATCTATGGGGGGCGCCGCCTATGTAACTTATTTTCCCTCAATTTTAATGGTCCTAGTTATGACAGTATTAGAAGGGAAAGCAGAAAGGGAGTCATGTTCATTGCTGGGGAGTATGCTAACATTTTCAAGTCAATTGCTAGAATTTATGTCAATGCCAAAGTCGCACTTGGGATTGCTGGCCCCATCCCTATCATTTTGGCAGAGGATGAAACTAAGGTTAGGGGTCGTATTTCATGGGAAGCAAGATCGGACACTATTGTGGGCTTTTGTGGTCCGCAAGAAAATCATAGGTGTGTCACAGATTACAAACCCACAGTTGGACTTGGTGAGGGCGGTTACAACAAAATGTTGTTTAGGGGTGACAAGATCAGGGGATTTGCAAGAGTAATTGTTGTGAATTCCTTGCATGAAAAACTTCCACGATTAGTCCAAGCTGCTTCTTGCACTTGCGAGTGTTTTGATGTAGTCTGGGTTCGAGCACAGTGGCAAAAAATTGATGACTTGTGGATCAAACATTGATATAGCGCAGTGGGTCCTATAATTGGACATGCTAGTGATGGGGATTCCCGTAGGCGCTAGTTGATGCTTGTTGATTTTAGAAGTGTTGAAGGATTGAGATTCAGTGTCGGCTAGGAGGGTTGGATTTTCACGTCTGCCATGAATTTTGCTAGAGAAACAACTGGATTGCACGACCAAGACTACATACACAATGGTAAGAAATTGATAAATCCTCTTGATAGCAATGTCCATACTTTGAGATTAGGCGCCGATATGGCACTTCACCAACAGATTTGCCAAGTATTCAATTGTTTCATTGTAGACCAGCATGGTTTACTTCAAGAAGATTACATCAGGAAGGATCGACAAAACTAGGCCAGTGCACAAAGGTTATGCTTACAAAAAATACGTGACTGTCTACGGGACCTCCGTCTGTCCACTAATTTGCACAGGGAACGCACTCTTGGTACCGAGATGTACCTTGAGATATGCATTGAGTATATTGACATTTTTTTGTCTCCACGTCAAGACCTACACTCTCGTATTGTAAAAGCAGGTAAGGTACAGTTTATTTTCCGACTGTGGAAGCTATAGATGAAGCACACATCTCAAACTTGAGGGAGGATGATTTTTCAATAGATATTGTACTGAAGTTGTGAATTTATTCTTACGTACCATAATCGTACATATTACGTGTACTTTTACGCATGGAATCCATGTCGTTAAAATCTTTATTAAATATGTACAATTGATGTACTTTAATTATACAAATGTGGTATCCAAAATGCACCTAAACTGTACTAATATCAATACAACAATCGTTTGTTATTGATAGGCATTGTTTACACATTGATTCAGTGCGTAAAAATACATGTAATTTGTACAATTATGGTATGTAGGTATGCATTCACGACTTCAGTGTTGTATTTGTACGAACCTATGAACCTTATACATTACAGATGTACTTGCACAAGGTTCGTATTACAAATAACAATATTTTATCGTGCTTGTAGTTTCACTTACCATTATTCTTGAGCTGAACCTGGTATGTTTTTTTTTATCAATGTTGCAAATTCATTTCATGAAACGCTGTCAGGCAATTAACTACTTAATTTCGGAACTGTCTTTTCTTCATAAGCCATGTTTTCATTCCATTAATCCAAGTGGAATTGTTCTTCAAACACCATGAGCTTTTTTTCTCATGACTGATTGGATAACTTTGTTTTGCTCACTACGGCCTTTTTTTTTATACAACAGTAGTAAATAACATAGCCAACGCCACCCTTTGCTTTTTTCAGTTGTAGATGAATTTTTGCTAAGAGTATACGGACCCATTTTGATAATCAAGAAATAGATGAATCCTGCTAAAACAAGGTGGCCTTGTTTTTTAGTCAGTTGTATGTTTTTTTTTTCAAAACCAGGTGGCCTGGTTTTTTAGTCACTTATAGCATTTTTTTTTGGTTCAAAACCAGGTGGCCTGGTTTTTCAATCACTTATAGCATTTTTTTTTGGTTCAAAACCAGGTGGCTTGGTTTTGAAGTCACTTATAGCATTTTTTTTTGGTTCAAAACCAGGTGGTCTGGTTTTGAAGTCACTTGTAGTATTTTTTTGGGTAAGAACTAGGTGGCCTTATTTTGAATTCACCAATTGCATTTTTTGAAGGTTTGCCAGCTTTTCTATCTTCAAAAGTTAGAAGTAATCAATTTTTAAACAAGTCATTTAGGGGTAAAGCGCCATTTTATATAGCAAGTAAAGTATCTTCACATTACTGTTTAAAATCTAAGTATTTTTATCACTCTAAATCCATTCCTAGAATGCTTGAACTCCTGTTGTTTGATAAATAGCCAAGCCTATTTTATTGTTTACAAGATGGTTAAATAAACCAATAAAGCATATAAATACCTTTTTTTTAATTCACCTCCACAAATGAGTAGACAGACCCAAGACTACATTTAAATTCTTGAACCTTCACCCTGAACGCTGGACTCATTATATTTTTCTCACTAATGGACCTTGAACCTACTAATTTCAAATTCCATTGATTGAATTGCTTGCAGAAAGGGAGATCCTCCCTGATCAGGGGAAAGATTTGTTCTTAAACTTCATTTCAGGGCTAAAATGCTGAATTAGTCAATTTTGCATGTTGAAGGCCACTTCAAACTAGATGTTCACTCTTCAAAATTGGGATCCACATCTTGTGTTGGTACCAATTGCATTCTCCAATTTAGTTTTCCTCGCTCAAACTCATGAAAGTGGTAGAGTGATTGTGCTGGTGCGCGTTAGACCAGGAACTCTGGATTTCAGACTTTGTTCACACAGCCAGCGATGTGGGTTTGTCTTTTTGGTTCTTCATTGTACCGATTGGTCACTCGCACATGTGATTGCGGGACTCATCATTCTCATCATTCTTGCATGCCTGAACCGCTAGAATTGGATTTTCTGGGAAGTACATTCAAAAACTAGTTGCACCGCCTTTCTTTTTTAAAAATTTGTTGTTGCCTTCCTAGAATCCGTGAATTTCATGGCGCTTCTTGTGTGTTGGAACTTGCTAGCATTTTGGTGGGCGGTTCCTAGTTTTTGAATGCTCTGGTGGATCAATCTGTAGGTGCGGCCTTCGGTTGTTGCAGCGCGCACCTCACACTGTGAGACCCCAAACCCTGTTATACTATGTTGTTGGAATTTCTTGCTGTGTTGTTCATGTTCATTTCTCCTGCTTTAGGGCCTATGGATGCACGCTTTTGCTACCATGGTTGGCTGACATTGTTGCTTCCTGACTGTGCGTTGCATATGTGATGCAGTTGGCTTTTGTATTCTCTTGCTGTAGCTTCGTGCTTCAATTGCCTCCCTTTTTGTTATTTGTTTTTTGTGTGTATTCCTTTGTGATGGAGTCTACAAGGTCTGCCAACGAAGTTGTTCTCAATCACGCCATGCTTCAGTTTGTGTTGGAGTTTAGTTCCGAGCTACAGTGTGAGTGGCTACGTTTTAAGCGCCGCCATGTGAACTGAAGCGCATTGCTACGCCTTCTGCCTATGTTGGCATCTGTGCCGAAGTTACCCCGTCTTCTTACAAGTTATATAGTGGAGTACGCAATGTTGTGCCTTGCATCCTTAAATTTGAAGGTTGTTGCGGTCGAGATGTCTGCACAAAAGAAGGCCAAGTTTCAGTTGCAGTCTTTTGATGCAAATGTGGTGCTGTTTATGAAGTCGTGGAGGCTGAAGCTTGAAGGCCCAAACAACCTCTGGGTGAAGCCATTTAGAAAACTGGTTGCGTGGGAGCTGCATGAGCTTTGAGCTCTACTGGAAAGAGGCTGGCAACTGGAAATTGCAATGCGCAAAGGAAATGGGCAGGCCAACCTGCCCAACATTTGGGTTACACTTGGATTGCGATGAGATAAGGCAGTCTACAAAAATCTGAATTCCTAAATCTGTGACCGTGAAGCATTTGTCATTTGAATGTAATGTTGCTCTTTGTATGTCCACTGATAAGCACTTTTGGATTCTGCAGGTTGCCTGCCATTTTCTGTATTACCAACAACAATTTTCTTAGGCTGCTGGTTTCTTGTTGTGTTTTTAACTATCTTGGACATGCGTATGAGGTTGGATTTTTTTTTTCTACGGGATTTTTGAACTAAGCCCTAGACTCTTGAACTCGCAGCCTCCAGTTTCTCACTTGTAAATGGTATGCATTGTGTTTGTAAACACTGCATGGCATGTTTTTGACCGTGCATCTAGTGTTGTGTACCACATAGTGATACTTTGTGGTTTGCAGTTGTTACATTTTGAATCCCTTTGCTGTTTGGATGTGCTATAGTTGAATCCCATTGGTGTTTCTATGTGAATGTTTGAATGCAGTTGGTCTTTGAGTGTGATAATGTTTTTTTTTGTTTTTTTGAACAAATGCCAAGAATGTGATAATGTTTGAATGTAGTTTGTGTTTTAAAGTAGCATTTATTTGAATCCAATTGGTGTTTTAAAGTGGCATTTGTTTGAATGCAGTTGGTCTTTGAGTGTGATAATGTTTTTTTTTGTTTTTTTGAACAAATGCCAAGAATGTGATAATGTTTGAATGTAGTTTGTGTTTTAAAGTAGCATTTATTTGAATCCAATTGGTGTTTTAAAGTGGCATTTGTTTGAATGCAGTTGCTATTTGAAAGTGGTATGTATTTGAATCTTGTTTCCAAATGCTTCATTTTTTGTTTAAGGTGAAGTCTATCATGATTTATAAACAAAACTTTTTGACCCTAAAACTCTGAAATGACACCAAGAACTACTTATAAGCTGCATGCAAAATTTATGTATTTTAAATGATAGGGTCTACCACCAAAAAAAATTCAAATAAAAGATTGGGTCTCTTAAATAAGACAAATTCAAAAATTTAGGTAAAGATAGCCCTATGTAGATTCACAACACCCAGCTACATAGCCCCCCTACAATAGGGGCTTGAACGCACGTGATCATTGAACTTCCTATGGAGTGCACCCCCTGAGTAACGACCACCTAAAGCAAACTTCGAACCCAAACCAAACCAACTATTGAACCTCTACAAACTGTTAGACCTCCCAAACTACTAGACCTTAGCAAGGTTGCAGAATGTGCTAGAAACTATCTCAAGCCAAACAAATAGACTTAAATTTTGAATGTTGGAGGCACTTAATTCATGTGTCAACAAAATTTTGAAGTTAAATTAAACCTATTCAATAATATTATTTTAAGTAATTTGTATTTTTTGAAAAGTTTGTTGTGTAAAGGAATTTTAGAATAAAAAATAAAATTTTGAAAATAATTTTTTTTGTTTTTCTTTTAAAGATTTTGTGCATGATTAGGCATCCATTGCAAATCTTCATTTCTAAATGTTGACATTTTTTAGAAATAAGACTCAAATAAACTACATTTTTGAAAAAAATCACTTCAAAAAATCCTTTTAGACAATTTTATAACAAATATTTTGAAGCTATAAATTGATTGGAATTATCGAAGTTTTGCCCTTGAAGCTCATATAAGTGACCAATTTATTAGATTTGACATGTGAAAAGAGGATTGGAAGATTTTAAATCACTTTTACAATTTTAACACCTTCATGAACAAACATTTTGATCTTCCAATATATAAGTTATTTGTATTTTATTTATTTTTTCTATGCATGAGATTTTTAGTATGTTTCTTAAAAAAAATATTATGATTACAATTATAAACAAATAATAAAACTTATCAAATTGATGTATTTTTGCAAGCATTTATTCTATAGAAAAGTAATTGAACTTCCTTCATTACTACATAGAACTTAGAGTTTTTAGTGATGAATATTCTGTTTTGTCTTTTTGTATTTATTATTATTTCTTTTTATCTAACTCTCGATAATTTCATTTTCTTACTTAGTTGTATTTTGGTTTTTGTTTTATTATCATTTTACTAGTTGCCTAGTTTGGTTATTTTTCCACATCTTGCTTATAGTCTTTTTGGTTTTAAGTCCCTACTGTTAATCTAAAATCTTCCCCTCATTTTTCCCTAATTGTATTTTCCAACATTTCACCCTAATATTTTGAGTCTCTACCGCAATCTAACGGAAAACTTTCTAATTGAAGGTTTTGATTGAATCTGGAGTACAAATACTTCCGGACTTACAAATTTAAGCAAAATATTTAGATTTTTGTCTTTTTAAAAGGGATCCAATATGGTGGTTCACAATAGCATAATAATTACCATAGTCACCACCTATCTATTTTTTATTTTTAAAGTTATTTAAAGACTAATTTATCTTTGAAATCCTAAAATAGAGCAAAATCTATATAAGATACATTTCAAATATATTATATCATTCTTTATGAGACATGAAGAAATTTCTACCTCAAACTAATTAATTGATCTCTGGTAGGGTAGAAAATATAATTCCAAATACATTGAAAGAAATCTGAAGAAAAAAATTGGATTAAAAATTGCAATACGTCATCCTATAAATAGTGTTCATTTGAAATTATTTAAAATTCACATCTTGGCTTCTACAACCTTCCAAGGTGAACTTCAAACTAATCAACTATCTATTATGGAAATTATGAATATTGTGAAAAATTGCTTCTTTGAATTAATATTCATTGAAGGAAATTTAGAAAAATGAAAAGAATATGAGCAAAAAGGACCAAAGAAAACAAAAAAACCTGAGAACCTTAGAAAAAACTACAGCCGGGAGGGCCACATTCTTGCCACTTGATAATGCCACCCTCCCTTGATGCTTACAACTTAAAATGGAGCTAAATATTATCAAATTTGAGCCATACAGAAGCTGCTTGGTGAGGTTTGAGTCTAGCGGTCATTTAAGCTTTAAGTAACGCCGCTCTGCCTGAGTCAAGAAGTGAGTCCCAGAGCACTTGCTATAGGAGACCACGCGGCTAAAATGTATGCAAGAACACCTTCTGGTTTTGTGCGATCCAGATTAGCCAAAGTGACAATCTTCTCAATAAGGACCAAATGATTCAAAAGTCCTGGAACTGTCGAGGCAAAGTCAAGCCAAAAATACAGAGTGTAAGGTTGAAATGCACATGAGGACCTAGCAAAGGTTGTTCACTTAATAAGTGATGTAAGATTGATTGAGCATAGTCCCAAACTTCATGTGCTTTGGGACAATGGTAGAATCTATGGCTCGGTGTTTCATTGGCCCCAGTGGTGCAACAGTTGCAAGATATATCTAAGTCCGGGTTAATTTTGGCTCTCTATGACTGAATCACTACTGCATTGTGCCATACGGACCACATAAAGGCAGCTTCCTTCTTAGAACGCTCCTTGAGCCATACGTCTCTCCAATTAGGTTCAAAAGTTGGAGCTAGGATATTGGGCCACTTTGATGGAATCATTTGTTTGAGCTGACAACATTGGGTGAGGAGTGCTCTACCACCTAATGTGATATAAGATAATAAATGTTTACCATTGCTCTAGGACCAACGTCCAAGGTCATAATCCAAAGTACAAGTATTGCCTGCATAAAATAACGCCGGACCAAGATAGAAATCTCTGACACATTCTCTCACTAAGCTATTAGGTGCACCTTTTGGCATTACCCTTGATACTCAAGACATTGATGGGTTCTTTAAACCAAAAATCACCAGAAAACTCCCATATTAGACCACCCAAAGACTTTCTTAGCAGGAAGAGTTACACTGGTCAATGCTATTCTCTTTTCTCCCCTATACTATTTCATAGCCATTTGGGTTGGCTCTCTTCAGGCTATCCGGTCTATTTGGGGAAGCCTTTGCAATTACTTATAGAGCGGCACTAAACACAATTTATGCACAAGAGTTTGTTGGGATGATTGTTGCCTACCTAAGAATCTTGGTGGGCTACAACTATTGGATCCATAGATTTCCATGGCCGCTCTACTAGCCAAATGGATCCTATTTGCTATAGAGCCTGGCATATCCAACCTCAAGGTGCTCCTTAGATTTAGAATAAACAAGATAAAACCAAATCCTTCGCAAGGATTTGGTTTCCCTCCCATGCTTGGCTCATGATATAGGGTCACTCAGTATTACAAGGTTCTAGGATTTGGAATAGAATTACATTTGGAACAGCATGGAGACAATTTAGCAAATTCATTGAATTCTCTTCGCCCACAGATGTGGATGAGATTTCTATCTACCTATTTATAGTGGTCCACAGAATATTTCGGATCTAACTTCTACTTTGACATAGATAGGACAAGGGAGCTAGCCAGACTTGGCCTTAGATACGTAGCAGATATTTGGAATACTAAGACCAAAGATTTTAAAACGTGGGATGAACTAGCATCTTGATTTCATCTTTTGGATACCAAACAGATTCAGTGGTTCAGTAGTATCTCCTCCATTCCACCAGAGTACAGGTCCATGCTCACACATCACTTCTTCCAAGCTTAGACAGGGGAGTGGCTTGGCATCTTTGATCAGTCAGATGAAGCCCTTCCCTTAATTGTGTGGCAATATCAAGGACCTCCTACAGACATTCTCACGCCAAGCCTTCTACAAATTTCAATCTCAAGAGGAGCAAATAAAGCAACAATTGGGCCAAGTTCTAGACAGCTGGCCATCTTGTTCACTTCAAGGTTTCCAGAAGCTCATGCAGGATTCATCTGTAGAGTGAGGATTTTGGAAATCTATACAAAGAATTTTTTGACAATATTCATCACATTTAGGATTTAGGGTGAAAAATTTGACAATCCAAATAAGTAAGTTTCAAAAGTCATATTTGACTATATATAAGAGGTCATAAATATATCTGATATTGTTTTTTTTCTTACCTTCATTTTTACTCTGTTTTTTGTTTCATTTTGGGTTTAGACTTTCAATCCTATTCAAAATTGAAGTGCTTAAAATTTCTTTAATTTTATTAAAATTTTCCTTTCTTTTCTGTGCACAAAAACTTTTGTAAGTATTATGTATTAGTGTCTAATACAAGTATTGTTTCATTTTAAAAAATTCCAGTATGAGATTCAACATTAGCTTATATTTAAGAGAAGATTTCACTATTAAAAAGATTTTATTTGGTTCTTAAAAATACTTTTACTTTAAAAAAATAAGGATTCAATGCTCTTCGTATTTGTCAATTCATTTTTACAATACATAATTCTAAAATTTAGGGATTTTAATTGTATAAAATATATTAGTCCTCTAGCATTTTGAGTTTTCATAAGATACCAATGCAACTAGATACTAAGCTTGCAGCCCAACTTTGATATACATGTATAGGGATAAATATTTGAATGCAGGCGTTTTACTTGAATAATAGTTCCTTGGATGTATATAAAAAAAGTTTCATTATTTTTTGGAATAAGAGGTAAAAATTGATTTCACCAATTTGTAGAAAAGTTGGTGTGGGATGTTTGCTACATCCATGATGCAGAGAAAATTATTAATTATTTCACTTTATTCTTTCTCTTCTTCCTCCATAAGCACTAATAAATGTTTTCAAACAACTCTAGTGCATTTTTAATAAAATATTGACATAAATGAAAATAATGATGTCCCTAAAGCCTAAATCCTAAACGAGTAGGATTTCAAAGATATTGTCACTAGTGAATCATATAAGTTCATTACAGTACATGAAATTCCACTATATATTCCATAAATGATAATGAAAACCTTAAAACCACCAAAAAACTTGCCAAGAACATATCTTCTTTAAGATTAAAGGAAACATTAAACCTTTACAATGACCAATTGATATAAATTTTTTGTTCAAACGTACACGCCAATTCCTTAAGAAATATATAAAGAACAAATATGACCTGTAAAAAATACAATGAAGGAAAATAATGTACTAACACAAAAAAAAATGTATTGAGGAAGAAATATATTGAAGAAAATACAATGAAGAAATGAATTAAGTTTGCTTTTGATGAACTTTGTCATACACTATATGACAAATAAATTTTAGTTTATTATTTGTTTAGTGCACTTTGTAAATGAAAAAACTTGCTTTAATTTGTTGATATCAAAATTCTCAATAGAAGCCTAAAATGTTGCAATAGTTGACAAAAACAGCTACCAAAAAAATAGTGAGACTTGCTCAATTGAAGTAAAAATTGAGTTTGTAAACTCATAATCTCAATTTACAAAACAAAGTGCAATAGAAATTGAAACTTGAATCCTAACCCCTAAACATATTAATTTCATATCCTACACAAAGATTGCAATATAATTCCCCATCATTTTTAAGGTCGTTGAACATTGGACACACGATGTGCAAAATTGGTATGCTCAAATCACCAACCTAAGCTTCTCTTAAGAAAGATATGTTTTAAAAAAAATACCGAATGCAAAACACAATGGATATTTTCAAATCTAAAAAATTCCAAATCCAACAATGCATTACAAAAAATTCTACAGTCCACAAGAACTGGTGGCTGCCCAAAGGGTCTTGATTATGGTGAAATTCCCTATCTATTTCTTAAAAAGATTAGCGGAAAGTAGGATTCCATTTTATTTAATGAGAAGTCTTTTGGTAATCAAGGTCAACACCTTTTAAAAGGAGTTGGGAATGTCAATGGCCCCTAAAGCAAGGACGTTTTGATTCCAAAAAACTTGAAATATTCAAATGCTGTTACCTTTTTCCATTGATTTTGTCTTGCCACTCTCTTTGCATTGTCTCTCTCCCCGCAAGCTCCACTTCTTCATTGTTCTTCTCCTTTGCCACTTCTTGCAAACATTGCTCCGCTGCCTAGTTTCATTTATATTGTACGTTTTGTTTCAATGCTTGCAGAAATATTAGCATCTATACAAATTAGTGGCACTCGGGTTATCATAAGTTCATGTAGCTTTTGTTTGCTGTGCTCTATTTCATATTCTCTACTTCATATTCTCACTAATTTTGAGTATTTATACTCCAGCTTTGTCATTGTGGGGATGGGTTGATGGCTATTTTAGATGTTCACGATTTCCAATAGTCTGCCTTCACTATTCATCATCCAAATATTATATATATGTTCTTTTCTATTGTGTGAAATGGGGATAAAACATACCAATATTCACGCCAAAGAATATAGAACATTCTTTGCTAATTGAGAAGTAGTCGCAGTTTATCCTTGAGGTGGGGATAATCCATACCCACCTAAGATGTCCTATTTATCTTTGAGCCAGAAATAAATGTATCCAAAGCAAGAAAATGATAGTCCTATTGCCAATACTTAAATCTAAAGTGACTTGAATTTTCAGTCTGCAAGATTTCTATTTAGCTTTGAACCAAAGATAAAATCCTTATCCACGGAGGTCCATTATAATCAGAGATTATGGCATTGAACATTTTTAGAATCCCCTAATGTACATGACGTTCTGATGCACCTTCAAATATGTATAGTTTCCTAATGTGGTGCAACAGAAATTGATTGCTTGACATTCAAAGTGTCAAGTTGGCTAATTGTTGCCAGTACTTCTTTGTAGAGTAGATCTATTGATTTTATTGTATTGGAATGTCCTTCATTTCATGTGAACTATATATGGACCTAGTTCTTGCAATTCATAATTCTGGTGAGTTATGATGTATGAAACTAAACTAGTGATGTCACGTTTTTTGTAGATGACTTTTTAGAATTTGAATATGGAAGAGTTGGCAGACATGCCTTCATGCAACCTATCGGAAACAATATACAACAAGTAGCTTCAAATGTCTGGCAGCCGAGGTAACAATTTATTTGATACCACTTGCAATGACAATATCCGTGTATAGAAGCAAATGAAAAAAACTATCATACTTACTTTAAAGGACATTCATGTGGATCTGGTCCATCAAAAGGGGATTTTAAGTTGAGAGCTACAAAATAAAGCGGAGACCCTCAAACAATGACAAAGGCACTGAATTCATTACCTGGAGCTTATGGTGTTGGAACTTGCATACTACATTTGGAAGGAGAAGAGATCTTTGGAAGTACAAAGAGGAAGTTGGACATTCCCATCGGCAATGCAGGAGACTCACATAGACCCAACAAAGTCAATTTTTCTCAACCTCGTGTTCAAATGAGGTCCACTACAACTTCTAAAGAGTCTCCCAAAGGCCAAGGAAAAACAACCTAAGGTGCCACCATTCCGACATGTTACAATTGCATTTGAAAGCAATTGCAACATGTCAAAGTGGCACATTGCAAGGATCAACCACAAATCAAATGTGAAGTGTCAAGTTCAACAACAGACATTGAATATCAAGTGCACCGCAAAATTTTCTAGAAGGCGGAAGGGAACTCCAATTACAAACTATCATGGTAGAAGGGAACTCCGATTATAAACTATCATGGTAGAAGGGAACTCTGATTACAAACTATCATGGTAGAAAGGAAGATTATGGGACTAAGAGAGTGTCACGCCCCTATCTCCCCTTGGGGTGCCCAAAGTGTCATGGTGAGCAAGGAGGAGCTTGGAGTGACTCCCCAAGCCTTGCAATAGACTAGAAAGGGAGTTTTGTGAGATTCCCGATCAAATGGAGCCCTGGATTTGTAAGATATGGTAGAGTGCTTTACATTCATGGAAAGCCCTTGGAAATACGCATCCAACCGTCCTTAGAACACGTGATTTGGAGTTGTAAGCTAGGAGTTATGGACATTCAAAGTTGACTATGCCTCGGTGGCGATCGGGACACTTAAGGGATAGGAGTGAGGGTTTTCATTGATTCCCTCAAGTAAGTATGGCATGTAGCATATCATTGGAAAGCTATGAACACAAAGAAGCTAGAATGACTAGCATTACAAGGTTCTAAGCCTTGAGCCAAAAGTTATGGCCAAGAGAAGGGCCGTGGTGAAGGCGTGACACCTCCCCCGGTGAACCCAAATCTTTGGAAGGCCATAACTTTGTGAGATCTTGTCCAAATGGGATAAGTGAAGAGTCCATTGGCATCTACTAGTCGCGTAGATATCTAAAATGGTCTCGCATGTGGTATATTAAGGTACAAAGCAAAAATACATTATAGGTAGGCCCAAGGTACTGGACGTTTGGCTTGTTTTGTCAGGGAACAACCTTAGTTGAGAAGAGACGTTATTGCTACAATATAATGCAAATGCACCAACTAAAGACTGAATAGTGGAGCAAGTGGGAGAGTGTTGGCAATATTAGAGGACAAATTTTGGGAGTGAACTTGTTTCTTTTTCCTGATCTAGGTGCAATAATGTCACTTGAGAGTAGGGCAGACCATAACAGAAATGTATACTGAATTACACTAGGGATGTTCTCCATGTGCACATACTCGGACTTTGTGAATATGGCTATTTCTATTGTTGGAGGTCATCAACAGTATGTTGATTGCAAACACTTGTACGAACTATATTATTACTATTGCAATTTGGACATCTATAATGACAAATTCATCTATGCACCAAGTAGAAGCTTTAATGGGTTGAAGCTTCTTTTAGTCCAAGCAGGAATCATCACTATTCTAGAGTTGGCATAGAGACATTTTTCTATGTACCCTATTGGTATTGTCTTCATTTACATTATATACAATTGAAATGATTTTAAACATTTGGAATGGAAATTGTTCATGTATAGACGAAGTATGAGAGAATGTCTCTTTAGTCAAATGTTTTGGAGTGACAAAGTATGAATGGATAAGAACTACACTTGTAAACTGTAATCCAAAACGCCCATATGAATGTGAAAGCAATTTTGTTTATCTTCTTTTATTGCTTTTCTTTTCCATTTTTAATCATTTTTTTCTATTTTATCTCCCATTGTTTTTTTTTTTACAATCCATGTGTATTTCCAATTATTTTCATTTAGTTTGCCTTCTTTTTTTCTTTTCTTTTTATCTTTTGGCATTTTTCTTTCCATTTATTTGGCTATATAGTATCCCTTCCATTTTTTTCATTTAGAATCCTTTTATTTTATTTTCCATTTTTATCTCCAATTTTTTTTCATTTTAGTACTCCTTTTGTTTTTCTCTATTTTTTTTTCATTTCAGGTTTCCATTTTCTTCCCCCATGTTTTGAAGGACATCTTCTGCATTTCTTTTTTTTTTCAAATTTGGTCACTCCTTTAAGTTAAAGTATATTTGCAAGTGGTCTATGAGACTTTAATGGGATGATTCCGATTTGAATTCATTTAAAGTAGCTGTAGTACAAGCTAGGTAGTATTCACATCTGTTTTTGCTTGTATTATTTCCTGAACTATTGATATTGTGTTTCATACATAATCTGTAATTGCATGAAGAATGAAACTATAATAGATGAACTAAGTGCTTACATACAAAGTGAAGTTTGAATTTTTTCACATTAAAAATGGTCATAGGCACAACAATTATTTTTTCTCTAATCCACGATTATAGGTGAAGCGGACATAGGTCCAAAAATTTACTTTAAATAATAAAGATTTTTCTATTTTTTATAAAAAAAATTGAAAAAATAAGTTTGGAAAAAAAAGCTTAAAAAAAAAAAGGTTTTGGGGCTCTTGCAGCTTACAAACTTGCCGATCTAAGCTCACACGCAAGCGCTGTTGCAAAATTATTTAATTGACACCGTTATTTACAGCTTTAGCATTCTTATTGGGTTTCACAACTATCTTTACCACATTCTGTGGGAATGTACAAATTATTCTTTAACTTCGTATATGGGGGGAAGACCAGTGTGGCACCTTGAGAAGAAATCTTGCCATATTCCAATCACCGCTCTTTCACCTCCTAGTTGCTTCATCCCTTTCGTGTCAGTAATGCATGTTTGATTTCCTTAAAAAGTTACTGATGTTCAACTGAAACTCAAAACCCTTTGACCTTCCCATATTTGCTTTCTGGAAATGAATTGCACCGTAAGACTTGGTTGATTTTGGATACACTATTTTGCATTGGCAGAAAATCGCCTAGAAACTTCCAATTCCATGTCCCGGTATTCAAGCCTGTTAAACGTCGACAAACCAACCATACTGGATATGATTCTCTAGTCTACCTTCTTTCATATCTTCCGATTCACTTTGAGACTCATTTTCCAGGTCTTCAATTGCAGCTCTCGGGATATCTTTGCTTTGAGTTTCAATACAATGGGCTCGCTTCATTTAAAACTCAACCACCACTGCAGCATCTGCGATGTGGTATATTTTCTTGTACTGTACAGTACACGGTTCAATTTTTAGTACCTTCGGTTGGATCCTGGTTTACAAGGTCTGCTAATTAAAGCATCACTTACCGTGATGGACCATGGAACAATGTAGACAGTCTGATAGAAATGCTTAGAAGAATGTATTTTCGTGTATTCCTGAGCAGCTTCGTCAGATCGAAGAATCAGTGATAGAAATTCTAACTACAAGATTGGGTTTTGCTGGACTTCAACAGCATATTTGACGATATTACAACGTGACAAGGTAAAGTACACCTAGATTACTCAGTGCCTCTGGTTCTGAGCTTTGCCTAGCACAAAATAGAATAGTATCCGGTATACTACTCCAAACATTATCGTGATGGCCAGATTGGTCCACTTGCCTAATTTCGTGATATCTTGGTTTTTGAGAACGGCTATGCCATCCATGATACAGGTTGAGCCATCCAAGGTCGAGTAAGGTGTACTAGATGGCACTTCAGCCTTCAGAGTGTCCAGGACTTCATCGACAAGCGTCTCCGATATGTATGGTGCTAGAGGAGTGTTTGTGAAGATTTGACCTGCACTCAGAAAGAACACCAAGGTTTAATTTCGATAATACATATTCTAGAAACTCAAAGTAGCTGATCTTCTACGAACTGTGGAAATGAACTTGACATGTTTGCTTCTGTCAGCCAAAATCGAAGCAAAATTTACTCTACTACAGTACACATCATTTGAGGAGCAGGGTCTTCATTACCTGCGGTTTCGTAGCACGTGGTGGCACTTGACCTCATGAGCTCATTGCGAACTACAGCTTCGTATGGATACTTAATCAACGATACGTAGTGGAACCAAATCCAGTAACTCGGAATTCTGTCTCTCGTTCTGAAGAATCCGCTTAGAAGAAGAAAGTATGCAAGGACAGCTACAACAATGGTGTAACCCAAGATCACGTTCGGAATGATAGCTGAAAGGAACGTAGCAAATGAGTTACCGGCCCAGAAAGAGGCCCAAATGATGAGGAAGAAGAAGCAGAACCCACTGAATCCGCCAGCCAAACCAACGGCCCAGAAGGTGGTCACAGCAAATGCGAAGGATAGTAACCCCAGAAAAGGAATGTAGATTAAAGAATTGGCAAGCACGTAAGACGATTTGCGATACGCGTTGTGTGCCGTCTCTCGAATGAAGATGTAACGCTCCTGAAGGAAGATTGGCAGTGTGTCCACGCAGGAATAATACGAGAAAGTCATTGCGAAAGTAAAGAATCCGAGACGCTCCTGGAGTCCCTTTGGTGTGTGATCAAGCCGCCAGAAAATGGTTGCCAGGAGGATACCAGAGATAGTGACGGTGCCCAACCTCGTGTAGAAGAGTTCAGGAGTTCTGCGGATATTAGTAATACATCTCCATGTGAGGAACTTGATTTCCTCACTTCTTGTGTTGGCAAATTTTAGAACCAGCGTGGTGCTGTCATTGCAATGCTCGACATAGCCAGAGGTTGCCATCAATCTGCCCTTAGATATGCTGGCTGCTATTGCACCCGCTACTCCCGTGGGCGTAGCGGGATGACGCTTGACTTGCATTGGTGCCGACGACTCTATCGCACGAAGATTGTTGTAGGCGCTCGTCACTTTGTACCGACTCACAAGTGGCCTAATGCCTTCCGGCATGGAGTTAAGAATTTGAATTAGGTCGATGGCGAACTCAGCCGCATTTCCATGCGAAGAGGGAATAGGATACCCATGGTTGAATGCAGTAAAGTATGCTGTTAGATCCCTAGGGTGACCCATGTAGATCGTCTGGCCGTTAGCGAGAATTAGCAGGTTATCAATGAGACCCAAGATTCTATCGCTAGGCTGATGTACAGAGAAGATTACAATGCTGCCCATCTCTGCAATGTGTTTGAGCGTTTCGACGACCATGAAGGCACTTGAAGAATCCAGGCCTGATGTCGGTTCGTCGAGAAATAAAAGCAACGGGCCATGAACTATGTCAATTCCGATAGAGACTCGGCGCCTCTCACCTCCTGACACACCTCGGTGTGACTCATCTCCTATGATAGTATCCGCAACTTTTCCTAATCCCAGCTGCCGAATCATGCTGTTGACCCTCTCAACCTTTGCATCCTTCCCGTGACTCGCGGGGAGGCGCACGTTGGCTGCAAACATTAGCGTCTCCTTCACCGTCAGCATGGGAAACAGCAGATCATCTTGCATTACGTACGCAGAGATGTTTCGGAGTAAATCCGGATCAACTTCTTGGCCGTTTAACGTAATGCTTCCCTTCATACTCTTTCTGTCTATTCTTTGAGCTAATGCGTCAATCAAGGTTGACTTCCCAGAGCCGCTGGGTCCCATCACAGCCAGAATCTCGCCATCCTTGGCCTTGCCAGAAATCCCCTGCAATAAGTTGTGCGTCACAGATTCTTGCCTCCGAGGAGGATTCTCTTCATCTTCATTACCGTAACGCGAGAAGCTAGCACATGCCCATTTTAGAGAATCCCATTCAAATTTCCTCTTGCTAATCACTGTGTATGTAAGGTCACGAAACTCAAGCCAAATGTCAAGGTTAACCTGTGCCGAGGTCGATTCTGGCGTCGCAGAAACGACTGTGACCTCTTTAATCAGGTTCTTACTACCAGTAACGATACTCATACAGCTATTGTTTACATTCTGCCCCTTCACTATGACGTTCCGTGCAACAGGCTCCTCGGGCTTGCTGCAAGGACGATTCCTAGCTAGCAGTTGAGTCTGCAGAGGCACTACGACATCCAAGGCGCCATGGCTTCCTGGGGACGTACTCTTCATTATACTCGATGATTTTGCAGTGGTCAGTGCCAGAATATTTCTCAAGAGTCTCCCTTCTGATTCCCAGATGATTGGACACAAACAAAATGTCGATGATTTCACGGATTCAGAACATGAGGTGAATGATTCCTGCCAAAAAAGTAGTGGTACTCTAAGACGACGCGAGAAAACAACGAAATACAAATTGGGCCATCAACCAGGATGAGGCAGGCCACTTGAATGTTCAACAGTGTTGCAATGACATGGACGAAGAACTGAAGAAGGAATGCTCGCGAGGAATGATAAGTGATAAAGAAATGGCAAAAAATTCATTGATTGTTAGAATGCTCATAACATTCAGTAGCCTTCAATGAGGCTGCCTTTCCCTCCTCGGAGTCCTCATCCACGAAATTCATCCTCAAAATAATTAATGTAAGCTTACGTACCAGGATAGTGTCAGTACATTATGTTTTGTTTCATTTTCTTTGTTAATTTTAGGACCAGACATACAAATCAACAAATATTTGTAGAAAAAGATGTTGGCAAAGAATCCAATGAATAATGCATTACAACCATTTGTCATCAATAATATATTTTGGATTTTCAAGTGAAAAGACAACTCTATGTATACACATGGGATGGTAGGAGGTAGAACAATCCATGTGGGATAAATAAATTAGAATTTGTAGTTTCTCAAGCACTCATAGCTAAGTCAAAAACAAATAATTGTGTTAAAAGTAGAATTTCAAGTCTCATTTAGGCATAGTAAATTAGATTTTCTCAAAAAAATTTGAATTAAAAAAATTTGGTGAATGAAGATAAGTTTTACCTCCAAAAATTTGTTTGGCATTTTGAATCTCCAATCAAAAGTTACAAACAAATTTGAGAGAGGGGTTGGAATGGACATCTTCTTTAACCTTCATAAAAATCCTCTCTGAAATTTGTCTATAACTTTTGACTAGAGATTCAAAATGCCAAATGGATTTTTGGAGGTGAAAGTTTTCTTTATTTAACAACTTTTTTTAGTTCAAATTTTTTTGAAAAAAGTTATTTTACTATACCTAAATGAGGTCTAAAATTTTACTTGTAACACAGTTCTTGTTTTTGACTTAACTATGAGTGCTTGAAAAACTACAAATTCAAATTTATTTATCCCACATGGATTGTTCTACCTTCTACCACCCCATGTGTATATATAGAGTTGTTTTTTCACTTGTAAATACAAAATATGAATGACAATCACATCAAAGACAATGATGTAATTCAAACATTGAGATAATTGATCTCTATGAATTGACTACCATTTTGAATAAGTTTGCTATTTTGTTTACAATTTTATTTCAAAGTACTTAATTTGCCGTTAACCCCAATGTGTAGCTGCGACCTTATAACTGACTCAAGCACCTTGTTGAGTTCTGACAAATTTTGCCAAGTGTCATTATAGTTACTGATTTGGTGTGGTATATTCTATATCATTCCGTCCAGAGAAGGCAGTCGCAATGACTGCTACTGAATGTTATGCTGATGATCAACAAGAACAACTAATCTCAATGAGAATTGCACACGGCTAGTGCTCGAGTTTGCTATGTGAATTTGATTAAGGTAGGTCCGCCTATCACCACACATTTGCTATCTAGGTACTTCAGAGAAGTTCTTTGTCAACTCACAAAATTTTTAGAGATTGAATAGTTTGAGAGAAACCATTTGTAAGTAGAATGAAGACATTACAAAAAGAACTTAATTTTCTAAAAATTTTCAAAATTTATTGGAACTAAACTGGTAAAGTGTAGATACACCCATGCTAAATCACATGCTGATGTGTCCCTTTTACAAGTAATGTTAAAGGATTGTTAAAATTGTAATAATGATGCTAAAGGATTGCTACGATTTTGGTAATGGATGGATTACTAACGCAAATGGGAGTGTCCAATAGATGTCAAAATTGGGTGACTAACCGCATTGGATTGTCTTACTTTAAGACTAATTATAGAAGAAAGCCTTGCCTCTAAGGCATATTGCAATGATAGATGCAAGGTGGAGCATTAGAAGAGATTGGAGGACATTGGCGAGTCGTTTCAGGCCTGTTCACCAATCTGGCTAGATTTGTAAATAGCCAATACAAACTGTTAGAATTAAAAAAAAAAAAAGAAAAAAAAAAAATTCTCTCCCAAATTTCATTTTAGGCAAAGAAAATTTTTTGGAGGCCTCAAATCTCTTTTGATGGGGGGAGCTTGACATCTAAGGCCAGTTACTTGTCATAAGGCCTTGTGGAATGCCTTGCCATTTATAATTTTTTTGTTACAAAAAAGATATGTGAGTCCAACATTAAAAAATGAAAGAAATGTTTACCATAAAAATATAGTATATAAGATTGAGAGTGCTAATATCTTTGAAATAGAATAATAATAAAATACATTATAGAATTCAATTTTTGCCACACAATGCTAAGAAAATAATATTAGAAATGGATGTACATGCAATACGCACACTAAACTCACCTCAAACCCATAGTACTAATATGCCTACTAGTTATTAATCCTCATGTTGCGTCACTAGATGCATAGGCGTTTGTAGAAGATCCACACTGCTATCTTTGAAATTGAATAATAATCTAAATATAATATAGAACTCAATGTTCGCCACACATTGCTAAAAAATTATTTTAGAAACTCAAGCACACGCTAATTCCCATTCTATATGAACTACAACAAGCCTAGAGTATACTATAAGAAACCTGCGTTTTAAGTGACAAGCTTTGATTTTTCTTGACGGATTTTTATAGACATCCAATGCATCAAACCTATGTTTTTATGTCAACATGGATGTTACATTGGACATTTTTGTTGACAAAAAACATGGTTTTGTTGCTGTAGATGTCTACAAAAATTCATCAAGAAAAATCAGGGCTCGTCATCTAAAATGCAGGGTTCTTATAGTAGAGTAGTACTATGCCTACTAGCTCGGCCAAATTTTCTCACGTCCTGGGATGCATTGTTGCCTTTGCTAGATACGGAAGTGTCCACGGACTGCTTGATGATACTGATCTGGTTTTGGAGGATTTTAATTCTTGGATCTGATGTTCTTGCTCACACAAGTGCCTTTCAAGTAGTCATGATGGTGTCTATTTGCGTCCAACTTGGAGTGAAAACCTTATCTTCACACCATGAATTCCCTTGTTTTGTATCCCACCTAAACTATGTATCTTTGTAAACGTGTTGAAAAGATATAGGCATCCAATATACTATAAGAAATCTGTGTCTTTTCAGACAGGCGGTTTTTGACATGAACGCATCACGCATGGTGTCCTCTGGCATCAGCATAGATATCACTTTTTTTGCATCATGACTGACATGCAAAAAACATCAAAATTCTCAAATAACATGGCCTAATATTTTTATATCAAGGGTCAAATATCCAAGGGGACATGGGTCTAAGGGCTATTGAAATCCAGCCATGTGGTTGCCACGTTAGAGCCACGTAGACACGGGAAGCCATGTAGGAATTTTTTTAATCTGTCCTTGTTTAAAATATGGCACCTAACATGGCAATGGATGTGGCGGCAAAAAAAATGACACGGAATGCACCGAGGATGATGTGGCAGGTCTTAATAACATAGTTTTATGCCATCTAGACATTTTGGAGACATTTTGGAGACGTCAACCTAAATGTCTAGATATTTTTGGAGACGTTAACGTAAACATCTAAACATTTTCTAAGACATTTTTGGAGGTTTCAACTAAAATGTTCAAATGTTTAGAAACGTCAACTTAGGCGTCCACA
This sequence comes from Neckera pumila, assembly GCA_963969595.1. Taxonomy (NCBI): domain Eukaryota; kingdom Viridiplantae; phylum Streptophyta; class Bryopsida; order Hypnales; family Neckeraceae; genus Neckera; species Neckera pumila. The sequence continues at coordinate 4,303,636 of OZ018418.1, forward strand.
TTCCATCATGAACACTTTTTATAATGTCTACTATGATATAATTGAACAAAATGATGTTACCTTTGATGTTCATGTGATTGAATGCACTATTCAATATGATGTTAGTATAGACAGTTATAAGTGTCCTATATAATGCAAATGTGCATTTTATAATGTCCAATGCAAATCTAATGTCCAATATAGCATGTCATACACAATATGCCATACATAGCACACCATACATCATACACAATATATCATATATTGTACACAATACACCATACACAATATGGCATGTATGTCATACGCCATACATGATGTAATGTGTATGTCCACTCTATATACATGTCACACTCTTTATACAAGAAGAAAGTATCATACGCACAGTCTAGGCATAAGTATCCTTAACACAAAATATGGTAAGATAACACGGAATATCGACCCAGGGAATTCTACTACGTTATTGCAAACTAAGGATGTCCGGATCTCTCTCAAAATCACCCAAGCAATCCGTACACACATCTTTGTTTTCTTTTCCGGATAATATTTCCTTCTGGATTCCAATCCGGATCCGTCCTTATCCGGATTCCGGTTATGTCTAGTCACATTCCAATTTTATATACCCCTATTTTACCCTTAAAGGGTCCACTGTTGATCTTTCAAGAGTGGTAGGGACTGCACCACTCGTAATTCTTACACTCAAACACACACGTACACACATACTTTCGGTTTTGTAATAGGGAAGAGAGAGGCAGCAATCCTTACAATTCCTCGGAAGGCCTTTCCGGAAAGCAGGTCACTCAGAATTTACTCCCTAATACCTTCACTACAACAACAGATCAAAGCACCCGGAATCGGTAGCTAGGGACGTGTGTGTTCTAGAATCTAGATTGATCCGGTAGTTGGCAGGCCTTCCGGAGATGGAGAATATTCCGCTGGCGGTTGCTTATCTCCGCTCAAAACCCTTCCTGAGTTCTGAGCTCACATCCACTCCACTCCTTTTGGATTACTATCCCAGCAGTTAAAAAGCACAGTGCACTAATCCTCCTTCACTAATCCAGAATTCTCACACACGCATTCTATCAATCAGATCCAATTGCCTCAAATCAGGACTCCTCCTCACCTATCTTCCTCACACCTCAATACCCTTATGAACAATCCAACATATTCGTGCACATAGCCAAAATAAAAAAAGTCTATTAAGTGGTCTTAGATTAAAGAAAGCAAAAGAACATAAACAAATGCACTTTACTGGGCTAGGATGGAATGAGATGGCAACAAGCCTACCCTCCCTTTAAAACTCAAACAAAAAGGCTAAAAAGCAAAAAGGGCACATTCCAAAATCAGGGTGACCAATCACACTAACTTCCGAGATAACTGAAAAATCCCAAGCTGGTGGCCTCTTAGAAATCCGAAATTGGGTCCCACCTCCGAAAAATCCGAGGCGGAATGAATTTAAAAATTGCATACAAAAACTAACATACTAACTATTTCTTCCTTGATTTCTTTGTGTTGCTTCTTGCCTTGCATGCTGGTGACTTCATTGGCGTATTTGTGGCCTACGCCCGGGTCTAAATCTGGCGTCTTTGTGGAGGTGTCGCATCATCCTCGGACTCCGATCCGATTTCACATTCTTCTTCATTGTCCAAGATCACTACCCGGGATGACTTAGCCTTGGTTAGAGAAGCCTGTTCCTTGTGCTCAAAATTGTCCGGATTGGTTCAGGTCGGATTCGCAACAACACTCAAATACCCACCCACGTTACGGCGGACAACCAACTTTGGTGTCATGAAGAGTGCGGTTCTACTTGGCCGGGCTGGTACGGTGGAAGGGTAGAAGATGATCTTTGTTCCCAAATTGGAAACTCCCGCCTTTTCCGGAGTTGATGCCTCCACGTGTACCAGAATCGGTGTTTTTGTCCTCATCAGAACAAATGTTCCGGCTCCCTCCTTTCCCGTCAAAGGGAATACAATGAATTTGTCCATCATCATCTCCTGACCCCTAATAGGAGTCTGATCCTGCCTGCCATGCTGGGACGGAGTATCCATGAAGTTAGCAACTTTCGAAATATTCAGAAAATCTAGAAGGTCCAAGGCTTTATCCGAATCAAGAGATCCTAGCAATTGACGCATCTCCTTCAGCACCTTCTCCATGCGCGCTTGGTAGTTGATGACTACCTTCAATACATTCAATCGGGAAGGGTTGCCTTCACCCAACAATTTGCTAGTGAAGAGGTTAGCTTTCACTACTTGTTCCGCTGGCTATGCTACCAAAGTGGTCAAATTCTGGACGAGCAAGTAGACTTCAGACTCCCTTGTTCTTATTGCGTCTAGCTCCCCTACTAATCTAGCCATTTGTTCCCGGAGGCCGGTCCAGTCCTTTTCCAAGTTCCGGATTTCTTCTTTCTTTTTCCACAGCCCCTTTGGATCCTCCCTTTGTCGGATTGCGTCTGCCATCTGCTCCAATAGGTCCACTTCCAATAGTGACATAGTATTGGTGGTATGGTCCGACATCTTGTTATGGATCTACCGACATTGGTTGATCCAATAGAATCCGGTCGCCCAAAATTCCTTCATTTGCTCAGTTTCTGGAGAATCATATTGCTTGTGTTCTTTTGGAATCACCTAGTTGCCTCGCACGGCTAGATCCATAGACTTCCATCTCTTTGTCTGCTTAAGCAAGATTAGTTGCTCTGATTCCTCCTCTTTGGATTTGATCAAGGTCTACTGTTCCGACTGGACTTCCACCACAAAACCATACTTCAAACACTCCTTCCCGTGGGAATACTCCTGCAGCTCTAGAGCGCTCATAACTTCCTTTTGGTGGTACAAATGGAACAGGTACGGACTGAGCAGACTAGACTTACTCGCTCTGGTACGTGTAATTAGTTTAGAAACTACATCCAAGATGAGTTTCCCCCAGTTCACAACTCTACCTTCCATCGCCCTGAAAATAGTGTTAGCCACCATAACCGTAACCCGGGTTGGCTTTTCCGGATACACGATCAAGATCAAGATCTCCACTATTTGTCTATAATTATCATCTATACAATTAGGAAAGTTGTGCCCTTCTTTGGCATGTGCCGAATATCGGAACCTAATTTGAACGGGCCTATTCGTACGGGAGGCTAACCCTAAATCGGCCTTTTGGAACAAGTACACCTCCGCCCACATATCCTCCCTCCAGGAATTGGATTGTCCCTTGACAGTCAACTGATACTGATTTGGAGCTCCAGCTATGAGCTCTGCAATCATCTCATTGCTCTTCAGACTCCAAGGCTGCTGCAATAAATCGGCGCACCCTATTGTTTCCAAATCTATCGCTAGTTGCTTCCGTAAGTCCGGGTCGGAAGGGATGACCGGACAGAGCATCTGGGCTGGTCCCGCCATGGCTCACTGACCAACTACTCCGGTGCAATCAGCACTAACCTTACTATTTTCTCCTTAACACGGTCCTAACTCACCACACTTTCACTCACTAAGCACACACAAGAAGATGGCGGAAAGAGAGAGAGAAGAATAAAGGCCGTGCCCCCCTTTAAGTACCCATTGATTAGCCAATAATGCCCGAGGGGAACGGCTATGAGACCGTTCTCGTAACGGTGCTCTAGATTCCTAGGCCAGATGTCTAGCTCATAGGCCTCCTGGATCCGGACTTCTGTCTTCCGGATTCCGTCATTCACTGGACAACTTTAACCAGTTTTATCAATCTTATCAATTTGTATACCAACTAATCCCAAAGTGTTCGAAGTTGACCTGGATTCCTATGTACTAATAACAAAATTCAAAAATTTTGGACTACTCTATCCTAGTTCTATTTTGTTTCCTAACTACTTGGAATTTCCATATTCCCACAAGGAGCTAGGAGGTAAGACAAACCATGTGGGATATATAAAACGTAGGAATTGTATTATTCTTAAGTAGAAGTTGCACAGTGATGTTGTAGAAGATATGCAAGATGTCCCAACAAATATATTGGTGTTGTTCACAACATTCACTCATAGACATTTGTACTAGTGAATTCAAAATAATTTGAAAGTTATGTGCAATATGATTACACCCTTTGTGCACCACAACAAAGCATGCAAATGTTTCCTACTCCTTAGGTATTATCAAACAAGAAATGCAGTGCTTACTTCTACCTAATGCACTAGTTCTTGTTCTTATGTAGACTCTACCAGTGTATATATGGAACATTTTGGACAAAAATGTACAGTTGGCTATTATAAAAATGAATCAATTTTTTCAGAGACTATGTAAGAACAAAATTAGAGAAGCTGACAACAATGCCCTATTGGAATTCCTAGTCAAAACTCAATGTATGGACCCTTCCACAATAGACATTGCAATATCAGATGTGTTTGCACCTTCCTTGAACCCCCTTTCTATCATGTCCACTTTCAATTTGTTTATACTTTCAAATATGTGATTGTTGATAGGATAAGACTCATTTATTGTGAATACATACTTCTTGTTTCTCCATTGTCCTCTCTAGAGTACACATGAGCACATAATAATGGATATTCATATTTTCACAGATATTGCCAAAGGTGATATCTAAGTCCAATGAGCATTGGCAAAGACGTTTGTGGACGTTAGTGTTGACGTCCAAGAGTCCACTCTATGGAAGGGAATGTCTCCAATGAAGAGCATGTGTGAAAAGGGAACATTTGATGTCTTGAAAAACATGTGGACTACTTTAGGAATGTTTGCTAAGACACTAGAAAAAGTGCACCACACCCTCCTAATATGCTGATGATATTGTTGTCTCCATTGATGTCTTGAAAAACGTGTGGATGACTTTTAGGATGTCTACTAAGACACTATGAAGTGTGCATCACAGCCCTCCAATATGCTAACATGGCATGCCACGTCAGTACAGTCAGATGCCACATTACTAAATTGCCATGTCACTTGCCACGTTAGATGACATGGTTTTTTTTCTACGAGCATGTCATTTGGCTATCCTTCCCTATTTTTTTGGATGGATGTTTTATTGCAGATCATAGTAACTTCTATTGACTTATCCACAATCAAAATAGATGAGGCTAATAACGTGGCAATCCATGTTTTTCCGGACCCTCTGAAAAACAAATGCATGTTGCCATTCATATAAAATAAAACAGCATTGTCTACCAGAGCATCACATTGTTTTCACAAAAATTTGTTTGCGTTCTCCTTTACATCGACAAAATTCCAACTTTTCAGACCATCCGCCCATAGGCAATTGATGTTTTTTTGGACATCTATGTTTAAGGCCTAACACCAAAAAAAATCACGGATTTCTTATGGTGCTACTACACTAGAATAGAATTGATATGCCTTGGATCCGGATTAGGATTTGTAAGCGCCCAATAAGCCAAAATGGCTTCAGGTCATCATTGGTAGGATGCACCACAATAAAATAATCTGCAAACATATCACAAGCAATACAAAACAAAGGACATGGATGGTCATGCCTTTGACCAAGTAAAGGTACCTCCTCTACAAACTCTTTACGCGGTCTGCAACCATCTTGCATTTGGTCTACCTCCTTGGCTCTGACTATAGAGTTTGGCAGAAATCCATGCTGCAATGTTTCCTAGACAACAAGAGGTTCATTTAGAGCGCTCTTGATACCTTTTCAATACTTTTGTACTAGGTCAATCTTTGTGCAATACTCTCCAAACATGTTCTCACCAACCATCTAACTCCAAAGCACAATATAGTTATCCAAGCTCTTGCAAACTTCATCAACAAATGCATTTTTTGCGAGGCAAAGGTGGTGGATATCCACGAGCACATAGGGCTTCTATCTATAGTCTTCCTCCACAATCAAATTGGAACAGTTTACATCCCTCTAAATAACGGATAAGAATACTTAGAGAGGGACTATAGATCTTGCAACAACTTTGCAATGGAACAAAAGTTTCCTCCTCCAAATTGTACGAAGTATGCATATGAGGTGTGTCTACAATGGTATGAGAGTAAGAGTGTGGAATTCTTGGAGTCCACGTACTTCAAGGATCTAACAACAAGCAATGTGAAGTTGACGGACAATTTGTTGGCTCTAATAGAAAGTAAGTGCAAAGAATCCTAGGCTTTTAGCAACATGGACTTAGTTTACTTGTGCTAACAAATTATACAACTGGTTGGATGACGTTATCAATCCATGCATATTCAACATGAAGAGATTGATGCTGGAGGTGTGATTGCAAGTGCTAGGATATCCAGGAGATGACTAGGCCAAGGATTCCAAGCAAAGATAGATTGGTGGACAAAAGTAGTAAGGAAACTATCAAAGCAAGCATTGAGGGGATTCAAGGGGAAAAATGACACTGCCCTAGCAACGTTCACACAAGATGGTGGATTGTCTGTGATATAGATCTTCCATTTGGCAAAGGTGGTGGCCCTTAGTGGATTTGTACATGAAGGTGGGCACGGAAAGGTGCACAAGGTGAACATTGAAGGGATGGATACGATCCCACCATACATTGCTCTTGCTAGAAAAATGTCAAATGATTGACATATGCATGATGCAAGGGTGGAACGGTCCATAGAGGCCTTAGCATGCCCCTTCAATCATCTTGCTATAATTAAATTCTTTGCCATTCATTCAAGAAGTATGGAAGCGTACAATGTTATGGTGGGAAAAGTTAGCAAGGTGCCAATAAGCCTTGATTCGCACAAAGTCAAGTGGCTGAGGTGACTTCCAAAGGAGAAACAAAAAGAAATTATCTTGTTTCAAAGACATAAGGTGAAGTTGGAGTGGGCTCTAGTGTACGTGACAAGTCCCTTGTGCTATACAATGACTTGTCCATAAGGAATATAATGAACATTATATTCATTAAAATGAGAGTTTTCTACTAAAATGGAAGGCGCCAAGACCAACTATTTATCCAAAGTTGTCGCAAAAAACACTACAATTCCATATACAACAACACCACAATAGATTATAGACGTCAAAGATCACCTCAAACACATCCAACAAGATGACACAATTTCCAAAAATTCTTGTATTTACAGTCAACTTATATTGTTTCATACAATTCTTTGAGGTATTTGTATTTTCATTCACAAAAAGAACCACGACAGGGTATGTAATAGTCGTGAGTATGATTCATTATAGCATTGAGTTGTATATACTAAGTGCACAATGCTTTTATGTGTCTATGGACTATATCTAGTATTACTCTTGTAGCGATTGTAGTCTCTACAATTCTATGAACTTCCAGTCCCACATATCATCAAATGGAAGAGCGCAATAATTTGGTGACCTTCCATTGTGTATCTTGGTCTTCCGCACACCGAGGGACCAAACACATTTACGTAGAAGTGATGCTGGATGAGAAGGGCCATAAGCCAATTCTTCACTTGATTTTTCCGGCACTGCACACTTCATCATAGTTATGGACATTGGAATTCCAACCTCCTCATATAACCTCCTTTGAATTACTCGGTCTGAGGCAGAGGGCAACATTTTTGAAGAATTAAGATTCTTGCACCTTAGATGAGACAGAGAACAAGACTCTGGCCGATAAGGAGCTCCACTTGGCAGAGCTCCACACCGTCTCTATGGACTTTAGTGAAAAGTCTATTATTGAATTGGCTGTAGCAACCAAGCAAAGAAAGTATTCTGTGCTTAGAATAGCATTTTGCCCATAGTCCAGAAACAATTAGCCAATGCTGCGCATGGAAGATTGGCATTCTAGATTGGAGATATTAAGGTCTGCAAACTTTGAAAAGAAGTATAATTTTGAGAATTTTCATTGGACAAGAGTGAAATGATCCAAATATATAAGTACAATCACCCAACATACACAAGAAATCCAAATGCCAATAATAATCAACACATAAGGTTGACCCAACCTAAACCAAGCTAGACATTTTTGAATTGGTAAAGCTTTTCCGTATTATTTATTACACAAATGATGTCTACAAAATGAAAAATACTTGATTTTTAAAATTATATACATATCAGGTCGATGCAAGCTAAATTGCACAAAAAAAAGGCCACAATCTAAATGCACAGAAGCTCAACTAAACCTGAACTACACATCCAAAAATGCTATCCTATTAATTCAAACTAGAAGACAGCCAAACCACGTCCATAAGCCTATTATACTCTCAACAATTGCGTTTGTTGCAAAGCATTTGCCACCCGATCTTTCTTTTACTATTCTCTTGGAAATCCTTCAAGCCTTGGTCCCAAGCGCCATGAACGCAATAAAACGAGGGAAGTAGGACCTTGGGGTCTAAGTGGGGTATTAGTAGCCACTCACGACATGGAAAGAACTGCTTTATTTAGTCCTTTAGTTGACAGATCGATGGACAGTGCAATTATCATCTAGTTCCGAGAATTTCAAATTTCAAATTTCAAATTTTTGCGGTAGTGGTATGTCAGAGATTTAGTTACTCACAACCGGCGGTGAGAAAGTCATTGTTGTTGTCATAATGTTGGTCTTTTTGTCCTCAATGAGGTGAGAGAGTTGTTGGCTCTATAATGTGGGGTTCTTTTTCCTTTGTAATCACGTTAGATTGTTTTGGGAGAGCAATTGGTGCTAGGGGACTTGATCCTTATTTTTGCCATGTTGGACTTCCTTCTTTTGCAACTTCAGATCTTTTCAAACTTCTAAATTGGGACCTTGAGGTGTTGGGAGATAATTGTTGTCAATCTTATCGCGCCCAGGTTCTATCTGTTGCAAATTAGATTTTAGATTCTGCTTCTTGCTTTCAATGTATCTGAAGGTGTTGGAACAATGGTGATTAGAATGCAAGATTCACTTTTATAAAACTTGTAGCATTTGCATTGTTTTTCTACAAAATGGAGGGTAGCATTCAAAAACCTATGAGCATGAGATATCCAAAGAGGAACTGCAATACTAGAACGAAATTGAAGACAGAGCCAAGGTCCCCCAAGGATATGATCCAAGATGTGGCCTTGTTTAGAGAGCAAATTGTGGAAGTTTTTATATTGGTTAGGGATTTGCAAAGCATTAGTAAAAATTTCAACCCTTAAAAGGCCGCGAGTTTGGCACCCGCCCGGTGCAATTATGGAACCAAAACAAAATAAAAAATTATTATTTAATATTTAAAAATTGGGTGCTAACGTAGCACTAGTAGTGCCACATCAAATTTATATTTTTTAATGTTTTTTTAATATTTTTTTTATTTGTTTAATATTATTTTTTTCAAAAAAAAAATATTTTTTTAGTCATTCTGAAATTGCACCAAAGGGGTCCCGTAAATCAATTCTTTAGCGGCCTTCTGGAGGGCTGAAATTTTTTCTAATGCAGTGGCTTGAATCTTAAGTCGTTCCTTGATAGTATCATTGTTATTGCTGAGGATTTAGAGGAGGTATGGGAAAAGTTTAGTTCTTATAGAACAACAAATACAAAGTTGTATCTAGAGACTAGACGGGAGATCATTTGTTTGTATGGAAAAATCTATGAGACTAAAGATGTGACAAACAACAAGTTCTTGTTGTGGATTGTGAAAGGGTTCATTCTTGAATGCAAAGGTGAAGTCATAGATTGAACTACGGCAGTTGCTTCTATGGCAAAGGAAAAGGCGGGTTGTTGTCAACAAGAATTGAACAAAATGAAGTCACCCGAGTTGCCAAACTCTAGCGGTGGGAATTCCCAAGGTGCTTGCCAAAGTGTCAGGTGGCAACCCAGCTTGGTACTCATTTGGAAATTAATGCTTGAAGCCTAGCATCAAGCTTGCAAACGGAAGGAGAGCAGTGTCAAGCACTGAAGAAGCCATCTTCAGCTCTAATCTTTCCCCAAAAAGGTGCCTTGTTAGCAAAGTAGATCTTGCAGCTGTTCAAGATGTCTTGAAGTTGGAGAGTGTATTGTTGGATATTGCTGATGGCAAGGTCTTATTTCTTGTTGAGTTTTGGAAGAAAGAAGCTGATTAAATAATTGGCCTTTGGTATAGCATGGATGACCGGAAGAGTGCTGCTGAAGAATTAGAAGAGAGTGTGAAGATCATAGAATCTTCTTTGCACACCATGGAAGCCAAAGTCTCCTCTACAACCCAAACTATAAGCCCATCGCAAGCCTATGGATGCATTTCACCTTTAGAGCTTAGGGTTTGTGTACTTCGACTCTTATTTTTCAAGCATACGTTTGCTCGCATGGCAAAGAGATTTAATTCATCGTCAAAGTTGTTAGGATTCAAGTTCTTTTTTTTCATGCTCTTGGCAATCATATTTCATCACATTTGAGTTTTTGGTTCTTTAAACTATAGGGCATAGGTAATAGATTATATTTTCTTTGTGAAGTACATTCAAAAAATTGGGGCTCTATATTTAGTGTGCTCACGAATTCTTTGTATTTTGATTATTTACAACTTGTACGGGTTTTTTTTCATGGTCTTTGCATTCAAATTTCATGACATTTGAATTTTTGGTTCTTTAAATTGCAGGGCATGGGTGATTGAATTTTTTTCTTTATTAAGTACGTTGAAAAAAATGGGGCTCTTATTTTAGTGCACTCACAAGTTCTTTATGTTTGGAATAATTTTAACTTGAAATTTTTTTACATACTCTTTGCATTCAAATTTGATGACATTTGAGTTTTTGGTTCTTTAAACCACAAGGCATGGGTAATGTTTTGTATTTTTCTTTGGGAAGTACATTCAAGAATATGTCTCTAATTTCAAAGCACTCATGAGTTCTTTATGTTTCAATTACTTACAACTTGAACGTTTTTTTTTCTCTTTGCATTCAAATTTCATGACATTCAAGTTTTTGGTTCTTTAAGCTACAAGCATGGGTAACTGATTTTTTTATTTCTTTGGGAAGTACATTCAAGAATATGCCTCAAATTTTAGTCCATTCATGAATTCTTTATGTTTGGATTATTTTCAACCTATTCTTTCTTTTTTCATGCTCTTTGCATTCAAATTTCATGACATTTGAGACTTTGGTTCTTTAAACTATAGAGCATGGGTAATTGATTTTTTTTTCCTTTGTAGAATGCATTCAAGAAAATTACGCTCTAATTTTAGTGCACTCACAAATTCATTATGTTTGGATTATGTACAACTTGTAGATTTATTTTTTCATGCACTGTGCATTCAACTTTCATGACATTCAAGATTCTGGTTTTTTAAACTACAAAGCATGGGTAATTGAGTTTTTTTCTTTGTGAAGTATATTCAAGAAAATGGAGCTCTAAATTTTGTTCACTCACCAATTCTTTATATTTGAATTATTCACAACTTGTACATTTTTTTTTCATGCACTTTGCACTCAAATTTCATGACATTTGAGTTTTTGGTTCTTTAAACCACAGGCATGGGTAATTGATTTTTTATTTCTTTGGGAATTACGTTGAAAAATATGGGGCTCTAATTATATTGCGCTCACAAATTCTTTATGTTTGGATTACTTACAACTTGTACTTCTTTTTTTCATGCTCTTTGCATTCAACTTTCATGACATTTGAGATTTTGGTTCTTTAAACTACAGGCATGGGTTATTGGTTTTTTTCTCTATGTGAAATACATTCATGAAAATGGTTCTCTAATCTTAGTGCGCTCACAAATTCTTTATGTTTGGATTATTTACAACTTGTACATTTTTTCATTTAGGCTCTCTGCATTCAAAGTTCATGACATTTAAGATTTTGGTTCTTTAAACCCTAGGGCATGGGTAATTAATTTTTTTTCTTTGTAAAGTAAATTCAAGAAAATGGGGCTCTAAACTCAGTGCGCTCATGAATTCTTTATGTTTGAGTTATTTACACCTAATTCTTTTTATTTCATGGTCTTTGCATTCAAATTTCATGACAATTTGACTTTTGGGCTCTTTAAAACATAGGGCATGGGTAATTGACTTTTTTTCTTTGTGAAGTACATTCAAGAAATTGGGGCCCTAATTTTCAAGCATTCACAAATTCTTTTTGTTTCAATTACTTACAACTTGTTCTTTTTTTCATAGTTTTTGCATTGAAATTTCATGGCATTTGAGTTTTTGGTTCTTTAAACCACAAGATATGGATAACTGATTTTTTTATTTTTTTGGGAATTACGTTGAAAAATATGGGGCTCTAATTATATTGCACTCACAAATTCTTTATGTTTGGATTACTTACAACTTGTACTCTTTTTTTTCATGCTCTTTGCATTCAACTTTCATGACATTTGAGACTTTGGTTCTTTAAACTATAAGGCATGGGTAACTGACTTTTTTTTCTATATGAAGTGCATTCAAGAAAATCAGGCTCTAATTTTAGTGCACTCACCAATTCTTTGTGTTTGGATTACTTACAACTTGAAATGTTTTTCTTCATACTCTCTGCATTCAAATTTCATGACATTTAAGTTTTTGGTTCTTTAAACCATAGAAATTAGGTAATTGTTTTTTCTTTTCTATGGAAATTACATTCAAGAGTATATTTCTAATTTTAAAGCGCTCATGAATTCTTTCCCTTTGGATTATTTAAAACTTGTTCCTATTTTTTTTGTGCTCTTTGCAATCAAATTTCATGACATTTGAGACTTTGGTTCTTTAAACTACAGGCATGGATAATCGATTTTTTTCTCTATGTGAAATACACTCAAGAAAATGGAACTCTAATCTTAGTGCACTCACCAATTCTTTATGTTTGGATTAATTTCAACTTGAACATTTTCTTTTACATACTTTTTGCATTCACATTTCATGACATTTGAGTTTTTGGTTCTTGAAACCACAGAAAACGGGTAACTGTTTTTTTTCTCTTTGTGAAGTATATTCATGAAAATTGGGCTTTTATTTAATTTAGTGCGCTCACAAATTCTTTTTGTTTGGATTACTTACATCTTGAACATTTTTTTCTCATGCTTTTTGCAATCAAATTTCATAACATTTGAGTTTTTAATTCTTTAAACTACAAGCATAGATAATTGATTTTTTTCTCTATATGAAATACACTCAAGAAAATGGGGCTCTAGTCTTAGAACGCTCACAAATTCTTTATATTTGGATTATTTACAACTTGTACATTTTTTTTATGCACTTTGAATTCAAATGTTATGACATTTGAGACTTTGATTCTTTAAACTACAGGGCATGAGTAATTTTTTTTTTGTGAAGTACATTCAAGAAAATGGGGATCTAATTTTAGTGTACTCAAAAATTTTTTTTGTTTGGATTATTTATAACTTGTTCATTTTTTTTTCATGCTCTTTGCATGCAAATTTCTTGATTTGAGATTTTGGTTCTTTAAATTACAAGGTATTGATAATTTGTTTTTTCTTTGTAAAATACCTTGAAGAAAGTAGGGCTTTAATTTTAGTGCACTCACAAATTCTTTATGTTTGGATTATTTACAACTAGTACATTTTTGTTTCATGCTCTTTGCATTCAAATTTCATGACATTTGAGATTTTGGCTCTCTAAACTGCAGGGCATGGTCTTTCATTTTTTTGTTGGTCTCATGACAAGTGCCTATAACTATAAGTGAATCAAAATATTTTTCTATCACTCTACATTTAAAAGAATGGGGCATTAAGTATATGTGTTGAAAATTGTAATATACTTTTACAATCCATTATTATAATTGCAGTTGTAAATTGATGTACTATGTTAAAACATGTGGAGGCAATAAATAGGCTGTGGAGTTTAAGACAAGAGGCCACGGACCCTAAGCCCTAAATTAAACTCTGTACATCCTAAACCCTACATCCTAAAACCTAAAATCCAAACCTTTGAAACCGTAGAAATACTTATCTTTGGACAATTAGCATTGGATTTCGATGCACTTTTTAGTTCTTTTCTTGAAAGACATGCATAATATTATTGCTAATTTTATTGGGAATAGATTGATTAGAACCTTATTTTCATTGATGAATACTAGAATTTATGATGACTGCACTAATAAAAAAAAGTTGACTTTGCACTACCTTTTTAATATGCCGGGAATTTTGTTAGGATACTGTTGGTCCGAACTTGTAAAAGTGCCCACAACTTTATGATAGAGAAGAGAAATTCTTGTAACTGAAATATTAAAAAGCAAAATTTGGACTTTGTATTTATTTTTTAATAGAAGAGGAATTTGCAGAGCACTATTGACTCCAAGGACAGGGCTCGGATGGTGCAAAGTCAACTAGTACCCATGTCCATTCTTTGGAGAACAGTTATAAAATGGCGGTGGGAATCTTGACTTAGTAATTACCCGCATGACATTCAGAATGTTTGAAATTCTTATTCGGATTTGCGGCCTTCTTCTTTCCCTCAAAGAAGTCCTTCACTTCCATCAATGTCCGGTTTCGGTCAACCATTCTCTCATTCTCAAATCTCTACATGCACTTCCATATGTGCCCTGTCCATTTTGTGCCCTTTCACTAATAGAAAATGCAAGAATTTTGACAGAATTCTGTTGATTTGGACGCGTTGTCCCGATCACGATTTTGTTGATTTCAACAGAATGTGTTAAAATTAACAAGTTCTTGTTAAAATCAATAAAACAATGACCAAGACAACGCGTCCAAATCAACAGAATTTTGTTAAAATTCCTTCATTTTCTACTAGTGTTTGCTTTTTCATGTTGTTAAGTTCGCGTACAGTATACGTCCGTGCTGGTCTGTTGCTCAAAATTTCCTCGGCAAGGCGCTTGGCATTTTGAGAACGTGACGCATGACGTTGTAGTGTCTTCGATGATATTTCCTTGGACTGAGCTGTCACTCTATTATTTTGAATCACATTATTTCTTTTGTGAAGAATGGTTAGAGGAATTTTTTTGTGTTGTAGTTTCATGTTCTTTTTCCACTGCAATTGAGAGTGCTACATCATGCGTTCAATGGTTGAGTTTGTTGTTTTCACTCTGAAATGTATGAAGATGCTGCCGTAGTTCCCAAATTTATTGCTATAAAAAACAAGAGAAAATGAAGTTTACAATGATATAGTTACAATTCCAAAAAATCTGGAATCACTGTGGTTGACCTTGCAAGCGGACATTTCAGGTTGAGCCAATCTAAATCCATTACACAAAATCATTTCAATTAAGTAACACATGTGCTATCGCATTAATAAAAAAGAGAATAACACTTCAAGTCGAATTGGCTTGAAGAAGATGACGAGGTTACCTATAACATGACATTGGACGAGAAGTTTTATTTCCATAAGAACAAATTCGTCCCATTCAAGTCAAGCCAACCTAATCACAAATGAGAGCGGGTTTCAGATTTGAGATTCCCGATGTCATGGAATCTGGAGAATTCACAAGTTTGGTTCAGGTCAAGTCAATCTAAACTGGGTTTAAGCAAATTAATGTTTTTGTAACTTCAATTATCTGTGTCCAAAATGCATTATTTAGATGAAATTGAATTGCTACACGGATATTGTAGGTTTTACTGATATTGAACATAGGTAGCTTATGACAACAGTGAAATTAGTTAATTAAGCTTATGATGTGTGTAATGTATATGAAGTATGTAGAGTGCAAAGAATCTGTCATTAAGCATTTGTCTTGGATTTTCAATCTCGTATGCATTGCCTGCTACTCGGGTTTATTTTGTTGTTATGGTTCAGGTTGATTCAAATTAAATGGATGGTTGATCCCATCTTATTTGGAATATGGTAGAGTCTTGTGATCTTGTTGAATCTTCTCTTTATACATGCATTGAGTGTCATTTATTATCTTTGCTGTTTAGCATTTAGGTTGAGTCGTTTTAAAGTTTATATTTTCTATGTGGTTTGCCTTATTGTAACTCTTATTGGAGTCTATGTTGCAAATTTGTGTAAATGCCATGGATCCTATGTCCACATTACTCGAGATTATGGACTCATCAGATGATGAGGTCCAAAATTTTGAGGGAATGGATGTTGATGTTCCAAAGTGTGAGGGACTTTCGTGTTGCTTCTGGAATACGATGGTTGTTACTCTATATAATGAAGCTAGAGTACTTGTTGGTGAAGGTACTTGCCATAGCATGAACTGTGACCTGGTGCTTGGTTCAATTGGTCCTCTTGGAGACATTCATGTTGTTGTCCACATTTCCAAGTCACACTCTGAGGAGTACTTGCCACAAGAGAGGGTGACTTCATTGATGGCCTGGCCTATTCATCTAGTCCATTGCTGTGGTGCAAGCCTTTGGGACCATGAAGCTCGCAAGAAGTTTAACATTCTTCATGCAGCTCTCTTGAATCCGCCATATGCAATGTCTGCTCGACCATATGCAAGTGTTGTTCAAAATCCTCCTCGGCTAACTTCTATGAAATCAAAGGATCTTCTTACTCAAGATTCCATCAATGCGGTGTCAAGCAAAGTATGTTGTGCTCAAAATTGCGTTCAGCCATTTTAGAAGAAGATTTGTGCATTCTGCAAATGTATGTATTGGAATTCAACATTCAAGCATAGAGCCTTCATGAAGACTGAGGAGCACATATTGGTTCATTATGATATATACGAGAGAAGGATGGTGATGGTTGAAGAGATTCTTGTGTGCATACAAGCATAGATGCATATTTCTGAGGTCTCAGAAACCACATTCTTTTGCTATCAAATGCTCGTGAAGGATAAAAGAGAAGCAACAGACCATGGAAATACAAGACTGTTGAAGCCAAGGAGACACACTCAACAAGCCACTGCTACGTTGAAGTGCCTCTTTGACGAGGAGGCCAATCACATGCCGCATCATACTCAAACAATGAAGTCAGGAGAGAAGGTTGTGTCCATGTGTCTCCCTCCTACCTTTCAATAGAAGGGAAAGATGAAAGAAATCAATGATGCTAATGCAGCCTTCGGATTGCTTGAAGTTTCAATTTTGAATTTAAGCAAGATCAGATCCTCCAAATTCTCAGAGTTGGAGAAGATGCTGTCTAGTTGGACCTTTATGGGATCGCTCACAACCGTCTTTTTGGATGTGTCGGGATGTTTTTGATGGCTACTTCCTTGCAGTCCGACCAGCAAATAGTGACAATCATCTAATTTGGATTGCAAGGGCATCATTTGATCCACATTGTAACCCTTGGAAATCAAATTGTGTGCACATTCAATAATTCCGTCCAACATCAAAAGATGAGGATATTCAAAACTTCTATACTAGATGGGACGACAATAGAGGTCTGCGCTGGAAGGTTGATGAAACCAAACCACCACTTTGGTAGCATATGGACGCATTGCTGACAGCGTGAAAGTCTAGAATTTAAAAAGACAACATGGAGTGCTTGATCAAGATTCATGCTGCTCACGTTGAAGTCATCAAGCAAATTTTGGCTTCAATTCCTTTGTCTTGAATGCTATGGTGGATAGTTGATTTTATGAGATTCTGCCTACCTATTAGTAATATATTATTGAGTGTTATTTGGTTTCTAGATGTTTACAATAATTATGCTTTCACATGTTTGTGGGATAATGATAATATTATGTTTTATCCTAGATGTGAAGTAATAGTCTTATGAATGTTTTTGTATTGTTTTACTTGTGTACAACTAGAGTTATGGATTTGTAGTAGAGGATATATGTTTTGGTAATGTATTTGCAATCTTTACACTGCAAATGCTATATACATACCGTATTAATATATTTTGTATTTACATTATTATGTTTACGTGGTTTTGAAATGAATGTAATTTTTGACATAAAACAATGCAATGTTTGCTGAAGGACATGTATTATTTGCAAATTTGCAAGACTCCCATTTTAATGGAAATTGTTGGTTTAAACTAATCAAATGAGTGCTTGTAGAGCTAAATTGTAATCCATTTTCATTCACTCATTGTGCCTTCAAAAGCCTAATATTATTTTGGAAGAATCCCTGTGAGTATTCCTAACTCCGTCCTTGAGTCAGAAAGTGGCACACGGATTCTAGTGGCTTTTAGAATGGAGGTTCACTTCTGGATGCGTGATTCCTAATCCAGTGTATGCCTTCCAAGCAATGGACAATTTTTGCTACCTATAAATCCTATAATTTCAGATAGTCAAATCATACTATTTGTTAATGGTTAAAAGATTGTGGTTAATCAAACCATGGAAGAAAAACAAAAGCTACTCCAAACTAGAATTGCATCTAGATAAAGTGCTAGAATTTAACTTTCTCTTTCCAGAATTCTAAGGTTCCTTGTAAAAACTATTGGCGGTTGAAGGTTAACTTCTAAATTATTCTAAAACTTCATCCACATATTAAAAATGGTAAATCAATTCAAATCAATTCCAAAATTTAGGATTGGATTTTTAATTAATTGGACTGCTGGATTCTAAACTCAAACCTAATTCTAACCTAATTGAAAGAATCTCTTGAGATTCTTTGGTAATTTCTTTTGGTTATTCTAACCTTACTTCTACTTATAAAAGGTAAATGAATTTTTCCTTCAATTTCAAATCTTTACTTTAATCTAAATTTCTAAATTCTTTGTTAGATTCTTTTTTTTTAAATTTTAGATTCTTTTGGATGAAAATTCTAATTCCTCATCCAATTTGTATTTAAAGCTCAATTGTTGGTAAATTCTTTGTTCTTTGTTTATTTTTTAACCATAATATGGTTTTGGAATCCTCTAAAAATTACTTATTAGATTCTAAATTGTAATTGAAATTCTAGGACTTTGACTTAAGGACTAACTTCTTAATTTCTAACTTTAATTTTATTTCAATTTATAGGAAAAAATAGTAAATGGGAAAACTAACATACCTCGGTCTCAACGACTTCTACCATGCCATCATTGTACATCACAAGCATGATGGTTTCAAAATAACCGTCGTTTTCATTGTGTGATTTCCCTTCGCCTATTTGAAGAATAACTGGTAGTTAGATCAATTCAAGATTCCCTTGTTCCTACATTGTCTTTGGCTAATTTCCTACAATAATTTGTTAGTTTTAAGTGTTTTAATTAATTCCTCTAGACTTAGGAATTAAATTTAATACTTCGGGTTCTTCAATTTGGCTCTAAAAGTAATTTTTCAGTTAAATCAAACTTCAAGGACCTAATTCCCCATTGTATTATCAATTCATTTAGTTTTTTCAAAGCAAATTTAAAGACTAAGATTTTTTTATCAATTACCTAGTTCAATTACTTCAATTGAATAGTTGGTTTATTCTTTGTTCGTTAGTTTATTAGTTCAATTGGATTATTCTAAGATATTTGTTGACTTTTTTTTTTTCCTAATTGGCTTATTATGCCAAATAAATAAAAACTAAAACAACATTCAACCACTAATTGTCAACGTAATCAAATTTAGTGACAAAAAAACAAATTCTTCAGTAGTGAAAGGAATACAATATTGGAATGATTCTAAATGAATAGGAAAAAGAACAAAATCCAAAAATAATTCTAAAGGGAATAGTGAGATTCTCACCAAGTTGTTTTCTGATGCTCCTTCCTTCTCTAGGTTGTTTAAACATTTCCTATTATGCTTTCTTTTTCAATTCTTCTTCATTTTTAGTTTGTTGTCATGCTTTGTTTTTTAGAAAGGCTATGGAGAATAGTGAAGTTGAGTTTTAAGAGTGATAAGCCAATTTTTAGCAAAAAAACAAAAAATGAGGTGGTGTGCCAAGCAACGACCTGATCTTTGTTAATTTCAGTTTTTGTATTGCCAAATCAATTTTTGGACTCTGGACTCTGGACTTCCCTATAATTGAATTCTAGACTTCCTTTGAACTGGACTCTGGACTCGTCTTTGACTTGGACTCTAACTCTCCCTTGAACTGAACTCTAGCTCTCTTTCAAACTGGACTCTGGACTCTGGACTCCTTTTGGGCTGACATCAGCTGACGTAGGTCTTCCACGTGGCGCATCGCTGATGAACGGACCCCTGGTCGTCTTCCAATATCCTGGTTTGATCTTCCGATACCTTGGTTTGGTCACTGACACCCTCGTTTGGACTCTTCCTTCGTTCTGGTTTCCTCCTCGTTCTAGCTTTACCTTGTTTTGGTTTCTTCCTTTGTTCTAGATTCTTCCTTGTTTTGGTTTCTTCCAAATACTGGTCTAGTTCTAGATTTTAAAAATTAACGAAGAGGACAAAAGGGTCTAACGAGGTTAATGGCTAAAATAATCCCAACTTGGTATACACAATAATTCTTATCTTTTTGGATTTTTTGGACTTCTATCAAATAATCTAGCAACTAAAGGAAAAACTATAACTAAGGGTCTAGTAATCTTACTACTTCTATAGATTTTTGTTGGGTTTTGGAGATTTCTTTCTAAAGCAAACTAAAAGTATGGAGACTGAATTTAATTTTTTTCCTATGAATTTGGAAGAATACCTAACAACTAACAAATCAAATCTACCTTAGAGGTTTTAAAGTCAAAGCTTCATCATGCGGAAGCAACCCTAGGCTAAACTTGAAATAAAATGGTTTCGTTTCTTCATGAAATGATTTAATCCTTAATTGAGGTGCACATGACAGTGCTTAAATCAAAAGTCAAAGATTAGAGTGAATTACATGTTCTTCAATAGTTTAAGCCCTAATGAGGTACACAAGAAAAGTGTTTAATCAAAATTTAGGAGTTAATCAAGTCAATGCTGTTGCAATTTGTAAGTTTGTTAATATCTTAAACAATATATCAAGTTCTTGGGGGACTAAACCTCCCAATGTGAATTTTTAGTGTGCTTTGTTGGTTTTAAATGGAACCCCACGTCCTTTAACCAAGCCCTCTCTTGTGTCACGGTCTAGGCGTAAATATCCTTACAACACTAAAACTTTGTAAAATGACTTGAAATATCGTCCTAGGGGATTCTAGTATATTGTCTCAAGCTTAGATTTCCGGATTCCCTCTCTTTTCCAAACACCCAAGCAATCTATCCTTTTTCTTACTCTCATCCGGTTACTAATGCTAACCGGAATTCAATCCAGATCCGGTCTCACCCGGATTCCGGTTGCGTCTCAAATTACTGGTTTTCTATTCCTGTATTGTATCCTCAGAGGGTTTACTATTGGTCTTTAGAGGGGTAGGGACTTCACCACTCATAATCCTCACACTTCTCCACACTCATTTAAACAAACAAAACAACTATTACATGTGTTGTACTAGAGGAAAAGACTTAATACCCTCACAACTTCTCGGATGGCCTATCTGGAAAGTAAGTCACTTAGAGTTGAGCCCAATTTCCCTAATTACAACGACAAATCAAGACATCCAGAACCAACAAGGGGGAATAGTTTACTAGTTGCTAGATTGATCCTAGAGTTGGTAGATCTTCTGGTGAATGGGGATTTTCCTCTAGCGATTGCTTACACCCGCACGGAACCTTGCTAAATTCCGGACCTGCATCCACACCACTCTCGACCAAAATACCGTTCTAGTAATTTAAACGTACCACGTGCAAGTCCTCAATCCTTGGCCTAAACCTTATCACAAACGTACCTTCTCATTTTGAACTTGTAGCCTGCAATCCGGATGCCTCCTCACCCACCCCCTCTTTGCACCTCAACACTTAAAATAAACAAAACACTTTGCATGATGTTGGGACCAAATGTCCATTGGGTGGCTCAAATTAAAGAAAAGAAATGAAACAACATTGAAAACGGGCTTGGATGGAATGGGTGGGCAATAGACCTGCCCACCCTTTAAAAATCCAACAAAAAGCAAAAAGGCCACCCCAAAGCCAGGGTGACCTCATAACAAACCTCCGAGATAACCAAAAAGTCCTAGGCCAATGGCCCCCTAGAAATCCGAAACTTGGTCCCATACAAAAAAAACCCGTTCTGGAACAAAAATCAAAATCAAACAAAAAATACTCTAACTAACTACTTCTTCCGTGCCTTCTTTGCACTACTACCTGCCTTACCTGCAAGTGACTTGTTGCTTGCCTTCACGGGGTCAACTTGACTTATGCTCGGGTTTGAATCTTGCTCTTCTTTGGTGGTGTCGAATCTTCTTCAATTTTCAACATAGACTCAAACTCTCCTTCCTCAAAAACCTCGATTAGATCCAACTTCTCCTTTGTGGGCAAAGGCTACTACACGTGGAAGAAGCCTTTTGGATGGATTTGGGTTGGATTCAACATGGCCCCATCTATTAAATAAGAATGCTATGGACATTAAATTTGGGCAGCTTAAATTTCCCTGATCCACTTGGCCGGATTGAAGGAACACTAGGTGGAGCGGAAACTTCTATTTACACCAAAATGGACTGTCTACCCTGCTCCTTTTTACTCAAAGGAAGTTCTCCAGGCTGACCCAGAAGTATCCCTAGCCCCTTAGATTGTGGCTGATTGGGAGTACTTTTCTTGATCGGAGTCTTTATGAATAAGGTGCTAGGGACTTCCGAAAACTACGAGAAATTCATGGCTTTATCCAGATCAAGATGTCCCAGCATTTGACGCATTTCCTTCAACACCTTCTCCATCCGGGCTTGAAAGCCGACATTAATTGTCACCACCTTTGATCCAGTTAGATGGCCTTCATTTGTCAACCGGTCATTGAAGAGGTTGGCTATGAGCACGAGATCCGTTGGCTGCACGACCAACGCCGTCAAGTTTCGGATGAGTTGGAGAGAGTCTTCCTCCTTCTGCCTTGTTACTTCTAGCTCTTCGTCCACCCAGTTCACTTGTGCTTGGAGGTCATTTCGGTCCTTCTCCAAATTTTAGATTTGCTTCTCCTTCTCACGTAGCACCTGGTAATCTATTCTTTGCTTGATTTTGTCCACAATCTGCTCCGGGCCCACCTTCAACTCATCTATGATGTTGACGAGCAGGTTTGCCATGTTTTGGCTAAAAATAGCCGAGCCTGGTTCACCCACCGGATTTCAATTTCAAAGAATTCTGCAATCTTTCCGGCTTCTAGCTTCTTGCTAGGCTAGGTGTTGACTATTTGTCTTGCACAAATGGATCAGTTGACTTCCTCCGCCTTCCCCTACGCTCAAGTGGTTCTTCTTTCTCCTCCAATTCTTCTTCTTTGGATTTTGGTTGATCCTGCTGATCCGGTTGGACTTCCTCCGTGAGGCCATATTGTAGAATTGCGGCCCTGGTATCATACATGACTATCTTTAGAGCACTCAAAACCTCTTTTTGGTGGTGCAGGTGGAATAAATACGGACTGATTGGGCTGGTTTTATTCTTCTATTTATGATCAGCCAGCTTTGCCACTACAGCTACAATAATCTTACCCCAATGCATGGATCTACCCTCCATAGCCTTGAAGATGGTGTTGGCCACCGTCACCGTAATTTGGTAGGCTTTTTTGAATACAGAATTAGAATAAAAAAATCTAGCACCCGTCTCTGCCTATCACTCTTACAATCACTAATGGCATACCTTTCCTTGGCATTGGCCAGATTTCAGAATTTATTAGCCGCGTACTTATCCATCTGGGAGGCTAATCCAGGTCCGTATTACTAGAACAAGTACAAATTTGTCCAAACCTCATTTGTCCAAGCTATGGGTCGACCCCTCACTGTCAATTCGTATTGGTTTAGAATCTCGACAATGATTTCCTGAATGATCTTGTCATTCTTCAGGCTGGCCTCTGTATTAATACAACACACCCTATTGTCGCTAGATCCGCTTCTAACTGTTTTTGGAGGGTCGGGTCGGAAGGTATTGCCGGACAAACGATTCAGGCTGCTATTGCCAGTTTACAAGAACCACTGCCCTCTGCCATAGAATACCGACTCATCAAAACTAATCCAGCACAAACGGCACCAACCTCACCTTTCTCCCCTTGTCCCAATTTCAAACTCACCACTCTTTCACTCAGCTATGCACATGCAAGAATCTGCAAGACAAGAGAGAGAAATGGAGCGGCGTGGTGCTTAAGTACCCAATGATTGGCCTACATAAAGTACAGGTCATGGCCAATTCAATTTATTTTCATTCACATAGCTCACGGCGGAATTTATGTCACAAATTTAAAGCACTTGTAAAACATAAGTGTTTAGGTGCACTCAAACTTCTACGTAATTTTTTGGACGTTCACATCCATCCAATTCTATGAGTTTGGGAATGCGAGGTCCTTAAAGTACAGGTCATGGCGGATTCAATTTTCTTTCATTCATGTAGCACACAAAGCATATAAAGCCACAAATTGAAGGCACTTTTAAAACATAAATGTTTAGGTGCATTCCAACCTCTACGTATTTTTTAGGATGTTTGCATCCATTGAATTCCATGAGTTTGGGGATGCAAGGTCCATCAAATACTAAACATGGCCAATTCAATTTTTTTTCATTCACGTAGTAGATGACAGAAATTACATCACAAATTGAAGGCACTTGTAAAACATAAGTGCGTACGTGCATTCCAACTTCTAAATACTTTTTTGGATGTTTGCATCCATCCAATTCAATGAGTTTGGAGATGCAAGGTCCATAAAGTATAGGCCATGGCGGCTTCAATTTTTTTTCATTCATGTAGCACACGACAGAAATTACGTCACAAATTCAAGGCACTTGTAAAACATAATGTTTAGGTGCATTAAAACTTCTACGTATTTTTTTGGACGTTTGCATCCATCCATTTCCATAAGTTTGGAGATGTAAGGTCGATAAAGTACAGGTCATGGCGAATTCAAATTTTATACATTGGCGTACCATACGGCAGAAGTTGCGTCACAAATTTAGGGCACTTGTAAAACATAAGTGCTTAGGTGCATTCCAACTTCTATGTAGTTTTCTAGACTTTTGCATCAATCCAATTCTATGAATTTGGGGATGTGAGGTCCATAAAGTACAAGTCATGTCCGGTTCAATTTTTTCTCATTCACGTAGTACACAACGGAAGTTACGTTTGCATCCATCTACTTCCATCAGTTTGGGGATGTGTAGTCCAAAAAGTACAGGTCATGGCGGCAACAAATTTTTTTTCATTCAGCATACAAAAAAAATTAAGCCACAAATTGAAGGCACTTGTAAAACATAAATGTTTAGGTGCATTCCAACTTCTACGTATTTTTCTGGAGGTTTGCATCCATCCAATTCCATGAGTTTGGGAATGCGAGGTCCATAAAGTACAAGTCATGGCGGCTTAAATTTTTTTTCATTCACATAGCACACAAAGGAAATTAAGCCAGAAATTAAAGGCACTAGTAAAACATAAATGTTTAGGTGCATTCCAACTTCTAAATATTTTTTTGGACGTTTGCATCCATCCAATTCCATCAGTTTGAGGATGTGTAGTCCATAAAGTATAGGTCATGGTGGCAACAAATTTTTTTTCATTCACGTAGCACACAAAGGAAACCAAGCCACAAATTGAAGGCACTCGTAAAATATAAATGTTTAGGTGCATTCCAACTTCTATGTATTATTTTGGAGGTTTGCATCCATCCAATTCTATGAGTTTGGGGATGCAAGGTCCATAAAGTACAGGTCATGGCCGATTTTTTTTTTCATTCACGTAGCACACGGCGGAAATTAAGCCACAAATCGAAGGCACTTGTAAAACATAAATGTTTAGGTGCATTCTAACTTCTACGTGTTTTTTTGGACGTTCGCATCCATCAAAGTCCACGAGTTTGGGGATGCAAGGTCCATAAGGTATAGGTCATGGCGGCTTCAGTTCTTTTTCATTTGCGTAGCATACAAAGGAATTTACGTCACAAATTGAAGGCACTCATTAAGCATAAATGTTTAGGTGCATTCCAACTTCTACGTGTTTTTTTGGACAAATGCATCCATCCAATTAAATGAGTTAGGAGATGCAAGGTTTATAAACTATAGGTTATGGCGAATTCAGTTTCTTTTCATTCACATAGCACTTAAAGAAAACTAACCCACAAATTGAAGGCACTTTTAAAACATAAATGTTTAGGTGCATTCCAACCTCTACGTATTTCTTTGGACGTTTGCATCCATTGAATTCCATGAGTTTGGGGATGCGAGGTCTATAAAGTACAAGTCATGGCGGATTCAGTTTTCTTCTATTCACGTAGCATAAGGTGGAATTTACGTCACAAACTGAAGGCACTTGTAAAACATAAGTGCTTAGGTGCATTCCAACTTCTATGTACTTTTTTGGACTTTCGCACCCATCCAATTCCATGAGTTTGGAGATGCGAGGTGCATAAAGTACAGGGCATGGCGGATTCAAGTTTTTTTCAATCACGTAGCACACAAAGGAAACTAAGCCACAAATTGAAGGCACTTATAAAATATAAATGTTTAGGTGCATTCAAACTTCTACGTAATTTTTTGGACGTTCACATCCATCCAATTCTATGAGTTTGGGAATGCGAGGTCCTTAAAGTACAGGTCATGGCGGATTCAATTTTCTTTCATTCACGTAGCACACAAAGCAAATAAAGCCACAAATTGAAGGCACTTTTAAAACATAAATGTTTAGGTGCATTCCAACCTCTACGTATTTTTTTGGATGTTTGCATCCATTGAATTCCATGAGTTTGGGGATGCAAGGTCTATAAAGTACAAGTCATGGCGGATTTAGTTTTCTTCTATTCACGTAGCATAAGGCGGAATTTACGTCACAAATTGAAGGCACTTGTAAAACATAAGCGCTTAGGTGCATTCCAACTTCTATGTACTTTTTTGGACTTTCGCACCCATCCAATTCCATGAGTTTGGAGATGCGAGGTGCATAAAGTACAAGGCATGGCGGATTCAAGTTTTTTTTAGTCACGTAGCACACAAAGGAAACCAAGCCACAAATTGAAGGCGCTTGTAAAACCTAATTGCCTTGGGTGCATTCCAACTTCTAAATATTTTTTTGGAGGTTCTCTTCCATCCAATTCCATAAATTTGGAGATCCGAAGTCCATAATGTACAGGTCATGGCTGATTCATTTTTTTATCATTCACGTAGCACACAAAGGAAATTGCATCACAAACTGAAGGCACTCGTAAAACATAAATGTTTAGATGCATTCCATCTTCTACATATTATTTTGGACATTTACATCCATCCAATTCCATGAATTTGGGGATGCGAGGTCCATAAAGTACAGGTCATGGCGGATTCAGTTCATTTTCATTCAGGTAGCACACATAGGAATTTGCGTCACAAATTGAAGGCACTCGTAAAACATAAATGTTTAGGTGCATTCCAACTTCTGTGTAGTTCTTTTGGAGGTTCACATCCATCCAATTCTATGAGTTTGGGGATGCGAGGTCCATAAAGTACAAGTCATGGCCGATTTTTTTTCTTTGTTCACGTAGCACACGGTGGAATTTACACCACAAATCAAAGGCACTTGTAAAACGTAAATGTTTAGGTGCATTCCAACTTCTAAATATTTTTTTGGACAATTGCATCCATTAAATTCCATCAGTTTTGGGATGTGTAGTCCATAAAGTACAGGTCATGGCATCAACCAATTCTTTTTCATTCACGTAGCACACAGAGGAAATTATGCCACAAATTAAAGGCACTCGTAAAACATAAATGTTTAGGTGCATTCCAACTTCTACGTCTTCTTTTGGACAAAGGCATCCATCCAATTCCATGAGTTTGGGGATGCGAGGTCCATAAAGTACAGGTCATGGTGGATTCGACTTTTTGTCATTCACATAGTAAATAAGGGAAATTAAGCCACAAATTGAAGGCACTCGTAAAACATAAATGTTTAGGTGCATTCCAACTTCTATGTATTTCTTTTGGACGTTTGCATCCATTGAATCCATGAGTTTGGAGATGCAAGGTCCATAAAGTATAGGTCATGGCCAATCCAATTTTTTTTTCATTCACGTAGCACACATAGGAAATTACGTCTTAAATTGAAGGCACCCATAAAACCTAAGTGCTTTAAGTGCAGCCAACATCTAGATGTATTTTGGAACGTTTACATCCATCCAATTCTATGAGTTTGGAGACGCGAGGTCCATAAAGTAAAGGTCATGGGGGATTCAATTCCTTTTCATTAGGTAGCACACATAGGAATTTACGTCACAAATTGAAGGCACTCGTAAAACATAAATGTTTAGGTGCATTCCAAATTCAACGTATTTTTCTAGAGTTTCCCATCCATCCAATTCAATGAGTTTGGGAATGCGAGGTCCATAAAGTATAGGTCATGACCGACTACAAGGCATGGATAATTGTTCTTTTTCCTTCACTCAAGGAGTGCATGGAGGAAGATGAGGCATTAATTGTAGGTCCTCATGATTTCTTTACGGTTGGATTATTTACAGCTTGTACATTTTTCTTTCACGCCCTTTGCACTGAAATTTCATGACGTTTGAGATTTTGGTTCTTTAAACTACAGGGCATGGATAACTCTTCTTTTTTCTTCATTCGTAGAGTACAAGGAGGAAAATGAGGCATTAATTGTAGGTCCTCATGATCTCTTTACGGTCAGATTATTTACAACTTGTACATTTTTCTTTTCAAGCCCTTTGCATTGAAATTTCATGACATTTGAGATTCTGGTTCTTTAAACTACATGGCATGGATAATTCTTTTTCTTTTCTTCATTTGTGGAGTGCACGAAGGAAAATGAGGCACTAATTATAGTGCCTTGTGATTTCTTTACGGTAGGATTATTTACAACTTGCACATTTATTTTTTCACGCCCATTGCATTGAAATTTCATAACATTTGAGATTCTGGTTCTTTGAACTACATGGCATGGATAGTTGTTTTTCTTTTCTTCATTTGTGGACTGCACGGAGGAAAATGAGTCACCTCTTGCAGTGCTTCATGATTTCCGTACAATAGGGTTATTTACAACTTGTATATTAGTTTTTCACGCCTACTACATTGAAATTTCATGACTTTTGAGATTTTGGTTCTATAAAACATAGGGCATGGATAATCCTTCTCTTTTCTTCATTCGCGGAGTGCGTGGAGGAAAATGAGGCACTTATTGTAGGTCCTCATAATTTCTTTGCAGTAGGATTATTTTCAACTTGTACATTTTTCTTTCACGCCCATTGCATTGAAGTTTTATGACATTTGAGATTTTGGTTCTTTAAACTATGGGGCATGGATAATTCTTCTTTTTTCTTCAATCCTAGAGTCTATAAAGGAAAAATGAGGCACTAGTTGTAGGTCCTTATGATTTCTTTACGGTAGGATTATTTACAGCTTGCACACTTATTGTTTCACACCCTTTGCATTGAAAATTTGTGACATTTGAGATTTTGGTCCTTTAAACTACAAGCCATGGATAACTTCTTTTTTTCTTCATTTGTGGAGTGCATGGAGGAAAATGAGGCACTAACTGTAGGTCCTTATGATTTCTTTATGGTAGGACTATTGACAACTTGCACATTTATTTTCTCACGCCCATTGCATTAAAATTTCATGACATTTGAGATTCTGGATCTTTAAACTTTATGGCATGGATATTTCTTTTTCTTTTCATCATTTGTGGAGTGCGTGGAGGAAGATGAAGCACTACATGTAAGTCCTCATTATCTCTTTACGGTCGGATTACTTACAACTTGTACATTATTTTGTTCACGGCCATTGCATTGAAATTTCATGACATTTGAGATTCTCGTTCTTTAAACTACAGGGCATGGATATGGCTTCTTTGATCTTCATTCAAGGAGTGCGTGGAGGAAAATGAAGCACGAATTATAGTGCCTTATGATTTGTTTATGGTAGAACTATTTACAACTTGTACATTTCTTTTTTCACACGCATTGCATTGAAATTTCATGACATTTAAGATGTTGGTTCTTTAAACTATAGGGCATGGATAATTCTTCTTTTTTCTTCATTTGTGGAGTGCGTGGAGGAAAATGAGGCACTTATTGCAAGTCCTCATGATTTCTTTGCGGTAGGATTATTTACAACTTGTACATTTTTCTTTCACGCCCATTGCATTGAAATTTCATGACATTTGAGATTCTGGATCTTTAAACTTTATGGCATGGATATTTCTTTTTCTTTTCACCATTCTTGGAGTGCACAAAGAAAAATGAGGCACTAATTGTAGGTCCTCATGATTTCTTTACAATAGGATTATTTAGAACTTGCACATTTATTTTTTCATGCCCATTGCATTGAAATATCATGACATTTGAGATTTTGGTTCTTTAAACTACAGGGCATGGATAACTCTTTTTCTATTCTTCATTTGCGGAGTGCATAAAGGAAAATGAAGTACTAACCATAGTGCCTCATGATTTCATTATGGTACAATTCTTTTCAATTTGTACATTTCTTATTTTACGCCCGTTGCATTGAAATTTCATGACATTTGAGATTTTGGTTCTCTAAACTATAGGGCATGGATAATTCTTCCTTTTTCTTCATTTGTGGAGTGCATGGAGGAAGATGAGGTACAAATTGTAGGCCCTCATGATCACTTTCCAGTCAAATTATTTCCAACCTGTACAGTTTTTTTTCACGGCAATTGCATTGAAGTTTTCATGACAATTGAGATTTTGGTTCTATAAACCACAGGGCATGGATAGGTCTTCTTTTTCTTCATTCGTGGAGTGCATGGAGGAAGATATGGCACTCATTGTAGGTCCTCATGATTTCTTTATGGTAGGATTATTTAGAACTTGCACATTTATTTTTTCATGCCCATTGCATTGAAATATCATGACATTTGAGATTTTGGTTCTTTAAACTACAGGGCATGGATAACTCTTTTTCTATTCTTCATTTGCGGAGTGCATAAAGGAAAATGAAGCACTAACCATAGTGCCTCATGGTTTCATTATGGTACAATTCTTTTCAACTTGTACATTTCTTATTTTACGCCCTTTGCATTGAAATTTCATGACATTTGAGATTTTGGTTCTCTAAACTATAGGGCATGGATAATTCTTCCTTTCTCTTCATTCACGGAGTGCATGGAGGAAGATGAGGCACAAATTGTAGGTCCTCATGATCTCTTTACAGTTGGACTATTTGTAACTTGTACATTTTTCTTTCACGGACGTTGCATTGAAGTTTTCATGACATTTGAGATTTTGGTTCTTCAAACTACAGGGCATGGATAGGTCTTCTTTTTTCTTCATTTGTGGAGTGCATGGAAGGCCTGGATAATTCTTCTTTATTCTACAATCGTGGAGTGCATAGAGGAAGATGAGGTACAAACTGTAGTGCCTCTTGATTTCTTTACGATACAGTTATTTACAACTTGCACATTTATTCTTTCACGTCCTTTGTTTACAACTTGTACATTATTTTGTTTATGGCCATTGCATTGAAATTTCATGACATTTGAGATTCTGGTTCTTTAAATTGCAGGGCATAGATATGCCTTTTTTTTTCTTCAAGCTTGAAGTGCATGGAGAAAAATGAGGCACCAAATGTAGGTTCTCATGATTTCTTTACGATAGGATTATTTACAACTTGCACATTTATTTTTTTAGGACCTTTGCATTGAAAATTCATGACATTTCAAATTTTGGTTCTTTAAACTACAGGGCATGGATAGTTCTCTTTTTTTCTACATTTGTAGAAAGCATGGAGGAAAACAGAGCACTAATTATAGTGCCTCATGTTTTCTTTACAATAGGATTATTTACAACTTGTACATTTTTCTTTCACGCCCTTTGCATTGAAATTTTATGAAACTTGAGATTTTGGTTCTTTAAACTAGAGGGCGTGGATAACTCTTTTTCTATTCTTCATTCACAAAGTGCATAGAGGAAAATGAGGCACTAATTACAACGCCTCATGATTTCATTATGGTAGGATTATTTTCAACTTGTACTTTATTTAATTTACGCCCGTTGCATTGAAATTTCATGACATTTGAGATTTTGGTTCTTTAAACTACAGAGCATGGATAATTCTTTTTCTTTTCTCCATTCGTGGAGTGCACGGAGGAAAATGAGGCACTAATTATAGTGCCCCATGATTTCTTTATGGTAGGATTTTTACAACTGGACATTTATTTTTTCACGCCCATTGCATTGAAATTTCATGAAATTTCAGATTTTGGTTCTTTAAAATACAGGGCATGGATAACTCTTCTTTTTTCTTCATTTGTGAAGTGCAAGGATTAAAATGAGGCACTAATTGTAGGTCCTCATGATTTCTTTACGGTAGAATTATTTACAGCTTGCACATTTATTTTTTCACGCCCTTTGCATTGAGAATTCATGACATTTGAGATACTGGTTCCTTAAAGTACAGAGCATGGATAATTCTTTTTCTTTTCTTCAATCGTGGAGTGCACGGAGGAAAATGAGGCACAAATTGTAGGCCCTCATGATCTCTTTACGATCAAATTAATTCCAACCTGTACATTTTTCTTTCACGGCCATTGCATTGAAGTTTTCATGACATTTGAGACTTTGGTTCTTTAAACTACAGGGCATGGATAATTCTTCTTTTTTGTACATTTGTGAAGTGCATGGAGGAAAACGAGGCACTAATAATAGTGCCTGATGTTTTCTTTATAGTAGGATTATTTACAACTTGTACAATTTTCTTTTCAAGCCCTTTCCATTGATATTTCATTAAATTTGAGATTTTGGTTCTTTAAACTATAGGGCATGGATAACTCTTTTCCTATTCTTCATTCGCGGAGTGCACAAAGGAAAATGAGGCACGAATTATAGTGCCTCATAATTTCATTGTGGTAGGATTATTTTCAACTTGTTCTTTTTTTCTTTCACGGCCGTTGCATTGAAGTTTTCATGACTTTTGAGATTTTGGTTCTTTAAACTACGGGGCATAGATAGTTCTTCTTTTTTCTTCATTTGTAGAGTGCATGGAGGAAGATGAGGCACAAATTGTAGATCCTCATGATCTCTTTACGGGCAAATTATTTCCAATCTGTACATTTTTCTTTCACGGCTGTTGCATTGAAGTTTTCATGACATTTAGAATTTTGGTTCTATAATCTAGAGGGCATGGATAATTCTTCTCTTTTCCTCATTCACGGAATTCATGGACGAAAATGAGGCACTCATTGTAGGTCCTCATGATTTCTTTATGGTAGGATTATTTACAACTTGTACATTTTTCTTTCACGCCCATTGCATTGAAATTTCATGACATATAAGATTTTGGTTCCTTAAACTACAGGGCATGGATAATTCTTCTTTTTTCTTCATTTGTGGAGTGCATGAAGGAAAATGAGGCACTCAATATAGGTCCTCATAATCTCTTTACGGTCGGATTACTTGCAACCTGTACATTTTTCTTTCACGGCCATTGCAATGAAGTTTTTATGACATTTGACATTTTGGTTCTATAAACTATAGGGCATGGAAAATTCTTCATTATTCTACAATCGTGGAGTGCATAGAGGAAGATGAGGCACAAACGGTAGTGCCTCTAGATTTCTTTACGGTACAGTTATTTACAACTTGCACATTTATATTTTCGCGCCCTTTGCATTGAAATTTCATGACATTTGAGATTCTGGTTCTTCAAACTACAAGGCATGGATAATTCTTTTTTTTTTCTCATTCGTGTAGTGCA
The DNA here is from genome assembly GCA_963969595.1 of Neckera pumila. Taxonomy (NCBI): domain Eukaryota; kingdom Viridiplantae; phylum Streptophyta; class Bryopsida; order Hypnales; family Neckeraceae; genus Neckera; species Neckera pumila. Next base: position 4,336,813 of record OZ018418.1, read on the forward strand.
TTGAGGAAAATGAGGCACAAATTGTAGATCCTCTTGATTTCTTTACGGTAGGATTATTTACAACTTGCATATTTATTCTTTTACGCCTTTTATTTTTAACTTGTACACTATTTTGTTCATGGCCATTGATTTGAAATCTCATGACATTTGAGATTCTGGTTCTTTTAACTACAAGGCATAGATTTTTCTTTTTTTTTCTTCATTCTTGAATTGCACAGAGGAAAATGAGGCACTAATTATAGTGCCTTATGATTTCTTTATGGTAGAATTACTTACAACTTGTACATTTATTTTTTCACGCCCATTGCAATGAAGTTTCATGACTTTTGAGATTTTGGTTCTTTATACTACAGGGCATGGATAAGTTTTCTTTTTTCTACATTTGTGGAGTGCATGGAGGAAGATGAGGCACTAATTGTAGGTCCTCATGATTTCTTTATGGTAGGATTATTTACAGCTTGTACATTTTTCTTTCATGCCCATTGCATTGAAATTTCATGACATATAAGATTTTGGTTCTTTAAACTATAGGGCATGGATAATTCTTCTTTTTTCTTCATTCGTGGAGTGCATGGAGGAAGATGAGGCACTAATTGCAGGTCCTCATGATTTCTTTGCGGTAGAATTATTTACAACTTGCACATTTTTCTTTCACGCATGTTGCATTGAAATCTCATGACATTTGAGATTTTGGTTCTTCAAACTACATGGCATGGATAGTTCTTCTTTTTTCTTCATTTGTGGAGTGCATGGAGGAAAATGAGGCACTAATTGTAGGTCCTCATGATTTCTTTACGGTTGGATTACTTGCAACCTGTACATTTTTCTTTCACGGCCGTTGCATTGAAGTTTTTATGACATTTGAGATTTTGGTTCTATGAACAATAAGGCATGGATAATTCTTCTTTATTCTACAATCTTGGAGTGCATAGAGGAAGATGAGGCACAAACTGTAGTGCCTCTAGATTTCTTTACGGTACAATTATTTACAACTTGCACATTTATTTTTTCACGCCCTTTTGCATTGAAATTTCACGACATTTGAGGTTCTGGTTCTTTAAACTACAGGGCATGGATATGTCTTTTTTTTCCTTCGTTCTTGAAACGCATGGAGAAAAATGAGGCACCAATTGTAGGTCCTCATGATTTCTTCATGTTAGGCTTATTTACAGCTTGCACATTTATTTTTTCATGCCCTTTGCATTGAAAATTCATGTCCTTTGAAATTTCCTGTTCTTTAAACTTTATGGCATGGATAATTCTTTTTCTTTTCTTCATTTGTAGAGTGCATGGAGGAAAATGAGGCACTGATTATAGTGCCTCATGATTTCTTAATGGTCCGATTATTTACAACCTGTACATTTGGTTTTTCACGCCCATTGAAATTTTATGACTTTGCATTGAAATTTCATGACTTTTGAGATTCTGGTTCTTTAAACTACAGGGCATGGATAATTCTTCTATTTTCTTCATTCATGGAATGCATAGAAAAAAATGAGGCACTGATTATAGATCCTCATGATTTCTTTATGGTAGGATTATTTACAACTTGTACATTTTCCTTTCATGCCCGTTGCATTGAAATTTCATGACATTTGAGAATTTGGTTCTGTAAACCACAGGGCTTGGATAATGCTTCTTTTTTCTTCATTTGTGGAACGCATGGAGGAAGATGTGGCAAAAATTATAGGTTGTCATGATTCCTTTATGGTAGGATTATTTACAACTTGTGCATTCTTCTTTCATAACCGTTGTATTAAAAATTTCACAACATTTGAGATTTTGGTTCTTCAAACTACAAGGCATGGATAAGTCTTCATTTTTCTTCATTCGTGGAGTGCATTGAGGAAGATGAGGCACAAACTGTAGATCCTCTTGATTTCTTTGCGGTAGGATTATTTACAACTTGCACATTTATTCTTTCACGCCCTTTATTTATAACTTGTACATTATTTTGTTCACGGCTATTGCATTGAAATTTTAAAACATTTGAGATTCTGATTCTTTTAACTACAGGTCATGGATATGTCTTTTTTTTTCTTCATTCTTGAAGTGTATAGAGGAAAATGAGGCACCAATTGTAGGTCCTCATGATTTCATTACGATAGGATTATTTACAGCTTGTACATTTACTTTTTCAGGCCCTTTGCATTGAAAATTCATGTCATTTGAGATTCTAGTTCTTTAAACCTTATGGCATGGATAATTCATTTTTGTAACTTCATTCGTGGAGTGCACTGAGGAAAATGAGGCACTAATTATAGTGCCTCATGATTTCTTTACATTAGGACTTTTTACAGCTTACACATTTACTTTTTTAGGCCCTTTGCACTGAAAATTCATGTCATTTGAGATTATGGTTGTTTAAACTACAAGGCATGCATAAATCTTCTTTTTACTTCATTTGTGGAGTGCATGGAGTAATATGAGGCACTAGTTGTAGGTCCTCATGATTTCTTTATGTTAGGATTATTCACAACTTGTACATTTATTTTTTCACGCCCATTGCATTGAAATTTCATGACTTTTGAGATTTTGGTTCTTTAAACTTTAGGGCATGGATAATTCTTCTTTCTTCTTCATTCGTGGAATGCATGGAGGAAAATAAAGCACTAATTGATGGTCCTCATGATTTCTTTATGGTAGGATTATTTACAACTTGTACATTTTTCTTTCACGCCCGTTGCATTGAAATTTCATGACATTTGAGACTTGGGTTCTTTAAACTACAGGGCATGCATAAATCTTCTTTCTTCTTCATTCGAGGAGTGCATACAGGAAAATGAGGCGCTACTTGTAGGTCATCATGATTTCTTTATTGTTGGATTATTTACAACTTGTACATTTTTCTTTCACGCCCGTTGCATTGAAATATCATGACATTTGAGATTTTGGTTCTCTAAACTACAGGGCATGAATAATTCTTCTTTTTTCTTCATTCGTGGAGTGCATGGAAGAAGATGAAGGAATAATTGTAGGTCTTCATGATTTCTTTATGGTAGAATTATTTACAGCTTGCACATTAATTTTTTCACGCCCTTTGCATTGAGAATTCATGACATTTGAGATTCTGGTTCATTAAAGTATAGAGCATGGATAATTCTTTTTTTTTCTTCAATCGTGGAGTGCACAGAGGAAAATGACGTACTAAATGTAGGTCCTTATGATTTCATTTTAGTAAGATCATTTACAATTTGTACATTTTTTTTCTCACGCCCATTGCACTGAAATTTCATGACATTTGAGATTTTGGTTCTTTAAACTACAGGGCATGGATAATTCTTCTTTTTTCTTCATCGTGGAGTGCATGGAAGAAAATCAGGCACAAATTGTAGGTCATCATGATCTCTTTACAAATCGGATTATTTACAACTTGTACAATATTCTTTCAAGGCCGTTGCATTGAAGTTTTTATGTCATTTCAGATTTTGGTTCTTTAAACTACAAGGCATGGATAGTTCTTCTTTTTCTTCATTTGTGGAGTGCATGGAGGAAGATGAGGCACATAATGTAGGTCCTCATGATTTCTATACGGTCGGATTATTTTCAACCTGTACATTTTTCTTTCATGGCCATTGCATTGAAGTTTTCATGACATTTGAGATTTTTGTCCTATAATCTAGAGGGCATGGATAATTCTTCTTTATTCTTCATTCATGGAGTGCACAGAAGAAGATGATGCACAAACTGTAGTGCCTCTTGATTTCTTTACGGCAGCATTAATTACAACTTGCACATTTATTCTTTCACGCCCATTGCATTGAAATTTTATGACATTTGAGACTTTGGTTCTTCAAACTACAGGGCATGGATAATTCTTCTTTTTTCCTTACTCATGGATGCATAGAGGATAACGAGGTACTAATTGTAGGTCCTTATAATTTCCTTACGATAGGATTATTTACACCTTGCACATTTATTTTTTCACGCCCATTGCATTGAAATTTTATGACATTTGAGACTTTGGTTCTTCAAACTACAGGGCACGGATAATTCTTCTTTTTTTCTTACTCATGGATGCATAGAGGATAATGAGGCACTAATTGTAGGTCCTCATGATTTCTTTGCGATAGGATTAATTCCAACTTGTACATTTTTCTTTCACGCCCATTGCATTGAAATTTCATGACATTTGAGATTTTGGTTCTGTAAACTACAGGGCATGGATAGTTCATTTTTTTTCTTCATTTGTACAGTACATGAGGGAAAATGTAGCACTAATTGTAGGTCCTCATGATTTCTTTATGATAGGACTACTTACAGCTTGCACATTTATTTTTTCATGCCCATTGCATTGAAATTTCATGACATTTGAGATTTTGGTTCTGTAAACTACAGGGCATGGATAGTTCATTTTTTTTCTTCATTTGTACAGTACATGAGGGAAAATGTAGCACTAATTGTAGGTCCTCATGATTTCTTTATGATAGGACTACTTACAGCTTGCACATTTATTTTTTCATGCCCATTGCATTGAAATTTCATGAGATATGAGGTTTTGGTTCTTTAAACAACAGGGCATGGATAAATCTTCTTTTTTCTACATTTGTGGAGTGCATGGAGGAGAATGAGGCACTAATTAGAGTGCCTCATGTTTTCATTACAATAGGATTATTTACAACTTGTACATTTTTCTTTTCAAGCCCTTTGCATTGAAATTTCATGACATTTGAGATTTGGTTCTCTAAACTATAGGGTATAGATAAATCTTCCTTATTCTTCCTTCATGGACTACATGGAGGGAAATGAGGCAAGAATTGTAGGTCCTCATGATCTCTATACGGTCGGATTATTTACAACTTGTACATTTTTTTTCTTTGCCGTTGCATTGAAGTTTTCATGACATTTGAGATTTTGGTTTTCTAAACTACTGGGCATGGATAATTCTTCTTTTTTCTTCATTTGTGGAGTGCATGGAGGAAGTTGAGGCACTAATTGTAGGTCCTTATGATTTCTTTATGGTAGGATTATCTACAACTTCCACATTTATTTTTTCACGCCCATTGCATTCATATTTCATGACGTTTGAGATTGTAGTTCTTTAAACTACAGAGCAAGGATAATTCTTTTTCTTTTTTTCATTCGTGCAGTGCATGAAGGAAAATGAGGCACTAATTAAAGTGTCTCATGATTTCTTTATGGTAGGATTATTTACAACTTGCACATTTAACTTTTCACGATCATTCCATTGAAGTTTTCATGACATTTGAGGTTTTGGTTCTCTAAACTCCAGGGCATGGATAATTCTTCTTTTTTCTTCATTCAAGGAATGCATGGAGGAAAATGAGGCACAATTAGTAGGTCTTCATGATTTCTTCATGGAAGGATTATTTACAACTTGTATATACTTTTTTCACGCCCGTTGCATTGAAATTTCATAACATTTGTGATTTTGGTTCTCTAAACTAGAGGGCATGGATAGTTCTTCCTTTTGCTTCAATTGTGGAGTGCATAGAGGAAGATGAGGCAAAAATTGTAGGTCCTCATGATTTCTTTACGGTAGGATTATTTACAACTTGCACATTTATTTTTTCACGCCCGTTGCATTGTAATTTATGACATTTGAGATTTTGGTTCTCTAAACTACAGGGCATGGATAGTTCTTCTTTTTTCTTCATTCATGGAGTACATGGAAGAAGATGGCGCACAAATTGTAGGTCCACATGATTTTCTTACAATAGGATTATTCATAGCTTGCACATTTATTTTTTCACGCCCTTTGTATTGAAAATATATGACATTTGAGATTCTGGTTCTTTAAATTTTGTGGCACGGATAACTCTTTTTCTTTTCTTCATTTGTAGAGTGCACAAAGGAAAGTGGAGGACTAGTTGTAGGTCCTTATGATTTCTTTACGGTAAGATTATTTACAGCTTGCACATTTATTTTTTCTCGCCCTTTGCATTGAAACTTCATGACATTTGAGACTTTGGTTCTTCAAACTACAGGGCATAGATAAGTCTTCTTTTTTCTTTATTTGTGGAGAGCGTGGAATCAAATGGGGCAGTAATTATAGTGCCTCATGATTTCTTTATGGTAGGATTATTTACAACTTGTTCATTTTTTGTTCACGCCCGTTCCATTGAAATTTCATGACATTTGAGATTTTGGTTTTCTAAACTAGAAGGCATGGATAATTCTTCCTTTTGCTTCATTTGTGGAGTGCATAGAGGAAGATGAGGCACCAATTGTAGGTCCTCATGATTTCTTTATGGTAGGATTATTTACAGCTTGCACACTTATTTTTTCACACCCTTTGCATTCAAAATTAATGACATTTGAGATTTTTGATTCTTCAAACTTCATGGATAATTCTTTTTCATTTCTTCATTCATAGAGTGCACGGAGGAAAATGAGGGACTAATTATAATGCCTCATGATTTCTTTACGGTAGGATTATGCACAATTTGTACATTTATTTTTTCACGCCCATTGCATTTTTTCTTCATTCGTGGAGTGCATGGAGGATATTGACACTCTAATTGTATTGCCTTATGATTTCATCACAATAGAATCATTTACAACATGTACATAATCTTTTTCTCCCTTGTTGCATTAAAATTTCATGACATTTGAGATTTCGGTTCTTCAAACTACAGGGCATGGATAGTTCTTTGTTTTTCTTCATACGTGGAGTGCATGGAGGAAAATGAGGCATTAGATATAGTGCCTCATAATTTCTTTACGGTAGGACAATTTACAACTTGTACATATTTTTTTTCCGCCCGTTGCATTGAAATTTCATGACATTTGACATTTTGACATTTTGGTTCCAAACTACAGGGCATAGATAATTCTTCTTTTTGCTTCATTTGAGGAGTGCATGGAGGAAAATGAGGAAATATTTGAAGATCCTCATGATTTCTTTAAGGTTGGATTATTTACTACTTGTACATTTTTCATTCACGGCTGTTGCGTTGAAGTTTTCATGACGTTTGAGATTTTGGTTATTTAAACAACAGGGCATGGATAATGCTTCTTTTTTCTTCATTTGTGGAATGCATGGAGGAAGATGAAGCAAAAATTGTAGGTTCTCATGATTTTCTTATGGTAGGATTATTTACAACTTGTAAATATTTCTTTCATGCCCATTGCATTGAAATTTCATGACGTTTGAGATTTTGTTTATTTAAACTACAGAGCATGGATAACTCTTTTTCTTTTCTTCATTCGTGGAGTGCACGGAGGAAAATGAGGCACTGATTACAATGCCTCATGATTTCCTTACGGTAGGATTGTTTACAACTTGCACATTTATTTTTTCATGCCCATTGCATTGAAATTTCATGACATTTGAGATTCTAGTTCTTAAAACTACAGGGCATGGATAATTCTTTTTTTTTCTTCATTCGTGGAGTGCATGGAGGAAAATGAGGCACTAATTATAGTGCCTCATGATTTCTTTATGGTAGGATTATTTTCAACTTGTACATTCATTTTAACACTCCCGCTGCATTGAAATTTCATGACATTTGTGATATTGGTTCTTTAACTTACAAGGGCATGAATAATTCTTCTTTTCTTTTCATTTGTGGACTGCACATAAAAGTATAATGTACAAAAGATAGAGCCTCTTGATTTCGTTACGGTAGGATTATTAACAACTTGTACATTTTTTTTCACACCCTTTGCTTTGAAATTTCATGACATTTGAGATTTTGGTTCTTTAAACCGTACAGCATGGATAATTCTTTTTTATTCTTCATTCATGTAGTATGCAGAGGGAAATGAGGCACTTATTACAGTGCCTCATGATTTCTTTACAGTAGGATTATTTACAACTTGTACATCTTTCTTTCATGGCCGTTGCATTGAAGTTTTCATGACATTTGAGATTTTGGTTCATTAAACTACAGGGCATTGATAACTCATTTTCTTTTTTTCATTTGTAGAGTGCAGAGAGGAAAATGAGGCACTAAATATAGTGCCTCATAATTTCTTTATGGTAGGATTATTTACAACTTGTACATTTTTCTTTCACGCCCGTTGCATTGAAATTCCGTGACATTTCAGATCTTCGTTCTAAATACCACAGGGCATGGATAAGTCTACTTTTGTCTTCATTTGGGGAATGCATAGAAGAAGATGAGGCAAAAATTGTAGGTCCTCATGATTTCATTATGGTTGAATTGTTTACAACTTGTACATTTTTATTTTCATGCCCATTTCTTTGAAATTTCATGACATTTGAGACTTTGGTTCTTTAAACTACAAGGCATGGATAAGTCTTCTTTTTTCTACATTTGTAGAAAGCATGGAGAAAAATGAGGCATTAATTGTAGGTTCTCATGATTACATTTATGGTAGGATTATTTACAATTAGTAAATCTTTTTTTTCCCGCCCGTTGCATTGAAATTTCATGACATTTGAGACTTTGGTTCTTTAAACTATAGGACATTGATAACTCTTTCTTTTTTCTTCATTTGTGGAGTGTACAGAGGAAATTGAGGCACTAAATATAGTGCCTCATGATTTCCTTATGGTAGGATTATTTTCAACTTGTACATTTCTTTTTTTGCGCCCATTGCATTGAAATTTCATGACATTTGAGTTTCATATTTTTTAAACTACAGAGCATGGATAATTCTTTTTCTTTTCTTCATTCGTGGAGTGCACAAAGGAATATCAGGCACTATTATAGTGCTGCGTGATTTCTTTACGGTAAGATTATATACAACTTGCACATTTATTTTTTCACGCCCATTGCGGTGAAATTTCATGACATTTGCGATTTTAGTTCTTTAAACTACAGGCCATGGATAATGCTTTTTTTTTCTGCATTTGTGGAGTGCATGGAGAAAATTGAGGCACTAGTTGTAGGTCCTCATGATTTCATTATGGTAGAATCTCTTACAACTTGTACATTTTTATTTTCACGCCCATTTCCTTGAAATTTCATGACATTTGAGACTTTGGTTCTATAAACTATAGGGCATGGATAATTCTTCTTTTTCCTTCATTTGTAAAGTGCATGGAGGAAAATGAGGCACTTATTATAGTGCGTCATGATTTCTTTATGGTCGGATTATTTACTACTTGTACATTTTTTTTTCACGCCCTTTGCATTAAAATCTCATGACATTTGAGATTTTGGTTCTTTGAACCATACAGCATGGATGTCTCTTTGTTTTTCTTCATTCAAGGAGTGCATGGAGGATAATGAAGCACTAAATGTAGATCCTCATGATTTCCTTATGGTAGGATTATTTACAACTTGTACATTTTTTTTTCACTCCCATGGCATTGAAATTTCATGACATTGAAATTTCATGACATTGAAATTTCATGACATTTGAGACTTTGGTTCTTCAAACTACAGGGCATGGATATTTCTTTGATTTTCTTCATGCGTGGAGTGTGTAGAGGAAAATGAGGCACTTACTATAGTGTGTCATGATTTCTTTACGGTAGGATTATTTACAACTCGTACAATTTTTTTTCCTGCCCGTTGCATTGAAATTTCATGACATTTGAGATTTTGGTTCTTCAAACTACAGGGCATGGATAATTCTTTGTTATTTTTCATTTGTGGAGTGCATGGAGGAAAATGAGGCAGTAATTGTGGGTCCTTATGATTTCTTTATGATAAGATTATTTACAACTTATACATTTTTCTTTCACCCCCATTGCATTTAAATTTCATGACATTTGAGATTTTGGTTCTATAAATTACAGGGCATGGATAATTCTTCTTTTTCCTTCATTTGTAAAGTGCATGGAGGAGAATGAGGCACTAATTATAGTGCGTCATGATTTCTTTACGGTCGGATTATTTACAACTTGTACATTTTTTTTCCACGCCCGTTGCATTGAAATCTCATGACATTTGAGATTTTGGTTCTTTGAACCATACAGCATGGACATCTCTTTGTTTTTCTTCATTCGAGGAGTGCATGGAGGATTATGAAGCACTAAATGTAGTTCCTCATGATTTCATCATGGTAGGTTTATTCACAACTTGTACCATTTTTTTTCACTCCCATGGCATTGAAATCTCATGGCATTTGAGCCTTTGGTTCTTTAAACTACAGGGCATGAATAAATCTTCTTTTTCCTTTATTTTTGAAGTGCATGGAGAAAAATGAGGCACTAATTATAGTGCATCATGATTTCTTTACGGTCGGATTATTTACAACTTGTACATTTTTCATTCACGCCTGTTGCATTGAAATTTCATGACATTTGAGATTTTGGTTCTTTAAACTACAGGGCATGGATAGTTTTTTTTTTTTTTTTCATTCATGGAGTGCATGGAGGATAATGAGGCACTAGTTATAGTGCCTCATGATTTCATAACATCTGGATTATTTACAACTTGTACGCTTTCTTTTTCACGCCCGTTGCATTGAGGTTTCATGACATTTGAGATCTTGGTTCTTTTAACTATAGAGCAAGGATAGTTCTTTGTTATTCTTCATTTATCGAGTGCACGGAGGAAGATGAGGCACTAGTTATAGTGCCTCATTATTTCTTTACGGTCGGATTATTTACAACTTGTACATTTTCTCTTCAAGCCCTTTGCATTGAAATCTCATGACATTTGAGATTTTGGTTCTTTAAACTATAGGGCATGAATAACTATTTTTTTTTCTGCATTTGTAGAGTGCATGGAGGAAAATGAGGCACATAATGTAGGTCTTCATGATTTCATTACGGTAGGATTGTTTACAACTTGTACATTTTTTGTTTCACACCCATTGAATTGAAATTTCATGACATTTGAGACTTTGGTTCTTTAAACTATAGGGTGTGGATAATTCTTCTTTTTTCTACATTTGTAGAATGCATGGAGGAAAATGAGGCACTTATTGTAGGTCCTCTGATTTCTATACAGTAGGATTATTTACAATTTGTACATTTGTTTCACGCCTGATGCATTGAAATTTTAAAACATTTGAGATTTTGGTTCCCTAAACTAGAGGGCATGGATAATTCTTCCTTTTTCCTCATTCGTGGAGTGCATGGAGGAAGATGAGACACTATTTGTAGGTCCTCATGATTTCATTACGTTAAGATTATTTACAACTTATACATTTTTTTTTCACGCCCGTTGCATTGAAATTTCATGACATTTGAGACTTTGGTTCTTCAAACTACAGGGCATGGATAGTTTTTTTTCATTTCTTTATTTGTAGAGTGCTTGGAGGAAAAGTACACTCTAATTGTAGTTCCTCATAGTTTCTTTATGGTAGGATTATTTTCAACTTGTACATTTTTTTAGTCAAGCCCATTGCAATTAAAATTCATGACATTTGAGACTTTGGTTCTTTACACTTCAAGGCATGGATATTTTTTTTTTTTTCTACATTCATGGAGTGCATGGAGGAAAATGAGTCACTAAATGTAGTGCCTCATGATTTTTTTATTGTAAGATTATTTGTAACTTGTACAGTTTTCTTTTTACGGCCATTGCATTGAAATTTTAGGACATTTGAGACTTTGGTTCTTTGAACTATAGGGCATGGATAATTCTTTTATTTTCCTCATTTGTGGAGTGCATAGAGGAAAATGAGGCACTAAATGCAGGTCCTCATGATTTCTTTACGGGTAGATGATTTACAACTTGTACATACTTTTTTTTACACTTGTTGCGTTGAAATTTCATGACAGTTGAGATTTTTGGTTCTTTATACTACAGGGCATAGATAATTCTTTTTTATTTCTTCATTCGTAGAGTGCATGGAGGAAAATGACACTCTAATTGTTGTCCTTCATGATTTCATTACGGTAGGATTATTTACAACTTGCACATATAGTGCCTCATGATTTCATAACAATTGGATTATTTACAACTTGTATGCTTTCTTTTTCACACCCGTTGCATTGAGGTTTCATGACATTTGAGATCCTGGTTCTTTTTCCTATAGAGCATGGATAGTTCTTTGTTATTCTTCATTTGTGGAGTGCGCAGAGGAAGATGAGGCACTAATTGTAGGTCCTCATGATTTCCTTACAATAGGATTATTTACAACTTGTACATTTTTCTTTCACGCCCGTTGCATTGAAATCTCATGACATTTGAGATTTTTGGTTCTTTTTACTATAGGGCATGGATAATTCTTTTTTTTCTCTTTATTCATAGAGTGCATAGAGGATTTTGACACTCTAATTGTGGTGCCATATGATTTCATTACGGTAGAATTATTTACAACTTGTACATATTTTTTTCCCCCCCCCGTTGCATTGAAATTTCATGACATTTGAAATTTTGGTTCTTCAAACTATAGGGCATGGATAGTTCTTTGTTTTTCTTCATGCATGGAGTGCATGGACAAAAATGAGGGACTAGTTATAGTGCCTCATGATTTCTTTACGGCAGGATTATTTACAACTTGTACATTTTTCTTTCATAGCCGTTGCATTGAAATTTCATGACATTTGAGACTTTGGTTCTTTAAACTATAGGGCATGGATAACTCTTTTATTTTCCTCATTTGTGGAGTGCATAGAGGAAAATGAGGCACTAAATGTAGGTCCTCATGATTCCTTTACGGTTGGATGATTTACAACTTGTACATACTTTCTTTTATGCTTGTTGCGTTGAAATTTCATGACATTTGAGATTTTTGGTTCTTTATACTACAGGGCATGGATAATTCTTTTTTATTTCTTCATTTATGGAGTGCATGGAGGAAAATGACGCTCTAATTGTTGTCCCTCATGATTTCATTATAGTAGGATTATTTACAACTTGTACATATTTTTTTTACGCCAGTTGCATTGCAATTTCATGACATTTGAGATTTTGTTTTTTTAACCACCATGGCATGGATAATTCTCTGTTTTTCTTCATTTGTAGAGTGCAAAGAGGGAAATGAGGCACAAATTATAGTGCCTCTTGATTTCATTATGGTAGGATTATTTTCGTTTTGTACCTTTTTTATTCAAGCCCACTGCATTGAAATTTCATAACATTTGAGATTTTGGTTCTTTAAACTACAGGGCATGGATAGTTCTTCGTTATTCTTCATTTGTGGAGTAAACATAGGAAAATGAGGCACTAGTTATAGTGCCTCATTATTTCTTTACGGTCGGATTATTTACAACTTGTACATTTTCTCTTCAAGCCCTTTGCATTGAAATCTCATGACATTTGAGATTTTGGTTCTTTAAACTATAGAGCATGGATAATTCTTTGTTTTTCTTCATTTGTGGAGTGCATAGAGGAAAATGAGGCACTAAATATAGGTCCTCATGATTTCTTTACTATTGGATTATTTACAACTTGTACATTTTTTTTCCCGCCCGTTGCATTGAAATTTCATGACATTTAAGATTTTTGTTCTTCAAACTACAGGGCATGGATAAAGCTTCTTTTTTCTTCATTCGTGGAGTGCATGGAGGAAGGTGAAGCACTAATTGTAGGTCCTCATGATTTCTTTACGGTCGGATTATTTACAACTTGTACATTTTTTTTTCCCGCCCGTTGCATTGAAATTTTATGACATTTGAGATTCTTGTTCTTCAAACTACAGGGCATGGATAACTCTTTTTTTGTTTCTGCATTTGTGTAGTGCATGGAGGAAAATGAGGCACTAAATGTATTCTTCATGATTTCATTACGGTAGGATTGTTTACAACTTGTACATTTTTTGTTTTGCACCCATTGCATTGAAATTTCATGACATTTGAGACTTAGGTTCTATAAACTACAGGGCATGGATAATTCTTTTTTTATCTTCATTTGTGGAGTGCAGTGGAGGAAGAAAAGGCACTTATTGTAGGTCCTCATGATTTCTTTATGATTGGATTATTTACAACTTATACATTTTTCTTTCATGCCCGTTGCATTGAAATTTCATGACATTTGAGACTTTGGTTCTATAAACTATAGGGCATGGATAACTCTTTTATTTTACTCATTTGTGGAGTGCATAGAGGAAAAGGAGGCAGTAAGTGTAGGTCCTCATGATTTTTTTACGGTTGGGTGATTTACAACTTGTAAACACACTTTTTTTTATGTTTGTTGCGTTGAAATTTCATGACATTTGAGATTTTTGGTTCTTTATACTACAGGCTGTGGATAATTCCTTTTTATTTCTTCATTTGTAGAGTGCATGGAGGAAAATGACACTCTAATTGTCGTCCCTCATGATTTCATTACGGTAGGATTATTTACAACTCGTACATTTATTTTTTCCCGCCTGTTGCATTGAAATTTCATGACATTTGAGATTTTGGTTCTTCAAACTATAGGGCATGGATAATTCTTTGTTTTTCTTCATTTGTGGAGTGCATGGAGGAAAATGAGGCACTAAATATAGTGCCCCATTACTTCTTTACTGTAGGATTATTTATAACTTGTACACTTTTTCTTTCACGCCCATTGCATTGAAATTTCATGACATTTGAGACTTTGGTTCTTTAAACTACAGGGCATGGATAATTCTTTTATTTTCCTCATTTGTGGAGTGCATAGAGGAAAATGAGGCACTAAATGTATTGCCTCATGATTTCTTTCCGGTAGGATTAATTACAACTTGTACAATTCCTATTCAAGCCCTTTGCATTGAAATCTGATGACATTTGAGCTTTTGGTTCTTTAAACTACAGGGCATGGAAAGTTCTTTGTTTTTCTTCATTTGTAGAGTGCTCGTAGGAAAATGAGGCACAAGTTATAGTGCCTCATGATTTCCTGACGGTAGAACTATTTACAACTTGTACATTTCTTTTCCATGCCCGTTGCATTAAAATTTCTTGACATTTAAGATTTTGGTTCTTTAAACTACAGGGCATGGATAGTTTTTCTTTTTGGTTGATTCGAGGAGTACATGGAGGAAAATGTAGGAAATATTTGCCTCATGATTTCTTTATGGTAGGATTATTTATAACTTGTACATTTCATTTTTCACGCCCATTGCATTGAAATTTCATGACATTTGAGATTTTGGTTCTTTAAACAATAGGGCATGGATATTTCTTTTTTTTTCTTCATTCGTGGAGTGTATTAAGGAAGATGAGGCACTAATTGTAGGTCCTCATGATTTCTTTAAAGTAGGATTATTTACAGCTTGTACATTTTTTTTCTCAAGCCTAATGCATTGAAATTTCATGACATTTGAGATTTTGGTTCTTCAAACTACCTGGCATCGATAAATCTCTTTCTTTTCTTCATTTGTGGAGTGCACAAAGGAAAATGAGGCACTAAATATAGTGCTTCATGATTTCTTTATGGTAAGATTGTTTACAACTTGTACATTTTCTCCTTAAGCCCGTTTTATTGTAATTTCATGACATTTGAGATTTTGGTTCTTTAAACTACAGGGCATGGATAATTCTTTTATTTTCCTCATTTGAGGAGTGCATAGTGGAAAATGAGGCACTAAATGTAGTTCCTAATAATTTCTTTACTGTAAAACATTATATTCATTAGTTTGGGAGTTTTCCAAGGAAACGGGAGTCTTGGAAACTACTCTAAAGTTTGAAATTCAAAGAATTCTCTATTTATAGTTGCCTGAAAGCGTTGCAATCAGAAAGAAGCTACATATTTAAATGCAAAATAAGCAATGCAGTGACACACAAAGCACACAATCAATAGCACAATTTTCCAACACCATGTAGTATTTACAAATGACATTACAATTTATTGAAAGGAATTGAAGAATGTACATGCAATTCAAATATAATTGTACAATCACTATGAAATGTGACTTCTCACAAGTAAATGAATGTATAAGCTGTTCCAATCCTAATAATAAAGTACATTGTCTTTGGAGTGGGAATGTGTTGGAGACATCACCACCATTACAAGCCGAGTGCTAATGAAGAGTCAACTTCAATGTTTGAAGAATGAAGTAAATAGTAATCTTTCAGCAACAACTAATTCCACGGCGAATAGGGATCGAGAAACCGCAGCAAGAGAGAGACTTGTAGAAACAAGGTACTCCACTCTCCTTGGAAAGTACTCTTATATACCACACTGTGTAAACTACAATCTATAAGGGTACTTGCCAAGGAGTTTGGAATACCTTGTTTCTACAAGTCTCTCTTGCTGCGATTTCTCGATCTCTATTTGCTGTGGAATTAGTTGTCACTGAAAGATTACTATTTACTTCATTCTTCAAATACAAGCCATAAACTTTGTAATAGTGGTGATGTCTCAAACATAGTCTTTAAATCACTCATTAATATTTAAGTGACTAACCAAAATTTTATATTACTCTAATGAAGAGAATAAAATGTCCTCTATAGTCTTCATCTATGTACTACAAGGACGACCTACTCTTCAACAACTCCATTGCCTTCAATATCTCCGGCCCTCGACTATAACCACTACTACTACCAGATCTTATTTGTGCAATGTCTCGTTGTTGTTTTCTTAAGGACCTCAAATCCCAAGCGACCCACGGACGTGGAAGCCAGAGTAATTGGAAAATGGAATGGACGCTTGGACTTTGGCCTAGACATAAGCAAGGATACTACAAATAACACCATTCCTAAGAGAGCACAATAATATAGGCTCACTATATTTGTAGAGAGAGTCGTAATCTACACACTAGGAGTGCGACCTACTCTTCAACATCTCCATTGCCTTCATTATCTCTGGTCCTCGACTATATCCAGTACTACCACTAGACCTCTGGAGAGCATTTTCCCGCCGTTGTTTCTTCAAGGACCTCTCCTCCCAAGCGTCCTACGGATGACGACGACAACGAAGCGAAAGCAATCCATCATGTATTTTGCAGTGTCGTTTGGCAACGCCCAATGAAGACGGACGAGGTCTAGGAGGCAACATGCCATTAGATATGGTAGTCCGGTCTTCGTGGACTGCAGGCTCTACATCCTTAAAAGTATTGCCAAAGATGGCAAGAGACATAGGTACCATGTCCTCCACCTGCAAGTATAGAAATTTTAAAACAGACTCATAATCTACAACTTACGTCTGCAAAGCATTACTTAAAAACAAATATGTTTGCAAAGACAAAAATTGTTGATAATGTACCTCTACAATAGCCACACCACCCACTTCATCATTGTAGAGCTTTCTTGCATTTCAGAATTCATTTGAGAGTGATCCTATGGAGACTTTGATTGAGGACGTGACTTGAAAGGAGATGGAGAGTGAACTAGTACAGGATGCATTCTTCCGCTGGGAGGACTATCAACTACACCATCATCTACGTCCTTCATTGAAAAATCCATGGTTGACTGTGCAGTGGCCGTTGAATAGATGATATGATAAACCCCATATTGTGATATACTCAACTCTCCACAGTCAGCAAGTGAATTAGTTGAGGCCAGGCACTTGTCTCTACAACCATTTTTGGGTGCCTCAGCAACATCCAAATCCTGAGCACAAAACAAAGGTCTCCATTGTAATGAACTGCTATATTGGATTCATGTTGACACAAGATGCACTCGCATTGCAATAATATAGGGTCAAAATCCTATAGGGCCTACAAACTCCTCTTGTGGGGAGGCGCTCTACAATAGACCCAAATGTCCCGTATATTACGCTCCTTGCGCGGCAATGGATCGAACATGACGCGAGGAGGCGGACAAAGACGGAAATAAACGTCTTGTAGCCTAAGTTCCTTGCCAGAAGAAGGAGTGGACATTTGGGGAGAAATGTAAGGCCCATTGTTGCTCACACTCTACTCATCGTAAAGGAAATTGGAGACCTCCAAAGCCCTGGCAAAGTCATTGTACTTGACCATGTTGAGTTCATGCATGAGGTGGACGCCCCCAAGAGCATTGTCTCTACGAAAGGAGTACAACTCCCATGGCCTCTCTACGTGCAGATTCTTAATCGATGGGAGAAGCTCATTTATGAGGAATCCATCTTTTGCTCCCAGACCCTCAAACGACCACGGATCCAAGAGCACCACATTCGTAGGGTCGTTCACAAAGTGTATCTCTAGCTAGACGTCCACAACAATTGCGGTCTCCTTGGTGAACATGGAATCAATCAAATTGTGCAGTTTCTCTAATGGCTTTATGTAGAGGACTTTGTCCGACCCATTTATCTTGTAGTCCTCTAGCCTTCCGTTCTTCCCTCTGCATTTCAAAACGTTGCATTGCTCTTGGCCAAGAACATAACACGGGGATTCTATGCCGTAAAATAGAAACTTGCAAACGAGTTTGGCATAGGATCTCTTCATGGAGCTCCAGATGTGGACATATGCAATGGAAGATAACTCTCGCAAGAAGCTCTTGACATGGGGCCGACAAGTGACCCTCTTAATTTCCAAGGTCTTGTGCTCTACATCAGGGACTACCTCATTGGGATAGCAGAACCTCCCTTCCTTCAGGTGGTACCTTACATTGTCACACACGTATAGAAATCCATTTTTTGACTCTTGTTTTTATTTCCTCCCCTTCGTTGAGCCATTTTTTTGTCAGCCTGGAAGTGAATGGAGGAAGATTGTGGCATTCCGCCTCGTGGATTCTCTCACTGCTACCCTACTCATGACGAAAAGAGAAAAAGTGCAAATTAAAAAGTTGCACTTTTGACTATAAAATGGGTACTCCACCCGTGCTTTCAAGACAATGAACCACATCCACGACGGGGAGGAAACAAAAACAAGAGTGCCAGGTAGAAGACCACAGCAAGGACACTCAAACACACACATCACTATGTACATACCGTGTCGTGGACCATGGCAACCAGAGATGCTATACTCGTCTCGACCCGGATATGCGACGGAGGCATCTCCAACTGAAAAGGAGGATCGTCTAGAATGTCCTCCAATAATTTGACGTCTCCACCATCAAAAGCATGCTCGTCGACATTCTTTTCCTGAGGAGATAACGGAGGAATCTCCAGCACCGAATCACCACTAATAGGAACAGATATGTTAAGCACACATGCAAGGGGAATCTCCGGATCCACAACAGCATTTTGAGAATTGGATGCCATAGGAAGAGCAACATTTTCAGATATCAAAGAGCCTATGGCTGCAAAATATCAAGCACAAAAATGATGTGTGAGGAAAAATTATATATTACAATATCCGCTGGGAGATGGAATAATACATTATATACATCACACTAGGAAAGTGCAGCCTATTTGCCTACTCCTGCAATCTGAATGCCTTACGAACATATAAAGGGAATTCAACTCGAATTGAGTTGAAGAAGAGGCTGAGAGAGTCACAAGGAAGAACTTGGAGGAACCTCAGTCACATGCCCTTGTGACTGCTTGGCCTCTAATCCTTCCGTGGCAACGTCCGCAGCTGGACTATCCGGGGTAGACTCTGGTGCAGCGCCAACGACATTCACCCCTTGACAAACGCGGTTGACGTCCATACTCTCTGGATCCCGTGCAGAATTGACCTGGTTCGGCCCAGAATTTGGCGATGCTTCAGCTAGCAAATCCCTAGATGTGGAGGGCGCTGCAGTTAAGTTGCCTGACCCGGTCTCTATCTGCCTGGCGCTGTCGGTTGATGCTTACAGATGATTCGCTATCATCAGCTACGGGGATCCTGCAATCGGATCTAACGCCATCAACGACTTTGCACCCAGCAGCGTCGCAATGACGGTCAATGTCACCTTCAACACCATTTCCGGAATATTGTCCAGCAAGTCCTGCATCATCTCCTTGGTTTGTAGATGGGCCCGCTTGTTTTCTTCCACTTGCTCCTCACGACTCTCCCTGAGGAGCCTGGCCTGTTCCGCATTGTTTTTCTGGATGATATTCCAGATCCGTTCCTCACTAAGAGGAGAAGCCGTTGTTGGATGATCAGTCTTCCTCTTCTGCGCGACCCGGGGACGGGATACAGGCGTTGTGTCGTGTTGGGCAGATGATCTCGATGATCCCTTCATTTCACTAGTTTTGGTAATGGGAGCTGACCCGCCAAACTATCCCGGTGTCAACTGTAGCCCTTCTTCGACATTAGAATTAGAATCATCCCAAATATGGATGACATCATCTTCAACTGGCTCCTTCCCCTTCCTTGATCCCGACGGCTCCTTTGTGCATGAGGTGGACACTCCTCTACCCTTGTTGGCCTCAGCATTTCTCTCCTCAATGAAGTACACAGACTCGAGGAAATCATCTTTGTCCATATTCTTAGACTGGACACATAAAGCTTCAAAGAACCCCTTGTTCTTGCTATCGCCAACAAGAAAATGATCAAGAGACATCATCTGCATGGCAAATCCAAGTAGCAGTTAGTACAGGACAATTAACTCAAATCGAGTTAACGAGTAGACACACAGCTATAGAAATGATCGAGGACATCGCAATCAAAACACGACCGAGCTTGTGTCGAACATGAGGAATTAATCTGGAGAGGAGTATCAATAGCACAATCAATTCGACTCAAGTTAAGGAGATCATAAGACAAACAAATTACAACAATCAACAGATTCAGATTATCATGAACCCGGACTCACCCATGCAGCAGAGATTATCTTTCTTCCTGCGAAATAAGACACCACTGTATCTCTGAGCAATACAAACAAATCCATGACACTCAAATAAAACTCCATTCGGAGATTAGTGTCATACAACCTGTACTCCACCTCGATGTTCTACCTCTTTGTATTGTAGTGGGATTTTGGAGGCACTGCAAACGATTTGGGTATACTGCGTGTCTTCATGGCAGCCCCATTTTTGATTAGAAAGAGGAGGCTAACTGGCTCCCTTGCACGAGAGCTCCTCTCCAGGACGTCCCCTATCCGTTCAAATGTGGATGGAGCATATTCCATGTAGCAGACGGTGTAGAACGTATCGAATTTAGAGGATCAGATGAAGCTTCAAAGATCTACTTCGACATCCTTTTCCCCTGCAATCTACAACCAGACCTCTGGATCTGTGATCTCCAACTCCGCGTCCTCGTCCAGGACGCCCATAAACTTCTTAAAGTATGTGGCAATGGTCTCCTTGACGATGATGCCCGGGATATTCCTAAAGTCAATGATAGCCATCTTGATCCTTGACTTCCAGGATTCATCAAATATGTTGGAATCCCACTCGCCGACCTCGTCATCCGCCATCTTGTAAGGCCGCCAAAAGGCCTTGGCTTCAGGTTTGACAAACTTGCCCTTACTCCTCAAGAACACCGTAAAGAAATCCTTTGCTAGAGGTTACAGTTCTTCAAGGGTCTTCTTCTTGTTCAACGGCAACTTTACTTGAGAGAAAAAGTGTTCCTCGGGCCCAATGAGCAGTGTATTCTTTGTGGCCTTGTTGACATTGTAGGCCTTCTTGAAGGCCTTCCAGGCTTTCTTTCTGGAGTTCCTCTCGTTGTCGAACAACTTCAACTTCGGATCCAAATGATGCAGTTGTATCCTCACAGCAGCCTTCCGCTTCATTCTCTCAAGCCAGTCCTCTGCAGTATAGCAGTCAGCGAGGACTTTCCTTGGGGCCTTCATTGTTACCTTTGGGTGCCCCGCCTTCCGCCCCGGCGACTTGTTCAGTAGATGCAATGTGAGCCTCTTCAGATCATCTTGCGTGCAATTTCCAAACCATTTGAAGAACTCTCGACTGATCACACCGTCCTTCGACGCATCCCAGCCTTTGACAAACCTAAATTTGTCTAGCAAGTCTGGGTTGACAAGTTCTCCTTGGGATTGACCGGAGATGACCTCCGCCCACAGATTGTACACCTCCTTAGGAGCAGTAATGAGCTTGATCTCATTGTGGATGTCAATTTCTCTCTGGTTCTTCTTGCTCAGATAGCCCTAGTTCTTCTTTAAGTTGATCATGGCGAACCTTAGCTTTATGGCGGCCTTGAACTCCTTCACATCCAGTTCAACCACACGCAAGACTAGTCAAACTTGAGTCTCACCTCAATGCAAGTTAAATGATTCATGACAATGGGTACTGCCTATATGAATCCGAGTTAAGGAGTGCATGACATTGATACTAATGGGAGCAGAGGTTAACTCGGTTCGAGTTAAGATTGGATCACTCACCTGATAGAGCCTCTGGTTGCTGCCGTCAGTCCTCAACTTCCTTCCCAAGTTCACTATCTTTCCCAATTCCGTGGCTTCCCTTGACGGCGAGGGGCTTCCCATACTCTTCCAGACATACTTGGATGCGAGGATGTTGGTGGCCCAGGTTGGCATGAAGTTCTCAAAGTGGTTCACCCGATTATAGTATGTAGATATTTTCCTGATAATGTTGTGGTCCTTGTTCCAGACGACAAAGCACTCCCATTTCTTGAACTTTGCCTTCTTGTCTTGGGGAATCTTGTCCATCTCTTGCATTCTCTTAGATGCCGTGACGCAATGCTGACCATTGACCATCCAGAACTTCCCTGCCTGAACATCTTCAAATTTACCCGGCTTCTCAGTGACAACCTGGGGATATGCACAGAGGGTCATCTTCTTGTTCGGGTCAGGCATGTTAACAAGGTAGTTCAATGTCTTATTGACCCCTTGGTCCTCCAACTCCCGGATGTTGAGAGTTTGCGGTAGTGTCTCAAGTTGATCGATGGAAATTTTGAACTTAAATCCAATCTTGGGTATGTAAGAGTCTGTGCACGCGGCCCAATACTCCTTGTAGGATTTGCATGCCTCCTTGTAATCTATTTCTTTGAAGTTTCCACCAAGGTCTTGCGGAATGTCTGTAATCGTTGATGCCATACTACTCTCTGGCACGAGGAGGTTCTTTTTCTGCTTTGCCTTGGATGCCATCGCCGGTATCTGCTGTGGTTCACCCCTACCGAAGCGCTTGGTTGTCTTCATGCGGATGTGACTCCGACCTGGCCCCGGTGTTATTATCTTCAGTGACCCCTAGCTTCCTCCCTGACTGCTGTAGTCTCTTGTCAAGGAGACAGGCTGCATTCTCTCGGACTTATTCTTCAAGGTGACTTTCAGGTGATTGAATCCCTTGATGAGTGCATTTACCCTTGACGCCAATGTGATGCCTGTCAATGGTGCCTCGTCCTTTGTCTTAAACCGCTTCTCCTTCATTTGCTGCTCAATTTCCTTTTGCAGCTCTTGGTAGGTTGTGCCCTCCAATGTCTTGTAGTAGGCGGCGATGGAGAATCTCATCTGCTTGCTATTTACTACATACAAGAAGATGTACTCTTTGGACTGGTCAGGGTTGTCCGTCTTGCAGCACACAAATATTAGACCGTTAGGGCCAGTGATAACCTCTCGTACGACCTACGTGAGGGTAACCGGAAGGTTGTCCTCGACCTTCTTGTATTTTGTTCTGAAGGACAGGTTGGAGTTTATGGGACAAGACCTATTGTCCAGAAGTCAACCTCTTCCGGCTCTTTCCATTCCTAACATTCTCCTAGCATGTCCATGTCGCTGTAGTCATCTCTGTTGTCTTCCGGGATTTCAAACCTCTTTAGGTAGACTTCAAGAACCTTGGTCTGCGATTCCATTTCTGCAAGTTCGTGGACAAAGCTCTTGTTAACTCAAGCCGAGTTAAATATTTTTGGAATGTACTTATGTTTCAATGTTACGTTGTCTGGATTTGTTGGTGTGTTAGTTTCGGCCTAGACTAGTTCCTTTCATCTCTGGTCAAGCTAGCTATTCTGGGTATTGTCTCGTTTCTATTTCGTTGCTGATGCGTTTGTGGTTTTGATCTTGTATTGTGTTTCGGCTTTTAACTCGAGACAAGTTAAATTCTTGTGGCGTTGTCTTCTATTATTGTTTCAGTGGGTTTGCATATGCATTTGCTTTTACATAGGTTGACTTACACATGTTGAGGCTGTTCCGGTCATTACTAATCCTCTTCAATGAGATATTTTTTCTCACTACGCTAGGACTGCGTTTATAGTTCTGTGGTTATAACGAATTGTATGGTTGACTTTAACTCGAGACAAGTTAAAGTATGTGGTTCTATTGTGACATTAGTTGGCATAGTCTGGTAACGGCTTCTGTTTGCGACCTGTTAATTTGAGGCAAGTTAATTGAGGATGTTTTTGTCTATCTTTGGTTATGGCTTGTTGTTCATGTTATTGCGTTGGTTTGGTGGTGTTAGTGTCTGACGTTTAGACACAATTTAACTTGAGCCGAGTTAAATCTTCTGGTATTTTCAGTCGTTTAACTTGTCTCGAGTTAAATTGTTCTTGGGCATGAACTCAAGAGCAGGGTTTTTTGAGTTAAACTTGTGTCGAGTTAAACTAGCATTGAGTTAAACCTACATTGGATTCTATTTTGGAAAGCATAAATTGCAGACACTGCTCATATGCATTGCTATTGGCATGTCAGTGTACACCAAATGGGAAGATTTTTTACCAGTCAATGCGTTTAGCTCCTCCGCAGACTAACTCCATTGAACAACAATCGACTCCACTGAACATAAATACTTGATTCTGCACAGCATAAAAGAAGGAAGAAGTTGTTAAATTAACAGAAAACTAGACAATACCAAAGGCAAATATGGAGGACAAAAATTGTCCGCCCTAGTAACGGTATGGTGCAACTGGAGATATTAGCTAGCAATGAATAGCAGCAAAAAATTTGAGCACACGAAATCACAGTCCATGGCTCTGAGAAATTTTCTGCTACATTGTAACCCCACATTTGTGTAATGTCTTGCAGAAATTCAACTACACCCCAACCAAATATTTGCGCTACCACTTCTTTTACAAAGTTCGAACCATTGTTCTCTTCAACAGCATTCTTGCTGTTGAAAAAAGACATCAAGGACCAAAAAGAACCAAGAAGAAGGAGAATTGCAACAACAAGGAGGGTACGTGGAACCCTAAAATGGGGATGCTATTGCAGTGAAGATTTACTTACGGAAAGGAAAACTGAATTGGAAATCAAAAGAGTACTTTCAGCAAACAGGAAATGCAAATCCCAGCAACGAGATGCTAATGCACTCAGCAAGAACTGGCAGAACCGGAACTGAAATGCAACAAGAAAACAAGAACCATGAAACTGTTCAATTGTCGATGCAAGTCTCCAGTACTCTACAAAGCAAGCTTTAGAAGCAAGCTTTGGAAGCACATCAATACAAACATATTTCAATACAAAATGAAATAAAACAAGGGTTTAGACAGGACATACCAAGAGAGTTCACAAGTCGCTTACACAATCGCTTCTTCAAAATCGAGTTGCTGCTAGAATCCGAATGACGTTGCCTTCACAGTCAGAAACTACAGTAGCACTCAATGCTCCCAACCCTAATCACTAAAACCGCACAAATCCGCCAAGCCTAAGTCGCACAAATGAAACCGCCCAAGTTGTAGTGTCGCACAGCTAGAGAATGGAACCTTGGAGCACCCTGAACCACGGAATTGAAAGAATTGCTGACAAAGTGAAACTAATCGCGAGGAATTGCAGGGAAGTTCCGAATTGCGAAGAAGTGCGAGGAAGTGCGAGGGGTCACGAATCCCAAGGAAGTGCAAGGGTTTACAAATTGCGAGGAAGTGCGAGGGTTCTGAAAGGAGAGAAGACCCTAATCCACACTGCCAAACGTGAGGGAGCGTGTACCCACGGCCCTTTTATAGTGGCCTCATAACCGTGTCACTTTTGTGGTACCCCTATAACCGTGAATTACCTAAACTTGAAGGGCCTTGGAATTGTGGATTCTTAGATTTCACCCAACTTGCATTTTTGGATCTATTTTTAAACCTAGAAATGTTGCCGCAAACACTAAATGTATCAGAAATGACAAAGAATCTTTGCATGACTATACAACATAATTGCAATTACTATTCATTTTTGAAATTTTGGGTGAAAAAGGTTAGCCACTGCCAATGATAAAATTGTAGTTACATAAATGTCTCATGAATGACTAAGAATAACATTTTTGGATCCGTAAACCTATAAACATCGCCGCATACACCAAATGTAATTAATGACAAAAAATCTTTGCGTGACTGTAGGACATAAGAGCAATTGTTCATTCTTAAAAATTTGTGTGAAAAAAGTTAGCCACTCTCAATGATAAAAATTAAAATTCATTTAGTCCCGGTTCCACTTGCTCCCCATTTTTTTTATCATTAAGGTTAGCCACTCCCAATGATAAAAATTGTAGTCATTTAGTCCCGGTTCTACTTGCTCCACATTTATTTTAATCATTAACTCCTAAAGTCCCAAGGCCATTTTGTGGAGCAAAAATCACTCAAAACTGCTAGTTTTGTTGTATTCATTTAGGAAATCAAAAAAATATTTTTTTTTAGAATCTAACCAATGGATCCTGTACTACACATTCCTCAAATCATGTGGTAAAATTTTTGTGATGTTTGACCATACGGATTAAAAGACATTAGCATTCAAAGTGAAAGAAAATGTTTTTTTCAAGGATTGCCACCAAAACATGAAACTCTATAACTTTCACATCACAAATCCAAATGGAATGAATCAAAGCTCCCTATTTTATTAGACAAAAATATAACCTATTAGGAAAAAATAACGAATAAATTTATTTTAATTTGGTTTAGGGTTTTTTTTATTGCCCGGTCTCCCCCATTTTGAGGTTATAGTAGCATAGTTTTTGCTACCAAGCACCGATTGAAATCAAAATTACATTCCCATGAAGCTAATAAGTTTTTCTATCGACCTTTCATGGAAAAGTTTCTGAAAATTTTACCAAAAATTGAGCTCATATGAAACAGTCCAAAATCCATTTTGTCCCTCGTAGGAACAAAGGGACTTTAGGGGTTAAGGTTAGCCACTCCAAATGATAAAAATTATTGTCATTCAATTTGGGCTCCACTCTCTCTCTATTTTTATAATTGTCATTCAATTTTTATTAGCCACTCCCAATGATAAAAAATGTATCCTAAAAAAGGTCTACAATAAACAATTTTCCTTCAAAGAAACATATACGCTAAATATAATTTTGCTAAAATTGCGCCATCCTTAACCCCTAAAGTCCCATTGTCTCCTCAGGGGACAAATCAGATTTTGGGCAGGTACCTACGGGCTCAATTTTTAGTGAAACTTTTTGAAACTTTTCCATAAGATAGAAGAATTGATTAGCTTAATGGGAATATAATTTTTATTTCAATTGGTGCCCGGGAGCAAAAGTTATACCTCAAAAAGCCTCAAACTGAACTTGGCTCGCAGCACAAATTTATTTGCAAAAAATCAAAATAAATTTTAGTTTTTTTTTCTCTAAAACTTTATATTTTGTCTACGTGTGAAGCTTTGATTCATTTTATTTGGACTAATAATGAGCAAGTTATGGACAATCTTGTTTTTCGGGCAATCTAAGCATCTTTTTGAAAAAATAACTTGTAAGATTCATTCCTGAATGCAATTTTTACAATTTTTACAATTTTTTTTTGAGAATGTTGTATTTCCTTGCTAAAACAATCTCAACATTGGGATTGTTGTATTTCAATCCCATCTAAGAGCTATTAACAATTTAGCTTTTTAAAGAATCTTGGACCTACTTCTACTTAATAATTTTTTGAAGAATGAAAATCAAGTTTTTTTTTGAAATTTTTTGGTAGACTTTCAACTTACATCTTCAACAGAAAAAATTCTAAATTCAAAGTCTATAGTGCAAAAAATTTCCACAAATTTTGGTCAAAGTCATCTGAAATTGCAGGTCCATGTTCCAAAAAACTTTCTTTTTCAACTTTGAATGCTAATATCTTCCAATCTATAGGGTCAAACTTCATGAAATTTTTACCACATGATCTTTGACACGTGAAGTACAAGATCCTACGGTTAGATTCTAAAAAAAGGTTTTTTTTGTGTGTTCTCGGATGAACGCAGCCAAAATGGTAGTTTTGAGTGGTTTTTGTCCCCTTTGATTCGAATTCCAATTTTTTATTGAGAAAATTAGGTCCTTTGGAGGTCTATTGTATGCAAGCCACTTATTATGCAACTTAATCCACTTATCGTGCAAGGGTTCCGGAGAGAAAATCCTACACCACCGCCAATCGGGTTTGGGAGCCTATCACTGTGGCCTTATCACTGTGGCCCTATCACCGTGGATTACCTTAATCCTTAATAATGTTGTAGCGGACTATGTATGTTATGATGCCACACAAATTTGCTTGACTGTAGGACAAAACTGCAATTGTTCATCCTTGAAATTCCATGTAAAAAAGTTTGGCTTTAAATGGTAGTTTGACTTCAAACAAGTACTTTTAATTATCTTCAAGTAATTGATGCACACTTTAACAAACAAGATGATTTTCATGTAGACTACCCCGTCCTTACAAGGTTAAGTCATTTAATCTTTTACGTGATAGGAAGCCCATAGAGGGCATCCCATTTTGTGGAGCAATTCTGAAGAGTTCATATAGAATTTTTAGTGTTTCACATCCTCCTTTAGTCCTTTTGTATGTTAAATACTAGAGTTGGTGTAACATTTTGATTCTTTTTGTCACCCTTTATTTGGAATTAAGATAATTGGATCCAAATCTTACACTCCTAAATAATAAGTTGAGTATTGCAACACTAATTTGTGGGCTACACAAATTTATTTATAATGATTTGTCATTTTCAATGTCCCAAATGATATTTCTTTTGCAGACCAAGTGGTCCAATTAAGTACTAAGAAATTACTTTTTTAAAATTAGTCCATTTTGATGAATGTGTTAGAAGTTATGACTTATGAGGAGTTCTAGTTTGCAAATGGTTATAGATTTTCTATTCTAAATTAAACTTTCAAATCACTTGTTTAACTTACTTTCCAATATTTTTGTAAATCTGTAAGGGTTTAGTGTTTGTATATGTCTAACAAAAAGGGATGTCCAACTAAAACATTGTCATTAAGAAACTCATTTAATGTAGTCTACAAATTACAGTTTTTCACTTTATATGAATTTTATAACAAATTCTTAATTATAAAGATTATAATACTCCATCCAAAATGATATATATAAATACAAACTGAACAAGGTATATGACTATTTTTGTTGACCCTAAAACCTTGAGTACATAATGTTTCTTTACTTTAAAGTGACTAAGTAGCACTGAATAGAATAAATTAGAGAAAATTCAAATTTTGAAACTGACCTATGTAATACATAATTATTGTACATTAATATAAACTTAATTTAAATTGTGTACAATACCTTTTAAATTGTATACAGTACCTTAATTTAAATTGTATACAATACATAATTTGCAAAGCTTTACCAGATGCTATATTTTAAAAAAAAGTCATCAGCAAAGGACCTTCTTTAAATAACAACATATCCATTGACATGAATGTAAAAATAAAAAATTGAATTCAAATAACGGAAGTCTTAGAGTAATTTGAAGGTAAAGGGTGAAAAAAAATTTATATATTAATTGACGTCAGAACTTGTGAGAATGGCATGGGTTTCATATTATCATGGATTTCACAAGTTTTAAACAATTAGAACTTATTGGACCATTTCTCACTATACACTTAGTGTTGCAGGGACTCAGTGAATTGAAGAGAGGTAGCCAGAGAATGGGCTGCAATTATAAAGGTTGTCCTGAAGAACATCACCGCAATGAAGGTTATTTTCCAAGAGGTGGCAAGTATGCATAGATTAGATATTTGTATATAAAGAGAGAGAGATTGTGTGGAAAAGCATGTTCCATAATCTTGTTCTTCTATGACCTTATTGAATTTGTTTCTGAGACCTTTGATTGAATAGTTGTTGACCATGAAGGTTCTAAAATCCTTATTGTTATGGAAATTATTAATAGCCCTTAATAGTAATTGTTTTTACAATAGTTATTTTATAGGAATGAGTTTAGAATGTCAAACTTAACTCTTGCGATTTTAAATAAATATTGAAGTTGTTTTTAAAGGATCATTTTTTGCATTGATAGGGAAATGTGTTTTTTGCTTGTAAATCATGTGTTCAAAATTTGACTTCATAAGGTGAGTTTTTAGTTTTTAGTTTTTAAAGAAGTAATAAAGAAGTAATCAACATTTGTAAATAACAACACAAGCTTTGTATTATTTTAATTAGAAGATTATTAACAAATGCTCTTAAGTATACTTTTATTTGATTTATTGTACTATATGTGTTATTTCAGACTTGATCATGAATCTATTGCTTAACTTTTAAAATATTTAAAAGCAAAGTTTACATAGTTTTTGACATTTTATCTGTCAATAATGCTTTGCAAAGCAACATTTATTTAATTCTTGAAGGACCACGGGGTAGTCTAAATTCCCAAAAATGTGAAGATGTGATTTAAAGTGAAATATAGAGAAATAACTTAGTGGTGCCTTTCAAATTATAATAGTTGATAATACTCAATATAGATGATATCCATATGGATAGTCTAAGTGCCATTTTAGAATGGTTTTTCAGAGACAAAGTAGGGCCCTAAACAAGTAAACTTTCACTATGTACACCAACTACTTAGAATAGTTGGAGTTATTTTTTTTGCTATTTTTATGATTGGACTTATTCATTTCAGAAACTAATAAAAAATATTTTA
Source organism: Neckera pumila (assembly GCA_963969595.1). Lineage (NCBI taxonomy): Eukaryota > Viridiplantae > Streptophyta > Bryopsida > Hypnales > Neckeraceae > Neckera > Neckera pumila. Next base: position 4,367,060 of record OZ018418.1, read on the forward strand.
GAAAAAATTTGGAACCAAAACTCCAAAACTCCTTCTGAATTTGGTTGCAAATTTTTTAATAATTGTATTATAAAATTGTTTTGCTATGAGTTCTAAATGTCAATTTTAAAGAATCAATTGTTTGGTTTTCACATATTTAGAAGCAAAATGTATACGATTTTTGATATTCAAGTTCAAGTTCCAAGGCGCAGATTACCAATTGGCAGATTACCAAATTATGAACTTATTCAATTCTGCCTGTGAGACTCTAATCTACAAATCAGAAGCGAAGCAATCTCTACGCCTGTGACTTGACAAAAATTTTGTCATTCCTTTGACCTCCTATGAACAACAAAGAAATCAATCAGAAAAATTCAAATAGAAGCTAAGATTTTAATTATCAGGTTGATAAGATGTTTAGGCAAGCTGTATTCAAGATTTGAAACACTTGCACATTGTCAAAACTAAAATTGTGAATCGACACATGCACCTACGGTTTGGATCTTTGCAAGATTCAACATCGCTGCCATGGTGAATCACCATGTTCTGAGCATGGTGTTCAAATTCTAAGGCGCAAATTACCAATTGCTAGCGGAAAATTTGTTTGTCATTGTTGACTTTGCTTTGACTACTCTATCTGTGCTTGGCTTTGGGGGGGAGTTAGGGCTTCAGTATTATAAAATTGGCAACACTTATGAAGCAAAACCACCTATGCTTCACTCCAAAAACTGTGAAGAATTTACAAAACAAGTGAGGGAATAGGTACCTCGACCCTGCGGTGAGCATCCGAGGAGTTCCGCATCGTGGTACGTGGAGCCTATAGCTAATGGCAACCACCAATGTTCTAATTCGGTAACTTGACACCCCCCTTCATCTGCACCTGCTTCCTTTATGCCCAGTTCATTTTTGTTTGATGAGAGATGTTTAACTTGGGGTTTATTTGATGGAAGGCATATCATCATTCACTTAGAGAGAAATATATATAGGATTCACTTGATGGAAAGTATTTCAAGGCTCACTTTGTAGGAGATATTAAACTTGATGAGACCCTTTGTGCCACATTGAAAAGGACTTTATCTAATTTGTATTCCTCATCTTCAAAATTTTTTTCTAGAATTTATAAATGATTCAAATAAAATTGGCTAGATGGCAAACATGCCTTGGTCCCAGTCATTGATTAATTTGAGGGCATACTTGTCCATGTATCATTGCAATAAGGATCGTCACATATCAAGGTAGTTGTGCCCATTTTAGATTGTTCAATATTGTAATTCACACAATGACCTTAAAATTAGAGACTACATCTATAGCAATAGACTTCAAGTTACCGATGCATTCAAAAAAAGTGACAATATTGAAAAGTTTGAATAAATTTTTTTTCAACTTATACTATAAATTAAAAGGTAGTCGATTCAATTGAATATTATTGCAAGAAACACCTCCTAATTTTATTACATGTGAGAATCGTGTTATGAGCAGTTGAGTATTAAGGTTTTGGAAAATAAAATAATAAATTTAATAAAATATCTTATTATACCAATTTCATGACTCTTGGGATAAATTCAAGTTTTTAAAGGTATTGACATGTCTAAATGTTTTTTAAATTGTAAAGTCTGTCATGACTTCTAATGATTTTTTATGACTTACAATGATTTCTCTCAATATTGTTAGTTTCCATAATTTACAACAAATTTAATCACTTTTTGGATTTCACAAGTAAGAGCAATGTAACAACACCATGCCTTATGATGACATGTTTGTCAGCATTTCCATGAGTGATTTTTTCTACTCGACATGTATAGATGTCCATATCAAATTGTTCTTTAAGAAAAATGACAGAGTCATTCAATCACCGCCAATATAACAAAATTGGAAGTTGATTGCCTCTTTTAATATCTATAAGTATTTACATTTGTAGGTTTATTTTGTGCAGCACTAATGTGGTGACATGTGTGGGACGTGGGGTACTAGTTACTTGTGTTAACACTATGCAACCATCACCATGCATTGATGTTCATGTTTAGTAATTATTAAACATGATCACAAATGCAAAAATGGAAAAATTTCAAATGTGACTCATCAAATTTGTTCTCAACAGTTATATATCTAGATGAGCCAAGATAATATAATTTGATTGCACAAATGGCATAACATTGGCAATTGTACATGTACATAGTACAATCCCCAAATCTTTGGCAATCCACATTAAATGGCCTTGTCCAATCTTACACCATCCTAGTAAACCTCAATATGTGGTCTACTAGTTAACTTATTGTTTGAGTCCAAAAACATCTTAAAAAATCACTTTCTAAGATACATCCCTAAAACTTCAAGCCCAACAATTTTCATAACATTTGACAACAAGGTTAAAAAATTATTGCAAGATATGTAGTTTTCTTTGATCTTTAGGCAGCCCGGTCAGCAAAAAAAACTTCTTAAAAAATCACTTTTATAAAATATAAAAAACTTGAAATTGGTTCTTTAGATTTATATATAATCACGCGAGAAGCTTTGAATCATTCCATTCCAATCAAAGAGCCAAAACTTATGAAGATTCCTAATTTGAGGGTAGTTATGACATCCCTACGTAAAAAAACCTTTGAAGTCATTTATTGAGTTCAATTTTCAACGTTTTTGAATCAAAATAAAAAATTGGGTGTAGATTCTTTATTGTAACATTACAATCGTTGGAATAGCCATTTTTCAATTCCCTAACAGAATTCCTTACAATTTTGTATTTTGAATCATTTTCTACTTCTTTCTATTTACTATTTTTTCCCTATATGTTGTACAATTCTAAGTGATTTGAAAGTCTTCAAGCATGTAGCAAACTTGCCTTGAAGAATGAATCCAAAAAATCACCACCATTTTGGACATTTTTTCTTATAAATGTGGCCATGTGAAGTGCAACTGTTCTATTTCTTGTAGGGCCAAAACAAGCGTTTTCGTCGATTCAAACGCTATTATCTTGCAAGCTACATGGTGGAAAATTCTGAAATTTTTCCCACATCCTCTCAAACCAGTTTATTACAAGATCCTATGGTTATATTTGTCCAAATTTTTTTTTTACAAAATTTGGTACTTATACTAGAAATGACAATTTTGGAGCAGTCTTGGTGAAACCATAGTGAAAAAAGTTTAGGGGTTAAATCTTGCTATCCACAAAGTCTGAAAATTCTGAAATTTTTACCACAAGTTTTCAAGTCATCACACTAGAAAATCTTATGGTCATTTGTGTTATAAAATTTTTCTTTTTTCTAAATTGGTGACTGGTACTAAGATTAGCAGGTTTTGAGTAACTTTTGGTAAAAACATAGTCATGGAACTTCATGGCTTCAAAGATTGTTCAGCAATATCTGTTTTCCAAAAGCCTTCACGCATGACCCTAAAACTCAAAACCCTGAACCTTGAACCCTATATCCTAAACCCTGAAACGCAACCCTTTTGTTAAGTTGGGAACCTTGACCTGCCATGTACAATGTTACAAACCATCGGGTCTTTTCTGTTACATTTTGTAGAGCCACCAATGGACTAAAGTATTACTAACAGTAGTTTCCAAGGAATAGGACCTTCTTAATGCTGTTTAGAAGCTATAATGACTGACTGAGTCATTCAACAAAACCTGAAATTCAAAGATTCTAGGTTGTGAGCATTTAATACTCACAGCTGCCATCAACAAAGAAAAGTGCCTACCCTTTATTACTCGGTCTTCAGTTAAACCGTTGGGTAATCTTGCGTATGTTTCCCTTGTTTGACTTCCCTCATACCATTGCCTCTCTTCCATTGCCGCAAGTGTCGATCATTTTGGTTCTCTGTTTGCATCGGTGTTCCTTCCCCAATCCCGCTTTGATGTCCTCTCTTTTGCATTGTCGTCGATCGCATTCAGAAGCAAGATTCTCCTCTCGCAATATGACTGACTTGCATGCATACTGAGCGCTTTCCATTCGGTCTATTGGGCTTTACGTCATCTGCATTTTGTTTTTGTCAAAGTTGGTGCCGCAGCTCTACTTCAAAGGATCTAGGGTCTGCTACGCCGCCGTTTTCGTTCACGATATTCAGGATATGTAATAGTTATCGCTGTAGCACACTCTTTTCCCTCTTGTTGTCTTTGCATTCTCAATCGCAAGGGTCCCTTTTTTTTTTGAACACATTCTGCACAGTGTATCACTCGTGCCCCTGGGGTGATCGATATATCTTCCAATTTGTTTAGTTTCTGCATCTACAAGATTCTATTTGTAGTATTGTTCCACTCTCAACTACAAGGGTCCCTGTGGTTCTTAACACATTTTGCATAGTGTGTGACTCGTGGCCTTGGGGTGATCGACATGAATTCCAATTAGTTCAGTTTGTGCATCTGCAGAATTCCGTTCGTACTATTGCCGTTGCATTCTCAACCACAGGGGTCCCTCTTATTCTCAACACATTTTGTAGTGTATCACTTGTGGCCCTGGGGTGATCGACATATATTCCAATTTGTTCAGTGTGTGCATGTACAGGATTTTGTATGTAATATTGTCATTGCATTCTCAACCGCAGGGGTCTCTCTTATCCACCTCTACATTTTGCATTGTAATTTTCGTGCCCCTGGGGTGATTGCATGTATTCTAATTTGTTCTGTGCATGTACAGGATTCTGTTTGAAGAATCATTTTGAGTTGTCATGTTGTCGGAATGTGGAATTTATAGATTCTGTCAACATTCTCTTTGGTGCTCATGAAGTTCCAGATTGGTTTGTGTATACAGTAGTTATTCGAAATCAACCCTTATCGGTTTCTTCTGGTATCCTGTGCGAGGGATGCAATTCGATATTGTCTCTGGAATTCCCGGAATCACAACACAATAGTTCATTAAAATGACGCCCGCAAAAAGCGGAGTGAACATTTCACTTGAGCCCAATTAAATGTCCGGTTCAGACGCATCCGCAAAATGCCATCACCTTCAACTCAATACGAGTTAAATTATAGCTGAAGTTTTAATTTCTGGACAGTAACCAGTGGAATTGATTTGAACCAAAATCAGATACTCAGTATCCAGAAAGATTTACCTCGACCCGAGTTAATTTGTCGATTGAATGGTAGATATCTCTATTTGTAGACGAATATAAGATAGACACTGCTGTCAACCTTTTTAATTCGGATCGAGTTGAATGTTCTAACACAAGTGGTATTCCAAAAATGTCTTGACAAAGTAGTGATTCCAGGTTTTACAGAAGCATCGATTAACATCCTTGTCACCTAGAGGTAATCAACGTTTGAGGGACTTCGTCTGAAATCTACGTAGGATCCATTGGCTGCCAACCAGGTAGAGGTCTAGAAGTCCATTTAACTCAAGTCGAGATGAAAGTGTTAAGATCATTGCTATCAGATTCGGCTGGAGTAGATGACATGGGAATGCGACCTCTAATTATAACGTTTGATTAATCACATATAGATGATAGAGAACCTGACCTCTTGAAATTGATGTTCTTGTGCCACACCCTTGAGTACTGATTTATCTTGCTTCCAGTTAATTATGCTGATATTCCAAAGTGGTGGAATGTAAGTACCTCATTATCTTGTTAATCTTCACTACCTTTATGCACAGGGAATATGGATGCCATTCGGCAGCCTGATTAGGAGTATCCCTCAGATGATGGCGAGGTCGAGATTATGCAGTTACAAGACATCATCATTCTCAAATGTGATGGTATCTCGAGACGACTTTGGAGCACTAAGATTGTAGTCCTGCACAATGCCAATGGTCTCGCCGTGGCTGAGGGAATCTGTCACAGTGTGAATTCAGAACACGTTATTGGTAGCAATGGTCTACTAGGAGATTCTCTTGTCGCAGTATAGATCTCCAAGTCCCTACAGCCTACTGATGTTCCCCATGACTGGAAATACTCACTTTGTGTATGGCCCATTGGTCATGTCTTCCTGAATGGGGCGAGTTTAAGTGATCACGAGGTTCGAGACGAATACAATCGTTGGCAGGCAAGACTATTGCAGCCATCTTTGTCAACTGCCAGACCGTATACGAGCGGCGTCAAGAATCCTCCACCTCCTCAAGTTTGTATGAAAGCCGACAATCTACTCACTCAGGAATCTATCAACTCAGTGTCGAGCAAGATGTGCTGCTCGAGCAACTGTATCCAACCTTTTCCAAGAGAAAAAATTCATGCCTTTTGTGAACGTATGTACTACAAGACAACCTTCGAATTCCGTTACCACATGAAGTTGGACGTGCACCGGCAGGTCCACCGTGACACTCAGGGTAAAAGAGTGGTCACACTGGATGGGATCAATGTTTGTATGGCGGCGTGGAGACATATTGCAGGTGTCTCGAAATCCACCTTCCATTGTTTTCAAGGATATGCTGTTAGAGGTGATCAAGCTCAATCTCATGGGAATTTGGCTTGCAAAAGACTCGGAAGCATTCCTTGCAGGCCGCAGCGACGTTAAAATGCTTGCTTGAAAAGTCAGCTGACCATATGCCGCATTGTACGCATAGTCTTCCTTCCGGGGAGAAGGTTGTGTCCAAGGTTTTGCCGGCCACCTTCACAGGGAAGAATCTACTCCCCGACATCAACGCAGCAAATGCTGTGTTTGGGTTGAAAGAAGTCTCCACTGCAATTATCAGTTATTAGGAAATTGAATTTTTCTGAATACTCTGTGAAGAAGCCCAGAGATAATTTTGCTCGTTGCGCGGACTGTGATAGATTTCAAGCACAGAGAAGGACCGCCCCCATTGGATTGCATCGGAAGTGGTACCTTCTACTGGAGAAACATAATGTATGTGCACGGGCTCATCGAGATAATTATTATGCAAATCGGTACAGGTCAATAGCCTACCCTCGCAAATGCTTGACGATAATGCATGACAAAATGGATCATGCCAAGACGGCGTCTCTTGTGTTCTCCCACAAAAGCAAGCAACTTGATGGACTCACAAAATTGCCGATATCAATCACCGGAATGATAGCTCATGGGCACGGTAAAATGCGTTATGCACATTACGGTTTGGATATCTTCCTGCACAACTCTAATTACACGGTGGGTTCATTAGCTAAGCTTTTACAAGATCTTGAACTCCCTCCAAAGTACTCTTCTAGGGAGTTGTTTTTTGGGTTGGGCTCTGCTCCTCTATTTGAGGCGGTGCTGAAAGGAGCTGAAATGTGCAATTCATCACTTTGGCCACCGCCAGAAGTCCCGATTGAAGCGACTCCACTTCCTCCGGTCCTCAATGTTCAGATGGACAACGCCACAGGAGACAACAAAAAACGATATGTGTTTGCGTTTTGGTCTCTCCTTGTTGCGAAGAAGATATTCCAAGAAGTTTATGTGCGTTTCATGTTGGTTGGTTACACGCACGATGACATCGATGCTTTGTATGGCAGATGGAGCATGCAGTTGAAGAAAGAAAGCTTCCCCACCATCCCAGTCCTCATGATGTCCTTCATGGATGTGGATTTTGTGCCTACCATTCCTCACTTGATTGAGGAGGTACCTGATTTCAAAGCCTTCATAGAAGGCTCACTTTTGGAAGGAGATGAAGCACTCGTTGGCCATACCAAGGCACAACAATTCAAGTTTTATTTGAACTTGGAGGGTACTCCAATTATGAAGTACAAGAGATACTGCACGGATAGTGATTGGCTCCCAGAAAAGGGGGGATCAAATTGTGGCAAGAAGACTTAGAAGGACGGAGTCTATGGCCTCGTGGAGTGCCCGTGCTTGTTGCCCACCTTTCAATGAGGGATACGGATGACATTTCCAAGGGGATTTTTGGATTCATCAAATATTGGGAGGCATTATGCAACGAAGATGGGAGTGGGGAGTATAGGAGATGTTTTGAGTATTTGGTGTTCTATTGGCGAGCGGTGAAAGCATGTTTGATTGAGCCTACTGAACCGTTTGAGGAGCTAAAGGAAGGCTTCTGGCCTTCTACCCGAGTGGAAGCGATTGAAGAGGACGAACTTGATGACAATGGCGATGTTCGTGAGGAATTTGCTGAGGATGATGTCTTTGTAGGGCAACGTTGCGATCGTCCCTTGCCATCTTTCCAAGTGGGTCGTAATGTTGAGAAAGATTTTTTTGTTGCCCTTCGACCAACTGACAGTGATACAAAACCCGTATGGATTGCCAAAGCTTTATCTGCCCCTTTCACGAATCCAGAGCAACCAAATTGTATCTTGATTCAGTACTTTAAGCCAACGGCACGAGGGAGCAATGTTCAAGAATTTTACAATGGTTGGGACTCTGCCAAGGGATTACGTTGGAAAGTGGACGGGACCCAAGAATCTGTTTGGGAGGATACAAATGCTCTCATCACCGCATGGAAGTCCAAGGTTAAGAAAGACATAGTGGAATGTGTCCTTCAAATCCCAGCAGCTCAAGTTGATGTCATCAACGGGAGTTTGTGTTTGTATGATTCCGATTAAATATGCACCACATACTGTGGAGATACTTTGTGGTATTTGAAGCTAGATTTGGTAGTTAGAATTCCATGGTCCTTTTGCATGGAGTATTTTTGCATCTCCATAGACGGTTTTATTTGATTTTATATTGTATGTTGTAGAGTAGAGATGGTGTGGATTGGAATAACTAAAGTGTTTTGATATTATAGATTTGTTTTGGGAATATTTATATATTTTGTGTGTAGCCATTTACGCAAGAAGTGCACTTTTTATAGTATTTAATAAAAATTTTATTCATTCAATGGTACATGTGATATTCTGTATGTTGGCATTGTTTCATTATCAGATTCTGTAACTAAATTATGTCTTTTAAAAATACGATACAAGTTGAAAAAAATGGTAGTGGATAAGACTACTTCTTATTCTGTCAACTTTTCAAGCACTTGTCAAAGTTTTGTATAGGGAGGCCGATTGGTTGTTTAAAACTTCCTGCTTTCAAAGTGCACTGAGGAGCACGAGGTCATGTATACCTCCTAGCTGCTCATACAAATTCAATGGGAATCGAACTCGAACCACTTGAATGAGATAAATAGCCTCCTATAACCAACCGTTCAGCTCATGACTTGGTGTTCAAGGACCATACAACGTGTTTGTATGGAAATGACTATCGTTACTCTAATTAATAAGTAGCCCGAGACACCCTAAACCTAAAACTCTCATTTTAATGGATATTATAGGTACAAATTATAAAATTAAGTTCCCCTTAACTGGAATTTATTTCAAAGCAAATTCAATTGGAGGTACAATTCGAGGCACAATTCAAGGTACAAAATAGGACATTGTTATTTTGGGAGGTCCCCAATCTCCCAAAATATTGAATATGATGTTCGTAGGATTATTTACAACTTGTACATTTCTTTTTTCACATCCGTTGCATTGAAATTTCATGACATTTGAGATTTTGGTTCTTTAAACTACAGGGCATGGGTAATTCTTCTTTTTTCTTCATTCTTGGAGTGCATGAAGGAAGATGAGGCACTAATTGTAGGTCCTCATGATTTCTTTACAATAAAACTATTTTCAACTTATACATTTCTTTTCTCATGCCTAATACATTGAAATTTCATGACATTTGAGATTTTGGTTCTTCAAACTACATGGCATGGGTAATTCTCTTTCTTTTCTTCATTTGTGGAGTGCACGGAGAAAAATGAGTGCCTCATGATTATGAGTGCCTCATGACATTTAAGATTTTGGTTCTTCAAACTACAGGGCATGGACATTTTTTTAATTTTCCTCATTTGAGGAGTGCATAGCGGAAAATGAGGCACTAAATGTAGTTCCTCATGATTTCTTTACTATGGGATTATTTACAACTTGTACATTTCTTTTTTCACGCCCGTTGCATTGAAATATCATGACATTTGAGATTTTGGTTCTTTAAACTACAGGGCATGGATAATTCTTCTTTTTTTCTTCATTCTTGGAGTGCATGGAGGAAAATGAGGCACAAATTGTAGGTCCTCATGATTTCATTACGGTTGGATTATTTACAACTCGTAGATTTTTTTTTCACGCCCGTTGCATTGAAATTTCATGACATTTGAGATTTTAGTTCTTTAAACTACAGAGCATGGATAGTTCTTCTTTTTTCTTTATTTGTGGAGTGCATGGAGGAAGGTGAGGCACTAATTGTAGGTCCTCATGATTTCTTTACGATCGTATTATTTACAACTCGTAGATTTTTTTTTCACGCCCGTTGCATTGAAATTTCATGACATTTGAGATTTTGGTTCTTTAAACTACAGGGCATGGATAGTTCTTCTTTTTTCTTTATTTGTGGAGTGCATGGAGGAAGGTGAGGCACTAATTGTAGGTCCTCATGATGTCTTTATGGTCGGATTATTTACAACTTGTACATTTTTCTTTCATGCCCGTTGCATTGAAATTTCATGACATTTGAGATTTTGGTTCTTTAAACTACAAGGCATAGATAACTCTTCTTTTTCTTCATTTGTGAAGTGCATGCAGGAAGGTGAGGCACTAATTGTACGTCCTCATGATTTCTTTACAGTCGGATTATTTACAACTTGTACATTTTTCTTTCATGCCCGTTGCATTGAAATTTCATGAGATTTGAGATTTTGGTTCTTTAAACTAACAAAGCGTGGATAATTCTTTTTTTTTCTTCATTTGTAAAGTGCATGGAAGAATATAGGGCACTAATTGTAGGTTCTCATGATTTCTTTACAGTCGGATTATCTACAACTTGTACATTTTTGTTTGACGCCTGTTGCATTGAAATTTCATGACATTTGAGATTTTGGTTCTTTTAACTACAAGGTATGGATAATTTTTTCATTTGCATCATTTGTGGAGTGCATAGAGGAAAATTAGGCACTAAATGTAGGTCCTCTTGGTTTCTTTACGGTTGGATGATTTACAACTTGTACATTTTTTTTTACGCTTGTTGAGTACAAAGTCCAATAAAAGAAATGTAAAGTCGTCTGAAGCTAAAGCTGACAAGGGAGTGAAGGTACGTTGCTGAAATTGTCTTTCATAACATGTGAGAAAGAGTATTGGATAGCGTGGTCTTTACCCCCCGCCCTAATTAACGTCTTTTTATTCATAATATTGAAGAATGAAAGACAGGACATGTGGACAAAATGGCACCAATTCACAACAAAACAATTGTTGGTGTCGTTGAACGAGTGACTTTTATATCTGTCATGGAATACGTCTTTTAGAAGTAGTGAAATTGTTACAACTCGTGGCAAACGGACCAAGTTTGTGATTATTGTTTTTGAATGAAAGCATTGCCTTGTTCATTTCACTACAAATGGGGACCAAACAAAACGCATTGGATGTGTAAAACATCCTCTGACAATATGTTTGGCATGTCACAAAAAGGAAAGTGAATTAGAAGGATTCTATAGGGAGGCTAGGATGTAACTAAGTAAGTTCCTTTGCTACTTTACACTTCATAGTGTCCTACTATATTATTCGGTCTGCCTAAATTGTGTACATTAGATTTCCAGGTATTATATTTGCTAGAAGAAATGATAGTCTTTGTAGTCATACCTTTTGTCATGGTTATCTGAAAGCATGAAGCCGGAAATAGTGGATGGGCAGGGAACTAACAACGTCCCCTTATGGAAGGGGAAAACTGAATTTGTGGAAGATATAATTTTGTTACAAAATGCAGAGCCTTGAAAGTATCTGGGATCTGGTTTTCTGGTACACTCTAAATTTGACTGAGACAGGGTTGAAATGCCTAGTCACAGTTATACAAAGTTGGTTCATCTGTTATTGAAGACCGTTGTTGACATGGATGCTCCTTTTTAGTTTGTGGACATGGACGCCGCAAAAAAAGTGGAGTGCACTATGTTGGGAGAGGCCTTTATGAAGCAGAAAGCAATATGGTGGCCGCAACCCCCTAGGCTAGAGTTGTGATTTCTAGTTTTATTGTTTTTTGGTCAAGACTCAGTGATTAGTCTTACTGGCTTCAATGCCAAACCCTTATAGCAAAATGTTTGCATGAGCCTTTTAATTTTTGATTTGGTGGTTACTTACTTATTCAAAGAATTAGATATACAATGTATAGAGAACAATAATTATCTTGGAAATGCTTAGCAGTGGATACCATATGAGGCCCATTACAAGTGAAACCTTTTTGAAGACAAAAGAGTAACACCGGGTTCCTTGTAAGCGTGACTCATGCTTTATGAAATGGGTATGTTAATTGATTTAAGGATTTGAATCCACCATATACAAGAGGCTGGCATTGGCTGTTATTGGGGAGGCAACACACTTGTCACTTGTAAGCACTACACAGGAGCCAACAGAAGGAGTTGTTGTCATACTACCGCTCAGACGGCCCTTAAGTATAGAGGACGTTAGAACAATATTAATAACCTTTTTTTTTAAATGTATGATAGTGAACGATTGCCCGATTGACTTGAACTTTCAGCGTGGGCAATTTGAAGAAGGTCGAACAGCAATTACAAAGGAAAAATTGTTTCATGTCATTGTTCATTCATTTAGGTGGAATTACTAATGTAGCGCAAGTGGACATCTTGACCAAGTGCACCAAGTAATTTGGGGCAGACTTCATTGAATGTGTTCTTGAAATACATTTTTTTGAAAGGCATTTTCAGTTTATAGTTTGGTCACTATAGTTGGACGTGGTGGAAGCCCTACATGAGTGGTAGGTTGTACATGAGACGATTGATTTGTTGTGTACAACTGAGGAATGGTGTAATAACATGATGTCAGCCTTCTATTTTTATGGAGAAGCTTTTATGTTACAGTTTTTCCTCATGTAACTCATTCAACATGCGTTGTCAACATTATTTGTGTTTGTATTTGCCGGTAGTCAACCAGTTAGAGTGGTTTTTGCCTCTTGATTTTGGGGGCCCTATTCAGGATATGGTGGTGGAAGAAGAAAACAACGATAGACAAAGAAGGACATGTAAGCCTACTTCCATTATTGTTGTGCATGAATATTCAGTCGACATACTAGGAAAGTAGAAGTAGTGTATGGTTATGGTCGGTTTGATTGTTGACTAGGGATCGGAGAGGAAGAGTCAACTCATATGTAAGGTCATGATCATTTCTAACGTGGGCATATCATGTCATGCCCTCATTTGTGATAAGAGTATGGCATTCTCCACCAACAGTATATGTGGGAAAAGGAAGACTTGTTTGTGATGGGGGACTTGAAATTGAGTGCAAGGTTTTTTTCATTATTATGTAGCGTGAAATTCCATTTGTTTTGGAGAACGCATTTTTTACATTAATGTTGGTCTTATGAGTTCAATGAATCAAACATTATTTAAAAAATGGTTGAATTGTTTAGGAAAAATTGTGTGCGAGGTGTAGAGGCAATGACTTTTAGATATGCGTTCCGTAGAAAGTTGAACTAAATTCTTGTAGATGAAAGAATGAATTCTTCATGTCGTGTAATTATGAACATTTAAAAGCAAAAGGTGTTTTTGTTTTCATATGTCTGACAGTTTGAATACAGTATGCACAGTCTTTGGACTAAAGTTTGGAATACATATATTGAAGCATCACACAGTTCTAGTGCAAATACAAAGTTATTTACTTGGCTGGTAGGGCGGAGAAGATTAGGAAGGAAGAGTTTGTGCAATTTTGTGGATGCTGATGGAGGTTATGTGGCAGAGCTAGTGGAAGGTGAAGTCATCCCCTTTTGAGGTATTGAGTGTGTGGAGTGTGGAGTTCTTTAACCCCTAAAGTTTCACGACTATGTAATCACCAAAAACGCTCCAAAACTGTCATTTCTAATACAACTACCAAATTTTTGGAAAAAAACAATTTTTGACACATGTAACCATAGGATCTTGTAGTATGATATTTTGAAAACATGTGGTAAAAATTTCAGAAAATTCCACCGTGTGGATCATAAGATATAAGCATTCAAAGTCTTGAAAACCATTTTTTCAATCCTGCAAAAAACCGGGCAGCTGCACTTTGCAAGCTCACTTTTCAATGAAAAAATGCCGATAAAGGTGGTGCTTCTTTAAATTCAGTTTCCTAAACAAGTTGTCTATATGCATGAAAAATTTCACATCATTTGGAATTGTACAACATATAGGAAAAAAATAGCAAGTAGAAAGAAGTAGAAAATGATTCAAAATACAAAATTTAAAAAAAATTTAATCATGGAATTTAAAAATTCCAATCCCAACAGTTGTAATGTTGTAATAATCAATCTACATCCTAGGATTTTATTTTTTTCCAAAATTTTTGAAAACCGAGTTAAATAAACAACTTTAAAGGTTTTTTTAGAGTAGAGAATCCATAACTGCTCGCAAACCAAAAACCCTCATAACTTTTTACTCATTGATTGAAATGGAGTGACTCAAAGCTTTTTAAGTATATATAAATGTAGAGAACCAATTTCAAAAAAAAAATTCTGGAAAAAATGATTTTTTCTGATCTGCCCAAACTGCCCGGTTACGAAAAAAAGTAACATATGAGGTCACAACTTTTGACTCGTATTTTGAAATGTCATGAAACTTGGTAGACATGAAGATATTCCTTGCCCCCACCTTCTATTAAAATTTCAGCCTCACATATGGATATCTCTAGTCACACGTACCTGCCCAAAATTTCTTTACGGCCAAAAAACGCATGTTGGTCCTTTAGGGGTTAAGGTGAACAGAAATGCAGTGACCTCACATACTTCTTATATACTTGGATCTAAGTATGTTAGCAACGTTGATTAAATGTGCATGGTTATGTATGAAATGTGGGTGTATATTATGTATGGAAGCCCTTTGGATGTTTATGATGTACTTAAATGTTTGATGCCTTAGAGGTTTTCATTAAGAATCCTATGTGATTCACCTAAATTACATGAAGTTCATCATCCAGAAAGTACGTCTTTTTAAACTTGGACAATGAACTGGTGATGTGTAAAGCTACCTTAGCTAGTAGCTTGCTGTCTACTGGCGCACCCACCAGATCTACGATACTATAGAGGGTCCTTCTCTTGACCTCCCAATTCGCTCGTATTTTGCAGAGAATGTGGGTCAATTGATTGAACGGATCAGTTGGGTCTTCAAAATCTGGTATCTCCACTTCTGGTCCCTGTTTTGGAATAGATCGGTTGGTGGGAGGGATTCTTCTCTTATGAAGAGGCGTCGTCTTCATTTGCTTCCTTGTCCTGAGGTGCTCCTCCTCATTTTCTTCTTCCGTCTCTGGTCCGAATCCGGATATGTCCTCCGGTTCGTCATCTGAACCCAACTCCCCATACTTCAGGATGGATTCTTGAATATTCCATGTCTTCTCCTCCGTGTTGGTGAGGAGTTGGTTGCGCTAGTAGAGGTGAAAGAGGTAGGGATTCAAAGGAGTGGCCCTATTCTTTCCAACTCTTGTAACAAGTTGGGACACCAAATCGTAAAAGATTCAGGCCCAGTTTACTTTCCGTTCCCCGCTCAGGGACCCAAAAATAGTATTGCCAATAGTTATTGTCACCCTCGTTGGCTTCTCTGGATGGACAATCAAAATCAGGAACTAGAGAAGGTGTAGGTGTCGGTCGTCTATGCAATCCGCAACCGCGTATCCGTCCTTGTTGCTTGGCTCTCCATGAAACTTATCATGGATGAATTTAGCCCTCCGTCCTGCCATGCCTAAACCCCCTAACCAAAAGTTGTAGACCTCTCTCCACCTGTCTTCTTCCCACTCGGTTGGACGCCCCCAAACAGTGTTGTCGAACTGATTCGACAATTTGCCCCTTAGCTCTCTCACCATCCACTCCTCTCTAAACCCCCAGGAATTGTCCATCAACCCTAAATAGCCCATCTCGCTGAGGTTGTCCATGAGCTCAGTTCTTGCCAGTTCCTTGGAGGGGATGACCAGAACTACTTTTTTGAGCTTAATCTCTGAGAAGGAACTGGGCACTCCCGGTCTACTCTTGCAAAGCTGAGGCATAGACACAGATTTGGCTAGCTAGACCCTTTCCGGTCGCTACCTCATTCTCTTCTAGCCGCACGTCCCGTTCCTCACTTTCTCTCGTCCAATCTCAACCAGAAGGCAACACAAAACCTGCAGCCCACACAATCTCAACCTCTCACGCACTCTCACGCACTCTCACTTGAGTTTCCACGCATATATTGGCTTTGGCGCAAACGGAGGCATGAAAGTGCTCAAGGTCAGCTCCAAAACTCAAGGAAAATAAAGGAGTAAAAATAGGAAAGACCAGCCTTTATATAGTCCCAGGACCCGGACTGGTCATCATGACCTTTTCCGGTCCAGTCCATAGGAATCCAGTTCTACCCTAATCCGATCCAAGGTAAGTTTTGGATGTGATTCCGCTCTTGAGTACTAATACTCTAACCGGATCAAATCCAGTTTTCCCCTTACTGCATTAGCTTTGTTTATCTTCAGTCTTCTTTTGCCTCCTAGCAAGATCCGGATCCTACTTACTCATTTCCATTCCAACTTTTAGATAAGAAAGAAAAAACCAAAAATTCTAGTTGTGACATTATCCTCGAAGCGAAGATAAATTTTGGCTCTTGGTGTGCCCACCTTCTTAACATCTCTGCAGGCAACAAATTTATTATCCTTGAGTTGAGGATAAGCTACGGTCTTCTGGCGAGGAAATCTTTTTGGACTTTCTCTCTAGTTTTATGCTACTATACACAAGGTGAGGAGTAGTGCGGGATCTGGCGGCTGTCATATATATAGTTCCATTCTGGGCTTTGCAGTGAATGTCCTGGCGCTTGATTTTATCCTCAAACCGAAGATAACTGTCATCAGCTGTATTATATGTTCATTGTATATCTCTAGACTTCTAATGGATCACTTATGTTTTTGTAACCTTGGACGATTCACTTATTCTGCCTGGTCATTGGGTGTTTTGATGTGTTGCATATGTTTCTGTGAGACATTCGTTATGTTTTTTGTTGTACTTATTTATTGATATATCCTCGTCTTGAGGATAATGTCCTTACTATTTTGTGGTTGGACGTTACTAACAACTGTTATGTGGATTGTCTTTCTATGATCTACATTTTCTGGTTGATGTTGTTTTGTAATATTCTTTTGTGCATCTCCATTTCTCGATCTCCTCTTTCTGATTTTTTTTGTTATCCTTGACTTGAAGATAACTATCTCTAAATCTTGTATTTGTACTTGTGTTTTTTGAGGAATGGTTCCTCGTAGGGGTTTATAGTTTGATTTTTTGTTTATTATCTTTGACTCTAGGATAACTTTTGTTGGAGGACTTGTTATTTCACATGTTTTTTTTTTAGGTTACCTCTTCTGGGCTGATGTGTTTGGTACGTAGTGGCTTTAGTTTTAGGTTTGGGTATTATGTTTCACTATGTTTTTTGTTTTATCTTCTAGTCAAAGATAAATGCGGGCAACTAGGTAGCAATTCTAAAGATTTTTGACTTAGGATCCTTGTTTATCTTCGACTCGAAGATAAATACAGATGCAAATTCTTTTTTTTTGGAGTGTTGAGCTCTGCTTTTGTATTTATTTTTGTGTCAAAGATAAACAAGGAATCTAAGTCAACATTTTTACAAATTGTTGAGCTCAGTGTCCCTATTTATCTTTGAGTCGAAGATAAATACGGGCGCTGAGCTCAACAATTTGTAAAAGATGTTGGCTCAAACCCTAATTTCCGACTGAAGCCCCTGCATACAGACTACAAACTCTAAAATGTATGGTGAATTCCAGAATCATGGTCAGAGCAATAACGCAATGTTGTAAGAATTACAAACTTAATTTAGAATGCAATTGCGCTGTTCGTACAGCCTCCAAATCAAAATCAAAGTCGTCAAAATCTACAGAACAAACATATATTGGTGACTTTAAGTGCTTTGTACAAATGAAAAAGTTTAGTGCTACACAATGTGAACTAGGAAGAAACTCCAGAATCCTTAGCCAGAAACTTTGGGAAACCAACCCTGAATCCTAGACCCTAGCAAATTGGAGACCTAAACTTGCATAAACTATAAGCACTATGCTAAACCCTAAACCCTAAATCTAGCAGATGCATTGAACAGGCAACCTGAATCCAAAACTTATTCTGAATTGCAAGCTATCCTGTAATAAAAACTCCAAAAAAATAATAGCAGAAAACACAAGAACAAAGTCACAATACTAATTATTAAAAAACAAACAGCAACAACGAGGCTCTGAAGACAAGAACAAAGTGGCAGTAATTGTAGGAAGTTGACGAAATACCAAATATAAAACTGCAGAAATCAAAAATTGAAGAAACAAAAAATCCAAATCAAATCGAAAGTACCTGAACAACGTACGCAACTTTAAAGATGCCTCAACTGCACCTCGCTCCTCCGTCACACCTCAACTGGAACTGCACCTCCCTCCTCCATCCACCTCAACTAGAACTGCAAATCTGGAGGCAGGAATGACTTTGCTCTTCTTTCCCTGTTTCGACACATGCTTCTAGTCTGCTAAAGTATCCAAAGGCTGCTCATCTGCCACAGTCATCTGCAAAAACAAAAAAATCAGAGTTATCTTAACAAATTCAACTTCCCCTTCAACAAATAAACAGGGGAAAAAAACAGACGCATGAGTGACACTCTCTCTTGGAACAAACCAAAAACCTTAAAGAAAGAATTATCCAGAGTCTCACCATAAAGCGGCCTTCACCTCGCTCCTTTGAACGCCTTTGTCGCACCTCAATTGTGGCATTCCTCAGTTGCACTATTAAGCGGTTTAGGACAAGAAAGAACAGAAGCAGCGGCGCAAATCAAGCAAGAAATTCAAGCTGAAACAAAGTATTGCGGAAATCCAAGAATCAATAAAGACAGCATCGCCCCAATGTGGAGAAGATGATCGCCCATATCAACGCCGAGCCACCGCTGAGGTTTGGGAGGAGGTTCGGGAACCAGGCTTGGGAAGTAGGCTCGGGAACTAGGCTTGGTAGTTTGAGTACACTATTGATGGTACATAGAGTTACCTACAATAATTGTTTTCAAAATGCTATAACTTTTTACTCTTCATGAATATTTTACCAAGAGCGTAGGTATTCACATGTTCCAAAGTTGTGGTTCTCAATGAATGTCATTGGTAAAAATACTCATTAAGTCTAATAATTTATGGCATTTTGAAAGCAAGTAGTGTCGATAACACTAAATACCATCATTAGAGTACTGGAATAGTAAAATTAGGTTGCTCAATAGTAATTCTTGAACATCAGACAATTATACATGAATATTGCTTATTACAATAAAACTATATAAGATGCAATACCTTTGAATTAGGTGTTGTTGTATTTAAGGCTCATGAAATTATATGTGTACAAATGGATATATTTTTAGAAATGTTTTTTTATTTTGATAGCTTCTACAGCAACTTTCTTTGCAAAAGGCAATCCAATTGTAAAGACAAACTAATTTCACTGTTTCATATATTGTAGAAACCTTAGAGGCCCAAACGTTTGGGTTAATACGAAGTTGCTAAACAAAATTCAAAAGACGACTAAATTTCTTTTATCAATTCCTTGTTTAGGTCACATTTGGATGAAAAATATTAAGAATTGAGTTAAATGGATGAGGTGTCAATCTATTTTAGAGTAGAGGTTCCAGAACTATCCTCAAACAAAAACCCCTCATGAATGTCATCTCATTATTTAATGAAAATGAAAATGAAAATGATTCTAAGATTTTCACACTTTAATAAATCAAGTTCACTAATACCATAGAAGACCTTTCCTTTTAATCCCTCAAAGCGCATGTACTTTCCCGAGTATCTCAAAATCTGCTCTTGAATGAACAAAATGCCAACATTTTCATAAGTTGCATCAATTTTTAAGAAATTCTCACCGTACAGATTCAAACTAGATATGTTAGAGATCACATAGGGTAAGAAAACACAACAATGTCACTTATGGATTGAAAGATTACAAAATTAGATCATGTGGGTGTTAAAACTGTGAAAGTGATTCAAAGTCTTTCAATCCTCTTTTCACATTTAAAATTTAAAATTGAGTATACTAAAAAAATATGAGTATGTAAAGTACAACATGTGTAAACCTAACCAATTTACGGCTTCTAAAAATCTACTCTACAAATTTTTAAACTAACTTTAAGATGTGATTGTTTCTCCAAGTTCTACTAGCCTTGAGGCTCATTTCTAAGAGCTTTGAACACTAGAAATTCAAGATTTGCAATGGACACGCTTGCACAAAATCTTCAGTAGACAAATCATAATTAGTCATTTTTCAAAATCAAACCCCTGATACTAAAACAAGACTCCAATAAGAATTTAAGAAAAAAAATAATCAGTGTAAATAATCATGAAGAAAGTTTAGGCACCCCAAATTACAAACAAGGAAGGACAATTTAGGTCCCCTTGGGCCTTGAGGAGTTAAGAATCAAATTTAGAGGATAAAGATTTGCATATTCTATATCCAATGTAATGCACTTTACCCTAAACTTGTGTAAAGTTCATAGGACCTTTAATTCTTGGAAAGTTATGTACACTTATGGCATAATTGGAAGTCCTTAGAGCTTTCTACAAATTAAAGGTCCTTTGAGATTTTGCAATTCACTCATTGATTGAAATGAAATGAAAGCTTATTAGATATATATAAATATAGAATATGATTTTAAAATTTTTGTTTTGGGAGAAATTGTTTATTGTATTGGAAGTGGCTAACCTGAATGATAAAAAAAAATGAGGAGGGAGTAGAACCGGAAGTGAGTGAGGAAGATTTATATTATTGGAAGTGGCTGACTTTCACTATCTTAGAATACTGGGTTTAGAATGTGGAATCGGGAGTGAGTGATTGAATTTTTGATGCATTTGTATTTTCAATGTGAATTTTGCTGGAATTAGGGTCAATAGCAATTGGTTGATTTTAGGTGGGTTTAGGGTTTTTGGGTTGATAGTCGAGAATGGTCCTACATTACTAAATTGTCAAGAATGTAGTTATTTAATTTGTAAATGCCAATCCCAAGGATTGTAATGTTGTAAAAAGCAATCTACACCTAATTTTTTTTTAAATTTTTCATAAATACTAAAAAATAAGGTCAATAGGGGAAGATCCAGAGATAACTTCTAATCCATCTTCATGTGAGTTTCATCTAAATATTAAATAAAATGGAATGATTCCAATAAAATTAGAATACTTATGCTCTATGTTTTACACAAACTAAATTGAATATGGAAGAAAAGGTAAATACACTTATCATACAAATGTATAGATTAGTCATTATTTTTAAAGAAGTTTCTTTTACTGCCTAATCTGCCTGCCGAGCAATGAAAACTGCATATTATACCATAACTTTTTAACAATGTAGTCAGAAGTTATGAAAATTATTGGGGCTTGAAGTCATCCCCTGGAAAAATATTGTGTGAAAATTTCATGGAGACAAAAAAGGAACTGTATTTGTAGTGAGCTGCCCAAAATTGCTATGTTGCCAAAAAAAAAACATTTGGTTCTAAAGTTTAGGATTTTAGGGTTTTCATGACATTTATAATTGGATTCCACAGATTCCACAAAATACGAGGCATCAACACTTAGTTTTATATTATTTTCATACGTATGTAAGGGGCAAGAATTAAACACCCACATGGATTCTCTATGAGGATGGACATTAATTTGTACAACTTGCACATTTGTTTTCCTTCTTCAATTGTCATTATTAAAATGTAACTATGACATTTGGGATTGAGTTGCGCAAACTACATGGCATGGCTTATTTTTAATCCCTTCTTCTCTTTTTATTTATCTTTTTTTTTAAATGTGAATCAATAATATTTTTTGAGTAGGTAAAATCGGAACTTGTTTCATTGTTGATTACAATACATGAAGAAGGTGAAACTAAAAAAAGCTTAAGCTATCTTCTAGCATGCTAGATCTAAAGAATTGAAGACCACCAAAATTTGACATTGATAGGCCTAATAAACATGACGTCAATCAATTTATGACTTATTAAAATCTACTGTACAATTTCTTTAAATTAAATTCAAGTGTGATTTTTCTTCAAGATGTAGTGTATTTGAGGCACATGTTCAATAGCCCTTAACAATATGAAAAGTCAAGATGCAGTGGGTACCTTTGCACAAAGTCTTGAATCGGAAAATTATAATCATTCATTTTATCTATATAATTTCAAATAAATCATAAATTGCATTCCTATTTAAATATAATCTAGACTTTTTAATAACATGCCTAAGACCCTGATACCTAAACATGGAAGCCTTAAACCCTAAATCATAAATTCTAAACCCTAAAACATCCCCATCCTATAAATGGATTAAATAAAAATACCCCACTCTCATTGGCTACTCCACATTAACTACATAATGTGAGTAATTTGTACAACCACTTGTCACAAACAAAGACTTTATCCCAATCTTAAAAAGAAAACAATTGATGTAAAGGGTCGAAGGCAGGGGGACACATTCAACCAACTTTGGAATTGGACAAGTGCCAAGTTAGGCAATAATTGACATTCCCAATAATTAAAGCCGACATTCTCAAAGAGAATGTGGCTGCAAAAATAGTTGTTAGGAAATTCAACATGATTTAAACAAGTTTACATTCATCTAATTGGACATAATTCATCAAATATAAAACAACGCAAAGAGTAGGCCAAGCTCTTTTAAGGTGACAACCATGTTATTGGATTCTCCAAGATTGAATTGTCCTCATTCAAATTATGCAAATTGAAATGTTCGAGAAGTTCAAATCTAAAGTTTGGAAGTACAAAACGTGCATTGTTTATTGCTTATGTAGCTGAACATGTATAATTTCTATAACAAAGGTATACATTTGAGTTATATATGTTCACATTTGTTATTAGAAGTGGATGACATTCTTTAAACAATGAAAGATGTGCCCAAGGATGTTTCCTACATACTCATATACAATTGAAATTGAATTTTGATAAGCTTGATTGAAATTATTTGGAATTGCTATGGTAATTATACATGATTCTAAACACCAATCATTTTTTGTATTTTGCAAAATTCTTTGAATTTTACAATGAACAATGTCTCTATATTGAATTCTAATATTCACATTGTAAAGAGTTAAAAATGTTACTCATATCAATTATGTTGAAAATGAGATTGAGGTCCATTTTTTTGCATACTTAGGCCCTTCTAGCATTTTTGCATTAGTTAATGATATTTGGTAAGTACACCTAATTACATCCAAATAAGCAATTGAGCATTTTTCCTATTATTCTAAAGGTTTTTATGCATTTTTTGAATACTGTATGAATGAACAATGAATTTTCAAGGTACTGTAAAATAGGTATATCAATATCTATAAGAAATCCTTGGCACTTCTTAATGGAGGTTCTACATTTTAGGCAAAAAGTTTTAGGTTGAAGTTTAGAAAGTAGGTATAGTAAGGAATGTAAATTACCTCACAATACATGATCATGGAATTCTTGTGGTTATATTGAAATTTAGATCACGTTTTATCCCATGACGTGCTTACACTCAAATTTCCAATCTAAACAAAGTCTAACATTGGACTTGAACTTTTTAGTTGCTTCAAATATATTGTAAAATGTGTCAAACCTTTTCTGGAGATGAGTTTGTCCCACACTATATAAACCTAATTAAAAATTAAAAATATAAATAAATGGTCAAAAAAATCTTGAAATGCTGAAGTATTTTTAAAAATCATATTAGGCAAAAAGTTTAGGGTGTTCATTTTGAACATTTTGCAATACAACCTAAACCGTAGAACTTTGAATCCTGAATCCTAAACCTTAAAAATCCTAAACCCTAAATCCTAGAACGCAAAGAATCCTGATTAAAATAGAATCCACCCCAATTTATGACTACTTCACATTTTGACCCATGTTGTGCGAAATTGGTTCTGTCACCTATCGCAATCACCGACCTAACATGACTTATAAAAGACAGCATTGTCAAAAAGACGCTATGCTATATGGAAAAGATGCTATGCTAGGTAGAGCGACAATTGTCAAAATCTAGCATAATGCCAAATCCGAACATGATTTCAGTGCGAGCCTACTTTCTGCAAGATGAAGCGCCTCCAAAAGAAGTATTCCACCTATCAATCCCTAGAGCACAAAATATTGGTGGAATGTAAGATTCCAGTTCATTTAATTTAAAGCGATTTCTAAGCCCACGTCGCCGACCTTTAATAGAACATGGGAATGTCAATGCCCATTAAACCAACGATATATTAACTTTGATGCATGACTTTCAAATGCTGTTACTTCCATTCCTGCTTTTTTTTCCCGCCTCCACTATTGTCTCTCTCTCGCGAGCACCACAACAATCTTCACTTCACTTGTTCAATTTTTCTTCTTCTCGCTTCCTGCAGACTTGTTTTGCGCGCGGATTGTAATGTTATGCTTTGCTACTACTGCCAGTGCTTGAGGCATTAGAGCCTTTCAGGCGACGTAGGCGCAGTTAGATTCTTGTAAGATAATTTGGTTTCCTTTTGGTATTCCTGTACTACATATGCTATGGTCTCATTGTCAACAACGTACTCGTGCTTTGGCTACGCTTGCATAGTTCTAGAAATTGCTTTATTAGTTGTGCATGGCGTGGAAGGCATCAATTCTCTGTTCAGTGGATACATTTCTCTTTCTCAATGGTTACATTTCTCTCTTTCATTGTTGTAGTGCGCATGAGTATCTGCTTCCAAATTTGACACCGTAAATATCGGAACAAGAACATGGTTAGACTCCAATGTAGTTTCAAGGTGTATCCGAGTCAAGGAAATCGTCAAGAAAGAGACAGCGTTATATTTATCCTCGAGCCAAAGATAAATAGATGTCCCTGAACTAAACAAATTGACGTTAAGATGTAATAAATATTAGAGATACTGCTGAATGTGTCTCTGGGATTCTCAAGTTTATCTTTGATTCAAGGACAATTCATGGACCCTTTTTAAGACAAAATATAGTCTTATTTAGTACGATTTTCCACTGATACCGACAGCACCAGTGTTATCTTTGAGTCAAAGATAAATGTAATTGATGATGTCCTACTGCGCACCCAGGAGTATATTGTATAGGATGGCATTTTAATTTTCTTCAAGTAAAAGATAATAATGATTTATTGTATCCCATCTATATTTGGTCCAAAGTTAAATTAGGTGGAAGATGGATCATAAATGTCTCTGGTAGTAATTCAATTATCTTCGTGTCGAGGATAAATGCAATGGATGGTGTTCTAGTAAGTCTCGGGTCCTAGTTAGATCTAACATAAATTATCCTTGTTCTCTTCATGTAGAATATTTGTATAACTGACATTACTCTAGTTATCTTTGAGTCGAGGATAAATATAAATGATTGTATCCTAGTTATCTTCAAATTGAGGATAAATATAAATGATTGTGTCTTAGTTATCTTTGGATAGATGGTAGTTGTAGCTTACGTTTTTCTATTTATCTTTGGATCGAAGATAAATGTTACATGTGGTATTAGTTTTTTCTATTTGAGCATGACTATTGTAGTAATACAATTTTCACTATTTTTTAGTGTCCGAAAATTGGATGGCCAATGTTGTCTTGGTCACTGTTGTACTCTTCTGTGTTTACTGGAGCTACGTGTATCTTTGACTCGAGAATACATTGTGAATAAAATTCCTCTGGATTAATAATCATTTATCCTTGCCTCAAGGATACATCCCCACACCCAAATTGACTTTTATTCTTCTTCTCGCAGAATGGATACTCCTGATACAAACGAGTTTGCCGTTCCGATTCCAACTTTGCCATCCGGTGTTGCAGCCTGCGAAGGAATTCCTTGCCCTTCTTGGTATACCAAGGCCGTCATTCTTAGGAATGAAGCTGGGGTAGAGGTGGCAAAAGGAATTTGCCACAATGTTGATGCAAACCTTGTAATCAACATGGATGGAAAGCCGCTCGGTGATAACCGAGTGGCGATCCAAATTGCGGAGTCTTTGTGCAAGGCTGAAGTTCCATCGACCTAGATGTGGTCCATGCACTCCTGGCACATTTCAAGGGTGTACCTGAATGGGGCTAGCTTGTATGACCACAAACAAACGTGTATATTTAAGGCCGCCTCTAGTGCTTCCCCGCGACAACCTCAAGTTGGAGTTCATTCTTATGAGAGCTCACGAAAGAGGACTGAGCCTGAGAACCCACCCAAGAAAGAAGCTCTTCTTATGGCGGACGCAATTGCTCAGGTGTCTACCAAGCTTTGTTGCCGAAAGAATTGCTTGAAGCCATTTCCGCAGGGGCAAATTCAAGCTATACGCTCGCAAATGTACGTTCATGGTGATGTATACCACCGGAAATCACACCTTCTTGATGTGCATAAGCAGATGCACTATGACACTAGCGATAGAGAGATGATTACTTTATCACATCATAAAATTTGCCCGTCTGCTTGGTGTGTATTATCCACGGGATATCGAAAGCTACATTCTACAGGTACAGGGAGAAGGCAAAAGATGACGAGTAGCCGGACTCCCATAGTAATCTAGGCTTAAAGAAGCCACAAACACATACCTTACAGGTGACCGCCACACTTCGAATGTTTTTTGAAAATAGTGCGGACCAAATGCCGCACAAATCAAGGACACTTGATTTGGGGGAGAGAGTTCCATCCATGGTACTACCGTCAGCATTTTGATGGAAGGATCAGTTGCCGAAGATCAACATTGTGAATTTGTCATTTCTGTTGCAACATATTTCATCAAGTGGATTGAGTAAGATCAAGCGTACTTTTTTCCCAAAATATGCTCCAAAGGCTTGTGGTGACAATTTTGCTTGATGTGGGCAATGTGATAGGGTGAAGCAAGTGAAGAGTGCTTGTACTCTACATTCACGGGCACAAGAAGTGTGGACTAGGAAATTGAAGATCCACCTCAACGGGCAGAATGCACATAGAGACCTGTATTATGGAAACCGCATGATGTCTGAGCTGTACCCAAAGAAAGTTTT
Source organism: Neckera pumila (assembly GCA_963969595.1). Lineage (NCBI taxonomy): Eukaryota > Viridiplantae > Streptophyta > Bryopsida > Hypnales > Neckeraceae > Neckera > Neckera pumila. Next base: position 4,393,848 of record OZ018418.1, read on the forward strand.
GACTATAATCCATGACAAAATGGATCACTCAAAGACGGCATCTCCTCATTACTCTCACAAGAACAAGGGGACTAATTCTTTCATGAAGATGCCCATTGCAGTGACGGGTATGATTGCTCATGGGCATGGAGACGTGCAGTATGCACATTACGGCTTGGACATCTTTCCTACAGACTCAAATCACACAGTGGGATCCATTGCAAAGTTGTTGAGGGACTTGGAGTTTGAGCCAAAGGTTTCTTCCCGTCAATTGTTTGTCAAGAATGATATTATTCATCCATTGGCAAAAGCCATTTTGAAAGGCTCAGAGGATTGTGAAGACTCCCTTCATCCTAGCACCAGTGGGCCATCAAACCTTAATGCCTTCCTCCAACATTGACTCTTCAGCTTGACAACGCCTCGGGTGACAACAAAAACCGTTGGATTTTTGCATTTTGCTCCCTTTTTGTATACAGGGCCGTTTTTTGCAAGTTATGTATCAATTACCTCATTGTTGGGCACATTCACGAGGACATTGATGCTCTTTTTGGTCAGTGGAGCAGCAAGTTGAAGACAAATGACTACCCCACACTTCCAAGGCTGATGAAGTTGTTTATGGATTGTGAAATTCAACCCGTCATTCCGCATCTCATCAAGGAGGTTCTTGATTTCAAACGGTTCGTGGAAGGACACTTGCTTACATGTGATGATTTTCAACAGGGCCATTCACAGGCCCAACAATTCAAGTTTTACAAAGATTCAAATGGATGGCCCTTGATGTAGTACAAAATTCTGTGTACAAACATCAATTGATTGCCGAAGGAAGGTAGAATCTGCTTATGAAAGGAGATAGCAGATTGGCGCCCTAAAGTGCCAAGGGGCAGCCCTCAACTTTTGGCACCACAATTAATGCGTTGTTTCGATGAGGTTTGCAAGGGTTTAGACGGATACATTGCTTTGTGGGATGCAATGGCTAATCAAGACTTTGTCTGGTGGGTATCGTAGGAAGATGGAGCCAGTCCAGAATTATTGGGAGGGTGTGAGAATTGCCTTGAGTAAACCTCTAGTAAGGCGAGAGATATTGCAGGATGAATTTTGGCCAAATTCTCAAATCGCCAATGAAGAGGAAGACCAATAGCCAGATGATGGCACAATGCGTGAGGAGTTTGCGGAGGATGCACCTTTTGTTGGTTGTAGGCATGACCGTCCACAACCTTCATTCCGTGTTTGTCGTGATGTGTATGCGGGTTACTTTGTTGCAGTACGACCCGAGGATGACCGCTGTCCATTTTGGTTTGCTCAGGCACTTATGAATCCTAGTCCAGATCCAGGACATGTCAATTCCATTCAATTGGAGTATTGGACGCCTACGTCATTTCAATACATTGATGAGGGTACGTATTATGGGTGGGATACAAAACAAGCAAATATATGGTGCAAAGACACGTCTGTTACTCCAAATTGGAATCATGTAGATTGTATCATAATGGCGTGGAAGCCGCGTGTGCAAGCGGGGACTTCAGATCTCCAAATCAAAATTTCCAAAGTGCAGATAAACATCATCAAAGAGTCTGTGGACGCCAATGTTGTTGTTGCATAAAGGAACAATGCATCTTCGACGTAAAGATGAATAGATTGTAGCCATAGCAAGTCATGAGGAGTTTAAAAGTTTGTAGGATAGATATATAATGTCTTACAAAAAGTCAAAAAAATTTAGAAAAGAAAGAAAAGGTTACAAAAAGAGTTTTTGAGATCTTGTAGTCTTGTAGAAGTTGATAGGGTTTTCTTAGAATATGCCAATAAAATTAGGGAAAAAAAAAAGAGTTGGAAAGAAGAAGTGGTTTTAGTTTGCAAGTTTTTGGTATTTGTTTTTTTAGGGTTTGTTATTTAGAAACTGGATGTTGTATATTCTACGCAATATAATGAATTTAAGTTGTTATTTTTTGTATTATATCTTGCATTTGGCAGATTCTTTATTGTATCTTCCTTGTCCATGTTATGTTGTTACTAATTTCAAATGCACTTAATATATATTTTATGATGAATGAGTTGCAATAACTTTTTGCAATTCATCTTCTAATTATTATTTAATAAAATTCATGGCTTGAGTTTCAATGTCATTGGACTCTTTGGAACACCCTTGAATGCAAGAGTGCCAAGCATCTACTCCAAAGACAACAAATAAAATTCTACTTGTAGTGGATCCATATACCAACTTATAATTTGGATTAAGCACTGCGTGGAATGAAGAATGTTGGCGTTGCTTCATTAATTTTAGAAAGGTAACAATTATTTTGGTATATTTGAGTCTCAATTTATTGGATTGTCTCAAATTAATGAATTCATTTATATACTAAATTTAGAATCAAGATTAAAATGAGAATCCACTTTCGATCATTTTAATGAATATGGCCGTAATGGATTACAGGGCAAATTAAAAAAAATGGAGGATGATTTCAAAACGCCCATGGATTTGGAAATATTCCTTTCAATACATGTAATTTCTACAAATTCTTTTTGAACATGCACATGGACTTCTTTCATGACTTTTAATATTCTGATTCACCAAAATATAGGAAATGAATGGTGTCTTTTGGATTATGTGGCAAATTGAAAATAATGGGGCATGATTTCCTTGTGTCCATGGATTTGGAACTATTGCTTAAAATACTCCCAACTTCTTAAAAAAAAATTTGAACATGCACGTGGACTTCTTTCATGACTTTTGAAATTTTGATTCACCAAAATACAAGAAATGAATGGTTACTTTTGGATTATGGGGCAAAGTAAAAAATATGGAGGATGATTTCAATGCGTCTATGGATTTGAAATTGTTACTTTAAATACTTCCAACTTCTCCAAAAATAATTTCAACATCCACGTTGACTTCTTTCGTGACTTACAAATTTTTTATTCACTAAAATACAAGAAATGAAAGGTTTCTTTTGGATTATAGGGCAAATTTCAAAACTTGGGGGAGGATTTCAATGCACCTATGGATTTGATATTATTCCTTTCAATACTTCCAACTTCCACATTTTTTCTTTTGGCATCCAAGTGGACTTCTTTCTTGAATTATGAATTTTTGATATGTTAAAATAGAGGTCCATAAACCAAATATTTTGGGTTCCATGGCAAATTAAAAAAAAGGGGGACGAACTTCATGTGGCCATGCATTTGAAATTCAGTCATTTATGCTTAGAATACCGGCAACTTTTACATTTGATTTTCCACAGGCATATAGACTTTTTTCATGACTCACAATATTTTAGTATTCTAAATTATAGATCCGTATACCAAATTTTAGGATTACGGGGCAAATTGAAAATATGGGGGATGATTTCAATGCGCCCATGGATTTGAAACTATGGATTTGTTGACTTCCAACTTCTACACTTTTTTTTGAACATACACGTGGACTATTGTCATCACTCATGAATTTTTGATTCACTAAAATACATAAAATGACTAGTTTCTTTGGGATTACTTGGCAAATTAAAAAAAATCGGAGATGAATTCAATACAACTAATTATGGGTTTGAAACTATTGCTTAGAATACTTGCAAGTTCTACATTATTTTGTGTTTTCAACATGCACGTGAATTTCTTCATCATTCAATCATGAATTTTTTATTTTCTAAAATACAAGAAATGACTGCCTGGTTTCTTTTGGTTTACGTGGTCTATTTCAAAAGTAGGAGATGAAATTAAAGCGGTCGTGAATTTGAAACTAGTGCTTACAATAGTTCAAGCTACTACATTTTTTTTCCACACCCACGTGGACTTTTTTCATGACTCAATCATGGATTTCTAAATCTTTGAAATATAGGCGTTGGCCCATTGCTCTGATCCCAATATCAATGATTCATCATTCAGATCCAAGTATGAGGGCTTGTAGGTCTCAGTTGGTTCTTTGATTGGTATGTTGGTCCAGTTAACGAGCAGCTATTCCAAAACTGGCTAAATTTCCCTTGTTTTCTAGATGGTTCTTTCATACACTCAATGTAAATTCAAAAAAAGTCTTCAAAAATTGAACATTTGGTTAAAAACCTTGAATCCATTCTGAGATCATTGGTAACAAGATTGGTGGGTTGGATCACAGTGACGACTCTATGGTCCGGGGTTTCAAATGTGGTCCAGGTATTGAGTTGCGTGGTCCGGGCGACCAGGCTGGTGGTCCGGATAGCGGAGCTTGAAGTCTGGGTAATGGGGCTGGAGGTCCGGGTAATAGGACTGTTGAACCAAGTATTGCAAATAGAGAAGGCAGCGCGCTAGGGTTCCACCCCGATGCTGTGTGTGTGTACGCTCTTGTTGCTTGAAATTATTGTTGTAGCTTGTAGAAATCATATGTGCGCTTGTTTTTCTTACATGTGGGCGTGCTCTGGTTTGTTACAAAACTTTATTTCTTCACAATCTGAATAAGACGGTGGAGTTGCAGTCTGGCAGTGGAGTTGGCGCTAAGTAGCAAAAGTGGAGCGACTCAGGAGTTGAATGGCATTGCTTCTGGTAAGTGCTGCATGTCTCTTTTTTGGTCTTCAATGTGTGCTTGTTGTTTCTGCCGTCATTTGCTTTGTATTGCTGATGCTTAGAGATGGTCAGAGCTTCAAGTTTTGGAGAGTGTGGTGTGTACCTATACGAGTGATGTGAGTGATGAAAACATGCATTATAGTTTTGGATTTAGGGGAATTGAAGGCAGCTTCTCCTGTGTTTACTTAAGTAAAAATTAGAGACTTGTGAGTTGCTTGTGTTGCATTGAGGTCCGAGGAGTTAGTCGTTTGAGCAGGCTAGGGTGAGTGGTTGGTTGAACCCTTGTTTGGAATTTGATCTCATGTACACTCAAGAGTCTGGTAATAGAGATTCTGACATTGGTGGATTCTCCTATATTGGTTGATTTTGTGTTCCCACCATCGCTATTGTTAGAGGAAGTTGAATGGAATGGGCTGCTGTGGGGCTGGGTTGGCCTGGTGATGTATTGCTTGGTTTTGAATTTGCAGTGTTATTTAGGATTTGTGCTGTTGTTTGGATGTCTTTAGGGTGTTGTTGCTGGTTTTCTATCATGCTTCTTTAGATTGCTCTTTAGGCTATTTTGAGGATATAGGATTCATGACGTCCTCAAGATTTTGGTGGTTCCATATCATGTCCATTCAGGAAATTTCTAGCGTTTCAAGGGTGTTGTAAGGGGGTCCTTAGGGTGTTGCTAATTCTGGATCTTCATTTGGTTAGTTTTACGGTCTTTTGGAGAAAGCAACCACTTCTTATTTGATGGTCTCAGTTGTTTCTTGCACTCTTTTCCTGTCTTGCAAAGAGAAAGTTGCAGCACCAAAGACATTTCTTGTCTTGCATCAAGGAGAATTGAGCACATAAGAAATTTCAGCAGGAGTCTAACTCCATAGCGAGTGAGTTTGAAATCTCTCTTTCAATATGTCAAAATTTTTGGAACGAAAATGTAATTGTGTTGATTAGTAGATTAGTTTTCCATTTGCCTTAAACTTGAGTCCTGTTTGTTTATGCGGGTTTTGTTTCAGGTTGTTGTTCAATTTTTTCAAATGGTAGTAAAGCTGCTAGTCTATTTTTTGGTTTAGTTGTGTTTCTACTGGTCTGTTTTCTGATTAATTTCTCCTCCATGTAAGATAAAAAAGTGCTAAAGTTGTTGGAATGCTTATAAATTCCAACAACTTCAAGAAATGGATCACCAGCCCTGGGAGCTTCACCTTTTCCTTCATTCATCTTGATGTTAATTAATCTCGACGCCAGTTTATCTTGATCCCACAACAAAATTGCACAATCCAAAAAAACTCAACCAGAATTTCTATATTTGAACAAATACAATGTAACTCAATTCGATGAATTCAACTCCTGTCTTGAAATCCGATTTAACTTGGATTGAGTTAAACAATCGCAGGACAGACCAGAAAGACCCCTTCAAAGCCCAAAATTCAAAATTTAACTCAATGCAAGATAAAAAAAATGGCAACAAGCAAAACAATGTAAGAAAATTTAACTTGATGCGAGATAAATGACATCAGCATCTCAAACCAAAGTTCCTATACGGAATCCAAAATCATGAAACCTAGACCTTGTTTAACTCGACTTAAGTTAAGGAAGGGATGTTATAGATGCTAAAATTGCAGCAGACATAAAAGTGTACAAAGAATTTTAACTCGGTTTGAGTTAACTTGTCCAGTTTGAGGAAAGAAGATGGTAGAGCTCACCTAAAGCAGGACCTATAGGAACCCATGAGAATGATGAGGAAGGAAGTCCAGTCTAAAAGGCAATATTTTTAACTTGCCTTGAGTAGAATAGCTATCCAAGAATTTAAACTCGCTTTGAGTTAATCTATCCTAGTAATTGAAATACAAATGTAGAGCTCAATAAGGGATAGAAGCCCAATTTAGAAGGCACTGTTTTTGACTCGCCTCGAGTAGAATAGCCCAGGAGCTCAAAATTGTTGGTCCTTCTGCTTCTTGTCCTTTGGTCATGGTCCTAGCATGTGAGTAACTCTCACATTGTACTCGTTGTTTAGCTCGTCGCGAGTTAAACAGTCTGGTTGTCAGCCCAAGTAGTCTACTCAACTCGAGTTGAACTAATGTTTCCTTTTCCATTTGTGCAAGCTCAATAGAACTTCAAAAGGAGAAACTAGAGACAAATTTCAAGGTATTCAAAATCCCAGAGGAGAATGGTAAGGAGTATGGTGTTGTTGACGTCCTCGGGGAATGTTGAGAGTGGAATTGTGGAAAGAGCCTGAACAAGTGGAGTTCTAGACAACCATGCTCATTCCCATGTCAGCAGAGCTAAGATTCATGACAAAGTACTTGCATTCAGAAGCAAACTTCCCAGTATCTCTTCACGAGTCTATCAAAGCGGTCACGATGGGACCTGATGGGATAATCTTTGTGTGCTATAAAACCATGGATCCTAATCAGAAGGATGAATACCTCTTTTTGTACATCGTGCACACCCGGAGGACAATTTGTTTTGTATCTACATACTACACGAGCTTGACAAATTCAAGTATTCAAGATCTACAGAAGGATCTTAAGAAGAACATAGCTGAGAAGAAGTGGGTAGCCAAAGATGGGCTCTATTTATATGGAGATCGCTGGCCTCTAAACTAAACGCACTCATAAAATCATTCCATTACATGAAGGTCAGCGTGGACAAGAGAATAAAGAGAATGGCCCTGCTATCCATCACTTGGGATTATAGTAGTCAAGAGGGTAGCCAGGCGTCACTGGTTTTGACGACACTTGAGACAGGTCGGAGCCATATGAGGAAGAAAACAACAAACTGTTATGCTTGTGGCGTCCCGGCCAGGATACCTCCACCAGTCGCAAAAGGACAAAGGAAGAATGCTGCATTTGGAAGTGAGAAATTGATATTAGGAGAGACCAGCATGGCTTTAAAAGTTATGGACATTTCAAAAGATGTTGGGGGCCACGTGAAAGATATCAACTACGAGGAATCCAACAAATCCTTTGATAACTACTGGGCGGCTTGTATGGAAACATACATCCCAGGGATTGGCATAAAATATGAAATCCCGTTGGAGCAACTCCAGACGCCGCCACAGACATTGAATATCCGCGAGCTCAAGGAGGCTGGCATTCAAAAGACATAGAATTATCTTTTGCACATGCCAATTCTAGACAAGAAGATGACCCTATGCGTATTGCCTTAGGACTAGATCAAGAAACCAAAAAAGTTTGAAGATGTAAAAAACTACAAGTTTTGGATGGTCAACGGCCAACATTGCATGGCAGCGTCAAAGCAAATACAAAAACAGGCAAAAGTATCGGCTGCAAAAGCGGAGAAATTCAAGGTTTGGTAGTGCTTTGTGGTCTGGAACAAGGACCACAGGATCATCCGGAAAATTTCCCCTTACTACAACCGGGTGAACCAATCCCAGAACTTCATACCAACATGGGCAACACATATAATTGGGGCCTGCTACCTGGGGACACAAATGGGGAGCCTTTGGCCTCTGAGGGAGCCAACTGAACTAAGGAAGTTGGTGAAGCACCAAAAGCAAAAAGTCAAAGACGTGAATGATGCAATCCTCTTTGTGGTGATGGTTTTAACTTGGTTTGAGTTGATTTAGGTGCAATTATAGTCAGTCAGTTCAGGCTGTCAATTGTGCTTTGCGTGTTATTTATTTTGTTTAGTGCTTTGGGAATTTGACTTGATACAAGTTAAAGATCTTGAATGCCACTTCCTTAATGAAATTGCTTATTTTGTATGTAGGACTTCAAGGACGCTGTCAGGCTTAGTTGGTTATTATGGACTTCAGGAACATTTCCGAGATAGATAGCAAGAATTTGACCTCAGATGCTGCTCCATATTTTGAGAGCTTCCTCTCTACCCTAGAAACACACTTGGACCCTGCAATTATTGACCCTAAAGTTTGGATATGGATTTGTAAGGAGAAGGATGTCAACGTGGACCTCCGCAATGACATTAGGGTCTCACTGTTTGGGAAGTCCTATACGCAGCATTACGCCGACTACGTCTCAGGGCCGTTTGAGCAGGTTGCGGACCTTCCAGAGTGGAGCAGTTTTGCAAGGGATCCTATTCAACTATTCTTCTTGGTTAAGAATGGGACCAAGTGAAAGACCACAAATATTCCCAGGCGGTTTGTTGTAAGCCCCAAATTCAGGCACAACAACCATCGACAGGGATATAAGGTAGATTACAAGTTGTACAACACAGAGCTCTGTATGAAGTGCTACTTGAAGGTATTGGACTTGTTTGTAATACCAAGAGATAGTGTTCTCTCTATTTTTGCAGGAAGGAAGATAATCTATGCAATATGGGTATGTGCGTTTCTATCTTCTCTTGGTTTTAACTCAAGACAAGATGAACGGGGTCTGGTCTTTTTGTGTATTTGAATTTAATTTGTTTTGAGTTTATCTTCACTAAATTATACTTATGTTACCTGCTCTTATATTGCAAATGAACTCAAATGATCATTACTTCATTAGCGATAGTCATCACAGAGATGATTTCCAAAACCGCTGCAAGGACTCCAATGGCATGGACAGAGACGACTTCTTGGACTCCCAATACTTTTTGGACAAGGAGAGTTTTGAGCAGAATCCAGGGAGAGCAGTGTTGTCCTCAAAAAAGGGGAAGGAGCCCATTCTCCTTGATGATGATGTTGAGGAGTTGTCTCTCATAGATACCACAATGAATGTGTCCTCAGATGCACTAGAATTGGAGAAGGAATGGGTAGATCCAGTGAATGCCGTTCTGGAACTGACGCCCACTATTGAACAAGGGTCGGTTGCGGTTGTGGAGACCAGCAGCATGCGGGGTTCATCTGGGTCATCTATGCAACATGATCAGACCCCTGTTCCTGATCGTCGGGCTGTTCAAATGAGAAAGGCCCCTCCTGCTCAGAAGTCTTCGGCTAATGGACCTTAGCAGTGGATGATTGACCTTCTGGAGAAGCAGATGGTGGAGAATGCAAAGATGAGGGAAGAGCAACGGGAAGAAAACAAGAGGGCCCATGTAGAGAACAATGACATGATGAAGGAATTCATGGCCACACTTCCAAAGTTGGTTGCAACAATGTTGCTCTCGATGAAGCCTCTGCTAGCGCTTGAATCTTCATCGCAATCTCCCCCATTGCAGCTTGCCGATCACGGCCACACTTTAAGCTGACAATTTGAGGCAGTAGCAGACCTCCTGAATCTGGAACTGAATTTGGGAAGCAAGCTGTACCTGAGGAGGTTGGTGTTCATGTTCCACCAACTCAACCTTCAGACAAAGCCAAATCCATACGTGCTGAGACAGAAGGCAAAGGCAAGCATATGGAAGTCATAACCTCGGCGGTCGATGTGGTGGGTGTGGTGGCAACGGAGGCAGTTGTTGTGGATGTGCAACAGGAGATTGATGACGCTTGTGATTCGGAAGGAGTAGAAGCCGAGAAGTCACAGGCCCTTATGGCTGGTATTCCTCCAGGTTGTTCCTTGTGACTCTCTGCCTCTATTTCAACTTGATTTGAGTTGAAATAATCTTCCGTTCACTTGATGTAGTTTTATGTGCAGTTAGATTGAGATAGTTTGAGTAGAACTTAGACCATGTACAATTTTGTATCTCATCCTCTTCTTGAGGTTCTTTTTAATATATGGTTATTTTTAGAATTCTTTTTGAAATGTCAAACTCATAAGCCCAGTGACGATTTTGGGTTGTTTGCCTCCTTTGTCGAGCTTTGCTGTAGTTGATTCTATCTTGCCTTGTCCTAAGCATGACTACAAGGTGTCATTGGAACCATATGATGGTTCCTTATTAGGCATTCATGAGATTCAGCTGTCAACGACTGAGGCAAGAGAGGAGGAGGATGCATTTAACATACTAGACAATGCACTTCTGGGGATGCATATTCCTTCCTTGGAGGCGTTGGTCGACTCTGTTGTTGTCTCACTTGGGCCTGCGGAGGCTGATTCTGTAAGTGTGGTCGCTTGGTTGTTGTTCTTTGATTCTGTGGTGTCCTCTCCCTTGTGGACATGTTTTTCCCCTTCTAGTGTGCCAATAGGTACATTTTTGATTGTTTCTTTTTGTATGTTGTGAGGTTGCTAGGCTTTTCATTGGTTTAACTGTCTCCATATTTTGTTGTAATTCGTGAGCAGGGTAGCATTGACACACGTGTTTTGAGAGGAAGGATAGATGGCAAAGTCTTCCCTCCATTCACATCCAAGGGGGTTGCAAAATGGCTCAATGTTGTCCTCGATCTGAATAGAGTACTTTGTGTATATGAGGATAAGAGGTACAATTTCAAGGATAGCAAATACACCGAGTTTGAGGAAATTTATCCGGGATTAGAATTGTTCATCATTGGTGTCAAGAAAGTCATTATTTGATCACTCTGTCTAGTTGTTTTGAGCAAGTTATCAAAGATCGCAAACTTTTTGGTTTGGAGATTGATGAAGATGTCCATAGTTAGGGAAATTTGTAGGTACTTGTTCAAAGGTTCAGAACCTCCTTTGCATGTATTCGAATAAGAGCAATGTGACATTTTGAAGTGCAAGCTTAGAAATGGAAAGACAGGCACCTACAAGGTGATGGAATCAAGCAAGGACTTGTTCATGAAATTGTTGGAAAAGTTGTACCAATTGAATGATTCTGTATTCACGCTTGAAAACACAATTATAGTCAAGGACAATCGCGATAAGCACTTAACAAATCACCCGAAGAATGTGATTATTTTTGAGTTGTGGTCGTATAAGGGCTACGGAGCGCTAGATGGGATCCTAATTGACCACCTTCTTCCTTATATTCAGCGCTTGCATGCAGCTAGGCCAGCAAAATTGTACCCCTTCCGGAGAGACAATATTTTTGTGCGTTTGCACTTTTTTTACAAAGAGGATCAAACTAAGTACAAAGAGCTGAAAGAGGCAATGGAGGACTCAAATAGGATTTTCCTTGAGTCCGATGTGAGAAATAGAAATTACAAACTGCTATTTGAGGAATCCAAGAGGCCCCAGCATAGGGAGGTCAAAGTAGAGGACTTCTGTTTCTTGTACTATCACATCTTGGGATCACAATTGGTTCCGATGTTTTACGAGTTGAATAGATGGAATTGACTTAGGTTTTGTTTGTAACTTACGTTGGATATTGTGTGCGTCTTGTCAATGTAGATCAATTTTGTCTCTTATACCATCACATGTTGGAATCACAATGTAATAATACATATGATTCCTTGACCTATATGTCATTTTGGGAATTTTAAACATTTTGTTCCTATGTTATTATTGTTTTGCTTCTATCCTTATGATTGATTATGGTAACTTTTGTATCTTTATAATTGGTTGTGGTAACTTCTACATTACTTCTAATGATTATTACTAGCTATAGACAGTTCTTTGGATCCCAATACGGATTGAAGCATTTCTTGTATTCAGAGCTGACCGTGCAATCAACGATGGATTTTCCATGATGCCTGTCAATGACGATGTTGTTGATAATCCTCCAAAAGGAAGAAAGCGGGATCAACTTTTGATCTCCTCTTCTCCACTCAAATGTTCTCCATTATCAAACTTTGCAAGGGATCATTCAAGTAGAAATGCGCTAACACAGAGGAAGTTGTATGGGAATGAAATGGGTGTGGTGGCTGTCAATCAGGTAACGGATTGGATTCCTTATAGTTGATAACTCTAAACCCATTTTTCATTATTGGATGTTTTATGTTGTTAACGATTTTTGTATAAGTGGTGATTTCATTTGTATTTTCAGGGTGATGACATACGCAACAAATCCATTAGCTTTTGCATCAATGGTTTTGGAAATTCAACTTCTACTAATTGCAATCATGAGGAGCGGACCAAGTTACGTAATGGGCTTTGACGTACTTTGCCTAGGTGCATTTCACTAGGAGTACTATGGTACAAACCGAAGTCTCGTGAAGTTAAGCATGTGCAAGTGCATCTAGGCCGCCGTCCGTGGAATGCTTGGGAGCTGAGGTCCTTGAAGAAACAACGACAAGAGATTGCACATGAAAGATTTAGTAGTAGTAGTAGATATAGTTGAGGGTTAAAGAAATTGAAGGCAATGGAGTTGTTGAAGAGTAGGTCGTCCTCTTAGGGTGTAAGTACATTAGACCCATGCATTTTTGGCAAAAACCTATTGTACTTTCCTGAACGCAGAGTACAATTTTGTACTTTCTGTACACTGGTGCATTTGATCTGCACCGTTGCTTTGGGATGATGCGTGAGTAATTAGCAATGGATATTTAGGCCAATGGGGATGCAATTTTTTGACAGATATTGCCAAGCATAATGCTGGGTCAAAACAAACTCAAATTAATGGCCCACCTGCCAATTTTGAAAGATTCACCAGCATTAACAAGCCTGATTGTGTATGCTTATGAGTGGCGGGATTGATTTGAATTGCCTTGGAGCATCCAAAGATTGAATATAAAAAAGGTTGCCTTTCCCTCTCTTAAAAATCAGCTAAGGCAAAACGGCCAATTTGCTTAGTTAATAGATTGAATATAAAAAAGGTAGCATGGCCTTCTCCTCTCTTAAAAATCAGCTAAGGCAAAATGGCTAATTTGCCTTGTTAACCGATTAGATTTTGTTTATCTTTATATATTAAGACAAATATGAAAAATGGAGAGAGAAAATGAAAAGGTTAATTCTTGAAATGAATCTACATTAATAGGTAGAATTTATTAGAACAGTCAATAAAAGCTCCATAATTAACAATGTAGTTTAGAAACCTTCAAATATTCCATGACAATTGGGATTTTATATGTGCATACAAATTTTAATTAATGGTCAAACGCTACTCATATGTGGTTTCAATCTTGAATCCAATTTTTCTCTGGTATAGATTAAAGATTTAAAAAGCAAAGAAATTAGCTCCCCATTTTTTTAATTGCTCCCCATTTTTCTTTAAAAAAGAATCTAGACTTGAATATAGATTATTTTGGTAGATGTGATAGATCTATTGCCACATTTTATATGTGCATAAGTAATGTAGGTCATGGTGTCGTAGCACAAGGAAGCACAAATCCTACCTTTAGGTGTTTTTAATGACAAAACACCCAAGATGACCCGTGTATCGTTCCCAAAGGATTTTACTGTAGTTTCTTCAATAAGTTCGGATTAATATTAGGAAACCCAAACCCAAGACAACAAGAATCTGGAACTGAAACCCAGAAACTGCCTCTTACACCCCAATACTCTTAAAATATTCTCTCAATCAACTCATGCAATCTCATACCACTTCACCAGACATAGAGAAGTGTCATTATCCTGTGCCTCTCCCTATCCAGATCAATAACTTATCACCCAGCAGTGTGGATGCAAAATCAGAAGGAGTGTCATAATCTTGTTCTTCTTTCAAATTTGGATCCGTACCCTGTAAACTTAGTAACAGAAAGTAGAAATTTAACCTCGTATACATAGGGGTCCACTCTTAGACTTAGGAAGGACGTGTAAATCCTACCTTCCAGATGATTAAAGTAACTGAAGACTTCATTAAAAGGAAAACAACAAAAAGACAAAAAAGAATGGGACGCAAGTTCTTCCTTACAACTAACCCGGAAACTAATCCGTGCCAGCAGGTCACTCAAGAAATCTTTACAATCCCCACGTTACTACAATGACAAACCAACCTGGATGCAATCCAAAGAGGAATATGTGGTACCCCGCTAACTAGGAGATTCCTCCAACCTTCCAATTCCTCTCTTCCAGTTACAGCAAGACCTCTCAAACGTCAGCTAGCGCTTGCCCTTCCTTTCAAGGATTCACCTAACCTAGGAATGGCTATCTCACTTCAGGAGACTTCTAAGAAACATCAGCCGGTGGAATTTCCTCCTACTACACAGAGTTTTAGAGAACCAGTCCTCAATACTCTCGGACGCGGATGCGGACCGAATCCAGGGACAATTCCGCTCCTCAAATCTTCACTACCAAATTACCTAAACCAGCAATGATAAAAACACCACCTAACCTCTCAACACAAGACCAAGACTTTTCAGACCATTACTCATGGAGTGTAAATCCAAGCTTTCTTTGCAAAAATTGAATAGAAAAACAAGAATATGAAAACGCTCGAAGTTGGAACTAACTTCCAACCCCTAAATACCAATCCAAGGGAAACCCTAAAGGTCCCCGACAATCCAAAATACAGGACTAGGGAATGACATGCGTCATTCCTTATCCTTCTAAGTTTACTTCCTACCAACCCAGCCAATCCGCAAAATGTGGATCTCAAATCCTAAAAACCCGAAAGACTGCCAGTCAGGTGCATGCAACTGAAAAGCAACTCCAAAGTAACTTCTAACTCCTAATCAAAACTTACTAAACTATATTTTACTTTACTATAAATTCCTCTCACTATTCCTAGGCTTATTTTAAGTAAACTTCCTATATACTTCTACTTCTTAGCCTTCTTCGGAGACGGTTCCTCAAATTTTGAAGTCCCCTTCTTTGGTGGCTGCTTCTTGCTGACTGGGGGTTTAGCTGCCACCTTACCCTTAGCTGCATCCTTTCCTTTCTTGTCTGGTGGAGGAACAATTTCCACGTTAGATTCTTCTTCTTCCTCCTCTTCCGTGTCCAAGTCAGGTTTGCTGTCGGATCCGGTTCTGGATCCGCTATCCTCCTTCATTGACTGATTAGGCGACTCGTCCTCCCATGAATGATAACTCTTGGATGGTTCCTCCCGTGCTCGTTTGATGGTGGACTTCAACTTCACCCCGCTGGTCTTGATTGGAGAAGATTTGGCACCTTTACCCTGTAGAGTCCGGAACTCCTCCTGTTTCTTCTTGATGGTGCTCTTGAATCCGGACCCTGGTGTCGAACCCTCACCTCCTTCTAACTTCTGTTTTGCAGGTGTCTTCTCTTCCGCGCTCTTCCTTGACCTTGTTGGAGTATCCGGAAGTACACCCGCTTGTTGAAAAATTCCCCAGATACTATCAAATATCCGGTCCACACTATCCGCATACTCGGCACAGACTAGAATAGCCTTGACCGCAGCCTCATCTCTAGATATTTTTGGATTTCTTTGTCACAGCACTTGGCTTTGCTGAGAGCATCTCCAAAATTCTGGATAAACTTCTTGATCTTCTTCAAGGTCTTTTTGAACTCAGCAGAATTCTTTCACTCTGCTTTACTTCCGGACTCACTTTCCTCTAACTTCTTGCGAATCGATTCATTCTCATCAGCCAGTTTCTTAAATTCCTCTCTCTGCTGGTTGAGATCCTTCTGCCCAATCAGTTCCTCTACCGAATCTACAAAGTCGGATATTGCAAATCCCCAAGCAGCTGGCAAACTTTCCTAATTGCTTTCCTCTCAACATCCCGATCCTCCCTTGTCTTCTCCAAACTCTCAATAATCTTCCCTAGAGGATTTTCTGTCTCTTCTTCCGGTTTTGTGAAAGTTTCCCTCTCACTCTGAAACCCTTTCTTCTTTTCAGGGGCCGGTATCCTATTTGAAGAAGCTCTCCCCTTTGATGACCCTCTTCCGGATTCCTCATATGTTCCTTTCATCTTTTCCTCACTCTCTTTCTTCATGGAAGCAATGATACCAAACTTGCACATCACGGAAGCCGCCTTCAGGATGACTTCCTCCTTCTTCCTCAGCACCTCTAGGTACTCATACAAATGGAACAGGAATGGCGCTATTGAGGTCAACTTTGTATTGCCTAAAGCATCGACCATTTTTTGGACCAACTCTTTTACTACTCCTACGCAGAATACTTTCCTATCACACTCAGAGCTCCAAAGATTGTGTGGGCCCAAGTGACTGTGATCCGATTCAGACGTTCCGGATACAAGATGGGAACCAGAAACTTTAAGATTTTCCTTTCCCTCAGTGACTTACAATCCGCTACTGCGTAGCCATCCTTGGGATGAGGGGGGTTCTTGAATTTACCTTCCATAATTCTGGATGTCCGTAAAGCTAGCTTGTCTCTAGCACGCAAAAAGTCATACACCTTCTTCTACATTTTGATCGTCCACTTCTTGGGCTGAGCGCATGCGGCCTTCACCCACTTGTTTGATTGTGGCTTCAAGAGCTCCCTCACCATGTCTTTGTCCTTCAGGCTCCATGGTTTCTTCACAAAAGCAGCAACACCGATCTGCCCCAGATTCTCATCTAGATGTTTCCGCTCCACTACGTCCTTCAGGATTACCGGATGTATCACCATGAATTTGAGAGACTCCGACCCGCTTCCCTTAGCCTTCACCATCGCTCAAGTTCCTAATCAATCCACTCATACAATGCTTTCCTCTCAAAGGATCCCAAGCAGTTTCCTGCTGGGTAAGGATCCTCTTCCGCTCTTCCTTTCCAGAACGGAAACTTGTCTATCCTCCTCAGACACCCTCAATTGAAAAAGGCTCTACAACTTGCTCAGACACCAGCCAAACTCAAACGCACAAGTGACGATGGGAGTTCCTAACCCTAGGACTTCTCCGAAATGGACAGCCGACGGATTAGGGTATCCGTTATCTTCTTGTGTGCGGATAAATTTGACCGTTAAACGGTCAGCCCTAATTCCCGATATGGTTGTTGGATCCTACATCTGCTAGCCTAGTTCCCAGTAGGTGTTCCGGTACTTCTCCAGAACTTTTTGGTACCCGGTCCCGGTTTATGGGGATGATTCCGAATCCTAATCTAGTTCTGGTTCTGACAAAGTACAAGAAACTTTAACCACCGGTTAACTTAATTATCTAACTAATATTATCTTATTACTAAGGAAGGTTAATTGTGTTAAGGTTCTTAGCACACCCTTGGATAAAACCCAAAAAAAGTACCTTTACTAATTACTTCCTCTATATTTTCCACTAATAAGACTAATTCTACTTTCTATGCTTCCACACATGGCCAAATCCTAATAATACATGGGATCAATCTTGAATCCAATTTTTGATTTATAGGAACTGAAAGATTTAAAACGCAAGTTACAACTTAACTCCCCATTTATTTTATTTGCTCCCCATTTTGTTTATAAAGAAATCAACTTGTATACAGATTAATTTGGTGGATCCATGTGATCTATTGCCACATTTTATATGTAGACATAATTCAGGGTAATTTATGTGTTTGGGGTCAATTATCTTGAATCCAATTTTTGATATGTGGATTAAAGATTATAAAAGAAAACAAATTCTATTTTTTTTATTTGCTCTCCATTCTTTTTTATAAAGGAGTCTAGACTTAAAATATATCTAGATATGTTTTTTTTAATTTGATTTTTAATTGAAAAAACCCAGATGTGTACTTGTATTTAAATATTCTGACTATAATGCGTGGCCATATGTGGCTACTTTAAAAGAATTTGATATTTGTATTTCGTATTTTGTCTTTTTTAAAATTCAATACGCTTTTAAAATGGTAGAGAATGCATTTAAAAAGAAGTTCCTTAAGTTCCTTAAAAATTCCTATTGGAAGTTATAACCAAATTATTTGATTGTAGACATCTAAATAGGACTTTAAATTTTGCTTTAATTCAAAAATTGAATGAAAAACAATGGGGAGCAAAGAAAAAAAATGGGGAACAAAGAAAATAATGGGGAGCAAATAAAAAAATGGCAAGTGAATAAAAAAATGCTAAAGAGGTGAATAAAATGGAAAGCAAATTTGTTTGGTTTTTAAATTTTCAATTTGTAGATCAAAAATTGAATTCTTTGAATCCAAGTATGAGTCCTAATATGTTTAGGGGAATTTGAAAGGTCACAATTTAGTACAAACTTTGACTTAATACTTCTTTCAAACCTTAAAATTGCTTCAAAAATTGAATCAATAGAACAAATCTTTTCTTCATTTATTTTATTTACTCCCCATTTTTTTTTAAAGTAATCTATTTGAAAATAGATTAATTTGGTGGATGTGATCTACTACCACATTTTACATGCTAATTAATATGTGGGATCAATTACTCGAAATCCAATTTTTCAAGACCACCAATTATAAATTTTGAAAGCAAACAAGTAAGCTTCCCCTTCTTTAAATTTGCTCCCCATTTGAAGAAATGAACTATAGATTAATTTTGTAGACGTGATTTATTGCAATAATGATGAATCCAAACTTAAAATGTCAAAAACATCTTGATTTATTCAACCCTACATAAGTCTATAGGTTTTGACACTCATAATTCACCTCAAATGTTAATTTCATTTGATTTGTTCCTTATTTTCTTATCCTTAAGTGCTTAAAGTTAAAACCAAGTTACAGGTCACCTCTAGATTTTTTGACTTGTCCGGGAGGTATTGGGCTTAGGATGACTGGTGACCACTAGTTGCCATTGCGGGACACATCATTGGTAACTAGTGACCACCGGTCACCTTCATCTCTCTCGTTTGGAAAGGGCTCAGGTTTGGCGCTCTTTCCGTTTGTATTGCAATTGCTCCGCTTTTGTTTCCTGGCTTTGTCACGCGATTATGCTGCAAGCTTAGCGGTTAGGGTTTGATTGTCACTTCAATTGTCTTTGCAAAGTATTGATGTGTGCAGGCAATGTTGGAGTGCTTGTTTAGGTAGTTTCTGTGCACAAATTGAAGATCATTCTTGCGCAAGTCATGGGAGAGAATCCGCGTTAGTGTCCAGGGTTTAGGGAAGCTATCGCAAGAGATGAGAGGACTCACGGTATGAATACATGATTGCGCAGCTACACTGGACAACAAAGAGGCTCAATGAATGCGTAGTGAGCATGGAGGATTAGTGGTGGCAGCACATGTCTTCAGTGAGTGCAAAAATGCCGCGCGCGCAAGAGAGGGGTAAGTCTGTCACCCCTGACAAGGAGGAGGCTGGGAGGTTGACAGCAAAGAAGGTGAAATCAGGAGAGGCAGTGGGGGGGGGGGGGGGCAGCTTTCAAGATTTCTAAATTGTCCGAAGGCAGATCGGGTGCCACAAGCGATGACGAGGAAGATCTCAAGGTTCTTGAGCGTGCTTCCAAACCTACCGCAAAGATGAGCGGGAAAGGCAACCTCAGGTCGCAAAGAGCCTTCACCTGCATTGAAGATGTTGAGGACAAAATTTCAAGATTGAAGAAGGCCCCTCAAGAATTGAAGAAGAAAGACTTCAAGACCAAGTTTGGACTCACAAACGCTAGTGACAATCCCCACCACTTCCGCAAGAAAAGTGTGTCTCCTGAGTTGTTGAGGAAATTGTTTCGCAAACCATACGATGAAGAAAGGCGGGCCGGATATGCTTGGGGTGGATGCACTGTGGATGAAGTTGTGGATAGGGTGAAGTTTTTGCACTCCATCTTCTACTAGCATGGAGAGGACAAAACACCCAATCTTGTCAAAATTTGCTTTGCCGAAGGAGTAGCTTTTGAGTACAAAGAAGTTAGCAGCAAGGTGAATTGGTGTGCATTTGGGGAGGAGACCAACAAGTGGCAGTGAAGTAGGTACTTGTTAGATTGGACGAAGCTAGAAGAATTGAAGAAAGTAGTATTCGTTGCAAAGAGCGTAGACGTCCAAGGAAAAGAATGGTGAGGCATGAAGCTAGAGCCTGGTGTTGAAGTGAAGCTAGAGTCTAGTCTGCAGGTGAAGGCGGAGGGGGGGGAGGAGAGCAGCGGGAAAAAGCAAGGGCTGCAAGATTCCACATTTGAAAGGGCTCAAGATGTGCTGTGTAAGTCGTGGCGTCTAGAGGCTGGTGAATGGGATGTTTTGGGGATGGCTTCGGGGGTTTGCATGCAGGACCTTGGTGCTGTTGGGAAAAGTGGCGGTGAGTTGAAGAAGACTGTGGTTTTGCAGCGGCTGAGAGAAGTGGAGATGCTGATGGAGGCCATTCACTTGGAGCAGCAACACACTCAAGAATCAAAGAAAATGGCAGCATAGAGCCTTGAAGGAGCCACCCTAAATTTCAAGCAATCCAAATGGGGATTGGGCTCCTTGATGAAGCAAGAGCTGCAGAAGAAGGCATTCATCAAGACACTTCAAGAGCAGGGCAAAGATGAATTCAAGGAAATGATAAAAATGGAAGGGATTCAAGAGTAGATACAGGAGGAGCTTGTGAAGGTACAAGGCGCAAGAAGAGAGCTTGAAGAAGCCTCCGCTCTGATGGCATCATTGACCCAAAGCTTGCAATCTAGTGAGCTGCAATTTGATGCTCTAGCGGCAGAGAAATGTCAACTAAAGGCGGGAAGGAGTACTTTGAATTTTTTGCCACGTTCCATGGTGTATTCTCCCGACTGTCCAGAGGATCATTCTCCACTGTTATGTGACTTTTTGGATCCAAGCAAGTTCATTAGAATCACAGTATGCAGCTTGTGTTTGTTCCCATTTCCTCAGAATGATATTGTAGTGGTCTCGTGTAAGTATCTGTATCACCCATTTTGTGCTTTGGTTCTTTTTGCTCATAATTGCAAGTGTACGGCAGAAGAGTGTTTAGAGTTGTCGCATCTGGATTGGCATCGGAGCTTTGGTTGGGGAGAGCCAAATGCAAAGATATCACAGAGGGAGCTCATGCTTGGACTGGCTGAAGAATGGAGAAGAATTATTAAGGAAAGAACGGACCAAGCTAGGGCAAGGTTACCAACAATTGGTAAGTTCACCTTTTAAGTTGGGCTCTGTATTGTGATTCTAATAGTGTGCATGATTGTACACCTACACTATGAAATTTTGTGTTTAGTTTCCTACATCTCCTTTCCAATCTGCCATTGCTAAGGTGCAGTTTTAGTGCTTGTACATGTATTGTGTTCTATGTTCAGAGGTGGTCTCCAGAAACCGATGTCCTAAAAGTACACATACATTGCAGCCTAGAGTGAAATCATTGCACTAAGAAATGTGTCCTAAGGAGATATTGTAAGGAAGTTCTCCCTTACTATACGTGAAGTACGTGAAGTAGTATTTCTTAGTTTTTGTTAAGGCACTTGTGCTCTCAAGAGAGAACTCAAGGACTTTGCGGGTATTTCACGCACATAGAACATTATTTGTTTTTGGGGGGGGCACTCCTTAACTACTTTTTGTATACATAAGTATCTTTAGTTTATTGTCTTGAAGTACTCGGTTATTTTTGGTACTTACTGATGACATTGTGAATGTACTAACAAGGGGATCCATAGACGAGAATGTATTAGACTGAGCCAGAACAGATATTTCTTCAACTTTATGTGATTCATTTTTAATGGCTACTAAGTACAGAAAGTACTCTAGAGTAGTTTTATTGAATTGGTAGTTTTAATGTATTAGAAAGACTTTGTACTAGTCTTACACTTTGTATTTCTTGCTTCTTGCTTTGTCCCTATTTTAAGTACATTTATATTCTAGGTACATTTGCATTCTTAGTACACTCGTATTCCTAGTACATCTGCTTTATAAGTGCATTTGTATTCTTAGTACATGTGTGTTGTAGTACATTTTGTATTCTGGATACTCTTGCATTGTTAAAGTACTTTTAATCTTAGTACACCTGTATTTCTTGGTACACTTGGTACACTTCTACCTACGTATTTGCTATGAGAGGCATTAATCTTCTGTGTGTTATGGCAGGCTCTTCGCTCAAGTTTGCCCATCATGCTTCAGCATTGAAGAGTCAGGTTCGTTTAGCTGAGGAAGAGACAAGTCAAGGGACTTGCTCCGAAAGGGATGGTGACGGGTACAATGTAGGGCCTCTTGAGGTCTCGAAGCACAGCCTCACTTGATTGAAGGCAAAAGAGAAGCCAAAGAATTCAGAGAAAGCAGAAGAAGGGGTTTTCATGGAGTGCCTTGACGATGGTAAAAGCACTAAGTCTTGTGAACTTGATTTGGATTCAGGAGCAGAATCAACAGATGGCAAAGGAGACCCAAAAATGCACCATTTGCCTTCAACCTCAAGCACCACCATTTCAGATGACAATGGGGACAATGAGGACAATGACGTTCAGTCTGAGTATGCCTTAGAAAAGCGTGAGGGCGTCGTGAAGTTCTTGGATTCAGGTCCAAAGAATTCCTAGCTGCAAGGCAAGGAGGATATTGAACCAAAAGATGCACATGGTGATGGGGTGAAGTCGGAAGAACCAAGCAAGATCTCAAAGTTGGGCAGCCCGAAGCCACAAGATGAACGTGGAAGCTCGGTTGTGCCTAAACTAGGGTCACAGTGCTTGCAAGGACGGCTTGGGAAAGGAACGGATAGCGGGAGCAAGGATAATGACATGGAGTGTAGTGCAAAGGGTTCGGAAGAGGGAGTCAAGGAAGTGAATGCTGTTCCTAAGGGAGAACGGGGATTGGTGACCACGAAAGTAATGGAGCCACAAGATGAACGTGGAAGCGCGGCTGTGCCCAAACCAGGGTCACAGTGTTTGCTTGAACGGCAAGGGAAAGGGAGCAAGGACAATGACATGGAGGGCAATGCAAAGGGTTTGTCGGATGGGGTCAAAGAGGTGGAGGCTGTAGCAAAGGGGAGATTGGATGGGGTCAAAGAGGGCGAGGCTGCACTAAAGAAGAGGAGGCTAGAGCCATAACGGTGAAGGGTGTGACTGAATTAGTGGCAGTCACAAAGGAGGATCAGAGTGCAATGGTGGTGGAGGTTCAAAGTGCAATAGTGGCAGTACAGACTGGGGCATTGGCGGTGGAGGCTTTAGAATTGGCCATAGAGTCAGGAGAAGCACCGGTGACGGTACAGACTGGAGTATCAGCGATGGAGGGTGGAGCAGTGGCCATGGAGTCGGGAGAAGCACCGGTGGAGACTGGAGTACTGGCCGTGGAGGTGGGAGAAGCAACAATGGAAACAGGAGTAGTGCCGGTGACTGCAATACCAAGGTTGCCATTCAAGTGCAAGGCAAGGAGGGCAAAGGGTCCTCAGGAGACGGATGATTTGGAGCTAGAAAATGTGTTGGCCA
The DNA here is from genome assembly GCA_963969595.1 of Neckera pumila. Taxonomy (NCBI): domain Eukaryota; kingdom Viridiplantae; phylum Streptophyta; class Bryopsida; order Hypnales; family Neckeraceae; genus Neckera; species Neckera pumila. Next base: position 4,417,092 of record OZ018418.1, read on the forward strand.
TTGAGAATGTGTACTCTGCAAATAAGAGGACTTTTAAGGACTTGTCAAAGATTGCTGGGGTTAGTGATAGTCTGGCGCCTGTTCCGGAGAGCACTGTGGGGACCAAAGCATGTGTTGCAAAGGATGTGGAAGCACCAGCAGTTACCAAGGTTAAAGGAAAAAAGCGAAAGGTGGAGAAGGTAGGTGGTGCTACCTTACAAAAACGGAGGAAAGGTGCCACTTCAAAATAGGTCCCAGACTACCCGGCATGTTGTATTTTGTGTTCTATTTATTTTTCTTTTTGTCCATTCAGCTGCTCTTGTATGCACCATGGGAAAGGCTGTATAGTTATGTATCCTATTGGATTCATGAGGCCCCTCCCTCACAACTGAAATTCTTGAGAGCCACTAAACCTTGAACTCAAATTCTTGTGAGGCACTAAGAACAATCTAAAATGCTTGTGAGCAACTTCAAAGTGAATTGCTATTGAATGACTTGTATTTTCCTTCCAAGTGTGAAGTTTGTGGTCAATTTGGTAGAAGTAGTATAGTTACTAGTCTCAAGCATTGATATTGCATATTAGTTCACTTATTTGCTTGGAATATGACATAGGAAGGTTGGTTGTTTTGGATGGGATTATAATCAGGCCAAGACTTGGTATGATGCTGGAGACATGTCTGAGGGGCTCAAGAAGATCCCTATTCATGTTGCTCAAACTAATATTGCTTTGACTTATTTTTGGTACATGAATTCTAGTGTAGTTTACAACCAAGCCTAGGTACGTCCAACACTTGAAAGCCTCCTCCTTGGGGACTACTATTCATGTTCCAGCGACTGTGCAGGTCAGTGTCCATGTCAAGCCCATCTTGGAGGTCGAATTGCATATCCTGGAGGCCTTCTTGCAGATGAGTTGATCCAGCAAGACAACAACGGGGATACCAATTTCTGTAAGAAGGGGGCACCATTTATTAGAGGAGAAGAAGTATGCAAGGGTCATGTTCCTCATATTTTTCTTAGGGAGTGCAATGTGAAATGCGGATGTGGAAGTGACTGTGGTAATTGTGTTGTCCAGCAAGGGATGAAGTTTCAAGTAGAGGTGTTTCCTAAAGTCCTTACCAGATGGGGGATTTGAACTACTGAGCATATACCTAGAGGTGCGTTTGTCTTTGAGCTAACAAGGGAGATTTTAACAACTGCTGAGCTCATAAGCTCATTTTTAGAAACTTGCGGGTAGATGGTGTACTCTCCCATACTTTGGAACTTGATGCGGATTGGGAGACTAAGCAGAAGCTGGACGACAATACCGGTTTGTGCTTGGATTCCACCCACTTTGGAAACGTGGCCAGATTTTTTGAACCACAAGTTTGACTCAAAAGAGGCTTTTTGTTATTTGCTTTTACATTTCAATTCTTTGTGAGGATTGATCCTTGCACTTGGGCGTTACAGATGTGGGAATCCAAATGATCAAGACTCCATAGACTTTGCAAATGTGATAAATTATTGAATTTCACGTTAGAGTTGGAAACCATTTTCTATGAAAGGCTTTCTCAATGTTGGATCTTTACAATTGACAGACCCTTGCACTTGTAAATTGCAAATGTGGGGATTCAAATCTAGTGGAACTGCCTGTCTCAATTGAGAGTGTGAATTGCAGCTTCTATCATGTGGCCTTCTTTATTAATCGTATCATTGAATCTGGAGAGGACCTAGCATGGAATTATGGCACAAGTTTCAATCCTAACAATAAGGATGTGTTTCCTTGTAATTGTTGGAGTATCATGTGTAGAGGGCATTGCCAATAGTGGTTTGAAGATCACCAAGGTTTCCATCTAGGATTTGATGACTCAGAAATTACGGTGTGACATTTTTAGGTGTACTAAATGTATTAAGGATAGATATACTTCAAGTAAAATTGTTTGATGCACTAACTGTAATCTTAGGCATACTAGATGTATTAAAGGTAGATGTACATTATGTACATTTTACTGATGTATTAATTGAGTTATATATACTAATTGTACTATTTACAGATTTATTATTTACAAACTTTAGATGATAATGATTTTTGAATTTCTTTATCACTTAAGGACTGCCCGTGCTTGATATTGTTTGCATCTGCTTATTTCAAGTGCAAGAGACTTCTAGTGCCCATTTGCATACTGTAGCTTGAATAACAACGAAAACAGTACCGGCCATGATAGTTAGTGTGCATCTAAATCAATAAGTGATGATATACAAATCAAAGAGCGACTTGCAAATGAACATCTCTCACTCACACTTGGGACAAGTTCAATAAGAAACTTTGAAGTATGAAAGTGAGTTTAAAAACTCATGACTATTTATTAATAGACTAAGTACTTGTAGTACGTACAAGTGGTTGGAATGGTACTCATAGTACTTTGTAGTATCTATAGACACTTCAAAGTGTACTTTGAGTTTCAAGAAAACAATAGAAATAGTCCTCAGGACCTTCCTAAGTGACCAGTGCAACATATTTAATCACCATTGAATGCCCACCACTCCCATAAGGCATCTTCACATATCCGTTGTGTTTCAGTGGACACCTTGTATACAGGGGTTCCCTTTACTCTTTGAGAAGCAAGAACCATGGGGATTTTGCATACCCAAATCAAATGAGCCTCAACATGAGCATCAATTGCCCTATCACAAAGCACATAGGTTTCCTCTCCGTGCCCGTACTTCTTGTAATACTTTGCTCGGATAATTGTGCCTCCAGCTCTAAGTATGCCCCCCCATAGACAAGTCATGGACTCTTGTAACACAAACTTTTTGTCCAGAAACTGGAGAATGTAAAATTCAACCCCATCTTCCTTATCTTCCTCAACAGGTATCATGAAGTTGTCACCAATGTCCACCAAGTCACTGACCTCTTGCAAAATCCCGTCATACACCCAGTTTGCTTCATTGTCCATGTCTTCGATTTGTTGTGCTACAGCAGCAGTGCTAAAAGGCTGCAACCTTTGAACCCGCCATTCCTGCACATGTGCTGAGTTCTCACACTCAGTCCAATCACCATCTATACATGGGACACAAAAACATGACAATTCACGAGTCCTAAGCAATATAGGATCAGTAATAGAGAAGCCCGAAATAGAATAGAGACTTTTGGAGCCTGGCAAAGTGTTACATTTGATGCTGACATCAGTATGATCTACATCTTTCTTTCCAATCAATCAAAAAATACGAGAAAGAGGTGGAGTTGTAGCCTGTGTATACAAGCTAGGTACACGTTCTATATACTTCTGCTCTAGGAAATCTACCACTTCGGCAGCATTCCGTAGGGGCCTCAATGGATTTTTGATCTGCTTGGTAGGTAGCGCCCTCTTCACCATAGCCCCTGCACCATCCCATTTGCCCTTCCCATGCGCAGATTCAAAGAAATTCCAATTCATCTTACAGCCTCTAGTGAGCCCAGGGTAGGGTGCAACAAAGTACATGGCTATTGCACACTTAAATTGTGCATTGCAGCCATCGCTATAGACCCAAAGCTCCTCCGAAGTGAATCCAAAGTCGGTAAGCCAATCCCAATGCAACATCAGGCAATGCTGAATAAATGCGGAATCATGGGCTTTATCATCAGATATGTAGAAGTGTGTCTACTTCAACATCATATTCATTACTCTGGGAGATAGGGGACCTTCCAAAATAACAATGTCCTATTTTGTGCCTCAAAAATTGAACTTGAGTGGAAATAAATATAAGTTTAGAGGAACTGAATTCTTTAGTTTATACTTGCAATTTCCATTAAAATAAGAGTCTTAGGCAATTTGTGTGTGCCGGGCTAATCAAAGTGGCAATAGTCATTTCCATATAAATACGTTGTATGGTTGTCTTTGGACACCAAGTCATGAGCTGAACAGTTGGTTGTAAGAGGCTATTTATCTCATCCACGTGGTCCGAGTTTGATTCCCATTGAAATCGTATGAGCGGCTATGAGATACACATGACTTGGTGTTGCTGAGTGAACTTTACAGGCAGGAAAGTTAAATAACCAATCGGCCCGCTATCCGAAATCGTGACAAGTGGTCTTAGCCACTAACAAATTTTTATAATTTGTATTGTATTTTTAAAAGACATAATTTAGATACATAATCTAATAATGAAATGATGCCAACATACACAATAACACATGTATCATTGAATGAAAAATTTATTAAATAATATAAAAAAGTGCACTTGCTATGCAAATGATTACACACAAAATATAGAAATACTCCCAAAAAAACTCTATAAAATCCAATCACCTTACTCCAATCCACACCACCTACTCTACAACATACGATATAAAATCACATAAAACCGCCTCTACTTATGCCAAAACATACGGACCATGGAATACTAACTACCAAACTTAGCTTGAAATACTACAAAGTATCTCTAAAAAATGCGGTGCATACTTAATCGGAATCATACAAACACAAACTCCCGTTGATGACATCAACTTGAGCTGCAGGGATTCAAAGGACACATTCCATTGTGTCTTTCTTAACCTTAGACCTCCATGCGTTGTTGAAAGCATTTGTGTCTTGCCAAATAGGTTCCTGGGCCTCGTCCACTTTTCAACGCAATCCTTTAACAGAGTCCCAACCACTGTAAAATTCTTGAACATTCATCCCTCGTGTCGTTGTCTTAAAGTATTGAATCAAGATACAATTCGGATGCTCCAGGTTTGTGAAAGGGGCAGATAAAGCTCTGGCAATCCATACGGGTTTTGTATCATCATCAGCAGGTCGAAGGGCGACGAAAAAATCTTTCTCAACATCACGACCCATTTGAAAAGATGGCAAGGGACGATTACAACGTTGTCCCACAAAGACATCATCCTCAGCAAATTCCTCACGAGCCTCGCCATTGTCATCAAACTTGTCCTCCTCGATTGCTTCCAGTCGGTTAGAAAGCCAAAAGCCCTCTTTCAACAATTCAAATGGTACAATAGGCTCCAACAAACATGCTTTTACTGCCCGCCAATAGAACACCAAATGCTCGAAGCATCTCCTATACTCTCTACTCCCGTCTTCATTGCATAATGCCTCCCAATACTTGATGAACCTAGAAATCCCCTTGGAAATTTCATCCATACCCCTCATTGGAAGGTGGGCGACAGGCACGGGCTTTCCACAAGGCCATAGACTCCGCCTTTTTGAGTCTTCTTTCCACAATTTGATCCCCCCTTCTTCTGGGAGCCAATCACTATCCGTGCAGTACCTCTTGTACTTCATGATTGGAACACCCTCCGAGTTCAAATAGAACTTGTACTGCTATGCTTTGGTGTGGCCAACAAGTGCTTCATCTCCTTCCAAAAGAAAGCCTTCTATAAAGGCTTTGAAATCCGGTACCTCCTCGATTAAGTGAGGAATGGTAGGCACAAAATCCACATCCATGAAGGACTTCATGAGGGCTGGGATGGTGGGGAAGCTTTCTTTCTTCAACTACATGCTCCATTTGCCAAACAAAGCATCGATGTCGTCGTGCGTATGACCGACCAACATGAAACTTACATACACTTCTTGGAATATCTTCTTTGCAATGAGGAGACACCAAAATGCAAACACATATCGATTTTTTTTGTCTCCTGTAGCGTTATTCATTTGAACTTTGAGAACCGGAGGAAGGGGAGTCGCTCCAATCGGGACTTCTGGCAGTGGCCAGAGTGATGAGTTGCACATTTCAGTTCCTTTCAGTACCGCTTCAAATAGAGGACCCAACAAACAACTCCCTGGAGGAGTACTTTGGGGGGAGTTCAAGGTCTTGTAAGAGCTTAGCTAGTGAACCCACTATGTAGTTGGAGTTGTGTAGGAAGATATCTAGACCATAATGTGCATAACGCACGTCGCCATGCTCGTGAGCAATCATTCCAATGACCGAGACCGGCAACTTTGTGAGTCCGTCAAATTGCTTGCTCTTGTGGGAGAACACAAGAGACGCCGTTTTGGCATGATCGATTTTTTAATGCATGATCGTCAAGCATTCGTGAGGGTATGTTGTTGACCTATACCGATTTGCATAATAATTATCTCGATGAGCTCGAGCACATGTATTATGCTTGTCTAGCAGATGGTCCCACTTCCGTCGCAATCCAATGGGGGCGGTCCTTCTCTGTGCTTGAAATCTAACACAATCCACGCAATGAGCAAAGTTATCTCCGGGCTTCTTCATGGAGTACTCAGGAAAATTCAATTTCCTAATTTTGCCAATGCTTGAGGTGGAGACGTCCTTCAGTCCAAACACAGCATTTGCTGTGTTGACGTCAGGGAGTACATTCTTCCAAGTAAAAGTGTCTGGCAGAACCTTGGACACAATCTTCTCTCCAGAAGGAAGAGTGTGCATACAATGCGGCATGTGGTCAGCCAACTTCTCAAGCAAACACTTCAATGTTGCAGCGGCCTGCAACGAATGCTTTCAAGATTTTTGCATGCCCAAATTTTCATGTGATTGAGCTTGATCACCTCTAGCAGTATATCCCTAAAAATGATGGAAGGTCGTTTCCAAGACACCTGCAATATGCCGCCATGCCGCCATACAGACCTTGATCCCTTCAAGAGTGCCCACTCTCTTACCCTGACTATCTCGGTGGACCTGCCGATACATTTCCAACTTCATGTGATAACGGAATTTGAAGGTCGTCTTGTGGTACATACGCTCACGGAAGGCACAAATCTTCTCTCGAGGAAAAGGTTGGACACAATTGCTCAAACAACACGGAATTGACAGATTTCTGAGTGAGAAGATTGTTGGCTTTCACACAAATTTGACGAGGTGGAGCATTCCTGACGACGCTCATATATGGTCTGGCAGTTGACGATGACGGCTACGACAATCTAGCCTGGCGACAATTGTACTCGTTGCAAACCTCGTGATTGCTCAAACATGCCCCATTCAGAAAGACACGAGTAATTGGCCATGCATGAAGTGAGTACTTCCAGTCTTCAGGAACATCCTTGACTTGTAGCGTCTTTGAAATCTGAACTGTGATAAGTGAGTCTCCTATAGGACCATTGCTACCAACAACGTGATCAGAATTCACGCTATGACAGATTCCCTCAGCCACAGGCTGACCATTGGCATTGTGCGAGAGAATAATCTTTGTGCTCCAAAGTCGACGCAGGACACCATCACAGTCAGGTACGACAATGTCTTTGAGTTGCGTATTCTCCACCTCACTTTCATCCAATGAATACTCCATGATAGGCCGCCGGAAAGCATCCATAATCCCTACGCACAAAAAAGGTGATGTTCAGTGAAGGAATATGATTCACAATGCAGGCCCCAGGAGCTGTCAACACAATCAACTTGAGGCGAGTTAAGCCACTACCTAAATCTAAGCTACTACAACATTTCTTAATCACCAAGTACAAGAGTACGAGTCCTCAATATATTGGACATAGCAGAGAAAAATGTCTAGAGGCAGATCACGTCCAACAGAGCTCATTTAACTCGAATCAAGTTGAAGCCATCTGCGGCAGAATATAGGACATACTATAAAATATCCTCACTCCTGAATCACCCGCAAACATCAAACCAATTGGACAGGAGACAGAATTAGTAACAAATAGACTGAATCTGGTTTCTCGAACGTGACATCCATCACTAAAGAACTTGTTGACATGATCCAATATGTCAACCAATCCCAGAACACAAGCTAGCACAAGTCCTGTAAATTCTAAAGGTATTTAACTTGGCCCAAGTTAACCCCAACGACAATTAATATGCATCCAAAGAACTGTCACACCATGACTATTTAACTTGTGTCGTGTTAACTCTGGTGAGACATGGACCGTATCTAGATAGTTGTTATTCCGTGATGATTTAACTCGGGTCGTGTTGAATCAGTATACTCCATTTAATTTGGTTTGAGTTGAAGCTCGTGTTACGATGTGGATATTGCTAGGCTCATTAGTTAACTCAAATCAAGTTAAATGTCCATCTTGCATTTCACGGGGCGTCATATTTTATAGTTGATCAGATTCAATCCCGGGAATTCCGGCAACAATGTCGAACTGTCTCACTTGCTCAGGATACCGTAAACAATCTAATTGCCTGTAGACTTTGGTGCAAGGTTGATCACAAATAACAATAGAAAATCCGAACCAATCTGAAACATCACAAACATCAAACGCAATGCGAAAAAAAACATAAAATTTCTACAACCCAACAACATGATAACTTCATTATTTGTGACATCAAATACTGCAAATGCATAGAAGAGATTGGAAGAAGGAACCATTTCAACATGGGCACAAAGAATGCACTGTGCAGAATTAAATGTGTAATGCAAGACAGGGACACTTCCGATTGAGAATACAAGAAAAACTACTGCATACCTAGAATCTCGTGAACCAAAGCAACGAACAAAACAGACCCTGAATTTGTGAAGTGACACTGCAACAATAGCTTTTACAAAGTCAAAATGTAGATGAGCTAGAGCCCAAGAAACCAAATGGAAAGAGCTCTGAAAGCACGGAAATGAGACATATTGCAAGAAGTAAAGGAAGTTTGTGAATGTGGGCGGCGACAATGAGAAAGAGAAGATGGAACCTCATCGCCGGCAGAGAAGCAAATTGATGGACAACTGCAGGACGGTGAGAGTGAGACCAATACGCAGGAAGGTAAGCAAGGGAATGTACGCAGGATTTTCAAATAGTCGTATTTAAGGCCAAATAAAAATAGGTAGGCACTTTTCACTACCGTTGGCAGTTGTAAGCATTTAGTGCTGACAACGTAGAATCTTCCAATTTCAATTTTGGTTGAATAATTATGTCATTCTTTACAACTTTTCAACCGCACTAAGAAGATCCCATTTCCCAAAAATATTGTTAGTAAAAGTAAAATCCATTGGCGGCCACAGAAAAAGTAATGGAAGGAATCCGAGTGCTGTACGACTATATATAGTCAAGTCAGGTTTCTGAGGTACAGCAAAAAGGTTCAGGGTTTGGTTAGGGTATAGGGTTCAGTATTAGGGTAGGGTTCAGTATTAGGGTAGGTCTCAGGGTTGGGGTCTTTAGGGTAAGGCATGAAAGCTCTTGGGAAACAAAAATTGTTGACCAGTCATTGAACCCCTTCAAGTTCTATGAATATGTTTTCACCGAAATACTGAACACATGTCATTTTTAGTACAAATATCCAATTCTTGGGGATTTTTTTTTTCTCACATATACCAAAAAGTTTTCTACTATAGTGAACTGAAACATGTGGTAAAATTTTCAGAATTTTCCACCGCGAGGAGTCGTGGACTGCAAGTTCCAACATTGAAATTCAATGAAAGCATTTTTTTGGCCCTCTAGAAAACAAGGGTGCTACACTTCAGATGTCCACTTTCCTATGAAAGAATGTCCAAAATCATGGTGCTTCTCTTGAATTTTTTTTCCTCGACAAGTTTAGTACATGCTTAAAATTTTTTGGCTTCATCCGGAATTGAGCAGCGCAATGGAAAAAATAGCAACTCGACTGTACTACATAGATTGCTACTCATTTGTGCAAAAAAGGTTCATGTAATTAATCCTTAAAGTTCCATGACTATATTCTCACCAAAAACGCTCAAAAACTGTCATTTTGAGTACAAGTATTCAATTTTGGAACTGCAAAAAACAGGGCAGCAGCACTCCACAAATATGAAATCAAAATTAAAAAAAATAATAATATGTGAAAAATAAAAAATTCCTGCATTTTTTCGGGGGATAAAACTCCTGCGTTTTTACCCTGCGGGTTCCAGTTAGAGCTTGGGGTTCGTAAGCAAAAACTCAAAAATTGCTGTTTCGGTAACTCTGAGTCTCACAAGCCATGGCCTTCAAGATTTTCCACCTGATGATTGACTTCGAAGAATGACCCATTCTTCAACCTTGTCGTAATTCTCTAATACAAATTGTGTTGGCAAAGCTTGTACAAAACAAAATGAGCCCCACGCAAGTACTTTATAAGACCATTTAATTAGGTTATAAGGAAACAAGATTTAAGATTAATGAAATTTGATAGAAATAGTGCAGTAGGTCAATAGTGTACCAATTCAACATATTTTTTGCCGGTCTCTCCTTTCTGTCTTCTTGTCTTTAGGAATGACTTCACAGAATAGATGCTTCCTGAACATTGAATTTGTACAAGAGCATCATTCATGTTGGTGACCTCTTATTTCATGGAAGGCCACATAATTGGCTTCATTTTTTGCCTCACGATGGAGATGCTTGTGCTTGTGGGTGATTCACCGAACTTACTGCAGCTTACAAGCTGGGATAAACCTGCCCGACACAACTTAGCCATTTTGAATGTTGCAAGAATCCCAAGAGCCGTACTAGACAATCATTGTTTCCCCTTTCTTATTAATCTTTTCTCTATTGAAAGTTAGGATGTCAAAGTAGGACTAAACAACTTTTAGAAATGTTTATTGACATTCATGTGCCAAAGCAAGAATGATCACTTAACTATTGATGCTTGCATCTTGGAACACTCTAGGTTAGAGCTACACAAAGAAGTAGGAAAAAAACGCACAATACATATGCATTGACCTTGTCCAGACAACATTCAATTAAGGATTTGATCATAGTTTATAAATGCAATACTCATGGTTCAAGGGTCGTGTAAGTTAATGCTTGGAACCCTACTTCTTGAAACTAAAGCTCACCAGAAACATTCTTAGTTCTTCAATTGTTCTACCGTCCTCACTATTAATCTCTTTGTGATTTATATGAATCCACAATCATTAAGCTTAATTAGTTTCTCCCCAAAATTAATCGTCTTTTAACTAAGTAAAGAATATTCAAGGATTGTTGTGTAGGTTGAAATTAACCGTACATTGCGAAGATGGTGGGTGCTAAACAATGGCTTACGTAAAAATAAAAACAAACAAAAATCAAATTAGGCACACGTAACTGAGTTTGCACTGCGTCTCCACTGATGAGCTTGCTGCTGCTGCACCTTGGAAGACTGATAGTACAGGCTTCCCAGTTTTAGTGACCGTCCAGGCACTTCACGCCTCGGAAGGTACCAATTTCCTTCTCAGTTCTGCTAAACAAAAGTATCAATTGTAGATATTCTTGGCTAAAAATCCTTGCTTGCAATCACTTGAATGATTTAAAAAAGTTAGGGGAAACAACAATTGTTTTCTATACATGGCTCTTAGAATTTTGAACAAGGGTGAAGAATGGATCATTGAATGTCGCATTGTCACACTTGAAATCAATCAACATACGTATGGACAACTACACTCACAAATAAGAAAGCCACAAGCTAAGCCTTCCACCAGAGCTAACTTTTCTCCACAAAGGAGCGCGGTGCTATATAAGACTTTGCACATCCACAAGTGGAATAATTTGAATGTCCACAGTGGAATTGACGTCAAGTTTCAGAGCAAAAGCTTCTTTGTAATGCAAAATATTATTGTGTAGTGCAAAGGTTGAAATCATTCACAAGTACTGCCATATAAGTTGCTGAATTTACATATGTTCCCCAAAATTGGCTCATCGGAAATCAACCAACATGCATGCAGCAATGCTTACAAGTGGGAAGTTGTCAATCAAAGGTCTGCTGGGTCAATTCCTAAACCTATTGACAAATTCACTGAATTCAGACAAACATGAGAATTATCCTCAACACTCCAATTACGTATTTAACATAATTATCCGATCTACAGCGAATGAATATCCCACGATCTAAATTGAAATGACACTTGAAGTCAATGTCATAAATTTTATGTACAAGTCATGAAGACTCTTCAAAAATAATGAAAAGCCATGGGTGTTAAAAAACAAATTGCTCTATATCTTGACTTGTAGAAGACCTAATTTTATAAAAGAAAACCTAAAATTTGAATTTAAAAATTAGAAATCTCACATATCTATAGTCCTTTCTTACCTATTTTTATTGGGTTCGGAAGACAGAAGTAATTAAAATTATTCATATGTGATAAGTTTATGAAGATGATGAGGCACAAGACAATCAACAAAGTTTTGTTTTTCATGCATGGCAAAGACCCCTGATTGTAGAAGTAACTGTAATACATCCCATGTAATAAGAAAAATTCAATCATCAGATACTATGCATTCTTTAACTTTTGAAAGTAATATAGAACAAAATGATCTTAAAAAATTGAATGCTCTCTCTGTTTAAAAAGAAAACCAATGTTTCTTTTGTAAAATACAAACAAAACACCAATTTTATTTTGAGACAAAGGGAGTGATTGCTACTATTTTGTGTTAAGCACACTTACTTATACTACATGTGAATGATTTCAAAATGCACGTAAGTGTATAGTAAGAACACTACGGTCCAACAAGTTGTAAATGATTGATATTTCTGAAATCTATGATCACAATATGAAACTCATTCCATTCTCACAAGCTCTAACTTCAACTATGTTCAAATCTCTTCTTCAACCTTCTACTTTAACCCCTGAAGGATCCAGGCCTTTTTTTTGCCTGCCCTTTTTCTGTCAAAACTGCCATTTCTATAGGAAAAAGAAAAAAAACTTGAAAAAACTTAAAAAAAATTTGAAATTTTCACATGTAGCCGTAGAATGTTACACCTAACTAGTATAGGAGTGTGTACAAAAACTTTCAAAATTTTTGACTGCAAAAATTGCAAGATATCTGGATTTAAAGTGAGAAAAACAAGTTTTTGAGCACATTGCAGGACTATATTTTTTGACTTTGATAAGTTTTAACTTTAAATTTTTGCACTACAAAGTTTCGAGCTTCAAAATCTTTTTAGTAGAGAATTCAGTTTAGAATCTAGCAGAAATAAAATTTTTAAAAAGCTTCATTATTTATGAGTGTTACTTTAACATTTCCACATATAAAAGACCATGTATATGTATTAATATATTGGATATGTTCTACAAATAAAAATATTCTATAGTTTATCATATGGATTACTACCTGGTCGCTTTAAAATACAGAAATTATTATCTAATTAAGCAAACAGATTCAATAAAAATAATCATGTAACTTATTCAATTCGTATTTCTGTATATAATAATTTCGGAATTGAGTACTGTAATCTTTAAACAAGTTTTAGGGTTTAGGATTTTGTTTCATTAAACCTTTAAATTCAAACTCTATGGCTTCTGATATTGGTTGTCATTAAAGTACAGGGTCCAATTTTATAATAGGATCCCTTTTGTAATTGCTAGAGAGGTAAGTAGTCTTCTAAAGAATCTTTAGTAGATCACTGTATGTATATTCTATACCCTTCGTTGCATAGGGGTATAGAGTATACATATAGTGATCCACTCCAGATTTTGGAGTCTATTTATATAGTACTTGATAAGCATTTGTGTAGACAGTGTTTAAAAAAAAAAATCCAAATGGTTCATGCTCTTCAATGCATGGCATTTTAAAAAAGGAATGAAAGTGCCCAAAATTAAATGCAATTGTGGTTTTCATAAACATTTTCCATGGAATGAATTTTTAACATGTATTTCTTGGTCTACCATTGTTTGTCATTACAATCAATGTCTTTAATGATGCCAGCTTCGTAGCAAGCTGGTTTATCAATGCTATTGTTTCACCACGTCTAAACCTTTTTAGGAAATTCAAATTCTGTCCAAAAATTCTAATTTTAATCCAATTGTTATTAGTATTTAGAAACATTCTTAGCATATTCAAATTGTGTCCACAAATTATAAAGTGAAGTCCAACCTGCTAGAAGTTTTGGTCACAACTTTTTATAAATTATTGGAACACAAATTGATATATTGTTGGAAGCACAAAATAAGTTTCTTCAATTATATGATACATGGTATTTCAATTTAATTATTCAAAAAATAAGTTTATAGCTTTTCTTTCCATATGATTAATTGTAGATTTGCACAATTATATTTCTTTTTGCTTTATAGTTGTGGTCAATAGTCTTCATAATTGCTGACCTTGAACTCAAACACTTCAGAGATGGCACAAAGTCCCTATTCAACTTACCATACAATTATTGCAGCTGTCTTTTAGTTGTTAGAAAGACCCTAAACCCTAAAACCTTTTTTCTAGTTTCATTTTATACTTTCATTTCCTTACATTGACTTTCAAATTTTAGAAATTCGTATATATATGAAGTGTAAGAAAAGAAATTATAATATTGTCTTCAAAAATGGCACAATTTTAATTTTAGCATATAATTAAATTACAGGTTTTTTTGAAGGAAAATTGGTAGAACTTTTTTAAACGGTATATAAAAATCCCTATATGAACTCTTCAGATTTGTTCCACAAAACGAGATGCTCTATAATTATGGGACTTCTTTCACATAAAAGATTAAATGTCTTAAGCTTATAATTAAGGATGGGCTACTCTCCATGAAAATCATCCAGTGTGCATACACTACTTAAAGATAACTAAAAGTACTCGATTGAGGTCAAACTACTATTCGAGACCTACATTTAGTGCAGTATTTTTCAAAATTGAGCAATTGCACAAATGTTCTAGAATGCTGCAAAGATTATTTGTCTAAATTGGCAAGTTCTAAACGTGAATTTCCAAACGTCTTTGGTAAAACCATTCCTAAACCTTCATGACTTTTGACTCATTGATCAAAATGGAATTGTTCAAAGTTTTTTACATATATATAATTCTGGAAAACAAATTTCAAAGTTTTATTTCTGAAAAAAGGTATGTTTTTTTATTTCCTCTCTCTGCCCAGTTACCAAAAAAACCCACATATTAGGCCATAACTTTTGACTCACATTTCCAAATGTCATGAAATAAATACATCTGAAAAGCAATCCTTGCATGGACCTTCTATTAAAATTTCAGCTTAAAATGTAAATGATCTATTGTCACATGTACGTATACGTGCCCAAAATTTCTACATAACCACAAAAAGCATGCTGCTCCGGTGCTTTTGGGGTTAAAATGGCATGGTCATAAGGATACATTTAACCCCTAGAGGACCAACACGCATTTTTGGGTTGTATAGAAATTTTGGACACGTATGTGTGACTAGAGATTTCAATATTATAGGCTGAAATTTCAATAGAAGGTGGGCACGAGGAGTATCTTTTGTTCGCACTGAATTTCATCACATTTGGAAATGTGAGTCAAAAGTTATGGCCTAATATGTTACTATTTTTTCTAACTAGGCAGTCCGGGCAAATAAAAAAAATTCACTTTTTTCGAAAACAAAAATTTGAAATTGGTTTTCTAGAATTATATGTACGTAAAAAGCTTTGAATCCTCCCATTTTGATCTATAAGTCAAAAGTTATGAAGATTTTTAGTTTGTAGGCAGTTCTGGATTCTTGACTCTAAATTAAATTTTGAAGTCCTTCATCTTATTTATTTTTCAATATTTGTTGAAAAAAATAAAATCAAAGGATGTAGATTATTTATTACACCATTGCAACCGTAGGATTAGAATTGTTCAATGCCATAATTCAATTCTTGACAATTTAATATTTTTAATCATTATCTACTGCTATGTACTTTCTATTTTTTTCCTATGTGCTGTACAATTTTAAATGAAGTGAAAATTTTTGGGCATGTAGCCAACTTATCTAGGAAAAAAAATCCAAACAAGCACCATCATTTGGGACATTTTTTCATCGATAAGTGAGTTTGTGAAGTGCTACTGCCCTTTCTTTTGCAGGGCCAAAAAAATGGCCTTAGTGCATTTTGTTGACACATGTAATCATAAGCTTTTTTTCAAAAATTTGGTGTTTGTACTAAAAATGACACTTTTTGAGCGTTCTTGGTGAAAACATAGTCATGGAATTTTAGGTGTTAAAGTGACATAAGGCCACAGTGAATGGGCCACGATCAAAGGGCCACGGTTTAGGGTTTGCAATGGGCTGCGCGGTGCAGGGTTTGGAGGTGTTGTCTGGAAACCCTGGCCCTGATCCACCATTCCTGGCAACTCTCTTGTACAACTTCATTTTCTTCCATGATTTTGTGCTTTTGCGTGATTTGTGGTGCTTCAGAGATTCCTTCATTCTTGCTGCATCTTGCATTGACTCGATTTGGGGGCTTCCTCAATTTTTGGAGTTCTAGATTTCTGCGGCGTCCTTGTTGACCTCTTGCTGGGCGACCTGGGCGTGCTTCGTGGTGCGTCGTCGAGGCATGGAGCTCTTGCTAGGTGACTTGGGCGTGCTGTTTGTGTTGCCTCCTTGTGGAGGTGTGGAGCTCTTGCTGGGCAACCAAGGCGTGCGTAATTGTGGAGGCGACTGGGGTTTTTGGTGGAGCTTTAAGGACTTGGTTTCTCAGTGGAGCTTGGTTGGTACGTGCTAAACAAATTCTTGTTTGCTTTCATTCTGTGCAATGTGCAATCGTAGAGGCGACTTGGTGCACTGAATGTGATTGCTTGTAGACGTGCTGCTTCCGTAAGGTTCCCAAACATACGGCTTAAGTTCATGTATGGCCGATAACTTGCATGTACTTGCATTGTGGTGCACTTGTTTCTATTGCAACTTAGAATTTTGATTTCGCTGGGCGACCTAGTTGTGGAAATGGTTTTTCCAAAATTGGATTTTTGAGGTCTGGGCGCTCAATTGGATTCAACAGTCTTATGGTTTTGGTTTAGGTTTCGTAGTTGAATTCTTGCATTTTCTTTCTGGTTTCATGAGTTTTTGCTGATTGCATTAGTCTTGTCACTAGGATTTGCATTTGTTGCTTGCGTTAGGTATATTTTGAATTGATTTCTAATTTTGGTATTCAATTTTTGCAGTTTGTTTTTGGTTCCTTGAGTGAATCTAAACCCTAAAACATCTCAATTTCAAGGTTTGCTCTTGGTTCCATGAATAAACCGTCATAGGAATTTCAAGGTTCACGGTCAACTCCTTGTTATTGCATTTCTCCTAAATGTTGCTTCTGGTACTGTCTAGTTTTCTATGTTCATTGCTTGAGAACATGTTTATAAGCAATGAACATAGAAAACTGCGTCTATAATAATCCCAAAAATGTAGATTTCAGTCAACACGTATTTAACTCGACGGAAGTTTAACTCAATAGATGACATAATTAAGGTAGTGACCCACAAAAATTTAACTCGAGACGAGTTAAGAAGCTTCAAATACCAAAAGTTTTAACTCAACAGGGAGCGACACAACAACACCAAAGACTTATGAACACAGAAAACACACCAAAGTTGCGGAGAGAACCAACAGCTTTAACTCGGCTCGAGTTAAAAAACATTCCCAGACCCTACAATCAAGAAAGTACAGTAGATAAAGCTAATTCGACAAGAGACAAGAATGCTTAATATTAATCAAAAACACAAAAAGCATATGAATACACGAACATCCACAACCAATTAAGAAGGTTTAACTTGTATCGAGTTAAACGGCCCTTAGGTATGAATCATGAAAAGTGAACCAAGGACGTCAGCCCCGTAATAAGTTCACCAAGTTAGAGAACTCTCGATGAGCTAGGATAAACGGTCTTCATTAGGATAACGAACGGCATCATATATAAGGGCTCGGTATAACAGGATTCACCAAGAATGATAAGTAAGACAATAAAGCGATGTCAGCAATAATCTCCTGGTTTTAACTCGGTTCAAGTTAACATGTGCTCTTGTCTTGGACTTGCAGAAATGGAGGCGCAGACCAAGGGACTAGAGGTTTATCTGAAGCGCTTCGAGATTCCAAACTATAACAGAGACGAGTACGGCGAGACCGACATGCTTGGAGAATGCTGGGAGTGGAAGGAACCTGAAGAAGTTGACCACTGGACACTTGCTCTTGTTCCAATGAACTCAAACCTGTCCTTCAAGACGAAGTACAAAAAGGTCAAGGACAACCTGCCCGTCACAATTACGGAGGTTGTAAAAGAGGTCACCACAGGGCCAAACGGGTTAATATTCATCTGCTGCAGGATGCAGGACCCAGATCAGACTGAGGAGTACATCTTCTTGTACGTGGTAAACAGCAGGCAGATCACATTTAGTGTGTCCGATTACTATAGGACACTGGAAGGGACGAGCTACCAAGGGCTGCAGAAGGAGATTGAGCAGCATATGAAGGAGAAGAGGTGGAAAGCTAAAGATAGGAGTCCTCTGACATCCGTTACTCTAGCTTCAAGAGTAAATGCACTGATAAAGGGATTTGACCAAATGAAGATGAAGTTGAAGAACAAGTCCCAGAGGATGCAGCCCATGTCCTTGACTAGAGATTATAGCAGTCAGGGAGGAAGCCAGGGATCCGTTGTCGTGGTGACCCCAGAGACTGGTAAGAGCCACACTTGCATGAAGCAGACGAATCGCTTCGGCAGAGGAGAACCATCAAAGACCCCACCACCTGCACCGAAAGGGAAGGGAAAGAAGACCACTGTGAAGAACCTCCTGGTGCCCGAGAGTAGCATGGCCTCAGAGCTTGTAGACATCCCGCAAGACCTTGGCGGAATCTTGAAGGAGATCGATTACGAGGAAGCATGCAAACACTTCAAAGAGTACTGGTCAGCATGCACAAAGCTGTACATACCAAAGATTGGGCACAAGTACAAGATTTCAATTGATCAGTTGGAGACGCCACCACAAACACTCAACATCCAAGTGTTGGAAGAACAAGGTGTTCAAAAGACACTAAATTACCTCATCAACATGCCTGACCCTGACAAGAAGATGACGCTCTGTGCATATCCGCAGCTTGTCACAGCGAAGCCTGAAAAGTTTGAGGAAGTTCAGGCCGGGAAGTTCTGGATGGTAAACAGTTAGCACTACATAGAGGCATCAAAGAAAATGCAGAAGATGAATAAGGTGCCCGACAATAAGAAGGCTAAGTTTCTGAAATGGGAGTGCTTTGTTGTGTGGCACAAAGATGACAGTCTAATCAGGAAAGTGTCGGCCTTCTACAATCGGGTGAACCATTTCGGCAACTTCATGCCAACCTGGTCCACGAACATCCTAGCATCCAGGTTCGTCTGGACGAGTATGGGATCTCCACCACCTCCAAGAGAGCCCATAGTGTTGGAGAAGGCAGTAACACCGGCAAAGAAGTCAAAGGCTGACGGCAACAACTAGAGGCTCTTCGCAGTAAGTCTACTAGCTTTAATTCGTCTCAAATTAATTCGTAATTCCACTGAGGTCAGTTCTTTCCATATTTTAACTTGTCTCGAATTAAGACCTGTCGCTGACAGGATGTGTATGCTGGACCTGGATGTATAGGGATTCAAGAACGCAATCAAGCTGAGGTTTGCCATGATTGACATTAAAAAGAATCAAGGGTATTTAAGCAAGAAGAACCAGAGGGAGCTAGACATCCACAATGAGATCAAGCTAATTACAGCTTAGCATGACGTCTACGATCTATGGTCGGAGGTCATCTCTAGCCAGGCTCAGGGAGAGCTTATCGATCCAGATTTGCTCATGAAGTTCAGGTATTGCAAAGGCTGGGACTCGGCAAAGGATGGTGTGATGACTCGTGAGTTCTTCAAGTGGATTGGGAACTACACACAAGATGATCTGAGGAGGCTCGCCCTGCATATCCTTCACCGATCTCCTCGGCGGACTGCAAGACACCCAAAAGTTGTCATGAGGGCACCGAAGTCTGTCCTCCCTGACTGCTACTCCGCAACGGACTGGCTTGAGAGGGTAAAGAGGAAGGCTGCTGTAAAGATACAGCTGCATTACTTAGATCCGAAGCTGAAGCTCTTTGACAACAAGGGAAATCCAAAGAAGAAGGCATGGAAGGCCTTCAAGCGGGATTACAGCGTGAACAAGGCCATGAAGAACATGTTGCTCATTGGTCCAGGGGAACACTTCTTCTCGCAGGTGAAGATGCCTTCAAATAAGAAGAAGACACTGAAGGAATTGTCAGTTACAGCCAAGGAGTTCTTCATGGTCTTCTTGGTGAGCAAGGGCAAATTTGTGAAGCCTGAAGCTAAGACGTTTTTCAAGCCCTATGACATGGACGATGACGAGCTTGGAGAGTGGGACGTAGCTGTTTGGGATGAATCCGCGCAATCAAGAGTAAAGCTAGCAATCATCAACTTCAGGAATATCCCGAGAGTTATAAACAAGGGCGCCAACACTTCGTACTATGAGAATTTTATGAACGTCCTGGAGGAGGATGTCGAGGTGGAGCTCACGGACCCAGAGGTCTGGTTGTGGACTGCTCGTGAGAAGAATGTTGAGGTCGACCTGCGGAGTTTCATCAAGACATCCGATTTCGACAAGTCGTACTCAGTTGGCTAAGCGGATTATTTGCCATCCACATTTGAGCCCATTGGGGACGTCCCCAAGAGGAGCTCCAAAGCAAAAGATCTGGTCCAACTACTGCTTCTGGTGAAGAACGGGGCAACTGTGAAGACTCGCCAGATTCCAAAAACATACCCTGTAGCACCAAAATCGCATTACAATACAAATCGGCAGAATGTGGAGGTGGAGTCTTGGATACATGACACGGAGCTCCGCATGGAGTTTTATTTGAGCGTCTTGCAACTGTTTGTGTCACCAAGAGACGTGGTGGTCTCCTATTTTGCGAGAGGAAAGATGATATCTGCTGCGTGGGTGAGTTCGGCTTTAGTTTTGGACGCTGATAGTTTAGATGTCTGAAACTCTCTTCTTTAACTCGGGTCGAGTTGATTCCTTGTTTGCACGTCCTCTGGATCTCTAGCGGCCATGTATTCTTCTTTAATTCAGTTCGAGTTGATCATGCTTTCCTAACTGCTCTTTGGGCTTGTCTTACAGATGCTGTCGCTGGACCACTTCTTTGTTGGCGAGAGCAAGAAGAAGGAAGACTTCTTAAACTTGTGCTTGGAGACGGAGAGTATGGACAAGGATGATTTCCTTGAGCTGGCGTACTTTGTGGAAGAGCACGAAGATGACGGAAGTAAAGGGAAAGGAGTGTCCACCTCAGAGGCTAAAGGAACCGGGAGGGGGAAGGAACTAGCCGATGACGATTGCATCGAGATTCCTAGGGGGTCTGCGAGTTTTGTTCCTGTGAACATCGGTGCAGACACTGATGATGTATTGGAGTTGACACTGAGAGCAGTTGGCGAGTCAACGCATGTCCTTGAGAGTAAAATTATGCGGGGATCATCCGGCTCGTCTGCCAGACATAATATCACTCCTGAATCCCGTCCGCGTGTGCCACCGAAGAGGAAGCCCGACTTACCAGCACTGATTGCTCCATTCTTGCAGGAGTGGATAATGAACTTCATACAGATAAACAATGAAAATGAGGCTAGGGCTTGTAAAGAGGACCGTGAGGTGCAAAGGAAGGAAAACAAGCAGGTGTGTTGGGAGAACAAGAACATGATCAAGGAGATCATGCAGAGTATTCCCAAAATTGTATCAAAGGTGGCAGCGACGGCCGTGAACACGATGTTTAGTGCGAGACCGATGATGTCCCTAGATCCGGCTGTAGGAACTCCTCAACTGGCGATTGCCAATCATCCCCAAGCAAGCTTGCACAGGGTTGGAGATCCTCACTGGAGTGCCACCGACATCGTTGAACTTGCTGACCCAGACATCCCCGAGTTCTAATCCGAACCAGGTCGAAATTGATTAGGGTCCCAACAATATGGAGGTGGATACAATTTGGTTGGTTGCGGCAATTGATGATGCTGCCCCAGTGTCTGGCGATGCTCTAGGAGTTGCGACTAAGGGATCATAGGACAAGGATCCAGCTCTGTAGGTCGAGGAGCAAGATTGTGCTGCCCCAGAGATTGGCAGCGATCAGCTACCTGAAGTCGTCGTTGCACAAGGTGTGGAGGATGTGGAGGATGTTGCCACGCAGGATGAGGAAGATGTGGAGGATGTTGCCGCGGACACCAGCACCGACCCCGTCCCGCCGGATGTCGTTGAACATGGATTAGAGGCCGAGCAGTCACAAGGGCCTGTGACTGAGATTCCTGTAGGTTCTTCCCCATGACTCTCTCAGCCTCTTCTTCAACTCGATTCAAGTTGAATTCCCTTTCCACATTTTTAGGCATTCAAATTGCAAGAGTAGGCAAATAGACTGCACTTTTTCAGTGTGCTATATATAATATATTATTCCATCTTCCAACAAGATACTGTAATATATAATGTTTCCTCACACATCATCTTTGTGCTTGATATTTTGCAGCCACAGGCTCTTTGATCTCTGAAAATGTTGCTCTTTTTATGGCATCCAATTCTCAAAATGTTGCTATCGATCGGGAGATTCCCCTTGCATGTGTGCTCAACATGTCTATTCCTATTAGTAGTGATTTGGTGCTGGAGATTCCTCCGTTATCTCTTGAGGAAAAGAATGTCGACGAGCATGCTTTTGATGGTGGAGACGTTGGGTTATTGGAGGACATTCTGGACGATCTTCCTTTTCAATTGGAGATGCCTCCGTTGCATATCCGGGTCGAGACGAGTACAGCATCTCTGGTTGCCATGGTCCAGAATGCGGTATGTACATAGTGATGTGTGTGTTTGAGTGTCCTTACTGTGGTCTTCTACCTAACACTCTTGTTTTTGCTTTCTCCCCTTTGTGGATGTGGTTCATTGTCTTGAAAGCACGGGTGGAGTACCCATTTTGTAGTGGGAAGTGAATCTTTTTAATTTGCACTTTTTCTTTGTTCGTCATGAGCAGGGTAGCAGTGAAAGATCCCATGAGGCGGAATGCCACAATCTTCCTCCATTCACTTCTAGGCTGACAAAGAAATGGCTCAACGTCATCATGGATCTGAATGGACTTCTATGCGTGTGTGACGATGTGGAGTACCACTTGAAGGAAGGGACGTGATGCTATCCCGGTGAGGTAGTCCCTGATGTAGAGCACGAGACCTTGGAACTTAAGAGGGTCACTTGTCGGCCCCATGTCAAGAGCTTCTTGCGAGAGTTATTCTCCATTGCATATGTCCACATCTAGAGCTCCATGAAGAGATCCTATGCCAAACTCGTTTGCAAGTTTCTATTTTACGACATAGAATCCTCGTGTTATGTTCTTGGCCAAGAGCAATGCAACGTTTTGAAATGCAGAGGGAAGAACGGAAGGCTAGAGGACTACAAGATAAATGGGTCGGACAAAGTCCTCTACATAAAGCCATCAGAGAAACTGCACAATTTGATTGATTCCATGTTCACCAAGGAGACTACAATTGTTGTGGACGTCCAGCCAGAGATGCACTTCGTGAACAACCCTACGAATGTGGTGCTCTTGGATCCGTGGTTGTTTGAGGGTCTGGGAGCAAAAGATGGATTCCTCATAAATGAGCTTCTCCCATGGATTAAGAATCTGCACGTAGAGAGGCCATGGGAGTTGTACTCCTTTCGTAGAGACAATGCTCTTGGGGGCGTCCACCTCATGCATGAACTCAACATGGTCAAGTACAATGACTTTGCCAGGGCTTTGGAGGTCTCCAATTTCCTTTACGATGAGTAGAGTGTGAGCAACAATGGGCCTTACATTTCTCTCCAAATGTCCACTCCTTCTTCTGGCAAGGAACTTAGGCTACAAGACATTTATTTCCGTCTTTGTCCGCCTCCTCGCGTCATGTCCAATTCGTTGCCGCGCAAGGAGCGTAGTCTACGGGGTATTTGGGTCTATTATAGAGCGCCTCCCCGCAAGAGGAGTTTGTAGGCCCTATAGGATTTTGACCCTATATTATTGCAATGCGAGTGCATCTTGTGTCAACATGGATCCAATATAGCAGTTCATTACAGTGGAGACCTTTGTTTTGTGCTCAGGATTTGGATGTTGCTGAGGCACCCAAAAATGGTTGTAGAGACAAGTGCCTGGCCTCAACTAATTCACTTGCTGACTGTGGAGAGTTGAGTATATCACAATATGGGGTTTATCATATCATCTATTCAGCGGCCACTGCACAGTCAACCATGGATTTTTCAATGAAGGACGTAGATGATGGTGTAGTTGATAGTCCTCCCAGTGGAAGAATGCATCCTGTACTAGTTCACTCTCCATCTCCTCTCAAGTCACGTCCTCAATCAAAGTCTCCACAAGATCACTCTCAAATGAATTCTGAAATGCAAGAAAGCTCTACAATGATGAAGTGGGTGGTGTGGCTATTGTAGAGGTACATTATCAACAATTTTTGTCTTTGCAAACATATTTATTTTTACGTAATGCTTTGCAGATGTAAGTTGTAGATTATGAGTCTGTTTTAAAATTTCTATACTTGCAGGTGGAGGACATGGTGCCTATGTCTCTTGCCATCTTTGGCAATACTTTTAAGGATGTAGAGCCTGCAGTCCACGAAGACCGGACTACCATATCTAATGGCATGTTGCCTCCTACACCTCGTCCGTCTTCATTCGGCGTTGCCAAACGACACTGCAAAATACATGATGGATTGCTTTTGCTTCGTTGTTGTCGTCATCCGTAGGACGCTTGGGAGGAGAGTTCCTTGAAGAAACAACGGCGGGAAAATGCTCTCCAAAGGTCCAGTGGTAATACTGGATATAGTCGAGGACCAGAGATAATGAAGGCAATGGAGATGTTGAAGAGTAGGTCGCACTCCTAGTGTGTAGATTACGACTCTCTCTACAAATATAGTGAGCCTGTATTATTGTGCTCTCTTAGGAATGGTGTTATTTGTAGTATCCTTGCTTATGTCTAGGCCAAAGTCCAAGTGTCCATTCCATTTTCCAATTACTCTGGCTTCCACGTCCATGGGTCGCTTGGGATTTGAGGTCCTTAAGAAAACAACAACAAGACATTGCACAAATAAGATCTGGTAGTAGTAGTGGTTATAGTCAAGGGCCGGAGATATTGAAGGCAATGGAGTTGTTGAAGAGTAGGTCGTCCTTGTAGTACATAGATGAAGACTATAGAGGACATTTTATTCTCTTCATTAGAATGATATAAAATTTTGGTTAGTCACTCAAGTATTAATGAGTGATTTAAAGACTATGTTTGAGACATCGCCACTATTACAAAGTTTATGGCTTGTTTTTGAAGAATGAAGTAAATAATAATCTTTCAATGACAAATAATTCCACAACAAATAGAGTTCGAGAAATCGCAGCAAGAGAGACTTGTAGAAACAAGGTATTCCAAACTCCTTGGCAAGTACCCTTATAGACTGCAGTTTACACACTGTGGTACATAAGAATACTTTTCAAGGAGAGTGGAATACCTTGTTTCTACAAGTCTCTCTCTTGCTGCGGTTTCTTGATCCCTATTTGCTGTGGAATTAGTTGTCGCTGAAAGATTACTATTTACTTCATTCTTCAAACATTGAAGTTGACTCTTCATTAGCACTCGGCTTGTAATGGTGATGTCTCCAATACATTCTCACTCCAAAGACAATGTACTATATTATTAGGATTGGAACAGCTTATACATTCATTTACTTGTGGAAAGTCACATTTCATAGTGATTGTACAATTATCTTTGAAATGCATGTACATTCTTCAATTCCTTTCAATAAATTGTAATGTCATTTGTAAATACTACATGGTGTTGGGAAATTGTGCTATTGATTGTGTGCTTTATGTATCACTGCATTGCTTATTTTGCATTTAAATATGTAGCTTCTTTCTGATTGCAACGCTTTCAGGCAACTATAAATAGAGAATTCTTTGAATTTCAAACTTTAGAGTAGTTCCCAAGACTCCTATTTCCTTGGAAAACTCCCAAACTAATGAATATGATGTTCTTCATAATCTGATCCCCTTCCTTCCACATTGCAATGTAAACCAAATGGCCACACTAGTGCTGAAGTAGTACAAGCTTTGCACCTTGTTTTGGATGGCAAAACTATAGTTCTTAGCATAGTCAATGTGAGATATTACCACCCCCTCAAGAACATTCTTCATCATGAGCTGACACTGCTCATCCTGTCACTGTGCCTTGAAATTGTGCGTAATGAACGTTGTCACAGTTTTCTCCATGTAGGATAGAAATTCTTGAGCAGGAGTCTCCTTAAAAGCCTCCCAAAGTCGTTTCTTGGGCCTTCCATTCTGAGCATCAACTCCCACTTGGTAGTACTCAAAACACTTCCACTTCAAGGTAAAGGAGTTAGAAGCACACAACTCAAGAGGACAAATTTTAAGGAGATGAAAACCACACATATCACAATCTCCCATAAGGCATTCAAGTCTATGCAACACATCATACTCCCCTTTTGGACAAATGCATGCTTCCCACAGCAAGGTTATCCGCTCAAAAATGTGGACATGTGCACAACAAATCCCGTCCCCATTGCCAATGCACACCACACAAACACAAACACAATGAACATGCAATCCTCGGATTTTATCTCTCAGATTGCTCAATCCAATCTTCATGAAGTCCATCTCCACGTGGTAGATGCAACAATATGTATTCCTCTCCTTCAGTTTCTGCACCCACCATGGCTTCAACCTCTCAAATCCCTTTGGCGCACAGTACATTCTAGATGGATTTCCTTGAAGCGCAAGAAGAATGAGGTTTGCAAACTCACGGAGAAGTAAAAGAGGTACAATTAGGACCTTTGTTTGTGAGCCTTGTACAAAACATACTTACAAACGTTACTAATTGTACAAAAAGTATCACCACATTGTACAAAGAGATGCACATGTGTACTGGGCTATACTAACAATTTGGGATTGAAAGTAGAGAATGTACAAGGTAACATTGCATACGTACACTAACTACACCAAATCTAAGTACGAGGAGGCCTTGGATGTACTTGAAATGTTCCCGCTACTCTATGCCAAAGCTAATTGTCAAGTGTTCAGAAGTACTAAACCATCCTAGTACCACTTATATACTTGAATTCACAACCACTCACGATGCCTACAGTACAAAATGTAGGTAACTATGAACAAAATGTACATGGATATATACTTGTATTTTGTTTATTTTATATTCCTTCTGGTCCAAAGTAGAAAATGTACGTAACTATGAATAAAATGTACATGGATATATACTTATACTTTGTTTATTTTATATTCTTTCTAGTCTAAAGTAGAAAATATACAAGCTAAGACTTTTTTCTTGTACAAGAAGTGAAAAAAGCGTTCCTGTGGTACACATTTATATCTTTAACCCTCAAACCAGTACAAGAACAAGATTAGAACATGTACACTATGACTCATCACATTCTAAAATGTACTTGGAATACTCCAAGTACTACATACTTATTTTTACTTCGAAGTGTCTACAGCTACTGATTCATGATATAATACTATTTATACAATGAATACCAATTTTCCACGCCTACTAGACAAGTTGTGCTTACAAAATGGAAAACTACCAAGTAAACTATGTCCAACATGCATAATTCTCTCCATGCGTGCTATTTGATGTACCTTGCCTATTACATTGCACAGAGTACAGCAGTTGTAGAGCTAATGCTGCTCCCTTAGTTTCCACTTCTAACAAACTAGTTTGACACACAAACTGAACAAGGATTCAACGACAAAGATAACACTTAAATCCAAAGTTGTAACATACCTGAGAATCACACAGATAATAGGTCGGATGAGGCTCAGACCATTCCTTCCGATCTAACCTATGTTTGATGACATCTTTTTTGTTGGGTGAGACCTTAGTCTAACCATTCTACCAAAGATCAATGCATTGTTTGATGTAGTCAAACAGCCCCACTCTTTTCTTGCAATGTAAGCGAAGCCCTAAAACCGTATCTTTAGTTTGGTCAGCATAAACCCTTCTATTCAAAGCAATATTGATGCTCTCAGCAGATGTCTCCAAAACACGAGAAAGTGGCCTCACCCCATCAACTCCCAAGCTAACTGCCGCATCCAACAAAGCACTCTTCTATGCTAACAGCTCGTTCAAATTAGCCACTTTGACTAACTGCAATTTGTTTTTGAAGTTCTCAATGAAAGAATGAATGATTTTGGCTTTTTGTGGCTGAGCATAGTAAGCAGGTAGCAAAGGAGAAACAATTTTATGGCGCAATATTTTCTCCATAATGTCTCTCCTACTTGCTGGACTGAGACAACATCTCAATTCCTGAACTAAATACTGCACAATGCGAAGGGAGATCCGGTTAGACTCTCTTGGTGATAGATCGTCTTCCACCCCAAGATCTGGTTCTATTAAGGCTAAAACAAGTGTCTCCTCATGTCTCTCTCTATCTCTTGCTCTTTGGCAAGATTTCCTTGCTCTAGCATTTTCAACAACCAATGTCTGTTCCTCTTCCTGCAAGCAACTTGCAGTTGCCCTAGCTACTGGACCCAAGCAACTTATGCCTCCTTGCACATGCTGTCTTTGCAGTTTTGCCCATTCCCAAAACCCTAGCAAAAGAACACAAGGTTGCAAGATACACATATCAGTCATCTACAAGAAAGCAGAGTACATAGTTCAGGAGTTGGGAAACTAACACAATCCAATTGATCTACATGGCAAAAGAAGCTTGCAAGATCATCGATTCATGACTTGAATCCAGAGAACTCACCCTCATAAATCGACTTTGGCACTTCTAAATGCAATTGATTTACAATTGGCAATAGGAGCTCCATTTGAAACCCTCATGGAAGAAAGAGAAGGTATGAAATTGGAGCTAGTAGTGGGATACGACCCTAAATTTGAGCTAATGAATAGAGACTGCCTTGGAGACTCATTGTTGGCATTGCATCTGCCTAGATAGAACTCCATTTTCCCTTGCTTTGACATTGGCGTTTTTGAAACATATCCAGAGTCACTCAACTCACTACTTAGATGGCAATTGTAAAAAGAACCTAATTCAGCTGAAAGAGAACCCAAATCAGTAGCAAAACTTGCGGTGAAGTAGGCCGTAATGAGTTTCTGAATAAGAATAGTCCGGCCTTGTATAGATGTTGACATTGTTCACACAAACAACATAATCAAGCAAGATTTGGCCGCCTAAATACAATACAAGCTTTTCCATGCAACGCAAATGCAAGCTGCAGCGCAAAGTGCACATCAAGGGAGAGAGACGACAATCAATGACGTGGCAAACTAGGAAGTGGCGGAGCTAAAGCTAAATGGAACGACGCCCGAGGAAATCTAATTTTGCAGGAAAGCATTCAAGTCATACTCCTGCGGCAGAGGTACAAAAATGTGCTGAGAGTACTTTTGGTATCAGAAGGACGTGAAGAAGCCCCCCCCAAAAGGGGGAGCAAAATTAAGTTTTTTCTTTATTTGACTTGAAGCCATTCTAGAATTAGCAATTGCCTTTTCAAATCTTCAACCGGATTGGAAAAGCTCAATTTTTCAAAGACATATCCGTTGCAAAAGAAAACCAAATCTTTTCAAAGATTTCTGCCAACTGTGAGCTTTAAACATAAAATGGAGATTAGTTTCCAAGAGACTATCCCTCCTTCTCTTCTTTGCCCCCAAAAAATCAGTATTGCAACTTAAAATGAGCAAGATATTTGTACTTTTCTCTCAAGTTGTACCTTGTGACATTTTACAAATAATTCTAAAAGTACAGATTTCTTCTTATGTACTTTGTTTTCTTAAAAATCAACAATGCAGGTGGGATCTTCACATGTATAAGGTTTAGCAAAACAAAAAAAATTGGAGAAAAAACAAGATAAATTGATGCAATAACAAGCTCAAAGTCGGGTTCTCCTAGAAAATGGCATTGTGACTCATAAAAGTACATGGTCTAGCATACTTACACCCTGTAGTACATAGATGAAGACCACAGTGGTCATTTTATTCTCTTCATTATAGTTGTATAGAATTTTGGTGTATCACTCAAATATTAATGAGTGATTTAGAGACTGTGTTTAAGACATCACCACAATTACAGGCCTATGGCTAGTGTTTGAAGAATGAAATCCATAGAAATCTATAAGTAACAATTAATTCCACAGCAGATAGGCATCATAAACCGCAACATAGAAACTTATAAAAACAAAGTATTCCAAAATCCTTGGCAAGTACTCTTATAGACTGCAGTTGCCACACTCTAGTGTGTAAGGATACTTTTCAAGGAAAGTGGAATACCATATTTCTATAATTTTCTATATGGCGGTTTTTTTATGCCTATCAGCTATGGAATTAATTGTTACCTCAAGATTTCTATTGATTTGGTTCTTCATATATTGAAGTTGCCTCTTCATTAGCAATTGGCTTGTAATGGTGGTGATGTCTCCAATGCATTCTGACCTCTGAAGGCAATGTACTTCACTATTAGGATTGCAACAGCTTATGCATTCATGTAATTACACAAAGTCACATTTCATAGTGATTGTACAGTTATAGATTAAATGTATGTACATTCATTAATTACTTTCAATAAATTATAATGTCATTTGTAAATACTACATGGTGTTGGGAAACTTTGCTATTGATTGTGTACTTTGTGTGTCATTGTATTGCTTATGGGCCAAAACTTCTCTTCAATTCATGCTTTGTAGTGCTTCCTAAATGTCTCATTTCCCTGGAAAACTCCTATTTTAATGAATAAGATGTTCCTAATATTCTGAGATTGCTATGTAAGAAAAAACAAATTTAGAATAAACCATGACCTGTAATTTAAAAAACTCCCACTCTCAAACTCATGGAATTTGATGGTGGCATCGTCCAAAAAAATATATAGAAGTTGGAATACACCTTAATAGATAAAATTTACAAGCGCCTTAAATGTGTGCCCCAATATTCTGCGTTTGCTACGTAATCCAAATTAGAATACGCCATAATCTGAACTTTAAAAAACTCCCCCCCCCCCCCCCCCCAAAATTATGGAATTTGATGGTGGCATTGTCCAAAACAATATGTAGAAATTGGAATACACCTTAACATTTATAATTTACAAGCACCTTAAATTTGTGCCCAAGTATTCTTTGTTTGCTATGTAAACAAAATTAGAATACAACATGATCTATACTTTAAAAAACTCCCACCCCCAAACTAATGGAATTTGATGTTGGCAATGTCCAAAATAATATATATGTAGAAGTTGGAATACACCTAAAAATTTAAAATTTATGAGTGCCTTAGATTGGGGCCCCGATATTCTAGATTTGCTAAGCAAACCAAATAAAACTAGAATACGGCATGACCTGTACCTTAAAAAAATCTCACCCCCAAACTCATGGAATTTCATAGTGGCATCGTCCAAAATAATATGTAGAAGTTGGAATCCACCTGAACATTTAAACTTTACAAGCGCTTTAAACTTATTCTGAGATTGCTATGAAAATAAAACAAAAGTAGAATAAATTAGGACCTATACTTTAAAAAACTCCCACCCTCAAATTCATGGATTTTGATGGTGTCATTGTCCCAAACACTATGTAGAAGTTGGAATACACCTAAACATTTATAATTTACGAGTGCCTTCAATTTGGGCCTTAATATTTTGGGATTACTATCAATGCTATGTAAAAAAAATATAAGTAGAATAAGCCATGACCTGTACTTTAAAAAACTCCCACTCTCAAACTCATGGAATTTGATAGTGGCATCTTTCAAAACAAGCTATGTCGAAATTAGAATACACCTTAACATTTAAAACTTATGAGCGCCTTAAATTTGTGCCTTAATATTCTCGGTTTGCTACATAAATCAAATTAGTTAGAATAGGCCATGACCTGTACTTTAAAAACTCCCACCCCCAAACTCATGGATTTTGATGGTAGCATCGTCCAAAAAAATATGTAGAAGATGAAATACACCTAAGTATTTATAATTTACGAGCGCCTTAAATTTCTGCCTTAATATTCTGAGATTGATCTGTAAATAAATTAAAAGTAGAATATGCCATTATTTGTACTTTAAAAAACTCTCACCTCCAAGCTTGTAGAATTTGATGGTAGCAATGTCCAAAACAATAAGTAGAAGTTGGAATACACCTAAACATTTATAATTTATAAGCGCCTTAAATTTGTGCCCCAATATTTTGGGTTTGCTACGTGAATTGAAAAAAATTAGAATAAGCCATGACCTGTACTTTAAAAAAATCTCACCCTCAAACTCATAGAATTTGATGGTGGCATCGTCTAAAAAAATATGTGGAAGTTAGAATACACCTAAACATTTATAATTTTCGAGCGCTTTGAATTTGTGCCCTAATATTTTTGGTTTCCTAAGTAAAACCAATATAATCATAGTACACTATGACGTGTACTTTAAGGAACTTCCACCTCCAAACTCATGGATTTTGATGGTAGCACTGTCCAAGAAAATATGTAGAAGTTGGAATACACCTTATTATTTAAAATTTACGAGCACCTTAAATTTGTGCCTCAATATTTTTGGTTTGCTGTGTAAACCAAATTAAAGTAGAATACGCCATGATTCATACTTTAAGGAACTCTTACCTCCAAACTCATGGAATTTGATGCTAGCATTGTCCAAAAAAGTATGTAGAATTTAGAATACACCTAAACATTTATAATTTACGAGCTCTTTGAATTTGTGCCTTGATATTCTAGGTTTGGTTTATAGACCAAATAAAGTTAGAATATGACATAACCTTTGTTTTAAAGAACTCTCACCCCAAAACTCATGGAATTTGATGGTGGCATTGTCCAAAAAAATATATAGGATTTGGAATACACCTAAACTTTTATAATTTACGAGCGCCTTAAATTTGTACTCTAATAATTTGGATTTGCTAAGTAAACCCAATATAATTGTCATACGCCATGACCTGTACTTTAAGAAACTTTCACGTCTAAACTCATGGAATTTGATGGTAGCATCGTCTACAAAAATATGTAGTAGTTGGAATACACCTAAACATTTATAGTTTATGAGCACCTTAAATTTGTGCCCCAATCTTTTGGATTTGCTACGTAAACCAAATAAAATTAGATTACGCCATAACCAATATTTGTGCCTTGTGAGGAAAATTTGCTCCAATTACAAAAAATATAGTTGAACTGCCTCCCATTTAATTTTGACTTCCTGGCTTCAACAATTATGATTAAACCCTTGTAAGGAAAAAATCATTTAATCCAAAGAAAAAAACATAATGTTTGAAGCCTCTTCCTATCAATTTTTATTTTTTATTCCAGCACTTCAATTTCAAAATCCTTATGATGAAATATCCTTTGGCTAATTGGCTTCAAAGAAAAAAAGAATATTCAAAGGACCTCCGTCTTAATCCTCTCTTTCCTAGTTCAACAATTAAGTGAATAAATGCTTTTGAAGAAATAACCTAGTATTCCAAAAGAAGGCCAAAAAATAAATTGATAAGGTGCCTCCCTCCCGAAATTTCCATGTCTCATTCAACAACTACATTAGCAAGTGCTTGTGAGGAAATATCACATTGTATTGTAGGCTATGAAAGTAGAATTTTTCCTTAAATTCACTTAAAAATTAGAATAGGTGAACTTCTAAATTTGGATATTTAGTGATTTAAGCATCGGTGCAAGAACGAGTTACCATAAATGAAATGCATCCTACTTTGAATGGGGAAGAAGAATCCTATGCTAAGGTCAAAGTGAATAGTCTTGGCAATTTGCTATATCTTAAGACCCTGCCTAGTAACTTAAGTCCGCGCCTAGTCCCTTAAGTCCGCGTCCAAAGAATATAAAAAAACAAGAGAGTTTTGGGAGTGAACCAAGAGTCCTTTAAGTCCTCGCCCTTGAGTTTGCGCTCGGACATTCTCGAAAACAAGAAGGTTTTGAGACTGAACCAAAAATCCCTTAAGTCCGCGCCTAGACTTTTAAATCCATGCTCAGACACTCCCAAAAATAGGAAGATTTTGAGAGTGAATAAGGAGTCCCTTAAGTCTGCACCCAGTCGCTTAAGTCCGCACCCGGACACTTCTAAGATCACGAAGAATTTGGAAGTGAGCTAGGAGTCCCTTAAGTCCATGCTTAGTCTTTTAAGTCCGAGCCCGGACACTCCCAAAAACCAAAAGATTTTGAAAATGAACTAAGAGTCCCTTAAGTCCGCGCCTAGTTGCTTAAGTCCGTGCCCGGACACTCCCAAAAACCAAAAGATTTTGGGAGTGAACTAGGAGTCCCTTATGTGTGCACCCAGTCGTTTAAGTTCGTGCCCGGACACTCCCAAAAACCAAAAGGTTTTGGGAGTGAACTAGGAGTCCCTTAAGTGTGCACCCAGTCGCTTAAGTCCGCACCTAAACGCTCTCAAAAACCAATTGAAAGATTTTGGGAGTAAGCTAGGAGTCCTTTTAGTCCGTGCTTGAACACTATTGAAAAGCAAGAAGTTTTTGGGAGTAAACTAGGATTCTTTTAAGTCTACGCTCTTAAATCCGCACCATGAACTTTCAAAAACACAAAGGTTTTGACAGTGAACTAGGAGTCCCTTAAGTCTACGCCCTAGCATTACTACCTCATTCAATCCAAAATTGTACGGAGGTGTCTACTTGCATAAATAATTTATGAAAATATTTTATTGTTTTTCTAAATTCTAAACACTCAACTCTAAATCCTAAACCCTAATTTTTTATTTTTCTCTAAACAAATTGAACAATAAAATAATTGAAGTGCCTCCCTCTTAATCCCTTCTTCTCTACTTTAGCAATTAAATTTTGAAAGCCTTGCAAGAAAATAACCTTGTGCTCAAAATTTAAAAAAATATTAATATTTGAAAGGTGTTCCAATCAATTTTTTTTATTTTATTCTATGAATTATTATTTTAGTTTATTTTTGAGGAAATAAACCTTTGCTCTAAATGAAAAAATTTAATAGTTGAAAGGTCTCTCCATACATCAATTCTTTATTTTTTATACTAGCAATTAAAATTTCAAAGCTGTATGAGGAGATAACCCTTTGTCCCAAATAAAAAATAATAATATTAATATTTGAAAGGTCTCCCCATGCATTCCTTTTTTTTATTCCAAGAATTAAAATTTCAAAGCCATGTGAGGAAAAAACCCTTTTGCTCCAAATGGAAAAAAGATAATGTTTAAAGGATCTCCTTACTAATCCTTTATTTCTTATTCCAGCAATTAAATTTGAAAAGTCTAATCTAAACAATTAAAATTCTAAACCCTTGTGAAGAAATAATCCCTAAAACTTCAAAGCCTTGTAAGGACAAAATCCTTTACTCCAAATGAAAAAAATATAATATTTGAAGGATCTCTCACTAATACTTTTATTCATGTTCCAACAATAAAATTTGAAAATTCTAACCTAAACAATTAAATTTGGAAATCCTTGTAAAGAAATAATTCCTATGCTCCAAATTAAAAAAATGACATGTTTGAAGGATCTTCTAATCTATCCCTTCTTTTTGTTCTAACAATTAAAATTTCAAAGCCTTATAAAGAGATAACCCTTTATTCCAAATAAAAAAAATTTAATAGTTGTAAGCTCTCCCCATGCATCAATTCCTATTTTCTTATTCTAATAATGAAAATTCAAGCCTAATGAGGAAATAATCCTTTGTCCCAAATGAAAAAAATTTAAGAGTTGGAAGGTCTTCCCATACATCATTTCCTATTTTCTTTTACCAACAATTAAAATTTCAAAGCCGCGTGAAAAGATAATCCTTTGCTCCAAATTAAAAAATAATATTAATTGAAAGGTCTCTTCAAGCATTAATCCCATTCTTCTTATTTTAACAATCACTACCAGGGAGCAGTGTCAATTTGGACATTTTTTGATCAATTTGGACATTATTTTGCCAATT
Source organism: Neckera pumila (assembly GCA_963969595.1). Classification (NCBI taxonomy): domain Eukaryota; kingdom Viridiplantae; phylum Streptophyta; class Bryopsida; order Hypnales; family Neckeraceae; genus Neckera; species Neckera pumila. The sequence goes on from OZ018418.1 coordinate 4,452,462, forward strand.
TTATATCAATTTGGACATTTTTTTGACAGAATTATGTCAATTTGGACATTTCAGTCAAGTAAGACAGATCAATTTGGATACTATTTTCTTGAAGTGAATTAAAACTTCAAAGCCTTGTAAGAAATCCTTTACTCCAAATAAAAAAAATATAATGTTTGAAGGGTATCCCCACCAATCCTTTTTTTTATTTCAAGAATTAAATTTAGAAAGTTTTGTGAAGAAATCCCCCCTATGCTCCAAATTAAAAAAATGTAATGCTTGAAGGGTCTTTTGATCAGTTCCTTTTTTTCTTATTCCAACAATCACAATTTCAAAGCCTTATAAGGAACAAATCCTTTGCTCCAATTTTAAAAAAATATAATAGTTGACAAGGCTCTCTACCAAACCCTTATTTCTTAATCCACCAAATAAATAAAATAAATTATAAAAGCCATGTTAGAAATAACATTTGGCTCCAAATAACAAATGTATAATGTTTGAAGCCTCTTGCTATCAATTGCTATTTTCTTATTCCAACACTTCAGTCTCAAAATCCTTATGATGAAATAACCTTTGGCTATAAAGAAAAAAGAAAATGTTTGAAAGGCCTTTGTCTTAATTCCCTCTTACCTAATTCAACAATTAAGTAAATAAATGCTTGTGAAATAATTTAATGTTCCAAAAGAAGGCCAAAAAATAAATTGATTAAGTGCCTCCCTCCTGAAATTCTCATGTCTCATTCAACAATTACATTAGCAAGTCCACGCCTAGTCCCTTAAGTCCGCGCCTAGTCCCTTAAGTACGTGCCCTTAAGTCCACACCCAGTCCCATAAGTGCGCGCCTAGTCCCTTAAGTCTGTGCCTAGTCCTTAAGTCCACGCCCAGTCTTTAAGTCTGCGCCCTTAAGCCCGCGCCCAATCCTTAAGTCCGCGCCCAATCCTTAAGTCCACGTCTAGTCCTTGAAGTCTGCGCCCAGTCCTTTAGTCCCCGCCCTAAAGCCCTCGCCCAGTCCTTTAAGTTCGTGCCCAATCCTTAAGTCTGCACCTTTAAGTCCACGCCCAATCCCTTAAGTCCACACCCAATTCTTTAAGTCCATGCCCAGTCCCTTAAGTCCGCGTCCAGTCCTCAACTCTCCGCCTTTAAGTCTCCGCCCAATCCCTTAAGTCCGTGCCCTTAAGTCCTAGCCTAGTCCTTTAAGTCCGCACCCTTATGTCTGCGTCCCATTTGTAAATCCATGCCTAGACATTTTAAGGTCCTGCCTTCTTGCGTACTGAAGAGAAAAGACAAGGACAATAGCAATGAAGTTATAACGTTAGTGATGAACGTCATCTGCAATGTGAAGCGATGCAAGGGATCCTTGCCACCGACGTTGAGGATTCAAGCAGACAACACCACAAGGGAGAACAAGAACATCTACATGTTTGGCATGTGTGCTACACTGGTTGGTCTTGGTTTCTTCAAGGAAGTGCATCTTTGTTTTCTAATAGTGGGCCACACGCATGAAGACATTGATCAGAGATTCAGTGTAATATCCAACGTACTGAAGAAAAAGACATAGATACATTGGATGAGATGTTGCAATTGGTGGAGAAAAGAACGTCGTACACATAGGCTTTTGTTAGTGCAAGCTTGAGCATGTTCGAAACTGGAAAGCATTCGAAATTGAAAACCATTTGAAACTGGAAAGCATACACTTATATTCCCAACAGTGATAGCACTTCAAGAATCTAGAGAAAGGTGATATTTGAACGTGCGGGAACTCCGTGCGCCAAAGTCAACGGAACAAACTCATTAACAATTCTGATCCATCCACTAGTTTCTTCACTTCTTCATTCACATACCGAAAAACGTCCAACTTAGTCATATTCATACGCAACAAAATTAGTGGTAACACTGCATTGTCCATCTTCCTTTGTATTGAGCGATGAGGTTGTTGACATCCAGCTTCAATCACAAAAATGTTGAGGCTTTCCCTAGCAGTTGACATTTTTGCACTTTCCCTCCCTTGGCACGTATTTCCATGAACAGTTGCCACTCTGCCGTATACAACTTGTGATGTCTTCAACTGCTTGAAACACCTCTGGGAATAACCCAATGCCGCGGCATAGCATGCATTGCAAACCACCATGCCATCCAACTTTGTCACATACTTGTCTCTTGTCGGCCCTTCTATGCGAGTGTAGAAAGCATTCAGCATTTGCAAGATCCACGTTGACCTCGCTTTGTATTTTTGACCCCAAGCCATATACCGCTGAAAATATATTTTGTACCAACAGCTCATAAGCAATTGCGTTTGCAAGCCCCCTTTTCCTTTGCATGCAAGACACTTTCAAGAGTAACTTCTTGACTAGTTGTCGCAGCACAAGGCAAGCAATTTCCCAGTTATACTACCAAAAACCACTTTAAAGTATAACAAAGTGACTCTAAAGATCGAACCCGCGAGATTCTGTGAAGTAGATAGCCCTATTTGGTCTCTAAGCTAAGTCAGTACCTATATTTCCTCTTCCGGTTCAAACACACAACCGGAAACACAACAACACCCAGAACTACAATTAGACCCTTTCTTATTTCTCCGATCCGGTCCACATTCCGATTGGGTCTGATCAACTTTCATCCGCTCATACTACTACCCGGTTTAGTTTTACCTCTGTTTCACCATCAGAGGGATTGCCCCTTGTTTTTGAGAGTGGCAAGCCCGCCGCTCCTTCCGTGAATTATAGTGGCTGAAGACCCACTTCTTCTTTCTTCAATTCTCTACACTAACCCAGACCTGGTTTGATCCTTCACAGCCACCCAGAAAACTCTCCGGATCACTGGTCACACAAAGACCCCCCATACAGCCCTTCCATACTACAACAACCTTAGCGCCCCGTTCCGTCTGTGCGAAGCCAGGCGGCTGCAAGAGAACCCGTCCGTTCCAACCTCTACTAAAGTTCTTCCGTTTGCCCAATGAGGCGGCGAGATCTCTCAGGAGATCGGACACTCAACCGGATTTCACACCCAGGAGTTCTAGCAAGACTAAGGAATCCCTCCCTATCCGCCTAGCCTAACAACGGCTGTCTCGCCCGGAATTCTAAACTCTAGAGCTGCTGAGGAACTGGAATCCCCTCCCAACGCTTTCGCAACCCGCTCACCTGCACATAAGACCAAAACAAACACGCCAAAGGGAAAAATCACATCCACACTAGCACGCGCCTTCCTAACTCCTCGCCCCACGACCCTACCGCACACGGGAGAGACACACAACAAGAAGCCAAGAGAAGACATATGCAAAAATGAGGTGAAAGAACTCCCAGCTCCCAAGCGGGGGCTGACTTATATACAACTTGATTACAAAGCAAAAAGGGACCTCAAAATCCGCGCTGGAAATCCAGATCCGATCCTAACAAGCCAGACCGGATAATCATCCGATCCGGTCCTAACAAGCCAGACCGGATAATCATCCGATCCAGTCCTAACTAACTTACAAATATTTTACATTCCTACTAACTTCCTATCCTACTCTCCAATTCCCCCGCCCAGCATAGGACTCTTAGGTTCCTTGGGCAGTTGATTGAAGACGTCCGCCAAGTTCCGGCTCCATTCGCCGGCAGCTGGATCCGAAAGATTTGACCCGGGCGACGAATCTATTTGAATTGGCTGCCCCGTTCCAAGTCTCCTGTGACTCTTCTATGACTCGGGTGTATGATCCTTGCGCTCACCTGGATTCGATCCTCGCGCTCACCCGGATTCGATCCTCCTGCTGGAAACGAATTCGGCATCGAAATGTCCGAGAGGTGGATTTCCCGGGAAAATAAGGACCCGTTCAGCTTCTGACTGCTGATGTCCATCCGGTCGGCTGCCTCTCGTGCTGCCACTAAGGATGCTTCCACCCGATCGGTGAAGTTGCTGAGGATCCGAACTATCCGGGAACCGGATACCTTCTTCTCCTCGTGCACCCCTTGGTCAAATAAGGCCGCCTTGACTGCGGTGGATCTGGACTCTCCGAGAGTGCCCTTCATCGACTCAGCCACCTTCCGGGTTGCCTCCGCCATCTCCCGGACTGCTGCCTTGTCTTCTCTGAGGGTGACCATGTCCGCCCTTAGAGTATCGACTTCCTCTTGAAGTCGACGGATATCCATCTCCTGTTTCCGGTTTTCTTCCGGATCGGCCAGGAATTGTCCCACCTTACCCGGCAAATCGCTATCGACTGGTGCACCCACCAGTTCAAAGATAGTGCTCAAAGTCCTCCGCTTGACCTCCCAGTCCGCCCGTATTTCGGCCGGGACAACCGTTAACTGGTTGAACGGGTCGGTCGGATCCTCAAGATCCGGCATCTCAACATCCGGTCCCTGTTCTGGTGTAGACCAGGGGTTCGACGGGGGTCTTCTCTTATAAGGAGGCGTCGTCTTCTGACGCTTCCTCTATCGGGACGGCTCCTCCTCTTCTTCTTCTTCCGTCTCGGATTCGGATCCGGTCTGCTCCTCCACCTCGTCATCCGAACCCGACTCTCCATACTTCAGGATCGATTCCTGAACACCCCACGTCTTCTCCTCAGTAGGAGTGAGAAGTTGGTTCCACTGGTAGAGGTGGAAAAGGTAGGGACTCAAAGGAGTGGCCCTACTCTTTCCGATCCTCGTCACCAGCTGGGACACCAGATCGGAAAAGATCCGGGCCCAATTCACCTTCCGTTCCCCGCTCAGGGAACCGAAAATGGTGTTGCCGAGGGTCATCGTCACCCTCGTCGGCTTCTCCGGGTGGACGATCAGAACTAGGAACTGAAGGAGGTTACGATGCTGGTCGTTCTTACAGTCTGCGACCGCGTACCCGTCCTTGTTACTCGGTTCCCCATGAAACTTGTCATGGATGAACTCATCCTTCCGCCCGGCCATACCGGAACCTCCCATCCGGAAGTTGTAAACTTTCCTCCACCGTTCTTCTTCCCATTCGGTCGGGCGGCCCCGGAGAGTGTTGTCGAACTCGTTCGACACCTTGCACTTGATCTCCCTCACCATCCGCTCCTCACGAAACCCCCAGGGTTTATCCATCAGGACGAGGCACCCCATGGCGTTGAGATCCTCCATCAGCTCAGTCCGGGCCGGTTCCTCCATAGGAATGACCGGAACTATCTTCCAGAGCTTGACGTCGGAGGAGGAACTGGGAGCGCCCGGTCTGGTCTTACGCAGCTGAGGCATGGACACCAGACGACCGCTGGACCCTTACAGATCGCTACCTCACTCTCTCCTAGCCGCACGTCCCGTTCCTCACTTCCTCTCGTCCGATCTCAACCGGAAAGCACTCACAAAACCTGCAACCCACACGTTCTTTACTCTTCCTACACTCTCAGACACACCCAGCCGGAAGCGCACATACATCAATGGCTCTGGCGCGGACGGAGGCAAAAAAGCGCTCAAGGTCAACTCCAGAGCTCAAGGGAAGTAAAGGAGTGAAAATGAGGACGACCAGCCCTTATATACTCTCAGAACCCCTGGCACGTCATCATGACTTTTTCCGGTCCGGTCCATATCGATCCGGTCCAACCCTACTCCGTTTTGAGGTGAAATCCGGATATGATTCTGCTCCTGAATACTAACATTCTGACCAGAACAGATACAGTTTTCTCCTTACTGGATTATCATTGCCTATCCATAGTTTCCTTCTGCCCTTCTAACCGGATACGGATCCTAATTACCGGTTTCCGTTTCGCTATTCAGACAATCAGAGGAAAACCAAAAATTCCGGTTGCGACATTAGTTGACTCCCCCACTCTCTCAGATTTCTCAACCTTGCCCTTCGATTTGCCATTGAATAATTCTTCCTCGGTGTATCCCTTCCACTCTTCGGTATCCCTTCCACTCTTCTTCCGTCAGGAGTACTTCCTTTAGATCCTTGCGTCGTAGGAGAACTTCTTTCCGTTGTGCTTCTTTCACCATGACTTGGCAAAGTCACATAAGAATTGCTAGCATTTCCTTCTACGTCCTCAAAATCAAACTGTGGTGTCGGGACAAGAGGAAAGGAGAAATTTTGTGCCTCTCTTGAATTACTATTGGTTGTTTTCACTTCTGAAGGACGTGGCGTACGGACCAAAGATTGGCGCCATCGTATGACCTTCCCTATACAATTGCCTAATAACTTTTCCACCACCTCACCAACCCATTTGGTTCCATCTATTGCATGTGTAACACAAACTGCAACTTCAAAAGGACATAGCTTCACTTGGTGAAGTTCAATGCCACATATGAAACTCGTATCCACTACACCAACACCCATAACGTTACCACTGTCCCCGATAAGTAGAACACTCCCACTTGCAGCATGGGAGATTTCATTGGTAGGTTGATGCTCTTTGTCTTTAAAAAGTCGTGCTTGTACCACACGTGCTAGCCTTTCTCCTATGCTCTTTTGTTTTGTTGCAGCCACCGCATTGCCTACAGCATAGAAAGACACTGGACTTCCAAATGCTTGTGTTGCCATTTCATTTGATCACTAATATCCAATAATACTTCACTTGCTGATAAACAATTCACTTGCTCTGTCTTTGCAATCAAATGTCCACACTGTAGTTCCATATAAATACCAAAAATTCAATACATGGCCCGTATCCCTTTCAAATAAACAAAAAACATGCAACATTGTCTAGATAGGAGTTCCATTGCTACTAAAATTTAATGAGAAGCATATGCTAATTCTTCTTTAGGGCTTCCTTTCTTCTTTCAACATCAATGTAAAAAATCAATTAACTATATAAACAAAGCACACATTACAAGTGGCACCAACAACTTCTTTTATTCAACGCCTAATTATCCTTAGTATCTTCAAAGCCCTCTTCCTTCTATTTTTACCTAAACATTGTCTACTTGCACTTGCCCACTAAGGCTTCATTATTCATATAGTAAATGTCATTTTATGATAGAGGAGTGTTTTTCTTTTAGAATTTTTCTATAAAAAGTTGGTCATATAAAAGCTCTTTGACATATTTTAATTTAAAATTTAAAAAAATAAAATTTTAGATACCGATTTTGGTCATTATCAAATTACATAGAAATCACCATTTCAATACTTCAACATTCTTCCCATTCAACTACAATTCAGTTGTTGACATTGAATACACCTATACATTCATAAGAAGGTAGTTTTCATGTACATGTTCCAAAATCCCACAAGATTTTTTTTTCCTTCCAGAAGTACAGGGGTCACACGCTTCTTGTAATGTACACTACAAATCCTAGGCACAAATCCAATTGCAACCCTCCATCATTCTTTTCTTCTGTACAAAGTCCACAAGTAAACCACAATTCCATCATTATTGAAAAACATAAATAAAACTTCTATCTAATCAACATGATGGCTTCAATGTGAAAAAAATATGAACTTCCCTAATTCCCTTCTTATATGTAGAATAGAAAATAAAAAAATTGTATTCTATAAAACTTGACTTCATAGTCCTCACATTGAAAGTCATAATTTTTTTCATATCTTCCATTCTTTTTTATAATTGCTAACTCTTATTCAATATTGTTGTTTCCTAGAGACCCACATTTTCCATATACTCTTCCAAGAATTTCAATGAACTTGAGAATTCAAATATTGAATGCCTCATAAAAAAAAACTTGGATTCAACTTGACGACAAGAAATCCTCTTTTATGGTAATTGCATCAGGATTTGAAACTATGAAACCTTTTTTTGTCCCTTAGATTCAATAACTAAAGTTGTATCCACACGATATACATGAATAAAATTTTGGATTGTGACAATTTCTAGAAAGTTCTAGGAATTGGTTTACAGCTAATTTGCATGATGAATACAACCTCATCCTCTGTTACAAATGAGATACAAATTTTACTCCACAATTTCAATAGTTCGTTTTAATTCCTAAGAATACAATGGGGTTTGTGAAAAAATCTCAATGTCTTATAATATATATATTGAACATTACATCTTTTTGTGAGTTTTTTCAAGAAACAAAGATTATATTTTGCATTACAAATAGAAATTTTCCTCATTGTATAATCACTACAAAAAAGAAGGATATAAATGACTTGTCCATAATGACTGCATCGACAAGAATGACTACAAAATGACTATAGAATGACTATTTTGCAATCATTCTTGTCGGTGCAGTCATTGTGAACAAGTCATTTTAACCCCTCTTTTTTTGTAGTGAATCAGAGCCTACTAGCGTTTTCAATCAACACTAAATTACCTTTTCAGTCCTAGCATTAGAAATTTTGTTGGCTTTGCTAAATCATATCTTCTTTCTATTAAAAGAGAACGATCTAATAATTAGTAATGACATTACTTTCTCTTTCTTCTAAGAATACTTCTTCAATATTCCTCCAATTCTTTACAATTTTGGTTCTTAACTTATCACTTCTATATAAAGGTAGGCAAGAAAAGTTTCCAATTTCAACATGAAATAGGACTTGTATATTTTCAATACCTAAGAACAAGAAATTCTTTACCAAATCAATAGTACCCAAAAGGACTACTATAGCAAAAGATTTAATTAACTACAAAACAATTTTAAAAACTAAGTCCAATAATGGAGATCACAAAGGGCTACTCTAAATCCAAAGAGCCACTTATAGGGAATATGGGACTGTGGTGGTTATAATGACTCATACTCTACAATGATTATTGTACTACATGTAGCCTCCTTCAAAAAAGTTGGGCACACAAAATTGAAGTGTATTCTTTGGTTACTAAAGACAATGCCCTTGTTTTTGCTTCATGTCTAATATATACAATTTCCATCCATTTTGGGTTGAAATATAAATGCCAGTTAACAAAAGATTTTGAAGCTACACACGGATGACTTTTTAACTTCATTTATTCTAGTAAAACCATTCAAAACCCCCCAAACAAGTGACCCATTGTGCACATCAGGTACTCTAAGTCTGTGGAAGTCACTTTTTGGAAAAGTAACTCCTACTTTCAAACTAAAATTCAAGATTCCTACCTACCAAATATTTGATCACAAAGTTCAATTACACATGCAACTATACTATTCAAGACTTGTACATTCATGATTTTTTCCATATTAGGTCCAACAAACAATCGCTCCTTCTATTGCCAACAATATTTTGTTTGACATGAATGCATAAAATATTGGATCTCAAAATCAAAATTAAAACTAATTTTGTATAAGAAAATCATTTGAAGCTCAAAACATTGTTAGGTTTATTGAATGGTCATATTTTCTATATTCTCCGTACCAAACCAAAGAGAAATCTAAGGCACCGAAACACTTATAATTTGCATAATACCATAAAGGAAGGACTTTTTTAATGACCAGATTTTATTGGGAGATAATTTAAACCAAACCTAGCGTGAAAAACTACCACTTTAATTCTCAATAATGCATATAAAGATTGCAACCTCTATTACATTTGTAATGTTCATCAATACATGTGTCACTTTAGGATAGTAAAATAAGACTTCAACTTGAACATCCCATATATAAGTTACTTGAAAGAGGTAGATACGAAATTATGCAAGACATAATAGGTACATATTAACAATTGACAAGACCGCACAAAAAAATCTACAAGGACAGAGATCCTAATATTAAAAGTCCACAATTTTTTTTTTAATTGAATTGTTACCAATGTCCAAATAGTGTGCATTTAGTATAAAGACACTTATTAAGCCCTATGGCACTTTTACTTCAAATTCCCTAGCTAATTAGACAAACCTCCATAACATTCAAAACCCCTAAGATTATAGACCACTTCCACTTCTTCCAAAGAATATTAACTAATAAACATTTTTAGAATCTTTACTTCTACAAAAATCAATCGCAGTCCTCAAATTGTCGATTTTTGGACCTTGAATCTTCACCCTTACAGTATATTTAGTGTCTAGGCTTCGGCAAACTTCAATCCATTTCTTCATTCAAATATACATTTCAAAATTCAAACATTTTCCACATGCATTCATATATGTTCAAAATTTATTCTTATTTGTTTTGAATTTAAAACATCCATTTACATTTTTTTCAAAATTCTTCAAAGACATTTCTCTTGAACATCGCTACAAAACATTTTAGCCTTCGGGAGGTTTGCAAGTGCTAAATTATCCTATTACAATAAAAGAGGAATTAAACATGTTTTTATTGTATTATTTTTTCTATACTTGCACCGTGGGGTGTTGGAAATTGAATCCTCAAAGGCTCTCCGCAGGGTTCAGATTTTTCCTAATGCTAAGAAATTAGTGAATTGCTTAATTTAGTTTGCCAAATTACTACATTAAGTGGGAATAATAATGACATATATCACGCTGTAATTGATGTACTCCTTAGTCTCACACCCTAACAAATTTGCTAAAAGAAATTCGAAATTGGTGTATTTTGAGATTTCCAGACTATGTAAAAATAGTTTTTGAACTCTTTCTACATTTATTGTTTCCACAATGTCCATGAGAAATAAAATAGATTATGAAGCATATTATTGTAGCTATAGTCACTTCTTTTAGCTTAACCTCTCAAGGACTAAGAAGATAGAATGTGTCTTTTTTAAAATTCAATGGCACATTCTTACTATGTTTAAACAAATCTCTATATTTTAAACATTTCAAACTTTCCCGCAAACTTGTAGATTCAAATGTTAATGACCTTGTTGCATTTCCTGAATTTCAAAATTTAAGTTTAATAATTCTTTAAAACATTATTTAGGAAATATAATTTAATAGAAAACTAGAAGCAACATAGCTCTTTTATAATAAAAGGAATAGTGAGGATGGAAAAACTATTTTTTTGGACATTTGTAGCCATTACATTCTACAAATAAGTTGTGTTTAGAAAGAAATCTAAAATTTGTATATCTTGCAATTTTTATTTTGCTTTTACAAAGTGTTCAAGTTCAAAAATTAGCTTGCACATAAATTTTATAAAAAATTTAAGGATCCAACTTTGTTAGTTTTGGACTTTTATTCTCTGGGCTTTAACATATTTACGAATTTGAGAGATATCTTTAAGTCCCATTTTTTCAAATTTAAAAATTTTGAAGTTGCTTTTCATTCTAATATAGTATGTATATATATGAGAGGATAAAAAGTATTATTCATCCTCATATAATTTTCCTTCTACAAAAGCTACTTTCTTTCCCTGAAATGTCAATCACCAAAAAATTTATAACCTAAATATTGAGTGGTCAATACTTTCCACAATTTATTTCACGCATACTAGACAAAGTAGTCTTCACTTTTGTAACATTGAAATATTATATTTTAAATCATTCACGTCCAAAAACATATCAAAGAGAGATGATTCATTGAAAATTTCTATTTTTAAAACAAGTAATGCTTTGAGAACTTCAAAACATTTAAGACGAAGAAGTCCATCACAATTTAATTTTGGACTTTGTAATTGCCTATACGGCTTGCATTGTTCTTAAAGTCTTAATCTTTAATCCCTAAATGACAGACCCATGACCATTGATTTCAAACCTCACTGTCCATCATTCAATTGGCTACCACTTTGCAACTAGATATGTATGAAAAATTTCATATTTATTTTTTAGAGATGAAAATACATGTCTTCTTTACTCTAGAAAAAATTTAGATTTTTTTGTGGAAATTTTTTTTTTTTTTAAATTTGAAGAAAAAGTGAAGAAAAATCATATTAAATAGAAAAATATTTCAAAAAATCTGAAAATTTCACCATAAGTGTGTATCACAATGATCAACATCATGGTGTAAACTCAATTTCCGTGTCATTATATAATTAGAAAATTATAGACACTGAAAAATACACCCAAAGTTCATATTGCAATAAAATATTCAATATTTGGAATTTTTTCAAAATTCAAATTGGAGTAGAAACTACAGTAGATGACCTTCATTTTATTAGTTTGACTCAAATTCAAGAAATATCATTTTTGTGGAGAAATTTCAGATTTTAAGCAAAATACTCTAAAACAACATATTTTGTGATTTGTTTTTTTTAATAGCTTCTCATTTTCGTGAAGACAAAAATTGGAAAGAATACAAACTCAATTGGATATTCTTCATAACCCAGTGTGAAAGGTCAACAAGGAAAAGGAAGATGAAAAATGCTTTAGAACTATTTTTAGCTCAATAGTATTGTCATCGGAACGCCACAGAATGGCGTCCGCGACGTTCTAGGGTTAATGGACAAACATGCGTTTCTGGGCTATATAGAATTTTTTGAAAGGTATGTATGACTAGAGATTCTCAAATTATGACCCCAAATTTGAGTAGAAAGTGGGGACGAGGAATATCTTCCATATGCACTAAATTTAAAGACATTTGGAAATACAAGTGAAAAATGATTGCTTAATATGTTTATTTTTTTTTGTAACTGGGCAAGTCCAGGCAAATTTTGAAAAAAACACTTTTTTCAAAAGCAAAATTTAAAATTGGATTTTTAAAGTTATAAATCATTCCATTTTGATCAACAAGTCAAAAGTGATGAGGTTTTTTTGTTAACAAACAGTTATGGATTTTCTACTCTAAAATAAGCTTTCAAGTCCATAATCTTCCTCAATTTCCAATATTTTTCGAAAAATTTAAAATCATGGAATGAATATTGTTGATTATAACATTGCAACCACTTGGATTGCCATTTTTCAATTCTAAAATGAAATTCTTTTTAATTTAGTATTTTGAATCATTTTCTGTTATTGTCTACTTCTTATTTTTTTTCCCAATTTGTTGTTCAATTCCAGATGATGTGAAATTTTCCAAGCCTGTAACTAACTTGTCTACAAAAAATATTCCAAAGAAGAACCACCTTCCTGGATATTATCACTAGAAAAGTGAGCTTATAAAGTGCACATGCCCTAATTTTAGCAAGGCTCAAAAAAGTGATTTTAATTAATTCGGGTGCTTATATCTTGAAATGTATATGCTGCAAAACTCTAAAATTTGTAAAGCATTCTCTCAAGTCAGCATACTATAAGATCCTAAGGTTACATGTATCAAAGAAAGTTTTATCCAAATACTTGTTACTTGTTCTATAAATGACAGTTTCATTAGCGTTTTTAATACCTAGTTTATGAGCGTTACATGGAACTTTAAGGGTTTCAATGCTGTTAAAAGTTCATCTTCTATTATACTATTCTAAAATTGCATTGAAACTTCAAGTGGCCGGTCAACAACAACATTTCTAAAACAACTTAGTAACTTACCCCCACAAAGCACAGAATGAACAACCAATTCTTCAATTTGTGCCACAAAATCCCACACAAAAGTGAAAGACACCTAGAACTTGTGGACAGAGCATGCAATTTTTGTGCAGTAACCATAGAATTTGAGTCTGTAGCTACAGATTTTGGTGATAGAGGCATTGAAAATTGATGATGATCCTTCTACAACATTACGTATCAGTAAACCTAATGAACGGCACTTCTGTTTCCCAGCGCAAGGTGGTTTATACAATGCATAAGACTTGATTCTTGATGCAACATTTTGATAGAGGCTTGGTGGAGACAGACTCTTCCGACATTCCGATACTTCGCAGAGAGACTCGTCGAAGAGACATTCAAGAGACAAACTTTCTTTTGAGATTTCAGTTGCAGAGAGTTGAGAGAGACTGGTTTGATAGAGACTTCGGCAACTCTTCAATGACGTCTCCCAACGTCTTTAGCAGTTCTTCCAAACATTACACAATGAGGGGAAAGCTCGCACTCTTCCAAATGACCCTCTGATTGTTTTCTCCTCTCCTCTATTGTATAGTTACCCTAATTGTTTGTTCAGAACTCTTCAGAACTGTTGCTGGAGTTCAAGTCGGCAGCAAACAAGTATCTTTACGGTGAGTTTTGTGAATCCAAAAAATTGCATTCAAATTTTTGTAGTGGGCTCTTGTTTCTCCGTTTTCTTGATAGCGGTGAACAGCGAACCTCCGTGCCCGCGGAGGTTCATTGTTCATTGAAGTTTTTTTTCTTCGACCAGATGAACAGTGAACCTCCGCGCGTGCGGAGGTTCACTGTTCATTGGAGTTGGACGCCTGAGTCACTACGGTTATTTTGTTTAAATAAATAAAAACAAAAGGGATAGAAAAGGAGTTTTGATGCACCCGCTTTTGTTGCTGCAGGTCAATCTCCGCCCATCGCATTGCATTAGTGACTTCCTCCTCTTTGTCTCTGTGTTTTTTTGCCAAAGGTCAAGCTCCACCAGCACCCTCGTAACCGGCTTCCTCCTCTCCGTCTCTGCGATCCACAAAATACTTCCGTGAGCAAATGGAAATCTGTGAGCGAAAAGAGGGTGCCAAAATTCAACTTCTCTTGGAGCGTGCAGAACGCAAGTAAGAATTTCTTGCAATCATCTCGTACTTTCTATGTGTGCTTGCCGGCATTGGGGATCTTGATAGAGCATGACAAGAACTCCTCCTGTTTTGAGGGTAAAGCTGCAAAGCAATTGTTGGGTTCGAAGGTAGTACGCCAATCTTGCCATTTTCCAGCCTCCTGTGGCTTGTTAGCTTTGAATTCACAGGGACAGTAATTCAAGCCAACCTTCAGAGGTTGCCGTACTCTGATGTTGTTGAGAGAGAGAGTTCCATTAGAATGATTGCTGAAATAAAAAAATAAAACAAAAGCAGTTGATTTAGCACTTCTCGCAAACCTATCAGTATCATTAGAACTGTTAAGGTTCAACAAATGTAGCCTCGAAAGATAGAAGCAGTGACAGCTGAGATTCCAAAGAATTGTAGAGAACCGTTACTTCTTGAATGACACCCCTAGATAACATTTGGTTGGTCAAGGTTGAAGCTTACCACAAAAGAGCAGCTAGCGCTAGTGACTAGAGATTGAAGAAGCTCCTGCTCATGAATGCAGGCTTTGTGATCATTGTCAGGGCGACGTCTTCGTAGCCAAGGAGGTATTGCAATGTAAGAAAGTCGGCTGCAGGACGTTTCTAGAATGAGTCTCGATGGTCTGGTGCTTGCAGAACTTGATAATATTGTTTGACTGGGTGATTGCTACCTATATGAATTCAATCACAGAACTTCTAGATAGCTAAGCTGCACCCACAGTAGGGCTAGGACGTCAAAACAAATTACATTTCAACATGAGAGACGCTGAACTATTGAATGATTAAAATGGCAAGTACAATTGGTAGAACCTAGAATGAAACTCAAAGTTGCTAATAGGATTTGCATTTGTAGTTCAAAATTCTGGTGTTATAAGGTAGCTCTTACCTCCGCTAATACCTTCCGTCTGTGCTTCCTGCTTGGCAATCAGCAAATTCTTCTCATTCCTTCTTCTTGGCAATTGGAGTAGAAGAGTTCGGGAAGACTGTCGCAGAAGAAGACAAGGGGGTTGCGTGTCGGTGCTTGGCGGAGGAACGCAGACGTGGTGATTTTTGACTCTTTCTATTGTATCCTAACTCCCTGTTTGTATTGCCATTGATTAGGAAAGGTGGCCTGCAAACACACAAATTAATTAGCAAGTGTTGGGAGGTATTAATACAAAACTAGGATTACTAATAATTGCTTCCCTTTTCATGGTAAGAGTGAACTGTGGACTAGCCTAGAACCTCAGCTTCCGTCCATCATCGCAGAAGGATATGAAGAAGAAGACCGTCCCTGCAGCCTGAAATCCCTTTGCCTTATCTTCCTTCGTATTATATTTTGGGTGATGTTATTTCATTGACAAGGGCAAATGCAAATACATTCAAATTTTTGTCATCATTAAAATGAATGAAAGAATTCAAGTTCACTTATGTGAGATCATGTTGTACTTGTTGATTGTGCAATGTATGTGTGTTTTGCACAACTGCAACAAGGAATTCAAAGGTTTATCATTTTAGAAAATTGTACATGCTTGAAAATAAGGAAATTCAATGCTAGACCAGTCCATGAAGTGGTTGTTAATGGTGTTCAATGAACACTATAGAGTGGTAATATTAAAATGAAATACTAATTTCTCAAGTTGAGCCGACCTGTCCATAAAGCAAACCTGAAAATTTGGACATAAAGTGCAAGCACCCAAAACCGTCAGTATTAAGCAATTCAGCATGGTTGGATGCAACTTCTCGTAAAAATAATATTTTTGAAGTATTGCCAAGTGAAGATCATGAATACTAAGAAAAAGAAATAGGTTTTTTGAATATGGTATGTAATTTCTATGATTTTTCAAATATATTGCTTTCTAGACCAATGAAATTGTCACAGGGTGGAAGCAGAACTTAAATAAATAAAAATCAGATGAGAGCAAATGAAATTTAGGTATGTGTTTTTCAAATGCGTCAGCCAATCAAACCTAAGCATTAGAAGCACACATTACTGAAATGTAAGGGACAAAAGTAGTGACAATCGGGTATGTGTTTTTCAAATGTGTCAGCCAATCAGAGCTAAGCAATAAAAAGTGTAAGTGTAGGGACAAAAATAGTGACAATCTAAGGTACATGAATGGAGTAGGGACGCTAATGGTGGTTTCTACTCTCATTTGGACATTTGTGAGTAATTTTATTATAGCATGGTCTAGCATAGAAGGATTGATTTGAATTCATTCAAAATTGTGCCTTACCACACAGATAGTGCCAATTCAAAATACCTTGTTAGTAAAGTTGGTGCCACCCTAAATAAAAAAACTCCCTAACCATTAATTAATAGGAATTTGTCAATAGAATAGTAAAGGACAAAAGAAACCATTGGAAGTTGTACATTTTAGAGAAGGGTGCTCCTAGCTGGCTAAAACGCAATTTTCAATCTATTGCAAAGTAGTTTTGGAATTGTTTGTTTTTGGTAATTTCAATTTGTGAGTTGTTCAAACTTGTTGTACGTACCTAAGTAGGTTGTATTAAATGTACAGATGTTTTTCAATTCCTTTTTGTCAACAAGGTCAAATACGACAGGAGAGAAGTGCATTCTACAAAACACTAATCAAACAAAAAAATGGTTGAATTGTAGGAATTCAGAGGGCCTGTGATTTACTCTCCCAAGTTCTGATGTACATTGTCTACAAGTGAAATACTTGATTCTTTTTGTCTGAACATACTCTCACTACTTTAGTGCCCCTCTCTCCATTCCCACAACTTTTGTATTCATTGACAATATCTATGTAGGAGTGTCTATTTGAATTTGTGGATCATTTACAAATTTTGGATGATATGCCAGCGCTCGAAGTGTCACTCATCCACTTCAAACTTTGGCCTTAAATCTTAGCATCTAGGTAGCTAATGAAAGTATTGGATAAGCCTTGCTAGTGTATTGAAGTAGCACATAGTAAATGCATCTAATAAGATAAGGTAGAGCCACCCATTCCCGACCAATGACCCATTCCCAACCTATTGTTTGGAAAATGTAAACATTTGAAGGTACAAGGTTGCATCCATGTCTCCAGTGAGTATATAATTTTCACATCATTGAATGTGCTATTTAATTTTGATATTTTCACTATGCATGTATAGTAAAAATACAATGTATCAATAGAGCCGCATTTGCATGTAGATGTCAAAGTAAACCGTAAAGTTTAAGAATTTAATTGAGTAAGGGTCACTTTATTATTCTCATTGGACAAACCCAGTTATTGTAGTCAATGGCCACAAAATTAAAGGAACTCATTGAATTCAATTACCAAGCAATGTGTTCAGTTTTATAGTAGGAGGTTTTTAATGCGTCTATGTAATAGTTGCAATGAATTCTGATAGGTTAAACATCTTTAAACATCTTTTATTAAATTTTTCCTAAAAGACAAATCAAAAATTTCATCTAATGCAAGTTGCGTCATGCTTCGCAAAACCTTGCAGAAGTTTGTAATCAATATATGAAGTTGAAAAGTAGTAGTCACCTAAATTGCACACGTCCTAAAATATAACCTTTTTGCATATTATTGATATTCTATTTACTATTGTGGAGGACATAATACTTCAATTCTATATCAACAAAAAAGTTATAAACTTTTAAAGGAGCCCTCTTAGGAAATCTAAAAATTTCAAGGTTCTATTTGAGTTTCTTTGAAAGAAAAATCAAGAATGTGTGGTCGAATATGTTTATAGAAGTTACAAAATCTCAATTACGTGGTTAGATTGTTGTCAAGTACTTCTTGTTTTTTTTCATTCCTAATGAATTTCCACCTGTATCAAAGGTCTTTGTCCAAACCAAATTAGATTTATTATTGTTTAATGAATTTAAATAAATGGAGATGGAAAAAATATATAGATTTTTTAAATAATTATTAATAAAAAACAATTGTACATGTAGTTGGTATGATTATGCTACTTGACAGTAAATGTGATGGTGAGAAAACTATTCTGGCACTATTTTCATATGTCTTCAAAATATGTAGATGGAGTTGCTTTGGATATTATGGATGTCAAGGCAAAAGAACATTTTGACACCATTGTACTTGAGGATATTATTGAATACTATTGAAGAGAAGAAGCTTTTAAGATTCATTAGAGTAGAATAGAAACATAGGAGCAAACATGAAGTTTCTTTGAAGAAGAGAAAGTAAAGAGGTTGACTTTACTAGCCTCCTAGCAATAAACTTTGGTAGGTAGTAGAAATTGAAAACAAATTCAAGTCAATGGAAGATCCACATATAGGTATTGTATACACTAACATGTGAAGTATATTTTCATAGCTACTTGGAATTTTTGTCCTCAGAATGATTGAATCCAATATTATGTGAAGAAAATGCTCTACCATGTATCAAAGCAACATGTTTTATTTCTATGAATTTTTATATTTTTGCACCAAAAAAGAAAGTCTCATTTCAGCAGGATTCTTGTAGTTTTTTAATTGTCTATTATAACCCCAACCTATATTTTAGGATTCATTTTTTGGAATATTGGCACGCAATGAAAGTTTAATTGATTTTTTAAAATACAGTAAGATTAAATATCTTACTAAATTGTATTAGATGTTTTCAAATTTTATTGAAGGATAGGAATTTTTGGCTATCATTACAATAGAAAATGCTATGAACAAAGTAATTGGCCTTGCTAAACAAGCTAATGATGTAATGGTTTATGTGAAGTAGGGGGAGAACAAAAAAGAGTATTGGAGCTCAAAATCAAGACTCAAGTGCAAGCACTTCTGGGTGAGCTCCTTGAAATAGCTATTTAGAAGTCAAATGTAAATTTCATTGAACTTTTCAGTAGACGCAGCTGTTATTAATTAAAGGACATTAGTCACGTTAATTATAGATTAATAAAATGGCTACAACTTCTATGTGAGCAGGTGCAAATTTATAAAAATTATGATATGTGTTTTACAAGTTTTGTTTGAAATTAGAGGTTTAAGTTACAATTCTAGGAATTCCAACTTTGAATTCAAGATTACTTAGCTTATATCATGTATGTATTTGTCTACATCTGGGAGCACTCAGCACTTCTACATTTTGTTAAAGTGTGTTCATTGCTACTATGTATTACCTAAGAAGGAAAACAAATTTGCATAGCTATGTTAAATTCCGTATAAAAAAATGCAAGTTTAGGCCTTTGCAACTATTGGGAAGTTTTTGGATAATTTATGAAGAGAGAAGGCAAGTATTTGAAGTCATTTGCTCCATTGTGACCTAATTGAATGTAATGATTGCTGTGAATCATAATCATTGAGTTTGCCAGGAAGTTGTTATTAAAAGTAATTTCTAAATTTGTAGAGACTTAATTATTTCAAACTAGAAATTAAAACAAATTCTCATATTCTTAACTAGTTGTATCCTTTTTTCAAACGTGACATTTGAAAAGAAAAGTGAGAAGAATAATATCGATTTTGCAATCACAACTATCTCATGATGAATCTTTCTAATCTGTCAATCCTTAATTTATTGTCTCTAGTTTTCATTTCCTACATGATTTATAACAGATGGTTACAATTTGTACAGAATCTAAATAAATTTAGTAAATGTTGGCTTCTAGTTTAAATTCTAAAAGGATTCCTACAAACACGTGAAAAGCAAAAGGCATTTTGAAATTTATCTAATCCAAAGGAATACAATGTCTATTTCAAGCATAAATGATTTCCACAAGTTTAGAGGAAAGAGGCAATTGTAATTGCTTTTACATTTTCTTGTAGTAGTGATTGTAAACATTTGTTAATTGTTTCTGGAATATGAAAGTTGAGGAACCCGCCTATGTCAATTGATTTGAAAACCTACTTTGAATGAGTGATGCACTAGAACAGCAAATTTGTAGTTCAAGAGGATATCATTTTGCAATTCTTGAGGAGTTTTTTCTTAGAATGACCATTACAATGTAAATGATAATTAAATTTATTTGCTATTGCCCCTTTTTTTGTAAGCAAATAGCTTTCAGAAGGGAACGGAGGGAAAGAAGTTTGAAGTGCATAAGACAGTGAGAGGTAATTCAATTGAAGCAAAGGACTGAAAGCATAGGAAAAAAATGCGGAAGATCTAAAATCAACAGGAGGAAGAGCTTTTGCATTAGGTATAGTCGAAACTCATTTATTTTCTAGGATAATTTTAGGAGTGAGTATTGTATTGCTGAATAATAAGGATGTGTAGCTGCATTATGTCATGTAGAATACAAACTTCTAGTAAACTGATAGTCCTAGAGGTTCTTGTTATGGAATTCATTTATAATTGTCTAGGAAAATGACGGTTATAAATGAAGGTTCGAGGAAGATGCTATTGTACAACATTGCAAGAAGCAATGCTTAGTACTTTCTAATGAATACAAATAGTGATGTACTTCATGTGTGTTGTTCAAAGTTGCTTTAGTTTATAGTTATTTGTATTTGGAAAGCACAAATGATGGTAAATTGCAAATGAAATAAAACCAGAGAATATGAAAAGTTTATCTAATATGCCTTTTTTATTCAATGTATTTACAAAATGGGAATGTCCTACACTTGATTATTATTTGTACTACTTTGTAGACATTAATGACATAAATTATGTCGGATTTGTAGAGTGACGTACTACGCTAGTAAAAGACAATGATATGTACAATAGTACAAGAGTACAAATATGTAAGTGTCCATATATAAAATGATGTCATTGCACATTTTAAAATAAATACTTGAATTGATGCTATGGATGTTTTAATTCTTTGAAAACAAGTTAGTTTCCTTTGTATAATATCCTATTAATTGCCATTTTAATAGTATAGTGTAGAGTTTAAATACTTTCATTGTTTTATATATGTATTGTTGAAAGTTTTTGTTTCACAATAACAACATGTAGTACAAATAGTATTTAGAAATTATGATTGTATACAGTATTGGACATGAGCTCTAGAACAAACAAAAATTTGTATTAGAGACGTTGGTTCACTGGATTGGAAGACAAATTTTCTAGAACTTGAGAGTTTTTGAAAGCAAATTTGAACTAAAATGTCTATAGTATTGGAGAAGTAAATGAAGATTCTTTCTATGAAAACCAAAAAAAGAATGATGAGATTTCCATCACAAGAAAAATTGTTATGTGAAGATATGTTTGAGGAAGAAAGAAAGCTTTAGTTGTTTGTATTTGTAGTACTTAAATAAAATGTACAAAATCGAAACAATTGACATGGTTATAGCAAATGAATTAGAGTGTGTAGAACTTCATATTACCCTAAACATATGAATTTGAATTTGGAGATCAATTTTGTTATTATTGATCTATGAAGAAGATGTTATGATTGCTATTGAAACTTGATGTATATGTAAGTTTTGATGTTGGATCCATAACATGGATAGCATTTTGTCCAACATCATCTACAAAGTGTACATTTTGTACCATAAAATGTAAGATAAGCATAGTAAACTGTGAGTCTACAATAAGATGTTAGAGTATGAGCAACTTTTTATTCTAGAAGTAGGCATTTTTATTTTTTTAAATTTATTCGATCGTATTAGCGTATAAACACAAGCATTGGTAGGTGGTTATTCAAAAGTTAATTTTTGTTTTGCCTTTTTTTGGTGCTTGCTTTTACTTTAGCTTGTAGGCTTAAAAAAAATATACGAACACAATGTGGAGGATATTCATATTTTGTTATATTAGAAGTTCTTACATATGTTTATTTGCATGCTAGTAGTATTTTGGATTGGAGATTTTGCTACTATGATTGGAGCCTTTGAAAGAAGTAAGAGTTTTTGGTCATTATTTCTTTTGGATCCTTTTTTGAATAGCAAGAACATGTGAAGAGAGTCTGCTTCTTTTGAATAACTGAGAAGTTCACAAAAAAACTATCATGTCTGAAAGAACTACTAGAATAGCATTCTTGAATTTATTGATGTGGTTGTTAAAATTTTAAAAGACATTCTAAAGTAATAAACGGCACTTGGAATTTTCATTAATAGGGCATCATGGTACCAAGGGTGCATTCAAATTGGTTGGAGCATGGATGGTGGATCGTAGCAAATGGTTCAGAGAAACCAATTTTGTGGATCATGATGTTTCCCATTTAAAAAGACTGATATTGGACTCCTCTGGCTACATCATGTGGGGTTATTGAGAGCCTTGCAGGCACCGTTGAAGGAGGAATGACATTGTCTGTGACTAACATAGACTTGTTACTAGAGAGGTACAAATTGAGGAAGAAGCTACTTCTATTACTAATTCTAGCAAAGCTACTTCTTGCTCTCTCACCTATGAACGGTTTGAGGGCTTTGGCAAAATCCTACAGGACTATGCCAAAGGAAGAAAAGGTTCAATGAGAAGCTTGTGTTCATAAGTTCAACAAGTTCACCCCTGAAGAAGCTCGTGAAGCACGGCTTTGTTATTTTAAGATTCGAGGGTATGAAGACCTGCGAAGAACTAATCCTGTTGCTGCCGAAGTGAGAGCTCCTCCTACCGAACCACAAAGACGTGGCATACCGGAAACAGGGACAGAGGAAGAAGAAAGGATTCAAACTTGTAATGCTGTCCAAAGACATTGGCAAAGAGCAGCCTCGCAAGGACCACCTCTATAAGGCAGTGATGGCGAAGATACTATTGATGAAGATGTATCTTCTGAGAGGGAGCCGGAAAGAGAGTCAGAGCAGGAACTTGCAAGTGTATTGGGAGAAGAAATGCAAAATCAATAGTGGTTTTCCCAATGGAAACGCAGTATAATGATGGGTACATATAAAGGCATGATGTAGTGTTCTATGCAAATATAAATAGCATCAGAAATGTAACAAATGCAGAGACGAACCACAGAGTGCTCATGGACTGGTGAGTGAGTGAAATGTACGAGCGTTTGAAAAAATTGAATGCTGATGGCGTGAGTGCAATTACACTTCGTCCCATTGCATTTCTATACGAGAATACCAATGACAAGGGAGAGATAGACTTGATGGAGATTCCTTTCAGGCATGAAGGTGCTATCCGGGAATTTGAGTTTGCATTTACGAAACACAATCCTGAGAATCCGGAGAACCCATCGCTTTCGATTAGTATGATGAAGACTTGATGGTTGCAACAAAATATTATGTGGGAGCATGTGGATGGGCAACATATTGTAGCTGCATGCAAACAAGCTCAAAAAGAGAACAAAGAGGGCAAGATGTCTAATGAAGAATACAAGAAGCGATTTGCAAGGTGGAAAACAAAGTTTGTGGTGTATAATAATCCACAATTTTACATTGAAGCATTGGTCAGAATAAATGCAAGGGAGTTTGACTGGACGTTCTTCACCACGTATTACAAAAATATCATAAAGCTACGGGACATCTGGAAAGCTTGTGGGAGTCCTAGTGCGGTTTCTAGAATTGATGACGAGCACAAAACCAAGGCATTGACAATGGCAGCAAGTGCATTGCATTTGAGCCAGGAATTACCTAAGCATATGTTGCTTGGATTGTTGTTAAAGAAGATGATCGACTACATATGACATGCTTGGAACAAAGATGAAGAATCCTACAAGGGGATCTTAAAGGTGTGCAAAGATTTTGAAGAAGGGAAGTTGTTTTTCAGCAAAAAGTCGGAGAACAAGTGGAAGAAGCTAGTAAGAGAACAAAATCTCAATGTCACAGTGGATGCAACTCCCCAAAGGAAGAGGATGGAGAAGACATGGTTTAGGCCTTTGAGCAGAGTTTCAAAGGAGACTTACGTATATATGGTCAAACAAATGGCAGCTAAGGATGTGGTGAATGGGAAGCATGGTGAACAAAAATATTACTTCAATAGTGCTACTTCTTTGAACCCCCCAGTAGATACTGTTGCAATGGATCGTTTGCAAAGGAAGGATGTGGTGAGGAATCAAATCCAATACTTGATGGTCCAAACAGGGGATGAAAATCTAGTATCAATAATTAAGTCTTTTGCCATAAATGCCAGCAAGTATGGAGATGAGCATGGAAGGCTGTTCAGCTTGATGGGGAAGACACTGGATACTGAAATAAAGATGTTGTGGAGTTCATCTACTGTATCCATGGTTGAATTGCTGAACAATCATGCAAATTTAATCCCAGCGGTTGTGAGGCATCACTTTACGGATATCAAAGAGGGCCGCAAAGGATATGCAGGCTATGGTCGAGACGTGGAGGATGTGTCAAATGCACGTTGGAATTGGCAAGTGAAACTCTCCGCTGTGGAGCACCAAGAGAGAGAAGCAATACATCACGTGAGGTGTAGGGGAGGGATCTTTGAGGATGAATACGTAGAACTTGGTAAATTGTGTCTATGGATTTTTGATTGTAGACGTGGAGGTTTGGAAGGTGTGGATGCAGTATGGTCCAACAATGACTATAGCAAGGTTCTACAACAACTTCAGAAGTGGATGTCTTCTATTTTACGATGGATAGCCATATTTCTCTTTCGACCAGGCACAGAATTTGACGAAGCAATGCAATCAAAGTTGGCTTTGCCAAATGACTTGTATTGTATGCAAGGTTTATGGATATTTCAACCGCAAACCGTTTCTTCTTATGTTCATGATCTGCGGCATAGTGATCAAAGCGTGCAAAAAGTACAAGTTGTAAAGGACATTACCATCATCATGCAGTATCCCAAAGAGTTTGGACCTAAGGACAACTTTCCAAGAAGCGCAGACTATTTGGATGTGATCTTTCAAGACTCTTGGAGTACCAAAGTGATGCCGCGAATGGAGGACAAACTCAAGAGGACACCAAAGGAGTTGAAAAGGACGGTGCACATGTATTTGCCACCGGATTGGAGGCTGGTGACGTTGGGCATCACAATGGCTGTGCCAGGGATTCTGGAAACAGGTTTTGTCGGCAGTAACATTATCATCATGGAAGGCGGAACGGCTCGTACACAATATGTGTACAACATTGCAGCGAATGTACAGAGAGAAAATGGTGATGGTGAACAATACGAGCACAGCAGCTGAGCGCAGGTCCTCACAGATATTGTCGCTTGATCCTGGACCTTCCGAAGCAGGTGCAAGTTTACCTCATGGTAGGCTTGAAAGGATAGTGCAATCATTGAGTGACTTGTCAGACAGAGAAGAGAGAGTAGAAGTGCATGGATGGGAGAAGCGGAAGGGAAAAGCGATCGCCGTTGATTCTGGAGCTTCATCAACGATTGATGATGCTAGTAATGCAGATCGGACACAGACAGATGATTTACTTAGTGGTGGTTGGAGCTTGGGCTCAAGAGACACCGATGTTGAAAGCGACGCCCGCGAAGACCTAGCAGATGTTATGGAAGTAGAAGCAGACCCTACATATGTGCCAGCAAAGAATGCTAGTGATTTGGAGAACAATGAATTAGGGGGTGCTGAAACGGACATGGGGAAAATTGAAGGTACACCTGCCATAACGGAACCCTTGTCGACATTGTCACCATACAGCTTTTTAAATTCTGAGCCGTTGCTTTTAGGCAAGGATGGGTATTTTTATAATAGGGAGAACGTACGACAAGTTCGTCATGGTAATTATGAGGGACCTCACACATATGAGCGAATGAGTTCTATCTTGGAAGCACCTACACTGCCCTGATTTTATTAGAGGCAGTGCCATTGCCCATTGCAAGCGCTACGGTGGATAGGGCATTGCAATACGCCTCTATCCCTCCACTGAGTCCAATTGGTGGACCAAGTGTAAATGAAGAAACAGAGGCAATTCATGAAGGAGAAGCGGAAGACTTAACACAGTCATCACCACGCGTATTGGAGACACCAGATGAAGTAGTGCAGTAATTGAAGGTCATTGTGGTACATGTGACGTTACTTTAGGATGTGTAGAAGTCCTATTTTAGGGTGTGTTTGTTTTGAAAGTGTCGGTAGATGTTGGAGTGGATTTTTTATGTGTTGTGTGAATCAGATCTTTAAAATGAGAGGGTATTGGTCATGCCTTCAATATCATTTCGATTTCCTAAATAAATTTTCCTGTGATTAATGTGATTTTATGTTTTTCATGTGTTATTGGCAAAAAAACGATATGATATAATTGTAATTACAATTCATTCTGTTGAAAGACTAAAATACAAAAACAAAAAAAGTAATTGAGATAAGACAAATATGTATTCTTCACTTGTTTAGCCTAAAAATAGTTTGAAAATCATCCCCATATAAAATCTGTATGCACTAGTGAAGGGCACAAAGATCTCAAAAAAGTGAAGTATTCTTGAAAAACTTGGGGGTACTCAACTTTTCAAAAAAAGGTTTTTTAATGAATAGTAATGCATATGGTCAATGCACTTGGCCAAGTGCAAAAATGCCTAATTTTGTGTTATAAACACTCCATTTGTAGTGAGTTGCTAGAAATTGCTATGAGGCCAAAAAAATGTAGTTTGGTCTTTTAAAAATTAAAAGTGTAATTATTGATTTATCTCATTTTGTACTCATGAGTTCAAATACTAAACAAACTTGCAATTTTGTCCATATGAACAACATTAATTTTGTAATAGTTTGATAATATTTTGATGGTAGATATCTTCACAATAATATTCAATTATTTTATGAGTTAGAATTATTGTGAATTTAATTTTGAAACTTTAAAATTATTTGAAATTATATGTGGCAAAAATATTCTGAGTAATTACAAATGTACAATATAGCCATTACTTCCCGATATATATCCAATGGAGTTTGAATGCATTCCTCTCTATAATACTTTTGTGGACACATACGTATCTTGAAGCTTGCTGCTCATTGGCAGCAAGGTTGAGAATTTCTAGTCACTCCACATGCTGGCACCATTGGTGCCCTCAAAAATCCTAATTGTTTCTATGCACTTCTTGTTGACTATAGCTACCTGCAAAGGCCTTCCACTAAGTCCAAAAACTTTCTAATGTTGCAACATGGACCATTATTATATCTTAACACTTTAAGGACCAATCGACCAATTTTGGGTCGAAATTGCCACATTTTCATTTGTGAAGTCCGATTAGTTGTGAATTGGGAGACGGGCCAAAGAAGACAAATGTGGAGAATTCACAATGCCATCTATAGGAACAAAAATGAGGCCAATCTAAACCTCTTTGTGGGCTCAAGGTTGAAATTAGTGACGGTTTTTGGTTAGAAATACAACATTTGAAAATAAAGATGCATCATAATAAACCGGGTTGCGCCGTAGTTTGCCATAAAATTCACTGCTACACAGTAAACCATTCATCTTGCACCCATTGGTACGGTCGGATCTTTGATAGGCATCTATTTGATTCAACCACAAAACACATTGCCCACCAAAATCAACCACGGTCCTTAATGGATTAATGCCCTTACATTTGAAATATTTGTTGAAACAGACAATACGTTCAATTTATATTTTGTAGCCACATACAATGAAATTTTAAATTCAATTTTTTGTTCACAAACTAGAGTTTATGATGCACATAATTGATCCAAAAATCCAAAAAAACTAAATTATCATTGTCTATTTCATCAAAAAGTTGAAAATTTTATAAAGGTCAATGTAATTTTTGGCAATTTTTGATTACATTATAAACCCCAAACTCTAAAAATGCTTATATGTGGTTGAAAATATAAATTGAACACATTATCCGTTTCAACAAATATTTCAAATGTAAGGGCATTAAAATATAACAATGGTCTATGTTGCAACCTATATTCTCCCTACAATAAATAATGCAATCCCATGCTCTCAATTTGAAAAGTTCAAATATTGTGAGAACCATCATTTGCATGCTTGTCAAATTGTCAATATTTACATTCTATAAATGTCAATTTCCTTCAATTTTTATATGCAACAATCTGAAATGATGTATACCAAGATGCCAAGGCACAATTTTTTTTTCAAAGTTATATGAAAATATTGACAAAAGATAAAGTGATTCCAAATCATTGTGAATAAAACCAAGTTTTAGACATGGCTAACTTTGAAATAATTTTCTTTCAAATTAGAACTAATTTTCCTTCCATTAGAGCGGTTTTGGAGGCTTTGGAAAATTGTTTCAGGCCTGTTTCCTAGTCTGCCTAGATTCAAGAACGACAGTACAGGCGTGTCAGATTTTTTTTTCAAAAAAAAAAAAAAATTTTTTTACCAAAATATCATTTTAACCAAAAAAAAAATTTATTTTTATTTTTTTTATTTTTTCAAAAATGACGTGGCAGTTGCTTGGCCACATCAGTCTGGCCATTTGGTAGCATTCCAACATTCCTGCAGAGTTCTCACAGTTTGGGAATTCGCAGTCTCTTAGAAGGCCCAAAACTCCTCTAATGAAACTTCTAAAGTAGAATATACTATATTACACACTACAACTTTCATATATCCACTTTAGACTTTGTCCATTAATGTTTACAATATGGTTGTTTGAATGAAAACATCTAAGATTTGTAATCAATTTTATTAGTGGTTGCAACTCATCATTGACAATAATAGATATTTCAAGCATGTCATTCATTCCTAGATAGGAGTTGCATTTAGAACATGGCTACTTTTAGAATAGACTACTTTAAACCTTAAATGCCAAGGTCTGTTTCGAGCCTCTTGGAATTTACTCTAAATTGAACAAAAAAAAAACATTTTGATAAGTTGAATCAGTTTTTTTTTAACTGTAACCATACAAATTCAACTAGACATGTTAGAGATCATATAGGAAAAGATATATATATATATATATCATTTAAAGATGAAAGATTATAGTGTTTGCCCATTAGAATGTTAAAACTATAAAAATCTTTGAGCTCTCTTTTTGCATGTCAAAACTAAAAAATTCAAGACCAAAAAAGAAAGAAGATTAAGGGTCTAACATATTTAACCCCAATCAATTTATGGCTTCTCAAAATCTACTCAACAATCTTTTTAAATGAATTTCTATGTGATCTTTTCTCCAAGATCTACTGTAGTGTATTTGAGGCTCATTTCCAAGAGCCCTCAACACTATGAAAAGTCAAGATTGCAATGAGTACCTTTTGTACAAAATCTTGAATAAAAAAATCATAATGATTCATTTTCAAAATCGGATTTTTAAAGCTAAAACTAGATTTCAAAAAGAATCTTTCAAAAATATAAACTACAAAAAATGGCAATTTGGTAAGGTTTTATTTAACTTCAAAGTTTCTTTGACACCACATTTAGGTGCCTTACGCATTTAAGGGTTAAATTTGGAGATTACAATTGCAAATCTAATAATTAATTTATAATTCAAAATTTGTTAACAAATACCAAATTCAAATTCAAAGTAATAATTCAAAGTTGTTAACCCCTAACTACCTAAGCGACCAAATATGGTCACTCTAAAGTTCCAAGCTCATTTGGGCATGGGTAGTTAAATTCCTTTGACCGGTTAAAATTTTATTACAAACAATATTGATGGTTAACTATTGGAAACTTTTATTTTTCACTAAAAAAGATAAATATTTGATTTCTGTGAGGTCCTCAAAGGCATATATATATCATTAGTGGAAGAATAAAGTTTACAAATTTTACTTGACTTCCCGGCTTTGAACAAAGCTTGCCAATTTCACTTGATTTGAAATCCAAAAAGTTGTACTTATCCATTTGCTTTGAAAATGGTCCCAATAGAAAGAGCAAAGTGTTTTCATGATTTTCACTATTGAAAATTTAAACATGCAAGTGTTAATTTGGAGTTATTTACAAATTCTATTTATCAAATAAAATTGCGTTTCAACAACTACAAGGTGGACTATGTAATGAGCTTGATAGCTCTTCATTTGAACTTTAGTTTTTTAGAAGTGCATTTTAATGTGCTAACACAATTTCAAACTGTTCATGTCCCATCCAACCCCAAAAAACTCTTATATGCAAATTTCTCAAACATTGTGAGAAGGGGCAGCATACTAAAAATAGCATACTTACATTTCTCTTGTTATAATCTCACAACTCCAATGCAATTTACACAAAATTGGTAAGCACACTAATAAGCAAGCTCTCTAAACATCTATACAATTAGATTTTGAGAAAAAAACAATTTGCTTCATTGGAGATACCTATAAACTCATGCTCTTTTTTAAATGGAAAAATACACTTGGAAAGGCTTAGGCACTTAGGGGTTAATTCATCATTACAGAACTTGAAATTAAGGCATCACGGTTATATTCCATAAATAGAACTTCACTTGACAATTGCAACAATTGGAACTTGAGACAACTTGTGAGCTGCCTCCATTTGTGACAAGCGATCATACAACCGAAGCCAGAATAATCTGGTTGCTCTATACGATGACAATCACCAAATCAGTACATAATAAAACATCCAGAAATCAGCACCATAGTTGCCTTTATCTAGAACTCAGACCGAAAAAAGATCCAGTAACGATCTCTGTATACCTTCACTCACATCATACACGGACTCTTGCGATGTAGAGAGCTTTAGTCTCTACTCAGCAACATCGTTCAGCATAACTCATCTTTGGAACCCAGCACGCCTCGCGGTGCTTAAAAATCGTGAGCAGAACTTCTTGGAGTATTGGCTCCCCCAGGCTGTCCCATCGGTGGTCGCGTCAAAGGCTTCAGCTCTTGCATAATGTCGGAGAACGTAGGCCTCTGTCTTGGATCCCTGAAAGCTTTAACGAATCCGTCAGATATTTTAACACTCCCAGACTAATTTCAGGAAATAAGCAGCCAAACATGTAAACAACAATTAAATACAGTTTACTTAGCTGACGCGGGTGATATCTCAAATGCTCAAACTTAGTCGTTTTCCTATGTGACATAGCTTTAGGATAAGAAATATTTGGCTGGAAAAAACCGAAACGCATTGCGCAGATAATGCCTAACATTTGTTGCTTAGTTAAATGACGGGGACGGGGACGGAAGGTTTCCATGGGAGGATTCGTTACGCACATTCGCCAGCATGCTTGAATAATATTAGCCACAGCTGGATCAATGTTCTCTGGTATCGGAAGCCTTCGGTGTTGGAAGCCAACAGCTCCCACCACCTGCACAGCACAAGACAAGCCATTCCAAGGACACGTCATTCAACTAATAAGCAACTTTAAAATACTAAAAAAACATTAGATTGTGATAACTGAGCAATAGCATCTGTAATCAAGTTACAAGCGTCACTCAGGGGCTAACCTGGATAGGGTTCATGCCAGCCCAAGGTTGCTGGAGGGTCGCAAGCTCCCAGAGAATGACTCCAAAACTATACACGTCCGATCTGCACACCAGAGGAATTCATTTAAAGGTAGAACAACCGCAACTCCAAATTGTGGTGATACCATCTAGATTGCTATCTTTTTCTAATTAGACATTTCCATGTCCTCGATGACAGTTCCATGTCCCAGATACTGGTTGGTGAACAGGGAGACAAAAATAAGATTTCTGTTTCTGGAGAATGACTTTTTCTTTGGGCGATTTTCGAGGTCTGCATTCAAGAGCTTAAACGAAAATGCACACAGCTTCAGAAAATAAAGATTCCAACTTAGTTCGCTTTGTCATATTATTGCTAAGTATAACGATTAACCTCCAAAATAGCAGAAAAATTTGTTCCTAAATAGGCAAAAAAATGCATTACAAAACTTATTATTGCAACAATTCGAAACCAGCCTACAATTACAAATCTGTCATGCCATAGTCTTCATCATAGACTCTGCCTTGCGTAGAGGCGAAAGTGAACATTCATCCAAATGGAATCAATCCGATACATGTTATATATAATATCTTTAACGTAACATATAGGTTGTTTTGTTTTATTTGTTACGGTGAGATCTCCTGGACCGTGCGTCCCCCGATCACGTTCTTGGTACCGTTCTCGGTACCGCCCTCAGCGAGGAAGGGTGCACGGCCATTGTTTCGTGGCGCTTAAACCTAAGGTTTGAAAGAAACTGAATTTCGAAGTTTTTTATGAATTAAAAAAATTAGAAAATTACTTTGACTTTTATTTTGGATGTGGCAACGGCACACTAGTACGTATTAATGGCATATAATAACAAACTGACAAACAAAAGTGAGCAGATGAACAGCTATATTAGTGGAATGGATGAGGCTTACTTCTCATCCGACAGTTCGTTTCGAAGCACTTCAGGAGCCATCCACTCCGGCTGAACAAAAGTAAATCATCAGTAAACATGAGTTGTCTTGTCTACAGCAGCATAAACTGTCTAATTAACCTTCATTGTGTTCATATTGGACACAAATCCATTTGCCCTCATTTTAATTAGAAGAAAACCTTATATTCAAATTGTTCACAAATAAGAATTGAGGACAGTACCGTTCCAGCGCTCGACTTTGAGGTCAAAAATGTATTGTGCTTCAACCGGGAGAGTCCAAAATCACAGACCTGCAGAAACAAACCAATATAAAAAATTGGTGGAAACGATAGAAGAAACTGGCCACAGAAAAAGGTTATGAGGATAACAGCAGCAAATGAGAAACTAAGGCTGAAAAGGAAATCCAAAGGACAGAAAGCCCCTATTTAAACAAAATGCTATTAACCACGGACGTAACAGAAGCAACTCTCAGCAAACCAAACCTTCACAGTCCAGTTCTTGTCAACTAGTAAATTAGGAGACTTGAGGTCCCTATGCACTATTGGTGGTGAGGAGCGATGCAGATAATTCATTCCCTTGACCTGCAGCAAGGACACGAATACATAATTAATTGCTAAAACGACAATTGCACGGCCTAACCCTAACCACCAAAAGCTTGTTCTGATATCTTGCAAGATCTCATCCAATTCCTCTCCCTAAAGAGTAAATATAACTGCACCATTCAATACAATCTAGAATCTTCAGATAAGCAGCACAAAGTTCAGTTGTAAGAGTTTTCTGCTGTTTGAGATCCATTGACCCAAAATAAAAATGAATTTAGCCGACTCTGGCAGGAGAAATACCACGTCCAAAGCCATGCGAATACGTCGGCGCTCATCAAGCTCTCGATTAGGTCTATGGAGCAATCTGTAGAGACTTCCTCTGCTCTCATGGAACCACATCAAATTAGCAACTCTTGCACTCTGAAATTACATTTGCGCTCAAAAAACCACGTATACCAGACAGTGCCAGTACACTTTTCACTGATAATCCGACAGTGGCGTTCACAGTTCAGAAGTTCAGTTACCAAATCAGACAAAATTCAATGACAAACCTTGGGCAAAATTCAGTGACAATCGATAGATTCGGAGGCACTGTAACTGCTCCCATGAAAAGAACCACATTCGGATGCCTCAAGCGCCTCATAATGGCCACCTGTACGGATAAAACGGCACCAGTTCAAAGCACGAAGTGAAAGTACAAGTCGCGTAATGTGCAGGTCATCTGCTAAAATCTGCTAAATTTGAATTAATTCACGAGTGCTCGCATAGTGAAAAACGAATTACAATATTCAAGCTGAAATAAACACACCAATGTAAAATACGAAACAAAACATTGCAATCTCTTAAGAATACTGTAATTAATAGCTTGTAATTTTAAAAACCACTCCCGACATACCTCTCTTCTGAACTCGTCTAATGCCTCCACCTTCAAGTCCTGATCTAGAAATACCTTGACGGCCACATCCTGCAACGACACCAACATCACTTTAAAGAACTTCCACCATAATAATAAGCTATCAAATATGAAAGGAAATGCATTCTCTTCATCACATTTTTCCACTTCAGTATAAAATTTGGCAAAATATGAAACATACGATATGAGGTGAAAAGAGCAAGAAAATAATTTCGGAGTCTCAATACTAGAAAATATCGGTGACTCACCGAGCCTTGCCAATCGGCTCGATATACTTTCCCATAAGATCCTGTCACAGATTGAAACGTTCACCAAGTAAAAGAAGATAAAAAGTCATAAGGATAGACAAAAGGGTTCAAAAGAAGAATAAATACCCCGTCACATATTCAGATGCTCTTAATGCAACTACAAATTCGCAAGTAAATTCTAATATCATTGCAATGCTCAAACTTGGTGTGATTGAATCGCTTGATAACTCAGTAATTCAATGAAGAAAAAGGATGCACACCTTGTCCTATCCGTTCTCCAATTATAAGATCCTCCCATAAGATCTCAAACTCTCTTGCGAATTCTACTGCATTTTCAACCAACTGCTCAGTTGTTAATCTACTTGAGTCCTCTTCCTGGCTACTTGGAGTTCCCCCCCTCCCCTCATTAGCACGCCCAGCGGGTTCACTATCCGACATTCCAACAGAAACAACATCAGAATTCCTATTCCTCGGTACATCCTGATTGTAAGTAGGTTGTGACCCCTGGAAATTCTCCATTGGTAAGCTGTTTTCCTTTTCCATTTCTCGTTCTTTAGCGATCTGTGCTACACTAGTCCGCTGATCAAACTGCAAGGGAGTGAAATCAAACGGCTGGGCAGCAATGTTCCCTCTTGGTGAAGGAATACCCCCCCTCCATGGACCCATGTTCTGTGCACGAGGAGAACTAACAGAGATCTTATCGACATCAGAATTCCCAGTCTTAACAGAAACTGCAGCGGCAGCGACAGTGCTGGCCGTAGTCACGGCCGACTCAGGAGCATCTCCTGGTCGTGGATCACTTCCTCCTTTAGGACATACTTCCCCTCGAGCCCAGTGAACTACAGAAACACTACTGCCACCAAATGGACTGGGCCTCTCGAATTGCAAGGGTGATGCAATCACAGCAGGAGGAGCAGCAAGCCGAGAATCTGGAGGCATTATTTGTCCAGGCTTGATAAGAAGATCCACCATCCACTCCCTGAAGAAAAATAATATAAATCACGAATCATCCATGAACCAACCTAAATGACAGCTTCCACGTGCTAAAATCATTCTACTGAGCTTAGGAACACCGAATATATACCATCTGTCTTACTGTCCTAGTATGTAAAATACTTGAAAACAAACAAAACATTCCAACCGAAATAAACTCCTTATCGAGAGCAGGGAATAATCACACCTGTCATCTCCACATTTGACAACCACCATTGCATCGTCTTCCTTCCCACAGTAAGAAGATCCACGAACAAGACGACATGGCAGTCCCACACTATCCGCCATCACCTGTATGCATAACAAGTATCTTAACATGAACTGTAAACAAGGAATTCTTGAGGTATACACAACTCAGAGAAGCTCTAAAATTTTACCTTGAACAGAAGAGCTCTGTGTCTACCCATGCCACATTTAAGAAGTCCAATCGGGAGGACTAGACTTCCAAGCAGCTGAGTCATTTTTGTGGTACTAGCACGCCATGTATCCGCTAACGCCTCGTCAGAGCCTGCAGGACCACCCATTTGAGCTGCCACCATCTGGGCCAACTTGGTTGCTAAATCAAGGACTTCTTGAGAATCATACGCAAAACCCACTGCCTTATCCTCAAGCTCACGAAGATGTGGATCTCCATTTCTATCTACAAGGACCACTTCAAACTCTGCCTCAACAGGATTAACACTCCGAAGTGATTCTAAAGGAGGCATGCGCCCAAGTTCGTTCGAATCTGTGCACATAGACCATACATAGGGACTCATCCCCCAAACTTCATAAAAGCCATCCTCGATACGGTCTTCGTAACCCAAGCAATTGCTCACCTGCAATGTGTAAAGATCCAAGTTTACCGTATTAATTTGGAGAATTTCAGCTTAACCACATACCGCTTATTATATGCAATGCCTAGGCAACCGACCACGGCTCTGTACAGGCCGTTCGTATGCTTCCCGCAGAAAAAATTCAATAAGAAACAAAACACTCACCCAGTACCGATAAGCTGTAGACTCTACGCGGCTGACACCAGGCACCAATCGCATACTTCCCACTGGGCCCCTCTTGTTCGCAGACAAGTCTGGGTCATCAACAGCTGCAGCTTCAGCTGCAACTCGCAATGCCAGTGCTAACTGTAGCTGGAAATCCTCCTCAGCTTGCTGAAAATTAATTCCTCCCGCAGGCCCAGTCCATGCAGTCCACGCAGTACTCTCGGTCGAGCTTCCCTGTACGGAAGCGACGTTAGGGCTTCCTGATACAGAATTTGCTGCACTTCCACTGGATGTCCGAGAAAGCACCTGAGCCAGAACCAAGACATATTTCAACGCGGTCTGCAAATGAACCTAGTGAAACAACCGATACTCCAAGTACAACAACAGTTGGCCTCAGTGAAAGTTACCTGAATACTGAAACAGCAACTTTAGACACTCAATGCGGTCAAAGCAAGACAACTCGTAGACAGAACCGTAATTGAAGTTATTCCACATTATGTAGACTCATGCTTCTGACCAGAATGTATCCGATAGTCACTACACTTCCTCCATCTTATATTTCTACATGTGCTCAAATGGTCGCTGCAGGAATATATGCTGGTAATCTCCGCACAAGACAGTTTTCAATGCAAGTTGCGCCAGTCTCACTGGCACAAAAAAATCAGTATGAATTGACGGTACGACTTTATGATTCTATACCATTCAAGTTATCTCCATAGTGTGTGCTAACAATGGTGCCACCCCTTTAATTACATTTCACCCAAAGAAACATTGAATTTCCAATAAAATAGTCTTTTAAAGCTGTCACAACAGAATCGCTAGTCTTGATTGAATTTTGGTACCTGTTCAGCATAAGTACCAATCTATCGCTGAGGAACTTCAACCCTTACCAGTGCCCTGTTTACTACTTCTCGATTCCTTCTACAATATATAATCCGCTCCAAGATTTCGGACTAATAAGTTTATAAAAAAAAAGAACGGAAAAGAACGGAAAAAGACTCAGTTTCTACATAAACGTCCGGTGTAAAAGGAGAATTTAGACCAAAAATAGTCAAAGCGACCTAGTCCAGCAAAAGGATCATAGTGACTTGAACCACGCAATCTAAACACTCTCATCCTCTTCTAGATTCTAAGATAAAAAGCTCCGCTTCCATCCTAACTTTCATTGCGTTTGTGGAATATGAGAAAGAAAGATGGTAAAATGTTGCCAACGAAGGACGATGCCAAGGACGAGGAGGGAAACTGATCAATATTACCATGAAGGACTGACTCTCTGGCTCAAATTTAAAATGACTGATTAAACATGGAGGATATGAGTTAAACTTTGCCAGTCAACAATATCTAAACGAGAAAAAAAGGTTGGGCCAACAAAGTAGCAGAAAAATTGTTGGCATACCTGAAAACCCCCAAATTCCTCATGCTCCCCTTCTCTTCCCATATTGTAAGGTCCAGCACCATGGACAACAGCAACAAGAGGCAGTGACAGACCATCAGAATGATTAGTATCACTGCTTCTGTAAGGATCAATTTGAATCCTACTCGCAATAGAACTATGCGACAGGCGGTCCCGCTCCTGAAGGAAATCATTTTCATGCTCAGAATCCCACGAATTTTGTCGTTCGGGAGGCCATCTTGGGGACCCTGCATCATCTTCCTCTCGCCTGTTTCCGCCCCCAATGTGCATTTTTCGCAAAAGTTGTTCCACCGAGCTACGCCCCAACCTCTGTTGAACTATCAAGAGTTAAGAGAATATTTGAAGAGACCATCATGCAATAAGTAATGTATCAGGCCCGTGATGAAAAGAAGACGATCCCATTGTCAATGGCAATATAAGCAAGCCGGCTAGCATGTTTCAGTGCAAGAAAAAGTAGTACAGAAGCGGCCATGTCAGACCAAAAAAGTCAACTCCTGCATCATGCATTGCAATCTCTTCGCAGATAAATTCTAAACCTCTTCAGAGCCTAACACATGTAATCCAAGAGCAAGAGTTCCTATTGACATCCCTACTAGTAGATCATGCCGTCAATAACCCGTCAATAATCTGATTAATTATGCACATGAACCTTCTTTCAAGATTCACAATCGATGTGCAAAGAACGCTGACTGGTATGAACGCCTTAGCCAAACATTCGACGCTGCAAACACAGTTTAAACCAGAAAGGACGAAACTGACCAAAACACACACAAGGCTTAATGGAAATAAGAAATACCAAAAGGTTCTTCCCTGGTGGATCACTATCACCCTTTGGTGGGTGAGCTGCGTCTACCACATTCTCTTCATCAATAGGCTTCCCAGTTCCTTCATCTGAATATTTCCTGGGCATGAATTCTGGCATAGTGTATGGTTCGGTACAAAACCAAGCTCCAGTGATACTCTGATTCTCATCGACAATAGGTTTAATCGTCACCACTGAGTTCAAGATAACATTATCTCTGCGGCGACAGTTCAATTGCCCCGTCCAGATTTCTCCTTGCCCCGCGCGCAAAATAGTATCTAGAGCAAGTATCTGCTTGTTTTGCGGGATTATGATGTCCAGCAAATTTTTATTCAACACCTCATCCATCTTCCATTGATATAGTAGTTCGGCGGCTCGATTCCTGTGCCATCAGAATAAGCAGCTTTAGAGCCTTGCCCCCATGCTACAAAGAAGGACTACTACAACACGACAGCGCAAAACAATCAATACCCAAAAGTAACTAGGCTCAAAAATCGAATAACTAGAAATTATTACTTTCAAACCGCTTTGAACTGATCCCAAACCCGTCAAGACCAACGTTTACCCATAATAGTTACAACAAAAGATCAGCACCCAATCCTACCGATCCATACCACGAACCTTTCAATTCCCTGTTATCAATATTGCAGATGTTCCATTGATCGCTCACTAAAGGATATATACAGTGTAGCATCTTTTTCCTGATGTGGATTGAACGAAAATTGGAGGTAAAGAATATTGTCAAAAAACGAGTACACTTCCCCAAAGACATCCAAAATAGATAAGAAACCCCATGTAACCTTCCACCACTAGTGTAAGGCGATCGCTGGGACTATTGAAATTTTCAATAGATATGAAATCACCAAGTGCGCAGGAGTTTATAATGAGGTTGCGAGTTCAACGGTTCATATTTCGAATAGACATTCTACATTGAATAAGCTGCATATCCTACGATTATAAATTTCAGAGGCAGAAACAAATCAATCATGAAATATTTCAGGAATCTACCAGCTAATGATCGTTCCTCCACAATCCACGGCGACAGCAGGCTGGCTGGACTGCATCGGCGCGGTGAGCAACTTGGAGCTCATAG
Organism: Neckera pumila; assembly: GCA_963969595.1. Lineage (NCBI taxonomy): Eukaryota > Viridiplantae > Streptophyta > Bryopsida > Hypnales > Neckeraceae > Neckera > Neckera pumila. The sequence continues at coordinate 4,491,615 of OZ018418.1, forward strand.
TCCTGCCAAATGAGGAACCCGGGCCACCCCCCCCAGCACTGCCACTGAAGGAGGGAGGGCGAGAGTACTGCGACGACGGCATGACACGGCGATGGTGCAGTGCCGTCCCTTGGTCTTGATGGAACCGCTCCCACGAACTCTGCACGGAATTGCCCCCTCTCCACTCCCTCACACGCGCATCATCGTCCCCACTACTCATCCGGTGCACCCTAACTCCTCCTCGCTGTGCCACAGTCCCAATGCTCCTGGAATGAACAACACGTATACGATCCTCCCCGTATTTCCTCGCACAGTCCCTCAGCCAGCAATTCAGACACCGATCCCCGCAAGCTTCTCGCATCCACAACCTCAGAGAGGGTTGCTGAGAGACAGCCTAGCGGAGTCTTCACGGTGCCAGTGTCTCGCTGTCACAACTGCCCTCTCTTCTGCACAGTTTCAAAGCCTCGTGAAGAACCAGCCGCAGGATCACGTTGGACGGTCAAGATTGAACTGCGTCCTTGGTACCGGCCCACGGATAATTTTAGAGTCTGCCCCACCGTTTTGTGGTCGGTTAAATATGTATTTTTGGCCTCTTTTACTGAACCTTTGAGGATTGAAGTTGATCATGATTTCATCAAACTTTAAAAGTTGCATTAGAAACAAAGTCAAATATACCCCATCAGATTAGTAGCAAAAACTAGTAGAAAAACATATCTTTTATGATTTGCTAAACCATTACTATGAAATGACTCAACCTTGATATTAGCACTGTCATCCACGAAAACTTGTGCCATTAGCGATTGAGTCATTTAAATGACTCCCTAACAAGAAGTAAATAGTGCAAGGGTTGAAGACTCTCTTCTACAAGTTTTCATTGATAGGGTGACACAAGAGCTGATGTAGATGCTAGGAAATGACATGCATAGATTTGCTCCTTTCATAGATTAGTTGCTAGAAATTTTTATAATTGACTTCAATGCTATTGGGACACGCGTGATGTTTTAGGCCTTCCTACTTTGTCAACATTGCGGATTTTTGGAAATATGATGTGTCACATTATATTTTGCAAACAATAATCTTTAAGAAAATCTTTGCAATGACTGTAATCTTCTCATTTTCTAGTCATATTTGTCAGCTTATCTAATCATTTGATGATTAGGTCATTATGGTACCCTATCATTACTTATACTACCCATGTCAAAGCAAATTTTTGGACTTTTTTTTTTTTTTTTGATCTTTTCACACTCTATTTTTTTGTCACAACACTTTAGTTATTGCCCTGGTTATTGTGAATTTTTAGAAAAGAATTCAAACCCAAAATTTTTGGTCAAGGCAACTTGATTTTTATAAATTATTTTTCCTTTTTTTTCACCCTATATTTTTTGGCAAGGCACATTGGATGGTGTTAGAAGGGTCTTTCTTTTTTGCATCCTATTTTCTTTGGCAAGGCAAATTGAATGATGTTAGAAGGATCTTTCTTTTTTGTACCCTACTTTTTGGGTAACACTTTTGTTTGTGTGAAATTTTGTACATGGTTGACATCCTAAATTTGTCTATTTTTTGAATTTGATAATGTATTTGTAAATTTATGAAGATTTTAAAACATTAAAAATGATTAAGACGTGTGGACCCTCAAAAACCACCTATAAAGATAATATATTGAAGAAAGTTGGATCTATTATGAAGATTAATTTTTTTATATCAATAGTCTTTACCTTTAAATCATTGAAAGTGACAATCTTCTTGGTACCATTAAAAAATAATCAATGGATTTAGCATCATCTTATGAAGATAAGTGAATAATTCGAATGAAGATTTTCCAGTTCCATATACTGAAAATGCATTCAAGCAACTTCCAACTCCAAAACTTGGATGAAAAACTATGTATCTCCGTCTAAAATCCTAGAAGGCTCTTTGAAATCATCTAAAGCACACAAACTATTAGTCTTAGCGTCACTTTCGGGTAAAGAATTCACATATTAATTTTCACCAACACATCATAATTATGTATAAATTCCTTCTATCTCACCAAGTAGAATTCAATTACAGTGTCTAACATACTCTTTACACTCATCAACAACATATGGTACCAATGTCATGACAAGTACTGATCCCATTAAAATCATTTGCCGTATATAACAAACTGAAACATTTGGATACAAAAACACCATACCCCATTTGTGCACCTGACATCAAAAAAGTTACAAACAGATACAAAGAACCCCAAAATCAATGCTCTTGCGGAGATGTATTCATAAACTCATGTGATCACAACCACCAAGATAATTATAGTCATCTCTGTACACCCAGCTGGTCTGATCCACTAGTACCTCCCACTATAACATATGGACCCTATTAAATACAATACAAGGGATCCCAATGACTAGCCCCTAAATTAGATGTACAAAAAGTGAATGGACCACATTTATAAGCACCTAATTTAATTGTAATGCATTTCACTCTTTGAATGTCCACTACTTTGGTGGTAAGTACTTTATCTCAAAAGAATAAATCTTACCTATCTTTGGCTGCACGTCGTTTTTAAACTTATGCGCTAATTGATCTATTCAAGCTATTTCACTAGATTGTATTCTTTCTCAAAATTTGATCAATGGGCAACATTGCATGCCCTATCTTCTATTTTTTATTTGTGAAGGGGACGTGTACACTCAAAATTTCTAACTTTGGTGCCAGTTTATAAGCCCCAATCTATGATCCTTTTGCATAAACTAGAGGTAGTCTAATATCACTATAACAAAACATGGTAAAAGAAAACCGCATTCAAAATCAAGTGCAATTTTTTTGACGACATTTTTATGCGTACACTTATAGTGGGCCATTATCTTCTTCTGCAATTTCCAATTTCAATGTTTAGAATTTTGAGGCGTGTAATATGCTATTGAAAAGGTATTGAAAAGACCTTTCCAATGGTATATTACAAGCCCCAAAATTCTAAAAATTGCAATCGGAAATTGCAAAAGAAGATGGTTGTACGTGTAATGGACCTGTACAAAAAAGTGGTCAAAAGAACCACACTTGATTTTGAGTGCGGTTCTTTTTAACCATGTTTTGTTATAGTATATATATTGCATTCAACACTTCATGTTGGCACTACATGAATTTGTCTGTACCTAAATGGTGGCATGCCAAAATTGGAATGGAAAATGGAGGTTTGATCCACTAATTAGCAACCAAGCCATGATCTCAGATTGAACCTAGTTTCAAAGACTAGAATTGGTTGCTATTATATTTTCCCGAGTCCTTTGGGGCATTTTCTAAAAGATAATTTTATACTATAAACTACTTTGCCTAATTTGCCCATATTGAGACAAAAACAATGTTTCATATAACAAAAAAAAATTCTAAACCTACAAGTTAATGCCATATTTAACTACTTCTAGACTTTCCAAAGTCTTAAATTAATGAAGTGCTGAAAACTCGCAATGTTTTCCTATGCATCTAGGGATCTTCCAATGTATTATCGCTTTGGATGCATAAAATTCTTAATCCATAATTAGTGCAGAGGGTTCTTTGTGTGCTTGGAAATGGGAGATTATATAGTTACTGTTCCATCCATTAGAAGTCTGCTACTTAATCCATGACTGCACCCAAGTTTATCTAATTGAATAGGAAGATCTTTAGAGAGGATTTCAAAAGTGACCCTTTTCACTAGGATTGTTGCATCCACTTTACAATATAAATGACATGAAGCAACTTATCAAGAGATCCCCCAATCACGGACGCCAGAAGGTAATCCTTGGTTCTATTATTGTTCACAAATTTGCATTGGGAGATCCTCTGATGAGGGGTGTAGAACAGAGGTCCTCAAAAAAAAAGACATTGATTGCATGGTATTTTGAGAGGACAACAAAAGCACATGAAAGTCAATCCAAAAGTCAAGGACATTAGTTCTAAATTATCAAATGAACGGTACATCATTGATTTTTGGAGCGAGGTTATAACAAACCTGGAGATCTAAGGTGTGCTAACATGGTGAGGCAATCTATTCAAGATAAGATTGAGTTTTTGTCATCACATTATAGAATGTCAATGATCACCCCATATTAATTTGCCAAGTACAATTTAGCACAAAGGTCGAGAGGATTGTTTAACTATGTCACTTGATTTCCTTCTTCATCCAATGTACCGGACAGCTGACCTCCTTTGGTCTATTGTAAGATCCCCCAATAGCAAACACTAGGAGCATTGTCTGGTGTGTTAGTACACTGGGGTATAAAGGCCAATTATAGTTCTATTCTGAACACTTTAATCTAATTGTAATGCAAACATGAAGTACTTCCATTGCAATAGATGAAAAAAATTAGAAGCCAAAAATCAATTGTGCAAAGAATTTTATGCAAAAACATCTTGATATTCATTACAATTTGAGAATGGTATTACACGTCACAAACAACAGCTCCAAGAAAATTCACTTCTAAAGCAATCATATTCGTGCAACAAACACTAGTAGAAAAATGCATGTCCGTTTGTGCAAAAAAGTCAACTGGTTTACGTTAAGTTGTCCAGTTGGTTCGGAGAGCTTAGTTCGGACACCAACCAACAGCTTCTTCTTGATTCCTGCCATATATGATCATGTCCATTGACCTTTGACACGTTGGCAAGCATGGACCATGTGACCTGTCAGTAACCATTGACTACGTTTACACTATGGTAAAATTCTATTTCTGAACTTGTCATTGTTATTTTTGACACTGTGACCGGTTTTAGAGTATCCACCAAAGTACCCATTGCAAAGTCCTAATTAAGATTTCACTCTTTCTAGGCCACGGACATGTGTCATCCTCTTTCCTTTGCAAGATTTACACATCTATGACCACGTGGCCGATTCTAATTACATTGTTTTTATTGATTCAGGGTGCCATTTTTGGGGATTTGCAACATGAGCTGGAATCCGCTCATTATGCATTCTATTATTGAATTAGGCATTTTGGATTCAAAATTAGAAAGCTACTGACGCTCCCATTCGCCGCAAATTCAAATTAAATGAATGAGTAATATTTTCTGGGCAATCCTACTATCTCTTCATAGACGCAGGGATGACCATTTCTCTACCTCAAGTGAAAGAGAATTTCATCGTTTCAGTTCAGCTACACATGTATAAATTCTCATAACTATGTAACTGAAATGACAACTAAAAACAACAACATACTACCGCACATTAGACACACATGATTTCCCAACACCTTTTCAAAATCGTGAATGTGACCAAAGCAAGAAATAAATGCATTCCAAAATATACTTACTTGCAACATTGCAAGGCTTTGGCCTATTTGAAATCCTGAAGCACTTCTACCAGTGCTTCCGCATGATATGCACTATTGCTTTGCAGTTTAAGCAAACCTATATCATGCATGCAAGACCTTACGTTAAAACACAAAACACTTCAAATGACACACTCTATGCTCTAGGTCACTTTGTCCTTCACGACCCCGCACAAACTCCAAAGGTTTCCAGCTGTTGCCTACGGTAGGGCTGCAATTTCCACCAGTCTAATATTTGGCATCTGCAGGCACAACAAAAACAACATTCACAAAGATTCCTTATATATTGAGATTTACCTTTTTTTTTAAATGTAAAAGCAAAATAAATTTACGCAAAAAAACATCAAAAATGCTACTCATATACTCATGATTCTCTTCATTTCAAATCAATGTTTGCACCATGCAAGCTTCATTCAATAGTGAACACATCCGACCCATAATCCCACCACCAAGGTTGTATTTAACTGAGTTCTAAGTAAACAATGATGCCCCTCCCCCTTCAATGTACATAACTACATAAATCGTGAACCATATCAACAAGATGTTGAACAATTGGTACATATCCAAATTCACCGAGTTTCCGATGCTCCTCTCAAGTCAAGGTACACAAACATGTAGTTTATAAGCACTCATCACTTGGAGGCTGTCACTGGGTCCTCAACTAAACAATCATATTATGTATAAATGAGTACCAAAAATGTGTGATGCTTACCTTGCTCAATTATAACCACAGCTAATGCTTCAAAGCCTTACAATCCTTTATTCAATTACAACTTCTGACGACCGATATTAAATCCTGACCCCCCCTTTGATATAGGTTCACGAAGTTCCGGAAGAGGCAAGTGAGTATCTCCTCTGCTACGGCCCTGCCACCATTCCATTCCATACTCAACTGTAAGTATTTCTACAGTATGAATGACAACAATTTCACAAGAACATGCTTCATGTCACAATTTAATAACGTTTTGTTATAAAAGGCATATGAGCCTACCAAAGGCAAAAAAAAATGATAACAAACATCAATCAATTAAAAGGGAAACATGCGTGACCACAACTAACTAGCTTTAAAATGACTCCTACACAATGACAATTCGATGCGCTTACCTTCTGTCCATCACTGGTTTCCTTTTCCTTGTCTACATGTAGCCGATCTGACCTGGATGCATTCTCTTTGTTGTCTCCAAAGTTATATTCAACAGGCTCTTCCCGATCCACATGGACTCCCTTCGATATTTGAGCCTGCAATTCTGCAATTTTAGATTCAAGGGATTTCACGTATTCGTCTTCATTAAGCAAGCCTTTACTGTTGAGTGCCATAGGTGTGCTACCACGCTTGCTTCTTGCAACCTCCATGTCTTGAATTGCGAACGGCAAGCATTTTGGCGTTCCATCTGCTTTCAACTCAACAGCAACCTTCGCATGGGCCTTCTTCATTGCTTTCTTCTCAGTCGCTCTGCCTCCATATCCCCTTGTCCCTTTGCATTTCGGTGAATATGTCATCGTAATGTGGAGAAACCCCCTTCTATTTTCAGAGAGATTCCCTTATGCCTTCCTCACCTAGAGGACCAGTTCTTCCTAGAGTAATCCGGCATCTATTTGCATGCTTCATCCTCTCTGATTTCTCATTGTGGGAAGGACATGACCTTATTCTCTCAAGTTCAGTCCATATACCTTCATCAAGTCCCCTAGGACGAGGAGCTCCAGCATCAATTTTCTTCCACAACGTATTCCTCCACTGCGTAATTGCTTTACCAACAAGTTGTCTGATGAAAATGGGGTCCACCGAATCACTGTAATCAAAGTTTTGACGCAAACGACGATGTAAAGTTGCCATTTCTGTGGGTGGCTGCTGCCGCACGTCCATCACTGACGAATTGAGAGATCTTGATAGTTTATTCAAGTCTGCCCTCCATGTTGGAGCACCCTCTCCGTACGGTTTTCCACTATGGTTCACTTTTAAATAATAGGCCTTTTGTCCTTGCTTCTCCCGACTGCGAATATGGCGTTCCCGACTCTTTTGCCTATCCCTCCTTCCTTACGCAATGTGGTCTCAGACTTCACCAAGATACCTGCTTCATTTTTAACCTCTTCATGTAATTGAGAGGCACTGCTGCTAGAACCTTCAGTATCTTTGCCTTTGCTTCCTTTGCGGAAATTCTTTGATTGCTCTGATCCTGCCTCAGACAAGAGTAGTGGACTACGGTTAGATCCGTAAGAATTCTCTTTAGGACTGCCATAGCATCCCCTACTTCGCTCTCCAGGTAGAGAACTACGCTGAAGTGGTCGTAGATAGTTTTCGCTATCAGATTGGTTGCTTCTAGAGCTGCAACAATGCCGCTTTCTCCTTCTTTCACCACTACCTTTTCTTGCTTCCTGCTCCTTCATGGAAGAGCTTCTACCCGCTGTCTGTGATGACCAATGCATGTGTGGAGGGTGTTCTGAATCTTGTTCTGCTGACAGACTCCGATGCTTTTGATATTGCTCTGTGCTCTGTGTAGTTCGTCCCTGTCTTGGACGCTGTACACAAATGACCAGCCCTGACAAGTTGTAGGCCGTGAAAGAGAACCAAAAAGTTTGTGAACTCCTCCAAAATAAGACAAGGAGACCTTCATAAAATTTCACTCTTTGCACATAAAGTTGGTTGTTTCCTAATTACCCATTCACAAAACCAAGAAATTTGAATAACTTTAAGACTTTCATGCTGCAAATGGATGTGAAATCACGTAATTTTACCTCATCTCGTTCCAATGATCTAGATGAATTACTACACGATCTCATGCGCGATGATGTCCCTCCAGATCCATATTTCCTTGGTGAACTAACCTTCTCTACATCCTTTGACATGCTGTTCTTATGAGGTTGCCCTGTCCATGAACTCCTACGTGGCTGATGTTGTTCATGTTCATTCGGAGACAATAGTTCAGGATCATGCAATAGAACCTTCCCTGCAACTCTTTTTTTTTGGATTAATGCGTCTTTTACAAAAATCCAAGCTTCTATTGTCCATATGGCCAGAAGGAAGATCGTCCTCATGCTGAAGCAAATCCCAACCTGTAGGTCCACACATCATTTAAAGAAACATTGATTAGCCTAAAGAACACGGATAGTGGACAGGGTAGTGACCAAATTGTCATGATAATTGAATTCAGGCATTGATGTATCTTTGACAACAAGTGCAGACGTCCCAATCCTTAAACTACCAACAAACACAGAAATCAATATTCCAAGCATAGTTTTGTGACTTCAAATCTAAACAGGTCCTCATAGTAAGAGCTATACTAAACTACATATAATGATTTGGACACTAATAAATGGCTCCTTGAAAAATTACGACTGTTCAGGTCTTAGGCTTATTGGAGCTTCCACCTTCACATCACTGGAACTTTCTTTTTACACGTTTACAATCTGAAATATGAGAAGGCAAATACGTTAAGCAATGTCACCTTGCGTTTCATTCCTCTGTGATTAGCAAGCTTAGTCTTGTAGATCATGACAATTGAGTTTTTAAGGCTAATCCTATCTATTCAAACCATCTCAAAAGCTTTGGAAGTTACACCTACTCTCGTTGACATTAGAACTCTACCTCTTCAGTCAATGCTAATTTAAGCTCATTTTACAATACATGAGATCACCAATTATCAGCAATGCTTGCTCATGAGAAAATTGGAGCCAAGTAATGTAGAGTATCACCCCTTCCAAATGCAGAATGTTGTACAACATAACACAAAAAAAACGTTCAAGATTGGCTTCACACAGGCCGTAATTCCTACACATGCAAGTACCAGCTCGACTATTTGGACGTACCATGGCATTCCAAGGAACATATTGGCCCTCCTAAGTTCTTTCTAACTTCTTATGGTGGATAATTATAACTTGAAATTTGTATCATTAGAAGTGCATCCAAAATCATTCTGAATAGGGCACAAGAAAACTTAGATTTAGACAAATGACAATGAAGTTAAACCGCTTCATAACGGTTTCTGTGCTAAAACTTGCAATAAGAAAAATTATTTCATTATGCACTAAACACTTTAATGGAAGAATGGAATTACCCTTAGAACTGAGTTTGTGACCGTTTTCTTCTACTACATTCTTTAGTATTAAATGTCATACATCACCATTCACAATTTAATTGACACATAAGATCTATATATATAATAAGGAAGTGGTAAAATTATACGGAATTACTAACAAATTGCTTCAGAAAAAAAAGAGTAATATAATTCATTCCATCACCTTCTTTTTCGAACTCACTTCTTCTGGCAGCCTCCTGTCCTCCAGTATATGTAGGTGAATGTGCTGTTTCTCCATGTGGTGAAGGAAGTGGAAATGAATCAATAATTGGTGGAGTCCGTTTCATTCCCTTCCCTATTGTTCTGTCCCCGCTATTAGTCTGCTTCTTCATTGTGCTTGACTTTTCCGCATCCCTGCCCGGTCCCTCCATTTTTCTTGAAGAATGCACATGATTAGGCTTCCTTTTTGTGCTCCATCTTTCAAATGTTTCCTTACCGCGTACCGTCTTCTTCAATTGCAACACAATGTATTATATGTGGTTTGCAAAAGCCACATATTAAAATTTGTTTAACTCAAAGCTTGGGACAAAGGATAACGGTATAGGGACTTTGATGAATTCTAATTAAACTCAATAACAGTAGGGCATGGGTACACTGGAATACATGCCCCTTCTACCAAAGCCAACAACAAAATATGTTTCATCATATGAATAGTAACATCACTCTGGTTTTAGATAAGGATTACCAATTTTGAACTCACTTTTGGATTCTTGCACCATTCACAATGTTTGCTACGTTGTCAATCAGTTCCCTTGGCCCAGGAACTCTATTGAATCCACAACTACCTGATGAAAATCTGTATGCCAACTAACATTATTACCTCAATTTACACAACAATTGCATCCTTACAAAAACATATTCGAAAATGTGGATTTAAAGAATCATGCTTTACAGAAACTAGTACAATGACAACAAAACTAGAACACCATAATTTCAAGGCTCCAATAGAGTGATTGAAGAAAGTACATGATAACCAGCTTTGCTTTGGCAAATCCTTACTTCAAGAGCTAAATCTATAATGACTTCATATTTTTAAGTTAGAAACTTCAAGATTAAAAGATAAGAGCTATCACAAGTCTAATTTGTGCATTGGTTTGGAGAGTTTAGGGGAAGACATGAGCAATCACGTACATGGAACTTGAATCCACGTTATTTTGTCTTAACCCGATTAAAAGTAACATTTTGATTTCATGAAATTCTCTGCAATGCCATCAAAATCCACAGCTTAGTAACACGAGAGTTCCATGTTCATAATAAGATGCACCGGGTCTCCATTGGGATTTCACTTAAGTAGCTAGTTTTAGACCTTGAATACTGAACAGCCCATGAAAGCATGATCAAATCTGAGGCAATTCAAGTATTTAGCTGAACCCAAGCATAACATTATTAACCAATTGTGTAAAGTGACACAGACCCCTTTAATTAGAATGACTTCAAGAGAATCCTAGGAGGAATCTTAATGAGGTGCCACTAAAACCTAATGGATGAAATTCCTACTTTATAGAATGACATGAAATAAGATAAATTATTAAAAAGCAATGAGAAACGTATGCCCAACAATGCTATATTCACTCTTGCTGTCCATCAGATTCAAGCACACTATATAGGAATTATCTTGCACCACCACATTCAACTGCAATCTTGATATTCAACATCACTGGGACAAGTGAATCAATTGTTCAAGATTTCCGGAAAACTCAGAGACTGATATAACTAACTCCACAAACCATCATAGGGATAACAGCATATGACAGCAACTTTGAACATCACCACACCCAAAATACTCAGGGTGATACTTGGCAATTCTATAGAGTCTATATTCCTGCACTTGGGCAATGAACAGGTCATCACACAAAAATAAATTACACATTGTGATTCTAAGAATGTGGATTTGTGGAGCAGCTTTTGACTTAACTGCTACATTCTAGGAGCTATTAGATTTGAACTAGATGATGAATTACTTACGGTAGTGTTGGAAGGCTGCTTTTTAGTGATTCTTACACTTCTGTAAGTGACTTCCTTGTCTAGCTACATGAAAATATTTGCCCAATACAAAAATGAAATGAAAAATAAAATTAGTAATCACATACTACTGCAGACAGAAAAATCAACAGAAATCAACTGAATGAGGTGATCCACATTTTTAGAATGACTTTAGCCTTTATTTTGAGCTAACAAAAGATCCAATGGCTTAAATTACATAATCATACATCTCAGAAAGTGGTTAAAGCTCCCACTCGGGGAATTGGACGGTTTCTATTAAAAATACAAGAGCTTCAAAACACTGTAACTGCAACTTATCATCATAACTGTAGCTTGTAAGTAACCTCACTACGAGATTTTGTGCTCCTTCCATAGAGCCATAGAGCCATAGAGGAGATGCTCTGTAGATGTGAATTAGGTCAATTTTCAAACATGTGACTCTATAGACACGTATTTCCTCTATGGTACTGCAATTGCATCGTGTGGCGATGCAAGTGACCGGAAAGGATTATAAATTGATGTGTCTTAAAGACCTCCTAGGTCCTAAAGGAGCAATGAGTGCTATAACAAGTTGCAAATGACATCACTTAAGAAGACAGATTAAGCTTGCTCTTTAGGAAAATTTCTCCACAAAAACTTGATTCAACTCAATCTAGTAAAGAGAAGCACATTGTTAACTAATTGATCAACTGTAAAAAGACATAAGCATTGATAAAAAAGGAGCTCTCACAAGTATGCTTACAAGTGATCACGGTACACCTTCTTCGAATCCATGATTTCTATGACGCGCAGGTCAGTTTGGAATTCCTTTTTAGCTGTTGCCACCTGACAAAATCAATGAATTGGATCATGAAACTATAAACCAATAAGGGATGGTGTTGTCAGGTAACATGTACAGAATAGCACTTGTGCGGTCCATTTCCAAGCAAGAGGACGAACTGCTGCATTAAAACAATAGCAAGAACAAAAAGAATAACATAAATACCTGGTCTTTGAATTGGTCAATGAGAGTTCTGCCTATCAGACCAGGGCCAATAAGTCCAACCGACAATGGAGTGCCAATCACATTGCCCTAAAATCATGCAATCAAGCAGAACTTCTAGATAAGCTCCCCAATACATACGAAAATGGTAGCCTCACAGCGAAATATAAGAATTACTATATTCAGTTAACGATGCTATGGTCAATCCTCCCCTCTAATCAATGATCTTTCAGTCAGAAAACATGACTCGTCTCCTGAAGAAACCTAATTGGATTCTCATCCACATATACCAGCAGTGCCTCCATCCTCTTCGTCTCTCTCAGATCTACACTTATGGCTATAAAATATCAACCTTGTTCACCGAAATAGTCCGTTCGGTAGTAAAGCTGTGTTCTGGACCTGCAACAAGGGCTAAATAGACTCTCTTACGCAATCACTGTACTTTAACAACCCCAAACTCCTCTTCCTCATATAGCCTCTTATTTAAGGTGAGGCGTCGGGGTTGAGGTGAAAGGTGTCGCATAATATTTCTCAAACTTTCATATGCTTCTACGCTTGCTCTAAGTTCTCAAGCTTCAAGTCCAGTGGAAAGATCCACCGTTAGAGAACAAAGTGCACACAAGAGTTGCACGCAAAACTCTTTATTGGATTAAGTTAACTTTTCCATCAATGCTTAAGACTTTTAGGTACTAACTTCACTTACTTTGTTCCACGCTGTTGCCAAGAGCCCTCTTTATAAAATGATTAGCTTTTTCCGTTTAAGCCTTAAGTGATTAGGCTTGCTATCTTTGATGTTTTATAAAAGAACGTTAATGCAAAAATAAGCTGACATTTTGTTGACCTTCAGCAATTCAAATCTGGAAACTGGCTAGAGATAATTCACGAGAAAAACTTGAACATCATATGGGATTTGTTACAACAGGTTAGAGTAGAATCATGAGGAAAAGTTGAAAATCATATAAGTTCCTTACCGAGGTTTGCCAGAAAATTGCTCAAGTGTGGATTGCAACAAAAGCAAGTGCAAGTGCCGCTGCTCTCTCTACATCCAGTATTCACAGCCAATCTTGCGATGAACTTGTCCACGCCTTCGTTTGGAAACTCACCACCCGTAATCGCAATTGAACACAGTGATTGAAGCAAATACTAGAGAACCAACTTCGTTGTGGTAAACCCTTGCTTCATTAGCTTGACCAAAATAAAAATAGACATTTCACTACAGTTCTTCGACTTTGCAGGAAGACTTTAGCGCTGTCACTGAACTTCCGTCTTTAATCATCGGAAAACCTATGGCCTTCTCAGTTTCGAGCCATTCATCGGATGGCAAGTTGCTCGTCCATGATGTGTGACAGTGGTTCCACTTCTTCCTGCATAGCAACTGGAAAATTAATTGACGTAAACCCAAAAAACTTATACAAACAATGGTAAGGTAACCATAGCCTATGAATTCCATTAAGTCCGTTTCGTCATTGGTGTCATCTGTAGAAGACTTCAGATGCAACACTCGGCTGAAGACTAGCGGCGTGCCACATGTGCTTGCGCGGGAAACCATTCTACAGAACCCAGTTGGCAAACAAGTATGTGCAACTCACTAGAAAACCGAAACCAATAGAAATAAGTTGAAGAACCCGTATATAGAGTCACAAGTGACTTTACCACCCACCCAAATTAAATGGCAAGCATTGCCCATAACTTCTCTTGCATGGGGTGCAGTTATACTAGGATTAGTAAGACATTAACAACTTCGACCTGGAAAACCGTGCCTTTATGTCCACCTACAGCACCATATTAAGCCAGGGAGTTTCACTTTCACAATCTCTTTCTATTCTAGGCTACAATACTTGCAACTCTCATCATTTGCACTTTCATCTAAATACAAATTAACCCTACAATTTGTACATACAAAGTAATCGTGAGATTAATACTACAAATAGCACGTCTTTCCCTGTCCATTGAGCCCAACATCATGGCACACTAACAACCTCTGATCAGCGGTCAATGGAATTTGCTTAAGAGAAGAAGCCCAAATCAAATGAACTTGAAGAAACACGCTTACTTCTGTCCAGTTGCTGCAGACTTCACACAACGACTTCGATTCTCCTCCACAACTGCAAGTGACCCTTGGCCATGGAGTCGGTCTCCAGCTGAAGTGCACATCTTCCAGCGATTAGAAACCAGGTAAGCAAACTCCTCGACTTCTGTTTAATGCTGTAGTCTTGTAGACGTCTCTGAAGAAAAGCCATGTCTATACGTTCTTTGTGAAGGACACATGACTGTAGTGTCCTTGTTAGTGATGTTGTACCTAATGATGTAATGTTGGCACTTAGGTTACATTTCATTGTCAATGATCATGAACAAATCGTGAACAATAAAGGCTTCATGGTTGTCACCTGCCTCTTAGCCCATCAAATCGCTCACTTACGAAGTGACATGTTAGCCCCATTTAATGCCATCTGAAGTTTGATTTGGATTTTGTACGATGCAGGAGATATTCAGATCAAGTAATTGTCAATCTGACAAAACGTGAAATGGTAAGAGGTATGTATTTTCCTCAATAGTCTTCTTTCTTCTTCTTCCTTCCTCTTATGCTTTAGGATGTGGTGTTTTTGGGTTGTTCGTCCGAATTTTGGTCTGTAGTCTGTACCTCGTAACATGAACTATGAGGTGAGGGCAAAGTGCCTCTACTGTACTATTGAATGCATGGTCGTATTTTAGGCAATACAAAAACTGCCGGGATACAAACTGTCATGTGATTGCACAATTATTGTTGGTGATTTCATGACAATTGTTGACATTCAAGATTGGCTTCATTGTCGCTTATTGATTTTGGGGTCTCAGGATTGGTTTTAGTTTTGTGAGGTTTTGTGGCAATTAATCCAGTTTGTGGCAAGGCATTAGATGCAACGTCTTCCTCATTGTAACAATTCAGTCAAAGAATTTTTATGAAGCAGTTTTTGTTGTTAGGTTGCTTCACTGCGTCAGTATTATTGACGGAACTGTAGCCATACAAATGTCAAAAATTGGAGCACTTTGGATTGCTTTTCATAGTATTGTGTCAGAGACAACTTGTGTTAGAGTGGTCTTCTTTATTGAGACCCTACTTGTGTTCCTTATCGTTATGCAATGGTATTGAATGGTCATTATGGAACTTTGCTCAACATCTGTCCAAATGAAAATGCACTATAGGAAAACAATTTAATTGTCTCGAGAGTTGTGCCTTGAGAGCTGGACGCAAAGAACACGGTATGAAACAATGCTGCGTGGATTGGCTAAGCTTGTGACATAGAATCCTGTACTTGGTCAGTTTGTTTTTACGTTGTCTATGTTTGCTATTGAGACTTTGCCTCAATGGGCAACTCAATGGACAATGGGGTGCAGAAAAAGTCCCGATCCTTCGCACTGCACCACTTTTTTCGAAGAAAAATAAACGTCCAGCATGGACCAATTTGGACGAGGATGAAAGCGAACAATCCAAACTAAAGAAACATGCAAATAACACAATCGAAGAGAGTCCAAAGCTTGCTGCCTGTACTTTGATAACTGATACTTCTCAGTCGATAACTGATACTTCTCAGTCAATCACTGAAGCTTCCAAAGCCTTCCGTGCATCAACGAGGTACAAAGGAAGTTTCCGAAGCATGGTGGAGAAATCGTTGGCTAGGACCTCCCAACTACTTTTTAGCCATGTAGTGGAAAGAGAAATTTTAGGCACAAGTAGCGAGGACCACATTGCTATGGCTGCACATGTCGCAAATATGACATTGGTGCCTAGGAAAACTTGCTTAGGTGACCTTCTTAAGCAATCGCGCAAGAAGTTATAGATTCCTTTACTAGAAAAATGACTTTAATCATATTCTGTAGAGAAAGAAATGGTAGTAGCGACAGTATTCCAGTTTGTTTGTTTTTTAACACAAATGAATCAGAATTTCATTGCAAAAGAACTATAATACTATTTTCTTTCCCAAATTTGCCATTGTCATGATGTACGGAATATGTAATTTGATATTTTTCAATGGTTTCCCTCACTTTGTCAGCTTTCAAGAAACCTCTATGTGCCATTTATGAGGACGCCATATTCTCACCATTTTGTTTGAAATTTTAGTTTTCTTCATACAGATCCAATCAATATTATATGTGAAAAGGAAACTAAATAGACATTGAAGAGTGCAACGAGGTTCTTGAATGTAACTACTACTTTGTTACTGCTGCAAAAACACTATCCGACACTACAGGCAAGTAGTGCTAGCTATTGATCACAGAGTTGGAGTTGCATTTCCATTTTCAGAAGATCAGAGTTTCACGACAGATACCTAGGTTGGAGCGTAAAGACTTGGAACTTCAGAAGGTAAGTTCGAATTCGTAATTCCTAAAGCACATTAAACATGTAATTTTCTTCTGCAATGCATTGAGCATTGTGACTTTGACATAAAATCATAGTGTAATACATCAATGGAGTCAGATTCAAGTGCCTATTATTGTGATATGAATTATATGGCTTGGTTGATTTCATCATACCTGGATTAATGGTTTAATCAAGGACATTTTCAAAAATTGCCATCTTTTGTCCAGTGTATTATTGTAGTAATGGAAACTTTATCTAAAATGTCAAAGTAATTGAAATGGTGCATGTTAAAATATTATGAAATTGTATTTTTGCATTCTCAAGAATGGAAGATCACCTAAAAGAATGCAAGCTAAAATGTCATGTTTGTAATGCAGGATGAGACCACGAAGACATGGGGCTGCATATCACATTGAACGTGCTATTGCAGCCCGGATGGGTTGCCCTGAGTATCCTTGTGCATGTCGGCAATGTCAAGGAGGTAGAGTACAAAGTGTAGAAACTGTTGCAAGGCATCATAGAGAACATGGGCGAGACCCTTTCCTTCCTTATCCAGTGCTGGTATGCTCTATGCCTTATCTTTTTCCATCAATTTTTGAGTCTATTATAATTCCATGACAGTATTTGCAAGAAATGATTGATTCTTAAAATTGGCAAGAAATTAATTATAATAGAACGGTGGAAGCTTTAGTTAGTATGTTAATGGAATGCTTAGGAGAGAGACAAAATAAAATGTGTATGGAAATACTAAGATACAGGTGCCAAATTTAGGAAAGCTCAGAAGAAGCATCCATTGCACTATTATTAATTTGGATTTCTATCTATATGTGAAAATGATGCCAATAGTACTCACCAATTTATTGGCATTAAACCACTAGAAGAGCTTAAATTTGGACAAGCAAATATGTATTGAAGAAGCCCTAGTATAATAGCAAAATCTTGAGTGAAAATTGTGAATGAGTTTCATTCCCATGCATAAATAAAACAAGTGTTGGAGTTGTATAGTATTCATTAGTATTGCTTGTGTAGGTATAGGTAGAGTCTTTCCATTATAATATTGGATATCGTCTTCCTTTGGTGCTAGTCTAGGATATTTTTGCAAAGGCACGATGAAGATCCGTAGGCAACTAAAATTTTTTGTTTTTGCAGGCAGTGGATGGGAGCAGTATACAATGTCCAACATCACCACGAGACGATGCAGAAGAAAATTACATACAGAGAGAGAATATTACAAGGAAGTTCCACGTTTTGTGTGACCGCTCAGAACTAAGGTCAACGTTGACGAATTGGTGCATGAAGCATTTGTGAGGGCAAATGAATTGCATACGTAAGCTAAGGAAGTGGAGGACATGTCGCCTCTAGATGCATCCAAAACCACAGGACCTGATTTGGACATGAGCAAAGCAGACATGGATCACCTATTGAGGGAGTCCACAACTGCAGTATATGAAAATTGTTCCGTGAATCGCTTGCAGGCCGGTATCATTTTGTTGAACATGTGTAATCTGTTTGGAGTCCTTAACACCTTTTTGGATGGGCTCTTGACATTTTTAGCTAGGGGCTTACTACCAAGATCCAATTGCCTGCCACGTAACAGCTATGAGGCCAAGAGAATGGTAATGCGGATGGGCTTAGAGCACCAAGCAATTCATTGCTGCCCTGACGAGCATGTTCTTTACAAAGGAGTTGAAAACAAAGATCTCTTGGAGTGCCCAACCTGCCAACTCCCTCGGTACATAACCGGCTCGAATCAAGTTCCACAAAAGGTCTTGAGGTATTTTCCTCTTGTTCTACGGCTACAACGACTTTTTCATTGTCCTGAGGTGGCCAAACTAATGAAGTGGCAGCGACAAACCATTTCACAGATGGTCTCATGCGTTCTGTTGTAGACAGTCCGCAGTGGGCTTCTGTAGGTGACATCAATCCTTCTTTTGTAACAAAGGATACAAATGTGTACATGGGTTTGGTTGGCGACGAAGTAAACCCTTTTGGAAATCAATCTGTGAAACACAGCTCATGGCCACTTCTTGTAGTCTTATACAATCTTCCACCTTGGTTGGCGACACGCAAGTTTTTCATATCATTGACTATGGTGATACCAAGTGAACTCTAAACCATATCATATTCTTATAATTATAAGTTTCACAGGAATTATAGTTTTTTAAATAACCACTATCTTTACATTATGTGAATTGTAGATTGTTTTATATGTTTGAAACCAATGAATATGGCATGACTGAAATTAATGCAGAGACTGTTTTCCTAAAGTTTCATTGTTCTTGTACATTATGAACGCCGCATGTAATAATCATTCCTAATTGTTTCTAATGTGCAAGGGGGAAAGCACCTTCTCCACAGGCATTTGATGTTTTTCTTCGCCCTCTCTTGAATGACCTCAAGAGACTTTGGTCTGGTGTTCTGGCTTAGGATGCTTCAATGCCAAAAGGAAGCCGGCTGTTCACTATGAGGGGAATATTATTGTGGACCGTGAATGACTTCCCGGCATATGGTTTGATTTCTGGGCAACAAGTGAAAGGGTACCAGGGTTGCCCCATCTGCACAAGTGAAACATGTGCTGAGCACTCAATAATCTTGAAGAAGATGCTCTATATGGGACATCGCAGGTTCCTTCCAAGGGAACACCGATTCCGTCGTGCAAGAGTGGCCTTCAATAGTGAGCAAGAGTGGCGTGAAGCTCCACAGAGACCTCTTGGTATGGAAACAATGAGACGGGGTGAAGAGAGGGAGTTATACATCTCTAATGGAGGAATTGCAAATGGAGATGAGGATCCAGTAAAGAGTTATGGAGTGAAACGATTAAGTGTCCTTTTTGAACTGCCATATTGGGAGGTATGTTGAAATTGTTTGGCAGGAAACCAACCGTTAATTGCCCAATGTGTATTTCAAATTGAATTAGGTAGGATACATGGCTTTCTGATGAAATAATGTCTCATTGCATTAAATGTCAATCGGTGGATGTTCAATATGTATGAAACCTTCTTATAACTGAAATTTGTGCATATTAGTGATACTTTAAATAATGAAAGAATTATTTAGAATGAATCAAAGAGTATTTTGTAGTTGGTTGTTTGCATTTTTTATTCCTTGTAATTGGTTCAATTTCATTAGTTGTAATTTTTTCTCCATTCATGTTTATGGTTGGAAAAAATATTACTTAGTTGGTGGCACTACTGGATAAACCGAGTATGAATACAATGTCATGTTCAAATCTTCCATAAGCTCAATAAATTATGAGTCGAAGGCCTATTATTTGGAAGTGTTTATACTAAGTCAATTACAAGCATTCAATGTTAATGGTTTTTGTACGGTACATTCACAAGACCTTAATTCAATAATAATCAGTTGTAAGTGTTTCATGCTGCTTGCCAAAAAAATTCCATGAATACAACAAATTATCATTTGTAGGCCTAAAACTTAGAAGGTTTTCTAAGAGGTCAATTGGTAGCATTCAATGTTGATGATTTTTGTAATTCACACTAAGAAGGCCTACCTTTGATAATTATCAATTGTAATTGTTTCTGCTTTCAATTGTAATTTGTTAAATTGTGGAAGATTCAATAATTATTTTGTGAAATTCGGCAATTTTTAAAGGCCACTTTCTGTATTCAGAGGATGAATAGAAGGTCATGGTTAAATTTTGAAGGAGATCAATTGATTTTGAGTTGTCAGTCTATAACTTAGAAGGATTTCTGGAAAGTCAATTATAAGCATTCCATGTTGATGATCTATGCATTTCACAATTTTAATAGAAGAATTTCAATTTGTAACAAGCTTGTGGTTATTGTTGAAGGTTACTTTTAAAAAATTGTAAGGAACTTTAAATTTTTTGATTCAAAATCTCTTGATGGTCTGATGGACACTTGAAACATATATTGTGCTTGTAATGATTTTTTTGGATACTCCCATTATGCGGCAAGTGCTTACTGTAAGTGTTTGATATATAGTATACAGTTGTAACATTACCTAAAATCCATGGCAATTTCATTGAATTTGGAATCCAATGTGTCTAGAGTGTTGAGGTTAGTAATTGTGACAAAAATATAGTGGGTATAGAAAGGTAGTCCATTCGGCAACCGATCGGCAATGAACTAATCACATCAGTTGGACACCATGTTTTCACAAGTTTTTATATGTTTATAGTACTACTTATATTCTAATTTATTTGTCGTTTTGGTGTAGAAATTGCTGGTGCAACATTTGGTGGACACTATGCATACAGAGAAAAATGTTTGCGAAAACATTTTGAAGACTTTACTTGGAGAAAAAGACAAACCAGCAACACGTGCGGACATGCAATCAAAGGGCATACGTAAGCATTTGTGGTTGAAGCCACTTCCAAACAACCCTGACAAGTTTTTTATGCCGGATGCCCTTTATGTATTGTCCAGCAAGGACCGGTCAACGTTTTTGAAGAATTTAGGGAGTATCAAAACTCCCACAGGCTACAACTCCAATCTGGCAAACCGTATAGCAGATGGCAAGATTTGTGGATTAAAGTCCCACGACTATCATATTCTCATGCAACAACTTCTTCTAGTTAGTTTACGAGGTCTTGGAGATGCTGGAGTGACAAGCACAGTGATTCATTTGTGCAGACTTTACCGCAAGTTATGCGCAAAGGTAGTGGACCTTGGGAACAAGGAGGAAATGATGTGTGATGCAGTAGAGGTCCTTTCTTGTATGGAGAAGGATTTTCCTCCATGTTTCTTTGACATAATGGTGCATTTGACAATGCACTTGGTGGAAGAACTTTTTATTTGTGGACCATGCCAAACACGTTGGATGTATCCCTATGGACGATACTTCAAGGGATTGAAGGGATTTGTGCGAAATTTAGCAAAACCGGAAGGGAGCATTGCTCAAGGGTATCAAGTGGAGGAAGCGCTTGGATTTATCATTGAATACATGGCACTGTATCAGCCAACAAGCCGAAGGGTGTGGGATGACAAAGAAGACCCGACAATGACAGATGAAATTTTGGAGGGTAAAGGAAAGCCACGGAATTTGTCTGAGCAACTTCAAATTTGGATGCACAATTTTGTGTGTGAGAATGCGGCTCTATTAGAAGACCATCGGCAGTAAGTTCCAATGTAGCTATTTTAAAATTAATTCGATCTTGTATAAGTTACAAGATGTTTGTTCAGTTAATATAGTTTTTCAATGTTAAAAGTAGGCGAGGTTCTATGAAGGCTATTAATATTCGAACAGTTTTATTCTTTTATAAGGAGGTGATTGTGAATAGTATTGGTCAGAGAGGGAGTGGGATTAATGCTTTTGATGGGAGAAATTTGAAACGGTAGGAATTAATAAAGTATAGGATATATAAGTGAAACGGTTATTATGGTCCATGGGTATGTGTTTTAATATGGGTTTCATGTAGCTTATAAAAGTCCTTCAAGAATCCCTTCACCCATTTGTGTTTGCATGCCCTATTTATGTAGTCAATGTTATGTGTACTAGAGGTAGATGTTGGCTGGCTTATCTATGCAAAGGGATTAATGTTAAATGGTGCTTTATTTATTCTCCAAAAGTTTAAGCAATGGTATGTCTAAGAGGTTTTGATGTGAATTTGTTTTTTGGGGGCCATGGGGGGTGGGTCTTGGATGGCAGGAGGTATGATGCATTCCATTCAACAAGGACCGCTGCCTGGGACGTGTTCCGTAGTGAGAATTGTAGGCGTTGTGGCCATAGAGGTGTACCGTTTCCTCCCGAGCTATCAGAACCCCCGCCATTTCTAGTATCGTTAGAATGCCAAGTGCAATTGGAGTTGACAATGAGGCTTTGCCGTCCCCATCAAAAGATGTGCAGAACTTATCACAACTACCTTTGGTGCATGCTACTAGATACAGGAGTATGTGGGTTTTTGGCAGTCATTTTAGAGTTCAAGATGTGGAGTCACACCTTAAGACTTCTGACTCCGGAGTAGCTGCAACCTTCAGCCACCCTTGTCATTCCGGGGTAGGAGATGTGAATCATGTTTTGGCATCCTTTGAGTATGTTGGTCATGTTCAAGAGATTGTTGAACTAAACTATGGCAGCTTGTGTGTAGTAGTTTTAATTTGTTCATGGGTTAGGGCTAACTATCGTGGGAGCACTACAACGGTCAAAAAGATAAATGGGGTTTCTCAATTGCTAACTTCCAAAGGATGATATCATCGGGCCCTGATTCTTTTGCTTTTCCCATGAATGTTGAACAGGTTTTTTTTTGTGCCTCTTTAGATGAACCGGGGTGGAAGGTAATCCTTCGCAAGGAAGTCAGAGGAAGGCAAATAGTTGGGAATGTGGGTGCACAAGAAGAAGAGAGAGTTATTTTTCAGGCTGGGAGGGACGTCGAGCACACCGCCCTTCAACCACCAGCCATTATTCCTGAAGAAAACCCGGAGGTACCAAGAATAGGTAGGAGGGTGAGAAAGGAAGATCTTCTGGCTTCCTGGATTGAAGAAGAGAACTTGGTTTATGATGGTGATGTGGGGGATTTGGGTCCTTCATTAGACGAGGAGTGAAATTTTTTTTAAAGAAGGGATACTTGAAGTCATGGTTCCAGGGGAGATTTACTTCTCTTGTTTGGGAGGAGCGAGGTTGACTTGTAGCCAAAGCATTTGGGATTGAAGGTTGATAAGAGAGGTCTGTTTAAAAAATGAAGTAGTTGGAGCAGTTCATTTTCAAAATTTAGATGTGCATGAACTTCAGTGAAGGCATTGAAGTTGATGTGTGGCTTTCTTTGATCTTTTTTTTATTAGTTTCAATCAAATTCAAGGAGAGGACAAAGCAGTTTGAACTTGAAGGTAGCAATTTTAATGAAGTGCCAATATTAGACAAGAGGTCTGAGTTGGAGCACAGGACAGCTATTGAAGTTTGGTTTTGAGGTCTATGACCTTTTTTTTCATTTTGTTTTTGCGAGAATGCTCTAAATGGGACACTATTTGAGTGAAGGCAGTGAAGCCAGTATGTGGCTTCTCTGTTTGTTTGTTTTTTAAATTTCAATAAAATTCAACTTTAAGACAATAGAGTTCCTACTTGAAGGTAGCAGTTTAAATGAAGTGCCGATGTGCTAGAAGAGCTCTAAATTAATTAGAGCAGACAATAGCGTAAGGAGTTTAGTTTCGAGGTCCTTGACCTTTTCTTTTGCTAAATTATTTTTAATGAAATGCTCGTGTTGATTTGTTGCCATGTGGTGATCTTTTTTATTCCGGAAAGATTCATCAAATGTTAAAAACAATTGGTGTGAAACGTGCTCAAATTGTTGAGAGAAAAGAAAAGTTACATTTTGAAAGGCCTAAATTTAGTTTGAAGCAAAGGTTGCCTATATGAAGAGAGGAATCTTTGATTGTAAAAGTCCGCAAACCTGTCAAAGAATAGAGAGGATTCCACATGTACATGCCACATAGTCTATAAGCACTCAAAGGTTCTTTCAACATCTTTGTATTGATTCAATTTGTGGAAAACTCCCGTACCAACACATGAAATTCTCAAAATTGCCGAATCAACATAAATATGTCATTTCTCTATTGATTAGGGTATGCTTTTCTACTAGTGAAATTGTATCATAAAAACTAATCTTCCACTACATTTATTGGATGGAGAATGCATTGTAAGGTCTCTAGATGAACATGATGACCCGCAAAATACAAAGGTACTTCTCCCAACCACAGTGACAACCCGCAAAATGCATTGTGAGGTTTGCGGATAACTGTGGCGACCTAGGAAATGCAAAGGTAAATCTCTCGACCACGATTATAACCCGTAGAATGCACCAAGAGATCTTCCAATGATAGTGATATCCTTTTGAGTGTGTCCCATTTAAAGTTTGTGCTCACTCCTCCTCCTTCAACTTTTTGAGCTCCTTGAATTTTGAACTCAATCCTCTTCCTTCATCATTCCAAGCTCCTTTCTATTCACCACAATTTCTGTGTTGATTTGCATGCATGCAAGCATTGAAGTTTATGTCATTTGACAATTTGTGCAATCAATTTGACAGTTTGTGTCCTCTTTAGGGTTATTGTGAAGCTTTTGAGTAAAGATGGAGGGTACTATAGCTGCCATTCCAAGTGCCAAAGAGCTTTATAAGAAAAACTTGCATATTCTGCCTAAGCTTATACTTAGGTTAGGTGCTTATATAGACACTATTGGCAAGGACCAACTGAAGTTCCTAAGAGCATGGTGTTTTGTTATTTTGGGCAAAAGTCTAGCAAGTTTGGCTGGAAATACATTTGTAAACAGACCTTGAAGATGATTTTGCAATCTATGACCTTTGGCAGAGAGTTATGGTGAGTGTCTCATGCCAAATTGCAAGATTAGTTTGCAGTTTGATAGAGGGATTATCTTACAATCTCAATGCATCCTTGTGAATTGGATAGAATTTGTCGTAGGGAGGGAGAAGTATCAAACACGGTGACTAGTGGCAAGAATGTGTCAAGTAGGAAGAAGGTAGAAGTAGGGAAGAAGTTTGAGGGTGTAGAAAATGTAGGCAACGGAAATGGTAGGGTTCCATTTTAGGCAAGCGGCAGTACATGCCATCAATGCCGCTTTCCCTTATCAGGTTGAAGGTTAAAGAAGAAGTAATGCACAAAGAATGTGTGAGGAGTGTGACTAAGACCAAGGGGTCAAGATTTGTTGAGTTTTTTCAAACTGGGAGGCGACTGAGTTGAGCAATATGGTTGGTGGCATAGCCGAATATGAAATGCTCACCTTACAGCTAAAGTCAAAATTCCATGCACATCTTCCATTGAGAAGAGCACATTAGAAGTGGAAGTAAAGAGAGCAAAGATGCAACAACCAGATTAACTTACTTTCCTAGAGCAAGCTAAGTTGGAATTGGATAACCTTTGTGCAGAGGAGGCAAATCTTGATAAGGAAACAAAGTGGGAAGAACTTTGATTCAATATAGCATTTAATAAGCAAACTTTTAGTCACTCAAGTGAGATTGTTGTTTGTTGTCAAGTTGTTATTACAATAGTTGAAAGTTACCTTGTAGAAAGTTCAAGGAAGTTTACAAAGGTCGATGATAGGGTTTCTCCGCTTGAATCTTATTGGATAATTTAAATGATCTTTTTGGAAGGATGTAGCAAAGCAGTGGCAATACTTTCTATACTAGACCCATATTCTCGAACCCTGAATGTGCCATTTCTACAATACATTATTTGAACGCCTAGTGGATAGCAAAGGGGCAAAAGAACAATTTCTATCAGGTAAAGTTCACTACCTTATCTTAATTTTGTATCATAAGTTTGTAGATTAGCTTTATAGTCCTCTTTATTTTAATTTTTGAATCTAAATTCTTTTATTTTCGTTAGTGAAGATTTTCTAGTTTAGACCGTCATGTCTCATGCACTGATTGCCTCCTTGAACCAAGATAAGTTTCCAAAACACTACAACAATTGTTTTTTTATTTAAATTTGTTATAGATGTCATAATGAGAAGGTCCTATAATTTTGGATTTTGATTGAAAATTCTTTTGTAGTCTTGTTGTTTGAATCATTTTAAATAGCCGTGTGACATGTAGATTGATTCACATTTGCAAAAATAAAGTAGGGCAATTTGTTGTCTTTTCTTTCCAAAACTTTGGTTTGAGAATCTTCTTATTTAGACCTTGGATTGCCTGATTTTTTTTTCTATTAGAGTTGCAGCCTTGGGTTGGGATTGTTAGATTTCACTGACTATTAAATTCCATGGTTCTGACTAGTTTCAATAGTTGTCTTAGCTTCTAAACTAGCCAATTTGATGTATTTTCTTGAAAATACAGTTCTTAACAGTCCAGATTGCTAGAAGCACTAATATAGTGGACAAATTCCATGACTCCTTTCCTATTCTTGTGGTTCCTTTAATAGATTCCATGACTCTTTTATAAAGTCCAAAATCCCTTTTTTTAGTTTCTTTCCTAAATTCCAGGACTTTTTCATGGAGTCCAAGACTTCTTTCTTGAATCTGGGTGCAAGTTATCATTCCTAGAGTCTAATACTCCTTTTCTAAAATTGAGCCTATCATTTCCAAGGTTGTCTTCCCCGACACAGCAATAACGCGAGAATTAGACGTCACACAATGTCTAAAAGAGCCCTTGCGATGTCCAATAGAGCCAAATTTACCTTTGACTTTTCTAAAAGTTATCCCCTTTTATTTACTCCACCTGGATGCCATATAGCATCCGCATGGCACATTTTGGAGTGCATGCGGATATAACCTGGGAGGGTGACAATGGATTTAGTCGACTGCGGATAAGGGAACTATGGATGGGCAACTATAGAATTAAGGCAACCTCGGATATGGAGACCACAGGTGGGTGACTGTGGATACGACAACTATGGATAGGGGACCACAGATGTGAAGCTAAGGTGGGCGACCGCGTGTAGGGGCGACCGAACCTAGGGAGACCACGGATGGGCACGGGTAACCCAAAGTCGCCCACATAAATCTGCATTAGTCCTTCCAAGACCTACGGTTGCCTTTCCTAGACCCGAGGTTGCCTTCTGTTATACAAGGTTGCCTGATTTGAATCCATAGTTGCTCCAAGTGGATCCGATGTCACCTATCAGGATCCAAAGTCGCTAGACGCATGCACCAAGCTGACCCAAGGTCGCCGTACACGCGGTCACTTCATTTGCACGCGCCCTTTGAAATCCATGCTTGCCCTGCCTTTAAGTTCACTTGTCCATGCGACATTTGTATCTTTTAAATTATCTGATTAGATATCTTTCATTCTTCATTGAGACTTTTGATCTTGCATCCTTACATGGCTGCATGCGTTACCTTCAAGTTGAATTTTATTACTTCTTGGATTTATCCACTTTATTTGTTATTGCAAGTACTGGACGCCAACAATTCCCATGTCTATCAAAGGAAATAATGATGAGTCACTTCCTGTTCTATACACTTCACACTGCACTCTTGGTGTTTTTTGGAAAGGCTATCAAAGATAAGGGTCAGAAGCTTAGGGGCACCACTCTCCAAAAGCAATGGCATGTATTGAACATCACGGACCACCTTGCTTTTAAAGGCTCCCCACTAGACAAATGGGGTCCATTTCAAGATAAAATTAACAAAATCCTTCTTGGTTCCCTGTGTGGGTTAGGAACATTTGGTCTGGACCCACTTCCAAGAGGCTTGTGTTGGATTTGTGTTGGTTGGGAGACACAAGTGACAAACCTTTATCCACCTTTGCATCCATGTGGGCTTCTAGTTCACTCTGATTCAGCTGCAAGTGACAACCATCCAATGTGATGACAATTTTGTTTGACCCCTTTCATCATTGCGATTGAATAACCGCCTGACATTTGTGAGGTGTGCTATGGTTGAACTTTGAGTTTATCATAAGTCAATCTTGCGCCGTCTTTTGTTTTGGAAGTAATAATTGGTGGCTTCAAAGTAGGTCCCTAAAATTGGTCCTAACTTTTTAGGCAATAATGTGTGCTTGCCAACAATGTTGCCATTCAGCCTCCAATGTCTGTGTATCACTTGCTAGCCGCTACGTAGTTGCTTGGTTCTTATATGACGTGCTTAAAAGCAGTTGATCTACATTTTTCTTCAGTACCGTGCATAAATTTCACTTATCCTTGTAGTAGAATTTCTGGGTGATCCATTTATCATATATGTTCATTTTTTACTTGTTCCGTATATACAACACTCTTCAATATATTATAACAATGACTACTTGCGGAATCTTCTACGTATGTACATTGCCAAATTCCATTAGAAAAAATGTGGACTAGCAAGAGGGCTGCTAGAAAGTGGTGAACAGAACCCCAAAATTGCATTTATTTTGTCCTTTCCTAAACTATTCCCCTGTTTTTGCTCATGGCTGGCAGGGAGTGATGAGTGCATACAATGAATTCTAAATTAAGTAGAATGTGCAGCATGAGTAAGCTCCGACTTGAAGTAAAGACTTGACTTTAGCATAGTGAAGGGGAGGTTCAGTGATAATGAATGTAGAGAGGACTCGTTGCTACTTTGTAGTGCAACTCAGTCATTACCTCCTTTGGTAGATTCTAAGTGAAATTCCCCGAGCAAATCCAGACAAAGATGCTGTTCCGAAAGGGAAGACCCACTTGCCTAATGGTGTAGAAAGTTGTTGTAAGCCCTCATGGCAGCTTTGCGACGGTAGCTTGCTACAGCACAGTCATGCCACCCCACCTTCACATGGGGGTGAATAAAATGGGGATTACTTTCACCACGCTATCAATATCTTAAATTGTCCTTGCGTTTCAAAAAAAAATACTGAGTGTATGTTACACATTAGGCAGTCAAGACCACTCTTGGTGAAATTGGAAGGAATAAGTCCTTGAAACTTTAAGTACATCCCTCATCTTCTTAAATTATTTGTCTTCTATATCTCTTGTTTTCAACTCTATCAAAGGAAGTACGAAAGAAGATTACCTAAAAACCTATGAGATCATAAGGTGTATTCTCCCAACAGCAATGGTGAGACTTGATTCAGTCCCTTTCTTCTGTTAGTGCTGAGAAGACTATAAATGACATCAAATAAAAAGTGTTTGCAGTAAGAAAGTACTAAGAATTTAACTTACACTTGAAGTAAGCCTTGGAAAAAATCCCTTCATAACAAACCAAGAGTTATGCTTCACTACTACCATTTAACTTACACTTAAAGTAAGCCTTGGAAAAAAACCCTTCATTTAGCACCATCTTCATTTGTTGGGAGAGACTCTCAAGAGAGGTACCTTGAGTGAATCCAAACACAACCATTGCGCCACTCTGCATGCCTTTGACTTCTTGTTGATGAGAGATAAATTTGACGCCTCTTCTTTGTTAATGCCCTAGTAGCTATTACCATTGGGCTACTTACAAGTGCCCTAGTTTTTTCTTGCTTGTATTCCCTCTCCTAGATCACTCAATACCACCACTGGAACTTCTGAACAATTAGGAGATGGTGTTGTTGAGTTCCAAAATGTTGGGTATACTTCAAATAAGTTGTTTTAGCCTCATAGTGACTCTTTTCCATCCCCTGGGTTGACCACATTGATAGGCTCCCATACTTCATAACAAACCAGGAACTATGCTTCACTATGACATGTTGTGAAAAGCCAAGTAAGAAATTATGAAAATCATTTGTATTGCAAAACATCAATGATAGTACAATAACTTACAATTCCTTCTAAATTCAACAAATAACAATGCAATTTAATGAAGGGAGAATCAATAATGCCTCTTACAACATAATGGCTAACAGGGCCTTCTCCAAAAGCAGCTAGGTATTCTCTGCCCCATCACTCCACAATGCCTTTGTAAAGCCTTTCGCTAAGTTGTACTAAAAAAAAGTCAAATGTCTTTCTTTGACTAGGCTTGTTCATATACTAATAATATGGCAACAATTCTGTAAAAGCCAACCACACCTCTTGGCACTAAGCCTTTGATTGCCCTTGATTTGTATTGTTTCTTTCTGCGTTGTATACATCTTTTTATACAGCATCAAAGGTAGACCAAGTTGAGGGTTGAAACATCTTCCGACACTTAGAGCCATTGATTGAGAGCTTGGACGGCAAGTCAGAATTTGCTCTTGACAACTTTGGGTTTGGGGTAGAACTACAAATCCACCACAAAGCCCAACTTTTGGTAACGCCTTTCTATAGCC
The DNA here is from genome assembly GCA_963969595.1 of Neckera pumila. Classification (NCBI taxonomy): domain Eukaryota; kingdom Viridiplantae; phylum Streptophyta; class Bryopsida; order Hypnales; family Neckeraceae; genus Neckera; species Neckera pumila. The sequence continues at coordinate 4,521,853 of OZ018418.1, forward strand.
GCCATTGCTTCCTTCCCCTTTGTCTGGCCTTTGGTGAGCCAAATACAGGAAATTTGCAAGTGAACAATTTTCTCAATGACACGACACATTGCATGAAGAGTGTAGAAGTGGAGACGCTCAATAGGGATGTTGAGAATTGGTGCCCACTTGCCATCCCCATTTGGACCACCACCAAGGCCTCGACTTGGCTTTGCTTAAATTGATTTGGAAAACAACCCCCCATTCCATGGTTGTTTGTGCCGCCATGGCTCAAGAGCTTCTATAGTTGTGAGTTGCTCCCAACCCCTTTACTCTCATCTCTAATTTATAAGGTTCATAGATTCGTACAAATACAACACTAAAGTTGTGAATTCATTCCTATGTGCCATAATCGTACATATTACGTGTATTTTTACGCACTAAGTCAATGCGTAAACAATGCTTATCAATAACGTATGACTGTTGTACTGATATCAATATAGTTTAAGTGCATTTTGGATACCACATTTGTATTATTAAAGTACATAAATTGTACACTTTTAATAAAGATTTTAATGACATTGATTCAATGCGTAAGAGTACACGTAATATGTTTGCTTATGGTACTTAGGCATGAATTCACGACTTTAGTGCAATATCTGTTGAAAAATTGTCCTCCTTCAAGTTTGAGATGCTGCCAACAATGAAAGAATGTGCTGAATTGGCACCATGAGAAAAACTGTACATGCATTTTACTGTTTTCATATCACAAGCCAAATGCCATTCTACAAAAAACTCCCCCACATTCTACAATAAGCTTCTTGCCGGCTAATTGAGCATATGTAATTGCTAGAATGATGTTTGTCCCAAAAACCCACTTGAGACATTCATGTAATTCTTTCACCACCTAAAATGTCCCTATGCGCCATATTTTCCTCTCTGATTGCACTAAGAAGAATTGAAGATCACTTTTCAAGAGATGTGGGTTGTTGAGAGCCTGGTTCATGATCGTGATTGCGATTTGCTCTTGTTTTTGGCCCTTCACAATCTCTACCTCGTCCATCTTGAGTACAAAGATGAGGGGCCCAATACCAACCTTTGCACAAACATTTGAATAGCCACTGAGTAAATTTAAAAGACTAAATGATAAATTGAAGGATTGCATGCAAAGATGTGAAGGGGCAACATGTGAAGCCAAGTAACTTCTACAGTTAACTCATAATGCTTGACCATTGATTGTTGCACAATTATCAAATCCACAAATAAATTGTTCCTTGCGTCAAGGTGCAAATGTATTGGGCCGGTGTGCTTCTTTGGATCCTCATTGGGACGAATTGGAACCTCCCACAAGTTACCAATGTGGAAGTATTTGCCTACATAATCTTGCAACTTTGAATTGAGCTCAATCCTATGCATGCCCACTTGTAAATTCTAAAGTAATTGTAACAAGAATAATTGGAAGCACAATTTTGCAACTATGAAAACATTACATCAACAATCAAGAAAAAAATCAAATATTGATGCAAGGAATAGATGTGAAGAGGAGTTGTGGCACTAACACAGAAAGCAATTGGCATGAATTTAAAATTCAAGTTCTTATCAACTTGGCGCACACCATTCTTCATAATTTAGATAAGTTTATTGTATCCTGTGTGCGAGATTCCATTCTCATCTTCAATAGACAAGATCTCATGAGCATCAACAATATTGCCTACTGCTTTGAGGTGTGCATTTGTTATTCCAACTACCACTTTCCAGAATTTTGGAGCTACCATAAGGGCCCTTGCCTCACTCTGTGAGAAGATTTCACTTAAGACAACACCTATGGCACTTTGCTCCTTGCTTGTACCACAAAGTCTCTTTTGTGTGCCATTAATGGTATTACTTGAGCGGATGGCAGAGACTGTCTTAGAGTGAAGGAGTTCCCTAAAACAGAGCAACACAAGATTCAATCAGCATCAATTTCACATTGAAATTGAGAAAGCAATTTAGGAGGCATTCACATTGGGCTCACTTGAGCTGCGCCTTCACTTGTTTCGCCTGGCCCCCTCTTCTAGCTAAATCTAAGAGATTCTTCTTTTTCCGCCCTAAAGTCTTGGGTCCTTGCAATTTGGCAACTTGCAAGTTCTCCATGAATTTGCATTAATGGCACTGTCAAGGGATGATTGACAAACTGAACCCCAAAATTTGAAGAGGACCCTAGTTAGAAGTTTCACCGATGATTCTATTAGAAGTTGCAAAAAAAAACCCAACGAAAACTGAGCAAATAAAAGATTCTATGTAAAACCATTTTTCACGTATTTGTTTAGCTCTCAAAGGGTGATTGACAAATTGAACCTCAAAATTTAAAGTGGATTCTGTATATTGTCAAAAGGAAAGTCAATAAATTTCATACTTTTGAAGTATTAAAAAAGTGATTTAAAAAAAAAAATTCAGCAGCCCGGGCTACGTGCCGAATAATGAAAATTACATATCATACAATAACTTTTTAACCATAAAGTCAAAAGTTATGAAAGTTGTTGTGCCTTAAAGCTACTCCTTGAGCATATGTTATGTGAAGATTTCAAAGAAAGAAAAATTAAAACTAAATTTGTAGTGAGCTGTCCAAAATCGCTATATTTCCACAAAATGGTGTTTGGACCTTTAGTGGTTAAAATGAGGCAAAAACATCCAAGAGGACATCATTAAAGACATCCTTGAGGACATCACTTAAACAAAGACAAACGCACCATCAGACAAAGACATGTTGTCATGCAAATTAACGGCTGAAGTAATTCTCACTAGTTCACTTATTATGATTTTCTTGATGGCCCTCATCTGCGCTTCCTTTGTTAGTTCCCCTTCGAAATGGCTCGCATCCGATTAGACTTGTCCTTGGGTTTTTGAGATCTCCACTTTGCAAAAAAAATTTACAGACTTCCGGACCAACCTTGGAGGGCTTTGGTACCCTAGCATTGATCAACTTCATCAAGTTGTGGCAAACACTTATGAAGATCTTTGTCACATACTACGGATACCAGGACAGGTTGATCTACATTGAATCACCTCCAACATCCTAGTCTGCACCAATGAAAATACATGTAATACTTTCACACATTCAATAATTCAGATGTAGGCTCAAGAAAAGTGCTAACTATCATTAAGGTAGACATTAAACATCTAGAAAGGGTACAAAACACATTTGTGATGGCCAACACACCATGTTCACATTATAGTGTTGACATTGTCTTCAGTAAAGGAACATTTTTCGAAAGATGTTCATGTCAATCACAGCAGCTTCATGGACATTTGACATCTGGGTGAAGATGTCATCACGCAGAAGAAAAGTTGTAGAAACAACGCAATTTACTTACCAATGGTGACATGGTCAAAGAAATGCTGCTTGTTGGCGAGTGTCTGGTCAGCCCAATCATAGGCAAGATTCACCCCTTTGCAAAGGCCTTCACGTTGTCTGCCAAATACCCAACTTTCATCTCGTATAGTTTCTCATATTTATCCACAAGTATCATTTGCTTCCGCTGCTTTTCCTTCTTTGACGCTTGCTTTTTACTTTGAAAAGGCTGGCTAGGCTCCATGTCAAGGACTACCGTGTTATTGTCACCATCTTTTGAATCGCTGTCACTTGATTCTAAGTCACTACTATACAAGTTAAAGAAACACATTAGAAGCCAAATGAAGCCACAAAAAGGCTGTTTCAAGGCTATTCTATATGTTGGTGTCAGCACAATGCTAGTCTAAATATTTAAAAAATTAAGAAAATAATAGAAAATTAAGAAAATAATAGAAAATTAAAAAAATAAGTAAAATTAAAAAAAATTGTAAACTTTTTGTTTGGAAAATAATATTAAAAAATGAATTAGTTAATATTTTTTGACGTGACAATGTCCCGACTATGTCAGTAGTCTATGTGTACTACTGCTTTTTCAGTTAAATGGATCACCCAAGGTTGGAAGCCTCTAGATAATCTATGGCCCTTTTGGAGCCTCATTTCTCTTATAAGGATTGTGATGCTTCTATGATGTTGATGGCGACAACAAAGGAAGATGGATGTGCAGCAGAAAGCAAAGTTTGTTTTCCAAACTGTCATTGTCGACATCAAAGTATTGAGGCAAGGACATAAGGTGACAAATAGAACTTAAGGTCAAGTAGTAACCTACGGCCCAAGTCACTAATCGAGTCTTTGATGGAGGCATCTTCATCTTCTAGCTCCTCTTGTAGCACATGTCTATGATGCTTCTTCAATGATGGACTGATCGCAATGGCCTTCCCTTATCTGTTTCATGATTTTGTACACGCCATGGATCATTCTAAGGCTTAAAGCGCTATTCACTAGATGGTTGAGTTCGACCTTCTATCATATATGGAGAGCCATTGTTGGAATTGGCCCTTCCATGCCTGGGCTCCAAAGCTTGTTTCAGAAGCAATTTCTTCCGGCTTCTTGCCATCTTCACTCGTGGTGAAGGCTGAGACACAAAATCTTCACTTGCTATTTACTCAAAGCAGCTGCAGAAGAAGCACTACAAGAAATCCGCATTTTTTTGACAAGCTTGGATTTTTTATGATAGATTTTGTTAGACATCTATATTGACATCTAGCTGTTTTTATGTTTTCATGATGTTTCATTGGATATTATTGTTGACATAAAAACAACTAGATGTCAACTTAGATGTCTAACAAAACTCGTCATAAAAAATCTAGACTTGTTAAAAAAAATGTGGGTTTCTTATAGTGAAGCCCACATACATCAACATAGTGTTGCATACGTTTAGCCTCTGGTTAAACAATCTTAGTTTTGAAGAAAAGAATGCATGTTGAAAAAGACATCTGCAAGAACATTATGACGTCTATACAGACATTGGCATGTAATCCTATACAGTATACTAACTTTTTCCAAAACACAAAGTTATTGGGTACCACAAGTCTACAACATCAGAAAGACTGGAATTTAACCACAAAGCATAAAAAGAAGTAGGAAGCATTCAGATGAAAGACTAGAAGAAACAACATTGAAGAATATGAGAACGAATTCACGACAAAAGAATGACCCACTCAATTTCCACTAGCAGTCCCACTTAGTCTGAACTAGCGGTTCCATTCAGTCTCCAGTAGTAGTCGCATTTAATCCACTCTAGCAGCTCCATTCAGCTTCTATTAGCAGTCCCACTATGTCCCTACCAACAATTCCATTCATTTCCACAACGCCTACAATTTTGAACTTGATGCGCCCTGGACATAGTGATGTTGAACAAGACGTCCATGGATACATGTCAATGTCCAGATGGGCATCACGACTAGCATGGAAACAGCACATCCAGGTTCATGTGACCACGTAATTCATTGCAACCGGCACAACAAAGCAACACAGCATACATGTACGCAAACACGTATAATGAAAAAAATTAGAATACAAAAACCAAGGTACTTTGAACAACAATTCAACATCCGTAGCACTTCCCACCAGATCTACAAGATCCTATAAGAAGACGAGGCAATTTGGAATTTGAAATCGAGGGAAACTAGCAAAGGAAAAGAAAGAAAGCCAAAATGTGATGATCAAATTTACCCCAACTTAATTGGTGAAGCAAAGAGAAATAACACAAAGCTACAATTGGTGAGGTTTGTAGTGCTTGCGTGGGAGTTAGCTTTAGAAAACTAACGCAAAGAGAAATAACACAACGGTGTGGTGTTCTTGTAGACACCAAAAGAGAGAATTAATACAATGAATGGATCCCTTTGGATGAAAATTGACGTTTCCATTGTCGTCAATAAGAGATGATACTAATAACTATGGTTTGAAATCCAGGCACCCATTGTGATTGATGTCCAATTTTTTCAAATTCAATTTTTGGCGGCGGTTTTGACGCAGCCACAAAGCAAGTCGCCTTGGAGGGAAGAGGGGGGTCGACAAACAATTCTCAAACGTGGTGAGGCTATTGGAGCCCGGGGAAAGGAGTCTGTGGTGAAAAGCAATGATGCAACTCATGCCCACCAACACTGCCAACAAATTAAACAAAATAATTGCAGCCAAGAATTAGAGAAAGACAGAATCAAAACAAGAAGAAGGTGCGCAAGAGATAATTCCTCTGAACTTCCTTGATTTTGCTTTCTCCTTCAATGGACCTCCAATTTGTTGAACCTCCTCATCAATTTTCTACAGGCGAGTGTTCTTGCAAAGGCTTTGATACAATGTGCTAGGCGTTGTAACTGCGTCCATTGTCGAGGTAAGTGAGGTGGACATAATTCCCTCCTGAGCTTTTCAAAAATGGTTAGAGCTCCATGGTTTGGTCCCAAATTACAATTATCTTGCCATGATAAACCTCCTTTGGCAACTGCAATCATATTCAAATTGTGCAGTGCTGAAGAATGTTGCATTTTGCATAGTGAGGAATGCTCTAACTTGCTACACACATTGAAGGGAAGAAATCTAGAGAGGAAACAACAAGAAGGATTAGGGTTTCACGCTATTCCTCTAAAACATATCCACGGCACGTGTTTCTTGGACGTCAAGGATTGTGAAAATCATATTGTTCATACTATTTGGATGTGTAGATGTCTCAAAAAACTTCCAACCTAGCATGGCAATGTTCTCAGAGACATCTTGGAGTCCTAGTGGAACCTATGAATTCACGTGTTGTGTCTCATAATCCGACCAAGAGAGCATGTAGACTTCTTCATGCAATCTAGGACAAATGAAAAAGTGGCCAAATAATTACTCTAGATTTTTTTACTATTGGGGGGAGTGTTCTAAAGATTTACTTTGTAATCTTGGATTGTAGATGGAGGCTTTGGAATTCACTTGTACAAAATTCCTTACATCTTGGAGAGAAAGGGACCTATAGAGCACTCTACTTTTTCTTTTATCTATTTTCAAGAAATAGGGACCCATGATTCATATGATTTTTTTTTAAATTTAGAAGAAAGTCTACATAAAGCTCATTCTTTTTTTTGGATTTGTTATGGGGGGTAGTGGTTTGTTCGATTGTACACTATTTTTTTCATTTTGGAGAGTTGGGGACCTAGGACTCATATGGAATTTTTCAAAGTTTAAAGATAAGTCCACATATAGCTCATTCTTTTTCTTTGGGCCATTGTGTGGGGTAGTGGTTTATTCATTGGTAATATTATTTTCTTCATTTCGGACCTAGGGCACTCAATTTGTTTTGGTGAGAAGAAGTGATGTAGGATTCTTCTATATTTTTTTCCTTTTGGGAAACAAGTGACCTCAAAAAAATTTCTATATTTTCTCCATTATGGAGGGTATGTTGGTTCAGGGACTTGTACAAAATTATTTCCATTTTGGAGAGGAGGGGACCTAGGAAGCACTCCATTATTTTCCTCTTCTTGTAAGGAGGTCATATAGGACTCTTAATGTTTTCGTTTCATTTTTGAGACAACTGGCTTCAAAACTTATCCTACATTTTTTTCCATTGTAGGAAGTAGTGCTTTTTGGACTTGTAGCACATTTTTATCTTTTAGGAAAGAAAGGGACCTAGAAAGCATTCCTTTCTTTTTTTCTTGTTGTGAGGATAGCACATAGGACTCTTAGTGAATTTTTTCATTTTGGACTATTTAGAGAAAAGTGGCTTGAAAACTTATCCTAAATTTTTTTCCATTCAGTTCTTCTTGTTCGGAGAAAAGGAGCTAGAAGTCATTCTATATTTCTAGAAGTAGTGGAAGAAAGTGGAGGTAATAGTTGCACCAAGCCTCTGTAAACTTTGAGTCAAGTACAATGGAAGTTGACCTTATATGTGCCTTCTAGTTTCTATTGATAGTTATGTCTAAGATGCCTTCTACAAGGACACTAAGACGTTCTGTAGGACATTGAAATGTCGATCAAGACAATTTATGTCTACAAGGATGCCATATATGACATCATTCAAAGCATAAATGACACGCTATTGCGGTGTCCCAAGCACAGCTGTGGAGATGAACACCAAATAGTAAATCAATATGTTGACTATCACTTTGTCACATTCAACATTATGGTAGTCATCATATTTCAATGGACTCTTGAAGATGAATTTACAATGAAATAGCTAAGCCAGTCCTAATTTTTTTAAGTTTTGAATTGCCTATTTTATTTTGTATGTTCCCACAAATCTACATACAAATTTGGAAATGACCTTGTGAGAGGTCCACTAAATATATCCGTTTCTATAATACATGTGTATAATTCAATTTTTTTTGGCTATGAAGAGAAGGCATTTGGTTTCTACCATGCTTTATTTTGGTAGTTGTAAAGGAAAATAGAATTCCTAATATTCTTTACCGCGGAAGGTTGAGCTACAATTATAATATGCATTAGAGGATTCTGTAGTTTTCATCAATGATGAGTGTAGTCCTAGACATATACAATTTCTTATATAAAGATAACATGAATTTTGAATGAAATACATGTGATTAAAGAAGATGACCATATTTCAAAATGTTAATCAAAATTTATAATTGCAAGAGGAACAAAACTTTAGACTTTGAGGATCTTAGATCAAATCAAATTCAACAAATAATTATTGGAGAAGTTTTAGTTTACACTATTAAAGGGGCATGCACTTATTGGATGCGCTCTCTGATAGGTATTAAATTGATAGGACCATCGCTACTACAGAGAAGTTTGGTGTACTCTATCTCAATTGATTCTTGATAGAATATGCTTGCATTGACGCTGGTGACATAGACAACATGTGGATGTCTACTTGAATAGAATCGCAGAAATGCTTCCTATCTTTGAAGATGTCAGCGATAACATCGGTGTCTTCTTTAGAAAAATTGGTCCGGAATACCTCTTACAAGATATCTTCGCTACATGGCATGAACCCAATGCGTGCCATGCCTGCTATAATATGTGTGCACATTGTTATTGACAATTAGGAATAGCTTGTTTCATTTCCATGGAGGACGGCAAAAACATACAATCCTATGCAGCAGTTCCTTTGATTGGAAAGTGGAGGAGGATTATTAGGAGAGGTAGAGATGAGATGGGAGATTTTGACTCCTTAGTGGCCAAAGTACTATGTGTACAAATGCTCTCGATAAATCTGAGGCGGTTGCATCCGTGCCATTGGCGTCTGTGGAAGAGGTTCCACTGGCAATTTCCAAAAGAAAAGTCAGTTACAAAGCCAAGGTTGAGGAAGCTTTGAAGGAGATTTGCAATTGCATAGAGTATTGTAGAGACACTTGTAAAGGAGATTATGCAAAAATAGAAGAGGAGGATCAATTACGGGCTCCCACCAGCGTTGCAACCAAGAAGAATAGAATGTTCTATTTAAGTTTGTTTTGCTTCATGAAGGGGAAGAAGGAGAATTAATTCTATGCTTCTATCTCTTTCTCCAATGATCCGTGGGATAGAAGGACCAGACTTATGTCATGAAAGTGCAAAAGAGCATTCTTGTAATCCATATATGGATATTGAATGCTCTTTTCATGTATTGGCATCATTTCTATGAGGAAATGCAATGTCTCTTATTGTACTTTGTCTAGGTTGTTTTATAGTGGCCGTTGTCGACATCTTAGTGCTGCTTAGCAAGAACTCTAAGTAGCCCTAAGATGTATGTGAAAATGTCTAATAGAAACATATTTTAAGACACCAATATGATTTCTTGACACCAAGATGTTTGTCTGTACATGTCTTTATCAATGACACATTGTTTATGTTCTCAAGTACTATACATTGTGCAGGTTGTCCACCATCATCCATAGAAACGTTTGATGCTCCATTTAGCTATTGTTCTCTTTGCATTTCCTTTTAAAGCAAGCGACCTTCTGTAATAAATAAAAAGAATGTCTTGCATCTTGAAAGGCAATTTGCCAATGACAACCTACACAAAAACAAGAATTGAGAAGTATTCTTCTCAAAATTTGCATAAAAGAACTTTGCCTTGCAATCGATGGTGTTATTGGCAACATCTTTAGTAGCACTTAGTTTGCACCCTAGAACCATCTTGTACTTTGGCATGTGACTTCTTGCAATGTCATTGCGCGTGGTCCTTCATGCACATGCTGACATCTATGCTTTGTTTTCTTGTAGAGTGGATGCACCAAAGAAAGATTACCAGCAACTATGTATAAGGTTCATACCTATAGGTAGGGACGGCCAAGACTATCATGGACACTAGAGCGCAATGGCGGGGTGCCCAAATCTGCTTCAATACAAACGGCCATGTCCTTTGCTACATCCCACTCGGCAACTTGATTTTGTAGATGGAGTTGAGGGTGGTCATTGAGCTTAACTTGAAGAAGTACTCATACCCTTGCTAAAATTGTCATGGAGAACAATGTAGGACAACTGGTACTAACAAAATGCATTATGCCACGGTAGATAGAGACCAAATCCTTATAAAGTCAATGATAGGGAAGACCCTCCAAATGGTTATCCTCCTCATGATATATGGGTGGAAGATTTCGCTTTTGACAATAACGTCATTAACGCTCATGCAGACATCAAAGAGGACGTTGTTCCAATCGATGATGATGATTGGGCATATGTTGATGTGACGTTGGGAAGGTGCCAGAGAATGGTAAACTAGTTGTTTAAACGTTTCTATGATGAGACTCAAAACATGTCTAAAGCAAAGGAGATTACAAAGAAAGCAAAGACAAATACATAAGGGAAGGGCACACCATGCTAAAGAATACTACATTGTAGAAGGTCATTAAAGAAACCATGTCCAAAAAATGTCTCTTGTGCACTTTTACGGTTGAAATGAATGAAGAGGTACTTTTGGATATGGAAGGATCTCCAGATTCAATATCTCTATTGGTGGCATTCTCCAAACTCCACATGGGCACTAACAACACGCTCCCAACTACCACAGTCAATGTAGAATTAATTCTCCATTGCTATTGGGACCAATGCTTCTGTTTTGGTTAAAGGCTGCATAACATGGAAGCAAATATCCTCAGTTGCTTGGTCAACATCTAAATTCTTATAGAATCTAATCACATTAGATAGAAGGTCACATCAAAATGCAAATTTGAAGCAATCATGGTCCAAGTTGTGTCTCTTGAAATGTTGTAAGGACTCAAATGACGTCTCCATAGACGTTATGCAGACTGTGATTACGTTTCCTAAAACATCAAAAAGTCTATGGAAACATTGCAGAAGACATCTCAATGTTTTACAAGATGTCTCTAACGTCTCTATGTCTACTCAAACATCTCCAATATAAGTGTCAAAACATGCAGACTGCACAAGTAACCCCTACGCTGACATGGCATGCCACAATCCCTTTTTTTTAATCTCCATCAAACTTTTATCCAAGACAAAAGTAATTTTACATACTTACCCTTCACGAAAATGGGTCAACAAAGTTGATGTGGCAGTCCATGTTTTTGCAGATGGGTCTTCGGACATCAGCATGTCCTTAAAAAAGTCATCAAAAATCCTAATGTCGATGGTTACACCAACTTGTTTTCATTCAAATTTGTTGCAATCATCAGCAACATCTCCAGAAGTCTACCTAAAATTGCAATACCTCTCTTGAACATCTTCATGTCCCTGTGGACATTGTATGTTTTGCCGTGGACATTGTATGTTTTGGATCCGACATAAAAAAAAAAAAAGTTTCTCATAGTGAACAAGCATAAATAACAAATTTCAATTGTTTTTGTCATAGGTTTTTTTAGTAGTATATTCATTGCATTGGATGATGGATGTCTATTGAATAGAATTAACAACTCAGTTTGGGATTGATGTCCAAGCACCTTAATTAGAAGGTAGAAAGGTTGCCAATGGACCATCCTTTTCATTAATTTGGAAGGTTATTTGAACTGCAATGAAAATGAAAATAAATTGAAAATTATATTCTTTAAGAGAAAAATTGTATTTTTTTTTAAATTCCAATTTTTTTTTCAGAAAAACAAATAAATCTTTTCAAAAAGAAAAGGGTATTCTTTTTTTTAAATTTAGTAGACTATTTTTTGGATTTGAAGAACAATTTTTAGTTGCTGAAGGCACCCTCTTCATATTAATTTGGAAAAAAAATTTAAGATGCTATTTAAGAAAATGTAAATTGCTATTTTAAAATTTTTATAGAAATTTCAATTTTTTTCTTTTAAAATTGTATACACACACACACACACACACACATATATATATATATATGTGTGTGTATATTAGGGCTCTTCAAAATCTAAGGAACCCTTCTTTGGTGCCAAAAGAAGGCTTCTCAAATTTGAGGATCTATTTTCTGGTGCTAAAGGATTTTAATTCTATTTTTGGTGGTTACTTTTAGGTGGTTTCTTTTAGGTCCTAAGCTCTTTGTAAAGGTTCCTTAAAGCCAACAAAACTTTATTTGGAGCCTACACAAGGCTCTTTAGATTCTAAAGAGCCATATGGTGAATCATTTTATTTTTCTTAAAATAATTTTTTTGAAAAATTTGAAAAAAAAAAAAACTAAATTGCAATTCATATAATTTCCAGATTAATGGAAGGAGGGTGCCTCTGGCAACAAAAAATCGCTCTTTTGGATCCAAGGAGCCATATGTTGAAAAAAAAGTTTAAGAAAATTTATTTTGAAAAAATAATTATAAAACTTTTTCTTTCAAATTACACTTCAAATAACCCCTCAATTAATAGGAGGGTCTTTTAGCAACAAAGAATGTCTTCTTGGTTCCGATGAACCTTCTGCTATTTAAAAAATTAACTTTTATCTATTCATTGATTTTCAAAGTGTTTGGAATTATTTTCCAATTATCCAAAAAAATGAATGGATGACATGGTTGAAATTCATTTGCTCATCACCTTTATGGTAGTACCTTTCATATTGTGGGAGAGGCCAGGCTATCACTCTTGGCCCTACCTACAACATTTGAATGCTAAATAACTATTTTCAATTAAATTTTTTTACGCAATAAATTACTTTTTTGAAAATTTCATTTTTGATCATTTTTATTTTGGTAATTTTAACATTATTATTTTGACATTACTATTTTGGATTTGACATCACTTTTTATAACTTTGATATATCTAGTTTTAATAAAAAAAAGTGTTAGTGAGCATTTAAGTCTAAATGCTCGCTGTTCAATACTCATCGCTTGTCGCTCTCTATTCACACTCTAACATCATTGGATGGTGTCTACAATCATCTAGCTATTTTATATTAACAATGACATCAAACATAACATCAAGATGACATATTTGATGTCATTGCTAATATAAATACAATTGGATCACCACGGATGTCACCTAAAATGCGTCACCAAAAACGCGGATTTCTTCTAGTATTTGTGTTGGAGTTTGTTCTTATCAAAGCTTTTATGAGAGGAGAGAGATCGACCCTCCCCCTAAAAGAACTTCTTTCACATTATACAAGCAATCATTTAAGTATCCACCAAAACATGTTACTAAAAGAACTATTTGCAGCATTTTTTGCGCAAACAAATTTAAGCCATACAGTCTCAAAATCAATTCATATAGTCTCAAATTCATGTCGTTGGTGGAGTGTATTTCTATAAACACCATCTTTTTGATGCACATAGAGAATCTACCATGATATTACTTGCAACGAAATGATAATTTTAAAAGGGTTGAAGTGTGCTCCACTGCTTGATAGATCATCCATGGAATTTTATAAGCTACCCTCTACAAATACATGGACATGACCAAGCAAGGAAGCGAATGGAGCTATACAAAAATTGGGGGTCTAAAAAATTCCGCATATAGACTGTGTAAGCTATTGCCACACCTTGGTTGTTGTTAAAGAATGAAGCCAAGAAAATGCCACACAAATCAAAAACAATATAATCAAGGGAGAAAGTTCCTACAATATATTTGTTGTCATTTTGTTGGGGTGAAAAAATACTAAAGATCAATGACTTAAATCTGAAGTTTAATTTATAAAGAATTTTCTCTAGTGGCTTGAGCAACATCCAATGTGCCTCTTTTCCAAAATTTGCTCCAAAAGCTCACAGAGACACTTTTGTTTGATGTTATTTGTGTCACATGTACAAGAAACTGAAAAGTGACTGCATTTTCTATTCTAGAGCACAAGCAAGGTTGACGAATTTGAACGTCTAGGGCAAAATCACGTCCAAAATCTGGACATCCAAATGTTAGACGTCCAGATGCAGCAGACGACGTCCAACAGACATTGTTGGAAGACGGCGAACATGCAGTTTGGTCTGTGGACGAGAAGTCAGATGGGTAATCAAACAAGTGGTGAAGAGGTTGGACAGGCGGTCGGAAGGTTAGATGGGTGATCATTAGGTCGAACAAGAGGTCAATTGGACTGAGGTGGACGATCAATTGGGCCGACGATTTGCATGAGGCGGACAAGCAGTTGCCTGTCTACTTGTCCGCCAACCAATGTATGTTTTATAATATACCATTGGAAAGGTATTGATGAGAGCTTTTTAATGGTATAATATACATCTAGTTTCGACAAAAACTTTAGCAGTGGGATCCCTCTAAAGATTGGGTGTTGACCATTATTTTAATTCTTGTAATCTTCAGTACTCTTGGAGTTGTTATCTTCACCTATAAAGATTGAATTAGTCATTATTTAATTAGACGGGTGACTTGCTTGCAATTGTATTATCAGAGCCTAAGTATGCTCAATTTGAATTATATTAGTAAAACTCTGACCCTATATTTTTCCCTCTTTCAATTCAATCGATATTGTAATTGATATTGTAATCTCCAAGATTAGAAAAGTATTATAAATTTCTAATTATAAAATCATTTGTACATGCACTATTTCTCATTGCTATTACATTTTTTTGGCTATAGGATTGTGGCAATTTTTTACAATTCTATTTATGCTAATTTTTTGGTCCTATTAGTTGATATTGACAATAGTATTGAAAATTTTTTGTGAAGTTTAAAAAACTATTTTTTGAGATGAAACCTACTTGCAATCATTAAAATATGACAAACTTACTCCAATCGTTAGTTTCAAGGTATCTATACTATAAAGTGACATTATATAAGATTTTAGAAAATAACATTGTCTTAAATGACAAAATTAGGTGTGATGACATTAATATATGTTAAAATGTGTATCGTAAAATTTTGAAAAAATCTACAATGCATGTCCACTGCCCAAGGTAGAATGAGTTACTTATTGTGGTAGGCAGTATATGGCCAACATACCTACCCTTGATTCTTGAAATGATCCACAATGCAAAAAGTCATAAATTAGTTTTGGACCAAAAATCACCCTGTCCTTCCAAAAGTCCACATTATAAATTCAATGTTCTACCTAGAATTTTGAATAGTCTTATAAGATTCACCTATTTGATTGAATAATGACCAACTTGCAAGTTGCAATTGATCGTTTTAGGTGAAGATAACAACTCCAAGATTGCTAAAGATTATAAGAATTAAAATAATGGTTGACACCTAATCTTTGTAGGGATCCCACTGCTGAAGTTTTTGTCAAAATTGGATGCATAATATACCATTGAAAATCTCTCAACGTTACCTTTCTAATAGTATATTATGAGGCACAAATTAACAATTGGACGATCAAACAGGTAGACAGTCGATTGGTCAGATGGACAAACGACTAAGTTGATCCCAATGGTATTTTTGGAGGGATCCCACTGTTGGAGTTTTTGTCCAATTTAAACCCATGATACACCATTAGAAAGTTTTCAACAATACCTTGCCAATAATATATTATGAGGCACATTAACCTTTGGATGGTCGACTCTCCAACCATCCGTCCGACCTCGCCACCCACCCACCCACCCACCTCACCACCTACGCACCCCCACCCCCACCCACCCACCCACCTACACCCACCCACCCACCCACCTACACCCACCCACACCCACCCACACCCACACCCACCTACACCCACACCCACACCCACACCCACACCCACACCCACACACCCCACACACCCACACACCCATACACCCACCCCCCCCACACACCCACACACCCACACCCCACACACACCCACACACACACCCACACACACCCCACACACCCCACACACCCCACACACCCCACACACACCCATCCACATCCACACATACACCCACACCCACACACACACACCCCACACCCACCCACGCACACACATACCCACCCACACACCCACACCCACACCCACACCCACACCCACACCCACACCCACACCCACACCCACACCCACACCCACACCCCACCCACCCCCACCCCCACCCACCCCCACCCCCACCCACCCCCCCACACACACACAACCCACCCACCACCACCACCACCCCCACCCCACACACACACACACACACATGGGAAAAGGAAAAAAAAATAGATAGATAGATAAATAGTAATGAAAAAACAAATGAAAATTGAAAGGAAAAAATTTAGAGAAGTAATTGAAATGGAGGTAAAAAATATGGGAAAATAATAATTGCAAAGGATGTGAAAAGAATGGGACAGAAACTCAAAAAACAAAAAACAAATATTGAATTCATATTCATACTTGCATTACAAGATTAAAGGTCAATGTTGTAGTTGTTGACTATTCATACCTTTTTAATCCAAAATATTTTATAAATGAGTCATATTCCCATATTTCATCAAAGCATATACGTTTTCTATTCCATGATATACTTAAAATCATTTCAATCATACCAAATTAAAATTAACTCAATACAAATGAAGTACATAGAAGAATGAGGCTACCTCTACTCTAATATAGCAATGATTCCTGCTCTAAGTAATAGAAGCTTCAATTCATTGAAGCAATAACTTGCTGCATGAATGAATTAGTCATCATGCATGTCGATCTTGTAGAAATATTGGTATAGGTAGTACAAGTGCTTGCAATTCACGTACGTTTGACACCCTCTGATAGCAGAGACAAACATTTGAACAAAGTTCGGGCATGTGCATGAGGGAACATACCCAATGTAATTTGGTACACATTTTTGTTAGAGTCAACCCTAATCTCTAATGACACTATTGCACCTAGGCTTGGAAAAGGCAGCAAGGTCACTTCTACAATTTGCCCTTTGACGTTTCCAGTAATCTCCCACTTGTTCCTCTGCTCTATAGTTGGTGCATTTACATTTCTCCGTATAGTTTGGTTGTTTTTAACCATTAGATATACATCTACATCCTGTGGCAGCAGTTGATCATACAAGACACTCTTGAATACATTCGACATGTTGAAGAATTGCTATGGTGACAATGTAAGGCACTTTTGAAGATGGAAGCCAGCATATTGAAGATACAGTGTCTATTTTCAACTGAGATTGGTCTTGGTTAGTATAGTCCAAACATTGGGAACCTTGGGCCTTTACAAAAAAGTACCTGAATTTTTTCATTTACTTATCTACATTAAATACATGGAGTGCATCTTCTCCTGAAAACTGCAAGTACTCTAATTCCACCAGTCCCACTAAAGCGCAATGGGTTCAGAAAGACACTGACATCACGTACATGGGTCCACGTTGTACATATAGGAGAACCTACTGTACACCATTAACTATTCTTCCTCTCCAAAAATGGTTTCCTCCTCCTACATGTTGACATATATACTTCTCGATTCACTGCTGTAGATATTGTACTTTGTCTAGACATTGCACTGTATGTGCATGATGACTAATATATTGTACTAGCCTAGTCCCATTTCTGATTTAGAATATTGAGGCTGTGACTTTGACTTTCACCTCCTTTCACCTCTTCACTATAATAAAATGAAATAAGCTTTCAGCATGTTTGGCGACAAAAGCTACAATGTAGCATTGAGTGCATAATCGCCTATAATATGATGTTTTCAAGCATAAATGGTACATGCCCTCATATGCAAGCTTATATTAAAATTCACTCACCTGTCCCATCTTTTATTGAAGCTCCTTTTGCTGTATTGTTCATCACTGCTTTAAATCTTCCAACTTTCATGACAATTTTGTAAATAATAGAGCTTCCACTACTCCTCTAAGTGTAAGACTTAATTCATTCACTGACTTTAGAATAGCACGTAGCACACTTTTGGAAAAGTCTTTGATCACTTCCTACTACTTTGAAAGTATTAGCCTGCCTTGCCTCCAAAAGCAAGAGAACATCTGTGAGCGCTTATTTATCCACCCTTGGTAAATAATCGAGCACAACCGGGCTCTAGTTTTTGTGTGGATTTTTCGATCAACCTACGGGTGCCTAGCGTCAATCCATTGTGCCTTCCAAACAATGGATCTTTTTCTAAGTTCCTAACATTGACAATGTACACGAAAACCAAAGAAGTACAATACTTGGCCACTTCTATTCTGACTTCCTAAATCAAAAGAGATTATGGTGGTTTTGAATTGGAAATAGTTACATTATAAATTAACAATCCTAAGTGATAGAACACTTCATACCATTTTTAAAAACATAAAACTTGACCCTATCCCATACTCCTAGCAAAAAATATGGATGGATGAAGTTTAACCCTTCCAGGGCTTTTTAAACTTCATCCACAATTTAAGACGTACTCCCTAATTCAATTATCTTTAAAAATTGGTTGACTACTCTTGGAATAAATAATTGACTTCAACTTCTAAACAGTAATTGACTCTTCAACTCCTATCCTATTTTGGTCAATTATTATTCTATCCAAAGTTTTAATGGTTCTAACTTGGTCCTTCAAGATTTCCACCTAATCTTCTAATTCCTAACCCTTCATCTTCTTCCCCAACTAGCTTCTTCTTCCAAATGATTTTTCATTCTAATTATTGTCTACCTCTTGGATATGGAGTTTTAGAATTTTTTCCTTCTTTTTCCTATCTAATGGATTTTTGTTAATTTTTCTCTTATCTCTTTGCCAAAGACAAGTTTAATGTTTCAAGAACAAAAAGATGTTTTTAGTATTTGAAAAGCTTAGATTAGCTTTTGGAAGATCTAAAGGGTCAAAAACTAGTTTAGATCAACAAGCCAAAGGACCAAATTCAACCCAATTAGGAAGCCAGAAGGCTGGACAGCCCAATCAGCGAGCTAGTGCTCCTTGCTCCTTGCTCTTGTCTCCCTGCTCCTGTCTCCCTGCCGAGCTCGACACTGCTCCCCACCACGTGTTGCACCGCCACGGGCTGCCACCCCAGTCCCTTGCTGACTTGGTCGCGGCCTTCTTTATCTTGGCAGGCCCTGTCTAGCCCTTGCCGGCCGGGGTATTTGGGTCCGTTTGGTGGAGACTCCAGTTCTGTTCCAAATTGTGTTTTTAAACAAGGATTCTCATTTTTCTAGAAAATTCATGAACATCAAGAGTCAAATTTTTGGTTGGTAAAGGTTCAGATACTAAATTTTTGGATGCTAATCTAAGCCAAAGCTTCGTTGTATCTGTGATTTTTGTCACAATGCTACAAGATTTCTAACACCTAAGGTCAAAGCTTTGCCGTATTTGTGATTTTTGCTAAAATGCTACAAGATTTCTAACACCTATTGTCAAAGCTTTGCCGTATTTATGATTTTTGCAAAAAATACTACAAGATTTCTAACACCTAAGGTCAAACTAAGCTTCGTCGTATTTGTGAAACTACTAACATTAAGGACCAAAATCCACAAAGGAGGGTTGTTACTACAACTCTACAAGGGCTAAAAATAAGCACAAAACTAACACGAGAGTGAATACTAGAGGGCTCCCCTATGCGGCATCGCCAAGGTACGTTGATCCCTCAACCTCCTAAGTTGACATCAAAAACACAATAATACTTAGCGCTAACTGAACATCAAAAAGGTGTAAAATCCCGGATCTTGGACTTTAACTTTTCTAAGAAAAGTAACTAGCCTAAATTCTTTAGAAGGTATAAGGGAGTAAAAAAAGACCCAACTTCGACCTCATTCCAATTCCGTGTGCTTCTAGGAGGCCAATCAACTCCATCGGTTTCTTCAAATTTGGCAATTGTCAGGGAATCTCTTCGATTGGGGCACCTCTAGCTATCAGAATTTCTTGAAACTTATTGAAACATCTTATTAGCATAAAATAAGCTAGTCTAATTTTTAGTGAGATTTTACCGCAATCTAGGTGATTTACAAGAATTTTTCATCGTAGATTTGGGCGGTTGACCATTTGGAAGGGCACTTTCTATAAGTCAGAAAATTTCGAAACTTTTCATGGAATTTCTCATGGAATTTCTCATGGAATTCCAGAAAGGATGTGCAAGCTCATATTTTTACTTTGCACAAAGGTCATAGGAGAATCCAATCTTGTCTTTTCCTTTTAAAATCGATAACTAAAGAATTTTCTATGTAGGGAGAAATCTTAACAAATCAATTTTGCAGTTGATTCCCAAATATGATTTCCATCCAAGAACAACATATTGCATCCCTAGATTCCTCTTAGATGTCCAACTTGAGGTTGTAACTCCTGTAGGCCTATCAATTTGGGATTTTGCTATTTCGTCGATAGAATGGGAAAAGTGAAACCTATCTTAAAGAATGGACATATGACCTCAACGGTATTCCCTCAAACCAATTCTAGCCCTAAGATATCACATACATCTTAGATTTGGTGATTCTAGCCCTATTTACTATAAACTCTTTTAATCACGTGAAATCTTGGTTTTATACCCTATCTACAAATGGAAATTGGGTTTAGTTGAGGGCAACTTATTGATAAGGGACCAAATGCTATGTGACACACCTATTTTGGTCTTACACTCTTTTTTGGGCTTTTTGTAACTAAAAATACACTCAAATTTGTAAGAAACAAAAATAAATAAATTATTGAGTTCCAAGTGACGAATTGGGAGCTCACAACATCACCAAATAAAGCAAATTCATTTCACTGACTCACAGAAACTCTTCCTTGTTTGTGGCTTCCTCTAGGTGCCTTGCTCTTTGCAAATAACAACCTACACATTGCTGTTTACCATGAATGATGTGTGTAGCCTCACTAGTTATAGTCAAGAAGACTCATAGCATGTCCTCAAACAACCCAGCAACTTCCTTTGCTTACACTGTGTGCGGACAAGGTTCACTGCACCTTGCACTCCGCATAATAGTGTATGTACTATGGAGTTCCTTATGATTATTGCTATGCAATAACATATCCCAAAAAACACAAGGAGAATATAAAAAATGCAACTCCACTTCTATGACACACAAATACCTTTTGACAGTTATGGACGGCAGCCTCAAATGCTTCACGTGCAAATAATAATTTCTTCTCATGTTGGAACTCTATATCAGCATTTCCAAGAATTCACTTTTCAGGGCTGCACTTTTGCATATTAATTAGGAACCACTTCCAATGCACTTGCTTCATAAGCTCGACAACTATAAGTGCATATTGTTGCACCATAAGCTTATCACATTTTGGTAAATTGTTATGCCCACTTGTTAGCACGCTTCACTCTTCACTTGCATGTAGTAGCCTTTACCATCAACCTCCACCTTCAAACACATGCATTTTCAAGTAAATTAAATTTGAGGTGCTCAATGACATAAACACACTTTACACATTCACTTAAGACACCAGTGTTTTGCACATTCTTACTTAATTTAGAGACATAAAATGTTGACAATGCAATTGTCAGTCAGACTTGTAGAAAGAAATGCCACACAAGCACTCACGGTTGTCACCATCACAATACGTTTGGACATACGTGACTCTGACGAAATGTCACAATCCAACCCCAACGTTGGTCAAGATCAAAAAAAAAAAAAAGTTTTTTTTTGGACAATCCAGTCGTTCCGTCAATGGTCAGATTTTTTTTTTTTTTTTATCCCGACGCGATCTCGACGCCTCTGGACACATCCGAACCGTTGCCAACAAACATTTTGACATGAAAAGCCAACGTCACGTTAGGATGGACAACCTTGCAAGCACTTGTCAATGACATAATGGAAAATTTACTTCATGACATCCTGATTGCTTGTCCTTTGAATACCACTTTATTATCTCCATGTTGAACTCAGACTTCCGAATGTAGGATGCCATCCTTTGCTCACCGGCAATGATTTACTTGAGATTGGAAAATGACATTGGAACTTCAAAAGCTAAGAGGGAATTCTCTGCTCACAAAATTGATTACCTCAATATGAGAACCCCATCATACCATTCCACGGCAAACTTGACTAAACCACAACACCCGCAGGTTTTCCTTCAAAGACTTCCTTTACAAACCTCTAAATCCCAACAACCACATGTTTTCCATCGCACACCTCCCTTACAAACCTCTTCACACTATCCATTATTTGCATTTCAAACTCCACAAACTAATACCCTATACTTTGATAGTGATTTTCTCCAAACTGCTCACTAAAAATTATTCAGCGTTGTGTGAGGTCACCTATGTCTACCTTCACATTGTCACGTAAGTGTTTATGTTCTTTGCCAACATACTAAGTCTCCCCAGTCCCCACTATTAATTCTTCTTTTCCATTACCAACTTCTACAAAGCTCTTCCTTCACCAAGCATTAAGAAGCAATTTAGGTAAAAATTAAAGGACGACTTCAATTCCACTTTGACACATTCATGAGCACCCTATATTTTGAAGAAGTTGTGTCACAGTCTTTTGTAACTCAATGTTCACAGAATTTGTAGCTACCACTCACTCTGCCACACATTCACTTTATAGCTTCCTCTGCCACTCTGCTTGAATAAAATGAGATATAATTGACAAAGATAGCATTCAACACCTAAAATTCATGACATACTCTTGAAGGTGGACAACTACAGTGGTTGTCTCTCTTCCATTAGTTGAATTGAGATGAATCTCCCAAGTACCTATCAAATAGCTCCTCTCCCAGGATTGTTTGGAGAACTGCAACTTCTCCTGATACCTCTATTGTTGAGAGAAGGCGGTTTGGAATGTCCTTGCACATGCTTTGTAGAAGACAAAGGCTCTTGTAATTGTCATCCCTTTTTCTTCCAAACAACTCTAAAGACTCAATTTGATTTGTCATGTTATCCACTCGCCTACCTCTCACCTCTCAATGCAGGACTATTCTTCAACTTAGCAATTCCGAAGCAATGCTAAAGAACACTTGCTCACAATGTTTTGGAGAGACAAAGGACTCTCTCCCAAATCGATTACAAGATTCAAAATTTGCAAGCGTAAATCCCTAATTGTCACGTTTCACAGTCCCATGTACTCCCCGTTAGTTCACTTTGACCCATCTGCACACAAAAACAACAACGCAAGTGCGCCGGTAGTCCAGCTCTACAATTTCCTCCAGTTTGCCGATGTACTATGCATCTACTTTAACAATGTTTTAGTCTCGTGCAATTGAACACCAAGGTCTCCTAAATGTGGACGCCACGTTGGAGTCCTAAGTCTGCAATTCCTTCTCATAACTTGACACTTGGAATTGATTTCCAAATGCCCACATGCTCCTAAACTTCTTGCATTTAAATTTTGGCAGAATGGAAATGTGTTGCATGATATTTGGAAGCAAAAATTGAAGCCCCACTCTTCTTTCTGTGGCTGACTAGACATTGTCCTCAAACCATTCTGAAAATGAAGAAAATCATATATGTCTTTAAGGAATGAAGCCCCTCTCTGGCCTTTTCTTTGTAGATGATGTCGACGCCAAACTCTTCTTTGCTCGTTTCTTTTTGTCTTCAATTCTTCATATCTCTTGCATTATGAAGTTGAGTGCGTTTATTCACTGCCAAGATAAAAAATATTACAATGCCTCACCTCTCAATACTCTAGTATTATTCAAAAAATGCACCTTCGCTATTTCTCTTCCTCTACAATACCTTGCCGATGTTCCATTTTATCATGCATTCCATTTTGTCTTTCTTCACATGCAATGTATTTCTTTAAGAAAATGTGCACAAAGACGATACTACACGACCAAATACCTTTTGCTGCTACATTCCTTTGCACCCGGAAACATGACGACAAGCACATGCTCCTATCCTTCAATTGGTCATATTCATGAGCAATTGAAATGACAAACAAATTGAGAATTGTACATCTCTGGACACACTCTTCACAAAGGTTGTCTGCTCTATAGCAAATTCCACAAGATTCAGTATAGCTGGCTCCTCTTTCATATAGCATCGGGTTTTTATTGCTCAGAAACTACACTGCTAAGCTTTCATAGGACTCTGCTTCGTATTGGATTGTCCAGACAGTAATGACCCTCCCTGTCTTTTGTCATGGACCATTGTCTCCGCTCACACTTCTATCAAAACAGCCTTTCACTTGTTAATAACATATGATACATTTTTTTTCATGCCTTCTTTGCTCTTTGGTGGGCTCACTCTCTTTGTTGAATAAATCATCAATTATTTATATATATGCACCTAAAGAAAGAAAGTTGCGGCAAGGTAGATTGCTTATTGTTGATGCTCTTCATAGTACCCCAACATTTCAATGACAATATTGTGGAACAGCTCCTTCCACTTGTCTGATAAATGTTCCCTCAACTGTGTGACCTTCAAGCACTTTATCTATCATTGTGGGCTCTTCTTTGCAATCCCAAACCCTTGCACGTGTTAGACTATAATTTAGCACGTACTTTGTGATATAGCCTGCCGCTTCCTCTACTTCATAACTTGCGCACATACTACCTTTGGGTTTAGCCAAGTTTTTCACGTAGCTTTTTAGTCCTCTGTAGTAACATTCATATAGGTACATCCAGCAATTGTGAACGGGACCACAAATAAATTATTCTTGCACAATTTGATATAGCAAATGCATCATTATTATAAATGCTGATGGAGGAAGTACTTTCTCCAATAAAACCATCGTCTTCGCAACGTCTTGTAAGAGTTGATCTTTGGAGTCCTTGCTGATCACCTTCTCACAAATTCTTTGAAACACCCTGCGAAGTTTGATAATAGCACATATCAACTCTTGGTTCTCAATATTCCTTATGCATAACGGCAAAATTTGTTGCATTATGACTTCAACCATTGAAGCTTCATCTTCTCAACTCTTTGACAAAGATTGGAGACGTAATGGCTTGGCATTTTTAGCTCTTTTAAGGTCTAGAAATTTTTTGCTTTGTCACCTGCTGATTGTATGTACTCAACATGCAACATTCTGAACTTATTGCTACCAAGATACGTCTACTTAAGCCAAAGATGCTCCCTCATAGCCCGGAACTATAGATCTAGTCTAACTATTGCTATCTTGTTTTTGTCCAACAAGTACTTCAGTAATGTTTTACATATATTTTCTGACAATGCATCACATCTAAAGTGTGCCTGCAAGGAAGAACCTACTATGGAAACATACATGGATGTCAATCAATATTTCACCTATGTTTCAACCGCAATAGACAATTCTACCAATCTTTTGTCTCCAATGCCATAGACAAGGATCACCATTGACTTCTGAAAAAAAACCCTGACTACATCTTCAAGTTCACCTAGTGGTCACATTCTACTACCGCCAACAGAAGACCATGTTGTCATACTGCACAACCTTCACATGCAGAAAAAAAGGCCGTCTTCATTATGCTATATTGCTACTTATGTTTTATGTGAACGCATGTATCAGTGACATGGAGTGCTTTGTCCTTCTTTGGTGAGCATCAACAATGATGAAGCCTAAAAAATACCTTCCGCTCCACACAAAGTACTCACTATTTTTTGGACAAGGTTACTAGAGCCGCATACCAATGCCGGCATCACTCAAAAAGAATTCACAAAAGATATAAGCTTTTCTATGCTGCTAGCCACACTCACTAAAGCACTTCTATATGGACCTCCGTACTGTAAACACAGTGCACATAAACTTAACTATAGTCAATGTGGGCCCAAACATTTATTTAGCCAGTCCCTTTTCCTTGTCATTCAATAGTGCATGCTGTAAGATTTATTGATTCCAAATGTACGTACCATTTCCTCACTCTTTTGTAAATGACGTTTCTATGTCCAATCCATTTCATCTACTACTTCATCTTGCCCACTTCATTCAATTTAAAGACATATACTGGCCCACTATAATTGCCTTAAAAAAAAAAAAACTCTCCAGTGAAGCTCCACTTACTGCCCAATAAGGCAATTGGTAGAAAATACTAACATATTTCACACCGTGCTTCTTGACAAGGTTGTTGTTGGAGTCCTTTGCTCCACCGTCTGGGAGATATTGTTCCGCTCCAAACCATTATCAAATATTGGCTGTCACTTTGAAGTTGCGGAGCAAAATCTCTCTGCCCGCCTTTTGAAAGCTTTACTTCCATTCCAAGATCGGTGTGCCAAATCAAGGAAAAGGTGGCTACCAAGGTATACCATCATCTGCAAAGGGCTCGAGTACTCTGCACGTGCGCGCTCCCGACACAAAGGACACCTTTTGTATCCCTTTGTTTTCTGCTCTAAAAGAAGCCCATATGCCGGAAAATCATGAACCACCCACATTAGTAATGCACAAAATGTGAATTGCCTATGCTCCACTAGTTTTGACATGTCCACTGCAAAGACACCCTCCCACAATTTCAGCAAATCCTCTACAAACAGCTCGAAGTAAGTATCAATGACTTTTGTTATCGGTATCAGGAGCACTAGCTTCAAGAATTTTTTTTTTCTTGCCATCCATGGTGGCAAATTGTAGATAGCAACCAAAAAAAGGCCACATAGAGTGCTTTGTAGATTGGTTTCCGTACGGATTTATACCATTTTTGACAAGACCAATCCTGAGGTTTGTAGCAATAGTAGCAAAGTTCGGATATGTTTTGTTGATGTGCTTGCACAACTCTCCATCCACCACCAATTTCATCAAAGGCTCTTTATTCTTGTTTATTTTATAGAAGCTCATCATTTCAGCTATACAAGGACAATATTGAAACATTCGTTGAAGATGCTCAATAATAGGAAAATACCTTAACTCCTTGCAAGGAATACTGCTGAATATACCTGGATTTTCCACAATTAAGATGGAGACAAGTCACAAGATTTGCCTTGTCTCCTTGGAATAGCACATGCCCATTGGGACAACAATGAATGGCTTCATGCTTTAGTCTTGCTTCATATGAAGTTCTTAGAAGATAATTTGATTTAAGGAGCAAGTCTTGCGATAGGTACTTCAGCAACTTGTCAAGAAAGGTGTACGGAATTGAAAACAAGTTGCACTTTGTCATGAAGAGGATGGCCACTCCCAGACGATTCATTTTGCATCCTTTGTAAATGGGCTCCTTTGACTCCCTCATCAAGTCAACATATTCTAGACTATACATTTTCCACAATCTTTTCTCCTTCCTTTTCTAGTTCATCACCTTGTTGATTCCATTGCCTGCCATTGTAGACATTGTCAACATGTGCAAATGCGTCCTCCTCTAAGCTTCCTACATCAACCACCATCTTGTTTGGTCAGACAAAGTCGTCATGTCCCCTTTGATAATCTCCCACTCTCTGCGAGTACTACTCACCTTCTTCAAAACCTTCTTCTATTGGATCTTCGATATTGAGTCCATCCTCTATCTGCTTGAAGACAATTTCAGCAATACTTTGATGTACAAATCTAAAAATAATAGAACGGCAATATTGATATGCACATTTATTATATACACAAAAAACAAAGCAATAAAGACTTTGAACATTTTGCAATTGCAATTCCATAAAAAAATTCTATAACGGTAGTAAAAACTTTGAAAGCTTACCAAGAGAGGGTATTGAAGATATGGATCTCGTCCGCACACCCTGTGATGTTGTGCAATTGTATCAACCTTCATAACTTGTGCTCCTCTGCAATCTTTACATGCACAAGGATACTACGCTAATTCCTTCCAGCATGCAATTAATCTCTCTATATGATATGCCGCCAAAAGTCTACTCCTCCACCTTGTCTTCTGTGTCCACTATTGCCTTTTGGAATAACAAAGTTCTGTATCGTAAGTATATTCATGATTGTTGGCCATTGTCCTATTTCCTTGGAGTTTGGAGGCTTTGTCCGTCAATCATGGCAGTTCTAACAAGTAGTACTTAGAATGTCTTTTATCCTTTTGAGAAAACTTCTTATGCTCAGTTCTAACAACTTTGTGTGTCGGAGTGACTTTGGTCGATGTTTGTTTAGGTCGACAGAGGTCTTGCTGCAAGGAAGTGGTGGACATAGCTATCATGAATAGAAAAGGTTAATAAACATTCTTGTAAATGGCATAGTGCTTGTCTTGAATAGGAGGATTCCTATGGAACTAAAATAGTGCAAGTCCTGTCTATGAAAAATTATTAATTTCTTCTGATAGCCTACCTGCAGCTGTGGTTGTAGTAGATTGATGTATGTCATGGGCCACAATATTTTGGTAGTATTTGGTATTGTTCAACATTAGAAAAAAAGAATTCACTAAGTACTTGTGTCTAATGTTGTTTTAGGTGGCTTTGGTGAAGGCATGGTCACGCGGGCATAGATCATGTAAGAAACTTGTAAAGAGCAAAATTGTTTGCCGTCGCCTTGGATAGTTGATGTGACAATGGGGGAGGAATACGTGCACTCTTAGTCATACGCAATATTTGTGGACTGTCATTCTTCTCAAGGATGTATTGAAAGAAGTCCACACACTAATGTTTTCCAAAAATTGGTGGTCTTGAATTTGTAGGAGAGAGACCTTATTTGCAATTCCTCTGGAGTAATTAGGCAAAGTCAAGTAACGCAACAACTTTCAAGCGGCACAGGTTGTTATAGAAGTTATGACAATGACAATTGAATTAGTGAAAGAATGAATGTAATGGCGAATGCAAAGCAAAGATGTGGCCTTCTATGTATTTGGAAGTAGTTGCACCTGGTGGATTTGAAAAAAAAATAGATTTATAATGGTAGATCATGAATTGACGCAAGAAGCGGGCAGTCAAGCAGCTTGAGCAGTTCATCCTTTGTAGAGCGCCAAGGGCCACAAAGAACACACAATGGTAGAAGAGAAAAGTGGTAATTGATAGTGAAGGACTTGGAAGTCCACTTTCATTACTATTGTCCATGAATAGGCAGTTGACAAACTGGGGGACATAGAAGTAGTTTTTGTTTATAGTTGGACGGATTAGTGAATATGGAGAGGAAGGGTTGAGTGTTATGTAGTGTTGTGATTGTTTTTAACATGTGAAGATCTTGTCATGCCCTCAGTTGTTGAACTTGTACATCTGACAATGTGCACCGACGGTTTATGTGGAAATAGGAAGACCTGTTTGCGAGGGGATGGCAGAAATTTGACTACAAGGATGTCTGCATTGTTATGTAGCATGGAGTTGTATTTGTATCCAAGAACACAATCATCACATTCAATGGTACTATTATGAGTTCAATGAATCTTGTGTTATTTAAAAATAGTTGAACTAGAAAAGAAGAATTCTTTATAAGGTGTAATAGCAATGAATGTTTAGTTACATGTTTCGTAGAAAGTTCAGTGGAATTTCTGTAGACAAAAAGATTGAAGTTCTCAAGTAGGATTATTGTGAAACAATAAGTATAGGAGGCGTACTTGTTTTGAGTTGTTTGAGAGTACTGTACAAAGTCATTATATAGAACATATTGAACCATTAGAAAGTTTGGGTGTGAATGACATAGCTAGTTGCTTATTTGCTAGGTCAGGCACAATGGAAAAGAAAGGCATAGTGCGTCCATTTGTTTGGAAGTTGTTGGAGGTTGTTTGGCATTCAAAGGAAAAGTTGTCCCCTTAGTAGTTATTCAATGTGTAGAGTGTGGAGTTTTTGAATGTAAACAAAAATGCCATGAGCTCACATACTTCTAATGTATTCATATCTGTGTATATCATTGACATTGAATAATTGTTTGTGGTTAGGTAAAAAGTGTGTGGATTATGTATGTAAGTTATTTGCTTGTTGATGATGTTTTGAAATTTTGCATGTCATAGATTATTTCTTCAAGAGTCTATATGATTCACCCTCAATTTCATGAAGTTTATTATCCAAAAGGTATGTGCTTTATAAATGTGTAGGATGAGGTTGCATGAATGAGAAGGTCCAGGGTAGTTCAAAGCTCCATAGACCTCTCTGTTCATTATGCAGAATTGGAATGGTGAAGCGGTTAGGGATTCATGAGGAAGGCTAGGAGGGTGAATGAAGCTGTGATCATACTCCCAAGCATTGAAAAATTGCCCTTTGTTTGTGTAAGGTATTCGGCTAATATATGGGATGCTAATTTCTATTGACTTTAGAAATGTTAGTTGACTTCTCCAAATTCTATGTTGTAGTGCTATGAAAATTATGTACCCATTGTAATTATGGATGCAAAAGAGATTGACGTGCAGGTCATGGTGAGTACAATAAGAAGTTCTGAATGCACTCGTTGTTTTGAGTTGCTTCAAGATGTCTAATTTTTTGCTAAACTTCATGTACCTGTAGTGATGAAAATATTTGAAGTAGAAGTTTGATTCTTTTATTATAAATTCAAATAAAGAGCTTAAAACTGGATTCAAGTGAAAAGGTGAAAGTTGTGAGCATTTAGAAGTGGCAAAGAGCTTCTGCGTTTTCAAGCACTAGATGGTCGTGAAGAAGGTGGGCGATCTATGAATGTATTCAATGGCAAAAAGCGTTTCTTTTATAACATAATAGGAATGAACAAGTGGAACCAATTGTTGTGTATGACAGCAGTTCAGGCTCCCAACAATGGTGAAATGTAGGAATACAAGTAGGTTGCACATTTTTTTGTCTTCTTCAATATCGTATATTGGATTTAATGGTTGGAAGAAGGATTTGCAGTAGTAGGCATGACGTGTAGGAGTTACACTTTATTGGCAATGAGGGGATATCATTCATGTACCACAGTAGGAGGTCTGGATGATCCATATAAAAAATGTTGACAAATATATACGCAGTGATTCTGGATGTGGTTTATAGAGAAGGAGTTGGGTTTTTGTTTTCATGTGCGTATATGAATGTTGGAAGCATTGGGTTTTGTAGACCCACTTTATATGTATTAGAAGGACTAAGCTATAATTCTGAATGTATCATGTGAAGCTGTTGTTGTAATGATTGAAGAAGATAGCATTAAGTGAACTAGGCGTTGCGTTCAACTTTGTTTTGTTTTTGGAGAAATTGATGAAGAAGTGAACATGAATTGTAATGGGGGATAACCTTATTAAAGACCTCCTTTTTTTGTTATTCTATCACTAGAAGAAAAATGCTTTTAACTTGTCAAAAACTGCATTTTACTTGTCAAATCTGCGTTGTGCTTAACAAAAATTGCGTTGTACTCAACAAAAAAGAATGGGGTGGATTTTATTGAGTTCACTTCATAATGCAAAATTCTATGTTCTACCGTTTCAACACAGAATTTGACAAATAAAACGCAGAATTTCATGTTAGAATGCATGTATGTAGCGCTATGAAGGGAGAACTCAACAAAATCCACCCCATATTTATGTTGAGTACAACACAATTTTTGACAAGTACAACGCAATTTTTTTCTATATATAAAATTGCATTTTGTGAAACAGAAAGTGAACATTTCATTGAATACATTTGCAGAATAATTCTTTGCAATGCGCGTTGCAATAAATAGACATACATTACATGGAACACAGTGTAGACAAAATAAGCATTCCAAAACATGTTATGATAAATACGCTAGAGTGACCACAATGGAATACGTATCAGGAGGTGCTGGGTCCTCATTATTCCATGTATACAACTGTAAGAACCAAAATTGTTGCGTCAAATGACCAATATCTAAACCGGAAAAACATGCGCGTCAAATTGCACGTGGCACAAAAATTTAAAAAAAATACACATCAATAATTGCCTGAAATAAAGAGAATGTTGTGAAAAATATAAACAACATCAAAGCCAATACATTTCCAAACATTAGGAATACCTCAAATGCTTATCATCAAGAACACGGTTCTCAACATAAACAATTTGATGTTTAAAGTATTTTTCCAAATGTGCTTTTTGCCTTAATTTTTTATTTGCACCAACAATGTTTTCTACTAGTGGATGTTTTGGCGGAGATAGAAGACAACTCTTTGGCGAAGGACACAGCTAAGGTAATCTCTTGTAAACTCTGTGACCCTTATGAATACTAATGAGTCCAAAAAATGCTATTTAATAGATGCGCTCTATGACTTCCATCAAACTATCATTTCAGATTAAGTGACTCTTAATTCTATTCATTCTAGTTTAACAAGGAGGATTGGATACTCCGTGATTTTGTAGCATAGACGTCTCTTGCTTGAGTGACTACAAGCTGTAGCATAGAGTACATTCAAAATTGCATATAGTTTTAACTTATATTGAACGCTAGCTATAGATTACCAAAATAAACTACAAGAGTATAATATTTTGACAATTATATAAAATACATATTATACCAAATGTTGGTGCCTTTCCCTAATTATTTCATTTTCTCATTTTTTTGTGCCCAGCCCCAAAACTTTAATAGTGTGCACCATTTGTTGGCAATGAAACCATCAATTTCTGGAGGTATTTTGCATTCAATTAGTGCACTTCAATGCTTAATCTTGCTTTATAGCTCACCTAGTTCTGCATTCATTCAGGTAACTCCTTTTCTAAGGTGTTTTTCTATGATTAAATAGAGTAAAGGGCGGCGGAGACATTTTGCTTAGGGGTGTTTAAGATGGAGCTCCAAAGGTGAATGATTTCCTCCAGGAGATATTCCTAATCACGGATTGAGCTATAGTTTAGAGCTCCATGTTTAAGAAAAATGCAGAGGATGTTGTAGGGTATCTATTTTCTAGGG
Organism: Neckera pumila; assembly: GCA_963969595.1. Lineage (NCBI taxonomy): Eukaryota > Viridiplantae > Streptophyta > Bryopsida > Hypnales > Neckeraceae > Neckera > Neckera pumila. Next base: position 4,554,317 of record OZ018418.1, read on the forward strand.
ATCCAAACACCTCTTTGATATATTAGGACAAGAGCATTGATGTAGGATTGAGATCTCCAAGGAAAAATTCTTGCCGCACCCAGACAATCACAGGAAGTCCCTTTTCCTCAAAGTTTTGGAGGACCAGTTGTTTTCCAATCCTAGTGGGACTACATAATTTTACGTAAACAATATCCTTCTTATTGACGACTCCTCCGAGAAGAGTATGTATAATGAAAGGAGGAATGTGATTTTTTTGAGAACTTGGATCCATGGTAAAAAAGATGACAATTTTCTAATGGGGCCACTTGCACCATGGCTTTATTGACTGCACAAGGATTGTAATCCAACACAATTACGAGAATACGTGAATAATAATTGGATAGGACATGACCCATTTTCTTCAAAGTTGCATATGCATTCCTATATTTTACAAGGTATGTGGAACTTTGCAAAGATAACGGGGATGCAATTTGAGCTTCAAGGGATGGACTATGTGATTGGCTGCGTGAGTTGTAGTCCATAGAACAATGGTCACTATTCCTCAAAGGGGCTGAGTTTCATTGAGGGGAACATCCATAGGGAAGTAATCCCTGTGAGGGTTCATTTTTTTCCTAATATTTCATGTTGGAGGATCTCATTTGCACTTGTGACTAACGACAAGTCAACATTTTGGATCAAAGGCATTACTCTCGAGGTTGTCAGATTTAGTTGGATAGAGCTGCTTATTGTCTCCATTGTTCCGCCATGGATGTGGCTTTGGTGGCGATCAATTATTCTAGGGGCAATGTGGAGGAAGGCATAGTCGACAGCCCTTCCAATTGAGGACACCTATTCGCTCGCCGTCCCTGCTGAAGCAGACAACATCTATGCTTAGACGTGAGCATTTATATTTGCCAACTCTGCGGACTAAGGCCACCCCGTATAGGAAGCCGCATGCGTATGTCAATAGAGTGGAATTTACACCATCGGATGAAAATAGAATGACCTGACTGGGTTCATTCACAGATGAAAAACTTCCTTGTTCCAAGGACAATAGGTCTATCCCCTTGTAGTCTCTAAGAAGTGGATCTATGGATTCAAGTGGCACTTGTTTTTGACGTAGGATTCTATGTAATAAGCAACGGCCAGCCAACTCTTATCAATTAGGAAATGGGCATGTGTACATAAACAATGTCAATAGAATGCAGAGAGAGGTGCCTCTTTAACCTTCAAAATCTCTTTCCAACTTCAAAATTTCTCAAAATATACGGAAACAAAAAATGAAGGAGAGTAAGTCAATGTCTTTGGAGGCGTGCGAAGAGTTATTCAATGGAAGTGGGCCTTTCAAGCATTCTCGGTGCAAAGATATCTTGAGAAGAAGGGTGAAGGTGAAAGCAATGGAGGCAGCAAAGATCAATTTGTAAATTTCAAGCCATGGTTAAATAATTTATGTATATGAAAGAAATCATGTGATTACTATAAATAGATTAGTCACTTTAGTTAATGAAATTGACATTCTTATAAATAAGTATAATAAGCAAAGTAGGCTTCTCCACTTGTATAGAAGTGAGAGTTTTGAAGTAAATTTCTTCTATTTTATGTAAATTTTTCTTTTTGTCCCATGCAAATTAGGCATTGCAATTTGAAGTGTTTTTTTTTTTTTGAATTTTGTTTCAACTACTATTTGTTCCCCTCAATCCAAGAACTTGTGACCTTGTTCACAACCTCAATCTCTTCTAATGAATTTACAGAAAATGAAGATAATGATAAAAAAACTCATAATGGAGGACAATTATACAACATGGAAATAAATGTGATGAAGAAAAGATGTGATGAAGGACAAAAGTGTAATGACAAAAAATAATTAATATTCAATGAAGAAAGAAGTTTTACAAAATCCGAATTGGTAGAAATTTCTGAAATTTTTTCCACATCATCTCAAACTAGTGTACTACAAGATCCTACAATTACATGTGTCCAAAAAATGTTTGTTTTCCTAAAATTTGGTTCTTATACTAGAAATGGCAATTTTGGAGCATTTATGATGAAAACATAGTCAAAACCTCTAGAGATTAATTTTCAAAATTTACCTACTAAGAGATGCAAAATCCACTTTCCTAATTTTGTAATTCTACTATTTCAATAGTTATATGTCACAATTCAACAAAACATAAGAAACTCTTTTTTCAGAGTAATGTCTCCAACATCCTCATTGCTAATTTTAGTAAATCCCACTATTGTTGGATACTAAAGTAATTGACATTTTCAACCCATTAGCTTGCTTCTTGACTTAACCCCTAAAGTCCCAAGGCCATTTTCCTATCAAAAATCACTCAAAACTACTACTTTTGTTGCGTTCATCCAGGAAGTCAAAAAAATATTTTTCTTAGAATCAAACCGCAGGATCTTATACTACACTTTTCTCAAATCATGAGCTAAAAATTTCATGATGTTTGACTATACAGATTGAAAGATATCAGCATTCAAAGTGAAAGAAACATTTTTTTCAATAAGATGCTTTGGTTGCCCACAAACCAAGAAACTCTATAACTTTCACATCATTAATGCAAATGGAATGAATCAAAGCTTCTTATTTAGACAAAAATATAATCTATTAGAAAAAAATAATTAAAAAATTTATATCAAACTTTTGTGGATCTTTTTTGCTGCTTGGTCTCCCTTGTTTTGAAGTTATTGTAGCATAACTTTTGCTCTCGGGCATCGATTGAAATAAAAATTACATTCCCCAAAAGATAATACGTTTTTCTATCTTATGGAAATTTTTTTGAAAGTTTCACCAAAAATTGAGCTCATGGGAACCTGCTCGAAATCCATTTTGTCCCCCTAAGGGACAATGGGACTTTAGGGGTTAACCCTTTGGGGCCGTATGCTTTCCAATGTTTTTTAGTCTAAATTTTACTTAGGTTTTTAGCATTTGTTTCAAATGTCAAATTGACAATTTGACTGTATTGATGTAAACTATATTAACTGATATTATATATGCAAAATTTTGGAACCAATGGGCTTAGAATAGATATTGCATCTGTTAAGTGGAAGGTGTGCCTTTCTTAAATCTACGAAGGCATTTTTTGCCACCTTAGGCCCTAAGGGGTTAGGCTAGAAACACCTAAAAGCAATACTTTTTCTAATTCCATTATCTCAAAAGTCAAAGGACTAAAAATTTGATGAGATCATTAATAAAATCAAGAGAAATACAACCCAAGTGGTTTTATAATTTTCCCAACATTCTAGTAATATTTTAGATATTTGAAAACAAATGATAGCCTTTACAAAATACTAAACTCAACTTCAATAAATACCCTTGAAGATCAAAATGTCTCAACTTCTCATCAGTTGCTTTTAAAAAGTTGTGGTTTTGAGTCACATAAATGTTCATTCAAGGCCATTTTTCAAATGTTGAAGAATAAAAAATGTTGCAATCAGATGTTTCCACCGTGCATAGAAAAAAATGCTGGACTAGCATTTTTCTAGAATTGCTTTATAGAAATTAGTGCAACATGCTACCTAAGTTATTAGGATTTAGTGCAATATGCTAGCTCCAAGACAAGCGGACGTCAATTTTGGCTACGTTGATAGTGAGTAGTATATAAAAAAATAGAAAAGATAGGATTTTGTAAATTTTAAAGGATTACTGGAAGTACTATAATACAAAACTTACAAAATAGATGCTAATTTTAATGTAGAGAAAGTTGCACATTGGCTACCAAATTCTATTGTTTGTTGCAGTCTCGACTAAAATCTAATTTTTTCAAGAATTTTTTCCAATGCACTTTTAGCTACTGAAATTTTTTAGTAGCAATGGAGCGAAATTTAGCCACTTCTGTGAACGCTGATGCTGGTCTACATGTATTTTAGATTTCCAAAAAAATAATAGCATCACAAAAAAAGTTAAGTTTGCACCCGCCTATGAGTGGGAATGAAATAAAGGGTTTAGGCAGGGAGGACCTTCACAAGTTGACCGTAACGACCAGTCCCATCTAGCAAAAGAAAACTCAACATATAAGCAAAGCGACTGAAGAAGAAACAACAAAAATTTATGACAAAATGAGAGGCAAGGTGTAGGTGTGGCAGGTCTGTTGCTACACAGAAGTACGGAACAAGCTGAAGAGTATAATCTATTTCCAAAGAAATACTACAACTGCCAAACCAATCACCTGACTGACTAATCATTCAGAACTTAAAAGACAATTTCTTAAGGTCTCACATTGGCTGTCGATTAGCAGATCCATGAAGAGGCAGCCAAAAGGGGTCTCCCCTGCCACCCAAGTAGGAGGCTTCCCTGATCGGGGGTGACTGTAAACCCTCGTCTAGTAGAAATTTGAGAAACAAGTTTTTCAGCCTGGAAAAGTGAAGCTTCACTTAAAGGGCGGGGACTGAAACCAGCCGCAAGCATTCGCTTCCTCCACTGTTCTAATCTCTCGTGGCGCTCAACCCGTGCCACACCGTCACAAGCCACAATATTCATGATCTCTGGTGCAAGTAGATGACTCTCAATGCTTGAGTTCACAGATGAGTCTGCACCAGCATCAAGTGAGCTTGTAAGAGAGTCAAACAGAAACATGTAGTACTGCAAAGCCTCCGAGAAGCGCTGCTGGAAGAATGGACCACTGTGGTTTGCCTCCTGCTCCACAACAGTGACAACTTTTGGACGGGCCTTGAACACAGACTTTAAAACAGTTGATAAACCACTCGACGTCTCTCCATCCAAAAGCTCGTGGAGACTGAAGATGAAGTTACCAGCAACTGCTTCATGGTCCCTCAGCCCCAGCATGCAGACATCAAGGCATTCAGGTCTGGTGACAACTGCCTGAAACTCAAGGGCAATGTTCATCATCCGAGCGAAGTGGCCAAGATTTGCTCCAGTTGCAAGAATTTCGTCCGCCCGAGTTCCTACAGCAGTCAACCGTACCGTGGGAACCAATTTTCCAGCAGCCCTTAAGCTCGCTATGTCTTGAAGGAAAGACGCCCACTGAGCACCTGCACCCATCTGAAAGTCAATGACATGCAATGCTTCTTCTCCATCTAAAGCCTCCAATATCGCTTGATTGGCAGTGAAGTGTGCAAACTTCGGGTACGGTGAGACTTCGCAGAACTGAACATAAGCTTTGATTTTGAGAAACTCTTCAATTGGCGACAATGTTCGAATCTCTGAAAACTGTACCGCAAAGTTCTCAGAACCCATAAGTCGTGTTACCAGGGCTTGACGAAAGTGATGAGCAACCCGATGGATTGATTTTTCCCTCGTAAGGGAGATGTGCTGATTGAGCCGCGCCAATATCGCTTTAGCCATCTCTGCATTACCAATATCCACAGCCTCAGCTGCCCGCAATAAAAGATTTATGACGGCTAGTCCCCCTTCGCAAATGACCCCTCCGTCCATCTGACCAGTGTCCAGATTCACATCCTCAGGCTTTCGCTGGCTTCTTGCGTATAGAAGGCTACCACCAGCCTGCGTAGAGTTCCTTGTGTAAAGCACAGGTTCAGAAGAAAGTTGAGACAATGAACCACTGGAACGAATTTTCGATGCTTCAGGCTTCCATTCACCAGTTGCAATAGAGCTGCTGTTCTCAGCACCAAACTGGTGACGCTGGAAAGACTTCGTCTCTGTATTCCAGGATCGTTGCCGATAAAGGCGACAGTCAGGGGACATCACTGAAGGGATTAGCATCTGTTGATGTAGAGAATCGCTAGAGAATAACGACGAAAATGACTCTTGTAAGAGACTGCTCTGCCCAAACTCTTTGTCAGTTTCTTGGTGATAATAAATTGAGGAAAGGGATGGCAAGTTTACATATGAAGCATGAACAGATGATGGTGAAGATGACAGACTGTCGTCCATGGCAACCAGTCCTTCATCCATCACCGAACTAGATTGACGCACTGAATAAGTGTGTCGCTGAGAAACCTGACCTTCAGGCATCGATGTTCCAACAAGAAGGCACTGACCGAAGTACTCCTCTGTGGCTGACGCAGTCGGAGACAATGGCATAGTACCAACAGTGAAACTTGGAGCGGACATCGAATGCCCACGAGTTTCATCCATGCTTGCGATTGGGGTGGCAATCGTAGAAGGAACAAACACCTCATTGCGCTTGGATGGGGTGAGTAAAATACTTCGCAAGTGAGAAGGAAGAGAGAGAGAAATAGGGAGGGTTGAATAAGTATGTAAGAAGTTAGGTTCAGAATTTGGTGGAAAGGAAGGAGAAAAAGAGATACGCGACTGAATAGGTAATGACAAACTGTTTCCAGCAATGTGATCATGTACAATCTGTCCATTCAGTGAATTGGGACCAAGAGGGTACTCGGATTGATGTCTGTTAGAACTCCACGAATCTTGCCCAAAGATCAAAGAATCCATGGCTGTTGAGCCCTGAGTAGATTGTACCGTTCCTTGCCCATACGTCTGACCATCACCCATAAGCCACTTCACAATCGTTGGATCGGCTGCCTGCGAGAGCAACATACTTTCGAGGTCTTCAATGTGCTGCCTAGGAACTCCAACCTCCACAAGTGCACTTAGAACAGTATTCTCCTGCTGGGACAAAGCGGATGGCACTGCAATCGACCCTGCAGGGACGACATCTAACCACCACTGCTCTTCCATGACTTTTATTTGATTATTCCCTGTATTATCCAAGACGCTCCCTCCTCCATCACTACTACTGCAAGCATTGATTACCATGCTGCTCTCCGTCGGCAACTTAAGGAGCTCTTCGATCACCCCACTGGCGATTGTGAAGGTACAACCCTGACGTACCTGCATAAAATAATAAACTGAAGGTGTTGATTCAGGCCTCTTCTGTCATCCAGCATATTATCGTCTATGAGGTTTAAAAGAGCTTTGACTCGTACTTAGCATTACCCGGACTCCTCATGCCTGATGGATATTCTAGCTTATCATTCTGAAGTGGTGATATCTACCCTTCGTCCAGCTGGGTCGACGATTGTCTCTACACATTGAAAATTGCAGACCTTGCCAAAACCTCGAAGCTGTTGGATATCTCACGATGCCAGAGGGCACAGCCCTAAGCAATTACTGGTAGGTCCCCACCCTGAACCGAGCCCACATCACACCCATAATAACCTAGCCATACTGCTTTCAATGTAGTGCTTGTAGTGAGCACGTACGATTCCAAAACTCACTCCTGACACCATTTGCAGCAGCAAGTCTCCTGTTATTAAAAAGGAATAAACTGCATTATTGCACTGTAGGTATACAGTCATGAGAAAGAACTTGACAAATCGAGTGCGATAGCACTAGGAAGTACCGCAGACACAGGCCGCGATTTCTGCAAGTGGATTGCCCTAACTTGAACAACACATTGCCAACGTGACATTTATATCGTCCAGTTCCAAGCATATGTTTCCCAGGATCCATGAAAGCAGATAAAATCTTCAACAGTGCCATTATGTCTGAAGTTTATCCTTGAATAACGCCCGTACTTCATCTTCACCTCCGATTTCTAACGCGAAGGACCAGGTTTCCGTCACAAAACCCCTTATACGATAAGCATATTCTTATTTGTCAACGACGAGAACATAAAAAGCACGTCTTTCCGTACACACTGGAACTGCAATAGTTGCCTGCGATGTATTAAATCGTTACCAAACCTCAGTAGCTTAAAGCAGCTTCGCCCTAAGTAGTCTCTGACTTCTAAAACTGAGAAGCTTCATTAGAATGTCGGAGGTAAAAACTCCCCCAGCAATCTTAAATCCACCCAAGCGCGAACCTGCCCTAAGAGTTATTAAGAAGGTACTTAAGCTCGTAAGCAACACTAACAGGGATTCTAAAACTCAAGAATAATATCTCGGTGCAGGGCCAGCTAAGTAAATTTCCCATAGTAAACTTCTATTTGGCATAGAGATGGAAACATATTCCTAAGAGCACGTGAAGATAGAAACTGAGCAGTAGCCCTGTCCAATCAGCCAAACGATGGATGCCAACCACTTACCGGAGCTTAAACTCATTTCACCTCAACTGATGCGCACACAGAAATCTGGACACCAAGAACTTCTCAGCATCAACAGGCAGCTCCTCAACTCCACCCCTGGTTGCAATGCTCTCGGCAAGGTGCTCCAAAGAGCTCCACAACTCCAACCCTCGCTGCCAAACTCACGACAAGGTGCTCAAAGGAGAGCCTGATACCAAAGTAACTGATGCGAAGGGAACACCAATAGCGTACTCAAAATGATGTCACACTTAGCAATATTAGATCCCTAAAGCGAGGCGGCAAGAGTACACACAAGCTTGAGGTATACCGCAAAAAAATAAAATAAGGTACACCAGACCTTGACCACACGGATTTCTGATCTGGATAACTTCCAGGCGCTCTAATGTGACCCTCTTAGTTTCAATACAAAGAAAAACAGAGTCGGATTTCAACCCAAATGCAAACATGATTTTCCGATGTATATTTTAATTTCTATGGAACTTTAAAGCATAAACTTAAAAAATAGCCCGGTTCCAAATGCTTCTCCTATCTAGGAATTATTGACATGTTTCATGAAATATTGCAGGCCGTTAAATCACTAGAAGAAAATTGCGTTGTACCCAACAAAAAGTGGGGTGGATTTTGTTGAGTTCTCCCTTCATAATGTAGAAATTTGCATTCTAATACAAAAGTTTGCATTTTACTTGTCATATTTTGTGATGAAACGATGGAATGCAGAATTTTGCGTTACGAAGGGAGAACTCAACAAAATCCACCCTATACTTTTTGTTGAGCACAATGCAATTTTTGTCAAATACAACGTTGATTTGACAAATAAAATGCAATTTTCTTCTAGTGAATCATCTCGTCCTTTGCTGGCCCGACCGATGTGGCATGCGGGGTCTAAGTTGGGCCCGGCCTGCATGTTGTGGCCTAGAAGACCCACAAAAGAACACATGGACGTTCTCAAAGGCAAGCCATTCACCTGGTGAACTGGATGCAGATAGGGCCCGCCCAACGCGAAAAAGAAAGGCAACGGAGGAGACCCGACGAGGACACAAGGTGGACGTGTGTTCTAATCGAGGTTAAACTTAATAAGACGTCATGTGCCCCTCGCTAATCGCTTTTGAGATACGTTGGATGAAGGCGAAATATAATTGTTGAGGTAAGACCGTGGTGAGGCTTGCGCAACTGGTGGCCTTCTCTTCATTTGCATTGTTTTTTTGCAAAACCATGTGTTTGCTTGTGTTGCTCGTTTTGTTGCCTTGTGTAGCGCGCGCTTTGCTGCCTTGTGCTGCGCCGCCATCAACTTTAGAGCTTAGGATTCATGGCGTTGTAGGTTTTGGATGGTGTTGTAGGTGCGCTTCTGCTTTTGGGCTCCTGCGATTTTTGGGAGCGTGCCGTGCGTTGTCCGTGCTTCCTCGAAGCCAGCCATGCAATTGGATAAGCAGTTCTCGACAACCTTGTGCACTTTGTTTCTTTCAATTTTCTTGTGCGTTGTAATAGTTGATTGAGCGGCATTTCTCCATGTGGTTGACAACAGTTCTCTTTTTAGCTTTGTGGTCCTCCTCCGTGCCGCCACAGGCTCATCGTTGTGGTGTTGAGCACTGCAGGTGTTGAGTGCTTTGATTGTCTAGGTTTCATAGTTTTAGACGGGACATTTGCAAAGGAGTCATGTTGTGCTACAGCACTTCAAATTCTGAGGTTGAAGAGGACACGGACATCAATGTAAGCAACGTGCCGGAGTCCAAGGAAGGCAGTGGTGAAAGCGAGTTATTGTCCCCAGAGTTATAGACACCACGCCCAGGAAGTTTGTGGACGCGAAGTGCGTGACCACAAAGAAGCAGAAAAAAACACCGCCTGGGCAATTGAAATGCAGGAATGTCCTTCTGTTATATGACCACAAAGGCAATAACTTTTACGCGTACAACAATCCGGACATGGTTCGCGAGCTTGGTCAAGCAGAGTTCAAAGACATCTTGTGGTTCATTCCCACTGGGCTCGTGAAAAATGTAAGTCGTGCATCCCGTCTTGAGTTCAATCTTTCATTCACCGTCCACTTCTAAGAAATCAAGTAGCCCTTAAACAAAGATATGTCTTTTTTTTAAGGTCCAATGCTAAAGATTCCCTTAATATAATCCCAAGTATAATCCCTTGCCACCACCCTCCATGTTGCAGCATAAGTCAATTCAATTTTGGACTGCCATCTCGTAAAAATGCTCTTTAGATTTAGGCTTTTTTAGTTCGTTACGGCCGCAGAGTATCCTGCAAGTAAGTCCTATCCTACGCACAGAGGATTTAGAATTGTGTCCTAATGCTATGCATGCACGGTGTCTTGAATTTTTTGACTGCAATATGTGCTTCATTTCCTAGTTGTGGTCCACTGAGAAAACACTTTAGTCTCGAACGAGCACAACCCTTTAAAGCAAAGTGCGGTCCAGCAAACTAACTGGGTTTTATGTTTTTGGGAGTGCAAAAGAAAGTTGGAGATGATGGGAACTTGCATTTATGTAAGAACACTATGAAGCATTCTAGGAAGAAGGCAGCTTGCCTTTATACGGAGCAGGACTATGAGAAGCTCACCGTGGAGGCACACGTCTACAATAAGAATCCAAATGCAGAGATAGAAGGGGGAGAGGAAGACGTTTTTTGCATCTATTGCAAAGGGCCATGCAAGGACAAGAACCGACTGTCCTGCCTTTGAATGACAGGAGAATGTCTGAAGCACAATGGGACTGAAGGTCTTCCTCAAAATGTATCCAATGTGGAAGAAGGGTGAAATGGAAGAACTGAAGCGCATTCTGCTAAACCAAGGCATTGCCCTACCTGACATGCAACCTCTGTCAAAGCGCCATTGCAAGGAAGCGGAAACATCAGGGACAAGAAGAAATTGAAGTTGACAGTCCAACAAACCACGGTGTAGGACCATTTTGCAAAGGACTTACCAAAAAAGAGAGGAAGAGGCTCCACTTCAAATCCAAAGACAGCACTTCTTGAAGACGAAATTAAACTGCACGCCCTTGAAAAGAAAAGCAAGAACAATCCGTCACCGTAATCCAAGCATATCACACAGCAAATGAGGTCAGGTTCAAATGCATGCCTAGCTCAGGAGACTATGCAGGACTCAGCCAAAGATCCTTCATCTTGAGTGGAGATGAAGACTGTGGCCGAAAATAGCAGAACAGGACAACGCGAGGTAGACACTTTGGCATAATGACATGGTACTTTCTCCCTTCGAAAGGCTTCGGGTTGAAAGACTTAATAGTTTTGTCACAATCCACCGATGTGTCCTATGCTATCTTTGAGTGTCCTTCGAGTCCTGCAAAGATCCGTTATTATGCTGATTTCTTGTCAAAACTGTTCATGTTTTTATTTTCTAAATAGCCTCCAGGTATTGATGTGCTCTACTGTAGGGAACGAGTATAGTGGAATTGATTGAAGAATTCCAACGTGAAGTTTGGAGGTCCATGAAGTCTTTTGGCCCAAAGTCATTCAAAACTGGAGGCATAGAAGTGTTTATGAACGAGGGTTTGCCCCAAGCCAAATGTACCTAGCGTTCCGTAATGACTTAGGTATATATGGCATTGAGAAGGAAGAGGCGACAAGAGATCTGCATGACCTTCAAACTACACGTGCATAACTAACTTCTGATCTTGGACAACATGTAGAGCCTCTCCAATGAAGAGCAACGCTGGTAGTGGTTGTTGTTGTACTGCATGTTGAAAAATATGCACAGTTGGCAAAAGCCATGGTCCCCCTGGGCTCACACCAGTGACAAGGTTGATGCCTTTCTACAGCAATGGGTTGCAGATTTGGCTGACAAAGAGTTTTCTCTTGAGAAAGAATGCTCGTAGATTTTGAGAGGGGTGAAAATTATGATATGGCATGTAGCAGGGAAGACAGAGCCTCTAGCCCACCCATTCCTTGGTGTTACAAGTGAGACACTCCTTAGTATTCCTTGAAATAATGGGACACTGAAGCGACTTGCGGGAGCGGTGCAGGATTTCCTACACCATGGATGGGTGTTCTTCCCAGCAATGTACAACAATAATGAGTCCTTTCAGCAGTGCAAGACTGATCTTCTTGCTCTCTTAAGGTATTTTGGTGAGCAAGACGTGGTGGTCATTAAGGTTTTAGCCTTCCTCCAATGCATGGATTAGCGAGTGGTGCTTGACATGCAACACACAAGACAGAGGTGTCACTTGGACACTCTTTGGCACGTTGATTAAAGTACTGAGGCAGAGAAGCTCAAGTGCCAAAAGGTTATAGTCCCTCCTAACTTCTACCACTTCATTATTTGTAAAGGCCATCGTTGTGTGTTTGCAGATGAGGTCTCCTTTATTGCAGGTCAGGCACCTTTATTGCCTTCATTGTGAGATAACCTCATTTTTAATCCTAAAGCGCTCTTGTTGTGTTTGTTGCAGGCTTTCCGAAATTGCCTCGCACTCTGTGAAGATGTTGACATGGGATTGGTCTTCATTGGAGAAACTACCAATGTGCATTCTGTCTTCGAAAGTCTGGAGGTCCTATAGAGCTCTATTAAAGGCATGCAGGACCTTCACATTTTTGCATTGCAAGCAGTCTATAGGAATGCAATCCAGGCTTTAAGACTTGACCCACCAAAGTCCAAAGATGCAGGCGACGACATGACCCCAAAGTCAAATCAAGGCCTCACAAAGCAGCTGATGGGGGATGTACCAAAGGGAAACTTGAGGATCCAAATCAAGTTGGCATTCCTTCGGGAACTTGATGGCTTCTATGTGCAGGACTTTGTGCCCACTTATCTAGGTACTGAGGTCCTTGCTCCTTCTAACTTGGCGGCATCCCACTACAAAATACATTAACATTGCTACCCCCCAAAACTACGGAGCCCTATTAGAGTCCCACCACTCTTCATCGAGGGGCTTTCCCTTACCCAATTTGTAAGGGTCTTCTTAGGCTGCCAATGGTGTAACCACAAAGTCAGGCGAGTCACCTTGTGCAGCATGGACAACCCTATGCTGCGTGGCTGGTATCCATTAGCCCCGCGAAAGCAAGACTCAATATAGTGGAATAGGACAATAGGGATTCTAATTGCGTCGTCATGAAACATACTCCCTCTAAAGGTGGAGATTCCAAGCTGACCTCCATTAGCAGATGCAAAGATATCCGCCGTACGCTTAGAGTAGGACAGGATTCTGTATTGCAGGACACGATTTTGGCGAGTAGGATTGAGTATCTTAGTTTGTGAAATATTTTGTGTGCTCTATACAGTTCAACAATGGTAGTATCTTTTGGCGTTTGTAATATAGGATCCTGAATAGTTTTACTCGGTTCTGCTCCAACCTCAGGATGCAACAATGGACTTGTTGCTACTATAATCTAAATTGTCTTAGTATAATAGGTAAAGCATCCCAATGGGGTCATTATGAACTTCCATGTCTTGACATTCTGTTGTACAATGAAGCACGGTAGCATTTGTTATGCGTCTTGATCTTTGCACCGGATAATACTAAATTTTTGTATTTACATTATCATTGTCGATGAACAGGTTCTGCCAATATTCACATTCTTGACATGCAAGCCTCCATCACAGTAATCACAATTAGAAGTTTAATTTCCTGAATTTTTAAACTCCGGAGACTCCTTTCTTGTCATTCCGGTTTGCATACAAGAACAACTATAAATCCAAACTGCACTGTGCATTTTCTATTCAACCTATTATTTTGAGAGTTTGGATAAGGTTTTAGATTCATTGACTTACAGAAGTAGATGGCCACCATTAAACTCAATTAAAGTCAAATTATGATAGAGCACAAATATAACCTAGTTTCACCTATAAAGTTCCTTCATTATATATTTCTCCAAATTGTGGGTTAGAAGCACTAAAGTTATTAGTCTATTGGATTAGCAAAACGTAGAGTATCTTAGTTGAGATAATATGGTTAAGGAGGAAAACTAAATTTTTTTTGTCCCAACCGGGAACCGGAACTGGCCTCTCTTTCACGCAAAAAGGAGAAAGGGAAAACTCAAGTTCCAAACAAAGGCAAGGTGACGCGTGTCACTAAGGCCTTAGCCAGTAGGAAACAACCAACCAAGAAGGGGGCAACCAAGCAAGTGGAGGTGACTCCAAAGTGATCCAAGAAAGCTTAGCTGTAGTTCTTCTAAGAATAGAAGTAGGTATTCAGACAAAAATTAAAGTTGTTTTATTAAGGAAGTTACTTGCTAGTTGCTTTGGTTGTGATGAACCTGGACTTCCTGGATCTGGATTTTTTGAATCCAAGATCCACTTTTTTTAGGATTAACCGCGTGGTAGGAAGTCAACACGTTTAGGATAAGGGAATGTGATGTGTTGTTCACTGGTCGTTTATTTCACTCCTTTAGGATCCTTAGGAATTTCTTGTGGTTAGTTATTTAAGGGGCTGAAGTTAGATTGATGCCCCAGGTGTGATTTTGGATTCTTGTTTTCCTTCATTAAGCAAATATTTCAGAATTTCCACTTCATGGTGCTGAGTTGATCCCTTGGCCCTTGTTGGTATGCTAGTCAATGCTAGAATCATTATTTAGTGCGGGTAGCTATATTTTTGCTAAAATTAGGAAGAAGGAGTATCCCCTGGATTCTGTCTAGATCTGGTTTTGGAAGTTGAAGTGAGCTGGTTGGAAAATTGTGTGTATTAAACAAGAAGCTTTATACTAGTTTGTTGCTTGGAGACTTTTGCGTGGGATAGCCGCTTTGAGATTGGGTACAGTCCGTAGATATCCGGATGTATACTAGTTGACATCTCAAAGAGGCTCCACTACAATTGGAAGTGGTGATAAGAAAAGGGGCAGGATTTGTCTAGTTATCAGGTGACAAGTCTTTGCCAAGGGATCTGGATTGGATAGGTTTGTTGTTGTAGTGAAGTTGGAATGGTAGGGGTTTCCTACTTGACCTGCTCATTCGGATTGACTTCTGGATGAGTTGTGAGGAAGTGACTTGCATCTTGTTTTTTTGTCTTTTGTTATTTTCTTTGAAGTGGAACTTTAGTCACTTTAATCTCTAGAAGGATAGGATTCAACGCATCCTTTTTTAACTCCAAAAGCGGACCCCTCTAATATAGAGGCTAAGCTTCTAATTAGTAACTTAAGTTACAAGACTTGTAGTTCGGAACCAGAAGAAGTATAGTGTTTGGACACTCCTTCCTGGTTGGTGGGTTGTTATATAGTATAATAGTTTTTAGTAAGAGTTGGAAGTAGTTTTGAAATAAGTATCCGGTTCCAAATTTTACATTTGGTGTGTTTAGGTTTAAATCGGTTTACGCATCTCGTTTCGGTCATCGCTTAGGAACCACAAACTCAATCCTTTGGGAACAATACACGAGTCACTTGAACAATGTTTTAGTCATTTTTGAACACCTTACAAGAAGAATTGTGCTTCCCTGTGCTACAACACAAAGAAGTGGCGCCACTGCTGGGGATTTTAAGAATAGTTCTTCGAAAATCCGATTAGTATTTGGGTTACCACAAGGAATCATCATTTTAACTCGAATAGTAGCATGCTTACTATTTTAGTTGGCTTAGCTGTTAAAATTTCCTGCATTCAATAGGAGAATTTAGAGATTGTGGGCATATCTTCCTCATAAACACAAGATTTGCCCGGAATAGGAGAGAAGAAGTTCTTGTTCTTGACTTATTATAGATTCCCTTTGGTGCACAATGATATTTCTACAAACAACATCATGTTTTGTTTTCCCAAAGACAAGTCACATGTCTACATTGGAAATTGCAATTGGGGCCTGACTACTATACATACCAAACCATCCAAATCTTTGTACACGTTCACATCTGCGACTGGCAAGGAAGAAGCTTTGCAAAGGAGGTGGTGGATGGACCCAAGTATTGCATATTTGCATAAAAGAAATGCGGATGTGGAAATCATTCCCAATTTATCACGGAAATTGGAGGAATATGTGGTTTGTCGAATAGCTTAGAGGATCAACAAACAATGCATGTCAGTGGCCTACTATAAGTTATATCAGGAAACAAAAGAACATTTGAAGTTTAGCCATCAAGATTTGGCAATGGTATTTTACCAATACTTGGAGTAGCTTTACAATGAAGACCTTGATTAATGAGGTAGTTTGGCCAAAATCATCCACCAATTTACTACTTCTTACAATTGGCCTATGCCAAATGAACACTTTGGACATTCATATTAGTAGTTCAGCGTAGTATATAGATTATATAACTATAAAAATATTTGGTAAATGTAGAAGTGAGGATGCATTTATGCGGTCCATGCAATTTAGATAGTATTATGCACCACCAATGTATGCCAATTTATGTGCAATTGGATGTATGTTTTGGATTCTAGAGTGTTTCGGAAGTATTTATCACTACAAACTTTTTCCATATGAAACATATATTTTGCTTGAATGAAAAGTATAGTAATTCTTGTTGATGGATGTTGGATTGATAAAGTTGTGTGAGAAGTTGTATGATTTATCATGTATGCATGTAATAGGACAATGCAAATGGAATACATTTCATGAAGGTTTTCATTGATATCTAAACTAGAAAGATGTTTTCATTTTTTTCCAGTAAGAAAGAAAAAAGTTTCATTTGCAAAAGGCAACTGAAATTGTTAACCTATGTTTGAATTGGTTGAAGACAAATACATTATAGTGGTGAGTTTTGTCAAATCGGTGATCAGCTTTGAAGATTCCACAAATTGTAGGAACATTGAAGAGGAAGAATTGAAGTAGAAAAATAAAGTATGAAGATGAAGGTGAAGTGTGAAATGAAGTAGCTTGCTGAGGTTCCTGTCTTCAACTACAATTTTTGATTTGAGGAGTTCGTAGAGGTTCAAATTCACTCTGCAACCTAGTATTTGGAATTTAGGATTCAAGCTTGATCAAGCAGGATGATAGAAGGTGAGCTTTTCAATTTGTAGCTTGAGCGCTTATTATAGATCCAAACCTCTTTTTTCTCTGTCTTATGCAATCCCAATTAAGCATACCTAGTTTTAGTTTAATAAACAAAATTCCAATTTTGTTAAATTCTTGAAGTCAATTTTTATGGTTTTATATAAAAATCAATTTAAAATATAAAGTCATCCAATTCACAAAGTTTGATCATATGACACCTCATACTGAGGTAATTAAATCGTTATTGGAAGCTTATATTTCTTTAAAATAGAATTATGGTTGTTGTTTTTTAATATGAAAGATGTGCATATAGATGTTTTCTACATATCTATGCAATTAAATTAAAAAAATTCATTAGCAATTATTTTTATAAAATCTTATATAAAACCATGAAAATTGACTTCAAAAATTCACCAAAAATGAGTTTTTTTTTTTGAAAGTGAAATTCGGTATGCTTCATTGGGATTGCGTAAGATTTGGAATTGAATTATGCAAGAAAAAAAATTCTTTCGTCTTCCTATACTTTAAAATAAAAATTGGAATCGCTCAAAATCGGCAGTTTGAACAAGTTGTATTTGACTACACATTGGTATTTGGTAGAATGTATGCCACATTTAACTACTTCTGGACTTTAGGGGGAATTCTGGACTTTGTGAAGGTATTGTCCATTGTAGGGTATCCTGATATTATGTAAATTGAGGTTGCAATGCCTTTCAATGGAGGCTTATACCGCCTTAGGATGTTGAGTCATCGGGAGTTTCTTGATGTAGTGGAATTATATCCCTTTTGGATTTTGAGTGTTAGAACAAATTGATGAATTTGGAATGATATCATCTCCCGTATTTATCGTAAGGAGTGCCTTCAGATTTAGGGTTGGCTTTAAATATGCAATATTACAGATCGGAAGATCTCACAAGATATTTTGCAGAATATTACACAAGAAGATAGAAGTGATGAGGCAAAACAATGCAATTAAGGACATTTGGTAAGTTGTAATCACAGTCAAATACAGAAGGTAGATTCGCCACCTCATAATCATTTTTTTAATTTTTTTTGGAACAACTAGGGCAAACCCATTGCATAAAAACACAATACAAAACAACCAAGCCATGAGTCTGGACAACCAAAGAGATAACAAGCAAAAAGGACTTTATAATCATTTGGAAGAAATATAATCATATGCAAGAAATATGTGCCATTTGAGTCGAATAGTGCCAATTAAATAGGTGCCATTAGTTCCATATGAACCTATGTTAATTTTTGGGCCCTGACCAATCAAATTGTAGTCCTATAACATGCGGACATTGCCACTCTAAAGTATCTACATCATTCTTCATATGCAACACCGATTGAAGTAAGTGCAGGCATGCCCAATTTAGAAGATCTAGAACAAGCATTACAATAGTGTCATTCAGGAGTACCCTGCTCGTCTGAGGATTACTTAAAAAAATCTTCAATATTGCATGACGACGCGGATACAGTTGGTTCTTGCGTGGATTGTCGGATCTAGCAAAAAAAAAGAACCTTGAAAGAATCTTTGACGGTAGAATACATCAAAGAAGAACGGCCAAAGTCTAAGGTTGCACTGCCGCCCACAAGCCACAGTGAGTTTCTTCAACAAAATGTCGTAGAAGACCATGGAAGCTGGCCCGTATTTGTATATTTTGTGGAAGATCCTCTACACCACCCTTAACACAGAGATCCCTAGTCAGTACGAGGAGCACCACCTTTTACAAAGACCAAGTAAATCTCAGCATACAAAAATGATGTAAAGACAGAAGAGGACATCAAATGATCGTGAGATATCACAATCACTATGCATTACTACAAAACCGTGTACCCAACAGAACTCGCGGATTAGAATAGAGAACAGCAAGTGAATATCTCATTTGCAGCTGAGTTTAAAAAAGTTGACAATATGTGTAGAATGTAACTGCAATCCAAAAATGCAAGACTAATGAGGGATGCAGATAAATGGTTCTTGTCAAACATAGAAAGCAAAATTAGGTTTAAATACTGAAAGGTCAAGAACACCACAGCAAAGGAGGTTTGGCATTCAATTGCAGTGACATAATTGCAGAGTGGAAAGTATCCATTAGAGGCAAAGGCAAAGAATCATGAGATCTGCCGATCAAGCCACAAAGAGAAGATTACGTCAATAATTTAAAATCCGCACTTCAACATATCAAAATAGGAGGAAAACTCCCAACAATCTGTTGAAGCAAAACTACAACTATCATCTCCAATTATATAAACCAAAGTGAGGGACATTACAAGGACGGAAGACGTTCAACTATTTGTACTATCGAACATGTACATGGTGATCCATGAAATTCCCTAGATGCCAAGAGTGAAGGTCGTTTGATCTCTTGATTGAACTAAGCCGCTAAAGATTATGATGCCCACTTTTTGAAAATCTACTTAAGATACCATTTGGCTACATTCCCCCATCATGGCTAGACATCATGGGGACCTATCTTCGTGGCTAGACATGATGGGGACTGCTGGAGTGTAGAAGGTCCCCAACTCTGCTCCTTCACTTAGTCTTCATGTTTCTCTTTGCTCCTTTCTCTTCATTTTGGTTTTGCTCTTTACTTTGCTCTTATCTCTTAATGTCATATGGCTTGGCTATATTCTTGCTTACCTTTCTTAATGCAATGGTCCGCCGATTGTTTCAAATAAAAAGAAAAAACTACTTCAAAGTTAAGAACAAATTCATTTTGTCCAATAACATGATATATAATTTGAAAACAAAATTGAGACTGACGCTGTGAACAATGAGTACAAAAATAATTGTCAGTTAAAAGCGCCCCCACAATCCATCGTGAGATCTCACAACAGGAATGAACTTACAGAGTATACAAACACATCTTTGTGTATTTATGCACAAGGATAATTATAGGTTTAGGGTAATCCAATTGACTTCATAACTTTAATTTATAGATGAATTCTGCATATAAACCCTAAACCCTAAACTTACTATAACATTTACAATGTGGCTTACAAAATGAGTAGAATTTTGAATGGCTCTTATGAAATGAGAATGTCAAATATTTAGAGAGTGCATTTACAATATTTACAGTGAGTTCAAGAGTATTAAACAATAAGTAATGAAGTGTATGCCAAAAGGAGATTGTGACATCTTCGAATCAAGTCCCACGCAGAAGAATAACTAGATCTAAGTTACTCCCTTCAAAGTGTCACATCCCAGTCTGGCCAATGGGACCGCTGGACTCTGACTAAGAAGAGGCAGATGCACTTTAATATATGCCGAGACAGCTTCTTGTGACTTTAAAAGACAGTCAAGTCAAGGAAAGAGTTTCCCTAACAAGTAATTGTCTCTCACGTCACTAGCCCAAGTGTCGGGGAAAATAGCGCTATGACAGTCGGTCTAGAGGTTCTTTAATGGATTGTCATCAATGAGGAGAATATTTTCCTAGGTTTGCAAATTTAGCATACAGGCAAAATGTGACAGATCCTTCAAAAAGTAGGGCCTATTAGAACAACACCAGGCTCTGTAGGACAAGAGTGTGCAATCCTCTTGTGTGAGAACAGGCACATCCTTTGCCTTCACAGACGTCAAGAACAATAGCTGGTTCAAAGCGAATGTTACATTCTATTTTGTCATACTATTCTAGAAAACAAGTTTAGCAGTCTTATGCAGCTAGTCTAGGAAGCATGCATATTGCGGTTGCTATGCATAGTGACGTCTTTTACAATCATGGAGTGTCTTGTGAACTAGAACTCCATTCAGGTCAAGGATCACAAAATACCGTCGCGGTTCTACCTTTTTCAATGACTTCGGCACTTCTTCACGAGAGACTTCAATGACTTGACAACCTGCTAAAAATCCAAGAAACAACACATTAGAGTCTAGTTAAGTATTTGTTCTCAAGTGTAACCATTATCAAAAAGGGTTGGCTTGTTACCTGGATGCCAAGGTCGGAGGAATTTTTGGGAAGACCCTTCTCCATCCTTCTTGACGTTCATCAGCGCTTTCAACCCCTCACCTCCATCCCCTCGCCAATTTTCCATCTCGTGGTAGATCATTGGCCCTTTGCCCCTCTTGTTGCCGCAATTTTGCTCTTCCCTAGTCTCATCGCTACTACATGGCCCCTTTTCCATTTCCTTGTCGCTCAATTGCCCTGTCGCCCCTTCCTCATTGCCTAATTGATCCATTGGATTCCCTCCTTCCAGTCCTGCATGCGGCCCATTTTGAAATGCCCAGTTAAAGAAGGGTTTGTATGTGAATTGGTGCGCTTGCCTTACGACTTGCGTATGTTCTTTCTTCTGTTGATGATCAAGAGATTAGGCTCCAAGTCAACAAGGGTGTCTTCGTGTTTGTCCACTGTGATGCCCATTGGCAGGAGCCCTTGCAAAGGGACCTTCGTGATATCCTCCAATGTAACTGTTCCTCCCCCTCCTACATATCCTACAATTACTTTGCGTGCTGCCTGATCAACTTGCACCATGACGACCACCGTTTCTTGGACAATCAAGGGATCCCTCAATGCCTTTATGCCCGCTCCACTACCTTGATCACGCTTTTTGGAGCCTGGTATAGGGACATCTTTCTCTGTGCCGTTCATTAACTCGGGGATTGTCATGGGAACTTCTGATTCAAGTCTGCTTGCGTCCCTCTTCAAGAGATCTTCACCAAAAATAGGCCGTGGGTACCCATCCAAAGTACCCTCTAGAGTCTCCTGGATCATCGTGAGATATCCTGATGATTGGCGGTCACTGCTCTTGTCTGAGTGTTCCGGCCCTGGGATATGCTTAGGAACATCTTTCATTATGTCCACCAAAGTCTTTGTGTTCATCATGGGATCCCCTAATGGCCCTCGTTTTTTGCTATCTTCCGTGTGTTCCATCCTTTGGGCAGGTTCTGTCAAATGCCGCAGCTTCTTGACAAATCCTTGAGCACCAGATGTCTACGGCTCTTCCTCTTTGGGAACGCTTAAGTCGACAATCTTCATAGGAATACTTCATTGCAAGCACATGTAAGAAGTATGTATGCCGTGTGTCATGCTTCGGGATTCACAATTCTAGTCGACATCTGCGCATCTTATTCCCGCTCCACCAGCTCCCTGTTTTGCTTCCTCTAAGAACTCCCCACCTTCAGCGTCTGCCTTGCGGCTGCACTAGCCTCATCACCCGTTGAACTGTCAGATAGTAAATGCACTATTTGTCTCAATGCTGCCGGTTCAGGAACTTTCCGTGGCTGCTCGACCACTTCTGTCGGTCAACCCGATGCTGCCGGTTTAGCAACATCCTTTGGCTACTCGACCACATCTTTCGAATTCGCTTGAGGCGGTTGAACATCGGGATCATTGGCGTTGACATCCTTAGTCCTCCCTCTTGGAATTATCATCGGTTGCAAAGTGTCTTTTTGTGTACAATCCAAAAACAAACCACTCGGGCATTTAGTTTCCCATTCCTTAACTGCAAATCATTAATGTGTGTCGTACGCGCAATCTAGGCGTAAGTATCCTTAACACAAAAATGTGCCAAGATAACACGAAATATCGTCCCAGGGAATTTCCGGATTCTATGTAGTATGTTCTAGCTATCCGGCTTTTCTATCTTTCTTTTCTTCTCACTTACTCTTTTTTCTGGCTTCCTTCACAATCCGGATCATAAACTATCCGGAATCCGGTTTACGTCTCTGTTTCCAATCCGATTTTCTATACCTTTGTTTTACCATCAGAGGATCCACTATTGGTCTTGTAGAGGGGTAGGGACTCACCACTCGTTGTTCTCCTACAATTCTAACAAACACAAATAAAAACATCCAAGTACTCAAAGGGTTGTAGCAAGACGAGAAGATCCGGATCCTCACAGCTCCCGGATGGTAATTCCGGAAAGCAGGTCACTCAGGAATACTTCACTCTTCCTAACTACAACGACAGATCTCAGAGTCAAGTATAAGGGGGTGTGATCTTTCTAGAGGTTGAATGAATTCTAAGGTTAGCAGATCTTCCGGACAGGTGGGAACTTCCTTGGGCGGCATTTACCTTTGCACAGCTTGACAACCGGACTCACTTCCCCGCTACTCAGATTCGGACTACTCTAGTAGTAATTTAAAGACACAGTGCGCAGCTCCTAAGTCAACAATCCAACAACATTACAATAGCACACTCTCGACTTAGACCATATTCTCCTAAATCCGGATTCCTCCTCACCCGTCCTTTCCTTCCAACACTCAGACCACAAGTACACGCAATCCGGATACACTGATAAAGCCAAATTGCATACTCGAGGGCTTAGATTTCGAAAAGGGAATGAAATACAAATGAATATCAACTAGGAGGGAATGAGGGGCAACTAACTTGCCCGCCCTTAAAAACCCAAATTGAAACCAAAATCAACACCCTAAAAACAACAAAGGGCAGCCCAAAAACCAAGGCAACCTCACACACACACCAAGGAAATTCCGATTAACCGGGAAAGTCCTTATCCCTAAACTTCCGGAACCCGGGCCCATGCTAGGATTCCGGTTCCGGATCTAACTAACTAAATTCTAATCCACTTCCACAAGTAATCCCCTTTGAACTACTTGGTCATCCGAGACTTCTTTGAACTACCGGCTCCCTGCTTGGTTGTCGATTTACCGAAACCCTTGGCCGGCGTCATCTTAGCAGCTCGAGGCGGATTCTGCCGGGTCGCAGGAGACGTCTCCTCTTCATCCGTATCCTCCTCAGACTCAGTAGCGG
Source organism: Neckera pumila (assembly GCA_963969595.1). Taxonomy (NCBI): domain Eukaryota; kingdom Viridiplantae; phylum Streptophyta; class Bryopsida; order Hypnales; family Neckeraceae; genus Neckera; species Neckera pumila. The sequence goes on from OZ018418.1 coordinate 4,577,828, forward strand.
ATTCAAATTCACCGGATTTAGAGTCTTTGATCTCTGGCTTCGCCGGCTTCTTACCTTCTGGCTTCCGCTTCTCCGACTTCCGGAGTTTGAGTTGCTTCCTAGGTTCTACCATCTCCAGTTCTTCTTCCGGATCCGAGAATTTGACCTCCACTATTTCCGTCTTCGTGTTCTTCCAGGTTTTCGGCTTGAGTTCCGGTCTCGCCTCTAGAGCCGGATCTCCCAAATCAATCAATTGTGTCCCCCGTGCTGGTGATGGTTCCGCCATGTGGGGGGATTTCTCCGGATGCTCCCTTGCCGGATTTATCGTTCCCATACCTTCTAAGAGGTCCCTCCGGATTGGCAATCTCTGCCCTGTCTTTCCGGATCCCGCCGAAGATTGTGAGGAAGGACTAAAAGTACTCACTGTTCCCCACTTCTGGAATTGACCCGAGGAAGGTACCTGGGGCAGCTTGAAGAGAGACTTCAAGCTTGGGTCTTCTTTTGTTCCGGAAGTTCCGGCTCCGTACTTGACCGGCGACTCCATGAAGATATCCGGAAGTGGCCCAAACTCGTCCTTGGCCACATCCAGAGGTCTCAGTAGCTGCCTCATCTCATCCAAAACGGTCTTCATCTTGGCCTCGTAATCGACCAAGACTTGCAACACTCGAGATCCGGTGACGATGCCGTCGGTATCTAGTTTCTTCGTGAAGAGCACGGACCGGATGATCAAATGTTCCGGTTGTTCTATCAACCCCTTCAAATCCCGGACGAGCTTCAGGGCATCCGTCTCCTTCTTCTGGGCTGAGATCGACTGTCCCTCCGTCTAGTAAAACTTGTTCTTGTAGTTATCCCGTTCCGCCTTCAGCAGTGCGATCTCCTTGTCCTTTTCTTGGAGTAGTGCCGGATCAGGTCTCTTCCGGATTTCGTTGAAGATCTGATCCGTCTCAACTTTCAATTTGCTGGCGACGCCCGTGATCACCCCTGCCATCTCAGCGTGCATCTTCCGGCACTGTGCCATCCACCGGGCTCCGGCATCATAGAAGTCGAAGACATCGATATACTCTAGCGACGGCTGGGTCAGGGCCGGATTTGATTCCGGCACGTCCATACTCGCTCTTCGTGAGTCCCGATTGGTTAACTTATGCCGCTTCTTCTTCTCCAACGGCTTCGGTTCCGGATGCTCCTCCTCTTCTTCTTCTTCTTCGGTCGCTTCTCTCGTCGGCTTCAACTCCTCCGTGAATCCGTATTTCAGGATTTGCATTCCGGTCTCATACGCAACTTGTTCTGGTGGGGTCATGTAATCATAATAATGATACAGATGGAACAAGTACGTACTGACTGGACTCTGCTTGGCCTTCTCGACCGCCATCGCCATCTTCTTGACCTTCTGGTGAATTAGGCCTGCCCAATTCACGACCCGGCCTTCCAGTGCTCCAAAAATCGTATTCGCGACTGTGACCGTAACTCTCGTTGGTTTTTCCGGATATACTATGGGAATTAGGAAATTCAGTAACCTCCTATGACGCTCATTGCTACAATCACTCACGGAGAAGCCCTCCTTGTGGTGCTGTGGCTTCTTGAACTTTCCTTCATGAAACTTATCCGTCTGGGTTGCGCTTCTGGATCCGGACTGCGTCAACCCATAAGTTTCCGCCCACATCCCTTCCGTCCAGGACGATAACCGCCCCCTTGGCGTCGGCTCGAACTGGTTCGGCGCCCCAAAAACTAACTCCCGAAGAAAGTCCTCGCTCCTCACCGTCCAGGGTTTCCGGATGAACCCTATACACCCTAGTGTGGACAGATCTAACTCTAACTCTAAATGTTCACCGGGATCAGATGGAATGATTGGATATAAGAGTTTGACAAACGGAACTGTCTTCTGTCCCTGCGCTGACGTTTCCGCCATTGAACTCTAATCCGGTGCAATCGGCACCCTCCTTTCCTTCTCTCCCTATCCGGCCTAACTCACCACTCTTTCACTCTTCTAAGAGAAAACGCGCTCCAAACTTGCAAGCACACACCTCCTCGAGCGGAAGGAAGAGGGAGAAGAATGAGAAGATAATCCGCTTAAGTACCCGGCCAGTGACCGACACCCGTTGGTTCGGTCATTTAATGCGCTGCCTTTTTCAAACGGATCCTTAGTTTCCGTAGGCCGGACCCCTAGTTCGTAGGTTTGCCGGAATCCGGATCTCCTTCCGGTTTTCGGATCCAGTAAAAGTGCGTCTCTTACTCCTTCTACAAGTTTTTGTGAGTCGGAACTTTCCGACTCCCTAGTTTCTACTAAAAGTTCCGGTTCACGGTTCCACTACTACAAAATTTCGAAAATATTTACGGAATCCTAAACTAATCTGGATTTCTAAATAATGACATTGCGTGCTCCCACAATGTGTGCTTGCCATGATTCGGAAATCTCATGATAGTTCAGCAAATAATGCACACTAACCTTGGTGTGCTCAACCAACCTTGTTCCTATCTAGTGCTCTGGTTTGTTCATGATCTGATTCATTGCATCTTCCTCATCCTCGTCACGAGAATCCTAACAATCCATTGGATTGTTGTTGACTTCATTAGCAACCTCAATGTCTGGTTGATTCTCGGCTTCGCCAGGGACTTGCAGAATTGGAAGAGGTCCCGCTGGTGCTTCTTTGTTGTTCTAAATTTGTTTAGCAAAGACCTCACTTGCCGTCATAGCTTCAGCGGAATGCACAACTTCTAACATTTGAACCCCTCCTAAATTCTGAAATACACCAGTCAATTGTTAATGTGCCTCAAACTAGCAGGAACATAATATTTTGTTGCTCAAAATGAAAGGAAAAATGTGGAGTTCAAATGCATACCAGTCCGAGGAAGGTGAACTCGGGACCTCCGTTGACATTCACGAGGACAAGCTTGTTGTAGGCTAGTCCTTTAAATATCTCCGCAGTCTTGATTTTCAGATAAGGCACATGTTGTTGTCACCAATACGAGTAGTTGTCCTTCATATCTTCCAATCTGTACACTTGTTTCAGGCCAGTTAATCTAGGAAAGGAGCTTTTGAAAGAAGCTTGCTTGGTTCCTTGAGGGTTGGGCTCAAAATGAAGATAGAAACACATTGAACTACTCCCCAGCCGAGGGGCAAAGGAAAAAAGTTGTCCGACCCAGCCATGTAGGTCACAACGTGCCAGTCCCACATCCTTGTTCACATCTCCTCATCTCTTTTCTTGAGATAAGCCGCAATATTGTAGAATCCCTTGGCATCTGTGATGAGGACGGTGCCAGCTTGGGGGGAGATAGTCTTGTCCTTTGGGTCAAAGAACTCTAGAGCGTCAAACAATTTGTCCAGTTTTTTGTTCTCCAGCATCTTCGCGAGGGATCCATAGGATGTCTCTTCGAACATGAACCAAATGTACAAGTGAGGCTTCTTCTTTCCCCGCCATGCCTTGAGGTCTGGGGCTGCCAAAGTTGTGCTCATTTCCCAGGTTCTTTTGTCCATGGTTTTGTAGAGATAATGCTCCAAAAAACCTTGTACATGCGCCTGTGTCACTTCATCCTCCACGACCAACTTGAAAAAGGACTCTCACATAGTAATCACGAATTCCGAAAGGTCCTTTGGGCCGGACAACTTGTTCAGACCCTTTGTCCGATCTTCCAACCACTTTTTGCCAACAGGGTTTTCCATTGCCTTGTTTACCCACAAATCTATATCCTCGCAATCGATTTCCTTTTCGTTGGCAAACGCGTCCCATTTGGATTCCCTGTATGGTATATACTCCATCATTATCATGGGCAACATATGACCCTTGTAGTGTGACAAGAGCTTGTTCTTCATGGCCCTCACCAACCTCACTCTTGCAGCAACGGTATTGAGAGGGATAATTTTGAAAATGTGCCTGCCAGTCTTTTAACCAATCACCTTGGAGCTCTTTAAAGGCCTTATTCATTAAATTGAGACTAGTTGGGGTCTCATTTTGATTCCTTCTATATTTAAAATTATTTTAGTGTTCATTAAATTGAGGCTAGTTGGGGTCTCATTTTGATTCCTTCTATATTTAAAATTATTTTAGTGTTCATTTAATTGAGGCTTTGAATTGTCCAAATACTATTTTATATATATTTTTTATACTAAACCAACTAACCAAGTAGCAAGAATTCGCTTTGAACATTCAGAATTTGTGTTTTAAAATTGTAAACATAAAAATACAATACATCCACTAGTGTAGAAGGGGAACATTTCCTTAAATTGAGACTAACTTGTGTAAAAACAATAATGTACACAATCACTTGCGATTGTGAAATCAAACATTTCACATAAAATACATTCAAACACAAATAGACCTTCATTTAGAGAAAAGCAAAAATACATTATATAGAATGTAATATAAATAAAATAATACATACTAGAATTATAGAATTACTAAAATTATCAATATTATAAATAATAGAAATCAACAATATTACATAGGGATAATATCTTTGGTCGACATAAAAAGGCACAACATAAATCTAAAAGCATCTAAATACATCTAAATGCATAAGTTCATTTTACTTGCATACCAATAATAATAATAAAATATCAAAAATTGTAAACTACTCTTCTTTTTCTGTCAAAGACGCATCGCCGGGTGGAAGTATGCTAGACCCCATCCACTTTCGGCAAAACTACTATGTATAAAATTCACAAAAAGTACTAAAATTGTATTCAAAGTACTCTACAGAGGAGTGATACGCGAGATAAGTCAACGGATTCTAATTGTGCGGTTACAATTGATGGATCTGGATCAACCAATGGTGGTGAAGTCAACACATTAAATGGCAGATCGTGTGCCTTGTCTCATTTGAATTTTGGAGGGCACCAGCTTGGTCCGCCATGATTCCCGCCTTCTTTACTAGGTTGCTCCTAATATGTCATGGACAGGTGATGACTGTGGAGACAAACTCACAAATTTGGGTGAATGTCTTGAATTAAAGGTTTTAATCCTAGGCCACATTCCCGGCCGTGAATTGTTCATCAAATAATGAAGGTAATTCATCCAGTATGATTACTGCAAACTAGTTTAGAGAGCAAAACGTATGAAACTTTGACATTTGTATTATTTGTTTGGATGAACCTTGGATAAAGAACCATTTTCAATACACATTGATTACTTGGATTTTGATTTTTTCCTAAGCAATTGATATTTCTTTCCAGAAAATGAATGTAGCGCTTCAAACAATAATTTTGTTCTTCTATGAATCCATTAAGGACTTGATTCATTGTAAAATGGTCAAACTTCTAGTCTAAGCTATATTTTGCCTTTTACATTGTACTCAAATAACAACTTCATATATTTATTAGTTGAACCTATGAATGATACATCATTGCGCGAGAAATTTCAAATTGTTTAGGTAACTGCAATTTACTTCTTTCAATTTTTGACATTTTTCAAAATTTCATGGTAGAATACAAATAAAACTTGTCAAATTTCATTTTCTTTGATTAAAACACCTACCAAAAATGGATATTTTAAAGTTACAATTGGTATTGATTAAGCTGCATTCACTTTTTTGATGCATGGACCTTAAAGGATTAAAAACTAACCGCATTAAGGTGACGTAGTGGCCACATTTACTTATAAATATGTAAAATAGTTCATAAGTGCCCAAACTCTATGCATATGTGGGGTCCATTTTGAATCTATATTTCTTTCCCCGTTCATTACAATGAAAAAGAAAAGCAACCACTGTTTGTTTGTTTTTTAAATGTTTTCTTACCAAATGATATTTCTTTAATGAATGAACCAAGTGCTTCTTAGATTAATTTTTTTTTTCTATAAAAACTAACCACATTGAATTGACGTAGTGACCACAGTTTTAATCGTGCATATGTGATTTAATTTGTGAATGCCCAAATCCTATGAATATGTAGGGGCCATTTTCAATCCATATTTCTATTTAATGTGGATTACAATGAAACTAAAATTAAGGGCTCAAACAATTGTGTTCTCCATTTCTTTTAACTAATTGATATGTTATCAAGGAAATGAATGAAGTGCTTCCTAGATTCATTTTGTTCTTCTATTAAAAACTAACTGCATTGAAATAATGTAGTGGCCACATTTCATTTAAGAATATATACATAATTTAGTTACAAATGTCCTTTAACCGTATGAATATGTGCGGGTCCATTGTCAATCTATATTTTTTTCATCATTTATTGGGATATAATTTACTATTATTATTATTATTATTACTATTATATTTATTATTTTTAAAATAGTATTGTAATTCCCACAAACTTTTTTTCATTTTACAAATTATTACTTTTGTTGATACATATATTGCTACTCAAGTGTTTCATAAAAATATAGTTCAGGTTTAGGGTCAATTTTATAATTACCTAAAAATCTATCTTGATTCAGTTTTTGTCCTTCAATACCCTAATAAAAACACAGAAATACATTGTCTACATTATTCAACATATGTGAATTACATCTACATTCAAGTCTTCAATATCATTTTAAAAATTCAATCCATATTTTTATTTCTTGTTGGTAACAATGAAATTATAAAGCATGATGAACTGGCCATATTTAATAACTTCTCTTTACTGTAGCTTACTTATGATGAATTTATATATATGTATACATATATACAAATGCCTAAATCCTATGAATATATGGAGGGTTCCAATTTTAGTCCAACTTGTTTTAATTCAAATGTTGGTAACGATAAAATTAAAAAGCAATCAAATGTGTTCTCTATTTTGTTTAACCAATTGAAGTTCAGTTTAATTTAGTGCGTTTAGTCTAACAATTATTCAGTACAACCAAGATTTATTAAATTTCTAAATAATAGTATTAAAAAAAACAAATTTTATAGAAACTTATATCTTATGTTGTATACCGTATATTCAAATTATGTGCTAAATATAAAGATAATTATCTTCATTTTTTGCTTCTTCATTGAACAATTATTAGAAAAACAAATATGTGAATTATATTTTTCCTTCTTTCTGTTCCTTCTTTCTTTTTTTCTTTCTTTTTTCATTATTCCATATCCAAGTAGTGCATTATAGCCATGAGACTGGTCATGTTTAATTGAAATTAAATTGAAATTTTAGCTATATCCAAACGGTGATTTGCAATTGATTATGGAAAGATCTTGAGCATTATGAAATGGCGAGTTAGTAAATCTTATAATTGAATTGGGATTATGCAAGTGCTTGGGTAACCCAAGCACTTTAAAAAAATGGAGAGGGAAGAACCAAGGAGCCCTCCCTCATATTTTTTTATCATTGACATGCGATTATGCAAGTGCTTGGGTAACCCAAACAATTTTAAAAAAATGGGGAGGGAAGAACTCAGGAGCCCTCCTTCAAATTTTTTATCATTGACATGGGATCATGCAAGTGCTTGGATAACCCAAGCACTTTAAAAGAAATGGGGAGAAAGAACAAAGGAGCCCTCTCTTAAATTCTTTATCATTGACATGGAATCATGCAAGTGCTTGGGTAACCTAAGCACTTTAAGAGAAATAGGGAGGGAAGAACTCAAGAGCCTCCCTCAAATTTTTCTATCATTAACATGGGATCATGCAAGTGCTTGGGTAACCCAAGCACTTTAAAAAAAATGGGGAGGGAAGAACCAAGGAGCCCTCCCTCAAATTTTTTATCATTGACATGGAATCATGCAAGTGCTTGGGTAAACCAAGCACTTTAAAAGAAATGGAGAGGGAAGAACCAAGGAGTTCTCCCTCAAATTTTTTATCATTGACATGAGATCATGCAAGTGCTTGGATAACCCAAGCACTTTAAAAAAAAATGGAGAGGGAAGAACCAAGGAGCCCTCCCTCAAGTTTTTTTTATCATTTTTGTTTTTTATTTTTTGGAAGGTGGATGGATAGGTGGATGGGTCGGTGGGTGGGTAGAAAGTATAATGTATATATTTTTTTCATTTCTTAGTTTCCAATTTTTTTTTATTTTTTTTTTTGTCTTCTCCTTGAAGGCCGTACAAGGTCCTACATCCACATGTCAATCCACTTTAAAAGAAATGGGGAGGGAAAAACATGACTATTTTATGGAAGTTTATAACCTTAGTTATACTCCGTAGATTCACTTGTACTATGGAGTTAGTGATTTATATTCACATCTAAGATTGAAAAACTTAAAATATAATTTGTGAAAAACTTGCAATTGTTCCAAATTTTTAAAATCAACTACAAATGTAAATTATGTGTAATAAAGATCACATGTGCACATTTGACTTACATAGCTTAAGTAGGTGGTGACTTTCCCAAAGATTAGATGCACTCAATTGATTTAAAGAAATCCTCTGTTGTCCTCATCAAGTATTTAGCTGTAAATCATAAAATCAAATAATCACTAAGTGCATTGGACAATTTAACGTCTTAAAAAAATGTTGAAATTAATGCAGTTTAACCTACAAAATCAGTGAATGTACAATTGGACCACAACTTCATGACTGGTGATCGCCGGTGCAATACCTCCCGCCATTGCCGACCGCCAATCCTCGTCTCACACCTTTGCAGCCTGAGGAGCTCTGCTAACTCCTCTGGAACTTTGCAAATTCTTCCTCATGAATGCCCAATTCAAATCCATGAATGGTTTAGGGTCTCACTTCTTGTGTAAAGTGGTACAAACCCTGTCTTTGCGTGTGACTGAGCAGACAGGCTGTGTCTTCATACTTTTGGCAATCGTGCGTTTGTGTTATTTACATTTGCTTTGGTGTTGGCTACTGCAATGATCAATTTAGGATTTGTTTGATCGGTTGACATCGTGTTGAGCACCGTCGCATTTCGTTCTGGCATTTGCAAGAGGCAGTGGTGAGGGCTTTCAAGCAAGCCCCTTAGTACTTTGCTTGTCTATGGGAGATCACTTCTGAATTTTGTTTAGTGCGGCTAGAGGGACAAATTGATTTAAATGATTTTAGACCTCTACAATGCTGTACTTCTTCAAGTTTAGGATGAATGGCAAGTGTCGTGACTTCATGAGTTTATTATATTTCTTGTTGAGTTCAGTTAAAATAACCAAAATTGTTGTCCTGAATGCTGTGGGTTTGGATTTAGGGTGATGGAGGTTTCAAATGGAATGCAGTTGGGGAAGGGAAGGTCAGTAAGGGCACTGTGGGTAAGGAAAGGACCAATGCGATTTCAACCATGGTTTTAGCTAGGAATAGTGGCCGGAAGGAGAGTGAGGACGCAAAGAAGGGAAGGGAGGATTCAAAAAAGTGGAGATCTATTGGTAAATCTCAAAGTCAAAGGGGGGAGGCTGCTCCTCCAAGCACAGAAGACAATGACCATAGTGATGAAGAAAGAAATCACGGCAACAAGGAAGAAGAGAACGTAGCTGTGGACCAAAGTAAAGGCATAAGGAAGAAACCTGCGACAAAAGGGAGGAAGACAAAGATTTACCAATCTCCAGAGGACGTAGACAAGGAGATTTCAAACTTGAAGCCCCGACCCAGGAAGCTGACTCAAGAAGATTTTGCCAAGGAGTACAAACTTTGCGATGAATCACAGCAGAATCCTCATTGTTATAGGAAGGGATCATTTGCTACAAAATTGGTGAGGAACTATTTTGGGGAGCCGGTTGGTGAAGGTGGGCGGAACGGGTTCTGTTGGCAACAATGTGAGCACGTTGAATTGAGGAGAAGGATTAAGGAGCTCCATCCGATTTTGTATGAGCATAGCCCCAGTGAAGTATCTGGATTGTTGAAGGTGCACTTTGCACAGGGAGTGGCGATGGAGTATGAGAAAGGAGAGAAGGAGGTCAACTGGTGTTTGTTCAGGGAGGAAACCAACAAGCGTCAACGGAATCGGTATGAGCAAGACTTAAGAAAACTCAAAGCTTTCAAGACCACTTTACAAACTCCTTCCAAACCTGTGGAAATGTGGAGTGCGGAGTGGTAGTCCTTCAAGGTGGAGCTAGGTAAGAAAGCCGTGAAGTTGGAAGGAGGTAAGGGTGTGGAGAAAAACCCGGTTCTGTCACGGTCCAAACTTAGGGAGACGGGTGGGGAGTCAGAGGTGTCTACAGATTTTGTGGGGCTTGAGTTGCAATGAGGATTGTCCAAGGAAACTTGCAAGGAGCGGCAACTGGAGGTGGAGTCACTTATGACCGTGATTCACATAGAAGGGGATGTGCTGAAGATTGATCACAAAGAGATAGAATCCAATCTTCAGAAGTGCCAGTGGAAGAAGAGGGATGTGGAGAGTCTTATAGGGCCAATTGGAGGGCCAATTGGAGGAAAAGTACTTTCCAAGGCCAATTGGAGGAAAAGTTGCAGCTAATCGATGAGATGAAGGGTCGCAGTGACAATGAAGGATGCAAATTAATCAAGTTAGAGATAGTTCAAGAGCAATTGGCATCTCAAGAGAAAAATTTGACTGAAGCAAAGTTCCAGCTTGATGTAGCGGATACAGCTATGATCTTGTTGACATGGAAGATCCAATGCCATCAACTGCAATTTGATGCATTTATGGCTCAATCTTGGTTCCTCAAAGGGAGAAGGATGTGTACTTCATTTTGCCCAAGACCCATGGTGTATGCTCCTTTGGAAGTGAATACTATAGAATTGACAAGCTTCATTTAGGAGTCAGCCTTCATTGGGCTTACAGTATGTTCCCTGTGCTCTTTTCCATTCCCTAATAGTGACATAATTGTTTCTTCCTGTAGACATTTGTACCACCCATTTTGTGTATTGATTCTGTTTGTCAGTAGTAACAAATGCATGGCTGTGGGTTGCAAAGCAATGCCGCATCCTGAGTGGCATCGCAATTTTGGCTGGAGGGAGCCTAGTCCAGACCTAGTGGAGAGGGCGCTCATGCTTGGCCTTGCCAAAGAGAGGAAGAAGATCCTGCAGGACCGATCAGATGTGGCAAACTCTAAGTGTCCAATTTCTGGTGAGTTAGTTCTTATTTCTTGCAAATTCTGATCTTCATACAATGCATAGGTGTATTCTTGTCAACTTCAACTCCTCTCAAGTCCTAATGGCATAATACAAAACTTAAATTTTTTTATGAACATTCTACATTATATTTAGCAGTGAGAACTTATTTCTCTTAATTTTTTATCTTATACTTCATCCATTCTATATGATAGGTACGCAGTGTACAAATAATAAGATAAGGAAATTTTTGCACCAATTTGTAATGTTTGACTTTTGCGGCAAATGTCCCAAACGTAGTTGTGGTACTTATAGAAACACAATTTATTTGTTGAATAATACGTATTCTAGTTTTGAATATTGAGAGTACAAACACGTCTGTTATTTTCACGTCTACTATTGACAAAAATGTGCAAATTCTACTGAGTTCATGTTAAATGTAGTTATGGGGGTTACTTTAGAACAAATCAATAAGAATGAAATATACTTACATATAAGATTTTTTTTTACTTTTTTCTCATTTTCCAATCTTTCATTGTATTTTGTTTCTGTAATGATACTTTTCATACGCAAATCTTTTTGTCTGTACTTATACTACATTATAGAGTCTAGAACTGGTATCCAAAGATCGTATAAATAGTATCTACACAATGAATGTAGTTTTTAGAATGTACTATGTATACTCTGAGTATTGCCAATTTAGTATTGGCGGAGTACTATTCTATTGGCTCGTACTAAATGTATGCTATGCATGTGAGTTTGTGCCAAATGTAGTAATTAGGTTCCGTATTTGGACTACTCTATTTGTATCAAACGCACTTAAAGGTCAAAATTGAACTGCTTTTCTGCATTTCTCATTTTCTAGTTCATTCTTTTTCTGTGATGACAATTTTCATAGATAATTTCATTCATCTTGGTATACATTATGTAATAATTTACCAAACCAGATTGTTTGTACGGTACTTGTAATATTTGTAAAGTAATGAACTGGATTAAATGTATCTCCTTGTGTATCTCATGTATTGTGTCTGAAGTACATTCTTTTGAAATAGTTTGGTGTACTATTTCAATTTTTTTATTTTATACTAAAGGTACTTCTTGTCCTTGTTTGTATTCAAATCTACATATAGTAATGTTACTTCACTCGTGAAGAAGATGTATTATATTGATATGTTTCAATAAATCGTTTTTTGAAATTGTGTTTAAGGGACGAGTTGCTTGTTGTTATGTATGTTATTCTCTTTTAAGATTGGGGTAATGTTGTGACAACCCTAAACCGATGAAAACAAATATTTGTAATTCAATTTCACTGAAGCTAATTTGTTGACTCGCTGTGTAGTTGCTGACATTAATTTTGCCCATCCTACAAACTCTCCAGCAAATTTCACGGAGGGAGCAACTAGCCAAGCCATCTGCTCAGCAAAGGCTAGTGATTGGGGAGGTGCTGGGGGGTCCAAAATGGGAGAAGATATTGATCTCGAAGAAGGCATAGAACCAAAGGAGAAGAACAAGAGACCCTGGAATGAAATAGAGAGTCCGGCCTTCAAATTGAAGCCAAGAAAAAAGAAAAAGAAAACGAACAAAGCTTTCACCAACAACAACATGGATGAAGAGCCTGAATTCAATTCAGAGTCCGAGTCTAGTGAAGATGGGCTCGCAAAAAGGTGTTGAACCTGCCTTCTAGCTCTGGTACCAATATTTTGGACGGAGATGATGGAGCTACCACTCTTTTGGGCGAAGATGATGCGGATGATGAAGTAAGCAAATTACCATTCAGAAAGTCTTGGAACCCAATTGATATTAATCTCCATAAACTGCCGCTCTCAAGGCTATTACGTGGACCACGGGATGATCACACATCCAATGTAAAGGCTTGGGTGTCAAATCCAGTTGGAGAAACTAGGGGGGGCAAGTTGAAAGGAAAAGGACGCAGCAGAGGGGGTTGGAGTAGTTCCGGGATATGCTGGAGATGGGATGGATGCAGATGACGGAGATGTTGAGGGGAAGCCTGAAGGGTCAGGAGCTGAGCTCAAGGAAGTGGTGCCTTCAAATGAAGGCTCAAATTGTCAACTCAAAGAGAAGGGGACTCTTGATGTAGGGGAGGAGATGGAAGTTTGGGAGGCAATTGTTGGGAACGAAAAGGGCAACAATGAGGGAATTATTATGGAGGGGAAAGACAATGATGAGGGAACTGTTGGGGGCAAAAAACACAACGGTGAAGGATTCGTTGTGGACAAAACCGGTTTTGAAGAGCGAGATGCTAGGGAGGGGATTGGTTCTGATCAGGGGGGTTCTGTTGAAACAAAGGATGAAGGTGACAGTGACCTAACAGGATTAGAGGAAGAGAACCTTCTGGAAGTGGATCTGCAAGCTAGATCACAGGAAGAATAGAAGCAACTCAAGGGAGTGGCCCCTCAATCTGCCAAAGTGAGTAAACCGAAGAAGAAGACAAAGGTTCCGAAAGAGGGTAAGAAGAATTGCAAGGTGGTGGAAGTCAAAGAGGAGGCCACCACATCGATAGAGAAACTTCATAGTTCAGAGCATAGTTCTTTTTCTAAATTGAAAAAGATAGCTGCTGGGGGGGTAGATGACAATGGTGAGGCGGTAGCCCCCATCGTGGACCCCAACCCAATCCTTTCACCTCCAGGTCGGAGAAATACGAGGTTGCAGTAGGGGAACTTGACAATGTCTACACAGGTAGACAAAGCACTGTCAAGAAAGTGTCAACGCTCTTAGTGTTTGTTTGTTTTTTCAAGTTTGCAGTTTTGGTTAGAATCGCCGTTAGCTACATAGGAGGCATACAGGCAAAGCTTTGTATATTGCCTTCAAAGCAGAGGCTCCTGAAACAGAGACTACATTTTCATGAACCAGACTTCTTTGTGGATTGCTCTAGTCTTTTCTAATGTGGGATGTTTGTATGTGTTTAATGTAGGTTTGTCCATTGTACTGTGCTGAAGACTTGTCTTGGGGCTTGGAGGCGCTTCCAATTCATGTAGCTTTGCATGATTCACCAATGCGTTCTTTCAAGTATATGACTTGTAGTATGGTCCACAGCAATGCTCGCTTAAATCCTTCCATATTTGGATTGAGGAAAGGTGAGTTCTATATTTGTGGCACAAAAGATTGTTTGATTGCAATGGTTCCTTATCAGTGTACAAAGGAAACTGGCAATGAATTTGCCTACAAGCCTGGTGGTTTGTTGAAGGACCATTTTCTACAAAGTAGTCGTGATGTAGGTAGGACTTTCATTAGGGAGTATAATGTTAAATGTGGATGCCATAGTAAATGTGGTAATCGTGTTCAGCAGGAGATGAAGTATTCAGTAGAGGTGTTCCTTACAAAGCACATGGGATGCGGTATTTAAGCTGTTAAGTCTATCCCCAAAGGTGCGTATGTATTGAGATGATTGGGAAGATATTGACAAATTGTGAGATGGCTACAAGGAACCTTGTAGTCCGTGATGGTCTATCATATGCTTTGTAGCTTGATGCTGATTGGACCACTGAACAAAAATTGAACAACAATACGGTGTTGTGCTAGGATGCCACTCAGTATGGAAACGTCGGAAGATTCTTGAATCACAGGTAAGACAATTAGGATGTCTTAAAGAATGTTCAAGGTTATTTTATTACATATCAGATGTCTAGTTGGCATTGCACTACTTTCATGCAGATGTGGAGATGCAAACCTTATGGATATGCCTGTGAAGATTGAAAACGCTGGGAAGGACTTTTACCATGTGGCATTTTTTACAAAACAAAAGATTCATGCAAAGGAGGGTTGACATGGGATTATGGCATTGATTTCCTAAATCAGGATCCAGATTTGCCATCCTTTGCTTGTAAATGTAGGAGCAAATTGAGTAGTGATAGTAGTTCACAATGTTTTTAAATCCAGTACAAGCCAAGTGGTAGGCAGCCCAAAGCAGGTAAGATTAAATTAATGGATTATATTTCAGTATGGGAATGTATTCCACTAATATAATTTTACCTGTAATGTGTTAGCTCCCACTTTGATTGTGCTAGCTTTGACTTACCTTGTGCAGATTTGATTTTCTAGGCAAAAGTATGGAGGTGGTTTGAATAGGGAGCTGTTGTATAATGGTGAGACTTTTTTTTTATTTTAGGATGTATTAGAATACATTGCCTTCTAGAAATTGGTACATGTAATATTTGAGTTACTTTTAATTATCCTAAACCCTAAACTTGTATACTTTGTGAATTGTATGACAATTTTGACAAAGCAATGCTCAAGTTCTTTGATGTTTTTGTCAATGCATTTAAATAAGAAGGGTAGAGTTCAAATTGTAGTTTTGAAATAAAATCCTTGTTTAGTCGATAAGACATGTTTTGAACCTAAACATTTTGATTTTTGATTTGATTTGTATATGGATTGTGTCATGCAAACGATATTGTCTCTATTGTCTTCAGTATCTTGATGTAGGTGTAGCTTAGAAAAGTATTACAAATCATTCCTCTATTATGAACCATTCCTCTATTTCCTTGGAGGGTAAGATCAAGAATTTTAAATCTGTGTTTGCTCCTAATTCTAATGTTGGGAAAATGTGGTCTACAATTTATTTATTTTCTCCTATTTTATTTTGGTAGAATCTCAATTCAACTACTTAACATAAACAAGTAGAAAACCAAAAACAATAGTGCAAAAATCTAAACACTAAAAAATCCTAAACCCAAAAATGTAGTCAAACAAGGTGCAACAAAATTTGTTTTATTCACTTTAAATACATATATTTTACAATCTACATGGTCAAAGTTTATGAATGTCTTTCACAAATTCATATAATAGTCAAATATAAGATCTTATGGTTAGATATGCAAAAAAAAACAATTTTATTAAAGTTCTTTTTTTTTGCCTATAAAAATGATAGTTTTCAGTGTTTTTTGATAGGAAAAACACCTTGGTCCTCTAGGAGTTAAGCATATGGGATTATATTTTACTAGAATCTGGAATGTTTTTACATACCCCCTTTGGCCTCAGTTGATCTTTGCTTCCACTTTTCTTAATGTTATTGTCGCATAGAAGTGATCTTTCCATTGCTCAAAATTGGTCATTTTTATTTTTGAAGATTTAGAAAATGGATATCAATTTCTTTGAAATGTTCAAGAATGGGTTGAAATAACATTATTATTATCTACTATCTTGAACTTATTTTTGGTCAAACTACAAGATCATTTCAGACGGAGGGAGTGTAATTGACTTCTTTCAATTTAGAAAAAGAAATCAATAAACAATACAGTCAATCTTGTGAGTTTTGTTTGATATTAACTTCTAAAGTTGTTTGACTGTGTTTTCACTAAGAATGCTCAAAAACTATCATTTCTAGAGCAAGTACCAATTTTTTCTCAAAAATACACTAAATTTGCTAGTATTTGAATGAAAATAAATATGAAAAGACAAATTTGTGGACAAAAATGCACATGTGAATGATTCTATCCATATTTTCCTAGGTAGAGTCATTATAAGATGCATGTTCTTCTACCATCATAAAAAACAACACCCTAAATCATAGGGGTTATTAGAATCCTTCAAGAATTTGCATTCATGGCTTGAAGTACCTACATACAAGTGATGAAAAAGTCTATTTTGAAATAGTCTATTTTTCATGGAATTTTTACTATGAATATGAAACATGTTTGGTAAGAATTTAGTGACTTGTTCTAAAGAAATGATATTAGTCTAGGGTACAAAATGGTCAATTTCGTTAAAGTGGCAACATTCCATTACAATGGCACATTATTTCAGTTCAAAACGGCCGTTTTGAAATGTAAACCTGGCATACATTCTAAAAATGTCCTAGATATGTAAAAATCTATACCATCCCTATATTTTTTAGAATAATTGGTCTGAAATCTATCTAGTTCTTAGATGTTTGAAATCTCCAACAGTCTTCTAAAGATGTCTGGAATCTATGTCTGATTTAGATGTTTAGAGCGGGTGGTTTGAAAAAATGGTACAAGGAATATGGCACAATAAAAATATGGCATTAAGAATACTACCATTTTAACAAAATTGGCCATCAAAGTGCTTGGGTTTATTTATTTTTTTGTACCCATCATCAAATTCAATTCTTATGGAACTTATTTTACAAATGGTATGGGCCAAGAGAGAATTGTTAAGCAAACTTAGTGGAGAATTGACGACAGAAAATATCTTGTGGTACAAATTATATTGAAGTTGTATTCCCAAACAATATTTAAAAAAAACTTAATATATAAATCATAACATGAAGCTCGCTTGTATATGTATATTTCAAACATTTTAAATCTTTCAGGATTTATTGTTTGGTATTATTTGGTATTGTTTGGTATAGTTCAGTACCATTTGATATTGTTTGGTATAGTTCAATATTATTTGGTATTGTATGCGTTTGCTTTTTTTCAACCTGTATTTGAAAAAGCTTCTTTCATTTTATTAGTGCCTGATCCCATTAAAAATTGAAAGCGAAAACTAATTGATGCTGTCATTCTATAAAAATTCTACTTGCATGGCATTTGTTAAGTGCCTAATCCAATTCAAAATCAAAGACAAAAATTAATTGATGGTCTCATTCTGTAGAATTATACTTGCATGGCATTTGTTACATGATGGTGTCATTGAATACGCAATTATACATACTTGGCACTTCTCAAATGATGGATTACGGTGTATACTATTATTTGTGCATGCTAGTTATCTTGAAATCGACAGCAACCCCCACTACAATGATTTTCGAGACATATGAATGGCATGAACTAGTAGCTCTGTTCATTAGCCTAGACATTGTCATGAGTTTAAATGATAATTGCATCCTCAAAGCAACTACTAGTCAAAATTTCTGTGACGTTTAAGGTTTATACATCAAATTCATAACTTAATGCAAGCACAAGTGTAAATCATGACAAATTTGAAATAGTGGGACTTCAACATTTACGGACTTAAGGTTCCTCATCCTCTTATAACAAATTGCAAGAGATGTCTTGCACATTACCTGCATTTTGCCTTGACACTGGGTAGCATTTGTTGCTTCTTAGAAAATTCTTGATTGTGTTGCTATCCCTTCCTTGAATTTGTGTTTACAACTACAGAGTGCTCTCAATGAAAATAGAGGGCGGTATAGTTGCATAGTGGGAGGAATCAATCCAGCAAAATTTTGCAAATGTCTTTTTTGAGAGGGTCATGCTGAAGTCACATTTGGTACAGCTCATAAATTTTTCTATGCCCTGCCTTGATTGTCGATTCATATGCTTCTATCTGTTGATGAAAATAAAAAATTTCTTGCTTTGTAAGTCGTAACTTCTTTCTTTCTCAAAGAAGCAGTTGAGGTTTTCTTTGATTTGTAAGTCGCCCTTCCTTGCTTTGTTTGCAAGTCATCCCTTCTGGTTTTGTTGTTGTCCCTTCTGATTCTGTTGTCATCAAGATCATTCAAAGAACAGATGTCGGAACGCAGTCTTAATTACAATCTGCCAGTTTGGGTGGTCGGGGAATTCTTCCTTCTGGTGAGTTGTGTGTCTTGGACTCCATAGTTTTGTTTCAGATGGTCTGCTTCAATGATCATAGGGTTTGGTCCTCAATCAACAGTTGGACTTTTTCTTATTGACAGTATGAGCACTATTTGATTGTTTGGGCTCTGTTTCTGCTGAGCTTCCTATTTTGTTGTGGTTTCTTTCTCATTTTTAGTAATTGGTTGTGCAGAGTAAACCCACATGGTTTGTGCGCAACCACGGACATCTAGTTCGGATAGTAGTTGAGCTTTATGTTGAAGGAGAAGATTTTGTGTTTGAGGTGAAAATAAATGCAAATTTAAACCAATGGAGAGCGGTGCAAGTTACCTTTGGAAAAGGCTGGACAGGTTTTGTGGTTGCCCATGGCATTGCTATCGGCAATCGGGTCAAACTCAAGCTTGTGTCAATGTCCAAGTTTGAAGTCACCATTGTGAAAGCCGACTTAGCACACAGTCCTCCAATACAGTCGACGTAGATGTAGAAGAGACCGTAGCAAGAGGCTGCAACAAGAACCAGGAGACAGTGGACTCCATTTGCAGTTCCAAATTGCCAGACGGAAGTGCACGGAGTTAGGATTACAGCTTCTCTCTTTTTTATACAGAGCGTATGCACGTTTAGCTTGATCCTTGTGCGTTGTAGCTTGATCCAGTATGTATGTGCATCTTAGCTTGATCCAGTATGTATGTGCATCTTAGCTTGATGCAGTATATGTGGTTACTTTGGAAACTTTTGGAAACCTTTGGATTTTGTTTTCCACCAGCAGATGGTGTTTTAGGTCGGTTTAGTAATTTGGACAAAAGGTATAGTTTACGGTTGAAGGCAGGATAGGCAATTGCCAACTCATTTATTTTGAACGCTCTAAAATCCACAGAACCACCTATGGCAAACCATGAATACATGTACTAAGGAGTTTCAGTGGAAATAACACTTTTATGGCAAACATATCACACAATTAAGAGATAAAAAGATTGCTATAAATGAAAATGAAGTAAACAGGCATCTTGTGTTGTTGCTAGTCCAAATGAACTAGAGGATAATTACAGAACTAACATCTTTCCCTGTTCAAAGAGTTTCACTAGAAATACGACATTCTTAACAAAAGCATCACAAAATTAAGAAAAAGAGATTGCTAAAGATGAAAATATAGTAAACATACGTATTGTGCTTTTAGTAGCCAAAATGAATTGAAGCTCAGGAAACAATCCTCTTGCCTAAGTGGTACTATAAGTATCAAGAAATACTACAATTTAGTACATTTTAGGTACAATAATATCCAAAATACTATAATTCTAATACATTTTAGGTACAAAAGTTACTATAACTCTAGTACATTGAAATACAAAAATACTATAACTAGAGTACATTTGAGTACAAATAGTATCAACTGATATTAGGACAAGAACCAATAGTATTTAAAAGCAAGTACAAGAGTTACTATTCATCATTGAATGCCCACCATTCTCTCAAGGCATCTTCACATATATGCTGCAATTCAGAGGACATTTTATACACAGGGGTTCCCTTCACTCCGTGAGCTGCAAGTGTCATGGGAAACTTGCAGGCCCTAACAAGATGTGCATCTATATGCTCATCAACCGCCTTATCACAGAACACATAGGTCTTCTCTCCAAGTCCAAATTTCTTGTAGTATTTTTCCCGGATTACAGCATCTCCTGCTTTGAAGATTCCTCCTCATGGACAAGTGAAATTCTCCTCCAAAACAAACTTCGTCTTTTGGCCTTGGAGAACATAGAATTGCACACCATCCGCATTGTCTTCCTCTGCTGGGATCATAAAGTTGTCTCCAACTTGAACCATGTTGCCAATCTCCACCAAAACTCCACCAAAACTCCATCATGTAGCCAATTCTCAACTTCGTCCATCTCCTCAACTTGTTCAGCAATTGCAGTAGTATTGATAGGTACTAGTCTTTGCACCTGCCACTCTTGTATGTGTGAAGACATCTCACAATCATTCCAGTGACCATCAACACATGGAATGTTTTTTTAAATTACAAAATATCTTGGTTAGAAACAAAGATTAGATTTAGTTAAGATCTCAAATCTTTCCTAAAAAACCCTCTTTGAATAAACTGAGAATATTTGGAAATATCTTGGGATTAAATCGCATAATATCCTGAGGTAAAATAGGTTAAAATCCTAAATATCTTTGGGAAAAATCTAAGATTTTACTTGGACAATATTCCTTGCTAATTAAGGCTTGTTCTAGAAAATTCTTAGATTAAACAAAGATTACTTAGGAAATAGCTTAGGGTAGATTAGGATTTAGCTTAGAATTAGTTAGGTGAGTTTTTGGGCAAAAAAGCGTACAATATCTCGTGGTAAATCAAAGGGGTGGGACTTCTTGAAAGGTATAAAAGGCCCCCTTTTGAGGTTTTCTCAACCCTTTTTTTGCTTCTTGATACACTGCCAAAGTGTGGAAGACCCACACTTTGATTCTGCTCACTAAAACTTTGCCCAAAGTGTGGAAGATCCACACTTTGATTTTGCTTATCAATACTTAGTTGGGATTATTTATTGAGGCCACGATACGGCCATCTTTTGCTTTCAATTCACTTCCTTTAGTGGAGGTCTTGGTTAAAAGATGTGAGGTTCCCATGAAACCAACAAACCACACTAAAATTCACACTGAGAGGATTAGTCCCCCAGAAACTTGATACATCATTTAGCATACTAACCAACTTGCCATTGTAACAGCGTTGACTTGACTAATTCCTCATTTTTGGTTAAACACTATCATGTGTACCTCATTTAGGGATTAAACTATTAGGAAACTTGTGACTCATTCCAATCTTTGATTTTTGATTTAAGCACTATCATATGCACCTCATTCAAAGATTAGATCGTTAAGGAAGAACCGGAATCGTTTATCTTCAATTTTTGCCTGGGGTTGCTCTCGTATGGCAAAGCTTTGACTTTGAAGCCATTAGTTAGAATTATTTTAATCCTTAGAAATTCTCTCAACCACATAGAAAAATTCTTAGAATAGTTAGAAGTTGTGTTCTTGAAAGATCCCAAAAATACGATTGATTGTGAGAGTCATAGAGTGTTGTGGATTAGAAATTGCTTTAGTTTGAGGACCCCCCCCTAAAAATCCAACAAAAATTAGAATAACCATTAGTTAATTTACCATTTTTTTAGAATTAGTCTTTAGCTAGTAAAAAACAAAATCCAAAACAAGGCCGGATTAAGGCCAGAACGATCCGCTGGGGAAAGGAGTCCAGTTTAGTAGAAGGGAGTCCAGTTCAGTAGAAGGGAGTCCAATTCAATAGAAAGGAGTCCAGTTCAATTGAAGGGAGTCCAGTTCAGTCGGGGGGTCAAAACGTCGGGGGAGGTCCGGCCAACGAGGTTGCGCCACGTCAGCCGCAACACATCACGGGGGGAGCCAGTACGTCATGGGGGGAAGCCTAGCAGTCAAAGGGAGTCTAGTTCAGTCGGGGTGGTTCTAGCACATTGTGGGGAAGTCCGTTCAGTCCAGTAAGTCTTGCTTGGAGAAGGGAGTCCAATTCAGTCTAGGGAGTCTAGTTCTCAAAAAATTAATTGACAAAAGAAAAATTGAAATTCACAAGGGAAAGGCCGTTGCTCGCCACACCATCCATTTTTGTTTTTTTCCCAAAAATTTGGCTTGTTGCCATAAAAAACCAACCTCACCACTCTCCATAGCCATTCCACTAACAAAACACAACAACGCACTAAGAATGAAGGAGAATTGAAGGAGGAGGCATATTGGAAGGCAATTAGACAACCCGGAGAAGAAAGGAGCATCAAAAGCAATTTGGTAAGAATCTCACTATTCCTTTTAGAATTATTCTTGGATTTTATTCTTTTTCCTATTCATTTAGAATCATTCTGGTATTTATTCCTCTTACTATTGAAGAATTTAGTTTGTTGCCACTAAATTTGATTCTGTTGACAATTAGTGGTTGAATTTTGTTTAAGTTTTGTTTTATTAGGCCCAACAAGCCAAATAGGAAAAAACAAAAGTCAACAAATATCTTAGAATAATCCAATTGATTGAACTAATAAACTAACAAACAAAGAATAAACTAACTATTCAACTGAAGCAATTGAATTAGATAATTGATAAAGAACCCTTTTAGCATTTGAATTTAGTTAAACAACAAAAGAATAGGAATTACAAATAGAATTAGGGCTTTGACGTTTAAATTGAACTTTTAAATTACTTTAAAACCAACTTAAATTCCTTGTAGTATTTAATTTGAATCCTAAAACTAGAGGAATTAAATTAAAACACTTGAAACTAACCAATTATTATAGAACATTAGCCAAAGAAGATGTAGAAACACGGGAATTTTGAATTGACCTAATTCCCAATTACTTTCCAAAATAGGCAAAGAAAATCATACAATGGAGAACAATGGTTAGTTTGAGACCATAATGCTTGTGATGTGCAATGACAATAGAGTAGAAGCCATTGAGACCGAGGTATGTTAGTTTTACATTTATTTACTTTTTCTTGAATTGATTTAGAATTGAAATTTAGAAGTTAGACATTAGTTAGGTTAGAATCTTAGCATTTAGAACAAGTAGGTAATTTTTAGAGGCTTCTTAACCCAATTCATATGTAAGAAATACCCAAAATCCAGAAGTTACGGATAGTTAAAATTTAGCCATAGGATAAAATAAGAATTTAGGATTTCCATTAAAAGGAATTAACAAGGAAATCCTTTAGGTCAAAATTAGGTTTGCAATTAGAAGTCAAAAGCCAAGTTAATTAAGAATCGAATCCTAAAATTTAGAATTTAGCTAAAACTTGTGACTACTTTCAATTATTGGAAGAATTCTTAAGACAAAATCAGGAATTAACTTCAAATTGCCAACAACTTTCACTAGGAACTTTAGAACCTTCCCTTCTTCACCACATGGTGGAAAGAAGGTTACATTTTACCACTCATTTAGATGCAACTCTAGTTTGAATTAGCTTTTATTTTTTCTTCCATGGTTTGATTAACTACGATCTTCTAACCTTTAACAAATAGTGCAATTGACTATTTGAAATTAAAGAACTTACAAGTAACAAAAAAGTGTCCATTGCTTGAAAGGCATACACTTGCTTAGGAGTTACACACCCAAGAGCAAATCTCCATTCTAAAAGCTGCTAGAATCTGTGTGCCACTTTCTGACTCAAGGGTGGAGTTAGAAACACTCACAGTGTGACCTAAATAAGGAATTCATAAAAGAAAATTTAGTTGTTTTTAGAATTCTATTTTGCAACTTCGTATTAACCCAGACATTTGGGCCTTGGAGGTTCTATTGTGAGAGTACATAAAATCCAAATAGATAGGAAACGGATTAGAAATAGGTTAGGGTAGTCTAAAATTTTTGAATTTTGTTGTTAGTGCGTGGGAATTTGGGCCAAGTATAAACAAATAGAAATAAGTTAGGACCTGGATTGCTAAAATTGCTAAAACTGGATAAAATTGGATTCACTGTTATCTGGTGAAAGACGGAATCCGGAAGACGGAAAGTCCGGATTTAGGAGACCTATGTCCTAGAATTCCAGCCTAGAAATCCTATGGGAACGGCCGCATACCCGTTCCTCTCGGGAACTGTTGGCCAATCATTGTGTATTTAAGGATTTTCTCGCAATCCCTTCCAACCTAGACGCATGGAAACTGTTAGAAGAGGACTTGGATGTGATCGTGTGCACCGTATTGCTACAATGGCCCTTGAGCTTGAAGAGTGGTGAGATGATTGCGAAACTTGTAAACGGAGTTCTAAATCAATATCAGTTGACCGTGAGGGGTCAATCTAGTACCTAGACAGAGGATGTGTGGGCGGAGGTGTACTCGTTCCGAAAGTCCGGATTTGAGTTAGCCTTCTGTTTGAATAAGACCAATTCGAGTAGGTTCCGGAATCCGGCGCATGCCAAAGAAGGGTACAGTATTAACGACTGTAGGGATGGTAGGCCTAGACGAATGTTGGAGTTTCTGAATCCAATCGTGTATCCAAAAAAGTCAACCCGAGTTACGGTCATGATGGCTAGTACACTTTTCGTAGCGCTAGAGGGTAGATCCGTGAACTAGGGGAAACTCATCTTGGATGTAGTGGCTAAGCTAGTTGCGCGTGCCACTGCGAGTAAATCTAGCCCGCTTAGTCCATATCTTTTCCACCTCTATCACCAAAGCGAGGTTTTGAGTGTTGCAGAGTTGCAAGAGAATTCCCAAGGAGAAGGAGTTTTGAAGTACGGCTTTATAGATGAAGTCCAGCTGGATCCACGAACTTAGATAGAATCCGAAGAAGAATAATTGGAGGAACCACTCGTGCGGAAGTCGATGGATCTGACTGCGCAAGGCAACCAGGTGGATCCAGAACAAACAATCCTTCGAAAACTGAGGAAATGAAGAGATTCTAGAAAACTGGACGGAATTGGATCAAATTGTGTCGGGCGGTCCACATTGAGATGTTGGACTACATCATGACAATCATGTCGGAATTGGAAGTGGACTTATTGGAACAGATGGTAGACGCAATCCGGCAGAGGTCGGATCCGAAGGCACTACGAGAGAAGGAAATGCGGAATTGGAACTTGGAGCAAGACCGGACCGATCTTCAAGTGCGAGCATCCCAACTGGAACGGTAGTTGGACGTGGCAAGAATGAAGGAGTCAGAGGCTTTCAATCTCGTCCAAAATTTGTCAGCTTTGGTTGCAGCACCAGCGGACCAAGTTGTGAGAGCCAACCTCTTTACCCACAAACTAACGGCTGAAGGTGTACCTTTTGAACAAAAGGCATTGAAGGTAGTTATCAACTTCCAAGCACAAATAGAAAAGGTGTTGAAGGAGATGCAACACCTACTGGGGCATTTGGATCTGAGTAAGGCTTTAGATTTTGAAGGTTTTCCGGATGATTTGGATGTCTAGAACTACATGCAGACTCTAGCCAAGCCTAGTAGGCTGGATCAAACTCCTTCAAGGGGCCAAGGGATGATGTTGGACAATTCAATGATGCCTCCTAGAAGGGATGAGGGCGGATCATCGGCTCCGGTCTCGTCGGCAGTATCGATTCCAATACCAAAGAAAGCATCGACTCCAGAACAGGTGGGAGTTTTCGGTCCGGCAACCAAAATCATCATCTTCCCAGTCAAGACCTTGCAGGCTCGGCCAAGTGGAACCGCCCTCTTTGTGACACCAAAGTCAGTTTGCCATGAGTTGAGTGGGCGCATGAATGTCATTATGAATCCGCCCTGGACCCATTCAGCAAGCTTTGAACACATGGGGTAAACCTCACCAACTAAAGAAAAGATACCGGAAGTGTTGATCTCAAACGACAAAGAAGAGTGCGAGACTGGACCAGAGTCAGAAGATGATGCAACACCACCACAGGGGCACCAGATTCAAACTCGGGCGCAGACCAAGACAACGCCAGTGAAGTCGCCCGCAATCAAAGCAGGGAGCAGCGCAAAGAAACCAAGGAAGAAGTAGTTAGTACGTTAGCTTTTGTGTTCTTTCTTTTAATTCGTTTTGCCTTGGATTTTCCAAAGGTGGAACCCAGTTTTGGATTTCTAGGAGGCCACTGGCCTGGGATTTTCTGGTTATTTTGGAAGTTAGTGTGAGTAGTCACCCTGATTTGACCTTTTTGGATGTGCCCTTTTTGTTGCTTGGCCTTTTGTTTGGGGTTTTTAAAGGAGGGCAGGTTTGTTGCTCTCTCATTCCATCCTAGCCCATTAGAGTGTGTTTGTTTATATTCTTTTGCTTTCTTTAATCTAAGACCACTTGATGGATTTTCTAATTCTAGCTATGTGCACAAATATGTTGGATTGTTTATAAGGGTGGTGAGGTCTGAGAAAGATGGGTGAGGAGGAGTCCGGATCTGATGCAACTGGATCTGATTGATAGGGTGCGTTTATGTGAAAGTTCTAGATTTGTGAAAGAGGATTAGTGCACTGTGCTTTTAAACTGTTGGAATAGTAATCCGGAAAGAGTAGAGTAGATGCGAGTCCGGAACCCAGGGAGGGTTTCGTGCGGAGATAAGCAACCGCTTGCAAAATATCCCCACCTTCGGAAGGCCTGCCAACTACCAAATCAATTTAGACTCTAGAATATACGCGTCTCTGTTGTGTCCAGATGCTTTGATCTGTCATTGTAGTGAAGGTGTTAGGACGTAAATTTTGAGTGACCAACTTTCCAAAAAGGCCATCCAAAGAGCTGTGAGGATTGGTGCCTCTTCCTTCTCTATTACAAAATTGGAAGTGGTTTGTATGTGTGTATTTGAGTGTGAGTAAAGAGTGAGAAGTTTACAAGTGGTGAGTTCCTAATCCTCTTAAAAGATAAATATCGGACCCCTTAAGGATAAAACAAGGGTATATAAAGCCAAAGTGTGTCAGGAT
This sequence comes from Neckera pumila, assembly GCA_963969595.1. NCBI lineage: Eukaryota > Viridiplantae > Streptophyta > Bryopsida > Hypnales > Neckeraceae > Neckera > Neckera pumila. The sequence continues at coordinate 4,604,537 of OZ018418.1, forward strand.
GTAACCAGAATCTGAACAAGGGCGGATACGGATTGAAATCCGAAAAGTAGTTTTATTCAAAAAGTGAGCAAAGACGTTATTTACAGATTGCTTGGGTACTTTGGAAGAGATCTGGATACCCTTAGTTTGCAATAACATAGTAGAATTCCCTGGGACGTTATTTCGTGTTATCTTACCACATTTTTGTGTTAAAGATACTTACGCCTAGACCGCGCGTATGAAATCTACAATATACAAAACAAGAAATTAGTTTGCCTTTACAATTGGATTGCCTTGTGCAAAGAAACTTGCTGTAGACGCTATCAAAATTAAAAAAACATTTCTACAAATATTTCCATTTGTACACATATAATTTCATGAGTCTTAAATACAACAACGCCTAAATAATTCAAAAGTACTACACTCTTGTACTGTAACAGACAATATTCATGTTTGATTGTCTAATGTTCAGGAATTAGTATCAAGCAACCTAATTTTACTTTTACAAGTACTCAAACTACAAAGCCTGGTTTTCAAGCCTAGTTCCCAAGCCAACGTGCTTTCCGAACCTGTTGCTAAACTTGCTGCTGAACCTACTTCCGAATCTGCTTCCAAACTTGCTTCCAAACTTGCTATCAAACCCAGCAGATATAGGTGGTCATCTCCCTCCCCACGTTGTGACCATGCTAGAGTTGTTTTTTGCATTTGCAAGGGAGCAGTTGAGTGTTGCATTGTATACTGGAAGCTCGGTGTCGTTGCCTTTTTTCTTGCTGTAGGATTTCAGGGTTCTACTTAGGAGTGCAACCACATGAGGGAGGCGTAGTTGAAGTTCCCGCTTGGAAGGAGCGAGGCGCAGTAGAAGTTCTTATCTCTTTAAAGTTTACGTGCTGCTGCTGGATGTACTGGACGGGTCATTTGCTTTGCGAAAGCATGGAAGCGTGCGTGTTTAGGGTGAAGTTTCCAGAGTTTTTTTATTTGCTTTACAAAAGCTTGGAAGAACTTGGTGAAGCGTGCATGCTGGTGCGTAGTGGTGCTCGCTATTCCATATGGGGGGAGGTGATTTTGTTTGCCCAAGCTTGTAAAAACAAAAGTTTGACGTTCGGATTTGTGTACATTGCATTTGTTTTTCAGGATTTTTTCAATTTAATTTGGTAATCTGTATTTCTTCCATTTCCTACAGCTACTGCAACTTTATTGTTGTTCTCAAAGCCTCGTTGCTGCTGCTTTTTTTTTGAGTGCTACAAGTAGTGCCAATTTGTTCTTGTTTTCAAAATGTGGATGCTGCTGTTGCTTTTTTTGGAGTTTTGATTGTAGGATAGCTTGCAATTAAGAATAAAGTTTTGGTTTTAGATTTCCAGTTGGGTGCACCTGCTGGGTTTAGGGTATAGGGTTTAGCATGGTGCTCATAGTTTGTGCAAGTGACTGTCTCCAATTTGCTAGGGTTTAGGATTCAGGATCTGGCTCCCAAAGTTTCTAGCTAGGGTTTCCAGATTTTCTCGCTAGCCAGGGTGGTTTCAGGTGGCACTAAATTTTTTCATTTGTATAAAGCACTCAAAGGCACCAATATATGTTTGTTCTGTAGTTTTTGACAATTTCATTATTGTTTTGGAGGCTGTACAAACAATGCACCTACATTTTGAACCAAATTTATATTTCTTACGACAATGCGTTATTTTTCTGACCCATAATTCTGGAATTCACCATATGTTTTAGAGTTTATAGTCTGTGTGCACGGGCTTTAGTTGAAAATTAGGACCCTAAGTCAACATTTTTTACAATTTGTTGAGCTCAACGTCTATATTTATCTTCAAATTGAAGATAAATACGGATGCTGAGCTCAACAATTTGTAAAAAATGTTGACTTAGGGTCCTTGTTTATCTTTGACTCAAAGATAAATACAGACGTTGAGCCTTACTTATTGGAAAGTTGAGCTCAACTTCTGTATTTATCTTTGAGATGAAGATAAACAAAGATCCAAAGTCAAGATTCTTTACAACTATTAGAAAGCTACCCGTATTTATCTTCAATTCAAAGATAAATACCCACACAAAGCATCAAAAGCCTTCATAAATAAAGTCAGCATTCGTATAGATCTTCAGATCAAAGATAAATACTTGGAACTAGTCAAAACTTGTATATATAATTTGTTAACAACAGACGATTCTTTATCTTCAAACACAAAGATAAATACAGACGCTGAGCCTCATTCTCTAAGGAATGTTGAGCTCAGTGTCTGTATTAATCTTCATATTGAAGATAAATATGGACGCACAACATTTTCAAACATGTTACAAAGACCAACTAACACAGCCGCGACATTTTGAACACATAAGCACAACAGAAGATCGATCGACATAACTTATAAAATGGTTAGTCCTCCAAAGAAATTTATCTTTGAGTCAAAGACAAATAATAGGAAGCCAAGACTAGAAATGCCAACCCAGAATCATTACTTTTAAAATACAAATACAAACCAGAAAACAAGGTGCAAGCAAGATCAAACAAAAGTACCATGATTTGCCAAACAAAACTACCCTTCACCCGTAAATACCCACAATTCAAATTCACAGAAGAAGCCAAAGATTTTGGTAGCGTAGCCAGTTACCCAAGACCCGAAGATAAATAAAAAAATCATAAGGAAATACATAGTAGACAAAAACCATAATATACAACAATTCTAGCCAAATCAAGGCAAAGAATTTAGATATCCTGGTGCCAAGGATATTACAAAGACTATCATCTCAATTATTTGAGTCCAAGCATGTTTTCCAAACATTTAGTTAGATATGAACCACAATTAAATTCAAAAGCAATTATGATATCAATTATCTTCGGGTTTTAGATATAATACAATAAACAAGCGCTAACAATTTCCATGTTCACAAGCAGACAAGAAATACAATGGCTGATGAAGAAGAGTGCAACTACTCGTCCACGCTTCCAGTCCTAGAGCCTTTCAACAAATGGACCAGAGACATGCCCTTCTTCAATCATCTTGGTGGAATTTACGGCAAGTTGTGGCAATTCAAGCCCGTTGAGTCCTGGACATTTGGTGTCAACTTTTCCAAGGATTACATCTATCTGAGGCATCGCAAGAAGGAAAACCATACATTCATGAATTGGAACCTGAACAAAAAGGTCACCCTAATCAAGAACCACCAGATAAAAAACACAGTCCTTACACTGATGGCGCTTGATAATAATGGTGAAGAAAAACCGCATAGTCACTCAATCATCATGCACGAGGATGATGAGTGCGGACAGTTTGACTTGGATGATCTTGTAGCGGAACTCACTGCCTCTAATAATAAGGAGCTGGCGGACGACCTACACAAGACATTTAGTCCATGGAAGAAGCAAGACGGCGTTACAATGTCTCGAACTGTTAACTTCATTCTCAGAGGACTAGAAAAGCAATTGCGGCGAGTGGCTAAAAAACAGAGAAGAAGGATTGTACAGACACAAACAGCTACTAATGAACCCCTACTGGCATCCAACGGGCGGGGTAGATCAAGAGGCCGTTGTGGCAGCCGAGGTGGGAATTGCAGTGGCAACCAAGGGGAAGGTAGAGGGACCAGCCAAGGTGGGAACCACAAAGGAAGTCAAGGAGAAGGCAGAGGGGTCAACAAAGGTGGAAGCGGAGGCTATGGCTGGGGAAGGGCGTATTCAAGACCCCAGAAAAAAAAAGTGCCCAATACCGGAGGTGGTAAAATAAGCAATAAGCGTCAAAAGCAAGCCGCGGAACAGAGACCCGCAATAGCGGGTAGTTCCGGATTCGCTCTCACCAATGTAGCACCCATGCCAAAGAGAGAACTCCAACCAATTCCAGACTTTGAAGTCGTGGTGGCTTATAAGAAAAGCTTCAGAGAGAACCACGGCAACTGCTTCTTATTTAACCCCTAATTGCCTAAGCAACCAAATAAGGTCGTTCCAAAATTTTAGGCTCGTTTGGGTATAGGCCGTTAAATTCCTTTGACCGGTTAAAAATTTTTTACGGGCAGTATTGAAGGTTAACTATTGGAAACTTTTATTTTTCACTAAAAAAGATAAATATTTGATTTTCGAAAGGTCCTTGAAGGCATATATGTATCATTAGTGGAAGAGTAAAAGCTTGCCAATTTACTTGATTTCCCGGCTTTGAACAAAGCTTGCCAATTTCACTTGATTTGAAATCTAAAAAGATGTACTTATCCATTTGCTTTGAAAATGGTCCCAATGGAAAGAGTAAAGTGTTTTTATGATTTTCACCATTGAAAATTTAAACATGCAAGTGTTGATTTGGAGTTATTTACAATATCTACTTATCAAATAAAATGGCATTTCAACAACTACAAGGTGGATTGTGTAATGAGTTTGATAGCTCTTCATTTGAACTTAAGTTTTTTAGAAGTGCATTTTAGTGTGCTAACGCAATTTCAAATTGTTCATGTCACATCCAATCCCAAAAAGCTTTTATATGCAAATTTCTCAAACATTGTAGAAAGGGGCAGCATACTAAAAATAGGATATTTACATTTATTTTGTTATAATTTCACAACTCCGATGTAATTTTATGCTCAAAATTGGTAAGCACACTAATAAGCAAGCTCTCTAAACACCTCTACGGTTAGATTTTGAAAAAACAACAATTTGCTTCATTGGAGATAACTATAAGCTCATGCTTTTTTTTCAAAGGAAAAACACACTTGGAAGGCTTAGGCACTTAGGGGTTAATGAAAAGTCATTCCCAATGCACATTAATTAATGCTTTCTGCCTTGCTCAAAGTACATAATCCGGAGCTAGAGCAAACTGTCTTGGATGACAAGCGAAAAGCGCTAATAGCGTTACCCGATATGAGGGATTTTCACACGATATGCTTGACACCGATAAACAAAGACACAAGGTTGTCCATACGTCCATACGTTCGGATACACGTCCGGACGTCCAAAGTCCGGAGACGCTGGCCCCTGGACGTCCTTGGGCATTTGGTCGAACTAGGACCGCCCGTCCAATGAACGGTTGGACGGGCCTTTGGACGAAAGGTCGAAGGTTGGACGGGCCTTTGGACTAGCGATCGAAGGTTGGACAAGAATTCCGACGGTCCGTTGGAGGTCGGATGGGCGGGAGGGAAGTCGGACAGGCTGGTGGAAAGTTGAACGGGAAGGAGGGTTGGATTGGCGGGAGGGAGGCCGGACGACTGTTCAGATTTTGTGGGAATTTTGGTTTAACCTCTAAAGGATCATTTGTCCCCTTGGGGGACAATTTGGGTTTGGGCAGGTTCTTACTGTCTCATTTTTCCGTGATATTTTATAAAATTTAGTGAGCCTGTGTATTTTCATGAGAGTTTTGTGAATATATAATTTTTACTTTAATTGATGGCCGGGAGCAAAAGTTATGGCTCAATAACTCAATAAGCCAAAATGGAGTTTTCACGGGCCGCACCCAAAAAGCATAAAAGTCAAAATAATTTTTTATTCAATTTTTTTTCTCAAAGAGTATTTTTTTGCTTACAAGGTTAGACAAGGCTAGACAAGGTTAGATTTTCTTGCTAGAATAATTTGACCGTTGGGATTATTGTAATTCAATTCCATCTGAGAGCTATTAACAATTTAGTTTTTCCATCAAGCTTGAACCCACATCTACTTAACAATTTTTTTATGAATGAAAATTAAGTGCTTTTTTTCGTAAATTTTTGTGGTATATTCTTAAATAGAACTTCTAAACATAAATAAGTAGAAAATGTAAACATGTTTCTAGTTTAGATATTAATGAAAACCTTCATGAAATGTATTCCATTTGCATTGTTCTATTACATGCACGTACACATGAGAAATGATACAACTTCTCACACAACCTTATCAATCCAACATCCATCAACAAGAATTTGTGCACTTTTTGTTAAAGCTATATATATATTTTATATACAAAAATGGTAGACATGATAAACAATTCCAAATCAGTAGAGAGTCCAAAATGAACATCCAATTGCACATAAATTGGCATACATTGGTGGTGCATAATACTATATAGTCTGCATGGTCTGCATATGCAAATCCTCACCTCTACATTTGTTATTTACTTCTACAGTTCTATAATCTATATAGTATGCTGAAATACTAATATGAATGTTGGAAGTGTTCATCTGGTATAGGCCAATTGTAAGAAGTAATAAATTGGTTGGTAATTTTGGCAAACTACCTCGTGAATTGAAGTCTTCATTGCAAAGTTGCTCCAAGTACTGATGAAATACCATTGCCAAATCCTCATGGCTAAACTTTGTATGTCCTTGTGTTTCTTGGTGTAACTTGTTGTGGGAATACGGAAACTCTAAATAGATAGGAAATAAAATAAAACTGGGTTAGAGTAGTCTAAACTTTTTGAATTTGTTATTAGTATCTAGGAATCTGGGTCAACTACAAAGCAATTTGAAATTAGCTGATACTTGGATTGCTAGAACCGTTAAACCGGATAAGTGATCTGGTGAATGACAGAACCAAGAAGGAAGGATCCAGATCCAGAAAGCCTATGTCCTAGCCTTCCGGCCTAGAAACCCTAGGGTATTGTTACGGAAACAGTCACATACCCGTTTCCCCTGGGGAACCGTTGGCCAAGCACTAGGTACTTAAGGATTTCTTCTCTCATTCTCTTCTCTCTCTTTCTTCGCGGACTTGTGGTGTGTGCTTAGTGAGTGAAAGTCTGGTGAGTTAGGATTGTGCTAGAGAGAGATTGGTGAGGTTGGTGCCGATTGCACCGGATTATTTGAGTTGGTGAGCTATGGCGGTGCCGGTCCGGATGCTCTATCTGGCAATTTCTAAAGATCCAGAGGTACGGAAGTAGCTAGAGGAGGACTTAGAGGCAATAAGATACGCCAAGTTGTTACGGCGCCCCTAGAGTTTAAAGAGTGACGAGATTATTGCAGAAATTGTAGGAAAAGTTCCAAACTACTATCAATTGACCGTGAGAGGCTAACCCAAGCTTTGGACAGAGGATGTGTGGGCGGAGGTGTATTTGTTCCAGAAGATCGTATTCGGGTTAGCTCCCTGGAATGATAAGACCAGGCAGAGTAAGTTCCGGGGTCCAGTGCATTCCAAGGAGGGGTACAGTATTCACGACTGTATCGAGGATAGGCATAGCCGGATGTTAAAATTTTTGATTCCGATTATGTATCCGGAGAAGCCGACCCGGGTTATGGCCACAGTTGCAAGTACCATTTTTGGAGCAATGGAAGGTAGAGCCGTGAATTGGGGGAGACTCATTGCGGATGTAGTCTCCAAGTTAGTTTTGCATGCCACTGCCGAAAAAGCCACCCTACTCAATCCGTATTTGTTTCACCTCTACAATCAGCAGCAAGTTCTGAGTGATCTGGAGCAGCAGGCATACATCCACGTGGAAGAGGTCTTGAAGTACGGGTTTACGGACGAAATCCAACCGGAGCAAAACATCCATGCCAAATCCAAAGAAGAAGAATTGGAGTAGCCGCCCTTGCATCACAAGTGGATCACGAGATGGAAGTCGACGGATCTGATTGTGCGAGGCAAGCTGGTTATTCCAGATGAAGAAGAGCAATCCGATTATCCGGAAAACAAGCAGATGAAGGAATTCTGGGGACACGGACTTCAGTGGGTCAACCAGTGCTGGTCTATCCACAATGAGATGTCAGATTATATCACCGAAGCCATGACACTATTGGAAGTACAAGGAACGGAGCAAATAGCTAACGCGATCCAGCAAAGAACGGATCCAAGGGCACTGAGGGAGAAGGAGCTCTGGATCCGGAATTTGCTGCAGGACCGAATCGATCTTCAATCACAAGTGTTGCAGTTGGCAGCGGAGATGGACTTGGCAAGGACAAAGGAGTCAGATGCTGCCGGCCTCGTCCGAAATTTATCAGCTTTGGTTGCACCTCCGACGGAGCAAGTAATCAGAGCCAGGCTCTTCACTGACAAGCTGACGGACGAATCTCACCCTTTTGAAATGAACGTGTTGAAGGTACTCATTGACTACCAAGCCCGGATGGAGAAGGTGTTGACGGAGATGCGACACCTGCTAGGGCAATTGGATCTAGGTAAGGTCATGGATTTTGAAGGGTTTCTAGATGCTGCGGATGCCCAGAATTACTTGCAGACTCCGGCCAGGTCGGTAGGACCGGAGCAGACTCCGGCCAAGGAGGTAGGACCGGATCAAATTCCTATTAGAAGGCAGGATATATTGATTGACAACTCCGGTATTCCTCTGTTGATCGGAAAGGAGGGAACCAGAACATCCGTTTCGATGAGGACGGAAGCACTGATTGTAATAACGTCGAAAGCATCGACTCCAAAAAAGGCAAAAGCTTTACTTCCAGGAACGAAGCTCATCTTCTTCCCGGATAATGAGCCGAACCGACCGACTCGATCCACGCTCTTCGCAACACCAAAGTCGGTTGTCCGTCATAATTTGGGTGGGCCATCGGGTGTCATTACAAATCCGGCTTGGATTCATTTGGCTGGTTTTGCGCACATGAAGCAAGCTTCTCCACCCAAAGTTAAGAAATCTCCGGTGGAGATCTCGGATGACAAGGAAGAAGAATGTGAGATCGGAAGGGAGTTGGAGGACGATGCCACTCCGCTTCAAAGACGCCAAATCATAACTCGGGCGCAAATCAAGAACACTCCAGTCAAGTCGCCATCGTCCAAGGCAAGGAGTAGCGTAAAGAAATCGAGAAGGAAGTAGTTAGTTTGTTAGTTTTTTGTGTGTGATTTTTGAATTTGTTCCGCCTCGGGTTTTTTGGAGGTGGGACCTGGTTTTGGATTTCTAGGAAGCCACCGGCCTGGATTTTCCACTTATCTCAGAAGTTAGTGTATTTAGTCACCCTAATTTCAGGATGTGCCCTTTTTGCTTTTTTGCTTTTTAGTTTGAGTTTTAAAGCGAGGGCAAGCTTGTTGCCCTCTCATTCCGTTCTAGCCCATTAGAGTGCATTTTGCTTATATTCTTTTGCTTTCTTTAAATCTGAGACCACTAAGTGGACTTTTCTGATTCCGGCTAAGTGCACGAATGTGTTGGATTGTTCATGAAGAATGTTGAGGTGTGAAGAAGACGGGTGAGGGGGAGTCCGGATCTAAAGCAATCGGATTTTGATCGATAGAGTGTGTTTGTGTGAAGGACCTGGATTTGTGAAAGAGGATTAGTGCATTGTGCTTTTACACTGCTAGGATAGTAATCTGGAAGGAGTGGAGTGGATGCGAGTCTGAAACTTAGGAAGGGTTTTTATGTAAAGGTAAGCAACCACCAGCAGAATATTCCCCATCTTTGGAAGGCCTGCCATCTACCAGATCAATCTAGGTTTTAGAATACACACATCTCAACCAATTTCGGGTGCTTTGATTTGTCGTTGTAGTAAAGGTGTTAGGGAGTCAATTCTGAGTGACCTACTTTCCAAAAAGGCCTTTTGAGAAGCTATGAGGACTGTTTTCTTTCTCTTTCCTATTACAAAATCGGAAGTAGTTTTGCTTGTATTTGTATTTGAATGTGAGAGTTACAAGTGGTGAAGTCCCTACCCCTCTAGAAAGACCAATAGTGGACCCCCTAAGGATAAAACAAGGGTATATAAAACCGAAGTCTGACTAGATGTAACCAAAATCTGGACAAGGACGGATCTAGATTGGAATCCAAAAGGAAGAGTTATTTGGAATGAGACCATAGACGTGATTGCTTGGGAGTTTTTGGTGAGATTCGGACATCCTTAGTTTGCGATAATGTAGTAGAATTCCCTGGGACAATATTTTGTGTTATCTTGGCACATTTTGTGTTAAGGATACTTACGCCTGGATTGCGCTTACAACACTTGTGATAGGCCACTGACATGCATTGTTTGTTGATCCTCTGAGTTATTCGACCAACTGCATATTCCTCCAATTTCCGTGATAAATTGGGAATGACTTCCACAACAGCATTTCTTTTATGCAAATATGCAATATTGGTGTCCACCCACCACCTCTTTTGCAAAGCTTCTTCCTTTTCACTTGCAAACGTGAACGTGTACAAGGATTTGGATGGTTTGCTACGCAAGTTAGTCAAGCCCCAATTGCAAACTCCAATGTAGACCAGTGACTCGTCTTTGGGAAAGTGAAACATGATGTTGTCTGGGGAAATACCATTGTAATGATGTCCAGCATTGTGCACTGCATTCATGATGTGCAGCAATGCCCACGCAAGCTCCGTGCGCTACTTCCTCCATTGACCGAGACGGATTGCTCGAATCACGGTTGTCACATTGGGTGTTCCAAGGTCATCGGACGTCCTGGACAGATGGGCAAATTGGACCGGACAGACGGACGGTCCGTGCCAGTTTGCACAGGAAATCAAAACCATGGAGCTGGGCGACTGGGCGGGGACTTAAAGGATTGGGCAAGGACTTAAAGGACTGGACGAGGACTAAAAGCACTAGGCGAGGACTTAAACGACTGAGCATGGACTTAAGGGCATGGACTTAAAGATGAGGCGTGGACTTAAGGGACTGGGCGTGGACTTAAGGGCGTGGACTTAAAGGACTGGGCATGGACTTAAGGAAAATGTCGACTATATATTGACTACATCGGACGGGCGGAACTTCAACCGGACATCCCGGACGGACGGGCGGGCAAGCGGGCAACTTGTCCGATGTGATAACTCTGGCTTGAATCATCTCTTTGGATTCAGCGTTTGCACAAGCCAATGCAATACCTATGTTGAATGGATATTGCATATCCAAATTCAACATTTGCCGCAGTGTTCCATCGTTCCACCAATATGAATATCCTTTGTTGTTTGTTGCATGGACTGCATAAAATTGTATGACTCCATTATGTGGAATCCTCATTGCCATTGATTTGTTTTGGTGATCCAATTTTGCAAGTTTTGGTTGTATGCCTTGTTGACGAGATACCTTTGATGCAAACTCCCAAAATGCAAGTATCCTAGGACATCCTTCTATTCAGACCCTACGAATTGTTGCATACCCATCCTTCATGACTTTGTCATCTTGTGAAACCACCCTTGCTATTTTTGGAAGTGCTATGAGATGCCGTCACCCCTTTTGCAGTTCTGCCATTCCGTCAATGCTCTTCCACCAAAACATTGACCCTCGCTATTCCGTGAATTAGCAAATAGACGGCACCTTTGAATAAACAAGTCTGCTCTAAACATGACTTGCTCAAAGTCTAAATCATGTGCACGGTGGCTCTTGACGTATTTTTCTACAATCACCTTGGCATTCCAAAATGCATCGTTCACCCTATTTGCCAAGAATTTGTTGAAGTGCGGTTTGTCCATCTGATGACTCCATTGCGGAACGTTGAGTGCTTCTAACATCTTCTGCATCATATTGTCTTTGAATTTCTAAATGCACTCCTTTTGATATCTAACATATTTGCTATCCAAGGATGTGGTGGTTTTGGACTCATAAAATTTGACAATTAATTCAATCAGAAATGCTTTGCAAGCATCCGTGGGATATTCCCTAGCTATCCTAATTTCTTCATCCTCTGACCGCATCTGCTTGCCCTTCACTCCCTTCTTTGGCCTAGGCATCTCGCTGAATTGTACTATCAATGAATATTTGAAAGACGAAATTGGACTTGCGATTTCACTTCAAATTTCAAAAAACACATACACCGTTACGCAAAAATTGAAAAAAACGGCAATTAGGGGGCCCCTATATCCGACTCTTGCCTTCCCTAAGAAAGAAGCCAATGGAGGATGAACCACCAAGCTCTCCGCTCCTCTTGCTGAACACAAGGGAGAAGGCAAGAGTGAAGGCGGTCGGGCTGTCTGCCCCTCTTATACTGGTCGGACGGCCTTCTTGGCAGTTGGACTGACTCTCGATCAGACTGACTCTTTGACAAGGAAACGGAAATCCCCCCAAAATGAGAATGCATGACAAGGAAACCTAAAGCCAAAAAAAATTTGGGAATGAATGACCAGAAAACTAAAAGCCCCAAAAAATGAGGAATGCATGACAAGGCAAAATAAAGCCCTAAAAATTGGGAATAAATGACCAGGATATTGAAACCCTAAAAAAATGGAGAATGAATGACAAGAAAACTTGAAGCCAACAAAAATTGGGAATGAATGACCAAGAAACAAAAAGCCCAAAAGAATAGGGAATGCGTGATACAGAAATATAAAGCCAAAAAATTTTTGAATGAATGACAAGGAAATTGAAAGGTCACAAAAAAGGAATGACAAGGAAACTTAAAGCAAAAAAGAATGGGGAATGAATGACAAAGAAACTGAAAGCCGAAAAAAAATTGAAAATGAATGACAAAGAAACTTAAAGCAAAAAAAATAAAGAATGAATGAAAAATAGGCTAAAGCCAAAAAAAAGGATGGAATATAAACCCACCACCAAAACAAAAAACGGTACCCATTTTAGACATTTAGGAAAGTAGATAAGTGAAATAAAAAATGTCAAGTCATTGCCTAAGTACATTAAGAAATGGTGGATATGAACCGATAAAATTTGCACTCATTAGGACTACTTCCGGGTAAAAATTGAAAAATCAAAGCCACCTCCAAGAAGCTAGGAAATTGTCCATTTTAAGTACAAAACTCCCCCAACTGTGGAGTAATTTGTCGCCTACAGTACGGTGCTACAAAAGCAACCCTTTAAGAGCAGAGTTGCATTTTAGAAGAAGCTAAAAGTGCATAAAGTAATTTCATTCACTACTTTAGAGAAATAAAAAATTTAACACAACTACATTTCATTTGAAGATTCATTAATGAATGAAGTGAGAATTCTTTCCAGAATTCCTAATAAGAATTCTTCAGGGGCGGTCATGGTTCAAAATTCTTATATTTCATTGATTGAAATATTACTAACTCAACCATGACTCCAAATTCTTATTTTTTTTATAAATCCATTCTAAAATATCCAGAGAATATGCCTTCTAATATTTTATATACTTTCCAATTTCTTCACACTTTCATGAGATTTCGGAAGTTTATTATTAGAAAGGTACAAATGTGGAGTCATACTTCAATCCACTCTATTTAACTCTATTAAATTTTTAAGGGAATACAATACTCTTATCAAATAACTCTAAAAAGAATCCTCATTCCATTTATTGAAGATTGAAGAATCAGGCCGTAAATTTAGTTTGATTCCAAGGATGAGGGAGACAATACATTGCATTTAATTATCAAAAGTATCAAAGACAAAAATGGATGTTTCAAAAAAAAGTAGAGTATAAGCATGGTTCTTGGACTTAGTTCAACGGGTGTGAAATTTGTTGGGAACATGTAGTTCTCCCATAAATTTTAGCTATTTATGAAGCGTACAATGAATACTTCTGAGAGCCATCATAGGAAATGATCAAATGACATTATGTATTTCAGAATACATTACTTTTTTCCAATGAAATGAAGGCGTGGAGCACAAGTTAAGTCAACTTCAACTTTAAAGCCCAAGTAGAACTCAAGAGCTAGTTTAGGAAGACTCCTTTGACATTACTAATAATTGAAGTGAATTCTTTCCTTTTTTTGTACGGTAACATTATGCTTAGGATTTAAATGTGAAGTTTTCATTCACTCTATTAGGAGGTTTGGACTACAAGCTTATGCAGAAGCTACGAACTATGTTTTAGGGGGCACAATGTGATGCGTCAGTCTTTTCTTGAAAAAATAACTTATACAATGCATTTTAAGAGGTCAGTATGGCAGTCATTCTGCTCTTTGCTAAAGACTCACATATCACATATGCAATTCAGTTGTAGAAAGTGGTTCGAGACCATATTTATATTAAAAAAAAATCACTGGTTAAACAATAATGGTATTCAAGAATAATACCATCACAATGATCACATGTCTACCAATGTACTTACATACGGCCATAAAAACTTAATTCCGCCAAATTACAAAATCAGGAATTGCAATTCCCCAACATCATTGTACAATATTTGCCACAAACAACATTCCACGGCCCTTACAATCAATGGATTAGGTTCTCAGACTTGCACTACAAGATAAAACATTGCTTCACTCTAAATCAGAATTGGTATCATCTCTCTGACTTGGGCCTCTAGAACCAGACCCATAAACACCAAGATATGGTCCTCTGCCATAGGTGTCTTCCTATCCACTTGGCGCCACTCCTTTTCTATAATTTGAGTAGTAAAGACCTCCAAAAGGCAGAGGAGGAATGGGAACATTGTGCTGGGACCCTCCTTCACTTGAACCACCATAATAAGAACCTCCATGATGTTGATATGCAGCGGGTGCAGTGCTCCCAGGATAGTATTGAGAGCCTCCTTAGCTAGCATCGTCATACCGCGTGCTTCCATGGCTTCCTCCCCCACTTTGATAAACACCTTAGGAGGCATTACTAAAGTATGAAGCAGGTGCTATGGTACCAGAATAGTATGGGGATCCTCCTTCATTAGTACCACCATACTGCATGGTTCCATGGCTTCCTCCTTCGCTTTGAGAGACACCTCAGGATGCATTACTGTACTATGAACTTCCTCCCGAATCTTGTGGGGCACGTGAACCACGATCACGATGGCGCAATGGGTCATGCCCATGTTGTCAACCACGGTCCTCCACACTTCGACGCATTACCTCTTGCATCTGTTCCTCATATTCAATGTCTTCGCAAGCTTCTCGCCGTTTGTGTCTCTCTCCAAATGTCACAAGTGCTGGAGCATCAAGAATAGCATCGGGAACATCATCGTCGTCCAAAACATCATCCTCTGCATCAAACAATACAACCAACGGCGTTCCAAAATGGCCTTGATTGGACCACTTTGGCAAACAATTGCTTGCTCCAACCCAATTGGTATAAATCATGTGATGTCAGCAATTCAGAGTCTTCACATTCTTTCCATACACTATGCGCCAGTCTACGTCTTTTTGGAGTACAATCTCTACCCAAATCATGGCCATGGTCGAATAGGTCATGAGATTTGTTTTCGACAGTGGTAAACCGACTGCCGATAATACCTCCTTGTATCACTGAACAAAAGGGACGCTCCGGCACATGGACATTTGCCCTTTCCAATGTCGAACTTGTACCTCCGTAGGATCATGTGACCACAGTTTGGAGATGTGTGTCATTTTCACATATCTTTTGCTTGTTGTGCAATTCCACACTTTCTTGGGTTCTTCTTGCCATCCAGGCTCCGCTACGCAAAGGAAATATTGCAAAGAGGATTTTTCCAATCTTCCCAATTCATCTCTTGTAATATTTCCTTTGGTGCACTTCCTTTGCGTAACACTCACTAGCGACCTCAGACCTTTAAATTCCAAAAATTTGGCATTTGCAAGCACTCCTGAGAAACTAAACGCTTTGATTTCCATGGGCTAGGTCCGACCAATTTTGTGTCCCTTGCTTGGTAATGTATAGTTCAGTGGACAGGGGGGGCCTTGGTTATCAAGGCTTTGTGCATGCATTGTTTGTCATATTTTTGACAAAATTTATCAAACCGTTACTGTGTTACATTTTCATTTTCATTCAAATATAAAGAATCCAAAGTGGTCACTATGAGCAAGGATTGGTCTTCTTGGTATGGTACCCCGTTAGTTGGTAAAGTGGAAGGCAAAGCTTGCAAGTTAGTGTTCGCTAGGAAAACAAGCCGTTTGCTCAGCCATTTAGGATATAAAGGCACATCAGGTTTAAGAGATAAAGGAATAAGCCTTTGTCCGAAGTTGACATCTCAAGTTCAAAATCTATTTCTTTGCTGCAATGGGGCTATCCCACAAAGATCTATAGGAGACAGTGTGGATGGCAATGGCACTCCTGTGGTCAAAAGTGATGTTTCAAATGGGAGACACACGTCTCTTTCTACATAAGAAGACTCATGCACAATACAGGAGCAACCCCTTTGTATGGCCTCTAATGGAAATACAAATACACAAACATCAAGCAAACTTGAAATTGCACGGGGATCAAGTAGTAGGCCGCAGAGGCAGAGCAGGCTATTGGATGGATTTGACACGGCCAATAAACAAAATTTAAATGCAATCTGGGCCAAGTTCTTTAATGCAGCCAACGTACCATTTGCTATAGCTCAAAATCTAGCATTCAAAGAAGCAGTGAAGAGAACAGTTGAGTTCCATAGGCCCTACACCCCGCCATCATACAATAATCTGCGCAATAAATTGCTTGACAAAGCAAAGGCGGAGGTGCAAACAAATCTACAGAAGAGGACCAAAGACAGCATTAGGAAGTTTGGAGCAACGATGTCTATTGATGGATGGAGCTCAACTGAAAATCGGCCATTGATAAATGCCATGCTCGTGTCCTCTGCGGGTGAGCAATTCTTAGGAGCGGTAGGTACGACTGGGGCCGAGAAGAACGCTGCGTATTTGGCCTCTCTCCTAGAGACATTCATAGTCAAAGTGGACCCTCAAAATGTGGTCCAAGTGACTACAAATAATGCACTTGTAAGCCTAGCAGCATGTGCTCTAGTGACCGCTATATATCCACACATTTTTTTCCAAGGTTGCACTGTGCACGCCTTGAATTTGTTGCTAAAAGATTGGAAAAAACAAGAATGGACAACGGAGCAAGTGGAGAACACCAAAACCATAGTGAAGTTCTTCAAACACAAGCATATGCTGCTTGCAATATTTAAAAAGTATGAGCCAAAGTATAGCTTGCTGATGCCTAGTGAAACAAGGTTTGCCTCTAATTTCATCACAATTGCACGTTTGTTGAAGGTGAAGGGTCCATTGCAACAAATGGTGACAGATCCACAATGGAATGAGTACGTGAGGAAGTTAGAACGGACATCAAAATCTCGCACTGACTCTCGAGAGGTATTCAAGATACTTGTGAGCGAGCATTTCAGGCATCATTATTAGAATTTTAAGGACTTGGTGGGTCCTGTTGTATATGGCCTACGTAATTTGGATGCAAAGACACCTTGCATGGGCAAGGTTTTGCACATTATGAAAAATTTAGAAAAACACGTCTCCGGTTTGATTGAAGAGCCTTTTTGTTTGAGCCAGGATCTTGCCAATCCACTGCTGGCGTCATTTAAAGACCGACGCAAAATGGTGGAGACTGATTTACATTTTGCAGGAGCTCTTCTGAACCCCTACCTTCTTGAAGACAAAAAACAAGCTGACGATCAAAAAGCAACAGACGTGTGTAAGCGTGTTCTCATAAAAATTTATAAGGTAAGAGATTACGCCGCGGTTGTGAAGGAGTTTGTCGCCTTTTGACATAGGAAACCGCCATTTTACAACATTTTGGAGCCGGGTGAACAACAATTGTCGGCACATGCTTGGTGGGATTTTGAAGGTGTGTGTGGAAAGCTCATTGCTCCAATTGCCAAGAGGATACTGGCACAATCGGTCTCTTCTTCTTTGTGTGAACAAAATTGGAGTAGCTATTCCTTTGTTTACAACAAATGTAGGATCAAGTTGAAGCCATAGAGAGCAGATGATTTGGTGTATGTGTACACCAATTCAAAAGTCTTAGCCCAATCCATGGAAAGGGATGAGAAGAAATGGTACCATGAGAACGTGCTTATCAAAGATAGGGAGATGCCTATCTCCAAAAATGAGGATTTGGAAGATGGCACTACAAGAAAACAGTGTCCGAATTGACACGTCCTAATTGACTAAAATGTCCGAATTGACAGAATCCTGTCAATAAAATGTCCAAATTGACAGAAAATTGACAAAATAATGTCAAAATTGACAGAAAATTGACAAAATAATGTCAAAATTGACAAAAAATTGACAAAAAAATGTCTGAATTGACACTGCTCCCTTGTAGTGGTAGTGCTCACAAGGGTTCAATGGAAAGCGATATTGGCGAGCAGGAAGAGTAGTGAATCAAGTATGGAGAATGTCAAACCATGTGAAGTAGAAGAGAATGAAGATACACGTTTCATGAAGTTTGAGAGTTCAATCCTAACTCGAAATGGAAAAGGGAAGGAGACACTTGTGCAAGATCCCCAATTACCACCACATACTGGTCTTGCATCATGTCTATGTACAGTACTTACAATTGGTAATACAACTTTGGATGGTTTTAGAGGCTCACTGGTTGGAAAACGGCAATTCAGCATTCCTAAAGAATTGGACCCTTCCATCAATCAAAGTCTATCCATTTCATCATGTAGTAATGATGACAAGGACGAGATGTTGGCTGTAATGTTTGCTAAACAATCTAGCCATCCATCACGAGGTCTTCCCTAATCAACGACCCATACACCGCAATCCTTAAACGCAGCGAAGATAATCATTCAAGGAAGCCAAAAAGTAGGACAATCAATGTTGAAAAAGTTCAAAATAGATAAAAGAAAAGAGCAATAGAACCTTTTGCAATCTCTCCATTGAAGAAAGCGAATGTGAGTAGAACCCCCCTAGATGCACTTTAGCCTAGTCCGATAACAAAAAAAAACCCGGTCTATGGCCTTAGGGAAAGCATTGGAAAGTCCATATTAAAAGTAAAAATGGAGAAAAAGGAGGGCAAACCAATGAGATCCCGTAAATCTAGGAAAGCACATGGTTCCAGAGTGAGAATTCTATAATCTTCATTAAACAATATGGAAGAGGCATCCAGCAATGAAGCCACTGGGTGGAAAAGAAGAGGTGAGAGTAGTGGGGCTAAAGTGAAAGGAGATAGTGATTACAATCCTTAGGGATTGAAGGGATGTAAACCTAGGTGTCCAGATACTTATGATACATAGATGGCACTATGTGGCAATTGATTGTTTATCGCCGCTTTGCTGTAGTACACTAATTTGCCTATTGATGTTCAACATACCATGAAGGTTTTTTGGGTTCCAATACAAAGGACAAATTCAATAAAATTTGATTGTGTGCATTTTATTTTGAATGGAGCACGACATTCTAAAATGTAATTTTATAATGCAACAATTTGTCTTCAAAGTCGTCCAATTTTTGTGAATTTTGAAAATGAAAAGAATGCTTACATTGTGTATGCCGTTCCCACATTTTTTTTAATGACAATTGCAATTGAAGAGGTTTTAAAACCAAATCTTCCTAAACTTAAAACTCATTTGCAGAAGTTAACTTGCACTCACCACCCAAAAAGTTGTCTATTGTAACCGCTTGTCTAACGGTCGCCCGTCCGATCAACGGCCCCGTTTGACCGACGGCTCGTCCGACATAAAGCGCGTCCGACCGGCCGTCCCATAGACCGGCTAATAGTGTGTCCAACCAACGCTTGTCAACTGACCAACCGGCAGACGTCATCCGGTGCATCCGGTGCATTTGCTGCGTCCAGACGTCCGGATTTTGGACGTGATTTTGCCCCGGATGTTAAAATGTGACAACAATGCCGTGCGGATCTAGCTTCCAAGTCTATGATGCCAAATTGTCGTTTTGTTGTTGGAAAGTGGTCATCTTTGTCTTCCATCCTCCACTACTGCTTCTACTTGGAAGACAAATCCACTTCCCCTGCTTTCAACGATTTGAGTGCACTATCCATTTGATCTACCAAGGCGTTGACCACTTTGTCACCATCTTGCACGTATAACCATGTAGGTCGATCTCCTCCCATTAGAAACTCCCTCCATGCACTTATGATGTCGCCCA
Organism: Neckera pumila; assembly: GCA_963969595.1. Taxonomy (NCBI): domain Eukaryota; kingdom Viridiplantae; phylum Streptophyta; class Bryopsida; order Hypnales; family Neckeraceae; genus Neckera; species Neckera pumila. The sequence goes on from OZ018418.1 coordinate 4,624,027, forward strand.
TCCTCTTATCAAATTCCCTTGCCACGTCCACATAAAAAGGCCTTATGCTTGACTGCCCATCTATTTCCACAAGAGCACAAACTTCTGCGGCTTTTTCCAACTTTGACAAAAGAAGGGCCCTGCCTATCAAAGTGTGATTGTACGCCAAGTATTGCTCATAGAATTCTTGAGCATGCTCTTGCTCTATCCAATTGCCATCTCCATCTTTATGCACCTCCTTTTTGGGAAATTGGAAGAATTTCTTGTGTTGCCCCGTGTGTTGCTTGCTCCAATGTCCTCCCATGCTACGGCAAAACATTTCACAAGCCTTGCCATCCACAATACCTCTAGCCTGCAACTCCACCTCTCTAACCTTGGTCACCCATACATAAGGATTCGCCTCATACATAGACATTTGGGTTAGGGAATGCACTTGGGCTAGTGAGTCCTACGTTAGAGGTTTTCTCCAATGCAAGTAATTTTGAAATTTGTATGGCCCTTGGTCAAGTGGAAGGTTCCATCAAATGTATTTGTGACCGGGGGGCATACCTTCTGAGATCCCAAGCATTTTGTAGAACCTTGGGCTGAAAGGAGAACGACACTTGAGACAAACCAAATGATAGAAAGATGCTTTGACAATGCATGTGACATGAAAAATGTGGCGCCATTGGCCCATGGTTAGGGCTCCTTCCGAACCAATATAACCTAGGCAAAGGCTACACCTGCCCTCCAAGATTCCCATGGAAGGATCACGAGTGTGCACTACTTCCTTCTCATTCTTCTTGATGTGTACTGAAAGCGTGTTGTAAGGGACCCATCCTTCCTCTGCTTCCAAGGTCCAATTGATGTGGGGATGTTGGTCGTTCTTTGCGTGGTTCAAGCGCTCAAAAATTGCATCCATGTCTCTCCAACGCGTAATTATGGTGGACCCCCTTGGATGTACCTCGAACATCTGCTTCATCTGCTAGAGAGAGCTCTCCACAGCATAGCATTCATCATTTGACTTCATTGCTAATTTCAGGAGCCCTTTCATTGCTTGGGATACTACAGACGGTTTGTCTTTGAGCATATGTATCCATGCCAACCACCAAGAGTCCGCACTGCCCTGTGGCATGCATTTATCCAAGTGCACTATTTGTTTCAATTGTTCCAACTCAGACCGAGCACGAACATTCTCTTTGGTTGCCTCATCCAATTTCTGCTTCAATTCTTTGACCTCACTAGAGTCGATGCCTTCCATTTGCATGGAAGCATCTTGCAATGCTGGAGTAGGAGCTGGGATGGCGGTTTGAGAGTTTACTTCCATGCTTTTGTGGCCCTCCACAACTTTGTCTTTTTCAAAAGGAAGAGAGAGTTGACTGCTCTCTTGAGTGTCATGCACCTCTTATGTTATGGGCCCCAACTCTGCAACATCCTTCATCCGCCATCCAAATTCGCACTCATGGATCCTTTTTAGCCTTTCCAATTTCTTTTTCACTTCATCACATTGTGCCTTCCAATTGTCATTGGAATTGTTCAAGGCCCTCAATGTCTGATTTTCTTCTGCTAGAGCAAGCATGTCTTTCATTTTGTCGTACTTGTTGTCAAGGAATGGTAATATAGCCTCTGTGTACTTCATGAAAAACACGGCACCAATGATCAATTCAGGCAATACTTTGGCCAATTCCTCTGCAAATTTCGTAACCTTTGGGGAAATTTCTTTCACATATCCCGCTGCTGTGGTCAATGAGACTGCGGTTCTGGAAAACGCCTCCTAGCTTGTATTGAGTTTTGGAAAAGGGCGAGAGCTGCCAGGCTTGGCATCGGATACAGATGGTCTTAGTCAAACCTGAAGTTCCTTCCATTGAGCAGAGCACTGCACCAAGGCTTCCAATTCCTTCAGATTTGACATGTGACAGAGAATCTCCAATTGCGAGGGAGGAATAGCTGACACTCCCAAATACTTGCTTGCAATGTCTTTGCCATGAATGGTGAAATCCCTTGTCACGTCATAGGCTGGTCCTTCATTTCTTAGTGATCAATGCCATTGAACTCCAAGGCTCAATACTGGGCTCGGCGACCCTGTCCCGTCTAGGTTCAAAGGTACATGTGCCAAGGGATCTAGAGCATTGCTTTCTAAAAGATTATCAATTGTAGCACTGACCCTTGCAACTTGTTTCAATTTACGGTCCTCCTAGCATTCTCGCAATGGAAAAGAGGCCCCACATTTGTTTAGAACGTTTTCCTCGTTTGGAACCATACTTCCTAGAACCACGGTTTCTACGTACAGTGTGTACATCAAAGCCGTCAGCGGAGTAAGAAACACCTCTTCCTCTGGATCTCTCAAGGAGGCACGGATCACTGTTGTTGGAGTCTACATGGAAGCCAACGATAATGCATCACTTGGGCCTCCACAGATGATTGTCTTCGGCATTGGAGTATTTTTTAATACTCTTCTTGGTTTTAGTGTCCCACTTGGCCCTGCCTGTAGATTGTACAAATCCGGAATATCTTTTTGATTGCTCTGATGATTCAGTGGCTCCTTGGCTGTGGTTGGAAATGTGCTCCAATCCACCTTCCATGCTAATTGGAGTTCTGCGTACACCATGGAGGCCAAGCTATAGTTTATGTACCCTTACTCATTTGTTTGCCCTCAAAGAGTGCCTTCCACACCTCCAACGATCATTGCACAAAATGCTGGTCGTTGCAAGTCCATAGCTTGCAACTAAAATCATGCATCTGAGTGGCATGGGACTCCCTCGGCCACAACTTGTTGATGTGGTACATTTTTACATACTTCTTGCACATCCTAGAGTTCCAATATTCCCCTGTCTCCTTCTTCCAATTTGTCTCTGCTTTGATGTCTCCACTTAGGGTTGTTCAAAATTTCCAGGTGGAGCCTGTGGATTGCCTCCTTTTGTTTAGTTTTCTTACTGCTTTTTGCCCCTGAATTCATTCCACCAGTACCCGCTACACCTTCACCGCTCATGACTGTTGCTTTGAATTTGTAACCACTTCAAAAATCACTACAAGTGACCCCCTTGAAACACGTATATTTTAATCAAAGAAAGAACGTATGTCGTTATGAAAAATGAATGATCCCAATTCTCCATGTAGGAGTGTGAGCGTTTATTTATTCACCCTTGGAAAATAAGCGAGCACAACTGGGCTCTAGTTTTTGTGTGGATTCTTATATGATCTACTGGTGCCTAGCGCCAATCCATTGTGCCTTTCAAGCAATGGATCTTCTTTTCCTATGTTCCTAACAATCACAATATATACAAAAACTAAAGATTCAAACTATTTGATAAATTCTATTCTAACTTCTTAAGTCAAAAGAGGTCACGGTGGTTTCGAGATTGAACTAGTTATAGTCTAAAGTTATCTATTCTAAGTCATAGAGCATCTCATGCCATTTCTAAAAACATAAAACTCGTCCCTAGCCCCTTCTCCTAGCAAAAGTTATGGACGGATGAAGTTTAGCCCTTTCGAGGCTATTTAAACTTCATCCACGATTTAGGTGATGTTCCCTAATTCAATTAGCTTTGAAATTAGAGAATCCAGACCTAACTAAAATAGCCTTGAAAGGGTTAAATAGTTTTGAATTATTCAAAACTAAAACCCTAAGTTTTGACTTGGATGAATGATTTTAGGTCAACTTCATCTATTCCTTGACCTAAACTTCAATCTTGAATAATTCCTAGGGTTGTTTATCTTCTAATTAGGGCTAGTGAATAATTAGAAGATAAACAAGCCCCTACGTTCTTAATTTCTTCTATCTTCCTAAACTACTAAAATTTTTAGTTCCAAGAGGCAAGATTATGTAGGTGACAAAGTGGCAATTAGTTTATTTTTGTTTTGATTTTTAAAAAGAAGAGTGTTTTTTTTTATAAGAAAGTTTCGAAACCAGTTCAACAAGTTTTGGCACTAGTTCGGAGTAGTCCAAGCACTCCAGGGAGCCATCTAGGCACTCCAGGCGCCCAGTCGGACGGTCCAGGCATCAAGTCGAGCAGTCCAGGGACCCCTGAAAGCAACACAGAGTTCCCCCCCTGAGGGCAGCACGATCATGGGCCCTCTTTTCCGCGGCCTTGGGATCCCAGCTGCGTGGCCCTCCACGTGGTGGTGACCGGTTGGCCCGCCCCTTGCACAGTCCGTCCTTTTGCTCAGTCCGCTCCTTTGCACAGCACGCCCTTTACACAGCACGTCCTTGGCCGGTTCGGTCCTTTGCACAGTTCGGGTTGTTGTCTAATTTTTGGACTTGGGTGTTTGAATAAACAAAAACTAATTTGTCTAATACACTTAGCCAAGGGAAAAAAGGAAATGACTCTTAATTTTTTGGGGGTTTCTTTCGAACAAGGCAAAGTCAAAGCTTTGTTGTAGTTTAGAAAATCTCAAAATTTCTAAATAATTTGAACAAAGCAAAGTCAAAGCTTTGCCGTATTCTAAAAAATCTCTAAATTTCTAAACAATTCAAACAAAGCAAAGAAAAAGCTTCACCATATTCTAGGAAATCTCTAAATTTCTTAAACAATTCGAACAAAGCAAAGTCAAAGCTTCGCCGTATTCTAGAAAATTTCTAAAATTCTAAACCATTCAAACAAAGCAAAGTCAAAGCTTCGCCATATGCAAAGGTTTGCAAGAAACTTAGAATAACTCAAGACAAAAGTAGGTTAGTACAACTTGGTTAGTATGTCTCTAAAACACGAATACACGTTCGGTGGAAAGTAATTAAAACACTAAAGACCTTCAAGGAAAACACTAGAATGGCCCCCAAGGCGGCATACGCCGGGCACAAAGGGGGAGGAACTAGGATTAGTACAAGGATTAGTAAAAACAACTTCAAATTGCTATAACAAGAGCCAAGTTAGTAAAAAATCCAGATCCAAAGACAATTTTTGAAGGGACCCCAATGTCCTTCAAAAAAAGCTTGAAAATTAGCAACAATGAAGCTTAAAATGCTCCAAAAACACACGTTTGCAACTTTTGGCTCAAAAATGGCCAAAAAAGTCCAAACAAATGGACCAATGTGTTTTGAAAGCCAAAATAATGGTCCAAGGGGTGTTTGTGAGAGAAAAGTGAGCCTCTTATACAGATTTTCAAGGGTACTCACCCCCCTCTCTTTTCCTACTAGTAATCTTATCACTTGAGATTTTTATCCTAATCTTCTAATTTTTGACTTTCTACACTGGACCAAACTTCTAACTTTTGGAGAACAACTCCAAATCACAAACGAATTGTGCCATTGGCTTCAGAAGTCCATTTTTAGTCCAAGGGTTCTACTACCCCTAATTTGACCTTAAAAACACTATAATACTTAGCTCTAACTAAACACCCCAAAGGGCTAGATCTTGGAGTTTGACTTTTATGAGAAAAGTAACTAGCCTAAGTTCTTTAGGAGGTCTAAGGGAGTAAAAAAAGACCCAACTTGGACCTCATTCCCATCCCATGTGCTCCCAAGGTGCCGGGCAATTCCACTGAATTCTTCAAATTTTGCAATTGCGAGTGCAATTGTCGGGGTCTATCGCCGGTTTGGGCACTTCTAGCTATCAGAAGGTCTTGAAACTTGTTGGGGCATTTCATTAGCATAAAACAAGCTAGTTTAATTTTTAGTGAGATTTTACCGCAACCTGGGTGATTTACAATAAATTCCCGTCCAGGGTTTTGGCGGTTGACCATTCGAAAAGGTATTTTTTGTAAGTCAAAATTTTTTGAATCTTTTTATGGAAACTCTCCTGGAATTCCACAAAACATGTGCAAGCTCATATTCTCATTTTGCACAAAGGTCATAGGAGAATCAAATCTTGTCTTCTCTTTGTGAAATCGATAACTAGGGAATCTTTTGCGTATGGAAGAATCTTGGCAAACCAATTTTGCTGTTGGCCTCTAAATGTAAATTCCACCCAAGAACAACATATTGCACCTCCAGGTTCCTCCCAGGTGTCCGTCTTGCGATTATAACTCCTGCAGGCCTAACAATTGGGGTTTCTACTATTTCTTTGATAAAATGGAGAAAATGAAACCTATCATCGGGAATAGACATATGACCTCAATGGTATTCCTTCAAACCAAATTTAGACCTAAAAAGTCACCTACACCGTGGTTTTGGTGATTCTAGCCCTATTTACTATAAATCCATCTAATCACGTAAAATCCCAATTTTATACCTATTTACAAATGGGAATTGAATTTAGTTGAAGGTAGCTTACTGATAAGGGACCAAATGCTATATTGGTATGTAATACTCCTATTTTGGTCTTACACTCTTTTTTGGGCTTTTTGTAACTAAAAGTACACTCAAACTTACTATAAAAAAAAAAAAAGAGTGAGTCCCGAGTGACAAATCGGGACCTCATAAGGAGCAACTAGCATAGGAAGCAACAGCAGAACATCCAACACTGTTCTAATACCTCTGAGAGGAGAGAAGAAGTGAGGAAAAATGAGCAGCCCGTCCAATCTTATAGCTGTCCAATAGCAGACCTAAGTCTGGTCTGATACCGGACCTGCCCTGGACGTCGCAAAGCTGCCCCGGACCTAAGATTTGGCAGATGGACTGTCGCCAATCGCTTTAGGGTTTGATGGGGAACACGCCGACTGACCGCCAGACTAAGACGCGTAAAGGCCGGACTGGGCCGTCCGAACCTGAAGCAGATTAGGGCCAGCTGCCAGACAGCAGCGGCTATTTTCAAATTGTTGTCCAATGCCCCGTCCAACCCTCGTCCGATGCCCGTCCGTCCCGCATCCAACGCTTTGTCAGAATCCTTCATACACCATTCTGCAGGGTTGTCACATTGGGCGTTCCAGGGTCACCAGACGTCACGAACGGACAGGCAAACCAAACTGGATGGACAAACGGTCCGTGCCAATTAGCACAAAAATTGAAATTATGGAGCTGGGTGACTAGGCAAGGACTTAAAGGATTGGGCGGGGACTTAAGGGTGAGGACTTAAAGACAGGGCATGGACTTAAGGGACTGGGTGTGGACTTAAAGGACTGGGCGGGGACTTAAAGGCGGGGACTTAAAGACGGGGTGGGGACTTAAGGTTAAAGTCAACTATATGTTGACTACATCGGACGAGCAGAACCTCAATCAGACAGGCAAACTGGATGGGCGAGCAAGCGGGCAACTTGTCCGGTGTGATAACCCTACCATTTTGATCCGCCATCCAATCCCCGTCCGACCCCCGTCTGACCCGCCGTCCAATCAGGTGGCCGAAGTATATGAGTATAGGATCTAGTGACCCACAGATCTTTTTCCAATGCCCATTATTCATGATATAAGCATCCAATGCAACGACGGCTGCAGAAATCAGGAGATAAGAAAACCATAAACTCATGAAATTGCAACATCAAAGGTCAACTCAAGTGGGACCGTAGTCCCTCGGAGGCATGGCCATAAATGGTGGGCTCCTTAGAACTCATTTGAGTTATAAGTGGTCTACAGTTTGATTTCCAATGACATCTTCTAGCTTGTTTGATGATGTCACCCCCTTGGTTGTGGGATTTGGTTTGGTTGTGGTAGCCAACCATACAAAAAAAAAAAAAAAAGTGTCCAACCAATTTGTGTTTGTATTTGGGAGGGAATCACAATTTGCTTGTGGAAGGGGAGGTGATGAAATGGAGGGCTTGGAAGGGACAATCTCAAGTTTCAAAGTGGGATGTTTGCAGTACCACATAACTACAAACATCTCCGTCCGAAACTCAAAATCGTGTCCTCTAAACCTTCAAAATTCAAAACCTGCTTCTTCACAAGCAAATAATGTTCATTGTTTATGTACAACCACACCTTGGCTTGACATTTTTTTTGGGGGGGGAGCGGTTAAATAACATTTAGAGTACGACCATGATTTGATTTTAATTTGATTTCTTCAAATTAGAACCAAGTTTTACATGATTTAATTTTGCTACTTCAATCGTGAATGGAGCCAATATTATTTCATTTTGTGCACTTCAAATAAAATCCAAGCCACCATGATTTCACTTTGATACTTTACAAATAAAATGAAGCTACCTTGATTTAATTCACCTACTTCAAACTAAATCCAAGCCACCATAATTTAATTTTGCTAATTCACATTCAAATGAAGACATTATGATTTAAATTTTGCTTCTTCACATTAAAATCAACACACCATGATTAAATTTTGCTACTTCAAATTAAAATCAAGCCACCAAAATTTAAATTTTGCTACTTCAAACTAAAATCAAGACACCATGATTTACATTTGGCTACTTCACCTTAAAATCAAGACACCATGATTTAAATTTTGCTACGTGAAACTAAAACCAAGCCACCATGATTTAAATCTGTTACTTCACATTCAAATGAGGCCACCATGATTTAGTTTTCCCACTCGAAACCAAAATCAAGCAACCATGATTTAATTTTCCCACTTGAAACCAAAATCAAGCAACCATGATTTAATTTTTGCTACTTCATAGTAAAATCAAGGCAACATAATTTAAATTTTGGTATGTGAAACTAAAACCAAGCCACCATGATTTAGATTTTGCTACTTCACATTCAAATCAAGACACCATGATTTTAAGAAGGATACCCAAATTTTTTTATCAATACAGTCTAACGTTGATTCATGTGTTTTCCTAGAAAAATAAAATTACCCATATGCCTCTTTATTATGGTGTTGTCATTAATTTCATAAAGATATCCAATTTTTTTATCAATACAGTCTAGCGTTGATTCTTATATTTTCCTAGAAAAATAAAAACACCCATATGCCTCCTTATTATGGTGTCATCTTTATTTTCATAAGGATTTCCTTTTTTCTTTTATCAATACGGTCTAGCGTTGATTCTTATATTTTCCTAGAAAAATTATAATACCCATATGCCTCCTTATTTGTGGTGTTGTTATTAATTTCATAAGGGTACCCATTTTTAGTGCATCAGTGTGGTTGATCCACATTTCTTTTACAAGAATAAAAATACCAAATTCTCTAAGTTGTCTCTCTGAGCTTCTAGAGGATTACCTATTTGAACATGTTCATTATGCAAAGTTCATTGATGTTGATAGACAATTGTTGATTTGAGATGCAATGCTTTCAAAGGAAACATTGAAATGGGGATTTTTTGGGGAGTCAATCATCACATTTTAATATAACATTAGAAATTCCAAACTTCAACAAAATTTCGCACGTACAAGTCTAAAACTTTGCCATATTTTTATGCAGTTAAAGACTTGTATGCATGGAAGCTTACAAAATGTGCCTACAAAAAGAAGTAGTGTGTCTAGAAATTATTTTACATAAACTGACGTCATCGCATATTCTAAAGATTAGAATATTATTAATGTATTCATGGTCAAGGGTTTACAGGTTAGGGTTTAGGGTTTAGGGTTTAGGGTTTAGGATTCATTTTTTGACACCAATTCAAGTTCTTGCAACATAGCTTTAGAAAGGAATCTACAGGATGTTCAGAAATCACAATGCCTACTCACATGAATGCAATTTGAATTAAAACTCCCACAATTTTTGTGCTCCACAGGATCTAGGCCGTCTAATCAGATTGGCGTCCAACCACCTTGGCGTCCGATTGTATAGCCATCCAAATGTCGTCGTCCTTTCGTTGAACCCTGGAACCGTCCGAACCTCCACGCGTCCGCTCCTCGAGGCGTCCAAAATTGCGGTATCCAAACTTGTAGCCATCCAAACCTCTAGGCGTCTGTTCCTCCAAGCGTCCAACCTTAGAGGCATTTGACCCGCCACGTGGCCGATCTTGGGCCATCAAAGTGTCGCCGTCCAAACTTAGAGCCGTCCGAATCTGGAGCCGTCCGACCCTCCATCCGTTCGACCCTCCTAGCATCCAATGTGAAGCCGTCCGACCTTACTTACGTCTTCCGAGGCCCCATTCTGGTCGTCCAAATTTGCTGCTAATCACCCGATGCTCCGTTCGACAATCAGTCGGTCCCTCCGACCGATTTTCTGTCCCCTTCGGTCGTCCCCTTTACGTTGGTGGCCATGCAGTTAGATGTCTGACGCTTTGTGACTGCTTGATTTGGGTGTCCAAACCTCGAGCCGTCCGACGTCGACAGCAATGTACACCCCGTCCAACTACTTAAAGGCTCATCGAACGACTCATTTTTCACAGTTCTTTCCCTTGTGGAGTGGGATGATCCACCGCATTCGGGATTCTGCGCACCCCTTTTGACTTGGTGTGTGAAAGGCTGTGGCCTGTGGTTGGACACTGAAGGTTCCGGAAATAATTTGTTTTTATAAAGTGCAGGTCCCCTTTGGTTATCCACATTCTAACTTCAAAGCATTGCACGGATGTGTGAAAAAATCATTTACAATTCTAAAATCAATCCTAAAAACTTAATCAAAGTAACCATGCTACGCAAAGGAAGTGGACCAAAGGAAATATCACAGGAGATGAATTGGAAAGATTGGGAAAATCCTCTTTGCATAGCGGAATTTGGATGGCAAGAGCAGCCTAAGAAAATGTGGGATTGCACAACATGCAAAAAGTATGTGAAAATGACACACATCTCCAAACTATGGTCATGTGAATGTGCGTCGGTATAAGTTTGACGTTGAAAAGGGCAAATAACCACGTGCAAGAGCGTCCATTTTGTTGGACAATATGAGGAGATTCTATCGGCATCTGGTTTTTCAATTTCAAAAACAAACCTCATGACCTATTCGACCATGGCCATGATTTGGGCGGAGATTGTATTCCACAAAGACGTAGATTGGTGCACAGTGTATGGAAAAAATGTGAAAACTCTGAATTGCCGAGACTACATGATTTATACCAATTGGGTTGGGGCGAGCGATTGCTTGCCAGAGTGATCCAATCGAGGCCATTCTAGAACGCCGTCGGTTGTGTTGCTTGACGCAGAGGATGATGTTTTGGACGACGATGATCTTCCCGATGCTCAAACACCTATGACATTTGGAGAAAGACACAAATAGCGAGAAGCTCGCAAAGACATTGATTATGAAGAACAGATGCAAGAGGCAATGCATTGAAGCGTGGAGGACCGCGGTCAACAACATGGGCATGACCCATTGCGCCACCGTGACCGTGGTTCACGTGCCCCACAAGATTTGGGAGGAAGTTTATAATACAGTAATGCATCCCGAGGTGTCTCTCGAAGCAAAAGAGGAAGCCATGGAACCATGCAACACGGTGGTACTAATGAAGGAGGATCTCCATACTATTCTGGTATTACAACACCTGCTTCATACTTTAGTAATGCCCCCCAAGGTGTTTATCAAAGCGGGGGGGGGTGGAAGCCATGGAAGCACGTGGTATGACAATGCTAGCCAAGGAGGCTCTCAATACTATCCTGGGAGCACTACACCCGCTGCATATCAGCATCATCGAGGTTCTTATTATGGTGGTTCAAGTGAAGGAGGGTCCCAGCACAATGTTCCCATTCCTCCTCCGCCTTTTGGAGGTCTTTACTACTCAAATTACGGAAAAGGAGTGGCGCCAAGTGGACAGGGAGACACCTATGGCAGAGGACCATATCTTGGTGTTTATAGGTCTGGTTCTAGAGGCCCAAGTAAGAGAAATGATACTGATTTTGATTCAAAGTGAAGTAGTGTTTTGTCTTGTAGTGCAAGCCTGAGAACCTGATCCATTGATTGTAATGGGCGTGGAATGTTGCATTAGAAAAAAAATGAGCCCTCCAAAGGGCCGTCTGGAGGCCCGAAGGAAACTATTTGTTGTATGCTGTCCTTGCATACGGAGTGTCAGAGCTGATGTGGCACCCCTTGTGCCAAATGTACAAAACGCCAGAAACACGGGGAGTCAACAACTACGTTTGGGGGAGTTGTTTGTACTAGCAGCCGGAATGATGGTACCAACAGCTTTTAATTGTTTATTCCACTACTGCCGTGGTACTAAAAGTTTTTTATAGTATTTTATTGTTCTCTTGTACTCCTTTGATGCTCATTCTAGATGTTTTATCATCCTTAGTACCTACTATCACCATTAAGCGATGGATGGATGAAGCCAAGGTTGGAGAATGGTGGGTTTTCTAGAATTTTGGTATCTCCTATTCTACGCGCAATCTAGGCATAAGTAACTTTAGCCACAATGTTGTGCTAAAATGACACGTGTTATCGTCCCAGGGAATTCTAAGATGATGTTGCACATTTCAAGTTTCCAGATTCTCTTTTCTCGTCAATCCAATCACCTATTCACTTCTTTCCGGAACTTTCAACTATCTGGAATTCAATCCGAATCCGGTTCTACCCGGATTCCAGTTTCCACTTCCAAATCTATATGGTTTCTTTCACCTCTATTTCACCCTCAGAGGGTCCGCTTTGATCTTTCGAGGGGTAGGGACTTCACCACTCTGGTTCTCACACTCACTAAACTTGACAAACACAAACAAACACCCAAATATTTAAAGGAGTTGCAACAAGGAAAGAAGTTTTGGATCCTCACAACTTTCTAGACACCCGATCCGGAAAGCTGGTCACTCAGGACTCAATCCACTCCTTACTACAACAACAGATCACAAGGTTCCGGAACCTATCGGGGGTGGTTTGTTAAGTGCTAGACCATTCCGAGATTGGCAGACCTTCCGGGAGAGTGGCAACTTCCTCTGGGCGGGCGCTTACCTATGTACGGATTGACAGCCAGACTCGCTTCCGCTACCACATCAACCGGATCACCGTTATGGTAGTTTAAAGGCGCTGTGCACTTCCACTCAATCAAGAATCTAATACTGTCTCAAATGTACCTTTCAAATGGAATCGATTGCCCAAGATCCGGATTCCTCCTCACCCGTCTTCCCTCACACTCTAATATAGTCCCAAGCATTCAGACCCACACTTGAACACAAAGATGAAAATCCGGAAGCTCACTCAACACTTAGATTAAAAGAAAAGAATGGAATACAAAATGAAAATCTGCTAGGAGGGAATCCTAGCACAACGAGCTTGCCAGCCCTTAAAAACCCATAAAAAGCCAACACCTAAAAGCCAAAAAGCAACCCGGAAATCTAGGCAGCCAATCAGAGAACCCCCCAAAATACCCGGAAAATCTACTACCGGCTCCTTTCAAAAATAAATCCGGAATCAGGGTCCCAAGCGCGGAAAACCCGTTTCGGAACTAGAGTTCCAATCCTAATCCAAAATCAAAACATCCTAACTAATTACTTCTTCTGCGACTTCTTCGAATTGCTGCCGCCTTGCATCGCTCCTGTCGTCTTTGTGGGTGTGTTCTGGGCACTTGTCCGGGTCTGGATTGGTCGCCGGATGAGCGGAGTTGTCGTGACTTCCGTTTCTTTGTCATTGGTTAGGACTAACTCCCTATCCAACTCCATCTCAATGGGTTGCCCCAATGAAGCTCCAACCGGATCCTCTTCCCTGCCTTCCTCCTCTTCCTCAAATGTTTCCACCATGTGGGTGAAGTCTTCCGGATGTGTCCGGGCCAGATTCTCCACCACAGGCATCCGACTCGTCAAATCCGTCCAAACCAGAGAAACCAGGACCGTGGATCCTATGTTCCCCTCTGGTACCCTTGTTGTGCGTGGGGGGAACGTGACAAGGACCGTCTTCACCGGAGTTTCCTGAACAACTGGAGAATCCGGACTCGTCTTGGTAACCTCCGTGGTTAACCTCTCCCTCCTTCGTGATGGCCCCGCCTGACCTGCACATTGAGCCGTAACGCCCTTCAGCAAGGCTTGAAGCCCTTACTCTAATATGGAAGTCCTTCCGGGCGGGGATTGGTTTGGCCGGAGTCTTCCACAACTGCGCACTTTGCACTTCCGGAAATTTGGTGAAGTCCATGACTACCGGATCGAGAAAGCCAAACAGCTTCCTCATCTCCGCCAACACGTTCTCCATCTTGATCTCATAATCCACCAGGATCTTGAGGATCATGCTTCCAATCACGATGCCCTCTTGAACTAACTTATCATTGAAGAGCCAAGTGTGTGTGATTTGATCCGCGGGCTGTCCCACCAAATCCGTCAGTATCCTCACTATATGCATCGCATCCGACTCTCTCTTGGATGCAAACTTCAGGGTTTCATCCGCAACACCCAAACGGGTTTGGAGTTGGATCTTCTCCTCCTCCAGTTTCCGGATGTGCTTCTCCTTCCTACTAAGCAGGGTTGGATTCGGACGCTTTCTAATCTCCCCTAAAATCTTGTCCGGCTCCACCTTCAATTCATCCGATACCATACATACAAAATCCGCCAATTCCTCGTACCGTTTCCTTGCCTCTTGGAACCACTCTACTCCGAAATTGAACAACTCGTTCCCCCCTAGGTCTGAGAAGGTTCGGCCCGGTTCCTCTGTTTCCAGAACTTGCTGCTTCCCTCTTGAATTCGGGTCGGTCGACTTCCGTTGCAAACTTTCCACCCTCTCCGTCCTTTGCGGCGTCACTTTCGGAACTGCTTCCTTGGCCTACTTCTCCGGATCCGGAGCTAGACCGTACTTCAGCATCTCCTCGGCTACCTTGTAGTCCTTGGTTTCCTGCTCGCTCACGATCCCGTTGTGGTAGTAGAGGTGGAAAAGGTAGGTGCTGATCGAGCTGGACTTGGCCCTCTGCACACCGTCCGCCAGTTTCTGCACCACGGCCTTCAATATTCTTCCCCAGTGTACCGATCTGTCCTCCATTGCTCCGAAAATGGTGTTGCCCAATATGCTGGTGAGTCGGGTCGGCTTCTCCGGATACAAGATTGGAACCAGGAACTCCAGCACCTGTCTCTGCCTTACGTCAATGCAATCGTGAATCGCAAATCCTTCCTTCGGATGGGGTAGATTCCAGAACTTCCCTTGAACGTACTCGTCATTCCTCGAGGCATAACCGGAACCTGCCTTCCAAAATGAGTAGACTTCCGTCCACATCTCCTCGGTCCACTTTGTTGACTTCCCCCGCTCTGTCAATTCGAATTGATTTGGAGCTTCAGTCACGACCTCGTGGACCATCGCCTCGTCCTTGAGATTCCACGGCTTGTGCAGCAACCCCACGCATCCCATGCTGTCCAAATCACCTTCCAAAAGCACCCGCGCCTTCGGATCCGTAGGTATGACCGGATTGAGCCACTTGGCCGTAACTGCCGGTCTGCGAGATTCCTCCATCCACGCCAACAGAATCCTACTAACCCGGTGCAATTGGCACCCTCCTTTCCTTCTCTCCCTATCCAATCCTAACTCACTACTCTTTCACTCAGCTAATGCACGCTCCAAACCTGCAAGCACACTCGCATCCTCAAGCGAAAGAAAGAGAGAGAAGAAATGGAGGAGAACGGCTTAAGTAGTCGGCTAGCGATTGACACCCGTTGGGACGGCCCATAAATGCGCCGCCTTTTGCTAACGGAACACTAATTCCCGGATCGGAACCTAGGTTGTAGGTTCCCTAAATCCAGATAATCTTCCAGTTACGGATCCCGTTAAGATCCATTCCTTACCCATTTTACAATTTCTGCTAGGCCGGAATTTTTCTAGTTTCCTAATTTGGCTAACTGTTCCGAATTACTACATCCGTATTCGAAAATTTCGAAAAACTTCACTAATCTACTTCTAAGCTAATCCGGAATTCCGGGTTTTGACATTTCACACTCCCACATCTCTAATGCTTTAGAGTGCTACTTGGCCCGCTATTTTGGACTCTAAAGTTACTGTTTCTTCTAGTTGACAAATGACATCAGAGCTACTGCTCTAAGCATCATTTTTGGTCACCTTAAACAACTTTGCTATTCATGAGGCACTGTTCGGGAGTATCCAAGACGTGTTTGGAGTCACTTAAGCAACAAAATCTTGGAGGAAAAGCATGAGTTTAGGTTATGATTGAAGTAAAAGTCATTTATACAGGAGAGAATGAGAAAGAAGCAAATTGCTTGCAAAATCAAGATGGGAGGCACCACATACATTTAGTGCAATTGGTGGAGAAATGACCACATCCAAAAAACAAAGGCAAATTGTGGGAAAATTTGGTGAGTGAATTGATAATCAATTCCTAGATGTTCAATGATTCTCCACATCTAACTGAAATCCCTAATTCACTCCCAGTCAGCTCTAGTGCCATGCTCTTGGATGATCCAGGATTACGTCAAGCATACTCTTTTACCAGTAGGTGCTTTGGATGCAGCACTTCCTGCCCAAGAATTTTCCCCTCATTCCGCATGTTGACCTTGTGATTTGGGCAACCTTCTTCCACCACCTCAAAGCTGAAATCTAGTGGCGCATCATCTCCAAGAGCAATGTGCAGTTCTTGCCGCATGTGGGACAAAGGCCACATCTTTCCAACTTCAAAAACTGGGAGCTCCGCACCACAAAACACACACCGCATCAACATTGTCTCCACTGCCTCCACTTGGTCAATCGGCTCCCACGTTTTGGTCCTTGGAATCATGCGCTCCCTTGAGTACTGAAAATTTGTGTACAAAGTATGCCTTCCAAGATGATACCTACAGTCAGGAGCACCATCAAATTGAGTGAATCCAGTTTCTATTTACCTATTCGGGAAACAGCATGAACTAAGACTACCTTTGAACTGTTGGAACCTTAAAAGGTTGTCAGAAAGGAATGCCATAATACCTGAAACTTATAGAAGGAGTTGATACGAGACACTTCACAATGTCTTCACCAACTACAATCTTCTTGTTTCACCCTGGATCCATCAAGCTATTGAGGAGTTTCACACACGACTGGTTAACTACGTACAGCGTAGGTGTCTTGTGCACGTATGCGCTTGCAACAGCAAAAAGGTCAACAAAGACGTGGATTGGGAGGAACCATTGGATGCGCCCAAACTTGCTTCCAGTAGATGCTTTCATCACTTGACGAAAGTCACAACCAAATTTGCTACGGTAAGCCTTGGTAGTGTGTATATCTGGAAGGGGCCACTCTGGATCTAGCAGGTCCGGAAGAGGTAGAGGCTCCACAATTCCATACAACTCTGGCAAGGTTGGAGGAACATATACAGCTCAAAGAAAGAAAATGTCATTCTCCATTAAGCTGCGGTGAGATCTTCCATTTTGGATGGATTCTCCAATCTCAACATGAAGCACATAGACGACACTTAGAATGGACTTCGGGTGCACCCAATTGTCAAAGTATGATAAGTAAAGGTAACTGCAATGTCTCGGCTGTGCAAGGTCCTCCTGTGCCTCCAATTGTAGTTGCCGATGCATGTAAGCATGGCGAATCTTCACTACATCCAGCTCCACATTGGGTGCCCGCGATGAATCTGAAGCATATGTCAGCTTGAAGCGGAACTTCAAAATCTTCCTCTTGTAGGCTCCACCAAATGAGTCACCCCCATGCCTTGCGGCATCTCTTCTCCACTCTCTAGTGCTCTCGGGTTGAAGAGTCAACCAAGATCCCACTTCTAGCTTCATGGGAATCCATTTTCTTGAAGTGTCTTTGTCATTGTGGACGACAATGGGAGCCATCTCATCTCTCGGGCAACGTGCCATATCCACTAATCGGTTTTGCTTAAGTCCCTCAACGAATGCTCAAACCGGCTCTAAACCAGTGACTACCTTGGTGCTACAAATGAGAAGAAGACGGATTTCGGCAAGAAGTCAAAGAAATACACTTGGTTGGACAGTTCGATGTGAAGGCAAGAGGTTTGCATACCGCCATTACCGCTGCAGGGTTAAATGTTGCTAATGCTTTCGCTGCAATCCTTTCTCTGGAGAAATTGTATTCGGAAGTGGAGAGTGAACTCACTGTCCACCAACAACTCCATGCACGATCGTATGCTGAGAGGGAGAGACTTCTATTTCAGTCCCTAAAGGTGGTACCCACTAATCCCTTTCTTGTTTATCCAACACGGGAGTCAGTGCCTCCATTGGACATCACTGTGGAGAAAGCAGCTTGTGTCATATGTTTAAGGGCATTTATTGGAAGATGTGTTGTTATTTGTTCATGTGCATGTTTGTTGCACCCTTATTGCATGTGGCAGTTGATCGGTCATCCCCAAAAGGTTATCTCTCGGGTATGCCCAGGTTGTGGGAAGGGTTTTCATGGAGCGTAGAGTGCACAATGGGGTTTGTTGCTTGAGAATGCTGTGGAGATTGCGAAACTTAATTCCTTGATTTCAAGTGATCTTGCCCCGAATTGGATGCCTCCAAAAGGACCTTATTTTGGGAATCTCATAGCTGAAGCTCCCCAAACCTCATTTGGCATGAAGGGAAACAATGTGATCTCGCGGATTGCCAGATTGAAGTTGATTCATCCATGTGATCCTGAATCACCGTCTCACGGAGTCTCCAATGCACCAGATTCTTCTACTAATTTGGTTGATGGTAAAAAACAAAGGGTACTATTACAAGGCATAGACGAAGTCATAGAACAAAGTAGTTTGTCAAATTTAGCGTTACCCTATGCTGTTGTAGTGACCTATAGTGTAGAATCACTTTCTCCGAGTAAGAGAAGCCAAGATTGTATGGTGCTCGACAACTTGTCTATAGTACAGGAGGAACAAATAGAAAATAGGAGTATTGAGGGGAGATGGGAGATTGCCGTAAGGCAGGTAGGAGAGATTCTTCCAACATTGGAGGCAGGAGAGAGTCTTCCAACATTGGAGGCAGGAGAGAGTCTTCCAACATTGGAGGTAGGAGAGATTCTTCCAGCATTGGAGGCAGGAGAGAATTTTCCAGCATTGAGGCAGGACATTGCACTACGGCAGGTAGAAGAGATTCTTCCAACATTGGAGGCAAGAGAGAGTCTTCCAGCATTGGAGGCAGGAGAGATTCTTCCAACATTGGAGGCAGGAGAGATTCTTCCAACATTGGAGGCAGGAGAGATTCTTCCAACATTGGAGGCAGGAGAGATTCTTCCAACATTGGAGGCAAGAGAGATTCTCAGTTCAGCATTGGAGGCAAGAGAGATTCTTTCAACTTTGGAGGCAAGAGAGATTCTTTCAACTTTGGAGGCCAAGACTGATGGAATAATGGAGACGAGCAATAGAACCGGCGGCAATGAACATGAACAATTGGTGAAAGAGTGCATCCGGGTCTTGCACGGAGGCAAGGGAGTGGTTTAGCAATAGGCCACTTGGGCAATTTGTTGCCTAAAACTTTTTGGAGATATTCAGTGAATAGAAATTTAACTGACCCCAATGTTGGACTATTTGAAGCACGGCTTCATTAGCATAGGTTTGGACCATCCACCGCATGAAATTGGATGGTCCCATTTTGTAACTCCTGAAAAATATTTTGAGTACACATTCAAAATAATCTTATACTGTTTGCAACGGCACGACTTTTCCAAATTAGTTTTGGACCATCCATTATCTGCAATTGGATGGTTCCATTCTTTGATTCTTCACAGATATTTCTGGTTAGTTCTATGACTTTTTGCCGGAAGATATAAGAAGAAATGTATAATTTA
Source organism: Neckera pumila (assembly GCA_963969595.1). Taxonomy (NCBI): domain Eukaryota; kingdom Viridiplantae; phylum Streptophyta; class Bryopsida; order Hypnales; family Neckeraceae; genus Neckera; species Neckera pumila. Next base: position 4,643,307 of record OZ018418.1, read on the forward strand.
TAAAGCATAGTAAAAAACGGCATAGTGAAAAAATGTGCCTCAATCCTTTAGGGGTTAATTGCCTTCAAAGAAGAATCAGAAATAGGAGGTTGCAATAGATACAAATTGCCCCCACATTGCCTCCATAGTATAAACCTCTAAAACCTCAAATCTAATATTATTTCTTAATCAATATTTCCTATCAATTTAGTTTTAGAAACTAATAATATTGAAATTTGATATTAGTTAAAATTCTCTATGTTCACCGAAATTTTTATTAATTTCAACTACATTGAATTTTTGCAACTAAAAATTGTACTTGACAAAACTCCATTATATAAGGTGTGACCAAAAAAATAAAGGCGGAGGCATATATTTTTGCAACCTTCTAGTAATATTAAGTTTGTCCCGTCACTCATTGGATAAACAAATGTTTTATTTAACAATTATTTAGAATAAACTTATATTAGTATGTTCTACAAAAAGGGCTTCAAGTTACACCCCTTGTGATTTGCAAATCCTTAGAGCAGGCTTTAAAATTGATTTGAATGTTTCCCTTTTTAAATTGAACATTGCCTTTCTTTAGATGTTTGAAATTCTTGAAAGGCATCTTCTAGGATAAGTGAAAAAATATATAAAGTGTCTTAAAGAAAGGTGATTGCAAGTTGAACATGTCATAAATACCTTGCATAAATTCATGATCTTCAATCTTTAGAGAGGATTTTAGCATAATTATATAAACTTATTAAGAATTTTAAGAGAACTTTGTTGAGATATTGGATTATTTAATGTAACCCTTATACCAAAAAGTGATCTAGATTTTCTACACTTGGATTGAAACCAATCCTTTGTATATGGAAGAAAATGAGGGGTATTAGACATAAACAAGTTTTGTAGAGTTCATTTGTCAAATTTTTAATATATTACATTAGAGCTTTAGTAAATAATTTAAATAGATTTTTTTAAAGAAGCTACAATTTTTAATTATTGAAGCAATTGGATCACCTATTAAAAACATGAAGGAATGATTTTTTTAAAATGAAAAAAATATTCTATGCCTCCACACTCTACAACTACCATTAATACACCCCCTTTCAAATTTCATGAAAATTGACACTCTAATCTAAGTTGCTTTGTATTTTGTGGACCTTCCAAGAATTTGTTAGGAATTTCTAGAATTGAACGACTACCAACCACCTCCACACCTTGAGTACACCTTGAGTACCATTTGAGTACCAGTTGAGAGTGAACAGTCACCTGACATCAACTAATGTATTTTATTTTATTTTTATTTTAGACTGTGGAACAATTCTCAATGGAAAGTATCAATGCATGAAGAACCAATCATATGATGAACACTTCACATCAATAAAGGCTTCAAATTTTCAAAACATGTTGGATGAAAGTGCAAGATAGAATTTGAAAATGGAGCTACAAACATGGAGTATGTGCTACTATTAAGTGGTCAAAACCCCAATATCTTACACGTTGCCTGAAATTGGATACACTGCGTAAAATTTGGATGCTCTGTGCTCAAAATCGTACAAGAAGACTAGGATTAAGTTAGCTAAAGAAAATGTACATAAATCCGCAGTACCAAGCGGAGTTTGATTCTTTAGCAGCAGATTGCTTTGGATGGAATCACGGCTTGGTAATGAATCATAACCCGACATATCCAGAAAACAAGGCGGATCATCCACTCTGAATGGAGAAGATTCTAATAAATTGGCTTAGAGCCACTTTTGCCTCGCACTTTCCAAAATTGGTTCGAATTGTTGGCAGCTACAAAGAGATTGCTGTCCATGGCGCTGCTTCCGCCACTGACAGGAGGCTGTTAGGGAAAATTGGCTAATCAGACGAATCAAAGATGAAGAGGGCAGACGAACTACACGAAACCTGTATACAATAGCGCTGTTGTTTGTCCTCAAAAACGGTGCAAAGACAACCTACAACACTTGGTGCCCTAGAATTAATGACCGTAAGGGCCTAAGATGTCTTATCAAGTACTCATTTCAAGGATGGGTCACTCGTGTTGCTGGGAAAGAGTTAATGCAAGACCCTAAACCTCACTTCTCCACACATTGCAATAATTCAAGCCCTGCGGATTTGACATGTTGGGTGGCTCTTGGCTCATGAGAGCAGTTGGCTTAATCGCAAAGCTTAAACGTCTCATGGCGGGCTGCATCCTGCCTTAAGATGCATTGTTGTGAGTTTTTTGGTCCTTGGTTATTCAGTTCTTGGAGAAGGAGGCGATTTTAGAAGTTTAGGTTCCAGTATTGTAGATTGTGAGGAGATTTTGTTGCAGAGATGGAGAAGGGTGCACTTTCAACACGGTCGCCAAGCAAAGGCGGGTCATCGAAGAAGGTCCGGAAGCATAGGTCGGACCGGAAAGAATCTGAAGCGAAGTTGGCTAGTTACTCCCGCAAGGGCAAGGATGCAAAGAGCCCTCGGAAGGAGAAGGCGCGGGAGGACAAGCCGGCGAAGGAGAGGTCAGGGAAGGAGAAGGCGCAGGAGGACAAGCTAGCGAAGGAGAGGGTGTCGAAGGAGAAGGCGTGGAGGACAAGCTGGCAAAGGAGAGGGCGCCGAAGGAGAAGGCACGGGAGGACAAGCCGGCAAAGGAGAGGGTGCCAAAGGAGATGAAGGTGATGAAAGAGAAGGGGGTCAAGTCCGTGGAGTCGGTCTCGGTGAAGTCGGACAAGTTACTGAAGTAGGCGGAGTCGAAGCCATCAATCGCAATTATTCCAAACCCGGCACTGCCTTCGCACACTCCAAAGTCTTCCAAGCATCAAATCGCTTCATCTGAGCAGGTAGGCAACGTACAAGTCCTCAAATCCCCAAGAAAGTTGAGTGATAGTGCAGATTTACCTAGGGGATCCAAGAAGAAGGCGCGTGCGCCTCCACCCTCCTCCTTAAGCTTTTTGGAGGAGAGTGCTGATTCCAAAGACACTAACGAGGCTGGCACCACCTCTTCTAAGTATACCAACTCTGATGAAATGGAGATGATTCATCGGAAATCGATAGAATCGACAGCGATGTGGGCTCAGACGAGGAATCCGAGCACGCAGAGTCCGATTTGGACGTGGAAGGCTCCATTGAAAACGGAACCTCCGAGGACGACCCCCACGGCAAATCAATTTGGAGCTCCGGCCTTGAGTTGGAGACACTGAAGGGCGTGCCGCCAGGCCTTATCTCTCTGCTGCAAGAAAAAGTGCCGCTCATGTCCGGATTCAAATCCGGAGGCTCCATGTACGACGCGACGTGGTTCCACCAATATGGCCAGTTGGAGATCCAAGGTCCAAGTCCAGACTCGATGAAGATGGAAGAGTTTGATACGAACCTGTATACAAAGTACTGGACTACCACCCGCTCATCGAAGAATCGCAAATTCAAGTGACTGGCGCGTATATTGTTGAAGGACTGCAAAGACAAGTCCTTCAAACAAGACATCACCAACTTGTACGTCTCTTGCTATGGTGGGCTCCGAGACAACGGCATGTTCAGGAAGTAGTTCCTAATGGCGGCATTAGGTTACCTCCATGGAGAGCCGCGTGTTTTATATAATTGGGCTGATTTTGCAGTGAAGATCACTCAAGAGCGCATCAAGAAATGTAAGTTTACCTATAACCGGCATGTATGTACTTGTTTACTCTACTTCACAATCCTTCTTTATCCATCTGTTTGGAGATTGCAGTTAACTGCGGTAGTATATCCCGTTGTGTTCTGATTTCAGCTGCAAAGAACCCTGCAAAGTTAGTTCCTCCAAGAATAGTCTTGCAGATTCAATAGATTGTGACGCTCACGACGCAGTACTTTGCACAGTAGGCCGGCCCTAAAGTAGTCGAAGCATCTCCGTTGGAGCCTCTACTGCCAGTGTCGGGGGCTCCACCATCGGCAAAGAAGACGGTGTCCTTCAATAGTTCTGCAGTTGTGGAGGCAAAATGGCAATTGGCCGTGTCCAAAGTGAAAGAGGCTCAAGAATTTTACGAAGTAGCAAAGAAGGAATGGCAGAAGTGCGTCAAGGAGGAGTCGGGTTTCGAGGAAAATGTATATAAAACCAAAGCCAAATGCCACAATTGCAAAATGGAGGAAGACGAGGCGGGAGAGGCACAAGTGGTTGGCGAGTGGGAGGCCGCATGTGCGTGCTTGCAAGAAGCACAAGCATGCACGGCTACGGCCAAGACTACTATGCAGAATACTTTGAAGGTGTTGCAACAGACGGAGGAAGACATGAAAGCGGCCTCGAAGACAGCGGATGAACTGAAACCCGCACCACCAAAGTCAATAGGTAAGCAAAAATTGGAGTTGACGGAGCTTGATCCTAAACCTGCTGATTCAGAGCTTCGGACCGACACGGAGATAGACCGCTTGGTTGAGGGTGAATTTGGATCGCCAGTGACAGAAGCTGCAGCGGCTAAGACGACTCCTGATGTATCTACATCCATCAGTGAGTATCCCGCACTTAACCCTCAAATTTCCTAATCAGTCTATTCAAAATGAATGCTTTCTTTTAAATTCTCTAACCCCTAGACCAGTCTCTTCTCTTGATGTTGGTGGATGCAGCATTGGATTGGTTGGTTGTTGATTCAGCGTAGCAGAAGCCGATGGAGAAGAAGCAAAAGGTGGATGCAGCACTTGAGCTGTTAGCCTCATAGTAGAAATTTGTGATATTTTAGAACTGTGAGGAGTTTTCGGCCGGATGGCGGATACTTTGTGAAGAGTTTTTTGGCGTAATTATGTATGTGGATTAGGGGTAGAACTTTTTTGTAATTTTCCATGGCACTCGTTTTGACTTTTATACAGTGTAAAAAACAAAGGTTAATGGAAAGGGTTCATTTTGTGTCTATTACTTTCTAGAGCACTTGGCTAAATAGTGGATAGTAGTATTTGAAACTCAATACCAAAGTAGTACTTGTATGGAACTTTTGTGTGCATTTATCCTTTGTGATTGGGCTCTTGTAAGACTTATGTGTCAATAGTTATGTTGGAGTAATGAGTTGTGAACTGTGAGGATTTTTTGGCCGGATGGTGGGTACTTAGGAGCCAACAAATGTGGAAACAAAGTGATCTTTTGTATATTTAATGTAAGCCATTGGAATTATTATGGATCCAATTCCTAACAAATTGAAAAAATCTATATCACTGCTTCTCTTTCTAAGTTTAGGACTACGGTTAATTTCTTGGACGTGATTCCTAGACCTTCCATGTTGATGGATGCATCACCATATAGGCCAACTACACGTTCTTTTATTTTACTACTTTCATGGATCTGTTTGGACCCCCTGATGTATTCTCTTTGTGACACAATGTAATCATTTGTGTATTTAATATTTTTTGGGGTCCTTGAACCACCCCCACGGCACTAAAATGAATTGGTGGAGAGGTGTATTCTGACTGATTGCTCCACTTCTAACTCCATTCGAGAGTTCATTAATCTTCTTTGATTCAACAGCCAATGGTCACGTTGCATTTTGAGCATCCTAGACTGTACTCCCTTCCCTTACACAGTCCACCTTTTTTTTAATTTAAAGAGTACCAAGTACCGGGCATATAAAATAGTTGTTAGTACTAGAGATGGTCTTCCCCCCCAAATTGCTTGTATTGGAATGATGGTGGCTTCCAGGATTCAAATTTTTAGTACTACCAGTAGCGTATAGGAAGTAATTAAAATTCCTGGCGGCAACGTTTTTGCTGCACCGCGCTTTACTTCTCCACTATTGTTGTCTCCTTTTTTCTTGTGAACGTGTTTTCAAAGAGTTTTTCTGCGTTTAGGTCAATATGAAGGGTGGGTTCTTCAAGAAAACCACCTTGCCCCATGTTTTGGTTGATGGAGTCAACCAGTCAGCTAGCTTGTCTTCTCAAGTTCAGTCGCAACCTAGCGCAATCCTAATTCAAGCTGCAGAACCTTTGAAGCCAGGCCGCGAAGAGAGGCCAAAGAAGCCAGTCCAGGATTCTTGCTCCAAGGCCTGGTGGGAAGCTCATCAACCTATCTCCCACAAGCCGACTGCTGGAGACATCTTGATCACACTGGATTCGAACAATTTTGCAGAGATGTGCCTATAGGATGAGTCAGTAGTTCCTCAGCAACTAGTTCAGTCAAAGAGAGGTGCATGGCTCATAGTTGTCGTTGATCTCCGAGTGGTATGAACTGGTGGGCTGATGCTGCCTCCAGATTGGGCAAGACTATGTAGATGTCTAATGAAGTTCAAGCTGAGTGGTGACAGATTGTGGATGTCCGACCAAAATCCTAAACCTTTGTTTCCTGTCATTCGTAAGGAGGGTGGATTGGGACGTGGTCAGAACTCGGAATCGGCTTCTCAAAACATTTTTGTGATCATGTACACAAACAACTTTCCGCTGATGCCACCAATCCTTTAGGCTAAGTGGTGGAGTCCACAGGTTGATACTTTTTGTGGCACTGCAAACGCATGGGTCTTAGGTGTAGTTGATAGTAGATTCACTGTTGGTCATCAATTGCGGAGCCTGACAATTTGGACCAGAGGAAAGGATTTACCATGGACTCGAACAGGTGAATGCCACAAGTCATTCATTCCAAAACCGTCAAGGACTGATCGAATCAAGTTGGGTCCGCTGACACCCTACAAAGTGACTGTGGCTCCGTCCCAAGCATTCGTAGAGCCTAAAACCGCAGATACTGTGTCATCACTACTTTCAAGATCCTCCAATTTGGCCTTTAACAGCCAGTAGTTTAAATCAGTCTACTTACTTATTTCTATGCTCCGGAATGTTTTAGATATCCTTACCATATCTTTTTTGATGCACTACCACCCATACATTAGAGTGAACAGGAGCAGATTAGGATAGAAGCTCTGTAGTTTGCAGGCATGCTACAAACTTTATGGATCACCGGGGGTATGGATATCCAATATGTAAATATGCCTTCAGGCAATCTTGAAATATACCGGTTACAATTTTGTTATAAATCAAGTATGTCATCCACGTCTAGTCTAAATGTGCTCTTGGAGCAAGTCTATTCTTAGCTCAACTTGTGCCTTGGGTTGTGTGTAGTGGCTGCCCTTTTGTAGTGACCACCACTCAAGTTTGGTCCCTCTACCTTTTTACAGAATTTCAACGGATATGAGAATATGCTTGACATTCTCATACTCCTTCAACAATTCACCTTCCATTTTGATAATTTTAGGTTACTTTCACTCCAACCAAACTCATATGTCTTGATCTTCTTCTACTTCCTCCCTGGCTCTGTAAATGCTTCCGGATCGAACACAAGTAGTATGCCACCTTTGGTGCTCCAATGAAGCATTGGAATTGTTGGAGGCAACATGTCTTCTTTCGACCTGACTAGATCCATCCCCAAGTGGATCACAAATAACGTCGCTTTGAAGTGCGTCCACTCGCAACTTTGCTGCATACCAATGTTGTATTTTCCTATACCAGTGTTCGTATTGTTGCAAAATGCAACTCTTCCAAGCTCGGCCACCTCCGTGTTGCGTGTGCCACTGGTTGGCTGCTTTTGCTGCATAATGAGTCTTTTCCATGCCCTGACAACTCCACACTGACAAACTACCGTATGTTTCAATAAAGTATGGAGCCTATCTCACAAAGTTATGCTGCATCCAGTCACCAGCAATCTACAAGTTAGAGAGTACCTAAGACCTTTTGCATGTTTAAGCACCATACACCCGAGAATGATCATCTCTCATTTGGAGTTAGCATTAGTATCAATCAGTAGAGACAACATCAGTTTCATTTGGAGTAAATTTAAAGGGTTGCCGGCAACTTACCATGTAGTGAATCACATGTTCTTCCCCAAAGGCCTTGATGTATAATTTCCCCCACGCCTCCACCTTTCGCTTGAAAGTATTCCTCTGCTCCAAAGTCAAGGTGAGACTAGTGAGGGAAGGTTGTAACTTCTCAAAGGCTTGCCACATCTCGAGTTTGGTTATCCCGGAGGCTCCATCAGTCAAGTAATTGTGCTCCGACTGACAGATGTCCATCCATGCCTTATCCTTTCCAGACTATGTGCTTGCTTGGAACAACCTAGATGCAACAACTCCATTGATGGAGGGCTTTTGAGGAACACTATTGCTCTTTCCAAAGCGTTGCGGATCCACTGCAATCTCCACATTCCCACCATAAGCGCCAATAGCCGACAGTGATTTCTCCATTTGTTGGATTGCAAGGGTTTTTTGCGCCTCATTGTGCATGTTCTACACAAACATAAAATGATGGTGTATGATCTTTTCACACATGCGCACTTGCGCATGGAGTGTGCATATATGCACTCGTGTAAGTGGAATTGGCAAAATGGGCTTCCACCGCAAGTGTGCCTCCATATCTACTAGTTTTGCCAAAGCAATTCTTCCAAACAAACCCCCTTCCCATGTGTGCTTCATCCGTGCTCGGCATGCTTGAATAGCAATCTGGGTACTTTCCTGTTGAGGCTTCATCCGCTGCTGCATGCAATAGATGCAGGAGAAAGTAGCATTGGCTCCATGCCCCAATCCATACATGCATTTTATTGTCTTTATGTCTGCACTGAGGTGCCACTCCACCTGGAATTTGCCTACTCCATCCACCGTCAAAACTTGACCATCTTCTTGAGCTTGGATCAAGCTTGGAAAGTTAGTCCTGTCAAACACCCATTTCAAAACAGGATACGACTCCTTTTGGACTTGGAAACACCGAACTGGCTAAATCTCCTGTTTGGATTGAACTGAAAAGAACTTGGAGCTATCCCTCTGAATTTTTGGATCCAGCGCTCTATTCATGAGCGTCAAGCTCACTCGCTCAAATTTCTTACCTTTCAAGATTTCCGCTTCATCCAACTTCATAATGAATATGAGGGGCTTACCACAAAGCTCTAGAATGATTGCAAAATCACAACTCGGTCAATATCATTGATACCCAGGAGACTGGTGGATACGTTGAACGCCACAAGAAATGGACAAAACCAAATGGTGTAGAGAATTTCCAAGCATACCGTGATTTGGTAGAACAGAACCATGCTTCTCTGGACGGCCTTGACGTCAACAAAGAGAGAGTTTTTGTCATCCAATTTCACCTCTTTGATTGGAAGGTCTTTGCCACTCAACCTTGCTGGAGGCGGCGGAGTGAATCTCCCTTCAATGTGCTTGTACTCTCCAATAAATTGTGGGAGGTTGGCATTGAGCTCCCTTTGCAGTAGAGCAACCTAAATGTTTCAGCAACAAGTCCACTCCACTCAATGAAATTGCTGAAGGACATACGTTATAAAATATATTTCTAGATCAAGACAAAAGCGAAGTTTCACTAAACGTTTGGTACCTTATGCAATTTGGGCAACAAATCAACTATCAGTGCTGGATCGACAAGTTTCACCCGCCTTCTCATGGTCTTGAATACCAAGCCATATGCCTCCTGTGGAACGCTAGCCATGTCACACGCTGCCAACATTGAATCTGCTCCAATCTCGGCTCCAATTTTCTTCAAGACAGTGTTTGCGTTGCTTGTTCCAACCGAACGCATCCTTTGTTCTTCCACCAGTGCCAAAGCTTCTCGCTTTGATAAAATTCTTGCCAATGCAACTGCAGTTTTCCTCTGGGTTGTGTCACTTCCCCATAGTCTCTTCTGCCTGTTACAAGCCTTGTTAAATTTGTGAATGGAATCAACAGCTTGTGGTTGTAGCATTGATCTCAGCTGCTTTCTCCTTCTCTTGGCTTGCCCACCATCTTGAGATAGTTCATCCAAACCTCTCAAATGACGACTACAGAGTCGCAAGCCAAGCGGACCCTCCTTCAGTTCAGACAATCTAGATTCTGCAGCCAAATTTTTTTTTTTATATTCTGCTACCTCTACCTCCAATTCCTTTACTCTACTTGCACTTGAAGCTTCCATCAGTGTTCTCACTAGTTCCTCTAACTCCTCATTACGATTTTTAAACCCAATGGTTTTCTCCCTCAATTCTCCACATTGCCTTTCTAGCTCCCTACCCTTCTCAATAGCGGTTTGATACCTTGAACGTTGTCCACAAAGTGATTCTAGAGCTAATTGGAGTTGGTCCTTGGCCTCCTACAATTGTGCATGAAGGACTGAGACTGCGTTATTTAGAAGGTCCATTTGGACCTGGTAGTTCCGAATTGTTTCCTCCAATGCCAAATTTGCCCCCTCTAAACCACTACCAAAGTTGGCAAGCCTCTTACAAAATCTTAGCAATCCTTCTTCTCCTAGGCAGATGTATTCAAGACATTATTTGATCGTTCTAAAAGTTGGAGGCACTCCTGTATGAGGATCTCAAGGGTAAATTTCTCCATCTACCCACAAATCAATATTGGTGGCACCTCGAGATCTGCACAAAACTCACGTCTTGGGACTTGCTCATGCAGTGGACGACCCCTCTTTATCAATGGAGAAAATCGTGGAGCAAGCAATACATTTAGAGTGTACAAGTTTGCAACCTCTACCCTATTTGTGATCTCACTGAAAGCCATCACGAATTTCTACAATTGGAGTAACGCAAAACTCTGGCAAACCACCAGACATGAAAAAACACCAAACCTCTCAATTTGACAAATGTGAGATTACACGAAATGAAGTCTTGGCTCCAAAATCCAGGCAGTTGGACTCAACCGAAACCCACGTGGCAGTGCCAACTTGGGAGCCAGCAAAGAATTGGCGCCTAAACCAAGAAGAAGACGTTAACGAACTCTGGTGTCATGCCAAACTGATTCATTCAAGTTCATCTTCTTGGTTCATCCATCATCTACAGAGAAGAGCACTTAATGGATGATGGAGGCACTAAAATAATAGAGAATACTCCAAGTCCTTAAATGGTACTTGAATAAAATGGGTACGTGACTCCAAGTTCACTTGGAGACATAACGACATTTCAGTGTACTCCATCAACGACTTTCCATTATTTTATTGATTGAAAGTGCAATGCACTCATCTTCAAGACCATGTCCTTTCAGGTTCCCTGTATTTTAACTAAGGCCCTACATTATTTTAAACCTTTTTAATTCTCGCTTTCATGCCAGCACATCAACTGCCGGAGCTAACAGGGACTCTAGCAAGGCAATTCTTGTGGCTCTGCTGTGCGGGAAGTGACCTAGAGGCTCCGATGCAGGCGCTGTTTCTGACGGATGGCTACATATTTGTCTCTTAGCGCCAATTTTTTAAGTTTCCTCCTGAATTTTTTACCAATTTCGTAGATCCAGTAACCAATAGCAGTGGCGCAATAGGAGCTCTGGAGACAATACATGGAGCTCTTACGCAGCCCTTTGGAGGGCCCCAATTTTTTCTAATGTTTGTGGCAAATATTGTATAGTAATGTTGGGGAATTGCAGTCTTGATTTTGTAATGTGGTGGAATTAAGTTTTTATGTCCATATGTAAGTACATTGGTAAACATGTAATGGTGTTATTCTTGAATACCATTGTTGTATAACCAATGATTTTTTTTTAATAAAAATATGGTATCGGACCGCTTTCTATAAGTGAGTGGCATATGTAAGTCTTTAGCAAAGAGCAAAATGACTACCATATTTACCTCCAAAAATGCATTTTATAAGTTATTTTTTCAAGAAACAATTGACACATCACACTGTGCCCCCCAAAACATAGTCCATATCTTCTGCATAAGCTTGTAGTCCAAAACTCCTAATAGAATGAATGAAAACTTCACATTTAAATCCGAAGCATAATGTTACCGAAAAAAAGGAAAGAATTCACTTCAATTATTAGTCATGTCAAAGGAGTCTTTCACGGTCGGCTCTTGAGTTCTACTTGGGCTTTAAAGTTGAAGGTGACTTAACTTGTGCTCCACGCCTCCATTTCATTGGAAAAAATTAATGTATTCTGAAATACATAATGTCATTTGATCATTTCCTATGATGGCTCTCAGAAGTATTCACTGTAGGCGGCAAATCTCCTTACAATCCGAGGAGTTTTGTACTAAAAACGGACAATTTCCTAACTTCTCGGAGTTGGCTTGGATTTTTTAGTTTTTACCCGGTAGTAGACCTAATGAGTGCAAATTTTATTAGCTCATATCCCCCACTTCCTAATGTACTTAGGCAATGAACTGACATTTTTTATTCCAATTATCTACTTTCCTAAATGTCTACAATGGGTACCGTTTTTTGTTTTGGTGGTGGATTTATATTCCCTCCCCTTTCTTTTTTGCTTTAGTTTCCTTGTCATTCATTTCCAATCCTTTTTTGCTTTTAGTTTCCTTGTCATTCATTCCCAATTCTTTTTGCTTTAAGTTTCATTGTCATTCATTCCCCATCCTTTTTTGCTTTTAGTTTCCTTGTCATTCATTTCCAATTCTTTTTGCTTTAGTTTCCTTGTCATTCATTTCCAATCCTTTTTTGCTTTTAGTTTCCTTGTCATTCATTCCCAATTTATTTTTGCTTTAAATTTCATTGTCATTTTTTTAAAACTTTCAGTTTCCTTGTCATTTGTTCCCAATTTTTTTAGACTTTAAGTTTCATTATCATTCATTCCCCATTCTTTTTTGTTTTCAGTTTCTTGTTATTCATTCTCAATTTTTTTGGCTTCAAGTGTCCTTGTCATTCATTCCCCATTTTTTGGGGCTTTTAATTTTCTTGTCATTCATTCCCAATTTTTTTTGCTTTATGTTTCTTTGTCATCCATTCCCCATTCTTTTGGGCTTTCTGTTTCGTGATCATTCATTCCCCACTTTTGTTGGCTTCAAATTTCCTTGTCATTAATTCTCTACATTTTTTGGCTTTCAATTTCCTTGTCATTCATTCCCAATTTTTTTCCAAGTGTTAACCCCTAAATGCCCAAGCCACCCAAATCTGGTGTTTGCAGAACTTTGAAGTTAAATAAAACCAAATCAAGTTGCTATTTTTAGTAGTTTATATTTTTAGAAAGTTTTTCTTGAAGTCTATTTTTAGTGCCAAAAATCTGATCTTGAAAATAAATGATAGTGATTTTTCAATTCAATTTTTTGTACAAGGGTACCCATTGTAATCTTGACTTCCCTTATTGTTGAGAGCTCTTGGAAATGAGCCTCAAATACACTAGACCTTGGAGAAAAAATCACATTCAACATTCATTTAAAAAAATTGTGGATTAGATTTTTGAAAGCCATAAATTGATTGAGTTTATACAAATTAGGCCCTTTAACCTCATATATTTTTGGTCACCAAATTTTTAGATTTAACTTGTATAAAGAAGATTGAAAGATTTTTGTAGTTTTAGCACCCTCATGGTCAAACATTCTAATCTTTCACTCCATAAGTTATAAAATTTTTATTTTTATTTTTGTATGAGACCTCTAACATGTCTAGTTTGAATTTATACAGTTACAATTATAAAAAAATTGATACAACTTATCAAAATGTTGGCATTTTGTTCAACTTAGAGCAAATTCCAAGAAGCCCAAAACAGGCGTAGGGCATTTAGGGGTTAAAGATTAACCCCTGTTAGCATTCATTCTTGTTTTTTTGGTGTGAAAAATACCCTAAGTCCTGAATCCTGGAAACTAATCGACACCAATACCGCGTTCATTTGATCTGTCCCCACTTGGAACCCCATCCGACCCTAACCCCGACCAACAACCCGATCGACCCCATCTAAGAACCCGTCCGACCAAACCGTCCAAAAACCCGTCCAAACCACCCGTCCAATACCTCGTTCGACCCATCCGTCCGAGAATTTGTTCGACAAAGTGTCCGAGACTCGTCCGACTCTAAACCAACCAACCATCCAAAAAGACGTCCAATCCACCCGTCTGATACCTTGTCCAACCAACCCATTTGAGAATCGCTGCGTTTGACCAACCAAACCATCTAAGAACCGCTGTGTCCAATGAACTGGCTGTCTAAAAACCCGTCCAGTACTCCATCTGACGAAACCGTCAGAGATCCCGTCCGATTGGTCGACTTCATCGGACAGCCTTGTCGCGACTGACTAATCAGACGGCAGAGAGTCAGTCTGACCGCCGAGAAGGCCGTTCGACCAGTATAAGAGGGGCAGACGGCCCGACCGCCTTCACTCTTGCCTTCTCCCTTGTGTTCAGCAAGAGGAGCGGAGAGCTTGGTGGTTCATCCTCCATTGGCTTCTTTCTTAGGGAAGGCAAGAGTCGGATATAGGGGCCCCCTAATTGCCGTTTTTTTCAATTTTTGCGTAACGGTGTATGTGTTTTTTGGATTTGAAGTGAAATCGCAAGTCCAACTTCGTCTTTCAAATATTCATTGATAGTACAATTCAGCAAGATGCGTAGGCCAAAGAAGGGAGCAAAGGGCAAGCAGATGCAGTCAGAGGATGAAGAAATTAGGATAGCTAGGGAATATCCCACGGATGCTTGCAAAGCATTTCTGATCGAATTAATTGTCAAATTTTATGAGTTCAAAACCACCACATCCCTGGATAGCAAATATGTTAGATATCAAAAGGAGTGCATTTAGAAATTCAAAGACAACATGATGCAGAAGATGTTAGAAGCACTGAACATTCCGCAATGGAGTCATCAGATGGACAAACCGCACTTCAACAAATTCTTGGCAAATAGGGTGAACGATGCATTTTGGAATGCCAAGGTGATTGTAGAAAAATACGTCAAGAGCCACCGTGCACATGATCCAGACTTTGAACAAGTCATTTTCAGAGCAGACTTGTTTATTCAAAGGTGCCGTCTATTTGCTAATTCACGGAATAGGCAAGGGTCAATGTTTTGGTGGAAGAGCGTTGACGGAATGGTGGAATTGCAAAAGGGGCGACGGCATCTCATAGCGCTTCCAGAAATAGCAAGGATGATTTCACAAGATGACAAAGTCATGAAGGATGGGTATGCAACAATTCGTAGGGTCTGAATAGAAGGATGTCCTAGGATACCTGCATTTTGGGAGTTTGCATCAAAGGTATCTCGTCAATAAGGCATACAACCAAAACTTGCAAAATTGGATCACCAAAACAAATCAATGGCAATGAGGATTCCACATAATGGAGTCATACAATTTTATGCAGTCCATGCAACAAACAACAAAGGATATTCATATTGGTGGAACGATGGAACACTGCGGCAAATGTTGAATTTGGATATGCAATATCCAAACAACATAGGTATTGCATTGGCTTGTGCAAACGCTGAACCCAAAGAGGTGATTTGAGCTCTCCGTCTCAGTCGATGGAGGAGGAAGCCTATGGAGCTTGCGTGGACAATGCTGCACATCATGAATGCAGTGCACAATGCTGGACATCTCCACAATGGTATTTCCCCAGTCAACATCATGTTTCACTTTTCCAAAGACAAGTCACTGGTCTACATTGGAGTTTGTGATTGGGGCTTGTCTATCTTACGTAGCAAACCACCCAAATCGTTGTACACGTTCACATCTGCGGGTGAAAAGGAAGAAGTTTTGCAAAGGAGGTGGTGGGTGGACCTCAATATTGCATATTTGCATAAGAGAAATGCGGATGTGGAAATCATTCCCAATTTATTACGGAAATCAAAAGAATATGCAATGGGTCAAATAGCTCAGAGGATCAACAAACAGTGTATGTCAGTGGCCTACCACAAGTTACTCTGGGAAATACAAGGACATACAAAGTTTAGCCATGAGGATTTGGCATTGGTGTTTCATCAATACTTGGAGCGGCTTTGCAATGAAGATGACGATTCACGAGGTAGTTTGGCCAAAATTACCAATCAATTTACTAATTCTTACAATTGGCCTATACCAGATGAACACTTTGGACATTCATATTAGTACTTCAGCGTACTATATAGACTATAGAGCTGTAGAAGTATTTAATAAACATAGAAGTGAGGATTTACGTATGCGGACCATGCAGACTATATAGTATTATGCACCACCAATGTATGCCAATTTATGTGCAATTGGATGTACATTTTGGATTCTATAGTGTATTGGAATTGTATATCATCTCCACCATTTTCCATATAAAATATACATACCGCTTTAACAAAAAGTGCATAAATTCTTGTTGATGGATGTTGGATTGATAAGGTTGTGTGAAAAGTTGTCTGATTTCTCATGTGTGCGTGCATGTAAATAGAACAATGCAAATAGAATACATTTCATGAAGGTTTTCATTAATATCTAAACCAAAAACATGTTTACTTTTTTTTCGGAAACTTGGACCATGTACATTGTAAGATATATGCATCTAAGTGAAGCAAACAAGTTCTTTTGCACGTTGCTTGACTAGATTTTTTGGCTTTGAATCTTTTTATTTCAATTTTTTTGCACTACTAATTTTCATTTTCTACTTCTTTATGTTCAATAGTTCAATTTAAGAATTTACCACAAAAATTTAGGAAAAAATCACTTAATTTTTACTCATAAAAAGTTTGTTAAGTAGATGTGGGTTCAAGATTGATGAAAAAACTAAATTGTTAATAGCTTTTAGATGGAATTGAATTACAATAATCCCAAAGGTCAGATTGTTCCAACAAGAAAATCTAACAATTTTTTTTCAAATATTATAAAAATTACATTCAAAAATGAATTCTATAAGTTAGTTTTTGAAGAAGATGGTTAGATTGCCCAAAAAATTAAGATTGTCTATAACCTCCTCATAATTAGTCCAAATTGAATGAAACAAATCCTCATATGTAGACAAAAATATACTCTGAGAAAAAAAATTGAGTAAAAAATTATTTTGACTTATATGATTTTTTGGGTGCAGCCCATAAAAACTCCATTTTTGCTTATTGAGTTATTGAGCCATAATTTCTACTCCCGATCATCAAATCAAATAATAATTATATATTCACAAAGCTCTCACAAAAATACACAACCTCAAAAACTCCCCTAAAATATCACAAAAAATTGAGACAGTAAGAACCTACCCGAATCCAAATTGTCCATCGAGGAGACAAATGATCCTTTAGAGGTTAAACCTAAATGCCCAAGGCACCAAAATCTATTAGCAAAACTTTGAAGTTAAATAAAACTTCATCAAATTTCTATTTTTAGTAGTTTATATTTTTTTAAATTAATTTTTGAAGTCTAATTTTAGCAACAAAAATCCAATCCTAAAAATAAATGATAGTGATGTTTCTATTCAAGTCTTTGTACAAGGGTACCCATTGCAATCCTGACTTCTTGTAGTGTTGAGAGCTCTTGGAAATGAGCCTCAAATACATTAGATCTTGGAGGAAAAATCACATTCAAAATTTATTTACGAAAATTATAGAATAGATTTTAAAAAGCCGTAAATTGATCAGGGTCATACAAGTTAGGCCCTTTAACCTCATATTTTTTTGGTCACCAACTTTTTAGATTTGATTTGTATAAAGAAGATTGAAAGATTTTTGCAATTTAAACACCCTCATGGTCAAACATTATAATCTTTCACTCCATAAGTGATATTGTTGTGTTTTCTTTTCCTATGAGATCTTTAACATGTCCAGTTTCAATTTGTACGGTTACGATTCACAAAAAACTGATACAACTTATCAAAATGTTGACATTTTGTTTAATTTAGAGCAAATTCTAGGAAGCCCAAAATAGGCCTTAGGCATTTAGGGGTTAACCAAAATACCCACAAAATTTGAACAGCCATGTAGCCTCTTTCTTGCCAGTCCGACCCTCTTCCCCGTCTAACTTTCCTTCAGCCTGTCCGACTTCCCTCCCGCCCATCCGACCTCCGACGGAGCGTCCGAATTCTTGACCAACCTCCCGATTGCCCATCCGACCTCAGACGTCCCGTCCGAAGGCCCGTCCAACCTCCGACTGCCAATTCAAAGGCCCGTCCGACCTCAGACATCCCATCCAAAGGCTTGTCCGACCTTAGACGTCCCATTCAAAGGCCTGTCCGACCTCTGACCACCAATCCGATGGCCCATCTGACCCTAAACCGCCCTTTTAAAGGCCCATCCAACTTCTCGACTCCCCGTCCGACAATCCACTAGACGAGGGGTTAGGGTCCGTCTGAATGCCCAGGGACGTCCAGAGGCCAGCGTCCTCGGACTCTGGACATCCGGTCATATGTCCAAGGCATTTGGACATCCTGACAAACTCTGCCGCACGGCCCACCGTTGGAACAAGTCCTATACATACACCTCGCCGTAGAAGTGGAAGACTCATGGGTGAAGAGGGTCCATTGCATGTATTGAGGGAAGGTAGCGGTGATAATATATAGTGCCGGTGGCCTTTTTTTGTAATAGGATAGAATTGCGTGGAGTGTTGTATGGATCTTAGGAGAATCTAGTACTACTAAAGCATTGTACTCATGGTATTTATGAGTTTCTTTTAATATACAAATATGTAAGGAATGCAAATTTGTTTTGATTTGCTATAAATTTATGATTTTTTTTGCTACACCTTTTGGGCAATTATGTGATTTGAGTCCTTATATTACAAGTTACCTTTTTGTCAATGATGGGTGAATCCTAAATGCCAGATAGCCTAAGTGATCATATTTGGTCGCTTTGGAATGTGAGATTTGTTTTGATGTGAGCAATTCACTCCTAAAGGTCAGAGACTATGTTTTCACCGAAAACAGTAAAACACTCCAAAACTGCCATTTCTAGTACAAATACTAAATTTTAGGAAAAAAGCATTTTTGGACACATATAACCATAGTATCTTTTAGTAAACTTGTTTGAGAGTGTGTAGAAAAAATTTCAGAATTTTTCAACTTGTAGATTGCGAGGTATTAGTATTTTAATTAGCAAAAAAACTTTTTTGGGCCCTACAAAAAAACGGGCAGCTGCACTTCACAAGGTCACATTTACATGAAAAAATGTCCAAAGTGGTGGTTACTCCTAACTCTTTGGATTCATTCTTCAAAAAAAGTTGGCTACATGCTTGAAAATTTTTAGATCATTTGGAATTGTACAACATATAGGAAAAAAATAGGAAGACGTAAGAAGTGAAGAATGGTTCAAAACATGGATTGTAAAAAATTTAATTATGGAATTGAAAAAAATCAATCCCAAAGGTTGTAATGTTGCAATAAACAATGTACATACTATGCTTCAATTTTTTTCAAGAACTAATAAAAACTGAGTTAAATAAAGGACTTCAAAGTTTATTTTAGAGTAGCCAATCCATAACTGCCCACAAACTAGAACACCTTCAAATTTTCATTTCATAAATAAAAATGGAATAAGTAAAAGCTCTTTACGTATATCTCTCTCTCTCTCTCTCTATATATATATACATATATGTAAGCAATCAATTTTAAAATTGTATTTTAGTGTGCTAACATGATTTGTAGTTGTCCATCTCACCTCCAATCCCAGAAAAGTTTGTTTGCTACTTTGTCAAACATAATGTGTATGACAAATATACATTTTGCTTTTCATAATTATCCAACTCATATGCAATTTGACACTAAAAATTGGTGTGCATATTAATAATAGTAATAAGCAAAAGTCCTAAACATATTTACAGTTAGATTTTGGAAAACAAACAATTTGTTTGAGTGGGGAGAACTGGACAATGCGCCAACTATAACTCCATAAGTCTATGCTCTTTTTTCACAAGCAAGACACATTTGGATACGCTTAGGGCCTTATCGCCTTACACCTTAGATATGTTGGAGTCAAGGCCTTGACTCCATAAACCCTTGATTGATTTATACCCAAACACAACTCGGTTGGGTCAACCGACCGTCCGACGATTAGATAGAGGTTCCGTCTGATTGACGGAAGTTCAAACCCGTCTGACCTCCATCTGACCGATCGTTTGGACCGTCCAACCCCATCTGACTCCGTGTCCAACTAAGACACCGCCCAACTATTGTTATTGAAACAGTGTTCTTCATTTTCTATTCAACAGTCACTAGCGACCTCAGACCTTTAAATTCCAAAAATTTGGCATTTGCAAGCACTCCTGAGAAACTAAACGCTTTGATTTCCAAGGGCTAGGTCCGACCAATTTTGTGTCCCTTGCTTGGTAATGTATAGTTCAGTGGACAGGGGGGGCCTTGGTTATCAAGGCTTTGTACATGCATTCTTTGTCATATTTTTGACAAAATTTATCAAACCGTTACTGTGTTACATTTTCATTTTCATTCAAATATAAAGAATCCAAAGTGGTCACTATGAGCAGGGATTGGTCTTCTTGGTATGGTACCCCATCAGTTGGTAAAGTGGAATGCAAAGCTTGCAAGTTGGTGTTTGCTAGGAAAACAAGCCGTTTGCTCAGCCATCTAGGATATAAAGGCACATCAGGTTTGAGAGGTAAAGGAATAAGCCTTTGTCCGAAGTTGACATCTCAAGTTCAAAATCTATTTCTTTGCTGCAATGGGGCTATCCCACAAAGATCTATAGGAGACAGTGTGGATGGCAATGGCACTCCTGTGGTCAAAAGTGATGTTTCAAATGGGAGACATACGTCTCTTTCTACACAAGAAGACTCATGCACAGCACAGGAGCAACCCTTTTGTATGGCCTCTGATGGAAATACAAATACACAAACATCAAGCAAACTTGAAACTGCACGGGGATCAAGTAGTAGGCCGCAG
Source organism: Neckera pumila (assembly GCA_963969595.1). Lineage (NCBI taxonomy): Eukaryota > Viridiplantae > Streptophyta > Bryopsida > Hypnales > Neckeraceae > Neckera > Neckera pumila. The sequence goes on from OZ018418.1 coordinate 4,663,712, forward strand.
TAGCAGAGCAGGCTATTGGATGGATTTGACACGGCCAATAAACAAAATTTAAATGCGATCTGGGCCAAGTTCTTTAATGTGGCCAACATACCATTTGCTATAGCTCAAAATCCAGCGTTCAAAGAAGCAGTGAAGAGAACAACTAAGTTCCATAGGCCCTACATCCCGCCATCATACAATAATCTGCGCAATAAATTGCTTGACAAAGCAAAGGCGGAGGTGCAAACAAATCTACAGAAGAGGACCAAAGGCAGCATTAGGAAGTTCGGAGCAACGATGTCTATTGATGGATGGAGCTCAACCAGAAATTGGCCATTGATAAATGCCATGCTTGTGTCCTCTGCGGGTGAGCAATTCTTAGGAGCGGTAGGTACGATTGGGGCCAAGAAGAACGCTGCGTATTTGGCCTCTCTCCTAGAGACATTCATAGTCAAAGTGGGCCCTCAAAATGTGGTCCAAGTGACTACAGATAATGCGCCTGTGAACCCAGCAGCATGTGCTCTGGTGACCGCTATATATTGTGGAAATACGGTAACTCCAATAGATAGGAAATAGGATAAAACTGGGTTGGAGTAGTCTAAAGTTTTTGAACTTATTATTAGTATCTAGGAATCTAGGTCAGCTACAAATCAATTTGAAAATAGCTGATACCTGGATTGCTAGAACTCCTAAACCTGTTAAATATTTTGGTGAAAGACGGAAGCCATATGACGGAAGACGGATCCGGAAAACCTACGACCAGTAGCCTTCCGGCCTAGAAACCCTAGGGCACCATTACGGGAACGGTCTCATACCCTTTCTTCTGGGGAACTATTGGCCGAGCATCGGGTACTTAAGGGCTCCACTCTCATTCTTTTTCTCTCTTTCTTCTTGTACTTGTGACATGCGCTTAGAGAGTGAAAGAGTGGTGAATAAGGACTGTGCTAAGGAGAGATTGGTGAGGTTGGTGCTGATTGCACCGGATTAGTGAGTCGGTAAGCTATGGCAGGGCTGGCTCGGATGATGTCTTTGGCAAATCCTAAGGATCCGAAAGTTCGGAAGCACTTGGAGGAGGACTTAGAAACAATTGGATGCACCGAGTTGTTATGGCGCCCCTGGAGTTTGAAGAATGATGAGATCATCGCAAAACTTGTAGTGGGGATTCCAAATCAGTATCAGTTGACTATGAGAGGCCAACCCAAGCTCTGGACGGAGGACATATGGGCGGAGGTGTATTCATTCCGGAAGGCTAGATTTGAGTTAGCTCCTCGTAACAATAGGATTGGGCAGAGTAAGTTCTGGGGGTCTAGCACATAATAAGGAGGGATATAGTATTCATGACTGTATCAAAGATAGGCATAGCCGGATTTTAGAGTTTTTGATTCCAATTCTGTATCCGGAGAAGCCGACCCGGGTTATGGCCACAGTTGCGAGCACTATATTTGGAGCGATGGAAGGAAGACCGGTGAATTGAGGAAGACTTATCACGGATGTAGTCTCCAAATTAGTTGCTTGTGCAACTTCCGGAAAAGCCACCCCGCTCAGACCATATCTTTTCCACCTCTATCATCAGCATGGGTTTTTGAACAAACCGGAACTGCATGTATACATCCACGGAGAAGAGGTCATAAAATACAGGTTTACGGAAGAAGTCCAACCGAATCAACCCGTCTAAGGAGAATCCGAAGAGGAAGAATCAGAGCAGCAGACCTTGAAGTACAAGCGGATCAGGAGACAAAAGTCCACAGATCATGCTGCACAAGACAAGCAAGTGATTACAGATGACAAACAACAATCGGACTATCTAGAAAATGAGTACATGAAGGAGTTCAGGGGGCGCGAACTTAAGTGGTCGACGAGTGTCGATCAATCCACAATGAGATGTCAGAATACATTAGCAAAGCCATGAGACTCATGGAAGTGAATGCCCAGAATCTCTTGACCTTGGTGGCAGCTCCGGCAAAGCAAGTGTTGAGAGCTCGGCTTTTCACCAACAAGCTGACGTACAAAGCTCACCCTTCCGGACCGAATGTGCTGAGGGTACTCATCGACTATCAAGCCTGGATGGAGAAAGTATTGGTAGAGATGCAACATCTGCTGGGGCAACTGGATCTGGGCAGGGAGTTGGATTTTGAAGGTTTCCCAAAGGTCGTGGATGCCCAAAATTACTTGCAGACTTTGGCCAAAGAAGTAGTACCGGAAGAGAATCCGGTACGGGGACAGGATATGCTGATCAATGACACCAGTTTATCCTTGATGTTCGGAAAGGAGGAAACCGAAATGACTGTTCTGGTGAGGACGGGAACAGCTATTGTGACAGCACCGGAAGCATCAACTCCAGAAATGGCGAGAGACTTAATTCAAGGAACAAGGCGCTCCTTATTCCTAGATGAGCCGACTTGACCAACTAAAGCCACACTCTTTGCAACACCGAAGTCCGTGGTTTGTCGTAACTTGGTTGGACCTTTGGGTGCCATCAAGAATTCGGCTCAAACCTATCCGGAGAAGTTCACTCACATGCAGCAAGCTTCTCCGCCCAAGGGCGATAAATTTCCGTTGGAGATCTTGGATGACGAGGAGGAAGAATGTGAGACTGGAAGAGAGTCAGAGGACGAGGCCACTCCGCCTCAAGGATGCATAATCATCACCCGGGCACAGACCAAGAACACGCCGGTGAAGTCACCATAGACCAAGGCAGGGAGCAACATGAAGAAATCGAGAAGGAAGTAGTTTGTTTGGTAGGTTTTTGTGTTTTATTTTTTTTTATTTTTTCTGCCTCAAGTTTTTCGGAGGTGGGACTCGGTTTTGGATTCATAGGAGGCCACCGGCCTAGATTTTCTAGTTATCTTGGATGTTAGTTTGATTAGCCACCTTGATTTCCGGGTGTGCCCTTTTTGCTTTTTTGCTTTTTAATTTGTGTTTTAAAGGGAGGTCAGGCTTGTTGCCCTCTCATTCCATTCCAGCCCATTAGAGTACATTATTGCTTATGTTCTTTTGCTTTCTTTAATCTGAGACCACTTGTGGATACTTCTGGATCCGGCTATGTGCATGTGTAAGAGTGTTTGCAAGAGTGCTGAGGTGTGAGGAAGACGGGTGAGGAGGAGTCCGAATCTGAGTCAACTGGGTGAGATCAATAGAGGGCAATTCTGAGAGTTTTGGATCTGTGAAAGAGGATTAGTGCACTGCGTCTTTAAACCGTTGGGATAGTGATCCAGAAGAGTGGAGGGGATGCACGTCCGGAACCTAGGAAGGGCTTTGTGTGGAGATAAGCAACCGCCAGCCGAATATTCCCCACCACCGGAAGGCCTGCCAATTGCCGGATCAGTCGAAGAGTCTTGAACAGAAGTGTCACTACCGATTTTGGGTGCTTGATCTGTTGTTGTAGTGAAGGAGTAGAAAGTGAATTCTGAGTGACTTGTTTTTTGGAAAGATCATCCGGAGAGCTATGAGAATTATTGTCTGTTTCTCCCCTGCTACAAATCCAAAAAAGAATTGTTTGTGTATTTGTGTGTGTGTGAGTGCTTGAACTACAAGTGGTGAATCCCTACCCCTCTAAAAGACTAATTGTGGACCCCTTGACGGTAAAATAGGGGTATAGAAAACCAGAGTTTCGATTGAGAGTTATCAGATTCCGGACAAAGACGGATTTGGATTGGATTCCGGAAAGTAGGGTTATCCGAAAAGAGAGAGAATAAAGTAATTGAGTTATGTATTACTTGGGGTTTTGTTTTGGATAGATATTTGGATAGCCTTTATTTGCAATAACACCTAGAATTCCCTGGGACGATATTTTGTGTTATCTTAGTACATCTTAAGTTTGTGTTATGGATACTTACGCCTGGACTGCGCATACAACACATAACCTCACATTTTTTTCCAAGGTTGTGGAGTGCACGCCTTGAATTTGTTGCTAAAAGATTGGTGAAAACAAGAATGGATAACGAAGCAAGTGGAGAATGCCAAAATCGTAGTGAAGTTCTTCAAACACAAGCATATGCCGCTTGCAATATTTCAAAAGTACAAGCCGAAGTATAGCTTATTGATGTTTAGTGAAACAAGGTTTGCCTCCAATATCATCACAATTGCACATTTGTTGAAGGTGAAGGGTCCATTGCAACAGACAATGACGGACCCACAATGGAATGAGCACGTGAGGAAGTTAGGACGGACATCAAAATCTTGCATTGACTCTCAACAGGTATTCAAGATACTTGTGAGTGAGCATTTTTGGCGCTGTTGTCAGAATTTTAAGGACTTGGTGGGTCTTGTTGTGTATGGCCTACGTAATTTGGATGCAAACATGCCCTACATGGGCAAGGTTTTGCACATTATGAAAAATTAAGAAAAACACATCTTTGGTTTGATTGAAGAGCCTTTTTGTTTGAGCCAAGATCTTGCCAATCCACTGTTGGCGTCGTTTAAAGATCGACGCAAAATGGTAGAGACTGATCTACATTTTGTAGGAGCTCTTCTGAACCCCTACTTTCTTGAAGACAAAGAACAAGTCGACGATCAAAAAGCGACAGACGTGTGCAAGCGTGTTCTCATGAAAATTTGGAAATTAGAAGATTACGCCGCAGTTGTGAAGGAGTTTGTCGCCTTGCAACATAGGGAACCGCCAGTTTACAACATTTTGGAGCCAAGTGAACAACAATTGTCGGCACATGCTTGGTGGGATTTTGAAGGTGCGTGTGGAAAGCTCATTGCTCTAATTGCCAAGAGGATATTGGCACAACCCGTCTCCTCTTCTTTATGTGAACAAAATTGAAGTAGCTATTCCGTTGTTCACAACAAATCTAGGAACAAGCTGAAGCCACAAAGAGCAGATGATTTGGTATATGTGTACACCAATTCAAAAGTCTTAGCCCAATCCAGGGAAAGGGATGAGAAGAAATGGTACCATGAGAACGTGCTTTTTGAAGATAGGGAGATGCCTATCTCCAAAAATGAGGATTTGGAAGATGGCGAGTCCACATCCAAGGACAGGGGTGCTATGGACAACAATATGCACAATTTGGATGGTGAAGATGGTGAGGCCACATTTTATGACGGAGATACTGTAAACTATGATCAGCCCAATTTGAACGATGAGCCGTTTCAAAGCCCTAATCAAAACAATGAAGATTTGGGAGCCAATGATCAAGACGTCTATGATTATACATCAGATGAAGACAATTGTGGATGTGATGAAGAGAACTCTCTGATAGCCAAATATATGGATGGGACTAGGTTGTTGACTAGCAAAAAGATTTTAGCAGATAGGGAGGAAACCAATGTACAAGATGCGGCAATAAATGGGGCAATGCTTGTCAATGGTGGGACTCCTGAAATGGATGAAGAGATTTCAATTCCCGATTCTCCATCCACGGTAGTGGCACAAGCGGAACAGATGGACAAAGACAATGACAAGGGCGGATTGGGGGTAAAGGTCCCAATGAATGTAGTGACCATAAGGGTTTAATGGAAAGCAGTATCGGCGAGCAAGAAGAGTAGTGAATCAAGGATGGAGAATGTCAGACCACGTAAAGTAGAAGAGAATGAAGATATATGTTTCATGAAGTTTGAAAGTCCAATCCTAATCCGAAATGGAAATTAGGAGGAGCCACTTGTGCAAGATCCTCAATTACCACCACATATCGGTCTTGCACCGTATCTACGTATAGTACTTACAATTGATAGTACAATTTTGGATGGTTTCAGAGGCTCACTGGTTGGAAAATGGCAATTCAACATTCCTAAAGAAGTGACCCTTCCATCAATCGAAGTCTATCCATTTCATCACGTAGTGATGATGACAAGGACAAGACGATGGCTATAATGTTTGCAAAACAATCTAGCCATCCATCACAAGGTCTTCTTAAATTAGTGAACCATACATTGCAATCCTTGAATGCAACAAAGGTAATTATTCAAGGAGGCCAAAAAGTAAAACAATTAGTGGTGAAAGAGTCCAAAACAAATAAAAAGAAAAGAGTAATAGAACCTTTTGCAATCTCTCCATTGAAGAAAGCGCATGCGAGTAGAACCCCTCTAGATGCACTTTAGCCTAGTCTGATAAAAAAAATAAAACCGGTCCATGCCCTTAGGGAAAGCATTGGAAAGTCCATATTAAAAGTAAAAATGGAGAAAAAGAAGGGCAAACCAATGAGATCCCGTAAATCTAGGGAAGCACATGGTTTCGAAGTAAGAGTTCTACAATCTTCATCAAACGATATGGAAGATGGCATTATGTGGCAATTGATTGTTTATCGCCGCTTTGCTGTAGTACACTGATTTGCCTATTGATGTTCAGAATACCATGAAGGTTTTTTGGGTTTCCAGTACAAAGGATGAATTCAATAAAATTTGATTGTGTGCATTTTATTTTGGATGGAGCACGACATTCTAAAATGTAACTGTATAATGCAACAATTTTGTCTTTGAAGTTGTCCAAGTTTTGTGAATTTTGAAAATGAAAAAATTGCTTATATTGTGTGTGCCGTTTCCACACTTTTTTAATGACAAGTGCAATTGAAGAGGTTTTAAAACCAAATCTTCCTAAACTTAAAACTAATTCACAAAAATTAACTTGCACTCACTACCCCAAAACCGTCCATTGTAACCACTTGTCTACCAACTGCCCATCCAATTGACGCCCCCCTCTAAAGCGACGGGCCCTAAATTGTCGACCCGTCTGACCGATGGCACGTCCGATTGTCCATTCGACAGACCGACCAATGACGCGTCTAATTGTCCATCTGACAGACCGACAAACGATGCGTTCGGCTATTTGTCCAACAGACTGGCTGACGGCACGGCCGACTGATGCCCTTCAGCCGATCAATAGCCCTTCGGATTGTCCGTCCAACAAACCGACCAATGGCACGTCCAACCGATGGCTGTCCGCCAACTGAGCAACCGACAGCACATTTGACCGACTGTCCAATCAACCGACGCCCAGCGGCCACCAGCCACAGGGCGTCGTTTGGTATGTCCGGTGCGTCTGCTGCGTCCGGATGTTTGTGTGTTTGGACGACTGGATTTTGGACGTTATTTTGCCCCAGACGCTAAAATGTGACAACCCTGCAAAGACAAGAAGCTCTTGAAAGAGCGCCCTATGGACTAGAATGCCATCAAGTCCGGAAATTTCTTTATCATAAACGGTCAACATAGTGTAACTGCTGCCAAAATCCTTCAAGGAGGAGGCATTATGCAGGAGAGGAGGGTGGAGCTACAAACGTGGAATGCAAGAATTGTCTGAAGCAGAGATCTAGCCAAGTTGACTGAGATATCAAGGTGGCACAATGCAGCGAATCACATCACTCACAGCCAACCAACATAGAAGAACCAGATTTTGGCTTGTAGAGGTATATGGAGTTCATACGAGAAGCCGACGACAACTGCAAGCGATGGGACTATACACAGAAACAATGCCGAAGTGGACCTTGACATCTACAAGGTAAGCTAGTGATTCAAATATTATGTTTAGCTTGAGGATAATTTTCTTAATAATCAGCTACTTGTCAAGTTTGTTGTAACTGCTCTATCATGGATATTTCATGCAATTAAATCACAAATAAAAACTCTTGTCCTTATCTTTAACACAAAGATAAGTAATATATCCACCTAGTCTATGTGAATAAGCACTATCTGACACTAACATCTGCAATTCCTTTTAGATGCAGAAATTTGTAAATGTCGTCATGATCCGCTTCAAGAGCATAAATCTGGACAAAGACAGCAGTCAAGTGAAATCCTCCACCAACGTCAAGATTGAAATACAAATGGTCACCTTGGCTGAAGGTATCTATCAAATGTGGGACGAGTTCATCACTTGGCACATGGCGGGTTTGCTCCTCAATCCAAGCACAATGAAGCAACACAAGGTATGCAAAACATTTAGGCCAAGGAATTACACGTTGAAGTAGGAGTTCTTCAGGCACATGGGGCATTTCGTGGACAAGGACATGAAATAATACGTCCTTTATTTACTTGGCCTCACACATGGGCGCACTTTGCCCTATCAAAAACTCACCATCCACAAAGTCACTTAGTGGTGGATTATTCTAGTGGCTCAGACTGGGTGGAGCTCAAGAAGCGTAAGAAGGTCATTCTAGATGAACTCATGGAAGTCAACCCAATGTTGAAATGCAAGGACAAAGAAGAAGACATCATCAATTGGGTCTAGAGGGCTTGGAAGCGCAAACACCTCTTCACATTTGCTTTATGGGATTTCTATCTTAACGCACCGCCAAACGGCTTCTTTATGAAGCAGCTCACCAACAAGAGGAAGAAGAAGAGAGCTACAGACTATAAAGAGAAGTCGTACCCGACGGTGTATCCTATGTTTCAATGGTTTGTAAAGCTGAAGAAACATGTGGTAAAACCAGATGGAGAGGTTTACATCTAAGGACACAAATTCTACCCCCACGGATTCTACACGAGCCACAATTGGAAGTACCACAATTGAGAGTTGCCCATTGTTGTTATAGACTTTTGGTAGGTTTCTAGGCCAACTCCTCGATCTAGTGATCCTCCACCAATTCCAACACTTTTGAACTTCCTACATAATCCCTTGAGGCCAACTATGAGCAAGCCAAATGTATGGATGTGGATTATTGGAAATGAATACGACGAAGAGGCGGCCATGTCATTTGCAAAGGAGAACATGAAGCTCTTTGTCATCAAACGGTCGACGTACGTTCCATGGAAAGCCGAGCATCTCGACAGCTTGAGTTACCAACATGTTGTCGCTCCTTTCACCCTCCTCTTTCTCTTCAAGAAGGGGGAGGACAGCTCCCCCATGGGTGTCGATTCCATGCAAAAGCATTACAGAACGTCAGACAATTCCTACTACCGTGATTTTGTGAAGCACCTGGAGGCCAAATTGAGGGTGCACAAGAGCAAGCTAAGGATGGAGTTCTATATAGATATATTCTAGAGTTTTGCTGTCCAAGGAGAGAACGTCTTGGGCATCTACACTGGGTCCAAATTCATGATAGCAGCAAAGGTAGAGCTCCCTGACCTTACCCTTTTTATCCTTGAATCAAAGATAAACAAGACTGAGTTTTCATTAGTGAACATGCAATAATCTACTCCTCGTGGGATCAATGGTGATCTCCTTGTTTATCCTTGATTTGAAGATAATGTGCTTAAAGTGACTTTGTTGTAATAGAACACCTTCATTGCGATGCTTCTTCATTAATTGACGTTTGAGTATTCCTAGTTTGTTATCTTCGAATTAAAGATAATGTTTGAGACAGCTTGTGTATGAGCCGCTAAATGAGTTACTAACACTCATGGTATTTCTGGCAGTTGTATGCCCTCTTCTGCTACGCTGTACAAGGGAGACAAGAGACAGATGACTAGCACACAGTGGTAGCAAATTATGGTGAGAGAATAGACATCAATGATTTGCTTCACAACAACTAGCCTTACCTTGCCAACTACTTGTGCCCGTAACTTCTTGGAACCCTGGACTTGAACTCCAAGTCCACGCCTTCAAATGAAGGCACTCAAGATGAAGGAGTCAATGAAGGTGAGGAAGAGGCCGACAAAGAAGATGTAGGTGACGAAGACAATACCGACCTTGGGATTGACGAGATCGGAACAAACAATGATATCTTTGGAAGTGAGGATTTGGATGTCTTGACGGAGGGCTTCCAAGTACAAAACCGGACAGATAAGGAGGCTAGGAGGAAGGACAAAGGCAAGGATCCCGTCCGGAAATTTGTCGATTTGGAGGGGAACAATGTAGATTCCTACTTCAACCTTGAAGAATTTGACTACGGCAGGCCTGAAGAGAATGTGGCAGGGCCTCTAACGCCGACAAGTCTGTGGGTGCTGCAGGGGCAAATCCACCATCTGGGACAATTGTTGACTCTGAAGAACCAGATGCAGGTGACCCATTACCGCTCGTGCTTGTGAAGACGGAGAACAAGGAGTTTTGGACTCAACAAAACAAGGAGTTGGCTGAGAAGAGGGAAGTTCAAATGCTTGAAAAAGAAAGGGCGAGACAGGTGGAAGAAAAGAATAAAAGGCACGTGGAAGAAATTGAACAGCTAAAGCAACAGCTTGCGGCTTCATTGCAAGGCCATTCATTATCACAGTAGGGAGGCAGCAGTGTACAGGGGGTTGGCAACTCCTCTTAAGCCTCCATTTTGCAAGCCACAAAGACAAGGTCCGAGAGTGATCTTTGACAAGAAGATAATTCGGTCCCTGTTCCTCCTCCTGTTCAGGATGTGGCTCTACCAAAGCCCTTCCAAACACGAGATCTAGTATCCTCCTATCCCACAAAGGCAACTGTATCCTCCCCTTTCATTGAGGCAACTGAGCCGGGTCTTGCAGATGAGATGCCATGTCCTACTATGGCCCCGCAAGGATCCCCCATGATTGAGGATGATCCTCGAGGCAAGGATAACTCACAAAAGTTTGCTGGCGTGGAATTTCAACCACAGTTGATCTCGTTGATGTTGGAGGGGGAAGTCAATGTCGATCCCGTTCTTTCTTCAAAGTTGCCGCCAATTCCACAAGGAGCATGGGAAATGGTGAACCCGCCCAATGACGACAACGAGACTTTGACTATGAGGAGTATATTAACGATGCTAAGGCAATGGAGATGGATCAAGTACAGTCTCCTCAATCTTCAGACCCTTACGATTATTCTCAAGTCAAAGAATTGCCCCTGCGATGGATGTTTGATGTGGATACCATCTTCTTGTCATTTACAAGTTGGAGGAATTTAATTGTGTCCATTCATTCTGCCTTTTAGGGTGGAGTGAACAGTCTCTGATTGTGTGATGTCGACAAATTGCCCACATGTGACTGCCTGTTTTAATATAGTGTAGAGAGTTAAGATCAGAGGGTAGTTGGCACTTGTGCATAATCGTCTAGTGATCAGCAAACGTTCTTCCGGTTGTATCATATACTCCCTCCATCCCAAAATGATCTTCTTGTTTGACTAAATGTTTCGGATTAAGATCAAACATCAATATTTTTTAATTTCGTTTTGAGATACAATTGAACTACAATGCTCTCCTATCTTCCTCCAAATTTGAGTTTAGAATTCATTTTCAAATTATAATTATGGAACTTTGAAATGTGGGTTTTTTGGGCTTTTGGGAGGATCACCGCTAGCTAATCAAAAATACGATTCCCGCATTTCTACTCTCTCTTCCCACGCTAACACTGTTCATGTCTATGCCAATTTGGACTGGATGGAAGAAGGGTACTTGCTAGAGATCAGATGCGTCATGTGCCTTAAATTTGTTGCACACCTTAAGATTCATCCCTGAAATTTTTGCAATTGCCGCAGATTCAAATAATTCATCTGTTCTTTGAGAAATGAGATTCCAGCGCGCTAACTGAATGGAAGTGAGCCAAGTACTTGCTTTTTCTGGAATCTGTAGGACAACACACGACATTTAAACTACCAAATCAATCACCTATAAATCACTTATGCAGCACGCTGTACTTCTAAAGATTTCACCCATCAATCAACATCCTCACATGTTTTTACTGCACTACAACAAACTAAACATGAAGAATATTTGAGCACATATTGCTTCTAAACTGCTCTAGGCCCAACTTGCTAATTTCAAACACCCGTAAGTGCCTCGATGGACAGCCCTCAAACTTAAGGATCTAAGTGGAATACAGATTTAGCAACTCAAAAGTGGAGAGTTAGTTGCGTTACAAGCTGAAACTCGTCTGAGGGAGCTTTTTAGAGCAATTAGATTGACCCTAAATTGGAGCCAAATTAAACTTGTGTCACTGTAATTTGCTCCTTTGCATGCTTGTTGATGCTTTGAGCAAGTTACAGAGTGAGTTACAAGTGTTATAGAGTGATTGAGTTGCTGACAAGCTTACGATGGTGAACCCTTGATCTTCCCCCACCCAAACAAAACCACCATTCCAATCAAATTCCTCTCAATCTCCAGCAAAAATCATGTCATGTTTGATTTGCACACTAAGGAGTATCGAACACTATCTGACCCGCTAGACGTACACAGTGGAAATAATAGCTCACTACTAGCACCAACGGAACGGTGGTCACTACAAGGTCCACGTCATACCAAGAAGATCATCTTAGGACAAGAATTTCAAGCCAACAGGAAGATCATTTTGGGACAAAGGGAGTAATATTTTGAAAAAAATATCAGCGGCACATATTCAATGGACTCGTGTCTAATGAATTGATTTTGTCAATGTTTGTGACCAGTCCAAAATTATTAGAAGTTTGCACCATCCGAAAGCATTCAACAATCACTTAATGGAGGGGTTCTGCAATTGCTTAGTGTTTGCATCAGGTAGTACAAGGGGGCAATAGAGAGGTTGTGCCAGAGAGAGTGTCCTTGGTAGTCGTCGCACCGCGATAGAAGTGGTTGAACATTGTGTTCGACTTGAACGGGGTGCTATGCGAGTGCATAAATAAGTTGCAATATACGAGCAAAAAGAAATACGAGGTCCACGATAATGAATTTAACAATAAGCACCCCACCATGGTTGGTAACAAAGCCGTCTTTGTTTGTCCGGACTTGAGGGAATTCCTAGACGAGGTCACCAATGTCACTAATTGCATCGTGGTTTGGAGCTCAATGATGAAGAAGAACGTGGAGCCTGCGGCAAGATTTCTTATTTAAAACTGTACTAAGTTTCCCTTCAACATCCTAGGACAAGACAAGTATAGGATGGTTGAGACCTCAAAAAAGAAATTCCTTAATCACAAGATCGATCCATTTAAGCTGTTATTATTCAAAGTGCTTGGGGATCACTTGTTCATAGACCCTGATGATCCTACATCTTTTAACATGGAAAACACTATTCTCATAGACAACTCCCCCTTAAAGAGTGTCTTCAATAAGAACAGGAACGCCATTTTTCTAGAGAGTTGGAATCATTACATGCGTAATGACAAGGTCTTCTTAAGAATGCTCATGCCATGGCTGACGCAACTCCACAAGAATTCTCCATTAGGTTGCTTGCGAGAGTATGTAGACTCAAGCCAAGTTGGAGAGAGCCCCGTGACGAAAAACTCATACATAATTGACCTCCTTTTTAAAGGGTTGAGGGCATTTGCTGCATATTTAGGGTTGTGTTTTGTCCTCCCTAGGATGAATTTAGTGATTGAAGCCAAGGCCAAGAGTAATATCATGGAAAATACTTTTCTCGTGCCAACGTAGACTCTAGGATGCGTTCTACATTTTCTGAATTCGGATTTTTTTAATATTTTGTTCTTATGTATCATTAAAATTTTAAAATTTGATTTCAACACATAGCCTCTCTGTCCGTGGCATACTATTTTGTCTTCTGCACTGCTATGATGTTTTGTACTGCAATGTTTTCAATTATCCCTGGGCCAAAGATAAATATGTGGGGCTGCTATATAATCTGGGGTGGCTTCAATTTGGAGGATTCTTTAAGCTTATGCTCCAAAAGAAAGAGCCTATGACAAGGAGCCTCTTATCTGGATTAGAGGCATTGCTCTTGAGGAGGTCCGGCTCAGAAGGGGGGAGCTTCTTGCCTTTATTGCATTCAATGCCTTTTGTTTTCGGCTCTGCCACGGATGCTGCTTCCACGGCTGGAGAGTTCTCCACGGGAAATGTAGAGGTAGGCGTCGTAGCCAGCTTGCCCAGTCAAGGACCGCCAAAGACCCCAGTTTGCTGGCCGTTGCCAATGAAGTGGAAAGACTTAACACCAAGTCGACTTCACTCCCAGTCGCCAGCTCTCCGTACCCCAAATACCCCGCACCAGAAACTATACGGGGGTGACAAAACACATGTCCTCCTCAATGATGGAGTATTGAAATCGTCCAAGGTAGGGCATGACTCTTTCCAAAAGAGCGACCCCGGACCAAAATCAAACAGAGGAGATCAAAAACAGAAGCTTTGATTCAATACTTGGACTGGAAGTCAGAGTCCGCAACTTGTAGGCATCGTCGACTCCCAATCCCCTAAAGCCATGGGAGACGATTCCTTGCCTTCTCCTACACCTATTCTGCTTAGAGCGGTCCTTAATGAGCATCAGCGACCCAATGCCTCAAGATCAACTGCATTTGTAGATCCATAGGTAAACACTGTCCATAGATTGCTACCAATGCCGCCTCCTTGAAGCTCTACAACTCTTTCTAGCGATGAAATTTATTCTTGAATCGAACCCAAGCGGAGAAGAGAGGTGAAGGACGTACTGAAGCTTGGAGGGTTTAGCTCCTTCCGGAGCACAACTGAGTACGTGAAGCCTTCTCGACGCAAGGATATTTTTAGAGGGTATGCCAAGCAGAACGTGCTGGAGTCAAAGAAAGAGGCGAAGGAGGCCTCCAAGACCAATTCTTTCACTAAGAACAATGGTTAGTATAGCGGTTCTCATTCACAGAGGAACTGCCTTTGCAAAAACAATTGTCACTATTAATAGAGTAGTCATTACAGTACAATGAATAACCATCTTTTAGCAAAGTAGAGTGCTTCATGAGTGCATATTTGCCTCTACAATTTTACACCCGGTCATTCAAAATAAACTACATTTCATTTTCTATAATTGAAGTAATCATATAGGCACGTGAGATAATTGATTTATATCTACATGGGTTCTCAAGTAAGTTCATTTCTCTTAATGTAAAGTGACCCAATTTTAATACCCCATATTTTTTGGTCTAGTCATCATGTGGTATTTGCCTTTGATTGGCCTACAAATCATATTGTGTTTTCAAAATGTAACACACTTCCATCTTGCTTTGGCCTTCTCATATAAAATCTATTAATTGTATTGTTTTACTGTGCCTATATTTATCTATGCTTTAAGAAACTTATCTTTGAAACAAAGAGCCTTAAGATCTAAATTTCACCAGTTTCTCTCATTTTCATGAATATGGCCTTGTCACCAAAATCGATCAATCCTGCGGAGTGGCTACGGATTTGCAAAAAGAAAGATGTGGAAGTCAATCTTCTACAACATATCTGGACATTGATGTATGGTGAGACGTACGCCCTTCAGTACTTGGAATATGTCCTCTCACCATTCGAGCGTATAGATAATGTCCACGAAAGGAACAGTAAGGCAAAAGAGTTGGTGCAGTTGATCTTCTTGATCAAGAAGAAGAACAAGGTAAAGAAAATTGCCAGGAAGTTCAAGACCAACTTCCTTGGGAGATATCACAGGTCAAAGATTAGCATGGACATGGACTGGTGGATATATAACACCAAGTTGCACATGGACTTTAACTTGCAGTTGTTAGTGCTGTTCGCATCACCAAGAGATACTGTGATCTCGGTTTCCTGTGGGGTGAAAATCATCTGCGCAGCCTAAGTATGTCCTTGTGATTCATTTGCTCATTCAAGTCGAGTCAAGTTGATATGCAATCTTGATTATCAAATTGGTGCCAGTGAAAATGTCATTTTCCCTACTTTTATGTTTGTTTTTCAAACTTTAGTATAGTTTGTTTTTCCAAGTAGGCCTATTTCATCTCGAATCAAGTTGACTTTTCCCTTCTAGACATGCTGATCTTCTTTGTTGTTTGTGTAGATGCTGTCTTTGGACCACTTTGTCATAGGGAACTCAAAGTATAGCAACAACTTCAAAAGTTTGACAGTGAAGTCCAAGTTCCTGGACAAGGATGATTTTGTTGATGTTAGTTATTTGTGAACAAAATTAAACACGTAAAGAAATTAATGAAGGGCGCCTCCAGTTCAGGAAAGGGGAAACAGAGGATGACGGACAAAGAAGAAGCCACACACAACGGATTGCGGAGGGAGACTGCGGTAAATCTCGATGACGAGGATGTTGAGGGTGGTAAAGCCATCAAGGGAGAGGAGTGGAGTGATCCTGCCGATGCAATTGTTAGGGATTTGACTGGTGAAGGCACTGGAACATCAAATGAGGTTCACAATTGCAACAAGATGAAGGGGTCGTTAGATACATAGGCTTAGCAAAATAAGACACCAGTGGATACCAGACTCAACAATTTGCCAATTTCTAAAAAAATGATTGCTTAGGAGCAAAAGAGGTAGTCTTTTGTGCCTGAGAAGCAATGGATGATTGACTTAATATCAACCAACAAGAAGAGAATGAAAGAGCTTGCGAGAAAATTCATGAAGAGAACAAGAAGGCTCGGGAGGAAAATGGTGGGCTAATCAAGAATCTCATGGATAGTGTGCCAAACATTATGGCAACATTGATTGCACAGTCCATCTTTCATATTACTGAGGCTATCTTTAATACTAAACCAATGCAGGCGGTGGATCCAAACACGACATCGCCGCAGTTTATGATAGGGCAGGGATCTGCAAACATCGTCAGGCAACAGCTGGAGGGGTCGACATATCCGTCTACTAACACCCTAATGTTTGAGTTCCAACGATTGCAGCCGTCTCTAGCCTTCCCCGCCAACATTGTTGACTCCAATCCTGTGCCCTTTGACGTTGCTGCAAATCTTGTGGATATGGATCGTACAGCAGAAGGAGTAGAGGCCAAGTAGTCACAAGTTCCTGTGGCTGGTATTCCTCCAGGTTGTTTCCAATGACTCACTCAGCCTCTATTTCAACCTGATTTGAGTTGAAACTCCTTCCACTTTTTTTGTTTTTTACTGACAGTCAATTGTAGTTAGTAGAATTTAACTATTGAGTGATAAAACTTTGTATATTTTGTAAATGTTTTCTTCTTGGTGGAACAGTTTAATAAATTTTTTTTTTGCAAAATATTTTTGTATTCGATTGTATTAGTCGCAAGCTCTAAAGATGTATGCACAGAATCACTTCCTTTCCTTGATGAGACCTTACTAGACATAGGTACGATGTGTACCCCATCCTCTACATTGCACAAATCCTCCTGATCCCAGTAACAAAGAGGTTGGAGACAACATTCCTGATGATGCACTCTTAGAGATATACATTCCTCCGTCAAAATCCTTGGCTGCTATGACTGTGTTCTGCCCAGATATTGAGAAGGCAAGTGAGGTGAGCTTTATGTTGCCTTTAAATTGTATTATTGTATGGAGCGCAAGCGGAATATTGTTTATTTGTCAATGCGGTGCTTCCTGTTTTTGGGCTTCCTGGTTTCTATTGAGGATATATTTTCTTTTTTGGACGTTCCATTTTCAATACTCAAAATGTAGTGGACATTGAAATGGTTTAATTGTCATCACATTCTGCTATAACTCTTGAGCAAGGTAGGTGTGAGGCTTGCGTGACGAGTGGTGAGGCGGGGGATGCTGTCACGTGAGTGGCGAGCGGCGAGCAGGGAGCGAGGAATGGTGAGCAAGGAGCACTAATTTAAAACAAAAAAGAAAAAAAGAGGATGAATCTGGATGAATAAATAAAAAAATCTGGATGAAAAAATTGGACTATGTTGGATGAAAAAAGTAAATGATATTGGATGAAAAAAATGGATGATGTTCGGATGAAAAAAATGGATGATGCTGGATGAAAAAATTGGATGATGTTGGATTAAAATATTGATAGTGCTAGATGAAAAAATGGAAGAAGATAGGATAAAAAAATGGATGAAGATAGGATGAAAAGCAAAAAAAAGATAAAATGAAAAAAATAAATAAAGATAGGATGAAAAGTATGCGGTTTATAATTTGTGGAAAAATAAATCAAAAGCCTATAACCGTATAAAATGGGTATCTAAAATTGTAGATTACATTTGGCCCACAAATTATAGATTTTACATTCAAATATCTACAAGGGACTGTAGCCGTAAACTTTGGAATGGTTTAATTCTAAAGTAGAAAAATTAATCGCAACTACTGACGCACATGACTTGAATATAACAATTGCATAATATGCTTCTCAACTACAGATATAAGAATAGAATAATAATGCACACAAGAAAAGACATAATTACCAATAAATGCTTGGTACAAGAAGAGTGGATAAAAAATCATTAATACCATGAATTGATAAAAATGCCAATAGCAAATGCATTGTGCTTAATGACAAAGATTTTAATGAAGTCAAATCATTGGCAGGCTAGGAAGTTGTCAAGGTGTTGGTTCACCCTTAATTTAACATTAAAACTTGTACTCCAATTTTGGGTTCTATTTTGAGGCCTAAAAAATTGTAAACACTTGGATTATCATAGATAATTAAAATCAAAGTCATTGTCTGGTATAAGCTCATCATCTTGATAATCAATATATACTCTCTACCAAATGGCATATTTATTTGATAAGTACCATTGAACTAATGAACTCCATGTCCAGATGAGCACAATCTCACAATGGACGTGTTGTTTTTTCTATTTTTGTGCCCTTTATACCACAACATCACACCATGGTGACATTCTAATCAAGAGCGTAGGTAGTTTAGGAGTTCAAAGGTGGTAATTGATGAATACATCATACAGTTGGAAAAAATGCATAATGATTATCACAAATGTGGATTCTTGCAAGAAACATTGGATTTATTTTTTGTCACAATGAAAGTGAGTCTCTTGTCATCTTCTATAGATTTTGAAGAATAAATATGATGAATTTAAAAATTTTAATTGAAATGATCTAACTTAACCCCTAAAGTTCTTTGACTATGTTCGCACCAAAAATTCTCCAAAACTGCCATTTCTAGGACAAGTACCAATTTTTTGAAAAATATCATTTTTGGACATATATAATCCTAGGATCTTGTATTACTCTGGTCTGAGAATGTGTGGAAAAAATTTCATAAATTTCCATCGTGTAGATTGGAAGTTATTAGCGTTTGAAGTGGCAAAAGTCCATTTTTTGGCCCTGTAAAAAATCGAGCAGCTGCACTTCACAAGGTCAAATTATTATGAAAAAGAATAAAAAATGCTTGTTCTTCTTTGAATTCATTCTTCAGAGCAAGTTGGCTACATGCTTGAAAATTTTCAGATTATTTGGAATTATACAACATACAGGAAAAAAATAGTAAGTAGAAAAAAGTAGAGAATGGGACAAAACACTAAATTGTTAAGAATCTATTTATGGAATTGAAAAATGCCAATCCCAATGGTTGCAATGTTTCAATAAACAATCTACATCCTATAATTTTATTTTTTTTGAAAAAAATTGAAAATTGAGTGAAATAAACGACTTCAAAGTTTTTTTAGAGTAGACAATCCATAACTGCTCGCAAACTAAAAATCCTTGTAACATTTGACTCATTGATCAAAATGGTATGATTCAAAGCTTTCCATGTATATATAAATTTAATAAACCAATTTCAAATTTTTATTTTTGAAAAAAGTGATTTTTTTTTATATGCCTAAACTTCCCGAGTTGAGAAACAAACGACACATTAGGCCATAACTTTTGACTCATATTTCCAAATGTCATGAAATATGGTGCATATGAAAGATATTCCTTGTTCCCACCTTCTATAAAAATTTTAGACCAAAATATGCAAATCTTCAGTACTTGCCCAAAATTTCTATGTTGCATGTTGGTCTTTTAGGGCTTAATGATGGTAATCATATCCTTTATTTTTCAAACATTATATTCTTAAAAATTCATTTTGTCACACTTTGAATTTTTAGATTCATTTGTACAAGGTGACCATACATAATTAAAGATCTAGAGTTGAAATCTATATGGTGTATTTCTACAATAAGGGGCATATGCATACAAAGTAGCATCTAAATATATATTATTTTATGTCCTCCATGTCCATGCAAATAGGACTCACTTGCACAAGCACTTTTGAACTTTGAAGAGGGTTTCAACTTCATTTTTTTTTTAAAATTTGATCACCATCAAGTCTTTCAATGAAATGTCCAATTTTTAGTTTTTTTGGTTCATAATATTCTATTTATAAATTTTTTTAAACCTCATTGTATCTATATTTTGTATCAATCTGTCATTTTTTTATATAGTCTTGTAGTGGTACATTTAGTTGTTGACTTTTCTAATCAACAATTTAGGATTGTTGTAATTTATAGTACTCCTAGTACTTGTAGTATTGGACACTAGAAATGCAGTTTCTGCCAAAACACTAGAAATGTAGTTTTTGCCAGAATGCTAGAAAAACTGAATGGTGTTCCTTGCAATAATTCAGGTTGTGTTTTGGTGGTCCAACCAAAAATCTCTAGTAAAAACAAAATCTGATGTGAAGACTACAACTTGCGTCAAATGCAATGACATTTAACACAAATGCAACAAAAAAACTTCAAATATGGCATTTCCATCATGCATAGGAAATGCTGCAGGAAATGACTTTAGCTAGACTATGCTAAAAGTTGAGCTGTCTTCAGTGTGTTGTATCTTACCATCAGACTCTACAACATCGTCATCTATGAACTGTAGAATGCAAGGATCTAATAAATAGGCACTAGAAGTTGGCTTAGGATTTAGGATGGCAAACCTGTATAGAGAGTTAACTTTACAAAAAATCCTAGATTTGCAAAAAATCTATGATCTTGCAACTATACCTACCATGAAGCAATAATCTGCTCTTGAAGGTTTAGGGATAAATTTTTTTTGAACTCATAGTGAAAACCACCCCTCTACTATTGAACTGAACAAAATGAAAATAAATTTTGTACCAAGGCTCAATAAGCCACCTTTAGGACCCCTCTCTTGGTGTCAAGAGTCCCCTTAGGAGGTCTTTTCCTTAATGCAACTTTTGCAACCAAAGTCTGCAATCAAAACAAGTTGCCTAACAAAAATTGGAAAATAAAACAAGAGGATTTGGAGAAAGTTTGAAAAGTTTCATAAGGTCCTCCCTTGGAAACCCCTCTTGATGCCAAGAGGCCCTATGGAGGGTCTTCCTCTATGCAACTATTGCAGCCAAAGTCTGCAATTAGAACAACCTACTTTGAAAAAAAAATTGAAAATAAAACAAGAGGATTTGGAAAAAGTTTGAAAAGTTTCATAAAGGAACCCCCTCTTGGTGCCAAGAGGCCATATAGAGGGTCTTCCCCTATGCAACTATTGCGGCCAAAGTCTGCAATTAGAACAACCTACTTTGAAAAGAATTGGAAAATAAAACAATAGAATTTGGAGAAAGTTTAAAAAGTTCCATAAGGTCCTCTCTTGGGAACCCCTCTCTGTGCAAAGAGGCCTCTAAGGGGTTCAAACCTAAGCAAAAACAACCTGACACGTTTGTCCATTTGAAGAACTTCACATACTTGGTCACTTTAGAAACCTCTATTGGCCCCAAAAAACCCTGTGGAGTGTTTGAAATATGGAAATCTCAAACATTATTTTTCCAAAAAATAAATTCAACTGTTTCTTTTTTCAATTCTTTTTTTTCTTTCTTCCATACTTGGTGACCCTAAAAACTTATCTCAAGAGACCCTTTGGAGTGTTTGAAGCATAGAATTCTCAAAAAATTTTGTTCCAAAAAAGAATTTGTATTTTTTTTTTCTATTTTTTTTTCATGTTTGGTCACCTCTAAAAACCTCTCTCGGTACTGATAGACCCTTTGAGATATTTGAAGCATGGAATTCTCAAAACTTTTCTTTCCAAGAGATAAAAGAAAAATTTTCACCTTTTTTTTTCATACTTAGTCACCCCTAGAAACTCTTTTAGGCTTTGTTCCAAAATTTGAGTTTTCGGCTTTTTTGTAGGCACTTAAGCAGGTGGATACTTCATGGCGTCATCTAGCATTCTTGCAACAATCAAGTTCAAAAGAATATCATTGTGGAATTTGTGCATAGTGGATTTATTTGCTTTTATTTGTTTGATTTGTTCTTTGTGAATGCTATAATACGTGATGTGGTCTATAGTCACCCATTGCACCTCACTAATATAATATTGGATTGTTTTTGTTTTTGCAATTGGAATGGGCACAGGTGACGACCACATCCTCTTGGAATAATGAAAATGACTTAGCTAAAATCACTACTTCTACTTTTCTATGTGATATTTTAGATCTAAGTTCTTTGGATGTTTTGACACTTTGTGATGTAAAGTTGAGCTTATACATAGGATTGTTACAGTTATCCTTATGTTTCATAAATATTGTGATTTTTTTTACTCTAGTCTAAAATATTACATGTTTGAAGGAAAAAAGTAGGGTAATTTCTTAGAACCAAGTTTTAATAAGATATGTTTCAAAGGCTTTTTTTGGCACATATTTGCTTGGACCATATTAATGGCTCAAATAAATATGATGTTTGTGGTTTTTAGTGACATTGTGATGATTGTAAAAAATCTCTACATCTGATGACAGAAAGACTATACAGAATATCTGGATAAGAAAAAAATAGGACTATGAGGATCCTTCACAAGAGGTTGTATAAATGGATCCCACTCTTAGACATGAAAATAGATGACTGGTGATAATTAGAATAATGCCCTCTAGAAGGAATGTTCGAGAAACAAATCTTTTTTTTCATACTTGGTCACCCCTAAAAACCTCTGTTGGACCTAGGAGACCCTTTCAGAAGTTTGAAGCATGGAATTTTTAAGAAAAACTCCCCAAAAAAAAACATTTTTTTTTTTTTTTTCATATTTGGTCACCCCTAAAGGACATTCTATTGTTCCTTGCCTACGAAAGGTAGGTCAAGCAAAGGGTTCCAAGAACCCTTTTAGGAAGATTGAACCTTTATATATATAGAGAGAGAAATCCTTCTAAAGTCATTAGTTTTGTAATTGATACAAGATTAATTCCATTAGCTAAATCCTTTATTAGACACGTTTTTTTCATCTACTTAGTATTGACTTCAAAATATAGTGATCACCCTTCCTGCTATTAAATTGCTTGTATAGAAGTATAAGCAGTGAAGACCTCTAATTTCAAGCTCACAAAGTCAAAGTGACTTCAAGAACCATCTTATGTTTGTAAATAGATGACTCATTTAGTCATATATATAAATATATAATAAATGAATAAAGTACAAATTTTTAATGTCTTGTTCATAAGGATTAAAAGCAAACATCTATGTTGTGCTAAAATTTGAAATTAATTATCAATTTTCTCAAAGTTCAGAATATGTTTATTTTCTACAAATGAGGACCTATTTAGGTATTGTACTCATTAATAAAGTTGTACTAAGACTAAAAGGGCTAGTATTAGCATTTTAATTTACAACTAACATTACAAGCTAATATATCTTCAGCATACCTGTATTATGCATATAGCTTTAGAATCAAGATTCCATCATCTTCCTATTTGCTTGTACTTTGCATTCATAAACCCTTGAAGGACGCCACAGTGGTTTTTCCATTGATGATTGACTTTGAAACAATCTGCAAAACAAAAAAGAATCATTTTTCATGCAATTTTTTCAGTTACCGCATGGAATTTATAGAGTATCCACCATCTCTAATACGGTGATAAAGTAGCAAAAAGCATGCTTTATTTTCATCTTTTTTCCTCTCTACTATGACTATTTGAAGTATAGATATTCATTCCCTCAAAATCTGCCTGATGTCTTTATTTGGTCCACCTTGTTCAAATATATTGTCAACTGCATGTACTAGCTATTAAATTAGGTAAAAGACTTGAAAATTCTATTCAACACTTCATGACCAGTCATAGGGAAGCAACAACCAAGGTGACTAGCCCATCTTTTAAGTGTTAACATTGTGCATATTTTCTAACGATAATCCCTAAATGCCATATTTAACTACTTTTGGACTTTAGGAGTAATTTTAGACTATGTTTTGGGAGACTACATTGGGAGAGCTCCCGTTGTATTGGTTTTCAAGACCGCAACGCCTATGAAAGTGGGAAGATTAGAATGAAGTAGACCATGTTCATACCCAAGAAGAGGACAAAGAAACATAATAACTAAGATATTTCACCCATAGTACATTAATTCTACCTAACAGTAGAGAAGATTCATCGGAAAAGTTGCCGCTGTAGTGCATATCCCAGACTTTGGGATCTAAAGTGTTGCAAGAAAACAATGAAAACAAATATCATTCAACTTAGACTATTACAAAGACTAGTAAGCAAGCATTGTCTAACCCATTAGTATCTCCCTGCAGAATAAGGATCTGGAATTCTTCCGGTGTAATTCCCGCATTCAAACTTACGGTACAAGAGGACTGTTGGCACGGTGGAATGGAACTTGAAAGTAAAGAAAAGGTGAAGAAGGGTCACCACATTTTATTAACACCTGTCGTACGCGCAATCTAGGTGTAAGTATCCTTAACACAAAAATGTGCCAAGATAACATGAAATATCGTCCCAGGGAATTTCCGGATTCTATGTAGTATGTTCTAGCTATCCGGCTTTTCTATCTTTCTCTCTTCTCACTTACTTACTCTTTTCCGGCTTCCTTCAAAATCCGGATCATAAACTATCCGGAATCCGGTTTACGTCTCTGCTTCCAATCCGATTTTCTATACCTCTGTTTTACCATCAGAGGGTCCACTATTGGTCTTGTAGAGGGGTAGGGACTCACCACTCGTTGTTCTCCTACAATTCTAACAAACACAAATAAAAACACCCAAGTACTCAAAGGGTTGTAGCAAGACGAGAAGATCCGGATCCTCACAGCTCCCGGATGGTAAATCCAGAAAGCAGGTCACTCAGGAATACTTCACTCTCCCTAACTACAACGACAGATCTTAGAGTCAAGTATAAGGGGGTGTGATCTTTCTAGAGGTTGAATGAATTCTAAGGTTGGCAGATCTTCCAAACAGGTGGGAACTTCCTTAGGCGGGCGCTTACCTCCGCACGGCTTGACAACCGGACTCGCTTCCCCGCTACTCAGATCCGGACTACTCTAGTAGTAATTTAAAGACACAATGCTCAGCTCCTAAGTCAACAATCCAACAACATTACAATAGCACACTCTCGACTTAGACCATATTCTCCTAAATCCGGATTCCTCCTCACCCGTCCTTTCCTTCCAACACCCAGACCCCAAGGCAACACAATCCGGATACACTAATAAAGCCAAACTGCATACCCGAGG
Source organism: Neckera pumila (assembly GCA_963969595.1). Classification (NCBI taxonomy): domain Eukaryota; kingdom Viridiplantae; phylum Streptophyta; class Bryopsida; order Hypnales; family Neckeraceae; genus Neckera; species Neckera pumila. Next base: position 4,688,489 of record OZ018418.1, read on the forward strand.
GTTTAGATTTTGAAAAGGGAATGAAATACAAATGAATATCAACTAGGAGGGAATGAGGGGCAACTAACTTGCCCGCCCTTAAAAACCCAAATTGAAACCAAAGTCAACACCCTAAAAACAACAAAGGGAAGCCCAAAAACCAGGGCAACCTCACACACACACCAAGGAAATCCCGATTTAACCGGGAAAGTCCTTATCCCTAAATTTCTGGAACCCGGGCCCATGCTAGGATTCCGGTTCCGGATCTAACTAACTAAATTCTAATCCACCTCCACAAGTAATCCCCTTTGAACTACTTGGTCATCCGAGACTTCTTTGAACTACCGGCTCCCTGCTTGGTTGTCGATTTACCGGAACCCTTGGCTGGCGTCATCTTGGCAGCTCAAGGCGGATTCTGCCGGGTCGCAGAAGACATCTCTTCTTCATCCGTATCCTCCTCAGACTCAATAGCGGATTCAAACTCACCGGATTCAGAGTCTTCGATCTCTTGCTTTGCTGGCTTCTTACCTTCCGGCTTCCGCTTCTCCGACTTCCGGAGTTTGAGTTGCTTCCCAGGTTCTACCATCTCTAGTTCTTCTTTCGGATCCGAGAATTCGACCTCCACTATTTCCGTCTTCGTGTTCTTCCGGGTTTCCGGCTTGAGTTCCGATCTCGCCTCTGGAGCCGGATCTCCCAAATCGATCAACTGTGTCCCCCGTGCTGGGGATGGTTCCGCCATGTGGGGGAATTTCTCCGGATGCTCCCTTGCCGGATTTATTGTTCCCATACCTTCTAAGAGGTCCCTCCGGATTGGCAATCTCTGCCCTGTCTTTCCGGATCCCGCCGGAGACTGTGAGGAAGGACTAAAAGTACTCACTATTCCCCACTTCTGGAATTGACCCGAGGAAGGTACCTGGGGCAGCTTGAAGAGAGACTTCAAGCCTGGGTCTTCTTCTGTTCCGGAAGTTCCGGCTCTGTACTTGACCGGCGACTCCATGAAGATATCCGGAAGTGGCCCAAACTCGTCCTTGGCCACATCCAGAGGTCTCAGTAGCTGCCTCATCTCGTCCAAAACGGTCTTCATCTTGGCCTCGTAATCGACCAAGACTTGCAACACTCGAGATCCGGTGACGATGCCGTCGGTATCTAGTTTCTTCGTGAAGAGCACGGACCGGATGATCAAATGTTCCGGTTGTTCTACCAACCCCTTCAAATCCCGGACGAGCTTCAGGGCATCCGTCTCCTTCTTCTGGGCTGAGATCGACTGTCCCTCCGTCCAGTAAAACTTATTCTTGTAGTTATCACGTTCCGCCTTCAGCAGTGCGATCTCCTTGTCCTTTTCTTGGAGTAGTGCCGGATCAGGTCTCTTCCGGATTTCGTTGAAGATCTGATCTATCTCAACGTTCAATTCGCTGGCGATGCCCGTGATCACCCCTGCCATCTCAGCGTGCATCTTCCGGCACTGTGCCATCCACCGGGCTCCGGCATCATAGAAGTCGGAGACATCGGTATACTTCGGCGACGGCTGGGTCAGGGCCGGATTCGATTCCGGTACATCCACACTTGCTCTTCATGAGTCCGGATTGGTTACCTTATGCCGCTTCTTCTTCTCCAGCAGCTTCAGTTCCGGCTGCTCCTCCTCTTCTTCTTCTTCTTCGGTCGCTTCTCCCGTCGTCTTCAACTCCTCCGTGAATCCGTATTTCAGGATCTGCATTCCGGTCTCATACGCAACTTGTTCTGGCGAGGTCATGTAATCATAATAATGATACAGATGGAACAAGTATGTACTGACTGGACTCTGCTTGGCCTTCTCGACCGCCATCGCCATCTTCTTGACCTTCTGGTGAATTAGGCCTGCCCAATTCACGACCCGGCCTTCCAGTGCTCCAAAAATCGTATTCGCGACTGTGACCGTAACTCTCGTTGGTTTTTCTGGATATACTATGGGAATCAGGAAATTCAGTAACCTCCTATGACGCTCATTGCTACAGTCACTATCGGAGAAGCCCTCCTTGTGGTGCGGTGGCTTCTTGAACTTTCCTTCATGAAACTTCTCCGTCCGGGTTGCGCTTCCGGATCCGGACTACGTCAACCCGTAAGTTTCCGCCCACATCCCTTCCGTCCAGGACAATAACCGCCCCTTTGGCGTCGGCTCGAACTGGTTCGGTGCCCCAAAAACTAACTCCCGAAGAAAGTCCTCGCTCCTCACCGTCCAGGGTTTCCGGATGAACCCTATACACCCTAGTGTGGACAGATCTTCCTCTAACTCTAAACGTTCACCGGGATCAGATGGAATGATCGGGTATAAGATTTTGACAGATGGAACAATCTTCTGCCCCTGCGCTGACGTTTCTGCCATTGAACTCTAATCCGGTGCAATCGGCACCCTCCTTTCCTTCTCTCCCTATCTGGCCTAATTCACCACTCTTTCACTCTTTTAAGAGAAAACGCGCTCCAAACTTGCAAGCACACACCTCCTCGAGCGAAAGAAAGAGGGAGAAGAATGAGAAGATAATCCGCTTAAGTACCCGGCCAGTGACCGACATCCGTTGGTTCGATCATTTAATGCGTCGCTTTTTTCAAACGGATCCCTAGTTTCCGTAGGCCGGACCCCTAATTCGTAGGTTTGCCGGAATCCGGATCTCCTTCCGGTTTCCGGAACCGGTAAAAGTCCGTCTCTTACTCCTTCTACAAGTTTTTGTGAGCCGGAACTTTCCAATTCCCTAGTTTCTACTAAATGTGCCGGTTCACGGTTCCACTACTACAAAATTTCGAAAATATTTACGGAATTGATCCTAAACTAATCCGGATTTCTAAATAATGACATTGCGTGCTCCCACAACACCAATAAAGAAGGTCACAATCAAGAAGTTGCCCACGAAAAGAAAGAAAGGCAATCCCTATAGTATCTAAACTACTGACATTGACTAATGCGTAACAGAATTCCCAACTATAAGTAGCTCCTTCCGTACATACCATGGATCTTCTAATTTCAGGAGATCAATATCATCCCTCACGTCTACAGAGGGACCTATCAAATGAGAACGTGGCCATTCAAGAGGATCTATCTGAAGTACTGCAATAGTTTGATCCAAAAAAATGTTGTGCAGTCTCGGGCTACCTAAGATCCGGTTTAGTAATGCCCCACGGTGTGGATAAGGATTATTCTTGTTAGGAATGTTTGAACCGGCAAAAAAATGAAACCTTTTCCAAGTCTTTCGCAGGAGAAGACGCCGCATAAGCACCTCCAAAGTAGACAAATGCATGGAGGAATACAACCCATAGTGAGCCTGTTCAACCAATTGACTAAGGAAGTCATGGAAATCAAAGGGAACGTCGATTCTTTTCGGAAGATCTAGAACACCACCCTCCATGCATAAATCACTTGTAAGAACAACAACAGCCGCCTTTTGCACAATCAAAACATAGTAAGGAAGTTAACTCGTCAGACAGAGGAGGACAAAATTTCTAAAGAACGGGAGATTTCCCGATGTTATTCCAAAGGGGACTCACTATATTGAGAACCTTCAAAGAACGGGAGGTATCCCGATGAATTTAGAATGGACAGTCACTTCACTTAGAGCCAGTAAACAATGAGAGGTATTCCTATGATTTATTACGGACAATCACTACACTGAGAAGAAGTAAACAAGTAATGATCTCCTGTTGAATTAAGAATGGGTAGCCACTTCACTGAGAACCGCTAAACAACAAAAGATCTCCCGGTAAGCTTAAAAGGGACACTAACATTACGCAGATCTTGTACATGGTAGATCTCAAGAGGTTCAAATGGACACAGAACTTGACGGAGAACCCCTGCCCAACGGGAGATCTCCCAACATAGTAGAATTACACTCTTACATTATTGTATATAAACTGGATTTCGATGACATGGAAGTATGCCTACGAACTTGTAAAGCGGTAACTTAAGATAGACGGAATTCAACAAGCATGAGATGCAATAATTATCTTGCATCTAAACTACAAGCTACAAATACAATCATGGTCACGAGTCCTTGCCAAGGAATACCGCGACAGCTAAAAAATGATGGGGAAGTTCAAAAATTATGCATGTGACCAATAATTGAAAAGCAAAAACGGGATCACAGCTCACATAGAATTCATGTTGGGTGTAAACAAGGAACCATGAAGGAACAACTCGAGTGTGCATATGCAATGAATTGTCAAGAAGTATCACTTCAATCAGGATCCATATTTGCTAATGTATTGACTATTTGACAATTACAGGTTCAAAGAAATGTCTAATCAAGAATTTACAACAGCATTTAGAATTACAATTACAATTTGTAATCAGACGATTATGAAACATCATTCCAAGAAACTGTCGTCTCCAGCAACGGGAAATATCCCGATGAAGCCCCATGCCAACAGGAATCAACAACGCTGAATTCTAGTAATGATTCCCCAGCCCAATGTGGATTCTTAATCCACTGCATTTTGCCCGCTTGGAAGGGGATTCGCCTTCACATATACCGGCACCGCCTCATTCGAAAGAAGGAGGCCATCAAGCCATAGCATCAACTGCATGCAAAGGTAGTTGTCGAGCAGCTCACCGCGAAAAAACTGAGGAAAATCAGCATTATAAGCATTGTTCAAGATGTTCTTTTCTGGACTGTCGTCAGTGAGAAGAATGTTATCAAATGTAGACAAACTAGCCATGTTCGCAAATGTCGTCAGATCTTTCAGGAAGATTAGCTTATTGGGTGCAGATGGGGCCCTGTACGTGGACTTCGTGCATGCCCCTTGACACAGACAAATGACATCTTGACGGCCAAAGGAACAATCCGCGAGGACAATGTCCAACAAATTGTCCATGTTCTTTGGAGTAACACTACTCCAGAATGCAACATCCGCTCTACAACGCAGCCAATTAAGAAACGTGTTGACACCCGGGCAACGCTCAACATGGGGTTTATTACGCTTGTATGACCTGTGAAGAAGTACTCCATTCAAGTCAAGGACCACAGAATACTTTCGCCGAGGTACCTTTTCCAATGTGCTTGGTTGCGTTGTTGAAGGTCCACCACAATCTGCAGACAAGTATGGCAAAGCCCAGTTAGAGACAAGTCCATGAAAAAGCAAAAGGAACTTCAATGAAACCCTTAGAAATACGGAAGGTGTCACATGACGTACCTCTTACAATGGCTTCTTCCTTCCTCGCCCCTTCTGCTTCCCCGACTTTCGCACTCCTTCGACCCCCGTGTCCTTCGGCCCTTTCTTCTGTTTCCACCGATCCACTGTCAGAGGCCATCTGAAAAATGTCGCGATAAAGAATGAGTGCGCCTCCCAAACGGCCGGAAACTTGGACCGGCTGTTATTTGCCAAATGGCACGTCTGTCTAGCATGAAAAGCTGGCAAATTCAAAAGATCCTTAAACCTACTCTTCAAAGAAACCATGTCAGCATGCGTACGTCCCGGGTGTGGGACAGCAATCATTGGATTCACCTTCGGTTCAGCCACATCCGGACTCATTTGCGTGAGGTCCGCCATTGTATCCACCATAATGGTATCCGCCATTTCCGTGAACAGTGGAACAATAGGTATCTTAGGCAACAAGATATCTCCCGTTGCATCAGTAATCGGCTCCTTCCCCTTTGAATGCCGAGGTCTAGGAAAAGAAGCATAATCACCCGAGATCGGGAGATCTCCCGCTGCACCGACGCACTGCTCCGGCCTCAAAGGTACGTCATGTGAAGACTCTGCTGTGGGGGGCACTATGTCAACGATTGTGTCCTTCGCAAATGCAGCTCCTCCTTGTACTGCAACGATATGAAGAATGGACACAGCGTTTGTCGCTTCAAGAGTCCCCGTCGAAGCAACCTTTGCTCCGGACAATGTAGGGGAGGAGACGCTGGGGCCTTCATTCCCTGCAGGTTGTTGAGGGGCATGCGGCCGACTAACCAAAGGGTCATCACAAGGGAGGCTGATATCCAGTCTCATCTTCGTCCTCAACTCATTGCGCCAACCTGACTCGACCTCAACGAGTGCTGAGCTTGAAGCCATCCTCCGCCCTACCATGCCTATCTTCTCCGCTGAACGTGGCGTCCGTCTCCATGCAGTCTCATCCTGCGATTAGAACACGTAGGATTTCCTCAACAGATGATTATGCACAATGCGGAACTGGCAGCGGGAAATATCCCGATGATTAGGTACAATGACTGACCTTTCTGCCTGGACTAGTTTCCTTGTCATTCTCCATGTCCTCCTCGGCGTGAGGGATACTTGCGGTGATTAGAGGAGTAGGAGTTTGAATTTCCTCATTGTCATGATCACTTTCTGTGTGGGAGGTACTGTCTTCCTTGTCCGAAGCATTGTCTTGACGTCCCGTGTCCGTTCCTATGGTCTGGTGGTTTGGAGAGTCGTCCTGCACTCCCAAATGAATGGAATCACCCTCCCATGCGGCGGCAACAACTTCGTCTCCCTGTTCACTTTGTGAAGTCAGGCCGTGATCCGAAGGAACGATGTCAACATCGTCGCCAACTCCTCTAGCCTCTCCCCCTCCCTCTTCGCCCTCTCCTCTCCCCTCCTCGCCCCCTCCTCGCCATCTCCTCGTCCCTCCTCCTCTTCCTTGTCGCTGTCTCCCCCACCCTCCTCTCCCCCACCCTCCTCTCCTCCACCCTCGTCTCCCCACCCTCCTCTTTTTCTTCGTCCTTATCCTCCTCATGAAGGAATTGAGCATTATGCAATTGCTCCCAAATCTGCCGGGCGACCAAAATTGCCTTGGACTCTGATTTGGAGTCATAAACGGCTTCGATAACCTTATTCGAGGAGACCTGGCAGCATTGTAAAAGCAAATGTCAATGCACTGGAAATTGATTGAGTTACAAAAAATAATGGGAAAGAGAATGAATTAGGGCTTACCATTGCAAGAGAAGTAATTTCCGGACCGCCGTTCACGTTAACAATGACCATGTTGTCGGTCATGTGGTTACGAAAAATTTCCATCGCCGCGGCAATGGAGAACCAAGGCATATTCGATCGCCTGTACAACTTGTCCACTTCGTCCAAATCTCTCGAGAAATACACAGCAGACATCTCAATTGCACTCCTGAAGAAATTGTGGAAGCTACTCGTCGGATCGTGGAATTCGTCATAGGCAAAGAACAAGACCAAGTACATGGTGAAATACGATCTTGTCACTGGAGGGGGGAAGCCATCCACTTTCTTCGGAATGTAATGAATTACATGCCAATCCCAGAGCCGGACTTTCATGTCCTGCCGCCGCCTCTCCAGGTGTGCTAGAATTGCATGAAATCCAGCACCATCCGTTATAAGTACTGTTGGTGAACGGGCTCTCACAAGGCATCGATCACTATCCTTGTACTCCATGGCATCGAATACGCGGTTCAGATTCCGGTTCTCCAGGAATTTAGCACGAGCACCGCGGCTGGTCATTTCGAAGAGAAACCAGAAATACATGTGGTTCTTTGCTTCACCTCGCCATGCCTTTACGGAATCTTCTGCCAAAATCTTGCTAATGTCCCAGCATTTCTCGTCCATGACCTTGCATAGATAGTCCCTTCCGAAGTCCTTGGCAACATATTCCTGGATCTCCTCTGTATGCGCATTCATGAAGATCTCCCACATCTTCTTTACCGCCTTTGGACAGTTGCTTGGATCGTGTCTCTTGTTTAGGGCCTTTGTACGACCCTCTAGCCACTCCTTGCCCAGCTTCGTTGCCATGCTCTTACACTACAAGAATATAGCCATTCTATGATTGCCTCTATGACTGCGTTTGCAGTCATTTAGGACATCTATGATTGCCTGAGAAAATGGGGCTTTGCAGTCATTATGGACGACTCCTTTAGGACATGACTACAGTTTTAATATCACCAGCTGCCTTTGTACAAGGATGGGTTTTGGATGAATTATTCCAACGTGGCCTGTGACGTGTTCATATACGTCCGACGTGGCACCCCGGCCCGCCAGTCATACTGTAGTCATATTCAAGTCACACTGTAGTCAGGGTTCATATGGTGGGGCCCACTTAGTCCACGTGGCAATTTCTGATTGCCGCTACTGTACAACGTTTACGCAAGTTTGGGCATTGACAAGTTGTCCTACAGTTATTCCCTAGTAGAGAGGCAATTCAAGCAGAGTCATTCCTGTGTATTTAATTGCAACTACAGTTGCTGTTTAGTGAAGTGGTAGTTAAACCATAGTCATTTCTGAGTTGTGCTTCAGAGGCACAGTAGTTGCATGCAAGTAAATGGTCATTACTGCGGTTGGCAGCATACTAAACCTCAGAACTAAGAGCTGTACGATGTGGGCATACACCTGATCATTTACAACAATGGCTACAACAGAGAACTAGTAGCTAACAAACATAAAAATGATTGAGAAGCCTAATTGATGTACAAGCAATGGATGCACACACCATTATAAAATGAAAGACAACACAATCATTCTGTCAATGTGTCAGTTCATGATTATGGTTTTAGGTATTATTACAGAGAGGGATCTGTGAGTTCATGCAGTGACCACTTCAGCACCAGCATACATGCCCTCTTCCTACAAAATCAGGGCAATACTGTACTATATGGTGCTATCAATCTTGCATCCAATCATCACACTAAAATTACACCCACAGCCAACTAATCTCATGGGTTTAACCTTATGTACTTAGAATCACAAATGAGATGTCCACCTTGAACGTCATGCAATACTTCTTGCTCAGCGTCCTTCTTCGAAAACATCAACGGCACATTGGGCTGCGAAACCAAACGCACGTCCACTCTAAACCAGACATCCGGTATTGCCATGCTGTGGAACTTATCAGTCCCTCCTATACCACTGATTCTTTCTAAAGCCACCTTCTGGCGAGGGGCTCTTGGATTGACAAGGTACACATCGTCACCAAAGGTGAGCTGCAAGAAAGACATGTCTCATTAGTTACAAAAAGTACTCCTGGCCCTGAGAACTTCAAGATGTACGTTTCCTTACCCAAGTAATTGCTCACAGAAGACATGACTGATACTTGACTGACAGTTTCCCTAGTCAACTCATACATGACTCCTCTGAAAGATTAACGTCACTACCAAATGACTACCCAGTCATTCCCCAATCATTGAACTGAGACAACATTCAGTACTGGCTTCTACTTCCCCTGAACACATTTCCGTATTCCAGCACATTCAGGGTTGAGCATCTCACCTTCTTCTTCCAAGATTTAGGGTTCTTCTCCTCCACTGCTGCTGTCTTCGTCCTCATTCCCCTCTGCTCCGCCTTCTGCAAACACGCACGAATGGCTTGTTAGAATTGATAACAAATGGAAGGCAAGGGGACATGAATGACCTTAAACCAAATGGTCCATAAGTCCCCTCACCTTCCCCTATATGTGCACTGTCACTGAGATCTGAATTCTGTGTCACATCATCTCTTTCAACTACATTATTTTGCACATGTGTAGCCTTTTGTGCATGGAACTTGTTGACATCTGTAGCAACATACAGAGCTTCCAGAAGTGGCCACAATGTGGACTTCAAGTAGTTGTTGTCGTCAACCAGTTTTGCCAAATTAGCGACATAGAATGCACTAGTGATAATCACATTGGGACATGGGTTGCAAGACACTCTTGATGCATTGTTGTCAAGGACCACGGTGTTCAATGGGCTAAATTGAAGCCATTCACTGTAAACTTTGGACAAAGGTTTGCCCCAAGCTATTGGATTATCCCCCTCCAATTTTGTGGCCTCACATTGTTTTCCACCCCACACAAACAGAGGACTGAAGTCATGATGTCCTTGTGGCCTTTCCATCATCGTGGGCACAATGTCATCCATGTAAAACTGACTCTTACTGCCCCAAAATCCCACTATGAAATTAAAGAAGCATCGTGATGAAAAGGGCTGCAACCATGGCCTCAAAAACACCCTCCTTGTTGTTGTTCTGAACGTTGGCCTAATTCTAGAATTTGGGTTCTTTTCCTCAGCCAGATTGCAATCCAGCAAGGTCCCATGAATGTTGACAATGAGCAATTTCTTTTTGGCATTTTCAATGGATAAAATGCGCAAATTCAGGGCAGCTCTCACCTGATTAGACCTCGAATCAAGAAGTGTTGCCTTGCCATTTACCTCGCTGGATGCTCTTGTGGCCTTCTTCTTCATCTTGGGAGAAGACTTTGTTGGAGCAACGCTTGCTTCCACTACCTTCCCCAAGTCCTTCGCCGTGTCCTCCCCATCTTGGACCACATCCATCGCTTTTGTGAGCTTCTTCTGTTTTGGAGGGGAATGCTTTGTTGGACCAGCAACAGCCACCACTACCTTTGCGGTTTCTTCCACCATGTCGCCCCCAACCTCTCCCAAATCCATCGGATTCTCTGGATCATTGCCTGTGACATGCGTGGCACCACTACCTTTGCTGTTGTTGACTTCCATAGCCCCCCGATCCTGCACCTCTGCTACAGTAGGCGCGCCAGCTCCTTGGACAGGGACGTCATCAACAGGGATGTCATCGGAGTCCTTAAAGAAATCAGCAGCCGCATCCACCGCATCTGAAGTCGGAATTGACTCCATGCACTTGGAAGACAACTCTTGCACATTCCCCATCCAAGTGTCATTCTCCGTGAGGGGATTCAAGTCTGCAGGTGGCTTCGATGTTTCAGCAACACGTACCTGCCCCGGGGACGATTTTGCCTGCTTAGGATCTTTAGCTGCGGATGGTGACTGCACTTCGGAGTGCAATGTCTCTGTAGCCCCACTTGTCGTCTGCGACGGGCCGGGAGGGGGAAGCACCTGCCTGGTCACTTCCTGACAATTCAGATTGCTGATTAGGTCGACTCTGACCCCCTTTAGCAGCAGACTGGACGTCTGAACCTCTAGTGCAGATGGGCTGCCATGGGAAGTATCCTTCTCTTTTCCCATGAAAGTGGCAAACATCGACTTCAACTCCTCCACCGTGTTGTTCGTAGCTGTTGTACTGACAAGAACTTTTGAAAACTTGCACTTCAAGTCAGTTTGAGACTTCTCTATAGCACAGATTCGAGCTGAATCTCCAGAAGTGAGAGCCTACAGTTTGAGGCTGCCATTCAGACAAGGGAAACGTGGAAGTCAGCCAGAAATCACATCCCAATTAACGGGGCGATTGGTGAATGACTAGCCTACTGATAAACAACTATGTTACAACTCATTCAGCCATGAAGTGGCAGAAGCTGGTACTGCTTGACGACTGCTATACAACCACTACCAGAGATGTTATTGTGTGACGACTGCGGCACAACTATCGCAAACTAAGTAATGACTTTGCGGTTTTACTGAACCTGTTAAGCTAATCTTCTATGAAATTATTCATAGCGTTCAAACGAGGCCTCCCATGATACGGATATAAAGGTGGAATGGCAAAAGCACTTAATGAAGATTAGGGTTAGGCAAGTTGAACTTATGTGAGCAAGGAGATGAGACAAAGAACCTCCAATACCTTAGCGTTTCACTTTTTCCTATCAAGCAACAACGGTTTCACTAATGAACTTGAACCCTAACACTTTCCTTTCTCTCCGAAATGAAAGCCAACAATACTGGATCGCCACATTGACGCTACTAATTCTATAGCAACATGAAGACATACGGGAGAGTAAAGTTAAGAGGGCCTTACCGACCCACTTCGGGTCAGGCCGGGAGAAAGTTGCATTCCCTTGGCAGTGTCCATTAATCCTGGGCTGCTGGAGCGTCCCTTCTTCTGCACATGACATGCAAGCACCTTATCAGTTACAAAAAAATTCATGTTCACGCATTCCTTACAGAGTACAACACAAAATCACCAAGAAAGAAGGCCGGGTCCATACTCCATGAATGGGAAATACAGAACCCGACACTCACCAACTCTGACTCCTTCCCTGCCTTCCCTTTCCTACCCACACCGGACAAATTCTTCACTTGTCTCCTTGCGTGGGCCATTGTTGCTGCTTTCTTTTGTTGTTTCTCTGTAGCCCAATAGTCTTGCAGCCTCCCCCACTGATCGGGATTCACATGAGATGGGCAATTGTCTTCCCCATCCCCAATGCTTAGGAAATGGGCCTTCAGCCTACAGCGCTCCATCTTCAAGTACCTCTTGATGGCATTCTTGAAGCCCAGCATGCTCAATTTGTTGCCCAAGTACTCAAAGTTGTTGTCTAGGGTAGCCTTCAATTTATCCACTCTTTGATGCTTCTGTTTATCAAAGTCTATAATGCTCATGTCAAGAATGCGGGGCACATACGTCCTCACTGAGCTATCCCAAGCGTTCTTACCCGGACAAGCTGCATCAATCTCTCCTTCATCTGTGACTAAGATACTATGAGGTTTTTTCCTAGCCCTGTTGCGATTCCTTGTCCCCTCGTCATAGACGCTGCGCTTCAGACGTCATGATGCCCTCGCAGCGCTATCTGCTGACATTTCCCCTGCCGGTAGGAAGTGTGTCAATTGAGAATTCCCCGCCCACGTGTCTGGATAGGGAGCTGAGGAAGGCTGTGCACCAACACCCCACTGCGGAGGGTGCATCGGCGGTGGTGGCATCCATTGGCCGGTGGGCACCCACTGCCAGTTGCCACCATACGGAGGCGCTTCTTGCAAACGTGGTGCAGGCGGATTGCCACCATACCCAAGCACTTCCACCCCACGTTGTGCAGTCGGAGAACAAGGTCTGTAAATCTTAATCGAGGATCGCACTGGCAGCTCCAATCTCTTGCGCTTTGTCCTTTTGTCGATTAAGTTCTCCTCAGCATCCAAGTCATCGTCCTCTGAGTCGAAGACCTGCTTCCCAATAGCAGTACCTGCACAAACGGGAGAGAGTATTTTGAGAAGCTCCCTAAAACCGTGAAAGAGTATTTTCATGTGTGGCATCCTGTACGTAGCAAGAAGCAGCAAGCAAAACCCTAAGTCGACTCTCCTTCTCCATCCGATTGCACTATTCACTATGACACAACACCAACTTCAATGCGGGATGCTGATCCACAAAGCAAATCGAATTATATCCTTCACACCCTAGACAGAGCGGAATTTTCAAAGGTATACAGTCCACTACGATGATGCTCCAAAACCCTAGTGAGCGCATAAAGAGGCCCACACCCTGAAAAGACTCAATTACCTGTAGCCGGGACCTCCAAGGCCGCATTCTCCTGAACATGTGCACAAACTATTTTTAGACTCATCATACCTGCGGCAATGCCTTCATCATCCGTTTTTGTCTCATCGGAGGAAGAAGTCGCATCTACACTCATTTTGCCCCTCCTTCGCACGCGCGCGCTCTTGCGTCGTCCGTTCCCATCCCCCTTCACTGGCCTGCTGGGCTGACTCTATTTCTGCAATCGGCTGCTTTTTCTTGCAATGTCGCCCCCTCCCTGATCGGCACCTTTCTCCAATGCCTTCTTCTGTGGATTTAGATCCTTCGCCCTGCAAACATGAAGTCACAGCTTGAAGGACTTGAACGACAGACAATGGGGTAGGACACAGAGAATGCAAGAGTGCGGGCGTCGCTGGAGGTCGACTAACATCAAAAGCTGCATTGCAGGCCATGGATAAGTTCTAGGGTTCCGCCGGCATTTGGAAGCCTCCGTACGCTGTCGTAGCACAGAAAGCACAAAATCCTTCTCTAAGGCCTTAGTGGACCCTAAAGTGACTCGTGTATTGTTCCGCAGAGATCTTGGTGTAATTTCCCTAATTGGCCGAAATGAAGTGAGTTGATATCCCAAAACAAACCCCAAGTATTAGTCTAGACCGGTTCCAATTCTAGTAATCCGGAACGGGAAACTCCTTTCCCACATATATATCTATCCGGTCTAGAGTATTTATCTATGTAATAAATTCGAGTTTAACCTCTGGACCAAGAGGGATCTACAACTTTGGGCTTCAGGAAGGACGCTTAACTCCTACCCTCCGAGTTTTAACGTGTCAGAAGATCCACGATATAAACCTCAAAAGAAAACTTTGACAAAAACAGCGAGAAAGAGACCTTCCTCACAACTAGACCGGATTGACTACTCAGGCTAACAGGTCACGCAAGAAAGTCTGGATTCTCCTAACAATTACTACAACGACATCCTACAAGACAATCCACGGCCTAGGTAGAGAAGGGGCATCAGGAAAACATAGGAGAGCTATAATACCTCTTAACAAAAGCAAGTTCTAATCCTTGCAAGGAAATCCTGTGGTATCCTGTCTAACACGCAATCTCTCCAGGGATTGGATACTTCCTGTATCCGGGTATCACTTCCTCCTTATCCAACTCTACATGATCTCACTGCTCTTACAATAACACGGACAAGTGCTAAAAGGTACAGCTCACGGTTGTGAATTGAAAAACTTCAATGGCATTTGCAGAAAAACTGGGAATACAAAGTATGAAAATGCTACCCGGATTCAACCTAAAATCCGCCTTCAAATACTAAACTATCCTTCAAACTCAAAAAGCGCCTAAGGCCAAAAACTGCCAAAGGAATGACACGTTTCATTCCTAACTTCCTATCAATTTTAGGCAACCTAAGCTACAGTCAAAAAGCTTCCACTTAATGTGGATCTTAGATCCTAAAAATCCGGACTCAACTTGAGTCCTAACTCCTTTTTCACTGAAAATATTCCTACTCAACTACTTGTCAAAAATCTAGGCATGCAGCCCTACAATCACTGCCAGAATCTTCACCTACTTTCTAGTCTTCTTAACTGGAGAAAACCCCGCCTTTGCTGGTCCCTTCCGGGTCATGGGCTTCTTTCCGGTCTGCTGTCTCGCCATCTGTTTAGACCGGACTTTGGCCTTCTCTCTGGCCGCTTTCGCCTTCGTTGCTCGGGTCTTTGCCAGGGCTTGATCAAGATCTGAATACGGTTCAGAATCCTCATCGGACCCGGATTCCTCTTCATCATCATCGGAATCCTCTTTGTCTTCTTCCTCTTCCTAAGCCTTGGTGAATTTCTTCTTAGCCGACGGTGGCTCAAGAACCTTTCTCTTTTGCGGGACGGGAGCAGGTCTGGCCACCTTGCTCTGAGGTGTTGCCTCTCCTCCAACCGGTTTCCTGATTAGACCACTACTGGGTGAACCTGATGGAGTCCCGCGACCGGCTCCAGCCTCCGTCTTCACCACGGACTGCATCAGGGCCGTCATCTTCTCTGCCTCGCCGAACTGCATCTTCTTCCCCGGAGTCTTGGGAGAAGACTTGGAGGGGAAGAGACTGCTGATATTCTTCGTCTTGGTTCTCTTCTCTGGAGTAGACCCTCCTGGTCCGGTTGCCGGTTCCGGTCCCTGTGCCTTGGCTGGATCAGGTGCCGTCACCTTCGTAATCTCCAAATCGTCATCCTCTGGGATGGGGTTGGTGACTTTGGTGCTTTCCACCTCGGTCTGCTGCTCCTGACTAGTCTTGGTTTCCTGGTGCTCCTCAGGTACAGGTAAGGTAGGTTGCTCATGAGAAGTCTCACTTTTACCCGTGTCTTCTGCTGCTGACTGCTGAACTGGCTCTTGATATGGTTCCGGTCTCAGTTCACTATGAGGATTTACCTCACGCATCACTTCTCGCAGCTGCTCCAAGGTAGATTCCATCTTCTTGTGGTAAGTGATCATCGCTAGTAGGAGCTTCTGGTGTAGCTGCCTTCCCTCCGTCATCACTTGTTGGTCAAACAAGTTAGCCTTGTTGACCACTTCACCCGGATGGGTGATGAATTCCCAGATTCGGGAAAGGGTGTCCTTCGTCTGCTTGGAGAACGTCCTCTCCATCTCCACCTCTTCCGTTTTCTGGTGCAACTCTTGTTTAAGAGCGGCCACTTGGCCGGAAAGCTTCACCAATTCCTCCTTACTTTCATTCTTCTCCTTCTTCCGGTTAAGCTGGATCACCCGAGTTAAAGCTTGTGCTGGGTGGTCAACGCCCACCGTGGTGCAGATGGTCTGCATTGCACCTTGTACCACCGCGTATCGTTTCCTGAAATCACTCAGATCTTGGGGGATCCTGTCCAAAGGCTCTTCTCCCCAGACCGGATCGGTATCTTTAGTCTTCTCTCTCTCTACCGGATCCTTTCCTCTCGTTTCCTCACCCTTGTCCTCAACCTCACTCTCCTCCTCCTCCTCATCAGACTCATCCTCATCGTCCTCTTCGAAGGACTCTTCTTCATTTCCGGTCTCCTGACCTAAGTCAGGAACCTCAAATTCTACTAGTGCTGCGACGGCCTCATATTCTACCTCTTCCTCTTTTATCATCACCTCCTCTGAATGATACAGGTGATAGAGGAATGGACAGATGGCGAAAGGCTTAGCCTTCCCGACATTGTTGACCATTTTCAACACTTGGTCCTGAATGACCAAAACCCAATCTACTTTTCGGTCTCCTGACAGCGCGCCAAAGACTGTGTTGGCTAGTGTTAGAGAGACCCGGCTTGGCCTTTCCGGGTTAAGAATGGTCAAGACGTATTGCAACAAACGCCTCTCTCTCTCATTGACGCAATCCATAACCGCAAAACCATCCTTCTTGCTAATGGGGCTTCAAAACTTACCCACTATGAATTGGTGCTTCCGGGATGCGTTGCCTTTGCCCTCCCAGTCGAACCGGTACACCTTCCTCCACATCTCCGCCGTCCAGTTCTTGGGCTTCGCACGGACCGTGGTCGCGGCTTGAGTTGGTGCTCCAGAACTCAACTCAGCCACTATTGCTTCACTCTGGAAATCCCACGGTCTGATCAGGAAGCCAGCGCATCCCATTTGCTCCAAGTCCTCCTTCAGCTCCGCCATCTCCTTGTCATCCTTGGGTAATTGCGGCGTCACATAGCGGAGCGAGATGGTTGCTCCCCCGCTATGACTTGCGGCCATATCTCC
This sequence comes from Neckera pumila, assembly GCA_963969595.1. Lineage (NCBI taxonomy): Eukaryota > Viridiplantae > Streptophyta > Bryopsida > Hypnales > Neckeraceae > Neckera > Neckera pumila. The sequence goes on from OZ018418.1 coordinate 4,705,250, forward strand.
CCTCGTTCAGATGGAATCGATCTACTGTCGGGTATTGATAAGACTAGTGATCCTCACGGCTCACTCTCTCTCTCCTTTCAGTTGGAAGGTATTAACTCTAAGCTTAGACGCCAACAGCCTTCTCTCCCTCTCAATAACCTTCCAGCACTCTCGTCTGCAGTCTTGTCAACTCAAAACACCAATACTACCTCTCAGACCGGAAATCAGTAATCGCGTACGTTGTACAATTCTCCATCAGGGCAGGAAATCACAAGTGACTAACCTCTAGACAGATAGGATCTAAAAGAGCCAATCCCAGCAGCTCTTAGTAATTACCCTAATCAAGGCTTTGCCCGTTAATCCTGCCCGTTTAGGATTCCCATTAACTAATGATTAGAATGCTCCAATTGTTCCCTAGGGTTAAGTAGGTCACCGTTGGATGCCGGTTTCCTGTTATCCCTTTCCTGACCCGGTCTAAGCAAACTCAAATTCCGGTTCCTCGTTTCCGGTACATTCAGTTAGCCTTTACACTAATTCTTGATCAGTCCATTTCCGATTTCCAGTTCTAAACATTGGACGGTCTATAACTATCGAAAAATCGAAAAAATTTACTACTAAGAAGAATATTATTCCTTCATTTATGTTTTAATATAGTAAAACTAGATTTTCATGTTCCGACATACGCCGCCAAAATGCCGTGTAGTGTATGCAACGTGGCGTTCTCCAACATAACGCCCCCAAATTTAACTAACTGACTACCCCTGGACTCATGTACAACTACAACATGACTACACCGCTACTGGAACAAGAACTGAAGTCATATATTAGTAGTACATGTAACTGGCACTCTACTGTGGAATGACTGGACTCGATTTCCGAGAGAAATTAATGTGGCCTTTAAACAAGCAACCGGACCAACGGACACCAATTCCACAGAAACTCGTTTGCATGGACAATGAAAGGCACAAGACTGACATCTTCTGTATGGCCTCCTCCATAGGCTGCACTTTCCGCCTCAACAGCGCTACACGCTTGTCTCTTTGTAATTCGTACGGGCACTTGCCCTCGTCTCCTATTCCCGCGTTCTCTTGCTCCATAGCTTGAGATTGGAAGGCTGGCAATTGCCCCGTCGCACTCGAGCAGCGGTGTAAAGGACTTCAAGTCGAAAGAGAGCGGGTCCGTCAGGGAACACACAGGCGCACTTTCATGCTATCTTGCTGCAGTCATTGGCGTCCAGTGCGAGGAACACAACTTAGGTAGTTGCGGAAGAGGCAAATTGGAGGAGGCTTCCAATAATCATGCGTGGGGTGCATGCAGGAGGAGCCGGGGTGGTGCTGTAATCCTTAACCGCAGCCTTTCCAGCATCGTGGAGGGAGTTTTGTGTGAGGGAGGGAAGAGGAAGATGACGGTAGCGCTCTTCCGTGTTCTTAGAGCGACGGCGGCACTTAATCTCCACCTAGTATGGTAATAAATGTGCACTCCATTTGCTAATTGTGTTGTGGACGTCAATCAAGAGAGCAATGCATGTCCTCTAAGTCGGTGACATTTTAGTGGAATGGCCATTAAAGGAGGTGGAATGGGATCCTATCATTGCCGATTGTGCCCTTCATTCACCCATGCTTTCGGGAAGTGTTGTCCATCTTGAAGCGCTCATACCTGTTGAGGACTAATTCAACATGTTTGCAAACATGTAATTTTGTACTAGAGTATGGTGGTTGGCATGATGATCCGACACTCTTAACCTAAATTACTGTGCTTTCAAATGTTCTCCTGTCTTCCTGTGCATACCATGTTGGGGTTCGTTGTGCCTGTGCCACAATGTCGTTTGTCATTCTCCTTGTATTAACGAAGGGGCCGTTCTGTACATGGTAAATTAAGGTGGCAAAGTAATTACGTATATCCTAAATCCAAAACATTAGTACACGACTCTTTCTTAACTTGCTACAGTCATTCTGTAGTTGTATGCAGTAGATACTCAGTGGACCTTGGTACTTGGAAGTCATTTCTTAGTTGCAGTCAGTTGGCTGTGATTTCAGCGCAGTCATTTTTTAGTTGCAGTCAGTAGGCAATGAGTCTAGCGCAGGGATTTTGTAGTCTCTTCTCATAAATGTAATAGTGTCTTACAGCAGTCCCCCGAAATGTATTCGACAGACCTTGAATCCTGTACTTCATGTGAGTATATCCCAAATTTGCGGAATTGACAATTGGGATCGGGCATCCTTGTGCAGTGATTGAAGTCTACAACTCCTTGCAAAGATGCTACCAGGATGCTTGCCCCTTTCAAATCCGCAAAGGCAACGTCTCCGAGATGACAGATTGCGGATTTGCGAGAGAGAGAGCTCATCAACTGAACGCTTCCAAACTCCATTGCCCATGCACGGAGTGCCAAGGTCAACAAAGACTTCTAATCAGAAACGTGCGGGAACACCTCCTGCGAAATGGGCGGCACCCACACTTCAGGGTGTGGAGAGGGCCTGGCACTTGAGACTTGTCGGACGATGAATGGGAGGACGAATTTTAGGGCCCTGGTGAAAACCGTACTGTAGGTGTGGACGCCCAAGTGGATACTCCAGGGATCCTGGAGAATGCATTCACTTAGGAAGATAGGACAAATGATATTGAGGATAGAGTTTTGGAAGAAGTGGCAGAGGCTTTCCAGACCGCTGATTCAGTACAAAGTGACTGCAGTATGGGGTCACATCATGGCCTGCCAGAGGATGACGAAGTTCCTCGTGATGGGGAGCCTGTTGGTCAAACCGGGGAAGCAGAATGGGAGGACCAGGAGTTTCATCCTCGTCAATTGGAGGAGGCAATCAAGACCTTTATAGTGGCGCCAAGTGCACGGAGCTGGCAGCCACTATTTTGCTAATGAACTTGTGCACAGTACATGGAGTGAGTAATACTTTTGCAGATGAGGTGTTCAATATCTTGTATGGTCACCTGTTGCCTAATCGGAATTGTTTGCCGAAGAACTACCATGCGGCCCAGTCGTTGACACAGTCATTGGGACTCGCATACACCAGCATTCACGCGTGTGAGAAAGGTTGCGTTCTTTTTAGAGGCTTACACGCAGATGCAATGCGCTGCCCTCAATGTGACGGGCCTAGGTATAGAGATGAGGCAAGGAAGATGTTACCCGTCAAGGTTTTGAGGCACTTCCCCATCATACCAAGACTGCAGAGAATGTTCAGGAGCCCAACCATTTCAAAACTAATGCTGTGGCATTCGGAGAATAGGAGCGATCGAGAAGGTGGGGATAGTTTGGTGCGACATCCCTGTGACTCAAAGGCATGGCGGCATTTTCACGAGAACATTGACCCAACTTTCGGAAACGACCCCAGAAATGTCCATTTTGCCCTTGCTGCAGATGGGGTCAATCCATATAAGCAAAATCGGTCCAACTGGTCTACTTGGCCGATATTGCTGCTGAATTATATTTACCACCTTGGTTGAGCACCAAGAAGTTTTTCATCATGTTGTCCTTATTGATCCCGGGGAGGCAATCTGTCACTTGTGAAAATTTTGATGTGTTCTTAGAGCCACTCGTGGAAGAATTATTGCAGCTATGGGAAGGTGTTCCGGGTTATGACATCGCAAAGGAGGGAAGTGCAAGAGTTTTCACTTTGCGGGCCATGTTCCTATGGACAATTCCCGGTTTTCCCGGTTATGGGGTGGTGGGTGGATTTTCCCATCAGGGATTTGCAGCTTGTCCCTGGTGCGGATCAAACTTGGGTGGAGAACACTCCGTGGAGCTAGGGAAGCAGACATTTGGTGGGACAAGGCGGTGGTTGCCATTAGAACACAATTACAGGTCAGCTCACATGAAAGACTTATTTGATGGCTGCATGGAGAATTGATCCAGACCTCCGCCCGTGTCTGTCAAAGACCAGCTATAGCATACAGCCGACTATGAGGCCTAGAAAGCAGTAGTGAATTGAGAACCTGGATCGAGGGACCCATCTAAAGTGCACGGTGTCAAACGATTGAGCATCTTGTACAGGTTGCTTTACTGGAAGGTAATGACGACTTATAGCATATGTCATGGGTGTCAAATGAATATGTGAGCCCGTGGTTGAGTTATTCTTGTATGATATGCACATACAAGGTATTGCAGTTTACTGGTCCAGGGGCCTACTCTGCAACCCGTCAAACTGTTGTTATGTCCAGTGTCTGAACCCACAATTTGTAACGCCTTCTTACTTGAGGCCCTCAGATTCTAATTTGCAGATGGGGGACTGAAGGTACTAGTAATGCACTAACGGGCCGGTATAACTCAATTGTGAAAAGGTGAGTCACGGCGGAGACGTGACTCATTCCCAACTGTAACTCGATTGGAAGTAGTCATTTCTCAGTTGTGGTCAAGTGATACAATGAATTTACAGTGATTCATTGGTTCAAGAGAGAAACAATTTTGATTTTAATCCTTGTAGTGCCTCCTCTGTGCATGCAGAAATTGCTTATTTGTTACACTCTGGATGTCATGCATTGCGAAATGAACTTGGCTAAGAACTTTTTGAAAACCATTACTGGGAAGAAAGACACAGTCAAAGTCAGGCGTGACTTACAAAGGCGGAATATACGACCGCACTTGTGGCTCACTCCGCATCCAAGGAATCCAACAAGAATGGTGAAACTTGCAGCACCATATGTATTGAAGGATGCAGAGCTTGAAATATTTCTGACGTGCATAGAGTCTTTGAAGACACCAACAGGCTATTCCTCCGATTTGGGCAAGCATTTACGTAAGAAGAACTTTGGGGGGCTGAAGTCTCATGATTATCATATCTTAATGCAGCAAATATTACCATTGGCTTTGAGAGGTTTGATGGAACCAGGTCCCAAAATGGCTGTCATGTGGATGAGCAAGGTTTTTCGACGAATTTGTACTAAAGCGTACAATCCCGCTGAATTTCCTTCACTAGAAGCCGAGGTGGCGGAAACTATGGCTTTGTTGGAGATGGAGTTCCCACCCTCATTCTTTGACATCATGATGCATCACCCATATCATTTGGTCAAGGAGTTGGACATATGTGGTCCAGTGAGGGCCAGGTGGATGTATCCGATAGAACGGTACATGAAAACCCTGAAAAATCATGTGAGGAATATGGCTCGCCTTGAAGCCTGTATGGCCGAGGGATACCTCAAGGATGAAAGCATTGGATTTGTTATTGAGTACCTGCAGAACTTTCAGTTCATGGAGAGGCGCGTCTGGGATGTTGACGAGGAGTATGGCGATGCAGAGGACGTGCTACAGGGCGAAGGTAGACCCTACATCATGACTCCTACACTCCGGGACATGGCACATCAATACGTTCTAACTAACATCTCTTGTTTGCAGCAGAGCTTTTCGTAAGTAGACCCTATACCTTCTCTTTTCTGTGTGCATATCAATGTTACACCCTAAGATTTGCTTTTCATTATGGTCTTGCATCTCTCACAATGAAAAAGAACGTGTGAAACCGAAATGCCCGATGTTGGAATACTCTATGGTAGTGGCAATGATGAAGTCACGTGCGAGTTGTAGTTTAGTCAAACATGAGTCACACATGGTCATTGGATCAAGGATATCACTGTGAAATGACTAAGTGCAGTTGTAATTGAGTCGTAGGCCGAAGCAAAACGCCGACAACATGGGCTCTTAATCCCTTCTGCTGTGGTTCAAGTATCATGGTTCTGTACTCTCGTTTTTTGAGTTGTATGTATCAGGGGTTCACATTTCTGAGGTAACTGCAAGAATTGGAAGGCAGAAGCCGAGTGAGATGCGACTATTCCAGCATTTGAAGACTGGCTCCCTGACATAATGCAGAACTCGCCCTTTAATGTGACGAACCCTGACGACAGGGACCGCTTGCTGTTGATGAGAAAACCATCACAGAAGGCAGCTCGCTACACTAGAATGAAGTTGTTTGGTAGTCATTTCAGAGTAGATGACGGAGATGCCCATCGTTTCCAAACATACAATTCTGAAGTAGCTTCAGTTTTTGAGGTACCAACCGGCGATGCAAGGGATGTGTCAGTGAACTACGTCGGAGTCCTCAAAGACAAATTGAAGCTTGACTACGGACCACTGCATTCACCAATCGTTCTTTTTCGATGCCAATGGATGAAGACTGCAAACAATAGAGGCAATGCAACGTATCTCCGAGATGATGCTGGCTTCTTGATGGTGAACTTCCGGCACACGCTACCGCGCATGTCAGAGCCATTCATTTCTCTAGCCAAGCAACACAAGTCTTCTTTTCTGATGTGCCCCAGAAACCAGGATGGAAAATAGTTTTGCAAAAAGAAGCTCGAGCAAGAAAGGGAGGTCTTGGATAGTCCTGATGTGTTCATAAGCACCACTGTGGAAACTACTGGTCTTATTGCTCTAGAAGTTGTTGCAACACCTTCAGTAGTACCATCTCTAGTTTGGGCCATTGAATTGTCCCCGGAGGACAGCTTATTAGCACGGGCAGCATACTAGGTAACTGAAGTGTACTCTTTTTGTTGGAATTGTGCTCACACCCTTCCATCTGCCTTACTGAACTGAATGGAAGAGGTCATTCATGATTCTGCATACTATGTTTCTGTTTTAGTGGATTAGAATTTTTTTGATATTCATTTCAAAGACTTAGAAGACTTTTACCGCATGGCTTCCTCTTATTTAAAGCTGAACTTCATCATTTCAGGCTTCAATGCGTTCAAAGTGGATCTTGGACTCATTTTGTAGTCGATATCAGTCATTCCCTAGTAGAAAGAAGTCATTCACGGTGTCTGACGCAGTCGGCACACAATCATGAATAAACTGCTGTATAACTGAACACATCTACTGAAGGGTCTCATCCGTCCACGTCACGCCACCAAACAAAATACTCACAGAAAAAGAACGGATGAACACAGTGTGCGTTCACAAGTCCAGCACTCCCCATCCTTACGTCTCAAGAACGACTACGAAATGACTATACTTTAGAAAAGTCATAGAAAATGTGAAATAATAGAGTTACAGTCATAGCACAATTGTTTAGGACAGCGAGTCATACTTCAGTCGGTTGTGGCAGACAGGTTTTTCTTGTAGTGTTATCCGTCCACCACTCGACTTGCTCCTGGGTAATCTTCTTCGCAGCCACAAACTCTTCCCATTCTTTTGTTGGGTAGAGAGAGTACTCTGGCTTCTTGCTCGGAAGCGGGAACTGCCTGTAGTGGCACATAAGCTCATTCTTCATGCCCTCACCTTCTTCTCCCGACCTGCTGCCACAGCCGCTGGAGTGACCAGCATTCCTCCAATATCGAGGTTTATAGCCGTTTTCTTCATGCACACGACTCCCTGCTCCACTTGGCTAACCAAGTAGTTCAAGTCCTCATCTCGCAATCCCCACAAAGGCTTGAAGTCGGTGTATGCCAGCGGCTTACAGACATTCTTTGATTTTGGTCTGTTCTCGTCAGGAAGCTTTCTGGCCAGAAAGTCCTTGTCAATCTGAATCCAGCGGTTGAAGTCTTCATCCTTCTCCATGAAGAGTAGCGGGATTTTCAAATCCGGGTTGTTTGCATTCTTGAACCCAGTGAAGATTGAGGACATCACAGAATAGAATCCCTGCACATGAATGCCGACAATGCGAGTTATATTGGAGATTACTCGGAAATCAGAAGACAATGAAAGTGTTTGTCATCGGGATAAATCCCATTGCTGGATTGATTTGGGGCTATGCTGTGAAGAACAGGATAATTCCCGTTGAATGCCAGCGAGAGATCAGTGCATTTTCATAACATCTGTATCTCTCCCGCCTAGTAGGAATATTACTCTGATCCTATCGACAGCGGGATATGTCCCGCTGTGGACAGTCAATGGGATATCTCCCGATGATTTCCAGGAAGGAAAAAAACGATGTACGAGCATAACTCGGGCGTAAGTTCAGTAAAACTTACAAGGTACGCTGCTGAGTGCGCTCGTCCTCTGTATGACTAGTGCGGGGACCCCATGTCTTTCCACTTCACACGAGCGTGAGCAAGCTGTTATGCAAATCTCTGCTCCTTCTGCTCACCAACGAGGTTCTGGTTGTGAGCTCTCGAAACGTGAACGATATCATTCTTCTTTGTTTCATGCGACGCCCATATGGGAATGATGTTGAACGTGGAAGCGTCGGCCTTATCCGCCTCACTGATATGTTTCTTCTCAATCAACTCCTTGTGCGCTTCAACAGTGTGTTGACCACCAATAATGTAGTAGTGGGATTTGGTGGTCAGACTCTCCTTCCTCGAACACGTGTCCCAAAACTCTATTAGATTATTCTGCCCGTATGGTCCTTTCTTCAAGGGCAAGACGGTAATATTCCAGTTCTCCGAGTGGAAGTCGTTGTCCACAAGAACCTTATTCTTAATCCCTTTGAGCCGATCCTAGTCAATAGCTCTGTATACAAGATCCCCGGCTTTTGCCTTGTGGAGGAACTTGTAGTGCACCCGCAAGAGTTCCCCCTTTGCATTGGCTAGTGGCTTCTTGTCCCATCTGTACATTGGCTTGAAAACCTGGTTGTACAACTTGTTGATCTCCTTTATTTCACCGGGTTCGAGCTTGCTGACCTCAACCTCTGTCATTTTGACTGCCTGCGCAATAGTCAGTGGGGTGGCCTTTTTTTTCTTCTTACCCCTGCCCTTCTCCTCTGCTTCCTCCACAATTTCATCTCCTGGCCCACCCGCTATGGCTTTCCTCTTCCTCTGCTTCTTTGGAGCAAAAGGCGTTGATGCAGTAGCAACGACTGGTACTATGTCCGTATTGGACTCGCCAAGGCTGTCGTCTATAACAACCCATTCGTTGGACATCTCCGCTGGTGTCCAGGAATGAGATCCGTCTGGCTTGTCTAGAAATCCCTTTATCGTCATAGACTCGCACATCTGGAGATCTATGGTGGCATAGTCAAGGATGAGGCCGTAGGTCTGTGCTTCCTGCTTCTTGGGAACCATCTCTCGGACAATGACAAGGACAGTAGAGTTATCTAGCCCTTGAAGCTCCACAACGTCTAAGCCTAGCGTGGCGTGAGCCTTGCCTTCGAACAAGAGCCTAGGGCATATGATTGCAACACCTCCGGCCTGGTCCATCCACTCAAGGCCCCACGCTGTAACTTTCCAATTGCATCAAAACAGAGCTCCTGGATTGCTCTCGCCGATGTACTGGAACGTGTGCACCACTGAGTCGATAAATTTGTACAACCTCATGGGTGACAAGTCTGTAGGCAAGTCGATTGATGTATTTTCTCTGCACAATGCCATGCACAATGGTCAAAAGTCCACCTCATATTCCATCCTCTGAGTTTTTATCGGGATTATTCCCGTTGAACGTCAATGTTGTCCTGCTCTACATCGCTCCTTAATTTAGGCCGTCTACCATATTCAGCGGGAGTTCTCCCGATGAGTATGTCCAGTAGGTGCCGGCATAAGCAACACCTTGCATATTATAATGTTTTCTCCTCTGCTATTGCATTGATCATTACTTATTCTTCAAATCATCGGGAGATCTCCCGTTGAATTTGTCTCTTACTGGACTGTCCTCACTCCCCAGTGCATACGACTCCTATCAACATTATTCACACAATCCTTCCCAAGTTCTCTTACCAGTCATGTTCGAACAAGAGCATTTTGAAAAATCCCGCTGATCTTCTCTCCACATTATTCATGTTATGCCCTGTCAGACATCGGGATATATCCCAATGCCAATTTCATGTGCTGTCTATGGTTTGCACGAGGAAGCGCTTTCATCTTTTGAACACGATGTCAATATCTCAGTCGAAACTCTATAATTTTTTCCAATTTTTTCGGGAGATCTCCCACTGTTTCTTTGTTCGTTTATTTGTTTTCTATGCAACTAAAACCGCTTTGTTTCGTTCCCGGCTGCTTTGTTGTACTATGTGTACTGCGAAACTATCGGGCAATCTCCTGATAGTTATATCATTAAGCACTATTTTAGTTGTACTCCAGGTCTTTATCGGGATTAATCCTGATGAAATTAGGACTCAGGATTTGCAACTGCAAGTTTCTCCAGTGTTCCCACTGAAGGCATTGTCTGGTCTTGCGCGGCTATAGGGCATTTTCAAATTTCTCTATGCAAACTGGACTACAATGCTTACCATACTGACTTTCTATCTAACACAAACAACCACAAAAACCCAGAACTTCAAGGGACTGCAATCTTACGAGTCATTCCAGAATGCTGGTGTGACTTCGACTGCCGATGATATAGCCATGATGGTGTGCTCGTGCCGTATACGCAAACGATATGGTGCTACTCGTCGACAATGACCTCCCGCCTCTGTAATTCCTGCGCAGTTCAAAGTGCTTTCTTAACACACGTCCAACCACTAAGCCAACCAGTAGACGCCCTCACAAAATCCAATGACCGGGCACAACACAACCTCTCTACTTTTGGAAAGCAAGCTCCGCAACGAGCTCTGAGATCCGGAAGAAGCAAGACACCCGGAAATGGCACAATGGAGACCCTTGCAGCAAGCATGGAATCGATATTCTCACAAATCAAAGACCAAATGAACACGAACTTCCTCACTTGTAAATATGTAATATCCACAGCGCAGAAATGCAGCCAGACAGTGCAACTTCGAGCTCATCGCAGAGACGACTAAAACTGATAGAAATTCCGTCCCTCAAAAAAACAGACCATAATCCACGCCGCAATGACTAACGCGGGAAGTTGAGTGTCTTCTGTCTACACTGTCTTAATCTACTTCACACCTAAAGTGTTTCCTCTTAATCCAGATAAGAGCATCACCTATAATTCTTGTTGCTACTCTCACGCTCGTTTCGAGAAACAAATGACTAAGCAGACTTTCAAATTATTTGTCAAGATTCATTCGATCAAACGGATCCAACTTGGAAACTTGACAAGAGAAAAAAATCCAGAGTAGGAGATGGAAACCCTACCGTGTCCTTGCAGCGTGGACCTCTAGCGCAAACTCAATCGCGATGCCTCCCTCCGAGCAAACCAAACAGCCGCAACTCCGACGCCTCCCTCGAAGCCACGAAAACGCGCGGAAATGACGAACTGGACGCCGGGGTCTCCTCTTCCAAGTCCCGCAATTCAAGCAACAAATTCAACGATTTCCAGCGGGTTGCTTGTTGCAACGGGAGAAAACGAGGAGGCGCTTCGTGGGGGAAGACGATTACCAAAGGGAAAGAGCCTGCGGAGGAGGACGCTGACCAATGAGAGCAATGGGATGATGTGAGTGAATTTCACCATGAGGTAAAACCCATCCACAAACTTGGCCGAAAAGGAGTGTGTGTGCTCTAATCTAAATGCCTCCAAGCAATGGATTTTCCAAATTTTTTCTTTAGTAAATTTTTGATAAATCAAGCCTAAGTGAAAAAAGGGCAACACCTCAAAATCATCCCATTATGTGCCTTAACACTCCCAATTCATCTTCATACATGTTTTGAAAGAACAAGTAAACTTCCTAGGTCAAAATCACCTTAAAATTGCCTAATTTAGGCCCTAGGTGAACTAAATTGCACCCTAAAAACTAATCACAGCACAATTCACTCACACCAAGTGCCTAATCTAGACTCCCTTTGGGCAATGCTTCCACATGTGCCCTAAAGACCCTAACAAGTAGAATTCACTAATGACGCATTCTTTTTAAACATCCAAATCATACAAGCTCATGAGAAATGTACTCCAAACATGCAAGACCCAATCTGAATTGTAATTATCATTACATTTTTATTCATTTGGGACCACAAGAACCATAGTAAACACACACAACTCACAGCCGATAGGGCAGCCAACCTCTTCCTACCAATTTGTCCGCCTTGTCTTCATCCTGGCTCCAAATTGAGCGAGCCTTATCTCGTTGGAAAGCTGACTTCTCCATCTTCCTTGCGCCAAAAATTCAGCTCATTCCGCTTGGCCACACTTCTGCAATCGTCCGTCAAGTTGCAGCTCCGAAATTCCTGCGGCAGTAGGCCTTCCGCCACAAAATCGACCACCACTGCCTCATCTGTGCTCCAAATCGGTCGAGTTGAGTCTTGTTGGGAAGCTAGCTTGAAGACGCACCATTCCACCAATTTTCAGCTCCATCCGCTACTCCATGCTCTCGCAATAGCTCGCCAAAGTTGCTGCTTTCACTTGCAAGGGCAACGGACTTTCTTTCCCAACACTTTTTGCATCTGACCTCCACAATCCTCACTTTTCACCCACTTTCTACCCCACAAGGTGAAAACCTACTCGACAAATTGACTATCATCCTAACCTACCTCCTTGCAATCATTGTTCTTCTATGTATTGTCCACTTTCCACCTCTTCACACATTCTCCCTCAAAACAAACAAGAGAGAGAGAGTGAGCACCAAACCCTAATTCGACTAATACCCCAACTAACTAACTAACTAACACTCCTAATCACTTTCATTTACACTAATTTACTGAAATTCCATTAAATCACTACTTATTGCCTAAATTAGAGTTTCTACCACTATGTTAGTGTTCTCCTAGTAATTTTAAGTTTGATCACTTCTTTTGTGCTTTTCCATATTTCTTCTTTTTTATTGGTTTTCTATTTATGTTTAGATCCATTTTCAACTTCTCACCATTGTTTTGGATTCCTTTTTGTATCTTTTATCTTTTATATATTTTAGGGTTGCAATTTTGATCTAGTTTCTCTTCCTATGCACTAAAAGCCTTTTACTAATGGTTATAGTTTAATCTAATGTACTAACACTTTTGAACTTAAAAACTCATTCATAGTTTTTATATTTTCAATTATCTAAAGGGTGAATCAATATAGTGGTTCACAGATGAACAAGCAGTTTAGCAAGAGAGGCACGTAGCCCCAGGTCGGGAACTTGGCCATCATGGCACGCCGCCCGCTGTGATTATCGATCTGACAGGCAAGGGATGACTTGACCCGCAGCGAGATGGGGTCATATTGAATTGGATCCTCACTTCCTATGTAAGGAGTGGTAATATACTGAAATTACTGCGAGAGGGGTAAGTTACCCTCAAATAAGTTAGGGGGTCGATTCATCAATTTTTCCACACCCCTTAACCCCTAAATGCCCAAGGCACCCAATGTAGGTGTCTATAATTTTATAGAGTTTAATTAAAATCTAGCAACCCCACTGCTCTAACTTATTACTTCGTATTTTTGGGATACTCATTTTGGAAGTCTACTTTCAGCATCAACAAGAGTTGGGTACAAAAAGCATATTTTTAATTTTCTGACTTCAGATTTTGTGCAAGCGTGAACACTACAAATAATAACTGAAAATTAAGTGTTTTTCACTTCAAATTATTTTTCCAACCGCTGGGTAGAAAATTAATGCATCTTTTTAATTTTCTGACTGGAGATTTTGTGCAAGGGTGAACATTGTGCATTTAGAATGAAAATTAAGTGTTTTTCACTTCAAATTTTTTTTCCAATTAGTTCCCACCAACAATTCAACTGAAACAGTTAGAAAATCAAAATCAATAGTGCAAAAATGTTTAGTTAAAGACATTCAAAACCAAAAAATTTAATCATTACAAGTGAGTTGCAAAAGAACTTGATTTCTACTCATTTAATGAAAAATAAGGTCTTGCAATGTATGGGGTCAAGTTTCTAAGAATTCATTGACACATTCTTATAGTTACAAGTCTAGTATTAGATCCTATAGTTAGATTGCCCAAAAAATAATTTTTTAAGTTTTTCTTTCTTTGCTATAGACATGAAAGGTTTACTGGAATGGTTTTGACAGAAATCGCACTTGATCTTTCGGAGGGTTTAGGTGAAGAAAATAAGTTTCCTAGCACCTTCAATGACTCACTACTGTTCTTCATTTTAAATGTTTTTAACTTCAAATTCTTGCACTTCAACTAACTTCTGCATTGACAACTTTTCATATGCTTTGGAATTGAGTTCTGAATGTGGAACCAAAAATGTAGAGAAAAATCACATTGTTTCCATCTTCCAAGAAGGGATTTATTAAAGGTATGTCCAAGATTCAGCAAATTAAAAAATAAATCATTAATAACTCTAAGATGGAATTGAATCAACGTAATTGCAATGGTGAGATTGTTCTACCAAGCAAATTGGACAAAATCATGAATTATTTATTGAAAAACTGTAATATGGATTGCATTCAAAAATGAACTGTACAAGTTATTTTTTTCTAAAACATGTTTAGATGGCCAAAAAGAAACCCATAGAACTTCCTCTGTCATATTTAATGAAAATGCAATGCATCAAGGCTTTCTTGTATACAAAAACATTATCTTCTAGAAGACTAATTCAAAAAAATTTAAATTCACTTTAAATGAATTTCTTATGTTGCCCGCCCGAACTGGATTTTGGCTTATTGTGCCATACATTTTTTACAACTTATCCAAATATTAGTTTAGGATTAAATTTATAGCACATTTGGCGAAGTTGAAAAAAAAAGGGCATAGAGGGGTTAATCATTCATTTAGTAATTCCATCATTCCCTTAGAAATTCCATATTCAATTTTCATTTGCTCAATTATCAAGGATTTGGTTTCTGGTTTGGTTCAAAATATGGGGCACCACTAAACTAAAATATTGTCAAAATGACTTCAATAATTTGAAAGTAAAATACATTATTACGGGACAAGTGGTAGACTCACTGGCCATTGGGAAGCAAATTAGAATCATTTAGGACCTTCAATTTTTTTCCCATTATTGATGCAAGGCACCTTCAATTCTAGAAACTTAGATACGAAGGCATAACTATACAATGGACTTCCTTCTACTTTGTGGTTTAGGATGCATTTCACCATAACTCTTTTTCTATGGGATCGTAAATCAATTTAGAAGAACTTTATTTGTGTACTCAATTCTTTTGCATCATAGGCTATGAGCCTCCATGACATAGTATATAGTAATAGAGCATCATATGCTATGATATGGGCCTCCAGTATCGATACACTAATATTTTCATAAGGCATCATATGCTATGATATGGGCATGTAAAAATGACATAATCATATTATGTATGAAATTTTATGATTGTATTTTGAAATGGAAAATTGAAGATGTACAACATTGGCTACTTTTTGGCTATTAGTTCTTGATGTGAATTGTACATCATATAATTATTTAAATGTAGGTCCAAAATGATGGAGATGGTCCTATTAACTTGAATTCATCATTGCTAAATACATTATTGAATTTCATGAACATGAGGGTTCCCAAATAATTATATACAATGGAGTAAAATCTAATTATATTCAATCTAGCTACATATGAAGCATAATGTTCACATTTAAATAAAATCATTTAATCAATGTGAATGTCCTCGATTATATATGAAAGATATTCAACAAATATGAGAGAACTAAATTCATTTTTGAAAAGGTAATACCAATGAATCCTTCTACATTCTTGCACTCCTTCCAAAACAGATTGGAGAAGTACAATCCAATAATTTACTACATAAAAAAAAGTTACATAGAAGATTCAAACACTTATCAAAATTAAATACTATAATAAATCATAGAAGTGCTCACATTATCTAATAATCGCCGTTCTCAATGTATACAACAACAAAATGATCTCAGGTTTAACAGAATCCTTACTTTGATCATTAAGGAGATAGAAGAATGATTGAAATGCATCCTTGAACACTGGAAAACTATAACATGTTTTTTGAGGTTCATAAATGAAATAAAGAAAATATGTGCAGTCACCATCAGAAAACCTGAAATAAAAATCTTGGAAAAAAATGTGGCTCCTCAAATGCTTTCGACTAAAAGCAATTTTTGATACATTAAACCAAATAAAAGACCCAAGTATGTGTATAGTAGTTCCAGAAATGCTCAACAACCTTAATCTTCAATTCCTGGAACCAGATTTTGGAAACCCTAAACCACCAAAACCCTCAACCCTCAACCCTAACCCTAAACCCTAAACCCTAAGCACTGACCGTAAACCCTTTTTTTGGTTTGGATAATTATCAAAAATTTGGAGACAATTTTCTTAACCCCAAGTAAGCGCTCGAGTGACCATTTTATGGTCGCAGCCCAACTTTAGCCCAAATTTTTGGGCAAAATTTTTTTTTTTTTCAAATTCTTTTTATTTTTTTCTTCTAAAGATTGGATTGTTTAGCAGTATTCATATTCAAAACTCAGATTGCTATGGTCAAACAAAAATTAAAAGGGAAATAGCACAAAGTGTCTAGATTTGTCTAGGGTTGAAAAATGTACTATTTGGGGAAAGTATTGGTTTTCTCATTACTAGATCTCATGCATTTTTTCACAAATCAATAGAAACCACAATTTGACCAATCAAAAAAAAATTTAAATGCTAAAAACAAAAATTGTATTTTTGATGAATTCTTGAAGTTATATCTTCAAAATTCATTTTAGATAAATCTAAAAATAATTTTATAAATTTGACCGTACGGATGCTTTCTACTTTTTGTGCTTTACATTATCTTCTTTAATGCAAACTTCAAAAAAGTTTTAGAACTTATATTTTATAACACATTTGTAGTTTGTCCAAATCCCTTGGGCTTTTAGGGGTTAACAAAAGTTTAAAACTTATGAAGAAGGAAAAGAATAATAAAATGGAATTACATGCCGGTCATCTCTATAAACGAATATAAATATTTGTCTTTATAGATATTGAAAAAGATAAATTCTAATACTATGGTTTTAGATACTGTAAAATGTATGGACAAAGAAAAGATTTTCAACTTCCTTTTATTTTTTGTCCCACCCACCCACCCACCTACTAAGCCTATGCTAAGTATGTTAGAATATATATATATATATATATATATATATATATATATATATATATATATATATATATATATATATATATATATATATTTGTCTTCATAGGTATTATAAAAGATAAATTATAATACCATGGTTTTAAGTACTGTAAAATATGTGGATAAAGAAAAGATTTTGAACTTCCTTTTATTTTTTGGCCCACCCACCCACCTACTAAGCCTATGCTAAGTATGTTAGAATATATGTATATATATATTTGTCTTTATACATATTGAAAAAGATAAATTATAATACAAATATGGTTTTAGGTACTGTAAAATGTATGGACAAAGAAAAGATGTTCAACTTCCTTATATTTTTTGTACCACCCACCCACCCACTAAGCCGATACTAAGTATGTTAGAAGTGGATACTGAAGATTTTAGTTTAACAGAAATCACACCAAGCCATGTAGCAACCAAAAATTAGTAAAATTCACATTATTAAGTGAAACAAACCCACTGACCCTAAACTGGAGTACAGTTGTTCCGAATATGTTAGAAAACCTTAAGCTTGAACCCAATGAACTTGAATGTAGAAACCCGAACCTTAAATTGGAAGTCTGGAAACCTTGAACCCTAATCCTAAACCCTAAACCCTAAACCCTGAAATCCTAGCATTGAATGCGGGCAAGGCACATGGCATGAAATAATTAAGTGTATGGTAACTCTATGTTGTCCTATGAATGTCTATGAAGACTAGTGGATGTGCTTTGTGAAGTCATTAATTTGTTTGTTTAGTATAATTGAACAGGTTGAGTAAGTTAGTCTGCTCTTGTAGCGACCACGTAAGAGCTTTTTGTCTATAATGATGTCGAGGAAGGGTAATTCCTTGAAACAGTTTTCAGTTAAATTTTTTACTTTCCAAATCGGATTGCCATGACTGTAAGCCAAGTTTGTTAATATGTCTTTGACCTTGGTGGAATTTGTTACAAATATTTGAAGTTGAAATGCATTGAACACTGAATCCAACGACCTCCACAAATGTAAACGACAGATGTATTGCCGGAATGAAAATGTCAGGGTGCGACATCTTCAAAGTTAGAAAGGCAGTCGGTTTATTCAAGACAGCACCGGAAAGATCACTTCAGCCTGCCAGCCTGAGTATTATTTCCTTTGCATGAAAAATCCCATTGAACTGTGTCAAATGAATGGAAAAAAAGGAGTAGTCCGCATGCAATTACAGACGCAAGAATGCTAGTCAGAGTGGTAAATGTTGAGTCCGGTTCCCGAGAAATGCCAAGCTTGGAGCTTCAACGGGTCCTTGACATCCGCGGTGAATGCTACAGGGTTCTGGAATCCCGATTAGATTCGAATTCAAATGCCGCATGTTTCCCCTCGAAAATCTCCCAGGATCCGAATTACGTGCACATTAACTCAGGCGCGACAGTTCTGCGTTGAAGGAATCGAGACGAACAAGAACGCAGTCAACATTCCGCAAACACGACCGCATCTTAAGATTCTACCTGGACACATTGGTGCACAGCTTTGAAGAGTGCACGTGTTAATGAACATGCAAGTGGACCCTATCCAAGTGAAAGCAGGAAACAGGACCTCCAGCAATATCGTGAATCCCCAATCGACTTTCCTTGTTTTTCCCAGGCGCACGTGAACGAGCAGTGGCAGTCGAGGAGTCTGGACACCTATCTTTTGTTAATTGGTAGCACTCATGGATTGTATGGAGCTTGCGAATTTGTCGTAGTTTTGCATTTCCTCTCTAGGTATGAATTCTTCAAATCTTATTACCCACAATTTTGACTTTCACGAGCAGTTCAGTGTTTTCAGGGTAATATAGAAGTTGTGAAGGAATAATGATCGGGCAAGTGATACCAACAGTGAGGAATGGCCGGAAGGTCACCTTCTACAATGATTTAACTATCCACACATCAGGTCCTTTGAGTTTGATACTTAAGCATTAGTTGCGTATCACATGAGTGCTAATTGGTGAAAGAGGATAAGTGCCTGCAATGCCAAAGTAGTGCAGAATGTGCACAGAACCGTTTGCTAGGCACAGTGCTGTAAGCGGCGCTGTGCATACCGCTAGCAATGGCAGTTTATAATGTCGTTTTCTTCAGTGAAGGACGGTCTTGGTCACTCCGTCAGTGGCAAAAGCAACGAAGTCGTAAGCCGTAATAGTGTAGTCGTCTGCCTCTTGTACCGTATACGACCGTAGACTACAAGTACAGACTATAATACGTAGTGAATGCTGTATACCGGAGCCATGCAGCTACGACAATTGATAATCTCCTGTCTGTCGTTCAAAACATCGGGAAATATCCCGCTGTCAAGAACTTACTGATAGAAGTCATCTGTTGATCTCAGCGGGAGATATCCCGTTGTTTCTAGCGGGAATTATCCCGTTCTTCCCAACGGGAGATATCTCGTTGTTCCCAGAGGGAGTTATTCCATTGTTCTCAGCGGGAGATATCCCGCTGTTTCCATGAAAACATCTCAGTTGGTCAACAGTGGATACTATACATGGTAATATGTACCATTGCATCAAATCGATCGATAAAATTGTTCCGTGATGTGACCTTCCGATCTCGTCGATCGTTGGGTTCTGAAGTTCCATATTTCGAAAGACAATATTCCATTTGTATTCTAATTCATTCTTTTTTTCGTAACGTAGTAGTGCAACCCCACTCCACCTCGGCCAACGGCGCAAACTTCACATATAACTAGGTCAAGGGATAAATCAACATAACTCCTTTCCCTATCGAAGTCCAGTCATAATTACAATGTGGACTGATATTCTGGAATTTCCGTCTCCAGGTTCACTCTTCATTACCTTTTTGCCACTATAAGGTTCTTGGATTCAGTGCGTTAGAGATAATGGATTTGTACTCTGATTCATTTTATGATGCCATCACTCCATATTTTGGCGAATTAGCCGGGGACGCTAGTTTTCAAGAATCTACTGCATGGACTGATCCGCTAAGCAATGGTGACGTAGTGAGGCTTTCCCTATCGGATTTTGGAGAAGTTGGAGTGGATTCTGTTGTGGAGGCCCGTCCTCACGGCGAGTGTTTGGGTGTGCTGATCCCGGTCGAGCCGTGGGTATTTGTTCTCGTAAGGCCTTCATTGGTCGTCCCAGAAGCTCAACATATCAGGGTCTCTCCCTGCCAGAGAGGTCTGCGTACGCTGGGGGAAGTTCAAAACAGAACCATGTTGTGGAGGGCAGCCGACATGGTAAAGATCACTGCGGATCCGCATGTGGATGGAAGCCCATTCATTCGTCAAGAAGATTGGATCGGCCTAGAGGTGCATCAACTAGATTCCTTTGGTGTTCTTCAATCGTCCGGTCGAATTATTTGCTGGAGGACAGATGATTATTTCCAGAGTTTTATCCTTGGTGAAGGCTATGTAGGTGTGACAGTCCTTGACGTTTTTGTGGGTAACCCAGACACAATTATGACCCATGCTCAGTGGCCCCTTCCAATTGCTGGTTCCCTAGTGGTCAGTGCTTGAAGGATATAGTTGACCACTTCTTCACCTTCCCTGATGTACTAGATCCCCTAGCCTATTTGGATGGAAGATAGAAGGCGCCCTATCGTTTCATAGTTCGTCAACCCTCCCTCAGTGAAAAGGAGACACAGTTCACGCGGAAGACGACGGACTTCGAAATTCAGAAGATAAGCTCGCAGAACTGCTGCGATAATCATTGCTGCCAACTGTTTCCGCGTGAGAAATCGCTGAAGGTCAGGCAGAGATACTTCTCAAAACCATTTGAAGAGCGTCGAGAGTATGGAATTGCAGTTGGTGGACAATTGCATACTGTGGAGTGGACACGGAAGCGGAAGTACATTAAGCTGGAAGAAGTGGAAGTCTGTGCCACAGCATGGTACATTATTCACGGAATACCGAAATCGACCTATCACAATTACATTGACAAGTACAAGGAAGGCATTCTTTCATCTACACACGGAAACAAAGGGATTAAGCGGCCTCGACTTCGAATGATGCAAGTCACTGGTACAATGAAAGCAATCATCAACAACACTGTTGACCAGATGCCGCACCAAATGCGGTGCATTGGAAATGGGAGAGTGGACACGCTTAAGTTCCTGCCTGCTGGGAACAACTGGAAACGCGTTCATGCTAATGCCAATGAGGTAGTTCCATGAACTGTCCTTCTGTTGTTTTTGATTATTGATGGATTTGTTGGACTGCTACGTCAACGGGATATATCCCGTTGAACTTCTGTATAGGGCCTTCACTAAGTTTTTTCCCTCTGCTGGACATCTCCAGGACACAGTACTCCATGAGTACTTCATTTGGATGGTTCTCTCATTTGAATACCTCTTCATACGTTTCGTTGTAGGACTTGAATGTAGTCATCTTTTTAGCGGGATATATCCCGTTGTTGATCCCTGTAATCGATTGTCCTCATTGCTGCTGTTCTCTTTGCTCCTGTTTGTTTATCAGTTTTCATAGTGTTATTGCCTCCGTGGCTTGTGCTTCTGTTTTTTAGAAATCGCAGTTGAATGTGGAGTATGGCCTTCCTCCAGTGAGCCAAGCAACGGTTAGTAGAATAAAGAAAGAGCACTTCAACAACGTCTCAATTAAGCCTGTTGGTAGCTCTTTTGCAAAGTGTACGAAATGCGACGAACTGCAGCAGTTCATTCTGAAATCACCAAAAAGGAGTTCGGACTTCATGGAATTCATGAAGCAACGAACTGAACACCTTAATCATCAAGCATCTTGCCGTCGTCTATATACTTCGTGGCGTAAGGAATCCAGGAAGAACCCTCAAGAGATATTGTGCATTATTCATGACAAGATGGACACAAGGAAGACGGCTCTTCCAAGAATGCGAGTGACAATGAAGGCTACACAAGGTTTGGGTCAGCTTCCCATGAGTATAACTGGAATGGTGGCTCATGGTCATGCCAATGGTGCGTATGCGCATTATGCACCAGCCTGTTGGCCGAGCGACTCAAACTTCACCATTTCATCGCTGGTTAGATTGTTCAGGCGACTTGAAGGTCCACCAATTTGGGAGACGGGCGACCTCTTTCCTTATCCGCCTGCAAATGCAATGTTCGATGCGCTACTCAAAGGGAAAATCTCGGTGTATAGACGCCTTAAAATTGATTCCACAGGAAGTTCGGTGTGGATCTAGTCCCCTTCCTAACAAGCTCTATCTTCAGCTTGACAACTCCGCCAAGGATAACAAGAACCAATACCTCATAGCGTTCTTGTCTTTGCTTACTGCGCGAGGAGTCTTCAAGGAAATTCAGGTCGGTTTCCTTCTAGTCGGACATACTCACAAAGATATTGATGCGTATTTTAGCCACCTCTCGAAGGCTTTAAAGAGCAAGAATACATTTGTTGTCGCGGACCTCATGAAGTCGTTCATGGAGTCCCAGGAATTGTCATTTATGCCCGAATTCATCCAAGAGGTGGCGGATTTCAAGTCCTTCGTGAAGGGATACCTG
Organism: Neckera pumila; assembly: GCA_963969595.1. Taxonomy (NCBI): domain Eukaryota; kingdom Viridiplantae; phylum Streptophyta; class Bryopsida; order Hypnales; family Neckeraceae; genus Neckera; species Neckera pumila. Next base: position 4,727,415 of record OZ018418.1, read on the forward strand.
TGCAGTGGCACGGCTAAACTAATTGGTTTGGGGGAGATGCACCTTTTTTGGTTCTACGTGGATAGTGATGGAATCCCCGTCATGAAGTACAAAAAGTCTGCAGTAGATTCACAGTGGCTACCATCAGATACACCTTCTCGATGCCTGTGGAAGAAAGACCGCATGGGTCATGCGACACTCCCTTGAGGTTGCCCTAAGCCTGTTCCTTTCAAGCCTATGTGGGGTAGCAAAGTTGCGGAAGCCACGGGAAATCAAGAGAAGGTAGTGGAGGCAGCAAGGAAAGCAACCTTAAGCAAGGGTTTGATTCTGTTAGGAATCGAGAAATACATTGAGTATTGGCAAAACGGAATGTCCAAATGCGAGGGGTTTGCGGCCGCCTTTGCGCCGTACGTTGATTACTAGAAACGTGTGTTGCGAGAGCTCAAGGAGTCCCTTTCCAACTGCCCTTCGGAATTGGTGGAAGGCTTTTGGCCAAAGTACAATTGGAGGTTGCAGGAATCCGCTTGCCAGCGGTCGACCATCAACCCTGTCGACATGGTTCCAGAAGAAGAGGAATTTGAACGTACCCGCAAATGAGGCGCCAAGGGAAAGCTTTAATCCTTGGGTTGATATTTGACCGGGTTCATGGATTCTATTTAGACCTGAGGACCCCTCAGTATGTGCTGTTTGGCAAGGAAGAGCACTGTTCGATGTCTGCAGAGAAGAAGGGCATGAGAATAATGGGAAGTTCATGCTCCAGTATTGGCGACCAGATAATTCTGAAAGTAACTTGGAATTGATGTACCAGAATTGTTGGTACGGAAAAAATGGGTTGTGGAGAACAGGCCTCCCACTTGGGTGGATGCATCTTGTGCATTGTACGCCAATTGGTCCAAGAAAGTGAACCCAAAATCACATACTATTCCTAAGAAAAGCAGAGAGGCTGCCCAGGCGAATTTGAATAGGGCAAACGAGGTGGACCCCTGATCGACTAACGTCTCGTGGTCCACCACGACTACCGGGAGATTTCCCGATGCTTTTCTTTGTTCACTATGACCATGGCAGGGCTATCGGGATATCTCCCGATGGTTTATTTTGTTCGGCTTCATAATGGCACAGTTCATTTCTTTGGTAAATGGTTCTCTATGTCTTTTACGGAAGTTACTAGTGCTAGCAGTGGAAGCTGATGTGAGTAGGATGGGTTTATTTTATTAAAAAATATCAAAATGTGCGGTTCTTGTTATAATTCCTCGAGGGCACCCTCCAAATCCTATGTCGTAGTCGTAGCAAATGTCCACGCTCTTTTCTTTTGCTATTCTTTCTTTTCTTGTACTTGATCTCCTGTGGGGTTACTACAATGTTGCAAGACTTTTTTTTCATTGCCACTTACTGTTGTCAATATTCATCTTTACTTGCCACCTTTGGAACCTGCATTCAAACTTGGAGCATCATTCAAAGTTCATATTGTCTGTGACATACAAGTTTGAGTGCAATTGACCTCTCGGGGGTTTCACAGCACACTTAGGTGCTTGAAGGTATCTGGATATCTCCCGAAGTTATGCCTACCATTATGCATCACAGGCTATATACTGATCTGTATTTACATTTTATGTATAGCATGAGATGCATGTTCATGGGCTCTCATTGACCTCTTGGGGCATGTGAACACCCTCAACAAAATGAACTTCAATGTATCTGGATATCTCCCGATGTTTTGACAAACACCACGCAGCCATTCGAAGGCTATGTACTTCACATTTGCAGTTCATGTATATCTTGAGATCCATATTGCTGTGCGTCAATGGACCACCTGGGAGCCTTCCAACGCCTTCACAAAAATAAACATAATTGTGTACAGAAATCTCCCGGTCTATTCCCTAACACCATGCATCGGGAGAATTTAAATTCTGGACTTTGAATAGTCCAAAAGTAATTAAATATGGCATCTAACCATCTAAAAGAAGAATATTTTGGTTTAATATTGTGGTAGTCTTATTTTTTATGCATGCACAATGGCTTTCAATGTAAACACTTGCAAATTTCCACAATAATAGGTATAAATGAGATTTGATGTATTATGTCTTCAAAATCCTAACCCAAATTCCTCCATAGTGGCATAGTTGCATAATTATGTACTTTTGTGGTCATAGGTCCTTTACTACCAAAGATTTGAGATAAGTGGATGCGAGTCTTCACTAATTCCTATTTTTGTAAGATTCTATACTTACTATTCTAATTTGTCCTCCTTTTTGTTTTTCATTTTTTCCCAAGTTTTCCTAAAAAAATTTTCTTTGTCCCATTTTTCCTTCCTTTCTTCATCCATTTTTTGCATCCATTTCCATTTTTTACTCATCTACTTTCATTGTTTTTTTAGGTATTTTCATCCAATTTTTTATGTACTTTCATCCTCTTCCATTTTTTATTCATCTACTTTCATCATTTTTTCAGATATTTTCATCCATTTTTCATGTATTTTCATCCTTTTCCACTTTTTTTTAATCCAAAATTTACATCCTATTGATTATCTACTTTCATCAATATTTTTATCTACTTTCATCTGTTTTTGAGTTTTTTCATCTACTTTTTTAGTTACTTTCATCCACGTTTCATCTTTCTTCATTCTTTTTTCCATCCAAAATTTTCATCTAGTTCTTAATGTATTTTAATCTATATTTTAATCCAAATTTTTGTCTACTTTCATCCTTATTTTCTTTCCATTTTCATTAAACTTTTCATCATTCCATCCAAAATCTATGCTCCCCACTCGCCGCTCCAAGCTCACGTGCTAGCAACGCTCTCAAAGATTGTCAATTTGTCAGTCTAGAGCTCTATGAAGAGGTCCATCGTCAAGGAAGTATGTGAATACTTGTTCAAAGGCTTAGATCCCCCCTTGCATATCTTTGGGCAAGAGCAATGCAACATACTAAAGTACAAATTAAGAAATAAAAAGACAAGCACCTATAAGGTGAAGGGAATAAACAAGGACTTGTTCCTAAAATCGCTGGAGAGGTTGTTCGAGATGAGTGATTCCGTATTTACGACCAAAAATACACTAATAGTTGACAATAGTCCTGCAAAGCATGTAACAAATCACCCGAAGAACGTGATTCTTTTTGAGACGTAGTCATATGAAGGCTATGGAGTGACAAATGGATTTTCATTGACCACCTCCTTCCTTATATTCAATACTTGCATGTAGCTAGGCCAGCAGAACTGTACTTGTACCGGAGAGACAATATTTTTGGATGTTTACTCCTTTTTTACAAAGAAGATCAAACTGAGTACAAGGAGCTCAAAGGGATAGTGGAGTATTCAAATAGGATTTTCCTTGAGTCCAATGTCAGAAATAGAAATTATAAATTGCTCTTCAAAGAATCCAAGAGGCCCCAGCATAGGGAGGTGAAAGTTGAGGACTTTTGTTTCTTATACTATCACGTGTTGGGATCACAATTGGTATCGAGGTTTCACGAATCGTACAAATGGGATTGACTTAGGTATAGTTTGTTATTTACGTTGGAGATTGTATACAGGTTGTGAGCATCTTTCCCTTACTGCCCAAATATATGAGTGTTCGACTTCTGTGCGTGATGATTGTCCTTGGCCTTCATGTCATTGTCTAGTTCAACAAGCATTGTTTTAACAACAGTTTCTATATGTCACCAAGCTTTGTTGTATGGTGCTCCAGTCTATAAAGTGGACTTTGCCAGCGAGAGTGCTGCTTTTGCTACTTCATTCTCTGACTATGGACAGTTTGCCATATTGCAAGGTGGATTAGGACATATAATGTTTGGCTGCCACGACACAATCGACAATGGCTTTCTCCATGATGTTTGTCAATGACGGGGTTGTAGACAGTCCTCCAAATGGAGGGAAGTGCCCTCACCCTATGAGCTCCTCTTCTCCACTTAAAGGACGTCCTTTAGTAACCTCTCCATAAGATTTGTGCACAATGAATGTGACAACGCAAAGAAAACTATACAATGAACAAGTGAATGTTGTGCCTGCCCATATGACCGTATGATCCTTTAATGTGCAAATCAATTATGTTTTCTAAGGTTCCTTAAGTGTTTCTGAGATTGATTTTCCATTTTCTAATTTCAATCGCTTTTGCAGGCTATTAATGCATTGGCTGAACACAATGCCATCCGTACCAATGGTTGGCGGCAATCCACGCCTTCTAGTTGCAGTGATCAAGTGCGGCCTACGTCTTCTAGCGGTCTCTAGCATATTCTACCTCGTTGCACTTCATTGGGGGATCACTTGGGAGACACCAATGCAAATCCCATGATAGAAATCCAATTCCAATTCATTTATGTTGCCATCCGTGGGACACTTGGGAGGAGAAGTCCTTGAAGAAGCAAAGGCAAGAGATTTTGAGGCAAACATGTTCAAGGAATACTAGGTACAGTCAAGGACCAGAGCTGCTGGCGGCTATGGACAAGTTGAAGCCGTAGACCCACTCCTAATAGTTCTTTGGTGGATAGTATAGCTTTTTTCAAGAAAAAATAAATACTTTGTTGTTTTAGACTCTTACAAACTTTGAGTGTTGATGTTATCCTATCCAATAGCTAAGATTCATATTTGAAAAGATGGTGTTTTAGGCAGTACAGATGTTTTTAAGGACTAAATGTAATTGTACATAGGAGTATAGATTCGATTGTGAGCAATGCAAACTGTTAAATATTACAAATTGGGTAGTCAAAATATCACGTCTTTATTGCTTGTGGTAGTTATGCTACTAGAAGCTTAAACAAATGAGGACATGGTCATTGAAGAATGAAGTGGATGCTGAGCTTTGACCTGGATCTGGACACAAATAATATAGAAACAAGTACATCCAGGTGTCGCTCTAAGGACATTCATAAATGACACTCCAAACTACAGCATGTGGAGTGCAATTTTTGAGAGTCCTAGAGTGGTGTCTGGATGACTTAAATCTATAATTCTTGTGCCCCATCCAAATCAAAGCTCAGCCCACTTCATTCTTTAATCACCATGCACTTGTCTTTTCAAGCAATCTATTTGTAGTGTCTAACACAGGCGGTAACGACGTGATATTTTGCTGCCAAGAGTGTAACGGTAGGCTATGCTTCTATCGGATTCTGTTGGCAATGCATTCATCCAACAATTATGTGTATATGAGATGACTTTTTCCAATTAGTCGTATTGCATACTACAAATTGTACATGACATTGAAATATATGTACATTTATTAATTACTTTCAATAAATTGCAATATAATTTGTAATTATCATGTGGTATTGGGCAATTTATCTATTGTATGCATGCTTTGTGTATCATTGCATTGCTTATTTTGTATTTATAGAGAAGAATTTCTCTTCAATTCATGGTCTAAAGTGCTTCCTAAAACTCCCATTTCTTTGGAAAACTCCCATTTTAATGAATATGATGTTGAAGGTGATGACCATTTTAACATGCAATATGCAATCGAGAAATATAGAGATTCGTTCACTATTCTGGAGATGCTTTAATATTGTTGTGCCACAACACGGAGTTCAACACTCCAACTTCAAGGGTTCATGGCAGATAGCATTATGGCCAATTGGAACGCAGTTTGTATAGTTTACAACAGTGGTTCTGCAAATCAGAAAATGGAGAATTGAGAGAGGACTTTTTTGTTGCATTGGAGTATTTCACTTCAGAATGATATACAGAAGTACATCAAGGAAGCATTTCAACAACAATACAATATACTATGTACACAATACAAAGATGCAAACACTATCGAAGACGCGGAGACAAAATACCTTGCCATTTGATCATGGTGGTTATCATCAGAAGCTACCACTGAAGATGCGCTTCATCACTTGGACCATTGGCTTGCATTTTGGCATTTCCAGTAAAGGCAGGAGGGAGACTTTATACAAATGGTAAGATTACTTGTCATTTGAGATCATATACAGTATTTATCATTAAGAAATCAATACTTGGAATTTGTTTTTCATTTGTGATTTTCTACACAAAAAATTGAGTGGAGTCTTAGAAGTCACAAGTAATGGAGCTTGAAATTTTTTTAATTTTTTTTTCCTACATGAACCTAAAACAGGGGTACCATGAAGTACCCCCAAAACCTCAATTGGGTCTGATTTAGGTTTTTGGCCTACCTGGCGGTATCCCTATTTTGAGTCAATGTAGAATTTTTATTTAATTTTGAAAATTAAGAAAACCCCGACATTAGAAATGGATTAGATGCCGTTAACAGGGTTGTCTTGTCTGACATGTTGGCGAGATTTGGTGTCATATAGGATGTCTAATGTCGCGTGTCGTATAATGCAAAGTATCGAACGGGTGTTGCATTCCATCGTGTAAATCCATCTTCAATAGCTAAATTTTTCTGAATCTTACTATAATTATGAATCTAAATTTGGAATATAATATGTATTCATGAAATTGAAACATGATATTAAAATATAACTTTAATATATGTCAAAATTGTATATTTTTGATGATTTATATTAAAGTCAACTAGACATTTACTCTATTAGATGTTGCAAGGGTTCTACAAGACGTCGTGTGACATCTAGTTGTTGTGCCTGTTGCAATGTTCAAGAAGACAACCCTGGCCGTCAGCATGCAGTTCACTAAAGTTTTGATGCTTGTTTGAAGAGGAATAGCATAAATTTTAATTTTATTTTATTTCATTGTTCTCCAAGTCATGTGCTCTATATCTGAGTTGCGTGGTTTTAATTTTATAATTGCTATTACCTTTGGCGTATATTGTTCATTGAGAGATTTTAAGTTTTCTAAATGTGTTATTTTCAATGGTTGAATTTGGAGGAGATGGCACACATGCCTTCAAGCAATTTATCAAAAACCATTCATAACAAGTGGTTTCAAATGTCTAGAAATTGGGGAAACAATTTATTCGACACTACTTGCGATGATAGTATATGTGCCTGGATGCAAATGACAAACTATTGTGCTTATTTGAAGGGACATGCATCAAGATTTGGGCCATCAAAGGGAGAATTGAAGTTGAAAGCTACAAGATGGAGCAAAGATCCTAAAAAAATCACAGAGGTGCTGAACTCATTATCTAGATCTAAAGGTGTTGGAATACGTCTACCCCATTTGGAAGGAGAAGTAATTTTTGGAAGCACAAAGAGGAAGCTAGATATACCCATTGGCAATGCCGAAGATTCACATAGATTGGACAAAGTCAACTTCTCTCAACCTTGAATTTGAATGCGGTCTCCAACAGCTTCAATCGAGTCTTCAAGAGGAAAAGGTAAAGAGTTTGAGGTGAATACTTCCCCACATGTGGCGATAGCATTTGAAATTGAGTAGCACGTTGCTAGGATCAGCCAGAAGTCGAATGCAAATTGTCATACTCAACAACAGAGGCCAAATATTAGGTGCACTGCCAAAAATTCAAAAGAACGAAAGGGGACCCCTACTCCCACGTATTGCGGGAGAAAGAAAGATTATGGGAGTAAGTGAGAAGTGGTGGCAGACTTCTGGATTTGTGCCAATGACATTGAACAATGTGTGAAACAAACCAATTGCAAGTGGATGAGCCACAAACAGACATTACTGCTACAAAGCCGAAGATATGGCCTGTTTTGACTGGGCTAGACCTAAGCCACAAAAAGACATTACTACTGCAATATAATGGATTTTGACTATAAGAATGTCCTACTTTTTCTCCTCAACAACTCTTTAGTATGTCCAATATATTCAAGAGGAACCTCTATGACTAGCCGCCTTTGCATGATGGTCATCTGTATCCAACGGTCCAAAATAATCAAACCATACAACGGATTGCCAATGCACCAACTATAGAGCAGCGGAACAAGTGGGAGAATGCTAGCAATGTCAACGAACAAATACTTGGAGTGACATTGTTGCCTTTTCTAGGGCTAGGTGCAATTATATTGCTTAAGACTGAGGCTGATCATAGCCAAAACGTATATCAAATTACATTGGGCATGTATCCTTCGTGCACATGCTCGGACTTTACAAACATGGTTGTTTCAGCTATTGGAGGGCAACAGCAGTATGAGAATTGCAAGCACTTATACTACTTGTATTGGTATTTCTGCAAGATGGACATCCATGAGGACAAATTCATTCATGCACCAAATTCTAGCTTCAATGAGTTGAAGCTTCTTCTAGTTAATGCAGGGTTCATCACAATTCCAAAGCAATCATGGCAAAGCAGTTTTATGTACTTCGTTTGTATTGTATTAAATTACATTTGGTACAATTGAAATGATATCAAGCTTATGGATTGGAGATCAATTATGCAGGTTTTGTCATATAGGAGTATATTATAATCCCCTTGTTTTTGTTTTTCCATTTTAATATCCATTCTTGTTTTCATTTTATATTTTTGTCTTTCCATTTCATTTCCATTTTTTTTATTGTATTCTAATTTTCTTGAATCATTCTATATTTTTTTTTTTTTTTTTTTTTTGGACACCATTCTTGTTTATTTTCCTTCCCTTTGTTTAGTAATATAATATATGTTTTTTTTTTGCACTATTGATTTACCAATTTTTACCTATGGGGGGGGGAAGAAGCTTCCATCATTTAAACTTTTTTATCAAAGCAATGGTCACTCCTTTGAGTTGGAGTATCGTTCGCCCATCAAAAACTAAATAAAGTTCTAAGATATAAGCATCCAAATTCACTTAAATCATCTTCTAGGCTTTGCAAAAAATAGGGCAGCTGCACTTCACAAGCTCACTTTTCTATAATAAAATGTCCAAAATTGTGATGCTTCTTTGGGTTCATTTTCCTAGACAAGTTGGCTACATGCTTGAAAAATTTCTAATCATTTAGAATTGTACAATATATAGGAAAAAAATAATAAATAGGCAATAGTAGAGAATGATCCAAAATACTAAATTGTTAAGAATTTAATTATGGAGTTGAAAAATGCCAATCCCAATGGTTGTAATATTGAAATAAACAATCTACATCCTATGCTTGTATTTTTTTCAAAAAGTATTGAAATTGAGTATAATAAATGACTTCAAAGTTTATTTTAGAGTAGAGAATTCATAATTGCCCACAAACAACAATTCATCATAACTTTTTACTCATTGATAAAAATAGAATGTTTCAAAGCTTTCCACACATATATAAATCTTAAAAATCAGTTTCAAATTTTTGTTTCTAAAATAAGTGATTCTTTCAGATACTGCCCAAATTGACCATTTACAAAAAAAATAACATATTAGGCCATAGCTTTTTATTCATATTTCTAAATGTCATGAAATTTCGTGCATATAATAGATATTCTTCATTTCCACCTTCTATTAAAATTTGGGCCAAAAAATATAAAAAACTCTAGTCACACGTATGTGCCAAAATTGCTATGTAGCGAGAAAACACATATTGGTCTTTTAGGGGTTAAAGAATGAAAATCAAATTCTTTTGTTTGAACTTTTTTCCTAGACCCTCAATTCAGTTCTTCAACATAAATAAATTAGAAATACAAAAAGAATTGTACAAAAGTATTAAGTTAAGAGGATTCAAAGTATTCTAATCTTGTTATATAAGGTGCAAAAATTCTATTTTCTTTACTTCAAAAGAAAATATCTTGCAATCTATAGAGTCAAAGATTTGAAAATTTGTTCATACATTTTTATATTAATCTTGCAAGATCCTAGAATTAGATATGCAAAAATAAATAATAATTAAGTTTTTTGCTCTTTGCACAAGAAATGATAGTTTTGAAAGTTTTTTGATGAAAAAGAAGCCTTGAAACTTGAAAAGGTAAGTCAGATTCCAATTGTAATTTTTGTTTGACTTTAAAAAGTATATTAATAATTAATAAAGAACTTATTGCCATCATTTACTAATTGTACACTTTAGACTCAATTTAATCAAATTGAATATTGAAGCAATAGATTAAAAGATATAGATGTTTGAAGTTGATAATGAGTTCATCCAATTTTGAAATTTACATGAGAAAAAAACAAATACATCTCATGAGCTTAGTTGCAACCTTGCAAATTTAATCAAACATTCATTTTCAAAGGCCTTTTAAGAAATTGGAATCTTTACTATTCCATTTTATGAACATATGAAGATTAATCAAGTGAACATATGAAATTCAAAACTCAAGTTAAAAAATACCATATTGAAGCCAAAAAGTCATAGAATACTTTTACAAAAGAATATTCAAAATCCATTGGATAGAAATCCACATATTTTCCAAAAAAAATTTAAATGGATAAAATAGCAACTAGCTAGAATCCTTTTTTTGTCCATCATCCTTTTTTTATAACTTTGACCTCTAAGGACTAGAAATAAGCCCGTGCAATGTTGACAAATGTAGAAAGGGATACAATTTGGAAGGGGATCCATAATAGGTAAGCCTACCTTAGTCAGAATCCTTTAAACACAAGCACAATGTTGTCACATACAATAATATTTCAAAATACCATATTACTATGTGTACTTAATTTACTTAGGGAATTACAATTAGAGAGAAGCAACTTCAAAAATAAAGGACACACTAAAGTATGAAGCTCAGAAACCAACTATTTAAAGATTGGTGTGCTTTTTTCATGTGGTTCCTTGGATGAATATTTTTAGCTCATTTTTCAAAGAAAGAGCAATAGATAGAATCTAACACAAGTCATTTCATGCTTTTTGAAGCATTTTTGAGTTACTTATGAAATTTCAAATGAAATGTATAATAAGTCCCTATTTATGACCCTAGGTCCTCTATGAACCATTCATGTACAATTCTAAAGAAAGATGGCAAAAGCAAAGAAAATGATTTGACTCTTGCTATTAATCAACACTAATGCGTCAAATAGAGAGTCCAAATTAGCACCTTTGTTGACTCTGGATCAAGGTGGAGGAGGCATTGCATCCATAGACCCTACCGTGAAGACATTTCAGTAGCTACCTCACTCCAAAAGCGAGTGAGTGCCCAACAAGTGAGTGATTGTTGCAAGGACAAAGCCTCGTTGCGTAACACCTCCTTGGTAAGGTAGGAGGCTTTGAAATCGCATGGGCATTAAGAACCACCCCTATGAATGGTTGTGAAATGGACATGAGGTGGTTCTAAAAGTGAATGCTATAGTCATTGAATGAATCAAGGAACAAAAACCAAAATCCAACACTCTGGACAATGAACTCAAATACGAAACAGATGTGGACGGTCCTAATTACTGAGTTATTTTTTGTTCCAGATCCAAGAATGAATAAAGGTACTTCTGGACCCAAGAAGGCCAACAAATCCTTCATGTAAGTACGTGATCTAATTACAATATTCATGATTTAGATGATATCTGGCAAACTATGAAACTTCTGACAGCGTCCATCAGTCGCTTGCCAATACATTGAAGAAAACCCATGACTCTTTTCCTATACAAAACATTACCGCTACTGCGCCAGTACAAGAGAGTTTTCAAATCTATTTAGATTCGTGAACTGCAGTCTAGTCTGAGGACAAACACAAACGACTGTAAATTTACTTCTCCATAAAAGCAACTATCTTCAACGTGTTAATGCAAATGTTTTTATCACTTTTACCATCCTACTTAGCCATACAGCTGGCTGCTTTTCCATCTCCTGCATTCACAAAGCCACTAAACAAACAGAGCGGCCATTAATAACCAAATCACCTATATCACCAACCATACTTGCATTTCAAATACACTAGCAAAGACTTGTTGCAGTGAGTAATATTGAACTTAGGAGAATATGGTTTGGATAGCCAGTCGAGGTCTTATTGATCCAGATGAAATACACTCAGGATGGCAAGATGAAATATTGTGGATGAAAACATGACCGATTTTGTGACATCGGGTCGTGAAAGAGGTCGTGACCATCTATAATTAATATAATAGAAACCATCGTAGGAATAAAAAAGTGTCCACACACATTCTGTGGCAAACCAATGTATAAATCTCTTTTATAGTAATCACTTTACATCGATATGCTTTGGATATTCTTTGCACTTCGACTTGGAAATTTTATGAAGTGTAACTCGGAAATTTGTCTAGAATATTGATTTTGGGTCGGAAAATGAACCAGCTCATCTGTAACTATCTGTCGATTCTTCCCAATTCATTGGCGTGAAACTAGAAATTGGAACTCCCTAGCGTCCAAGGAGCCTGAATTGGGTCTCTAAAATCATTTGAGCTTAATAAGAACGAATGGAACGCATTATCAGATATTGCAACCAGAAAAAAATGCCTACTCAAGTCACTTTTTGAATACAATTAGTATTGTTGAAGTTGACAGCAAAAGCTTTTTGCGATACAGTTCAAATAAATGAGCAAACTTTGACTACACTGATTTGGCATATTTGTAACTGTGACTCTAATTTACTAAAATCACACTATTTGTAAAATACTTAAATTTGTTTAGGCGGAAATAGTACTATATTATGCCAATTTCCACAGAATATTTTTGTAGTGACACTAATTTCTTTAGGTTAAATTAATTTCGCACCCTCACTATTAGGACAACTCAGAGTACTCATACATCTATGAATTTTTGTTCCAAGATAATATGCTTTTCTTTAGGATGCATTGCATTCATATTCATAATTATGCAAATACAAATCATCTAGTTCCAGTTTGACAAGCAACTTTGAACACGAACTTTGTTTTGCTTGCATACAACTCGGTTGGGCCACGGTGGCATTTAAAAGAAGATTGAATATCTATTTATTATTTACATTTCATACACTATGAATAAACTATGAATTTTTGAGGAGCTGAATATAGGTGTACCCACAGGTCATGAGGACAATAGTAAAGAAATATAAGTTCTTGGGTTCATTTTCATGCACACCATGATCCCAAATTAAAAAATAGTAAAAATATAAGAACTTTCTGGACCAAAACCAGTAAAAAATGAGAAGAAACGTTCGATTTTTCTACATACGAATGAGACAATAAAAATATACTAAAGCGCGCATTTAAAGGTCGGATGACTAACCATGAGGTTTAGGTTGAGTTGTTGCCATCAGACGAAGCTCACTTGCGACCTCAGAGAAGCTGGGTCTGCACGCAGGTTCCGCTGACCAGCACCTCTCCATCAGTGATTTCCAAAGTGGATCACACCAGGTGGGTATCGATGGTCTCAGGGTGTTGTTGACAATACCCCCTGAATAGAAAACATAAAAATGAATAACATATGAATAACTAAGTGCAAATACATTTAATAGCAAAAACATAGTCCAAGACAATAAGAACCAATAAAAACAAAAACTGGACCTACAATTGATGATAGTCACTACTATCATCACCAACTCTGCACTACTCTGAAAATAATATGTTTCATAGGTAAGGAAACATCAGCAGAAGCGTATGGGGAGTTTCAGACCAATGATAGCTCCGTAATGCATATTCGCATAAGGCTCCTCTCCCGTCAGTAGCTCCCACATAACTATTCCAAACGAGAATGCATCTACCTGCACAATTTGAAAGAAGGTTTCCATGAGAAAAAGAAGACTACGGTAGGAAGACAAAACATAAAACGAAAGGCCTTGCTATGAGCTAGAAAATATCCCTCAGAATTTCATACGTATGACACATTCGTTCTCGGGTGAGCATTACAAAACTCTATCGGCAACTCAAACCTTCATCCCTTTCACGCTCAAATCCATTCTTGAATTTCTGCATACTTTGCTTTTTATTTTCAAAGCAATACACTGCTTACCTCAGTTTGATCAAACTGTTCATAAAGAAAGTATTACTTTTGAAAAATCAAGCATTAGTTTTGACGTATAAGAAGTTGTTTGGATAAAACGTCACCAAATAGACCTCCGTTCACCATCCAGAATATGAACTTGGAACGCTTAGGGGTTAATGTGGAAGGGTTCACTGTTTTGTTGATATTCTTAAAATGGAGATCCTCCGAAGTGATTTGAAAAATTCCGCAAACTTGTGCGTTTTAGTTATTCAAACGCATATATTCAAGATTAAATGCTGAGTACGACCAAATGTTAGCATATAGATTTCAATAAACTAAAAAATGAACCAAGTTCCGCACTTTCTCAGTGACAAGAGTGCTGCTTCCATTCAATAACTCTGGTGCCATCCATGGTAGTGTCCCTCGCACACCACCTGACACCATGGTTTGATGCTTCACTTTTGACAGTCCTAGATCCCCAACCTGAGGATGAAACAAAAGCATAAAATCATTTCTGGTACGTAACCCAAAATCGTGTTCACTAATTGCATTATAAGCATTCTATAAAAAAATATACTAGATACCAGTGGAAAACATGATCCAGAACGACATTCGTAGTGCCATACCTTACAAATAGGTCGGTGTGGATCTCTCATGTTAACAAGCAGATTGTCACATTTTAGATCAAAGTGCACAATATTCTTACTGTGAAGGTACTCCATCCCAAACGCTGCATCCATCGCTATGAGCAATCGCTTTCGGCGGTCAATAGTTCTAGAGGGGGAGCCCAAAATTAGTCACACATGTTGGAAAACATCTTAGGAGTTGTATTTTCTGAATGAAAAAGTGAAAGGCACTACTAGGTCCTAAAAGAACAACACATTAAGAGAAAAGAGGTGGTCTTCTCAAGACAGTACCTGTCCTTTTTTTGAAGGACCTGCTTCAGTGACCCATTCACCATGTACTCCGTTACAGTCGCTAGTGTTCCTCCAGGACCATCACGAACTACTCCGTAAAATGCGACAACGTTAGGATGATGCAATTGACTCAGAGTGCAGGCCTCTCTCCAAAAATCAGCAATCTGCAAGAGGCACCGCCTGTTTCGCATGACAATCCTTGAAATACAAAGGCAATCCACAGAGGCCAACCAAATGAAACAGAATGTAACTTGTAAAATTCCAAATGAGTAATCAAAACTGCACTCAAATTTCGTACCAAGCGATCTCTTTCTGCAGGCCGACCGGCAAAACAGCTGGCCTTAATTCGCTTAATGGCAACATCTGTGCCTCTCCATTTCCCATGGTACACAGTCCCAAACGTACCAGAACCAAGTTCACGCATTTCTTCAAGATCAGCATTCAAGATGGTCTGCAGAAGCACGATTCTGATCAGACTAGCTTCTAAGACTTCTCAAAAGAACTTTGTCAAGTGCTAATGTATCATGCAGGTTGCGGTAGTTAGGTATCGTATTGAGGCCGACAGCATGTTAATCACCTGCAGCCCACTTCTGATAGCTTCTGCCTCAGCGTCCTCTGCAGTGCCAGTGCTACTGGAACCCTGCCTCAAATCTTCGTAAGTGCGGACTGCAGCCTCAGCGACACCGTCCTGTAAGAAAACAACCATTTAAAAGACAGGTCCAGACCTTGAAAAATGAGAAAACAGGAAGAAATCCACAAATTTGCAGATACATTAAGCACACTACAACATACTTAAGTCTCACCTCAGTTGACGTTATAGCTGCTACCTCCTCTGCTAATGTAAAAGGAGGCTTTGTAGCCAAATCTTCATTCACTACAGAAACATCAGGCGTACCGGTTTGGTTGTCATCAACTTCTACATTAACATCTGTAACTTTGTCCCAGTTCGACGCACTGAAAGTCGGTGCATGGGCCAGATTAGGTGAGATGACTGCAGTAACGTCTCGAGAAAAGGACAGCCATTTATTGCCCTTCTTATCGACCTGCAAATTCGCGGAAGGTAAGGACGCAACCATTTCTCTTGTGGGACTAACTAGTACTGAAGAGGCCACGTCCTCAGCAAGATGTCCTGTGGCAGAAAACTGTGACGTAAACAAATTGTTGTCCTTCCTCCGAAATTCCGCGTTCTGCCCCAGCAAATCACTGATGTCGCCTTCCGATATCCTTGGAGCTGAAGATCCTGGCTTGAAGAGCAAGAAGCCCATAGAATTGACCTCCTGCTCTTTACTAGAAGTACCAAGACAGGTACTTGTGTTAGACGCACTCGGCATTACCGGTGACGATCTCTCCGTTGAAGTCATAATTGAGAGAGTGGGGATGGTGAACGACATCACTCCCGCAGTTACTCCGGTGGGCGACAAAATATGTGTTTTATCTGTTGAAACAGAAAGCTGAGCACTGGGCGGAGACATCCCATCAGTCGAAATCAGATTATGAATATCATAATCCGAGGGGTTCGACTTCATCTCTTTCAGGGAGCCATCGTCTACGGTAATATTTAAATCAGTTTCCAAACCCTGCACAACCTCTTCAGAAGCTTTCACCATAGTTCCTCTCAAAGATTCACTTTGTCGGCCTTGTGGAATTCCAGAACCAGACAACTGTTGAAAATTATCTTGATTAGTACTCCCATGCAGTGCCAGCACATCCACTCTCAACTCATCGACATCATTAAGCCCCGCCCATCGCAACTCTTGATTATTTGCTGCCTCAGTGTTCCCCAATCTCGTGCTTACTGTGCTATAAAGATGAGGAACCAAATCATTTAAGGCACCAGTTTCTGCCTTGTCATCCAGATCCTTTTCAGACGCCAATTTGTTGAAAGGACTCTCAGAAGGTAGATGAATAACCTCTGCCAATGCAGTTGAACTCGCAAGAGCTGGCAAACTTCCTACAGATCTTGGCACAGCCTCATCAAACAAACCTGATTCACTTTCCCGTCCAAGCTGCAGAGGCACCTGAGGCACATCCACAACTACTTGAGCAAATGTAGACGGAAAAACAGGTAACACATGTGATTGGGTTACAATACTCCTAGGCAACTGATTGATAGCGCTCAGTGGCTCAGCCACACCAGCATTCCTATGTAGGTAGGAGACCGACATCGCAATTATACCATCAGAATCTTCAGGTAAATGAAGAAAACCTTCACCAAGTGCTTCCATATCTGCTCCACTGCCACCAGGCCAAGACCTGATCTCGTCCAAAACACGGTCCCGCCGATGTGCACCCCAATCGATAGGTTTCTCTTGGCAAGTTGAGTGGACCAAGCGTGGCTCTGCAGAGGGAGCGTTTTGATCTTGTAAATCTTCTCGTGAATTGAGATGGGAAGAATGAAAAGAATGTTGAGCACTCCTCTCTCTCGGACGCCTAACATCCCCACCAACTTGTGTGTCCGAAAAGCTAGACTCTGAAAAGCCGCTAAGGTCGTCTTGGAATGGATTATGCCCTAGGTACTGCGGTACTTGACCCCTAGGTATACCTTCTGCATACTGGTGGTGTGCACTATTGTGACCATCATACAAAAAAAGTTCCTGATGCACCATGTCCGCATTTCCGACGATTGCTTGCTGAAGCGGTCGAAGGACCCTGTCATCCGTTTGACCGAGATGATCCCTGTAACGTGGAGGTGAAGTCACCGGTCTTAACCTAGTTGTACCGTCACTATGTGGGTGGTGTCTAACGCCATGCTGATGATGATCAGCATAATTTGGAGCAGCATACGTGCGAAGAACCTGCTGAAGCTGCAACTGAGGCAGTTCAGTTGTGCGCTTGTTCGACGGATCCCTGTAGGCCATCCTTGGTGAAGACGGAGCCGAACCTGCTCCAACATTGTACGAGTTTCCGGCAGTAGCGCCAATAGGGCCTATTGTGTTCGCCGATATAGACCGTTGCATGAATGGCGCAAAAACCTCTTCCCCCAGACTTTGGTGGTCAACAGGCCTATATATGGGCTGATCAGTGGTCGGAGTTGGCATTACATCTTGAGAAGAATCCCTAAAAGGAGGCGATTCTGGCTGCTGTCCTGGCGCAATCGGATGCGCAACTACATCACTCGCGGGCTGCATCCGTTCCACCCGCCTGCTGTACATATGCGCCTGGTCCTCGAATGATTGTGGTGGCCAGCAGCCCTGTTGCTGAGGCTGTTGTGGTTGCTGGTAACCGTGACGCTGCCTGGGCGATGGAGTCGTTTCAGAATGGTGATCTGAAAGGCGAATTAACTTCCCATAAGAAGGCACCCGCGGCATTCGAACCTCAGGAACACGGCGTACATCGTCGCGAGCAACACCCTCCTGATGATTACCCAGGAGGTCAATCTCATACTGCAGCTTCGTGGGAGACTCCGATCCTCTTTGCAAATCAGAATTGTTATACAAGTGCTCATGCACATTCGCAGAGATAGCCAAGTTTACTCCAAAATTATCTCCCTCGAGGACAACTCCATCGGCTTTAACAATACTGTATTGATGCCCATGTGTTTGAGAATGTCGATCGGAAAGACGCATTTCAGGTATGAAGCCTTGATTCAGAACCCTGGGTAAAAGTGGAGGAGACGAGGGCGCAGATGACGGAGCAGACATTGGTAGGATAGACGAAACAGGCAAAGCCACTGGGACATGCTGGATCAAAGAGGCGACATCCTGAGATATCTGAGGAGCCAACATAGCCACAGGTACGGTGTCTTGATGCCTGTTGAAGCCCCAAGAATCCCCAACATCAGTCAAGCTGTCGATTATGATAGGGGCAATAGCAACCGAGTCTCCATCCCCTGAGTGTTTCCTAAAACCAGACTCAGAAATGCCATTAACAGCATCAACATAACGCTGTTCAGTACTCCTCTGGTCCCCCAAGGACTCATTGAGATGCACAGACTCATGATCGACGTCAGAAAAAAGAAAGAGTCGCAGCCGTGTAGAAGCTTCTGAAGACTGAAGCCGGTCGAACTCTTCCATCATATTAGCAACGTCCTCATTGGAGGAAACAGAAACCAACGCATCAAGATCTTCCTCCGGTAATTTGTATTTAATGGTGTGAGTTTGAGCATATAATTCCGCCATCTTCTGAAGGAGTTCATTATAGTGTATATCTCTGATCACTGTTATCAGTCTAGTGTCACCTCCAACGTAACGCAGTTGGTTATCAGTAGGCCTCGGCAAAATCTTGCCGGCATAGCTGCATAGAAGTTTCACGCGATGGAAAGAATAGTCTTCTGAATGCGTAGATATTTCATCTGGAGTCGCTGCTTCCATCCAACAGAACAAAAGCCACCATTAGTATCTCAGAGTTTTCGTGCATCTAAACTGGTTGTCATGTCTACCATGGGGCACACAATACCTTTTCAAGTGCAAAGTTTGTGGGCAACAAAACATATGTATATTAGGATACCAACGCTCCAAATAAATGTTTCGGCCACCCAAGTTGATCAAGGGCGGATAATCCCTAATCACATAGCCGGGACGATCGCTGCTCACTACAATCGAAAGAAAAAGGTGAAAAGTTACACAAGCGACAATATGAGCAATACATATTCACCTTTTGACAGTGCCCCTGTCAGATATGTTCAAAAAGAGTGAACAGGAATAAAGTCGACGAAACCAGAAGAAGGATGAATAGCACCAAAGGTTTAAGCAATACAATGACAAAGCCTATTCATTCGGGAAAACTAACATCCTCGTAGTTTGATTGGCAAGCAAAATACGAAAATATAGATGACTCACCATCATTTAAATCGGTAGACACGTTTAAATGTGCCACTGAATAACCAGCATGCTTCCGCCGTCTGCTATGGGACACAGGTGAACCATCCTGAATCGGATCCAGGGTATCCTCGTCTTCTGAAAACGGGGACCGCTCTGGGAGATGAGTGGCACCACCTCTCAATTTTTGAAACGCTGGTAAGGATACATCCGTGGAGGGATAGACTAGATCTCCAACGGCTATGTTTTCAACTGATGAAGGGGATCCCTCATCAACACCAGGCTGCCAAGATAAAACCATATGACGCCTATTCTGGAGGGCATTATCTACCGACTCATTCACATTTTGGTCCATGAGCGAAGGTCGCAAAGACCGATCTCCCAAGTACTCTCCTATTCGCGAATTGACGCCTTCTTGCCGGGCCATGGGAATATCATTGAGGTATTGCACCACTGAGCAAACTACCAGTACTTCTGCGACAAAATCCGGAATTCTCCGCGCAAGTCATCCTGTTTCATTCGTACTGTTAATACCGAACTCTCTACTGCAGCATCCCTAATCGTAATTTCAAGTCGTTCAATCCAGAGTAATTTTCAATCCCTTGATTGTCGGTATCTGATTACGGATACGCCTAAGAACGGAATTGGCCAGGATGAACGGTATCAGAGAACCAAGAATTCACACTTGGCTTCGTCAAATCTCATATTAGTATAGAACAGATGTCGTCGTACCTACAGAGAAGACAAGAGATGTCGCAACAAATAGGGCCTGTTGAATAATTCAGATTGTGGAAAAACGACAGATGCCACGAATGGAGCTGCCAACAATCAACCCGATGAAAAATGTCCTCAGGAATTCCCACAATTCTCATACACGTATGAACGAAAGGACAAGCCAGGACAAATACGAGATCGTAAGTACTTTCACAAGCTCCTCGAAACAGAAGCTAAAGGACAGAAACCTGGATCGAAAGCAATGTCTACTCAAGATTCTTGACTTATACATAACTAATGCCACGAGGTTATAAACGGCGTAGCCAATCGATAGACAAGTACAGGAGAAAAGCGAACCCAGAATTCAACGAGATCTTTCTCAAAGAACAATCAAACCAACGCCTAATCAAGCTCCTACGACCACAGCCCCATCTCCTTTACTTCGTGTAGATGGCAAGAAATTTGCGTCACAATTGCATCGCAAAACCGCCAGATGCGCTTCCGCACTACACCGATAAATCAAGTTCAAAATTCACCAACCACTATCACACGCCATCCACCACAGAGTATCCCCAAGCCAAAACAAACCTCCCCACAAACCTCCACCACACGCTTCACCGGAATCAGAAAACTCCCCACAAACGTCACCCATTATCTCCTGCCAATCGCAAACTAACCCTTGCACTACTCACGCCGACCTGACCCATCACTGCTTCCAATCAGCGTGACACTTGCCTGATGCCTGAAACCCGAGGCAACCCGACCCGACCCGATCCAGGCCCGTAAAGCGAGATTCCGAAACCTGACGCACCGCGACGGTAATTGTCCAAAACGGAAAGCGATGCTGCCTCGTCACAACCAGCACGCAGGTGCGCTCTTCGCGCTCTCAAGTGGCGACGGCGACGGCGTTGGCGAAAGCAAATATTAGGCCAGTGCACATGGTCGGGCCTCGTCCCTACTTGCACGACTAAGAGCATCGCCACATTCACGGGGAAGCTCCCCGGACTGGGCTTGGATGTGGCCGGCCAAGTCCAAGGTGGTCCACTTCCACCCGGCCCGGGACAAAAAAGAGATCGGTCATGTTCAAATTCTCTCCAAACACTAGGAGAAAGTCCCCATCATGCTTGTTGACTTCTTACCTTTTGTGTGTCGGCTCATAGCTTTTGTCGTGCTAAAATATCTAAAACATTATAAATCGCATTATGACTTGCTTTTGTTTTTGTTTTTTATTGAAACAAATGAATTAAAATTTGTCTTGACATGCTTTGCCAAGACCATAGTTCAGGAATGGATGGCTTCTTATGTTGGGCCGGAAGGAGCTGAAGTGGTCCAGGGCACGCGCAACCCCAATTTAGGGGGAATGAGTGGCGATGCTCTCAAGGCCGCTTTATATCTAGAGGCTAGGCCAATTTCCTGTGTTAGAGGCCAAAAATCCTGACTTCTGATTAGACAAAAGGTTGAAATCAATCCGAATTCCTTTACACTTAGAGGTCGAACTAATTTGGTGATTGAATTTTTAATTCAAAAAAGACATAGTTTGACATGGCTTAAACTCACTGAATTGGATGCACCAAAATTTCACCATATTTATATATTACAATGACAAACATCATGGTGTAAACTCAATTTCCGTGTCATTCTATAATTAGAAAATAATAGACATTGAAAATACACCCAATGTTTAAATTGCAATAAAATATGCAATATTAAGAATTTTTTTCAAAATTCAAATTGGAGTAGAAACTAGAGTAGATGACCTTCATTTTATTTATTTGACTCAAACTCAAAAAATATCATTTTTGTAGAGAAATTTCAGATTTAAAGAAAAGAGCAACAACTTCCCAAAATACTCTAAAATAGCATATTTTGTGATCCATTTTATTTAATAGCTTCTCATTTTCGTGAAGACAAAAATTGGAAAGAGTGCAAACCCAATTTTAAAGGTCAACAAGCAAAAGGAGGATGAAAAAATGCTTTTGAACTCTTTTAGCTCAATAGTATTGTCATTGAACCACCATAGAATAGCGTCCGGGCACTCTAATGTTAAGTTTGTCTTCTTCCATGGTTTTGAATTGAAAAGAAGGCCAAAAGCCGTCCTTCAACACTACAATTGGTTTAATTGGCTCCGTCAAGGTTGCATTCATCGCTCGCTAATAGAACCAATTGCTCAAACTATCTCTTATATTCCTTATTTTTGTCTTCATTGCATAATATCTCCCAATCTTTTCGTGCAATAATGCTTGTACTTTATGATTGGAATAGTTGTCAAATTCTGATAAATTTGAATTATTGCGCCTTCATATGGCCAACAACTGTATTGTCCCCTTCCAAAAGCAAGCCTTCTATGAATGTTGTGAAATATAATATCTCCTCAATAGGATGAGAAATTGTAGGCATTGAATCCACATCTATGAAGGACTTCATAAGAGATGAGATGGTAGGAAAAGTCTCTTTTTTCAATTGTATATTGCATCTCCCAAATAAAGAATTGATGTTGTCATGTGTGTGACCGACCAATATGAAATTGACATAAATCTCACTAAAGATCTTTTTAGCAACAAGAAAAGACTAGAACACAAATCCAAATCTATTCTTGTTGTCTCTTATACCATATTTAATTACTTCTAGACTTTTAATAGTTTAGAATTAAAGAGATGGTGAAATCTTCCGATGTTCTTCAATTTTTGTACTCATAAGTATTTCGGAGAGTGCTTGGAAATGATAGAAATAATGTAAATTATTGTTTTGTAGTTGACTGTATGAGAGTTCACGTATTTGGATTGGGAGATCTGTGGACCGGGTTTCCATGATTTTAGCATCCCGTTTATAGCAAAACGTTTATAGCATCCCATTTACAATTGGCGTCCCCAAATCTATTGAGAGATTCCATGATAACAACAAGTTCAAGCAAATACGGCTTCGAGCCCCATATTAATCCCTCATTAAGCGTTTTATTTTAAACAACTGCATCGAGCAATCCCCTGACGGGGTTGTAGACTATGCGTCGGCTTCACTAACAATCTTTATATCAAAGCTCTACAATTTGATTCATGTGCTGTAGTGCAATTCATAGATAAATTCATGGAGGAAAATTTGAAATTTGCAACTCAATTTGCAAGTCACAAACATCACTTCAGAATTATCAAACAAGCACTTCCTCTTGGGAAGAAGGAGACCAGTTTTATCTAAGCAGGAGATCCCCGATGGAGTGCTAACACAAGAAACATTGTCATTTCACATACATCCAGTGAAGGCCTTATTCATTACATTGAGACAAGTTTGGGTCTCATTTTAATTCCTTCTATATTTAGAATTATTTTAGTGTTCATTAAATTGAGGCTCTGAATTGTCCAAATACTATTTTATATATTTTTTTCATACTAAACCAACTAACCAAGTAGCAAGAACTCGCTTTGAACATTCAGATTTTGTGTTTTAAAATTATAAATCTAAAAATACAATACATCCATTGGTTTAGAAAGGAGACATTTCTTTAAATTGAGACTTACTTGTGTAAACACAATAATATACACAGTCACTTGCGATTGTTAACATCAAACATTTCACATAAAATACATTCAAACACAAAAAAAAAAATTATTTAAAGAAAAGCAAAAATACATTATATAGAATGTAGTACAAATAAAATAACAAATATTATTAATAGAAATCAACGATATTACATAGGGATAATATCCTCGGTTGACCATAAAAGGCACAACATAAATCTAAAAGCATCTAAATACATCTAAATGCATAAGTGCATTTTACTTGAATACCAATAATAATAATTAAATATCAGAAATAATAAACTACTCTTCTTCTTCTATCAAAGATGCATTGCCATTACGATTAGCCTGAATTTCTACCATCGATGATTCGATGATGCTGAACTCTGCTTTGGGAATGGAAACTTTTGAAGAACTAGAGGTTCCTCATTAACACCCCTTTTTCCACGTGCCTTGAAAGTCGTCATGATACAGCCTGTGCTCGCCCAAATTGATTTTATAGGTGTGCCCTAAACCCATACATTCCTTGCTTTTGTATCCCATCCATCATACGTTTTGGGATCAGTCTGATCTTTTGAAAGAAGCATCCAATATTGGATCCATATTGATTTAATATGCCCCAAATCCGGACTCGGATTTGTGAGTGCCCTAGCTAGCCAGAACGGCTTTGGGTCGCTACGATGAGGTCGCACAATGACAAAATAACCAGCAAATCCATCACGATTGACACAAAACAAAGGGCGTGGGCGATCACGTCTTTGCCCTACAAAAGCTGGATCTTCTGCAAACTCTTCTTGCATTGCGCCATTGTCTTCCCTAGTATATTCCAGCCCAAGGGTGATTCTAGAAGCTGGTCAAAATCCATCCTGTAATGTTGCGCGTGCAACTAGAGGTACATCCAAAGCGGCCCTCACACCTTTCCAATAACTTCTTATAGGTTCATTCTTCCTGCTAAACTCTCTAGATTGGTCGTTGTCCACCATACTAGTCCAATGTACAATGAAACCATTCAAACCCTTTTTGATATCATCATACGTCTTCATTTGACAAAGAGCCAGAGGCTGCGGAACACCGCTTGGCACCTTGGGGCGGCCGTCTTTAGTCTCAAACCATAAGCAAATTCCTTTTCTGCTCTTTGGCAACCAGTCCTGGTCCATACAAAGTAACTTATACTCCATCAACGGCCATCTACTTGAATCCTTGAAGAATTTAAACTGCTGGCCCAAAGAATGACCTTCTAGGAAGTCCCCGCTTGTGCCCAAATATCCTTCCACAAATTGCTTGAAATCGGGAACTTCTTCAATGAAGTGAAGAATGACAGGATGTGTTTCACAGTCCATGAAGGACTTCATGAGCCTTGGAATAGTCTGGTAGCTATTTGTCTTCAACATAGAGCTCCATCGACCAAAAAAAGCATCAATGTCTTTGTGAGTGTGCCCAACGATGATGAAGTTAATGTACACCTTGCAAAAAATGACCTTCAAAACAAAAAGCAAGCAGAAAGCAAAAATCCATCGATTCTTATTGTCCCCTGATGCATTGTCAAGCTGCAGAGTCAATATAGGTGGCAAAGGTTGAGTAGGGATTGGTTCAAATGGAGGAGGAAGAAGGGAGTCCAAGCACATTTCCAAGCCTTTCAACACAGCTTGCGTCAATGCGGATTGGGTTTTCTTGATCAGCCCATTGTGGTCAAATTTTGTAGATAATTCGCGCAATGAATTCTTTGGTTGCCCTTCCAGATCACACAACAACTTTGCAATGGATCCAATGGTGTAATTTGAGTCTGTTGGAAAAATGTCCAAGCCGTAATGCGCATACCGAACATTGCAATGACCATGAGCAATCATACCAGTAATAGCAACGGGCATTTTCATGAAAGAATTCGTCACTTTGGTCTTATAAGAGAAATGGGGAGAAGCAGTCTTCGAGTGATCCATTTTATCATGGATAATGGTGAGCATCTTTTCAGGGTATTTCTCAGAAATATAACGATTTGCATAATATAGTTCTTTGTGGGCCTTCTGCTCTCCAAGGTGAGTTTGCAAAAGTGTAGCCCACTTATTCTGTGTGTGAGAAAGTGGTGTATAGGTGCTCCTCAATTGCCTATATGTATCACACTGAACACACCTTGCAAAAGAGTCTCTTGGAGCCTTCACAACATACTCTGGAAAAGAAGCACGCCTGATGTTACTCAAACCACTAGAAGAAATGGGTGGTAAATGCAAAGTGGCATTAGCCTCATTGATTTTTGGTAATTGGTTGCTCCAACAAAACGCTGAGGGCAACACCATTGCAGTGACTTTCTCTCTGATTCCCAGTGTCCTCGTTTTGTGTAGCATCCTGTTAGCTTTACTTACAACCAATGTTTGAAGTGTGGCAGTAGCTTGAACAATATGTGTACAAGGTTTTTTGGATCCCAATTTCCCGTGCCCCTCTGCTTGCTTTCCAAACTTGGCCTTGTGCCTGTACCTGTAGAAAGTAGCCTTTGAAATTCTGTGAATCTTCTACTCAACGGCAGGACACACCTCAATCTTTTCAAGGTTACCTTTTCTTTACCGGCATCATTTGTGTGCATTTGCCTATGCACTTCAAGAAGACATTTTTGGCGGGCATAAAATCCTTTGTTTGCATAAAATTGAGAATGTATGGCTTGAATCTCTTGACGGGGAAAAGGCTGCAAACAATTGTTCTTGCAACATGATTGTTTAGACACTTGAAGGATTGCTTGTTGAGAAAAAAGAGATTCCTTCTTAGGAGGAAGGCCGACCTCAATCCGAACTCGAGAACTCTCATAAGAACAAACTCCAACACGAGCACGACGATTTA
This sequence comes from Neckera pumila, assembly GCA_963969595.1. NCBI lineage: Eukaryota > Viridiplantae > Streptophyta > Bryopsida > Hypnales > Neckeraceae > Neckera > Neckera pumila. Next base: position 4,753,746 of record OZ018418.1, read on the forward strand.
AGGCGCTTAAAGCTATTTTGTATATGTGTGTCTGCTCATGGTCACACAGACTCGCATTGTTCAAGAACACCCTTCAAATGTCCCAAGAGTACATCAACCACATAAAAGCTAATGGAACTTCCGCCTCGCACAAAGATTCCGCAATCTGAACAGCAACTCGGTTGTCACCGAAGGGCCGCCCATCTGTGTCAATGACGAGGTCAGGGTCGACGTTCTGACAAACTCCATTTGCGACATCAACACCCGCTTCGTTTTGGAGGGTAACTCCCTCAATGTTCTATGAGGAATGAGGGATTTCGTTGCATACAGCGACACCCACAGACAGAATAGGAACCGAGTTAGCAAATTCTTTAGACCCGTGCATATTGAATCTAAAACAACAAAAATAACATCGGTAATCAATATACTCAATTCGAGTATAAAAAAGAGTAACAACAAAAACACCACAATTGCATATCAAAATCACAAACATTGTAAAAGAATAAATGGATGCCTAAGTTAATAAAACAACATATTATCGAGTTGACTATAATTAAATAAACAGTGTAATCATTCCTTATCTTCATCATCAAGCTATATTACCAGAAAATCTAGATTACACTACTTCACACAGATGATAAAATTAATATATTTCAGTGTATAGTGGAGGTTAGGAGCAAGGCTTAGAAAATACAAAGATGTCGATAATGTTAAAAAGAAAGCAAACTCGCCATTCTACACATATACATTAATCACTAAAACATCATGTTCATTACTTTGGGAGATTTCCAGGAAAACGGGAGTCCTGGGAACTACTCTAAAGTCTCAAATTTAAAATTCTTCCTATTTATGGTTGCCTAAATGCCTTGAATCACAAAGGAGCTACATATTTAAATGCAAAAAAAGCAATGCAATGACACACAAAGGACACAATCAATAGCACAATTCCTCAATACCATATAGTATTTACAAATGACAAAATAATTTATTGAAAGTACTTAAGGAATGTACATACATTTCAATTATAATTGTACAATCACTAAGGAATGTGACTTTGCATAAGCAAATGAATGCGTAAGCTGTTGCAATCCGCATTGAGGTACATTGTCGTTTGGAGTGAGAATGTGTTGGAGACATCACCACCATTACAAGCCCATTGCTACTGAAGAGTCAACTTCATTGTTTGAAGAATGAAGTAAATAATAATCTGTAAGCGACAATTAATTCCACAGCGGATTGGCATCAAGAATCAGGAGAGTACAAACTTGTAGAAACAAGGTATTCCACTTCCCTTGAAAAGTACTCTTATATACTACAGTGTGTCAGCTGCAATTTACAAGAGTATTTGCTAAGGAGCATGGAATACGTTGTTTCTACAAGTTTCTATTCTGTTGATTCTCGATGCTTATTTGCTGGGAAATTAGTTGTTGCTTAAAGATTTCTATTTCATTCATTCTTCAAACACAAGCCATAGACTTTGTAAAAGTGGTGATGTCTCAAACATAATCTCCAAATCACTCATTGATAGTTGAGTGATTATCCAAAATTTTATACCGCTTTAATCAAGAGGATAGAATATCCTCTACAGTCTTCATCTATGTACTACGAAGACGACCTACTCATCATCCTAAATGTGAATGCCTCATTCCCATTCTAAATATGAGCCCTACCTACATAGTGCAAAGCCATGTATTATATACAAAACTATAATACTCGAAAGCATTTGGATTCCTAAATATCCTCAACCCAATACGTCCTCTAGTCGGAGTACTATAACTGTGACATAGCCTTGAGCTTCTCCAATGCCTTGAGCAACTCCGGCCTTCGACTATATCCGGTACTGCGCGCGCATCTCTGGTTGGTGCTGTCCCTTCTTTGTTTTTTCAGGGACCTTTCTTCCCAAGCGTCTCTCGACCGTCCACTGGACCCACTTCGAGTTTCAGCATCAGGTCTTCTACAGTTCCTTCTAGCACATCGAATAGGTCGCTGATTGTGCTTGAGTTGTGGATGCAAAGCTCTCCCATCTGAATTGAGACTGGGTAACGCCAATACTGGAAGACCATCCCCAACCAAGACGTTGGACTTCACATTTCTTTCAACGTCTTCCTAGACCAAAGAAATCCACACACTAAACATTATCAGTATAAGAAAGAAGCTATAGAGCAACAAACGAGAACGCCACGACGGTATTCAAGTCGCATCGACTTAATTAGATAAAAATAGCTCATCGTCACAATAATGGAGACACACACTCATTGCAACAATTCAAGTTGCATCAACTTGAAATGAATACACAGTGCGCTAAAAGGAGAGACATTGCTGCACCTCAGGACGAGCAACTGCATCTACACCTTTGCTGTACAACTTCTTTAGTGTGCTTGTATTCATAAAGCCTTTGTCCCAAGCTGAGACAAGGGGAGGTTGGCGTTTCACCGGAGAAAGGGAATTCATAATGATCAATTGCTTCTCGTTCTTTGGTGGGCTGTCAACCACTCCATCCTCGACAGGCAACTTGGAGAAGTCCATTGTGGAGTGCACCATTGCCGCCAAAAACATGATGACACCCAATCTGCTCTGCAATATGGCAAACTGTCCATAGTCAGAGAATGAATCGATGGAGGCAACAGACTTGTTCCCTCCGCAAATTCCAAGCAAGGAATCCACAGGCACGTCCTGTAAGCAAACAAAGGACCCCCTATCAAAATCACGGTCCTACATGGAAGCATATACAAGCAATGCATATATTGTGCATGGCAAGCACAGGTCAGTCAGTAAGCCGCACTAGACGAGGAAGTCAATACAAGGCAGACACAAAGGGCTCAGTTAGACAGCCTCCCAATTTCAATCTTCTTGTTCAGGGTCAGGCATCTTGACATGCCAATGGCTCGGCACAATTGAATCCTCAAATCGGGTAGGACGTCTTGAATTGAGGACTCTCCACTCATCATACAGAACATTGGACTCTTCGACTGCCTTTTCAATTTCATCCACCGGTGTCTGGCCAGATTTATGAAGCAATGTACGGCGTCCAAATTTGTTGTCCCTTCGCCACGAGTACAATGACTTAGGCCTAGCCAAGTGCAAGCGTCGAATCCATGGAAGAAGCTCACACACAAGGTAGTCGTCCGCGACCCCATCTCCTTTGTAGGACCACGTATCTAGTAGGACGACTTGGCTTGCGCAGTTCATGAAGTGTTTGATGGGACTATCATCTACTATTATAGTATTGTTATTTGTGAAGTTCCAGGATTCCAATCCATTCAATTTGTCCATGGGCTTCAAAAAGAGGTCCTTGTCCATGCCCTTGAGCTTGTAGGTAACTATCTTACCGCGGCTATTCTTACGCATCATGATGCCGCATTGCTCTTGTCCCAAGACAAACATCGGAGGCTCTATGCCTTGGAATAGGTGGTCCGCTATGGTCTGAACACTGGACCTCTTCATGGAACTCCATATGTGAACATGTGCAATGAGGGACAGTTCCCGGAGGAACGTGTGACAGAACGGCCGTATTGCAACCCTCTTCATGCCGATGTAGTTGACGTTGATCCCAAAAGGGACCTCATGAGTTTTGCCCTCTCTAGCCAGGGATTTTCTCTCCTCACTGACGCAAAGCACCCCATTCAAATCTAGGATGACATTAAGCCACTTCTCCGTCACCGTAGATGTGGATGGAACCGGGACTTGGTCCGCCGCGTCATCTATCGCAAGAGGATCCTCACTTCTACTACCCTGCCCAGGAGCGGACATGGAAGTGCCTAGACAGTTAAGGCAATGCATTCCTTGCATGGCCTCCGGATGCGTGGAAAGAACACGTCCAGGCAAAGAATGTCATTTAAGCACCAAATCAAAGCAATCCCAATAGAGCAGCAGATATAGAGAAGGCACTTACAGGATCTGTGACTTCAGTGTCATAAGCAGCCAAGGCCGTCTGAGTTCCTTCCTGTTCCTCGCAATCAATAATAGGGAAATCAGATTTCGTAGGTTCTGCATCCATAATTGGCTCATGGCCGAGAGACAACAATGCCATGCCAATGTTCTCAAGATGCGATGCAGGAGAAGACAGCGGAGCATCAGAAGAATTTGGCACGAGGATATCATTGCCAGGAGTCATCTCTGTGTCTGCTTGAATTGGTACAAAAAGATATTGTAAGAAACACATTTTATTAAATTGTCTCATAACGAGAAATACATGACAAGCTGTACATTTGATCTGTGTCAACATCTAGCTGTCCACCTATCTAGCTGTCCACCTATCTAGCTGAGGATGTTAGATACATTCAAGTCAAATTGAGAACCGGTTTCAAGTCGGAACGACTTGAATAGAATGAAAGGGGGTCACCAAAAACAACCTTCTCCAGCCTAGGGAATCACATCTGATCCCTCAGCCCCTAGGTCGCCTTTGTCTTGTGTTTGCCCCACGGCATCATCCTCCCTCCCGAGCGCAGAGTCAGGAGTTTGAGCAGCAGTGACCCCAGCATCTCCTTTCGGGTCTGCTGTCGACGGATATTCTGAGACCTGCCGTGCCTGACCCGCACTATTGGAGGAGCCATGCGGCTACGCAGGGAGGAGATACTTCTACGACTGCGAAGGTGAAGGCGACATCATGGCAAGTGGAACGACGTTTTCAACAGCCAGATTTTTGAAGACCGTTCTGGCAATTCCCTGCACCATACCCGGCATGACATCATTCATCCATTCCTTCATCTCCTTCTTGTCCTCCTTCCGAAGCCTCTCTGCTTCCTTCTTGTCTTCCATACGCTGCTTCTTCATTTCATCCCTGTCATCCATAAGGAACTGCAGAATCTCCTTCATGCTTTTGCCTTCTGTACTAGTCTCTCCCCTCACCCTCTTCCGAGGCGCCGACTTGGACGAACTTGGTGTCCCTGACGGACGTGCTACAGCGGATGCAGTGGAAACAAGAATGAGGCTTGCCTCTGGAACATCATCCAGGTGCATGTCTTTGCCTTCCCTCCATGCAACATCCTCCACTTGAGAATCTTGCATCTCCGGGATGTCCTCGTCATTGGCCTCGTCGTCCTCGTCATTGGCCTCGTCGTCCTCCTCTTCCTCCACTTCCTCCTCCACATCCTGCACCTCTTTGTCTTCTTCCTCAACTGGCTCGCCCTTTAATTTCTTTTCCTTCCTTGAGCTCAACTCAGTTTCCTTCCCTGTCTTCAATCCCTTCATTGGGTGGCAGCTTTTATCGACGAAGTAGCTGTTCTTGAGGAAATCCTTCTTGTCCATGTTCTCGGAGAGAGTTGCGAACCTTTTAAACTTCACCATGTCCGTGCTCTCGGCAATGGCGAAGTGGTCCATCCCAGTCATCTTCAATTCAACATTTGATAGTCAGTCACACTTTATAGACATTTCAAGTTGCACCAACTTGAATGGCAAGACCACCCGAGTAACAATTATGGCCGATAACAAACAATGTTACGACAGTTAGAGGGCGTTCAAGTCGAATCGACCTAAAAGTAACTTACCCAGGCAGCGCAAACCAGCTTACTTCCAGCAAAGGCGGAGAATACCGTTGCCCTCGGGTTGCAGAAGAGGTCTAGCACTTGTATGTAGAACTCCATTCTCAACTCGGTGTTATAGATTCTGTAGTCTAGCTCATTATAAAGACCCATTTTCTGCCATTTTGGCTTTGGAGCCACCTCGAACCTCTTCGGAATGGTCTTGGCCTTCGGCTTTGTCCCCTTCTTAATGAGGAAGATGAGGTTCACGGACGCCTTTGCTTGGCTGGAGTTCGAAGACTGATCCCCCAACCTCTCGACCGGGGCCGGCAGGTATTTCGAGTAATGCACATTGTAGTGCTTGCCAAATGTCCCGTTCTTGATCTCCACTCTTAGGTCGTCGTCCACGTCCTGATCACCTGAGATCCAAAGCCAGACGTCAGGATCGGATGGAGCCGGTTCGTCAATCTCCATCATGACCTTTAAGAAATCCACAAAATATGGATAGTCTTGAGGCGTCGTCTTCTTGTTGATGACTCCGAGAATGTTCTTGAAGTCCATGACAGCGAGGGCCATGCAATCTTTGTGGTCGTCACTCCCCTAGTCGTCGATCCAAGACGAGAGCTTGTCATCCTCCATGTTGTAGGGCCTCGTGAACAACTTGGCCTCAGGCTTCTTGTATTTGCCCTTGGTCCGCAGGAAGACCCATATTAAAATTGCTGCATACTGCGACATGTCCTTCGCCCTCTTATTTTTACTGGAAGGCATCTTTGCTTGCGAAAAGAAAACCTCACCAGGACTAGTAATCAGCAAGTTTTTGGTGGCCTTTGTCACGTTGTAATCTTGCTTGAAGGTTTTCCATGCGATGGGACAGTAGTTGCCCTCGCTGTCGAAGAAGCCAAGGCTGCGCTTCTCGATGTAGAGGTATTTGCGGACGGCCTTTTTGTGCTTGTTTCGTTTGAGCCAGTCCTTTGCGCTATAGCAGTCAGCCTTAACGCAGGATATCTTCTTCAACATCACCTTTGGATGCCCTAACTTCCGGTTTGGCGTCCGATTTAAGATGTGCAAGGCCAGCTTCTTCAGATCTAGCTCTGTCAGGTTCCCCAGCCATCGAAAGAACTCATGAAGTATGACTCCGTCCTTCTTCTGATCCCAAGTCTTCAGGTTAGACTTGAAGGGCGCTAGAGTGTCTGGGTCGATAAAGAGACCATGGTACGCACAAGAGATTACCTCCTTCCAAAGCGCGTGAACCTCATCGAATGCGGTTATCAGCTTGATCTTGTTGTGAATGCATACGTCATTGATCTTCTTCTTGGTCAAAGCTTCTTGGTGCTTCTTGACGTCGAGCATTGCGAAATGCAATTTCATTGCCTCATGGAACTCCTGTAATATCATAACACATTATTGTTTCATTCAAGTTGTGTCAACTTAAAACACAAGTTGGAATCAAAGAGCACTGCAGCCTGAGATTTAGATTGGTTAGGATACAAGTGATTTCTTACCGTCCACTTCTTCACAGCAATGGCGTCCTTGTATGTTTTCTTCTTCTCCTTAACCGCCTGCCCCAAGTCAGTTGGCTCCTTCGGTGGAGGCGGGCAACCAAGATTCAGCCAAACATTTCTAGCGCTGATGATGTTTGTGCCCCACGTCGGCTGATAGGTTTGGAGGTGGTTTGTTCTGTTATAGAATGCAGAGATTTGTCTGATGATGGAATGCTTTGGATTTCAGACAATAAAGCATTCCCAAGTCTCAAACTTCTTGGACCTTGCCTCCGCGCCTTCAACGTCTCTCATTCGCTTCGAGGCCTCCACACTATGCTGGCCGTTCACCATCCAGAACTTGCCGTCCTTGATATCCTCCCATTTCTCAGGTTTTGCCGTTACGTCCTGGGGCATAGCGCACAAGGTCATCTTCTTGTCGGGATCTGGCATCTCCAGGTAGAAATTGAGCGTTGATTTGATCCCACCTTCTTCCAGTGCCCTGACATTGATAGTCTCTGGTGGTGTCTCCAGTTTATCAATGTGAATTGTGAACTTCTTTTTGAGGCCGAATATGTATGAATCTTCACAGTTCGCCCAATGATTGTCGTATATCTTTTTGGACTGGAGGTAGTTGATCTCCTCCTTGTCGTTAGCAATATCCATGGGGACTTGTGTCAGGACAGAGACCATGCTGTCGTCTTTCTCGGCCTTCTCTTTAGCCTCAGCATCCGCCTTTGTCTTTGCACAAGTCGTCGGGAGGGCGAGGGGACTGGCACTTGGAGTTCCCCTTCCGTCTTTCGGTGTGCTTTTCTTCTTTGTCTTGCTGCGTTGAGTACCTGCAATCTCGTTCACATTTGACACTTCGCTTGCCCCTGCAACCGTCAAATCTTTAGTGATGGAGAGGGGCCTCATCTCCACTGCCTTGCTCTTCATCTTCATTACAAGTGTGTCAAATCCACAAACAAAGTCGCGAAGCCTTGATGCTAGCACTATAGGCTTTAGAGGGCCGTTGTCCTTGCCCTTGAAACGCCTTCTCTCCATGTGGTCAACCATTGACTTGTGCAGCTCTTTGAATTGGCTATCCTCCAGACTTCCGCATGTTGTTGCAATGGAGAAAGTGATCATTGGATTTGGCACGATATAGGAGAATGCGTACTCTTCCTTCTGATCGGGGAAGTTGGTTGTACAGGAGACGACGACCTTGTTATGTGGACCCGTAGTCACTTCCTTCACAATCTCGTGCAGTGAATTAAGAAGGCAAGGTTCTTGGTTCTTCCATTTTGTTTGGAAGCTTAGATGACCTGCCATTGGTGTGAGGACGATACTCCAGTAGTCGACATCCTGCGGCTCCTTCCATATCCAGCACTCTCCGAGAACGAGCTCGTCCCTGTATTCATCAGCTTCTTCGTCTCCTCCCATCGAGAACCTCTAGAAGTATGGCTGCAGTCGTTTTGTTTATTCTTCCATCTGCACATTTTGAGTGGGCTATTAGCTTTTATATATGAAGCCGCATCAAGTTTACTAAGACGGGGGTGGTTATTCTTTTCAGGATATGCTTTATTGGCTCATGCAAACGGGTTGAAGGGGTTGTTTGTGTTGGATTCAAGTTGCCTCAACTTGAAAGCAATCTTTCTTACTCTTGCTACGAAGGCAACTTAATGATTCAATTTGCTTTGAATCTGAAGCTATATATTATCTTCTTCCTACAAAGGAATGTTTACTAATTCAAGTTGCCTAGACTTGAATACACTGAACTTCGTTCTTGCTACAAGGGCAATTTTCATATTCAAGTCGCCTCGACTTAAATGCAACACATTTTGTTTTTCCTACAAAGTGCAGTTTATGGATTCAAGTTGCCTCAACTTGAATGCACTGTTTGTATTCTTGCTACGACGATAGTTTTCATATTCAAGTCGCCTCAACTTGAAAGCAATATATTTTGGTCTTCCTACAAAGGACAGTTTTCAGATTCAAGTTGCCTCAACTTGAATGCACTGTTTGTGTTCTTGCTACGATGGCAATTTTCAGATTCAAGTCGCCTCGACTTGAATGCATTATATTTTGGTCTTCCTATGAAGGGCAATTTTCAGATTCAAGTTGCCTCAACTTGAATGCACTGTTTTTGTTCTTGCTACAACGGAGTTTTCATATTCAAGTCACCTCGACTTGAATGCATTATATTTTTGCTTTCCTACGAAGGGCTATTTATAGATTCAAGCTGCCTCAACTTGAATGCAGTTATCTTTTTCTTTCTACCAGGGGCAGTTTACGGATTCATATTGCCCCAACTTAAAAGCAGGATAATTCTTGTCGACACGACTTGTGTGGGTTTGGCGTTCTTATTTAGTGGGGCCTGTAGTGATTTCAAGTCGTACCGACTTCATGACGATGGGGTTTTATCAGTCTTTTTGGTTAGTGTTTTATGTAGCATGGGTATTTTGATCTCTCACGCATTCACGGGCAGGGATTATGTAGATTCAAGTTGAATCAACTTGAATTCGTGTAGCTCACTCCTCTTCAACTAACGTTCTATAGGGTTTAGAAGACCTTTTCAGAGTCCCTGTTTTATGGCGAGGAGAGGTAGTTCGAGTAGGATACTAACAGTGACAAATCACCAATGCAATTGAACAAAACATGCAAAGAATTCAGATCAACAAGGTATGTTGTGGATTGAATTACTAAATTGAGAACCAAGCAACACAAACATCACCACCTCACCGCAAATTTCAATTTCAATTTCAATTTCAATTTCAATTTCAATTTCAATTTCAATTTCAAAACCTAGATAATAAGAATAGAGCTACATCCAATTTGATAACGAGCTTGTAAATTGTGAAGCAAGATCTGACATACACCCATCAATTGCCCTCCTCCTAAACCCTAAACATCAAAAGGTGCCAATTTGACAACTCAACGCATTGCGACAATTGAATATTTCGAGATGTTTTCGTGTGAAATTCGAGCCACGCCGCTCAAAATTAGGTGGGAGTAGCTCGGGGAGGACAATTTGGCAGAAAAAGACACTTACCAGAGACCTTCGTCTACTCCAAAGCTGCCAAAAATTGACGTTCTCCGACATCGCCCACTTTAGTCCTGGAGCTAACTTCGCTCTGTACGGCACCTTTCAAAATGCTGCGAGGAATGTAGAGGAAAGTGACAATAGCCAGCCTCTGGGAAAGACTCCGTCAAGCTCTGGTCACTGATTCCAAAAAACCGTTTCCAGGCGTCAGGATGGAGAGCATCAGCGAAGCCGGCCAACCCCATCCCCACCGGCGCCTCAAATCTCCCGCAAATACTAAGCACAAGCTTGTTCTTTAGCCTCAAATCATCCAAATTACACTCGTCAGGGGCTGTTAGCTTTACCTCGACACCGACAGGATTCCAAAGCACTAAAAAACAGGACCTACATACATATCCGAAAAGTATTGTCATAAAGGATTCCTCATTGTCCCAAAATGAAGCAGTTTCCTCGTGATCATTCCCTGTGCGCTTGAGTTCTGCTGAAATTAAGTTCATGACAAAGCAAAGCAAAGCATGACATACACTTGAAATCCACAACCAAAGAAAAGCATACATACACTTGAAATCCATGACATATCACTCCCTGCAAAGATAGTCTAATCTCAACCAACTCACAAAAACTACAACATAGAGAATCCAGTTTCAAACTAGCGCGACTAGGTTGAGACTCTGAAGCAGCTTGAACAACAATCGCAACATTCTCGAATCCGTGCAGATATATTCCAAGGCAGAGATTCACGTTCTTCAGTTAAGGCCATAGAAAACTCTGAGTCCTGCCCCGGTGCATCCTGAACCTTAACCCCTAATTCTAATACTCAGCTTTGATTATGGCAGGGCTATGTGGTGTGATTGTCAACATTCTGGCCATCTCCTTTCAAGACTATTGTTACACTAACCTAAATCCCTAAATTGCCCATAAGACAAGTGTGATGCGGTCGACAGATAGGTTTCTCATGCGTTTCACATTTAACACAAACAAGCATACTTCATAAAAGAAGAAGAAGCGCAAAAAATAAAAGCAATACAACGAAAGCAGCACTCACTTGGATCACGCGAGCTTGACACGCCCAGCTCCACACCGCAAACAATGGTGAGGACGGCCACACGTGCACATCCGCAAGCACAGCAACAAACCGCAAGCACCGACCTGCACACCGCAAACACACGCGAGCACCTCCAAAAATTTGATCGAAACACGAAGCCACCGATCGGAACTCTCGACCATGAAACGCACTCTCGGATCCAGACAAAGCTCCAAACTCGCACCTCCAACGAAGCTCCAGACTCGCAAACCAAACCCTAACCTCCGAAGTCCTCAGCAAACCCAAATTTGGAACAAACCACAAAAATCACACGGAGACACACTGAAGCAAACTCTTGACCATGAAACGCACTCTCGGATTTAGGTGAAACACATGATCACTCCGGACCCAGGCAAAATGCACGACCCGAAGTATGGCGGGCAGTACAAAAAAACCCACAAAAAGTGGAGTATGGCGGGCAGTAAAAAAAACCCCACAAAAAGTCAAAATAATTTTTTTTGAATTTTTTTTCTCAAAGATTATATTCTTGTCTACATGTGAAGCTTTGTTTCATTCAATTTGGACCAATAATGAGAAAGTTATGGACAATCTTAGTTTTTTGGGCAATCTAAGCATCTTCTTGAAAAAAAAACTTGTAGGATTCATTTTTGAATGCAATTTTTAGAATTTTTCAAAAAAATTGTTAGATGGTTAGATTTTCTTGCTAGAACAATCTCACCATTGGGATTATTGTAATTCAATTCCATCTAAAAGCTATTAACAATTCAATTTTTTCTTCCATCTTAAACCCACATCTACTTAATAATTTTTTAATGAGTGAAAATTAAGTGCTTTTTTTCATAATTTTTTTTTGTAGATTCTCAACTCAACTACTTAACAAAAATAACTAGGAAATTAAAATCATTAGTGTACAAAATTTGAACTAAAAAGATTCAAAGCCAAAAAATCTAATCAAGCAAGGTGCCAAAAAACTTGTTTTCTTCACTTTAAATGCATCGTACAATGTACATGGTCAAAGTCTCTGAAATTTTTTCCACGTATTCATATACTAGTTAAATATATGATCTTACGGTTGGATATGCAAAAGAAAACAATTTTTGAAGTTCTTTTCTCTTTCTAGTAGAGATGACAATTTTGAAAATGCTTTGATAGGAAAACCACCTTGGTCCTTTAGGGGTTAAAGGCACTTTTAAATGCCACTTCTGAGCTTGTTTAAATTTTATGTAAATTGAATGAAATGTCAACAATATGACAAGTTGTACCAACTTTTTTTTATGTTAGCATTAAAATTCAAGCTACACATGCAAAAGCTCTCATAGGAAAAGAAAACACAACAATATTACTTAATACTAATATGATAAAAAATTTAATGCATGATCATAAAGGTGTTAAAACTGCAAAAAGAACTCAATCATAGGAAAAAAATACACAACAATATTACTAATGAGGTGAAAGATTGTAATGTTTCACCATGAATGTGTTAAAACAACAAAAGTGATGTGAAGTCTTTTAATTCTATTCTAAATCATATTCTACTTTTTTCTATTGACTATTTTTTTCAAGCATGAATATATAATATTTTTTTCTAAAATTTTTTATATGCATTTCCAGTTGATTTTCTTAATATACTACAAAGACCTACAAGTTGTCAGATCTACTCATTTTGGGCCAGTAAAATGTACGAAAGATGAAATCTAACCACTCGAGAAGAGTGAAATCCATGCATCATGATCTTGCAATTGGTATGGTTTTTTATTCCAAAATTTTAAGAGGATGGTATTCTAATAAGTTAACTAAAAGCTTGATGGTTGGATTTGTTAAGGAGTATATATAGATGAAGATTTTAGCCATGCTTTGGAGACTAATATTTTAACCCCTAACTTCCATTGTTCCTACAAGGAACATAAAGAGGGACAAAATGGATTTTAGGTGGTATCCTATGGTCTCCTATGGTTTTTTCTTTGGAGCTTCTTTTACAGATAGGAAATTGAAACAATTTTGTGAATATATAATTTTTATTTCCATCAGTTCTAAGAAGCAAAGGTTTTGCCACCCAAAGTCCAACCTGGAGTTTGTTGGTCATCATAAAAAAAATCACAAAAAGCCTAAACAAAAATTTTAAAATTTATTTCTCATACAAAATATTTTTGTTGACATCAAAAGATTCAATTTTTTCTATAATTGGAATAGTGATGAGAAAGTTTTGGACAATCTTGTTTTGGAGCAATCTAAGCATCTTCTTGAAAAAATAGCTTATAGGATTCACTTTTGAATGCAATTTACACATTTTTTCCAAAAGGAAGTTGTATGAAATTCAATTATTTTTCTAGAACAATCTCACCTTTGATATTGGTGATTTTTGATTCCATCTTAGAGATATTTATGATTTAGTTCTTCCTTCAATCTCAACCCTACTTCTACTTAATAATTTTTTTTTAAATGAAAAATGAGCAAGTTTTTTTGAAATTCTGGTCCAACACTTTCAACTCAAATTTTCAATAAAAAATAAAAAATTCAATGTGTGCAACTTAAAAATTTTAAGCTACAAAGATTCAAAGCCTTAAAAATCAATTCAGACAAGGTGCAAAAAAACAGATTTCTTCATTTCAATAAGCACTTGAATCGTAAATATCTTGCAATCCTTGCTATCAAAGTTTTTGAAATTTCTTCTACACATTTTTATACTAATCTAGTGCATAATCCAATGGAATTGCAAATAAATCCACATCAGTACTTACATGCTTAAATTTTCAATGGTGAAAATCATGAAAACATTTTATTCTTTCTAATGGGACTATTTTCAAAGCAAATGGATAAGTACTATTTTTAAGATCTTAAAATCAAGTGAAATTGGCAAGCTTTACTCTTTTACTAATGGTACATATATGGCCTTGAGGACCTCTCAAAAAATCAAATGTGTGTTGTTTTCAATGATAAATAAAAGCCTTTAATAGATAAACTTCAATACTACACATAAAATTTTGAAACTATCAAAAAAATTTAAATACCCACACATAAACAAGCCCAAAATTTGGGTCGACTAGATATGGTCAACCAAGCAGTTTACTTAGGGGTTAATTGATGGCCATATTTAAAAAAGGAAAAGCTTCAACTCCCATTAGTTGTGTTTGAGAGCTTGGGGTGGTTTGGGGTGAATGAAGTTGGCCATTCAAGGGCCAAATTAGTACAAATGGCTCAAAATTAATGGATAGTGGCACTTTTAGATGAGTATAACTCAGAGGTATAATTGATGCCTAAACAAATATCATCAAAGAATCAATGTAGTGACTGGGGGCCTTTTGCATTCTCAAAAAGGAGGTCCCTTCACTGAAACAAAAATATTTTAATTATGTAATAATTGAAATCATCACCCTGCTACTACTTCAGAACTGAAGTCAATGTAATTTTTTTTGAAAGATTGGGTGTATTTGAGGTTTATTTTGAAGAACTCACAACAGTAAATGATTATCCTTGCACAAAATCTTGTATAGAGAAGTCATTGTTATTCAATTTCATGATCAGATGTCCTAAGTATAGTAAAGGTACCCTAAACTTCAGTACAAAATTTTCAAAAATTCCTATGTTGGAAATTGCAATTTGGTTAAATTTCACGCTATTTTACCTTAAAGTTTGAAATATTCAATATTATGGTGCTTTGAACAATTAGGGGTTAAATCCAAAACCCGCAATAATAAAGAAATATATATTTACAAAGTTTGAATTGTCTGTGCTTTCAAATTTCTGACATTACAAAGAAACAAAGGGAAAAAAGTTTTTAATCTATTTGATGAGGGGTTCTTATTAAAAAAATAATTTACTATATTCTAGCACACCTTATTCGGTAACCCGGGGAGATCACTCCTTGTAATTTAAGGTATACACCTGAGTTAAGAGGGTATTTGATGTGGGGCTTTTTACCTTAATTATTTTATTTAAGATGACCGTATTTTTACATAAAAAGCTACAAGGGGCATATTTTCAACACCCTATGGTTTTTTGTAAATTTGTTTATAGGGTTTTTTAAGTGAGGCTATTTTACATATAAAATTTAAGTGTCCAATTGACCAGGTGGAATTTTTTAAGCCTAGAAGACCAATTGTCCTTTGAATGAACAATTGAAAACTTGGATAGGATTTAAAAAGTCAATTTGGGTCGGTTGTTCACAAAATTTTGACACAAGGTGTCGACATGAACCGGACCTTTAGTGAAAATATACTTTTTTTTAAGTGAGTACCTAAAACAAATTAAAGTTATATTGCCTTGAATTTTTTTGGCAATCGAGGCAATTCAAGCATCTTTTAGGCACCTTTTATAGAAATGCTTCAACTTTTGAAATCTAGCATGTATGTAACTAATAAAATATAGAATACAATTATCAAAAAGAAAATTAATTCTCAAATCATAAACTAAGAGGAATCAATTTTTTTTAGCTATGTTGGAATGGCTTCAAGAATAATCAATTTTTTCTACTTCAAGTCCTATTATCTTGCAATATGTGAAGTTAAAGTTCTTAAAAATTTTCCCACATATTGTATTCCAAATTTTTGTTTCTAATTTTTACTATTTGGATTTTTAAAAAAAATCCTCATTGCATAAGAAATCATCAAAAAATGACTACTATTAATATTGCTAATGCACTTAACCTCCTTACATTGCATGTTGATTTAGAGTAAGCTAGACTCTATATTTGCTTCTAAACTTTTTCATGAGTAAATCTAACATCATAGATGTATGAATGGCCAAAATCTTCATCTTTGTATAGAGCAAAAAATTTTACTCAAAGCGGTTTCAAAGTTTGCTGGCTATATTTTGCAGGAATAAAATAAAGTTAATTTCCTTGCTTCAAATGTTATAATCTTTCAATCTACATGATCAAATGGGCTGAATTTATTGCACATAGTGCCTTATTTGCTTAATACACTTATGGTTGAAGTTAAAAAAAAATAATTAATTTTTAATTTGAACAATGCATCAAAAATGGGCAATCTTGTACTTTTTTTCTTCCAAAACACCCTCTGATCTTTCGGGGTCAATAACAAGTTTACCATTGAACACTTCAAAATCTCCATTGAAACTATTCCATAAACATTTCATTTAATATGAATGTATTTAACATTTATGGCTTCAAAGAATGAAATTAAACAAACTATAAATTCTATACTCATGTTGTGCATTTATTAGTTCATAGAACCCACTAAAATAATTGGGTAAACTTCCCTACTTGTGTAATGTGACAGTTTTGCCATTTATAGTCAGTGCTTTACGTTTACACTCAATTTTTTTTTTATACACACCACCAGTATTGTGGCACAACTTCAACCAACCACCCTTCATTGTAGATTTTCTTGACTATGTCCATTTTATCATCTACATGAAATTATTAGTCCACATCTATACTCATCGCACTATAAAAAATTTGCACAACCTCTATTTATTAAGGCTAACTTATTAATAAAAATTCCTACTACATGATGTTTTTCTATACCCTAAATTATATATAAGAGAGTATGTAGCATTTCATGGACCCTATAGTAGCCCTACACATTATATAAAATTTCTTTGCTTTGAATTAAATAGACCCTATTTTTTAACTCACTTAGTTTTCTAAAAAACTGATAGTGATCTCCCCGGGTTCGGTAAGAATTTTAAATTCTTCCTTTAGAATATAGACTTAGATTATAGAACATTGCAAATATTATTACATATAATTCTAAACACATTAACTGATACATTGTGTATTATTTCACGAATTTTAGTATCTTTGGTATGCATAACGTTCCAAGAAACAAAAAATTAAAAAAAAATTAAAATAGTTGATGTGGGCTTTTTATTAAAAAAAATATACGTAATATATTTTAGCACACCTTGTTCTGTTACAAAACTGAAATTCCTTCTTCAAAAATGGACTTAGAATATAGAACACTACATTCCAATATTAATATTACACATGGTCATGAACACAATGTTTGAATGATACATTGTATACAAGTTCAAAATTTTGATATGTTCAGCATTCACTTTGAAAGGTATCCATTTGGTAATTATTGATTTTTAGTTGCTGATTGAGGTTTATGAACTTTTCAAAATGACATTGGATATAACAAAATTGCCCTTAGAAGTTAGACCTACAAACTAAAGTGAGAGTGATATAATTAATCTTATATTCTAAAAAATCAGTGAAAGTAGAGGTGCAATTATCTTATAAAATTACATATGTAAACTATGATTTGGTGCATTCCTAATTCAATATTTTTTAATAGATCCTTCACAAAAATCTACGCATCTATATTGCCATTAAGTTTAGATTCTTCACTTGCAGAAGATTTACAGTACATAATATGATTATAGTCATAAAATGATTATAGTCAAAGAATGATTTATAGTACACAGAATGGTTATAGTCATAATTATATAAATTTTTTATACATTAAAAGCACTTCATTCACAAAAATAAAATAAAATTACATCCTCCTTCCCAATAAAACTTAGAACATATTAATGAATAATTTTCCTTGTACATGCAGCGTTCCTATGTCTTTATTGTTTAATATGTGTTACTTTCAAAAACAACCAACAATTACTTCCAAATGGTCGTGCACCTTTTACATTTGATGTCATTTGATATTTGTCCTAGATCCTAAACATTCATATCTGTTAAAAGCCTAAACATCATAATAAATGTATGTTTTCTAGAACATAGAAATTAAATACTTGTGTAGTAAACTAGAAATATAGTAATTTTTCTCGAAGTTTTTTATGCAAAATAGAATTGAGAACTGTAAAATTGCTTGAACATGAAAGCCTTTGTCATGAACATTTAAATTGTTTAACCTCTAAAAAATCAAAAAACCGCTTTTTGGCAATGTAGCGATTTTGGGCAAATTACAATGAATGGAATTTTTATTTTATTTTCTTTGAAATTTCCACATAAGATGATTTGGAGGAATAGCTTTAAGGCCCATAAATTCTTATAACATTTCACATTAAGCTTAAAAATTATTGCATGATAAAATTTATTGCATGATAAATACT
Organism: Neckera pumila; assembly: GCA_963969595.1. NCBI lineage: Eukaryota > Viridiplantae > Streptophyta > Bryopsida > Hypnales > Neckeraceae > Neckera > Neckera pumila. Next base: position 4,771,761 of record OZ018418.1, read on the forward strand.
TTTCTTTGATCTTTGGGCAATTTGGGCAAATTTTTTCTCCTGTATGTTCTACAATTCCAAATGATGAAATTTTTCAAGCATGTAGCCAACTTGCCTTCAATAATAAATCCAAAGAATTACCACCATAACTTCTTTTCGTATGAATGTGACCTTCTGAAGCGCAACTCCTTGTCTTTTCGCACGAACAAGGAAAGCATCCTTGTCAGTTCAAACGCTATTATCTTGTAATGTAGAGGGTGGAAAATTCTGAAATGTTTTTCTACATCTTTTTAAAACAATGTACTAGTACATCTTGTGGTTGTATGTGTCCAAAAATGTGTTGTTTCCAAATTTTTTTTACTCGTATTCAATATGATAGTACTAGTGAAAACATAGTCCCCTAAACATGTGGTTACAATTTGTCATGTAAAGTGAAGTATTGATTAAAACATAATCACTAATAGTAAGGTTGAATTGCAAATTCTTCATAAGTCAATGTAACTTCGGAACCCTGAATCCTAGATCCACTAAATTCTAAACCCTGAACCCTATACCCTAAAATCCTAATCCCTGAATCCTAAAACCCTAAACCCTAAAGCCTAAACCCTGAAAAAATTGAAGCCAAAAAACCCTACAAAAATACGGTGTCAGCTAATAAAATTTGGTCTTTATTAGCCCTTTTTTTTTATTTATTTTGTAAATGCTTGTCCTACTTTAAAGAAATAAACGTCCATTTCTGGATAGTGACAGAATCCTACAATTATGACAGCCTATTAAACATGTGGTTACAACTTATCACTTAATGTCAAGGTATGGAGGCGGAACTTTAGTTGGATACCGGTACTGGCACCTTTCCATTTAATTTCCCAAGCCATGAGAATATTTTCTTCTTCAACTGCCCACTTTTGCAGCTGGACACGGATTCCCAGTGATGAGGACCGCGCTTCGAGGAGACCGTTTGAGTTTGCCGCGTCTCTTTTCCCTCCAAGGTTTTCCAAGTTCTAGTCCACTTTCTTCCGTCACTCGCACTGTTGTCCATTTGCAGTACCTTCGTCCTTTCTCTCAATGTTTGTGCTTTGTGCTTCTTGCTCTCTAATCTTGTCTTTGCCGCCGCTCTGCCGCATGTTGATGTAGTCGGAGCAGCTTCGTCTCAGAGGTTTTGAAGTCTTCTATTCATTCAGCTTCCTTATTCCATACTCTTGGCTCACTAGGTCGTGGGTTACAACTTCGGCTCAAATCTCCTTGCGGTATGCACCTTTCTGCCGAATTCATACTCAGTGAATTTGTTTTGCGTATATGGTCTCAAGCGTCGAATATTCAATGTTGCAGGTGTTTCTCCGAAATCAATCTTCACAACACTTGTCTCTGGACCATCCTGCCGGATTTCTATAGTGAACTTCCTTGCGTACATGCTTATATGCGTTGTAATGTCGATTGAGCAGATGTTTATCCAATTTTGATCTTCCAATTCACTTAGGATAATTTCTAATTCTCTTTCAGCTAATGCATGTAACATTGTCTTTTTTTGTTTTTACATTTTCGATTTTAGACTCTGGATGTGGGCGATGTTGTCACTGTTCATTGTTAATTGATTGACTGATTGATTCATTGATTCATTGACTGTTCATTGCGTATATGCTTATACGCGTTATAATGTTGATTGTGCAGACGTTTATCCAATCTTGATCTTCCAATTCACTTAGGATCCACTCTAGTTCTCTTTCAGCTACTGCATGTAACATTTTTTTGGGCGTTTTTGTTTTAGACTCTAGGCGTGGGCGATGTTGTCACTGTTGATTGTTGATTGTTGATTGATTGACTGAATGATACATTGACTGTTCATTGCGTACATGCTTATATGCGTTGTAGTGTCAATTGGGTAGACGTTTATCCAATTTTGATCTTCCAATTCACTTAGGATAATTTCTAATTCCCTTTCAGCTAATGCATGTAACATTGTCTTCTTCTTCTTGCATTTTGTGTTATAGACTCTGGGTGTGGGCAATGTTATCACTATTCATTGTTGACTGTTGATTGATTGTTCAGTGCATACGAGTTTGCGGGCAAAATGTCTGAGAATGTCGTCGAAAAATCCAAGAGCCATACTTTTATAATGCTAAGGACTCAATTTTATCGTAATTAACCATATCAATGAAGTCAACTAGACTTGAATTTCTATTTATTAACCATATGCATCCACACTATAGAAGGTCTTTGAAGGCAATTCAAGTCGTACCAACTTGAATGCCTCATTTAATTCAATGAATTATCTGCAGCAGAAGTGTACCCGGATTTCTGAAATGAATGTATACAATAATTTATGGGGTAATTCAAGTCATACCAACTTGAATGCCTCAGTTGATTTAGTGAATTATCTGTAGCAGAGGCTTACCCAGATTTGTGAAGTGAACGTATTCAATAATTTATGGGGTAATTCAAGTTGTACCAACTTGAATGCCTCATTTGATTCAATGACTTATCTGCAGCAGAAGCGTACCCAGATTTCTGAAATGAACTTATACAATAATTTATGGGATAATTCAAGTCGTACCAACTTGAATGCCTCGTTTGATTTAGTGAATTATCTGTAGCAGAAGCTTACCCAGGTTTGTGAAGTGAACTTATACAATAATTTATGGGATAATTCAAGTCGTACCAACTTGAATGCCTCAGTTGATTTAGTGAATTATTTGTAGCAGAAGCTTACCCAGATTTGTGATGTGAAAGTACTCCATACTTCATGGGGTAATTCAAGTTGTACCAACTTGAATGCACAAATAACGTTCCCAAACATGTCGGCACGATTGGATTTCCCTTGTCCGATTTCCAACGACAGATTATACAATTTTGACTTCAAGTTGTATCGACTTAAATATTTCATAAAAAGTTTGCTAATCCAGTTCGAGGCGTTCAAAATGAGGGATCCCTTGTAGATGTTAAATGAATTTACCATATGCAAATTAGTGTTCAAGTAGAACCAAATTAAATTGGCTTTGTTAAGGAGATTCTTCTTGGAATAACAAATGCCTACAGAAGTATTCAATTCTCTGATTAGCACACTTTGGCGTGACATCCACATTGATCTGCCCCTCATTCAAGTTGTATGGACTTGATATCATTAAACGCTAAAAGTTAATCGTTCATATTGTGGATTTGTGCCACATATTTCATATTGTGCATGACAAATTGAATATGACATTAAGTATTTGATAGCCACGCTGTGCTATTAGACAAGCATATATAGCTCTGGAGTGAATGAGGCATTAGTATTTTGGGGACTGTAGATAGAGGTAAAATAAGTATTCTTTGGACCTTCTTTTTTATCAAACTATTTTTGAGTTTAACTTTGTGACTGATGGACTTTCAAGTTGTACCAACTTGAATGACAATATGCTGCATCCATCAAAATTGTTGCTGAAGTCATTTGCCTGATTATCTCATTTATTTATAAGTGCTGAATAATTGTGCAGGAAACATGGACCCCGTTGTCCTTCCCGTGCCAGAGTATTCATCTGATGAAGGAGAGATCGAGAATGTACCTGAGGGCCCTGAAGTCATTCCAGATTGCGAGGGTATTCCTCGAAGACATTGGAGCACTCAAGTTGTTGAACTTCGCAGTGCCGCGGGACTACCTGTAGCGGAGGGGATAGTGCATAATGTGAACTCTGACCTTGTTTTGGGATGTCATGGACCGCTTGGAGATTCTCTCGTCGCTGTGCAAATCTCAAAGTTGCTTGATGTTGTTCACGTACCTGCGGATTGGAAGTATTCCCTTTGTGCGTGGCCCATTGGACAAGTGGTTCTAGATGGAGCAAGCCTTCTTGATCACGAAGTGTGAGCCAACTACAATCTTCGGCAAGCTACTCATGGACGGCCACCAACTTCACGTGGAAGGCCCTATACAAGTACCATCCGGAATGCCACACCTAAGACTTGTGTGAAGGCCAAGGAACTTCTCACCCAATTGTCCATAAATGCTGTTTCTAGCAAAACGTGTTGCACAGGTAACTATGTTCAACCGTTCCCAAGAGACAAAATTTGGGCGTTCCGAGAACGGATGTATCACCAAACTACATTTGAATTCCGGCACCACATGAAGTTGGATGTACATTGACAAGTCCATCGGGATGCTCAAGGAAAGAGAGTGGTCACTATGGAAGGAATTGATGTTTGTCTGGCAGCTTGGCGCCACATTTCAGGTGTGTCGGAGTCCACATTTCATCGCTTCCAAGGGTATGCTGCATTAGGGGAGTAAGCTCAGTCTCATGGCAATCGTGGGAGGCTTAAGCCCCAAAAGCATATATTGCAAGCTACTGCAACGTTGAAGGCCGTTCTCGAGAGGCAAGCAGACCACATGCCGCATCGCACTCATTCTCTTCCCACTGGAGAGAAAGTAGTATCCATGGTCTTGCCAGCCACCTTCACGTGGAAAGATACCCTTCTAGATGTAAATGCAACAAATGCAGTCTTTGGATTGAAGAATGTGTCACCATCGAATATCGGCAAGATTAGGAAGTTGAACTGTCCTGAGTACTATGCCAAGAAGCCTGGTGACAACTTTGCACGATGCTCTAAGTGTGATAAGTTGCAAACCCTTAGAAGGGCGGCTCTTAGTAGTTCAAAGCAAAAGTGGACCCTTCTATTAGAGAAGCATTTAGCTACTGCTCGGGCACATCGGGACCAGTATTATGCCAATCGGTATAGGTCCAGTGCATACCCTCATGAATGCTTGACAATCATGCATGACAAAATGGACCATGCAAAGACAGCCTCTTCTGTCTTTTCACACAAAAGTAAACAAGTAGATGGACTCATGAAGCTACCAGTCTCTGTGACAGGTATGATTGCTCACGGACATGGTGATGTGCGTTATGCCCATTGTAGTCTAGATATCTTTCATCATGATTCAAACTACACGGTGGGGTCGTTTGCCAAGCTCTTGCGCGACCTTGAACTACCTCCCAAGTACTCCTCACGAGAGTTATTTGCTGGATCATGATCGGCTCCTCTCTTTTGTGCAGTCTTGCAAGGCGCAGACATGTGCAAATCCTCACTCCGGCCAGTACCTGAAGAACCAATTGCCGCAACTGCACTGCCTCCAGTGCTGAACGTTCAGATGGATAAAGCCACAGGAGACAATAAGAATAGATTCGTCTTTGCATTTTGGTCTCTCCTTGTTGCAAAGAAGATTTTCTGTGAAGTTCATGTTAGCTTCATGCTGGTTGGTCACACTCATGATGACATCGATGCTTTGTTTGGGAGATGGAGTATGCAATTGAAAAAAGAAAATTTCCCTACCATCCCATCATTCATGAAGTCCTTCATGGACGGTGATTCGGTGCCTACGATTCCTCATCTCATTGAAGAAGTGCCAGATTTCAAGTCCTTCATTGAAGATTGCATTTGTGATGGAGAAGATGCACTTGTTGGCCATACCAAGGCCCAACAATTCAAATTCTATTTGAATGCCGCAGGTCTGCCTATCATGAAGTACAAGTTCTACTGCACAGATAGTGATTGGCTTCCAGAAGAAGGGATTAAATTGTGGAAAGAAGATTCCCAGGGACAGAGCCTATGGCCTTGTGAACAGCCATTGCCTGTTGTCCACCTTCCTATGAGGACTGTGGACAAGATTTACAAGGGATTGTCAAGATTCATCAAATATTGGGAAACATTATGTAATGAAGATGGAAGTGGGGAGGCTAGAAGGCGCTTTGAGCATTTGGTGTTGTATTGGCGAGCGGTGAATGCAACGTTGAAGGAGCCAATTGAGCCATCTGTAGAATTGAAGGATGGCTTTTGGCCCTCCACTAGAGTAGAAACCACAGAGGAAGACGAACTTAATGACGACGGTGAGGTTCGTGAGGAGTTTGCTGAGGATGATGCATTTGTTGGAAACCTTCGCAATTGCCTTAATCCATCTTTTCGGGTGGCGCGTGATGTTTACGAAGGATATTTTCTTGCACTTTGACTTGCTGGTGAAGATCCGAAGCCGATATGGATTGCTAGGGCCTTGTCTGGCCCTTTCAGTAACCCAGAGCATCCTAATTGTATTAAGATTCAATACTTTATGCCTACGTCACGAGAGCGAAATGTTCAAGAGTTTTATCATGGTTGGGACTCGAACAAAGGATTGCGTTGGAAAGTAGACGACACCGAAGATCTAGTTTGGGAGAATACCAATTCTCTTGTGACGACGTGGAAGTCTAGGGTGAAGAAAGACACGACTGAGTGTGTTTTGAAGATACCAGCTGCTCAAGTTGAAGTTATCAAGGGCACTCTGCCTTCTTTCGATGCAGAATGAATGCGTATAGAGAACTACAGAAATACTTTTCAAATGGTAGGGGATATATTTGAGAGTATAGAGTAATATTTTATCCTTTTTTTTCCTAATTATGTTTGCTTTATGTGATTTGATATCACGTGTTATAGTAAACAAGGCCATATTGTCTTTATTGAAGTATAGATATTTGACTTTGTGGATTGGTGTTCAAAATAGTATCATACTTTGTATGAATTATCTTGCATGCCAAGATAATATTTGAAATATATTATTGTTTTGTTGAACACCTATTTGTATTTTAATTGAAATGTATTGTATTAAATGTATTGTATTAAATGTATTGTATTAAATGTATTGTATTAAATGTATTGTATTAAATGTATTGTATTAAATGTATTGTATTAAATGTATTGTATTAAATGTATTGTGTTTATGTATTCATGTTATTTGGGAACATTGAAATTATTCTATGAACTCAAACTAGAAACAATAAAATTTATGTGTATAGAATTTGAATACAAGGCACCTTGTTGTTCTATTTTGGAATAGCGCCCCACGGCTTAATTTGATGCAAGTCAACAGGAATCAAACCCTGACCAGCAATCACACAACCATCAGTCTCTATATTACTTTCCCCAACATACCCTAACTCAAGAAGGTGACCTATTATCAAAAAAAAATATATATTTATAGATATGGACTAATATTTAATGCGCAGAAGTCCACATTTTTTAGTCTACCTTGAAAAAAGGCAACAAATCGTAAACTATCTACGTAAGCCTAATTTACTTCTGCAATAATCAAATAATTTATGTGGGTTGTTTATGATTGGAGTTATTATTTATAATACCATAAATCGTCATTTTAATGGAATCTACAATTTCTAACTTCAAAATTAGGTCCTTCCAATTTAAATTTCATTCATTTGTATTCTATTTTTGAACACTACAAATGGAGACCATTATTTGGGAGGGACTTGAACTCCCAAAATTTTGAATATGATGTTCTAACAGTGGAAAAAGTAGAAGAGTAAAAGAATAAATCTATGTAAAAAATGAAACCTCAAGAAACTAAAGGTGGGACTCTCCACCTATATAGTCAACTTGACTATAGACAAAGTAGTTTTAGTCTATAGGAGTATAGACAAGAGAATTGTCTCCAATGCCTCGCACAAATGGTAAGACACAAATAACGTCACAATTATCGATGGATATAATACTGTATCAACAATTGTCTCTATCATTCTATTGAATTAGTGAAGATGGAACTACAATTGGGTCGAGTATAGATTATTCCGGTTTAGGTCAAATTTCAGAAGTTGTCCTGAGACTTGGTTAGTAATAGAATGGAGTATCTAATTGAGAAAACGGATGAGTCATTATATAGTCGACTCGACTATAAATCAAGTGGAGTATCTAATCAAGAAAGCGGATGAGTCATTGTATAGTCGACTTGACTATAGTCCGAGTGGAGTATCTAATAGAGAAAGTGGATGAGTCATTATATAGTCGACCTGACTATAAACAAGTGGAGTATCTGATTGAGAAAACTGATGAGTCATTATATAGTCAACTTGACTATAAATCACTTGGAGTATCTAATTGAGAAAGCAGATGAGTCATTGTATAGTCAACTTGACTATAGTCCGAGTGGTGTATCTAATCGAGAAAGTGGATGATTTATTTTATAGTCGGCTTGACTATAGTCTAATTGAAGTATCTAGTCGAGAAAATGGATGAGTCATTGTATAGTCGATGCAACAATAGTCTATTTTGTTACAGAGTCAAAAATTATCAGATAAGTAAGCTGTTCCTGAAATGGAAACTCATTCAATGGTTATAGTCAACTCGAGTATAAGTATGCAGTTCTCAATATAAATATATATATATATATATGAAAATACTTCCGACAATTCCGTCGGAAAACATGGAGCCAATAGCAACTGACCATCACAGATACTAAGAAAGTGCAGCTTGCAAACAAAATTGCTAAACAAACAAAACATCTCTACTTTATTTATTGATATTGCATCCAAGGAAGTAAAGAATATGAAATGGGCGCATGTTGGATAATCATCAAAAATGAGAGAAATGAGGTGTCCAGAAACGTGGAAAACAAGGTTCTGCGCAAACTGGACAACGTACAAGATTGCTTCATACAAACAGATCTCAATACACAGGATGCGATCGCACCACACACTTCACGGAGTACATGGAATCGGGAGAGGTACACAAAAAATCCTATAGATCGAAAGGCAACGCGACGCACGGAAGGGACACACAAACAACAGCGCAAGTGAATCACTGATGCCACCTGCTTGCGCCAAAGAGAAAAGCAGGCAATGTCAAGGTGTTTGGTGGAGGAGGAGGCTTGCGAGAAGATGGTGCGGGAAGGAAAGAAGGCGCGAAAATCAAAATATTCAAAATTCCTCGAAGCCAAAAGGCGCGAAAATCAAAGTACTCCAAAAAAATTGAATTCAAAAGGCGCAAAACTCTGAAGATTCAAAATCACTCAAAGTCAACGGATGCCAGAATTTGACGTTCAAAAAGCCTGGTGTGAGCCCTAAGGTTGTCACCTGGAACTCAAAGTCTAAATTTTTTTGCTTTTTACTCATTTTAATGAGTAAATTGTTATCAAATTGACCAGTTATACTACTTTGTGAATAATTGAGATAGAATAATACATATTGAGAGTAAACCTCCAAAAGCATCAAAACCATTCAAATCTGTACTCTTTCCTAAGTTCTAGCAATAGAAATGGATAAATGAGAGCCCAAATAGGAATTGGGAGAGTTCTAATTCCAACCTACATCCAAATATTAGAATACTGATAGAATTTACAAAGAGTTTTGACCACAAAGATGCATACAAATAGTGAATTGGCTAAAAATAGTAAATGTAGGTCATTATAGTTTACCAGTAATTTAGAAAGCCCACAAGAGGAGTTTGGGTGAAAACTGAGCTTGAAAGAAAATATTGGTAAATAGTTGCCTCGCAGGACTTTTTAAGCCAAAATTCATAGAAAATCACAAGGAGGCGATCGCGACATGGAGAGAGGTGTTTCTGACTTAGAAACATGCCAGGAGCGTAATGGCGAAGACGGATTGCCAAGATTCCCTCATACGAGGAAGATTCCTTTGTAAAGGAATTAAAAACAAAAGATAGGAATTTATTTCTCCTTGAATAAGTACCAGTTTGGGTTGGAATTTTGCAAAAAGGGTTTGGAAACTTCCTAGAAGCTACCCAAATTATTTTGTAATTTTCCAAATTGCAGAAGATGATTCCCTGGAAAGTCAACCAAAATTACTACGGATTAAGAAATTCATAGAAATTAATCTAATAATGGTAAAATCCCACTAAAAATTAGGATAGTGTATTTTAGTTTGAATAAGAGCCTAATCAAGTTTCACGACATTCCGACATTGGTAACTATCCAAATCGACGGCGCTAACGGAATTTAACGGAATTCCAAAACATTCCGTGGATGGACCGGCGAATCACGAGCTAACAAAATCTGATTTAAGTCAACAACAACTTTTTTTTGACATTCTTGGACCTTCCGAACAACCCTGGCTAGTTAGAATCAGCAAAAGTTATAAATTCCAAGAGTTGGATTTTCCACCTTTTTCACTAGGTTGGAAAACACTATCTTTTATGAAGAAAATCGACTTAGGAGTAGGGGGTTAGGGGGGTTTTAGACTAAAAAGGGTCTTCTGGAGCCAATGCCGCAGATCGTTTTTCATTTGGAGCTTTTCTCCAAAAGATATAGCCCATTCAGCTGTAGGGTAGAATTAGGCGTTGTAATTGGTAGTTTTAATTTACTTAGATATTATTTTAGTTTACGTAGATATTATTTAGAGTAAAAGGAGGTAAATGGGAGCCCCAGAAACGTATAAAAGGGCTCCCACCGACTCCCTTTGCACCCCTTTTTTCATTTTATGTTAATTGAGTTGACACGAGGCTCTGGATTCTCGCTTTGTTTTTTTTGCCAAAATCGTTGGCAATTGTTGAGTTTTTGGTCTGGAACCAAAAACCTTGCTTTTATTGCATTAGAGTCTTGAATTCCATTCTTTGTTTGATTTTTGGTGCCATTCAAAGGACGTTGGGGTCCCTTTGAATCATTGCTAACACATATTTTGTGCAATTGCTTCCTTCACCTTAATTTTTAGTACTAACACCAGGGATATTCCAACCGAATCTCGGCGATGCCAGTAGTTGGAACCCTTGGATTTCATATTTTGAATCTGTGACATACTAATCACTTCCACATGAGCTTTTTTGAAGTGGAATTTCACACCCTTTAAGTTGTAGAAAATTTCCCCTGAAGCCTAGATGTGGGAAGACATGGTCCAGAGTATTTGTTGTCATTTGGAGTGAGTTGGGTGAGCACCAACCCTCACAATACTAACCACTAGTGGACTTGTCCAGAATTTGGGGCCAAAAACCCCAATACGACAAAGCTTCATTCTTGGACTTAACTTTTAATCACTAACATTTGAGTTTCTTTTGTTATACTTTTGGAGAATTATTCCCCAATACGACGAAGCTTTGCCTCAGAGAGGAATTGTTTTAGAAAAAATTGTCAAAACCATAAAAAGATAGTGTGTTAGATTTCCTTTAGAATATGGTCTCAAGCCTTAGAAATTTCCCAGTTAGTTTTTGGTTAAAAGGGTCCCTGAGGGACCCCAATTAGTGGCAAAGCAACAGCCGAGGTTCTGAATTTGAGAAATAATAGGTCTACGGTAACTAACCAGAGCCCAAGAGAACCAGCCAGAAGCTGGACCGATGAACCAGCCAGAGCCAAGAGAACCAGTCGGTCAGACTGCCTTGACCAAGATATACTGGTCACCCATCATCTTGTATCATAAAACCAAACATGGAGAGGATGCCTACGGGCCCCCTTTGGTTTTATTTTTTGCAAAATCTAAACACCAAGCTTAGTTCTTTGAACTATATCCCAGCATAATAAATTCTAGGTGATATTGGTACCTTTTAAAAAATTTCAGTGCTTAGAGTAAGAAGAAGCCTGAAAATTGCTTAGAACTAAAAGAAATCCGAAAATTGCTTAGAAGCCAAAAGAAGCCTGAAATTTTGCTTAGAGCCAGAAGAAGTTTGAAATTTTGCTTAGAGCTAGAAGAAGTCTGAGATTTTGCTTAGAGCCAGAAGAAGCCTGAAATTTTGCTTAAAGCTAGAAGAAGTCTGAAATTTTGCTTAGAGCCAAAAGAAGCCTGAAATTTTGCTTAGAAACAGAATAAGTCTGAAATTTGGCTTGTAAGCCAGAGAGAGTGATCTCATTCAGAAGTCAACTCACTTGCGATACCTTTCCAAGCACAGGAATAATAACTCATCCCCAGTCCTCCAGCACCTGGTTGCCTCCAAATTCTCTCATATTTTCAAGCTCTCACAGCACTACATCCTTCAAGCATTTGGAAGAAAATCAAACTAAGTCATCAGCTACAAATTTTTGTGAAGCATAAGGAGTGAGGTGCAAATTGGAAACAAATTGAAGACTAATACAAAGTTTGTGGAAGAAGAAGGAGAAGGTCCCAAAAAGTCAAGGTAAGTTCTTCTTTGAATAAAAAATCAAATCTTTGACATAATTTAAGGTGGGAATTAAACTCAACAAATAAAAAACGAAATAACAATTGATTTGCTAATGGTTCTAGAAACTCGTTAAATTTAGAGAAGACTTAGAAACCATTTAGTGACTAAAATTTGACTTCCTTAATAGTCCAATCAAAATTCTAAAGTTTAGATTTTCTCAAAGATTTGCCTTTGAAAAAAGAAAGACTTTGGTGGAAAGAAAAGCTATCACCATAAGAAAAGATAAGGGGCAATTAAAAATATTTCTAGAATTATTTAGACCATAGAAAAAATTAGAATCACTTTAGTTGCTAAAATTTAACTTACAAAATATCTCAGATCATTTAGAAATTAGAATTGTTAGTATTTGCCTTAGACAAAATTAAAGCCCTAGACAAAGGAATATTTGAAATTATAAACATACAACCCATTTAGTATTAGGATAGAAAATAATAGACTAAAATTAACAAGATTAGAAAAAAAAACAAAAAAAAACCCCACTATCATAGACTTTTAAATTAGAAGAAATTAGAACATCTTGGAACAAAATTAGTAGGGAAAAACAACATCAAGGTAACAAGGAGAATTAACCAATTACAATTGGAACAAGGAAAGGAAAAGGACGGACTGACCATTCTTTTTAAATATAAAGAATCGGACATACGCAAAAGTGGAGGGAGCACATCAACAAGGCATGGACTTCACAATCCAGATGGAGCATGAGACCATTGATGATTCCAAGGTGCGTTCTTAATTCTCACTCTCTAATTGCGTTTTAGATTTTAATTAAGTTAGATTTGCTTTAAAAACCTAGAGCCGAATTTAGGACATAGAATCAGACCTTAGGAGGATTTAATTAGTGAAATTAGAATTTAAAATTAAATAGAGAATTCTCCTAGCTTTCCGAAAAGACATTAAACATAGAAATCCGATAAAAATGGAGAAAGTAGTGAGAAAATGAAGTTGACGTAAGAAACGAATGAAAAAATTAGAAAATCATCCAAAAGAATATTCTAAAGGAATTTTAGGATCTAAATTAGAGTAGGAAATTGAGAAGAAAATTACAACGTTAGAAATTTAAAGTAGAATCCCCAAATGGATTAAACTCAAGTTAAGTTTTTTCTTCCGGAGTAAATAAGAATTAGGTGAAATCTAATTTCACCTAAACCACCTTTACTTTGGATTTAAAAAGTTAACCTTGGTTTTTAATTTCCACGATAAAAGAAATTAACCACCCTGTCATTTTAATTTAACCAACCCAGTAGAAGTCAAAAAAAGGAGTTAACTATTGGAATTTTACCACAACTTGTTGTAAAATTGATCAATTATTTACCTTAGAAATTAACAGGAAGGATTAGTAGGAAGAAAGTCAAAAGTAATTAGGAATTTACATTTATCTCAAAAAGGGGTAAAACCTAGAGTAATTTTGATGAACCGTTGAATCGGTCAAAATCTGCTAAAATTTTTAACTTTAAGTAATTGAACTTTTACTAAGGGTAGAAATTTAGAAGAAGCATTAAAATAATTTACCAAGAGGAGTAAAAACCTCAAGGTAAATTTTGATGAACTGTTAATCGGTCAAAATTTACCAACGAACTTTTAACTTTAGATCAAGTAAAAGAACTTTTAGCAAAAAATAGAAAGTTAGAATAATTTAACAAGAAGAAGTGAAAGTTAGAGTAAACTTTGAAGAACCGTCAATCGGTCAAAATTTACTAAAACTTTTTAACTATTAAGTAATTGAATTTTTAACGAAGGTAGAAAATTTTAGAAGAAGAGATAAAATAATTTACCAAAAGGAGTAAAACTTAAGATAAATTTTGATGAACCGCTAAATCGGTCAAATTTTACCAAAGATTTTGCAAATTTGAACTAATCCTTAATTCTTTAAATCAAATTAGAATAGTAATAATAGAAACTGGATAGAGGTTGATTAACAAAGGAAGATAGAGTAAAAACTTAAATTTGATAGAAAAGTAAAGTTACAAGTACAGCAAAACGTATTCTAGATTAGAATTCACATAGAATTGACTTAATTAAACGATAATTGAACGCTTAGGATAAGATAATACTTCAAACAAGGAAAAAACCTAGAATTAAATCAATCATCCTTCAACTTCTACTTAGCTACTCATATTTGTGGTAAAAAAACTCCATTGCTTGGAAGGCAGCTTGTTTACTACAGCTAATCACCCATAGAATTCACTAAATTACTATAGAACCTGGTTGTGCTTGTTTGGTCTCTTGGGTGGAGATCAAAACACTCACACCTGGCGACATAAATTAATGCCCTCCCAATTTGGGGGCGCTTTTGGTTCGCTCCAGGTCAACAAATATTCTATACTTAAAAAAGATTGACAAAGCCACCTGCTACTAAAAATCCCCTATGATTGCTGCATTTGCTTTATTTGATTCCAAGTGCTTAACTCACAAAATCAGCAAGCACCAATTCAAGCTCTATTTCTGCAGTTCACGCTGAATTTACTACTTGCTTTTCTGCAGATTCTCAATCTTTGCAAATTTCATACAATTTTACACATGGCAATTTTAGGATTTAGGGTTTAGGATTTAGGATTCTAGGTTAGGGTTTAGGATTTAGGATTTAGGGAACAAAAAACCACCTGGACATGTCCTGTACTTTCCTACACTACAAGTCCATAACCATAAAAACAATGCATTTCCATACAGAAAGAAACTATATGCTGCAGTAAATGCGGCCATAGATTTTTAAGCATGTTCAAGAAAAAAAAATGAAATACCATGCATTGTAGTTTAAAGAACCAAAAATTAAGATGTCATGACAGTAGAACACAAAGAGCGTGAAAACAAAAAGTATACAAGTTCTAAATAAACGAAACATAAAGATTTGGTGAGCGCACTAAAATTTGAGCCCGATTTTTTTGAACATAATTCACAAAGATAAGAAAATTAGTTACCATGCCTTGTAGTTTAAAGAACAAATTGAAAACTAAAATGTCATGAAATTAGAACGCAAAGAGCTTGAAAAAAAAAATGTACAAGTTGTAAATAAACCAAGCATAAAGATTTCCTAAGCGTACTAAAACTAGAGCCCCATTTTTTAAAATATAGTTCACAAAGAAGAAATAATTAAATACCATGCCCTGTAGTTTAAAGAACCAATTGAAAAAATGTCATGAAATTAGAACGCAAAGAGCTTGGAAGAAAAAAATGTACAAGTTGTAAATAAACCAAACATAAAGATTTCGTAAGCGCACTAAAATTAGAGCCCCATTTTCTTGAATATAGTTCACAAAGAAGAAATAATTTAATACCATGCCCTGTAGTTTAAAAAACCAAAAACTAAAATGTCATGAAATTAGAATGCAAAGAGCATGAAAAAAAGAATGTACAAGTTGTAAATAAGTCAAGCATAAAGATTTGGTAAGCGCACTAAAATTGAAGCCCCATTTTTTTGAACATTAGAGAAAACATTTTCACAAAGAGAAAAAAATTAGTTACCATGCCTTATAGTTTATAGAGCCAAAACCTAAAATGTCATGAAATTTGAATGCAAAGACCGTTAAAAAAAAATGTACAGGTTGCAACTAATCCAAATATACAGATTTGGTGAGCACATTAAAATTAGAGCCTCAATCTCTTGAATATAATTCACAATGAAAAAAAAATCAGTTACCCATGCCCTGTAGTTTAGAGAACCCAAAACTCAAATGTCATGAAATTCGAATGCAAAGAACATGAGAAAAAAAGTGTACAAGTTGTAAATACTCTAAACATAAGGAATCTGTGAGCGCACTAAAAGTAGAGACTTTTTTTTCTTGAATGTCATCCATTTTTGGTTTGAATAGAAATAAAAAAAGATGGGTTTAGGATTGAATGCGGCCATGCATTTGAAAGTAATGCCTAGACTATTTCTAACATGTACATATTTTCTAATAATTCCATATGCAGATATTTTTTTTGATTCATGCATTTGTCATTCTCCAAAATATAGGGCAGCTTTTATTCACTTTCAATTGGGTTTCAACGCAAATTTAAAAAAATGGATGGTGAACTGAATGCGGCCGTATTTCAAAGTAATGCCTAGACTATTTTCAACTTATATATATTTTCTAAGAAGTCCACGTGCACTTATTTTTTAGCTCATGCATTTGTCATTCTCCAAAATATAGGGCAGCGGTAATTCATTTTGGGTTTCAACGCAAATTAAAAAAAATGGGTGGTGAATTGAATGCAGCCATGGATTTAAAACTCTTGGATTTCCAGCTTGTATAGAAAAATTAATTTATCATCTCTAGTCATTCATGAAGTTGGTTGCGTATACTAGACCATTCATGAGAATTAAATAAAATCGTCCCTGTATTTTATACATGAATCTCAAAAGAATCATGCATGGGATATATTATTCATTATTAAAATGGATCAATGTCATGAAATTTGAATGCAAAGAGCAAAAAATATTGTACAAGTAAATAATCTAAACATAAAGAATCCATGAGAGCACTAAGTTTCTTGAATGTTGTTCACAAATTAAAAAAAATCAACTACCCATAATGGACTGTAGTTTAAAGACCAAAAACTCAAATGTCATGAAATTTGAATGCCCAAAGCATGAAAAAACAAATGTACAAGTTATAAATAATCCAAATATAAGGAATTTGTGAGCGCACTAAAATTGAAGCCCCATTTTCCACAAAGGAAAAAGAATCAATTATCCATGCCCTGTAGCTTAGAGAACCCAAAACTCAAATGTCATGGAACTTGAATGCAAAGAGCATGAAAAAAATGTGCATATTGTAAATAATCCAAACATTAAAAATTAGTGAGAGCACTAAAATTAGAGCCCCGTATTCTTGAATGTAATTCACAAAGAAAAAAGAATCAATTATCCATGCCGTGTTGCTTAAAGCACCAAAATCTGAAAATAATGACATGAAATTTGAATGCAAAGAGTATGAATAAAAAAATGTACATTCAAGTTGTAAATAATCAAACATAAAGAATTTGGGAGCACCCTGAAATTGAGGCCCCATGTATTTGGTTGTAATGCAAAGAGCATGAAAAAAAAATAGAGTATGTATTGAATAAAATAATGATAAAAA
Source organism: Neckera pumila (assembly GCA_963969595.1). Lineage (NCBI taxonomy): Eukaryota > Viridiplantae > Streptophyta > Bryopsida > Hypnales > Neckeraceae > Neckera > Neckera pumila. The sequence continues at coordinate 4,788,686 of OZ018418.1, forward strand.
TCAATCCAGTGAACAAGTCGGAATGAAATCATAGAATATGAATTGAATAAACGATAAAAATCAACCAACAAGTTGTAAACTTATTTAAGATTTAAGATTTATATCAACCCAAAATTTATGCACGTACTTACATGATAGTTTATGACGTTTGGTGGTGAGGTTCGGCATCAGAGTTATGGATCAAATAATTTCTTCCTTGAAGACATAGAAGTAGAATAAAGTAAAAATTTTATTCATACGAAAATAATAATTAGCACGGAGAGTTATTATGCAAAATATTTTCTTCCTTGAAGACATAGGAGTAGGATAAAATTAAGTTTTAATTTCAACTAAAATAAAAAGATAATTTCAAATGAGGCTTACAATCTACGAAGTTATACATTCTTGTGCATGAATATGCGGATGTTTAGGAGTTTTTTTTCTATTAAAGCCGTAGTGAAAGCAGGTCTTCCTAGGTGATTTGGACAACTACATTCGGGCAATTAGGGTTTGTAAAATAATATTTAGCGCAAAGTATTATTAATCGAAATAGTTTCTTTTTTAAAGACATAGAAGTAGGCAGCTAGGTTTGTAAAATAATATTTAGCGCGGAGAGTTATTAATCAAAATATTTTCTTCCTTAAAGACATAGAAGTAGGATAAAATAAAGTATTAATCATATTACTAAAATCATAACTCCCTCTGTAATATCACAAATACTACCATTAATATTAGGGGCTCATGTTTGCTATGCTACGCATTCACTGTATCACATATTAGTAAAATTTTGATATATTTGAATAGAATGCATGATAATGATTTCAATAAGCCTTTGAAATAATTAATTTTAATATTTTGTAAAAATAATCTCAATCATGCTCACATAAAAATAGTATTTTCACACAATGTTATATTACAAAAATGGAGTAGTAGTTTGCAATCACCTCTGTAATATCACTTTTACAGCTTTTATGATTTCAAAATTCTATTGCTACTACCAAATGATTTGAGAAATTTATTCAATTGAAGCGATTTTGGATTTCACAACAATTAAGTTATTCATGAAGTTTTTGAAATTTACAAGTTTTTCTTTTGAATTCACCAAGTTTTTGAATTGCTATTGTTTGTAACAACTGAGTCAACTTTTGAATGCATTACAATAAATGTGTATCTTTTACAGTATTTACCATTGCATATATACTTTATTCATCATTCAATAAATTTCTATTACATTTCAATATATGCTTACTTCTAAACAAAATTATACAAAGATTTTAGTAGTTTTTATTTGAAGATTTATTGAAATTTCTGTTCTGCATTTTATTTAATACAATCTATTAAATCTATTGAAAACCGCTAGTTTCGGGCAGCTAGATCCGGGCAGCTAGGTCAAGCAAGTAGGTTCGGGCATGTAAATTTGGGAAACAAGGAGGTTCGGAAAGAGAGGTTCAGCACCGGCGCTTTTCAGGGTCGGGTGGTCGTCGTCACCGACAAAGGCGGTACAAGTTGGGTGTGTGCTTCTGTTTCGCGATGTCGTTTGCCATGTCTGTGTGTTCGTGTTTTGCTGTGTGTGTTTGTGTTTTTGGGTCGCTCTCTTTGTTGTGTTTGATTTGAGGTTGGCAAGGGCGGAGCGGTGACGCGGTGTGGAGCCTTTGCTATTGTCTTCGATTTGAAGTTTGATGAAGGCGGAGGCGCGTTGTGGCATGGTGTGGAGCAATGTGTTTGATTTGAGGTTGCGAGGGCGGAGGCGCGGTTTGGAGCAGTGGCGCGGTGGCGCGAGTGTGCAGGCGCGGTGCAACATTTGAGCGAGTGCAATAGGAGCGAGGGTGCAACAGTTGAGTGAGTGTTTGTTGCGGTATTAGGGTTTTGGGGTGTTGGAGCGAGCGCTGAGCGTGGTTTTCAGAGTGACCGTGGTGAGCGTGTTGAGTTTGCTGAGCGAGTAAGCAAGCACTGAGCATGGTGTGGAGCGACTGCAGAGCGACTATGTGGACAGACTTGTGCGTGAACTTGGAGCGGTTTTCTCTTCAGGTATGCATCCACATCTAGTGATTTTCCTCGCAACAAGACTTCTTTGCAGCAGTTATACAACAAAACCAATATGGTTTATTGATGCATTGAGTTTTTGATTTGAAGAATCCACTTTTTGTAGGCTTTGATGGTTTTCTATGTAGAAACCTGTGTCTTCTTGTGAAGCTGCGTTTGGTAGTTTTTAAAGTTGTAGAGTAGTTTTTCCTAGTTTTTGCAATGCAATGATCTATTCTAGTGAAACCAGATTTTCCTAGTTTTCCCAGTTACTACAATGCAGTGATCTATTTTAGTAAAACCAACAACAATCAATCCATGTAGAGAATTGGAGAACTCATTACCTTTTTAGCAGCCAATCAATCTACAGATTAAGGATTTAGGTTAGGTTTGCTGTGAATTGCAAAGTGTGCAATTAGCACTTTGAAATTCAATTTTGCTTTAAAAAGTTCAAAGTTCAATTGTTCATGAATCAGTCAGTTGCTTTGAGGATTTTCTTCAGCATTTGCATATAGAGTTTAGGGTTTGTGGCTTTTCAAGACAATCTTCAGTAGTTGCATTTAGTCCTTGTTTTGTTGAAATTTTTTTGTGTTTCAATTCAGAGGATTTAGTAGGTTTTACATGATGTTTTTTGTTTCAGAATTGTTATTACTCATACTCTGTGTCTTTTTTTTTTCATCTGGCTAAAATTTTGGCATTGTCATTGCAAAATTTGGAGGGTGTTTATTGCTATTTTTTTGGATATTTGAGACAAACGTCTGCTGTTCAGCTTCCAGGTACAATGTCTCCTCAAATAACAATCTTGTTATATAAACAGTAGTCGAAAGTTGTAGATTAGGGTTTAGTGAGTGTAGGTGAGGATGTTGTGGATTAGGGTTTAGTGAGTACAGATCATAGGTTTACAATAGTTGTCATTTTGAAACCTATCCTCAGGTGAGTATAACTATCGTGAGCACAGAAGGTAGTAATTGTTTTTTACGACCCGATGACAACCACTAAAAGCAATAAATATGTTCTAAGTAGATTAAGAGATAGTTGTGGGATAAGGGTCACAACATACAGACCATATGTCCAAAAAAGCAGACACATCCACTTTATTATCGGGTTGACAATAACAACCTAATTCTCGAATTACTGTCCTAGTTACTCTCGTACCACCAAAAAACAAAAAATCAATAGCACTGCTCTAAAACCATTAGAAAATTCAGTAAATAGAAATTATCTAAGCTTATCCTCGAGTTGACGATAACAGCTAAGACGGAAAGAACACACGTCTAGTAAGAACCGCAAATTGGCCACCACATCCGAGACGTGACAATAGAATAGTAAAGGAAAAAGTACTAAGACACAAAAAGAAAGAGAGGCAAGTTAGCCATCATCCGGATATAGTCGAGTTGACTATACCACCCAGAATACAGTCAAACATGAGAAAAAAATTTGTAGGACAGAATAAACTAGTTTGTTTCTAGGGCTTAGAAAATGGACAAGGATGACGATTATGACTACAAGAAGACAGAGCATCACATGGAGCCCTTTGTCTATCTAGTGAAGGACAAACCATTCATCTCCAAGATGGTGGACAGTTTTGGCACCCTCTGGCAATTCAAGGATCACATCAGTACTTGGAGTTTCGGGATGAACAGGTGGAAGAACTACGTCTACCTTAGATACAGAGTCCAAGGACAAACCAAGTATCTCCCATGGAACATGAACGAGAAGGTCATGTTCATTGGTCACCACCAAACAAACTACATGGTCATCACCCTCCGAGAAGTCGACAACAACTTGGTAGTAGGCAAGAATTGCCACTCCATTGTCACGAATGTGAACTCAAGCCACGGAAAATTTGATCTTGAAAATCTAATGAAATTCCTCGAGGGATCCCAAATGGATTCCCTAAATGAAGAGTTCGAGACACTTAGGTATGTGCCCTGGAGAGACACTATAGCACAAGGGAATGCCACAAGACTGCAGCTGATCTTCATGACCCTCTATCGGTACGCAGCAAAAAAGATAGAGCCCCTATCAGGAGTAGGTAGGAACGTCATCCGTGGCAGGAGTGCTTTGACAAGTGAAACAGTGCAACCTCCATCTGGTGCGACTAGAGAAGGGAGTCAGGGGCCGAGACCCAGTCAGAAGAAGCGGAACAAACCAAACTCCACCGGAGCTGAATCTACAAGAAAGCAGAAAAAAAGTAATTGCAGAAAAGTCGCTGGGGCTGGAAGTTCCAGATCAGCACTCACTCAAGTTGTGGCAAATCCATCTATCGAGCCAGTCAAAGATTATTAGAAACACACTATCATTCAGAAAACCTTCTGGGCTGAACACAAGAACTGCTTCCTCTTCGGTAGCGCGACAGTAAGCATGGACATCAACAGGTGCATAATTGCAAAAGACTAGTACGTCATCCGCGCGCTCCAGAGAGACTCAATAGACAAACACAAGGACTTTCTCATAATGCTTGTAGACATTAGGCAACAGCAGAAGGTGTGGCTTACGCCAGTCAATGAAAAAGATGAGTTGCTCTTAAGAAAGCCGAGATCCTGGGACGAAATCAAGAATGGCTAATTCATGATAATAAATGGTCAGCACAGCATCACTACATCAAAAGAGCTCCATCTATTAGGATGTGGCAAGGAAAGGCAAGTGGAACTTCAGAGATGGGATGCATACATTGTGTAGACACTTGATACAAATAAGTTGCGGAAGATATTCTAGTTCTACAATGCAACCAATTACCTGGAATTTGCTTAGCCGACATGGGGAAACAAGATTGTCAGTTGTTGAAACATCTGGATAGCCTGCAAGCGCCCAACAACGGAGAAGAATGACAACATTGTTTGAGGCAACATGTCTGTCTACAACCTAAGTAACTACAAGGTAAAATTATATCCCTAACTTTTATACTTGACTTGACGATAAAGTCTTGTTGTCAAACAGGTGTAACACGTACGCAATAATCTAAGACGTTAGAACTGATCATAATTGGGTCCCATATAGTTGGGTTAACATTAAGCAGAAGACTTACCGTCCATAACCTGAAAAGCCTCATTCTAACATACACTTATTTGATTCAACAGAACTTCATAGATGTGGTGGTCGACAGATACCAAAGCTTAAATCCAGACAAGGACGATGCAAGTATTGGAGGGCCTTTGGACCTAAAAAATGAAATCCAGATAATCACGCTTTTGGATGATATCTTTGAGTACTGGAAACAATTCTTGGCAAAGCAAGCCAATGGCAAAATCATTGATCCCATTATGCTGAAACCTTTCAAGGATGGGAAGCACTACAAAAGGGTCCCCCTCAAAAGAGAGTTCTTTAGGTACATGGGGCGCTTCATGGATAAGGATTTTGAAGTACAGGCGCAGCATCTCCTTGCTGTTACATTGAAAAGGAGAGCAATATATCCAAAAGTGTCATTCAAAAAACCAAAAATTTTGATCGTGGACAATATGTCAAATCTAGACTAGAATGAGCGAAGAAAGCGCAAGAAGGTCGTCCGCTAGGGATCTTTATTTTGGAGGACTTGGACGACATGAGTGTCGCGACATCATTTGTAGCTCTAAGGTTGAAGGAGTATGACTGCATCCAGTCAACGTATGTGCCACGCAAAGCCGAAATGCTAAATAGCGTCACAAATTGTGGTATTGCCCCGCCCGTGCCGCTCTTCTTCCTCTTTAAGAAGGTGAACACGTTCGCGTCGTCGGTGCGCTGCTATGTGAAGACGGAATACGGTGCACCACAAGCGACAAATGTTTATTATAGGGATCCCGCCAAGAACACAAATGCCAAATGGAGAATTAGCCCTACGGAACTTCAGATGGAGTTCTACTTAGACATCTTGCAAGCCTTTGCGACACTGGAGCAAAATGTCCTCGGCATTTACACAAGCGCGAAATTAATGTTGGCTACTAAGGTTTGCCTCCTGAACTTCTGGGTCTTGTATCCTTGAGTTGAAGGTAACTCTATTCCATGAATTCAGATGACGTCTTTGATAGTTTGTATCCTCGGCTCAAGGATATGCGTAATTCTTTGATTGTTAAAACTTGACCTTACACTATAAGAAACCTCCGTTTTAGATGACAAGTCCTAATTTATAACAGATTTTAGGTGATGTCAATGTTGACAATCCAAAATTTTCATGTCAACAAAAATATACAACGTAATATCTATGTTGACATAAAAACATTGGATTGTCAATATTGATGTTGTGTTGTACATTTTTATTGACATAAAATTTTTGGATTGTCAACATTGACATCACCTAAAATGCGTCATAAAAAATTAGGGCTTGTTACCTAAAACGGGGGTTTCTTATAGTGTTATCCTGATGTCGACACTAGGTACCAACCAGTCAGTCCCTAGCTATCTGATATACTTGAATTTAACCCCATTACTAATTCTCTGATTGACTACTACAAATGTTCGGTGCGTTCTTTTACGACTTTGTGGACAAAGACGACGAGAAGAGCTATTCCAAAATTGCTTATCTTGCAAAACGGATGGACAAGAGGGACTTCCTATTTTCTAATTCGCCGTATTCAATCACGTATGTTCCGCCGCCATGTCGTGGTCATGTAGTTGTCGATGCTACACCATCATAGTCACCGCCAATGGCTCTTAACTCACCTATTCCACTCCCAGGTCCTGCGCAGGGGGAAATAGAGTCCGCGGGCCCGCACAATACAATGGATCCTAGAATCAAAGGCATTGATCAATACAGGTCAAACACATTCTAGGTTTTTGGCTGGATGAGGTTTCCTTCCATCTCCACAGACCCGCTAGCCGCACGTGTTAATGTGGTCGTCGGAGGGAGTCGAGGGACCAAGGGGAAGCAGCCTGCTGCGCCTCCTCGGGTGCAAAAAGACCCTGAAGCTGGTCCCTTGAGCAAGAGGGATCAACCCGACCGGATGTAATGGAGGTAGAAGATGCTGATCTCTCGGGGTGGCTGAGGCATAAGAAGAGGGTTCTTCATGCCCCAATCATCGTACTCAGCGATGTCTCGGAAACGAACCTTCATCACGTGTCCGACGACGATGAGAAGTCCAACGACGAAAGCGCGCCAAGGGAGAGCCAAGCAGTCACAGGACCTTCTGCCTCCCCAGTACAGGACAGCCAAGCAGTCAGTGCACCTGTTGCCTCTCAATCACAAGACAGCCAAGTGGTCACTAAATCCGGTGCATCAGAGGCCGTAGTCCCAACGCCTAAGTCCCAGTGAAGAAAGAGAAGGGTGGGTGGCCAGAAGAGGCCGACGCTAGAGACAGGAGGCAAAAAAGGAAGCTCGAGAGGGAAGCCAAGGACAAACAAGTGGGTGAAGCAATGGCAGCCAGCAAAGCGTCTGTTGCCAAAATCTCTGAAGTGCAGGAGGCTTCAGATAAGAAGATCATTGCAATCCAGGCGGAATCCAATAAAGAAATTGCAAGACTTTGTGAGCAAATGGCGCTCATCAAGTCTATGATGCTGTCTTCTCAACAGAATCCATTGAGGCAGTCGCAAAGCCTTCCCTCATCAATCCCAATGTACACCCCTCAACAACAATCATTGTTAGCGCCACCGCCAAACATCAAGATCTAAATGAGGGAGCTGGTCGCTGGGTTGCCGGATACTTGAGTCAAGTATAGAGCCGAAATGGTCCCTACCACCCAAGATAATGTGGTGGCTTCCACTCTAGTGTCCCAACTTCCAATGGTCACGTCCCTTGATCAAGTGGAATTTGGGATAGTAAATCAGGACCCCGCTAATCCTTCTGAGGGTCTTAGGGCTATGCAGAGGGATCAAAGCGATCGTCGGGTCGACGATACCTTCACAAGCGGGGCACAGGTGGCAATGGAGACTAAAACTGCAGAGGGACTAGCGTGTGGTACGTCGAGGGAGGAAGTCGAGCACTTGGATTTGCCAGTTCTTCTTGAAGAAAAGAGAATGGACTACAGAGAGGGGGAGGAGGACATGTACACGTTTGCGCTTGACGTACCTGTAGTCCAAGAAACTCAAGAGGGTGTCACTTTGCAACTGGTGGAATCCGCCCAGGTACATTCCACTGACCCATATAATTTCAGTTGAGTTTAAAAATACTTAAAATTGTAGTGAAGTGTAGCATAGTCCAAAGTGTACAGCTCTGACGTGCTATAGCAAAAAACCAAATTTTGCGAATATGTTATGTAAATTTTGTTAGTAATATATACAATATTCATTGTCAAAAATGGACCATGGTCTAATTGAATTGCATTGTCGCTATTTTCTTGATCAGTTCAAAAAAAAAAAGAGCGTGCACTGTTTGCTACCTGTAAAAGCCTCAAAAACGGGAGACCGCAGTTGATGTGTGGCATTCAGTCCGTTTCCCCAATTTCTGGATCTCCCACTTTTGCATTTCAATAGGTAACCCCATTTTATATGTTGTTATGATTTGATCAGGTAGAGTCGAAGAGCGGAATTGAAGCCGTGCTAAGAAATGTGGCACTTGTAGTGCCGCAGTCAAGGAGGAAGTGGTTGAACATTGTCTTTGACCTAAATGGAGTACTCTATCAAGTGGCTAGAGCAGAATTTGGTGATGGAAAACAATTCAAGCGCTACAAAGTTGAAGACAATGTTCTCTGCCATAGAAACCCCACAATCATTGGACCCAAGTTGGTATTCGCATGAAATAATGTAAGCAAATTCCTCCGAGAGGTCTCTGAGATCACGGACAGGGTTTTGGTCTGGACCTCGATGGCTAAGTCTAACGCCAAACCCATAGTTGCACACATTTTCAGTCTTTGAAGGCTCCCCTTTGATGTCTTGAGCCAGAATGAGTGCAAAAGGATAGAGACCACTCGAGGAAGATATTATCACTTTGGTGGAAGTTCGGTCTTCTTGAAGGTCCTCTCTGAGACGTTGTTCCTCAATTGTAGTGGGGATACGTCTTTTGGCACGGACAACACCCTTCTCTTTGACGGCACTCCTTAGAAGTGTGTATGTAATGAGAGGGGGAATAGCATTATACTCGACACGTGGGACCACAAGAGGCGGAGGGACAACTTCCTCATGGGGGACCTCCTGCTGTGGCTCCAGCGTCTCGTCTCGGACGTTCAACCGGGAAGATTGAGGGAGTACGTAGAGGCCAATCGGATTGGTCAGATGCTGCTTGTCTCGGATGACTTCCATTATCAACAAATAGTCGATGTGATGAAAATGTCCGTGTCGTACGCGCAATCTAGGCGTAAGTATCCTTAACACGGAAATGTGCCAAGATAACACGAAATATCGTCCCAGGGAATTTTCGGATTCTATGTAGTATGTTCTAGCTATCCGGCTTTTCTATCTTTCTTTTCTTCTTACTTACTTTCTCTCTTTCCGGCTTCCTTCACAATCCGGATCATAAACTATCCGGAATCCGGTTTACGTCTCTGTTTCCAATCCGGTTTTCTATACCTCTGTTTTACCATCAGAGGGTCCACTATTGGTCTTGTAGAGGGGTAGGGACTCACCACTCGTTGTTCTTCTACAATTCTAACAAACACAAATCAAAACATCCCAAGTACTCAAAGGGTTGTAGCAAGATGAGAAGATCCGGATCCTCATAGCTCCCGGATGGTAATTCCGGAAAGCAGGTCACTCAGGAATACTTCACTCTCCCTAACTACAATGACAGATCTCGGAGTTAAGTATAAGGGAGTGTGATCTTTCTAGAGGTTGGATGAATTCTAAGGTTGGCAGATCTTCCGGACAGGTGGGAACTTCCTTGGGTGGGCGCTTACCTCCGCACGGCTTGACAACCGGACTCGCTTCCCCGCTACTCAGATTCGGACTACTCTAGTAGTAATTTAAAGACACAGTGCGCAGCTCCTAAGTCAACAATCCAACAACATTACAATAGCACACTCTCGACTTAGACCGTATTCTCCTAAATCCGGATTCCTCCTCACCCGTCCTTTCCTTCCAACACTCAAACTACAAGGCAACACAATCCGGATACACTGATAAAGCCAAACTGCATACCCGAGAGCTTAGATTTCGAAAAGGGAATGAAATACAAATGAGTATCAACTAGGAGGGAATGAGAGGCAACTAACTTGCCCGCCCTTAAAAACCCAAATCAAAACCAAAGTCAACAGCCTAAAAACAACAAAGGGCAGCCCAAAACCAGGGCAACCTCACACACACACCAAGGAAATCCCGATTTAATCGGAAAGTCCTTATCCCTAAACTTCCGGAATTCGGACCCACACTAGGATTCCGGTTCCGGACCTAACTAACTAAATTCTAATCCACCACCACAAGTAATCCCCTTTGAACTACTTGGTCATCCGAGACTTCTTTGAACACCCGGCTCCCTGCTTGGTTGTTGATTTACCGGAACCCTTGGCTGGCGTCATCTTAGCAGCTCGAGGCAGATTCTGCCGGGTCGCAGGAGACGTCTCTTCTTCATCCGTATCCTCCTCAGAATCAGTAGCGGATTCAAACTCACCGGATTCAGAGTCCTTGATTTCTTGCTTGGCTGGCTTCTTACCTTTCGGCTTCCGCTTCTCCGACTTCCGGAGTTTGAGTTGCTTCCCAGGTTCTACCATCTCCAGTTCTTCTTCCGAATCCGAGAATTCAACCTCCACTATTTTCGTCTTCGTGTTCTTCCGGGTTTCCAGCTTGAGTTCCGGTCTTGCCTCTGGAGTCGGATCTCCCAAATCGATCAACTGTGTCCCCCGTGCTGGTGATGGTTCCGCCATGTGGGGGAATTTCTCCGGATGCTCCCTTGCCGGATTTATCGTTCCCATACCTTCTAAGAGGTCTCTCCGGATTGGCAATCTCTGCCCTGTCTTTCCGGATCCCGCCGGAGACTGTGAGGAAGGACTAAAAGTACTCACGGTTCCCCACTTCTGGAATTAACCTGAGGAAGGTACCTGGGGCAGCTTGAAGAGAGACTTCAAACCCGGGTCTTCTTTTGTTTCGGAAGTTCCGGCTCCGTACTTGACCGGTGACTCCATGAAGATATCCGGAAGCGGCCCGAACTTGTCCTTGGCCACATCCAGAGGTCTCAGCAGCTGCCTCATTTCGTCCAAAACGGTCTTCATCTTGGCCTCGTAATCGACCAAGACCTGCAACACTCGAGATCCGGTGACGATGCCATCGGTATCTAATTTCTTCGTGAAGAGCGTGGACCGGATGATCAAATGTTCCGGTTATTCTACCAACCCCTTCAAATCTCGGACGAGCTTCAGGGCATCCGTCTCCTTCTTCTGGGCTGAGATCGACTGTCCCTCCGTCCAGTGAAACTTGTTCTTGTAGTTATCCCGTTCCGCCTTCAGTAGTGCGATCTCCTTGTCCTTCTCTTGGAGTAGTGCCGGATCAGGTCTCTTCCGGATTTCGTTGAAGATCTGATCCGTCTCAACATTCAATTCGCTGGCGACTCCCGTGATCACCTCTGCCATCTGGGCGTGCATCTTCTGACACTGTGCCATCCACCGGGCTCCGGCATCATAGAAGTTGGAGACATCGGTATACTCCGGCAATGGTTGGTTTAGGGCCGGATTCAATTCCGGCACGTCCATACTTGCTCTTCGTGAATCCGGATTGGTTAACTTATGCCGTTTCTTCTTCTCCAGCGGCTTCGGTTCCGGATGCTCCTCTTCTTCTTCTTCTTCTTCGGTCGCTTCTCCCGTCGGCTTCAACTCCTCTGTGAATCCGTATTTCAGGATCTGCATTCCGGTCTCATACGCAACTTGTTCTGGCGGGGTCATGTATCATAATAATGATACAAATGGAACAAGTACGTACTGACGGGACTCTACTTGGCCTTCTCGACCGCCATCGCCATCTTCTTGACCTTCTGGTGAATTAGGCCTGCCCAATTCACGACCCGGCCTTCCAGCGCTCCGAAAATCGTATTCGCGACTATGACTGTAACTCTCGTTGGTTTTTCCGGATATACTATGGGAATCAGGAAATTCAGTAACCTCCTATGACGCTCATTGCTACAGTCACCTACAGAGAAGCCCTCCTTGTGGTGCGGCGGCTTCTTGAATTTCCCCTCATGAAACTTATCCGTCCGGGTTGCGCTTCCGGATCCGGACTGCGTTAACCCGTAAGTTTCCGCCCACATCCCTTTCGTCCAGGACGATAACCGCCCTCTTGGCGTCGGCTCGAATTGGTTCGGCACCCCAAAAACTAACTCCCGAAGAAAGTCCTCACTCCTCACCATCCAAGGTTTCCGGATGAACCCTATACACCCTAGTGTGGACAGATCTTCCTCTAATTCTAAACATTCACCGGGATCAGATGGAATGATTGGGTATAAGAGTTTGACAAACGGAACTGTCTTCTGTCCCTACGCTGACGTTTCCGCCATTGAACTCTAATCCGGTGCAATCGGCACCCTCCTTTCCTTCTCTCCCTATCCGGCCTAACTCACCACTCTTTCACTCTTCTAAGAGAAAACGCGCTCCAAACCTACAAACACACACCTCCTCGAGCGGAAGAAAGAGGGAGAAGAATGAGAAGATGATCCGTTTAAGTACTCGGCCAGTGACCAACACCCGTTGGTTCGGTCATTTAATGCGCCGCTTTTTTCAAACGGATCCCTAGTTTCCGTAGGCCGGACCCCTAGTTCATAGGTTTGCCAGAATCCGGATCTCCTTCCGGTTTCTGGATCCGGTAAAAGTCCGTCGCTTACTCCTTCTACAAACTTTTGTGAGCTGGAACTTTCTGGCTACCTAGTTTCTACTAAAAGTTCCGGTTCAAGGTTCCACTACTACAAAATTTCGAAAATATTTACGGAATTGATCCTAAACTAATCCGGATTTCTAAATAATGACATTGCGTGCTCCCACAGTCCGCCCAGAACACAGGATCGCGCTACAAACTTCCGTCGAATAACGTAGTCATAGAGCAGAATTGTCGTACTAGGAACTGGACTACCGAGCGAAGTTTGATGGATCCGTAATGACATTTTGTATTTCATAGTTGTATGTGTACATTCATTTGTAAATAGTATAAATAATATATTGAGTTTGGAGTTTGCATATTGATAATATCTTGTCTTTTGGACTTTGGATTTCAGTGTGTGTGTTCTTCTTTGGCATGGAGGATATTGGCTGGTGTTCTTCCTTGGATTGATGTGTATTTTATACAAGTTCAAGATAATTGTTGGAAAATTCCATCCTCTAAGCGGAGGCTAATGCAGAGCCTACAATTTGGGTTGTAAAAGCCAATCTTGAGCTCCAGCAAATCCGAGGGAGGGAGCTATGGTCCCGCGCTAGTTTCAAAGCTATACTTGTTGCGCTCCGCAGCGGATGCGGCTTCTGCGGCCATAGACTATTCCAAGGGGGACGTTAAGGACGGCGGCGTCGACAGTCCCCCGAGTCAAAGACCCCTCAAGACACCCGTCTATTCCCTGTCCCCGCTGAAACGAGCATCTTTGGCTGGAGGAGGGTTGTTTTTGCCGGCTCCTCGAACAGAGGGCGCGACGAATCAAAAATTAAACCTCCCGATCGACGAAGCTGCAATACATCATCGTCTTGAGGATATATTGCCGAATCCCTTGTGCCACGCCATGCAATGTCCCGCAAAATCAAAATAGCGTCAGAGGGTGCAGCTCGCTTATCTCGACTCGACAATTCTCAGCAACGTCCCTCGCCGTCCTTTGGAGGCAGACGACTACCCTCCATCAACGACATTCATACAAAAAGGTTTATTCGAGATCAGCGGCAATCTTTAAACTCGACATCAACTGGATCTAGTCGTCCGTACATAAGCAATGCCAAGATGTTGTTGCTGAGTCTGCCTCCTCGAGAGTCTAAGTCTCTTTCGGCCTCCGAAATTCCACATAGTGCAAGTAAGCGGAAGTGGAAGGAGCCGAGTGTGAACTTCGATGGTGCCCTTAATTGCCACTATGCGCAATATCCTTCTCGACGCGAAGAAATTATGAGAGCTTGTGAGAAACGGAAAGTGTTGGAGGCATCAGAGAGTAATTGTACAGGAACTAACGGCGTATAGGGAAGGAGGACAAGTTCTTGAAGTCCTTAGCTTTCGAGCCTTCTATACTATTAATAGCATATACAATCAAGTATAGAAAAAAAGATTTACAAAAATAGAGTGCTTTTTGTATAGTGAGCCTCTTTCATTCTAATATATTGAGTCAAAGTAGTAACTCAGCGGTATATAATTTGTTCACTTCAGATGATATTCTGAGCGAAGGTATAGTCATACTCTTTTTGTATTCAAATTCTCAATTTAATTGAGCTTACTGAATGTAAATGTGATCTCTTTTCCATCTTCAATGTACTTTGTGGCTGATTATTTGGAAGAACATTTCTTGTTTTGATATCTTTTGATAGGATTCACTTGTTCATTTCAAATCAAAGAGCCAAACTGTTTGAGAGTTGCTATTGTTGTCATAGCTTGGGCTATAGTTATCTTTGGGTTCAATACCTATTGAGTCAATGGACCTTTGCATCGGTTTTCAAAGTCTCAAAATGACCATAATGTCTCAATTTAATGAATAAGGCCTTAGTGGAATTAAAGGATTCTAGACAAGTGAATCACAGGTGCTCAAACATTTAGTATATATCTATAGGTGAATATCGGCTAATATACTATTCCATCTGAGAGATTTTAGTTTGTGTGGAGAACATCAAGGTTTTCTCACTACTGAAATAGATCCAATCTTAGGTGTCCACATAATTGTGAAGATGTAGAACCCAGTCGCCTAGAATTCCAACAGTGAGTGATAGGGTAAAAACGAAATGCATATTTAGACTAACCTTTGTGCATGTACAATCCAAATACTGTATTGTATCAGTGATAAAAACATGAATTACTTCCATTTCAGCAGATGAAAGAAAAGACAGCCCCCACTTCATATATCAGGTGACTACCTGTATGCCGCACGCATAATGAACACTATAAATAAATTTATATATTCATAAAGATTTATGGTGCTAATATTTGTCACAAAAAACAACACAGAGAGATTCATCATATAATAATCGAACTCAAACAGGATAGTGTACCTGGAAAACATAACTTGACATTGCGCTAACTTGACATAGAAAGCCTCATGAGATCTCACGATGTCCGCAGCTACCGGCACAATGCATCATGAGATCTTGTGATGGCTGCGACAATCCAAACAATGCACCGTGAGATATCACAATAGGCGCGACGACTCACAGAGTGCATTGGGAGTTCTCACAATGGCAATGGCAATCCAGACAAGGCACTCAATAATGGGTCCACCACGTTTGCCCGATTCAAATTTGCTAAGGCAGCCTCTCTACTCTTAATAGGAATGGTCCTTGATTTCAAATCCTCTATTTTTGACCTAATTTGCATACACTGCAGAAGCTGCGTCAACCTAGGTAGGGGTTGAATCTTTAACAATCCATTTATCGTACCAGCAATTCTGGCACCTCAACTCTAGTATACTTTTGGAATTATCCAGTCGCCAATACTAAAGCACGAACTTTCTGTTATTTGCATCTCTTTCTTGTCTGCATATAGTAGACAATGCTCTTCCTTACCAAACAGCACATGTTTCCGAGACTTCCGGCTTGAGAAGTATCCATGAGCTTGTCGTATGTCCAGCTACGGATTGAAGCTTTTCCTTGGTGCTTCATTTGCGGGGCCGCAATAAGGTTCAGGCTTCTCTTCTTCCTCCAAAATCACATCCATGGGATGGGCCATCAATCTTGGGCGAGGGATTCCATTCCGCGCCACCCTCCAATCATATTGTGGCTAGAAGCCTTCCACCAACTTTGGAGGATATTCAAATTGTGATTCCTTCAGCTCATCCAGTATACACTTCCAGTATTTCACATATGGACCGAATGCAGCTACAAATCCCTCAAATTTTGACATTCCATGTTGCCAATATTGAATGTACTTCTCAAGTCCTATCAAAATGAAACCTTTGTTCATAGTAGCTTTCCTGCCATTTTCCTTGCCTTCTCTTGATTTTCACCCGCGACGAGAACCTCACTGCTCTACATGGGCTTAAATGGAACAGGCTTTGGACAGCCATAAGGGAGCATGGATAGGTCATTTGATATCTCCTTCAAATGCGTTGAGAAGGTTTATCAGACGGAAGCCACTATGAATGAACTGTTGACCTTTTGTAATTCATGATGGGGACCCCATCAATTTCCACATAGAACTTGAATAGGTGCATCTCCTCCAATCCAACTAATTTTTCCAAGACATTGGTTTGGAAACCCTCTACGAATGACTTGAAATCCCCCACCTCCTGTATGAACTTCGGCAAATATGACAATTCTTGGTACTGCATGAAGGCTTTCAAGAGGTCAACGTCAACAAAAGTGTTCTTGGTCTTCAGCGCCTTGGAAAGGTGGTTGAAATAGGCATCAATGTCCTTGTGAGTATGTCCAACTAGTAGAAACCCAGCTTGAAGTTCTTTGGAGACACCTTGTGCAGTGAGCAACAACAAGTATGCCATTAGGTATTTGTTCTTATTATCCTTAGCAGAGTTAATGAGCTGAATATATAACTTTTTAGGAAGAATGTACTTCCGACCCAAGCTTTTGGTTTAGTGAGGGTCAGGTTGTCCATACATCTAAACTTTCCTTTGAGCAGTGCCTCAGACATTGGATTTGCTGAAGGTTATGGAAAGAAATTGCTTGCCTCTCGAATCAGTGGACTCTCCAGTCGGCGCAACAACTTCACCAAAGACAAAATGGTGAAGTTGGAATCTGTCGGCCAACACCATGGCATAATGGGTGTACGCACCATCACCATGACCATGAGCTACCATTTCAATAATGCTCATAGAAAGCTGCCCCAAACCTGCTGTGGTCTTTATTATCACCCGCATTCTAGAGAGAGCCATCTTTGACGTATCCATCTTGTCGAGAATTATACATAAAATTCTCCGTGGATCTTGTTTGGATTCCTCATGCCAAGATGTATACAAACAACGGCAAGATGCTTGGTGATTTAGATGATGGATCCTCTGATTCACGAACTCCACGTATTACGAGCTTTCTTTTGGGGACTTTAGGATATACTGTTGTAGATCATTGCATAAGGTACATTTTGCAAACAAACTTCCAACAGGCTTAATGTAGACGTTGTTGAAGTGGTCCTTTTTAATTCTACTAATAATCGATTGACTAGCGGGCGGCAGACTGTAGTTGGCATTCAACAAAAAAAACAGAACTAATACGCTTCAGAAATGGTACGAGCATAAAACCAACAAATGCAAATGACAAACAATACTTTAGAAGAAAGATTGTCACATCTCATAATCATTGATTTAGTCGAGAGATCTCCCGAACACCAATTGCAATAATTAGAAACAAGAGGCATACCTTGTTCGCATCCGCTTGGACTCATTTCTAATTTCTCCCCGCAGGCAAA
The DNA here is from genome assembly GCA_963969595.1 of Neckera pumila. Taxonomy (NCBI): domain Eukaryota; kingdom Viridiplantae; phylum Streptophyta; class Bryopsida; order Hypnales; family Neckeraceae; genus Neckera; species Neckera pumila. The sequence continues at coordinate 4,806,032 of OZ018418.1, forward strand.
AATTTAAGAATGTCCACTCAGCCATTACCAACACCGTGCATTTGGTGGGGCATTTGATCAACTTTCTTGTTAATAATGACTTTTATAGTACCCGTAACCTGAACAGTCCTCGATCGAGTCCTCGGTCGCTTATTCCCTTTGTTTGCGTGCGTCTCCAAATTCATGCTACCATTGTACATCTTGATGTAATTGTGGTAAGTCGACTTTGGGATTCCATGAATTATGTACCACGCCATGCCACAAACTTCCACTCCTTGTAGTGTGATGAATTTTTGCTTCTGATTCCCATTCATTTTGTGAAGCTGCCCTCCTACTGCAATCCCATATTCACGGCGGTCCTCAAACAATTTCAAGTAGTATTTCTACCTAATCAATTGCGTGAACTGGTGGTTAAAATGCTGGCAACACAAACGTTTGCAATACTTTTCTGAGCTGACTTTCCGAATCTCTTCGTCTGCCATTTTTTGATCAAACTATGATTGCTTCAGCTTTATACTGGGTTAACAGACTACAAAGCGATATGGTGCTTTTGTTCTACCTCCGAGATAAGCAAGAGGGTTGCCTATATCGGATTAGGCAGCAAAATGATCCACTGTCTCCTTCAACAAACAACTGCTTGGAAACCAACACTCCAATAGTGGCCACCTATCGTGCAACATTATGGCTTCTATGATACCTACAAAAAAATCAAGGACTGTCACACCCACAAAGCCCTCACCAAGTGTTTCATCTTGGAAATGATCTTCCGCCCTCTAGCAAATGATATGACCCAACAAAACAAGGAGTCCCCCTCCGTCTTTCCAATGCACATCAAGTCCAAACCAGGCCCCCTAGCGAATATACGGACGTGGATCCACTGGGGGATTCCTCGATGCCCTTACAATGTTGGCAATTCTCTACACACAACACATCCTGAACATCATACAATATTCTATAGCTATTGTGACGGGGGGTATATATTAAGTCCTAAAACTCTAATTCTATAGAATAAAGCTGCACCAAAATTTAAATTCAGGGCTCCACAGGTAGAGGCATACCTAGCCACTAGCCCTGGGGATGAACCTCCTTAACAATCTCGGATCTAACCACACCAAATCTAGGAAGAAATAGCTTAACCCAATCACTGGTCACAAACGACGGAGATTAATTTCAAGACTCCTATGATTCACTTCCCACATGCTCTCCGCCTACATATTGAACTATCACAACAGCAAACTCACTGAATGAATCCATTCTCAATGAATAATGGCCAAGAGATTTCGAAGATTTGTTGAACCTAAAAATATCATGAAGAAAAGAAGGAGTTGGTCTAGTCAAGAGGTCAGCGCTTCATTCCTAGCCAAGGAACTTGACGACAATGTCTTCGGCTATACTACTAAGGAAACATTTCCCCTATGGTATACAAAATAACTAGGCAATCATTAACAATAGTGTTAGGGAATCTAAAGATAGCATGTCTTGGCTAATGAAAAGAGTACCCCAACGAGTTAAGCAACAACATCTCAAGTCTACAAACAATCATGTGATCACACAATGCCCGTGAAGAGAGCACTTAATTGTAGCCAATACTTTGAGGAATAAGCCGCTGGAACCAGATAGAAAGGTTTACAACTAAGGTTCAGTGTATCGTGGGATCACACGACACTCAGATCGCATGGTCACCTTTTTCAGCAATTGTGGCATCCCAACATCCTTGTACAGAATTACACATATAGGCAGTGAATTCAAATTAAGAAGTAAACAAATTGAATCACGCAAATGAATCCCCAACTAATATTCAATTAGCCATGGGATTCCACGACCAGGACATCCTAGGATCCACAATACAGAGGTCTTGAGATCTCCGCATTAGAAAAAGAGACTATGGGATCTCACAATACTAGTTTGGAATCGAGAGAAGCATAGACCCAAGTTGATGAGGGAGGCGCCTAGAATCATAGTGATGGGGCCCAAAACCAAATTTGGTCTAGTCAGTCGTGGGATCCCACGATACCAAGATCGTGAGATTCCACGATACTACAATCCTAAGATCCTCCAATTTCTAGATCATTGAATTCCTCCATTCAGAGACCATCGAGATTTGCTACACTTTACAAACACCGATCAAGGAATTTTACAATTGGGTCCAATATGTACGCGTATTGTTCTACCATATATCACAGTATCTAGACATTTTTGTCGACATTTGACGACAAAGTGGTCGTATCTGCTGGCACTTCAAATTGTGTTGTCTGCTGTCTTGAAGTGAACCTCCATGTCACCACAACATCCCTTCACTAGGTGACTTTTTTGTAAGTAAATCTACTGATGTGAGCAACCACCGCAGTCAGACTCTTCTTTACTGTCAAAATACGCGTGCTTAAAGAGTTTTACAAATTGTTGTGGCATACAGTTGATTGATGAAACATTCAAACTTGGAATTTCACAGTTTTTGATAGGGATGCATACTTACTTCGTGAGAAATGACCCGGTCAGAACATTGTGCCCCTCTATTCCAACCTTACCGCCAACATCGGTAGACACCGACTCCAATCCCCGTAGCTTGCTCCATGTGTTCACGTGTGCAAGCGAAAAAGAGAAGCTTGAGTTTCTTTTCGGGTTATAAACCACCTAGACTGGAATTCTTCAGCTGTGGATTCCCGCCTTGATTTTTGAAATTACATGCGGTTATTCACTTCAGAAGTGGACTGTATTCTTGAATTTTGTGTTGCTCTGACCACAAGGAGGGAGGGCATGGGGCTCTTGACTTTGTAACTAGAAATTTATAGCTCCAATCTTCACTGAAATTCCGGATCTTCACTGACATTCTGAAATTTGTAGCATTCATGGTATTGTTGCACAATTTCATAGGAGTCAATGATGCTTCAAACAAAGTGCATTCAACCTTGAAGACTTTCATTTTCCCGGATTTCACACGCTTCTCTAAGCAATACTCGGACGAGTAACTCTATGTCCCTCCACCTCAAGCCAATCTGACGATTTGAACACCAATCTAACGACTCCTCAATTGTTGTGCCCCGGTCCGTTTTGTGCTCTATAGTCAGGGTGCTTGTCGTTTCAATCTGTCAGTCCAGGGAGCCGGGGAGCCGGGGTTTGTTTTCTCATCCCTAGAGCGCTTGGGGCTGGTGTATCTATACTGAAACCTCTTAATGCCCAAGGCAGCAGTTTTTTGGGGGGGAAGGTTGGAGAAGTGCTGAAGTGGCAACATACGAAAAAATGATGTAGCCAAATATTTTAGTATTAATCTATATTTTGGATAGAGTTATCTTTTCATCCACATATTTATTTGAATTTCATTTATATTGGGCATTTTTGTCCAAAATTTAAAAAAGACTTGGAGCAATTTGGCATTATCATACAATTTTTCTTCAAATTTTTCCTATAGGCTTGATTCAACCCATTTATTTTTTAGGCATTTCGGCCTGATAAGATCCAAAAATAAACACTGCAAGGCATCCAAATGTGGTGTCCAAGAAACTTTGAAGTTAATTAAAACCTTATCAAATTGCTATTTTTAATATATTATATTTTTGAAAGATTCTTTCTGAAGTCTAAATCTAAACCTAAAATTCAATTTTGAAAATGAATGATTATTATTTTTTCTATTCAAGATTTTGTGCAAATGTAACCATTGCAATTTTTACTTTTTTTACTGTTCAGGGCTCTTGGAAATTAGCCTCAAATACTCTAGATCTTAGAGAATAAATCACATTAGGGGTTATATTTGTCAGGCCCTTCAACCTCATATTTTTTGGATCTTGAATAATTTAGATTTGACGTGCAAAAGGAAAGCTCAAAAATTTTCATAGTTTTAACACCCTGATGATCAAATATTATAATCTTTCAATCTTAAATGATATTGTTGTGTTTTCTTTTCTAATGTAATCTTTAACATGTGTAGTTTGAATTTAAACAGCTACAATTCAAAAAAATTGCTTCAACTAATCTAAATGTTGGCTTTTAGTTCAATTTAGAGTAAATTCTAAGAGGCTAAAAACAAGCCTTGGGCATTTAGGGGTTAATGCTTCCAATGAAATTCCGTTTCATTGGAATTTAAAAGATGAACAAATTCTAAAAAGAAAGAGCTATTGAACCCTTCATTTTTTATTAAATGAGGGATTTCACCTAAAACCCCTCATTTGCCAAAAGAATTTACAATAATTTTAAATTCAAAGTTGTTCATACTTGATATTTTATATTTCAATGACTAAAGTCTTAAGGTTTGGGATCCACAGTTATAAGGTGAATTGTCCACAATTATAGGATGTAGGATACATAGTTGCATGGTTGAAGGTTCACGGTTCTAGAATCATGATTTTTGGTTTCATAATTCAAAGTTCAGGGTGTCATGGTTCATGACTAACAGTGCTAGGACTTAGGATTAAAAATTTCAAGGTCATAGTTATTGGTTTCAATTGAAGGTATACAATTCATAATTTAGGGTTGTCAATTCTAGAGTCTTCGATTTTAGGCAGATAGTTTTAAGATTCCCGATTCCAAATCACTAGAAGTAAACTGTGTTGGATCCCACAAAACCATGTGGGATTGGTTTTGTTGAGTTTCTAGTTTCCAAAGCAATGTTTTGCGTTTGAAAATGCATTTCCACACAATCCAACGCATTCCAACACAGAATTTTGCATTGAAAACTAGGAACTCAACAAAATCAATCCCACATGGTTTTGTGCGATCCAATGCAATTTTCTTCTATTGTAACGCAATTTTCTTCTTGTGAGAACTTTTTGTTCAGGGTTTCTAGATTCATAATTCAAGGTTTTTGAGATTTTTCACGGTTTACAGATTACATCCCACATAGTTTAGGGTTTAGGGTTTACGGATTTTATGTATAGCATAGAATGAACTTGAAGTTCAGTGCTTGCAACATTTTTCACTTGAATATCATATTCATTATTTTGGGAGATCGGGAGCCTCCCAAAATAACATTGTCCATTTGTAGGCCTGGAATTTGAAGTTGGCTTGAAGTACATTTACGTTGAAGGGAACTAAACTCTTCCATTGGAAGATAAAATTTCCGTTAAATAGGAGTCTATAGTAAGGTTAATGCTTCCTAGTATTTATTGTGCATTATTATTTAAGCAACATTTATATATAAATACATTGTGTTCTTTATTAATTATCAAGTCATGAGTTGAACGGTTGGTTGTACAAGGCTATCTATCTCATTCACGTGGTCCAAGTGCGATTCCCATTGAATTTGTATGAGTGACTATGAGATGTACATGACTTGGTGTTGCCTAGTGACCTTTGCAGGTTGGAAAGAAGTAACAACCAACCAGCCCCTATCCAAAATTGTGACAAATGCTTCATGTGTTAACAAAATTAAAAGTAGTCTTATCCTCTACCAATCTTTATACATGACATGATACTTTGAAAAGAAATTTATTGAGTCAATGAATAAGGAAAACAATGCCATCTAGACAATGCATTGTATAACAACAAATATATTCAAAACTTTATAAAAACGCAGGTGCTTCGCAAGGTGCTTCATACAATATAGAAAATAATCTAATATGAAAACCACAAAATCAAATCAAAAGACTCCAATCAGTGACACACTTTCTATAACACTAAATATATAAATAATCATAGAAAATTCTTCAAGGTTATGCAAAGCATTACCATGGAAAAAAACTGCACTCAAAACTAATAGAAGTACCTTAAATACTATAAAGTTTTTCTATATTGTCTTGGACATGCTCAATTGGAATAAGAGTCTAGACTTTTGTTGATAACATCAACTTGAGTTGCGGGTATTTTTAGGACACATTCAACAATGTCCTTCTTCACCCTCGACTTCCAGGCTGTGACCAACGCATTTGTTTCGGCCCACACCGGGTTCTGGGTCCCGTCCACTTTCCAACACAATCCTTTGGCGGAGTTCCATCCAAAACAACTCTCTTGAACATTTCGGTCGCGAGACGTGGGCTTAAAATATTGAATCAACACACAATTAGGAAGATCCGGGTTAGTCAAAGGATTAGTCAAGGCTCTTGCAATCCATATAGATTTTGCATCACCATCAGCTGGTCGAACAGCGACAAAGTATCCTTCAAAAACATCACCTGCCACTCAGAAAGATGGCAATGGGCAATTGCAAAGTTGCCCAATGAAGGCATCATCCTCAGCAAACTCCTCACAAACCTCACCATCTTCACTAAGTTCTTCCTCCTTAGTTGGATCAATATGAGAAGAAGGCCAAAAGTTGTCCTTCAATGTTGTTGACAATTCAACTGGCTCCTTCACTCGGGGGGTGCACTTAGTGTATCTAATCCAAACAACGTGCGAACAAAACTTTGTACCCCCTATATTATATCCTAAAATTTAAGTAAATGAAAACAAAAAAAATATGAATATATTCTCCTAATTTGAAAGTTTATGTTTTGAATTATTGATATTTTTATTTGCTAATGATAATTTGTTACAAATTTTTGAAGTAAATAGATACACTGCAGAACTGAAAAATAACTTTCACACCCCTATATTATATCCTCAAAAATTGTCTAAAAAATGAACAAAAAAATCCTAAAAATAATTCTCTATTGAAAGCTCATTTTGAGTTGAATATTGATGCAATAGTCATCTAAATGTGTTCTCTATAAATATTTGAGTTGAAAAATATGCCATTTTAGGTTCATTTTCAACCTCTTCTAGAAATCATTCCATATTTCATTTGAGTTGGAAATTTTGGCAATAGAAACCTATAGTCATAACCAAACAATGCTCAAAATTTTAGGTTGAAATTATAGTTTATTAGAAACCACTTGTTCGCACGTGGTTTGTAGTAGTAGAACCAAGTGCCCTCCCCGAGCTCCTTCAAGGTCGCATTGACCACTTGCCAATACAACACCAAATGTTCAAAGCGTCTCTTGTACTCTCCGCTTCTGTCTTCCTCATACAATCCCTCCCAATGCTTGATAACCCAGACAACCCCTTGTATATATTGTCTACGCTCCGCATCGGGAGGTGAACAACAAGCAATGGATCCCCACAAGGCCAATCACTCCTTCCTTCCGAATCTTCTTGCCATAATTTGATCCCCCCACCTTCTTCTGGAAGCCAATCATTATCCGTGCAATAATGTTTGTACTTCATGACTGGAATATCCTTTGACTTCAAATAGAACTTGAATTGTTGGGCCTTTGTATGGCCAACAAGTGCCTCGCCCCTTCCAGAAGCGAGGCTTGTATGAAGGCTTTGAAATCAGGGCCCTCGTCAATGAGGCGAGGAATTGTAGATACTGAATCCACATCCATAAAGAACTTCATGAGAGATGGGATGGTGAGAAAGTAATCTTTTTTCAATTGCATACTTTGTCTTCCAAACAAAGCATCAATATCATCATGTGTGTGACCAACCAACATGAAACTGGCATAAACCTCACAAAAATCCTTTTAGCCATTAGAAGGAACTAGATTGCAAATACATATCTATTCTTGTTATCACTAGTCGCGTTATCCATCTAAACATTCAAAATTGGAGGGAGAGGCTTTGATAGAATTAGAACTTCAGGTGCGGGACGCAACGATGATTTACATATGTCTGATCCTTGCAGTATTGCTCTAAAAAGGAGAGCAGAGCTTGATTGAACAAACAATTCCCGGAAGGAATACTTGGGGGATAGTTCTAGTCCCGCAGAAGCTTTGGTAACGAACCAACCATATAGTTTGAATCGTGTAGGAAAATATTAAGCCCGTAATGAGCGTAACACACATCTCCATGCCCATGAGGTATCATACCCGTCACTGAGATTGAGAGCTTCATGAGTCCATCAAGTTGCTTACTCTTGTGTGAGAAGATAGGAGACGTAGTTTTAGCATGATCCATTTTTTCATGCATGATTGTCAAGCACTTGTGAGGGTAGGCACTTGACCTATAGCGATTTGCATAATACTGATTCCGATGAGCTCAAGTTGTAGCCAAATGCTTCTCCAAACGATGGGTCCATCTGCATTTTAGGCCTACACATATAGTCTTCTTCAGAATGTTATATCTGTCACACTTGGAGCAGTGCACAAAATTGTCTCCTGGTTTTTTAGTTGTATACTCAGAAAAGTTCAATTTCCTGATCTTGCTAATATTAGAAGCTAAGACTTCTTTCAACCCAAAAATAGCATTTGCTCCATTGACCTCGGGAATTGTCTCCTTCCAATTAAAGGTGGACGGCAAAACCATAGACACCTTCTTCTCTCCAGAAGGAAGATTGTGTATGCAATGTGGCATGCATATGATCTGCCGACTTCTCAAGTACACATTTCAACATAGCCGTGGCTTGTGATGTATGCTTTTGAATCTTGTGCGTGCCCAAGTTCCCGTGTGCTTGAGCTTGTTGACCAGCTGCAACATATCCTTCAAAGTGATGGAAAGTGGATTTCGATACACCAGAAATATGCTGCCATGCCGCCATGCAGACGTCAATCCCTTCAAGAGTGACCATCCTCTTCCCTTGAATGTTCTAATGGACTTGTCGATGCACGTCTAGTTTCATGTGGGATTGAAATTCAAATGATGAATTGCGGTACATACGTTTATGGAAGGCTCAAATCTTGTCTCTTGGAAATGGCTGCACGCAGTTGTAAGAGCAGCACGTCTTGCTTGAAATAGAATTTTTCGACTCACCTGCCAATAGCTCTTTGGACTTCACACAGGTTTCAAGAGGAGGAACTCTAACGGATGTTTCATATGGCCTTGCATTCAAGATGATGCCTGTGACCAAAGAACTTCACGGCAGTTGAAGTCATGTCAAACCTCATGATCTTGAAGACTAGTCCCTCTCAAGAACACCCAATTAATGGGCCACACTCAAAGAGAGTATTTCCAATCTTTTGGAACATCTGCAAAGTCAAGGGACTTTGAAATTTGGACCACAACTAAAGAATCCCCTAACGATCCATTGCAACCTAGAACAAGGTCGGACTTCACGCTATGACAAATTCCATCTGCCACTACTAGACCAGTAGCATTCATTAGGACGACAACCTTTGTGCTCCACAAACATTAGGGAATCCTTTGCAGATTGGAATGCCAACATTCTCTTGTGGAATATTTTCAATCTCTCCTTCGTTGGAGGTGTCAACCTCCAGTCGTTGTTTTGCATTCACGGTATCTGGACAGAGATTACAAACATTCGTTAAAAACCATAGCAAAATCATACAACAAACAGCCGAAACATTACTAACACTGATTGTGTGCATGTGCTAAGTATTGTTTTCTACCAATACAATACATTCATTGTTCACTCTAGTCAAGAGTGCAAGTTCCCACTGATGCAAGATTTCAGTCAATGTTTGGTTACGGGTGGCACGTTGCTGCAGTCTAATATTTCACTCGACTCAAGTTGACTACCCTAGTACGCGGTGGTCAAACTGGGTATGTGCCGTCACAAACAAAATAGTAATGGATTATAGGAATAGAGAGAATTTGTCAACCAAAACAACAATATTTGAGGAAAACATAAATAAATTAAAATGATTGGATTCTTAGTCAGACTAACATGACAACCATCATTGACTGAAACCAAAGCGATTTGAGATGTTTGTGCCTAAGGGGTAATATTGTAGACAAATATCACTAGTTCAATGGAGCCAAGTGAATGCACTAATGGCAATTCCTATATATAAATTTGTATAATACTTCATGAAATCCAATAGAGGACACTCAGTGCATGACTGAGCTATCATAATAGATGCATTATTGTAACCACTTCCATTCAATTTATTTTGCTCAGATCAGATCGAACTAACCACCTCAGAGTTTCTCTCTCCAACATTGCAAAACTCCTAACATACAATACTAGATTCCGGATATTGGGAAAAAAATTACGCGGTTCATTAATAGAACCTGTTTATTATCTCTTAATACATAAGGAGTTCATTTTGACTCAAGATGAGTACACATCCTCATGAAGTCAAGCTCACCAGCAATCACATTTGTAACCAATCATCTATGGTTCATCTTGAATTGAAATAAACTGCTACTTTGGTAATTCCAATAATATTTAGTAGTCAAGATATTTAGTAGTCTAGATTTAAGCAGTCTGGACTTTAGTAGTCTAGATTTAAGCAGTCTGGACTTTAGTATTCTGGATTTATAGTAGTCTGGAACTCATCTCGATTCGAGATGACTTGCTGATCAGCCGTTAGTCAAAGCACATGAGAATTTTGATCAATAGTGAGATAATATTGACCTCTAAAAACTAAACATATTGACCTCCGAGAACTCCGAGAACTGAACATAGAACCTTGAATATAGAACCTCCAAAAACTAAACAACAATCTCACCTAGTGGACTTTAGTGAGATATTTGTTTAGTTCATTAATCAAAACCTATTTGGCTATTTCTAATCTCAGTCCACTGAAATTCTTATTGAGAATTCAAAACTCCGAGAACTGAATATAGAACCTCCAAGAATTTTGTTAATAAATGATCAATAACAGTTCCAAGATTTAGTCTACAATATCAGTCAATTCAATTCATGTTGGTTTCTAGAGGTCTGATTACTCATTGCCCTTCTAATTAAGTGCCAAATTCTAAAATCACGAGATTCACAGTGATTATAATGGGTATGTTTTACATGAAGGAAAAGAAAGTATCAAAAACATTTCCCAAATTCTGTCTACAATAGCAGTCAACTCGATTCATGTTGATTTCTAGAGCTCTGGTCATCTCATTGCCTAGTTATAAATTTCTAAATTCTAAGAATCACGAAAATCATGACTCTTCTATATCAAGCTTCCAATGGCAATCTCGCCGGAACTACTGTACATCTCTAGGTCTTCCCTCTCAATCTTCTATGCTAATTACTAGAAAGTTTGGCAAGCATGAAGCATCCTTGGTAGTCGGCATCCACATAATTGTCAAATCCATCTCCTTCCAAGTTTAGAAACAGACACCATTGGCAAACGGACCGTCCATGAAGGTCGAGTCTAACAATACTACCCTAAATCCTATTGTTTGCAACTCTAAAAAGTTCTTTCTGTTTGGAGCTCCCATACCAAGGAAGTGATCAATACTGTACGTTGCAAGTGGAGCCAAAGGTGTTGCATATTTTAATGCACTTAAGCTCTGGTCATCTCGTTGCCTAAGTACTAAGTGCCGAATTCTAGAAATTCCAAAATTTACGTCATTTTTAACAACGTTTTTACATGAGAGGAAAGATGTATCAAATCCCGAATTTGTCTACTTTTTTTGGAATTCAGAGATTGCATGACAATTTACAGAGATTCCAAAGAAATACAATCCTTAAGAAGAACCAAAATCAATTATCTACTTTAACAGCACACAGAAATCTAACATTGAAGAGCACTAACAATCAGTAACTCTATCACAACTACTTGCAGGTCAGATAACGCTGGACGGACAAGAACGTCTTCTGAATCCGCTTGAGATGAACACCCGCATACCTTGGAATGGGAGACCTGCAATCTTCCAAAGTCAATAGGGAGCCGTACTTTGTACCAAATCACAACCAAAGGGGCTTTGATTGCACTGAAGAGAGCCATATTCTGTACCAACACATAGTGTGTACGTAAGCGGAGGGGCCTCAATTGCACTGAAAAGAGACGTATTCTATACCAACACGCGATGTTTGAGTATTCAAGGGGGGTTTGATTGCATTGAAGAGAGGCTCAGAACTCTAGAATGGTGGAATTGAAGAAGCTGAAGAAGGCAATGCTACAGTACAGCAAGGGGAAGGGAACACCAAACAAAGGACAAGGACTAGAATGAGAACAAGCAAAGGGAATGTGTGGGACAATTCCAGAGGGGAGATGGAGGGGCACTTTCAAAAGGTCCTAACAAAAGCACAATAATACCCTATACGTGAATTTTTGGAGGCTTCTACGGATATGAAAATTTAATGCGTCAGAATTTGAATCTTCTATTTCAATCAAGTGCAGATGAAAATCAGACTTCTCGTCACCATTTGAGCTACAAATCCGTCATCCTTTTGGAATGCAGGTGCTACAGGCTTAACTTAGGGGGGCTAAGTTAAGGCAGTGGGCTTGCAGACAATGGTTTTCAGAAGTGCCTGTCATCTTTTAGGTGGAGGGTTCATGGGTTATGAATCGTTCACTTACAGTTCACAGATTATGAGAAAGCGGATTTGCTGCTCAAAAGGTGGACTTATTGTTCACGGGTTTTGAGATGCACTGTATCGTTTTCGGAAGTTATTTTTTGAGGTGATTTGCAAAAATTAAATTCCCGTAAAACTGTAATTGCGATATAAATAGTATACAAATCTTTTAACAAACAATGAAAGGAGACATGTTCTAATAAACTATTAAAAGAGTGACAGTATCTAATGTTAACTAATTAAGGTCAAGACTTGAGGGACAAGATCCAAGTTCAAGGTATAAGGGTTACAATTGAAGGTTTGGGGTGTAGGATTGAGGTCAAACTTCCACCAATACTTCTAAAAACTCTTGTAATTTAATTTATTCAAAATTCAACAATAATTTCTAATTCCCTTCTAGTTTTGTGTTTTCTAAAAAAATGATAATAAAGATTCCATACGCTCCTAATGTTTTGAATTATTGCATTGGGATTCATATATGATAAATAAATGGAGAAGGAGTGGATAATACTTACAAAGTGATGGAGTCTACTATTCTATCAACCATTGAGTTTGGATTCACTTGTGATTTAAAAAAACAAGGGGGGGGAGGCACCAAATACAAAGTGATGGAGTCTACTTTTCTATCAACCATTGAATTTGGATTCACTTGTGATTTTTAAAAAAAAGGGGGGGGGAGGCACCAAATACAAAGTGATGGAGTCTACTTTTCTATCAACTATTGAATTTGGATTCACTTGTGATTTAAAAAAACAAGGGGGGGGAGGCACCAAATACAAAGTGATGGAGTCCGATTTTTTATCATTGAATTGGTATTCACTTGTGATAAAAAAAAAGGATAGGCAGTGGAATCAATACAAAGCCATGCAATCCAATTATTTTTTATTGATTTTGGATTACTTTTGACAAAAAGCAAATGGAAAAAAAGTGGCACCAATTAGTAAGTGATGGAGTCCAATTTATTATCTTTGAGTTGGGATTCATTTCTAATAAAAAAACCGAGGGGAGAATGAACCAATCACAAAGTGATGGAGTCCAATATTATCATCCTAGAGTTGGGATTCATTTCTAATAAAATGGGGAGGGAATGAACCAATTACAAAGTGATGGAGTCCAATTTTATATCACTAAATCGCGATTCACTTATGATTAAAAAAATAGAGTGGGAGTGAAACTAGTACAAAGCCCCCAAAATGGATGGAGGTGAAGCGAGTAACGTAGACTCAACCATAGGGGCAATTGGAAGGCCTCAACTACCAAATATTCAAATGGGAATTTTGAAGTTTGAAATGCAAAATGGATTTATATGAACAGAGATTGGATATGGATAAGGAGATCCTAAGACTCTCCTTTTGATCATACACTTCCTAAGTATTGTTGGAATTCTCATCACATTATAATGTAGCAAAAAATTAATATTCCACTCATTACAACTTTTCATTAGAAAATATTGGTGTGTGTGTATCTTACGTTTTGTCACGCCATACATTATAGTGTAGAACATCTTGATGTTAACCAAATTTTGGTGTCATTCACTATCAGAGATTGAATTAGTAAATTGTTATTATGTACATTTATGAACTTCACATTGCATTCTAAATTGAATGTTTGAAATTCTTTAGAATTCCAAATAGGAATCCAAATTCGACCTAGTAAATAGATATTTCAGTAGTTTGGTTCAAATTCAAAAACAACCATTTCTATGGCAGAATTTGAGATCCTGAACAAATAATCGGAAGGTACAGAAATATTTCAAAAAAACATCTTTGATGATTCATTTTTAACACATCCTCTTGTATAAGAAGATTACTATGATATTGCTAAATAAAATTTCCACCACCACATATTTAGGACACGCTCTAATATGTTGAAACATAAATAATTTGAATGAAAATCTATTTCTTTGAGGTGGAGTTTAGAGGTTCATTTAATACATGTATTGTATTAATCCTTTTAGTTGTGGAGTAATCCCTTTGTCATTATTGTAGTGCCAAAAATACAGCTATTGTAAAATGTGTGAAGAATTGCAAACCATGTTATTAATTTCAAATTAAGCAATTTGTAATATACAACTATTGGTAGAAGAATAATTTTGCATTCACTACCCTTTAACTAGTTTATGTCAATATACTGGTGATGAAAACATAAAAAATACTTACAAATTCAGATATGTTATTTAGCTTCATTTTTTTAATGTTTGGAAGTTAGTTTTTTTGATTTGTTTGTTTTAATTCTATTTTGTTGTTCATATTATAGCATTGTATGCGTTCATATCTTTATAAATGGTACCAACTGCTTCCAATTTTTAATGTATAAAATTTTGTTCTTATTTGTATTTGACTAAGTCATTTCACTCATGAACTTCACAATATTTATATATGGAAAAGATTCATAGTATGAAATGCTGTAAAAGAAAGGTGATACATTGAACATTGGTGAATATGTTTACTTTTATTTTTGTAATTTTCACAAATTGAAATTATCCTTTGTATGTATGAGTGACTATCACTCATGAACAATAGAGCAATTATGTGTGCGTTGCTCTTCATGTGAAAGAATGCAAATCTTGCTTAATCTCTGTATTTGTAAGTATACTTTTATTTCTGAGTATTGAATGAAAATTTTATTTAACTCAAATATCATTTCCACTTAGGAACTCTACAATAATCACATGTGAGTACATTTTTTATGGAAGGAGAAGATTTCAACATTGCTTAATCACTTCATTCCCAGACGATTCACTTCTACTTATTAAAATTGTATGCAATTAAACAGGCAGTCTCACTTAAAAACTTCACAATAATTATGTAGAAGTCTGTTATTCTTAATGTAATGGTTGCAATGGAGAAGTGGTGATATCAGGAAGTAATTATCAGGAAGTGATATTAGAAATGTCTTTACTTTAATTTTTGTTTTTTAACCAATTAGGACTCTATTTAACTATAAAGGCACTCATCTTCAAAATTCTAATTTTTTAATGTCAATATTCCAACTCACATACACACAATAATCTTTCAATAGCACCATTGAATGCTTTTCTACTTCTTGGAAAAATACAGCACTCCACTTCAAAATACAATTGTACAATGGATTCTTACTTTAATCCTTTGTTTTTGTTGATGTCAATGTTCATAATGAACTACCTAAAGTGCAGTGCATATAGGTAGACCATCTCAAGCAATAATTGCTTAAATTAGAACATATTATTTTTCATTATTCTCTTACAAGGACAAGGGATTTTACTCATCCTAAAATGAATTTTTCTTCTTCTTTATCTTCACACAGACTAGTTTATACCTACTATTTTTTAAAGGATTTTTTTTCAATACTCTACTTGACATCCAATGGTGTGTCAAGAATCAAATGTACCCTAAACAAATGTAAATCATTTAGAAATTTTTCCTACAATGAATTAAATGCATTCCTGCTATAGTTTTAGAGACATGGTTATTGTTTTGTAGATTCCCCACCCCCACCCCCCCACCAAAAAAACTACAAACTATTTAAAAGCTATGATTTGTAGAAAGATCTAAAATGCAGGTTTGTATAAAGAAATGTGTTTCATTCAGGGTGAACTTCCTGAAAATGTTTTAACTCCAAAAGGGCCAAAGTTTTCTTATATTAAATACCACTTGGAACTGCCTTTTCCATTATAAAGAACATAAACCTTAACCTTTTTATTTGGCATATCAAATCGTAGGAGCTTATACTATAGTATGAACATGTAATTGTGGAAGAAATTTTCGAAAGTACTTTGGCCGCCTAGGTTCACTACAGAGAATGAGACTTCTTCAATGAATGTTTTAGTATAGCTGTAGACCTAAGAGTATAAATTATGACTTTTAAGGAGATTTTCCATAAAATTTGACTATAAATACTTTCTTTTATAGTAAATTTGTATCTATAATGATTGCAAGATATTTGCATTAAAAGTGAAGAGAACAAGTTTTTTTACACCTTGTCAAATTAGAGTTTTTGGCTTCTCCTTTTTTTAAATTCAAATTTATGTGTTATTGATTTTGGTTTTTTCACTTTTCATATTAAATATTTTAATTGCGAATCTAGGGAAAGAAATTCATTAAAAAAAATATTGAATTTAAACTCAATAAAATTTTGTTAAACAAAAATAGGTTTAAGAAGGAAGGAATCTTACCCATTAATATATTTTAAATGGAATTGGAACACAATAATCCTATTGTAACAGTCACATTATGAAAAAAATATTTAAGAACTTATTTTCATTTCTTGTAAATTACACAACCATAAATCTCTACTTATAGTTGTCTAAGTATATGCCAAAGCACTATAAATGAACATGCCCGAGTAAATCACTTAGTGCATTTTAGAAACCACATGTGGCCTAATATAAATAGGATTTTATTCTTTTCATATAAATAATACAAAAAAATTACAAAAAAATTAGGAAACATTTGAAGTGACTAACCCATTCTAAATAAAAATTTTAGCCTACAAACATGGGTCATTAATTTTTCGTACATGTAATTTAGGGGCTTGAGAGTTGGATACCTACTTACTCTATTTAATATGATACCCTATGACAGTTGGTTGCACAATAGGGGATGACTTGGAATGGATGAAGTGTAGAGAGGTGTATGTTTTTGAAACGTGATTCAATAAACTAATTTTGGTTTACATCTAACGTAAGTTGTTTCACATTTTTGGAGCTTTGTAGAATTAGTATGAATTGCTAAAGTTGAAATGACATTAGTAACTTCCTTGTATCTTTGAATTCTGAATATGATCTCCATTTTTTTCTTATAGATATGATCATTGTGAATTCTGATCACAAAATTATATTCAAAATCTTGACTTTTGTTTTAATTAAAAAAATAGGGTATGAAAAAGTGAATCAAAACTTTTACACCAATCCAAGTGTCTAACCCCAAAAAATAGGATGTGAAGAGCAATGAAAAAATTCACCTAAACAAAACAATCCTTCACCAAAAAAATTGGGTGTGAAAAAATTGGAACTTTCACACCAACCCAAGTGTCAAACATCAAAAAATAGGATGTGAAAAAATATGAAAGTTTTCACCTAAACCAAAGAACCCTCCACTTGAACTCATACTCCCCCCCCCAAAAAAGTAGGGTGTGAAAAATAATCAAAACTTTTGCACCAATCCAAGTTTCATACAAAAATATATAGGATGTAAAAAAGAATAGAAAACTTCAAACCAAACCAAGTGTCTAATTGGGGGTCTAATAAAAAAATAGGATGAAAAAATTATTTTTAACTTTTATTTTAATCAAAATGTCTTACCCAAAAAACTAGTATGTGGAAAAGAATGAAATTTGTTATACCAAGTAAAAAATCACAAGTGTTGGAATGCATGATCTAAGTTGTTTGAAACTGCATAGAAATAAGTTAAATTCTATGCACGTATTTATTGACTGTACTATTTTTCCAAATACTTTTGCTTCCACTTTGCTTTTCAATTTACCTTTTTCCTTTATAAAGAAAGTAGCTTAAGAAATTCCATTTACATGGATATTAAAATGGACATAAAGTAGGCCATTTTGTCAAATTTAGTAATTAAAGGGTTCCATTTATTTTTCCTTGAGAGGTAAATAGCCCCCTAACAAATACCCCCTTGTTGCACGGGGGGTATAAAATATACATAGAGTGATCCACTTGAGCAAACATGTCTAACTGTGAATTTTAGGAAAGAACAAATCATTGTTTTGGAAAAATTATTGACATTCAGGTGTAGGTTGTTCTACTTTATTTTCTACTAATCTATATTTCTAAGTTGAAATTCTATATTTTCTGAAAGCCTTACAATTTTGAAGTCAATAGTTGATGATGGGGAAACATAAAAAAGTGTAAACAAACTAGAAGTTATTCACTACTTTGTCAAGTGTATGGAAATTGGGATTCTAGAAGCCTCCATCTTTAAAAACAATTATGTACCTGGTTTGAATGAACATTTATATAACCAAATTAATTTTCTCTCTAACTTCTGCATGTATTATGAAAATGATGCCTCTATCCTACATGATGTTTAGACTTCTTTTTAAATTGAATACTATAATCATAGGAGATTTACAACACATGAAAAACAATTTTTTGGCATACTTGTTATTTTTTAATGTACCAATAATTTTTTGTCTATATATTTTATGTATAGCTTCCAAATGTTAAGGTCTCTCCTATGGTGGATCTTTCTTTTACTTGACAAGAGTAGAATTTGAAAATGAGATCATTTGTGTTCATGTGAACTTGTGAAGAGTCCAAATTCTAAAACTAATCCTTCACTTTTATTTGGAAAACTAAACAAAACCACATGTACATTGAATAGGGGACTTGTATGAATTAATTTACATTTCACACTACATGAATTTTTACCATAGCGGTATATAACTAGATATTCAACTCTCCGAGTATGTACATTTGGCATGTTTAAAACCTCATGCTATAGTTTTCCACAATAATTTGCTTCATCTTCTTATCCCCGTAATTTATTAAAGATGAGAGGGAGGACTCGAGGGAGGACCCTAGAAATAATCCCTTTTCATCACCGTCAAAATTGTTGAATTCAAAAATAGCAAAAGCAATGATTCAAAGAAACACTATGGTAGGAGATCTACCCAATCCTTTTTTAGAATAACATTTCAAGGACGCATAGTTGCACTTGTCTTCTATGTAGGAATTTGTATGTTATTCATCAAACGTGAAACATTCACCTCAACATTTAAGGGTTATATCTCTACATTCCTTGTACCACTGTAGCTTTAGGCTACAAATTGGGATTCATACGTAACAGGGCTTTTTTTCCAGTCTTTAAGAACTGCCCTAATGGCGATATATATTTTTGTAGCGGTGCTACAAATATCAACATTCATCCATATTAGATACAAAATATCACATTGACACATATCACAAGTCTATAAATTGGTTTTCATCCTTGTTCTGGCAACTTCGTTCCGTTTTTTCTTTGACTTTGAATTTTTTTAAGATTTCATCTAAATTTTTTGTCCTACTTTTTATTAGCCATTTAGAGGCAAACTCTTCTTTCTAGTGTTATCTGGCACTAGAAAGACTCTCCAAAAGCATTGATGCATACCATTTCCCAGTTCACAATCATGGGTACCTATCCAAGGTCCACAGTCATAGGTCATGTTCCACGGTTTTGGATCGGTCCTCTGTCCAAAACCCTAGCGCCAACTTTGTGATAGCTATGACTCTTTTGTCTATGGTGGCGTATTCCAAAGCTCCTGTCTGTCGCAGCATAGGAATTCAAATCGCAATGTGAAGAACCTACATCTACCGAACCTCACCTTGAAAATGCTGTTCAATACACTTTAGGGTTCCGGAAATGCAAGTTCCTTTCTTGCATTTAGTTTGGTGTTTGGTGTTTTGATTTGATGTTGTAGCTTGTTAGTACTGCTCTCGTGAGGTTCTTCCACTCCGAGAAATGAATTTACTTAGCTGGAAGTAGCACGGCGTAGGAATTGGAATCGCAATGTGAAGAACCTACATCTACTGAAGGTCACTTTGAAGATGCTGTTCATTGCTTTAGGATTTTGGAAATAGAAGTTGCTTTCTTGCATTTGGTCTGGTGTTTTCTACTATGATTCGATGTTGTTGTAGCTTGTCAGTATTGCTCTTGTGAGGTTCCTCCACTCCAAGAAAATAAATTTACTTAGCGAGAAGTAGCACTGTGTGCTACGTTTCCATGTCTGTTTCTTCTTTAGAGAAGAGGTCAACAAGAAAAGAGGTGTGCGTGGAAGCTAGGAAAACAGTACTACATAATCAGCGGCATTGCACTTTTGGACAGGTACGTGATGTTCATTTTTAACCCTAGCTTGTTGTTCCTTCTGTTTGTTCCTGCAATTGGGGTCCCATTTAATTTTTTTTTAGGGTCGTTACCTGCAAGGTTGTCAATTTGGAGTTTACAATCGATTATAACAAATTTTGCAACTTCAATTGTTTGTAGAGGGAGAGAGCAGTCAATGAACTTCATAGTCTTGGCTCATCCTTCTTTCACTAGGTGCAATCCAAGCATCAGACAGTTGTGAGTAGAGAGGTAGGTCGTTGCAACTTTCTTGTCTTAACACCTTGACTGCATTAATAGAAAGTTGCAGGGGCCTTGTTGAATTCAGAACCTAGGAATTTTGCATGTTCAAATGTAGGTAACTTCAAAGTACGTTGAACAAAGTGCTGACCTTGTTCTTCAGTTTTTTTATAGAGCCATAATTGCGGCATTCAACTGGTACATAAGACTTCTGAAAATATGGAGGACTAATTCAGTAGACGTAGTTTTTTTCACATTACGGTTCCAATTCTTTAAAATGGCAGTTCCTACATCAAACAAGGTAAATGGACGGCAACATGAGTTTAGGTTGACAGAGTGATAGGGTCAAGAGTGCTTTAGAAGTTTTGTGCCATTGTGGATCATTAAAGTAAATCATCTTTGTTGCATTGTCATAAGTTGTTGAACGATTCATTTCACGGAATCTGCAACCTTTTTAGTTCCTTGTTTTTTGTAAAGGTTCTATACTGACGGTATTGAACCAACTCTTTTGTTTGGCAAATCTTGCCGTAATTCAATTTCATGAGCAGGGGCAAGGCAAGCAGCTAGCCAGAGAGAAAGCCAGTCTCGCCAGGTATTAGGCAGATTGAGGAGGGCACATCAGAGCTCCAATTTTAATAAAGAGACCTGTGGCAGGAAAAATAATAGCCAGGTATGCCTAAAAAGTCGGAAATGACTTACTAGCCAGTACTTAGATAGACACGCGAGAATACGACTCTCTTCAATTAGGATGTTAATGTTGGAATTAGGGTATGAATTAGGATTTGAATCTTGTGCTTAAAATGTGATTCAAATATGGCTTTAAGCTTGTGCTGTTGTAATTTTTTACCATCACAGAGGATGCTCAGCTCTATAGTGTTGTTGACAAGCTCAGTCATGAAGCGTGGGATATGAACTATATGTAACCTTGATTTGAACATATTTCTCTCCAAGTAAAACTGAAGCTTCTATAGGCTGTTGCTGCGTTGCACTTGGCATTTGGAGGGAGCTTAGCATTTGGTTGGAGCGCCACTACATTCTTGGTTTACTGCACTTCTATTGCAAAAAATGTCAAGTATATTAAATATCAAAGTTAAACCCTGAAAACATATTTTCAAGTGATTCCTTTGCTATGCATTTGCTTAGGCAGGCATTAGTTATGTCATTATTCCAAGGATTCAGAAACTTGTCCTAGAATCAGTAGGAAACAATTGATATACCCTAACTTACTAGCCATTTAGGGCTCAAAGTTCCAAAAAAATAAGAAATTGAAACCAAAAGACTAGGGAAAAACCTAACATTCAACTCGATCCGAGCTCAACATCACAATATCTAATAGACCAGTCATCTTTGATCGAGTTGAATGGGATCCGTAAAGCATAGATAAACAAATCCCTTACAATTAGTCATTCAAAATAACCATAAACAAAGAAAGCAGAACCCTGTAGCAAATTCAACTTGCACCGAGATGAATGACAAGAAACAATCAAGAATAAAGAAGCATTACATATTCAACTTGCACCGAGATGAATGACAAGAAACAATCAGCAATAAAGAAACATTGCATAGAACAGAAAAATGTGAGAAGTAGGAGATAACCAAGTCATCTCGGGTTGAGATGAAACGTTCTAATAGCAGTCCCAAAAACCCAGTCCCCGTCAACAATAACTCGCATGACAAGTCCTCTTGATCCAAGTTAAACAGTTCAAAAATCATGATAACTCAAACATAGATCATAGTTGCACAAAGATTGTAGTTGCACATATGTTTCTTATGCAGAAAATTGATGTCAACATTTATCTCAAGTCAAGATGATCAGCGGTTGAGAACTGAATTGTAGATAACAAATCTATTTGTTAGTGGTGAAAACAATAGTCAATGTTCATCTCGTGTCGAGATGATCAGAGATCGAGAACGTAGTCGTAGATTAAACATTTGAATGCTAGGGGGGAACTAAAGTAAACATTTATATTGGGTCAAGATGATCAGAGATTGAGAACTGAATCGTAAAAAAAACATCCGTATGTTATCAGGAAAACAATGTCAATACTCATCTCGACTCAAGATGATCAAAGATAGAGAACTAAATCATAGATCATATAAGGCTTTGGTCATCTCGAATAGAGATAAATGTCAACAAAAAAGATAAGTTAAGTACTAGTTATACAACTAAATCCGTTAATGGAAGCCCACCACAATCTGCAAGATTATATGATGAGTAGAGTAAATTTAGAGACAAGATAAATAAAAAAGAAGGAAACAATTTTTAGCTCGAGTTGATATAAACTAATCTTGTAGACTACTTACAATACAGGGATGGCGGAACAAATGGAACTCCTCAGTATGCATTTTCAACACTTCCAGATATCTAAAGAAAACTCAAACAAATATGGAGATGAGCTTCTTCTCGGGGATTGCTAGGAATGGAAAGAGCCTAATATGGTCAGATATTGGACAATCATCATTGTTCCAATGACCACCAATCTAAGTTTTATGACAGAATATGAACAAAGTGAAGCAAACCTTCTAGTGTTATTAATGGAGTCTATTAGAGAGGTCACAACGGGTCCAAAGAGGATTATACTGGTTTGTTGCAAAATGACAGATCCAGAGACAAAACAGGATTACTTATTCTCCTATGTGGTGGACACAAAGAAGACCATCTTTTCAATCTTTGAGTGTTACAATAGCCTCAGCAAAAGCAGCTTTCAAGACCTCCAAATAGCATTAGAGAAACAGATCAATGAGAAGCTTTGGCAAGGGAAAGACGGGCAGCAACTGACAGGGAAAACACTCGCTTCAAGATTGAACACGCTCATCAAGGAATTTGAACACATGAAAGTGAGCTTGGCTGACACAGCAAGATGGATGACTCCTCTCACTGTCGCCAGAGAATATAGTAGTCTAGATGGGATTCAAGGTTCCCTTGTTCTTACTACACCTGAAACAGGAAGAAGCCACACCCAACTGAAGCACATTGAGAAGTTTTGTTGGAAACACCACTAGCTATTCCTCCAACAAGATCAAAGACGTGCAATAAGAAGCTTGCAAAAGAAAAAACTATATCTGTTGTTGGGGAGGACAGTATGGCCTCAGAGATTGTAAATATACCTCAAGATATCGGTGGTCATGTTAAAGACATTGACTATGAAGAGTCTTGCAAGATTTAAGAGGAATATTGGTCCGTCTGCACGGACTCATATGTGTCCAATATAGGCCAGAAATTTGTGATTTCAATTGACCAACTTGAGACACCGCCTCAAAACCTAAATATCTAAAGTCTTGAGGAGGAGGGGTGAATAAGTCTTGCAAGACCTACGAGGAATACTAGTCCGTTTGCACTGACTCATATGTGCCCAACATAGGCCAAAAATTTGTGATTCCAATTGACCAACTGGAGACACCGCCTCAGAACCTAAATATCCAAAGTCTTGAGGAGGGAGGGGTGAATAAATGTCTAAACTTTCTGCTTAGTATGCCCAATCTAGACAAAAGGATGAAGTTGTGATTGATGCCACAGAACCAGACCAAGAAACCTAAGAAATTTGAAGATGTGCAGATTGGAAAATTCTGGATGGTTAACGGACAACATTGTGTCGAAGCTTCAAAGCACATGCTGAAGATGAAAGAAATCTTGAAGTCGACGGCAAAGAAGTTCCAGACATGGGAGTGCTTTGTTGTCTGGAATAAAGACAATAGAATAGTTCGGAGGATATCAGCATATTATAATAGAGTGAATCACTTTGCTAACTTCATGCCTACCTGGGCTACCAACATTTTTGGTTCCAAATTCATTTGGACCAAAATGGGATTGTCAACGCCTCCAAAGGAACCCACTGAACTAGAGAAGACTCTTCCTCATGGAAAGTGGACACTGGAAGATGTGCAGAACCAGAAATTCTTTACGGTACTAACAATCATTTCTTAAAACCGACGTTCACTATATGGATTCATTGAGTTTGCTATCTTCAATTGTTTCAAAGCACAATTAGTATTTGAGTTGAATGAGAATGTATATCCGGCTGTTATCTTCTGTCATTGATTTCCAACTCGATAGCTGAATAGTTTTCTTCTCGTTGGTTCTGCAAGATTTTAAAGATGCAATAAAGCTATGGTTCACTATGATTGACATCAAGAAGAATCAAGGAGCTCTAAATCAGAAGAAAGAGAAGGACATCGACATCCACAATGAGATCAAGATAATTACTGCAAGTCAAAACGTCTATGATCTATGGAGTCAATTCATTTCTAGCCAATTTCAAGGAGAGCTCATTGATCCCGATTTGCTGATGCGGTTCAAGAACATAAAGGAATAGGACTCGGAGAAAGATGGAGTCATCGCTCGAGAGTTTTTCAAGTGGATTGGGAATTGTTTAGAATCGGACCTAATGAGGCTGGCCTTGCATCTTCTATCCAAGATGCCTAATAGAACATACGGGCACCCAAAAGTTACCATGAAGTCGGTGAAGGCTATACTTTTGGACTGCTATGTTGCAAAGGACTGGCTTGAGAGGTGCAAGCGGAAGCAAGCTGTAAGAAGGCAACTCCACTTCTTGAAGCTAAATCTGCACTTGTTTGACAACGATGGAAACATGAGGAGGACCATGTGGAAGAAGTTCAAGTTGGACTACAATGTCATGAAGGCAACAAAGAACACACTTCTAACTGCCCCTGGGAAGAGTTTCTTCTCAATCTTGAAAATACCATCAACAGGAACAAAAGCCTTGAAGAGTTGTCTCTTGTAGCAAAAGAGTTCTTCACGATTTTCTTGGAGACTAAAGGAAGGTTTTCGAAGCCCATTGCTAGAACTCATTTTTGGCCATATGAGACAAGCGATGACAAACTAGAAAACTAGGGCCCAAATGTGTGGAACGAATCCACAAAGTCCAGATTGAAAATGGCCATCATAGACTTCAAGCATGTCCCAGGTGTGATTAACAAGAAGAAGACAAGCGAGCAGTACTACCTCACCTTCATGGAAGTCCTTGACAAAGTTGTTGATCCCAAGGTAACCAATCCAAAAGTTTGGTTATGGATCTGTAGAAAGAAAGAGGTTGAGTTGGACCTCTGAAATTACATCAGGACTTCAATATATGGAGCGGCGTATTCTATGCACTATCCCAAGTACATCCTTGTGGCCTTTGAAGGTGTTGGAGACCTTCCTGAAAGAAGCACTTGAGCTAAAGATCCGATTCAGTTACATTTTTTGGTAAAGAACAGCACAGCCATGAAGACTAAGAAGATCCTGAGGATGTTTGAAGTCCTCTCCAATGCAAGGCACAACACTTGTCGCCAAACATTTGAGGTCGATTATAGGTTGTATACCACCGAGCTTTGAATGGAGTTTATTTGAAAGTGCTTGACCTTGTTGTGTCCCCTCGAGAAGAAGTTCATTCCATATTTGCTGGTGGGAAAGTCGTCTGCGCAGCCTGGGTATGTCATATTCCCCTTCATTGTGTGCTTTAACTTGAACCAAGTTAAAGTGTTGTGCTTCGTAGTTTCTGAATGCAGCCTGACATAGCTGGGCAATTGCAAGCTAGGGTTTAGGGTAAATGAGTCCTTTTAATTACAGTCATACCTTATGTTTTTTTAATCTTCAAAAATGAATGTAAAACTAAGAAAAAATGGATTGCAATAGTTCTTTCTGGGTCACCCTAGCTTGCAATTGCCCAATTACTGTGATTACACATTCTTTTTGGTATTCTTTATAACTGGTACGGGTCAAAGATCATGTATTCTGCACTTACATAATGTTGTCAATCACTGCAGATGAGTTCTTTGAATCATTTTGTCATAAACAGCAGTTCCCTTCACGACAACTTTGAGGCACTTGTAGTGCAAGCCGAGAACTTAGACACAGATGATTTTCTGGACTCAAAAAAATACTTCATTGATGAAGCGTGTATTGAGCAGAACAACTCAAGAGGAGCTTCCTCCTCTTGGAAAGGCAAAGAGCATAGGCCCATCGATATCAATGACGATGAGGCTTTCAATGAAGATGACACTGCTATAGATTTGTCTGAAAATCTTATTTTGTCGGAGAATGCGGAGCCTGTTGTACTCAAGTTGACCCCAATGAATGCTGTTGGGTCTTTTGGCTTTGTAGAGACCAGCAACATGCGAGGTTCTTTCGATACCTCGGCACAACGTAGTCAGAGTCCCGTCTTTGGAAGACGGTAGACTCAGAAGAGAAAGGCTGCTTCGACTCCAAAGATGGTCTAGAGCAGCAGTGGGTAGTTGATTTGCTTTGGGAAAGTTATGAGGCAAAAGAGAGGCTTCGTCTGAAGCAGCGCAAGGAAAATAAGAGAGCTTGTTAGGAAATGACCGTGGAGACTAAGGAGATGATGAAGGATCTTGTGAAAGAGTTTTTCTTTCAAGCACGGCCTATGCTCACACACAACGCAACATCGCTGTCTCCTCAGTTGAAGATTGATAGCTAGCCTCATAGGACAGCCACTTGTGCGAAGCATATCCAAGCCAGGTCAGAAAACCATTCTAGATTGAAGACCACATCAAATGTTGCTACTGCACAGCCGTCAACATCATCTCTTGTTCATGAGCAATTGACGTTGCATGAAGAGCGCAAAGTTGGTGTTGACCAAATGAATGTAGAACCTTTTGTTGTTTGTGATGTCAGTGCTACAGTCTTGGAGATTGCTGGTAACGGGGCCAACTGTGTGTTGCGGGATGACCGAGACCTTGAGGATTTGGAGGTGGAGCAGTCACAGGGCCCTGTGACTAATATTTCTTGGGGTTGTTCCCTATGACTCTCTGCCTCTCAATCAACTCGATTCAAGTTCAGTTTCTATTTGCATGCGTCCTTTGGTTACGTCTGATTTTCATGCAAATATTTTGGCTAGAGGTTATGCGCTGAACATATTGTAGATATACCTCTCTATGAGAATTTATGTAATAAATATATTTCTTACCATTTGTTTCATGTCCATTGCCAACCTTGCAGGCCCAATTTCTGGCACCACTTGTATGCCACTTTTACCCTTAGATGTTGTCGGCTTTGCTCAAGTCCCTATTTGTGAGGCTGTTTGCAATGACTCATTGCGTCCAAATGATGACTCTTTGATAGACATAGTTGTGATAGTTTTGAGTAAATTGATCTAGAGAAGGGTCTCATCAATGCTGCCGAGACATCAGTGGGCGTAGGTAGAGACGATATATCAGACCATGAACTTCTGAAGATTCACATTCCCTTGTCCGAAACGTTAGCGACAACAGTCGTATCTTCTCCAAATCATATGGCATAGGACTCAATGCATTCTTTCCACTATGCTCTTTTCCTTTTGTATGATGAACTTAGATTTTGGTTAGTTGTTCTTCCTTTGTATATATGCTCAGAGTTTTTACACCGCCATGCTTCAGTACTCGAAATGTTACAGACTATACACTTGATTAATTGTCTACAAATTTTGCTATATATCTGGAACAGGGTAGCAGTAAGACAATAGGTCAAGCAGAGAGCACAGAACATCCATTCAAGTCTAGGGTGGCACAGAAGTGGCTTAATGTCATCCTAGATCTGAATAGGGTGCTCTATATATGTGAGGATAAGAGAAATCTCGCAAGAGAGAAACGATACATCAAATCCGATGAGGCTGCCTCTCAATTAGAACACTTCTTCTTTAATTTTAAAAGAGCCACTCTTTGTCCCCATTACAAGACCTTCCTTTGGAAGTTGTCTTTTTTTGCAAACGTCTCGGTGTGGACCTCCATGAAGAGGTTTACATCCATATGCATTTCCAATCACTTGTTTAGTGCCATACAATCCCCAACTTATGTCTTGGGACAAGAACAGAGCGACATTCTCAAGTGCAAGGGGAGGTCTGCAAAGTTCGTGAATTACAAGGTGAAAGGAATAAAGAAAGACTTGTTCATAAAACCATTTAGCAAGTTGTACAAATTGCCAAACTCTATGTTCTCAAGGGACAATCCTATTATTGTGGACGATAGTTCGGCGAAGCACTTTACGAATGATCCCGCGGATGTTGTTTTGCTTGACCAGTGGTCATATAAAGGGTATGGAGCAACAGACGGGCTCTTAGTTGAAAATCTTATTCCCTGGATAAGGCGCCTATATGTAGCAAAGCCCTTCGTATAAGATTTATTTTGGTCTAATAATATTATGGTGCGCTTGAGCCATTCAGAAAATTTGGATAAAACTGAGTTCATGCAAATTAGTGAGGCGCTTGACGTCTCTAATGCGCTTTATAGTGAGTGGAGTGAGATTTACCATAGATAGAAATGGCAAGATTTAGAAGGTTTGGACAGAGCACAGTACACGGAGATCATAATGGATGGAAGATATAGCATCCATCCGTGTCCAAATGCTAAAGTGGGTCCTTAATAGCTGATATAGAGGTTTTACATTGTCATTAGTTTTTGACTTAATCAATTGTATATCAGACTGTCAATATTAAATATATGACTATTCATAGTGGTCGTCAAATGATTCCCTTATTGTTGTGTATATGTATGTTTCTGAGTTGCCAAGGTTTGATTGATCACAGGCACTAGTTTATAAAATTGGCTTTGAGAGCAAGTGTGTTGCTTCCGCTAATTCCTTTTTAGATTGTGGACAATTTGCCGTATCAAAAAGTGACTTACAACACATCTTATATTCTACTGGCACCATGCAGTCAACAATGGATTTTTCAATGATGCCCGTTGATGACGATATAGTGGACAGTCTGCCAAATGGTGGAAAGTGCCTTAACCTTGTTAGCTCTCCTTTGCCACTCAAATGTTGTTTCCAATCACTCTCACCACGGGATTGTAGTGAGGGTAACGCTCTGACGCAACGAACACTGTACAATGACAAATTCAACCATCTAGTTGCCAATGAGGTAAGTGAGTATTACTCTAAATTCCTGATTTGAAGTATTTTTTAATGCTTGTTTGTCCTATGAAATGCAAATGTTTGATTTCTATTTGTCTATGTAGGAGGATGCAAAAGTACTAGAGTCAATGTCATAAAAGGAAATGCGTCAGAGGAACTGCTGCAAAATACTTGCAAGTACATGGAGAAAATTTTTGCATCAACGGTTGTGTGGCCTCCTTTGCCTCCATTCAAGAAACTCCCTTACTTAAGAATCCAGTGCATGACACATGATAGGCAACCAAGACTTCACTGTAGTCCTCGTCCATGGGACGCTGGAAGCGGAGATCCTTGAAAAGGCAAAGGCGGGAGATTGCCAACCAAACAACTGCATCAAATAATGGATACATTCGAGGACCTGAGATATTGAAGGCATTTGAGATGTTGAAGAGTAGGTCACACTTGTAGGACATAAGTTGTTGGTGGTGGGGTAGATACCGATCTTGTTTAAATTTCAGTGAGTGATATAGAGCTGTTGATTGTTTGTGTTTTAATATTATGTAGCTAGGAAACAATCATATGTTGGATGATGGTCAAAATATACTAGGTACAATCGTGGATTTGAAATATTTGCTGCAATGTAAAAGTAGAAGAGTAGGAGACACTTGTAGTCTGTATAGGATAGAGTTCTCTTCAGGAGAATAGAAAAGCATAAATTATTTGAATCTTGCCAAACTTTCATTGGAGAAGGTGTTGGAGACATCCCTACTTTTGTAAATATGAGTTTGTGGATAAGGTATCATAGTGTTCTAACACTTGAAGAAACCCGTGTTTAATGTGACGAGCTTGATTTTTCTTGAAGGATTTTTCTAGACATTCACAATAGACAAAATCATGTTTTTGTGTCAATTACAACATCCGCTGTAACATTAAAACATGGTTTTGTCTACTGTGGATGTCTAGAAAAATCCATCAAGAAAATTCAAGCTTATCACATTAAATACGGGTTTTTTCTAGTATAAGGATGAAATTTATAGCAAAAAATAGGTACCAACTAATTCCACAACGGACAAAAACGAAGACTAAAACTTAGAAAATTATAGAAGCAAACTATGTCATTGTCCTTAGCAAGTACTTTTTTGGAGTGTAGTTTATAAACTCTAGTGTGTAAAAGTATTTGTCAAGGGGAATGATATAGCTTGCTTCTATAATTTTCTAAGTTTAGTTTTCAATTGTTGTCCGTTGTGGAATTAGTTGATACCTATTCCTTGTTATAATTTTCATCCTTCCTATACTAAAGTTGCCTCTTTGCAAGCAATCAACTTGCAATGGTGGTAATGTCTCTAGCTCAGTTTCCGAATAACTTATACTTTGTTACAAATACTATAAAAATTTGTAAATTTTGGTGCTTCCACAAAGTCACATTTTGTAGTGGTCGTGCATTCATTGATTTAATAAAATACATTCTATGGTTATTTTTATTAAATATCTATGTACTTTATAATTACCACAGGATATTTGGGAATTTTGGTACCACATGCGTGCTATGTGTGAAATTGTATTGCCTAATTATAATTTATAGAGATCAAATTCTCTTCAATTTATAAATTGTAGTGCTTCTAAATACTCCCATTTCGGTGGAAAACTTCCATTTTAATGAATATGGTGTTCTTGTTGTGTCCTCTCAAACTTGTAACAAAGAAACTTTTAATTCAAATTCAAAATAGCCTCAGGCCACCTATGGCTAAGCTGTTGTTCATTTTTTCTTTTGCAATGAAATTTTGTTTTATTTTAGCCCCCCAAAAGACCCATCAGTAATTATAGCTAAAAGTTTAAGTTAACAAGCTTTTTTTATTGCTATAGTAAAGATCCAATGGTTATGTATGGGACTTTACGCATTAAACAATCATACATTTCATAATTCAATAAAAAAATTCTAAATGAAAGACTTTTGATCTATAAGTATGGAAGTCAACAGAGAACAAACAGAATCATATGAACGTATTTCTAATATCTGAATATGAATTAATTCTTTGAAATCAATGCACTTTGACTATTTGTGGGTGGTTGAACATGTCATTATGTCATTCTTGAAAACATTGTAGGTCATGCAATTAGTCACCTTCATTTTATAATTGATTGTACGTGGTATACATTTACATTGTTATTTGATTATGATGATTATACATAATTGTTATTTAAAACACAATCCAAAGATTTGGAATAGTGATAGATAATATTATGGACATTCAAGATACTATTCTCAACAAGGCAAATTTAAAATAAACCACTATGATCTCTAGTTAGTACCAAAATTGCCTACTTCTTGATTATAGACTTCATCTGTATATGTAATTAGTACAAGAATAATTCTACACTAAAGTTATTTGTGGCAATAGAATTCATAATAAAGGAGACCTTTATTTAATTTAAAAAACTCTACACAATTTGTAGACAAAATAACCCACAAAACACTTGTAAAATAATAAAATTCCGACTAAGAATTTTATATATTCAAGCATTAAGAAACTATGCTGGTTCTTCTGCAACTTTCTCTAGAAATTTATTGCGAAACCTAGAGAAGACACAGCCATAAAGTACTAGATATCATTGACCCATATCATTCTATAAATCGTACTCCATCTATTAAACATTGGTATGAAAAAAAAATGTAGAAGTTTTAAATACTCCGCTCATGAAGTTAAGATTCACGAGTGAAAAATAACCATGCTACTTTTCCTAAAATTGACCACGTAACTTAAAAATGGGACTCCGATCCTGCGGTTCAAAGAAACCTCTTTTCATTTGCCCTATTCAATATAGTACATGTCGGCATGATAAAAAAAGGAAGAAGTTGTAAACACTCCGCTCATGGAGTTACAATTCACGAGCGTAAAAAGTCCATGCTAGTTTTCTCAAAATTGACCACGTAACTAAGAAATGGGACCTTGGTCTTGTGGTTCAAAGAAACCTCATTCCATAAGTCCTATCAAAATACTATACGTTGGTAGGAAAAAAAAATGTAGAAATTGTAAATACTCCACTCATGAAGTTAAGATTCACGAGCGGAAAAAGTCCATGCTACTTTTTCCAGAATTGACTATGCACTACATGGGAAACTGTGTCTTAATCAACAAAATATTGACAAAATTCCGTCAATTGCTCTGTCAGTGGGAACGTGTAGGTTTGCCCAAGTAATTGACATAACACTATCAATTGTATATTTGATTTTGACCACATAACTAAGAAATCGACCACGTAACTAAGAAATGGGACCCTAGTCTTACGAATCAAAGAAACCTCATTCCATAAGCCCTACTCAAGATATTATGCTCAAGATACTTTGCTCATGAAGTTCAGATTCACAAGAAAAAAAGTCCATGCTACTTTCTCAAAAATTGACCATATAACTAAGAAATGAAATCGTGGTCCTACGGTTCAAAGAAACCTCTTTTCATAAGCCCTATTCAAAATACTACACGCTGGTATGAAAAAAACATATGCAGAAGTTGTAAATACTCCGCTTATGAAGTTAAGATTAAAGAAAAAAAATTCCCTGCTACTTTTTCAAAAATTGATTACGTAAATAAGAAATGAAATCCCGATCCTGCAGTTCAAAGAAACCCCTTTTCATAAGCCCTTTTCAAAATAGTACAAGTTGGTACGAAAAAAAATTGTAGAAGTCGTAAATACTCCACTTATAAAGTGAAGATTCACGAGCAGAAAAAGTCCATGCTACTTTTCTTAATATTGACCACGTAACCAAGTAAAGGGACCTCTATCCTGTAGTTCAAAGAAACCTCATTCCATAAGTCTTACATAAAATACTACACGCTAGTAGAAAAAATAAAGTTATAGAAGTTGTAAATACTCTGCTCATGAAGTGAAGATTCACAACCAAAAAAAAGTCCATGCTACTTTTCTCCGAATTGACCATGCACTACAAGAGAAATTGTGTCTTAATCAACAAAATATTGACAAAATTCCGTCAATTGCTTTGTCAATGGAAACGTGTAGGTTTGCACAAGTAATTGACATAACACTGTCAATTATTTATTTGATTTTGACTAAGTTTTTGTCAACTTGGAGTCCATGGAATGATGGCTTGTAAATGGGCCCTTTACCATGTGGTGCACAATGAAAATTACACCAATCAATGGCGTCATAATTTTGTGCAAAAGAAGTGGTTCTTACTTGCTTCATGTCATTTGCAGGGCTGTAGTACTAACAAGTGCATGCCAATTGAAGAGAATAAGAATATATTAATACATTAATGGCAATTTAATGGAGTACTTCAATGTAATAATGAAATGTTTTAAAAAGGAAAAGTAGCCCAATTGAAACATGACATTGCAATTGACGAGCATAAAAAAGGGTCTATGAACTTCCAAAATGCACATCTTATATATTAATTGCAGATATTATATAGCCTTTTAATAGGAGGGAATTTAGTCTACTTCAACTTTGTTTTCTAAGCCTTCATCTTCTTCAATAATCCACCTCAATCCACACTAAAGACAGTCAAACAATCAAACACTAGCCCAAGTAGACTCCACAAAGCTCTCCCCAAAAGTGTACAGATACTGAGTTCAATGACTAAGATCTAAGTTTGTAATCCCTTTGTATGGGATGCGTACAACATTTTCAATATGAGAAAGAAGAAAAGTAATTAAAAATCACCAGTTTGCAGATAAAAGTCAGATAGCGTATCAAAGTAATTAGTAAATAAGAGCTAATACCAAACAATAGATAGACATGTGAAAGAGTACCTGCCTAAGATCAAATTGAACTTGTTCCTCAATAATCCCTTCTTTCTTCTCTGATCCCATATTGTCTGCAATAACAACCATCAAGAACAAAATATGATGGGACATCAAGGTGATTCTACATTAGAAACCTAAGGACAGCTCAATAAGATATTAACAATTAAGCCTCTATTGGAAGAGCAAATATAGATATTCTTTGCGTGATAAATATT
This sequence comes from Neckera pumila, assembly GCA_963969595.1. Lineage (NCBI taxonomy): Eukaryota > Viridiplantae > Streptophyta > Bryopsida > Hypnales > Neckeraceae > Neckera > Neckera pumila. Next base: position 4,839,961 of record OZ018418.1, read on the forward strand.
AACTAGGCCAATCGATCATACCTTGATGAAAAGGATGCATCCCTCATACAAACTCAAATATTTTTAATGCGATCAAATATGGAAAACTCAATGACGCTCAATTTTTGTGCCCTCTACCAAAACAACAACAAATAGCAACAAGCTTGAGGTCTAGAGACAATAACGCAAGAAGAGCAGTACAAAAGACCTGAAAAGAATAATACAAATGGATACAAAACTTGCAGAAACAACTCAATCACACAAGGAAAAGGCTGCGTGATTATTGTGATCAAAAGAATTTTCAAGGAGAATGCGCACAAGGGTTGATTGTCTCCACAAGAACTTGAATAAAGGGAACCAATCAAAAAGCGTCAATGACTGTTATCAAGAAGCGGCAAGGAAGGAGTTTGTTTGAAAGTGCATGGATGCGTCTCTTACCTCAATAAAAGGATAGGTCAAATTTGCATATATTGTATCCAATGATAATATCAGGATGGACTTCTGCGACAAACTCCTGCCAATACACCAACACTATTAATGATTTAACATTGAATACCTCATTGCAATGTATAACTCTTCCGGCTACGCAATTCTACCAATAATTGACGACCAATTGCTGAGTCACTCAGTGACTGCAAAAGGCAGTCACTGCATAGACTCTTTGAATTAAGCACTTACTAACTATGAAATTGTACGAGAAAAGGTCCAGCATGCAAATCATACACATTGATAGAGCTGACGGTCCATGTCCCAAACCTCTACAAATTGTAGAGATTTCACACACTCTGATCAACATCTGGAGAGGTACTTTCCGTTATTCCTGTTGAGGTTTAGAACTCATAGCAATCATTGATCTGCACAATAGGAATATATTTGGAGCGTAGTAGATTAACTAATACCTGTCATACCTCGGTGCTTGAATATATTGAACCACAAACTGATCACAAATATGTTTTGACAGCCCATCATTAGAAAATAATGTTGTGTCACTATACCTTCACCATCGTCATGTCTCGCATAAAGTCATAATCAAATCCTTTCAATTGTTGCTGAAGAATAAATGGAAAGTCTATGAATAAAACTCCCTTCTTTGCGTCCTGCAAACCATAAACACAAAATACAGTAAAATGAAACTAAATATTCAGAGAAATTTAAAACCTAAAGTCTATGTAAGACGGGATGTAAGAAAACTTAAGGCAAAATTCAAACAACTCAGACATGCTCCCACACAAAAAAGACAAGATGTGAAACATCAGGGATCAAGCATATCTAGGGATCTACTCTTCTCGAGCCCAGACATGTACAAAAGGCTCACTAGTCCACAGTGCACTTTGTCTTGATGGTGGCGACCGCGGCATTCACATCCTTCGGCACCACATCACCTCTATACATCATGCAGCACGCCATGTAATTAATCCAAAATCCGCTGATGCATATCCGGGGGGGGGGGGGGTAGATAGTGAATTCCAACTTCAACTTCTTTCCATAGTCAATCAAAAGCCTCTTTAGGAACAATAGACGTAAACAAAGGCCGGATCCGTACCTCCTCCCACAACGTTGAAGACCAAAAAGCCTTGTAGCCCGATGCAGGTGTCTGCAAGCTTTCTCACTCACGCTAGCCACAAATCCACAATCTCTTTTTCTATTGCAAAGCAATGAATATATGTCAAAAAACATCAAAGCAAATTGCAGCACATCCATACAAAAACGCATACACTACTTACACCACAGAAATGCACTCTCTCCCGTATGCTGAAATCCATGGAAAGATAACAGAGCCAACCCTAGCATGGTTCAAACAAACGGCTATGAGGCAATAGAGGCACGACTTGCGTGAACGCGTGACTCTAAAGCAAAGCCAACATAAAGAACATGACACAATCACTGCACAATAGAAGAAAAACTCTAAGCAACAAGCAAAGCACAAGAAAATTGTAACATGGTGAAATAGCGAAGAACTGAACAAGGATGAAACAACGGAGTACTTGTTGTAGACAGAGGCAAGTGACAGTCTCCTGTGGGCTGTGGTTGGGTTCAATCACCGGTCACCACAAATTTCCGAGCTCCCAAGACCAGGTTCAAAATATTTTTATGGCACCTTTTCATGCTTTGTTCTTAAGTTGCAAATGCAAATTATAAGATTGCAAAATGGTGATAAATTCAATAACTTGTCAACCCATTACAAACTAAGGATTCTTAGTTTTCTAACTGATTCATATGGTTTATTCTTGATACTTCAAACTATTTTTAGTTTTGCACATTTTTGCTTATTGTGGGCGCTTTATTCCCACCCTTGGAATAAAGTGTACACAAGGCTAGGTTCCGGTTTTGTCGTAGTTAAATCTCTATTGAGTGTTAATACGTATAATCCAATTATGCCTTCCAAACAATGGATCTTTTGATGTTGTTCCTAGTGTTAGCTTTGTCCACTTCTAATTGCTATAAAATCCAAAAGATGTTAGTATTATTCAGATGGTTTTTACTATGACTGATTAACAATCAAACTTTGAATTGGTATTAGCTTAGAAGCAAATAAACGGAATGGTTTAATAAGTAGGGTTTGACTTACCCTTTCCAAATGGTGAAGAAAGCTGAAGTTAATCCAAATTCCTAACGGATAATTAGGGCTGAAGTGATTTTTAATTAATCTCTTTTGGGTAATTTTTGATAATTTCTTACCCTTACTAATAGAAGGCAAATTCAACTTGTTTCTAAACTAAATAGTTTTACCTTAGAGATGTTACTTCTATACATGTTGTGGTAAATGTAATTACTTTTGACTTCTTGATGTAAGGTACTTTACTGATGAATTTTGACCGTGTCAATTCATCAAAATTCTTACATAATTCTTTTTTACCTTAAGGTCCTAACTTTTTACTTCTTAGTTAATTAGTTTTACTGATGGATTTTGACCGTGTTGGTTCATCAAAATTCTTATGTAATTTCTTTTTACTTTCTACTTCTAATGTGAATTGGTTTTACTATCGATATTTGATTTTTATCTTATAGGTAAAATAAAAGTACTTTTGACTTCCTTGGTAAAAGTTATCTTACAATTGAATTGACCGTTATCCAATTCACCAAAATTCTTCCGTAATTTCTTTTTTACTTTGGAAATTTGGAAACTACTTCTACTTTGATCTTTGGTTTTCACTTTTACTTCAAATTTAAACAACCTAAAAGAAGTTCTATTGGTTCACTTCTCTTTTTCCTTCCTACTTTTACTACTATTTCCTATTCAAAATAAATGTTGGGAATTTCTAGTACGATAGCTATTTGGAAATTATGTTAAATTCTTAATAATTTGAGTCAATTTTCTATTGTAAATTTTAAACTCCTTAATAAACTGGTTTTGGATAATTCTTTCTAATTTGTTTCCTAATTTCTATCTTAATTTCAAATTTCTTTTATCTTTTGGAATTTTTATCCTATTCCTAATTGCAATTGTTTCCTAGAAGCTCTTCAAATTTTCTATCTAATTTTAAGTTTCAATTCCTATTTCTTGTGGTTCTTTATGTTCTCAATTGCATTCCAACTTCCTAATTCCACAATGTTAATCCTAATTAACAATCCCACTCTAATTTATTAATTTGCACAATTAAATAACAAAACAATAAAAGAAAGGATTCTTAAAAACTTACTCCAAAAATCACGGATTCGATGATTCCATCCTTGTTTACCGTCATTGTGATCTTGTTGTAGTTGAAGGTAGCGTCCATGTCGTCTTTCCTTTTTTTTTCTTCAATATAAAAAAAAAACAATTCTTTTTGTATTTTCTTTTCTTTTCTTTTTTCTTTATAATTTTCCTTCTTTTGGAGATATTTTTGAGAACAGATCTAATCCTATCAAATCTAATCTAATGAAACTTTTACTAATGACGTAAAAGTTAATCAACTAAGAAGTAAACTTTGTCGAGTTTTTCCTACCAATACTAATTTGGGAACAATTCCCAAAGTCAAACTATTCTTTGTTTCATTTTTTCTCCTTCTTTTTCTTCTAATCTAATTAAAAACATGGCTGATAAAGTCAACTATGCTTGGTTAGAAGCCTAATATTGACTTTTTTGGGATCTCTAAATCCTTACTTCTATAACTATCTAAATTCTAAACTTTGTGAAGTATTCTGTTGCAACAACTTGAGAGACAAGTGCTTTTAGTTCCCAAATGTTTGAAAGTGAGATCCAGAATAGGATGATTGCAACTCAGAAGGTTTGTTTGTTTTGTTTTTTCAAGAGAATTTGATCTGTCTGGAGAGTTGCAACTCCAACCGGGTGAAGAGACCAAATAACCTGGTTGACTTTGAGGACCTGGATGTAAGACAAGCTCCCTCCCTTTGATGCTTGATCTGGCCACTTGTGACTTGAGATGCTCTGGTGCTCTGAGGTGGGCTGATGGCTTCAAGAAGAACTGGAGATAATTCTGGTTTTGGAAATAAAAAAACGAACTAGCTTCAACTGGAATTGGAGATAATCTGGTTTGAAAAGAAAGTAATTGGCTAATTTTCTTGGCAAAACTGAACTCCACACTCTGAGATTTGAAGGAAACTAGGACTGGGAAGACAATTCTAAATCCTCATTCTCCCTTTTTCTCTAAAAATTAGACTAACCTCTGTTGATAATTTTTTCTAGTTCAAGGAAAAAAGGGGTTGGACACCCAGCATGTATGGATGTCCAAGGTGGATCGGCCCACAGTCTACAACTGACTGCCTTGGGGACCAATCTAATGTTTAATGAACGTGTACTGGCTGCCTTGATTGGCCCCGTTAACTGTGCACAGACTCCCGACCAACTGGACTGCCGGTTGCTTGGCCTGCTGGGCCTGCTTGGCGGCTTGGTGGTCTTGGCCGGTATTGGCTTGGTTTTCTTTCTGGTTCTGGTTTTGGTTTTGGTTTTTTGGATTTCCCTAAAAAATCCACCCTGGCTGTTGCTTGCCAATCTGGGTCTCCTTTTAGAGACCCCTCCACACAAAACCAAGACGGAATATCAGTATCACAAACGAAGCTTCGCCGTATTGGGGGTTAGCCCAAAAATACGGGAATGAAAGTTTGTTTAAAAATCAAAGCTTTGCCGTCCGGGGGATTAGCCCCAAAATTCTAGCAAGATTTTGCAAGAGTTTAGTTCTACATGGAACAACAAGAGTCTTGGATCCAACTCCAAGTTTCTCCAAATAAAAAAACAGACTTGGACCACTTATTCCACGTCAAGGCTTTAGGGAGATTTTCACAAACCAAAGGTAGGAAATCCCACACAAAAAGCTCAATGGAATGATTGTTAGTAAATGCAAGGATTTGAATACAATAAGGCAAACTCCAAAGGATTCACACTACTGACATAGCCGAGATTCGGTGTGAATGTCTTTTGGGATTAGTACACAAAGACTTGAAATTGATCAAAGCTTTAAAAATGCTCAAAAAACAATAAAGTAAGCAAGCTTCTCAAAGGGACCCCAACGTCCTTTGAAGTAAGCAACAAAGACACATAATAGCTTGAAAACACAAAGAGATCTTGAATTGAATTGAAACAAAAGAGTTTTTTGGCAAAATACCAAAATTTTTGACAAAGTGGCCGCGTATGGCTCAAATAACAAAATGCAAAAGAGGTGTGAAGTGAGGGGAGGGGGAGGCCTTATATACTTGCTCAAGGCCTCACCTTCCCCCTCAATTTCCTAATTCTACTTTCTAGGTAATTTCAAATTTACTAATTAAAATTCTACACTACTACTGTGATCACTATAACTTTTAAAGAAATGCTCCAAACTCTAAACCAATTGCACCATTGTCTTCAGAAGATCCAAATTAGTCCAAGGGACTCCTACCCCCTATTTCCAGACCGTTTTGTATGTAAAAACCAACGTTCAGCATATCGTTTAAAAGGGTAAAAAACCCAATTGTTGGAGATAATTTTATCTTCAAGTTTTGACTGGCCATGGTTGTCCAAGAGATCCAAGGTAGTAAGAAAAGAGTGCAAGTTGACTCTAGTCAGAATTTGGGAGCTCCTGGTGTGCCTGTCAACGTAACGAATCTTTTAAAATCCGTTAAAATTCTGTTAGCGCCGCCGGTTCTAGTACTTGTCGGGGTTGGAATGTGATGGGATTTGATCAGGCGCTATATTAGCACTAAAAATTCTATCCTAATTTTTAGTGGGATTTTACCGCCACTTTGAGATTTTATAGGAATTTTCCAATGCGTAGAAATACGATTGACTTCCCAAGGAGTCATTTCCGCAATTCGGAAAATTACAAAACTTTTTGGGCAACTTCTAGGAAGTTTCCAAATGCCATGTGCAAACTTACAACTTCTTTTGCACTAATCTAAGGCGTGTGTGATTTACAACCTTCTAATTTAATTCCCACTCGGGGGAGAAATCATTCTCAATATAAGTTAATTCCCTCCTGAGGGGGGAATCATTCTTGATCCAGGGGATCTAGCCCTCTAGTTTCCTCTTTACGCTCCTGGCAGGTTTCTTGGTCAAAACCTCTATTCTTGGCCCGCGGATCGCTTGTAATCTCGGTTTATGGTTTTACCTGCACTGGTACATGACTTCTTTTCTATCTTCTATTTTCTATCCTAAGTATTTTACATTCCCTTCAAAAGTCTATTTTTGGGTGGTTTTATGGGTTGGCGATCAGGCTTAACTCCACCTGAACCGTCAAATGTTCTTTGAATTGCTTAAATAGACTTAATATTAGCTTATAGTAGTAATTAGAGTGGTTCCGGGTTTTTTGGTCAAATCATATTTCATTTGTAGGGATTTCCTCCAAATATCACGTGTACAAACTTATACTATTATTTTAATCCTAATTAACCCTAAATATGAGCAAAAAGCAAAAAAAAGAAAATTTTGAGGTTCAAGTGCTAACTTGGGGGCTCACACTTGGCACGTCCCTCTTGTCGTATTGAACTTTTGTACATAATTCCATATGCCTAAGCTCAGAATTTGCAGCTGTTATCCACTCCAAATTTTTGCCGGCTTCTCTCAGTAGAAGCACCGTCGATTCATCAGAACAAAAATAGGGAAGTTTCTCCTTCTGCCTCTCCACCTCCCTCTCAACCTGTGCAAGGTATTGACGTAGGTCAGCCTTACATTTGGGAAGGTAGACATCGTAAATCCCACCGCGATCTATTCAACAACAATAGAAAACAAGCATCAACAAGGTTAGCCTCGCAAAAAGGAACCACAAACCAAGGCATGCGGCGACAAAAATTGTCATTTCTTGCCTCAGCTGCAGCAAACAATAAAATCAGGATCTAAACCCTTGCACTAAGCCGACATATCAAGGTTTGAAACGAATGAGCTGGACCGCCAAAGACAGAGGTGGGACTGACCGCACACATTCCTGTACATCGTGTATAAAATTGTATGCAAAGTACAAATGGAAGTGGGGTTTGCTCCTCAAAAACCTAAAACTAAATTCACAAACTCAATTAAAGCATACAAATGTGACTGAAAATAATGTTTTCAACATGTAAACCCTAAGCACAAGTTATTTTCTTCAAGAAGAAAAAGAGTAAAGCAATGCAGGAGACTATGGACTAGGACAATACAAAAATCAAAGGTAAGGGGAGATGGAAACTAGTCAAGGCGCAACATAATCCATCGTAGACTATGCAAATCATCACGAGCAAGACAAAATTCTTATGCACAGCACATACTGAAAACAATGGGTTTACTAGGAGGGACAGCCTTGACGCGCTTCATCTTCTCCCTTTCTAATCTGTTGAAATCTCACGACAATGCTTTGCACCCTCCTTGCCCTCATCGTTGGAGTAAACTTTTAATTAAAATTGCCAGCACAAGATCCACAATTTGCCGATCACTAAAGTTGCTCAAACGCTACGGAATCAAACGCATTTAAACAAATGGAATTGTGGTTTTCACGGAAATCCACCCTCAATCAAACATTGAATGAGAATAATTCTATTAAGATCGAGCTCCATAACACGTAGCATTGTCTACCTAAACAAGCAGTAACAACTCATTACAAGCCATTACAAGAATAAGAATAGCAAGCTTGAGCTGCCACGTGCCAGAGACAGATGTGAACAAGATGAGGGTAGAGTTGATTTCCAAAGGCTACTAAATGAATTCTACAAAAGCCTCGTGCAATTTCCAAACGTAGATAGATAGTCAGTGCAAGCTAATCGAACAGTGAATGTACCGCTTGTGTACTCTGTGCTTGAATAGAAATGCATATTGTACTACTACCAGTACAAAAAGGTCCGATCTTAGCATACACTGAAACGTACAAGTACAATTCGGTAAATCAAAGATGATTTGTTCTATGAGGATTCATTTGTACCAATGAAAGTATTAAATGTACACTATGTAAGCACAAACATTACAAACACTATAGTTTTTGAACTCAATGTAGTCCTAGAATTCTGAACCCTGAACCTTGGTTACGATGGTTACAGTATGTACTTGTGGAAGCATAGGATGGTAGTGCAACAATCTACAAACATTCCTTTCACTCACCGCTATTGGTACAAATGCAGATGTCCTATTACAAACACTACAGACACTACAATTTCATAATTGAATATATTCCAACAATTCTGAATTCTCAACCTTGGTTAGTGCAGCATTCTAGGGACATTCCTTTTTCACCACTATGGTACAAATGCAGTAATTAGAGTACAATTAGTACCCTATGTACAAAACTAGTACATGAACTAATACAGAAATTGATGATGAACAAGGAGATGAGGGAATTGTGTATACAAACCTTTACATAATTTGATAAATTGAATCACATGAGACTGTAGAGCCTTTAGTCGCCATTGCTTGCTCAAATAGTGCCTCGCTGCTCCTGACGACAGTAGTACTAGACATTTGTCTAGTATTACAAAGTCCTAGGTAGTACGCAATGTTGCCTTGCTGGACGAAGGTGAGCATGAAACAAGAAGGCAAACACGTCTAAATCTCTTGAGCACCAAAACCAAATCAAATGAACTATCAAACTTGAAAGCAACAACAAAGGTATTGGAACTATCAAAGCTCAAAAGCAGCGACAAAGGTATTGGAACTATCGAAACTCAACAGCAGCAACAAAGTGTTGGAACTATCGAAACTCAAAAGCAACGACAAAGGTTTTGGATGCCCTCAATTTCACAGGGCTGACAAGCCATTTTATTTCAGGATCCCTATTGACTAGCCGTATATTTCCGTTTTCTATATTAAACATTCTAGGGAATATGATTAGTCCACATATCACAATTTAAAAGTCAGTCTTAATTGAATACCGTTATTGCGGCTTCCAAGATAACTCGGTTCAATATGATGAGTCACCACACTGTACGGATAGAGTACATATTTATACATGGAATTCTATACTGTACACAAAGTACCAAACTAGAATGGAAAGAACGCATTAGAAACACCAGATGATTCTGTATCAATAACCAAGCACCATTTTCTTGAATACAACTCACAATGAAAAAAAAAAATTACGCATGTTTTGTAGTTTAAAGAAAAAAACTTCAAATGTCATGGTATTTGAATGCGAAGAGCATGAAAAAAAATTGTACAAGTTGTAAATAATCCAAGCATAAAGAATTTGTAAGCGCACTAAAATCAGAGCCTCAATTTCTTGAATGTAACTCACAATGAAGAAAAAATCAATTATCCATGTCTCGTAGCTTAGAAACCAAAATTGCAAATGTCATGAAATTTGAATGCAAAGAGTATTAAAAAGAAAATGTACAAGTTGTAAACAATCCAAGCATAAAGAATTGTCAAGCACAATAAAACTAGAGCCCCATTTCTTGAATATAACTCACAATGAAGAAAAACAATTACCCATGTCCTGTTGTTTAAAGATCCAAAAACTCAAATGTCATGCAATTTGACTGCAAAGAGCATGAAAAAAAATGGACAAGTTGTATATAATCCAAGCTTAAAGAATTTGCAAGCACACTAAAATTAGAGCCCCATTTTCATGAACATAATTCACAATGAAGAAAATCAATGACTTGTGTCCTATAGCTTAAAGAACCAAAATTGCAAATGGCATAAAATTTGAATGCAAACAGCATGAAAAAAAATGTACAAGTTGTCAACAATCCAAGCATAAAGAACTTGTGAGCGCACAAAACTTTGACGCCCATTTTTTTGGAAATAACTCACAATGAAAAAACAAACAATTACCCATGTCCAATAGCTTAAAGAACCAAAATTGCAAATGTCATGATATTTAAATGCAAAGAATACTAAATAAAACATGTACAAGTTGCAAACAATCCTAGCATAAAGAACTGGCAGGCACACTAAAATTAGAGCCCCATTTTCTTGAATATAACTAACAAAAAAATAAAAAAACTATACCACTGTCCTGTAGTTTAAAGAACCAAAAACTCAAATGTCATGATCATTGAACGCAAAGAGTATGAAAAAATAAGTTTACAAGTTGTCAACAATCCAAGCATAAACAATTTGCAAGCGCACTAAATTCAAAATCTTTTCTTCATTGTGAGTTGAATATAACTCACAATGAAGAAAAAATCAATTATCCATGTCTTGTAGTTTAAAGAACCAAAATCGCAAATGTCATGAAATTTGAATGCAAAGAGCATGAAAAAATAAGTATACAAGTTGTCAACAATCCAAGCAAAAAGAATTGGCAAGCGCACTAAAATTAGAGTCCCATTTTCTTGAAAATAGCTCACAATGAAAAAAAACACAATTACCCATGTTCTGTAGTTGAAAGAACCAAAAATTCAAATGTCATGGAATTTGAATGCATAGAGCATGAAAAATAAATGTACAAGTTGCAAATAATCCAAGCATAAAGAATTTGCAAGCACACTAAAATTAAAGCCCTATTTTCATGAACATAATTCACTATGAAGAAAAAATCAATTACCCACGCCCTGTGGTTTAAGGACCTAAAATTACATATGTCATGAAATTAAAATGCAAAGAGTATCAAGAAAAAAATGTACAAGTTGTAAACAATCCAAGCATAAACTATATGCAAGCGCACTAAAATTTGAGCCCCATTTTCCTGAATATAACTCACAATGAAGAAGGAATCAATGACCCATTTCCTATAGTTTAAAGAACCAATAATTCAAATGTCATGATATTTGAATGCAATGAGTATTATGAAAAAAATGTACAAGTTGTAAGCAGTCCAAGCATAAAGAATCAGCAAGTACACTAAAATTAGATCTTCAATTTCTTGAAAGTAACTTACAATGAAAAAAAAAAAGTTACCCATGTCCTCTGGTTTAAAGAACCAAAATTGCAAATGTCATGAAATTTGAATGCAAAGAGTATGAAAAAATAAGTGTACAAGTTCTAAATAATCCAAGCATAAACAATTTGCAAGCGCATTAAAGTTAGAGCTCCATTTGCATGAATATAACTCACAATGAATAAAAAATCATTGACCCATGTCCTGGAGTTTAAAGAACCAAAATCGCAAATGTCATGATAAGGGTCGTTGCATGAATGACCTTCGGTTTTTGTTCCACTTTGGCCGTTTTCAGTCATTTTTTCGGGAGTAATATAAAAATAGATTTTTTTTTTTTTTAAATATAAAAAATATGAAAAATGTATGCACCTATAAGAAGATACCTATGAAGGAAAAGAAAAGAAAAAATTCTTTGAAAAAGGGAACTAGAAAAGTGCAGAATCACAAGAAAATACATACTTTAACATTTTTATTTGTAAAAAATAGGAAAAATAATTTTAAAAAAATTGGAAAATGCCATTTGAGAAGACTTCATGGTAAAGAGATTTCACCAAAAAAATGATCCCAAAACCATCTTCAATGTTCAGAATTGCATGCGCAAGGGACCCCTTTTTGCATGGACGTAGAGGATATAAAATAAAATATTTTTTTAATTCTCTACATAAAAATATAAGTTCCTACTATGGGAATAGACCATAAATATTTCAGCTCCAAATCATTCAATTTGGAGACTTCTTACATTGTAAAAATCCTAAAACTCAAAATATGACAAATTAGTTTAATTAATTTTAAATATAAAATGATTTTTGAAAATCTTTGAAAAATATGAGATATTCTAAAACTCATAAAAGGACTCTCCACTAAAAATTTCAAGTTCATTTGAGTCATACTTATAAAGTTATTGCAAAATGAAGCTTCGGCACTACGTTTGTGACAATGTTTCAAAACCGGTCTTTCATGCAATCACCCATATTTGAATGCAAAGAATATTAAAACAAAAATGTACAAGTTGTAAACAATTTAAGCATAAACAATTTGCAATCACACTTAAACAAGAGCTCCATTTTCTAGAATATAACTCACAATGAAGAGAAATTCAATTACCCATGTCCTGTAGTTTAACGAACCAAAATCGCAAATATCATGAAACTTGAATGCAAACAGCATGAAATAAAATGTACAAGTTTTGAACAATCCAAGCAAAAAGAACTGGCAAATACACTAAAATTAGAGCCCCATTTTCTTGAATATAACTCACAATGAAAAGAAATCAATTACCCATGTCTTGTAGTTGAAAGAACCAAAAATTCAAGTTTCATATTATTTAAATGCAAACAATATGAAAAAATAATTTTACAAGTTGTAGATAATCTAGGCATAAAGAATTTATGAGCGCACTAAAATTAGAGCCCCATTTTCTTGAACATAACTCACAATGGAAAAAAAACAAATACCCATGTTTTATAGTTTAAAGAACCAAAATTGCAAATGTCATGAGATTTGAATGCAAACAGTATGAAAACAAAATGTACAAGTTGTAAACAATCCAAGCAAAATGAATTGGCAAGCACATTAAGATTAGAGCCCCATTTTCTTAAAAATAACTCACAATAAAAAAACAAAAAACAAACAAACCATGTTTTGTAGTTTACAGTACCAAAAATTCAAGTGTCATGGTATTTGAATGCCAAGAGCATGAAAAAAAAATTGTACAAGTTGTAAATCATCCAAGTATAAAGAATTTGTGAATGTCCAAAAATTCAAGCCCCATCTTCTTGAATACAACTCACAATGAAAAAAGACACAATTATCCATGTTCTGTAGTTTAAAAAACCAAAAACTCAAATGTCATGGAATTTGAATGCATAGAGCATGAAAAAAAAATGTACAAGTTGCAAACAGTCCAAGCATAAAGAATTGGCAAGCACACTAAAATTAGATCCCCATTTTCTTGAATATAACTTACAATGAAAGGAAATCAATTACCCATGTCCTGTAGTTTAAGGAACCAAAAATTAAAAAGTCATGATATTTGAATGCAAAGAGTATTAAAAAAAAATGTACAAGTTGTAAACAATCCAAGCATAATGAATTGGCAAGTACACTAAAATTAGAGCCCCATTTTCTTGAATATAATTCACAATGAAAAAAAATACAATTACCCATGTTTTGAAGTTGAAAGAACCAAAAACTCAACTCTCATGATATTTGAATGCAAAGAATATTAAAAAAAATTGCACAAGCTGTAAACAATCCAAGTATAATGAATTGGCAAGTACATTAAAATTAGAGCCCTAATTTCTTGAATAAAATTTACAATGAAAAAAGAATCACTGACCCATGTCCAGTAGTTTAATGAACCAATAATTCAAATGTCATGATATTTGAATGCAAAGAGTATTAAGAAAAAAATGTACAAGTTGTAAACAATCCAAGCATAAAGAATTTGCAAGCACACTGAGATTAGAGCCCCATTTTCTTGATTATAAAACACAATGAATAAAAATACAATTACCCATGTATTGAAGTTGAAAGAACGAAAAGTTCAAATCTCATGGTATTTGAATGCAAAGAATATTAAGAAAAAATTGTACAAGTTGCAAACAATCCAAGCATAAAGAACTGGCAAGCACACTAAAATTAGAGCCCCAGTTTCTTGAATATAATTTACAATGATAAAGAACACAATTACCCATGTTTTGAAGTTGAAAGAAGCAAAAATTCAAATCTCATGATATTTGAATGCAAAGAAAATTAAAAAAAAATGTGCAAGTTGCAAACAATCAAAGCATAATGAATTGGCAAGCACAATAAAACTAGAGCTCCATTGATATGGACATAATTCACAATGAAGAAAAATTCAATTACCCATGTCATGTAGTTTAACGAACTAAAATCGCAAATATCATGAAATTTGAATGCAAAGAGCATGAAAACAACTGTACAAGTTTTAAACAGTTAAAGTATAAAGAATTGGCAAGCACACTAAATTTAGAGCCCCATTTTCTTGAATATAAATCACAATAAAAAAAAATCAATTACCCATGTCAAGTATTTGAAAAAACCAAAAATTCAAAAGTCATAATATTTGAATGCAAAGAATATTAAATAGAACATGTACAAGTTGCAAACAATCCAAGCATAAAGAATTGGCAAGCATACTAAAATTAGAGCCCCATTTTCTTGAATATAACTTACAATGAAGAAAAACACAATTACCCATGTTCTGAAGTTGAAAGAATCAAAAATTCAAATCTCATGATATTTGAATGCAAAGAATATTAAAAAAAATTGTACAAGTTGCAAACAATCCAAGCATAATGAATTGGCAAGCACACTAAAACTAGAGCCCCATTGATATGGACATAATTTACAATGAAGAAAAATTCAATTACCCATGTCATGCAGTTCAACGAACCAAAATTGCATATATCATGAAATTTGAATGCAAACAACATGAAAATGACTGTATTAGTTTTAAACAGCCCAAGCATAAAGAACTGGCAAGCACACTAAATTTAGAGCCCCATTTTCTTGAATATAACTCACAATCAAAAAAACAAATTACCCATGTCCTGTATTTGAAAGAACCAAAAATTCAAAAGTCTAGATATTTGAATGCAAAGAATATTAAGAAAAAATGTATGAGTTGCAAACAATCCAAGCATAAACTATATGCAAGCGCACTAAAATTTACACGCAAAGAGTATGAAAAAATAAGTGTACAAGTTGTCAATAGTCCAAGCACAAAGAATTGGCAAGCGCACTACAATTAGAGCCCCATTTTCTTGAATATAACTCACAATGAAGAAAAAGTCAATTACCCTTGTCCTATAGTTTAAAGAACCAAAATCGCAAATGTCATAAAATTTGAATCTAAAGAGCAGGAAAGAATAAGTGGACAAGTTGTGAACAATCCATGCACAAAGAATTGGCAAGTGCACTAAAATTAGAGCCCCATTTTCTTGAATATAACTCACAATGAAGAAAAAGTCAATTATCCATGTCCTGTAGTTTAAAGAACCAAAATCGCAAATGTCATGATATTTAGATGCAAAGAATATGAAAAAATATGTGTACAAGTAGTCAGCAATCCAAGCACAAAGAAATGGCAAGCGCACTAAAGTTCAAGCCCCAATTTCTTGAATATAACTCACAATGTAGAAAAATTCAATTACCCATGTCCTGTAGTTTAAAGAACCAAAATCGCAAATGTCATGATGTTTGAATGCAAAGAATATGAAAAATTAAGTGCACAAGTTGTCAATAGTCCAAGCACAAAGAAATGGCAAGCGCACTAAAATTAGAGCCCCATTTTCTTTCACAATGAAGAAAAATTAAATTACCTTTGTCCTGTAGTTTAAAGTACCAAGAAATCAAATGTTATTATGTTTGAATGCAAAGTGTATGAAAAATTAAGTGTACATGTGGTCAACAATCCAAGCACAAAGATTTCGCAAGCACACTAAAATTGGAGCCCCACTTTCTTGAATCTAACTCACAAGGAAGTAAAAATCAATTATCCATGTCTTGTAGTTTAAAAAACCAAAATCGCAAATGTCATGATGTTTGAATGCAAAGAGTATGAAAAAATATGTGTACAAGTTGTCAACAACCCAAGCACAAAGAAATGGCAAGCGTACTAAAATTGGAGCCCCATTTTCATGAATGTAATTTACAATGAAGAAAGGTTCAATTACCCATGTCATGTAGTTTAGAGAACCAAAATCGCAAATGTCATGATGATTGAATGCAAAGAGTATGAAAAAATAAGTGTACAATTCGTCAACAATCCAAGCACAAAGAAATGGCAAGCGCACTAAAAATAGAACCCCATTAAAACTTACAATGAAGAAATAAACAAATTGCCCATGTCCTGTAGTTTAAATTTCCAAAAACTCAAATGACATTATGTTTGAATGCATCGAGTATGAAAAAATCAGTATATAGGTTGTCAACAATTCAAGCACAAAGAAACGGCAAGCACACTAAAATTAGAGCCCCATATTCTTGAATCTAACCCACAATGAAGCAAAATGCAGTTACCCACATCCTATAGTTTAAAGAACCAAAATCGCAAATGTCATGATGTTTGAATGCAAAGAGTTTGAAAAACTAGGTGTACAAGTTGTCAACAATCCAAGCACAAAGAGTTGGCAAGGGCACTAAAATTAGAGCCCCATTTTCTTGAATACAACTCTCCATGATAAAAAACACAATTACCCATATTGTATAGTTTAAAGAACCAAAATCGCAAATGTCATGAAATTTGAATGCAAAGAGTATGAAGAAATAAGTGTACAAGTTGTCAGCAATCCAAACACAAAGAATTAGCAAGCGCACTAAAATTAGAGCCCCATTTTCTTGAATATAACTCACAATGAAGAAAAATTCAATTATTCATGTCCTGTAGTTTAAAGAACCAAAATTGCAAATGTCATGATGTTTGAATGCAAAAGGTATGAAAAAGTAAGTGTACAAGTTGTCAACAATCCAAGCACAAAGAATTGGCAAGCGCACTAAAATTAGAGCCCCATTTTCTTGAATAGAACTCACAATGAAAAAAAGGTCAATTACCCATGTCTTGTAGTTTAAAGAACCAAAATCGCAAATGTCATGGTGTTTGAATGCAAAGAGTATGAAAAAATAAGTATCCAAGCTTAAAGAAATGGCAAGCACACTAAAATTTGAGCCGCATTTTCTTGAATACAACTCACAATGAAAAAAAAAATCAGTTATCCATGTCTTAGAGTTTAGGAAACCAAAATGTCATGAAACTTGAATGCAACCATTATTAAAAAAAATTGTACAAGTTGTAAACAATCCAAACATAAACAATTTGCAAGCGCAGTAAAGTTAGAGCCCCTATTTCTTGAAACCAACTCACAATGAAAATAAAGTCATTGACCCATGTCTTGTAGTTTAAAAAACCAAAATCGCAAATCTCAAGAGCCGCATCTTCTTGAGTACAACTCTCCATGATAAAAAACACAATTATCCATATTGTGAAGTTTAAAGAACCAAAATCACAAATGTCCTAAAACTTGCATGCAAAGAGTATGAAAAAATAAGTGTACAAGTTGTCAAAAATCCAAGCATAAAAAATTGGCAAGCGCACTAAAATTAGAGCCCCATATTCATGAATATAACTCACAATGAAGAAAAAGTCAATTACCCAGGTCCTATAGTTTAAAGAACCAAAATTGCAAATGTCATGAAATTTGAATGCAAAGAGTATGAAAAAATAAGTGGACAAGCTGTCAACAATCCAAGCACAAAGAATTGCCAAGCACACTAAAATTAGAGCCTCATTTTCTTAAATATAACTCACAATGAAGAAAAAGTCAATTACCCATGTCCTGTAGTTTAAAGAACCAAAATCGCAAATGTCAGGATGTTTGAATGCAAAGAGCAGGAAAGAATAAGTGGACAAGTTCTGAACAATCCATGCACAAAGAATTGGCAAGTGCACTAAAATTAGAGCCCCATTTTCTTGAATATAACTCACAATGTAGAAAAATTCAATTACCCATGTCATGTAGTTTAAAGAACCAAAATTGCAAATGTCATGATGTTTGAATGCAAAGAATATGAAAAATTAAGTGCACAAGTTGTCAACAGTCCAAGCACAAAGAAATGGCAAGCGCACTAAAATTAGAGCCCCAATTTCATGAATACAACTCACAATGGAGAAAAATTCAATTGCCCATAAACTATAGTTGAAAGAACCAAAATTTGCAAATGTCATGATGATTGAATGCAAAGAGTACAAAAAAACAAGTAAACAAGTTGTCAACAATCCAAGCACAAGGAATTGGCAAGAGCACTAGAATAAGAGCCTCATTTTCTCGAATATAACTCACAATGAAGAAAAAGTTAATCACCCATGTCCTATAGTTTAAAGAACCAAAATTGCAAATGTCATGATGATGGAATGCAAAGAGTATGAAAAAATAAGTGGACAAGTTGTCAACAATCCAAGCACAAGCAATTGGCAAGCACACTAGAATAAGAGCCCCATTTTCTTGAATATGACCCACAATGAAGAAAAATTCAATTACCCATGTCTTGTAGTTCAAAGTACCAAGAAATCAAATGACATTATGGTTGAATGCAAAGTGTATGAAAAATCAAGTGTACAGGTTGTCAACAATCCAAGCACAAAGAATTGGCAAGCACACTAAAATTAGAGCCCCAATTTCTTGAATATTACTCACAATGAAGAAAAGTTCAATTACCCGTGTCCTATAGTTTAAAGAACCAAAATCGCAAATGTCATGATGATTGAATGCAAAGAGTATGAAAAATTAAGTGTACATGTTGTTAGCAATCCAAGCATAAAGACTTGGCAAGCGCACTATAATTAGAGCCCCAATTTCTTGAATATAACTCATAATGAAGAAAAGTTCAATTATCCATAACCTGTAGTTTAAAGAACCAAAATCGCAAACGTCATGATGTTTGAATGCAAAGAGTATGAAATATTAAGTGTATAGGTTGTCAACAATTCAAGTACAATGAATTATCAAGTGCACTAAAATTTGAGCCTTATTTTCTTGAATCTAACTCACAATGAAGCAAAATTCAATTACCCATGTCTTGTAGTTTAAAGAACCAAAATCGCAAATGTTATGATGTTTGAATGTGAAGAGTATGAAAAAATAGGTGTACAAGTAGTCAGCAATCCAAGCACAAAGAATTGGCAAGCACACTAAAATTAGAGCCTTATTTTCATGAATACAACTCACAATGAAGAAAAATTCAATCACCCAGGTCCTATAGTATAAAGAACCAAAATTGCAAACGTCATGAAATTTGCAGCAAAGAGTATGAAAAATAAGTGTATAGGTTGTCAACAATCCAAGCACAAGGAATTGGCAAGCGCACTAAAATTAGAGCCCGATTTTCTTAAATATAACTCACAATGAAAAAAAGTTCAATTACCCATGTCCTGTAGTTTAAAGAACCAAAATTGCAAATGTTATGATGTTTGAATGCAAAGAGTATGAAAAAATAGGTGTACAAGTAGTCATCAATCCAAGCACAAAGAAATGGCAAGCGCACTAAAATTAGAGCCCCATTTTCATGAATATAACTCACAATGAAGAAAAATTCAATCACGTAAGTCCTAAAGTTTAAAGAACCAAAATCGCAAATGTCATGAAATTTGCAGCAAAGAATATAAAAAAACAATTGTAAAAGTTGTCAACAATCCAAGCACAATGAATTGGCAAGCAAACTAGAATTACAGCCCCATTTTCTTGAACATAACTCACAATGAAGAAAAGTTCAATTGCCCATGTCCTATAGTTTAAAGAACAAAAATTGCAAATGTCATGATGTTTGAATGCAAAGAGTATAAAAAATTAAATGTACAGGTTGTCAACAATCCAAGCACAACAAATTGGCAAGCGCACTAAAACTAGAGCCCCATTTTCATGAATACAACTCACAATGGAGAAAAAGTCAACCACCCATGTCCCATAGTCTAAAGAACCAAAATCGCAGATGTCATGATGATTAAATGCAAAGAGCATGAAAAAATAAGTGTACAAGTTGTCAAAAATCCAAGCGCAAAGAATTGACAAGCACACTAAATTTAGAGCCTCATTTTCTTGAATCTAACTCACAATGAAGCAAAATTCTATTACCCATGTCCTGTAGTTTAAAAAACCAAAATCGCAAATGTCATGATGTTTGAATGCAAAGAGTATGAAAAAGTACGTGTATAAGTTGTCAACAATCCAAGCACAAAAAAATGGCAAGCGCAGTAAAATTAGAGCCCCATTTTCATGAATATAACTCACAATGAAGAAAAATTCAATCACGTAAGTCCTATAGTTTAGAGAACCAAACTCGCAAATGTCATGAAATTTGCAGCAAAGAATGTGAAAAAACAAGTGTACAAGTTGTCAACAATCCAAGCACAAAGAATTGCCAAGCACACTAAAATTAGAGCCTCATTTTCTTGAATATAACTCACAATGGAGAAAAGTTCAATTGCCCATGACCTATAGTTTAAAGAACAAAAATTGCAAATGTCATGATGATTGGATGCGAAGAGTATGAAAAAATAAGTGGACAAGTTGTCAACAATCCAAGCACAATCAATTCGCAAGCACACTAAATTTAGAGCCCCATTTTCTTATATCTAACTCACAATGAAGCAAAATTCAGTTACCCATGTCCTATAGTTTAAAAAACCAAAATCGCAAATGTCATGATGTTTGAATGCAAAGAGTATGAAAAATTAAGTGTACAGGTTGTCAACAATCCAAGCACAAAGAAATGGCAAGCGCACTAAAATTAGAGCCCCATTTTCTTGAATGTAACTCACAATGAAGAAAAGTTCAATTACCCATGTCCTGTAGTTTAGAGAACCAAAATCGCAAATGTCGTGATGATTGTATTTAAAGGGTAAAAAGAAATAAGTGTACAAGTTGTCAACAATCCACGCACAAAGAATTGGCAACCTCACTAAAAATAGACCCCCATTAAAATTCACAATGAAGAAAAAAACAATTGCCCATGTCCTGTAGTTTATATTACCAAGAATTCAAATGACATTAAGTTTGAATGCGTCGAGTATGAAAAAATCAGTATACAGATTGTCAAAAACCCATGCACAAAGAATTGGCAACCGCATTAAAATTAAAGCCCCATATTCATGAATATAACTCACAATGAAGAAAAATTCAGATACCCATATCCTGTAGTTTAAAGAACCAAAATCGCAGATGTGATGTAATTTGAATGCAAAGAGTATGAAAAAATAAGTGGAAAAGTTGTCAACAATCCAAGTAGAAAGAATTGGCAACTGCACTAAAAATAGAGCCTCATTTTCTTGATTATAACTCACAATGAAGAAAAGTTCAATTACCCATGTCCTGTAGTTTAAAGAACCAAAATCGCAAATGTGATGATGTTTGATTGCAAAGAGGATGAAAAAATTCGTGTACAAGTTGTCAGCAATCCAAGCACAAAGAGTTGGCAAGCGCACTAAAGTTAGAGCCCCAATTTCTTGAATATAATTCATAATGAAGAAAAATTCAATTACCCATGTCCTCGAGTTTAAAGAACCAAAATCGCAAATGTCATGATATTTGAATGCAAAGAGTATGAAAAAATATGTGAACTAGTTGTCAGCAATCCAAACACAAAGATTTGGCAAGCGCACTAAAATTAGAGCCCATTAAAATTCACAATGAAGAAAAAATCAATTTTCCATCTCGTGTAGTTTAAAGTACCAAGCAGTCAATTGACATTATGTTTGAATGCAATGAGTATGAATATTTAAGTGTACAGGTTGTCAACAATCCAAGCACAAAGAATTGCCAAGCACACTAAAATCAGAGCTCCATTTTCTTGAATCTAACTCACAATGAAGCAAACTTCAGTTACCCATGTCCTATAGTTTAAAGATCCAGAATCGCAAATGTCATGATGTTTGAATGTAAAGATTATGAAAAAATAAGTGGACAAGTTGTCAGCAATCCATGCACAATGAATTGGCAAGCGCACTAAAATTAGAGCTGCATTTTCTGGAATATAACTCACAATGAAGAGAAGTTCAATTACCCATGTCCTGTAGTTTAAAGAACCAAAATTGCAAATGTCATGATGTTTGAATGCAAAGAGTATGAAGAATAAGTGTACAAGTTGTCAACAATCCAAGCACAAAGAATTAGCAACTGCACTAAAAATAGACCCCCAATAAAATTCACAATTAAGAAAAAATCAATTGCCCATGGTCTGTAGTTTAAAGTACCAAGAAATCAAATGACAATATGTTGGAAAGCAATGAAAATAGAAAAATAAGTGTACATGTTGTCAACAGTTCATGCTCAAAGATCTGGCAAGCACACTAAAATTAGAGCCCCATTTTTTTGAATCTAACTCACAATGAAGCAAAATACAGTTTCGCACATCCTATAGTTTAAAGAACCAAAATCGCAAATGTCATGATGTTTGAATGCAAAGAGTATGAAAAACTAATTGTACATGTGGTCAACATTTCCAGCACAAAGAGTTGGCAAGCTCACTAAAATTAGAGCCCCATTTTCTTAAATCTAACTCACAATGAAGCAAAATTCAGTTACCCATGTCCTTTAGTTTAAAGAACCAAAATCGCGAATGTCATGATTTTTAAATGCAAAGAGTATGAAAATATACGTGTACAAGTTGTCAGCAACCCAAGCACAACAAATTGGCAAGCGTACTAAAACTAGAGCCCTATATTCTTGAATGTAACTCACAATGAAGAAAAATTCAATTACCCATGTCCTGTAGTTTAAAGAACCAAAATCACAAATGTCATGATGATTGAATGCAAAGTGTATGAAGAAATAAGTGTACAAGTTGTCAACAATCCAAGCACAAAGAATTGGCAACCGCACTAAAAATAGACCCCCATTAAAATTCACAATGAAGAAACAAACAATTGGCCGGGTCCTGTAGTTTAAATTACCAAGAGTTCAAATGACATTATGTTTGAATGCATTGAGTATGAAAAAATCAGTGTCCAGGTTGTCAACAATTCAAGCTCAAAGATCTGGCGGGCACACTAAAATTAGAGCCCCATTTTCTTGAATCTAACTCATAATGAAGCAAAAAGCAATTACCCATGTCCTATAGTTTAAGGAACCAAAATCGCAAATGTCATGATGTTTGAATGCAAAGAGTTTGATAAGCTAAGTGTACAAGCTGTCAACAATCCAAGCACAAAGAAACGGCAAGCACACTAAAATTAGAGCCCCATTTTCATGAAGATAACTCACAATGGAGAAAAATTCAATCACCCGTGTCCTATCATTTAAAGAACCAAAATTGCAAACGTCATGATGATTGAATGCAAAGAGCATGAAGAAATAAGTGTACAAGTTGTCAACAATCCAAGCACAAAGAATTGGCAAGCGTACTAAAATTAGAGCCCCATATTCTTGAATATAACTTACAATGAAGAAAAATTCAATTATCTGTGTCCTATAGTTTAAACAACCAAAATCGCAAATGTCATGATGTTTGAATGCAAAGAGTATGAAAAATTAAGTGTACAAGTCGTCAACAATCCAAGCACAACAAATTGGCAAGCACACTAAAATTAGAGCCCCATTTTCATGAATATAACTCACAATGGAGAAAAATTCAATCATCCATGTCCTACAGTTTAAAGAACGAAAATCGCAAATGTCATGATGTTTGAATGCAAAGAGTATGAAAAAATAGGTGTACAAGTTGTCAACAATCCAAGCACAATGAATTGGCAAGCGCACTAAAATTTGAGCCTTATTTTCTTGAATCTAACTCACAATGAAGAAAAATTCAATTACCCATGTCCTATAGTTTAAACAACCAAAACCGCAAATATCATGATGTTTGAATGCAAAGAGTATGAAAATTTAAGTGTACAGGTTGTCAACAATCCAAGCGCAAAGAAACGGCAAGCACACTAAAATTAGAGTCCCATTTTCATGAATATAACTCACAATGGAGAAAAATTCAATCACCCATGTCCTATAGTTTAAAGAACCAAAATCGCAAATGTCTTGATGATTGAATGCAAAGAGTATGAAAAAATAAGTGGACAAGTTGTCAACAATCCAAGCAGAAGGAATTGGCAAGCGCACTAGAATAAGAGCCCCATTTTCTTGAATATAGTTCACTATGAAGAAAAATTCAATCACGTAAGTCCTATAGTTTAAAGAACCAAAATCGCAAATGTCATGATGATTGAATGCAAAGAGTATAAAAAAATACGTGTACAAGTTGCCAACATTCCAAGCACAAAGAGTTGGCAAGCGCACTAAAATTAGAGTTCCAATTCCTCAAATATAACTCACAATGAAGTAAAATTCAATTACCCATGTCTTGGAGTTTAAAGAACCAAAATCGCAAATGTGATGATGTTTGATTGCAAAGAGGATGAAAAAACATGTGTACAAGTTGTCAGCAATCCAAGCACAAAGAGTTGGCAAGCGCACTAAAGTTAGAGCCCCAATTTCTTGAATATAATTCATAATGAAGAAAAATTCAATTACCCATGTCCTCGAGTTTAAAGAACCAAAATCGCAAATGTCATGATATTTGAATGCAAAGAATATGAAAAAATATGTGAACTAATTGTCAGCAATCCAAGCACAAAGATTTGGCAAGCGCAATAAAATTAGAGCCCCATTAAAATTCACAATGAAGAAGAAATCAAAATTCCATCTCTTGTAGTTTAAAGTGCCAAGCAATCAATTGACATTATGTTTGAATGCAATGAGTATGAATAATTAAGTGTACAGGTTGTCAACAATCCAAGCACAAAGAGTTGGCAAGCACACTAAAATCAGAGCTCCATTTTCTTGAATCTAACTCACAATGAAGAAAAAGTCAATTACCCTTGTCCTATAGTTTAAAGAACCAAAATCGCAAATGTCATGAAATTTGAATCTAAAGAGTAGGAAAGAATAAGTGGACAAGTTGTCAACATTTCAAGCACAAAGAATTGGCAAGCGCACTAAAATTAGAGCCCCATTTTCTTGAATCTAACTCACAATGAAGCAAAATGCAATTACCCATGTCTTGTAGTTTAAGGAACCAAAATCGCAATTGTCATGACTTTTGAATGCAAAGAATATGAAAAAATAAGTGTACAAGTAGTCAACAATCCAAGCACAATGAATTGGCAAGCGCACTAAAATAAGAGCCCCATTTTCTTGAATATAACTGACAATAAAGAAAAATTCAATTACCTATGTCCTATAGTTTAAAGAACCAAAATCGTGAATGTCATGATGTTTGAATGCAAGCAGTATGAAGAAATACGTGTACAAGTTGTCAACAATCCAAGCACAATGAATTGGCGAGCACACTAAATTTAGAGCTGCATTTTCTGGAATATAACTCACAATGAAGAGAAGTTCAATTACCCATGTCCCATAGTTTAAAGAACCAAAATCGCAAATGTCATGATGTTTGATTGCAAAGAGGATGAAAAAACATGTGTACAAGTTGTCAACAATCCAAGCACAAAGAGTTGGCAAGCGCACTAAAGTTAGAGCCCCATTTTCTTGAATATAATTCATAATGAAGAAAAATTCAATTACCCATGTCCTAGAGTTTAAAGAACCAAAATCGCAAATGTCATGATGTTTGAATGCAAAGAGTATGAAAAAATATGTGAACTAGTTGTCAGCAATCCAAGCACAAAGATTTGGCAAGCGCACTAAATTTAGAGGCCCATTAAAATTCACAATGAAGAAAAAATCAATTTTCCATCTCTTGTAGTTTAAAGTACCAAGAAGTTAATTGACATTATGTTTGAATGCAATGAGTATGAATAATTAAGTGTACAGGTTGTCAACAATCCAAGCAGAAAGAATTGGCAAGCACACTAAAATTGGAGCCCCATTTTCTTGAATCTAACTCACAATGAAGCAAACTTCAGTTATCCATGTCCTGTAGTTTAAAGAACCAAAATCGCAAATGTCATGATTTTTGAATGCAAAGAATATGAAAAAATCAGTGTACAAGTTTTTAACAATCTAAGCACAATGATTTTTCAAGCGCACTAAAATTAGATCCCCATTTTTTCTTGATTATAACCGACAATAAAGCAAAATGCAATTACCCATGTCCTGTAGTTTAAAGAACCCAAATCACAAATGTCATGATGTTTGAATGCAAAGAGCAGGAAAGAATAAGTGGACAAGTTCTGAACAATCCATGCACAAAGAAATGGCAACCACACTAAAAATAGACCCCCATTAAAATTCACAATGAAGAAAGAAACAAATGCCCATGTCCTGTAGTTTAAATTACCAAGAATTCAAATGACATTATGTTTGAATGCATTGAGTATGAAAAAATCAGTATACACATTGTCAACAATTCAAGCACAAAGATTTGGCAAGCATACAAAAATTAGAGCCCCATTTTCTTGAATCTAACTCACAATGAAGCAAAATGCAGTTACCCATATCTTTTAGTTTAAAGAACCAAAATCACAAATGTCATGATGTTTGAAAACAAAGAGTATGAAAAAATAAGTGTAGAAGTTGTCAACAACCCAAGTGTCGTCCACGCAGTCTAGGCGTAAGTATCTTTAACACAAAAATGTGCTAAGATAACACAAAATATTGTCCCAGGGAATTCCAAGATGATGCTACACATTTCAAGTTTTCCGGATTCTCTTTTCTCCTCAATCCAATCACCTATTCACTCGTTTCCGGAACTTTTAACTATCCGGAATTCAATCCGAATCTGGTTCTACTCGGAATCCGGTTTCCACTTCCAAATCAATATGGTTTCTTTCACCTCTGTTTTACCCTCAGAGGGTCCGCTTTGATCTTTCAAGGGGTAGGGACTTCACCACTCTGGTTCTCACACTCACTAAATTTGCCAAACACAAACAAACACCCAAATATTTAAAGAAGTTGCAACAAGGAAAGAAGATCCGGATCCTCACAACTTCCTAGACACCCGATCCGGAAAGCAGGTGACTCAGGACTTGATCCACTCCTTACTACAACAATAGATCACAGGGTTCCAGAACTTACTGGGTTTTTTTTGTTAAGTGCCAAACCGTTCCGAGGTTGGCAGACCTTCCGGGAGAGTGGCGACTTCCTCTAGGCGGGCACTTACCTCCGCACGGGTTGACAGTCGGACTCGCTTCCGCTATTCAATCAATCGGATCACCATTACAGTAGTTTAAAGGCAGTGTGCACTTTTACTCAGTCAAGAATCTAATACTATCTCAAATGTACCTTTCAAATGGAACCGACTACCCAAGACTCGGATACCTCCTCATCCGTCTCTCCTCACACTCTAGTACAGTCACAAACATTCAGACCAACACTTGAACACGAAGATGGAAATCTGAAAGCTCACTCAGCACTTAGATTAAAAGAAAATAATGGAATACAAAATGAAAATCTGCTAGGAGGGAATCCCAGCACAACAAGCTTGCCAGCCTTTAAAAACCCATAAAAAGCCAACATGTAAAAGCCAAAAAGCAGCCCAGAAATCCGGGCAGCCAATTAGAGAACCACCCGAAATACCCGAAAAATCCATTGCTGACTCATTCTAAAAATAAATCCGGAACCAGGGTCCCAAGTGCGGAAAACCCGTTCCGGAACTAGAGTTCAAATCCTAATCCAAAATCAAAACATCCTAACTAACTACTTCTTCCGCAGCTTCTTCGAATTGCTACTGCCTTGCGTCGCTCCTGTTGTCTTCGTGGAGGTGTTCCGGACACTTGCCCGAGTTTGGATTGGGCGTCGGAGCAGCAGAGTTGTTGTGACTTCTGTTTCCTCGTCATTGGATAGGACTAACTCCCTATCCGACTCCATCTCAATAGGTTGCCCCAATGAAGCTCCAACCGAATCCTCGTCATCGCTTTCCTCCTCTTCCTTGGATGCTCCCTCCATGTGGGTGAATCCTTCCGGATGTGTCCGGGCCAGATTCTCCACCACAAGCATCCGGCTCGTTAAATTCGTCCAAACCGGAGAAACCATGACTTTGGATCCTACATTCCCCTCTGGTACCCTTGTCGTGCGCGTGGGGAATGTGACAAGGACTGTCTTCACCGGAGTCTCCTGAACAATCGAAGCTTCTGGACCCTTCTTGGTAACCTCCGCGGTTAACCTCTCCCTCCTTCGTGACGGCCCCGCCTGACTTGCAACTTGAGCCGTAACGTCCTTTAGATTCCACGGCTTATACAGCAACCCCGCGCATCCCATGCTATCCAGATCGCCTTCCAAAAGCATCCGCGCCTTTGGATCCGCAGGTATGACCGGATTGAGCCACTTGGCCGTAACTGCCGGTCTACAAGATTCTTCCATCCACGCCGACAGAATCCTACTAACCCAGTGCAATCGGCACCCTCTTCTCCTTCTCTCCCTATCCGATCCTAACTCACCACTCTTTCACTTAGCTAATGCGCGCTCCAAACTTGCAAGAACACATGCATCCTCAAGCGGAAGAAAGAAAGAAAAGAAATGGAGAAGAATGGGCTTAAGTAGCTGGCCAGCTACCGACACCTGTTGGGACGGCCCATAAATGCGCCGCCTTTTGCAAACGGAACCCTAGTTCCTAGGCCGGAACCTAGGTTTCCTGAATCCAAATCACCTTCCGGATTACGGATCCCATTAAGATCTGTTCCTTACCCATTTTACAATTTTTGCTAGGTCGGATTTTTTCCAGTTTCCTGATTTGGCTAACTGTTCTGAGTTACTACGTCAGTATTCGAAAATTTCGAAAAAACTCACTAATCTACTCCTAAACTAATCCGGAATTCCGGATTTTGACATTTCGTACTCCTACACCAAGCACAAAGAATTGGCAAGCGCACTAAAATTAGAGCCCCATATTCATGAATATAACTCACAATGAAGAAAAATTCAGTTACCCATGTCCTATAGTTTAAAGAACCAAAAATGCAAATGTCATGATGATTGAATGCAAAGAGTATGAAAAAATAAGTGGACAAGTTGTCAACAATCCAAGCACAAAGAATTGACAAGCGCACTAAAACTAGAGCCTCATTTTCTTGATTGTAACTCACAATGAAGAAAAGTTCAGTTACCCATGTCCAGTAGTTTAAAGAACCAAAACTTCAAATGTCATGATGTTTGAATGCAATGAGTATGAAAAAATAAATGTACAAGTTGTCAACAATCCAAGCACAAAGATTTTGCAGTTGCACTAAAATTAGAGCCTCATTTTCTTGAGTATAACTCACAATGAAGAAAAAATCAATCATCCATGTCTTGTAGTTTAGAATATTAACATTGCACATGTCATGAAATTTGAATGCAAAGTGCATGAATTAAAAATTGTACAAGTTGTCAATAATCCAAGTATAAAGAATTTGAGAGTGTCCCAGAGTTAGAGCCCCATTTTCATGAATATAACTCACAATGGAATAGAAAACAATTACCCATGTCCTATAGTTTAAGGAACCAAAATTTCAAATGTCATGATATTTGAATGCAAAGAATATTATAAAAGAAATGGACAAGTTGTCAACAATCTAAGCACAAAGAATTGGCAAGTGCACTAAATTTAGAGCCCCATTTTTTTGAATATAACTCACAATGAAGAAAAGTTCAATTACCCATGTCATGTAGTTTAAAGAACCAAAAATTCAAATGTCATGATGTTTGAATGCAAGGAGTACGAAAAAAATTGGACATGTTGTAAACAATCCTAGCACAAGAAATTGGCAAGCGCACTAAAAGTAGATCTCCATTTTTTTGAAAATAACTCACAATGAAAAAATAAACTGTTACCCATGTCCTCTGGTTTAAAGATTTAAGAATTCAAATGTCATGAAATTTGAATTCAAAGAGTATGAAAAAATAAATGTACAAGTTGTCAACAATCCAAAGCATAAACCATTTTTTAAGCGCACTATATTAGAGCCTTATTTTCTTGAAAATAACTTACAATGAAATAAAAATCATTGACCCATGTCCTGTAGTTTAAAGAACCAAAATTGCATATGTTATGAATTTGAATTCAAAGAGCATGAAAAAAAATTGGACAAGTTGTAAATAATCCATGCATAAAGAATTTGTGAATGCACTAAAATCATGGCCCAAGTTTATTTCATGCACTCTACGAATGGACAGAAATAATTACCCATGCATTATTATATAAAGAACCAAAATCTCAGTATAATGTCATGAATTGCGTTCAAATAAAAACTCAAGCAGAACTATTAATAGAATTGATAGTTAATTTTATTAATTCAAAATTAGAGGTTTGTTTGATATAAAAGAAGAGTAATTGTATATACAATACTATTTATGAAGCCGTTTAGGATTTCTTGCAAGGCATGCATATTTTTAATTTAAAGTTTGCCTTGTTTCAAATTTTGATACCATTGTGGCTGCCATCAATTGTTATGATATACTACCACATTGATCCTGTTTGAAATCAGTTATGCTTCTTATTGTGCCCTGGATATCATAGAGATGGTCATAATGTCTTATAGTTGGGAGACTAAACGATTTACTTATAATTTATATTTAGTGGTTGCAATTGAGAATCATTTTAAATAACACATACTAAGTGACCACTAGCATGTGAAGTTTATTAACGCCCAAGCAAACTTAATGACCGTATTACATTTTCTTTTTTTGGTTACTATCAAATTTAATCCCTTTTGCCCTCAAAGATTGTTATGAAGTTTAAATAATGTTGGACTATAAAGTAGTGAATATGCAAAAAAGTTGTATTTAGAAGTATGAAGACAATGGTCAATTCCATTTTTCTTCCCCAATTGTTTTTTTTTCTAAAATTCTAAAATATGAAGATTTTTTAAGTATTTGTCACCTTCAATGCTTAAAAAATGAGGATTTCTACATGGGCCCTCAATTATTGTACTAGAATATTCCTATTGAGTGCTACTACCACAATAAAATGAAATTAGAAAAAAATTAATTTTCTAATATTTTTATGCATTAGAATTTGTTATTATGAAATCAGTGAAATTGTAGTTTGACCTCTAAGTGGTTCTGGATGTCTTTCAATGCATATATACATATGGTAAGTGCAATGTATACAACCTTGCATGTGAATGGTTTACTATCCATGTAATTTTTATTTATTTTTTGTTGAATGCGCACTGAAGTCTTCTATCAAACTAAATACTCTTTTGTTACATCGGACATGTTATGAGTTTTGTAAATATTGTGAAGTTGGATCTCTAGTACACGTATTTTTCTATAAATACATAGTTTAGAATGTTTGCTAGCATCTCATTTCAACAATGAGCATCGCAAATTTTTTCTAAAAACATATGGAAATCAATGGCTACTGCACCTTCAATTTTGTAGTTTACATATTTGACCAATACTTCATGGAATTTGGCAAATATAGGTTGTGTATGAATCCAAAAGGTAGAATTTGTCCTCAAAATTACTTAGGGGTTAATATAGTGGGAAGTAAAAGTTTCTTGACCAACCTCCTCCATTGATGCCAAAAACAAAGTTTAAGTGAAATTGCTTTCTCCATTTATTGCTTTGTATGAACTTTGGAAGCCAATAACTTTAGGACCATGAGTCGAAATGCATGGAAATAGAGTCTATGTATCCTTCAATCATCGCTTAGACTTTTTTGATTATAGAGTAATATGAGTGCAACCAATCAATGGGTTTTTTCTTCTTCTTTGGTCCAAATAGGAAGTTCATGTTCTATTTTAAGACTATGTTCTCTTCATAATTCAATTTGGTAACAACAAGTTTTTATATAGATGACACCTTTATTATTACCAAAGTACTACAAGAACATTTGTGAAAAAAAATATGTTTATCTACTTTTAAAAAAAGGAATAGCAAAGTAGCAAAGTGCAAATGCACCACGCATCGTTTAGTTCACTTGTTTGAATAGGAAAAAAAAATTTACACCAACAAGTACCCTCATTTAATCCTAAAACAACTGTGAAATCTGGGTTTAGAGTTAAATATTTTTCTATGAAATTGATTTTTAAGATTTATATATACATGGACAAATTTAAATCATTCTTTTTTTATTAATGAAATGAATGAATTCATTATGAATGAATCGCACATCACATTATCAAAATGGATGAATTCCATGGTTAGTAGTCTATCCTTTAAGTGTTAAGGTAGAGATATTTTTCATCACTAGATATTAACTAATTTGCCTTGTACCGTTGCCACAGGTGAAACAAAAGTGAAAGTTATTTTTAAAACCAAAATTAATTTAGACATCCATAATTTTTCAAAAAGTGAAGCCTATACATTCCTACTTATCGAGGTCTTCCCAAAATATTAAGCATGAGTCCGAAGGATCTCAACGTAACAAACAAACAAGTAAGTAAAACAAACATACGGCAAAGCTTATGGTATAAATGGATTTAGGTTTTTTATGGACCAGATATAGGGCAGATATAGAGTGATCTAGGGTCATTAGGTGCGCAGATATGCACAATGGGAGGACAGGTATGCACTAGGACGGCGGGTATTGGCGGGTATACACTACAATGGCGGGTACATGACGGATATCAACCGGTTCTCTCCACCAATATGGGTATCCAATTCATGAATGCGATAGGGTTTGCATAGTTGTGCAAATGTAACCCTGAGTGCTTTCATCCTCATTTTTTGGTGCTCTCTGTCTTTCCCATTGCAGCATTTCTTCCAGCATTCTTTGTGTTTCTTAGTTTGTGCATTCTGGAGGGGTCGACTTGAGTTTAGGGTCCTTCAATTGTGGCGAGGGCGATTCGGTTTTGAGATTGTTTCTGTAGAGGTGGAGGATCGGTGCGATGGAGGAAAATTGGTGGCGCATCCACTGCGGAGGCTGGGGTTTTCCGTCGCATTGGAGCTTCAATGTGCGTGCTCTTTAGTGAGTTTGTAGCGTCCTTTGTTTTGTTTATTGCATCTTGATGATTTGTGGACAATGGTTTAACTTCCCTAGAAACTCTTAGTATGCACTTGCTGCGGCAGTCTCAAAGTTTGGAAATTCAGTTTAGGATTTTCTCTTCTACCATGCATTGTACCGCAGTGGGGTTATCTCGTGTTTCTGTGCTTGATGAGTTGTAAGAGGGAGTATTAGGTTTTGAGGATGACAAAGGTGATTTGGGAGGATTAGGTGACAAATTTTCACTGTGAATTGGTAGGTTTTGCGTGTCGGTGATTGTATGAGCATCTGAGCCTTTGGACGCGTATCTTGAGGAGCTCGTCTTTATATTGTTGTATTGCTGTGTTTGATTAAGTGTGGGGCGATATTGATTTTTAGAGTTTGGACATGTTTGAGGCTTCAATGTTGAGAATTAGGTGGTAGCTGCGACGTTGAAGGATTTTTGCTGTGAGGTTTTAGGAAGGAGTCGGGGATTGCGGCTTTTGTGGGCGGTTGTGGTTTACTGCTTGGCAGTTTGAGATCTATGCTTTGAGGTTGAAAATTTAGTTTATCGATACCCAATGCATTTGTGATCAGTTTTTGGAATTGAGTTGTTTTCAGAATTGAGTTGCTTCTATGTCAAGTGGTAGTTTCTTTTAGATTGTGAAACTCTTGGATTTAGGGTGCACTGAACAGTAGCAGTAGTAGCAACAACAATTAGTGGTTGCATGCCATGAATTACTTAGTCTTAGATTTGGGAGCAATTAGAATTTATTCTTCCACGCTGAAATAATGAACATGTCTGTCTGTGTACCATACTTTGGATTGCTACTAGTTACATTGTGGATTTGAACTGAATTGTTGAAGAATTGGTTTAAGTGTGTCTAGGTCCCACTTACAAGTGTGATAGGTTGAACTGATTAGGATTACTTAGGTGAAAGAATTTGGTGGGAGTTTACATGGTTTTGTAGCATTGGTGAATGAACTCTTTGCATTTGGAAACACTATTATTGTGATGCTTATGTTTCTGTATGTTTTTCTTTTTTCACACTATTGATGGATGTGATTGTCTTTTCTATATTGCAATCTAACGTTAAATATTTCTTTCAAATGTGTAGGTGCATTCATTGAATTTGAGAGACGTATAAATTCCTGGAAGTGCTGCAGAGGAGGAATACCACTGTGATCCAGGTATGTACTGAGTTATTCCTCCACCAAATAAAGCAATGTATAGTAAAGCCCATTGCATTTCAAGTCAATGTTACTTTAGGTTGACTGCAGTAGAATTTTAGGATGATAGGTAACGCAATTTAGATCAATTGCAATAGAAGATTGTGATGATAGGTAACACAATTTAGGTCGACAGCACCCACATAATTTGACCAAAAACATATAAAACAGAGGATGAGGTGCCAATTTAGGTTGACTTGATTTGAGTTCATGAACACAGAGAAGTGGAGTTCCTCCTGCAACATGTAGCCCGAAGCCAGGGGAAGTAGGAAATCATCTAGTGAACATGAGATAGCCAATTCAAGTCTAGTCGATCTAAGCAGGAATCCAAGCTTGTCTCCAAAAATGCTGTACCCAAATGACACAATTTAGGTCGAATTGACCTAATCAGTCAATTATAAGAAAAAATAAAGAGAACACCCGTAAACAAGGTAGCCCCCATCCAGTATAGAAGAAACATAGATGATACAAAAGGGAAACGATTTAGATCAAATCGACCTGAAAGGAGAGAAAAAACTACCACAAACTATGTAACGTGTAAGCAGCTCCAAGGTTCAGGTTGACTTGACCTGATTTTCCAGCTAAGAGAAGTGGACTTTCAAAGAAGATCAAAGTACAGCCTAATAAACTAGTGATGAAGAAATAAATGAAACAGATTAGGTCAAAGACCCAAGCATTAGATTAGGTCGACTTGACCTAAAATGGCCTAACCCGTATAATACTAAATACACAACAAAATAACATTTTGTAATCAGTGACTAGAAAAACCTTAAACAAAGAAAATTTATGAACAACCCAGCCAGATGCACAAGAGCAGTGAATACAAAAGGAACCGCTGTAATATCGCAGAGTAGATTACGAAAATTAGAAGTATGAATAAGCAAAGATTACGATTGAGGTTGACTTGACCTAAATAATACACTTTATCTTGTAGGTTCAGAACATAAGAGTAGGTTCAGAAATAAGAGGCGTTCTACAAAAGAGTGGACAAGCTAGAAGATGACAACAATGGAAACGATTGTGACAACGACAGGGAATACTGGACGTTTTAGAGCCCCGAGAAGATGGTCCATTGGAGTTTGAAAATGCTCGCGCTGAGGAACATGATTTGCTTCTCTGCAAAGTACAAGGACAACAAACTATAATATTCTATCTCCTATAATGAGAAGATTAAGGACATCGGCCACGACATCGGCCAAATGATCAAAATCCATTGTGTTACAGCACAAGTCAGAATTGCAGAGAAGGACCAGTATCATTTCACAATCCTTCTAGATATCTCACAAGTGGTCTTGAACATCACGCCATTCTTGGAGTCACTTGTGTCCACAGACTACTGTACCAAAATCCTGGAGCTTGAGAATAAAGTTGACAACAATTTCTTCAAGAGTTCTACTAGAAAGCCAATTACCGGAAAAACGCTCTGTTCGATATTGAGGATTTTCTTTGTAGACTTTGTGGTTCTAATCGCCAAGATTGACAAGGTGAGGAAAGAGATGACTCCTTGATCAGTATCCCTAGATAGCCCCAGCCAAGAAGAAGGGCAGGGATTACAAGGCACGCCTTGGACACAACACAGTCATGGGACAAAGAAAGGGAAGAAGGCCTAGACCCCTCCAACAGGAGCTAGGAAGAGCAACTTGGCAAGGTCCTCATTGCAAAGAATGTAGGATTAGGTTGCTAGCAAACCTGCTGTTGGAGAAGGGAGCTTTGCCTCAGCTAAGACTCAGATCCCGCACGCCTATGACCCAAGTTGGAAGTACGATTACAAGCTCTCTGCAGAAGCTTACAAGAACTATTGGGCCATATGCGATGACGCCTATGCCTTCAAAATTGAAAAGAAGAAAAGCATACCAATTAACCAACTCATGAAGGCACTGACACACTTGAACATGCGGAGTCACGAGACCCGCATGGTAGAAGATTTGATGCACTATTATTGGCACATGCCAGATAAGTCTATAAAGCAGATGTTGTGCGTCATCCCCGTTAGCTTGGAGGAGAAGCCCAAGCCTGAAGACTGGGAGTCAATCAAGACTAGGAACTTCTTCCTCATCAATGGACAGCACAGGGTAACAGCCAGCCATATGATGGTAGATGAGGGACTGGAAGAAGAAATTCTGAAGCACTTCCGCCAATGGGACTGCTACATAGTTTGGACAAAGGATGATGAGAAGCTGAGGACAATCAGTGCATACTACTATAAAGCAAACCACTTCCAGGGAATGAAGCCGTTGTGGTCTACTAACATCTTGGGTGCAAAGACAATTTGGAAGATCATGGGAAAACCAAGACACCCCAAAGACCTTGCGCCAGTGGGATAGTCTCCAATGCCCAAAGAAACGTCGAGAACAAGGCAAACAAGAAGAAATTCAAGGTAATCAAATCAGGTTGACTTGACCTAATCTGTCTCTAATGCAGCATTGTTATCTAATTGCCATGCTTCTTTGGTTCAAGTTGGTTCAACCTGAAACTTATAATTTGACACTTACTAAACTTACATTGCCTGATACGCAAGAGTTCGAGATGGCAATGAACAACCGTTTTGCAATGCTAGATGTTGTGAAGTCTCAAAAGGCAACCAGAGGAAAGGACGTAGAAGAAAAGCTCAAAATCACAAACAAGCTTAAGATTATAACCACCCCCAAGGACGTCTACAAACTGTGGAGCAAGGTAATATCTAGTTCTGCACACAAGGAGCTCCTTGACTCGGACACATTGCCGTTCAACAAGAAACCAAGCTAGAAGCCAAAGACCGGAAATTTGACTCATGAGTTCTTTAAATGGCTGGGGATCTCTCATACAATGATCTCACAATACTTGCTAAGCACATTCTTTATGAAGGCGAATATGAAGTACCCCAAGGTCACAGTCAAAGTTGTCTCATCCATTCTTGAAAGCTGCTAATTATACAAGGAGTGGGTGGAGTGGTGGAAGAGAAAGTACCTCGTCAAGAGAGAACTCCATCTACTCAACAAAGACCTGCATTAGAAGGGATATAGGGCCAAGAAAGGGCTATTTTAGGCCCATTTCCCAATCTGTTTGCATGTAGTGAACAATGGTATGGGTTGTCCAAAAAGTATATTTAAAAAAAAAAAAAAAAAAATTCTGCAAATTTCATTTTAAGAATTTTTGTTTTTTCCTTTTTGGAAAATCTAATGTAGCCGAAGTTTGGCCATGTCACCCTGTTGCAGTGGCGCAATTTCAACAGTTGGGGACTATTCAAAACTTGTGGAGAACTCATGGGAACTCGCGGCCCTTTAGAGGGCCCAAATTCTCTCTAATGGGATTGTTGAATGCATTCAACGAAATCAACCCGAAGAAGTGGAGAGAATTCAAATGCAGTTGCAACATTATTAGTGCAACAATGAATGTCTTTCTTGAGCAGCCAGGCGTTGACTATTGGGGGGAGGCCAAGAACACCAAGGCAAAGAATAAGCCTGCTGAAGAAATGTCCCCCTACGCTGCAAAATTCTTTAGGGTGGTTCTGGAACGAAGGTCAAATTTTGTTCCACCGCAGTCAACTACGCACTACCGACCATACAACATCATGAACGAAAGGCACATAGACTGGCCAAAGGGTGTGTGGAGGGAGTCTACTTTGGGCGACGATAGATTGGGAGCAATGGACTTCCGGTACATGCTACCGGTGACAAAGAAGGCAAAGGCCATGCTGGCCAAACCATACTTTCACGCGGTGATGAAGTCATTCCAAGAAAAGAAGCAGCCCAAGATAGAAGAAGTGAACACCTGGCTCATCATCTGCTCGGACCTAGTTGAACAGACTGAGGCCTTGCACTTCTTGTAGAATAATGAGGTGCTCAAAGACTACAAAGTAGACTTCACCAATTATTATTTGGCAAAGCATGAGCGTATGGGAGACTACTCCTTGAACAATAGCAAGGCAGTCAAAAAGATTTATCTCGCATTTTTGCAAACCCCCAAGAACTCCAACATTGTTGCGCCAAAACCAACTTACTGGGCCCCAGGCACTAAAGTGTTCACAAAGCCAAGGGCCTACAATGAGGTGCTATACATAATCCACAATATCAAGTTGCAAATGGAGTTCTATTTGGGCATATTGAGGAGATATTGCGTCATAAGCAGTGTATTATCTCTATTCGCCAGATCAAAACTTACTTGTGCCACCATGGTAAGTGTTGTTTAGGTTGGCTCGACCTAAATAAGCATGTGATCATAATCTTGTGTTCAATAGCATTAAACAACCTTTAGGTCAATGCAAGCTAGTTAGATATGAATGTCTAGTTCATAAGTGTTATCCACATGCCAATGTTTCAGGTCGTCTCGACCTGAATTGTCTCCTTCCGTCATTTGATGTCTCACACCTCCATCTCTTGTGCAATTGAGTGGGTGGACGTGTACATGGTGGGACTAGAGGAAGAGTCCAAGCAGTGGACTTCAATTGTGAAGATGGCCAAGACTCTTGACAAGAATGACTTCCTTCTGACAGGGTATTTTGCTGACAAAGAGAAGCATAGCAGGAAGCCCGCTGGGTCGGCAACTCCATCTTCATCAAAGAGAAGATGCAAGTCCGCTTGGGACAAACCCCGTACACCATCCAAGAGAGCTCAAGTCTTTGAGCACAATAGTGGAGAGGAAGACAAGGACACAGAGGAAGAAGACTACGGTCCGCATGATGTTCCTACAGAGCACTTGACACCCATGAATCTGTCTTAGAGCATTAGGGGGTCGGCATTGGATTTGTTGGGGTAGCCAATGTTGATGCAGCCTTCATCCACGCCACCACCCACAGTGCGTCAAGGGAAAAGGAAAAGGAGGAATGCCGCCAATGATGACCATGACGACGACATTGCTCAATTCAAGGAAGAGAGGTTGAAGGATTGGGTCAAAAATATGGAAATGTATATGGCAACGAACAAGAGAATGGATGAGATGTGCGCACTGCTAGTGAGTTTGAACGCCAAAAGTGATAGCCAATATGCGACGATTAGGAATCAACTAGCAGGTATAGCGCCTCTTGCCTACAAATTACCGGCTCCAGAAAAGCCTCAGCTAATGCTTTAGGGTTCGTCGTCTACAACAAATGTAGGCAGTAGGTCCAACTCACAAGGGCTTGTCAAGGAGCCGGCATTTCCTTTTTGCCCTATTCCTGCTCTTCCAAAGGATGTCTGCCCCGAGATTCCTCCTCCATTCCAAGAGTCCAACATTGTGCCTGCAGCAGAAGCTGAAGCCGGCGCCCTGTCCACATCATCAATTGCTCCCATCGACACAGCCAACACCAAAGTGGCCCTCAAGTCCACTGGGGCAGATTACCAAAACGCACCGTTGCCTGGTTCAAATGCACTCGCAGGTTTTTCCAAATAATCACTTGATGTCAATTGACTAAGTAGTGTTAGCTTGACTTGAGCTAATTTGTATCATAGTTTGTATATAGACGTAGACTTTCAATAGCCGTTTGAATATTTTTTGAAACAAATCTAGTATTGGACATGGCCATGGAGTTCAACATCTTGAATATCATTTTTGTAATTGAACTTTTATTACTTCAGGATTGAATATACTTAGTCCTTACAAACTTCTTCTTTGTACATTCTTTTGTCGCAGGCCCAATCAACGTTCCAAATCTGCCTCTAGTCCCCAGTTTACAATTGTCAAGGAGTCCTCTTCCATCGTCTCTTGTTAAGATTTTAGAGGATGTGGGCCCTCCTAAGGATGCTGATTATACAACCCAACTGGCATGCGTTGAACCGGGCCGAAGACAGAGTTCTTCACCTGATGAATCATCCATTCCGGATGATGTGCTCATGGAAGTTCAATTTCCTAATGTCACCGTTGTCGTGCCTAATGTTCTCGTTGATCAAGTTGTTCCTTTTAAACAGCAGGCAATTCTCGTTTACTATTGCAAGTGTGCATTCTTGAAATTTTTATTTTTTTATTCTGTAATTTTTAATGCCATTATTCAACTTAAGGGGTCCGGGATGTCGTGGCGGTCTTGCTTGATGTTGGAAATGTGTCAGTACAGGATAGTAACTAGCTGCACATTTGTCCGTTTGATAGCAAGAATTGAGTCTTCTTTGTGGTTGTGGAGGGACGTCAAAGGAGGTCAAACTTCCATTGACGTCCAGGGTAACCGAGAAGTGTCTCAACGTTGTCCTGGACCTGAATGGAATATTATGTGTTTGTGAAGATACAAAGTCCAAGGGTTTGTCCAGGATCGTTGCTAAGCAACCGCACTCTGCCACAATTCCTACGATTGTGGGACCAAAGGCAGTGTATGTTTGGCCTGGGTGCGCAGAGTTTCTTCTTGAGTTAGGACAGGTAGTATTCTTTTCGATGTGCACCTCCATGGAAAAGTCCACCGTTAAAGAAATCAGCCAATATTTGTTTGAGGATCAAAAGAAGCCTTTGTT
This sequence comes from Neckera pumila, assembly GCA_963969595.1. NCBI lineage: Eukaryota > Viridiplantae > Streptophyta > Bryopsida > Hypnales > Neckeraceae > Neckera > Neckera pumila. Next base: position 4,880,105 of record OZ018418.1, read on the forward strand.
TGTACTAGGACAAGACACCTGCACAACGTTGAAGTGTAGGGACAATTTTGGGAGCGTTTGTACTTTCAAGGAGATTGCCACAAATAAGGAACTTTTCTTGAAGAAACTTAGTTATTTGTTCAATGGCTTATGAGGAAATCTTACCCCGGAAAATACAATTGTAGTAAGTGATAGCCCAAATAAGCATATAATGAACAAGGCAGAGAATGTCATTCTCCCAAATAGTTGGAGTTATAGGGGAAATGGTCCAAAGGACACTTTCCTCCTCGACATCCTTCTTCCCTAGTTTTGCTGTATACATAGCACACGTAACGAAGAATTGAAGTCTTTTTCGGAGAATAATAAGGGAAAGATGGGTCAGCAAATGTTGTGCAACGAATGGAGTTGTTGAGAATATAATAGGCTTATGGATGTGGTTAGAGGGTCCTCTACTTTGAAATAGGACAATATTTCTAGGTAATGATGTTGATTAGGTCTACTCGACATCTATGACAATTACATCAGGACCTTTTTTGTTTTCTGTTTACTTTAGCTTGCATCGACCTTTAATGTAAATAGATTTTTGTAGCCACAGCTTAATAAATTCAACAAGAAAGCTTTATCACTACATTTCTGAGTAGACCAGATCTAAACATACATAGTAATAATCATTCCTTCAGAGAGAGGCACGCAACGAAAGCTTTACAAGGTTGTTGAAATTCTAGTCTCCATCACTATGGTGAAGTGAGATTCTCCATCAAGTGCAAGTCTCATTGGTCCCCTCTTTGCCCTCGCCTCGGCTGCATAGACATAAATGGTCCTTAGGCGTGTAAAAGACCAAGACACACAATAACAAACCACTGAGTCCTTCTACTCCTTCTGTTCTCGATATGTGGGACTGGAAGTTCTTAGAATTGCAGAGGCTCCATTGGTTACGAGAGTATAAGCAGAGGAATATTGAGTACAATCGGGGGCCGGAGATTTGGAAGGCGATGGAGTTGCAAAAAAGTAAATCGTATAGATTTTGTTCATATTGTAGTTTTAGAGTCTACACGTATATGATAGAGTGTATACATACACAGTCTATACATACATGAAAAGCACTATACAATTAGTGTATAGAACTTAGTGCTAGAGTGAATCACACTCACAATAGTTACATACATTTTTCATGATCCCTGTAGTGAGCATTGCAAATTGTTAAAAATTACAAACCAAGTAGTCAAAATATCACATCTTTATTGCTCGTGGGAGTCATGCAACTAGTAGCCTAAACAGATGAGGACATGGTGATTAAAGAAGGAAGTGGATGTTGAGCTTTGACCTAGATCTAGGCAAAAATAGTATAAAAACAAAAATATCCAGATGCCGCTCTAAGGACATTCATAAATGACGCTCCAAATTACAACGTGTGGAGTGTGATTTCTAAGAGTCCTAGGGTGGCGTCTAGATGTCTTGTTTCTATAATTTTTGTGCCTCGATCCAAATCAAAGCTCAGCATCCACTTCATTCTTTAATCACCAAGCACTTGTCTTTTTAGGCAATCTATCTGTAGTATCTAATACAGGCGATAACAATGTGATATTTTGCTACCAGGAGTATGCCACATTTAACTATTTTTGGACTTTGGAGGGAAATTTGGACTATTCTAAGAGAAATCTCTAGATGAATACTACCTATATTATGTGTAATGAGTCCACAATGACATTGGAAGTAGGAAGGAAAATAATTCATAGAACATAGCTATATATGAAAAGTTGTAGGAAATTTTTTTTTTTGCAATGAAAACTTGTTAGCCATGTTCATTTGAATGTAGTTAGGAAAGTCAATTGGATATTTCTATAAGGAATACGCCAACCTTATGTGCAAGCAATGATTGAGCATACATTTTCTTTCATGTCTACATGATTGGGCATATAGTGGCATTGAATGCCACTAAACTTGGGAATCTAAGATCTGGAGATTTTTGGATGCATCCCTTCAGTAATACACAACTACGTACACACTCACATTAAACTTGGGAACTATAGATCCGAAGATGTTCTCATGCCATTCCCTCAACATTACACAACTCCAACTCCAATACTAAATTTGAAAATAGAGATCCAAAAATCTTTTCATGCCATCACCTCAATATTATAGAGTAGAAATAGACAATGACAATTACAACACTAAATTGAAGTGGGAATAAGAGATCCAAAGATTGTCTGATGTCATCAATATTATAGAAATACATACACAATCATTATGATAGTTGTATAGTAAAATTAGGTGAATTGAACACCTTTTATTCAATTTTTGACGTTGAAGAATAGGCGTGTGCCTTTGGAAAAAAAGAAATCATTCTTTGCAATTCCTAAGGTAGTTTACGTTAAATTTGTAATTTGTGTACCACTATAATGTACCAGAGGCTACATTACAAAGTTCCGTTCCATTTAGAGGATCCATATCAAAGAACACAAGAGTTCGATTCCTAAGGAGTTTGCGCACAGCACTCCTACTCAATACATCCCTAAAGAAGTCATGTCTAGGAGGATGTAGGTCTAACATGTCCAATAACTCACACCCTTTAATGAGAAATAGCCTGGAAATAGTATTGTCAGGAAATATACTTCAAAGAAGCTCCATCAATTTTGGACTAGTCATCTTTGACCAGATACCAACAGAAGTCCTTAAGAGCATCAATCGTATCAAATTTTGAAAGCTCTGAATTTTGATTTTTGTTGGACATCCAAGATAGCACTTTCAGTGCACAGAAGACCTGTGAGTACAACAACAACCACCCTCTGCAAAGACCCGCCGCACAACACAATCAATTGCAAACACCATCAATCACAGAACAGATGACCACCAGTCATCCAGAGATCTCCGGATGTATCCTCCTAAACTAAATTTATCTGAAGTGATCCAAGCACAATGAACAAGTCACAGGCTTCCTGCAAGAACTGAAAAATCTTCATGGCTAAACATCCAGTTGCCACCTTCAACACTAACTGAAAGAAAACATTACCAATGCTATAGCACCAATATACAATCAAGAGATCAACAATGGTGCAAGTATTCCGACATTTAATATTCATTTTGCGTTATTTGGTAATAATGTGAACCATTGGAAATGTCTAAAACAAGAGGCCTAAATAAAACATTCCCAGACGCACCATTTGTCCCAGAAAGATCACCATACTAGACTTCAACAAACAAATAAAAAAAAAGTATACAGTATTATGAACACAATACTGCTTTAATCTGATGGGGATAAAACCAGCAAGAATTATTTCTCAATAGGTATGTTTATAATAATTACATAGCGTAAGAATTTCATAGTCATTGTACCCAATTCTATGGACAACAACAAAAGTATATTGCTAAAAAAGAACCCCTCAAAATTCAGCATCAAGAGATCTTCGGATACAAGTTCTCCCACAAGATTACTCATCCAGAAGACATTCCTTCAAAATTTGAAACCCCAGCCTGCCCATTTTTGCCTCTGTAAGCTAACAACTCAGAAGTGGGTTGGCCTTGACTTATACAGGCACAGTAATATTGGACCTGAGAAGACTGTCCAGCCAAGGCCAAAGACATGCATCCAAGAAGTCATTTGTATTGTCACCAAGCCAGGTCTCAAGGTAAATAGCACTGTCATCATTGTTTAATAAGTTCTTAAATGGATTGTCATCAACCAAAAAGGCATTGTCAACAGAGTCAACTGCCTTCATTTTTACCAAATATGTCAAATCCTTCAAGAATATGGGCTTATCTGCATTATCTAGCAATCTGTAAGACAACTCAGTGCACACCTTTTGTGAAAAATACTCAACCTCTCCAAGACCAAAACTGGTCTGCGACAACACCTTTTGTAACAATGGCTACATATTCTTGTCTGACATGCTACTCCAGAATATTATTTGAGCCTTGGGAAACAGCCAGTCGAGGAAAGCTATGAAACCTGGTCTGCGATTGACTACAAGATTATTTCTGTGGTATTTTTGGTGAATAAGAAGTCCGTTCAAGTCTAAAACAACAGCATAGCGTCGTCTTGATACCTGATGTGATAGAATCGTCATTGTGGCCGCAGCCTGGTGAAAATCTGTGGACAACAGAGCAAGCACCAAGTTAGAAAAAAAGGACTAATAGTACATACAACTAAAAACTACAAGGATTAAACTAACAGTCACCTCAGACACCTCTTACGACGACCACGTTGGCTGTTTTGCCCAAATCGACCTCTAGCCCCAACCCCTCCACCACGGCACCCTTCCCCCTCCACCTTGGCCATTGTCCCTTGCGTCATTGTGGTCTCTATCTCCTTCGCCAGAAGGTCCCGATCTCGCTGCAACACAAGTACGCCCTTCCCATCTACAACATAGGCCAGGTCCATTGCCCTGTCCCTCCTTGATGACCCCTTTGCCAGAATCATTGACAGCTCCTAAGAGCGTATCCTATCAGATAAGCATTGTAAAGTATGAATTTGTTAGAAAATAGAGGAGAAAGTTTAAATTGGCAGTCAAACACTACAAAAGTAAAAAACTCTCATTTTATTCATATTTGAGAGGGATACAAGTTCCTAAACCATATTACTAGTACTAACCTTCTTAGATACCCACAATTCTTCAATATTACACGCAGGATTTAGAGGGCTTAGGTCACCCAAGGTATCGTTGCGAATTGTATAAGACATGTCCTCATGAACATCTAGATTAGGATCCAACGGGAGATCTCCAGGTGCATGAGAGGCTGGGTCCTTATAGCCCCTATGTGACTGCTGAGGGGAGCCATCGGATTGTAGAGCAGGATCATTCAACACCAAAGGCTGCTGTTCCGCGTTAGGAAATGGTGGGCTAGAAGATTCAGGAGTCTTGTCAGGCTGTGCAACATGTGAACAAGAAAGGAGGAGGGCAGCCGCTGCCGCAGAGCTGTTGTTGATATTCTGAACGCTATCAGAATCAGGCATTTCAATATCTGCACACCGGCCTAGGGTATCATTAGCATCACCCGCAATATCCTCAGTGCCATTAAATGCGTCAGTCAAATCAATCCTTGATCGATGCACCGCAGTTTCCTTGTTCTTTTGGGGTTTGCTGGCCTTCTTCCAATTTTTGGATGCCGCTTGATCCTTCTTTGCTCAAGAACCATTCTTCTTCAGGCTCCTCGCTGCATCAACCAAATCAAAAGGCCTTGGTGGCTCACTGACCTTTCTCTTCTGGGCTACCGGGTTATTCAGCTTCTTTGGTGGTCTATGAGAAGCAAGAGATGTAACTTGCAATGTTCAAATAAACATAGTACATTAGACTGAAGCCATGTGGCCGTAGGGTTCACCAATCAACAGGAGATCTCCAAATGCAATGACCCTATGCAAGACTAAACTTGGTGATGTACCGCGTCTTTGTTGTTTCCTTGCTTCTTTTGGTGAAGGTGTCCTCTGAATTCAAGCGTGTTTCGACCGTATCTACTGACAGCTCCTCAAAATCAGCCAAAACTTCTAGGCGTCGTCCATTAACACTCATCTGCTCCACAGTGTGTTTGGCAACAATTTGCCTCGCTATTTGGGCATCCTCAGAATGAAATACCTCCAGAACCTTTGCTCAAAACCACTGTTCAATGAGAATAATCAAATGTTAGTAAACGCCAAAACAACAAACTCACAGCAAAGGATGAGGACTTACGTACAAAACACATACCACTCCTAGGTTTGTTATCTTTGGTCCCCCATTCACATTCACTACAACCATGTCTTCCCATATTAAACCTCCGAATATTATTATCACCATATTTGCCCTCAAGTACGGCACGCCACGACATCTCTACGAGCTGTCAATATCCTCCTTCACTTTGCATGCATTGTACACTGGCTGAAAGGGGACTTTGGAGGGGAAGGAGTATGTGAAACGGCTCTGTGCACTTTCAGAATCAGAAAACGCAAAACAAAAGATAACATAAACATCAAATCCGATTCCTGTTGCTGGTTTTGGGAAGCCATTGTCGGAACCAGCAATGTAGTGGACGACATGCCAATCTCACACTCAACGGTTCTAATTCTCAAACTTTCTTCTGAATTAATGAGTCAGTATCTCATGGAATCCCTGAGCATTCGTCATGAGGATAGCTGGAGACCAAACATTGACATTGTCGGCACCGTCACTGCATTCCAGGGCATCAAATAGCCTTTGGAGCTTCTTGTCTTCCAGCATCATAACGGGGACCAATATAGAAGATGTAAAACATGTATCAAAAGTAAATGTGTCTCTTTCCCTCACCACACCATGCAATTACATCTAGTTGCATAAGAATCCCGCTGATATTCCAGGAATGTTTGTCCATTGTCTTAGACAAGTAGTTTTCAGCAAAACCTTTTTCCATCGCCTCTATCACCGCAACTTCCACTATAAGAAACCCACATTTTTCTTGATAGATTTTTCTAGACGTCCACTTGTTTTCGTGTTAATAATAACTTCAAATGTAACATCAAATTGTTTTATTTGATGTTATTATTAACATAAAAACAGGTGGATGTCTAGAAAAATCTGTCAAAAAAAACATGGGTTTTTTATAGTGTTTGGCCTTGGCATTAATGAAGGACTCCCACATGACTTTCACAGCTTGCGGACAGTCATCGAGATCGTGAGTCTTGTTCAATGCCCTCAAACAATTGTCTAATCATTCCTTCCTAGCCTTTGTGGCCATTGCTCTGTCAACCCAGAGTTGTAATTCCAAACACCCTACTTTCTTTTCAATTGCAAATTCTTCCTACTCAGAGTCCGTATAAGGGACATACTTGGGTTTCTTACTTGGAAGAAGAAACTTTTGGTAGTGGCACATCATCTTGTTCTTCATAGCGTGGATCATCTTCTCTTTAGCTCCAACTTCAGGTAGAGACAACAATGACGGTCCAGCACTTCGATTTTTTGCCTTTGTGCCCTTCATGCACACTTCCTTAGATTTAACAAGATCCGCTAAGTAATAGATATCCTTGACGCAAAGCCCATATTGAGGCTTGAAATTGAAAATAGTCAAGGGCTTCCGAGTCCCCTTCGTTGGATCAGGGGTTATCGCCTCAGTGCCGGGAAGCTTATATTTCAAATAGTCTAATTCAATCTCTATCCACTTGTTCAAAATAGCGTCATCCTCTATGAATAAAAGCGGGACTTTTGCGTCCGCTGATTCATTGCCTTTCATAGCCATGAAGATAGTTGAGATGATTGGAAAGAACTTCTGCGGACGAAGAGGCCCACAATCAATGACCAGCCTAATATAAGCAATGGCAATAGGAACTGACCACAAGACCATCTAGAGATGTCCGGATAGTCGAGAAGATGATGGCTTTTTACAATATGATAGCTTCTTGCAATACAGACTTATTCAATGTAAGATTGATGCATCAATTTGCCCATCCGGAAATCTCCGGATGACTACATGGAAGAAGCCATTCAAAAATCTAACTTCTAATGCAATAGAGTAGGATGCTTGAGGCTTACAAGATATGCTTTTGAATGACCTTGGCCAAATAATGATGGCTGAGGGCTTCCCATTTCTCTCCATTTAATTCTTGCATTCAAAAGTTGCTTTGTAAAACACCGCTCTTTTTGTTCACCGGCAACATTTTGATTTAGGACACAGGAAAGATGCAGAATGTCAATGAACTTGCCCTGCGGCGCAAACATCAGGATTATGTTGAATCTTGAGGCCTTCTGCACATTGCACTCCGGAATTTCCTTGTTGTGTACTAGAAATTTGTAGGCTTCCATCGTGTGCTGGCTGCCGATAATGAAATAGTGGGTGTCCTTTCTTATAACATCCATGCTGGGACATGAATCATAGTATGTAGCCTTGTTGTCCTTGCCGTAGGGCCCATATTTAAGAGGCATGACGTGTATAACCCTGGTTTCGGAGTGATAGTCTGTTTCTAGACGCGCCTCATTGATCATACCTGGCATTTTTGTCATCTCCAAACTTCTGTACACGAGTATACTAGATGGAGCTGTGTGCAAGTAATCAAAATGCACACGCAATGGTATTCCTGCTGCATCAATGAATGCCTTCTTTCCCCATTTATAAAAACCGTGGAAGGTACTTTTATATAGTGCCTTCATGTACTTCACTTCTTTTGGCAGCAACTTCTTCACGTCTACCTCATTCATTTGAACACTCATTCCCAGAGTAATTTGTCAGCTTCTTCATCATTTCTTGTAATTCGTCATTGTCATTATCGCTCCTACCAAAGTCTTTCGTTTTATTGACCGCTTCTTTGGTGATGGAGTTCCAACTGTCACAAGTACTATCGCTTGAGAGGGGTTGGCATCATCCTAAGCCTCCACAATTAAACCCCACTGTATTTGTATATCTTGCAGAGTCCACTACGGAAGAACGCCTTTGTACATTAACAATCCAAGCTCCACACAAGACTCACACAGATCAAGGTCCATTGTATCATAATCAAGGATTAACCCGTAAATTTGTGATCAGGTAACTCCGGGAATTATCTCCTCAATTACAAGAAGCACGACAGTATTGTCAAGGCCCTGCATCTCAAGAATGTCGAGCCCGGATTGAAGGTGCACCCTCTTGCCATTCAGTAATTTTGGAACGATTTGCACTTGGCCATCTTCAGTTTTCTTCCATTCAATTGCCCACTGTGTAACTCGAGTCTTGCACCGATATACCGCCCCGGGGTGTTGATCTCCTTGATAAATGAATTTGTGAACCCACCCTTTGTGGAAGGGGGCAAGTTTTTCAAGGGAATAGTCCTCGGGTCCATCCTAAACATACTCGCCATTGCACGGTACCAAGAAAATAGAAACAATAAGAAATTATTTGAGTTAGGTAACTAGAGATCTTCAGATGATGGATGGTCGTTATACATTGTGTGTTGTCATTGAAGGAGGTACTTGTTGCAAAAGTGGCATGTGACTATCTAATGGAATACAATAGGCAACACTGACGTGTTGCATTGAAGTTGGAGACTCATTCGGAGATCTCTAGATGTTAAGTGGCATGAAATTGACTTACTAGTACTAACGTCAGGTCTCCGTATTGCTTTGGCCATCCTTAATCTAGTCGTTGATTATCTATAGCGCATTCACATTGAGAGCTGTGGTCATACACTTCTATTTGGAGATTTTCCAATGATCTTAACCAGAAACATTGGTTTCTTTTTCCTATGTGGAGATCTCCCGATTGGACTTTTCAGTCATTTACGTACTACTTTCTGCTTAATCATGGTGCTACTATTTTTGAGACCCGTAAAGCCTTCAGTTAGAAATACCATAAATCGTTAAAGTGCCATAAACATTAGAAGGCACAAATGTCAAGAACAGATATTTAGTTTTGTAAGCATTTACCGTACTATATTGATTTTTTGGTATATATTCCCTACATATTATACCAATTGTTAGAAGTACAAATTCATAGCGAGAGAGTTGCAACGTCACATTGCCAAGTGAGCTACTGCAGAATTCTCATTTTATATTTTATGTTGAAGAACTACGGAGTACCTGTTCTTCTCTATCGGGAGATGTCTAGGTGATCCTAGCTACTACAATAACCCTGAACATCTCCCATTCCTCAGTAAAGGAACTAGTAGCGCAATATTAGGATTTAGAGTTTAGAAAACGTGCAGTTCATCCCACGATGGAGTTTTTCCTTTGCCGCATTCTTTTTTGATGATTGTTGTCACTCAGTTTCCTTGATAGCGTTCCTGTATTCAACAAACAGAATGCACAGTCAATATGGTGCAAATGTGCAGGTGTACAGTGTAAATTATATTTTCTTACAAATACAAGTATTGTTGTCTATTGTTTTCTATAGTAATAGCGGGACGTGAAGAGCAAGAAATATGAGTACATTTAGTCAGGTAACATTGGACGACAAATCATGGGTTCTATATTGAGCCTATGAATACAATTTTCCATTACTATGGATACAAATCTTGCAATGAAACCTTCATATCAAGACGTACTGCCCACCGTAGCCCATTGTATTTGGTGTGATTGATTTCTAACACTCGGCACAATGGCAATCAATGCTCATTGTAAATAAAATTTCAACAATGACTGGCTAAGTAGGACGTAATTTTTGTCAACTACACCTCCGGAGATAAATTAAACCATGCATTGAGCTTACTTTACAAAAAATGCATATATGTGAACAGGGACTACCGTAACACTACTTCTGCATCTTGGGCGCTAACAAATTGAAACGCTTGGACAGAGGCTACAAATGCACAATGAACAAATAAAAACGATTAGTGATTTGCCAACTGAAGAATGTAGCTTTTCGGAAACTAAACCTGCCAAAATGTAAGTTGATACTAAACTAAGTTACTAAACCCTAGTAAACTCAAAAAATGAGCTCAAAGACAACCCATCTGCACCTACAAGCTCACATGTCCAAATACTTGATAGATAGTAATCAAGCAAGGACAATGAGTACCAAAGAGGCAACTGTAAGTTGGAATATGAAACCTTAGGAGAAGTTACAGAACTGAAATTGTCCACGATTCATGGAACAACTATAATTCTAGTTTGTGCACATTCATTGTTCTGCATCTTGGTGCTAAAACATCTGCACACAAGGACTAGCCAACCGATGTTTATCTCCCGCAATTAAAGCTATGACTAGCGGAAGGAGATTTGCATGTACAAAAACTAGAAATCTGGTTGGCAGGGGTTGCTGGCACCTAAAAAATATGACCTACCATGCATTTTGTAACGTTTTGAGCACAGGGAGTTTACCTTGGAGTACCGCTATGCCAATTCCAACCCACCTGACTTCCATAGCAACCGCCGCGACCACAGCCAACCTCCACAGCCGACCTCCACAGTGACTACAGCGCTAATCTCTGCAGCAATGCAGCAACCACAGCGACGACCTTTTTGTGCTTTTGATTCTCCTCACAACGCCCACTGCTGTTTGTGCTCCTCACGACCAGTCACGACGTTCTTAATGCTTTGTCACTTCGGACTTCAGAATCATTCTGACGAACAAACCATCCAAAGCAAACTCTCACGAAGAGACTCTTACAAACTCACTCGCGTGATCTCAAGCTACCTTTGTAATCGATTAGAAGTCCCAGTGCAATTTCACTTGCGTGTTCTCAAGCTATATCTTTTGCCATCGATCAGAAGTCACAGCGGTAATCTCCTAAGCGTGCCCACGAAGCGAAGCAACTGAATTGGCGAGAAGAAGCACAGCAAGCGTCCACAAAGCCATCGCGCCTTCCAAAAATGTGCTCCCGCTTAGAAATCAAAGACTTGCAGAAGACAATAGCGCCGCCAGTACAGAAGAGAGGGAAAGGGAGGTGCCAATGGGAGCCAAGAGAAAGGTAACTGGAGTTAATGGCCAGTCCCCCATTTGTGATGGCGCCCCAAATCATCATGATGGCCATCATTATGTTACTTAATTAGGTTAAAGGCTATTGACTTTGATGTTTAAATTTAATTTAAGTGAATTTGATTACCTTGAAAGTTTATTTTTAGTAATTTTCAGGGTTTAGAGCATCTTTAGTGCTGTTAGACCCCATTTAAGTGTGAAGATTTGGACAAATTGTGCTTTGGTAATTGTGATGACTGTGCTACAACACTGTATATTATGTGAATTATAGAGTGCTTTTGAAGTGCCTGGTTGTCTAATGTCCAAATTTGAATTTCCTTGGATGTATTCAAAGTGCTTTTGAAGGTGCCTCGGATGATACAAATTTGAAGTTTTAATTATATACCATTCAAAAGTAAAAAAAATACCGTGTACTAGGTCAATATACCGTTAGGACTAAAGATTGCCTCAGGGATCACATTGTGCTACAAATAAAGTTTTGCTATACATTATTTAGGTAAACTTAATACCTACTAACCTACCCACATTGCTAAAATTATTAAAATATTATTTTTCCCGCATAAAGACGTACAATAGTGATAAATAATGTAAGCAAATTAATCATATCATATTGTTTCCCATAGGATATGAAGATCATATGAACTTCCCAAGAGTTCTTTAATTCATTATTTCTCTTGCAAAAGTAACACTCCATTCTTACAAAATTAAAGCAAAATATCATTTCAAAAATTTTTGGAAGCCAAATGTCAAAGTTTTACATATTATTATTCTATTAAAAAAAATGTTGATGAATTCTTTTAATTAGTATGTTACGTTGATGTGTAGGAAACATCTTTCTGCATATCATTCATATTTAAAAACATCCCCTTAAATAACAAAAATTAATATGATCTAGAAAGAATTCAAAGCAAGGCATCATGTGACTAAACTTTTGGAATATAGCTATCTCTATATTTTAACTAGATTTAGACAAAGTAATTGTATTTTCATGTTGAAATGTACAAAATTCATCACTGTATGTTGTCAAATAGCAAAATATAGTTAAAAATAATATACAAATATGTATTCTTTAAAATTTAGTCATATGATGCCTTGTATTCAACTTTTTCTAGGCTCTGTTTTTGTTACTTGAAGGGGTATTTTTTAATATGAATGATGTGCAAAAGGATTTCTCCTACATATATATACCTCCAAATTAAAAAAAATAATCTCCAAGTGTTTCCACAAATTCATTTGACCTAAAATAGATTTTTTCTTCCTAGAGATTGAAATTTGGTGTGCTTTATTTGGAGTGCATAAGAATTGAGTGTAAATTAAGCAAGATAGAAATTGCAACTTCTATTCTACATTATGCCAAATTATCAGAATGGCAAAATACTAGTCAGTTTGTAAATAATGACTATTTCCCAGAGGTAAATATTGGGCACATTCAAATCAAATTGAATGCGTAAAATTCATGCTATTTTTCCCTTCATTTACTACATACTAATCCAGAAACATACGGTGACCCATAAATTGTATTTGAAATCCAAAAGGTCATCAAAATGGTATAAAGTGTCATGGAAAAATGTATAAAGTTCTAAGTATTTTTTGCTTTATGGAAATACAAATTATTCATTTATTTCTAGAGAATTAGAATTCATATTATATTTTGGGGGTCTTTGACCAGTACCACTGTTTCAACATGGATACTTGAACTTTATACCATATTTTTTTTATCAACGCTGATTGGAATGCTAATTTCAATAAAGCAAGAGCCCATAAAATTATACTACATTTTCTTTGGTCTCCATAAAGAAAGCTACAAATGAATCTGCAATTTTGTGTTGTAGTATTTTACTCTTTTATACATTTTACTTGTTGGTTACGTTATTAATAATTTTATCTTGTATAGAAAAGTATTTATTGAATTCACAAATTTATTTTTGAATAAAACTTCTTGATTGCTACAACTTTGTTTAGAGTTGTAATTAATAATTTAATTAAATTAACTCTTCATGATTGACAATCAAGTGTAATCGATTGCTCATATTTCAAAGCAAACATAAAGTGTGTTTTGTTTTCTAATATTAATTGAATACATCATTATTGTACACACTAAAAGATATGTGACATAATTATATTATTTCATTCAATGGTGAGTGCCTATAACATACTTCTAATGAATTAAATAAAAGATCATACAATGTATACTTACCTTTAAGGGGGGCTTATTAAGTCCTAACTGAAATACTTATTCCCAATAAAAACGCATTGAACTTAATAATATAGTGAAATTAATTTATTTAAAAATGCAATGCAATTTGTTTTCCAATCCATGTACAATTGTAGCACTTGCAAAATGAGGACTACTGTATGTTAGAGTGGAAAATCAAATAACCTCTATACTGTGCTAGGGCCACGAGGCTAGGGCCTCAAAATGCAGACTATATTTTTTGAGCTTGGGCTTGGATACCCAGGTGTAAAAATCATTCTTGAACTCTTATACTTTGACTACGGTGGAAGGATTGATAAACATTGTTTAATACTAGTTACTTAAGAAATAACTTATTCTTGCATAATTATACTATGCTTATAAATAAATGTAATTCGTAACTTTGGATTATAAATAATTATGATTTGAAGTCATTGCTAATCCAAATTTTAACTTATTTACAAAAATATTCGGCATGATTGGCAAAGAACATGATTGACAATCAAGTATTGAAAGCCCATGTTTCAAATCAAATCCAAACATTCAATAGAAGTATGGATTGAGTCACAATTCGGGGAGTTTTTAAGCACAACCGGCTAAAATCCTACACTTTCTTGGGCCAAACGGTTGTTTGAATCATTCTCTCGGCTAGGCCTATGAAAAATAGAGAATATTCTATGATTTTCCTCTTAAATGGTCGGTTTTTTTTCGAAGATTTTAAAATCAATTAGGCAATTCCTAATTTCAACCAGCTAACTTGTAACTAAATGCCGGTACTCCTTGTACATTGGATTGAGTAGAATTGAAAATGTTCATTGAGTATGTACATCATAATTAAACAATCTTGAAAGATTATATCCAAAAATAATGTATATAAAAAAAAGTATAAGGGCCTACAATATAAATAATAAAAACCAATCATAAAAATAATGTAGGGCTTACAAATAATTGACTGTAAGGCCTAAAGACAAGGGACCGTACAATATGAAGAAAATTCTCATTGTTATATGTCTCTCCCATTCGGCTTCCAGGAAATTTCATGAAGAATAATTTAAGAACTTTCCCCTCTCCGAATTCAGTTCTAGTGTGCATCTCTTATTCAATTTGAAGTTTGGACCTTGGGCTTTAAAAAGCATGAGAGACAAAGGAAAACAACTAAACAATCATAGAATGCAATCAACCAAAATTAATTGGGCTAACCTTGCCAAAAAATATCATTTGTATATTAAAAAAAATAGTGGTACTTCAAAATAAATATATAAGTAAGGAATGGAATTGTAGATCACAAACTATAATTTGCATATTGGGAAACGCAAATCACTTTTTTTCAAAATACCCAATGTATATCTGAAAGCAAATGTTCATCTTGCTAGTCAAGAGCCTTATTAGCATTTGTAATTTGCTTTTTCAATTGCCCGTAAAGAAGTTTAGAAATCATCCTCCGAATTAATGCATTTATTTATTTTGATTAAACCTATAATTTACATAAAGCTTGTTGGAAGACACTAAACATCATTTGAATAGTATTTTTAAAAGCATTCTCCCATAAGGTTTGATTTCTAGAAGTATGCGGATGTTGGAGCATTCATTATTTTATACCAAATACAAATACTCTAAGTAGCAACTACAGTTATCCTGATAGTTTTACCTAAAAATTTATAATCAAGCATCCTCTTTCTTCTTCTGTTCCCATTCTAAAGTGTGGATGGAGATAGATGGCAAAAAATTAAAGACTAGTAGGAGTGCATTCCTTATAGTAGGTTTAGGATATAATTTGGATGAATCAATCTATTTATATTTTATACCGCCCATGTGGCAAGGGGATAATTCAATGGGGGCAATTTATCTCCAAAGCAAAAATGAAACGGACCCTATACTTAGTTAATGTGACAAAATGCCCTCTTTTATGTTACCCTATCATTACTTGAAATACCCATGTGAATGCAATTTTTTGTAGGCTATTTTCTTTATAAAGGAAAAAAGTGAATTGAAAAGCAAAGTGAAAGCAAAAGTCTTGGTACAAAGAATACAATGAACCGTTACATAATTCAGCCTACTTCTATGTATTTCCAAAAAACTTTGATTCTAGCATTCCAATGATGAAAATTCATGTGAAAAAAGCTAAATTGTATCTATATTGGTTTGCATTTGGTTTCTAATATGCACTAAATGATGTACCTATTTTTTTTATCATTGAGCTTATCTACTCTAAATGATAAAAATCTTAGTCATTTACTCCCGATTTCCCTACTTCCCTATTTTTTTTATCATTCAGATTAGCCACTCCCAGTGATAACAATCTCAATCAAGTAGTCCCGGTTTCACTCCCTCCTCATTTTTTTTTATCATTGAGCTTCAATACTCCAAATGATAAAAACCTTAGTCACTTAGTCCCAGTTTCACTCTCTCCCCATTTTTTTTATTAGTTAGGTTAGCCACTTCCATGATAACAATCTCAATCACTTAGTCCCAGTTTCACTACCTCCCCATTTTTTTTATCATTGAGCTTCAATACTTCAAATGGTAAAAATCTTGGTCACTTAGTCCCAGTTTCACTCCCTCCCCATTTTTTTTATGAGTCCGGTTAGCCACTCCCAATGATAATAATCTCAATCACTTAGTCTTGATTTCACTCCCTCTCCATTTTTTTTATCATTGAGCTCAACCAGTTGCAAGTGATTTCAACCCTAAGCCCTAAACCTTGTATCAATTTCTCAAACCAACTTTTATCCCTAAATTAACTCTAAATCTCTTTCCTAAACTTATTTCCTAGACCAACCCTATATACTCTTAGGCCTTACTACCCTTTCCACATGGTTCCTATTTTTTAAATTTATTTTTGCTTCCAGTGCCTAGGCATTATAATGTCAGAAACATCCAAACCAAAAAAAAAGGATTTCTATTTGATTGATTTCTAATTTGGTTCATTTCTAGAGCTTGAAATACTAATCCTCTTAATGACTAGAAAAAATTACAAAAATCCAAAGTAACAATGTTTTTTTGACAATCATGTCATAATGATGTATTCTGCAAACACTTCTATTACTCTATATACATCGTCCAATATTTGCATAGATCTTGTAATGTTTTCTTTACATGTCTAGTTGTTCTACACAGATCTACTAATGTTTTTTGTACATCTCTTGTTGTTCTACATAGATCTCCCAATGCTTTGAGTAGATCTCTGGATGTTTTGTGGACATCCCCCAATTTTCTCCATAGATCTCCCGATGTTCAATATAGATCTCTAACATATTGCTTTTTGGGAACAACTATCTCGGTACTCACTAAGCTTAGTTTCCAAATTATATAAAAATCAGAGAAGAAGTTCGTAGAAATTTAAATCATACATTCCAAATAATGGCTTCAATTCATTGGTATGATTGGACTTGAATGTAGGTTTTGCAATTGCTAGGATTTACAATTTAGGTGACCGAACGTGCTATTGGTTCCTAACAAGTTCAACCGGGAAAGCATATACAAATATTCCAAACCCTGATATCCGCATAGCTTCATTAGGGAAAAGACCCCATTGCGGTCAAATGGCCCATGATGGACATCTAATGACCCCATTGTGGTTTCCAAACCACAATTAATGACTTACATGGTTGTTATGGAATAGTTAGTGACCTCAATTGGTACTTCCAACTTGTTCAGTGTAGAATTTGGATTAAAAACTGAATTTTTAGGTCTTCCATGTTTGAAAATGTTGTGACTGCATTGGATAGGAAGATGACCACATTGGATTTAGATTTTGTTGGGTCATGAAGTAGCCTATAGACCCCGACAGCTTGATCATTTCAAAAATTCAGAACTAATTCATACATGGTCCAAAAAATATAATTTCAAATGTCCTCACTATCTCACACTTATCTTTTTGTACAAAAAAAATTGGAAAAATTCTAGCAAGGGCATGAGGGCACATTTCTAATCCTTACCAAAAATGGGATCTTTTATTTTAAAGTCATCAAGGTTGAAATTCTCAACTACATGTGGATTCTTTATTCATTAACCCAACCTCTTAGAAATTTAAGGCTGCATCAGCGAATCAATTGTGGGAAGAAATTACAAGGAACAAAATTGAGCCAAAATTTCAGAATCCTTTGACATTCCCCGAATTGAAGTCAATGTTAGTGCATCAATTGTGCATGAGGGGTTTGGAGGTCCACAAATAAGCAAAGATTCCGAATAAATTCATCACCCGAGGTTACAGAAGTTGATTTGTGTCAGGTATCAAATTTGTGATCTGACAAAGCTTGGTCACCAAAGTTCTATCACCAAGTTCTGTCACCAATGAATTCCATTAATTCTTCACTGTCTTCATTAAATAGTTATTGAACAAAACTCTATAAATTCTATCGGTTAGAATATTTGCTTCTCAACGTCTTCCAGTTCGGTTTATAAATCAGATACCCATTATGTGCAATGTCGTAAAATACACGTGCCGTCCATGCAGTTCTCGTTGCACTCAATTGCTAGAAAACATTATACTAGGAATGCACTTCTGAAAATGAAAGAATGACAGTTTTGATTGGACAATCAATTTTATGCAATTGGGATCAAAAATTCAGATTAATATAGTCCATTATTTTGATTGGTTGAATTTGTTTAGAGAGGCAATCACAATTTCTAAACAAAAATTTATCAGACATTTTTAGCAACATAATTATCTCTAGTACCATCAATGTACTTGTTTAATATGTTGAAACAAGGAATCAATATTTCAAGCTTGAAAGAACATAACAATTATTTTGTTAGATGAATTATTTTACTTAGGATGTATCTTTGATACAAAGTGCCGTCTAGTTTTGGAATAGCACATCCGCAGCCAAGACATTCAAGATAATCAAAAATACTGTAGCAAATACTTCATAAATGCATCACAAACTCAGAAAACTAGGAAATCAAGATTCAAATCTTCATGAAATAGGGATCCAAAGCACAATCAAAGACTGAGAGTGGCATAGTGGCATCAGGAAGTCAACATATGAATTGTCAAGCTAGCTTCAATGCGGCATTGTGAACAGAATTATGCCTTTGTGTCCTGTCGGTCATCCTTAGTCAAAGTTAATAGTCAAGAGTTGCCGCCAAGGTACCACATGCACACAGATTGGGCAAATTTTCAAATTCAAAAAACACTCTCCCTCCTTTGCCCGCTAATGCCAACTATCCCGTCGGTACTCATTCATTTCCTTTTTGACTTCTAGTCTTCTACTGAACCCTTCCCCTCCGCTTCCATCTGCAGGCTGTGGTAGTTTTTTGAGATGAAGTTTTGCTTGCTACAATCAGGATGTAGAGAATCATTGCGCAAAGGATGTGAAGGTCAACATCGATGCTTTGTTGCAAGAAGGTGCAAATTTGTAACTTCATGATATGGAAGCCTCATAGTTTGGGAGTGTAAATGTTTGATTAAATGATTCATCCAGGAAGGTCGCACAACGATTGCTTTTGGTATGAATTGTCAAGGACCTACTAAATGATGTGCTTTCCTGTTGGCCACGCATTATATCCGTCACACAAAAGGTTCTGGAATGCAGAGTAGATGTATATAGAAGGGATTCTGAGATAAAAGGTTGTTTGGAACGATTGGTCTGAAAATGGAAGGTACTGTAGCTTGGTATGATTTGTTACTAGGATACAACCGAGATGTTGGACTGAAGGCTAGGTCACCTGCATAAAATTAGGCATTCAAGAATAGTAATAAATGCATATATAATATACATGCAAATAAATGATACTAGTACCTACATTGGCAACAACATACAATATAGTTTTACTCCCCATCTGGAGATCTCCTGATAGAAATAGAGCTTCTCATGCTTATGACTTACTGATACTTCACTAAAATCGTGCACAACCAGGAAAGTTGTCGTGGTAACTCCTCATCGGAAAATCTCCGGATGATCGTTTGTTATGTTGACAATGTGAATATTTCTAGTATATGCTCTGCATTTTTTGGCAACGTTCTATAACTCATTCCATATCCAGAGATCTCTTGATAGGGTTGGCTATTTTGATAGCATAGTGCACTACGATTATCAGTATCAGGAGATCTCCAGATGGAGAATAGTCTGGATATGATCACAAGACAAGAATGACATAGGATACGCACAAAGCCAGACGAGACTATCTATTAGCAAACCTGGAGATCTACAGATGAAGATTTTGGAGATTTTAATTGGCTGAGAAGTAATTTCATGATGTGACTTTGGCATCCTTCAATCTTGGTTATCATCGGCATTGGGCCACGAAGTATCTGGAGATCTCTCGGTGATGCTCTGTTTTATGGTAAATGAATTAATAGGCAGGCTTCATCCGGAGATCTCCTGATGTATATTAGACTAAATTGAGATTTGTGTACAAATCTTTTGTCACCCTAGGTTATTGATATAGCACGCATGTAAAGGACATCCCTAGATGGCGCTAGAATTATGAATACCATAGAACCCCTACTTGTATATTGCTCACCCCGTTGTACAATTCATAAGCTTCCAAAAATCCTATGCAATTGAACAACTCCCCGGTGGCCGCTTTCTTGACTATGGAAGATCCGATGGAATTCGTGAGTGAATGCTATGGCAATGATATAATTCCATATTTGAATTGTCAACCAACGGATGGAGGCTCTCAAGACTCAACTAGTAGAAACCTGCCATTAGAAAATGGAGATGATGTCAAGCTATCAGTTCTAGGTTTTGGTGAGGTTGGAGAAGGAATAATTGTGGATGCTTGTCCTGTTGGCCAGTGACTAGGGTGGACATTGCTTTGGACCCGAGTGATTTGATCCTTGTTCGGCCCATCTCCATTATTCCGGGAGCCGAGAGTATCCTAGTGGCCCCTGCTCAAAGAGGTATTACATCGTTGTCTGATGTTCTTAGCAGAACTGTGTTGTAGAAAGCTAATGAGGCTCACAAGTCATTTGGAGATTTCTTGAAGGGTTTCAGTACATTTGTTCCATTGGATGACTGGGTTGGGCTCAAGGTGCATCTTTGGAACTCGGATGGAATTGTCAAGGCATTGGGTCGGATTTTGTGCTGGAAGCCAGAGGATCATTTTCAGGCTGGCATACTTTGTGATCATTATATAGGTGTTACTGTATTAGATGTAGTCTTGGGAGACAAGGACACCATCATGACTCACACCTATTGGCCCTTATGTGCCAGTTGGTTTTTAAGTGGCCAATTGCTGAACAAAATGGTTAAATATTTTGCTACCATCCTTGTTGTTGATGACCCATTAGCATATCTTGGGGGGAGAGAGAAAGCGCCTTATTGATTCATAGTGTGGAAAACCAGTGTTTGCATAAAAGATCCGCTTGCCGTCCAAAAAACTCAAGTATCAAAGATTTGGAAGGTTAGTTTTGTGAGATGTTGTAGCAAGCTGTGCTCCCAATTCTTTTCTTAAGAGCTAATTGCGCTGATAAGGCAGAGATACTATTTGAAATCTTTTGAAGACCATCACAAATATGCGATTGCTGCTAGTGGTCTGCTTTATAATTTTGAAGGGGCCAAAATTGGAAGGTCATCACACTAGAAGGTGTAGAAGTGTGCATTATCGCATGGTACACTATTCACGGAATTTTGAAGTCGTCATTCTATAGTTACCAGCTGAAGTACAAAGGTGGACAAGTTTTAGCAACGCACGAAAATAAGGGGGTAAAGCGGCCTAGGATAGGAATTGTTCAAGCAATGGGAACAATTAAAGCAATCATTGATGAGAACGTTGACCAGATGCCCCACCAAATGTGCGGTATTGGAAATGGGAGAATGGACACTCTTAAATTTTTGCCTGCAAGGAACAATTGGAAACGCGTGCGACTGGAGGCTAACAAGGTACTATATCCTAATACCCATGTGATTCAATAGATTACGGACAGCGATTGATTATCCACCCATATTTTCATAACTGGAGAGATCAGTGAGTGTTATGAGTTGTTTACATTTCTCCGAAACTTTGTAATGCCTCATCCGGAGATCTCCGGATACTCTATCTGTAGCTTTGTTTATCAACTACACATCGATAGACCTAATTTGATCACCCCCCAATGACATTACATTGGCCTCATCGAGAGATCTCCTGATAGTCTATTTGTAGCTCTGTTTATCGACTGCACATTGGCAGACCTAATTTGATCACCTCCCATTGACATTCCATTAGCCTCATCGGGAGATCTCCCGACAGTCTATCCGTAGCTTCATTTATCAATTGCACATCGGCAAACCTAATTTGATCACCCCCCATTGGCATTACTTTAGCCTCATTGGGAGATCTTTGGCTAATCACAATGCATCCTCATTTACCGATTGTTTATATCATGAGTTCCTATTTGTTTAGTTTTCTTTGCCATTACATGCTCATTCTAGCGGTGCTTATGTGTATTCCTTATTGGTCGTGCAATTAAATGTAGACCATGGCCTACCTCCCATTAGCCAATCAACGGTTAGTAGAATCAAGAAGGAGCACTTCAATAATGTCTCAATCAAGCCCGTTGGAAGTTTCTTTGCAAAGTGTACTACATGTGACCAACTTCAGACGTTTATTCTAAAATCGGCCAAAGGGAGTCCTGAGTTTGTAGAATTCAGGAAGCATCATCTCCATCACCAAGCTTCATGCCGTTGCTTATACGCATCATGGCGTGAGGAGTCCAAGAGGAATCCGTGTGAGATATTATGTGTAATTCATGATAAGATGGATACCGCAAAAACAGCATTACCAAGGATGCAAGTCACAACAAAGGCAACACAAGGTCTGGGGCAGATATCAATGAGTGTAATAGGAACGGTAGCTCATGGTCACGCTGATGATGCCTATGCCCACTATGCACCATCGTGCTGGCTGGGTGATTCAAATGCTACAGTTTCATCATTGACTAGGCTTTTTCGACAATTAGAGGGTCTACCAATTCGAGAGACAGGTGAATTGTTTCTGTATCCTCCGGCGAACCATATGTTTGAGGCACTACTTAGAAGAAATTTCCAATGTATGATTTTCTGACCCTAATAGAACCGGCAGCTCGTTGTGGATCCTCTCCTCTCCCAAAGAGTTTATATCTTTAGCTTGACAACTCTGTGAAGGATAACAAAAACCATTACCTTATGGCATTCTTGTCCCTATTAACTGCACCTAGGGTCTTCAAGAAAATTCAGATTGGTTTCCTCCTTGTAGGACATACTCATGAAGATATTGATGCATATTTCAGCCATCTCTCTAAGGCCTTGAAGACCACAAATACTTTTGTCGTTGCTGACCTGATGAAAGCCTTCATGCAGTCCCAAGACCTATCATTCATGCCAGAGTTTATTCAAGAGATTAGAGATTTCAAGTCGTTTGTAAAAGATTACATTTGTAGTAGGACGGCAAGAATAATTGGTTTAGGGGAGATGCATCTTTTCAGGTTCTATGTGGACAGTGCAGGGGTCCTCATCATGAATTTCAAAATGTCAGCAGTTGATTTGCGTTGGCTTCCATCTGATAAACCTTCTCAATGCCTTTGGAAGAAAGACGTGAATGGTCGGGAGATGCTCCCTCAAGGATTTCCAAAACCTATTCTGTTCAAGCCCATGTGGGGTAGCAAAGTTCCCAAAGCCACGGGGAATTAGGAGAAGGCCATTGAATTGGCAAAGAAAGCTACGCTAAACAAGGGGTTCATGATGGTAGGATTAGAAAAATACCTTCAATACTAGCAAAACGGGATGTTGAAATGTGAGGGATTTGTTATAGCCTTTGGTCCATATGTAGAATACTGGAATCGCGTTCTGCGGGAGCTAAAAGAGCCCCTACCTCATTGTCTTTTGGAAGGATTTTGGGCCAAAGACCAATTGGAGGCAGGCTCCTAATGAAGTTCATCAGCCAGGGTTGCAGATCAATCCCGTGGACGTGATTCCGGAGGTGGAGGTCACCGAACCTTACTGCTAACCGGCAAATGAAGCGCCACGAGAATGCTTCAATCCTTGGCTCGACATACGTCCAGGGTCATGGGTTCTTATGAGACCTGATGATCCCATAGTCTGTGCGGTTTGGCAAGGTAGGGCACTGTCCACTGTATGTAGATTGGAAGGAGATGTGATTGATGGGAAGTTTCTTGGTTCAATATTGGCGACCAAATAACTCCGAAACTACCATGGAATTGCAATACCAAAATTGTTGGTATGGTAAATGTATTGTTGAAAACAGTCTTTCCACTTGGGTGGAGGCGACTTGCATAGCGTATTTGAATTGGTCCAAGATAGTTAATCTAAAATCTCGAACAATTCCGAAGAACAGTAGAGAGGCTGCCTTAGTGAATTTGAATAAGGCAAACGAGGTGGATCCTTGATCGATTTGTTTGTCTGGGTTGTTAAGGTCATCGGGAGATCTCCGAATGCATTCTACTTGAGTCTTCAAATGAAAAGACACGCAATATTTTTTTCGGGACACTACTCTTATCACATTTGATTGTAGAATTAGGTCAATTGTTTAGCAGAGCTATGTTAGATGCTATGTCTGACTATGGTATATCAGAAGGTGTTTGTAGCTTTTACGCAAATGATTTTTGCTATGCTAGAGAAGAAATGCGGCACCCTAACCGGCTTTGGTTGGCTTTGTCATTTCCATCGTTTTTTGCAATGAAACCTGTGTTTATTTGAATGACCAGAAATATCAATTGTTGGGAGTTGGCAATTATCTTTATGTGTGAATAGGATTGTCCTCTATGCCAAAGTACGTGACTCATGTAATTCTACGGTTTGCAACTTCAGTTTCCTCACTCATATGCAATGCTTCCATTCTTCTGTGGCTTTCGTCTTCTCTTCAACTATGAAATTACTTGAGTATTTCAGAGATATATGAGAGTGATTGAGGTGCATACGGTATGCTCCAATTATTCATTTAGTATTTTAGGGGCAGCCATATTTGCATATACCGTCATCGGGAGATGTCTGGATGCCTTTGGAGAACTTCTAATTTCTTATTGGACACCAGTCTTCTAGGAAACTATGAAATTAATTAAGTATTTCATGGATACTGGAGAGTGACTGAGTATGTATTTTGGTATGCAATTATTTCCTAAGTGCTTTAGGAGGGTCCATAATTACTTCTACCGTTTGTTGTCTGGAGATCTCTTGGTATGTTCCGTGAGGTCTTCTAGGTTGTATAGTGGATGTAGAAGTCCTGGTCAAAGGGGGTATTCTTCAAATCCAGTCAGGAGATCTCCGAATTCAATTAAGTGACTCCTCTACATTCAAGGATTTATTTGAGACTGTTTAGGAGGAACCCTGGACCATGAACTATATAATTTCTTTAAGTTCCAAGAACAATTGAATTACTCTTTAAAATATTTATAGTTTAGGAAATTCAAAGCATATAAAATATCTACATCACTTGATTCCAGGAGATCTCCAAATATATAGTAAATGGGAGATTTCCAGATGCATAGCAACACATCGGGAGATTTTAGCAATTTTTTATTTTTGGACTCCTCCAAAGTCCAAAAATAGTTAAATGTGGCATGAGTGTAATGGTAGGTTATGCTTCTATTGAGATTTGTCAAGCAAGACATACATCCAATAAGTACGTGTATATGTGATGACTTTTTCCAATTAATGGTATTGCATACTGCAAATTTTGCATGACATTTTTGAACTTTTCATTTGCAAACTTGTCTTGGATGTCATTGCATTGCATTTTAGGTGTTTGCAAACCTCAAATTCTTCTTGGTTTCTCATTTGTGTGGCTCCCAATAACTTCCATGTCAACGCAAAAGGACTTCCATTTCACTGATAAAATCCCAAAATAACAAATATGATGTTACAAGAGATGGAGGTGTGAGATATCGGATGACGGACAATGACTATTCAGGTTGAGACAACCTGAAACAATGGCACACGGATAACACTAATGAACTAGACATTCATGCCTAGCTCAAGTCGACCTAAAGGTTGCTTAAAGCTAATGAACATAGGATTACGACCACATGTTTATTCAAGTTGAGCCAACCTAAACAATACTTACCATTGCAGTGCAAGTAAGTTTTGTTCCGGCAAATATTGATAATACATTGCCCACGAGGCAGAATTTCCTCAAAATGCCCAAATAGAACTCCATTTGCAGCTCGATATTGTGGATTTTGTATTTGACCTCATTGTAGGCCCTTGGCTTTGTGAACACTTTAGTGTCTGGAGCTCAATACGTTGGTTTTGGCACAACAATGTTGGGATTCTTGGGGTTCTTCAGAAATGTGAGGTAAATCTTTTTGACCGCCTTGTTGTTGTTTGGAGAGTAGTCTCCCATGCACTCATGCTTCACCGAGTAATAATCAGCAAAGTCTAGCTTGTAGTCTTTGAGCACCTTGTTATTCTGCATGAAGTGCAAGGCTTGAGTCTGTTCAACCATGTCTAAGCAGATGATGAGCCAGGTGTTCACTTCTTCTATCCTGGACTGCTTTTTCTTCTGGAATGACTTCATCACCACGTGAAAGTATGGTTTGTCCAATATGGTCTGGCCAGTGTGGCCTTTGCCTTCTTTGTCACCAGTGGCATGTACTGGAAGTCCATTACTCCCAATCTAATGTCGTTCAAAGTGGTCTCCTTCCACAAACCCTTTGGCTAGTCTGCGTGCCTCTTGTTCACATTGTTGTATGGTTAGTAGTGCGCCGTTGATTGCGGTGGAATAAAATTTGACCTTTGTTCCAGAAACACCCTGAAGAACTCTACAACGTAGGGGGACATTTCTTTAGCAGACTTGTTCTTTGCCTTGGTGCTCTTGGCCTCCCCCTAGTAGTCAATGTCTGACTGCTCAAGAAGGACGTTCATTGTTGCACTACTAATATTGCGACTACATTTGAATTCTCTCCACTTCTCCAGGTTGATTTTGTTGAATGCATTCAACAAACCCAGGTCTTTGTTGAGTAGATGGAGCTCTTTCTTAATGAGGTACTTTTTCTTCCGCCACTCCACCCACTCCTTGCATGTGTAGCAGCTTTCAAGAATGGATGAGACAACTTTGACTGTAACCTTGGAGTACTTCTAATTTGCCTTCTGGGGATTCACGTGGAGAATGTGCTTGGCGAGTATTGTGAGATCATTGTGTTGTAGGCGCAGTCTAGGTGTAAGTATCCATAACAAAAAAATGTGATAAGATAACACGAAATATCGTCCCAGGGAATTTTACTATGTTATTGTAAACAAAGGATATCCGGATCTCTTCCAAAACACCCAAGCAATCAATCTTAATGTCAATCCTTTCTTTCCGGTTTTAAAACTACTTCTTGGATTCCAATCCGGATCTGTCCTTGTGGATTCCGATTACATCTTGTCACACTTTGGTTTTATATACCCCTGTTTTACCCTCAGCGGGTCCGCTATTGATCTTTCAAAGGAGTAGGGATCTCACCACTCATAATCTTCACACTCTTTACTTACACTCCAAACACATGCCGACAAACCAATCACGATTTTGTAATAGAGTAGGAAGAGCCAGCAATTCTCACAACTCTTTGAATGGCCTTTCCGGAAAGTAGGTCACTCAAAATTTACTTCCTATCTCCTCCGCTACAACCACAGATAAAAGCATCCGGAACCAACATAGACGCGTGTTTCCAGAATCTAGACTGATCCGGTAGTTGGTAGGCCTTCCGAAGGTGGGGATATTTTGCTGGCGGTTGCTTATCTTTGCACAAAACCCTTTGTGGGTTCCGGACTCACATCCACTCCACTCTTTTTGGATTACTATTCCAGCAGTTTTAAAAGCACAATGCACTAATCCTCTTTCACAAATCTAGAACTTTTACACAAATGCACCCTATTGATTAGACCCAGTTGCCTCAGATTTGGACTCCCCCTAATCTGTCTTCGTCACATTAACACCCTCATGAACAATCCAACACATTCGTGCACATAGCCGGAATCAGCAAGTCTATCAAGTGGCTCCAATTAAAGAAAGCAAAAAGAACATAAACAAATGCACTCAAATGGTCTAGGATGGAATGAGAGGGCGACAAACCTGCCCTCCTTTAAAAACCAAGCAAAAAGCAAAAAAGCAAAAAGAGCACCTCCAAAACCAAGGTGACTACACACTAACCTCTGAGATAATTGGAAAGCTACAGGTGGTGGCCTCCTAGAAATCCAAAACCAGGCCCCACATCCAGAAAACCCAAGGCAGAATGAAATTCAAAATCCACACAAAAAAACTAACATACTAATTAGCTACTTCTTCCTTGACTTCTTCGCGCTGCTCCCTGCCCGGGTCCTTGCCTTGACCCCGGGTGACTTCACCAGTGTCGTCTTGGTCTGTGCCCGGGTTTGAATCTTGTGCCCCTATGGTGGTGTCGTACCATCTTCTAACTCTAATCCAGTCTTGCATTTTTTGTCATCCAAGAGCAGCACTTCTGGTATCAGCTCATTAGTTGGCAAGGCCTATTCCATGTATTCAAAGCCTGCCGGATGGGTCCGGGCCAGATTTGAAACGATGTCCAAGCGCCCACTCAACTCACGCCGGACTTGGGACTTTGGTGTCGCAAAGAGCGCAGATCCACTGGCTAGATTTGAGAAGTATTGACCGGAAGGGTAATTATCTTCGTCACCGGAATGGAAGCTTTTGCTTGTATTGGAATCGACACTTCCATCCTCACCGGAACCGATGTTCCACCTGCCTCCTTTCCTATCAAAGGGGGTACAACTGATTCATCTAGAATCATCTCTACACCCCTAAAAGGAGTCCTATTTGGCCTGTCAGGCTTGGCCAAAGTCTGCATGAAGTTGGTGACATCTGGGACATCTGAAAAACCTGTAAGATCTAGGGCCTTGTCCTGACCAAGATGCCTCAACAGTTGACGCATCTCCTTCAGCACCTTCTCCATGTGTGCTTGGTAGTTGATAACTACCTTCAGTACCTTTGGTCCAGAAGGTACACCTTCACCCATCAACATGTTGGTGAAGAGGTTGGATCTAACCACTTGTTCCGTTGGTGGTGTTATCAAAGCCGACAAATTCCAGACAAGTTGGAAGGCTTCGAATTCCTTCGTTCTTGTCACTTCCAGTTCCCCTACCAATTAGGCTACTTGTGCCCGGAGATTGGTCCAGTTCTACTCCAAGTTCTGGATTTGCTCTTCCTTCTCTTGCAGCACCTTGGGATCCAATCTTTTCTAGATTGCGTTCACCATCTCCTCCAGTAATTCCACTCCCAACTCTGACATGACGTTGATGATACGGCCCGCCATTTTGTTGTGAATTTCCTGACACGTAGTGATCCAATCCCGTCCGGTTGTCTAGAATGTCTTCATCTACTCAATTTCCTGAGGATGGCTGGGCTCGCCTTCTTCCAGAGACACCGGCTTCCCTTGCGCAGCTAGATCCGTCAACTTCCGTCTTTTTATCCAAAAAAAGCCGGAGTGGTTCCTCCAATTCTTCCTCTTTGGACTCCATCTGAGTCTGATGATCCGGTTGGACTTCATCCGTAAAGTCGTACCTCAACATTTCTTCTCCATGGGAATACTCAAGCAGCTTTGGAGCACTCAAAACTTCCCTCTGGTGGTATAGGTAAAAAAGATATGGACTGAGCAGGCTAGACTTATCCCCAATGGCACGTGTAACTAGTTTTGAAACTACTTACGCGATGAATTTCCCCTAGTTCACGGATCTACCCTCCATGACTTCAGAAATTGTGTTAGCCACCGTAATCGTAATCCAGGTTGGCTTTTCCGGATACATGATGGGGATCAAAAACTCCAGCATCCATCTATGCCTATCATCCCTACAGTCGTTAATACTGTATCCTTCCTTGGAATGCTCCAATCTTATCTGTATGGGAGGCTAATCCTAATCTGGCCTTTTGGAACAAATACACCTTCGCCCACATATCCTTTGTCTAGGTACCAAGTCGACCTCTCAAGGTCAACTGATACTGATTTAGAACTCTCTTCACAAGTTTTGAAATCATCTCATCACTATTCAGGCTCTAAGGCCACTGCCGCAAGCTGGCGCACCCTATCCCCTCCAAATCTATTTCTAGTTGCTTTCGTACATCCAAGTCAAAAGGGATGGCCGGATAGAGCATTCGGGTTGGTCCCGCCATGGCTCACTAACCTAACTAATCCGGTGCAATTGGCACCGACCTCACTATCTTCTCCCTAATACGATCCTAACTCACCACACTTTCACTCTCTAAGTGCACGCAAGAAATCTACAAGGAAAGAGAGATTAGAATGAGAAGAAAGAACCCTTAAGTAACCAACAATCGGTCGACAGTTTCCAAGGAGAACGGGCATGAGAGTGTTCTTGTAATGGTGCCCTAGGTTTCCTAGGCTGGAAGTCTAGGTCGTAAGTCTCCTGGATCCGGACTTTCGTCTTTCGGGTTCCGTCCTTCACTAGATAACTTATCAGGTTTTAACAGTTCGTGCAATCCGGATACCAACTAATATTAAATTGTTTATAGTTGACCCGGATTCCTATGTATTAACAAGATTCAAAAAATTTAGACTACCTAACCTATTTCTATTCCATTTCCTATCTATTTGGAGTTTCTGTACTCCCACGCATTGTATGAGAGATTTTCCAGCCATCTGAAGAACTCATGCATCAAATTTCTGTTCTTTGGCTTCTAGCTTGGTTTCTTGTTGAACAGCATCAACGTGCCCGGGTTTAGGAGCTCCTTGTGTGTGGAGTTGGATATCACCTCGCTCCAGAATTTGTAGACGTCCTCAAGGGTGGTTATAATCTTAAGCTTGTTTGTGATTTTGAGCTTCTCCTCCAGGTCCTTTCCTTTGGTGTCCTTCTAAGACTTCATGACATCCAACACTGCAAAACGGTTGTTCATAGCCCTTTTGAACTCTTGCGTAATAGCTAAACATAATTAGTGAGTGTGATAAACTAGGATCGACCTAAACCTATGAAGGATGGCAACTGCATCACTAGATAAGCTCAGAGATAGATTAGGTCGAGTCAACTTGATTTGATTACCTTGAATTTCTTCTTGTTTGCCTTGTTCTTTGCATTTCTTCACGCATTAGAGATTGTCCCCACTAGCGCAAGGTCTTTGGGATGTCTTGGTTTGCCCATGATCTCCTAGACTGTCTTTGCACCCAAGATGTTAGTAGACCACGATGGCTTCATTGCCTGGAAGTGATTTATTCTATTGTTATACGTAGAGATTGTCCTCAGCTTTTCATCATCCTTGGTCTAGAATATATAGCAGTTCCATTGGCGGAAGTGCTTCAGAATTTCTTAGTCCAATCCCTCATCTACCATCATATGGCTGGCTGTTACCATGTGCTGTCCATTGATGAGGAAGAAGTTCCCAGTCTTGAGTGACACCCAGTCTTCAGGCTTGGACTTCTCCTCCAAGCTGACGGACATGATGCACAGCATCTGATTTGTAGACTTATTTGGCATGTGCCAGTAATAGTGCATCAAACCTTCTGCCATGTGTGCTGGTGCCTTCACAAGCTGGTTAATTGGTATGCTTTTTTTCTTTTCAATTTTGAAGATGTAGGTGTCATTGCATATGGCCTAGTAGTTCTTGTAGGCATCTGCAGAGAGCTTGTAATCGTGCTTCCAACTTGGGCATAGGCCTGCGGGATCTGAGTCACAACTAATGCAAAGCTCCCTTCCCCAATAGCGTGTTTGTTGGCAACCTAATCCTGCACTCTTTGCAATGAGGACCCCGCCAAGTTGCTCTTCCTAGCTCTTGTTGGAGGGGTCCAGGCCTTCTTCCCTTTCTGTCCCACGACTGTGTTGTGTCCCAGGCGTGCCTTGTAATCCCTGCCCTTCTCCCTGGCTGGGGCTATCTAGGGATACTGATTGAGGAGTCATCTCTTTCCTCACCTTGTCCATCTTGGAGGTTAGACCAAAGTCTATAAAGAAAATCCTCAATTTTGAATAGAGCGTTTTCCCGGTAATTGGCTTTCTAGCAGAACTCTTGAAGAAATTGTTGTCAACCTTATTCTTAAGCTCCAGGATTTTGGTACAGTAGTCTGTGGGCACAAGTGACTCCAAAAATGGCGTGATGTTCAAGACCACTTGTGAGGAATCTAGAAGGATTGTGAAATGATATTGGTTCTTCTCTGCAATTCTGACTTGTGCTGTAACACAATGGATTTTGATCATTTGGCCGATGTCGTGGCCGATGTCCTTAATCTTCTCATCATAGGAGATAGAATATTACAGTTTGCTGTCCTTGTACTTTGCAGAGAAGCAAGTCATGTTCCTCAGCGTGAGCATTTTTAAACTCCAGTGGCCATCTTCTCGGGGCTCTGAAACGTCTAGCACTCCCTGTTGGTGTCACAGTCATTTCCATTGTTGTCATCTTTTGGCTTGTCCACTCTTTTGTAAAAAGCCTCTTATTTCTGAATCTACTCTTCCATTCTGATCCTGCAAGATCAAGTGTATTGTTTAGGTTGAGTCGGCCTCAATTGTAATCCTTGGCTTTTCAAACTTACAGTGTTTATACTTTACTATGCGGTTTGCAGTGGTTTGACTCGGCCTAATTTCTTTCTTTGCTTTTTTGATGTTTTCTAGCCTTGCCTTATCAATTTTCCTTAAGGAATCAAATTGTTATTTGTTTAGGTCGACTCGACCTTGTCTGGCTCTCAGGTCAATAGATTTGGTATAACTGTCTATGCATTTGGATGTTTGTTTTAGCCGTTGGGTACATGATGTATGGTATTCAAAGATGAGGGTTCTCTATTTAGCTCGAGTCAACTTAATTTGCTTGGCTTTACCACTTCCTCAGTTGCAAGCTTTCACTTATGTCATTTTTATGGCTTTACTATGGTGTTTTGACTGTTATTTAGGTCGTCTAGACCTGAATTAGATGTATGGGATTCAAAGGTGAGGGTTCTCTATTTAGCTCGAGTCAACCTAATTTGCTTGGCTTTGCCACTTCCTTAGTTGCAAGCTTTCACTTATGTCATTTCTATGGCTTTACTGTGGTATTTTGATTGTTGTTTAGGTCGTCTCGACCTGAATTAGATGTACGGGATTTAAAAGTAAGAGTTCTCTATTTAGCTCAAGTCGACCTAATTTGCTTGGCTTTGCCACTTTTTCAGCCGCAAGTTTTCACTTATGTAATTTCTATGCCTTTATTGTAGTGTTTTGACTGCTATTTAGGTCGACTCGACCTATATTAGTTATCTTGACCTAAATTGGACCCACTTTAGCTTCAATGTCTGCTACCTCTTTGTGTTTTGTTTAGAGTAAGAGATGTACATGTTACTTTGGGCACTTCAATTCAGGTCAAGTCTACCTAAATTGGCACCTTATTCTAAAGTTTTGATATGTTGGGGCGGAAATCGTTTGTGTTGGAAGTATTAAGTGCCTGATGTCGACCTAAATTGTGTTACCTATTGTTGTCTAATTTGATCCCAGTCAACTGAAAGTGACATCAACCTTAAATGCTACGGGCTTCACTCTAGATTGGAATTTCTTCAGAAATCAATTGACAAAATAGCTTTCTTGACTTCACTACAGCAATGACATTTACCAAAGCAATTGACATCATTCAAGCTCCACTGCTATGATGTACCTTTTACTACTTTGCACCCTTGACTTAAAATGCTCCTGCAACTTCTACAAGATTGTTGCCAATTAGTACCAGCCTTATCAATTCCATTCCGACTCCAATCTGTGACAATAGACATTCATAAGCATCAAAACGTAGTACAAAATTTGGATCATATTTTCAAATTGGAACTTAAATTCTACCTGAGCAAAGCACAATCAAATCATAAGGAAATCGCATGAAACTAATTGGAACAACAAAACGGAATCGAGAAGAACTAATTAGAATAGCAAATTGGAACCATAAATTCTACCCAAGCAAAGCACAATCAAACCACAAAGAAACCGCATGAAGGTGATTGGAACAAGAACCCAAAACTAACCAAAAAGAATTGGAACAACAAAACAGAATCCTAAATTCTAGTATTCTACCAAGCAAAGCAAAATCAAACCACAAGGAAACTACACAAAACTGATTGGAACAACAAACATGAACCCTAATTCTATACCAGCAAAGCCCAATCAAACCACAAAACCGCAGTATTGGAAACCTTAAATGATCCTCACTCAAGCACTAAGGTGACTAATTGCCAGGCGTGAATTTGATGAGCCAATTCCACAGCATCGGACAATTGATCATTTGAGAATGTTTGACCAAAGGTATTTGCTACCTTTTCTCTGCAGCTAATCAATAATATTAATGAAAACTCTTGAAATTTTGCCCCGTCAAAGGTGAGCAGAAAACTACTACTCCAATTAGTAAACTAGCAATTGGAACAACAAACCTGAATCCCTAATTCTACCCCAGAAAAGCCTAATCAAACCACCTTTGAACTGCAGCATTGGAAACCTTAAACAATCCCCACTTAAGCACTTGGGGGACTAAATGATTGGAATACAAAATCTGAAACCCTAATTTTACCACGGCAAAGCCCAATCAAATTGTTCTCTCCGTCCTGCATCCACAATACTCCCTCTTCTTCTTTCTCTCCGCTTTTCCTACCTTCTCCCTAACCCTAACAACTCTCGTAACAACTCGTCCTCACCAAACTCAAATTCCAAATTCTCCGCAAGCTTAAAACCGCAACATTGGAAACCTTAAACAATCCCCACACATCGAAAATTGCAAAACCCAGCATGAACCCTTGTATTGGAAACAAAAGCTAGACCCGCAACACAATTGCAAACCCAAATTTCAATAGAGTAAGAAGAATACCTCATTTGGTTCAAGTCGCACTCCAGCTCCCGTTGCAAACCATCGTAGACGCTCCAACTCAAGTCGCAGACCAGCATGCACTGCAGCAGAGACAAGGAACGCAATAGGGCGAGAGCACCAACTTGCAAGGACACAAACTTCAAGCACAATCTCTAGGAGTCTAGATTGTATTGCAAACCCCGTGACGCAAAGAAACAGCACAAGAAGCGGCTAGGGTTTCTTAGGGAAGAAAAGAGCCCATCGCCACGTGGAGGCCCCTTAACTTGCGGCCCTTGAAGAGGGTAAGTGGGATTTTTTTGGGTTTTCTATTTTAAATTCCGGTTTTTTTTCTTTCCTTTTTTTGAAACACATGGACAATTTACATGGATAAAAGGGAAATAGTACACCAAACCAAGAAGAGAACCCCCAGCAGAAATCCTTACATTTTCTAAAATATATTTAGCAATCTTTATAATCTTTTTTTTTTTGGAGCTAGAGGCAAGAAAAGCAAAGAGAGAGCCAATAAGCCGAGAGATAGGAGGCAAAGAAGAAGAAAAGCCAACTATAAAGCCTAAATTCCAACTTCTGGTGTCCGCCCACTAGCGATCTAAAAATTGGTTAAATTACTCTCGGTTCCCACTTAATTTTTTCTACCTTCAATGGAAATAAAAAAAAATTATTCCAAAATTAAACATTTGACAAAATGTCCTAAAACTGTTCTGCAATTTGCCCCCTTCCAATACCTGAGCTCCTTTTTGAGCTTCTACAAATCCATACCTTGAAGTTACGTTGCTTGTTTGTTTTGTTTGTAACATTGGAATCTCTCGGACATTGCATACCAAAATGGCATCTTTTGTACAATTGAGAAGCAATAGGCCAAAAGGGTGATACAGACTTGCTTTCGTGACATTTTGACCTATGATGCAAAGATTATTGAATTTTGAAGCTATTATTTAATGGAAAAATACAAAATTGCTTTCACCTCTATTGTGACTATACCAACGGCACAATGCACAATAGTTTACTAAATTAAACAAAAAAAGGACATTATATTGAAATGAATAATTATGTTGAAATTGTATCCATACAAATCCAAAATATACATGTTCAACATCACTTACGCATAAAGTTGACAAATTAAAATGGTCTTAGGGGTTAGGGTGAAAAACACAATAATATCCGTGAAGCATTCACATGAAAGATTTTGATGGTTGTCTACGACTATTTGCAATTTCTACTTTTATCTTTAATTTGTTTCGACTATTTTAATAAATATGAATTCAAAAAACTAGCAATAAATATGAATTCAAAAAAATATTTACAAAGTGCAAATACTAAAATAGTCGAAACAAATAGACAAAACAATTTAAACTTCAACTATTTGAAACTTCTACTTTTATCTTTAATTTGTCTTTTTGCATATTTCATGATTTTGAGGTTCTGTGGCTCATTAATGTACACAACAATGCTTAATTCTATTTTTATCTTCATGTATTGAATTCATGAAAATTGAGCATATATTACATTTGTATGCTTGTGAATTTTAAATTTTCAAAACATTTGCAACTTGTACGTGTTTATTTCATTTCATATTTATGAAAATTTCCATAACTTTTGAGATTCTTCATCATTAAGGTATGCCCAAAATTTTTTCCTAATTTCTTATCACTTGGTGCATTATGTCATAAAAATTGAGCATGATTGAATTGATTATGGTTATGAATTGTAAAACCTTAGAAAAGAATATTATAGAAAGTCCTAAACCCTAAACTTTGAACCCACTTCAATGAATTTTTTTTTCCAAGTTAGTGAAAATTTCATGATTCTGAGTTTAATGCCTATTAAAGAATACAACAACACTTATTCCTATTTTTTTTTATGTATGTGGTGAGTTCATAAAAATGAGTATGAACTGTAAATCCTCATGACACTTTTACAACTTCTACAAGTGCCTATTAATTCACATGACCAAAGCAATTTGATATAGTGCGCTTTGGAATTCTTTGTGCTTTGATTATTTACAACTTGTACATTTTATTCCACACACTTTGCATTGAAATTTCATGACATGTGAGATTTTAGTTCTTTAAACTACAATGCACAAGTAGTTCTTTTTTATTTTCATTTGTGGAGTGCATGGAAGAAAATGAGACACTAATTATAGTACCCCATGATTTCTTTATGCTTGGATTATTTACAACTTGTACATTTTTTTTCATGCCCGTTGCATTGAAATTTTATGACATGTGAGATTTTGGTTCTTTAAACTGCAAGGCATGTGTAATTCTTTTTTTTTACATTTCTGGAGTGCATTCAAGAAAGTGAGGTACAAATTTTAGTGCGCTCACAAATTAGTTACACTTGTATTATTTACCACATGTAAAATTATTTTTTTTCTTGGTTTTTGCATTCAAGTTTCATGAAATTTGAAATTTTATTTTTCGTAAACTACAGGACATAGGTAATTTTTTGTTTCATTCTTACATTCCATGGAATGTAAAGGAACACTAATTTTAGTGCCCCATTAATTCTTTATGCTTGGATTGTTTACAACTTCCAATTTTTTTCAAAAGCTCTTTGCATTCAAATTTCATGACTTTTGAGATTTTAGGTCTTCTAAACTACATTTAAGAGAATGGTGCCATAATTTATGTGTTGAAAGTTGTAAATAATTTGTAATTTCAATCCCGTGTTTACTATTAAAAAAGACTAGTTAATTTAACATTACTATCCTCTGTATTGTACCTAAAAGAATTAATATCATTGATGTTTTGGATGTCAAAAAAGGAAGCACTATTTAAAAAAATGTGGAAGAAATAAATAGGTTGTAGAATTTTAGACAAGAAGCCTCAAACCATAAATCCTAAACGTTAACCCTCTTGGCTAGGGGGGTGTATTTTATCTTCTTACATTAAAGGCAATCTTTACTTGACTGTGTCATATAAAAAAATGGAATGTCAACCTCGAACCTTGAACCCTAAATCCCAACCCTAAATCTTAAACCTAAGCCCTAAATCCAAACCCTAAATCCTTGACACTATAGAATCACTTTTTAGAGGACAAGTAGCATTGGGTTTTGGTGGACTCTATAGTTCTCTTTTTAAAAGACATGCGTAATTTAAATGCTAATTTTCAATGGGAATGGGATGACTAGAACCTTATTTTCTTCCATAAATACTGGAAATTGTCATGTACGGCACTATTATAATAAAATGTTGACTTTGCAATTTACACTGCCATCAAACCAACGGGAATGTTGTCAGGCTATTGTTTGTCTAAAATTGTGAAAGTATTAAGAACTTTCTAATAAAGAAGAGGAATTTTTGTAGCTGAAGTAAAGGTAAGCAAAATTTAGACTTCATGTTTATTTATGAATGGAAAAGGAATCTATAAAGCATTATTGAACACATGGATAGGGCTGCCATGTTGTTAAGTTAGTAGGTGCCCATGCCCTTTTTTTGAGGAACACTATACAAAAAGCTGTGGGAATCTTGACGTAGTAACTGCCTACTATTGCCTACTTGCAGTCCAGAATGTTTGAAATTCCTTTGTGTACTTGCCACCTTTCTCTTTTGTGCAAAAAAGTCCTTGACCTCCATCAACGTTTGGTTTAGGTCATTCATTCTTTCATTCTCGGATGGCTATGTGCTCTCCCGACTGCGTTCTGCCCATTTTGTTTGTATATTGTTAAGTGCACAAATAGTAGACGGCATGCAAGATTGGTGCTCAAGAATTCTTCGGCAAGGCTCCTGAGGTTATGAGTACGTGGCTGACAATGTCATAGTGTCTTTGTTGGTATTTGCTTTCATTGAGTTGCCTCTTGAATGTTTTGAACCACAAAATTTGTTTAGTGGCTGGAATTCTTCTCCTTTGTTGTCGTTTCATTCTCTTCACGCTACCATTTCATTTTCTTTTCCATTGCAATTGTGAGTGCAAGATCGTGCGTCTAATAGTTGAATGTGTTGTTTTCCTTTTGAATGGTGTGATGATGGTGGCATTGCTCCCAAATATATCGCTGTGAAAATTGGGACAGTGTTAGTTCATAGTAAATTGATTATAATCCTGGGAAATCTGGAAGCTGTGAAGCCAACTTCACACAGTGATGTTTCAGGTTGGATCAACCTAAACATGGTACCCTTACACATCTCATTAAATTAATAGAAGTGTCTTGCATTGTTCAAGAATAAATTCAGGTTGATTTGACCTAAAAGTAAAGATGGCCCATGACAAAGTGACAAGGAGGTCAAGGATTGACAAATTATACTCTTCATAATCAAGTCAAGACGACCTAATTCTAGAGACCAATGATCAAGCACTTATATAGTATACAATATTTTCGAAGAGCTCATTGAGTTCAGAAAGTTCATGTGAATGATTGAGGTTGAGTCGACTTGAACTAGAGAGAAGCATACTACATGAATCATATCCAAAGAACCTTATCCAAAGAATCATATTAATTGTATAAATTTCAATGTTATGAATGCATTACTCAGATAACCTTTGAATTGCTATATTGATATTTGTCTTTCTACTTTGTTTTAGATCAAGTCGACCTAAAAGGTTTGTCTTTTAATTAGTACTGTTTTATAGACAATACACTTAATTAGATGAGATTGGATTTCCATCTTTCAGCATGCATCTTGATTTTCCTCATCACTGGGACTAATCTTGTACACTTTTTCTGAACTTAGGTGAGGGGAACTGTGATGTAATTATTCAGGCTAATTTGACCTGAATATGTATTTGGACATTTGGTTGTGGTTATGCTGGAACATGGTAGAATGATTCTGATTGTGTTGATCCTGTTCCTTCCTGTTGATAACATGGATATAAGATTGCAGGCATCTTCAAAAGCTAATGTCATGTTTTGTTTCAATTATATCGCATTTAGGTCGAGTTGATTTAAAATTTGTGT
The DNA here is from genome assembly GCA_963969595.1 of Neckera pumila. Taxonomy (NCBI): domain Eukaryota; kingdom Viridiplantae; phylum Streptophyta; class Bryopsida; order Hypnales; family Neckeraceae; genus Neckera; species Neckera pumila. Next base: position 4,919,182 of record OZ018418.1, read on the forward strand.
ATTGATTTTTGTTCGGCTTTCTATAATCCTCTCTACAACTTTAGTTGTATTTGCAGTTTTTAATTATCTGAGTCCATGTTGCAAATTTGTGCAGGTGCCATAGATGCTATGGTCACAATACTGGAGATTATGGACTCATCAGACAATGAGGTCTAAAATATTGAGGGAATGGATGTTGATGTTCCACAAGGTGAGGGACTTCCGCGTCGCTTTTGAAATACAATGGTTGTCACTTTGTACAATGAGACTGGAATACTTATTGGTGAAGGTACTTGCTATAGCGTGAATTGTGACCTGGTACTTGGTGCCACCCACATTTCCAAGTCACATTCCGAGGAGCACTTGCCACAAGAGAGGGTGACTTTGTTGATGGCTTGGCCTAATCATCTAGTCCATTGCCATGATGCAAGCCTTCGGGACCATGAGGCTTGTGAGAAGTTTAACATTCTTCAATTGGCTCTCTTGAACTCGCCATTGCAACATCTTCTTGACCATATATAAGTGCCGCCTGAAATCCTCCTCGACTAACTTCTGCAAATATAAAGGAACTCTTTACTTAGGATTCCATCAATGCGGTGTCTAGTAAAGTATGTTGCTCCCAAAATTGTGTTTAGCCATTTCTGAGGGAGAAGATTTGTGCATTCCGCAAACGTATGTATCGGAAGTCAACGTTCAAATATAGAGCCTTTATGAAGATTGAGGTGCATAGATTGGTTCATGGTGATATACATGGAAGAAAGATGGTGACGGTTTGAAGAGATTCATGTGTGCATGCAAGCATGGATGCATATTTCCAGGGCAGAAACCACATTCTTTTGCTATCAAATGCTTGAGAAGGATAAAAGAGAAGCCATGGACCATGGCAATAGGGGACTACCAAAGCCAAGGAGACACACTCAACAAGCCACTTCTACGTTGAAGTGCCTCCTTGACAAGGAGGCCGATCACATGCCGCATCGTACTCGAACAATGAAGTCAGGAGAGAAGGTTGTGTCCATGTATCTTCCTCCTACCTTTCAATGGAAGGGGAAGATGAAAGAAATCAATGATGCCAATGTAGCCTTTGGATTGCTTGAAGTTTCAATTTCAAATTTAAGCAAGATCAAATCCTCCATATTCTCAGAGTATGAGGTAAAGAAGCTTGGGGACAATTTTGCTTGGTGCGCTATTTGTGACAAATTACAAGCACTCAAGAAGGTTGCTCTTGCTGGTTCAAACATTGCTTTCATGTGGGCGTAGAAGTTGGAGAAACATCTCGCTCTTGCGCGTGCTCACAGGGAGTTGTACTATGCAAACCGTTATTGGTCGCACACTGATCCGCATGAGTGCCTCATGATCATGCACGACAAGATGGATCATTATAAAATTGCTTGTCTAGTCTTTTCCCACAAGAAAAAAGACATTGATGGCCTTGTCAAGTTGCTTGTGCCTGTCACAGGAATGATTGCACAAAGTTATGCTAATGTGCACTATGCGCATTATGGTTTGGATCTATTTCCTCACGATTCAAACTACACCAATAGCTCTATGGCAAAGTTGTTGCAAGATCTTGAGTTGCCAACAAAGTCTTCTTCTTGGCAATTGTTTGCAAAATCAAGGTCAACAAATTTGTTTAAGGCGGTTCTAATAGGTGCAGAGATGTGCAAAGCGTTGCTTCCCCCACCGTCGATCAACTTAGTTCCAGCAATACCGTTGCCGCCCATTCTCAATGTGCAAATGGACAATGCCACTAGGGACAACAAGAATAGATATGTTTTCTATTTTTGGTCCCTTCTTGTTGCAAATAAGATCTTCCGCAAAGTGCACGTGAACTTCATGATTGTCGGTCACACGCATGACAACATTGATGAGCTATTTGGAAGATGGAGCATGCAAAGAGAACTTCTCTACAGTTCCTACACTGACGAAGTCATTTATAGATGTGGAGTCCATTTCCACTATCCCTCACCTTGTAGAAGAGGTGCCTGATTTCAAGGATTTCATTGCAGGTTCATTTGTAGATGGTGATGACATCCTCGTTGGACATACAAAATCACAACAAGTGAAGTTCTACCTAGATTCAACGGGGTGTCCGGTCATGAAGTACAAACTACTGTGTACTAATGTGGACTGGTTAGGGGAAAATGGTACAAGCATTAAGTTGTGGAAAGAAGATGCTGAAGGGCAAAGTTTGTGGCCGCATGGGGTACCGTTGGCAGTTCCTTTGAAGGCAATGAGAGGTCTCGATGACATTGTGTGTCTAAATTTATGAAGTATTGGGAGAACTTGTGCAATGCGGACATCACTGGGGAACGCAAGAGGTGCTACGAGCATATGGTGCACTATTGGCATGATGTGAAGGTCGCGCTGCAAGAACCACTACCTGCATCTTCTATTGTGAAGGATGGTTTCTGGCCAACTACTGAAGTTCAAGCGACTCAAATAGATCAGTTAGACAAAGACAGCAAAGACCGTGAAGAATTCGGAGAAGATGATACCTCCATTGGACCTTTACGGGGTTGCCCACAACCGTCTTTCAGGGTGTGTCAGGATGCTTTTGATGGCTACTTCCTTGCAGTAAAGCCAGCAGATGGTGATAGTCATCCAGTTTGGATTGCAAGGGCATTGTTTAATCCACATCGTAACCCTTGTAAGTCAAATTGTGTGCGCATTCAGTATTTATGTCCAACATCAAGAAATGAGGATGTTCAAAACTTCTACACTGGATGGGACAATGAAGGAGGTCTGCGCTGGAAGGTTGATGAAATCAAACCACCACTTTGGAAGCATACAGACGCACTGATGACAGCATGGAAGTCTAGAATCCAGAAAGATACCATGGAGTGCCTGATCAAGATTCCTGCTGCTCAATTTGAAGTCATCAAGCAAAGTTTGGCTTCAACTCCTTCGTTTTAAACGCAGCGGTGGATCGTTGATTTTATGAGATTCTGACTATCTGTTAGTAATATGTTATTGAGTGCTATTTGGTGTTTAGATGTTTACAATAATTATGCTTTCATATGATTGTGGGATAATGATAATATTATATTTTATTCTAGATGTGAGTTGGTAGTTTTAGATTTATAAATGTTTCTGTGTTGATTTCCATGTGTGCGACTACAGTTATGGATTTGTAGTGGTGAATATATGTTTTGGTAATGTATTTGCGGTCTTTACATTGTAAAATGCAATATGTATACTGTATTAATATATTTTGTATTTACATTATTATGTTTACGTGGTTGTGAAATGAATGTAATTTATGACATGAAACAATGCAATGTTTGTTGAAGGACATGTATTATTTGCAAGACTCCCATTTTAATGGAAATTGCTAGTTTAAACTAATTAAATGAGTGATTATGGAGCTAAATTGTAGCCCATTTTCATTCTCATTGTGCCTTCAAAAGCCTAATTTTATTTTGGGAGGGCCACATCCTCCCATTTTAACAAATGTGATGTTAAAGAAGTACTTGTAACATATCTGACTAAGCTATCTATAAGGATGCTAAATTATCTTCAAATCAGGGATAATATGTACATGAGAGCTCTAGCATACATTCACTACAAGAGAATGGGGTGTTTTAAGTGAATTTTTAAATATAGTCCTAGACATAAGATTTTAAGTAATGACCTTTAAAGCAATTTTCAGCAAAATTTTACTAGAAATATATGATTTTTTAGTCAAGTTTTGCTAAAAATTGCATTGAAGGCCATTACTTAAAACCTTATGTCTAGGACTATGCTTAAAAACTCACTTAAAACACCCCCATTCTCTTGTAGTGATTGCTTGTGGGCTAGAGATTACACCTTGTTTGAAATCTCCATGGCTCTCCAGATAATGATTTTGTCTGCACATATGCTCAAACCAAGGATATATTATCTTCCTATATTTTATCTTTGAGACTAAGATAAAATAGCCAAGCTATAGGAAATCATTCCATTGGTTTCTCTTTGAGTCTAAGATAAAATATTTAGATTATAGGAAATCACTCCAAAACTTTATCTTTGAGTCTAAGATAAAATATTTAGATTATAGGAAATCACTCCAAAAGTTTATCTTTGAGTCTAAGATAAAATAGTTTGACTGTCATAATCATAGCATTGATTTATCTTTGAGTCTAAGATAAAATAGTCTGACTATAGGACATCATTCCACTCGTTTATGTTTGAGTCTAAGAGAAAATAATCAGACTATAGGAAATCTTTCTACTAGTTTATCTTCAAATTTAAGATAAAATAGTCAGGCGGTAAGAATAGTCCCACTGATTTATCTTTGAGTCTAAGATAAAATAGACAGACTGTAAGAATGGCTATTATTGGTTTAAGTTCGATTATATGATAAAATTGAGAGTCTGTAAGAATGGCTTCCACTGGTTTCTCTTTGACTCTAAGATATATTAGACAGATCGTAGGAATAGTTCCTATTAGTTTATCTTCGACTCCAAGATAAAATAGTCATATTATAAGTTCTTTGTCAACAAGGCGCATTCTACTTATGGTGATTAAGTGATTCATTTAGAGTTAGGGGCATCATTCAAAACTACCTTAACAATTTAGGTGTGTCATGAGCAAAATAATGAGCCCTCTAAAAGTCCTTTAATTTTTGACATTGTTAAAATGTATTTAGCCTAGGCCAAGTACAACAAAAGTGTGCATGAAATGTTGCTAGTACCTTGTTTGACTTTTGTGTTGGACAAGTGCTAACTTCCAAAAGAACATTTATTTTATAGTGATTTGCTGACATAGTCAGGTGATGTGTAACGACTTTTTTATGATTTTGTGGTGTTGAGTACCATCATGGCTGAATTGTTTTTATTGTTTCGAGCAATAGGATTTCACCTATATTCACCTGAGGAAAATTGGTACATGTCGAATTGTAATACAAGAAGTTGAGATATGAGCTTGGCTCTAATTATTTGTAGTTAATGCCTAAATCAATTTTTGTTGATTCCTTGACAAGTTTATTTGAACTAAGTGAAAGAAGGACAAATATACAAGGAGGAATCTGGATGTTTGACCAATTAAAGATTTCAAGTATAATTTGGTAGGAAAGCAACTTATTATATATGGTTCAATGGTAAAAGCAGATTTAAAATCACGTGAACAACAATAAGGGCCTTTGATGAATTTTGATGATAACATTCTCATTGTGGCAATTTGCAACTTGCTATATTAAAAAACGAGATAGATATCATTATTAATAACCAGACTTGGTATCATGGATATATTGTACTATTCAACAGTTGTTTAGAATATATTGGAGACAAAATTGCTTCTATGGAGTGCATTACTACGTTGAGGACTAGGGATGTGTATATTCTTGGTCAACAAACAAACAAAGCATTAATACTGAAAAGTAACTCTGAGGTTGATATTCACTTCCAAAAAGCATATATGAAGTTCCTGTCTCTTATAGATGTAGCAAGCTTAGGTACATATGCGTAGAAGCTGAAATCATCAAACTTTATTATGCATAGTTTTGAATAGTTTTCCAAAATATACACATAGCCACTTGGAACAAATACTTGTGTTTTTATTTGTAGTGTTTTGTTCAAAGACAGCAAAAAATGATAACTAGTCACGTCTATCCTTAAGTAGCACTCTTAACAAAAACTTGCCTAAGTATTGCCAGGCTTTCAATTTGCATGTGCATCATTAATTAGCTAAAATCCTCAACATACAAGAGGTGCATATGGAGAATGTCAAAATGTCAACGCATGTCTTTGGATGTATAAAGCTATTGCTTGTCACAAGGAATTAAGAGCTCCCAGGATTTTGCAGTAGCATCATGCATTTCCAAAGTATTGTTTTTTCTTGGATTTCTACTAGTGTCTCTAGTTCCAAAAATGTCGTTGAAGCACTTGTTAGAAGTTAGTGCAAATTGAAGCAATTGTAGCACCTAGTCATTTATGGGAGCATCCACCAATTTGAATCCATCAAGCTCAATCAAGGAGTACTAGCACTCACGAATGGGACTAAGCTTAGCAATAACTCCAGCACTCTACATGGCTAAAGTTGAATTTTTAGCACAATTTGCAGTCTTTTTGGCAACTCCAAAAACAATGCATATTACACTTGAGAAATGCTTAAGCTGACAAGTATTGGTGCTTCCACCTTTAATAAGGCCATTAGATTAAAAGCATATGATCCATAATGGAAGAAGTACAGGTTCAATTTTAGAAAAGTTTATAGTGCTGCACGACTCAATTGTTGAAGTGTATCTCCACCAAGATATTATAGTAACAAATTATAACTCTATTCTGACTACATCCCACCTAATCTCCAAAGTCATATTTTGTAAGCAAAGAACTAATTGTAACTCATGATTTTCAAGGTCTTGGGAGGAAGAATGTCGGTAACAACAATCTTCTTCTTTAAGCGCTGATGAATTGTCTTGTCCGCTTGCCTAGGCTCAGCTGCAATGAATTTAAAATATGTTGGTGCATTTGGTCCCATTGCTATTGGCACCTCATGCCGTAGATGAGAGATTGGCCAATCTTCACTGACGATGAAGGTCAATTGCTCAAGGGATTCAATGTTGTTGATCACGTCAAATCTGATAGCTACTAAGCGTACGGCAATATTTTGTTCCATCAACATCTAGTTGTGCAGGGCAATCCATTTCTCTTGCACAAAGTAAAAATTGGAATATAGAGTTTGTCTAGCAATGTGGAATCAAAACCACACCAAAGGGTGGTTGATTGTGTAGCAAATGACATCAGTGCAGTTGGTGGTCTTTTGGTCCTACCTTGCATCCATTAGATCATTGAATACAACATTGTTGATGTCACGGATGGTATATAGAGTAGGGGATCTTGTGCGTGTTGAAGCAAATGCAAATAAATCGACAAAAACATGGAGCGGCATGACCATTGCAAGTGGGATTGTCAGAAACCTGTATTGGGTTTGAGGGCACTACGGAAGTTAAAATGCATCTTTGCCCGAAAGACTTTAGAAATCGTCATGTTTGGTAGGGACCATGATGGAGAGGAAAATCTTGGTAGTGGAATTTCTTTGAGCTCCCCGTACAGGCATTGCCTTGCTGGTGGCCATTTCTGCACCCTGCATGCACAATGCCACATTGTTGAAAAGATTATTCATCTGCAGATCATATATGTCTGGACCATTAAAGATGAAGAACAAAGGAAACTTGCACTGGCAGCCATGGAGCATTGCTTGTCAAAAGCATGATTAGGTGGGGGCTTGTGAGCACTTATTTACCCACCCTTTGTAGATAATCAAGCACAACCGGGCTCTACTTTTCATGTGGATTTTTATCAACCTACAGATTCCTAGTGTCAATTCATTGTGCCTTCCAAGCAATGGATCTTTTCTAAGTTCTTAACATCTGAAATGTACACAAAAAGCAAAGAAATGCCACAGTTGACAACTTTTACTCTAACTTTTTCAATAAAAAGAGGTCATGGTGGTTTTGAATTGGAACTATTTATAGTCTAACTTCAACAAACATAAGTTATAGATCACTTCATGCCATTTTCAAAAGCATAAAATTCAACCATATCCCATTCTCCTAGCAAAAGATATTGATGGATGAAGTTTAATCCTTTCGGGGCTATTTAAACTTCATCCACAATTTAGCATGCCCTCGCTAATTTAATTATCTTTGAAAATTGAACCTAGTTCCAAGTGGCTAAGCCCTGCCTAAATCTTAAGTTTTGACTTGGATGAACTAATTTAGATTGACTTCATCCGTTTCCTAACCCAAACTTCATCCTAGAATATCTCCTAGGATTTTTAGTCTTTCTTGAAGTTTGAATCACTTTGGAATTACTTAAGGTTCCTACTACTTGAGTTCCTAATGCTAAATTCTTCTTTTGATTGAGTTGAAATGACCTAATCCTTTCTATCCTTGTTCCTTGAGGTTTTAATTGAACTCTGGTCAATTTACTATTTTTAGTGGTTTTAGGGTTTCTCCTTGAAGAAGTTAAGCTAAACTTTCCAAGATGTGATCTTAATTGAAAATTTACTTATCCTATCAAAAGTTATTGATGGATGAAGTTAGACCACTAATCAATGTTTAAAACTTCATCCGTATATTGCTACTAATCTTTAATTTGGAAATTAACTTCTAATTTCACTTTTATGATTTAGGTTCTTTCTACTTGCTAATTTCCTAATTTCCTTCCTCTTAGTTGCTTTCTAATTATTTTTCATCCCAGTTAGGTGATAAACTTTGTCTTTCTATTTTTTACTCGTTTTAGCTGTAAATCCTAAGTGTGATATGTTTTTGCAAAGCCCTAGTCTTAATCTACAGACTTTTTGGGATAAACTTGAGAAAAATCCTAATTTTGACTTCTTGAATTGACTTTGAAGTTCGGCTAAGGGATAAAAATGTTAAATCTAAACAATTCAAAAGGAAGGGAAAAGTTGAATGAATTACCTTGAGTTGAGCTTCATCCGCCGTGTTATAGAATAGCTCCTCCAAATACTCCCGGTCCGCCATCTCGGATGTGATCTTGGATTTTTGTTCACTACTTTAAAATAGGTGTTTAATACAATTTTTGGAGATTTTCACTACTTCCTTCCCTTGAGTTCTACTCCATCTTTTTCTTTTAGTACTATTCTAACTCAATTATTTAATTATTCCAAGGGTTGACTAGTTTTGAAATAAATAATTGAAGTTAACATTCTAAGCAGTAATTGATCTTCAACACCTTATTTTATCTTGGTCAGTTATTATTCTATCTCTTTTTAATGGTCCAAAATGTTTTTCCGAGATTTTCTTCTAATCTTGTTTTGAATCCTAACTTCCCTTCAATTTATAATTGTCTTTTCATCTCTTCACTTGCAATTTGAGTTCCACCTCTTGGAGTTTTGAGAGCTTGGAGAATTTGGAAAGTGTTAGGAAATTGGCTACTTCTATCTTTTTTGCATCCTAAGTGTGAGATTGAACACCATTGGTATGATCGCAACTTCCCTTGAGTTCTAACTTCTATTCTAACTCTACCCTTTCCTCCTTCTAATTTTGACTTAGTATTTTGTTACATTACTCTAATTCCTAGTCTAAGTTTTCTAAGAGTTTTTTAGAACTAAAAAACCCCCAAGAGAGCGGGTCTGTCCGCATTCCAGACCAGAAAAGAAACCGCGGCAGTCCAGATCGAAGTCCACAGCAGCCAGCAGTCCAGTTCGGAACCCAACAGATCGTAGCGAGGACCACATTAGCCCTCATGGACCTCCCAGGCTGGCCAGTTGAGGGCCGGTCCCTCCCTTTTGCGTGGAAGTGCTACGTGGCGGGGCGCTATTAGTTTGATTCCCTTGGTGGGTGACTAAGCAGGGGGTGACGTGGCGGGGCGCTACTGGCCTTCCTCTGGTGGTGTTTTGGCCTCCTTTCCAGTAGTCCGTAGCCTGCCCTTCGTCCAGGCCTTCGGCGGATTCGTAATTTGGTATTCGGGTCTTCCAGAGTCCCAAAATAAAACACACACTCTAATAAAAAAAGGAACTCTAAGGGTCTTTGGACAAAACCTTTGAAGGTCTCTTTCTAACCCAACCGTGAGGCTTAATTCTATTCTTTTGGAAAATAAACTTGCAAAAAATCACCACTTCTTCATTTTCTGGGAATTTTTTGGGATATAAAAAGTCAAAGCTTTGCCGTGCTTGATAATCACTAAAAATCTCTAGACAATCAAACCATACAGGGTCAAAGCTTTGCCATATGTGGAGTTTATAAGAAATTTAAAACAAGTTTAGACAAAGGTTTTGTTAGTATGGGTGGTAAGTATGTTCTAAAAAACACAACACATGTTAATGAAATACAATCTAAAACACAATGGCTTAAAGAAAACACTAGAGAGCCCCCCTAAGCGTCATCGCCAAGGTACGGAGGGGGGTTCTTCTAGGATTAGTACAAAGGTTAGTGTAAATTCTCAAGACTTTTCTACAATTGACCAAGTTAGTAATATAAGTCCAAAACACAAAAATAAAGACAAACTTTCAAGGGATTCCAATGTCCTTCAAAAAAAGTTCCAAAAGTAGCAACAATGAAGCTTAAAATGCTCCAAAGAACAGACACATTTGCAACTTTGGCTCTAAATGGCAAAAAAATCCAAACAAATGGAACAACGTGTTTAGAAGACCAAATTATGATCCAAGGGGTGTTTGTGAGAGAAAAGTGAGCCCCTTATATACATTTCCAAGGGTGCTCATCCCCCTCTCTTTTCCTAGTAGTAAACCTATCACTCAGGATTTTCATCTTAATCTTCTAATTTTTGACTTTCTATACTGGACTAAACTTCTAACTTTATGAGAACAACTCCAAATCACAAATGGATTGCGCCATTAGCTTTAGAAGGCCATTTTTAGTCCAAAATTATCCATACCTCCTAATTTGACATCAAATATTCAATAATACGTAGCTCTAACTAAATATTAAAAAAAGGTAGAAATCTAGATCTTGGAATTTGACCTTTTTGAGAAAAGTAACTAGTCTAAGTTCTTAAGAAGGTATAAGGGAACAAAAAAAGATCCAACTTCGACCTCATTCCGATTTGGTATGGTCCCGGGACACCAATCAACTCCACCGGTTTCTTCAAATTTGGCAATTGTTGAGGAATCTCGTCGGTTGGGGCACGTCAGGCTATCAGAATGTCTTGAAATTTGTTCGAGCATCTTACTAGTATAAAACAAGCTAGTCTAATTTTTAGTGAGGTTTTACCGCAACCTGGGTGATTTACAAAAATTTCCTATCGTAGATTTTGGCGGTTGACCGTTTGAAAGGGCATATTCTGTAAGTCAAAAAATTTCAAAACTTTTCATGGAATCTCTCATGGAATTAGAAAAAGGATGTGCAAGCTCATATTCTTACTTTGCACAAAGGTCATAGGAGAATCAAATCTTGTCTTCTCCTTTTAAAATTGATAACTAGGAAATCTTTTGCGTGGGGGGGAATCTTGGCAAACCAATTTTGCCGTTGATCTCCAGATGTGATTTTCACACAAGAAACAACATATTGCATCTCTAAAATCCTCCCAGGTGTCCATCATGAGGTTGTAATTCCTGCAGGCCTAACAATCAAGGTTTTTGCTATTTCGCCAATACAATGGAAAAAGTGAAACCTATCTTTGAGAATTGATATAACTTCAATGGTATTTCCTTAGACCAATTCTAGCCCTAAAATGTCACATACACCGTAGGTTTGGCTATGCTAGCCCTATTACTAAAAACCCTTCTAATAACGTGAAATCTTGGTTTTATACCTATTTACAAACACAAATTGGATTTAGTTGAAGAAAACTTATTGATAAGGGATCAAATGCTATATTAGCATGTGATATACCTATTTTGGTCTTACACTCTTTTGGGGGCTTTTTGTAACTAAAGTACACTCAAACTTGTAAGAAACAAAAAAAAAAAATAGTGAATTCTGAATGACGAATTGGGAGCTCACAAGGCTCTGTTGTGTTGACACGGGACGCCAAACTATCTAGTGATAATGCTGACCTCCCAGCCGAGCTGTCATTTAATGGTGCGAAGTGTCGGAAGTTGTTCAAAATGAGCTCTTGGTTTAGATTTGACAAGGTATGGAAGAATGTGTACAAAGCTATGAGGAATAATTCAAACTGAGGTCAAACAAAGCATGATAGGCAAACCATATGGACAACATTCAATGACATCCAAATCTACTTCACAAGCATGCATTTAAATGCCAAGCAACATCGTGATTACAAGAGCAAGATTGAGACATGGGGGAAGGCTTATCTGAAGGCTTTTGGAGAGGGTGCAATTACACACTACATTGTATGCTTATTCTTGTTACCCTATCAATATATTTTTATTTTCCAACTTGCTTTAGTATTCATATCTTCAATACGTGCAACTTTTTTTCTTTACATACGCCATTCAAGCCCTCTAATCCTACTCTTATTGATTTATGCATGTATTTGTGTAGCATGTCTTAATTAAGCACTTCTCCTGGTTTGTTAATGAGTATGGTAGCCTTACAATATGGTCGGCACAAGCAATGGAGAAATTGCATTATCAATGTAAGATAGGTTTTTTCATATACAAACAACACAGGGGAGAGATAAAGAGACATTCAACCATTATACAAATGTTTGAGTGGTGGTATTGAATCATTCAACATTGAGAGCTTGGTATAGAAAATCAAAAATCACAAGATGGTATCAATGCTACAGCAGAGGCATTAACACAAACGAGACAACAGGTACAACAAAATTCTAACACCAGGAAAAAGCACACAACTTAGGTGGCTTCATATACACGTGACAAAAGCAGATGGATACCAAATCCAATATCAGAGGTAGAAGAGGTTGATTTAGAGGAAGCTTAACATTTTAAGCCATGACATCTGTAGTCTTACACTAGCACTTAGCTTTAGGTAGTTTTTTTATCTAGTGTTCCAAATGCTTATTGTTTCCTATTTAATTGTTCCTAGCAGGTCCACTCAATTTGTTATTCACGTTTCCATATTTTATTTTTATTGCATATATTTTTTCCCTTCAAAATTTGTGTTAATTATAAGACTACAGATCATCATTGATTAAGTAGCCAAAATTGTAGGTCATTAGAAATGTTTTGTGTCAATTGCAAGACTGCAGATTGTTGTTTGATCAAGTAGCCACAACTGCCAGTCATTAAAAATGTAACAAGTAGTGCCTCATAAACTGCAATAGTTACACCCATATGTTGCAAACACACCCAAATTGGGGTATTAAAAACTCTACTATATAGGCCAGACTCACATTAAAAAAATTTCTAATAAGAAACATTAGCCTCAAACATACCAGGCTTGAGATTAAAATACATAAAGGAATGAGCATAGTAATTTGTACATGCATTTCTATTGGCGGCTGAATATGCAAATGTCAATCATCATTGAAGTTTTGGGTGAGTGGAAGTAGGTTGCAAGGCGTTTTCCATAATCCCAAGTACAATTAAAACCTTTATTGGAGTCCATTGGAAGGGATTTGGAGGGGGCATCTATAGGGTTCATTATTTTGCTAATGCAAGTGGTGTCTTTTAGTACTCTTTAGCAATGGTTAGGATGTAGATTTGTTTTATATGGAGTATTTTTGAAATTTAGCATATGTGAAATTATTTGTATGTATAAAATGATGATAATAAGATATCATATATGTGTAAGTACATAACATATAGGAACGGATTAGAAAAGGATTAGGAGAGTCTAAATTTTTCAATTTTCTTGATATTACAAAGAAAATCCAATTCAACTATGAATAATTTTGGAATAGCTAGTTTCCGGATTGCTAGAATTGTTAATTCATGTTAAAATCACCAGATGAAAGATGGAATTCAGAACCCAAAAATGTCGCAGATCAAGGGAACCTACGACCTAGAATTCCGGTCTAGAAAACCTAAGGTACCATTATGGGAATGGTCTCCTATCCGTTCTCCTCCAAGAACCGTGGGCCAATCATCGGGTACTTAAGCACCCCGCCAGTCCATTTCTCTCTCTCTTTTTACAAAACCCTACATGCGCACAGTTGAGTGAAGAGTGGTGCATTAGGGATTGTGATAGGGAGAGAAAGGAGAAGCCGGTGCCGTTTGCACTAGATTAGTTTTTTGTGTCGGTATTCCATGGCGGAAGGCATTGGTTCCCATAAACTTGCGGTAGCAGCCCAGATGGTTTGTCCAGCTATTCACTATAAGAAATTCACGTTTTTTGTTGTATTTTACCACATGTGCAATGTTTGATAAAACATAAAGATGTCAAAATACATCTAGCTTGATGAGGTAGATTTTTGTAGATGTTGTGCAAAACTTTGGCTTCTTACTGTAAATCCAACTTGATGTTATCATTGACGCTGATGTTTTATTTGACATGACTGAAGATCAGGGTTGTCTTCCCCGACATCGCGACGGGCGCGACAACTAGACGTCACACGACGTCCAGTAGACCCCTCGTGACGTCCAATAAGGTCAAAATTACCTTTGACTTCCCTAAAAGTTAACCCCCTTTGACTTATGCCACCTGGATGCCATGTGGCATCCGCGTGGCACATTTTGGGGCGCATGCATATGTAGCGAGTGCAGGTTCAGGGCGAACGCGGATTCAACGACCTCGGATAGGTGACTGCAGATATATGAGGTGACTGCGGATAAGGAGTACACGGATAGGCGACTGCTATTTGGGCGACCGCGCTTGTGGGGCTGGGTAGGCGACCGCGTGTGGGGCTTGGTAGGCGATTGCGTGTCGAGACGAATAAACCTTGGGCAACTGCGGGTGGATAAAGATAACCTGAAGTCGCCCACTAAAACCCACACTCGCCCTCCCAGGACTCGAGATTGCTTTTCTGCAACCCGATGTCGCCTTCTGTTACACAAGGTCGCCCAATTTAGACCCGCATTTGCCTATCCGGTTTCCGAGGTCGCCCTTCTTATACCGGAGTTTGCACGTTCATACCCGAAGTCGCCTGTCAAATCCGAGGTCGCTTGTGACGGACCCGCACGCACCTAGCTGATCTAAGGTCGCTTTATGCACGGTCGCTTAATTTGCAGGCGCCCTCCGTAACCTGAGCTTGCACCGCCTATAAGTTCACTTGTCCATGCGGCATTTGACAACTTTTTTCAACGTTGAGGCTTCCGGTCTTGCATCCTTACGTGGCTGCATGCGTTACCTTCAAGTTGAATATTCACTACTTCTTGAGTTCTTTCACGCCACTTGTTACCGCAAATATCGTTTCTCCAACAAATCTTATGGCTGCTGCAGGAAACAGTAATGGGCCAGTTCCTCTTCTGCACACTTCACACAACACTCTTGGTGTTGTCAGGAAGGCTATTAATAATAAGGGCCGGAAGTGCAGAGGCACCACTCACCAAAAGTAATGGCACGTGCTGAATAGTGCGGATCACCTCGCTTTCAAAGGCTGGAACGAAGAGGAAGGGCCGTGGACAATGCAAATCTGCAAAGATTACATTGAATGGTGCCACATCAAAAAGTTCTTTCCAGCATGGTGCCATCATTACAATCGGCACACCAATAAGGCGAACTTGAAGTACTGTGAAAGTCCAGCTTTTGTTCAAAGATGCGTGAATTGTACCAGGTCCTCTATAAAATCCCTTTTGTAGAGAGGAATGAGGTCCCTCTATTCATTGCTAGAGGAGCATACGCTAAAGTGGCTTTGAATAAAGAGGTTGATTGGTACACAATAAAAGAAAGTCTATACGTAGTACGTCCAGAAGTTGGTGTCATACCAAAAGGGGTCTTCACATTCCCAGAGGGCAGTTTAGGCCCCATTTGTAGTGATTATCGAAACACTGAAACGCTTGAAGTCCACACTGAGGAATCAGAAGCGGATGAGGATTCCGATGGCATGCAAGCCTCAAGAGTAGTACAAGTTAGGGAGCAACCTGTTGCGTCCATTGAGGTTCAAGTTCAAAATATTGAGGCTGCTTCATCATTACGGGGATGGAGAATAAAACATCCCCTGAAGGTGCGGCGCTCCACCAACCGAATTTGACCTGCATCACCTTCAACAACCATTTTGAAACCATCGTTTGCACCACCGGGTGCAAGCAACGTTTTTGACTTTGGCCCCAATAACGACACACCTATGGAAGCAATTGTGCATGCTCCCATTCCTCAGTCAAAAGCAGCTATCACTGACAACACTGTAGCTCTATATAAGGCCCTTGATCTCTTGAAGGCCAAAGACACAACAATTGCTTCACTGCAATTGGATATCCAGAAACTGCGATCTGATTGCAATAAAAAAAATGCTCTCATTTCTTAGCAGTCCAAAGAATTGCAACGCCTCCGAGAGAAGGAGTATGAGACGTTGACTTTGTCGGACATGGACGATGCCTTTGTTGAGCATGATCCACATCAATTGGACAAGGTTGTAGGGGACCTCACAAGCAACGTCCTTCACCATTCACCTCCTACCAAGGGTATCAAGCGTTCTTTACTTCTTCCAAACGCGCCTCTTGCTACCATCACGGAAGACAATACTGCTGCCATGAGTGATCAACTCCAAGGGACCCAGGATTCACTTTCATTTCCTGCAATTCCACATTTTGTACTATCCGTGAAGAAACTGGATCTTTAAGAGGAAAATAATACACTCACCATGCAGTTAGCACAATTGGTGGCCACATATTATCATTGGAAAGTCGCTTGCATTCTTTTGGTGGATAGATCACAACAAATTGCTCAAGAGTTGGATAAAGTTTCGAAGAACTTTGTTGCAAATGCTCCGAAACGGGAGAACGGACTCACATCTTGGGCATTGTTCGATAACATGTTTCCCAGTGACATGCCCACGTTGGAGTTGCCTGGAAAGACTACCGTAAATTGGAAAGAAATGGGTTGGGACCATGAGAATCAAAAGTCTAGCCACTTGATAGAGGACGAACAACAGCTCTTGTGGCCGAAGATTGCACCTTTTGTCTTGTTTCACACCAAATGCCCCATATGTCTAGACCCATTTGGTCCCAAAGGAGGGTGGGCACTTGGATCTTGTAGACACGTGTACCATCTGCAATGTCTCATCACACAATGTTTGATTTAGACGATGTTGCATGATATGTTCAGCACCATTCCATGATCAATTGTATGCTTTATTCAACTTGATGACTTACATGCCACCTTCCTGGGAGCACAGTCTCGACACGACGACAGATTCTAAGCTCTGGGGACGAGACTTGCTTTGGAGTTGGCGACAAGGGCTACATGATTAAGAACCTAGAAATTTGAGCTTCCAGTTGAACTGGGAGACAAATCCCAAAGAAATTGCGGCAGTTGCACCGAGGCTGATGGGAGAAGGTCCACAACATGAAGGAAAGAGGTCATTCTTCTTCCAATGCCTCGGAGGTTATTTTGATAAAGGCTCTGCAACTTTCAAGTGGGGTCTTCATCCGGAAGGTCATTGATGGGATTTAGACAGGAAGAGGGTGGCCAATCAAGATGAGAATGCCTCCGTTGAAGACTTGACTAATATGGCTTACCTGGACTCTACATATGGACCTTACTACCAAAGTCAAGCACTCGACTATCTTTTGGAAGCACACTATCCGCAGACAATGAAAATCCTCCAAGCTCTGAAGGACTCCAATGTCTTGGAATTCATTTTGAACGCGAATGGACTAGCATCACAAACTCGTGCAAAACGCAAGCTTGGGGTCAAAGAATCATTTAATTACAAACATGTCGAAGGAAGCGGTTCAGTAAAGAATAGAATTGTTAGCAACTAAATGTTAGCAAGAATCATTCACTTGCAGATCAATTTTGCATAATAACAGAAATCCAAAGTGGCTCAATAATATAGGGTCATATAATGTCCATGCTGGCCTAGTTGAGTAGTATATAGTGCATTAGTATTCCTTTTTCATTCCACTTCTACGGCTTTGTATTACAATTTTGTACTTATGCAAAGCAGTTTTATAATGCTTTGATATTATATAATAATTTATAATGCTTTGATTTTGTATAATAAATACTACCTTTATTGCTTCACATGATTATGCATTTGTGCGGTAATATATTCGTTGAGAAAGAAATTGGTGTCCTTATTCTTTTTCCAAAAATTATCAATTGTACTAGACTAATAATAACAGAAGGAAGGGCCTCTCTATTCCCATCATTCCATGTAGTTATAGAGAAATTAACTTCCAAGACGTGAAGCAAAACTAAGTAAACAACACATGTTCTTCTCATTCTTGATTTCTTATACAGGAAAGAGGAAATGGTCCAAAAAATGAAACGATTTTATTTGAAAAATATATATATTGGAACGTAATAATGGGATAGAATATATGTTGTTCTTTTTATGAAGCAAAATCTCCACAACTCTTTAAAATAATTAATAAATATAGGAACATAATAATGCAATAAAATGGGTGCTACACTCCTTTTGGATGGATCCAGGAAAGTTTCAACTGTTTTCTCTAAAATTAATGATTCTTGCAATTTTATTAAAAATCCGCGGGAAATTGAATCACTTTAGAAAATGGAAGTCTTTCTTTTAAAATAATTCATACATGAAGAAAGACAATGAAGAGGAATATGATTCTTTTGAAATAAGTAGAAGAACATAATAATGAAAGAAAAGCAGTGCTCTTCTGCTTATTCAATAAATAACCCTTCACAATAAAAGAATCCAAACGGATTCTTATTCTTATTAAAAAAAAGGACTTGGATAGTACTAAATGGAAATGACTGTTTTTTAGGTATGAATAAATAACATTCATTCATAAAAGAAAACAACAAAGACAATTTGCCTTCCAAAAAAAAATTCAATCAAACATAATATTGATAATAGTGAAACATAATATTGATAGTACTGAAACAAAATGGGTGTTCTTTTGATACAACTATGCAAGAAATACTTATTCACAAATCTAAAAACAGAATGGGGTTAAGGCCTTCACTTTCTTCCAATAAAATTTGGAAATAGTATTAAAAATTAGAAAGGGTGTTCATTGTTTGAAAAAGAAGAATTGGAACCTCCAAGAAAAATAAATAGCAAATTAGCAATTGCATTTAATTTAAAAAACAAACTAGAACATAATAACATAATAATGAAAGGAAGTAACTAAGTGAGTGCGTTTCTTTAAATGTACACGGGAAGTTGGGAATTGTCTACAATTATTTAGAAAAATAAAAAGTATTTTTTTTTTGGTTTAAATATTGGAAACACAATAACCTAAAAGAAAAGGCCCTTTTGGAAATAAAGAAAAAGTATAAAGAAGGTTGTCATTTGTAAAGATATGTATATCAAAACCTATTAACAAAAAAACCCAGGTGTTTTCCTTTTCATATCGTAAATTTTCCTTCAATTATTAAAAAATGAACAACGGTTTAGGATTTCAGGAAGAAAAATATAATAAGAAACTCAAATGAGTATCTTTTGCTCATGAATTTCATTATTCTAAACTCGTAAACAAATAAGGCTATTTTTCTGCCAAAAGAAACTGAAAACAGCCAATTTCATAATAAAGACTACCAAAAAGTTGGAATTTTCTTCTTCTAAGTGGAGGATCTTACACGTAAGTTGTATGATAGTGAGTGAAAAATATTTAAGAATTTTCGACCGCATGAATTGCAAGATATTTCCATTTGAACTACATATGAGGTGGTTCTCTAGCATATTGTGGGACTAAATTTAATGAATTTGAACATTATGCACTTTAATTTCATGCACTACAAAGTTCTGACCTTTAAATCTTTATATTTTATAGAAGAAAATTAAATTGAGTGTCTACCAAGAAAAAGAAGATAAAATAAAAATTATTTTCATTATTAAAAACTTGTTAAATACAAGTAGCCAAGTAGATACAAGATAGAAAGATAATATGGATTTTTGATGTCCATTATATCAAATTAAAACTCCGTAATTCCAATAGTGAGATTATTCTAGCACATAAACTATACCACCTGGACCTATTTTATTTTATTTTTTGTAAAAATTACATTCATAAATGAATTTTACACATTATTTTATTCAAGAAGATGCTCTAAGTGCCCAAAAAATAAGATTGCCCACAACTTTTTTAGAACAAATCCAAATGGAATGAATCAAAGCTTTTTAGTTAAAAAGAAATTAATTGTATGGTGGAAAAACATAATAAAAAAAAAATGCAAAATTCTATTGACTATCCCTTCTCCCTTATTTTGAGCTTTTTGGTGCACAATTTTTGTTTACGGTAGAGGATGATAAAAAAAAATGATACTCCCAAAGAGATTATTAGTTCTCCTATCTTCAAAAAAAGTTGTAAGAAGTGATCATAAGAAGAACTCAGCCTGTATGTACCTGCTTGAATTCCCAAATGTCCTCTGAATGGATAATGGTCCTTGCGGGGTTATTTAGGAAAAAAAGTAGACAGTGTATTCATGATTTTGACAAAAATGCAATATTAGAATGCAAGAGAATGTCTGCTCTTCATTTTAGCTCTTATAATAGATATCTAGAACAATTTTGTATAAATTAACAAATGTTCTTATTTTATTTTATAAAAAAAAACATTCTCTAATAAGGAAAACCAAAAAGATGGGTCCTCTTATTTTCAACAAAAGAAAGGTTGAAAAATAAAATAAATTAATCTAGGGTATTTTTTTAATTTAACATACAATTCAAAGACAATAAATTTTAAGTGGTCTTATAATATTTGTGCATTAAAGATTCCCACCCTTATTTTTGGCCACCACTATCCTTTTTTTTATAAAATAAATTTTCTAGGACCAAAAAAAAGATGACATTTTACATTCTCATGAAGGAAATAGTTAAAGATACTAATCCTTTAACTCCTACAAAACCAACATGCGTTTCTAGAATATTGACTACATAGACATTCAAGGCACGATGAATGTCACTATAGATTTCTATATTTGGGCCCCAATTTTAATAGAAGATGTAGATGAAGAATCACTGTAAGGTCCAATAATTTTTATAATTTTCCAATATAAAGTTATCCAAGCTATCCCATAAAATATAATTTGTTACTTTGATTTTGAGCTTGGACAGCTGGCGCAAATTTAAGTAATTCACTTTCTTTATAAGCAAGAAGTAGCAAAACCGTTTTCTACAGTTTTATTCATAGAGACCTTTGAGTCCATCGATTTTCATGAAATCAATGAATCTAACGTTAGGGACATTCAACTCTATAAACGTCAATTACTGTTTTTGTATTTGAAAATATATTTTAAAGTCCTTTATTTAAGTCAAGTTCCAATATTTTTGAAGAAAATAGAAACCTTAGGTGTAGATTGTTCATTACAATATTGCCACTACTAGGATTGGTCTTTTTTATTTCATATATATATTCTTAACAATTCAATATTTCAAATCATGTTCATTCCTTCTTTGTACTCACTATTTCTTTTCTATATCTTGTATAAATCCAATTGATGTGAAATATCTCAAGCATGACACCCATTTGTCTAGGAAAAACAATCCAAAGAAGCATTACTATTATGCACAATTTTCCCATAGAAAATAAGCTTCCATAGTGCAATTGCCAAGTTTTTAGGGGGGGCCTCAAAAAGGTTTTATTTCATATGAATGCTTATATATTGCAATCCCTGCGGTGCAAACTTCTGAAATTCTGTAACAAATGGGATCAAGACAGCATACTACTACATCCAAACATTACATATGTTGAAAAATTAGTTTTTAGAAGAAAATTAGTATTTCTTAAAAAAATGGGAGGTTCCAAATTTCACCGGTGAAAACATAGTTATGGAACAATGCAAAGGTTAAGGATGTGTTCAAGTACTAATGTGTTGAAATGTCGTGGTGCTTTTTCACATCCTTATGGGATTATAAGGGCGTAAGCCAATTTCAAAGTCATTATATACATAATAATTTAAGGACACTTTTGAAAGAGAAAACATTATCTTTCATAGTTATTCAAAGTAAGGGACATCAAAAAAAGGTGCCCGAACCGAGACATTTGCACTAGGCTATTAACAATAATCCCTCACGCTTCCACTAACGCTAAGATAGTTGTTTTTTTCTGCCTCCAGCCCCATCTGCTCCAATTCTTCAAGTAGTGCACCTCTAGTAGCTTTGCTCCACTCCATCCAATCCCTATTAAAACGATCTTTGCCTCTCAGTTTATGATACTCCTCTAGACGCACTTCAATTCTTTCTTCCGCTCGAGGGTGTGTGTGCTTGCAGGTTTTGGAGCGTGTTTTTAGAAGAGTGAAAGAGTGGTGAGTTAGACCGGATAGAAAGAGAAGGAAAGGACGGTGCTGATTGCACCAGATTGTAGGTCAAGAAGATGGCGGAAACATCAGCGCAGGGGCAGAAGACTATTCCCTCTGTCAAGCTCCTGTATCCAGTCATTCCATTGGACTCCGTTGAGCGCTTAGAGTTAGAAGAAAATCTCTTCAAATTAGGATGTATCGGATTCATCCAGCACCCCTGGACAGTTAGAAGTGAAGATTTTCTTTGTAAGTTGGTTATGGGGATGCCAAATCAGTTCGAGCCGACGCCAAGGGGTCGGTGGGCCTTTTGGACGGAAGGGATGTGGGCGGAAAACTTATGGGTTGAAGCAGTCCGGATCCGGAAATGCGACCCGGACGGATAAGTTTTATGAAGGGAAGTTCAAGAAACCACCGCACCACAAGGAGGGTTTTATCGTTAGTGACTATATCGATGAGCGCCATAGGCGATTATTAGATTTCCTGATCTCCATTGTGTATCCGGAAAAGCCAACAAGGGTTACGGTTACGGTGGTGAGTACGATTTTCGGAGCAGTCGAGGGCCGGGTCGTGAACTGGGCGACCATAATCCACCAGAAGGTCAAGAAGATGGTGGTGGCTATCGACAAGGCCAAGCAGAGTCCGCTCAGCACTTACTTATTTGACATGTATCATCATTTTGATTTCATGACCCCGTAGGAACAAGTAGCCTATGAGACCGGAATGCAGATCATGAAGTACGGAATCACCTAAGAGTTGAAGTCGATGGGAGAAGCGGCACTAGAAGAAGAAGAAGAAGAAGAAGAGGAGGATCCGGAACCGAAGCCGCTGGAGAAGAAGAAGCGACAGGAGACCACCAATCCGGACGCACAAAGAACAAGTCTGGACGTGCCAAAACCGAATCCGTACCTGACCTAGCCATCACCGGAACCTTCCGATGTATCCAACTTCTATGAAGCCGGAACCCGATGGATGGTGCAGTGCTAGAAGATGCACGTCGAGATGGTAGAGGTGATCACGGGCGTCGCCAAGGAATTGAATGTGGAGACGAACCAGATCTTCAACAAACTCCGGAAGAGACCGGATCCGGCATTACTCAAAGACAAGGACAAGCAGATCAAACTGCTTAAGGCGGAACGGGATCACTACAAGAACAAGTTCTACTGGACGAAGGGGCAGTCGCTCTCAGCCCGGAAGAAGGAGACGGATGCCCTGAAGTTAGTCAGGGATTTGAGGGTGTTGGTAGAAGAATCGGAACATCAGATCATCCGATCCGCGCTTTACACGAAGAAACTCGAGAATGACGCCGTTGTTACCGAATTTAGAATGCTGCAAGTCCTGGTCGATTACGAGGCCAAGATGAGGATTGTTTTGGACGAGATGCGGTAGCTACTGGGTCATCTAGATGTGGCCAAGGACGACTTTGGGCTACTTCCGGATATCTTCATGGAGTCCCCGGGCAAACACGGAGCCGGAACTTCCGGGACACAAGAGGATCCAGGCTTGAAGTCCCTGTTTAAGATACCTAAGGTGCCTTCCTCGAGTCAGTTCCCGAAGTGGGGCACGGTAAATACTTTTGCCCCTTCCTCACAGTCTCCAAGGGAAACCGGAAAGGCTGGGCAGAGGTTGCCAATCCGGAGAGATCTGTTAGAAAATTTGGGGACGATAAATCCGACAAGAGAACACTTGGAGGGATTCCCTCATATGTGGCAACAGTCACCAGCACGGGGTGTAGAATTGATTGACTTAGGAGATCCGGCTCCAGAGGCGAGATCGGAACCCAGG
This sequence comes from Neckera pumila, assembly GCA_963969595.1. NCBI lineage: Eukaryota > Viridiplantae > Streptophyta > Bryopsida > Hypnales > Neckeraceae > Neckera > Neckera pumila. The sequence goes on from OZ018418.1 coordinate 4,942,589, forward strand.
CCAGAAACCCGGCTGAAGAAGAGGACGAAAATAGTGGAGGCCGAGATCACGGATCCGGATGAAGAACTCGAGATGGTGGAACCTGAGAGGTAACTGAAACTCCGGAAGTCTGAGAAGCGGAGACCGGAGGGCAAGAAGCAGGTGAAGCAACAGATTGAAGACTCCGAGTCTGGTGAGTTTGAGTCAGGCTCAGAATTTGAGGAAGATACGGAGGAGGAGGAGGAGACGTCTCCTGCAACCTGTCAGAATCCGCCTCGAGCCGCCAAAATGACGCCAGCAAAGAATTCCGATAAGCCGACAGCCAAATAGGGAGCCGAGAGTTCAAAGAAATCTCGGGTAGCCAAGTAGTTAGAAGGGGACTACTTGTAGAAGGTGGATTAGAATTTAGATAGTTTTATCCCGGAATCGGATTTCAAGCGTGGGCCCGGATTCCGGAAACTTGGGGATAAGGACTTCCCGATTTATTCGGGATTTTCTTGGTGTGTGTGTAGTTGCCCCGGTTTGTGGGGAGCCCTTTTTCACTTTTAGAGTGTTGACTTTGGTTTTGTTTTGGGTTTTTAAGGGCGGGCAAGTTAGTTGCCCCTCATTCCCTCCTAGTTGATATTCAATTGTATTTCATTCTCTTTTCGAAATCTGAGCCCTCGGGTATGCATTTTGACTTTATTAGTGTATCCGGATTTTGTTGATCTGTGGTCTAGGTGTTGGAAGGAAAGGACGAGTGAGGAGGAATCCGAATTTAGGGGAATACAGTCTGAGTCGAGAGTGTACTATTGTAATGTTGTTGGATTGTTGACTTAGGAGCTGTGCACTGTATCTTTAAACTACCAAAAGGATAGTCCGGATCATAGAGTAGCGGGGAAGCGAGTCTGGTTGTCAAGCCGTGCGAAGGTAAGCGCCCGCCCAAGGAAGCCCCCACCTGTCCGGAAGATCTACCAACCTCAGAATTCATCTAACATCTAGGAAGATTACAGCCCCGCATCTATTCCGGGCTCTGAGATCTGTCGTTGTAGTAAGGGAGAGTGAAGTATTCATAAGTGACCTGCTGTCCGGAATCACCATCCGGAAGTTGTGAGGATCCGGATCTTTTTGTCTTGCTGCAACCTCTTGAATATTGGATGTTGTTATTTGTGTTTGTTAGAATTGTAGGAGAACAAGAGTGGTGAAGTCCCTACCTCCTCAAAAGATCAACTAGTGGACCCTCTGAAGGTAAAACAAAGGTATTGAAAACCGGATTGGAAGAAGAGACGTAAACCGAATTCCGGATAGTTTATGGTCCGGATTGTGAAAGGATCCGGAAAATGTTGAATAGGTGAGAAGAAAGAAAGATAGAAAAGCCGAATAGCTAGAATTTGCTACATATAATTCGGAAATTCCCTAGGACGATATTTCGTGTTATCTTAGCACATTTTTGTGTTAAGGATACTTACGCCTAGATTGCACGTACAACACTTTGGGCGCCGCTGCCGGGGATTTCTGATATTGAGTAGTGTATTTTGGGATTCGATTCAGTAAGAGTCAGAATACGGAAAGTGTTCCGGATAAAAAGGAGTGAATTAGAAAATACAGCATGCCATTTGAGAGATCCGGCAAGAGTAACTTTGCACATTATAGGATTTAAGTGAATTGTAAACCCTTACTTCATGAGTAGGATACCGAATAGGACTCCAAGAGGAAGAAGGGCAGCGAGATTAGAAGCAGCCCTCAGAAGGACTGTAGTTCACGAAATCCCAGCTGCCGAATCAGAATAAGATTTCTTGGCCGTTTCAGTTTCATGCATAGTGCAAGAAAGTGAACCGGAACGTTCTCCCAGTCTGGACGAGAGAGGTAGACCGGAAGAAAGAGAGCAACTGGAAGACGAGAGAGTAGAATCGGATAGGCAGTCATCAGAGGAAGATTCAGCTGCTGACGAGGTGGAAGTTATGAATTCCCGCACACGCCTCCGATATAACAAGTTTCGGGGATACAATAGCAAGGATGTGGACGACTGGATGGGAGAATTTGAAGCCACGGCCTTGGCAAATCAGGAGGATCGAGCATCCAAGCAGCGCATATTTCAGGCCCTGTTGAAGGGTGAAGCTTTGAGGTGGTACCAGGATGTTCCGGAAGGAATCCAGAATAACTGGGATCAGCTCAGGGAACACTTTCTCCGGACCTTCAGAGAAGTTGGGGGAGAAGCCAGAGCTCTTGGAAGACTTAGTAAGGTCACCATGCGATCTAACGAGTCTGTAAGAAAGTATGGGCAACGAGTGAAGGATTTGATTAAGAAGCTGACAATGAAAATCGCACCCAGCATACAAGTGGAGTGGTACATTGCTGGATTTCCAGAAGAAATGGCCTTCCAGATCTGTCAATCTCGTCCCACCACCTTACGGGAAGCAATGGAGTTGGCCCAAAACTATGAAAACTCAGTACAGTCCTTGCAAAGGTCCATCAAGAAGAATGCCAAGATGGAGAGGGGACGAAGTAAGAAGTACGAGAAGAAGGAAAGACGTAGAAGGAAGTTCTCGGATTTGGAAACTCCAAGTTCCAGAACCGGGACGGAATCTACTCAGACAGAGTCAATTAGTTCCAATACGGAACGAGAAGCCTCCAGTAGTAGACGACATCCACGAGGCAGAGAGGATCGAGGTAGTCGGAGCTTGGTGAAAGTGAAGGTGGAAGATGATGCATCCAAGAAATTCATGAAGAACATCCAAGAGTCATTGGAGGCAATCAAAGTCAACCTGGCTGACAACCGGAAACCAAGACGGATTGTTCCGACCACCCGACCGAATGTCTGGTGTACAAGGTGTGGAAGGCCTGGCCATTATGCCAGCAAATGTAACCAAGGACCACCAAGGCAGGTCCATTTTGGAGACGAGGAAGGAGTATATTATACTCTTCTGGAATCGGACGAGTATGAGGAGCAAGTCAATCTGGTATTTCAGATCCAGGCCGGATACGGGAGAGGGAGAGTACCTCAACAACTAATCCGGACGTCGTCAAAATCCGTATGCAGCCGAACCCAGCCAAGGTAATTTCCCTCCATTAAGGTTTCCACCCGGATGTTGTTTCTTGTGTGGTAGCCCCCATCATTTTGCAAACAATTGTCCTCATGGGAGATCAGGACAGGATGCACCCTTACCACTATCGTGTCAGAACTGTGGTCAGTATGGACATGACCTCCCTGATTGTACTAAACCTCAGGTAGCTAGGACCCTCTACAAACAAGTCGAAGCTCCACCCCGAGACCAAACCGCACTCAACTATGGGTCGGTAACCGGAATCGAAAATTCCAAGAGTTGACAACCAAGGGTGGAACTTCCGGAAAGTAGAGAGCAACATGTTCAGAGAGTAGCAACCTGGAGTTCCACCAAGAACCGGGCAGATGAGAGTAGAAGTAGGATGAGAAAGAGTAGGCACAGAATCATTAGAAATTCAGTTCCGGATTCGAGTGATTCTGATCACTCCGTGAGAACAGAAACCTTTTACCCCGCATTAGAGTTAGAAAAAGGGGTAGACCAAGGCCTTCTTTTGGTTGACATCAGCAAACAAGTCCGAACAAGCCTGGGTGGTACCGGAAGTATTCCAGAACTTACTCGACGGATAGTTACCTTTGATGAAGTTCCGGTTGTCATCAATCCGGAACTCAAGGTAGATGAGTACGACATTGTTTAGGATATCAAGGATTGGAAGGCAAATGCTACAATTGGGCAACTCCTCCATGATAATACCAATTATCAGAAGTTGATCCGAGATGCTTGGACAAAGAAGCGGAAGAAGAGGATGAAGTTACCCTCTGTTGCAGTCAACTTCTCCCAGTTAGAAGATTTCGGAGCACCGGAAGTCGAGGTGGAAGTTGATGGATGTATTGTCCCTAAGGTTCCGGTCAATGGTGGTTCCGGAGTTAACTTCATGCTAGAGGATACGGCTTTTGACTTGGGGTACACGTCATTTTAAGCTACGGATTGAGTGCTGAGAATGGCAGATCAGTCGCGAGTACACCCTGTGGGGAGATTGTCTAGAGTTCCAACCCGGATTGGAAAGGAGACATATCTTCTCAATTATGTAGTGATCCGGATAACCAAAGGGAGACCCTTCCCTATGTTACTAGGAAGACCTTGGCTCTACGCAGCCAGAGTATTGGTGGATTGGGGTACAAAAGAGTTTGCAGTCGGAACCCCGACCACCCGAATTCTGTGGAAACATAAAGATCATCTCGAAGAAACAAGTGAATTCGATGGATACACCACGGATTGGTCGGACCCAGAAGATTCAAACTCTGTTCTGAGTTACTTTACTGTTGTCGTGGAAGAAGACTTCCAGTTTCCAAATCTAGTTATCAAAGTCGGAATAGAGGATGAGACTTCGGTAGTTCCGGAAGTCCGACCTATGGGCGGAGGTCATCTTGAGCTAGGCTCAAGGAGAGCTTATCGATCCAGATTCGCTCATGAAGTTCAGGTATTGCAAAGGCTAGGACTTGGCAAAGGATGGCGTGATGACTCGTGAGTTCTTCAAGTGGATTGGGAACTACACACAAGACGATCTAAGGAGGCTCGCGCTGCATATCCTTCACAGGTCTCCTCTGCGGAGTGCAAGACACTCGAAAGTTGTCATGAGGGCACTAAAGTCTGTCCTCCCTGACTGCTACTCCGCAAAGGACTGGCTTGAGAGGGTAAAGAGGAACACTGCTATAAAGATACAGTTGCATCACCTGGATCCGAAGCTGAAGCTCTTTGACAATGAGGGAAATCCGAGGAAGAAGGCATGGAAGGCCTTCAAGCAGGATTACAGCGTGAACAAGGCCACGAAAAACATGTTGCTCATCGGTCCAGAGGAACACTTCTTCTCTCAGGTGAAGATGCCGTCGAATAAGAAGTCACTAGAGGAATTGTCAGTTACAGCCAAGGAGTTCTTTACGGTCTTCTTGGCGAGCAAGGGCAAATTTGTGAAGCCTGAAGCTAAGGCGTTCTTCAGGCCCTATGACATGGACAATGACAAGCTCGGAGAGTGGGACGTAGCTGTATGGGATGAGTCCGCGCAATCAAGGGTAAAGCTGGCAGTCATCGACTTCAGGAATATCCCTGGAGTTATAAACAAGGGTGCCAATGCTTTGTACTACGACAATTTTATGACCGTCCTGGAAGAGGATGTTGAGGTGGAGCTCACCGACCCGGAGGTCTGGCTGTGGATTGCTGGGGAGAAGGATGTTGAGGTCGACCTGCGGAGTTTCATTAGGACATCTGATTTCGGCAAGTCATACTCAGTTGGCTACGCGGATTATTTGCCATCCGCATTCAAGCGCATTGGGGACATCCCCGAGAGGAGCTCCAAAGCAAAAGATCCGGTCCAATTGTTGTTTCTGGTGAAGAACAGGGCAGCCATGAAGACCCGCCAAATTCCCAAAACATTTGCTGTGGCACCAAAATTGCATTACAATACGAAGCGGCAGAATGTGGAGGTGGAGTATCAGATACATGATACGGAGCTCTGCATGGAGTTTTATTTGAGCGTCCTTCAACTGTTCGTGTCGCCGAGAGACATGGTGGTCTCCTATTTTGCGGGAGGAAAGATGATATCTGCTACTTGGATGAGTTCGACTTTAGTTTTGGATGCTGATAGTTTAGATGTCTGAATCCCTCTTCTTTAACTCAGGTCGAGTTGACTCCCTATTCGCACGTCCTCTGGATCTCTAGTGGCCATGTATTCTTCTTTAACTCGGTTCGAGTTGATCATGCTTTCCTAACTGCTCTTTGGGCTTGTCATGCAGATGCGGTCACTGGATCACTTCTTTGTTGGTGAGAGCAAGAAGAAGGAAGACTTCCTAAACTTGTGCTTGGAGTCGGAGAGTATGGACAAGGATGATTTCCTTGAGTTGGCGTACTTTGTGGAAGAGCACGAAGATGACGGAAGTAAGGGGAAAGGTGTGTCCACCTCAGAAGCTAAGGGGCCGTCTGTATCCGGGAGGGGGAAGGAACCAGCCGATGACGATTGCATTGAGATTCCTGGGGGGTCTAAGAGTTTTGTTCCTCTGAACATCGATGCGAACACTGATGATGTGTTGGAGTTGATACTGGGAGTAGTTGGCAAGTCGACGCATGTGCCTGAGGGTAGTGACATGCGGGGATCATCTAACTTGTCTGCTAGACAAAATATCACTGCGGAATCCCGTCCGCGTGTGCCACCAAAGAGGAAGCCCGACTTACCAGCGCCGACTGCTCCATTCTTGCAGGAGTGGATAATGGACTTCATACAAAAGAACAATGAGAATGAGGCTAGGGCTTGTAAGGAGGACCGTGAGGTGCAAAGGAAGGAAAACAAGTGGGCGCGTCGGGAAAACAAGAACATGATCAAGGAGATCATGCAGAGTATTCCCGAAATTGTATCAAAGGTGGCAGCGACAATAGTGAGCACGATGTTCAGTGTGAGACCGTTGATGTCCTTGGATCCGGCTGTAGGAAATCCTCAACTAGCGATTGCCAATCATCCCTAGGGGACAGTCAATAGTGCCAAGCAAGCTCGCACAGGGTCGGAGATCCTCATTGGGGTGCCGTTGACATCCTAGAGCTTGCTGACCCAGACGTCCCCGAGTTCTAATTCGAACCAGGTCCAATCCGACCGGTGTCTCGGCAATATGGAGGAGGATATAGTTCAACAGGATGCGGCAACTGATGATGCTGCCCCGGCATCTGGTGATGCTCTACGAGCTGCGACCGAGGGATCCTAGGACAAGGATCCAATTCTACAGGTCGAGGAGCAAGATTGCGCTGCCCCGGAGACTGGCAGAGATCAGCTCCCTGAAGTCGTCGTCGAGCAAGGTGTGGAGGAAGTAGAGAATGTTGCAGCGCAGAATGAAGAGGATGTGGAGGATGTTGTCGCGGACATCAGCACCGACCCCGTCCCGTCGGATGTCGCCGAACGTGGATTCGAGGTTGAGCAGTCACAGGGGCCTGTGATTGAGATTCCTCTAGGTTCTTCCATGTGACTCTCTCAGCCTCCTCTTCAACTCAATTCATGTTGAATTCCCTTTCCACGTTCGTAGGCATTTCAAATTGCAGGAGTAGGCTGATAGGCTAGACTTTCCTAGTGCGCTGTATATAATGTATTATTCCATCTTCCAGAGAGAAACTGTAATATATAATTTTTTCTCACATATCATTTCTGTGCTTGTTATTTTGCAACCACAGGCTCGTTGATTTTTAAAACTGTTGCTCTCCCTATGGCATCCAATTCTCAAAATGCTGCAGTGGATCCGAAGATTCCCCTTGTATGTGTTCTTGACGTGTCTGTTGCTATTAGTGGTGATCTAGTGCTGGAGATACCTCCGTTATTTCCTGAGGAAAAGAATGTCAAGGAGCATGCTATTGATGGTGGAGATGTTGGGTTATTGAAGGAGAGTTCAGACGATCCTCCTTTTTAGTCAGAAATGCCCCGGTCGCATACTCGGGTCAAGACAACTACAGCATCTCTGGTTGCCATGGTCCAGGACGCGGTATGTACATAGTGATGTGTGTGTTTGAGTGTCCTTGCTCTGGTCTTCTACCTGGCACTCTTGTTTTTGTTTTCTCCCCTTCGTGGATGTGGTTCATTGTCTTGAAAGCACGGGTGGAGTATCCATTTTGTAGTCGGAAGTGCATCCTTTTAATTTGCACTTTCTCTCTTTTTGTCATGAGCAGGGTAACAGTGAGAGATCCCATGAGGCGGAATGCCACAATCTTCCTCCATTTACTTCCAGGCTGACAGAGAAATGGCTCAACGTCATCTTGGATCTGAATGGACTTCTATGCATGTGTGACGTTGTGAGGTACCACTTGAAGGAAGGGAGGTTATATGATCCCAGTGAGGTAGTCCCTGATGTAGAGAACAAGACCTTGGAAATTAAGAGGGTCACTTGTCGGCCCCATGTCAAGAGCTTTTTGCGAGAGTTATCCTCCATTGCATACGTCCACATCTGGAGCTCCATGAAGAGATCCTATGCCGAACTCGTTTGCAAGTTTCTATTTTACGACATAGAATCCACATGTTATGTTCTTGGCCAAGAGCAATGCAACATTTTGAAACGCAAAAGGAGGAATGGAAGGCTAGAGGACTACAAGATAAAAGGGCCGGACAAAGTCCTCTACATGAAGCCATTAGAAAAACTGCACAATTTGATTGATTCCATGTTCACCAAGGAGACCACAATTGTTGTGGACGTCAAGCCGGAGATGCACTTCGTGAACGACCCTACGAATGTGGTGCTCTTGGATCCATGGTTGTTTGAGGGTCTGGGAGCGACAGATGAATTCCTCATAAATGAGCTTCTCCTGTGGTTTAAGAATCTGCATGTAGAGAGGCCATGGGAGTTGAATTCTTTTTGTAGAGACATGCTCTTGGAGGCGTCCACCTTGTGAATGAACTCGACATGGTCAAGTACAATGACTTTGCCAGGGCATTGGAGGTCTCCAATTTTCTTTACGATGAGTGGAGTGTGAGCAACAGTGGGCCTTACGTTTCTCTCCAAATGTCCACTCCTTCTAGCAAGGAACTTAGGCGACGAGACGTTTATTTCCGTCTTTGTCCGCCTCCTTGCACCATGTCCGATCCATTGCTGCGCAAGGAGCATAATATACGAGACATTTGGGTCTATCGTAGAGCACCTCCCTGCAAGAGGAGTTTGTAGGCCCTATAGGATTTTGACCCTATATTATTGCAATGCGAGTGCATCTTGTGTCAACATGAATCCAATATAGCAGTTCATTACAGTGGAGACCTTTGTTTTGTGCTTAGGATTTGGATGTTGCTGAGGCACCTAAAAATGGTTGTGGAGACAAGTGCCTGGCCTCAACTGATTCACTTGCTGACTGTGGAGAGTTGAGTATATCACAATATGGGGTTTGTCATATCATGTATTCAGCGGCCACTACACAGTCAACCATGGATTTTTCAATGAAGGACGTAGATGATGGTGTAGTTGATAGTCCTCTCAATGGAAGAATGCGTCCAATACTAGTTCACTCTCCATCTCCTCTCAAGTCATGTCCTCAATTGAAGTCTCCAAGGGATCGCTCTCAAATGAATTCTGAAACGCAAAGAAAGCTCTACAATGATGAAGTGGGTGGTGTGGCTGTTGTGGAGGTACATTATCAACAATTTTTGTCTTTGCATACATATTTGTTTTTAAGTAATGCTTTGCAGACGTAAATTGTAGATTATGAATCTGTTTTAAAATTTCTATACTTGCAAGTGGAGGACATGGTGCCTATGTCTCTTGCCATTTGTGGCAATACTTTTAAGGATGTAGAGCTTGCAGTCCACGAAGACCGGACTACCATATCTAATGGCATGTTGCCTCCTAGACCTCGTCCGTCTTCATTGGGCGTTACCAAATGACAATGCAAAACACATAATGGATTGCTTTCGCTTTGCTGTCGTCGTCGTCCGTGGGATGCTTGGGAGGAGAGGTCCTTGAAGAAACAACGGCGGGAAAATGCTCTCCAGAGGTCCAATGGTAGTACTGGATATAGTCAAGGACCAGAGATAATGAAGGCAATGGAGATGTTGAAGAGTAGGTCGCACTCCTAGTGTGTAGATTACGACTTTCCCCACAAATATAGTGAGCCTATATTATTGTGCTCTCTTAGGAATGGTGTTATTTGTAGTATCATTGCTTATGTCTAGGCCAAAGTCCAAGCGTCCATTGCGTTTTCCAATTACTCTGGCTTCCACGTCCGTGGGTCACTTGGGATTTGAGGTCCTTAAGAAAAAAACGACAAGAGATTGCACAAATAAGATCTGATAATAGTAGTAGTTATAGTCTAGAGCCGGAGATATTGAAGGCAATGGAGTTGTTGAAGAGTAGGTCGTCCTTGTAATACATAGGTGAAGACTATAGAGGACATTTTATTCTCTTCATTAGAGTGGTATAAAATTTTGGTTAGTTAGTCAAATATTAATGAGTGATTTAAAGACTATGTTTGAGACATCACCACTATTACAAAGTTTATGGCTTGTATTTGAAGAATGAAGTAAATAGTAATCTTTCAGCGACAACTAATTCCACAGCGAATAGAGATTGAGAAATCGCAGCAAGAGAGACTTGTAGAAACTAGGTATTCCAAACTCCTTGGCAAGTACCCTTATAGATTGCAGTTTACACACTGCGGTATATAAGAGTACTTTTCAAGGAGAGTGAAATACCTTGTTTCTACAAGTCTCTCTTTGGCTGCGATTTCTTGGTCCCTATTCAACGTGGAATTAGTTGTTGCTAAAAGATTACTATTTATTTCATTCTTCAAACATTGAAGTTGACTCTTCATTAGCAATCGGCTTGTAATGGTGGTGATGTCTCCAACACATTCTCACTCCAAAGACAATGTACTTTACTATTAGGATTGGAACAGCTTATACATTCATTTACTTGTGAGAAGTCACATTTTATAGTGATGGTACAATTATATTTGAATTGCATGTACATTCTTCAATTCATTTCAATAAATTGTAATGTCATTTGTAAATACTACATGGTGTTGGAAAATTGTGCTATTGATTGTGTGCTTTGTGTGTCATTGCATTGCTTATTTTGCATTCAAATATATAGCTTCTTTTTTATTACAACGCTTTTAGACAACTATAAATAGAGAATTCTTTGAATTTCAAACTTTAGAGTAGTCTCTAAGACTCCCGTTTCTTTGGAAAACTCCCAAACTAATGATTATGATGTTGAAAATAGAATTGTGTTTAAGTTGCAAGTAAACCAAGCATAATGAAATCATAAGATACTATAATTAGTGCCTCATTTTCCTCCATGCACTACACAAATAAACCAAAGAAAGAGTTAACTATGCCTAACAAGTTAAATAACCAAAATTACACAGGTCATGAACTTTGAAGGCAACGGACGTGAAAATAGAATTGTGTACAAGTTGCAAATAATCCAAGCATAATGAAATCATAAGACACTATAATTAGTGCCTCATTTTCCTCCATGCACTCCACGAATAAACCAAAATAAGAACTCACCATGCCTAACAAGTTAAATAACCAAAATCACACATGTCATGAATTTTGAATGCAAAGGGCGTGAAAAAAAAACTGTGTACAAGTTGCAAACAATCCAAGCACAATGAAATCATGGGACACTATAATTAGTGCCTCATTTTCGTCCATGCACTCCACAAATGAATCAGAAGAAGAATTATCTATGCCTAGTAGTTTAGAAAACCAAAATCACACATGACATGAACTTTGAATGCAATGGGTGTGAAAAAAAAACTGTGTACAAGTTGCAAACAATCCAAGCATAACGAAATCATGGGACACTAAAACTAGTGCCTCATTTTCCTCCATGCACTCCACAAATGAACCAAAAGAAGAATTATCCATGCCTAGTAGTTTAGAAAATGAAAATCACACATGACATAAACTTTGAAGGCAAAAAGCATGAAAAAAAACCCGTGTACAAGTTGCAAATAATCCAAGCATAATGAAATCATGGGACACTATAATTATTGCCTTATTTTCCTCCATGCACTCCAAAAATGAACCAAAAGAAGAATTATCCATGCCTAGTAGTTTAGAAAACCAAAATCACACATGACATGAACTTCCAATGCAACGGGCGTGAAGAAAATTCTGTGTCCAAGTTGCAAACAATCCAAGCATAATGAAATCATTGGACACTATAAATAGTGCCTCATTTTCCTCCATGCACTCCACAAATAAACCAAAAAAAGAAGTAACCATGCCTAGTAGTTTAAATAACCAAAATCACACATGACTTGAACTTTGAAGGCAACGGGCGTGAAAAAAAAACTATGTCCAAGTTGCAAACAATCCAAGCATAATGAAATCATGGGACACTAAAATTAGTGCCTCATCTTCCTCCATGCACTCCACAAATGAACTAAAAGAAGAAATATCTATGCCTAGTAGTTTAGATAATCAAAATCACACATGACATAAACTTTGAATGCAAAGAGCATGAAAAAAAAACTGTATACAAGTTGCAAATAATCCAAGCATAATGAAATCATGGGAAATTATATTTAGAGCCTCATTTTCTTCCATGCACTCCACAACTAAACCAAAAAAAGAATTAACCGTGCCTAACAAGTTAAAGAACCAAAATTACACATGTCATGAACTTCCAATGCAACGGGCGTGAAAGAAAAACTGTGTACAAGTTGCAACCAATCCAAGCATAATGAAATCATGGAACACTATAATTCGTGCCTTATTTTCCTCCATGCACTCCACAAATGAACCAAAAGAAGAATTATCCATGCCTAGTAGTTTAGAAAACCAAAATCACACATGACATGAACTTCCAATGCAATGGGCGTAAAAAACAAATTGTGTCCAAGTTGCAAACAATCCAAGCATAATGAAATCATCGGACACTAAAATTAGTGCCTCATTTTCCTCCATGCACTCCACAAATGAACTAAAAGAAGAAATATCTATGCCTAGTAGTTTAGATAACCAAAATCACACATGACATAAACTTTGAATGCAAATAGCATGAAAAAAAACCTGTGTACAAGTTGCAAACAATCCAACCATAATGAAATCATGGGACATTATAAGTAGTGCCTCATTTTCCTCCATGCACTCCTTGAGTAAACCAGAAAAAGAATTAACCATGCCTAACAAGTTAAATAACCAAAATTACACATGTCATGAACTTTGAATGCAATGGACATGAAAATAGAATTGTGTACAAGTTGCAAATAATCCAAGCATAATGAAATCATAAGACACTATAATTAGTGCCTCATTTTCCTCCATGCACTCCACAAATGAACCAGAAGAAGAATTATCCATGCCCAGTAGTTTAGATAACCAAAATCTCACATGACATGAACTTCCAATGCAACGGGCGTGAAAAACAAACTGTGTCCAAGTTGCAAACAATCCAAGCATAATGAAATCATGGGACACTAAAATTAGTGCCTCATTTTCCTCCATGCACTCCACAAATGAACTAAAAGAAGGAATATTTATGCCTAGTAGTTTAGATAACCAAAATCACACATGACATAAACTTTTCAATGCAACGGGCTTGAATTTAGAATTGTGTACAAGTTGCAAATAATCCAAGCATAATGAAATCATAGAAAATTATATTTAGTGCCTCATCTTCCTCCATGCACCCCGCAAATAAACCAAAAAAAGAATTAACCATGCCTAACAAGTTAAATAACCAAAATTACACAAGTCATGCACTTTGAATGCAAAGGGCGTGAAAATAGAATTGTGTACAAGTTGCAAATAATCCAAGCATAATGAAATCATAAGACACTATAATTGGTGCCTTCCTTGTCCTCTACGCACTCCACAATTGAACCAAAATAAGAAGGAAACATGCCTAATAAGATAAATAACCAAAATTGCACATGTTATGAACTTTGAATGCGAAGGGCGTGAAAAGAAAACTGTATACAAGTTGCAAACAATCCAAGCATAATGAAATCATAAGACATTATAACTAGTGCCTACTATTCTTCCATGCACTCCACAAAATAAACCAAAAAAAGAATTAACCATGCCAAACAAGTTAACTAAACAAAATTCTCACATGTCATGAACTTTGAATGCAACGGGCGTGAAAAAAGAACTGTGTACAAGTGGGAAATAATCCAAGCATAATAAAATCATGGGACACTAAAATTGGTGCCTCATTTTCCTCCATGCACTCAACGACTGAACCAAAAAAAGAATTAACCATGCTTAAAAAGTTAACTAAACCAAATTACACATGTCAAGAACCTTGAATGCAACGGGTGTGAAAATAGAATTGTGTACAAGTTACAAATAATCCAAGCATAATGAAATCATGGGACACTATAATTAGTGCCTCATTTTCCTCCATACACTCCACGAATAAACCAAAAGAAGAATTATCCATGCTTAGTAGTTTAGATAACCAAAATCACACATGACATGGACTTCGAATGTAACAAGCGTGAATGGAAAACTGTATACAAGTTGCAAACAATCTAGGCATAATGAAATCATGGGACATTATAATTAGTGCCTCATTTTTTTCCATGCACTCCACGAGTAAACCAAAAAAAGAATTAACCATGCCTAATAAGTTAACTAAACAATATTACACATGTCATGAACTTTGAATGCAAATAGCATGAAAAAACAATTGTGTACAAGTTGCAAACAATCCGAGCATAATGAAATCGTAAGACACTATAATTAATGCCTTTTTTGTCCTCCATGCAATCCACAATTGAACCAAAATGAAGATTAACCACGCCTAATAAGTTAAAGAACCAACATTACACATGTCCTAAACTTTGAAAGCAACGGGCGTGAAAGAAAAACTGTGTCCAAGTTGCAAACAATCCAAGCATAATGAAATCATTGGAAATTATATGTAGAGGCTCATTTTCCTCTATGCACTCTACGACTGAACCAGAAAAAGAATTAACCGTGCCTAACAAGTTAAATAACCAAAATGACACATGTCGTGAACTTTTGAATGCAAATAGCATGAAAAAAAACCCGTGTACAAGTTGCAAATAATCCAAGCATAATGAAATCATGGGACATTATAATTAGTGCCTCATTTTCCTCCATGCACTCCATGAATAAACCAAAAAAAGAATTCACCATGCCTAACAAGTTAAATAACCAAAATCACACATGTCATGAACTTTGAATGCATCGAAAGTGAAAATAGAATTGTGTACAAGTTGCAAATAATCCAAGCATAATGAAATCATAAGACACTATAATTAGTGCCTCATTTTCCTCGATGCACTCCACAAATGAACCAGAAGAAGAATTATCCATGCCTAGTAGTTTAGATATCCAAAATCAAACATGACATGAACTTCCAATGCAACGAGCGTGAAAAACAAACTGTGTCCAAGTTGCAAACAATCCAAGCATAATGAAATCATGGGACACTATATTTAGTGCCTCATTTTCCTCCATGCACTCTACAAATGAACTAAAAGAAGAAATATCTATGCCTAGTAGTTTAGATAACCAAAATCACACATGACATAAACTTTGAATGCAACGAGCATGAAAAAAAACCCGTGTACAAGTTGCAAAGAGTCCAAGCATAATGAAATCATGGGACATTATAACTAGTGCCTCATTTTCCTCCATGCACTCCACGAAAAAACCAAAAAAAGAATTCACCATGCCTAACAAGTTAAATAACCAAAATTACACATGTCATGAACTTTGAATGCAATGGACATGAAAATAGAATTGTGTACAAGTTACAAACAATCCAAGCATAATGAAATCATGGGACACTATAATTCGTGCCTCATTTTCGTTCATGCACTCCACAAATGAACTAAAAGAAGAAATATCTATGCCTAGTAGTTTAGATAACCAAAATCACACATGACATAAACTTTCAGTGCAAGGAGCATGAAAAAAAACCCGTGTACAAGTTGCAAAGAGTCCAAGCATTATGAAATCATGGGACATTATAACTAGTGCCTCATTTTCCTCCATGCACTCCATGAACAAACCAAAAAAAGAATTCACCATGCCTAACAAGTTAAATAACCAAAATTACACATGTCATGAACTTTGAGTGCAATGGACGTGAAAATAGAATTGTGTACAAGTTGCAAACAAGTCAAGCATAATGAAATCATGCGACACTAAAAGTAGTGCCTCATTTTCCTCCATGCACTCCACAAATGAACCAAAAGAAGAATTATCCATGCCTAGTAGTTTAGATATCCAAAATCACACATGACATAAACTTTGAATGCAACGGGCGTGAAAAAAAACTGTGTACAAGTTGCAACCAATCCAAGCATAACGAAATCATGGGACACTAAAATTAGTGCCTCATTTTCCTCCATGCACTCCACAAATGAACCAAAAGAAGAAATATCTATGCCTAGTAGTTTAGATAATCAAAATCACACATGACATAAACTTTGAATGCAAAGAGCATGAAAAAAAAACTGTATACAAGTTGCAAATAATCCAAGCATAATGAAATCATGGGAAATTATATTTAGAGCCTCATTTTCCTCCATGCACTCCACAACTTAACCAAAAAAAGAATTAACCGTGCCTAACAAGTTAAAGAACCAAAATTACACATGTCATGAACTTCCAATGCAACGGGCGTGAAAGAAAAACTATGTACAAGTTGCAACCAATCCAAGCATAATGAAATCATGGGACACTATAATTCGTACCTCATTTTCCTCCATGCACTCCACAAATGAACCAGAAGAAGAATTATCCATGCCTAGTAGTTTAGAAAACCAAAATCACACATGACATAAACTTTGAATGCAAATAGCATGAAAAACAAACTGTGTCCAAGTTGCAAACAATCCAACCATAATGAAATCATGGGACATTATAAGTAGTGCCTCATTTTCCTCCATGCACTCCTTGAGTAAACCAGAAAAAGAATTAACCATGCCTAACAAGTTAAATAACCAAAATTACACATGTCATGAACTTTGAAAGCAACGGATGTGAAAATAGAATTGTGTACATGTTGCAAATAATCCAAGCATAATGAAATCATAAGACACTATAATTAGTGCCTCATTTTCCTCCATGCACTCCACAATTGAACCAAAAGAAGAATTATCCATGCCCAGTAGTTTAGATAACCAAAATCTCACATGACATGAACTTCCAATGCAACGGGCGTGAAAAACAAACTGTGTCCAAGTTGCAAACAATCCAAGCATAATGAAATCATGGGACACTAAAATTAGTGCCTCATTTTCCTCCATGCACTCCACAAATGAACTAAAAGAAGGAATATTTATGCCTAGTAGTTTAGATAACCAAAATCACACATGACATAAACTTTTCAATGCAACGGGCTTGAATTTAGAATTGTGTACAAGTTGCAAAGAATCTAAGAATAATGAAATCATGGGAAATTATATTTAGTGCCTCATCTTCCTCCATGCACTCCACAAATGAACCAAAAAAAGAATTAACCATGCTTAACAAGTTAGATAACCAAAATTACACATGTCATGCACTTTGAATGCAAAGGGCGTGAAAATAGAATTGTGTACAAGTTGCAAATAATCCAAGCATAATGAAATCATAAGACACTATAATTGCACATGTCATGAACTTTGAATGCGAAGGGCGTGAAAAGAAAACTGTGTACAAGTTGCAAACAATCCAAGCATAATGAAATCATAAGACACTATAATTGGAACCTTCCTTGTCCTCTACGCACTTCACAATTGAACCAAAATAAGCAGTAACCATGCCAAACAAGTTAACTAAACAAAATTCTCACATGTCATGAACTTTGAATGCAACAGGCGTGAAAAAAGAACTGTGTACAAGTTGCAAATAATCCAAGCATAATGAAATCATGGGACACTAAAATTGGTGCCTCATTTTCCTCCATGCACTCCACAAATGAACCAGAAAAAGAATTAACCATGCCTAAAAAGTTAACTAAACAAAATTACACATGTCATGAACCTTGAATGCAAAGGGCGTGAAAATAGAATTGTGTACAAGTTGCAAATAATCCAAGCATAATGAAATCATAAGACACTATAATTAGTGCCTCATTTTCCTCCATGCACTCCATGAATAAACCAAAAAAAGATTTAACCATGCCTAACAAGTTAAATTACCAAATTTACACATGTCATGAACTTTGAATGCAAAGGGCGTGAAAAAAGAACTGTGTTTAAGTTGCAAATAATCCAAGCATAACAAAATCATGGGACACTAAAATTAGTGCCTCATTTTCCTCCATGCACTCCACAAATGAACCAAGAAAGAATTATCCATGCCTAGTAGTTTAGATAACCAAAATTACACATGTCATGAACTTTGAATGCAACGGGTGTGAAAATAGAATTGTGTACAAGTTGCAAATAATCCAAGCATAATGAAATCATAAGACACTATATTTGGTGCCTTCCTTGTCTTCTATGCACTCCACAAATAAACCAAAAAAAGAACTAACCATGCCTAACAAGTTGAATAACCAAAACTACACATGTCATGAACTTTGAATACAATGGGCGTGAAAATAGAATTGTGTACAAGTTGCAAATAATCCAAGCATAATAAAGTCATCGACATTTTAGTTGGTGCCTCATTTTCCTGAATGCACTCTAGGAATAAACCAAAAGACGTTTTAGCCGTGCCTCACAAGTTAAACAACCAAAATTACACATGTCATGAACTTTGAATGCAAAGGGCGTGAAAAAAAAACTGTGTACAAGTTGCAAATAATCCAAGCATAATGAAATCATGAGACACTATATAATTGGTGCCTCATGTTCCTCCAGGCACTCCACAAATGAACCAAAAAAAGAATTAACCATGTTTAAGAAGTTAAATAAACAAAATTACACATGTCATGACCTTTGAATGCAACGGGCATGAAAAAAAATTGTGTACAAGTTGCAAACAATCCAAGCATAATGAAATCATTGGACACATTATAATTAGTGTCTCATTTTCCTCCATATACTCCACACATAAACCATAAAAAGAATTAACCATGCCTAACAAGTTAAATAACCAAAATTACACATGTCATGAACTTTGAATGCAACGAGCGTGAAAAAAACCCTGTGTACAAGTTGCAAACAATCCAAGCATAATGAAATCATGGGACACTATAATTAGTGCCTCATTTTCCTCCATGCACTCCACAAATGAACTAAGAGAAGAATTATCTATGCCTAGTAGTTTAGATAACCAAAATCACACATAACATAGACTTTGAATGCAAAGGGCGTGAAAAAAAATTGTGTACAAGTTGCAAATAATTCAAGCATAATGAAATCATGGTACGTTATATCTAGTGCCTCTTTTTCTTGCATGCACTCCACAAATGAACCCAAAAAAGAATTATCCATACCAAACAAGTTAAATAATTAAAATTACACATGTCATGAACTTTGAATGCAACGAGCGTGAATAAAAAACTGTGTCCAAGTTGCAAACAATCCAAGCATAATGAAATCATGGGACATTATAACTAGTGCCTCTTTTTCCTCCATGCACTCCACAACTGAACTAGAAAATGAATCAACCATGCCTAACAAGTAAAATAACCAAAATTACACATGTCATAAACTTTGAATGTAACGGTGGTGTTAAGAGAACAGTGAACAAGCTGCAAATAATCCAAGCATAATGAAATCATGGGACACCATAATTAGTGCCTAATTTTCCTCCATATACTCCACAAATGAACCAAAAGATGAATTATCCATGCTTAGTAGTTAAGATAACCAAGATCACACAGGACATGAACTTTGAATGCAAAGGGCATGAAAAAAAACTGTGTACAAGTTGCAAACAATCCAAGCATAATAGAATCATGGGACATTATAATTAGTGCCTTGATTTACTCCATGCACTCCACGAATGAACCAAAAAAAGAATTAACCATGTCTAATAAGTTAAGTAACCAAAATTACACATGTCATGAACTTTAAATGCAACGGCCGTGAAAATAGAATTGTGTACAAGTTGCAAATAATCCAAGCATAATGAAATCATAAGACACTATAATTGGTGCCTTCCTTGTCTTCTATGCACTCCACAAATGAACCAGAAAAAGAATTAACCATGCCTAACAAGTTGAATAACCAAAACTACACATGTCATGAACTTTGAATGCAACGGCTGTGAAAATAGAATTGTGTACAAGTTGCAAATAATATAAGCATAATGAATCATGGGACATTGTAATTAGTGCCTCATTTTCCTCCATGCACTCCACAAATGAACCAAAAGAAGAATTATCCATGCCTAGTAGTTTAGATAACCAAAATCACACATGTCATCAACTTTGGATGCAACGGGCGTGAAAAAAAAATTGTGTCCAAGTTGCAAATAATCCAAGCATAATGAAATCATTGGACATTATAGTTGTTGCTTCATATTCCTCCATACACTCCATGACTGAACCAGAAAAAAAAATCAACCATGCCTAATAAGTTAAATAACCAAAATTACACATGTCATGAACTTTGAATGCAACGGGCGTGAAAAAAATACTGTGTACAAGTTACAAATACTCCAAGCATAATGAAATCATTGGACATTATAATTGGTGCATCATTTTCCTCCATGCACCCCACAAATGACCCCCAAAAAGAATTAACCATGCCTAACATGTTAAATAACCAAAATTGCACATGTCATGAACTTTGAATGCAGAGGGCAAAAAAGATAAATTGTGTACAAGTTGCAAATAATCCAAGCATATTGAAATCATGGGACACTATATAATTGGTGCCTCATTTTCCTCCAAGCACTGCACAAAGAAACCAAAAAAAGAATTAACCATGCCTAACAAGTTAAACAACCAAAATCACACATGTCATCACCTTTGAATGCAATGGGCGTGAAAATAGAATTGTGTACAAGTTGCAAATAATCCAAACATATTGAAATCATTGGACATTAATATTAGTGCCTTCTTTGTCTTCCATGCACTCCACAAATAAACCAAAATAAGAAGTAACCATGCCTAATAAGATAAATAACCAAATTTGCACATGTCATGAACTTTGAATGCAAAGGGCGTGAAAAAAAGAGTGTGTATAAGTTCCAAATAATCCAAGCATATTGAAATCATGGGACATTATAACTAGTGCCTACTTTTCTTCCATGCACTCCACAAAATAAACCAAAAAAAGAATTAACCATGCCAAACAAGTTAACTAAACAAAATTCTCACATGTCATGAACTTTGAATTGAACGGGCGTGAAAAAAGAACTGTGTACAAGTTGCAAATAATCCAAGCATATTGAAATCATTGGACATTAATATTGGTGCCTTCTTTGTCCTCCATGCACTCTACAATTGAACCAAAATGAAAAGTAACTACGCCTAACAAGTTAACTAAACAAAATTACACATGTCATGAACTTTGAATGCAACGGGTGTGAAAATAGAATTGTATACAAGTTGCAAATAATTCAAGCATAATGAAATCATGGGACACTAAAATTAGTGCCTCATTTTCCTCCATGCACTCCACAATTGAACCAGAAAAGGAATTAACCATGCCTAACAAGTTAAATACCCAAAATTACACATGTCATGAACTTTGAATGCAACGGGGGTGAACAAAAAGTTGTGTACAAGTTGCAAACAATCCAAGCATAATGGAATCATTGGACATTATATTTAGTGCCTCATTTTCTTGCATGCACTCCACAACTGAACCAAAAAGAGAATTAACCATGCCTAACAAGTTAAATAACCAAAATTACACATGCCATGGACTTTGAATGCAATGGCCGTGAAAATAGAATTGTGTACAAGTTGCAAATAAGCCAAGCATATTGAAATCATTGGAAGTTACAATTGGTGCCGTCTTTGTCCTCCATGCACTCCACAATTAAACCAAAATAAAAATTAACCATGCCTAATATGGTAGATAACCAACATTACACATGTCTTGAACTTTGAATGCAAAGGGTGTGAAAAAAAAAATGTGTACAAGTTGCAAATTATCCAAGCATAACAAAATCAATGGACACTATAATGAGTGCCTCATTTTCTTCCATGCACTCCACGAATGAACCAAAAAAAGAATTAACCATGCGTAACAAGTTAAATAACCAGAATTACACATCTCATGAACTTTGAATGCAACAAACATGAAAATAGAATTGTGTACAAGTTGCAAATAATCCAAGCATAATGAAATCATAAGACACTATAATTGGTGCCTTCCTTGTCCTCCATGCATTCCACAAATGAACTAAAAAACTAACTAACCATGCCTAACAAGTTAAGTAACCAAAATTACACATGTCATGAACTTTGAATGCAACGGGCGTGAAAAAAAATTGTTTACAAGTTGCAAACAATCCAAGCATAATGAAATCATTGGACATTATAATTGGTGCATCATTTTTCTCCTTGCACTCCACAAATGAACCAGAAAATGAATTAACTATGCCTAACAATTTAAATAACCAAAATAACACATGTCATGACCTTTGAATGCAACGGGCGTGAAAAAAATTGTGTACAAGTTGCAAATAATCCAAGCATAATGAATTCATTAGACTTTATAATTGGTACATCATTTTCCTCCTTACACTCCACGAATGAACCAGAAAATGAATTAACCATGCCTAACAATTTAAATAACCAAAATAACACATGTCATGACCTTTGAATGCAACGGGCGTGAAAAAAAATTGTGTACAAGTTGCAAATAATCCAAGCATAATGAAACCATCGACATCATAATTAGTGCCTCATTTTCCTGAATGCACGCCACAAATGAACCAAAAATAGAATTAACCAAGCCTAACAATTTAAATAACCAATATTTCACATGTCATGAACTTTGAATGCAACGGGCGTAAAAATGAAACTGTGTACAAGTTGCAAATAGTCCAAGCATAATGAAATCATGGGACATTGTAATTCGTGCCTAATTTTCCTCCATGCACTCCACAATTAAACTAGGAAAAGAATTATCCATGCCTAATAAGTTAAATAACCAAAATTACACATGTCATGAACTTTGAATGCAACGGTCGTGAAGAAGAATCAGTGTACAAGTTGCATGCAATCTATGCATAATGAAATCATGGGACACTATAATTAGTGCCACATATTTTCCTATGATTTCTCTAAATTATGCAACAAAAGACTTATCCATGCCCGGTAGTTAAAGGAACCAAAATGTCACATGTCATTAAATTTGAATGCAATGGGCGTAAAATAAAAACTATGTACAAGTTGCAAACAATCCAAGCATAACAAAATCATAGGACACTGTAGATAATGCACTATACAAATGAACCAAAAAAAAAATTATCCATGCCTAGGAGCTTAAAGACTCAAAATCTCATATGACAGTTACACTGTAAGAAACCCGTGTTTTAGGTGACGTTAGCGTAACCTAAGTAGACGCATTTTTGTGGACGCAAAATAAAACAACTTGTGTTTTTATGTCAATAATAACATCCAATGTAATATTTAAATGTTACATTGAATGTTATTATTGATATAAAAAGACAAGTTGTTTTATTTTGTGTCCACAAAAATGCGTCTGCTTAGGTTATGCTAACGTCACCTAAAATGTGGGTTTCTTATAGTGTTACTTTGAATGCAACGGGCGTAAAAAAAAAACTGTGTACAAATTGCAAATAATCCAAGCATAATGAAATTATAGGACACTATATTTGGTGCCTCATTTTCCTCCATGCACTCTACGATGAACCAGAATAAGATTTAACCAAGCCTAATAAGTGAAAATAACCAAAATTATAGATGTCATGAACTTTGAATGCAGCGGGCATGAACAAAGAACTGTGTACAAGTTGCAAATAATCCAAGCATAATGAAATCATGGGACACTATAATGAGTGCCTCATTTTCCTCCATGCACTCCACAACTGAACCAAAAAAATAATTAACCATGCCTAGTAGTTTAGAAAACCAAAATCACACATGTCATGAACTCTGAATGCAATGGGTGTGAAATAAAAACTATATACAAGTTGCAAATAATCCAAGCATAATGAAATCACTGGACATTATAATTGGAGCATCATTTTCCTCCATGCACTCCATGAATGAACCAAAACATGAGTTATCCATGCCTAATAAGATAAATAACCAAAATTACACATGTCATGAACTTTGAATGCAACGGGCATGAAAAAAGGACTTTGTATAAGTTCCAAATAATCCAAGCATAATGAAATCATGGGACATTATAATTAATGCCTCATTTTCCTCCATGCACTCCATGAATGAACCAAAAAATGAATTAGCCATGCCTAACATGTTAAATAAAAAAAATTACACATGTCATGAACTTTGAATGCAACGGGCGTAAAAATGAAACTGTGTACAAGTTGCAAATAGTCCAAGCATAATGAAATCATGGGACATTGTAATTAGTGCCTAATTTTCCTCCATGCACTCCACAAATAAACTAGGAAAAGAATTATCCATGCCGAAAAAGTTAAATACCAAAATTACACATTTCATGAACTTTGAATGCAACGGGCGTGAAGAAGAAACAATTTACAAGTTGCAAGCATTCCATTATAATGAAATCATGGGACACTATAGTTAGTGCCACATATTTCCCTACGATTTTCCTAAATTAAGCAACAAAATATATATCCATGCCCGCTAGTTAAAGGAACCAGAATGTCACATGTCATTAATTTTGAATGCAACGGGCGTGAAAAAAAACTGTGTACAAGTTGCAAATAATCCAAGCATAATGAAATCATAGGACACTATAATAAGTGCCTTCTTTGTCCTCCATGCACTCTACAATTAAACCAAAATAAAAAGTAACCATGCCTAATAAGTTAAATAACCAAAATTACACATGTCATGAACTTTGAATGCAACGGGCGTGAAAAAAAGACTGTGTATAAGTTCCAAATAATCCAAGCATAATGAAATCGTGGGACATTATAATTAATGCCTCATTTTCCTCCATGTACTCCACAAATGAACCAAAAAATGAGTTAGCCATGCCTAACATGTTAAATAAACAAAATTACACATGTCATGAACTTTGAATGCAACGGGCGTAGAAAAGAAACTGTATACAAGTTGCAAATAGTCTAAGCATAATGAAATCATGGGACACTAAAAATTGGTGCCTCATTTTCGTCCATACACTCTACAAATGAACCAAAAAAAGAATTAACCATGCCTAACAAGTTAAATAACCAAAATTACACATGTCAGGAACTTTGAATGCAACGGGCGTGAAATAAAAAATGTGTACAAGTTGCAAATGTTCCAAGCATAATGAAATCATTGGACATTATAATTGGTGCATCATTTTCCTCCATGCACTCCACATTTGAGCCAAAAAAAGAATTAACCATGCCTAACAAGTTAAATAATCAAAATTGCACATGTCATGAACTTTGAATGCAAAGGGCGTAAAAAAAAACCTGTGTACAAGTTGCAAATAGTCCAAGCATAATGAAATCATGGGACATTGTAATTCGTGCCTAATTTTCCTCCATGCACTCCACAAATGAACCAAAAGAAGAATTATCCATACCTAGTAGTTTAGATAACCAAAATCACACATGACATGAACTTTGAATGTAACGGGCGTGAAAAAAAAACTGTGTACAAATTGCAAACAATCCAAGCATAATGAAATCATGGGACACTATAATTAGTGCCTTGTTTTCCTGCATGCACTCCACAAATGAACCAGAAAAAGAATTAACCATGCCCAATAAGTTAAATAACCAAAATTACACATGTCATGAACTTTTAATGCAACGAGTGTGAAAATAGAATTGTGTACAAGTTGCAAATAATCCAAGCATAATGAAATCATGGGACACTAAACTTGGTGCCTCATTTTCCTTTATGCACTACACAAGTGAACCGAAAAGAGAATTAACCATACCTAACAAGATAAATAATCAAAATTACACATGTCATGAACTTTGAATGCAATAGGCGTGAAAATTGAACTATGTTCAAGTTGCAAATAATCCAAGCATAATGAAATCATGGGACACTAAACTTGGTGCCTCATTTTCCTCCTTGCACTCCACAAATGAACTAGGAAGAGAATTAACTATGCCTAACAAGTTAAATGACCAAAATTACACATGTCATGAACTTTGAATGCAAAGGGCGTGAATAGTGAACTGTATACAAGTTGCAAATAATCCAAGCATAATGAAATCATGGGACACTAAACTTGGTGCCTCATTTTCCTCCATGCACTCCACAAATGAACCTTAAGAAGAACTATCTGTGCCTAGTAGTTTAGATAACCAAAATCACACATGACATGAACTTTGAATGCAAAGGGCGTGATAAAAGAATTGTTTATAATTTGCTAATAATCCAAGCATAATGAAATCATGGGATACTATAATTGGTGCTTCATTTTCCTCCATGCACTCCATGAATGAACCAAAAAAAGAATTATCCATGCCTAGTAAGTTAAATAACCAAAATTACACATGTCATGAACTTTGAAAGCAACGGGCGTGAAATAAAAACTGTGTACAAGTTGCAAAAAGTCCAAGCATAATGAATTCATGGGACACTATAATTAGTGCCCCATTTTCCTCCATGCACTCCGCAAATGAAACAAAAGAAGAATTGTCCATGCCTACCGTAGGTGCAGGGCAGCTTCGCCAAAAATTAATTCAAGAAAATAATGGCGAAATACTTTGGAAATTATGCTGAACGTTAGTTGAAAATGAATAATAATAAATGAAGCAAATGACAAAATTTTGAGAAATTACAGCACAAGCAAAAAGTCAAAGAAATTAAGGCTTCAAGATGAGAACAGAAGGTCCATGTACAAGTCCCGTATGGTACCCATGTTCAATTAAAATTAACCAAAGTATTCATCATGCGAATGCAAGTCCCATACAAGCCCCATGCATAGTTAAAATTAACCAAAGTATTCATTGTGGAAGTGCAAATCCTACACGAGTCCCATGTACAATTAAAATTAGCCAAAGTTGTCATTGTGGGAGCACAATGGCCTGTCAAGACAACCTGTCAAGACTTGTTCTCTTGCTGGCTATCGCACATCCTCGAACCATAAAGCTTACCATTTTTGGCATTGCTTTTTCATTTCTCCCTTTGCGGCTTCTCAACTCTCCTTTGCTAAGCAACGGCTCTTTTTGTTTCCATGTTGACCTTCCACCTCTCAGAGCATGGCTCATCGCGCTCTTGCTATGCCCTTCCATTGCTCCTTGGCCTTCCGTTGCTCCTCGGCAATCCCCGACCTTGAAGCTCCTTGGCAGTCCCCCAATCTTCAAGCATGTCCACCTCGTACTTTCCCTACAGAGCAGCCTCATCTTCCTCCGCAAGGCAGTATCGTTCTTCCTCCACTTGGCTGGTTTGTTCTTCTTCACAACAGCCTTGCTCATGTTTTCATATTGCTCCTCCCTCAAGATTCATTCAGTTTGCTCCTCATCTACCTTTCATATTGCTCCTCTTCCACTGCTGTGATTGCTCCTCACTTGATCTTTCCTCATCAGATCTTCATATCGCTTCTCCTTTGATGTTGTGATCACTCCTCCTAATCTTCATACTGCTCTTCCATTGATGTTGTGATCCTTGATTGTGCTTGTTGTAGAGTTTGGAGGTTGGTATCTCCATGCTTGGGTTGAGTGCAAGAGGTCGATATGCTCTCCAAGGTCGTCACTTCCCAAGTATAACCTTCCTTTCTCTTACAAATTCTTTCCAGCATTATCCTTGTTGCTAGTTCCTGCTTTCTTGTGCTTGACCGGATCTCTTTCCTCATTGTTTGCTCTGTCTCTTTTTTGCCGGTTACAAGAAGATCATAGCAACAATCACAATCACAACAACAAGTTGTTAGTTAAGGTAATATTCAAACACTTGATTTGTTTTTAGATCACTTCATTATTTTTTCAAATGGTGTTACAAATTTTGAGTTTTAAGATCTAAACATGAAAATGTAATTGAAATTTTGCAAGAATGTACCTTTTTCTGGCAAGCCTTTTCATGGTTGACAGTGTTGTTGTCTTGTTTGATGTAGTAATCTTTGCAACCAAGGACAAAGCCCCTTCCATAATTGCTTCAATACTATCATCTGGATCTATTTCATCTTCTTTTTCCTTCATATCTTGTTGTAGATCTGGTCCTCCTTTAAATAGAGGATTTTTCATATGCTCGTCCATTGCGTTGGTCTGAAATGCTTTGTTGAAGGCTTGGTGTAATCCGCACATCTTCCATCCCTTCTTAATCATTGCTGGTTCATTAATGTGGATCCAAGCTTGGTGTAACCAAGCACACATTAATGGATTTAGTGTTGACATCTTTGTGTCCAGCTTGACATCCTTCAAGTCTTTTTCATCAATCTGCTTGCCAATGCTATCTGTGGTGTAGTTGTCTAATTGTTGTCTAAATCCATGCTTGAAGGGTCTTTGCAAGATGACATCAGCTGGTTGAAAAACACTTGTGCAATTGGCTTGAAGAGGATTTGTGGATGTGAATCTTTGACCCAAGAAAGAAATTATTTAGAAATATGCATACTCCAGCAATCCAGAAGCCATATTAGTTTGGAGTCTTCATCCAAAGCAAACTTCTGCACCTACTTTCTTTTGTACGGTTGTAAAATGTGTTCAACGAACAGCTTGCAAGTTGTCGAGTTACTCCAGTGGTTGTTGCTGTAGGTTAAGTGCCAACCGGCATCTTCACAAATTTCTCGACCTAAATTTCGAGGAGGTAGGCACCTGTCTATTGTACCCGTGAAGACAAGTTGAAAAGATAACAACTCTCCAGATGCTGAAGATGAAACCAATATTGTAATTTGTCGTTTGTCGTCCATTCCAAGTACTTGAACATGTTTGGATCCTTTTTCCGCCCAAGTACGGGCCTCTCCTGTAGGTACCAAATGGATGCTTGTCTGATCGGTATTTACCAACAATTGCAGCAATACAAAATGAGCTTTAACTAGGTAAGCAGTCCGTTGGACCATTTCTAAGCCCTTTTGCTCCCAGTCACCTAGAAGCTTTCTTGCAGCTCCAGTTGCTTTCTTGAAGCTCCAGTCCAAGTTTTTTCTAACAAAATCCCATGTCCATGGTAAAGAAACTCTAAATCCACTTGTACTGTCATACTTCAACAAACTGGGCTCCCTCTTTTCAATTAGGGTGCGTATCAAATTCCTCACTAAAGAAGCATACAAGAGTTGGTCTGACTTATGATGAGCCTTCAACAAGGTGATAATCTCTTCTTCAAGCTCATGATGTTTGGATAAAACATATGCATATTGGTCACCACCTGTATAGGCTGCTATCTCCTTGAAAATTGATGCCTTGATGCCATCCTTTAAATCTCTTGTCTTAGAGAACCATACTCTCATGGAGATTATATTGAGATCGTAATACACACTCCTCTCTTGCCCTGGCAATTTGTATTTCAATTGCAAGTACCTCAATGCATTTCCAAGATCTCTATGATGTTTTACAACAGCATAAATGGGATCCCAAAGAGATGGTACAAACCAATTTTTGTATGGTCCTCTAACCTTTGTTCTCTTTGGTGTTGGATCAAGCTTCTCCACTTTGATTGGAAGTAATACAGCTTCAATTTTCTTTTTGGACCTTCCTACTGGTCATTTTTGAACCTCCTTCTCTGTAGAATGTTCCAGCTCCAAGGTGGCATTGAGAGTTGCAAAGTCACGTTCTACTCTCTCTTCCATATCTTCTTTGCCTATAGAAGAAAACATACTACTCAAAAGCTTTTGTTGGGCCATATTGGCCACCTCCTAACAACAATACAACAACTTTCACTACTCACAAACCAATCTCTAATCCAAACACTCACAAACATTTGTCCATGTTTACACAAATAAAGCTCTGAGAAGGGTTACAAATGACGTTAAGGTATGTTCAATGAAGATGATGAAGTGGGAGGGCGAGTGGAAAGATGGCCGCCAATATAGTAATGAAATCCTTTAATGATTCAAAAGTTGCTTATAAAAGTGGAACGGCTGCGGATGAAAGGCGAAACTATAATTATTTATTTTCCCAAAAAATTGAATTTCAAATAATTTCTTTTTTAGGTAGTAAACATTAAATTTTCAAAATAATTAATTATTCGCCTTGGATATAGGCAAAGCTGCCTTGCACCTATGGTAGTAGTTTAGATAACCAAAATTACACATGATATGAAATTCCAATGCAACAAGCGTAAAAAACAAAGTGTGTACGAGTTGCAAATAATCCAAGCATAATGAAACCATAAGATACTATAGTTAGTGCCTCATTTTCCTCCATGCACTCCACGAATGAACCAAAATAAAAATTATCCATGCCTAGTAGTTTAAATAACCAAACTCACACATTACATGAACTTTGAATACAACGAGCAAAAAGAAAAAAATGTGTACAAGTTGCAAAAAATCCAAGCATAATGAAATCATGGGACAATATAATAAGCGCCTCACTTTCTTCTATGCACTCCACGAAAGAACCATAAAAAGAATCATCCATGCTTGGTAGTTTAAAGAAACAAAATCTCACATGTCGTGAACTTTGAATGCAACACGCATGAAAAAGAAATTGTGTACAAGTTGCAAATAATCCAAGCATAACGAAGTCGTGGGACACTATAATAAGTGCCCATCTTCCTCCATGCACTCCAAAAATGCACCAAAAAAAGAATTAACCATGCCTAATAAGTTAAATAACCAAAATTACACATTTCATGAACTTTGAATGCAACAAGCATGAAAAAATAACTGCGTACAAGTTGCAAATAATCCAAGCATAATGAAATCATGGGACACTATAATTTTTGCCTCATTTTCCTCCATGGACTCCACAAATGAACCAAAAAATGAATTATCCATGCCTAGTAGTTTAGATAACCAAAATCACACATGACATAAACTTTGAATGCAACAGGCGTGAAAAAAAAACTGTGTACAAGTTGCAAAAAATCCAAGCATGATGCAATCATGGGACACTATAATTAGTACCTCATCTTCCTCCTAGCACTCCACAAATGAAACAAAAGAAGAATTATCCATGCCTAATAGTTAGATAACCAAAATCTCACATGACATAAACTTTGAATGCAACGGGCGTGAAAAAAAATATGTGTACAAGTTGCAAATAATCCAAGCATAATAAAATTGTAGGTCACTATAGTTATTGCCTTATTTTCCTCTATGCACTCCCCAAATGAACCAAAAAAAGAATTATCCACGCCTGGTAGTTTAAAGAATCCAAATCTCACATGTCATGAACTTTAAATGCAACGGGCGTGAAAAAAACATTGTGTACAAGTTGCAAATACTCCAAGCATAATGAAATCACGGGATACTATAACAAGTTCCTCATTTTCCTGCATGCCTTTCACAAATGAATCAAAAAAAGAATTGTCCATGCCCGGTAGTTTAACCCCTAAAGGACCAAATGGCGTCTTTTGGCAACATAGCGATTTTGGGCAGCTCACTACAAATGGAAATTTTATTTTTATTTAGTGAAAATCCCACACAACATCTGTCCAAGGAGTGGCTTTAAGGCCCAACAAATTTAAAAACTTTTGACTACATGGTCAAAAAGTTATTGGATGATATGTCATTTTCAATGATCGACGAGCAGCTCAAAGAATTTCTAAAAAATCAATTTAAAAAAAATTAAAAGTTTGAAATTGTTTCTTTAAATGTATATATGTGAGCAAAACTTTGAATTATCCATTTTGATTTATGAGATGAGAATTATGAGGTGTCCTAGATTGCGGGCAATTATAGGTTCTATACTCTAAAATAAACTTTGAAGTCCTTTATTTAACTCAATTTTAAATATTTTTTGGAAAAAATAAAAGCATAGGCTGTATACTGTTTATTGCAACATTAGAAACATTGGGATTGACATTTTTCAATTCCATACTTAAATTCTTAATAGTTTTGTGTTTTGAATCATTCTCTACTTTTTTCTACAACCTATTTTTTTCCTATATGTTGTACAATTCCAAATGATCTGAAAATTTTCAAGCATGTAGCCACCTTGCTTTGAAGAATGAATACAAAGAGTAACCACCATTTTGGACATTTTTTCATATAAATGTGACCTTGTAAAGTGCAGCTGCCCAATTTTTCGCAAGGCCCAAAACAAGGTTTTTGTCAATTCAAATGCTAATATCTTGCAATCTACAAGGTGGAAAATTCTGAAATTTTTCCTACATATTTTCAAACAAGTTAACTACAAGATCCTATGGATACATGTGTCCAATATTGTGGTTCTTTTAGAATTTGATACTTGTACTAGAAATGGCAGTTCTGGAGTGTTTTGGGTGAAAACATAGTCTCCAACCTTTAGCGGTTAAAGAACCAAAATCTCACATGTCATGAACTTCAAATGCAACGGGTGTGAAAACAAATGCAACGGGTGTGAAAAAAAATGCATACAAGTTGCAACAAATCAAAACATAATGAAATCATGGGACACTAAATTTCGTGCCTCATTTTCCTCCATGCACACCTTGATTGACACAAAAAAAGAATTATCCATGCTTTATAGTTTAAAAAACCAAATTTTGGCATGTCATGAACCTTGAATGCAACGGGCGTGAAGAAAAAAATATGTACAAGTTGGAAATAACCCAAGCATAATGAAATTATGGGACTCTATAATTATTGCCTCATATTCCTCCATGCACTCCGCAACTAAAACAAAAAATCAATTATCCATGCTTTATAGTTTAATGAACGAAATTCTGGCATGTCATGAACTTTGAATGCAACGGGCGTGAAAAAAAAAATGTGTTCAAGTTGCAAGTAATCCAAGCATAATGAAATCACGGAATTCTATAATTAGTGCTTCATTTTCCTCCATGCACTCTTCCAATGAAACAAGATATGAATTATCCATGCTTTATACTTTGAAGATTCAAATTTTGGCATGTCATGAATTTGGAATGCAACGGGCGTGAAGAAAAAAATGTGTACAAGTTGGAAAGAACCCAAGCATAATAAAATCATAAGACACTATAATTAGTGCCTCATTTTCCTCCATGCACTTCTCAAATGAAAAATGAAAGGATTATCCATGCTTTATAGTTTAAAAAACTAAATTTTGGCATGTCATGAACTGTGAATGCAATGGGCGTGAAAAGAAAAATGTGAACAAGTTGCAAATAATCCAAGCATAATGAAATCATGGGACACTATAATCAGTGCCTTATTTTCCTCCATGTACTCCTTGAATGAAACAAAATATGAGTTATCCATGCTTTATAGTTTAGAAAACCAAATTCTGGCATGTCATGAATTTTGAATGCTACGGGCGTGAAGAAAAAAACGTGTACAAGTTGCAAATAATCCAAGCATAATGAAATCATGGGACACTAAAATTAGTGCCTCATTTTCCTCCATTCACTTTTTAAATGAATAAAGAAAGGATTATCCATCCTTTATAGTTTTAATAACAAATTCTGGCATGTCATGAACTCTGAATGCAACGGACGTGAAAAGAAAAATGTGAACAAGCTGCAAATAATCCAAGCATAATGAAATCATGGGACACTATAATTAGTGCCTCATTGTCCTCCATACACTCTTCGATTGAAACAATAAAAGGATTATCCATGCTTTATAGTTTTAACAACCAAATGCTTAAATGTCATGAACTTTGAATGCAACGGGCGTGAAAAGAAAAATGGGTACAAGTTGCAAACAACCCAAGCATAATGAAATCATGGGGCACTACAATTAATGCCTCATATTCCTCCATGCAATTCTCAAGTGAAAAAAGAAAGGATAATCCATGCTTTATAGTTTAAAAAGCCAAATTTTGGCATGTCATGAATTTTGAATGCAATGGGCGTGAAAAAAAAAATGTGACCAATTTCCAAAAACCTTAGCATATTGAAATCATGGGACACTATAACTAGTGCCTCACTTTTCTCCATGCACTCCACAAATGAAACAAAAAATGAATTACCCATGCTTTATAGTTTTAAGAACCAAATTCTGGCATATCATGAACTTTGAATGCAACAGGCGTGAAGAAAAAAATGTGTACAAGCTGGAAATAATCCAAGCATAATGAAATCATGGGGCACTACAATTAGTGCTTCATTTTCCACCATGCACTTTTCAAATGAAAAAAAAAAGGATTATCCATCTTAATAGTTTAAAAAAACAAATTTTGGCATGTCATGAACTTTGAATGCAACAGGCGTGAAGAAAAAAATGTGTACAAGTTGGAAATTATCCAAGCATAATGAAATCATGGGACACTATAATTAGTGCTTCATTTTCTCCATGCACCCCTCGATTGAAACAATAAAAGGATTATCCATGCTTTATAGTTTAAAGAAATTTTTTTTTGGCATATCAGGAACTTTGAATGCAACGGGCGTGAAAAAAAAATTGTGTATAAGTTGGAAACAATCCAAGCATAATGAAATCATGGGACTCTTTAATTAGTGCCTCATTTTCCTACATGCACTTCTCAAATGGAAAAAGAAAGGATTATCCATGCTTTATAGTTTAAAAAACCAAATTTTGGCATGTCATGAACTTTGAATGCAACGGGCATGAACAAAATAATGTGTACAGGTTTGGAATAATCCAAGTATAATGATATCATGGGGTACTATAATAAAGGCCTCATTTCCTCCATACACTCCAAGAATGAAACAGAAAATGAATTATCCAACCTTTACAGTTTAAAGAACCAAATTTTGGCCTGTCATGAACTTTGAATGCAATGCGCATGAAAAAAAGATGTGTCCAATTTGTAAACAATCCAGGCATAAAGAAATCATAGGACACTATAGTTAGTGCCTTAGTATCCTCCATGCACTCCATGAATGAAACAAAAATCGAAATTCCATACTTTATAGTTTAAAGAACCAAATTCTGGCATGTCATGAACTTTAAATGCAACGGGCGTGAAAAAAAAAGTGTGTACGAGTTCCAAACAATCCAAGCATAATGAAATCATGGGACACTATAATAAGTGCCTCATTTTCCTCCATGCACTCTTTGAATGAAACAGAATATGAGTTACCCATGCTTTATACTTTAAAGAACCAAATTCAGATATGTCATGAACTTTGAATGCAATAGGCGTGAACAAAATGTTGTGTACAAGTTTTAAATAACCCAAGTATAAAGAAATCATGGGGCACTATAATTAGTGCTTCATTTCTTCCATGCACTCCACAAATGAAACAAGAAATGAATTATCCATGCTTTACAATTTAAAGAACCAAAATCACACATGTCATGATTTTTGAATGCAACGGGCAAGAAAAAAAAAAGTGTACAATTTGTAAACAATTTAAGCATAACAAAATCATGGGACACTATAATTAGTGCTTTATTATCCTCTTTGCACTCCACAAATGAAACAAAAACCGAATTATCTATGCTTTATAGTTTAAAGAACCAAATTCTGGCATGTCATGAACTTTGAATGCAACAAGCATAAAAAAAAAAATGTGGACAAGTTCGAATTAACCCAAGCATAATGAAATCATGAAACTCTATAATAAGCGCCTCATTTTCCACCATGCACTCTTTGAATGAAACAAAATATGAGTTACCCATGCTTTATACTTTAAAGAACCAAATTCAGATATGTCATGAACTTTGAATGCAACAGGCGTGAACAAAATAATGTGTACAAGTTTTAAATAACCCGAGCATAATGAAATTATGGGGCACTATAATTAGTGCCTCATTTCCTCCATGCACTCCATGAATGAAACAAGAAATGAACTATCCATCCTTTACAATCTAAGGAACCAAAATCTCACATGTCTTGAACATTGAATGCAACGGGAGTGAAAAAAAGATGTATACAATTTGTAAACAATCCAAGCATAAAGAAATCCTAGGACACTATTATTAGTGCCTTATTATCCTCCATGTAGTCCACAAATGAAAAAAAAAATGAATTGTCCATGGGTTAGAGTTTAAAGAACCAAATTCTGGCATGTTGTGTACATTGAATGCAACGGACGTGAAAAGAGAAATGTGTACAAGTTGCAAATAATCCAAGCATAATGAAATCATGGGACACTTTAATTAGTGCCTCACTTTTCACCATGCACTTAACAAATGAAACAAAAAATGAATTATCCCTGCTTTATAGTTTAAAAAACCAAATTCTGGCATGTCATTTATTTTGAATGCAACGGGCGTAAAGAAAAAAATGTGTACAAGTTGCAAATAATCCAAGCATAATGAAATTATGGGACACAATAATTAGTGCCTCATCTTCCACTATGCAATTTTCAAATGAAAAAAAGAAAGGATTATTCATGTTTAATAGTTTAAAGAATCAAATTTTGGCATGTCATGAACTTTGAATGCAATAGGCGAGAAAAGAAAAATGTGTACAAGTTGTAAACAATCCAAGCATAAAGAAATCATGGGACACTATAATTAGTGCCTCATTTTCTTCCACGCATTTCGCAAATGAAGAAAGAAAGGATTATCCATGTTTTAGAGTTTGAAAATCCAAATTCTGGCATGTCTTGAACTTTAAATGCAACGGGCATGAAAAGAAAAATGCATACAAGTTCCAAATTATCCAAGCATAATGAAATCATGGGACAATATACTCAGTGCTTCATTTTCCTCCATGCACCTCTCGAATCAAACAAAATACTAGTTATCCATGCTTTATAGTTTGAAGAACCATATTCTGGCATGTCATAAACTTTGAATGCAACGGGCGTGAAAAAAAAAATGTGTACATGTTGGAAATAATCCAAGCATAATGAAATCATGGGACACTGTAATTAGAGCCTCATTTTCCACCATGCACTCCTCGAATGAAACAAAAAATGAATCATCCATGCTTTATAGTTTAAAGAACCCAAATTTGGCATGTCATGAACTTTGAATGCAACGGGCGAGAAAAGAAAAATGTGTACAAGTTGTAATCAATCCAAGCATAATGAAATCATAAGGCACTATAATTAGTACCTCATATTCCTCCATGCACTTTTCAAATGAGAAAAGCAAGGATTATCCATGCTTTATAGTTTTAAAAACTAAGTTTTGGCATGTCATGAACTTTGAACGCAATGGGCGTGAAGAAAAAAATGTGTACAAGTTGCAAATAATCCAAGCATAATGAAATCATGCGACTCTACAAATATTGCCTCATTTTCCTCCATGCACTCTTGGAATGAAACAAAAAATGAATTATCCATGCTTTATAGTTTAAAGAACCAAAATCTCACATGTCATGAACTTTGAATGCAACGGGCATGAACAAAAAAATGTGTACAAGTTGGAAATAACCCAAGCATAATGATATCATGGGGCACAATAATTAGGGCCTCATTTCCTCCATGCAATCCTCAAATAAAACAAAAATCAAATTTTCCATGCTTTATAGTTTGAAGAACCAATTTCTGGCATGTCAAGAACTTTGAATGCAACGGGCGTGAAAAAAAAAATGTGTACAAGTTGGAAATAATCCAAGCATAATGAAATCATGGAATAGTATACTTAGTGCCTCATTTTCCTCCATGCACTCAACGAATGAAATAAAAAATGAATTATCCATGCTTTATAGTTTGGAGAACCAAATTTTGGCATGTTATGAACTTTGAATGCAACGAGCGTGAAAAAAATAAAGAATACAAGTTGTAAATAACCCAAGCATGAAGAAATCATGGGGCACTATATTTAGTGCCTTATTATCCTCCATGCACTCCACAAATGAAACAATAAATGAATTATCCATGCTTTACAATTTAAAGAACCAAAATCTCACATGTCATGAACTTTGAATGCAACGGGTGTGAATAAAAAATTGTGTACTTTCTGTAAACAATCCAAGCATAAAGAGATCATGGGACACTATAATTAGTGCCTTATTATCCTCTATGCACTCTACGAATGAAATAAAAACAGAACTATCCATGCCCTGTAGTTTAAAGATCCAAGATCTCACATGTCATGGAAGTTCAAAGCAAAGTGTGTGGATAAAAAGCTACAAGTTGTAAATAAGTCAAGTACAAAGAATTCCAAAGCGCCCTACATCAAATTTCTTTGGTCATGTGAATTAATAAGCACTTGTAGAGGTTGCAAAAGTCTTCTGAGGATTTACATTTTATGCTCATTTTTATGAACTCACCACATAAATAAAAAACTAGGAATAAATATTATTGTGTTCTTTAATAGGCATAAAACTCAAAAGTCATGGAATTTGCACTAGCTTGGAAAAAAAATTCATTGAGGTGGATTTAAAGGTTAGGGTTTAGGATTTTCTTTAATCTTATTTTCTAAGGTTCTACAATTCAAGACCATTATCAATTCAATCATGATCAATTTTTATAACATAATACACCATATGATATGAAATTAGGAATAAATTACGGGTGTACTCTATTGATGAAGAACCTCAAAAGGCATGGAAATTTTCATAAACATGAAATGAAATAAACATGTTCAAGTTGCAAATGTTTTGAAAATTTAAAATTCACTAGTTTACAAATTTAATATATGCTCATTTTTCATGAATTCAATATGTGAAGATAAAAATAGGAATAAGCATTGTCATGTACATTAATGAGCCACAGAACCTCATAAATCATGACATATGCAAAAAAATAAATTAAAAATAAAAGTAGAAGTTGCAAATAGTTGGAGGACTTATAATCCATGAAGCATTTTCAGTTCATCCCCCTTTTTCTTATGAATTCTCTATGTGATTAAAGAAAAATATTTAGGATTAAATTATATCTTGTACTTCAATGCATAGGAATCGAAGAAGTCATGTAATTTGCATAAATATGAATTCAAAAAAATATGTACAAAGTGCAAATTATACTAAAAGCATTTACACTCTATGACCATCTTCAGTTCATGCTCTTTTTTCAGAGCAATACTATAGCATTGAATCCTCAATCTTAGAGTTTAGAATTTTAGCAATGTCAGTACTTACAAGTCCCATTAACTCTAACCAAGTGGTTAGATTTAGTGGTTCATGTGTAGGAAACCTAATTTTTGAAGTATAGTTTCAATGTTTTAGGCCTTGATACTGGAAATCACTTATTTTTCAAAACAATCCAAGCCCTTTGTTTTAAGAGCCTTGTAATCAACCATCAAAATCTTTCATGTGAACGCTTCACTAATGTTATTGTGTTTTCACCCGCTACAAGGAAGCAGTGTCAATTTGGACATTTTTTTGTCAATTTTTTGTCAGTTTGGACATTTTTTTGATAGAATTCTATCAGTTTGGATATTTTTGTCAATTAAGATGTGCCAATTTGGACATCGTTTTTTTGTAGTGACCCTAAACCCTAAGACCATTTGAATTTGTCAACTTTATGCGTAAGTGATATTGAATATGTATATTGTGGATTTGTATGGTTACAGTTTCAAAATAATTATTCATTTCATTATAACGTCCTTATTTTTGTTTAATTTAAAATAAACTAGTGTACATTGTGCCGTTGGTACAGTCACAATAAAGGTGAAAGCAATTTTCTATATTTTTCATTAAATAATAACTTCAAAATTCAATAATTTTTGCATCATAGGTCAAAATGCCACAAAAGCAAGCCTGTATCATTTTTTTGGCCTATTGCTTCTCAACGGTACAAAGGATGCCATTTTGGTATGCAATGTCCGAGAGATTCCAACATTACAAACAAAACAAAGAAGCAACATAGCTTTAAGGTATGGATTTGTAAAAGCTCAAAAAGGCGCTCAAGTATTGGAGGGGGGCAGATTGCAGAATAGGTTTAGGACATTTTTGTCAAATGTTTAATTTTGGAATGTTTTTTTTAATTTACATTGAAGGCAGAAAAAATTAAGTGGAAACCGTAGGTAATTTAACCAGTTTTTAGATTGCTAGTGGATGAACACCAAAAGTTGGAATTTAGGCCTTACAATTGGCTTTTCTTCTTCTTTGGCTCCTCTATCCTGGCTTGTTGGCTCTCTCTTTGCTTCTCTTGCCTCTAGCTCCAAAAAAGAAAGATTAAAAAGATTACTAAAAAATGTTTTAGAAAAGGTGAAGATTTCTACCAGGGATTCTCCTCTTGATTTGGTGTATTGTTTCCCTTTTATCCGTGGAAATTGTCCATGTGTTTCAAAAGAAAAAGAAGCAAAAAATGCGGAACTTAAAATAGAAAATCCAAAATAACCCCACTTACCTTCTTTAAGGGCCGCAGGTTTGGAGGTCTCTATGTGGCAATGGGCTCTTCTCTCATGCGGCGATGGGCTCTTCTCTTCCTTGAGAAACCTTGGCCACCTCTAGTGCTGTTTCTTTGCATCATGGGGTTTGCAGCACATTCTAGAGACTGTGCTTGAAGTTTGTGTCCTTGCAAGTTGGTGCTCCCGCCTGCTACGCTCCTTGTTGCGCTCCTTGTTTGCCTTGTTTTCAGCGTTTCTTTGCGTCACGCTTTCGCCCTACTGCATTCCCTGTCTCTGCTGCGGTGCATGTTGGTCTGCAACTTGAGCTAGAGTGGCTGTGGTGGTTTGCTACGGGAGCTGGAGCGCAACTTGAACTAGACGAGGTATTCTTCTTGCTCTGTTGAAATTTAGGTTTGCAATTGTAGTTGTGAGTCTAGCTTTCGTTTCAATACAAGGGTTCATGCTGGATTTTGCATTTTCCGATGTGTGGAGATTGTTAAAGTTTCCAATGCTGCGGTTTTAGGCTTGGAGAGAGCGAGCGCACTCTTGCGTATTGTTTTTTCTCCCTCTTTTGATTTTGGCATGAGGTTGTGGTTTTTGGTAATGCAGAGAATTTGGAATTTGAGTTTGGTGTGGACAAGTTGTTACGAGAGTTGTTAGGGTCAGAAAGAAGGTAGGGAGAACCGAGAGGAAAAAGAGGAGGGAGTGTTGTGAATGCGGGACGGAGAAGGCGGTTTGATTGGGCTTTGCTGGGGTAAAATTAGGGTTTCAGGTTTCGTATTCCAATTAGTTAGTCTCTTCAGTGCTTGAGTGGAAGGAAGAAGGTAGGGAGAGCGGAGAGGAAGAAGAGGAGGGAGTGTTGTGAATGCGAGACGGAGAGGGCGGTTTGATTGGGCTTTGCTGGGGTAAAATTAGGGTTTTAGGTTTTGTATTCCAATCAATTAGTTCCCTTAGTGCTTGAGTGGGGATTGTTTAAGGTTTCCAATGCTGCGGTTCAAGGGTGGTTTGCTTGGGCTTTGTTGGGATAGAATTAGGGTTCAAGTTTGTTGTTCCAATCAGTTTTGTACAGTTTCTTTGTGGTTTGATTTTGCTTTGCTTGGTAGAATTTAGGATTCTATTTTGTGGTTCCAGTAATTTCTTTTCAGTTTTGGATTCTTGTTCCAATCACCTTCATGCGATTTCTTTGTGGTTTGATTGTGCTTTGCTCAAGTAGAATTTAGGGTTCCAATTCGCTATTCCAATCAATTCTTCTCAGTTTCGTTTTGTTGTTCCAATTAGTTTCATGCGATTTCCTTGTGATTTGATTGTACTTTGCTCAGGTAGAATTTAGGGTTCCGATTTGCAAATATGATCCAAATTTTGTGCTACGTTTTGATGCTTATGAATCTTGTAGGAGCATTTTAAGTCAAGGGTGCAAAGCAATAAAAGGTACGTCATAGTAGTTGAGCTCAAATGATGTCAATTGCTTTGGTTAAATGTCATTGCTGTAGTGAGGTCAAGAAAGTTATTTTGTCAATTGATATTTGAAGAAATTCCAATATAGAGTGAAGCCCATAGCATTTCAGGTCAATGTCACTTTAGGTCGACTGGGATCAAGTTAGACGACGATAGGTAACACAATTTAGGTCAACAACAGGCACTTAATTCTTCCAATGCAAACCATTTCCGCCCCAATGAGTCGAAACTATAAGATAAGGTGCAGTTTGGGTTGACTCAACTTGAGTTGAAGTGCCAAAGCAACATATACATCTCTTACCCTAAACAAAATACAAAAAGGTAGAAGATATTGAAGCTAAAGTGGGTCCAATTTAGGTCGAGATAACTAATTCAGGTTGAGTCAACCTAAACAACACTCAACACACCACAATAAAGTCATAGAAATTACACAAGTGAAAGTTTGCGACTGAGGAAGTGGCAAAGTCAAGCAAATTAGGTCGACTCGAGCTAAATAGGGAACCCTCACCTTTGAATCCCAGACATCTAATTCAGGGCGAGTCGACCTAAACAGCAGTCAAAACACCACAATAAAGCCATAGAAATTGCATAAGTGAAAGCCTGCAACTAAAGAAGTGGCAGAGCCAAGCAAATTAGGTTGACTCAAGCTAAATAGAGAACCTCCACCTTTGAATCCCATACATCTAATTCAGGTCGAGACGACCTAAACAACAGTCAAAACACCATAGTAAAGCCATAGAGATTACATAAGTGAAAGCTTGCGACTAAGGAAGTGGCAAAGCCAAGCAAATTATGTCGACCCGAGCTAAACAGAGAACTCGCATCTTTGACCTAAACAAATAACACTTGATTCCTGAAGAGTAATCAACAAAGCAAGGCTAGAAAACATTGAAAAAGCAAAGAAAGAAATCAGGCCGAGTCAAACCCCTGCAAATCGCAGAGCAGAATATAAACATTGTAAGTTTGAAAAGCAAAGGATTACGATTGAGGTCGACTCGACCTATAAAATATGTTTGATCTTGCAGGTTCAGAATGGAAGAGCAGGTTCAAAAATTAGAGGTGTTTTACAAAAGAGTGGACAAGCTAGAAGATGACAACAATGGAAACAACTACGACACCAATGGGGAGTACTGGACATTTTAGAGCCCCGAGAAGATGGCCCACTGGAGTATAAGAATGCTTGCGTTGAGGAACATGATTTGCTTCTTTGCATAGTACAAGGACAACAAACCATACTATTCTATCTCCTATGACAAAAAGATTAAGGACATCATTCCCAACGTCGGTCAAATGATCAAAATCCATTGTGTTAGAGCACAAGTTGGAATTGCAAAGAAGGACCAGTATCATTTCACAATCCTTCTAGAGTCCTCACAAGTAGTCTTCAATATCACTCTATTCTTGGAGTCACTTGTGCCCACAGACCATAGTTCCGAAATCCTGGAGCTCAAGAAAAAGGTTGACAACAATTTTTTTGAAGACTTTTGCTAGAAAGCCAATTAGCGGAAAAACGCTCTGTGCAAAATTGAGGATTATTTTTGTGGACTTTGCGGTTCTAACTGCCAAGATTGATAGGACGAGGAAAGAGATGACTCCTCAATCAGAATCCCTAGATAGCCCTAGCCAAAGAGAAAGGCAAGGATCACAAGGCACACTTAGAACACAAAATAGTCGTGGGGCAAGGGAAGAAGGCCCAGACCCCTCCAACAGGAGCCAGGAAGAGCAACTTGGCGGGGTCCTCATCACAGCAAGTACTAAATCAGGCCGCCAGCAAACCTGCTATTGGAGAAGGAAGCTTTGCGTCAGCTGTGACTCAAGTCCCGCAGGCCTATGACCCAAGTCGGAAGCACAATTACAAGCTCTTTGCAGAAGTCTACAAGAGCTATTGGGCCATATGCAATGACACCTACAAAACTGATGAGAAGAAAAGCATACCAATTGAATAGCTCGTGAAGGCACCGGCACAATTGAATATGTGGAGTCACAAAACTCGCATGGCAGAAGATTTGATGCACTATTACTGACACATGCTAGATAAGTCTATAAAGCAAACACTCTGCGTCATGCCCGTCGGCCTAGAGGAGAAACCCCAACCTGAAGATTGGAAGTCAATCAGAACTAGGAACTTCTTCCTCATCAATGGATAGCATAGTATAACAGCCAGCCATATGATGGTAGATGCAGGATTGGACAAAGAAATTTTGAAGCACTTCTGCCAATAGGATTGCTACATAGTCTGGGCCAAGGATGATGAAAAGCTGAGGACAATCTCTGCGTATTACAATAGAGTAAATCACTTCTAGACAATGAAGCCGTCGTGGTCTACTAACATCTTGGGTGCAAGGATAGTTTGGGAGATCATGGGCAAACTAAGACATCCAAAGACACCCAAAGACCTCGCGCCACTGGGGACAGTCTCCAACGCCCAAAGAAACACAGAGAACAAGGTGAACAAGAAGAAATTCAAAGTAATCAAATTAGGTCGACTCAACCTAATATGTCTTTGAGCTTGTCTAGTGATGCAATTGCCATCCCTCATAAGGTTAGGTTGATTTGACCTAAATCCTAGTTTATC
This sequence comes from Neckera pumila, assembly GCA_963969595.1. Taxonomy (NCBI): domain Eukaryota; kingdom Viridiplantae; phylum Streptophyta; class Bryopsida; order Hypnales; family Neckeraceae; genus Neckera; species Neckera pumila. The sequence goes on from OZ018418.1 coordinate 4,986,182, forward strand.
ACACTCACTAAGTTCTATTCGGCTATTACACAAGAGTTTGAAACGGCTATGAACAACCATTTTGCAATGTTGGATGTCGTGAAGTCTCAGAAGGCAATTAGAGGAAAGGACGCTGAGGAGAAGCTCAAAGTCACAAACAAGCTTAAGATTATAACCACCCCCAAGGACGTCTACAAACTACGGAGCAAGGTGATATTCAGTTCCATACATGGGGAGCTCCTAGACCCGGACACATTGATGCCATTCAACAAAAAACCAAGTTGGAAGCCAGAGAACAGAAATTTGACACATGAATTCATCAAATGGATGGGGAATCTCTCATACAATGATCTTATAATACTTGCCAAGCACATTCTCTACATGAATCTCAAGAAAACAAATGAAAAGTACCCCAAGGTCACAATCAAAGTTGTCTCATGTGTTCTTGAAAACTGCTACACATGCAAGGAGTGGGTGGAGCGGCAAAAGAGAAAGTACCTCGTCAAGAGAAAGTTCCATCTACTCGATAAAGATCTGTGTTTGTTGAATGCATTCAACAAAATCAACCCGGAGAACTGGAGAAAATTCAAATGTAGTCGCAACATTAATAGTGCAACAATGGATGTCCTTCTTGAGCAGCCAGGCGTTGACTACTGGGGGGAAGCTAAGAACACCAGGGCAAAGAACAAGTCTGCTGAAGAAATGTCCCCCTATGCTGCAAAATTCTTCAAAGTGTTTCTGGAATGAAGGTCAAACTTTGTTTCACCGCAGTCGCCCGCGCACTACCGACCATACAACATTGTGAACAAGAGGCATGCAGACTAGCCAAAGGATGTGTGGAAGGAGACCCCTTTGAACGACATTAAATTGGGAGTAATGGGCTTTTGGTACATGCCACTGGTGACAAAGAAGGCAAAGGCCACACTGGCCAAACTATACTTTCACGCGGTGATGAAGTCATTCCAGGAGAAGAAGTAGCCCAGGATAGAAGAAGTCAACACCTGGCTCATCATTTGCTCGGACCTGGTTGAACAGACTTAGACCTTGCCACTTCATGCAGAATAACAAGGTGCTCAAAGACTACAAGCTAGACTTTGCCAATTATTACTCGGTGAAGCAAGAATGCATGGGAGACTACTCCTTGAACAATAGCAAGGCAGTCGAAAAGATTTATTTTGCATTTCTGTAGAATCCCAAGAACCCCAACATTGTCATGCAAAACCAATGTACTGGGCCCCAGACATTGAAGTGTTCACAAAGCCAAGGGCCTACAATGAGGTCAAATACAAAATCCACGACACCAAGCTGTGAATGCAGTTCTATTTGGGCATTTTAAGGAGATTTTGAGTCGTGGGCAATGTGTTATCATTATTTGCTGGAACATAACTTATTTGTGCCGCAATGGTAAGTATTGTTTAGGTTGGATTGATCTGAATAAGCATGTGGTCGTAATCCTATGTTCATTAGCTTTAAGCAACCTTTAGGTCGACTCGAGCTAACTAGACATGAATGTCTAATTCATAAGTGTTATCCATGTGCCATTGTTTCAGGTCGTCTTGATTTGAATAGTCTTTGTTCGTCATCCAATGTCTCACACCTCCATTTCTTGTGCAGAGGAGTGGATTGGATGTGTATGTGGTGGGACTAGCAGAGGAGTCCGAGCAGTGGACTACAATTGTGCAGACAACCAAGTTTCTTGACAAGAATGACTTCCTTCCGATAGGGTATTTTGTCGATATGGAGAAGCATAGCAAGAAGCCTGTTGGGTTGGTAGCTTTGTCTTCATCAAGGAGAAGATGCAAGTCCGCATAGGACAAACCCTATACACCCTCCAAAAAAAGCCCGAGTCTTTGAGCTCAACAATGGAGAGGAAGACGAGGATACAGAGGAGGAAGACTAAGGTCTAGATGATGTCCCCACAGAGCACTTGACCCTGTTTAAAAGCATTAGGGGGTCGGCATTGGATTCATCGGGGCAGCCAATCTCGATGCAGCCTTCATCCATGCCATTGCCTACAGGGCATTATGGGAAAAGGAAAAGGAAGAATCCCGCCCATGATGACCATGACGACGAAATTGCTCAGTTAGGAAAGAGAGATTGAAGGATAGAGTCAAAAATATAGAAATATATGTGGCGACAAACAAGAGAATGGATGAGATGTGCGCATTGCTAGTGAGATCAAATGCCAAAAGTGACAATCAATATGCGGCAAATATGAATCAACTAGCAAGTATAGCGCCACTTGCCTCATTACTACCAACTCTAGAAAAGCCTCAGCTAATGCTCTAGGATTTGCGGTCTACAACAAATGTAGGCAGTGAGTCCAGCGCACAGAGGCTTGTCAAAGAGCTGGCTATTCCTTCTCGCCTTGCTCCTGCTCTTCGAAGGATGTTTGCCCCAAGATTCCTCCTCCACCCCTAGAGTCCAGTATTGTACTTGCAGCAGAAGCTGAGGTCGGCGCCCCGTCCACATCATTGATTGCTTCCATCAACGCAGACAATGCCCAAGTGACCCTTAAGCCCACTGGAAACGATCACCAGAATGCACCGTTGCCTGGTTCAAATGCACCTGCAGGTTTTCCCAAATAATCACTTGATGTCAATTATATAGTGTTAGCTTGACTTGAGCTGATTTGTATCATAGTTTGTAGGTAGATGTAGACTTTCAATAGCGGTCTGAATATTTTTTGAAACAAATTTGCTATTGGACACGGCCATGGGGTTTAACATTTTGAATATCATTTTTGTTATTGAACATTCATTACTTCATGATTTAATATATTCAATGCGTACAAATTTCTTCCTTGTATATTCTTTCATTGCAAGCCCAATCAATGTTCCAAATTTGCCTCCAGTCCCCAATTTACAATCGTCAAGAAGTCCTCTTCCATCGTCTCCCATTAATGTTGTATGCAGTCCAGGCATAATTATCCTTAATACAAAAATGTGGTAAGATAATACAAAATATCGTCCTAGGGAATTCTACTACGTTATCGCAAACTAAGGATGTCTGGATCTCACCAAAAACATCCAAGCAATCACGTCTTTGCTCTCTTTCCGGATATTTCTTTCTTCCGGATTCTAATCCAGATCCATCCTTTCCCAAATTCCGGTTATTTTTAATCACACTCTAATTTTATGTACCCCTGTTTTATCCTCAGAGGGTCCACTGTTGATCTTTCAAGAGGGGTAGGGACTTCACCACTCAAAATTCTCACATTCAAACACACATACACACACAAACTACTTCCGATTTTGTAATAGGGAAGAGAAAGATAGCAGTCCTCACAACTCCTTGGAAGGCCTTTCTAGAAAGCAGGTCACTCAAAATTTACTCCCTAACACCTTCACTACAACGATAGATCAAAGCACTCGGAATCAGTAGGAACGCGTGTGTTCTAGAAGCTAGACTCATCTAGTAGTTGGTAGGCCTTTCGGAGATGGGGAATATTTTGCTGGCAGTTGCTTACGTCTGCACGAAACCCTTCCTGAGTTCCGGACTTGCATCCACTCCAATCCTTCTTGATTACTATCCTAGCAGTGTAAAAGCACAGTGCACTAATCTTCTTTCACAAATCCAGAACTTTCATGCAAATGCACCCTATCAATCAGACCCGGTTGCCTTATATCTAGACTACCCCTCACCCGTCTTCCTCGCACCTCAACACCCTCGTGAACAATCCAACACATTCGTATATATAGCCGGAATCAAAAAAGTCCACCAAGTGGTCTCAGCTTAAGAAAAACAAAAGAACATAAACAAATGTACTCTAATGGGCTAGGATGGAATGAGAGGGCAACAAGCTTGCTCTCCCCTTAAAACCCAAACAAAAAGCCCAAAAGCAAAAAGGGCACATCCCAAAATCAGGGTGACCAATCACACTAGCTTCCAAGATAACTGGAAAATCCAGGCCGGTGGCCTCCTAGAAATTTGGAATCGGGTCCCACCACCAAAAAATTTGAGGCAAAACGAATTCAAAAATTACACACCAAAAACTAACAAACTAACTATTTCCTCCTTGATTTTTCATGCTGCTCCCTGCCTTGGTTGGTGGCGACTTCACTGGCGTGTTCCTGGCCTATGCTTGGGTCTGAATCTAGCGCCCTTATGGCGGTGTGGCATCATCTTCAGACTCCGCTCCAGTCTCACATTCTTGTTCTTTATCGTCCGAGATCTCCACCTAGGACGACTTAGCCTTGGTCGGAGAAGCTTGCTTCATGTGCGCAAAATCGGTTGGATGGGTCCAAGCCGGATTTGTGATGATACCTGAATGCTCACCCAAGTTATGACAGACAACCGACTTTGGTGTCGAAAAGAGCACGGCTCTAGTCGGTTGGGCGGGCACAATATCCGGGTAGAAGATGATCTTCATTTCCGGATTAGGACCTCTCAACTTTTCCAGAATTGATGCATCCAACTCTATTATAATCGGTGCTTCCGTCCTCATCGAAACGGATGTTCCGGCTCCCTCCTTTCCAATCAGCAGGGGTATACCAGATTGGTCAATTATCATTTCCTATCCCCTAACAGGAATCTGATCCGGCCCTACCCCAGGTCGATCACTTAGTGCATTTTAGAAATGATGTGTGGCATAATGTAGAGAAGGATTTATTCTCTTGAGGTAAATTTTATAATTTTATTACAAATAAAGTAGGGTTCATTTAAAGGAAAAAATCCATTATAAGTAAGTTAGGTAGCCTGAAAATCTAGACCATTAATTTTTTTTACATCTAATTTAGGAGCTAGTCACTGGGATCCCCCATACTGTATTTAGTAGGGTCCGTATGTCTAGTACAATATAGCTGGGTGTATTGCTGGGGATTAGACTTGGCCCGGTTGAAAATTCAAGGTGAATAATGGTTGATCTTCGTGGATGTGCGATGATTAGGTTTTGTTCTCAGCCTGTCATGTTTTGGTAGTCAACATTTTTGTTAAGGATGCATATTTTGGCACCATAAATTCTGTTGTTGCCTCCCATGTTTTGTTTTTCTTGTATGTCTTCTATGCTTCTAAAGGTATGCTGGCCCAAAGTGGAATCTGAATTATACAACCAAGCTTAAATTGAATTTGTTTCAACTAACCATTTTGCAAAAGTTTCTCAGTAAACTTACCTGAAAGCCAAATTGAAGTAACCTTAATCCCAAGTGGTTTGACATATTTTGGAGCGTTTTTGATACCCTAATCTAACATTTAAAAAAAAAGTTGGAATGCCATTGCTATATTTTTGTGTTGTATTTCAATTTTGGGTATGTGATATATTTTTTTCTTATAGAAATACATTGGTGTCCTAAAACTAACAAAAGTGTATGAGCCTCAAGAATAGGACGTCAACAAGAAAGATATACTTGACACTAATAAAAGTTTTATCTAAAAAAATAGGGCGCAAAAAAGAAATAACCTTCTCAAACCATCCAAAATGCCTTACAAACAAGATAGGATGTGAAAAAAAAACAAAAAAAACTTATACCAACAGTAAACCTTAAACCAAAAGTAAATGAGTGTGAAAAAAGAGTAAAAGTACATTCTAAATCAACTAGCCTAACCAAAACAAAATTGATGTCAATAAAAAAGAAATATTGTCCACCAACAAAAGTGTCACAAAAAAAATAGGGCACAAAAAAGACATACCCTTTTCAAACCACCCAAAGTGCCTTACCAACAAAATAGGATGTAAAAAAGGAAAAAAAAATTTACACCAACCATTCACCCTAGACCAAAAAAAATAGAGTGTGAAAAAAGAATAAAAATACACCTTAAATCAAATAGCCCAAATTAAAAAAAATAGGATGTCAGAAAGAAAGAAAAGTTTAACATCAATTATAGTCTCTCCACCAAAAAAATAGGGTGTGGGAAAGAAATTCATGCTTCATACCATGTGAAAATGCTAAAACTAAGTTGTTTCAAATCGCATGGAACATGATTGATTTCTACACGTATAGTCTTTGTACTTTTTTTTTAACTTTTTGCTTTCACTTTGCTTTTCAATTCACTTTTTTCACTTATAAAGAAAATTGCATAAAGAAAATTGCCCTCACATGTCTAGTATAAGTAATAATAGAGTAACATAATATAGGCCATTTTGCCAAATTATATAATTATAGAGGCCCTTTTATTTTGAGGCCCTGGAGGTAAATAGCCCCTTTAAAATACCCCCTTGCCGCATGGGGGGTATAGAACATACAAAGAGTGATCCACCCAAGGCCCTACCACCCTGGTCGGAGTCTGCAGGTAGTTCTGGATATCCATGGCATTCAAAAAACCTTCAAAAGCCGAGGCCTTCCCTGGATCCAGTTGCCCCAACAAGTGTTGCATCTCCTTCAACACCTTCTCCATTTACGCTTGGTAGTCAATGACGACCTTTAGTACATTTGTTCTGGAAGGGTTATTTTTTGCCGTCAACTTGTGGTTGAAGAGGTTGGCTCTTATGACTTGATCCGCCGGGGGTGCAACCAAAGCTGACAGATTTTGGACAAGACTGGTAGCGTTTGAATCCTTTGTCCTTGCCACATCCAGCTCTCCTTCCAATTGGGACACTTGTGCTTGGAGATTGGTTCGGTCCTGCTCCATGTTTTGGATCTGGAGCTCTTTCTCTCTCAGCGCCCTCGAATTTGACCTTTATCGGATCGCGTCTGCTATTTGCTCCGATCGGCCACTCCCAATAGGAACATAGTGTTGGTGATATAGTTCGACATCTTGTTGTGAATATGCCGGCACTGATTGATCCAATGAAGTCCGTGTCTCCAAAATTCCATCATTTGCTTATTTTTTTTGGATAATCCGATTGCCCTTCTTCATCCAGAATCCCCTATTTGCCTCGCGTAGCCCAAACTGTCGACTCTCGTCTCTTAATCCGCTTCAGCAGGTGCGGTTGCTCCAATTCCTCCTCTTCGGGTTTGGCCTGAGTATGCTGTTCCGGTTGGATTTCATCTATAAAACCTTACTTCAAAACCTCTTGTGGGAGCCCGGAATGCCAAATTCTTTTACTTTGTAATAGAATTAGGTTAAGGACATTTTATTTCCATATTTTTTTTGTTGTTTTATAGGTAGAAGTACAAAGTTTAGTAGAGTTTTAGATTAGCCACTATAGTATCTTTTAAATGAGATAAAATGGTTAAGACGGATCTTAATTGTTTTTGTCTTGTATCGGAAATCGGAAACCTATGTGGGATCACTACCGGGATTCTAGAAATTTGGGGTTGGTCAAACCAATATCAAAAACGGAACCAGGAGCTAACGGTCACTAGTGGGAAAGTAGGAGAGTCGTTGAACGGGAACTATTTCCCGGTGAAGACGGGAACGGTCATTTCCAACGGTAGGGAAACCGACTCGGAAATTGGATGGGCGATGGAGAGGAAGGGGTCCTATAGAAGCATCCTCATTCTATCTTCTCATTTTGGTGTTTCCCAATTGTAAGTGAGTGGTTTCAAGGAATTATAGCGCTGAGAGCTTAGAGAACTGTGAGCTTTGAGATTTTGGTTCCGGTTGAGCGATTGTAAGATTGCCTAGCTCTGTGAAAAAGAACAACAGCAGGATGCAACTGTTTAGGGTAAAGAAGAGTGAAGAGGTTGTTATTTGCTCCAAGTAGTTGCTTAGAGCCATAGTAAAGGCTAAGGTGAGTGAAGAGTTGCCTTTGCTCAAACTCCGGTCCGTGACGCCTGAAATACCATAGGATACCAAAGAGAAGGCGCTCTTGCGGGAGGACCTAGTGAGGCTGGGATGCGATGGCTTCATACGGAGGCCTTGGAACTTAAAGAACAAGGTGATCGTGGGGGAGCTACTTATAAAGCAATCAAGCAAGTGACATCACACAATTCGGGCGCACCCAACAGGATGAACTCCGGAGATGTGGGCAAAGGTGTATAACTTTCCCAAGGAGGGGGAAGGAATGGTTGGATGGATTGACGACTTTGATGATGGTAAGTTCTGCAAACCGGTCAACCCCAAGGATGGATATACAGTGGCAGATTGCTCAAACTTAAGGCATAGGAGAATTCTGGAGTTTTTAGTTCCGATTCTGAATTTGGAGTGTCCTACCCGGGCCACCATTACCATAGCAAATACCATTTTTGGTGCGCTGACCAGAGAGAGGAAAGTGAATTGGAGTTTAGTATTGAAGGAAGTTGTGGGCAACATGGTCTTAGTAGTAGGCAAATCCAGACCTTTCGGTCTCTCTCCCTTTCTCTTCCACCTCTATAAACACAATGAATTACTGAGGGGAAAGGAAGTAACCAAGTACAGGGCTGCGGATGTAATGTTACAGTATGACATTAGTCCGGAAACGAAAGAGAAGAGAGGAATGTCAATAGCTGAGTCAGAACCGGAAGAAGAACCAGAAGAATCCCAAAAGAAAGGCAAGGGATTAGTTGGAGAGGGGACAAGTAAGGATCAAGTTTGGTCGAAGTCCAGTGACCTTCTTGGGGTGATTATAAGTGAACTGAAGGGCATCTGAGAGAAAATGATGAGTGATAAGGAGGTGACCCAAAACTTTGAAAACCAGATAGCAAGCTTAACCGGTCAAATAAAAGATTTGAAGAAGGAGGTAGGGAAAAAGTCTAAGGTGAAGGTAGACAGCTCCCGGCTGAAACCTTAGACACCCTTAACCGGATCCAAAAGTTTGTTGGAAACCCGGGTGAGATAATTAACAAAGCCAAACTTTTTGAGGTCGGGATTCTCAAGGAGGGATCTCAGATGGGACCCAAGGTTGTTGCAGTCTTGGTGTCCTATCATGAGAAGATGGAGCATACCTTGTTTGAATTGAGAAAAGTCATGGAGAATGCGGGTATGTACCTAGAATCGGAACCGACAAAAGTCAAACAAAAGGTGAAGGAGGAGACTCCTATTAAGGCAATGCCGTCGTAAAGTTCAGCTGACCAAAAGTCAAAGGCAGGGACAGAAGAGGAGACCACACCAGTCAGCCACTCCAAGTTGAAAATTGACACGGCAACTGGAAAAGGGTTATCACCTGGATTCTAGACTCACAGTCAGAGTAAGATTGTAGAACTAAATCTGGGTACTCCACAGAGCACCCTTTCCAGTCGGTCAAACAAGTGTCGCAGCACAAGGCAAGCAAATTCCCAGTTATACTCCCAAAAACCACTCTAAAGCATAACAAAGTGACTCTAAAGATCAAACCCGCGAGATTTTGTGAAGTATCTAACCTTATTTAGTACCTAAGCTCAGTCAGTATCCATACTTCCCTTTCCGGTCCTAACACAATAACCGAAAACACAACAACACCGAAAACTACAATCAAACCCTTCTCTCCTTTCTCAATCTGTCCAACTATCCGATTAGGTCTGATCAACTCCTATTCACTCCTACTCTCATCCGGTTTAGTTTTATCTTTGTTTCACCATCAGAGGGTTTGCCGCTTGCTTTTGAGAGTGGCAAGCCTGCCATTCCTTCCGTGATTTATAGTGGCTAAAGGCCCACTTTTCTATCCTCCAATCTCCTACACTAATCCGAATCAGGTTTGATCCCTCACAGCAATCCAGAGAACTTTCCGGATCATAGGTCACACAAAGACCCCCCGTACGATCCTCTCACACTACAACGACCTTGGCGCCAAGTTCCATCTGTACAACGTCAGGTGGTTACAAGTGTATCCATCCGTTCCAACATCAACTAAAGCTCTTCCGTTTACCAACTAGGGTAGCGAGATCTCTCAGGAGATTGATTACTCAACCGGATTTTCCACCAGGAGTTCTAGTGCGACTAAAAAATACCTCCCTATCCGCTTAGCCAAACAACGGCTGTCTTGCCCGGAATCCTAAACCTTAGAAGTGCTGAGGAACTGAAATCGACTCCCAACTCTTTCACTACCCGCTCACTTGCACATAAGATCAAAATAAGAACACCAAAGGGAGAAATCACCCTCAAACCAACGTGCACCTTTCTAACTCCTCACCATACAGCCCTGCCACACACGGGAAGGACACGCAACAAGAAGCCAATAGAAGGTACAAGCAAAATTTAGGCGAAAAGACTTGCAACTCCCAAGCAGGGATTGGCTTATATACAACTAATTTACAAAGGCAAAAAGGCCCTCTTGGAAATACGCGCGGAACTTCTGAGTTCGATCCTAATCAGCCAGACCACATCAACATCTGATCCGGTCCAAAATATCTTACACAAAAAACATTCCTACCTGCTTTGCAACTCCCTCACCCAGTGTAGGACTTTTGGGTTCTGCGGGTAACTAATTGAAGACATCCACCAAATTCCTGCTCTATTCCCTAGCTGTAAGATCCGGAAGATCTGATCCTGGCGATGAATCCAGCTAAATTTCTTGTACAAGCCCAGTCCTTTGTTGACTCTTCTTTGATTTGAAAGTCCGATCCTTAGGCTCCCTTGGATTTGATCCTTCTACCGTGAACGAATCCGGCAACAAGAGCTCCGAAAGATGGATCTCTCTGGAGTACATGGATCCGTTCAATTTCTGGCTCCTAACGTCCATCTGGTCGGCTGCCTCTCGTGCCGCCACCATTGTTGCTTCCACTCGATCGGTAAAGTCAGTTAGGATCCAAACTATCCAAGAACCGGATACTTTCTTCTCCTCGTGTACTTCCTTGTCAAACAACTTTGCCTTGACAGTGGTGGATCCGGAAGCTCCAAGAGTGGCCTTCACTATCTCCACCACCTTCCGTGTTGCGTCCGCCATCTTCTAGACGGCGGTCTTATCTTCTTTGAAGGCAACCATTTCTACCTTTAATGTGTCGACTTCCTCCTGAAGTCGACGAATCTCTACCTCTTGCTTCTTATATTCGTCCGGATTGGTGATGTGTAAAGCTACCTTAGTCAGTAGCTTGTTGTCTACCAACGCACCCACCAAATCTCCAATATTAGAGAGGGTCCTTCTCTTAACCTCCCAATCTGTTTGTATTCAGTAGAGGATGTGGATCAACTGATTGAACGGATTAGTCGGATCTTTGAGATCCGGGATCTTCACTTCCAATCCTTGTTCTGGAGTTGACCGGTTGGTAGGAGGGACTCCTCTCTTATGAGAAGGCGTCATCTTCATTTGCTTCCTTGTCTTGAGGTGCTCCTCTTCATCTTCTTCCTTTGCCTCTGGTTTGGATTCGGATATGTCCTCTAGTTCGTCATCCGAACCCGACTCCCCATACTTCAAGATGGACTCCTGAATATTCCATGTCTTCTCTTCCGTGTTGGTGAGGAGTTGGTTGCGCTGGTAGAGGTGAAAGAGGTAGGGACTCAAAGGCGTGGCCCTACTCTTTCCAACTCTCGTAACAAGCTAGGACACCAAATCATAAAAGATCCGGGACCAGTTTACTTTTTGTTCCCCGCTCAGGGCCCCCAAAATAGTGTTGCCGATGGTCATCGTCACCCTCGTCGGCTTCTCCGGATGGACGATCGGAATCAGGAACTAGAGAAGGCGAAGGTGTTGTTTGTCTACACAATCCGTGATTGCATATCCGTCCTTGTTGCTTGGCTCTCCATGAAACTTATTATGGATGAATTTAGCCCTCTGTCCTACCATGCCTAGACCCTCTAACCAGAAGTCGTAGACCTCTCTCCACCTCTTTTCTTCCCACTCGATTGGACGACTCCGGACAGTGTTGTCAAACTAATTCAACAATTTGTCCCTTAGCTCTCTCATCATCCGCTCCTCTCTAAACCCACAAGGTTTGTCCATCAACCCTAAACAGCCCATCGCGCTAAGGTCGTCCATGAACTCGGTACTTGCCGGTTCCTCGGGGGGGATGACCGGAACTACTTTCTGGAGCTTAATCTCTGAGGAGGAACTGGGCGCTCCCGATCTACTCTTGCGAAGTTGAGGCATGGACACGGACTTGACTAGCTGGACCCTTTCCGGTCGCTACCTCACTCTCTCCTAGCCGCACATCCCGTTTCCTCACTTACTCTCGTCCGATCTCAACCAGAAGGCAACACAAAACCTGAAGCCCGTACAATCTCGACCTCTCACGCACTCACGTACTCGCATTTAAGTTTCTGCGCGTACATTGACTTTGGCGCAGACGGAGGCGTTAAAGGGCTCAAAGTCAACTCCAAAACTTGAGGAAAGTAAAGGAGCAAAAATGGAGAAGACCTTTATATAGTCCCAGGACCCCAACTGGTCATCATGACCTCTTCCGGTCCGGTCCATAGCAATCCGGTTCTACCCAAATCCAATCCGAGATAAGTTCCGGATATGATTCCGCTCCTGAGTACTAATGCTCTGACCGGATCAGATCCAATTTATTCCTTATTGCATTAGCTTTGTTAACCTTCAGTCTTCTTCTGCCTCCTAGCAAGATTTGGATCCTAATTATTCATTTTCGTTCCAACTTTTAGGTAAGCAAAAAAAACTCAAAAGTTCTGGTTACGACAATAAGCCAACATCATCTCGACAGAAATCAACATCAAAGAGGAGAAGGGAGGCGTCACCTATACTTGAGCTTGAATCTAAGGAGGGTGAGTTGCTAGAGACCACTAAGAAAGAGGAGAGTCAGTCCGAATCAGGGGAAGAGACCGAGGAAGGAGAAGAAGAATCCAAACCGAAACCGGAACCTGCATGCAAAAGGGGAAAGGTAAACCTCCAACTGCTCCAAAGGAGAAAGTTACTAAGTCTACTAGGGCTGTCCGGACGTCCAACATCCAACGTCCGCTATCCCTCGGACATCCCGTGACATCTGAATTTGACATTTATAGAGTGAACGGTAAATTTTGTACATCACCAGCGGCCACTTGGCTCGTCAGTCCTAGTTATCTGCCCCCAATCGACGCCTCGTCCGCCACCCCATCTGACCCAATCGACGGCCCGTCCGCCAAGCAGTCCGCCTTGACCGACGCCCCATCCGTCGTCCGTCCGCCAGTCCGTCCGCCATCCGTCCGCTAATATATATCTTATAACATACCATTGAAAAGGTATTGTCAAGAGCTTTCCAATGGTATATTATGCATCCAATTTGGCCAAAAACTCCATAGGTGGGATCCTTCCAAAGATTGGGGTCTGCTAAGCCGTCCGCCAATTTGTAGTCCGCCCAGTCGTCCGCCCAGCCGTCCGCCTGTGTGCTCGTTCATCCGCTATTATGTGCTGCATCATATACCATTGAAAAGGTATTGTCAAGAGCTTTCCAATGGTATATTATGCGTCCAATTTGGCCAAATACTCCAAAGGTGGGATCCTTCCAAAGATTGGGGTCCGCCAAGCCGTCCGCCAATTTGTAGTCCGCCTAGTCGTCCGACTAGCCGTTGCCTGTGTGCCCGTCCGTCTGCTGATATGTGCTTCATAATATACCATTGGAAAAGTGTTGTCAAGAGCTTTCCAATGGTATATTATGCGTCCAATTTGGCCAAATACTCCAAAGGTGGGATCCTTCCAGAGATTGGGGTCTGCCAAGCCATCCGCCAATTTGTAGTCCGCCTAGCCGTCCGACTAGCCGTCTACCTGTGTGCCTGTCCGTCCGCTGTCATGTGCTTTATAATATACCATTGAAAAGGTATTGTCAAGAGCTTTCTAATGGTATATTATGCGTCCAATTTGGCCAAAAACTCCAACGGTGGGATCCTTCCAAAGATTGGGGTCCGCCAAGCCGTCCGCCAATTTGTAGTCCGCCCAGCCGTCCGCTTGTGTGCCCCTTTGTCCGCTATTATGTGCTTTATAATATACCATTGGAAAGGTATTGTCAAGAGCTTTCCAATGGTATATTACGCGTTCAATTTGGCCACTAACTCCGGCAGTGCGACCCTTTCAAAGATTGAGGTCCACTAAGCTGTCCGCCTATCTACCTATCCCCTTAGCCGTCTATCTGTTATTGTATGTTTCATAATATACCAATAGAAAGATATCATTGAGAGCTTTCCAATGGTATATCATACGTCTAATTTGGACAAAAACTTCAACAAGGGAACCACTCCAAAGATTGGGTGCTAGCCATTATTTTAATTCTTGTAATCTTCAACACTCTTGGAGTTCTTATCTTCACCTAAAAAGATCGAATAGGTCATTATTCAAAAAACACAAGTGGCTCGCTTGCAATTGTATTATTAAAATCTTAGTATGCTTGATTAGTAAATATTACTAAGAGTCTAACCATATAGTTTTCTTTTTTTCAATTCAATCAATAATGTAATCTCTAAATATGTAGATTGATTATGTAACTTTCTATAAAATGATTTGTATATGCACAATTTTTTATCGCCACTACATTTCTTAGATTATAAATTTGTGGCATACATTTAAAATTCTCTTTATATTAATGCCTTTGGTCATATTTAGTTGATATTTATAGTAGTATTGAAATTTTCTTGTGAAGTTAATAAAACTATTTTTTGTGATTATATGTAGTTGTAATCATTAAAGTACAATCATTAGTTTCAAGGTACCTATACTACAAAGTGATATTGTGTAAAATTAGGTGTGATGACATTAATACATGTTAAAACATATGCCGTAAAATTTTGAAAAAATCCACAATGCATACTCATTGCCTAAGGTAGAGTGAGTCCTTTATTATGGTGGGCAATATAATAATATATGGCCAGCATACCCACCCTTGATTCTTAGAATGATTCACAATCCAAAAAGTTGTAAACCGTTAATATTTGTATTTGAAGAATGAAGTAAGTAGTAATCTTTCAGCGACAACTAATTCCACAGCGAATAGAGATTGAGAAATCGCAGCAAGAGAGACTTGTAGAAACTAGGTATTCCAAACTCCTTGGCAAGTACCCTTATAGATTGCAGTTTACACACTGCGATATATAAGAGTACTTTTCAAGGAGAGTGGAATACATTGTTTCTACAAGTCTCTCTCTTGCTGCAATTTCTTGGTCCCTATTCAACGTGGAATTAGTTGTTGCTAAAAGATTACTATTTACTTCATTCTTCAAACATTGAAGTTGACTCTTCATTAGCAATCGGCTTGTAATGGTGGTGATGTCTCCAACACATTCTCACTCCAAAGACAATGTACTTTACTATTAGGATTGGAACAGCTTATACATTCATTTACTTGTGAGAAGTCACATTTTATAGTGATGGTACAATTATATTTGAATTGCATGTACATTCTTCAATTCCTTTCAATAAATTGTAATGTCATTTGTAAATACTACATGGTGTTGGAAAATTGTGCTATTGATTGTGTGCTTTGTGTGTCATTGCATTGCTTATTTTGCATTAAAATATGTAGCTTCTTTCTAATTGCAACGCTTTCAAGCAACTATAAATAGAGAATTCTTCGAATTTCAAACTTTAGAGTAGTTTCCAAGACCCCCGTTTCCTTAGAAAACTCCCAAACTAATGAATATGATGTTATAGCTGCAATGAATTTATAGCTTCTGAAAATAAACTCTACCATTTTGTAAATGAAATTCTAATGTGTTTTTTTCTCCAAAATCTACTGTGTTAGAGGCGCATTTACAAGAGCGCTCAACACTATGAAAAGTGAAGATTGCAATGGTACCCTTGCATGAACTCTTGAATATAAAGATCATAATCAATCATTGTCAAAATTAGATTTGACAATGCTACAACTAGACTTCAAATAAAATTTTGCATCAATTTTCAATTAAGAACCAAACTCATAAAAAATTCCAATTAGCATATAAACTCATAAAACTTCCAGTTAAAAACCCAAACTCATAAAAATAAAACTTCATTCCATAAATGATGAAAAAAAAGTGCAAGTTCTTCATAGTTGTAATTTGTACGGCCATCAGTACTTCATATAAGCATAATTTGGACCAAATCACTAAGAAAATTTTGAAACATTTACAGAGCTATCCTTACTATATTTTAAGATTTAAAGATAACCTCTCAGAAATCAGTTGAATTTATATTTTCCTATTTACTTAAAATCTGGTACATCATACAATTTGTACCACATCCTTGCCAAAGTCCAAACCAACATCCATCAACAACAAATATTGCCATTCTCATTCAAGATGAACATATATTTAGTGCCACTGAAGATCGTAATCATTAATAATTGAAAATTAGAAATGCAGTGGAGAATCTGAAAACTACATCAAATTTCACTTACCCTGTCATGCAGTGGTGCTGCATATATGCCATACAATCTACGCGCATACATCTTGCCTCTTATATTTACTAAATACTTATATACTTCTGTATAGTATGCAAAACTACTCATACGAACGTCAAAATTGTTCATCCGGTTAGGCCAACGACAACTATTGCAGAACCGATTGATGATGTGGGCCAAACCGTTCGCGTTCTCCGGGCCTTCTTGACAAGGCCACTCCAAATAGTCTTGAAACGCTAATGCCAATGTGTGGTGGTTAAACTTACTCATACTGTCCGTTTCTCATATTTAACTTCCAATTTTCATTGGACATGCAATCCCCGTTGATTTGCCGAGCTATCACTAGAAGAAAACTGTGTAGTACTTGTCAAAAATTGCGTTGTATTCAACAAAAAGTGTGGGGTCGATTTTGTTGAGTTCTCCCTTCATAACGCAAAATTTTGCATTCTAATACAAAATTTTGCGTTGTACTTGTCAAATTTTGTATTGAAAAGGTGGAATGCAGAATTTTGCATTATGAAGGGAGAACTCAACAAAATCCACCCCACACTTTTGTTGAGTACAATGCAATTTCTGTCAAATACATCGCAAATTTGACAAGTAAAACGTAGTTTTTGACAAGTTAAATGCAATTTTCTTCTAGTGTATTTTGCAAACCTCATATTCCTTTGATGCATGTGACAAACTTGGAATGAGAAACGCATGTGCATTTCTCCGGTGCAAATATGCTATTTTTGGATTCACCCACCACCTTTGAGCCAAAGCCTCCTTCATGTCACTAGTTGATATGAACACATACAAGGATTCAAGCGATTCTATAGCTAAGCTAGTCATTTTCCAATTGCAGACTCCAATATACACACGTGACTCTTCTTCTGGAAAGTGAAATATGATGTTGTCTAAAGAAATATCATTATGAAGATGTCCTACATCGTAGACCGCTCGCATGATGTATAGCAATGCCCATGCAAGCTTTGTTTGTTTCTTCCTAAATCGAGCTAGGCGGAAAGCGTTAACCTTCTCTGCATCCGTTGGATTGCTATACAGCAAGTGAACATGTATGTTGTCTACAATAGAATGATTCAACTTTAGCATCTGTCATAGTGTTCCGCCGTTCCACCAATACGAGTACCCTTCATTCCTTATTGCATGAACATCAGCAAACCATATAACTCCAATATGTGGAATCTTCACTGCCATTGATTCATTCGGTGTTTCAATTTTGCAAGCTCAAGATGTCTCATGTACTGGTTAGGTATCTTCACTACAAATTACCAAAAAAATTCGGTATCTCTAGACAACCATCAATCTTGACCCTCCAAATTGTTGCATACCCGCCCTTCTAGACTTCTTCTTCTTGCGGAATCACTCGTGTTGTGTCTGGAAGCGCTATGAGATGTTGTCTACTCTTACCCAATTTAGCAATTCCATCAGCGCTTCTCCACCAATGCAGAGACCCTCGTCTATTCTGTCTCCTTGAGAATGGATCACAATAGCTAATGAACAATTCAACTCTGAGAATGACTTATTGAAAGGCTTCATCACTTGCATGGTGATGCTTCCCATACTTTGTTAGAATGTCCTAAGTTGCATTCCATAATGCATCTTGGACCCTGTTCTTCAAGAAACGATTGAAGCCCCTCTTGTTTGTCTCTTCTTGCCATTCCAAAATGTTGACTAAATCGTTTCCACATGTCTGAACTGAATATTTCTAGACCCTCCTTACCATACCCAATATATTTGGTATGCAAGGACATAGTGATTTCTATCTCATAGAAGTCAACTGTGCATTTGATCAAAAAACATTTCAATGCTCAGTTGCGCTGCTCTTTATTGGGCGCACTGCTCAATGGGCGCTGATGTTCTTTGTGTTTCCTCTTTGCAATCTTCTTCATTTGCACCATTGTGATGGACTTTTTTGTATGAATGAATATTTTGAAATTCTCAGAGAACTTAGCTTTGCTTCCAAAGAAAATTACGCCGATGTTTAGGAAAGAAGCAATAAGGTGGCCCTCAAAATCTAACTTCTGTTTTCCCAAGAAAAAGAACCAACGGAGACCAAAGCCACCAAGCTTTCCGCTCTGCTCTTGCAAGATGCAAGGGAGAAAACAAAAGTAAGGAGCGAACAGGTCGTCCACCCTTCTTATAGCTTGGTGGACGGCAAGGTGGTTAGATGACGACGCACCGGACGGCCCGGATGAGGCGCACAGTTTGTTGTCTGCCAAATCCGACGGTCCGCCCGATCTGTCAGGAACGCAGATGGAGGGGGCGAGTCATTGAATGGTAGATGGCAAATGGAGGTGGCCCACTTGGACGGTAGCCGGCGGACGAAGGATGACTGCACGGATGGTGGCAACCGATGGAGGGTGAATGGTAGGACGGCAGCCGACAGACGAAGAAGATTGCTCGGACAGCGGAGGGCGGACAGAGGGGGATTTCTTGGACGGCGGGCATGCAAAGCAAACGATAGGATCGTGCCCGTTGCTTCATTGGATGACGAACACGCGTTCAATTCCTCGGGGGAAGTCATCACAAATTAAAATCTAAAAATGTCAAAGTAATCTTTTTTTTCTCCTTATGAAGTTAACTTTTTCAAAATATTTCAGAACTGGGTGAGTATGTTCTTGTCTTCAATCAAAGCTATTTCATTCACAAACTGCATATTTGAGCCATTTAGTGTATTGTGTATTTAACCCCTGAAGTCTCAATGGCCCTACAAGGGCCAATGTGACTTCAGATAGGCTCTTAATTGTTCAAATCTTATTGTGTTTTTTTGAAACTTTTTGGGGAGCTGTAAAAATACATAAGGTTCTTGGGAATATGATTTTTGTGTCAATTAGTGCCTAAGAGCAAAACTTATAGCACAAGAAGCCAAAACTAGAGGTCGGCGGGTAGCACAAAAATAATCACAAAAAAGTAAATTACTAATTCTTAATTTCTTTTTTAAAATGTTATATTTTTATATACTTGTAAACTTTTAATTCATTCTATTTGGATTAGGGATGAGAAAGTTACGGACAATTTTGTTTTTTGAGCAATCTGTGTATCTTTTTCAAAAAAATTATTTATAGAAATTAATTTTTAATGCAAATTTTAGATTTTTTTAGATTTTTTTTTCTGGATAGGATTAAATTTTCTTGCTAGAATGATCTCACCATTGAAATTATTATATTTCAATTCCATTTAGAGAAATTAATACTTTAGTTTTTTGTTCAATCTTGAATTTATTTCTATTTAACAATTTTTTAAAGAATGAAAATCAATTTTTTTTTGTTAAATTTTTTTTCTAGACTCGAAATTCAATCCATGAGCATATAAAATTTTAAATTCAAAAATCGTAGAGCAAAAAATTTCCAGAAATGGAGATCAAAGCCATCTTTTCATTTTTGAATGCTAATATCTTCTAATTGGTACAATCAAACTTCATGAAATTTTTACCACATGATTTCAGATAAACGAAGCACAAGACCCTATGGATAGATTCTTAAGAGATTGAATTTTTTGCATTCTTGAGTGAATGCAACAAGAATGGCAGTTTTATATGATTTTTGGTAGCAAAATGGCTTTGGGACTTTACGGGTTAAAAGGTTTTATTTTGGTCAACATAATTGTCCCTCATCAATCTATCCTCACCCAATTTCATTCATGCATATCAAATTCCACAATTGGAAAAAATAAACTAAATTTCTATTGAATTTTTTTATATGCTTTTCATGATAACTTAACAGAATTCATTGACAGACATTGATGATGAATTCTTCTAATTCGATTGCCTACATATATACTAGTCAAACATCATTTCTTCAATTCAAATATTCAAAAATTATATATTCATCATCCAGGCAACTACTGCACTTAATGTAAGTCAACTTTTCTAAAGATGAAGCATTCGTTTTAGTGCTTGACCTATTTTATTTGAGACCACTTGCCACAACCGTTCCAGAAGAAGGGAAATCAAGGTTGCTAGCGTGTGAGCCTGTGAGCGCAAGCCTGGAGCCTGTGAGCTTGTGAGCAGGGAGTTTTTTTTAGGAAAAAATGGATGATGAACCTATGACCATGGATGTAGGTCATTTCAATTTTGTGAGTTCATTTTTCCAAAATTTAAGTCTTTTACAATCCTTTAAAAAAAATCTCCACTACAACAATCAATTGTACTCAATTTTGATAGAAAGCACGCAATGCAAATGTGTAAAGGAAAATAAATCACGCCCAAGAATTTTACTTCTCACATCCATCATATAAAAAAATAAACAAGTTAAACATTTGAAAATCAAGATTGGAGAAGCTTATCCATTTAGGACATTTGGGCACATTAATTTTGCTGGGTTCAAGATCTTTGTCAGCAATTCATTTGTCCACTTACAATCCCAAAACAAAAAATTTCAAAGCTAGAAACATCCATTTATGACCTACAAACATGAAATCCCAAAGATAAAAATGTCCATTTTATCACTGAACTGATTGTATGAGGCATATTCAAGTGCCATATACCCACTACAAATTTGCAATCAAATTTTGTGTCAAATATAAGATAAGAAATAGCTAACGTATAGACAATAATATATCACGCTCTAGATTTAGCCATAAAACACACAAATCCCCTCATAATAAAAATCAATACAATACAGTAACTCACAAGATATGTCAATCTTGTGAATCTAAATTGCAGTGACTCGGTTGGGGAATCCTTGTTGGTAGAGGAATCTGAAGTCTCTCTACCTTCCAATGCACTAATATCTAAATACTCTAACACATTCAAAGCATAAATATTTCTACGTTTTTTTGGTTTAGAGCAACCAAATTCTATATATGCCGATGCAGCCTGCTCTACATAAATTGGCAGATCAAAAGACTTCTCTGGACTCAAAAGAAGCCTCTGCTTTTGCAAAAGCGCATTTGTTGACATCAACACTTGGTGGCTACAAAAATAAATTAAAACATGTTAGTAAGACAAAACACCAATAATTGCATGCTTATATTAAATTGAGACGTCTAGAAACTTATTTACAAGGTTTAGTCCTTCTAGCAAACTTGAAAACCTCCACATCCATGGCATCTAGATCTTGAGACAACTGAACCTCCACTTTTGCTTCAATTGTCACTGCTAATGGAGTGGTCTTTTGTATGGGTAAGAGAATGTTGGTGAAGATGTCCTTGTCTTTTTCCAAAGCTACAATGTACCTCCCTATGCCATGGCAAGCCGTAATTGATGAACCTATTATAAACCACAATCACTTTGTTAATTCAAGAATAAGATTGTAAATTAGCATTTCCGTATATAATAATTTCATTGAGAACTTACTAGTAGCTCATCGGCACTCCAGAATAATATCCCCTTTCATCGCCGTTCCTTCAATGAGGAATTGGAAAAGCCTCGCATGCTTCTTTAAAGGACCACACCATGGTACCTGCTTATTCATCAACATTGTATCCTTCATAGTACAGTCCATCAACATGTCACGCTTCAGGTCCACCTTTGCTTGCATCAGTGATTCTGTGAGGTGGAATGCAAAATCCAATGTCCGTCCATTAGCAAGTTTATTCACCAAAAGGGTCATTCTAAACTTCATAGTCTGCAAGCATTGAAGCAAAACATACTTGAGAATTTAATAATTTGATACAAGTCTCACAATGCAACTCAAATCAAGAATAAATCATAGAAGTTTATCGTATCTAAAGGATCCATGCCCAAAGTCAAAATCATGCGGTTAAATCCCAACCACTCTTTCTTCTTCACAAATAGAAACACCTTGCAAAGTCCAACAACAACACCCTTTGCTTTGCCGCTCCATGAGTGAAACACCACAATGCACCCGTGCTCCTGCAAGTGCTTATTTGCAAATTCAAAAGCCACCTGAATTTTTTTATACGCCTTGTTGGCGTTCCATATTGGAACATTAGTTGCTAAATTGGACCCCCCGGGAATGGGCAAATTTTCTTGAAAATCAAAGAAAATAAGGTCAAGTACAGGCTTTTTGGATACTTCACCAGCAAACATGCAAACCTTCTTAGTAGACAACTGCAAACAAACACATATTAGTATATTGTTATAATTAAGCATTTCATTACTCTAATAAAAAACAAAATTCCAAAAATTCCAAAATTACCTTCTCCAAGAAGGTCATGACTTCCTTATAGCATGTACTACCTTCATTCTCCTTGTTGTCAACCACGTCAATGATGGAGTCATTGAGAATCAACTCTTCCAAGTACCCTTTATCATCATCACTGATAATGATCACTTTTGTGCCTTGGGTGACCATTCTTCTGTTAGCTCCTTTAAAATTGCCTTCCTCTTCATTCCCCTTTGAGATGCGGACTTTATCTAAGAGCCCTAATCCATAGTCAAGAAAATGGAACTTGGTCACCACCGTCCACCTTTTTTTTGCCTTTACCCTTTGCCTTCCCCTCCTTCTTGGCCTCCTTTTCTTTCTCTGCCAACTTGGCCAAACGCTCAGCTTCCTTCTTCTCCTTATTTGCCCTAATTTCTTGTTCTTTACCTTCTTTCTTCTTGTCAACAACTGTCCTCCACGCAATGGCCTTTTTCCTCTGCGTGTTGGTAAGATCTGCAAACTTGGGAACCTCCAAGTCAATAACATCCATCCTATCAAAGGACTTCCAAAGCCACACCTCCATTGGATGAGTGAACGCAACGGGGCAATTCAAGTACTAGCCTCCCGCACTCAAATTTGCAGTTGTGAACATTTGAAGTAATGCCGGTGTGTACATGCATTGATCCAAATTCCAATCAAGCCACAAAGATAAAAATTGAGGAAGATCCTCTCGTGCTAAAGCATTCTTTGCTACAAGCTCAAGCTTGAAGTAACTACTAAAAATCCAAATATATTATTATAAGTCAAACTTTCAACTGTAATAGAGATTCATACATTTTGCATATATAACTAAATAGCATGTACATTAAGACCACTCTAGTGTTTTATGGACTAACAAAAATTGAAAGCAATACATTCAAAGATTAAAAAAAAAATTGAAATATGAATGAATATATTTGTAACACCAAAAGTGGGGGTACTATGAGGTACTCCAAAAACCTCAGTCAGATGCAACTGATGTTCTAGGAACACCTCGCAGTACCTCCATTTTTGGTATATCAAAATAATCAATGAATTAGAACTTAAAACTTATCAAAACGGTTAGTACCAAATACTTTCAAAGTTCTAAATAATCACATATAATTCCTCACCATTCAAAAATGCAACAAATGTAAAGATGTAAATTCAAATGAAGAGCAAAAGAAATGGCCTTCAACTAAAATCAAAGAATCACTAGTGCAAAAAAAAATTAAAATTTTTATTTGTAAAAGAAGGTCACAAATCTATGAAAAAACAAAAAATGGGGTACCACATGGACCTCCAAAAACTTTAGTCCTACCCAACTAAGGTTTTTGGAAGACCACATGGTACTCCAACTTTTGGTTTGTATTAAATTTCAAATGAAGTTACTCCTTGCATCATCTAAGAAATCAGCATCACAAAACTTTTAATGGCAATACATGTCAAAGAAAGAATGAAGTGATAAATTCAAATGCTCTGCATACTAACCGGAAAAGAACTCTTCGCATGGCTTGGTCTGATCCATCATAACTCAAGAATATGTCAAATTTCTTGAAAGAGTTAGCCCCTTTCAAAGTTGGGCCAAATCCATGCTCCCATATTTTCTTTCTCCAACCTTCAATGTATTTAGATAGTGATTGTGGCTCTAGTGGTACTTCCATGTCAATTTTGAGGTGGTCTTTTGTCACCACGTTGTCAAAATACTCCTGAGCAGCTTCCTCTATCTGCAAGGGGATCAAGTTATTTCATACTAAAATGGCAATAATACAAATTGACAACTCAGAATAAACAAAGAAAATAATTCTAAATAAATAAAATTCGATAACAAGAAATACGTGAAATTCAAGTTTAAACACAAGAAAACTTACCCTAGACCACCACACGCACTTATTGAGGAAGGGCAACAGCCTTTCCTCAGGAACAGGATGCGGTGGGAATTTCCATACCTCTCGAGAAGGATTGGAAGAATTCCACCACTTCATGTACTTCAATATGTGGCTTGGCTTTTTCTTACATGTTGCTATCATTTGTTGCTTCTCCAAAGTCATTTCTAGGTCTTCATTCATTGTCCAGTGCTTCACCTACAAAATTATAATGTCATATTTAGTTACAAACTAGTTTCCTTTAGTTAACTTGGTCTTCATAGAATTAAAAATGCCTAAACCATGCCTATACAACAAGTGCGTGTGGTAAACAAATGAAATCAAAATTAAATATTGAAATCACAAACCACACTAACCTTAGCAAGAAATATAGGACCTAGTGCTGGGTTTGCCACGGACAACAACTTCCCCATCTGCACAATTCACATACAACTTGGACGTTGAAGATTTTGCTCCAAGCCTCATGGCATTGGCAACTCCTTCCAATCTGATTTCCTCGGCTGGAGTGGTTTCATTGTACTTGCGTGCTGCATTATCCACTGCCTAAGAAATTTCTTGCTATAGAAAACAAAGTTTTTTCATTACTTCATCAATTAAAAAAATCCCAACCTATATGTAACTTGACAAATACAAATTAAAGATATGTGAGCTAAAAAAGAAAATTGAATCTCACCATGAAATTAAATGCCATGAAAATGTCGACAGGCATACAGTACCACAACTTCTTTTCGCTTTGGAAAACGCAGTGTTTTTTCTCCAGAGGTCTCAGCATCTCCATAAACTTTACTAATGGCAGACGCCCATAGTTTTGCATGCAATAGAGTGTGTGCACCAAATTTGTCTTCACGTGAGAATCCTTTGTGGATTTAGAAACCAAAATTATATTTAGTTAGTTAAAACTTGTTCACCTGAATAAAAACGGGAACTAAAAAAAATGAAGTAAAAAATACAAGTGCATATAAAATACAAATGAAAGAGCTCAAGTGTTGATGTCATGCATCATTTGCATGACCAATTCAATTTTGCCTTTTGTTTCAAGAACGGTGCAGTCAACAAACATGTGCCAATTGGGGTCCTTTGGATACTGCTGATTGATGTGACTCATCCATGCAATGCGACGGTGATTTCCATCACAGACATAGAACTTCAAATTCTTCATGAACTTGAGTTCCTCCTTCAATTCCACAAATTTGTTGAACTTCTATTTTTTGTGCTTCTACAATGGGTTCCAACAGTTCATTTCATCTTTTGTGAACTCCGAGCTCTTCCCAACCTCGTTGGTTGTAGAAACATAAACCATTGTCGCACCCTCACGATAACCGTGAACAAACTCTTGTTCAAGTTTGATAAAGTCAAAAGAGAGTGTTGGCCTTACTATGGACATTGACACAAGTCTGCAAAGGAGAATTTGCATTCTTGAGATATTATCAGGCTTCAATCTCAAATTTGAGATGGTTGCCACGGAATTCACCTTCTGCAATCGTCGGAGCTCATTCTCCATCAATTCCTTTTCTTCATCTTCCTCTAAGTCCTCCATGTGAAGATCCACATCTTCTAGACCTCCAATCTCTGGCTGTTGCATTTTGTCAGTCCCTAGTGTCACTTGGTATTATTCATCCTATAACAAATTAATCGAGGATTTCTCCACTTGCCACACAATAACAACTTCATCAAAAAATAATCAGCAAAATACTACTTAAATCCAATACACATATTACTTTTAATGAAAGTTTCCAATGTTCAATCTCCAAAATAAAATTTCAAACATTTTAAAAGACATTGAGGTCAAAGAATGAATGAAATACCAATATTTTTGAAATTCAAAGTCAGATGCTAAAATCATATAAACATGTCAATTACAATATCACTCAATGTCAACTATGGCCTCATAGTTCTACATTAGTGGATAACTACCAAATCATTCCATTGTAAACGGATATAACAACTACAATCACACGATATCGGACCCCATGGGCTTGAAACCAATCCCAATGACACTGAGACCGACTTGCGTTCACTTTCTGAACTGTACCTTGCCTTAGAGGTCTTTGGAGAAAAATTGGCTTTCTACATTTTTTTTGTTTGGAACACTAATACGACTCTGAATTTATAGTATTTTCTGTTGCCGCTTTGTTATGACCATTGTAAACATTTGAAGGCTCCACTTACACATTTAAAGAGTTCCAAGATATTTTTAAAGTTTGTATCAACATCAAACAAGTACAATAACTTACCATCTATGAATTGAATTTTTAATTCCTATAGTATTCTACTTCAATCATTTGCAATATTAAGGAAAAGCGTAAATACATGACAGTCAAATGTGTTGTAGAGATTCATCCTTTAAATGAAATCAAGAGGACAAATGACTATTAAATAATGGCTAGAAGAATAAATGAGGATCTTGGTTACCTACTTATCTTTTAGAATTTGGAACTCATCATACTTTTTATAAAATTTAGGCAATTAATTTGATTCATTTCGATCTTATATTGTTCTGAAAAGAATTAAGTATAATGTATTTAGCCCTTTTCAATCATTATAGTAGTCTACTAGGATTTTTCTTTTTCCATTTAGGTGATAATTAAATTTATAATTTTTTCAAAGTCTAAGATGAACTTTAACTTCTCTTTTGTATTAATCTAAATATGTGGCATTATAGGCAAACTCTAAATGAATTTAAACTAAATGAGTTGACATTATCACATAATTCACATCATAAGTAAAAATATTGGACTCCAACTTATAAAAGATGTGATTTCAAACTATCTTTTCACAATATTCAATGTTCACCAATTTTACTTTTTTCAATTGGGTATAATGTATTTATGTCATGAATACTTTTAATCCTCAAAAGTTTATAACATTTAAATCTCAAACATGAGAGTGAAAAATCTATAAATGGAAATTAGTGAATTTGAACTGCAATATTCTCCTCTATGCAACTTCCAAAAAAATGAGTACAACCAACGCAATTGCAATAAAATAATTTTCATCTTCAATGAATATAAACTCGCCCATATGTATGAATAACACATGAAAATCTAGTTTTGTATAGATTCACATAAATCTAATCTTAGATTGATCTAGGTTAACAAAAGGAGAGCTAAGACCGTCTACAAGCATGAGTTGAGAGCATTATCTATCTACCTTGTCACTATTGACTAGAAGGGCTAATTGTTTCAAAATGCAAAGATGACAGTGCGGTTTGAGAAATTTGACAAGCCTTATATTTATTTGGAAGCCGCGTTAAGTTTGCCATACCGCGTTATCCTACAATAGGTTGCTAACATTTGCCTCTCTTAAAAATTGACATCTAAAAAAACTGACAATCACTTTAATGAGACCTCAAACTTCAAATTAAAGCAGATAGTAAGAGCACTCTGACACTAACCTCTGCCTTCTAGAAAGGCTTATCACTTAAGTGAGACGTTAAATCCTTAAAGATCTATGGTGATTATTGTTTCAAAGCAACTACATTTCTTGTACACCTTTTATATTGTGTTTTTCATGGCCGCCAACCGCACTTACATAACTTATGATATAGCCACCTTCAGCATTCTATGAAGTCACTAAAGGCTCAGTTAATGGTACTCTTGGAAGGAAGTGTGACAGCTATTCTTTAGTTTGACATGATATGTTCAACAACTTCCTTCCATCATGCATTTCCTTTCTTTTAGTGACGATAAAGACACAACATTATATAAGTACTTGAAGGGGATCAAGGGTCCTTCACGAGGCACCGAGGCCATCATCTTTTTTTCCCATTTTCTTGAGCACATTGCCTGTTCATGATGGCTTCCATTCATGTAGATGGTCATGATGTTCTTTTTGTGTTTTCGGTGGATGGTGGAGGTTGAGCTAGAGTCATGAGCCATCTTCTTTATGTTTGCTTTATGTTTGTAGAGTCATCCATGTATGTTGAGAAAGAGAAGAACTCGGAATTAGGACAGCTACAGCAATTGATTCAGGTAGTAAAGACATTAGAAGAAGAAGGAAATTGCTGATACCTTGCGCCAGGAAACTGTAAAGCTTATGGACTTCCTTTGTCTATGTTAGCTGCATCAATTGAGATTCTAAGTTGGCAATCGGATAATTTAACAGTTGATATGCCTTATATCACCCACGCAATTTCTCCTAGCCTTCCTTGTCAAGTACGTTTGGTCTAGGCACCTAGTGCAAGTTTTTGTGCAATGAAAATTGAGAAATTAGATTCCATCATTGAGTTGTTTAGCAAATCAGAAGGAGAGTCTCTTGAAGTGATTCTCCAAAGGAAAGTGTTCTCTGTGGCAAGTGATCTGAGCAAAGAGCATCTTATTGACTCAATTTTTAGCACCGCATCCAATAGCCTTGCTCATTCCTTGTTGTCTCGTCCTCCATTGTATCCAACTCCCATTGACAAAGTTAGCGTAATGGAGTCTTTGAAGAGACTTAACAGCATGCATTGCTCCTGAAATGAATTGTCAACAATGGATTTAGACGCCATCAAATACCACCAAGTGTAGTTCCTTCCACTTGTTTTCAATGGAGATGTCATCTTTGAGCTGCCTCCATGTTGATCATCTTTGTCTTCCTTTGTTGTCAAGAATTTAGAAGGGATGGACAAACAATTTGATGGACATTCACGATGCAACGTATTGGCCACAAACATTAACAACTTTGACAACCTCAAGTTCGTAAGTCATATTGTGCTGGTCATCTTGCTTGTGAAAATCCAGTGCAATTACTTGAAGAGAGCTTGTAACGGAATGAAACAGAGTGGAGCAGCTACACAATTTTGCCTTTTGCAATAGGAGACAATCCTCTTTAAGATTGTACATTAGTTTGAAAACTTTGCAAACTAACACCAACGTGCATGAGCACATGCAATGCTAGAATTTACTATTGCTATAGTGAAAATAAAAAAAAATGAGTAGGGCCATTATTTATATTGGAGACTATTCTCACCCGGTAGCAAAAGGGATGTATAGAGATTCTGCGGAGAAAATCTATGGACTCATTGCAAAGCAGTTGGCCAAAACACCTACGGCCTCAAACTCCACAATAGCTCTCTCAGCAAGCAAAAAATTCCTGACAACCTATCTGTTTTACAACGGAGAAGGAGAGAAGGAGATGCTGAGGGTCCAAGAATGAGAAGAAGTTATGGATAGATTTGAGTACTTAAGCAGTTCAAACATCCGGAACGTTATATTTTTTTTTCGCTCAAACAAAATTTGAAAATCATCGACAACATTATGACTATGAAGAACAAGTCAAAGTTTGAATTCATTCATGACAGTGTCTTTCTGGCCAAGGGGAGGAGAAGGTGACCATTATCAAGATGCTTACTGAAGGAATTGGAAGAAGAGTGGACCTGGTGAAGCGCATGTAATTTGGAGGAAATCTGTGGGAGTATGGAAATTCCAAATAGATAGGAAACAGGTTAGATATAGACTATGGTAGTCTGAAATTTTTGAATCTTATTATTAGTACATAAGAATCTGGGTCAACTACAAACAACTTGGGATTATTTGGTACCCGGATTGCTAGAACTGTTAAAATCTGATAAGTTATCCAGTGAGAGACGGAACTTGGAAGATGGAAGTCCAGCTCCAAAAGACCTACAATCTAGACTTCTGGCCTACAAAACCTAGGGTACCATTATAGGAACGATCTCCTACCCATTCTCGTTGGCAACTATCGGCCAATTATTGGGTACTTAAGCGCCTTCTCCCCTCATTCCTATCTCTCTTTCCTCGCAAACTTCTGGCGTGCGCTCAATGAATGAAGGTATGGTGAGTTAGGATTGTGTTAGGGAGAGAATAGTGAGGTCAATGCCGATTGCACCAGATTAGTTGAGTTGGTGAGCCATGGCTGTATTAGCCTGGATGCTCTGTCCGGACATTCTTTTTCATATGGACGTATGCAAACTATTACACTACAAGAAATTGGGGTATATATGACTGCGGAAGAATGACTGGTTGTCCGGTATGACTAGGGAATGACTAAGACTTCTGTAATTGCACCATTCCGGCATTATAAAAAATGGGTAAGTCATTTAGCAATGGTGATTGCAACTGGAGGATGAAGCAAGACAAAGTCGGGGATGACTTTGCATTTTTCTATTAAAGGCGCCATCCTACTATTAGCGATGAAAGTTGGGAAGCCGACATGCCGACCTCAATCATTAATGAGTAAGACTCAGTCATACATTGTGACTGGATTAGTAACTTATCAAAGCTTAATCAAAACTTCAAGGAACAAGGGTAGAAGGAATTAGGTCGTTTTAATCTGATGATAGGCAGAAGTTAGTAATAGGAAGTCAAAATAGGACCCTAAAGTAGCTCTAAAGTGGTTTGAACTTCAAGAAATACCACAAATCCTATGAAATATCCAAAGATGAAATTTGGTTCAAGGAACGAATGAAGTTGACCTAAAATAGTTCATTTAAATAGGGAACATCATCTAAACCTTGGATAAAGTTTAAATAGCCCTAAAAGGGCTAACATCATCCGCCCATAACTTTTGCTAGGAGAAGGGGCTAGGATCAAGTCTTATGTTTTTAGAAATGGTATGAAATGATCTATGACTTAGAATAGATAACTGTCTGAATTCGAAACCACCGTGGCTTCTTTTTACTGAAGAAGTTAGAATAGAAATCATCAAGTCGTTTGAATCTTTGGTTTTTGTGTATATTATGGATGTTAGGAACAAAGGAAAAGAAGATCCATTGCTTGGAAGTCACAATGGATTGGCGCTAGGCACATGTAGGTTGTATACAAATTCACACAAAAACTAGAACCCGGTTGTGCTTGCTTATTTACCAAGGGTGGATAAATAAACACTCACAAGTCCGGAATGCAGCACCCTCATAACATTTTTCCGGTCCTTGGTTTCTAAACACCGTCTGAATTGATCATCCGCCCCCATCTTGAACAATGTATCCTTAATCAACAAGTAAGGGGCTACCTTCTGCTAAAAGATACTCTTCTCCTTTCGGTTCAGTCCTTCCAGATATCTCAATTTCGTCAAGTTGTTGATGATATCCTGAAATATTGAATCGTTCTCCCCATTGAGGTGAAATATTGGCACCTCCTTCTCTTCCAAAAACTCATCCGGAAACTTGGCAGAAATGTCTTCTAGTGCATTCTTCCCTTGGAACCTTGATAAGAAATCCGCATTTGTATTGGACTTTCTGGGTTTGACTTTCACTTCATAATTGAACTCCTGAAGTAGTAGCACCCACCGGGCTATCTTTCTAGAAAGGTCCGGCTTATCAACCAAATACTTCAAGGAATCATGATCCATGTAGAACACAATCCGGTATCCGAGAAGATAATGCCGGAACTTTTTACAGGCGTACACCACTGCCAAAGCCTCTCTTTCCGTAGTGGTGTACTTCCGCTTTGCAAGACTCATTTGTCTACTGGAGTAATAGATGGGGCGCTCCCATTGGTTTTTGTCATCCTGCCATAAGATGGCTCCTAGATACCATCCAGAAGCATCCAATGTGACATGGAACTCCTTTGCCCATTCCAATGAAGACAAAATGGGAGCTTTAACCAAAGCCGACTTCAGGCTTTCAAAAGCTTCTTGTCTTTCCGGATTCCAACTGTAATCCGCATCCTTCTTCAGCAGCTCAGGTAACGGAGTTGCCTTTCGCGCATATCCCTTGATGAACCGTTGGTAGTAGCCGACGCATCCGAGAAATCTTCGGATTTCTTGAACACAAGTGGGAGCAACTAAGGCAAGCATAGCTTTAACCTTGTCCTTATCCACCTCCAACCGTCTCTGGCTCACAACATGACCTGACAGAATGCCGAATATCATTCAAAGAAATTCTTTTTTAGATGTAGTTTGAGGTTGGTCTCCCTACATCTCTAGAAAGTCTTCCGTAAATACTCAAGATGTGAAGCTCAAGAACTAAACACGGCAAAATCATCAATGAATACCTCCAAGAAATGTTGTACAAAATCCCGGAATATATCCATCATCAAATGTTGAAATGTTCCCGGAGCATTGTACAATCCGAATGGCATTCGGGTGAACTCAAACGTTCTCCATTCCGTGGTGAAGGTAGTCTTCAACTAATCCATCAATTGGATGAAGACTTGGTTATATCTTGAAAATCTGTCTAGAAACCTATAACATTTGTTTCCAGAAACATGATTGAGGATAATATCCGTAAATGGTAATGTAAAGTAGTCCTTCTAGATTGCTGCATTTAGTTGCCAGAAGTCTTGGCAAACTCGGATTTTGATCTTCCCCTCTAGTCTTGCTTTCTTTGGAACAACAACTATGGATGAAACCCACTCAAAGTTTTGAACTGGATAAATAAATCGAGCCTCCAATAAGGCATCGATCTCCTCCTTGACCATCAAAGAATACCTCGGGTTGAATCGGTATTGACGCTGTCGGATAGGAGCTGCTCCTTCCATCAGCTCAATCCGATGTTCTTCCAACTCAGCCTTAATCCCGCTTAGGTCCAAAGGAACCCAAGCAAAAACATCCAAGTACTCTTCTAGCAGTTTTCTATACTCCTTCTTCTTGGATTTGGACATGGAATTGCTCATGAAGAAAGACTTCCCGGATTCCAGCTCCACCTTCTTGTAATCCGCAGGGTTTACAATGTTCTTGATCCGTTCGGGTTCCGTCTCCTTTGCTTCAATCCGGAACTTGCCCTAGGCGTTTTCTTGACCAGGTCCGTTAAGACCTATAGTCGAAATGTTTCCGTCCATCACTTGACGTCTGATCCAATCGAAAGATAGTGACACATCCACCTCTCCCATGGATCAATCTTCTGATTGAACATCCGTCTGAATGATGGCAGGCTCTTCTATTGCAACCTCTAAGGTAGGATCCAAAAAGTCAAAGTCAATTTCCATCACAGAGGTGAAATAGCTCGGGACGGAATCTGAATTTTTCAAATCTGACCAGTCTATGGTGTATCCGTCTGATTCACTGGTTTGTCCCAGAAGATCGTTGTGCTTCCAATGGATCCGGGTAGTTGGTTTCTCAACTACAAATTCCTTGGCTCCCCAATCCACTAGGACCCTTGCTGCATACTGCCAAGGTCTACCTAGTAACCTTTTGTTACCCGGATGACCACATAGTTCAGAAGATACATCTCTTTTCCAATCCAGGTTGGAATCTTCAACAGTCTCTCAATCAGATGGACACGTGATTGATCCGCCAGTTGTAATACTTGGTCAGTGGCCTGAAATGAAGTGTAGCCCAGATTGAATGCCGTATCTTCTAGCATGAGGTTGACTCCAAAACTACCATTGACCGGAACTCTTGGTACGATACACCCTTCTACCTCCACCTCCACCTCAAGTGTTCCGAAGTCTTCTTCTTGAGAAAAGTTGACAGCAACTGAAGGTAGCTTCAATCGTCTCTTCCGTTTCTTTGTCCAAGCATCTCGGATCATCTTCTGATAGTTTGCGTTATCATGGAGGAGTTGTCTAATGGTAACGTTCGCCTTCTGATCTTTGACGTCTTGCACAATGTTGTATTCATCAACTTTCAGTTCCCAATTGATGAAGATTGGAACGTCATCAAACGTGACCTTCTATTGTTCAGGTTCCAGAAGTTTTCTAGATGTATCTAAGTTCTTTCGTACTTCCTGACTGATGTCAATGGGGATTGGATTGGATTCTACTTCTTTTTCTAACTCTACTACGGGTTGGATAGGTTCTAATCTAATTGAGTGATCGGAATCACTCAGATCCGGATCTGTGCTGGTAATGTTGAATCTGGATCTCCCTTTCCTCCTATGTTCCCTACTCCTATGTTTATCTATTTGATTCTTGGTGGAACTCCGGATTTCTACTTGATAAACAGGTCGCTATTGTACTTCCGGAAGCTCCACCTTTGGTTGTCACTTTTCCGGATTCTCAATTTCAGTCGTGGAACCGTAATTGAGTCCGGTCTGATCTCTAGGTGGAACTTCTACTTGTCTATAAATTGTCTGTACTTGCTGTGGTTTTTGACACTCCCCAATTCAATGCCCAGTATTCATTGAGTATTCACCACAGTTCTGACATGGTAAGGCCAAGGATGCACTTTGTTTATGTCCCTTCAAGTAACAATTGTTGGCATAATGATGAGGACTCCCACACAAGAAACAGCACCCTGATGGGAACAACATCCTGATGGGAACCTGGAAGGAGGATAGTTGCCTTGACTAGATCCGGCTGCAACGACATGTGGGTAAATATTTGTCCAGATTAGCAACTGTAGTACCTTTCCTCTTCTGTAACTTGTTTGGATTTGGAATACCAGATTCACTTGCTCTTTGTATTCTTCTATCTCCGGTAGGGTGTAGTACACTCCTTGTTCGTCCATGAAGTGGACTTGCTTCTGGGGTCCTTGGTTACATTCACTCGCTTAATGACTTGATCTTCCACATCTTAGGCACCAGACATTTGCCCTGGTTGTTGGTACAGTTCGTCTTGGCATCTGATTCTCCGCCAGGTTGACTTTGATTGCCTCCAGAGATTCTTGAATGTTCTTCATGAATTTCTTGGAATCATCAAAATCGACTTTCACCTTGACAGTCTTCTGGGTGCCTCTCTCGCGCTTGTTTTGTATTGCTCGCCTGCTGCTAGAAGATTCCTGCTCATTGTCGGATTTACTTATTGCAATGGTTGAAGATTCTATCCCAGTTTCGGAACTAGGAGTCTCAGAATCGGAAAACTTCCGTCTTCGTCTCTCCTTCTTCTCATATTTCTTGCTCCAACCTCTCTCCAACTTTTCATTCTTCTTCATGGATCTCTTCAGTGACTGAGCCGAATTCTTGTAGTTCTGGGCCGACTCCATAGCTTCCCGTATAGTAGCGAGTTGGGCTGGCCGAATGTAGAAACCCATTGCTTCCGGAAACCCTGCCACATACCATTCTGCTTGTATGCTGGGAGCTATGTCTGTGGTTAGTTTCTTGATCAGGTCTCTTACTCTCTGACCGTACTTCCTCACTGACTCATTGGAACACATGGTCACCTTGTTAAGCCTCCCCAAGGCTCTTGCTTCTCCTCTGACTTCTCTAAATGTCCGGAGAAATAGTTCCCTAAGCTGATCCCAGTTATTTCGGATAGCATCTAGAACATCTTGGTACCATCTAAGGGCTATGCCTTTCAGCAGTCCTTGGAAAATTCGCTACTTGGAGGTTGGGTCCTCCTGATTTGCTATAGAGGTGGCCTCAAACTCTCCCATCCAATCATCAACATCCTTACTTCCTTCTCCTTGGAATCTACTGTATCTGAGGCGAGTGGTGTTTACCATTGCGTCTGCTTCCTCAGATGATGGCTCCCCATCAAAATGTAAAGACTTGGATTGACTCTCAGTCTCTTCTCTGGCTTCTTTTGGTTCTACAACTGGTTCAGGATTGGCGGAACGTTCTGGACGTGCTTCTGGTCTGACGACTACTAAATCTTCTTCTAATTTTGAAGATGGGATTCCATGTACCACGATCCTTCTGGGTACCTCTCCTAATCGTGCAAAACGTCATCCTACTGGATTGACCCTTTGAGGCCTGCTCATGAAGTAGAGGTTAGGAAAGTCTAAAAAACCTTACTTCATTGACTTTCGTTCTCAAAAAGATTTTTCTAGTAGAAAACTTCTCTCTCTAAACTTTGACACCTTCTATATCCTCTCCTAGGTTTGCAATAATCTATTAGAATCCTTGGTAGCGGCACCAAAAGTGTCGTATGCGTAGTCCAAGCGGAAGTCTCCTTAACAAAAAATGTGGTAAGATAACACAAAATATCATTGCAGGGAATTCTACTATGTTATCGCAAACTAAGTATGTCTGGATCTCCCCAAAAACACCCAAGCAATCACGTCCTTGCTCTCTTTCCGGAGAAAACTACCTATTGGATTCCAATCCGCATCCGTCCTTGCCCGGATTCCGTCATTCACTGGACAACTTTAACCAGTTTTATCAATATTATCAATTCCGAGTACCAACTAATCCCAAAGTGTTCAAAGTTGACCCGGATTACTATGTACTAATAACAAAATTCAAAAATTTTGGACTACTCTATCGTAGTTCTATTTTGTTTTCTAACTATTTGGAGTTTCCGTATTCCCACATGCTTGGCAAAGCGAAGGCAAAGGTACAGCTACAGAAGAGGACCGAAGACAGCATTAGGAGGTTTGGAGCAATGTTGTCTATTGATGGATGGAGCTTGGTTTGGAATCGGCCATTAATAAATGCCATGCTCATGTCCATTGTGGGTGAGCAATTCCTAGGAGTGGTGGATATCTATGACTGGTGGTGGATTCCTATGACTAGGGCCGAGAAGAACGCTGCGTATTTGGCCTCTCTCCTAGAGACATTTATAGTCAAAGTGGGCCCTCATAATGTGGTGCAAGTGACTACACATATAAGTCGGTGAACCCAGCAGCATGTGCTCTGGTGACCGCTACATATTCACACATTTTTTTCCAAGGTTGCGCGGTGCATGCCTTGAATATGTTACTAAAAGATTGGAGAAAACAAGAATGGATAACGAAGCAAGTGGAGAATGCCAAAACTGTAGTGAAGTTCTTCAAGAAGAGGCATATGCCGCTTGCAATATTTTGAAACTACGAGCATTTTTGGCATCGTTGTCAAAATTTTGAAGACTTGGTTGGTCCTGTTGTGTATGGCCTACTTGATTTGGATGCAAAGACGCCCTGCATGGGCAAGGTTTTTCACATTATGAGAAATTTAGAAAAACAAGTCCTAAGTTTGGTTGAAGAACCTTTCCGTTTAAGCCAGGATCTTGCTCATCCATTGTTGGCGTCATTTATTGACCGACGCAAAATGGTAGAGACTGATCTATATTTTGCAGGAGCTTTTTTGAACCCCTACTTTCTTAAAGACAAAGAACTAGCCAACGATCAAAAAGCGACAGATGTGTGCAAGCATGTTCTCTTGAAAATTTGTAAACCAGGAGACTATGTCACAGTTGTGAAGGAGTATGTCACCTTTCAACATAGGGAACTGCCATTCTACAATATGTTGGAGCCGAGTGAACAACAATTGTTGGCACATGCTTGGTGGGATTTTGAAGGCGCGTGTGGGAAGCTCATTGCTCCAATTGCCAAGAGGATATCGGCACAACTGGTCTCCTCTTCTTTGTGTGAACAAAATTGGAATGAAGCAAAAGGATTATTTGCTAGGAACAAGTCTTTGGATTCACAACAAATCTAGGAACAAGTTGAAGCCACAGAGAGCAGATGATTTGGTGTATGTGTACACCAATTCAAAAGTCTTAGCCCAATCAAAGGAAAAGGATGAGAAAAAATGATACCATGAGATATTGAGAACATGCTTTTCAAAGATAAGGAGATGCCTATCTCCGGAAATGAGGATTTGGAAGATGGCGAGCCCGCATCCGATGACGGGGGTGTTATGGGCAACGACATGCACAATTTGGATGGTGAAGATGGTGAGGCCATATTTTATGATGGAGATGCTATGAACTACAATTAGCTCAATTCAAACGATGAGCCGTTTCAAAGCCCTAATCGGAACGATGAAGATTTGGGAGCCAATGATCAAGACGTCTACAATTATACATCAGATGAAGACAATTGTAAATGTGATGAAGAGAACCCTCCGATAGCCAAATATATAGATGGGACCGGGTTGTTGACTAGCAAAAAGATTTTAGCGGATAGGGAGAAAACCAACGTCTAAGATGCAGCAGTAAATGGGACAATGCTTGTCAATGGTGGGACTCTTGAAATGGATGAAGAGATTCCAATTCATGAGTCTGCATCCACGGTAGTGGCACGTGCGGAACAGATTGACAAACATAGTGACAAGGGCGAATTAGGGGTAAAGGTCCCAATGAATGTGGTGAACACAAGGATTCAATTGAAAGCGGTATCGGCGAGCAAGAAGAGTGGTGAACCAAGGATTGAGAATTTCAAAACAAGTGAAGTAGAAGAAAATGAAGATATACATTTCATAAAATCCGAGAGTCCAATCCTAACCCAAAATAGAAAAGGGAAGGAGCCACTTGTGCGAGATCCCCAATTATTACCACGTACCGGTCTTGCACCGAGTCTATGTACACTACTTACAACTGGTAGTACAACTTGGATGGTTCCGGAGCCTCATTGTTTGGAAAACGGCGATTCAGCATTCCTAAAAAACTAGACCCTTCCATCAATTGAAGTCTATCCATTTCATCACGTAGTGATGATGACAAGGACAAGACCTTGGCTGTAATGTTCGCTCAATAATCTAACCATCTATCACGAGGTCTTTTCAAATCAACAAACCGTACACCGCAGTCTTTAAACGCAACGAAGATAATCATTCAAGGAGGCCAAGAAGTAAGAAAATCATTGGTGAAAGAGTCCAAAATAGATAAAAAGAAAAGAGTAATAGAACCTTTTGCAATCTCTCCATCAAAGAAAGCGAATGTGAGTAGAACCCCCCTAGATGCACTTCAGCCTAGTCCAAAGACAAAAATAAAACCGGTCCATGGCCTTAAGGAAAGCATTGGAAAGTCTATATTACCACTAAAAATGGTGAAAAAGGAGGCCAAACCAATGAAATTACGTAAATCTAGGGAAGTACATGGTTCCAAAGTGAGAATTCGACAATCTTCATCAAACAATATGGAAGAGGCATCCAGCAATGAAGACACCGGATGGAAAAAAAGAGGTGAGAGTAGCGGGGCTGAAGTGAAAGGAGACAGTGATTACAAGCCTTAGGGGCTAAAGGAATGTAAACCTAGGTGTCAAGGTCCTTATGATACATAGCTGGCACTATGTGGCAATCGATTGTTTATCGTTGCTTCACTATAGTGCACTGATTTACCTATTGATGTTCAGAATACCATGAAGGTTTTTTGGCTTCCAATACAAAAGACGAATTCAATAAAATTTGATTGTGTGCATTGTGGGAATACAGAAACTCCAAATAGATAAGAAACGGAATAGAACTAGATTAGAATAGTATAAATTTTTTGAATTTTGTTATTAGTATCTAGGAATCCGGGTCAATTACAAAACAGTTTGGGATTAGCTGATACCTGGATTACTAGAATTGCTAAATCGGATATGCTATCCGGTAAATGACGGAACCTGGATTCAAGAAACCTATGTCCTAGACTCTCGGCCTAGAATCCTAGGGTACCATTACGGGAACGGTTGCATACCCGTTCCCCTGGGAAATTGTGAGCCAAGCATTGGGTACTTAAGGGTTCTCTCCTCTCATTCTAATCTCTCTTTTTCTTTGTAGACTTCTGGTGTGCGCTTAGTGAGTGAAAGTGTGGTGAGTCAGGACCATATTAGGGAGAGAATAGTGAGGTTGGCGCCAATTGCACCGGATTAGTTGAGTCGGTTAGCTATAGCAAGTCCGGCCCGGATGCTCTGTTCGGCAATTCCTAAAGACCTAGACATACAGAAACAGCTGGAGGAGAACTTAGAGGTGATCGGATGCGCCGAGTTGTTGCAGCGACCCTTGAATTTAAATAATGACGAGATGATTGTGGAACTTGTAGCCAGAGTTCCAAATCAATATCAGTTGACTGTGAGAGGCCAACCCAAGCTCTCGACAGAGGATGTGTGGGCGGAGGTGTATTTGTTCCGAAAGACCCAATTTGGGTTAGCTTCCTGGAATGATAAGACCAGGCAGAGTAAGTTCCGGGGTCCGGTGCATTCTAAGGAAGGATACAGTATTTACGGCTGTATCAATGATAGGCATAGAAGGATGTTGGAATTTTTTATTCCAATCATGTATCCGGAAAAGTCGACCCGAGTTACGGTCACAGTGGCAAGTACCATTTTTGGAGCAATGGAGGGTAGATCAATGAACTAGGGGAGACTCATTGTAGATGTAGTCTCTAAGTTATTTGCTCGTGCCTCCGTGGGTAAAGCTAGCCAACTCCGTTTGTATCTGTTCCACCTCTACCAACTGAAGAAAGTTTTGAGTGATTCGAAGCTGCAGGCGTATGTCCACGGGGAGGAAGTTTTGAAGTATGGCTTTACGGATGAAATCCAACCAGAACAACATACTCAGGCCAAATCCAAAGAGGAAGAATTGGAGCAATCGCAACTGCAGAAGCGGATCAAGAGACGGAAGTCGACGGATTGGGTTGCGCGAGGCAAGTAGGTGATTCTGGATGAAGAAGGGCAATGCAATTATCCAAAAAATGAGCAAATGACGGAATTCTAGGGAAGCGGACTTTACTGGATCAACCAGTGTCGGCATATCCACAACGAGATGTCAGACCATATCACCAACACCATGTCCCTATTGGAAGTGGGCTGACCAGAGCAGATAGCAGACGCAATCCGGCAAAAGACGGATTCAAGGGCGTTAAGAGAGAAGGAGCTGCGGATCCAAAATTTGAAGCAGGACCGGAATGATCTCCGGGCACGAGTGTCCTAGTTGGAAGGGGAGCTAGATGTGAGGCGAAGACAAAGGAGTCAAACACTACCAGCCTCGTCCGAAATCTGTCAGCTTTGGTTGCACCACTGACGAATCAAGTGTTAAGAGCCAACCTCTTCACCCACAAGTTGACGGCGGAAGGTAACCCTTCCGGAACAAATGTACTGAAGGTAGTCATTGACTACCAAGCGCAAATGAAGAAAGTGTTGAAGGAGATGCGACACCTGCTGGGGCGGCTGTGTGGGAATACAAAAACTCCAATAGATAGGAAATAGGATAAAATTGGGTTAGAATAGTCTAATTTTTTTGAATTTGTTATTAATATCTAAGAATCCAGGTCAGCTACAAAGCAATTAGAAATAGTTGATACCTGGATTGCTAGAACTCCTAAACCAGATAAATATTCCGGTGACAGATGGAAGCCACTAGATGGAAGACGGATCAGGAAAAGCCTACAATTGGTAGCCTTCCGGCCTAGAGACCCTAGGGCACCATTACGGGAACGGTCTCATACCCGTTCCCCTGGGGAACTGTCGGCCGAGCATCGGGTACTTAAGGTCTCCACTCCCATTCTTTCTCTCTCTTTCTTCTTGTACTTGTGGCGTACGCTTAGAAGAATGAAAGAGTGGTGAGTTAGGACCGTGCTAGGGAGAGATCGGTGAGGTTGGTGCCGATTGAACCGAATTAGCGAGTCGGTAAGCTATGGCAGGGCCGGCCTGAATGATGTCTTTGGCAATTCCTAAGGATCCGGAAGCCCGGAAGTGCCTGGAGGAGGACTTAGAAACGATAGGATGCACCGGGTTGTTATGGCGCCCCTGGAGTTTGAAGAGTGATGAGGTCATCGCGAAACTTGTAGTGGGAGTTTCAAATCAATATCAATTGACTGTGAGAGGCTAATCCAAACTCTGGACGGAGGACATATGGGCGGAAGTATATTTGTTTCGGAAAGCCAGATTTGGATTAGCTCCTTGTAACGATAGAACCAGGCAAACTAAGTTCCGGGGCTGGCGCACAATAAAGAGGGATATAGTATTCATGACTGTATTGAAGATAAGCATAGCCGGATTTTAGAGTTTCTGATTCCAATTCTGTATCCGGAGAAGCCGACTCGGATTATGGCCACAATTGCGAGCACCATATTTGAAGCGATGGAAGGAAGACCGGTGAACTGGGGTAGACTTATTACAGATGTAGTCTCCAAGTTAATTGCACGTGCAACTTCCAGAAAAGCCACCTCGCTCAGCCCATATCTTTTCCACCTCAACCATTAGCCGGGTTTTTTGAACAAACTGGAGTTGTATGCATACATCCATGGAGAGGAGGTCCTAAAATTCGGGTTTACGGAAGATGTCCAACCGGATCAATTCGTCCAAGGAGAATCCGAAGAGGAGGAATTGGAGCAGCAAACCTTGACGCAAAAGTGAATCAAGAGACGGAAGTCCACGGATCAGGCTATGCGAGGCAAGCAGGTGATTACGGATGACAAACAACAATCGAAATATCCGGAAAATGAGTATATGAAGGAGTTCTGGGGTCGTACACATAAGTGGGGCCGACGAGTGTTGGTTGATCCACAATGAGATGGCGGAATACATCAGCAAAACCATAACACTCTTGGAAGTGAATTGCCTAGAGCAGATAGCTGACGCAATCCGGAAAAGGACAGATCCGGGGACACTAAAGGTGCAAGAGCTCTGCATCCAGAATCTGTAATAGGACAAGACAGATCTCAGATCCCGGGTAGCTCAGCTAGAGAGCAAACTAGAAGTGGCAAGGACAAAAGAAGCAGATGCTTCCAACCTCGTCTGGAATTTGTTGGCTTTGGTGGCAGCTCTGGCGGAGCAGGTGTCAAGAGCTCAGCTCTTCACCGACAAGCTCATAGACGAAGCTCACCCTTCTGGACCAAATGTGCTGAGGGTGCTCATTGACTACCAAGCCCAAATGGAGAAGGTGTTGGCGGAGATGTGGCATCTCCTAGGGCAACTTGACCTGGGCAGGGAGTTGGATTTTGAGGGTTTCCCGGAGGTCACAGATGCCCAAAATTACTTGCAGACTCCGGCCAAAGAAGTAGTACTAGAAGAGAATCCAATAAGGGGACAGGATATGCTGATCGATGACACCAGTATGCCCCTGATGTCCAGAAAGGAGGGAACTGGAATGTCTATTTTGGTGACAACGAGAACAGCTATTGTGACAGTGCTGGAAGCTTCAACACCGGAAAAGACAAGAGACTTGATTCCAGAAACGAGGCTCTCCTTTCTTCCAGGTGAGCCGGCCCGACCAACTGAAGCTGCATTCTTTGCTATACCGCAGTCCGTGGTTTGTCGTAGCTTGGCCGAACCTTTGGGGGCCATCAAGAATCCGGCTCAAAGCTATTTGAAGAAGTTCACTCACATACAGCAGGCTTCTCCGCCCAAGGGCGTACATCAAGCTTCTCCACCTAAGGGCGATATGTTTCCATTGGAGATCTCGGATGACAAGGAGGAAGGAAGAATGTGAGACCGGAAGGGAGTCAAAGGACAAGGCCACTCTGCCTCAAGGGCGCATGATTATCACCTGGGCGCAGACCAAGAGCATGCCGGTGAAGTCACCACCAACTAAGAGAGAGAGCAGCGTGAAGAAGTCGAGGAGGAAGTAGTTAGTTTGGTAGGTTTTGTGTTTGATTTTTGAATTCATTCCGCCTCGGATTTTTTGGAGGTGGGACCCGGTTCCGGATTCTTAGAAGGCCGTTGGCTTGGATTTCCGATTATCTCGGATGTTAGTTTGATTGGCCACCTTGATTTTTGGGTGTGCCTTTTTTGCTTTTTTTGCTTTGTTGTTGGGTATTTAAGGGAGGGCAGGCTTGTTGCCCTCTCATTCCATTCCAGCCCATTAGAGTACATTATTTCTTATGTTCTTTTGCTTTCTCTAATATGAGACTACTTGAGGATATTTTTGGATCCGGCTATGTGCATGAGTAAAAATATTTGCAAGAGTGTTGAGGTGTGAGGAAGATGGGTGAGGAGGAGTCTGGATCTAAGTCAATTGGGTGAGATTGGTGGAGGGCAATTGTAAGAGTTTTGGATCTGTAAAAGAGGATTAGTGCACTGCCTCTTTAAACCGCTGGGATAGTGATCTAGAAGAGTGGAGTGGATGCGTGTCCGGAACCTAAGAAGGGCTACGTGCGGAGATAAGCGACCGCCAGCAAAATATTCCCCACCATTGGAAGGCCTGCCAATTGCCAGATCACTCTGAGAGTCTCAAATAGAAGCGTCACTACTAGTTCTGGGTGCTTGATCTGTGGTTGTAGTGAAGGAGTAGAAAGTGATTGAGTGACCTATTTTCTGGAAAGATCATTTGGAGAGCTATGAGGATTTTT
The DNA here is from genome assembly GCA_963969595.1 of Neckera pumila. Lineage (NCBI taxonomy): Eukaryota > Viridiplantae > Streptophyta > Bryopsida > Hypnales > Neckeraceae > Neckera > Neckera pumila. Next base: position 5,029,858 of record OZ018418.1, read on the forward strand.
GTTTGCCTCTTCCCTGCCACATATTCGGAAGAGAGTTGTTTATGTATTTGTGTATGTGTGAGTGTTTGAACTACAAGTGGTGAGTCCCTACCCCTCTAAAAGACCAAAAGTGGACCTCTTGATGATAAAATAGGGGTATAGAAAACCAGAATTTTGATTGAGAGTATTTAGATTCCGGACAAGGACGAATCCGGATTGGATTCCGGAAGGTAGTGTTACCCAGAAGGAGATAGAGTAAAGTAATTGAGTTACGGATTGCTTGGGGTTTTGGTTTGGAGAAACCTCCGAATAGCCTTAGTTTGCAATAAACACCTAGAATTCCTTGGGACGATATTTTGTGTTATCTTAGCACATCTTTGTGTTAAGGATACTTACACTTGGACTGCGTGTACAACAAACTGGATTTAGGTAAGGCTTTGGATTTTGAAGTTTTTTTGAATGCCATGGATGCCTAGAACTGCCTGCAAACTCTGGTCAGGATGGTAGGGCCAGATCAGACTCCTGTTAGGGGACAAAAGATGATAATTGACAATCCCAATATACCTTCATTGATTAGAAAGGAGGGAACCAAAACATCCATTCTGGAGAGGATAGAATCACCAATTCTGATAGAACCGGATGCATCAACTCCCGCAAAGGTGAGAGGTTCCAATCTGAGAATGAAGATTTTCTTCTACTCGAAAACTATGCCCACCCGCTCAACTGGAGCCGCACTCTTTTCGACACCAAAGTCGGTTGTCCGTCGTAACTTGGGTGAGCATTTGAGCGTCATCAAGAATTCGACTGGGACCCATCTAGCTGGCTTTGTGCATATGAAGCAGGCTTCTCCGACCAAGGCTAAGTCATCCCGGGTGGAGATCTCGGACGATGAAGAAGAAGAATGTGAGACTAGAAGGGAATCAGAAGACAATGCCACACCTCTACAAGGGCGCCAAATTCAGGCCCAAGCATAGGCCAGAAATACGCCGGTGAAGTTGCCACCAACCAAGGCAGAGAGTAGTGTGAAGAAATCAAGGAGGAAGTACTTAGTTTGTTAGATTGTTTGTATGTTATTATTTTGTATTTGTTCTGCCTTGGATTTTTTGGTGGTGGGATCTAATTTTGGATTTCTAAAAGGCCATCGGCCTGGATTTTCCAGTTATCTTGGAAGCTAGTGTGATTGGTCACCCTGATTTTGGAGTGTGCCTTTTTTGTTTTTTGCCCTTTTTGTTTGAATTTTAAGGGGAGGGCAGGCTTGTTGCCCTCTCATTCCTTCCTAGCCCATTAGAGATTATTTGTTTATATTATTTTGCTTTCTTTAATTTGATATAACTTGGTGGACTTTTTTTATTCCGGCTATGTGCACAAATGTATTGGATTGTTCATAAGGGTGTTGAGGTGTGAAGAAGACAGGTGAGGAGGAGTCTGGATCTGAGTAACCGGGTTTGATTGATAGGGTGCATTTGCATGAAAGGTCTGAATTTGTGAAAGAAGATAAGTGCACTGTGCTTTTAAATTGCTGGGATAGTAATTTGGAAGGAGTGGAGTGGATGTGAGTCCGGAACTCAAGAAGGGTTTCATGTGGAGGTAAACAACCGCCAACAAAATATTCCCCATCTCCGTAAGGCTTGCCAACTACCGGATCAATCTAGCTTCTAGAACACACGCTTCCCTACCAATTCTGGATGCTTTGATTTGTCGCTGTATAGAAGTTGTTAAAGAGTGATTTTTGAGTGACCTGCTTTCCGGAAAGGCCTTCCGAGAAGCTGTGAGGATTGCTGTCTCTCTCTTCCCTATTTCAAAATTGGACGTAGTGTGTATGTATGTGTTTCAGTGTGAGAATTTCAAGTGGTGAAGTCCCTACCCCTCTTGAAAGATCAACAGTGGCCCCCCTGAGGGTAAAATAGGGGTATATAAAACTAGAATGTGACTAGAAGTAACTGGAATCTGGATAAGGGCAGATCTAGATTGGAATCCGGAAGAAAGAATTATCCAAAAAAAGAGCAAAGACGTGAATGCTTGGATTTTGGTGAGATCCAAACATCCTTAGTTTGCGATAACGTAGTAGAATTCCCTGGGACAATATTTCATGTTATCTTACCACATTTTTGTATTAAGGATACTTACGCCTAGACTGCACATATGACATGCATTTTATTTTGAATGGATTTGACATTCTAAAGTGTAATTGTATAACGCAACAATTTTGTCTTCAAAGTCGTCCAAATGTTGTGAATTTTGATAATGAAAGGAATGCTTATATTATTAGAGTTATTCATAAAGTAGGCTAAACCAGGGTTTAAACCCGTAAGTTTTGCAAAAAAGCAAGATGAGCTCAGAAAGTTGTGCACAGTCGGGACAAAACTTAATGTGAAATTGAATTATGCATCAAAATGATGCTTAAGAAGATTTGGACCCCACTTTTGGGGCCATGTGTCTTAAAAAAAGCTTAATTTTTCGGCTACAAATGCCTTTATATAGTCCACTTGTTTCCAAAAAAGTCCTGCTCAAATTGGTTTGGACTTTATGAATAACTCTACTATGTGTGCCGTTTCCACATTTTCAATGACAATTGCAACTGAAGAAATTTTAAAACCAGATCTTCCTAAACCTAAAACTCATTTGCAGAAGTTAACTTGCACGCACCATCCAAAAAACCGTCCATTCACTCCATTGTAATTGCCTGTCTGCCGCCCACTCGTCCGATTGCCGCCCCCCCTAAATCGATAATCTATCCAACCAACGGCGCGTCTGACTGACCATCTGACCAACCGACCAACGGCGCGTCCAACCGACGCCCGTTAGCCGACTGACCAATCAACCAACCGACGCCGAATGGCCACCAACCGTCGAACGTCATCCGGTGTGTCCAATGCGTCCGCTGCGTCTGGATGTGATCTTGCCTCGGACGTTAAAATGTGACAACCCTATACGCGTAGTATGGTTTTGTCAACAATCTCTATTTCAGTTTCCGCGGTGTCAAACATTTCTGTAGAATTTCTTAAGTCAGGTACTAATTCTACCTTATTGACTTGATTAATTTTCTTGTCACGACAAATTGTGGCCCCTTCTTTCATTTCTTTGCGTAATGAGGAGGCTATTTGTATCAATTGTCCAAAAGAGATGTTAGCCTTAGCTTTGGATAAATTGTCCCACAAATTATATGGAATAGATGGATTTGTAGACTTTTGTGCTGGAGTATGAGCTTTTGGGGCTAGATCATCATCAACATTGTTGGTGGAGACAAATTGGTATTCATCTTGGTCAAATTCAATTTGATTTGGAGGATTTAGATCAAACGTGATTTCTTTTGCAGCTTTTTGAAATGTATTTTGCAAGTTGGTGAAGCGAGGTGAATCAATGGATGTGCTGGAACTGCTGTTTGATTCTGCTTCTTCCAATTCTGCGTCACTTGGAATTGTAAGTGGGGGGGGATCTATTTTAGACCCTCCTCTAGTTACTACCAAGGATGGTAGTAACGCTTGTGGAAACTCTAGTGTAATAGTCTTGTCCAACGTCTTGCATCAAGAAGTAGGATGATGATCTCTACACTGCTCGCAAATGATGTTGTTTTCTATTCAACACGTTCTAGGAGCATGATAGCTTTTGCATGAAGGGCATTGTTGGTATGACACTATAAGAAACCCGTGTTTTTTTTTATCCCTGGATTCTGCTTGCTGATGTCGTGATTGGTGTCTTGAAATGTCTACGTGGACCTCCAAAATTTTGCGTTGCTTAAGACTTGGGTTTGACATTAGATTTAACGTCGGACATCAGCATGCTGAGGGACCGGACGTCCAAAAAACATAGGTCAACGAGGTCCTCAAAGGCTACCATGTGGCTACCACCTAAGCGCCACGTAGCCATGGGCAACCACGTAGGAATTTTTTCATCTATTTTGGCCATGACGTGGCATCTGAGGTGGCACATGACGTGGCGGCAAGACAAGTGATGTGGCATTCAGCAAGGATGATGTGGCATGCCACATCAGCATATTTTTTTGTTGTTTAAGAATTTTCTTGTTGTCTTTGAAGACGTCAACATAGACATATGTACGTTTTCTAAGACATCAACTCAGATGTCTAGATGTTTTCATAGACGTATTTTGAAACATCACCTTAGACATCCAAATTTCTTGTGACATCAATGTAAACATCTAATTTTCATCATAAATACCTCTGGCAATGTTTGGTATGATTTAGGAGAACAAAATGATGTCACATTAGACGTTCATGGAATGGAGTGAACTATTTGACATGATGTTAATATGGACAGTCTTACATGTCTCATATGATGTCCACATGCATGTCATAATGTTCATAATAACATGTCATACACAATACACCATACATTATACATCATACATAATATACCATACATTATACATTGCACATCATATACCATACATAATACGTCATACAAAATACATCATAACTGGCAATAGTGTCACATGGCTTCAAAAGACACTTGACGTGAGTTTATGGAGGGGAGAAGACAGGCTCTTTATACAAGTGGTGTGGTAGAGCAGAACACAAACTATATAGGACATTGAAAACGCTGGATTTAAATTTTGGTGGAGCAGCACATAAACATCTAGCAAGATGTTTTTTGCATGTCTCAAAGGCGGCTCTGATGATGTCTCCACAGATGTTATACCAATTGTGACTATATTTCTTAAAACATCTAAAAGTCTACAAAAGCATCCAAGAAAACATCTCAATGTTTTATAAGATGTCTCTAGTGACATCTCTACATCTCTACATCTCCAATACAAGTGTAGAAATTGCAAAGATGGGCTCTTTATACAAGTGGAGTAGTAGAGGGGAAGACAAACTATATGGGACATTGAAAACATTGGATTTAAATTTTGGTGGAGTAGCACACAGACGTCCAGTAGGGTGTTTTTTGCATGTTTCAAAGGCCACTCTAATGACGTCTCTATAGATGTTATACACTTATACCAGTTGTGACTATGTTTCCTAAAACATTTGGAGTCTACAAAAATGTCCAAGAAAACATCTCAACATTTTATAAGATGTCTCAAGTGACATCTCTATGTCTACTTAGACATCTCTAAAATAAGTGTAGAAAATGCAAAGAGACAACCTCGCTATGCTGATATGGCATGCCACATCAACATAATTTTATGCCACATCAACTAATTTAATTGTGGCATGCCACGTCATATGCCATGTCATCTTATTTTCTCCCAAAGCTGCCCAATGGCTGCCCAATTCCTTCTTTTTTAACCTCGGTCAGACTTTTATCCAAATATAAAGTAATTTCCATAGATTTATTGTTTGTGAAATTTTTTTCTTAAAGTTGACATGGCAATCTATGTTTTTGTGTATGGCTTGTCGGACATCAATGACTCCTTAAAAATGCCATCAAAAATCCTGATGTTGATGGTAACACCAACTTGTTTTCATTCAAAATTGCCGTAGTCATCTGGAACATTTTCAAAAATCTTCTGAAATTGCAATCCTTCTCTTTAACATTTTGATGTCTCTGCGGACATAGTATATTTGGCCTTGGATATTGCATGTTTTTGCTCTGACATAAAAAAAAAAATAGGTTTCTTATAGTGTGAGCTATTGTTAGGTCTAGTCTAGTTTGAGTTTGGATGGTGATATGGTTGTGGCTCCTGCGATGCTCAAGATCGTTGTTGTTGCTTTGGCGGATGGTCCTTTAATAACAAACAAAACGGAGGTGTGTGGTTTGGTTGACCATAGTGGTTGCACCATACTCCAATTGTATGTAATCCTGACTCATGATAGATGGGTGCTTGTTTCCCTTGTCCTTGAACTAGGTCGGTCATGTGCTCCGTTAGTTCCCTGATTGATTTAGCCATGTTGGTGGTGGCTTGTCTCATTTTGGTGCGCAATTGATCCATTTCTTCATTGGAATTGGTAACATTAAAACAAAATTGGGATCCCTTGTGGCTAATGGTGCCGAATGGAATCCATTTCTAGGCAGCCCGTTTTGGTATGCCACTGGATTTACTATTTAATAACACTTGGTGGATTGGAATGAAGGCCAGTATGGGTTCCTCCACCCTTTGAACCATCCGTTCGTTTTCCTTATCAATCTTTTCTACTTCCAAGGCTGCTTCTATCGCATCTTCTTGTGTTATCGGTCTTTAAGAAAGAGTGTCTCGGATTGTCAATGAAGAGTCTATTCCTTGGATGAAGTAGTGACCTATAGTCCCATCATTAAAACGATCTCCTACAAATCGAGTGCATACCACTTGGAATTGTCGTACGTACGTTGTGATGTCCTCTGTAGATCCTCTTCTTAAATTGTTCAATGCAGTTAAAGCTTGTTGTTGGCCAGTCTCGGGCCTAAAATATTGTAGAAAGGCATCTTGTAATTGCAGCCATGTGTTAAAGAATCCCGCATTGTGTGATCTATACTACAAGTAAGCGGTTCCCACTAATGCGTTGGGAAACCAAATTAAATAGTATCCATGGTTCGTGACCAAGCTTGAAGTGAGAATTTATGCAAATTTTTCTATGTAAGCAGAGGGATCATCATCCTGTGTGCCCAAAAATTGTGGTAAATGATGTGGGATCGAGATTTCCCGTAATCCTTGAGGAACCACAATAGGCAATCCTCTAGGTTATATCATTGGGTCTATTGCTAGATCATCAAGACCTCTTGCATGTCTTTTGTCTGGTGGTGGAGGCACTTGTGGCCTCCTAGGGTCCAATGGATTGGTATCCATACGTTGAAGAGTCTCAATCTCTTTTTTTGTTGTCACATGGTGCGAAACTTCCCGTTATTGTTTGTGATCGCAAAGTCCTGTGAGATTTGGGTGTGTTTGGCTTTGGTGGCAACTAAGACCTAATGGAGTCTAGATTCACACAAATCAAATCAAATCAAATCATATATAATATATAAAAATCCACTCAATTAATACACTTAAGTATAGTAGGAGCTATTCGCTCAACAATACAATATTAAGGCTGGGGCTTTTTTTTGATCTGCAAAGATCAAAGTACTAACTATCTCTGCAATAGTCGGTCAAATCTCAAAGAAATAGGGCACCAATCGCTCATCAATCTGCTCAATTTCTCCACGATGACGCTCTCAAGTAGAAGTGTTGTTGAAAGTAGGTTGCATTTTTGATGCGGTTGGGATGGGTCTTCTTGCTCCAGCTTGGATAAGTGTAGAATAGTGGATGAAACTTGGATCGGTGCAAGTGTTCACCCCTAGAGCAGTGTAGAATGAAACTTGATGTCTTCTGCATCCTGACATGGCTCACAAGCGGCACAACACTCCGCGATGTACTTGAGCTGATGCTTGAGCCCTAGCTCTGGCGGCACAAGGCAAGATGAGATGCCCCTGCAACAGTTCAAGGTAATGCAACCGTCCTTGATGTGCCAAACACGGAAGTCCTCTGGCTGGATGTAAGGGTTGTCGCCAACTTGTTCAATCTCAGTGTTTGGTCCGTCAATTGAAAGAAGTTACCTCGCTGTATTGGAATGGGTGTTGCCCACCGGATCACAAAGAGTGGTGGCTTAGCCAAAGGCCCATTGTCCTGGTAAGATGGATGGCCCGCCTCATAGCAAGCTCGCGTAAAGGTTGCTTCAAATCTCCACGTAGCTGCTGCCAACTTCCAGTAGAAGAGCATGCACTAAAAGAACTCCTCCTCATGTACCCCAAACCTCTGTTGCTTAGACAATCAAAGGTGTATGGTGATTTGGATCTACCAAATACTAACGAGCCAGGTGATACTAGAACTCGAAAGGTAAGCCCAGCTGATCTGGTCTAATAAGGAGACCCTCCAAAGGAAAGATCTTCTTTTCCTCATCCTCAGGGGCACCCTGCTCCCAAAGCTGGTAGATCTTGGATGGCCGGCTCGTCTAGTATCCAATCAACGTGTGTATGAAGGAGTAGGCGGCTTGTATTGAAGAAGTATTAGCATGGGGATAAAATCCTAAAGGAACCCCACCAAGTTAGTGAGATAAGTATTAAATCAATGATTTAGGCAAATCTAGATTGTTGGATAGCTAGTATGAATGCCTAAGTAGTGTACTAGTTACGACTAGACACTCTTGGCAGACGCACCAAAAATGTGAGTGTTTCTAACTCCACCCTTGAGTCAGAAAGTGGCACACAGATTCTAGCGCCTTTTAGAATGGAGATTCACTCTTGGGTGTGTGATTTCTAATGAAGTGTGTACCTTCCAAGCAATAGACACTTTTTTGTTACTTGTAAGTTTTTTAATTTTCAAATAGTCAATCACACTATTTGTTAAAGGTTAAAAGATTGCGGTTAACCCCTAAAGGACCAAACATCGTTTTTTGGCAACATTTTACTACATAAAAATAGCCTCCGATTTTATGTCACAAATTCCAAATCGGAGGTTTTTAGTACTATTTTGTATCCAAAAAATCAAATTTGGAGCTGAAATTTGGAGGGAATGGTCTTCTAGGAGACTTGTAGCTATATGGAGAAGGAATTGTAGAAATAACTAATTTCATATTGTGTGGAAGTCCACATAGAGGTAGTTTGAGTTTCAGTAGTGATTTTTGGAGTGGACTGTTATATGATGTATATGAGGTGAAGAGAATAAGCGTTTTTGTGAGTGTATTACAAGTAAGCAGATTAGCATATTACTGAATAGTTGCCAGTGAGCAACTCCGATTGTGAATAAGAATAAAGTTTTTATTTCCTGATTTATTATGTATACTGCAGGGCAATATTCTACTGTCAAATAAGTGTTATATTAACACTTGAAATAAATCATTTATGAATATGCCATCTGATGAAATCAACCAAGCTGCCATTGGATGTCAAAACTAGAATTAGGAAGATTTTTGTGTTTTAAATGATCCACTCTAGGAATTAGTCGATTGAGAGATAAAATTGTTGAATTTACTGTGAATGTGCGATTTCAAGCTATCACCATCCCACATGTGTCAAAATCCTACATCATCACGCAATTACACGGCAATGTATTTTTTAAGTTCAGATGGTGTGGAAAATTTAAAAGACGTGGTTGAATATATTTAAAAGTCAAGTTGTAGAAGTTCAATAATGTCCTTTCAAGCATGTCCTAGACACAAGTTTTTAAGTAATAAGTATTTAAAAGTCTTGCACTTTCAGTATGCAATTTTTGCTTTAAAAACACTCTTAAGACACACCATTCTCTACTAGTGCCTAGACACTTAAAGACAACCACGGAGACATATTGCACTTCTTGCGAGTGTTGAACCAGAGTCTTGCTGGTGAATTGAGGGAGCAAAATTTCATCAAGTAACTTATGTAAGAAAGAATCAAGTGGAGTAGTATAGGAAGTCCGCAACCTATCATCATGGGAAGACCACACTCGCCAAAAATAGAGCATGTTGAAATGTTGTCATTGTGGATTTCCTCATTGCTCCTGCAATGCATCTTCAAATTTTCTCGAAATGTACTTAAGAAATGTTTTGAGATTTACGACTCTATTGCAATTACTTGTTTCTCAGATTGCAATTCTTGCTTTTCTGGATGCATTATCAAAATGTCCAATGTGTAATCCCTTGACGTACATGTTTCAGAACTACTACCATCTCCTTCACAATGCTGCAATTGTAATATCCTTTGATGGTTTTTTAGTCTATCCAACATAGTAAACAGTATGCCGATTATTTGTTTTCAGGTTATCAATGATCGTGAGATCTCACGACTTTGTATTCTTGGTCTTTATTTTGATGGTGTAGACCTATTCATTGGATACTCACTGTGACTCTTCTATTGTGTAAACATTTCATCTATCCTTAATGACAATATTTGCAGGAATGAAGGCTCATGAAATGTTGGAATTACAAATCCCCCTACTCTTCATGGAGGATGACACCAACGTAAAGTGGTGCATAGATATTAAAGAGAAATATATGAAAAGATTGCTTCCTAATGGAATGGGCTTGGTCAATGTATGCGAGACGATGGAGCGGAAACCCCTGATGCGGAATGACTTCAAGACGCTCTATTGACTTCAATCAGAGCACATAATGTACCTTGCGGATCAAGTGGATGCCAACATCGTTTGTGTAAAGAGCTCCAGGTTGACTAGTCAAAAGGTTGGCATGCAAATTTCCAAAATTATCCCTTTCAATACCGCTGGTGCAAGAGTGAGGCTGGTGTGGGCCATGATGAACGAGCTTTTGTCTCACTACAAGGGTCATCTACTGCCCATGAGGAAGATGGAGTATGTACCATACCCAAAATCCGAATGGAAGGCGTTTGCCAACAAAAAGGAAATTGGTCACGAGGATATAGATTTGTGGGTGAACAAGGCATTGGAAAATTTTGCTAGCAAGAAGTGGTTGGAAGACTGGACAAAGGATCTGAACAAGACATCCGATCCAAAGGACCTTTTGGAATTTGTGATTACTATGTGGGAGTCGTTTTTCATCTAGGATCAAATTAGGGTTTGAACCCGATTGCGAAGGACCGGACCGGAAGAGGTCATGATGACCACTTGGGGTCCTAGGACTATATAAAGGTTGGTCTTCCTAGGTCTTTCACTTTCCTCTTTTTCTGGAGCTAAAGTTGAGCGCTTTTCCGCCTACTTCTACGCTAGAGCCGCTGTGTGTGTCACTTAAGTGTGCGTTAGAGGTTGAGATTGTGTATGCTGCAGGGTTAGATTTCCGCGCCTGCAAGGTTTGTTGTTTTCCGGTTGAAATTGGACGAGAGAAAGTGAGGAACGGGACGTGCAGCTAGGAGAGGGTGAAGTAGCACCGAAAAGGATCCAGCTAGTCAAGTCTGTGTCCATGCCTTAGGTTCACAAAAATAGACCGGGAGTGCCCAGTTCCTCCACAGCCGAGGTTAAGCTCTGAAAGGTGGTTCCGATCATCATTTCTAAGGAGGTAGAAAAGACCCAGCTCATGAGAGACCTCAACATGATGGGTTGTTTAGGGTTGATGGATAAACCCTAGGGATTTAGAGAGGAACGGATGGTGAGAGAAATATTGGGAAAATTGTCAAATCAGTTCAACAACATCGTCTGGGGGCATCTGACCCATTGGACGGAAGAGAGGTGGAGAGAGGCCTACAACTTTTGGTCAAGTAGTTTAGGGATGGTGAGCCGGAAGGATGAAGTCCACCACGGCAAGTTTCGAGGAGCAGTGAATCCGAAGGACGGCTACGCGGTCAAGGATTGCAAAGACGACCAACACTGCCGCCTTCTCCAGTTCTTGATTCCGATCCTCCACTCGGAGAATCCAACGAGGGTGACAATAATCCTTGGCAACACTATTTTCAGATCCCTAAGAGGGGACCAAAAAGTGGACTGGGCCGGATCTTTTCCGATCTGGTGTCCTAGCTCGTTACCAGAGTTGGAAGAAGTAGGGCCACTTCCCTGTGTCTCATTCACCTCTACCAGCACAACCAACTCCTCACTGAATCAGAGGAGAAGGTATGGAGGACTCAGGAAACTCTTTTGAAGTATGGGGAGTCGGATATGGATGACGAGCCTGAGGAAGGATTCGAATCCGACCCAAAGACAAAAGAAGAGGAGGAGGAGGACCACCTCAGGCGGAGCAAATGACTGAAGACAACGCCTCCTCACGGAAGAGGAACCCCTCCTGGCAACAAGTCTACTCCAAATAAGGGACCGGAAGTAGAAAAGACGGAACTTGAGGAAGTGGATCCTAGTGATCCATTCAATCAGTTGATCGCCATCCTTTGCAACGTACAAGCGTTTTGGGAGATCAAGAGGAGGACCCTCTCCAGGATCGGAAATCTAGCGGATGTGCCCATAGACAGCGAGCTACCGGAGAAGGTAGCAGTATGCATCACCAATCCGGCCAAGCATAGGAAGTAGGAAGCAGAGATTTGCCGACTTCAAGAGGAGGTCGACATGTTGAACGCAAAGATGTTTGCCTTCAAGGAAGACAAGGCCACCATTCAAGAGATGGCAGAAGTGATGTGGAAGGTAGCGGAGACGGTGAAGGTCGCTTTGGAGAAACAGGATCCGTCGTCACCAAGGCAAAATTATTTAACAAGGAAGTACTCAAGGAGAAGAAACTATTCGATACCCGGATGGTTTTGGATCTTGGCCGACTTTACCGAGCAGGTGGAAAAGGCAATGGTGAAGGCACGAGAGGCAGCAAACTGGATGGAGGTGAGCAGTCAGAAGCTGACCGGATCAATATACTCCAAGGATATCCATATTACGGATATCTCATTGCTAGAGTCATTTTTGAGTGGGGCTGATCAAAAGGACGGAAAGGATCAAACCCCCCAATCCAAAAAGAGTGAATGAAGACTTGCACCTGACACGACAATTCATCTGGATTCATTGCCAGGGTTGGATCTTCCCGATCCGGCAGTTGAGGAGCGAGTTGGAATTTGCAGGAAGTCTTCGACCAATTACTACTAGAACCCAAAAGTCCTACATTGGATCAGGGGGTTGCAGAGTAGGTAGGAGTTATTTTTGTTAAGGATAGGATGGACTAGACTGGATGTTGATCCGGTCTAATAGATTAGGATCAGACCAAAAGTTCCGCGCGGATTTTTGGGGGCCTTTTTGCCTTTGTAAATTGATTGTATATAAAGCCAGTTCCTGCCAAGGAGCTGGGAGTCTTTTCATCTGAATCCTTTTGTATTTTCTATTGACTTCTTGTTGTGTGTCTCTCCCAAGTGTGACACGGTTGTATGGTGAGAAGTTAGGAAGGTCCAAGTTGTTTTTGGGAGTGGTTTCTCCCCTTGGTGTTCTTGTTTTGATCTTATGTGCAAGTGAGTGGGCAGTAAAAGAGTTGGGAGTGGATTTCAGTTTTCTCAATCCTTCTAAGGTTTAGAATTCTGGGCAAGAAAACCATTGTTAGGCTAGGCAAATAGGGATAGGGAGGGATTCCTTAGTTGCATTAGAACTCCTGGGTGGGAAATCCGGTTGAGTGTCTGATCTCCTGAGAGATCTCGTTGTCCTAGTTGGTAAACGGAAGAACTTTAGTTGATGTTGGAACAGACTGATACACTTGTAACCGCCTAATTTTGTACGGAGAGAACTTGGCGTCAAGGTCATTGTAGTATGAGAGGGTTGTACGGGGGGTCTTTGTATGACTTGTGATCCAGAAAGTTATCTGGATTGCTGTGAGGGACCAAAACGGATCCAAATAGAGTAGAAGATAGGAGAATAGGATAGTAGGTCTTCAGCCACTATAAGTCACGGAAGGAGTGGCTGGCCTACCACTCTCAAAAACAAGCGACGAACCTTTTGATGGTGAAATAGAGGCAAAACTAAATCAGATAAGAGTAATGGTGTATGCGAGTAGGCTGGAACGGATTGTGATAGAGGAGCGTTTAGGATCAGAAGTCAGAGGATCCTGGGATTGTGGTAGTTTTTAGGGATCGGATAGCTGGACAGACCGGAAAGAGAAATAGGTCTGATTGTGGTTTTCCGTGTTTTTGTGGTTTCCGAATTTAGATAGAGGACCGGAAAATGGAATATGGGTACTGACTTAGCTTAGATACTTAATAAGGTTAGATACTTAATAAGGTTAGATACTTAATAAGGTTAGATACTTAATAAGGTTAGATACTTAATAAGGTTAGATACTTCACAGGATCTCGTGGGCTTGATCTTTAGAGTCACTTTATCATGCTCTAGAGTGATTTTTGGGAGTATAATTGGGAAATTGCTTGCCCTGTGCTGCGACAAGTAGTGGATGAGGATGAGGAAGATGAAGTGAATCAGATCATGAACAAACCCGAGCAGTGGACAAGAACAAGGTCAATTGAGCACACCAAGGTTAGAGTGCATTATTTGCTGAACCATGGTGAGATCTCCGGATCTTGGCAAGCACACATAATGATTTGCAGTTCAAGAATGGAAAACTAAATGCCCAAGTGGTTCGTTTTTGGATTCCACGTAGGAGGACACTTTGTAGCCGATGATGAATCCAAGAGGGAGGATTGAGGACGTTAACGCCAATGATCTAGATGTTCAGTCGCCTCGAGCGGGTCCAAAAAATGTGGTCAAGAAGCTAGAGGATGTTCTTGAACGGGCAGCACTAGATTGATCAACAAAAGTGGTTGAGCAGCCACAAAAAGTTCTTGAACCAACAGCACCGGAACGAACAATGCATTTACTGTCCGACAGTTCAACAGGCGATGAAGATATAGTGACTCCGCTCATGAATCCAAGGACATCCAGGAAGAAGACGAGAATGGAGCTGGCCAAGGAACTTGACTCTGGAAGAGATACTGCTAGAAAAAAGTCTGCAAAGCGCCAATGGAAGGTTAGTGCAGCTGCAGGACAGTCACTGAAGGGGGGAATTTTTAGAGGAAGAACAACAAGATGCACAGAAGTTGATTGGGATTGTGAATTCTGAAGCATCACACACAACAGACATACTTTTGAGAGAACTTGTCTAAAGGATGGAACACACAGAAAGCAGCAGAAAACGAGGTCCATTAGGGGATCCCACAATGAACACAAGGACTTTGGTTGACATAATAAAAGATGTTCTTGAGCGTATTCTAGGGTGGAAACAATCAAACAAGAGCACTAGCCACCAATCATCCAAGTATCCCACGATGATCCAGGAGACTCTAGAGGGTACTCTGGATGGGTATCCACGGCCTATTTTGGGGGGAGATCTCTCAGAAAGGGATGCTAGCAGACTTAAATCAAGAGTTCCCATGACAATCTCCGAATTACTGATCGGCACGAAGAAAGACGTCCCTATGCCAAGCTCCAAAAAATGTGATCAAGGCAGTGGTGTGGGCGCAGAGGCATGGGAGATCCTTTGATTGTCTAGAAAATGATGGTTGATCAGGCAGCTGGCAAAGTAATTGCCGAACACGTAGGTGGAGGAGGAACAATTACATTGGGGGATATCTCGATGGTCCCTTTGAGAGTGCTCCTACCAATGGGCATTACGGTGGACGTACAGGAAGACACCCTTGTTGGCTTGGAGCCCATGATTCCCATTGAAAGGAGGGAGGGTTGTGGATATTGCTTCTATCGCCTCCAGTGCTGCATTGGAGGTATAAAGAGAAGTGGCTCCTAGAAACAATGAGGGAATTAACAAAGAAGTGCTAAAGGCCTTACCCTATGAGGCCATAGACATATTGAAATGTTGTCTTGTAGATGCAATGAAATCAATTGCTGAATCACCGTGTAACAATGTAATTGCGATGGGAATCATTGACCTTCAGAATGAACATCAAAAGAAGAATCTTCATAGGCAAGCCATAAGGCAAGCGCACCAATTCATATTTAAATCACTCTTTAACTGGGCATTTCAACATGGGCCGCGTGCAAGATTGGAAGGAGGGGATCCACCAAATCCACTAGGCGATGAAGAAGGGGGGACATGCAATCAAGCAACGAGGAAATGGGGAAGGGGCCAAGTAGAGGCGACGAGATTGGGGAAGAGCAAAATAGCAACAATAAGAGGGGGAAAGGGCCAATGATCCACCATGAGATGGAAAATTGGCGAGGGACGGACATGAGGGGTTAAAAGCATTGATGAGCGTCGAAAATAGTGGAGAAGGATCTTCCCAAAAATACCTCCAACCTTGGCGTCCAGGTAACAAGCCAACCCTTTTTGATAATGGTTATACTTAAGAACAGATACATAACAAGACTCTAACTTGCTATTTCTTGGATTTTTAGCAGAATGTCAAGTCACTAAAGTCTCTTGTAAAGAGGTATGGAAGTTGTTGAAAAAGGTAGAATTGCGGCGATATTTTGTGATCCTTGATTTGAATGGAGTTCTAGCTCACAAGACACTCGATGATTGTAATAGATGTTGCTATGCAAAGAGACCGCAATACGCATGCTTCCTAGACTAGTTGCATAGGACTGCAAAACTTGCTTCTAAAGCAGTATGACGAAACAAAATGTGACGTTTGCTTTGAACCAGCTATTGTTCTTGACATGTTGGAAGGCAAAGGATGTGCCTGTTCTCACGCAGGAAGATTGCAAATTCTTGTCCTACAAAGACTGACATCGTCCTGACAGGCCCTACTCTCTGAAGGATCTATCACATTTTGCCCTTTTGCTGAATTTGCGGGCATAGAAAAATATTCTCCTCATCAATGACAATCCATTAAAGAACCTCCAAAACAACTGTTATAGTGCCATTTTCCTCGACATTTGGGATGGTGACATGAGAGACAATTACTTGTTGGGGAACTCTATCCTTTGCTTGACCATCTTTTCAAGTCACATGAAGCTGTTCCAGTGTATGTTAAAGAGCATCTGCCTCTTTTTAGTCAGAGTTCAGCGGTCCCGTTGGCCAAACCAGGGTGTGACATTTAGAAGGGAGTAACTTAGATCTAGTTATTCTTCTACATGGGACTCAATTTGGAGATGTCACAATCACCTTTTGGCATACACTTCATTACTTACTATTTAATACTCTTGAACTCATTGTAAATATTATAAATGCACTTTCTAAATATTTGACATTCTCATCTTGTAAGAGTCATTTGAACTTGTGCTCATTTTGTAAGCCACATTGTAAATGTTATAGTAAGTTAATATGCAAAATTCATCTGTAAATTAGAGTTATGAATTCAATTGGATATCCTTGACCTCCATAATTATCCTTGAGCGTGAATATACAAAGATGTGTTTGTATACTCTGTAAGTTCATTCCTATTGTGAAATCTCATGATGGATTGTGGGGGCACTTTTAACTGACAGTTGTTTTCATACTCATTGTTTACAACGTCAGTCTTAATTCTGATTTCAAATTGTATAACATGTTACTAGGCAAAATGAATTTGTTCTTAACTCTGAAGTAGTTTTTTTGTTTTTTCTGAAACAATTAACGAACCATTGCATTAAAAAAGGTAAACAAGAATACAGCCAAGCCATATGACATTAAGAGATAAGAACAAAGTAATGAAAAAAAAGGAAAATGAAGAGAAAAGAGCAAAGAAAAACATGAAGAATAAGTGAAGGAGTAGAGTAGGGGACCTTCTCTACTCCAGCAGTCTCCATCACGTCTAGCCATGATGGAGGAATGCAGCCAAATGGTATTTTAAGTAGATTTTTATAATGTGGGCATCATAATCTTTAGTGACTTAGTTTAATCAAGAGATTGCACAATCTTCCCTCTTGACGTCCAGGGAAATTAATGGATCACCCTGTACATGTCCAATAGTACAAACAATTGAACATCTTTTGAGCAATGATAAATTTCTTCTGTCCCTGTAATGTCCCTCATTTTGGTTTAGATAATTGGGGATGATAGTTGTAGTTTTGCTTCAACAGTTCGTTGAAAGTTTTCCTCCTATTATGATATGCTAAAGTGTGGATTTTTAATTGTTGATTGTTGTAGCACAAGGAAGCACAAATCCTACCTTTAGGCGTTTTAAATGACAAAACATGTAGGATGACTCGTATATCATTCCCACAAGACCTTAATTGTAGTACCCTCAATATATCCGGAACAGGATTATAAAAATCCGCCCAAGACAACAAGAACCGGAACTGAAATCCGGAAATTGCCTCTTACACACACATATTTCTACAATATTTTCCTAATCAATTCACACGATTCCATACAACTTCACCAGACCTGGAGAAGTGTCATTATTCTGTACCTCTCCCTATCTAGATCAACAACTTAATACCTATTTAGGCAGATGCGGAACTAAAAGGAGTGTCATAATCTTGTTCCGAATCTGGATCCAGATCCGTACCTGTAACACAAGTAACCAAAAGTAGAAGTTTAACCTCTTATATGGACGGGTCCGCTCTTAGCTTAAGGAAGTACGCATAAATCCTACCCTTCTGATGATTAGAGTGACTAAAGACTTCACTTAAAAAAACACAACAAAAGACTGAAAAAATGGGACGCAAGTTCTTCCACACAACTAACCCGGAATCTAATCTGCACCAACAAGTCACTCAAGAAATCCCTACAATCCCCACATTACTACAATGACAGACTCATCCGGATGTAATTCCAAGAGCTAGATATGCTACCCTAATAACTAAGAGATTCCATCTACCTTCCCATTCCTCTCTTCCGAATACAGTAAGACCTCTCAGACGTCGGCTAGTGTTTGCCTTTCCTTTCAACAACTCACCTAATCTAGAAATGGCTATCTCACTCAGAAGACTCCCAAGAAACATCAGCAGATGGAACTTCCTCCTAGTACACAAAGTTTACAAAACCAATCCTCAATAATCTCGGAAGCGGACCCAGACGAAATTCGAGGGCTACCTATTTTGCTCCAACACTTGCAAACCAGCTATCCGCACTAAACAATGGTTCTAGCATTGCCAGCATACCAATACAGTATTGAGACTTTTTAGACCAACACTTAAGGAGTGGAAATCTGAATAAATTTGCAAAATATCGAAAAACATTAGTAAGAACACCTAGGGCTTCAAATTGAAAACAGCCCCTAAATACCAACTCCAAGCAACCCTGAAAGGCCCCAAGGATCTAAAAAGAGAGGACCATGGAATGACAGGTGTCATTCCTTATCCTTCCCAGCTAACTTCCTAACTACAAGCCGATCTGCAAAATGTAGATCTTCAGATCCTAGAATTCTGGAACCTCATGTCTAGGTGCATGCAGATGTCAACTAGCTTTCCAACACTCAGAAACTTTAACTTTCCTTCACTTAATTGAACTTTAATTATCTTTACTTTCCTTTACTTAATTGATTCTAACTTTATCTTTTACTTTCTTTTACTTAACTAAACTAAACTAAACTTTACTTTTACTATAATTTTCGCCGACTGTTCTAGGCTTATCCTAAGAACTTCTACTTCTACTTCCTACCCAGCTTGAGAGAAGGTTCCTCAGGTTTGGAGGCGCTCTACTTTGGCAGTTGTTTCCTGCTGACCAAAGGTTTAGCTATCTTCTTATCCTTAGCTGAAGTCTCCCCCTTGAAGCTTGACGGAGAAATCATGGCCAGGTCAAATTCCTCTTCCTCTTCCTCTTCTAAGACAGGTTGGGACTTGGACCCGGATTCGGATCCGCTACCTCCTTTGCTGACTGACTGGGCGACTTGTCCTCGCACAACTGATAATTCCCAGAAGATACCTCCCGTGCCCGTTTGGCTGTGGTCTTTGACTTCGTACCACTGGTCTTCAACGGAGAAGGTTTGACACCTTTGGTTTGTGGAGTCCGGAACTCATCCTTCTTCTTCTGGATCCTGCCCTTGGATCTGGATCTGTGTGCCAAACTCTCACTTCCTTCTGACTTTTGCTTGGAAGGATCCTTGGCAAGTGTCTTCTCTTCCTCACTCTTCTTGGACTTCACATGCATGTCTAAAAACTATCCCGCTTGTTGGAGAGCCTAGTGGATGTCATACATCAGCTTATCAATGCTAACGGAATACTCTGCACAAACTAGGACAGCCTTGACCGCGGACTTTGTTCCAACCTTGTGGACTACCTTGTCAAAGCACTTGGCTTTGTTGAGGACATCTCCAAAATGTCTGATGAACTTCCTGACCCTCCTGAGGGTCTCTTTTGACTCAGCAAAAAGTTTTTGCACTTCCCTACTTCCTGCCTCAATTTTGTCTAACTTCCAATGACGTGACTCATTCTCATTGGCCAGTCCTTTAAATTGTTCTTTCCACTGCTCGGTATCCTTCTGCCAGATCAGATCCTCTACCAAATCTACAAGCTTGGATACTTTGATCCTACCAAGCAACCTAGAGACTTTCTTGACTACTCCACACTCAATATCCAAGTCCTCCTTTGTATTTTTCAGATCCTCAATAATCCTCCCTAGAAGATCTTCTCTCTTGACTTCTGATTCTGGAGAACCCTTCCGACCACTCTGGGACCCTTTTTTCTTCTCAGAGGATGGGATCTTCCTTAAAGACTCTTGCTTCTTGCTGACATCCCTCTCTCGGATTCCTCGTCCGGTCCTTTTTTTTTATCCTCACTCTCTTTCTCTTGAGGAGGAGTGATATTGAGTTTCTTCATTGTGGAGGCTACTTTCAGAGTTACTTCCTCCTACTTCCTCAGCACCTCTAAATGATCGTATAAGTGAAACAAGAAAGGTCCTATGGAAGTCGCCTTTGTACTTCCTAAGGAGGCAACCATCCTTTGGAGTAAATCTCTCACAACTCCTGACCAAAATACCTTCCTCTCCCCACTTAGCGCTCTAAATATGGTGTTGGCCCATATTACTGTAATTCGGTTTGGCCGTTCCGGATACAAAATGGGGACCAAAAACCCTAACACTCTCCTCTCTCTTGGTGACCTGCAGTTTGCTACTGCGTAGCTGTCCTTGGAATGAAGAGGGTTTAGGAATTTACCTTCCACACACCTATTTGTCCGCGAGGCCAATCCTTCTCCAGCGCGCAGAAAGTACTACACCTTCTTCCACATCTCAATCGTCCACTTGTTGGAGAGAGCAGAAGCATTCTTCACCCACTTGTCCGACTGGTCCTTTAGGAGCTTGTAAATCATTTTGTTGTCCTTCAAGCTCCAGGGTTTGTGCAAAAAAGAGGTGACTTCGATTTGACCCAGATCCTCCTCCAGCTGCTTCCACTCTCCGTCATCCTTCGCAATGGCCGGATAGATTGTCTTGAACTTGAGCTGCCCTACTTCACTGTCCTCAGCCTTCACCATTGCTCAAGTCGCTCACACTCCACTCAACCGGTGCCTCTCTCAAAGAGCTACGAGCAGTTTCCTGCCTGGTAAGAATCCTCTTCTGCTTTGTGCACTCAAGGAACAGAAACCTTTCTATCCTCTCCAGACACCCTCGCGTGCAAAAGCCTCACTCTCTTCCACTCCAAACACAAATTAAACTCAAACGTAAGAATGAGGATGGAAATTTCGACCCTTGGAACTTTCTTCAAATGTTGAACCGCCAAATTAGGGTAGCCGTTATGTGCAAATACAGATACTCCAAATAGATAGGAAACAGAATAAAATTGGGTTAGAGTAGTCTAAATTTTTTTGAATTTTGTTGTTCATATGAAGAAATCCGGGTCAACTACAAAACAATTTGGGATTAGTTGATACCTGGATTACTAAAACTGCTAAACCGGATAAGTGATCCAGTGAACTACAAAAATCGAAAGACAAATCCGGATCCGGAAAGCCTACGACCTAGCCTTCCGGCCTAGAAACCCTAGAGTACCTTAACGGGAACGGTCGCATACCCGTTCCCCTAGAGAATTGTCGGCTAATCATTGTGTTCTTAAGGGCTCTCTGCTCTCATTTTCATCTCTCTCTTTCTTCGCGGACTTCTGGTGTGCACTTAGTGAATGAAAGTGTGATGAGTTAGGACCGTGTTAGGGAGAGATTAGTGAGGTTGTTGCCGATTGCACCGGATTTATTGAGTTGGTTAGCTATAGCGGATCTGGCCCGGATGCTCTGTCCGGCAATTCCTAAGGACCCAGAGATACGGAAACAGCTGGAGGAGGATTTAGGGGTGATTGGATGCGCCGAGTTGTTGCAACGACCCTAGAAATTAAAGAGTGACAAGATGATTGCGGAACTTGTAGGAAAAGTTCCAAATCAGTATCAGTTGACCGTAAGAGGCCAATCCAAGCTTTGGACAGAGGATGTGTGGGCAAAGGTGTATTCGTTCCAAAAGACCGGATTCGGGTTAGCTTCCCGGAATGATAAGACCAGATAGCGTAAGTTCCGGGGTTCGGCACATTCCAAGGAAGGGTACAATATTCACAACTGTATTGAGGATAGTCATAGCCGAGTGTTGGAATTTTTGATTCCAATCATGTATCCAAAAATGCCAACTCGGGTTACGGTTATGGTCTCGAGTACCATTTTTGGAGCAATGGAGGGTAGATCCATGAACTGGGGGAGACTCATCACGGATGTAGTCATTAAATTAGCTGTGCATGCCACCGCCGGTAAAGCTAGCCCATACAGCCCGTATCTGTTCCACCTCTACCATTTGAAGTAAGTTTTGAGTGATCCAGAGCTGCAGGCGTACGTCCACGGGGAGGAGGTTTTGAAGTGCGGCTTTATGGATGAAATCCAACCCGAGCAGTATACTCACGCCAAATCCAAAGTGGAAGAATCGGAGCAGCAGCGACTTCAGTACAAGCAGATCAAGAGATAGAAGTTGATGGATTGGGTTGTGCGGAGCAAGCAAGTAATTCTGGATGAAGAAGAGCAATCCGATTATCCGGAAAACAAGCAGATGAAGAAATTCTGAGGATGCGGACTTCATTGGATCAACCAATGCCGGATTATCCACAACGAGATGTCAAAATATATCACCGGAATCATGTCACTATTGGGAGTGCAGCAACCGGAGCAGATAGCAGACGCAATCCGGCATAGGATAGATCCGAGGGCGCTGAGAGAGAAAGAGCTCCGGATCCAACATTTGGAGCAAGACCAGACCAATCTCCAAGTACAAGTGTCGCAATTGGAAGGAGAGCTGAACGTTCAGGACGAAGGAGGGAGACGCTACTAGCCTTGTCCAGAATCTATCATCTTTGGTTGCACCACCGGCAGATCAAGTGATAAGAGACAACCTCTTCACCTACAAGCTGACGGCGGAAACTGACAATTCTGGAACAAACGTACTAAAGGTAGTCATTGACTACAAATGGAGAAGGTGATGAAGGAGATGCAACACCTGCTGGGGCAGCTGGATGTAGGTAAGCCCGTGGATTTTGTAGGTTTTCCAGATGCCATGGATGCTCAGAACTACCTGCAAACTTCGGACAGGATGGTAGGATCGGATCAGATTCCTGTTAGGGGGCAGGAGATGATGCTTGACAACTCTGGTATACCCTCGTTGATCGGAAAGGAGGGAACCGAAACATCCGTTCCGGTGAGGATAAAAGCACCAATTGTGATAGTGCCGGAAGCATCGACTTCGGAAAAGGCGAGAGATTCCATGCCAGAAACAAAGATCATCTTCTTTCCGGATACTATGCCAGCCCAGCCGACAAGAACCACGCTCTTTTTGACACCAAAGTCGGTTGTCTGTCGTAACTTGGGTGAGAATTTGGGTGTTATCACAAATCCAGCTCAGACCCATCCGGCTAGCTTTGTGCACATGAAGTAGGCTTCTCCGACCAAGGTTAAGTCATTCCAAGTGGAGATCTTGGAAGACAAAGAAGATGAATGCAAGACCGGAGGGGAGTCAGTGGACGATGCCACTCCGCCTCAAGGGTGCTAGATTCAGACCCGGGTGTAGACCAAGATGACGCCGGTGAAGTCACCACCAACCAAGGCAGGGAGCAGCATGAAGAAATTAAAGAGGAAATAGTTAGTTGTTAGTTTTTTGTGTGTTTTTTTTATTTGTTCTGCCTCGGGGTTTTTGGAGATGGGACCCAGTTTCGGATTTCTACGAGGCCACCGGCTTGGATTTTTCGGCTATCTTGGAAGCTAGTGTGATTGGTCACCCTAATTTTGGAGTGTGCCCTTTTGCTTTTTGCCCTTTTGTTTGAGTTTTAAAGGGAGGGCAGGCTTGTTGCCTTCTCATTCCATCCTAGCCTATTAGAGTGCATTTGTTTATGTTCTTTTGATTTCTTTAATCTGAGACCACTTAGTGGACTTTTCTGATTCCGGCTATATGCGCAAATATATTGGATTGTTCATGAAGAGTGTTGAGGTGTGAGGAAGATGGGTGAGGGGGAGTCTGGATCTGAGGCAACCGGGTTTTTATCAATAGAATATGTTTGTGTGAAAAGTTTGGACTTGTGAAAGAGGATTAGTGCACTGTGCTTTTAAACTGCTAGGATAGTAATCTGGAAGGAGTGGATTGGATGCGAGTCCGGAACTCAGGAAGGGTTTCATGCTGAGGTAAGCAACTGCCAGCAAAATATTCCCCATCTCCGTAAGGCCTGCCAACTACCAGATCAGTCTAGCTTCTATAACAAGCACGTCTCAACCATTTTCAAGTGCTTTGATCTGTCGTTGTAGTGAAGGTGTTAGGGAGTAAAGTCTGAGTGACCTAATTTCCGGAAAGGCCTTTTGAAAAGCTATGAAGACTGCTGTCTTTCTCTTTCCTACTACAAAATTGGAAGTAGGTTGTGTGAGTGTGTGTGAGAGTTACAAGCGGTGAAGTCCCTCCCCTTCTTGAAAGAGCAACAATGGACCCCCTAAGGGTAAAACAAGGGTATATAAAACCGGAGTGTGACTAGAACTAACTGGAATCCGGACAAGGACGGATCCAGATTGGAATCTGAAAGGAAGAGTCATCCAAAAAGAGAGCATAGACGTGATTGCTTGGGTGTTTTTGGTGAGATCCGGACATCTTTACTTTGCGATATCGTAGTAGAATTCCCTAGGACAATATTTCATGTTATCTTACCACATTTTTTTGTTAAGGATACTTACGCCTGGACTGTGCGTACGACACGTTATCCTCCTGCGTGCAGATGAATTCGACTATTGAACGGTCAGCGTTAATCTCCAGTGTGGCCGTTGGATCCTACATCCGCCCGACCAGCTTCCAATAGGTGTTCTGATACCCCTCCTAATATATTCTGATATCTGGTTCTGGTATTTGGGACAATCCCAGATCTCAATCCGGTTCCGGTTCTTAGTAAGAATAGGAAACTTTAACTTCTGTTTTTAACTTAATTATCTATTTAACATTACTCTCTTAGCAAGGCGCATTAATTGTGGTAGTATTTTTAGTTTAACCTTGGATAAATCAAAAAATTGTACCCCTACTAACTCCTTCCTCTAAATTCTTTTTTAACAAGACTATCTTTACTTTCTCGGCTCCCACATTGACATAATCTTCTCTCTATGACTTGATTAGCAGATCTCACTATCCATTGTCTTTGCCTCTAATGGATACTCTCTACTCTGCAATTATGTTGCTGCAATCAAAAGCAGAACCTCCTTTGCTGTGGTATTCTTGACCTTTTAGTATTTAAACCTAATTCCGCTTATTGTGTTTGACAAGAATCATTTATTTGTATCCCTCATTAGTCTTGCATTTTTGGATTGTAGTCACATTCTACACTTATTGTCAACTTTCTTAAACTCTGCTGCAAATGAGATATTCACTTGTTGTTTTCTTTTCTAATCTGCAAGTTCTATTGGGTAAGCAGTTTTGTAGTAAGGCATAGTGATGGTGATATCTCACGATCATTTGACGTCCTGCTCGGTCTTTACATCATTTTTGTGTGCTGAGATTTACTTTGTCTTTGCAAAAGGCGATGCTCCTTGTACTAATTGGTGATCTCTGCTTTAAGGGTGGTGTAGAGGATCTTCCACAGATTATAAAAAAATGGGTCGGCTTCCACAGTTTTCTACAACATTTTGTTGAAGAAATCCATTGTGGCTTGTAGGCGGTAGTGCAACCTTTGACATTGGCTGTTCTTCTTTGCTGTATTCTACTGCCAGAGATTCTTTCAAGGTTCCTTTTCTTTGTTGAATCCAACAATCCATGCAAGAACCAGCTGTATCTGCATCGTCATGCAATACTAAAGACTCTTTTAAGTAATCCTCAAATGCACAGAGTACTCCTAAATGACACTGCTGTAATGCTTGTTCTAGATTCTCTGAATTGGGCATGTCCGTATTGACTTCAATTGGCGTTGCATGTAAGAAATGATGTATACTTTAGAGTGGCAATGTCCACACGTTACAGGACTGCGGTTTGATTGGTCATGGGCCCAAAAATAAACATAGGTTCACATAAAACTAATGGCGCCTATTTAATTGGCACTTATTGATTTGAAGGGCACGTATTTATTGCATTCAAATGATTATGAAGTCTTTTCTACTTGTTATTTCCTTGATTGT
Organism: Neckera pumila; assembly: GCA_963969595.1. Taxonomy (NCBI): domain Eukaryota; kingdom Viridiplantae; phylum Streptophyta; class Bryopsida; order Hypnales; family Neckeraceae; genus Neckera; species Neckera pumila. The sequence continues at coordinate 5,055,509 of OZ018418.1, forward strand.
CCAAACTCATGGCTTGGTTGTTTTATATTGTATTCTCATGCAATGGGTTTGCCCTATTTGGTCCAAAAAGAATAAATAACATTATTATGAAGTGGTGAGTCCACCTTGTGTATTTGATTATGATTACAACTTACCAAATGTCCATAATTACATTGTTTTGCCTCATCATTTCTTTCTTCTTGTATTATACTCTGCAAAATATCTCGTGAGATCTCTTGATTTGTAATGTCGCATACTTAAAGCCAACCCTAAATCCGAAGGCATTCTTTACATTAAATATGGGAGATGACATCATCCCAAATTCATCAATTTGTTCCAACATTCAAAATCAAAAATGGATACAATTCCATTCTATCAAGAGTCTCCTGATGACTCAGCATTTTAAGGCAGTATAAGCCTCCATTGAAAGGCATTGCGGCCTCAGTTTACATAATATAAAGATATCCTACGATGGACAATACCTTCACAAAGTCCAAAATTCCACCTAAAGTCCAAAAGTAGTTAAATGTGGCATCATGCTTTAATTTTGCAACTTCAAACTAAAATCAAAAGACCATGATTTAATTTTGCTACTTCAAATTAAAATCAAGACACCATGATTTAATTTTGCTACTTCAAACTAAAATCAAGACAATATTGTTTAACTTTGCTACTTCACATGAAAATTGAGCCACCATGATTTAATTTTGCTACTCCAAATTAAAATCATGACACCATGATTTGATTTTGCTATCACAAACTAGAATCAAGACACCATGATTTAATTTTCCTACTTCACATTAAAATCAAGACACCATGGTTTTATTTTTGCTACTTCACAATAAAATCATGCCATTATGATTTAATTTAGGTCCTTCAAATTAAAACCAAGACATTATGATTTAATTTTGCTACTTCAAACTAAAATCAAGCCACCAGGTCTAATTTTTCTACTTCAATGTAAAATCAAGACTTCATGAATGAAATTTTGCTACTTCAAAGTAAAATCAAGACACCAAGATTTTGACTTTCTACTTCAAACTATAATCAAACCACCACAGATTAATTTTGCTACTTCAACTTAAAATCAAGACACCATGATTTAATTTTGCTACTTCGATTTTAAAACAAAAGATCGTGATTTAATTTTGCTAGTTTAAACTAAAATCAAGACACCATGATTTAATTTGGATATTCCAAAATAAAATCAAGACACCATGATTTAATTTTGCTACTTCAAACTAAAATCAAGCCACTATGATTTAATTTTTCTATTTCAAATGAAAACCAAGACACCGCGATTTAAGTTTGTTACTCCAAATAAAAAACAAGACACCATGATTTAAATCTGCTACTTCAATTTAAAATAAAGACACCATGATTTAACTTTGCTACTTCAAACTAAAATCAAGACACCATGATTTAATTTTGCTAGTTTAAACTAAAATTAAGCCACCATGGTATAATTTTGGTAATTCAAATAAAATCAAGACACCATGGCTTAGTTTTCCTATTGCAATTTAAAATCAGGCCACCATAATTTACTATATTGCTACTTCAAATTAAAATCAAGACACCATGGTTTAATTTAGGAAAGCAATTTAAATTCCATTATTGTGCTTTTGTGGAGGGCAAAGTACAAAATCCCTTCCCATTTTTTTTCTTCATGTAAATATTTAATGTATACAGTTCATAGGGTTTAGGGTTTTTGATTTAGAATTTTAGGTGGCTTAAGACCTTCATAAGTGCGCTCAGCCATAATGCACTATTAACTCACATGCCACATTTAATGCAAAATCACTTCTTGAGGTTGTAGAAAACACAAAGATCTTGAAAAGTTTGCTCTGCTGAATTTTCTGTTAATTAATAAGGTAGGGCGACTACAGGTTGGCAATTTTGAGTGGGAAAGAGTCCGTTTGTGATATCTTTGGCAAAAACAGACACTGACGACCGCACTTGATGGATGACCTTGTATATTGAGCGTCCGTAGGTAGAAAACTTTGTACTGTCTCAAGCAGACTTAGTTTGAGGGGTATTTAGGCGACCGCAAGTTGGGCGACCTTGGGTCTAGGAAAGAGGACCAACAAAGCCACTATGATTTGGTTGAAGTTAACAAAGGCGACCATAGGTACCACAGCAGGCAACCTCAATTACTTCAGCTGCGACCGCAGATATTTCAGCTGCAACCACAAGTATAGGGAATAGGTGATCACAGGTACACGGCGAATACCCATTGGTCGACTTTGAATGGGGTGACCGCAGCTCTATTTTACCTATAATGAGCGGTCTTTTCAAATTTGAATTTTCAATCCATTTCTAACATTCTTGGAATTTACTTTTTTCCTTCTCCTAATGGATTTGGTCATGTACCCTTCTCCTCCGTTGGTTTCAAGATTAAAACAAAACAAAAAGAGAGTGGCATAAGCACTCCTCCTTTTTTTATTCTGCTACTTCAAATTAGAACCAAGGCAACGACGCTAGTGTGCAAGCTTGGAGTAGGGAGCTTGTAAGCAGGGAGCCTAAAAATGTCATTTTTTTAACTTTTGTCTCCCAAAAAATTTATTTTTGGAAAAAAAATTTTAAATGTGAAAAAATGTATTATTTTTAGTAAATTTAGTACTTATGACCACCACACCTATTACCGTGAATTTTGAAAAATTTGGTACATGGACTAACAATTGTCAATACCTACGGGAAAGAAATAAAAATCTATGTTTATAGCTAAACAATTTAATTCTCGCAAATATACTCCAGCTGAAAGGAGTGACCATTGTCCTGTTAAGAAAAAATGTAAAAGATGGAAGCCTCCTTCCCTCCAAAAGGGAAACACATGATAAACTAGTGGTGCCAAAAAAATAAAAACAGATTATGACTAATAAAAGGAAAAATAAATAAACAAGCTCAACTCAAAAATAAATATAAAATTTAAGTGAAGAATGATTCAAAAAAATTAGAATACAATGAAATAATTTGAAAAGAAATAGAAAGACAAAAATATAAAATGAAAACAAGAATGGAAATTTAAATGAAAAACAAAATACAATGGGATTATAACATACTCCTACATGCCAACTCTACATAATTCAACTCCAATCCATAAGCTTGAAATCATTTCAATTGTACCAAATGTAATTTAATACAATATAAATGCAATTTAATAAAATACAAATGTAATTTAATACAATACAAATGAAATACATATAACTACTTTGCCATTGTTACTTTAAAATTGTGATGATCCCTACTTTAACGAGAAGCAGCTTCAACTCATTGAAGCTATAATTCAGTGCATGAATGAATTTGTCCTCATGGATGTCCATCTTGCAAAAGTATTGATACAAGTAGTATAAGTGCTTGCAATTCACATATTGTTGTTGTCCTCCAATAGCTGAAACAGCCATGTTTGTAAAGTCCGGGCATGTGCACAAGAGGTACATGCCCAACGTAATTTGATACACATTTCGGCTATGATCAACCCCAATCTCAAGCGATATTATTGCACCTAGTCTCGGAAAAGGCAACAATGTCACTCCAAGTATTTGTTCTTTGATGTTGCCAACACTCTCCCGCTTGTTCTGCTGCTTTGTAGTTGGTGCATTTGCAATTCTCCATATGTTTCTATTATTTTGGATTGTTGGATATAGAAGAGCATCATGCAAAGGCGGTAATCATAGAGAATGCTCTTGAATATGTTTGACATACTGAAAAGTTGCCAAGGAGACAATGTAGGGCGTTCTTGCAGTTGAAATCCAATATGTTGCAGCAGTAATGTCTCTTTGCAGCTCAGATCTATCCCAATCAAAATAGGCCATATCTCCAATACCTTGGGCCAATCTATTATCCACTTGCGCTTGGTTCCTTTGACACATCGTTTAATGTCTCCAATACCTTGGGCCAATCTATTATCCACTTGCGCTTGGTTCCTTTGACACATCGTTTAATGTCATCAGCACAAAACTAGAAGTCTGCTACCACCTCTCGCTTCTCCCGTAATCTTCTTTTCTCCCGCGAAATGTAGGAGCAGGTCTCCCCTTCCGTCCTTTCAAAATTTTGGCAGTGCACCTGATATTTGACCTTCGTTGCTGAGCATGACATTTTGCATTTGACTTCTGGCTGATCCTTCCAGTGTGCCACTTGAACATGTTGCAATCACTTTCAAATGTGAGCACCATATGTGGGAAAATGTTCACCTCAGGCTTTTTGCCTTTTTCTCTTGAAGACTCGATTGAAGCCGTTGTAGACCGTGTTCAAACTTGAGGTTGAAAGAAGTTGACTTTATTTGGTCTATGTGAGTCTCCGGCATTGCCTATGGGTACATCCAGCTTCCTCTTTGTGCTTCCAAATATTTCTTTTCCTTCCAAATGGGGTATGTGAGTTCCAACACCTTTAGATCCAGATAATGAGTTTAGTGCCTCTGTAATTTTTTAAGGATCTCCGCTTTGTCTTGCAACTCTCAACTTCAATTCTCCCTTTGATGGCCCAAATCCAGATGCATGTCCCTTCAAATATGCACAATAGTTTGTCATTTGCATCCAAGCACAGATACTATCATCGCAAGTGGCATCAAACAAATTGTTTCCTCAGTTTCCACTTGTTATGAAAGGTTTCTGACAAATTGCACAAAGGCATGTTTGCCATCTCTTCCAAAGTCAATCCTTGAAAATATTACATCCAAAAAACTTAAAACATCTCAATGAATGAATAACGGCAAAGGCAATAGCAATTATAATTTCAAACTACGGACTCCAAATGTAGGCAACGTGACATGAAAGACATTGAAATAAAATAAAATAAAAATTTATGCTACTCCTCTGCAAATAAGCATTAAAACTATCACGAACTGCATGCTAATGGCGTCCAATCCATATTCAATGTTGGCGTTTATCCAATTTTTAAAATTAAATCAAAATTCTATATTGATCCAAAATAAGGGTACCATGTAGTAGGCCAAAAACCTAAGTCGGACCCAATTGAAGTTTTAGGGATACCTCATGATACCCACATTTTTGGTTATTGTATGAAAAAAAAATCAAAAAATTTCAAGCCCCCATTACTTTTGACTTCTAATACTCCATTCAAATTTCTATATAATAAATCACAAATGAAAATCCAATTTCAATATTGATTTCCAAATAATATTTACCATATATGATCTCAAATGACATGTGACCTTACCATTTTCATGAAGCATCTCCATTGCTTGTACCAGAAATGCTAAAATGCAAGCCAATGGTCCAAATGATGAAGCGCATCTTCAGTGGTAGCTCTAGATGATAACCACCATGATTGAATGGCAAGGTGTTTTGTCTCTGCGTCATTAATAGTGTTGGCATCTTTGTATTGTTTACATAGTAAATTGTATTGTTGTTGGAATGCTTCCTTGATGTACTTCTGTGTTGTTTTTTGAAATGAAGTACTCCAATGCAACAAACAAATCCTCTCTCGATTTTCCAATTTCTGATTCGCAGAACCATTGCCGTACACTATATGAATCGCATTTCAATTGGCCATAGCGCTATCTGCCATAAACCCCTTGAAGTTGGGGTGTTCAACTCCGTATTGTGACATGACAGCATTCAAGCATCTCCAGAAAAGCACTTGAATCTCTATATCTTCAGATTGCACATTGCATGTTGAAATGGTCATCACCTTCTTGTAATCTACATTGTACACATGGCAAGCCATTGTCGTCCACTCTTTTACACGCTTGACATGGTCAAACATCATCCACACATTCTATAGATTTTGTCGTACACACGGTCTAGGCGTAATTATTTTTAACACAAAAATGTGGTAAGATGACACAAAATATTGTCCCAGAAAATTCTACTATGTTATTGCAAACTAAAGATATCCGGATCTCTTCTCAAATACCCAAGCAAACCCGTCTCAACAATTTGCTCTCTCTTCCGGTTACTGTTGCTTTCCAAATTCCAATCCAGATCCATTCTCAGCCGGAATCTGGTTACGTCTCTTCCAACTTACCTGTTTCGGATACCCCTATTTTATCCTTAGAGGATCCACTATTGATCTTTAGAGGGGCGGGGACTCACCACTTGTAAACTTCAATCTCTCTACTCACACTCAAATACACACTTATACACACATATCCAATCCAATTTTGTAATAGAAAAAGAAGAGGTAGAAATCCTCACAACTTCTTGGATGGCCTTTCCGGGAAGTAGGTCACTCAAAATTCACTTCCTATCTCCTTCACTACAACGACAGATCAAAGCATTTGGGACCAATAAAGGCCGGTGTTTCTAGAATCCAGACTGATCCGGTAGTTGGCAGACCTTCCGAGGGTGGGGATACTCCGTTGGCGGTTGTTTATCTCCGCACGAAATCCTCCTTTGGTTCCAGATTCACATCCACTCCACTCTTATCGGATTTCCGTTCCAACAGTTTAAAGGCACAGTGCACTTATCCTCTTTCACAAATCCTAAAAACTTCCACACTAACGCACCCTACCAATTAATCCAGTTCCCTCAGATCCGGATTTCTCCTTACCCGTCTTCTTTACACCTCAATACCCTTATAAACAATCCAATACATTTGTACACATAGCCGGAATCAGAAAGGCCACCAGGTGGCTCAAATTTAAGAAAGCAAGAAGAACATAAACAAATACACTCAAGTGGGCTAGAATGGAATGAGAGGGCAACAAAATTGCCCTCCCTTTAAAACCCAAACAAAATACCAAAAAGCAAAAAGGGCACCCTCAAAAAAAAGGTGACCAAATACTAACTTTCGAGATAATCGGAAAATTCCAGGCCAACGGCCTCCTAGAAATCCGGAATTGGGCCCCACATCCAAAAAAACCAAAGCGGAATGAAACTCAAAATCCAAACAAAAACTGATATCCTAACTAGCTATTTTTTCCTTGGTTTCTTTGTGTTGCTTCCTGCCTTATCTGCGAGTGACTTCACCAATGTTGTCTTAGTCTGGGTTTGAATCGTGCGCCCCTGTGGTGCTGTTGCATCATCTTTTGTTTCTGATCCGGTCTCGCAGTCGTCTCTGTTTGAGAACAATACCTACGGTGTCGGCTGCTTGGTTGGCAAAGCCTGCGCCATGTGCTTGAAGCCTGCCGGATGGATCCAGGTCGGATTTGTAATGACATCCATGCACGCACTCAGCTCATGATGGACTTGGGACTTAGGCGTCTTGAAGAGCTTGGATCCACTTGGCCGGATCCGCAAAGTACTGATTGGAAAGACAATTATCTTTTGCACCGGAACGGAAATTTTTGTCTGTGCCGGAGCAGACGTTCCACCCGCTCTTTTCTACCCAAAAAAGGCATTACAAATTCGTCCAAAATCAATCCCAAAACCCTAGAAGGAGTCCGATCCAGCTTGCCAATCTTTTCCGGAGTATCCATGAAGTTGGAGACATCAAAATAACCTGAGAGATCTAGGGCCTTGTTCGGATCAAGATGCACCAGCAGTTCCCGCATCTCCTTCAGCACCTTCTCTATGTGCGCTTGGTAGTCGATAACTACCCTTAATACCTTCTTTCCGGAAAGTTGGCCTTCAACCATCAACTTCTTGGTGAAGAGATTGGATCTAACCACTTGTTCCGTCAATGGAGCAACCAAAGCGGATGAGCTCTAGATGAGCTGGAGGGCATCCAACTTCTTTATTCTTGTCACTTCCAGCTCTCCTATCAATTGGGCTACTCAAATTTGGAGGCCGATCCGATCCCTCTCCAAATTCCGGATTTGCTCCTCCTTCTCTTGCAGTGCCTTCGGATCCATGCTTTGCCTGATTGTATCTACCATCTACTCCGGTTTGTCCACTCCCAACTCTGCCATGACGGTGACAATATGATTCGCCATTTTGTTGTGGATCTCTCGACACATTTTGATCCAATCCCGTCAGGTTGTCTAGAATGTCTTCATTTGCTCGGTTTTCAAAGGATGGCTGGGCTTGCTTGCTTCCGGAGATACCTGCTTGCCTCGTGCAGCCTGATCCGTTGACTTCCGTCTTCTTATCCTACGTTGTTGGTGTGGCTTGTCTGATTCTTCCTCTTCAAATTTCATTGGAGTCGGCTAGACTTCCTCCATAAGGTCGTACTTCAAAATTTCTTCTTTGTAGGCGTACTCTAGCAGCTTTGCAGCACTCAAAACCTCCCTTTGGTGGTAGAGGTGAAACAGATATGGATTGCTTAGGCTAGACTTACCCCCGGCGGCACGCGTAACTAACTTAGAAACTACATTTGCGATGAGTTTCCCTTAGTTCACGGCTCTACCTTCCATTGCTCCAAAAATGGTGCTGGCCACCATAACTGTAATCCAGGTTGGCTTTTCCGGATACATGATCGGGATCAAGAACTCCAGCATCCGCCTATGTCTATTATCCCTATAGTCGTTAATATTGTACCCTTGCTTGGAATGCGCCGGATTTCAAAACTTACTCGCCTCGGTCCTCTCTGTATAGGAGGCTAGTCCTAATCCGGCCTTCTAGAATGAGTACACCTCTGTCCACATATCCTTTGTCCAGGTACTGCATCGACCTCTCATAGTCAACTGATACTGATTCGGAATTCCCTCTACGGGTTCTGAAATCATCTTATCACTCTTCAGGCTCCAAGGCCATTGTAGCAATCTGGCGCACCCTATCGCCTCCAAGTCTGATCCTACCACTACAAGAAATTGGGGGTGTAAATGACTGCAATGTATGACTGCCTAGAAGTCATACCGGACAATAATGACTGGAGAACAACTTGAGACCCTGAAGTCATTGTGGACAAGCGATTCTTTTAATGACTGCAATTTTATTATCACCAACGAATTTGGACTTGGATGAAGAAAGGATGGGATGGTCTACATGGCATTCAAATTCAAGGACAAAATTTTTTGGAAAGGTCAGGTAGTTGCCCTTTTTTTGAAAAATTCGGTCAATCGCAAGTCATTCTATAGTCATTTTGCAGTCGTAAGGGGGTTGTGTAGACCAGTGTGAGGCTGACACATGTCCAATCATTCTTTAGTTATTATTGCAATTTTATCTTCAATGGGCGAGTGATGCTCTGACATGTGTCCAGTTATTTTGTAGTCATTTGTAGGGGGTATTTTCAAGATTGCCCAGTCATTATTGAGTGACGCACATAGTCGTTCTAAAGTGATATGGATTTAAGGTTTAAGTGTAGTCATACATTCAAAGTTCCTCAATAATATACCATACCTAATATACCAAATACAATATACAATATGCCATATACAATATACAATATGCCATATACAATATACAATATATAATATACTATATGTCATATACATTATACAATACACCATACAACATACACTGGCTATGGATCATATTTGGCTTATGTCTCTCATGGCTTTCAAATCCATTTAGTGTGTGAGTATAAAGAGATGAAATGACAAGCCTTTTACAGAAGTGGAATAGTAGGAGGCAAGACAAACCATGTGGGATATGTAAAAATGCAGGAATTTTGTTACAAGTAAGATTTTAGACCTCATTGAGGCATAGTAGATAAATTTTTTTCAAAAAACTTCAAACTAATTTCCTAAAGACTTTCCTAAAGAGCAACAATTTTAGTGGAAATGCCAAGTTGTATATCCGGTTGCCAATAGCGCAGAAGTCATCCGTCAATCATTTTTGAGTTGTTTTTGCAGTGTAGTCCTTCACCGTGCACTACAACAAGATGGGGTACTTTAAATGCAAATTCAAGGTAGAAAATGCATATTGAATGCGTTTGTATCTTCAGTTATTAGATTCAAAGAAATGGGTGTCAAGGACCCGCATTAAAACACTTTCCTAAAGAGCAACAATGTGTCTTTTCAAGAGAAAAGTTATTGACTTCTAAAATCACAAATTTTTGCAAACCGTTCATAATGTCACTTTTATCTAATTTTGATTTTTTTTTAAAATTTTTTGCTGCAAGTGACATTTAGCAATTTTCCAACAACTCTTAGGAACCAATGTTTTGCATCAACATGTGCCAATGTTCTATGCATGAGGCACACAACTGTTAATTTGTACCATTGTTAAGATCAAAATTTCAAGGACTGCCCATGCGTGCAGGGACATTCACATTTATACTGCAAGAAAAACTCAGTAATATAGCGCATTTGACTTGTAAGTCATTCTCTAGTCATTTCCGAGTAATTGCACTACTTTTATTTTCATACGTGGTCCTTGCGTATGACTTCGCAGCAACTCTAGCAGTGGGAGCAGTCACTGCCTACTAGGTTGCCAATCACTGCCCTCCACGTCAGTATAGTGCTAATTTTTGGAACGCGTGTTTCCAACACCGGAAGTCATTTCTCAATCTCTATGTAGTGAATTTGTAGAATTTATAGATTTGTTCCTTTAAGAGTCTAACCTAGGCTTTCCAAAATGTCCTCTTGCTTGATATTCCACTTATCCCATCAAAAGTTATTGATGGATGAAGTTTGACCGCTAATTGGTGTTCAAAACTTCATCCGTTAATTACTCCTAATCCTCGTTTGATAATTAACTTTTAATTTCACTTTTGAGACCTAGGTTACTTCTAATTAATATTTCCTAATTTAACTTGTCTTGTTTATCTTCTAATCACTTTTCATCCAAATTAGGTCCTAAATTTCATCCCTCCATATTTCACTCGTTTTAACTCCAAATTATAAGTGTGAGATGGTTTTGGAAAGCCCTAATTTTAATCTACAAGTTTAGAAATCTAATCTTGAGAAAGTATCCACTCTTGATGCTCTGAATTGGTCCTGAACTTTGGCTAAGTGTTAAAAATGCTAATCTAAACAATTAAAAAGAAAGGAAAAAGTTTAGTAATTTACCTCAAGTTGCCCTTCATCCGCCGTGTTGTAGAGTAGCTCCTTGAGATATTCTCGGTCCACCATCTTTGGGGGCTATCTTGGAATTTTGTGCACCATTTGAAAATGAGTTTTTAATACAAATTTTCTAATATCTTCCTATTTCTTCTTCTTTCTACTCCTTCTCCTTCCTTTTCTTTTAGTACTATTCTACTTCAATTATTCAAATACCCCAAAGGTTGACTAGTCTTGGAATAAAATAATTGAAGTCAACTCCTAAACAATAGTTGACTCTTCAATTATTCTTCTATCCAAGTTTTGATGGTTTTAAATGTTTTTCCTAAATTTCCACCTAATCCTATCTCTTCCTAAATTCCCTTTTAACTCCTAAATTGTCACTTCATCTTTCTCAAATTTCAATGTGGTTCTATCTCTTGAGATGTTTGAGAGCTTCTATGGTACTTGGAAATTTGGCAATGGAAATATTGCACTCAAATTCCTTCCATTTTAATTTTTCCTTCTACTAATCCTACTTCTATTTCTTAATTCTAGTAGACTAAAAGCAACCTTTCACCTCTTTAGACTTCCAAATGGCATTTTTAAATCCTTGTGGAGAGAATTTTCTTTGTTGTATCCAATTTTTAAGTCTCTCTCCAAGGAAATCAAAGATTTTATTAAGCCTAGACAGGCAGTTCGAAGCCTGGACAAGGCAGTCGGAGATCAAACAAAACAGCAGTCGGAGTCTCAGGAGCTGCAGTTCAGAGCCCAGGATCAGCAGTCAGGACCTCCTCCCCCTGCCACATGCCAGCACCTAACTAGCCGGAACCTTCACGAGGCCATTTGCCGCCACGTGGCGTGAGCGGGCGGACCCCTCCGGTCGTGCTTGGTTGGGGGGTTCTGCTGGGTCGTTCTGGGATTCTGTTGGTTCATTTGGGGGTCTGCTGGTTCATTCAAGGGTCTGCTGGTTTGTTCAGGGGCCTGCCGGTTCATTTTGAGGTCTGCTGGTTCGTTCTGGGGGTTTGCTGTTTTGTTTTCTGAGGCTCTGGACTCAAAAGTCACAACTATAAACAACACCCCTTGTCACTTCTAATTTGGCGTCACTAAGTGGAACTTTTAGGTGAAATACAATTGCCTTGGGTTTTTTGCCAAAATTGCTAAATAACACTTAATACCAAAGCTTCGCCGTAGTTGGAAACTTTTGCCAAAATGCTAAACAATTCTAACACTTAAAACCAAAGCTTCGCCATAGGCAAAGGTTTGCAAGAAACTTAGAACAGCTTAAGACAAAGGTTGTTTAGTACAACTCTACAACTTGAATACACGTTAGTAGGGAGGTGTTAAAACACAAAATTCTTCAAAGAAAACATTACAATGCCCCCCAAAGCGACATACGCCCAGGTACGGAAGGGGGGAGCCTAGGATTAGTACAAAGGTTAGAAAAAACAAACTTCAAGTTGCTTTAACAAAAAGCCAAGTTAGTATTTTAGTCAAAAATCCAGAAACAAAGGCAATCTTTGAAGGGACCCCAATGTCCTTCAAAGAGAGCTTGAAAATTAGCAACAATGGAGTTTAAAATGCTCCAAAAACACACATATACAACTTTTGGCCCAAAAATGGCCCAAAAAGTCCAAACAAATGGCCCAACGTGTTTTGAAAGCCAAAATAATGGCTCAAAGGGTGAATTGTGTTTGTGAGAGAAAAGTGAGCCCCTTATATACATTTCCAAGGGCGCTCACCCCCCTCTCTTTTCCTACTAGTAATCTTATGACTTAAGATTTTCATCCTAATCTTCTAATTTTTGACTTTCTACGTTGGATCAAATTCCTAACAAACGGATTGCGCCATTGGCTTTAGAAGGCCATTTTTAGTCCATGGGTTCCCCGACCCTCTAATTTGACTTCAAAAACGCAATAATACTTAGCGCTAACTGAACACCAAAAAGGGATAAAAATCCAATCTTTGCAGTTTGACTTTTCTAAGAAAAATAACTAGCCTAAGTACTTTATAAGGTCTAAGGGAGTAAGAAAGGATCCAACTTTGACCCCATTCCGATTCCGTGTGCTCTCGGGGCGTCAGTCAATTCCACCGGATTCTTCAAATTTTGCAATTATTGAGGAATCTCACCGGTTGGGGCACTTTTGGCTATCAAAATGTCTTGAAACTTGTTGTAGCATCTTATTAGCATAAAACAAGCTAGTCTAATTTTTAGTGAGATTTAACCGCAATTTGGGTTATTTACAAGAAATTCCCATCCAAGGTGTGGGCGGTTGACCAATTGGAAAGGTATTTTTTGTAAGTCTTGTCTTTTCCTTGTGAAATTGATAACTAGCGAATCTTCTGAATAGAAGGAAGTCTTGGCAAACCGATCTTGCCGTTGCCCTCTAAACATGATTTCCACCCAAAGACAACATATTGCATCCTCAGATTCCTCCCAAGTGTCCGTCTTGAGATTGTAACTTCTGCAGGCCTAACAATTGGGGTTTCTGCTATTTCTTCGATAGAATGGGAAAAGTGAAACCTATCGTTGGGAATGAATATATAACCTCAACAGTATATCTTTAGACCAAATTTAGACCTAAGAAGTCACCTACACCGTTGTTTTGGTGATTCTAGCCCTATTTACTATAAACTTGTCTAATCACATGAAATCTCGGTTTACACCTATTTACAAATGGGAATTGGGTTTAGTTGAGGGCAACTTACTGATAAGGACCAAATGCTATATTGGTATGTCACACACCTATTTGGTCTTATATTTTTTTTTAGGCTTTTTGTTACTAAAAGTACACTCAAACTTATAAAAAATGAAAAAAAGAAAATAGTGAGTCTTGGATGACAAATTGGGATCTCACAAGGCATGAACCCTTGAAACTAATTGACACCACTACTGTGTTCATTCCATCTCTCTCCACTCAGAACCCTGTTCAACTCTGACCCCGACCAACAACCCGTCCAACCCCGTGCAACACCCCATCCGACTGAACCGTCCAAAAATCCGATTGACCCACCCATCCGATACTCCATCTGATCCACTCGTCCGAGAACTTGTGAGACCCAATGTTTGAAACCTGTCCGACCAAATGTCCGACCAATCATCCAAAAACACGTCCGACCCTCTCGTCCAAAAACACGTCCAATCCACGCTCCAATACCTCGTCCAAACAACCCGTCAAGAACCATTGCATCCGTGTCGCAATCAAAATTTTTGTTTTTCCTCTTGCTTACCTAAAAATTGGAATGGAAACAAGTAATTAGAATCCGGATTCTACTAAAAGGCTGAAGAAAACTAAAGATAGAAAAAAGTTATGCAGTAAGGGATAAACTAGATCTGATCTGGTCAAAGTAGTAGTATTCAGGAGCGGAATCACATCTGGAATGTATCTCGGATTGGATTAGGATTGAACCGGATTGCTATGGACCGGGCTGGAAAAGGTCATGATGACTAGTTAGGGGTCTTGGGACTATATAAAGGCTGGTCGTCCCCATTTTTGTTCCTTTACTTTCCTTGAGTTTTGGAGCTGACCTTGAGCGCTTTAACGCCTTTGTCTGCACCAAAGCCGTTGTGTTCGTGGAAACTCAAGTGTGAGTGCGCTAGAGTGTGGGAGAGGTTGAGATTATATGGACTGCAGGTTTTGTGTTGACTTCCGGTTGAGATTAGACAAGAGAAGGTGAGGAACGGGACGTGCGGCTACGAGAGAGTGAAGTAGCGACCTAAAAGGGTCCAACTAGCCAAGTCTGTGTCCATGCTTCAGCTTCGCAAGAGTAGACTGGGAGCGCCCAGTTCCTCCTCAGTGATTAAGCTTTGGAAAGTTGTTCCGGTCATATCTTCCGAGGAACCGGCAAGAACCGAGCTCATAGACGACCTCAACGCGATGGGCTGTGTAGGATTGATGGACAAACCCTGGGGGTTTAGAGAGAAGCGGATGGTGAGAGAGCTGAAGGGCAAAATGTTGAATCAATTTGACAACACTGTCCGGGGGCGCCCAACCGAGTGGGAAGAAGAGAGGTGGAGAGAGGTCTACAACTTCCGGTTAGGGGGTTCAAGCATGGCGGCACGGAAGGTTGAGTTCATCCATGATAAGTTTCATGGAGAGCCAAGCAACAAGGACGGATACGGGGTCGCGGATTGCATAGACAACCGACACCTCTGCCTTCTCCAGTTCCTGATTTCGATCATCCATCCGGAGAAGCCGACAAGGTGACGATGACCATCGGCAACACTATTTTGGGGGCCCTGAGTAGGGAACAAAAGGTGAACTAGGCTTGGATCTTTTACAATCTTGTGTCTCAGCTTGTGATGAGAGTTGGAAAGAGTAGGGCCACTCCTTTGAGTCCCTATCTCTTTCACCTCTACCAGTGCAACCAACTCCTCACCAACACGGAGGAGAAGATATGGAACATTCAAGAATCCATCTTGAAGTATGGGGAGTCGTGTTTGGATGACGAACCGGAGGACGTATCCGGATCTAAACCCGAGATGGAAGAAGAAGATGAGGAGGAATACCTCAGGACGAGGAAGCAAATGAAGACGACGCCTCCTCATAAGAGAAGAACCCCTCCTACCAACCGGTCAAATCCTAAACAGGGACCGGAAGCGGAGATGCCGGATCTCGAAGACCCGACTAATCCGTTCAATTAGTTGACCAATATTCTCTGCGGAATACGAGCAGATTGGGAGATCAAGAGAAGGATCATCTCCAGTATCGGAGAGCTTGTGGGTGCGTCAGGAGACAGCAGGCTATCAGCTAAGGTAGCTCAACACATCACCAATCCGGACAAGCACTAGAAGCAAAAAACAAAGATCTGTCGGCTTCAAGAGGAAGTTGACACTTTGAAGGTAGAGATGGTTGCCTTCAAAGAAGATAAGACCGCCGTCCGGGAGATGGTGGACGCAACCCGGAAGGTGGTGGAGACGGTGAAGGCCACTCTTGGAGCTTCCTGATACGCCACTGTCAAGGCGGAGTTAGTTGACAACGGAGTATAAGAGGAGAAGAAAGTATCCGGTTCCCGGATAGTTTCGATCCTGACCAACTTTATCGATTGGGTTGAAGCGGCAATGGTGGTGGCAAGGGAGGCAGCCAACTAGATAGACGTTAGCAGCCAGAGTTGAACAGATCCATGTACTTCAGGGAGATCCAACTTTTGGACCTCTCGCTGCCGGAATCGTTTGCGGTAGGAGGATCAAATCCGAAGAGGCCTAAGGATTGGACTTGAGTCAAAGAAGAATCAACAAAGGCCTGGGCCTGGACAAGCAAACCAGCTAGATTCATCGCCAGGATCAGATTTTCCGGATCCTGCTGCCGGGGAGTGGAGCAAGAATCTGACAAAAGTCTTCAACCAACTACCCGTGGAATCCAAGAGTCCTACACTGGGTGGGGGAGTTGCAGGGTAGGTAGGTAGGAATGTATTTTTTTTGTAAGATAGTTAGGACCGGATCAAATGTTGATCCGGCCTGGCCGGTTAGGATCGGACCGGAAAGTTCCGCGCGGATTATCGGGGGCCTTTTTGCTTTTGTAAATCAGTTATATATAAGCCAGCCCCTACTTGGAAGCTGCAAGTCTTTTCGCCCTAAATTTTTCTTGTATCTTCTCTTGGCCTCTTGTTGTGTGTTTCTCCCATGTGTGGCAGGGCTATGTGGTGAGGAGTTAGGAAGGCGCATGTTGGTTTGGGTGTAATTTCTCCCTTTGGTGTTCTTGTTTTGATCTTATGTGCAAATGAGCGGGTTGTGAAAGAGTTGGGAGTGGATTTGAGTTCCTCAGCACTTCTAAGGTTTAGGTTTCCGGGCGAGACAATCATTGTTAGGCTAGGCGGATAAAGAGGGATTCCTTAGTTGCGCTAGAACTCTTGGGTGGGAAATTGGGTTGAGTGTTTGATCTCCTAAGAGATCTCACTGCCCTAGTTGGTAAACGGAAGAGTTTTAGTTAATGTTGGAACGGACGGATACACTTGTAACAACCTGACTTCGTGTAGATGGAACTTGGCGCTAAGTTTGTTGTAGTATGAGAATATTGTATAGGGGGTCTTTGTGTGACTTGTGATCCGAAGAGTTCTCTGGGTTGCACTGAAGGATCAAATCGGATCTAGATTAGTGTAAGAGATTGGAGAATAGAAAAGTGGGTCTTCAGCCACTATAAGTCACGGAAGGAATGGCGGGCCTGCCACTCTCAAAAGCAAGCTGCAAACCCTCTGATGGTGAAACAGAGGTAAAACTAAATCGGATGAGAGTAAGAGCGTATAGGAGTTGATCAAACCTAATTGGATAGTTGGACGGATTGAGAAAGGAGAGCAGGGTCTGATTGTAGTTTTCGATATTGTTGTGTTTCCGGTTGTGGTGTTAGGACCGGAAGGGGAAATATGGATACTGACTGAGCTTAGAGACTAAATAAGGCTAGATACTTCCCAAAATCTTGCAGGTTTGATCTTTAGAGTCACTTTGTTATGCTTTAGAGTGGTTTTTGGGAATAAAACTAGAAATTTGCTTGCCCTATGCTGCAACAGTCGGATCGATAAACCCGTCCAAGAACAGCTGTGTCCAATGAATTAGCCATCCAAAAACCCGTCCAATACTGTCGTCCAATACTGCCGTCTGAGATCCCGTTCGATGCCCGGTCCTGCCGTCCGATTGGTCGACTTCATTGGAAGGCCTTGTTGCGACCGATTGATTGGATGGTGGAGAGTCGATCCGACTGCCGAGAAGGTTGTTTAACCAGTATAAGAGGGGCGGACGGCCCGACCGCCCTCACTCTTGCCTTCTTCCTTGTGTTCAGCAAGAAGAGTGGAGAGCTTGGTGGTTCATCTTCCAGTGGCTCCTTCCTTAGGGAAGGCAAGAGTTGGATTATAGCAGCCCCTTTATTGCCGTTTTTTTCAGTTTTTGCGTAACAATGTATGTGTTATTTTGGATTTGAAGTGAAATCGGAAGTCCAATTTCATCTTTTGAATAATTATTGATAGTACAATTCAATAAGATGATCAGGCCAAAGAAGGGAGCGAAGGACAAGCAGGTGCGCTCGGGATGAAGAAATTAGGATAGCTAAGGAATATCCCACGAATGCTTGCAAAGCATTTCTAGTCAAATTTATTGTCAAATTTTCTAAGCCCAAAACCATTGATAGTACCGCTCAACAAGATGCCTAGGCCAAAGAAAGGAGCAGAGGGCAAGCAAGTGCGCATAGGATGAAGAAATTAGGATAGCTAAGGAATATCCCACGGATGCTTGCAAAGCATTTCTAGTCAAATTTATTGTCAAATTTTCTAAGCCCGAAACCACCACATCCCTGGATAGTAAATTTATTAGATATCATGAGGAGTGCGTTCAGAAATTCAAAGACGACATGACGCAGAAGATGTTAGAAGCACCCAACATTCCGCTATGGAGTCATCAGATGGACAAACTGCGCTTCAACAAATTCTTGGCAAACAGGGTGAACAATGCATTTTGGAATTCCAAGGTGATTCTAGAAAAATACAACAAGAGCCAACGTGCATAGGATACAAACTTTGAGCAAGTCATTCTCAAAGCAGACTTGTTTATTCAAAGGTGCTGTCTATTTGCTAATTCACGGAATATCCGAGGGTCAATGTTTTGGTGGAAGAGCGTTGAGGGAATGGCGGAATTGCAGAAGGGATGACAACATCTCATAGCTCTTCTAGAAACAGCAAGGGTGATTTCACAAGATGACAAAATCATGATGGGCGGGTATGCAACAAATCGTAGGGTCCAAATTGAAGGATGTCTTGGTATACCTGCATTTTAGGAGTTTGCATCAAAGGTATTTCAACAACATGACATACAACCAAGACTTACAAAATTGGAACACCAGAAAAAATCAATGGCAGTGAGGATTCCACATGATGGAGTCATATGATTTACTGCAGTTCATGCAACAAACAATGAAGGGTATTGGGTTTGGTGGAACAGCGGAACACTATGACAAATGTGGAACTTGGATAGGCAGTATGCAGACAACATTGGTATTGCATTGGCTTCTGCAAACGTTTAATCCAAAGAGGTCATTTAAGCTCTCCGTCGCGGTCGATGGAGGAAGAAGCACACAAAGCTTGTATGGGCATTGCTGCACATCATGAATGAGGTGCACAAAGCTAGACATCTCTACAATGATATTTCCTCGGACAACATCATGTTTCACTTTCCCAAAGACGATTCACTAGTCTACATTGGAGTTTGCAATTGGGGCTTGACTACCTTGCGTAGCAAACCACCCAAATCCTTGTACACGTTCACATTTGCGGGTGAAAAGGAAGAAGCTTTGCAAAGGAGGTGGGTGGACCCCAGTATTGCATATTTGCATAAGAGAAATGTGGATGTGAAAATCATTCCCAATTTATCACGGAAATCAGAGGAATATGCGGTGGGTCGAATAGTTCAGAGGATCAACAAACAGTGCATGTCAGTGGCCTACCACATGTTACACCAAGAAACACAAGGACATACAAAGTTTAGCCACGAGGATTTGGCAATGGTGTTTCATCAATATTTGGAGCGATTTTGCAATGAAGATGTCGATTCACAAGGTAGTTTGGCCGAAGTTATCAACTGATTCACTATTTCTTACAACTGGCCTATACCAAATGAACACTTCCAACATTCATATTAGTACCTCAGCGTACTATATAGACTATAGAACTGTAGAAGTATTTAATAAACGTAGAAGTGAGGATTTACGTATGCGGACCATGTGCTGATGCAGACTATATAGTATTATGCACCACCAATGTATACCAATTTATGTGCAATTGGATGTACGTTTTGGATTCTATAGCGTTTTGGAATTGTTTATCATTTCCACCATTTTTCCATATGAAATACATATTTACCTTAAATACCTTAAATACCTTAAATACCTTAACAAAAAGTGGATAAATTCTTTTTGATGGATGTTGGATTGATAAGGTTGTGTAAGAAGTTGTATGATTTCTCATATGTGCGTGCATTTAATAGGACAATGCATATGAAATACATTTCATGAAGGTTTTCATTGATCATATGACACCTCATATGTAGGTAATTGAGCCCTTAATGGGAGCTTATATTTCTTTTGTTGATATCTAAACCAAAAACATGTTTACATTTTTTTACAATAAGTACAGAAAGAAAAAAGCCAAGTCATTTGCAGAAGGCAACGAAAATTGTTTACCTTTGTTTTGATTGGTTGAAGACAAATAAACAATGGTGGTGACTTTTTTCAAATTGGTGATCAACTGAGTGTGAAATGAAGTAGGTTGTTGACGTTCCTTTCTTTAAGCATAATTTCTATTTTCAGGAGATCATAGAGGTTCAATTCACTCTGCAACCTGGTGTTTGGGGTTTAGGACTCAAACTTCATTAAGCCGAATGATAGAAGGTGAGGTTTTTTGTTTGTAGCTTTAGTAGTTTTTGTAGATCTACAACTCTTTGATCTCTGTTTGATGCTTCTTTTGCGGTTGTCACAAGTTGTGCAAATTTGGAATAAGGAGATCTTTCCCATTATCACATATTTACCTTTTAACACTTGAAGGACCAAGGTGATTTCAGAGTTGTCATATCGGACAGAATCGGACGAATTGGATGTAATCCGGGTTGATTGGCTGCAAACTTTGGAGGCCAATAACTTTTGCAAAAATTATCCAAATTAGACATATGAGATGTTTCTCGGCATCTACAGTTCAAAAATAAGCCTATCCAAAATACCAATTGTCCATTGTAGGGACTTTAGGGCTTCAAGGGTTCATGAAAATATCACAAATCAAAGTTAAAAAATTTGGTTGCTACACAGCCTTGGTTCTCAGCTTACTAAAGCATAACTTCTGTTTTCGGGCATTGAATGACAAAAACTCATGTTCCATTAAAGATTATTAATTTCTCTAACTTCAAATAAAGTTTAGATAAAGCATCGTGGAAATTCAGCCCATAGGTAACAATCCAAAATTTTCATTGTCTCCAAAAGGTACAATGGCTCTGAAGGAGTCAAACACAAATTTTCTTTCAATGAAACTCTAGTACCATTGCTTAAAAAAAAATTAAAAAAAATATGCACAGATTTAGACAATTATAACTTATTTTGATCCAAATTGTCCACCAATAATAGAAGGCACTAATGACTTTGGTAATTCTTTTGTCACATTACACTTTTAAATTAGGAGTGCTATCCTGCAATACTAGATCCACAAATACCTTTACAAATTAAAAAATATGAAAAAGCCTACATGCCTGCATAAAATATGAATAATAATTTGTATTCACCATTTGCAGTTGTTTATTCTTCAAAAATGATTGGCATCAATATTTAGAATATGGAAATTAATGAATATTCTGAACCAGAAATATCAATTTCATTCTATTGGGTTTGCAAATAATAAGCTCTTCTACACTGCTAACCTAAACACATGAACAGGACACCTTTGTAGTCAATGCAGCCTTTTATTTTATGTTTACATCAAATCATAGAAATTCTCTCCCTGCAATATGTGATTCATTGAATTATCAAAATTACAATATTTAAAAAAAATCTAATTAATTAAAGGACTCTTCACATCTCCTTGTTGGATTGTACATGCAACATCATTTCGCCCTTACTATAGTCATTTGTACATATTGGCTATAATGCAGTGCTATTCCAAAGGCTAACAATGAAACCCACATAAAATCAAAATGAATATCCAATACTCTCTATAATCTTTTAAAATTAAATTCACCAAATTTGAGAAATACTTATTTCTATTAGATAAACTATTTTCTCCTGTATACAACCTCTAAATATAATGAAGTAGGTCTTCAAAACTAATCATCATTCTTCAAACATTAATGGAAACCGTGATACTATGAATAATTTCATCAATGACACCTACTGCTTTAATTACAAATTTTTTAATTTTTGTTTTTTAGCTAATCATAAAGCTCAAAATGTTCAAAAACTAAAATGTGACTTTTTATTTTTTTAAAGGAGCATCTATTATTAATAAAGAACAATAAAATATGACACAATCTTGAAATTATGAAAATGGAGTCCACTATTGTGTAATGCCCAAAACAAAAACTTGTTTATAAATGCAAAATATTCACATTAATCAAAATCTAAATAATATATTAAAATACATTTTAGGATTTTCAATATCTTATATTATACAAAAAATTAAGTACTATATCTTCATGAGTATATAATGAACTGAGTTCTTGTTCAACGATAAATAAGGCATATGCATATGTGCTTCCTTTGTGTGAGCGCTTTATTACCCACCCTTGGTAATAACGTGAACATCGTCTCGGTTCTAGCCTTTTATCCACTTTGTTCAGATGTACTGGTGTTTTACAAGCACGGTCCACTGTGCCTTCCAAGCAATGGAGCTTTGCTAACTTTTCTAGTTTCATGGATGGCAGTAGGTGTAGCTATGATTGGCGTGCAAGTATCCATTAACTAGTTGCTAACCCAGAAGACCAGCCTAGGTAATAAAAGGACAGAAAAAAAACCCCTATTTGGACACTTCTTCTATCCTATGTCCCTTCCATGGTGTTTTGCCCGCTTATTTTCCACATGTTGACTGTCCCAATGGATTTGTGACTTTTAACCTTCTACATGAACTTCTATGGTTTAACCTTTGAATTGTTTTACTAATCTACTTTGACTCTAGGTTTTTTCACTTCTATTTTAATTCTACTTCTAGGTTTTGACTTTTAACTTCAAAAATTTACTTCTAAATTCTTACTCTACTTTCTACCTTCAAAATATTACTCTAAATTTCTACCTTCTAATTTTTAACCCCTAGGTATTATTCTAGATTTTTTACTTCTAACTTACCTCTATATGTTAACTTCTAAAATTACTTCTAATTTTTTAAACCCCTAAATTTTTTCTTCAAAATATTACTTTAATCTTTCTTAACTTCTAATTTTTAATTCTAGATTTGTGCTTCCTAAATCTAATTCTAGATTTTAACCTCTAAAGTAACTCTAATCTTTTTACTTCTAAATTACTTCTAGGTTTTAGCCCCTAATTTAATGCTAATCTTTTTATTTTGAAATTTTACTCTAAAGGTTTAACTTCTAAACTACTGCTAAGTCTTCTACTTCTAAGTTACTTCTATGCTTTAATCCCTAATTTAATTCTATACTCTTTTTAATTTTTAATTTAATCCTAGGTTTTTTACTTCTAAGCTAATCACTACTAAGGTTCAACTTTTAATCCTAATTTCTACTTCTGAATCTAACTGCTAATTGTCACTAATTTCTACTTGTTAACGTAGGTTAAAGCTAATTAAGAAATCAAAAGGTAATTAGGAAAAAACAGCAAGGATTAGCCTAGTGACTTACCTCGTTACTGCCGATGTTGGAAACGACCTTGTCCACGTCCACGTCCACATCCTCGTATTCCATTGTAATCCTTTGTTTATTTTCCCAATTATGCCTACGGCTTACAGTAGAAGTTTACAATTGGTTTTGATCTAATTTCCATCTTTCCTCCGTTAGCCTCTTTTCTTTTTCTTCCCTTCTTCTACTTCAGAACTATTCCACCAAATGTTTTGATGGCAACCCCGCGCTACCAACCTTGCCAACTATGCAATATAAATGTGTCCACTATTATCTTACAAAGCTCTTACGCGTCATATTTCAATCCTCCTCCAACGGCTATCAAGGCTCCTTTGCAATTTCTCCTAGTCTATCTAGCCTACCTAACCTAAGACACTATTTATCGTCTCTCTCCTACGTCATCCTATATATAGCCATCTTCTCCTTCACTCCTCCCTGTATCTTTAAGTGGTTTTTGCAAATTTTGGACAGACAGATATCCTACGTGGAGTTTATCCTGGGCTTGACCCCATCTCTTCTATTCTTTTTTCTTCTCTATTTTGTTTCTTTCCCCCCTACTTCTAATGCTTTCCTAGTTAATTTCACGTTTTTGGACAAGCCCGACTCCCCACCCAGACTCTGGACCTCTAAGTAGTGTTGAATATTATTTGTGAATTTTTTGGAGCCCCAACACTCTGGACCCTAGCCACCCAAGTCCAACTCCCTGGACCCTAGACCCTGAGCCCAACTCCTTGCACCCCAGAGCCCGCCCCAGCATCCTAAACCTTAGACCCCAAGCTGGTTTGCCTTGTTGACCTCCGATCTGGATTGGCCCCTTTGAGCTAGTCTTGTTCTGTTGACCTTCGATCTGGACTGGGCCCCTCGGCTAGTTTGCCTTGTTGATTTTTGATCTAGATTGGGCCTCCTTGGGTTGGTTCGTCTTGTTATTTTTTTATCTGGACTTGGGCCCCTTGGGCTGGTTTGTCTTGTTGGTTTTTGATATGGACTTGGCTAACTAAGGGTAAACTGGATTTTTGTTCTAACTAAGGAAGACTAGATTTTTGCTAATTAAGGGGAAACTAGATCTTTGCTAACTAAGGGAAACTTGGGAAAGATACACTTGGGGAGAATAAAACTTGGGAAACAACTACACTCACATAAAACTTGGGGAAAACAAAACTTACTAAAAACTTGGGGGAACCACTTAGACTCACTAGATGCAAAGGAAATCTACATATCTTGGAAGCTAAACTTTGGATGTTTCCACAAAGGTCTTGGAAACTAGACTTTGGAACTAAACACCTGGGAAGTTCAAAACTTCGCCGCTAAGTTGGGTTTAACACCAACTTTAGGACTTGGTGGCACTCCGGGGGTTCAAAGCTCCGCCGCCTAAACTTTTAACACACACTTTAGGACTTCAACCTTGTCACTAGTTCAAAGCTTTGCCGTATCCAAGTGGGGTCCACACAATGAGAGAGACTTTAGAAGAAGAAAAAAACAAGACTTTTAATGGAAACACACATAGGGTCAAAGCTTTGCCGTCTCGTAGGGGGGTCCACTCAACAAGGAGAATGTTAGACAAAGGTTTGAAATAAACTTAGAAAACATGCACAAAAGAAGTTCAAAGCTTTGTCGCCCCGTAGGGAGGTCCACTCAACAAGAGACACGTCAGAAGAAGGTAAAACTTGATTTAAGAGAACATGTGAGTTAGTATAACAAGGTAAAGCAAAGGACTCACTCTCTAAAGGCCCCCAATGGCAGCATAAGCCAAGGCATTGAAGGGGGTGGCTTTAGGATTAGTAGCAAACACAAAATACCCTCAAAACACAAGGGTTAGTTCCTAAGAGTATAAAAAAACCACAAGAGAAAACACACAAGGAGTACACAAGGCAAGATAGAAGGACCCCCAAGGCCCTTCAAAGCTTGAAAAACAACAACAAAAGGAGCCAAAAGTGCTCCAAAAACACCGTTAAGGTTTTTGGCTTCAAACACCAAAATATCCAAAATGACTTGGACCCACGGACCTAAAAACAAGTATGGAGGTGATTTTAGAGAGGGAAGTGGAGCCCTTATATAGATTTCCAAGGGCTCACTCCGCCCCCTAGATTCCTACTAGTAACCTTATCAACTTGGATTTTCATCCTCATCCTCAAAGATTTTCATCATAATCTTAGATTTTTACTTTCTACTACCTATGCTAGACCAACCTCCTAACTTTTGGAGATTAACTCCAAATGTCAAACGAACTGCGCCGTTGGATCCAGAATGCCATTTTTAGTCCAAGACCCTTTTACCCCCCGTGTCGGGATCAAAGACCCAATATAGGCTAGCCTAGATTAAAATCTCAATCGCAGTAAATTTCCAACTCTTGGGGGGTTCCTATTTTGAAAAAGGTAATTAGCCCGGGGTCTCCGGAAGGTGAAAGGGAGTAGGAAAAGACTCCTAGTTGACGCTGTTTTGCCGTCGTGTGCACTTAGAATGCCGATCAATGTCGCGGGGATGTCATGACGTGATTAAATTCCGAGGAATCTTGCCGGTTCGGATATCGGCTACTATCAAAATGCCGCAAAACTTATTGGAATGCATTATTAGCATAAAATAAGCTATCTTAATTTTTAGTGAGATTTTACCGCAACCTAGGTAGTTTACAAGAAATTCCCATTGGAAGTTAAAACGGTTGATCGCCCGGAAAAGGTTCTTCTGCAAGTTGGAAGATGCCGGGATTTTTTGTGGAACCTCTCAGGGAGCCTCACAAAAGATGTGGAGTTGCATTTCCGTACCTAGCACAATTGGTCAGTGGAGATTTAAATTGGCCATCTCCTCAAATTGTCCATGGCACGGGAATCTTTTGCAGATGAGGGAATCTTGGCAAATTGATTTTGCCATTGGACTCCTGGCATTGGATTAACCCTAGAAAACTATCCTTGGGCTGTAGATTCCTCCACGGCCCCGTCTTGAGTTTAGTGGCTCCTGCATGCTAACAATTGGGGTTTTCGGGAATTTGTTGATCTAATGGAGAATTTGAAACCTAACCTAGGACCTGACATATGACACTCTGTGAGTACCTAGGACCAATCTAGACATGCATTGCCACCTTCTAGTGGGATTTAGCCTTGCTGGAGCTATAAGACTAAAGTCTCCTAAAACCCGCTATCTTGTGGTTTAGATTCTATTTCTAGACAAGGTTTGGAGATGGTCTAGGGGTAAAATCAACACTAGACCAAATATTAAAATGGGTATGGTACAACCCTATTTCAGTTTGACACTCTTTTTATGTCTTTTTATATACTTTTATCTATTCTAAATTGCAAATTTTGGAAAAAAGAAATCCAGAGGCCCAAGTGACAATTTGGGAGCTCACACCCTGTGAAAATAAGTATATTATTACAAGAACTTTGACATATTCAAAATTATCTACAAATTAAACTATTTATACAAGTTTAAGGTGTTAAAACTTTTCAAGATTAATATATGCTTATGCAACTTGAAGGTTTCCAAGTTTTTTTCTATAATTATATGAAATTAATTACTAAATTCCATGAAATGTTCATGGCCCACTATAATTATATGGGAATAGTATTTTCAAATGTTTTTGTCTAATACATATAATTCAATAAGCAAGTTAATTGTCATTTTCCATGGCGCTATAAAAAACTTTTTCATGATTTTATTAAATTAAATTCGTACAAAGAATGAATTCATCTGAAACCAGAAATTCCAAAAATTCAAATTATCTTTTGGATTCCCCTTTAAGTACAAAACCAAAATTTATTATTGATTTCTCTATGTACTTATATTTGATATACTTTTTTTAAATTTAAATTTGAATGTCCTTTGTATTATGCCCACCTTCAAAATTTTCTATCAAATGTCTTCTTATAAAAAGGAATTCCAAATGAAAAATTTATATAGTTAACTAGAATGAAGGTAATAAGAAAATTAGAATTTCACCCGAAGTATATAGCTTGTAACACATATGGTGAGACCATTTCTTTATGAACGGCTTCTATACGGTGGTTGTGTATGAATTTAAAACGTTTTTTCTAGGCATGCCAAAAGTATGTTTTTGAATGGAAATCATTATGAACAGATCAACTACTGCAATGCGTCAACTGACTTACTCTTCATATGAAAAGCGTAAGAAACCATTTCCAGCATTCTCAGAAATAACCTCCACGAGGCGTTGAATTGCAACTAGATACCTTTCAATGCCATCTCTTTATACGGGTGATTGCACGCTACGGTCGCCCTCTTGGCCCAATATACAAACAAGTGCAAACAATACAATGTGTACAATATTTTGAACGCCCCATATTCCGGAGGTTTTTAAGATACTTTGACAAAAGACCCGAGAACTTGGGCAACGCACTCGTAAACTCGAGTGCCTCAACTAGTGCTTCGATGCTTCAATGGCTTTCATTGTTGGAGTTTACGGTTGCCTTATGAAGGTTTGCGGTAACTTCCAGTTTCAGTTAATGGCAAATAGAAGACTTGGAGAGAGACGTGCCGGATTCAAGAGGAAGGAACCTTGTGGAAGGGTGGAGGATCACAATGTGGTGAAGGAGGGTCTAAGAGACGGGGAAGCAGAGAGGCAATGTAAACATAGACAATTGTTTAGGGAGAGAGAAGAAGCAGTAAGGTTGATTGTTGTGCAAGATGCGAGGCAAGATGAATCGGAGTTCAGAAGGGAGATGTCTTCACAACAAGTTGCAAAGGTTTTGTCCGAAATTGTGGATTTTTTCACAATGAAGATGTAAGGTTATTTGAAGGCATTTTCTAGGCTAAAAACTATGGAGCATTTTTTAGAGGATGAACGTGTTTCTCCATTTCTTCCTAAGTATTATCCTTGTGGACAGGATGCCAAGCCTCAATTAGAATTTCTAAAAAACTATCAGTTGGAGTTGGACGCTGTGAAGGGTGTTCAAGCAGTAGATATGCTTGCTAGGAAGGTTGTTCTCCTAGATGCGGCTATATCTATTTGCCCGGTTACAAACACCAAAGCTTTGTCACGGATTTTGAAAGTTCACCCATCCAATTTAAAGGTGGCTATAACCAGTCAAAGTAGTATACAATTGCAAGGTTCATCTTTTGCACTTATAAGATGTAGAAAGAGGCCAGGACTGCTTGGCAAGATTAAAGACCTCGTTACGAAGTGGTGGACAGAAGAGACCTACGTAAGTCCCAACAGGAAGGAAATTGTATAGAAGTGGATTAGTCCAAATACGTATGTCAAGCATTGCACTCACTATTTGCTCAAAAGTCAGGTACAAATTGATTTGATTGCAGTGTTGCATCACCCTGTATAACCATTGTATTGTCAAATATACAATTCTAGACATTGTTTCCATCTGATATGTACGCTACGCATCTTGTTGTATCTCCCTCAATTCTCTGATGAACTGAATGTGTATTGTGCAATACATTGATTACCTTAATTTAAGTACACACTATACAAGTAATAGTACACTATGTACAAAAAATACCGTGGGTCTCACAGTCGAATATTCAAAAAGTCTTTGTTGTCGGGTAGTCTGCTTTGTTGGACGTTTGTACTTCACGTATACTGTTGAGTATTCCGGTCCAGGATATGTTTTGTGCGAGCTTTGTACTAGTGATTATTTCTTTTTATTACCTCTTTTCATTTCTCATAAATTTTTTGCATTCGTGTAGGCTGCATTCTACCATCGATTTCAGGTGGCACACTTAGACGTGCCTATCAAATAGAGAACCTTTGAGAAACTAAAGCCTTACTTTGTTAGAGCGTGCAACGAGAGGAACGTCTGCTGTTGTAGATACCACGTGGAGATTGACATGCTCAGGAAGGGGTTCAATTGGATTCGGGATGGCACAAAGGGAATCCACTTCTTAGAGAACTGCCAGTGCGTGTGTGATGTGTGCCTCTTTCGATTGGAAGAAGAAGCAAAGTGTAAGGCGCATCTGAAGACATATGCAAGTACAACGGCATTGTGGCAAGACATCGTTTACTCTAAGCCTAAGAACAAAGAGTGCCATGATCTGCAATGTGTCATGAGTACGTGTGCAAACTGTGGTATTTTGAAGCTTCCAATTTGCCCATCTGAGTTATCATTGTCTTCAAATGTTATCTAGAAGTGTTTTGAGAATGAAATCATTGAGGTGACACAAAATGGAAAGCCCTGGAAGAGGATCCTTGAGGTATACAAAGAGACCTCTTGGCAAGTGTTTTTTGAATACTTCAAGTCTAAACTACCCCAATTCATGAAGCACAACTTCATTGCAAGGTGGCAAGACGACCACTACAAGCGTTTAATACTTTTGTGCAAAGTTTGGTCAAAGATGTGATTTTATCACATATTGATTTTGCTGAGAACTACACTTCTGAGATTCAAAATCAGATCCAAAACGTGGATTGGTGCTCCAGACAGATTAGTATCCTTGTTCTCATCAAGTATTGGTTTAAACCAGACAGAGTTATGGTGAAGGAATCCTATTTCTACATAACTAATGATGAAAAGCACAATTGTCTTTTTGTTGAGCATTGCTTGATGCAACACTGGCAATGGCTAGAGTCTCAAGGTATTGCCCCAAGTTTTGTATTTATTGTATCATTTTTCCATTCACGCTACATGCCTAGTTCTTATATAAGAGTTAATGATAGATGGCACGGAACTCTTTGACTATGATGTTTGTATACTATAATCAGTATGCTCTGTATTGATTCAGTAAGCACTGCATTTATAAATGTTAAGGAGTGTGCTCATTTCTATACATACCTTAACAGTTCTTCGACCAAAGCACCATGTAGTGTGATCCGACGGCTGTGCGGAGCAATTCAAGGGTGCTCGACCTTTTTATTTTGTGGCCAGATATCCCGGCACCACAAATGGCTGCACTATAAACTGGAATTTTTTTGGAACAGGTCACGGGAAGGGAGAGTGGGACGGAGCTAGTGCTGTTGTGAAGCACGCTCTAAGGTAGTCTCAGTTACACAACACGTGGAGGAGGATGCAAAACACCCATGATGCAGTGTCTTTCTTGAAAAAGACAATAGGAGGACAGTCGATACAAACTTCGAGAAGACTGGCATCAAAGAAGTCCAAAGATACTTCTGGGAAATACCAATGGACGTTATGAGGGAGCGCAGTGACCATTGTGAAACTATCCAAGGTTCCCAGGCCTTGCATTCAATCTATTCCTTTGCTATTCCGGACCCAACGCAACTCTTTGTTTGCAAACTATCATGCTTTTGCACCTATTGCCTTGATGGCAATTTTGTCAACTGCATGAACAAGTCCCATGTCAAGAACTGGGATTTGGTAAAGTTGAAGCCATACGATCTCCAAGAAGTTGCTGACCACATGACGGACCACGAACTTTTAGATGACAAGGATTGAGAGGAGGCCATGGAAGGCTAAGCATTTGGCAATCTCATTCGGCCAAGTGACAACTTTGCTGTCCCTGTTGTGGAGGGCAATATTGAGGGAGTGGAGTTCTATATTTTACAGTGCACCAGGGGAAAGTATGAGGTTCATCACAGGTTCAAATGTGCTTGGGGCCTCAAGTTTGAAGCTAGCAACTTCATCATGCGGGGTACTTACTATCAAAAGTAGAACAATGGATACGTATATCTGGGCAACTCCCAACCAGCCCATATTGATGCACTTCTTGTGGTGCATGGTAAATTTGGTATGATTCCAAAGCCAAGCAGGCGGAAAGGTGGGGAGGTTACTTATGACATAAGTGACAACAGCATCGCTACTATTAGGGCTGGCTTACATTGGTTTAGGGAAGAAGAGGATTAGAGATATCTGAGGATGAATTTCTTTGTACTATACTTCTATTACCTTATATACTTTAATAGCAGTAGTTTATTTGCGCAAACTATTTTGTAATTTGAAAAAAAGGAGCGCTCACCCGGTGCTTCTTTGTACAATTTTTCCTCACACACACCTATCTGTACACCACCATCCAGTTTCTTTGTACAGTTAGTACTAACGGATACTTCCTTGCCATTTTGAATTGTTGTGCGCATGTATTTAATTTTTAAGTATTACTCCTAAACCCAAAACTTACATCGGGACACTTGAAATGCATGATAGTCATTTGAAGCCCCTTCAAAGCTGAACATCATTCTCCTGGCATGAACTATAATGATAAGAACTTATTGGACTTAGTCCATGTACTAGGCCTAATCAACAAAGGAATTGGACTCCACCAGTATAACTATATAGAGCCATTCTCAAATTTGTGAACACATCTTTTGTACAGGCTCCTTGTCATGGAGCAGTGGCGGATGGAGCATTGGTGCCGAATGGAGCAGTCGCCACCAGCCCGGGAGTTTGGTGGAGTGGCCCCGGATGGAGCAGTGGCTTTGGCTCAAGCATTTGCTGGAGGAGCGCCGGTCGAGGCTGTTGGTGCAGGGGACTATTTCTTGAAGACGCTAGGGAAGGCGTCCCTCCAAATTATGGTAAAGTCTGCAATTCAATTTTGTTTCAAAGGCAATGTAGTTGCAACTGTTGGTTTTTGTTTTGTTTTTGTTTTTATGTTTCAAAGGGGTGTGTCTAAACTTATTCTTTTGAATTTGATATCAGAGGGTGCCCGCATGGTTCTTCCGGAGGTTACGAGAAGATTTCGAGAGAGAGGTTTACCAAGGATTGGTTAGACTCCGGTATATAGGGTCGAAACTTTACTCCATAGCCGTAAGCATGAAAATATTATGTAGGAAAAAGGGACGGCCACAAGTCATGTTTACTAAAGGATGGAAATAATACTGTGAGTTCCATGACTTACTTGCGGGCAATCACGTCACATTTAGGCGCTTGGAGATGGCCGTTTTTGATGTTACTATTCTAAAGAATAATGTCAACGTACCATTTCCAATTCTAGTGCGTGATGAAGATGTAGCCAGTGAATTGGACAACCATTGTCGTGCTTTTTGAACCAAAATACATAGAACACTCCATGACTAGCATATATATATTAACATTAACTACTATGGAAATCAAGACAATAGATAGTACTGTGGGTGCTACCACTGCACTGAATTTTGCTGTGCATGGTCTGGAAACTGTACAAAACTTTACTTTCTGTAGTTACTAAGAGATTCTTTTTACACAGTTACGTACATTTTGGTTCCAATTTCATATTCTTTGTAAAACAATATACTCGTTATTATTGTCCATTTGTTTTGTCTACCGTTGCAGCTCCTAAGCTGGCTGCTCATGTGCATTCAAAAAATGTCCAAAGTAATATGTACTCGGTTATTGATAAGGAATCATTTGGTCTTTCTGATGCGTTCTCTCCATTCTAGTTCGGTATTTTGTGTACAATATAGTATTCTTTATACAAATATGTACTCTATCCATACAGTGTGGTGATCCGTTGTATTGAATCGAGTCTTCTTGGAAGCCGCAATAACGGTATTCAATTAAGATTGACTTTTAAATCGTGACATGTGGACTGATCATATTCCCTGGAATGTTTATTATAGAAAACAAAGATATATGACTAGTCCGTAGGGATCTTGAAATAGAATGGCTTGTTAGTCCTATGAAATCGGGGGCATCCAAAACCTCTGTCACTGCTTTCAAGTTTCATTGTTCCAACACTTCATCGCTGCTGTTGAGTTTCGATAGTTCCAACACCTTCGTCGCTGCTTTCAAGTTTTGACAGTTCCAACACCTTTATTGCTGCTTTTGAGTTTTGTAGTACTACAGAGTTTGATTCTTTGGTTACTTCAATGGACAGATTGCATGTTTCAAAAACACCGACGTCTAAGCAAGACAACATTGCGTACTACCTAGGACTTTGTAACACTAGACAAATGTCTAGTACTACTATCGTTAGGAGCAGCGAGGCACTATTTGAGCAAGCAATGGCGACTGAAGGCTCTACAATCTCATGTGATTCAATTAATCAAATTATGTAAAGGTTTGTGAACGCAATTCCCTTATTTCCTTATACAATATCAATTTCTGTATTAGTTCATGTACTAGTTTTGTACATAGGGTACTAATTATACTTTGATTAGGGTCCAAACAAGGTAATAGGAGCCAACTTTGCCGTAACCACTGCTTTTTAAAACTATTATTGATTGTGTAGCTCAATGTTTTTTGGATTTGCCAAAAAAAAACATGCTTCATTAATCATAAATGTTATAGTGTCACATTTGAATCATGTATAGTCCATGATATCATTATTTCATCTAAATTAAGCACAAAAAACCTCCAAATTAAGCATGTAACCAATGCTTAATGAAATATAAAAAGATGAAAATCATACTCACTTGGATGTAAAATAGCCACTTTAATGATGTTCATGGACAATAAATAGATAAATGAATCCATTCATGAACGTATAGTCATTGCAAGAGTTAAATGGACAAAAATTCAAATTCAAATTTCAACCAAAGCAGTCCAATAAGCACTAAAGGATATGGCGAAAGTGGCTCCTATTACCTCATTTAGACCCATTATTGCATTTGTGCCATAGTGGTGAGTGAAAGGAATGTTCGTAGAATGCTGCACTAATTGAGGTTGAGGATTCAGAATTGCTGGAATACATTCAATTCTAAAATTGTAGTGTGTAGTATTAGTATTAGGATTTGGAATTGTTGGAATACATTCAATTATGAAACTATAGTGTCTATAGTGTTTGTAGTAGGACAACTGCATTTGCACCAATAGTGGTGAGTGAAAGGAATATTTGTAGATTGTTGCACTACCATCCTATGCTTCCACAAGTACGTACTGTAACCATCATAACCGAGGTTCAAGATTCAAACTTCTAGAACTACGTTGAGTTCAAAAACTGTAGTGTTTGTAATGTTTGTATTTTCATAGTGTACTTTTAGGACCTGCATTAGTACAAATGAATCCTCATGGAACAAGTCATCTTTGATTTACCGAACTGTACTTGTGTGTTTCGGTGTACGCTGAGATCGGACCTTTTTGTACTGGTAGTAGTACAATATGCATTTCTATTAAAGCAGAGAGTACACAAGCAATATATTCACTATTTGGGTAGCTTGCACTGACTATCTATCTACGTTTGGGAATTGCAAGAGGCTTTTGTAGAATTCATTTAGTAGCCTTTGGAAATCAACTCCGCCCTCATCTTGTTCAAATCTATCTCTGGCGCGTGGTAGCTCAAGCTTGCTATTTTTATTCTTGTAACGGCTTGTAACAAGTTGTTACTGCTCATTTAGGTGGACAATGCTACATGTTATGGAGCTCGATCTTAATAGAATTGTTCTCATTCAATGTTTGATTGAGGGTGGATTTCTGTGAAAATCCCAATTCCATTTGTCTACATGCATTTGATTCTGTAGCATTTGAGCGACTTCGGTGGTCGGCAAATTGTAGATCTTATGCTGGCAATTTTAAAGAGAAATTTAATCCAATGACAAGGGCGAGGAGGGTGCAAAGCATTGTGGTGAGATTCAACAAATTAGAAAGGGAGAAGGTGAAGCACATCAAGGCTGTCCCTCCTGGTATTCCCATTGTTTTCAGTATGTGCCGTATGTAAGAATTTTGTCTTGCTCGTGATGTTTTGCATGGTCTACAATGGATTACATTGCGCCTTGACTAGTTTCCATCTCCCCTTACCTTTGATTTTTGTATTGTCCTAGTCGATGGTCTCTTGCAATGTTGCTTTATTCTTTTTCCTCTTGAAGAAAATAACTTGCACTTAGGGTTTACGTGCCGACATAATTGTTTTCAGTCACATTTGTATGCTTTAATCGAGTTTGTGAATTCAGTTTCAGGTTGTCGTGGAGCAAACTCCACTTTCCATTTGTACTCTGCATACAAATTTGTACGCAATGTACAGAAATGTGTGCGGTCAATTCCACCCTCTATCTCTGGCGGTCCAGCTGATTTGTTTCAAACCTTAATATGTCGGCTGAGTGTGAGGTTTTAGATCATGATTTTGTTGTTTGTTGCAACTGAGGGAAGAAATGACTATTTTTGCCGCCGCATGCTTTGGTTTGTGGTTCCTTTATTGCAAGGCTGACCTTATTGATGCTTGTTTCCTATTGCTGTTGAAAAGATGGCGATGGGATTTACGATGTCTACCTTTCCAAATGTAAGGCTTACCTGCATTGGTACTTTGCACTGGTTGAGAGGGAGGTGGAGAGGCAAAAGGGGATACTTCCCTACTTTTGTTCTGATGAATCAAAGGGGCTTCTATTGAGAGGAGCCGACAAAAATTTGGAGTGAACAGCAACTGCAAATTACAGGTTTAGGCATATGGAATTATATACAGAATTTCAGAACAATGAGAGGGACGTGCCAAGCTATCAGGATAGGGTGTCCAAGCTTGAGGATGCAACATACTATTTTAACGACGATGTGGAGGAACGGTACTTCCCCCTCACTATGACTCCAGAGTCTCTATAACGGGACGCACGGACAAGAGGGTGATATGATGAGCTTTCACAATGAGCTGTAGGGTCATTTTCTGTTGTAGCACAGTTAGATTAGAAGCCTTGACGACGTCTATGCATTGTATGCAATTTTGTTGTGCATCTTTTGTTTCACCTCATAAAATGAATATGTGAATATACATTATTCACAGGTCCTTGTTCTCACAATCGTTTGCATCACATGCATATGCCATAAACTATATACCATTCAATAAAAAATGTATAAATTGTACAAGGCTGTATCACTTGCCATTAACTAGATTCTTGCTGCAACATTCCAAAGTATGGTCTTTCAATGTTGATGCCTTCACCACAAAAATTAACATGTGTTGGGCGTACAATTGTAAACAAAATGTACAAAATTTTGACAAAAATGGCAACAGCAAGCATTACCACATCATTATAAGCAAGCACAGCAACAAAAAATGGAGGCTATAATACAGAATGCACGGGCAGAGAAGATGAGATCTGTGATGGGATGAATTGAATCATCGTCAATTACTATGTAACGGCAGTGAGTGCTACCACACTTACAATGGAAGGGAACTACAACATCTAAAGCCTCTACTTCTGGCATTTTGAAGCTACAGCCATAATCTTAAGTCAATTCTTCCAACAATGGAATGTCCACTTGTGCAAAGAATGCAACATGGTAGAGTCTTGGATCCATGTAATTTATTTTGACAGGCACATCAATGAGGTTGGCATCTTCACATCTTGGAAACCACCGACTACATATAATGAGATTTGAAGCAATACAAGTACAATCAACCCCCAATTTGTACAATACTCATCTCAACAACTGCAGTTCAAAAACACAAGGTACAATTTATGGCAAATACCTATGGTTAAGAAATCTACTAACATTTCTTCAAAAAGTGCTGTCTATGTTCAATGCCACATCATCATTCGCTACTAGCTCAGATTTCCAATCAGCGTCAAGTGCTAGCATAAAAGCCTCCAATTTCTCCAATCTTAATAAAGCCCTACGTTGCATAAGCTCAGCATTTATAACCATCTCTCCTGCATATTCAAAGAGAAAAGTCCCCTTGCGGATTTGCTTCTTCGCCCGCAGTCCCCAGCTCTTCTCTCCAGTCCAAAAAACCTCAATTGGAATGCACAATCCTTTCTGAACCACTTTATTGCCACAGAAACTACCGTAGCTGCAAGAATTGTTGCATTCTTGAATGAAAACCCTATTAGTATGACCAGGGCAAGCAAAACCTTGCTCCTCACAACATTGTACATTGCAAAATGACGTCTCTTCCACCAATACCTATACAATAATTAACTCAATCAATTGTACAAACCAGTACAATGTCAATACGTAAGATACATTGTATGACTATAAAGGTAGCAAAAAGAAATGTATAGTGCAAATAAATTAGCTCTGCCCTTTCAATTCAAGAAGAACTTACATGTTGGTTTAGGATGGAACTTTGTAAGCAACCTCGTTTGTCATAAGCCAAGCAACAAAGTTTTTTCACCCCACAACAGCATGCATGCCTATGACAAGTATGCTCACCACATTGGCAAGAAGCAGGGAGATTGGTTATCGCTTCAACCAGATTCTTAGATGCAACTGTAGATAGCCTAGACCGAGGGCAGTAACTAAATTCCTCTAAAGCACAAAATTCCATACTTGGCATAAATACCGTGATTGGAACTCTTTCTAATCCCTTGGACAAGTTGTGTGCATCATACCCAAATTGTTTCTATAGACAGAATTACAACCTCAAAAATATGTAAGCTCGTAATCTCTGATCTAATATTATATATGGGAAATTTAAATTAAACATTATAACAGGCAAGAGGGTGGTGTCGAGGCCCAATTGACTGGTGCTGATTTGCTCACTTTGGGTCTCTTGGCCTTAAGCTTCTTAGCCTGTTTTTTCTTCCCCGTATTTTCAAACCTATTGGACTTGGACTTCTTAGCTTGTTTCTCCTTCCCCGTGTCTTTAGACCTCTGCCTCTTCCCCCGTACTTTCTACAGAAAACGCACATCTATCACATTGGTACATTCCACTTGTATGTTGTGGACATCAAAAGACTAGACAAAATGACAAAGCTCTCAAAGGATAGAGTAACTAGGTCTTGTTGCTGGTCTTTGTTCAACAGCCTCATCTTTGTCTTCTGCTCCGCTGGCGTCTGCATCCACTCCCTCTCCTGGACTAGTGTCCTCACCCCCCCCAACTCCACCCGTAATCTTGTCGGGTGAATGCATGGTTGAGTGGCTCACGGATGACAATTCAAGAGTTCATGGTTGTTCCTATGTCTATGACGGATAGGGTTGATAAATTGGGGAGCTGGGCAGTCCTAAATGCTGGAGCGTATGTGCAGGAACTCTGGTTGGTGCAATGCGGGGCCTTAACTGCAGAAATTACGCTGCTGCGAGGTTGGTTAACGGCCAGGCGCGCCAGATCTGGGACGTTTGTGGGTTCCCTCTTGATTTGGACGGCTGAGATTGGAGGTTCACTGTTGAGCTTGTTTTGGCCTGGCACCTCGCAGGTCATGGCCATTTTGACGTCACGCCAAAGGCCTTCGAGATACCAAGTTTGACATTCGTTGCTGCACATTTTGTTTATGTCTTAGGTACTATAGGAATTTCCGTGCCTATACTCAAGTACTTGCTTTTTGCAATGAGTATTACGGAAGGTTTAGGATTAGGGAGTGGCAAGTTTGGGGTAGGCAAGAGGAAGAAGGTGAAGCTAGAAGGTGCTGCCTCTCTCTCATGGGTCGAACCATTGTATGCGGGGCAACCTTCTCTTTGTTGGATTAGATCAGACTCAATTGCATGATAAGCGTTTGAGAAAGCTTATGGTTTGAACAACCAGGGAATAGCACCAAAGCGCTTGAAATTTGGAGTACACTTAGACGAATCGGAAATAGATGCATTGTTTGGGCGGAGGGTGGGTACAGTTATTCGTACTCAAAGGATATTGACTTTGTAAAAAGGGTGGAAACGTTGTGGATGATCACTCATCAGTGCCCTCAGATGCCAAATACAAGATTGATCAACCTTGCTGAAGCAAAGGGCCTCACGTACAAGAAGAAGAAAGGCAAGAAATCCGTCAATTGGTGTGTCCATGCGGAGTGGACTTGCCGCGATCAAGTGCGGAGGATAAACCAAGAGAAGGACGCCATCAAAATTGGCGACAAGAATGTGTTGGAGGTGAGCGGCAATGACCAAGACAAAGAGGGCATGATCGCCGCTGGTTTAGGTCAGAGAGGGTTGGCGTCTTCAGAATTCCGACACCCTAGTGGCATTGAGTTGGATTCCACTGTAGACATGAGAGGTATGGCGATTGGGGAGTGGGAGGAGTATCTGTCCATTTAGAAAGAGAAACTCCCCTATTGGATGCGCTTGTTTCTTGCTTGTGTACAAAAAAGGATGCTGCAAGGATGGAGCTGGTGAGGATATTTTTGCAAGTGCAATATGGAAAAACACTTTTGAAGAATTCTTTGTCCAAGCTGATTGCATTGCAGGAACAACGTGGGAGGTGTGAGGAAAAATTGGCGGCACTGAAGAGTGCTGAGCCAAGCTATGAAGTTCAGATTGATGTTGCGTCTAGAGAGCTTGCGGGCATGGCCAAGAAGGTGGAGTCCTAGCAAGAATTTAGTGAGCAATTACGGGATTTGTTTGGATCAGGGAGTATGGATGAGGAGCGGTTTACTTTGCAAAGCCAGGAGGCAGAGTTTTTGTGCACCACTACAGTGAAGAAACAGATGCTGTGGAAGTTGCACAGAGTTGCTTTGAGTGAGCAACTGAAGGGAATGAAGACCAGCTATTAACGCCCAACCCTTCACCCATCCCCTCTCCCTTTCTTTTATGTTCATAGTGAGTCGATTGATGTACCGATTGTAGGGATAGAACTTGGTGCTTGTCCGTTTTGCAAGCAAGGATTTGACCCTGTGTGGGACTGTAGGCTCTTGTCATGCCGCCATGCTTACCACATGTGGTGTGCGTATACTCATTTCTCAAGAGATCCAAAGTGCTTGTTTGAGGGTTGCAATGTAGAGCCCATGAAGATTGGTAGGTTATGGCCAGGATCCCGAAGCCTTAGGGAGAAAAGAACAAACCTCTAGTGGAGTCCTAGGACCTATGCAAGTTTGTGAATGTGGGCGCACCTTGCGAAGGTAAGGTTCTGCGATTGCAATGACCTATATAGTTTCTCAGCTAGGTTCCTAAATTCTAGGGTTCAGCGTAAATGTGTGAGAATAGTTTGGCAGGGCTTAGTCTATGCAATGAACGACTTTGGAGATGTTTCATTGTTCCAAACTCTGTAGGAAATATTTGAGGGACGTAGCGTGTGTAGTAGTCATACGGGTGAGCTTAGGGTATGCAATGAATGTATGTGAACATTTAGAAGTTTAGGGTGAGTTGAAGGTAGTATTTAGGATACTTAGTGTGTGCAATGGTCATATGGGTCAGCTTAGGGTATGGAAATGAATGTCTGTGATGAATTTGAAGTAATTTTGGAGCTGTAGGTAGTATTTAGGGGGTTTAGTTTGTGCATTTGGAGTATTTCTGGAGCTCTAGGTAGTATTTAGGGATTTTGGTGTGTGCATTCGGAGTATTTCTAGAGCTGTAGGTAGTTTTTAGGGGTTTTGGTCTCTGTAATGGCCATATGTGTCTCAGAGGTGCATAGACCCGAAACCATTGTCAATGAAGGTTCACGAAGATGGTCGTAAGT
This sequence comes from Neckera pumila, assembly GCA_963969595.1. Classification (NCBI taxonomy): domain Eukaryota; kingdom Viridiplantae; phylum Streptophyta; class Bryopsida; order Hypnales; family Neckeraceae; genus Neckera; species Neckera pumila. The sequence continues at coordinate 5,095,633 of OZ018418.1, forward strand.
CCAGGTTAATTGATGAGTAGGTCATGTATGTTGGTGGGTACTACAATAGTGTCACTATGTAATACAAATGTTTATATTTTGTCATTATCATTCATAATGAGTTCATATGAATACATTGTAGTTCTGAAGCAGTTACAATTCTTCACTGTACCTTACTTCAAGTTCTTTGAATTCATAGTGCATTGGTGGACGTGCAGATTTGTTCATATAGGCTTTGAGGAATTCAAGATAATGTATGTTAGTTTGTACATGTGTCTGGGAGTTCATGTTCTATATTGAGAATTGTTTGCAGTTCACCATGTTGATATAAGTGTGTGTGTGTCTCATTGCAGTTCACCATGTTAATACAAGTGCGTGTGTGTTTCATATGAGTAGTTCATTAATGCTGATTTGAGTTATTTTTCTACTGAATGCAAATTTAGGTCAAACCTCCAGGTCATTGTCGACAAACGACTACCAACCAACACATTCTCACGCACAAAGTCCTTCAGTCGGAAGCTTCCAAGATTTTTCACGGCAATTGAAACTGAAGATGGACCCCAAGCTTCATATATTGACTCATACCAACAAGCGAGGGCAAGAACCGGGGAAAGACGATGGCATAGACATAGGAGGACACAACTCTCCCAAGCGTAAGAAACTCCTTAAAGACAAGGCAGATCTTGAAAGCATGGAAGAACATGCTTTCACAACCAGATCTTTAGAGAATTTGAAGAAGAATTTTGGCAATGCCAAGACATCAGTAGAGGGTCGGGGACAGAGGCCGTGACTGTGACTAGGTGAGGCAGCCATCAACGTAGCAGGGGGAAGAGCACTGATGGGGGAGCTCCAAAGGGATCTTGCTCTCTAAAGCATAGAAGAGGCATGGTCGCAGAAACTGGGGTGGATAAGCCTTCGCCAAACGCAGGAGGGGTGGTCACAAAACGCAGCTTGTGGAGGAGATAGAAATTAACCCACAGGACTTTAAGGAGATGGATGAATTTGAGGATGGCAACGATGAAGAGGGCTCATTGAGCGATAGCCCAAGGGTGGAAGGAGTTGAGGAGGGTGAGCAACATAGTAAGGGCAAAGGTGACAAGAGAAGTCTTGCAGCCACAAAAATTGCAAGGAAGAAAGGGCGTGCTAGAAGAGGTGGCAAGAAGCCTGTTGCCAAACAAGTGAGCCTCTCCAGGGTGACTAGAGCCGAGAAGGGTGCCACACCCAAGTAGGCGTGCAATATACAGGAATGTTCTTTTTTTTTTCTTTAGTTTATTCAGGGATTGCACATTATTTTAGGAGACTCTTGTGATCTTCTGTAGTTTTGGAGGGATTGTGGTTGTAGAGAGGCCTGAAATTTATGGATTTTCAATTCCAAGTTCATAGCCACGGCCTTGTATATATGAAATTGTTTTGCGGAATTGCAGGGAGCAACTTTCTAGAATTCATGTTTGTAACACCCCACTAATATTGCAACTTAATTGTGGACAATAATTGGAACTTGTTCAAAATTGTGTGGATACTATGTTGGCAGTGTGAGGATTGTATGAGGATAGAGAACATTAGGCCCCTGTTCATTTGAGGCTTTTCTGTATGTTCAGCAATGACTACTTGCTGGTATTCTGAGTATGTTTGTATTCCAAGTATTGTGCATGTCTTTCGGACTGTAGGTTGCCAATATTCCCAATATCATGGATGTGTTAGTGTTTTTGCAATTTCATTTGGACTTTTGGGTGCAAGTATTTTGGAGTCTTGTGGCAGTGTGAGGAATGTGCTATTGAGTTATGACATTAGGGTGCAAGTGTTCGAGACTTTAGGGTGCAATGTATTCTGAATATGGTGGTAGTTTCAATATGGTGACATTGTTCACACCTGTCGGGTGCCTTGTACAATCTCATTATTTTGGTACCGTGAGTATTCTACCAGAGTTTCATGCTTAAAGGTGCCATTTTTCTAAGTATTATATGAGGCTCAAGATGACAAAGGCATTCTTGACATTGAGGGGTACGGATTGTATTTTGGAAACTTAGCTGCATATTTGGCGCTCTCAAGTGCAGTGGTACCCTGAGAGTCCTCCCCCAAAATGCACACAGTAAATTGAACCACTTTGGTGAAATTGGAAAGGGTAGGTTAGACTTCAGAGATTGTCAAATGAGGGTACTCTCACTAATTATATCTGTAAGAATTAGCACAATACATCTAGAAAACGGAAGCAAACCAACAAAGCCCTAAGCCCTAAACCCTAATAACCCTAACTCTGAAACCCTAAACCCTAACCCTAAAAAAACCTTAATTATGAAACCACATCCTAAATTCTAAAAGTTGTAAGTTGTAAGCTGTAACCCTGAAAACCTTGAAAATTCTACAACACCAACATTATTATTTTTCTGAAACAGGTGGACAAAAAATGTAGAACATTTATATTCAGGAACATTATTTAATGCATACCAGTGAATTTGGGCTTCCCGTCTTGTTGTACAGTTTAGTGATGCTGATTTAGAAAATAGTAATGGTTGAAGAACAAAACAAGACATCCCCCAAGCAATTTCTTCCAATCTTTTTTATTTTCTAAACCAAAATGATTGCTATCCAAATTGAAAATATAAAATAAAAAATATATGTATATACTCCAAATAAATTTTTTCCAATCATTTTGATTTTCTAATCCAAAATGATTACTATCCAAACTGCAAAAAAAATAAAAATAGACACATATACCTCCAATTAATTTTCTTCCTTTCAAGTTCATTTTCTAAATATAAATGAATTCCAGGGAAAATACAGGCTTGGTGATAGATGGTAATTAAAATGAAAGACTTCCTCATTTATTTTTTGCAATTTCGACTGATTCATTCTATTCAAGTATTATTTGTCACATTGATTTTAAAATTCAACATAAAAGAAGGAGAATTAAGTAAAAATTCTAACCTTTAATTTTTGCAATTTTCCAAGATTCCTCAGCTCCTCCTAATTACAATTTATTTGTCATGTTGATTTTTAAAATAGAAAATAAAAATTGAAGAGTTAGATAAGGACTTTTATATTTTGCAGTTCTCAAAGAACCTTTATAATCATTTATTATTTTTCACTTTGATATTTCAAATAAAATTGAAGGATAAAGATTTAAGTAAATGCTTTCTTTAAATTATTTGCAATTTGCAAAGATTCATCATAAAGAAATAATAGTTAAACCTATTTTGTGTAATTTTTGCCTTTTAAAAAGCGATTGAATTTGAATTTGAAAGAGATTGAATTTTTTCTCCTATAATTGTCCTTTCACCTATATTTGTGCAGTCGCACACATGCTTTTGCCCCTTCACCTGCAGTCGCCCACAAGTATTCGCCCCTTCATTCGCAGTTGCCTATAAACATTTGCCCTTTTACCCGCGATCGCCACATGCACTTGCCCCTTCATCTGCAGTCACCTTTTCACCCATCCGTGGTCGCTTTTTCACCTGTGGTTGCCCCTTCACCACCCGCGGTTGTCCTTTCACCACCCGCGGTCGCCACCTTTGTACTCGCCCTTCACCCGGGGCTGTCGTTTCATCCACCCGCATGCGCCTCCACCAACAGTTGCCCTAGCTTGACCTACATATGCCTCCACCCGTAGTCACCCTGCTAACGTGGTTCTGGATTTCCACATCAAATTTTAAAGTCTGCCACGTAGCCTAAATTAGATTACCATGGGATAAACCCACCCTAAACCCACCCTAAACCTACCTCATTCAAACAATAAACTCAGCCGCGGCACCCCCAAACACAATTGACAAATAACAGGAGCACTAATGTGATTCCTGTGTAAGCCTCAGGGTAAAACAATTGCAGCCATGCCCTAGTGCAGGCCACTTGGCAAGAGTGTTCCTTTGTACTATAATGAGCACTCAGCAGCCAGCTTGGAAATGATGGCACATAATTACATTCAAACATTATCATTACTTTACTAATCATGTTAACTTCCAAATCCTTCCTCACAATCCTTCTCAAGTAATCCTTCTTATTTGAGAATCCCGTGCAATGAATGCTGGAGTCCAATAATCCAATAAAAAGTCCATCAAAACAGAATTGATATAACCTGAGGGGCAAAGAGCTGTCAAATCACATTTGACTTAGGGCATTGGTAAGCCCCAAACCACAGTGCTGAACCCTATTCAAAACTGTGCATATTCATCAATTGCTTGCTCAACTGTGACAGGCAGCTTGTAAACAACGTCATTCCCAAAAACATGATGGTTACATTGAAGCATGGGGAACTTTATAACTCTAATGTACTCAACACTGTGATGAGCCAAATGCGATTTTCTCAAAAAAACATAAGGCTGAGCCCCAAATACATACCTCTAATAGTACCTTCTTTGAATTACCTTGTCACCAATGGCAAAGGACTCTCCCACTTGCATTCAAATGGCTCAGTATAGATAAACATCTTTCTAGTATAGACAAGCACATGAAAATTAATGATTTCCTTGTTATCAGCAGCAATCAAAACAGTGAAATTGTCCCCTAATTCAAGTAAGGGTCCAAAATATGCACCATTGATGCCAAACCCATTCTAGTTTTCCTCGTCAAATTCAGCACTGATAACCCCTCGAGCATAGCCAGACTGATGGACAACTAGAACCTCCACTTCCTATGACCTTGTCCAGGCCAAATTTTCACAAGCCTCCCAATTCAACTCAATACAAGGAGGGCAAAAGCATGCCAAACTTCTTTTCAGGAGCTTGTGCACATTTAACTTACCCACAGACCAAATTTGATGCACATCTCGGCATCCCTTAATGGGCTCATAGGCGTATTTGGTCTCTCTATCAACATCCACTTCTAGGACGTGCCAAAACGTTTGTTGTATAGGTGTTTTCTCACCTGAGTAGCAAGATTTGGGCCTCACACTCAACTTCTCCCGCAAGAACCGCACTACAGTCTTGGCATCCTCTAGATTAGGGCCGTGCACATCAAGATGAGCATTGTGCAAGTACCGCTTCAATATAGCTCCAACGCCATCATGAGGTCCTTTTCCATGACCAGACCCAAAAAACAACCAAACACAATTGTAGCCGTTAGTAGTCTCTGGATATCAACTGACCAAGTACCCAAGGAATTTGGCTTTTGAATTGCCCAACACATCCGTTGCTCCATATCCAATGATTTTATGGACTGAAGTCTCCCTCCAAAATTGAGTCCCAATGCATTTGTAGACAGTGCTGCACAAAATAGCTGTCATGTTGTTTATCATCACTGATGTAGAAGTGATACTGCATGATATTCTGAGTACTCTCGTCCTCAAGATCAGGGTGTGGATTTCTGACCCAAGAAATGTGCACAAGAATACTCACTTGATAACTGTGCCAATGCATGGATTGAACTTCATTCTGGACCTCCAAGGATTAGTTTTTAGCAAAATCTATGACAAAAATTATGGTATTAGCCGGAAAATTGGCAAGGCATGTCTTGAACTGGTCATCTTCCCATTTTGCCACGAAAGTGTGGTGTGCAAATGCTTGCAACTTTGGTTTCAGGTAGCTTACCAGCTCATCCGAGGTTGTTTCCTTGTAAACCAGTTGCACCTTCTTTCTCTCTAGTCCTTTTTTAGTAGTAATGTCTCAAGTGAGAAATGCCTCCAATTCACAAGTTCAACGTTTGATCCCTCCTCTTCCATTAGGCAGATGGGTAAAAAATCTACACCACAATTAACACACTCTCCAAAAATGCATTCCCTTGCATGCCACTCGCTGTCATCATTTTTAGGGCATAGTATGGCCTCAAGCATGGTTGTCACTCCAAAAAAGGTGCACACACTAGCACAATACTATAAATTGGCAGACATCCTCACAATCATAGAAACAACCCTCTAGTGGATGCAACCCAGCCTTCACTCTCATGTAATTAAAAGCCACCTTCAACTCTTCCATCTTCACGTGATATATACAACAACATACATTTCATTCTTTTAGTTTCTTGACAAACCAGGGTTGAAAGGTATCAAACATGCGCTTGCCTATAATTACCCTTAGATTTGCTGCTTGGAATCTTAAGTAGAACTCCATCTGCCAGACAAACAGCACACGCTATTGTTAATGAATTTTGACTGCCTAAATCCTAAATCCACTCAATCATAGTCACTCATAGTGCATCTCGACATCCTGCTAAGTTAATATAGCCCATGCGATTACTTAGCCAGTTCCAGCACGTACCCTTAGCTACTACGGTTTCAACATTTTTCTCTAGAAGTTGAAATTTTGTTTGTAAAGTACATGAAGACCATGGCATGCATTCCAAGTCAACATGAACCAACCTAAATAGCATACAAGTTCACTAGTATCCCTACAATACATTCATAATATACAGTGACTTCCTAAACCAACAAGATTCCATTGCTGTGCCTGCAAGATTGTAATACCCTCTCCGACTGTGGACAAACTCCATCACTTTCCCCTACCCAATCCTGAATACGACTTTATGACAGACCCTTGAAATACATACGAGTTTATGCTTCACCCCTAAGATACATATGTACTACCAAATAAGTCTAGAAATCAAGAGGACTCCATTATAGTGCCATGACATTCTCCTTATGATTCCGTGTGAACCCTACAGCAGATCTATCTCCCTATTCTTTCTCTTTGACCCTAATTATAGCCTCCAAGTTCCTACAACCATTTTTGTATGATTCTGTGTAAACCCTAAGCCATCTTTAACTTCCTGATACTTCCAAGCAACTGTATCTATACACCCAAAATTTCTTTGGACATTACAAGTCTATGGAGTTCAACACAGTGGCAAACAAATAGATTTACGTGCACTTTGAAAAACATACCCCCAATTCAAGCAAGTACTAGCAGTGGTGTCTCTCTCGAACACCGGGGGCAATCTAATGCTTCACAACTTCTTTGCGATTTGGACTTGCCCAAGTTTCAGCAACCCACTAAGCGATCACTGGTGCCTTTACAAAGTTGCTGGTGGCATCTCTTCTCATTTTTCTCACTGAGAGTGCCTACACAATTTGCTATGTGCTCTCCATTGAATTCCGCCGTTTCATTACTGATCGTACGTTGCAAGGGTGAAGTCCCAACAAACGTGCCTTTTGCCTCTTCAATATGGAAGCGCCTGAGCTGACTGTTGCTGTCAAGATCGCATGCTTTGTCACAAGGTCAGCCCTACATCTTGTGTTCCTTACCTTCGATAGTGACTGCATCAAATTGGCTATAATTTCCTTCTGAGCCTAAAGTTGAGCTACAAGCCTCTGAGATTATGGCAAAACAATGACTGCAAGTCCATCTGACCACACTGCCTGCAAAACGGCTTCTTGGTGCACTAAGTCTACAGGCTTATTCAAAGTGGAAGACACAACATCAATGATGACTTTTGCATTGCAACAAATACGTCTTTGATTCAATCTTGCCCCAATTGTAATAGAGTTCTGCCTCACCTGATCTCTTCTTCAATAATTGTCGCAGCACAGGGCAAGCAAATTCCCAGTTATACTACCAAAAACCACTCTAAAGTATAACAAAGTGACTCTAAAGATCAAACCCACAAGATTCTGTGAAGTATCTAACCTTATTTGGTCTCTAAGCTCAGTCAGTATCCATATTTCCCTTTCCGGTCCTAACACCACAACTGTAAACACAACAACACCAAGAACTACAATCATACTCTTCTCTCCTTTCTCAATCCGTCCAACTATCCGATCCGATCTGATCAACTCATATCCGCTCTTAGTCTCATAGTGGCTGAAGATCCACTTTTCTACTCTCCAATCTCTACACTAATCCGGATCTGGTTTGATCCTTCATAGCAACCTTGAGAACTCTCCGGATCACCGGTCCTACAAAGCCCCCCAGTACAATCTTCTCATACTACAACAACCTTAGCGCCAAGTTCCGTCTGTACGAAGTCAGGCGGTTCCAAATGTACCCGTCCGTTCCAACATCAACTAAAGTTATTCCGTTTGCCAAATAGGGCAGCGAGATCTCTCAAGAGATCGGATACTCAACCGGATTTCCCACTAGGAATTCTAGCGCAACTAAGGAATCCTTCCCTATCCGCCTAGCCTAACAACGGCTGTCTTGCTCGGAATCCTAAACCTTAGAAATGCTGAGGAACTGAATTCCACTCCCAACTCTTTCAAAATCTGCTCACTTGCACATAAGATCAAAACAAGAACACCAAAAGGAGATGTCACCTTGAAACCAGCATATGCCTTCCTAACTCCTCACCACACAACCCTACCACATAGAGGAGAGACACACAACAAGAAGCCAAGAGAAGACACAACCAAAATTTGGACGAAAAGACTCGTAGCTCCTAAACAATGGCTGACTTATATACAATTTGAGCTACAAAGTCAATAAGGCCCCTTGAAAATCTGAGCGGAACTTCTGGATCCAATTCTAATCGGCCAGACCGGATCAACATCCAATCCGGTCCTAACTATCTTACAAAAAATACATTCCTACCTATCTACCTTGCAACTCCCCCACCCAATTTAGGACTCTTGGGTTCCGCGGGCAATTGGTTGAAAACCTCTATCAAATTCCTGCTCCGCTCCCCGGCAGCAGGATCCGAAAGATCTGATCCTAGTGAAGTATCCAAATGAATCGGCTGTCTAGGCCCAGGCTTCCGTTGGCTCTTCTTTGACTCGGAAGTCTGATCCTTGGGTTCCCTCGGATTTGATCCTCCTGCTACGAACAAATCCGGCAGCAAGAGGTCCAAAAGCTAAATCTCTCGGAAGTACATGGACTCGTTCAGCTTCTAGCTGTTGATGTCCATCCGGTTGGCTGCTTCCCTAGCCGCCACCATTGCCGCTTCCACCCGATCGATAAAATTGGTCAGGATCCGAACTATCTGGATTTAGATACTTTCTTCTCCTCATGTACTCCTTTATCAAATAATTCCACCTTGACAGCGGCGGATCCGGACTCTCCAAGGGTGGCCTTCACCATCTCGGCCACCTTCCAGGTTACGTCCGCCATCTCCCGTCCGCCATTTCCCGAACTTGTCCTGTTAGAAGGCGGCTATCTCTGCCTTCAAAGTGTCGACTTCCTCTTGAAGCTGACAAATCTCCGCCTCCTGCTTCCGGTGCTCATCCGAATAGGAGATGTACTGTGCCACCTTACTAAGTAACCTGCTGTCTCCCGGCGCACTCACTAGCTCTTCGATACTAGCAAGGGTTCTCCTCTTGATCTCCCAATCTGCTCCTATTCCGTAAAGATTAATGGTTAGCTAATTGAATGAATCATTCGGATCTTCTGCTTCCGTTATCTCCATTTCCGGTCCCTATTTAGAAGTAGACCGGTTGGTAGGAGGGGTTCTTCTCTTGTGAGGACGCGTTGTCTTCATCCGCTTCCTCGTCCTGAGGTGCTCCTCCTCATCTTCCTCTTCTGTCTCGGGTTTGGATCCGGTTACGTCCTCCGGCTTGTCATCCGAACCCAACTCCCCGTACTTCAGGATAGATTTCTAAATGTTCTACATCTTCTCCTCCGTATCCGTACGGAGTTGGTTGCGCTGGTAGAGGTGAAAGAGATAGGGACTTAAAGGATTGGCCCTACTCTTTCCAACCCTTGTCACAAGTTGGGACACCAGATCGCAAAAGATCCAGGCCCAGTTCACCTTCCGTTCCCCGCTCAGAGAACCAAAAATGGTATTGCCGATGGTCATTGTCACCCTCGTTGGCTTCTCTGGGTGGATGATTGAAACCAGGAACTGGAGAAGGCGGAGGTGCCAGTCACTTTTGCAATTTGCGACGGCGTCTCCATCCTTGCTACTCGGCTCTTTATGAAACTTGTCATGGATGAACTCTGCCCTTCGTCCCGCCATGCCGGAACCTCTCAACCGGAGGTTGTAGACTCCCCTCCACCTCTCTTCTTCCCACTCGGTTGGGCGCCCCCAGATAGTGTTGTCGAACTGATTCGACAATTTCCCCTTGAGCTCTCTCACCATCCGCTCCTCCCTAAACCCCCAGGTTTTATCCATCAACACCAAACAGCCCATCATGTTGAGATCCTCCATAAGCTCGGTCCTTGCTGGTTCCTTGGAAGGGATGACCGGAACTACTTTCCGGAGCTTAATCTTGGAGGAGGAACTGGGTGCTTCCGGTCTGTTCTTACAAAGCTAAGGTGTGGACACGAACTGCTAATTGGGCCCTTCCTGCTCCCGGTTTGGAGCTGACCTTGAGCCCTTTAATGCCTTTGTTTGCACTGTCGCAACCAGAATTTTTGGTTTTCCTCTGATTGTCTAAATAATGGAGCGAAAACAGGTAATTAGGATCCGTATCTGGTTAGAGGGGCAAAAGGAAACTAGAGATAGGCAACGCTAATCCAGTAAGGAGAAAACTGTATCTGATCCGGTCAGAATGTTAGTATTCAGGAGCGGAATCACATCCGGATCTCACCTCAGATCGGATTAGGGTTGGACCGGATCGATAGAGGACCGGATCGGAAAAGGTCATGATGACCTGCCAAGGGTCCTGGGACTATATAAAGGCTGGTTGTCCTCATTTTCACTCCTTTACTTCCCTCAAGCTCTGGAGCTGACCTTGAGCGCTTTTACGCCTCCGTCTGCGCTAGAGTTGCTGTATGTGTGTGTGCTTCCGACTGGGCATGTCTGAGAGTGTAGGAAGGGTAAAGAACGTGTGGGTTGCAGGTATTGTGGTACTTTCCGGTTGAGATCGGACGAGAGGAAGTGAGGAACGGGACGTGCAGCTAGGAGAGAGTGAGGTAGCGATCGGTAAGGGTCCAGCGGTCATTTAGTGTCCATGCCTCAGCTGCATAAAACCAGACCGGGCGCGCCCAGTTCCTCCTCCGACGTCAAACTCCGAAAGGTAGTTCCGGTCATTCCTATGGAGGAACTTGCCCGATCCGAGCTCATGGAGGATTTCAACGCCATGGGGTGCCTCTTCTCGATGGATAAACCCTAGGGGTTTCGGGAGGAGCGGATGGTGAGAGAGATTAGGTGTCAGGCGTCGAACGAGTTCGACAACACTCTCCAGGGCCGCCCGACCGAATGGGAAGAAGAGCGGTGGAGGGAAGTTTACAACTTCCAAATGGGAGGTTCCGGTATGGCTGGACGGAAGGACGAGTTCATCCATGACAAGTTTTATGGAGAATCGAGCAACAAGGACGGGTACGCGGTCGCGGACTGTAAGAGCGACCGGCACCGAAACCTCCTCCAATTCCTGGTTCCGATCGTCCACCTGGAGAAGCCGACAAGGGTGACAATGACCATCGGCAAGACAATTTTTGGTTCCCTGAGCGGGGAACAAAAAGTGAACTGGGCCCGAATCTTTTCCGATCTGGTGTCCCAACTGGTGACGAGGATCGAAAAGAATAGGGCCACTCCTTTGAGTCCCTATCTCTTCCACTTCTACCAGTGCAACCAACTCCTCACACATATGGAGGAGAAGACGTGGAGCATTCAGGAGTCTATCTTGAAGTACGGAGAATCGGGTTTGGATGATGAGATGGAAGAGAAAACCGGGTCCGAACTCAAGACAAAAGAGGAAGAAGAGGAGGAGCCGTCCCGGTTGAAGAAGCGAATGAAGACGACGCCTCCTCGCAAGAGAGGAACCCCTCCAACCACCCGGTCCACACCAGAACAGGGACCGGAGGTGGAGATGCCGGATCTCAAGGACCCGGCCGACCCGTTCAACCAGTTGACGGTAACCTTGTGTGGGATACGAGCGGACTAGGAGGTCAAGACGAGAGCTCTCACCCGTATCGAAGAAATGGTGGGTGCATCAGCCAATAGCGATTTGCCGGGTAAGGTGGGCCAATACCTAGCCAATCCGGATGAGAACCGGAGGCAGGAGGCAGAGATTCGTCGACTTCAAGAGGAAGTCGACACCCTAAGGGCTGATATGGTAACCGTCAGGGAAGACAAGGCTGCAGTCCGGGAGATGGCGGAGGCAGCCCGGAAAGTGGCTGAGTTGGTGAAGGACATTCTCGGAGAGTTCAGATCCACCGTAGTCAAGGCGACACTATTTGACAAAGGGGTGCATGAGGAGAAGAAGGTATCCAATTCCCAGATAGTTCGGATCCTGACCGACTTCATCAATTGGGTGGAAACGTCCTTAGTGGTAGCAAGAGAGGTAGCCAACCGGATGGATGTCAACAATCGAAAGCTGAACGGATCCATGTACTCCCGAGAGATCCACCTCTCCGATATTTCGCTACCGGATTCGTTTGCAGCCGGAGGATCGAATCCAAGGGAGCGCAAGGATCAGACACCTGAGTCAAGGAAGAGTAACCGGAGACTTGCGCTTGGGCAACCAATTCATCTAGATTCATCGCCAGGGTCAGATCTTCCGGATCCAGCTGCTGGGGAGCGGCGCCAGAACCTTGCTGACGTCTTCAACCAACTGCCGGAGGAACCAAGAAGTCCTACACTGGGTGAGGGAGTTGGAGAGTAGGTAGGTAATTAGGAGTGTACAGTTTTGTAAAATAGTTAGGATCGGATCGGATGTTGATCCAATCTAGCCGGTTAGGATCGAACCCGGATGTCCAGTGCGGATTCCGGGGGCCTTTTTGCTTTGTAATCAAGTTGAATATAAGTCAGCCCCTGCTTGGGGGCTGCGAGTCTTTTCACCTCATTTTTGTGTACGTCTTCTCTTGGCCTCTTGTTGCGTGTCTCTCCCATGTATGGCAGGGTTGTGTGGTGAGGAGTTAGGAAGGCGCATGCTAGTGCGGGTGTGATTTCTCCCTTTGGCGTCCTTGTTTTGATCTTATGTGCAAGTGAGCGGGTTGCGAAAGTGTTAGGAGTGGATTCCAGTTCCTCAGCAGCTCTAAGGTTTAGGATTCCGGGCGAGACAGCCATTGTTAGGCTAGGCGGATAGGGAGGGATTCCTTAGTCGTGCTAGAACTCCTGGGTGGGAAATCCGGTTGAGTGTCCGATCTCCTGAGAGATCTCGCTGCCTTAGTGGGCAAATGGAAGGACATTAGTTGATGTTGGAATGGACGGGTTTACTTGCAGCCGCCTGGCTTCGTACAGACGGAACGTGGCGCTAAGGTCATTGTTGTATGGAAGGATCGTACAAGGGGTCTTTGTGTGACCGGTGATCCGGAGAGTTCTCAGGATTGCTGTGAAGGATCAAACCGGATCTTGGTTAGTGAAGGAAATTGGAGAAGGAAGAAGTGGGTCTTCAGCCACTATAATTCACGGAAGGAGCGGCGGGCCTGCCACTCTCAAAAGCAAGGGGCGAACCCTTTAATGGTGAAACAGAGGTAAAACTAAACCGGATGGTAGTAAAAGCAGATGTGAGTTGATCAGACCGGATCGGAAAGTGGATCGGATCGGAGAAAGAGAAGAGGGTCTGATTGTAGTTCTTGGTGTTGTTGTGTTTCCGGTTGTTGTGTTAAGACCGGAAGAGGAAATATAGGTACTGGCTTAGCTTAGAGACCAAATAAGGCTATCTACTTCACAGAATCTCGCGAGCTCGATCTTTAGAGTCACATTGTTATACTTTAAAGTGGTTTTTGGTAGTATAACTGGGAAATTGCTTACCCTGTGCTGCGACATGCGCCAGAGCCATTATATGCGCGGAAACTTAAGTGCAAGTGCATCAGAGTGTGAGAGAGGTCGAGATTTTGTGGGCTGCAAGTTTTGTATTGTCTTTCGGTTGAGATCAGACAAGAAAAAGTGAGGAATGGGACGTGTGGCTAGGAGAGATTGAGGTAGCGACCGCAAAGGGTCCAGCTAGCCAAGTACGTGTTCATGCCTCAGCTTCGCAAGAATAGATCGGGAGCGCCCAATTCCTCCTCAGAGATTAAGCTCCAAAAAGTAGTTCCGGTCATCCCTTCCAAGGAACTGGCAAGAACCGAGCTCATGGACGACCTCAACGCGATGGGCTGTGTGGGGTTGATGGATGAACCTTGTTACCCTGGGGGTTTAGAGAGGAGTAGATGGTGAGAGCGCTAAAGGGCAAGTTGTTGAATTAGTTTGACAATACTAATCGAAGGCGCCCAACCGAGTGGGAAGAAGAGAGGTGGAGAGAGGTCTACAACTTCCGGTTAGGGGATTGAGGCATGGCGGCATGGAGGGCTGAATTCATCCATGACAAGTTTCAGGAAGAGCCGAGCAACAAGGATGGATATGTGGTTGCGGATTGCATAGACAACCGACACCTCCGCCTTCTCCAGTTCCTGGTTTCGATCATCTATCCGGAGAAGCCGACAAAGGTGATGATGACCATCAGCATTACTATTTTTGGGGCCTTGAGTGGGGAATGGAAGGTGAACTAGGCCCGGATCTTTTGCAATCTGGTGTCCCATCTTGTTACAAGACTTGAAAAGAGTAGGGCCACTCCTTTGAGTCCCTACCTCTTTCACCTCTACCAGCGCAACCAACTCCTCACCAACATGGAAGAGAAGACATGGAACATTTAGGAATCCATCCTAAAGTATAGGGAGTCGTGTTTGGATGACAAACCAGAGGACGTATCCGGATCCGAACCCAAGACAAAAGAAGAAGATGAGGAGGAGCACCTGAGGACAAGGAAGCGAATGAAGACAACGCCTCCTCATAAGAGAGGAACCCCTCCTACCAACCGGTCGACTCCTGAACAAGGACCGGAAGTGGAGATGCCGGATCTCAAAGACTTGATTGATTTGTTCAATCATTTGACCGGCATCCTTTGCAAGATACAAGCAGATTAGGAGGTCAAGAGAAGGACCCTCTGCAATATCGGAGAGCTGATAGGTGCTCCGATAGACAGCAAGCTACCAGCTAAGGTAGCTCTATACATCACCAATCCGGATGAGCATCAAAAGCAAGAAACAAAGATTTGTCGGCTTCAGGAGGAAGCCGACACTTTGAAGGCAGAGATGGTTGCCTTCAAAGAAGATAAGACCGCCGTCCGGATGATGGCAGAGGCAACCCGGAAGATGGCCAAGACGGTGAAGGCCACTCTCAGAGCTTCCTGATCCGCCATTGTTAAGGCGGAGTTGTTTGACAAGGAAGTACATCTGGAGAAGAAAGCATCCGGTTCCCAAATAGTTTGGATCTTGACCAACTTTACTGATCGGGTAGAAGCGGCAAGGGTGGCGGCAAGGGAGGCAGCCAACCGGATGGACGTCAATAGCTAGAAGCTGAACGGATCCATGTACTTTAGGGAGGTCCAACTTTCGGACCTCTCGCTGCCGGAATCATTTGATGCAAGAGGATCGAGTTTGAGGGAGCCCAAGGATCGGACTCCCAAGTCAAAGAAGAGCCAACAAAGGCCTGGGCTTGGACAAGCGATCCAACTAGATTCATCGCCAAGATTAGATCTTCCGGATCCTGCTACTGAGGAGCGGAGCAGGAATCTAACATAAGTCGTCAACCAACTACTTGTGGAACCCAAGAGTCCTACACTAGGTGAAGGAATTGCAGGGTAGGTAGGTAGGAATGTATTTTTTTTGTAAGATAGTTAGGACCGGATTGGATGTTAATTCGGCTTGGCCGGTTAGGATTGGACCCAAAAGTTTCGCGCGGATTTTCGGGGGCTTTTTTGCCTTTGTAAATCAGTTGTATTAAGCCATCCCCTGCTTGGAAGCTACAAGTCATTTTGGCCAAATTTTGCTTGTACTTTCAATTGGCTTGTTGTTGTGTGTCTCTCCCATGTGTGGCAAAGCTGTGTGGTGAGGAGTTAGGAAGGCGCACGTTGGTTTGAGGGTGATTTCTCCCTTTGGTGTTCTTGTTTTGATCTTATGTGCAAGTGAGCGGGTTGTGAAAGAGTTGGGAGTGGATTTGAGTTCCTTAGCACTTCTAAGGTTTAGGTTTCCAGGCGAGACAGCCGTTGTTAGGCTAGGCGGATAGGGAGGGATTCCTTAGTCGCACTAGAACTCCTGGGTGGAAAATCCGGTTGAGTGTCCGATTTCTTGAGAGATCTCGCTGCCCTAGTTGGTAAATAAAAGAGCTCTAGTTAATATTGGAACGGATGGATACACTTGTAACCACCTGACTTGGTACAGACGAAACTTGGCACTAAGGTCGTTGTAATATGAGAGGATTGTACCGGGGGGGTCTTTGTGTGACCTGTGATCCGGAGAGTTCTCTAGGTTGCTGTGAAGGATCAAACCGGATTAGAGTAGGAGATTAAAGAATAGAAAAGTGGGTCTTCAGCCACTATAAGTCATGAAAAGAGTGGCGGGCTTGCCACTCACAAAAACAAGCGACAAATCTTCTCATAGTAAAACAAAGGTAAAACTAAACCGGATGAGGGTAAGAGTGAATAGGAGTTGATCAGACCAGATCGGATTGTTGGACAGATCAAGAAAGGAGAGAAGAGTCTGATTGTAGTTTTCGGTGTTGTTGTGTTTTTGATTGTAGTGTTAGGACCAGAAAGGGAAATATGGATACTGACTGAGCTTAGAGACTAAATAAGGCTAGATACTTCATAGAATCTTGTGGGTTTGATCTTTAGAGTCACTTTGGTATGCTTTACAGTGGTTTTTGGGACTATAACTGGGAATTTGCTTGCCTTGTGCTGCGACTCATTTCTTCCTTGGTATTAAGACCTTCTCCCCCTCCAATTCCACCTTTGAGTTCTTCCACATCACCCTCAACAGCACCTCCTTCAGTGACCACTAATATGCCTACCGCCTCAGCAATGGCCTTTTTCACCCCGGCCCCAAAAGCGGCTTCAAAAGCCACTGTGACCGTCATATGGGCTTCATCCACAGAAGTGACCTGTTGCCCGCAATCAGTTGAAGCCCCTTTCACAACCTCAGCCTCAATCCTGCTCTCATAGACTTCATGCGCAAAGGTGAACTGTACCACGCAATCAATTGAAGCCCTTTCTTAGCCTCAGACTCAACCCTTCTCTCATGGGCTTCATCCACAGAGGTGACCTTTGGCGCGCAATCAGTTGAAGCCCCTTCTACAGCCTCAGTTTCAACCCTGCCCTCATGGGCTTCATCCGCGGAGGTGACCTATGGCATGCAATCAGTTGAAGCCCCTTCCACAACCTCAGCCTCAACCCTGCCCTCTCTGCCAAAGTGTTCCTCATTCCTGCAACATGCACCATCACCGTCTGTATTGTCATTAACATCCTAGTCCTTATTTGGAAACTATGTCTGGAAACATGATTGGCTTACACATTCACAACACAATGAACTGTACAAATTTGTACACAAAATACATTTTGCTGATACGATTCTACATTCCAAGAAGAGCAGATTTTAAACATGCAATTTTCACATATACATTTAAACATGTACAAAATGTGTACACAAAATACAGTTTTCCACTAGCCTCCACATCTTAAACATGTCCTATCTAGCAAATATGATATAAATCTTCCATGCTTCATCTGGGGATCTTGACCTACGTCTCTTCCTAGAATCCTCCCTACATCTCCAAAACACACATCAAATATCTGTAGAAAACAAAAAGTACATTGCGATATGTCCAATAAGTTGCAAAAATACAAATACCTTGCAGGAAAGGATGAAAAGGACCAAAATAAGGGAAGGTTCAGGGATCATACCTAGACATGTGCTATCTAGAATTCTGCAATGCCATGGTACATTCCTCACAGCCAAAACAAAAAGAATCATGACAATCCCGCACCACCAAATCATCCCCTCCATCTCCGCAAGTATCTACAGTGGATGGGAGTGTTTTTGTCCTACATTCCACCACAGCATATTGTAAAACCAATACTTAACATGCTTTGGTGGGCACGCAATCAAAAAACAACAGCAAATGGACTGGAAGATTCAAAATTAATACCCGATTTTTGTTGCTGTTGTTGCAGATTATGCAGCCTGTGCTCGTTCTTGGAGCCTATACGCAGGACCTCTTCCTCCGCTACCACCCCAAAATACATTGGGGTGTTCCATAGCAATGAAGTCTTCATCGCCACCTACCGTAGAATTTCCTCTCCCTCCTTCTCCATCCGAGGAACCCAGCGATGTATAGAAACAAAATCTTCAATACCCTATACACCAAGTTATCTAAATCGGGTCCAAACATACAAATATATTACATGTCGTACTACAAAGGTACAACTTTGTACAACTTGTACATCCATAGTGTACAAATTGTACAATACAAACACAAAAAAGAAATATGGATAACACAACAACTGCCTAAGTACTAACAACGTGGAAACCTGTACAAATTGTACAAATCATACCACATTAGATACAACAAAAAGGACCACAATGAACATGAAGTACAAATGAAGTACAAATAAGGAACGATGTATCCAAAACATTACGCAACTAAACAAACCTAAGATACAAAAATACATACAATACAACCGGAAGGGCAGTAGTAAACATCAGGTACAACAAGAACGACTCAGTAAACATGAAGTACAAATCAAGGAACCAGAACCATTATGAGTAACGATGTATCCGAAACGTTATCCAATTGTACAAACTTGAGACACAAAAAGACTGACAATGCAACCGGAAGGGCAATAGTAAACATCAAGTGTAAATTAGTGATCTCCAAACACCTTGTCAGTAATGATCTACACAAAACATAATAAGATTGTACGAAATTGACCTTGCATGATACAAACAACAAAAACTAGTGTTACAGAACTAACCTCTTCCAATCCCAAGGAAACTAGGGGAATCAAACAAAACTGCACTAAATGTACCAATCAATATAAAGGTTTACCACTCCTAATGAAGTTTTACGATATCACCTTCATCCTCTTGGTTGTTATACAATACTAGATGGCTGAGCGAATTTCCATTGCTGCAACGTTCCTCACTGCTAATCCTCTAGTGATGCCAGTGGCACATTGTGGGAATACGGATGCTCCAGTAGATAGGAAACAAGATAAAATTGGGTTAGAATAGTCTAATTTTTTTGAATTTGTTATTAGTATCTAAGAATCCGGGTCAGCTACAAAGCAATTAGAAATAGCTGATACCTAGATTACTAGAACTCCTAAACCGTATAAATATTTCGATGATAGACGGAAGCCGTAGGACGGAAGACAGATCCAAAAAGCCTACGACCGATAGCCTTCCGGCCTAGACCCCCTAGGGCACCGTTATGGGAATGGTGTCATACCAGTTCCCCAAGGGAACTGTTGGCCGAGCATTGGGTACTTAAGGGCTCAGCTCCCATTCTTTCTCTCTCTTTCTTCTTGTATTTGTGGTGTGCACTTAGAGAGTGAAAGTGTGGTGAGTTAGGACCGTGCTAGGGAGAGATCAGTGAGGTCGGTGCCAATTGCATTGGATTAGTGAGTCGGTAAGCTATGGCAGGGCCGGCCCAGATGATGTCTCCGGCGGTTCTTAAGGATCCGGAAGCTCGGAAGTGCCTAGAGAAGGATTTGGAAATAATAGGGTGCGCCGGATTGTTACAGCATCCCTGGAGTTTGAAGAATGATGAGATCATTGCGGAACTTGTAGTGGGAGTTTCAAATCACTATCAGTTGACTGTGAGAGGCCAACCCAAACTCTGGACGGAGGACGTATAGGCGGAAGTATATTCGTTCCGGAAAGCCAAATTCGGATTAGCTCCTCGTAACAATACAATCGGGCAGACTAAGTTTTGGGGTCTGGCGCACAATAAGGAGGGATATAGTATTCATGACTGTATCAAGGATAGGCATAGCCGGATTTTGGAGTTTCTGATTCCGATTCTGTATCTGGAGAAGCCAACCCGAGTTATGGCAACAATTGCGAGCACCATATTCGGAGCGATGGAAGGCCGACTGGTGAACTGGAGTAGACTTATCACGGACGTAGTTTCCAAGTTAGTCGCGCGTGCAACTTCCGAAATTACCATCGCGCTCAGCCCATCTCTTTTCCACCTATACCATCAGCAGGGGTTTTTGAATGAACCGAAGATGCATGCATATATCCATGGAGAGGAGGTCCTAAAATACGGGTTTACGGAAGAAGTCCAACTAGACCAACTCGTCTAAGGAGAATCCAAAGAGGAGGAATTGAAGCAGCCGCCCTTGACGCATAAGCGGATCAGGAGATGGAAGTACAAGGATCAAGTTGCGCAAGGCAAGCAGGTGGTTTAGGTTGACGAATTGCAATTGGAATATTCAAAAAATGAGTACATGAAGGAGTTCTGGGGTCACACACATAAGTGGGCCGACAAATGTTGGTTGATCCACAATGAGATGGCGGAATACATCAACGGAACTATGAC
Source organism: Neckera pumila (assembly GCA_963969595.1). Classification (NCBI taxonomy): domain Eukaryota; kingdom Viridiplantae; phylum Streptophyta; class Bryopsida; order Hypnales; family Neckeraceae; genus Neckera; species Neckera pumila. The sequence goes on from OZ018418.1 coordinate 5,115,709, forward strand.
ACTTTTGGGAGTGAATTGCCCAAAGCAAATAGCTGACGCGATCCAGAAAAAGACGAATCGGGGGACACTGAAGGTGCAAGAGCTCTGCATCCAGATCCGTAGCAGGACAAGACGGATCTCAGATCCCGGGTAGCTCAGCTAGAGAGCAAGCTAGAAGTGGCGAGGACAAAGGAAGCAGATGCTTCCAACCTTATTTAGAATTTGTCGGCTTTGGTGGCAGCTTCGGCAAAGTAAGTGTTACGAGCTCGGCTCTTCACCGACAAGCTGACGGACAAAGCTCACCCATCCAGGCCAAATGTGCTCAGAGTACTCATCAACTACTAAGCTCGGATGGAGAAGGTGTTGGCAAAGATGCGGCAGCTGCTGGGTCAACTTGATCTGGGCAGGGAATTGGACTTTGAGGGTTTCCCGGAGGTCGCGGATGCCCAGAATTACTTGCAAACTCCAGCCAGAGAAGCAATATCGAAAAAGAATACGGTAAAGTGAAGTCACCACCAACTAAGGCAGGGAGCAGTGTGAAGAAATCAAGGAGGAAATAGTTAGTTTGATAGGTTTTTGTTTGGTTGTTTTGAATTTGTTCCGTCTCGGATTTTCCGGAAGTGGGATCTGGTTCCGGATTCTTAGGAGGCCGCCGGCCTGGATTTCCGATTATCTCGGATGTTAGTTTGATTGGCCACTTTGATTCCAGGTGTGCCCTTTTGGCTTTTTGGCTTTTTAGTTTGGATTTTAAAAGGAGGGCAGGCTTGTTGCCCTCTCCTTCCATTCAAGCCCATTAGAGTGCATTTTGATTATGTTCCTTTGCTTTCTTTAATCGGAGACCCCTTGTAGATATTTCTGGATCTGGCTATGTATATGAGTAAGAATATTTGCAAGAGCGTTGAAGTGTGAGGAAGACGGGTGAGGAGGAGTCCGGATCTAAGTCAACTAGGTGTGATCGATAGTCGGCATTTGAGAGAACTCTGAGTCTATGAAGGAGGATTAGTGCACTACCTCTTTAAACCGCTAGAATAGTGATCCGGAAGAGTGGAGTGGATGCGCATCCGGAACCTAGGAAGGGCTGCGTGCGGAGATAAGCGACCACCAACAGAATATTTCCCACCACTGGAAGGCCTTACAACTATCGGATCAATCTGAGAGTTTCAAATAGAAGTGTCACTACCGATTCTGGGTGCTTGATTTGTCGTTGTAGTGAAGGAGTAGAAAGTGGATTCTGAGTGACTTGTTTTTTGGAAAGATCATCCGACGAGCTGTAAGGATTACTATCTATCTCTTCCTTGCCACAAATCTGGAAGGGAGTTGTTTATGTAGTTGTGTGTGTGAGTGTTTGAACTACAAGTGGTGAGTCCCTACCCCTCTAAAAGACCAACAATGGACCGGTAAAATAGGGGTACAGAAAACCAGAATTTTTATTGAGAGTATCCGGATTCCGGACAAGGACGGATCCGGATTGGACTCCAAAAGGTAGTTTTACCCAAAAGGAGAAAAGGTAAACTAATTGAGTTACGGATTGCTTGAGGTTTGGTTTTGAAGAGATATTCAGATAGCCTTAGTTTGCAATAACACCTAGAATTCCTTGGGACGATATTTTGTGTTATCTTAGCACATCTTTGTATTAAAGATACTTACGCCTAGACTGCGCATATGACACACATGCTACCTTTAATTTTGTCCACTCTTCACTCTCACCTTCAAGGCGTCCACAACCACAAACACCCCTCCTTCCAAAACTCATATATCCACTCAATAGGCTGAACTTGTCTGCAATTCAAAGCAGAACATTCTGTGCCCTCAGTGAAATTCACTAATGCACGCCATGGTGATAGAAGTGTTTACATGCTGAGACAACCATTTCAAAATGTAGGAATGGAAAACCACACAAAGCACATATGGAATTGCCTCCTCCACTGCCTATTCCTTTCCTGATGTATACCATCGATATCAGCCTCATATGAAATCTGCATGATGCATACCCAGATAAGCATGCTCCTCATCCAAAGCACGAACTTGCGTTTGCATCTTCACAACTTGGTGGTGCTCAAGCTTGAGAGTCCGTTCAAAGGTAGCGACTTCGCCCTCCAATCTGTTCACCTTTTTTAGTGCACCACGTACTAAATTGTTGAAGGCTTCCACCTTCTCCCTTAGCTTCGAATCCACCACCCCATCTGTGGTTGCTACCTGCAAATGCTTCTTGTATACTTGTTGTCTCATTTGCATGATCTTCACCACCCCCTTGTGATGATGTTTCAAAGCTTCTGTACGCCTCTCCTTGGCTCTAGTTGCCTCTTGCTCAGCCTTTATCCTAGCTTCCAGCTCTAAGTTCTCCACAGACAACAATCGTCCCAAATACTCCAACCTGGAGTTACATTCCTCCTCCTCCAACACTAATCCACCTATGGAACTCCCTCTGCCCTCGCAAATTTTAGATTGCAACTCCCGTTTGTTGACATGAAGTCTCCGCCAAGATTCCACCACCCTTGTCTCCTTCATCGCTCCTGTCTCTTTTACCGCCCCTATCTCCTTCAACTGCGACTTCATCTTTTGTAGCTTGATAAGATTGCGGTCATGCAACAGCCGTTGGGTCTTATTAGTTGCCTCTTTGTACGCAGTCCAATTAACTGTAATCTTTTTTCTCCTCCAAAACAATTCCCCGCGCCATCTTATGAGGAACCAGGTAACGGGGCACTCTTCACTAATAAAGAGCACGTAAGAGCTCTTTTATACTCTTCTGCAATTGCGCTGACTTAACACCGGTCTAGCTATATCCATTGCATTGTTCTCTACCCAGCAGCTTTCCAAATAACTTGACACACTTTTTGTCATCAAATTTCTTCCCATTCCACTTTGTCAACTGTCGCAACCAGAATTTTTGTTTTTCCCTTGCTTACGTAAAAGTTGGAATGGAAACAAGTAATTAGGATTTGGATCCTGCTAGGAGGCAGAAGAAGCCTGAAGATAGACAATGCTAATGCAGTAAGGGATAAACTGGATCTGATCCAGTCAGAGTATTAGTACTCAGGAGCGGTATCACATCCGGAACTTGTCTAGGATTGGATTAGGGTTGAACCGGATTGCTATGGACCGGACCAAAAAAGGTCATGATGACCAGTCGGGGGTCTTGGGACTATATAAAGGCTGGTTGTCCCCATTTTCACTCCTTACTTCCCTCGAGTTTTGGAGTTGACCTTGAGCGTTCTAATGCCTTTGTCTGTGCCAAAGCCATTGTGTGCATAGAAACTTCAGTACGAGTGCGTCAAAGTGTAGGAGAGGTCAAGCTTGTACGGGCTGCAGGCTTTGTATTGTCTTTCGGTTGAAATTGGACAAGAAAAAGTGAGGAACGGGACGTGCGGCTAGGAAAGAGTGAGGTAACGACCGGGAAGGATCCAGCTAGCCAAGTCCGTGTCCATGCCTCAGCTTTGCAAGAGCAGACCGAGAGCGCCAAGTTCCTCCTTCAAGATTAAGCTCCGGAAAGTAGTTCTGGTCATTCCTTCTGAGGAACCGGCGAGGACCAAGCTCATGGACGACCTCAACGCAATGGGCTGTGTGGAGTTGACGCATAAGCCCTGGGGATTTAGAGAGGAGCAGATAGTGAGAGAATTGAAGTGCAAAATGTCAAACCAGTTTGACAATACTGTCGGGGGGGCGCCCAACCGAGTAGGAAGAAGACAGGTGTAGAGAGGTCTACAACTTCCAATTAAGGGGTTCCGGCATGGCGGTACGGAGGTGGAGTTCATCCATGACAAGTTTCATGGCGAGCCAAGCAGCAAGGACGGGTATGCTGTCACAGATTGCAGAAATGACCAGCACCTCCGCCTTCTCTAATTCCTGATTCTGATTATCCACTCGAAGAAACCAACAAGGGTGACGATGACCCTCAGCAACACCATTTTCAGGGTCCTGAGCGGGGAACAGAAGGTGAACTAGGCCCAGATCTTTTGCTATCTGGTGTCTCAGCTTGTGACAAGAACTGCAAAAAATTAGGGCCACTCCTTTGAGTCCCTATGTCTTTCACCTCTACCAGCGCAACCAACTCCTCATCGACACGGAGAAGACGTGGAACATCCAAGAATCCATCCTGAAGTATTGGAGTCGGGTTTGGATGACGAACCGGAGGACAAAACCGGATCCAAACACAAGACAAAAGAAGAAGATGAGGAGGAGCACCTCAGGACAAGGAAGCAGATGAAGACGATGCCTCCTGTCGTAGCACAGAAAGCACAATTCCTTTTCTAAGGTCCAAATTGGCCCTAAAGTGACTCGTGTATCGTTCCATAGAGATTTGGGTTGTAGTTCTCCTAATTGACCGGAATGTTACTAATTGGTATACAAAACAAAACCCCAAGTACTAGTCTAGACCAGATCAAATTCCAATAATCTGGAACCGGATAACGCTTTCCTAATTATACTGCCGATCTAGGGTAATTACTATATGTATTTAAACTCGAGTTTAACCTTTGGACCAAGAGGGATCCGCAACTTTGGGATTAAGGAAGGAAGCTTAATTCCTACCCTCCGAGTTTAATGTGTCAGGAGTTTCCACAGAATAAACTTTGAAAAGAAAACTTTGAAAAGACCTTTGAGAACGAAACCTTCCTCACAACTAGACCGGAAGGGCTACGCAGGCTAGCAGGTCACACAAGATGGTCTGAATTCTCCTACCAAAGGCTACAACAACGAACTACTGGACAGTCCACGATCTAGGTAGAGAAGGAGAGTCAGGAAAAGTGGGAGAGCAATGGGTGCTTCTTGACAAAAGCCAGTTCTAATCCTCAAAAGAAGTCCTACTGTATCCTGTTTGCTATTCAATCTCTCCAGGGACCGGATACTTCCTGCATCCGGGCTCACTCCCTCTTTACCCAAGTCTGCAATCACACTGCTCAAACAAAAACACGGACAAGTGCAAAAGTGTGCAGTACACAATTGTGAATTGGAAAATACCAATGGGTTTTGCAGATATTCTATTGGGAAAACAAAGTATGGAAATGAACCCGGATCATAACAATAATTCGAGCTTAAATATTAAACTACCACTCTAACTCAAAAAGTGTCTATGTCTAATTTCAGCCAAGGGAATGACACATTTCATTCCTTCCCGGACTGCTAGAGTAGTTGACTTAACTACAGTCCAAAAAGGTGTCCACCAAAAGTGGATCTTAGATCCTATAATTCCAGAATTAACCCGAGTCCTAACTCCTACTTGCCTAAAACTTTCCTACTGCCAAAATTAGGCCTGCAGCCCTACCATCTATGCTACAGTCCTCTACCTACTTCCTATTCTTTTTTGCCAGTGAATCACCCGTCCTGGCTAGTCCCTTCCGGGCCAGCGGCTTCTTTCCGGTCTGAAGCTTGGCAGCTCGTTGGGCCCGGAGTTTGGTCTTTTCTCTTATTGCCTTGACCTTCATCGCTTGAGTGTCTGCCAATGCCTGGTCTGGATCAGAGTAAGGCTCAGATTCTTGCTCTGACCCGGACTCTTCTTCCTCCTCATCCGATGTGTCATCTTCTTCTTCCTCCTCCGGAATCCGGGCCGCTTTCTTCTTGGCCAACAGGGGTTCCGAAGCCTTCCTCTTGTGCACCATCAGGACAGGTTTCACCGCCTTGCTTTGAGGTGTTGCTTCACCTCCAATTGCCTTCCGGATTACTCCCTTCCCGTGCGATCCTGATGATTGCTCGCGACCGACTCCCAATTTGGTCTTGACAATGGACTGGATCAAGCTAGTCATCCCTCCTTCTTCTCCAAACTGCACCTTCTTCCAAGAGTCTCCGGAGAAGACTTAGAAGGTGAGAGGGTATTGAGTTGCTTGGTCTTGGCGCTCTCCCTTGGGACTGACCCACCTGGACCGGTTGTTGGTTCCGGTCCCTGCACCTTCGCTGGATCCGGCGCAATCATTCCCGTTATCTCCACCGTATCGGGTTCCGGTTCGATGACCTTGGTGATCTCCACCTCGGTCTCCTCCGGCTGGTTGGTCTTAGCCTCCTGGTGCTCCTCCGAAGTAGGTGGGTTAGGTAATACCTGTGGGGTCTTCCCCTCGATTTTGTCTTCCTTGGCTGGCTGCGAGGCTAGCTCGGTTTTCGATTTTGGTCTCGGTACAAGATCACCTTGTGGTCTGATTTCGCTCATTACTTCTCGCAGCTGCGCCAGCGTAGACTCCATCTTTTTGTGGTAAGTCACCATCGCCAAAACCAACTTTGGGGCTAACTGCTTACTCTCCTCCATCACTTGTTTGTCGAAGAGGTTGGCCTTATTCACCACTTCTCCCGGATGTTTGATGAAGTCCTGGATTTGGGATAGGGTATCCCAGGTCTAGGTGGAAAATTTCTTCTCCCTCTCCACTTCTTCATCCTTCTTCCGCAGCTCCTGCCTCAGGGCTGCCAGTTGGCTGGCCTGCTTGGCCAGCTCCGCCTTTCCTTCTTGACTCTCTTTTTCCTGAATAAGCCGGCTTACTCGAGTTAAGGCTTGGCTTGGGTGAGTGACCCCTACAGTGGTGCAGATGGTCTGCATCACTCTCCTTTCCTTCATATACCGATCCTTGAAGTCATTCAGCTCTCTTGAAATCCTCTCGAGTAGCTCATCTCTCCAGACCTGATCACTTTCCTTGGTTTGTTCCTCTTCCACTCAATCCTTTCCTCTCATATCCTTTCCTTCATTGTCGCCTTCCCTTTCTGACTCACTCAGATCATCCTTACCCTCTTCCTCTTCATCTTCCTCATCTGAGGACTCGTCCTCCATTTCGATCTCAGGTTCTAAGTCCGGAAGTTCAAATTGTACAAGGGCGGATGCGGCTTCATACTCTACCTCCTCATCCTTCGTCAATACTTCCTCAGACTGATAAAGATGACAGAGAAAGGAGCAGATAAGGGACGGCTTAGCCCTCTTCGCTTTTGCCATCTTATCTACCTGATCCTGAATGATCACTTCCCAATCTACTTTCCGGTCCCCTGCTAACGCACCAAAGATGGTGTTGGCTAGGGTCCAGGAAACTCGACTCGGCCTCTCTGGACTAAAGATTGTAAGGATGTACTGCAACAATCTCTTCTCTCTTGGGTCTATGCAATCATTGACCTGAAACCCATCCTTGCGGCTGAGAGGGTTCCGAAACTTACCTAATGCGGATTGATCTTTCCGGGATGCGAGTCCCTCACCTTCTTCACTGAAAAGGTAGACCTGCCTCCACATTGCCACCGTCCACTTCACCAACTGAGCTCGGATGGTCGCCTTGTGTTGGCTCGCCAACTTGCCTAACAGTTCCCTCACCATCTCCTCGTTCTTGAAGCTCCACGATTGGGTCAGGAATCCGGTGCACCCCATCTGCTCCAGGTCTGCCCGCAACTCCTCTTTCTCCTGCTCATCCTTTGGCAATGGTGGCGTCACAAACCGTAACGCAATTGTGGATCCTTCTCCTTGGGTCGAGGCCATCGCTACCCACGTCTGGATGCTGCCGATCTAAAATTCACAACCTGGAATAGGAAGTATGCCTCTCTGTCTCTATGAGCTGCGCAGACTTTACCACAAAACCTCTCTGCTTGCAGATCCTCCCTTTGCACTAAAGCTCTCCACAAACTCTCTCTCTCTCTGTACTTGCACTCTCCTGCATCGATACTAACTGGAGACCGGAGATAGGAAGCATATACTCTCTCCAAGTTTTCAATATGGGCAGGGAAATTTGGATGGCTAATATCTGAACTGCTGATCCATTAAGAGGGCCAACCACATTCCTTCCTAATGATTCCCTTAATTCAGGGTTTGCCCGTTAACCCAGCCCATTAATTATTACCATGTGCTTATGATTAGAACGTCCCCCTAGGATTAGGTAGGTCACCGTTGGGGTTTCAGTTCCGGATTCCGATTTTCTGATCCTGTATAGGCTGTTCTGAGTTCCGGTTCTGATTTTCCGGTACCGATGATTAGCTGTTATATCTATTTCTGATCAGCCAACTTCCGATTTCCGGTCCTAATCACTATATGGTCTATAATTACTTTACAAAACGAAAAAAATTATTGCAGAGAGGAATATTATCCTTCTATCTATAATTATATTTACTAAGATAGGGATTCCAGGTTCTCACACCTCCTCATAAGAGAGGAACCCCTCTTACCAACTGATCAACTCTTGAACAGGGACCGGAAGTGGAGATGTCGGAGGCCGAAGACCCAAATGATCCGTTCAATTAGTTGACCGTCATCCTCTACGAAATATAAGCGGATTGAGAGATCAAGAGGAGGACCCTCACTACTATTGGAGAGCTGGTAGGTGCGCCGGGAGATAGCAGGCTACCAGCTAAGGTAGCACAACATATCACCAATCCGGATGAACACTGGAGGCAAGAGGCAGAGATCTATTGGCTTCAGGAGGAAGTCGACAATTTGAAGGCAGAGATGGTTGCCTTCAAAGAGGATAAGACTGCAATCTGGGAAATGGCGGACGCAAACCGGAAGGTGGCCAAAATGGTGAAGGCCACCCTTGGAGCGTCCGGATCCGCTGCTGTCAAGGCAAAGATATTCAACAAGGGAGTACATGCGGAGAAGAAAGTGTCCAATTCCCGAATAGTTCGGATCTTGACCGACTTTAAAGATTGGGTGGAAGCGACAATTGTGGCAGCAAGGGAGGCAGCCAACCGGATGGATGTCAGTAGCCTGAAGCTGAACAGATCCATGTACTCCACGGAGATTCAGCTTTTGGACCTCTTGCTACCGAAATCGTTCGTGGCCGGAGGATCAAATCCGAGGGAGCCCAAGGATTGGACTCTCAAGTCAAAGAAGAGCCAACAAGGGCCTAGCCCTAGACAACCAATTCATCTGGATTCATTGCCACGATCAGATCTTCCAGATCCTACTGTCGGGGAGGGTAGCAGGAACTTGACCGAAGTCTTCAACCAACTGCCCGCGGAATCCAAGAGTCCTATACTGGGTGGAGGAGTTGCAGAGTAGGTAGGAATGTAATTTGTGTAAGATAGTTAGGACGGATTGGATGTTGATCTGGTCTAGCCGGTTAGGATTGGACCAGGAAGTTCCGTGCAGATTTCCGAGGGCCTTTTTGCCTTTGTAAATCAATTATATATAAGCCAGCCCCTGCTTGGAAGCTGCAAGTCTTTTCGCCCTAAATTTTGCTTGTGTCTTCTCTTGGTCTTTTGTAGTGTGTTTCTCCCATGTGTGGCAGGGCTATGTGGTGAGGAGTTAGGAAGGCGCACGTTGGTTTGAGGGTGATTTCTCCCTTTGGTGTTCTCCCTTTCTCCCTTTGATCTTATGTGCAAGTAAGCAGGTTGTGAAAGAGTTGGGAGTGGATTTGAGTTCCTCAGCACTTCTAAGGTTTAGGTTTCCGTGCAAGACAACCGTTGTAAGGCTAGGCGGATAGGGAGGGATTCCTTAGTTGTGCTAGAACTCCTGGGTGGGAAATCCGGTTGAGTGTCCGATCTCCTGAGAGATCTTGCTGCCCTATTTGGTAAACGGAAGAAATTTAGTCGATGTTGGAACAAACGGGTACACTTGTAACCACCTGACTTCATACAGACGTAACTTGGCGCTAAGGTTGTTGTAGGATGAGAAGATCGTACGGGGAGTCTTTGTATGACTGGTGATCCGGAGAGTTTTCTGGGTTGCTATGAAGGATCAAACTGGATCTGGATTAGTGTAGGAGACTGGAGGAGAAAAAAGTGGGTCTTCAGCTACTATAAGTCACGGAAGGAGTGGCGGGCCTGCCACTGTCAAAAGCAAGTGATAAACCCTCTGATAGTGAAACAGAGGTAAAACCAAACCGGATGAGGGTAAGAGCAAATATGAGTTGATCAGACCAAATCGGATAGTTGGACGGATCAAGAAAGGAGAGAAGAGTCTGATTGTAGTTTTCGGTGTTGTTGTGTTTCCGGTTGTGGTGTTAGGACCGGAAGAGGAGCGGTTTTTGAACTCAATTTTTTGATGCAAATAGAATGCAAACTTCTCCCATACCACCTGCAAGATGAGTGCAAAGATAAATTTTGAATCAAGTATTGTTTGTACTGATAACAGCCAATTCCACACATTCCAAATCAAACAAGTTCCACAAACTTCATTGAACTCAAATATTTACCGTGCAGCGATCTGGAACTGCGGGAGGGAGCAAGAGATAGAGTGGGAGCAAGATAGAAGAGTCGGTCTGCAATGTGGTTGCGACAAAGTGGGAGCTACGGGCCGGTGGGCCAGTGTTGGTGGGGGTGGGCCGTCTGGGCACTGGGCAGTGCAGCTTGGGGGGGACTTGACGTCTGGCATAGCTCACTAATTCTAGGCGGCGCAAAATAAAACAAGTTGATTATTGCTGCTGAATTTCAGGCGGACAAAAAACCCGTGAATTTCAATCGCTGGTTCCTTCCCTCTTTCTCTTCTTGCGAACTGTTGTCACCTCCTAGATAGCATTGTTGCCCACATCACCATCCACATCTACATTTGGCTTTAAATTGAGGGCACTATCCATAGAAGCCAACGTCTCTTTTTCTCGCTTGTGGTTACGAAGGTAGCGCAAGATGGTGTAGAAGGTTCCGTCCGCTGCTAAAGTTCACTCAAACTTGGAAGGATGTACTAAACAACGGGCCAGAGGCTCCATTTTTGGAAGTACAAGACTTTGATCCTTGTCTTGTTTCTCAATCACCATAGCTAGGAATAGGTAGAGCTCGTGTTTAGACTATGGGTTATCCAAAATATGCCATACTGAAAATCAAGTAGTACAGTGCATACGATTATTAGTACAATTCAAACTAAAACTAAGTAAGAGTCCTACCTCTAATCACCCGATCTTCAATACTCATGACGTTAACAAAGAATCTTTTCAATCACATGCCTTTTACTAAAGAAGCTCAACTAAATCCGATCCAAAGCAAAGATCAATTACGCACCTACAACTGACGGTAACATTGGACTCCATGACTAAGGCAGCAAAGCGCTCACTTGATGGGGGAACCAATTCAATTCTCTCTCTTTTTCTTTGTCTTCTAGAACAGACCAAACTAAAACCGCATCAGGATGAGACGAATTGACAGGCGTGGAAAATTGGTGATAGAGAAAGAAGAACGCTGCAAGACTACAAGTGACTTGTATCCAAAATCAATCACTCGGGGACAAACCACACCACCACCATATGAGAGATGTAGAATGAAGGACGTTTGGGCCCTTTATTTATTGAATTCACATGATTCTCATCATGTTTCATGATCACACATGCTTCACTATTATATACAAAAAATACTAAAAAGTCATTTCAAGAAGCACTCAAGTGAATGGATTTGAAATGTGCCAAGTTTCCTAAACTCAAACACAAAATGCATTAAATTATACTCATTATACAATATGCTTAAGCACTCAACCATTTCATTACAATTTAAAAAACCCAGCATACAACATTATGGTATGACATAGACCGTGGTGTACAATTTGTATCGCGGAGTACAATAAGTACCGAATGCATCCCTACTCTAACCAAATGGAGTAAAGCTATGACTTTTCTTGTTCTTCTTCCGTTTCTTCTTCGTTTCCTCTATTTCTTTTGCAACTTCCTCCACAACAATCTCACTTCTTGTCTTCCGCTTGGATACCCCAAAGTTGCTGTCAGTTGGAGGCTTTAGCACCTTCACCATCCCCTAGTCACCCCATTTGAGAGGGATGCTTCCTCTCTCAATTTCTTTTGACGCTCTAAGTCTACAGCTTCTTGTTTTAACTTTTCTACTCTTTTAAATTCCGCATCTTCCTCTTTCAACTTTCAATACGCTCCTGTAGCTCTGCCTCAACTCCAACCTTAGAAGATATACTAGAAAAAAAGGAAGAGGTTCTGTGGTAGCATCTAGCTCAATTTCCACTACAACGATGAGGTTTACGGTTTCATTTATAGATGGCAAGTGGGAACGTTCAACAAATTTACCCCAACTAGTGCCACTGCCATTGCCAAAACTTTGTGAGAGATTAGTCCCACCGGTACGGCCATTGGTTCTGACAGTCTCGCTGAGGTTGAGCACAGGAACTGTGTCGTCCAAATCTTGAGTTCCTGTGTACACCGTATACTTGTTGAATTGCTCTTGGCATAGTTTCTCTAGATCTGAACCATCAAAAAATACAAGTAACTTAGAGGGTGATTATACGCTACGGTCACCCCGTCAAATATACAAAGCAGTAAAAACTAGTACAAAATGTATTGAAGTTGGTACAAAATATAGCCAAATCGTTGTTTATACCACAATTCAATAGTGGACCATCTTAATTTCAAGGCCTTCTTGTAGAATCTCAAATTTAAAATTAAAATAACACACTTGAAAGTCAAATGTGGGCCTCGTACTAAAATCACACATTTGACTAAGCTTTGAGGTTGTAAATGATTATATGGGGACCAAAAATCAAGAAACAACCCTTTGTAGTTCATATTGTGATGTGGATGTTTTTCTACTGCTGCAATCTAATTGTATAGATCCGTAAAATTTGTGACTTTCAAGAGTGTAAATTGTTCTAATAACTATTCTAGAAAATACTCTAGGATTTCTCCTGCGAATTCAACTATTGTACATGATCAGGCCCCAAAACCATGAATCAATTCTTTCTTTACCCCCCAAAAGGTTACAATGGACTGACCAGTAGGCTAAATTCAAATCGCAAGTTCCTAAAATTGCAAAGCGGATATACTTGCCTAAAATGTACTTAACAATAGATTTTCATGTACTATTATCTAACGCTTGTACTAAATTAAGTACTGTTTGTACTAAATGTTATACAAAGTTTTGACTAATTGCATGATGTGGTATTCAACAGGGCAGAATTGCTTACCGATATGGGGATGAGAGTCCAAAATTGTCAATTTCAAGGTTTCCAAGAGCCTCTTTTGCTCCTCCTCTAATTTTGAAGATTATACTAATTCTTGAAGAGTTGCGTGTAATTTGCCGAATCCAAAACTTGTAAACCACAAGGGATGCACTAATGCACTGCAAGATCCCTATGTATAGTTGCTAGAAACTGAGAACTAGAGCCTGCGCACCATGGATGATACAAGTGGCCGCAAATGCACACAATAATGTCCTTGCGAGGAAGTCCGCTGAAGCGAAGTGCACAGGATGTTAAGTAAATGGTGTCAAAAATGTTGACTGTCTTTGGGTCAAATTGAGAGCTCAGAGGTCTTGGTCTCAAATCCACTCCAATTTCTCCTTTCTTCAGTTTAACAATTTGAGATGACAAGGCATCCAATTGTCTCTTCAAAAACTTATCCCTAGCTTCAATATCTTCATACCTCAAATTGCATTGTTCCAATTTCAATGCAACTGCATCGTAATCGCTCAAAGCATCTTTTACCATCTCATTATACGCTTCCACTTTATCCGAGGCAACCTCCGCGTACTCCACTTCATGCTCTAGCTTACGAACTTTGGCTTTAGTTTTTTGCAGCACTCCTTCCTTTTGTGATGCCTTGGTAGACAACTCAGTTCTTCCTTTTCCAACTTTGACATAGTCTTCTGTTGCAGCATGCAGCTGTAATCCTACCAACTTTGTTATATCAATGAGGTACGCGATGTCTTTTTCACGATCTGTACAGTTTTGTACGCTCTCTATACCATCTTGTACAACACTATCCACCTTGTCCTGACCCTTTCAAAGTTCTGCGGTAGTCATTGAAAAGGTCGTCGATGCCTTCTGCCTTGTATAGTTCTTTCTTGTTAGAGCCAGTGATGCTTGCAAGGGCCGCCAAACACAATGTAATCTTCTTCAACCATTTGCTACTTTGATTTCTATTGGAAATTCCTGCAAATTGTCGTATGCGCAGTCTAGGCCTAAACATCCTTAATACAAAGATGTGCTAAGATAACACGAAATATCGTCCTAGGGAATTCTAGGTGTTTTTGCAAACTAAGGCTATCCGGATATTTCTCCAAAACAAACCCCAAGTAATCCGTAACTCAATCTTTTTACTCTTTCTCCTTCCGGATAAGACTACCTTCCGGAATCTAATCCGGATTCGTCCTTATTCGGAATCCGGTAACTCTCAATCGAAACTTTGGTTTTTTGTATCCCTGTTTTACCTTCAGGGGGTCCATTGTTGGTCTTTTAGAGGGGTAGGGACTCACCACTCGTAGTTCCAAACATGCACACACACAAAGATACACAACTCTCTTCTGGTATTGCTGCAGAGAAGAGGTAGATAATGATCCTCACAGCTCTCCGGATGATCCTTCCGGAAAACAGGTCACTCAGAATCTACTTTCTACTCCTTCACTACAACAACAAATCAAGTACCCGGAACCTGTAGCAACATTGTTCAAGACTCTCAGAATAATCCGGAAGTTGGCAGGCCTTTCGGTAGAGCAGCGACTTCCTCTTGGCGGGCGCTTACTTCCGCACGGGTTGACAACCAGACTCGCTTCCGCTACCCAATCAACCGGATTACTATCCTAGCAGTTTAAAGACACAGCGCACTAATCCTCCTTCACAAATCCAGAGTTCTCTCAAATGCTGACTACCGATCAAATCCAGTTCACTTAGATCCGGACTCCTCCTCACTCGTCTTCCTCACACTTCAACACTCTTGCAAATATTCTTACTCATGCACATAGCCGGATCCAGAAATATCCACAAGGGGGATCTCCAATCAAAGAAAGCAAAAGAACACAATCAAACTGCACTCTGCTGGGCTAGAATGGAATGAGAGGGCAACAAGCCTGCCCTCCCTTTTAAACCCAAACTAAAAAGCAAAAAAGCAAAAAAGGCACACCCAAAAATCCAGGCAACCAATCAAGTTAACACCCAAAATACCCAGGAAATCCAAGCCGGCGGCCTCCTAAAAATCCGGAATCGGGTTCCACTTCCGGAAAACCCAAGACGGAACGAATTCAAAACAACCAAACAAAAACCTATCAAACTAACTATTTCTTCCTTGATTTCTTCACACTACTCCTTGCCTTAGTTGGTGGTGACTTCACTGGCATGCTCTTGGTTTGCGCCTGGGTAATGATCATGCGCCCTTGAAGAGGAGTGGCCTTGTCTTTCAACTCCCTTCCGGTTTCGCATTCTTCCTCCTCATCGTCCGAAATCTCCAACGGAATTTTGTTGCCCTTGGGCGGAGAAGTTTGTTGCATGTGGGTGAACCTCTCTGGATATCTCTGAGCCGGATTCTTGATGGCTCTCGATGGTCCGGCCAGGTTACGACGAACTACGGACTTTGGTGTAGCGAAGATTGCAGCTCTAGTTGGTTGGGCCGGCTCACCTGTAAGAAAGGTGAGTCTCGTTCCCGGAATCAGGTCTTTTGCCTTTTCCGATGTTAAAGCTTCCGGTACTGTCACCACAACTCTTGCCATCCTCATCGGAACAGAAGTTCCGGTTCTTTTCTTTCTAGACATCAGGGGCATATTGGTCTCATCGATCAACATATCTTGTCCCCTTACCGGATTCTCCTCCGGAACTGCTTCTCTAGCCGGAGTCTGCAAGTAATTCTAGGCATCCGCAACTTCCGGATAACCCTCAAAATCCAACTCTCTCCCCAGGTTAAGTTGTCCAAGCAGCTGCCGCATCTCCACCAACACCTTTTCCATCTGGGCTTGGTAGTCAATGAGCACCCTCAGCACATTTGTTTTGGATGGGTGAGCTTTGTCCGTCAGCTTGTCAGTGAAGAGCCGGGCTTGTAACACTTGCTCCACCGGAGCTACCACCACAGTCAACAGATTCCGGACGAGGTTGGAAGCATCTGCCTCCTTTGTCCTCACCACCTCTAGCTCGCTCTCTAGCTGAGCTACTTGGGATCTGAGATCCGTCTTGTCCTGCTGCAGATTCCGGATACAGAGCTCCTTCACCTTCAATGCCCCCGGATCCGTCCTCTTCCGGATCGCGTCCGCTATTTGTTCCGGGCAATAAACTCCCAAGAGTGTCATGGCCCCGCTGATGTACTCCGCCATCTCGTTGTGGATCAACCGACACTTGTGGGCCCACTTCTGTCCACACTCCCAAAACTCCTTCATGTAGTCATTTCCCGGATACTCCAGTTGCGGTTTGTCATCCGTCACCACCTGCTTGCCTCGCGCAGCCTGATCCGTGAACTTCCGTCTCTTGATCCGCTTATGCGTCAAAGGCGGCTGCTCCAATTCCTCCTCTTTGGATTCGTTTTGGACGGGTTGGTTTAGTTGGACTTCTTCCGTAAACCCATATTTTAGGACTTCCTCTCCATGGATGTCTGCATGCATTTCCGGTTCATTCAAAAAACCCTGCTGATGGTAAAGGTGGAAAAGATATGGGCTGAGCGCGATGGTTTTTTCGGAAGTTGCATGCGCGACTAACTTAGAGACTATGTCCGTGATAAGTCTACCCCAGTTCACCGGTCTGCCTTCCATCGCTCCGAATATGGTGCTTACAATTGTTGCCGTAACCCGGGTTGGCTTCTCCGGATACAAAATTGGAATGAGAAACTCCAAAATCCGGTTATGCCTATCCTTGATACAGTCATGAACACTATATCCCTCCTTACTATGCGCCAGACCCTGGAACTTACTTTGCCTGGTCCTATCATTCTGGGCAGCTAAACAGAATCCGGTTTTCCGAAACGAATATATTTTTGCCCAAATGTCCTCCGTCCAAAGTTTGGGCTGGCCTCTCACAGTCAGCTGGTACTGATTCGGAACTCCTACTACGAGTTCCGCAATGATCTCGTCATTCTTCAAACTCTAAGGGCATTGCAACAATCCGGCGCATCCTATCGTCTCTAAGTCCTCCTCTAAGTGCTTCTGGACTTTCAGATCCTTTGAAATCGCCGGAGACATGATCCGGGCCGGTCTTGCCATAGTTTACCGACTATTATTCGGTGCAATTGGCACGGACGTCACTGATCTCTCCCTAGCGCAATTCTAACTCACCATACTTTCACTCTCTAAGCACACACCACAAGTACAAGAAGAAAGAGATAGAAGAAATGAAAACTGCGCCCTTAAGTACCCGACGTTCGGCCGACAGTTCCCTAGTGGAACGGCCATGAGACCGTTCCCGTAACGGTGCCCTAGGGGGTCTAGGCCGAAAGGCTACCAGTTGTAGGCTTTCCAGATCCGTCTTCCTTCCTACGGCTTCCGTCTTAACCGGAATATTTATCCGATTTAGGAATTATAACAATCCAGGTATCAGCTATTTCTAATTTCCTTCTAGTTGACCCGGATTCTTAGATACTAATAACATCCTCAAAAAAATTAGACTATACTAACCTAGCTTTCTCCTATTTTCTATCTACTAGAGTTTTTGTATTCCCACACAAACTTTGCCCAACTTACAGGCTTTCTTTTGCGCTTCTCCATGATGATCCCCCTAGCAAATTGCTTTGCTATCACCTTGGACCTGGGAAGTTCTTGTAAATACACAAGTGGCAAAATTTCATGAATATGATGAATAACTTTTTCATCCTTGCATTTTGCATAACCATACCCTTTACCTTCCATTTCTCCCCTTTGTTGGTCCAAAAACATTGGTCACATCTTTCTCAGCAAGGTCTTGTGGAATTTTAAGTTTATGTGGATTTTTACCATGTTTTGGCAAGCCATACTTGGTCTCAAACTCCTCCGTAGTAACACCGCAAGGAAGAGGATGCTTCTTTAGAGAAGCCAACTTCTCTAGTTCCTTATCCAAAGGACTCTACTCCACCTTCGCGTCTACAGTATCTTCGGCCCGAGGCGAGGTACAAGCAAGAATATCGTCCATGAAGTCGTTGGTGCTAGAAACGCTACCGCTGCAGGGCTCGTCTTTCCTTGAAGTAAATCGGCTCCAAACCAACCAATCATCGTTGGACACCATCGTCTTTAATGATTGCAAAACAAAAAAGTCACGATTTGTAAATAAAAGAAATGAAGGAAACTTCCGGCATGTCTATGGTTATTTAATTGAGTTAGCCTTCTAAGGCAATATATCTATTGGAATACCAGTCGTTGTAAACAATTTTGTACGCAAAGGAAACGCATACAGAGAGAATCTAAAAATGTACAAGATGTACTCAAACATGTATATGTTGTACATTTATAGTCTTAGTGAACTCTCTGGTCTTGTTCCAAGGAGAACCATGTAGTCCAAGCCAATGTAGATTCTCAAAAATGTACAAAAAACACTATGTACCTAACCACGGAAATGTCGTACTGTAACATTGTATTATACTGCACATTGATTGTACTTAATGAACTCCATGAAAGAGGCATGTTGTATCTAACAAAAACCAGCGTAGAGGCTATATTAAAACATTGTGCATACTGTACTTTGATTGTATCCAATGAACTCTATAAACAATGCCTACACTCTGTAATGAAGTTGTGTTGAATCTAACAACGTAGACATTGTACTAAAATGTACATGGTACATAGTATACATGAGTTGTAGCCATTGAACTCCGTAAAGGAGACATTGACAAATGAACACCTAAACACCGTGAGCCTTGCATTTTCAATTGCCTCAACACAAATTTAATCTCAAAATAGATTCAATCAACAAGTAAACAAGTAAAACCATAAACAAGTTGTTCTCCATCGCCTCAGCATAAATGTAATCTCAAAACAGATTCAATCAACAAGTAAACAAGTAAAACCGTAAACAAGTCGTTCTCAATCAACCTTTGCAGAAACTAACGTTCAATTAGCGGAAATCAACTTGAAGTCTACAAAAATTGAACTCTGTGCGGATGTCGACCTTGGTGCAAAAATCAAACTTGGTGTGCAAATCGGCCTCGGTGCGCTCAGCTTCCCTCCAAGTCGTTTTTCTCCACCAAATCCGTTCACATCGCTGCAAATTGAAATGAATGCAATATACTTTTGAATCGACATTCTCTCCTAACATTTGAAAAAATATAGCGGCATATCTTGTCTACTATTGTGTCTAGTTGCAGGTGAATTTTGATCCCAATTTAATCACAGCTGATACATGGTGGTCGGCTATTGGTCCTTTATGTACAATAGGTATGTACAGTACATTCCAAGTACAAAGGGCAAACCCTGATGGCTTCTACGGGTTTGAGCTAGAAAATAGGGTAGATATCTCCGATAAAGAACCATAGAACCAAAACGTCATGTTTACCAAATGAAATGTTGGCCCATATCAATGAAGAGGTCTACTAATAGATTCTGAAATTTAAAATGAAAACCACAAACTTTAAAGTCAAAATTTGGGCCTCGTACTAAAATCACACATTTGTAAGGATATCTTCTTATTCTAGATCCCAAACCCTAATGAAATGTCAAAACATTGTACCTAAACATTAGAGCATTGAATGTAGCTCTTTGCATTGCAAAAATGAACCTTTAAAATTGACAAAATAAGTACAACCATGCTAAAGTTGAATCTGTGACAGTACAAACATTTTATATTTGTACTCCATATATTCAATTAATGGATGAAAATCACATTTTGCTATGCAATTTTCAATGTACACGAGATGTAAGACTTTGTCTTATTTTTTTTTCCTCAAAAAGACAACCAAAACTGTAGTGAAATTGACTCTAAACTTTCATCCTATGCAGAAATTCTGCCGTGACTACGATTTTGGACGACTGTAGTGTGCTTTCACCCATACGTCGGCACAATTTTTCAACATGTAATTGACGAAGGCGACGTCAACATCTATTAGGGAGTGCCCATTTAAATGACCTGCTAAAACCTCCAGTGTCCCTCTTTTCTAAGGGAAGTCTCTTGTCTACAAGCTGCTCACCATCGCCATGGAGAATTTTAGAGAGAACAAAGTCCAATCTTTCTTCAATTTGGCCGCGACACTTAACGCCTTGGAGCGCAGTCGAGCGGATCAAAGACTACTTGGGAGTTACAAATGTCTTTGCACTAATTGCAAGGATGGAGGTTGACCTATTCTTCAGAGGACAATCAAAGGTCATCTTTGACGCCATGGCTGAGATCCCACTCTAACGCACTGCACGCTTATAAGTCCTTCCCAGAGTCAAGCTCATTTCCATGAAACTCCTGCCAGATTTTTTACTTCCATTGTCATATGATGTATCTTGGTTGACATCACTCTTCTCTCAACATGCAAACACTTTTATCCCCATTCTGCATATGCCTTTGTAAGATTCCCAAAGGCGGTCTTCTTCAAAAAGTGATGTGTCTGTTTCAATCAATACATACTTCCACTTGTTCTGTATTTAATTAATTGTTGTACTCACTGCCTGAGTAAGAAAATTTAAGCCTATCTATCACGGTTCATAGTTGGAAACAATAGCAATGGTTGCGGTCATTTGATTTTCGTCTTACAACTTGAAAACCCTAAAAAATCACCTTATATTTTCAATGCATAGCTTGTTCTGGCAATGGTTGCTTTGGAACACATATTTCCTTCATTGTTGTCAACTTGTTCTGTGTTTATATTGTACGCTGACTTCATGCAATCTCAATCACACAACCTGAAGACGTAGATGCGGAACTATTCAACTTTAGTGAATTCAATGAAGAACCGCCTAAGGGAAAAGGAAACTCAGAGGCACCATTAGAAGCTCCACTTGACGGAGGAATGGATTTTCAAAGACTCACTACTGAATGGTTTTAAAGGGTGGATGCTTGCAAGGAGGCTTCTGCAAGGAGCAGTGAGGAGCACTCTGAAGATGAAAACAACAATGTCAAAGAACATTTGTACGATGCTAACCCTGACATGGAAGAATGATTACAGTGCAGCCAGGTGCCTGTATACAAAGGCTCCAAAATTTCCACCCTAGCTTGTGTACTTGTCCTCATGAACTTGGAACACCTACATAATGTGAGCAATTCCTTCATGGACAAGTTGCTATCTTTTCTCACATTGAAGTTGAATAGTTGCTGTCTTTTCTTACATTGGATGTGCTTCCTGCAACAAATGCCTTACCAAAATCTAAACACAAAGCGTGGAGGTACATTGATTGCTTGGGCTTGTCTTTTGATCCTTTTCACGCCTATAGAAATGGCTGCATTTTATTTTGGAAAGAGTGGTCTCACTTCTTGGAATGCCCTCACTGCCAATCTTCAAGATATGTTCCAGGAAGTAGCCCTGTACTTGTGAAAGTTTTACGTCATTTCCCACTTATTCCCAATCTGTTGGAGATGTATCGCTGACGTGACATAGCCTCATTAATGAGATGGCATGAGAAAAATCCCTCCACAAATGGGAAGATGCGTTTAGTCCTGGATAGTCCCGCATGGATGAAAATCAAAGATATTGATGCACAGTTTTTTGAGAACTCTAGAATGTGAAGTTAAGACTAGCGTTGGATGACATACATTTTTTTGCGGATATGTCAACCCGCACTACAACAAAAATGATGTTTTATGACTGCAAAAATGATCTTTTATAACTACAATAAGTTGTAAAATCTCTAAATATGACTCACGCAAAATTTACTGTAGATGATTTGCACTATGACTAGGTCCAGTCGTTATTGACGAGTTGCTTTAGACATGAGTCATAATTGCAGTCATATAGGTTAAAGGATATAATTAGCCAAAATTAGCCATATTTTGCCAACGTGACATATATGTTGACCATCCTTGATACACTTGACTTTATCTTGAGGTGCCCGGGCAAATAAAAAAAAATCCTATGTGGCATATGATTGCGTGCAGTCGTATTTTTAATTGACGTGGAATATGACTATAGCGAGACATATTTTGGCTAACTTGGCATATGACTCTTATGAGTCATATTTTTTGTTGTTGTGAAAGATGACTCTTATGAGTCATATTTTCCGCTATTATGAAAGATGATTCTTGTGAGTCATATTTTTTGCTGAAAAATGACTCTTGTGAGTCATATCGTTGGATGATGTGGAATTTGACCCTCCTCAATAATATTTTTTGTTGATTTGAAATATGACTCCTATGAGTCATATTTTTGGATGATGTGGCTGTTTGTATGGAATGTTATTAATAGTTTTATGAGTTGAATGTAGTCATATTTAAAAAAATATTGAGTCACATTTTTAGCATGATTGTAAACATGTGACTATCACTAGTCATATTTTCACCAAAATATTTTGTGAAATATAATTGAAGCAAGTAATATTCCGGATAAGTGAGAGTCACATTTCTTAGATTTGTGTGTGCAGCTTGTAATTGAGGTAACTGAGGCTTATGATAGTTTCCATCATAAACTACACACATATTTTCTATACATTTTAAATGAACTTGACACATTGCATTCTTATATGAATACAATTTAGCAACTAAACAAAAGACTCCATCCAATTAAAAATGAGTACATATGATTTTTGGGATGCACATGAGTTAGTCATATTAGAAAAACAAAATGCAAGAAAGAATGTGACTTGTCTCAATCACATTTATTAGTCATTAATACCAAAGACATCACAATGACACTCTATAAATGCATATTCCCACACATTTATAAGACCTATTCTCCTTACAAAAATGTAAAGATGTGCCTCTTTGGTGTTGCAAGTAGCCTCTAGTAACTCCATTCTAGCTTGGTACCTATATAAACAATCAAAGAGGTTAATTTTCAATGAAATGAACAATATAGCTCAACCTTTAAAGATTTAAAGCATTACAAATATGTTGTACAAGTTTAAAATAAGCAAAAGTCATAACTACTATATCTTTAGAAAATCACAAATAAACAAGAAGAAAGAATAACAATGGTAATAGACTAATAGAGGTACTTAGAGGTAACAACAAGCAAGAGGTAAGATGCAACAAGATACAACAAAAAACAAAAAGAAGAAAGAACTAAGATGCAATAAGAAACAAAAGTTAAGATGCAAAAAATGCAAGAAAAAGCAAGAACTAAGATGCAACTAGAAGTAACAAGAAGCATGAATTAAGATGCAAAAATAAGAAGTTGGATATTTAAGTAGTGTTCAATTGGCATTAAGAATCTAAGAATCTAAGCATCCAAGCAATGAACAAGAATTTTCTAATGATAAAGTAGAAGTGGATCACATCTTAACTGAAATTGGTATAAACTATTAAAATTAGAGGTTTGGGGTGGTTTTAAATAGTTTTAGCCAATTCAGGCCAAAACTCTGGACTTCCTAATCCAAGTTCAGAAATTCAGAAATTTTATTGACTTTAGTTGTAGAGCATTGCATGCCTATTCTATAATAATAAAAATTCTAGACTTCCTAATTCAAGTTGAGAAATTCAAAGTTTTTGTTAACTTTAGTTGTAGAGAACTGCATGCCTATTCTTGAATAATAAAAATCTTTATAATGGGATATTTCTAGCAAAAATTATGGATGTTTGAAATTTTATCTCTGATTCATCTTTCAAGACTTCATCCATGTTTGCACCTAGCCTATAAGTCTAAACTAATTTTTACTTTCAAGATTGGATTCTAAATGTCACCTAAATTTTAAATATCCTTTCTATTTTGAATTAGATGAATTCTTTATATTTTGTAGTCTAAATTTAAAACTCTTGACTATGTAGTTTCATCGTATTTTATCTTCTTTAAATTTTATATATTTTTTAAATTGTGATATGTTATTGAAAACCTCTAGAAATTGCCTAAATAATTTTGAATTCAGAGTTGAATTTTAATGAGTTCTTAGAAGTGTGACTTAAATCTTTTAATTTCTAATGTAATTACAATTTCTAAGAGAAGATAAGTAACAAAGTGCCAAATTTAAGGACATGCCTTGGAATCTATTTCCACCACATTCTTACTCTCCAGTACTCATATTGTAATTGTAATTGTATCATGAGGCTTGCATTGATCCATTTTTGTCGCATTTTTTGCGTCTTTGTATATACAACTTAAATGATGACTTTTATAACTAGTTGTATAAATTCTATCTATGATCTTATTTTTTCTTTCAACGTATTTCTTTCTAATTCCCCCTCTTGGCTTTTTCTAAATTATTTTCTATATTTTTCTTTTTTTTCTTTCTTTTTTGGGATATTTTGGAATTGCAATCTTTGACTTCTATTACTACTAATTAATTTCTAATAATTCTACAAATCAAACAATTTTAATGACATAAACCTCACAAGACTAACTAAGTATATACTTAAGACATTAAAACTCCATTTGATCAACTATGTATATTATAATCAACAAATTTTCTGATTAATACATAGTCAAACTTCTATAAGGGGGTCAAATTAGTCTTCTAACTATGCCAAGTGACAACTTGGAACCTGCAAATCTGCTTCAAACTCTTAGTCTCTCAATACAAATTGCACTCCTCATTTACTCTTGCTCCATGGCCAATCGGGTATGGATTTTTCTCACACTCTTTTTTCTCCTCTTTAGAGTAGAGTTTTTCCAAGCTTCAAATGTTTTTTCTAAACTCTATAACCTTCAATCTACATCACTAGTTTAAATGCATTAGATTTCACTTTGCATCAATTAATCTAATTAGTCTCATCCATCACAATCAATCAACCATAAGACAAGTTCCAATAATGGGCTAAAGCAAGTCCGGTTTCCAACTTGGGTTCTTAGGCTTGGTCTTGCCTTGGTGTTGTAGTTTGTTTATAAGCTTTAAATCCTCTCTAATTTCCTCCCTAAGTTCTAAAAAAGAATGTATTTATCTTCTATTATTAATTGCTTTATTTTCTCCAGTTCCCTTCTAAGTCCTATGAAAGTTTTAAATATTTTAAGTAAAATATAAACATATGCCTTTCCAAATTATTTGATGCTAGTTCAATAGCTAACACAATTCACAAAAAAATTAATGTTTTTTTAGTAGGCATGAAATAAAATTACATCTACACTCAAAGGAATGACTCCTATAGCCAAATTACAAGAAGGGCATTTTTGATTGTTTACCTTTTTCTGAAATTGTCCCAAAAGAAAGAAAAATGGCTACCAAAAAATATGGTTACAAAATATGACAGAGGCAAAAATATAACTAGACACTCTCCAAATATATTTCCCACCCAACTTTTCTGTAGGTTGTCTGAGAAATTTAAATTAAATAATTAAAATATAAACATGTGCCACCCAAAATTACTAAATGCTAGTTCTGTAATGGACACATCATTCAAAAAAAATATTCTTTTTTTAATACACAATTTATAAAATAAAGTCACGTTTATGCTTGAAAAAATACAAAAAAAGCCATCTTAGATTGACCACCTTTTCTTTGGATTGTCGAAAAAGAAAAAAAATTTACTAACAAAAAAATGTAATTACAAAATATGATTAACGAACAAATATGACTGCAAAATATAACTGAGGCAGAAATATGATTGCTCGCTCAAATTTCCCTTGGCTGCTTCAAAAGAAAAAAAAAATGTCACTACCATGGAGAAATGACTACAAAATAAGACTAAGGCAAAAATACGACTGCTCACCTATATTTCCCTTGGGCTACCTCAAGAGAAAAAAGTGTCACTACCATGGAGATATGACTATAAAATATGACTTCAACAAAAATATAACTCGTGATATGACTTGACATTCTCCAAATCTGTTCCTGTCGTTCCTTGTGAAGTACTTCGGCGTTCACAATGAGCATATAGTATACACTCGTGAGGTATAAGGCCAAAAAATGACTGGCAGTCATATTTTGTAGTCATGTTTTTCACCAAGGTGTTGGCCTCCAAGAATATGACTGCGAGTAGTCGCCAGTCATCTCTAGTCATATTTTTGCAGTAATAAAAAATCCGTTTCCTTGTAGTGCCGGCATTCCATGTGGCCTATCTTCTTATTGAATTATAACTTACCTGGTTGGATGGTGACAAAGTGTTATTTTGTCATGTTTTCTTTGATAATACCTGGAAAGGAGTCATTGAGATCTAAAAACATCGATATATATATTTAGAACCACTTCTGGACAAATTATTAATACTATGGGATGGAGTCCCAGTTGTAGACATGTTTGACAATCCACACTGTACAAGATTTACATTGGAAGGAATTCTATTGTGGACTATCTATGACTACGCAGGTTATGGTTTAATATCAAGTTGTGCTACTAAGGGATACCAAGGCTGCCCCATATGTGGTCCTAGTGCAGACTCCCAATATTCGAAGAGCTTGAAGAAGAGTATATTCCAAGGACACTGTCGTTATTTGCCAAACGGTCATCCGCTAAGGTTCATGACTCAAGCATTTAATGGAAAACAAGAGCATTGCTTGAAGCCATGTAGAGTATCAGGAGCTCAACACAGCAGAAGGGAAGAGGCTAGGGAACGATGGATTGCAGTAGGAGGTGTGGCAGGGGCTCCAAATAATCCAATTAGAGTAAATGGAGTTAAAAGGAACTCCATCCTCTTCAAATTGCCCTACATGGATGTGAGTTCCTGTTCCCCATTTTCAATTTCTAAAGTTGTAACGTGTAAGTTTATGTTTCACTCTGACATTTCCAATCATCAAGTATTGTGAGGCAGGCATAAGCATTGACCTACTCCTGGATATTGTAATCTGTGGAGGACCGATTCTTATGTCAAATGCTAATGCTATTTGATTTCTTTTTTACTTGGTCATAAGTGGAAAGGTTTGAAACGAGTATTTCTTGTTACACCGATTGCCTCATTCTGCTTGTACTGTTTCAGAAAATATTCCTCCTTCATTTTTATGCACATGCTTGTAATTATGCATGTTTTGCAAATTGTAAATAGACAGTTAGTTTACATATTCCTTTGCAATTGCCTTGCAATAAAGGTTGCCAAGGTCTTTTTAATTAGATTAGGAATTTTAGTGGACATGCTTCATTAACCGAATTGCAACTGCATGTCTCATTTTTCAAACAATGACTGGCCATAGTAGGCATTGCAGGACCCATTTGCAGTTGTCTTTGGAGGTCCAACGGACCAAAGATGATTACAAATAGTGAATCCCTCTGAGGCAGAGAAGGCATTTACAATACCCAGCAGGATTGGAAATAATACCAGACTTCTAGCAGTGGTTGGAGGAAGTAGTCCAACAAGGATAGGATAGCGTTGAAGACGATGTTGTGGACTTGTCCCTGCCTCCAAATGTGTATGGCATGCATTTGCAAGTGTCATCATCTGAGATGAAAATGGTAATAGCAAATTGTGGAATCACTGTCACTTGTGAAATCGTGCAACAAAGTACTCCTTCCAAAACATCATATTCGTTAAAATGGGAGGATGTGGCACGTCCAAAATAGAATTAGGCTTTTGAAGGCACAATGAGTGAATGAAAATGGGCTACAATTTAGCTCCATAATCACTTATTTAATTAGTTTAAACTAGCAATTTCCATTAAAATGGGAGTCTTTGCAAACAATACATGTCCTTCAGCAAACATTGCATTGTTTCATGTCATAAATGACATTCATTTCACAACCACGTAAAAATAATAATGTAAATACAAAGTATATTAATATGGTATACATATTGCATTTGCAATGTAAAGATCGCAAATACATTTCCAAAATATTGATTCACCACTACAAATCCATAACTCTAGTCGCACACATGAAAATCAACACGTAAACATTCATAAATCTAAAACTACTATTTCACATCTAGGATAAAATATAATATTGTCATTATCCCGCAATCACGTGAAAGCATAATTATTGTAAATATTTAAACACCAAATAGCACTCAATAACATATTGCTGACAGGTAGTCAGAATCTTATAAAATCAATGATCTACCGCCTCGTTCAAGACAAAGGAATTGAAGCCAAACTTTTCTTGATGACTTCAATTTGAGTAGCAGGAATCTTGATCAAGCACTCCATGGTATCTTTCTAGATTCTAGACTTCCACGCTATCATTAGTGCGTTTGTATGCTGCCAAAGTGGTGGTTCGGTTTCATCAACCTTCCAACGCAGACCTCCTTTGCCGTCCCATCCAGTGTAGAAGTTCTGAACATCCTCATCTCTTGCTGTTGGACGGAAGTACTGCATGCTTATACAATTTGGCTTACGAGGGTTACAATGCGGATCAGACAATGGCCTTGCAATCCATATTGGCTGACTAGCACCATCTGCTGGCCGTACTGCAAGGAAGTAGCTATCGAAAACATCCCGAATCACCCTGAAAGACGATTAAGGGTGACCCCGTAAAGGTCCGACGTAGGCATCATCTTCTCCAAATTCTTCACGGTCTTCACAGTCTTCATCAAATTGATCCGCTTGAGTCGCTTGAACTTCAGTACTCGGCCAGAAACCATCCTTCAAAATAGTAGATGCAGGGAGTGGTTCTTGCAGTGCTACCTTCACATCACGCCAATAGTGCACCACATGCTCATAGCGCCTCCTGCATTCCCCGGGGTTATCCGCATTGCATAAGTCCTTTCAATACTTCATAAATCCAGACACACCTTTCACAATGTCATCAAGGCCTCTCAATGCCTTCAAAGGAACTGCCAATGATACCCCACACGGCCACAAACTCTGCCCTTCAGCATCTTCTTTCCACAATTTAATGCCTGCACCGTTTTCCCCTAACCAGTCCACATCAATACACCGTAGTTTGTACTTCATGACCAGACACCCTGTTGAATCCAGGTAGAACTTCACTTGTTGTGGTTTTGTGTGTCCAACGAGGATGTCATCACCATCCACAAATGAACCTGCAATGAAACACTTGAAATCAGGCACCTCTTCTACAAGGTGAGGGATAGTGGGAATGGACTCCACATCCACGAATGACTTCATCAACGCAGGAACTGTAGAGAAGTTCTCTATTTTCAGTTGCATGCTCCATCTTCCGAACAGCCCATCAATGTCGTCATGCATGTGACCCACAATCATGAAGTTCACATATACTTCACGGAAGATCTTGTTTGCAACAAGAAGCGACCAAAAACAGAAAACATATCTATTCTTATTGTCCCCAATGGCATTGTCCATCTGCACATTGAGAATGGGCGGCAATGGTGTCGTCAGAACTAAGTTGATTGGTGGTGGGGGAAGCGACGCTTTGCACATCTCCGCACCCTTCATAACCGCCTTGAACAAATTTGTTGAAGGCGATCTCGCAAACAATTGCCGAGAAGAAGACTTTGGTGCCAACTCTAGATCTTGCAACAACTTTGCCATAGAACCAATGGTATAGTTTGAATCGTGAGGAAACAGATCCAAAACATAATGTGCATAGCGTACATCAGCATGACCATGTGCAATCATTCCTGTGACAAACAGAGGCAACTTGACGAGGCCATCCGTGTCTTTACTCTTGTGGGAAAAGACTGGACAAGCGGTTTTAGAATGATCCATCTTGTCGTGCATGATTGTGAGGCACTCGTGCGGATCAATGTGCGACCGATAACGGTTTGCATAGTACAACTCCCTGTGAGCACGCACAATAGCAAGATGTTTCTCCAACTTCCGTGCCCACATGAGAGCAGTGTTTGAACCAGCAAGAGCACCCTTCCTGAGTGTTTGTAATTTGTCGCAAATAGGGCACCAAGCGATATTGTCCCCAGGCTTCTTGATCTCATACTCTGAGAATTTGGAGGATCTGATCTTGCTTAAATTCGAAATTGAAACTGCAGGCAGTCCAAAGGCTGCATTGACATCATTGATTTCTTTCATCTTCCCCTTCCATTGAAAGGTAGGGGGGAGACACATGGACACTACCTTCTCTCCTAACTTCATAGTTCAAGTACAATGCGGCATGTGATCGGCCTCCTTGTCAAGGAGGCACTTCAACGTAGCAACGGCTTGTTGAGTGTATATCCTTGGCTTAAACAGTCCCCTACTGCCATAGTCCGTCGCTTTTCTTTTATCCTTTATAAGCATTTGATAGCGAAAGAATGTGGTTTCTGAGACCCCGAAAATATGCATCCACGCTTGCATGCACATAGGAATCTCTTCACCCGTCACCATCTTCCTCCCACGTACATCACAATGAACCAATCTGTGCACCTCAGTCTTTATAAAGGCTCTATGTTTGAACATTGAATTCCGATACATACGTTCGTGGAATGTCCAAATCTTCTCCTTTGGAAATGGCTGAACACAATTTTGGGCGCAACATACTTTGCTAGACACCACATTGATGGAATCCTGGGTAAGGAGCTCCTTTGTTTTTGCAAAAGTTAGTCAAAGAGGATTCCGGACACAACTTGTATATGGTCGACAAGACGTCGCATATGGCGGGTTCAAGAGAGCCGATTAAAGAGTGTTAAACTTATCACGGGCTTCATGGTCCCGAAGGCTTGCACCACGGCAATGGACAAGATGAATAGGCCAGGCCATCAATAAAGTCACCCTCTCCTTTGGCAAGTGCTCCTCGGAATGTGGCTTGGAATTGTGGACAGTGACATGAGTATCTCCCAGAGGACCGGTGGCACCGAGCACCAAGTCACAATTCACACTGTCGCAAGTACCTTCACCAACAAGTACTCCACTCTCCCAGTATAGAGTGAAAACCATTGTATACCAAAAGCGATGTGAAATTCCCTCACACTGTGGCACATTAATATCCATTCCCTCAGTATCTTGGACCTCATCGACTGATGAATCCATAATCTCTAGCAGCGTGGCCATAACTTCCATCGTACCTTCACATATTGGCAACTTGGTCTCAGGTAATTAAACAAGTGCGTATACAGATACATAGAAGGTTATCAGAAGCCAAACCAAAATCAATGCACAATTTTTCAGATCGACTCGACCTAAATACTGAATAAGTGAAATAAAATATGACACTGACTAATAGAGATGCTTGCAATCAAACATTGAGGTCATTGACAATAAGGAAAATAATTAACATAATTAGAGTCACTTTGTTATGCTTCAGAATTTCCAAAATCAAAAACATATTCAGGTCGACTCGACCTGAAAAATAACATCAAGGTTACTGTCACCTAATTTCTGGTGGCGCTCACATAAGTATTCCAAGGGTAGGTGTTGCAGCACAGGGCAAGCAAATTCCCAGTTATACTACCAAAAACCACTTTAAAATATAACAAAGTGACTCTAAAGATCGAACCCGCAAGATTCTGTGAAGTATCTAGCCTTATTTGGTCTCTAAGCTCAGTCAGTATCCATAATTTCTCTTTTAGTCCTAACACCACAACCGGAGACACAACAACACCGCAAATTATAATTAGACCTTCTTCTCCTTTCCCGATCCGGCCAACTTTCCGATTTGGTATGATCAACTCACATCCGCTCTTACTCCCATCCGGTTTAATTTTACCTCTATTTCACCATCAGAGGGTTCGTCGCTTGCTTTTGAGAGTGGCAGGCTCGCCACTCCTTCCGTGACTTATAGTGGCTGAAGACCCACTTCTCTATTCTCCAATTTCCTACACTAATCCGGATCCGGTTTGATCCTTCACAGCAATCCAGAGAACTCTCCGGATCACCAGTCACACAAAGACCCCTCGTATGATCCCCTCATACTACAACGACCTTAGTGCCAAGTTCCGTCTGTACGAAGTCAGGCGGTTGCAAGTGAACCCGTCCGTTCCAACATCAACTAAAGTTCTTCCGTTTGCCAACTAGGGCAACGAGATCTCTTAGGAGATCGGACACTCAACCGGATTTCGAACCCAAGAATTCTAGCGCGACTAAGGAATCCCTCCCTATCCGCCTAGCCTAACAACGGCTGTCTTGCCCGGAATCCTAAACCTTAGAAATGCTGAGGAACTAAAATCCACTCTTAACTCTTTCACAACTTACTCACTTGCACATAAGATCAAAACAAGAACACCAAAGGGAGAAATCACACCCGAACCAGCATGCGTCTTCCTAACTCCTCACCACACAATCCTGCCACACACGAGAGAGACAAGCAACAAGAGGCCAGAAGAAAACATATACAAAATTTGGGTGAAAAGACTCGCAGCTCCCAAGCAGGGGCTAACTTATATACAACTTGATTACAAAAGCAAAAAGGCCCCCGAAAATCCGCGCGGGACATCCAGGTACGATCCTAACCGGCCAGACCGGGTCAACATTCGATCCAGTCCTAACTATCTTATAAAAACTACATTCCTACCTACCTACCTACTTTGCAACTCCCCCACCTAGCGTAGGACTCTTGGATTCTGCAGGTAGTTGGTTAAAGACTTTGGTCAGGTTCCTGCTCCGCTCCTTGGCAGCGGGATCCAAAAGATCTGATCCTGGTGATGAATCCAACTGAATGGGTTGTCCAGGCCCAAGCCTTCGGTGACTCTTTCTTGACTCGGGCGTCTGATCCTTGGGCTCCCTCGGATTTGATCCTCCAGCTACGAACAAATACGGAAGCGAGAGGTCCAAAAGTTGGATCTCGCGAGAGTACATGGACCCGTTCAGCTTCTAGCTGCTGATGTCCATCCGGTTGGCTGCCTCCCTGGCCGCCACCATTGACGGTTCTATCCGATCAGTGAAATTAGTCAGGATCCAAACTATCTGGGAATTGGATACCTTCTTCTCCTCATGCACCTCTTTATCAAATAATTCGGCCTTGACAGCGGCGGATCCAGACTCTCCGAGGGTGGCCTGCACCGACTCGGCCACTTTCCAGGTTGCTTCCGCCATTTCCCGGACTGCAGCTTTGTCCTCCCTGAAGGCTATCATCTCGGCCTTCAGAGTGTTGACTTCCTCCTGAAGCCAACAAATCTCTGCCTCCTACTTCCGGTCCTCATCCGGATTAGAGAGATACTGTGCCACCTTACCCGGCAGCTTGTTATCTCCCGGTGCACCCACCAGCTCTCCAACACTAGCAAGGGTTCTCCTCTTGACCTCTCAATCTGCTCGTATCCCGCACAGAATAATAGTCAGCTAATTGAACAAGTCAATCGGGTCTTTGGGATCCGGCATCTCCACTTCCGATCCCTGTTTTGGAGTCAACCGCTTAGTAGGAGGGGTTCCTCTCTTGTGAGGAGGCGTCGTCTTCATCCGCTTCCTCGTCCGGAGGTGCTCCTCCTCGTCTTCCTCTTCTGTCTCGGGTTTTGATCCGGTTGGGTCTTCCGGCTTGTCATCCGAACCCAACTCCCCGTACTTCAAGATAGATTCCTTGAATGTTCCATGTTTTCTCCTCCATATCCGTGAGGAGTTGGTTGCAATGGTAGAGGTGAAAGAGATAGGGATTCAAAGGAGTGGCCCTACTCTTCCCAACCCTCGTCACAAGCTGGGACACCAGATCGCAAAAGATCCAGGCCCAGTTCACCTTCCGTTCCCGGCTCAGGGAACCAAAAATCATGTTGCCAATGGTCATCGTTATCCTCGTCGGCTTCTCCGGTGGATGATAGGAACCAGGAATTGGAGAAGACGGAGGTGCCGGTCGCTTTTGCAATCCGCGACCACGTCTCCGTCCTTGCTGCTCGGCTCTCCATGAAACTTGTCATGGATGAACTCTGCCCTCCGTCCCGCCATGCCAGAACCTCCCATCCGGAAGTTGTAGACTTCCCTCCACCTCTTTTCTTCCCACTCGGTCAAGCGGCCCCGGACAATGTTGTCAAATGGATTTGACATCTTGCATTTCAGTTCTCTCACCATCCACTCCTCCTTGTAGACTTCCCTCCCCCAGGGTTTATCCATCAACACTAGACAACAGCCCATCGTATTGAGATCCTCCATGAGCTCGATCTTCGCCGGTTCCGCGGCAAGGATGACCGAAACTACTTTTTGGAGCTTGATGTCGGAGGAGGAATTGGGCGTTCCCGATCTGCTCTTACGCAGCTGAGGCATAGACACAAACGGTTAACTAGAACCTTCCCGGTTGCTACCTCACTCTCTCCTAGCCGCACGTCCAGTTCCTCACTTTCTCTTGTCCAATCTCAACCAGAAGACAACACAAAACCTGCAATCCACACAATCTCGACCTCTCCTGCACTCTGACGTACCCGGACTAAGGTTCACACACACACAACGGCTTTGGCGCAAACAAAGGCGTAAAAGCGCTCAAGGTCAGCTCCAGAACTTTAGGGAAGTAAAGGAATGCAAATGGGGACGACCAGTCTTTATATAGTCCCAAGACCCCCGACTGGTCATCTTGACCTTTTTTGGTCCGATCCATATCAATCCGGTTCAACCCTAATCTGATCCGAAATAAGTTTCGGATGTGATTCTGCTCCTAAGTACTAACATTCTGACTGGATCAGATCCAGTTTTCTCCTTACTAGGTTAGCATTGTCTATCTTCAGTTTCCTTCTGCCCCCTAACAGGATCCGGATTTAATTACTTGTTTCTTTTCCAACTTTTGGGTAAGCAAAGAAAAACCAAAAAATCTGGTTGCGACAGTAGGCAAAATCCAGGATGAACTCTGGTTTATGGAAATCCTTAAACCATCCAATAAAAAGCGGTACATAAGTTACATTTCAAAATAATGGACTGACAGTTTAGATCGATTCGACTTGAAACAATAACAGCATACAAATATAACAATAACAACCCGATGGAATTTTATCATTTATTGAAGTAATTGTAGGAGTAGTTAATAAAATGATATTCACCATTGATGGTACTAAAACTAATATTTTTTCATTGGGTGTGCATCCTTTGATATACTTCTCCTCAGTTCAGGTCAACTTGACCTGAATAGTTCACTTGTACTCAATGAACTCAATCAACTTTCCAATAGTATTGTATATTGCGCACTTATCTTCCCGTGGATCTCATAATTAGGCCGACTCGACCTGGAAATAGAATTTGCCACAATTGTATGACTTGTAAATCATCATTTCTGCAGGGTTTAGGTCGAATCAACCTGGTTTTGGAATCGAACGACATGAGACGCTTAATTTATTATACAGCATGTGTCTTGGTACCCTATTTAGGTCGACCCGACCTGAAACGTCACTCTGTTTAGTTGGCTTCAGAGCTCCTGGATTTTTCGAGATCGTACTCCACTCATTCTGAAATAACACTGTCCCGGTTTTTACGGCGACATATTCGAGAACAATTGCACCATCTTCACTCAATTCAGAAGGAAAATAACGAGCTCAACTACCAGACGTGGGATCTTACACTCACAATTACAAAGTGAAACAAAATGAAATGACAGCATAGAAGGATTCCTGTCATTCAACAAATCCTATGACTCAAAACAACCGAGTGACAACACAGTGCAAGAAAATTCCAAGAAAGTCACTATGACGTTGTCAGTCACGTTTTCAAAACATCCAGAGCCTTGACAATGAATCCTTGAGCATCAATCCTGCATGACGTATCCTATTTGCGCACTTAGCAACATAAAAACAAAGGACACAAAATGGAGAGAACTTATTCGGGAGAGCACGGAGACAGCTAAGAATGAGAGAATGAATGACCTAAACCAGACGTTGCTGGAGGTCCAGGACTTCTTCGCGGGAAATAGAAAGGCGGCAAGTTCGAAAAGGAAATTCAACATTCTGAAATTTTGCAACTAGGTAATAGTAGGCAGTTACAAAGTCAGAGATCCCACGGCTTTTTCTGAAGTGCTCCTAAAAAAATGGGCATGGGCATCTCTTGACTTTACACCGTGTCAGCCCTATCACCGGGTTCAATAATGCTTTGAAGATTCTTTTTCCATTCAAAAATAAATTTGAAATCTAAATTTTGCTTGTCTTCACTTCAATTACAAGAATTCCTCTTCTTCATCAAAAAGTTCTTGGCACTTTCACAATTTTAGACCAGCATTTTGCTGACAACATTCCCGTTGACTTTTGAAGTTGTCATAGCAAAGTCAACATTTTATTAAAATAATGAGTATTCATTGAAAAACATTAGGTCCTAATAATTCCTATTCTATTAAAATTAGCAAAACTTTTATGCATGTCTTATAAAAAGTGAACTGGAAAGTCCACCAAAACTCAATGCTACTTGTCATCCGACAACTGTTTCTTTAGATTCAATGGCTTAGGGTTCAGGATTTTAGGGTTAGATATTTTTAAGATTTAGGATTTAGGGTTTAGGGTTCATGTTTTTGTTATTTTTTTTTTTTTCGCAAAAATGAAAAGTACTCGGAAGCATTAAAAAAAAACAAAAAAAACAGCCAAGCTAAGGCTCCCAAATGAAGAGATAAGTGCAAACAAAAAAAGCAAAAAAAAGGAAACCAAAGGAAAGAACAAATGGTAGGAGGGTTCACAATCCGGGTTTAGGGTTTCAGACCTTCTATCTGAAATTCTACAGTCTATTTATTACTTCCACATTTTTTTAACTATACTTTCTTTTAGGACTTTCAAAACATCAATGATTTAAATTCTTTTCGGTACAACACGGGGACAATAACATTAAATTAACTACTCTATTTTCATAAATAATGCAACATTCATATAACAAATTATTTACGACTTCGAAAACATAAAATTGAAGTATCATTTTCTTAAATGTAGGGCGAGAACAATGTTGGCCATGCACTGAATTTTAGACTACCTAAATCCAAAATGTCAAAATTTTTTAATGTGCTCCACAAAATGAAAGAAACTCTACTCTCCATGTCTTGTAATTTATAAGATCCAAAATCTCTGTAAGTCATGAGATTTGAATGCTAAGAGCATGAAAAAAAAATGGAGAAGTTGTAATTTATCTTAGCTTAAGGAATTCATAGGGCACTAAAATCCATGCTCCTTTATATTCTATGCAATGTAAGAATGAACAAAAAAAAATACGCATGTTCTATATTCTAAAGAAACAAAATTGCAAATGTCTTGAAATTTGAATACAAAGGGCCTGAACAAAAATGGACAAGTTGTAAATAATTCCAAGAATGAAAAACTCATGGGCGCACTAAAATCAGTGCCCGTTTTGCTCTACGCACTTCACTAATTGGAATAAAATCAGTTGCTCACGTCCTGTAGTTTAAGGAACAAAAATTGCATATGTCATGGAATTTGAATGCAAAGAGTATGAAAAAAAGAATGTACAAGTTGTAAATAATCCAAGCATAAAGAATTTGTGAGCGCACTCAAATTAGAACCCCATTCTCTTGAATAAAATGCACAATGAAAAAAAAAAAAACTACCCATGTCCTGTGGTTTAAAGAACCAAAAATTCAAATGGCATGGAATTTAAATGCAAAAAGCATGAAAAAAAGAATGTACAAGTTGTAAATAATCCAAGCATAAAGAATTTGTGAGCGCACTCAAATTAGAATCCCATTCTCTTGAATAAAACGCACAATGAAAAAAACAAAACTACCCATGTCCTGTAGTGTAAAAAACCAAAAATTCAAATGTCATGGAATTTGAATGCAAAGAGCATGAAAAAAAGAATGTACAAGTTGTAAATAATCCAAGCATAAAGAATTTGTGAGCGCACTCAAATTATTGCCCTACTTTTCTTTCATGCACTCCACAAATGAACTAACAAAGTTACCCATGCCTTATAGTTTAATGAACGTAAATCTCAAAATAATGTCATTAAATGCGTTCAAATAGAAATTCAAGCAACACTACTAATAGAGAATTGATAGTTAATTTTATTAATTCAAAATTAGAGCTTTGTGAGATACAATAGAGGAGGAACTGTATATACAATATTTTTTATATAGCGTTTTTTTTTGTTTTTCATGCAGGGCATATAGATTTTTAGTTTAAAGTTTGCTCTATTTCAAAGCTTGCCATACCATTGTGGCGGCCATCAATTGTTATGATATACTATCACATTGATCCTGTTTGAAACCTATTATGCTTCTTATCGTGCCTTGGATACCATAGAGATGGTCATAATGTCTTATAATTGGGAGACTAAACAATTTAATTACTTATAATTTATGTTTAGTGGTTGCAATCGAGATTCATTTTAAGTAACACGTATTAAGTGACCATTGGCACGTGAAGTTGTTTAATGCCCAAACAAACTTAAGGACCGTATTACATTTGTTTTTTTATTTTGATTACTATTAAATTTAATCCCCCTTGCCTTCAAAGATATTTATGAAGTTTAAATAATGTTGGTTAGGACTACAAAGTATTGAACATGCAAAAAAGTTGAATTGAGAAATATGAAGATAGTGGTCAATTCCATTTTTCTTCCCCCTTTTTTTTTTTTTTGTTAAATTCTAAAATATGAAGATTATTTAAGCGTTTGTCACCTTCAATGTTTAAAAAATGAGGATTTCTACATGGGCCCTTGTTTATTGTACTAAAATATTCCTATTGGATGATGCTACCACATTAAAATGAAATTAAGAAAGAAATTAATTTTCTAATATTTTTATGCATTACAAGTTGTTGTTCATTTCTAATATTCTTATGAATTAGAACTTATTGTTCATTATTAGTATTTTTATACATTAAAGTTTGTTATTATAAAATCAATGAAATTGTAGTTTGACCCCTTAGTGCATCTGCATGTCTTCCAATGCATATGTACATATGGTAAGTGCAATGTACACAACCTTGCATGTGAATGGTTTACTATCCATGTAATTTTTTTTTAGTTTTTTATCAATGTGCAATGAAGTCTTCTATTGAACTACATACTTTTTGGCTACATTGGACATGTTTTGAGTTTTGTAAATATTATTTTGAGTTATGTAAATATTGTGAAGCCAATAATTTTAGGACCATGAGTCGAAATGCATAGAAATTGAGTCTAAGTATCCTTCAATCATCGCTTAGACTTTTTTGATTTCAGAGTAATATGAGTGCAACCAGTCAATGGATTTATTCTTCTTTTTTGGTCTAAATACAAAGTTCATGCTCTACTTGAAGACTATATTCTTCACATAATTCAATTAGGAATCCATAAGTTTTCATATAATAGATGATACCCTTATTATTACCAAAGTACTACAAGAACATTTGTGATAAAAAATATGTTTATCTACTTCTAGAAGAAGAGTAGCAAAGTAGCAAAGTGCAAATGCACCACACCTGGTTCTGTTCACTTGTTTGAACAAGAAAAAAATTACACCAACCAATACCCTCATTTAATCCTAAAATGATTGTGAAATCTGAATTTATGGCTAAATGATTTTCTATAGAATTGATTTTTAACATTTATATATACATGAACTTTAAATCATTCCTTTTTTATGAATGAAATGAATGAATTCATTATAAATGAACCCCACATCACATTATCAAAATGGATGAATTCCATGGTTAGTATTTAGTAGTTTGTCCTTTAAGTGTTAAGGTAGTCCCACAACATATTAACTAAATTGCCTAGTACCGGGATAGGGAGGATTGACCCCTCTATTGCCCCATTTTCTACCCCTGGATAAAACATTGGAATCTTTTTATTTGCCATCCATGAAAAAATTTGCAACACGGAATTCATATTTGCAATTAGACACCCCAAATTAGTCTAGGGAGGTGAAGGGAAACAAATTTTATGCGACCCTAAATAGGGGGCAGTTTCAACATTTACTACGGGTTGGAGCGATAGAGGGGTCAGTCTTCCTTGGCCATAGTATTGTTGTCACAGGAAACAAAAGTGAAATTTATTTTTAAAACCAAAATTAATTTAGAAATCCATAATTTTCCAAAAAATGAAGCCTATACATTCCTATTTATGAAGGTCTTCCCAAAATATTAAGTATGCGTCTGAAGGATCTCAATGTGACAAACAAATAAGTAAATAAATCAAATAAACAGCAAAAGCTTATAGTATAAATGAATTAAAGTTTTTTTGGACCAAATATAGGGCGGATATAGAGTGATCTAGGGTCATTAGGGTTTAGAATTTGCACTATCGAAGGATGGGTATGCACTAGGACGGCGGGTATTGGCGGGTATGCAACAGATATCAACCGATTCTCTCCACCAATCCAGGTACCAAATTCCTGAACGCGATAGGGTTTGCATAGTTGTGCAAATGACTTTGATCGCAAACTTGAACGTTTTCTCCATGTTTTTTGGTGCTCTCCGTCTTTCCCGTTGCAACGTTATTTATATTTCTTCATTTGTGCATTCTGGCAGGGGCGACTTGGCTTTAGGGTTCTCCAATTCTAGCGGAGCGGCTGGGCTCTTCAATTGCAGCAAAGACGACAAGATTTGTACATTGTGGCGGGGTTTTACACTTCTGAGGAAGTCGTTGCAGAGGCGGAGGGTCGAAGCAATGGGGGAAAGTCGGTGGCGCCTCCATTGCGGGCAGTTGGGGGAAATCAGCAGTCGTGGGGAGAAGTCGGTGCGCGCCTCTACTACGAGTGGAGCTTTAAGTGCGCGCTCTCCAGTGACTTTTGCGTTTTGCTTTATTTTTGTGTTTTGCTGTTCCTGATTTTTGGACTTCTGTTGCTGCTCTTCACGGTAGGGATTTGCTGTGGAGGCTAAATTTAGGATTTGGCATTGTGATGGAATCATTGATTTGAGAGGCCGACGGTCTCCATCTTTCAGCCAATGCTTCCAATCCTAGAAAATCTTAGTATGCAGCTGCTGTGGCATTCTCAAAGTTTGGAAATTCAGTTTAGGATTTTCTTTTCTACTGTACATTGTACCGCAGTGGAGTTATCTCGTATTTTTGTGCTTGATGAGTCGTGAGAGGGAGCATTAGGTTGTGGGGATAACAAGGGTGATTGGGGAGGATTAAGTGACAGATTTTCACTGTGAATTGGTGGCTTTTGCGTGTCAGTGATTGTATGAGCGTCTGAGCCTTTGGACGCCTATGTTGAAGAGATGTGAGCAAGTGAGTGGCTGGTGTGCCCGATTCCAATTGTTGCCACAGTATGGGGGGTTGTTTTAGTATTTGTAATGGTCTTTGCAATGTGGGAATTGTTTTTTGTGACGAGGTTCCTTAGAATGAAGATCTCTTCTTCGTGTTGTTGTGTTGTTGTGTTTGATTAGTTGTGGGGGGATATTGGTTTTTAGGATTTGGATATGTTTGAGGCTTTGTTGTTGAGGATCAGGTGGTAGCTTCGAGGTTGAATGATTTTTGCTGTGAGGTTTTAGAAAGGTGTTGGGGATTGCAGCTTGTCGTTGTTTGATGACAGAAAGTTGGTAGGAAACCCTAATTGGGCAGAGTTTTGGCTAAAATCCTAATAGTTGGGAGTTTGTTTGTCTGTGGTCATTCTGAGCTGTCCTTGGTTGTATTGATGGCTTGTGGGCGATTGTGGCTTGTTGCTTGGCAGTTTAAGATCTGCAATTTCAGTTTGAAAATTTAGTTTGTCGATACCCAATGCATTTGTGATCAGTTTTCAAAATTGAGTTGTGTTCGGAATTGAGTTGTGTTCTGAAATAATGAACTTGTCTGTCTGTGTATCATACTTTGGGTTGCTACATTGCGGCTTTGAAGTGAATTGTTGAAGAGTTGGTGCAATAGGTCGACATGATTAGGGTTACTGAGGTGAAAGAATTATGTGGAAGTTTGCATGGTTTTGCAGCATTGGTGAATGAACTTTTGCATTTGGAAACACCATTGTTGTGATATAAATGTGCTTACATTTCTGTATGTTTTTCTTGTTTTAATCTGTTGATGGATGTGATTGTCTTCTTCGTATTGCAATCTAACGTTGAATATTTCTTTCAAATGTGTAGGTGCATTCCTTGATTTTGAGAGGCGTATCAATTCCTGGGAGTGCTGCTGAGGAGGAATACCACTGTAATCCAGGTATGTATTGACTTATTCCTCCACCAATGATGTCAATGTAAAGTAAAGCCCATAGCGTTTCAGCTCAATGTCACTTTAGGTCGACTGCAGTAGAATTTTAGGATGATAGGTAACACAATTTTGGTCAACTGCGGTAGAAATTAGAATGATAGGTAGCACAATTTAGGTC
Organism: Neckera pumila; assembly: GCA_963969595.1. Lineage (NCBI taxonomy): Eukaryota > Viridiplantae > Streptophyta > Bryopsida > Hypnales > Neckeraceae > Neckera > Neckera pumila. The sequence goes on from OZ018418.1 coordinate 5,157,142, forward strand.
AACAACACCCAAATAATTTGACCCAATGCAGGATGAAGTGCCCGTTTAGGTCGACTTGACCTGAATTCGTGTACCTAGTGAAGTGGAACTCCTCATGCATCAAGTAGCCCGAAGCCAGGGAAGTAGGAAATCATCTAGTGAAAGACAGTTGGACAATTCAGGTCGAGTCGACCTAAACAGGAACCCAAGCTCCCTCTCAAAAGTTCTGTATCCGAATGATACAAGTTAGACTGATACGATCTGATGAGTGAGTTACCAAAAAAATTAAAGAAAATACCAACAAAAAGAAAGCCCTATATAGCACAGTAGACAAATAAACTATAAGAAAAGCATACAAACAAATTAGGTCAAATCGACCTGAATAGAGAAAATGATACAGCAAAACGATGTATGGTGCTCAAAGATCCAAGATTTAGGTTGACTTGACCTAATTAACCATATGAGAAGAGTTGACATACAAAACACAAAGAGTGGAATCATACACTAGCGATACGGGACATGTAATCTAGAACCAGATTAGGTCGATTTGACCTAAAATCGTTGTATCTTTAAGATAGAGAATAAACACTAACAAGAAATTAACTTGATCATCGGATAGAAACATCACAAGTTAAGAGGCTTGGTGAACTATTTTGGCAGCCACCAAAAGCGCAAAATTCCAAAGAAAATGCTGTAGTAAATCTAGGCAACTGAAACAAATAGCAATCGATTCAGGTCAGCTCGACCTAAAGAACACATTTGATCTTACAGGTCCAGAATGGACGAGCAGGTTCAAAAGTTAGAGGCCTTTTACAAGAGAGTCAAGAGGCTAGTAGATGAAGACAACAGAGATGACTGTGACACTGACGGGGAGTATTGGACATTCCAAAATCCCGAGAAGATGGCCCACTGGAGTTTGAAAATGCTCGCGCTCAGGAACATGATTTGCTTCTCTACAAAGTACAAAGACAACGAGCCATATTACGCTATCTCCTATGACGAGAAGATTAAGGACATCGTCCACAACGTCGGCCAAATAATCAAAATTCATTATGTTACATTTCAAGTCGGAATTGCAGAGAAGGACTAGTATCATTTCACAATCATTCTGGATTCCTCACAAGTAATCTTCAACATCATCCCATTCTTGGAGTCACTCGCGCTCACTGAGTACAAAACAGAAATACTAGAGCTCAAGAAGAAAGTTGACAACAATTTCTTCAAGACATCTGCTGGAAAGCCAATTTCCGGGAAGATGCTTAGTACAAGAGTGAGGATTATCTTTGTAGACTTTGCGGTTCTATCCTCCAAAATTGAAAGGGCGAAGAAAGATATGATTCCTCAATCAATATCCCTAGATAGCCCCAGTCAAGGAGAAGGGTAAGGATTGCAAAGCACGCCAGGAACTCAAAACAGTCGAGGAACAAGGAAAGGGAAGATGGCCCAGATCCCTCCAACAGGAGGTAGGAAGAGCAACTTGGTAGGGTCCTCTTTGCAGAGAGTACTGGATGAGGCTACCAGCGAACCTACTGTTGGAGAAGGGAGCTTTACATCAGCTGTGACTAATGTCCCGCAAGCCTACGACCCAAGAAAGAAGCACAATTACAAGCTCTCTGCAGAAGCCTACAAGAACTACTGGGCCATATGCAATGACGCCTATGTCTTCAAAAGTGACGAGAAGAAAAGCATACCAATTGGCCAGCTCGTAAAGGCACCGACAGACTTGAACATGCGGAATCACCAGACTCGTGTGGCTGAAGATTTGATGCATTATTACTGCCACATGCCAGACAAGTCCATAAAGCAGACACTTTGCGTCATGCTAGTCGGACTGGAGGAGAAGCCCAAGCCGGAAGACTGGGAGTCAATCAAGACTGGGAACTTCTACCTCATCAATGGATAGCATAGTGTAACCGCCAGCCATGTGATGGTAGACGAGGGAATTGACAAAGAAATCCTAAAGCACTTCTGCCAATGGGACTGCTACGTAGTTTGGAAAAAGGATAATGAAAAATTGAGGACAATCACAGCATACTACAATAGAGTGAACCACTTCCAGGCAATGAAGCCGTCGTGGTCTACTAACATCTTGGGTGCAAGGGCAGTTTGGGAGATCATGGGCATAACAAGACACCCCAAAGACCTCGCGCTAGTGGGAACAGTCTCCAACGCCAGAAGAAACGCCGAGAGCAAAGCAAACAAGAAGAAATTCAAGGTAATCATATCGGGTCGACTCGACCTAATCTGTGCCTGATTAAGCAACGTCACTCAACAGCCATGCTGCGTTGGTTTATGTTGGCTCGACCTGGACCCTCCTGTGTGGCACTTACTAAGCACTCATTGTCTGTTACGCAGGAGTTCGAGATGGCTATGAACAATTGATTTGCAATGCTGGATGTTGTGAAGTCCCAGAAAGCAACAAAAGGAAAGGGCACGGAGGAGAAGCTGAAAATCACCAACGAAATTAAGATTATTACCGCCCCCGATGACGTCTACAAACTGTGGAGTGAGGTGATATCCAGTTCCGCACGGGGAGCTCCTAGACCCGGACACGTTGACGCCGTTCAAGAAGAAACCAAGCTGGAAGCCAGAGAACGGAAATTTGACGGATGAGTTCTTCAAATTTCTGGGGAACTTCTCATATAATGATTTCACAATACTGGCCAAGCACATTCTCTACATTGATCCAAAGCCGGCAAATTATGACTACCCCAAGGTTACAGTCAAAGTCATCTCATCCGTACTTGAAAGCTACTACACATGCAAGGAGTGGGTGGAAAGACGGAAGAGAAAGTACCTGGTGAAGAAAGAACTCCATGTTCTTGATGAAGACCTGGGGTTGTTGAATGCACTAAAGGAAATCAACCAGAACAAGTGGAGAGAGTTCAAACGTAGTCACAACATTACTAGTGCAACAATGAACGTCCTTCTTGAGCAGCCAGGCGCTGACTACTGGGGGGAAGCCAAGAATACCAGGGCAAAGAACAAGTTTGCTGAAGAAATGTACCCCTACACTGCAGAATTCTTCAGGGTGTTTTTGGAACAAAGGTCAAATTTTATTCCACTGCAGTCGACCGCACACTATCGACCATACAACATCGTGAACGAGAGGCACGCAAACTGGCCAAGGGATGCATGGAGAGAGGGCACATTGGACAGCATTAGATTGGGGGTAATGGACTTTTGGTACATGCCAATGGTGACAAAGAAGGCAAATGCCACGCTTGCAATACCATACTTTCACGAGGTGATGAAGTCATTCTAGGAGAAGAAGCAGCCCAAGATAGAAGAAGTCAACACCTGGCTCATCATCTGCTCGGACCTGGTTGAACAGATGCAAGCCTTACACTTTTTGCAGACCAATGAGGTGCTCAAGGACTACAAGCTAGACTTTGTCGATTTTTACCTGGCGAAGCATGAGCTTATGGGAGACTACTCTCCAAACAACAGCAAGGTGGTCAAAAAAATTTATCTTGCGTTCATGCAAAATCCCAAGAACTCCAACATTATCACGCCAAAACCAGCTTATTGGGCCCCAGACACTGAAGTGTTCACAAAGCCTAGGGCCTACAATGAGGTGGAATACAGAATCCACAATACCAAGCTGCAAATGGAGGTATATTTGGGTATCTTGAAGAGATACTACGCTGTAGGCAATGTTATATTGTTAGTCGGCAAATCAAAACTTACTTGTGTCGCAATGGTAAGTGCTGTTTAGGTTGACTTGACTTGAATGAGCATGTGAATGTAATTTTGTGCCCAATAGCATCAAATAACCTTTAGGTCGACTCGAGCTAATTAGAAATGAATGCTGAGTTTGTAATTTCAATCCACACGCAAATTGATTCAGTTCATCTCGACCTGAATTGTCTCCCTCCGTCATCTGATGTCTCAACTCCCTATCTCTTGTGCAGATGAGCGGGCGGAACGTGTTCGCGGTTTTATTGGCGGAAGAATCCGAGCAATGCACTTCAATTGTGCAGACGGCAAAGACTCTCGACAAGAACAACTTCCTTCCGATAGGGTATTTTGTCGATGAAGAGAAGCACAGCAGGAAGCCTGCTGGGTCGGCAACTCCATCGTCATCAAAGAAAAGATGCAAGTCTGCTTGGGACAAACCCCATACACCATCCATGAAAGCTCAAGTTTTCGAACTCAACAGCAAAGAGGAAGACGAAGACACAAAGGAGGAAGACTACGGTCCAGATGATGTCCGTACAGAGCACTTGACAATCGTGAATTTGTCTCAAAGCATTAGGGGTCGGCGTCGGATTCCTCGGGGCAGCCCATATCAACGCAGCCTTCATCCATGCCGCCGCTTACAGGGCGTTCGGGGAAAAGGAAAAGGAGGAATCTCGTTGATAATGACCGTGACAACGACATTGCTCAACTCAGGGAAGAGAGGTTGAAGGATCGAGTGAAAAGTATGAAAATGTATGCAACAACAAACGCGAGAATGGATGATATGTTTGCGTTGCTAGTGAGTTCAAACGCCAAAAGCAACAGTCAATATTCTGCGATAATGAATCAATTAGCAGGTATAGCGCTTCTTACTTACAAACAACCAACTCTCAAACAACCTCAACTAATGTTCCAAGATTCGCCGTCTACAACAAATGTAGGCAGCGGCTCCAGCTCGCAGGGGCTTGTTGTGGAGCTAGTTGTTCCTTCTTGCCCTGCGCCTACTCTTCTGGCGGATGTTTGCCCCGAGATTCCTCCGCCACTCAAAGAGTCCAACATTGTGCCGGCAACAGAAGCTGAGGTCGGCGTCCCGTCCACTTCATCCACCGCTCCCATTGAAGCAGACATCGCTGAAGTGGCCCTCAAGTCCCATTGGGGCAAATGACTCGAACGCACTATTGCCTAGTCCAAGTGCACCCGCGGGTTTTCCCAAATAATCACTCAATGTCAATTGTGTAGTGTTAGCTCAACTCAAGCTGATTTGTATCATAGTTTAAATATAGACGTAGACTTTCAATAGCTGTTTGGATATTTTTTGAAACAGATCTGCTATTGGACACGTCCACGGAGTTATGCATCTTGAATATTATTTTTGTAATTGAACTTTTATTACTTTAGGATTTAATATACTTAGTCCTTACAAACTTCTTCCTTGAACATTCTTTTGTCGCAAGCCCAATCAATGTTCCAAATCTGCCTCTAGTCCCTAGTTCACCATCATCAAAATGTCATGTCCCATCGTCTCCCATTATGATTTCAGAGGGTGCGGGCCCCCCCTAAGGATGCTGATTGTGCACTCCAACTGGCATCCGTTGAATCGGGCCGAAGACAGAGTGCTTCAACTAATGAATCAACCATACCGGATGATGTGCTCATGGAGGTTCAGATTCCTGATGCCGCCGTTGTCGTGCTTGATGTTTTGGTTGATCGAGTTGTTCCTTCTATACAGCAAGTAATTCTCGTTTACTACTACATGTGTGCGTTCTCTACGTTCTTATTTTTTTATTCTGTAATTCTTAATGCCATCATTCAATTTAAAGGATCCAAGATGTCGTGGCGGTTTTGCTTGATGTCGAAAATGTGTCAATACAGGATAGTAACTGGCTGCACATTTGTTTGTTTGATAGCAAGAATGGAGTCCTCTTATTGGTTGTGGAAGGACGTCGAAGGAGGTAAAACTTCCATTGACGTCCAGGGTGACCAAGAAGTTGCTCAACGTTGTCCTGGACCTGAATGGAATATTATGTGTTTGTGAAGATGCCAAGTCCAAGGATTTGTCCAGGACCGTCACTAAGCAGCCGCACTCAGCGACAATTCTTGCGATTGTGGGACCAAAGGCAGTGTATGTCCAGCCTGGGTGCGCTGAGTTTCTTCTTGAGTTAAGACGGATAGCATTCAATTCGGTGTGGACCTCGATGAAGAAATCCACTGTCGACAAAATCAGCCAATATCTGTTCGAGGATCAAGAGAAGTCTTTCCTCGTATTAGGACAGGATTCCTACGCAACGTTGAAGTCTAGGGACAGTTCCGGGAACTTCAATACCTTCAAAGAGACCAACACAAATAAGGAACTTTTCTTGAAGAAACTTAGTTACTTGTTCAGTGGCTTACAAGGAAATTTTACGCTGGAGAATACAATTGTAGTTTGATGATAGCCCAATTAAGCACATAATGAACAATTCAGAGAATGTCATTCTCCCGGACAGTTGGAGTTATAGGGGAAATGGTCTGAAGGTCACTTTCCTCCTCGAAGTACTTCTTCCCTGGTTTCGCCGCATACATAGCGCACGGAACAAAGGATTGAAGCCATTTCGGGAGAATGGAAAGGGAAAGATGGGTAGGCGAATGCTATGCAACAAACGGAGTCGTCGCAAATACAATAGGCTCATGGATGTAGCCAGAGTGTCCTCTACTTTGAAATTGGACAGTATTCGTAGGTGATGATGTTGATTAGGTCTACTTGACACCTATGACAATTACATTAGGGCCTCTTCTGTTTTCTTTTCACTTTAGCTTGCATCGATCCTTAATATAAATAGATTTTAAGCATGGTCAATTTTCATTTTGTAGCCATAGTTTAATAAATTTAACAAGAAAGCTTTATCACTACATTTCGAAGTTCAGAATGACTATGTCTGTTTAGGTCTGGTCGACCTGAAGTGTTGGTCAATATTGTCATATGAATTTCTCTGCATGTTTGTGACACTACTTGGTTGAATTCTTTCTAAAGGATACTTGTCTCTAGACTTTTTGTACCTCGACGACTCTAGTCAAGGATGCTAGTCTTCCTTGCGAAGCATCAACTGATTCGTTCCTGGACTATGGACAAAATGCTATCCTTAGTACAGGGAACTTTCTTTGCTCCGTTGCTACTGCCAATTCAACGATGGACTTTTCCATAATGCCCATGGAAGACGGTGTGGTGGATAGTCCCCCAAATGAATCGCCTCGCCTGCCAAAGTCCTGCTCCCCGTCCCCTCTCAGATGCAAAGATACAGTGGCATCTCGAATGTCGCCTTCTCCTTCAGAGAGAGGCACGCAACGATAGCTTTACGAGGTTGCTGAAATTCTAGTCTCCATCACTGTGGTGAAGTCAGATTCTCCTTCAAGCACAGGTCTCGTTGGTGTCCCTTCTTTGCCTCCGCCTTGGCTACGTAGACATGAATGGTCCCTAGGAGTGCAAATGACCAAGACACACAATAACAAACCACTGAGTCCTTCTACTCCTTCTGTTCATGATATGTGGGATTGGAAGTTCTTAGAATTGCGTAGGCTCCAATGGTTACGGGAGTACAAGCAGAGGAATAATGGGTATAGTTAAGGGCTGGAGATTTGGAGGGCGATGGAGTTGCAGAAAAGTAAATCACACACGTAGATTCTGTTCATATTGTAGTCTTATAGTCTGTATGTACATGACAAAGTCTATACAAATATAGTCTATTCATACATGAAAACATTGTGCAGTTAGTATATAGAACTTAGTGCTAGAATGAATCACAGTCATGATAGTTACATACATTTTTCATGATCCGTTTAGTGAGCATTGCAAACTGTTAAAAATTACAAACCGCCAAACGGGGTAGTCAAAATACCACATCTTTATTGCTCGTGGGAGTCTTGCAACTAGTAGCTTAAACAAATGAGGACATGGTGCTAACAGAATGAAGTGGATGTTGAGCTTTGATCTGGATCTGGACACAAATAGTATAAAAACAAAAACATCTAGATGTCGCTCTAAGGACATTCATAAATGACGCTCCAAATTACAGCATGTGGAGTGTGATTTCTGAGAGCCTTGGGAGACGTCTACATATCTTGTTTCTATAATATTTGTGCCCCGATCCAGATCAAAGCTCAGCATCCACTTCATTCTCTAACCACCAGGCACTTGTCTTTTTAAGCAATCTATTTGTAGTGTCTAACATGGGCAATAATGATGTGATATTTTGCTACCAGGAGTGTAACAGTAAGTTATGCTTCTATTGAATTTTTTCTAGCAAGGCACTCATCCAACAATTACGTGTATATGTGATTGCTTTTTCCAATTAATGGTACTGCATACCGCAAATTTTGCGTCATATTTCCAAAATTTTCATTTGCAAACTTGTTTTGGGTGTCATTGCATTGCATTTTAGGGGTTTGCAAACCTAAAATTCTTCTTTGTTTCTCACTTATGTGCCTCTAGCAACTCCCATATCAATATAAGAGGACTCCCATTTTATTGGAAAACTCCCATTTTACTGGAAAACTCCCATTTTAACAAATATGATGTATCAGCACATCCATACCCTCTGCACTTCTTCCTTTCAAACAATTCAAAATGAAAACTGCAAACATGTTGCCCACAGAAATCCCACTAAATAAAAGGTGCAACATGTAAGTCACAAATCATTTCCTTCCCTTCTTTTCAAAAATGTACCCTATCCAGTACAACCACTGATTGAATCATGCTACATTCACAACACTTATTCCAATACCATCATCAATTATAAAAACATGATGTACAAATTTATGAATTTATTGCTACATAAGATTTTTCATACCCTTTTTGTCAGACTTCCGCCCCCCTTAGAGACAAATTCTCCAATTTCTACATACACCATTGTTGGAGATCAAAATCAATTTCAAACGACTAAGGACATGGCCTGACCTTCAAACATCCAACTCAACAATTACACTAAATAACAGTACACCCTGGATCTACTTGCTCATTAATCTACCCAACCATAACCGCGAACTAATTCAATTTCCCCAAGTTCATCAATGACATTTTAATATACGACAATAACTCCAATGGACTTATAGATCCTTTACTGCCAACCGTTGCTATGTTCTTCCAGCATCCTATCTTCATTGTGTCCCTTGCACTACAAGAAAATGGAGTCTTTCATAGTCCACTGCACTATGACTTACTATCCTAAATGACTCCGCATTGACTACTGTTCTGTAATTGCACAGGCACTGTAAAGTCTACATAGGAGTAGTTGCTCTGCAGTCATAGTGACAACTATAGGCTGAATAGTGCCGGAACTGTGACTAAAGACTTTGTATATCCATGCCTTTTCTGTCCACAAAGCATCTCAAGGACCGACCTGCACCTTTGTAATCTTGAATTCAAAGAAACCTAGTAATACAGCAATTATTCTTTGACTCTGTACTGATTATGGGGGACTTCATGGGTGATTGAGGTAGTAGTAGGAAATTATTGGACACTAAATGAGGTTGACCTGAAGGTGTTCAATGTTTACTTGCGGATCTACTAAGTTCTGATAAGAGCGAGATAATAATTTGGCCCGCATGCAAGTGGAGTTCGAATGGTTTACTGTGATGGCTTTGGATAAGCCTTGTATGGGTTCAACATGTCAGATGATTGGGGAACCCAGTGGACAAATGTGGACAAACCACAAATACTACATTGGTACAACTACTAAAAATTGAAATTATAGAAAATTGGGTCCACTTGTCAATTACTAGTAATTTAATAGTTGGGACATCTTCTGCCCATTGACTTACAACTCTACTGTCTACATTCAGTGACTGCCTCAGTCCACACCTGAGTGAATTCTGACTCACGTTACACTTGTGAAACTATATGTGCTGGAGAATATCAAAACTTCTACAAGGAGGGTACACAGATTGGAAAGGTCATTTTGAAGCTCAATGCAATGCATTAGATCATCTGTACTGATTATAAGAGTCCATAAGCCCTATCATACTTGCCAATCCTTATCCGGCCTAGTTGTCTGAGTAATTTGCATGTGCCAATAAATTGTCCTCTACAGACAAATCCACTGCCCATATTAGAGAAGGTAATTGAGGTTGGCTTGGCATAACTTTGGGAGCAGTCAAACCTGCCATCTCTATAGACGTGGTTATGAATACGTCAGAGGTGTCCACAACCTCCGTCTTGGCCCGAGTTTTTTTCTGCAAAACTCTTTTCCATCTAGGTTTTCCAGGTACATCAAAAAAGAACACTTGTGTGGCTTGACTGGAGAAAATGAAAGGCTCATACATGCTTGGTAATTTGTGGCGGAAGTTGACCATGAAGAAGCCCGCTTTGTCGCGCACATATGTTGCATTACCTCTATTGTCCTGCGCCTTCATTTGCTGACATTTGAATAGAATAATTGGTGTTTGCAATGGTCCATAGTCCAACTCCAGTATCTCTTTCAAAACACCAACATAATTGACGGACACATCCCTTGCATCCATAGTTGGAACTTCAAAGATAGAAGCTACATCACTGTTGTATGTTTGGAAACGACCGTCATCACCATCCTCCACTCTAAAGTGGCTGCCAAATGACTTCATTTTTGTATATCTGGTTGCCTTTTGTGCTGGTTTAGTACTAAGCAATAGGCGGTCTACCTAATCCAGGGCTGTCATATCAACCTCTGCATTCTGCACTTTATTTGGCAAGCACTCTTCAAACGGTCCTATGTTTGGATTTTGCTCATGGTCGGCCTTCCACTTATTGCATGTTTTTTGTACTTAGAACCCTTGCGCATGAAACTTATAAACATATGGCAAGTTCAAGAAGAGCAGACAGAAAATTCATGAACAGTTGTCCACTTGGATTCATAAAAGACAATTATTCTATTATTACTAGCACTAGCCATTCTTTAGTTGCATTTCACTTCTCAACACTTTCAAATACTGTACTATGACTGCATAATAACTCTTACACAGCTACAATCACAACACAGTAAAGAAGCTTTGCACACTTGTCAATCTACATCCCTCAAACTTTTTACCCTCTAAGTGTATGCCCTAAATACAATTTTTGACCTCTTTTGTATCCTCTGCAAGATTCTAACATAAATGGAGTTTAGGTGGCACTTATGCATAGTAATCTTGTATGCAGAAGACGTTGGACAGCACGTACTGATGAGCTAGGTCTCTTACTGCCAATGTCATGACATATGGTTTGCCTCCGCCTTGCAACACCTCTTCAGCATTGCCATACTCCTCGTCTGCATTCCAAACGCGCCTTTTTGTGACCCTTTCCACACTTCAAGATAAAGCTGCAACTTTTGTATGAAGTCTTTAAGGACCTCTAGTCATTTTTTTAGGCCTCTAGTTGCTTGTATTGTTGCTATGTTTGCATTTGTGGCTATCTTTAGCCTCTTTCTCTTTGCGGTTGACTCCTGGATAGCCGTCCACCCTTTCTCAACCTCAGCCTCTAACTCAGTGTCAAAGGGTTCTTGTCCTAAATGTCATATCTGTAGTCGTTCATTTACATTAGGTGAAAATAGCATTAGAATACGTTTACGTTCACTATAGTGCCTTCTTGTGGTGGATCAAGAAACTCTACTATTGGTAACAGTGACTTGAAATTTGACTAATAGTTCCTACCGGAAGTCAAATTATATATAAAGAGGACATGTGTTCTAGATAAAGACCACTTAGTCGGTCCAAGCTTGGAACTTTGCTTTTGAAAAGAACCACGGCATAACAAAAGAAGACCAAAGGCTCTGATCCTTTTTGCTATGTTTAATGAAATCTAGTTAATTTTCAAATTGCAGTATACTCTATAGTGTTTGTTGCATCTCTTTCACTTGTAGATAAAAGAGTGAGTAAGGAGGACAAGAAAATCTCTATATTACAAAGGCATGAAATAGTAATAAATCATTTGCATTTCCATTCTTTTCCCTCCACCATCCTCACAAAGGAACAAAATCTCAGTGTCTGTTGCTTAGCTTTGACAAGCGCAGCCACACATACTCTATTGTACCTGATGACAATCACTTGGGCTACTCAAACTTTTCCATTCACTCACTTTGTGAAGATGAGGAAACTCACTACTCATTTGAGAGGCAATCATATTGGCTATAGTGTTAAACAAATACAATGACATACTTACCAACAAGAAAGACATACAACGTGCCAAGTTCCAGATTGAAAAAACACAGAGTTGGATATTTGTCATGTGGCTGTGAAAAGACTCTTTGTTAAGCATTATGATAGAGCTGTGAAGGAAATTGAATCTCATATCACTAGTGACGAACATGCAAATGTGGTCAGGTACTTTTTTATGGAAGAAACATCACATTTTATATATGTAGGTTTTGAAAGATGCACATTGAGCCTCTATGACCTTGTTGTCTTTGAAAGTGAAAGGAGTTTATCAAAGAGTGATAATAGAGATGGGGGTCTAAGCGTTACAAAATGTCTGAGTTTGCCTACTGGAGGTGATGTAAGACTTTGGAATGACAAGGGGTGGTGCACTTAGCCACACATACTCTATTGTACTTGATGAGGGAAGCTTTGCATACTCATTGTCTGACCAATAGTTCATTCCTTCATAACATCATCATTGAAGGTGAGCGGGTTATTCTTCCTTTAATTTCTATGGTTTTGCATATAAAAAGTACAAACGCAGCCAAAGATGTTGATGAAGTTAACAAACTACTAGCAGAGCACAGTGAAGACTTTCAACCTCTTGTTTTCACGAAATAGCATACAATACATTTACCTCTCCGGTTGATGTAGTCGGAACGAACTTCATACTGCCCTGTTCTAATGCCATGTTCTCTAGCACATTGGTCCAAGTCTCTCCCTCTCTCGTAAGCCCCCGGTAACCAAGGGCGTCTGAAAGAAGCTTTGTAAGCTGCAAGAGGTGCGTGGCCATACCCACCAAGGAATTTGCCTTCCCATTCCTACAAACCTCATCCGTCGTGTGGATTGACACGGTACCCTATTGCAGGTGGTTTGGGTGCTCCATCACTTTCTCTAAAACAACGTCCTTGTTGGGATTCATGGAGGTCATCTTCAAAAACTCTAGGTCTTGATCTTCTAAGGCAAACACCCATTGCGCTTTGGTCACCTTTGGACTTGGACTTTCTTCTTTTTTGTCGTCTTGATCCGTGTCAACAACAGGTTCTGGTGACTCCGTGAGCTTTCTTCTTGAAGCGGACTTGTTCTTTCCCATTTTGTTCAGTAAATTCTTCTTCACGTCTTTAGTTGGCCAGGTGAGAAAGCCCTCTTGAACCTACAAGCACAAATAATAAGGTCAGAAGAGGCTACGTACATGGGAACATGACATTATCACCACTTCACCAATTTAGAAGATCAGACAAGTGAAGAAAACAAAGTTTAGTAACAAGGACCAATACAATACATAAATTGTTAGGAAATACGGCGTACTATGGTGCCAATGCATTTCACTTCCAATGGTTTCACGTGCTCTACAAATCCCCACTGCAATCATTTTTGACCTCCAAAACTATGACAGAGCAGAAAGACAAAAAACCTAGCTGAGTGCAAGACCAACAAATGAAGTAAGAGGGTGTCTTTAAATTTTTAAAAGTAGGTGACATACAGAAGTTCTTCATATACCCACTTTTTTTGTACTCTGGATAGACCAATTGGAATTGAGACACAATATTGTAGAGAACGTCACAATCCGAAGTCCGTACCAATTTTAAAAAATTGTACACGACAATACAGAGCGTACAATACATTGTTTTCTACACAGACTTTCTATTGAACACAAAATTCACTAATCATGAAATTGCAACATAATTGGCTAGCGTGTAGAAAAATTTTAGTTCACTACATCTGTTAGCGCAAGCACATTAGCATTCAAGATCTCCTTGTCATGGAGGACAACGACACTAGAAGAATTTGCAATTTTAACCAAGCCAATAAACTCAACCTTTCCATCCTACCAGCCCTCTAAGGAATGACCTAAAACATTCATGTCTTACACCCCGACCTATACAAGAATCCAAGAACGCCAAGCAAATTATATACAATAGAGGGATCAAATTTTAAAATAAACCGAATGTCAAAACAATGCACGGGGTATATGTTTGGTATACGTCAACAACTAAGTCGGATACAAGACATTGCAAGCGGATCCATCCCCAAACAAGATTAGGGTAAGATAATTGGCATTACAATTATAGGCATAGTTTTAAAAAAATTTAGAGTAAGGTTAAACCCAAGACAATGACAACAACATTGTCCACAAGCAGGTCTAGGATAAGTGGTAATTGGAGATCTTCATTTTCTATGCTTTAGTTAAAAGACAATATACCTTGTTCCTTGCCGCAAATACATAATTCTAAAAAATATGTAGTTCATTCTTGAAACTAATGTCACATTACTAGAAGAAACTCGTGTTTAATGTGACGAGCTTGATTTTTCTTGACTTATTTTTCTAGACATCCACAATAGAAAAAAACAAGTTTTTATGTCAAATATAACATCCACTATAACATTCAAAGATGGTTTTATCTTCTATGGATGTCTAGAAAGATCCGTCAAGAAAAATCAAGCTTGTCACATTAAATACGGGTTTCTTCTAGTGCATTTTTCAGAATGCAAGTGACACCTTCTCAAGCTTCCAAAAATTGAATTAGAAAAGCTTGAAAACAGAGGACATATTTGTATCGGGCCGTCAAAGCTACTCTGCAAGGAATAACAATTTTGTAGTGCCTATTCTAAATTGAATCACCCCTTGAACAAGTATTGGAAACACTATCGTCTGCCAGAAGACTAATAACTTAACCCCTAAAGTTCCATGACTATGTTCTCACCAAAAACGCTCAAAAATTGCCATTTTTAGTACAAGTATCCAATTCTTGAAAAAAAAAACTTTTTTACACATGTAACCAAAGGATCTTGTAGTATGGTGACTTGAAAACATATGTTAAAAATTTCAGAAATTTCCACTGCGTGGATTACAAGATATATGCATTCAAATTCACTAAAACCATTTTTTTGGCCCTGCAAAAAAAAAGGCAGCAGCACTTCACAAGCTCACTTTTTGATGAAAAAATGTCCAAAATAATGGTGCTTATTTGGATTCTTTTTCCCAGACAAGTTAGGAATTGAGAAGAGTGGCCAAGAATGTAAACTGCAAACAATTATGGAAAGGGATAGAAAAAATCTAGGTCTACACAGGCTATTGTGTTGAACCTTGACAAAGACAACTAACGGGGTTCGTGTTTTTTTTGGACAAAATTGATACGCCTGAATTTCTGAGCTCATGCGGATTATTAGCATAGCACGCTCTGTCATCTAAATAAGGGACAAAAACATTGCGACGGCAACCAAACTTAAATTCCTTGCTACATTCCCTCCTACACTCCGCGGTGACGGTGCATGCCAAAACATAGCACCAAGATAATCACAAAAAAGCATTCACCTTCTTCTTTGTCAAAGTTTCAACGGCCATAGGTACTGAGAGTTGCATCGCCTGCCTTTTGTTCCTCGTTGTCCTCCTCACAGGCACTTGCTTCTACAAATTAGTCTTCACTTTGCAAGTTTGCGTCATCATGATATTAATTTTGGAGCTCCGTTGTTGCAAATGTTATTGCTGGCCTCCCTAGAGAATGTACAACGGAGTGCTGTGGTGTCTTTGAATCTTGTAGCAACCAAGTTCTCCTCAACTTTATTGTGAAATGCCTTCTTTTGTGAGTTTCTTTCCCCTTTGTATTCACAAATTTTTGTACTCCCCGTGTCAATACTTAAAGACTTGTCCATCGTTGGTGACTAATTGGATTTGACGACATTGACTTATTGCGATGTGCAATTGTTAAGAAATCTAATAGCAAGCTTAAAAATGGACCTCAAAATGTTGCTATACAAATTTTGCTACATTGTCTTTAAGATTTTTTCACGAAGTTAAAAAACTAGAAAATAGAACTTGGGATGGTGGGAATAGCATTCTTGAATACCACATGCTTGCATTCTTTATTCTGTAAACACATTGAATCTCATTTCAAAAAATTTTAATTACATGAGTAAAGACTATGGATAGAAGTAGGAAGAGGAAGTGTATATTACAACTGTGTGAGGTGAATGAAGTGAATTGTTTTTTTTGAGTTTTCTTTTTAAAGCTTGATAGTCGCTTTCTTCAAGTTTGGGACAATTACATTGTTTTAAGCTGTTTGTCCAATTGCACGGGAATAATGTGGTATGATCAATACGTCAGAAGTATCTATAAGTGCTGCAAATATATAATAGAGTTTTGTATTTAGTATGTCATCATGTATACCCTAAAACATATTGGTCTTTAGTAAAATCTCAAATTCAAGAAGACATCTCTCACCAAGTTATAAGGAAGTTTTTTATTTTTCTACCATAACAAATGACTCTAATTCTCCAAATATTAGCTCCTTTTCTTTGTATGTGAATTAATAACCGTCGAAATTCAAACTACTATTTCCAATGATCACTATAATTTTGTAGTTTGGGATGATGGTGATATCTTCGAAGGATCACATTGATGATGATGATATCATCATTAATTACCAATCAACCTTGTATATGATATAGAAGTAGCTTTCCAATGTGACACTCATTGAACTTGATTTGTCAATATGAGATATTTGGTATTATTTTTGTGAATTTCAGTGCCAACATATGTAGGGACTTAGATGAGAATTAGGTTACCTTCAAATTGGAATTTCAATAATTTAGCTTAAGTAGTATTTGGTGTAGAAAAATGGGACTAACCCAAATTTGAAAGGCTAAAATAATGTGAACTCACACTTGTATAAGAAGTTGTCAGTTGTTTTGAAAAAATTCCTCAAATCTTGTTTTAGTATTACCAGTCAAGTTTAAGAAATGACTGATTATGATTGTTGTACTTTAGAGTATTTTGGAAAGTGTCCATTAAAAATCCATAGTTTTGGATTTTTGAAGGATATATGAAAAGAATTCGAGTTTGAATTGGATTTTCACAAAAATGATTATGTAACTGAAAGAGTATTTTGTAGTTGTCCTGGTTTCTGAGAAAATTTGTAATTTAGATAATCCTTTTCTTTGCAAAAAGTTCCTCAGCAATGTCATTTTTAATATACAACACACATGTGTCTACTATTTGTGACTTTTTCTTAACAGCCAATATATATTCACTTACTTTAGATAAGTGCACCTGAAGGCTAATGCTTCCTAACATTGAGCAAATTCATTTCTTGCAAGAAATGAATTTATATTAGTCCTTCATATTCTTTGTTTGCTGGCCATAGACCATGTATGGAGCACTTATAAGATATGTAGTTCTTGTGTAATAAGTCTAGGCAGAAAATAGTTAGACAAGCGACAATTTAATTTTCACAACAAATAAGACCGTATGAATAGTTTTTCAATGCAATGACAACATCCAGAACATGTTGAGATGTTTTCTTGTATGATTTCAGTTGCACATACCATAGAAACATAAGTTTATTGTTTGTGTGGTACACGTATGTTGCTCATTCAAAGGACATATGTTTGTTGCTTTGAAATAGGATACTTAAATTTCTATGCCTTGGAAATGCATCTGACATATTTATTCTTCCGGACTTTTTTATCGATATGCAGAATCTCCTGTCATGCTGAGTGTGTACCTTCTCCTCCAACAAGTGGAAGGGTTGTAGAAAACAAAGTGTCATTGTCATTGTCAAATATAGAGTTTGTTTTTCGCTTCCTGTAGTGAATATTGACATCATTTACAAGGTTTAGCAAGATTTGATTATATTCCCATGGATCAAGGCAAAAACATTAATCTTAACAATGTCACAGTGACTGGAAAGTGGATCCGGATTAGAAGGAGAGTTTCAGAGAATACATAAAAAGAGGAAGTCATGTGTGCTCCGAGTACAAAATGTGCACAATTTGTGAAGAGGGTACACAGTGCACAAGAGAGGATGCATCACATGTTGAATCAGCATGTGCACCTATTGCAAAATGGAAAGTCAATTGCAAAGCACTTGTTGAAGAATCTCTAAAGGAATTAAGAGAGGACATTGAGCAAATAAAAGGTCCAGTAGAAAAAGGTGAGAGGAGGAGTGAAGAAGGAGTGTTGGGGGGTACAAGCAGCAATCCTCCAAAGAAGAAGAGTGTATCATATAAGGCATTATTTGGTTCTGGATTTGGTGAACCAAAAAAATGATTTCTAGTAACATTGTTTTGTGAAAGAAAACAAGTTATAGAGAAGCATTAGAAAGAGCTAAATATTAATAGATGTTTGGGTTTAGTTGGCTGCGTCCTATTTGACCTGAAGTACGCTGTAAAAGAACACAAGGGTATAGAACACGTAGTATTAAGCAAGAGTAAACAATGTGTCATGTAGGTACTAGAATGTTGCATTCAAAGCGCAAATGTTTTATGCTGTACCTGTACGGGACTACTAAGATTAATCAATACATATTGTATACTGTTTGGACCATGAAAATACAAACAAAATTTGCAATTCTAATTCTTGCATGTGAAGTGGTTGAAATTGTTGGATGACTTGCACGGGTTTTCATTTCATGTCCATTTGGAAGCAAGTGGCAAAATCAATTTGTAACTATACATGCATGAAGTATGTGACACAAGTTTCAATGTGCTGATGGGCACACTCAGCGGTATATCAATGTTAGAGACACTTTGAATTTTATGTCAAATTTTGAAGTTACTACATAGAAGGGGATTGAGGAATATTGGTTGCCTTTGTATGTGTTCATGACTGGAACTTCCCTCTGAATTGAAATTGCAGTTGTCCATGTCATGCATTGCGCGGATTTGTATTGGCACTTTTAAAGATATAATGAACAAGGCCGCAGAGTAGCACATGTCAACGAAGCAGTCACATTATTGGACATGTACTTTGTTGGACTTCACATGGGTGGGGAAAACCTATATCTTTTAAAATGTACAGCAGCATGCTTCATAGCATTATCTGTTGAAGCATACTAAATTGTGCATGTGAAGGACGTAGAGTGCTTATATATTGTACATTGGAACACATTTAGAATGTCAAGAGGTTGTGGTTTGCATATTTGAATGGAGGAAGTAATCTTCAAAACAGAACTCAGGGTTGCTAGGGAGCAGAACTTTACCTCTTATCGATGTCTTTGCACAAAGTGCCATGGGGGTCATGAATATTTAATAAAAAAAATAAAGGTTCACTTGCGTTTAAAAAAGAGGGATCCTTTTCTAATACAATTGATGTTAGGAGGAGACCTTGAAGGTGCGTATCTAGCGGAAGGTATTTGGGTGAACATTGATGGAAAAATGCTTTCAGACGGCAATGTTTTTTATGATGAAGATATTTGAACTGAGTACAAAGAGAATTTAGATCCTTATCACGACATACAACGGCATTTATTTGATGCTTTAGACAAAAGAGAATATATAAGTGTGTGTGTTTTTTATAATGAGGAACGTGAGTCAAACAAGGACATGTTTGTGGAGGCAATGAATGAGTTATACAAGCAAGCAACATGCACTGTTTATGAGGATACAAATGTTAGTGTTATATCAGCAACAATTGTGTTGATAAACATGGCGGTTATACACGGCGTCAGCAATGCATACGTAGACAAATTTCTGAAGTACCTATCCACTGTCTTGCTGCTAGCAAGCAATATATTGCCCAGCATTCATTCTGAGGCTAAGGAGGTGATAAGGAAACTAGGTCTGAACGACAATGTTATTTGTGCATGCCTGAAGGATAAGGAGAAATTGAGAGCATATCCTAATCCAAAATGCGGGAAGTCAAGATTTATAGAAGGGTCAAGCATTGTCCTTACCAGAGTAATAAGGCACTTTCCAATAATCCCTAGGTTGCTGCAGATGTACCAATCTCTTGCAATTGCGGAGTTGTTATGCTACCATTCAGAGCATCTAAACACAAAGGAGGGTGTGATGAAGTCTATTGCTGATAGTCTAGCTTAGAAACATGTGGATACCAACATCCATCCATCATTTGCACTGGAGGATAAGAACTTGCGTTTTGGAATGTCACTAGATTGAGAGAATCCCTTTGCATACAACACAACCAGCCCCTCTATGTGGCTTGTGCTGATGCTCATATACAATTTGCCTCATATACAATATATTTGGTGATAGAAAAATTCTTCATCCAGTTAAGTATTCTTGTATTTGGTAAGTTGTCCCCACTAATGAAAACATTGATGTTTTCATTAGGCCAGTAATTGAGAAGCTACAGGAATTGTGGGTTGGTGTCATTGCACAAGATTTCTCAAAGGCTCCTAGTGAGAGGCGATTCACTTTGAGAAGTGTTCTAAGTAGACAATATCGGATTACCCTGCTTATGGTTTGATATTTGAGTTTTGTATACATGGGTACAAAGTTTGCATAGTAGGTAGACCATCAACTGAGGCTCGATCTACAAAGTTAGGAAAGAAAGTAGATGCCCACAGAAATGCAAAAGGAAGGAGAATTGTACATGGCGGTAGCCAAAGGTGGACAAGTAAAAGACATCTATATCGTTGAACTCTACAATTTGATGGAAAGGTTAAGACTAGAGGACCTTCAGTGAGGATGTCAGTAGAGCAAAGAAGACAGTGTGGTGAGCGGCGCGATGCATACCTTGCAAATGGCGGCAAGAAGGGTGGTAATGATGACCTCGTTCATAAACACGGAAGAGTGCTTTGAATGATCTCTTGTACTGGTCAATGAATGATCTATTTTATAAAATGATGTAAAGAGTACTTACTTAAGTGTGTGGTCCCAATAATGTCTAGAATTTAGAATTATTATAGTTAAGGGTGTGTGGCAAGTAGTGACAGAGTTGTTGGCTCTATCACTATTAGAACGACTGGGTGCACACGTAGGACATGTTTTAGATAGTCAAGAAGGATTGAGTATGAACATTAGTTATATGTTTTCTAGGCAATTGTGACTTTGGAGGAATGTAAGTGCCAGATGAAAATGTTCTTGTAGTGGTATTCTGATTTATAAGAACATTTAGACCTTCTGTTCCATTTCATATAGTGGCAATTTTATTCCAAAAGGAAAGTGGTGGGTATGGAAAGCGTTTAAATTGTTAGAGGATAGAAAATGAGTAGGTGATGTGTTTTTTTTAATATTGCTAGCATCATTGACTTTCCTACTGGAATTGAATAAATGTTCCTGAAGTGTATAAGAAGAAAAAAGGTTTGGATTTTTGATAATTAGTATGTGACTTCAATTCAAGGAGCGACAATAGTTCTTTTGATCTTGTTAACATTGACATGTTGAATTCCAAAGTTGTTGGGACGGTGAGGTCTGAGGATGACATTGACGTTGCGCATTATTATCTAGTGGCCAATAGAGGAGTTTTTTCAGTTACTGTGAAATGTGTTATAGTTTGCAATGTGTGCATTTGCTTGAGAGGATCTTAGTATTGAAATACAAGGAGTTTGAATTTTGTATTTGCAGGAATTGCTAATTAGACATTTGTTGGATCCCCCCATGCATTGCAAAAAGAATCTCTGCAAAAAGATAACCAAAATTTTTTGGGGAGGAAAGGATTCCATAGGAAAATGCATTCCAACACATTCCAACGCATTCCAATGCAAAATTTTGCGTTGGAAACTAGGAACTCAACAAAACCAATCCCACATGGTTTTGTTGGATCCAATGCAGTTTTCTTCTAGTGGAAGCAGACAAGACATGGAGGCGTTGAATACTAGACTGGAATTATAGGTTGGCCCTTCTGATAGCAATCGCGATGACTTTCATGTACCCAGAGCTCTTTACATTCTTAATCTGAGCGAAAGGAAAATCGTGATGCAAATAATTAAAGATTTGAGAACTCGTAGTAATTATGTTGGTGCCGTCCACAAGTGCTTCGAAGAGGGAAAGCTATGTTACATTAAGAGATACAACTTTCATGTGCTCATACATCAAATTCCATTGTGTGCACCATTTCTTTGAGAATATAGTGTACTTTGTTTTAAAGTGCAGGGAAGGATTTATAGGTTTTCCAAGAGTTTGGTAAGTAGCTGTAGAAGGAAGTAATATATTTTAATTTTAATTTGGAGATATTATAGAAGATGAAAAGAAATATATGTTTTTTGCAATGAATGAAAAAGGTAGAGTAGTATGTACAAAGCAATAAAGTACTTGAAAGTATCTTAGAAATAAAATGTCATTTGTTGTTCATCAGTTGCATCCAATTGAATTGGCATTGATATTGTAGATACTACCTTTGGCTTTCCAAAATGTTCTAAGTGAAGAAGTTTGTACAGCTAATATAAAAGTGAGCCGTGTATTTCAAAGGCTGTGCACAAGGGAAATCACAATTGTAAACAAAGATGCAGATTTGTTGGACATTGCAGATGCGCTTTGCATGTTGGAAAAGGAATTTCCGCGCACTTTTATGGACATAATATTGCACTCAATGATTCATTTAGTGGAGGAGCTATATATATGTGGTCCTATTCATTACTATTGGATGTATCCAATAGAAATGTATATAAAAACTTTGAAGGAATCTATAAGAATATATGCCCATCCAGAAGCAAGTATGGCTGAGGGATATGCAATGTCAGAAACTTTAGGATACTGCACAGAGTAAATGCTACGCTTTCAAGGAACTACCCGGTGTATGTGGGATGATAAAGAAGAGCAAAGAATGAATGATGAAGTTGTACAAGGCAGCGGTTGGTCACAACAAATGTCGAGCCAATTCTTGGAGTGGGCATATAAATTTATGCTCTCTAATTTGGTGGACATGGAGCAGTGGTGGTAGGCAATCTTGAATCCTTGTCGAAATGTTAAAGAAAACATTAACAGTGGAATGGAAGGTGTATGAATACATGAATATAGATTGGTACCATCAATAATTGAAAATGACGTCAGGAATTACATGTAGGTTGTTTCCCATGTTTGTTTTTTGTTTTGTCATAGAGGGCATAAAGTACAAGATGATCAAGTTATTGTAAGCTGTTTAAACCCTGCATACAAAGGTTTTGAAATTAGTACGTGGTGAGAGCTACAAAAATGAGAAAAAAAAAAAATTTAGTGGTTGAGGGACTAAGCTGTTGCTGATGGTGTTAGGAAGGGATAGAATCCTATATAGAATCTAAAAGAAAATTGAAAGTGCTTACACTATAAGAAAACCTTGTTTTTTGGGACGTTCCTAAAAACCATGGAAAAATGTTTTTCTATACTTTTTAGTAGTCAACTACGGTGTCTTCTAAAATCTGTCTCTATTGACAAGCAAAAAATGTGCTAAAAATTCATGAAACATTAGGAATTTTAGGCTTGTTTTATGAAAACATCCATCAAAATGTAATGTTTTTTTCCATAAACTTTCTGCCATGTAGACACCACACGTCAGTGACCTGTCAGCCTGCTTCCACTGCCCTTTTTTTTGAAATATTTTTTTTTTTGAATTTTTGAATTTTTTTTTTGAATTTTTTTTTGAATTTTTTTAATTTTTTTCCAAACAGCTTGATGATTTTGGGTTCTGTGACGTGGCAGTGGCAGAGTCTGACGTGGCACAAAAGCAAGGTATTAAAGTTGATATTTATTATGATGGAATAGTGTTTCATAAAACATCTACAAGGATGTTTGTTCATACATTAATGAGTACACTACAAGAAGCAAGGTATTCTAGGTGACATTTACTATGATTGTGCACCAATGGCGCACATTTTCTTTCTAGAATGTACTCATGAGATTTAGCCTTACAAATGGCCCCAAGGACTTTTGCCTACTGGCTTCAAGGATTCTAATTTGTATTGATCAACCCATAATTTGTCCTTGGTCTGTAGTTCCCTAGCTCCTCGCCAATTCCTGACCTGAAAAATAGCCTCGAGTATTACATCCACCCTATGCTTCATGGATAGCAACCTGCAATTTGGTAGACAAGAGATAAGTCAAGCTCCCTGAAAGATGTATCTGGTGGAGAAGCTTAAAAAAATTGGAAATATTTCACGTTCCTATACGACTTATGGATCCCGTGATTTGACTTTTGCAGTACTAAACCAAATATTAATCCTCTCTTTAGTCAAAGACGGACTATTACATACTTGATCCTTGATGTCCATCTTATCAAATTCATCTATACATGATATGCCATTGTCTGCTAGCATCAATGCTCCTGCCTGTGTATGCACAATACCGGCTAAGTAAGAAACTTCACAAGCAAGTAATGGAAAACTGAGCCACTAGCCAACTCTGCATCCTCAACTTCTTTTAATAAGTCTAGAATAACACGATTAAATTTCACAGATTAGCAACTATTTTGAGCTGCAAGTATGTGCAATATGATACCTCAATGCAGAATTCGCCAGTTTCAGGTTCTTTAACAACGCTAGCAGTGAGACCTGCTGCTGAGCTTGACTTTCCGGATGTATAAACAGCTCTTGGAAGAAATCTAGCCACGTACCTAAAGAAACAGAAACACATATATACATAAGAAAGGACAAAGACTAAGCAACACTTTTTTGCTATCCACGCTATATATAAAGTTAAAGAGGAAAACTGATAAATCAATGCACATTAGAATGACGGAAACTAGCAAGAATGGAAGGAACTGAAGGCTTCAAAGTTGAAAAGCTTTGAATGAATGAGAATAAACTCCTACTTTAAGAACTCAGATTTTGCACAGCTGGGATCTCCAACAATGCAGACATGATGTCTCCCCTCAGATTGATGCCCTCATGTGTTTGCTTATGGACACCACCAAATAGCATGAGTAATATTGCACGCTTTTATGTCCTGGTGCCCAAACACGGTAGGGGTCACGCTTTGGATTAAACGATCATATATTTGCGGCTATTGCAACATTCTCAGTACCTCTTCCTTTTCTTCATCCTATAATGCATTCCAAAAATTTCATGTTAGTCCAAACACAGATCTTAAGAAGAAAAAGAAAAACTACTTTGAGGTGAAGCAAGATTCATGATCGCCATCACTGTCGCAAGAATATAAGCACTGCTCTTACTTTAAGCTCAGAAACATCCTCATCGTGTGTATTACTATCCTTTCCACTTGATCTGATATCAATTTCATCCTGCTGTCTGTTAGCAGCCTGCATATGAGCGAGGACAAAGATTGAAACCTTTAGATACATAATAGGAACGTGATGTGGAATTAATTCATGAATACAAATTACCTTACAAAAACAAACATTTATGATATATAGATAAATACACGGCCAAACAAGCATGAGAACAAAACGAGAACTCAGTGAACAAAACAGAGGACTAAATAGCAGGGAAATGGTAAGGATACGACGTTAAATAGTCCTTTTGACACACATATAAAAAACAGACTTGAGATAGTGCTGGCCACATCAATTCGGTAGTAGTGCGCCTTCAACTCTTTAGATTTAGATCTCACTAACTAAGCTAAAACAGGTTCCTAGAAGTAATACCTGGATAGAATTAGCTAAGAAGGCAAGCCAGTATGAAAGATCTCGAACTCCAAGGGCCTTGATGCCTTGTAAGCCTTCACCAACATTGCCACCACGGTTACTTCTGTCACCAAGCTTCCGCCTTGATTCAGCCTTATCTTCAGGCGCAGATATAGCAGCTATGTCCGGGATCACCACTACAGTCCCTGTAAAAATACATCTGCAGCGTACCCAGAAGACTTGTTCGTTTACAAAAATCTACACATAATAATTCATGGCAAGCCAGCCATGACTTCAAAACAAAGCAGGGCTGCTTCACAGGTTTTCAAAATGCAATAAAAATTAGTAGAACAAAAGTATAGTTGTTCCAATTCCTTGGCTCTCAAATTCATTAGCAGGAATAGATATCGACCATAATTCTAATTGGTTCCTAAAGTATTAGGGAAAAAGTATCAAAAAATCCACTTGTCACCAGCACGTGCACTTTCAACAATTTCATGGCGTATTATTATATCAAGTGTACGTGGTAAAGAACCAGCAGGAATTTCATTAGAGTTTTCCTGCATCCTAACTTGCTGCCAATCTAAGAACGTGCTACCAGTCCTAACCAGCGTAAACCTATCAGAATTTGAGCAGGTTGCGTTGGCCCACAATAAAGGGTGACACATCCCAACCATTCGTATCAGAAATCAGCAGGTGCTACAGATGACACACATACTCATCAAGGAACGACGACACTAGAAGTCGTAAGAAGGATAAATTGCAATCAAAGACAATTCAGATAGATATCAAGAGAAAGGTAGGCACTTGAATATACTTGAATTGTTGTTCAACGTTCTTAATAAGAGCGCCACAGTCCAAGCACTTAAAATTTCCAGAAAGCAACTCTGGTCGAACTTCACTGGTTCTTGTGACAACTCCATTGATTCTTCACTGGTCCAGTGAACTTCACTGGCTCTTGTGACAATTAGTCGAAGTTGGATATATCAGAGTAATATAAGAATCAACTTACAAACAAAGAAATACTTTGTCCAAAATTTTTGAAAATACATTTTATGAGAAATGTTACAATTTCACCTCAGCATCTTGGGATGTAAGCTAGGCATCCAACATAAGTTCAAATGCTTGGTGCAAGAGAGCTCTGCAGAAATAAAGAGAATGGGGTTGTATTGAGTAACGTGTCATTCCTCAAGACCATGCGTTTTCAGATAAGTCAGTTCCAAACATATATTTGGAGAATTTTCTTGAATTTTCCAAAATGGAGAGCTTATAATGTACTGCAAATCTATATCAGGTGATAAATTTGATTGACAAACTTTGTGACAATGGTTCATGGTTCCACACCAGGACGTAAATGCTGCAAATAGTTTTACAACAACGAGTTTAGTAATATAAAAGATCTTCAAAATGCAACAGATACAAATCCAAACATAGAGAGTTAACCTACTCAAAAACAATGTGGATGAAATCCACAGTTACTGGACGCCACTCCGTAAAAAATTAAAAGCAAGCAACCTAGTCTAGAGCTGAAAGAAAATTCACTGCGTACTTATTGTTGCAAAAAGAAGTCTCTCATTGTTTGTAACACCACTTAAAATTGGCAGCACACGAGATAAAACATACTTAAACCGAGGGGCAAACTACAAATCTTTCATGATCAATCCAGATTTCCAGTGAGAGTGGACTAGCACACAGGACAAAGTATGAAACCGAACAATGTAGTTGGAGTTTTCTTCGAGATTAACATCTTCGACGCATGAGTCTAGGACCTTTTAGTGTTTTCCAAGTTCATCGTCAATGTCAATTCATGAAACGTTTGAATTTGATAGGGAAAGAAGGACCAGAATTATATTTACCATAAGATGTCACAAACTCGGCCAATGTCTCACCAAACCCGGCAATAGGAACTCCACCTCCAACGAGTTGGCTGAATGTTTCGTCCATAAGCTGATGCACTCTTCAATCATTGCATTTGCTTGGCACTCAATACACAAGTCCATGATATATGATTTTGGCAAATCACGCAATTGTCCACCACTATATCTGCAAATCACAAGGTCCAGGGTAAGACTCCAATCAACCATGGGATCACATGTAAAACCCTCAAAAACAAGCAATTGAACGATGCCAGAAGAATCGGATTTCTTGACCAAACACACCCCAAGCCTAGAGCACCACATAATTCCACTTGTTCATTTTTCCATTAATCTTCATAGCTCCCCTAATCAAATATGAAAAGACAACCATGCCACAACTCTAAACCCTAATTTCTTCAACAAACTCATCTTCAATGTCATTGTCTCCTCCTCTTTCTTCATCCTACATTTTGATTCCAGCAAATTGTACGCACATGAACAGAACAACATTCAAAAATACATATAGAATGGCATACTTGTTTCTTGACCTATTCTACCAGACCTCCTCCCCACCCTCCACAAATTCCACACAAACACCACAAGTGCTTGCTTAATTTGATACCAAATTTGGTAGAATGAGACAAAATTTGCAAAAGTATCACTTGCATGAGACTCACCTCTTCATATGCCATAAAACACTATTAAGAAACCCTAGCTTATTATCTTCAAGAAGAAACCATCAATGTAACACTAGTGTATGAACAATACAAAAGTGCACGAGAAAACAAGTCCTTAAAAACACATGAGCAAACCAATCTCTCAATCCTTCAAACCCTAAACCTTTGACCATTTCAATCCCTACCACTGCAATTCCTAATCCCAAACATATGAATTAACTACTGATTGAGAGCAAAGAAAACTTTAACAAATTGCCTACGTACACCCTAAAACCTCTAGCAAGCACCAAACCAAACTTTAAAACTCACCGAAGCAATCTCTAAACCTCTCAATCCCTAAAGCTCTCAAAGTCTCACCTGACCAAACTCTCTCAATCAGCTCTCTTCAATTGGTATTCATACCTCAAAAATATGCCAAGTTGTCCACCTACAACCTCAATCCGCCTAAGTTGAGAAGCACTTTCAACCCAAATTCCCTCAAATTCTCAATTTCTCAAGTTTGTCGCCTACATTGTCCCTCCACTATTCAGATATCTGCAGCCAATACAAACAGAGCATCCACCAACAAAATGAAGCAATTAGAAGATGCAAAACAAGAAGAGTTGTGAGCAATCAGGCCCCAACTCAGGGCGCTGAACCCCAACAAACAAACGGCGCTGATCATCCGCCCTTAGAACCATCAAAGGCTCCTACTTTTGTAGAACTTGGCACCTAATCAACGACCACAATCAACTGAGTGTTGGCGTGATCAACGGCTCCCT
The DNA here is from genome assembly GCA_963969595.1 of Neckera pumila. Classification (NCBI taxonomy): domain Eukaryota; kingdom Viridiplantae; phylum Streptophyta; class Bryopsida; order Hypnales; family Neckeraceae; genus Neckera; species Neckera pumila. Next base: position 5,185,448 of record OZ018418.1, read on the forward strand.
TTCTTCAGCTGAAATCTAATCGACGGGCCTTAGAGGGGGGTGCAGTTTTTTCAGGATCGACATCAACGGTTCTCATTTTTTTTACCCGGAATAGAGAAGGTAATTGCAGGGCCAAGGTCTGTTTGCCTTTTTTGGTTACATTGTTGGTATACCAAAAGAAAAGAGCGGATAATGAAATTGAATGGAAGTAAAATTAAACCATAATCATCAGTGCATTCCAATATTAAGTTAGAGCTATGAACAATAAGCACTTAAACATAAAATAGAATGTCTGTTGTTGCCAAATTTATAGGGAGTGGAAAAGAAGAGCTTCATAATTGAAACTTCATTTTGCAAAAGTAGTTGTAGACCTTGTACTTACATGAAATAAGTGAATTTATGAAGTGGGAATTCAAAAAGTTTAATCCCTAAAGGATCGAGGCCTTGTTTTTTGCCAAAAAACACTTTGAGACTGCAATTTCTATTGCAAAGACCAAAAAAACTGAATTTTTTTATTTGCACATCTTACCATATAATCTTACACCTAACTAGTATAATAATGTGTAGAAAAAATAGTAGAATTTCTAAATGCACAAATTGCAAGATATTTGCATTCAATTCCTAAAGGACTAGCATGCACTTTTGGCAATAAAGCAATTTTGGGCAAGCTGGTGCAAATGAATATTTGCATATTTCTAGTTGAAATTTAACCAAAGGTGTGGACAACAAATATCTTTTGTATGCATTAAATTTCGTGACATTTTGAAATATGAACCAAAAGTGAAGGCCTAATATGTTATTTTTTTTGTAAATGAGCGGTCAAAACAAATAAGACAAAACCATTTTTTTCAGAAAAAAAAAATTTGAAATTGGTTTATAAGATTTATATATGCATAGAAAGCTTTGAATCATTCTATTTAGATCAATGACATAAAAGTTATAAGAAGTTTTAGTTTGCAAGCAATTATGGATTCTAAACTCTAAAATAAACTTTGAAGTCGTTAATGAACTCAATTTTCAATATTTTTGGAAAAAAATAAAATCATAAAATTTACTTTGTTTAATACAACATTACAACCATTGAAATTGGCATTTTTCTATTCCATAATCAAATTCTTAACAATTTTGTATTTTGAACCATTTTACTTCTTTCTATGTACTATTTTTTTCCTCTATGTTGTAGAATTCCAAATGATTTAAAAATTTTCAAGCATGTAGCCAGCTTGTCTAGGAAAATAGATCCAAAGAAGTACCACCATTTGGATATTTTTCATAGAAAAGTGAGGTTGTGAAGTACAATTGCCCTATTATTTGGATGGCCAAAAAAATGATTTCAATAAATTTGAATGCTTAGATCTTGCAATCCATGTGGTGAAATTTTTAGCACATGTTCTCAAGTTAGCATACTACAAGGTCCTATGGTGACATGTGTCAAAAAAGTTTCTTTTCAAAAATTTAGGGCTTGTATTAAAATTGGCAATTTTTGAGCATTTTTGGTGAAAACATAGTCATGGAACTTTAGGAGTCGAAGTGAAAAAAACAAATTTTTCAGCACCTTGAATGACTAGATTTTTTGACTTGAACCTTCTCAACCCCTAAAGGACCATTTGTCCCTTTGGGAGACAAATTGGATTTCAGGCAGGTATCTATGGGTTGAATTTTTGTCCTTATTTTTTGAAACTTTTTTTTTAAGATCGAAAAACTGATTAGCTTTGTGGAAACATATTTTTTTTCAATTGGTGCCTACGAACAAAAGTTATTTCCAAATAATCTCAAAATAGATAGAACAAAGGAGAAGGGGCAGCAAAAATTTTAATTTCAATAATTTTAATTCAAAAAATTCAAAAATTTTAATTCAAAAATTTGATAACTTTTTTCTCATAGATTATACTTTTGTCTACACAAAAAGCTTTGATTCATTCCATTTGGATTTGTTATGAGAAGGTTTCAAAACTTCTTGTTTTTCAGGCAATTGAAACATCTTCTTGAAAAAATAACTTATAGGATTCATTTTTGAATGCAATTTTTTACAATTTTTCAAAAAACAAAGTTCTACATGGTTTAGTTTGCTTGCTAAAGCAATCTCACCTTTGGAATTAGTGCATTTTAATTCCATCTTAGAGATATTAATAATTTAGATTTTCCTTCTATCTTGTACCTACTTCTACTTAATAAATTTTTAAAGTACAAAAATTTCGTTGTCTTGGAATTTTTTTTGTAGACTCTCAACTCAACTCTAAATTTCAGGTCTAAGAGGCATGCGGACCGGAAAATAATGGAAATTGCTGGAACTTGCATCAACACCTCTTTTTAAAAATTATCATTTTTCCACTTAGCTAGCGAGGCATGGAACAAGATTTTGTTACATTGGAATTGTGATCACTGCAAGTAGAGCAATCTTCATTGTCTTATGCAAAGGAGGAGGCACTTCTTTCCTAACATTGTCCAAGGGACAGCAACTGTCCAGCTTTGTTCCCTACCCAATTCCTCATTGCTTGCTATAAAATCACTATAACAAATTTTTTGGGCTACCCGCTAAGGACCTAAAATGTCCTTTATGGGTTAAATTTGTATAGTAGAGAATTGAGTTGATAATCTACGGAAAAAAAGAAATTCAAAAGAATTTTTTTTTTTTTTGCTCTCTTGGGTGAAAGAAGCAAAAATGATAGTTTTGAGTTGGTTTTGACACTTAATTTTCATTTTTTTTTAAATTGTCAAGTAGAAGTAAGTACAAGATAGAAGGAAAATCTAAATTATTAATATCTCTAAGATGGAATTAAAATACACTAATCTGAATGCTGAGATTGTTTTAGCATAAAAACTAAACCATTTGGAACTTTTTATTTGTTAAATTGTAAAAATTGCATTCCAAAATGATTGCCGCAAGTTATTTTTTTCAAGAACTGAAGATGCTCTAATTGCCTAAAAACAAGATTGTCCATAACTTTCACATCACTTGTCCAAATGAAACAAATCAAAGCTTTCCATGTAGATAAAAATATAATATATGAGAAAAAAAATTTAATTCAAATTTTTGATAATTTTTGGTTATTAAGCCTCCCAAGTTTAAGCTTACTTGGGCATAACTTTTGTTCCTGGGCACCAATTGAAAAAAATTTATATTACCACGAACCTAATCAGTTATTCAATCTTCCAAAAAACTTTCAAAAAATTATGTCAAAAATTGAGACTGTAGGTACCTGCTTGAAATTTAATTTGTACGCAGAGGAAAAATGGTCCTTTTAGGGGTTAAGTGAAGATGATTGAAAGTTTGTTAAAAAATATAGTGAGGTTAGGTTGCCTCAACATTTTGGTTCTTTTACTTTGAGGAAGTCACCTTAAGCCATCACAGTAAACAAATATTTCTTGCACAATTTTAGTTTGTACACATGTAGGTTTATTAGTCCCAATTACTGCAATATTTTATCCAAAAGTAGTGCATTCTTGTACATAAGTAATAAATATTTATACACTTTAGTATGCCAAGAAATTAGTGAGAGGAAACCTAATTTGTATAGTAAAATGACATGTATAAATAGATTCAATCTTCATTTTCTAAACAATAAGGTAGCCCCGTATGCAATGGAAGCTCCTTGAAATTGTGCCACACTTTAAAGTACTAGTGAATAGTAAGACCTGACAGGCAGAGCTGTAAAAAAACAATTTCCGAGTTGTTTTTGAGGGAGCAGAAGAAACTGTAGTAAGTTATATATTGGTCGTGGATGGAAAAAGGTCTTTGGGCAGTACCGCAGTCGCAATGGCTACGCGTGAACTGTCAGAAGAAATTCCAGGTTCATTGAAACCTTCTTCATGAACCAATACATAATACTGTCTATTTCAAAAAAAAATTTATCGATTACATTCCAAATCCACTAATATGAAAGAAGCTTTTGGTATTAGTTTAAAAAATATTGTGCAACGCTATCCATTGCAAATCATACTTCTCTACTATTTTGTGATTTTAGAAATGAGTGGAAAGTGTTGTACTTTCCACAAAGAAATTGTTAGTGCAAACTAATTAACCCCAAAAGGTTCAAGGCCTCTTTTTTTTTGCCAAAAAAGACTCAAAACTGCCATTTCTATAGCAAAGAATAAAAAAATTTGAAAATTGTTTTTTTTGCACATCTAACTATAGGATATTACACCTAACTAGTATGAGAATGTGCGGAAAAAATTTCAGAGTTTTTGACCTTATAGATTGCAAGATATCTATGTTCAAAGTGAAAAAAACAAATTTTTCAGCACATTATGGGACTAGATTTGATGACTTTGAACATTTTTAACTTAACTTTTTTTCACTACAAAGTTTTGAGCTTTAAATCGTTCACTTACAGATCAGTTTTGCATAATAATAGAAATCCGAAGTGGCTCAATAATATAGGGCCTTATAATATCCATTCTCACCTAGTCAAGTAGTATACAGTGCATTAGTATTCCTTTTTCATTCCACTTCTACGACTTTGTATTACATTTTTGTACTTATGCAAAGCAGTTTTATAATGCTTTGATATTATATAATAATTTATAATGCTTTGATTTTGTATAATAAATACTACCTTTATTGCTTCACATGATTGTGCATTTGTGCGGTAATATATTCGTCAAGAAAGAAATTGGTGTCCTTATTCTTTTTCCAAAAATTATCAATTCTAATAGACTAATAATAACAGAAGGAAGGGCCTTTCTATTTCCACTATTCTATGTAGTTATAGAGAAATTAACTTCCAAGACGTGAAGCCAAACTAAGTAAACAATGCATGTTCTTCTCATTCTTGATTTTTTGTACAGGAAAGAGGAAATGGTCCAAAAAAAGAAAGGATTTTATTTCAGAAATATATATTGGAACGTAATAATGGGATAAAATAGATGTTATTTTTTTTATAATTTGAAGTCTCCACAATTCTTTAAAAAATTTAATAAATATAGGAACATAATAATGCAATAAAATGGGTGCTACACTCATTTTGGGGGGATCCAGGAAAGTTTCAACTGTTTTCTCTAAAATTAATGATTCTTGCAATTTTATTAAAAATCCGCGGGAAATTGAATCACTTTAGAAAATGGAAGTCTTTCTTATCAAAATAATTCATACATGAAGAAAGACAATGAAGAGGAGTATGATTCTTCTAAATTAAGTAGAAGAACATAATAATGAAAGAAAATCTGTGCTCTTCTGCATATTTAATAAATAACCCTTCACAATAAAAAATCCAAAAGGATTCTTATTTTTATTAAAAAAAAAGGATTTGGATAGTACTAAATGGAAATGACTATTTTTTATGTATGAATAAATAACATTCATTCATAAAAGAAAACAACAAAGACAATTTGCCTTCCAAAAAAAAATTCAATCAAACATAATATTGATAATAGTGAAACAAAATGGGTGCTCTTCTGATACAACTATACAAGAAATAGTTATTCACAAATCTAAAAACGGAATGGGGTTAAGGCCTTCACTTTCTTCCAACAAAATTCGGAAATAGTATTAAGAATTAAAAAGGGTGTTTGTTGTTTGAAAAAAAAGACTTGGAACCTCCAAGAAAAATAAATAGCAAGTTAGCAATGGCATTTAATTTTAAAAAAAAATTGGAACATAATAACATAATAAAAAAAGGAAGTGACTAAGTAAGTGCATGTCTTTTTATGTGCACAGGAAGTCGGAAATTGTCTACAATTATTTAGAAAAGTAATAAGTACTTTTACTTTGGTTTGAATATTGGAAATAAAATAACCTAAAAGAAAAAGTCCTTTTGAAAATAAAGAAAAAATATAGAGAAGGTTGTCATTCTTAAAAATATGTATATCAAAACCTATTAACAAAAAAAACCAAGTGTTTTCCTTCTTATATTGTAAATTTTACTTCAACTATCAAAAAATGAACGGCGATTTAGGATTTTAGAAAGAAAAACATAATAAGAAACTCAAATACGTATCTTTTGCTTATGAATTTCATTATCCTAAACCCGTAAACAAATAAGGCTATTTTCCTGCCAAAAGAAACTGAAAACAGCCAATTCCAAAGCAAAGACCACCAAAAAGTTGGAGTTTTTTTCTTCTTTTCATATCAAAGCGGAGAATCTTACACGTAAGTCGTATGACAATGTTTGGAAAATATTTAAGAATTTCAGACCGCATGAATTGCAAGATATTTCCATTTGAACTATGTGGGAATACGAATATCCCAGTAGATAGAAAATAGGAGAAAATTGGTTTAGCATAGTTTATTTTTTTTTGAATTTGTTATTGGTGTCCAAGAATCCGGGTCAGCTAGAAGGAAATTAGAAATAGCTAATACCTGGATTGCTAGAACTCCTAAATTGGATAAATATTCCGGTTAAGACGAAAGCCGTAGGATGGAAGATGGATTCGGAAAGCCTAAGACTAGTAGCCTTCCGACCTAGACCTCCTAGGGCACCTTTACGGGAACGGTTTCATAGCCGTTCCCCTAAGGGAACTGTCGACCAAATGTCGGGTACTTAAGGGCACAATTTTCATTTCTTCTATCTCTTTCTTCTTGTACTTGTGGTGTGCGCGTAGAGAGTGAAAGTGTGGTGAGTTAGGACCACATTAGGGAGAGATTAGTGAGGTCGGTGCCGATTGCACCAAATTAGCCAGTCGGTAAATTATGGCAAGACCGGCCCGGATGATGTCTTCGGCAATTCCAAAGGATCCAAAAGTCCGGAAGCACTTAGAAGAGGACTTAGAGACGATAGGATGCGTCGGATTGTTGCGATGCCCCTGAAGTTTGAAGAATGATGAGATCATTGCAGAACTCGTGGTAGGAGTTCCGAATCAGTACCAGCTGACTGTGAGAGGCTAGCCCAAACTCTGGATAGAGAACATTTGGGCGGAAGTATACTCGTTTCAGAAAATCGGATTCGGTTTAGCTGTCCGGAATGATAGGACCAGGCAGAGTAAGTTTCGGGATCCGGCGCATAGTAAGGAGGGATACAATATTCATAATTATATCGAGGATAGGCATAGCCGGATTCTGGAGTTCCTTATATCGATTTTGTATCCGAAGAAGCCGACCCGGGTTACGGCGACAATAGCGAGCACCATATTCGGAGCGATGGAAGGCCAGCCAGTGAACTGGGATAGAGTCATCACGGATGTAGTAGAAGACGGATCCGAGGGCACTGAAGGTGCAGGAGCTCCGTATCAGGAATCTGCAGCAGGACAAGACGAATCTCCAATCCCGGGTGGCCTAGTTGGAGAGCGAGCTAGAGGTGGTGAGGACAAAGGAGGCACACGCTTCCAACCTAGTTCGGAATCTGTCGACTTCGGTGGCAGCTCCAGCGGAGCAAGTGTTACAAGCCCGGCTCTTCACCGACAAGCTCACGGACGAAGCTCACCCATCCGGACCGAATGTGCTGAGGGTGCTCATCAATTACCAAGCCCGATGGAGAAGGTGTTGGTAGAGATGCGGCAGCTGCTCGCACAACTTGACCTGAGGAGGGAACTAGATTTTGAGGGTTTCCCGGAAATTGCAAATGCCTAGAATTACTTATAGACTCCGGCCAGAGAAGCAGTTCCAGAGGAGAATCCGGTAAGGGGACAAGATATATTGATTGATGAGACTAGTATGCCCCTGATGTCCGGAAAAGAGGGAATTGGAACATCTGTTTCGGTGAGGATAGCAAGAGCTGTGGTGACAGTACCGGAAGCTTTAACACCAGAAAAGGCGAGAGCCCTGATTCCGGGAACGAGATTTACCTTTCTTACAGGTGAGCCAGCCCGACCAACTGGAGCTGCAATCTTCGCTACACCGAAGTCCGTAGTTCGTCGTAACCTGGCCGGACCATCAGGAGCCATCAAGAATCTGGCTCAGAGTTATCCAGAGAGGTTTACCCACATGCAACAAGCTTCTCTGCCTAAGGGCAACAAAATTCCGTTGGAGATTTCGGACGATGAGGAGGAAGAATGCAAAACCAGAAGGGAGTCGGAGGACGAGGCCACTCCGCCTCAAGGGCGCACAATCATCACCCGGGCATAGACCAAGAGCATGCCGATGAAGTTGTCTCCAACCAAGGCAGGGAGCAACGTGAAGAAATCGCGGAGGAAGTAGTTAGTTTGATGTTTTTTGTTTTGTTGTTTTGAATTCAATCCGTATCGGGTTTTCCGGAAGTGGAACTCGGTTCTGGATTTTTAGGAGGCCGTCGGCTTGGATTTCTCGGGTATCTCGGGTGTTAGTTTGATTGGTTGCCTGGATTTCCGGGTGTGCCCTTTTTGCTTTTTGGCTTTTTGATTTGGGTTTTAAAGGGAGGGCAGGTTTGTTGCCCTCTCATTCCATTCCAGCCCAATAGAATGTAGTTTGATTGTATTCTTCTCCTTTCTTTATTCGGAGACCCTCTTGTGGATATTTCTGGATCCGGCTATGTGCATGATCAAGAGTATTTACAAGAGTGTTGAAGTGTGAGGAAGACGGGTGAGGAGGAGTTCGGATCTAAGTGAATTGTGTATGATTGGTAGCTGACTTTTGAGAGAACTCTGGATTTGTGAAGGAGGAGAAGTGCGTTGTGTCTTTAAACTGCTGGGATAGTAATCCGGTTGATTGAGTAGCGAAAGCGAGTCCGGCTGTCAACCCGTGCGGAGATAAGCGCCCGCCAAGGGGAAGTCGCTGCTCTACCGAAAGGCCCGCCAACTTCCGAATCAGTCTGAGAGTCTCGAACAACGTTGCTACTGGTTCCGGGTACTTGATCTGTCGTTGTAGTGAAGGAGTAGAAAGTAGATTTTGAGTGACTTGTTTTCCGGAAGGATCATCCGGAGAGCTATGAGGATCACCATCTGCCTCTTCCCTGCAGCAATTCCGTAAGAGAGTTGTTTGTGTCTTTGTGTGTATGTGTGTGTGTTTTGAACTACAAGTACTAAGTCCCTATCCCTCTAAAAGACCAACGATGGACCCCTTGACGGTAAAATAGGGGTACAGAAAATCAGAGTTTTGATTGAGAGTTACCGGATTCCGGATAAGGACGGATCCGGATTAAATTCCGGAAGGTAGTATTATCCAGAAGGAAAAAGAGTAAAAAGATTGAGTTACGGATTGCTTGGGGTTTGTTTTGAAGAGATATCCGAATAACCTTAGTTTGCAATAACACCTAGAATTCCATGGGACTATATTTCGTGTTATCTCAGCACATCTTTGTATTAAGGATACTTACGCCTGGACTGCGCGTACGACAAACTACATATGAGGTGGTTCTCTAGCATATTGTGGAACTAAATTTCCTGAATTTGAACATTATGCACTTTAATTTCATGCACTACAAAGTTCTGACCTTTAAATCTTTATCAAAAGATAATATGGATTTTTGATGTCCATTATATTGAATTAAAATTTAGTAATTCAGTAATTTTGAGATTATTCTAGCACAAAAACTATACCACGTGGACCTATTTTATTTTAGTTTTGGTAAAAATTACATTCATAAATGAATCCTACACATTATTTCATTCAAAAAGATGCTCTAAGTGCCCAAAAGATAAGATTGCCCACAACTTTTTCAGAACAAATCCAAATGGAATGAATCAAAGTTGTTCAATTAAAAAGAAATATACTGCATCGTGGAAAAAAAAAAATTTAAATGCAAAATTCTATTGGTTGTCCCTTCTCCCCTATTTTGAGCTTTTTGGGCCACAACTTGTGTTTACGGCAGAGGATGATAAAAAAATGATATTCCCAAAGAGATTACCAGTTCTCCTATCTTCAAAAAAGTTGTAAGAAGTGACCACAAGAAGAACTCAGCCCATACGTACCTACTTGAATTCCCAAATGTCCTCTGAATGGATAATGGTCCTTGCGGGGTTATTTAAGAAAGAAAATAGACAGCATATTCATGATTTTGACAAAAATCCAATATTAGAATGCAAGAGAATGTGTGCTCTTCATTTTAGCTCTTATAATAGATATCTAAAACAATTTTGTATGAATTAACAAATGTTTTTATTTTATTGTATAAAAGGAAATATTCTCTAATAAGGAAAACCAAAAAAATGGGTCCTCTTATTTTCAACAAAAAAAAGGTTGAAAAATAAAATCAATTAATCCAGGGTGTTTTTTAATTTAACATACAATTCAAAGACAATAAACTTTAAGCGGTCTTATAATATTTGTGCATTAAAGATTCCCACCCTTATTCCTGGCCACCACTATCTTTTTTTTTATAAAATAAATATTCTATGACCAAAAAAAAGATGACATTTTACATTCTCATGAAGGAAATAGTGAAAGATACTAATCCTTTAACTCCTACAAAACCAACATGCGTTTCTAGAGTATTGACTACATAGACATTTCAGGCATGATGAATGTCACTACAGATTTCTATATTTGGGCTCCAATTTTAATAGAAGATGTAGACGAGGAATCACTGGAAAGCCCAACAATTTTCATATTTTCTCAAAAAACAATTATCCAAGCTATCCTATAATATATAGTTTGTTACTTTGATTTTGAGCTTGGACAGCTCGCGCAAATTCAAATAATTCACTTTCTTCATAAACAAAAAGTAGCAAAACTGTTTTTTAGAGTTTTATTCATAGAGACCTTTGAATCAATCAATTTTCATGAAATCAATGAATCTAACGTTAGAGACATTCAACTCTATAAACGTCAATTACTGTTTCTGTATTTGAAAATATATTTTACAGTCCTTTATTTAAATCAAGTTCCAATATTTTTGAAGAAAATAGAAATCTTAGGTGTAGATTGTTCATTACAACATTGCCACTACTAGGATTGGTCTTTTTTATTTCATATAGAAATTCTTAACAATTCAATATTTCAAATCATATTCATTCCTTCTTTGTACTCACTATTTCTTTCCTATATCTTGTACAAATCCAACTGATGTGAAATATCTCAAGCATGACACCCATTTATCTAGGAAAAACAATCCAAAGAAGCATTACTATTATGCACATTTTTCCATAGAAAAATAAGCTTCCGTAGTGCAATTGCCAAGTTTTTTGGAGAGCCCTCAAAAAGGTTTTATTTCATTTGAATGCTTATATATTGCAATCCCTGCGGTGGAAACTTCTGAAATTCTGTAACAAATGGGATCAAGACAGCATAATACTACATCCAAATGTTACATATGTTGAAAAATTAGTTTTTAGAAGAAAATTAGTACTTCTTAAAGAAATGGGAGGTTCCAAATTTCACCGGTGAAAACATAGTCATGGAACAATGCAAAGGTTAAGGATATATTCAAATACTAATGTGTTGAAATGTCATGGTGCTTTTTCACATCTTTATGGGATTATAAGGGCATAAGCCAATTTCAAAGTCATTATATACATAATATTTCAGGGATACTTTTGAAAGAAAAAACATTATATTTCATAGTTATTCGAAGTAAGGGACATTAAAAAAAGGTGCTCGAACTGGAAAATTTGCACCGAGCTATTAACAATAATCCCTCACGCTTCCACTAATGCTAAGATAGTCGCTTTCTTCTGGCTCCGGCCCCGTCTGCTCCAACTCTTCAGGTAGTGCACCTCTAGTAGCTTTGCTTTCCTCCATCCAATCCCTATTAAAACAACGTTTGCCTCTCAGTTTATGATACTCCTCTAGACGCACTTCAATTTTTTTCGCGTGCAGCTTCACCAACTTCAGAAGATTGGCTAATTCTTTGGAGCTGCTACCATACTCTGGAGCCATAGCCAAATCGTCTAGCTACAACGAATGCTCTACAGCAATTGTGTATAACTCTTTTTCTTTTAAAGCTACTTGCACATCCAAGCTTTGCCTTTCATATTGTAGCCTCAAACAATTGCGTTCCAATATTTCAAGTTTCTTCTGATACACTGCGACATCATCCATCATGTGAGCGCGCCCATCAGCTATCTTGTTCAAATAATTATCTTTACTTTTCTTCAAAGCAACCAAGTACTTGTTCTTTGCAGCTATCTCTTTATTCACAATCTCTAACTCCCACTTGTATGATAACATGTACTCTCGGGTGCCTTCATCTGAAAATTCTTATTCTTTCAATTCTTTCAGTTCCGTAGTTGCTTCCCATAAACATGTTCTTGCACTTGCAATCTTAGAGCCCAACATCTCCACATCGTCATCTAAATCATTCTCATTCTTATTGCTAATGAGCTCGTGGAAATTGTTGTCCACTTCCATTTCCTCCACATCTTCCATACCTTGTTTGGGAATGTCAGGTAAAGTCTCAAACTCCTCAATCTTCTTCTTTCCTTTCCTATCAACCTCCGCCTTCAAGCCCTTCTTATACCAATCCACAACAGCATATTCTTTGTCTTCACTTTGTCAATCATACCCGTCGTACTCATGGGTGTGGCTATCGGAGCTAGAACCATCCGACCACACTACCTCTTCATTAGGAATGCATAACTAATGCCAACTTCTTCTTGGCATCAAGTATGGCAGCTTCAATTAGCATTGTTGCATTGGCAGGATGATTTCCTTTAGGAAGCTCCTTTACAATCGTTCAATCCACCTCTTTCTTCAATATACGCTCGGCATACACCATTTGGACAAGATACAAAGGAAAGCTGTCGTTTTGGAATGGCAAGAATTTCAAATACACTCCAATCCATATCTCCAAGCATCTTTGTACAAAGTCTTCAAAGAGGCGGTATCCAAGATTTGCTTTGTTAGACTCTAAATGTAGCTTGTGACGCCAAAGTGGAAACAGCTTACTGATGTGGCACCAATCTACATATTTTTTAACTGTTTCATGGGTCCAAGGCTTTGGTTCCCTTCTTCAACCCCCCAAAGCCTTAATCTTTTCATGCAAAAGGATAGCCACACGCTTCTTGTGGCTTTTCCTAGTTCTTTTTCGATCCTTATCACAAAGCGCCTTCTTTTGGAACCGAGTTAGCAATTCGGGTGATGTAGACAGGAATGGTGGGGTCTCATCTTCCATAATGATCACTTTGTATTCAGAATGCTGCTCTAGATATTTTGTCTAATGATTTAAGAATGAACTTATACTACACAAACAAGAAAACCCTAAAGCAATCACAATTCACATTTACAAAAATACAGTCATTTACCATAACAAGATGTAAAATCAATCTCAAACATGGAAAAGAATTTTTGGAAATGAGGTGGAAAGGGACAACATATCCCCCTCACAACTCAAGCCCCTGGCCCACGAGTACGCAGTCAGCCACTTCTAGGTAGATAACAGTCAGTATGCAGAGCCAGAAGTGGAAAATGCAAGTTCAGGCAATTGCTTTAATACCCGAAGTCGAGAAGGGGCAAGTACAGGTCTACGGCAAGTGCAGGTGAGACCATTGAAGCGACCTCGGGTTCTCAGCAAACGCGGATACGGGACTTCTCGTCTTGACTGCGGGTACTGGGCGAACGCGGGTATGGGTCCACGGCAACAGCGGGTACGAGTCTAATGCGACCTTGGGTCCTAGGCGAACGCGGGTATAGGTCTAAGGCGACATTGGGTACGGGTCCATGTCGACCACGGGTACAAGTCCCTGGCGACTATATGTAGGAAGCTTGTTTTTTTTGCCATTTTTTATGAAGTGCCAAAGTGGTGATATTGAATGTTATAGTGGTGCTCCAAATTTCAACATTCATCCACATATTAGATAGAAATATCATATTAGCACATATCACCAGGGTTTTCTTTAAGTTTTTAAAAAAGTGCCATAGTGGTAATATAAACTTTTGTAGTGGTGCTACAAATTTCAACATTCATCCATACCAGATAGGAAATATATATATCATATGTCTATAATTTGGTCTCCATCCAAAATTTGGCGATTTCGTCCATTATCTTTTTGTACTTTGAATTTTTTAGGGCGATTTCAACCAAGTTTTTTGCCAATTTTTTTACAATTTTAATGCCAGATTATTTTTTCTAGTGCATTAAAGCATTTGAAAGCCAAAAAAAAGCGTTGCATATCACATATACACTAATTCAGTTTTCATTTTCATTTTGGCAATTTCATCCAAGATTATGAATTTATTTGAAGTTTCTGGCAATGTTGCACCTTTTCAGTATCATTTTTCCCTATAAGCACAGTGCCAAGTCATATAATTAAATCATATTTTGCACTAGATCACCACAAAAAAAAACCTTGGTTGGAAGTTGTCCAATCAAACAAATTTTTTGGGTGGAAGGAGACATGTTCTGAATTTTTTATTTTGTTTTTTCAAATGGGTTGGATTTTGATCAAAATCTGTAGGCAAAACTCAAATCACTACAGTCAAACCTAAATTATAAGAGAAATACCACAAAGTGTTCAAATTTGCCTATTGTTGAAAAACTTATTATTTCAGAATAGGGTTGGTATTTTCATTATTAGATCTTATGCATTTTTTTACAAATTAATAGAAACCACAATTTTGACCAATACGAGCAAAAAGCGTATGCAAAAGATAGAAATTGTACTTGGGGTTAATTTTTTAAATTATATCATCAAAAGTCATTTTTAGGAGAAGCTAAAAATAATTTAATAACTTTCACCATACGGATGCTTTCTACTTTTTGTGCTTCGTACCCTCTTTTTTGATGAAAACTTCAAATTAAGTTTCAGAACTTATATTTTGTAATACATCTGTATTTCTATCCTAACCCCTACAACTCTTAGGGATTACAGACGTCTAGAAAAATTAAATTGTATCAAAAAACAACTCAAAAATACATTTGATAAATTTATCAAAATATCAAAAAGGATTTGGTTACCTTTTTTGAAGCATATTATACAAGTGTGATATTTGTTGTCTGTTCTTGTTTTAAATCTATTAGGAAAGTTTAGTCTTTCAATCATTTGTGGCATTTTTGTAAGTGTACAAATATGTAAGCTAGCCAGCTTCTATATGTATACATATTTAACACCTAAAGGCAAAATGTTAGTTTTCTTCCCCAAAACACAAAGAACTACCATTTTCACAGTAAAGATTAAAAAAATTTGAAAAATGTTTTTTGGCCACAATATGACTGTAGGATCTTAAACCTAACTACTATGAGAATGTTTGTAAATAATTTTAGAATTTCTGACCGCATCAATTGCAAGATCCCCGCGATCAACAAAGAGCCGTATGGCATTTTCCATCAAAAACCACTCAAAACTGCTGTTTCTATAGCAAACAGCTATAGAAAGTTCTAAATTTATTTTTACATATTTAACCATCGGATCTTATATTGCACTAGTGTAAGAATATGCGAAAGAAATTTCAAAAACTTTGACAATCTTGATTAAAAGATATTTACATTCAAACCTAAGGAACCAAGTTTTTTTGCACCTTGTTCAACTAAATTTTACGGCTTTGAACCTTCTCAACTTAAAAATTTTGCTCTTATGATTTTGAATTTCTAATTTTATACGATGAAGAATTGATATAAGAATCTAAGAAAAAAAATTCAAAACAAAATCATTTAGTTCTCACTCATTAAAAATTTGTGAAGTAGAAGTAGGTTCAAGATTGAGAGAAAATGAAATCATTAATAGCTCTAAGATAGGGTTGATATATACTAATCTCAATGGTGACATTGTTCTAGCAAGAAATCTTAACCTTAAGAAACTTTATTGGAAGTAAATTGTCAAATTTGAGTTTAGAAAGGACTCCCAGTCGTTCCAGAAGTTGTTTTTTCAAGGAGATGCTGTAATTGCCCAAAAATTCAGAGTGTCCATAATCAAAAATCCAAATAAACTTGATTTTAATTATTCCATAAATTATTAAGTAGGAATAGATACAAGAAAAATCTAAAATATTAATATCTTTTATATGGAGTTTGAAGTAGCACTAATCCTAGTAGCAAGATTGTTCTACCCCCAAAATTAACCTTGTGGATCTTTTTTTTTAAATTGTAAAAATGGCGTTCAGAAAAGAATTTTATAACTCTGCAAGTTTTTTTCTTTAGGAAGATGCTCTAAATGACAAAAAAACAAGATTGTCCATAACTTGATAATAAAAAATCCAAATAGAATGAATCAAAGCTTTTTAGAGAGCCAAAAAAAAAATCTATAAGAAAAATAAATTTAAAGACTGAAAAAAAGTTCAAAGTTTCATGTAGGGTTTTTATTCTATTTCAAGTTCGACAACCTAAATCAACACGGCGTGCCCACAATATTTAGTAACTTTTTTACCCTTGAAATTGACAATAAGTATCCAACCCCAAAACCTTTTGGAGCTCAACCTAGCCTATTCCATTTTACCAATATCAATTATCTACTATTTCCTTGGCCACTAGATGTAATTGTCATATTGACAAATTGGTAACTTCTCAATGAATAATTCAAAGAAACAGTGATGGTACAAGTCATTTGAAATTATAAGCACTCATGGTACAAGTAGCATTAGCGTTGTGACCTTCAGGGCTCATGATTTAAACGTCTTTTTTTATAGGTGTCACAAGGCCATGATCTCTTAGAACAACAATTTCACCGTGGATACCAGCTACTATTGTGGCAATTCCCTCTACAAGCTATTCATAGTTTAGAATTTCCTTCAATCCTAAATTAACTTCTACAATTCTACCTAACAATTATTTAAGGGATGAAAAATAACTAATTTTTTTTTCCTCATTTCTAATCACAATTCTTGATGAATGGGAAATAACGATTTATTGAATTTTGGATGTCTTTCCTTTCAATCGTTCTTTCAAACTGGTATTCAGAGGCCTGAAGGGATTAATGTTTTCTTCTGAAATAATCACATAAAATAAGTGATGTGGAAAACAAATCTTACAACAACATCCACTGACTGACATATGGATTTCTGAATTGGGTACACTCAATAGTTTGCAAGTGAACAATTCCAATCACATTGCAATCTAATATAGTAGATAGTTTCCAAAACAAAATCAAACTTTGAGATTCTGTACATGAAATTGGGCAGACTGCAAACACAATATTAGATTTACTTATAACATTGCACATGATAAAAAGTACTTTTATAGATTCATATACCATATTACAAAATTAGAGGCAAACAATAGGGCCAACATTTTCATTCCTTCCATGTGCTATCCTCACCACAAGAACTCGTACACTCCTTCTATAGAGGCGAGTCGCAGAAAATTGCTTTGGAGGGCTTCATGCACCATGGTGCAGCCATGAGGGAGTTCGTCACCTCAATGCATGTCTGTCTCTTCTTTGGATCAGGGTTCACAAGTTGACCCAACTTATAAGCAAAGAACCTAGATCCTTCGGCATTCCTGAATAGGTCTGGGTCAAAGTCAGTCATATCTCCAATCCTCATCATTCCGTCAACTTCCCAATAGAATATGAGTCCGAGTGCTGCGTATATTTCCGTATTGATTGCATAATCTCTATGTTCGTATCAAAATTTTGGGGCGCATATATATTTGAATAACTCCGGAGCCACCCACCAACATTGTTGTTGTTACTGTTGTCTTTCATCCACATCGAGGTAGCCATAATGCAATGGGGCTTTTTTGTCAAAACAACTTGAAATTTCCCAATCACAAATCCCAAGTGAATTATATCATTTGAATAATCAGGAAAATGCAACATAATGTTCCTCGGGGACAAGTTATTGTATAACACCAGAGACTTGTGTATGAAATGTGTCACGTACACTAAAGCCCATGCCATCTTTGCCTTGTGTCTTCAGAACAAGCTAACTTTTTTTTTTTCTCCTTCGAATGATTCCTTAGCCGCTTCACTTTGTTCCATTCAAAACTCATTGGTACCTTGCTATCTTGTCCCCTCAACTCATTAAGGTTACCACCATTCCACCATAATGTGTATGCTTCCATAGTTCTTGAATGAATGGCAAAGAATTTAATTATGCCAGGATGATTTAAGGGGCAAGCAAGGGCCTCTATGGATCGTTCCACCCTCGCGTCACGCATATTGTTTGTCTTTGGCAATTTTGTAGCAAGAGCAATGTATGGCGAGATTGTATCCATCCCTTTAATGCGCACCTTACTCACCTTTCCATGTCCACCTTCACGTATAAATCCATTGAGGGCCACCACCTTTGCCAAATGAAAGATCCATGTCACAGACTATCCACCATCTTGCTGAAATGCCGCAAAGGTAGCGTCATTTTTCCACTTGAATCCTTTGGCTGATTGTTTCAATAGTTTCCTTGCTGTTGTCGCCCAACATTCCATCTTTGACACGAGTTCCTTGGCCTGGTCACCTCTTGGATAGCTCGGCATTTGCGGGCGCATTTCTTCCATCAGCTTTTTGGTATTGAATATGCAGTGCTTGACAACGTCATCCAACCAAGCGTATAGTTTGTTAGCATAAGTGAAGTCCACATCGTTAAAAGTCGGAGATCCTTTGCACTTGCTTTATATTAAAACCGTCAAATCATCTGTCAACTTCACGTTGCCCGTCATTGGATCCCTCAAGTATGTGGATTCCAAGAATTCCACACTTTTTCCCTCATACCATTGCAAACACACTTTGTATGCATACTTTGTAAACTCTGAAGGAGGATACGTTGGGTCCCTATCATGTGGTGACTGCTTCTTCTTCCTCTTCCTCTCTCGGCAAAAACTCTCCATTGCCCGACCTGTAGATATAGGCACTTCGAAGTTCTCTACATCATCCGGATCCCAAGGAGATTCCTGCCTTATGCTACTACCTTCCTCTGAGTTAGACATTGTGCTCGTTCAAAACAATCGATGTGGATTTGGGCTAAATCGTACATAAAAAGGGCAAAAATTTACCCCTCCCAATTCACCCCGGCCCACGAGCAGGTAGTCAGCCACTTCAAGGTGGATGAAAGACAATGCACAGAGCCAAGATTGGAGACTGCGGGCGTGGGGAACACTTAAGTACCCGAACTCGCCCAAAGGCGCGTGCGGATAGTGGAAAGGAGGTGCATGCGGGTACAGGGCGACCGCGCATCCGAGATTAGGAGACCTCTGGTATGTGGGGACTGTGTCTGCTTCAATTGTTCGAACTCCATTGGGCGACCGCGTGTAATTCAGGTGACCGTACCTATATAGGGTGACCGCACCTAGGTAGCCATAGACCTTTCTTTTTGAAATTTTTGGTTGGGACCAAGATGGCACTCATTTGAAATTTTGTGAAGCACAATATTTCTACATTCATCAATATTTTGGATCAAAAACACTATTCAATCATAATTTTGCACTTTTTCATCAAAATTAGCTGACTTTGTCTACATTTTTGCCAAAAATCAAAATTTTTAGGCAAAATAAAATTAATTTTCTCTGGCAAAAAGTAGACATTTATTTTGAGATGATGCAATCTGGCCCTATTATGCCAAAAAATAAAGGGCCGGTCGGATGTCTGCGGCACTCTTTAGCATTTGCAATTTATGGCGACCGATTGACCGAGGCTTTTTAGCCGTGTAGTAGGTCACCAAGGCATTCAAAAAAATCCAAATTAGATTGAAATATGGCATCTAATAAAGAGAGAGCAGACTTTTCAGGACTTCTGTGTTTCTTAGATCTCCGTGAAGCAATCTTGCATTAAATGTGGCATGTAAGTTAATAGTGAATTATGATTGAGTGCACTTATGAAGGAACCCGAGGCCACCCTAAACCCTATGAAATGTGTGTTTTAAACATTTATTTGGAAAAGAATGGTAAGTGATTTTGTACTTTTCCCTCCATGAAAGCACAACACTTGACTTTAAAATGTCCTCTCCAAATTAAACCATAGTGTCTTTATTCTTATGTGAAATATCAAAATTAACTCATGATGGCTTGATTTGAGTTTCAAGTAGCAAAATTAAATCATAGTATCTTGATTTTAATTTGAAGTAGCAAAACTAAATCATGGTGGCTTGCTTTTAGTTTGAAGTAACAAAGCTGGCTTGATTTAGGTTTGAAGTGGCAAAATCTAAATTATGGTGTCTTGATTTGAATGTGAAGTAGCAAAATTTAAACTATAGTGGCTTAGTTTTAGTTTCACGTATCAAAATTTAAATTATGGTGGCTTCATTTTCATTTGAGGTAGCAAGAATTAAATCATGGTGGCTTGATTTTGGTTTGAAGTAGAAAATTTAATTATAGTGCCTACATTTGAATGTGAAGTAGCAGATGTAAATCATAGTGGCTTGGTTTTAGTTTGAAGTACCAAAACATAAATCATGTTGTGTTGATTTTAATGTGAAGTAGCAAAATTTAAATCATGGTGACTTGATTTGAATGTGAATTAGCCAAATTAAATCATGGTGGCATGGATTTAGTTTGAAGTAGGTGAATTAAATCAAGGCGGCTTGATTTTATTTGTGAAGTATCAAAGTGAAATCATGGTGGCTTGAGTTTCATTTGAAGTGCAGAAAATGAAATAATGGTATGTTGATTTTAATTTGAAGTAGCAAAATTTAAGTAATGGTGGTGTGAATTTAGTTTGAAGTATTAAAATTAAATCATAGTGGCTTCCTTTCAGTTTGAATTAGTCTATTTTAAATCATGGTAGCGTGAATTTAGTTTGAAATAGCAAATTTAAATCATGGTGACTTGGTTTTAGTTCGAAGAAGTCTAATTTTAATTATAGTGGCTTGGTTTTAGTTTGAAGTAAGAAAATGAAATTATGATATCTTGATTTTAATTTGAAGTAGCAAAATTTAAGTAATGATGGCGTGAATTTAGTTTCAAGTACCAAAACTAAATCATAGTGGCTTCTTTTTGGTTTAAAGTAACAAAAATTAAATCATGGTGGCTTGGTTTTAGTTTGAAGGAATAAAAATTAAATCATGGTGGCTTGGTTGTAGTTTGAAGTACAAAATTTTTTTCTTGGTGAATTGATTATAGTTTGAAGTAGTCTAATTTGAATAATGGTAAATTGGTTTTAGTTTAAAGTAGTCTAATTTGTGTAATCGTGTCTTGATTTTAATTTGAAGCAGCTAAATTTAAGAAATGGTGTCGTAAATTTGGTTTGAAGTAGCAAAATTTATTTATGGTGGCTTCCTTTTAGTTTAATTTGGCAACAGTCGAAAGAAATGTGAGGGAATGTCGTACATTAGCAATATACGTACCCCTTGTTGCGTTCATCAAACCGGTAGAAGTCTCTCAACTTGATGAAGTTGAAGTGCAAGATCTTGTGAATACACGTTTATAAAAAGAAGATGTAGATGACATTGAAATGCCCGAGTATATGGGGCCTTCCGCCTTGCCTTCTATGGAAAACCTACCGTCAATGGAGGAAGACCCTCGAGATGAAGATACAGAGCATATCGAAAATCAAAAAATGAAGAAGTTTTACAGAGCTCAGCTTCTAAGGATTCATGAAGAATTGGCGGCCAAGAAAGAGGAGTACTAGATGATGAGGGACAAGCTAACGGAAGATTTAGGTGTCTTGGTTGAGATGACCATTTGAGTAGATCTTGAAGAGAGCCAAAGCCGTTTGTCACAGCAACATGAAGAGATAACAAACCTAGAAGCCTATTACCTCCAATTCTCCGGAGTGAGGCCATTTAGTTCTAAGGAGAACCCATTTGCAAAAGAAAGGCTTGCCAAAATCATCGAGAAGTGCACGATGGAAGCACATTAGAAGGACATTGAAAAGCAACGTTTGGAGCAGACAAATTCGAGGTTAAATTTTCTTGAAGGAATCAACAACGAAAACCCCCTTGACTATGTCGTGGATGTGTCTGGTTTGGAGGATTGTGCTAGGGAAAACAAGATGCGCTCTAATGAAGTAGTGGAGCTCCAGAAGAGGCTAGCTTATTGTAAGAGCTACAAAAGGAAATTGGAAGAGGTCATTACCCATAGCCATGTTGATCTTGAATGGCAAAATTCATTCCGGAAAGCTTGGAAATTTGACCCTACTTTTTCAGATTGGGAGCGCTCAAAAAACAGCATGAAGATGGAAGAAATAGCGGTGCTTGTTGAGATGGAGAAGAAGAAGAGGAATTCTTAAGGCAAGGTGGATGTTGCATGACACAATTTTGTTGTTGCGGTTGTTGTAAGACTATACACTACCCTGTACATGTAAATATAATAAAGTGTATTATCCATTTTGAAAATTCTAAGCAAGTATGGTAAATCCAACGTACTTCATTGTCGAGCCTAAATGTATATGAGCTTGAATTCCATGATTTGTATAATTTCCGATTAATGTATAGACATGAATGTCTATGATTGTCAACTTTTTTACATTTTTGTAGGCATACATGAATGTGTAATGATATATACCAATATGAAAAGCCAGAACAAGGATCTATAAAGTATTAAGCAGAAATTGACAAAACACAAAGTAAAAGAAAATGAGAACGCAAGAAATCAAAGAATTTTTTTTTTCATATTTCTTTGAAATCAATTCTTTGATGAAACAATTTCAAAATTGATGATAATGAATTTTGTAATTTAAAAGAAGAAAATGAAAGCTCGACAATGTTTTAATAGAAGGTGTAGAAGAAATGGATATGTTTAAAATGACACGAGCATTGTATGCCGGCTACAACACCAAATTTGATGTGAATAAAAAATCCAAATTATATAGAATATAGCCCAGTATCAATTTATAGAAGTCAATTTTATATTTACCAAAATTTTGAATTCTATGTTTATTATCATTTAGTAAATATTTAATCCCTTAAGGCATATAGTCTTTTTGGGAGAGAAGTGTGATATCCTGCAAGTACGTGTTGTCTCCATGTTTGCCATGATTTATTGGAACTTTTCTTGAAGAAAGTAAAATTGATTTATTTTTGGGGGCTTTTTTGGAGTGTAATTGGTGCAAAAGAACAAAACGCATGCCCAAAAATGCTCAAAAAAGGAGAGAAGAGGCAAACAAAGCACCTGCGGTCTCTCCTTTATCCAAGGTCGCTGCAAGACTTGCGGTCGCTGTAGCCTAAGAACCGAGGTTGCCCATATAGCCGCAGTCACCCATATAGCTGCAGTCGCTCTCGATTGTGACGGGACCCGAGGTCGCCCTTTACTTGCAAGTGAATGAGGTCGCTGATTTCCCGGTACCCGAGGTCGCACTATATTCGAGGTTGCCCCTGGTGAACCCGAAGTCGCCCTTGCTGAACCTGCACTCGTTGATGGGATGACCTTGAGTCGTGGAAGTCCGTGACTATAAAGCCAAGGAGGCAATCTTTCTTTGACAACTTGCTCTGAAGATTAGACTCTTGACTAGAATCTTTGAAAGAGGCTTCCTGCGGATGTTTTGGTTCTTTGGAGGGCAATAACCTTGCTTTGAGGGATTCGGAAGAACAATCTTAGCAGGGGACTTTGTCATTACTTCTTATACATTATTAGATTCATTGATTAAACAGTTTTGTGTTGAATATATTACGGATAAACAAAATGGCTGGACGAGGCGGTGGTAGGGAAAATAGTGCAAATGATACACGTAGAGCCACAAAAAAGTGGGACCCCTGGCTAGTACTATGCACTGAGGATGATGCTTCTGCCTATCCTCAAAAATGTGTATTCTGTGGGTGGAACAAAACATTGTAAAGAAGAGGGCATTGAGTCATTTTGGATTTGGTGGCTCAGACACACCAGACCGTTGTAAGAAAATGACTAGGATTGTACGTGACAAGTTTAGGGATTGTCCCTAAATCCATGAGCTATGAAAAGATGTATAAAGATTTTATTATTGGCAACGCTGATGAGTCCGTCATTCCACCTGCACCAAACATTGAGGGAGAAGGCTCTGCAAATCCTAGTGGTACAAATGAGACACCAGCCCCCACCCCTGATTCAGTTGATTCCACATTCACGATGGTCCAAAGAAGGATTAATCGGCCAATCTTTTCCCGTCAAAGAAGTATGGATGAGGCATTACAAGTGGGCCTAAGGCAGAAGTTGAATAAGATGTGGGCTTCTTTCTTTTATGAAACCAACATTGCATTCAATGTTGTGCAACACCCCGCCTTTGTGAACGCAGTGAAGGAAACAGCTGCAGTTGGATTTGTGTATCATCCGCCTTCGTACAACGCAGTGTGAACAAAGATGATAGATGTCAAAAAGGAAGCCGTTAAGAAGGTGGTTTTTGAGCGGACTACAAACTCAATCAATCAATACGGGGCGACTTTTTGTTTGGATGGTTGGTCGGATACCAATGTCCGTCCATTGTTGAACATGATGCTCGTCTGTTCTATGGGGGATGTTTTTTTGGGATTGGTCAATAGCACTGGAGACAGAAAGGACATTGCTTATACGATGGAGAAGATGGGAAATTATATAGACAAGGTGGGCCCTTTGAACATTGTCCAACTATGTATGGACAATGCCGCAATAATGACTGGGGCCATGACAAGCTTGGAAGAAAAGTACCCTCACTTGTATAGACAAGGGTGTGCTATACACATTCTAGACTTATTTTTGGAAGACTGGGAAAGTCTCAATCGATGAAAGATTTGGTACACGAGTGTAGGGATATTGTGAAGTACATCAAGAAGTATCAACACATGTTGGCTCTTTTTCAGAAGTGGTCACCCACCAAAGTCTTGCGACTTCCTTCTGAAACACGCTTCGCCACCAACTTCCTAATTATAGACCAATTGGTGGATTGCAAGCAAGCATTGCATTTTGTGATTAATGATGACAGCTACATGCAATTTAAGTTCAGCTTGGTGAGGAGGAAAAATGGACGCTTAATTCAAGCCGGACCGAGACAGATTCGTCATAACATTCATTTGGAGGCGTTTTGAGTAAAATGTGAGAACTTCTTGCATATGGTAGAGCCCGTACTCCTTGCTCTTTGTCATTTTGATGGAAAAATTCCGGCCATGCCCCGAGTTTGGATAATAATGAGGGAATTGAAAACCCACGTGTATAGTTTGAAGCGAGCGTCATTTTGGTTGGATCCAGTGTTGGCAGACAAATATGAGAAGTAATTTGACGCCCATTGGAAGTTGATGCATATAGACTTGCACTATGCAGGAGCACTCTTGAATCCATTTCTAGCAAATGTCCAAGAAGTTTTTGTCGATGGCCAAGCCAAATGAGCCTTAAATCGAGTCATACGGAAAATGAGTCAGTCTTTAGGAGTGTCGGCATTGGAAGCAATAGATGAGCTTACGCAATTTGAAGAGAAGACAGGGCCTTTTGACCCCATATTGAAATGAATGTAACTTGCTGCCTCATCAGTGGTGGAATCGAGTGTGTGGCAATGCTCTTCCAAAGATAGCAAAGAGAATTCTAGGTTTGACGTGCTCAACGTCTTCATGTGAAAGGAATTAGAGCATGTATTTGTTTGTGCACAACAAAGTGCGGAACCGCCTGAGTACATCCAAGGTAGAGACATTGGTATACATCTACGCGAATAGCAAACTTGAATGCCAGAAACGTGGGTACAATCTAGCCCTTTTCTACGAGCAGCTTCTTTTAGATGTGGATGACACTTCAGACCACGAGGAGAGATTACCTTCTGGAGACGAAGAGGAGGTGGTTCCCGATTTCATGCAAGCAAACGAGAACTGTAGGGACAATGAATGGGCTGCAATGATCCCTCATCAGCTCAGTTCCCCTAGACAACGTTGATTTTTTTCAAATTTGTTTGTGGATGGCAATAATGAGGACAGTGCTGCTGAGGAAGAGGTCCTACGTTCTCCAGAACAAATGCGCGTCCATGCATGGCACAAAGATACGACAAAGAATACTCCGCCATCGGGGAAAAGAAGTCTTGATGACAATAATGGTGATGTACATATTCCAATGCCAAATTTAGAGCCACACGTAAGATCACCGGTACCAACTCAGTCGCCTTTGAAAACGCCAATGAATCCCCGCAACGCTGCAGAAGGTATAGTGAGAAGCGAGCGTCAAGAACAGCGAACTACTGTCGATGAGGTTGAACATGAGAGAATTGCAAATCCTTCAGTATTCAACGCAACTGCCACTCAAACGTCTGAAATTGCCGAGTTCAATGACAATGTGCCATTGGGAAGTCTTTTGCCCATTAACCGTAATGAGGTCTTGAATCGAGGAAGAGGCACAAACTTGCCTACAGCCAGGAGGTCTGCACCAAGTTTATCAACCCCACCAGTACGGTTGCGGGGGCATTGAGGTGCACTAGCAAGCATTGATGAAGAATTCCGTGGCTTAGCTCCGCAACCCACTCAATTGTCATTGGTGCCGGGTCTTGGAGATTCATCATTGGAAGTGCGTAGACACAGGACTGACAAGGGTAGAGGCAAAATGTGTATTAGGAAATCTAAGGAGAAGATACGCAAGAATCATAAACGTGCCAACCAGGTTGTCCAGCAATATAGCATGGGTGCGGATGTTCCACCCAAAATATTGGACAATCAAGCAGAGAAGGACAACACCCCACATCCAACATTAATGGACTCACCAATGTGAATAGGTTCACAAAATGATTGGTGCAAACAAAAGGCACAGCTGGCGTGGATATTGAAGTACGAAATCTAAACTCTGAGGTAGAACGTGAAGTTCGAAACGTACCAGTACCCTGAAAAGATGACGAGAACAAGAGCTCCGGCGAAAACAGCAGCAGCAGAGAGTTGCATGAAGATACAGACCCTGATGTTGATGAATTGCCAGGCAATTCAACTTTCACACTCGAAGACAAGATGTGCATGCAATGTAGTACTGTCATAAGGATTTAGCATAAATGTTATGTATTGAAGATTTGCAGTTGAAGGTCCTTGCTTAATAGCTTATTTGTGAGTATTTTTCCAGTGCCTCAAGAGGCATGTTAGACAATTACAGTGAGACATATATAAATATGGTTTGAATTGTTTTTGTTGTTTTTATCTTCGGTGGTTTGATGATGATCAAAGCCTAATTATAGAAGTTCAATGCTAGTACAACTTCGGTTGGAGTTTTCTTCACACTAATGTATGTGAGCTACTGCTAATATATAAAAAATTATTATTGATATTATTCTTGTGGACTCATATTGGATTATGTATTTGAATTGGAGAGGAGATTTTAACTTCAAAAATTTCCAAGATATACTATAGAAAACATAAACTATAGAAGTTCCTAAAAACAAAATGTATTTTGCGGAATTGTACCCCCCCCCGACCTTGTGGATACAACTGCGATCGCTTTTGGACCCGCGATTGCCTACAAAAATGTTAGCTATGGTCGCTTCGTAATCTGATGTCGTCCTTCTTTTCACACGAGGTCGCCAATCACCCAAAGTCGCCTTTCTATAGAACCCGAGGTCGCACCTGAACCGAAGTCGTCTAGCATTCTGAATCTGAAGTTGCCCAGCATTGTCAACCCCGAGGTCGCCCAGCGTTTTGAACTCGAGGTTGTCCAGCCTTTTGAACCCGAAGTTGCCCAGTCTTGTGAACCCGAGGTCGTCCACGAATCTGAACCTAAAGTCACCCAACAGCCTGAACCCGAGGTCGCCCTAAATTTTGGACCCAATGTTGTCTAAGCTAGACCTACATGCGCCCCCACCCGAAGTCGCCCACGCTGATGTGTGTTTGGATTTCCACGTCGGTTTTTACAACCTGCCACGTAGTCAAAATCAAGTTACCGCGGAATAAAAATTTTTAACCTTACGCGACGGAATGCAACGGCTGTTTGACACTTTGTCTTATATGACACGCGACATCAGACGTCCTATACGATACCAAACCTTAGGAACATGTCAGACAAGAGAACCTTGATCTAGACCGGGGATTGTAACCAAATACTAGAGAACTTGGTCCAAATCCTATCTGAATGCTGAGAACTACGTCTAGAAGGAAGGTCCATTTTAAGAGCAGCATCCCACCCTAAATCAAGAAGAGCACTCCATAAATTTGTGTGGAGAAGGATGGTAGGCTAGTAATCTTGGGCAAAAAACATATGATTGCGGATAATCCAATATAGCCATAAGGCAGTTCCACAAACAATAGACCATAACGTGTGAATTCTATGGAACAATCTAGGAATAGGAGTCCTAAAAATACATTGGATGGCATCCAATCTTTGATGGGGGCCCAAAACTGGAGACGCGCCACGAATATGATGCATCGTCAAAAGTGCATAATTCCAAATTCCTTGGGATCTCGAGCAGTCAAAGAATCTATGCAGAGGCGTCTCTATGACAAGAGAACTGCAACAAACACAATTTGCATCAATCCCTGGATTAATTTTGCCTTGCTATGAGTTAACAACAATGGCATTATGCCAGACTGACCACATAAAGGCTGCCTCTTTTTGTAGGCAGGCTATGATCCAGATATCTCTCCATTGAAGGATATATGACCCCGGAAGCAGAGTAGGCCATTTTGCTGAGATGGGACGCTTCAGTTAAGTAGAAGTTGTAAGTAGCTTACGACCAAGAGTAGCTGTTTACACCATAAGAGATTTGCCATTAGACTACTTCCATCGCCCTGGATCATATTGTAGAAGATGAATAGGTCCTGAGAACAAGAGCTTGGATGGACGTCTTTTCCCTTTCTTGACTTGGGTAACATGAATTCTCCGCACGATACCTCTATGGACTGAATCAGTTGTTACATGCGGAAGGATATATAATTGTCTAGAATGAATGCCCATGGTGGCACGTGTAGAGTCATCCTTTAAAGAAATATCCTGAATTTGAGGACCAAATAACATAGGATTGGGTTCAGACACCTGCCATGTGATCTCTGGAAGTGTTTCATTGGGCATGGAGTAGAGGCCAGCCCAATCCCCTTCGGAAGCTAAACAAGATTGGTCAGTTAAAAATTGAAGCCAGGTATGTGGAATCTAAGAGATCAGAAAGAACTAGTGGTGGTGCTCCATAAGAGTAAGTGGAAATTCCTCTAAGATGGTCTCCCATGTTTTGAATTCACTTGCATTGGCATCCCATAAGTCTCCAACGGTCCGAAGACCTGCCTTAGCTAAGACTCGTGCTTGATCAATTGAGAAATTATAGTTAGAACCTACAAAGCTCGTTGACCACCAAATGCTAGTCAATAGAACCTCAGATGCATTAGTAGGTGGAACTAAATCTATGTGCTTCACAAGCTTCTTCCATGTAGATGAGATGTGATTCTATACTCTTGACCCTCTAGATATCAATGGTCTTTGTACCATAAGCCACGCAGCTGAGGAGAACCAAATCCTTGACTTTGGATGTAGTTTCATACAATGGATCCGGTATCAAAGGAGGGTCTTAAGTCCAGGGATGCCAGGTTCTATGGCATACAGAATCCACTTAGCTAGTAGTGCATTAAGAGACACTTCTGGATCAAGTAGTCGGAGTCCACCAGCTGATTTCGACAAGCAACAATCATCCCAGGTGACCCTGGTTCGAGATAGGTGTTCGGAGCCACTCCACAAGTAGTTATGCATACTACCTTTGGCTGTTCTAATTGCTTGAATAGAGCCGCACCAAATTGCCATAAAGTAGTAAATTGATGAAAGGAGAATTGCGTTTACCACAACTGCTCACCCAGCTTAAGAGAGGCGTTGGGTAGTCCAATACTTCAACTTCTTGGTAATCTTTTGTTGTAGAAACGAGTCCACATCCACAGTCTCAAGTGAAACACCAAAAGGGGCTCCTAATAGTTTCGACAGAGAATGAAAAGGGGCCCAAGTGATCTCAAAAGCATTAAGCCAATCCGGGGGGAGGATGTGTGAGAACCAATATCCTATACTTTTGGTCGAGTTGATAACCGGACCTGACACAGAGCCAAAACGGTGAATGAGATCCACCGTGTTCTTCAAAAACATTTCTTGGCCTAGAATGGAAACTCCATTGTCATCTGCATATTGAGAAAGGAGTTGACGATCCTCCGACTCATGTAATTGGATGCCCAGTATTTTACCTAAACGCTGATCTTCCTTGGCAGCCATGTTGAAGGCTTCTCCAACCAATAAAAACAAGTAGGCAGCCAAAGGACACCCTTGACGTATCCCACGCTGGATGTCAAATTACTGAGATTTTACCATTAATCAAGACAGATGCTGATGCATCCTGGAGTAACATCTTGACAATGTAGATGAAAGCTTCATGGATGCCTGTCTTCTTCATAACACCAAAAAGGAAGTCCCATGAGACTGTATCATACGCCTTTGTAAAGTCAAGTTTTAGAAATATAAGATCCTGATGTGAGTCTTTGGCCCATTGGACAGTCTTGTATTGTAGGAACACATTATCCATTATGTACCTAAGCGGCAAAAATGCAAATTGGTCCAGACTAATGACCTCTTGAAGTAAAGTCTGAAGTCTCAATTGAAGTGTTTTTGCCAAAATCTTATACAAGACATTGAACAGAGTAATTGGCCGCCAATTTCATAGATTAGCTCGGTCACCTTCTTTATAAAGAAGGGTTATTAATCCAGATGTCACCCCTGCAAGGAGTCGGCCTTGAACAATTGATGCTTGAATCATACTAGAATAATCATCACCTATTAAATCCCAAAACTTGACAAAGAAGTCAAGAGTAACCCCATCTGGGCCTGGACTGCGACCCGAAGCCATTTGTTTCATAGCCAAATAGAGTTCATCTTTTGATAGTGGGGCTTCCAATTGAGTAACCATCTCTGGGCTAAACTTGTTAAAGACACAGGAGAGGATGGAATCCTGATCTTGGGCAATTTGAAGGGTTATTGGATCCTGCAAATAGAGCTTAGAGTAAAAGGTGGAACAAATTTGATCCATGTCATTGATACCTTGCCTCGCTACTCCTTGATGATCAAGAAGCTCTGTGATGGACGACGTCTGAGGAACCTTCCTGATGGCCTGGAAGAATTCAGCTATGAGACGATCACCAAATAATCTCCAACGGGCTTTGGATCACACTTTTTTTCCTTCTAATTTACGATTCCCAAAATTGGCTAGTTGGGACTTGATATGGTTGACTTCATCTTGCAATTGGGATGAGTGTGGGTCTAGTTGGAGCTGACCATTTCACTGATCAAGCAGCTTACAAAGTGCCGCTTCTTGCTCTCTTAATTGCTTGGCCTTCCAGATACCAAACCTATGATAATTGCAGATAACCAACTTGAAATTTGAGAAAAAAAAGAGCCTCCTGTGGTGCTGCTCGCCAAGTCTCTCAAATGAGGTACGCAACTTCATCAAGGAATGCCGAGGACATTATCCATCTGCTTGGTCATGGTGTGACAGGGGTCAGCTCAAGAACTACGGACACTAGACTATGATTCGAGCAAGTGTGGTCTCCATGAATCTGATACTCAATTATTCTACTACTATTAGCAATAAGATCAGAAAAAATATAACATCTGTCCAATCTTGCCAAGACTCTTGCCCCATCACTCCTAAGGTTGTTCCATGAATATATCATGCTTGGAGAGGTTCGTGGGCACTCTGAGACCTGAATAGTATCTTTAAGTGAGTTAAAAAGCAAACGTCAAGCGCAGATAGAATTTTGCCACAGGAACTAGACTTGTCCATCCTATGTTCCACCATGTTGAAGTCTCCTAACATAATCCACCGACAAGATGTTGGTAATTCATTTCTCATAGTTTCCCACAGAAGACGACAGGCTAAGGAATCACAAAGGACATAAACATTGATAAATCCAAGGTCCCCACCTTGAATTCTAAACATAATGAGCCATTAGGCTTTACCACCAAGTATAGACCCTAACTGAGAGATCAAACTTGACCATTGGGGAGAAACTAAAGTAGCTAATCCCCCTTTGCCAGCTGAGGCTCCATTTGCAGTATAACCTAGTTCTGCTTCTGTGAACAAAGTGGTAGCCCATTTCCACAAAATCCTTCCAATGTTAGAGGCGTTGGAACCTTTGAGTTTATGCTCCTACAAGAAGAGAATGTTTACTGGATCTCTATGGATGTAGTTTCTTAGATTATCTACTGCAATAGGGTCATTTAACCCTCCGACATTTTGAAACAAACTTTTAAGTTTCATAAGCCCCGTGGATTAGAAGTTTGCTGAGCGCTCCTTACGCAGTCTATAGATTGGGTACGCCTAAGTCCCCAAGAATCAAGATTGGGGTCAGTAGCCACTACTTCGATTCTAACCTGTAGAATTTGAGCTTGCCTAGATGCATTCCTCAGTTGCCTGGCAAAAACTCTAATTTGGGGTTGAGCTCTAAAGGAAGATGGATCGATACAGTCCAGTGCAGCAAAGAGCATGTGATAACCTGGAAAGCTACGTTTGTCCTTATGTCAAGCAATGGTGAAGGTGGGCTAGAAAGTCCACTAAACTCAAATAAGTTATTTTCCACAATGTTGGTTTGAGCATCATTCAACACAGGATCAATTGTCTTGTTAACAAACCCAACTGACAAGCTGTTAGGTGACTCAGGGATAATAATGAATGACAAACTGGGGGTTTTTTTCTAGAAGGAGAAGAGCCCACCTAGGAATTATGGGCTCTGGTTTGGCTATGGGTAACTCTAAGGGATGAAGGCTCTATGGGATTTGGAGGAGGAATTCTGACAATAGGCAAGATACGAGTTGAGGTCGAGACATGGATACTCGACGGAGGTTTGTTAGGAGCAGATTTTGATCTTGACTGGTGGTTAGAGGAAGAGGGAGGAGGGGAAGGGATGGAAAGGGATTTGGAGATTTCTACTCTATTAGAGGTCAAGTTCTCTTGCAAGTTGCTGCGATCTGAATAGTCTACTATGTGAAAAGGATTATGATGATTCATAAGAGGGGGAGTACAAGGAATAGCATACCTAGGATAATTGCGCACTTTTGCAGTGGAGTAGTTAACACTACAATCAGGTTCGTCTGAAGAGTGCTGTGAATGGAAAGAAACTTGGTGGAAAACTAAGGGTTGGTCAAGAAAGTTGGGATCTTCCCTCCTTTCCACTGGAGACCTGCCGTACCCAATAGTGACTAGAACTAGTTGGGGTGGGAGATTTTTTGAAGGAGCACCCTTGGCGGCGTGGTGGGACTAGGATAAAGCCATCTTCATTCGGTACTAGATTAGATCTAGTGGGAAGGTTACGAGTACTACTATGACGGTTGAAGCACTTCGACTTTCTGTTCTCTTTGGAGGTAGATGTCCTTGGTTGTGTCACTCAGGTTTGGGGTTTTACTATATCAGGGGACGAAGGGTGGACTTGAGGCTGTGGTAGTGGACCACAACTATCTAGCTGAAAGCTTTGCATAGGGGCATGGATGCAGTTGGGGCACTGATCAGTTGGATGGCTGAAAGAAAAGCAATAGTGGCACTAGAGAGAAAGTTCCTCATAAAGAATCTAGAGCTCAATCAATCCGCTTGATGAGTTGACAATATGAATTTTTTGTATCCAACCTTGGGATAGATCGAGTGCTACACAATAATGATGGGAGCTAAGTGCTGGATTAGGGATGTCTTTCGCCACAATCTGGCCAAGAGATTGTATGATAGCCTCAGAACAAGAGATAAATTCTAAGGAAAGGTTCATGATTGCTAACCAGCACAAGACAAGCAGCCCTACTGGGGAGTTGTGATTGAATGAAGGTTGCCATCTTTGATAAGAGGCTTCCTCACCTGGGAACTGGTGAAGAAAAAGCTCCAAGGTTTTGTCTACAGCTTGGCGACAATTAAGCTTCACATAGTGAAATCTCCCCCCTGTTGGTTTGTGAAATACAATATAGCTCAGGTAGAGTAACCGATCTAAATCTTGGAGCTAGACTTTCTTGATTTGCTCCCCGACTAGGCCTCCAACAAAGCTAGCAATGATAACATATTCTTTGAGATATAAGGTTTCTTGTGAAAGAATAGCTGAGTCAACACAAGACTGCGGGAGTACCTTACTAGGCTGGATGAGAAGCGCCACCCAATTGCAAGCACGGGTGGGAGGGAGAGATTCTCCTTTAGAACTATAGAACAGATTGAGAGACTTGGGCAAAGATGTTGATGTACCTTGCCCCTGTTGGTCCTTGTGCTGACTACTACACACCTCTGGCAGTGCTGACCGAGGAGGATTCAAGCTAATAGGTGGTGGGTTTGCTACATCACGCTTCTCACTGTTGAAAGATACTATTTGGCCTTGATCCCTGCGCCACTGATGTAGGTCTCCTCTCTTTGCCAAGTCATGGGCTCTAGATAGCTCCTCCAAATTTTGTTGTCTTGAACTGAGGTTCCTTGCATGTTGACAGGGCAAGTGTAGGAAATGATCACCTATGTAATATGGACCATCTCTAACTGCATCCCTGTAGGAACCCATTGTAAAGTACAATCGACTACACAACTACTATGAGAAGACACAAATGTAAGGGTTTGGACTAATATTATAGGAGCTAACTATATCAATTTGAATTGTTCAACATGAACAACCACTCGTATACCCTTGGTATGCGCAAAGAGACATAGAAAGCAGCACTAGTCTGAAATGCAAGATGTCCTGAAGATCACAGGATGAATCCCATCTTCAAACCCCTAATTTGGAAAATTTCTCTTTCTTTCTTTCTTTTTCCGACTCTACTGAAGCGGTTCAGAAATCAATACACCTCACAACGCTACTTATACTAACAAAATGAATTCCAGCAAATGAATCTCAAATCTCACTCCCGTGAATCTGAAACTAGGGCTGGCAAAGTGCTACACCAGCAAATAAATCTCAAATCTCACTCCCGTGAATCTGAAACTAGGGCTAGAAAGTGCTACACTAACTGGATCAGATCAACTTCGATGTAATGACTGATCAACTCCGGCGGAATGAATTAGATCAATTCCCATGTATCTGAATTAGGTCTCAAAGTCAAAAGTGCTACACTAACTGGATCAGATTAACCTCGACGTAATGAACTGATCAACTCCGACGGAATGAACTGGATCAATGCCCGTGGATCTGAACTAGGTCTCGAAGTCAAAGTGCTACAGTAACTGGATCAACTTCGATAGAATGAACTGGATCAAACCTAAATTACCTCTAGCAAGTCAGATCAACGGATACCACCGAAAGCTACAATATCCAAGTTTTTGAGCGAATTAAACCCGGAGAGTATACAACTACTCCTGCAAATCTTAACTAGGGCTTACTAACGATCTGAACTATGGCTCAGTGCTACAGTAATGCAATTGAACTTCAACGGAATGATCTCGAGAAACCCTAAACTTACTCCAGCAAGTGAGATCTAAGGCGAGACACAGCACAAAAAGCTATAGTATCTGGAACGCTTCCGACGAATTGATCTCGAGGAAGCACTAACCACCAAACATGCTTCGCAATCATACCTTGATCCGCGCTTTGACGTTACCAAAGAGAAATTTAGTCCCCGCTCAGAGCTCCGCCGAGACAGCGCCCCCGGCCTTCAACAGATAAGGTTCTGAATTGGTCCGCACTGGCCCCTCCGCTCAAAACTCCGACTGAGATCGCGTCTCCCGGCCTTTGGTCTGAACTCGATCAAATGCTCCAAAGCAAGTTTTGGTGCCCCGCTCATCGCTCCGACCAAGATCATGACCGCACCCCCAGCCTTCGAGCAGATGCATAGGTTCCAAACCACCAACCTTCCAGCAAACGCACAGGCTCCGGACCACCAGCCTCGAGCAGATGCACTGGCTCCGAAGCACCAGTCTCAAGCAGATGCCCAGGCTCCAAACCACAAACCAAAGGCTCCAGATCCGGATGTTGCGGGATGCTTCTTTGCCCCGATTTCACGATCACTGTGATCGAAATCCTTGCGCATAGGAGACTAGCAACCGGACTTGTAAGAAATGCACGAAAGCACATGAACCGACTAACGATTAACAATCCCGGCTCAAGAGTCTGTCTGAAGCTCCATCGCGGCCCCAACTTTCAGTTACAACTTACAGAATCCTGGCTCAAATCAGGTGGAGCAGGTCTCTACAGGAGCGCAATGTGCACGTGTCTACGATCAGCAGGAAGCGCCTAACTAAATCCAAGCCAACTAAGCGAAATCACAGAAAATCCATCCATCGTCCAGATCCGGTTTCTGCGGACCCTTGCCGCGGCCCAGCTCTCTCCCTACCAAATTCAGAAACTTTGCTCTAAAAGCAACAACAATGCCATTGAACATTGCAAAAGGGTGATGGGATTAATTGGTATACACAGTACATGGAGCTGTTGTGCTTCTAGAAATTTTCATTTACATGTTGGAACCATGATTGTCAACAAAAATTGAGTGGAGGACAGTGAGAACTCCTATCTAAAATATTTGAATAAACCAATTTTCCAGTATCGTACGTGCAGGGTAGTTTCAACAGGATAGTGCCGAAATAATTTAGTTTTTCGAATTCAATACTTTCGACAAAGAGATAGGAAATTTTTTGTTTTCAACACTTTATGAGGATGCTCCTAATTTTGGCTGATTCTTTCTATTCATGCGTAAATGTGTTGCTTTTTCTAATTTTTCTCAAAAACAATTATTTCAGATTTTTCGAAATAGCTGTAATGGTTAAATTCTACATGGTTAAATCCCTTGCATAAATTACATATAAAACATACTCAAAATATATTCACAAGAATTTATATTATATAACAATCTCAATTCCCATGCACTATAGATAAACTTAGCTTTCAAGGCATAAACAAGCTCCACACATACAGCTCCTCACATGCAATTCCGATGACCATTACAAACCACAAATCTCACTCAATTTCTAAACAAACCTCAAGATGTAGCTACCGCAAGGTCCCATACTTTAGACCCACAGCCCTCCTAAACTAATACATAAAAAGATGTTTTTATCGACTCAGCAAACCCAAGCAACTATATACCTCACCATCATAGCGCTTAATTGTACCTAAGCAAACTCAAGTCACAAGAGGCATCAGCCAATGAAAACTTTTTCGTTTATAGTACTCTCAACAAAACTTCGAGTGGAGTGGCCACCTAGGCTCTTTGAACCCGCAAACCATTTCACCGCTATGTCTACAACACCAACAGTTGTAGTTGGTCCCGATCTTATCAAGGCAACCAATGCCTCCCCCAACCACCATATACTTCAACAAGTCCACCCCAGCGCACAACCTACACTACCCTAAAATCAGACGCACACAAAGGCCTACTTATATTATCAGTACCCTGCGTGGATGATGCACCCAAATGTCTATAAAAATGGTGCCCTCTTTCGTGATTCGGAATCAATGTCCGCTAATGCAGGTGCTTCAATCTAAAGCCTAAGCTAGCCCTACAAGAAGTATTTCATGCGCAAGTCCTTTCGCATGGCATCATAGACGGCGCGGACCTGCTCACTGGAAGTAACTGGAACACCTCCAATCTTGACAGAAACATACTTGCCTTGTTTTGACAGTTTCTTGGTTACCTTCGGAACCGGAGTTTCGGTAATAGATTCCACAGCCCGCACCATAGCTTGCACAAACTCATCACCTCCAGTTCCAATTGCAGTGAAATCTCTGACCATGGGATACACATTCACCTTCTGGTCAATGGCATTCCACTCCCTCTCAGAATCATTTTTCACTGTGCCTCCTATGACAATATTTGTCGTCTTCCCAACCCTGCCCTCGGCCTTCGAAACCTCAGATATCGCTTTCAGTACTGCATCTTGCGGAGGACTATCCTCAAGCTCGGTATCCTTGTCATATCGTTCTCCTCCTGCTCCATTCCTGCTGTTGTTGCTAGACGCACATGCTAAGCACTGGTTGCCGTTTCGAGTGTCCACTGGAATTCGCCACTTAGTCGCTATGAGCAACCTGTGCATGACTGCCGCCTCCTGAACCCGGGATGCTGACGTCACCCGATTACCCTCACCCCTTTCTGAACATACAAATCCTTCCACTCTGCAGTTAACGCGGCTGATTACCGTCTGCGACACGCTAGTTCTCGGTTTCACGTTAACCCCACAACCAAATTCTTGATTTTGTTGCAGGCGGTAAGCTCCCCTACCACGGCAGTTCACAGTCAATACTGGCACCCTGCCAACCATCCACATCACCCAACATTCAAACCTCGTAGCAAGCCATTCATATCAATATCCATAACCTCAAAACCTTGCACCATTGCCGCATTGGCCTAATCGTCGCCAAATCTCGAAATCTCGAAAGTAAACTGTGTTAGTCACCTGGTAGTACGGGTCGCAGGGAGTGCGGGGGCTGCAGAAAAGAGGGCCACATCTGCCCCACAGTGCACAGGATGCGCGTGGCTCAGCATTCCAGGCCAAGTTCTCGCAATGTCCAGCAGTGCACAAGAGTGCAAATTAACGAATGGCTCCCACCTACTAATTCACCATGCAAGATACACACGGCAACAATATCAACAATACGAGGGTCTGTACGACATAAAAAGATGATCGCAGCAGGGTATCGGTGGTGGGTTGTCTGCTGCCACAAACATAGATTCATAGCAGCTTCTGGCCTCGAGTCAGGCGCATCGTGAGAGCGTGGTGCATGCCTGCGACAGAGAGAAAAAACACCGATCCTTGGTTTGCATCGGCACAAGAGACAGAGGAAGTCCATCCATTTTGTGTGGCTGGCGTACATTAACCCCAAAGCGGAGCCAAGTTGATTTTCAGGATGAAGAACAAGAACGACAGTCTGTCCCTGTTAAGAAATATATTATATTAAATGTATTAACCTAAATCATAAAAGTGAAATTAGATATTAGTACACTCTCCTAAACCCCTTGGACCAATAGTAGAAGAGGAGGACAAATTATATTCTCTCTCCTTGGTATATAGTTTCAAATCTACTTTGAATATATTCACTTCTTTCTTCTTGTATACTTTGGTTTTACAACCTTTTGTAGTTTTGTTGTATTTTTTATTCCCAATATGTTATCATCATGCTTTTTGATGATTTTATCTTGAGCTTTGCAGTTGCAATTTTGATTTGGTCTTATGTTTTGATTTGAAAGAGGTTATTGGCACGCTCTTTGTACCTTACGTTTCAAAACTTTCAAATCGATTTTATTTTTTGGAAAAGGTTTTATAATCTCCCCGTTCAGCCCCTCTACTACAACTCTCTTCTCACAAGTTCTATTTCCTCTGTAGGCGTTGTCACTCTTGCTGTTGTTGCTTTTCTTCTTATTCAAAGCAAAAATTATTTATATCTTCTATTTATTTTATTGTTATCTTAATTTTTTAAAATAATTTAAAAAATAATTTTTAATAATTTTTAATTAGAAAATACATATTCTTATCTTTATCTTTATTTATTTTTATTTTATCTTCATCTTTATCTTTATCTTCATCTATATCTCGACTTTATCTTTATCTTCTATTTTATTTTGTAACTCTAATTTTTCAATTTCTTCTCTATAATACATTTTTTCTTCTATAATAAATACTTTGACTTCTTTCATTGCTACATCTATAGTAGTACCAGTGACTAATATTAGTACGGAGCAACCAAGACTTTAGCATCTTCTTTTTGTACAACTAGCAGCAGATGGCAATAATTATTATTATGGTCAGAAAAACCAAAAGCACATATATTTGTGAAGCAATTATTATAATGAATCATTTTTGAACATCTTCCTACTATAAGTGCCTTTATTTCCACCATGATTTCTTATAAAACATGAATTTTGATTTGTTGTCATCTTGTTCTTTTTTTAATCCACTAGAAGAAAACTGAGTTGAACTCTATAAGCTCTCAACAAGCTCTCAACAAAATGTAGTTGTTATTTTTTGTTAGAAATACACTAGATAAAAACTAGAAGAAAACTGCATCGATTTCAACAAAACCAACTTGACGTATTTGTTGTGTCTAACTCAAAATTTGCATTTTTCAATTTCTTCCAACGCAGATTTGGCATTAGACACAACAAACATGTCAAGTTGGTTTTGTTGAAATCGACGCAATTTTCTTCTAGTTTTCTTATAGTGTGTTTTTGACAAAAAACATCAGATAGATTTTGTTGAGAACTTGTTGAGAGCTTATAGAAAGCAAAGCAAATTTCTTCTAGTGTTTGCAACATCAATACTTGGAACTTAGAAATCTAAGTGCGCGTTGGCACGAGCTCAAATTTTGCTTTGATTAGTTTGTAGATCCATTTTGAGCTAAAGTCCTAGAAATATATATTATTGAAGATACTTCCATTATTGAGTCGTATGATTGCACTCCTTGACTTTGCAATTGTATATACAACTTTGCAAACTAAGAATTTTTTTGTTACAACTATACATACAATCATGATAAACGTTTTTGTGATGAAAATTATCTTTCAGCTTGGCAAACCAAAAATTTGATGACTGGCTAGAATGAATGTCTTTAATTTTTAAGATGAACCAACAAAGGTGATATTGCTTAAAGGCAGCACCATTACATGCTTAAGTGCTATGTTTTCACTTTCTGTCCCCTAGAGCTTGATTAGCTATTGGGATGCATGTACCAATGTTTTTCATCTCTTGATCAAAATTCTTGTTAGGCAAAAGGCTCTAGATTTGCACAAAGTAATAAAGTTGTAGAAACAATTTTTGCTGCAACAAATGGTTTGTATTGGATTTTGATCCAACCACCCAATATGTAAATTCAATGACATTATGTCAAGCATGTGTGCACGGTATATTTATTGCCAAACCATTATTATGAAAACTTCCTTATAAATTACTACCAATGCAATGTGTTGCTATGATTGGTTAAAGTTGAAAGTTGCTATTGAAGAAGAGTATAGTGCTTTCAAAACGTAATTTCCATGTAGACGTGGCATTAATCAATCCATATTGAAAAAAATTCTTACTTTAAGTCAATTTCAGCAAAATTTTACTAGAAATGCAATGTTTCTAGTCAAATTTGCTGAAAATTGACTACTTCTTTAACATGAGGAAGAACCATACTTTGCATAAAATGAACAATAT
The DNA here is from genome assembly GCA_963969595.1 of Neckera pumila. Lineage (NCBI taxonomy): Eukaryota > Viridiplantae > Streptophyta > Bryopsida > Hypnales > Neckeraceae > Neckera > Neckera pumila. The sequence goes on from OZ018418.1 coordinate 5,225,933, forward strand.
CCATACTTTGCTACGATTGGAACACTTTTTTATTAGGCTACATCTACAAGGCTTGATGTTCATTTACAAAGAAAAAAGAAAAAAGAAAAGAAAAAGAGTAAAATACCTTTATCAATCAATTCCCAAAGTAAAATCTAGTGGAAAAAAAACTATGGAAGAATAGCAAAGGTTTCTATAATTTTCATAATAAATTTTTTTTGAATTTTTTGTTCCAAAGTATCGAGTTACCGCATTCCAATGCCATTCCAATGTTGTAGTGTGGGATGGGCACTATGCCTAGCAAGGACATTTCCAAAATCTTGCAAGGTTTATCCAAATAAAGATTTCATGAGACATCAACTATATATCTTGCAAGATTACAAAAATTATCAAAAATGACATTGCATAGAATATTATAAAATGTTATGTCCAACAACAAAGAGTGTTAAGAAAAATATTTTATTAGTATGCTCTTCACTATAGTTCAATGTAGTTTATTTTATTTAGAATCCCTTGAACCACTAATAGAAGAGCAAGACTATTTATATTATCTCCCTTTGATATTTTGTTTTAATCTACTTTGAATATATTCACTTCTTTCTTTTTTTGTAATTTGGTTTTACAACCTTCTGTAGTTTTGTTGTATTTTCTATTTTCAACAGTCCAAAAATTGTTCCAATAGTTGTAGTAATAAGGTACAAAACTTGTTTAGTTAATGGTAGTGAAATTAAAATAATAATCATACTTTATATCCAAAAAAATGAACCCCAAATTAGTTTTATTGAAATAATTTATGTACAAGATGAAAAACTAATTCAATTGCCTCTTCATGTACAATATTTTTTCTCCGTTTTTTATAATTGATAAATTTAGAATATAGAATTTGGACACATATAGTAGAAAATTAGAAGGCCATTCATGGTAGTACACAAGTCAATTTGAGTAATGCAAAAGTTTAAATAATATAGGATCTCACATTAAGTTGGATAATTTTGTATAAATTGGATTATAATTTGAGTGAACCTTTGAATAATATTCATAAGTGAAAGTTGGATGAAAGTTGGATATAAATTGTCATATTTGTATACTTCAATAATTTGCATGATTTTGGTACTATAGACTACCATTTGGTTGTGAGCTAATTAAAGATTTTTGAGTTTGAACTAGTCACTACAAGGAAAAGGCATTCAAATTGACAAATTATTGACAAGAAAATGTCAAAGATGACAAAGCCCACGTTTTCAACCTTATCTTTGTCATATTGTTGAATTTTGCTATGTTTGTTAGTATTTAGTCATACTGAAGTTCCAACCTAATGGCTATGTGTGCATAGTGTACTCAATAGACGGCTCACAAAAAGCTCTAGAAATCCTAATTGAAATACTCTTGTACTTTCTTCATTTACTTGGCTTCGACTTTGCCAACTTCTTACTATAAGAAAATTGTGTTTTTGTTGATGTTTTGATTTTGCATTGAAATGTTATGTGTGATGTTCGTGTATATCATTGTTAATATCCAAAAAATTGTGTCAAGATTGACATGGCCTTGACATCAAATTTGATGCTTGGACATCACATGATTTTCAATGGACATCCGTGGAAACATGGATCAATGGTGTGTAGAGAAGCTGCCATTTGATTGCCATACTAGTGCCATGTGAAGGCTACGCGAGCGCAGGCAGCCACATAGGGATTTTTTTCATCTTTCCTATCCATTACATGGTATATACTATGGCACTTGACATGGTAGAGGAAAAAATAATATAGCATCTAGGTTTTAGTTGACATGGCATGCCACATCAACATAATTTCTGGCCATTTGTGAATTTTAATTCTGTTGTTGTGGACATCAACTAAGACATCTAGACATTTGTTATGACAATCTTTGAGACGTCAACTTAGACATCTAGATGTTTGCTGAGACATTTTGTGAGATGTTGACCCAGATGTCCAAATATTTTGCGACGTCAACTTAGACAGACACATTTCATCACGCACACCTCTTGAAATGTCTAGTATGGTTTAAGTGAACACAATGATGTCACCCGTGACATTTCTGTTATTGAATGCACTATTCTACATGACATTAATATAGATAGTCATAAGTATCCTATATAATGTCTAATACAATACATTATACACAATAAGCCATATATAGTATATCATACACAATACACCAAACAAAATATGCCATGTACAATACACCATACTTGGCAAGTATGTTACATGGCTTCAAAAGCCACTTATTGTGAGTGTAAGAAGATGTGAAAACAAACTCTTTATACAAGTGGGGTGGTGGAAGGTAAGACAAGTATGTGGGATTACTATTAGAAAATGTCAACCAAATCAACAAAATTTTAGTAGTTTTTTGGTGACTTGGATATTGCATCAACCGTTTTGATACTTTGTCAAGGATTTTGTCAAGTTTACTCAGAAGCTGGACTCTTTGATGTTGATTCCAGTAGTGTATCTCCATATTCATATACGTATTTTAAATTGATACCAAAATCCCCATTGATACCTGGGACCTATTTACTTGGAAGCAAAGAGACACCTCAGTTTAGGACCCAAGTGTTTAAATCTTGAGTTTCCATAGATTTTTCTGTCACCATTTGTAGTCCTCTCTCTTAGTCAAAATCCTTCATGCTCTTAGCGTTGCACGATTGCATACAATGCGTGGATAATTGTGTTGCGCACTTGCATGTTGACATGAAGGATTTCACATTCCTGAGACGAACTGATTGAGCTACGGCAAGCAAAAATTGGAACAATAGTGAAGAAGATTGAAACCCTAGACCATTCCAAGGATTGATAGCAAAATGATTGAAGGAGTTTTCAAGGATTGCTGGCAAACTCATTGAAGGATTTTTCGAAGGTTACAGAATTCTTTTGGAGTGAAGAGCGAATCCCTAGACCTTTCCCTCACAATCCGAGGAATTGATGGAGAATTGATTGAGGGAGTTTTCAAAGGTTACAGAATTCTTTGGGAGTGCATTGAATTTCCCTTGTGTTCTTGGATGCTGTTGTTGTGAACCCTGATTTTTGTTCTCAATGTTACACGGATTCTGTTGGGGCTGATTCTGTTTTGCGTTTGAGTTTGCTCGATCTGAAAAGTGGCAAAGTCGTAGAATTCAGCCATCTAACTATATTCATGTTGCCATGAGTACTGGTGAAGTCATAAGAGTTCATGACTATAATCTACGTTGCCCATATGTCTGGGGTACCTGTCCTTTCACCACAAACATACTTAGGATTTGTCTTTTGTAAATGTGCATCACTATGTATTAAACTGTATTGTTCTTCGCCAATGAACTTTTATCGATTAGCGACTTGAACCTTTATGTGGTAGGTGACCAATATAATTTAGTTTACTAAGGATTTCAGGGGGTGGGGGGTGGTTTGGTTTGAGCAGAAGTGATAACATTTGCAGAGATGACAGATTTGGGATTTGTGGTGGGTTTTACACTGATTGAACATGCTATTTATACGTTGAACCATTTAAGTGTGCTTTTGTAATAACTTGAAATATATTTCTATTGTAGAGAGTAAATTACAGCGTTATAACGCCACACCACTTCCTTTAGAAGTTTTTCGTTTTCGTTTGTGAGCACTAATTTCTATTATTATCATTTTCTTGGAAATCTTCATTTCACATGAATCTCTCTGTTTGCAATTAGTAATAGGGCATGCAATGCCGTGGTTGCAGGTTTGAGGAGCCTGGCCCCCCTGGACAAAGGACCTTTTTCAAAGATATTATTGCTTCAATTTCAGACATCAAGTTCGCAAGAGGTGTTCGATACATTCTGAGTCGGGACTACATGACTCTAAAGGTTAGTTAAATTACTTAATGTGCTTGTTTGTGTATTTTGAGACCTCCAGCAGGACCAAAAATGAAGCACAAATCATTTGGTAATTTGTTTGGGAGTTAGCTTTGTCTCCTTATGGACCCACAATGTGATCAAGGCTTACTGGTTGTGTGTTGCATTCTGCAGCTTTGGGACGTCAACATGGAATTTGCTCCTGTGGCCTCTTTCTTTTTTTTTTTTTTGAGAACAAATGGGCGAACCCACTGCATTAAAAGAAACAGAAACCAGAACAAAACATCCAAGCCTCACAGCTGGACAGTGAAGAGATGATGAGCGAAAACAACAGAAGCCCTAAAGACAGAAGATAAAACTACACTATAAGGCAAGGAGGGGGACTAACACAGTTCCACTTGACCTCCCCATCTACATAGCTAGGAAGCACCGGAGACTGGAGCCAGGTTCTCTCAAATCTGTTCCAAACATGGAATTTGCTCGTGTGGCCTCTTTCAAAGTCCATGAGTATTTGCGACTAAAGGTAGCTATGCCACTTGTCTGTGCGAAACTTTCTTACTGTATTATTAGTCACTAGTTGTGGAGTCTCGTTATTAATCTGCCATCTTTCACCGGAACTGTCATGCTTATTTCCTTTGTAATTTGGTCTTTTTGTCCTCATTAAATTTAGGAGGTGTTCACATGAGAGATCGGTAGTTGATGGAAGCTTGATATTAGATCTTCATCTTTGAGTTGTTGCAACTTCAGTTGGAGAATCACGATGAGGAAAGTTGTGAGATGGCAACTTCTGTGACGGAATAGCACACACGATTTTTTCTCAGTTGAACACAGTCTTCTTTAGGAATTTGAATTCGATCTTGGTTTTTAGATAGTGGCAACGCAGGCATTGAATGGAGTCCATGTTTTTGGTATTGGAGGGAGTGACAATTGCCCCAAATATCGTTAGTACAACCACAGCTTGGAGAAGGCAAGGTGCGGTAGAGATTGATTGGAAAAGGAAATTTAGGGTTGCAGTCATAGTTGATGCAGCTTTTGGGAAGGCAGGGAAGGATGGAGCCCGCAAGGTTTGACGAAAGTCATGTTCAAGGTATGAGCAGCAATCTTCGCCTTCAGCTTAGGAAGGCGCACACCACTGCTGAGAAAATCGTTGGGAGCCGGCCGTCAGAGGAATCCAACAAACAACGCTTGATCTTGCTCCGCCATGCCAAGAGCTCAAGGGCTGACCGCTTATTGAAAGGTGAAATTTTGAATACGACTTAAGTCATTCAATATTCTATGTATTGAATTCCTCCTGAAGTTGACAGATATTTGGATTTAGGTTAAGTGGATACTGAACAGTGCAAATGTATGTCCTCCAGTTTGACATACACAATTGAGTTTTCCTGCCTCATGAGGTAGCCATTGATTCCAAATTCCAGAATTTTTGGGCATTAGCTTCTCAGGTTGGTCCATTTCGTTGAGCTTTCTGAAGTTTCCACAGCTAGTTTGGGCGAGTTGTGCTTGCATTAAGTGTCTTTCCTGAGACCTGAAGGCACAAGTTGTTGACGAAGGTGTCTGCTCTCGACATGGCCAAAGTGTTGCAGATCGAGCAATGTTCCCAATGTTCCCAATGAAAAAGGTGAGTGAAGACTTCCTTGTCCAACCCTAATCCCGACCTGTACACACCTTTGACTGATTAGGATTTAGCGCTATTCTACAATTTCCTCAATAACAGAATGGGCACTTTATCAGATCGTGATCAGGCTGTTATCAGAAAATTCATGTGTAAATCCACAAGCTCATTCTCTAGAAATTTCAAGCTGTGGGCCTTTATTACTTAAGTGCATTGATGATTTCGAAGCAGCTGATCATGTCGTTATCGGATGCAACAGACCTGTTGGACCCTTGAAATGTAATGAAGCAAATTCTCAAATTAATGGCCAGTATTGAATACAATGCAAGAACTGGCGATTTCCATTGCCAAGGTTTCACATGAATTACTCGGAACCGAGTATCTGGTAAACTTCTGTTAGACGAGATGGGGAAAAGAGGAGGTTTCGACATAATTGAAGGTCATGGAGCTCATTGCGTATTATCTAACTCCAAGACAACTGCGATTCTGGCCAAGGCTAATGTATTTTGTGCGTGTGTGCTATTTGATCTTCTCAAATTGATCTTCTCAAATTGACCATTTCATCTTATCAAATTGCATAATTGAATTCATGATTGGGTGTTCTTATGTTTTGCTTCTCGGTATCAAATGTTGCACACCTTTCCAAATATAATCTTCTGAAGCAGGTTTTGATGTTCTTAATTGTACCATGTAATTATGGTGTGAAGGAATTTTTGGCTACGTCTTTCTAAAGAATAGTTGAAGTTGATGATTTGTCTAAGATATTTGTTCCAATAGGCTTTTTTTTTCTCATGCCCATCCTTAAGCTCAAAGGGGAGACCATCGGTGTAGTAGAAAACGGCGTGAGATAAAAAAATAGGGTTATTTTAATTCATTGAAGGAAAAATTTATACTTTTGGTAGATCTACCATAGCATGGGTAATATGTGCTTAGGGTGTTAAAAAAAAGAATAGGGTGTTGAAAAAAGGCTTCCTTTTTCAATGTAGTAGAAAAAAATAGGGTGCCAAACATTGGATATCTTTGAAAGTGTTTAGTAGGTTCAATTTCTTATTAATGAATGGTTTAGGGGGTAGTTGTCCTTAATTTGGATTAGGATTACGTGCCTGCAGGTTGACTAGTGGGAATTGGGAAATGCTCCTAGTTCATGTTGAGAATGAGTTGGCACCCTAAATTTGCAATGAACGTGGGGTTTTCTTTGGTGTGTGGTACACTCTTCGTGGGGCCGCTTCCGCTGACTGTTGTGTGGGTGATTGATTGCGTCTTCATTGTTGCAATTTTCGCTAGCATCTTGTTTTGCAGTATAGGATTTGCACATTGTTTGCATTGTTGGAGGAATTTGTTCTAAGCTTAGGGTTTAGTGCCATGCTTGTATGTGGCTTTGGTTTAGGGTTAGTTCTCCATGAGTTGTGCATTCCTTCAGGCTCTTAGGGTTCAGCAAAAAATGCTTGAAATTATTTGATTTGCAGTTCGAGGGTTTTCCGTTTGGAATTTGTCAAAGCCTACTCTGCTGCTGTTGATTCGGGTTCAGATTTAGGGTAAGTTCTTCGTTTATTCTTGTCTTCTTTGTTGTTTTATTGAAGGATGTGTTGGTGGGGGATCAGATAGGGTTTAGTGTTATCTACAAGAATATTGAACATGGTATTCTCTTCCACAACAAATTTTATTTTTATTTAGGGTTTACATATATACATGGATTCTATGGGTTGTGACAGTCGGAGGGTTTCATACTGTTTTGGTTTGAAAAACACTGTGATCTGTTCAACAAGAATTGGAGGCTGCAGCTTCCTCTCCCTAATGACGTGTTTTCTTTGATGACGCATGGTGCATTGCTCTTTTTGGAGACCTCACAGTTGCAGATTTGTGTGGTATGAGTTTGGCTATGGAGGAGGATAGAGAACTGTCCGCAGTGGGCGCATCCAAATGGCCTCCGCCTAAACCGTCATCTCTAGATTACTCCTCGAGACCGTGTTGGTAGTCCGTGGTGATTGATATTTGTTTTTTTGTTTTTTTTCTTATTCAGCGGTTGGTTGTTATGTAAAGACTCTCACTATTGCAGCTTCTGGTGTTGGAGTATTCTAGATTTGCAGCCTGGTACTTTTGGTAATTTTTGGGTTTTTGGATGTGCTGGTCCGATGCTAGCTACTTGTGTTTGTTAACATAGTATCTATATAAAATGACTCTTTGTTTCTCGATGTTGTGTTTGATTGTACTCTTCTTCTTTGAATTTGATACTACATTTTTCTTTGTTTCCCTATCATGTGTTTGAATGTTTCTCTATCATGTGTTCAAATGTACTATTCTTCCTTGAATCTGATATTGCAGCAGGGTTCCATTGTGCAGGTGAGAGCTACTGTATGCTGCAGTTTGTGTGTTTGACAATGGTGTAATGAACCATTAGGTTCTGTCTTTGATCATGGCTCTTTGAATTGTATTGCATGGTGCATACAGTTGTAATTTGAATGCATTTGGAATGTTTGTAGTTTACATGTTTACTTTTGTAGTTTGAATGCATTAGAATGCTTTAGTTGTAGTTCACGTGTTTACTTTTGTAATGTGTTTGCAGTCTTCTCAGAATTTTGTAATTCTAAAATCTACCAAAAAAATAGGGTGCCAAAAATGAGTCCTAAGAATTTACCAAAAAAATAAGGTCTCAAAAACACACATTGATAGTTTTTTTTCTACATAGGGAAGAAAATAAATTGGATAGAGATAAATATTCCTCCATTAAATACTTTGTTATAGCACGTGGTTTCAAAAAATTTAGGGGTGTGAATTCTTTGAGATTACTATTCAAATCAACAGAAAAGCGACCCAAATCAATAGAAAAATTGAATTTTCTGCTAGTGAATACATGATTTTAATGAGTTAACTTTGAGTACTTGACCATGGTCTAAGGCAAGGAAATTGGGATGAGGCATGGATGCAAATTTCTACTAAGGGAAGTTGTTTGATCCTGTTCTGGTAGAAAATTAGAGTAATGAGACTTTGTAGATAATTTGATAGCCCAGCAATACTTCTACCAATATGGTATAGTATACTATTTAGGTCAAGGCAAGTTTTTGAATCCTAATTTAAATGCCTCTTGAATTTTTTCTCTTTACATATGAACTTTGTATACTTCATTTGCATGCGGCATTTAAGAAAGGATAGATCGTAGGATTTTCACTACAATGACTAACAGTTTCAATTTTTCAGCTCTTATAGCTTAATTGTAAGTTATCCACTCCTCAAGGTGTCTTTCAAGCATGTTGTGTCAATTGGGCAAAGTTAAGTGCTCAAATTGGCCAAAAGTGTCCACTTCTTTACCTATAGGAGTTGAAATAAATCATAAGTATAGGAGTCTTCAAGGAATATAATTGAATATTTGAATCACTACAAGAAAAAGGGGTGTTTTAAGTGAATTTTTAAGTATAGTCCTAGACATAAGACTCTGAGTAATGACTTTTAAGGCAAATTTTAGCAAAATTTTACTAGAAATACATGTGTTTCTAGTCAAATTTTGTTGAAATTGCCTTAAAGGTCATTACTTAAAACCTTTTGTCTATAACTATACTTAAAAAATTACTTAAAACACCCCATTCTCTTGTAGTGGAATAAAACAAAGAAATCCTCCATTTTTTTACAATAGAAATATGGTTTGGAAGTAATTATAATTGACTATTAGCTACCTAAGTGGATTTAGTTTGAAGACGTAGGGGTTAATATTGCTATGTTTTCTAAAATATCTTTGGGAGTTGTAGTAAATTTTTATTTCTACAAATATATTACAAGCTGTTTAGCAGCAGCCAACATTGCAAGCAAATTGGAAAAGCAAACCTAGATGCCTGAACTCATCTTGAGCAGGTTTGTTTTTGTTACTATTTGTTTTATCAGCAGAATTTTTATAAAATTGTCTCTTGATTTTTGGAATTTGATTTCACAGTTTGAACAAAATGGACCAAGGAGGTTTAGTGTGTCCTATCAAAATGATAATTTGCGATTTTGGATGCAATAAATTGCAGAGGACATGGGAAACAATAGAAATTATGCAAACATATTACAATGACTTGACAATTGCAAAGGTTCGGTTCCTTGAAAATCTCTTCTTTGGCGGCAATGGATGGACAAATGGCATGACATATTTAGGAGATTGTACTAAAATTTACTTGAGATGATGTTACTACAATGATGTAGGTGTTACTCTAAATATATCCTTAATTTGCAATGTATCAACAACTGATTGTGGTTATAATGGTCCTTGTTAGCTTCCTCTATTAAAACTCTTGTCCTTTTCGGCATATTATTAAGGTAATGAAAAAACAACTTAAAACAAACTCTACCCTGTACTTAGTAGAACTCCATCTCAAACGTCATGAAAAATAATGGCGATCGGAAGAGCAAAAAAAACGTACAAGTTGCAGATTTTGCCCATTTGGAGAATCCATGTGAGATTAAAATTCTTGCCCCTTTTGGCATATTATTTATATAATGGGTGAATGCAAGAAACACTTGTACTATTTTTTGTCACACCTTGCATGCCAATTTGTTTTTTAAGCATAACTTTTGAATATTGAATCTAAATGACTTAAGATTTATAGAGAAGGTGCTCATGACCACTATACACCTTGCCTAATTTTTTGGCAATTTCCAAAAACGTTTTACAAGATAAAAACAACCCCCAATTCTATGTCACAAATTCCAATTTGGAGGTATTAAGTACTAATTAGTATCCAAAAAATCAAATTTGGAGCTAAAATTCGGATGAGATGGTCTTCTAGTAGACTACTAGCTTTCCAGGAGAGGGATTTAAAAAAAAGTTAATTTTGTATAGTGTAGAAGTCTACAAAGTGAGCTTCTTTTTGCTTGCATTTTGAAACACATAAAACATTATTTTGGTGTTTTTTTTGGTAAATGACCATCTCTATAGAACTATTGCAAATGGCCAATTTTTATTTAATTAAATATAATTTATTTTACTATTTTTAACTAATTAAAGCATCAAAGTGTCTATTTTCTTGAGATTTGGAACTTTCTAGTTCTCCCACTTAGAGAAATTTTCTATGCTTTTCCTTCCTAGGGTTTCTTCTTAAAGGTATATATCTTGGCCATATTTCAAAAAAAAATTAAAAATTAATTTTCTATGCTTAAAAGTCCTCTAGAAAATAAAGTATCAAATAGTGAAAACACAACAAATAGTACAAGTGCTTCTTGCATTCACCCTAATCAACAAGAAAACTTAAAACAAACTCTGCCCTGTAGTTAATGGAATTCCATCTCAAATGTCATGAAAATTAATCGCAATCAAAAGAGGGAGAAAAACGTACAAGTTGCAAATTATGCCCACATGAAGAGTCCATGTGAGATTAAAATTGTTGCCCCTTCTGGCATATTATTTGTGTGATCAAAAAGTTCTAACCTATACTTGGTGGAACTCCATCTCAAATGTCATGAAAATTAATGGCCATCGGAAGAGGAAAAAAAAGGTACAAGTGGTAAATTTTGCTTATATGGAGAATCCATGAGGGAATAAAATTCTTGTTTCTCTAGGCGTATTATTTAGGTAATCAAAATAAAGACTTAAAACAAACTCGGCGCTATACTTAGTGGAACTCCATTTCAAATGTCATAAAATTAATGGCAATCGGAAGAGGGAAAAGAACGTATAAGTTGTAAATCTTCCTCACATGGACAACCCATGTGGGATTAAAACTATTGCCCCTTTTGGCATATTATCCATGTGATCAAAACAAAAACTTAAAACAAACTATTCCTGTATTTAGTAGAATTCCATCTCAAATGTCATAAAAATTAATGGCGATCGGAAGAGGGAAGAAAATGTACAAGTTGTTAATTTTGCCCACATTGAGAATCCATGTGTAATTAAATTCCTTGTTCCTTTTGGCATATTGTATATGTAATCAAAATGAAAACCGAAAACAAACTTTGCCCTGTACTTATTGGAACTCCATCTCAAACTCCATGAAAATTATTGGCGATCGGAAGAGGAAAAAAGATGTACAAGTTGTAAATTTTGCCCACATGGAGAATCCCTGTGGGATCAAAATTGTTGCCCCTTTTGATATATTATTTATGTAATCAAGAAGAAAACTTAAAACAAACTCTACCATGTACTTAAAGGTAGTCCATTTCAAATGTCATAAAAATTAATGGCGATCAGAAGAGGGAAATAAACGTAAAAGTTGTAAATCTTACCCACATGGACAATCCATGTGGGATTAAAATTCCTGTCATTTTTGGCGTATTACTTAGATAATGAAAAAGTCATTTTCAACAAACTCTGTCCCTTTGTTAGTGGAACTTTATCTCAAATGTCATGAAAATTAATGGCGATTGGCAGAGGGAAAAAATCGTAAAAGTTGTGAGTTTTGTCATCATAGAGAATCCATGTGGGATTAAAATTCTTGCCCCTTTTGGCATAATATATATATAATCAACAAGAAAACTTAAAACAAACTCTGCCTTGTAGTTAGTGGAACTCCATTTCAAATGTCATGAAAACAAATGGCATTCGGAAGGGAAATAAACGTAAAAGTTATAAATCTTGCTCACATGGACAATCCGTGTGCAATTAAAACTATTGCACCTTTTGGCATATTATCCATGTCATCAAAACAAAAATTTAAAACAAACTCTTCCTTGTATTTAGTGGAACTTCGTCTCAAATGTCATGAAAATTAATGGCAATCGGAAGAGGGAAAAAAACGTACAAGTTGTAAATTTACATGGAGAATTCATATGGGATTAAAATTCTTGTTCCCTTGGGGGTATTATTGAGGTAACCAAGATGAAAACTTCAAAGAAATTCTTTCCCATAGTTAGCGGAAATCCATCTTAAAATGTCATGAAAGTTAATGGCGATTGAAAGAGGGAAAAAGACCGTGGAAGTTGTAAATTTTTCCCACATGATGATCCTATATAGAAATAAAATTGTTTCCCCTTTTGGCATATTATTTATATAATCAGGAAGAAAACTTTAAACAAACTCTACCCTGTACTTAAAGGTACCTCATTTCAAATGTCATGAAAATTAATGGCGATGGAAAGAGGGAAAAAAACATACAAGTCGTAAATTTTGCCAACATGGAGAATCCATGTGGGTTTGGAACTCTTGTCCCTTTTGGCGTATTATTTAGGTAACAAAAAGAAAACTTAAAACAAACTCTACCCAATACTTAGTAGAATTCCATCTCAAACGTCATGAAAAATAATGGCAATGGGAAGAGCGAAAAAAACGTACAAGTTGCAAGTTATGCCCACATGGAGAATCCACGTGGGATTAAAATTCTTGCCTCTTTTGGCATAATATTTATAGAATCAACATAAAAACTTAAAACAAACTCTGCCCTGTGCTTAGTGGAACTCCATTTCAAATGTCATGAAAATTAATCGTGATCGGATGAGGGAAAAAAACGTAAAAGTTGTAAATCTTGCCCACATAGACAATCCATGTGGGATTAAAACTGTTGCCCCTTTTGGCATATTATTAATGTGATAAAAATGAATACATAAAACAAACTCTGGCTTGTACTTAGTAGGACTCCATCTCAAATGTCATGAAAATAAATGGCGATCGAAAATGGGAAAAGAACATACAAGTTGTAAATTTTGTGTACATGGAGAATCCATGTGGGACTAAAATTCATTTCCATTTGGGCATATTATTAAGGTAATTAATAAAGAACTTAAAACAAACACTGCCTTGTACTTAGCGGAATTCCATCTCAAATGTTGTGAAAATTAATGGAGGTTGGAAGAGGTAAAAAAATGTACAAGTTGAAAATTTTGCCCACATAGAGAATCCATGTGGGATTCAATTTCTTGTCTGTTTTGGCGTATTATTTAGGTAATCAAAATGATAATTTAATACAAACTCTGCCCTGTAATTAGAGGAATTCCATCTCAAATGTCATGAAAATTAATGGCAATCAAAAGAGGAAAAAAAACGTACAAGTCATAAATTATGCCCACTTGGAGAATCCACAGGGGATTAAAATTCTTGTCCCTTTGTGCTCACTATTTAGGTAATCAAAATGAATACATAAAACAAACTCTGGCTTGTACTTAGTAGGACTCCATCTAAAATGTCATGAAAATTAATCACGATTGGAAGAGGGAGAAAGACGTACAAGTTGCAAATTATGCCCACAATCATGGAGAATCCATGTGGGATTAAAATTGTTGCCCCTTTTGGCATATTCTTTATGTAATCAAAATGAAAACATAAAACAAACTCTGCTTTGCACTTAGTGAAATTCCATCTCAGATGTCATGAAAATTAATGGCGATCGGAAGAGGGAAAAAAACGTACAAGTTGTAAATTTTGGCCACATGATGAATCCATGTGGGATTAATTTTCTTGCCCCTTTGGGCATCTTATTTATGTAATTAAAAAGAAAACTTAAAAAAACTCTACCCTGTACTAGTGGAACTCCATCTCAAATGTCAAGAAAGTTAATGACAATCGAAAGAGGAAAGAAAATGTACAAGCTGGAAATTTTGCCTACACGGAGAATCCATGTGGAACTAATATTTTTGTCCCTTTCGGCGTATTGTTTATATAATCAAAAAGAAAACTTAAACAAACTCTGCTCTATACTTAGTGGAACTCCATGTCAAATGTCATGAAAATTAATGGCGATCGGAAGAGGGAAAAAATTGTTGAAGTTGTAAATTTTGCCTACATGGAGAATCCATGAGGGATTAAAGTTCTTGTCTCTTTGGGCATATGTGACTGAAATTCTATGGTAAGGCAAAATCCATCCACAAAGTTGGGCCGAGGGAAAGTGTATGGGACTTTAATCTATACGCCTCCAAGCAATGGACTCCAATAGCCAAATTCACTATTAAATTTTCAAGTAGGGCACCCAAAATGGGCTAATGTATACCCTAAAAGAGAATTCTAGCACAAAATGTCACCACTAAAACTCACCACTTCCTCTTGCAATGACGTTGGCATCCATCTTATTCCGTGATTTTGGGGATGCCAGGTGCATAAAGATCAGGTCATGGCGGATTCATTATTTCTTCATTCATGTAGTACACGAAGGAAATTAACCCACAAATTGAAGGCACTCGTAGATCATAAATGCTTTGTTGCAATCCAACTTTTACGTATTTTTTTTGATGTTGGCATCCATCCAATTCCATGAGTTTTGGAAATGCAAGGTGCATAAAGTCCAGGTCATGGCGGATTCAACTTTCTGTCATTCACGTAGAACACAAAGGAAATTGTGCCACAAATTGAAGGCACTCATAAATCATAAATGTTTAGTTGCGTTTTAGATTCTACGTGTTTTTTTTTTGACGTTGGCATCCATCCCATTCCATGAGTTTGAGGATGCCAGGTGCATAAAGTCCTAGTCAAGGCGGATTCAACTATTTTTCATTCACGTAGCACACGAAGGAAATTGTGCCACAAATTGAAGGCACTCGTAAATCATAAATGTTTAGTTGGTTTCCAACTTCTACGTATATTCTTCAACGTTGGCATCCATCTTATTCCAAGAGTTTGGGGATGTCAGGTGCATAAAGTCTTCGTCATGGCAAATTCACTTTTTTTTCAATCACGTAGTACACAAAGGAAATTGTGCCACAATTTGAAGGCACTCGTAAATCATAAATGTTTAGTTGGTTTCCAACTTCTACGTATATTTTTCAACGTTGGCATCCATCTTATTCCGTGAGTTTGGGGATGCCAGGTGCATAAAGATCAGGTCATGGCGGATTCAACTATTCTTCATTCACGTAGTACACGAAGGAAATTAAGCCACAAATTGAAGGCACTTGTAGATCATAAATGCTTTGTTGCAATCCAACTTCTACGTATTTTTTTTTGACACTGGCATCCATCCAATCCCATGAGTTTTGGGGATGCCAGGTGCATAAAGTCCAGGTCATGGCGGATTCAACTTTTTCTCATTCACGTAGCACACAAAGGAAATTGTGCCACAAATTGAAGGCACTCGTAAATCATAAATGTTTAAGTAGTTTCCAACTTCTACTTATATTTATGAACGTTGGCATCCATCTTCTTCCATGAGTTTGGGGATGCCAGGTGCATAAAGTCCTGGTCATGGCGGATTCATTATTTCTTCATTTATGTAGAACACAAAGGAAATTGTGCCACAATTTGAAGGCATTCATAAATCATAAATGTTTTGTTGGTTTCCAACTTCTACGTATTTTTTTTGAAGTGCGCATCTATCTAATTCCATGAGTTTGGAAATGCAAGGTGCATAAAGTCCAGATCATGGCAGATTCAGTTTTTTTTCATTCACGTAGTATACAAAGGAAATTGTGCCACAAATTGAAAGCACTTGTAAATCATATATGTTTAGTTGCATTCCAACTTCTATGTGTTTCATTTGACAATGGCATCCATCCGATTCCATGAGTTTGGAGATGCAAGGTGCATAAAGTCCAAGTCATGGCGGATTCAACTATTTTTCATTCACGTAGCATACAGACAAAAGTAAGCCACAAATTGAAGGCTCTCGTAAATCATAAATGCTTTGTTGGTTTCCAACTTCTACGTATATTTTTTGACGTTTGCATCCATCTTATTCCATGAGTTTGAGGATGCCAAGTGCATAAAGTCCAGGTCATGGCGGATTCAGCTTTTTTTCATTCACGTAGCATCGAAGGAAATTGTGCCACAATTTGAAGGCACTCGTAAATCATAAATGTTTAGTTGGTTTCCAACTTCTACGTATATTTTTGAACGTTGGCATCCATCTTATTCCATGAGTTTGGAGATGCCAAGTGCATAAAGTCCAAGTCATGGCAAATTCAATTTTTTTTCAATCACGTAGTACATAAAGGAAATTGTGCCACAATTTGAAGGCACTTGTAAATCATAAATGTTTTGTTGCATTCCAACTTCTATGTATATTTTTTGACGTTTGCATCCATCCAATTCCATGAGTTTGAGGATGCCAGGTGCATAGAGTCCAGGTCATGGCGGATTCACTTTTTCTTCATTCACGTAGCACACGAAGGAAATTGTACCACAAATTGAAGGCACTTGTAAACCATAAATGTTTAGTTGCATTCCAATTTCTACGTGTATTTCTTGACATTGGCATCCAGATGCATGTTCCATAATATGCAGGTCATGGCTAGTTTAGTTTACTTTTTTTCAAGTAGCACAAGATGGAAATTATGCTACAAATTTAAAGCACTTGCATTTGATAAATGTTTAGGTGTATTCCAACTTCAATGTTTTTTTTTTATTGTTTGCAATAGCATAGCCATACCATCTGATTGGGGGCATTGTTTTTTTCTGTCCATTTGGTGCCACTGTGCACCAAATCTCTTTTGCCTGACACCATTGCAATAAGGAAAAATCATAGAAAAATGACCATATATTGCCTAAGCTGATCCATTTTTTGATGTAATTTGGATGAAATCACCAACTGTAAATGAAAATTGTCCAAGTATTTATATGAAATGAAAGTTCTATCCAAAATACAAATGAATATTAGTTATTTTTGCAACATCATTTTTTTGTTTGCCATCACTTCACTACTTTTCAAAAACCAAAAAAAGCCCAATGAAACTTCCATCCCTTGAACTTATACAATCTCTTTGTTGACCCTAAACCTTAAACCCTTGAACCCTAAACCCTAAAAACACTTAAAGTTTTCAAATTCTTTAATTTCCATCTTATGAGCGCAGTTAATATTCTAGAACGGTGGAAGCTTGATTTCAGGACTAGTTAGTGGAGACAGCACATTTGGTCCCCACCTGACAAAAAGCCCCCCTAAATCTAAGGGAATATTAAAGTTTTGGTAGGAAAAGTTTTTGGAAATGGCACGCACAGACTAGCATTCAAATGATTCTGAGTGTTTGACTTTGGGTAGCAGTTTTCTTCCCGCCCTCGCTTTGACGGAAGATTACTTGTTTGTCAACGGGAACCTTAGGTTTGGCCTTTGGCTTCAGAGGTCAAAATCGCCGCTTCATTCTCCCACCCACCCATTCACCCGCTCACCCTCCGTGAGATTGTCTTCTTGAATGTTTGCTTTTTTCCCGAGTTGCTTGAGCTTTGCATACTTCCGCCGTCTATCACATAAATCCTCCACCTTGTTTTTTTCCCCTGAGGACTTTGTTTGCATCTTTGCAATCCCTGGCGTGCACAGAAACTTGCATGGAGCGAAGGCTATTCATTCAAGTATGTTTCCTCTAAGCATTCTTATGTTTCACTCTTTTGCGTAGCATGTGTTCTTTGCCTCACTTCCCCTTCTCATTCCTATGTTTATCAATGCGTCCACAAGTAAGCAGAACAATGAGAAATGGACGGTCTTTGAATGAACAAATTGTTTTGCTGGTCTTGTGTTGCATGGTTGCTTACGAAGTTGTGATGGCGCCGGAATTTCCGGAACACCCCCCGATAAAGAAGCCGTAAATTCCGGAATTTATCTTTGTGTCAAAGATAATTCCTAATTTTGAAGGAGTGCTTCAAAATTTATCTTTGTGTCGAAGGTAGTTCCGCATTGATATGATTGCTTTAGAAATTGTATTTAGTGTTTAAGGTAATTTTGCATTCGATTGACAAATTAGGATTTATCTTTGTAGCGAAGGTAATTATGCGTTAGCTACACAATTTCTATATTTATCTTCGTGTCGAAGGTAATTACGCATTAGAAAGGTTGTTTCAGGGTTTATCTTAGTGTCGAAGATAATTACATATTGTCAAGACTGCTTCTAGCTTTATCTTTGTGTTGAAGGTAATTACGCATTAGGAAGGCTACTTCATGGATTATCTTTGTGTTGAAGGTAATTACATATTATCAAGATTGCTTCTTGATTTATCTTTGTTTCAAAGGTAAACACGTGTTAACTAGACTGTTTCAAGGTTTATCTTGGTATCAAAGGTAATTGAGCATTAGCAGGACTGTTTCTGGATTTATCTTTGTGTCAAAGGTAATTGCGCATTACCAGGACTGTTTCTGGATTTATCTACTTGTTGATGATAATTACACATGAGCAAGATTGTTTCTGGATTTATCTTCTTGTCAATGATAATTATGCGTGAGCAAGAGTGCTTCAGGATTTATCTTTGTGTTGAAGCTAAAATTGTAACATTGGCCGAGTTCTTTTTGACGTTTTCTTAGACAATGTAATTGGAGGAAGAACAACGTAAATAATCTATTCAAAGATATTCATAGATTATATTGGGATCGGATTTTTATACACGTTTTGGATTATATTGATTGTACTCTTCAATATTTGATGTGGATAATTGATTTGGTTGTTGTTGTTTGTTGTTTTTCCTTGACTCAATGTTAATTTTCTTGAGAATAGTTTGTTGTTTTCCGGGAACTTGCCATCGTGTTTATTATGTTATTCTTGTAGTAGCATTTACTTTGTCTTATGCAAAATTGATATAATCGGTCTGTACCTTTGGCTCGGGAGTAATTTTTTTCCTTCGTCTGGGTTGAGTGATTATCGCAATTTCGTAGCATATGTTTTGAGTTCTGGACCTCTTGGCTTGATGATTCTTTGCTGCATATATTTGGTGTTGGATTAGCTTTGCGTCTAAGATAATTTTGTTAGCATGTTTAGTGTTTTGGTAGGTATTGGCTTTTTGGATTGTTTAATAGGCTTGTAGAAAGTATTATTGTTTTAAAGTTTGTTATAACATTTGTTAAGGAATTGAAAGTGTTGGATTTTGTGTTTTGTGCTGTTATTGAATATTTATTTTTTGAGTAGGATAGTACTATATTATCACTGGAGTTTATATCCTAGTAATCCCATATTCTTTTAGTAAAATGTAGGGTGTCATTTTGTAAGTTTACCTTTGTGTCGAAGTTAATTTATGGGATTTCTTCTTTTTGTACTAGTAGTTCATATATCAAACTGTGAGGCGATATTTTTACACCTGTCTGGGTTGGTTAGATTAATTGTTGTCGTCTGCCATAATGTCTATGGTAGTTTGCTTAAGCAAGCGGAATATTTATGCCAAAACTTGACTTTAATTGTGTATTGTATTTGTAGGATGGATATCCATGAGTCGGGTGAGTTTGCGATTCCGGTACCAATTTTACCAAACGGTGTCGCACCTTGCAATGGTATTGCTCGTTCCTCATGAATAAAAAGTTTTGTTACCTTGAGGAATGAAGTTGGAGATGACGTTGCAAAAGGAATTTGCCAAAGTGTTGATGTTGACCTTGTCATCAACATGGCTGGGAAGCCGCTTGGTGATGATCAAATTGCTGTTCAAATTGCAGAGTCTTTGTGCAAGGCAGAAGTCCCATCAGCTTGGTTGTGGTCAGCTCACTTGTGGCACATTAAACAAGTGTTTTTGGAGAATTTCAGTCTATATGACCACAAGCAGACTCACATTTACAACGTGGGCATGAATGCATTGAATCATTGCGATCGTACTAGGGTACATACTTAAGAAAGTTTTTGTGAGAGGTTTGGATTGGATGTTCCTCCCAAAAATGAAACCTTTCTTACTACTGAAGCTATCCTTCAAGTGTCTACGATGACATGTTGCAAAAGGAATTGTGTACAGCCTTTTCCGCATGGAGAAATTTGTTCCATACATACCCAACTCCATGTAATTGATGGTGTGTATGCTTGCAAGAAATGTTTTCTTGATGTGCATAGACAAATGTACAAAGACAATGCGAGCAAAGAGTGGGTGACTTTGAAGAAGCTTGAAGTGTATCCCGTTGCTTGGTAGATTATACACGGGATTTCGAAAGCTACCTTTTACAGGTACAAGCATATGGCCAAATTTGGAAAGCAGGCAGATGCACATGGGAATTTAGGCTCAAAAAACCCCCATACACATATTGTACAAGCTGCTGCCACACTTCGGACAATGCTTGGAAGTGAAGTCGACCAAATGCCACACAAATCAAGGACACTTCAATCCGGGGAGAAAGTCCCTGCAATAGTGTTGCCATCCGCATTTTGTTGGAGTGACCAATTCCCAAAAATCAATGAGGCCAATGCGATGTTGAATTTACCGTCTATTTCATCAAGCAAGTTGAGCAATATCCGGCGTGCTTCGTTTCCTGAATATGCTACTAAGGCTTGTGGAGATTTGTTTGCAAGGTGTGGTCTTTGTGATAGGTATGGGCAGCTAAGAAGCCCATGTACGCCTCTTTCTAGTGTGAAAGGCAAATGGGGCAAGGCTTTGACTACTCACCTTGTGGGGCAAAGAGCCCACAGGGAACTCTATTATTCAAATAGGCATGTTTTTGAGAAGTACCCTGAGAAGATGCTTACCATCATTCATGATAAAATGGATCACTCTAAGATTGCTTCTGTCGTAACCGGAATTTTTGGTTTTCCTCTGATTGTCTAAATAACGGAACGGAAACAGGTAATTAGGATCCGTATCCGGTTAGAAGGGCAGAAGGAAACTACGGATAGGCAACAATAATCCAGTAAGGAGAAAACTGTATCTGATCCGGTCAGGATGTAAGTATTTAGGAGCGGAATCATATCCGGATTTCACCTCAAAACGGATTAGGGTTGGACCGGATCGAGAGAGGACCGGACCGGAATGGGTCATGATGACGTGCCAGGGGTCCTGAGAGTATATAAGGGCTGGTCGTCCTCATTTTCACTCCTTTATTCCCCTTGAGCTCTGGAGCTGACCTTGAGTGCTTTTTCACCTCCGTCCGCGCCAGAGCCATTGATGTATGTGCGCTTCCAACTGGGTGTGTCTGAGAGTGTTGGAAGAGTAAAGAACGTGTGGGTTGTAGGTTTTGTGAGTGCATTCCGGTTGAGATCAGACGAGAGAAAGTGAGGAACGGGATGTGCGGCTAGGAGAGAGTGAGGTAAGGATCGGTAAGGGTCCAGCGGTCGTCTGGTGTCCATGCCTCAGCTGCGTAAGACCAGACCGGGTGCTCCCAGTTCCTCCTCCGACGTCAAGCTCCGGAAGATAGTTCCGGTCATTCCTATGGAGGAATTGGCCCGGACTGAGCTGATGGAGGATCTCAACGCCATGAGGTGCCTCGTCTTGATGGATAAACCTTGGGGGTTTCATGAGGAGCGGATGGTGAGGGAGATCAAGTGCAAGGTGTTGAACGAGTTCAACAACACTCTCCGGGGCCGCCCGACCGAATGGGAAGAAGAATGATGGAGGGAAGTTTACAACTTCCGGATGGGAGGTTCCGGTATGGTCGGGCGGAAGGACGAGTTCATCCATGACAAGTTTTATGGGGAGCCGAGTAACAAGGATGGGTACGCGGTCGCAGACTGTAAGAACGACCGGCATCGTAACCTCCTTCAGTTCCTGGTTCCGATCTTCCACCCGGAGAAGCCGACAAGGGTGACAATGACCCTCGGCAACACCATTTTCGGTTCCCTGAGCGGGGAACGGAAGGTGAACTAGGCCCGGATCTTTTCCAATCTGGTGTCCCAGCTGGTGACGAGGATCGGAAAGAGTAGGGCCACTCCTTTGAGTCCTTACCTTTTCCACCTCTACCAGCGGAACCAACTTCTCACACCTACTGAGGAGAAGATGTGGGGTGTTTAGGAATCAATCCTGAAGTATGGAGAGTCGGGTTCGGATGACGAGGTGGAGGAGCAGACCGAATCCGAACCCGAGACGGAAGAAGAAGAAGAGGAGGAGCCGCCCCAACAGAGGAAGCGTCAGAAGACGACGCCTCCTCATAAGAGAAGACCCCCCTCGAACCCCCGGTCCACACCAGAACAGGGACCGAATGTTGAGATGCCGGATCTCGAGGATCCGATCGACCCGTTCAACCAGTTAACAGTTGTTTTGGCCGGAATACGGGCGGACTAGGAGGTCAAGCGGAGGACTATGACCACTATCTCGGAATTGGTGGGTGCACCAGTCGATAGCGATTTGCTAAGTAAGGTGGGGCAATTCCTGGCCGATCCGGAAGAGAACCAAAAACAAGAGACGGAGATCCGTCGACTTTAGGAGGAAGTCAATACTCTGAGGGCAGACATGGTTACCCTCAGGGAAGACAAGGCAGTAGTTCGGGAGATGGCGGAGGCAACCCGGAAGGTGGCTGAGCCGGTGAAGGGCACTCTTGGAGAGTCCGGATCCACCGCAGTCAAGGTGGCCTTATTTGACCAAGGGGTGCACGAGGAGAAGAAGGTATCCGATTCCCGGATAGTTCGGATCCTCAGCGACTTCACCGATCGGGTGGAAGCATCTTTAGTGGCAGCACGAGAGGCGGCCGATCGGATGGACATCAGCAGTCAGAAGCTGAACAGGTCTTTATTCTCCCGGGAAATCCACCTCTCGGACATTTCGATGCCGGATTCGTTTCCAGGAGGAGGATCGAATCCGGGTGAGCGCAAGGATCATACACCCGAGTCACGGAAGAGTCACAGGAGACCTGGAATGAGGCAGCCAATTCAGATAGATTCGTCGCCCGGGTCAGATCTTCCGGATCCAGCTGCCGGTGAACGAAGCCGGAACTTGGCGGACGTCTTCAATCAACTGCCCGAGGAACCTAAGAGTCCTACGCTGGGCGGGGGAATTGGAGAGTAGGATAGGAAGTTAGTAGGAATGTAAAATATTTGTAAGATAGTTAGGACCGGATCGGATGACTATCCGGTTTGTCTTGTTAGGACCGGATCGGATGACTATTCGGTCTGTCTTGTTAGGATCGAATCCGGATTTCCAGCGCGGATTTCGAGGTCCCTTTTTGCTTTGTAATCAAGTGGTATATAAGTCAGCCCCCGCTTGGGAGCTGGGAGTTCTTTCACCTCATTTTTGCGTACGTCTTCTCTTGGCTTCTTGTTGTGTGTCTCTCCCGTGTGCGGCAGGGTCGTGAGGCGAGGAGTTAGGAAGGCGCGTGCTAGTGTGGGTGTGATTTCTCCCTTTGGCGTGTTTGTTTTGGTCTTATGTGCAGGTGAGCGGGTTGCGAAAGCGTTGGGAGTGGATTCCAGTTCCTCAGCAGCTTTAGAGTTTAGAATTCCGGGCGAGACAACCGTTGTTAGGCTAGGCGGATAGGGAGGGATTCCTTAGTCGCGCTAGAATTCCTGGGTGTGAAATCCGGTTGAATGTCCAATCTCCTGAAAGATCTCGCCGCCTCATTGGGCAAACGGAAGAACTTTAGTAGAGGTTGGAACGGACGGGTTCACTTGCAGCCGCCTAGCTTCGCACAGACGGAACGGGGCGCTAAGGTCGTTGTAGTATGGAAGGGCCGTACGGGGGGTCTTTGTATGACCAGTGATCCGGAGAGTTTTCTGGGTTGCTGTGAAGGATAAAACTGGGTCCGGGTTAGTATAGAGAATTGAAGAAAGAAGAAGTGGGTCTTCAGCCACTATAATTCACAGAAGGAGCGGCGAGCTTGCCGCTCTCAAAAACAAGGGGCGATCCCTCTGATGGTGAAACAGAGGTAAAACTAAACCGGATAGTAGTATGAGCGGATGAGAGTTGATTAGACCCAATCGGAATGTGGACCGGATCGGAGAAGTAAGAAAGGGTCTGATTGTAGTTCTGGTTGTTGTTTTGTTTCCGGTTGTGTGTTTGAACCGGAAGAGGAAATATAGGTACTAACTTAGCTTAGAGACCAAATAAGGCTATCTATTTCACAGAATCTCGCGGGTTCGATCTTTAGAGTCACTTTGTTATACTTTAAAGTGTTTTTTGGTAGTATAACTGGGAAATTGCTTGCCCTGTGTTGCGACAGCTTCTCCACACCTCTCTCACAAGACCAAGGCGACAAACTCTTTCATGAAGATGCCTATCAATGTTATTGGCATGATTGCTTATAGTCATGGTGATGTTCGGTTTGCACATTACCGCTTAGACATTCTCCCGACGGACTCTAATCACACCGTAGGATCCATTGCAAGGTTATTGCGTGATCTTGAAGGACTGCCAAAGAATCCGTCACGTGAATTGCCTGCTGTTGAGGATGGACAATCTGCATTAATAAAGGCGGTACTGAAGGGCTCGGAAATGTGCTTGGATTCCCTCCTTCCTCCTCCACTAGAACCAATCCCACCCAACCTTTGCCACCTATATTGACTTTGCAGCTTGACAATGCATCAGGGGACAACAAGAACCGATGCGTTTTTGCATTTTGCTCTCTCCTTGTTTTTCAAGGAATTTTTTGGAAGAGATATATCAATTTCTTCATTGTTGGGCACACTCACAAGGATATTGATGCTCTTTTTGGTCGATGGAGCACTATGTTGAAGACAAATAGCTACCAAACTTTTCCGAGGCTTATGAAATCCTTCATGGACTGTGAAACCCACCCTGTCATTCTTCACTTCATTGAGGAAGTTTCTGATTTCAAGCAATTTGTGAACGGGTATTTGGATGCAGGCAGGGACTTCCTGGAAGGTCATTCAAAGTCCGAGCAATTCAAATTTCACATGGATTCCAATGGATGGCCGTTGATGGAGTATAAGCATCTTTGTACGGATAGGAAATGGCTGCCAGAGGATGGCAAAGGGATTTGGTTGTGGTCTGAGACTGTAGATGACCGTATCAAAGTACCTAGCAGTAGTCCGTGACCTTTGGTTCCACAACAAATGAAATCCCTTGATGATATCAAAAAAGGTTTGTCTGGTTTCATTGCACAATGGAGCAGTATGGCGGATGATGACCAATTGAAAGAGTTCAAGAGGAAGAATGGGCCTATACTAAGTTATTGGAAAGGTGTGAGAGCTGCTCTAGATGTACCTCTGCAGGCTAGCAAGACACTAAAGGATGGATTTTGGCTAGCTTCAGAGATCATTATTG
Source organism: Neckera pumila (assembly GCA_963969595.1). Classification (NCBI taxonomy): domain Eukaryota; kingdom Viridiplantae; phylum Streptophyta; class Bryopsida; order Hypnales; family Neckeraceae; genus Neckera; species Neckera pumila. The sequence goes on from OZ018418.1 coordinate 5,251,040, forward strand.
AATCGGAAGACACAATGGACAAAAACGGCACAGTGGGTGAAGAGGTTGCAAAGGATCCGCCCTTCGTTGGACAAAGAAAAGATCATCCACAAGCTTTGTTTTGTGTTAATTGTGATGTGTTTGCCGGTTATTTTGTCGTAGTGTGTCCTGCTAATAAAGACCCAAAGCTGTTTTGGCTTGTCAGGGCACTCACAAATCCAAATCTGGATTTGGGGCATGTTAAATTGATCTGAATTCAATATTGGATGCTTGGTTTAGATTGTCACATCAATTTGGATACGTACGCTGGATGGGACACAAATGCAGGGATAGTGTGGCGCAAGGATATTCCAATTCACCCGTGCTGAGCAAAAATAGGGTGTATCATGACGGCTTTCAAGCCATGTGGGAAAAAGGGAGTTGACGGTGAACCTGATGTTACGAAGGTTAAACTTTCCAAGGCGCAGATCAACATCATCAAATTATTGGTGGCAGTCCTTTTGTCTCATTCTAACGATGATGCATCTTCTGAAGATGCAGAGGAATAGTTCGTAGTTTTGTTTGATAACTTTTATTTTTGAGATTCAAGTAGAATGCGCTTTTGCATTTAGATGTTTAGAGATGCTTGCAAGTTTATTTTATATCGTTTCTATGATGGTATTGTTGTCTTGTAGTAATGTTGATTTCTATTAATAATAAAAAAATTCTTTGTCATTGCGCTTTATGTATTGCGATTTCATATTTCTTCAATTTTTCTGTATAAGCTCTTGTATTGTTGTACCTCAATGTTTTTAAGAAATAAAAAAAAAACTCCAAATGTTCCTTATAGATTTTTTCTCCTTATTTTAGCACTGGCAAAGTGAATAATATTGCTTTTTGGCTTTGTCAAGTCTCAATTTATTGAAGACTCTCAAATTAATGAACACTTGTTTTATTCTAAATATGTAATGAATTAAAATGAGACTACAATTTGTCTCAATTTAACAAATAAGGCCTTACCTATTTCTTTCACCTTGGAATGTGAACCATGAACATAATATTTTATATCTAGAAATCTTATGCCAACTAGTAAGCATACAATTACAAAAAGTTACACAGAAAAGTGGTAGAGCCAAATCATTAGGTAGAGCCTAATCACTACACTTTGCTTCAAAAAAATAAAGCTCTCACTATGGCAAACAATGTCAACTATACCTCAAGTTGAATACGCTTAACTAGAAACCTTGATTGAAACACAATAGTGGCAATTAACACTTCCAAAACCACAATCAGACTGAGCATTTTCAGACATAGCCAAATGTAATCAAACGAGATCATATTCAACCATGAACCACATTCAAATTATAATAGTGGACAAAATTACATCCGTCAGCTTTTGGCAGTCTATTCAGCTTCTGATTTTGAGTTCAAGTCAAATGAGCAGGCTCTCCTATTGTGCTGGGTTTGCACTAATACAAGTGACTCTAGCTCTACTGTTATTTGTTGCAATCTTAGCAGCTTTTGATTCCTTTTTTTTGTTCTCATTCTTTTGTGAATGAGCCTTTTGGCTTGCATCCTCCTCCATTTTATGATTCCCCTTCCTTTTTGGAGCCTTAGTGCTCAAGACACCTGCCCCAATGGGAGAAACAACCGGGCAAACCAAAGACAGGCTGATGGTCTTCAAAGCAGGGGCATCTTTGTCCCCTGGTCTCGGCTCCCTTTTTGTGCTAAAAGAATATCTTCCTATCTTCCGCAATGCACCTTCTGGATTTGTGCCCGGCTTCTCCTTTGGCTCATCTTTTTTCTTTCCACCCTCCACATCAATAGAAACTTCTTTGCCCTATAACCCTAAATCCAAGCCCATTGAAAAAATTACTGAAGTTTAGTAAGTTAGTCATAATCATGACCTTAGCACAAGCAGTGCAACAGAGCTATTCAGCAAAGAATTTTGAAAAATGAATGATAAAAAATAGGTGACTGGTGGAGACTCAAACCTTCCTCAGTAGCACATTCAGTAACAAGTGGCATCTCCGTACTCTTGAGATGCGCATCATTGATGACACCTTGCGGAAGAATTGGTGAATTGCAAATTCCAATGACAGGCAAATCTTGGACACCAGACTTTTGGGCAGGCAACTTCTTCACATTTAATTTGCTTACATGTGCTTTTTTTACAAGCGAATTCACTTCCTCTCCTACAATACCCATGTTGAAACTGTTATCCAGGTCCTCTTCAACTGAAGGCATCGCTGTAGCATGAGGTTCCGTTTCACCTCTGTTACCTAGAAATGTTGAGCCTGATGACCTGAGGTCACTCTATTTGTGAGACCCTACAGACAAGAAACACACCCACTCCAACCCCTCACTCCTTAGTCCCTGAATTCATAAATACAAAGCACTTCCAAGATTGCTTATGCATAAGCAAGTCCAACAAAAGCAATCTGGTTGAGCACCCAAAGCAAAAGGATTGAACACACAGAGCACTAAAGGAGTATTAAACACCATAAGCACAAGGAGTGGACACGGATCCAAGTACTAAGCACTGTAATTAAGCAAAAGGATCCAACACCCAAAGCACAAAGCACTACAATTAAGCAAAACGAACCAATCCAATGCATAAAGCACTGTAATTAAACATCCTGAACCAACATCCAAAGTACAAAGCATTGTAACTTAGCAGAGGACCAAACATCCAAAGCACAAAGCACCGCAGCTAGAAGGACCCTCAAATCCTAAGCACAAAACATAAGCAAAAGGACCCTAAATACTAACTAAGCAGGTTGAAGGACTAAACAGTCAAAGCAGAAAGCACTTGAAGCAAGAGAATCCCACACCTAAGTGTAAAGGCAGCCTTAAATTCAACAGTGAACATTGTCAGGAGAAGGACTACTTTCTAAAAGGAAATATTACCCTAAGACCCTAAGCAGAAGGAGTGTAGAGCAATTCTGTCCAAGTATTTGAACAGCATAAGCAAAAGTATTGAACTTCTAAGTAAAATGCGATGTGCAATTTTGCGAACCACCCTAAATCCCGTAAGTACCAATTCAGTAATTGTAAGTACAAGTTAGACCACCTAAAGCAGCAGTTTCAAACCTTCAAGCAATAACCAAAACCTTGCACTAAGCAATCAGTTCACAACCAACATTAGCAAGCTACCAAAAGAGAGCATGGAAGTGAATGAAAGAGGTAGCATTTTTTACTTACAATTTTTTACTTAAACCTTGCTGTTGTCTTCAAAGCCAAATTTCACGTCTTTTCTGACTTCTGTGGGATCCAACTCAACTCTTGTTTCTAAGAGCTCCACTTCCAAATTTGTGAGCCCAAAGGACCGCCACCAACTTGGGTGAAATGATTCACCACAAGTTACACATCTATTTTGCTTGCCACAAAGACTAGCAATACAGAATGGGTGATAAAGATGCCTACAAGAAGCAACTACGATATCAAAAGAAGAAAAACGTCCGTTGCAAAATGCACAAGGTTGCAGCTTAAGGATTGTATCGTCCCATTCATTTTCACCGTGTGGAACAGGTCTTAGGTAGAGAGACACTCCTGCCTCTTCTTTCATTGAGTGAATGTGGTCCTCAATTGGTTTTCTACGACGTGCCATCTTGGTAATTTGCCTTTCCGTAACTTTAAAATCTGCTCAACTTCCAAAGCCCAATCTGAGGATTCTGGTACAATTCTTTGCCTTACACAGCCCTTCTATTGTTTTCTTCTAGGGCAAATCTAGCAATTTCTAACTTCCTAGCATTGCAATCTCTTTCAACTTTGAGTGCATTAATCTGCAGAAGGAGAGCCTCACCATCCGCAGATATTGCCCCCTCGCCTTGGACTGCAATAACTAGAACAAAAAATGCACTCCCTTATTATTAAAAATCAAGGCCCACAACCAATAGCAGTGGAATCACCTTCAAACCATAAAGGTTCTTGGATCAAACTTTAAAGAAATTCAAACACATTCAAGTCTAGAAAACTGAACATGCAATCCCCACAAGATTGCAACATTGTGGTGTCCAATCATTCATGCATCTAGAAGAAAAGAACACTAAAGCTTTGCTACCTAAATCCTAACCTAAAAATTCATATACTACAGATACACCAATACACCCAACATAAGAGAGAAACTCCCCAAACCCTCAAAACTCCAACAAATTGATCTGAAGGTGTAAGCACAAGCCTTACAACTTGCGTCAAATGAGAAATTTTAGCCTCTGTCAAAAACAAAGCACATTCAATGGTTTTCACAACCTCCTCATATTCTTAGCCGCACTTTTCCAATCATCCATGTTGTACCGAAGCCCAATGATTTGGTCTCCTTCTTTCTTCTGAGCTTCACTAAGCAGCAACACCCTCTAATTTGCAGAATCTAACAATTCAACTTCAGATTGCAAGACATCTTGAACTGCCTTGAGATCTGCTTGAGAAACTGGGCGCTTCTCTTGCTCAAGACTGCAGTTGATACTTGTTAGGTTGCTTGATCCCTATGGGAATACGAAAACTCCAGTAGATAGAAAATAGGATAAAACTGGGTTAGCATAGTCTAATTTTTTTGAATTTGTTATTAGTATCTAAGAATCCAAGTCAGCTAGAAAGAAATTAGAAATACATGATACCTGGATTGCTAGAATTCCTAAGCCAGATAAATATTTCGGTGACAGACGGAAGCCGTAGGACGGAAGACGGATCCGGAAAGCCTACAACTGGTAGCCTTTTGGCCTAGACCCCCTAGGGCACCGTTATGGGAACGATCTTATACCCGTTCCCTCGGGGAACTGTCGGCCAAACGTCGGGTACTTAAGGGCTCAGCTTCCATTTCTTCTCTCTCTTTCTTCTTGTACTTGTGGCGTGCACTTAGAGAGTGAAAGTGTGGTGACTTAAGACCATGCTAGGGAGAGAGCGGTGAGGTTGGTGCCGATTGCACCGGATTAGCGGATCGGTAAACTATGGTAGGGTCGGCCCGGATGATATCTCCGACGATTCCTAAGGATCCAGAAGTCCGAAAGCACGTGGAGGAGGACTTAGAACCGATAGGATGTGCCAAATTGTTGCGACACCCCTGGAGTTTGAAGAATGATGAGATCATTGCGGAACTCGTAGTGCAAGTTCCAAATTAGTACCAGTTGACTGTGAGAGGCCAGCCCAAACTCTAGACGGAGGACATCTGGGCGGAAGTAAATTTGTTCCGGAAAGCCGTATTTGGTTTACCTCCCCGTAATGATAAGACTGGGCAGAGTAAGTTTTGGGGTTCGGCACATAATAAGGAGAGATACAATATTTATGATTGTATCGAGGATAGGCAGAGCCGGATTCTGGAGTTCCTCATTCCGATTCTGTATCGGGAGAAGCCAACCTGGGTTATGGCGATAGTAACGAGCACCATATTCAAAGTGATAGAAGGCAGACCGGTGAACTGGAGTAGACTTATCACAGACGTAGTCTCCAAGTTAGTCGTGCGGGCAACTTCCGAAAAAGCCACCCCGCTTAGCCTGTATTTTTTCCATCTTTATCATCAGCAGGGTTTTTTGAATGAACCGAAGATGCATGTGTACATCCTTGGAAAGGAAGTCCTGAAGTATGGGTTTACGGAAGAAGTCCAACCGGACCAACCCGTCCAAGGAGAATCTAAAGAGGAAGAATTGGAGGAGTCGCCCTTGATGCACAAGCGGATCAAAAGACAAAAACCCACAAATCAGGCTGCGCAAGGCAAGCAGGTGGTTACGGATGATGAACCGCAACTGGAGTATCCAGAAATGACTACATGAAAGAGTTCTGGAAGCACCGACATAAGTGGGTCGACGAGTGTCGGTTGATCCACAACGAGATGGCGGAATACATTAGCAAGGCTATGACGCTTTTGGGAGTGAATTGCCTGGAGCAGATATCGGACGCAATCCGGAAAAGGACGGATTCGGGGGCACTGAAGGTGCAGCTGCTCCGCATCCAGAATCTGCAGCAAGACAAGAAGGATCTTAGATCCCGGGTAGCTCAGCTAGAGAGGGAGCTAGAGGTGGCGAGGACAAAAGAAGTAGACGCTTCCAACCTCTTCCGGAATCTGTCGACTTTGGTAGCAGCTCCGACGGAGCAAGTGTTAAGAGCCCAGCTCTTCACCGACAAGCTGACGGACAAAGCTCATCCATTCAGACCGAATGTGCTAAGGGTTCTCATTGACAACTAAGCCCAGATGGAAAAGGTGTTGGCAGAGTTTGTCGCAGCAGAGGGCAAGCAAATTCCTAGTTATACTATCAAAAACCACTTTAAAGTATAACAAAGTGACTCTAAAGATTGAATCCGCAAGATTCTGTGAAGTATTTAGCCTTATTTGGTTTCTAAGCTCAGTGAGTATCTATATTTCCTCTTCCGGTCCTAATACCACAACTGGAAACACAACAACACCGAAAATTATAATCAGACCCTCTTTTCCTTTCTCAATCCAGACAACTTTCCAATCCGGTCTGATCAACTAACATCTGCTCTTACTCCCATCCGGTTTAGTTTTACCTCTATTTCACCATCAAAGGGTTTGCCCCTTGCTTTTGAGAGTGGCAGGCCCGCCGCTCCTACCGTGACTTATAGTGGCTGAAGACCCACTTCTCTACTCTCCAATTTCCTATACTAATTTGGATCCAGTTTGATCCTTTACAGCAATCGAGAGAACTCTCCGGATCACCGGTCACACAAAGACCCCCCATACAATCCCTTCATACTACAACGACCTTAGTACCAAGTTCCATCTGTACAAAGTCAGGCTGTTGCAAGTGAACCTGTCCGTTCCAACATTAACTGAAGTTCTTCTGTTTGCCAACTAGGGCAACAAGATCTCTCAAGAGATCGGACACTCAATTGGATTTCCCACCCAGGAGTTCTAGCGCAACTAAGGAATCCCTCCCTATCCGCCTAGCCTAACAATGGTTGTCTTGCCCGGAATCCTAAACCTTAGAAATGCTGAGGAACTGAAATCCACTCCCAACTCTTTCACAACCTGCTTACTTGCACATAAGATCAAAACAAGAACACCGAAGGGAGAAATCACACCCAAACCAGCATGTGCCTTCCTAACTCCTCACCACACAACCCTGTTACACACGGGAGAGACACGTAACAAAAGGCCCAAAGAAAATATACACAAAATTTGGGCAAAAAGACTTGCAACTCCCAAGCAGGGGCTGACTTATATACAACTTGATTTACAAAGGCAAAAAGGCCCCCGGAAATCTACGCTGGACATCCGGGTCCGATCCTAACCGGCCAGACCGGGTCAATGTCCGATTCGGTCCTAACTATCTTACAAAAATTACATTCCTACCTACCTACTCTCCAACTCCCCCACCTAGCGTAGGACTCTTGGATTCCGCATGCAGTTGGTTGAAAACTTCGGTCAAGTTCCTGCTCTGCTCCTCGGCAGCAAGATCCGGAAGATCTAATCCTAGCAATGAATCCAAGTGAATTGGTTGTCCAGGCCCAGGCCTTCGGTGACTCTTTCTTGACTTGGACGTCTGATCCTCGGGCTCCCTCGGATTCGATCTTTCCACTGCAAACAAATCCAGGAGCAAGAATTCAAAAGCTGGATCTCCCGGGAGTACATGGACCTGTTCAGCTTTTGGTTGCTGATGTCTATCGGGTTGGCTGCCTCCCTGGCCGCCACCAATGACGCTTCCACTTGATTGGTGAAATCAATTAGGAACCGGATACCTTCTTCTCTTCATGCATCCCATTATCAAATAATTTTGCCTTGACCGCGGCGGATCCAGACTCTCCGAGGGTGGCCTTCACAGACTTGGCTACCTTCCGGGTTGCTTCCACCATTTCCCAGACTGTGGCTTTGTCCTCCCTGAAGGCTACCATCTCGGCCTTCAGAGTGTCGACTTCCTTTTGAAGTCGACAAATCTCTGCCTCCTACTTCTGGTGCTCATCTGGATTAGATAGATATGTGCCACCTTAGCCGGTAGCTTGCTATCTCCTGGTGCACCCACCAGCTCTTCGACACTAGCGAGGGTTCTCCTCTTGACCTCCCAATCTGCTCATATCCCGCACAGAATAACAGTCAATTGATTGAACGGGTCGGTCGGGTCTTCAGGATCCGGCATCTCCACTTCCGATCCTTGTTCTGGAGTCGATCAGTTGGTAGGAGGGGTTCCTCTCTTGTGAGGAGGCGTCGTCTTCATCCGCTTCCTTGTCTGGAGGTGCTCCTCCTTGTCTTCCTCTTTTGTCTCGAGTTTGGATCGATTGGGTCTTCCGGCTCGTCATCTGAGCCCAACTCCCCATACTTCAAGATAGATTTCTGAATGTTCCATGTTTTCTCCTTTGTATCCGTGAGGAGTTGGTTGTGATGGTAGAGGTGGAAGAGATAGGGACTCAAAGGAGTGGCCCTACCCTTCCCAATCCTCATTACAGGCTGGGACATTAGATCATAAAAGATCTGGGCCCAGTTCACCTTCCATTCCCCGCTCAGGGAACCGAAAATCGTATTGCTAATGGTCATTGTGACCCTCGTCGGCTTCTCCGGGTGGATGATTGGAACCAGGAACTGGAGAAGATTGCGGTGCCAGTTGCTCTTGCAACCCGCAACCGCATATCCGTCCTTGCTGCTCAAAACTTGTCATGGATGAACTCTACTCTCCGTCTAGCCATGCCGGAACCTCCCATCCTGAAGTTGTAGACTTCCCTCCACCTTTCTTCTTTCCACTCGGTCAAGCGGCCCCGAACAGTGTTGTCGAACTGATTTGACATCTTGCACTTCAGCTCTCTCACCATCCGCTCCTCCCTAAACCCCCAAGGTTTATCCATCAACACTAGAGAGCCCATCGTGTTGAGATCTTCCATGAGCTTGGTCCTTGCCGGTTCTGCAGTAGGGATGACCGGAACTACTTTCCAGAGCTTGATGTCGGAGGAGGAACTGGGCGCTTCCGGTCTGCTCTTATGCAGCTGAGGCATAGACATAGACGGCTAACTGGACCCTTCCCGGTCGCTACCTCACTCTCTCTTAGCCGCATGTTCCGTTCCTCACTTCCTCTCGTTCGATCTCAACCAAAAGACAACACAAAACCTGCAACCCACACAATCTTGACCTCTCCTGCACTCTAACGTACCCGGCCTGAGGTTCACATACACACAATAGCTATGGCGCAGACGGAGGCATTAAAGCGCTCAAGGTCAACTCCAGAACTCGAGGGAAGTAAAGGAGTGAAAAGGGGGACGACTAGCCTTTATATAATTCCAGGACCCCTGGCAGGTCATCATGACCTTTTCCGGTCCGATCCATATCAATCTGGTTTAACCCTAGTCCGATCTAAGGTAAGATCCGCATGTGATTCCGCTCCTGAGTACTAACATTCTGGCCGGATCAGATCTAGTTTTCTCCTAACTGGATTAGTATTGTCTAGCTTTAGTTTTCTTCTGCTTCCTAATAGGATCCGGATCCTAATTATCCGTTTCCGTTCCAGCTTTTGGGTAAGCAAAGGAAAACCAAAATAATTGGTTGCGCTAGATATGCGGCAGCTGCTAGGTCAACTTGACCTAGGCATCAAATTGGATTTTGAGGGTTTCCCGAAGGTCGCGGATGCCCAGAATTATTTGCAGACTCCGGCCAGAGAAGCAATACTAGAGGAGAATCCGGTAAGGGGACAAGATATGTTGATCGATGAGACTATAATGCCCCTAATGTCCGGAAAGGAGGGAACCAGAATGTCAGTTCAAGTGAGGACGGCAAGAGCTGTTGTGACAGTACCGGAAGCTTAAACACCGGAAAAGGCGAGAGAGTTGATTCCGGGAACGAGATTCACCTTTCTTACGGGTGAGCCGGCTCGACCAACTCGAGCTACAATCTTTGCTACACCAAAGTCCGTGGTTTGTCGTAGCCTGGCCGGACCTTCGGGGGCCATTAAGAATCCGGCTCAAAACTGTCCGGAGAAGTTCACCCACATGCAGCAAGCTTCTTTGCCCAAGGGCGATAAAATTCCGTTGGAGATTTCGGATGATGAGGAGGAAGAATGTGAAATCGGAAGGGAATTGGAGGATGAGGCCACTCCGCCTCAAGGGCGCACGATCCTCACCCGAGTGCAAGCCAAGAGCACGCCAGTGAAGTCATCATCGACCAAGGCAAGGAGCAATTTGAAGAAATCGAGGAGGAAGTAGTTAGTTTGATGAGTTTTTGTTTGTTTGTTTTTAATTTGTTCCATCTCGGGTTTTCTGGAGGTGGGATCCGGTTCCGGATTCTTAGAAGGCCGCCGACCTAGATTTTCCGGTTATCTCGGATGTTAGCTTGATTGGCCACCCTGATTTTCGGGTGTGCCCTTTTTGCTCTTTGGCTTTTTAGTTTGGGTTTTTAAGGGTAGGCAGGCTTATTGCCCTCTCATTCCATTCCAGCCCATTAGAGTGCATTTTGATTATGTTTTTTTGCTTTCTTTAATTGGAGACCCCTTGTGGATATTTCTGGATTCGGCTATGTGCATGAGTAGGAGTATTTGCAAGAGTGTTGAAGTGTGAGGAAGACGGGTGAGGAGGAGTCCGAATCTAAGTCAACTGGGTGTGATTGGTAGTCGGCATTTGAGAGAACTCTAGATCTGTGAAGGAGGATTAGTGCACTGCATCTTTAAACCACTGGGATAGTGATCCGGAAGAGTGGAATGGATGCGCGTCCGAAACCCAGGAAGGGCTACATGCGGAGGTAAGCAATTGCCAGCGGAATATTTCCCACCACCGAAAGGCCTGCCAACTGCCGGATCAGTCTAAGAGTCTCAAACAACTTCACTACCGGTTCCGGGTGCTTGATCTGTCGTTGCAATGAAGGAGTAGAAATAGATTTTGAGTGACCTGTTTTTCTGGAAAGATCATCCGGAGAGCTGTGAGGATCACTATCTGCCTCTTCCTTGCTGCAATACTGGAAGAGAGTGTGTGTGTTTTTGTGTGTGTGTAAGTGTTTGAATTACGAGTGGTGAGTCCCTACTCCTCTAAAAGACCAACAGTGGCCCCCTTGGCGGTAAAACAGGGGTACAAAAAACCAGAGTTTCGATTGAGAGTTATCGGATTCCGGATAAGGACGGATCCAGATTGGATTTCGGAAGGTAGTATTATCCGGAAGGAGAATGAGTGAGGAGATTGATTTACGGATTGCTTGGGGTTTTATTTTGGAGAGATATCCGGATAGCCCTAGTCTGCAATAACATCTGGAATTCCCTGGGACGATATTTCATGTTATCTTAGCACATCTTTGTGTTAAGGAAACTTACGCCTAGACAACCCCAATCCCAATCCCAATCTCAACAACCCAATCTCTTTGCAATTCTGAGCTTGTTGCTAGGCTTTTCCACTTTGTTGACAAATGAATAAACAGGTGGGCTGCCACCTAATGCTCCACTACTATCTTGGGATTCCTACCGCACCCTAACCCTGAATCAAACAATCTGCTCTTGTCTAACTCCCCTAATACTGATCGACCTTCTCCCATGTCGTAGAAGCAGCTGCTGTTGCCCAGTCGACGTCCTCACCCTTGCACTCCAAAATAAAGCCTTTCACGACCCACAGCATGAACTCGTTGTTCGTCACGTCCTCCGTCCCATATATCTTACCATACAGGGTAACAAGCTCCTGTCTAGTTTTTGGATGGAGCTTGGTGTTCGTTGTTTTATATGTACTAAGTTTCCCTCATACCTCTTCTAAATCTTTAGTAGTAATAACGGAAGTGTCAACAACTGACTTAGGGTTCAAGCCAGTGCTTGACAAATCCCTGACATTCACAAAAAACCTCACCATCTGCTCCCTTAACAAGGCTAAATGTTGGGCTAATTCTTGGGTGGACCTTGGCTCTGGATTTACTTCTACTCTAGCAATGCGGTTTCTTTTGGCACTCCTCATGCTCATTGGTTTTGTTATAGTACCCTCCATTACTGATTCAGTGTGGTGCAAAAAACAACAAAACACTAAAGTGAATCCGGCATTGCACACGCTCAACAATGCTCTTGCGACACTTGGAGCTCAACCCAAGAACCAGAGTTAAAATTGCAACAACTAGAATTCAGAGCAGCGACAATGAAACTAAGGCCTAAACCAATTAGATGCATGGAGTGCAAGACTAATCAAGCAAGAACCCTAATTGCCCGCTGGGGCAGACAAAAATAGACACTACAACAACAACGACTTGCTCTTGGCTTTTGCTACGATCAGTGTCTAAATAGACACTACAACAACAACGACTCGCTCCCGGCTTCCTCTGAAATCAATGTTTGACAACTTCTGCTCCTTGAATTCAAAAATCTTTGACTCGTACGACACGTACACAGTCATCTTCACTCATACGACTTTAAACCAAAGTAGTCCAGTAAAGTTGTAAAGGAGTTGGCGCAATTGGCTCATATTACCTCGTTTGCACCCAAAGGTCGTTCTCATCTCAAAATATGAAGGAATTAGAAAACAAAACTTCAAAGGAACTTCCACAATTGCGACAACATTCTACTAGCAATTGCCACTACTCCACTCGGTTGTTGGTAACATACTCATTTAGATTTTGCTCATCACCAAGGTCCAGGCTATAAACTCCAGTCTCAAAATTATAAGAGAGGGTGACATTGGTGATAACAACCTCTAGACTAATCCATTTAGAGTCTATTAAGTTGTATTTGAATTTATATTTACCTAGTGCAATAGTGCAAAATGACTTCAACATTTGAAACTGGGACTCCTTTTTTACTTGTATTTATCTCGCGGTTGGCAAGATCCCCACGAGTTCCCAAATGCTTGCCTGTGCATCTATTGAATTCGGCCAACCCACCATGTACCCTCATCTACACCTTCCGTAGTTGACATTGGCCTTCCCGACTTCCTTGCTCTGGACTTTCCCCTCTTTTTTGCTGCAATGGCAGTAGATGTCCTAGAAACCATAGAGCGCTGCACAAAATACACTCCAATGTCCGATCCAATCCCAACAAAATATGTACTTGAGCATTTAGCAGCACTTAAGTAATTTTCATTGTTATTAAAGTATAGGGATTATTTAATATGGATTAGCCTATCTTTTGATAGAAACGGGTGACCATAGAGTTGTCCAACCAAAGTAGACTTGAAGATTCTATTTCCACCAAACTCCACAAATGCTTCCACTTTAATGGGGATTGGGACTGCACTTACAAGAACCTTGTGGTTGCTAAGCATATTGGCAATAAAATCACACGTTTCACTCTCAAGGACTGTGATTGCAAGAACTCCATCGTCAAGAACATCATCTTCCACGTCCATGGCTGCAGCAGGTTCAAGCTCATCCAGTTCAGCCCTCCGCTAAATTTCCTGTTCTTGCTGTTATGAATCTTCTTGCAAGACCTCCATGTTGCCATCCTTGCCATGAACTAGCTTGGAACCTACAAAGAAGGCAAACAATTGTCTGTCTCCCATTTCTGCAACCCAAGGTTTGTCAAACCAAATCCTATTCCTCGCAACCGCTTGAGGATTTGGGGCCAAGTTTAAGGAATTAATCATCCTTTGGGCCTCCTTCAGACCTTCCTTCAAATGCTACAACAACATCCTCATTACTTGAAACCAGAGTGTAGTCTCTAAGATCCGACTCCACCTCGCCCTCTTCCAATTTGTGCAACTTTGCCCAAATATTGTTCATCTTATTATGTGCCTAAGCAAATTTCAAACCATTCCCTACATATTCAATCTCCGATAAATGGTTCATTGTGTTAGCGGCACCCAACAATTCCTAGAAGTCATATGCTCTCTCCATTCCTACCACTACAAGAAAACAGTGTCCGAATTGACTAAAATGTCCGAATTGACAGAATCTTGTCAAAAAAATGTCCGAATTGACAGAAAATTGACAAAATAATGTCCAAATTGACGAAAAATTGACAAAAAAATGTCCGAATTGACACTGCTCCCTTGTAGTGTACCATCCTCCCTAATTTGGAGAAGAAAACCTCGCATGAGTCACTACCAATCAAATGAAATGGCACACTCAAGTGAGGGTATTTGTCACAAAAATGGCAAATAATCAAAACAGTGAAATGGCACGACAATTGTACATCCAAAAAGCATTGTTGACTAACAAAGTGCAGTTTCGGATTTATAGTTTCAATATTTCCAAGCACACCGTGATTCCCATGCCTCATCCACAGTTTCCAAATTCTAAAAAAAAAAGACACCTTTGCTGCTTTTACAATCCAAGCTCGGAGGTCATGACGTGGTGAAAGAAAAATATCAATGTAGTCCGCACAAATCTCAAGATACATCTCGGTTCCAAGAGTACATTCACGATGCAAATCACTAGACAAGCAAATGAAGGGCAGACAATTTCTTACCTTCTTGGAACATAATCGTTGTGCACTAGCCCAATCTTGGCGGTCCTTCCTATCATAGTCTTCTTGAAGTAATCCATGCTCATCTACTATGAAGCAGTTGAAAACTTGACAGATTTGTTGGTGAAGTGCCATATCAGCACCTAATCTCAAAGTACAAACGTTGCTGTCATGTGGATTTAGCAACTTCTTACCGTTGTGTATGTAGTCTTAATCATGCAATCCTATAGCTTCACCGTTGGAATTCACTGCGGAGCTAAAAATCCAGCCCTCCCAATCCACGGTTAACCTGCGGCCTTCTAAACCTTTGTAATCCAAAAGCAAAGCATCAATTGCCGCCTATAGAAGTCCTCGTCACTAGCATGTCCAACAATAGAATCCACCCCTGCATAGCAATGTTTAGTCCACAAATTCTCAATTCTTTTCCATTTTTCTCTGACCCAACCAGAATCAAAGCAGTTACAAGTACAGCAAGCTGTCAGCACTAATCGAGGGAGTTTAGGGTGCAATGGATTTACAACAATGACCCTTGCAAACCACCCTACTTTGTCTAGCCTAAACACATCTACCATTTTATTGTACCCTATTTCACCAACTCCAGCAGTGGACTTGTAATCTGTTACACAACTGTGATTCTCTTTTGGCCCACAAAATCCTAGCAAAGTATCCCACCAGGCTTTTGTAGGCGCTTTATTACCCACCCTTGGTAATAACGCGAACACCATCCCGGTTCTAGTCTTTTATCCACTATGTTCAGATGTACGGGTGTTTTTGCGAGCGCGGTCCACTATGCCTTCCAAGCAATGGAGCTTTGCTAAGTTTCCTAGTTTTGTAGAGGGCAGTAGTTGTAGCTATGATCAGTGTGCAAGTATCCACTAACTAGTTGCTAACCCAAAAAGACAACCTGGATAAATAAAGGACAAAAACAGCCTATTTGGACACTCCTTCTATCCTATATCCCTTCTATGTTGCTTTCCCTTGTGATTCCCCACTCGTTGATTGTCCCAATTGGTTGATGATTTTTAACCTTCTACATGAACTTTTATGTTTTAACCTTTGAATTGTTCTACTATTCTACTTTGATATTAGGTTTTTTACTTCTACTTTAATTTTACGTCTAGCTTTTGACTTTTAACTTTAATCTCCTACCCTTCTATTTTAACCCAAATTTTTACTTACCCTTCAAAAATTACTTCTAAATATTTACTCTAACTTCCTAACTTCAATATATTACTCTAAATTTTTAACGTCTAAGTTTTACTCCAAATTTCTAACTTCTAAATTAATTCTAGATTTTTACTTCTAAAATTACTTCTAAATCTTAATCCCTAACTTTTACTTCAGATTTTTGACTTCTAAGTTACTTCTAGGTTTTAACCCCTAAACTTAACCTTAAGGATTTACTTCTAAATTACCTCTAATTTTCACCCCTAAGTATTATCCTAATTTTCCAGTGTCCAAATGTTACTCTAACTTTTACTTCTAACTTACTCCAAAATTTTAACTCCAAAATTCTTGCTCTAAGCGTTTAGCCTCTAATTTATTTTTAGATTTTTACTTCCTAATCTAAATCAAAGATTAACCTCTAAACTAAACTTCCACGTTTTACGTCCTAATTCATGTTTAATTTTTCCTTCTAAATTAACCCTCCAAATTAACCTATTAACTCTAATTCTAAAGTTTAATTCCTAATTTAATTTCCTTCAAGTTTGCCCTAACTAGACTTTTTACTTCCTAATGTTTCTCTAATTTCTATTTTGAACCTAAACTGCTATTGTCGCTAATTTCTACTCATTAACTGGGATTTAAAGATTAATTAAGAAAATCAAGAGGGAATTAGGAAAGGGTAACAAGGATTAGTCTGAATGTCTTACCTCACCATTGTCGGTGTTAGAAATGACCTCGTCCACGTCCACGTACGCATCCTCATTTTCCATTGTAATTCTTTATTTTCTTTTCAATAATGCCCACGGCTTAAAGGTTAGAAACTTACAATCGATTTTAAGCTAATTTTCTTCTTTCCACCTTTGGCCTTCTTTTCTTTTCCTTCCTTTCTTCTACCTTGGAACTATTCCACCAAATGTTTTGATGGAGGCCTTATACCACCAACTTTGACAACTATAGACATAAATGTGCCAACTTGCCTCTTACAAAGTTCTTACGTTGTCATACCCCCATTCTCCTCTAACGGCTACCAAGGCTTCTTTTAGATTTATTCCTATTCCTCCTAGTCTACTTGCAAGCACACTATTTAACGTCTCTCTCCCCTAAGTTGCCCATATAGCCATCCTCTCCTTTCCTTCTTCTTCTATCTTTGAGTGGTTTTGCAGGTGTTGGACGAACAATTATCCTACGTTGGAACTAAAAGGACTTGAATTAAGGTAGTTTGGGCTAAAGAAAAGAAAAAAAGAAACAAAACAAAACTTTATGATTAACTTAGGAGGTATTATCGGGTTCTAGTACTCTTACTAATGGATGGTTATACTGATTCAACTATTTCTAAAACTCTTGGACATTTGGACACTAACAGTAATATCCCCACATGGATATTGGTTACTAAGGTAGAAAGATGGTTGGGATTTTGTAAAAAATGACAAACTTTTCTAGACCCTACAATCAAAGCGTCGCCATCCCGAGTGTAACCATAAAAAATGCCTAACTTTCCTAGATCCTATAATCAAAGCTTCGCCGTTCTGTGGGTAATTATAAAAAATGCCAAACTTTTCTAGATTCTACAGTCAAAGCTTTGCCGTTCCCGAGGGGGATACATGTGGCCAAGCGAAGGTTAGACAAAGGAAAAGACACACGTAGAGAATGCACGTGACGAAGCCAAAGCTTTGCCGTCAACGTAGGGGTCCACACAACAAGAGGGATGTTAGACAAAAGTGAGAACACGTAAGTAAGGGAAGAACATGTTAGAACACAAAAATGACTAACAACTTCACACGCTAGAGGCCCCCCAAAGCGGCATATGCCAATGTACGGATGGAGGTTGCTCAAAGGTTAGTACAAGACTCAAAAACTCTCAAAATGCACAATTAGTTTGTGAGGACCCACTAAGGGTAGGAAGACCCTCAAATAACAACAAAAGTACATACCAACAAACACAAATGTATACAAGGTAAGATAGAAGGACCCCCAATGACCTTCAAAGCTTGAAAGATAGCAACAAAAGGAGCCAAAAGTGCTCCAAAAACACCATAGAGGTTTTTGGCTTCAAACACCAAAATATCCAAAATGATTTGGACCCACGGACCCAAAAACAAGTATGGGGGTGATTTTAGAGAGGGAAGTGGAGCCCTTTTATAGGTTTCCAAGGGTTCACTCCACTTCTTAAATTCCTACTAGTAACCTTATCAACTTGGATTTTCATCCTAATCCTAGATTTTCACCTTCTACTACCTATACTGGACCAACCTCCTAACTTTTGGAGATTAACTCCAAATGCCAAACGGACTGCGCTGTTGGATCCTGAACGCCATTTTTAGTCCAAGGACCCCATACCTCTCGTATCGAGATCAAAAATCCAACATAGGCTAGCCTAGATTAAAAATCTAATCGTGGTAAATTTCCAACTCTTGGGGTTTTCCTATTTTGAAAAAAGTAACTAGCCTGGGGTCTCCGGAAGGTGAAAGAAAGTAGAAAAAGATTCCTTGTTGACGCTGTTTTGCCGTCGTGTGCCTCCGGAATGCTGGTCAACATTGCGGGGATGTCGTGATGTGATTAATTCTTGAGGAATCTTGCTGATTCGGGTATCTTCTGCTATAAGAATGCTGCAAAACTTATTAGAATGCATTATTAGCATAAAACAAGCTATCCTAATTTTTAGTGAGATTTTACCACAACCTGGATAATTTACAAGAAATTCTCGTTAGAGGTTAGAATGGTTGACCACCCAGAAAAGGTTCTTCTGCAAGTCGGAAGATGTAAGGTATTTTTGTGGAACCTCTCAGAGAGCCTCGCGAAAGATGTGGAGGTGCGTTTCCATATCTGGCACAATTTATCAGTGGAGACTTAAATTGGTTGTCTCCTCGAATTGTCAATGGCACGGGAATCTTTTGCAAATTCGGGAATCTTGGCAAATCAATTTTGCCATTGGACTTCTGGCATGGGATTCACCCTAGAACACCATCCTTGGGCTGTAGATTCCTCGACGGCCCTGTCTTGAGTTTATTGGCTCTTGCATGCTAACAATTGGGTTTCCGAGAATTCGTTGATCTAATGGGGAATTTGAAACCTAACCTAGGACCGGACATGTGGCTTGCTATGACCTCTTAGGACCAGTCTAGACATGCATCGCCACCTTCCAATGGAATTTAGCCTTGCTGGGGTTATGTCACTAAAATCCTCTAAAATCCGCTATTTTGTGGTTTAGACTCTATATCTAAGTAAGATTTAGGGAAGTTTTAGGTATAAAATCAAAACTAGACCAAATACTATAATAGATATGTTACAATCCTATTTTGGTTCTACACCTTTGTATGGCTTTTTGTATAATTTTACCTATTTTAAATTGCAATTTTCAAAAAAAAGAAATCCAGAGTCCCAAGTGACAATTTGGAAGCTCAGAGCTTCCCATGAAACACGACCCCTCACCTTCATCTCATCTGCAGCAAGAATGACAGGGATGAGTCCAGAAATCCCATGAGCAGGTAGAGCAGCTTTAGCATCAATATAGATGTTAGCAATGCACTTGATAATTTCCGCATGCTCTCCAGAAATGAACATGACTCCCTTCTGAGAATCCCTCTAAATGCTGTCATAACTAAGTCCAGCAAAATTGAGTGAAAACAAATCACAAAGGCGTCGCCCCCCGTAGATCGTCATTGCCTGTGAGAAGCATTTTGTATTTTTGCTATACCATTTCCTTGCATCCTTACGGTTGAGATTAGTAGCAACATCCTTCATGAAGTCGTACAAGGCGTGCTTCCCTCCAAAGGCTCCGATCTTGTGCGCACTAATAATGTTTTTGCAAAACACTACCAGGTTATTATTGAAAGATGCATTCATGGCACTTTTACATAGTATAGGCCTTCTAGCCTTCAATTGTGCAATCCTAGTTCTAGCATGCTAGTAGTGTAATTTTTCTAAATGCAATATTTTAGACAGATTTCTAGTTCGTTTAGACACACTTTGTATACAGACATATACCCTAATCGTATGCCTCCTGCAGTGCTTCGCTGTCCCTTCTTTATCATTGCTTAATCCTCTCTTTTAATTCTCATTCTGAAGTCATTTTGCATTGGAATCAAAGCACATGTAGGGCAAGTCAAATTTGGAAATGGATCACCGCATACTAACAGTCAACTGCACTTCCTATGCTGAAAATGCACCCATGACTTCAATTGCAAGACTTTCAACATTACTTAGGCACAAAGATGTGGTTCTGGGTACCAATCAATACCGCAGTGGAGGTCATTTAGTAAAGCATTCACATCGTAAGATAAACCACCGTACTGAACAGTAGGACCACAAAATCTATAGCACATCAAAGTCGAAATGAAACTCTTATCGACGGATTCAGTCATACCTGGCAAACTAGATGATGACGTTGGCAAAAACCATGAGTGGAGGTCACCTGGATTAGAGTGAGAACTAGTTGTATTGGATTTGCTTGGACGCCCAGGTCGCCCGGTCCTCGTTGGTTGTTTTTCTGCTTGGTCAGAATCTTCCACCACCTTCTGGTGCTTCAAGCCGCTCAAATGATTTTGGAAATTGAGCTCCAGTGTCTTCCGAGGTGGGCAAAGTACCATCATGTCTCTGCAATACGGGCACCTCACCTTAAACAAGTAGCACCTGGTATTCTTGGCCGTTAAATTTCCCAGCACTTTAACTTTTTGATGCCCTTCCGGAAGGGTAGCGTTCACTTGTTCTAGGATGCCAACCTCCTCCAAAACCAGCTCTTGGTGATTGTCAGGAGTTAAGGTAATTGCCTTGCTATTCTTTGCCTGAGATTGTGGATGGTCATCGAAATTGATGTTCTTTGAAGCACAGATGAGGGCAGAGCTCAAGCGTATTGCAATTCCAAAAAGGTCTTGGATGGCTTACTCTGGATCCCAGACATGCTGTGCTATTCTTTTGTACTCTTTGATGTGTACTCTATGCGGAAGTTGAGTGCACCTTTGGTTCGATATCCCTCCACTAAATTTTTTTCTATATGTGCCAATGCCTTGACATAGTCCTTTAGTGTCTTTAAGTATCGTTCAATAGGATACATCTACTTACAATGCACCAGATGCATAAGAGTAATTGCTCAACAAGGTGCATAGATAGATGTAACTATCATGGTATTCAAAAATGTCTAGCTCCTTCTCAATGAGCTACACACGTTGCCATGATAACATTCTGCATTAGGTCATCCTGGTTGGCCTTCCCAAAATCCTTCTTGAAGAGTCTTTGGAAGACTTTGTTCATTTTTATAATAACCAAGCGCACGTTTTTGTCTAATATGTTCCACACAACCACTAATAGAATCTGCATAACAATAACGGAAGCTGAATCAGTCACATGCAAGTAAAATACTTATGAGACAATAATCTAAAATAGAAGTTGGAAGTATTCTAAGCACTAGTTTCAAATGCATGGCCGCATCCAATTCATTTTCCATTTTTTTTTATTTGCCATGCAACCTAGAAGATTTGGTTTTAAAGTTTTGTATTTTTTTGAATCAAATATCCATTAGTCATGAAAGAAGTCCACGTGCATATTGGAATAACAAATGTAGAAGTTGGAAGTATTTTAAGCACTAGTTTCAAATGCATGGCCGCATCCAATTCATTTTCCATTTTTTTGTATTTGCCATGCAACCTAGAAGATTTGATTTTAGAGTCCTATGTTTTTGTGAATCAAACATCCATTAGTCATGAAAAAAGTCTACATGCATATTGGAAAAAGTAATGTAGAAGTTGGAAGTATTCTAAGCACTAGTTTCAAATGCATGGCTGCATCCAATTCATTCCTAATTTTTTTTGTATTTGCCTTGTAACCTAGAAGATTTGGTTTTAAAGTCCTGTATTTTTGTGATTCAAATGGCCCATTCAGTCATTCAGCAGTCAACCATGTCCTGAAAAACTCAAATCCAGTCATTCTGGCTAGTTGTTTACAATCCTTTTTCTACTAGTGTTACAACCAACGACACTAGCGTGCAAGCTTGGAGCCGTGAGCCTATGAGCATGGAGCTTGGAGCCTGTGAGCTTGGAGCCTGAAGAAAAATAAATTCCATATTTTTGCCTCCAAATTTTTTTTTTGCTAAAATATCTCAAAAAATTGATTTTTTTTTGCTATTTATGGTAAAATTGGGATGTATAACCGTGTACCCTATAACTGTGGATTAGTAATTATTTTATGTATTTTTTGGATTCATTGTAGTAGAAAAAATCCACCACTTAGTGAGACCGAGAGACATTTCTTATGGAAGCTAAGGTTCTTAAGAAACCTAAGCTCCAAAAAAAATAGGAAAATGTGGTGTTAACCACGGCGTTGTTCCCAAAAATATAGAAAAAGAATTGAGGGGTCAAGTTCAAAGCGGTTTTAGTCTCTCAATGACGCTATGGTTAGTGGGAAACCTAAATTCCCAAAAAACAAAAAAATGAAGTGGTGCCCGCATTGCTGTCCACAGAAATACATAGAAAAAGAAATGAGGGATCAACTTCAAAAAGGGAGTCATTTATCATTGAAACTATTCTTACAGAACTAGATTATGAATGGATTTCATAATCAAATGAAAAAAGCCTAGAAACCTCTTGAGGCAAAGTCTATACTTTTTTTTTTATTATTCTATACGTGCTTTATCTATACATGCTTTATTCATTATTTTAAACAAAATGGCAGAGAACCCTAGGGGAATATAATTCTCCACATAATGACGGAGAAAGGCTATTCCCCCAAAGGGTCCACTGCCATATATGATCATCGAGTATGACAGCTCTTATAATGCCAAACATTATGGGACATATGAATAGGAACCTTGGAACATTGGTCTCATCACTCTTCCTTTTTTCAGCACTCATTAGCACTCTGCACTTACATACTAGCATTGCTACATGCAACAAACCCCATATTGATTGCAATTGGCCACATGAGATATTGTAAAAGGATTGAATTCAAATGAGCATACATCTACAAAGCCAATGGGAAGTCTACTATCACAATTCATTGCATCTATTGGGCTAATGACAATTTACTGTGATTGGAGCTATCCATTTGGCTTTGTACTTTGAATATAATAAAATATACAAAATTTAAATCAATATGTCATCATAATTAAAACGCAGCCATATATTTTTTTATTCTTGGATACATTCTTAGGGTGAGATGATTATTTTTGTAAATCATAGTGGTGGGCATGTCATTTGCATCTTCAATTGTCTTCTTTCATTTGATATTTTTGTTTTTGTAAAGAATATGAAGTGGATTCTGTGGGTTTAGGATACTGTATTGGCCAATTTTGGTATTTTGGAGACCTTGTACAAAATAAAATAAATGAATACTACAAGATGGCATAGATTAGAGAAGGAAATGAAGAAAAAGTAGAAGATGGAAGGGTTGTAATCTAGAAGAAGAATGCTGGAAAAAAATAGAAACTATTACCATCAAAACGGATACAGTGGACACTACAGTGAAAATGAATATGGAAATAAAATCCTAAAAAGTATGCATCAGTCATTTCAATTGTAATATATAAAAATGAATGCATTACAATTGAAGTACATTGGAAAATGTAGCCATGCCTATTCCGGAAGTGTGATCATTCCAGCTCTAACAAGCAATAGCTTCAACTCGTTGAAGCTATAATTTGGTACATGAATGAATTTGTCTTCGTTGACATCCATCTTGCAAAAGTACCTGTACAAAAAGTACAAGTGTTTGCAATTCACGTATTGCTGTCGACCTCCAATAGCGGAAATTGCCATATTCACAAAATCTGGGCATGTGCATGTTGGAAATTGGCCCAGTGTGACTTGATATGCATTTTTGTTAGAGTCTGACCCTGTTTCTAATTGCATAATTGCACCAAGGCCTAGGAAAGGGAGCAGTATTACTCCTAAAATTTGCCCTCTAACATTACATGTACTTTTCCACTTGTTCCGTTGTTCTGCAGAAGGTGCATTTGCAATCCTTCGAATGGCTCTGCTATTCCTCACTATTGGATACACATCCAAGTTCCGCGGTGGAAGTTGGTCATATACAACAGGTCTGAAAATCTTTGACATGTTGAACAATCACGTGGTGACAATATGGGTCGTTCTTGGAGGCGAAATCCTGCATGTTGCAGCAACAATGTCTCTTCTCGATTTAGGTTAGTTCCCGACAAAACTGGCCAAACCTCTGGCACCTCCGGCCACTCCAAAACCCACTTCCGCTTCGTACCTTTCATGCATCATTTGATGTTATCCCAACAAAACTAGAAATCAACCACCACCTTTCGCTTACTCCCATACTCTTCTTTTCTACCACGGTAGGTAAGAGCTGGAGTTCCCTTCTTTCCTTTTGCAATCTTGCTGGTGCATTTGATGTTTGATCTTTGTTGTTGAGCTTGACATCTTGCGTTGGATTCGTGGCTGATTCTGGCAATGTGCCATTTTGATGTATCACAATCGCTTTTAAATGCTATCGTAACGTGTTGAGAAGTATTTGTTTGAGGTTGCTTACCTTTATCTCCAGGAGAGTGAGAAACATTTGTATTGGACCTCATTCTCGCACGGGGTTGAGAGAAATTGATCTTGTCCGATCTATGTGAGTCTCTTGCATCACCAATGGGCACGTCCAAATTCCTCTTTGTGCTCCCAAAAATTTCTTCTCCTTCCAAGTGTGGTACTCTGCTTCCCACACCCTCTGCTCCAAGCATGGTGTTTAACGCCTCGGCAATCTTTTTGGGATCTCCACTTCTTCTAGCAGCTTTCAACCTTAGCTCCCCCTTCGACGGCCTTGATCCCGATGCGTATCCTTTCAAGTATGCACGGTAGTTTGTCATTTGCATCCAAGCACGGATACTGTCATCACATGTAGCGTCAAACAAGTTGTTTCCTCGCTTTCCGGACATTTGTAGCCACTTATTATGCACCGTTTGGGATAAATTGCAGGATGGCAATTCCACCATCTCCTCCAAATTGAATTTCTACAAACTCCACAGAAGATATAAAGATTGTTAATAATTGACATTCACAACCATAGTAACTTGCATCTTCTTAATAGTTGTATATATATTGGCTATGTGAATTCATAAGGTAAAGGAATTGCAATGAGTCATACTGTTAGGCCTAAATTGATATTGAAATAATGAAGTATATTTATTCCATCATATTTTTCGAACAAAAAAATTTACCTGTAGCGATTGCTACTACCGAAATTGGATTTTTCATTTCAAATAATAAAAATGAAGGGGTCATGATGACCCCTCAAAAACATCCGTCGGAGCTGAGAGATGTTATTGCAGTGTTGAGAGGACCTCCAAGTTTTAGTATTGAGGACAAAAGAAATAATTTTTTTTAATAAAATTAAAAAAAAAAAAAAAAGTTCTATCAAGTTGGTAGAATTTACAATTTCAAAATGAACCCTTGAACCTCAAACACTTACATAAATTGAAATTCAAGTTTCACTCACCATGTCCATGAAGCCTCCCCATTGACGATATCGGAAATGCCAAAAAGCTAGCCAGTGGTCTAAGTGATGTAGAGCTTCTTCGTTGGCAGCTCCAGACGAGAACCACCAGGACCATATTGCAAGGTAACGGACTTCAGCTTGGTCCATATTCTTTGAATCTTTGTATTGTTTACACAAAGATATGTGCTGCTGTTAGAAGGCTTCCTTGATGTACTTCTGTGTATGCTTTTGAAGAGAGGTACTCCAATGCAACAAACATGTCCTCTTGCGATTCTCCATTTCGACATTAGCAAACCCACTTCCGTAGACAATGCGAATGGCATTCCAGTTGGCCATAGTGCTATCTGCATAAACCCCTTGAAGTTAGGGTTTGCAACTCCGTGGCGATCCATGACCGCGTTTAAACTCCGCCAAAATTGTACTTGGACTTTGGTGTCTTTGGATTGCATATTGCACATTGCAATAGTCATCACCTTCTTGTACTCAGTATCTTACACGTGGCAGGCCATTGTAGTCCAGTCCTTCATGCGCTTCACGTGGTCGAACATCAACCACGCATTTTGCAGATCCTCTTGGTTGCATGCGCCTTACAAGATCTACTCCACTTCCTGGTCCTTTGGTGAGCATCTTGAAAATGTATACCTTTTCCTTGCCTTGGCCTGGAAAGACGCTGTCATGTATGAACTCAAACTTTGCCTCTTTCTTCATGGTCATAATATTGTCTATTATCCCTCCTCGGTTGTTAGAACGGAAGGAAGAGATCACGTTGCGAATACTTGGACTACTCAAATATTGGAAGCGGTCCATGACCTCTTCCATCTCTTCCGCTTTCAACATCTCTTTCTCTCCCTCTCCATTGTGAAATAGGTGGCTTGCGAGGAAGTCTTTACTAGCAGCAAGAGCGATTGCGGAGTTTGTGGCCGTGGGTGTTTTGGCCACTTGCTTTGCAATGAGTCCGCAAATCTTTTCGGTGGAATCTCTGTACATGCCTTTTGCAACCGGGTGTCCATGCTCTCCAAAGTGAATAGCAGCCCTACTCATTTCTGGGTTATCCGTGTATACATAGTATATCCTAGCCTTGCATGTGCCAAGACACATAGGTGCGATCTTGCACACCTTGCAAACTAGGGTGGACTCTTTTGGAGGACACCCACCAACAGTAAAAGGAAACACAGTGTAGCCGCTCCACTCAATTTCGTTTCGCTTTGAAGTTCTCTTCAAATACTCACAATTGGCATTCTCACAGGCAAGATGGCCAGCACAATACAACTTACAGAATTTGAGGTTGTCGGAGTTGTGAATGTTCATGGTCAGTACCTTGCACCACGGATGTCCATCATAGCGCTTGTCCATTCCTTCCAGGTTCTTGGCCCCCGATGAAGATGAAGATGATCCACAAGGAGGCAATTCAAAGATCATATCCCCGTCGAATATTGGTAGAAGAAATGGAACCTGCTCGTGCTTCACGGTGCTCAGATAAATAGTCGATAATTCATTTTGAGAGCGATGCATAGTGGCCAGTCTTTTCGGACACTCCATTATGCTTGCTTTTGCTGGCACGTATGGTCGCAATGGAGGTAGTAACACTGAGGAATTAGAGAGACTTCTTGACGAAGTTCCGGATAGTGATTTCACAAGATCAATCTCGTCCAATGCGATGCGGACAAAACAACTTTGCTTTTGAGCATCAGCACTGGGAGACTCTCCTTTAGATTCCATAGACAACTCTATAACTGGATCTAATCTCTCCTCCTTCACGGCAAGAAGTACAGTAGGCATTTGTAGGACCGGCATAGCTTCTCTAGGTGTACTGGGTGACATGGAATGAAGATTACACGGCATATCAACTGTAGAATTATCTGACTGGCGACTCTGGATTTGTGTAGATGCATCTAGCATAGAGAGTGGGAGTCCATACGCTCTGTAGTTTCCCGGAGCAAGGCACCAACAATGCGTTCCATCCTCCACCGACCTTACAACTAGTACAGATTGTAGCACTTCACCTGATTCCGACCATTTTTCTTCCTCAACATAGATGGAACTTTCTACAAATCTGAAACGGACATGCAGAAGGTGACAAGGAACTGTAGCATGTCCACCGTCTACTACTGGGAACACAAAAGGAATGTCATGACTATCAACTCTAAGCGAAGCCATTGCTGAAACCTACAGAGACACTCCAGTAACAAGGGCAATTCAATGCAACACAAGAAATAAGGTGAGGAAGAACTAAACTTTGGGTCCTCTATGAGTGGGGTTCCTCTTCAGCTTCTTCTTGGCTAGTCTTATATATTCATTTTTCAACCAATACTGTGCGCCGTATTTCTCTTCTGTAGGTAATTAGTGCATTGATTTTACATTGGATTTGAAAGCTGTAATATCTTTTTGGGAACAAAATTGAATTCTTCAGATAACAATAGAACATAATCAGTCCTCCCCCAATATCAGTGGAACAGACAAGAATGCATTACAAAGAATTAATAGTGACGGTGGTTTAAGGACTTCCATCTACATTCATCTCAATGAATGTGAATACTAATTGCACAAGCAAATGCAAACTATGGTAGACTGAAGTAAGTAGAAATATATTCAAAAATGCTTTTTAAATATATATTAACTTCGGGAATTTCTTCATAATTTCTCCTAAATTTGAGCTTGTGAGCCGTTAATTGGGACTTTGTTTTGTTTGAATAAGAATTGTCCAACTCACTGCTGCCCCCACTCTTTGTCACTAATTTATCCATCACTCCACTCCATATTTGTATAGGATATTCACTATAAAACACACAACAATCTAAAGAATTGAAGTGCCACTGAAGAAGTGAAAGTTCTTTAACCCTAAAGGTCAAGTATCCATTGAATAAACATTTGGAAATCCATGTAAATGCCCTTGAAGTCAATTTCAGTCACATTTTCATGAAATTTTGAAACCCAATCTGAATATTGAGTACTTTAACGGCAATAAAATTTTGTTATGCCTTAAACTTCTTTGGCTACCTTTCTAATTTGAGCATCTTCTGAATATTGATTTCAAGAATTTTTGTCAACCTTTGAAATTGGTCACTTATATAAATAATAAAATGTATCATACAAATGAAACAAACAATTTGTGTTCAAATTACATTCTAAGAAGACTCAATCTTTATTAGCTACATTTGGGGGGGCTCCAAAAAAAATTCTTCACTTCTATCCTTAAGCCCAATTTTTTAGCAAACTATGAAGTAAGAGTTCTTGAAATCTATTCCTCATAATCCATGTGCTTGCCTTAAATTCTTAACAATTTGGATTTTAAAAGGTAGAAAGATTTTGTCATTGCAAAAGACATCCTAAGATTATGAAGAGTTTATTGCCAATATATTGAACATTAAATCCTTAAAGGTAGAGTTAGGGTAAGGCCAATTCTATATTTAGGGGCATTTATTTCATGACTGAATCTAAAATCATAGGATTATGAAATCTAAAAGTCCTCATTTCATTTTGAGCCAAACATCAGAAATTTCCAAATAGTCCAAAACCTCATTATGGATTAAACAAAAACTAATCCATTCAAAAAGCTTGAGGTGTGTTAACCCTAGTTTAAGAAGATGGAGAATTTTTTTTCCATTCCTCACGTTATAAACTTTCAGTCCATGTGGTCAAATGGGTAGTACATTTTTGCTCATTCACTTAACAATATAATACACTTTGGTACGCTAGAAATTTTCCAATAAATCCCTATATATGTATATAGAATTTGGGAAAATTCTTTGAAAATTGATAGATTATCATACTGATTTTCCATTCCAAATCTCACTCTAGCCTTTAGGACCAAATTTCAATGAACACCTTCAAATCCCTACTAAAACTATACCATGAACATTTCATTCACTTAGAATTTGATTAACGAAAAAATAAGAATAGAATGCCTTTAAGGATTAGAATGCAATGGACTACATAAAATGATTCAGACATTGTACAACTTTTAGTTTATGGAGCCCAATAAGGTAAACATCCACATTAGCATATTGCGACTTTTTTTTCTACTTTTGCTTCTGTTTTACATTTAGACATAAATTTTAAAGTAGATATATACTATTACTATTGTGGCAAAATTTAAATTGAGTACCCTTCACCATAGATCTTCTTGATCATGTCAAATCTTTTTATCCATACAAAATTATCAGTCTACATCCGTAATCCATTTACGAACAAAGACATGCATGGTCCCATTTGTCTAAGCAAATTCATTAAAATTAATTCATTTTATAAGATGTTTATAAATAGAGTATTATAAATTTAATAGTATGCACTACCCCACTTGTTAACTAATGGGGTTTAGTGTGAATCAATAGTGATCCCCCGGAATAGATTTTCAAAGAAAATATATAGGACAACCCTAAATATCACGACAAATTCTAATTTAAAATCAATCCATAATTGTGCCTTGCAAATATTATTATAAGACAGCATACATCATCAGGTATAATTCCTTAGCTTGGGTCCATTTTGTTTTTCTTTTCTTCCAAGACTTTGAAATCAAAATAACTTCATAAAATGAAATAAATGGTTTGCTAATCTGACATTCGATATTGGTACAATGCTTACTGAATTTCTCTAGAAGGCATTGTCAGGAAGCATCGAATTTTGTGAATCTTGGAGATTGCGCTTACAACATTTGACGTCTACAATTTTTATTTGTATTTGATCCAAAGGTGCTCTCCTCGAGGCTGACATAGCCCCCACTATGAATGGCTTCTCTATAGGTTTTAATTTTACGGCATACTCATGAACCTACACCAAATAGCTACGATTTTTGCCTACTCAACTACTTCGCATCACTTAAACATTTATGGAGAGCGCTCCCCCTCGACTTGCTTTGCGGAATACAAGAAGGGCCACTTTTGTTGTTCAACCTTACTCTTCTAGTTTCGATTTAGTTTAGGTGTTGTAGTAGACAGCAACAAGGTTTATGCGTTCTTCCTTGCTTCATGCTTGTAGACAGTGGAGGTGTCCATTTCAGTAGTTTAAAGTTGAAAAGGAGAGGAAAGAGACGGGGAACATTGTATTTTTCTTCTGCAAAGGTTTTGAGAAGATCCAAGATGACAAAAAGAGCGACAGTGACGCCGAAGAGTGCCGAGCCAACACCTGCAGATCTTTGGAGAGTTCTTCAGTATAAATCCGACAGTCTTGCCGCAGGAGAGGGTGCTATTGCTGGTGTTGTAGAGGCAGCCCATGAGGTGTCCGCCAATATTGTAAGTTCACAACGCAACAAAAGGGCAGCAGATAACTCAACTATAAGAAGTTTTGGGATTCCATTTCAAAAATTCATTACGCCCTCCTTTTTCACTGTTGATGATTGTATAGCATGTTTGTTGATGTTATGGGCAAAGTCGATAGAGCCCTTTCATCTCCTCAATTATTTTAGGCGTTCGGTCCTGAGGAATCCAATCATTTGAATATTGAATCAGAAAGGTGCCCAGCAAGCTCTTCCACAACTGCAATTTAGGTGAAAGCACCCAAAATGAAGGTTGACATAGCTTTTGGGTGTAATTAGAAGAGTACCTTAGAACATTCTATGGTGTTCTACTCTTGTTACTGTCTAGATTATTTCAATCATTATAGATGATGATTCCACTCTCTTCAAGCTTATCAGTATTGCACATTATGGCAGTCGACTTCATATTTCCAATGAAGGAGAACTCAGATTTCCAAGCAATTGTTTTTCTTCAGTCTTCATTTAATTTGGAATAAAAGAAAATGATTCTAGTATATCGTTCACTTGTCAAACTTGTCACACAAGATAGAAATAGTAAAGTTTCAAAGAAAAGGCAAGAACTAGCAGGCCCTGCCACGTCGAAAGGACGCTCTTGCAAGTTAGGCAATAATGGGGTTCGACAAGTGAAAGACAACCACGTCATTCAAGCTGGCCAAGTCAGCATAGAGTATTCCATCCAATGAGGAGCTGGCACGTGTAGCAAGATGAAGCCGGGTGGAGGGATACTGCGCAATCAGCGTACAAGCCCTACATGGGAGTATTTCAAAGGACGGTTTGGATTGCATTGACCAACTGGATTGATAAGATAATCCTCTTTTGCTTGATTTCTGCTTATTTTGCATGCGTCAATATGAGAAGTCAGCACCGTCAGAAGGGGAAACATTCCGGAATCTGAAACAGGGATCTTCCACGATTGTTGTGGTCCACTCAGAGGATAACAGGTTTACTCGCGCTGCAGCGACCTTATGTTTGTGTCCACTTGCTAGTGTCTACTTCTGCATGAATCGTGAATCCCTGTGCATCTGGAGTTTGAGTATTGAAGTTTTTGTACCAAGTCGTGACAATGGCGAGGACCACGAGGAGCCGTGCTGCGAATGCACCATCAGAACCACCAACTCGCTCAACTAGAATGCGGAACAAGGTAAGGTTTCTTACGCATCAATATCTGAATCTTCCCACGCTGGTCATGCTTTTCCGAACTTCATTTGTCTCTCATCTAAAGTTCCAGGACGCATTGTTAGAGAAGCAGGGGTCTAGCCATTGCTCTATTGTAAGCCCTCGACTACGAGGATGTTTTGAGGCATCTTCTCTGGACTCCAAAAATTGTAGACTTGTTTTTCTCGGGCGGAAGCCGGTGGATGTACTTTGGTATAGTGTATCGTATTGCAAGCAAGTAAACCAGATAATGATCTCTCTCTCGAGCGCAATGGATCAAAGATTGTTAGGAACCTGACAAGCCTTTAGCGTTTGGCCTCGGAACCGACGGTTACATTGACCCACCCTCGCGGACCCGACATTCTGGCAAAATTTGATGGTAGACCTTTGATGCGGACCTAAGACCCTTCTCAAACGTTGATCCTCGATGTCTTGTATGCACCTTAAACTATGTTTTTGTTTCTTCATTGGACGTCTGTAGTTACGAAACCATGCAATCTGGTGGTCACACTTCCGAAATTCATTTCAGTTTTTAGTTGACAGAAGTAGTGTTTACAGACTTTCTGGGGGTCCACCTGGGCCTCTGACAGAAGGCCTCGAAGCCGAGGGCGACCCAGACACGTTCCTGTGGACCCCGTGCTTCTTAGAGAACTTGATCTTTGACCTCAGACTCAGACCCCGGACTTTTGCCGTAATTCAATTTCCGACCTCTCATGTTGTGTTTGATCTGTGTTTATGTCTCCATTCTTGACGTCCACATTCAAGAAATTACTAACTGCTGATTTTTAGATCCTTGTCAAGATTCTGATTTTGATTCAGTTCTGAGTAACGTAGACTCTCCGTCTCTAAAATCTGGGGGTCCCCTTGTTGCTGTGACGAAAGGCCTCAGAGCCCAGGCCTAGCTTGCCAATCTCTAATGGACCCTTTATGTTAATAATATTTGATCTTTGACCTCTGACTTGGTTTCCAAATTTTCTTGGCATTTGATCCTTGACTTCCAATGCCGTCGCTAAACTTTACTTCTATATCAATGGTGGAATTCCATAGATTTTAAAATAATCACAGTGCCACATTAGATCCTTGTCATGCAATTCTACAGGATTCAAATTTACCCTAATCTTGATTCGCTTTTTCTGGAAATCTTGGGGTCTACCTGTTCCTCAGTCGAAAGCCTTCGGAGCCGAGGTTGTCCTTCTGCATGTCTCGGGGACCCCTGAAGATCATCATATTTCTGACATAATCTTGTATTTGTTATGAAAATATCAGCGGTTCACTGATTTTGAGGTTTCTGTATATACCTTATGATCATTCATTCTTGGAGAACTAAACCCACAGTATGAATGTCGATGATATAAGGTGTAATGCAAATATATGAACAAATTTCACGGATTTTTGGTTCAGTCTGATCATTTGCAAGAGAATTTATGACCTTCAACATAATGCCAAGATTGTAAGGAATTCAAGATGAATTTCACGATTTCGTTGATTGAGGAGCAATTTGTAGATTTATAGGTCTCTTAGTACTTTAGAAACATTGTCTAAATGTATATATTTTTCAAGAATAGCATGATACAAAGAAATGTGAGCATTGTAACCAGAAGTAAACTTGAAGAATGTCAAGATTTGGTAGATTCTAGAATTTCTAAATCAATCTATATATTTCACAAATAATTAGGTGTACCATCAGAAATTCAAGATTGAAGTTGATTTTTATGATTTGATTTGATTATAACATTTTGGATAATTAAATTTTGTCTGTAGTTCAAGGACGTGCAAGTAATATATTAAATATTTGAAAATTTGAGACAATCTTAAGGATTTAATTGAATTTTCTAAGCTCTGGTTGACATTCTTAATTCACAACATAAGTGTAAGACTTTTCAAAGCTTATATGGTTGTTGGATACAATTGGTGTTCCTCAGATTTTTTGTTGTTCAATGACATTGTAGAATCATTTAATTTTGTACTTTTTCAAGACTATCCTAAGAAACGCTCTAAGACATCTCTAGGAGGTTTACATTGCAAAGTCATAATCTTTTGTGGACTTCGCAGTCATCAATTGTTGAAGGCTTATATGTATGAAAAAGTTTATGCTAGTGTACTCATATTGGTGTTACAATGTCTTATGAGCACAATATTATATTTTGCCCATGGAATTGAAGAAATAGTTGGATGAGATTTTCCTGCTATAGAGGTTAAATAATTGGTATTTGTAATCTCAAATGAAATCTCATGTTTCATTAAGAATTGATCTTGAATGATTAGAAATCAGTGACTTATCTTTTTTGTTGATTTTCCTGTCATTTGAGCAGGGTCCTTGTATATAGTTTTCAAAAGTCTCAGGTGGATGAGTCTCACTATTTTTTTTTGATGTTTTGATTGCTTCATTTTTGCAGAGAGAAGGACAAGATCAGGACATATCTTCACCAACTGTCACACCTCCTCAAGTTCCAGTCACCCACGAGGCAGGACCTTTTCAGCCTCTAACACCAGTCAATGAGAATATTGACGTTTCTAGCGACTTTGAAGAGGAGGTAGCACTCAAGTGGAAGAGGACAACGAGGAGGACTTGGTAAGTTTTGGTGATGTAATGGATGCAGCTGACCGAGCATTCGGCGCGTTTGAGAGTTCGGTGCTGAGTCGTGTCAGTGACACACAGGCATCAGAACATTCACGAGACTTAACGCCAGCAGCAAAACGTAGGCATCTGAATTTGATCCTCAAAAGGGCTAAAAACCGTGTAGACAAACACATGTCTTCCGAGAGTTCAGAGACCGAGTACACCTCATCCTCCGAGGTGTCCATCACCGTTGACGGTCCACCACTTGTGGAGAGGTGTACCTGTGCACAAAGTGTAGTTCAGGGGTTAGGAGAGCTCGTCGTCATTTTCTTAAGCTCAGACTCTGATGAAGATGTAGAAATTGATTGATTTCTTAAGTGTTGATACTGATCTTCGGACCTTCAATTACAAACCTTTGCAGGCATATTACATCTATTTGAAAACTCAACTTTAGCCCTCGGATGGTTGAATCCTCTTGCCTTGATCTTTACACAAACTAAGTGTATCTTTTTAATTATGTATAAATTTAGTTCCGTGGATGCGAGTCTACGGATATTGGTTAATATTTGGTTTTCATTTTACAATTGGAAGGGTCTTCCACAACCCTTGGGCTTGAGGAGACAATTCGTAAAACTCCAAACACTGGAGAGTCAACTCAACCGGCCATTGTTGGGGAAGGGGAAGAAGAAGGAGACATGGAAGAGGACGATGTAGCTGATGACTTGTTGGAGACAAAAGATAAAGATTTGTTGGAGGACAATCTCCGGCAATCTAACAAGGTGGATTTGGTGAACACAATTGCATCTGTGAGGATGAAGCCAAATCACCTTTTTCGGCTCCAGATCCCGCTTTGCAGAATGATTGCTATACCCATGGTGAGGCCAACCCTCTCTTGCGATCTGAATTTCTTGGAGCACAATTTCAGCAAAGGCTATCGGGATGGAGCAGCCGTTTTCTACGTCACCACTACGGATGAATCTGGTGAGAGCTTGAAGTTCACGGAAGAGGAGATGGAGAAGTGGGGTCCGTTGTGGAAAGAGAAGAATGATAGTTTCAATGCCCACGTCGACTCCATTTTCGAGCTCAAGTTTTCGAAGAACCTCAAGTTCTATATGTGTGATGGTAATCACCGACTTATTGCTTGGATGAATTACATTTCCAAGAAACACTCCGATGACAAGGAGTGGCATTATGCGGTGGATTCCATTGTACTTGATACTAAGGGCAAAACTGAGTTAGTCATGCATGTCATGCATGTCATGCATGACATTAACAAGTAAGTATCTTGTTTCCTTTGTTCAGGTATTTACCTTCAAGTTGTTGTAATTTTTTTTTTAAATTTTGCTATTTTTGTGAAAAGATTTAACACAACTTGCTTTTACATTCCCCAGGTCTACTGAGGACTCGCATGTGAAGACAAACTTGGTGCACACATTGTATCGCATATAGAAATATGGCCTCCTTCCGATAGAGCGATTCCAGGAGATGATGAGGCCATTAGAGCTCCGATTATGTAGGACACATAAAACGAAGAGGACTTGGTATTCTATGCCATTGCCAGTGCTCACTTTGTTACTTTTCCGGGTGAGGATCTTTGTAAACGTATTTCACTATTTCTTTAATATATTTGTTTTTGCATTTTCTTCTCAAATATCTGAATATGTCATTTTCATTCTTCCTATGCAGCAAGAGATTGCACAGGCCGCTGATGCAGCAATTTGGAAATACAATGAGACGACGAAAGAGGATGATAAATCTCTTGAGGAACTAGCACATGCAATGAGATCCGGAGCAAGAGAGAAGACCGGCAAACTCAATGTCAAAATGTCAAAGTTGGTTGCAGTGGCTAATCCGGCTAACAATAAAGGTTTTTTGGAGGAGGTGAATCTTTAATCTTCGTTGTGAATGCTTGCCTTTGATGTTATGGTGACTTCGGAACAGAATTGACCATCTTTTGATTTTTCTAACAGATTGAGAAGCACTAGAGTTCCAATGAGGTCCCAAAGATGACTTTGGAGAAGCTCCAAATGGTGGCCACTTGCAATACCCCGGCGGAGCACAAGATCAAGTTCCTGAAGTGGTGGAATTCCTCTACACCATCACGTGATGCCAGACGCTTTCCGCCTAGGCCAGTGTCTGAGTCATGAATTGGTCCTTTCTTGAACCAGTGTGTTTGGTATGCTGGGATAAGTGCATATCATTTTACATTCACTTGAATTGAAAGTCATCAAACATTGTATTCAGTATGATGTAGTACAGTTTGAAATTCAAACAATACAATCTATAGCATTAGATTGCTAATACCTATTTTCTTTTTACAGATAGAAGATGCAGTTGTGGAATACTTTAATGATGTTGTAAAGTAGGACAACATCATCATCAACATGAGGGTTCTGTTGCAGCCAGAGATCTTACCAGAATACTTGGAAGGGTGGAGGAGGAAAATTTGGGATCAGGGTTCTTGCCTTATTTGAGAGGAGCAAATTTCTTTAAGAAAAGTGACAACTTCAACGCGCACGAGGGGTTCCAGCAGGCCGTGAGAAGAGTACTTTTCCAGTATGTTGTTACCACCCTAACCTACTATTCACCTAACAGAAATTGCAGGTCCCTTTTGAAGATCAAATTTTTAATTTTGTCATTTTACAAATGTAATTAACTAGAGTATCACTTCCGTCCAATTGTAGTTTAATTAAGGGAAATTGATTTCATGATTGTCTGCGACAGTAATAATGTAGGAGCTTAATTTCTAAATTTAGTTGGCTATGCACTTCATTTCTCTTCCTCAATTTTGGATTATGAAGTTACAAATCAGTAAATAAAATGAAACTATACTGCAAAAGTTATTCCAGTGGAGATTTGTCATTTTCTACATTCAAATAAATTAAAATTAATTTCAAGCTTCATCTTTGCATATATTTCATTCAATAGAACTAATATTATACATTCCAATGTATGCATTATTGTAAACCCTTTAATAAAATCATAAAATCCATTGTGCTTTTAAGACTTATTTATAATATGTTTCCGTATTCTCTTAAAGTATTTATAAATTTTACTAATGTATCAAATACATAGTATGTTAGATGCAAAGTATGTAAATCCCAAACTGCACGAGACTATCTTAAGAAGGCATTATGACTTCAAAATCTTCTAATTTTTGGCTCAGAAGCACATTCATTAATCCTAAAGTTGGTTAGAAGCAATGGAAGGAACGAAAAATGGGGGGTCCTTGGACTATCTCTAGGGCATGCCTCAGAGCCGAGGCATGTTCTAGAGGTCGTCTAAGGACCCCCCGTTTCTTGTCCCTTGAAGTTGTAGAATAGAAGTTTATGACTTGGAATTCTTTGATGCACTAGAATGGACAATTTCTGATAGAAGTAAGTCGACTTCAAATTTTATTTTGCCTTATTTCAGTCTTCTAATTCTAACTTTGTGTCTAGTCTCTCTCATGTTGCAGATACTTCAAATTTGAACTTGAAGGAAAAGGAGCAATTCAGAGGGCGGACCTTCCACCGTTCCTTTCTAACTTTCTGGATCGAAGTTCTCCGAGCTGCATGTACACGGCAAATCAGGTTCGTACATTTACCACGGCTCATCTCAGCGGCGGTGGATGGTACTTAGATTGCCCGATTTCCTACACTCATTCGTCAGAGCAACAACTCCGGAATTCTTTGGAGGGCCTCGGAGCCATTGACATGAACGTGGATGAGTTTGTAGGACTCACTGAGGATTAGAGGAAGAAGGCAATCGCAAAGAGGGACCACGCTGACAAGAAGAAAGCGGCACGTCTCCAAATTGCTTTGGAGAACAAAGAGAAGAAAGAGGCAGAGTACGCGGCCAAGTTAGAAGAGAAGGAGAAGGAGAAGCAGAAGGAGAAGGAGGAGAAAGCCAAGGCAAATGGGAAAAAGAAAGATGATGGTGACACGGTCATTCCAATGTCATCCGCGGTCGATCAGAGCTCGCAGTTGGTTGAGGGAAGTCAAAGGGGGTTGAAGAGGAAGGCTGTTCTTGCAAAGTGGACGGAGGATATGGTGACGCAAGGCACACATGTCGTGACACTTGACGATGACGACGTCAAAACGGAGGAGCTCATCTTGAACGTCTCTATTGTCGATATCATGGAGGAGTCGGCGAATTTACCACCAAATTGTTATATTGAAGTCATGGACTTCATTTCAAGGGTACATACTAGACCTTCTAGTTCACTTTGCAGCTTTAATGTGTTATTCAATGAATTGGTGTTTCATGGTCATATTGTTTAATGACGTGAACAATTGTTTCATTGCAGGTAAATCAGGGAAGGCCTCGCTCATTGGACCGCGAGGTGACCCGAGATCCTCTGGTGGATCTAATTATCATTGATTGCCTGGAGAACCTGCCCGTTCCACTCATCTCCGAGAAGCGCGTTCCTTTGTGAAACTCAGATCCAAACTTTGCGGGAATGCAAAATGCATTCCAGTTTGCCGAGGACTACTTACAGGACAACGGCTGCCTTTTGGTGTTTCACTCCTACAGTGTTCAGTCGCGGAGTATGTTTGCAGGGTTGCAGAAGATTTTCAAGAAGTTGAAAATGAAGAAAGAGTGGTTGGCATTCAACCAATTGAACTTGGCATCGGGAATGAAACCTGACAAAACGGTATGTTTCTTATTACATTTTCAATGTGAATGTGAATTGCCTGGGCGACATTCCTTTGTGTACTTACCATTTTTTTTCATTTTTGCAGATAGTCAAGTTTGGAATCACCTTGTTCGTGAAGGATCTGGGTGATTTAGGGATGTCGCTTTTCAAATTCAGGCAGACCGTGGCCATGACAAAAGTGAAGTGGAACCTGCAAAGGAGGGACATGATCATCAATTACATCACCAAGGAGACAATGATGATAGAGCCAGAATCCAAATGGCCGTGGCGCGGGCCGCGGGAGAAGGATGCAAGGTTCCTTCAGTTCTTCATTGAAGGTTGCACCGACGAAGAAGATGTAGTTCTAGACTACATCGCAGCTACAGGTTTGTTTCCACTTTCATAAAAAATCCTAAAGTGAAATGTGTACTTGTCTGTAGATGTACTGAAAGTCTAATCTCCACATGTTTGTTTTATAGGTGCTTCAATTAATGCATGTCGTGGCACATCCCGACATATTGTGGCCTTGGAAAAGGACCTCAATATCTTCAAGATGGTTCTTAAACCAATGAAGATAGCCACTCCAAGGGAAGGACCGACAGAAGCTCCGGTAGAAGCCGTTGCCGCTCTCGGTCTCGATGCCGTGCACGTGGAACCCATGGTGTTCACACGCAATGTTAGACCTAGTAAGTAAGTTTCATTTTGCAATGACATATTTTTCTTGCTTTCTAATATACGCTGCATATAATGAATTTGAAGGATCTAATCCTTGGATTTGTAGTTTTTGAAGGAGCAAAGTAGTGACGAGCATTCACCGGCTGAAGAAGATACGAAGATTGATCTTGAGCCTGGAGAAGTCTTACGATCTTCCAATGTACGCTGAGAAGATGGCATCACAGTATGAACGGCATGGTTGTAGAGACCCTAAACCTCCTAAACCCAAATATGCTCCAAATGTTGTTCATTTCTTAGATGTTTCAGCTTCTGAGGGTGAAGAGACTCCGGAGTCATCTTCCAGTGAGGTTTTGATTACCGAGTCCACCGCAACTTAGGCTCACAAGATTGACATATCTTATGAGCTGAACTATGTATATTACTTTTATGTTGATTTGATTTGTGTGTTTTATGGCTAAAATTGGGTGCAATGTGCTTCTTGTTTTATATTAACCTCACATTAAAGAAATGTTATGAAATAAAATGCCACCAGAGGTAAATTGTGTCTACTGGACAAACGTGGGGAATTTTTAAATACTCTAACGGTAGATAGTTTGTAGCACTCAAAATTGGAGAAGATGAGGTTAACAAATTTATCCTTTGCGAAAAAGTGAGTAGTAGAAATCATAATGAAATTGAAATGGACATGGAATGAAATAAAATCTCCTTCCATCAATTAATTCTTTGTAGTGTCGAAAAATGGAAGGGAAAAAATAGGAGTCTCCTCTGCACTATCATAGTCATAATTGAGTAGTGTCCCAAAAAATGGAATGGCATGAGGTCACAATTGTCCTTCTAGTAAATAGAAAGTATTCATATTAACAAGAAAAATAAATTTAAGGGACCATTGTACATAAGAATTAGGGTGTCTTGTCACACATGCAATGTTCTGAGAAAGGATAACTAAATAAATAAGCCGAAAGGTAGCCACTCAAAATTCTCTTCTATTGATAATTAATCACTGAAGATTTGTCTTATACGCACAAAATAACTCTTCCAAATAAAAGTACCCCTCACTATCCACAAGTGATCCTAAACTTCCTCTACCGCACTTGTTTATGAAATCCACGGTTATAGAACCTAAGATCACCCAATGTCCACAGTCATAGGTTCTTCGCACATTCTCTTATTAACTTTCAGTTTTTGCATAGATTTTTCCGATCCAAAAAGTTCCCACTCACAGGCTCAAAGGCTCCCGGGCTCCTGCTCCCAGGCTCACACGGTAGCACCCCTAGTGTTACAACAAGATATTGTACGTTTTTGCCCAAAAACTAATCTAACTAACCCTAAGATAATTCCTAATCTACCCTAGGATGTTTTCGAAATAATCTTAGTATAATCTAAGAATTTTCTAAAACAAGCCTTAATTAGCAAGGAAATCTTGTCTAAGTAAAATCTTAGATTTTTCCCAAAGATATTTAGGATTTTAATCTATTTTACCCTAGGATATTATGTGTCTTAATCCTAAGATATTTCCAAATATTCTTAGTTTACTAAAAGAGGGTTTTTTAAAGAAAGATATGAGATCTTAACTAAATCCAATCTTTGTTTCTAACCAAGATATTTGTGAATTAACTTAGAATTACGGCTAATTATTTTTAAAAAGTCAAACCTACAATTGGACCCTCTCTTTCTTTTAGGGAACAACTTGAAATTGAAAACCAATTGCGCCATCGCATTCAGAAGATCCAAATTAGTCTAGAGAATCCCTACCTCCTTCGTCTAGGCTAATTTTGCCCGTCAAAACCACTAACGATAACTTCAAAGAAAAGGTCAAAATTCTAACTATTGGAATTTGCATTTTCCAAGGAATTTGACTAGCTAGGGTTTTTTGGAAGGTTCATGGGAGCAAGAAAACATTATTCATTTGCAACATTTGGACACCGTAAACTCCTAGTATGCCGGTCAACCCGCCGCCAAGTTATAAATTCTTGTTAAATTCGATGCTGTTGCTGATTCCGGTAGTTTTGACTATTGAAAAGTCTTCAAACTTGATAGTTTGCTTATCGGACACACAAAACTCTATCCTAATTTTTAGTGAGATTTTACCGCACTTTGGATAAGTTCTGTGAATTTACCATGAGTTTCAAAAGCGGTTGACTTCTCATGGAGTCATTGTGGAGTTTTGTAAAATCCCAAAACTTTTGGGGCAACCTTTTGAGAATTTCCACAAGCTAAAGGCAAAAGCAAATCTCCTATAATACAATTCATAAGGAGACTAACATTAGACGTTCCTTAATAATTTTGACCCACAAGGGAAATTGTTCTGATATCAGGGTTTGTTGTAGATGATTGGCTCTTAAGTTGACCTCTTGGCATGCTTTTACCCGAAAAGCACCTTTTTCTATGTTCCAATCACTTAACCCTTTGTCTACTTTGCATTCTGGCTTGATATTCTTAAGTTACTTGCAACATAACACAACTATTCCAAATCCTTTATGAATTGGATCTAGACTCTTGGAAACCTATTAGTAGACTCTTCTACTTAGCTAAGTCATTGCATTCCGCTTGCAAACTTAGTTTCACATGGACAAGTCAGACACTAGGACTAGCTAACTCTCACATTCTTCCTTCTCTCGGAAAGGCTAATCTACTCTCTCAAACTCTCAATTAGGGCCTAAATATGGAAAGACACATTATGTTGTATTTCCCACAATTTTAGAAAGACTCCTCACTGACTTGGTAGGAACTTCTATCAAATCCCTCTCAACTACTTATTTCATGCTATTTGCATAAAATAGGACCACAAACTAACATAAATCGCAAAAAATAAACCCAGAGTCCAAAGTGCTAACTTGAGGGCTCACACTCTCCAAGTTCAGCTAACATTGACATCTTCATCCATCCATTGTTGAGGGAACTTCATGAGCTTTGGCGTGGTATTCTAGCACTAGATTTTTCTCAAGCGAAAGGGAGTCAGACCTTCACATTGCATGCCTTACTCATGTGGATGATTTTGGATTTTTGTACATATGGCCTCATTTTTGGTTTTTGCTGCAAGTGTTCATTATAAGAAACCAAAATTTATTGATGTAAAAAGGAAAAGATTTTAGGTGATATTGAGAAATACAATCCATGTTTTTATGTCAAAAATGATGTCCAATATAACATCAATGGACATCATTGTTGACATAAAAACATGGTTATTTTTTTGATGTCACCTTGGTTGTCACCTAAAATCTGTTCCTTTTTATGTCAATTCGTCACTTAAATCAAAGTTTTCTTATAGTGGTTACAAGGGCTACCCTTGTTGTGGTCCAGACACAGATTCAGGGATGGCTAGAACGGGTGATGTCCTTCCTAACAGGACCACCACTAGAAGAAAATTGGTTTGAATCTAGGAAAATATGTGGAATTGGTTTTGTTGAGTTCCTAGTTTTTAACACAGATTTTTGCGTTCCAACGTGTTTCTGCATTGGAATTGCAACGGAAAAATGCGTTGGAACGCAAAAATTTGCATTAGAAACTGGAACTCAACAAAACCAATCCCGCGTGTTTTTCTAGGTTCCAACGCAGTTTCACGAGGGGCTCAAAAATTGTGTACGGTAGCATTCGTCGTTACCTAGTCCGGCACCACCCATATTGCCGCAATAGAAGATTCAATGGAGTACAAGAGGATCAGGCTAGGCCGAGAGTTCTAAAAGAGGACAAGATATCATTTGGTATGCAGCGTGGAGGTAATCATACTTGGACCTAGGTGGAAAGGAGAATGGCCCAAATGACCCTGTGTATGTCAGGAGAGTGAAACCCCTCAGTGCTTTGTATGAATTGGATTACTGGAAGGTGTGAAATTGTGAAGTTTCCGTTTATGTACACCGCCAGGACATCAATGTTGATATATTAGAGGAGTTGTCTGTTGCATTGCATGTGATTTGCGTCCTCTGGGACGTCTTGTTTCACGTTAGAGAAGGCGTGTCTGGCAATGGCTTGACGTTGTTGTCTACGGCCGTGGTCGTTTTGGTCTTTTTATAATGGCTGTGGGCATCAAAGCTTGCCGGCAGTCAGGTTTAATAAGAGAAGATCTTATGAAGTTGGCTACTATTACCCAACACAAAGTTTGACCTTTCTTTCTAAAGAAACTCACTTGTTTCATGTGCAACATTTGTTGGATTGAAATATATTGGACGCTAGGCATTGTGAGAAAAATTTGTGTAAAAACATATTGAAGATATTGATGGATGTGAATGGTAGTCCCAAAAGTCGGCTGGAAACAGAGGACTTGGGCATACGTGAAGAGATATGGCTGCAACCTCCACAACGGCAGCAAGATGAGTACTATATGTCACATGCTCCGTATGTATTGAAGGCAAATGAACGCCAGGAGTTTGTCACAATTGTTTCTAATATTCAAACCCCTACAAATTATATGGGTAGCATTCACAAGCACTTAATGGACAAGAAACTCCAATACATGAAAATGCATGATTACCATGTCTTATTGGAACAGGTGAGAGAAAACCTAATTGAACTCATGCAATAAGCAAAAGTAGGTAGATGCGGACGCTAGTGTGCAAGTACGCAGGTGTCCCATGTGATGTTTCACTAGACGCTTTCTTGTCAGCCGTGATGTTGACGGCATTGGCTAGTCACGTCCAGATGGTGTTGTCCACACACTAGAAGAAAACTACGTTGTACTTGTTAAAAACTGTGTTGTACTCAACAAAAAGTGTGGGGTGGATTTTGTTGAGTTATCCCTTCATAATACAAAATTTTGCATTCTAATACAAAATTCTACGTTTTACTTGTCAAATTTTGTGTTGAAATGGTGGAACACAGAGCTTTGCGTTATGAAGGGAGAACTCAACAAAATCCACCCTACACTTTTTGTTGTGTACAATGTAGTTTTTGTCAAATACAACGCAGATTTGACAAGTAAAACGCATTTTTTGACAAGTTAAATGCAGTTTTCTTCTAGTGACAATGTTATGCTGGATATATCTGTGTTGCCTTTGTCCTTGCAAATGTTGGCTGCAGCGCAAGGTCACCCGCTATCCCCGTGCCTGAAAGTGAAACATTGGTGTCTCTTCAGTTGATCGTGTCCCTTACTAATGACTGGTTTCTCATTAATCATGTTCCTCAGATTCTCCCTGTGGCGCTTCAAAATGTACTAGACGAAGTGTCCGCCTAGCAATAATTAAAATCAGCAGAGTATTTCAGAGACTATACGCAAAAGAGGTAAGACTGGCAAATGAATAGGATATGATGCACGACGTGGTCATGGCAACGTGCGTGCTGGAGAAGGAATTTCCTCCAATGTTTCTTAACATTATGATGCATTTGCCCGTGCATTTGGTACAGCAATTGTTTTTATGCAGTCTTATATATTGCCGGTGGATGTATCCAATAGAGCAATATATGAAAACATTGAAGGACTATGTGAGAACTTTTGCACACCTGGAGGGTAGCATTGTGGAAGGGTATCAAATGGATGACATACTAGGATTTT
Organism: Neckera pumila; assembly: GCA_963969595.1. Classification (NCBI taxonomy): domain Eukaryota; kingdom Viridiplantae; phylum Streptophyta; class Bryopsida; order Hypnales; family Neckeraceae; genus Neckera; species Neckera pumila. Next base: position 5,295,635 of record OZ018418.1, read on the forward strand.
GCATGGAATACATGCATCAATATAGAAGAACAGTGCACCGTATCGGGGATGTAAAGAAGATGCGACCATGAATGATGAGATTCTTGGTAGCAACTCCCAGCAAAGGCAAAAGATGCACTCAAATGCAATTGCAACGCAGAAACGCGTTGGAACGCAAAAATCTGCTTTAGAAACTAGAAACTCAACAAAACCAATCCCACGTGTTTTCCTAGGTTCCATCGCAGTTTTCTTCTAGTGATGTTGGACAAGTTCCGCGGCTACGCACATGCCTTTGTTCTAGACAATGCAGCATGCTTGGAGTATTGGCGGCAATGAGTCCAGCTTCCCAGTCATTATGTCTTGTCTTCTTAAATCTGATGAATGAATGTTTAGATTGTTAATGTTTTGTTGTTCACTGTCTGCATTTTTGAGCACCCTTTCTTGTGTGTCAAGTCACTTGTGACGTTCCTGCTGGACAGATTCCGGAGGCACTGGTCTTTAAAGTGTCTGTAAAGACGTCCTTTGTGACATGTATTTGTTAGTCAGCTTGTCCATCACAACGTTTGATGTGTTCCATGTCTACTGACCTTGATGTTTTGTCATATATTTTCCATGTCCTGTCTTTTTACTTGTGGTTGGAATGTAGTTTAGGAAGTACAAGGTGGCTAGAGCACACCGTTGGGAAGAAAAGGAGACATTCCGCAAAGAATTTGGTTGTCGCAATGCTTTTGTGACCGTCCACTATTCAGCGGAATTGTATGATTTGCCATGCTTTGCAACGTGGTTGAGTGTACGGGTGCAAACATTGAGGGATGCAAGCTAGCATGTTGATGAAGATGTTGTTCAATACGGGCAGCCTCCAGAGCGATACACCGTCTCACATCAACAGATGTACACCTTTGGCATCCACTTTCATATGCGTAGCACTAAAGACGGCCTTGTCACACGCGATTCATGTGTGGTAGCCTCTTTCACTCGACAACTTCAATGGGGGCTTCTCAATGGGCGTCCCATTGAGAGAACCAATGACTATGTTGGGTACATTGAAGAGATTCTTGAATTGGACTACTGCAATCATTGCACCACCGTCCTTGTCTGCAATTGGATTAGGGCAAGCCAAGGTATTCGCTTTCCAAATATTCTACAGGATTGGTATGGCTTTAGCATGGCTAACTTTAACCGCATGGATGGCAAGGTGCACGCCAATTCTTTTGCATTTCCATAACATTGTCAACAAGTATTTTTCTCCGATGTCCCCCAAATACAAGTCTGGAAAATTGTATGCCGTATGGATGTGAGGGGTAGACGCGGGCAACCACAAAACAACCAATCCATCTTCCGTGTGGTTGCTATGGGAAACAATGAGGAATATTGAAGATTGCAACCAGAAGTGATGGACTCAAAGCTCGCGAGAGAAGCAGCAACAATAGGCGGCATGTACATATTGCCATTGACAGAGGCAGCAAGATAGGAAAAAGCTACAACACTAGAATAAAAAGTTCCATGGCTTGCCATGCCAACAGCACTGCAGTGGAATTCTGGGGCTGTTATGACGTAGCCGACATCAAAGCACATGTCCAATCGGATTTTAAGTCTGTGTTTTTCAAGATGTCTCCATAGACATTTAGAATGACTTGTCAACGTCCCCTGAACCAAACTGACCTTCATAATGATGGCATCTTTAGAGCATGTTTTCTCTTATTTATGAGATCATAATGTTCATGATAGACATTCCCGTAAATACCCGTCTGAAAGGCACACTTGTATGGAAGATGTCTTTCCACCTTCCTTTGCACGTTGTAGAAATGTATTGTGGAATTTGAAGCAATGATCCTCTTTTCCATTTATATAGCGAGGTTTCCTGAATTTGCATTGAATTTCCGTCTGATCTGCCTCTCATAACACTAGTTTCGATTTTTCAATTACGTGAGCACTTCTTCATTTGTAAATCCTACATTTGTTGAAGAGTGGGTGGAATGTTCCATAGAATATAATGGTGGATATTTGGGGTACCCCATCTACAATGCATTTATGTTGCAATGGGGGGTCATCCCTTAAAACCTTTGGCATATTTCATCTATTGCCTCACTCACAACAGCAATACATGGCTTTCCTTTTCTTTTAAAAAAAAGGGTTCAATTTCTTATTCAATACTATCCATTTTTTTTCTTCATGCCAAAGGGTAATCCAATTATGTCGAACTATATTTGAGGAATAGTTGTCCTTCCTTCCAGTCATGTAGTTGGAGGGAAATCATTCATGTACAATTTTCTTATTTTTTTTCTTGAGAGGAAAAGGCCATATATATATATATATATATATATATATATATATATATATATATATATATATATATATATATATATATATATATATATATATATTTTTTTTTTTTTTTTTTTTTTTTTCATAATTGTAACTTGGAAATTGTTGTATTAATTTTTTCCCATTTTTTTTCTCTAGCTACATGATACTTTCTTGTTGGAAATTTTCTCAATTTTTAGTTGTTTTCATTAATTTGGAATTGAAATATTTTGAGGACTAGTAAAGCAATTTGTACATTTAGCCTAACTATGATTGGTGAGTACCAAATGTCCATGGAATTGCCTTTTCGGGGGGGGGGATAGAATTTGCAAGGTAAATCAAAGATTTAGTATCCAAGAAGAATTTGAGGTTGTCAACGATTGTTGAGAAGTACAACTTCCAAATTAAGGTTTATCTTTCATATATATAAATTTTCTTTTTTTCTGTCAATGTATTTATGTTGCGGTGGAAAATCATTGTTCAAGCCTTTGGCATGTTTTAGCTATTGCCTCACTTACAACGGCTTTTCAATGATTTAAGGAAGAAGCAATAAATTTCATTTTCATTATTATCAATTTTTTTTTTCTTCATGCCAAAGGGTAATTCAAAAATGACAAATAGTATTTGAAGAATGCCAGTCCTTTTTTCCAATGATTTAGTTTGGGGAATCCATTCATTCACAATTTTTCCTATTTTTTTTCTTTAGAAAAAATGGACATATATATATATATATATATTTATTTATTTATTTCCTAATTATAATTAGAAAATTGTCGTATTACATTTTTCCATTTTTTTTATAGCAACATGACGGCTTCTCAATTCAAGTTGATTCTCTCAATTTTTAGTCATTTTAATTAATTGGGAAGCATTTTGAGGAATAATGAAGCATTTTGAACCTTTAGCCTATCTATGATTGTTGAATATTGAATGTCTATGGAACTGCTTTATTTTGAGGATGTCTTATAATCCGGATGGTAATTCTAATACTTATTATCCAAGAAGAGTTTGGGGTCATCAATACACTAGAAGTAAATTGCGTTGTACTCAACAAAAAGTATGGGGTGGATTTTGTTGAGTTCTCCCTTCATAACGCTACATATGTGCATTCTGACACAAAATTTTGCATTTTATTTGTCAAATTTTGCATTTTATTTGTCAAATTTTGTGTTGAAATGGTGGAGCGCAAAATTTTGCGTTATAAAAAGAGAATTCAACAAAATCCACTCCATACTTTTTGTTGAGTGCAATGCATTTTTTATTAAGCACAACATAGATTTGATAACTAAAATGCAGTTTTTGACAAGTTAAATGCAGTTTTCTTCTAGTGATAATTGTTGAAAAATACACCTTCAAAATGAAGGTTTATATTTCATATTTTCAAATGTTTTTTAGGCAATGCATTTATGTTGTGTTGGGTAATCAATCTTTCAACCCTTTGGAATGTTGTAGCTAATGCCTTGCTCAGAAGCAATAGCGCACGACTTTTCATTTATTTGAAAAACAGGCAGTTAATTTCATATTTATTATATATTATCCTAATGTTTTTTTTCATGCCAAAAGGTAATTCAAATATACTGAATTGTATTTGAGGAGTAGCAATCCTTCCTTCTAATCATTTAATTGCGAGAAAATCATTCAATCTTAAGCTTCCCTATTTTTTTCCTTCAGAGGAAACGGCCATATATAAAGCTTTTCCCTTATCATAACTTGTAAATTGTCATATTAATTTTTTCCCATTTTTTTTCCTACCCACATCAAGGCTTCTTGAACAGGGTTATCATAATGTTTAGTAGTTTTAATTTGAGAGCATTTTCAAATATAGTAAAGCATTCTATACCTTTTGCTTATTTATGATTGGGGACTATTGAATCTTTTATGAATCGCCTTTTTTTCTTAAAACCTACAAGGTAACTCCATATGTAGTACCTTAAAAGAATTTGGGGTAGTTAGTAATTTAAGAAAAATTAAACTTTCAAATGAAATCTATTCATATGCAAGGTTTTAATTTATTTTTTTTGCAGAAGCCTTGATAGGTTTCTAGGGCATTGTCAAAAGGCCGGACCCTTGAATTGCTCCATCAGTGTACCACTTACGGCAAATTATTTTTTGGCTACTAATTTCATTTGTTGAAAATTAAAGCCTAAAACCTGTAATTCTGGACATTAATGAAGAAAGACTATTTGTTTCCATTTTCGATAGACAAAAGTATATTAAAGTATACAATGACTAATTCAAGAGGTTGAAGAATGAACAAAAATGGCATGTGCTTGAACTAACCCATTTGTAGAGAATATATGTGGATGACCATTGCATCAACATTGAAGATAAATGAATTTTCCCTGACAAATATTTCTTAGAAATTGCTGTTCATTATGTCAACAATATTAAATGAAGCACAAAAAGAGTGACTAAACTTTTTGATTGACATTGTATGTTTTTCCCAAGTCCTACAACCATCATGGGTTCTAATTAAATTTGTTCCGTTAAATTTTCGGCGAGTCTTGAAAGTGCTTTAGGGAATTCTTCAAACACATAGGCCTATTTTTCATGGTCTATTGGACGTGAATACCTCTTCCTCAACTTTCCATATTCTATAGTTCACATCGGACTACATGTCTCTCCTCATGTTGCCATCGAGCGCGAGCCACGACAATTACCTTATGCTTTCTCCTTTTTTTTTCTACGGCACCATCAGGGCCTTGTTAATAGTATTCATGTAATTTCAGACAATGTGGATGTTGTTACTTTGAAACCTAAAAATTCTTAACCTTGTTGTGCTTTCAATACTTGGAGGATAATATTTTTTCCATGAATATCAAATGTATTTCACAAAGTAACCATTTCTTCTATGGTTAAATACCATTAGAGGGGATTTGGAGGTCTTGGGAGACTGCAAGTTTCCTTACGTTCCTAGACTGCGAGAACGCAATTGTAGCAGCTGTCTAATATAGCACAACGATTGCCACATCAATTTTGAAAAAAAAAAATTATTTTGCTTAAAACGATATTTTGGTGAATATTTATATATATATATATATATATATATATATATATATATGTTTTTATTTTTTATTTTTTTTTGACAAAAAAAATTCTGACACGCCCATACTGCCATTCATTGAATCTGGCCAGATTGGGAAATGGGCCTGAAATGGTCTCCCCTCTAAATCTCTAATGCTACAAAACCTATACTCGTAGTGAAAACTGACGCAGTGGCTAACATGGACTTTTCATGTTCTAAATGATGTCTGCTATGGATGTCACCATGTTTTACGTTACGTCGTTGCAAACATGCTCGTCTGCCCTAACACCTCCGCGTTTTGGAGCTAAATGTCACATGTTTTCTGAGATATTACACAGAATTCACAGTGCCGCAGCCTGAAACCGCCAAACGTAGTGATGTTTGGAAAAACATGCGACGTTTTCTTGCCAACGACATCAAAAACGCAGTTTTCTTACAGTCAACGTCATGTGCTTTATTATTATTCATGCATTGATTTCTTCTTAACTGGCAGGAGTTGAGGGCGTTGATCTTCTTTTACACAACATATCACTCATTTGTGAATTTGTATCCTGCTTGGGCAGATATTGTACAATCCTTTAGCAATGAATTGGATTGTAGGCTCCCGTAGTAGGAATTCTATACCTTTGGCATAATATACCTCCAGGATTGGAAGCAAGAGGGCGCCAATGCCAACTTTGCCCACCACTTGACGGTTCTGAAGAACTTCTATTGTCATGCACAAGCTGTGAATATATAAGGGCCAGCCTTTGTGTGAAGGCAGCAATCTTCATACTGCCCCTGAGATGTTGAGTGCTTCCAACTTGGACCTACAACAAGGTCTATTTAAGGTCACAATGATGGAAAATTGTGAGGCAGCATGTAGCCAGCCCTTGGACGTCAATCCGGTCATCAAGTTGTGGCGGAAATGTCTCAATCTCGCCACTTGAATAAGCTGAATTTTGAATATTTTAAGCTTGCTTGAGGTTGGGTGTTGTATGGTACTGGGGTCTATTGAGGATGAGCGTTGTTTCTCTACTTTGAAGCTCTTGAAATCCACACATAGAAATAGATTGGGAAAGCACTTGCTCCTTATCGTGCGTATGTTTGGCCAATAGTATTATTCTCTTCAAAACTTTTCTTACAAGGAAGCTTATAGTTTGTGCAAAAGCGTTGTGAAGGTTGGCAAGCAAGGAGATCACTAAAGTAGATGGAAGAGAGTAGTATCCTTTTTCTTAGTATCCTTGCCATTTAATTCTCTTCCTTAGTTTTCATGAGGTTTTGATGGCCTTGCTGCTCATGTTTCTTTGACCAAATTATGCTGCCACGGAGGTAGTGAATAGTGATCGATACGATGCTGCAAAGTGTGGGAGTCTATTTGGAAACAAAGCAATGGTCTACTGCAATTGTAGCGTGCTTGAGTGACTTTTTCGGAACTAATCTTTAATACTAATGTGACTTGTTTGTTTGTGTACAAAACATTGTCTTTGTATTTTGGCAGTCTTACCATATGGTAGGAAGGATTCAACTCTCTTGGCAATGACATAACTCAAATAACAAAGAATCAGATAGAAATAGTTCAAAAAACTGTGAATTGGACAAAATTGCAAATGAACACTAGCAATGGAGAAATTGCCAATCCAAGAAAAAGAAAGACAAAAAATTGCCAATCTCTCATTGTTTTCTCCACGACTTAGCAATTCCAACAATTGCAAAGTACAAAAAATAGCCATCAATGCACTGCCCATTCATTTGTAGAATTGCAACTTTTACAATTAAAAAAAAATGGGGAGTAACATCGCCCCCTTTTTTCCTTGGCTTTAGGTGTCACATTTCACCAAAAAAAAATTAGGTCTTTGAAATAGGGGTAGTCACAACACCTTCAAGGTTGACATTTTCTCTGAGAATTTTCTTCAGCGCATGAAATGGGGAGCCAATGGGGAGCCCTGTTTTGTGGAGGAGCTGTGACACCCCTTTTGCAACGAAAATGAAACCTCCGACAAGATTCACTTGCACAGTACCACGGCAACCACGGCAAACCAATCACGGAGCAGACTGTTAACCTCAAACCTTTGCGTAAACTTCTTCACGTCCGTTCTTGTCCTCCGGAGGAAGAGAACGACTCTTCTCAACCTTCACGGAGAGGAGCCGGCGCAAGCCACGGCGAGCCAACTAACAAGCGCCACGACCTGGGATGAAGGAGCCGTGCCTACCCCTATTGGCAACCCTTTCACTCGGCCACAGCAGACCGTGCTAATCGCCTATTTCCGTTCTGGGATCGAATTCATGAGGTTCTATGGTTTGTATGAGGACTAGGACTGCGTGTTGGGCAGGAGGAGGCAGAGGTGAGGCGAGGGAGGGGGCGTGATGCAGGCGCACGGGGTGGCAGAAGCGGGGGCAGTGGAGGTGAAGGGGAGACGGGGGCGAAATATCGTAGTGAAGGTGGTGGTTGACCAGGCGACGCACAGAGCGGCTCTGTTGTTGGCCGATTCGTCTTGTTTGCTTGTGTCGCTTGCAGTGGCGAGCGCAGTGGCGCCGATTACGGTGCCACCCCCTTGTACTAATGCTTGCTTCTTGCACCTGCAAGCCTTTGGGTCTGCAGTCGCTTCTTCGTCGACTTCTGGTTTGGGTCACAAGTTTGTTAGTGACTCGTCGCCTTCTTCATCTAAGGCAGGCTTCGGGGATGTTGTGGAGAGAGGAACTTTGAAGATCGGGAATGGGGAATCTCATGCCCCTCGCGTGCAGGAGCTAAGCGAGAAAGAATCTGTTGGGAATCTTAGTGCCGGCAATGGCAGGGCCAAGGATCAAGGGTTTAGAGGGATGAGAAGAGAGTTTTTTGTTGTTTTAGCACGTCCCGCCCTGGGGGGTTCCTATACCGATCTCAGTGCATGGTCCTGTGTCGATCCTTCTTTCTCGTGTGTGGACATCGAGTTGGAGCTGAGGGATAAGGGAGGTAGGTCTACAGACGAACTACATTATTTTATTAGTAGCAGGACATTTGCCCGACTTGATGCTCCTCATGGTCTCGCTGTGAAAATGGCAGCATCCATCAACGTGCTTGTCGTCTATTCCAGCTCTGCAGGTATTTGAGTTTCTGGAGTTTCGTTTTCTATGTTTTTTATCATAGTTTGAAGCACCTTGGACGGTGAAGAATGTAGCAATTTGTGGTCCTAATGTGCTTCCTAGGGCAACGAAAATTTTCTTCCCTGTTCAGCTCAATTGTTACCAGGAACGAGATATTATTCCAACGTTTATTTGCGCAGACTCAATATTGAGGTTTAGAGTAGATCATTGTTGGGATTCTTATTAGATGGCAAAAAAAAATATATCCTATGTGGTGTGTTAATGGAATACAAAATTAGCGTTTGGTAGAGTAAATGAATTTTTTTTGTTATATTGCTTACCTTGGGACCACCATGAAGAAGCTCGAGCTCGTGTGAATAGTAGCTCGAGCAAGAAGTGGCCTACACGAGCTCCAATGCTCAGTGAATGGTGTCCGTCGATAGTTACTTAAGTGTATGTAGTTTGAATCAGCATTATATCTACAAAATATTGTACCATTCGGAGTATACTAAAAGAATGAACAGTGTAGCGGGATCAGGTTGTTATGTGCCTTAAGTCTTACTTCTGATATGTGTTTTATATTATGGGTGTAACGAACTAGTAATAGGTTGTCGAGGCTTTACTATTTATTGAGCTTTGACATTCATCATTTAAAGTCAGTTAGTAGTCTAATATTCAGCAATTGCATCAGAATCTGACTATGTTTACCAATAATATTCAGGTGCTCACTGTGTATGTTGCGTTTTCTTTCATATTATTACTGATCATGAAGTCGTTTGAGCAATGATCTATTTGCAATGCTCTTGTTTGATCCTATGGTGTGTTACAAGTTTCGTTTCTGAGGACCTGTATGACTTTCTGCAGGGAAGTTCTGGGTTATTGCAGGGAAATGGTCTGATGAAATCGGTGGACCTGCTCAGCCTGTGATGAGCAAAGGCGTGTTTGGAGCTGTACCTGCTAGAAAACGTCTGGTGCTGATGAAATGTGCCGTCCTTAGGTGCCATGGACCTGTTTATTCTATGCTCGTCTCTCCCTTGTATTTGTTTTTAGGTGAGAGCAAGGGTATCCGCATATGGACATTGAGGCCATTGATAAAACCTGGGTCTTCAGTACATTGCAGTGGGCAAGCTAAACCAGGGCTTCACGCGACTCCTGAACAGAGCTCTCACCAGTCAACCAATACGCATGATTGCGAGCGTTCTGCGCGTGGGGATCGTTATCAACATGTTATGGAGTCTCGCAGTGCTTCAGGAAGGATTTATGAGAAGACAAGTAATGGCAACGGGGCTAAGCTAGATGCGAATGTGGACTTGATGAACAGCACGGGAGTTGCAGCAATGAAGAAACTGCCGAGGAAGGGTTTGTGTTGTACTGGTGAGTTCGATGGAGGAGCCAATTTTGCTGGAATCGGAACTTACCGTAAGCCTCAGTTAGGCTCTGCTGTACATTCCCAAGCTAGCAGTTTACAATTTTGGAGCCTGTCCGAGCTTCAAGAAGCTCTCAAAAGTGACTGTTTGGAAAAGCTACCTGCAGAGGACCGTATTGCAGAGAAGATGACGATGGGAACCGGTGAGTCTTAGCTCTATTTTCTATAAGAACACTTTATATACTTTACACTTTACATGTTAGCCAGTCCCCCTGTACGCTTTTATCTCGTGATGTCTTTACGATACCCTAAACACGGCATGTGCGAATGATTATTTGTCGAATTTCAACGAAAGTTCGAGCGTTAATTGCGGACGATAATTTTGATGTTCAGTGTTCAGCTTCCTTTTTTACCAAGTTCTATGTATTCTATTCTTTTCTTTTTTTTAATGCTAGCTCATCCAGCTGGTCTGAGTCCTTCCAAGATGAGTGCTTGGACTTCTATGCGTTTAAAGTAAGCTGTTTGGTTGTATAATTCTTCTGTCTGTTGGGAAATGATCTTTTAACTAGGCATAATGATGAGTGCTTTTCATTGATTTTACGATATTGCTGGGCAAGGTATGATTGAGGTCGAGAAGCGAAATGGTGCATCGCGCAGCTGTCCAGCTGAGCATGGAGGTTTTCCTATTAAGGTGATATTCAGTGTTTCAAAATCGAATAGACCACTGGGAGACACAATTACCTCAAGACTGGTAGCATGCCCATTAAATGGTGAGTTTTTTTCGTGCACAACTTAGCTGTGGTTAGAGCTTTGTTCCTTCCAGATTTTTGCTGAGCTAGTGTTGGAACATTGTCCTTTCACTCATCAATTCTAGTTCTTATCGACAGAGTGCACTGGTAACCTCTTTTTAAAGACTGGTCCACGACCAACGACACCAGTTTCAGAATCGCATTTCATGCCCTCTGAATTAGGGGCCCAGCCTTTGGCCTCGCAGTTGGCCAATGAAAATTCTTTACCGCAGACTGGTCCGTCAGTGCATGCGACTGGCAGCAGTGTGCAAAGCAAAACGAGCTTGGATTCTGCAGGCATGTGCTTTGTTGCCCTCAGTGGTAAGGAGGGGCTTGTTTCTTCGCAGTGCACCTCATATAGAGGGCCTCAACTACCTCCGCAGCTGCAAGTAGTCGATATACAAGGACTGAGTTTGAAGGAGTATGTTACCTTAGATTCAAAAGGAGAGTTACACTTGCTCACTTTGCATGATGTTTCAGAGGAACGGAAATTAGTAGCGCTGTTTCCGATTCTCAGTCATCTACAGATCACTATGCACGTGACGTGCATTGCAATGCCTCCCCTGCTTCCACCGTCACCTTTGGCTCACCGAGATTTTGTTTCTCCTGTCGATGTTACAGGTAGCTTTCTACCCCTAGTTAATGTTGTATGGTTTGGGCCACGTTGAGTAGGTACCTCCTGTTTGTTGCAGCGTTACAAATTGTTTTTTTAAAACTCATGAGCATTTCCTTCCCTGAGTTTTCCTTCCCTTAGTTTTCTGAAATTTGATTTGAGGCTGTGCATTGCATCTGGAAATCCATCGCACTAGTATCCAGTTGATTTTTATATTTGTTAGACCTATTTTAGTAGCAGACGGCTTTCAGGAGGAGCTTCTCTTGCTATGTGAGTAGTTTAGTTTGATATCTATTTCTGGTCGCGATTCAACATTGTAGGGAATAAAAGTGTGGTGACCTAGTTTATGACTTGGTGGTGTCTGGCAGCAAATAGAAAGCTATGGATTTCAGATGGAATGTACTCTGTTCATACTGTCATCTTGCCTGAAAAAGAGCACAGTTGCGGCATTAATTCTACGACAACGCAGTCCACCCTGGCAGGTAGTTGAGAGTAGATGAAAAAGTTTTCGCGCTTCTCTCTTTGGTCTCACTTCTCATAATTGCATTTACTGTGTATCCCGCACTGTCCAGGTTTGTTATGTTGAGCGATTTCATCTCTTTTTGAAAGTCTTAAGCGAGGTATGTTTGAAGTGATCTCTGCAGAATTCTGAACTCAGATGAATTCGACTTGATGGATGTTTTTTCTGCAGTTTCACAAGCGGTGTTCATGAAAGACCGTTTGGACTTCCTTGTTACTGGTTCTGAAGATACTGTTGTCGTCCTGACGGAAGGTATCTTTTCATCACTATCACTTGAACGTCTGTTTTCATGCTTTATTTTTAGGTTATTCCGTTTAATTATACAATTGTTTAACGCTTGCTTGCTCCTATGAGTATTGAACACCAAACATCAATATAGTTCATTTTGAAAGCGAAGATATTCCATAGAACAGCTGTGAGCACAGTTGTGCATAGGATTATCTTGCTAGCATTTTGTATGTATGTTGTCCCGCGCTTAACCCTGAAACGCCAGCGGATCCAAAATGTGTCTAATGAAAGGTCAAATAGGTCTTGTTTATGGTCTTCTTGATAATAATAAACAGATGATTTTCATAAGTTAGTCCTGTGTACCTTCTTTATTGGTATACCTGTATGCTCATGGTTTATCCTTGTAATTGAATTTAGTCAAGCCATATCAATTATTTCGTAAATAAATTTGGGGTGTAGTTTAAATAAAGGATCATGGGTGTAGTGTATTTTACCATTTGTGGCTTTTTGCTTTATAAAATTGACGTTTGTCATGAGTCTAGTATTTATTCCGCTTGAAAAGTTAAATAACGTCCTTATAATGAGTATTTTAATGCATTTTGAAGTTGAGAACCTATAAGCACCTTTGGAGTATAGATTGACATGGAATCCAGCTTCAGCTACAGCAACATGAACCATAGTATTACGGTTATACAAGTATGATTAAGTTTTCAGTTTCTAATAACTAATAATGTGTTTGTTTTTTATTTTCTTTACTTCAAAAATCCAAATTTTCACAATAAAATCTGATATTCATATGACTAGTTGAAGAAGTGCAGGATCATCGTTGACATTTTGAAAATTCATTCATGTTCATCGGTAAAATGGAGCATATAGAGTGAAGGGTTTTGAAGCTTGATTACGTGGTCTTTGGCTCTGTCCTGTGAGGTTAACCTTGAAATGCTTCAGAAGACGAGAAGTGTCTAATGATCACTTTCAAAAAGATTGTGGAATGAGTGGATTGTGGAATGATCACTATTCATTGAGGAATTTGATAATTTTTGGTTGACTCCTAGTGACTATTGATGATAGGCCTCCTTATCCTATGAGGGGTTAAATGTGACTACAATACCAATTCTCAAATCAACAAGCCATTCTAAATATTGATGGTGCTTATTGGATTGGTTGTGAGACTTTTGATAGTGTGCATGAATCTCACATTATATATTTTGTAATTGTTGCAGGAAAATTTGTCTCATATGTGATACCAAGAGATTAATAGGTCATTACAAGCTTTAAAGTTTGTTAGGTGTGGGTTTATTCAATTCGTTTTTATCAATTGGATATTAGACAATGCAACTCTATCCAACCATAACAAAGTTTGGGTTTGGATTGTATTTGATTTGTGTAATATTCTTGATAAGGTGATATGTTACTCAATGATCTTCCTTGTTTCAAAGTAGGAGTCTTCGCTTTGACAAAAGCTACATCTTCAATGAAGCACGTTTAGCAAGCCTGTAAGATAGTAAGGTAGGAGGTCTAGAAATCGCCCATTTAAGCCTACATACCTCATCATTGACAATATTAGATATTTCTAGGAACATGTCATTCATTCCTAGATAGAGAGTGCATTTAGAACTTGTTGGGTTTAAGGACCTCTTACCTTAAAGTCTATTTTGGACCTTCAAATCATTGTGCATAGTTGAACTTTATTAGATTTACAGAATTTTTTGGGAAAATCAACAAGTTAGGGAATATTCCATATAGATTTTGGTTGTTTATTTTTTGGAGAAGAAAATATATGTTATAGGCAATTATAGCAAAATCACATCATTTTTGATGTGGATGTTTTTGTCTTTTTAGATGCTAATGTGGTTCTATTTATCTGCCTATATCAAAAGTGTCCCTTTAGATTGAGGAATAATTAATACATTCTTTGTCGTAGGTAGAAGGTGTTCATTAAATTATTACTTTTCAATCCAATTCCAATTTGTTGAATCCAAATTTCACATTGAATATAAGTTACTACAATTCAATGCAAAAGATTAGAATTGGATCTAGGACTTGGGATCCTAATTGGGTTTGTTGACCTAATTTAAAAGTGAGCTATTAATCTTGGAACAAAGCATTTTGTAGCCCAAATTTCTTATTAATTTGTCTAATCCACCTTATTTTAAGTGTTTTATCAATGAAAGTGTTTTCATGACTAAATTTTTTCCAAATTCAATAAGGTTATCACATTTGTTAAGTGAACAGTATCGTATAAACAAATACCAAGTACAATTGATAGTGAAGGTACTATGCAATGATTTGAGAGGCTTTAGTAATCTCAAACTATAGAATCTCCTCTTTGATTGCTTTTAAGATTGTTTCTATTTAATTAGATGAATGAATGAATCGGATGTTGGTAGTCCTTGGGTATTAATAGTATAATTGACACAGTCTTATTATGTAAGTTCCAAAATCTAAAATTTTGTATTCAGAAATGCAAAAGACATGAATATGTGATTTAGAATGAATGATGGCAAGTGCATGAAGGCTATTGACATTGATAAGGATTTTGGTTGATAGCTAATTGATGTATTTCTTTGCTGCCTTTGGCTTCTTTGGCTTCAAATGGATTTGAATTGAGCCTTTTAGTACTTTTAAAAAAAAAAATCTTGCAAGGTTGTAGGAACAAAAATGTGGCTTATGAATCTCAAGCAATTCATGTTCAATCTGGAATATTGATGATTTTCTTCTAGTTTGTATATAGCTTTGTTTCATCCAAACATTTAAATTGTCTATATCAAATTAGTGCTTTTTAGCATGGACTTATGATGATAGCAATTGAATAGTTCTTTTGGCTTGATACATTGCAAAATTCATTTCAGTACTTATGATACTTTTTCATAAGAAAATGAGGATTCTAGATTTTAGTATTCATTTTATATAAAAACTTTGAAAAATCATTTAAAATTCACTTCCTAAGTATGAAATTGTATGAGAATTTGGTTTTATTTTATCTACAATAAAAAAAATTGTAATTGAATTTAAGTTCTATATATAGACTACCTTGTGCCAAATTTTAAAACTAAATTATTTTGACACTATCTTGTCGAAACTACCCTGCACGTACAGTACTTAGAGCCAGATAAAAAGCCGGTTGGAACTCTTCAAATTTAAACCAATAGATTCACTCAATTTCTCCAAATCTGGCCCAAGGGCTTTATACTTGGGACTTAGCCAGAACTACAATTCATCTTACGTATTGCCTTAGGTGGCATGGTTTTGGTGCCAAACCATCTGGCTTCAAGGGAGAAATTAGGACAACAATTTGGATGGCTCAAACTCCCATCTAGAGCCAAATTGGGCTCCTCCATTGGACTGTACAAATCTCCAAGTTCTATTAATCCAAAGTCTTTTTTTGTTACATGCTTGTTAATTGTGTTCTCAAAAAACTTCCTTCCATTTGCAATGTTGAAATTCTAGGGTTTTGTTGTCAATCCCAGGCTTGTTCAAGTTAGCAAGATGCAGATCCAGTACAGTAACATGTGAAGAATATGTGCAAGCAAAATTATCATTTTGTTATTATTCAAAGGCTTAACTGAAGTTAATCTGCAAGCATTACAAAAATGTAACTTAGCTAACATCTAGCAAGTTTACCAATGTTGTTTAATATTTGACTGAGTTTGTTAAAGTGAATTGATTTTGATTTTGATTTTAGTACTTTATTTTAACAATAAGGCCACTTTTTAATTGGAAAATCAAGCACACTGATTAAAATTAATACATAATCTATGTTTGCATACACCAATTAAAAATTATATATATTATAGGCTTGTTTTCATAGTGTGATTATTTTCAATCCCGTGTTAGTTTATTGTAAGACCAAAATTATTTTCTTGTAAGAAGAAAAATGAAAAGTTTCAAAAAAAAAAAAAAAAATATCACTCTTTCATTTATCGAACTAAGAAAAATAGAAATCAAAAGGATAATTTTTTTTTTAATTGAAAAAAACTCTCTTTTCTATAATATAAATATAATTAAAGAATGAAAATAAATTCTTTTAATTTTTTTAATAGGAAAGAAAAGAAGAGAAAGGAAAATATGCAACAAGGTTGTCCATCTTAACATAACGCTAGCTTTTTACGTTAGGATGTCCATTGGCAATGATCCGGACATGTCCAGATGCATTGGAATTGCACCGGGATTAAAAAGAATTTTTTTTTTTTTTTTTGGGTGGATTGATTGTCGACGAGACGGACGGACCGTCCAAAAAATAAACAAATTTTTATTTATTTTTATTTTTTGGATACTAACGGACACTGGGGTTGGATCTTGACGTTTCATCAGAGTCACGTTCGTCCAAACGTGTCGTGACGGTGACAACCGTGATATGCAAGTTTTATGTATTTAATTGAGCATTGCAAAAATCCAAGAGAACATGAATTGAAAATTGGGCCCTAGAGTCCGGCCTAAGGGCTTTACATTCATTGGGGCCGGATGGAAGAATTGAAGTCGGATTGAGGGCGGGATTGAAGGCAAATCCTGTCGGCCTTCTATCCAATATTTTGATCCCAAGCCAAATATAAAGCCGGCCTTATAACAATTTTCCTACAAGGCTAGAAGGGGGGTGAAATTATTAAGTGTGAAATTTTAATATTTGTTGAAATATAAAATATAGGTTATTTACAAACATTAGAGGGGTTTGGGGGCCTTAGAAGACTATTTCAAGCCCGTTCCCTGATTTGCCAAGATTCAGTGAACGACGATATGGGCGTGTCAAAATTTTTTTTTTTTTTAAATTTAAGAAAAAAAAAAAAATTATAGAAATATCGTTTTAAGCATTTTTTTTTTTTTTTTTTCAAAATTGACGTGGTAGTCGCTGTGCCAATTAGCCAGCTGTTGCAGCTACATTCCCGC
Source organism: Neckera pumila (assembly GCA_963969595.1). Taxonomy (NCBI): domain Eukaryota; kingdom Viridiplantae; phylum Streptophyta; class Bryopsida; order Hypnales; family Neckeraceae; genus Neckera; species Neckera pumila. The sequence goes on from OZ018418.1 coordinate 5,312,384, forward strand.
AATTTGCGAACGCAAGGGAATTCGTAGTCTCCCAACATCCCGAAATCTCTTCTTATGGTTCTATTTATAGAATGCCTTTCAAAAGCGCACTCAACTATAAAGACCTTAATAATGTATTGAATAGGAAGATGTATTTTAAATGCTCATAAATCTTAAAGTTTTGGGTGAAATATTTTCAAATTCAACATTTTTTCCCATATCAATGTGCACTATTTTTTGTATGACTTATAGGGATGTAAATTCTTGAAATGATAAAATTGGGTTGACTTTTGTAGCTTACACTGTGAACTTTGGAAAGAATAGTATCAAGTTTAGACATTTATGAATCTTAAATTTGTAGGTGGAATATTTACAACTTCTACATTATTTTTTCATACCAACGTTGACTATTTTTCATATGATTTAGAAGAGGGGAGTTTTTTAAATGATAGGACTTGCGTGGATTTTTTAGGTTCCTTGATAAATTTTGGAAAAAATTGCATAAACTTTAGACACTTATAATGTTAAATTGGAGGGCAAAATATTTCAACGTCTACACTTCTTTATCAAACCAACATCTATTATTTTTTATATGACTTACGGGATGGAATTTCTTAAAACAACAGGATTTGTCTAGCTTTTGCATGTTATGTAGTAAGTTTTGGAAAAAGTACCAAAAACTTTAGACGCTCATGAATCTAAAATTTCAAAACAAAATATTTATAACTTCTATATTTTTTTTGATACCAATAAAAATTATTTTTCATATGACTTGTATGATGGCATTTCTTAAGACCACAAGACCTGTCTAGCTTTTTTAGATTATGTGGTAAATTTTACAAAAACTAGCATGATTTTACTGTGCTTATGAATCTTTAATGCCATATTTAACTACTTTTTGACTTTCAATAGTATAGAATTAAAGAAGTAGTGAAATCCTCCAATGTTTTCCTATGTATCTAGAGATCTCTCCATCTAGGATTGTAGTTTGCATCCAGCCAATTTTGCATCCAGAAGCATAGCAGAATAAAAATGAAAGAAATCACATAGTTACTATTCCATAGTTGACTGTGCAAGAGTTTAGGGCTTAGGATTAGGAGATGTGTAGGCCAAGTTTCCAAAAAATTTCCATCTAATTTAAAGCATAACTAACATCCCTAAACCTAGCGAGAAATCCCCCATGATAATCGCTTGAAGCAAATATGGCTCCCATCCCATATTAATCCCTAGCTGAGTAGTATTTTACATGATTGCATTGGAAGATTTTTGGATTGGGTATAGGATATGCATCGGCTTCACTGACAGTCATGTTGTCAAAATGGTATAATTTCATTCATGCGCTATAGTGCAAGAGTTGTATTTAAATTCACCTAGAAAAATTCATGATTCACACAAAGGTATGATGTAGGCCAAAGATCTAGTATCAAAGATTTGGTATCTTAGAGTTCAATGGAAACACACAAAAGTGAATTCAAAAGTCATAAACATCAATTTAGAATGATGAAATGAGCAATTGTTCTTGGAAATAAAGCCCTCAGTTAGATCTCAACCGAAGGTCCCCCGACGGAGTGCTAACATTGTTAAGCAAAGTATTCAGGATATGATAGTGACAATGCCAGATGATATGACTTAAATGTGAACAATCACTGTATACTGCCAAGCACTCATTAACATGGAGGTCACCATGGCTGCATATATAACTAGAATACCTTTTGCATTCATTCTTATAGCCCGACCTTAATGCCTTATTGCCTACCAAAAGATCCCTAGATTGATAACAAAAACTAATATCACTTCCACCAACCAAGCAATCCCTCTGTAATTGTAGGCTATATACCTAGGAAAGGGTCCAATATAGGAATTCCTTTCCAAACTCTTTGGACTTTTGAAAAATGTCCTTCCGAAAATGAAAAAGAATTTGGAAAATTACAAAAAATACATGATGGTATAGATGTAATGTGGATATACAACAATTATGTATTATATAGGTCAAATTCAAAAACTAAATTTTTTCTAATTTATTATATTCATACATTAGAGTAATGAAATTACTATGTATTTAAAGTTTTCAAGTCAAAAAGAAAAGTCATGCACTTTATTCAATTTGTATTTATATATATATCAATTGTTCTTAGGATGAAGATGTTATTAAATTATGGTCTTTTTAAATTGCACAAAAATATGTAATCTTTGAAGGTTCACATAAAGAAGGATATATATCAATTTATCAAATTAAGAGTTAAAATTAAATATTGATATGACTCAAACACGATTTTAGCTAGAATTCATATTTATGAATTACTTTGCTATATAATAGTATTCCGGATTGTTCCTTTTGTCTCAAATGTGAGCTTGGGACAATAATCCTTTTGAAAACCAAAGGAATAAAAAAGAATACCAAAATTGTCCAAATTTTTTTATTCAAGAGTATTTTGGATGGAGTATTATAACCTTCATATGAACTTGTCATTAAATTTATGTAAAGTGAAAAAATATAATTTTTGGAATACATTAAATGAATTTAGAAATGCTGATGTTTTAGTCAGACATTCCTTTTGGGTATCCATATTAGAAACTTACCCACCTATATAATTCCATATTAAAAGAATTACTTCTCAATTTCTAATGTGGGTCCTAAACAAATTCAATACAAATTTTTGCAATTGTGAAGCAAGCATCCACTGAGCATACGACAAACATGTATTGAAAGTATCATCAATTGGAATCAAGGTTCTTTCACTGCTACAAGAGATCCATTTATTGTTTCTCACTACGTAATAGTGAAGATGCAAGCTCCAAAACACCAAAATTCCAACTGTGCTTGATTGTAAGAGAAAAAAAATACATCTTTAGACTAATTTTAGTGCATATATAATCCAAATACTATATTTCAGTTTTATTACAAACATTAACCACTTCTATTTCAACAAATGAGAGAAAATACAATCTGTGCTTTACCTATGAGGTCACTATCCCTTTGCTGCACGCAAAGATTGAACATCCTAAATATATTGCTATATTCATCAAGATTTCTTATGCTAATACTTGTCACAAACATCCCTGAGAATTCTATTGTAAAACAGTCATACTCTAAAGGGGCAGCGTACCTTGAAAATCTAACTTCTCATTGTGCTTAGTGGATGGAGAATGCATCGGGAGATCTCGCAAAAGTCATCAGTAGATCTCACATTAACAAAAACAAGCCGGAGTAGCCACTTGATTATGGATCCTCGACACTGGCCCCATTCAAATTTGCTAGGCAATCTTCCTACTCTTCTTAGGAATCATCTGTGATTTTGGATCTACTATCTTGGACCAATGAGCATATACTGTAGAAGTTGCATCTATCCAGGTAGAAGGTATATTTTCAACAACCCATTTTTCCTACCAAAAATTCCTGTACCTCAATTCCATGGTACTTTTGGAGTTATCCATTTGCCAATACCAAAATAAGAACTTTCTATTATTCACATCTTTTTCCAATATGTATATGATCGGCAGTGCTCTTCCTTGCCAAACAACACAAACTTCCAGGATTTCAGGTTTAAGAAGTACCTATGAGCCTAGAAGAAAATTGCAAGCTAGGGGGTACCAAAACTGGCAGAATTACAATAATAAAATTTCCTTTCATTCTTTTGCATATGACCCTCTAAATTTGTTGATTTTTTTCTATAATTTCTTTGTAGTGTGGTAAAGCGAAAGATGAAGAAATTTAATTGAAATTTCTTTTGTATAATTATTTGAAAAAACTTCAAAGATAACATTGAATTTTGATTTATTTCAATAAATTTTAGAATTGATTATAATGAAAATTAACTCTATTGAAAGTTAAGCCACTCTTAGAAATATTTATCATAATTATTTTGATAAAATAGATTTGTCTATGGTTGATTTTAACTATGTCTAATGCACCTCATAAGTCATTACTATTTCTGATGAAATAATGATGTGCAAAAGTCATTTCTTCAAAAAAAAGCAACATAAACTCTATTAATATATACAACAATTCCATTTACAATATGTGTTTCATAGTCTTCAAATATCAAAAAGATATTTTATGTTCTTAAATGAATTCAAGTGTCAAGTTTATAAAAATTAATGTTTGTGACAGTCTTCAAAGGAAGACTAAATAGTCTATAACACTTAAAATATTAAAAAATTATTTAATTCATCTACAGAGTGTTGTAATCTACTAAATATACAATATGTAAATGAATCCTTTTAATTACAATCATACCATATGTTTTTTTAATCTTTAAAAATGAATGTAAAACTAAAAAAATATGGACTATGATAGTCCTTTATGGGTCACTCTAGCTTTCAATTGCCCTAGTTGAATGTCAAGTTAAGGATTGAAGCTTTCAAATGGCACTTCATTTGCGGAGCCGCATTAAGGTTCCAGCTCTTTTTCCTCCAGAATGACATCCAGAGGATTGTCCGTTGACCATGACTTACAATTCTAATTACGCTTATCAGAAGCTGCCTCAAACAAGCTATGGCCTTTATTGTCACCCGCATTTTTGATAGAGCCATCTTGGATGTATCCATCTTGTTGTGATTTACACATAAAATTCTTTGAGGATCTCATTTGTATTCTTCACGCCAAGATGTATACAATTAATGGCCAAAAGTTTGATGAGGGTGACTGCAAGAAAGACCGGTCCTATTTCTTGTCACATTGAGGGGACCCTTTTTGTCATTTGCTATAACTTTTGAAGCAAAAGTCCAATGAATATGAAATTTTTATTGGAGATGTCAAACTTTTTGTTAATCAAATCCTTTATTAATTAGAAATTAAAAAAAATCATTTTGTATTTGGGTCAAATTACACTCAAATGTACCACAAAAAGGGTCAAATCCACTAAAATCTATAGTGTGATTTCTTTTTAGCTAACATTTTTTAATACTCATTATCAATTATAGATTAGTATTAAAAAATGTTAGCTAAAAAGAAATCACACTATAGATTTTAGTCCTTTTTGACTACCAAATTTTGATTGAATTACCAAGAAAATTCTAAATCATTCAAGAAGCTATCCTTTGTATACTTTAAGTGTTAAAGATAAACTTCCAGAAATCAATTCAATTTTCCTTTTCCAATTCCATCGATACAAAATACATCATACGATTTGTCCCACATCCTTGCCAACGTCCAAACCAACATCCATCAACAACTAATATTGCCATTCTCATTCAAGATGGACATATGTTCATTGTCACTGAAGACCGTAATCATTAATAATTGAAAATTAGAAATGCAGTGGTGAACTTGAAAAGTACATCAAATTTCATTTATATTGTCATATAGTGGTGCTGCATATATAACATACAGTTTGCGCGCATACATCCGGTCTCTTACATTTACTAAACACTTATATACTTCTATATAGTATGCAAAGCTATTCATATGAACGTTGAAAATGTTTATTTGGTACAGGCCAACAAAAAGTACTGCTGAACCGATTGATGATGTAGGCTAGACCGCCCACGTTCTCTAGACCTTCCCGACAAGGCCGCTCCAAATAATCTTGAAATGCTAACGCCAATATGTGATGGTTAAACTTGCTCATACTGTCCGTTTCCATGTTCAACTTCCAGTACTTATGGGACATGCAGTCCCCGTTGATTCGCCGAGCTATTTTGCAAACTACATATTCCTCCAATGCATGTGACAAACTTAGAATGATAATTGCATCTACATTTCTCCGGTGCAGATATGCTATTTTTGGATTCACCTACCACCTCCAAGCTAAAGCCTCCTTCATGTCACTAGCTGAAGTGAATACATATAAGGATTTAGGCAGTTATGTAGCTAAGCTAGTCATTCCCCAATCGCAAATTCCAATGTACACACGTGACTTTTTTTTTGGAAAGTGAAGCATGATGTTGTCTAGAGAAATATCATTATGAAGATGTCCTGCATTGTGCACCGCTCGCATGATGTGTAGCAATGCCCATGCAAACTCCGTCCATTTTTTCCTAAACTAAACTAGACAAAAGCGTAAATCCTCTCTGCATTCGTTGGCTCGTTATACAACAAGTAAACATATATATTGTCTGCAATAGAATGATCAAGGTTCAGCATCTGTCGTAGTGTTCCGCCATTCCACTAATACGAGTATCCTTCATTCCTTATTGCATGAACAACAACAAATTATATAACTCCAACTGTGGAATCCTCACTGCCATTGACTCATTCTGGTGTTCCAATTTTGCAAGCTCAGGATGTCTGATGTGTTGGTTGAATATCTTTGATGCAAATTCCCAATAATTAGGTATCTTTGGACAACCTTCAACCTTGACCCTCCAAATTGTTGCATACCCGCCCTTCCAAATTTCTTTGTCTTGCGGAATCACTCGTACCGTATCCGGAAGCGCTATGAGATGTCTTCTACCATTATCCAATTCAGCAAGTCCACCACTGCTTTTCCACCAATTCAGAGACCCTCTTCTATTTTGGCTCTTTGAGAATGGAACAGAACGGCTAACGAACAATTCAGCTCTGAGAATCACTTGCTCAAAGCCTTCATCACCTGCACGGTGACGCTTCCCATACTTTACTAGGGTGTCCTTTGCATTCCACAATGAATCTTGGACCATGTTTGTCAAGAATCGGTTGAAGCCCCTCTAGTCTGTCTCTTGTTGCCATTTTGGAACATTGACTGCATTTATGAATTGAGTCCACATATCTAACTTGAATTTCTCCGGACCCTCCTTACCGTACCAAACATATTTGGTATGTAGGGACATAGTACTTTCCATCTCATAGAAGTCGACTGTGCATTTGATTAAAAAACCTTCTAATGCATAAGAAGGCTGCTCTTTATCGAGCACACTGGTCAATGGGCACTGATGTTCCTTGTATTTCCTCTTTGCAGCATTCTTTGTTTGCACCATCGTAATGGAGTTCTTTATATAAATGAATAATTTGAGATTCCCAGAGAACTTCGCTTCTAAAGAAAATTATGCCGAAGTTTGAAAAAAAAGCAATAAAAGGGCCTCCAAATCTGACTTTTGTTTTCCCAAGGAAAGGAACCAATGGAGATCTAAGCCACCAAGCTTTCCACTCCTCTCTTGCAAGATGCAAGAGAGAAACCAAAAGTGAGGAGCGGATGGGTTGTCCGCCCCTCTTATACCCTGGCAGACAATAAGGCGGTCGGACAACGCCACATCGGATGGCCCAAATGAGGCGCTCTGTCCATCGTCCGCCAGATCCAGTGGTCCGTCCAATCTGCCACAAATGTGGACGGAGAACGCAGATCATCGGACGGCAACTGGCGAACGGAGGGGGATTGCTCGGACGGCTCGGACAGAGGGGGACTATTTGGACAGCGGGCGTGGAAAGAGGACGCTCGGATCACATTTGACGTTTCATCAGATGGCGGACTCTTCTCCAACGCCAAATCGGACAAATGGCACGCGTCCAACCGCTTAAGGGAGGTCATTTGAAATAAAATTCTGAAATTGTCAAAGCAATCTTTTTTTCTCTTTACAGAATTTACTTTTTCAAAATATTACAAAATTAGGTGAGTATGTTCTTTTCATCAATCAGGTGATTAGGTCTACTTCATTCAAGAAGTGCATATTTGAGCCATTATGTGTATTATGTATTTAACCCCTAAAGTCCCAATGGCCCTATGGAGGCCAAAATGCAACTTCAGGTAGGCTTCTAATTGTTCAAATCTTAGTGTGGTTTTTTGAAACTTCTTGGAGAGCTTCAAAAATATGCAAGGTTTTTGGGAATATAATTTTGTGTGTCAATTGCTATCCGGGACTCTAGAAGCAGGAGATGTAGCACAATAAGCTGAAAATGTAGGTCGACAGGTAGCCCAAATAAAAGCACCAAAGAACTAATTTTAATTTATTTTTTTTCCTTAGAAAGTTATAATTTTATGTACATGTAAACTTTCTTTCTATTTGGATTAGGGATAAGAAAGTTGTGGACAATTTTTTTTTGGCAATCTAAGTATTTTTTTCAAAAAATTACTTCTAGAGCTGAAAGTTTTAATGCAATTTTTAAATTTTTTTTGGTTTTCTTTTTTGGATAGGGTTACATTATCTTGCTACAAAAATCATCACCATTGGGATTATTGTATTTCAATTCCATTTTAGAGAAATTAACAATTTTGTTTTTTTGTTCAATTTTGGATTTACTTCTACTTAATAAATTTTTAAAGAATGAAAATCAATTTTTTTTTTTTTGATTTCTTTATTAGACTCTAAATTCAATCCATCAGTATAGAAAATTTGAAATTCACAAATTGGAGTGCAAAAAATTGACAGAAATAGAGATCACTGTCATTTAAAATTGCAAAACAATAATCCAAAATTTTTTTCTTTTCAACTTTGAATGCTAATATCTTGTGATTGATAGGGTCAAACTTCATGAAATTCTTTCCATATCATCTCAGATAAGTGAAGCACAAGATCCTATAGTTAGGCCAGGGAGAACTGACACTTCTAAGGTCTCGAGTTTTAACCCTGCAAAAAACATTGAAATTCTTTTTTTGCCACATTTGATAAATTTGCAATTTTTGAATTCATATTCGCAATCATAAGCCCTGAATTAGGTAGGAAATGTGAAAAAGTACAAAATTAAAGCGGCATAAAACAGGGGGCAGTTTTTACATTTATTCTTTGACAGGGCAATAGAGGAGTCAGTCCTCCCTAGCCCTATGGTTACATTCTTGAAAGTTCTATTTCTCTACATTCTTCAGTGAATGCATCAAAATGGCAATTTCATGTCATTTTGGGCAGAATAGTTGCTTCGGGACTTCATAGGTTCAAATGTTTTATTGAGGTCAATATAATTATCCCTCCATCAATCCATCCTCTCCTAATTTCATCAGCATATCAAATTCCAAAAAAAAACACAGGAAGTTTGGCTTGAATTTTGTTATATGGTTTTTATGGTAACTTTATTGCATTTATAGACAAACATTGATGATGAATTCTTCTACTTTGATTGCCTACATATGTAGCAATCATATATCATTTCTTCAATTCAAATGTACAAAATTATATGTTCATCATCCATGCACTATTGCACATTGACATTGACACGGCAAAAGAATAGAAAGTGGTCCAATCCAATATTCATTATCAAAAATTCCATGAATTATACATCAATGGTTTAGGATTACATTACTAACCTACTATTCTACTTATACATTGTGATGTAATGTGTTTTTTTCAAAATTTCAAAATAAATTCATAATACTTACCAACATCATATTATTACACTTGCCACATTCTATATTACGTGGTAGCAAACTACAATCAATGGACCGTATTGTGCGACAGTGCCTACAATAGTCCAACGTACTTCACTCGGAATCAATTCAGTGTCATTTCTCTGAGTTGGGGCAGTAGACTCCGATCCATAAATCCCGAGATATGGCCATCCACCATATGTGTCTCCATGTCCGGTTGATGCACCTCATTGTCTATAATTTCCGTAGTAAGGACCTCTAAAAGTTGATGGGGGAATTGGAAGATTTTCTTTGGATGGTCCTTCAGTTGAACCACCGATATCATATCTTCTATAATGCCCATACGAACCACCTGGAGTACGTCCCAAATTGTATTGGGATCCGCCCTCGCTAGAAGGAGTATAGTGCGTAGTTCCATGGCTCCCTCCTTTGCTTCGAGAGCCAATTTGAGGGTTGTTATCGTAGTATGAATCACGTCCCCCACCTTGTGGATCATGTGTACTACGGTCACATTTGTATGACCTCTGATGTCCATAATGTCCATATGAACCACCTGCACTAGATCCAGAATAGTAGTGCGAACTTCTTTGGCTAGAACCACCACGACAGTAGGACCCATGTTCCCCATGTTGTCAACCATGGTCTTCCATGCTCCTGCACGTTGCTTCTTGCAATTGCTACTCATATTCAATGGCTTCTCGGCTTTCTTTACTTGTGCCTCCTTACATGTGTCAAGCGAGTTGCACCTTCATCAATATTGTTGTCATTGTCTAAATATTCATCCTCAGCATCTGGCATCACCATTGTAGGAAATCCAAATTGGCCGTGATTGGACCACACTGGCATGCAGTCACTTAATTGAGTCTAGCTTGTATAAATAGTTGCTTCATTGCGATTCAAATTATTCACAAAATTCCCAAAAATTGTGCGCCAATCAACATCTTTGTGGAGTACAATCTCCGCCCAAACCATGGCCATGTTGGAATAGTTTGTGATATTCGGTTTGGAGTCACGTATACTAGCATCACACGTTACTTCATCATATTGGTGAATGAAGTGCTTACTCAAGCACGACAACTGTGCGCCTTCTCAACAAAGAACTTGTACAATGGCACATTCTTTTGGCGAAATTTTGGCAAGGTGCGTCATTTCACGTACTTCTTGCACGTAGTATAAGACCAAGTTTTTTGAGATGACTCTTTCCATCCACTTTCCGCTACACAATTCAGGTTGGCCCAATCATCCCAATTTATATCTTAAGACTTGCCTTTCTTACTATTTTTTGAGGTTTTATTGCAAGGCATGGTGACCTGATTAAAATCCTCTTTCTTGTTGACCAAGTTTGCATGCATTTCTCCAATACGTAGACAAAGTGCTTCATAGTTTCAATGAAAAGCCCTTAGATACTCACTTGAATTGAATTGTGTGAAGCAGTCCTACATCCAAGCCCAATCGTTCGCGCAATAAACCGAAAGGCACGCGCAGAACCGCAGACTGAAATCGGGCATTGGATCGTCCACTCTGGGAGAGAAACGGTTGTGAAGAAATTGGCCAACCGCCTTGCTATGTATCAAGTCCAATAGCAGACGACCCGAGGCGGACGCGTACGACCGCATTGGATGGTTGTGAGGTCCCGATTCGTCACCCAAGACTCACTATTTTCTTTTTTTTTGTTTCTTACAAGTTTGAGTATACTTTTCGTTACAAAAAGCCTCAAAAAGAGTGTAAGACCAAATTATGTGTGTCACATGCCACTATAACATTTGGTCCCTTATCGATAAGTTGCCCTCAACTAAATCCAATTCTCTTTTGTAAATAGGTATGAAACCGGGATTTAACATAATTAAAAGGATTTATAGTAAATAGGGCTAGAATCACCAAAACCACGGTGTATGTGATATCTTAGGTCTAGATTTGGTTTGAGATGTTTGGAGACCAACGGCAAAATCGATTTGCCAAGATTTCCCCCTACGCAGAAGATTCCCTAATTATTGATTTCGAAAGGAGAAGAGAAGATATGATTCTCTTATGACCTTTGTGCAAAGGAAAAATATGAGCTTGCACATCATTTGTGGAATTCCATGAGAGATTCCATAAAAAGATCGACATTTTCCGACTTACAGAAAATGCCCTTCCGAACGGTCAATTGCCAAAATCTTTGATGGAAAATTCTTGTAAATTACCTAGATTGCAGTAAAATCTCACTAAAAATTAAACTAGCTTGTTTTATGCTAATAAGATGCTCCAACAAGTTTCAAGACATTTTGATAGCCAAAGGTGCCTCAACCGGCGAGATTCCCCAATAATTGCCAAATTTGAAAAAATCGGTGGAGTTGACCGGCGTCTCGAGAGCACACAAAATTGGAATGAGGTCGAAGTTGGATTCTTTCTTACTCCCTTGTACCTTCTAAAGAACTTAGGCTAGTTACTTTTCTTAGAAAAGTCAAACTCCAAAGATTGGATTTTTAACCCTTTTGGATGTTCAGTTAGCCCCTAAGTATTATTGCGTTTTTGACGTCAAATTAAGGGGCAGGGGGATTTTTGGACTAAAAATGGCCTTCTAAAGCCCAATGGCGCAATCTATTTGTGATTTGAAATTGTTCTCTACAAGTTAGAAGTTTGTTGTAGCGTAGAAAGTCAAAAATTAGAAGATTAGGATGAAAATCTCAAGAGATGAGTTTACTAGTAGGAAAAGAGAGGGGGGTGAGCACCCTTGGAAATGTATATACGGGGCTCACTTTTCTCTCACAAACACCCCTTGGGCCATTATTTTGGTTTTCAAAACACGTTGGTCCATTTGTTTGGACTTTTTGGCCATTTTTGAGCCAAAAGTTGAAAGCATGTGTTTTTGGAGCATTTTAAGCTTTGTTGTTGCTAATTTTCAAGCTTTCCTTGATAGACACTAGGGTCCCTTCAAAGTCTGTCTTTGTTTTTTGGATTTTTGGTTAAAATACTAACTTGGCCTTCTGTTATAGAGTTTTGAAGTTTGCTTATTAACCTTGGTACTAATCCTAGAAGAACCCCCCTCTGTACCTTGGCTATGCCGCTTAGGGGGGCCCTCTAGTGTTTCTTTGAGAAAGTTGTGTTCTAATCTATCTTTACTAACATGTGTTTGAATTTTAGCATTTACTAACCATCTATTCTCATCCCATGTTAGTTTGTGTGCTTGTCTCTAGCCCTTGTAGAATTGTACTAACAAACCTCCTTTGTGTATTTTGGTCCTTGGTGTTAGTAGTTTCCCAAATACAACAAAGCTTTGACCTTAGGTGTTAGAAATCTTGTATTATTTTGGCAAGAATCACAAATACGGCGAAGCTTTGACCTTAGGTGCTAGAAATTTCTTAGTATTTTGGAGCAATTTACAAATACGACAAAGCTTTGACTTCTTAAGGTCTTAGAGTTCTTAGTATTTTGGAGAAAATCACAAATATGGCAAAGCTTTGACCTTAAGTGTTAGAAATTTCTTAGTATTTTAGAGCAATTCACAAATACGGCAAAGCTTTGACTTCCCAAGGTCTTAGAGTTCTTAATATTTTGGAGAAAATCACAAATACTGCGAAGCTTTGACTTTCCAAGGTCTTAAAATTCTTAGTATTTTGGTGAAAATCAAAAATATAGTGAAGCTTTGACTTTCCAAGTTTTCACCAAAAATACAAACTACCATAAGAACTAGTTGAGATTGCCAAGAAGCTAGGACTCTTGAGCACCTAATTAGAGTTTTTGTGTTTTTTTTAGTTCCAGAGAGATCCAGTTGATTACCCCCAAAAAAAACACGAACCAAACTAATTAGTGCTGAACTGGCCAAAAAGAAACACAAACAAGAAGTCAGGACTAGTTGCTAGATCAACCAAGCACCCCAAAACTTCCCCCACAGGACACACCGCTGAGGGTCTGGCCAGTCAGGCGCAGCCACATGGCGCAGTCGGAGGGTCCTGCAGGGGTCATGAGTGAGCTGGGGGAGTTTGTGGCCGAACTGGGTCTGTAGCCCGAAGCTGGGTTCCTGCTGGGGTCTGTGGCCGAACTGGGTATGTAGCCCGAAGCTGGGTTTCTGCTAGGGTCCTGCTGGGGTCTGTGGTTGAAACTGAGGTCTGCAGTTCAAACTAGTCTGTGGCCAAACTGGATGCTGCGGCCTTTGAGAGCTCTCTCAAAATTTAGAAGGAAAAAAAACCTACAATTGCCATATTTCAAATATTAAAAAACTAGACTCGTGTCTCTTGGCATTGAGTGAAGAAATTCATAAAAAGTAGCAACTAGAAGTAGGAATTAGTGAAAAGAAGGTAGGAGGCTAGGAAATCTCCATTGGCAATGTTTCCATTGCCAAAGGAGACTCAAAAACCATAGGAAGTAGGAAACTTAGGATTTTCAAAGTCACATTGCAAACTGAGAGAGATGAAGTGACAATTTAGGAGTTGGAAGAGAATTTAGGAAGAGATAAGATTAGGTGGAAATCTAGGAAAAACACTTAGAACCATTAAAACTTGGATAGAATAATAATTGACCACGATAGGATAGGAGTTGAAGAGTCAATTATTATTTAGAAGTTGATTTCAACTATTTATTCCAAAACTAGTCAACCTTTGGAATAGTTTAATAATTGAAGTAGAATAGTACTAAAAGAAAAAGATGAAGTAGAGATAGAAGGGAAAGAAGGAAGTTGTGAAAATTCCCAAAAATTGTATCAAACAACTATCTTTAAGCAGTGAGCAAAATCCAAGATCACACCCGAAGATGACAGATTGGAAATATTTGGAGGAGCTACTCTACAACACGGCAAATGAAGGTCAATTTGAAGTTTCTCAAAATCCTTTTTTTTTTTCTTAATTGTTTAGATTTAGCATTCTTAACACTTAGCCGAACTTCAAGACCAATTCAAAGAGTCAAGACTAGGTCTTTTCTCAAGTATAGATTCAAAAATCTGTAGATTAAGATTAGGGTTTTCCAGAAACATATGATACTTAGAATTTGGAGTTAAAACAAGCGAGAAATGGAGGGATGAAGTTTAAGACCTAATTTGGATGAAAAGTGATTAGAAGTTAACCAAGAGTTAAGTTAGGAAGTGTTAAGTTGAAGTAATCCAGGTCTCAAAAGTGAAATTAAAAGTTAATTATCAAATTAGAGTTAGGAGTAATCGACAGATGAAGTTTTGAACACCAATTAGCGGTCAAACTTCATCCATCAATAACTTTTGATAGCATAAGTGGAATATCAAGCAAGATAGCATTTTGGAAAGCTTAGATTAGCCTCTTCAAGAATAAAACTTAAAACTACTAAAAATAATAATTAACAAGAGTCCAATCCAAACCTCAAAGAACAAGGATAGAAAGAATTAGGTTGTTTTAACTCAATTAGAAGAAGTTAGGATTAGGAAGTCAAAGTACGACCCTTAGGTAATCCTAAAGTGGTTTGAACTTCAAGAAAGACCACAAACCCTAGGAAATATTCCAGAATGAAGTTTGGGTCAAGAACAGTGCATTTAGGTCAAAACTTAGGCTGTACGTAGGTCCTATCTACCTAAAATTAGGATTCAATTTTCAAGGATAATTGAATTAGGAAGCACCTCTTAAATCATGGATGAAGTTTAAATAGCTCCGGAAGGGCTAAACTTCATTCGCCCATAAGTTTTGCTAAGAGAAGGGGCTAGGGTTGAGTTTTATGTTTTTATAAATAACTTGAGGTGTTCTATCACTTAGGTTAGTTAAATTTAGACTGTAACTAGTTAGAACTCAAAATCACCGTGACCTCTTTTAATTGAAGAAGTTAGAATAGAAATCGCCAAGTAGTGCAATTCTTTGGTTTTTGTATACATTGTGGATGTTAGGAACATAGGAAAAAGATCCATTGCTTGGAAGTCACAAAGGATTGGCGCTAGGCACCCGTAGGTTGTACAAAATCCATGCAAAAACTAAAGCCTGGTTGAGCTCGCTTATTTATCAAGGGTGGGTAAATAAACGCTCACATAATGGTGTGTCTGTCGGGAGACATGGGTCTTATTACAGATCTATTTGGTTACATTGATGAGTGGCTTAGCGATGATGGAATTGATAGTTTATCAGAGCCTTATAAGGTCAAGTATAAACCACTCCCCCTTTCTACCACTATCAGTGCTCTTTTTTACCACAGCTTCTCTTTTCTTTGAGGACAGTCTTTGTGACACAATTCTGATCAAGGAAGAGGATATGGAAGTTTTCAAAGAAAAGAACGGGTTCGGACTTGTATCAGCCTTAGGAAACATTCCTACAGAGAATGCTTACCATCTTGAGACTGACAATATTCAAGACTTGCCCTGGGACTCCATCCTCATTGAAGAAGAATTCCTTCCCACTTTACTGTTCCATAGGACCTCAGAAGGCCCGCAAGTAGGAACCGATTTATCCACATCCGCTCCAGCACTGCGTACACAATTTGAAGAAGGGACCGCAATCCCTTGGGCTTCTAAACTTCTTGGTCAAATTAACAAGGAAGAACCTTTGCCTAACCTCAAGGGGCTTAATTCTGACCTAGAAAACCTTGAGCCACTTGTAAAGTCCAAGCTAGACCTGAGAGAGTCTAAAGAAACTTTTGGACCAATAGCAATCAATATTGAGATAGGGAACAAGGTTATTCTAGGAGCTTGGGTTGATAATGGAAGTGGAATCAATACACTACAACAAAAATGATGTTTTATGATTGCAAAATATAACTGCAGTGAGTTGTAAAATCTCAAAATATGACTCACGCAAAAATCACTGTAGATGATTCACGCTATGACTAGGTCCAATCATTACCGACAAGTCGCTTCAAACATAAGTCATATTTGCAGTCATATGGGTTGGGAAGTATAATTAACCAAAATTAGCCATATTTAGCCAATGTGGGGTATACATTGACCATTTTTGATACACTTGACTTTTTCTTGAGGTGCCCAAGCAAAAGCAAAAAAATCCTATGTGGCATATGACTAGATGTAGTCATATTTTTGGCTGACGTAGAATATGACTATGGTGAATCATATTTTGACTGACACGGCATGTGACTATAGTAAGTCATATTCTTAGTTGATGTGAGTATGACTCTTGTGAGTCATATTTTGTGCTGAAAAATGACTTTTGTTAATCATATTGCTGGATGATGTGGAATATGACCGTTGTGAGTCATGTTTTTGTTGATTTGAAATGTGACTCCTATGAGTCATATTTTTGGATGATGTGGTAGTTCATATGGAATGTTATTATAAATTTTATGCTTGAATGTAGTCATATTTTTAAAAGTATTGATTCACATTATTGGCATAATTGTCATCATGTGACTATAACCCATCAAATTTTCACCAAAATATTTTATGAAATGTAATTGAAACAAGTGATATTCCAGGTAAGTGAGAGTCACATTCTTAGATTTGTACACGCGGTTTGTAATTGAGGTAACTGAGGCTAATGATAGTTTCTATCATAAACTATAGTCACATTTTCTATACATTCTAAATAAACATGACGCATTGCAGTCATGTGTGAGTCCCCAAGTTAGCACTTGAACCTCAAAATTTTATTTTTTTCGCTTTTTGCTCATATTTAGAATTAATTAGGGTTAAAAAGATAATGTAAGTATGTTCACGTGATATTTGGAGGAAATCCCTACAAATGAAATATGATTTGACCGAAAAACCCGGAACCACTCTAATTACTACTATGAGCTAATATTAAATCTATTTAAGCAATTTAGAGAATATTTGATGGTTCAGGTAGAATTAAGCTTGATGGTCATCCCACAAAACCATCCAGAAATAGACTTTTGAAGGGCATGTGAAATACTTAAAATAGAAAATAGAGGATAGAAAAGAAGTCATGTACCAGTGCAGGTAAAATCTTAAACCGAGATTACAAGCAATCCGCGGGCCAAAAACAGAGGTTTTGACCAAGAAACCTGCCAGGAGCGTAACGAGGAAGCTAGAGGGCTAGATCCCCTTGATCAAGAATGATTTCTCCTCCCGGAAGGGAATTAACTTATATTGAGAATGATTTCCCCCTCGGGGGGAAATTAAACTAGAAGGTTGTAAATCACATACGCCTTAGATTGGTGCAAAATAAGGTGTAAGTTTGCACATGGAATTTGAGAACTTCCTAGAAGTTGCCCAAAAAGTTTTGTAATTTTCCGAATTGCAAAAATGACTCCCTGGGAGCTCAACCGTGATTTTACACATTGGGAAGTTCCTAGAAAATCCCAAAGTGGCGGTAAAATCCCATTAAAAATTAGGATAGAATATTTGGTGCTAAAAAAGCACCCGACCAAATTCCATCACATTTCGACTCTAAAAAGTACCAGAACTGGCGGCGCTAACAGAATTTTAACAGATTTTAAAAGATTTGTTACGTTGACCGGCACACCAAGAGCTCTTGAATTCCGATTGGAGTCAACTTGGACTCTTTTCTTATTATCTTGGACCTCCTCGACAACCCTAACTAGTCAAAACTTGAAGATAAAATTATCTCCAACAATTGGATTTTTACCCTTTTAAGCGATATGCTGAACGTTGGTTTTTACATACAAAACGGCTTGGAAATAGGGGTAGGGGGATCCTTGGACTAATTTGGGTCTTTTGAAGACAATGGCGCAATTGGTTTAGAGTTTGGAGCATTTCTCCAAAAGTTAGAGTGATCACAGCAGTAGTGTAGAATTTTAATTAGTAAATTTGAAATTATCTAGGAAGTAGAATTAGGAAATTGAGGGGAAGGTGAGGCATTGAGCAGGTATATAAGGCCTCCCCCTCCCCTCACTTCACACCTCTTTTGCATTTTGTTATTTGAGCCATACGCGGCCACGTTGTCAAAAATTTTGGTGTTTTGCCAAAAAACTCTTTTGTTTCAATTCAATTCAAGATCTCTTTGTGTTTTCAAGCTATTATGTGTCTTTGTTGCTTACTTCAAAGGACCTTGGGATCCCTTTGAGAAGCTTGCTTACTTTATTGTTTTTTGAGCATTTTTAAAGCTTTGATCAATTTCAAGTCTTTGTGTACTAATCCTAAAGACATTCACACCGAATCTCGGCTATGCCGGTAGTGTGAATCCTTTGGAGTTTGCCTTATTGTATTCAAATCCTTGCATTTACTAACAATCATTCCATTGAGCTTCTTGGGTTGGATTTTCTACCTTTGGTTTGTGAAAATCCCCCTAAAGCCTTGACGTGGAATAAGTGGTCCAAGTCTGTTTTTTTATTTGGAGAAACTTGGAGTTGGATCCAAGACTCTTGTTGTTCCATGTGGAACTAAACTCTTACAAAATCTCGCTAGAATTTTGGAGTTAATCCCTCGGACGACGAAGTTTTGATTTTTAAACAAACTTTCATTCCCGTATTTTTGGACTAACCCCCGATACGGCGAAGCTTCATTTGTGGTACTAATATTCCGTCTTGGTTTTGTTTGAAGGGGTTCCTATAAGGAGACCCAGACTGGCGAGCAACAGCCAGGGTGGATTTTTTAGGAAATCCAGAAAACCAAGCAGGCCCGACAGTCCAGCTGGTCGGGAGTCTGTGCACAATTAACAGGGCCAATCAAGGCAACCAGTACACGTTCATTAAACATTAGATCGGTCCCCAAGGCAGTCAATTGTAGACTGTGGGCCGATCCACTTTGGACATCCATACATGCTGGGTGTTCAATCCCTTTTTTTCTTGAATTAGAAAAAATTACCAACAGGGGTTAGTCTAATTTTTAGAGAAAAAGGGAAAAGGAGGATTTAGAATTGTCATCCCAATCTTAGTTTCCTTCAAATCTCAAAGTTTGGAGCTTAGTTATGCCAAGAAAATTAGCCAATTACTTTTTTTCCAAACTAGATTATCCCCAGTTCCAGTTGAAGCTAGTTCATTTTTTTTCTTCCAAAACCAAAATTATCATCAATTCCTCTCGAAGCCAGATCAGCCCACCTCAGAGCACTAGAGCATCTCAAATCACAAGTGGCCAAATCAAGCATCAAAGGGAGGGAGCTTACCTTACATCTAGGTCCTCAAAGTCAACCAGGTCATCTGGACTCTTCACCCGGTTGGAGCTGCAACTCTCCAGACAGATCAAATTCTCTTGAAAAAACAAAACAAACAAACCATTTGAGTTGCAATCATCATGTTCTAGATCTCACTTTCAAACATTTGGGAATTAGAAGCACTCGTCTCTCAAGTTGTTGCAACAAAATACTTCACAAAGTTTAGAATTTGGATAGTTATAGAAGTAAGGATTTGGAGACCCAAAAAGTCAATATTAGGCTTCTAACCAAGTATAGTTGACTTTATCAGCCACGTTTTTAATTAGATTAGAAAAAAAAGAAGGAGAAAAAACAAAATAAAGAATAGTTTGACTTTGGAAATTGTTCCCAAATTAATATTAGTAGGAAAATCTTGACAAAGTTTATTTCTTAGTTGATTGACTTTTACATCATTAGCAAAAGTTTCATTAGATTAGATTTGATAGGATTAGACTTGTTTACAAAAATATCTCCAAAAGAAGGAAAACTATATAGAAAAAAGAAAAGAAAGAAAAATATGAAAAAAATCAGTTTTTTCTTATATTGAAGAAAAGAAAAGGAAAGAGGATATGGACACTACCTTCGACTACAACAAGATCACGATGACGGTAAACGAGGATGGCATTATCAAATCCGTGATTTTTGAAGTAGGTTTTTAAAAATCCTTTCTTTTATTGTTTTGTTATTTAATTCTGCAAATTAATAAATTAGAGTGGAATTGTTAATTAGGATTAACATTGTGGAATTAAGAAGTTGGAATGCAATTTAGAACATAAAGAACCACAAGAAATAGGAATTGAAACTTGAAATTAGATAGGAAATTTGAATAGCTCTAGGAAACAATTGCAATTAGAAATAGGATAAAAATTCCAAAAGATAAAAGAAATTTGAACTTAAGATAGAAATTAGGAAACAAATTAGAAATAATTATCCAAAATCAATTTATCAAGGAGTTTAAAATTTACAATAGAAAACTGACTCAAATTATTAAGAATTTAACATGATTTCCAAATAGCTATCGTACTAGAAATTCCCAACATTTATTTTGAATAGGAAATAGTAATAAAAGTAGGAAGGAAAAAATAGAAGTAAACCAATAGAATTTCTTTTAGGTTATTTTAATTTGAGGTAAAAGTGAAACCAAAGATTAAAGTAGAAGTAGTTTTCAAATTTCCAAAGTAAAAAAGAAATTATGGAAGAATTTTGGTGAACCGGATAACGGTCAAAATTCAATTGTAAGATAACTTTTACCAAGAAAGTCAAAAGTACTTTTAATTTATCTATAAGATAAAAATCAAATATTGATAGTAAAACCAATTCACATCAGAAGTAGAAAGTAAAAAAAAATTACATAAGAATTTTGATGAACCAACACAGTCAAAATTCATCAATAAATCCAATTAACTAAGAAGTAAAAAATTAGGAACTTAAGGTAAAAAAGAATTATGTAAGAGTTTTGATGAACCAACACGGTCAAAATTCATCAATAAATTACCTTACATCAAGAAGTCAAAAGTAATTACATTTTTACCACAACAAGTATAGAAATAACATCTCTAAGGTAAAACTATTTAGTTTAGAAACAAGTTGAATTTGTCTTCTATTAATAAGGGTAAGAACTTATCAAAAATTACCCAAAAGAGATTAATTAAAATTCACTTCAGCCCCAATTATCCGTTAGGAATTTAGGTTAACTTTAGCTTTCTTCACCATTTGGAAAGGGTAAACCAAACCCTATCCATTAAACCATTCCGTTTATTTGCTTCTAGGCTAATACCAATTCAAAGTTTGATTGTTAATCGGTCATAGTAAAAACCATATGAACAATACTAACATCTTTTGGATTTTATAGCAATTAAAAGTGGACAAAGCTAACACTAGGAACAACATCAAAAGATGCATTGCTTGGAAGGCGTAATTGGACTATATGTGTTAACATCCAATAGAGATTTAACTACGACAAAAACTAGAACCCGGCCTTGTGTACACTTTATTCCAAGGGTGGGAGTAAAGCGCCCACATCATGCATTAATAGGATTTAGCAGCTATACAAAAGGCTCCATCCAATTAAAAATGAGTACATATGATTTTTGAGATGCACAAAAGATAGTCATATTAGAGAAAGAAAATGCAAGAAAGAATGTGACTCTTCACAATCACATTTATTAGTCACTAACACAAAACATATTACAATGGCACTCTATAAATGTATAATCCCACACATTTATAAGACCTATATTCCTTACAAATATGTAAAGATGTTGCCTCTTTGGTATTGCAAATAGCCTCTAATAACGTCATTCCAGCTTGGTGCCTACATATACAATCAAGGAGGTTAATTTTCAATGAAATGAACAATACAACTCAACTTTCAAAGATTTAAGGCAATATAATCATATTGCATAAGTTTAATAAGATAAGAAAAAGTCATAATCATTATCTTTAAAAAATTGCAAATAAACAAGCAGAAAGAATAACAATGGTAATCCAAGGAACAAGAAGCAAAAGGTGGCAAGTACTTAGAGTTAATAACAAACAAGAGGTAAGATGCAACAAGATACAACAAAAAACAAAAAGAAACAAGAACTAAATTGCAACAACAAACAACAAGAAACACAAGTTAAGATGCAAGAAAATGCAACAAATAAGAAGAAAAAGCAAGAACTAAGATGCAACTAGAAGTAACAAAAAGCATGAATTAAGATGCAACAACAAGAAGTTAGAAGCAAGAACTAAAAAAGCAACAAGAGAAAATAAGAAGCAAAAAGTAAGAACTAAGAGCTAACAAGAAGAAACTAAAAGCAAAGAGCAAGAACTAAGAAGCAAAAACTAAGAACTAAGAGGTAACAAGAGGAAACTAAAAGCAAAGAGCAAGAACTAAGAAGCAATATTAACTAAGAACTAAGAGGTAACAAGAGGAAACTAAAATCAAAGAGCAAGAACTAAGAAGCAATAAGAAGCAATAAGAAGCAAGAATTTAGAAGAAACAAGAAGCAAGAATTTAGAAGCAAAAAGAAATAAGATCTAAAAGGCATTAACAAGAAACAAGAACTTAGAGGCAACAAGAAACAAGAGCTAAGAGGCAACAAGAAGCAAAACCTAAGAGGCAACAAGAAACAAAGAAGAAGAAATAAAAAAGCCAATGTTGCACTTTGAGGAGGCAATTCCAAAAACATAGGAGTTAGGGTTTTATAACCCTAACTTAGTGGCGGCTATGAGGAAGTGGCAGCTAGGGTTTTAAAACCCTAGTTATATGAC
The DNA here is from genome assembly GCA_963969595.1 of Neckera pumila. Classification (NCBI taxonomy): domain Eukaryota; kingdom Viridiplantae; phylum Streptophyta; class Bryopsida; order Hypnales; family Neckeraceae; genus Neckera; species Neckera pumila. Next base: position 5,334,819 of record OZ018418.1, read on the forward strand.
TTGCACTAGTCATGCACATGACTTGTTCTAGTCATGTGACTTGTTCTAGTTATGTACATGATATGTTTTAGTTACGAGACTCACCAAATATGACTATACTTAGCAACGAAGCTTTTTAACAACAAAATTTGATCTAAAGTGAAGATATATATTGGCACTAAAATCCTGAGTATGCAACTCATGTATTAAACACATGGGTCATTGGTATTAAAATGGCTTAGAGGATGACTTTTATAAAAACTATCAAATGGAAAAGACCAAAAAGTTAGGTGAAGACCAAATTAAATAAATAAATAAATATAGGAAATATTGGATTGTATACATATTATAAAAAATTCACAACACATATAAAGAAATTGGAACACCAATATCATACACTAAAATCACAACTCTCTCTGTAATATCACAAATGCTACCATTAATAATAGGGGCTCATGCTTGCTATACTACGCATTCATTGTATCACATATTAGTAAAATTTTGATATATTTGAATAGAATGCATGATAATGACTTCAAAAGTCTTTGAAATAATTAATTTTAATATTTTTTAAAAACATTTTCAATCATGCATACATAGAAATAATATTTTCACACAATGTTATATTACAAAAATAGAGTAGTAGTTTGCAATCACCTATATGATATCACTTTTACAGCTTTTATGATTTCAAAATTCTATTGCTACTACCAAATTATTTGAGAAATTTATTCAATTGAAGCGATTTTGGATTTCACAACAATTAAATTGTTCATGTCTTTTTGAAATTTACAAGTTTTTCTTTTCAATTCACCAAGTTTTTGGGTTGCCATTGTTCGTAAGAATTGAGTCAACTTTTGAATGCATTACAATAAATGTGTATCTTCTACAATATTCACCATTGCATATATTTCATTCACCATTCAATAAATTTCTATTGTACATTTCAATATATGCTTACTTATAAACAAAATTGTACAAAGATTTTAGTAATTTTTATTTGAAGATTTATTGAAATTTTTGTTCTCCATTTTATCTAATACATAAAAATTCTAATAAAATTCTAATGATGAATGTGTAGCATAGCAAGCGCCAACCGCTAGTATAGTTTTAAAATTCCATACAAGAAGTTTCTTCCAATTAAAATTATTTTTTTATTAAAAAGCCTAAAAAGTTGGATACTTTATCCCGTGATACATGTATTGAAATAACTCATACAATATGGTTTATAATGCTATTATTGCCCTAAAAAATTATTCATTTCATGTATTATTACATTCTGGGATTCTTTTTGAAAAGGCTACAAGAATTTTCTACATTAAAACACATTTTCTTGAAATTGGACGAAAAAGTGCATTATAAGTGATTGTAGTCAAAGCCATATAATATGGAACTATGGGAATTGCATACCCGGGACAAAAACTCTACAAAATGCATGAAAGAAAGATCTAAGGCCTTAAAGCACCTACAGTTATGGCAAAATAAATCTAAATAGATGCATGCATTTGTCAAATTACCTATGTCCGTGCACAAAGTCTGCAGAAGCAAAAGTATTTGATAGAGGCACTATTTAAAAATATCTTTAAAGCAAAAAAGGGACTATATTTTTATAGTCTATATCCTTGTAAAAACATCCAAACAACCATCTTTTAATTGCAATACAAGCGCGCATGTGTCCATGGTAAGCTTCAATCTTCATATGAATAATTTTGTGACCTTTGTAGGGCATGTAGAGACTCTGAAAATGTAGCTTATATGACATTGCTAAGACCATTTTCAAGAAAAAAGAACCTTCAATACATAACATATGTGACTATTTTATCTATATCCTTGAGATAAAGCATGCACAACCATGTTCTTTGTTGTTGAGCTTCAAATTATAAGTTGGATATTCAAGTATTGTTCAATTGGCATTCTAAACAATGAACAAGTATTTTCTAATGATAAAGTGTAAATAGATCAAATCTTAACTAAAACTAATACAAATTGAAAAAATGAGAGGTTTTGAGGTGGTTTTATATGGTTTCATCTAATCTAAGCTGAGAAATTCAAAATGTTTGTGAACTTCAATTGTAGAGCACTGGATGTCTATTCTAAAATAGTAAAAATCTTTATAATGCGATATTTTTAGCAAAAATTATAGATGAAGTTTTGTCTCTAACTCATCCTTCAAGACTTCATCCACATTTTTTTTAGCCTATAAGTCTAAATTAGTTTTTACTTTCAAGATTGGATTCAAAATGTCACCTAAGTTTTAAAGTTTCCTTCTAATTTGAATTAGATGATTTTTTTTCATTTTAATCCAAAACTAACACTCTTGACTATCTCATTTCATCCTTTTTTATCTTCCTTAATTTTTATCTATTTTTAAAAATGTGATATGTTATTGAAAACCTCTAGAAATTACCTAAGTGATCTTGAATTGAAAGGTGGATTTTAGTAAATTCTTAAAAGAGTGACTTAAACCTCTTAATTTCTAATGTAACTATGCTTTCTATGAGAAGAGAAATAACAAAGTGCCAAATTTAAGCACATGCCTCAAAATCCATTTCTTTCACATCTCTATTCTCCAACATTCATATTGTAATTGTAATTATATCATGAGGCTTGCATTAATCCATTTTTGTTGCATTTTTTGTGTCCTTATATATACAACTTAAATGATGACTTTTATAACAAGTTGTATAAATTATATTTTTGATCTTATTCTTCTCTTTCAACCTATTTCTTTCTACTTCCCCCTCTTGACTTTCTCTGAATTATTTTCTATATTTTCTTTTTATCCTTTATTTTTTGGGATATTTTAGAATGAAAATCTTTGACTTCTATTTTTACTAATTAATTTCTAATTATTTATAAATCAAACAATTGTAATGACATAAGCCTCATAAGTGCTAACTAAGTATATACTTAAGACTTTAAAACCTCATTTGGTCAACTATGCGTGTTATAATCAGCAATTTTTTTTATTAAGACATAGTCAAACCTCTATAAGGGGGTCAAATTAGTCTTCTAACTATGCCCAAAGCTTCAAGTGGCAACTTGGAACCTGTACTTCTACTTCAAACTCTTAGACTCTCAATACAAATTGCACTCCTCACTTACTCTTGCTCCATGAGTCTATGGCCACTCGGGTATGGATTTTTTTCACACTCCTTTTTCTCCTCTTTAGAGTAGGGATTTTCCAAGCTTCAAGTATTTTTTCTAAACTCTACAAATTTCAATCTACATCACTAGATTAAATGTATTAGATTTCACTTTATATTAATCATCTAATTAGCTTTTAATTTGTATTACAATCATCAACCTCACAACAAGTTCCAATAATGGGATAAGGCAAGCCAAGTTCCTAACCTGGGTTTCTAGATTTGGTATTGCCTTGGTGTTATAGTTTGTTCATAGGCTTTAATTCCTCTCTAACTTCCCCCTAAATCCTTAAAAAAATATAATTATCTCCTGTTGTTAATTGCTCTCTACTTCTCTTCTAAGTCTCATGAAAATTTCAAACATATTATTGAAAATTTCAAATATATACCTTTCCAAATTATTTGATGCTAGTTCTATAGGTGACACAACATCCAAAAAAATAATATTTTTTTAATAGCCATGAAATAAAGCCACACCTATACTCAAAGAAATGACCCTAATGGCCAAATTACAAGAGAGACAGATTAGATTGCTCACCTTCTCCTTGGGTTGCCCCAAAATAAAACAAAAAAGGCTACCAAAAAAATGTGATTACAAAATATGATTGCCAAAAAAATTATGACTACAAATTATAATTGAGGCAAAAATATAACTGGACACTCTCCAAACATGTTTCTCGCCCAAATTTTCTTCAGGCTATTTGAAAATTTAAAATATATTAGTTAAAATATAAACATGTGTCACCCCAAATTATTAGATGCCAATTCTATACTAGACACAGCATACAATTTTTTTTTTTTTTAATAGGCAAACATGAAATAAAGACACACTTATGCCTGAAGGAATACAAGAGGGCCATCTTCGATTGAACACCTTTTCTTTAGTATGCCCCAAAAGAAATAAAATTTACTAATAAAAAAAATGTAACTACAAAATCTGACTATTAAAAAAATATGATTGGAAAAATGACGAAGGCAAAAATACGACTACCCACCCAAATTTCCCTTGGTTTTTCTAAAAGAAAAAAAGATGTCACTACCATGGAAAAATGACTGCAAAATATGACTAATGCAAAAATACAATTGCTCGCCCAAAATTTCCTTTGGGCTACCCCCAAAGAAAAAAATGTCACGACCATAGAGATATGACTGCAAAATATGACTCCCGCAAAAATATGACTTGCAATATGACTCAACATTTCCAAAGATGTTCCCGGCCCTTCCCTACAAGTATTTTGGCATTCCCAACGAGCATATAGTATATACCCATGAGGAACAAGGCCAAAAAATGACTGGCAGTCATATTTTGCAGTTGTATTTTTCACCAAGGTATTGACCTCCAAGAATATGATTGCAAGTAGTCGCCAATCATCTTCAATCATATTTTTGTAGTCATAAAATAGCCCTTTTCTTGTAGTGACATCATGCTTGCTTTTACTATGTGCAAGTTAGATCTAGAAATCACCCATCCATTATATGTCACTCCTAGATGCGTTGATCTAAGGACAATCAAAACTTTGGGCCAGATCAAGGATCTTAGAAGCCAGATTGGAGGGATAGACTACGTGATCGCTTTTGAGGTCCTATAGTTAGAGGAAGAGCTTGATGGCGCTTACTCGCTGCCATTAGGCCGTGGATTCCTTCGCCAGTGCAACGGAGTGGTAAACTAGGCCAATAAGAGATCCGCGTTTATATATGGACCAGAAAATGCTAGGACCATGGTTCCATTTGTGTCTAAAGGACCGGTACTAGAGGGTGACCAAGAACTAGAACTATCCTCATTTTTGGCCACCCGGACAAAGCCCTTGATCTAGAAATCATATAGTGTATAAGTCTAGGACCTTACGATTATGTGGATGATGGGACCTTTCAGCAATGGCTCTATGAGCATCCTTGCTCTAGTGGTGACGCATTTGTCATCACAAGCACTTCTTCAGCTTTGGTAGCAGAAGGGACCAAAAAGAGTCTCCTATTGAGCTCTCGGATGACACCAAGGACCAAAACATTTGACCTTTGTTTGTGGTCAGCCCAAAATTTAGCGAAGACACAACGGTAGTCCAGAATTTTGGGTCACATGAGCGACATTTTCCAGTAGATATGCCAAGCCTGGAAGATAGTCCCAAGTCAATCCATCTTCCATCTCCTCTGATAGATCGAGCAGCAGAATTAGAGAAGGTAACTACCTTTTCTCCAATTATCATCCCAATACCAATTAGACCTAAAGGGTCTTTGGCAAAGTCTCAATGTTGGTTTTGTATTGCACCGCATGAGATTGTAAAATGCCTGTCTAGTCAATGGTTGTCTCTTCCTACTGACTGCCACCAACCCAAAGATTGGGATAGTTCACTAACCCTGACTCTAGGACGGTCATCTACAACCCCCTTGGATCACAAAGGTAAGCAAGTTGTCAGTGAACCTAGGGATTGGAGCATCCACGGCCCACACCCAAGTGATCTTATTGACTCTGATTCAAATGGCCCAATAGCCATCATGGATTTCCTGATCGGTTGCAACCTTCCTCCATGTTGGATCCCAGATGTGTACGGAGAATGGGGAAGTGAGACCAAGCCTCCAAACAAACAAGACGCAGTCCTACTGTTGATGGCCATGCACGAGATTACTACCATGGCATATGTGGTAGTTCTTTACGGAATGCACAATGCTCCGATCAGTCTATAGCTAAAGCTTCAACACTTGGATACGGACGAGATGGTGGAGGTTCGACCACGACTGTCCCGCAAGTTCAGAGTACAACCTCCATCCATTGGAAAGAGGCACACATTTGCGGCCACAGCGTTTAACACCTTGTTTCAGTGGTATTTAGGTGCGTGACCATTAGGTTTGCATCCAGGTTAGTATCATCTTCAAATCCTATACAAAGGATTTTTGCTTGGTTGGAAATTCTAACATTGTGTTTTGTTGAAACCAATTTCATTGGTTGTAACTTTTAACTTTGTTAGAAGATTAAGTAAAAGCTAATATAGGCCTCCAAGCAAAAAAATGTAGTCATCACTTGTTAACATATCTACAAGATTGTTGAAAGGATAGCTTGGAAAAAATTGCAAAAAACATCCTAAAAAACATAAAACCTTTAAAAAATCATAAACATCCAAAAATTTCAAAATTCTTCAAAATTTCCATCATCTATTTCAACTTCAATCACTTGCTAACAAAGTTACTATGGCTCTTGGTTGTTATCTTTTTAAAACTAGAAATAAGATAAAATTGGCAGACAATGCTTCCAAAGGGTAGTTAGGAAACATGTTTTAAACTTAAAGTACCTTTTGAAGATCTTTTAATGGTCCAAATTAAAGATTTCTTGGTTGTTAGTTTCTTGAAGTTAGAACTAATGTAAAATTGGCCAGCAAAGCCCGCCAAGGAACTTTCAATTTGAACACTGTCACTCACACTTTGCAGATCTTTTTAAGGGTCTCAAAACGAGTCTCATAGAGCCACTTGGTTGGTAGTTCTCAAGTTTCCTTGTAGTATAAAGACTTACAAAGGGAATTTACATCTAACGTAAAAAGAAAGGCCTAACCGCCAGCCTACACTTTGTCTAGAGTTGTTTTTGCATTTCTTCTTAGATAGCGTCAAGAAGAAGCCGTCTAGCTTCTCTTTTAGATCATAGGATTCACTACACTGTCATAATATAAGCAATGGCTAAAAAAACGACAAGATTGAAATAATTCACTAGACTGTTGTAATATAAGCACAAGCTGAAAAGATAGCTAGTTTGGGCATTAGAAATCACTAGTGAGCATAATATAGGCCACAAAGCTGAAAAGACACTAGTTGATAACTAAGAAGCTAATCAAGCTTCTCCATCACGCTAGACTAGGCATAATAGAAGCCAATGAGCTGAAAAGACGGCTAGCTAGGAACCTTGTGTCTTGTCCTTGACAATATACAATCCTAGTATTAAAGCAAAGGGAAAACCTTGCTTTGTATACTAGAGGCTGTAATGTTGTAGGTATACTAGATTAGTATATGGATTGTCGGAGGCATTGACTACCATTGGTCTTACCATCAGGCATCTTCAACATCCGAATACATTGCGTTGAGAAGTGTAGCTTCATCCAATACCTCTTTACTCACTTTGGTTTGAATTTTTTTAGACAATTTATGCAAAGTCCTTGGCCTGTGCCGATTCCAGTCGTCACCTACAGTGAGACTTAGGAGTGTGTCATTTACATCTTGATCTGAGCGTCTTTCAACCCCCTTCTATCTTTCTCTTAGTCCAAACTCGCTCCTTTAAGAGGAGGAAGGCAGGTTTGAAATCTTTTTTGTCTGTAGGTCCAAACCAACTTCATTTGAGGCGGACATTGGAGGAATTAGTACAAAGTAGCCATCATGCCTAGTCAAGTAATCAATGCCCCAAAGGCATTGCCCTTGACACCAATTACAGTGGAGTCAAAGCCTACAGAAGAGCCACCTACCAAGCCTGTCAAAGAGCCACTTTTAGAGTCTGCGAAGGAGCCAATACCGAAAGACCCACTGGCACAACCGACCGAAGAACTAGCATCTCCAACCACTAGAGAGCAATAACCAGCAGTCGACCCTTGGGTCAAAGATTTGGCATCAATACCAAAGATTTTGATCAGCTTGTCCCAAGTTATGAATTCACAACGACGACCACATGAGGAGATGGAGCGGTCAAGGCGACCACATCCTCTGCAGCAAAGTCCCCCCCCACCCACCAGATCAACCAAGGCTCTGGCCTCCGACAAGCAAGTCCATCATGATTTACCTACAAAACCAGTTGGATGCAGAGACCAGCAAGCAAACCATGTTTGAGGGCCAATTCTACAACCTGGATGATTTTGTCACTATCCATAGGCGATCTTTTGATAATCAACACAGCGCTGTAAAGGACCCAACGCTATGAACCCATTGGATAGAAATTGCCGTCCGATGGATTGCACGGCCATCGACAAACAACAGACAGATCAACAGATGGAGAAAGCGGACGGAGGGGAACGGCGGACACGGAACACGGATTGAAGGGGCGGAGTCGAAGCAGACGGAGGCATCAGCATGGTGGATGGAGGCGTCGGTAAGGCGGACGGGGCACGTCTGGCCGTTGGAGGCAGCAAATGGTCAGGCGGTTGGCACGGCGGACGACAAGGCGGATAGGGCGTATTCGCATGTGACTGAATTCAAGTTGGGGTCTTTGGGATAAAACAAAACAAAGAATAAAATTGCAAAGGAATCACACCAAAGGTCCACTTCTGTGGGACCAAGGAGACTTTGTAGTACCTCAAGGGGATGGCTGTAAGCCATGGGCTTCTTACAACTCATTTGGGTGTGAGGCAGTCCAGTGTTTGATTCCCAGTGACAATCTCTACCTTATGTGATGATGTCACCCTCTTTTGGGGGGGATTTGGTTTGATTTTGGTAGCCAACCACCTTAAAAAAAAGCGACTAGTGAATTTGTGTTTGTATGTGGGAGGAATGATGATTTGCTTATGAAGGGGTACATTATATACTGGAAGGCTTGGAAGAGGCGGTTTTGAGTTTCCAAGTGAAATGTTTGTAGTGCAACCCAACCACAAATATCTTCATTCAAAACTCAAAACTGTGTCCTCCAAGCCCTCAAAGTACAAGACTAGCTTCCTCGTTAACAAATAATTTTTGCTACTAGCGTACAACCATGCATTGGCTTGATGTTTTGTAATTTTAACAAGGTTGATTACAAGGATATAGAGTCTAAGGGAAGAAGTGTGTTAAGTAAAAAATGGTCCCCTCTCATTCAGCATTAGAAACCACAATTTATTCGCACTCAAATTCGGTCCCTCTAAAAATGTAGAGTACAAAGACTTAAAAAAAAATAAGAAGTTTTAAAGAAAGAACCATTTGTACAATCCACGACTATTTCATCTAAACATCATTATTTGAAATTTACAAGGAAAATCCAAAATAGTGATCCCCTCTCATTGAGCACTAGGAACCACAATTCATCCGCACTCCAATTCAGTCCCTCATAAAACATAGAGTATTTAGATTAAAACAAAATAAGAAGATTTAAAGAAGGAACCATTTATACAATCCACGACTATTTTGTCTAAACATCATGATTTACAATTTACAAGGGGAATCCTAAACAGTGGTTCCCTCTCATTGACCATTAGGAACAACAATTCATCCGCACTCCAATTCATTTCCTCTAAAAACGCAAAGTATACAGATTAATTGAAAAATAAGAAGTCTTAAAGAAGCATCCAATGGTACAATCCACGACTATTTCTTCTAAACATCATTATTTGGAATTTACAAGGGGAATCAAAAACGGTGGTCCCCTCTCATTCACCATTAGAAACCGCACTTCATCCGCATTCCGATTCCGTTCCTCTAGAAATGTAGAGAACTTAGACTAAAAAAAAATAAGAAGTTTTAAAGAAGGGTTCATCTGTACAATCCACAATTATTTCATCAAAACATCAATATTTAAAATTTACAAGGGGAATCCTAAACAATGGTCCACTCTCATTGAGCATTAGGAACCACAATTCATCAGCACTCAAATTCAATCCCTCAAAAAACATAGAGTACCTAGACTACAAAGAAAAATAGAAGTTTTAAAGAAGGAATCATTTGTACAATCCACGACTATTTCATCTAAACATCATTATTTGAAATTTACAAGGGGAATCCTAAACAATGATCTCCTCTCATTGAGCACGAGGAACCACAATTCATCCGCACTCCAATTCAGTCCCCCTAAAAAGGTAGAAAACTTAGATTATAAAAATAAGAAGATCTAAATAAGGAACCGTTTGTACAATCCACGACTACTTTGTCTAAATATCAATATTTACAATTTAACAAAGGAATCCTAAACAATGGTTCCCTCTCATTGACCATTAGGAACCACAATTCATCCGCACTCCAATTCAATCCCTTTAAAAACATAGAGTACACAGATTTTTTTTTTTTAAAGTTTTAAAGAAAGGTTCATCTGTACAATCCACGACTATTTTGTCTAAACATCATTATTGAAAATTTACAAAGAGAATCCTTAATAATGGTCCCCTCTCATTGACCATTAGGAACCACAATTCATTTGCACTCCAATTCAGTCCCTCTAAAATTGTAGAGTATTTAGATTAAAAAAAATTAATAAGATTTAAAGAAAGAACCATTTGTACAATCCACATTATTTGAAATTTCCAAGGGGAATCCTAAACAATGGTCCCCACTCATTGACCGTTAGAAGCCACAATTCATCCGCACTCTAATTCAGTCCTTCTAAAAATGTAGAGTACTTAGATTAAAAAGAATATAAGAAGTTTTAAAGAAGGATCCATGTCTACAATCCATAGCTATTTTGTCTAAACGTCATTATTTAAAATGTACAAGGGGAATCCTAAACAGTGGCCCCCTCTCATTGACCATTAGAAACCAAATTCATCCGCACTCCAATTTAGTCCCTTTAAAAGCGTAGAGTACTTAGATTAAAAAAAATATAAGAAGTTTTAAAGAAGGAACCATTTGTACAATCCACAACTATTTTGTCTAAACATCATTATTTGAAATTTACAAGGGGAATCCTACACAATGGTCCCCCGTCATTGACCATTAGAAACCACAATTTATCCGCACTCCAATTCAGTTCCTCTAAAAACGTAGAGTACCTAGATTTTATGAAAAAAACAAAAAGTTTCAAAGAAGGGTTCATCTATACAATCCACAACTATTTCGTCTAAACATCATTGTTTGAAATTTGCAAGGGGAATCCTAAACAATGGTCCCTTCTCATTGACCATTGGAAACTATAATTTATCCGCACTCCAGTTCAATTCCTCTAATAATGTAGTGTACACAGATTAATCCCTAAAGGACCAACATGCGTTTTTTGGCTATATAGAATTTTTGGGCAGGTACGTACAACTAGAGATTTCCATATTTTTGGCTGAAATTTTAATAAAAGGTGGAGGTAAGGAATATCTTTCATATGCACCAAATTTCATGACATTTGGAAGTACAAGTCAAAAGTTATGGCCTAGTATGTTACTTTTTTTGTATTTGGGCAGTCCGGGCAGATCAAAAAACATCACTTTTTTCAAAAACAAGAATTTGAAGTTGGTTTTTTAGAATTATACAAAGTTAAAAAGCTTTGAATCATCGCATTTTGATCAATGAGTCAAAAATTATGAAGATTTTAAGTTTGCGAGCAGTTATGGATTCTCTACTCTAAAATAAACTTTGAAGTCCTTTATTTTACTCAATTTACAATATTTTTTGAAGAAAAGAAAATCCTAGGATGTGGATTTTTTGTTACAACATTGCCACCATTGGGATTAGCATTTTTCATTTCCATATTTAAACTCTTGACAATTTTGTATTTTGAATCATTCTCTACTTCTATCTACTTACTAATTTTTTCCTATATGTTGTACAATTCTATATGAAGTGAGAAAATTTTCAAGCATGTAGCCAACTTGTCTAGGAAAAAAAATCCAAAGAAACAACATCATTTTGGACATTTTTTCATTGTAAAGTGAGCTTGTGAAGTGCTGCTGCCCTATTTTTTGTAGGGCCAAAAAATGGTTTTAGTAAATTCGAATGCATATATCTTGCAATCCACATGGTGGAAATTCCTGAAATTTTAACCATATGTTTTCAAATCACCATACTACAAGATCCTACAGTTACATGTGTAATTTTTTTTTTTTTCAAAAATTGGATATTTGTACTACAAATGGCAATTTTTGAGCGTTTTTGGTGAGAACATAGTCATAGAACTTTAGGGGTTAAAAAAAAAATAAGAAGTTTTAAAGAAGGATCCATTTGTACAATCCACGACTAATCCGTCTAAACATCATTATTTAAAATTTACAAGGGGAATCCTAAACAGTGGTCCGTTGTCACTGACCATTAGAAACCCCAATTCATCCGCACTCCAATTAAGTCCCTCTAAAAACATAGAATACACAAAAAACAAAAGAAAAAATGTTTGAAAGAAGGAATCATTTATACAATCCATGACTATTTCCTCTAAACATCATTATTTAAAATTTACAAGGGGAATCCTAAACAATGGTCCCCTCTCATTGACGACTAGAAACCACAATTCACCGGCACTCCAATTCAGTCCCTTTAAAAACATAGAATACTTAGATTAAAAAAATAACAAGAAGTTTTAAAGACGAGTTCATCTATGTAATCCACGACTATTACGTCTGAACATCATTATTTGAATTTTACAAGGGGAACCCTAAACAATGATCCCCTCTCATTGAGCACTTGGAACCACAATTCATCCGCACTCTAATTCAGTCCCTCTAAAAACGTAGAGTACTTAGATTAAAAAAAATAAGAAGTTTTAAAGAAGGATCCATATGTACAATCCACGACTATTTCGTCTTAACATCATTATTTAAAATTTACAAGGGAAACACCAGGTGGGCAACTGCCTGAGACCTTTGGGTGCGGGCATTTTTGAGTCATGAGGAAACCACAACCTCCCTCCCACGTCTCGCAGTTTGCTGCCTTGTGACTTGCAGTGGCGGACTTTGAGCAGGTCAAGAGAAGAGCAATCTCTTGGCAAACTTCACGAGCTCATTCCAAGGATGTATCGCTCCTGTTCTCACTGTATGAGCGTGCCTTTTTTCTTCTTTCTTGTTCATGGGTAGTGCAGCACGTCATGGATGAGAAATTGCGTTCTGCACCTCTGAAGGACCTCTCTATTGTGGAGTTGCAGACTTTCCACAACATTTGCAAGATGCTTGGGGCCGTGCAGAGATTCAAGTCCCTCGTGGAGCAGGAATGCAACCCAACAGTCGCAATTGAATTACACCATCCCACCGACCTTTGTGACTAGGTATGAAATACAGGAAATATCCAACTCTGGTTCTTTTATGTACAGTACAACCTCGGAGTTTGCAATTATGAGTTTGATCACCATAATTTGAATGGTGAGCGCTGCATCAGTTAGTATTTACATTCATTGTATGAGAGCTGCATGAGTAGCCTTCTTGGCCAATGTTGCTTTTTGAGGTTAGCCATTCCCTTACCTCTGGAAGTTGTAGCATGCATATATGATAGCTTTGTCATAGTTTGAGTTGGTTTCTATGAAACTCATTCTGTGAGTCAGAAAGCTTGACATCAAAGAGGTCTCCAATTCGGTTTTAGGGTTTCACTCTCCTTTTGCATTTGCTCTTCAAGTGTGGCCATGTGTGCTTGTGAAGTTGTGAACCCATTTTTTTCTTTGACATTTCCATTGATGCAAGTGTATTTGCTGCAATGCAAGTGCAGGGGATTTTGAGCAAATGTTATAGTAGTGCATGTTAGCATCTAGACCCTAAACCTTAGTTTTGTTCATGGATGCATGATACGCACATTTTGGTCCCACTCATTGTGTTTGTAAACACAATGAGAACATTATATTTCTTACTACATCATTGTGCACAAAAACTTTGTTGTGTGTCCTAATATGACTGATATCATACTATAGTAAGCTTGTCAACTCTAGCAGAATAAATTCAAATGCTTTTTGGTGACACGATAAACACTTGCAAGCTTTAAGATTAGGTTTAATTTTGTGAGATATTAGGTGAAGCTTGACTTGAAAAACATTTTACAATAAAAGCTTTCTTTCGGCAAATTTGGTTGTAACTTGAATTGTCATTGGCCATTTGGCCATGCTGCATTATTTATTTTGAGAATATTTTTGAAACCAAACCAGACCATTTGATGTAAGCCAAAAACTATAATAGAATTTTTTTTTCAATCTAATTTACTATATCATTTATTCATAGAAAATTAGAATTATAAATAATGCAAGCCCCTTCTCTATTAATCCAAAGTAGAAAATTACATAATTATAGCATGTCACAGAAAAAAAAAGAAGGTAATATCTCCCTATAAAATAGTGGTTGGTTGCACCTATATCCTTATTTTCTTAAGGCACTGATCCCCTAAAGGCTGATCTATACCCAGTGTTTTTGTATTGTTCCAAAAATATTAAATATTTAGTGTAATCAAGGCTACAAACTTCATTTTAGAATACAAATTCAAATGTACCCACAAACTACCCTAAACTAAAACTCCTCCTACTTGTCCTCTAATTGATTAAAATAGAATGATTCAAAACTTTTCAAAGTTTATATATATTTAGAAAACTAAATTCAAATTCTTTTTCCTTAAAAAGATAATTCTCCCATGTCTGCCCATACATTCCGGCCTTGCCAAAAAAATACATATCATGCAACAACTTTTTAACCTATAATTATAACCAAAAAGATTAATTGTGATAGGATTTAAAACTACTCTTCTAATACATGTTGTATGAAAAATTGAAAGTAGAAAAAATTCCATTTTTATTGAACTGCCCAAAATGTCTTTGTTGCCAACAATTGGTATTTGGGACTTCAGGGTTTAAGCTAAAAAATTGTATTCAAGAAATGAATGCAAAATTACAAGCAATTTGAATTTGTGATCCAATATTCTTGCTTTCCTCTATCACCAAAATAAAATTGAATAAGCCATGACCTGTACTTTATAGACCTCCCACCCTCAAATTCATGGAATTGGATGGATAAGAACATCCAAAAAAATACTCACCTAAACTCATGGAATTCAATGGATGTCAACGTTCAAAACAATATGTAGAAGTTGGAGTATACCTATTGTAAACGTCTATGATTTACAAGCGCCCTAAATTTGTGGCCCATTAATTTTGGTTTGTCACATAAACAAAATAAAAAATGAATAAGCCATGACTTGTACTTTATGGACCTTCCGCCCACAAACTCATGGAGTTTGATGGATGTCAACGTTCAAAAAAATATGTAGAAGTTGGAATACACCTACTGTAAATGTTTATGATTTACAAGCGCCCTAAATTTGTGGCCCAATATTCTTGGTTTGCTACGTAAACAATTAAAAAATTGAATAAGCCATGACCTGTACTATACAGACTTTCTGCCCACAAGCTCATGGAGTTCGATGGATGTCAATGTTCAAAAAAATATGCAGAAGTTGGAATACACCTACTGTGAATGTTTATGATTAACAAGCGCCCTAAATTTGTGACACAATATTCTTGGTTTGCTACATAAACAAAACAAAAATTGAATAAGCCATGACTCTTACTTTATGGACCCTCCGCCCAAAAACTCATGGAGTTCGATGGATGTCAACATTCAAAAAAATATGTAGAAGTTGGAATATACCTATTGTTAATGTTTATGATTTACAAGCACCCTAAATTTGTGGCACAATACTCTTGGTTTTCTACGTAAACAAAATACAAATTGAATAAGCCATGACTTGTACTTTAAGGACCTTCTGCCTACAAACTCATGGAGTTCGATGGATGTCAACGTTGGAAAAAACATGTAAAAGTTGGAATACACCTATTGTAAATGTTTATGATTAATAAGCATCCTAAATTTGTAACCCAATACCCTTGGTTTGCTATGTAAACAAAATACAAATTGAATAAGCCATGACCTGTACTTTATGGACCTTCCACCCCAAAACTCATGGAATCCGATGGATTTCAACATTCAAAAAAATATGTAGAATTTGGAATACACCTAAATTTTTGTGATTTACAAGTGCCCTAAGTTTGTGGCCTAATATTCTTAGTTTGCTACGTAAACAAAATTCAAATTGAATAAGCTATGACCTGAATTTTATGGACCTTTTGCCCACAAGTTCATGGAATTCGATGGATGCCAACAAAGGAAAAAGTATGTAGAAGTTGAAACACCCTATTGTAAATGTTTATGATTAACGAGCACCCTAAATTTGTGGTCCAATATTTTTGGTGTGCTACAAAAACAAAAATAAAAATTGAATAAGCCATGACCTGTACTTTATGGACCGCCGCCCAAAAACTCATGGAATTTGATGGATGTCAACGTTGGAAAAAACATGCAGAAGTTGGAATACACCTATTGTAAATGTTTATGATTTATAAGCGCCCTAAATTTGTGGCTCAATATTCTTGGTTTGCTATGTAAACAATATACAAATTGAATAAGCCATGACCTGTAGTTTATGGAACTTCCACCCAAACACTCATGGAATTTGATGGATGTCAGCATTGGAAAAAATATGTAGAAGTTGAAATTCACCTATTGCAAATGTTCATGATTTACAAGCGCCCTAAGATTGTGGCCCAATATTCTTGGTTTGCTATGTAAACAAAATACAAATTGAATAAGCCATAATCTATACTTTATGGACCTTCCACCAAAATACTCATGGAATTCGATGGATGTCAATGTTGGAAAAAATATGTACAAAGTTGGAATACACCTACACGTTTATGCTTTACGAGCGCCCTAAATTTGTGGCGCAATATTCTTGGTTTGCTACGTAAACAAAAAAAATCTGAATAAGCCATGACGTGTACTTTGTAGACCTTCCACCCCCTTAAACTCATGGAATTCTATGGATGTCAACTTTGGAAAAAATATGTAGAAGTTGGCATACACCTACTGTAAATGTTTATGATTTACGAGCGCCCTAAATTTGTGGCCCAATATTCTTGGTTTGCTATGTAAACAAAATAAAAATTGAATAAGCCATGACCTGTACTTTAGGAACCTTCCACCCTCAAACTCATGGAATTCAATGGATGTCAACATTGGAAAAAATACATATAAAGTTGGAATACACCTATTGTAAATGTTTATGCTTTGCGAGCGCCCTAAATTTGTGGCCCAATATGCTTGGTTGCTACGTAATCAAAATACAAATTGAATAAACCATGTCCTATTTTATATGAACCTTTCGCCCACAAACTCATGGAATTCAATGGATGTTCACGCTTTGATAAATATGTAGAAGTTGGAATTCACCTATTGTTAATGTTTATGATTTATGAGCGCCCTAAATTTGTGGCCCAATATTCTTGGTTTGCTATGTAATCAGAATAAAAAATGAATAAGCCATGACCTGTACTATATGGACCTTTTGCTGTCAAACTTATGGAATTCTGTAGATGTCAATGTTGGAAAAATATGTAGAAGTTGGAATACACCTAAACGTTTATGGACCTTTCACCCTCAAGTTCATGGAATTCGATGGATGTCAACATTGGAAAAAATATGTAGAAGTTGAAACACCCCTATTGTAAATATTTATGATTTATGAGCGCCCTAAATTTGTGGCCCAATATTTGTGGTTTGCTACTTAAACAAAAGAAACACTGAATAAGCCATGACGTGTACCTTATGGACCTTTTGCCTACAAACTTATGGAATTCCATGGAAATCAATGTTGGGAAAAATATGCAGAAGTTGAAATTCACCTATTGTAAATGTTTATGATTTACGAGCACCTTAAATTTGTGGCCTTCTAATCTTGGTTTGCTACGTAAACAAAATACAATTTGAATAAGCCATGACTTGTACTTTATAGACCTTCCACCCCAAAACTCATGGAATTCGATGGGTGTCAACATTGGAAAAAATATGTAAAAGTTAGAATACCCCTATTGTAAATGTTTATGATTTACGAGCGCCCCAAATATGTGGCCCAATACTCTTGGTTTGCTATGAAAACAAAATAGAAATCGAATAAACCAAATCCTATATTATATGGACCTTCTGCCTACAAACTCATGGAATTTGATGGATGTTAACGCTTTGATAAATATGTAGAAGTTGGAAATCACCTGTTGTTAATGTTTATGATTTACGAGCGCCCTAAATTTGTGGCCCAATATTCTTGGCTTGCTACGTAAACAAAAAGACAAATTGAATAAGCCATAACATGTACTTTATGGACCTTCCGCCAAAAAACTCATGGATTTCAATGGATTTCAACGTTGGAAAAAATATGTAGAAATTCAAATACCCCTATTGCAAATGTTTATGATTTATGAGCGCCTTAAATTTGTAGCCCAATATTCTTGGTTTGCTACGTAAACAAAAATACAAATTGAATAAGCCATGACCTGTACTTTATGGACCTTTCACCCTCAAACTATTGGAATTCGATCGATGTCAACTTTGGAAAAAATATGTACAAAGTTGGATTACACCTAAACGTTTATGATTTACGAACGCCCTAAATGTGAGGCCCAATATTCTTGGTTTGCTACGTAAACAAAATACAAATTGAATAAGCCATGACTTGTACATTATGGACCTTCCGCCCAAAAACTCATGGAATTTGATGGATTTCAACATTCAAAAAAATATGTAGAAGTTGGAATCCAACTAAATGTTTATGATTTACAAGCACCCTAAATTTGTGGTCAAATATTCTAGGTATTTGACGTAAACAAAATAAAATTTGATTAAGCCACGACCTGTACTTTTTGGACCTTTCACCTACAAACTTATGGAATTCAATGGAAGTCAATATTGGAAAAAATATGTAGAAGTTGGAAAATCCCAATTGCAAATGTTTATGATTTACGAGCGCCCTAAATTTGTAGCCCAATATTCTTGGTTTGCTATGTAAACAAAATACAAATTGAATAAACCATGACCTGTACTTTATGGACCTTTTGCCCACAAACTCATGGAATTCGATGGATTTCAACATTCAAAAAAATATGTAGAAGTTGGAATACACCTAAATGTTTATGATTTACAAGCGCCCCAAATTTGTTGTCAAATATTCTTGGTATTCAACGTAAACAAAATACAAATTGAATAAGCCATGACGTGTACTTTGTAGACCTTCCACCCTCAAACTCGGATGTCAACTTTGGAAAAAATATATAGAAGTTGGAATACACCTATTGTAAATGTTTATGATTTACAAGCGCTCTAAATTTGTGGCCCAATATTCTTGGTTTGCTACGTAAACAAAATACAAATTGAATAAAACAAGTTCTGTATTACATGGACCTTCCACCCACAAACTTGTGAAATTTGATGGATGTTAACACTTCAAAATATGCGTAGAAGTTGGAATTCATCTGTTGTTACTGTTTATGATTTACAAGCGCCCTAAATAAATGGCCCAATATTCTTGGTTTGCTACGTAAACCAAAATAGAAATTGAATAGGCTATGACCTATACTTTATGAACCATCCATCCAAAAACTCATGGAGTTCGATGGATGTCAACAGTGGAAAAAATATGTTGAGGTTAGAATACAATTGATGTAAATGATTATGATTTACAATCGCCCTAAATTTGTAGCCCAATATTCTTGGTTTGATACGTAAACAAAAATACAAATTGAATAAGCCATAACCTGTACTTTATGGACCTTCCGCCAAAAATCAAATGGATTCTGATGGATTTCAGCACTGGAAAAAATATGTAGAAGTTGGAATATCCCTATTGCAAATGTTTATGCTTTACAATTGCCCTAAATTTGTGGCCCAATATTCTTGGTTTGCTACGTAAACAAATTTTAAATTGAATGAGCCATGACCTGTACTTTAGGGACCTTCCACCTTCAAACTCATGGAGCTCGATCAATGTTAGCTTTGGAAAAAATATGTACAAAGTTGGAATACAACTAAACGTTTATGATTTACAAACGCCCTAAATGTGTGGCCCAATACTCTTGGTTTGCTACATAAACAAAATACAAATTGAATAAGCCATGACTTGTACTTTATGGACTTTCCGCCCAAAAACTCATGGAATTTGATGGATGTCAACTTTCTAATAAATGTGTAGAAGTTGAAATACACCTATTGTAAATGTTTATGATTGACAAGCGCCTTAAATTTGTGGCCCAATATTCTTGGTTTGCAACGTAAACAAATAACAAATTGAATAAGCCATGACTTGTACTTTAGGGACCTTCCGCCCACAAACTCATGGAATTTGATGAATGTTAACGCCTCAAAAAGTATGTAGAAATTCGAATTCACCTATTGTAAATGTTTATGATTTACAAGCGCCCTAAATTTGTGGCCCAATATTTGTGGTTTGCTACATAAACAAAACAAACATTGAATAAGCCATGACCTGTACTTTATGGACCATTCGCCCACAAATATATGGAATTCGATGGAAGTCAATGTTGGAAAAAATATGTAGAAATTGGAATACACCTATTGTAAATGTTTGTGATTTACAAGCGCCCTAGATTTGTGGCCTTCTAGTCTTGGTTTGCTATGTAAACAAAATACAAATTGAATAAACCATGACCTGTACTTTATGGACCTTTCGCCCACAAACTCATGGAATTCGATGGATTTCAACATTCAAAAAAGTATGTAGAAGTTGGAATTCACTTGTTGTTAATGTTTATGATTTACAAGCGCCCTAACTTTGTGGTCAAATATTCTTGGTTTGCTACGTAAACAAAGTACAAATCAAATAAGCCATGATGTGTACTTTATAGACCTTCCACCCTCAAACTCATGGAATTCCATGGATGTCAACTTTTGAAAAAATATGTAGAAATTGGAATACACCTATTGTAAATGTTTATGATTTACAAGCGCCTTAAATATGTGGCCCAATATTCTTGGTTTGCTACGTAAACAAAGCAAACACTGAATAAGCTATGACCTGTACTTTATGGACCTTCCGCCAAAAAATTCATGGAATTCGTTAGATGTCAACGTTGGAAAAAATATGTAGATGTTGGAACATCCCTTTTGT
Organism: Neckera pumila; assembly: GCA_963969595.1. Classification (NCBI taxonomy): domain Eukaryota; kingdom Viridiplantae; phylum Streptophyta; class Bryopsida; order Hypnales; family Neckeraceae; genus Neckera; species Neckera pumila. The sequence goes on from OZ018418.1 coordinate 5,355,482, forward strand.
AAATGTTTATGATTTACAAGTGCCCTAAATTTGTGGCCCAATATTCTTGGTTTGCTATAGAAACAAATCAAAAATTGAATAAGCCATGACCTGTACTTTAGGGACCTTCCACCCTCAAACTCATGGAATTCGATCGATGTCAACTTTGGAAAAAACATGTACAAAGTTGGAATACACCTAAATGTTTCTGATTTACAAACGCCCTAAATGTGTGGCCCAATAATCTTGGTTTGCTACGTAAACAAAATACAAATTGAATAAGCCATAACCTGTACTTTAGGGACCTCCCACCCTTAATTTCATGGAAATCGATCGATGTCAAATTTGGAAAAAATATGTACAAAGTTGGAATACACCTAAATGTTTATGATTTATGAATGCCCAAAATTTGTGGCCCAATATTCTTGGTTTGCTACATAAACAAAATACAAATTGAATAAGCCATGACTTGGACTTTATAGACTTTCCGCCCAAAAACTCATGGAATTCAATAGATGTCAACATTCTAAAAAACACGTGAAAGGTGGAATACACCTATTGTAAATGTTTATGATTTATGAGCGCCCCAAATTTGTGGCCCAATACTCTTGACTTGCTACGTAAACAAAATAAAAATTGAATAAACCATGACCTATACTTTATGGACCTTTTGCCCACAAACTCATGGAATTCGATGAATGTCAACGCTTCGAAAAATATGTAGAAGTTGAAATTCACCTATTTTTAATGTTTATGATTTACGAGCGCCCTAAATTTGTGGCCCATTATTCTTGGTTGCTACGTCAACAAAATATAAATTGAACAAGCCATGATCTGTACTTTATGGACCTTCCACCCTCAAACTCATGGAATTTGATGGATATCAACGTTAGAAAAAACATGTAGAATTTGGAATACACCTATTGTAAATATTCATGATTTACGAGCACCCTAAATTTGTGGCCCATTATTCTTGGTTTGCTACGTAAACAAAATACAAATTGAATAAGTCATGACCTCAACTTTATGGACCTTTCACCCTCAAACTCATGGAATTTGATGGATGTCAACGTTGGAAAAAATATGTAGAAGTTGGACTACACCTATAGTAATTATTTATGATTTACAAGCGCCCTCTATTTGTGGCCCAATATTCTTGGTTTGCTACGTAAGCAAAATAAAAAATGATTAAGCCTTGACCAGTACTTTATGGACCTTCCACCCAAAATTTCATGGAATTCCATGGATGTCAACTTTGAAAAATATATTTAGAAGTTGGAATACACCTATTGTAAATGTTTATGATATACAAGCGCCCTAAACTTGTGGCCCAATATTCTTGGTTTGCTATGTAAACAAAATATAAATTGAAAAAGCCATGACCTATACTTTATAGAACTTCCACCCTCAAACTCATAGAATTCCATGGATGTCAACTTTGGAAAAAATTTGTGGAAGTTGAAATACACCTATTAAAAATGTTTATGATTTACAAGCGCCCTAAATTTGTGGCCCAATATTCTTCTTTTGCTATGTAAACAAATACAAATTGAATAAGCCATAATCTGTACTTTATGGACCTTCCGCCAAAAAACTCATGGAATTTGTTGGATGTCAACGATGAAAAGAATATGTGGATGTTGGAATATCCCTTTTGTGATTGTTTATGATTTACGAACGCCCTAAATTTGTGGCCCAATATTCTTGGTTTTCTACATAAACAAAATACAAATTGAATAAGCCATGACCTGAACTTTATGGACCTTTCACCCTCAAACTCATGGAATTTGATGGATGTCAATGTTAAAAAAAACATGTAGAAGTTGGAAGACCCCTATTGTAAATATCTATGATTTTAGTGCGTCCTAAATTTGTAGCCCAATATTCTTGGTTTGCTATGTAAACAAAATACAAATTGAATAAGCCTTGACCTGTACTTTATGGACCTTTTACCCTCAAACTCATAGAGTTCAATGGATTTCAACGTTGGAAACAATATGTAGAAGTCGGAATACACCTATTTTAAGTGTTTATGATTTACGAGCTCCCTAAATTTGTGGCCTTCTATTCATGGTTTGCAACGTAAACAAAATACAAATTGACCAAGCCATGACCTGTACTTTATGGACGTTCGTCCCAAAAACTCATGAAAGTCGATGGATGTCAACGTTGGAAAATATATGTAAAAGTTGGAAGACTCCGAAAGGTTTATGATTTACGAGCGCCCTAGATTTGTAGCCCAATATTCTTGTTTTGCTACGTAAACAAAATACAAATTGAATAAGCCATGACCTGTACTTTATGGACCTTCCGCCCACAAACTCATGGAGTTCAATGGATGTCAATGTTCCAATAAGTATATAGAAGTTGGAATACACCTAAACATTTATGATTTACGAGCGCCCTAAATGTGTGGTTTAATATTCTTGGTTTGTAACGTATATAAAATAAAATTTGTATAAGCCATGACCAGTACTTTATGGACCTTCCACCCTCATATTCATGGAGTTCGATGAATGTCAATGTTGGAAAAAATATGTAGAAGTTGGAGTACACCTATTGTAAATGATTGTGACTTACAAGCGCCCTAAGTTTGTGGTCCAATATTCTTGGTTTGCTACGTAGACAAGATAAAATGTGAATAAGCCATGACCTGTACTTTATGGACCTTCCACCTTCAAACTCATGGACTTTGTTGGATTTCAACATTGGAAAAAATATTTAGAAGTTGGAACACACCTGTTGTAAATGTTTATGATTTACAAGCCCCCTAAATTTGTGGTCCAATATTCTTGGTTTGCTACTTAAACAAAATACAAATTGAATATGCCAAATCCTGTATTATATGGACCTTTCGCCCAAAAACTCATGGAATTTGATGGATATCAACGTTGGAAAAAATATTTAGAAGTTGGAACACACCTGTTGTAAATGTTGATCATTTACAAGTGCCCTTAATGTGTGGCCCATTATTCTTGCTTTGCTGCGTAAACAAAATACAAATTGGATAAGCCATGACCTGTACTTTATGGGCCTTCCGCCCACAAACTCATGGAATTTGATGAATGTGATCGTTGGAAAAAATATGTAGAAGTTGGAATATAGCTAAATGTTTATGATTTACAAGCACCCTAAATTTGTGGCCCAATATTCTTGGTTTGCTACATAAACAAAATAGAAATTGAATAAGCCATGACCTGTACTTTATGACCTTCCACACTCAAACTCATGGAGTTCAATGGATGTCAACATTCCAATAAATATGTAGAAGTTGGAATACACCTAAACGCTTATGATTGACAAGCGCCCTAAATTTTTGGCCCAATATTCTTGGTTTGCTACGTAAACAAAACGAAATTTGAATAAGCCATGACCTATACTTTATGGACCTTCCACCCACAAACTCATGGTATTCGATGAATGTCAACGTTGGTGAAAATATGTAGAAGTTGGAATGCATCTAAACGTATGTGATGTACAAGTGCCCTAAGTTTGTGGCCCAAAAATCTTGGTTTGCTACGTAAACAAAACAAAAATGGAATAAGCCATGACTTGTACTTTATGGACCTTCCACCCTAAAACTCACGGAATTCGATGGATGTTAATGTTCCAAAAAATATGTGGAAGTTAGAATACATCTAGACATTTATGATTTATGAACACCATAAATTTGGGGCCCAAAAAACTTGGTTTGCTACGTAAACAAAATACAAATTAAATAAGCCATGACCTATTCTTTATGGACCTTCCACCCTCAAACTCATGAAATTTGATGGATGTCAACGGTGGGAAAAATTATGTAGAAGTTCAAATATTCCTATTTTAGTTGTTTATATTTTACGAGCTCCCTAAGTTTGTGGCCCAATATTCTTGGTCTGCTACAAAAATAAAACAAAAATTGAATAAGCCATGACCTGTACTTTATGGACCGTCCGCGTTCAACCTTATGGAATTCGATGGATGTCAATGTTGGAAAATATATGTAAAAGTTGGAAGACACCAAAATGTTTATAATTTACGCGCCCCCTAAATTTGTGCCCCAATAGCCTTTCTTTGCTACATAAATAAAATAAAAATTGAATAAGCCATGACCTAAACTTCATGGACCTTCCACCCTCAAACTCACAAAATTCGGTGGATGTCAACGTTGAAAAAAATATGCGGAAGTTTGAATACACCTACTTTAAATGTTTATGGTTTCCGAGCGCCCTAAATTTGTGGCCCAATATTCTTCGTTTGCTACGTAAACAAAATACAAATTGAATAAGCAAAGACCTATACTATATGAACCTTCCACCCTCAAACTTGTGGAATTTGATGGATGATAACGTTCCAATAAATATGTAGAAGTTGGGATATACATGTTGTTAATGTTTATGATTTACAAGCACCCTAAATGTGTGGCCCAATATTCTTGGTTTGCTACGTAAACAAAATAAAAATTGAATAAGCCATAACCTGTACTTTATGAACCTTCCGCCCACAAACTCATGGAGTTTGATGGGTGTCAATGTTGGAAAAATTATGTAGAAGTTGGATTACACCTACTTGAAATGTTTATGATTTACGAGCGCCCTAAATTGCAAGCCCAACGTTCCTGGTTTGCTATGTAAATTAAATAAAAAATGAATAAGTCATGACCTGTACTTTATGGACCATCCACTCTCAAACTCATGGAATTCAATGGATGTCAACGTTGGAAAAAATATGTAGAAGTTGGAATACACAAAAACATTTATGACTTACAAGCGCCATAATTTTGTGGCCCATTTTTCTCTGTTTGCTACGTAAACAAAACAAAAATTGAATAAGCCATGACCAATACTATATGGACCTTCCACCCTCAAACTTGTGGAGCTCGATGGATGTCAACATTCCAAAAAATATATATAAGTTGGAATACACCTAAACGTTTATGATTTATGAGTGCCCTAAATTTGTGGCCCAATATTCTTGGTTTGCTATACAAACAAAATAACAAATGGAATAAGCCAAATCCTGTATTATATGGACCTTCCGCCCACAAACTTATAGAGTTTGATGGATGTCAATGTTCCAAAAAATATGTAGAAGTTGGAATACACCTATTGTAAATGTTTATGATTTACAAGCACCTTAAATGTGTGGCCCAATATTCCTGATTTGCTATGTAACAGAATAAAAATTGAATAAGCCATGACCTGTATTTTATGGACCTTCCGCCCTCAAACCCATGGAGTTTGATGGATGTCAACACTCCAAAAAATATATATAAGTTGAAATACACCTAAACGTTTATGATGTACAAGCGCCTTGAATTTGTGGCCCAATATTCCTGGTTTGCTACGTAAACAAAATACAAATTGAAAAAGCCATGACTTGTACCTTATGGACATTCCCCCTACAAACTTATGGAGTTTGATGGATAAAAACGTTCAGAAAAATATGTAGATGTTGGAATACACCTAAATGTTTATGATTTACGAGCGCCCTAAATTTGTGGCCCAATATTCTTGGTTTGCTTTAGAAACAAAATAGAAATTGAATAAGCCATGACATGTACTCTAGGGACCTTCTGCCCACAAACTCATGGAATTTGATGGATGTCAACGTTCAATAAAATATGTAGAAGTTGGAATACACCTATTGTGTTTAATATTTATGAGAGTCCCAAATTTGTGGCCTTATATTCTTGGTTTGCTACGTAAACAAAATACAAATTGAATAAGCCATGACCTGTACTTTATAGACCTTCCACCCTCAAACTCATGAAACTTAATGGATGTCAACGTTGGAAAATATATGTTGAAGTTGAAATACACCTATTGTAAATGTTAATGGTTTACAAGCACCCTAAATTTGTGGCCCAATATTCTTGGTTTGCTATGTAATCAAAATAGAAATTGAATAAGCCATGACCTATACTTTATGGACCTTCTACCCACAAACTCATGGAGTTCAATGGATGTCAACGTTCCAAATAATATGTAGAAGTTGGAATACACCTATTGTAAATGTTTATGATTTACAAGCGCCCTAAATTTGTGGCCCAATATTCTTGGTTTGCTATGTAAACAAATTAAAAATTGAATAAGTCATGACTTGTATTTTAAATAACTCCAAAGCGACCTGGAACTGACTCATGAAAATTGTTGGTTGCAAATGTTATTATCTTCTCCATGAGTTATAATCAACAATTTAATTTACTATATGCCCATTTGATCCTACAAAATTTTACAAGGATTGCACTATTTTTATTTTGAGAGCTTCACAATACAGCCACACACATGCATTTTTGATTTTTCACTTGAAAAGAGTGGTCCAGAAATCTTCAGGTTCTGTTTTTTTTTTTTTTAATTAGATGCAAGGTTTATGACTTATTGACATATGTCCATTTTGGGTTTATTCATGTGCACATGAATTAAAGAGAATTGATAATCAAGTAGCATGCATTGTATTTTAATGGCCACAATTATCAAATGTCATGGATACCTGTACGTGAATGATTAAAATGAAATTGAAGCTATAAATATTTTTATGATTTAAGTACCGCAAGAACAATCAATTCATATCCATTTGATATCCATCTCCTAACCACGTGAATTAGTGAGAACTTTAGGGACTAACATTTTAGTTTGTTCCCGTAATTAAATGTGATTAAACAACACAAAATACAAATGCTTTTGAATTTCATATTTTTAGATCATATAGAGCTTTTGTATTCTTTACATAAGAAAATAAATTAAATAATTTTGAATCCAATAGTCCCCGTTCGTAGCTCCTAAACAAATGATTGATTTTTTTATTATTGTTTTAAATTACGGAATTTGAAAGTTATTTCCATGTATTCATGAATCCTAGCTCCTTATAGTATTTACAACTTGTGGGAATTCTCTTGGCATGCATTTTATTTGGAATGCTATGACTTTTGCCCACTTGAATACTAAAAGTACAGCCTATGAATAAAGGATTTTCTTTTCCTAGTTTTGAAGTAATGAAAAAAATAATGTACATCAATATTATTATCAATTTCAGTTAGAACTTGCTGCAATTTCAAGGAGTGCATTATACTAGTACTTCTATGAACTTTGCACATTTGAATACTTAAAGTGCAGCCTATGGAAGAATCCCTTTTTTTATTAATTATTTGAAAATAAGCAAATACAAAGTTACGTCAACATATTTATGAAACCTAACTCCTTCATACAGTGACAAACGAAACTGAGTACTCTTACAAAACGTTTTCATTCAAACAACCATACCATAAGCATCAATGGACAAAGTCCAAAAGTGTATATACAAAAGTTGAAGTATGCAACATACTAAACGTTACCATGGAAGTTTGAAGAAAAAATTAGTTGTGATTTGAAAGAAAATCCATTTCAAAGTTAGCCATGTCTAATACTCAGTTCTGTTCAACATGATTTGAAATTACTTTATTTTTGTCAATATTTTCTTAGAACTCTGAAAAAACTTTTTGTGCCTTGGCATGTTGGTATACATCATTTTAGATTGTTGTATGCAACAATTCAAGGAAATTGACATTTATAGAATTTAAAATATCAACAGTTGGATGAACATGCAAATGATGTTGGTTCTCGCAATGTTTGGATTTTTTTGGGAATTGAGAGCATGGATGGCATTAGCCATTGTTGAGAGTGTAGAGGGTGCAATATGGACCATTGTTACTTCTTAATGCCCTTGCATTTGAAATATTTGTTGAATTGGACATTACATTCAATTTATATTTCATAGTTAGATAATGCGTTTTTAAATTCAATTTCTTTGTCTAACGACTAGAGTTCATATTGCACACAATAGATCAAACAAATCCCCAAAAATTTAAATTATTAATATCAATATCGTCAAAAAATTGAAAATTGCCAAAAATTACACTGACGTTCATCAATTTGGCAATTTTTGATGATATTGACAATGATAATTTAATTTTTGGGGATTTGTTGGATCTATTGTGTGCATCATGAACTCTAGTCTTTAGACAAAGAAATTGAATTTAAAAACGCATTATCTAACTATGAAATATAAATTGAATGCAATGTCCAATTCAACAAATATTTCAAATGCAAGGGCATTGAGAAGTAACAATGGTCCATATTGCACCCTCTACACTCTCAACAATGGCTAATGCCATCCATGCTCTCAATTCCCCAAAAAAAATTCAAACATTGTGAGAACCAACATCATTTGCATGTTCATCCAACTATTGATATTTTAAATTCTATAAATGTCAATTTCCTTGAATTGTTGCATACAACAATCTAAAATGATGTATACCAACATGCCAAGGCACAAAAAGTTTTTTCAGAGTTCTAAGAAAAAATTGACAAAAATAAAGTAATTTCAAATCATGCTGAACAAAATTGAGTATTAGACATGCCTAACTTTGAAATGGATTTTCTTTCAAACCACAACTAATTTTTTCTTCAAACTTCCATGGTAACGTTTAGTATGTCGCATACTTCAACTTTTGTATATACACTTTTGGACTTTGTCCATTGATGCTTATGGTATGGTTGTTTGAATGAAAACGTTTTGTAAGAATACTCAGTTTTGTTTGTCACTGTATATCTAAAATTTCTTGGGATTTTCTTAGCGTTGCATTTTGCTAGGAATTTCATGACTTTTCCCTTTTGAACACTTAATGTACAGCCCATAAACAAATGATTGATTTTTTTTTCTTGTTTTAAATTAAGGAAGTAGAAATTTAAGTCCATGTGTTTATAAATTTTAATTCCTTATAGTATTTACAACTTCTTGGGGTTCATTTTGCAAGCGCTTTGCTAAGAATTCTATGAGTTTTGCACATTCGAATACTTAAGGAACAACCCATGAATGAATGGCTGTTTTCTAATTATTTTAAATTAAAAAAATAATAAATTAGTTCCACATTTTAATGAGTTTAAATTCCTTGTCAATAGTATATACAACTTGTGGAGATTCTCTTGGCATGCATTTTACTTGGAATTCTATGATTTTTGCCCACTTCAACACTTAAAGTGCAACCCATGAACAAATGACTTTTTCTTCCTTGTTTTTACATAAAGAAAAAACAAACCTAGATTAATGTTATTATGAATTCCAATTCATTGTAATTAGAGCAATTGAAGTTGAAGTTTTTTTTTTTTTTCCTTTCTAAAGAAGTGTCAAAGTGTCAATGTAAAATGTTATATTGGTGTTCTAATTTGAAGATTCATCCACATATTGCATAAGTAATGTCACATTAGCACATATCACATAGTTTTCATTTACATTCTGGCAATTTCATCCAAGATTTTATTAAATTTTAAGTTTTCTTATCAATTTCATCCTAAGTCTTTTAGGCATTTTTTGGTCGTTTTTTAGCTTGAATATTTTTTTGGTGCAATCGGGCACTACAATGCCCCCCAAAAAAGACTTCTTGATGGATAGGTAATGTCACATTAGCACATATTAATTATCACATGGTTTTGATTTACAATTTGGCGATTTCATCCAAGGTTTTATTAAATTTGAAGTTTCCTTATCGATTTCATCCAAGTCTTTGAGGCATTTCTTTGCCGTTTTCTAGCCAAATTATTTTTCTGGTGCGACCGGGCACTACAAAGCCCATAGAAAAAGCCCTCTTGATGGATAGGTAATGTCACTTTAGTACATATCACAAGGTTTTTTTCACAATCTGGAGATTTCATCCAACATCTTATTCAATTTGAAGTTTTCTTGGCTTTTTCATCCAAGTTTTTTTTTTTTTTTTGTTGCAAGTGGCACTACAAAGCCCAAAAAATATCCGTCCTGATACCCGGGCTCCTCTTAGTACCTGGCTCCTCCAGGTTCCTGGGGTGGTCCTAATATTGGGTCTTCAATACCAAAGTGAGGTTTTTTCTGTGGCCAATAGGGTTTTTGACATACTTGGAATTCTAAACCAGAGGATTCTGTCAACGCTGCAACAAACGGCGTTTTGCAACTTGTTGCTTGTCACTTGTGTTGTTGTTTTTCTTTCTTGTGATTCTCAAAAGTGGGCGTGATTTGTGGTAGCTGCGCGTGATTTTGTGGAGAATTTTTTGTTGTCTCCTTGTCCGGAATTACTGGGCTGCTGGTTGAAAAGAGTCCGAGGTTTGTGGTTGGAAGGTTTGCGAGGTATGTAGGTTGGAAGATTTGCGAGGTTTGCGTGGTTTGCGTGAGCGTGCTGCAACGAGGTTTGAAAGAGTGTGCAGGAGGTGCGGGAGGTTTGAGAGAGGGTGCAGGAGCTCTGCGGTTTTAGGTTTAGGAGCCGAGGTTTGAGAGGAGGTTTGCGGGAGGCTTCAGAGAAGGTCTGCAATTTTAGGGTTTAGAGGCCGAGGTCTGCGACAGCTCTCCAAACTGAAGTCCAACAGCTGCTAGAGCGCGACGGTGTTTTGGCAATGTGGTGGGAGCGGGAGGTGCCGGAGAGTGGTTTTTGAGGTAAGCTTGTTTCATTTCAAGTTGGATTTACGGGATTTTTGCAGGCTTCCAATGTTTACAGTCATTGCTTGCATTTCGGAATTTGAGGTTGGTATGCGGTTTGAGGTGGGGTATTGGAAACAGGGGTTGTGCTGTACAGTGCTATGGTTTTTGAATTCGGATTTCTTCTGTACAAGCTTGGATTTCCTATTTGTACCTTTGATGTGGTTTGCATCTTGATTTCTGGATCTTCATGAAATCACGCTTTTGTCAAGGACACAAACTTTGGTTGCATTTAGAAATGCGCAAGTGTGAGTGTTTGATTTTGTATAGACGCAGTAAGACAAACAAGAGCAGAGCTAAGGCAGAAGTTAGATTGGATAGCAGTCAAAATTTTTTAATTAGGGTATGAAATCTCGGTAATTGCTAATGCAAATGTATTGATTTTGTTGTTTTGTTCTGCACTCTCTTATTGTTCTCCCTTGGGCGTATATTAAAAATTGTCATGTTCGTCACTTGTGCTGATCTGTAATGAAGTACTTTTGGATTTCGAACTTTGCATTACTGTTGGTTAAGGGTTTAGGGTTTAGGGTTTAGGGTTTGAACATTGCATTATAGGTGGTTAAGGGTTTAGGGGTTAGGTTTTGAATTTTGCCTTATGATTCACTAAGGATTTAGGGTTTAGGTTTCAAATTTCACGTTATAATTTGTGTAGGGATCAATCGGTGGGTTGCGACTTGGTTGGGATTATTATGCTCACAATAGCCTTTGACAATTCTGTTTGATGTAAATTCAGCTCAAATAGATCTGAATGGCAAAAAATATGTCTAATCAGATCAACTTGAGCTAATCAGAACAACCCATACCAACATACACCACAGAAAGTATACCGAGACAAGATCAGCTCAAGTCGAGCTGATCCAAACAAACTGTAAGAACAAACAACAAAGACAATATTCCAAGACAAGATCAGCTTGAGTTGAGCTAATCAAAACAATCTGTATCAGAACACACCAATGAAAGTATACCTAGACAAGATCAGCTCGAGTTGAGCTAATCTAAACAACCTGTAGCAGATAAAACCAAAGAAAGTATACAAAGAGGTGCTCACCTTGGGTCGTGTAGAAGTCATTGTAGTTAATCTTATCTGGGAACATCAGAAAAGTTAACAAACACACAAAACATAAGACTATGTAAGTTTGGATCAAGCGAATTAGACAGTAAGAATTAGCTCAAAACGAGCTCAAAAGACACACTCTGGAGAGTCAGACAGCATAAAAAGATCTCGATAAAAGAAAATAAGAATGTAGAATAATCCTTAGTCATATTTCAACACGAGCTGAATATCCATGCAAGCTAACGCAAGAAGATTATATGACAATGAAAAAACATGTCTGATTATAAAGAGACAACCATTGGTAAATTACAATGAGCTCGACTTGAGCTGAAAATCGAAGGCTATTCTGATTCATTGAGTCTGTGCAGGGGAATGGAGAGCCAAGTGTCGAAACTGCAGCACTACTACAAGAAGTCGCCAGTGGAGAAGGTTGATGGCGAAGGGGATGGTGACAACTTCCTCAATGACGGGGATTACTGGGAGTTCCTATATTTTGAGAAAGCGGAGTGTTGAAGCCTTTTCATGATTCCCTACTCCAAGCTCATCTGCTTGTGCATGAAGTTTAAAGGGATGGACACCTACCTACCTCTATCCTACGACAAAAAAATCAAGGATGTGGTAGAGGACATGCACCCAACCATCAAGGTTCATTATGTGATAGCTCAAATTGATGTCCCCGCCAACAAGCAGCACAACTTCACTTTGTATTTTAACTTTGAGGAAATTCCGTATTGTGTGACTCCGTTCATGAAGTTTCTAGAGACGACGTTGTTTCTAGGATGAGGTGAAGGAGATGGAGCAAAACGTAAATGAGAAGTGTTTCCTCAAGGCAAATAGTGACCCTCTAACTGGTCAAAGACTCTGCGCCAAGGTCAGAGCTCTCTTCCGGGATTTTGACATCCTGAAAGTTAAAATCCAGATGGATTGGAAGAGCAAGGCTGCAAGGGCTGTCTCTTTGGACGCCAATAGTCAAGGACCAAGTCAATTGTCAGTGGACAACCAATCTCATGGAGAGTCATTGCGACGTGGGACACAAAACAGAAAATCTGTGGAGATACAAAACCGTCCCTTGGAAAGAAGAAATCTTGCATCTACGTCAACACAGGCCCTAGTTGACAAATCCGGGGAGCACTCCGCTTTGGAAGATTTTAGTATGGACATGATGGACATCTTGGAATCATTGAAAACAAACCGGAACCCTGACTATGAAGAGTCCAATATAGCGTATAAGAAGTTTTGGACCACATGTGCCAGTGTGTTCCTCTATGGAGAAGAAGGAGCTGCAAATTGACAAGCTAGTTCAGGCCCCAGCATCCCTCAACATTTGTAGCAAAGAACAACAAATCATAGAAGGAACGATGGACTACCTGGTGAATATGCCAACCCACAGCATCCGACAAACACTTTGCGTTAGGCTAAAGAAACAGCCGACCAGGCCTAGAATCAACTCCCGGAACGAGATCAAGGACAAGGAGTTTTACATAATAAACGATCAACACAGTGTCTGGGCAAGCAAACTCATGGAGGACCCGGAGTATAAAATTGACGTCAATACTATCAAGGATTTCAGTACCTAGAACTACTACATTGCCTAGACCGAGGACCAGGAAACTCTACGAGCAATTTCAGCCTACTTCAACAGGGTGAACCATTTCCAATCCATTTTGCCATTGTGGGCAACAAATATTCTTGGCACAAAGAATGTCTGGGAGGAGATGGGCAAACCCCATAATCCCTGAGATGATACACAAGCCGGAGCCGTAACTAACTCCAGACGAACAAAAGAGGCGTACGACAATCATAAGAGATGGGGGGTAAGTGATTAAGCTTGACTTGAGCTAATGAAGCAATACCGCCAATCTAGGCGACAACAGTCTCAAATAAAGTATTTCCTTTGAATAAATATTGCGTATCTTGTCAATGCTACAACGGATATCAGCTCGGCTTGAGCTGAGTAAGCGGCTGATGACTTCATCTTAATTCATTGCAAGAATTCATGAAGGCCATGCAAATGCGGTTCTCCATGATTGATGTGGCAAAAGTGCAACAGAAGGCCAAGGCAAAAGACTCGAAGGGGAACTTGGAGATCACGAACAAGATAAGACTCATCACCGCACCTGAACATGTCTTTAGTCTATGGAGCAAAGTGATTTCAAGTGTTGCACACGGCAAGCTTATTGAGGCGGACACACTCAAGAAGTTCAATGTGCGGACATCTTGGAAGACTGAGAACGGGATGCTCAACAAGGAGTTCTTCAAGTTCTTTGGAAACCTTAAGAATGACAACCTCGTCACACTTGCCAACCACATACTGAATCAAACTGGCAAGAAGAGAAGGCATCCACATCCAAAGGTGACAATGAGGCAAGTCTCGTCGGTGCTGGAAAGCTGTTACACAGCAAAGGAGTGGATTGAGAGGCGGAAGCGGAAGAGCTTTGTGAAGAAGGAGTTGAACAAACTCGATCCCACCCTTGGCCTCCTTAACGTGCTCGGGGAGCCTATGGCCTCCAAGTGGAAGGACTTCAAGAAGAAGTATAGCGTCACATTTGAGACCATGAATGTACTTTTGGAGAGGCCTGAGGAGGAGTTCTTCTCGGAGGTCGGGCAATTGAAGTCCAAGAACAAGACCCTTGAACAGATTTTGGAAAAGGCTCTTCAATTCTTCAAAGCCTTCTTGTGCAGTCGCAAGATATTTGTTCCGCCGTCAACAGTGGCGTACTACGCACCGTACGACATTGCAAAAGATCATCACGCTGCCTGGCCAACAAATGTTTGGACAGTTGACACCCCAACAGACTTAAGGCTTGGAGTCATTGACTTTCGGGTCATTCCGGGAGTGTTGGGGAAGAAGTCAAGAATAATTGCTATACCATACTTCAGTACCGTCATGCAATCTTTGAGAGGAAAACGGCAACCTTTGTTGGAGGAAGTCCCTGTCTGGCTGTTCATCTTGCAAATTTGGTAGAGCAGACGCAGGCGCTAGCATTTGTGCAAAGCCACAAGATTCTAAACACGTACAACTGCCACTTTGCGGACTACATACCTGGGCAGTATGAGCGCATGGGAGACATGGCCTCTGCAAAGGCCAAGTTGCATAACAAAGTGCTGCTGACGTTCCCTACTAGTCCTGTAGTTCCAGTTGCAGGGGACATCCTAGATGTGTTTGAGGCTCCGGAGACGCCAACTTTCACAAGACCTAGAGCCTACAATGAGTTGGAATTCCATCTCTATAATACAAAACTTTGCATGGAGTTCTATCTCTGGTTTTGCATTCTCGGCACAAATGTCTTCTTAGTTTTTTTGGATGGGAAGCTGGCTTGTACTACAGTGGTACGCTTTGATCACTAGGTTTAGCTAGAACTGCGTTTTGATTGTTTTCAACCTTGTATTGTATCTATTTTGCTACTATGTAGCATGTGAACTAGGTTCTGTATCAATTCGAGTCGAGCTGAAGTACCTCATGCATTAGCTCAATTCGAGTTGATCATTTTGTACAATATATCTATTCATGAGTGGCGATCGTTTCATTCCCTACAGATGAGTTCCGTAAACTTGTGGGCAGTTGGTGTTTCTTGTGACTCTAACTTTTGGAACAACATCGCATTCCTCGCCATGAAACTTGATAGGGAGGATTTTCTCGCAAGCGGGCACAAGGTAGTAGACTTGCAAGGAAAGAAGACTCCACTCTCTAAATCTCGGCCTTCGACCTTGTGGAAACAAAAGGCATCACCATGGGACTCACCTTCAACTGGCCCAACTCCACCACTCGAATCTGAAGTCCTATCTAACTCGGGAGATGACGGAGGGGATTTCTACAAGGAGGCCATACTGGATGAGGCATTGTTGGAGCAGCAGACTCCACAAGAGACCACAACCCCTGTTCATACCACCTCAATTGAGCACCGGGGATTGTCGGCATCAAGTGTGCAGGAGGTGCAGCCATTGAGCTCTCCTTCATCTATGATATTACCAAGGCAAAGGAAGTTGTCAAAGCGCAACGCATATATAGAGAGCAGGCTCTCAACAATCGAGCAGCAACAGATCAATGACCAGACAATAAATGCTGCAATGCAGGCACAGGCAAAGAAGAGACTGAATAGCATTCAGTCCTTTATATTGGAGGACTCAATGCAGTCAAATGATAAGCTAGACTCTATCATAAATTTCTTGAGAGGTGCTAGGCTCATGGCGACATTGGAACCCCTGACTGCAAGACTCCAATTGCTGCTCGAAGGTCAAACTTCGGATTAAAAGGATGTGCTGCCTTCGGACCGTACGGGTTTTGGCTGCCTTCGCAATACCAGCATCGCCTACGCAAGCCCTTCCTGCCACTCCACCCTCATCTTGTTCATCAGACGATGCGCAGGTGGCCCCAGTCGATGCCCCAGTCAATAATCCTTCTGCAAAAGGTATTCAACAACAACAATCTAGCAAACAACCACAGGATATAGATCTAGAGACGTGCGACTTGCCTAGCCAGGATGAAGACGCAGGTGCTCCCCAATAATCACTCGATGTCACTTGTAATGATTAGCTCAACTTGAGCTGATTTCTTGCCATAGATTGTATATAGTTGTAGTTATTTTGTATAGATTGCAATCATTCCGTTTAAACAGAACTTCAAGTGGACTGAACCTTGAAATTTGAACATTTTGCAACTATATTATATGTATTTTATATCTCATATTGTGAAGCTCTAATATACGGATTTCTTACGGATCAATCATTGCACATTCTTGAGATGCGAGCATTGCTAATATTGTAGATTGTGTATTCCCACCTATTGCTACAACTGTAAACATTGATCCCCAACCTTCACCAGTTCATATGGAGGAAGACCAACCTAAGGCCATGGAGAATAATGTTGCGTTGAACAGGCATGGTTCTGTGCCCACTGTGACGACGTCACCGTGTCCAGATGGTGTTGTGATCTTGGATGCCGAGATGCTTCATGTACAAAATCCAGAGACGGTCGTTGTCACTAAAATCGCTACCGTGGAGGCTATTGTGGCGTCGCTAGAAAAGGTATTCACTCGCTATTGTAATGGTTTCAGTGTGTCAATCTTTGTATGTGTATCTTTTTCTATTTTTTATTTGGTCTTGGCAAATGTAAGCGTCCCCATCATGTCCCATGATGTTACAAATGTGCCAGTACAGGATAATAACTGGCTGGACATTTGTCCGTTGTTTAGCAAGAATCCGGTCCTCCATGTGATCTTGGAGGAACTTTGGTGGAAGTCAATCTTCCATTGAAGTCCAGGGTGGTGGACAAGTGGATCAACGTCGTTTTGGACCTCAATGGGATATTATGTGTACGTGAAGATGTGAGGTCAAAGGGTTGGTCCAAACAATTAGCTGATGCCGTTCAACCACACTCCGCTATCCATCCCGCTGTTGTGGGGCCGAAACTAGTCTTTGTTCAATCAAGGTGCT
Source organism: Neckera pumila (assembly GCA_963969595.1). Taxonomy (NCBI): domain Eukaryota; kingdom Viridiplantae; phylum Streptophyta; class Bryopsida; order Hypnales; family Neckeraceae; genus Neckera; species Neckera pumila. The sequence continues at coordinate 5,372,406 of OZ018418.1, forward strand.
CTGACTTCCTCCAAGAGTTAGCTAAGATTGCTTCCATTTCCATGTGGAGCTCTATGAAGAGGTCCACCATTGAAGAAGTAGCCTTGTATCTCTTCAAAGGATTGGAAAAGCCGGTAGTGATTCTAGGATAAGACTCCTGTAAGACACTAAGATGCAAAGATAGGTCGGGGAAACCAACAACTTACAGGGAGCTAGGCACAAATCAGGAATTGTTCCTTAAGAATTTGGAGAACTTGTTCAATGGTTTTCGGGGTAGATTCAATGCACAAAATACGGTCGCCATTGACAATAGTCTAAATAAGCACATTCTTAACAGGACGGAGAATGTCATTCTTCTAGAGCCGTGGCCAAACAGAAGAAACAATCCAAAAGACACATATCTCTTAGATGTCCTCTTGCCTTGGTTTCAAAGCCTTCACAAAGCTCGAAAGGGGGGGCTCATTACATTTCGAGGGAGTGCACAAGCTAGAATTGGTTGGTGGATGCTTTGCGATGAATGGAACCATTGGGAGTATGATAAGCTGATGGAGGTAGTTCGGGCGTTGCCCAATATTCTTTAGGAGGAATGGACCTGATAAATATTCAGGGTGTTTGTGCTAACTTTATTGCACACTTCAATTCAAATTGATCTAATGGCACATTCTAAAACTAAACTTTAAATTGTGAGGTTAATTCAGCATATGGGAATATATTCCACATTATATGTTTTCTAATGATGAATTATGTGTCTACTTTAGCTTAGGTTGAATTGATGTTGTTTTTTGTTCTTGCCTTTGTTATTATTGCAATATGGTTGGGTGGGATTGTAGAATCTTTATTTTGTAAACGTATTTTAAATGATTTTTGTTTTTAGAATTTGGAAACCTCGACTTCACATGATTATGGTGGCCACTTCCCATGCTCTGCTTTGGTGCACTCTATATTGGATTATGGGCAATACAAAATCTTGAGTAGAGGAAACTTCCTCTGCTTGGCCACGACAACAAACTCGACTATGGACTTTTCTTCTAATTCCTTGGAAGATAGAGTGGTCAACAGCCCACAAAGTGGATTTTCGCGTCAGCCAACCTTGACCTCCTGTTCTCCTCTAAGGATGCAAGGTCCCCTTGCTTTGAGACTATTGCCGGTTGTCTCGGACAAGGCAATGCAGAGAAAGCTTTATGAAGACGAAGTAGATCCATTAGCTGCGGTCAAGAAGATGTCCACAATTCCAATTGAACATCAAGCTGTGCACAGTGGGGGTACTCATCGTCAGAGAGTGCTCCTACGTCGAAGTATCTTGTCTAGAGGTTTTCAGACATTCAAGCCACCTCGTAGAGTACATCCAAGTGCCTGTGTTCTTCTAGTGCATGATATGTGGGACAAGAAGTTCCTTGAATTGCAGAGGATCCAGAACAGACGTAAGTACAAGGGAACTACTAGTGGATATAGTCGAAGGCCAGAGATTTTGAAAGCAATAGATGTACAGAAGAGCAAATCACACTTGTATAGTCTGTTTATATTGTAGATTGAGTGTCTATAGGTATGTACATGACTGAATTGTGTAGATATTATATAGGACTCAATAGTAGAGTCGATGACACTTAAGGCACTTACATACATTACTCTGATAAAATGAGAATTATTTGGCAATTTTGTATTGATGAATCTAAAATTACTATAAACAGATGGCATTTTCATGCTGAGTGTTGGTGCCATATTCTTGTTTTAGACGTTTATTCACTATTTTTGGTATTCTTCTCTTCAATTACGTTGGTCTTTTATTTTTTTGAGTCTGTTTGTCCTCTAAAATTTAGCATTCTTAGCTCCCATTTCACTGGAAAACTCTCAATTTATTGAATATAATGTTATTCCAGATTTGAAGTTCTAGCACAATAAGCCAAAAATGTTGGTCGGCAGGCAGCCTAAATAGAAACACAAAATTTTATTTTATTTTTGATTTTTAATTTTTCCTACAATGTTATATTTTTATACACATGTAAACTTTTGATTCATTCTATTTGGATTAGGGATAAGAAAGTTATGGACTAATTTTAGTTTGGGGCAATCTAAGTAAGTTTTTCAAAAGATTACTTCTAGAAGCTACAGCTCAATTTTCAATGCAATTTTCAAATTTTTTAGATTTTATTTTCTTGATAGGGTTATATTTTCTTTCTACAACAATCTTCACCATTGGGATTATTATATTTCAATTGCATTCTAGAGAAGTTAACAATTTTGTTTTCTTGTTCTATTTTGGATATACTTGTACTTAACAATTTTTTAAAGAATGAAGACCAATTTTTTTTTTCTTGATTTCTTTATTAGACTCTAAATTCAATCCATCAGTATAGAAAATTTGGAATTCAAAAATTGTAGTGCCAAAAAAAACCACAAATGGAGATTACAATCATCTAAAATTGCGAGACAACAATCCAAGAAAATTTTCTTTTCAACTTTGAATGCTAATATCTTGTAATTGGTACGGTCAAACTTCATGAAAGTTTTACCACATCTTCTCAGATAAGTGAAGCAAAAGATCCTATGGTTAGGATTTTAGCAAAAGCTGACAACTCTATTGCCCCAAATTTTAACCTTCCAAAAAACATTGAAATTCTTTGTTTCCCACATTTGATAAAATATGCAATTTCTGAATTCATATTTGCAATCACAAACCCCAATGTAGTAATGAAATGTGAAGAAATATAAAATTAAAGCAGCACAAAATAGGGGTCAGTTTTTACATTTATCCTTTGATGGGGCAATAGAGGGGTCAGTCCTCCCTGGCTCTAGGGTTACATTCTTGAAAGTTTGATTTCTCTGCATTCTTCAAAGAATGCATCAAAAATGGCAGTTTCATGTCATTTTGGGCAGAATAGTTGCTTCGGGACTTCATAGGTTCAAATGTTTTATTGAGGTCAACATAATTATCCCTCCATCAATCCATCCTCTCCCAATTTCATCATGCATATCAAATTCCAAAAAGAAAACGGTAAGTCTGGCTTGAATTTTGTTATATGTTTTTTACGGTAACTTCATTGCATTTATGGACAAATATTGATGATGAATTCTTCTCCTTTGATTGCCTACATATGTACCAATCACATATCATTTCTTCAATTCAAATGTACAAAATTATATGTTCATCATCCATGCACTATTGCACATTGACATTGACATTGCAAAAGAATAGAAAGTGGTCCAATCCAATATTCATTATCAAAAATTCCATGAATTAGACATCAATGGTTTAGGATTACATCACTAACCTACTATTCTACTTAAACATTGTGATGTAATGTGTTTTCTTCAAAATTTAAAAATAACTCCATAATACTTATCAACATCACATTATTACATTTGCCACATTCTATATTACGTGGCAGCAAATTACAATCAATAAACTGTATTGTGCGACAGTGCCTACAATAATCCAACGTACTTCACTCATAATCTAAATCGATGTCATCTTCCTGAGTTAGGGCGGTAGACCCCGACCTATAAACTCCGAGATATGGTCCTCCACCATAGTTGTCTCCATGTCCGATTGATGCACCTCCTAGTCCATAATTTCTATAGTAAGGACCTCCAAAAGTTGGAGGAGGAACTGGAAGATTTTGTTCGGACGGTCCTCCAATTGAACCACTGATATCATATCTTCCATAATGCCTATACGAACCACCTGGAGTAGGTCCCGAATTGTACTGGGATCCGCCCTCGCTAGAAGGAGTATAATGCGTGGTTCCATGGCTCCCTCCTCTGCTTCGAGAGCCAATTTGAGGGTTGTTATTGTAGTATGAACCATGCCCCCCAGCTTGTGGATCTCGTGTACCGTGGTCACATTCATATGACCCCCAATGTCCATGATGTTCATATGAACCACCTGCACTGGATCCAGAATAGGACTGTAAGCCCCCTTGGCTAGAACCACTTGCAATGGATCCATAATAGTACTGCGAGCCCCCTTGGCTAGAACCACCGCGACGATATGACCCATGTTCCCCTTGTTGTCGCCTACGGTCTTCCAGACTCCTGCACGTTGCTTCTTGCAGTTGCTGCTCATATTCAATGTCTTTTCAGCTTTCTCTACGCTTGTGCCTCTCTACAAGTGTCATGCAGGTTGCACCCTCATCATCATTGTCGCCGTCGTCTAAGTATTCATCCTCGGCATCCGGCACCACCGTTGCAGGAAATCCAAATTGGCCTCGATTGGACCATTTCGGCATGCAATTGCTTAGTTGAGTCCAACTTGTTTCAATAGTTGCTTCATTGCAATTCATGTTATTCACAAATTTTCCATAAATGGTGCGCCAATCCACATCTTTGTCGAGTACAATCTCTGCCCAAACCATGGTCATGTTGGAATAGTTCATGATATTTGGTTTAGTCATGTATATTAGCATTACGCATTACTTCATCATATCGGTGGATGAAGTGTTTGCTCAAGCACGACGACTGTACACATTCCCAACAAGGAACTTGTACAAGGGCGCATTCTTTTGGCCAAATTTTGGCAAGGTGCGTCACTCTAACTTACTTCTTGCACTACGTGCAAGACCAAGTTTTTTTGGATGACAACTCCCATCCACTTTCCGCTACACAATTCTGATTGGCCCAATCGTCCCAATATATTTCTTGGGACTTGCCCTTCTTACTATTTTTTGAGGGTTTATCGCAAGGCATGGTGATTTGATTTAAATCCTCTTTCTTGATCACCAAGTTCACATGAACTTCTCCAATGTGCAGACGAAATGCTTTATAGTTACAATAAAAAACCCTTACATACTCACTTGAAATGAATTGTCTGAAGCAGTCCCACGTTCAAACCCAACCATTCGTTAACCCTGACCGGAAGGGACACGCAGAGCCAAAGACAGAAATTGGGCACTGGATCGTCCACTCCGGGAGGGAAATAGTTGTGAAGAAATGAGCCGACCGCCCCCGCTATTTATTTGGTCCGACGGTGGACGAGCCGAGGTGGACGCGTACGATCGCATCGGACGGCTTGGAAGCGGTTGCCAGGATCCAGCGGACAAAAATTGCAGTCCAATGGATTGCACGGTCACCGACAACAAGCGAAAGGATCGACAGACGAAAAAAGCAGACGGAGAGGAAAGGCGGACGGCAGGGATAGGCGGACGGAAAAGAGGACCCGTTGTGTACGGCTGTGACAGAACTCAAGTTGGGGTCTTTGGGATAAAACAAAACAAAGGATAAAACTGCAAAGAACTCACGATGTCACACCGAAGGTTAACCCGTGTGGGACCGAGGAGACTTTGTAGTACCTCAAGGGGATGGCCGTAAGTCATGGGCTTCTTACAACTCATTTGGATTTGCAAGAGTCCAGTGTTTGATTCCCAGTGACATCCTCTCCCTTGTGTGGTGATGTCACCCCCTTTGTTGGGGGATTTTGTTTGGTTCTGGTAGCCAACTACTTAATAAGAAAAAAGCGTTCAAGAAATTTGTATTTGTATGTGGGAGGGATGATGATTTGCTTATGAAGGGATACATTATGTACTGGAGGCTTGAAAGAGGCAGTTTCGAGTTTCGGAGCGAGATGTTTGTAGTGCAATCCAACCACAAATATCTCTATCCAAAACTCAAGATTGTCTCCTCCAAGCCTTCAAAGTACATGACTGGCTTCCTCATTAACAAATAATATTCACTACTTGCATACAACCATGTATTGGCTGGACATTTTGTTATTTTAGCAAGGTTGATTGCAAGGATATAGAGTCTAAAAGAAGGAGTGTGCTAGGTAAAAAATGATCCCCTGTCATTCATCATAAAAAAACACTATTCATCTGCATTCCAATTCATTCCCTCTAAGAACCTAGAGTATAAAGATCCAACAAAAATTAGAAGTTTCAAAAAAGGAAACATTTGTACAATCCACCACTATTCTGTCTAAACATCATACTACTAAAATCACAAAGACCTCTATAATATCACGATTCAAATTTGAATAATAATATTATAGAAATTGAATTGCTTTTGTAATAGCCATAGGATACTTTCTACTATATATTGTATATTCTATTTGTGAAATATTTGAAAATCAAATGGATACTTCTAAAAAGATTTCAAAGAAACTTTTCAAACAGCAAAACTATAGATAAATTCCATGTCTTTTTAAAATGTAATATCAAAGAATAAGGAAGCACCAATCGCCAGCATTGCTCTACATAATCAAATGTGAAGATTCTACTTACATACTTCACGATATTAATTCATTCTTATTCTAATGTTTTCATCTTTGCAAAGGTTAATTTGAAAAAATTACAATATAAATCTTTTCTTTAATTACTTTATATTGCACTATCATTTTTTTCTAAAGAATATTGTATGAGGATGTCAATATTTCATTTAAAGATTATACATACTTTGTTTATCTACATTCTATCACATGAAAAATTGATGAAAGTAATATATTTAATGCGTAGCAAAGCAAGCTCCAATCACTAGTCATTATTTAAAATTTACAACGGAAATCCTAAACAATGGTCCCCTTTCATTGACCATTACAAGCCACAATTCATATGCACTCCAATTAAGTCCCTCTAAAAACATAGAGTACAAAGATAAAAAAAAATTAGAAGAAGTCTTATACAAGGGACCATTTGTACAATCTAAGACTATTTTGTCTAGAAATTATTACTTAAAATTTACAAGGGGAATCTTAAACTATGGTCCCTTGTCATTCACCAGTAGAAACAACAATTCATCCACACTAGAATTTAGTCAATGTTAAAAATTGTAAATTACAAAGTCTGATACAAAAAATTAGAAGTTCTACATGAATTCCAATTGTAAAATCCACAAGTATTTAGTGTAGACATCATTTGTTAAAATTTAATAAGGGAATCTCCAAAAATTTGCCCTTGTTCTTTGTTTATATGGGAGGTTTAGGGTTTAAAGTTTAGGGTTTAGGGTTTACAATTTGGGTTTACAATATACAAGGCGTTTTCAAATGAGAGGACAAAAATTGGTTAAACATTCCCACATGAATGTCACATTGGATGCTTCTTGCATTGAACGGCATCTATGGGCATAAAAAAAACCTTTTCTGGAATCCAATGTTCAAAGAATAATTTCAACATTACTTCCACGGCAGACGGAGCATGTCAAACGGAAACATTGGTCGAGAGGGCGGACAGAGAAGGTGGACGGAGCCAAAGCGGATGGCATTGTCTGGAAGGTTGCGAAGCAAACGTGTAGGTGGTCGGCTATCCTTGAAGCGGATGAGAAGGTGGTCGGCCGTCACGGCGGCAGACGGCGGAGTTCCGGCAGGCGGACAGCATGTTCGGGGCAGGTCTGCACTGGCCGTCCGCCGGTCCGGTGCCGGACCACTTTTAGGTCTGGTGGCGGACGAGTATAAGGGCGGACGGTTGCTTTCATTTTCTTCACTTCTTCTCTCCGCCACTTTGTTGTGAGCCAAGTCGGATGTTCTGTTGTTGCCACGTGTTTAGCGTGGTGCTGACTGCGCCTACTTGGTGGAGAGAAGGGGTCCAACTTTTAGTACGGCAAAGCTTTGACAATTTATTTCACAAACACCGGTGTCAAGTCTACACGTATAGAGATTATTTTATTGCAAGTACTTAAAAATTCAAATTCTCGATCATGGCCGTTGAGGGTGCTGCGGGTACTAATGGAATGACTTCAAGTTGTGACTAGAAGAAAAAGGGTAAAGTGAAGGGGGTCGCACATGGGCTTCATTATGAGATTTTAGATGATCCTAACATCCTGGTGGAGAGCGGTTGGAAGTAAGAGGAAGCAGCATATTAGAACTTTCATCAACCAAATAATGCCAACTTATAGGGCCGCAATTACATTAGAAGAAAGTTATCAGGGGTTGTGGAAAGAGTGCGACGTCTTGGAACAGCTGGTAGAATTTTTGAAGGATCAAAACAAAACCTTGAAGGCCTTAAACAATGTAAGAGAGTCTTTCTAGCTAGCTCAAGAGAGCGATCAATTGTCTCTTCTTTTAGATAAGGGCAAAGGAACTGATGCACCCAACACATTTATGATGCATAATAATAAAGGGTGGGAGCAGTTGGAAAAAGAATTGGTGGAAGCAAATTGAAGAAATGACATTCTTTAGTCTAGGTTGGAACAAATGGAACAAGTACAAGAGGTCATGGATGAGTGCAAGCCTCAGAGTGGATCGGAATTTCGATGGTTGGGGTGGATACAGCAACTCCAAGACAAACCCTTATTAGTATCCCGAGCAATGAATGGGCTTTTTAGACTTGCAAAGAATTTGGAACACAAATGCAAGATTGTGGAGGGCTTGTTGGAGAGGTTCAAAAACAAGCTGGAGCAACATCCATGGGGGTCTACAAAAATTACACTTTAGAGAACATGGAGGCTATGTTTGAGCCACTCAACCGCACAGGGAAGGAAGGGGAGAAAGACATCAATTGCGCCTTGGAACTAGAGGAGGGATGGGTCCCTTACCAAACACTCTTAGCACACATCAACAAGAAAGACAAGACACCGGTGCATGGTTTTAATGCAGATCATGAAATTTTGTAGGTGTTTGTGCCATTTGTCGGAAAAGTTTTGGCCCTGAAAGAGCCATAAGCATGGGCCACTGTCACTACACTTTCCATGTCACATGCATCATTACAGCATCACATTTTAGCTCGGCTTGTGCACATTGCCGTTCTCCTTTGAGCCTTAGGTTCTACAAATTGTTTGGTCTCTTGGAGGTTATGTCTATTGGCTATGAATACAATAGATGGACCCTTCCACTAGACCAAGCGCCCTACAAATTTCAAAATTACCCCAACATTGGAGGAAAATATTGAACTAAGATTTAACAGAATTAAGAAATGCTTTATACAATAAGGCTGAGGAACCGGTGGATTCCTTCATGTGAATGACCCAAAACAGAGAGGTTGAATTCCGGTCCCGTTCAATTGAAGATCTCGAGGCTCTTGAATTGTTTTATCGCAATATAGAGGGGCATTGGAGCGTGCAACGTGACAAATTCTTCTACTTTCCAGAAAAGTAGGTGCAAAAGGAAAAGATGACCAATGGGTAGAGGTGGAGGCTTCAAAAGAATTCAGCGATCAATATGCAGCATATAACCATATTTTGATAGGCAGAGCCCTTTTCTTGTCAAAGTTGGAAGAAGCTGTAGAAGTTTGTTCTCTTGTGGACGTAGATGTGGAATCAAACATTGGGGACCAATTAGTGGAGGTGGCCGGGATGTTTGACAAGAAGATTGGTAACATCATAGCTCAGTGGAGAACGTTCCGACTGGAAGGAGAGACCCAAGGTACTGCGTTGCAAATCAAAAGTGATGACGAAGCTGTCAACGAGTTGTTATTGAAGGTGGAATTTGCTTTAAGAGCCTTGAAGTTGAAGTTAGTGGATTTAACTCCCAAACAAAATAAGAAACAGAAGGTGAAAGATGATGATGACTATTCTCCGGAAGCAGCACAGCAATTTGCCGTTATTGATCGGCAGACCAAATCCATACGACACCCGGGTGTCGAAAGTCCAAGGGCCATGGCTTGCTAAGAAAGTCTGAGAAGCGCCACTAAAGAGGAGGGCAACGCACCAACAAAGGGCCATCTTGTATTTTGGAATAGGGTACCGATGATAGATTGAAATAGACATGAACATATAGGTCTATTACAAATTTACAATTATGGCACCCTATGGATTGTTGTTTGAATGCTAGGAGGATTGAATCACTACAAGGGAGCAGTGTCAATTCGGACATTTTTTTGTCAATTTTATGTCAATTTGGACATTATTTTGTCAATTTTCTGTCAATTCGGACATTTTTTTGACAGGATTCTGTCAATTCGGACATTTTAGTCAATTAGGACGTGTCAATTCGGACACTGTTTTCTTGTAGTGAATACTACTAAATGACTATGCGTATGATATGTTTTGACTTTTAATTGGCTTCTAATATGTATGTATCTACGCTTCTTTTTCTTTATCTATATCTATATCTATACTTCTCTCTCTCTCTATATATATAAATATATATTCATGTACAAAACGTTTTGATGTATTTTCAATATCTATTATTTTTGATTCTATATTATGGCAATTGTTATTCATGACAATTATCTTGGCTATGTAATAAGTATATCATTTAAACGTGTGAGGGTTTTGCTCCATTGGAAAATGGTGAGACTTCCTTCTCATTTGAACATGACCTTCTCAATTGTGTTGAAAAACAAACCTTATATTTTGATTACTTGGAACTCCGAATTGTATATGACTATGAAATTACCAATTTGTGTTTAAGCAAAGAAAGACTATATAGAAGTTTAAAGTACGGCAAGCAGTACATTTAAATCCATGGCCAAAATCCAGGCATTATCCATCTATATAAATTTCTGTCATTATGTGAATGAAGAAGGCCTTGCCTTATATTTTAGATAATGAACAATTCATTAGCCATAAAATAAGTACATGTGGGTGTGGAGACCACAAATGTAGAAGTTTTAAAATATAGTATGCATGACTCTGAAATCCATGGCCACATTCAATTCATCACGCATTTCCTATATTCCCTAAATGTCCAAGGACTTCCTTAAATTTTTGAAAGTTTGCTTTAAATTGACCAAGAAGTCAACATGGTGAACATTGGTATTCATGTTTTTGAAATTGTAACCATACAAACTTGAAATGGACCCGTTACAAACCACATAGAACAAAAGTATTGTCGCCCAAAAAATTGTGGCCTTCTGCATTCCATATTAAAAATGCTAGCCTAATTAGTTAGTCCAATCCGCCACCGTTGGCCCCGTCTGACATCGGATTTGACGGAGGACGCATCCAACCGCATGTGCCGTTCGCCGGCGTCGGCCCCATCCGCTACCTACGGCCCCGTCCGCCACTGGAGTTGGCGTCCGAAGCATCCAACCACATCTGCCGTTCGAAACCGTCTTCCCCGTCCGCCACCGGAGTTGGTGTCGTACGTGCCCAACCGCATCAGCCATCCACCTCCGTCATCCCCGTCCGCCATTGTCGGCACCGTCCGACCGCAGTTGCCGTCTGCCACCACCTGCCCGTTGGACAGCACTTGTCGTCCCCGACGTCCGCCAGGTCCGTTCCTTGAGTCCATCCGACCGATGGGAAGTCCGTTTTCCTTCCCAACTGTCACTTCTAGCTGAAAAGTATGAAGTGTGAGGAAGAACTCATTTTGAAGCACTCCCAATGAACTGAATGCTAAGATCTCCAAGGGCTAGGCGCTGCAAATGAATTTTTGTGTCCCTTGCTTGGTGGTGTATAGTTTGGTGGAAGGGAGGGCCTCGTTTTGCAAGGCTTTGTGGAGGCATTGATTTTTCATTGTTGACATTGTTTTACATGGTGCATATGATTTTTAATCTTTCCAAGATCAAGGATTAGAACCAGTCAGGATGAGCAAGGATTTTTCTGATTGGTACGGAGTCGCAGAAACGGGTAAAGTACAATGCAAGGCTTGCAAGTGTGTGTTCAGCAAGAAAGTGAGCCATATGTTGAGTCACTTGAGATATGAAGGTCCCTCTGGTTCTCGTGATACGGGAATAAGCTTATGCTCTTGTTTGACATCTGAAATGAAAACTCTATTTGTTTGTTGCAAAAGGCTATTCCCACAAAAACCTGTTGCGCATGGAGTTGATGGCAACGACATGCCCATGTCCGGAAGTAATCTCTTGAGGGCCCGTTCGGGCACACCGCGTTCTACGCAAGAAGATACATGTACAACACCAAAAGAAGTTGTTTGTGTGGATTCCAAAGGTATACCACTAACAGAAACATCCGGTGAATGAGAGACTCCGAGGGCATCAAGTAGTAGACCTCCTAGGACATAAAGCAATCTATTGGATGGCTTTTAAGAAGCCAAGAAATGCAAACTGCATGCAATGTGGGCCCATTTTTTTTATGCAGCAAACATATCATTTTCAGTAGCTCAAAATCCAACCTTCAAATAAGCAGTGAAGATGACGACTGAGTGTGCAAGGCCGTACACTCCGCCCTCATACCATGATCTACAACATAAATTGCTTCAAGAAGCGAAGGTTGATCTTGCGGAGAAGTTGTATTAAAGAACTAAAGACAGCTTAGGGAAATTTGGAGCAACATTGTCCATTGATGGATGGAGCTCAGTGAAGAATCGCCCATTGATAAATGCCATGCTTGTATCTTCAGTTGGTGAGCATTTCCTTGGATCCGTATATACAAGTGGAGAAAAAAAGACGTCGCCGTATCTGGTGGCTATCTTAGAAAAATTTATAGAGCAAGTGGGTCCCAAAAACGTGGTGCAAGTGACTACAGATAATACTAATGCAAATCCGGTAGCATGGAATTTGGTGTTGTCGTAGCACAGAAAGTACAAAATCCTTCTCTAAGGCCTTAATGGACCCTAAAGTGACTCGTGTATCGTTTCACAGAGATCTCGGTGTAATTCTACTAAGTGGCCGGAATGTAGTGAATTGGTATCCCAAAACAAACCCCAAGTACTAGTCTAGACCGGATCCAGCTCCAGTAATCCGGAACCGGAAACTCCTTTCCCGATTATATATCCGGTCTAGAGTATGTAACTATATGTAATAAATTCGAATTTAACCTTTGGACCAAGAGGGATCTGCAACTTTAGGCTTCAGGAAGGAAGCTTAACTCCTACCCTCCGAGTTTTAACGTGTCAGAAGATCCACAATATAAACTTGAAAAGAAAACTTTGACAAGAACAACAAGAAAGAGATCGTCCTCACAACTAGACCGGATGGGCTACGCAGGCTAGCAGGTCACGCAAGAAAGTCTGGATTCTCCTAACAATTACTACAATGACAAACTATAAGACAATCTACGGCCTAGGTAGAAAAGGGGCGTCAGGAACAAAATGGGAGAGCTATAATACTTCTTGACAAAAGCCAGCTCTAATCCTCGCAAGGAAATCCTATTGTATCCTGTCTAACATGCAATCTCTCCAGGGACTGGATACTTCCTGTATCCAAGTTTCACTTCCTCCTTACCCAAATCTGCACGATCTCACTGCTCTCACAATAACACAGACAAGTGCTAAAAGGTACAGCTCACAATTGTAAATTGGAAAACTCCAACGATATTTGCAGAAAATTGGGAATACAAAGTATGGAAAATGCTACCCGGATCAAACCTAAAATCCGCCTTTAAATACTAAACTACACCTCAAACTCAAAAAGTACATAAAGCTAAATACAGCTAATGGAATGACACGTTTCATTCTTAACTTCATGTCTAATTTAGGTAACTTAAGCTACAGTAAAAAAACTCCCACTAAAAGTGAATCTTAGATCCTAAAAATCCGGAATCAACTTGAGTCCTAACTTCTTCTAAACTAAAAATATACCTTACACATCTATTTGTCAAAATTAGGCATGCAGCCCTACAGTCACTGTTAGAACCTTCACCTACTTTCTAATCTTCTTAACTGGAGAAAACCCTGCCTTTGCTGGTCCCTTCCGGGTCAAGGGCTTCTTTCCGATCTGCGGCCTGGCAATTTGTTTGGACCGGGCTTTGGCCTTCAATTTGGCCGCCTTCGCCTTTGTCGCTCGGGTCTCTGCCAAGGCCTGGTCGGGATCCGAATAAGGTTCAGAATCCTGGTCGGAACCGGATTCCTCTTCATCATAGTTGGAATCCTCTTCTTCTTCCTCTTCCTCCTGAACCTTGGTGAATTTCTTCTTGGCCGACTGTGGCTCAGGAACCTTTTTCTTATGCGGGACTGGAGCAGGCCTTGCTACCTTGCTCTGAGGTGTTGCATCTCTTGTAGCCGGTTTCCTGATTAGGCCCTTACTCAGTGAGTCGGATGAAGTGCCGCGAACGGCTCCAGTCTCTGTCTTCACCACGGACTGCATCAGGGTCGTCATCTTCCCTGCATCTCCAAACTGCACCTTCTTTCCGGGAGTCTTGGGAGAAGACTTGGAGGGTGAGAGGGCACTGATCTGCTTCGTCTTAGCACTCTCCTCCGGAATGGACCCTCCTGGTCCGGTTGCCGGTTCCGGTCCTTGTGCCTTTGCTGGATCCGATCCCGTCACCTTTATGATCTCCAAATCATCATCCTCCGGATCCGGGTCGATAACTTTGGTGATTTCCACCTCAGTCTCTTGCACTTGACTTGTCTTGGCTTCCTGGTGCTCCTCTGGTACAGGTAGGTTTGGTTGCTTGTGAGAAGTCTCACCTTTACCCTTGTCCTCTACTGTTGGCTGCTGAACTGGTTTGTGATCCGATTCCGGTCTCGGTGCAGGATCACTTCGAGGGTTTACCTCGCGCATCATTTCTCGCAGCTGCTCCAATGTGGACTCCATCTTCTTGTGATAAGTCACCATAGCCAGTATGAGCTTCTGATGCAGCTCTCGTCCTTCCACCATTACTTGTTGGTCAAACAAGTTAGCCTTGTTGACAACTTCACTCGGATGGGTGATGAATTCCCGGATTCGGGAAATGGTGTCTTGCGTCTACTTGGAGAACGTTTTCTCTTTCTCCACCTTTTCTGTTTTCTGGCGCAACTCCTGTTTAAGAGTGGCCACTTGGCCAGAAAGCTTTGCCAGTTCTTCCTTGTTTTCACTCTTCTCCTTCTCTTAAGTAAGCCGTATTACCCGGGTTAAGGCTTAAGCTGGGTGGACGGCGCCCACTGTGGTGCAGATGGTCTGCAGCGCCCCTCGCTCTATCGCGTACCGGTTCCTGAAGTTGCTCAATTCTCGGGTGATTCTCTCTAGCGGCTCGTCTCCCCAAACCGGATCAGTATCCTTGGTTTGCTCTTTCTCTACCTGACTCTTTCCTCTCGTTTTCTCACCCTTATCATCATCCTCACTCTCATCCTCATCATCCTCAGACTCACTCTGGTCATCCTCATTATCTCCCTCATCTGAGGATTCTTCCTCATTTCTGGTCTCAAGATCTAAGTCCGGAACTTCAAACTCTACTAGGGCAGCAGCGGCCTCATACTCTACTTCTTCCTCTTTTGTCATCACCCCCTCAGAATGATACAAATGAAACAGGAACGGACAGATGGCGGAAGGCTTGGCCTTTCCAACATTATTCACCATTTTCAGTACTTGGTTCTGGAAGACCACTCCCCAATCTACTTTCCGGTCTCCAGACAATGCGCTAAATATTGTGTTTGGCTAATGTCAGAGAAACTCGGCTTGACCTTTCCGGGTTGAAAATGGCCAAGACATACTGTAATAACCGCTTCTCTCTCTGATTGATACAGTCGGTGACTGAGAACCCGTCTTTCTTATTAATTGGGTTTCGGAACTTATCCACCGTATACTTGTGTTTCCGGGATGCACTTCCTTCACCTTCTTGGCCAAATAGGTAGACCTTCCTCCACATGTCCGCCGTCCATTGCTTGGACTTTGCATGGATTGTGGTCGCGGCGCGAGTTGGTGCTCCAGGCCACAATTCCGCCACTATTGCTTTGCTTCTGAAGTCCCATGGTCGGATCAGGAACCCAGCGCACCCCATCTGCTCCAGATCTTCCTTCAGCTCCGCCAGCTCCAACTCCTTCTTGGGCAATCGTGGCGTCACATACCGGAGCGAGATGGTGGTTCCCCTGCTCTAACTTGCAGCCATCTCTTCTTTCGTTAGGATGCGGCCGGTCTACTCTCGAAAATCGGAAAAAGAGTGGTCCTCACGGCTCTCTCTTTCTCTCTTTCAGTTGTGCAAGCCCTAACGCTAAGCTGGGATGCTAGCAGACCTCTCTCTTGCGCTTAATGTTCCTCACGCACTCTCTTCCGCAGTCCGTCAACTCAAAACCCAATATTGATGCTCAGACCGGAAACCAGTAATGGTGCACGTTGCTACAACTTTCAGTCAAGTCAGAAAAATGTAAGTGACCAGTCTTTGGACAGATGGGGTTTAAGAGAGCCAATCCCAGCTGATCTTAATGATTCCCCTAATCTAGGCTCTGCCCGTTAAACCTGTCCGTTTAGGATTTCCATTTACTAATGATTAGAACGTTCCCGTAGTTCCTTAGGGTTAAGTAGGTCACCATTGGATACCGGTTCCTGTTATCCCTTTCCTGATCCGGTCTAGGCGAATTCGAACTTCGATTTCTTGTTTCCGATACATTCGGTTAGTCTTTACATCGATTCTTGATTAGTCCACTTCCGGTTTCCGGTTCTAAACATTAGACGGTCTATAACTATCTTAGAATCAAAAAAATTTACTGCTAAGAAGAATATTATTCCTTCATTTATATTTTAAATTAGTAAAAGTGGATTCTCAGGTTCTGATAGGTGTGGAGTAAATATTCACACATCTTCTTCCAAGGATGCATGGTGCACACCTTGAATTTGTTGCTCAAAGATTTGGGGGGCAGAAATGGATATCAGATTTAGTGAAGGATGCCGAGCTTGTGGTAAACTTCTTTAGGAAAAGGCACAAACCTCTTGCTATATTTTGCAAATACGAGACAAAGCATAATTTATTGAAGCCGTTGAGAACCAGTTTTGCTTTTTATTTTATCATGATTGACCGCTTGTTGGAGGTGAAGAGCGCAATGAGACAGAGTGTGGTGGACCCACAATGGATTACATACGTGAACACACTCAATGACAGCAGAAAAGGCAAAGCACGACGACATCTGGGCAAGTATACAGTATTGTTGTGGCCAAGCATTCTTAGAACTGTTGAACCAATGTGCAGAAATTGACTGCCCCAGTTCTAGGAGGTCTACATGATTTGGATGCAAAGACACCATACATGGGGAAGGTGTTGCACATTATGAGGAACTTAGAAGAATATGTTCTTCATTTACGAACGGAGCCTTTTTGTTTGGACACTGAGTAGACAGAGCCGTTGGAGGCAGCGTTCAAAGATCGACGCAAGAAGGGAGAAACTAATCTACATTATGCAGGAGCTCTCTTGAACCCGTACCTTCTTTATAATAAACAACTAGCCAAAAATCAGAATGCAACTGATCGATGCAAGGGTGTTATAATGAAGATATGTGATCTTAAAGAGTACGCAGGGGTGGTCAAAGAATTTCTAGCCTTTTGACATAGGGACCTTCCGTTCCACAACATGTTGGAGCTCGGTGAACAAATGCTGTCGGCACACGCTTGGTGGGACTTTGAGAGGGCATGTGGAAAACTCATTACTCCAATTGCAAAGAGGATATTGGCCCAATCTGTTGTACGCGCAATCTAGGCGTAAGTATCCTTAACACAAAAATGTGCCAAGATAACACGAAATATCGTCCCAGGGAATTTCCGGTTTCTATGTAGCATATTCTAGGTATCCGGCTTTTCTATCTTTCTTTCTTCTCACCTACTCAACCTTTTTCGGATCCTTTCACAATCCGGACCATAAACTATCCGGAATCCGGTTTACGTCTCTTCTTCCAATCCGGTTTTCAATACCTCTGTTTTACCTTTAGAGGGTCCACTAGTTGATCTTTTGAGGGGGTAGCGACTTCACCACTCCTGTTCTCCTACAATTCTAACAAACACAAACAACAACACCCAAGTATTCGAAACGTTGTAGCAAGACAAAAAATCCGGATCCTCACAACTTCCAGATGGCAACTCCGGACAGGAGGTCACTCAGGAATACTTCACTCTTCCTTACTACAACGACAGATCTCAGAATCCGGAATAAGTTATAGGAGTGTGATCTTTCTAGAGGTTAGATGTATCCTAAGGTTGGCAGATCTACTGGACAGGTGGGGGCTTCCTCGGGCGGGCGCTTACCTCCACACGGCTTAACAACCGGACTCGCTTCCCCACTACTCTGTGGTCTGGACTACTCTTCTGGTAGTTTAAAGACACTATGCGCAACTCCTAAGTCAACGATCCAACAACATTACAATAGCACACTTTTGACTCAGACCATATTCTACTAAATCCGAATTCCTCCTCACCCGTCCTTTCCTTCCAACACCCAGACCACAGGTCAACACAATCCGGATACACTGATAAAGCCAAAACTGCATACCCAAGGGCTTAAATTTCGAAAAAGGAATGAAATACAATTGAATATCAACTAGGAGGGAATGAGAGGCAACTAACTTGCTTGCCCTTAAAAACCCAAAACAAAACCAAAGTCAACACCCTAAAAGTGAAAAAGGGCTCCCCACAAACCGGGGCAACCACACAAATACACCAAGGAAATCCCGAATAAACCGGGAATTCCTTATCCCTACGTTTCCGGAAATCGGGCCCACGCTTGGAATCCGATTCCAGGATAAAACTATCCAAATTCTAATCCATCTCCACAAGTAGTCCCCTTCTAACTACTTGGCCACCCGAGATTTCTTTGAACTCCCGGCTCCCTGCTTGGCTGTCAACTTACCAGAACCCTTTGTTGGCGTCATTTTTGCTGCTCGAGGCGGATTCTGACGGGTTGCAGGAGACGTCTCGTCCTCCTCCGTATCTTCCTCAGATTCTGAGCCCGACTCAAACTCTCCAAACTCGGAATCTTCAATCTGTTGCTTCACCGACTTCTTGCTTTCCGGTTTCCGCTTTTCCGACTTCCGGAGTTTCAACTGCCTCTCAGGTTCCACCATCTCAAGTTCTTCATTCGGATTCGAGATTTCGGCCTCCACTATTTCCGTCCTCTTGTTCAGCCGGGTTTCCGGCTTGGGTTCCGGTTTCGTCTCTGGAGCCGGATCTCCTAAGTCAATCAATTGCGTACTCCGTGTTGGTGACTATTCTGACATATGAGGGAATCTCTCCGGATGCTCTCTTGCCGGATTGATTGTCTCCAAACGTTCTAACAGATCTCTCCGGATCGGCAACCTCTGCCCAACCTTTCTGGATCCCGACGAAGACTATGAAGAAGGGGTAAAAGTATTTACCGTGCCCCACTTCGGGAAATGACTCGAGGAAGGCATCCTAGGCATTTTAAAGAAGGACTTCAAGCCTGGATCTTCTTGTGTTCCGGAAGTTCCGGCTCCATGCTTGCCTGGGGACTCCATAAAGATATCCGAAAGTAACCCAAAGTCGTCCTTGGCCACATCCAAGTGTCCCAGCAGCTGCCTCATATCGTCCAAAACGATCTTCATCTTGGCCTCGTAATCGACCAGAACCTGCAGCACTCGGGATCCGGTAATAATGCCGTCGTTCTCGAGTTTCTTCGTGTAAAGCGCGGACCGGATGATTTGATGTTCCGGTTCTTCTACCAACAGCTTTAAATCCCTGACTAGCTTCAGGGCATCCGTCTCCTTCTTCCGGGCTAAGATCGATTGCCCCTTCGTCCAGTAGAACTTGTTCTTGTAGTGATCTTGCTCCGCCTTAAGCACCTCGATCTGCTTGTCCTTCTCTTGGAGTAGTGCCGGATCGGGTCTCTTCCGGAGTTCGTTGAAGATCTGATCCGTCTCAACATTTAACTCCCTGGCGACGCCCGTGATGACCTCTGCCATCTCGGCGTGCATCTTCCGGCATTGCACCATCCATCGGGTTCCGGCCTCATAGAAGTCGGACACATCGGAAGATTCCGGTGATGGCTGGGTGAGGGACGGATTCGGTTCCGGCACGTCTAGACTCGTTCTTCGTGTGTCCGGATTAGTGGTCTTCTGTCGCTTCTTCTTCTCCAGTGGCTTTGGTTCCGGATCCTCCTCTTCCTCTTCTTCTTCTTGTGTCGCTTCTCCCGTCGGCTTCAACTCTTCCGTGAATCCGTACTTCAGGATCTGCATTCCGGTCTCATAGGCAACTTGTTCCGGCGGGGTCATGTAAACCAAAATAATGATACATGTGGAACAAGTAAGTGCTGAGCGAACTCTGCTTGGCCTTGTCAATAGCCATCGCCATCTTCTTGACCTTCTGGTGGATTATGGTCACCCAGTTCACGACCCGGCCTTTGAGTGCTCCAAAAATCGTATTCGCCACCGTAACCGTAACCCTGGTTGGCTTTTCCAGATAGACGATGGGAATCAAGAAATTCAGTAACCGCCTATGGCGCTCATCGATACAGTCATTAACGCTGAAATCCTCCTTATGGTGCGGCGGTTTCTTGAACTTGTCTTTATAAAACTTATCCGTCCGGGTCGCATTTCCGGATCCGGACTGCTTCAACTTGTAAGTTTGCGCCCACATTCCTTCTGTCCAAGATGCCAACCGACCCCTTGGCGTCGGCTCAAACTGGTTTGGCGTCCCCATAACCAACTCACGAAGAAAATCTTCACTCCTAACTGTCCAGGGTTTGCCGGATGAACCCGATACACCCTAGTTTGAAGAGATCTTCCTCTAACTCTAAGCGCCCAACAAAGTCCGACGGAATGACTGGGTACAGGAGTTTGACAGAAGGAATAGTCTTTTGCCCCTGCGCCGATGATCCCGCCATCTGCTTGTCCTACAATCCGGTGCAATCGGCACCCTCCTTTCCTTCTCTCCCTATCCGGCCTAACTCACCACTCTTTCACTCTTCTAAAAGAAACGCGCTCCAAAACCTGCAAGCACACACACCTCCTCGAGCGGAAGAAAGAGGGAGAAAAACAAAAGGCCCATCTGCTTAAGTACCCGGCCAGTGACCGACACCCGTTGGTTAGACCATTTAATGCGCCGCCATTTGCAAACGGATCCCTAGTTTTCATAGGCCGGACCCCTAGTTTGTAGGTTGCCTGAATCCGGATCCCATTCCGGTTTCTGGATTCCGGCTAAAGTCCGTTTCTTACCTATTCTACAAGTTTGTGCAAGCTGGAATTTCCTAACTACCTAGTTTCTACTAAATGTTCCGGTTTGCGGCTTCACTACTACAAATTTTTGAAAATATTTACGGAATTGATCCTAAACTAGTCCGGATTTCTAAATATTGACATTGTGTGTTCCCACACAACCGGTGTCATCATCTTTGTATGAACAAAATTGGAGTAGCTACTCCTATGTTCACAACAAATCTTGGAACAAGTTGACGACGGAGAGGGCAACGAACTTAGTGTATGTATACAGCAATTCCAAAGTCCTAGCTACATAATAGAGAAGGATGAGAAGAAGTGGTACCATGACAATGTAGACTCCGAGGAGTCAGAGCCGGGGTCCGGTTCGAAAGCGGAGGATGATAGGCCTCACTCGCTAGACGAGGTCCTGAACTCCGACACGGAAGATTTGCATGATGAATTGTACCGTAGTCCTAATAGGACCAATGAAGAGTGGGGAGGCAATGATAGAGATGCATTTGAGTTTGGATCGGGAGAGGAGAATGATGGATATGATGAGCGTGCACCTTCGATAGCCACATTTGTGGATGGATCTAGATTTTTGAATAGCGAGAAGGTTCTATGAGAAAATGACGATACTTACGTGGAGATAGTAGAGGCTAATAGGACAACGATGTCCAATGGGGGAATCAATGGAATTGATGAAGTCATTTGGATTCTCGAGTCTCCGTCCACAAAGGGGGCGCAAGAGAAAGATAATGACAAACAAAATGAGGGTGGAGGAGGTGACATGAAGGTCCAAGAGGAAGTCAGCAGTACATAAGATGAACTTCTCTCAACGTTGTGGGCGCTTTATTCCTCCCCTTGGAATAAAATGTACACAAGTCGAGGTTCTAGTTTTTGTCATAGTTAAATCTCTATTGGATTTTAACACATATAATCCAATTACGCCTTCCAAGCAATGAATCTTTTGATGTTGTTCCTAGTGTTAGCTTTGTCCACTTCTAATTGCTATAAAATCCAAAAGATGTTAGTATTGTTCAGATGGTTTTTACTATGACTGATTAACAATCAAACTTTGAATTGGTATTAGCCTAGAAGCAAATAAATGGAATAGTTTAATGGATAGGGTTTGGTTTACCCTTTCCAAATGGTGAAGAAAGCTGAAGTTAATCTAAATTCCTAACGTATAATTGGGGCTGAAGTGAATTTTAATTAATCTCTTTTGGGTAATTTTTGATAAGTTCTTACCCTCACTAATAGAAGACAAATTCAACTTGTTTCTAAACTAAATAGTTTTACCTTAGAGATGTTATTTCTATACTTGATGTGGTAAAAATGTAATTATTTTTGACTTCTTGATGTACGGTAATTTATTGATGAATTTTGACCGTGTTGGTTCATCAAAACTCTTACGTAATTCTTTTTTACCTTAAGTTCCTAGTTTTTTACTTCTTAGTTAATTGGATTTATTGATGAATTTTGACCATGTTGGTTCATCAAAGTTCTTATGTAATTTTTTTTTACTTTCTACTTCTAATGTGAATTCGTTTTACTATCAATATTTGATTTTTATCTTATAGGTAAATTAAAAGTACTTTTGACCTTCTTGGTAAAAATTATCTTACAATTGAATTTTGACCGTTATCCGGTTCACCAAAATTCTTCCGTAATTTCTTTTTTACTTTGGAAATTTGGAAACTACTTCTACTTTAATCTTTGGTTTCACTTTTACCTCAAATTAAAATAACCTAAAAGAAATTCTATTGGTTTACTTCTATTTTTTCCTTCCTACTTTTATTACTATTTCCTATTCAAAATAAATGTTGGGAATTTCTAGTACGATAGCTATTTGGAAATCATGTTAAATTCTTAATAATTTGAGTCAGTTTTTTATTGTAAATTTTAAACTCCTTGATAAATTGATTTTGGATAATTATTTCTAATTTGTTTCCTAATTTCTATCTTAAGTTCAAATTTCTTTTATCTTTTGGAATTTTTATCCTATTTCTAATTGCAATTGTTTCCTAGAGCTATTCAAATTTCCTATCTAATTTCAAGTTTCAATTCCTATTTCTTGTGGTTCTTTATGTTCTAAATTGCATTCCAACTTCTTAATTCCACAATGTTAATCCTAATTAACAATCCTAATCTAATTTACTAATTTGCACAATTAAATAACAAAACAATAAAAGAAAGGATTTTTTAAAACTTACTTCAAAAATCGTGGATTTGATGATGCCATCCTCATTTACCGTCATCGTGATCTGGTTGTAGTCGAAGATAGCATCCATATTGTCTTTCCTTTTCTTTTCTTCAATATAAGAAAAAACCAATTCTTTTCGTATTTTTCTTTTTTTTCTTTTTTTTTCTATAATTTTCCTTCTTTTGGAGATATTTTTTAAAACAAACCTAATCCTATCAAATCTAATCTAATGAAACTTTTGCTAATGACATAAAAGTCAATCAACTAAGAAATAAACTTTGTCAAGTTTTTCCTACTAATACTAATTTGGGAACAATTCCCAAAGTCAAACTATTCTTTATTTTGTTTTCTCTCCTTCATTTTCTTCTAATCTAATTAAAAACGTAGCTGATAAAGTCAACTATGCTTGGTTAGGAGCCTAATATTGACTTTTTTGGTCTCCAAATCCTTACTTCTATAACTATCCAAATTCTAAACTTTGTGAAGTATTTTATTGCAACAACTTGAGAGACGAGTGCTTCTAGTTCCCAAATGTTTGAAAGTGAGATCCAGAACAGGATGATTGCAACTCAGATGGTTTGTTCGTTTTGTTTTTTACAAGAAAATTTGATCTGTTTGGAGAGTTGTAGCTCCAACCAAGTGAAGAGACCAGATGACCTGGTTGACTTTGAGGACCTAGATGTAAGGTAAGCTCCCTCTCTTTGATGCTTGATCTGGCCACTTGTGACATGAGGTGCTCTGGTGAATGTCTCCCTTGTGTGAAATCTGAAATTTCTAAGCTAATAACTTGCTGGAGCTCTGATACTTCTCTCCCTTGTGTAAATCTGAAATTTTCAAGCTAAATAACTTGCTGAAGCTCTGGTGCTTCTCTCCCTTATGGGAAATCTGAAATTTCTAAGCTAATAACTTGCTGGAGCTCAGGTACTTCTCTCCCTTGTGTAATCTGAAATTTTCAAGCTAAGTAACTTGCTGGAGTTCTGATGTGATTTCTCCCTTGTGTAAATCTGAAATTTTCAAGCTAAATAACTTGCTAGAGCTCTTATGTGATCTCTCCCTTGTGTAATTTGAAGTTTTCAAGCTAAATAACTTGTTAGAGCTTTGATGTGATCTTTTCCTTGTATGGTCTAAAATTTTCAAGCTAAATAACTTGTTGGAGCTCTGATGTGATTTGGTCCTTCAGCAAATTTGAAATTCTAAGCCCAATAGCTTCTAAGGAACTTTGATGTTCTCTGGTCCTTATCAAATCTGAAATTTCTAGCTTGATAGCTTGCTAGTTGACTCTGAGACTCTCTTCCTTGTGTGAAATCTGAATTTTGAGCTTAGTGGCTTGCTGGGGAACTTTGATACTTCTTGCTTGTTCTAGTCCCTGGTTTGGAGTTTTTGTTTTAGATTCTTAATCCTACTTCTAATGGCTATTGCTCGCCTCCTTGGGTCTCCCTTTAAAGACCCCTTAATCCAAATTTTAAAGATGGAAAATTCTAACTAAATGCAAAGCTTTGCCGTCCGGGGGGATAGGGGTTAAACTTCAAGACAAGTTTTGGCAAGAAAATTCTAGATGAAATAAAAACTAAGTCTACGGCAATAGATTTGCCGTATTAGAGGAGTTAACCTCAACACATGGATGATTTTGACAAGGGAATTTGGTTTATTCTAAAGGAAACTATATCCAGGGCGATAGCTTTGCCATATTAAAGGAATTAACCTCAATTTCTAGACAACTTTGACAATGGAAATTCTTAAAACTCAACGATAAAACCTTGGTTCTAATCCAAAATTCTCCAAAACACTTATGACTCTTTTACGGACAACGTTTTTAAATGTCAAGGCTCTAGGGGGATGTTCTATGACGTGAGTCAAGATATCCCACACAAGGAGCTCGATTTGAAGGGGTTAGAAATCATGATTCTTTCTAAACATCAACAAAAAGAAATATACAGCGTGGATAACCTCAATTCAAGTACATATAAGCAAATAAGCAATTCTAAAGGACCCCAAAGTCCTTTGAAAGAGCTCAAAACACAAGAGAATGTTTGATAAAAGTCAAGGAGAAAAGCTCCAAATGCATTAAACAAATGTTTGGCAAAAAATCGCCAATTCCAACAACGTGGCCGCGTTTTGGCCAAAACTTTACAAAGAATAAAAGGGTTGTGAAGTGAGGGGAGGGAGAGGCCTTCTACACTCGCTCAAGGCCTCACCTTCCCCTTTAATTTCCTAATTCTACTTCCTAAGTAATTTCAAATTTTCTAATTAAAATTCTACACTAGTGCTGTGATTACTCTAACTTTTGGAGAAATGCTCCAAACTCTAAACCAACTGCGCCATTGTCTTTATAAGACCCAAATTAGTTCCAAGATCCTCCTAACCCCCTATTTTCAGGCCATTTTGTATATAAAAATCAACGTTCAGCATATCGCTTAAAAGGGTAAAATCCCAACTGTTGAAGATAATTTTATCTTTAAATTTTGACTGGCCAAGGTTGTCGAGGAGGTCCAAAATAGTAAAAAAAGAGTCTAAGTTGACTCCAATCAAAATTCGGGAGCTCCTAGTGTGCCGGTCAACGTAATGAATCTTTTAAAATCCGTTAAAATTTTGTTAGCGCCGTCGGTTCTGGTACTTGTTGGGGTCAGAATGTGATGGAATTTGGTCAGCCGCTTTATTAGCACTAAAAATTCTATCCTGATTTTTAGTGGGATTTTACCGCCACTTTGGGATATTCTACGAAATTCCCAATGCATAAAAACATAGCTGACTTTCCAGGGAGTCATTTCCGCAATTTGAAAAATTACGAAACTTTTTGAGCAACTTCTAGGAAGTTTTCAAATGCCATGTGCAAATTTAAAATTTCTTTTGCACTAATCTAAGGAGTGTGTGATTTACAACCTTTCAGTTTAATTTCCACCCGGAGGGGAAATCATTCTCAATATAAGTTAATTCCCTTTCAGAGGGTGGATCATCCTTGATCAACGGGATCTAGCCCTCTAGCTTCCTTGTTACGCTCCTAGCAGGTTTCTTAGTCAAAACCTCCATTTTTAGCCCGCGGATCGCTTGTAATCTCGGTTTATGATTTTACTTGCACTAATACATGACTTCTTTTCTATCTTCTATTTTCTATCTTAAGTATTTCACATGCCCTTCAAAAGTTTATTTCTGGGTGGTTTTGTGGGTTTGGCCATCAGGCTTAATTCCACCTGAACCGTCAAATGTTCTCTCAACTGCTTAAATAGACTTAATATTAGCTCATCGTAGTAATTAGAGTGGTTCCGGGTGTTTTGGTCAAATCAAATTTCATTTGTAGGGATTTCCTCCACATATCACATGAACATACTTATACTATCTTTTTAATCCTAATTAACCCTAAATATGAGCAAAAAAAAAAAAAAAAAATTTTGAGGTTCAAGTGCTAACTTGGGGGCTCACAGGCTTTGGTTTGAGAATATTGCGGAATTCATTGCAAGAAAGGACAAACCAAATGGAGTGCATCAAAATAGTAATGGATTTTTGATGGAGCATGGAAGCCCAATTTTTGCCAAGCAAGGCAAAGGCAAGCAACAACTTAGGGAAAAACCACAAAGACAACCACGTAGCGCTCCTCCCCGTGCCCTATTTGCAAGCAGTAGCAGAACTTGGGATGGTTCAAGGAACTTAAGTTTCAAAAAACGGCTTGCCCAGATTTTAGAAGAGAAGGTACCTTCCATCGATCAAAGTCACAGTTTAGTATCATCCACCAAAGATGATAAGGATGAGACCTTGGCTGCAATGGCACTTCGGAACGCTTTTTGCAGTATACCACCACGACAGAACAGAAGTTTGTCATCTCGTATGCCGCAATCTGAAAATGCAATCAAGATAACCATTTACAGAGGGCACACATTAGGGAAACAAAAGGTCAAAGGCGGCATTGAAGGCAATAAAAAAAGAGTTATGCAACCTTTTGCAATTTCTCCAACCAAAAAACTAAATGTGGGTAGAACTCCCTTTGATACACGGCGACTTGTTTCACAAACAAAAATGAAACCGGTTCCTTGTTCCAAGGAAGAGAAGAGGAAAGCCATATTGAAAGTAAAAATTGAAAAAAAGAAGGGCCGAAGAAAGAGGTCACGCACTTCGAAAGAAGTACAAGAGGGAAATTGGAACCTTCAATGCTCTTCAGACGACATGGAGGATGAATCTGACAAAGAAGACAACAAATGGACAAAAGAATGTGAGAGTAGCGAGGCAGAGGTGAAAGGAGATGATGATTACTGTCTTTAAATAGGGGTTGAAGGGATGCAGACTTAGGGATTTATGTGCATATATTACATGTACAAATAGCATGCAATGGGAAAAGGTTGTTTTTATTGTTTATTGTAGCACTACCATGCTTTTTTATGTAATGGAAAAATTTACAATTTTCTTTGGTGTGCAAAATTGTATAGAAATTTTGTTTCATTTTGACATCCATTTTATTTGGGTGAAACAATTTGTTTTATATATGAGTGTGTGTGTGTGTGTGTGTGTGTGTGTGTTTGTTTTACATCCTAATTTTTTGGGTACGCGTCTTAGGTTTAGGGATTTTGTTTCTTCTTTTTTAAATCCATGTTTTAGTATTAAGAACCGGAGTTAAACATTTAGTTGGTTTGAAATTTTAAATTCCTTTTCACATCTTGTATGTTTTTACTTTGACATTTGCGTTGGTAAGAAAATTTCACTTTCAATTTTTTTAGGTAGTACTTCTACGTTTAGGTGAATTTATCTGGTATTTTTATATCCTATGTTGTTAGGTTTTGATCTTTGGAATCTTCTAAAAGTTCTTCATATTTTCTCACATCAAATTTTTTTTGGCATTGTAAAAAATGGTTAATGACCATTTTTCCTTTCTTTCTACATTCTATTTTTTAGAGTAGGTGTTTTTGGTTTAGGTCTTTTAGGTCTTTAGGTTTTTAGGACTTTTTTTAGAGTAGGTGTTTTTGGTTTAGCTCTACCAAATTTAGCATCAAATTAATAGGGTTTAGAATCCCAGGAATTATAATCTAGAAGAATCCCAAGCATCTTCGAGGCAAAGATGATTGGGATTTAAACACAAATTCCACTAAATTCCAGACAATCCACTAATGTTTTAGGCTGCTTAGAATTATCTTGGGCCCAAAGATAACCTGAAGTTTGAAATAGAATTCAAGAAAACATCGGAAACATGAAGAGGGACCATTTATCTTCAGGCCAAAGATAAAGTAAAGTCTCCCAAATGAACTCTAAAAAATTATCTAGAGCTCCGGACACTTAGAACTTATCTTTGGACCGAAGATAAAAAAACCTGAAAATTGAAGACCAGGCAAATTCTAAATACTCATGAAGTCTCTCAGTTTATCTTTGACCCAAAAGTAAACTTAATATCAAGACTATATTCAAGAAAATTAGTAAAACAACAAAGAAATACCATTTATCTTTGGGCCGAAGATAATTGGGTACCTCCCTTGTACACAAGAGAACTCATAAAACTCATCTTTGTGATGAAAATACCAGTATAGAACTAATGACAAAACCGGTCATCACGTTATCTTGGGGACAAACAAATACCACTTCATTCTTTAGACGTTATTATCATGACTTTATCTCCTTTATAATAGAAATTATCTTTGAGGCAAAGATAAAAGGCATGACTTGATTAATATGGAAGACCACAATTGCTGTCTAGAGAGAACTAGAATATCTATACGGCCGTAATTTATGAATATCATCCTGTTTGCAAGAATTTATCTTCAAGCCAAAGATGATTGTCTGTACATTTTCTATCTCCTCTCTCCTTGCCACTGAGAAGACAATGATTCATCGCGAAGTCTAACAATTTTTCTGCTTTGTCCAAATCCCAAAAATGAATACTGAGGCCAAGTACAACTACTCAACAATAGAGCCATTCCTGCAGCCGTTTGTTGATCCTATTGGCAACAAACTTGTCAATGACGAACTTGATGACTCTTATAGAATGCTCTGGAAATTTAAAGATCACATTGCTTTGTGGACATTCGAAATTTTGCGGTTTCATGAATACGTCTTCTTTCGGTACTGGGTGCATGGCAAGACATCATTCTTTCCATTAAATTTGCAGGAGAAGATTACTATGATCGAAATAGCTCAGACAAACTTAATTGTTATTGTACTTCGCAAGATCAAACAAGATGGGACGCAGGGCAAGCACAATCACTCCACCATTATAAACAATGCTGATGAAGCACCAAAGTTCAATATGAACGCCATAGTTGCGTCTCTCAAGGACTCTAGAACTCAGCATCTTATTAGAGAATTTGAAGACGCCAAGTACTTTCCCTGGAATGACAGCATTGCAAAGATCAATTTGCAAAGACTAAACGCAATTTGGGTGTCGTTGAACAGATATGTTAACAAGCATGTGAATAAGGTATCCACTCTGGGTCGATGCAAGAAGACAAATAAAAAGTCAGGTGAACTTCCAAACCGGAGTGACTCGGGAGCACATGTCTTTGCAAGTGGGGCAAGCAGTCAACGAAAGACTAGGCTGGATCCACGGAAAAGAAGTGAAGTGGAGGATCAAGGTGATCATCTGGATTTCCGCAAGAGAATTGTTAATGGCAAAGAGGAAAAAGAAGCTGCTCCAAAGAGGCCACAAAAACAAGCTGTCGCTAAGAATCGTTCGACGGTTAGGAGTTCCGGATCTATTCTAACAACTAAGGAACCTACCCCTCCAGAAGCTAGCATGCTCAAGGCAAATCACGAGAAGTTTACTAAAGTCCAAAATGACTTCTGGGATAACCATAAGCCATGCTACATCCTGGGACTGGCACCCTTTCCAGTGTCAATTTTCAAGTGTATTCCTGCAAAGGACAAACTCATAATTTGTGGGATTGAGGAAAGAGTTTTGATAGGAGTCAAGAAAATGCTACTAAAAATGGACGATCCGACACAAAGACAGCACCTATATTTGATGCATGTGGATGAAAATGATGAGCTATTGAAGTCCCCATCCAAGAATTGGGCAAACATTAAGGATGGAAAGTTCATGATAATTAACGGGCAGCATAGTATTGCCGTCTCCAAGTAATATCAGATTGGAGGGTGTAGTGACAAACAAAAAGAGGAATTGCAAACCTAGGATGCCGTCATTGTATGGATGCTTGATGCCGCAAAATTAGTAGGAATTTTGGATTTTTATAATGTGACAAACCATATCATTTACGAGAAGCCAACTTGGGGGAATCAGATGCTTGGTCTGAGGAATGTATGGATTCATAGCTTGCGACCAACAAATATTTCCGAGGATCGCGTCAATCAAAGGAACAACTTTGTGCATAGTCATCTCAACTATGCTGTAAGTTAATTATTGTTTCCTTATCCTTGAACCAAAGATAATATATAACTATCGTGCATTTAGATGATTGCTTCTTTGTACATGACATTTTCTTTATTCTGAGGTTTCTTCGGGCAGTTTTCCATTGTTTGTATCTTTGGCTCAAAGATATATG
Organism: Neckera pumila; assembly: GCA_963969595.1. NCBI lineage: Eukaryota > Viridiplantae > Streptophyta > Bryopsida > Hypnales > Neckeraceae > Neckera > Neckera pumila. Next base: position 5,402,653 of record OZ018418.1, read on the forward strand.
CACTAGTAGAAATTCAATGACCAAATTAACAAAGCATCAACACATTTTTGTTGACTTAGGTACTGCATCTACCATTCTCACTAAATCTATAAGTTTATCTTATTTTGATTAAATTCCTTCAAGTTTTTTTGTTAATTTCGGCACTGCATATTATCTTACCACATGCATTGTTGGGAGGAACGTGTCTACTCTATCTCTAGCATTTTCCAAATGATTGGCCTTCTAACCATTCATCCTAGACTCTTCTTTTTCAGAAAGTTGAGTTTGTAATTAATCTGAAGTCTACCTTCATTATCTAGTCCTCAGTTCATTCTTGTGTTGACCAATTACTTCATGCTTTCAATTCACTATGAAATAAATGCAAGTGTCAAATGCATACATTTTTCCAAAACATCAACTCATATTACCTTCTTGAGTCCTTGTACATTTGAACATGAATTGCAATATGCCACTAAATCTAAGGGAATTTTAAGAGAAAAAGAAACACACTGCACTTCATACTGCTCTTCATGGTTGAGGATGTCCTCACTTAGTCACACTGTGACCACATCGTATTACAACAGAAGTTGCATGTACTCAGTTGCTTCCTACCTTCAACTCAGTGACATATACCACTGCAGCATAGAATCAACTCCACTTCAGAAATTTCTCCGTCTCCATCTTCTTCCCAGAGAGTGTAGCTTCAAGTTTAGTTCTTTTTCGTGTGCTCCAAAGTAAAAATATTGAAAGATTAGCACATAAAGAGTTCCTGTTTACTTCAGAACAAAAATTTACAGGAGTTCAAGATGGCCAGCCTTCTAAGTAGGCATGTCTCCTAACATAATCCATTAATAGTGTTCTCACCAAACTGTTCCATACAACATGGGATTCCCTACTTTTCCACTATCTACACTTACATTTAACTACTTCTATAGAATATAAATGCTACATCTTGGACTTAGAGATTATTTTTCAAAATTCTCAATGTTTAGCTGCATAACAATTTCGTTAAATACGTTCAACATAGAAATCCAAGACCAACTTGACCTTGCAAAGCCTTCAAGAAACTAGAATTTCAAACAACTATGAGGACTACCTTCCCTTCTAGCACACCAGTCACTATCATTCCTCTTCCAGGATCCTCATTAACCATAGCTATTGTTGACTTCCCCAGCATATCTTTGTTCAACTCCTTTACTTCACCAAACAAACTCCCGCAAATAACAGGTGGAAGCAAGAAACTCAAAAATAGTCTCTACCCCAATTTGCAATATATCATGTACTGAATAAAATTAGTTGCTATGCACTATCATCTTTGCTTTCATTAAATTCTCATTCCTTCCATGCATTCCCTGTAGTCCTAAACTAGTATACATCTTCTAATACATCACCTTCAAATACAAACTACTCTGAATACTTTAACATCCATTTCTTCTTCATGTTCTGTTGGGACTCTGCTTGCCTGCATCTGCCATGGCAAATGAAATAGACAATGCCTCCTTTACTTCAATTGACAGACTTGTCCATGAAAGACGTCACCTACATGACATAAGAACAAGTAATAGTATTCTTTACTTCCATTTAATTACTTTCAATCATACATCGTCTGAGAACAAATGGGTGTTCCATGATTGACAAGTTCTATGAGTCTCCATACCAGATTTTTAAACATACTTCACTCTCTCCAGGTTGTAGCGCTTCCTAGGTGCATGGATCCCCTCAATCATTTGCGCAGAATACATAACAAATCCATTAAAGCACTTCTTCTTGAATCAGTACCTTCTTCTTCTTCTCAATTTATTTGCTTCATTTAAAACTATTATTACTTCATGCAGATCACAACTAGAGCTTTCAGCTTACAATTCCAACATGAAACTCAAATACCCTCCCTTTCATTTACAAGTGCTTCTATAATGCCTAGTACATTCCAGACACATCTCATTTTCCTTTACCTATGAAGAAAATCCACAAAATTAACTCTCTGCGTTGCTGTCATCAAAAGTTATAGAAGGTTTCAAATTTTTTAATAGCATAGGCATTAAGAGACGCCCCAACAAGAAATTCTAGAATGGACATGAATTCATTCTCATTTTCAGATGCTCAATCTACAAATTTTTCAAGAAAAAAAGCATAATCAATTAACATAGCCAAACATTTTCCTTCTAAACAGCAAGTGAACTGTTCATTAAAGAGCTAAGGTCATCAATAGAGACATTGCACCCAATTCTTTCCAAAAATCTTCATTAATGCAATACTGCATCACCATATATGAAAACACTTGTGCTACATTCCTCGTTCCTCTATTTTTCTTTCTCTATGTATTGACCTCCAAAATTTTATCATCCAAACATATACTACAAATAGTTGGACTACAACTTCAATGAATGGTTCTTGCGCATGTTACTTTGCAGTACTCTACCATGCCACATTTTCTACCTCTCCTCCAACCATGTTCATTACACCTAAGAACTAGCAAGGTCTTCTTTTCCTTTAGTTATTGTCAAATAAAAAATGACCTTCACTTTTGGTACTACAGAGTGCATTGTCTTAAAAACTTAGACACTTCCTTCCACCTTCTTCTACTAAAATCCAATTGTACCATCATCAATTACACATAAAAAGTAAACACAAGACAAGCATTACTTCGTGCAAATACCAGCAACTACTCTTTTCCTTAGAGTTGCACTACATTTGTGCCAAAAATGTTTACCTCCTCCATGTCCTCTTCTGCCTTCAATTGTTGTCCTCTAAGGACTCCCCAACATCCCTGTCAAACCTCATGGGATCCTCTTTGACCCCTCGTTGAACATTTCATTCAATTCAATGTCTCTTCTTCCTCCTGGTTCATTAGGAAAATAGTCTGGAACTTTAGCTCCTAATTGGAACCCCTCATAGTCCGCATTACGACCCATGGCAAACAATTTTGAGTCTTCCTCTTCTTTTGCTTGAATGTCCACTCTCTGCCCCTTCACCTTAGTTTGTAGAACTACTTTCCAACCTGGGTCATCTTCATCATTTGAAAAAAACACTTGGTGGTAATGGATAGGGGAAGCAAATGACTCATACCCAAATGGTATTTGTGCTCCAAAATTTGCCATGGTGAAGCCCCATTCATCCTTTTTCACTGTTGCGTTCCTACCTCTGTAATTAGCTTTAACCCAATCACAAGCTAGGAACAATACGCAATGCCTCCCATAGTCAACCTCTATGACTACCTGAATTTCGCCTATATATTCAAGATCTTCATTGACATGTTCTGGTCTTGCCTCCTAGAGCAACATGGTTGTCAAAAAATGGCGGCTACTTCCGAGTCACAAGTGCTTGTGATACTCTGCTCCGCACTCTTCACTCATAAATGGTATCCATAAGCATACATGCTTCTATAGCTCTTTGCTTGTCCAAAAGGCAATTTCAACAAGTCTTGCACATCCTCTGAAACCACCAATCCTTTGTGAATAGCCTTCTGTTCTTCTTCTTCAAGCCATTTTCCAAATATAGGAATTTCTTCCAAACGCAAAGGATATGGAACCCCTCTTCTACCACCTTTGTGTGGATGCTTCCTACAAAATTCATTTTGTCCTTTGATTTGGTCTTGCATTATCACCTTGTACCTTCTACAAAGCATTTAGAAAAATTGTTAGTATTTTGTGAAACCACACACCTCATATACTTCAGTGACGGACTACTGCTATGTTAATGCAATGCCTTCAAATCTTCAAATACCTTGTTCTGCTTAAAAGACTTCTACCCAGTTGACTGTAATTCTACATGCCCATCCCCTCCCACTTCTCAATCGATATCAGCATATACAGGTTATAAACACCATTCAGCAAGCTCATCTTCAACTCCTACCATGAAATAGAAAAGTCTTTAATCCAGTTCTTCATGTATGCCTAAAATTCTAAAGACCTTTGTTTTCCAACCATTCCCCCACATCATTAATCTCTATGTTCATAATGAAGAAAGATGCCACTACATCCTCATAACTAAGCTTCTGCCTATTCCTCAGCAGCTCCATGCTCATAGCATGCCCTTTTGTATGAAAGTCACCATCCTTGAAGCTTTGCCTTGTCCTCATAATTGCTAGTTTCATTACTGGCCCCCATGCCATTCACAAATTTGAATTTCCAAATGATTTTAATGGTTTTATATTTGTTGGACATTCCACATAAAACTCATACATTCTTGATCCCATAGTCTACAAAAAGACTTTGTTGCTCATATGCACTCCACTCTTACAACATTCCTTCAATGATGCAGTATTGTGTATTAACATAGTAATTTTATGAGTAATTCTTTAGCTAATGTGCAGAATGTGAATCCCCTATGTCATTCCCTCTTACATTCACTATCAATGCTACTGTCTCAAATGGACATCTTACAAAAAATTACAAAATATGCTCTCCTCCTTTTGTACGATTATTAAAGAAGCATCATATATGTTGTCCACAAGGCAGGCATTCATAGTGCACAGCAGCTTCAGTCACAGCCCATGACTTCTGTCACACAAGTTTAGTTTGTGTCACAATCCTAGAAAATTTTCCCTTCTACTACCACATTGACCACTCACATTCTGTATGTATTGATGTACTTTGTTCCCTTTGAAAAAAACAAAAACAATAAATCCTACCAATGTACACGTATGAGTTATGCCACCTTCCAATTTCCTAATTCACCTCCAAGTCTCACCTGAACATCATGCATTCCTACTTTCACTTTGGCAATCCACTGATAAATGCGACTTCAAATACAATTTACATCCTCCAAAGTAATTATACTATACATTTGAAGTAGTGGTCATTTCTACATACCATTCGGTTCAAACTTCAAACATTAATGAAAAAAATTTAATAAACTCACAAAATTATAAATGACTTCAGAAAAAATATGAATTCCTTTCATTTGCAAATGAAAATGTTCTATAAACTATTTCAATTACTTCAGCTTCCATAAAAATAAAAATGTGCCATTCCAATGGTCTTCCTCAGGCAGACTTTTTTAGCCGGCCTACATACCATCACTAGAACCATCATGACTTTCATTTTAATCTCAATTGACACATGACATAAGACTATATCTCTCTTCTACAATCCTCATTTCTTCCAAAATTAATCATGATTTTCCACTGCACTTTACCTTACAAAGTTTACTCTGCCATACTCCCATTTCCCATCTCCTTCTTAAATTGAAATAACTTCTGGACTTCTTCACTTCCTATTAGACAAAGTTTGTGTGGCCTAATAGACCTTATAACAAGCTCATTTTTTAAAACTCATGCGTACAACACTTGTGATATTCTATATATAAATGTCCACCATTGATGGCTCCAATATATATTCTATATAGAATGTCCACCATTGATGGCTCCTCCTTGTCATCCCAATCTCTTTGAGATGTGACATTGTATTTGGACATGTACTTGGTAATGAATCCCAATGTCTCCACTGCTTCATAACCTTGGGCAATGCTCCCCTTAGGTTTGGCCAAGTTCCTGACATATCCTTTCAAATTCTTGAATTATCGTAATTCGTAAGGATACATCCATCTCGTATAAACGGGACCACACAGAAAAAGTTCTTCCACCAGATGGTTTAGCAAGTGTGATATGATGTCAAAGAAAGAAGGCGGCATCACTTTCTCTAATATACACATGGTTTCCGCAGAATCTGCTTGCAGCTCGTCTTTCTCATTCCCGGTTCACAGACTTTGCACTCAAACATCTTGAACAATCTACCTAATCTTATGATTGCCCCGGCAAGAGTCTTATTTAAAATCCTCCTGTAACATAAGGGTAAAATTTGTTGTAGAAGCATATGAAAGTCGTGTGACTTCAAACCACTAAGCTTCCATTTGCTTATTTTATTATGCAATGTTGACACATAATTTGAGGGTGTCCTCAAATTTTTAAGCACTCGTAACACCTTTGCCTAATCATCTGTTGACAAGACATATGATGCATTTAGCATGTACAGTTGATCGCGGTTTGCCCCTCAAGCTTGTAAATGGAGATGAGGTTGTATACCACAAGCCTGCATGTCGACTCTAACTGCCGGTGTGTCCTTCTCATCTATTGTGGTTCTCAATATGTTCTCTGAAAAGTTTTTTTCACAATGCATAATATCCAAAACATGGCGTACTGGGAGATCCTAGAATACACAATGCAAACATTAAGAACATCAGTTTGGGAACATTGAATACATCATTATGAAAGTATCAATTGCACATGACCTTAACCACTCCAAAAATAATTCATAATTTGCATGCATGATAACTACTATTCACAACACATGGATTTGTTCGTTACCTAATTGGAAAAAATTATGTCTTCATCACAAAGTCTGCTACTTTGCAACAATTTGCACTATACATAGACCTAGAGAGCACAACAGTTTGCATTTCACATAGATCTTGAGCGCATAGTCACATTACATCCATCATTTCATATGACAAAGAAGAGTGACTATCAATTTGGCAACTACGACAAGTAAATTTTAGTACTTTCTATGATTTACAAAACCACAATTATGTCACTTGAAGAAGGTCATATAGAAGCAAGATTTGAGGATTAGAAATCAAAGACATCCCAGTCCCTCGGGGAGGGCACTTGGTTCTACTACTACAAACCACGTGCGAACAAGTGGTTTCTAATAAACTATAATTTCAAACTAAAATTTTGAGCATTGTTTGATAATGACTATAGTTTTCTATTGCCAAAATTTCCAACTCAAATGAAATATGGAATGATTTCTAGAAGAGGTTGAAAATGAACCTAAAATGGCATATTTTCCAACTCAAATATTTATAGAGAACACATTTAGATGACCGTTGCATCAATATTCAACTCAAAATGAACTTTCAATAGAGAGTTATTTTTAGGAATTTTTTGTTCATTTTTTAGACAATTTTTTAGGATATAATATAGGGGTGTGAAAGTTATTTTTCAGTTTTGCAGTGTATCTATTTACTTAAAAAATTTGTAACTAATTATCATTAGCAAATAAAAATATCAATAATTCAAAACATAAACTTTCAAATTAGGAAAATATATTCATATTTTTTTTGTTTTCATTTATTTAAATTTTAGGATATAATATAGGGGGTACAAAGTTTTGTTCGCACGTAGTTTGGACTAGATACACTAAGTGCACCCCCCGTGCCCAGTCCCCTAATTCACTATAAACACAACCTTCCTTTCACTTCTTCTCTGATGCCCGGGTACTAGAAAACAGCATCCTCTGTATAATGTTGTCTATACTGCACTTCCCTTGTTTTCTTCCAATTATCAAATAAAAGAATCCTCTGCCATCTCAAACATATTAATCAAATGATGACAAACCCTATAGAACTATGTCTTCAAATTATATTATTGAAAAGGCTTAAAACATTTGTCATGTTGAAATATATGGCTTACTGCATCTTTCTCCTCAAATACTAAAACCTTCATACTTATTGGACATTGCAAACCCTACCGCTTCAATCTATAGAATTACGCAGTTCAGAATGTCACATGTCCATAATTTTAAATAAGCTAATTCACCTCAAGAAATGTGTTTCTTCTTCTAGTTGGAATAATTTTAAATTACCTCAAATTCAAATTCCTCAATGACACTTTTCAAAAAGCACCTTTACTTCTACAACTAATCAATTTTACATTTATCCTATTGGATTCCCAATTACTCAAAGTCAATAGCTCAATCCATTACACCGTGCCATTTGTCACCATTTTGACAAATGATCTTCCGAGTGCAATTCAGATATTCACCTTCTCATAATTAGCACCACTTTGAAGAACAAATATTTTCATAGACTGCATCAAATATATTTTCATGTCATCTATTGTAATAAATAGAAATTAAATTTCAGACCTACATTTCTGCACATAAATAATACTAACTTCTACAAATATCAGATTCAATATTCTAATCTACCAAAGTTCCAACAACCAATTTTTGGACACTACATATCCAATCATTGAAAGTATCTATTCTTGGAACGCACCCTAAAAATTCTCTCATAATTACCAAGCTGTAAGTTTTACTATACAAATCTAATGATGTCTACATTACCCTGAGACTTTGTGCATGATGAAGTGAAACCAAAGAACACTGATTCACATTAAAATGAACTTTACTCTTTAAAATGGAACACAAATACAGAACACAGGATGCCCAACACTTTTGTTTGCCTGAAGTGGGCACTTACTTCTTAGGATGCTTAGACAATTCAATTTGTGATCCATTCAATGTTGAACCCTCATCTAAATGTCCCTCTCAGCATTTCTGTTTTCTTTTTTTGCCATTCCCCAAAATCCCAACATTGGGAATTCCCTATGATTGCACAAGGTTATGACATCCACAACTACCAGCTTAGCGAGGATAACTACTTCAGCACTAATAGAAAACATGAAAGTCTATTGCACTAATCAACAATGACGATTGATTCCAACACATTTTTGAATGTGTGACTTCTAACCCTGCATGAATATTTTCTACACTTTGTCACTTGGTATCGTAAACATGCCCGTCACAGCAACCCCATAGACTTGCATTCAAATGTCGTGCATTGTTTGCATCCATATGTAATCACTTCTAAATATTTTGCAAAATTTATAAGGAGCCATTCATGCCAAAGAAAGGAAAGACCACAAGTAGCACTTGTGTGTATATAATTCCAATTAACCACACCCTGCATGAACTTCCCACCACATTAGAGGGTTCAAGCTACCTAGGGAATTCTCATACCAAGGAATCTGACTCCTTTTTTTAATACATGCAGCTTCATTATTCGAGAATTGAAACTAAAATCATGAATACACTTGCAATAGCTTGTATATAAAAACTAATAGGAATTAGAAAATTATATTTTGCTCACATTTAATTGTTCAAACTAGTAATACTATTGTCAATTTGGTACGCTAGTGACATTCAAAAAGGCCAACTACATCAATTCTTCAGACATGACTGTCCACAGAATGCTCGACTATAAAAGAAAATCCGATACACTGAATCAGTTCTACATGTGTTGAGTAAAGCACTTCCACATTCAACAGCTTACAAGGTGTATAAGTTGATGACTTCTTATTGATGCTCACATTTGTTAAAGGGAATTGATTTAGGAGAAGTGCCACACGCTGTCTTCTCATGCCTATTGGATTTGATAAATGTTTAATTTTTTAAATCACAAAGAGAACTTCCACCAAAAATTGAAACTACAAACCAGATCTTCAGGATACCGTCCCCGGAGATTTTTTTTCAATTGCTACAACAAACGTTTCTTTTGAGGACGTCTTGAATGCCAAACTTGCAAGCCTAGTCTGGAATGCCAAACCTCAACGGCAGCACTACATCATAAACAAAGCCTGAACGGAGGATCTAACTCTCATAACAACTAGTCTTACATTTACACAACATTATTCATGTTCAAGTTATGACACTTCCAAATCACCTTAAGTCAAAAACCTCTTGCAATAAGTTCAATTATTCAGTTTGAATATCAAGTTATTGTAACACCAACAAGAAATTGAATATTGAATATCCAATATCGGATATTAATTATCAGACAAGTAACAAATACCCACCTAAATCTTATACCCTACTGCTATGAATACACCATTTGCAACAATAATGATTGTTATGGGCCTCATGCAATTGAAACGATCTCTACATTCTTCAACATCAACAGCAAAGCCTATAGTTATTTCAAATTGTAAGCCACTTACTCTTGAACTAGGTCAATAATCATAGCATCATTGTGTCGTATGTGCAATCCAGGCGTAAGTACCCTTAATACAAAATGTGGTAAGATAACACAAAATATTGTCCCAGGGAATTCTACTACGTTATAACAAACTAAGGATGTCCGGATTTTTCCAGAAACACCCAGGCAATCCGTAAATTACGTATTTGCTCTATTCCTAGATAACACTATCTTCCGGATTCCAATCCGGATTCTGATTTGGATCCGTCCTTGTCCGGATTTTCGTTACGTCTAGTCACACTCCGGTTTTAAATATCCCTATTTTATCCTCAGGGGGTCCATTGTTGATCTGTCAAGAGGGGTAGGGACTTCACCACTCGTAATTCTCACATTCAAATACACACGTATACACACAAATCACTTCTAATTTTGTAATAGGAAAGAGAGAGAGGTAGCAATCCTCACAGCTCCTCGGAAGGCCTTTCTGGAAAGCATGTCACTCAGAATTTACTTCCTAACACCTTCACTACAACGACCACAGGGGGTGCACTTAGTGTATCTCATTCAGTGTATCTAATTCAAACTAAGTGCGACCAAAACTTTGTACCCCCTATATTATATTCTAAAATTTAAATAAATGAAAAGAAAAAAATTATGAATATATTTTTCTAATTTGAAAGTTTATGTTTTGCATTATTGATATTTTTATTTGCTAATGATAATTAGTTACAAATTTTTGCAGTAAATAGATACACTGCAAAATTGAAAAATAACTTTCACACCCCTATATTATATCCTAAAAAATTGTCTAAAAATGAACAAAAAATTTCTAAAAATAACTCTCTATTGAAAGCTCATTTTGAGTTGATGCAATGGTCATCTGAATGTGTTCTCTATAAATATTTGAGTTGAAAAATATGCCATTTTAGGTTCATTTTCAACCTCTTCTAGAAATCATTCCATATTTCATTTGAGTTGGAAATTTTGGCAATAGAAACCTATAGTCATTACCAAAAAATGCTCAAAATTTTAGGTTGAAATTATAGTTTATTAGAAACCACTTGTTTGCACGTGGTTTGTAGTAGTAAAACCAAGTGCCTTCCCCGAGACAACGATGGATCAAAGCACCCGGAACCGGTAGGAATGCGTATGATTAAGAATCTAGACTAATCCGGTAGTTGGGAGGCCTTCCGGAGATGGAGAATATTCCACTGGCGGTTGCTTATCTCCGCATGAAACCCTCCCTGGGTTCCGGACTCACATCCACTCTACTCCTTCTAGATTACTATGTCAGCAGTTTAAAAGCACAGTGCACTAATCCTCCTTCACAAATCTAGAACTTTCACATACACACTCTATCGATCAAACCCAGTTGCCTTAGATCCGGACCCCTCCTCACCCGTCTTCCTCACACCTCAATACTTTTATGAACAATCCCACAAATTCGTGCACATAGCCGGAATCAAAAAAGTCCACCAAGTGGTCTCAGATTTTAGAAAGCAAAAGTGTGCGAACACGCAATATCAATATTTAGAAATCCGGATTAGTTTAGGATCAATTCCGTAAATATTTTCAAAAATTTGTAGTAGTGAAGCCGCAAATTGGAACATTTAGTAGAAACTAGGAAGTCAGGAGGTTCCGGCTTGCAAAAACTTGTAGAATAGGTAAGAAACAGACTTTGGCCGGAATCCAGAAACCGGAATGGGATCCGGATTCAGGCAACCTACGAACTAGGGGTCCGGCCTATGAAAACTAGGGATCCGTTTGCAATGGCGGCGAATTAAATGGCTGAACCAACGGGTGTCGGTCACTGGCCGGGTACTTAAGCAGATGGGCCTTTTGTTTTTCTCCCTCTTTCTTCCGCTCGAGGAGGTGTGTGTGCTTGTAGGTTTTGGAGCGCATTTTTCTTAGAAGAGTGAAAGAATGGTGAATTAGATCGTATAGGGAGAGAAGAAAAGGAAGGTGCCGATTGCACCGGATTGTAGGTCAAGAAGATGGCGGAATCATCGGTGGAGGGGCAGAAGACTATTCCTTCTGTCAAGCTCCTGTACCCAGTCATTCCGTCGGACTCTGCTGAGCGCTTAGAGTTAGAGGAAGATCTCTTCAAACTAGGGTGCATCGGGTTTATCCGGCACCCCTGGACAGTTAGGAGTGAAGATTTTCTTCATGAGTTGGTTATGGGGACGCCAAACCAGTTCGAGCCGATGTCAAGGGGTCGGCGGGCCTCTTGGACGGAAGGGATGTGGGTGGAAATTTACGGGTTGAAGCAGTCCGGATCCGGAAATGCAGCCCAGACGGATAAGTTTTATGAAGGGAAGTTCAAGAAACCACCGCACCACAAGGAAGGTTTCACCGTTAATGATTGTATCGATGAACACCATAGGCGATTACTATATTTCTTGATTCCCATTGTGTATCCGGAAAAGCCAACCAGGGTTACGGTTACAGTGGCGAGTACAATTTTCGGAGCAATCGAAGGTCGGGTCGTGAATTGGGCGACCATAATCCAGCAGAAGGTCAAGAAGATGGCGATGGCTATTGACAAGGCCAAGCAGAGTCCGCTCAGCACTTACTTGTTCCACATGTATCATCATTTTGTTTACATGACCCCGCCGGAACAAGTTGCCTATGAGACCGGAATGCAGATCTTGAAGTACGGATTCACGGAAGAGTTGAAGCCGACAGGAGAAGCGACACTAGAAGAAGAAGAAGAAGAGGAAGATCCGGAACCGAAGCTGCTGGAGAAGAAGAAGCGACAGAAGACCACCAATTTGGACGCACGAAGAACAAGTCTGGACGTGGTGGAACCGAATCCGTCCCTCACCCAGCCATCACCGGAATCTTCTGATGTGTCCGACTTCTATGAGGCCGGAACCCGATGGATGGTGCAGTGCCGGAAGATGCACGCCGAGATGGCAAAAGTAATCACAGGCGTTGCCAGGGAGTTGAATGTTGAGATGGATCAGATCTTCAACGAACTCCGAAAGAGACCGGATCCGGCACTACTTCAAGAGAAGGACAAGCAGATCGAGCTGCTTAAGGCAGAATGAGATCACTACAAGAATAAGTTCTACTAGAGGGAGGGGCAGTCGCTCTCAGCAAGGAAGAAGGAGACGGATGCCCTGAAGTTAGTCAGGGATTTGAGGGTGTTGGTAGAAGAACTAGAACATCAGATCATCCGGTCCACGCTTTACACGAAGAAACTCAAGAACGACGGCATTGTTACCGAATCCAGAATGCTGCAAATCCTGGTCGATTACGAGGCCAAGATGAAGATTGTTTTGGACGAGATGCGGCAGCTGCTGGGTCATCTGGATGTGGCCAAGGACGACTTTGGGCTACTTCCGGATATCTTCATGGAGTCCCCGGGCAAACACGAAGCCGGAACTTCCGGGACACAAGAAGATCCAGGCTTGAAGTCCCTGTTTAAGATACCTAAGGTGCCTTCCTCGAGTTATTTCCCGAAGTGGAGCACGGTAAATACTTTTGCCCCTTCCTCACAGTCTCCGAGGAAAACCGGAAAGGCTGGGCAGAGGTAGTCGATCCGGAGAGATCTGTTAGAAGGTTTGGGGACGATAAATCCGACAAGAGAACACCCGGAGGGATTCCCTCATATGTCGCAACAGTCACCAGCACGGGGTGCAAAATTGATTGACTTAGGAGATCCGGGTCCAGAGGCAAGACCGAAACCCAGGCCGGAAACTCGGCTGAACAAGAGGACGGAAATAGTGGAGGCCGAGATCACGGATCCAAATGAAGAACTTGAGATGGTGGAACCTGAGAGGCAACTGAAACTCCGGAAGTCTGAGAAGCGGAAACCGGAAGGCAAGAAGTCAGTGAAGCAACAAATTGAAGACTCCAAATCTGGTGAGTTTGAGTCAGGCTCAGAAGCTGAGGAAGATATGGAGGAGGAGGAGACGTCTCCTGCAACCCGTCAGAATCCGCCTCGAACCGCCAAAATGACGCCATCAAAGAGTTCCGGTAAGCCGACAGCCAAACAGGGAGCCGGGAGTTCAAAGAAATCTCGGGTAGTCAAGGAGTTAGAAGGGGACTACTTGTAGAAGGTGGATTAGAATTTAGATAGTTTTGTCCCGGAACCGGATTCCAAGCATGGGCCCGATTTCCAGAAACTTCGGGATAAGAACTTCCCGGTTTATTCGGGATTTCCTTGGTGTGTGTGTGAGGTTGCTCCGATTTGTGGGGAGCCCTTTTTCGCTTTTAGGGTGTTGACTTTGGTTTTGTTTTGGGTTTTTAAGGGCGGGCAAGTTAGTTGCCCTTCATTCCCTCCTAGTTGATATTCAATTGTATTTCATTCCCTTTTTGAAATCTGAGCCCTCGGGTATGCATTTTCGTTCTATCAGTGTATCCGGATTGTATTTACTTGTGGTCTGGCTGTTGGATGGAAAGGACGGGTGAGGAGGAATCCGGATTTAGGAGAATACGGTCTGAGTCGAGAGTGTGCTATTATAATGTTGTTGGATTATTGACTTAGGAGCTGCGCATAGTGTCTTTAAACTACCAGAAGAGTAGTTCGGATCACAGAGTAGCGGGGAAGCGAATCTGGTTGTCAATTCGTGCGGAGGTAAGCGCCCGCCCAAGAAAGCCCCCACCTGTCCGGAAGATCTGCCAACCTCAAGATTCATCTAACATCTAGAAAGATCACACCCCCATACTTATTCCGGACTCTAAGATCTGTCGTTGTAGTAGGGGAGAGTGAAGTATTCATGAGTGACCTGCTGTCTGAAGTCGCCATCCGGGAGTTGTGAGGATCCGGATCTTTTCGTCTTGCTGCAACCTTTTGAATACTTGGGTGTTGTTATATGTGTTTGTTAGAATTGTAGGAGAACAAGAGTGGTGAAGTCCCTACCCCCTCAAAAGATCAACTAGTGGACCCTTTGAAGGTAAAACAGAGGTATTGAAAACCAGATTGGAAGAAGAGACGTAAACCGGATTCCAGATAGTTTATGGTCCAAATTGTGAAAGGATCCGGAAAATGTTGAGTAGGTGAGAAGAAAGAAAGATAGAAAAGCCGGATAGCTAGAATATGCTACATATAATCCGGAAATTCCCTGGGACGATATTTCGTGTTATCTTGGCACATTTTTGTGTTAAGGATACTTACGCCTAGATTGCGTGTATAAAAAAAAGAACATACACAAATGCAATCTAATGGGCTAGGATGGAATGAGAGGGCAATAAACCTGCCCTCCTTTTAAAAACCCAAACAAAAAGGGCAAAAAGCAAAAGGGGTACAATCCAGAAATTAGGGTAACCAATCACACTAACTTCCAAGAAAACCGGAAAATCCTAGACCGGTGGCCTTCTAGAAATCTAGAACCTGGAAGTCCCACCTCCGAAAAATCCGAGGCGGAACAAATTCAAAAATCACACAAAAAACTAACATACTAACTATTTCTTCCTTGATTTCTTTGCGTTGCTCCCTGCCTTGATTGCTGGTGACTTCACCGACGTATTTTTGGCTTGCACCCAGATCAGAATCTAGCGCCCTTGTGGTGATGTTGCATCGTCCTTCGACTCTAATCCAGTTTCACATTCTTCTTTGTCGTCCGAGATCGCCACCCGTGATAACTTACCTTTGGTTGGCAAAGCCTACTCTATGTGCTCAAAGTCGTCCGGATTGGTCCGGGCCAAATTCAAAATGACGCTTCATCGCCTACCCATGTTACGGTGGACAACCGACTTTGGTCTCATGAAGAGCACGGTTCCACTCACCCGTGCCGGTACAGTATTGACAGGGAAGAAGAGGATCTTTGCTTCTGGATTGGAAACTCCCGCCTTTTCTGAAGTCAAGGCTTCCTTTGGTGCCAGAATCGATACTATCATCGAGACCAAAACCAATGATCCGGCTTCATCCCTTCCTGGAGGCATTACTGAATTGTCCAACATCATCTCTTGGCCCCCTGAAGGAGTTTGATCCAGCCTACCCGTCTTGACTGGCGTCTGCATGTAGTTCTAGACATCCTAGTCATTCGAAAAACCTTCAAAACCCATGGCCTTATCCAGATCCAAATGTCCCAGCAGGTGTTGCATCTCATTTAGCACCTTTTCCATTTGTACTTGGAAGTTGATAACTACCTTCAATACCTTTGGTCCGAAAGGGTTACCTTTGCCCAGTAATTTGCTGGTGAAGAGGTTGGCCCTTACCACTTGATCCGTCGGTGGTCCAACCAAAGCTGACAGATTCTGGACGAGATTAAAAGCCTCTGACTCCTTTGTTCTTGCTACACCCAGCTCTTCTTCCAATTGGGACACTCCCGCTGGGAGATTGCTTCGGTCCTGCTCTAAGTTCCGAATCCGCATTTCCTTCTCTCGCAGCGCCTTCGGATCCAACCTTTTCCGGATTGTGTCTATCATCTATTCTGGCAAATTCACTTCCAACTTTGACATGGTGTTGTTGATATGGTCCAACATCTTGTTGTGGACCTGTCGACACTGGTTGATCCACTGCAGTCCAATTCCCAAGAATCTCCTCATTTCCTCAGTTTTTGGAGGATCGTATGGCTTGTTCTCTTTCGGAATTGCCTGCTTGCCTCGAGCAGTCAGATCTATCGACTTCCGTCTCTTGGTCCTCCTATGCAGGACCAGTTGCTTCAATTCTTCCTCTTTGGATTTTGCCTGAGTATGCTGTTTTGGTTGGACTTTTGCCGTAAAACTGTACTTCAAACATCCCTCCTCATAGGAATACTCCTACAGCTCTGTATCACTCAAAACCTCCTTAAGGTGGTAGAGGTGAAATAGATACGGACTGAGTGGGCTAGATTTACCCGCGGTGGCACGCACAGTAGCTTAGAAACCACATCCGCGATGAATCTCCCCCATTTCACGGATCTACCCTCCATTGCTCCGAAAATGGTAGTAGCCACCGTGACTGTAATCTAGGTTGGCTTTTCCGAATACATGATCGGGATCAGAAATTCCGGCATCCTTCTGTGCCTATCATCGCTACAGTCGTTAATGTTGTACCCTTCCTTGGAATGTGCCGGATTCTAGAATCTACTCAAACCGGTCTTATCCAAACGGGAGGCTAATCCAAATCCGCTCTTTTGGAACGAGTACACTTCCGCCCACACATCCTCTGTCCAAGTGCTGGGTTGACCCCTCATAGTCAACTGATATTGATTCAGAACTCTAGCCACAAGTTTCGCAATCATCTCATCACTCTTCAAGCTCCAGGGCCGTTGCAACAACTCGGCGCATCCGATCACCTCTAAGTCCTCTTCTAATTGTTTCCATGCGTCTGGGTCGGAAGGGATTGTCAGACAAAGCATCCGGGCTGGACCCGCTATAGCTTACCAACTCAACTAATCCGGTGCAATCGGCACTGACCTCCCTATTCTCTCCCTAATATGGTCCTAATTTAGCACACTTCATTCACTAAGCGCACACCAAAAGTCTGCAAAGAAACAGAGAGGTGAGAATGAGAGAAGAGAACCCTTAAGTACAAAATGATCGGTTGATAGTTCCCAAGGGGAACGGGTATGCGACCATTCCCATAATGATGCCCTAGAGTTTCTAGGCCGAAAGTCTAGGACATAGGTCTCTTGGATCCGGATCCGTCTTCAGGGTTCCGTCATTCAGCAAATTACTTTAACCAGTTTTATCAATCTTTTCAATTCGGGTTCCAACTAATCCCAAAGTGTTTGTAGTTGACCTGGATGCCTATGTATTTACAACAAAATTCAAAAATTTTAGACTACCCTAATGTATTTCTAATCCATTTCCTATCTATTTGGAGTTTTCATTCTCCCACACACTATCTATTGATGCGGGCAATGCCGTCCAGGTGTTTTTCTTTCAAATCCATGGAATCGGGGCCTCCTAGGAAACCCTGACTCTGAAAAGTAGTTCATGGGACTCACATTCAAAAATTCTAATAGCAAGCGATTGCAAATTCCCTTCTAGGCATTCTAATTTCTAGAAAAGCTAATTCCCCTTATGCAATGATTTGATTTCCATAAATTCTTTATCATCTGCTATGTAATGATTTCATTAGATAAGCGTTTTGTATGGTGGCAAAACTTTGCGTCCAATACATTTTCCTACAAAAACCTCGTTTACTCCTTATGACTGCTTGACTTTGGCTTCAAAATCACAAACCCCGTTCTATTAATCAACGAGTACTTCTTGCACATTTGTTTGCTCACTATGAACTATATTTGAACCGAACCGTGTCTTTCAAAATAAATTAAGAAGCACTTACCTTCCAATAAGGAAGCAAGAAAAAATACTACATTGCTTTATACCAAGTAGCTTCACAGAGTCCTCAATGGAACTCTCCAATCCCCCCTTCGCCAAGAACCTTGATCTCTGCGTACCCCAATGAAACACTTCTTTGCTTGTTGTTCTTTCAAGTGGAAGTTGCCACTCTTGGTGGTTGTTGAATAATGCCCTCGCGCTACAAAATCTGTGATTGTCATGCAAATATTGTCTGCCTCCTAGGTAGATCATTTTGCCTAAAAGCAAGTTTCTGGCCCACATACTCACTACAAGTTTCTGGCCCACATAGAAAACAACCTTTGTATCCATGGACTTGCTGTCCTGACAACAATCCATATGCAGGAAAATCGTTGAAAGTCCACATTAATAGAGCTCTCAAAGTAAAATTCCTTTCTCCTTGGGGCTTCAACATATTCACTGCTGGAACTCCTTTCCATAGCTTCAGCATGTCACGGACTAAAGGAGCCAAGAAAACATCAATGTTCTCAACTATAGGCGCTTTAGGTCCGAGAATTAACACAGCAAGGGATATGAAAAATTTCTTAGTTAGCAACCATGGTAGAAGGTTGTAAATTGTAATCAAGAGTACCCATGTGGAGTGCTTAATTGCATTATTCTTAAGAAGGAATAATGCCATCTCCTACTAATCCTAGTCATAGACTAGTTAGAATTGAAGCAAAGTCAGGATATGCTTCGTCTATTGCCTTCCATTGATCACTAGCAGCTACAGACCTCATTTTCTGACTTCAAGATTTGTTAGTATTGTACCAGGTCATATCCTTTGCTATTTCTGGAATATTTCTAACACTTGCACAAGTCATGTCACATATTAACCTATATATACAAAATCCTCCAATTCATATGTTTTTGAAACTGTAGACAAATATGTACAGATTAGAAACCAATGTCGACAAACTTCTAGTGCAGTCACTGACCATTATTGGGTATATCAGGTATGGATAACGTCCATTTTTGGCATGATGCCTGGCAATAGTCTCCACTTTCTGGACTCAACCACCTCTGCATTGATTGCAAGCGCAAGGATATTCAGGCAATCCCAAGCGGTTTGCTATGGAATGCTCAATGTGGTAAGCCAAGCTCAGTCTTTTACGCATCTTGCTAATACTTTTCAATTCCTAAGTTAATTATACATTCTCAATGCAAACTTGATCAAGTGACACAAATTGACTTTGCCTTTATATATGTACTTGTCACTTTTACTATTAATAATGTGCACCATTCCTTCACAAGTGCTTTCCCATTTTACTCCTGTATTGTAGTTTCGACAACCAAAGAAGAACAGTGCGCCACATCACAAAGGACCCAATACGCAATCCTCCACTGCTCTTTAGTGGGAGGTCGCTCCAATACAAGGCTACACTTTGTTTTCACTTAGGATTTGAACTCGATGCTTCAGTTCAAATTTGGAAAATATTTGGGTGAGAGCATTTCTATGTGACAATTCTCTGAGTTTGCCACAGAACTTGTGAAACAATCCCACAAAATGATGCTAAAAAAATGACTATATTCTCTCCATTTTAAGCATATAGCACATACAGGTACATGAAATAGAGAACTAGAAGCTACCAAGTACCATAAGCCAATCGACGAGGCTTCAGATGTTCACATTACCTGCTGTCTGCTCCTCCTGTCTCTTGATGTGAGAGGCTAGAGTTCGTGAGGTGATTTTTGCCTTGCAATACTTGATAACTTGTGATCTTCTACACTCAATGGTTAAAAGAGAGCCCACTTCTAACTGTATCCTGATAACTAAGGACATTTTCTCTAATAAGCTCTAGAATTCAATTTCCAACCATTTTGAAACTAAAGTATTTCAATATAAACTGCACACCGACCTAGTGGAAGGTGAGAAACTAAACAGGATTGCATTAAATCTGAACAATCTTGACTAGACAATAATGATGGTTTATTGTCGACTCCTCAATGATGTTTGAAATCAATTGTTACTAAAGTTTTAATCAATTTTTGCTTATCTACTATAAATTCAATTTATTTTTCTGTCATTATGTGCAAATAGTTTAATATGAAGCAAGGACTTGACATGCAAACGCAGAAATTTGCCATCTCCATGCCTAGTGCTACACATGTGCCGTACTTGCCTGCATGTTCAGTGATAGCACTTTGCAATTGGAAGCACCTAGAACTCAAAGGCATACGGAGCAACCTCAGATAATTCAAACAGACTAATAGTACACACTACAAGAATACAAGACGAGGATGGCCACTCTATGGCTACTGAATAAATGACACGGCACAACTATTGCCGACCCAATTTATTAGAGACTTCACATGAGGAACTCTATGTTAGGGAATTCATGGTGCAGTGTTGACTACTTTTCACACCTAAGAAAAAGCCACTTCTGAAGATTAGTCATGAAGTGCTCTACACAGATTTAGCAAAAACAACAAGAAACTAGGATGTAGATGAGTTTCTCACCCAGTCACATAGTTTCAAGTGTCCACTTCTACTAGTTTTAGTGTCATGGAACAATAACAAGGACTACAAAATACAGAGAACGGCTTTGTGGCCACATTAAATAGGAGCGCTTTAAAGTTCATATCCAGTTCACTCATAGGACGATGTCTATCAAGGATGGCTTCCAAATTGTGTCGGAATATGCACTTTATTGTAAAGAAGCCAACAAAATTCAAGACTACAAAATTTATATTTTTGAGAAATGCTTAGATAGTAGACAAAACCATGTCTTCTTTGAACCAAGCTCGACTTGGTTACTCTCTAATGACACTTTTTCCACAACGTTCACTGGAATCCATGCGAAAGAAGTAGTCTTGATTTCCTTACAAATACTGATTAATTACCTTCTTTGTGCTTCTAAGATTATCAATCCATCTTGGAATTGTCACCACCTTCATGTAAATTTAAAGGACTAAAACCAAACACTGATGCTCTTCAAAATTCAAAATTTCAAAGTTAGTACATTAATCTACAATACTTATTTCCAAAGTTCAATTACACTGATCATATCTAAGTGTCATGTCCTTCGCTTTTGGAAATAATATTAAGACAGTGGTTATGAAGGTCAAAAATTTTGACAAGCCTA
Source organism: Neckera pumila (assembly GCA_963969595.1). Classification (NCBI taxonomy): domain Eukaryota; kingdom Viridiplantae; phylum Streptophyta; class Bryopsida; order Hypnales; family Neckeraceae; genus Neckera; species Neckera pumila. Next base: position 5,423,649 of record OZ018418.1, read on the forward strand.
AGTGTTGGAGCTCAAAAACTAAGGAATCTTAATTAATGTTCCTTAGTTCTCCTCACGATGCTTTGACAAGGAGTGCTACATTGCAAGGTTCCAGTAAGTTACCTTCTCCAGGAGCAAGCTCAATTGCTAAATTACCAAGTTCATTCTATCTTTTGTTTTCACTTCTTTTTAGTGAGTGTACACTAATTTTGTCCTCCTCTGCATACATACTCCGTTGGCTTACCATTACTGTTAATGCACTACTTGATTTCTATAGCAACAAGAAGGTCAGCCGTCTTTGACGCTTTTAGGGTTTAGTACTGATTTGAAGAACTTCTAATTGTGACACTCTTAAGTCATAGTATCAAGGACATGGAATGTTCTTGTCCCTCACAAAATTACTAACGTACACATCTGTAGTGTCTTCCTTTATTGCAAAGAAAGAATCTACCCAAGATCATGTAATTCATGAATTGCATTACCAATTCTCGCAGGTTCACACTCGCTTTTCTCTCAACATTTCTAGACATCAAAGAGCTTTATAGGCCTCATTCTCAATACTCACCCTCTTCACTCTAAAGAAGAACAACACTTTCAATGCACTATCCTTTTTCAATAACATGATTTTATTAGAGCATCATAGACACAACAATTATAGTCCTACATTGGTTGTCTCTTAGAGGAGGTACTCTTGACGATTTCGAAGCGTATAAAACACTCAATCATGTCCCTCAAAATGCAACATGTGACTAAGAAGTGCATATGACTAATTAACAACATCAGAATTTCAAATTATTCTGTCATAAGATCACAATCTCGTGCTCTGGAAATACATGTTGCGTAAAATATTCAGCAAACATTCAATAAAAAAAGAAAACATTTCCCTCTGTCATAGATGAGAAGAAAAGTAAAGAAGTACCTCGTTCACTGGAAATGAAATGAACGCAATCGCAGCTCCTAAACTTTCTTCATGGGTGCAAGTAAATTCTTTGGACATACGAGAATGAAAACAACAGTCACCGCACTTTGCGAATTCAAAAGAATAAAATCAACAATGTACATTTCCTCGTTCTTATGTCACACACAAAATCCACTTTCAAGCGTAGACAGTTATCAACCATATATTCCAAATTATAAAACTGTTACAACCCAAGAATCCTCTTTCCATCAGTGCTACATGGGGCAGCGTCTTCCTTAGTATTATCATCCTGTAATAGGAATTGAAACTGCTGTTTCAGAGAATTTGCCTGTTGTAGGATTAATTCAGACTCCTTCAACATGTCTAACAGTTGATTCCTCATCTGCAGCTTCCTATCATGAGCTTTGTTGTCTTCCAGGGAGCGTCCTAAGACCCCTATCACAACATTGTCTGGTAGCGGACAACTAGATTGCACTAAAGCGTATTGCAAATGCGGAATGACTTGGCATATGCTATGGCAATGCTCGCTTAACATCCGCTCATTCATGTTGTTCCCAACATCCTCTACACTTTTGCTTTGGTAATCATCAATCTATTCTACGAAGTCCATAAATTCCTATATCTTCATCAGCCATTTGTTCCAACATGTCAACTGCTGATTAGAATTATGGGGAAATTTGGCTTATAGTCACATTCATTTACGTGTTCATCAACAATTAAATACAAATTTATAAAAACTGGACTAAAGATTCAATATAAAACAACAATTCATTCCACAAACATTTTCCTATTACCCCCATTCCATTGGTAAGAACTAGTGAAATGTCCTGACTACCATTGCAATGTTGATATGAAAGACTTCAAGAACTACTCATTGCAAAACTCACTTTCTTTATATTGAGTACCCTCTTCACTATGCCTTGATGTATTGTAAATTGCTTACAAGTTCCTGCAAAAGCCAAAGAGCAACTTCTATGACGCATTTAGAGAACTAGCATCTCAAACTGCCACTATACTTTTCAATTTAAGAACATGACCAATGAAGAACATTGTTGCGGACAAGCAACTACATTCAAATAGAACATGTCTTCTACAAACATCCTGTAGACAACATAATCTGTGCAATTTCGTGCGTCAAGAACAATGTACAGAGAAAATAGCTACAAACATGACAAAGAACATTGCAAATTGTTTTGAAGTGCCTCAGCAAATGTCCAAAAGAGAGAATTTGCTTAAGTTTCACCTCTTAAAATGTTCTTATAAATCATTGCCAACTTTGCCAGACTATCATTTTCAAAGACAAAAACGGCACTACCAAATGCCACTTCTAGATGAAGCTTTCTGACAAGCAACTTGTCACAGCACAAGGAAGCACAAATCCTACCTTTAGGTGTTAAATTAGCTTAAAACACCCTAGATGACTTATGTATCGTTCCCAAAGGTTTTCAACTTGTAGTTTCTTCAAAATTACCGGAATTTGAATATGGAAAACCAAATCCAAGGCAAAGGAATTCGGAATTGAAAACTAAGAACTGCACTTCCTCATCCAAATTCCCTAAACCTTCTCTCTCTCAACTCATACCAATAACCATACCCCAAACCACATAGAACAAGTATGTATTCTTCCCAATAGTAGTTGTAACTTAGTATCCTACTCAACTAAACACAAAACCGGAAGGAGTGTCATGATCCTGTACCTTTCTTGGATCCGGATTCAGTAAGCAAAGTAATCAATGAAATAATTTAACCTCTATAACAAAGGAGTTCGTTCTTTGGTTTTAGGAAGGGAACGTATACCCTACCCTTCAATAGATTATAGTGACTGAAGTTTCACATAGAGAAAACACAAAACACACACACAAAACTCAGATGCGGATTCTTCCCCACAACTGATCTGGAAATCAGTCCAAACCAATAGGTCCCTTGGAAAACCCCCCCACAGTCCTCTCTTACTACAACAACATATCTATCCAAATCTGGTTCCTTAAGGCAAAATCTGGTGACCAGATAACTAGGCGATCCTAACTACTTGCACATTACTCACTTCCGGTTGTAGGCGGACCTCATCAACACGTCAATTGGCATACACCTGCCTCCTGCAAAACGCACCCAATCTAAAAGCAGCTATCCTCCACATAAGTTTCCAAGTAACGACAGTAACTAAACTTCACTACTAGTATACAAGGTATCTCAACCAGCTCACTTCAATTTTCAGAACCGGATTCAGACAAAATTTGGGGGTAGCTTCTCTTCTCAAGTTTCCACAACCAAACTACCTAAACTAGCAATGGTCAAAGCACCGCCTAATCCCTCAACACTAGACCAAGACTTTCCAAAGCAGTACTCATGGAGTTGAAATCCAAGCTTTCTTTGCAAGACTGAAATAGAAAAAAAGAGTACAAATTGCCCCAAGTTGAAACTAACTTCCAACCCCTAAATAACCAACCAAGGGAAACCCTAAAGGTCCTCAAAAACAAAAGCAAAGGACTAGGGAATGACAGGTGTCATTCTTTATCCTCCTAAGTTGACTTTCCTACCAATCCATCCGATCCGCAAAATTTGGATCTCAGATCCTAAAATCCCAGAAAAGTAGAGTCCAGGTGCATACAATTGAAAAGTACCTACCAAGTAGCTTCTAGCATTCAAAAATTTAGCTTTTTTGAATTGAACTATACTTTACTTACTGTAATTTCAGCCTACTGTTCTTAGGCTTAACCTAAGAACTTCTACTTCTGCTTTCTACCTTTCTTTGGAAAAGGTTCCTCGGCTTTGGATGAGCCCTTCCTTGGCAGCTGCTTCCTGCTGGCCAAAGGCTTAGCTGTCTTAGCCTTAGCTGAAGTCTTCTCCTTGAAACTTGACGGAGAAATCGTGGCCAGGTCAGATTCATCTTCTTCTTCCTCTTCCAAGTCAGGTTGGGACTCGGGCTCAGATCCAGATCCAAATCCGCTATCCTCCTTTGCTGACTGACTAGGCGACTCATCCTCCTTGGATTGGTAACTCTCAGAAGATACCTCTTGTGCCCGTTTGAGTGTGGTCTTTGACTTCACCCCGCTGGTCTTTTACGGAGAGGGTTTGGCGCCTTTGCTTTGCAGAGTTCGGAACTCATCCTTCTTCTTCTAAATCCTGCCCTTGGATCCGGATCTGTGTGCAAAACCCTCACTTCCTTCCAACTTCTGCTTGGAAGAATCTTTAGTAGGTGTCTTCTCTTCCTTGCTCTTCCTTGACTTTATAGGTGTGTCCAAAAATTGACCCGCTTGCTTTAGAGCTCCCTGGATGTCATCCATTATCTTCTCCACACTATCTGAGTACTTTGTACAAACCAGGACAGCCTTGACCGCAAACTCTGCTCCAGCCTTGTGGACTTCCTCGTCAAAGCACTTGGCTTTGTTGAAGATGTCCCCGGAATGCCCAATGAACTTCCTGACCCTCTTGAGGGTCTCCTCTGACTTAGCGAAAAGTTTCCGCACTTCCCTATTCCTCGCCTCACTCTTGTCTAATCTCTGACAGAGTGACTCATTCTCATCGGCCAGTCCCTTAAACTTCTCTTTCCACTGCTTGATATCCTTCTGCCGGATCAGATCCTCTACCGAGTCTACGAGCTCGGATACTTTGATCCCACCAAGCAGCCGACAGATTTTCCTTACTGCGCCCTTCTCAGTATCCAAGTCTTCCTTTGTCTTTTTCAAATCCTCAATAGTCCTCCCTAGAAGATCCTCTCTCTCGACTTCCAGTTCCGGGGAACCCTTCCAACCACTCTGGGACCCTTTCTTCTTCTTAGAGGATGGGATCCTCTTTGAAGACTCTCGATTCTTTGCTGATGACCCTCTCCCGGATTCCATATCCGATCCTTTCATCTTATCCTCACTCTCTTTCTTTTGAGGTGGAGTGGTGTCAAGTTTCCTCATTGTGGAGGATGCTTTCAGAAATACTTCCTCCTGCTTCCTCAACACCTATAGATGGTCGTATAAGTGAAACAAGAAAGGTCCTATGGAAGTTGCCTTTGTACCTCCTAGAGAGGCGACCATCTTCTAGACTAATTCTCTCACAATTCCTGCCCAAAACACCTTCCTCTCTCCACTCAATGTGCCAAATATGGTGTTGGCCCATGTTATTGTAATCCGGTTTGGCCGTTCCGAATACAAGATGAGGACCAAGAATTCTAACACTCTCTTTTCTCTTGATGACTTACAGTCTGGCACTGTGTATCCGTCCTTGGCATGAGGAGGATTTAGGAATTTATCTTCCGCGTGCCTATCCAATTGCAAGGCCAATCCCTCTCCAGTGCTCGGAAAGTTGTACACCTTCTTCCACATTTCGATCATCCACTTGTTGAAAAGAGCACAGGCGATCTTCACCCACTCGTTCGACTGGTCCTTCAAGAGCTTGCCAATCATGTCTTTGTCTCTCAAGCTCTAAGGTTTCTTCAGAAAAGAGGTGATCCATATCTGACCCAAATCCTCTTCCAACTATTTTTGCTCTACGTCATCTTTCGGAATGGTTGGATGGATTGTTTTAAACTTGAGCTGTCTTGATCCGCTACCCTCAGCCTTCACCATTGCTCAAGTTGCTTACAATCCCTTCAACTAATGCCTCTCTCAAAGAACTACGAGCAACTTCCTGCCTGGTAAGAATCTTCTTCTGCTTTCTCCACTCCGGGAACGGAAAACTTTCTATCCTCTCCAAACACACTTGCATGCAAAAGCTTCACTAACTCACGCTCCAGACATCAACCAAACTCAACTTGTATGAATGAGGATGGAAGTTCCGACCTCTGGAACTTCCCTTAAAGGAACAGCCGCCATATTAGGGTAGCCATTATCCTCCTACATGCGGATAAATCTGACCGTTGAACGGTCAGCCCTAATCCCTGGTATGGTCGTTGGATCCTACATCCGCCCGACCAGCTCACGGTAGGTGTTCCGTTACTTTTCCTATGATTTCTGGTACCTAGTCTCGATATTGGAACGATTCCAAATCTCAATCTGGTTCCGGTTCTCAATAAGAACAGGAAACTTTAACTACTTTTTTTAACCTAATTATCTATCTACCATTATTCTTTTAGCAAGGAACGTTAATTGTGGTAAGATGTTTTAGTTTATCTTTGGATCAACCGTAAAATTATACCCATATTAACTCCTTCCTCTAATTTCCTCATTAACAAGACTTATCTTACTTTCCGGGTTCCCTCACGACTACCCTCCACAGCATGGATAGCAAACCGTTATTTACAAATGACCACTGTCTGAACTTTGTTCTTCTTCTACAAAATGTAATGATTCTTTATTCACCATTGTTTTTACCGCACTCAATTAAATAAAGCATACGCTGTACAAGATAGTGCAGATATGGATGTATTCCCACAAATGTTGGCATTGTTCAGAATCACAACAAAAACATTTTGAATACATCTCCTAGATTTGTCACCCGGATCCCTAACCTTCTGACATATTAATATGGAAATTTTGCACCGCTTCCACATTCAAGATGGAACCATGTTAATATCACAAAGTACAAAAACGTCAAATAAATGTAATCTCTCCTGGTAATGAGGACTCACTACTTTTGAATTCTTATTTTGTTTGTAACTTTGAAGCCACAATCATTTCTCCAAATTGCAAAGCCTTTGTAATCTAAAATGCAGTAAACTTCACTATTCATATGACAATACGTCCGAGCCACAAACACCTTGAAATTGTGAAGGTACAAACAATTCAAAATCTTAAAAAATTTCATTGTTCCTCCTTGGTTGGACAAATTACTTACTTGGTAGAATCACCTCTAATTCTCCTACTTAATTCATGAATAGCACAAGTGGAGTCCTTTCCTCTGAATGCTGATTCCGAAACCCCAGCTAGGTCAGTGAGTTTGTTCTTCTGTCGTTTTTACGCCAAGTCTTTGGGTCTTTCTTGCCGTGAGTTTGCTCGTTGTCCACTTCTCAACCAATTCTCCAATCTCAAATCGCAATGCTATTGAAACAGCCCCACCATGCAATGACCAACTTTCTCGTAAGAATTCCAAATGAAGATTGCCTTCAAAAACACAGGTGCAACCACAAACCTTTGACATCTACGTCTTCTGAATGCCAAGGAAGCATAATTGAAGAAGCTGTAGCATACCAAGAATTTGTAAAAACCTCACCATCAAAACTTTGCAGAGTAATAAAGGGGAAATTTTATAAACAGAACAACATCCCTGGGTTGCCCTTTAGTCACTGAAGAAGATGGGTGAATAGAAGTGGTGACAACTTCACATTTGAGCAACAAATAACTTGTTAAGAATTCCAAGGCATTCATTGCATTTGTCATTTAAGAGTGCAACTCACTTACATAAACGGAATAGTGCAGCCACCAAGAATGATTGCCAATGACAAAAATTTGTAGAAATTCCCATATGCAACTTCCAATTCATAATCTATTACTCTATGCCTCTACGTTCTATTGATGTGTGCCATTAAATGAACATATCCCGCCAATGTCTCCCTTTTGAATTGCCAAAAACATTGCAGAACACTTAGAAGAGTTAAAGAAGGAAAGCCTTCTTCAATTCTGTATGTCTCTTCCATGTCGTGCACTATCAAGATCAATTTTAAGTTCAATCACAAATGCAATTAGAAGCAATCAGCACTCAATTTATGAACACATGATTATAGATTCTTACAGCTTGCTCTACAAGAAATAAAATGCAATGTTCATGAATCCCAACAGTACGTATAGTTCAAGAACTAACTTTGTACCTTGAATTACTCTTGGCAAACACCAAAGTCGATGCTTCAAAGTCAGACTTTTCCCAAGTCACTGAACAATATTGCACAAACTCTTGTCTCTTGTCTAAAAATCTCTTGTACTTGGACCCCGTATGGAGATAAAAGCAACGAACATGCTGTGTGGGAGCCCGAAAAGTAAGATAGCTTTGATTAGTGAGGAAAGTTGAGGAAGGACTTAATAGGGGTACAATTTTTTGGTTTATCCAAGAGTAAATTAAACACCTTATCACAATTAATGTTCTTTGCTAATAAAATAATGGTAGATAGGTAATTAGATTAAGAACAATAGTTAAAGTTTCCCGTTCTTACTAAGAACCGGAATTGGATTGAGATCCGGAACAGTTCCAATGATCGGAGTCGGGTACCAGAAGTCACAGAAAAGTTAACAGAACATCTACTAGGAGTTGGTTGGGCGGATTTAGGATCCAACGGCCCTACCGAGAATTAGGGCGGACCGTTCAACCGTCGGATTTATCCGCTCGCAAGAGGATAACGGCTACCCTAATCCGATGGTTGCTCATTTGAGAGAAATTCCAGGGTTAGGAACTTCCATCTTCATTTGTGTGTTTGAGTTTGGATTGTGCCTGTGCACAAGTTTGTGAAGCCTTCTGCATGCAAGTGAGTCTGGAGAGGAGAAAAAGGTTTCCGTTTCCGGAGTGACAAAGCGGAAGAGGATCCTCACCTGGCAGGAAATTGCTCGTAGTTCTTTCATAGTGGCGTCAGTTGAGTGAATTGTTGAGAGACTTGAGCGATGGTGAAGGCCGAGGGCAGCAGGTCAGGGGCTCTCAAGTCCAAGACAATCTATCCGGCCATTCCAAAGGATGACGAAGAACAGAAGATGCTGGAGGAGGATCTAGGGCAAATCGGGGCCGCCAACTTCCTGAAGAAACCATGGAGCTTACGAGACGAAGACATGATTGGCGAACTTATAAAAGACTAGTCGAACAAGTGGATGAAGACCGCTTGTGCTCTTCCCAACAAATGGACAATCGAGATATGGAAGAAGGTCTTCAACTTTCCGCGTGCTGGAGAGGAGATGGCTTCGCGGACAGCCGGATATGCAGAAGGTAAATTTGTAAACCTTCCTCATCCTATGGATGGCTACGCAGTAGCGGATTGTAGGTCATTGAGAGAGAAGAGGGTCTTGGAGTTTTTGGTCCCCATCCTATATCCGAAACGTCCAAACCGAGTTACAGTCACGTGGGCCAATACCATCTTTGAAGCGCTGAGTGGTGAGAGGAAAGTGTTTTGGGCAGGAGTGGTGAAGGAATTAGTCCAGAAAATGGTTGACTCTTTAGGCAGTACAAAGGCGACCTCCATAGGGCCCTTCTTGTTTCACTTGTACGACCATCTAGAGGTGCTGAGGAAGAAAGAGGAAGTGATCCTAAAGGCAATCTCCATAATGAATAAGTTTGATATCACTCCACCTCAGAAGAAAGATAGTGAGGAAATGATGAAAGGATTGGATGAGGAATCCGGTACAAGGTCATCAAAGAAGTGAAAGTCTTTAGAGAGGATGATATCCGCTAAAAAGAGAAAAGGGTCCCAGAGCGATTGGAAGGGTTCCGCGGAATCGGAAGTTGAGAGGGAAAATCCTCTAAGGAGGATTATTGAGGATCTGAAAAAGACGAGGGAAGACTTGGATACTAAGAAGGGAGCAGTGAGCAAAGTTTGTAGGGTGCTTGGTGGGATCAAAGTATCCAAGCTTGTAGACTCTGTAGAGCAATTGACCGGGCAAAAGGATATCGACCAATAGAGAGAGGCTTTTAAGAGTCTGGCCGATGAAAACGAGTCCCTCCACAAGAAATTAGACAAGAGTGAGGCCAGAAATAGGGCTAAGCAAAAACTTTCCGCTAAGTCGGAAGAAACCCTCAAGAGGGTCAGGAAGTTCATCCAAAATTTCGGGGATGTCCTCAACAAAGCCAAGTGCTTTTGAAGAGAAAGTCCAGAAGGCTGGAGAATAGGCTGCGTGCAAAGCTGTCCTAGTCTGTGCGGAGTATGCGGATAGCTTGGAGAGAATATTGGATAGTATCCGGGGAGCTCTACAACAAGCGGGTCAACTTTTGGACACGCCTGTGAAGTCAAGAAAGAGCGAGGAAGAAAAGACCCCTACCAAGGACTCTTCCAAGAAAAAGGCAGAAGGAGGTGAGGGTCCGGCACACGGATTCGGATCCAAGGGCAATATCAAGAAGAATGGTGAATTTCGGACTCCACAGAGCAAAGGCGCCAAACCCTCTCTAGTGAAGACAAGTGGGGTGAAGTAGAAAAAACCCTCAAGCGAGCAAGGGAGAAATCTTTTGAGAGCTACCATTCAGGGGAAGACAAGTCGCCCAGTCAGTCAAGAAAGGAGGATAGCGGATCTGGAACCGGATCCGAGTCCGAGTTCCAAACTGAATTGGAAGAGGAGGAAGAAGAGGAATTTGACATAACAACGATTTCTCCGTCAAACCTCAAGGGAAAGAGTACAGCCAAGGATAAGACGACAGCTAAACCCCTAGCCAGTAGGAAGTAGCCGCCAAGGAAGGGCGCCTCCAAATCCAAGGAACCTTCCTGAAAGAAAGGTAGAAAATAGAGGTGGAAATTTTTAGGATGAGCTCCAGTTAAATATAGCTTAATTCAGTTCAATTAAGGAAAGTAAAAGATTTTTGTGTTAGAAGCTACTTGGAAGGTACTTTTCAGTTGCATGCGTGCCTTTCCGGGATTTGAGGATTTGAGATCCACATTTTGCGGATTGGATGGGCTGGTAGGAAAGTCAATTAAGGGGGGAATAAAGAATGACACCTGTCATTCCCTGGTCCTTTGCTTTTTGGTGTTGGGGACCTTTAGGGTTTTCCATGGTTTGGTATTTAGGGGTTGGAAGTTAGTTTCAACTCCAGGCAGTTTATACTCTTGTTTTCTATTTTCAATCTTGCAAAGAAAGCTAAGATTTCAACTCCATGAGTATTGGTCTGGGAAGTCTAGGTCTTATGTTGAGGGTTTAAGTGATGCTTAGACCATTGCTAGTTCAGGTGTCTTGATTGTGAGAATTTGAGAGGAGTTACCCCTGGATTTTGTCTGGATCCGGTTCCAAGAGTATTAGGATTTGATTGATAAATCTTTGTGTATTAGGGGAAATTCTAGCTATTGAAGTTTCTTGAGTATCTTCTAAGCATGATAACCATTTTTAGGTTGGGTGAATCTTCCAGGAGTGAAGGGTGAACGCTGGCTGACGTCTGAGAGGTCCTTCTAGATCCGAGAGAGAGGACTAAGAAAAGAGTCAGGATCCCCTAGTTATCAAGGTACCAGGTCTGGTTCTTGGGGTTTTGTCCGAATAAGTCTGTCGTTGTAGTAAGAGAGGGCTGTGGAGGTTTCCTGAGTGATCTACTAATTGGGATTGATTTTTGGGCTAGTTGTAAGAAAGAATCCGCGTCCGGATTTTGTAGTTGTTTTGTGTTTTTCTCAGTGAAACTTCAGTCACTCTAATCGATTGAAGGGTAGGGTATACGTTCCCTTCCTCAAACCAAAGAGCGGACCCCTTTGACATAGAGGTTAAACTAGTCCACTGGTTACTAATATCATTAGATCTGGATCCGGGAAAGGTACAAGATAACGACACCCCTTCCAAATCCGTATCCGCATGGTAGGATACAAAGTTATAAATTATATTTGAGAATGATATTGACTCACTTAGATCTATTGACTGGGAGTTTACGATATGATGGGTATTTGAGTTAGAAGAGAAGAAGGCATAGAAGGTTTGGATGAGGAAGTGCAGTTCCTAGTTTTTAGTTCCGGACCTCGTTTGCCTTGAGTTTTGTTTTCTGAATCCTATTCCGATAATTTTGAGGAAATTACAAGTTAAAGTCCTTTGGGAACAATACACGGGTCATCTTGGATGTTTTGTCATTTAAAACGCCTAAAGGTAGGATTTGTGCTTCCTTGTGCTACGACACAACGAAATGGCGCCGCTGCCGAGGATTTTTAGGATAGCATCCTTGAGATTCCGGGCTTGTTTAAGGAACTGCCATGAGAGTCTAATCGTTTACGATAAGTATTGAGTAATTTTCTTGGATAGACAGATTGCTAGAATTCTTTTATCTTATAGGAAAGTCTTGGGGTTGATGAGGATTTCTCCTTCATGAAAAGAAAGGAAAAAGTTGGAATTGCTGAAAAAAGGTTTGCCCGTCTTAAGAGAGAGGAAGACCCTGTTCCGGATTTTCCAAGGATTACTTCCAAGCCAAGGGAACGTCCTAGTTCTAAATGAAAAGAGGAATTTGTAGGGGAAGGGAGTACTGATCCTTTACTAAATCCTAATCCAATGATTGTTGAGAACATTTCGGCTTCATCTGACGAGGAAGAGGAGCGATTTGATCCTGAGCTCAGGATTCCCCGCATCATGGGTTCCACCCGCTTAAAGTATAGTAGTTTTAATAGAGATGGAAGCTCGGATGTTGACAATTGATTTTGTGAGTTTGAGTCCATTGCTGAAGCAAACCACGAGAACATAGATGCTAAGCTGCAGATTTTCCAGGGCCTTCTCAAGGGAAAAGCTTTGAAATGGTACCAAGATGTTCCAGAAGTTACCCGAAATGACTGGGAACAACTTACCAACATCTTTGTTAGGACGTTTAGAGAATCCGGAGGTGAAGCCTGGGCTTTAGGAAGGTTGAGTAGGATGACTATGAAGTCATCTGAGTTAGTTTGTAAATATGGACAGAGAGTGAAATCCCTTATTCAGAAACTAACCATGGAAATTGCTCCAAGTGTGCACGTTGAGTGGTATATTGCAAGGTTCCCGGAACAGATGGGATTCCATATGCGGCAGAGTCGCCCGGTTACACTACAACAAGCTATGGAGGCTGCCCAGAATTACGAGGATTCCGTCCAATCACTTCGTAATGCTTTGAAGAAGAGTGAAAGAAAGAGCAAAAAGCATGCCATGAAATTGAGAAGAAAGAGGAAGTACCCTGACAGCTCAAGTTCAAGCAGTGCATCATCCACATCCTCATCTTCATCGGAGAGTTTGGGGATTGATCATGGAGCTACATCCGGATCCGGAACCAGATCCAGATGTCATCAACACAAGAGTTCAAAGGTAGACAAAGGCAAGGCCCTTGTCAAGGTCAAGATAGAGAAAGATGACTCCAAGAAGATGATGAAGAGCATCCAAGAATAGCTTGAGGCCATCAAAGTTAACATGGCCAAGAACCGGATCCCAAGGTGGACCGTCCCCACGAGCAGAGAAAATGTTTGGTGCTCGAGATGCGGAGAGGCAGGACATTTCTTGAATGAACTAAATAGACCCTTTGGAAACCGGATCCATTACGTGAATCTGGAGGAGGAAGTCTACATCACCATGCCCAAGAATGGGGAGGAAGAGGATCTGAATCTTGTTTTCTAGATCCAACCTACAAACGGTCAAGGAAGACCTCTGCAGCAATTGGTAAGAGCCAACATCATCCCAAGGTCTGTTCCAATTGGAATGAATCCAGGTATGATGGCTCAGCCAAAACCTTATGGTTTTTGCTTCAATCGCGGAAGTCCGGGTCACTACACCAACAATTGTATGTTCAAAGGCGGACAGGGAGCTCCAATGATTTTACCATGTCAGAACTGTCATAAGTATGGTCATAGTGCTTCCGAATGTCAGGAGCCGCAACAGCATAGGATAATCTACAAACAAGTAGAGGCTCCCCCTAGAGATCAAAACGCACTCAACTATGGATCTAAAATTGGGATTGAGAATCCGGATGTGGGAGTATGAAATGTCAAGCTACGGAATTTTGGATTAGTTTAAGAGTAGATTAGTGAGGTTTTTTGAAATTTTCAAATACTGAAGTAGTAACCCGAAACAGTTAGCCAAATCAAGAAATTGGGAAAATTCCGGCCTAGCAAAAACTATAAAATGAGTAAGGAACGGATCTTAACGGGATCCGTAATCTGGAAGGTAATTTGGATTCTGGAAACCTACGACCTAGGTTCCGGCCTAGGAACTAGGGTTCCATTTACAAAAGGCGGCGCATTTATGGGCCGTCCAAATGGGTGTCGGTTGCTGGCCAGCTACTTAAGCCCGTTCTTCTCCATTTCTTCTCCCTCTTTCTTCCACTCGAGGAGGCGTGTATTCTTGCAGGTTTGGAGCGCATGTTAGTTGAGTGAAAGAGTAGTGAGTTAGGATCGGATAGGGAGAGAAGGAGAGGAGGGTGCCGATTGCACCGGATTAGTAGGATTCTGTTGGCGTGGATGGAGGAACCTCGGAGACCGGCAGTTACGACCAAGTTACTCAATCCGGTCGTACCTGCGGATCCGAAGGCGCGGATGCTTTTGGAGTGCGATCTAGACAGCATGGGATGCGTGGGGCTGCTGCGCAAGCCGTGGAATCTGAAGGACGAGGCGATGATCCACGAAGTCGTGACTGGAGCTCCGAATTAGTTTGAGTTGACGGAGTGAGGGAAGTCGGCAAAGTGGACCGAGGAGATGTGGACGGAAGTCTACTCATTCCGGAAGGAGGGTTCCGGTTTATGCCTCGAGGGCTGACAGTTACGTTCAAGGGAAATTCTGTAATCCACCCAGTTCGAAGGAAGGTTTTGCGATCCATGATTGCATTCACCTGAGGCAGAGGTAGGTGCTGGAGTTCCTGGTTCCGATCCTGTATCTGGAGAAGCCGACCCGGCTCACCAGCACATTGGGCAACACAATTTTTGGAGCGATGGAGGACCAACCGTTGCACTGAGGAAGGACAATTCGGTCCGTGGTGCTCAAACTGGCAGACAGCGTGCAGAAGGCCAAGACCAGCCCGATCAGTACCTACCTCTTCCACCTCTATTACCAGAACGGGATCGTGAGCAAGCAGGAAATTAAGGACTACAAGGTCGCCGAGGAGATGCTGAAGTACGGCCTGCCTCCGGATCCGGAGAAGCAAGTCGAGGAAGCAGTTCCGGAAGTGCCGCCGCCAAGGACAAAGAGGCCTGAAAGTTCGCGATGGAAGTTGATCGACCCAAATTCAAGAGGGAAGCAGAAAGTTCCGGAAAAGGAGGAACTGGGCCGGACCTTTGCAGAGCTAGGGGGGAACAAGTTGTTCGATTCCGGAGTAGAGTGGTTCCAGGAGGCCCGAAAACGGTACGAGGACTTGGTTGACTTTGTATGCTTGGTATTGGACAAATTGAAGGTGGAGCCGCAAGAGATTATTGGCAAGATTAGAAAGCGTCCGGATCTGCCCCTGCTCAATAGGAAGGATGAGCAGATCCGGAAACTAGAGGAGGAAAAGATCCAACTCAAGACCAGTTTGGGTGTTGCGGAGGAGGCCTTGAAGTTTGCATCCAAGAGGGAGTCAGATGCATTGAATGTAGTGAGGGCACTGACAGAGTTGGTGGAACAGCCCGCGGATCAAATCACACACGCCCAACTCTTCACTGATAAGTTAGTTTAGGAGGGCGTAGTGACCGGAATCATGATTGTCAAGATGCTGGTGGATTATGAGATCAAGATGGAGAACGTGTTGGCAGAGATGAGGAAGCTGTTGGGGTTTCTCGATCCGACAGCCATGGACTTCATCCGATTCTCGGAAGTTCCGAGTGCACAGTTGTGGAAGACTCCGGCCAAACCGAGCCCCGTCGGAAGGACTCTCATATTGGAGCAAGGTCATCAAGCCTTGCTGAAGGACGTTACGACTCAAGTTGCAAGTCAGGCGGGGCCGTCACAAAAAAGGGAAAGGTTAACAGTGGAGGTTGCCAAAAAGGGTCCGGATGCTCCGGTTGTTCAGGATGCTCTGGTGCAGACAGTCCTTATCACATTTCCCATGCACACGGCAAGGGCACCAGAGGGGATCGTAGGGCCCAAAGTCATGGCTCCTCCAGTTCAGACGGATTTGACGGACCGGATGCCTATGATTGAGAATCCGGCTAGGACTCATCTGGAAGGTTTCCTCCATACGGAGGAAGCATTTGAAGAAGAGGAGGAAGGCAATGAAGAGGATCCAGTTGGAGCTTCATTGGGGCAACCCATTGAGATGGAGTTGGATAGGGAGTTTGTTCTATCCAATGAAGTAGAGACTGAAGACACGGCAACTCTGCTGATCCGACGCGCAATCCAGACCCGAGCAAGTGTTCGGAACACCCCCATGAAGTCAACAGGAGCGACACAAGGCGGCAGCAATACGAAGAAGCCGCGGAAGAAGTAGTTAGTTAGGATGTTTTGATTTTTGATTAGGTTTTGAAGTCTAGTTCCGAAACGGGTTTTTTGCGCTTGGGACCTTGGTTCCGGATTTATTTTCTAGAATGAGCCGGCAGTAGATTTTCCGGATGTCTCGGATGGTTCTTTGATTGGCTGCCCAGATTTCCGGGGTGCTTTTTGGCTTTTAGGTGTTGACTTTTTGTGGGTTTTTAAGGGCTGGCAAGCTTGTTGTGCGGTCATTCCCTCCTAGCAGATTTTCATTTGTATTCCATTCCTTTCTTTTAGTCTAAGTGTTGAGTGAGCTTTCAAATTTTCATCTTCGTGTTCAAGTGTTGGTCTAAATGCTTGTGACTATACTAGAGTGTGAGGGAAGACGGGTGAGGAGGAATCCAAATCTTGGGTAGTCGATTCCATTTGAAAGGTACATTTGAGACAGTGTAGATTCTTGACTGAGTGGAAGTGCACAGTGACTTTAAATTACCGTAACAGTGATCCGGTTGATTGAGTAGCGAGAGCGAGTCCGGCTGTCCACCCGTGCGGAGGTAAGCGCTTGCCCAAAAGAAGTCGCCACTCTCCCAAAAGGTCTGCCAACCTCGGAACGGTCTAGCACTTAACAAACAACCTCCGGTACGTTCCGGAACCTTGTGATCTGTCGTTGTAGTAAGGAGTGGATTGAATCCTGAGTGACTAGCTTTCCGGATCGGGTGTCTAGGAAGTTGTGAGGATCCGGATCTTCTTTCCTTGTTACAACTCCTTCAATACTTGGGTGTTTGTTTGTGTTTGTCAAGTTTAGTGAGTGTGAGAACTAGAGTGGTGAAGTCCCTACCCCTCGAAAGATCAAAGCAGACCCTCTGAGGGTAAAACAGAGGTGAAAGAAACCATCTTGATTTGGAAGTGGAAACCGGATTTCGGGTAGAACCGGATTCGGATTCAATTCCGGATAGTTAAAAGTTCCGGAAACAAGTGAATAGGTGATTGGATTGAGGAGAAAAGAGAATCCGGAAACCTAAAATGTGCAGCATCATCTTGGAATTCCTTGGGACGATAACTCATGTCATTTTAGCACAACATTGTGGCTAAAGATACTTATGCCTAGATTGCACGTGCGACACCGGATAAATGACCCGTAGGGGTGGGGATACTGGATAGAATAGGAGAGTCAATGCATAGAGTAGGAACCCGTAGTTCCACCAAGAATCGGAGAGAAGCTAGAAGTAGAGGTAGAATCAAAACTAGAAGCAGAAAAGGAAGAAGAGAGGAAGAAGATTCAAGTGATTCTAATCACTCTGATGAATCCTCTCAATCTCAACCCGTAGCAACCTCAAAAAATGGGGTACAACCTAGAGGTATTCTTGAGGATATCAGTGAGGAAGTTAAACAGGAACTTAGGAATTCTCAATCCGCTCTAAAGGATAGAGAAGTTTTGGTTTTTGGTTTACCAACTTCACAGCCACAAGTCCGATTTAATGACACCCCAATTTTCATTGAACTAGAGAAGAGAGTAAACATTTATTTTATTCTACAGGACGTCAAGGATTAGAAGGCTAATGTCACCATTGGGCAACTATCAAAAGCTGATCCGGGATGCGTAGACCAAGAGAAGAAAACGGAGGTTTAAACTTCCGACAGTAGCAGTTAACTTCGCCCAAGTTGAAGACTACGGACCACCAAAACTTGCCGTGGAGATAGAGGGATGTTCCATTCCTAAAGTTTTGGTAGATGGAGGATCGGGAGTGAACTTGATTTTGGAGGATACAGCATTCAACTTGGGATTTACCACTTTTGAGACCACAGACCAAGTACTGAGGATGGCAAATTAGTTGAGGGTCATTCTGGTGGGAAGACTTTCTTAGGTACCAACCCGGATTGGGAAAGTAAACTATCTCCTCAACTTTGTTATTATTCGAGTAGACAAAGGAAGACCATTTCCATTGCTTGGACGACCTTGGTTGTATTCTACAAGAGTGATTGTAGATTGGAAGCACAAGGGATTTGTTATTGGTAAACCCAATATCTGAATTCCTTGAAAGAATGAGGAACACCAAGGAGAGACAAGTGAATCGGATGGATACACCACGGATTAGTCAGATCCAGAAGATTCTTCTACCACATCTTTCCACTTAGTTGGTGAATTTGATGGAATGACTGAGGTCAATTTCAATTTTCCAAAACCAATAGTGGAACTAGGAGAGCCAGAGGAAGGAAACTTTCCTAATCTGATCCTCAGATCCGCAATTGGTCAAACAAAAGATCAATCACTTGGAGAAGCCAGTGTTCCACTGTCAACTGATTAAAAAAGAAGACAAATTCAAGAAGGCAGCTTATCTACTATAAGCATGAAGGAGGGAAAGACCAATGTTCCAAAGAGTGAATTCCAAATCTAGTTGGAGGAGTTAGAACCGGATCGGATCAAGAACATAGTGAATCCTTCAGACTATAAGAAGGTGGAGATAGAACCAGAGAAATCCTTTTTCCTGGGGAAATCCTTGAGCTGAGTTGAGAATAGAGGCTATATTAGACTTTTGAAGAAATACTTAAAGGTATTTGCTTGGACTCCATCGAACCTCAGCGGAATTCCACCAAATCTAGGAGAACATCGGATTGATCTAGTTGATGGAGTTGTTCCAATCAAACAGCGTTAGTACAGACTCAATCCGAAGTACTCACTCGTGGTGAAGGAGGAAACTGATAGATTGTTGGAAGCCGGATTTATCTATCTGGTGAACAATTTGGAATGGGTCTCACCTATTGTGGTTGTTTCCAAGAAGGTGGGAGCAGATGGGAAGGTGAAGATCCGGGTCTATCAAGATTTCAGGAAATTAAATGCTTCAACAAAGAAGGATTATTTTTTGTTACCTTTTACGAATCTTGAATCAAGTATCCGGTCAAGAGTGTTATAGTTTCCTAAATGGATTTTCCGGGTACAACCAAGTGTCTATTCGTTTGGCAGACCAGTTGAAGACTACCTTTACAACTTATTGTTTTATTGAACATCATTGTTGACATAGAAATATGGGTTGTCAACTGTAATGTCCACAAAAATGCGTTTTAAAAAATAGTAAAAACGTCCCCTAAAACACAGGGTTCTTATAGTGCTTCTGGATGCACTTGAAGTTTTGGCAACATGAGATTCACTGTACGATACAGTATGTCGACAATGGCAGGTTTCTAGTTCTTTGTCTGGAAGTTGATCTATGGGAATCATGAATTTCTTAGTGCAAGCATCTTCCAGGCACGGTTCAATTTGGCAAGAAGAATCTTGTGAATGAAACAAATGTACACATGTAGGGGCTAAGTGTTTGTTGTTTGTAGCCAACATAGAGATGACTTTCTGAGTTCCAGTGTCAACCATTTTTTTCATCGTGTGATAGGTGATATTGGATATTGGATAGTGCCTGTGCATACGAGTACATCATGTTCAACAAGAATAGGCTTTCTCACAAGTCTCTCATACTTTCCCTCTGAAATACTACTATTTGAACCATGCTATACAAATCTGTGTTTGTCAGTGAGTCGTTATTCCTTCCTATGTGCATTTGAACTTCCTAAAAGAATGTAGGGGTTTGTATTATGATAATCCCAATAGTCAACAGTTATACCAATCCCTTGACTATATATTTATAGAACTACATTATGACAATAGCCATTTTAAGAAAAAGTGTAACTTGCATCGCTTAGAAGCAGTCCAAAAGTATCAGATGCTCATGGAGTGGCCACTGCATGTCTTAATGTACACAAAGTACTCTTTGATGTCATTGTATTGGATATGACAATATACTTTTTGTGAATAAGAATTTGCAATGTGCCAGTTTGTGCTCAAGTTGAATAATTGGCTGTCCCTTGGCATTTGCCATGGAAGTGCACTCCTTGCAAAGTTTGATGAACGATTGTTTTTTTCTTTTCTTTGAAGCTAGAGGTGTATGGATAAGAATTTTATAGCAATGGAGGGCAACTACAATTTGGGCGCGGTAGGGCTTGAATTGGTTGTAATTGAAATGTTACGGGGAGCTACAACGTTGTCCGCAAGAACCTGCAATCAAAGCTGATGTCAATTATTCGGTACTTCATAGGGGTGGACATTATGTCCGCACAACCAATGTTCATTAAAAGTATTGCAATGATCCTAATATGCACACACGTCTCTTTTTTCTTAGGTTTGAGAAGTAATAGCACATGCCTAATGCATATTATTGACAGAAGAGACGTATACAGAATTGATGCTCACAATGAGCGGCCAAGTACCTTGTTTGGTACGACCTCTTACTCTCCTCTTCTTTTTGGATGGCTTCTCTTTTTGTTTTTAGGTCATGGTGTTGCAACAACAACTTTTAGCTCATGGTAACTATACCATGAGTACACAAACTACACCAAATTTTGCTTTTCAGTTGAAGAGAAGGGTTATATTATTATTCAATTGTACATTGTTTCAATGTGAGACACTCCTGTACACCTGAAATGAGTGCAAACTTTGCAAATTCATAAGTTATACATGGGGAGTTTGAATAATGCCTTCGAACATGTCAAGGAATCATCAACAACATTGGTTAATTATTCAGAAATAAAATTGAAATAAATCTATTTCCAAGTGCTGGTGTGAGTGGTTTGTCATGTATGTGTATTTTAAAGTTTGGTAACATAATTTAACATTGTTGTGAACTAGAGTTCTGTAGCTTTCCGCAGCAAGTTCCGTCGTTGAAATTAGCGGAAAGGAAATGTTTTCAGCCTCAAATTATTTTTAGTGTCATTCACAAATGTGGTATCTAACTCACAACTTGTAAAAGGTCATCTTTTTTATGGACTTGAGGTCTCATGAGTGATTTGTGGAACAGTAATGGCCTAGTGCAAAACGCTTTTGTAAATTAGGACATGCTAATTGGAAAAGGTGTTATATTTGGAGTTGTGGCTTCATCTAGACTTCCATTTTAGAAGCAATTCAACACTAGAAGAAAACTGCATTTAACTTGTCAAAAACTATGTTTTACTTGTTAAACTTGCGTTGTACTCAACAAAAAGTATGGGGTGGATTCTGTTGAGTTCTTCCTTCATAACTCAAAATTTTGCATTCCACCGTTTCAACACAGATTTTGACAAATAAAATGCAGGATTTTGCGTTAGAATGCATACATGTAGCTTTATGAAGGGAGAACTCAACAAAATCCACCCCATACTTTTTGTTGAGTACAACGTACAATTTTTGTCAAGTACAACATAGTTTTTTCTAGTGTCAAGTGAAGCTAAACAAAGTTGGCATGTGGGATTTGACATCTGTAGAATGTTTTTGGTAATTGTGCAGTTGTGTTCAAGTTTGACAAAGGCATGGATGTACCAGGAGTGTGTATGAATTTGGGAGTCCATTTTCCCCGTCACAAAAAGTTATCTTTGGGGTGAACTGCCATCCCCATGGCAATAGCTTTAATCAAAGGTCTTCCTTGTATCATTAAGTAGTAGTGTACAATTGCTCTTTTAATTTGTGAAAATTGAGGTAAGTTGTACATTTTTATAAAGAATTCAAGAAAAGTGTTCAAATCTTTGAAACAGTATTGCTCCCTTCAAAAGGCTGTGGAAGTTGAAGACCAATGTGCTCAAAGTTTGATTCTAGTATTGGTTCTAAATGGCAACTAAGGTCAAGGCTTCATTACCTCTTTAGAGGTACATTATGTCTTGTTCATCCCCGTACATTTGTTTCTCTAATTCTTCACTTTTACTGACTCAATAGATATATTGATAAACTTTGAAGACGTTGATTTGGCGTTGTTCCAAAACTTTTGTCAACTTGAAAAATACCTGTTCTGAAATAAAAATGCAGAAAATCTATTGCAAATGTTAGAAGTTTATGTGCATACATGTCTTCGTTCATGCCTTCATGTCGTGAAAACTGAGTGACTAAAATGAAATTGTTGTTGAATAGTTCCTAATCTTGTGACCTACAATCCCAAAGATCTCTCTATTACATAGTTTGAATTTGTGACTTTGACATTGCAGACGATGTTATTAGAGTATGTTTCTAGATTATCAAACACTGGCCTTTCATAGAAGGTCTGAATCAAGTGATGTTATGTTTATAAATTGTTTTATCTACTACGAGAGATCCACTGCTCTCTTCTTGAAGCAATAAGGCAGGCCTACAGGTAGATGGGGTACCGAGTCTGTTTTGCTCTTCCATAAAGTTTGTGGCAGCATTGATATTTCAAATCAAAAGCATTGATTTCAAGCTTCAAATGAATGCAGCTTGTAATGTGTGCAGAACATACTGGGAGTGACAGATGCATTCTGAAGTGGAGATACACCTGCATTCCCCTGTCATGTTCAATTTAAGTTGGAGATTTCAGATACAAGCGCATACTCACTTGGACTTCCATTGTTGTTTGAATGTTGGAGACTGTGAGTGAAATCACGACTTTTGTGGGTCACAAGTGTGATTGTTATGATGCTCAGCTTCTATGATGAGGATCCCCGATTGTACTAGTAGAGAGGTCACTTCCTATTCATGAGACTTTTGTGATAGTGCAGTAATGTGAGTCATTGTTAGCTTTGATTGAATTGATCTGCTTGTATTTTATAGATGAGGAATCCTGAAATATGAATTTGCCGTCAAGCAGCAGTGCAAAGGTAAAAATTTGGAAACTTCATTTTCCTACAATGGCTTTGATGATAGAAAGCAACATGCCTTTTTTCTCATTACCATTTCATGGATGTATGGTTTAGTGTTCTTGAGATGTTAGTATGTGAATCTGAAAATGTATTCATTTTTTTGTCCGATTGTAGTAAATCAGAGGCTAAAAGAAGTGCTATATGGCTTGTGAAGGAGATCGTGAAGTACATGAACTATCTTGAAGAGGGCAATGCTGACACGACGTGGGACAATAGAAAAAACAATGTTGAATAATCAGTTGGAAGCTCAGAAAAGGAAGACATCACTTTATTTGCATATCAATCCGGAGGCCTTCAATTTAAATGGAGTTCATGAAAAGCCCCGGAGAAGGTACATGTTTGAATGCATAGACTATATCATACTATACATGAAGTGCGATATAAAATCCGCTATAGAAGGACAAAAAGACCAATACAATAGTCAATACAAGGTTTGCTTCATGTTAGGAAGTGCTTCATAGGAAGAGGTTGCGCCACTAACTGTACGTAATAGAAATAGAGGATTCACATTCATTTGAATTGAAAATCCGGATTGCAGTAACGGTGTGCTCACTTTTAGAGAACGATGGCATCTTTTGTTTTGCAATTCCGTGGATAATGATTTTCGGGAGAGGATTTCACTTGAAGGAATGCAGTGGCCATACAAGCCTAATGTTTGTCGCTGCGGTCCTGAATTTCCAAAGAAAGTCCTTTAAAGGAGTGTAGTGGGTAGTGCTGCTCCTCTACAACCCAAAAGCTTGACTTCAAAGTGATTTCTCCGAGTCAGCGAGAATTTCAGTGAGTCTCCTTCAACGATGCTGTGGGACAACATGAAATCCCTCCACCCCATTCCAAACGCTACGTGCACATGATTGTGAATGAAGCCCACATGACATCCGATTGTCCAGAGACGTCTGTCACTGGAATACTGCATTTCGACGTGTCGATGGACCTTGGTTGAGTGTGCCCAAACAAACCAAGCAAAAATTGTCTACAAAAATGGTTCACTGACATTAGAGGCAAACTTAGGAAAAGGGTTTTCCGTTACATGAAAGTGGCGTCTACTGTGGCACTCTTGAACTATTTGCGGCATCTTACTGTTCAGCTCCTATTTGCATTGCTCACTAGGTGCACTAGTAGTGAACTGCTAGTGCGTACTTAATATAAGAAGCAAAGAATATAGAAGCAGTTGAATAGAAAGTCAAAGCAATCTGACCAAGGCAATTCACATGCAGGAAATGAAATTGTGCAGTAGAGTGAGGCGTGGCTCTACACATATTGAGATTGTAGACTGGAGTAGGAGTGGATGGGCGTGAAGAGGAAAGACAATGTATAGTTGAATGAAAAAAGCAACAAAAATGAACCATAGACTTGGGGGACGATTTTTGCATTGTCTTCTTGAACGAGAAGGCAGGCAAGTTTGAACGGCTTTCGTTAGGAGCACTGGTATGTGGACTTGAGGTTTTTACCATTTTTTCTAAAACCAAGTGAAAAAGAGAGAAAACAAAGAGGACAAAGAGAAGGTAGCGTATGGGCAAATTGATGAGCGAGAAACTGAGAGCATTGTTTGGGATGAAGACGCTGAAATGGGAGAGAAGGAAAGCAGTCATGGAGTTTAAATAAAAAAAAATTATTTTCCTATATTGCATGAATTGTATCAAATCTCTTTGTATATTGCACTCAACTTTGGCGATAATAGTTTTAATTAATGATGACCAATTCTGCATAATAAAAGAAGGCTTTCCTATATTGTCGTACATGTAAGTTGATATTGATAGTTGATTTTGACAATTACAAATTGAAAACTTGGGACTTCCATGATTGTGTAATTGACATCCGGAGTACCCCCTAAGAAGATGTATTTCCATGATGGTCCTCTTGTGATGATCATTTTATAGACATAGTTCAATAAGCTAGTATATATATATATATATATATATATATATATATATATATATATATATTCTTTTTGCTGAAGGTATGTGTTCTTTAATGAGGTCCAACCCAATTTTATTTCAAGGTTTGTACGGACACTCCAGTAAGAGTGCTTCAAATGATATCGCAAAGAGAGACGTGGACTAGAAGCAAACTTGGTTTGCAATTGGATAAGCGGTTCTACTGCAACATCTTCCTTGAAGTTATTGGTGATTTTTCCAATGTAAGGGACTCTAGATCATGCCGCTCATCCTAATGTTTAAGATATTGCAAAAATTGTGATTAGGTGACCAACGGTGAAATATTTTTTTTACCAGAGCTGTCCAAGTGGCCAGCACATGGATTGGAGCCCGTTCAAATATATAGCAGGTTTGGAATACACATCACCTATAGCGCAATGGATGGTACAATTTCATTCTACATTTGAATGAAGTCTCAGTGAAGCATATTAATGTATTGACTAAAGAGAATTGAATGCCTAAGCTGAATCACAAAACTAAAATCAGAACCCAAACTGGAGTCCACTGTGGAGTTGCTGAACCCGCTTTGCAGTTGACTGTGGAGATGCATTTCGGTCTGATAAAGGGATGAATATGAAGGGTAACTGCATTTTGATTACATATGTTGGAATGTCTAAGAAGCCCATTAGCATTGCAGTTTGTATTAGTAATTTAACGCAAGTTCACTCGTAGTATTGAAGTGAAGTAGTTTATTAAAAACTCATTGGATTAGGACGTATTGATGAAAAAGATTTGTATGTATCTGTGAGTTTGAGTTGGTTGTTCTTGTGACATTGTTTGACAGCTTGACCAATGATGGCGATTTTTTCCTTGTTAAGATGTAATTGTATAGGAACTTAGTATTGAATTTTAATAATGAGGACAAAACCATGATTGCAATTTTGATTTAACCTTCTACGTTACAAAAAATATTGTAGCACTAGTATATGACATTGTGAAACTATTTGTGAATGCTTTTGAGTAAATATAGGTGTGTGGAGCTAGTTGGTTTCATGCGAGGTCTTCTATCTCAGAGCTGAGGACGTTTGTCTTGGAGATTTTGAGATTGCATTTTCAAAAGCAATGGGCAAATAGAGCAGCATATTGAAAGATGTTTTTGCCTTGTCACGTCATATTAGGAAGTTGCTAATTTTTGTTTGGAAGTGACAGTAAAAAACCCATTACCTACTAGTATTGACAGCGAAAGGTTGATAGAGGATTGCAAAGACAAAATTAATGCAATGGAAAATAGTGTGAATCAGCTAAACAGAGGTCTTACTAGTTATATCTTTGAAGATCAATTTGCACTAATGTCGACTAGTAGAAATTCAGGAAGGGACTGCTAGAAAATTGCATGCATGCAATCCCCTCATTAATTGAGGAACCATTGCATCTCCACCTCACTTTTTGATAAGAGCTATAGATGCAGGTGGCAATTGGGAAAAGTAACAGTAACCTATTATTCCCTAGAAGGCCAGAGAAGCGGAGGAAACACGACACTTATCTTCTTTGAAGGAGTCTACAGTTGCTATTTTACTACCGTGGAAATTCAATGGATCATCCTTCTAGTAGTGATCTTGAAGCCTAGTGAAGGAGTACTGATAGAGAGAATTGAGAGAAGGTCGCTATTATTCTTGTTTTCCGGAAGAGGAATGTGTCGCAGCACAAAGCAAGCAAATTCCCAGTTATACTACCAAAAAACACTTTAAAGTATAACAAAGTGACTCTAAAGATCAAACCTGCGAGATTTTGTAAAGTATCTAGCCTTATTTGGTCTCTAAGCTTAGTCAGTACCTATATCTCCTCTTCCGGTCCTAACACCACAACCGGAAACACAACAACACCAAAAACTACAAGCAAGCCCTCTTCTTCCTTCCCAATCCGGCTGACTATCCGATCCGATCTGATCGATTCCTATCCACTCCCACTCCCATCCAGTTTAGTTTTACCTCTGTTTCACCATCAGAGGGTTCGCCCCTTGCTTTTGAGAGTGGTAGGCCCGCTGCTCCTTCCATGACTTATAGTGGCTGAAGACCCACTTTTCTATTCTCCAATTTCCTATACTAATCTGGATCTGGTTTGATCCTTCACAGCAACCCAGCAACCCAGAGAACTCTTCGGATCACCGGTCATACAAAGACCCCCCGTACGATCCTTTCATACTACAACGACCTTAGCGCCAAGTTTCGTCTATACGAAGTTAGGCGGTTGCAAGTGAATCCGTCCGTTCCAACATCAACTAAAGTCCTTCCGTTTGCCAACTAGGGCGGTGAGATCTCTTAGGAATCGGACACTCAACCGGATTTTCCACCCAAGAGTTCTAGCGCAACTAAAGAATCCCTCCTTATCCGCCTAGCCTAACAACAGCTGTCTCGCCCGGAATCCCAAACCTTAGATATGCTGAGAAACTAAAATCCACTCCCAACGCTTTCACAACCCGCTCACTTGCACATAAGCTCAAAACAAGAATACCAAAGGGAGAAATCACACCCGCACCAGCATGCGCCTTCCTAACTCTTCACCACACAACCTTGCCACATACGGGAGAGACACGCAACAAGAGGCCAAGAGAAGACATACACAAAATTTGGGTGAAAAGACTCGCAGCTTCCAAGCAGGGGCTGACTTATATACAACTTGATTACAAGGCAAAAAGGCCCCCGGAAATTTGCGCTGAACATCCGAGTCCGATCCTAACCGGCCAGACCGGGTCAACATCCGATCCGGTCTTAACTATCTTACAAACATTACATTCATACCTATCTACTCTCCAATTCCCCCACCCAGCGTAGGACTCTTGGGTTCCGTGGGCAGTTGGTTGAAAACTTCAATCAGGTTCCTGCTCTGCTCCCCGGCAGCAAGATCCGGAAGATCTGATCTTGGCGATGAATCCAGATGAATTGGTTGCCCAGGCCCAGGCCTCTGGTGACTCTTTCTTGACTTGGGCGTTTGATCCTTGGGCTCCCTCGGATTCAATCCTCCCACTGGGAATGAATCTGGTAGTGAGAGGTCCGAGAGTTGGATCTCCCGGGAGTACATGGACCCGTTCAGCTTCCGGCTGCTGATGTCCATCCGGTTGGCTGCCTCCCTGGCCGCCATCAATGACACTTCCACCCGATCGGTGAAGTCGGTCAAGATCCGAACTATCCAGGAATTTGATACCTTCTTCTCCTCATGCACCCCTTTGTCAAATAATTCCGCCTTGACTGCGGCGGATCCGGATTCTCCGAGAGTGGCCTTCACAGACTCAGCCACCTTCCGGGTTGCTTTCGCCATTTCTCGAACTGCAGCTTTGTCCTCTCTGAGGGCTACCATCTCGGCCTTTAGAGTGTTGACTTCCTCCTGAAGCCGACAAATCTCTGCCTCTTGCTTCCGGTGCTCATCTAGATTAGATAGATACTGGGCCACCTTACCCGGTAGCTTACTATCCCCCGGTGCATCCACCAGCTCTCCGACACTAGCGAGGATCCTCCTCTTGACCTCCCAATCTGCTCGTATCCCGCACAGAATTACAGTCAACTGATTGAACGGGTCGGTCGGGTCTTTGAAATCCGGCATCTCTACATCCAGTCCCTGTTTTGAAGTCAACTGGTTGGTAGGAGGGGTTCCTCTCTTGCGAGAAGGCGTCGTCTTCATCCGCTTCCTTGTCCGGAGGTGCTCCTCCTCGTCTTCTTCTTTTGTCTCGGGTTCGGATCCGGTTGGATCTTCCGGCTTGTCATTTGAACCCGACTCTCCGTACTTCAGGATAGACTCCTGAAGGTTCCATGTTTTCTCCTCCGTATCCGTGAGGAGTTGGTTGCGATGGTAGAGGTGGAAGAGATAGAGACTCAAAGGAGTGGCCCTATTCTTCCCGATCCTCGTCACTAGTTGGGACACCAGATCAGAAAAGATCCGGGCCCAGTTCACTTTCTGTTCCCTGCTCAGGGAACCAAAAATCGTGTTGCCGATGGTCATTGTCACCCTCGTCGACTTCTCCGGGTGGACAATCGGAACCAAGAATTGGAGGAGGTTGCGGTGCCGATTGCTCTTGCAATCCGCAACCGCGTATCCGTCCTTGTTGCTCGGCTCTCCATGAAACTTGTCATGGATGAACTCGGCTCTCCGTCCAGCCATGCCAAAACCTCCCATCCAAAAGTTGTAAACTTCCCTCCACCTCTCTTCTTCCCATTCGGTCGGGCGTCCCCGGAGCGTGTTGTCGAACTCATTTGACACCTTACACTTCAGCTCTCTCACCATCCGCTCCTCCCTAAACCCCCAGGGTTTATCCATCAACACTAGACAGCCCATTGCGTTGAGATCGTCCATGAACTCGGTCCTTACCGATTCTGCAGTAGGGATGACTAGAACGACTTTCCGGAGCTTGACGTCAAAGGAGGAACTGGGTGCTCCCGGTCAGCTCTTACACAGCTGAGGCATGGACACGGACGGCTAATTGGACCCATCCTGGTCGCTACCTCACTCTCTCCTAGCCGCACGTCCCGTTCCTCACTTCCTCTTGTCCGATCTCAACCGGAAGACAACGCAAAACCTGCAACCCACAGAATTTCTACCTCTCCTACACACTCTGACGTACCCGGCTTGAAGTTCACACACACACAACGACTCTGGCACAGTCGGAGGCGTAAAAGTGCTCAAGGTCAGCTCCAGAACTCAAGGGAAGTAAAAGAGTGGAAATGAGGACGACCAGCCTTTATATAGTCCCAGGACCCCTAGCTGGTCATCATGACCTTTTCCGGTCCGGTCCATATCAATCCGGTTCAACCCTAAGCCGATCTGAGGTGAGATCCAAATGTGATTCCGCTCCTAAGTACTAATACTCTGATCGGATCAGATCCAATTTTCTCCTTACTGGAATAGCTCCATCTATCTTCAGTCTTTTTTTGCCCTTCTAACAGGATCCGGATCCTATTTACCCGTTTCCGTTCCAACATTTAGGTAAGCAAAGGAAAACCAAAAATCTGATTGCGACAGAATGAAGACATGCTGTTTTATTTTGTTTGCTCAATGAGTCATTGTTATTGTGGCAATTATATTGAGGTATGAGTAACTAGCTGTTAAACATTCCGTGCCTCAACTTGAAGAAAATCCTTGAAACAATTATCAATATTTGTGTTTGTGGTGTAGTCAATTTTCTTAAACAAAAGTTCTGTAGATAATCCGGGTACTCATATGAATTTCACCATTGGATTTTTACAAGTGAATTGATGCTGACAAATGAAGAGGAAAAAAAGGAATAGGGATCTTGTGTATGTGCTAAAATACATGATGGTATTATATTGTCAATCTCTAATTGGTTTTCAAAATGTAGTTGCGATACTGTGCTTTCCGATGGAAAGGTGAATGTAAATTTTTTTTGAAAATTCAGGTGTCCGCTGTCATCATGTCCGTCTTTTTCTTTTTCTTACAACTGAAGGTCCTTAGCATAAGCAATTCTTAACTGATGGCAATTCAATGATGTCCCAAATGCATGAACCAATTGAAGAAGAAGGGCTTACTGAAGATGTAGTTGCTGAAATTTCTTCATGAATTACGGTAATGCTGAGCCTTTCTGCAGGAATTGCAGGTACAAGGAGACCATTGTGGCACGCTTAGTGCAAGGGAGGAGTGGCACTGAAGGGATCACTTCCATGAAATGGTTTTGTTTTTCCAATGACTTCCTGGTGCATTTTCTAGGGAGGAGCATTGACTGATAAGCGGAAGGCAAGGGGAGGGGGGTCTGTTCACATTTACAGTGCTTCTAAGGAGAGAGAGACCCACTGCACATGGTATGAAACATTTCAACCTAGTTATAATCATGTATTTTCTATGTTACAAGTACATTGAATGTGAATGGAAGTATTGGTCAACAAATTCAGGATATGAATTTTGAAGTCAGTACAAGTTGTCCAAGGTCTTGGAGCTTATGACAATAGAGTCTACCTAGTTATCACATGCAATTAATGAGCGGATGTTTGCTTGCTGTCTGAGAAAAGTAATGTTGAAGAACTACTCATTTTGTCTAAGTCGTGATGCAAGATGGTGTTTTGTGGTCGTCTTGAAAAACCGCCAGAGGGATTTTGTAATTCAAATTGTCATTGTAGAAGTCATTTGGATTTGAATAATTTTCTTTACATCCATTGTTATGAAGAGGATTTTTACTAGTTAGAAGGGAAACTCATAAACCGAGAATTCTATAGAGTGCACTTTGGAAGGCAATAATTGCTTATAGAAACTTCTAGAAGGCATTGTTCCATGAAGAAAGTGTGAAATGATGTCTCTTTTGAAGCTTGTGAAAGAGTTTTATGCAAACTGTGTAGGTATGAAAGCAGTCCCTTAGGGCAGGTCAAGAAACTATGGCTGAATGTCATACAAGTTTGACATTCTTGTTTTTTCTTACAAAAGATTGTATAGAGGACGGAAAGCATTTTGTTTTTTACTTAATGCAATTCCTGTTCTTAAAGTTTGTAAAGCAAACACTGATAGGAAAATATTTGTAAGTACGGACGGAGGTCATATCGCCTTTTTGAATGTAGTTCGCCTCTAAGTCCAGGAAGCAAAAGACATGAGGTAAGTGAGGGGACATGAAGCAATGGCAATAATATGAACAACAGTGACAAGGCTTCAGACTTCTCCAAAATTGCAATAGTTTTCCTTTCATTAGTGGTCGTTCTTTGAGAAAAGAAGCTCATATCCGCAAGTAAGATTTTAATGAATACAATGTACTTTGAATGACAATGACCTTGAGAATTTTCAATTTCTATGGTTTTGTTTTGTAGAAATATGTGATACATGAATTTCATAGAACTGGAACAATAAATGGGTGAATTTAAAAATGCTGACAGAGGTCATGACATCATTGTACTATGTTTTTGGACATGTAGGATAACTTGTCGTATCCTCCTTTGGAAGTGAGTTTGAATCAGGACTTTTTGAACCTTAGTGAGTGAGTTGGCCGACAGCAGTCAACACTGTTTGCTGGGTCTTTTTTTTATTTTATTGTAGTGATGGCAAAGGCCAAAAGCATTGCAAAAGCCAATGAACCTGTGGGAATACAAAACTCCAATAGATAGAAAATAGGAGAAAATTGAGTTAGTATAGTCTAATTTTTTTGAATTTGTTATTAGTGTCCAAGAATTATGGGTCAGCTAGAAGGAAATTAGAAATAGCTGATACCTGGATTGTTATAATTCCTAAACTGGATAAATATTCCGGTTAAGACAGAAGCCGTAGGATGGAAGACGGATCCGGAAAACCTACGACCGGTAGCTTTCCGGCCTAGACCGCCTAGGGCACCGTTACAGGAACAGTCTCATAGCCGTTCCCCTAGGGAACTGTCAGCCGAACGTCGGGTATTTAAGGGCGCAGTTCTCATTTCTTCCATCTCTTTCTTCTTGTACTTGTGGTGTGCACTTAGAAAGCAAAAGTGTGGTGAGTTAGGACCGTGCTAGGGAGAGATCAGTGAGGTCGGTGCCGATGACACCGGGTTAGCGAGTCAGTACACTATGGCAGGATCGGCCCAAATGATGTCTCCGGCAATTCCGAAGGATCCGGAAGTCTGGAAGCACTTAGAAGAGGATTTAGAGACAATAGGATGCGCCAGATTATTGCGACGCCCCTAGAGTTTGAAGAATGACGAGATCATTGTGGAACTCGTAGGAGTTCCAAATCAGTACCAGTTGACTATGAGAGGCCAGCCCAAAATTTGGACGGAGGATATCTGCGCGGAAGTGTACTCGTTTTGGAAAACCGGTTTCGGTTTAGCTGCTAGGAATGATAGGACCGGGCAGAATAAGTTTCGGGGTCCGGCGCATAGTAAGGAGGACTACAGTATTCACGATTGTATTGAGGATAGGCATAGCCGGATTTTGGAGTTCCTTATTCCGATTTTGTATTCGGAGAAGCCGACCCAGGTTACGGCGGCAATAGCGAGCACCATATTTGGAGCGATGGAAGGCCGACCGGTGAACTGGGGTAGACAAATTATAGATGTAGTCTCCGAGTTAGTCGAGCGTACAACTTCCGGGAAGGCTACCGCACTCACCCCGTATCTTTTTCATCTCTACAATCAGCAAGGGTTTTTGAACAAGCCAGAAATGCATGCTTACATCTATAGAGAGGAAGTCCTGAAGTACGGGTTTACGGAAGAAGTCCAACCGGACCAAATCGTTGTAGGAGAATCCGAAGAGGGCGAATCAGAGCAGCCGCAATTGACTCACAAGCGGATCCGGATCCGGAAGTCGATGGATCAGGCTGCGCAAGGCAAGCAGGTGGTGACGGATGACGAACCGCAACTGGAGTATCCAGAAAATGACTACATGAAGGAGTTCTAGGAGCGCGGACATAAGTGGGCCGACGACTGTGGGTTGATCCACAACGAGGTGGCGGAGTACATCAACGGGGCCATGACACTCTTGGGAGTCAGTTGCTCGGAATAGATAGCGGACGCAATCCGGAAGAGGACGGATCCGGAGGCATTGAAGGTGCAGGAGCTCCATATTTGGAATCTGCAACAGGACAAGACGGATCTCAAATCCCGGGTGGCTCAGCTGGAGAGCGAGCTAGAGGTGGCAAGGACAAAGGAGGCAGATGCTTCCAACCTCGTCCGGAATCTGTCAACTTTGGTGGCAGCTCCGGCGGAGCAAGTGTTACGAGCTCGGCTCTTCACTGACAAGCTGACGGACGAAGCTCACCCATCCTGACCAAATGTACTGAGGGTGCTCATTGACTACCAAGCCCGGATGGAAAAGGTGTTGGTGGAGATGCGGCAGCTGCTTGGACAACTTGACCTGGAGAGGGAGTTGGATTTTGAGGGTTTTTCGGAAGTCGTAGATGCCCAGAATTACTTGCAAACTCCGGCCAGAGAAACAGTTCTGGAGGAGAATCTTGTAAGGGGACAAGATATGTTGATCGATGAGACCAGTATGCCCTTGATGTCCAGAAAGGAGGAAACCGGAACGTCTGTTCCGGTGAGGACGGCAAGAGCTACGGTGACAATATTGGAAGCTTCAACACTGGAAAAGGCAAAAGACTTGATTCCGGGAACAAGGCTCACCTTTCTTACAGGTGAGCCGGCCCGACCAACTGGAGTTGCAATCTTCGCTACACCGAAGTCCGTAGTTTGTCGTATCCTGGCCGGACCATCAGGAGCCATCAAGAACTCGGCTCAGAGTTATCCGGAGAGGTTCACACACATGCAGCAAGCTTCTCCGCCCAAGGGCAACAAAATTCCGCTAGAGATTTTGGACGATGAGGAGGAAGAATGCAAAACCGGAAGGGAGTCGGAAGACAAGGCTACTCCGCCTCAAGGGCGCATGATCATCACCCGGGCACAAACCAAGAGCACGCCGGTGAAGTCACTACCGTCCAAGGCAGTGAGCAGCGTGAAGAAATTGCGAAGGAAGTAGCTAGTTTGATAGGTTTTTGTTTGGTTGTTTAAGATTCAATCCGTCTCAGGTTTTCTGGAAGTGGACCCGGTTCCGGATTCTTAGGAGGCCGCCAGCCTAGATTTCCCGGGTATCTCGGGTGTTAGTTTGATTGGTTGCCTGGATTTTCGGGTGTGCCCTTTTTGCTTTTTTGCTTTTTAGTTTGGGTTTTAAAGGGAGGGCAGGCTTGTTGCCCTCTCATTCCATTCCAGCCCACTAGAGTGCAGTTTTATTGTATTTTTTTATTTTCTTTAATTGGAGACCCCCTTTGTGGATATTTCTAGATCCAGCTATGTGCATGAGTAAGAGTATTTACAAGAGTGTTGAAGTGTGAGGAAAACAGGTGAGGCGGAGTCCAGATCTAAGTAAACTGTGTATAATTGGTAGTTGGCATTTGAGAGAACTCTGGAACTGTAAAGGAGGATTAGTGCGTTGCGTCTTTAAATTGTTGGGAGAGTAATCCGATTGATTGAGTAGTGGAAGCGAGTCCGACTGTCAACCCGTGCGGAGGTAAACGCCCGCCAAGAGGAAGTCGCTGATATATCGGAAGACCTGCCAACTTCCGGATCAGTCTGAGAGTTTCAAACAACGTTGCTACCGGTTCTGGGTACTTGATCTGTCATTGTAGTGAAGGAGTAGAAAGTCGATTCTGAGTGACCTGCTTTTTGGAAGGATCATCCGAAGAGCTGTGAGGATCATTATTTGCCTCTTCTCTGCAGCAATACCGGAAGAGAGTTGTGTGTCTTTGTGTGTGTGCGTGTTTTGAACTACAAGTGGTGAGTCCCTACCCCTCTAAAAGACCAATAGTGGACCCCCTGAAGGTAAAACAGGGGTATAGAAAACCATAGTTTCGATTGAGAGTTACCGGGTTCCAGAGAAGGACGGATCCGGATTAGATTCCAGAAGTTAGTATTATCCGGAAGGAGAAAAGATAAAAAGATTGAGTTACGGATTGCTTGGGGTTTGGTTTTGGAGAGATATCCGAATAGCCTTACTTTGCAATAACACCTAGAATTCCTTGGGACGATATTTTGTGTTATCTTAGCACATCTTTGTATTAAGGATACTTACGCCTGGACTGCGCGTACGACAAAAGCCAATGAACTTGTAACTCGAACCTCACAAATGAAAGGAAGGTAAAAATTGTCTAATTTTTATAAATAGTCTTCCAGAAATGAACTTGCTACATGTCTCTTGTTTCTTTAATGTGAATGCAATGGGGGAATTCTTGTTGTGTCGTTCATTGAAAATGTGTTGTGGACAAGGCAGAGAAGGAAAAGGGTTTGTGGAAGGGAAGGGTTCCGATATAAAATTTTGTAGGGATTCTGTGGTTTCATTTTTTAGAGTTGCTATCGTGAATCTTATTTCTTCATGTTTGTAGACGGAAATTGGGTAGACCTCACAGATAGAAGGCATTGCATATCAACACTTGAATGTATTGTCATGATTTCTTTGTTTTCTCTAAGAGATAATGTTAAATAGGCCTCGCAAGGCTGCGCGTAGAAAATTAGTGAAGTAAGTAGCTGTTGATGTGTTTTCAGTGGAAAGCAGTGAAACAACTAAGCGTTGATGTGTTTTTGGAGCTGTTAGGTGAGGTGCACAATTATCTCCATTTCTATAGCAGAGGTCTGCACAAATGTTGGTTGGGAGAGTGTATTTTCATGAAGCAAACCAGAAAGTGAATGAGACCCTTGTCTCCAGAGAAATCAATTGGAGGTGAAGAAGCGAGTGAAATCAAAAGGTGTGCCTGCTTGGCGTTCTTGTGGAGACATGTAGATGCATAGTTAAGAGTCCTACATTGTGTTGTTCTGAATAGAGGTAATTTTACAAATGCTTTAGTAATTTGTAATTAATATGAGGTTGCAATAGAAAATGAAGAAAATTTGACTTAGAATACAAATTCAAGGAGAGTCATAGTAAATGACATTTGATGAATTTTTTGCATTGCAGCATGGGTGTGCACCAATATTCATAAAAAAAGGCAGTTCATATATGCAAGGGAATTGAAAGAGAGTTGACAACAATTAATATTGAATGTGGATTAAATTTTCAAGCCAGGTGTGTGTTTACGAAGGTTGTTCTAGCTGCAAAACTCGATCCTATGTGTATTGGGCGGCAATATCAAACTATAGTTAAGCAAGAAAAACATATGAAATGTGTGCAGTGTTTGACAAGATAGCATAGATAGACACAGCATTTTAATATCATCTGTCACAAAATACAAAATAATCAATTGTTCTATTGCTTCAGCATATTCCGTGTACACTAAAAGTTTATTTGTCTTTGGATGACTCAAATCAATTTGAAGGTATGGCTTCCATTTTTTTTTTCCCAAGACATTGACAAAGTGGACCCAAGTTTTTTTTATGTCAAATGCAAATGGTGACTACTGCTGACTAACAAATATATGTGCAGATTAGTTAGTGAGGCACCTATGTAGATCCAAATGAATGCGCTATGGAGTCTTGTGGCTCTACAGTGACTCCGACAGGGGAGTAATATTGGCAAGCTGTGGATGGCGTGAACAAGGACGAAGATTCCGTGAACAACAACGGTCGATATGTTTCAAAGGCTAGATCTGAGGACAACAGGATCAAAGTACTTGCGCAAGAAGCATTGCCAAAAGAGGAGGACGTCAACAACAGTACACTGTACAAACCAATGCCTCTGACGTGGTCCCCTCCAATCTTTTGGGATTAAAATTCTAAATGGAAACACAAATTTCAAAGGGACTATGGCTGTGTGATATTGGTAAACTTTAGTTTAATGCCAGGACTTTAGCCAACTCTTTTGGCAACACGTTAGAAGTGCCAAAGATTTTGCAGAAATTTAGAGGCGCACAAGTGTTGCTTCATTTGTAGGAAAAGTTTTCCTTGTTTTGTGAAAGGAAAGAATCTGACAGTGAATTTCAAGACTCTCATGGAAATTTTTTTGGAATTGCGATTTGGTCCTTGCCTCTAGGAGTTGTGGTGTAGGGCATGTGTAAGTTGTAACACTGTGTAAGTTGTGAGCATGTTTGTTTTGCCTATGAAATATTTCAAGCACCTCTTGGAAAAAGGTAAATAGGAGAACAGTGAAAAAATAAATAGAAAATTCAAACTGTGTTTTGTCTTTAGAAAGCCGTAAATGTTTGACAATCTATAGCTGAGAGTCCACCACCTAGGAGAGTAGCATGAGTTTCTTGAACTCCTGACCATTGTTTAATTTCCACAATAAAGTGGGAGGCAGAGGAAATGCAGAAGAAGACAATAAGGTAATGGATGAGCACTTCTAGCATTGAAAACGTGGCAGCGCTATCAAGGAGGAAAACGCTTAAATGGAAGGGAAGTGAAAGAATCTTGCAGACTACAGCTAAAGAACAATTGTTTAATTTTCCTTTATTGCTGGATTTGTATATAACTCATTTGTAAAGGCATTTCTTCCTCATGCGAGATTTGTATATAACTCATTTGTAAATGCAGTGTAACAGATCTCGATCTTGCATGAGGAAGAAATGCCTTTAATTTTGAAATGCTATTTCTCCCGTTTCTAGAAGAGATATATCTCCACATATTTTTTCTTGCTTGCTTGAACAATCTCATCACTGGAATTAGTGCATTGTAAATCCATTGTGGAGATATTTAAGGCAACTTCTAGCAAAATTTTACTAAAAATACATGTATTTCTAGTAAAATTTTGCTGAATATTGTCTAATTTCCAGATTTCCTAATATCTTCTATCTCCTTTTATTTAACAATTTCTTAAAGGATAAAAAACTAGGTTTTGTTGAATTATTTCATTCCTCCACAAATTCTCAATTCAATTATGTACCATAAACATTTGAAGCTTAGAACTCTCAAGTGGAAAAAAGATATGTTAAGAAGGTTCAAAGTCAAGATATTTTGCAGTCTATACGATTTAAAGTTTAGTATTTTTGGGTATAAAGAAGGCCTTAGTCTTTCAGGGTTAAGTGAAATTGTGATAACTTTACTCCGAGGTCCAGTGCGTTAGATTGAGCACAAAAATATTTTCTAAGTTCACTCCGTTTTTATGTACTCAAATTTGATTAATAGAAGTTCATTTCAAAATGGTTGGAATACTTTGTCATGTTCAATACGGATTGCAAGATTCTGTGTTGAGGAGTAGCAGTCAAAGCTTGATTGATATTAAATTTTTAAGTATTTGCCAAATACTTGGAGTTTCATTGGTATGTGCGACTTGAAGTTCTAATTTTAATCAAAGTTGAAGATTACCTTCATTAATATTTCATGCTGTATATAGTTATGCCACACTCTTATTTCTGAAATCTTTATTAGATGCCATATTTCATTATACTTTGAATTTTTTTTAATCCTTTGGTGACCTATAGTATGGCTAGAAACCCTCAATCAGTTAGTCACCATAAATTGCAAACGCTCGAGTGAGGACACCCGACCAACTTTTTATTTTTTTGGCATAATAGGGCAAGATTGCATCATTTCAAAATAAATGTCTACTTTTTGCCAAAGAAAAGTAATTTTATTTTGCCTAGAATTTTCCCTTTTTCTCAAAAGTGTGGATGAAGTCGCCTAATTTTGATGAAAAAGTGCATAAATATGATTGAATAGTGGTTTTGATCCAAAAGATGGATGAATGTAGAAATATTGTGCTTCACAAAATGTTAAATTAGTGCCATCTTGGCACTATTCAAAAAATTCAAAAAGAAAGGGCTACGCCCGACCAAGGCACGATTGCCACAGGCAGGCACGGTTGCCTACGTAAGTGCAATCACCTTAGAGACCCGCAATCCCCCAACCAAGTCCGGGTTATTGAAGCAAATAGGGTCCCCACATAACCGCAATTGCCCCATGTATTTGAGGTCGCCCTAACAGCAAGGTCGCCCTAAACCTGCACACGCCTCTTTGCCAATCATCTGCATGAGCCTCTAGGCGAGTTTGGATACTTGAGTATTCCCCACACTCGCAATCTCCAATCCTAGCTTTGCACACCGTCTTTTACCCACCCTTAAGTGGCTAATTGCGTGCTCATGGGCCAGGGTGAGTTGCGAGGGCCAAGTTTTTGCCCTTTTTGTCTCCAATCTAGCTCAAACCCACATCGATTGTTTTGAACAAGCACCATGTCTAAGCCAAGGGAAGGTAGTAGCATAAGGCGGGAATCTCCTTGGGATCCAGATGATCCAGAGCACTTTGAAGAGCCTATATCTACAAGTCAGGCAATGGGAGTTTCTATCGAGAAAAGAAGAAGACAAAGAAGCAGTCAGCACATGATAGGGACCCAACGTATCTTCCTTCAGAAAATTCAAAGTATGCATACGAGGTGTGTTTGCAATGGTATGAGGCTTGAAGTCCACATACTTGAGGGGTCCAACTACAAGCATCGTGAAGTTGACGGATGATTTGACGGCTTTAATACAAAGCAAGTGCAAAGGATCCCAAACTTTAACAATGTGGACTTCACTTATGCTGACAAATTATACTCCTGGTTGGATGATGTTATCAAGCCATGCATATTCAACACCAAGAAGCTGAGGAAAGAAATGCAACCGCAAGGGTCTGGCTATCCAGGAGGTGACTAGGCCAAGGAACTTTTGTCAAAGATGGAATGGTGGGCAACAATAGCAAGGAAACTATCAAAACAAGCAACAAGGGGATTCAAGTGGAAAAATGACG
Source organism: Neckera pumila (assembly GCA_963969595.1). Lineage (NCBI taxonomy): Eukaryota > Viridiplantae > Streptophyta > Bryopsida > Hypnales > Neckeraceae > Neckera > Neckera pumila. The sequence continues at coordinate 5,463,071 of OZ018418.1, forward strand.
CTACCCTTGCAGAATTTTAGCAAGATGGTGGATTGTCTATGACATGAATCTCTCATTTGGCAAAGGTGGTGGCCCTCGATGGATTTGTACGTGAAGGTGGGCATGTAAAGGTGCGTAAGATGCACATTGAAGGGATGGATACAGTCCCGCCATACATTGCTCTTGCTGGAAAAATGCCAAAGACAAACAATATGCATGATGCAAGGGTGGAACGGTCCATAGAGGCCCTTGCATGCCCCTTAAATCATCCTAACATAATTAAATTCTTTGTCATTCATTCAAGAACTATAGAAGCATACACATTATGGTGGATTGGTGGTAACCTTGATGATTTGAGGGGACAAGATAGCAAGGTACCAATGAGTTTTGAATGGCATGAAGTGAAGCGACTGAGGGATTGGCCGGAGAAGATAGAAAAGGAAGTTAGCTTGTTCCAAAGACACAGGGCAAAGATGGCTTGGGCTCTAGTATACGTGACAAATCTCATACACAAATCTTTGTTGCTACACAATGACTTGTCTCCGAGGAATGTAATGTTGCATTTTCTTGATTATTCGAATGACATAATCCACATCGGGATTTGTAATTGAGGAATTTCAAGTTGTTTTGACAAAAAAGTCCCAGTGCATTACGGCTACCCCAATGTGGATGAGAGCAAACAACAACAGCGGCAACGTTGATGGATGGCTTCAGAGTTGTTCTATGTGGTTTGGCCCCAAAATTCTGATACGAGCTTCGAGATTATACAATCAACACGGAGATATACGCAGCAATCGGACTTGTATTCTATTGAAAAGTTGAGGGAATGGATGAGGATTGGTGATATGACTGACTTTGACCTATTCAAGAATGCTGACGGATCCAAGTTCTTTGCTTACAAGTTGGATCAACTTGTGAACCCTAATCCAAAGAAGAGACAGACATGCATCAAGTTGACGAACTTGTTTATGGCTGCACCATGGTGCATGAAGCCCTCAAAGCAGTTTTCCGCGACTCACTTCTGTAGAAGGAGTGTGCGAGTTGATGTGGTGAGGTTAGAACATAAAATAAATGAAAATGTTGGCCCCGTTGTTTGCCTCTAATTTTGTAATATGGTATATGAATCTATAAAAGATTTCATATCACATGCAGTGTTATAAGAAAATCTTATATTGTGTATGCAGTTTGCACAATTTCATGTATAGAATCTTGAACTTGATTTTTGTTTTGGAAACTATCTACTGTATTAGATTGCAATGTGATTGGAATTGTTTGCTTGCAAACTATTGAGTGTACAAAATTCAAAAACCCTTATGTCGGTCAGTGGATGTTGTTGTAAGATTTTTTTTCCGCATCATTTGATGTGATTATTTTAGAAGAAACTATTAATCCCTTCAGGCCGATAGTGCAAATGTGAAAGAAAACACATCCAAAACTTCAAGAAATGTTATTTTCCATTCATCAAGAATTGTGATTAGAAATCAAGAAAAACAAAAAACTAGTTATTTTTCATCCTTTAAGTAATTGTTATGTTGAAATGTAAAAGTTAATTTAGGATTTAAGGAAATCTTAAACCGTGAAGAGCTTCTAGAAGAAATTGACACATAGTAGTAGTAACCATGGTAAAAATTATTGTAGTAAGAGATCATGACCTTGTGAAACCTAGAAAAAAAAAAGATGTTTGAATTGTAAAACCTCAAGGGCGAAATGCCAATGCTACTTGTACCACAAGTGCTTCTAATTTCAAATGATTTGTACCATCATTGTTGTTTAGAATTATTCATTGGCAAGTTGCCAATTTGTGAATATGACAATTACATCTAGTGACTAAGGAAATAGTAGATGACTGATATTAGTAAAATGGAATAGGCTAGGTTTAGCTCAAAATTTATTTTTTGGGGTGGAATACTTGTTATCAACTTCAATAAAAAAAAATACTAAATATTGTGGGCAAGCCATGTTGATTTCGGCTAGAGAACTTGAAAGAGAGTAAGAACCCTATATGAAAATTTGAACTTGTACATAGAATTAGGGATATATGGCTATGTGCTATGTCTTTAAAAGATATTTTATATACAATATATAGATATATTTCAAAATTTTGTGTGTGATTAGAATAGTAAAGTATGATATATTGGCACTTTGGCACTTTACAGAACTAGAGAAAATGAGACTGGCATAACACTTGGAACCTGTCTTCCTTAACCCCTAAAAGCCTATTGGCCCTTTGGCCTTCAGAGGACAAATGGGATTTCAAGCAAGTACCTACGGGTTGAATTTTTGTTGTTATTTCCCGAATTTTTTTTAAGATAGAAAAATTGATAAACTTTGTGGAAATATATATATTTTTTCAATCAGTACCCTAAAAAAAATTTATGCCCAAATAAGCTCAAAATATGGGACCAACGGCAGCACAAAATTTTTGCATTTTTTTCCTAATAGATTATATTTTTGTCTATCTAGAAAGCTTTTATTCATTTCATTTGGGTTTTTTATGAGAAAACTATGGACAATCTTGTTTTTCGGGCACTTAGAGCATCTTCCTGAAAAAAAAGAACTTGTGGAGTTGTAGGATTCATTTCTGAATGCAATTTTTACAATTTTTAAAAAGGAAAGGTCCACAAGGTTTCTTTTTTTTTGCTAGAACTATCCGCCATTGGAATTAGTGCTTTTAAATTCCATATAAAAGATATAGTATTTTAGAATTTCCTTGTACCTACTTCTACTTAACAATTTTTTGAATAATTAAAATTAAGTTTATTTGGATTTTTTCCTCCCTACATTCTGAACACAATTTTCTACTATAAATATTATATACAATCTGTTTTGGGGGGCAATTAGAGCATCTTCTTGAAAAAACAACTTGTAGGATTCATTTTTTAACTCAATTTTGACAATTAAAAAAAATAAAGTTTCACAAGGTTAAGATTTCTTGCTAGAACAATCTCACCATTGAGATTAGTATATTTCAACCCTATCTTAGAGCCATTAATGATTTTATTTTGGCTTCAATCTTGAACCTACTTCAATTTAATAAATTTTTAATGAGTGAAAACTAAATGTCTCTTTTTTGAATTTTTTTTCTAGATTCTCAACTCAATTCTTCATCATATAAAATTAGGAATTCAAAATCATAAGAGTAAAAATTTTAACTGAAGAAGGTTCAAAGCCAAAAAATGTAGTTGAACAAGGTGCAAAAATACCTGATTCCTTCACTTTAAATGCAAATATCTTGGAATTGAGACTGTCAGAGTTTCTAAAATTTCTTGTACACATTCTTACACTACTGCAATACAAGATCCTATGTTTAAATATGTAAAAAATACATTTTAAATTTTGTTTTGCTCTTTGCTATAGAAATGGCATTTTTGAGTGCTTTTTGATGGAAAATGGGCATTAGGACTTTAGGAATTAAACATAGATATCTTGCAATTTATGCGGTCAGATTTTCTGAAATTTTTTACAAACATTCTCATACTAGTTAGGTGCAAGATTTTATAGTTAAATGTGGCTAAAAAACATTTTTCAATTTTTTCTACTCTTTGCTATAAAAATGGCAGTTTTGTATGTTTTTTGGCAGAAAACAGGACTTTGGCCTTTAGGGATTAAATATGTATACATATAAAAGTTGGCTCTCATACATATTTGTATACTTATAGAAATGCCACAGATGATTGAAAGACTAGACTTTCTAATAGATTTAAGACATGTATGGACAACAAATATCATACTTGTATAACATGCTTTAGAAAAGTTACCCAAGTCCTTTTTGATATTTTTGATAAATTAATCAAATGTATTTGTGAATTATTTTTTAATACAATTTATTTTTTTCAGATGTTTGTAACCCGTAAAATCCCAAGGGGTTTGGACAAAAATACAAATGTGTTATAAAATATAAGTTCTTGAACTTAACTTGAACTTTGCATCAAAGAAGAGAATATGAAGCACAAAAAGTAGAAAGCATTCGTATGGTAAAAGTTATTAAATTGTTTTTAGATTCTCTTCAAAATGACTTTAAAATATATAATTTTAAAAATTAACCCCAAATACAATTTCTATCTTCTACATTAGCCTTTTTTTGGTATTGGTCAAAATTGTGGTTTCTATTTATTTGTGAAAAAATGCATGAGATCTAGTAATGAAAATACCAACTCTATTCTAAAATAGTAAGCTTTTCAATACTAGGCAATTTTGAACACTTTTTGCTATTGTCTTATAATTTGGGTTTGACCATAGCAATCTAAGTTTTGACTACAAATATTGATCAAAATCTAGCCCCTTCAAAAATAAAAAAATAAAAAAATAGAGAACATGTCTCCTTTTGCCCAAGAAATCTGTCCGATTGGGCAACTTCCAACAAATGGTCGCAACTACGGTTAGGAGTTAAGTAAGCGGAATGACAATTCTTTGTAGCATTCTTTAGTAAGAGTTCCTGAAATTTAAAGTTTTTATTGAGTGAAATAGTATTGGCTGAAGTATAACTCCCGTGTTTTTAATTTATTATAACTTACTCCATAAGTCTCCCAGAACTTTCATAAAAATTGAAAAGTATATTTTATGATAATACAATAACTTTGCATGATTTTCTAAGAATTTTTGCAATGAAATATTATAAATGTAGAAAGTTGGGGTCATACTTTAGTCATGAATATTTCACTGAATGAAATTTGTAAGTTTGAGAAATTCTACTAAGTAATTTTTAAAAGAATTCTCATTCCACTTACAGTAGAATTTGTGAAAAAAATTTAGTTGTACCATATTAAAAAACATTAGAGAAATACATTTGACGCAAGGTCTCCTCAAATCCGCAATTGCTATACCCGCGTTTGCCCAGGATCCACGGTCGCCATGGAAGTCCTGAACCCACGGTCGGTATGAGAAGTCCCATATCCAAGGTTGCCTATGACCCAAGGTCGCCTAAGTGAAGTCCCATATCCGCCATCAATATGAAAAGTCCCGTACCCACATTCAACTTGCGATCGCTTCTATATCTGATCCCCCATGCGCCCCAGATCCGCATTTGCCAACTTGCAACTTTGGGTATTATAGCAATCGTCATTACCCGCATTTTCCACTTCTGGCTCTGCGTATTGACTGTCATCCACCTCGAAGTGGCTCACTGCATACTCGTGGGCTAGGGGCTTGAGTTGTGAGGGAGATATATTGTCCCTTTCCACCTCATTTCCGGAGATTCTTTTCCATGTTTGAGATTGATTTGACATCTTCTTATGGTAAATGAGTGTATTTTTGTAAATGTGAATTACAATTGGTTTAGGGTTCTTACGTTTGTGTTGTATAAATTCATTCCTAGATCATTAGACAAAATATCTAGAGTAGCATTCTAGATACAAAGTGTTTGTTATAGAGGACGAGACTCCACCATTGCCGCCTACTTCACCCAAACCGCTAACTCGGCTACAAAAGAAGGCGCTTCGCGATAAGGATAAAAAAGAATTGGGAAAACCCACAGGAAGCCTGTGGCTATCCTTTTGCATGAAAAGATTAAGGCTTTAGGGGGTTGAAGAATGGAACTAGAGCCTTGGACCCACAAAACAATTAAAAAATATGTGGATTGGTGCCACATCAACAAGTTGTTTCTGCTATGGCATCACATGCTACATTTGGAGTTTAACAAAGCAAATTTTGGATACTGCCTCTCTGAAGACTTTGTACAAAGATGCCTGGAGATATAGATTGGAGTGTATTTGGAATCCTTGCCATTCCAAAATGACAATTTTCCTTTGTATCTTGTCCAAATGGTGTATGCCGAGCAGATATTGAAGAAGGAGGTGGATTGGACAACCATGAAGGAGCTCCCTAAAGGAAACTGTTTGGCCAACGCAATAATGTTGATTGAAGCTGTCATAATTGATGCCAAAAAGAAATTAACATCGGTTAAGCCAGGGAAGTTATGCATTCCTAATGAAGAGGTAGTGTTGTCAGATGGTTCTAGCTCTAAAAGCCACATCCATAAGTACGACGGGTTTGATTGGAGAATTGAGGACAAAGAATAGGTTGTTGTGGATTGGTATACAAAGGGCTTGGAGGCGAAGGTTGACAGGAAGGGGAAAAAGAAGATTGAGGAGCTCGAGACTCTATCGAACAATCCCAAATAAGGTATGGAAGATGTGGGGGAAATGGAAGTGGACAACAATTTCCATGAGCGCAGTGGCAATAAGAACAAAAATGATTCAAATGACGATGTGGAGATTTTGGATGCTAAGATTGCAAGAACATGTTTCTGGAAAGCGACTCCGGAACTGAAAGAATTGAAAGAACAAGAACTTTCAGTTGAAGGTAACCGAGGTTACGTATTATCATACAAGTGGGAGTTAGAGGAGGTGAAAAAAGAGCTAGCTGCAAACGACAAGTATTTGGTTGCTTTGAAGAGAAGTAAAGAAAATTATTTGAACAAGATAGCTAATGGGCGCGCTCACATGATGGATGATGCAGTGTATTAGAAGAAACTTGAAATCTTGGAACGCGATCATTTGAGGCTACAGTATGAAAGGCAAAGCCTAGATGTGCAAGTAGCTTCAAAAAAAAAAGAGTTATACATAACTGCTGTAGAACATTCATTGTAGCTAGACGATTTGGCTATATGGCTCCAGGGTATGCTAGTAGCCTCAAAGATTTAGCAACTCTTTGGAAGTTGGTGAAATTGCACGAGAGAAAAATTGAAGTGGGTCTAGAGGAGTATCAGAATTTGAGAGGCAAATGTCATTTTAATAGGGATTAGGCGGAATGGAGCAAAGCTACTAGAGATGCACCAGTTGTAGAGCTGGAGCAGATGGGGCCGGAGCTAGAAGAAAGAAACTATCACAGCATTAGTGGAAGCCTGAAGGATTATGGTTAGTAGCGTAGTGCAAATCTCCCGGTTTGGGCACTCAAATTCAATCATTTGAGTAAATATGAAATATAATGTTTTCTCTTTCAAAAGTGTCTTTCATTTATCATGTGCATAATGACTTTAAAATTGGCTTATGTCCTTATTATCCCATAAGGATGTAAAAAAGTACCATGACATTTCAACACATTAGTACTTGAACACATCCTTAACCCCTACAGTGTTCTATGACTATATTTTCATTGAAGAAACTTGGAACCTCCCATTTTCAGAAGAAGTACCAAATTTTTTCTAAAAAATAATTTTTCGACATATGTAACATTTGGATGTAGTAGTATACTGTCTTGGAAACATTTGTTATAAATTTTAGAAGTTTCCACCATGCGGATTGCAATATATAAGCATTCAAATCAAGTATAATCTTTTTGAGGTTCCTACAAAAAACTGGGCAATTGCACTTCAGAAGCTTACTTCTCTATGAAAAAATGTGCATAATGGTAATGCTTCTTTGGATGTTTTTCCTAGATAAATGGGCGTCATGCCTGAAATATTTCACATCAGTTGGATTTGTATAAGATATAGGAAAGCAATAGTGAATAGAAAGAAGGAATCAACGTGATTTGAAATATTGAATTGTTAAGAATTTCTATATGAAATAAAAAATACCAGTCTTAGTAGTGGCAATGTTGTAATGAACAATCTACACCTAAGGTTTCTATTTTCTTCAAAAATATTGAAATTTGACTTAAATAAAGGACCTTAAAGTTTATTTTAGAGTACAAAATCAATAATTGACTTTTACAAAGCTGAATGTCTCTAACTTTAGATTCATTCATGAAAATTGAATGACTCAAAGGTTGCTATGAATAAAACTCTAAAAAACGGTTTTGTTATTTCTTGTTTATGAAGAAAGTGAATTTTTAAAATTTATGCAGGCAATCCAAGTTCAAAATCAAAGTAACAAATTATATATCATGGGCTAACTTGTTAATTATGTAGTGAGAAGTTAAAAAAATTGTTGGGCCTTATAGTGATTCCTTGTCTATATCTTCTATTAAAATTAGGGCCCAAATATTGAAATCTCTAGTCACACGTATCTATCCAAAATTTCTATATAGTCAATACTCCAGAAATACATATTAGGGTTCTATAGGGATGAGTGGATTAGTATCCTAAACTATTTTCTTCATGAGAGTGTAAAATATCATCTTCTTTTTAGTCATTGAATATTTCTTTTATAGAAAAAAAAGATAGCAGTAGCTGAAAATAAAGGTGGGAATCTTTAATGCATAAACTTTAAAAAATCGCTTAAAATTTATTGTCATTCAAGTTTATGTTAAGGAAAAAAAATACCCCGGATTTTTTATTTTATTGTTCACCTTTTCTATTGTTGGAAATAAGGGCCCCGAGTTATTTCTTATAATTATTATTGAGTGTTTTTTTTATAGGATAAAATGCATACATTGTTTATTGAATTTTGTAGTTTTAATTAAAAAGTTTGTAGTATAAGAAAGAAAACATTCATGTTTTCTTTTCTATCACATGATGTATTTCCTTTATAAGAATGAGAGCACCAATTTCTTTATATACTAATGAAGTTACAACTCAATATATTTAAAAAAACAATAACATGTATGGTTATTGTTTTACTTTTTGAATGAATTTTCTTTGTTCTAAGAAAGAGGACACCCATTTTTCACTTTTTATAATGATTTTGAATTAAAATAAAATAAAAACATTTCTTAATTTTATAAAAAGTTGTGCTAGATATCTTTCATAAGGACTAAAATGAAGAGCACGCATTTTCTTGCATTCTAATATTGGATTTTTGTCAAAATCATGAATGCCCTATCTAATGTTTTTCTTTAATAACCCCAAAAGGACTATTATCCATTTGGAGGACATTTGGGATATCAAGCAGCCACGCAAATACATACAGGTTGAATTTTTGTCCTAACTTCTTAAAACTCTTTTTGAAGATAGAAAATTGATAATCTCTTTGGAAATATCATTTATTTTTCATCCTCTGCTCGTGAACAAAAGTTGTGCCTAAATAAGCTCAAAATAGGAGAGAAGGGGCAGCCAACCAATTTTTGTAAATATTTTTCTTTACTTTTTTTCCACCATATTATATTTTTGTTTATCTGAAAAGCTTTTATTCATTCCATTTGGATTTGTTATGAAAAGTTATGGGCAATCTTATTTTTTGGGCACTTAGAGCATCTTTTTGAATAAAATAATATTTACGATTTATTTATAAATGCAATTTTTACAAAAAATAAATTAAAATAGGTCCACATTGTATAGTTTTTTTACTAGAATAATCTCACCACTGGAATTACTGAATTTTAATTCAATATAATGGACATTAAAATTCCATATTATCCTTCTATTTTGTACCTACATGGCTACTTGTACCTACAATTTTTTAATAATGAATTTTATTTTATTTTATCTTCTTCTTTTTGGTAGACTCTCAACTCAATTCTCCACTATAAAGATTTAAAGCTCAAAACTCTGTAGTGCATAAAAATTAAAGTTTATAATGTTCAAATTCAAGAAATCTAGTCCCACAATATGTTGGAGAACTTGTTTTTTCAATTGAAAATAGAAATATCTTGCAATTTGTGCGGTCTAAAATTTTGAAATATTTTCCACACATTGTAATACAAGTTACATGTTAGATCCTTTGCTTCGATGTAGAAAAAAATGAAAAATCCAATTTTCTCTTAACCTTTGCTAAAAAATTGGTAGTTTTTACTTTTTTGCAACAAGAAAATAGCCTTATTTCTTTACGGGTTTTTCATAATGAAATTCATGAGCAAAAGATTACTCATTTATATTTCTTATTATGTTTTTCGTTTTCTTCCTAAAATCCTAAATTGTTGTTGATTTTTTTATTGTTGAATTTAAATTTACAACATAAGAAGGGAAACACCTATTTTTTTTGTTATTAGGGTTTAATATACATATTTTTAAGAATGACAACCCTCTTATATATTTTCTTTGTTCAAAACAGACGGGCGCTATTTTTTTAATTATTATGTTTCCAATATTTAAATTTTAAAAAATAATTATTAATATATAAACAATTGTAGACAATTCCCTTTAATAAGAAGACTTGCACTCACTTAGTCACTTCCTTTCATTATTACATTCCAATTTTTTCTTAAAGAAAATTCTATCGCTATTTATTTATCTTGGAGGAATGAATTCTTTTTTTCCAAATAATAAACACCCTTTCTATTTATTTATTCTATTTTTAAATTTATTGAAAGAATGTAAAGGCCTTAACCCTCTTTTGTATTTAGATTTGTCAATAAGTATTTCTTGTGTAGTTGTATTAGAAGAACACCCATATTGTTTCACTATTATGTTTGGTTGAATTTTTTGTTTTTGGAAGGAAAATTGTCTTTATTGTTTTGTTTTATGAATGAATGTTATTTATACATAGATAAAAAACATTCATTTTCATTTATTACCTTTTTTTTTATAAGAATATAAATCTTTGTAAATTTTTTATTTGTGAAGGGTTATTTATTGAAAAAGCAGAAGAATACTGACTCTCTTTCATTATTAAGTTTTTCTACTTATTTTAAGATAATCCTATACCTCTTCATCGTCTTTTTTTTATGTATGAATTACTTTATTAAGAAAGACATCCATTTTCTAAAGTGATTTAGTTTCCCGTAGATTTTTAATAAGATTGCAAAAGTTAATAATTTTAGCGAAAACAGTTGAAACTTTCCTTAATCCCCCCAAAAGGAGTGTAGCCCCCATTTTATTGCATTATTGTGTTTCTATATTTATTTTCTAAGAACAAGAGCACTTTTCATTTTTTTTAGGGATTCTCAAGACTTCGCTTCATAAAAAGAATAATACCTATTTCATTCCATAATTATGTTCCAATATAAATATATATTTGGAATAAAATCCTTTCAGTTTTTGGACCATTTCATCTTTCTTTGACAAGAATGCAAAGAACAAGCATCTTACTTAGTCCGCCTTTACGTCTTAGAAGTTGATTTTTTTATAACTACATGGGAATGGAAATGCCCTTCCTTCTGTCATTATTAGTTTATTACAATTGATAATTTATGGAAAAAGAATAAGAACACCGATTTCTTTCTTGACAAATATATTAAAACACAATCATATGAAGCAATAAAGGTAGTATATATATATATAAAATTAAAGCATTATTAAACTGCTTTGCATAAGTACAAAATTGTAATACAAAGTTGTAGAAGTAGATTTGAAAAAGAAAAACTAAAGCAATATACACTACTCGGCTAGGCAAGCATGGATATTATATGACCCTATATTATTGAGCCACATAGGATTTATATTATTACAAAAAGTGATGTGCAAGTGAATGATTCCTGCAAATGTTTAGTTGATAACAATTTTGTTGTTTCCTAAACCGCTTCCTTCTCTATGTTTGTAATTGGATGACTCTCCAACCTTAACCCCTAAAGGACCGTTGTCCTTTCGGGGGACAAATGCGTTTTCAGGCAGATACCTACGGGCTGAAATTTTGTCATGATTTTTTGAAACTTTTTTTGAAGATAGAAAAACTGATAAGCTTTGTGGGAATATAATTTTTTTCACAATCTGTGCTTGGAAAAAAAAGTTATGACCAAATAAGCTCAAAACAGGGGACGGCGGGCAGCAAAAAAAAATGGACAAAAGTTTTAATTTTAATTTTTAATTTTTTTTTCTCATAGATTATATTTTTTCCTATTTGAAAAGCTTTGATTCATTTCATTTGGATTTGTTATGAGAAAGTTATGGACATTCCTTTTTCTTGGGTAGTTAGAGCATCTTCTTGAAAGAAATAACTTCTAAGATGCATTTTTTAATGCAATTTTTCAAATTTTTCAGATTTTGTTATTTTTCATGGTTTATATTACTTGCTACAACAATCTCACCATTGGAATTAGTGTTTTTTAATTCCATATAAAAGATATTAATATTTTAGATTTTTCTTCTATCTTGTACCTACTTCTACTTAATAATTTTTTAAGTAGTGAAAAGTAAGTTATTTTGGATTTATTTTTTTTCCCTAGACTCTTAACTCAATTCTCCACTATAAAGATTTGAAGCTCAAAACTCTATAGTGCAAAATTTTTAAGTAAAAAATTTTCAAAGTCAAAAAATCTAGTCCCGCAATGTGCTGGAAATTTTGTTTTTTTCACTTTAAATACAGATATCTTGCAATCTGTGTGGTCAAAAATTCTGAAACTTTTTCCACGCACTCTTGTACTAGATAGGTATAAGATCCTACGGTTATATGTGAAAAAAAAAATATTTTTCAACTTTTTTTACTTTTTGCTGTAGAAATGGCAGTTTTGAGTGTTTTTTGGCAAAAAAAGGCCCGCAGTCCTTTAGGGGTTAAGCTTGCACTTTGCACGAGTTTGTGATGCTGGTCTATACGCATTCAAAATGAAATCCAAGACATTGGAGTCCTTCAGAGCTTGGAAGGTTCTCACTGTTTGCGGAGAGTGGGCTTCTAAAAGATAGTCAAGTGCTTGACGTTGGTAGTAAGGTCCATACACAGAGTCTAGGTAAGCCATACTAGTCAAGTTTTTGATGGAGACATTTTCATCTTGATTGGCCACCCTTTTCCTGTTTAAATCCCACCGGTAACCTTGCGGATGAAAGCCCTACTTGAAAGTTGTGGAGCCTTTAGCAAAATAACCTCCAAAGCATTAAAAGAAGAATGACCTCTTCCCTTCATGTTGTGGGCTTGCTTCCATCAGCCTCTCTGAAACTGCCACAATTTTTGCCGGATTTGTCTCCCAGTTCAATTGGGAGCTCAAATTTCTAGGTTCTTGATCATGTAGCGCTTATCGCCAACTCCAAAGCAAGTCTCGGCCCTAGAGTTTTGAATTTGTCGTCGTGTCAAGGCTGTGCTCCCAAGAAAGTGGCATGTAAGTCATCAAGTTGAATAATGCATACAACCAATCATGGAATGGAGCTGAACATATCATGCAACATTGTCTAATCAAACATTACGTGATGAGACATTGCGAATGATAAATGTGTGCACAAGATCCAAGTGCCTACCCTCCTTCAGGGCCAAATGGGTCTAGACATATGGGGCATTTGGTGTGGTCTAAGACAAAAGGTGAAATCTTTGGCCACACAAGCTGTTGTTCGTCCTCTGTCAAGTGGCTAGACTTTTCATTCTTGTGGTTCCAACCCGTTTCTTTCCAATTTACTACAGTCTTTCTTGGCAACTCCAACATGGACATTTCACTAGGAAACATGTTTTTGAGCAATGCCCAAGATGTAAGTTCATTCTCTCGTTTTGGAGCATTTACAACAAATTTTTTTGAAACTTTATCCAACTCTTGAGCAATTTGTTGTGATTAACTCACCAAAAGAATGCACGCGACTTTCCAATGATAATATGTGGCCGCCAATTGTGCCAACTACATGGTGAGCGTATTGTTTTCCTATTGAACACCCAGTTTCTTCACGGATAGTACGGGATGTGGAATTGCAAGAAATGAAAGTGAATCCTCGGTCCCTTGGAGTTGATCACTTATGGCAGCAATATTGTCTTCCGTGATGGTAGCAAGAGGCGCGTTTGAAAGAAGTGAAGAACGCTAAATAGGCTTGGTAGGAGGTGAATGGTGAAGGACGTTGCTTATGAGGTCCCCTACAACCTTGTCCAATTGATGTGGATCATGCTCGACAAAGGCATCGTCCATGTCCGACAAAGTCAACGTCTCACGCTCCTTCTCTCGCAGGCTTTGCAATTCTTTGGACTACTGAGAAATGAGAGCATTTTTTTGATTGTAATTAGATCGTAGTTTTTGGATATCCAATTGCAATGAAGCAATTGTTGTGTCTTTGGCCTTCAAGAGATCAAGGGCCTTACATAGAGCTATAGTGTTGTTAGCGATAGCCGCTTGTGACTGAGGAATGGAAGCATAGACAACTACTTCTATAGGCGTGTTGTCGTTTGGGCTGAAGTCAAAGACATTCCTTGCACCAGGTGGTGCCAACAATGGTTGCAAAATGGTCTTTGAAGGTGATGCATGTCCTATTTGGTTAGTGGAGAACCGCACCTTTGGGGGATGTTTTATTCTCCGTCCCCGTGATGATGAAGCAGCCTTGACATTTTGAACTTGAACCTTGATGGACGCGACAGGTTGCTCCCTAACTCGTACTACTCTTGGGGCTCGCGTGCCATCGGAATCCTCATCCGCTTTTGATTCCTCAGTGTGGACTTCAAGCATTTTAGTGTTTCCACAATCACTACAAATGGGGTCTAAATTGCCCTCTGGGAATGTGAGGATCCCTTTTGGTATGACACCAACTTCTGGACGTGCTACGTATAGACTTTCTTTTATTGTGCACCAATCAACCTCTTTATTCAAGGCCACTTCAACGTATGTTCCTCTGGCAATGAATAGAGGACCTCATTCCTCTCTACAAAAGGGGTTTTGTAGAGGACCTGGTACAACTCCACGCACCTTTGAACAAAAGCTGGACTTTTACAGTACTTTAGATTTGCCTTATTGGTGTGCCGGTTGTGATGATGGCATTATGCTGGAAAAAAAATTTCAATGTGGTATCATTTAATGTAATCTTTGCAGATTTGCATTGTCCAAGGCCCTTCCTCTTCGTTCCAGCCTTTAAAGCGAGATGATCCGCACTATTCAGGACATGCCATTGTTTTTGGTGAGTAGGGCCTCTGCACTTCCGACCCTTATTTCTGACGGCTTTTCTGACAACACCAGGAGTGCAGTGTGAAGTGTGCAAAAGAGGAGGTGACCCATCACTGTTTCCTGTAGTACCATTGAATTTGTTGGAGAAATAATATTCGCGGTAACAAGTGACTTGGAAGAACTCAAAAAGTAGTAAATATTCAACTTGAAGGTAATGCATGCAGCCACGTAACGATGCAAGACTAGAAGCCTCAACGTTGAAAAAAGTTGACAAATGTCGTACGGGCAAGTAAATTTATAGGCGGTGTGAGCTCGGGTTACAAAAGGCACGTGCAAATTAAGCAATTGCGCGTAAGGCAACCTCGGGTCAACTAGGCGCATTTGTAAGCCCCAAAGTTAGCACTTAAGCCTCAAAATTTTTTTTTTTTGCTTTTTGCTTATATTTACCACTAATTAGAGTTCAAAAGACATTATAAGTGTATTTACATGGCGTTTGGGCAAAATCCCTACGAATGCGGTGAGAATTGTCCAAGAAGTCTAGAATCGCTTTAAGCACTTCTATTTACTAAAATTCTGGTCTACTTAGGTGTTTGAGAGATCATTTAAGGATTGAAATGATATTAAGCCCTGATGCAAAATTGTAGAACCACCTAAATATAGACTATTGAAGGGTTTGACAAACAAAAGTATATACTTAGAATAAAAAAACAAAAGAGTAGGAAAGAAATCATGTGACAATGCAAGTAAAAACCTAGACTAGGATTACGGGCAATCCACGAGCAAAGAATGGTGGTTCTAACCAAAAAGCATGCCAACAGCATAACGGTGAAGGTTGATTGCTAGATTTCCAAGATCAAAAATGATCCCCCCCCCCCCCCCCCCCCCCCCCCCCGAGAGGGAATTAACCCTATATCTAGAATGATTTCTCCATGGGTGGGATCTAAATTGGAAGGTATTGAATTAGACACTCCTCTTATCAGTGCAAAGTAAGATTTAAACTAGCACTTGATATTTGGGAACTTCTTAGAGGTTGCCCAAAA
Organism: Neckera pumila; assembly: GCA_963969595.1. Taxonomy (NCBI): domain Eukaryota; kingdom Viridiplantae; phylum Streptophyta; class Bryopsida; order Hypnales; family Neckeraceae; genus Neckera; species Neckera pumila. The sequence continues at coordinate 5,478,622 of OZ018418.1, forward strand.
AGTTTTGTAATTTTTTAAATTACGGAAAGGACTCCATGATAAGTCAACCGTGTTTTTACGCATTGGAAAATTCTTGGGAAGTTCTTAGAAAATTCCAAATTAGCGATAAAACCACACTAAAAATTAGGATAAATTTTTAGTGCTAATAAAGTGCCCGACCAAATTCCATTACATTTTGACCCTGACAAGTACCAAAATCGGCGGCCTTAATGGATTTTTAATGTATTTAAAAACATTCGTTCGATTGACCGGCGCACCAGGATCTCACGATTTCCAATTGGAGTAAACTTGGACTCTTTTCAAGCCAGTCAAAACTTGAAAGTAAAATCATTTCCAACAATTGGATTTTGTACTCTTTTTATCACTATGCTAAACATTGGTTTAGACATACGAAATGGCTTGGAAATAGGGAGTTGGGAGACCTTTCAAACTAATTTGGATCTTCTGAAGACGATAGCACAATTGATTTAAAGTTTGGAGCATTTCTCCAAAAGTTAGAGCAATCACAGCAGTAATGTAGAATTTTAATTAAGTTAATTTGGATTTACCTAGGAGTAGAAGTAGGTAACTGGAGGGAAGGTGAGGGCCTTGAGCGAGTACATAAGGCCACCTCCTCCCCTCTCTTTGCTCCCCTTTTTTATTTTGTAAGTTTTGGCTAAAACGCGGCCATGTTGTAGAAATTTTGGCAATTTGCCAAAAAACTTGTTTGAATTGCGATTTGGAGTTATTTTGCTCCTTGATTACCCCTTGTGTTGAGCCCATTTCAAAGGACGTTGGGGTCCTTTTGGAAAGCTTGCCAACCTTTGCGCTTGAATTATTGTGTTTGAAGAGTCTTTATTCATTAACTTTATTCTTACAAAGCTTTGGTGTGGGATTTCCAGCGATTGATTTGAGAAAATCCCCCTAGGGTCTTGCCAAAGGAATACGTGGTCCAAGTATTGTTTGAAAGTCTTTAAAGAGATTTTAGGTTGGATCCAAAACTCTTGAAGTCCCACGTGTAACGGAACTCTTGCAAAATTGTTCCAGCTTAATACGGCGAAGCTATGGCCTATTAAGTCCTCCCTTTACCACAAATTTTACTAAAATCTTTAGACCAACTTCTTAGAAATTTGGGTCTAAACCCCCAGATGGCGAAGCTTCGCACCTAGTTAGAATTTTTTTGATTTAAAAATTGTGCTAAAGGGTCCTCAAAAGGAGATCCAAGGTGGCATGCAATAGCCAATTTAAGTTACGAATAAAAATCCAGTCCAAAAAAGACTAAGTTCAAGTTTCAGCCAAGGACCAGAACTCCGATTCAAGGACCAGAGCTCCGATCCCAGTTCACAAAGGTGAGAGCAAGCCAACCCAGCAGGAGCCGGACGGTGCCACGTGTCCGGGGGTCAGGGGGTTGTTCTGACCAGCTACTGTCTGTATTGATTATAGGAAGCTGGGGACCGGTTTGAGAGTCCAGGGAGCTGGGAACTGACTTGGGAGTCCAGGGCGTTGGAGAATCGGGCTTAGGAAGTCGGAAGCAAGGAGGTAGTTAGATTTTGATGGCCATCCATGTGGGAAGGACCAAAAACTGTCTAATTCATTAAGAGTGCTAAACACTACAAAGACTAAACTATGAACACCAGACTTAATTTCCTTTCATTCAAAACTTAAATTATCAAGTTCTAAATGCTAGATAGTCTTGGTGCTTTCAAAAATCCTAGTTAAGGAATTGGTTGAGTCTAGTCTGGAAGTTTTAGATTTCCATTGCTAAATTAGTGTTCGAATTCAAAGTTTAGAGTTGGTATTTGAACCCAATTTCAACTCAGTTGGTGCAACTCAAGTGGTACCAGAGCCAAGTCTATCAATTCCAACTCAGTTTGTGCAACTCAGGTGGTACCAAAGCTTGTTATCAACCAAGTTTCTGAAGAAGAACTGAAGACCAACACATCAGGGCAAAATCAAAGAATTTGAATTAGTTTCTGAAATCTGGCTAGCCTGTTTACAAAACAAGGTAGTTGGCTTGTTATCAAAATGCAGTAGCCTCACACTGGAAAGGTCGTTTCCAACCCTTGCGCATACAATTTGTTTTCTAACGCTAGTTGGCGAACCACATTTCTAATTCTAAATCCCTATACACAAGAGTTGCAATCCACACCCAAACACGCAAGGATTAAAACCACAAGTGATAGCAATTCAAGTGACCACAAGTGATAGCAATTCAAGTGTTAGAGGTAGGCAAGGAAGCTTCAAGTGAAGTTAGGCCACTCAATTGGAATATTTAATTCATAGTTCGAGGAGAGACTTTGATGTAGAACAAGAAGAAAAAAACAAAACAAGGGGAATAGTTGACTTTAGAAGATTCTAGAAGTTAGTTATTAGTTAGAGAAGTTAGACAAACCTTGTTTTAATACTTTGTTGGTTCCAATAGAATTAGCCAAGAATTTAGCTTTAGAATTGATTTGATTTTTTTCCTACAAAATATCTCCCAGTGTTGGGGTTAGATTTAGTTAGATTTGATTTTTACAAAATATCTTCAAAAGTAAAGAAAACAAATGTTTGGTGTTTACAAAATATAAACAAAAGAACATAAAGTATTCGGAAGAAAAAGTTTAGGATTTCTAAAAACTAGTTAAAGAAGTTATAACAAATCAACGCCAAAACACCAAACATTTGAACATAGAGTTGGAGCGTGCGGTCGACCACTGGGTGGCGTTGTACAACAAGGACAGCAACAATGTTTAGGTTAGTAACTAATTATTTTTACTAAGAATTCATATATTCTTTCCAAATTAGTAGATTAGACATTAAACTTTTTGACTGTTTAAGTAAAATTGGAATCCTCATAGGAAATTAGAAAAGAATCCAATAGGAAATATACAAAAGACTTTTAAAATTTAATATAGGCATTACAAAAGATTTTACCACAATTGATAAAAATTTACTAGAATTTATCCTTAGAGGAAAGTAGCCGTAAAAAGAAGAAGTTACCAAGAAGAATCTTTTAGGAATCTTTTAGGAATTTTACGAATCTTTTCAAAATCTTTTAGAAATCTTAGTTACAAGATAAAATTACAGGTAACTTAGAATTTTAAGGTAAAAAAGAATTACGGAACAATTTTGATGAATTGGGCAACGGTCAAAATTCACTTTTAAACAATAATTATCTAGGAAGTCAAAAGTAAGAAGTTTTTACCTTCTTAAAACTTTAAAGCAAACGTCAAAAGATAAGAATATTGATCTCAAAAGATAAAAGTCAAAATTCCAAATTTACCCAATTAGTAAGAATTAATTGCAAATTTGTTACTAAGAATTAAAAGAATTATAAAAGGTCGTTTACTCATTTAGAAATCAATAAGAAAATTTTTAGAGATATTAGAATACAAGATAAAAATAGAGATAAGTTGGACTTTTAGGGTAAGAAATAATTACGTAAGAATTTTGATGAATCAACATGGTCAAAATTCACCAGTAAACAACAATTAACCAAAAAGTCAAAATTTAGAATTTAGGATAAAAAAGAGTTACAAAAGAATTTTGATGAACCGGACAACGGTCAAAATTCACCAGTAAACAACAATTACCTAGAAAGTCAAAAGTTAGAACTTCAGGATAGAAAAAAGATTATGTAAGAATTTTGATGAATCGACACGGTCAAAATTCAACCGTAAATAACATTTAAACCAAGAAGCTGAAAGTTAAGAATTTTTACTTTCTTAAAAGATTAAAAGAAAAGGTAAAAAGATTAAGACATCAATCTCCAAGGATAATAGTGAAATTCCAAGTTAATCCCATTAGTAAGAAATAGTTAAGAATTTATCACAAAGGTTAAAAGGATTTACAAAAGATAATTAAAGTTAAACTTCATCCATTATTATTTGCTCAAAAAACACGTCAAATTGAGAATTATTTATCATTTCGGAAAGGGTAAATCAAACCCTACAGATAAAGCTATTTTTTTCCATCTTGTTTGACTAACAACCATTGGACCTTAATTTTGGCAATTAAAGTCAAAACTGACCACCAATACTAACACGTGATTCATTTTGGTTATTTTTGGAGAAGTATTATCAAGTAAACAATTAGGAGTAGAAACACAACAAGATCCATTGCTTGGAAGGCTCAACTGGATTACACGTTGTTAGACACCCCTTATGAATTCGACTTCAAACTTGCAAGAACCTGATTTTGTGTACACTTTATTCCAAAGGTGGGAATAAAGCACCCACAGCATGCAGGTCTACCACTAGCGACCTCGGGTCTCACAAGTGACTTCGGATCGTGATTCCCGACCTTACGTACAATGAAGGGGACCTCGAGTACACTGTTCTTGATTGCGGGTCCAAATTTAGCAACCTCGTGTAATAGTAGACGACATCGGGTCTAGGAAACGCAACCTTGGGTCCCGCAAGGGCAAGTGCAGGTTGCAATGGGCGACTTTGGTTACCCTTGTCCATTCGCAGTCTCCAAAGGTTTGGTCACCCCAACACGCGGTTGCCCATCCAGCCTTACATCTATAGTCGCCTAAACTACAGTTGCCTATCCGTGTTCTCTATATCTGCGGTTGCCTGATATCCACAGTCGCCTACCCAAGGTCGCAGAATCTGCGGTCACCCTGAAACCGCACTTGCTATATCCGTATGCGTCCTAAAATGTGCCACGGAGATGCCACATGGCGTCCAGGTGGTGTAGGTCAAAGGGGGATAACTTTTAGGAAAGCCAAAGGTTATTTTGACCTTATTGGACATTGCAAGGGGTCTACTGGGCACTGTGTGATGTCTAGTTGTCACGCCTGTCGCGTTGTCGGGGAAGACAACCCTGCGTTTTCAATTTCTGTACTCCCACACATTCTCTCCACGTCAAAATCCACGGCGCCAATTGTTCTGCAACTTCAGCAGCAAGCAAAACGATTTGAAAGTTTGCATGGAGTTGCCCGCGTACATATTGCTGACATAACAACAACGCAATAGCCACATGGCGGCTTGTCAAGAGCTTCAAAGAGCATGCTAATGGACATGGTTTTTTAAAATAGGCGAACAATGCGGCATGTTTTTGTTGATTTCAAGGTGTTTTGGAGTGTTCCTAGGACCACATTTTTTAGAACGTCTCTGCTAGCTGCACACATGTCACAGATGACATGTTTTTGCATTTTTGATAGTGTTACAAAAAAAAACAGTTTCTTCTAGTGAGAGTAAAATTGTACATTACACAAAATTGTAGGGCTCAAGTGGGCCGCTCTGGAGCAGCTGAAAAGACCCCACAATAACATTTAAATTGGATAAAGGATTGCTTTTTCTCCTATAGTCGTTCACCTTGCACCGCAACGTTGGATGTGTCAATGGTTCAACATCCAAGTACAAGGCATTAAATAATTAGGATTCAGGTACTGTAATGCACCTTAACCCTAATTATTGAATACCTTGCACTCTAAACAAGTTTTGGAAAAAAAATTAAATGTCAAAATTAGTCTAATGACATCTACTATCAAAATCTTTTTTAATGGAAATGTGATAGTCACAATTCATTGACAATTGGTGAAAATGAAGGGTGAAGAGGTTGTTTATATAGAAAAATCAATTGTCCATGGTGAAATCTCAAAGAATATGGGATATTTTTGTTCAAATTCAAGAATTGTGTTAAAAGTCAAACTTCAGACCTCATGTAGGCATAGTAGAATAATTTTTTTCAAAAATCTTTGAACTAAGAAACTTTGGAGAATCAATCTAGTTTTCATCTCCAACTATCCGTTTGAGGTTTAGAGCTTTCAATAAAATGTTATGGACAAAATTCTAAAAAGGTGTTTAAATGTCAAAGAAAATTTTGCTTCCAAATCCTTTTATAGTTTTGTCCATAACTTTTTATTCGAGGCTCGAAACCTCAAACGGATTTTTGGAGATGAAAATTAGATTGATTTTCCAAATTTTCTTAGTTCAAAGTTTTCTGAAAAAAGTTATTCTACTATGCTTAAATGAAGTTTGAAATTTGACTTTTAACACAATTTCTGCTTTTTACTTAACTATGAGTGGTTGTGCTCTTATTAGTTCTAATTTACATATTCCACATGGATTGTTGTACCTACTACCATCCCACTTGTATAAATATCTTCCCTTTTCAACTTCAAATTCACTAAACTATTTGGCTTACAAAGCTAGTTCAAAATCACTAGTGTTTCTAATTTTTTTGACAATTAGCATCAAAATCCACTTCATTTTGGTTAATTTGATTGAATTTGATTAATTACCCAATTAATCAAACCTGTACTACAATCACATTAGTGAGTCTTGACATCCTTCCCAAAATTCACACACTCTGACTACCCATTGTGGCTACATGCCTACTTTCAAATAATAGATTGGTTGGATCACTCTAGATCGGCCCTCTAGAGGCCTGCAATTTTTTGTAATGAATAGGTGAGCAAATTCCTAAACTATGCATAGAAGTGTGAAGGTCTTATCTAGTAGGAAATGGCAATTGCCAGAGCAAAAAATTTATAAAATAAAACCCATGGTCATAGGGGTAGTGGTCATATATAGGTCCTAAAATTTAATATAAATAATAAAAAAATTCTATTTTTGGAATTTTTTAAAAAATATTCTAAAAATAAAAGGTTGTCAAGCTCTAGACTCACAAGTTCCACGCTCGCCACTCTAGGCTCACATGCTAGCGTTGTTATCATAGATTTTTCAAAAGACCTAATTTTGGGACCTTGCTACTTGATCAAATTCATAATTAGGCCAACTTTGTTTAGTAACTTTCCTTCATATATACTCACATGGTATTCAAGCTCCACAGCAAGTATTCAACTTGTCTTACAAACACTAAATTGTATACTCTTTATGCTAGTGTTTATGGCTAGACATTTGATAATTAGAAGATACACATGCCCTATATGGCTTACACAATCAATATTACATTTTACAAGTTGAATCAAAAGATAATTTGACCACAAATTCAAGTTGAAGGGGAATGTAAGTACAACACAATTTGCGTGTGAGTCATACTATATGTATGATCTATCTTTCTGAAAATTTGACTTTCAGACATATAGTATCAAAAAGAGAAGATGACTCTTAATATTGAAAGATCACTAAATCTACTTGATACCTTTCCTATCTAGCTGATTAGAACTAGTACAAATCTACTTGCATGTCTATTGAATTTACAATATAAATTGAATCTAATTCACTCATATAAGTGGACATTGAACTACCAATCTGACTTCATTCATACAAAAACTGCTATTAGACTTTGGAATTCAAAATTCACACCTATATAAGTATGATGAGGGAAGTTTTTGAAATGAGAGCTAGTGGTCATAGATTTGTTAAGCTTTTAAAGACATTGCATTTGCTAGGTGGATTATAATTGCTTTGAAGAGTGAATTAGTTAAACTACATAATTGAACAAAGTTCATCCAATTGTGTTGAAAAAACAATTTTTATTTAGTCTTTAAGGATGTAAATAGTGTGGTTACTCATTGCTTTGTGACTTTGATGTAAGGTTCTTATTTAGTTCATATAGGTGCAGGCGTTTATGTACCCACCTTTGGTAAATAGACATACCACTAGAAGAAATCCGCGTTTTAGGTAGCGTAATGTGATTTTTTGAGATGGATTTTAGATGACATCAAAAAAAATAACTTCTATTTTTTTCAATAATCACGTTTAATATAACATCCAGATTTATATTAAACGTGATTATTGAAAACAAAACAGAAGTTGTTTTCCTTAATGTCACCTAAATCTGTCTGAAAAAAATCACAAAACGCCACCTAAAACGCGGATTTCTTCTAGTGTACACAACCAAGTTCTAGGTTTCTATGCAAAATTCATCCTATTCCCTTTGTCCCACTAATAACCTCCAAAAAGCTTCTCAATGAGGGATTAACTATAATTATGGTCTTTCTGCTAGTGATACAAGCATTCAAAAACTAGTAACTCATCCTTGAGATCTATGCAAAATCTCCAGAATAGGTGCCATTATCTAGGCACCCAAAATCCATATAGAAATTACCGTTTTTTAGCATAACTTGCAAATGCTGTCAACTCTATCATTTTTGATGTTTTTAAAGGTTGGTGGAAACAATGGGATACTAGAAATGTGTGCCCCATCCTAAATACCCACAACAAAAAAACCAAAATCACTTCATGAACAAATATTCATAGCGCCTATATGGTCACCAAATACATTGTCAATACTATTGTCTCAAGAGCACAACAAGTACAATGTGCTTCATATTGGCAAGGCCAAGCAATCTAGGAGAAGAATGCTCCCTAATTGCTTGACTTGCCCCCTACAAGGTTTCCAAACCTAACCAAAACTTATTCAACAATCAAAATTAGGAAATGGAGCTTTTTAGTGGAACAAGAATTTTGCCTGATTTGGAGGTTTTTAGTAGGACAGAGGGAGTAAGTGGGTGCCTAAGCATAGGTCCATTGTAACTTCCAAGCAATGGATCTTTTATAATGTTTAAACAGCCAAACCACTTTGCAATAGATCCCAAAACTTCTAATCTATTGTTGAACAACAACCGGGGTGATCTAACTAATTGGGCCGCAATGGTCTTGAAATAGATTTAGCTAGTCAAAATTGAATAGCCCTAAGTTGGAGGCTTCATGCCATTTTTAAAAACCTAAAATTTGTTGAAATCTAACACTCCTCACAAAAGTTATGCATGCCATTAGTAGAAAATTAGTGACAAGATCAACAAATGATCAACAATTTTTTGTAAACTTGGATACTATAATGTCCGTTTTCACAATTTTTATTGATTATGCCCAAATTAACAAAATGGTCAAATTATTTTTGTTGATTTTTGTGGGATCTTTTGGAATCTCTTGGATCTTTTGAAATCTTTTGGAATTTCATGGAATCTAAATCAATAATCATGTACAATGCAAGTTTTCTTTTCAAATAACTACTCACAATTCGGTGTCTTCTAAAGTCAGCAGACTTCAAGGTCAATTTTGGCCTAGAAAAGAGGACTTTTAAGAAAAAATTAAACTAAAAAATGTTGGAAAATCAAGCTAGCCTTCACCTCCAAAAATCCGTTTGAGATTTCAAGCCTCCAAAAAACAATTATGGACAAAAATCAAAAAGAGGTGAAAATGAACATTTTCTTTGACATTTTCAAACACCCTCTTTGGTTTTTGTCCATAACTTCTTTTTGGAGGCTTAAAATCTCAAACGGATTTTTGGAGATGAAAGTTGTTTTAATTTCCCAACTTTTTGTAGTTCAAAGTTTTTTGAAAAAAGTCAGTTTTCTAGGCCAAAATCGACCCAAAAGTCTGCTACTTTATCAAAGTAATTAGAAAAACATGAAATAACTATATAAATTAAATTTTACATATACTACAGTTGATTGTGGTGCATTGGTAAGGTCCTTGGGCCTCTACCACGAGGTCCAAGGATCAAACCTTAGCGGCAATACTTGCCATGAGGTAGTTCCTTGGATTTTCTACGTGGCAGTTCCTTGGGTTTCTATGTGGCAATTTTGGACTGCCTACATGGCAAGTGCCACGTTGCAATTTTAGAATGGTTGTTAATTTTTTTAATTTTTAATTTTTTTTCCAAAAAAGTTTTAATTTTTAAAAAAATGTGACCAAATCAACAAAAAAATCAATACTTTTTTGCTCACAAGTACCCAAATCAACTTGTCCAAATTAACAAAAAAAATCAGCATTTTTATGTTGAATTTTTGTTGATCAAGTCACTAAATTTTCTACTAGTGATGGATGAAGTTTAACTGCTAATTGGTACCTCAAACTTCAGTTACTTCATTCATGGTTTTCTAACAATTCCCATTTCAATTTGACTCAAGATTTTAGTGAAGGTTAGATACTTGATTTGAACTTGGATGGTTTGAATATCCCCAACTGCATCCAATCTTTGTTCTAAACTTCATCCCTTTGTTTTTGTTAGGTAGATTAAATATTGCCCGAGGTTAAATTGGCCTAAATTCTCCCTATTTACTTCCACCCCTAAGCTTTTACTTGATAAAGTTTTACCCTAATATACTTGGTTAATCCCAAATTATCCTAGCAGCAAAAATTTGTTGGATTTTTATTGATCTTAGTTGGTTTTACATTTATACTTTGACGAGTTTATTTTAACGTTATTCCTAAATTGGATTTTACTACCTAAAATTACTGATAGATGAAAGATTGAAAGTTGGCCGGTAATCAGCGTTTGAAAAATCATCAGCTAATTATCTTTGATCTAAATTCCCAAATTGACTTTTATTTTTGCTTTTATATATCTTCTAAACTACAATTATTTCTTAGGTTTTTTATTTTATCCCTTTTAGATGATTTGTAGTGTTGTTCATCCAATTTTTATACAAAATTTCATCCGCTTATAACTTCTTTGTTTTTACTTTGATTTCTATGTATTTTATTTTTGGAACTGTCCAGACCTCTACTCTTAGATTCTAAGTTTGAATCCAATTTGACTTTGTGTCTTTCCTACCCGAGCTCTTGGCATTAAATTTATTTGTGTCAATTAGAGTGAACAAATTGGAAAATAGTGGGATTAGCAACCCACCTCATATTGCTGGTTGTTGATGAAGTTGTAGATTGAGGTTTCTTCCTTCCACCATTTCTCCTTTTGAGTTTGGTTTAATTGTTTGGACAGTTCTTCCTTTTCTAAGGAAAATGTTTGATTCTTGATATGAATTGTCAGTTTTGGAGTAGCCCCCTTTAACTTTCCTCTCTTTTACTGTGTCTTCCTTTTTTCCTCTTTTTTGCCTTTCTCCTCCTCTTCTTCTTTTCTTTCTCTTCTACTACTATTCCACCCAATGCATTGAATGCTTCTTACAACTTGAGTTTTGAATTTTGAAGTCTTTAATGGTGCACCTTTCTCTTATAGAGGTCTTACAATGTCATCACCTAATGCTCTTCCTAACGATCACAATGGTTCTTTCTAGATTTCTCCTATTCTATCTAATCCTATAGTTGTTATTAGTATCTAGGATTTCGGGTCAACTATAAAAAAATTTGGGATTAGCTGATATCTGGATCACTAGAACTGCTAAACCTGATAAGGGTTCCGGTGAATAACGGATCCCGGAAGACGGATCCAAATCCAAAAAGCCTATGGCCTAGCCTTCTGGCCTAAAAAACACTAGGATATCATTACAGGAACGGTCACATATCCGTTCCCCTAGGGAACCATGGGCCGATCATTGTGTTTTTAAGGGTCTTCTTCTCTCATTCTCATCTCTCTCTTTCTTTGCAAGCTTCTAGTGTGCGCTTAGTAAATGAAAGTGTGGTGAGTTAGAACCGTGCTAGGGAGGGATTAGTGAGGTTGCTGCCAATTGCACCGGATTAGTTGAGTCGGTGAGCTATGGCAGATCCGGCTTGGATGCTTTGTCCGGCAATTCCTAAAGACCTAGATATACGGAAACAGCTGCAGGAGGACTTAGAGGTGATCGGATGTGCCGGGTTGTTGCAGCGATCCTGGCGTTTAAAGAGTGACGAGATGGTTGCGGAACTTGTAGGGAAAGTTTTCAATCAGTATCAGTTGACTGTGAGAGGCCAATCCAAGCTCTGGACAGAGGATGTGTAGATGGAGGTGTATTCATTCCGGAAGACCGGATTCAGGTTAGCTTCCCGGAATGATAAGATTGGGCAGAGTAAGTTCCGAACTCCAGCACATTCCAAGGAAGGGTACAGTATTAACGACTGTTTCAATGATAAGCATAGACGAATGTTAGAGTTTTTGATTCCAATCATATATCCAGAAAAGCCGACCTGGGTTAGGGTCACGATGACAAGTACCATTTTTGGAGCAATGGAAGGTAGATCTGTGAAATAGGGGAGACTCATCGCAGATGTAGTCTCAAAGTTAGTCGTGCGTGCCACCACAGGTAAAGCTAGCCCACTCAGTCCGTATTTGTTCCACCTCTACCAAATGAAGGAAGTTTTGAATGATTTGGAGCTACAGGTGTACGTCCACGGGGAGGAGGTTTTGAAGTACGGCTTTACAGATGAAATCCAATTGAAACAACATACTCAGGCCAAATCCAAAGAGGAAGAATCAAGGCAACCGCACCTGCAGAAGCAGATCAAGAGACGGAAGTCGACGGATCGGGCTGCGTGAGGCAAGCAGGTAATTTTGGATGAAGGAGGGCAATCCAATTATCCAAAAAATGAGCAAATGACAAATTTCTGGGGACGCGGACTTCATTGGATCAACTAGTGCCGGCATATCTACAACAAGATGTCGAACTATATCACCCACACCATGTTACTATTAGGAGTGGGCCGACCGAAGTTGATAGTAGACGTGATCCAACAAAGGTCAGATCCAAGGGCACTGAGAGAGAAGGAGCTCTAGATCCGGAATTTGGAGCAGGACCAGATCGATCTCCAAGCACAAGTGTCATAGTTGGAAGGAGAGCTGGACGTGGCAAGGACGAAGGAGTCAGACGCTACCAGCCTCGTCCGGAATCTGTCAGCTTTGGTTACACCATCGGCGGAGTAAGTGATAAGAGCCAACCTCTTCACCCACAAGCTGGTGGCAAATAGTAATCCTTTTGGAACAAACATACTGAAGGTAGTCATTGACTACCAAGCGCAAATGGAGAAGGTGTTGAAGGAGATGCGACACCTACTAGGGCAGCTGGATCTAGGTAAGGCCTTGGATTTTGAAGGTTTTCCAAATGCCATGGATGCCTAGAACTACTTGCAGACTCTGGCCAGGGTGGTAGGGCCGGATCAGATTCCTGTTAGGGGACAAGAGATGATAATTGACCATTCCGGCATACCCTTGTTGATTGGAAAGGAGGGAGCCGGAACATCCGTTCCGGTGAGGACGGAGTCACCGATTTTAATAAAGTCGGATGCATCAACTCTGAAAAAGGCGAGAGATTCCAACCCGGGAACAAAGATCATTTCTACTCGGATACTGTGCCCTCCCAATCAACAGGAGCCGCGCTCTTTTCAACATCAAAGTTGGTTGTCCATCATAACTTAGGTGAGCACTTAGGTATCATTGCAAATCCAACTCGGATCCAGCCAGCCAGCTTGTGCACATGAAGCAGGCTTCTCCAACCAAGGCCAAGTCATCCCGGGTGGAGATCTAGGACGACAAAGAAGAAGAATGTGAGACTGGAAGGGAGTTAGAAGATGATGCCACACCACCTCAAGAGCACCAGATTTTGACCCGAGCGCAGACCAAGAACACGCCAATGAAGTCGCCACCAACCAAGGTAGGGAGCAGCGTGAAGCAATCAAGGAGGAAATAGTTAGTTTGATAGTCGTTTGTGTGTGATTTTTGAGTTTGTTCCGCCTCGGATTTTTCGGTGGTGGGACTCGGTTCCAGATTTCTAGGAGGCCACCAACCTAGATTTTCCAGTTATCTCGAAAGCTAGTGTGATTGGTCACCCTGATTTTGGGGTGTGCCCTTTTTGCTTTTTGTCCTTTTTGTTTTAGTTTTAAAGGGAAGGTAGGCTTGTTGCCCTCTCATTCCATCCTAGCCCATTAGAGTGCACTTGTTTATGTTCTTCTGCTTTCTTTAATCTGAGACCACTCAGTGGACTTTTCTGATTCTGGCTATGTGTATGAATGTATTGGATTGTTTATGAGGGTGTTGAGGTGTGAGGAAGACAGGTGAGGGGGAGTTTGGATCTAAGGCAATCGGGTTTGATTGATAGGGTGTGTTTTGTGGGAAAGTTTTGGAATTGTGAAAGAAGATTAGTGCACTGTGCTTTTAAACTTCTAGAATAGTAATCTAGAAGGAGTGGAGTGGATGTGAGTCCAGAACTCAAGACAGGTTTTGTGCGGAGGTAAGCAACTGCCAGTAGAATATTCCCCATTTCCGGAAGGCCTGCCAACTACCGGATCAGTCTAGAAACTAGTGCCTACGCATCCCTACTGGTTCCGGGTGCTTTGATATGTTGTTGTAGTGAAGGTGTTAGAAAATAAATTCTGAGTGACCTGCTTTCCGGAAACTAAGGCCTTCCTGGAAGCTGTGAGGATTGTTGTCTCTCTCTTTTCTATTACAAAATCGGAAGTATGTGTGTGTGTATGTGTCTAAATGTAAGAACTACAAGTGGTGCAAGTCCCTTCCTTTCTTGAAAGATCAATAGTAGTCCCCTTGAGGATAAAACAGAGTTATGTAAAACCAGAGTGTGATAAGAAGTAACTGGAATCCGGACAAGGACGGATCCGGATTGGAATCCGGAAGATAAAGTTATCCGGAAAGAGAGCAAAGACATGATTGCTTGGGTGTTTTCGATGAGATCCAGACATCCTTAGTTTGCAATAACATTTGTAATTCCTTAGGACAATATTTTGTGTTATCTTACCACATTTTTGTGTTAAGGATACTTACGCCTAGACTGCGCGTACGACATATATCTTCTTCTTATTTAGCCTCTTGCATTGCCAAAACTCTCCAAGTTTTTGCTTTGTTATATGGAGAGCATGGCGAGTGGCAAGTAGCAAGCTTGTGTGAGTATGTAGGGCATATCTACTTTCATAAATACACTACAAGCAATTGGCCTAAAATGCGGCTGCAGAAGAATGACTTCCTGTCCGATGTGACTACAAAATGATTGGCACTCTCTAATTGCACCGGCTCCCACCTGACCATAGTGTTCGAGTCATTCTGGAGTTGCAGATGGCAACTACGCAATGAAAGAGATAGTGATGGAGTTGTCAAAGACAATTTTTTGTCCACTATGCTGCAAATTGACAGACTGCCGCACGTTCCCCAAGATTGCAACCGGATATAGAACTGCAACATGACTTCTAGTCATTTATTGTGATTGTGTGCTACTTCAAGGCAACTTCACTATGACTAAGAGGGTCTGTGGAGACAAAAATAAGGTAAAAGATGGTTGACGTGTCAACTGGCTTCTCTTTTTCTTTATGTAGGACACAGAGGAGTCAAGAAAGCAAGTGATGGGCTGAAACACTGATTACCAAAGTAATACCTCTGTATTTTAAATCTCACATGGGGCTTCATTATTTTTTCTATTTTTGGACGTGCCCAAAATAAAAATGTTTGTACCCTTCCTTATTTCTTGTATTAACGTCCAATTAATGGTCTTTTACTTTTTAATTCCTTCCTGTAAATTGTGGTCTTTTATTGTCATTGCCTTTAATGATTTTTTCCTTTTTTCTTCTTTATTTTTTTATTAATTCCATTTTCTGTAGGATGATGCTTAGGGTCACAGAAATTGGCTCTTATGCTAATGTTTGTTGTCCTCTATCTCTTCCCCCTTTCTTTTTAAAACTTCCTCTATTTCTCTTTTAATTATTGTGGCACATTTCATTTTCTATAATTCCAACAAATTTTGCAATCCTACACTTTTGGGCTTCCAGCTTCCCATTCTTCCCTAACTTCCTCCACACCCAGCACTGCAATTTTTTTTTCCTTTCCATAAATTACTTTCAAGTGTTGGCATTGACTTTATTCACTTCATTTCCATCTTCTTCCTCTTTGTTTTTTTATGAATTCCATTTTTGGGATGACGCTTAGGGTCAAAGGAGTTTCTTCTTTTGAGATTCATTAATTGTCCTTAGGTCCTCTATCTTTCCCTCCTTTATTTAAGACGTATGGCCTTCAACACGTTAGTACTCTTCTTGAGCCAAAAGGTTCTCTTCCAGAGATTACTCAATTGCTACCTTTTGGAGGGGATTGTTGTAGTTCACTAATCAAGTAGTCATTTCATCATCCACTCAAAAGTAGTTACCAAACACCATGATGCACATGTACGTAGTGGCTCTTTGCAATGGCTTTTGCTCAGCAACCACCGATCCATGTCCTCCTGGTTCCTTCAATCTAGTTTCGAATCTTGCACTATGCTTTGAAACCATTTGATTAGTGTAAGAAGGTATGACTTTGCATGATCTTCAATCTTCAACTCCTTGCGCCGTTGCACAAGTATACAAATTCCATTTTTAAAGCCTACACTTGAAACCGGGTTATAAAAAATAACTAAAACAACATTCCTACTAATGACTTTCTGCAACACTAATTTAGTAGGTGACAGATATGACTTCTACTTAACTAGACCTAGTGAAGTGGAAGTTGCATTGTAGTATTGTGTTAGTGTAACAACTCAAAAATGACTATGTCACGTCTTCTGTGCTACTAACTTCATAAAATATACTAAAAAAATATCAAAAGCATATCCTTTTCAATCGTTTTCTCAAATTTGTCTACAACTTTTGATTTTAGGCTCAAAATCTAAAACAGATTTTTGGAGATGAAAGCAAGATTGATTTCCAAATTTTTTTTAATTCGAAGTATTTTGAAGAAAATTAATCTACTATACCTAAATGGGGTCTAAAATATTACTTGCAACACAATTCCTGCGTTTTACATATCCCACATGGTTTGTCTTGCCTTCTACCACCCTACTTGTATAAAGGGCTTGTCATTTCATCTCTTCTTACTCACACATTCAGTGGCTTTGGAAGCCATGCAATATGGCTACATATGGCGCATTATGTATGGTGCATGGTATATTGTATATGGTGTATGTTGTATAGTTGTGGATCTTTGAATGTATTCATATGTGAGTATAGAATGACTATTTCCCATGTGATTGTCCCCTGCCCAACTTCCCTTTTTGCACATGTCATGGTAACTGCAAAATGATAGGGGAATGATTGGTGACATTGACGATGACGTCACAAAAAACATAAAAAGGCATGACTTGCACGTGACTGTGAAATGACTTGCCATGTGTCAGCATCCTAGAGCTGCGGCATGACTGTGGTACAACTCTCCAATGACTTTGGAACGACTACTGATGTGGTCATCCACGTCAAATTCCTTGGGGTCGGACATGACTCCTAAATGACTTGGGCACGACTACTGACGTGGCGGTCCACGTCAGATTTCTAGGTGGTCGCATATAACTTGAAAATGACTGCCTAATGACTAGACACGTGGATGTCCACGTCATATATTTTAAGGTGCGACCCTCACGTGGCAGCACATGAGCCATTTCCTTTGATTGCATTTCTTTATCACTTCCCCCACACTCTTTTTCATCCAGTTCTACATCCAAGTTCCAAATAGATGGTGATAATAAGTCTGCAGTCATTTATATAAATGACTTGTTCACAATGACTCCAAGCCCCTAAGTCATTTTGGAGTCAAAAGTGTCCACAATGACTTCTTTGCAGTCATTCTTTGCAATCATTTTTGTACCCATTTTTTTGTAGTGATAGCCTACATCTCCCTTCCTCATTCCCTTCTTCTTTTAGATTACCAATTCCACTCCTCTTTTAATTTACTAATCGACTTCCTCTTTTAGTCTATTAATCTACTTCCTCTTTTTGTCTATAACTACCTAATTCCTATTCTAATGAGCTTCTTTCCCTTTTTTTCTTTTTCTCCCCCCTCCTAATTAGTCTAATAATTAAAAATAATAATAAAAAGTAAAAAAGGGAACCCAAAAGGAGGCGCCACGGCCTAGATTTAGAGTGGGTCAGCTTGTTGTGAAAGACCTGCTACGGGGTCCGGCCTGGCTTGTAGGATTTGCCCCTGCGGCTGGGGTCCGGCTTGCTTGAGGGTTTGGCTTGCTTGGGATTGTCATTGTTTTTCCATTTTTTCCCGAAGTTAAATTCAAAACGGATGGTAGGTTGAGGCTTAACTAAATGAAAAAAATACAATGTAATGGAACTACACTATCCAATCATGGTCTAACACTTTGAGGTGCTAAACTTTGCAAAGTTCCCACAACCTTTTGGAAACTAAACTTTGAGATGGAACTCCACGGGGGGTCAAAGCTTCGCTGTGGAAGTGGATTTTTATACCACTGTAAGACTTAACAATTCCCATGGGGTTCAAAGCTCCTAGATTTGCCGTCTCCTAGATTTTAACACACATTTTAAGGCTAGGTACCAAACAACGACGCTAGAGTGTGAGCGAACAGCGACAAGCGACGAGCGTTTAGACTTGAATGCTTACTAAGACATTTTTATTAAAAATAGACATGTCGGAGTTATAAATAGTTATGTCAGACTTCAAAACAATATTGTCAAAGTCACCAAAATAAAAATTATTAAAAATAAAAATTATTAAAAATAAAAATTCATAAAATGAATTTAGTGCTAATTTTTTAAAAATTTAGGGTAGTTATTTAGTATTCAAATGTTGTAAATAGGGCCAAAAATGATAGCCTGGCTTTTTGTACAACATAAATGGTACTACCGCAGAGGTTATGTGTGAACGAATTTCATCCATGTCATCCATTCATTTTTTGAAATAATTGAAAAATAAATCCAAACACTTTGAAAATCAATGAATAGAAAAATATTATTTATTATTGTAGCATACAGCTCATCAAATTTGAGGAGACATTTCCAGTTGCTAAAGGATCCTTCCTCTATTAATGTGGGGGATTATTTATACTGAGATATAAAAGAAAAAAAATTTTAAATTATTTTTTTCAAAAGAAATTTTTTCTTTTTTTTGATAAATCTTTTCTTTTTTTTGATAAATCTTTTCTTTTTTTTGATAAATCTTTTCTTTCAAAAAAAATTTCAATTTTTTTTAATGAGCAAATGGCTCATCAGATCAAAAGAAAGATTCCTTGTTGCCAAAGGCACCTTCCCTTTATTAATTTGGAAAATATTTGAACTATAATTTAATTTAATATTTTTTTCATTTTTTTTCAGTAAAATAAAAAAACTTAGCGCAAGGCCCCTCGAAATCCGAGAAGCCTTCTTTGGGCTCCAAAAAGCCCTTTATTGACTCTAAGGTACCTTTTTAAAGAATTTGAGACCTTTAAATAATCCTCAAATTTAGAAGTAGGGTCCTTTGGCACTAAAAAATGGTTCCTCAAATTTAAAGAGCCTTTTTTTAGTACCAAGGAAGGGTTCCTCAGATTCAAGGAACCTTCTCTTGGCACCAAGGAAAGGCTCCTCAAATTTTGAAGAGCCTTAACTAAAGTTTTAAAAAAAAAAAGATTTTTGTTTTTTATTTTTTTATATTTTTTAGTTTAATAAGAGTTCAAATCTAGCAACAAGAAACCTCTCTTCGGATTTGAGAAGCCATCTATTGGAGAAAAATAAAAATAAAAATAAAAATTGAGTTTTTTTTTATTTTTTTTCTTAAAATTTTCTTTTTTCTTTTTTCTTTGGAAATACAACCTCTTTACCTTTGATTTAAGGTACTTGGACACCAATCATTATTTTAATTAACTAAGTTTTTAATCCCATTCAATAGACATCCATCATCTAATGCAATGAACAAAATATGTATTTCATCCAATGAAGTCAATTACAAAAGATTTATTTAAAGCCATTCATCCCTATTTATCTCCACTCATTGTCTTGAAACTCTTTTATATCCATGAATGTTTATCCTAAACTGCGGATATAGGCATCTTATGGTGAAAAGTTTAAAATGTTTCACAAGGTTATTTTAAATTAGTCATTGTTCACCACTTGTCACTCAATGCTCAACGCTTGTTGCTCTATGCTCATACTTTAGCAACTCTAGATACCAAGGAGGTTTAAAGCTTTGCCATCCTTTTATTTATATTAAAAAACTCTAGCAACTTTGAGACCCCTAGAGTCAAAGCTTCGCCGTCCTTGAGGGGGATCCACACCACAAGGATAACTTTATACAAAGGTTAGTTTCAACTTAGAAGTATCTAAGACACAAGAAGGCTCTCTGGGGTTAGTACACCTTCTAACACACAAAAATTAGTACAAAATATATGTTAGTATGAGGCAACATTTAGACGCAAGAGGCCTCCCAAAGCAACATCGCCAAGGTATGGTGGGGGGTGACTTGAGGATTAGTACAAGACACAAGAAAAGACTCTTAACTTACAAATTAGTGCCCAAGTATATAAAGATCATCTAACTCACAAGTTAGTGATTCAAATGCTTCAAAAAGAAACAAAAGATATATATATGAATTAGATAGAAGGACCTCTAAGGACCTTCAAAGCTTGAAATTAAGCAACAATAGAGCCAAAAGTGCTCCAAAAAACACCAGAAAGATTTTTTGGCAAAACACCAAAAAATCCAACAGTAATTGGACCCACAGACAAAAAACAAGAATAGGGTGGTTTGAGAAGAAAGTGGGTGTCTTTTTATAATTTTTCAAAGCGCCCATTTCCCTCATTTGACCTAGGTAATCGTATCGCTTCAGATTTTCATCCTCATCTCTTAGGATTTTCACAATTTTGGGATTTTATGCTTGTTGAACTTTGTAACTTTTGGAGACCGCCTTGAAACTTCAAATAGAGCGCGCCATTGGCTCAAAAGGCCATTTCTTGTCTCATAGTCCTTCTGCCTCCTATTCTAACATCAAAAATCCATCCTAAGCTATCGCCAACTAGGGCCAATGAAAAGGTAAAAATCTACTTTCTGGAAGTACCTTTTCTGACTAAGGGAACTAGCCCGGGTTGTTTAGAAGGCTCTCTGGAGGATGAAAAGACTCTTTGTCTAACTATATGCGCTCCTGGGACGCCAGTCAATTCCACGTAAATTCCGCCACGTTGATAATTTGGAGGATTGTTGATGATTTAGAAACCTTCCATTATCGAGAGGCCTTGAAACTTATTGTGGCGCGTTACTAACATAAAAAAGACTATTATAATTTTTAGGAAGATTTTACTACAACCAGTAGATTTTCTGTAAATTTCTTGTTGTTGGTTTAGGTGATTGATTGTCCGCAAGGGATATTTTTCTAAATCAAAAAATTCTGAAACTTTTTGACGGAATTTCATATAGAGTTTCTCAAGAAATGTACAAGCTCTTATTTTCTACTTTGCACAATCTAGTAAGGAGGGGAAATCCACCACCCTCAATTAACCAGCAATCAGAGAATCTTCCACATACAAGGGAATCATGGCAAACAGAATTTACTTTTGACTTCTTGGCATGTTTCTAACCCAAGTCACAATCCGGCGGCCACGGATTCCTCCGCTGGTTCATCTTGAGCAAGTAACTCCCGTAGGCTAACAATTGAGGTTCCTACTATTTTGTCAATGGGATGGGAAGAAACCTCTCTAGGAAAATCAATCTATGGACCTATCTAGACTTTTTGCAAACCAATTTAGCTAGGCAAAGCCACATGCACAATAATTAGGCTATTTTAGGTCAAAATCCTCAAACCTTTGAACTTCCACTATTTTTGGGGATCTAATCTGTTTACAAGTAGGGATTAGAAATATTCTAGGAATAAAAGCCTATTATTGACCAAATGCTACATTGGTATGTAACAAATCTAATTTGGTCTTATTCTATTGGGATTTTTTTGCATATTTTATAACTTAAATTGCAAAATTTTGAAAAAAAGAAAACTATGAGTTCCAAAATGACAAATTGGAAGCTCACAGTAGGAATGGAAAAAAACAAAAATATTAAAAAATGATGATCTTTGGGATTAATTCACCTTTGATTATAAATCATTTTTTTAAAAGAACTCTTGATCTATAGTAGAATTTAAATGTATCATACACTTATGAAAACTGTTATATATAATTGAAAATTTAGATATTTCCAACAGAGTTAATAAAACATTGTAGTACAAATGGCGTACTATGTATAAAAAGAATTCTATATTTTTAAAGAAATTATTTATTTAATTATATTTTAAAAATTTATTTAATTAATTATATTTTAATAAATTGAATTTTAAAATTTCAAAATTCTTACTATAAGTTTTCAAAAATTCTCATTACACTTATTAAAGAATCTTGAAATTTGTATTTATTTGAATTAAAGAATTTTTTACTATTAAATTTGAATTAAACTTTAAAATGTCAAAGTTTTGTTTAAATATTTTTTAAAATAATTTAATAAAAGTGTCTTTTTTGTACCTCAATATATAAAAACTTGTTGATAAATATAATTTTTCAATTAGGCATGACGTTTTTTGAAGTGTATGAAAACCATTAAGAAAAATTTCAGCCCTTTGAAAGGCTGTGAGTTTTGACCCCCTCTAGTGCAATAAAAGGGGAAAAAAAATTCTTTTTTAGTTTTTATTATATTTAATTTAGCACTTGATGTGACACTAATAATGCTTATATGCCACATCAATGCCACGTCAGGTTTTACTATTTTTTTAATTTTTTTAATTTTTTTTAATTATCTATTTTTCAAAAAAATATTTTATGTATATATGTATATATATTTTGTTCTTGCACCGCGTGGAGCTAAAAAATAAAAGCTTAACGACCTTTCCAAGGATTTAGATTCTTCCTAATGTTATGAAAATCGTTGTATTTTTTTCTTCCTACTAAGGACTCTAAGGACATCCTTAGTCCACTCTGCAATTGTTCTCCTAAATAAACTTCTAACTTTCTACTGGTTTATACTTAGAACTTCTAATGATAAAAAGATAAAAATTTCAAGTTCTAATAAAAAAATGATGAAAAGTTAGAAGTTTATAGTAGAGTGCATTGAGGTTGTGCCTTGAAGACGACCTAACACTATAAGAAACCTGTGTCTTTTTTGGTGTTAGGCCTTGGACATGGATGTCTAACGGGACATCAAGCTGTCCTTGGGCGGTCGGCCTCCGGAGTTGGATTTTCGTGGATGTTTGGCTGAGCATCCACGGTTTTATGTAAAAAAATAGTGATGCTTTAGAAGACAATGATGTTTTTTTAGACACAATTGAAGGCATGTATCCATTTTTTACAACATCCACAAAAACATGGATTGCCACGTCAGCAATCTTGGTTGTTTTAATTGTGGATAAGTTAATTATTTTTACTATGGTGAAAAAAAAAGCCTGCCCTAGGTAGAAAAAAAGGAGAAGGGCAGCCAAATGGCATGCCTGTGGAAAAAAGATTGACCAAATTGTTCGACGTGTCAGGTGACGTGGAAATTTGATGATGTGGCATCCAAATATGTTGACGTGGCATGCCATGTCATCATACTAGAGTGGTTTGATTTACGTCAAGCATTTTCTTTGTAGACATCCGAGTTGATATCCACACATTTATATAGATGTCAATGGAGATGACAATGCCATCTCCAATATACAAATGTCTTCTTTTTTGTGCTTGCTTTTTGTTGGAGACGTGCCTTTCCCTGCACTTAAGTCATAGATGTCAATGTTAACGTCTGCAAATATATTTATAGATATCCATTGGACTTAGATATCACCTTCAGTGATGTTTGTAAGAATATGAGAATATATTATTTTGTGGTCATGTGTAAGCTCTTTATTGTAGTGCACAAACGCTACAATCATATTGCACACAAATTTCACGAGTACATATATCTTTACACAAATGTTGTGAACAACATCAACATGCCTTTTGAAACATTTTGCATGTCCCCCACGACATTCTTATGCAACTTCTATTTATAATACACTTTTTGCGTTTTATATATTCCATATGGTTTGTCTTACCTCTTGGCACCTTATATAAAGGGTTTATCTTGTCCTTTCTATTTGCATCACAATAAATGTTTTTTAAAGCCATGTGATGTATTTGCCAAATATGGTGTATTATGTATGGCATATTATAGACAATGTATTATATATGGGATATTGTATATGATATGTTATATTGGATATTATCACTAGAAAAAACCCGCGTTTGTCTAAATAAAAAATGTAGGTTGAAATTTGTTGAGAACCATGTCAAGTACCATATTTTCAATGCTGGAATCCCATAATTTTGCGTTGAAAACATGGTTCTCAACAAATTTTAGCCCACATTTTTTGCTTAGACCAATGTGGTTTTCTTCTGGTGTTTAAAATGCATATGTATGTTATGTAAGACATTTATCACTGTCTATATTAACATCATATTAAACAGTGCATTCAATTATATGAACATCAGAGGTGATATGATTTTGTTCATTTAAATCATACTGAACATTTCAAGAGGTATTCATGATGGAATGCGGATATCGAAGATGATGCCGCAAAACATTTGGATGTTTAAGTTGACATTGCAAAAAAATTCTAGATGTCTAAGTTGATGTTTTAAAAAACATCTGGATGTCTAATTTGACATTTCAAAACATGTCTCAAAAAGCATCTGGACGACATAAAACTATGTTGTCTAGGCCTACCACATCATCTTTGGTGGATGCTACGTCACTTCTCGCGAACACATCATTTGTCATGTCACCAACAAGTCAGATGAAAAATTTGCTCACATCGCCTCCGTCACTAACATGGCGCTAATGTGGTAGCCACATGACTGAATTTCTACAACCTCTAGACCTATGTCCTTTTTGATGTCTATTTCTTGACATGAAAACATCAGGCTATGTTATTAGAGATTTTTGATGTTTTTTGCGTGTCAGCCATGACGCAAAAAAAGTAACATCTACTCTGACACAAGAAGACACCACAAGGGATGAGCTCTTGTTAAAATTGCTTGTTTGGAAAAACACAATTTTCTTATAGTGCATAGAACATCCCCCAATGCGGAGATGGGAACAAGCATAGTACCTAAATTTTGAAGTAGAAATAAGCAAACTTCATTTTTTTTTGGCAACTTTTAAAAAAAATTGATCCAATTCAATCCTCAAATGGACTTTTATGCATCTTAAAAAGAAAGAGAGGAAAGGATTCTATATTAGAAAAAGACCTTTTATACACAAAAGAAACTTCCAATCAATTGGCACACATAACAAAGCATGGAAAGATTTAAGATTTATGACTTTTGCTATGTGAGCCAACTTGCGAGCTCTTCATATTCTACAAAAATGCCAAGCCGGAGATGGAAATGGTGGGCCCGGAAACAAAGAGAGGTCAATGCTGGTTGCATTGGCGTTTTTTTTAAGTAGACCGTCATTATGCAGTTGACGTGCTTGTTCCCGGCTGCATTGGAGCTGCTCTTAAGGGATTAAAGGGGTCAGTTTCCCCTGCAAAACATTACGGGCCGCCGTTTTGAGTGCTAGGTTTGGGCCAAGGTAGGCTCGGATTTACGATAGATCCCGGGAAGGTGTAGGTTCGGTGAGCGTCTTGGGAGCCTCTTGACGACGCCGCATGTTCAAGGCCATCTAATGGGTGCCTGTGTTCCCGCAACCGCGGATTCTCGCAACGGCGATGTTTGTGTAAGTTGTCAATTTGGACTCGACCAGAGACTCTGCGAGCATTCCAGTGAGTGCTAGGGTTTGAAATCTGGCGCCCCGGGTTGCTAGATTAGGCTCCAATTTGCTGAGTGACTGAAGTTTGGGTAGTTATTGTGCAGTAGCTTGTTTGGCATGTATAGGGGAACGGAGAGATTGGCTGTATTTCAAACACGAAGAGGACGGCGATAGTAGGGTAATGGTGGACTTAGGGTTGCAGGAGTGGGATTATTGGTGTAGCTTACGGTCTTTTCAGTGGCGGAGAAATTTCGGTGGTACATTAGGGTTTGAAATGTAATTAGTGGAGAGGCAGAGATGGATGTCGGGGTTTTTTCGTATTAGCCGGTGTGATATGAGAATTTGATATTGGGAGTGTCGATTTTTGGAGGCGTTTGCTGTCTTTCATTGGGGAATTAGAATGCGAGGCCATGCTGAGCGTCAGGAATTTCTCGCAGGTAGGGGAGGATCATGACAGGGGCACTTGTAGAGGTACTGAATTGGAGAGGAGGCGTTTAGATTGGGACATGAGGTGGCGGTGTTTCGGAAGTAGTAGGATTTTAAGTGTCTTTACGGTTGGTTCTTCTAGAAATGCACTCGGCGGCCAAGCCTAGCAGTGTTTTTTTTTAGTTATCGGTGGTCCTGCGTGACGGGAAAATTCTCCAACTTTTGCATGGTGTTGTTGGAGTGCGAGGTCCAGAAGTGTACAGGTGAGTAAACGCGCAAATTGAGAGTGTGTAAGTGGGGGCGGCAAGGTGGCACTTGTCGCCTCGCTGGCTTGAGGCTTGATGGAGTGCAACAGAGATGAAGCAATTCGGGCGAGAGACATTGCGGAGCAGAAATTTGCAATGCTGGATTTTGTGGGTGCAAAGAAGTTTATTATCAAAGCTCAACAGCTGTATCCTCCTCTGGATGGTGCTGTTCAAATGTTGGCCGTCTTGGATGTCCATATCGCAGCTCAGGTGAAACTCGGGATCAATGAGACGGATTGGTATGGCATTCTTCAGGTACCTTTTTAATTCTAAAGTTCTTTTTGATTGTACGCTTTCTCTTTGTACTAGTCTCATGAGAGTTTTGCGGTCATTTCCTTTCTGTTCGCTGTTTTTGGCAGGGAGTGGTTCTTACGGAGGTGAGAACAGAGAACTCCTTGACCTAGGATGATTGTGGCATCATTAACAGCGTGATTATAATTGCTTAATATTCCCGTGTCGTCACTATCATTTAATTAGATAGATCGTATCAAAATTTTGCTGGGACGGCAGTGAAGGCAGTCGGTTCTTTAACTGCGTGAGCACATTGTCTCAGGTGGAGCCACTGTCGGATGATAGCATAATCAAGAAGCAGTATCGGAAGCTCGCTCTAATGCTGCATCCTGACAAAAACAAGTCAATGGGAGCGGAGGCTGCATTTAAGTTGATTGGGGAGGCTTTTGGAGTTCTGTCGGACAAGGCTAAGAGGTTTCTGCACGATTCGAAACGAGGTGGAGAGTCCAGGGTTTCTCAGATGGCCTCCCAGGCAACGGAGCCACCGAAACCTACGTATTCTGCTTATCAAGCGCAATATCAAGCAACTGCGCAGACAACCACAGCTACAGGAGCTCAGGCACCTCAAGCCTCCAACACATTCTGGACGGCTTGTCCCCTCTGTCGAATGCAGTACCAATACATGCGCACCTACTTGGGCTATCAACTTCTTTGCCAGAAATGCCACAAACCATTCCTTGCAAATGACATCAATGTTCATCCTGCAAACGGGGCGAGTGCGTTTGCGTGGCCCCGTGGGTCGTTTGGGAACAACGGTTCATTCCAGGCTGGCCCAATTCCTCTTGCTCCTAAGAAAAATGCATTTAATTTTCAAACCTGGGTACGAAATGGTGGAGTGGCACCAGGCAATGTGACTGGAAATGGATATACACATTTCCCTGGAGGTGCACCCACAGCGTCTGTTGGAAATAACGCACCAGGAGGCACTGCAGGTGTGGGTGCTTCAGCCGCAACTGCTGCAAGCCTGGTGCATGAAGCATATCGTAAGGCTCAGAGAGACAGAGTAGATGCAGAGAGGGAATTGAAGAGGAAAGAGAAAGAGAAGGAGAAACTGTTCCGGCAACAAGAGAGAGAGGCTATGAAAAAGGCTCGTGAGAATGCCAAGACACACGAGGCTATGGAGCGGTTAATGAAGAGGCGGGAAGAAGCCATAAGGAAAGCCGCAATGAAGGCTGGGACTAAGAAACGACTAAAAAAGCGGAAGAGAGACAGTGATGACGATGACGAGGACGAGGACGAAGCGGATCTTGAACGATCCAATTCTGCTCATGGGAGTCGTGCAGATTTTGCAAGAAAGTCTTCCCGTCACAGAAGGTATCTGGCGTACGAACTCGGTGGAAGCGACAATGAATTTGAAGCTACCCCAGTGGCAAAGACGCACAGCGATAGTAGGATGGAGAAGGGCAAGTCTTTGGTATGTGATGATGATGGTGGTGATGATAATGAGGATGAGAATGAGGATATATGGGGTGATGGTGGTAGTTTAGGTCATAAACCTGGATTTGTAGGCGATAGATCGAAGGATCCCTTGCAGGAGCAATTGGCAGAAAGGTTCAGAAGAGAGCTTGCAGCAAAATTAGGCATTCCAACTCGTGATTCTACACGAGTCTCACGAGCGAAGATGGATGATGGATGGAGTCGAAAGGCTGTCAATACAAGTGATGCTACGTCGGTGCAGCATTTGGGGAATTCCTCTGTTTGCCATGGCAAGATTAATGGTGCTGGTGGACATGACAAGGAAGCAGCCATTGGGACAAACTGCTCCTCTCCAGCTTCTGGAGAAGAAGCTATAGTTGTGCCTGATCCCGATTTCCATGACTTTGATGCAGATCGTTCTGAACGCCATGTGAGGAAGAACCAGGTTTGGGCAGTCTTTGACGAAACAGATGGTATGCCGCGGTTCTATTGTCAGGTGAATAAAGTAAGTCGAGATCCATTCACCGTGGAAGCAGTATGGCTGGAGCCAGTTCATCCATTCAAAGACTCATTTCAATGGTTGAATGAACGTGATCTTTCTATCAGCTGTGGTGAGTTCAAACTTGGTGATGAAGTTGAATTCGACTCGATAAATATGTTTTCACATCCGATGATGATCAAGAGATACAAGAATGGATACGAGGTGTACCCAAAGAGAGCTGAAGTCTGGGCAATTTACAGAGATTACGATAATGAGCTGACGATCTCAAATGCCGTCGGAAGAGCTCAATTTCGGTATGACTTCGTATTAATCAGAAGCGATTTTTCAGCAATTACTGGCGGAGGAAGAGTGGTGAGACTCGAGAAGCTTGCAAGGTTTAAAACCCTGTGGGTTCCTAATGGAGATGCGTACCCGCTGACAGTGAAATACGACCTGCATAAATTTTCACATCGTGTACCTGCATTGCTTGTAACAGAGGAAAACATCAAAGGTGTGCCCGCTGAGTGTCTGGAGCTGGACCCAGCATCAACCCCGGCTAATGCCATTGAACTTTGAAGAAGCGAAGGATTCTCGGCTTCTAATTGTGTTTTGCATGTGAAATCTGGAATGTGGACATTCGGTTCTATGGAATGGATGTCGGAATTGCGTAGAATACTCTCTTAGACGTCCTGATTCTTCTTCGATGTTTGTCCTTTAATGTTGATTCTGATGGGATGCTATGTAGACATCAGCGACTTCCTCTACTGGTCTTCTTCCCTTACATCAACTGCACTTACACCAGGAATTTGTCAAAACTGAGATTGTTGGAAGAGGAGATGTAGTCTTCAATGAAGTCATACAGCTTCTGTAGTGTCTTTTAAGTGTAGAAACTTTGAGATGCACTAACTTCACGATTTTGCTGATCTTGAGATTTTCAACTGCATAAGCCAGCTAAATATTCAATTGCCATCCTTTAACGCGTCATACACTTGCCTTCCTGTTCAGGAGTAGACTTTCTTGCATGCATGGAAATTCATGTAATTCATGAAATGTTGGATATGGATGAGAATATTTCTTCGTTTACAAATGACTTAAGTAGTTCTACAAAATTTGATTCAAATTTTTTTAATTGTATTATGGTTGTGTGAGAAAACAAAACAAAGTGAGTGAAATAGGAAGAAAATGGAATACATGTTTTGTATTTGACTCCCCATTATATGTGTTACAATCATTTTACATTTGAAGGACTAAATGATCATTTAATGTATGTAAGAGATCTTGGGTACTTGCATACAAAATTAATTTAGGTTGGATTGTTTTGAAATTTTGACACAGGGTATGAACATGTATCCCTTTAGTCAAAATACAATTATATATCCAATCAAGTATCCAGATAAAAAGTAATGTTTTGAATTTTTCGATAGCCAAGATAGCTTTGGGTAGTGTGTGCAAAACTCTTCTAATTTTGAAATTTGGTAGGCATGTAATTTACATGATATAAGATGCAATCTTAAAGAAAATACTATATGGTATAAAAATCTCATTTTAGGAGTTAAAGTTTGTTAGCCCTATTAGGCAAGGCTAAAAAAAAAATTCTTTTAATTTCAAACATTACAATCTTTCAATCCTTGTAATCAAAATTCTAAAAAACATTTCCACATATTCTCATAGTAGTCTATTATAAATTTGTATGGTTGAATTTTGAGAAAAAAAATTCATTTTTTTCTCATTGCCTTGAAAAATGACAAATTTTTCACAATTTTTGCTTGAAATGTACTTTGGTCCTTTAGGGATTAAAAAAATCCTTTATGATGTTAAAATCCACTTAAGTACAAAAGAATTTTGTAATTAAATTATTTTGTCATAGTCTAGAAAACCTAATGTATAAACAAATAGTAAAGCATTCTCTAAAACATATAACCTTAGTGATTCATGAAAATATAATGTCAAGGTGATCCGATGGAAGTAGGAGACAATTGAATGCAAAAATTTAAAGTTTCAAATTTGAAAAAAGGAGTAGATAAATATAGAAGATATCCTATGGCAATCATAAAACTTGTATTTGAGCATCAAAAACATTGCTGGTTTTAGTATTCAATCTTTAAATAGTTATTGCTTAATCGTCCTAAAACGTCCCCTATATATTCCTTTGCTGTACAAGATTACAAAATTGGAAGATTTCCTAATTAGGATGTAGAATATGTGTCAACTTCACTTAGTATAGTAATTTATTGGTTAAAGTTGTGATGTTCTAATATAATAAATGATTTTGAAATGATACAATTTGATTTCTATGCTACATTGCAAGATTCATATCTAAATTCATCCATTCAACAATATATGATTCACGATAAGACATAATGTCCTACATTATTTTAGAGATGGTACCCGAGAAGTCAACAAAAGCATACAAAAATGAACTCTAAGCTAATGTCTCTAATTTTGGCTACTAAAAGAAATTGGGCTCATAAAAATCCATCAAATTATTGCCAAGCTATGATCAATCCGGACTGGAGCACTATTGAAATGATTATTTGAGTGTGATATTTAGTGCCTAGTTCCTATCAGTTATTCAATTTTATATCACTAGGACATCATCAAGCACACGACAACATCATTGTTACTAATGGTATTACATCATTAATGTTTATTAATAGCTATAAAAACACATCCTCAATTACATTTCTTTAGACAACATGAGATCCATTTCTTGTTCTCTTCAAGATAACATCACTTTTGTTCTTCTTCATTTTCAAATGTCCTATGGCCATATTGCCTCTAACCTTGGTTGCAATAAAGCTATTGTCTGTAGGCTAGCAAAAAAAGTCATTCCTTAGAAGGAGAAATCTAAAGAAGGCAGGCTAAAGAAACTCACTATAGTAGATGACAGGGTAATCATCAGTGAAGTCAATACTTGGAAAGCAGAAAATGTTTTTGAGGTTGCCAAAAAAGTTAACAACATTAATAGTAATCATTTGCCAACCCAAACCATCCAAAATGTCTTCAAAAAAAGTAATATGAAAGTTGTGGTGAACAAGAAAAAGCCATAGTAGTGGCTTTCTCTTCTTCTGTGCCATTAAAATCAGTACTTAGATATTGCTCTAAAGTACAAGGAATGGATGATAAACGATTGAAAGAGGGTTATTTGGTCAAATGAGACCAAAATCAACAGATTTGGATCTGATGGCAAGAAATGGGTGTAGAAACAAATTAGAGGGTTAGTACTTGATTAACAAGGATATCCACAAAATAGTCAAGCGTGGGGGTAGAAATATAATGGTATGGGGATGTGTAGGGTGGAATGGGGTTGGAAGGATGGCAATAATTTAGGAGAGGATGGATGCCATACAATTTGTGGTCATTTTGGAAGAAAATTTGCTCCCTAGTTTTCAAGAATCTAGCATTCTTGAAGGGAAGCTGATCTTCCAATTCTAAGCAATTCCAAGCACAACTCAAATAATTGGCAAGGAAGTGGTTGATAATCATGTGATTAAGATATTAGACTGGCTTGTCCGACTTCTTATCTTGATCCCATTGAACATCTCTAGGTGCATTTCAAACACTAGCTCAACACTTAGGAGATAAAACCAAAAGGAATTTGAGAATTGTAGGAAAGAGGAGCTCAAGGAAGTGAAATAAAATTGGCTCCTAAATATACCAAAAGTTAATAGAAAATATGTCTGAGAGGTTTAAGGCAATTATCAAGGCTAAAGGAGTTCCTACAAAGCATTGATATATAATTAGATGCCACACTCAAATAACCATTTCAATAGTGCTCCAAGTTGGATTGGTCATAGCTTTGCAATAATCTGATGAATTTCCATGAACTTAGTCTCTATTGGTAGCCAATTTAAAGGAATGCTTTATTACATTGACTACTAGTCATAATTTGTTACAAATAATACACAACAGATTGCTCTTTCAACATCATATTAATTACTTTGGGAGATTGAGGACCTCCCAAAAGAACAATGCCCTATTTTGTACCTCAAAAGTTGAATTTGAGTTGAAATAAATCTAAGTTGAGGGGAACTGAATTCTTTAGTTTATACTTGCAATTTTTATTAAAATGAGATTTTTAGGCAATTTGTGTGTCTCGTGCTACTTATTGATCAAAGTGACAATAGTCGTTTCCGTATAAATACATTGTATGGTCTTCCTTGGACACCAAATCATGAGCTGAACGGTTGGTTGTAAGACGCTATATTTATCTCATCCAGGTGGTCTGAGTTCGATTCCCATTGAATTTTTATATGAGCAGCTATAAGATATACATGACTTGGTGCTGCTCAATGAACTTTGAAGGCAGGAAAGTTAGAACAATCAATTGGCCCTCTATCTGAAATCGTAACAAGTGCTTGACTAGTTGGCATAATTAAAAGTGGTCTTAGCCACTACCAATTTTTTCAACTTGTACTGTATTTTTAAAAGATATAATTTAGTTATAGAATCTAATCGTGAAATGATGCCAACATACACAATATCACATGTATTATTGAATCAAAAATTTATTAAATAATATAAAATAGTGCACTTGCTACGCAAATGATTAGATACAAAATATAGAAATACTCCCAAAACAATTCTATAAAATTCAATCACCTTACTCCAATCCACGCCGTCTACTCTACAACATACAATATAAAATCATATAAAATCGCCTATACTTATGCCAAAACATACGGACCATAGAATACTAACTACCAAACTTAGCTTGAAATACTACAAAGTATCTCCACAATATGCGGTGCATGCTCAATCGGAATCATATATGTACAAATTCCCGTTGATGACATCCACTTGAGTTGCAGGGATTCAAAGGACACATTCCACTGTGTCTTTTTTAACCTTTGACCTCTATGCGGTGATGAGAGCATTTGTGTCCTTCCAAACATGTTTTTGGGCCTCGTCCACTTTCCAATGCAATCCCTTACCAGAGTCTTAACCATTGTAACATTCTCAAACATTTCTCCCTCGTGCAGT
The DNA here is from genome assembly GCA_963969595.1 of Neckera pumila. Classification (NCBI taxonomy): domain Eukaryota; kingdom Viridiplantae; phylum Streptophyta; class Bryopsida; order Hypnales; family Neckeraceae; genus Neckera; species Neckera pumila. Next base: position 5,511,534 of record OZ018418.1, read on the forward strand.
TGGCTTAAAGTACTGAATCAAGATACAATTTGGATGCTCCGGATTTGTAAAAAGGGTAGATAAAGCTGTGGCAATCCATACGGGTTTTGTATCACCATCAATAGGTCGAAGGGTGATGAAAAAATCTTTATCAATATCACGACCTACTTGAAAAGACGGCAAGGGACGATCACAACGTTGCCCCACAAAGACATCATCCTCAGCAAATTCCTACAAACCTCATCATTGTCATCAAGTTTGTCCTCCTCGATTGCTTCCACTTGGGTAGAAGGCCCAAAACCCTCTTTCAACACCTCAAATGGTTCAATAGATTCCATCAAACATACTTTTACCGCCTGCCAATAGAACACCAAATGCTCGAAACATCTCCTATACTCTCCACTCTTGTCTTCATTGCATAATGCCTCCCAATATTTGATAAATCCAAAAATCCCCTTGGAAATGTCATCCATATCCCTCACTAGAAGGTGGGCAATAGGCACGGGCTCTCTACAAGGCCATAGACTCTGCCCTTCTAAATCTTCTTGCCGCAATTTGATTCCCCCTTCTTCTGGCAGCCCATCACTATTTGTGCAGTACCTCTTGTATTTCATGATTGGAACACCCGTCGAGTTCAAATAGAACTTGTATTGTTGTGCCTTGGTGTGGCCAACAAGTGCTTCATCCCCTTTCAAAAGTGAGCCTTCTATAAAGGCTTTGAAATCTGGTACCTCATCAATTATAAAAAGGAATTGTAGGCACAGAATCTACATCTATGAAGGACTTCATGAGGGCTGGGATGGTGGGGAAGCTTTCTTTCTTCAAATACATGCTCCATCTGCCAAACAAAGCATCGATGTTGTTGTGTGTATGACCGACCAACATGAAACTCACATAAACTTCTCGGAATATCTTCTTTGCAATAAGGAGAGACCAAAATGTGAACACATATTGGTTTTTGTTGTCTCCTGTGGCGTTGTCCATTTGAACATTGAGAACCAGAGGAAGGGGAGTTGCTGCAATTGGGACTTCTAGCGGTGGCCGAAGTGATGACTTGCACATTTCAGCTCCTTTTAGTACCGCTTCAAATAGAGGAGCAGAGCTCGACCCAACAAACAACTCCATGGAGGAGTACTTTAGGGGGAGTTCAAGGTCTCGTAAAAGCATAGCTAGTGAACCCACCGTGTAGTTAGAGTCATGCAGAAAGATATCTAAACCATAATAGGCATAACGCACGCTACCATGTCCGTGAGCAATCATTTCGGTGACCGAGACCGGCAACTTTGTGAGTCTGTCAAGTTGCTTGCTCTTGTGGGAGAAAATATGAGACGCCGTTTTGGCATGATCCATTTTGTCATGCATGATTGTCAAGCATTCGTGAGGGTACGCAGTTGACCTATACCGGTTTGCATAATAATTATTTTGATGAGCTCGAGTACATGTATTGTGATTCTCTATTAGACGGTTCCACTTCCATTGCAATCCAATGGGGGTGGTCCTTCTTTGTGCTTGAATTCTATTATAGTTTGCAATAAGCAAAATTATCTGCGGGCTTCTTTCTGAAGTACTTAGTAAAATTCAGTTTCCTAATTTTGCTGATGCTTGAGGTAGAGACTTCCTTCAACCCAAACACAGCATTTGCTGCGTTGACATTGGGGAGTACATTCTTCTATGTGAAGGTGGCCGGTAGAACCTTGGATACGACCTTCTCTTCAGAAGAAAGAGTGTGTGTATGATGCAACATATGGTCAACTAACTTCTCAAGCAAGCACTTCAATGTTGCAGCGGCTTGCAACGAATGCTTCCGAGCCTTTTGCGTGCCCAAATTTCCATGAGATTGAGCTTGATCAGCTCGAGCAGCATATCCTTGAAAACAATGGAAGGTTGATTCCGAGACTCTTGCAATATGTCGCCATGCCGCCATACAGATATTCATCCCTTCAAAAGTGACTACTCTCTTTCCTTGACTGTTGTGGTGGACCTGCCAATTCACGTCCAACTTCATGTGGTAACGGAATTCGAAGGTTGTCTTGTGGTACATACATTCATGGAAGGCACGAATCTTTTTTTTTGGAAAAGATTGGACACAATTGCTCGAGCAAAAAATCTTGCTTGACACTTGAATTGCCAAACTCCTGAGTGAGTAGATTGTTGGCTTTCACACAAATTTGAAGAGGAGGAGCATTCTTGACAATGCTCATATACAGTCTTGCAGTCAACAAGGATGGCTGCAATAGTCTTGCTTGTTGACGATTGTGTTCGTCTTGAACCTCGTGATCGCTCAAACTTATCCCATTCAGAAAGACACAAGTAATGGGCCATGTACAGAGTGAGTACTTCCAGTCTTCAGGAATATCATCGACTTGTAGCAATTTAGAGATTGATCTGAATTGCAATGAGTAAATCTCCTAGAAGACCATTGCTACCAAAAACGTGATTGGAATTCACGCTGTTACAGATTCCTTCCTTCAACCATAGGTTGACCATTGGCATTGTATAGGACAACAATCTTAGTGCTCCAAAGTCAATGCGGAATACCATTACAATCAAGAATGTTGATGTCTTGTAACCGCGTACTCTCCACCTCACCATCATTTTAAGAATACTCCCGAATAGGCTGCCAAAAGGCATCTATAATCCCTGCACACAAAAGTGATGATGGTTAGGAAAGTAACTAGATTCACAACTCCTTCTCCAAAGGATATAAACATACTCAACTTGAGGTGAGTTAAATCAACACTTAAAGATAAGGTACTCAAACCATCCCCTAAAGATCAGGTACTCAAACCAATCCCTACAAATTTTCAATCTTCTCTGAATTCTTAGAGGTTGATTACGCATGACAACTAAATGTTCAAATCGAATCAAGTTGATCTCAATATACGCGTTACTATAGACCAACAAAAATAGATACTGAGTTTTGTATTCTCTACATATGCCAGATCAAATCGACTTGAGATAAAATCCGTGTCTGACAACTAGAAATGCAAATTGCGGAAGATACATTCAATACTACTGAATTCACTAATATCGGCTAGACAATCTCAAACTGCCTTGAGTTAACTTGACTTTGACAATCAAGAATGCTTCTGTTCAATATACATTTACATTTCAAAAGTACATCCTCGACATGACACGACTCAAAACCAAGACAAAGACCTGGGGACAAATATTCAACTCAAGGCGAGTTAAATTCACCTTAGGTCGGCAATACTTACATATGAGAATCCAGACACTGTGGAACCAATATTTAACACATTACACAATAAACTCCAATGTCTTTGTTAGATAATTATAATTTACTGACATAGACAGATGAATTTAGAATATCCAACGACATTTAACTCAAGCCAAGTTTATTTTCCGACAACATTTAACTCGGGTGGAGATGAATGTAACAAAATAATCGGTATACCACAATGATTTACCTTGTGTCTAATTGAAATTGTCCAAAAACTAAATATCTGATATCAATTCATTGACTGCAATTTAACTCGGGCCGAGTTGAGACTAATATTACAGTGTACATGTTATTCAACACATCCGTTAATTTGACTTGAGTTAAATATCCATTCCGCATTTCACGGAGTGCCTTTTTTTATACTTGCTATGTTGTGACTATGGTGTCCATCAATGGCCCGGCTAGAAAAAAAATATGGATCATTTTGTGCTAATTATTAAAATTCGACAGCTTTTTTGAATTCCAGCGACAATATCAGATACTCTCCCTTGCACATGATACCAGAAGCAACCAAATTCCTACAAACGTTCATATGAAGTTGATTACAAATAAAAAATGAAAATACAAAACAAACTGAAACTTCATGAGCATCAGACGCAATGGAAACTGAATATAAAATTTCCACATTCCAACGGCATGATAACTCAAAAGTATTCTTGACACAAAATCCTACAAATGCGCTGAAAAGATTGAAAAAAAGTTACGTTACACCAAGGGCACAAGAAATACACTGTGTAGAAATCAATGTGTAGTGCAAAAAAGGAACCCCTTCGGTTGAGAATACAACAACTACTGGAGGGAATAGGCAATGTGCTTCAAGAATAACTACTGCATACTCAGAATCTTGTAAACAAAAACGGCAACAAAGCAGACCCTGAAATGTTGAAGTAAAACTGTGGCAGCAATTCTTACAAAAACAGAATGCGGATGACTTAAAGCCCGAGAGACCAAATGGAAAGAGCTCTGAAAGCACGGAAATGAGACATATTGCAAGAAAAAAAGCAGATTTCTAAATGTGGTCGGCAACAATGAGAAAGAGAAGACTTTGAAGTAGTAATGGGGAAGGAACAACGATGCCAGTAGAGAACCAGATTGATGGACAATTGCGGGAAGGTGAGAGTGGGAATGATATGCGGAAAGGTAAGCAAGGAAATGTATGCGGGATTTTCAAACAGTCCCAGGGTTGTTATACCGGACAAGCCACCCGCCCGCCCGGTTCACCCATCCAATTGAGATTCTGCTCGTCCGATGTAGTCAATGTGTTGTTGACTTTATGTGAAGCCAAAGAAATGTCGACGTAAATTACCTTGCCGACACTTGGCTGCCAATACTAACTCCGGGCGCGGATTTAAGTTGGATGTGGTGTAGACTTATGTTAGGGCGCGGACTTATGTCAAGGCACAGACAAAATATGGCAGGGGCGCGGATGCCTACCATGACGCGGACAAAAGGCGGCAATGGTGCGGATGCCTATCAGGGTGTGGATGGAAATCAGGTCTGGGCATATATTCATGTCAACGCGCGGACATAAGATGGCAGGGGCATGGATTCATGTAGGGGAGTAGACAGAAGACAGCAGGGGCGCGGACTCATGTCGGCATGCGAATTGAAGTTGGGTTGGGCGCGGACTTTAACATAGGCGCCAACAATATTTGGTCAAGGCAAGGATACTAGTGCTCATTTTCCCCTTTGGAAGTGTTACATTACTACATCCCTACCTTTTTGAAGATGACAAATGACCTTCATTTTATAGCCACGCATTTTTGGATTAAAACTTGGTAGTTACATACACATTTATACAATAGAAATTTGTTTATTATTTTGTATCTTCTATCTGTGCCAAATGTTTGGGTTAGTGTTATAATTGTATCATTCAAGAGTTTGGAAATGCATAGGTCATCAATTTCTACGTCATGCCAAAAGAAATAAAAATAGTAATTGCAAACAATAGTGTTTTGAATATATTTGTAGGTTTATATATGGAATAGTGTTTGACTGAGGCAAAATGTACATGATCCCCTCTGAGGATAATAGGTTAACAACATTAAGTTTTGCCTTCAATATAACTATCATCGGCAAAACTTTCTAGCGTGAAAATAAGAAATTACGGTCTTTGATAACAACACTCAGGCATACTTCAGTAGTATGGTATCATTCTCAATTTATCAAGGACATCTGGGATGGATGTCTTTTCTTGCGGATCTTCATTTTGGAGGCTTTTCAATTTCAATTATAGGTTTGTATATTTCCACAACTAGTCTTTGCAAAAATAAGCTGGATCCCAATTTTCTTTCTAGATTTGAGTTGCTATCCATCCTGTGGCATATGCATCAGCAATTTTAGAGTATTCATGTTTTTTTTCCATGACCTTAAGCAAGTTAGCCGAGCCTTGCTCTCCGTACAAATACAATTCCGGAGCAGCAAACCTTTAGGCTGCTTTCACCTTATCGAGTGCCTTTTGGTTTTGGTAACCGTATCTTGATATTGCATTTTTTAGGGCTAGGCTGGAAAGTCTACAATCACAAATCCCCAAATACACTGTACCTTTTTTGCATAGATCAAAATGGATCAAAACATTGGACATCTATAGATATGTTGTTGTGTATGTAGTCTGCCTTGTGGCATTTCCTCACAATAACAAGGCAATGAGAGTGCCAAGTTTACTCGATTTTTGCGGAATGTAGCAACCCACTGTAACTCCTCAAGTGTCAACTAGGTATTTGTCATCTTCACAATGTCATCCACTTTTGTTGATTGTTAAATTTTGGAATTGTATTTGCTTAGGAAAGTAATTAAAGACCCTCCATTCCACTAGAGCGAATAGCCTTCCATCATTTTTGGATGCATGTATGTCAATCTAATAATGCCAGGATGCTTCACCAGACATCTTGTAGCCTCAACCAACATATCGCAATGTTTTTCCTTTTGATTTGTAGTCTTCAAGAGCTTCTCCGCAAACTCAAGCCAGGTGGAGATGGTGGAAAGTTATGTAAGCTACACCTTCCGCATGTGCCCGTTTGCACCTTCTGCCTCTCGTCCTGGCATTGTTACCACTTTTATTGATGGTGATAGCCAATACATTGATCCGCTCACACATTCAGTCAGAATTTTATCATCTTGTGTTTCTTTATACGGTTGTTTTGTTTTATGGCGACTTACGCTAAAGTCCCGATACCATGTCTCAACTATGCATAATCTTGAAACAAATTCTACATCTGCTCCATCCCAATTGCTCTCGTCCTCTTTCGTCTTCATACAATAACGCCAATTGTCCACAACATTAGTAGTCATCTAAACCACCGTGTTATCCAAGAAGTCCAAGTATGACCAGTAATTTGAGCAATTGTTGAATTGCTCAAATGCGGCAAACTTCTCGTCAAGCTCTCTCCGTAAATGCTCTAGCAGTGCATCGTAATCAACAACGTTCATATTCATATAGTTTCTCTCCAACGATTGCATGGTTTGCACTTTATAAAATTCCACCAATACTGGCCTACCTTCATTTAAGTACTATAGTGGAAGTCAATTCGGATTCGGTGGCTTCTTTGCCTTCTTCTTCCTTGATGACAATAAAGATTGTGATGAAGCTGATGCCATTGATGTGTCTGTTGGTGAAAGTCTTTCTTCATCAATCTGCTCCATGTCCACGAGCAGCAGACGCTTCTCAGACAAACCACTTTCTTCTACTTGCATATTGAAATGATATTCGTTGTATATGACTGGTTTGTAATCCAAAGTGATGTTTGTTGAAAAAAAACGACAACAAACCCAGATATGCTATTAGAGCCAAGAACATTGTATTCGTTATTTTGGGAGTTTTTCAATGAAATGGGAGTCCTTTTGCATTGACATGGGAGTTATTGAGAGCCACATAAGTGAAAAACAAAGAAGAATTTGAGGTTTGCAAACACCTAAATGCAATGCAATGACATCCAAAACAAGTTTGCAAATGAAAATTTTGGAAATATCATGCAGAATTTGCAATATGCAATACCATTAACTGAAAAAAGCCATCACATATACACGTAATTGTTGGATGAATGCCTTACCAAACAAAATTCAATAGAAGCATAACCTACCATTACACTCTTGGTAGCAAAATATCACATCGTTATCGCCCATGTTAGACACTACAAATAGATTGATTAAAAAGACAAGTGCCTGATGGTTAAAGAATGAAGTGGATGTTGAGCTTTGATATGGATCGGGGCAGAAAAATTATAGAAATAAGACATCTAGACACCACCCTAGGACTCTCAAAAATCACACTCCACACGTTGTAATTTGAAGCGTCATTTATGAATGTCCTTAGAGCGACGTCTGGATATTTTTGTTTTTATACTATTTGTGCCCAGATCCAAGTCAGAGCTCAACATCCACTTCATTCTTTAATCACCATGTCCTCATCTGTTTAAGCTACTAGTTGCATGACTCCCACAAGCAATAAAGATGTGATATTTTGATTACTCGGTTTGTAATTTTTAATGGTTTGCAATGCTCACTAAAAGGATCATGAAAAATGTATGTAACTATCGTGAGTGTGATTCACTCTAGCACTAAGTTCTATACACTAACTGCACAGTGCTTTCATGTATGTATAGACTATGTACATATAGATTCTATCATGTACGTATAGACTCTAAAACTACAATATGAACAAAATCTACATGTGCAATTTACTTTTCTGCAACTCCATCGCCCTCCAAATCTATGGCCCCCAACTATACCCATTATTCCTTTGCTTGTACTCCTGTAACCATTGGAGCCTCTGCAATTCTAAGAACTTCCGGTCCTACATATCATAAACTAAAGGAGTAGAAGGACTCAATGGTTTGTTATTGTGTGTCTTGGTCTTTCGCACGCCTATAGATTCTATCATGTATGTCTAAAATCTATTTACATTAAGGATTGATGCGAGCTAAAGTGAACAAAAATAAAAAGAGGTCCTTATGTAATTGCCATAGGTGTTGAATAGACCTAATCAATAGCATTTGTCGACCCATCTTTTCCTTACTATTCTCCCGAAAAGACTTCAATCCTTCATTATGTACACTATGTAAGCGGCAAAACCAGGAAAGAAAGACACCAAGGAGGAAAGTGTCCTTCAAACCATTACCTTTGGTCAAGGACACTTTCCTCCTTGATAGGGAAGAAGGACACCAAGGAGAAAAGTGTCCTTCAAACCATAACTCCAACTGTTCGAGAAAATGACATTCTCTGCCTTGTTCATTATGTGCTTATTTGGGCTATCATTGACTACAATTATATTCTCCGGCGTAAAATTTCCTCGTAAGCCACTAAACTAGTAACTAAGTTTCTTCAAGAAAAGTTCCTTATTTGTGCCGGTCTCCTTGAAAGTACTGACATTCCCAAAACTATCCCTAATACACTCCAACATTGTGCAGGTGTCCTATCCTAGTACAAGCAAAGGCTTCTCTTGATCCTCAAACATATATTGGCTGATTCCTTTGGTGGTGGACTTCTTTATGGAAGTCCACACCAAAACAAATGCTATCTGTCCTAACTCAAGAAGAAACTTTGTGCACCTAGGCTGAACATACATTGCCTTCGGTCCCATAATTGCTAGAATTGTGGCAAAGTGCAATTGCTTAGCGACGGTCCTGGACAAACCTTTGGACTTTGCATCTTCACAAACACATAATATTCCATTCAGGTCCAGGACAACATTGAGCCACTTCTTGGTCACCCTGGACGTCAATGGAAGTTTGACCTCTTTCAACACCCCTCCACAACCACAAAGAGGACTCAATTCTTGCTATCAAATGGACAAATGTGCAGCCACTTGCTATCATGTACTGATACATTTTTGACATCAAGCAAAACCGCCATGACATCTCGGACCCCTTAAATTGAATAATGGCATTAAGAAATAAAAAATAAAAAAACAAAAACGTCAAGAATGCACACTTGCAATAGTAAACGGGAATTATTTGTTGTTTAGAAGGAACAGCTCAATCAACGGAAACATCAGGTACAACAGCAACGGCATCAAGAATCTGAACCTCTATGAGCACATCATCCGAAATGGATGTTTTGCGAGGTAAAGCACTTTGTCCTCGCCCCGATTCAACGCATGCTAGTTGGGTTGCACCATCAGCATCCTCAAGAGGGCCGACATCCTCTGAAATATTAACAAGAGACGATGGAAGAGGACTTCTTGACGATTGTAAACTAGGGACTAGAGGCAGATTTGGAACATTGATCAGGCCTGCGACAAAAGTATACAAGGAAGAAGTTTGTAAAGACTGAGTATATTAAATCCTAAAGTAATAAAATTTCAACTACAAAAATGATATTCAAGATGTTGAACTCCATGGCTATATCCAATTGCAGATCTATTTCAAAAAATATTCAAACCGTTATTGAAAGTCTATGTCTATATACAAACTATGATACAAATTAGCTCAAGTCGAGCTAACACTATACAATTGACATTGAGTGATTATTAGGAAAAACCTGCGGGTGCATTTGAACTAAGTAACAGTGCATTCTGGTGATCTGTGACAGTGGACTTGAAGGCCACTTTGGCGTTGTCTGTGTTAATGGAAGCAGTCGATGATGTGGATGGGGTGCTGACTTCAGCTTCTGCTGTAGGCACAATGTTGGACTCTTGGGGTGGAGGAGGAATCTCGGGGCTAATAAACTTTGGAAGAGCAAGAGTAGGGCAAGAAGGAATAGCTCCTCGACAAGCCCATGTGAGCTGGACCCACTGCCTACATTTGTTGTAGATGGCAAACCCTAGAGCATTAGCTAAGGCTTTTCCGGAGCCGGTAATTTAGAGGCAAGAGGCGCTATACCTGCTAGTTGATTCATAATTGCCGCATATTGATTGTCACTTTTGGCGTTTGAACTCACTAGCATTGCGCACATCTTATCCATTCGCTTGTTTGTTGCCATATAAATTTCCATATTTTTGACCCGATCCTTTAATCTTTCTTCCCTGAGTTGAGCAATGTCATTGTCATGATCATCATCGGCGGCACTCCTCCTTTTCCTTTTCCCCTGATGCACTGTAGTCAACGATGTGGATGAAGGTTGCGTCGACATTGGCTACCCTGACAAATCCGATGCTGACCCCCTAATGCTCTGAGACAGGTTCACGGGTGTCAAATGCTTTGTGGGGACATCATCCAGACCGCAATCTTCTTCCTCTATGTCCTTGTCTTCCTCTCCATTGTTATGCTTGGAGACTTGAGCTCTCTTGGAGGGTGTACGGGGTTTGTCCAAGCGGACTTGCATCTTCTCTTTGATGAAGACAGAGTTGCCAACCCAGAAGGCTTCCTGCTGTGCTTGTTTTTGTCAACAAAATACTATGTCAGAAGGAAGTTATTCTTGTTGAGAGTCTTGGCCATCTGCACAATTGAAGTCCACTGCTCGAACTCCTCCGCTAGTCCCACCGCGTACACGTTCAGCCTCCTCATCTGCATAAGAGATAGAGGTGTGAAACATTGGATGGCGGACAGAGACTATTCAGGTCAAGACGACCTGAAATAATGACACATGGATAGCACTTTTGAACTAGACATTCATGTCTAATTAGCTCAAGTCGACCTAAAGGTTGTTTAATGCTATTGAACACAAGATTACAATTACATGCTCATTTGGGTCAAGTCAACCTAAATAGCACTTACCATTGCGGTGCAAGTAAGTTTTGATCCGGCAAATAGAGATAATACACTGCCCATGACGCAGTATCTCTTCAACATGCCTAAATAGAACTCCATTTGCAGCTCAGTATTGTGGATTCTATCGCAACACAGGGCAAGCAAATTCCCATTTATACTCCCCCAAACCACTCTAAAGTATAACAAAGTGACTCTAAAGATCAAACCCGCGAGATTCGGTGAAGTATCTAGCCTTATTTGGTCTCTAAGCTTTGTCAATATCTATATTTCCTCTTCCGGTCCTAACACCACAACCAGAAACACAACAACACCGAAAACTATAATCAGGCCCTCTTCTTCCTTCCCAATCCGGCTGACTATCCGATCCGGTCTGATCGATTCCTATTCACTCCTACTCTCATCCGGTTTAGTTTTACCTCTGTTTCACCATCAGAGGGTTTGCCGCTTGCTTTTGAGAGTGGCAGGCCCGCCACTCTTTCCGTGATTTATAGTGGCTGAAGACCCACTTTTCTACTTTCCAATCTCCTACACTAATCTGGATCCGGTTTGATCCTTCACAGCAACCCAGAGAACTCTCCGGATCACAGGTTATACGAAGACCCCCCGTACGATCCTCTCATACTACAACGACCTTAGCGCCAAGTTCCGTCTGTACAAAGTCAGGTGGTTACAAGTGAACCCATCCGTTCCAACATCGACTAAAGCTCTTCCATTTATCAACTAGGGTAGCAAGATCTCTCAGGAGATCGGACACTCAACCGGATTTTCCACCCAAGAGTTCTAGCGTGACTAAGGAATCCCTCCCTATCCGCCTAGCCTAATAATGGCTCTTTTGCCCGGAAACCTAAATCTTAGAAGTGTTGAGGAACTGAAATTCACTCCCAATTCTTTCACAACCCGCTTACTTGCACATAAGATCAAAACAAAAACACCAAAGGGAGAAATCACACCCAAACCAACGTGCGCCTTCCTAACTCCTCACTACATAGCCCTGCCACATACGGGAGAGACATACAACAAGAAGCCAATAGAAGACACAAACAAAATTTGGGTGAAAAGACTTGCAGCTCCTAAGCAGGGGCTGACTTATATACAACTTAATTTAACAAAGGCAAAAAGGCCCTCGGAAATTCGCGCGGAACATCCGAGTCCAATCTTTACCGACCAAACCGGATCAACATCCGATCTGGTGCTAACTATCTTATAAAAATTACATTCCTACCTAATTTGCAACTCCCCCACCCAATGTAGGACTCTTGGGTTCCGCGGGCAGTCGGTTGAAACCTTTAGTCAGGTTCCTGCTTCGCTCCCCGGCAGTAGGATCCGGAAGATTTGATCCTGGCGATGAATCCAAATGAATTGGTTGTCCAGGCCCAGGCCTTTGTTGACTCTTCTTTGACTTGGGAGTCTGATCCTTGGGCTCCCTCAAATTTGATCCTCCGGCTGGGAACAAATCCGGTAGCAAGAGGGCCGAGAGTTGGATCTCCCGGGAGTACATGGACCCATTCAGCTTCTAGCTGCTGATGTCCTTCCAATTGGTTGCCTCTCTGGCCGCCACCATTGATGCTTCCACCCAATCGGTGAAATTGGTCAGGATCCAAACTATTTGGGAACCGGATACTTTCTTCTCCTCATGTACTCCTTTATTGAATAACTCCGCCTTGACAATGGTGGATCCGGACTCTCTGAGGGTGGCCTTCACCATCTCGGCCACCTTCCAGGTTGCGTCCGCCATTTCCCGGACTGCAGTCTTGTCCTCTTTGAAGGCGACTATCTCTGCCTTCATAGTGTCGACTTCCTCCTAAGGCCAACAAATCTCCGCTTCCTGATTTCGGTGCTCATCCGGATTAGAGATGTGCTATGCCACCTTACCCGGTAGTCTGCTGTCTTCCAGCGCACCCACCAGCTCTTCGATACTCACGAGGGCTCTCCTTTTGATCTCCCAATCCGCTCGTATTCCACAGAGAATAACAGTCAGTTCATTGAACGGGTCATTCGGGTCTTCGGCCTCCGACATCTCCATTTCCGGTCCCTATTCAGGAGTAGAGCGGTTGGTAGGAGAGGTTCCTCTCTTGTAAGGAGGCGTCATCTTCATCCGCTTCCTTGTCCTGAGGTGCTCCTCTTCATCTTCTTCTTCCGTCTTGGATTCGGATTCGATTACGTCCTCTGGTTCGTCATCCGAACCCGACTCCCCATACTTCAGGATGGATTCCTGAATGTTCCATGTCTTCTCCTCCATCTTGGTGAGGAGTTGATTGTGCTGGTAGAGGTGAAAGAGATAGGGACTCAAAAGAGTAGCCCTACTCTTTCCAACCCTTGTTACAAGTTGGGACACTAGATCGCAAAAGATCCGGGCCCAGTTCACCTTCCGTTCCCCGCTCAGGGCACCGAAAATGATGTTGCCGATGATCATCGTCACCCTCGTTGACTTCTCCGGGTGGATGATCGAAACTAGGAATTGGAGAAGGCGGAGGTGCCGGTTGTTTATGCAATCCGCAACCGCATACCTGTCCTTGTTGCTCCTCCCTCCAAGAAACTTGTCATGGATGAACTCTGCCCTCCATCCCGCCATGCCGGAACCTCCCATCCGGAAGTTGTAGATTTCCCTCCACCTCTCTTCTTCCCACTCAGTTGGGCGGCCTCGGATAATGTTGTTGAATTGATTCAACATTTTTCCCTTGAGCTTTTTCACCATCTGCACCTCCCTAAACCCCCAGGGTTTATCCATCAACACCAAACAACCCATTGTGTCGAGATCCTCCATGAGCTCGGTCCCCGCCGGTTCCTTGGAAGAGATGACCAGAACTACTTTCCGTAGCTTAATCTCGAAGGAGGAATTGGGCGCTCCCAATCTGCTCTTACAAAGCTGAGGTATGAATATGGACTACTAACTGGACCCTTCCTGGTCGCTACCTCACTCTCTCTTAGCTGCACATCGTATTCCTCACTTTCTCTCGTCCGATCTCTACCAAAAGACAACACAAACCTGCAGCCCACACAAGTTCAACCTCTCTTGCACTCTGATGCACTTGTCTTGAAGTTTCCACTCACATAATGGCTCTAGCGCAGATGAAGGCGTTAAAGAGCTCAAGGCAGCTCCAAAACTTGAGGGAAGTAAAGGAATGAAAAGGGGGACGACCAGCCTTTATATAGTCCCAGGACCCTTGGCTGGTCATCATGACCTTTTCCGGTCCGGTCCATAGTAATCCGATTCAAACCTAATCCGATCCAAGATAAGTTCCGGATGTGAATTCCGCTCCTAAGTACTAATACTCTGACCGCATTAGATCCAGTTTATCCCTTATTGGATTAGCTTTGTCTATCTTCAGTTTTCTTCTGCCTCCTAGCAAAATCTGGATCCTAATTACTCGTTTCCGTTCCAACTTTTAGGTAAGCAAAGGAAAACCAAAAATTCTGGTTGCGACAGATTCTATATTCCACCTCATTGTAGGCCTTTGGCTTTGTGAATACTTCAGTGTCTAGGGTTCAGTAAGCTGGTTTTGGCGTGATCATGCCAGAACCAGGTCCGAGCAAATGATGATCCAAGTGTTAACTTCTTCAATCTTGGGCTACTTCTTCTCTTGGAATGACTTCATCACCACGTGAAAGTATGGTTTGGCTAGCGTGGCCTTTGACTTCTTTGTCACTAGTGGCATGTACCGAAAGTCCATTCCTCCCAATCTAATGTCATCGAAAGTGGACTACCTCCACACATCCCTTGGCCAGTCTATGTGCCTCTTGTTCACAATGTTGTATGGTCGATAGTGCACGGTCAACTACAGTCGAACAAAATTTGATGTTTTTTTTTCCATAAACACCCTAAAGAATTCTGTAGCATAGGGGAACATTTCTTTAGCAGACTTGTTCTTTGCCCCAGTGTTCTTGGCCTCCCCCCAGTAGTCAGCACCTGGCTGCTCAAGAAAGACATTCATTGTCGCACTTGTAATATTGCGACTGTGTTTGAATTCTCTCCACTTCTTTGGGTTGATTGGGTTGAATGCATTCAACAACTCCAAGTCTTTGTGGAGTAGATGGAGTTCTCTCTTGACGAGGTACTTTCTCTTCCGCCGCTCCACCCACCTCTTGCAGTTGTAGCAGCTTTCAAGAACGGATGAGACGACTTTGATTGTGACCTTGGGGTAGTGCTCATTTGCCGGCTTGGGATCAATGTGGAGAATGTACTTGGCCGGTATTGTGAGATCATTATATGAGGGATTCTTTAGAAATTTGAAGAACTTATGCATCAAATTTCCATTCTCTGGCTTCCAGTGTGGTTTCTTGTCAAACGGCATCAACGTGTCCGGGTCTAGGAGCTCCACGTAGGCAAAATTAGATATCACCTTGCTCCACAGTTTGTAGACAATCTTGGGGGCAGTTATAATCTTAAGCTCGTTTGTGATTTTGAGCTTCTCCTCCGCGTCCTTTCCTCTTGTTGCCTTCTGAAACTTCACGACACCTAGCATTGCAAAACGATTGTTTATACTTCAAAGCCGTCTCAAACTCCTGCGTAATAGGCAATGAAAGTTCACTAAAGTGCCACACTATAGGATTCAGGTCAAGCTGTTGCAGCACAGGGCAAGCAAATTCCCATTTATACTCTCCAAAACCACTCTAAAGCATAACAAAGTGACTCTAAAGATCAAACCCACGAGATTCTGTGAAGTATCTAGCCTTATTTGGTCTCTAAGCTTCGTCAATATCTATATTTCCTCTTCTGGTCCTAACACCACAACCGGAAACACAACAACACCGAAAATTATAATCAGACCCTCTTCTTCCTTCCCAATCTGGCCAACTTTCCGATCTGGTCTGATCAACTAACATCTGCTCTTACTCCCATCCGGTTTAGTTTTACCTCTGTTTCACCATCAGAGGGTTTGCCGCTTGCTTTTGAGAGTGGTAGGCCCACCACTCCTTTCGTGATTTATAGTTTCTGAAGATCCACTTTTCTACTTTCCAATCTCCTACACTAATCCGGATCCGGTTTGATCCGTCACAGCAACCCAGAGAACTCTCCGGATCACAGGTTATACAAACCCCCCCGTACGATCCTCTCATACTACAACAACCTTAGCGCCAAGTTCGGTTTGTACAAAGTCAGGCGGTTACAAGTGAACCCGTCCGTTCCAACAGCAACTAAAGTCCTTCCGTTTATCAACTAGGATAGTGAGATCTCTCAGGAGATCGGACACTCAACCAAATTTTCCACCCAAGAGTTCTAGTGCAACCAAGGAATCCCTCCCTATCCGCCTAGCCTAACAACGGCTGTCTCGCCCGGAATCCCAAAACTTAGAGATGCTGAGGAACTGAAATCCACTCCCAACTCTTTCACAACCCGCTTACTTGCACATAAAATCAAAACAAAAACACCAAAGGGAGAAATCACACCCGAACCAGCATGCGCGTTCCTAACTCTTCACCACACAGCCCTGCCACACACGGAAGAGAGATACAACAAGAAGCCAAGAGAAGACACAAACAAAGTTTGGGCAAAAAGACTTGCAGCTCCCAAGCAGGGGCTGACTTATATACAACTTGGTTACAAAGACAAAAAAGCCTCCGGAAATCTGTGCGGGACATTTGGGTCCAATCCTAACCGGCCAGACCGGGTCAACATCCGATCCGGTCCTAACTATCTTACAAAAATTACATTCCTACCTACCTACCTGCCTACTCTCCAACTCCCCCACCCAGCGTAGGACTCTTGGATTCCACGGGCAGTTGGTTGAAAACTTTAGTCAGGTTCTTGCTTTGCTCCCCGACAGCAGGATCCGGAAGATCTGATCCTAGCAATGAATCCAAATGAATTGGTTTTCTAGGTCCAGTCCTTTGGTGACTCTTCTTTAATTCGAGAGTCTGATCCTTGGATTTCCTTGGATTTGATCCTTTGGTTGCAAACGAATCCGGTAGCGAGAGGTCCGAAAGTTGGATCTCCTGGGAGTACATGGACCCATTCAGCTTCTAGCTGCTGATGTCCATCCAATTGGCTGCCTCTCTGGCCGCCACCATTGACGCTTCCACCCAATCGGTGAAATTGGTCAGGATCCAAACTATCTGGGAACCGGACACCTTCTTCTCCTCATATACCCCTTCATCAAATAATTTCGCCTTGAAAGTGGCGGATCCAGACTCTCCGAAGGTGGCCTTTACCAACTCGGCAACCTTCCGAGTTGGTTTCGCCATTTCCCGGACTGCGGCTTTGTCTTCTCTAAAGGCAACCATCTCAGCCTTCAGAGTGTCGACTTCCTCTTGAAGCCGACAAATCTCCGCCTCCAGCTTCCGGTGCTCATTTGAGATATATCGTGCCACCTTACCGGGTAGCCTGCTATCTCCCGCCGCACCCACCAGCTTTTCGATACTCGCGAGGGCTCTCCTCTTGACCTCCCAATCCGCTCATATCCCGCACAAGATAACGGTCAGCTGATTGAACGGGTCATTTGGGTCTTCGGCTTCCGGTATCTCCATTTCTAGTCTCTGTTCTAGAATCGACCGGTTGGTAGGAGGGGTTCCTCTCTTGTGGGGAGGCGCCGTCTTCATCTGCTTCCTTGTCCGGAAGTGCTCCTCTTTGTCTTCCTCTTCTATCTCGGGTTTGGATCCGGTTGCGTCCTCCAGCTCGTCATCCGAACCTGACTCTCCATACTTCAGGATAGATTCCTCAATGTTCCACGTTTTCTCCTCCGTATCCGTGAGGAGTTGGTTGCAATGGTAGAGGTGAAAGAGATAGGGACTCAAAGGAGTGGCCCTACTCTTTCCAACCCTCGTCACAAGCTGGGAGACCAGATCGCAAAAGATCCGGGCCCAGTTTACCTTCCGTTCTCCGCTCAGGGAACCAAAAATTGTATTGCCGATGGTCATCGTTACCCTCGTTGGCTTCTTCGAGTGGATTATTGGAACCAAGAACTGGAGGAGGTTGCAGTGCCGGTCGCTCTTGCAATCCGCAACCGTGTATCCGTCCTTATTGCTCGGCTCTCCATGAAACTTGTCATGGATAAACTCTGCCCTCCTTTCTACCATGCCGAAACCTCCTATCCAGAAGTTGTAGACTTTCTTCCACCTCTCTTCTTTCCACTCGGTTGGGCGACCCTGGACAGTGTTGTCAAACTGATTCGACATCTTGCACTTAAGCTCTCTCACCATCCGCTCCTCCCTAAACCCCCAAGGTTTATCCATCAACACCAGACAGCCCATTTGTGTTAAGATCCTCCATGAGCTCGGTTCTAGCCGGTTCCTTGGAAGGGATGACCGGAACTACTTTCCGGAGCTTGATCTTGGAGGAGGAATTGGACGCTCCCGGTCTATTCTTACGCAGCTGAGGCATGGACACAAACTGCTAACTGGACCCTTCCCGGTTGCTACCTCACTCTCTCTTAGCCGCATGTCCCATTTCCTCACTTCCTCTCGTCCGATCTCAACTGGAAGACAACACAAAACCTGCAACCCACACAATCTCGACCTCTCTTGCACTCTGACGTACCTGGCCTGAAGTTCACACACACACAACGCCTCTGGCGCAGACAAAGGCGTTAAAGCGCTTAAGGTCAGCTCCAAAAGTCCAGGGAAGTAAAGGAGTGAAAATGGGGATGACCAGCCTTTATAAAGTCCCAGGACCCCTGACTGGTCATCATGACCTTTTCCGGTCCGGTCCATATCAATCCGGTTCAACCCTAATCCGATTCGAGATAAGTTTCGAATGTGATTCCGCTCTTGAATACTAACATTCTGACCGGATCAGATCCAATTTTCTCCTTACTGGATTAGCATTGTCTATCTTCAGTTTTCTTCTGCCTCTTAACAGGATCCGGATCCTAATTACCTGTTTCCGTTCCCTTTTTTAGGTAAGCAAAGGAAAACCAAAAATCTGGTTGCGACACAAGCCAACCTAAACCAATGAAGTATGGCAATTGAATAACGTTGCTTCATCAGAGACAGATTAGGTCAAGTCGACCTAATTTGATTACCTTGAATTTCTTCTTATTTGCTTTGTTCTCGCTCGGCATTTCTTTGGGCGTTGCAGACTGTCCCCATTGGTGCGGGGTCTTTGGGATGTCTAGGTTTGCCCATGATCTCCCAAACTGTCCTTGTACCCAAGATGTTAGTAGACCACAACGGCTTCATTGCCTGGAAGTGGTTCACTCTATTGTAGTACGCAGAGATTATCCTTAGTTTCTCATCATCCTTTGTCTAGACTATGTAGCAGACCCATTGGCAGAAGTACTTCAAAATGTCTTTATCTAGTCCCTTGTCTACCATCATATGATTGGCTATGACACTATGCTGTCCATTGATGACAAAGAAATTCCCAATCTTGATTGACTTCCAATCTTCAAGCTTGGGCTTCTCCTCTAGTCTGACGAGCATGATGCAAAGTGTCTGCTTGGTAGACTTGTCTGGCATGTGCCAGTATTAGTGCATCAAATCTTCTGCCATGCGGGTCTCGTGACTCCGCATGTTCAAAGGTGTCGGTGCCTTCTCGAGCTTGTTAATTGGTATGCTTTTCTTCTCGTCAATTTTGAAGACGTAGGTATCATTGCATATGGCCCAATAGTTCTTGTAGGCTTCTGCGGAGAGCTTGTAATTGTGCTTCTAACTTAGATCATAGGCCTGCGGGACCTGAATCACAGCTGACACAAAGCACCCTTCCCCAACAGTGGGTTTGCTGGCAAGCTGATCCTGTACTCTCTGCGATGAGGACCCCACCAAGTTGCTCTTGTTGGAGGGGTCTGGGCCTTCTTCCCTTTCCTTGTCCCACATCTGTTTTGTGTTCCAAGCGTGCATTGTGATCCCTGCCTTTCTCCCTGTCTGGGGCTATCTAGGAATATTGATTGAGGAGTCATACCTTTCTTCGCCTTTTCAATCTTGGTGGTTAGAATTGCAAGGTCTACAAAGATAATCCTCAATTTTGAACAAAGCCTTTTCTCAGTAATTGGCTTTTTAGCAGAACTCTTGAAGAAGTTGTTGTCAACCTTATTCTCAAGCTCCGGGATTTTGGTACAATAGTCTGTGGGCTTAAGTGACTCCAAGAATGGTGTGATGTTGAAGACCACTTGTGAGGAATCTAGAAGGATTGTGAAATGATACTGGTCCTTTTTTGCAATTCTGACTTGTGTTGTAATACAATGGATTTTGATAATTTGGTCGTTATCAGAGACGATGCCCTTAATCTTCTCATCATAGGAGATAGAATAGTATGGTTCAATGTCTTTGTTCTTTGCAAAGAAAAAAATCATGTTCCTCAGTACAAGTATTTTTAAAGTCCAATGGGCCATCTTCTCTGGGCTCTGAAAAGTCCAGTACTCCTCATCGATGTCATAGTCGTTTCTGTTGTCGTCATCTTCTGGCTTCTCCATTCTTTTGTAAAACGCCTCTAAGTTCTGAACTTGCTCTTCCATTTTGAAGCCTGCAAGCCTGTATTGATTAGATCAAGACCTCAATCGCAATCCTCGTCTTCCTTACTTACAGTGTTTAGATTGTGCTTTGCGGTTTGTAGGTGTTTGACTTAGCCTAATGCTTGTATTCATTTTATTGGTATTTGTAAGGTTTAATCGCCTTGGTCTAGGTTTCTACTTTGTTCATTCGCTTTATTTGTTCCCAGGTTTGGATGTATGTTTTGTTGGTAAAATTGGTCGCAATCTTGCAATAGCAGTTATGATACTTAGTATAAAATAAGAGAGAGCTAAACAAAGTTTAGTTTTGGTTTAAATAAGCTCTAAGGTTAATCGAAGTTCTTCCGATGGATGATAAACAAGGAGCAAATGAGAGTCATCCAGTTGTACAGAGTATAAGCCTATAACCCTAATGGCTGTTTATTCTACCCCCCCCCTTCAATCGTGAGATTGTTACTCTAATTGAATCTGTAAAGTGTTATGTTTTGCAATTGGCAAAGTAGAATGGTGCATGTTGAGGGAGAGCCGGTTCAATCGTTGAGAGAGTTTGTTGGGAAGGTCTCCTTGTCGAAAATAGCAGGGGTGTTGTTGTGGTTTCTTCTTGCGTTCCTGACGCGTTTGTCAAAGTGGTGTCTTGAGACGGTGGATGCAATTCTGATGAAGGAAGCTGATGATTGGTCATTTGTTGGAATGCTCTAACAAAAGCCCTTGGCAGAGTAAAATTCTCTCACGTATAAAGTGATAGTGAATCTCAATATGTTTAGATCGTGCATGGAAAACAGGGTTATGGGACAACTTAATCACACCTTGATTGTCGCAGTGTAGGGTAATTTGATGTGGGTGTGTTGAAGCAGAATTCGGGGGTGCTGATCTTTTGAATTGTGCGTTGGGTGGCTGAAGTTCTTGAATGAGCTAGTGAAGCCAAACTGCTTCCTATGCTCCATCACTTAATGCACAATATTCCGATTCAGTAGATGATCTTAAAATTGTAAGTTGAAGTTTCAATTGCCAAGTTATTAGACCTCCAGCAAGAGTGAATATATAAGCTTCCATTGATCTTCGAATTTTTGGGCAGGACCCCAATCAGCGTCAGCACATCCGATAATGGAAATTGGAGAGCTGACTCGATACAAGATGCCGTAATCCAGTGTTCCCTTCAAATATCAAAGAACATGCTTGGCTGTTGTAAGATGGGCCACTTGGGGTTGAGCCATGTAACTTGATAATAGACTAACTGCGTATGCAATATCCGGGCGGGTCACTGTGAGAAATATTAACTTGCTTATCAATCGGCAATAGTATGTTGGATTTGTGGCAGGAGATTTCATGTCTGTCACGAGAAGCTGACCTTCGGGAAGTGGTGTGGATGCAGGCCTACATTCGGCCATGTTGAATTCTTGCAGGATTGAAGCAGCATAGTCTCACTAATGGAGGAAAATTCCAAGCATGCCTTGTTTGAATAAAATTCCTAGGTATTGCTTGATCTTGCCTAGATCATTCATTTTGAATTCTGTGTTTAGAAATCGCTTCAACCAAGTCATAAGTTGGTTGGAGCTGCCAATAATAAAGAGGTCGTCAACGTAAAGCATTAGAATAAGCGTTTCGCCATCTTTATGCATGTAGTAGAGGTTGCCATCAGATGAACTTTATTTGAGTCCAATTCATCTAAGAGGCATCTATCCAATCATACCACGTTCTAGGGCCCTGTTTCAAGCCATAGAGGGATTTGTTCAATTTGCACATGAGATGTTCCTTGCCACGGACACGCAAGTCAGGAAGTTGAGTCATATAAACTTGTTCTTTGAATTGACCATGAAGGAAGGCCGTTCTCACATCTATGTGATGAATATCCCAATGTTTAGCTCCTGCTAGAGCAATAGCAGTCCAAATTGTTGCCCATTTAATCACGGGTGCAAAGGTTTTGTGAAAGTCTACGCCTTGTCTTTGTTCAAATCCTCTAGCAACTAATCTGGCTTTCTTTATAGGTGGTTGTCCGTCTATTCCAAGTTTAAGGCGAAAGACCCATTTGCAAGAGATGGCTCGAGTGGATTGGTGGAGGAAGGTAGGGGTTCTAAGTCCCATGTGTGATTCTTCCAGATAGATTCCATATCTGTTTGCATTGCGAGTCTCCAGTTGGGATTGATTTTGGCTTGATTGAATGTTAAATTGGTTTGATCAAGATCTACCGTGGGTTTTGGTGCAAGAGCTGCAATAATCATGCAAATATTGAAATCATCAATAGATAGGCACAGCTTATAGCCGTCAATTCTGATGTTCTGGCGTTGAGGTTGCTAAGAACGGCGAGGGATAGGAGTGGGATCAAGATGAATTGGAGAGTCGAGAGATGGAAGGTCGGTGTTTTGAAGAGAAGGAGGGACGGTCTGGGTTGTACTTGGTGGTGACTAAGGTGACTGAGGTGACACAATGTTGGGTTCAGGAGTGGTTGGGGTGAGATTGGGTTGTACTGGTGGTAAGTTTTGAGGTTGGGTGGGCTATGGAAGAGAAGGATCGGTTAGGAATCTATCTAAGAAGATTAAGCCTTGTAAAGGTTCAATTGTTTCGGGGAAAGGAAAATCAAAGGACTGTACGTCAAAGCAAACGTCTCTGCTAATCAGAATTTTTTGAGTGGGGAGATGGTAACATCTATATGCCTTACTTTCTTCATCATAGCCAATAAGGATGGTGGGTGTTGCTTTGGGATCTAACTTGTTTCTTTTGATGTCAGAAACATGGCAATAGGCTATACAGTCAATTACCTTGAGGTGACTAAGATTAGGTTTGAGACCACTAAAGGCTTCTTTTGGTGTCTTTTGTTGTAGGGCTTTTGTAAGACATCTATTTTGGATGTAATTTACCATTTTAGCAATCTCCTCCCACAGAGCTCTAGGAATCTTAGTTCTTGTGACTACACTTTGAATACGCTCTAAGAAAATACAAATCTTTTGTTCTACAACTCCGTTTTGATGGGGTGCGTAACCAACTGTAAGTTGGCGTATGATCCCTTGATCCTTGCAGTAGTTGATAAATTTGGTGGAGAGATATTCCCCGCCTTGGTCGCTCTGGAGAGTACCAATGCATAAGTTAGGAGTCTCAACTAATGCACGGAATTGCTTGAAATAGATAAGGGTTTGTGATTTGTTTAATAGGAAGTAAAGCCAGGTCTTTCTAGAGAAGTCATCTATAAAGGTCAAGATGTATGTGTTCTCGTTTCTAGAGGTTATAGGTAGTGGGCCGCATAAATCGCTATGGATAAGTTGTAAAGTACGCATGGTATGTGTAGTTTGTTTTTTTGGGAGTCTGTCCTAAGGTAGCTTTCCTAACTTACAAGATGGATAGACATATTTGAGTAGGGGAAGCAGTGGAACTCCAACAACTAAATTACGAGTAGTCATGTGATATAATCCTTGATAGTTGATGTGGCCAATGCGCTAATGCCACAAATGGATGTCTGCATTTGAAGGTCGTGGGGAATGCTGGCAAGTGCTGTTGGAAGCTGGATTCGATGTGACTAGATGTTGCTCCGAAATCAAAGATGGAGGTTGAATCTTTGGCATTTCTGATTGAGAATTGATCGCCTCTAGTTAAGTGTTGTTTGTTGGTGTTGTGCTGATCAGGTTAATGACTCGGTATAGGTTGTTGCGTTGATCTCTAACTTCATGAAGAAAAATCTTGGTGGGATTGTCTTTGTCGTAAATTAGACACTGTTTGGCTTCAAAGAGTACTCAGTATCCTATGTCTGTGAGGCGTCCGACTAAAAAAAGATTTGTGCGTACACCAGGTATATACAAAACATTGTGGATGTCTTTTATTGCTCCTGTAGAACTTACAGACCCTTGTCCTGCCACAGGCATGATTTTCCCTCTAGCTGCACTAATGTGAGGGATACTAGAATGAGTGATATCTCTAAGAAGATTGGAATTTCCAGTTACATGCAATGATGCTCTTGAATCTAGGAACTAGTCATCTTTTGTGGCTATAGGAATCATACAAGTATTTATAACCTCAATAGGAGCTTTGTCCTTCGGAAAGGCATCCATGCAAGCTTGGACGTGAACGGCTGCCAATTCTGCTTTGTCTTTGTAGGTATCTTTTGTTTTGACTTTTGTAAGATGGACTTGGTGTTGTTGCTGGCTACGTTGCATATTTTGCAATTGCAGTTGCATTGCTTTGATCCGTTCTTCAAAGGTGATTTTGGCGCAGTCACGTGCAAAGTGGCCAGGTTTTCCGCAATTGTGATAGTAGACAGATGTTGGTGTTTGTTGTACGCGCAGTCGAGGCGTAAGTATCCTTAACATAAAGATGTGCTAAGATAACACGAAATATTGTTTCAGGGAATTCTAGGTGTTATTGTAAACTAAGGATATCCGGATCTCTTCCAAAACACATCCAAGCAATCCGTCTCAATGATTCACTCTCTTCCGGTTATTACAACCTTCCGGAATCCAATCCAGAATCCTTTCTTACTACTTTCCGGAATCCAAACTGAAATCTATCCTCACTACTTTCCGGAATCCAATATGGAATCCTTTCTTACTACTTTTTGGGATCCAATCTGGAATCCATCCTTGTCCAAATTTTGGTTTTGTCTAGTCACACTTTGATTTTCTGTACCCCTGTTTTACCGTCAGGGGGTCTACTGTTGGTCTTTTAGAGGGGTAGGGACTCACCACTCGTAGTTCAAATACTCTCTCCACTAATATTTTAAGCAAATACACATAATCTGAACAGAGTTTGTAATAGAAAAAGAGAGGGTAGCAATTCTCACAACTTTCAGGATGGCCAATCCAGAAAGTAGGTCACTCAGAACCACGTCCTATCTCTTTCACTACAACGACAAATCAAGACTTTCGGAATCAATAGAGACGTGTATGTTCTAGAATCTAAACTAATCCGGTAGTTGGCAGGCCTTCCAGATGGTGGGGATATTCCGCTGGCAGTTGCTTATCTCCGCACGAACCCCTCCGTGGGTTCGGGACTCGCATCCACTCTATTCTTTCCGGACTACTATTCCAGCAGTTTAAAGGCATAGTGCACTAATCCTCTTTTATAAATCCAGAACTTTCACACAACCGCTCACTATCAATCAAATCCAATCGCCTAAGATCCAGATTCCTCCTCACCCCTACACACTCGCACTTACACACCAACACACAAGTGACCATAGACGCGATACGCAAGAAAATGATCCTAAGGTGTTCTCCTGAATGCTCAGATTGAATGATAAGGGAAGGGGAATGAGAGGCCAACAAGCCAACCTGCCCATAAATACAAAGCAAGGCGACCTAAAAGTTACCAGAAAACGAGGGCAACGACCCAATTAATCGTTCCAAGAAAGCCGTTCAGATCCTAAAAGTCCGGAACTCGGCTACTCCCTAAAATTCTGGAAATTCTGGAAATCCCTAAATTTCCGTAATTCCCTAAAATTCCAGAAATCCCCAAAAAACCGGAACTTCCTAAATTTCCGGAATCTAGTCCGTAAATCCCTTCAATCCGGAATTCTCCGGATTTCGACTGGCATTTACGTCTGGTTTTGGAAACTTAGTTACGATTTTAGCCTATCTAGAAATTGCTTAATCTATAATCCTAATATTTTGTTTCTACTTCCCTATTCCTATGCATAGTGTCAAAAAAAGTTATACTACTTTCATACTATTCTATTCTACTTTCTCTATTTTGAGTTTTGCATACCCTGACAGTGTTCTTGTGTCTGATCACTGATCTGAATGCTTATTCAATCGTTGTGTATTTGATGAGGTTTGATCACTGCTTGTGTAGCCATGGCCTCAACTGGAACGTTCACGATTGGAGTTGTCTCGAGGTAAGGCTCTGTTGGCTTGGATATAGTTTACTTCTTCAGAGTCATAACATTGTTTGTCTAAGTTGCGGCTAAGTTCTTCCTGTAGCAGGAGACCTTCTAGTTCCGGAAATGAAGGTATGCGCTCTCTACCCTTTTGTACTTGTTTAAAGATTGACCAACTTTTGGGTAAACTATTGAGAGTCAAGTCTACTAGGTCCTCATCGTCTATCTGAATCCCTAGGTTTGCTAGTTGTATTACTATGAGATTGATCTCCCGGAGATGAGCTCCATTGTCTTTCCCTTCTGTCAATTTTATGGAATAGAATTATTCCTTCAGAGAGAGGCATCTAGATGAGATTCTAACGTCACACATTCTTTTGAGGTGTTTCCAAATCGACTGAGGATCAGTAAGATGTATCACATTGAGAATAATAGAATCGCGTACTGTGGATATGATAAGACGTCTTGCATGGTAGCGCAGCTCCCTGTTGCGGTGGTTTGTGTTGATTGTAGGTGCTCCAATTGCAATGGCTGGTACGACAACTGGGGCACCGACTACGGCAACTGAAGCATCAACAATGATTTCTTGCGACTCCGCCGCTCCTTCGCCTCCGACTGTAGTGTTTGATGATGTTCCAGGATTGGTATTGTTCTGGTCCTGCTCCGTTGAAGGTTCGATGAACCTCCATAGCCCCTCTTGCATAAGCATCAGTTTGACCTTGTAACTTTTGATCATGTAGTTGGCAGGTCCAGCAAGTTTCATTGACTCAGGTACGTCTCTGACGTTGGAGTCCATGTTTGGTTCCGACTGTCTAACTGTTCAATCCGCGGCTCCGCTTAAGGTACGAAGGTTTTGAAAAAAAATGACTCTGTCTATTCTCTCAAGCCTAAGGTTCTAGTGTTGCAAGTGTTCTTTGACTACTTGTAACTCTAAAGCTTCTATTCGCTCTATCGCTTTGATACCATGTTGGTAAAACTGGTCGCAATCTTGCAACAGCAGTCACAATACTTAGTATAAAATAAGAGAGAGCTAAATAGAGTTTAGTCCTAGTTTAAGTAAGCTACAAGGTTAACCTAAGTTCTTCCGATGGATGATAAACAAGGAGTGGATGAGAGTCATCCAACTGTACAGAATATAAGCCTGTAATTCTAATGGTTGTTTATTCTAACATGTCTCGGCTCTTGGAGACACAATGTATGGCGTTCAATGGTGAAGTTTCCCTATTTAGATTGAGTCGACCTGAATTGTCAGGCTTCATGACTCCCTGAGTCGCTCGCTTTCACTGATGACCGAGTCTTTGGATCCACTGTGGTGATCTTCCTATTGTTTAGCTCGAGTCGACCTAAATTGTATGTAGGGAATTCAAAGGTGAGGGTTTTCTATCCAGATTGGGTCAACCTAATTTCTTGGCTATGCGACTCCCTTTGTTGTTAACTTTCAGTGATGGTTCTCCTTGTGTTTGTTGTGGTGTTCTTACTATTGTTTAGGTCGACTCATGTCGCATCACAGGGCAAGCAAATTCCTAGTTATACTACCAAAAACCACTTTAAAGTATAACAAAGTGACTCTAAAGATCAAACCCGCAAGATTTTGTGAAGTATCTAGCCTTATTTGGTTTCTAAGCTTAGTCAGTACCTATATTTCCTCTTCCGGTCCTAACACCACAAAAGGAAACACAACAACACTGAAAACTACAATCAGACCCTCTTCTCCTTTCCCGATCCGGCCAACTTTCCGATTTGGTTTGATCAACTAACATCCGCTCTTATTCCCATCCGGTTTGGTTTTACCTCTGTTTCACCATCAGAGGATTCGCCACTTGCTTTTGAGAGTGGTAGGCCCGCCGCTACTTCCGTGACTTATAGTGGTTGAAGACCCATTTCTCTATTCTCCAATTTCCTATACTAATCCGGATCCGGTTTGATCCTTCACAGCAACCCAGAGAACTCTCCGAATCACCAGTCACACAAAGACCCCCCGTACAATCCTTTCATACTACAACAACCTTAGCGCCACGTTCCGTCTGTACAAAGTCAGGCGGTTGCAAGTGAATCTATCCGTTCCAACATCAACTAAAGTCCTTCCGTTTGCCAACTAGGGCAGCGAGATCTCTCAAGAGATTGGACACTCAACCGGATTTCCCACCCAGGAGGTCTAGCGTGACTAAGGAATCCCTCCCTATCCGCCTAGCCTAACAACGGCTGTCTCGCCCAGAATCCCAAACCTTAGAGATGCTGAGGAACTGAAATCCACTCCCAACTCTTGCACAACCCGCTCACTTGCACATAAGATCAAAACAAGAACACCAAAGGGAGAAATCACACCCGCACCAGCATGCGCCTTCCTAACTCTTCACCACACAACCTTGCCACATACGGGAGAGACATGCAACAAGAGGCCAAGAGAAGACATACACAAAATTTGGGTGAAAAGACTTGCAGCTCCCAAGCAGGGGCTGACTTATATACAACTTGATTACAAGGCAAAAAGGCCCCCGGAAATTCGCGCTGAACATCCGAGTCCGATCCTAACCGGCCAGACCGGGTCAACATCCGATCTGGTCCTAACTATCTTACAAACATTACATTCCTACCTACCTACCTACCTACTCTCCAACTCCCCCACCTAGCGTAGGACTCTTGAGTTCCATGGGCAATTGGTTGAAAACTTTAGTCAAGTTCCTGCTCCCCTCCTCAGCAGCAGGATCTAGAAGATCTGATCCTGGCGATGAATCCAGATGAATTGGTTGCCTAGGCCGAGGCATTCGGTGAATCTTTCTTGACTCGGGCTTTTGATCCTTGGGCTCCCTCGAATTCGATCCTCTGGCTAGGAATGAATCCGGTAGCGAGAGGTCCGAGAGTTGGATCTCCTGGGAGTACATGGACCCATTTAGCTTCTGACTGTTGATGTCCATCCGGTTGGCTGCCACCAATGACGCTTCCACCCAAATGGTGAAGTTGATCAGGATCCGAACTATCTGGGAACTGGATACCTTCTTCTCCTCATGCACTTCTTTGTCAAATACCTCCGCCTTGACTGCGGTGGATTCGAATTCTCCGAGATTGGCCTTCACAGACTGGGCCACCTTCCAGGTTGCTTCCGCCATTTCCCGGACTACAGCTTTGTCCTCTCTGAAGGCTACCATCTTAGCCTTCGGAGTGTCGAATTCCTCCTAAAGCCGACAAATCTTTGCCTCTTGCTTCTGGTGCTCATCCTGATTAGACAGATACTGGTCCACTGTGGGAACAAGCAATGTCAATATTTAGAAATCCGGACTAGTTTAGGATCAATTCCGTAAATATTTTCAAAAATTTGTAGTAGTAAAGCCGCAAACCGGAACATTTAGTAGAAACTAGGTAGTTAGGAAATTCCGGCTTGCACAAACTTGTAGAATAGGTAAGAAACGGACTTTAGCTGGAATCCGGAAACCGGAATGGGACTTTAGCTGAAATCTGGAAACTGGAATCCGAATTTAGGCAACCTACAAACTAGGGGTCCAGCCTATGAAAATTAGGGATCCGTTTGCAATGGCGGTGCATTAAATGGCCGACCCAACGGGTGTCAGTCACTGGCTGGGTACTTAAGCAGATGGGCCTTTTGTTTTTCTCCCTCTTTCTTCCGCTCGAGGAGGTGTGTGTGCTTGCAGGTTTTGGAGCGCATTTCTTTTAGAAGAGTGAAAGAGTGGTGAGTTAGGCTGGATAGGGAGAAAAGGAAAGGAGGGTGCTGATTGCACCGGATTGTAGGACAAGAAGATGGCGGGATCATCGGCGCAGGGGCAGAAGACTATTCTTTCTGTCAAACTCTTGTACCCAGTCATTCCGTCGGACTCCGTTGGGCGCTTAGAGTTAGAGGAAGATCTCTTCAAACTAGGATGTATCAGGTTCATCCGGCAACCCTAGACAGTTAGGAGTGAAGATTTTCTTCGTGAGTTGGTTATGGGGACGCCAAACCAGTTCGAGCCGACGCCAAGGGGTCGGTTAACATCTTGGACGGAAGGGATGTGGGTGGAAACTTACGGGTTGAAGCAGTCCGGATCCGGAAATGCGACCCGGACGGATAAGTTTTATGAAGACAAGTTCAAGAAATCGCCGCACCATAAGGAGGGTTTCATCGTTAGTGACTGTATCAATGAGCGCCATAGGTAGTTACTGAATTTCCTGATTCCCATTGTCTATCTGGAAAATCCAACCAGGGTTACGGTTACGATGGCGAATACGATTTTCGGAGCACTCGAAGGCCCGGTCGTGAACTGGGCGACCATAATCCACCAGAAGGTCAAGAAGATGGCGGTGGCTATCGACAAGGCCAAGCAGAGTCCGCTCAGTACTTACTTGTTCCACATGTATCATCATTTTGATTTCATAACCCCGCAGGAACAAGTTGCCTATGAGACCGGAATGCAGATCCTGAAGTACGGATTCACAGAAGAGTTGAAGCCGACGGGAGAAGCGGCACTAGAAGAAGAAGAAGAAGAAGAGGAGGATCCGGAACCGAAGCCACTGGAGAAGAAGAAGCGACAGAAGACCACTAATCCGGACACACGAAGAACGAGTCTAGACGTGCCGGAACCGAATCCGTCCCTCACCCAGCCATCACCGGAATCTTCCGATGTGTCCGACTTCTATGAGGCCGGAACCTGATGGATGGTGTAGTGCCGGAAGAGGCACGCCGAGATGGCAGAGGTCATCACGGGTGTGGCCAGGCAGTTAAATGTTGAGACGGATAAGATCTTCAACGAACTCCGGGAGAGACCCGATCCGGCACTACTTCAAGAGAAGGACAAGCAGATCGAGGTACTTAAGGCAGAACGGGATCACTACAAGAACAAGTTCTACTAGACGGAGGGGCAATCGATCTCAGCCCGGAAGAAGGAGACGGATGTCCTGAAGCTAGTCAGGAATTTGAAGGTGTTGGTAGAAGAACCGGAACATCAGATCATCCGGTTCGCGCTTTACACAAAGAAACTCGAGAACGACGGCATTATTACCGGATCCAGAGTGTTGCAAGTCTTGGTCGATTACGAGGCCAAGATGAAGATCATTTTGGATGAGATGCGACAGCTGCTGGGTCATCTGGATGTGGCCAAGGACGACTTTGGGCTACTTCCGGATATCTTCATGGAGTCCCCGGGCAAACACGGAGCCGGAACTTCCGGGATACAAGAGGATCTAGGCTTGAAGTCCCTGTTTAAAATGCCTAGGGTGCCTTCTTCGAGTCATTTCCCAAAGTAGGGCATGGTAAATACTTTTGCCCCTTCCTCACAGTCTCCGTCGAGATCCGGAAAGGCTGGGCAGAGGTTGCCGATCCGGAGAGATCTATTAGAAGGTTTGGGGACGATCAATCCGGCAAGAGAGCACCCGAAGAGATTCCCTCATATGTCGGAACAGTCACCAGCACGGGGTACGCAATTGATTGACTTAGGAGATCCGGCTCTAGAGACAAAACCGGAACCCAAGCCAGAAACCCGGCTGAACAAGAGGACGGAAATAGTGGAGGCCGAACTCTCGGATCCGGATGAAGAACTTGAGATGGTGGAACTTGAGAGGCAGCTGAAACTCCGGAAGTCGGAGAAGTGGAAACCGGAAGGTAAGAAGCCAACGAAGCTGGAGATTGAAGAATCCGACTCTGGTGAGTTTGAGTCAGCTACTGAGTCTGAGGAAGATACGGAGGAGGACGAGACATCTCCTACAACCCGTCAGAATCCGCCTCGAGCAGCAAAAATGACGCCAGCGAAGGGTCTTGGTAAGCCGACATCCAAGCAGGGAGCCGGGTAGTTAGAAGGGGACTACTTGTGGAAATGGATTAGAATTTGGATAGTTTTATCCCAGAATTAGATTCCAAGCGTGGGCCCGGTTTCCGGAAACGTAGGGATAAGGACTTCCCGATTTATTTGGAATTTCCTTGGTGTGTTTGTGTAGTTGCCCCGGTTTGTGGGGAGCCCTTTTTCACTTTTAGGGTGTTGACTTTGGTTTTGTTTTGGGTTTTTAAGGGCGGGCAAGTTAGTTGCCCCTCATATCCTCCTAGTTGATATTCAATTGTATTTCATTCCCTTTTTGAAATCTAAGCCCTCGAGTATGCAATTTTGGATTTATCAGTGTATCCGGATTGTGTTGACCTGTGGTCTGGATGTTGGAAGGAAAGGACGGGTGAGGAGGAATTCGGATTTAGTAGAATACGGTCTAAGTCAAGAGTGTGCTATTGTAATGTTGTTGGATTGTTGACTTAGGAGCTGCGCACAATGTCTTTAAACTACCAGAAGAGTAGTTCGGACCATAGAGTAGTAGGGAAGCGAGTCCGGTTGTCAAGCCGTGCGGAGGCAAGCGCCCGCCCATGGAAGCCCCCACCTGTCCGGAAGATCTGCCAACCTTAGGATTCATCTAACCTCTAGAAAGATCACACCCCTTTAACTTATTCCGGATTCTGAGATCTGTCGTTGTAGTAAGGGAGAGTGAAGTATTCCTCAGTGACCTGCTGTCCGGAGTTGCCATCCGAAAGCTGTGAGGATCCAGATTTTTTGTCTTGCTACAACGTTTCGAATACTCGGGTGTTGTTGTTTGTATTTGTTAGAATTGTAGGAGAACAGGAGTGGTGAAGTCCCTACCCCCTCAAAAGATCAACTAGTGGACCCTCTGAAGGTAAAACAGAGGTATTGAAAACCGGATTGGAAGAAGAGACGTAAACCAGATTCCAGATAGTTTATGGTCCGGATTGTGAAAGGATCCGAAAAAGGTTGAGTAGGTGAGAAGAAAGAAAGATAGAAAACCCGGATACCTAGAATATGCTACATAGAAACCGGAAATTCCTTGGGACGATATTTTGTGTTATCTTGGCACATTTTTGTGTTAAGGATACTTACGCCTAGATTGCGCGTACGATAGCCACCTTACTCGATAGCTTACTATTCATCAATGCACCCACCAGCTCTCCGACACTAGCGGGGATCCTCCTCTTGACCTCCCAATCTACTTGTATTCCGCCCAGAATTACAGTCAACTTATTGAACGGGTCGGTCGGGTCTTCAGAATCCGGCATCTCCACATCCGGTCCCTGTTCTGGAGTCGACCGGTTGGTAGGAGGGGTTCCTCTCTTGCAAGGAGGCGTCGTCTTCATTCGCTTCCTCATCCGGAGGTGCTCTTCCTCGTCTTCTTCTTCTATCGTGGGTTCGGATCCGGTTGGACCTTCCGGTTTGTCATTCAAACCCGATTCTCCGTACTTCAGGATAGACTCCTGAAGGTTCCATGTTTTCTCCTCCGTATCCGTGAGGAGTTGGTTGCGATGGTAGAGGTGGAAGAGATAGGGACTCAAAGGAATGACCCTACTGTTCCCGATCCTTGTCACCAAT
Source organism: Neckera pumila (assembly GCA_963969595.1). Lineage (NCBI taxonomy): Eukaryota > Viridiplantae > Streptophyta > Bryopsida > Hypnales > Neckeraceae > Neckera > Neckera pumila. The sequence continues at coordinate 5,544,923 of OZ018418.1, forward strand.
TGGGACACCAGATCAGAAAAGATCCAGGCCCAATTCACCGTCCGTTCCTCGCTCAGGGAACCAAAAATCGTGTTGCCGATGGTCATCGTCACCCTCGTCAGCTTCTCCGGGTGGACAATCGGAACCAAGAACTGGAGGAGGTTGCGGTGCCGGTCGCTCTTGCAATCCGCAACCGCGTATCCGTCCTTGTTGCTTGGCTCTCCATGAAACTTGTCATGGATGAACTCGACTCTCCGTCCAGCCATGCCAAAACCTCCCATCCGGAGGTTGTAAACTTCCCTCCACCTCTCTTCTTCCCATTCGGTCGGGCGTCCCCGGAGCGTGTTGTCGAACTCATTTGACACCTTACACTTCAGCTCTCTCACCATCCGCTCCTCCCTAAACCCCCAGGGTTTATCCATCAACACTAGACAGCCCATCCCGTTGAGATCGTCCATGAGCTTGGTCCTTGCCGGTTCCGCAATAGGGATGACCGGAACTACTTTCCGGAGCTTGATGTCGGAGGAGGAACTGGGTGCTCCCGGTCTGTTCTTACACAGCTGAGGCATGGACACAGACGGCTAACTGACCCTTCCCGGTTGCTACCTCACTCTCTCCTAGGTGCACGTCCCGTTCTTCACTTCCTCTCGTCCGATCACAATCAGAAGAAAACGCAAAACCTGCAACCCACACAATTTCTACCTCTCCTACACACTCTGACGTACCCAGCCTGAAGTTCACACACACACAACGGCTCTAGCGTAGACGAAGGCGTAAAAGAGCTCAAGGTCAGCTGTAGAACTCAAGGGAAGTAAAGGAGTGAAAATGAGGACGACCAGCCTTTATATAGTCCCAGGACCCCTGGCTGGTCATCATGACCTTTTCCAATCTGGTCCATATCAATTCGGTTGAACCTTAATCCAATTTGAGGTGAGATTAGGATGTGATTCCGCTCCTAAGTGCTGGTACTCTGATCGGATCAGATCCAATTTTCTCCTTACTGGATTAGCTCCGTCTATCTTTAGTCTTCTTCTGCCCCTCTAACAAGATCCGAATCTTATTTACCCGTTTCTGTTCCAATATTTAGGTAAGCAAAGGAAAACCAAAAATTTGGTTGCGACAACTCGACCTGAACTATTTGTGTAAGATTGAGATGTTAGGGTTCTCTATGAGGTTGGATCGACCTAAATTGCTAGGCTTCCCCACTGCGTCCGACGTAGGCTTTCACTAATGTTTTTCCTTTGGGTTTTTTGTGGTGATTTTACTGCTGTTTAGGTTGACTCGACCTGAATTAGTTGTCTCGACCTAAACAAGACCCACTTTAGCTTTGATGTACATGTTGCTTTGGGCAGATCAATTCAAGTTAGGTCACTTTAAACTGCACCTTGTGCTGTAGTTTTGACTCATTGGGGCAGAAATGTTTTTTTGGGGGAATATTAAGTGCCTGTTGTCGACCTAAATTGTGTTACCTTGTGTTGTCTAATTTAATCTCAATCAAGCTAAACTGACATTGACCTAAACTAACATTGACCTGAAATCAATTGACAAAATAACTTTCTTGACCTCATTGCAGCAATGACATTTACCAAAGCAATTGACATCATTTGAACTCAACTGTTTTGACGTACCTTTTACTGCTTTGCACCCTTGACTTAAAATGCTCTTGCAACTTCTACAAGATTGTTGCCAACAAGTGCCAACCTTATTAACTCCAATCCGACTCCAATCTGTGACAATAGACATTCATAAGCATCCAAATGTAGCACAAAATTTGGAATGTGGGAACACGCAATATCAACATTTAGAAATCCGAATTAGTTTAGGATCAATTCCGTAAATATTTTCAAAAATTTGTAGTAGTGGAGCCGCAAACCGGAACATTTAGTGGAAACTAGGTAGTCAGGAAGTTCCGGCTTACAAAAACTTGTAAATAGGTAAGAAACGAACATTAGCCGGATTCCGAAAACCGGAATGGGATCCGGATTCCAGCAACCTACGAACTAGGGGTCCGACCTATGAAAACTAGGGATCCGTTTGCAATGGCGGCGCATTAAATGGCCGACCCAACGGGTGTCGATCACTGGCCTGGTACTTAAGCGGATGGCCTTCTCGTTTCTCTTCCTCTTTCTTCCACTCAAGGAGGTGTGTGTGTGCTTGCAGATTTTGGAGCGCGTTTCTCTTAGAAGAGTGAAAGAATGGTGAGTTAGGCCGGATAGGGAGAGAAGGAAAGGAGGGTGCCGATTGCACCAGATTGTAGGTCAGGAAGATGGCAGAATCGTCGGCGCAGGGGCAGAAGACTGTTCCTTCTGTGAAACTCTTGTACTCAATCATTCCGTCTGCCTCCGGTGAACGCTTAGAGTTAAAGGAAGATCTCTTCAAATTAGGGTGTATCGGGTTCATCCGGCACCCCTGGACAGTTAGGAGTGAAGATTTTCTTCGTGAGTTAGTTATGGGAATGCCAAACCAGTTCGAACCGACGACAAGGGGTCGGTGGGCCTCTTGGACGGAAGGAATGTGGGTGGACACTTACAGGTTGAAGCAGTCCGGATCCGGAAATGCGACGCAGACGGATAAGTTTTATGAAGGAAAGTTCAAGAAACCACCACATCACAGAGAAGGTTTCAGCGTTAGTGACTGTATAGATGATCGCCATAGACGGTTACTGAACTTTCTAATCCCCATTGTTTATCCGAAAAAGCCAACCAGGGTTACGGTTACATTGGCGAATACGATTTTCGGAGCACTCGAAGGCCGAGTCGTGAACTGGGCGACCATAATTCACCAGAAGGTCAGGAAGATGGCGATGGCTGTCGACAAGGCCAAGCAGAGTCCGCTCAGTACTTACTTGTTCCACATGTATCATCATTATGATTTCATGACTCCGCAAGAACAAGTTGCTTATGAGACCGGAATGCAGATCCTGAAGTACGGATTCACAGAAGAGTTGAAGCCGACGGGAGAAGCAACACAAGAAGAAGAAGAAGAAGAGGAGGATCCGGAACCAAAGCCGGAGAAGAAAAAGCAACATAAGGTAACCAATCCGGACTCACGAAGAACGAGGGTGGACGTACTGGAACCGAATCCGTCCTTGACCCAGCCATCGCCGAAATTTTCCAATGTATCCGACTTCTATGAGGCCAGAACCTGATGGATGGTGCAGTGCCGAAAGATGCACGCTGAGATGGCAGGGGTGATCACGGGCATCGCCAGCGAGTTAAATGTTGAGACGGATCAGATCTTCAATGAACTTCGGAAGAGACCTGATCCGGCACTACTCCAAGAGAAGGACAAGGAGATCGCGATGCTTAAGGCAGAACGGGATCACTACAAGAATAAGTTCTACTGGACGGAGGGACAGTCGATCTCAGCCCGGAAGAAGGAGACGGATGCCTTGAAGCTCATCAAGGATTTGAAGGTGTTGGTAGAACAACCGGAACATCAGATCATCCAGTTAGCGCTTTACACAAAGAAACTCGAGAACGACGGCATTGTTATCGGATCCCGAGTGCTGCAAGTCCTGGTCGATTACGAGGCCAAGATGAAGATCGTTTTGGACGAGATGTGGCAGTTGTTGAGTCCTCTGGATGTGGCCAAGGACGACTTCGTGTTACTTTCGGATATCTTCATGGAGTCCCCAGCCAAGTATGGAGCCGGAACTTCTGGAACAAAAGAAGACCCAGGCTTGAAGTCTCTGTTTAAGATGCCCTAGGTACCTTCCTCGAGTCATTTCCAGAAATGGAGGACGGTAAGAACTTTTAGTCCTTCCTCACAGTCTCCGACGGGATCCAAAAAGACTGGGTAGAGGTTGCCAATCTGGAGAGATCTCTTAGAAGGTATGGGGACGATAAACCCGGCAAGAGAGCACCCGGAGAAATTCCCTCATATGTTGGAACAGTCACCAGCACGGGGGACACAATTGATTGACTTAGGAGATCCAGCTCTAGAGGCGAGACTGGAACTCAAGTCGGAAACCCGGCTGAACACGAGGTCGGAAATAGTGGAGGCCGAACTCTCGGATCCGGATGAAGAACTCGAGATGGTGGAACCTGAAAGGCAACTGAAACTATGGAAGTCTGAGAAGCAGAAATTGGAAGGTAAGAAGCCAACGAAGCTGGAGATTGAAGAATCCGAATCTGGTGAGTTTGAGTCAGCTACTGAGTCTGAGGAAGATTTGGATGAGGAGGAGACGTCCCCTGCAACCTGGCAGAATCCGCCTCGAGCCGCCAAGATGACGCCAGCGAAGGATTCCGATAAACCAACAGCCAAGCAGGGAGCCGGGAGTTCAAAGAAATCTCGGGTGACCAAATAGTTAGAATGGGACTACTTGTAGAGGTGGATTAGGATTTAGATAGTTTTGTGCCGGAACCGGATTCCAAGCGTGGGCCCGGGTTCCGAAAGTTTAGGGATAAGGACTTTCCGGTTTATTCGGGATTTTCTTGGTGTGTATGTGAGGTTGCCCTCGTTTGTGGGCTGCCCTTTTTTGTTTTTAGGGTGTTGACTTTGGTTTTGTTTTGGGTTTTTAAGGGCGGGCAAGTTAGTTGCCCCTCATTCCTTCCTAGTTGATATTCAATTGTATTTCATTCCCTTTTCGAAATCTAAGCCCTTGGGTATGCATTTTCATTCTATCAGTGTATCCGGATTGTGTTGACCAGTGGTTTGAGTGTTGGAAGGAAAGGACGGGTGAGGAGGAATCCGGGTTTAGGAGAATACGGTCTAAGTCAGGAGTGTACTATTGTAATGTTGTTGGATTATTGACTTACGAGCTGCGCATTGTGTCTTTAAATTACTATAAGAGTAGTCCGGATCTGAGAGTAGCGGGGAAGCGAGTCCGGTTGTCAAGCCGTGCGGAGGTAAGCGCCCGCCCGAGGAAGTCCCCATCTGTCCGGAAGATCTGCCAACCTTAGAAATTTATCTAACCTCTAGAAAGATCACACCCCCATACTTATTCTTGACTCTGAGATCTGTCGTTGTAGTAAGGGGGAGTGAAGTATTCATGAGTGACCTGCTGTCCGGAGTTACCATCCGGAAGCTGTGAGGATCCGGATCTTCTCATCTTGCTGCAATCTTTTGAGTACTCGGGTGTTTTTATTTGTGTTTGTTAGAATTGTAGGAGAACAAAGGTGGTGAAGTCCCTACCCCCTTCAAAGATCAACTAGTGGACCCTCTGAAGGTAAAACAGAGGTATTGAAAACCGGATCGGAAGAAGAGATGTAAACCGGATTCCGGATAGTTTATGATCTGGATTGTGAAGGAAGCCAGAAAAGAGTAAGTAAGTGAGAAGAAAGAAAGATAGAAAAGTCGGATAGCTAGAACATGCTACATAAAAATCCGGAAATTCACTCATGGGTGTTTGTATCTTCCTACCATCTAAGTAAAGCCTTTCTTCCATTCACTACATTGTACTCTCAATAGTTTGATGGGACTATCATCTACTATTATAGTATTGTTATTTGTGAAGTTCTAGGATTCCAATCCATTCAACTTGTCCATGGGCTTCAGAAAGAGGTCCTTGTCCGTGCCCTTGAGCTTGTAGGTAACTATCTTACCGCGGCTGTTCTTACGCATCATGATGCCACATTGCTCTTGTCCTAAGACAAACATCGGAGGCTCCATGCCTTGGAACAGGTGGTCCGCTATGGGCTGAACACTGGACCTCTTCATGGAACTCCATATGTGAACATGTGCAATGAGGGACAATTCCCGGAGGAACGTGTGACAGAATGGCCGTATTGCAACTTTCTTCATGCCGATGTAATTGACGTTGATCCTAGAAGGGACCTCATGATTTTTGCCCTCTCTAGCCAGGGATTTTTTATCTTGATTGACGTAGAGCACCCCATTCAGATCTAGGATGACATTAAGCCACTTCTCCGTCACCGTAGATGTGGATGGAACTGGGACTTGGTCCGCCGCAACATCTATCGCAAGAGGATCCTCACTTCTACTACTCTGCCCAAGAGCGTACATGAAAGTGCCCAGACAATTAAGGCAATGCATTCCTTGCATGGCCTCTGGATGCGTGGAAAGAACACGTCCAAGCAAAGAATGTCATTTAAGCACCAAATCAAAGCAATCCCAATAGAGCAGCAAATATAAAGAAGGCACTTACAGGATCTGTGACTTCATTGTCATGAGCAGCCAAGGCCGTCTGAGTTCCTTTCCGTTCCTCGCAATCAATAATAGGGAAATCAGATTCAATGGGTTCTGCATCCATAATTGGCTCATGGCGGAGAGACAACAATGCCATGCCAATGTTCTCAAGATGCGATGCAGGAGAAGAATTTGGTGCGAGGATATCATTGCCAGGAGTCATCTCTGTGTCTGCTTGAATTGGTACAAAAAGATATTGTAAGAAACACATTTTATTAAATTATCTCATAACAAGAAATACATGACAAGCTGTACATTTGATCTGTGTCAACATCTAGCTGTCCACCTATCTAGCTGAGGATGTTGGATACATTCAAGTCAAATTGAGAACCGATTTCAAGTCGGAACTACTTCAATAGAATGAAAAGGGGTCACCGAGAACAACTTTCTCCGGCCTGGGGAATCACATTTGATCCCTCAGCCCATATATCGCCCTTGTCTTGTGTCTGCTCCATGGAATCATCCTCCCTCCCGGGTGCAGAGTCAAAAGTCTGAGCAGCAGTGACCCCAGCATCTCCCTTTGGGTCTGCTGTCGACGGATATTCTGAGACCTGCCGTGCCTGACCCGCACTGTTGGAGGAGCCATGCGGCTGTGCAGGGAGGAGATACTTCTGCGACTGTGAAGGTGAAGGCAACATCATGGCAAGTGGAACGACGTTCTCAACGGCCAGATTTTCGAAGACCGTTCTGGCAATTCCCTGCACTATACCCGGCATGACATCATTCGTCCATTCCTTCACCTCCTTCTTGTCCTCCTTCCAAAGCCTCTCTGCTTCCTTCTTGTCTTCCATGCGCTGCTTCTTCATTTCATCCCTGTCATCCATAAGGAATTGCAGAATCTCCTTCATGCTTTTGCCTTTTGTACTAGTCTCTCCCCTCACCTTCTTCCGAGGCGTCGACTTGGACGAACTTGGTGTCCCTGACGGACGTGCTGCAGCAGATGCAGTGGAAACAAGAATGAGGCTTGCCTCTAGAACGTCATACAGGTGCATGTCTTTGCCTTCCCTCCATGCAACATCCTCCACTTGAGAGTCTTGCATCTCCGGGATGTCCTCGTCATTGGCCTTGTCGTCCTCCTCTTCCTCTACTTCCCCCTCCACATCCTGCACCTCTTTGTCCTCTTCCTCAGCTGGCTCGCCCTTTAATTTCTTTCCCTTCCTCAAGCTCGACTCAGCTTCCTTCCCTGTCTTCAATCCCTTCATCAGGTGGCAGCTTTCATCGACAAAGTAGTTGTTCTCGAGGAAATCCTTCTTTTCCATGTTCTCGGAGAGAGTTGCGAACCTTTTAAACTTCACCATGTCCGTGCTCTCAGCAATGGCGAAGTGGTCCATCCCAATCATCTTCAATTCAACATTTGGTAGTCAGTCACACTTTACAGACATTTCAAGTTGCACCAACTTGAATGGCAAGACCACCCGAGTAACAATTATGGCCGATAACAGACAATGTTACGACCGTTAGAGGGCGTTCAAGTCGAATCGACCTGAAAGTAACTTACCCAGGCAGCGCAAACCAGCCAACTTCCAGCAAAGGCGGAGAATACCGTTGCCCTCGGGTTGCAGAAGAGGTCTAGCACCTGTATGTAGAACTCCATCTTCATCTCGATGTTGTAGATTTTGTAGTCTAGCTCATTATAAAGACCCATTTTCTGCCATTTTGGCTTTGGAGCCACCTCGAACCTCTTTGGAATGGTTTTGGCCTTCGGCTTTGTCCCCTTCTTAATGAGGAAGATGAGGTTCACGGACGCCTTTGCTTGGCTGCAGTTCGAAGACTGATCCCCCAACCTCTCGACCGGGGCCGGCAGGTATTCCAAGTAATGCACATTGTAGTGCTTGCCAAATGTCCCGTTCTTGATCTCCACTCTTAGGTCGTCGTCCACGTCTTGATCACCTGAGATCCAAAGCCAGACGTCAGGATTGAATGGAGCCGGGTCGTCAACCTCTATCATGACCTTCAAGAAATCCACAAAATATGGATAGTCTTGAGGCGCCGTCTTCTTGTTGATGACTCCGGGAATGTTCCTGAAGTCCATGACAGCGAGGGCCATGCAATCTTTGTGGTCGTCGATCCAAGACGAGAGCTTGTCGGCCTCCATGTTGTAGGGCCTCGTGAACAACTTGGCCTCAGGCTTCTTGTATTTGCCCTTGGTCCGCAGAAAGACCCGTATGAACTCCGCTGCATATTGCGACATGTCCTTTGCCCTCTTATTCTTACTAGAAGGCATCTTTGCTTGCGAAAAGAAAACCTCACCAGGACCAGTAATCAACAAGTTTTTGGTGGCCTTTGTCACGTTGTAATCTTGCTTGAAGGTTTTCCATGCGCTGGGACGGTAGTTGCCCTCGCTGTCGAAGAAGTCGAGGCTGTGCTTCTCGTTGTAGAGGTATTTGCGGATGGCCTTTTTGCGCTTGTTTCGTTCGAGTCAGTCCTTTGCACTATAGTAGTTAGCCTTAACCTGAGTTGTCCGGACGTCCGGATAGACGTCTAGAGTCCGGGGACGCTGCCCCTGTAACGTCCTGTGACATTCACTTTTTACGTTTTTTAGCTACATGGTAAATTCCGCGACCGAAAACCCGACCAAAAAGCGGACCAATCGAAGACCCGACCGAAAACCAGAACGACCGAAAAACACAACCGAACGACCGAAAACCGGACCGACCGAATACCCGAACGAAAACTGGACCGACTGAATACCCCACCGAAAACCCGACCGAAATCGGACCGACCGAAAATGCGACCACAAGACCGGAAACCTGACCGAAAAGCCGATAGAAACCTTCACCGACCGACTATCCGACCGTCGACCCGACCGAAATTCGGACCCACCGAAAATGCGATCGAAGGACAGAAAACCGGACCGAAAAACCAACCGAAACCTTGACCGACCGAATACCCGACCGCCAACCCGATCGAAATTCGGACCGACCGAAAACTGGACAGACCGACCGAAAACTCGATCGATACTCGACCGAACAGCTAACCGTCCGAAAACCCGTCCGAAAACCCCAATGAAAAGCTGACCGACCGAACGATCAGACGACCGGTGAGCCCAACCCCGACTCAAAACGCCCGGGCGACCGACCTGACCCAAACCTCGACCCGTTTTTACAAGTTCTCAGAAAAAATTAATACATATGCTTCTAATCAGTTTCTAAAATATTGTGAACTTTGGTATAGTTGTGTTCTGAATTTCTTTTTTTTTTGAAACACTTGAACAATTTCCATTGATAAAAAGGATACAATACACCAAAAGAGAGTTTTATTCCAAATTTCAATTTTATATATCAAATTTTCTCTTTATTTTGAAACCTAGTTCCATTTACCAATTCTATAATGAATGAAAATTTAGTTATGATTTCCTAAATTTGTTTCTTAAATTTTCCCTCAAATATTGAAGAAAAAAAATTTTAAAAATGAATATCAATAGATAAAAAATTATAAGTTTAGATGACACGAAGCCAAATAATCTTGTCATACAAGTTGTACAGAAAACTTGTTTTTTCCCTTTTTGTTTGGGTTTAGGGTGCAAGCTACTGAATGCTATAGGAGTAATGGAATAGGGAATTCAACAATGAAGGCACGTGGGTGTCTGAGTGGAAATCGAATTTTGCGGAAGTGTCTTTGAGAAGTTCTGGCCATGGCAAGAATTGCTTGGAGTGATGTAACTGATTGAAATGAATTAAGGATCTCTTGAGGAGTGCTGATTTTTATTAAAGGAATTAATAGTTATTAAGAACAAAGGCCATCTTGCAATGTCATGCAACTGCTTGCTATGAAAATGCGACTACCATTGCATTGAAGTAACCAAACAAGAGCAATAGAAAAGTCAAGATTACCAAAAGAAGTAATTATGAACTTCAAAAAAACAGAAACAAGAAAATTTAATAGGTGTGGAATTTTTGGTTTATTATCACACCCTACTTTCTGTGGGAAGACACTTCAATCGGTGTAGAAAAAAAAATTCTATTTTTGCACACTACTTTGGAGGAGGGGGGGAATAACATTGTCTCACTATGGTTGTCATACATTTTTTTAAAATTATTTTCACACCATCTTATTTCAGGTAAGATACTATGATTCCTGTCAAAGTATTAATTTAATCCCTAAGGCATTGAACATGCATTTTGGAGAACATGCATTTTGGAGAACATAGCATTTTGGGGAGCTTACTACAATACTACAAGCAAAGTTTTTATTTTTTGCTTTCAAATTTTTTCACAGCATTTTCAGGAGGAGTACCTTTAAGGTCCGACATTCTTCATAACTTCTAACAGCAGTACAACACCATTAAAATGTTATTGTATGATATGTGATTTTTAATGCTTGGTGGGCAGCTCAAAAAATTCTTAAAAAATCACTTTAAGAAAAAAATAAAATTTGAAATTGGTTCTCCAGATCTATATATGCAACTTCAGCTTTGGATTTATTTCATTTTCATTTATGAGATCACAATTGTGAGGTGATCTAGTTTGCGGGCAGTTGTGGATTCCTGCCTCAAAAAATAAACTTTGCAGTCCTTTGTTCAATTCCATTTTCAATATCTTTGGAGAAAAAAAAAAAATTGGATGTGGATAGGTTATTACAACATTATAACCATTTGGATTGGCGTTTTCCAATTATATAATTCAATTCTTAAGAATTTAGTGGTCTGAATCATTCTCTACTTTTTTCTACATACTATTTTTTCCTGTATGTTCTACAATTCCAAATGATCTGGAAATTCTTAAGCATAGAGCCAACTTGACTTCAAAACCAAATCCAAAGAGGCAAAGAGTAACCACCATTTTCAACGCTTTTTCATAAAAATGACACCTTGTGAAGTGTACCTCTTTGGTTTTTTGTAAGGACCAAAAAAGCATTTCTGTCAATTCAAACCTTGCTATCTTGCAATGTACATGGTGGAAAATTCTAAAAATTTTCCCACATCTTCTTAAAGCAGTTCACTACAAGATTCTATGGTTACATGTGTCCAACAATATTTTATTTCTAAAATTTGGTACTTTTTTGGGGAATGCAAATTTTGGAGCGTTTTTGATGAATACATAGTCAACAAGGTTCAGGGGTTAAGTTCACACCCTTCATTTTTCAAAAACAAACTTTTCTTTGGGAAATTTTTTTGGTTCAAATTGACACCTTTTCATATTTAGTTACGTACTTTCATTGGTTTCATATTCTATTTTAACATTACAACCAATGGAATTGGCTTCTTCCTGTTCTTCAATGAAATTCAGAACAATGTAGTCCTCTGAATCATCCTCTTTTTTTTCTATCTTCTATTTTCTTCCTATGTGTTGTACAATTGTAAATGACCTAAAATTTGTCAAGCATGTACCTAACTTGCCTTCAAGAATGAATTCTAAGAGTTACCCCCATTTTGGACATTTTTTCATATGAATGTGACCTTGTGAAGTGCAGGTGCCCTGTTTTTTGCAGGGACCCAAAAAGCATTTTTGTCAATTGAAACGCTATTATCTTACAATCTACATGGTGGAAAATTCTGAAATTTTTGCCGCATCTTTTCAAACCCATTCATTACAAGATCCTATGGTAATATGTGTCCAAAATTTAAACAATTCTAGAATTTGGTACTTATACTAGAACTGGTAGTTTTAATGCAGTTGTAGTAAAAAGTAAAAACATAGTCAAAAAACTTTAGGGATTAAACACAAATATCTTGCAATATGTGTGGTCCAAAATTATGTCAAATGCTCCACAAATCCATATACTAGTTGGGTGTAAGATCCTATGCCTACATGTGGTCATGTGCCCATAAAAGAATTTTCTAATTGTTATATTCTATCCTATAAAAATTGGAAATCTAAGATTTCTTGCCAAAAGTAAGGCCTTGGGACTCTACTTCATGGAGCCCAAAATGCAATGTTCAACCCCAGAAGTTCCATTGTCTCCGAGCAAGACAAAATACATTTTGGGCGTTTACCTCTGACCTCAATTTATATTGAAACATTCTGAAACTTACCTATTTCATAGGAAAGTTGATTAGCTTTGTCATAATAGATTTTTTATTTCAATTGGTGCCTGGGAGCAAAAGTTATATCAGATTATCAGAACAAGTCCAAAAAAAAAAAAAAAAATCTTTTTGGAAAATTTTATACTTTTCTCTACAACTGAACCTTCCATTCCTTTTGTTTGGACTAATAATGAAAACTTTATGGAGAACTTTGCTTTTCAGAGAATTTGAGCATCTTTTTAGGAAAATGACTGCTAAAATTCTTTTCTCAATACAATTCCAACAAACTTTCAAATATTTTTTTCCAAAATGTTGTGTTTTCCGACTTAAATAATCTCAACAATGGAATCATTATATTTCAATCCTATGTGAAATCTATTAACAAATTTGTTTTTCTTGTCTTCGACCTACTCACCTACTTCTACTTAATAATTTTTAAAATAATGAAAACAAAGTGTTCTTTTTAAAACAAAATTCTAGACTTCCAACTCATGTCTCCAACATACAAAATCTTGAATTCAAAATTTGTATTTCAAAAATATTATACAACTGCAGATCAAATTCAGCACAAATTGGAAGCCAGCATTCAAAAAAAATTTCTTTTTCAAGTTTGAATGGTAATAACCTCCAACCTGTATGGTTAAACTTCATGAAATTTTGACCACATCATTTTTGACAAGTGAAGTACAAAATCCTACACTTAGATTAAAAAAAAATAGAATTCCGTGTTCATGGGTGAATGCAACAAAAATGGCAGCTTTGGGTGGTTGTAGACAAGAAAATGGCCTTGGAACTTCAAGGGTTAAAAACACTCAATTTTTCCAAATTCAAATGTTAGTACCTTCCTATTTATACAAACCAACTTTGTAAACATTCACATACATCATCCAATTGACCTAAGACAAATGCAACTAAAGTGGCAATTTTCATAGCTATAGGATAAAATGATAGATTTGGGACTTCAGGGTTTAAAAGCAATTCAATATTTTCCTTATATATTTGGACTATACTTTTCATTTGCAAGTCTGTATTGACTTTAACATGAGATGATGGGAGAAAGCCGTCCGGTTACTCCGGTACTCCGGTACAATATTTATATTAATAAAAAAACCTGGTTTCGCCAAAAATGGTATTCAATAATGGTAACCTTGAATACCTACCAATGTCTCACATATTCTCAAAAAAGGCCATTCTATGTATAGTGCAAAATACAATATTGCACTTCACGGAGATCATTGTACTATGCTTGCCATGAAAAACATTCCATGTACATTTAACAACATATATGATCGTATTCTAAAAGAAAGTCATTCCAACAATACACACTATTCTTCCTCGGAATCTGAATCGGTGTCATGTCTTTGACTTGGCCCAGTAGAACCAGACCCATAAACCCCAAGATATGGACCTCCACCGTAGATGTCTCCACGTCCACTTGATGCACCTGCTTGTCCATGAATGTCGTAGCCAGGACCTCCAAAAGTTGGCGGAGGAGCTGAAACACTATGGACAGATCGACCTTCGCTTGGACGACTATAATAAGAGCTTCCTTGATGCTCATATGACCCACCTCTAGTGGTCCCATCGTAGTATTGTGAGCCTCCTTGGCTAGAACCACCATATTGCGCAATTCCATGGCTTCTTTCTCTGCCTCGAGATTCACCTCGTGGATCATTACCATATTGAGAATGACTTCCGCCTTGTGGTGGGCCATATGCACCACGATCACGTTTGTATGACCTATCGTGCCTAGGTTGTTGACCACGATCTTCTAGGCTTCTTCGTATGGCCTCATGCATTTCTTGTTCGTATTGTATGTTGTCTCGTTCTTCTTGGCGTAACTATGTTCCTCCAAATGTTACGGGTGCAAGAGCATCATCGTCATCATCTTCTTCATCGAGTTCATCCTCTGCATCCGGCAACACAACTGTAGGAAGATGGCCATATCCTCGATTAGAATGCTCATACATGCAATCGCTAGGACCTGTCCAGTTCGAATCAATTACGTGGGCGCTGCGATTCAATTTGTGCACATCTTTACCTGGAATAATGCGCCAATCCACTTCTTTGTGCAATACAATCTCTGCCCAAATCATGGCCATAACACCATACAACATAATATTTGTTTTGTTGTTTGGTAAACCTGCTGCTTCTTGGACTTCCTTGTACCGTTGCACAAAGTGCTTGCTTATACACGTGCTGATTTGTCCTTCCCAACGAGGATGTTGATACATTGTGCGCTCATGTGACCAGAGTTTGCAGACATGTGTCATTTTTATGTACTTTTTGCACATTGTGCAAGTCCACAATTTTGTGGGCTCATCTTCCTATCCAAGCTCAGCTACACAGAATGGGTCAGCCCAATCCTGCCAATTCATGTCCTGCAATTTTCCCCTCCTGGACTTACCGCCTTTGCCCCTTGGTGTTCCGTGTGACATGATGACCTTGTTGAAACTAAAAACAACGAATCGTAAATTTCAATTTCAATTGTGCAACGTGCGGTCCAAGAGCTCCAGAATTTTAGCGAGTGAATTAAGTGAAGCAGTACAACAATCTCTGAAATGCAACACGTAACTGGCACTGAATTGCTGCAAGCACCTCAGTGTCCCAGCCCAGTCCCTCACACACCAAGCCGGAAGGGGCGCGCAGTTACCCGAAGGCGCTGGATCTGCCCACTCCGAAAGGGAAGGAATTGTGAAGAACTGAGCGTCCGCCCCGCTATTTATGCGCTCGGTCGGCGGAGAAGCCGAGGTGGTCGCGTACGACCGAATTGGACGGCACGCCGGCCGACCCTAGGATCGTGCGGATCACATCCGTCGGCCTGCTGATCGCACGGCCACCGACAAAAGAGCGGACGGAAAAGGCGGACGGCTTCGACGGAGTCGGTTGTCCGATCGTTCGGTCGGGTTTTCGAACGGGTGATCGGTCCGTCAGCACAGCGGTCGGGTTATTGGTCGGTCCAGTCTTCGGTCCGTCAGCACAGCGGTCGGGTTTTCGATCGGTGCAGTTTTCGGTCGAGTTTTCGGTCGGGCCGGTTTTTGGATTGCTTTTTGGTTGGTCGGTCAGGTTTTCGGTCGGTCAGGTTTTTGGTCGGGTTTTCAGTCATCTAGTTTTCGGTTGGGTTTTCGGTCGCGCCGGTTTTCGGACGGGTTTTAGGTCGGTCAGTCGGGTATTCGGTCGGACAGGTTTTCAGTCAGGATTCCGCTGGGTCCGATTTTCGGACGGGTATTTGGTCGGTCAAGTTTTCAGTCGAGTCTTCGGTCGGTCAGGTTTTTGGTCGGGTTTTCCGTCGGGTTTTCGATCAGTCCGGTTTTCAGTTTCGGTCTGGTTTTCAATCGGTCGGGTTTTCGGGCGGTCAGGTTTCGGTCGGGTTTTCGATTGGTCGGGTTTTCGGTCAGGCTTTCAGTCGGGTTCTTGGTCCGTCGGCTTTTCCGGTCGGCTTCTGGACCGCTCATCCGAGCGGTGTGGACAGCCATCGGCGAATCGGTCGGTCGGTTGGGAAATCGGTCCGGAGAATAAACCTCCAGCGACAATGCACCACAGCTGTACTAATGAAACCTTAGGGGACAAAAAGGAACTCAAAGTTCAAAGTCCAAACAAGTTTTTTAAGTTCCAAATTCAGTCTCAAAGGACTTTGTGCTTCACATGTGATTGAGGTAAACATCAAGCGCACCTTAAGCACACTTCCATTAGTGTAATTGCCTTTAAAAAACAATCACCTAAAAATTAAAAACGTTCTTCAAAAATTTCAAATTCGACTAGAAATGCTTTGGTGTGCTTGAGATAGGCTTGAGGTTCACGTCAAGAACACATAAAGCACACCTGAAGCGCACTTCCTCTACTGAAATTACCTTGGAATAAGAAGCTATGAAAAAATTAACTTGGATTAACAATACTTGAGTTCTGCATGGAATAACCTTGAAGCACACTTGAAGTACATTTCCACTATTATCTTATGGTTGGATAATAAAAGCAATTCAAAATTGAAATCTTGTACTACATATACGAAATGAAATTATAAGGTCCTTGAAGTGTGCTTACAGTAGACCTCACACACATCTACCAAACATCTCTTGTTTTTGCATTGCTTTGAAATGATGAAAAATTTAAAAATGAAATGCTTATTTCCAAAATTTAAAGCGTAAGTAAAAGTGATTGATGTGTGCTTGAGGTCTAGCTCAAGCATATCAAGCATATCAAGCAAATACCATCTTGTCAAGATACCTTGAATAATTTTTATTTTTATTTTAAATATTGAATTCTTCTGATAAAAATGCAAATCTAAATCATGAAAAGGTTGAAGCGTGCTTCAAGTAGACTGTAAAGTGTAGACCTAAGGTCAATTGGGCAGTATACTTTATCTTGTTTCATTGCTTTATAAAGAAGCCGAAAAACAATTCAAATCTAAAAGGGAAAAAAAAAAAAGTTTTTGAGGTCTGCTCAGATAGACGTCAAACATGCCTGAAGCCCTCAAGCACATTTGTACCGTTTAAATTATGTTGGATTATAAAGACAACTTCAAATTGAAATCTTTTACAATACATACCAAAGAAAATCACAAGTTGCTTCAAGTACGCTTTGCGAAGACCTCAAGCATATGTAAAGTATGTCTCTTTTATTTTCATTGCTTTGAAAGAAAGCTAGACCAAAAGATCAAATTCAAATATAAATAAAAAAGCTAAAGGTGTGCTTCAGGTCTACTTCAAGCTCACCTGAAGGTTGAAGCACATTTTTACTATTCAAAATACTTTGGATCCTAAAAATGATTTTAAATTTAAATCTCATATTGAATAATTCAATATCAAATCATCAAATGCTTGAAATATGCTTCAGGTACACCTCAAGCACATCTAGTATACATTTTCACTATTTTCATTCATTTCAAATTAAATAAATCTGAAGATAATAGAATATTCTTCTCAAAATTTTAAATTTTATTAAAAAATGTTTGAAGTATGCTTCACAGGTGCATGACCTGTACTTGAAATATACCTACTGTAAGTTTCTACTATTCTCACTGGTTTTGAAAGAAGAAACTCCTGAAAAAAAAATATTTTTCAAAATTTAAAGTATAAATGAAATGGCTTCAAATGCGTTTGAGGTCTACCATAAGTTCACCTCAAACAAATTCCTACTACTGAGATTTCTTTGTATTAAAAAAATTTTAATTTGAAAGTTTTTTTGGTTTAGAAATTAAGCTTAAGTAATAAAGTGCTTGAAGTGTGCTCCTACCATGCTTAACTGCTTAAGGTTTACTTCAACTAAACAAGCAACCTTCAAGCACATTCTTAAAATTTCTGTTGTACTTGAATTTATAAAGAACAAGAATTATATTCATTTCAGTTTATGATTGAAGGGGTGGAAAATAAGGTACCTTGCATGTGAACTTTAAGTTCATATGAAAAATTCTCTCTTTGTTTAAAATGCATTGAAATTAAAAACGTTGTGATTGAGGTGTGCTTCAAGTCTATCTACATGTCTTTAGTATTTCTATTTCATTTGAAAACAAAAAACTCGTGACTTGATTTTATTAGATGTGGTTTTCCAATGTGTGTTTTATGTGTGCTTGAGATTTATTAAGCAAAGTTGTTTGCTCATCACTTGTAAAATATATTTTTCCTATACAATTTGGGGGGAAATTGTGATTCCAATTAAATGAGAAAAGCAATGGTGCACTTTACTTGTGAGATAAACGTTTCATCCTATATGTAAAGACCACATCAAGCATACCTCAAGCGCACTTGTGAAATTTCCAAACAAATTGAATATAATTTATAGTTTGAATCATGATTGAAGTGGAATGAGAGAAGTACAATGTGCTTGAGTTGTACTTTAGGTAGATATGTAGGACACCTCAAACACTCCTATATAAAGGAAATTTGAATGCAATTGAGTTTTGGTAGTTCAAATAACGTTCGAAGTAGAGTGTTCATTTTCCTTTCAATCCCTAGAAGGCCGCTTGTCCCCTTAGGGGACAAACTAAGTCGGGCAAATACCTATGGTCTCAATATGAAGTGAAATTTAAATTTGTGTGATTTGTGGAATTTGTGTGATTTTGCGAGAAATTTGAGGATATTTAATTTTTAGTTCAATTGATGCCCGGAAGTTAGAGTTATGACACAATAAGCAAAAACAAGTTTTGGCAGACCGCATCAAAAATATTAAGAGAAAGTGAAAGTAATTTTATCCTCAAATTTGTTTCTCAAAGACTACATTTTTGTCTAAATGTGAAGCTTTGTTTCATTCAATTTGGACTAATAATGAGAAAGTTCTTCACAATCTTAGTTTTCGGGTTTACAGAAGAATCTATGGTCCAAAAAAAATGGATGTTTCACTTTTGGATGTTATTTTCAAAATTTTCCCAAGGAATTTGTTAGACAATCTTAGATTTCCTTGCTACAACAATCTCATCGTTGAGACTATTGTGATCCAATTCCATCTAAAAGTTTTTAACAATTTTGTTTTCTCTTCCATCTTAAATTCACCTCTACTTAACAATTTTGTAATGAGTGAAAATGAAGTGGTTTTTTTCCGAACTTTTTTTGGTACATTCTAAACTCAACTACTTAATGTAAATAAAGACAAAATCCAAATCATTAGTGTTAAAAATTTGAACTAAAAAGATTCAAAGCAAAAAAATATAGTTAAGCAAGGTGCCAAAAAACTTATTTTCTTCACTCTAAATGCATATATCTTATAATCTACATAGTCAAATTTTTTGAAATTTCTTTCACGTATTCATATACTAGTTAAGGAAAAGATCTTATAGTTGGATATGCAAAAAAAAAGAAGTTTTCATGGTTCTTTACTCTTTGCAATAACAATGACATTTTTTAGTGTTTTTTGATAGGAATATCACCTTGGTCCTCTAGGGGTTAATACAATTGGTCCTTCCATTGGATCTGAAATAGAAACTAAAGAAACATTTAATTGTTTCACATTGCAGTGCATTGAAATTAGGATTTAAAGTGTAGGATTTAGGGTTTAGGATTTAGGACATACTATTTAGGGAAGAGGATTAAAACATGAAAAAAGAAAATCAATCACACTTACACATAAGTTCTACATGAATTCTACATTGGATGCTTCTTAAAGGAAGCATCCAATGTAAAAACAAATCAAGAGTTAATGCAAACTGTAGAATCCCATGATCGATCTTGTTCTCTCGTCAACCCATGCGGTCGTCTCGGTCGGTCGTCCGAGCCGGTCGGCATATGCGGTCGGCCCTCGGCAGGCGTCCGAAGCGGTCGGCCCATGTGGTCGTCTGAGACGGTCGGCCCCTTCAGGCGTCCGAAGCGGTCGGTTGAAGTGGTCGGCTGAAGCGGTTGGCATACCCTACAACTACCATGTCCGGTTTGGATGGCTTCTTCAGTTGGGTTTTCCGGTTCGGGCAGTCGGCCACATCGGAGCGGTCGACGGGGTTGGTCGGCTCGCGGTCAGCAGCAGTTCGGATCGGACTGCGGCCGCGGCGACCACCGCTGAGGGGGGCGGCGTCGGTCCGCGGCAGATCCGTGAGCTTTGGGGCCGGTCCGGTGGCGGATGCTGCTTAGGTCTGGGGCCGGTCGGCTATAAGAGCGGACGGCCTCCTCGGACCTCCTCACTTCAACTCCCCTTCGGCGCCAAGTTGGCTGATCTCTGTTGCTTTATGCGCCAGTTGCTCCTACATGGTAGAGAGTTGAAGTCATTGAGCGTTTCATACGGGAACTTTTTGACTGTTTTACTTGTGCATATAAATTGGAGGTCACTTGGGGAGTGTTTCTTGAATTGAAGGACAAGGCAATTTCAAATTGCCAATCATGACTGGTGAAGGTGATGCGGCTACTGATGGGATGACTTCAGGTGGTGATAATACGAAAAGGATTAAACAGAAGGGAGCCAAACATGAGCTTCATTATGAGATTTTAGATAATCCTGACATCAAAGCCGAAAGCGGATGGGAGCAAGAGGAAGCAGAATGTTGGACCTCCAGAATCTGCAAGCAGTATGTTAAAATGTACCACATTGGCAAGTTGTGGCCTCGAGATTTTCACGAGGTCCACACACGGGCTTTCGGGTGCAAGCTAGGAAGTTGCCAAAACGAGCATTTTGTTCATTGATCGAAGGAGGTCTGGCAAGCACTTTTTGGAGACAAAAAAATGAGTAAGGGGTACATCAATTATACCTTGGCATCTATGGTTTATGCGGAACTCATACTGGGCCGCAAGGTGGATTGGAGTACGTTTCCTACAACAGCATAGTGTCCACTTTTGATTGGAAGAAGCCAGAAAGATATTCCCCATTGTACCCGCAACTCCCAGGCACAACCAAAAGAAGCATTACAAATTACTACAACGCCTATAGCGAAGGTGGGGGAGGGGACAAGTGATGCAGCGCAATTGGGTTCATTACGTGCCCTTGCGGAAGTTGGCAATGCCCTCGTGGAAGGTACAACAGAAGAAGTCTTCTCAACTCCCCCAGTGAAAGTGAGCAATGTCTCTTTGGGAGGCGCGAAGAGACATGTGTTTATGACTCCTCAAATGCGTTTGACTTCCAAACCGATTTTGAGTACTGTGCTAGGTCGAGAGATTGCTCCAAACAAGCGTGGCCTTGCGATAGGAGATGGGACACCTTTTTTGCCACGATCAGAGGTTGGTGACAAAGAAGTTGCAAGGGCCAATGCTAGAATTGATAGTCTTCTAGAGAGCAATGCTCTACAGCCCTTCATGTACACACCTCTTCCTCCTTTGTCTTCGCCGACAAGTCCTATTATAAGTCTAGAAATGGAAGTAGAACCGACACGAAGAAACGGAAAAGAACCCCAGGACGATGCCATGAACTTTATCATTGATGGTAGAGAGACTCAAAACGAGCATCCACATTTGTCAGCTGCGGGTGATCACCCATTGGAGAACCTCAGTCTAACGCCCATTACCAAGGAAGCAGGCTTCCTGCTAAAGTGCGACAATCGGTGGAGGAAGCATCAAGAAGAGCTCAAGGAAAATGACCCGAACCATGAGGCCAGTAGCTCTGGGATGCATCTATGGGGAGCTGTCCAGCCATCGATTGTGGAAATCGCTTTCTCGCTAACGTCTTCAGCTCGACTTGTAGCTCAAATTACGCTAAGGATTATCGAGATGGCGCAAGAATTCTCCAAAATCTCTCCAGAATTGATGACTGGTGCCTTGTCTTTTTGGATTTCACTAAATCCGTGGTACCACTTCTAGACGACAATGTAGGCAAAGCCAGCGAGCTGCTTCTCTTGGAGTCAGAAAACATGAAGTTGAAGGCAAAGTGCAAGGACTTGGCCCGACAATTGGAGATGGAAAAAAAGCTTGTGGAGGCAGAAAAGCGCAGGAATTCTATAATGCTTGTCCGTGTGGATGAGGATGGAAGATTAGAAGCAGAACTCATTTGGTTCAATCGGATGCATGAAACGGTACCCATTACAGACAATGTGAATGCCCCTTCTGTGGAGCCAAGTCAAGAAAGTGAAGATAAACTCTCTCTTTCTATAGATAAAGTCCAAGCAGTGCAGGATATTGAAATTGTGCATTTGGATGATGAGGAGGACACCTGTAAATGGGAAGTGCAAGTACGTTCCTCCATCAATAACCCTACCCCGACATTGGTGGATGCTTCCATGCAAACTGTATTGAGATTACAATGTAGTGAATGGAAGAAAGGCTTTACTTAGATGGTAGGAAGATACAAACACCCATGAGTGGGCTGATCTTATACTAGAAGCCTTTCATAGTTATCCACAAACCATGTGGGATAACTAAACACTATGGGCTGCCTTTGACTATGAGCAATACCCAATGAACTCTAAGACTAGCTAAGTGTCTAATGCTACTCCTAGGGCTGAATGTACATGGTCTACACTAATATGTACATGTTCTTCAACACTCCCACTTTGAGAGTGGTCAAAGGCTCCAAGGCCCATCTGTGCAATCAAGGTGTGGTGTTGTGGCTTCCCAAGGGCCTTAGTCAGCACATCAGCAACCATAGCTTGGGTAGGCACATACTTGAGCTCAATCACCTCATCCTCCACTCGTTCACGAATGAAATGGTGTTGCACATCAATGTGCTTCGTTCGAGAGTGGTGGGTGGGATTCTTGGCCAAAGCAATGGCCCCTTGGTTGTCACACAAGATCTGTGTGCTCCCCTCTTGGACAAGGCCAACATCAGCCAAGAGTTGCCTTAGCCAAATGGCCTCCTTCGTGCATTGGCTCATGGCCATGTACTCCGCCTCCGTTGTAGAAAGAGCTATGGTGGGCTGCCTCTTGGAATTCCATGTAATGGCACCCAATCCAAGCATAAACACGTAGCCGGTAGTGGATCTCCTATCCCCTTCATCACCGGCCCAATCCGCATCACAAAAGCCATGCAAGGTCACATGGGCACCTCCAAGTTGCAACTTCAGCCCAAGTGTGCCTTGAAGGTACCTCATCACCCTCTTGACCGCTGCCCAATGCTTGGGGCCATACTTGGACATGTGTTGACTCACAACACTCACCGGAAATGCCAAATCAGGCCTTGTGGCTACCATGGCATACATCAAACAACCCACCGCTGCCTTGTAAGGCACACCTTGCATTTCAGCCCTCACCTCTTCAAACTCTTCATCGGTGAGCTTGGGCAACTTCTCATGAGTGTCAAGTGGTGTACCTATGGCTTTGCACTCCTCCATGTTGAATCGCTTGAGAATCTCTTCAAGATACTTGCGTTGGCTCATGGTGATGGTGCGGGCAACCCTATCCCTCTTGAACTCCACTCCAAGGCAATAGCTCAACTCTCCAAGATCCGTCATCTCATACTCCATCTTGAGCATAGTCTTCACTTCAAGCATCTTGGTCATACTACTTGCAAGGATGATGAGATCATCCACATATAAGATCACAATCACCAAATGCTCACAACTTTGCATGATGTACAAAGAGTGATCCGCATGGCCTCTTTGGAAGCCCTTCCTTGCAAACATGGCATCAATATCTCGATACCATACTCTCCCCGATTGCTTCAACCCGGGGAGTGCCTTCTTCAACTTGCACTTGAGATGCTCTTGGCCTTCCTCCACAAAGCCTTGGGGCTGATCCATGTAGATGACCTCCTCCAACTTGGGGTTGAGAAACGCCGTCTTCACATCCATCTGGTGCATCTCCAAGTCCATGGCTGCCCCAATGGTCACAACGCACCGAATGGTGCTAAACTTGGCAACGGGGGCATATGTCTCATTGAAGTCAACACCTTCCACTTGAGAAAAAACCCTAGCAACCAACCTTGCTTTGTACCTCACAATGTGACCCAAAGCATCCCTTTTGGTGGAGAACACCCACTTACAACCCACACTTGATCTCTTGGGAGGAAGGGGTGCAAGCTCCCATGTCCCTTTCGCAATGAG
Organism: Neckera pumila; assembly: GCA_963969595.1. Classification (NCBI taxonomy): domain Eukaryota; kingdom Viridiplantae; phylum Streptophyta; class Bryopsida; order Hypnales; family Neckeraceae; genus Neckera; species Neckera pumila. The sequence continues at coordinate 5,568,397 of OZ018418.1, forward strand.
GGCCTTGTACTCCTCTTCCATGGCCAACTCCCACTTGCTTGCATCTTCACAACGCAACACCTCTCCAAGTGTGGATGGATCTCCAAGAAAAGCCACATTGGCTTGTTCTTCATGTTGTGGAGAAAGAATGTGATTCAACCACCAATCTCCAAGCGGCTTGCGGGTCCTTGTGGGATAACGGGGCTCCTCCGTGGACTCATCTTGCTCTTCCAAGGGCTGATCATGCTCTTGCTCCCTTGGTGAAGTGCTTGGAGAAGGGGCCGCTGATCTCTTCACTTGGGGTGTGGCCACCTTCTTCTTGGGCTCCACAAAGTCTTCATCTTCCGTTTCTTGCTCTTCATCCTCATCTCCTTCATCTTCAATGTGCACTCTTGGAGTTGTGCCCACCTTTTGGGCTGGTCCTCCACTTCTCGCACTTGGGCTCATCTCCAAGAGCTTGGGATCAGCTCCTCCATCCTCCAAGAAGGTCACATCTTGACTCTTGATGATGGCCTTGCTCTCCACACACATCAGCCTATACGCCTTGGTTCCCTCACAATAACCAAGGAAAAGACACTTGATGCCCTTGGCATCCAACTTGGTCCTCTTGGCACTTGGAACCAACGCATAGGCAATGCACCCAAAGATGCGCATGTGAGACACATTGGGCCTAGTCCCACTCCAAGCTTCTTGGGGTGTCTTGCTTGTCAAGGCTTGTGTGGGGCATCGGTTCCTTGTATAAACCGCATTCGACACCGCCTCCCCCCAAAGCTCAAACTTCAGACCTTGGGCATGAATCATGGACCTTGCCATCTCCACAATGGTTCGATTAGCACGCTCCGCCACACCGTTTTGTTGAGGAGTGTAAGGGGCTGATGTATGGTGCTCAATGCCATGGGCCTTCAAGTACTCCTCAAAGGCCTTGGACACATACTCCCCTCCATTATCCGATCGCAGCACCTTGACCTTGCACTCGGATTGGGCCTCCACAAGGGCCTTCCAAGTCTCAAAACGCCCAAACACCTCACTCTTGCACTTCAGCATATACACCCAAATCTTGCGAGAGAAATCATCAATGAAGGTCAAAAAATACCTTGCTCCTCCTATGGTTGTGGTCTTCATCGGCCCGCACACATCCGAATGCACAAGCTCCAATGGCTTGGTGGCCCGGGTTGCTCCATCCTTGGGGAAAGGCTGCCTTGCTTGTTTGCCCTCAATGCACCCCTTGCACCCCCTAGAACTCCAATCATGCTTGCAAGAAGAGAGGTTCAACCCCTTCACCATGTGTTGGAGGCTCTTCATGCTCTTCACATTCAAGTGCCCAAGCCTCCTATGCCAAAGCTCCACAAGGTCTTCATGGGCTGATCCTTGGGCAACACAAGCCAAGGAAGTGCCATTCACCTTGGTGAAATGGAGGTTGTACAAATTGCCCTCACGAGGGGCTGATGCAATCACAACTCCACTTGGTGCCCTCACAATACACCCCACCGTGTTGAATTGCACTTTCAAACCTCCCAAAGACAACTTGCTCACCGAAAGCAAGTTGGCATGCAACTTGGGGACATGGAGGGCCTCCCGGATTTGGATCCTCTTGGTCTCTCCCTTCACTTGCACCTCCACTAGGATCTCCCCCATGCCAAGGGCCTCCACCATGCCATTGTCTCCCAAATAAATCTTCTACCCCGAAATGGGTTGATAGGTGTGGAAGGCATCTCGATGGCTGGTCATATGTTGAGTGGCCCCCGAGTCCACAATCCAAGTGAACATGTTGGCCTTCTCCCCTCCTCCATGGGTGGCAAAGGCAAACTCCTCCTCTTCCTCCGCTTTGGAAGCTTGGTGTGCACTGTCCTTGTCTTTGGCTTGGCTGCTCCTACAATGTTTGGCAATGTGTCCCGGTTTGTTACACTTGAAGCACATCCTTGTCTCCTTGAACGCCTTGGTGTTTCCTCCTTTGCCAAATCTTGAGACAAGGGCTGATCCCTCCCCTTGGGACTCATTCTCCTTGCGCTTGGTCATCTCATGCATCAAGCGGGCGGTCACAAACTCCATGGTCAGCTCCTTGGTGGGCCTTGTCTCCAATGCGGTGATGAGGAACTCATAAGATGGGGGCAAGCTCTCCAACAAGGTCATCACCACATCCCCATCCGTCACGGGCGCCTCCAAACAAGCCAACTCATCCGCAAGAGCCTTGATCTTGTTGACATGATCCAACATGTCATCCTCCTCTTGCATCTTGCTAGTGAAGAACTTGCGTCGAAGAAAGAGGATGTTGGAGAGGCTCTTGGTCTCGTGGATGTTGCAAAGGGTGGTCCATGCTTGGGCTGGTCCCTTGCAATGTCGAATGTGAGCAATTTGGCGGTCCACAAGGTTGATGGCAATGAGAGCAAAGGCCTTCTTCTCCTTCCTCTCAAAGGCCTTCTTGGTCTTGGGATCCGCATCTTCACTTGGAGGCTCCTCACTCCCATCCACCACCTCCCACAAGTCCTTCTCCGCAAGGATCATCTCCATCTGGAACTTCCACATGCCAAAGTTCTCCCCATTGAACTTGTCAATGATGCGCACGCCTTCTCCTCCACTTGATGCCATGGTGAAGCACCTCCCACTTGTTGGCAGCACCCCAAGTGTCTTGGAGAGTTGACAAACTCAATTCAGCCTCCAAACAATCCCTTGGAAGCCAATTGGGTTGAAATGGCACCAATCAGCCCTTACAAGGCCCTTCCAGGATTCTCCAAAGCCCTAAGAACGACCAAACACTTCTCACAAGTGCATCACCTCCTTTCAACACGAATTCAGCCCCTAATGTAGCTCAAAGCCACCACATGGACACCATGGGCTAGTGCTACTTCCAATCAGCAAGCAAACTCACAATGCCCCTCACATTAGGGTACTCCACCCTACAAGGAGCTCAAGACGTGCAATCAGCCCTAGATGGAAGCTACTACTCACAATGAGCACCTCAAGGATAACAATTGGCGTCCAACACCCCTAGTTGGATCACCAAATCACCAAAGAACCCTAATTGGCTCTCAATTACTCCACAAAGCTCATAAGGGCACAAATCAGCCCTCTCTCACTCACAAGGACACAAATCAGTCCTCTCTCACTCACAAGGGCACAAATCAGCCCTCTCTCACTCACAAGGGCACAAATCAGCCCTCACTCACTCACAAGGGCACAAATCAGCCCTCTAAGGTTCACAATGTCCACTAATTTGCCTCACTCACTCACAAGGGCACTAATCAGCCCTCAATGGATGGCAAACTCCTCAAGCAACAAGTCGTTGTCGAACGACTATTGTCTTTAACAATTGCAAAACAAAAAAGTCACAGTCTGTAAACAAAATAAATGAGGGAAATTTCCGGCATGTCTATAGTTATTTTAATTAAGTTGGCCTTCTAAGGCAACATGTCTATTGGAATACCAGTCATGGTAAACAATTTTGTGCGTGAAGGAAACGCGTTCAGAGTGAATCTAAAAATGTATATGATGTACTCAAATATGTATGTATTGTACATTTACAGTATTAGTGAACTCTTTGGTCTTGTTCCAAAGAAAACCATGTACCCTAAGCCAATGCAAATTCTCAATAATGTACGAAAAACATTGTGTACCTAACCACGAAAATGTCGTACTGTAACATTGTATCATACTGCACACTGATTGTACCTAATGAACTCCGTGAAGGAGGCATGTTGTATCTAACTAGTACCAATGTGGAGGCTATATTAAAACATTGTGCAGTTTACTTTGATTGTAACCAATGAACTCTGTAAACAATGCCTATACTTCATAATGAAGTCGTGTTGAATCTAACAACGTAGACGTTGTACTAAAACATGGTACATACTATACATGAGTTGTAGCCATTGAACTCCATAAAGGAGACATTGATAGTGAACACCTAAACACCGTAAGCCTTGCATTTTCAATTGCCTCAACACAAATGTAATCTCAAAATAGATCCAATCAACAAGTAAACAAGTAAAACCATAAACAAGTTGTTCTCAATCAACCTTTGCGGAAATTAACGTTTAGTTAGCAAAAATCAACCTGAAGTCTGCGGAAATCGAACTCTGTGCAGATGTCGACCTTTGTATGGATATCTAACTCTATGTGCAAATCAGCCTTGGTGTGCTCAGCTTCCCTCCGAGTTGTTTTGCTCCACCGAAATCGTTCACATTGCTGCAAATTGAAATGAATGCGATGTACTTTTGAATCTAAATTCTCTCTTGACATTTAAAAAAATACAGCAGAATCTTGTCTACTTTTGTGTCTAGTTGCAAGTGAATCCTGATCCCAATTTAATTACAGCTGATACGTGGTGGTCGGCTATTGGTCCTTTATGTACAATAGGTACATACAATACATTCCAAGTACAAAGGACAAACCCTAGAGGCTCTATGGTTTCAAGCTAGAAAAATGGGATAGATATCTCCGCTAGAAAACCATAGAACCAAAACGTCATGTTTACCAAAATGAAATGTTGGCCCATATCAATGAAAAGGTCTACTAATAGATTCTGAAATTTAAAATGAAAAGCACAAACTTTAAAATCAAAATTTGGGCCTCGTACTAAAATCACACATTTGCAAGGATATCTTCTTACCCTAGATCCCAAACCCTAATGAAATGTCAAAACATTGTACCTAAACATTAGAGCATTGAATGTAGCTCTTTGCATTGCAAGAATGAACCCCTAAAATTGACAAAATAAGTACAACAATGCTAAAGTTGAATCTGTGACATTACAAACATTTTATGTTTGTTCTTCATATATTCAATTAATAGATGAAAATCACATTTTGCTATACAATTTTCAATGTATACAAGATGTGAGACTTTGCCTTTATTTTTTTTTCTCATAACGACAGCCAAAAGTATAGTAAATTGACTCTAAACTTTCATCCTATGCAGAAATTCTACCGTGACTACGATTTTGGATGACCATAGTGAGCTTTCACCCGTGACTCTTGTGGGTTTTATTTTTTATTGATGTTAATAATGACTTGTGAGTCATATTTTTGGACTATTCACAATATGACTATCAAGAGTCATACTTTTCAAGTGATGTCACTATGCACAAAGATTGTCCCTTGTAACTTTTGTGACTCAATGTAGTCATATTTTTGAAAGTACACACTCACCTTTTTGAAATTCTTGTAATCATTATGCGACTTCATGTAGTCATGCTTTTATTGATATACATTGTGAACAACAACTGAAACGAGTTATATTTTAGGTTACTATATTTAGTCGCATTTTTTGGATTATTGGGCTCCATTTGTATCTGGATGAATGAGGTCCATTATATCTTCAATCAAAAAATTCTTAATACCTTCTTTCTACATTGAAAACCAACATGACAATCTACTATCATATTATAAATATGGTGTTGCCACTCAACAAATCAAGCAACATGTACATGACTTCAATGATGCATTTCAATGACATTTATTATTCAAGTCCAAAACACACAACACATTCACTCACTCTATAGGTATACATAAATACACACACGCCTAACTTTATGAGTGTGCAATTTACTACTTCTTGCCTTCTTTCATTCGTTTGCAAGAGCCAAGGCTTCTTTGGGCCACTTTGTGATGGACTTCAAGGCATCACCCAACTAAACCAAGGGAGGATGGTTGTTGTCGTTGCCCTTGTATACAAGAACCTTCTCTGATCCAGGAACAACGGACAATATTGTGATGGAGACATTGCCCTCCTCGATGATTTGCCCGTGAAGTGTACCCCTGGCAAGAGTAACAATGACCCCATGTGCTCGTACATTTTCTTCGGCCTGCTTGTCTGCATCTACATCAAACACCTTTACCTTTGACCCTATGGCCAAATTACCCTCCACTGATTTCCTTCCACCTTTCGAAGCTTGCTTATACAATACAATACTTATAAGGCTCCAATTTCACTTCCAAATATATGAAGAAGATGTCATGAATTTTTGAATCACGACATTGTGCACCTCACTTTTCCTGTCGCAAATAAAGAAAAGAAATCCACAAAATGTAACTAGGTAGAGCCTCCCAAAATAAAACTTGTTGGAGTTGAACTTCACAATATATATAAACATAAATATGACTACTTGTAGTCACATTGTGATTACAGTAATCCTCCAAATGCAATTGTGCACTTCCAAAAACATAATTGCAATCCCTCATACAAGTTAACATGGACATTTTTTGTAAACCTAAACGTCAAAAATCATGTTCAAGAAAACTTACCAAGGATTTTTTATTTGAACTTTGCTTGATTGCCTTGTCCAAAGCCTTCACAGCATATTCAATGTTCAAAGGATTGCGGCTCAAAGCTTCAAACAGCCCCATAATGGTTTTCAGAAAGGTGTCGTTTGGAGCTAATGGATCCCATTTCACAACGTGGAGTACATTCATGCTTGGGGAATGGGATGTTGCTTTAGAATCATAGTCTACTTGAAGGACCTGGGCCTTGCCATGAGTTGGATCTGGAATTATGTCAAAGAGAAGGTGGACATCTCTAATGGGACCATTGGTTTCCTGCCCCCACAAAAAACACCACTTCATGGATGTCCCAACGGCTAAGACCTTAGCCACTTCTTGGAGAAGGGCCTCTCCAATTGGAGCCCATATTTCAACATCAAATCGGGAATGGAGCATGGTCAAAAATGCTTTGGAACCTGCCCTCTTTGTAATTTTTACCTTAAATACTTTGTTGCAATGGATTGTAACAGCTGGCCCCCACTTTTGAGTGTCATGTAGTGGTCGGATGTCACAAAGAAGACCTTCGACATTTAATGCAAGGATTTTCCTATGAGAGCTGTCCAAAACTCCCTCCCAAACAAGTGGAAACTTTAGGCTCTTTGAAGGCTTCTTCTTCTTAAAAGGATTCCCTCCTTTAGCGGACCTCATGGCCCCCCTCCTTTTTGCAAGCTCTTCTTCTCTGATTTTGGGATTTGGTTGCCTACAAAGTTCCAATGACCCTCGTGCTCCAGTCTAAATGCACATAAACAATGAAAAATTAATTGCCACGGGATTTGACCACTTCCAAAGTCTGAACATGCGAAATACTTGCATCCGTTATCAAATAGGTACATGTGCTTCAAAAGTGACTATGGTGGCTCATACAATACAAATTCTAATAACCTATTGTTACAAGAGGCCTTTGTTACATACACTACAATATGACTAGCCACATTGACACGCAATGAAACACGACCACGACTTACATAAAGAAAGACATACCTACTCTTTATTGTATACATTGTAACAGGACTATTTTCAGTTATATTGACTAAAATATGACTAATTCTAGTGACTTTGAGAAAAAAATGACCACCTCGAGTTACAGATAGAAAAATATGACTGACCTCAGTTACATTAGAAGAAATATGACTACATTCCATCACTTTAAAAGAAATACAACTCGTGACAATTACATACAAAGAGAAATGATTGAATTGTCTTGTATCATCCATACAATTGAAAGACAACAGTCATATATGCACTTTAATTACCTAAAATTGTTTAGCACATTCTAACTATCTTATTACCCAATACCATTCAAATACACTGCCAGTATTCTTGGATTCAACAATAACAAGTCCATTCTTGCATACCAATCGTTTGCACACATTCAACACAATGATCCAAACATAAAGTACACCAATTTTAGGCAAACACTTCTTGGGATCACCTTCTTTGTCTTCTCATAGGCCTTCCCTTTCTCTGATGAAATACGTGTGGTTGGTGGACTGTGGTCCACCAATAATTCCTCTACCTCCTCCTTCTTTTTCATGGCACCTTCTTGATTCTTCCTTTCATTTGTACCATTGACTTTTTTTGAAGCCCTCTCATCCATTGGCAATGTTTTCTCCTTGTGCTTCACATTTTCCAACTTCTTGGAAGCCCCTTCCTCTTGATAAGTCAAAAAGCTGTTCTAGAATTAGTGGTTGATATTATTTCTCATCCTTTTTTTGCGAGCATATAAGTGAAAATACATGCAATGGCAACTACCACTATTCAATTGTGCACAAGGACATGTAGATAGCAGAACTTGGTAAAAACCTCAAGGGCCGCATCCACTATCATGACTTCAGATATGTCGAGTGCATAGGGATTTGGAGTGGCTTCTTCTCGTATCTTTACCGGGTTGGAGGTGCTCGCAATTACCAGTCCCTCCATCATTTCCTCACCAACCGCTTCTTTCGGCCCCGTAGTGCCCACTTGAGAACTTGATGGGTGTGTTCTTCCTCCATTTTGCTTCCAAACCTCAAACAATAGCTCTTTCACTAGGTTATTCATGACACTTAATTTGTCTTTCATAGAGTCCTGGAAAGTATACAACTCGTTCTACACCTCTTCTAGGCCTTTGCTTCTCCTTAGCTCCCCTTTTGAACTTGAAGACCGCTTGTGCTCGGACTTCTTCGGAGCTGCAAGCTCAACTTCTATTTTCAATTTTGTTGGAGATCTACCCAAATGCGCGGCCTGCAATATAAGAAAATACAATTTGTCATTTCATTGGACAAAATATTTTATCTCTATGCATAAAATGACGGCATCCAGTCACATTACTACCTACATACAATGGGTAGTCACATAAGTACTCCATTATGATTGCCAATAGTCACATCACTTTGCAAATACAACTTCATGACTACACTTAGTCACATGACTAGCCACATACAACTCAAATTAGTGACAATATAGACCAAATATGACTTCAAGTAGGCATATAATTGACTTCATTATATGGCAACAAGAAAAAAAAAGACAATTCTTGTTATGATTAAAAGTTGTTATATGTCTGTCTTCATTATGATTGTTCATTGTTGCATCATAAGGAAACCTAAGCTCAATATAGTCACTCACCTAAGCATTTGTTATGCATAGAAAGCACATTTATTACACTAGTACCTTAGAGTTCCATCTACAATGACATCAGTGCATAAAGTTGTGTAGATGTCACTTACAAGGTGAGATCAAGCGTTTGCCTCAGACCGCTCACGGTAAGGCACATTCTGCACAGTATGCCGTGCAGCCTTCATCAGTTTAGAATAAGCTATCTTGGTCCGTCCTCTTGATCATCTCCTTGAAATTCTTCACGTAGTGTGGCTTTGCGTATTTTGGGCGGGGAGCATTGGCTTATATAAACCTCTTGATTTTGACCTCCTAATTTGAATTTGTTGTTGCAGTATTTGGAAAAAAACATTCTCTAGAACATAACCTAGCCCACTGTGGTATTTGAACTTTGATTCCAATTTATCCATGATTGCTTTCAATAGAGCTGGAAGGTGGGACTTGAAATCGTCCACGCTCCAATCTACGTCTTGAGAGTACCCACGGAGCTTTGTCAACCACTCAAGCTTGTGTACACCTTTAGGATGCCCCGCTTGGTCTACTTCAATCCAGTTCCTCTAATCCACCTCCTGCACATTCTTGTTCGACTGCTAGAGCTTAATCTGCCTTTGATATCCAGGACTGTTGTCAATATTGTCGACCTCCTTCCCCACTATTCGGCCAAGCTTCTTCATCTTATCCGATAAATGCTTTGGGTCAGCGCCATTCTTTGCCATATGCTTCAATATGTTGACTTCACGTAACTCCAATTCATCTACAACATTGGTGCAAGGTTCTTCACTAGGGCCATCTTCATCTTCTCCCTCATTGCACCAATCGTCGTTGTCTTCTTCAAATTCCTCCTTTGTCTGTATATCATCCCTGTATTGGGAGAGGTCGTTGCCTCCTTCCTTGTCTGCTATGACTGTTGCGTTCCTTGTAGAGGTCATCTTCCTCTTCCTATCGGCTTCTTTGGACCGCGGCCTTGGTTGATTATGTTGATGTTCAATCTCTTGAGATCACCAAGTGACGAAGTTCTTTTAGTTATTACAAGTTGCCATAAAATGTCTTTTATAAATACAAGCAGAAAAAATTAACGAGAACTACCAAGAAATGTAGATTTCTAACTACACCAAGTCCGAAATCAAGAACCCCTAACTACAACAACTGAGAAATGAAGTTTGGTGACTTATCAAAGTCACAAAAGCAGAATTCTCACTCACCAAAGGCACAAAGGCAAAGTTGTCACTCACTAACGCAACTAGTGCAATTTCCTCACTTTCTAAAGTCACAAATGCAATTTTGTAATTCATTAAAGTCACAAACGCCAATTTGTGACTACAATCAATCACAATTGATCATTTCTAAACAAACAAAGTTGCAAACATTCATTTGTGACTACAATCAAGCATAAAAGCTCATTTATATATACAAAGAGTTACAATAGCTCACTTGTGACTAAATTTCATCAGAACTACTCTTTCTCAACTACAAGAAGGCACGAAATTTCAACAACATTTTCAAAGGCCACTTTTCTCTTTTCTTTAATGGGACACCTCTTGACAAATACATTGTCCAATATACAAATCCATATAGATGTTAAATAATACTTTAAGAAGGCAATATTTTCAACATGGAAAAGAAAGATGATCAATTGAGCACATTCTGTATTAATTCCTAACGCACTACCAATTGCAGTTGGAGAGGTCGTGCACTTACCTTTACTTCAAGCCCCTTTTCTTTTGATGTCTCTTCCTTTACTTCTTTTTCATTGCAATTTGTATCGTTGTCAGTGTCCATCATAGAAGTTGATCTTCTTTTTGCTGCTCGTGTGCACCTTTGCACCTCTAGACTTGCAATGCCCGAGTTCTCGCCTCTTCCTAGTCGTTTGAATATGCGTGGCTTCTCAAGGGGCACAGTGCGGCTGCTCTCAAAACCCCCCTCAAGCTGGTTAGAAGTCATTTCTAATATTGGAAATGTTATTGCTGAAAAATTAGCAGTTGTACAAAACAATTGCACTTGCAAGGCATCTGGCAAATTAGCAATCTCTCTAGTCACTTTCTCCAAGACATTCTCCATACTCTAATGACTGACGCTGTTGCTAAAACAAAGTTTGCACAAATTGTTGAAGGACAAGTTGTTTTCATTCGAGCGTGGTGGCGTCAAGTGCAGTGTATGCACGTGCTTTGTCATGTGCTGTCATCTGCTTTACTCCATTGCATGAATTAAAAACAGTATACAACAATCAGGACTATAAAAGGTGGAAACATTTGAAATGCAAGAGGCAATTAGATACTTCTTCCATAGGAAAATAAAGTATAGAGGCAAGTTCAGGAGCTTATCTTGATTGCCCTAAGTCCGCCAACTGTGCCGCAAGCTGGAACAAGCCTAGATCACTTACTTTTTGTGAATTTGTTTGAATGTTTTTATTTCTCAACCTTTCATACTCAGTAATCTCGGAAGCCATGCTATGCCTTGTAACAAAAGCTAAAAGTGCAACAAGTGGTCTTGTAGCACTCAAGGTTGACGTAAATACATCAATATGACTTGCCATTGAAGTAAACAAATGAAGGTGTCATTCAATCACATTACTAGGTATATAAAATGGATAGTCATATAAATAGCCAATTATGACTACTAGTAGTCACATAACTTGACAAATATTACTGCAATTAGTCACATAGCTGGCCACATACAATTCAAAGTACTGACACAATAAACCAAATATGACTTCATGTAGTCATATAAGTAAGATGACTTTCCATTGTCTTCATTATGGTAGCAAGAAGTAAGATGACTCTCCTATTCATGATTTGAAGTTGTTATAAACAATGGGAAGTTGTTATTAACAACAAGTTAATAATGGGAAGTTGTTATTAACAACAAGTTAATAATCTATAGTAATTCATTGTGAAATGAATAACTACCTAAATATATGCAAGACATTGGACTCATTGTATTCAAATAAAAAACATTACCATAAAATCGCTCCCACAATGAAAAGGTTTTAAAAAAATTTAAAAATGAACACCGTTGCAACTCAGTTGAAGTCATTCAATCAACCAACTAACACACTATATTCAAAATGTCTTCAACAATACATTTCTATTTCAAAGCACGTATCATGTCAAAATTACAATCCATCCCCGTCACTGGTTGGTAGAACATATTCTACTAGCCTTTAACCCCTCAATGCCTCTAGTGATTATAAATGTCTCTATATAGTTTGGAAGTCTACTTCAAACTGCTGCAACTTCTACATCCAATGCTCGAAATGAATAATAACAATTCAAAAATTTACACTCTCCATTTTTACTAGCTGAATTAAAAGCAATTGGTGGATTCAACTATAGATGCTAGACTGTCTCCAATCTAATGCTTCTTACAAATGAAATGTGTAAAATGAAATTATCCTTCAAGTCCAATTACTTTGGTAAAATCCTCATGTCAATCCAAATGAATTCAAATATTTGGAGGCTTAAATTCTTGTGAGGGCAATCAATATTGTATAATTTCACCCTGGCACTCATTCATAGTTTATAATATGGACATTCTTAGAACAAAGTGCACTACGTCACCCTAATTCTTCTTCTTACAATGCATGTTTCCATTTAAATTTACAGAACAATTCTATATATTTTTGTTGCTCTTGAGCTTAATATTTCACTTTAGAAGTTGTAAATGGGCGCATTTTGGGAACCTAAGTCACAAATAGGTACCTACAACAAAAATCTTAGGAAATTCATAACTAATTAAGAAATGCTTCAAAAAATTTGAAAACACTTGTTTCACGTTTGGAACCCATTTTTCTTTCTTTGAAAATTGAGTGAAAATAATTTCTATTCATGCAAACCTACAAAAAAGGCGGACCAGCCCTTCAATGGTTGCTTTCAGAGCATTCTACCCTACACCTGCTGAGTAGGTCTATAGGTGAATTTACCAAAACTTTCTATCACCAAATTGGGGATATTCAACTATTCAAGTCACAAGAGCTCTAACAACTTTGACAGGAGTAGGTCCATTCAAGAGTCTTAAAATTTGAGACTCTAGAAATTTAGCCAGTCTGACCCCAAGTACTCACAACTCACAACTCAGCGTCATAGCTCCAGGAATTTGACACAGTCCTCATGGACCACACGAAAACCAGAGTTCTTCAAGATAGATCATACCTGGCCTAGAATAATTGAGCACTCAGTAATTGAAGTTTGCAGATTTGTCACTCCAAAATCCATCACGATATTCTTCACTTCAGTTTAATCACTTAATGCGATCTGAAATCCCTGCCCACGTTCGTTCCAAATTAAAACAAGAACTCCACATTCATTCTATGCAACAAATACAGGTAATAAAACGGCATGACCCCTACTGTCACAGGTCCAGGACAGACATATGATCTGCAATTTACAATGCAAAGTGCGAACGCACAGACTGCCAAGATGACGCATGTACCGTGAAGTCAACGAAGGCTCTGGTCCACTCGAGCTTGCATACGCTAGCAAGAATTGCGGCCAATTGCGGCCAAGATATATCACTAATGTAGGACGCCAAAGTCGTTGTGTCATTAGGGTTTTCTTTAATGAGCCGCCTTAAAAATAGAAAGCACTGCAAGTTTTGGTCTACAGAACATTTTTTACACTGTAGAAGCTGACTATTACTGGATTATTACTCTAATTTGCTTGAGTCCACTAAAGTTATCCACCGTCGTCCTCAAAAGTTCCACCGTGCCTCCATCAGCACCCGAACTTCACTGCTTCGCCATCTGACGTTCGATTTTCCGAAGTCAAGTCGTTCAGCTTTCATTCATACATTCGAGCTAGTTTGAGAGTCCTTTCCCTATGATGCATTGTCTTCATGAAGCTTACTTCGAAATTCCTGTTTCCTAAAAACCGTTGCTGGGGAAGTTGGTTGGTGGTGGAGTGTTTCTTGTGCTTGCTGGAGTGTGTTCTGCGCTTCGTGGACTTCAGTACATGCAAAAAGATCGGTAAGTTTTTTTATACATTGTAAGACAGGGAGAAGCTAGTCATGCAGTTCCAGCTCTGTGATGCCAATGCATGAAGCTTCATGTTACTGATGTTTCACAATTGAGCAAGAAGAAATGAGCCCTTTCACGAACTACATTAGCGGTCAATGCCATGAACAAATCCTCAAATGAGTCAAGTCGTTGAGCTTTCATTCATACCTTTGTAGTGGAATTCAGCCTTGTTTCTCTGCTCTGCCAGTTAGTTTGGAGTCATTTAATTTGAGGTCATGGGAGTATGATTGACATTGTACAACGGAGGTGAGATGCCAGCTTCTGTAGCAGAAACGAAATGCCATGTCCTGCTCAAACTATAGGAGAGTAGCCCTTGTTCCTTTGGATCTTGTGGAGCGCGAGTAATTAATTTGCTGACTAATGATATCTTCTTGCGCAAATAGTGCTGTGCAATTCAAATAGCAGGTCCTTGAATTCATCCCGGGATATTTTTGGCTTAGGAGCAGATATGGGAGTTTCAGACTGAGCAAGAAGATAAAGCCGCTCCGGGAACTAGGATTTAGGGGTTTTGCTTAAGGAAATTATTCAACTTAAAATTGGGAACCCGTGATATATTGCGGTCCGTGGCAATCAGCATAGCTATTAGTTATTCAATGCTGATGACAGCGTGATCCCAATCTTCAAACCTTGAAAGAAGCTTGGGCCTGCAAGAGAAAAATACAGATTCATTTCTTCCCGGATTAGTACTTATTCTTGGCAAAGCTAGAAAGAACTGCTCCAAGTGTATACTATAGATGTGGTGTTAGCTGCAATAGACTTCAGTGGCAGCAGTCTGGATTTAGAGCCGGTAAGATTTATTGAACCAATTGAGAATTCACGGTTCTGTTGCAAAGTGGAAAGTGACTTTGCTATCACTTTTGTTTGCTTCACATTTTGAACGATGTGATGGAAATGGACAAATCGGTGCCACATATGCTGATTTCTGTCATATTCACCCATACAAGGTATCGTCATATGTCAGAATAGGGCAGTGCAAACAGCAGGGAGGGAGTCAAAGTTCTATTAGATTGGTAGGGAACAAGACAAGTCGAACACACATTCCGGGAACTAGATTATCTGCTGTGCAATTCACATAGCAAGTGCCCTAATTCATCTTGGTTTTTTTTGGCTTACCAACAATTATTGATGTTTCACAGACTGAGCAAGAAGAAATGAGCTCTTTCACGATCTAGGGTTTAGGATTTTCAGTCTTGATTCAACTTGAACTCGTGGTATATTGCGGTCGGTGGCAATCACAACAGTTATAAGTAATTCAGTGCTGATGACTGATGATTGATTTCCAGTCTTTGAACTTTGAAAGAAGCTTGATCCAGAGCGTAGAATGGTATGGAACAGGACAATTGAAAACAAATTCCGGGAACTGAATTGGCCGATCTGCTTAGGTCAGGGATAAGGTTCTGATCCCTGTTGCGGTTCACGGGTGTATTATGACCAATTGTGATAGGTTATCTGGTTTCTTGGTTTGGAATAATTTTGGAATAATTCGAAGTTTTTTTTGACGTTTTCAAACTTTGTTTGTGTACTTCTCAATCAATTTGAGGATTCTTTTTGTTAGGTCATCAAACGGGAAAGATTGCCGTTGAAGGCAATCAGTAATTTAATTGGATAGTAGAATGGAACCCATGATTCTCGTTTCTATTCATCTTTTGCAATTCTTGTTTGCATGTTTGTTTTCAATCCATTTTGGCTTTGTTGATGTTGAGGTACTTGCAAGCTTACTGGAACACGAGTCACCGGTCATTCTTTGGTTTCTCGGTTTCGAATAATTTGAAATTTCTTGTTCCGTTTTGAATTTATGAATGACATTGTGTGCTTCCAGTTTGAGGATCTTGTCTCTAGCAACAGAATTGAAAAGAACACCGTCCATTCAGTCCAAAATGCAATTGGATAGTAGAAATCAACTTTTGATTTCTTATGCGATCGTTCAAAGTTTAAGAGTTTAGACCATTGCTCATTTTTGTGCAACGACTGTGGGCAATTATATTTCTAAAGACCACGTACTATTGTAGAGTCTTGTTCATGTGAAGATTTCTTCAGTAATTGGAGACCTTACAACCCGCTGTGTGATTGAAGACCATGGTAATTGCATAGAAAAGTGTCTTGAAAAGGGACAGTACATTCCCGCATTACTATGTAAAGATAAGTGATTGTAAAGGTCTATCTACGTCATGCCTTACACCCAACTTGCTAATTGAAGGCCCAACAAGTGTATTGGTCTAAGAGATGAGTTGCTGTTAGTAACAGTATTGATTTTAGTGTCATCTACACTAATTGGGAGATTTTAAGGTACATGAGCTGAATGGTGAGATCAGATTTTCTACTGCTCCCTTCTAGGTTGTTATGCAATTTCAGAATGGGAGATGGTAGACCATTGTAAATGACTATGGACAATTCAATTCAGAGGTCAGTAACCATAGAAATTTAGCCAAGTCATGCTTCGTATTGATTACATCACCTGCTATTGAATCCCACAAAGTATGTGACTAGAGGAGGTACTGTTGGTTAACTGTACGACATGCCAAAAGGTCCTTAATGTTTTCAGTATCTTTTCTCTTGAAGTGTCAATGAAGTTCAACTCTCTATTTATTCAAATGTAATTACTGATGAGTGATTTTCTCTGTCACAGGCTTGCAAAGCTGTCAGATGGGCAGGTAATTGATGGTAAGCTGGAGTGTCATTCCCGGGTGTGGCAGTCTAACGGAAGTAGCCAGTGTACAAAAATTCCACAGGTTTGAATTTCTACATGAGATTGTGCTTCCAGTTATAGGACAGTTATATGCACAGTTCTACATATGTCATTTAGAAAGTCTAAATTTAAATTATTTTTATTCTTCATATCAAAAATAACTATGAATAGAAGGATAAATTGGGTTTAATGCCTAATTTCACTTTGACTCTTCAAGGTCTTTGTTGTGGATGTTTTGAGTTCAAAAAATAAATTAACTAATTAAAAAATTCACACTATTTTTTATTGCTATTTGTATCTCTTCAAATAATTTAAAATCATCAAAAAGGTTTTTGCTTTCAAAATGTTCAATTGTTGCAACTAAAATTTTAACAATTACAATTTTGCAAGAAACAAATTGGAATTTTCCACTGTGATATATAATACAAAGTTTCAACAAGTTTTATAAAGAAGTCCTATTTCAACACATTTTAGAAGGCTTAATTTTGCATAGAGATGAAGCTCAACCATTTGACAATGGATCAAGCCTCCTAAGGGTTAAAGATTAATGGATTAACCATTTAATAGAAATAGTTTCCAAAATTTAGGAACTTCTTGGAATTTGTTATGATTTTAGAACTGTGTAGTCCTTGATAATTATTTTAGCTCATATGAAAGGAAAAAATAATTTCCATTTTGTTTATAAACCCTAGACTAAAGAATCAATATCACAAATGTACTCAGCCCAAAAGGATTGGACTCTTGGTTGATGAGTTGCATTTCTCATTTTTGAATCAATCATTAGATTGTTGTAATCTTTAGAATCCTTATTGGGTCATACGTAGTGAAAGAATAACTGAGTAGATTTTTGGATGAGTATCCGGATTCATTGTCTTCACATTAACTTTGAATGCCATACCATGAATTCTTTTTTGCCCTCAGCAAACAGTATTTCAAGATGATTGAATCTTGATTAGTTTAAAAAGTGATAGGAAGGCATCAATTAATCATCATGTGTAGATCAATAATTCATGTATATTTTGTAGTGCCTTTTCTTGCTTGTTTATATCAAGTTATAGGAAATGAATCAAATGATATTTGAGAACGCAGTTGTTACCATTATAATTGCTAAGGGGGGAGTATTGTATTTTGATCGTTCATGAGAAGTGTACTAGCTTTCTTTCCCTTCCACATGTTTATAATGGTATATTTATACCGTGATAGAGTTTGTATGCATCAAAGTCTATTTGGAGTATTACCGAGAGCAACTTTATTAATATTTGGTAGAAATTGTCTTTAGAAGTTTGAGGTTGCTTGATTGTTTTCTTGTTTTTTACAAGTTTATTGTTAAAAAGAAGAGGAATTTGAATTCACTATCTGGCCTTGTTCCTTGGTTTGATGTTTGTTATGTTCAGCAATTAAAGGAAATGTACATTTGTCTCCTCCACCCAAAAAGCTTATCCAAAGAAAGCAAGCATGTACATTTGCAGTGGTTGTGAATTGGTCAACTTCTTTTAGCTCTTGTCATGAATTTCTCATATTATTGATAAATTTGTGTAGGTAGGAATCACTTTGACATTCAATTTCTTGCTAGCAACTGGAGATTAGGATGTCCATGACAATACAAGTATACTCTAAAAAGACACAGCCTATTTCCAGTAGCCCTAGATCATTGAATTTTTGAAAGTTGTCTTTAGTGTTTTGATTTTTGAGCGTCCAGTAAATTAAAATTGGAGAAGGTATGGTGCAGCAAGTAGAAGATTTTACTATTTCATGTCCCCCCAATCTTATGAATTCACCTAGTTTTGGCATTCCAGTCATAAGATTTCACTTAGTTATGTCACCCTACTATATGACGTCATGTAGTCATGTGATTACAAAACCAATTGAAATTGTGAAATGTGACTACCCCCGGGAAGTCATGTACTTGGTTTAACATTCACATTTAATGCACAGTGGATGTTGTGAAGTACATATAATGAATGAAGGGGAGATGGAAAGCTTGGAGCATCTATGGTTATGGCAAGAAGAGGAGATTCAAGCAGATGCCATGCATCTATCAAAGTATCCATGTCTATGCATAGACTGTGCAAGAGAAAAAGTGCTTGATAGACGTACTATTTGTAAGCACCTTCGAAGCGAGAAAAGAGGCCTTGCTTTTACAGCCTCTATCTTGGTAAGAATTTTGAAAGAACCATTTGTTCAATATAGTAGAAGTGCGCATATGTCTATGATTAGCTTTTGTCTTCGTATGAATATTTTAGTGATTTTTGTAGGCCTTATGGAGACCCTACGTAGAAGTTGCTTGTTTGGCATCACTACAAACTTTTGTAAAAGAAGAACCTATTTTCAACACATGGCATGTTGAAAGAAACATCAACAAGAGTGTTAGCTTTGGAGAAGTGGAGTTTGAATGTGTTTGATGGACAATGGTGTGACGGGCCCATCCCAAAGCTCACACAATTTTCCTATTGGAAGAGGAACTGGAACGTGAGGGTATCAAACTTTCCTTTCATGGGTTGGGGGTCTATTCATAGTCCAACCTGCCAAGAAGGGGGAAGATTTGCTTCCCTTTGTAGGACCACAATACACCCTGGCAGAATACAAAATTCTAAAGAAGGCACAAGCTCGCATGAAGTTGTATGTGATGCAAGTTGAGTTAGACTTATACGTAGATGGAGATGTACTAAAGGGAAATGCTGCTAGCTTTATAAATAGTTCTATAGGTCGTGAGGAGATAGGAAATGTTATGTGGGAGTTTTGCATATTGCCTAAACCATAGAACCCTTCCAAATGGGGATATGTAATGTCAATTGCGGCTAAGGACATTTTGGTCAAGGAAGAACTATATGCACACTACAATGTCAATTGAAAGTTATATTGTAATATGACTTGAAGAAGTCACATTTTTCATATTACTGCAATCAGTCATATTTTGTCAAATATGATGATATATTGTCACAAACTATCCATCATGCAATCATATTTTTGGGCTTAATCAAGTCTTGACAATAAATATTAATTCATGAAAATCAAAGCCAAAATATGAACTATGGATATGAAATCCTGAACCAGGAATGACATTTGTTAAATTTACATCATTGCCAAAGAAAAGTGAAATTAGTGTGGGCGTTTATTTACCACCCTTGGTAAATAAGCGAGCACAACCAAACTCTAGTTTTCATGTGGATTTTTATACAACCTACAAGTGTCTAGCGCCAATCCATTATGCCTTCCAAGCAATGAATTTTTTTTTGTATGTTCCTAACATCCATAATGTACATGAAAACCAAAGATTTGAACTACTTGATGATTTCTATTCTAACTTCTTCAATAAAAAGAGGTCACGGTGGTTTCGGTTTAAGTGAAATTGGCAATTAGATTATTGATGTCACGGATATGATTTAAAATGTAGAGTTTGTAATTATAAAGAATTAAGGATTATCAAACAACATAAAGTATAGTGCATTAGTATGTGAACTTCTGAGAATTTGCATGCTTGAATGATGAATTTGACACTTACGTTGTTTGTGTATGGATTACAAATGGACCATTGCAAGATGAGTACACTCCTATTGACCTGTAAACCTGTAGACCAAGAGACTTTTGAATAAAAGATACGCAAGGAGAGCCGTTACAAAATATTGGAGAAGTGGAGGTGCTTCATATGGTGACAAAGTGCTTTAACAAATATGACAACATCAATGTCAACGGACAAGGAACAGAGAATATTATGAGTGATCTAGTGGAGGACACGCCAGCTAGTGACCCTCGCAGGATGGACAATTTCCCAATGCCAGACAATGTCAATAGTGTTGAGGACGTGGACGCCAACAACGATCCAATGGAGGTGGAAGGGACTTCTACCAACGTGAAGGACCCAATTGCCGTGAGTATAGAGGTTCTTCTACAAGAAGCACAGACTCCGCTTTATGCAAGAAGCACTTCGAGCTGTCTAATGTCTACCTTCATGCTATTAGTGATTTTTACTACTCATGGTATCCTAGAAAGCTTTGTCAATGAATTGTTGAAGTTGTTGAAAGAGAAAATATTACCAAAGGACAATTCATTGCCCAAGTCATTCTATGAAGCAAAAATTCTATTGATGAAGTTGGGGTTGTCTTATGATTCCATACATGCGTTTAGAGATGGATGTTGTTTGTTCCGGAAATATTATAGGATGAAACAGAGTGCCCAACTTGCCAGAAGTCTTGGTATGTACCAAACTCCAACACCATACTAGTGAAAGTATTGAGACACTTTCCGTTGATTCCCCATTTACAAAGAATGTACAGCAATATGCAATTAGCTGAGCTAATGAAGTGGCATGTCAACAAAAAAAGCAAAGACAAGGTCATGAGATCCGTAGTTGATTCTAAGGCTTGGAATGACATGAACAACAAGTGGCCATGGTTTGCAAAAGAAGAGCACAACTTTTGACTCAGCCTTGCACTGGATGGTGTGAGTCCATTTCAAAACCAAAGCCGTAGCCATTCAACTTGGCCTGTAGTCATGTTGAACTACAATCTCCTTCCATGGTTGGTCACCAAAAATTTTGTTATGATGCTCATGCTAATTATACCAGGAAAAGAAAGCATGACAGAAAAGAACATCGATGTATACCTTGCACCATTAGTTGAGGAGCTGCAAATGTTATAGAAAGGAATTGATTGTTTGTATGGATCACAAAAAAAATCAGAAGACAAAGCATTCAAGCTACGTGGCATTTTAATATGGACAATGAATGACTTCCTTGCATATGGATTAATATCCGGCCAAGTTACAAAAGGATATAGGGCATGTCCAGTTTGTGGACCCAATGTAGTGACTCGGTGTTCAAAAGCATTGAAGAAGAATGTTTACCTTGGACATAGACAATACTTACCAATGTCCCACCAATGGAGATGGCAGAGGGTCAAGTTTGATGGACAAGTCGATATGAGATCTCCCCTAAGAAGGATGAGTGGCTGAGAGCAACTTCGTTATGTAGAAGAGTGGGAAGAGTGGATGAAGAATCATCGTGTAAATGGAGCGGAAGAAACGGTAGACCCAATAGACAAGCATGGAGTAAAGAGGAGGACATGTCTATATGACTTGCCATACTAGAAAGTAAGTATATGTATGCATTGGATGCGTGACATAGTTTGAAAGATTTGGCATTTATATACACTTGGATAAGAGAGCGCCTTAGATATGCACATGTGTAGTCATGTAAGACAAATAATGATTGTACCTAGTCATATACATGAAATGATTGTACACAGTCATAATTTAAGATGTGATATGCAATTTCTAACAACTAATAGTCATTGTGCAGGATCTTCTAATTCAACACACATTGGATGTCATGCATTGTGAGAAAAATATTGCCAGCAGTATTCTAAAAACATTATATGGTGAAAAAGACACCTTTGAGGTCCATCTGGACATGAAAGAGGCGAGTATACATAAACATTTGTGGCCCGTACCAGGAAAGAAACCCGGCAGCGCCATATTACCTCGTTCATCTTATATTCTTACCAAGCAAGAGCGTCAAGTATTTGTAGACGAAATCCATTCATTGCAAACTCCCACCCAATATGTAGGTCAATTGAAGAAGCGTGTGGATATGAATGGGAGTATGAAGGGCTTAAAATCCCATGACTACCATGTTCTAATGTAGCAAGTGCTACTTGTTCGCATCGTATTGACCAAAGAGGTTCAAACAATAACCATGCTGAGCTGTTTATTTAGGAGGATATGTGCTAAGATCATTGATTCCAATGCTATAGCAGATCTAAGGTTGGACATGGCAATAACATTATGCATGTTGGAAAAATAACTCCCGCCGTCTTTTTTTGACACCATGAGCTATCTGGTTGTCCACCTTGTAGAAGAAGTAGAAATTTGTGGACCCGTTCATACTTGTTGGATGTATCCCATCGAAAGGTATTTGAAGACATTGAAAGGGTATGTCAAGAATCATGCTTGGCCAGAGGGACCATGGCTAAAGGCTACTCTGTGGTTGAAGCACTAGGATTCTGCACTAAGTATATGCAGGAGTACATTGTGACCACCCAAAGAGTGTGGGATGACAAAAAAGACCCTTCAATGTACGATAAAATCTTAGAAGGTAGTGGACAGATATGGCACCTCTCATCTGACCTTTGACTGTGGATCCATGAGTTTGTGATAAATAACGCGGCACTGTTGGAAGATTGGAGGAGGTAAGGTTCAATTAGAAGAGCAATGCTTGTACCACCTCGCCACATGAATAGTAGAATCTATACCCTACACCTACTAGTATATACAATTGTGACTACACTCAGTGGTATCATTGCATTTATGATTGCCACTACTAGTATAATTGCATTCATGAGTGCATCCAGTGATATAATTGCATGTATGATTGCACAAAGTGATATAATTGCATGTATGATTGGATGCACTAATATAAATGCATATTTGACTGAACCTAGGGATGTAATTAACTACACCTTGAAATGATATAACATGTGTAATCCTTGTATGATGTAGGAGACATGAGGATGACATGTCATCTCGTGAGCTGGAACGCCAACAGTATAGGCGTAAGAAACAGAAGAGCTGAATAGTTTATCCATCAGAAATGTGCGACGAGGATTTTCATATTGATTTTCAAAAGCACTGGTACATGCCATGGAAGTGGGAATTGAACAGGTGGATGAAGACGTGAGGGCTCTAATGTTACCTCCATCAAATCGAGCAAAGTCATATCGTTCCATGTATGCATATAGAAACCACATTCGTGTGTAAAGCTGCGAGATGCAATTGACAACAATGGACTCGGAAGTGGCCGCAATTTTTTGACAACTCTATCAAGCAAGCATCAAAGATAGGAACATGAAGGCCTCAGAGTTGGAGTATATAGGC
This sequence comes from Neckera pumila, assembly GCA_963969595.1. Classification (NCBI taxonomy): domain Eukaryota; kingdom Viridiplantae; phylum Streptophyta; class Bryopsida; order Hypnales; family Neckeraceae; genus Neckera; species Neckera pumila. The sequence goes on from OZ018418.1 coordinate 5,591,792, forward strand.
TGGCTGGAGGAAATCCTATCTGTAGACTATGGGCACTTCAAGGTAATGGTCATGTACTGCAATTGGGTGGTAGCAAACATGAAGGGTCATGGGGCCACCATGAAGCGCGATGAGTATGGATTTACTAGTGTGAACTTTGATAGATTGATTCCCTACTCTGCACAATCATTTGCCTTCCCTCTCCACATTGAACAAGTATTTTTTGCACCCAACAAGGCCAAGCATGGATGGAAAATTGTACTCCGCAAAGAACCCAGAGGTGTTCGGTTGTTTTCTCCACATGAAGGAATGTTGGAAGTGGAGTGCAAAACCTTAGGAAAGACAACATATTTTCATGGACTAGAAGCCATAGGCTTGTATGAAGACCTCATACCAAAGACACCCATCTTGAGTGATGCAGGGGAAGTAGAACCCAATGTGGTTGCAACTACATTGCAACATATCAGAAGGTAATCATTTCCTCATGACTAATGTGTAACTTAAACAATATCCCTCTATGTAATAAAAAGAACTCAGAGATTTTTATATTTGAACTACTGCATTTGAGGACATGAATGCCTCTTTCACCAAATGTATATGCCAATCTCAAAATAAAAACACAAGAAGAAAAGCAAAACATGTTAAATATGCATTTTGAGACCATTCACCTCGTCCCTTCCAATACGACAGGCCAGAAATGTACCTATGAATTGTCTCCTAAAGTTATGTGGTTTATTTTTTTGTACTTCAATTCCTTTGTAAATCTTAAAAAAATATTAAATTAACAAATTATAATAAAAACACGTACCATTCCAAAGTATTGAACGCAAATTATATATTGAATACAACATACAAAAAAAACATTCTTTTTGTAAAAGGCATGACATAAAGTCACACTTACACCTAAAGGAATACAAGAGGGTCATCATAGATTGCCCACTTTATTCTTGCTGTTGCCAAAAAAGGAAAAAAAAAATTATACCAAAAAACGTGACTACAAAATACGACTGATAAAAAAATATGAGTACAAATTATGACTGAGGCAGAAATACGATTGTCCGCTCAAATTTCACTTCAATTGCCCCCTTCAAAAAATTGTTACTACCACAGAGATATGACTACAAAATATGACTCTACGAAAAATACGACTGGCAAATACAACTCTCCGTTCTCCAAACATGTTCCCTGTCATTCCCAATCAAGTACTTCAACATTTCCAATGGATGCATACTAATCACCCGTAAAGTACAAGGTCAAAATATGACTGCCAGTTATATTTTGCAGTCATATTTTTCACCAAGATGTTGGCCTCCAAGAATATGACTGTGAGTAGTCGCCAATCATCTCCAGTTATATTTTTGCAATCATAAAATACCTGTTTTCTTGTAATTACTAATACTAAGGACCAAGATCCACAAAGACGGTTGTTACTACAATTCTACAAGGGCTAAGTCAAAGGTACAAATATAAAACTAATACGGAGGTGAGTATGGATTGTTAGTAAATGCTTAAAACTCCAAAACACATTAGTCAAGATGGATGAGGACACAACTTTTTCAAGAAAAACACTAGAGGGCCCTCCTCAACGGCATTGCCAAGGTATAAAGGAGGGTTCTTCTAGGATTAATACTAAGGTTTGTAAAAACTCTCAAGACTCTTCAATAAATGCCTAAGTTACTATTACAAATCTAAAACATGAAAGCAAAAACTAATTTTGAAGGTATTCCAATGTTTTTCAAAGAGAGTTTCAAAAGTAATAGCAACAAAGCTTAAAATGCTCCCAAAACACAGATGTTTGCAACTTTGGCTCTAAATAGTCAAGAAGTCCAAACAAATGAACCAACGTGTTTTGAAAGACCAAAATAATGGCCTAAAGTGTGTTTGTGAGAGAAAAGTGAGCCCCTTATATGCATTTCCAAGGGAGCTTATCCTCCTCTCTTTTCCTAGTAGTAAACTTATCACTTAGGATTTTCATCCTAATCTTATAAATTTTAACTTTTCTACACTGTAACAATTTCTAACCTTTGAAGAACAACTCCAAATCACAAATGGATTGCACCATTGGCTTCAAAAGGCCATCTTTAGTCGAAGAATGTCTCTATCCCCTGATTTGACATCAAAAACTCAATAAAAACTTAACGCTAACTGAATACACAAAAAGGGTAAAAATCCAGTTTTTAGAGTTTGACTTTTTTAAGAAAGATAACTAGCCTAAGTTCTTTAGAAGGTATAGGGGAGTAAAAAAGTCCTAACTTTGACCTCATTCCAATTCCGTTTGATGGCGGGATGCCGATCAACTCCACCTCATTCTTTAAATTTGAGAATTGTCGGGGAATCTTGCCAGTTGGGGGCACCTCTGACTATTGAAATGTCTTGAAACTTGTTGGAGCATCTTATTAACATAAAATAAGCTAGTCTAATTTTTAGTGAGATTTTATCACAATGTAGATAATTTCCAAGAATTTCCCGTCGTAGGTTTTGGCAATTGACCGTTCAAAAGGGCATTTTCTGAAAGTAAAAAAATTCCAAATTTTTTTATGGAATCTTTTATGGAAGTCCACAAAAGATGTGCAAGTTCATATTTTTATTTTGCACAAAGGTCATAGGAGACTAAAATTTGTCTTCTCCTTTCAAAATCGATAACCACTAGAAGAAAACTGTATTGTACTCAACAGAATATGTGGGGTGGAATTTTTTGAGTTCTCCCTTCATAATGCATAATTTTGCATTCCAATACAAAATTCTGCGTTTTACTTGTCAAATTTTATGTTGAAACAATAGAACGCAGAAATTTACGTTATAAAGGGAGAACTCAACAAAATCCACCCCACACTTTTTGTTGAGTACAACGCAGTTTTTGTCAAATACAACGCAAATTTGACAAGTAAAACGCAGTTTTTGACAAGTTAAATGTAGTTTTCTTCTAGTGAACTATGGGAAGTTTTGCGTAGGAGGGAAACTTGGCAAACTGATTGCATCAATGATTTCCAAATGTGATTCCTACTCAAGAACAATATATTGCATCCATAGATTCTTCCCAGGTGTTTGTTTTCAGGTTGTAATTTCTGCAGGCCAACAATTGGGGTTTCTGCTATTTTGTCAATATAATAGGGAAAGTGAAACTTATTTTGGGGAATGGACATATGACCTCAACTGTATTTCTTCAGACCAATTTTAGCCCTAAAATGTCACATACACCGTAGGTTTGGCAATTCTAATCCTATTTACTAAAAATCCTTCTAATCACATGAAATCCTGGTTTTATACCTATTTACAAATGAGAATTGGGTTTAGTTGAGTGCAAATTACTAATTAAGGATCAAATGCTATATTAGCATGTGACATACTTATTTTGGTCTTTGTAAGCCCTCAAATTAGCACTTTGGACTCTGGCTTTGTTTTTTGCAATTTATGTTAATTTTTGGTCCTATTTTATGCAAATAGCATGAAATAAGTAGTTGATAGGGATTTAGTAGAAGTCCCTACCAAGACAAGGAAGAGTCTTTCTAAAATTGTGGAAAGTACAACATAATGTGTCTTTCATGTTTAGGCCCTAATTCAGAGTCTGAGAGAGTAGATTAGCTTTTTCGAGAGAAGTAAGAATGTGAGAGTTAGCAAGTCCTAGTGTCTTGTCCATATGAAATTAAATTTGCAAGCGATATGCAATGACCTGGCTAAATAGAAGAGTCTACTAATAGGTTTCCAAGAGTCTAGATCCAATTCATAAAGGATTTGAAATAGTTATTTTATGTTGCAGGTAACTTAAGAATATTAAGCCAGAATGCAAAGTAGACAAAGGATTAGGTAATTGAAACATAGAGAAAGGTGCTTTTAGGGTAAAAGCATGCCAAAAGGTCAACTTAGGAGTCGATCATCTACGACAAACCCCGGTACAAGAACAATTTCCCCCCCGAGTGGAAATTATTAAGGATAGTCTAATTTTAGTCTCCTTATGAATTGTATTATAGAAAATTTGGTTTCGCCGTTAGCTTGTGGAAATTCTCAAAAGGTTGCTCCAAAAGTTTTGGGATTTTACAAAACTCTACGATGACTCCATGAGAAGTCAATCTCCTTTGAAAGTGATGGTAAATTTATAGAACTTATCCAAAGTGCAATAAAATCTCACTAAAAATCAGGATAGAGTTTTGTGTGTCTAATAAGCAACCTGTCAAGTTTGAAGACTTTTCAATGGTTGGAAGTACTAGAATCAGCAACAGCATCAAATTTAACAAGAATTTACGACTTGGCGGCGGGTTGACCGACATACCAAGAGTTCACGGTGTCCGAATGTTGCACATGAAGAATGTTATCTTGCTCATACGAACCTTCCAAACAACCCTAGCTAGTCAGATTCCTTAGAAAATGCAAATTCCAATAGTTGGAGTTTTGACCTTTTCTTTGAAGTTATTGTTAGTGGTTTTTACGGGCAAAATTAGCTTGGAAGAATAGAATAGGGGGTCTCCTAATCTAATTTAGGTCTTTTGAACGCAATAGCACAATTGGTTTTCAATTTCAAGTTGTTCTCTAAAAAATAGAGAAGATCCAGCTGTAGGTTTGACTTTTTAAAAGTAATTAGTGATAATTCTAAGCTAATTCACAAAATATCTTGGTTAGAAACAAAGATTGGATTTAGTTAAGATTTCAAATCTTTCCTTAAAAAACCCTCTTCAAATAAACTAAGAATATTTGGAAATATCTTAGGATTAAAATGCATAATATCCTAGGGTAAAATAGGTTAAAATCCTAAATATCTTTGGGAAAAATCTAAGATTTTACTTAGACAAGATTTACTTGCTAATTTAGGCTTGTTCTAGAAAATTCTTAGATTATACTAAGGTTATTTAGAAAATATCCTAGGATAGATTAGGAATTATTTTAGGGTTAGTTAGATTAGTTTTCGGGCAAAAGCATGCAATATCTTGTGGTAAATCAAAGGGGTGGGACTTCTTGAAAAGTATAAAAGGCTCCCCTCCAAGGTTTCTTCAACCCCTTTTCTTCTTACTGATACGCTACCTAAAGTGTAGAAGACCCACACTCTGATAATGCTTGCTGATACTCTGTCCAAAGTGTGGAAAACCCACACTTTGATTTTGCCTATCGACACTTTGTCGGGATTATTTATTGAGGCCAAGATAAGGCCACTTCTTGCTTTCAGTTCAATTATTTTAGTTGAGGGCTTGGTTAACGCGAGGTTCTCTTTAAACCGACAAATCACACTAAAAATCACACCGGGAGGTTTAGTCCCCCGAGAACTTGATACATCATTTAAAATACTAACTAACTTGCCATTTGCAAAAGCATTGACTTGATTAATCCCTAAATTTTGGTTAAACATTGTCATGTGTAACTCATTTAGGGATTAAACCACTGGAAAAGTTGTGACTCACCCTAATCTTTGATTTTCGATTTAAGCATTGTCATGTGCACCTCAGTTAAGGATTAGATCATCTAGGGAAGGACTGGAACCGTTTATTTCACATTTTGCCTGAGGTTGCTCCCGCACGGCAAAGCTTTGACTTAGAAACCCATTAGTTAGAATTGTTTTAGTTAGTTCTTAGGAATTCTCTCAAATTCAAAGAAAAACCCTGATAAGTAATTAGAAGTTTTTGTGTTCTCATAAGATTCTAAAAAATACGCTTGAGTAGGAGAACTATAGTTGTTGTGGATTAGAATTTGTATTAGTTTTAGGAAAATTTTCCAAACCCAAAAATATTACGATGCTAGAATTGTTGTTGTTGACTAGTACTTAGGGATAGAAATCCCCCCTAAAAATCCAACAAAAATTAGAATTACCATTAGTTAAATTACCTTCTCATTTTCACTAGGATTAGTTTCCAGCTAGTCAAAAAGAAAACCAGTTCAAGGAAAGACTAGAACAAAGAGGGCCAGAACGAAGAAAAACCAGAACAAGGGGCCAAAACAAGGAGGGCCAGAACAAGGAAGGGTCAGCATAAGGGAGCCAGACAACCGGGGGTCTAACTAACGGAGGTGCGCCACGCGTCCGGTCCAGCACATTGGAGGTTCAATTCAGTTCAAAGGAAGTCTAGAGTCCAAAAATTGATTAACAATATAGAAACTAAAAATTACAAGGATCAGGCTGTTGCTCGCCACAACACCCTACTTTTGTTATTTGCAAAAATTTGGCTTGTCACCATAAAAACTAACCTCACCATTTTCCAACAACAAAGCACAACAATAAACTAAGAATGAAGAAGAGTTTTGAGAGAAAGCATATTAAGAGACATTTAGACAACCCAGAGAAGAAAGGAGCATAAAAAACGACTTGGTAAGAATCTCACTATTCTTTTTAGAATTATTCTTGGATTTTGTTTTTTTTCCTATTTATTTAGAATCATTTTGGTATTTTATTCCTTTTACTATTGAAGGATTTGATTTTTGTCACTAAATTTGATTCTATAGACAATTAGTGGTTCAATGTTTTAGTTTTGTATTATTAGGCCTAATAAGCCAAATAAGAAGAAAACAAAAATCAACAAATATCTTAGAATAATCCAATTGAACTAGTAAACTAATGAACAAAGAATAAACAAACTATTCAATTGAGGTAATTGAAATAGATAATTGATAAAGAAAATTTTTAGTCTTTGAGTTTAAACTTAAAAAAAGAAAAGAATCAATAATACAAATAGAATTAGGTCCTTGAAGTTTGATTGAACAATTATATTACTTCTAAAACCAATTCCAATCCTTGTAGTATTTAATTTAATTCCTAAACTAGAAGAATTAAATTAAAATACTTGAAACTAACCAATTGTTGTAGAAAATTAGCCAAAAAAAATGTAGAAACAAGGGAATCTTGAATTGATGTAGTTCCCAATTACTTCCCCCAAAAGGCAAAGAAAATCACACGATGGAGAACGACGATTACTTTGAGACCATCCTGCTTGTGATGTGCGATGACGGCACGGTAGAAGCCGTTGAGACCGAAGTATGTTAGTTTTACATTTACTCTTTTTCTTGAATTGACTTAAAATTAAAATTTAGAAGTTAGACATTAGTCTTTAGGTAAAAATATTAGCATTTAATAAGAATTTAGAATAAATAGGTAATTTTTAGAAGAATCCTAATCCATCTTACACTTGAGAAATAGCCAAAGTCCAAAAAGTTACGAACAATTCAATTTAACCATAGGATAAAATAAGAATTTAGAATTTTCATTAAAGGGAATTAACAAAGAATCTTTTAGAAGCCATATTTAACTACTTTTGGAGTTTGGGGTGAAATTTGGACTTTATCAAGGTACAATTCATTGTGATATCTTTGGATGTAGGAAGATAAACATTTGAGGGGGGTTGATTTGTGTTGTGTCATAATACAATGTATCGTGAGATCTTCTGGTGTTAGGATTTTGGAGAGGACCATGTCCTTCAAAGTAGAAGGGAAACCGATTAACGAGACCGATTTGAACTATGTCATAATAGAATTCATCAAGAAATCTTCTGGTGTTAACATTTTAGAGACCACCATCTAGGAAGGCCGTAACATTTGAACCATGTGATGGTAGAGTTCATCAAGAGATCTTTAGGTGTTAACATTTTGGAAACGTCCACGCCGTCCAAAGTAGCATGTGAAGCTCATATATGAGACACAACAAGTAACATTGTCACTAGAGGATTGCTCTTGTACTAAGTTTGTTTGGACATAGTAATAGAAATGAATCATCTGCAGATCTCTTGATGTATTTGAATCCCATGAAATTACAATTTTTAGCTTTGCAAGAAACTAATCACTGTCGTATTTATGCAAAGTTAACTCAGATGACAGAGCCAAATACTGTTTGCCCGTCTAGATTTGTGTGTGGAAGTAGAGATTGTGAGATCTTTTGATGATTGTAATCCCAACAGTGTTAGAAGATCAAATACAAAATGACAAGGCAAAAGCAATTACCGTCCAAGCAATTAGTACAATGGAATCAATTTTCAATAAACATTGAAGGTGGTTTCATGACATTTTCTTCATGCTCATCCAAGAAAAATAAAGAAGAGCCTTCAGAATCAGTTGTTTGCAATATTGAAACCAATCCACTTGCCGAAAGGGTTTCCCACTAACATTTAACACCTTTCAAACATAGTAGGGATGTTGCAATTTGAGGGAATCTACATCATCCCTCACGCATATTGAGGTTTCTAATATGCGCGCATGAGGCCACTTCAGGGGATCTACCTCAAGCACTACAGTGGTTTGATTCCAAAGAACACTACGCTGTTGAGGACTACTTAAGAGATGATTTAGCAATTGACCACGATTTGGATAGGATTTTCTCTTATTTAATTTGTCAACACCAACAATACAAAGAAACCCAATTAGAATCTCGGGTGGAAGAAGGCGTTGAAGAAGCTTTGCCAAAGTCAAAGTATGCATGCACGACCATAGAACACAGGGAATATGTGTCACAAAATGTTGAAGAAGACCATGAAAGCCAACTGGTATGTCAATATTCTAAAGGAGATTCACAACACCGCCAAGGATGCATAAATCACCGGTCAATACAACAAGCAACACCTTTTGCCTGAACCAACCATCAAGAGTTCTTCTAGTGAATATTAATCACGGCATACTATATATTGCAAGCAACACGTGGACAAGGGGAAGGAGGGCACGCGCGTGTTACAGAACTTATGAACTTCTAGTGTTGATGAAAATGGCAATTTTTTTAGACAAGTAGTCGTCTAGCCATTCTTGTAAGATGTTGTTAGTACAGCATGTCTCAAGAATTGGTTAGCACTATTGCAATGCAATAGCACTCTGAAATGTAATCATCTAAAGATCTACTAGAAGTTAAGGACGGTAATTTACTAGGTAAGGTCAGTGCATAGATGACAGACCGTGACATATCACGGTCCTCTATTACAATTGAAGGTACTATGTGACAACCATAGTAGGATACAATAGTTGAAGGTATTACGTGACAACGTCAGGAAGACTCTTGTATATGCAACTGTGAGATACCACGGTTCTTGGTTACATATGAAGGTATTCTATGATGAGGTCAATTGGTAGGACCCTAATATAAGAGACATAGAAATATGACGATCTTCTACTACAGTTTAAAGTATTACCTGACAACATTGGTAGAACACTTATATGAGTGACTGTGAGATATTTCGGTCATTGGTTAGGGTTGACAGTACTATGATTCAAGGGTGGTCGGATACACTAAAGGCTGTTGTCAGATTTCACGGTCCTACTTCGCATAACTTCAAACCAAAGTACACATCCAGTTCACAAAGGGTGTCACTTTGTATGCAACTTCAAAATTTATAATTACAAAATGTTTATTACAATTGTCTTTTAAGCAAGTATGAAAATACTAGAGCTTAGTATTTGATACTGACTCACCTTCTCAATACCCTATATATACTATACATCTAGATTGTTCTTCACTAACCAAAGGATCGTCGATACACCCAAAAAAGGAACGTGATATCTCACGCTGACACCTCACGACTTTCACAAGGCCCCCCTCAGTATGTTCAAGGCTTCAATTGGCATTGCTTCCATTGAGAATCGACCACCATATAGTGGATTACTCTTTACAGATCTAAGTGGGGTATTAGGGCCACTCACAACATAAAAGAGGGTCCTTTTAGAATTCCTTTCGGAGTTCCTTTTGAAATATTTTACTCAAAAACTATATCAATTTCATCAAAATTAGTTCTAAAAATTATTCAAAGTTGTCAGTAATGACCACTTCTATTCAAAAGATCATTAATTTCAATAAACAAGTTTCTAAATCATCAAATTTAAAATTCAACAAAGGAGTAAAAAGCACTGGCTACATGAGGTTTTTGGTGCTTAATTAAGATGAAATGATGACATTATAAACTACATAATAGTTAAACATGACACTATAACATTTATGAAACATAAAGCATCCTTCTTTTTGAGATATCTAAAACAATGTAAGCTAATCAATCAATAATGCTCCAAACAAAGCAATGGTTACGTCCAAGTTGGCTCCTAATACATCATTTGGACCCTCACATACAACGAAACAGCTACATTTGAATTAAAGAGACCATCAAGCCAAGGATGGAGGTGGCAATCCAAGTAGTTGTCATGTCTTTCATCCAGGGTTGTCACATTTTAACGTCCGGGCCAAAATCATGTCCAAAATCCGGACGTCTGGATATAGCAGACGCACCAGACGACGTCCAGCGGCCGCTGGGTGTTGGCCGGTCGGTCGGTTGGCTGACGGGCGTCGATCACTCTGTCCGAAACCTAGTCGGACGCGCCATCGATCAATCTATCAAACGGCCAGTCAGACGCGCTTTATGTCAAGTGCACTTTATATTGGACGTGCCGTCAGTCGGACGAGCAGTTGGCAGATAGGTGGTTACAATGGACGGTTTTTAAGGTGGTGAGTGCAAGTTAATTTCTGCAAATAAGTTTTAAGTTTAGGAAGATCTGGTTTTAAAACCTCTGCAATTGCAATTGTCATTAAAATATGTGGGAGTGGCACACACAATGTAAGCTTCATTGAATTACATTTTCCAAATTCACAGAATTTGGACCACTTTGAAGACAAAATTGTTGCATTATACAATTACATTTTAGATTGTTGTGCTTGATTCACAATAAAATGCACACAGTCAAATTTTATTGAATTTTTCCTTTGTACTGGAAACCAAAAAACCTTCATGGTGTTCTAAATACCAATAGGCAAATCAGTGTACTACAGTGAAGCGGCAATAAACAATTGATTGCCACATAGTGCCATCTATGTATCATAAGTCTTTGGACACCTAGGTTTACATCCCTTTAGTCCTTAAGGATTGTAATCACTGTCTCCCTTCACTTCAGCCTGCTACTCTCACCTCTTCTTTTCCACCCGGTGTCTTCATTGCTGGATGCCTCTTCCATATTGTTTGATGAACATTGTAGAGTTCTCACTCTGGAACCACGTGCTTCCCTAGATTGACGGGATCTCATTAGTTTGCCTCCCTTTTTCACCATTTTCACTTTCAATATGGACTTTCCAATGCGTTCCCTACGGCCATGGACCGGTTTTATTTTCATTATTGGACTAGACTAGGGGTTCTACTTACATTTGCTTTCTTCAATAAAGAGATTGCAAAAGGTTCTATTACTCTTTTCTTTTTATCTATTTTGGACTCTTTCACCACTGATTGTCCTACTTTTTGGCCTTCTTGAATGATTATCTTTGTTGCGTTCAAAGACTGCGGGATACGGGTTATTGAGAAGACCTTGTGATGAATGACTAGATTGTTTAGCGAACATTATAGCCAACGTCTCATCCTTGTCATCATCACTACGTGTTGAAATGGATAGACTTCAATTGATGGAAGGGTCCACTTCTTTAGGAATGCTGAATTGTCGTTTTTCAAATGATGAGCCTCCGGAACCTTTCCAAAGTTGTACTACCAATTGTAGGTAGTGTATGTAGACTCAGTGCAAAACCGGTACTTGGTGGTAATTGGAGATCTCGCACAAGTGTTGTAGCACAGAAAGCACAAAATCCTTCTCTAAGGTCTAAATTGGCCCTAAAGTGACTCGTGTATTGTTCCACAAAGATTTGGGTTGTAGTTCTCCTAATTGACAGGAATGTTACTAATCGATATACAAAAACAAAACCCCAAGTACTAGTCTAGACCGGATCCAATTCCAATATTCCGGAACCGGAAAACACTTTCTTGATTATACTGCCGGTCTAGGATAATTACTATATATATTTAAACTCAAGTTTAACCTCTGGACCAAGAGGGATCCGCAACTTTGGGATTAAGGAAGGAAGCTTAACTCCTACCCTCCAATTTTAATGTGTCAGGAGTTTTCACAGAATAAACTTGGAAAAGAAAACTTAGAAAAGAACATTGAGAACAAGACCTTCCTCACAACTAGACCGGAAGGGCTACGCAGGCTAGCAGGTCATGCAAGACGGTCTGAGTTCTCCTAACAAAGGCTACAACGACAAACTACCGGACAATCCACGATCTAGGTAGAGAAGGAGAGTCAGGAATTGTGGGAGAGCAGTGAGTGCTTCTTGACAAAAGCCCGCTCTAATCCTCAAAGGAAATCCTACTGTATCTTGTCTACTATTCAATCTCTCCAGGGACCGGATACTTCCTGCATCCGGGCTCACTCCCTCCTTACCCAAGTCTGCAATCACACTGCTCAAACAAAAACACGGACAAGTGCAAAAGCATGCAGCACACAATTGTAAATTGGAAAATACCAATGGGTTTTGCAGATATTCTATTGGGAAAACAAAGTATGGAAATGAACACGGATTACAACTAAAACCTGTCTTTAAATACTAAACTACTTCACCTACTCAAATGACATGTGTCATTCCCTAGGACTAACAAAAGCAACTGAAATGACATGTGTCATTCCTCTCCTAACTCCTAGACTAGTTGACTTCTACCAAATTCAAAAATCCCCACTAAAAGCGGATCTCAAATCCATTAAACCCGGATCCGGTCAGACCAGATACATTCCGGTCTAAAGTAACTATCAAGTAACATCCTAAGTGCAAAACTTGAATCTTCACCTGCCTACCTACTCCTACTCTAAAATTAACTACCACTAAGTCTTCTCCAGCAACTTTGAAGTTGCTTCCAATGGTTTGGTCACTCCTATTTTCCGATTTTGGAGCCGTTCGGTTGTCCATTGTATCTCTGACAGATGTTCTATCTGTTCAACATTCTCCCCCGCACCTGATGGCGTCCATTGACTTCCAGTCCTCTGGTTTGGTTCTGATCCTCTGGTTCCGGTCTTTCAATTCTGAACTTCTGGTTTCGGTTCAAGACAGAAAGTTTAAGTTTCTGTCTTAACTATTTTATCCAATTAAGGATAACCATGGTTTGCTAATCCATACTTACATAGGTTTTCTACTTTTGACCTGCAAAAAATAAAAAAAAGCATGCTAGAAATGGATTACTTACTTACTATTCTATGGAAATAACTAAAGCTTGGTTTCTTAGGTCGCGACAACAAGTGCCTCCTTCCCTTTTCTAATTTGGGTTAGGATTGGACTCCCGGACTTCATGAAACGTATATCTTGATTCTCTTCTACTTCCATGGTTTGGCATTCTCCATCCTTGGTTCATCACTCTTCTTGCTCGCCTATACAGCTTTCAATTGAACCCTTGCGTTCACCACATTCATTGGGACCTTTACCCCCAATCCGCCCTTGTCATTGTCTTTGTTAATATGTTCCGCTTGTGCCACTACCATGGATGGAGACTCGGAAATTGAAATCTCTTCATCCATTTTAGGAGTCCCACTATTGACAAGTGCTGCCTCATTTATTGCTGCATCTTATACATTAGTTCTTCGTCATAAAATGTAGCCTCACCATCTTCACCATCCAAATTGTGCATGTCGTTGTCCATAGCACCCCCGTCATCGGATGCGGGCTCGCCATCTTCTAAATCCTCATTTTTGGAGATAGGCATCTTCCTATCTTCAAAAAGCACGTTCCCATGGTACCATTTTTTCTCATCCTTTTCCTGGGATTGGGCTAAGACTTTTGAATTGGTGTACACATACACCAAATCATCTGCTCTTTGTGGCTTCAACTTGTTCCTAGATTTATTGTGAACAAAGGAATAGTTACTCCAATTTTGTTCACACAAAGAAGAAGAGATTGGTTGTGCTAGTATTCTCTTGGCAATTGGAGCAATGAGCTTCCCACATGCGCCTTCAAAATCCCACCAAGCATGTGCTGACAATTGTTGTTCACTCGGCTCCAACATGTTGTGGAATGGCGGTTCCCTATGCCAAAAGGCAACAAACTCCGTCACCATCTGTTTAAAGACCGATAGTGACATGTTGTGGAATGGTGGTTTTGAAAGTACGACGCCAGCAGTGGATCGGCAAGATCCTGGCTCAAACGAAAAAGGCTCTTAAACCGAACCGGAGATGTGTTTTTCTAAATTTCTCATAATGAGCAAAATCTTGCCCATGCAGGGCGTCTTTGCATCCAAATCACGTAGGCCATATACAACAGGACCCACCAAGTCTTTAAAATTCTGACAATGGCGCTAGAATTGCTTGCTCACAAGTATCTTAGATACCTCCCGAGAGTCAGTGCGAGATTTTGATGTCCATCCTAACTTCCTCATGTACTCATTACATTGCGGGTCCTTCACCATCTGTTGCAATGGACCCTTCACCTTCAATAAATGTGCAATTGTAATGAAATTGGAGGCAAACCTTGTTTCACCCGACATCAACAAGCTATACTTTGGCTTGTACTTTCGAAATATTGCAAGAAGCATATGCCTGTGCTTGAAGAACTTGACTATAGTTTTGGCGTTCTCCACTTGCTCCGTTATCCATTCTTGTTTTCCCCAATCTTCTAGCAACAAATTCAAGGCATGTACCGTGCAATTTTGGAAAAAAATGTGTGGATATGTAGCAGTCACTAGAGCACATGCTGTTGGGTAACAGGCGCATTATCTGTAGTTACCTGGACCACATTTTGAAGGCCCACTTTGACTATGAATATCTCTAGGAGAGAGGCCAAATATGCAGCGTTTTTCTTGGCCCCAGTCGTATCCACCGCTCCTAGGAATTGCTCACCTGCAGAGGACACGAGCATGGCATTTATCAATGGCCAATTCCTGGTTGAGCTCCATCCATCAATAGACAACGTTGCTCCAAACTTCCTAATGTTGTCTGCGGTCCTCTTTTGTAGATTTGTTTGCACCTCCGCCTTTGCTTCGTCAAGCAATTTATTGCGTAGATCGTTGTACAATGGTGGGGTGTGGGGCCTATGGAACTGAGCTGTTCTCTTCACTGCTTCTTTGAACGCTGGATTTTGAGCTACAGCAAATGGTATGTTGGCCGCATAAAAGAACTTGGCCCAGATCTCAATTTTATTTGCCATTTATTGGGCATGTCAAATCCATCCGATAGCCTGCTCTGCCTCTGTGGCCTACAACTTGATCCCCGCGCAGTTTCAAGTTCGCTTAATGTTTGTGTATTTGTATTTCCATCAGAGGCCGTTCAAAAGGGTTGCTCCTGTGCTGTGCATGAGTCTTCTTGTGTAGAAAGAGACGTGTGTCTCCCATTTGAAACATCACTTTTGGCCACAGGCGTGCCATTGCCATCCACATTGTCTCCTGTAGATCTTTGTGGCATAGCCCCATTGCAGCAAAGAAACAGATTTTGAACTTGAGATGTCAACTTTGGACAAAGGCAAGCTCCGTTATCTCTCAAACCTGATGTGCCTTTATATCCTAGAGGGCTGAACAAACGGCTTGTTTTCCTGGCAAACACCAACTTGCAAGCTTTGCATTCTACTTTACCAACTAACAGGGTACCATACCAACAAGACCAATCCTTGCTCATAGTGACCACTTCGGATTCTTTATATTCAAATGAAATTGAAAATGCCACGCAGTAACAGTTTGATAAATTTTGTCAAATATATGACAAACAATGTGAGCACAAAGCCTTGATAACCAAGGCCCCCCTTTCCACTGAACTATACATTACCAAGCAAGGGACCCAAAATTGGGTCGGACCTAGCCCTTGGAAATCATAGCGTTTAGTTTCTCAGGAGTGCTTGCAAATGCCAAATTTCTGGAATTTATAGGTTTGAAGTCGCTAGTGACCGTTGAACAGGGCACAAAGAACACTATTTCGATCCCCAACGGTCGTTTGGTGTCTTAGTTGGACGCAAAGTCGGACGGGCTTGGACAAGGTCGGACGCACTTGGACGAGGTCGGACGGGCTCGGATGGGGTCGGACGCAAATAACTTCCAGACAGGGGTTGGACGGTGTCGGACAATCGGTCGGATGGAGGTCGGACGGGTTTGGACTTTGGTCAGTAGGTCGGTCCGCGGTGGAGAGGTCGGACGCGCTCCCCGTCCGATTGTCGAACGGTCAATTGGCTCAATTAATTTGTATTTGGGTGAATATCAATCAAGGGTTCATGGAGCCAAGGCTTTGACCCTACATACTTAAGGCCATACGCATGTCCAAATGCCTCTTACTTGTGAAAAAAGAGCATACACTTATGGAATTATAGTTGGTGCATTGTTTGGTTCTCCCCACTAAAGCAAATTGTTTGTTTTCCAAAATCTAATCGTCTACATATTTAGTGTTTTTGCTTATTACTATTGTCATATGCGCAATCTAGGCATAAGTATCATTAACACAAAGATGTGCTAAGATAACACAAAATGTTATCCCAGGGAATTCTACGTGTTATTGTAAACTAAAGATATCCGAATCTCTTCCAAAACACACCCAAACAATCCGTCTCAACAATTCACTCTATTCCGGTTACTACAACCTTCCGGAAACCAATCCGGAATCCTTTCTTGCTACTTTCCGGAATCCAATCTGGAATCTGTCCTAGTTCGAATTTTGGTTTTGTCTAGTCACACTCTGGTTTTCTGTACCCCTGTTTTATTGTCAGGGGGTCCACTGTTGGTCTTTTAGAAGGGTAGGGACTCACCACTTGTAGTTCAAACACTCTCTCCACTAATATTTTAAGCAAACATACACAATCCAAACAAAGTTTGTAATAGAGAAAGAGAGGGTAGCAATTCTCACAACTTTCTGGATGGTCAATCCGGAAAGTAGGTTACTCAGAACCACGTCCTATCTCCTTCACTACAACAACAGATCAAAACTTTTGGAATCCACAGTGACGTGTATGTTCTAGAATCTAGACTGATCCGGTAGTTGGCAGGCCTTCTAGATGGTGGAGATATTCCGGTGGCGGTTGCTTATCTCCGCATGAAACCCTCCCTGGGTTCCGGACTCGCATCCACTCTACTTTTTCCGGATTACTATTCCAGCAATTTAAAGACACAGTGCACTAATCCTCTTTCACAAATCCAGAACTTTCATACAAACGCTCACTATTAATCAGACCCAGTGGCCTAAGATCCAGATTCCTCCTCACCCCTGCACACTCGCACTTACACACCAACACACAAGTGACCATAGACACGATATGTAAGAGAATGATCCTAAGGTGTTCTCCTGAATGCTCAAATTGAATGACAAGGGAAGGGGAATGAGAGGCTAGCAAGCCAGCCCGCCCTTAAATACAAAGCAAGGCGACCTAAAAGTCACCAGAAAACCAGGGCAACGACCCAATTAACTGTTCCAAGAAAGCCATTCAGATCCTAAAAGTCCGAAACTTGGCTACTTCCTAAAATTCCGAAAATCCCGAAAATTCCGAAAATCCCTAAATTTTCATAATTCTCTGAAATTTTGGAAATCCCCAAAAAACGGAACTTCCTAAAGTTCCAGAATCTAGATTGTAAATCCCTTCAATTCGAAATTCTCCGGATTCCAATTGGCGTTTACGTCTGGTTCCGGAAACTTAGTTACGGTTTTAGCCTATCTAGAAATTGCTTAATCTACAATCCTAATCTTTTGTTTCTACTTCCCTATTCCTATGCGTAAAGTAAAAAAAAATTATACTACTTTAACACTATTCTATTCTACTTTCTCTATTTTGAGTTTTGCATACCCTGACATGGCCCCCTCTTCAAATGTAAGCGTCCTCGCAAACATCTTCTCCTTCATCCTCTGGTTCCGGATCAGATTCCAGATCTTGACTTGGGCCACATACTTTGAAGATCGTTAAACTGCAGGGATCCGTTGAAAAGATAAACTTTTCTCTACACGGTCCCACCCATTTGATATGCAGTTTATTCGGAAAATTCCAGTAGCGGCTGTTGTAAAGCAACACTTGCCCTCCTTCCTTGATTCCGTACTTCTTAGGAAGTTTGTTATCATGGTATCTCATCCTCTTGACGTGTACTCCCTTTGTTTGCTCCAAAGCTATCTCTTGGGCTTCCTCCAAGTCTTCAAATGCCATGATCTAGAATTCCGGATGACAAATCTAGATTGCAGAATGCAATTCTGGATCACAAATCCGGATTGCAAAATGTAATTCTAGATGACAAATCCAGATTGCAAAATGCAATTCCGGATGACAAATCTAGATTGCAAAATGCAATTCCGGATTACAAATCCGGATTGCAAACTGCAATTCCGGATGACAAATCTCCATGAAATGTCTTCTAATATTCTAGAACCTTCTCCGGGTGAAATTTTTCTTTGAGGTCTACTAATGAAGTGAAAGCCTGGTATCGGTGAAGTCCTACTTCATCTTTTGTTAGTGAGAGGGCCTACACTTGTAGCTTGCTTAGTCTAATATTGCTCAAAGTTCAATTTCAAATCCGAACTTTTGGTCTCAACTTCCGAATCACCTTCCGAAACCTTTCCTAAATTTACAATAAGCAATCAGAATCCCCGGCAGCGGCGCCAAAAGTGTCGTATGCGCAGTCCAGGCGTAAGAATCCTTAACACAAAAATGTGCTAAGATAACACGAAATATCGTCCCAGGGAATTCTAGGTGTTATTGCAAACTAAGGCTATCCGGATATCTCTTCAAAACAAACCCCAAGCAATCCGTAACTCAATCTTTTTACTCTTTCTCCTTCCGGATAAGACTACCTTCTGGAATCTAATCTAGATTTGTCCTTATCCGGAATCCGGTAACTCTCAATCAAAACTCTGATTTTCTGTACCCCTGTTTTACTATCAGGGGGTCCACTGTTGGTCTTTTAGAGGGGTAGGGACTCACCACTTGTAGTTCAAAATACACACACACAAAAAGACACAAACAACTCTCTTCCGGTATTGCTGCTGGGAAGAGGCAGATGGTGATCTTTACAGCTCTCCGAAAGATCCTTCCGGAAAATAGATCATTCAGAATCTACTTTCTACTCCTTCACTAGAACAACAGATCAAGTACCCGGAGCTGGTAGCATCGTTGTTTGAGACTCTCAAACCAATCCGGAAGTTGGCACGCCTTCCAATAGAGCAGCGACTTCCTCTTGGTGTGCGCTTACCTCCGCACGGGTTGACAGCTAGACTTGCTTTGCTACTCAATCAACCAGATTACTATCCCAGTAGTTTAAAGACGCAGTGCACTAATCCTCCTTCACAGATCCAAAGTTCTCTAAAATACCAACTACCGATCACACCCAGTTGACTTAGATCCGGACTCCTCCTCACCCATCTTCCTCACACTTCAATACTCTTGCAAATACTCTTACTCATGCACATAGCCGGATCCAGAAATATCCACAAAGGGGGTCTCCGATTAAAGAAAGCAAAAGAACACAATCAAATTGCACTCTACAAGGCTGGAATGGAATGAGAGGGCAACAAGCCTGCCCTCTATTTAAAATCCAAACTAAAAAGCAAAAAAGCAAAAAGGTCACACCCAGAAAGCATGGTGGCCAATCAAACTAACACCCGAGATACCCAGGAAATCTAGGCCAGTGGCCTCCTAAGAATCCGGAACCGGGTTCCACTTACGAAAAACCCAAGACGGATCAAATTCAAAACAACAAAACAAAAACCCATCAAACTAACTACCTCTTCCGCAATTTCTTCATGCTGCTCCCTGCCTTGGTTGGTGACAATTTCACCGGCGTGCTCTTGGTCTGCGCCCGGGTGATGATCGTGCGCCCTTGAGGCGGAGTAGCCTCGTTCTTCGGCTCCCTTCCGGTTTCGCATTCTTCCTCCTCAATCCTCATTGTTCGAAATCTCCAACGGAATTTTTTTGCCCTTGGGCGGAGAAGCTTGCTGCATGTGGGTGAACCTCTCCGGATAACTCTGAGCCGGATTCTTGATGGCTCCCGATGGTCTGGCCAGGTTACGACAAACTATGGACTTTGGTGTAGCAAAGATTGCAGCTCCAGTTGGTCGAGCCGGCTCACCCGTAAGAAAGGTGAGTCTTATTCCCAGAATCAAGTCTCTTGCCTTTTCCGGTGTTGAAGCTTCCGGTATTGTCACCACAGCTCTTGCCGTCCTCCCCGGAACAGACATTCCGGTTCCCTCCTTTTTGAACATCAAGGACATACTGGTTTCATCGATCAACATATCTTGTCCCTTTATCGGATTTTCCTCCGGAACTGCTTCTCTGGCTGGTCTTTGCAAGTAATTCTGGGCATCCGCGACTTCCGAGAAGCCTTCAAAATCCAACTCCCTCCCCAAGTCAAGTTGTCCAAGCAGCTGCCGCATCTCCGCCAACACCTTCTCCATCCGAGCTTGGTCATCAATGAGCACCCTCAGCACATTCGGTCCGAATGGATGAGCTTCATCCATTTGCTTATTGGTGAAGAGCTAGGCTCGTAACACTTGCTCCGCCGGAGCTGCCACCAAAGTTGACAGATTCCGGACGAGGTTGGAAGCATTTGCCTCCTTCATCCTCGCCACCTTTAGCTCGCTCTCCAGTTGGGCCACCCAAGATCTGAGATCCGTCTTCTCCTGCTGCAGATTCTGAATACGGAGCTCTTGCACCTTCAGTGCCCCCGGATCCGTCCTCTTCCGGATCGTGTCCGCTATTCGTTCCGGGCAACTGACTCCCAAGAGCGTCATGGCCTCGCGGATGTACTCCGCCATCTCGTTGTGGATCAACCGTCACTTGTCGGCCCACTTATGTCCGCGCTCCTAGAACTCTTTTATGTAGTCATTTTCCGGATACTCTAGTTGCGGTTCGTCATCCATCACCACCTGCTTGCCTCACGCAGCTTGATCCGTCGACTTCTGTCTCCAGATTCACTTGTGAATCAAAGGCGGCTGCTCTGATTCCTCCTCTTCGGATTCTCTTGCAATAGGTTGGTCCGGTTGAACTTCTTCCGTAAACCCATACTTGAGGACTTCCTCTCTATGGATGTAAGCATGCATTTCCGGCTCATTCAAAAACCCCTGTTGATGGTAAAGATGAAAAAGATATGGGGTGAACGCGATAGTTTTCTCGGAAGTTGCACGCACAACTAACTTGGAGACTATGTCCATGATTAGTCTACCCCAATTCACCGGCCGGCCTTCCATTGCTCCAAATATGGTGCTTGCTACTATCGCCGTAACCCGGGTCGGCTTCTCCGGATACAGAATTGAAATAAAGAACTCCAGAATCCGGCTATGCCTATCCTCAATACAGTCATGAATACTGTATCCCTCCTTACTATGCGCCGGACCCCGGAACTTATTCTGTCCGGTCCTATCATTACGGGTAGCTAAACCGAATTTAGTTTTTTCCGAAACAAGTATACTTCCGCCCAACTGTGCTCCTTCTAAAGTTTGGGTTGGCCTCTCATAGTCAATTGGTACTGATTCAAAACTCCTACCACGAGTTCTGCAATGGTCTCGTCATTTTTCAAACTCCAGGGGTGTCACAACAATCCGACGCATCCTATTGTCTCTAAGTCCTTCTGTAGGTACTTCCGGACTTCCGGACTTCCGGATCCTTTGGAATCGCCGGAGACATCATCCAAGCCGGTCCTGCCATACTTTACCGACTCGCTAATCCGGTGCAATTGGCATTGACCTCACTACTCTCTCCCTAGCGTGGTCCTAACTCACCACAATTTCACTCTCTAAGCGCAGCACACAAGTACAAGAAGAAAGAGAGAGAAGAAATGGAAGCTGAGCCCTTAAGTACCCGACGTTCGGCCGACAGTTCCCTAGGGGAATGGCTATGAGACCGTTCCCGTAACGGTGCCCTAGGGGTCTAGGCCGGATGGTTACCGGTCGTAGGCTTTCTGGATCCGTCTTTCGTCCTGCGGCTTCCATCTTAACTGGAATATTTATCTGGTTTAGGAATTATAACAATCCAGGTATCAGCTATTTCTAATTTTCTTCTAGCTGACCCGGATTCTTGGACACTAATAACAAATTCAAAAAAATTAGACTAACCCAGTTTTCTCCTATTTTCTATCTACTGGAGTTTTTGTATTCCTACATCTATTAGTAATATGCACACCAATTTCTAGTGTCAAATTGCATATGAGTTGAAAAATTATGAAAAAAAAATGTATACTTCTCATGCCCATTATGTTTGACAAATTAGCAAACAAACTTTTCTTGGGATTGGAGGTGAGATGGACAACTACAAATCATGTTAGCACACTAAAATACACTTTTAAAATTGGTTCCTTAGATTTATATATATGTAAAAAGTTTTACTTATTCCATTTTGATTTTTGAGATGAAAATTATAAGGTGTTCTAGTTTGCGGGCAGTTATAGATTTCCTACCCTAAAATAAACTTTGAAGTCCTTTATTTAATTCAATGTTTAATAGTTTTTGAAAAAAATTAAAGCATAATATGTACATTGTTTGTTCCAACATTACAACCACTGGGATTGATATTTTTCAATTCCATAATTAAATTTTTTTGAATTTAGTGTTTTGAACCATTTTCTACCTCTTGCATCTTCCTATTTTTTCCCTATGTGTTTTAAAATTCCAAATGATCTAAATATTTTCAAGCATGTAGCCAACTTTGTTTGAAGAATGAATCCAAGGAGTAACTACCATTTTGGACATTTTTGCATTTAAATGTGACCTTGTGAAGTGCAACTGCCCATTTTTTTGCAGGGTCCAAAAAAGGTTTTTTGGCAATCAAAATGCTAATACTTTATAATCTACAAGGTGAAAAATTCGGAAATTTTTTCTACACATTCAAAAACAAGTTAATCACAAAATCCTGCGTTTTTTTTGTCCACAAATGCTTTATTCCTAAAATTTAGTACTTGTACTAGAAATGGCAGTTCTGGAGTGATTTACTATTTTTGGTGAAAACATAGTCTGTGACCTTTACGGGTAAACCACTCACATCAAAACAAATCTCACATTTCAAAGCGACCAAATATGGTCACTTGGGCTGTCTGGCATTTAGAGATTCATCCCATCATTGACAAAAAAGTAACTTGTAATAGAAGGACGCAAATCACATAATTGCCCAAAAGGTGTAGTACAAAATACCATAAACTGATAGCAAATCAAAACAAATTTGCATTCCCAACATATTTATATATTAAGAGAAACTCATAAACACCATGAATACAATGCTTTAGTAGTACTAGATTCTCCTGAGATCCAAACAATACTCTATGCAATTCTATCCTATTACAAAAAAAGGCCACCGAGCACCGGCACTATATATTATCACCGCTACTTTCTCCCAATACACGAGACGGACCCTCTTCACCCATAAGTCTTGCACTTTTGTGGCTAGGTGTACGCATAGGACTTGTTCCAATAGTGGGCCGTGCGGACCTAGCTTCCAAGTCAATGATGCCAAACTGTCGTTTTGTTTCCGAAGAGTGGTCATCTTCATCTTCCATCCTCCATTTCTGCTTCCGCTTGGGAGACAAGTCGACTTCCCTGCTTTCAACGCTTTGAGTGCATTATCCACTCAATGTACCAAGGCGTTGATCGCTTCGTCATCATCTTGCATGTATAACCATGTAGGTCGATCTCCTCCCATTACAAATTCCCTTGCCACTTATGATGTCGCCCATCCTCTTATCAAATTCCCTTGCCACGTCTATATAAAAATGCCTTGTACATGACTGCCCATCTATTTCCACAAGAGCACAAACTTCTGCGGCTTCTCCCAACTTTGACAAAAGAAGGGCCCTGCCTATCAAACTATGATCGTACGCCGAGTATTGCTCATGGAACTCTTGAGCATGCTCCTGCTCTATTCAATTGCCATTTCCATAATTATGCACCTCTTTTCGGGAAATTGGAAGAATTTCTTGTGTTGCATGCTCCAGTGTCCTTCCATGCTGCAACAAAACATTTCACAAGCCTCATCATCTGCAATACCTCTGGCCCGCAACTCCACTTCCCTGTCTTTGGTCATCCACACGTAAGGATCCGGCTCATACATAGACGTCTGGATTAGGTAATGCACTTGGGCTAGTGAATCCCACGTTAGAGGTTTTCTCCAATGCAAGTAATTTTGAAATTTGTATGGGGCTTGGTCAAGTGGAAGGTTCCATCAATTGTATTTGTAACCAAGGGGTATACCTTCCGAGATCCCAAGCATTTTGTAGAACCTTGAGCTGAAAGGAGAATGATACTCGGGATAAACCAAACGACACAGAGACGCTTCGACAATACATGTGACATGACACCTGCCCTCCAAGATTCCCATGGAAGGATCACGGGCGTGCACTACTTCCTTCTCATTCTTCTTGATATATGCTGAGAGTGTGTTGTAAGGGACCCATCCTTCCTCTGCTTCCAAGGTCCAATTGATGTGGGGATGTTGGTTGTTCTTTGCGTGCTTCAAGTGCTCAAACATTGCATCCATGTCTCCCCAACATGTAATGTCGGTGGATCCCCTTGGATGTACCTCGAACATCTGCTTCATCCGCTAGAGAGAGCTCTCCATGGCATTGCATTCATCATCCGACTTCATTGCTAATTTCAAGACCCTTTTATTGCTCGGGATACTTCATGAAAGACACAGCATCAATGATCAGTTCAGGCGATACTTTGGCCAGTTCCTCTGCAAATTCCGTAACCTTCGAAGACATTTCTTTCACAAATCCCGCTACTATGGTCAATGAGATTGCGGTTCTGGCAAATGACTTCCAGCTTATGTCAGATTTCGGAAAAGGGCGAGAGCTACCAGGCTCGACATCCGATACAGATGGTCTTAGTCCAACCTAAAGCTCCTTCCATTGAGCAGAGCACTGCACCAAGGCTTCCAATTTCTTCAGGTTTGGCATGTGACGGAGAACCTCCAATTGCAAGGGAGGAATAGCTGACACTCTCAGATACTTGCTTGCAATGTCTTTGCCATAAATGGTGAAATCCCTTGTCACGCCATGGGCTAGTTCTTTATTTCTTATTGACCGATGCCATTGAACTTGAGGGCTCCATATTGGGCTCGACGACACTGTCCCGTCTGGATTCAAAGGTACATGGGTCAAGAGATCTAGAACATTGCTCTCTAAAAGATTATCAATTTTAGCATTGGCCCATGCAACTTGTTCTGGTTTAGGGTCCTCTTGATGTTCTTGTAGTGGAAAAAGGGCCCCACATTTGCTTAGAACGTTTTCCTCGTTTGGAACCATACTTCCTGGAACTACGGTTTCTATGTTTGATGTGCACATCAAAGCCGTTAAAAGAGTAAGAAACACCTCTTCCTCCGGATCTCCCAAAGAGGCATAGCTCACTATTGCTGGGGTCTGCGTGGAAGCCAACGGTAATGCATCACTTGGGCCCTTAGTGATGATTGTCTGCGGCATTGGAGTATTTTTTAATACTTTTCTTGGTTTTAGTGTCCCATTTGGCCTTCCCTGTGGATTGTACAAATCCAGAGTATCTTTTTGATTGCTCTGAAGATGCAATGGCATTATGGCTATTGTTGGAAACGTGCTCCAATCCACCTTTCGGGCTATTTGGAGTTCTGCCTACACCATGGAGGCCAAGCAATAGTTTATGTACCCCTTACTCATTGGTTTGCCCTCAAAGAGTGCCTTCCACACCTCCAACGACTGATGCACAAAATGCTGGTCATTGCAAGTCCATGGCTTGCAACTAAAATCATGCGTTTAAGCGGCATGGGACTCCCTCGGCCACAACTTGTTGATGTGGTACATTTTTACATACTTCTTGCACATCCTGGAGTTCCAATATTCCGTTGTCTCCTTCTCCCAATCTGGCTCCGCTTTGATGTTAGGGTCATTCAAAATCTCCTAGTGGAGCTTGTGGGTTGCCCTCTTTCATTTAGTTTTCTTACTGCTTTCCGCCCTTGAATTCATCCCACTAGTACCCGCAACACCTTCACCACTCATGACTGTCGCTTTGAATTTGTAACCTCTTCAACAATCACTACAAGTGACCCCCTTGAAACACGTGTATTTCAATCAAAAAAAGAGTGTATGTTGTTATGAAAAATGAATGACCCCAACTCTCCACCATGTAGGGGCATTTGACACGGTTCTAATACCTCTGAGGAGGGAAGAAGTGAAGAAAAATGAGCAGCCCGTCCGATCTTATAGTAGTTGGATGGCAGACCTAAGCTTGGTCCGGTATCGGACCTGCCTCGGATGTCGCAAAGCGGCCTCGGACCTGAGGTTCTGCAGACAGACCAACGCCGACCGCTTTGGATTTGGATAGGGAGTATGCCGTCCGAAGGCCGGACCGGGCCGTCCGAACCCTAAGCGGATTAAGGCTGGCTTTTGGACTGCGGCGGCCGCTTTTAGACTGCCTTCTGATGCCCCATCCAACCCCCGTCCGATGCCCTGTCCGACCCCCGTCCAACCCGCCGTCCGATCAGGTGGCCGAAGTAGATGAGTATAGGATCCAATGACCCATGGATCCTTTTCCAATGCCTATTATTCATGATATAAGCGTCCAATGCAACAATGGCTGCAGAAATCAGGAGATAAGAAAACCTTGAATTCAAGATATTGCAACATCAAATGTCATCCCGAGTAGGACCATAGTCCTTCAAAGGCATGGCCGTAAGTGGTGGGCTCTTTAGAACTCATTTGAGTTTGGGGTAGTCTACAGTTTGATTCCTAATGACATCCTCTAGCTTGTTTGATGATGTCACCCCCTTGATTGTGGGATTTGGTTTGGTCATGGTAGCCAACCATATAAAAAAACAAAAACAAAAAGCGTCCAACCAATTTGTGTTTGTATTTGGGAGGAAATCACGATTTGCTTGTAGAGAAGGGAGGTGATGAAATGGAGGGCTTGAAAGGGGCAATCTGGAGTTTCGGAGCGAAATGTTTGTAGTACCACATAACCACAAACATCTCCGTCCGAAACTCAAAATCATGTCCTCCAAACCCTCAAAATTCAAAACCTGCTTCTTCACAAGCAAATAATATTTGTTGTTCACGTACAACCCCGCCTTAGCTTGACGTTTTTTTTGGAGGGGGGTTAAATAACATTTAGATTGCGACCATGATTTGATTTTGATTTGATTTCTTTAAATTAGAACCAAGTTTTACATGATTTAATTTTGCTACTTCACATGTAAATGGAGCCAACATTATTTCATTTTGTACACTTCAAATAAAACCCAAGCCACCATGATTTCACTATGATACTGCACATATAAAATGAAACCACCTTGATTTAATTCACCTACTTCAAACTAAATCCAAGCCACCATGATTTAATTTTGCTAACTCACATTCAAATCAAGACACCATGATTTAAATTTTGCTTCTTCACATTAAAATCAACACACCATGATTAAATTTTGCTACTTCAAATTAAAATCAAGCCACCAAACTTTAAATTTTGCTGCTTCAAACTAAAATCAAGATACCATGATTTACATTTGGCTACTTCACCCTAAAATCAAGACACCATAATTTAAATTTTGCTATGTGAAACTAAAACCAAGCCATCATGATTTAAATCTGTTACTTCACATTCAAGTGAAGCCACCATGATTTAATTTTCCCACTTGAAACCAAAATCAAGCAACTATGATTTAATTTTTGCTACTTCACATTAAGATGAAGGCGCCATAATTTAAATTTTGGTACATGAACTAAAACCATGATTTAAGTTTTGCTACGTGAAACTAAAACCAAGCCACCATGATTTAGATTTTGCTACTTCACATTCAAATGAAGACACCATGATTTATGTTTTGCCATTTCAAACCAAAATCAAGCCAATTTTGCTACTTCAAACAAAAATCAAGACACAATGATTTAAATTTTGCCATTTCAAACCAAAACCAATCCACCATGATTTTTAGAAGGATATCCAATTTTTTTTTATCAATACGGTCTAGCGTTGATTCATCTCTTTTCCTAGAAAAATAAAAAATACCCACATGCCTCCTTATAATGGTGTTGTCATTTATTTCATAAGGATAAACACAATTTTTTTATCATTATGGTCTAGCATTGATTCATGTGTTTTCCTACAAAAATAAAAATACCCATATGCCACCTTATTATGGTGTCGTCATTAATTTCATAAGGGTACCCATTTTTAGTGCATCAGTGTGGTTGATCCACATTTTGTTTACAAGAATAAAAATACCAAATTCTTTGAATTCTCTCTTTAAGCTTCTAGAAGATTACCTGTTTGGACATATTCATCATGCAAAGTTCATTGATGTTGACAGACAATTGTTGATTTGTGATGCAATGCTTTCAAAGGAAACATTGAAATGGGGATTTTTTGGGGAGTTAATCATCACATTTTAATATAATATTAGAGATTCCAAACTTCAACAAAATTGCATACATACAAGTCTAAATGTTTGCTATATTTTTATGGAGTTATAGACTTGTATGCATGGAAGCTTACAAAATGTGCCTACAAAAACAAGTAGTGTGTGTAGAAATTATTTTACATGAACTAACGTCATCGCATATTCTGAACATTAGAATATTATTAACGTATTCAGGGTGAAGGATGTACAGGTTAGGGTATAGGGTTTAGAGTTAGGATTTAGGATTTAGGGTTAGGATTTAGGATCAGACGGTTCCAAGGTTCGACAAAAGGACGGCAACATTTGGGTTTAGGGTTCATTTTCTGACACCAATTTCAAGTTCTTGCAACATAGCTTTAGAAAGGAATCTGCAGGAGGTTCAGAAATCACAATGCATACTCACGTGAATGCAATTTGAATTAAAACTCCCGCGATTTTTGTGCTCCACAGGATCTAGGCTGTCCAATCAGATTAGCGTCCAACCACCTTGGCGTCTGACCATGCAGCCGTCCAAATGTCGTCGTCCTTTCATCGGACCCTAGAACCATCTGATCCTTTGGCCGTCCGAACCTCCATGCATCCGCTCCTTGAGGCGTCCAAAATTGCAGCGTCCAAACTTGCAGCCGTTCAAACTTCCAAGTGTCCGACCTTAGAGGCGTCTGACCCGCCACGCGGCCGATTTTGGGCCATCAAAGTCCCACTGTTCGAACCTAGAGCCGTGCAACCCTCCATCCGTCCGACCCTCCTAGTGGCCAATGTGAAGTCGTCCGACCTTATTTATGTCCGACAAGTCACGATTCTGGTCGTCCAAATTTGCTACCGACCACCCGTTGCCCCGTTCAACGATCGGTCAGTCCCTCCGACCGATTTTTCCGTCCTCTTTGGTCGTCCCCCTTACGTTGGTGGCTATGCAATTAGACGTCCGGTGCTTCATGGCCGTTCGATTTGGACATCCGAACCTCAAGCCGTTCAATGTCGACAGCAACGTACGCCCCGTCCAACTGCTTAAGGGCTTGTTGGACACCTCATTTTTCACATTTGTTTCCCTTGTGGAATATATTGATCCAACGCCTTCAGGATTCTGCGCACCCCTTCTGACTTGGTGTGTGAACGGCTATGACCTGTGGTTGGACACTGAAGTGTTGTCAGCACTTGAGGTTCCGAAAATAATTTGTTATTATAAAGTGCAGGGCCCCATCGATCCTTTCCATTCTAACTTCAAAGCATTGCACGGATGTATTGAAAAATCAATTATGATTCGAAAATCGATTCCTAAAAACTTCACCAAAGTTACCATGCCATGTGGAGGAAGTGTACCAAAGGGAATATCACAGGAAATGAATTGGGAAGATTGGAAAGATCTTCTTTGCGTAGCGGAATTTGGATGGCAAGAGGAGCCCAAGAAAGTGTGGGATTGCACAACATGCAAAAACTATGTGAAAATGACACACATCTCCAAACTGTGGTCACATGAACGTGCGCCAATACAAGTTTGACGTTGGGAAGGGCAAATGACCACGTGCAAGAGCATCCATTTTGTTTGACGATATGAAGAGATTCTATTGGCATCCAATTTACCAATGTCAAAAACAAATCTCATGACCTATTTGACCATGGCCATGATTTGGGCGGAGATTGTACTCCACAAAGATGTAGATTGGAAAACAGTGTATGGAAAAAATGTGAAAACTTTGAATTGCCGACATCACATGATTTATACCAATTGGATTGGAGCAAGCAATTGCTTGCCATAGTAGTCCAATTGAGGCCATTTTGGAATGCCATCGTTTGTGTTGTCTGACGCAGAGGATGATGTTTTGGTTGACGATGATGTTCCCGATGCTCAAGCACCTGTGACATTTGGAGAGAGACACAAACGGGGAGAAGCTCGCAAAGACATTGAGTACGAGGAACAGATGTGAGAGGCAATGCGTCAAAGCGTGCAGGACTGTGGTTGACAACATGGGCATGATCCATCACGCCATCGTGACCATAGTTCACGTGCCCCACAAGATTTGGGAGGAAGTTTACAATACGGTAATGCATCCCGAGGAGGCTCTCAAAGCAAAGGAGGAAGCCATGGAACCATGTAGCATGGTGGTACTAACAAAGGAGGATCCCAATACTATTTTGGTACCAGAGCACTTGCTTCATACTATAGTAATGCCACCTAAGGTGTTTGTCAAAGCGAGGGAGGAAGCCATGAAAGCATGCCGTATGGCGATGCTAGCCAAGAAATCCCTCAATACTATCCTGGGAGCATTGTACCCGCTTCATATCAGCATCATGGAGGTTCTTATTTTGGTGGTTCAAGTGAAGGAGGGTCGTAGCACAATGTTGCCATTCCTCCTCCGCCTTTTGGAGGTCCTTACTATAGAAATTACAAAAAAGGAGTGGCACCAAGTAGACAAGGAGACGCCTATGGTGGAGGACCATATCTTGGTGTTTATGGGTTTGGTTGTAGAGGCCCAAGTTAGAGAGATGATATCAATTTTGATTCAGAGTGAAGCGGTGTTTTGTCTTGTAGTGTGAGCCTGAGAACCTGATCCATTGATTGTAATGGCCGTGGAATGTTGGTGGTGGCAAGCATTATACAGTGATGTTGGGGAATTGCAGTTTCTAATTTTGTATCGTGGCAGAATTAAGTTTTTATGTCCATATGTAAGTACATCAAGGTTTTCACACCGGACAAGTCGCCCGCCTGCCCGCTTGTCCAGTTGAGGTTCCGCCCGTCTGATGTAGTCAACATATAGTTGATTTTATCTTTAAGTCCCCACCCCGTCTTTAAATCCCCGCCTTTAAGTCCCCTAAGTTCTCCCCCAATCCTTTAAGTCCCCGCCCAATCGCCCACCTTCATGGTTTTGGTTTCTATGCAAACGGGCACGGACTGTCTATTCGTTCGGGCCGGTTTGCCCATCCGTTCGAGACATCCAATTATCCTAGAACGCCCAATGTGACAACCCTGAAGTACATTGGTAGACATGTGATGGTATTATTCTTGAATACCATTGTTGTATAACCAATGTTTTTTTTTTAATATAAATATGGAATCGGACCAATTTCTACAACTGTCTAGCATATGTAAGTCTCCACAAAGAGAAAAATGATTGCCATACTTACCTCCAAAAATGCATTGTATAAGTTATTTTTTCAAGAAATGACTGGCGCAGCACACTGTGTCCCCTAAAACATAGTCCATATCTTTTGCATAAGCTTGTAGTCCCAATAGAGTGAACGAAAATTTCACATTTAAATCCGAAGCATAATGTTACCGGAAAAAAAGGAAAGAATTCACTTAAATCTTTAGTAATGTCAAAGGAAACTTTCACGGTCGGCTCTTGAATTCTATTTGGGCATTAAAGTTAAAGGTGACTTAACTTGTGCTCCATGCCTTCATTTCACTGGAAAAAGTTAATGTATTCTGAAATAAATAATGTCATTTGATCATTTCTATGATGGCTCTCAAAAGTATTCACTATAGGCAACAAATCTCTCCTCAGTCTAGGATGTTGTGTACCAAAAACGAACAATTTCCTAGCTTCTCAGAGTTGGCTTGGATTTTTCAATTTTTACCCGGTAGTGGACCTAATGAGTGCAAATTTTATTGGTTCATATCCCCCACTTCTTAATGTACTTAGGCAATGAGCTGCCATTTTTTATTCCAATTATCTACTTTCCTAAATGTCTAAAATGGGTACCGTTTTTTGTTTTGGTGGTGGATTTATATTCCCTTCCCTTTCTTTTTGGCTTTAGTTTCCTTGCCATTCATTCTCCATCCTTTTTTGCTTTTAGTTTCCTTGTCAATCATTTCCAATTTTTTTGCTTTTAGTTTCCTTGTCATTCATTCTCCATCCTTTTTTGCTTTTAGTTTCCTTGTCATTCATTCCCAACTCTTTTTGGCTTTAAGTTTCCTTGTCATTCATTCCCCATTCTTTTAAGCTTTTAGTTTCCTTGTCATTCATTCTCATTTTTTTTCAACTTTCTTTTTCATTATCATTCATTCCCCATTTTTTTTTTTTTCAACTTCTTATTATTTATTCCCACCTTTTTTTGGCTTCAAGGTCCTTGTCATTCATTCTCCTTTTTTATTGGGCCTTCAGTTTCCTTGTCATTCATTCCCAAATTTTTTGGGCTTCAAGTTTCCTTGTCATTCATTCCCCATTTTTTGGGGCTTTCAATTTCCTTGTCATTCATTCCCAATTGTTTTCCAAGTGTTAACCTCTAAATGCCCAAGCCACCCAAATTTGGTGTTTACAGAACTTTGAAGTTAAAAAAAAACTAATTAAGTTGCTATTTTTAGTAGTTTATATTTTTACAAATGGCCAATTCTTCAAGTCTATTTTTAGCACCAAAAACCCTAAACCCTTGAAACTAACCGACACCAATACCGTGCTCATTCTATTTGTCCCTACTCAGAACCCCGTCCAACCCTGACCCCAACCGACAACCTGTCCAACCCCGTCTGAGAACCTGTCCAACCAAACCGTCCGAAAATCCGTCCGACCCAGTCGTCCGATACCTTGTCCAATCCACCTGTTCAAGAACCTGTCTGACAAAGTGTCCTAGACTTGTCCAACCCTAAACCGACCAATCGTCCGAAAAGATGTTCGACCCACCCATCTGATACCCCGTTTGACCAACCCATCCAAGAACCGTTGCGTCCAACCGACGAACCCTTCCAGGAATTGCTGCATCCAATCGACCAACCTGCCCAAGAATTGTTGCGTTTGATGAATTGGCCGTCCGAAAACCCGTCTGATACCCTATCCGACGAACTCATCCGATAACCTATCCAATGATTCCATCCAATACTTGGCCCTGTCGTCCGATCAGTCAGCTTCATCGGATAGCCTTGTCGCGATCGACTGATTGGACGGCAGAGAGTTGATCTAACCGCCGAGAAGGCCGTCCGACCAATATAAGAGGGGCAGACAACCCGACTGCTTTTACTCTTGCCTTTTCCCTTGTGTTCAGCAAGAGGAGAGAAGAGCTTGGTGGTTCATCCTCCATTGGCTCCTTTCTTAGGGAAGGCAAGAGTCAAATTACAAGGGCCCTTTTATTGCCATTTTTTCAGTTTTTGCGTAATGGTGGGTTTTTTCTTTTGGATTTGAAGTGAAATTGCAAGTCCAATTTTGTCTTTTGAATATTCATTGATAATACAATTCAGCAAGATGCCCAAGCCAAAGAAGGGCGCAAAGGGCAAGCAAGTGCGGTCAAAGGATGAAGAAATTAGGATAGCTAGGGAATATCCCACAAATGCTTGCAAAGCATTTTTGATCAAATTTACTGTCAAATTTTATGAGTCCAAAACCACCACGTCCCTGGATAGCAAATATGTTAGATACCAAGAGGAGTGCATTCGAAAATTCAAATACAACATGATGCAGAAGATTTTAGAAGCACTGAACGTTCCGCAATGGAGTCATCAAATGGACAAACTGCGCTTCAACAAATTCTTGGCAAATAGGGTGAACGATGCATTTTGGAATGCCAAGGTGATTTTAGAAAAATACAGCAAGAGCCACCGTGCACAAGATCCAGACTTTGAGCAAGTCATTCTCAAAGCAGACTTGTTTATTCAAAGGTGCCGTCCATTTGCTAATTCACGGAATAGGCAAGGGTCAATGTTTTGATGGAAGAACATTGAGGGAATGGCGGAATTGCAGAAGGGGCGACAGCATCTCATAGCGCTTCTAGAAACAGCAAGGGTGATTTCACAAGATGACAAAGTCATGAAGGGCGGGTATGCAACAATTCGTAGGGTCCAAATTGAAGGATGCCCTGGGATACCTGCGTTTTTGGAGTTTGCATCAAAGGTATCTTGCCAACAAAGCATACAACCAAAACTCACAAAATTAGAACACCAAAACAAATCAATGGCAATAAGGATTCCACATGATGGAGCCATACAATTTTATGCAGTCCATGCAACAAACAACGAAGGGTATTCATATTGGTGGAACGGCAGAACACTGCGGCAAATGTTGAACTTGGATATGCAATATCCAGACAACATAGGTATCGCATTGGCTTGTGCAAACGCTGAACCCAAAGAGGTGATTCAAGCTTTCCGTCTTGACCAATGGAGGAGGAAGCGCACGGAGCTTGTGTGGGCATTGCTGCACATCATGAATGTGGTGCACAATGCTGGACATCTCCACAATGATATTTCCCCGGACAACATCATGTTTCACTTTCTTGAAGATGAGTGACTGGTTTACATTGGAGTTTGTGATTAGGGCTTGTCTACTTTTTGTAGCTAACCACCGTTGTATACGTTCACATTTGCGGGTGAAAAAGAAGAAGCTTTGCAAAGGAGGTGGTGGATGGACTCCAATATTGCATATTTGCATAAGAGAAATGCGGATGTGGAAGTCATTCCCAATTTATCATAAAAATCAAAGGAATATGTGGTGGGTTGCATAGCTCAAAGGATCAACAAATAGTGCATGTTAGTGGCCTACCACAAGCTACACTGGGAAACACAAGGACATACAAAGTTTAGCCATGAGGATTTGGCAATGGTGTTTCATCAATATTTGGAGCAACTGTGCAATGAAGACGATGGTTCACGAGGTAGTTTGGTCAAAATTACAAATTGATTTACTAATTCTTACAATTGGCCTATACTAGAGGAACACTTTTGACATTCATATTAGTACTTCAATGTACTATATAGACAGGCTATAGAACTGTAGAAGTATTTAATAAACGTAGAAGTGAAGATTTACGTATGCGGACCATGCGGACTATATAGTATTATGCACCACCAATATATACCAATTTATGTGCAATTGGATTTACATTTTGAATTCTATAGTGTTTTGGAATTGTATATCATCTCCACCATTTTTCTATATGAAATATATATATTGCTTTAACGAAAAGTGCATAAATTCTTCTTGATGGATGTTGGATTGATAAGGTTGTGTGAGAAGTTGTATGATTTCTCATGTGTGCGTGCATGTAATAGGACAATGCAAATGGAATACACTTCATGAAGGTTTTTATTAGTATCTAAACCCTAAACATATTTACATTTTTTTCAGAAACCTGAACTATGTACATTGTAAAATATATGCACCTAAATGAAGCAAACAAGTTCTTTTGCACCCTGCTTGACCAGATTTTTTGGCTTTGAATCTTTTTAGTTCAATTTTTTTGCACTACTAATTTTCATTTTCTACTTCTTTATGTTTAATAGTTCTATTTAAGAATATACCACAAAAGGTTAGGAAAAAAATCACTCAATTTTCACTCATAAAAAATTGTTAAGTAGATGTGGATTCAAGATTGATGAAAAAACTAAATTGTTAACAGCTTTTAGATGGAATTGAATAACAATAATCTCAAAGGTCAAATAGTTGTAGCAAGAAAATCTAACCATGTCTAACAATTTTATTTCAACTATTATAAAAATCACATTTGAAAATGAGTTCTATAAGTTATTTTTTGAAGAAGATGGTTGGATTGCCCAAAAAATTAAGATTGTCCACAGCCTCCTCATAATTAGTCCAAATTAAATGAAACAAATCCTCACATGTAGACAAAAATATACTCTTTGAGAAAAAAATTGAATGAAAAATTATTTTGACTTATGTGATTTTTTGGGTGCGGTCCATAAAAACTCCATTTTTGCTTATTGAGTTATTGAGCTATGACTTTTGCTCCCAATCGTCAATTCAAATTAAAATAATATATTTACAAAGCTCTCACAAAAGTACACAACCTCAAAAAATCCCATAAAACATCACCAAAAATTGAGATAGTAAGAACCTGTTCAAACCCAAATTGTCCGCCGAGGAGACAAATGATCCTTTAGAGGTTAACCCCTAAATGCCCAAGACACCAAAATCTGGTGCTAGCAAACTTTGAAGTTAAATAAAACTTCATCAAATTTCTATTATTATTAGTTTATATTTTTAGAAAGTACTTCTTGAAGTCTAATTTTAGAAACAATAATCCAATCTTGAAAATAAATGATAGTGATTTTTCTTTTCAATTTTTTGTACAAGGGTTCCATTGCAATCTTGACTTCCTATAGTGTTGAGCGCTCTTGGAAATGAGCCTCAAATACATTAGATCTTGGAGGAAAAATCACATTCAAAATTCCTTTCAAAAAATTGTAGAGTAGATTTTAAGAAGTCATAAATTGATCAGGGTTACACAAGTTAGGTCGTTTAACCTCATATTTTTTTGGTCACCAACATTTTAGAATTGACTAGTGTAAAGAAGATTGAAAGATTTCTGCAATTTAAACACCCTCATGGTCAAATGTTCTAATCTTTCACCCCATAAGTGATATTGTTGTGTTTTCTTTTCCTATGAGATCTTTACCATGTCCAGTTTGAATTTGTATTGTTATAATTCAAAAAAAATTGTTACAACTCATCAAAATGTTGGCATTTTGTTCAATTTAGAGCAAATTCTAAGAAGCCCCAAATAGGCCTTGGGCATTTAGGAGTTAAACCAAAATACTTACAAAATCTGAATAGCCGTCCGACCTCCCTCCCGCCAATCCGACCCTCCCTCCCGTCCGACTTTCCTCCCGCATGTCCAACCTCCGATGGAGTGTCCAAATTCCCGTTCGACCTCCGACCACCAATTGGAAGGGCCGTCTGACCGCAGAAGTCCCGTCCAAAGGCCCATCCGACCTTCCGCTTGCTCGTCCGACCTTTGACGCCTTGTCCAAAGCCACGTCCGACCTCCTGCTTGCCCGTCCAACCTCTGACCGCCAATTCAATGGCCCGTCCGACCCTAAACCGCCCTTCTGAAGGCTCATCCAACCTCTGATCGGCCATCCAAAGGCTTGTTCGACTTCTTGACCCCCCGTTTGGCTGTCCACTGGACGGGGTTGAGTTGTCAATATCGAACGTCCGGGACCAATTCACGTCCAAAATCCGGACGTCCGGACGTAGCGTTCGACCGGACGCAGTGGGTAAAACCGTCGTAAAAAAAAATTACCTTAGGTAATTCAGACGCCACGGTCGGCGGTCGGCGGTCGGTCTGACGACCGCGTCGGTTGGCTGACGGCGGTTAGTCTGACGACCGCGTCGGACGGCTGTCGGTCGGCTGTTGGTGTCGGTCGGCAAGATCCAGGAGATCGGGGCGGTCAGGGCGGTCGGGGAGATTGGGTTCAAGACGACAGTCACTTACTCACTTTAACTCCTAAAACTCCAAGACCATTTTTTTGCCAAAAAGCACTCAAAACTGCCATTTTTATAGCAAAGAGTAAAAAAAATTGAAAATTATTTTTTTTTCACATCTGATTGTAGGATCTTATACTTAACTAGTATGGCAATGTGCGGAAAAAATTTCAGAATTTTTGACCGCATACATTGCAAGATATCTGCGTTTAAAGTGAAAAAGACAAGTTTTTCAACACATTGTGGGACTGGATTTTTTGACTTTGAACATTTTTAACTTGAAATTTTTGCACTACAGAGTTTTGAGCTTTAAATCTTTATAGTGCATAATTGAGTTGAGAGTCTACCAAAAAAAAATCAAATCAAAGAAACCTAATTTTTATTACTAAAAGAATTGTTAAATAGAAGTAGGTACAAGATAGAAGGAAAATTTAACATATTAATATCTTTTATATGGAAATAAAGTGCACTAATCCCAATGGTGAGATTGTTCTAGCAAAAATACTAAACCATGTGGAACTATTTTTTTTGAAAAATTATAAAAATTGCATTCAGAAATGAATCCTACAAGTTATTTTTTTCAGGAAGATGCTCTAAGTGCCCAAAAAATGAGATTGTCCTTTAACTTTCTCATAACAAATCCAAATGGAATGAATCAAAGCTTTCCAGATAGACAAAAATATAATCTATGGGGAAAAAAATAAAAATAAAATAAATTTGCAAAATTTTTGTTGCTGTCACTTCTCCCCTCTTTTGAGGTTATTTGGGCATAACTTTTGTTCACGGGCACCGATTGAAAAAAAAATTATATTCCCACAAAGCTTATCAGTTCTTCTATCTTCAAAGAAAGTTTCAAAAAATCAAGACAAAAATGCAGCCCATAGGTACCTACCCGAACTCCAAATTGTCCTCCAAGGGGACAATGGGACTTTAGAGGTTAATAGGGACGGGAATAATTTTAGAACAAATAGGGCAGATTAGCCATTGCAATTGCAGACACTTGGGGGTTTGTTTCATTATTGATATTGAAGAGGTCACGGGTTCAAATCTTATTGTGTACCTTGTTATTCGTTTTCAATAATCAGCTCTTATAAATGTTTATAAATTTGCATTCTACTTCAACTTAAGATGGGGTACTATGGAGATTTATAAGTATTTATGAGAGCTTTTAGCTAGGCCTCAATGTTTTTCCATTCATTTTTTCAATTTCATCCACAAATGTCAAAGTCTTCTTAAGAACTTCTAAGAGTTCATTCATTGTTGAACAAAAATCCAACATTTCCATAGATTACATCAATTCTTTCTGAATTTTAAGTGTATGAATTCAATTTACACGTATTAAACTAGGACAACTATGAAGGTGAAACTGTTCACTACATATAATTCTTGCAATATATTATACCTCATTGAAGAAAGAAAACACATAATCAAACTTTATTGGATTGTACTCCAACAGTTTGAATACCAAACAATCCTAATGATGTTTTCTACATCACTAAGCAAAGTAGACAACTTGTACTACAATATAAAATTCTACCAACCAATTACCATTATGTGCTCTATGTATGATGAGCATCAAAACATCTAAGCGGTTCAGGGCGTTTCAGTCTCTAAGGCTTGTAATCACTATTTCCTTTTACCTCAGCCCCACTACAATCTCCTCTACTTTTCCATTCCACGTCTTCGTCGGATGTGACTTCCATATCGTCTGATGAAGAATTCAAAGTTGTCACTCCTCCCTGTTGTACTTGCCTTGATGTGGATAATCTCCTTGGTTTGTCCTCCCTCTTTTCCCTTTTTACTTTTAATATGGCGTTCCTCCTATCTTCTTTAAGGGAAGGAATCGTCTTCATTTTTCCCTTTGAGGAAAGAAGACATGCATCAAGGGGAGTTCAACCTACACCTTGTCTCTTGGTTGGACTCGCTGCAAAAGGCTCCATTTTCCTTTTCCTTTTGGATTTTATGCAGTGTTGGGCATCCAATTTCACTCTTTCAGCCTCGGCGACGGTCGCCGCGGCCGCAGTCTGATCTGAACTGCTGCCGACTGCGTGCCGACCGACCTCGGCGACCGCTCCGATGTGACCGACCGCCCGAACCGGAAAACCCAACTGAAGAAGCCATCCAAACCTAACACGGTAGTTTTAGGGTACGCCGACCGCTTCGGACGCCTGCCGGGGCCGACCGCCTCAGACGACCGCATACGCCGATCGGCTTGGACGGCCGACTGGGCCAACCGCCTAGGTTGACCAGAGAACAAGACCGATCGTGGGATTCTACAGTTTGCAATAAATCTTGATTCATTTTTACATTGGAATATTGGATGCTTCCTTTAAGAAGCATCCAATGTAGAATTTATGTAGAACTTATGTGTAAGTGTGATTGATTTTCTTTTTTCACGCTTTAATCCTCTTCCCTAAATAGTATGTCTTAAACCCTGAATCCTAAATCCTACACTTTAAATCCTAATTTCAATGCACTGCAATGTGAAACAATTAAATGTTTCTTTAGTTTTTATTTCAGATCCAATGGAAGGACCAATTGTATTAACCCCTAGAGGACCAAGGTGATATTCCTATCAAAAAACACTAAAAAATGTCATCGTTATTGCAAAGAGTAAAGAACCATGAAAACTTCTTTTTTTTTGCATATCCAACTATAAGATCTTTTCTTTAACTAGTATATGAATACGTGAAAGAAATTTCAAAAAATTTGACTATGTAGATTATAAGATATATGCATTTAGAGTGAAGAAAATAAGTTTTTTGGCACCTTGCTTAACTATATTTTTTTGCTAATGATTTGGATTTTGTCTTTATTTACATTAAGTAGTTGAGTTCAGAATGTACCAAAAAAAGTTCGGAAAAAAACCACTTCATTTTCACTCATTACAAAATTGTTAAGTAGAGGTGAATTTAGGATGGAAGAAAAAACAAAATTGTTAAAAACTTTTAGATGGAATTGGATCACAATAGTCTCAATGGTGAGATTGTTGTAGCAAGGAAATCTAAGATTGTCTAACAAATTCCTTGGGAAAATTCTGAAAATAACATCCAAAAGTGAAACATCCATTTTTTTTTTATCATAGAATCCACAGATTCTTCTCTAAACCCAAAAACTAAGATTGTGAAGAACTTTCTCATTATTAGTCCAAATTGAATGAAACAAAGCTTCACATGTAGACAAAAATGTAGTCTTTGAGAAACAAATTTGAGGATAAAATTACTTTCACTTTCTCTTAATATTTTTGGTGCGGTCTGCCAAAATTTGTTTTTGCTTATTGTGTCATAACTCTAAATTCCGGGCATCAAATAAACTAAAAATTAAATATCCTCAAATTTCTCGCAAAATCACACAAATTCCACAAATCACAAAAATTTCACTTCATATTGAGACCATAGGTATTTGCCCGACTTAGTTTGTCCCCCAAGGGGACAAGCGGCCTTCTAGGGATTGAAAGGAAAATGAACACTCTACTTCGAACGTTATTTGAACTACCAAAACTCAATTGCATTCAAATTTCCTTTATATAAGAGTGTTTGAGGTGTCCTACATATCTACCTGAAGTACAACTCAAGCACACTTTACTTCTCTCATTCCACTTCAATCATGATTCAAACTATAAATTATATTCAATTTGTTTGGAAATTTCACAAGTGCGCTTGAGGTGTGCTTGATGTGGTCTTTACATATAGGATGAAACGTTTATCTCACAAGTAAAGTGCACCATTGCTTTTCTCATTTAATTGGAATCAAAATTTCCCCCCAAATTGTATAGGAAAAATATATTTTACAAGTGATGAGCAAACAACTTTGCTTAATAAATCTCAAGCACACATAAAACACACATTGGAAAACCACATCTAATAAAATCAAGTCACGAGTTTTTTGTTTTCAAATGAAATAGAAATACTAAAGACATGTAGATAGACTTGAAGCACACCTCAATCACAACGTTTTTAATTTCAATGCATTTTAAACAAAGAGAGAATTTTTCATATGAACTTAAAGTTCACATGCAAGGTACCTTATTTTCCACCCCTTCAATCATAAACTGAAATAAATATAATTCTTGTTCTTTATAAATTCAAGTACAACAGAAATTTTAAGAATGTGCTTGAAGGTTGCTTGTTTAGTTGAAGTAAACCTTAAGCAGTTAAGCATGGTAGGAGCACACTTCAAGCACTTTATTACTTAAGCTTAATTTCTAAACCAAAAAAACTTTCAAATTAAAATTTTTTTAATACAAAGAAATCTCAGTAGTAGGAATTTGTTTGAGGTGAACTTATGGTAGACCTCAAACACATTTGAAGCCATTTCATTTATACTTTAAATTTTGAAAAATATTTTTTTTCAGGAGTTTCTTCTTTCAAAACCAATGAGAATAATAGAAACTTACGGTAGGTATATTTCAAGTACAGGTCATGCACATGTGAAGCATACTTCAAACATTTTTTAATAAAATTTCCCTGAGAAAAGTTTGTTTTTGAAATATTAAGGGTGTGAACTTAACCCCTAAACATTTTTGACTATGTATTCACCGAAAATGCTCCAAAATTGCCATTCCCCCAAAAAGTACCAAATTTTAGAAATAAAATATTATTGGACACATGTAACCATAGAATCTTGTAGTGAACTGGTTTAAAAAGATGTGGGAAAAATTTTAGAATTTTCCACCATGTACATTGCAAGATAGCAAGGTTTGAATTGACAGAAATGCTTTTTTGGTCCTTACGAAAAACCAGAGAGGTACACTTCACAAGGTGTCATTTGTATGAAAAAGCGTTGAAAATGGTGGTTACTCTTTGGATTTGGTTTTGAAGTCAAGTTGGCTCTATGCTTAAGAATTTCCAGATCATTTGGAATTATAGAACATACAGGAAAAAATAGTATGTAGAAAGAAGTAGAGAATGATTCAGACCACTAAATTCTTAAGAATTGAATTATATAATTGGAAAATTCCAATCCAAATGGTTATAATGTTGTAATAACCTATCCACATTTAATTTTTTTTTGTTTTTCCAAAGATATTGAAAATGGAATTGAACAAAGGACTGCAAAGTTTATTTTTTGAGGCAAGAATCCACAACTGCCCGCAAACTAGATCACCTCACAATTGTGATCTCATAAATGAAAATGAAATAAATCCAAAGCTGAAGTTGCATATATAGATCTGGAGAACCAATTTCAAATTTTATTTTTTTCTTAAAGTGATTTTCTAAGAATTTTTTGAGCTGCCCACCAAGCATTAAAAATCACATATCATACAATAACATTTTAATTGTGCTGTACTGTTGTTAGAAGTTATGAAGAATGTCGGACCTTAAAGCTACTCCTCTTGAAAATGCTGTGTAAAAATTTCAAAGCAAAAAATAAAAACTTTGCTTGTAGTATTGTAGTAAGCTCCCCGAAATGCTATGTTCTCCAAAATGCATGTTCAATGCCTTAGGGATTAAATTAATACTTTGACAGGAGTCGTAGTATCTTACCCGAAATAAGATGGTGTGAAAATAATTTAAAAAAAATGTATGACAACCATAGTGAGACAATGTTATTCCCCCCCTCCTCCAAAGTAGTGTGCAAAAATAGAATTTTTTTTTCTACACCGATTGAAGTGTCTTCCCACAAAAAGTAGGGTGTGATAATAAACCAAAAATTCCACACCTATTAAATTTTCTTGTTTCTGTTTTTTTGAAGTTCATAATTTCTTCTTTTGGTAATCTTGACTTTTCTATTGCTCTTGTTTGGTTACTTCAATGCAATGGTAGTCGCATTTTCATAGCAAGCAATTGCATGACATTGCAAGATGGCCTTTGTTCTTAATAACTATTAATTCCTTTAATAAAAATCAGCACTCCTCAAGAGATCCTTAATTCATTTCAATCAGTTACGTCACTCCAAGCAATTCTTGCCATGGCCAGAACTTCTCAAAGACACTTTCACAAAATTCGATTTCCACTCAGACACCCACGTGCCTTCATTGTTGAATTCCCTGTTCCATTACTCCTATAGCATTCAGTAGCTTGCACCCTAAACCCAAACAAAAAGGGAAAAAACAAGTTTTCTGTACAACTTGTATGACAAGATTATTTGGCTTCGTGTCATCTAAACTTATAATTTTTTATCTATTGATATTCATTTTTAAAAAAAAATTTCTTCAATATTTGAGGGAAAAATTTAAGAAACAAATTTAGGAAATCATAACTAAATTTTCATTCATTATAGAATTGGTAAATGGAAATAGGTTTCAAAATAAAGAGAAAATTTGAAGTATGAAATTGAAATTCGGAACAGAACTCCCTTTCGATGTATTGTATCCTTTTTATCAATGGAAATTGTTCATGTATTTCAAAAAAAAAAGAAACTCAGAACACAACTATACCAAAGCTCACATTATTTTAGAAACCGATTAGAAGCATGTGTATTAATTTCTTCCGAGAACTTATAAAAACGGGTTGGGGTTTGGGTCAGGTCGGTCGTCTAGGCGGTTTGAGTCGGGGTTGGGCTCACCAGTCGTCTGATCGTTTGGTCGGGTTTTGGTCAGTCAGGTTTTCATTCGGGTTTTCGGACGGGTTTTCGGACGGTCAACTATTCAGTCGGGTATCGGTCGGGTTTTCAGTTGGTCTGTCCGATTTTCGGTCGGTCTGAATTTCGATCGGGTTGGCGGTCGGGTATTCGTTCGGTCAAGGTTTCGGTCGATTTTTCGGTCGGGTTTTCTGTCCTTCGGTCGCATTTTCGGTCGGTCCGGTTTTCAGTCGGGTTTTTGGGGGCTATTCGGTCGGTCCGGTTTTCAGTCGGGTTTTTGGGGGCTATTCGGTCGGTCAGGTTTTCGGATGGGTTTTCGGTCGGGTTTTCGGACGGTCAAGTGTTCGGTCGGGTATTCGGTTGGGTTTTCGGTCGGTCGGTTCGGTTTTCGGTTGGGTCGGTGGTCGGGTATTGGGTCGGTGAAGGTTTCGGTCGGGTTTTCGGTCAGGTTTTCGGTCCTGTGGTCGCATTTTCGATCGGTCCAGTTTTGGTCGGGTTTTCGGTGGGGTATTCGGTCGGTCGGGTTTTCGGTCGGGTTTTCAGTCGGGTATTCGATTGGTCGGGTTTTCGGTTGTTTGGTTGTGTTTTTGGGTTGGTCGGGTTTTCGTTCGAGTATTCGGTCGGTCGGGTTTTCGGTCGGGTCTTCGGTTGGTCCAGTTTTCGGTCGGGTTTTCAGTCGGGTATTCGATTGGTCGGGTTTTCGGTCGTTTGGTTGTGTTTTTGGGTTGGTCGGGTTTTTGTTCGGATATTCGGTCGGTCGGGTTTTCGGTCAGGTCTTCGGTTGGTCCAGTTTTCGGTCGGGTTTTCGGTCGTGGAATTTACCATGTAGGTAAAAAACGTAAAAAGTGAATGTCACAGGACGTTATAGGGGCAGCGTCCCCGAACTCTGGACGTCCGGACGTCCTAACAACTCAAGGATGGGGGGTCAGGGTCTGTTTAAATGCCTAGGGACGTTCGAAGGCCAGCGTCCCCGGACTCTGGACGTCCAGATGTACGTCCAGGGCGTCTGGACGTCCTGACAATCCTGCTGTCATTGCACCACGACTGAGGAAATATAACGTTGTGGAGATCGTTGAGAAGGTTTTTAACTGGACTATCATTAACTAGAAGAACGTCCTC
Source organism: Neckera pumila (assembly GCA_963969595.1). Taxonomy (NCBI): domain Eukaryota; kingdom Viridiplantae; phylum Streptophyta; class Bryopsida; order Hypnales; family Neckeraceae; genus Neckera; species Neckera pumila. Next base: position 5,636,588 of record OZ018418.1, read on the forward strand.
TAGAGATGAAAAACTAGCCATCCTTGCTATTCTAGCCAAATCTTTTAGGAAGATTGGTTTCTTTGGCGCATTTGGAAATCCTTAATTTGACTGCTTGCACACTGCTTGAGTTAAACAAGTGACATCTCTAGAACCGAAGGAAGCACCGGCAAGTACAACATCAAACAAACTATTCAAATTGTTGGACACTACTCTAGAATGCAATATTGGCCTTTTTATGAAGTCAATCCAAGAAGTCCTTCATAGTCAGACAATGCTGAATATGGAGTTGTGAGCATGTGTAAGTCCTGTGAGCAAGAACTCCATTCAAGTCCAGAACCGTTGTATACTTCCGGCAAGGTGCCTTATTTGATGACCTTGGTTGCGTCGCCATAGCCTGGTCAAAATCTGCAGCCTAAGGGATATCAGCTTGCTAGAGACAAGTCCATTTTACATTGTACGCCATGAATCCCCTTCGTCAAGAAATGCAGGCTGTCACCTCATGCAGCTCTGGCATTGTCCACCACGGTCCCTTTCCCTTCCACGACGTCATCCTCTTTGGTTCCTTTCCTCTAAACAATGTCGACTACTTTTGCCTATAAAATAGCTTCTGCAGGAGTCCCCGTCGTTGCGCCGACCTCCGAACTCGTTTGGTTTAAATCCATCAAAGTATTGTCGACAACATTATTAGCCATGGCAATACTTGGATTGGGTTGGGAAGCAGGAGACATCGTTAGATCTCTTGAAGCATTGCCGTTTATTGCCACATGTCAACTTCCCATCCCCAGACTGGGAGAGAGGGAATTGTTATGTTTGAGAACCCTACATGCCCTGCCTCCTCTTTCGACATGGGGCAACTTAGAAACCTCAAAAGGGCCAACATCCGCTGCGAGAGAGTCTAATATGGCTGCAGCATCCTTAGCATCCGGAATCCGCTCTACCATATGCAGTAGTTCAGAATTAGGAGGGTTAAAAGATGTGCTAGGGGACGGGTCCAAAACATCCACCGTTGTCTCCATTGTCTCCTCATCCGAAAGGTTTGGCATTGGTTGATCCTTTGCAGATGTTGACCCCCTGTTCTTCATGACTGTAGCCAAGTTCTTAGCCAAGTTCTCCTTCCTGGATTGCTTCTTTGATGCCAGATTCTGACAATGTTCTTCGGTGGTAGGATTCTTTAACTTCTTAGGCCGCTGTTTTGATTGTAGAGACTTCTTCTGCAACAATTCAAGGAGACACTCAAATAGAAATGGGGCAAACTGAGAATGTGGAAGCTAAAGGCTCTAGCTGGATCATGATACCTCACAATCTCACTACCAATTTAGCTGGATCGTGATATCTCATGGTCTCACCATCACTTTAGCTAGATTGTGAATCTCACGATGTAAGTATAAGATAACCTACCTTCTTCATGACGGGAGGAGGCTCAGGTTCATCACCGTGCAAGAAGTACTGCTGATTCAGATCCTCCTTGGTTTCCTCAGAAGATGCAGTATAGTTGTCGATGTCATCGTCCAGGAGTTCTTGGTCCACGTTGTCATTGGATCGGGGTGCCGGATTATACGTCTTCCAAATTGATTTTGCCACCAACAAAGCTGACTCCTTTGCATCCAAAGAATCGACCACCTTCAGTACCTTGGCATCAAACTTTAGATGAAACGAGAAAAAAGCAAAAGTGAGAAAGGCTCATGAAGAGTGCAATGTAAACCTTCAGAATTCATGATAAGAAAAGAAGGGGACAAAAGATACCACTTCCAGAAACATGAATCTGGACCGCCATTAAAATTCACGACCACCATATCATCAACTAGGTGATCACCAAATATCACTAGCATAATGGAGATCATTAGCCAAAGCATTAGATGTTGCCTATAGAAAGCGTAATCATTGTCAATGTCTTTGGATATATAGGTTGATTTCATAGATGCGGCATCTCCAGTGAAGAAGCTATTAAAGTAGCTCTGTGCATCCTGGCCCTTGTTGTACCCAAATATGAAGACAAGAAACACGTTGTATGCATTTCCTATGGCAGAGGCTGGAAAGCCATTGCCAGGTTCCGAAGCATATGTATTTATTTGCCAGTCTTAGACCTGCACCTTGCTGTCCACCACCCGCCTTTGCAAATGACAAAGAATGTCGTAGAATTGCTTAGCATTGGTGATGAGAACCGCTGGAGATTGGGCCCTGAGGACATTCCTAATTGTGTCCTTGAATTTGATAGCATCAAATAATATCTTCAGATTATTGTCGTACGCACAATCTAGGTGTAAGTATCCTTAACACAAAAATGTGCCAAGATAACACGAAATATTGTCCCAGGGAATTTCCGGATTATATGTAGTATATTCTAGCTATTCGGCTTTTCTATCTTTCTTTCTTCTCACCTACTCAACATTTTTCGGATCCTTTCACAATCTAGACCATAAACTATCTGGAATCCGGTTTACGTCTCTTCTTCCAATCTGGTTTTCAATACCTCTGTTTTACCTTCAAAGGGTCCACTAGTTGATCTTTTGAGGGGGTAGGGACTTCACCACTCTTGTTCTCCTACAATTCTAACAAACACAAATAACAACACTCAAGTATTCAAGAGGTTGCAGCAAGACGAAAAGATTAGGATCCTCACAACTTCTGGATGGTGATTCCGGATAGCAGGTCACTCAGGAACACTTCACTCTCCCTTACTACAACGACAGAGCTCAGAGCTCGGAATAGATGCGGGGGTGTAATCTTTCTAGATGTTAGATGAATTCTGAGGTTGGCAGATCTTCCGGACAGGTGGGGGCTTCCTTGGGCGGGCACTTACCTCTGCACAGCTTGACAACTGAACTCGCTTCCCCGCTACTCTTTGATCCTGACTACCCTTCTGGTAGTTTAAAGACACTGTGCGCAGCTCCTAAGTCAACAATCCAACAACATTACAATAGTACACTCTCAACTCAGACCGTATTCCCCTAAATCCGGATTCTTCCTCATCCATCCTTTCCTTCCAACACCCAGACCACAGATCAACAAAATCCGGATACACTGATAAAGCCAAAATGCATACCCGAGGGCTCAGATTTCAAAAAGGGAATGAAATACAATTGAATATCAACTAGGAAGGAATGAGAAGCAACTAACTTGCCTGCCCTTAAAAACCCAAAACAAAACCAAAGTCAACACCCTAAAAGCAAAAAAGGGCTCCCCACAAATCAGAACAACCACACACACACCAAGGAAATCCCGAATAAACCGGGAAGTCCTTATCCCCAAGTTTCTGGAAATCGGGCCTATGCTTGAAATCCGGTTCCGGGACAAAACTATCTAAATTCTAATCCACCTTCTACAAGTAGTCCCCTTCTAACTATTTGGCTACCCGAGATTTCTTTGAACTCCTGGCTCCCTGTTTGGCTGTCGGCTTATCGGAATTCTTTGCTGGCGTCATTTTGGCGGTTCGAGGCGGATTCTGACGGGTTGTAGGAGACGTCTCCTCCTCCTTCGTATCTTCCTCAGTTTCTATGCCTGACTCAAACTCAACAGACTCGGAATCTTCAATCTGTTGCTTCACCGGCTTCTTGCCTTCCGGTTTCCGCTTCTTAGACTTTCGAAGTTTCAGTTGCCTCTCAAGTTTCACCATCTTGAGTTCTTCATCCGGATCCGTGATTTTGGCCTCCACTATTTCCGTCTTCTTGTTTAGCCGGGTTTCCTGCCTGGGTTCCGATTTCGCCTCTGGAGTCGGATCTCCTAAGTCAATCAATTATGCACCCCGTGTTGGTGACGGTTGTCACATATGAGGGAATCCCTCCGGATTTATCGTCCCCAAACCTTCTAACAGATCTCTCCGGATTGGCAACCTCTGCCCAGCCTTTCTGGTTTCCCTCAAAGACTGTGAGGAAGGGGCAAAAGTATTTACCATGCCCCACTTCAGGAAATGACTTAAGAAAGGCACCTTAGGTATCTTAAACAAGGACTTCAAGCCTGGATCCTCTTGTGTTCCGGAAGTTCCGGCTCCGTGTTTGCCCGAGGACTCCATGAAGATATCCGGATGTAGCCCAAAGTCGTCCTTGGCCACATCCAGATGACCCAGCAGCTGCCGCATCTCGTCCAAAACGATCTTCATCTTGGCCTCGTAATCGACCAAGACTTGCAGCACTCTGGATCTGGTAACAATGCCGTCATTCTCGAGTTTCTTCGTGTAAAGCGCGGACCGGATGATCTGATGTTCCGGTTCTTCTACCAACACCTTCAAATCCCTGACCAGCTTTAGGACATTCGTCTCCTTCTTCCGGGCTGAGATCGATTGCCCCTTCGTCCAGTAGAACTTGTTCTTGTAGTGATCCCGTTCTACCTTAAGCAGCTCGATCTGCTTGTCCTTCTCTTGGAGTAGTGCCGGATCAAGTCTCTTTCGGAGTTCGTTGAAGATCTGATCCATCTCAACATTCAACTCCCTGGCAACGCCTGTGATTACTTTTGCCATCTCGGCGTGCATCTTCCGGCACTGCACCATCCATCGGGTTCCGGCCTCATAGAAGTTGGATACATCGGAAGGTTCCAATGATGGCTGGGTGAGGGACGGATTCGGTTCCGGCACGTCCAGACTCGTTCTTCGTGCGTCCAGATTGGTTGTCTTCTGTCGCTTCTTCTTCTCCAGCGGCTTCGGTTTCGGATCCTCCTCTTCTTCTTCTTCTTCTAGTGCCGCTTCTCCCGTCGGCTTCAACTCTTCCGTAAATCCGTACTTCAGGATCTGCATTCCGGTCTCATAGGCAACTTGTTCCTGCGAAGTCATGAAATCAAAATGATGATACATGTGGAACAAGTAAGTGCTGAGCGGACTCTGCTTGGCCTTGTCGATAGCCACCGCCATCTTCTTCACCTTCTGGTGGATTATGGTTGCCTTGTTCACGACCCGGCCCTCGATTGCTCCGAAAATCGTATTTGCCACCGTAACCGTAATCGTAACCCTTGTTGGCTTTTCCGCATACACGATGGAGATCAGGAAATCTAATAATCGCCTATGGCGCTCATCAATACAGTCACTAACGGTGAAACCCTCCTTGTGGTGCGGCGGTTTCTTGAACTTCTCTTCATAAAACTTATCTGTCCGGGTTGCATTTCCGGATCCGGACTGCTTCGACCCGTAAGTTCCTGCCCACATCCCTTCCGTCCAAGAGGCCCACCGACCCCTTGGCGTCGGCTCGAACTGATTTGGCATCCCCATAACCAGCTCACAAAGAAAATCTTCACTTCTAACTGTCCAGGGGTGCCGGATGAACTCGATACACCCTAGTTTGAAGAGATCTTCCTCTAACTCTAAGCGCTCAGCGGAGTCCAACAGAATGACTGGGTACAGGAGCTTGACAGAGGGAATAATCTTCTGCCCCTGCGCCGATGATCTCGCCATCTTCTTGACCTACAATCCGGTGCAATCGGCACCCTCCTTTCCTTCTCTCCCTATCCGGTCTAACTCACCACTCTTTCACTCTTCTAAAAACGTGCTCCAAAACCTACAAGCACACACCTCCTCAAGCGGAAGAAAGAGGGAGAAAAACAAAAGACCCATGCGCTTAAGTACTTGGCCAATGACCGACATCCGTTGGTTCGGCCACTTAATGCGTCGCCATTGCAAACGGATCCCTAGTTTTCATACGCCGGACCCCTAGTTCGTAGGTTGCCTAAATTCGGATCCCATTCTGGTTTCCAAAATCCGGCCAAAGTCCGTTTCTTATCTATTCTACAAGTTTTTGCAAGCCGAAACTTCCTGACTACCTAGTTTCTACTAAATGTTCCGGTTTGCGGCTTCACTACTATAAATTTTTGAAAATATTTACGGAATTGATCCTAAACTAATTCAGATTTCTAAATATTGATATTGCGTGTTTTCACACTTACAATTCTCTAGCATTTTTGCCCAAGGCCCAGCAATTGTAACTTCAAATAGAAACTAGAGATAAATGTGCGGTTTGTCTTTGCCCCTCTACATATTCACGGCAGGGTTTGCGAGGATTGTGTTGACATTTTAGCTCCTCTCATCCATAATTGCACAGAAGTAATATTTTGCAAATTCATTTTCATTGACCTCGTCTACAATTGCTCAGGAATGGGCATTGAAGAAAGACGTCCACATCGCCTTCACCGACTGTGGGCACTGGTCTGGGTCCGTTGATTTATTTAGATTTCTTGTCCGCATCGTAAACCATTCTTTTCCGAGGTCCGTGGCCATGGTTTCATCCACCTATAATTGTAGTTGCGCTTGCGTGATCTTTTTCTCCTCTACAATCACATTCCACTCTCCAGATGTGTAAGGAATGTACTCTTTGGCCTTGATAGATAATGTTGCCGATAGACGTACATGAGCTTGTTCTGCATGCCCCTAACGAGTCTCAATCTAGCCTTGGCGGCAACGAGGCTAGTCATGTTCAATCCTGCCTTTGCCTTTGATTCTTCATGCACACCTTCTTGTTATCCACAAGGTCCACCAGATAATTGATATCCTCCGTCCGGAGTCCATACAACAGCTTGAAATCATTTTGCGAGAGGGGTTTCCTTTTTGCATCCGAATCAAATGGTGCAGCGTTGGGTAGGACATACTCGACAAATTTCTTCTCGATCTTAACCCGTTTGTCCACATCGAAATCATTCTCCATGAAGACAAGCGGAATTCTCAAGTCCAGTAAGGCATTGCCCTTCACACTAGTGAAGATAGTTGCCATCACTTGAACATACGCTTGTTCATGAACATAGATTATGTCAATTGCAATCGGTAGTGGGGGGAATAATTTCCTGCATCCTCATTTGAGCATTGTAAGATATCACGGTCCGATTTGTAGTCTACGTGCTCTTACAACAACCGTGAGATATCATGGTCGCCCTAGCGGCAAAGAGAAATCAAGGTGAAATCACCAAGGCAATGAGGTGAATGAGATACTTACAAGATACTCTTTTCAGTGTGGTCTTCCCATAAGTGATGACTACGGGCTATCCATATCCCTCCATTTTTGCCTAGCGTGTAGAAGTTGCGTTAGGAAGGTTTGCTCCTTCTGCTTACCAGCAATGTTCTGGTTCAATGCCTTGGAGAGGTGCATAATCTCAAGGGAGTTTTTTTTGGGAGACCAAATTGAAATAATATTGAAGGTAGATGCCATCTTCTTGTCACACTCCGGAATCTCGCCGCTCTCCACGAGTATTGTCACTACAAGAAATTGGGGGTGTAAATGACTGCAAAAAATGACAGTTTCACAACTTCCAAAAGTCATTTATCAAAAATGTGACTGGAAAAAGCCTGCAACTGCCGCAGTCGTGAAACTGTCATATGTTTTGGCCTAAAATCTACGTTTTCCTAGAGTACTAAAGAAGCTATTAGCACCCTCTTTTTCTTTCTGGGTTTAGATGGATGAAAAAGGGCGACGTGGAAAGTGCTTTCACAAAGGGGGCGCCACCTGTCCAGTCATGAAGAAGTCATGAATAAGTTGCGATAGACCCGTCAAACATCTGACGTGGACGTCCACGGCAACAGTCCTATACAAGTCGTGGAATAGTTGGGTCGGACCCTTCTAAAATTTGACATGGACTGGAATATGCAATTAGGGTTCCGGCTCATCCGGAGTCGTGATGCAATCGCGCCTCAGTCGCGCCACAGTTGTTGTGTAGTCGATTGGGTACTCAGTGTAGTCACTGAGAATGTGTACGGCAAAGTCAAGAGTGATTTTGAATTGCAATGGGTGTAAAAGGGAAGTGCGCTGCTGGGTTTGAGCGGTTCTACGGTTAGGCATGAGTCATTCTTGAATTGTGTTCAACTACTATTGCAATTTTGGTGAAGTCATTTAAAACAACAATAAGTTGCAATCCAGTCGCCTCGTAGTATCATTATTTTTGCAATTTCAGACACATAGGCCAATCATGATTCATCACTGTTAGCATGCAATCATGCAATCCACGGCCAATTCACACCAATAATGACAAAATGAGAGTTTTCCATTTCCCCCCCAAAAAACAACGCAATGGCTCTCAATATTTACAACTACATCCGAAACTAGGTGAGTCATTTAACTACTCCCTCCTGGCTAGTCATTTGCATTGAAAAAGAATATAATGACTCAAGACATAACCTTCACATACTTTGCATGCCACCGTACGGAGCTCCCCCTTGTGTCTTCTATTTGGATCAGCTGCGGGGTACATAAGCGCTACACCAATGTGCAGAATGTCTTTGAGGTCCACCTTCACCCATGGCTCTGGAATGTCCTTGAAGTGAAACAGCTGTTGGATAGGCAGTCCGTTGACATTGCCCTTTTCCACTTTGTGCTTCGTCGTTCGAGGGTTGTAGACTTGTAGAGGAAGACCTTATTGCCAACGTTAAACTGCAGCAGGCAAAATCGTTAGCCTTATAAATGTGCATGACCTTACTCACAAAACTGACAGTGGGACATGGATGCAAACGAATAATTTACCATGACTTCCGCGCGACAGGGCCTTTGCTTCACGGTCACTGATTTAGTCCCTTCCATCCACTTCCCTGTGACTTCAACCCGACCTCATTCAAGACTCCGGTCTCCATGACAAGGACATAGGCAAGAAGGAGGCAATCTATTGCACATGAACACCCATCTTACCTGGATGGCTTGACTCAGCAACTACCGGCGTTGCAGACAAGCCTCGCTTTGACAAATGACGACAACATACAACTGATGGTCGTAAGCAAATTGCAACTATGACCTTAGGTAGCCATCGTCCAAGGTTATCACACTGGACAAGTCGCTTGCCTACTCGCCCGTCCGTCCGAGAAGTCCGGTTGAGGTTTTGCCCGTCAGATGTAGTCAATATATAGTTGACTTTATCCTTAAGTCCCTGACCCATCTTTAAATCCACGCCCTATCTTTAAGTCTTTGCCCTTAAGTCCTTGCCCAGTCCTTTAAGTCCCCGCCCAGTCGCCTAGCTCAATGGTTTCGATTTCTGCTTAAGCCCGTTCGAACCGTCTGTCCGGTCCGGTTTGCTTGTCTACCCGGGACGTCTGGTGACCCTGGAACGCCCAATGTGACAACCCTGCCATTGTCCAATGCCTCCAGACAACTAAAACGTCGGATAGCCACCGTGGGCCACTAGCATATGCCTTGTGACTAACACGTGACTTCCCTATGACTGGAGCTCCCACATTACATGGACTCTAGTTCTGTGCTACTCCCCCATGACTTAAACATGACTTCACCAAAATTGCCAACTCTTCTTGTACAAGACATATTCACTTTAAGTACACCTACATATACTTTACCAAGGGGGGGTTTAGCGCAACATCTTCTTATGCCACGCATCCCGCTTCTTGTCTGCCCCCGATGCTGCCTTCAACTTGGTCTCCTGCTACTACTTCTCCTGCATGGACAAGGAACAGCAGCCAGATATGCTGCTCAACTGAAGGTGAGGGATAATGTTTGGTAAAGCAACCACGTGGGCCGCAGGTCCCCTCAACTTCCATGATATCAAGAAAGTCATATGGTAAATTGTGACGGCCTTTAGAAATCATGTCAGCACTGGATTCCTTGCCCCTTGGCGGGTACTTTTTACAAAAGGTAGCCACCTCTAGGCATTTGTGTAGGGCCTCCAAAAGGGGCCACAAGTAGCACTTCAAGTATTCCTTTTTGTCAGACAAAGTCAAAAGTTCCGTAACATAGAACGAAGCATTGACAACCACATTTGCAGGGGGATTGCAAGCAATCCTACAGAATTTACTGTCTACAATGACTATGTTCGCTGCACCAAATTTAGGCCCGGCAACATACACTTTGGCTAAATTTTTCCCCCATGTTGTTTGTGCTCTATCTCCACCATCCCAAAATTCACATCATTTGTCCCACCATGCAAATAAGGGAATAGAATTTGGACCCCTAAATGGGCCCCCCATCATAGTCGAAACTATGTCTTCCATGAAGGCCGTGCTCTTGCTATCCCAGAAGGCCATTGCAAAGTGGACAAAACATCTGGACAAAATCGTTTTTATCCATAGCCTTAGAACTACTCTCCTCAAGTTTGTCTTCATGGACGGCCTTACTTTGTTGTTTGGATTTGCTTCAGAGAGCAGACTACAATCCAGCAAGGTCCCCTGCGCATTGAGCATTACTAATTTGTTCCTTCCCCAAGTACTCCCTGCCGCCCCTTTACAATCAATCATTCCAAGCCTTCCCTTTGTTAATATATTTTGAGGGACACTAGAGGCAGCATGTACCTTCACGGGAGACTTAGCAGCCTTCTTTGTCTTCTTGGGGGTCGGCGATACTTCCAAGGGCGCCCCATGAACAACTTCTAGATGAACGTCAATCTCGCTAATGATAAGAACTATAGGAATGGACTTTAGCTGGGACTTCACAACTCTAATTGGCGGCAAACTTGGTTGTCCTTCTTCCAATGCGATGTGCACTTCATCCTCCTCCATAGACTTTGCAGTCTTCTCAGGGCCAGATGCATTGACCACTTCAGATTCGACAGCACCTCATTAGGACTTGTCGTTGCGTGCAGGGGAAGCCACCTGCTGCTGATATCCTACATCTCTACTATCATTCACCTTGCTTAGTTCAAGGTCCGCAGGAGTTGCCAGAGTTGGCGGAGTTCCTGGGGTTAGGAGGGGCTTTGTGGCTGTGGGATCGCTAGGGGTTGGAGTTCCTCAACCCAATCGAGCATCCGACGCTGAGGCTGTTCCACAATTACTGACCTGCCACTTTTTTGGTTTGAGGGGCACAGGTTCTTTGTCGTCTGACGATAAAGTGATGTCGGCCTTCTTTGCAAGCTAACTGAGAGCGCGCTTTTTTCGTTCACTTGGCGCCAAATTCTCCAGCGCTGACTTTGACGCTGAGGGACTGGCATCACTGGTTTTAGTACTCTTGCTCATAAAGTTCTCGAACACGTTGCGGAGTAACTCGATTGCTAAGGACTGCCTAGATGCGATCTTCTAGAACTTGTCAAACCTCGCATTCACGTCCCTTTTCTAATTTGCCAAAGTTGAAAGTGTGACAAATTCACCTGTGCCTGCACTTTGTTGTCCACAAAACATGTACGTACGGATTGGCAAGAGATTCAATTCTCTTCTTGTTGTATTATGGCAATTAACGATTCAGGGTAATCTACAACTGACTGACAACTTCTCGACTTGACTACAACTCCTTCACAACTTGACTATGACTTATTTACGACTTCCGGATTTTTAGGGCACGACTTTGTGACTACTCTCCCAGAACTGCGTCAATAATTCTGTGTGACTGCATTGTGACTTCGGGGCCCTACAACGTGCTTGGTGACGACCGTGTCAACAATGAGTCCCACCTTCCCTTGTACAATGAGCAACGCCAGATCAATGACAGCAGATGCAGAGTTCCAAAATTACACGTCCAAATGAGTATTGTGGCAATCTACAACCACAATACAAACAAGCGGCGATGGTGCACACAAGTCCTAGAACAATTCCGCATCCAATCACTGAATCAAGTAGCAAACTTTTGTCCTAACTACAATTTCAATGCTAACATTGTCCTATAGGAAATCCAAATAGGACGTGCAGTGGTTGAAGGCGTGGGAACTCACCATACCACCACCTCGCTATTGAAATTCCTTGGGAATGTCCGAGGCTCCTGGACTCCTGTTCTTGCCTTCATTCTATGCTCACAATCAAATACCAACATTAGTACTTCATGCAATCAGAAGGAACATTAATCATGTTGTGATTTTGTACAAGAAGAAATTCATTCAGAAAGTAAGTAGGGAAGCCATATGACAAAGACTTGGAATGCCTTCATACTTACCACCACTGTAAACTTCACATCTTTTCCTCTCCTCCCTATTGCTCCAGAATTTGCAACACATTGCCTTGCAGCGGACATCTTCCGTGCCTTCTGCTGCTCCGCAGGAGTTTTCCAATAAGCCATGAGGCGCTTTCACTGTTCTCCATCAACACAAGGTGGGCACATATTGTTTCCTTTCAACCACCGAGCCTTCAACCGTGACCGCTCCGACTTCATGTATTTAGTGATGGCCATTTGAAATCTGAGCATGCTCAAAGAATTCCCCACGTACTCAAATTTATTGTCAATTACATCTCTCAGCCGGTCCACAGCCTTTTGCTTCTGTTTCCCACACTCGACAATGCTAAGATCCAAAAATTTTGGAACGAAGTTCCTCACAGCCTTGTCCCATGCGTTCTTTCCCTCCAAAGTTTGGTCTATGTCTCCATTTCCAAGGATTTCTAGCCGAGATGCTTTTGCACTGCCATGACCAATGTCACTTCAGCCCAACTCAAATGGGTTGTGCTACTCTCGCCTTCCAACACAATCGTAGCCTCTGCCCGTGGTTGAAGCACCTGACCAGCCAGGTTGGTAGGGCACAAGAGGTCCTTGTGACCAGGGACCCAGTGCCTCCGCCGGCTGCGCAGGCACGTAATGCCCTGGCACCTATTGCAAAGAGGGCGGGTACCCAGCACCATCCGTTGCATGCTCTTGTGGCAAAGGTCGCTGGGCTGCCAATTTTGGAGGAGACTTCTTCAAAATGGCTGTCCCCCGTTGCCTCTTCGGCTTGGGCTCAGGAACAGGCTCTTCCTCTCCAACAACACGTCGTCGTCATCGCTTGAGTTGAAGGCTTCCGCAGCAGTTGCAAGAGCAATGGAACCCAAGAACTTATCAAACGTGAGCACCAAAACATTACCTGACGCCAGCGCTAGAACCCTCTCGCCTTCTCGGTACTCATCAAAAAATGCAATACTCACGACTCTCAACAACACAATACTTATGGACTCTCGCCGCCAAGACGGCACGGGAAAAACACCTACTGCTGAATACCTAGCGCTCAATTCCTCAAACACCTATCGCTCTTGCCAACAACAAGGCGAACTCAATTACAAAATTTAGAAACCCTAATCCCAATTCACAAAGGCATGGTGCCAAAGTACCTGCTGCAACTGCCTCCGAGGTGGTCTGCTGCTGCACATGGGAACAAGCTATTGCTAGATTCATTATACCCAAAAGCAATGGCCTCATCACTGGACTTTGTTGCCTCAGAGGATGAATCCTTGCTCATTTTGTCAGCAAAACGCACCCACCTACTCGCTGCTCTTGACTTACGCTCCTTTCCGTCCCCCACGCATCCTCTAAGGCCTTGCTTGGAGCACCTCAATAGCCTTGACTCTCTCTCCTCTCCGCAGGACTCGTCTACGGGTTTCTTCTTGCTTTTTTTATTTTCCTTGTGCAGTAAAACCCGCGACGTGATGACTTTTGATGTAGAAGTGCTCAAAAAGCAAATGACAATGAAGATTACCGCCACTTAAAAGAGTGAAGAACAAAAACTTGGTAGCACTTGCAGGCGCAAGAAGAAAGAAAAAACATGTGTGGTTCAGGGATTAGGGTCACAGTGACAAGGGTTTCAGGGTCGGACGTGTTTTGGGCCCACGTGGCCGTCTCGGGGACCTAGGCATTGCACATCCCGAGGCAATTATGCGTTAAATGCCCTGCAAACCTCTACATGACTAGTTAATGACTGGGAGCCAGTCGCAAAAGAGTGACAAGTCGTTGAATGTGACTCCTAGACAACTAAAAGACAATAGCCTCGGCGCTAATGTGGGAGGCGGTGCTAGGCAAATAAATACACTTGCAACAAACCCTTAAAAATGTTGCCGCTTACTACAACAGAATAAAAAAATTCACTGAACTAAAGCGTGCAAACAGTGCATGACTACAATATTAGGAAGAACTTTGCTCTTTCAAGTCCCTATACATCTGAGAGTGACGTATCGGAACAAGTTTTGATCAGGAAAGGTCCCCTGCATATTGCTAAGCTACCACATCACCCATGCAATTCTTCTATAGAAACAATGAAAATGAAGATATAGAACGATTCACAGCTACTTACAGCTCAACACGTGCTTGGAGAACTGGCCGTAGCTTTGTCTGAACCTCCACCACGTTTTTGTCTCACCACAACTCGTATTCTGACTTTTCTTGTGGCGGACTCTCCATCAAAGGTAATGCCACCGCACTGCCCTCACTTCTTCCTGAATTGGCGCCTCTGCTTGGCCTAAAGGATGCGTCAAGGAGTGAGCGATCACTTGAGACTACAACGACAAAGAGGAGATCACGCAAAGCGCTGCAGAGTTGCAAGGAAGTATTCTACGTCCTGATCGTGTTTCGATACTCTCTCCTACCACAGGCAATAATCGCAGAGACACAAAGTGGAAGGCAGCTGGGTATTTCAATCCCTTTTGTGAATGAGGGGTGGTGGGGTTCATGATGGCATAGGGAAATTTTGGCGGCTCAGCATTATTATTCAGCTTAGCTTCTGAAGTAATTATTTACGATTCATCTAGGACTCACCATACTCAAGCTGCATGATCTTCCATCGATTGACCTTGGTGTAATAATGATTAGAAGTGCCTTTATGCTCTGGTGTAGGCTTATTCGTAGGTATTAATCACGGTACAACATCTATTGTCTTTGGCAGGATTTAGAATGCAATTTACGGCATAGGGCACGGTTGAGGGCCGAATAAATGTCCGCGACCCACGTTTATCTGGTGCCTTGTTGCATGGAAGTTGGCAATTGTGAAGAATGACTATTATGCAACTTCTTTCAATTGTTCCTAAGACGTGCAGTGATTGCAAGAAGTCATATAGAAATTGGGAGTAACAAAGAATGACAGTGGGTTAACTGCGCCCTTGTTTATTTGTCACCCTTCTTCCTTACCTTGAAATCACCTTCCTTTTTTTTGGCCGTTTCCTCATCGAATCAGATACTCCCCTTTTTTGTTTGGAAATACAATTCTCTTCGTTTATACTTATTATGGCATTCATGTTTTTTGTGTCAGAGTTTAGCCTTTTTCTTTTTCCTACAGCGGTAGTTGTCGTTTTTCAGTGCATCCTTCAGGATGTCAGCTCGTTTCCTTTTTTTTACCACAAGATGTTTTGTATTCACTCTTTTGGCATTCTGTGACTATTCTTCCACCATTCCTGCATTTCTTCATGTTCCCTCCAATTGTGTTGCACATTTGTCCTGTTCAACGAAGGCGACTTCCAAATTCGATTAGAAAGTTGATATGAATTTTCCGCGGTATGTCATGTTTGTTTGCACTTCGGTTGTGAATGTTTGTTTTTGGATGTTGTTGGATGTTGTTGGTTTTAAATCCGCTTTTGTGTCAAGAAGGAACTCAGACTCTATGGCCTATGTTTGACAGTAATAGCAGTGATATAAAGTTGGGAAATTTTGGCCTTGGTTGTGTAATTGTAATGTCCGCATTTTGGTTGACTTCTTTTGTTAATTTTATTGCAGAGAAATGGAAAACAATACGGGACTGAATTGTATTTTATAATGCTTGATTGGTCGGCAACAACGCATGCATCTTGGGCTTTTCTAAATACAAATAGTTTAGAAGAGATCCAAGTTTTTGGTAGACTAGCAATAGCAACAAAACGTGGCACCGAGTATCTTAAACTATGAGAAGAAGATCACACCATTTTGTTAAATTGAAGTTCAATATGTTGGATGTTAGAGGCGTTCCAGTCATCCTTTTTGGTCTCCTCTTTATCCATGCCCATTTCAAAGGTTTCACCGTCTCATTTAGTTTCCCTTGTTCTTTGTCTTGCGCTAGTTATGTAACACACTTCTCTTTTTCTTTTTATCAACGTGCCAAGGCATCATGAAGTATCTATTGGGGTTCCTGCCCATCTTTGCCCTTCTATGTGTTGCATTGTCTCCCGGGAGCTATCATGTTTTCAATGATGTATGACCCTTTGCGTCCAATTCCCATCACAGGTTGTTAAATTAATTTCAATGCAATTATACTAAACCTAAACTCAGATCTTGGATTTAGGAACATCCTTCCAAGGAATGCAACCGATAAATCCTCCGCAACAATCTATCATCAGCTCAGTTGCATGAACAACTTCCTTGTGACTGGTTCCAGTAACTTCAAAGTTGTGGTGAAAGATAATGACTTCTCCGTCACTTCATTAAGTCATTTATCAGTCGCAACAAAGTCGACAAAGTGACAATGCCTTGCATTGACCAAAGGTGGTCACTGGCACTTGCACTAATGTTTGTTGTTGGCCTGGTCAGAGTACAGGACGAGGAACAATTGTCATATTTTGTTTGGTGACAATGATACCTGCGAGACTTTCCCTCTTCGGCAGTTAGAGGCAGCGGCTCAGCGATGACAAATTGTGGACTAGGGAGGTGCAGCTGGCTTCATGAGACAATGCAAGAAGACTTCATTGCCCTGAATGCAAGGGCTATAGGAAACTCTTAATTCAAAATGTGCGTGACCACCTCATCCGCAACAACAAGGATCCCACTTCACGTAGGTGTACCAGACCGGATACACTTGACTCTTCTGACAAAGAGTGGGAGGAGGCCTTCTGGACACCTACCAAAGAGGCTCCGCCGGCCATGGATGCCATTGTCAATGTTGCAGGAATGATTGACCAGGCACTACTTGTTGTAGAAGAGGCCCCTTCCGTGGAGGAGAGGTTTCAAGAGGAAGTGTTGGATGCTTTTGCAACGGTGGATTCCATCCAGGAAGAGTGCAGGCAGTTGGACTTGGACAACATTGTAGACAGTGAGGACTGTCATGACTCTCTCCATTTGCTAGAGGGGTCCCACAATGACAAGAATCCCAATATGAATGTGCTGCAAGAGTCCATGAATGTGCTCTATAATGTCGCCCGGTCCAGCACACTAGCCACCACTGTCCTCTTGATGAATTTATGCACAGTGCACGGAGTGAGAAACACTTGCACCAACAAACTTTTTAGCATCTTCAATTGGCATCTGCTCCTTGAGAATTATGCCTTGCCGTAGACATATCATGCCGCCAAGTTCCTCACCTCCAAACTAGGTTTGTCATATAACACCATTCACGCATGCGAACAAGGATGTGTCCTCTTCATGCATGGGAACACGCAGATGCACTTTGTTGTCCTAAGTGCTGTAGGCGGAGATATTGAGATGAAGATTGGAAAGCCTTCCTGTGAAGGTTCTCTGGCATTTTCCAATAATCTCGCGATTGCAATGACTGTTCAGGAGCCCCACGTTGTCTAGACTCATGGTATGGCATCATGCCAACCGTAGTAACCAGGAGGGAGGGGACGGCCTAATTTGGCATCCCTGCGATTCAAAGGCTTGGCGGCACTTCCATGATAATGTTGATCCTACATTTGCCACTGATCCCCGCAATACTCACTTTGCTTTGGCACCGGACAGCGTGAATCCATTCAAACAGAACTGCTCGTCTTGGTCAACATGGCCGGTGCTTTTGCTGAATTACAACGTCTTCCCCTGGCTTTGCACAAAGAATTTCTTTGTATTGTTGACCCTTCTAATTCCCGGGAAGGAGTCAATGACCTCCGAAGTCTTTGACGTTTCCTTGGAGCTTGTCATGGAGGAGTTGCTCGAACTGTGGTCGAGAGTCCTAGCCTTTGATGTTACTAAAGCTGCCTGGTGCCAAGCATTCCAGCTGCACGCTATGTTGTTGTGGACAATACACAACTTCCTCAGCTATGGTACAGTTGGAGGATTCTCCCATCAGGGGTACGCAGCATGTCCTTGGTGTGGCATGAACTTGGGCGCAGAGCACTCTTTGGAATTAGGCAAGCAAACTTACGGGGGAATACACTGTTGGTTACCTGAGCACCATCCCTTGAGGTCATCTTCCATGAAGGATCACTTTAATGGAGCCATAGAAACCAGACCAAAACCAAGTCCAATCACAGTGGAGGAACAGCTAGCGCATGCAGTAGAATTTGAGGCCTAGAAAGCATCTGGACATAGAGACGGCAATGTAGGTGACCCCTCAAAAGTCCATGGCGTAAAGCGCATGAGCATACTCTTGAGATTGCCATACTGGAAGGTCAGTCTCTCAATTGCAGCCCACATTCTGTATATTGCAACAAGTAGTCACTTTGATGGCACTGAGTTCCAACTGCAAAGTTGAGTGGAAGAGGCAAATAAGTTGTAACCCAGTACTAGTCACAATATGTGTCTCACTGGGATGTACTATGCAGGTGGGCTCAGTATTGCACGGTCACCCTTGTTGCTCCTTCAAGTATTCCTTGTCATCAGCGCGTATGAGCCCCTAATCTTTTTCTTTTTACATTCTATAGTTATGTTTAGGATCTTCTCATTTGCAACACGCTGGACATTATGCACTGCAAGATGAACCTGGCAAAGAACTTCCTGAAAACCATAACCAAGAAGAAGGACACTGTGAAGGTAAGGAGGGACTTGCAAAGGAGGCAGATCAGGCCGCACCTTTGGCTGACCCCACCCCCCCGGAAGGCCGGCAAATGGTGAAGCTGAGAGCCCCTAATGTGCTCACGGAAGAGGAATTCAAGAGTTTTGCCCGATGCATTGAGTCCCTGAAGACCCCAAGCGGGTATTCATCTGACCTCGCAAAGTGCATACGGAAGAAGAATTTTGGGGGCCTTAAATCCCATGACTACCACGTCTTCATGCAGTAGGTATTGCCTCTAGCATTGAGGGGTCTGATGGCACCTGGGCCTTGCATGGCTGTCATGCAAATGTGCAAGGTCATTTGCCGCCTTTGCACCAAGGTTTACAATCCAGCTGATTTTCCTTCACTCAAAGCTAATGTCGTCGCGAGCATGGCCATGTTGGAGCTTGAATTCCCTCCATCCTTCTTTGACATAATGACACATTTGTCCTACCATCTAGCACAAGAACTAGACATTTGTGGACCAGTTAGTGCCAAATGGATGATTCCTGTGGAGCGTTACATGAAAGTGTTGAAGAATCACGTCCGAAACTTGGCCCGGCCAGAGGCATGCATGGCAAAGGGGTACCTGAAAGATGAGTGCATTGGTTTCATCACCGAGCATCTCCAAAGGTTTGAAGTCACTTAGAGAAGTATGTGGGACAAAGACAAAGAGTATGGGGATGCTGAGGAGGTTCTGCAAGAGGCAGAAGCCATATGTTCTATCCCCAGCACTACAAGACCTAGCACATCAATACGTGCTCATGAACGTAGCCATTGTGGAAGAATTCTGTGCGTAAGTGCTTCCATTACCCTCTCGTAAAAGCGATTGAATTTCTTCTCAGACGGTTGAGGCAATTGCATTTGTGCATTCTCAGACATCTAGGCTAGTCTTATACTTCATAGGAGTGGTTTAAGAGAACTAGATCCTCCTTTAGTCGTGAAAGAGTATTTAGAAGTTAGGATGCAGTTGTTAAAAAGTGATGTATGTGTCAAGGAGTAGGGCGTAGAGACCGCTCTGACTTCACCTTGACCTCTTTTAGTTGAAACCCAGTGTTAACTAAAACTGCAACCTCCATACAGCTGGTTGTATTGGACGCCTATCTGTACCACAACAATTTGAGCTTTCACATGGGTCCTACAATTGTCTTATCATTTAGCCGGGTGATTTTGCAAGAAATGGAGGGCTGAACACAATGCGGATCCCTCGACTGCAGCGCTAGCAGAATGGATGGTGGACCCTAAAACCGCAATGCTGATTTAGATATGCGGAAGCCTATAGATCGGGATTGCTTGCTACTAAGTGCACTGCCATTGCAAAGAGCACAACGGTACTCCCGGGTCATTGCATTTGGAAACCACTTCCGTGTGGACGATGAAAGTACTACAGGATTGAAAAGCTACAACAGCGGCGTGGCATCAATCTTTGAACAGCCTTTGGAGAACGTGGTGGACTTATCCGTGAACTACGTTGACATACTGAAAGACATATTGTTGCTGGATTACGGAGGTCTCAATACACAAATGACTCTCTTGCGATGCAATTGGGTAAAGGGCCAAGACAATTGTGGGAATGCAACTTTTACGCGGGACAATGCTAGTTTCCTAGTTGTGAAATTCCGACACATGTTACCTTGCATGGCAGATCCCTTCATCTTTCCCAATCAAACCACGCAAGTATTTTTCTCAGATGTTGCAAACAGACCTGAATGGAAAGTAGTCTTACGGAAAGAAGCAAGAGCAAGGCGGGAGGTTGTAGATAAAGCAGATGCCTTCATCACCACCACCTCCAAGAGTGCCGGCCTCATGGCTCCCCAGATGTGGCCGGCCCCTCAACAAGCAGTGAATCTTCTTGGGGCCATTGAATTGTCCAAAGAAGAGAACTCCTTAGCGCAAGAAGATTACTAGTGCACACCTCAACTGTGCAGCCATATTGCAAAGTCATTTAGAAGTCTCCATGTAGTCGAAAGAGTTGCTCTGCAATGTTGACACCGGCACAGACATCCAACGCTGATGAAGCGCAATGTCCTTATAGCACCTTTACATGTTGTTTTTGTCACTGAAAAGTAAAGTTCTTTGCACACAACGTTATTGCAGTCTGTGATCCCTCGAAATCATCCCTTTGAACTTTGTCTACAGTGTAACCGCAACCAGCTGTGTCCTAATTTTTCAGCTAACAAACTTTAGGAGCATTGCACTTGGAAGAGTCCTACTAATCCCCACCGGTGCACACCATGGAAATCCCCGAAGTGGCTTTGCAGTTCCAAGGAAAGAATGTCCTAGTCATCCCAAAGCAACCTAAAGTGGCATATGTCAACTGCCCATGACTCTGGAATGACTCACCCTAAAATGACGGACATATTTTGGCGGCAAAATTCACATAGGCAAAGGCTTTGCCCCACTAAACCACCTTCAGTTGACATGAAGACGTTCCGCAGTTGTACCTCAGTCACGGCTTATTCCAAAATTTCACTGTGACCATCGCAAGAGTACAAGAAATGAACCGGGAAAGAAATCGTGTGCGTGAAGCCTATTTTTCATCCATTTTTCATCCTCCAGTCACGGTCGTGACTTCTAAATGACTTTGACACTGTTGACTAAGGATAGAGCGTGCAATTACAAAGGGACAGTTGCGGCCACGACTGGAGCTTCAGATTTCAGAAATCCCCTAGTCACAAATACCCCCATTTTCTTGTAGTGATAATGCTTTCCATCTCATAGAAGTCAACCGTGCATTTGATCAAAAAACATTTCAATGCATAAGAAGGCTGCTCTTTATTGGGCGCACTGCTCAATGGGCGCTAATGTTCCTTGTATTTCCTCTTTGCTGCCTTATTTGTTTGCACCATTGTGATGGACTTCTTTGTATGAATGAATATTTTGAAATTCCCAAAGAACTTCACTTCCAAAGAAAATTACGCCAAAGTTTGAAAAAAAAGCAATAAGAGGGCTCCCAAATCTGACTTTGTTTTCCCTTGGAAAGGAACCAATGGAGACCTAAGCCACACTTAAGCCACTAAGCTTTCCGCTTCGCTCTTGCAAGATGAAAGGGAGAAAACAAAAGTGAAGAGCGGACGGGTCGTTTGCCACTCTTATAGCCTGGCGGATTGCAAGGCAGTCAGACAGCATCGCACCGGACGGCTCAAATGAGGTGCAGAGTCCACTCTCTACCAAATCCAATGGTTCGTGAGCCACGACAAACATGGACGGGGAACACGGACGGCAAACGCGGACAAAGATTGCAAGCCATTAGATGGTAGGTGGCGGACGGAAGGTCAACCGCTCAGATGGGGCAGGGGACGCAGCGGGACTGCTCGGACAGCTTTGGCAGACGGAGAAGGACTGCTCGAACGGCTGCCTGCGGACGGAGGGGATTGGTGGGACGGCGGAGGGCGGACGGAGGGGGGCTACTCGAACGACGGGAGTGGAAGGTGGACGGCAGGTTCCCGTCCGATGCTTTAGCGGACGGCAGCTACTTCTTTGACGCCAAATCAGACGGAGGGCATGGGGACAACCGCTTGAAGGAGGTCATTTCAAATAAAATTCTAAAAATGTCAAAGTAATCTTTTTTCCTCTGCAAAAAATTCACATAATTTAGCTCAAAAGATTACAAAATTGGGTGAGTATGTTCTTCTCATCAATGAGGTGATTAGATTTACTTCATTCGGGAAGTGCATGTTTCAGCCATTATTGTGCATTTAACCCTGAAAGTCCCAATGGACCTATATGAGCCAAAATGCAACTTTGGGTAGGCTCTTAATTGTTCAAATCTTATTGTGATTATCTTAAACTTCTTCAAGAGCTTTAAAAATACACAAACTTCTTGGAAATATAATTTTGTGTGTCAACTACTATCTAGGACTCCGGGATTTGAAGTTCTAGCACAATAAGCCAAAAATGTAGATCTGCGGGCAGCCCAAATAGAAACACAAAAATTTATTGTATTTTTGATTTTTAATTTTTCCTACAATGTTATATTTTTATGTACATAAAAACTTCTAATTCATTCTATTTGGATTAGGGATAAGAAAGTTATGGAGTAGTTTTAGTTTGGAGCAATCTAAGAAAAAATTTCAAAAAATTACTTGTAGAAGCTACAGCTCAATTTTCAATGCAATTTTCAAATTTTTTAGATTTTCTTTTCTGGATAGGGTTACATTTTCTTTCTACAACCATCCTCACCATTGGGATTATTATATTTCAATTGCATTCCAAAAAAGTTAAAAATTATCTTTTCTTGTTCAATTTTGGATATACTTGTATTTAACAATTTTTTAAAGAATGAAGACCAATTTTTTCTTTCTTGATTTCTTTATTAGACTCTAAATTCAATCCATCAGCATAGAAAATTTGAAATTCAAAAATTGTCATGCCAAAAAAAATAACACAAATGGAGATTAGAGTCATCTAAAATTGCAAGACAACAATCTAAGAAAATTTTCTTTTCAACTTTGAATGCTAATATCTTCTAATCAGTACGGTCAAACTTCATGAAATTTTTATCACATCTTCTCAGATAAGTGAAGCAAAAGATCCTAAGGTTAGGATTTTAGGGAGAACTGACAGCTCTATTGCCTTGAGTTTTAACCTTCCAGAAAACATTGAAATTCTTTGTTTCCCACATTTGATAAAATTTGCAATTTCTGAATTCATATTTGCAATCATAGGCCCCAAATTAGTTACAAAATGTGAAGAATATAAAATTAAAGCAGCACAAAATAGGAGGCAATTTTCACATTTATCCTTTGATGGAGCAATAGAGGGGTCAGTCCTCCCTGGCCTTAGGGTTACATTCTTGAAAGTTTGATTTCTCTGCATTCTTCAGTGAATGCATCAAAAATGGCAGTTTCATGTCATTTTGGGCAGAATAGTTGCTTCGAGACTTCATAGGCTCAAATGTTTTATTGAGGTCAACATACTTATCCCTCCATCAATCCGTCTTCTCCCAATTTCATCATGCATATCAAATTCAAAAAAAAACCCCGATAAATTTGGCTTGAATTTTGTTATATGTTTTTTATGGTAACTTCACTGCATCTATGGACAACCATTGATGATGAATTCTTCTACTTTGATTGCCTACATATATACTAATCACATATCATTTATTCAATTCAAATGTACAAAATTATATATTCATCATCTATGCACTATTGCACATTGACATTGACATGGCAAAAGAATAGAAAGCGGTCCAATGCAATATTCATTATCAAAAACTCCACGAATTATACATCAATGGTTTGCAATAATAGTGCTAAATACACTAATTTACTAATCTACTAATCTACATATACATTGTGATGTATTGTGTTTTCTTCAAAACTCAAAATTAAATGCGTAATAATTACCAACATCACATTTCTATGCTTGCCACATTCTATATTACATGGCAGCTAATTACAATCACTGGATCGTATTGTGCGACAATGTCTACAATAGTCCAATATACTTCACTCGGAATCTGATTCAGTGTCATCTCCCTAAGTTGGGACAGTAGACTCCGACCCATAAACTCCAAGATATGGTCCTCCACCGTAGGTGTCTCCATGTCCGGTTGATGCACCTTCTTGTCCATAATTTCTGTAGTAAGGACTTCCAAAAGTTGGAGGGAGAACTGGATTACTAGAAGATTTTGTTTGGACGGTCGTCTAGTTGAACCACTAATATCATATCTTCCATAATGCCCATGTGAACCACCTGGAGTACATCCCAAATTGTACTGGGACCTGCCCTCGCTAAAAAGAGTATAGTGCGTGGTTCCATGGCTCCCTCCTCTGCTTCAAGAGCCAATTTGAAGGTTGTTATTGTAGTATGAACCATGCCCCCCAGCTTGTGGATCACATGTACCGCGGTCATGTTCAGATGACCTCTAATGTCCATGATGTCCATATAAACGACCTGCACTAGATCCATAATAGTACTATGAGCCCCTTGACTAGAACCACCGCAACGGTATGACCCATGTTCCCCTTGTTGTCATCTACGGTCTTCTAGACTCCTACGTGTTGCTTCTTGCAGTTGCTGCTCATACTCAATGTCTTCTCGACTTTCTCTATGCTTATGCCTCTCTACAGGTGTCACGAGGGTTGCACCCTCATCATCATCATTGCCGTCATCTGAGTATTCATCCTTGGCATCCGGCATCACCGTTGCAAGAAATCCAAACTGGCCTCGATTGGACCACTCCGGCATGCAAGCGCTTAGTTGAGTCTAGCTTGTATAAATAGTTGCTTCACTGCAATTCAAATTGGTCACCGATTTTCCATAAATGGTGCGCCAATCCACATCTTTGTGGAGTACAATCTCCACCAAAACCATGGCCATGTTGGAATAGTTCATGATATTTGGTTTGGAGTCACGTATATTAGCATTTCGCGTTACTTCATCGTATTGGTGGATGAAGTGTTTGCTCAAGTACAACGACTGTGCACCTTCCCAATGAGGAACTTATACAATGGCACATTTGTTTGGCCAAATTTTGGCGAGGTGCGTCATTTTCACGTACTTCTTGCACGTAGTGCAAGACTAAGTTTTTTTGGATGACGACTCCCATTCACTTTCCACTATACAATTTGGATTGTCCCAATTGTCCCAATCTATGTCTTAGGACTTGCCCTTCTTACTATTTTTTGAGGGTTTATCGCAAGGCATGGTAACTAAATTTAAATCCTCTTTCTTGATCACCAAGTTCACATGAACTTCTCCAATGTGCTGACAAAATGCTTCACAGTTACAATAAAAACCCTTACGTACTCACTTGAAATGAACTAAGTGAAGTAGTCCCACGTTCAAGCCCAACAATTTGCGCACCTGACTAGAAGGGACGCACAGAGCCGCAGAATGAAATCGGGCACTGGATCGTCTACTTTGGGAGGAAAATGATTATGAAGAAATGAGCCGACCACCCGGCTATTTATTCAGTCCGATGGCAGACGAGCCGAGGCGGACGTGTACGACCGCATCGGACGGCCTAGAGGTGGATGCCAGGATCTAGCAAACAGAAATCGCACGGTGATGGATTGCACAGCCACCGGCGACGGGAGGACGGATCGACTAATGGAGAAAGCGGACGAAGGAGAAAGGTGGACTGTGGGGTAGGCGAATGGAAAGGGAAGGCAGAAGCGGAACGCGGACTGCGGGGCCGGCGTCAGAGCAGATGGAGGCGTTGCCATGGCGGACGGCGACGTCAAAAATGCGGACGCAGACGTTGTACGGCTTGAATGGGGGCGCCTGCAAGGCAGATGGAGGCGTCATAAAAGCGGACAGAGGCGTCGGACGTCGCGGACAGGGGCGTCAGCAAGGTGGACGGGGCTGCGTTCAGTCGCTGGAGGCAGCGGACGGTTAGCCGGTTGGCTTAGCAAACGTCATGACGGATGGAAAGGCGGACAGAATGGCAGACATGTCGTATTTGGCTGTGGCAGAATTCAAGTAGGGGTCTTCGGGATAAAAAAAAAAGGATAACATTGCAAAAGATTCACAATGTCACATCGAAGGTCAACTCGTGTGGGACCGAGGAGACTTTGAGATACCTCAAGGGGATGGCCATAAGTCATGGGCTTCTTATAATTCATTTGAGTTTGAGGTAGTCCAGTGTTCAATTCGCAATGACATCCTCTCCCTTGTGTGGTGATGGCACCTCCTTTGTTGGGGGATTTGGTTTGGTTCTAGCAGCCAACCACTTAAAAAAAACAAAAATGTCCAGAGAATTTGTATTTGTCTGTAGGAGGGATGATAATTTGCTTATGAAGGGGTATATTATGTACAGGAGGGCTCGGAAGAGGCAGTTTTGAGTTTTGCAGCGGGATGTTTGTAGTACAATCCAACCACAAACATTTCCGTTCGAAACTCAAAATTGTACCTTCCAAGCCCTCAAAGTACATAACTAGCTTCCTCATTAACAAATAATATTAGCTATTGCTGTACAAATATGTATTGGCCGAACGTTTTGTAACTTTAGCAGGCCTGATTACAAGGATATAGAGTCTATAGGAAAGAGTGTGTTAAGTAAAAAATGATTTGCTCCCATTGACTATTAGAAAACACAATTCATCCGCACTAAAATTAAATCCCCCTAAAAAATTAGAGTAAAAAGATTTAAAAAAATTAGAAAAAGTTTTATACAAGGGACCATTTGTAGAACCCACAACTATTTTGTCCAAAAATCATAATTTAAAATTTACAACAGAACCCTAAACAAAAATGCCTTGTATGAAACTATTAAAAACCACAATTCATTTGCACTGAATTGAAGTCCTTTTAGAAATGTAGAGTACAAACATTAAAAATAATTAGGAGAAGTTTTACATTATGGACCGTTTGTAGAACCCACAACTATTTTGTCCAAACATCATTATTTTACATTTACAAGGGGAATCCTAAACAAAAATGCCTTGTATATAACTATTAGAAACCACAATTCATCCTCACTGAAACGAAGTCCTTCTAAAACTGTAGAGAACAAAGATGAAAAACATTAGAGGAAGTTTTATACAAGGGACCATTTGTAGAACCCACAACTATTTTGTCCAAACATCATTATTTCAAATTTACAAAGGGAATCCTAAACCCAAATGCATTCTATGTAATTACTAGAAACCACAATTCAACTGCACTGAAATGAGGTCCTTCAAAAAATGTAGAGTACAAAGTTTAAAAAAAATTAGAACAAATTTTATACAAGGGACCATTTGTAGAACATACAACTAGTTTGTGCAAACATCAATATTTAAAATTTGCATGGGGAATCCTAAACAAAAATGAATGGTATGAAACTATTAGAAACCACAATTTATCCACATTGAAATGAAGTCCTTCTAAAAAAGTAGAGTACAAAGATTAAAAATAATTAGGAGAAGCTTCATACTATGGACCATTTGTAGAACCCACAACTATTTCGTCCAAACATCATTATTTAAAATTTACAAGGGGAATCCTAAGCAAAATTGTCTTGCATGAAACTATTAAAAAAGACAATTCATTTGCACTAAAATGAATTATTTCTAAAAATGTAGAGTACAAACATTAATAATAATTAGAAGAAGTTTTATACTACGGACCATTTGTAGAACCCACAACTATTTTGTCCAAACATCATTATTTAAAATTTACAAGGGGAATCCTAAATAAAAATGCCTTGGATGAAACTACTAGAAACCACAATTCATCCACACTCAAATGAAGTCCTTCTAAAAATGTAGAGTACAAAAAATTAAAAATAATTAGAAGTTTTATACTATGGACCATTTGTAGAACCCACAACTATTTCGTCCAAACATCATTATTTTAATATTACAAGGGGATCCTAAACCAAAATGCCTTGTATGAGATTATTAGAAACCACAAATCATCCATAGTAAAATAAAGTCCTCCTAACAATGTAGAATACAAAAGTCAAAAAAAATTTGAAGAAATTCTGACAAGGGACCATTTGTAGAACCCACAATTATTTCGTCCAAACATCATTATTTAAAATTTACAAGGGGAATCCTAAACAAAAATGCCTTGGATGAAACTATTAGAAACCACAATTCATTTGCACCAAAATGAAGTCTTTCTAAAAATGTAGAGTAGAAAGATTAAAAAAAATTAGAATAAGATTTATACAAGGGACCATTTGTAGAATCCACAACTATTTTGTCCAAACATCATTATTTAAAATTTACAAGGGGAATCCTATACAAAAATGCCTTGTATGAAACTGTTAAAAACCACAGTTCTTCCGCACTGAAATGAAGTCCTTCTAAAAATGTAGAATACAAACATAAAAAATGATAAGGAGAAGCTTTTTACAGGGGACCATTTGTAGAACATACAACTAGTTCGTCTAAACATCATTATTTAAAATTTACAAGGCGAATCCTAAACAAAAATGCCTTGGATGAAACTATTAGAGACCTTAATTCATTCACACTCCAATGAAGTGCCTCTAAAAATGTAGAGTACAAAGATTAGAAAAAATTAGAATAAGATTTATACAAGGGACCATTTGTAGAACCCACAACTATTTTGTCCAAACATCATTATTTAAAATTTACAAGGGAATCCTAAACAAAAATGCCTTGGATGAAACTATTAGAAACCACATTTCATCCGCACTGAAATGAAGACCTTCTAAAAATGTAGAGAACAAAGTTTAAAAAAATATAGAATAAGTTTTATACAAGGGACCATCTGTAGAACGTACAACTAGTGCGTCTAAACATCATTATTTCAAATTTACAAGGGGAATCCTAAACAAAATTGCCTTGTATGAAACTATTAGAAACCACAATTCATCCGCACTGAAATGAAGTCCTTCTAAAAATGTAGAGTACAAAGATTAAAAAAGATTAGAATAAATTTTATACAAGGAACCATATCATTACAAAGAAAATGGCCCCAGGAGTGGGCCGCAAGTTCTGTCTCTATTCAACACTATTTGGTGCAATTAGAGAAGAAAATGGCTGGCATGCTGACGTGTCGCTACTAGTGCCGCATTAGCACACATCAGCGCCACAACAACATTCCCGATATTTTATTTATTTATTCTTTTTATTTTTATTTTTTATGAATTTTTTTTTTCTGTATTTGCACTGTGAGGGTTGCTAAAAAACAACAATTAATAGCCCCTTCCAAAGTTCAAATTTTTCCTAATGGTAGAACCTACAACTATTTTGTCCAAATATCATTATTTAAAATTTACAAGGGGAATCCTAAACAAAAATGCCTTGTATGAAACTATTAGAAACCACAATTCATCCGCATTGATATGAAGTCGTTCTAAAATTGTAGAGTACAAAGATTAAATTAAAATTAGAATATGTTTTATACAAGGGACCATTTGTAGGACCCACAGCTATTTTGTCCAAACATCATTATTTGAAGTTTACAAGGGGAATCCTAAACAATGGTTTCCTCTCATTCACCATTGGAAACAACAATTCATCCTCACTAGAATTTAGTCGGAGTTAGAAGTTATGTATTACAATGTCTAATACAAAAGATTTAAAAATCCTATATGAATTTCAATTGTAAAATCTATGAGTATTTAGTATAGAAATCATTTGTTAAAATTTAATACTAGAATCTCCAAAAATTTGCCCTCATTCTTTAATTTTGTGGGAGTTTTATAGTTTAGGGTTTAGGGTTTAGGGTGTAAAATTTGGGTTACAGTATACAAAGCCTTAAAAACTGAGAGGACAAAAAATGGGTAATCATTCCCACATGAATGTCACACTGGATGCTTTTTAAATTGAACGGCATCTGTGGGCATAAAAGAAAGCTTTTCTAGAATCCAATGTTTGAAGAATAATTTCAACATTGCTTCCACAGCAGATGGAGCATGTCAGACGGAAACATCGGTCAAGAGGGCGGACGAAGAAGGCGGATGGGGATGGGCGGATAGACTAGGTGGTCGGATG
Organism: Neckera pumila; assembly: GCA_963969595.1. NCBI lineage: Eukaryota > Viridiplantae > Streptophyta > Bryopsida > Hypnales > Neckeraceae > Neckera > Neckera pumila. The sequence goes on from OZ018418.1 coordinate 5,666,173, forward strand.
CGGCCGACATGGCGGACACCGCAATAAGGCGGACGAAAGCGGCAGCTAGGCAGACAGCGAGGTCGATGAGCCGAACAAGCTCTCGTTTGGTCGGATTTGACAGCGGTGGCGGACCGTGGGGCGGAGGGCAAGGCGGAGAGCAAAGTAGACAAAGGTTGGAGGCTTTGAGATAAAACAAAACAAAGGATAAAATTGCAATGGACTCACAATGTCACACCGAAGGTCGACCAGTGTGAGATTGAGGAGACTTTGTAGTACCTTGAGGGGATGGCCATAAGTCATGGGCTTCTTACAACTCATTTGGGTTTGGGGTAGTCCAGTGTTTGATTCCTAGTGACATCCTCTCCCTTGTGTGGTGATGTCATCATTTTCGTTGAGGGATTTGGTTTGGTTCTGGTAGCCAACCACTTAAAAAAAAAAAAAAGCGGCCAGGGAATTTGTTTTTGTATGTGGAAGGGATGATGATTTGTTTATGAAGGGGTTTATTATGTACTGGAGGATTTGGAGGGGTGCAGTTTTGAGTCTCAAATTGGGATGTTTGTAGTGGAATCCAACCACAAACATTTTCGTACAAAACCCAAAACTGTGCCCTCCAAACCCTCAAAGTCCATGACTTGCTTCTTCATTAACAAATAATATTTACTACTCGCATACAACCATGCATTGGCTGGAGGTTTTGTTGTTTTAGCAAGGCAAATTGCAAGGATATAGAGTCTAAGAGAAGGAGTGTATTAGGTAAAAAGTGATCCCCTGTCATTCATCATAAAAAACCACTATTCATCCGCATTCCAATTGAATCCCTCTAAGAACGTAGAGTACAAAGATCCAAAAAAAAATTAGAAGTTTCAGAATAGGAAACATTTGTACAATCCACAACTATTTTGTCTAAACAATCATACTACTAAAATCACAACAACCTCTACAATATCACGATTCAATTTTGAATAATAATATTATAGAAATTGAATTGCTTTTGTAATAGCCATAGAATACTTTCTACTATATATTGCATATTCTATTTGTGAAATATTTGAAAATCAAATAGATACTTCTAAAAAAATTTCAAAGAAACTTTTCAAACAACAAAACTATAGATAAATTCCATGTCTTTTTAAAATGTGATATTAAAGAACAAGAAAGCACCAACCGCCAGCATTGCTCTACATAATCAAATGTGAAGATTCTACTTACATACTTCACTGTATTGATTCATGCTTATTGCAATGTTTTCATCTCCCCATTGGCTGTCCGCCAGTCCGGTGCCGGACCACTTTTAGGTCTGGTGGCAGACGGGTATAAGGGTGGACGGTCGCTTTTATTTTCTTCACTTCTTCTCTCCGCCACTTTGTTGTGAGCCAAGTCGGATGTTCTGTTGTTCCCATGTGTTTAGCATGGTGCTGACTGTGCCTACTTGGTGGAAGGAAGGGGTCCAACTTTTATTACGGTGAAGCTTTGACGGGTTTTTTCACAAACACCAGTGTCAAGACTACACGTGCAGAGATTATTTCATTGCAAGTACTTAAAAACTAAAATTCTCGGTCATGCCCGTTGAGGGTGCTGCGGGTACTGATGGGATGACTTTAAGAGGCGACCAGAAGAAAAAGGGTAAAGTGAAGGGGGTTGCACATGGGCTTCACTATGAGATTTTAGATGATCCTAACATCTTGGCGGAGAGCCGTTGGGAGGAAGAGGAAGCAGCATATTGGAACTTCCAATTGTGCAAGAAATATGTAAAAATGTACCACATCAACAAGTTGTGGCCTCGGAGTGCATTTGAACGTCAAATGAAGGATTTTTGTGTTAAGCCAAAGACTTGCACAAGTCTGCACTTTGTCCATCGGTCGGATGAGGTGTGGAAGGCCCTATTTTTGGACAAGTCAATGAGTAAGGAATACATAAACTACAGCCTGGCCTCTATGGTGTATGCAGAGTTCCAATTGGTGCAGAAGGTGGAGTGGAGCATGTTTCCAACGACAAAAAAGAATCCACTTTTGCTTCCTACTGGCCAGAAAGATATTCCCAATTTGTGGGTGAAGGAGGCTGAACCCGCTGAAGTAACAAAAGTGAACAATGCTTCCTTTGCACTTGTGCACGGAAAGGAGGTCATTCCTCCCACAATATTTTCTATATCCCTACCAAATCAAATTACCAGCATGAGTGAGCCAAGCATTGCTCCTAACAAGCGGGACCTTGTGAAAGCATGTGGTGGCCCTTCTTCGTCAAGGAAAGAGGTCACTAATGAACAATTAGCGGAGACCGATGTTACAATTATAAAGATTTTAGACAGCAGTGCTCTAGATCCCTTGAAATTTGTAGGTGTTTATCCTGGTGAAGTGTGTACACTCAAAATGCCGCAAAGCCCAACACAAAGTCTGATCATTCAAGCGCAACCGTTAGGAACCAACGTGGAGCAGCCCAACAACCTAGCCACGGAGCCTACTATGCAGGGGAAGATGAGGTGCGGAGGAAGTTTCCGCACGTGGTGTTTCACTTGTCATCCATAAACGTGCCGATAACGGAGGCAAATAAGATTATGAAATATGCATAGGGACTGGACAACTTCCTTCAGCTTGCTACCAAGTGGAGAATATTTGAAAGACGGCAAATAGATTGTAGATAGCAGTTTGGCTCCACCAAGGCGAGCTCTAGCTATATGCCATCCGCACCAGCATGTAAGCTGGGAGACATGCCGGACATTGCTTTGGCATTGTCATGTGGTGCGAATTGGCTCATTGAACTTGGCCCGGTGACTGCGGAACTTGTCCGTGACATAGCAGCTATTTCTCCTGAATTGGTGAAAGGTGCCCAGGGTTTTTACATTTCACCAACCAAATAAAGCCAACTTACAAGGCCACAATTGAATTAGAAGAAAGTTATCAAGTGTTGCGGAAAGAGTGCGACGTTTTGGAACAGCAGGTGGAATTTTTGAAGGGTTATAACAAAACCCTGAGGGCCCTAAACAATACAAGACAGTCTTCCCAGCCAACTCAAGAGACCAATCAATTGTCTCTTCCTTTAGACAAGGGCGAAGGAGTTGATGCACTCGACACATTTACGATGCATAATGGTAAAGGGTGGGAGTAGCTGGAAAAAGAATTGGTGGAAGCAAATAGAAGAAATGACGTTCTTCAATCCAGGTTGGAACAAATGTAACAAGTGCAAGAGGTCATGGATGAGTGCAAGCCTTAGAGCGGATTAGAGTCTCAACGGTTGGTGTCGGAGCACAGGGCAAGCAAATTCCAAGTTATACTACCCAAAACCACTTTAAAGTGTAACAAAGTGACTCTAAAGATCAAACCCGCAAGATTTTGTGAAGTATCTAGCCTTATTTGGTCTCTAAGCTTAGTCAGTACCAATATTTCCTCTTCCGGTCCTAACACCACAACCAGAAACACAACAACACCAAAAACTACAATCAGACCCTCTTCTTCTTTCTCGGTCAACTTTCGATCCGGTCTGATCAACTCCCATCCGCTCTTACTCCCATCCGGTTTAGTTTTACCTCTGTTTCACCATTAGAGGGTTCGCCTCTTGATTTTGAGAGTGGCAAGCTCGTCGCTCTTCCGTGACTTATAGTAGCTGAAGACCCACTTCTCTATTCTCCACTTTCCTACAGTAATCCGGATCCGGTTTGATCCTTCACAACAATCTAGAGAACTCTCCGGATCACCGGTCACACAAAGACCCCCCCATACAATCCCTTCATACTATAACGACCTTAGCACCAAGTTCCGTCTGTACGAAGTCAGGCCGTTGCAAGTGAACCCGTCCATTCCAACATTAACTGAAGTTCCTCTATTTGCCAACTAGGGCAACAAGATCTCCCAGGAGATCGGACACTCAACTGGATTTTCCACCCAAGAGTTCTAGCGCAACTAAGGAATCCCTCCCTATCCGCCTAGCCTAATAATGGTTGTCTCACCCTGAATCCTAAACCATAGAAATGTTGAGGAACTGAAATCCACTCCCAACTCTTTCACAACCTGCTGACTTGCATATAAGATCAAAACAAGAACACCAAAGGGAGAAATCACACTCGCACAAGCATGTGCCTTCCTAACTCCTCACCACACAACCCTGCCACATACGGGAGAGACACGCAACAAGAGGCCAAGAGAAGACATATACAAAATTTGGGCAAAAAGACTCGCAGCTCCCAAGCAGGGGCTGACTTATATACAACTTGATTACAAGGCAAAAAGGCCCCCGGAAATCCGCGCTAGACATCCGAGTCCAATCCTAACCGGCCAGACCGGGTCAACATCCAATCCGGTCCTAACTATCTTACAAACATTACATTCCTACCTACCTGTCTACTCTCCAACTTCCCTACCCAGTGTAGGACTTTTGGGTTCCGCGGGCAGTTGGTTAAAAACTTCAGTTAGGTTCCTACTTTGCTCCCAGGCAGCAGGATCCGGAAGATTTGATCGTGGCAATGAATCCAGATGAATGGGTTGCTTAGGTCCAAGTCTTCGGTGACTCTTCCTTGACTTGGATGTCTGATCCTTGGGCTTCCTCGCATTCGATCCTCCGGCTGGGAACAAATCCGGCACCGAGAGGTCCAAAAGTGGAATCTCCAGGGAGTACATGGACCCATTCAGCTTCCAGTTGCTGATGTCCATCCAGTTGGCTGCCTCCCTTGCTGCCACCAATGACGCTTCCACTCGATTGGTGAAGTCGGTCAAGATCCGAACTATCAGGGAACCAGATACCTTCTTCTCCTCATGCACCCCTTTGTTGAACAATTCTGCCTTGCCTGCGGCGGATCCGGATTCTCCGAGGGTGTCCTTCACAGACTTGACCACCTTCCGGGTTGTTTCTACCATTTCTTAGACTATGGCTTTGTCCTCCCTGAAGGCTACCATCTCGGCCTTCAGAGTGTTGACTTCCTTCTAAAGCCAACAAATCTCTGCCTCTTGTTTCCGGTGCTCATCCGGATTGGACAGATACTGGGCCACCTTACCCGGTAACTTACTATCCCTGGGTGCACCCACCAGATCTCCAACACTATCGAGGATACTCCTCTTGACCTCCTGTCATAGCACAAAAAGTACAAAATCCATCTCTAAGGCCTTAATGGATCCTAAAGTGACTCGTGTATCGTTCCGCAAAGATCTCGGTGTAATTATACTAAGTGGCTGGAATGCAGTGAATTGGTATCCCAAAACAAACCCCAAGTACTAGTCTAGACCGGATCCAGTTATAGTAATCCGGAACCGGAAACTCCTTTTTCGGTTATATATATCCGGTCTAGAGTATGTAACTATATGTAATAAATTCAAGTTTAACCTCTGGACCAAGAGGGATCTGCAACTTTGGGCTTCAAGAAGGAAGCTTAACTCCTACCCTCTGAGTTTTAACGTGTCAGAAGATCCACGATATAAACTTGAAAAGAAAACTTTGACAAGAATAACGAGAAAGAGACCGTCCTCACAACTAGACCGAATGGGCTACGCAAGCTAGCAGGTCACGTAAGAAAGTCTGGATTCTCCTAACAATTACTACAATGACAGACTACATGACAATCCACGGCTTAGGTAGAGAAGGGGCGTCAGGAACAAAATGGGAGAGCTATAATACTTCTTGACAAAAGCAACTTCTTCACAAAAGCAACTTCTTCACAAAAGCCAGCTCTAATCCTTGCAAGGAAATCCTATTGTATCCTATCTAATACGCAATTTCTCCAGGGACCGGATACTTCCTGTATCCGGGTTTCACTTCCTCCTTACCCAAATCTGCACGATCTCACTGCTCTCACGATAACACGGACAAGTGCTAAAAGGTACAGCCCACAATTGTAAATTGGAAAACTCCAACGGCATTTGCAGAAAATTGGGAATACAAAGTATGGAAAATGCTACCCGGATCAAAACCTAAAATCTGCCTTTAAATACTAAACTACACCTCAAACTCAAAAAGCGCATAAGGCTAAATACAGCTAATGGAATGACACGTTTCATTCCTAATTTCATGTCTAATTTAGGTAACTTAAGCTACAGTCAAAAAGCTCCCACTAAAAGTGGATCTTAGATCCTAAAAATCCGGAATCAACTTGAGTCCTAATTCCTTCTAAACTAAAAATATACCTTACACATCTACTTGTCAAAATTAGGCATGCAGCCCTATAGTCACTGTCAAAACCTTCACCTACTTTCTAATCTTCTTCACTGGAGAAAACCCCGCCTTTGCTGGTCCCTTCCAGGTCAAGGGCTTCTTTCCGGTCTGCGGCCTGGCAGTTTGTTTGGACCGGACTTTGGCCTTCTCTCTGGCTGCCTTTGCCTTTGTCGCTCGGGTCTCTGCCAAGGCCTGATCGGGATCTGAATAAGGTTCAGAATCCTGGTCGGAACCGGATTCCTCTTCATCATAGTCGTAATCCTCTTCTTCTTCCTCCTCCTCTTGAACCTTGGTAAATTTCTTCTTGGCCGACTGTGGCTCAGGAACCTTTCTCTTATGCGGGACAGGAGCAGGCTTTTCTACCTTGCTCTGAGGTGTCGCATCTCCTCCAGCCGGTTTCCCGATTAGGCCCTTACTCGGTGAGCCGGATGAAGTGCCGCAACCGGCTCCAGTCTCTGTCTTCACCACGGACTGCATCAGGGTCGTCATCTTCCCTGCATTTCCAAACTGCACCTTCTATCCGGGAGTCTTGGGAGAAGACTTGGAGGGTGAGAGGGCACTCATCTGCTTCACCTTAGTACTCTCCCCTAGAATGGACCCTTTTGGTCCGGTTGTCAGTTCTGGTCCCTGTGCCTTTGCTGGATCCGGTTCCATCACCTTCGTGATCTCCAACTCGTCATCCTCCGGATCCGGGTCGGTGACTTTAGTGATCTCCACCTCAGTTTCCTGCACCTGACTTGTCTTGGCTTCCTGGTGCTCCTCCGATACAGGTAGGTCTGGTTGCTCGTGAGTAGTCTCACCTTTACCCTTGTCCTCTGCTGTTGGCTGCTGAACTAGTTCATGATCCAGTTCCGGTCTCGGTGCAAGATCACTTCAAGGGTTTACCTCGCGCATCACTTCTCGCAGCTATTCTAGTGTGGACTCCATTTTCTTGTGATAAGTCACCATAGCCAGTATGAGCTTCTGATGCAGCTGTCGTCCTTCTACCATTACTTGTTGGTCAAACAAGTTAGCCTTGTTGACAACTTCACCCAGATGGGTGATGAATTCTTGGATTCGGGAAATGATGTCTCGCGTCTGCTTGGAGAATGTTTTCTCCTTCTCCACCTCTTCTGTTTTCTGGCGCAACTCCTGTTTAAGAGTGGCCACTTGGCCAAAAAGCTTTGCCAATTCTTCCTTGTTTTCATTCTTCTCCTTCGCTCGGGTAAGCCGTATTACCCGGGTTAAGGCTTGAGCTGGGTGGACGGCGCCCACTGTGGTGCAGATGGTCTGCATCGCCCCTCGCTCTATCTCGTACCGGGTCCTGAAGTCACTCAATTGTTGGGTGATTCTCTCTAGCGGCTCGTCTCTCCAGACCGGATCGGTATCCTTGGTCTGTTCTTCCTCTACCTGACCCTATTGCTCTTGTTTCCTCACCCTTATCATCATCCTCACTCTCATCCTCATCATCCTCAGACTCACTCTGCTCATTCTCATTGTCTCCCTCATCTGAAGATTCTTCCTCTTTTTCGGTCTCAGGATCTAAGTCCGGAACTTCAAACTCTACCAGGGCAGCAGCGGCCTCATACTCTACCTCTTCATCTTTTGTCATCACCCCCTCAGAATGATACAGATGAATCAGGAATGGACAGATGGCGGAGGGCTTGGCCTTCCCAACATTATTCACCATTTTCAGTACTTGGTCCTGGATGACCACTCCCCAATCTACTTTCTGGTCTCCAGACAATGTGCCAAATATTGTGTTGGCCAATGTCAGAGAAACTCGGCTTGGCCTTTCCGGGTTGAGAATGGCCAAGACATACTGTAACAACTGCTTCTCTCTCTGATTGATACAATTGGTGACTGAGAACCCGTCTTTCTTACTAATTGGGTTTCGGAACTTACCCACCGTATACTTGTGTTTCTGGGATGCACTTCTTTCGCCTTCTTGGCCGAATAGATAGACCTGCCTCTACATGTCCGCCGTCCATCGCTTGGGCTTTGCACGGATTGTGGTCGCGGCGCGAGTTGGTGCTCCAGGCCTCAATTCCGCCACTAATGTTTCACTTCTGAAGTCCCATGGTCGGATCAGAAACTCAGCGCACCCCATCTGCTCTAGGTCTTCCTTCAGCTCCTTCAGCTCCGCTGGCTCCAGCTCCTCCTTGGGCAATCGTGGCATCACATACCGGAGCAAGATGGTGGCTTCCCCGCTCTGACTTGCAACCATCTCTCCTTCCGTTAGGATGCGGCCGGTCTACTCTTGGAAATCGGAAAAAGAGTGGTCCTCACGACTCTCTCTCCCTCTTTCAGCTATGCAAGCACTAACGCTAAGCTGGGATGCTAGCAGACCTTTCTCTTGCGCTCAATGTTCCTCAAGCACTCTCTTCCGCAGTTCGTCAACTCAAAACCCAATACTGATGCTCAGACCGGAAACCAGTAATGGTGCACGTTGCTCAACTTTCAGTCAGGGCAGGAAAATATAAGTGACCAGTCTTTGGACAGATGGGGTTTAAGAGAGCCAATCCCAGCTGCTCTTAATGATTCCCCTAATCCAGGCTTTGCCCGTTAAACCTGCCCGTTTAGGATTTCTGTTCACTAATGATTAGAACGTTCCCGTAGTTCCCTAGGGTTAAGTAGGTCACCATTGGATGCCGGTTCCTGTTACCCCTTTCCTGATTCGGACTAGGTGAATTCGAATTCCGGTTCCTTGTTTCTGGTACATTCGGTTAGCCTTTACATCAATTCCTGATCAGTCCACTTTGGGTTTCCGGTTCTAAACATTAGACGGTCTATAACTATCTTAAAATCGAAAAAATTTACTGCTAAGGAGAATATTATTCCTTCATTTATATTCTAAATTAGTAAAAGTAGATTTTCAGGTTCCGACACCTCCCAGTCCACTCGTATCTTGCACAGAATCACAGTCAACTGATTGAACAGGTTGTTCGGGTCTTCAATATCCGGCATCTCCACATCTGGTCTCTATTCTGGAGTCGTCCGGTTGGTAGAAGGGGTTCCTCTCTTGCGAGGAGGCATCGTCTTCATCCGCTTCCTCGTCCGGAGGTGCTCCTCCTTGTCTTCTTCTTCTGTCTCGGGTTCGAACCCGGTTTGCTTTTCCTGCTCGTCATCTGAACCCGACTCTCTGTACTTCATGATAGACTTCTGAAGGTTCCACGTCTTCTCCTCTGTATCCGTGAGGAGTTGGTTGCGATGGTAGAGGTGGAAGAGGTAGGGACTCAAAGGAGTGGCCCTACTCTTTCCGATCCTTGTCACCAGCTGAGACACCAAATTGGAAAAGATTCGGTCCCAGTTCACCTTCCGTTCCCTGCTCAGGGAATCAAAAATTGTGTTGCCGATGGTCATTGTCAACCTCGTCGGCTTCTCCAGGTGGACGCTCGAAACCAGGAACTGGAGGAGGTTGCAGTGCCGGTTGCTCTTGCAATCCGCGACCGCGTATCCTTCCTTGTTGCTCGGCTCTCCATGAAACTTGTCATGGATGAACTCGGCTCTCCGTCCAGCCATGTTGGAACCTCCCATCCGGAAGTTGTAAACTTCCCTCCACCTCTCTTCTTCCCATTCGGTTGGGCGGCTCCGGAGCGTGTTGTCAAATTCATTCAATACCTTACACTTCAATTCTCTCACCATCCGCTCCTCCCTAAATCCCCAGGGTTTATCCATCAACACCAAACAACCCATTGCGTTGAGATTGTCCATGAGCTTGGTCCTCGCCAATTCCTCGGTTGGGATGACCGGAACGACTTTCCGGAGTTTGATGTCGGAGGAGGAACTGGGCGCTTGCGATCTGCTCTTACGCAGCTGAGGCATGGACACGGATGGCTACTGGACCCTTACTGGTCACTACCTCACTCTCTCCTAGCCGCACGTCCCGTTCCTCACTTCCTCTCGTCCGATCTCAACCGGAAGACAATGCAAAACCTGCAACCCACACAATTTCTACCTCTCCTACACACTCTGATGTACTCGGCCTGAAGCACACACATACAACGACTCTGGCACAGACAGAGGCGTAAAAGCGCTTAAGGTCAGCTCCAGAACTCGAGGGAAGTAAAGGAGTGAAAATGGGGATTACTAGCCTTTATATAGTCTCAGGATCCCTGGCAGGTCATCATGACCTTTTCCGGTCCGGTTCGGTCCATATCAATCCAGTACAACCTTAATCCGCTCCGAGATGAGATTCGGAGGTGATTCCGTTCCTGAATACTAACATTTTAACCGGATCAGATCTAGTTTTCTCCTTAATGGATTAGCATTGTCTATCTTCAGTTTTCTTCTGCCCTTCTAACAAGATCCAGATCCTAATTACCTGTTTCCGTTCCAATTTTTAGGTAAGTAAAGGAAAACAAAAAATTGTGGTTGCGACATCAACGTCACCCTCGTTGGCTTCTCTAGGTCAAGCGGCCTCGGAGCGTGTTGTCGAACTCATTCGACACCTTACACTTCAGGTCTCTCACCATCCGCTCCTCCCTAAACCCCCAGGGTTTATCCATTAACACCAGACAGTCCATCGCGTTGAGATCGTCCATGAGCTTGGTCCTCGCCAGTTCCTTGATTGGAATGACCGGAACGACTTTCCGGAGTTTGACGTTGGAGGAGGAACTGGGCGCTTGCGGTCTGCTCTTACGCAGCTGAGGCATGGACACGGACGGCTATTGACCCTTACCGATCGCTACCTTACTTTTTCCTAGCCGCACGTCCCGTTCCTCACTTCCTCTTGTCTGATCTCAACCGGAAGACAATACAAAACCTGCAACCCACACAATCTCTACCTCTCCTATACCTTGACGTATCCAGCCTGAGGTTCACGCCCACACAACGGCTTTGGCGCAGACGGAGGCGTAAAAGCGCTCAAGTTCAGCTCCAGAAGTCGAGGGAAGTAAAGGAGTGAAAATGGGGACGACCAGCCTTTATATAGTCCTAGGATCCTTGGCTGGTCATCATGACCTTTTCTGGTCCGGTTCATATCAATCCGGTCCAACCCTAATTCGATCCGAGATGAGATCCGGATGTGATTTTGTTCCTAAATACTAACATTTTGACCGGATCAGATCCAGTTTTTCTCCTTACTGAATTATTGTTGTCTATCTGTAGTTTCTTTCTGCCCCTCGAATAGGAGCCGGATCCTAATTACCCATTTCCGTTCCAATATTTAGGTAAGCAAAGGAAAACCAAAAATCTGGTTGTGACAGTTGGAATGGATACAACAACCCCAAGACAAACCCTTATTAGTATTCCAAGCAATGAATGGGCTTTTTAGACTTGCAAAGAACTTGGAATACAAATGCAAGATTGTGGAGGGCTTCTTGAAGAGGTTCAAGAACAAATTGGAGCAACATCCATGGGGGTATACAAAAATTGTTTTATGAAGAAACATGGAAGCTATGTTTGAGCGACTGAATCGCATTGAAAAGGGAGGGGAGAAAGACATCAATTGGACCTTGGAACTAGAGGAGGGATGGGTCCCTTACCAAACGCTCTCAGCACACATCAACAAGAAGGACAAGACATCGATGCATGGTTTTGATGCAGGTCATGAAATGTTGAAGGGTGTTTGTGCCATTTGTCAGGAAAATTTTGGCCTTGAAGGAGCCATAAGCATAGGCCACTGTCACCACACTTTCCATGTCACATGCAATATTACAGCATCACATTTTAGCTTGGCTTGTGCACAATGTCGTTCTCCTTTGAGCCCTAAGTTCGACGAATTGTTTGGTCTCTTAGAGGTTATGCTTCCCGGCCACAAATACAATAGATGGACCCTTCCACTAGACCAAGCGCCCTACAAAATAGAATTACCAACATTAAGGAAAAACATTGAACTGGGATCCAACAAAACAGAGACATGCTTTAAATGATAAGTTTGAGGAGCAGGTAGATTTCTTCATGTGGATGATCCAAAACAAAGAGGTCAAGTTATGGGCCCATTCAATTGAAAATCTCGAGGCTCATGAATTGTTCCTGTCGCAACATGGGGGGGGGGGCATTGGAGTGTGCAACGTGACAAATTCTTCCGCTTCCCAGAGAAGCAGGTGCAGAAAGGAAAAGATGACCAATGGGTAGAGGTAGAGGCTTAAAAAAAATTAAGCAATCAATATGCAGTATATAACCATATTCTGAATTTGTGGTAGGCAGAGCCCTCTTCTTGTTGAAGTTGGAAGAAGTTGCAGAAGTTTGTTCTCTTGTGGACATAGATGTGGAATCAAACACCGGGGACCAATTAGTGGAGGTGGCCGGGATGTTTGATAAGAGGATCGGCGACATCATAACTTAGTGGAGAACGTTCCTATTGGAAGGAGAGACCCAAAGTATCGCGTTGCAAATAAAAAGTGATAATGAAGCGGTGAACGGGTTGTTATTGAAGGTGGAGTCTACTTTAAGAGCCTTGAAGTTGAAGTCAGTGGATTTAACTCCCAAACAAAACAAGAAATGGAAGGCGGCAAATGACGATGACTACTTTCCGAAAGCAGCACGGCAATTTGCCGTTCTTGATCGGCAAAGCAAATCCATACAACACTTGGGTGTCGAAAGTCCAGGGGCCGTGGCTCGCCGAGAAAGTCTAAGAAGCGTTGCTAAAAGGCGGCAATGCACCAACGAAGGGCCGTCTTGTGTTTTGGAATAGGGTACTGGTGATAGATTGAAATAGACATAGACATATAGGTATATTACAAATTTACAATTATGGCACTCTATAAATTGTTGTTTGGATGCTAGAAGGATTGAGTACTACTAAATGACTATGCATACGATATGTTTTGACTTTTGATTGGCTTCTAGTATGTATATATCTACGCTCTTTTTTATATATCATTATCTATATTTCTCTCTCTCTTTCTCTCTCTCTATATATATTTACATACGATATGTTTTGATGTGTTTTCAATATCAATTATTTTGGATTCCATATTATGGCGATTAAAATTTGTGACAATTATCTTGGCTATGTAACAAGTATATCATTTAAACCTGTGAGGGTTTTTCTCCATTGGAAAATGGTGAGACTTCCTTCTCATTTGAATATGACCTTCTCAATTGTGTTGAAAAACAAACCTCATATTTTGATTACTTGGAACTCCAAATTGTATATGACTATGAAAAATCCAATGTGTGTTTAAGCAAAGAAAGACTGTATAGAAGTTCAAAGTACGCCAAGCAGTATATTTAAATCCATGGCCAAAATCCAATGCATTATCCATTTATATAAGCTTTTGTCATTATGTGAATGAAGAAGGCCTTGCCCTATATTTTAGATAATGAGTAATTCATTAGCCATAAAATAAGTACATGTGGATGTAGGGACTAGAAATATAGAAGTTTTAAAATATAGTACGCATGACTCTGAAATCCATTTACACATTCAATTCATCATGCATTTTTTGTATTCCCTAAATGTCCAAGGACTTCTTTAAAATTTTGGGAGTTTGCTTTAAAGCGACCAAGAAGTCAACATGGTGAACACTTGTATTCATGTTTTTGAAAATGTAACCATACAAACTTGAAATGGACCCGTTACAAACCATATAGAAAACAAGTATTGTCGCCCAAAAAATTGTGACCGTTTGCATTCCATAGTAGGAATGCCAGCCTAACTAGACAGTCCAATCCATTGGCCCCACCAATAGTAGATTTGGCGGCAGATGCATCCGATCGCATGCACCATCCATCGGCGTTGCCCCCGTCCGCCACCAGAGTAGGCGTCCGAAGCGTCCAACCGCATTTGCCGTCTGCCCTCGTCTTTCCCATCCGCCACCATCTTCCCCATCTGCCACCGTCGGCCCCGTCTGCCACTGTCGGCCCCGTCCACCACAGGAGTTGGAGTTGTACATGCTCGACCCCATTGGCCGTTCGCCTCTATTGTACTCGGCCGCCACTGTCGCAACCAGATTTTTGGTTTTCCTTTGCTTATCTAAATGTTGGAACGGAAACGAGTAAATAGGATCCGGATCCTATTAGAGGGGCAGAAGAAGACTGAAGATAGACAATGCTAATCCAGTAAGGAGAAAACTAGATCTGATCCGGTCAGAACGTTAGTATTCAGGAGCGGAATCACATCCGGATCTCACCTCAGATCAGATTAGGGTTGGACCGGATTGATATGGACCGGACCGGAAAAGGCCATGATGACCAGCCAAGGGTCCTGGGACTATATAAAGGCTAGTTGTCCTCATTTTCACTCCTTTACTTCCCTCGAGTTCTGGAGCTAACCTTAAGCGCTTTTATGCCTTCGTCTGCGCCAGAGCCGTTGTGTGTTTGTGAACTTTAGGCCGGGTACGTCAGAGTATGTAGGAGAGGTAGAAATTGTGTGGGTTGCAGGTTTTGCATTGTCTTCCGGTTGAGATCGGACGAGAGGAAGTGAGGAACGGGAAGTGCGGCTAGGAGAGAGTGAGGTAGCGACTGGGAAGGGTCCAGTAGCCGTCCGTGTCCATGCCTCAGCTGTGTAAGAGCAGACTGGGAGCGCCCAGTTCTTCCTCCAATGTTAAGCTCCGGAAAGTTGTTCCGGTCATCCCTACCGCGGAACCGGCAAGGATCGAGCTCATAGACGATCTCAACGCCATGGGCTATCTGGTGTTGATGGATAAACCCTGGGGATTTAGGGAGGAGCGGATGGTGAGAGAATTGAAGTGTATGGTATCAAATGAATTTGACAACACGCTCCGGGGCCGCCCAACCAAATGGGAAGAAGAGAGGTGGAGGGAAGCTTACAACTTCCGGATGGGAGGTTCCGGCATGGCTAGACGGAGAGCTGAGTTCATCCATGACAAGTTTCATGGAGAGCCGAGCAACAAGGACGGATACGCGGTCGCGGATTGCAAGAGCAACCGGCATCGCAACCTCCTCCAGTTCCTGGTTTCGATCGTCCACCCGGAGAAGCCGACGAGGTTGACGATGACCATTGGCAACACAATTTTTGATTCCCTAAGCGGGGAACGGAAGGTGAATTGGGTCCGGATCTTTTCCGATCTGGTGTCCTAGCTGGTAACGAGGATCGGGAAGAGTAGGGCCACTCCTTTGAGTCCCTATCTCTTCCACCTCTACCATCGCAACCAACTCCTCATGGATACGGAGGAGAAAACATGGAACCTTCAGGAGTCTATCCTAAAGTACAAAGAGTCGGGTTCGGATGACGAGCCGGAAGATCCAACCGGATCCAAACCCGAGACAGAAGAAGAAGACAAGGAGGAGCACCTCCGGACAAAGAAGCGGATGAAGACGATGCCTCCTCGCAAGAGAGGAACCCCTCCTACCAATCGGTCGACTCCAGAACAGGGATTGGATGTGGAGATGCTGGATTTTGAAGACCCGACCGACCCGTTCAATCAGTTGACTGTGATTCTGTGCGGAATACGAGCAGATTGGGAGGTCAAGAGGAGGATCCTTGGTAGTGTCGGAGAGCTGGTGGGTGCATTGGGGGATAGTAAGCTACCGGGTAAGGTGGCCCAGTATCTGTCTAATCCGGATGAGCACCGAAAGCAAGAGGCAGAGATTTGTCGGCTTTAGGAGGAAGTCAATACTCTGAAGGCCGACATGGTAGCCCTCAGAGAGGACAAAGCTGCAGTCCGGGAAATGGCGGAAGCAACCCGGAAGGTGGCCGAGTCTGTGAAGGCCACTCTCGGAGAATCCGGATCCGCCGTAGTCAAGGCAGAATTATTTGACAAAGGGGTGCATGAGGAGAAGAAGGTATCCGGTTCCCGGATAGTTTGGATCTTGACCGACTTCATCAATCGGGTGGAAGCGTCATTGGTGGCGGCCAGGAAGGCAGCCAACCGGATGGACATCAACAACCAGAAGCTGAACGGGTCCATGTACTCCTGGGAGATCCAACTCTCGGACCTCTCGCTACCGGATTCGTTCCTAGCTGGAGGATCAAATCTAAGGGAGCCCAAGGATCAGACGCTTGAGTCAAGAAAGAGTCATCGAAGGCTTGGGCTTGGGCTACTCATTCATTTGGATTCATCGCTAGGATCAGATCTTCCGGATCTTGTTGTCGGAGAGCGGAGAAGGAACCTGACTGAAGCTTTCAACCAACTGTCTGCAGAATCCAAGAGTCCTACGTTGGGTGGGGGAGTTGGAGAGTAGGTAGGTAGATAGGTAGGAATGTAATTTTTGTAAGATAGTTAGGACCGGATTGGATGTTGACCCGGTCTGGCCGGTTAGGATTGGACTCAGATGTCCAGCACGGATTTCCGGGGGCCTTTTTGCCTTATAATCAAGTTGTATGTAACTCAGCCCCTGCTTGGGAGGTGCGAGTCTTTTCGTCCAAATTTTGTGTATGTCTTCTCTTGGCCTCTTGTTGCGTGTCTCTCCCGTGTGTGGCAGGGTTGTGTGGTGAGGAGTTAGGAAGGCGCATGTTGGTGCAGGTGTGATTTCTCCCTTTGGTGTTCTTGTTTTGATGTTATGTGGAAGTGAGTGGGTTGTAAAAGAGTTGGGAGTGGATTTCAGTTCCTCAACATCTCTATGGTTTAGGATTCCGGGCGAGACAGCCGTTGTTAGGCTAGGCGGATAGGGAGGGATTCCTTAGTCGCACTAAAACTCCTGGGTGGGAAATCCAGTTGAGTGTCCAATCACCTGAGAGATCTCGCCGCCCTAGTTGGCAAACGGAAGGACTTTATTTGATGTTGGAACGGACGGATTCACTTGCAACCGCCTGATTTTGTACAGATGGAACGTGGCACTAAGGTTGTTGTAGTATGAAAGGATCGTACGAGGGGGTCTTTGTGTGACCGGTGATCCGAAGAGCTCTTTGGATTGCTGTGAAGGATCAAACCAGATCCGGATTAGTATAGGAAATTGAAAAATAGAGAAGTGGGTCTTTAGCCACTATAAGTCACGGAAGGAGCAGCGGGCTTGCCACTCTCAAAAGCAAGGGGCGAACCCTCTGATGGTGAAATAGAGGTAAAACTAAACCGAATGGGAGTAAGAGCGGATGTGAGTTGATCAGACCGGATCGGAAAGTTGGCCGGATTGGGAAAGGAGAAGAAGGTTTTATTGTAGTTTTCGGTGTTGTTGTGTTTCCAGTTGTGGTGTTAGGACCGGAAGAGGAAATATAGGCACTGAATAAGCTTAGAGACCAAATAAGGCTAGATACTTCACAGAATCTTGCGGGTTTGATCTTTAGAGTCACTTTGTTATACTTTAAAGTGGTTTTTGGTAGTATAACTGGAAATTTGTTTGCCCTGTGCTGCGACAACCACCGTCGGCACCGTCCGACCACAGTTGCCATCCACCACCACTTGCCTGTCCGATGATACTCGCCATTTGCGACATCTGCCAAGTCCATCCACCAAGTCCTTTTGACGGTTGAGACTTCCCCATGGTCACTTCCAGCTAAAGCGTATAAAGTGTGAAGAAGAACTCATGTTGAAGTACTCTCAATGAACTGAATGCTAAGATCTCCTAGGGCTAGGCGCTGTAAATGAATTTTTGTGTCCCTTGCTTGGCGGTGTATAGTTTGGTGGAAGGGGGGGGCCTTATTTTGCAAGGCTTTGTGGAGGCATTGATTTTTTCATTATTGACATTGTTTTACACGGTGCACACGATTTTTAATCTTTCCAAGATCAAAGATTAGAACCGATCAGGATGAGCAAAGATTTTTCCGGTTGGTACGGAGTCCCGAAAACGGGTAAAGTAAAATGCAAGGCTTACAAGTGTTTGTTCAACAAGAAAGTGAGCCGTATGTTGAGTCACTTGAGATATGAAGGTCCCTCCAATTCTTGTGATATGGGAATAAGCTTACGCTCTTGTTTGACATCTGAAATAAAAACTCTATTTGTTTGTTGCAAAAGGCTATTCCCTCAAAAACCTGTTGCGCATGGAGTTGATGGCAACAAGATGCCCATGTCCAGAAGTGATCTCTTGAAGGCCCATTTGGGCACACCACGTTCTACGCAAGAAGATTCATGCATAGCACCGGAAGAAATTGTTTGTGTGGGTTTCAAAGGTACACTACTAATGGAAACATCCGGTGAATGGGAAACTCCAAGGGCATCAAGCAGTAGACTTCCAAGTAAACCTCCTAGGACACAAAGTAGTCTATTGGATGGCTCTTAAGAAGCCAATAAACACAAATTGCATGCAATGTGGGCCCATTTTTTTTATACAGCAAACATACCATTTTCAGTAGCTCAAAATCCAGCCTTCAAAAAAGCAGTGAAGATGACGGCTAAGTGTGCAAGGCCATACACTCTGCCCTCTAATCATGATCTACGACATAAATTGCTTCAAGAATCAAAGGTTGATCTTGCATCAAAGAACTGAAGACAGTGTGAGGAAGTTTGAAGCAACGTTGTCCATTGATGGATGGAGCTCATTGAAGAATTGCCCAATGATAAATGCCATGCTCGTATCTTCAGTTGGTGAGCATTTCCTTGGATTTATAGATACAAGTGGAGAAAAAAAGACGTCACCGTATCTGGCGGCTATCTTGGAAAAATTTATAGAGCAAGTGGGTTCCAAAAATGTGGTGCAAGTGACTGCAGATAATACTAATGCAAACCTTGCAGCATGGAATTTGATGTCAAATAAATATCCACACATCTTCTTTCAAAAATGCATGGTGCACACCTTGAATCTGTTGCTCAAAGATTGGGGGGGTAGAAATGGATATCAGATTCAGTGAAGGATGCCCAGCTTGTGGTAAACTTCTTTAGGAAAAGGCACATGCCTCTTGCTATATTTGGCAAGTACAAGACAAAATTTAGTTTATTGAAGCCGTTGAGAACCAGGTTTGCCTCTTCTTTTATCATAATTGCCCGCTTGTTGGAGGTGAAGAGCGCAATGAGGTACAGTGTGGTGGACCCACAGTGGATTACATACGTGAACACACTCAATGACAGCGGAAAAGGCAAAGCACGCACAACATCTCGACAAGTATACAATATTGTTGTGGCCGAGCATTCTTGGAACTGTTGGATCAATGTGCGGGAATTGACCACCCCAGTTGTATGGGATCTACGTGATTTGGATGTAAAAACACCGTGCATGGGGAAGGTGTTGCACATTATGAGGAACTTAGAAAAACATGTCTTTCGTTTACGGACGGAGCCTTTTTGTTTGGACGTTGAGAAGGCAAAACCGTTGGAGGCAGCGTTTCAAAACCGATGCAAGAAGGAAGAGACTTATCTACATTATGCAGGAGCTCTCTTGAACCCGTACCTTCTTCACAATAAACACTCAGTCGACGATTAGAATGCAAATGATTAGTGCAAGCGTGTTATAATGAAAATATGTGACTTTAAAGAATATGCAGCAGTGGTCAAAGAATTTATAGCCTTTTGACATAGGGACCCTCCGTTCCACAATATGTTGGAGCCGGGTGAACAAATGCTGTCGGCATATGCTTGGTGGGACTTTGAGGGGGCATGTGGAAAACTCATTGCTCCAATTGCAATGAGAATATTGGCCCAACCGGTGTCATCATCTTTGTGTGAACGAAATTGGAGTAGCTACTCCTGTGTTCACAACAAATATTGGAACAAGTTGACGACGAAGAGGGCAGCGGACTTGGTGTATGAGTACAGCAATTCCAAAGTTGTGGCCGCATCAAAAGAGAAGGATGGGTCTAGTTCAAAGTCGGAAGATGATAGGCCTCACCCGCTAGAAGAGGTCTTGAACTCTGACACAGAAGATTCGTATGATGAATCGTACCGTAGTTCTAACAGGACCAATGAAGACCAAGGAGGCAATGATAGAGATGCATTTGAGTTTGGATTGAAAGATGAGAATGATGGATATAATGAGCATGCATCTTTGATAGCCAAATTTGTGGATGGATCTGGATTTCTAAATAGCGAGAAGGTTCTATCAGAAAATGAGGATGTTTACGTGGAGATAGTGGAGGCTAATAGGACAACGATGTCTAGTGGTGGAATCGATGGAATTGATGAAGTCATTCGGATTCCCGAGTCTTCGTCCACAAGAAGGGTGTAAGAGGAAGATAACGTCAAACAAAATGAGGGTGGAGGAGGTGACATGAAGGTATAAAAGGAAGTCCGCAGTACAGAAGATGAGCTTCTCTCGGCGTTGGCAAGAAAAAAATTTGCAGAACTCACTGCAAGAAAGGACAAACCGAATGAAGTGCATCAAAATGGTGATGGAGCATGGAAGCCCAAGTTTTGCCAACCAAGGCAAAAGCAAGCAACAACTTAGGAAAGAACCACAGGGACGACCATGTAGTGCTCTTCCACGTGCCCTATTTGGAAGCAGTAGCAGAACTTAGGATGGTTCGAGGAACTTAAATTTTGGAAAATGGCTTGCCCAGATTCCAAAAGAGAACGTAACTTCCATCGATCAAAGTCACAGTTTAGTATCATCCACCAATGATGATAAGGATGAGACCTTGTCTGCAATGGCACTTTGGAATGCTTCTTGTAGTGCACCACCACGACACAACAGAAGTTTGTCATCCCGTATGCTGCAATTTGAAAATGCAATCAAAATAACCATTCACGAAGGGCACACATCAAGGAAACAAGAGGTCAAAGAAGGCACTGAGGCAATAAGAAAAGAGTTATGCAATCTTTTGCAATTTCTCCAACCAAAAAACTGAATGTGGGTAGAACTCCCCTTGATATACGGCGGCCTGTTTCATAGACAAAAATGAAACTGGTCCCATGTTCTAAGGAAGAGAAGAAGAAAGCCATATTGAAAATAAAAATTGAAAAAAAGAAGGGCCGAAGAAAGAGGTCACGCACTTCGAAAGAAGTACAAGAGGGAGGATGGAACCTTTGATGCTCTTCATCAGGCAACATGGAAGACAAATCCGACAAAGAAGACAACAAATGAACAAAAGGATGTGAAAGTAGCGGGGTAGAGGTGAAAAGAGATGATGATTACTATCTTTAAATAGGGGTTGAAGGGACGCAGACTTAAGGATTCATGTGTGTATATTACATGTACAAATGGCATGCAATGGAAAATGGTTGTTTTTATTGTTTATTGTAGCAGTACTATGCTTGTTCATATAATGGAAAAACTTACAATTTTCTTTGGTGTGCAAAACCATATGGAAATTTCATTTCATTTTGACATCCATTTTATTTAGGTGAAACAATTTGTTTTATATATATATATATATGTGTGTGTGTGTGTGTTTGTATTTGTGCATGTGTTTGTTTTACACCCTAATTTTTTGGGTATGCGTCTTAGATTTAGGGATTTTATTTCTTCTTTTTCAAATCCATGTTTTGGTAATAAGAACCGGAGTTAGACATTTGGTTGGCTTGAAATTTTAAATTCCTTTTCACATCTTGTATATATTTACTTTGACATTTGCGTTGGTAAAAAAATTTCACTCTCAATTTTTTTGGGTAATACTTCTACGTTTAGCTAAATTAATCTGGTTTTATTATATCCTATGTTGTTAGAATTTGACCATTGGAATCTTCCGAAAGTTCTTCATATTTTCTTACATCCAATTTTTTTGGCATTGTAAAAATTGGTTAATGATCATTTTTCTTTTATTTCCACATTCTATTTTTTGGAATAGGTGTTTTTAGTTTAGGTCTTGAGGACTTCAGGTGAAATATTTATTTCTCTTTCCACATTCGTTTTTTTTTCCTAAGACCCCAAGGTAGACACCACCATTTGGTTTGGAATTTTTCATTGGTTTTCACATTATATACATTTTGGTTTGACACTTGGATTGGTGCTGATGTTTTCATTAATTTTCACATTTTATTTTTTGGTATAGTACTCTTTGGTTCAATTTCTTTTTTTAAAAAACATCTTTTTTGTTGGAAAGGCTGTACACTTGGGTTAGGGATAAAGTTTTGATTTCTTTTACATCCTATTTTTTGGAATAAAACACTTCGGTTAATATAAATTTTCTAATTTCTATATTTATTGACACCCCATTTTTTGGGCTACATCTCTTTGGTGTAGGTTTGATTTATTTTTCTTCTTGTACCTTCTTTTCTTTAAGTAAACCTAGGATTTGAGTGTTAGACACTTGGGTTGGTTAGAAACTTTTCATTTTTATTCACATCCTATATATTTTGATTTGACACTTGGGTTGATGTAGAAGTTTTGATTACTTTCCACACTCAATTTCATTTGGGAAAGAGTGCATCATTGATTTCCAAATTTTTCATTCTTTTTCACATCCTCAGGTTTTGAGGATTGCCACTTGGGTTGGTTTGACCGTTATTATATTTTTTTGCACCCTTTTTTTTTTGGTAGGTGTCTTTTGATTTAAATGATATTTTTATTTCTACTTCTACATCCATATTTTTATAACAAACCGATTAGACACTTGGGTTGGTTTGAAATTTTTCATTTTTTTTCACATCCTATATGTTTTGGTTTGACTCTTCGGTTGGTGCAATCTTTTTGACACTTTGATTGGTGTCAAAGTTTTGATTTTTTTCACACTTTATTTTTTTAATTAAAATCATTCATTCCAAATTTAGGAAAAAATTATCAAACCATAATTAAACACAGTCATATCCATAAGCAAAATAAATGAAAATCATATGTAAAACTAGAATCATATGAAAAATTTACCAATCCCCTTAGTGTAAACCTTCACCAAAATCTCAAAATTTTGCGCTGTTCATCTCCCTATAAACCACCCGTCCAACTAGCTGTCCGCCCAGATGTCCGATGTCCCATCCGCCAAAATCACAACCGTTGGCTATCCGCCTTCCTGTCTGCCAAAATTCCGACCGTCCGCCTCTCCAAACGCCAAAGTTCCGACCGTCCACCACCTTGTCCGCCAAAATTGTTTCCGTCCACCCTCCCGTCCACCATAATTGCAACCGTCCGCCCTCCCGTCCGCCAAAATTCCAACCGTCCACCCTCCTATCCACCAAAGTTCTGACCGTCCGCCCCTACGTCCGCCAAAATTCCAACCATCCGCCCTCCTGTCCGCCAAAGTTCTAACCGTCTGCCCCCCGTCTACCAAAATTCCAACTGTCCACCCTTCCGTCCGCCAAAGTTCTAACCGTCCGTCCTCTTGTCTGCCAAAATTGTTTTCGTCCGCCCCCCTGTCTGCCAAAGTTCCGACAGTCCGCCATCTTGTCCGCCAAAATTGTTTCCGTCCGGCCTCTTGTCCGCCAAATTTGCGATTGTCCGCCCTCCCGTCCACCAAAATTTTGACCATCCGCCCTCCTATCCACCATAATTTTGACTGTCCGCCCTCCCGTCTGCCAAAATTCTGATTGTCCACCCTTCGACCGCCAAAATTCCGACCGTCTGCTTGCCCATTTGCCCTCCCATCTGCCAAATGTCTGACCGTCCGCCGTTTTACCCGAATGCCCGCTGTGTTTGGGCATCAAAACGTCCGGACGTCCAGTTTTTGGACGTAATTTACCCCAGGATGCAATGTCCCGTCAACCCTGCTTAGTAGGTCACCTACGTGCAGTTAACACCAATTAAACCAACCACTTTCAATCAAAAACACCAATGTTGAAGAAGCCAACAACTCAGTGAGATTACTACCTATCAAAATGCCACTATCTTGCCAATGATCTATCAAGAAGGATTTGATATTGTCTCCGACCCCAACTACTCCACATTTGGATCCGGCTAAATACTACACGCAAAAATGCTCTTGTGTATTTTGTTGTAGAATTTACCAAGACCAAGACTGTCTTTACAACCAACAAGATAGTCAATTAGTTCCTTTAGAATGTCCAAGTCTACCACCTGATATATGGGAACAATAGCAACATATGGACTTATCACTCACAATTAGACCTCCCATTTCTAGTCTCCAAAGCAATAAAGGAGAGAAGATTTAGTAAGCAACCACATCCTTATGTAGGAGCGTCCAATACTTTCCAAACATCTCCATTAGGACCAACAAGATTCCAAGCCGAGGCCGCGTTAGAAATGAATGAGCAACAGCCAAGTGATGAAGAACTGCCCAAAGATGTAGAAGACAAAGCCTTCATCTTATGCATCAAAAGATTTGTCAACATAGCTATTGCAGAGCAGCCCTCAGGGTTGTCAGGAAGTTTGAATGCCTGGACGTACAATCGGGCGTCCCGAGTCTAAGGACACTGGCCTCCAAACGTCCCTAGGCATTTGGTCAAACCTTAACCACCCGTCCAGTGGACGGTCAGACGGGATGTCTAAGGTTGGACAGGCATTCGGACCAGTGGTCGGAGGTAAAATAGGAAAACGGGAGGTCGGACGAGCCTTCGGACAAGACGTCGGAGGTCGGACAGGAATTCGGACGATCCATCGGAGGTTGGACAGGCTAGAGGTAAGTCAAACAAGAGGGAGGATTGGACCGGCAAGAGGGAGGGAGGACATTTGTTCAAATTTTGTGGATATTTTGGTTTAACCTCTAAAGGATCATTTGTCCCGTTAGGGGACAATTTGGATTTGGCAGATTCTTACTGTCTTAATTTTTTTTGATATTTTATGGGATTTTATGAGCTTGTGTATATTTGCAAGAGCTTTGTGAATATTTTATTTTTATTTTAATTGATGCTCAAGAGCAAAAGTTATGGCTCAATAATTCAATAAGCAAAAATGGAGTTTTTGCAGGCTGCACCCAAAAAATCACAGAAGTCAAAATAATGTTTTATTCAATTTTTTTTCTCAAAGAGTATATTTTTGTCTATATGTGAGGATTTCTTTCATTCAATTTGGACTAATTATGAGAAAGTCATGGACAATCTAAATATTTCGGGCAATCTAACCATCTTCTTCAAAAAATAACTTATAGAATTCATTCTCAAATGTAATTTTTATAATTGTCAAAAAAATTTTGTTACAGAAGGTTAGATTTTCTTGCTAGAACAATCTAGTTGGTGGGATTATTGTAATTCAATTCCATCTAAAAGCTGTTAACAATTTAGTTTTTTTATCAATCTTGAATCTACATCTACTTAACAAATTTTTCATGAGTGAAAATTAAGTGATTTTTTTCCTAAATTTTTGTGGTAAATTCTTAAATAGAACTACAAAACATAAATAAGTAGAAAATGAAAATTAGTGGTGCAAAAAATTGAACTAAAAAGATTCAAAGCCAAAAAATCTTGTCAAGCAAGGTATAAAAGAACTTGTTGGTTTTGCTTTAGATGCATATATCTTACAATGTACATGGTCAAAGTTTCTAAAATTTCTCCCATGTATTCATGTACTAGTCAAGTAAAACACCTTACGGTTGGATATGAAACAAAAAAAAATTATTTAAAGTTCTTTTTTCTTTGCAATAGAAATGACAATTTTGAGTGGCTTTTGATATGAAAATCACCTTGGTCCTTCAGGGGTTAAAATGTAAATAGGTAATAATGGGAAAAATCTCCTTATTCCAAATTTGCATAGCTTTTGACAGCCGCAAAAGCAACATCAGATAGACATTGAAGAGTTGTGGATCTAGAATAACTGCTAAAGCTACAAACAAAAAACCTCACCTTCTATCATTCCACTTGATGAAGTTTGAGTCTTAAACTCCAAACAACAGGTTGCGGAGTGAATTGAACCTCTATGATCTCTTGAAATTAGAAATTGTGCTTGAAGAAAGGAATGTCAACAAGCTACTTCATTTCACACTTCACTCTAATAGGCATACTTTGTTTTTCTACTTCAATTCTTCCTCTTCAATGTTCCTACAATACGTAGAATCTTCAAAGTTGATCATTGATTTGACAAAAGTCACCACCATTGTTTATTCTTCTTCAACCAATCAAAACAAAGGTAAATAATTTAAGTTGCCTTCTGCAAATGACCTAGCTTTTTTCTTTCTATACTTATTGTAAAAAAATGTAAACATCTTTTTGGTTTAGATATCAATGAAAACCTTCATAAAATGTAATCCATTTGCATTGTCCTATTACATGCACACACACATGAGAAATCATACAACTTCTCACACACCCTTATCAATCCAACATCCATCAACAAGAATTTATGCACTTTTCGTTAAAGCTAAATATATATTTCGTATGGAAAAATGGTGGAGATGATAAACAATTCCAAAACACTAGAGAATCCAAAACGTACATCCAATTGCACATAAATTGGCATACATTGGTGGTGCATAATACTATATAGTCCACATGGTTTGCATACATAAATCCTCATGTCACAACCAGAAACTTTTGGTTTTCCCTTGCTTACTTAAAAGTTGGAACGGAAACGAGTAATTAGAATCCGGATCCTGCTAGGAGGCAAAAAAAGACTGAAGATAGACAAAGCTAATGCAGTAAGGAGAAACTGGATTTGATCCGGTCCAGTCAGAGTATTAGTACTCAAGAGCGGAATCACATTCGTGAATTATCTAGGATCAGATTAGGATTGAACCGGATTGCTATGGATCGGACCGGAAAAGGTCATGATGACCAGTCAGGGGTCCTAGGACTATATAAAGGCTGATTGTCCCTATTTTTGCTCCTTTAATTTCCTCGAGTTTTGGAGCTGACCTTGAGCGCTTTAGTGCCTTTGCTTGCGCCAGAGCCTTTGTATGCGTGGAAACTTAAGTGCGAGTGCGTGAGAGTGCGCAAGCGGTCGAGGTTGTGTGGGCTGCAGGTTTTGTGTTGTTTTCTGGTTGACATTGGTTGAGAGAAAGTAAGAAACGGGACATGCGGAGAGAGTGAGGTAGCAATCGGAAAAGATCCAGCTAGCCAAGTCCGTGTCCATGCCTCAACTTTGCAAGAGTAGACCGGGAGCGCCCAGTTCCTCCTCAGAGATTAAGCTCTGGAAAGTAGTTCCGGTCATACCTTTTGAGGAGCCGGCGAGAATTGAACTCATAGAGGACCTCAACGTGATGGGCTGTCTCGGGTTGCTGGACAAACCTCTAAGGGTTTAGAGAGAAGCATATGGTGAGAGAGTTGAAGGGCAAAATGTCAAATCAGTTTGACAATACTGTCTGGAGGCGCCCAACCGAGTGGGAAGAAGAGAGGTGGAGAGAGGTCTACAACTTCCGATTGGGGGGTTCAGACATGGCGGCACGGAGGGCTGAGTTCATCCATGATAATTTTCATAGAGAGCCAAGCAACAAGGATGGATATGTGGGCGCGGATTGCGTAGACAACCAACACCTCCGCCTTCTCCAGTTCCTGATTTCGATCATCCATCCGGAGAAGCCGACGAGGGTGACAATGACCATCGGCAACACTGTTTTCGAGGCCCTGAGCGGGGAACGGAAGGTGAACTGGACCCAGATCTTTTGCAATATGGTGTCTCAGCTTGTGACGAGAGTTGGAAAGAATAGGGCATTCCTTTGAGTCCCTATCTCTTTCACCTCTACCAGCGCAACCAACTCCTCAATCCTCACCAACACGGAGGAGAAGACGTAGAACATTCAAGAATCCATCTTGAAGTATGGGGAGTCGGGTTCAGATGACAAACCAGAGGACGGATCCGGATCCGAATTCAAGACGGAAAAAGAAGATGAGGAAGAGCACCTCAGGACAAGGAAGCGAATGAAGACAAAGCCTCCTCCTAAGAGAGGAACCCCTCCTACCAACCGTTCTACTCCAGAACAGGGACCGGAAGTGGAGATGCCGGATGCCGAAGACCCGACTAATCCGTTTAATCAGTTGACCGTCATCCTCTGCGGAATACGAGCGGATTGGAAGATCAAGAGAAGGATCCTTGCTAATATGACAGAGCTGGTGGGTGCACCGGAAGACAGCAATCTACTAGGTAAGGTAGCTTTGCACATCACCAATCCGGAAGCAAAAGGCAAAGATTTGTTGGCTTCAAGAGGAAGTCAACACTTTGAAGGCAGAGATGGTTGCCTTCAAAGAAGATAAGACCGCCGTACGGGAGATGGTAGAGACAACCCAGAAGGTGGCCGAAACGATGAAGGCCACCCTTGGAGCTTCTGGATCTGCCGTTGTCAAAGTGGAGTTGTTTGACAAGGAAATACACGAGGAGAAGAAAGTATCCGGTTCCCGGATAGTTCGGATCCTGACCAATTTTATCGATCAGGTGGAAGCGGCAATGGTGGCTGTCGTACCCGCAATCTAGGCATAAGTATCCTTAATACAAAAATGTATTAAGATAACACGAAATATCATGCCAGGAAATTTTCGGATTATATGTAGCATATTCTAGCTATCCGGCTTTTCTTTCTTTCTTTCTTCTCACCAACTTATCATTTTTTGGATACTTTCACAGTCCGGAACACAAACCCGGAACCTAATCTATCCGGAATCCGGTTTACGTCTCTTCTTCCAATCTGGTTTTTGATACCTCTGTTTTACCTTCAGAGGGTCCACTAATTGATCTTTTGAGGGGTAGGGACTTCATCACTCTGGTTCTCCTACAATTCTAACAAACACAAATAACAACACCCAAGTATTCAAGATGTTGCGGCAAGACGGAAAGATCCGGATCCTCACAACTTCCGGATGGTGATTCCGGATAGCAAGTCACTCAGGAATACTTCACCCTCCCTTACTACAACGATAGATCTCAGAGCTCGGAACAAATACAGGAGTGTAATCTTTCTAGATGTTAGATGAATTCTAAGGTTGGCAGATTTTCCGGAAAGGTGGGGGCTTCCTTAGGCGGGCGCTTACCTCCGCACGGGTTGACAACCAGACTCGCTTCCCTGCTACTCTGTGATCCGGACTAATCTTCTGGTAATTTAAAGACACTGTGCGCAGCTCCTAAGTCAACAATCCAACAACATTACAATAGTACACTCTCGAACAGACCGCATTCTCCTAAATCCGGATTCCTCCTCACCCGTCCTTTCCTTCCAACACCTGGACTACAGATCAACACAATCCGGATACACCAATAGAGCCAAAATGCACACCCGAGGGCTCAGATTTCGAAAAGGGAATGAAATACAATTAAATATCAACTAGGAGGGAATGAGGGGCAATTAACTTGCCCGCCCTTAAAACCCAAAACAAAACCAAAGTCAACATCCTAAAAGTGAAAAAGGGCTCCCCACAAATCGGGCAACCACACACACACCAAGGAAATCCCGAATAAACCGGAAAGTCCTTATTCCTAAATTTCCCAAAACTGGACCCACGTTTGGATTCCGGTTCCGGAACTAAACTATCTAAATTCTAATCCACCTTTTACAAGTAGTTCCCTTCTAACTACTTGTCCACCCGGGATTTCTTTGAACTTTCGGCCCCTTGTTTGGTTGCTGGCTTATCGGAACTCTTTGCTGGCGTCATCTTGGCAGCTCAGGGCGGATTTTGACGGGTTGCAGGAGACGTCTCCTCCTCCTCCGTATCCTCCTCAGACTCTGATCCTAACTCGAACTCACCGGATTTGGAGTCTTCAATCTATTGTTTCACCGGCTTCTTCCCTTTTACTTTCAAGAGTTTCAGTTGCTTCTCAGGCTCCACAATCTCGAGTTCTTCATCCGGATCCGTGACCTCGGCCTCCACTATTTCCGTCTGTTTCTTCAACCGGGTTCCCGTCTTGGTTTCCGGTCTCCCTTCTACAGCCAGATCTCCCAAGTCAATCAATTCTCCACCCCGTGCTGGCAACGCTTGTCTCATGTGAGGGAATCCCTTCGGGTGTTCTCTCGCTGGATTTACCGTCCCCAAACCCTCTAACAAATCTCTCCGGATCGACAACCTCTGCTCAAACTTTTCGGTTTCCCTCGGAGACTGTGAGAAAGATACAAAAGGGCTTACCGTGCTCCACTTCAAGAACTGACTTGAGGAAGGTGCCTTAAGTATCTTAAACAAGGACTTCAGACCTAGATCCTCTTGTGTCCCGGAAGTTCCCACTCCGTGTTTGCCCGGGGACTCCATGAAGATATCCGGAAGTGGTCCAAAGTCCTCCTTGGCCACATCCAGGTGCCCCAGCAGTTGCTGCATCTCGTCTAGGACAATCTTCATCTTTGCCTCGTAATCAACCAGGATTTGTAGCACTCTTGATCCGGTAACAATGTCGTCATTCTTGAGTTTCTTCGTGTAAAGAGCAGACCGGATAATCTGATGTTCCGGTTCTTCTACCAACACCCTCAAATCCCTGCTAACTTCAGGGAATCCATCTCTTTCTTTTGAGCTGAGAGCGACTGTCCCTCCGTCCAGTGGAACTTGTTCTTGTAGTGCTCCCATTCCGCCTTAAGCAGCGCGATCTGCTTGTCCTTCTTTTGGAGTAATGCTGGATCCGGTCTTTTCCGGATCTTGTTGAAGATCTGGTCCGTCTCTACATTCAACTCCTTGGTTACGCCCATGATCACCTCTGCTATTTCGGTGTGCAACTTCCGACTCTACACCATCCATCAGGTTTTGGCTTCATAGGAGTCAAGTTCATCGAAAGTTTCCGGTAGTAGTTGGGTCAAGTACGGATTCGGTTCCAGCACGTCCAGACTTGTTCTTCATGCGTCCGGATTGGTGGTCTTCTACCTCTTCTTCTTCTCCAGCGGCTTTGGTTCCGGATCTTCCTCCTCTTTTTCTTCTTCTTGTGGCGTTTCTTCCGTCGGCTTCAACTCCTCCGTGAATCCATATTTCAGGATTTGCATTCCGGTCTCATAGGCTACTTGCTCCTTTGGGGCCATAAAATCAAAATGGTGGTATATATGGAACAAGTAGGTGCTGAGTGGACTCATCTTGACCTTGTCAATAGCCCCCGCCATCTTCTTCACCTTCTGGTGGATTATGGTCGCCTAGTTCACGACCTGTCCCTCGATTGCTTCGAAAATCGTATTCGCCACCGTAATCGTAATCCTTGTCGGCTTTTTTGGATACACGATAGGGATCAGAAAAGCTAACAACCGCCTGTGGCGCTCGTCTATGCACTCACTAATGGCGAAACATTCCTTGTGGTGCGGCAATTTTTTAAACTTTCCGTCGTAATATCTATCCGTCCGGGTCGCATTTCCGGATCCGGTCTGTTTGAACCTGTAAGTCTCCGCCCACACCTTTTCCGTCCAAGAGGCCTACCGACCCCTTGCCGTCGTCTCAAACTGATTTGGCGTTCCCATAATCAGTTCACAAAGGAAATCTTCACTTCCAATTGTCCAGGGGTGCCGGATCAACCCGATACACCCTATGTTGAAGAGATCTTCTTCCAACTCTAAGCGTTCAGCGGAGTCTGCCAGAATGACTGGGTATAGGAGCTTGACAGAGGGAATAGCCTTCTAGCCCTGCGCCGATGTTTCCTCCATTCGGTACTACAATTTGGTGCAATCGGCACCTTCCTTTTCTTCTCTCCCTATCCGGTCTAACTCACCACTCTTTCACTCTTCTAAAAACGCGCTCCAAAACTTGCAAGCACATACCTCCTCGAGCGGAAGAAAGAAGGAGAGAACGAAAGACCTATGCGCTTAAGTACCCGGCCAGCGACCAACATTCGTTGGTTTGGTCACTTAATGCGCCGTCATTGCAAACGGATTCCTAGTTTTCGTAGGTCGGACCCCTAGTTCGTAGGCTGCCTGAATCCGGATCCCATTCCGGTTTACAGATTCTGACCAAAGTCCGTCTCTTACCTATTCTACAAATATTAGAGAGTCGGAACTTTTTGACTACCTAGTTTCTACTAGGTGTTCTGGTTTCCAGCTTTACTATTACAAAATTTTGAAAATATTTACGGAATTGCTCCTAAGCTAATCCAGATTTCTAAGAATTGATATTACATGTTCCCACAGTGGTGGCACGAGAGGCAGCCGACCAGATGGGTGTCAGTAGCTAGAAGCTGAACGGATTCATGTACTCTAGGGAGATCCAACTTTCGGACCTCGTGCTGCCGAAATCGTTTGCGGCAGGAAGATTGAATTCGAGGGAGCCCAAGGATCAGACTTCCAAGTTAAAGAAGAGCCAAGGAAGGCCTAGGCCTGGACAAGCGATCCAGTTAGATTCATCGCCAAGATCAAATCTTCCAAATCCTGCTCCCAGGGAGCAGAGCAAGAATCTTACAGAAGTCTTCAATCAACTACTCGTGGAACCCAAGAGTCCTACATTGGATGGGGGAGTTGCAGGGTAGGTAGGTAGGAATGTATATTTTTTTTGTAAAGTAGTTAGGACCGGTTAGAATTGGACTTGATTAAATGTTGATTTGGTCTGGTCGGTTAGAATCGAACTTGGAAGTTCCGCCCCGATTTCCAGGGGCCTTTTTGTCTTTGTAAATCAATTGTATATAAGCTAGCCCCTGCTTGGGAGCTGCAAGTCTTTTTGCCCAAATTTTGCTTGTACCTTTTATTGGCTTCTTGTTGTGTCTCTCCCGTGTGTGGCAAGGCTGTATGGTGAGGAGTTAGGAAGGTGCACGTTTGTTGGGGTTGATTTCTCCCTTTGGTCTTCTTGTTTTGATCTTATGTGCAAGTGAGCGGGCTGTGAAAGAGTTGGGAGTGGATTTCAGTTCCTCAACACTTCTAAGGTTTAGGTTTCCGGGCAAGACAGCCGTTGTTAGGCTAGGCGGATAGGGAGGGATTCTTTAGTCGTGCTAGAACTCCTAGGTGGGAAATCCGGTTGAGTTTCCGATCTCCTGAGAGATCTCGCTGCCCTAGTTGGAAGAAGGAAGAGCTTTAGTTGATGTTGGAATAGACGGGTACACTTGTAACCACCTGACTTCATACAGATGGAACTTGGCGCTAAGGTCGTTGTAGTATGAGAGGATTGTATAGGGGGTCTTTGTGTGACCTGTGATCCGGAGAGTTCTCTGGATTGCTGTGAGGGATCAAACTAGATCCAGATTAGTGTAGGAGATTGGAGGATAGAAAAGTGGGTCTTCAGCCACTATAAGTCACGGAAGGAGTAGCGGACCTACCACTCTCAAAAGCAAGTGGCAAACCCTTTG
The DNA here is from genome assembly GCA_963969595.1 of Neckera pumila. NCBI lineage: Eukaryota > Viridiplantae > Streptophyta > Bryopsida > Hypnales > Neckeraceae > Neckera > Neckera pumila. The sequence goes on from OZ018418.1 coordinate 5,698,951, forward strand.
ATGGTGAAACAGAGGTAAAACTAAACCGGATGAGGGTAAGAGTGAATAGGAGTTGATCAGACTGTATCGGATAGTTAGCCAAATCAAAGAAGGAGAGAAGGGTCTGATTGTAGTTTTTGGTGTTGTTATGTTTCTAATTGTGGTGTTAGGATTGGAAAGGAAAATATGGATACTGATTGAGCTTAGAGACTAAATAAAGCTAGATAGTTCACAGAATCTTATGGGTTTGATCTTTAGAGTCACTTTGTTATGCTTTAGAGTGGTTTTTGGGAGTATAACTGGGAATTGGCTTGCCCTGTGCTGTGACACCTCACTTCTGCGTTTATTAAATACTTCTACGGATCTATAATCTATATAGTATGTTGAAATACTTATATGAATGTCGGAAGTGTTTATCTAGTATAGGCCAATTGTAAGAAGTAGTAAATCGGTTAGTAATTTCGGCCAAACTACCTCGTGAATTGAGGTCTTCATTGCAAAGTCGCTCCAAGTATTGATGAAACACGATTGCCAAATTCTGATTTTGTATCCCTTGCTTGGTAATATATAGTTCAATGGATAGTGGGGCCTTAGTTATCATGGCTTTGTGCACACATTGTTTGTTATATTTTTGACAAAATTTATCAAACCGTTACTCCGTTACATTTTCAATTTCATTCAAATATAAAGAATCCAAACTGGTCACTATGAGTAAGGATTGGTCTTGTTGATATGGTACCCCATCAATTGTTTTAGGTAAACAAGTTTAATTGATTTTTGGGCGTTTGGATTTGTACTGCATTGTTGTGGACTTCTTGCTGGGCAAGTTGGGCGCGCGCTTTGTGGTGCATCCTTGTAGAGGTGTGGAGCTCTTGCTAGGCAACCTGGGCATGCACAATTGTGGAGGCAACTGTAATTTTTGGTGGAGCTTTATGGATTCAATTTCTTAGTAGAGCTTGGCAGTGTTGGTATGTGTTGGATGAATCCTTATTTTCTTTCATTCTTTGCAATGTACAATTGTAGAGGCGGCTTGATTTTGTTGGGGACCAAGAAATTGTAGAGATGACCTTTCATTCTTTGCAATGTAGAACTTGCACATGCTTGCATTGTGGTCGAGTGATTTTTGTTGCAACTTAGAATTTTGTTTTTGGTGTATAAACCACTTTGGCAGTTTGGTCATGCATTGTAATTAGAAGTGGTGTTGAGGCAACAAGTTGGGGGGGTTCAAAGATTACCATTTTTTCCAGGTCGTGAGAGGCACAGTTTCCTGGTCTTGGTTTTGCTGAGCGACCTAGTTTTACTAGGCGACCTGGGCATGCAAATGGGTTTTTCAAAATTGGATTCTTTAGGCCTATGCGTGCAATTGGATTCATTAGTTTTATGGTCTTGGTTTAGGTTTTGTAGTTGAATTTCATGCATTTTGTTTCTGGTGTCGTGAGTTCTTGCTGACTGCATGAATCTTGTTTCTAGGATTTGCATTTGTTGCTTGCATAAGGTAATATTTTGAATTCCAATTCTGGTTTTTAGTTTTTGCATTTTGTTTTTGGTTCCATGAGTGAATCCAAACCTTAAACTTCTCAATTTCAAGGTTTGTTTTTTGGTTCCATGAGTGAATCTTCACCACATTACCATCTCAATTTCAGGGTTTAGGGTCAACTCATTGTTATTGCATTTCTCCTTAATGTTGGTTCTTTTTTTGTCCATGGTGTATGCTTCTGGTACTGTCCAATTTTTTGTATTCATTGCTTGATATCATGTTTATAAACAATGAATATAGAAAATTGCGTTTGTAACAACCTCAGCAATGTAGGTTTAAGTTGAAGCTAGTTTAACTCGACGCAAGTTTAACTCAATATACGACATAATTAAGGTAATGACCAAGAGAAATTTATCTCAAGACAAGATAACAGATTCAAAATACCATAAGTTTTAACTCGACTTGAGTTAAAACAACAACACCAAAGGCCCTTGCACCACCAAAACAGATAGTAGACCCAAAGAGAATTAACTCCTTTAACTCGGCTTGAGTTAAAAAAAACATCCCAAACGCAAAAAAAGAAGCAACTATGGTCGAATCTATCTCGACCTGAGACAAAAGAGACACACATAGAAGAAAAGTACAGAGGACATAGTACAACAAGAATAGCCTGAACGGCTTAAGAAGGTTTAACTTGGCCCGAGTTAAATGACACGAAATCCAAACATATAAGGGGAGAGGAAAAAGGATATATGCAGCAACCTGTCCCAAGTTAGAGAAAGCCCAAAAAACAGGGACAATAGGATCTCATTAGGATTGAGCACACTGCTCATCTCGGCTGGAGTTAAATGAACCCCAAAGAAAAAAAAGTAGGAGAGTACCAAGCAGACACTATAGAAATGTGAAGAGTGTGCTCTTGGTTTTAACTCAGTTTGAGTTAACATGTATTCTTGTCCTGGACTTGCAGAAATGGAGAGATAGACACAGGAACTAGAGGTATACCTGAAGCGCTTCCAGATTCCAGATGAGAACAGAGACGAGTATGGCAAACCCGACATGCTCGAGGAATTCTGGGAGTAGAAGGAATATGAGGAAGTCAACTACTGGTCACTTGCACTTGTTCCCATGAACTCAAAACTATCCTTCAGGACAAAGTACAAGAAGGTCAAGGACAACCTGCCGGTCACACTTACGAGGTTGTCAAAGAAGTCACCACAAGGCCAAATGGATTAATATTCATTTGCTGTAGGACCTAGATTAGTTGGAGGAATACATCTTCTTGTATGTGGTAAACTGCAGGTAGATAAAATTCTTTGTCTCTGCATACTACAGGACCCTCAAGGGAGCAAACTTCCAAGTGCTGCAGAAGGAAATTGAGCTGCATATGAAGGAGAAGAGGTGGAAAGCAAAAGATGAGGGTCCTCTAACATTTGTTACTCTTGCTTCAAGAATAAATGCATTGACCAAGGGGTTTGACCACATGAAGATGACCTTGGAGAACAAATCGCAGAGAATGTAGCCCATGTCCGTGACTAGAGATTACAACAGTCAGGGAAGAAGCCAAGGATCCCTCATTGTGGTGACCCCGGAGACTGGTAGGAGCCACACACGCATGACACAAACGGATTGCTTTGGTAGAGGAGAACCTTCAAAGACCCCACCACCTCCATCAAAAGCTCAGGGGAAGAAGACCACTTTGAAGAACCTCCTGGTGCCAAAGAATAGCATGGCATCAGAGCTTGTAGACATTCCGCAAGACCTCGGCAAATACTTGAAGGAGATTGATTACAAGGAAGCATGCAAACACTTTGAAGAGTACAGGTCGGCATGCAAAAAGCTGTACATACCAAAGATTGGGGAGAAGTTCAAAATTTCAATTGATAAGCTGGAGACGCCACCACAAACACTCAACATCCAAGTGTTGGAAGAACAAGGTGTTCAAAAGACACTGAACTACCTCATCAACATGCCTGACCTTGACAAGAAGATGACACTCTGTGCATATCCGCAGCTTGTCAAGGAGAAGCCTGAAAAGTTTGAGGAAGTTCAAGCCGTGAAGTTTTGGATGGTAAATGGTCAGCACTACGCAGAGGCATTGAAGAGAATGCAGAACATGGAAAAGATTTCCAACGATAAGAAGGCTAAGTTTCTGAAATGGGAGTGCTTTATTGTGTGGAACAAAGATGACAGCCTAATCATGAAATTGTTGGCCTATTATAATCAAGTGAACCACTTTGACAACTTTATGCCAACCTGGTCCACCAACATCTTGGCATCTAGATTTGTCTGGACGTGTATGGGATGTCCACCACCGCCACGAGAGCCCACAATGCTGGAGAAGGCAATAACACCGACAAAGAAGTTAAAGTTTGATGGCAACAACTAGAGGCTCTTTGCAGTAAGTCCACTGCCTTTAACTCGTCCCATGTTAACTTGTCATTCCACTGTCTTCAGTTCATTCCATAGCTTAACTTGCATCGAGTTAAGACCCATCGTTGACAGGAGGTCTCTGTTGGAACTGGATGTGCAGGAGTTCAAGAATGCAATCAAGCTAAGGTTCGCCATGATTGACATAAAAAAGAACTAGGGGTTTTTGAGCAAGAAGAACCAGAGAGAGCTTGACATCCACAATGAGATCAAGCTTATTATAGCTTAGCAAGACGTCTACAATCTATGGGTTGTGGTCATCTTTGACCAGGCTCAGGGAGAGCTTATCGATCTAGATTTGCTAATGAAGCTCAAGTATTGTAAAGGCTGGGACTCGGCGAAGGACAGCTTGATTGACTTGTCAGTTCTTCAAATGGATTGGGAACTATACACAAGATGATCTGAGGAGGCTCGCCTTGCATCTATTGCACCGGTCTCCTCGGCGGACTACAGGACACCCAAAAGTCACCATGAGGGCACCAAAGTCTGTCCTCCTTGACTGCTACACTGCAAAGGACTGGCTTGAGAGGGTGAAGAGGAAGGCTGTTGTAAGGATACAGCTGCATTATCTGGATCCAAAGTTGAAGCTCTTTCAACGAGGGAAATATGAGGAAGAAAGCATGGAAGGCCTTCAAACAAAACTACAGGGTGAACAAGGCCACAAAAAACACGCTGGTCATTGATCTAGGAGAACATTTCTTCTCTCAGATGAAGAAGCCTTCTAACAAGAAGAAGACCATTGAGGAACTTTCGCCTACCGCCAAGGAGTTCTTCAAGGTCTTCTTCAAGGTCTTCTTGGAGAGGAAGGGCAAATTCGTAAAGCCTGAAGCTAGGACGTTCTTTAGGCCCTATGACATGGACGATGACAAGCTCGGTGAGTGGGACGCGAATGTATGGAATGAGTCTGTGAAGTCCAGAATCAAGCTGGCAATCATTGACTTCAGGAATATCCCGAGAATTATAAACAAGGGCGCCAGTGCTTTGTACTATGAGAAGTTTATGAGCGTCTTGGAGGAGGATGTCGAGGGGGTGCTCATGGACCCAAAGGTTTGGCTATAGATTGCTGGTGAGAAGGATGTCAAGGTCGACCTGCGAAGTTTCATCAGGACATCCGATTTTGGCAAGTCGTATTCGATTGGCTACGTGGATTACTTGCCATCCGCTTTCAAACGGATTGAAGACATCCCGGAAAGGAGCTCCTGAGCTAAGCATCCGGTCCAACTGCTATTTCTGGTGAAGAATGAGGCAGCCGTGAAGACCCACCAGATTCCAAAATCATTCACGGTGGCACCCAAATTGCATTACAATACAAAGCAGCAGAATAGGGAGGTGGAGTACTGGATACATGACACAAAGCTCCGCATGGAGTTTTACTTGAGCATCATAAAACTATTTGTGTCATCGAGAGACGTGGTGGTCTCTTCTTTTGCAGGAAGAAAGATGATTTCTGCTACGTGGGTGAGTTTGGCTTTGTGCAATCCTAACTACAATTCAGTTTAGACTGCTGATAGTTTAGGCATCTGAAACGCTCCTCTTTAACTTGGGTCGAGTTGATTAAGATCTGTTGGCAGGTCTTCTGGATTGCTGAAGACGGTCAAGTACTCTTCTTTAACTTGGTTCAAGTTGATTATGCTTTTCTAACTGCTCTTCGAGTTTGTCTTGCAGATGCTATCGCTGGACCACTTCTTTGTTGGCGATAGCAAGAAGAAGGACAACTTCTTTAACTTGTGCTTAGAGTCAGAGAATATGGACAAGGATGATTTTCTTGAGTCGACGTACTTTGTAGAAGAATAAGATGCTGACGAAAGCAAGGGGAAAGGAGTATCCACCTTAGAGGCTAGGGAGGCGTCTAGATCCGGGAGGAGAAAGGAACCAACCGATGATGACTGCATTGAGATTCCTAGGGGGTCTGAGAGTTTTGTTCCTGTGAACCTCGCTGTGGACACTTATGAAGTGCTGGAGTTAACATCGGAAGCAGTTGGCAATTCAATGAACTTGCTTGAGTGTAGTGAAATGTAGAGATCATCTGGATCGTCTGCCAGACATAATGTGACCCCTGAGTCTTGTCTGCGTGAGCCACCGAAGAGGAAGACTAATCCACCAGCGGCGGCTGCTCCTTTCTTGCAGTAGTGGATAATGGACTTCATCGATAAAAACAATGAGAATCAGGCAAGGGCTCGTCAAGAAGACCATGAGGCGCAGAGGAAAAAAAACAAGCGGGCTCGTCGAGAGAACAAGGACATGATCAAGGAGGTGTTGGAGAGTATTCCCGATATTGTAATGAAGGTGACAGTGATGACCATCAACACGCTGTTTAGTGCGAGGCCATTGATGTCGCTAGATCTGACTGTAGGAACTCCTCAACTGATGATTGCAAATCATGCCCAAGGGTCTGCCAATAGTGCTAAGCAAGCTCACATAGGGTCGGAGATCCTCATTGGAGGGCCATCGACATCACAAAACTTGTTGACCCAGGGGTCTCCGAGTTCTGCTTCAAACCAGGTCGAGTCTGCGCGAGATCCCAACAACATAGAAGTGGAGCCTATTTGGCAAGGCTTGGTGAAGGATGATGCTGCTCCGGCGACTGGCGTTGCTCTAGGAGTTGCCACGGAAGGATCACAGGACATGGATCCAATTTTGCAGGTTCGTTCTGCGTTGCCCCAAAGATTGGCAGCAATCAGCTACTTGAAGTAGTTGCCATGCAAGGTGTAGCGCAGATCAATCATGTTCGAGAAGATGAGGAGGACATTGCACCAAACACTAGCACCAACCCTATTCTTGCAGATGTTGCCGCGCACGGAGTAGAGGCTGAGCAATCACAGGGGCCTGTGACTGAGAATCCTCCAGGTTGTTCCCATGACTCTCTAAGCCTTGTCTTCAACTTGACTCAAGTTGAATCTCCTTTATGTTTTTGTGGACTTTAGAGAGCATTTGTAGGCAGACAGGCTCAGTTTTCCTACTGTATATATAATGTATCATTTCATCTCTCAACAAGATTTTGTAATATATAAGATTCATTACATATCATTCTCTGGCTTGGTTTCTCGCAGTTACAGGCTCCATCATTGTCAAAAATGTTGCTCTTCCTATTGCATGCAATGCTCAAATTGCTACTTAGGATAATCCCCTTGCATGTGTCAACGGTGAGTATATTGCTTTCGTGGGTGATTTGGTGTTGGAGACTTATCTGCCATGTCTTGAGGAGGAGAATGTCAAGGATGTTGTTGATGGCAAAGACGTCAAGTTACCTGAGGACATTCTTAACGAGGCTCTGCTCGACACAGAGATTACTCCATCAAATTGTCGTGTGGAGACGAGTATATTGTCCCCAACTTCTTTGGTTGAGGATGCAATACGTTCTTCGTGATGTATGTAGCAGTGTCTTTGTTGTTGTCCTCTCTCTGTCCCTTTTGTTATTGTTCCTTTATCCTACCCTTGGTGGATGAGGTTGAATTTTCATATAGCTCGGCTGTACTACTCAATTTGTCGTTGGAAGTGCATTTGTTTAATTTGCACTTTGTATCTGTTCTTTATAAGCAGGGTAGCTGTGATAGACCACATATGGCGGAATGCCACATTCTTCCTTTGTTCACGTCCAGGCTGGCAAAGAAATGGCTCAACGTCATCCTGGATCTGAATAGAGTTCTCTGCATGTGTGACGATGTGAGGTACCACCTGAAAGAAAGGAGATTATGCTCTTCCGGTGAGGTAGTCTCTAATGTAGAGCATGTGACCTTGAAAATCAATAGAGTCACCTGTCGGCCCCACTTTAGGAGGTTCTTGCGAGAGTTATCTTCCATTACAAATGTCCATGTCTAAAGCTCTAGGAACAGATCCTACGCCCAACTCATTTGCAAGTACCTCTTCTACGGCATAGAACCCCCTCTGTATGTTCTCGGCCAAGAGCAATGCACCATTATGAAATGTTGAGGGAGAAACGGAAGGCTAGTGAACTACAAGTTAAAGGGGTTGGACAAAGTCTTGTACATGAAGCCATTGAAAAAATTGTACAGATTGAGTGGTTCCATCTTCTCTAAAGACAACACAATTGTAGATGACAACAGGTCGAAGAAGCACTTCTTGAACAACCCTACAAATGTGGTGCTCTTTGATCCTTGGTCGTTTGAAGGTCTTGGAGGAACAGATGGAATCCTCATAAATGAGCTTCTTCCATGGATTAACAGACTGCACGTAGAGAGGCCATCAAAATTGTATCCCTTTTGTAGAGACAATGCTCTGGGAGGTGTCCACGTCATGCATGAACTCGACCAATTCAAGTTCAATGACTTTGCCAGGGCACTAAAGGTCTCCAATTATCTTTACGATGAATGGAATGTGAACAAAAGTGGGCATGATGTTTCTCCCCAATTCAATGTCATGCAAGGAGCTTAGGCTACGGGACATTTATTTCCGTCTTTGTCCGCTTCCCCACGAGATGTCCAATCCATCGCCGCGCAAGGAGCGTAGTCTACCTCCTTGCCAGAGGAGTTTGTAGGCCATAGGATTTTTGGCTTTTGTAAACTTTATTGCAATGCGAGTGTACTTCCAATATAGGGTAGTTGCAAGAAACACCTGCCAGTTTTTGCTCAAAACGGCCTTAGTACTGGAGTACTGTGACTTTTGGAATAAAAATTTTCAAAATAAAATAAAATATGGATAATTTGTAAAGCACTCAAAATAGTATGTATGTGAAAATTCAGACCTAAACATTTTTATCTCTAAAGGTTATGCACATTCTAAGAGTGATGGAAAATGCAAGAAAATACATAGTATGGGATTTTATTTTTAGAAAATTGTAAAAAAAAGCAAAAAATTAAAGAAAAAAAACGAGTGTTTCTTAACTTGGAGGTGCTTCTCTTCAACCATTTTTACTTTTGGGAAAAAAAATTGTGTTCTCTGCATATGCGCAAAGGTAGTATACGTTGAGCATATGTGGAAGGTAGACACTTTATTATTTTTGAAAAATTTCTTTATAGGCTTGTGTGAATTTAGTAGAATTCCTTGCATACCAATTTTCACCTTCAAATTTGCATTTTTGAGTTGAAAATAGTACTAAAAACCTCCAAAATGGCCAAAATAGACATCCAATCGGGGGCAGTTTAAAAATAGTAAATTAATTTTTAAAAATTGAAAAAAATTGGACAATGTCCAAAATTACTATATGTACTTTTATTTCAAATTTCATGAGAAAAGGACATACAAAGCAAAAGTTATGAGTGAAAATGTATGTGTCCAAGGCTAAGGGGACACCCAAAAGGACAAGTGTTTCTTGCAATGACCCTGTAGCAATTCATTACAATGGAGACCTCTGTTTTGTGCTTATGGTGTGGGTGCTTCTGGGGCACCCAACTTTCCTTCTGGAGACAAGTGTGTGGCGCTTAATGATTCCCTTGCTGACTACGAAGCTGAACATATCACAAGGTGGGGTTCATCATATCATGTACTCAGCAGCCACTACACAGTCAACCATGGATTTTTCAATGCTGGACGTAGATGATGGTGTAGTTAACAGTCCTCCTAGTGGAGGAAAGCATCTTATATTAGTGCACTCTCCATCACCTCTGAAGTCCCGTCCTTAGTTGATGTCCCTATGAGAGCGCTCCGGAATGAATTCCAAAACGCAGATGAAGCTCTACAATGAAGTGGGTGGTGTGGCTGTTGTGGAGGTACGATATTAACAATTTTTATCTTTGCAATCTTGTTTGTTTTTAAGTAATGTTTTGTAGACGTTGTAGGCTATGAATCTCTTTTAAAATTTGTATACTTGTAGGGTGGAGGAGATGGTGCCTACGTCTTTTGTCATCAGCAACACCAATTTTAAAGACGCAGAGCCAAGAAAATGCAAAGAACAGCCTACTACATGTAATGGCATGTTGCCTTTGTGGCCTCATCCGTCTTCATTGAGCCTTACCAAACAGCAATGCAAAATACGTGATGGATTGCTTCCACTTCATTGTAGCGGTTGTCCATGGGATCCTTGGGAGCAGAGGTTTTTGAAGAAAAAGCGGTGAGAAATTGCTCTCCAAAGGTCCAATGGTAGTACTGGATACAATTGAGGACCAGAGTTAATGAAGGCAATGGAGCTGTTGAAGACTAGGTCGCACTTGTAGTGCGTAGATTAAGACTATGGAGGACAACCTATTGTCTCCATTTCAGTGCTATAGAATTTTGGTGTATCACTCAAAGATTATTAAGTGCTTTAGAATTTGGGATTCTTATCATTCTACTATTATGAAGCAGAGAACCAAAATCTAATTTTAAATAGCAAATAGCAGTAGGACTAATATAGTGTTCCAAAAATGATAGAAAAGTTCTTAGACTATTAGGTAGAATGAACTATGGGATTCACAAGAAGGTGATGGAAACAAAGTCTTTGAAGGACTTCAGTCAACAACAAGGACGAACTTAGAGAAGGAAAATCACAAAGTTTGTAGAATCAAACTGTTGCATCATCCTTGAGAAGGACTCTCATAGGCTGCACTTCATATAGTGCAGTGTGTGAGAATTCATTTCAAGGGAGATGCTAGAGTCTAGTTCTATGATTTTCGTGCTTTTTCTTTCCTGAATTTGTCCTCATTGTTGATTGAAGGTAATCCTACTAGTGAAGTACATGTTACAAATTGGGTAGTCAAAATATGACATCTTCATTGCTCGGGATAGTCATGCAATTAGAAGCTTAAAGAAATGAGGACTTGGTGATTGAAGAATGAAGTGGATGCTGAGCTTTGACCTAGATCTGGGTACAAATAGTGAAGAAATAAAAACATCCTGACGTCGCTCTAAGGACATTCATAAATGACGCTTGAAAATGCAACATGTGGAGTGTAATTTCTGAGAGTCTTAGGGTGGCGTTTGGATGACTTGTTTCTACATTATTTGTGCCTTGATCTAGGTCAAAGTTCAGCATTCACTTCATTCTTTGATCACCATGCATTTGTCTTTTTAAGCAATCTATTTGTAGTGTCTAACACAAGCAATGATGATGTGATATTTTGCTGCTAGGAGTGTAATGGTAGGCAATGCTTCTACTGGATTTTGTTGGGCAATGTATTCATTTAACATTTACCTGTATATGTAATGACAATTTTCAATCAAAAATATTTTGTACCACAAATTGTACATGACATTTCCAAGTTTTTCATTTGCAAAATTGTTTTGGATGTCATTGCATTCCATTTTACATGTTGCATACCTAAAATTCTTCTTTGTTTTTCACTTATGTGCTTCCAAAAATGCCTATGTCATTGAAAGAAGACTCCCAAAGTAATGAATATGATGTTCAAGTGCTTAGAGGTAACAACAAGCAAGAGGTAAGATGAAACAAGATACAACAAAAAACAAAAAGAAGCAAGAACTAAGTTGCCACAAGAAGCAATAAGAAACACAAATTAAGATGCAAGAAAATGCAACAAATAAGAAGAAAAAGCAAGAATTAAGATGCAACTAGAAGTTACAAGAAGCATGAACTAGGATGCAACAACAAGAAATCAGTAGCAAGACATTAGGAAAAAATTGGGCCCTCCAAAGGGCCGCATAAGAGCTACTTGTACTATCTCCAAAGCTCCTGCAATACCACTGCTGGATCCATGAAATTAGTAAGAAATTCTAGAGGAAATATAAAAAATTTGTACTAGGAGACAAATATGGAGCTATTGGTCAGAAACAGCACCTGCACCGGAGCCTCCAGGTCACTTCCCGCGTAGCGGAGCCAACAGAATTGCCTCGCTGGAGTCAGAGTTGGCTTTGGCACTTGATGTGCTAGCACCAACACGAGAATTAAAAATGTTTAAAATAATGGGGGGCCTTAGTTAAAATATGGAGAACTCGCAAGGACATGGTCTTCTTGATCAATGCATTGCACTTCAATCAAATAAAACATGGAACATCATTGATGGAGTACACTGAAAAGTCGTCATGACTCCAAGTGAACTTGCAGTCACGTACCCATTTTGCCCAAGTACCATTTAGAGACTCGGAATATTTTCTATTATTTAAGTGCCTCCATCATCCACTGAGTGCCCTTCTCTATAGATGACGGATGAACCAAGAGGATGAACTTGGATGAATCAGGGCGGCATGAAACCAGAGTTTGTTAACGTCCTCTTCTTAGTTTAGGCGCCAGTTCTTTGCTGGCACCAAAGTGGGCACTGCCACGTGGATTTTGGTTGAATCCAACTGCCTGGATTTCAGAGCCAGGACTTCACTTGGTGTAATCTCAAATTTGTCAAATTCAGAGGTTTAGGTGTTTTTTCATGTCTATTGGTTTGCCAAAGAGGTGTGTTACTTCAATTTTAGAAATTGGTGATGGCTTTAAGTGAGATCACAAATAGGGTGGAGGTTGCAAACCCATACACTTTGAATGTGTTGCTTGCTCTATGATTTTCCCCATTGATAAAGAGGGGTCCTCCATTGCTTGAGCAAGTCCCAAGACGTGAGTTTTGTGCCTATAGATATCAAGGTGCCACCAACATTGATTTGTGGATAGACGGAGAAATTTACCCTTGAGATCCTTGTACAAGAGTGCCTCCAACTTTTAGATCAATCAAATAGTGTCTTGAATACATCTGCTTAGGAGAAGAAGGGTTTCTAGGATTTTGTAAGAGGCTTGCCAACTTCAGTAGTGGTTTGGAGGGGGCAAATGTGGCATTAGAGGAAACAGTTTGGAACTATCTTCTAAACAACACAATCTCAGTCCTTCATGCAAAATTGCAGGAGACCAAGGGTCAACTCCAATTAGCACTAGAAACACTTTGTGAACGATGTTTACAACATCAAACCACTATTGAGAAGGGTAGGAAGCTAGAAAGGCAATGTGCAGAATTGAGGGAGAAAGCCGTTGGATTCGGGAACTATAACAAGGAGTTAGAGGAACTAGTGAGAACACTAATGGAAGCTTCAAGTGCAGGTAGAGTAAATGAATTGGAGGTGGAGGTAGTACATTATAAGAAAAAAATGATGGATGCGGAATCTAGATTGTCTGTGCTAAGGAAGGGTCCGCTTGGCTTGCGACTCTATAGTCGTCAATTGAGAGGTTTGGATGAACTATCTTAGGATGGCGGGCAAGCCAAGAGAAGGAGAAAGTAGCTGAGATCAATGCTACAACTACAAGCTGTTGATTCCATTCTCAAATTTAACAAGGCTTATACGGGGAAGAAGAGACTATGGGGAAGTGATACAATCCAAAGGAAAACTTTAGTTGCACTGGTGAGAATTTTGTCAAAGCGAGAAGCTTTGGCACTGGTAGAAGAACCAAGGATGCGTTTTGTTTGCACCAGCATCGCAAACATTGTCTTGAAGAAAATTGGAGCTGAGATTGGAGCAGATTCAATGTTGGCAGCATGTGACATGGCTGGTGTTCCACAGGAGGCATATGGCTTGGTATTCAAGACTATGAAAAGCCGGGTGAAACTCGTGGATCTAGCGCTGATAGCTGATTTGCTGCTGAAACCGCATAAGGTACCAAAGGTTGCGTAAAACTTTGCTTTTGTCTTGACCTAGAAATATATTTTATAATTTAGGTCCTCCAACAATTTCATTGAGTGGAGTGGAGTTGTTGCTGAAACATTTAGGTTGCTCTACTGCAGAGGGAGCTCAATGCCAACCTCCCACAATTTAGGTTGTGTGAAACTTTGCTTTTGTCTTGACCTAGAAATATATTTTATAATATAGGTCCTCCAGCAATTTCATTGAGTGGAGTGGATTTGTTGCTGAAACATTTAGGTTGCTCTACTGCGGAGGGAGCTCAATGCCAACCTCCCACAATTTATCGGAGAGTACAAGCACATTGACGGTAGATTCACTCTGCCGCCTTTAGCAAGGTCAAGTGGCAAAGTTATTCCAATCAAAGAGGTGCAATTGGATGACGAAAACTCACTCTTTGTTGACCTTGAGGCCATCCAGAGAAGCAAGTTTTTTGTTGTACCAAATCACAGAAGAAGGTATGCTTGGAAATCCTCTACACCATTTGGTTTGGTCCATTTCTTGTGGAGTTGATTGGCATTCAAAGGATCCACTACTCACCTAGGTATCAATGATTCTGACCAAGTTGTGATTTTACATTCATTCCAGAGCTTTGTAGTAAACCCCTCATATTTGTTATGAAATTGGATGAAGCGGAAATAATGAAAGGCAATTGAAATTTGAGCAAGTGAGGCTGATGCTCATGAATAGAGCGTTGGATCCAGAAATTCAGAGGAAGAGCTCCAAGTTTTTTTTGGTCCAATCCAAATAGGAGATCTGGCCGGTTGGGTGTTTCCAAGTCTAGAAGGGGTCGTACCTTGTTCTGAAATGGGTGTTTGATAGGACTAACTTTCCAAGCTTGATCCAAGCTCAAGAAGATGGCCGAGTTCTGACGGTGGATGGAGTAGGCAAATTCCAGGTGGAGTGGCACCTCAGTGCGGACATGAAGACAATTAAATGTATGTATGGATTGGGGCATGGAGCCAACGCCACTTTCTCGTGCATCTATTGCATGCAGCAGCGGACAAAACCTCAATAGGGAAGTAACCAGACTAATATTCAAGCATGCCAAGCACAGATGAAGCACACATGGGAAGGGGGTTTGTTTGGAAGAATTGTTTCGGCAAAACCAATAGATATGGAGGTATACTCACGATCAAAGCCCATTCTGCCAATTCCACTCACAAGGGTGCATATATGCACACTCCATGTGCAAGTGTGCATGTGTGAGAAGATCATACATCATCATTTCATATTTGTGTGGAACATGCAAAATGAGGCATAAAAAATCTTTGCAATCCAACAAACGGAGAAATCATTGGTGGCTATTGGCGCTCATGGTGGGAATGTGGAGATTGCAGTGGATCCTCAACAATCTAGAAAAAACAATAGTGTTCCTCAAAAGCCGTCCATCAATGGAGTTGTTGCATCTAGGTTGTTCCAAGCAAGCACATGGTCTGGAAAGGATAAGGCATGGATGGACATCTGCCAATCGGAGCACAATTGCTTGACTGATGGAGGCTCCCAGATAACCAAACTTGAAGTGTGGTAGGCCTTTGACAAGTTACAACCTTACCTCACCGGTCTCAACTTGACTTTGGAGCAGAGGAATACTTTCAAGCGAAAGGTAGAGGCGTGAGGGAAGTTAAACATCAAGGCCTTTGGGGAAGAACATGTTACTCACTCCATGGTAAGTTGCCGGCAATCATTCAAATTTACTTTAAATGAAACTGATGTTGTCTCTATTAAATGATACCGATGCTAACTCCAGATGAGACATGATTATTCTTGGCTGTATGGTGCCTAAACATACAAAAGGTCTTAAATCCTCTCTAACTTGTGGATTGGTGGTGACTGGATGCAGCATAACTTTGTGAGACACTCTCCATACTTTGTTGAAACATACGGTAGTTTGTCAGTGTGGAGTTGTCAGGGCATGGAAAAGACTCATTATGCAGCAAAGGTAGCCAACTAGCGGCATACGCAACACAGAGGTGGCCGAAGTTTGGAAGAGTTGCATTTTGCAACAATACAAACATTGGTATAGGAACATACAACATTGGTATGCAGCAAAGTTACGAGCGGAGGCACTTGAAGACGATGTTATTTGTGAACCTGGGGATGGATTTAGTCAGGTTGAAAGAAAGCGTGCTGCCTCCAATAAATCCAAAGCTTCATTGGAGCACCAAAAGTGGCATGCTACTTGTGTTCAATCCGGAAGCGTTTACATTGCAAGGGAGCAAGTGGAAGAAGACCAAGACATTTGAGTTCGAGTTGTGAACAGAAGTATGTAGATTTTCAATCAAAACGATTTGACATAGATTTAGTTCCACAATACGTGTACATTGATTTTTGACGAGACTGTGTTTAAATGTGGGATTAACCTAAAATAATCAAAGTGAAAGGTGCATTGTTGAAGGAGCTTATAAATGTCAAGCACATTCTCATATCTATAGCAATTTCGTAAAAAGGTAAAGGGTCCAAACTTGAGTGGTGGTGTTGCAGCACAGGCCAAGCAAATTCCCAGTTATACTACCAAAAACCACTTTAAAGTATAACAAAGTGACTCTAAAGATCAAACCCGCAAGATTCTGTGAAGTATCTAGCCTTATTTGGTCTCTAAGCTTACTCAGTACCTATATTTCCTCTTCTGGTCCTAACACCACAACCGGAAACACAACAACACCGAAAACTACAATCAGACCCTCTTCTCCTTTCCCAGTCCGGCCAACTTTCCGATTTGGTCTGATCAACTAACATCCGCTCTTACTCCCATCCGGTTTGGTTTTACCTCTGTTTCACCATCAGAGGGTTTGCCACTTGCTTTTGAGAGTGGTAGGCCCACCGCTCCTTCCGTGACTTATAGTGGCTGAAGACCCACTTCTCTATTCTCTACTTTCCTACACTAATTCGGATCCGGTTTGATCCTTCACAGCAATCCAGAGAACTCTCCGGATCACCGGTCACACAAAGACCCCCTCGTACGATCCTTTCATACTACAATGACCTTAGTGCCACGTTCCATCTGTACAAAGTCAGGCGATTGCAAGTGAATCCGTCCGTTCCAACATCAACTAAAGTCCTTCCATTTGCCAACTAGGGCGGCGAGATCTTTCATGAGATTGGACACTCAACTGGATTTCCCACCCAGGAGTTCTAGCGCGACTAAGGAATCCCTCCCTATCCGCCTAACCTTACAACGGTTGTCTTGAACGGAAACCTAAACCATAGAGATGTTGAGGAACTGAAATCCACTCCCAACTCTTTTACAACCCGCTCACTTGCACATAAGATCAAAACAAGAACACCAAAGGGAGAAATCACACCCGCACAAGCATGCGCCTTCCTAACTCCTCACCACACAACCTTGCCACACACGGGAGAGACACGCAACAAGAGGCCAAGAGCAGACATACACAAAATTTGGGCGAAAAGACTCGCAGCTCTCAAGCAGGGGCTGACTTATATACAACTTGATTACAAGGCAAAAAGGCCCCCGGAAATCCGCGCTGGACATCTGAGTCCCATCCTAACCGGCCAGACCGAGTCAACATCCGATCCGGTCCTAACTATCTTACAAACATTACATTTCTACCTACCTACCTACTCTCCAACTCCCCCACCCAACGTAGGACTCTTGGGTTCCGCGGACAGTTGGTTGAAAACTTCAGTCAGGTTCCTGCTCCGCTCCCCGGCAGCAAGATCCGTAAGATCTGATCCTGGCAATAAATCCAAATGAATGAGTAGCCCAAGCCCAGACTTTCGATGACTCTTTCTTGACTTGAACGTCTGATCCTTGGGCTCCCTCGGATTTGAACCTCCAGCTAGGAACGAATCCGGTAGCGAGAGGTCCGAGAGTTGGATTTCCCGGGAGTACATGGACTCGTTCAGCTTCTGGTTGTTAATGTCCATCCGGTTGGCTGCCTTCCTGGCCGCCACCAATGACGCTTCTACCCAATCAATGAAGTCGGTCAGGATCCGAACTATCCGGGAACCGGATACCTTCTTCTCCTCATGCATCCCTTTGTCAAATAATTCCGCCTTGACTGCGGCGGATCCGGATTCTCCGAGAGTGGCCTTCACAGACTCGGCCACCTTCTGGGTTGCTTCCGCCATTTCCCGGACTGCAGCTTTGTTCTCTCTGAGGGCTACCATGTCGGCCTTCAGAGTGTTGACTTCCTCCTAAAGCCAACAAATCTCTGCCTCTTGCTTTCGGTGCCCATCCAAATTAGACAGATACTGGGCCACCTTACCCGGTAGCTTACTATCTCCCAATGCACCCACCAGCTCTCCGACACTACCAAGGATCCTCCTCTTGACCTCTCAATCTGCTCGTATTCCACACAAAATTATAGTCAACTGATTGAACGGGTCGGTCGGGTCTTCGAAATCCAGCATCTCTACATCCAATCCCTATTCTGGAGTCGACCGGTTGGTAGGAGGGGTTCCTCTCTTGCGAGGAGGCATCGTCTTCATCCACTTCTTTGTCTGGAGGTGCTCCTCCTTGTCTTCTTCTTCTGTCTCGGGTTTGGATCCGGTTGGATCTTCCGGCTCGTCATCCGAACCCGACTCTCTGTACTTTAGGATAGACTTCTGAAGGTTCCATGTTTTCTCCTCCGTATCCATGAGGAGTTGGTTGCGATGGTAGAGGTGGAAGAGATAGGGACTCAAAGGAGTGGACCTACTCTTCCCGATCCTCGTAACCAGCTGGGACACCAGATCAGAAAAGATCCGGACCCAATTCACCTTCTGTTCCCCGCTCAAGGAATTGAAAATTGTGTTGCCAATGGTCATCGTCACCCTTGTCGGCTTCTCCGGGTGGACGATCGAAACCAGGAACTGGAGGAGGTTGCGGTGCCGGTTGCTCTTGCAATCCACGACCGCGTATCCGTGCTTGTTGCTCGGCTCTCCATGAAACTTGTCATGGATGAACTTAGCTCTCCGTCCAACCATGCCAGAACCTCCATCCGGAAGTTGTAAACTTCCCTCCACCTCTCTTCTTCCCATTTGGTTGGGCGGCCCCGGAGCGTGTTGTCAAACTCATTCGACACCGTACACTTCAATTCTCTCACCATCTGCTCCTCCCTAAATCCCCAGGGTTTATCCATCAATACCAGACAGCCCATCGCGTTGAGATCGTCTATGAGCTCGATCCTTGCCGGTTCCGCGGTAGGGATGACCGAAACGACTTTCCGGAGCTTGACATCGAAGGAAGAACTGGGCGCTCCCGGTCTGCTCTTACACAGCTGAGGCATGGACACGGATGGCTACTGGACCCTTCCCGGTCGCTACCTCACTCTCTCCTAGCCGCCTTCCCGTTCCTCACTTCTTCTCGTCCGACCTCAATCGGAAGACAACACAAAACCTGCAACCCACACAATTTCTACCTCTCCTACACATTTTGACGTACCCGGCCTGAAGTTCACACACACACAACGGCTCTGGCGCAGACGGAGGCGTAAAAGCGCTTAAGGTTAGCTCCAAAACTCAAGGGAAGTAAAGGAGTGAAAATGAGGACGACCAGCCTTTATATAGTCCCAGGACCCCTGGCTAGTCATCATGATCTTCTCCGGTCTGGTCCATATCAATCCGGTCCAACCCTAATCCGATCTGAGGTGAGATTCGGATGTGATTCCACTCTTGAATACTAACGTTCTGACCGGATCAGATCCAGTTTTCTCCTTATTGGATTAGCATTGTCTATCTTCAGTCTTCTTCTGCCCCTCTAATAGGATCCGGATCCTATTTACCCGTTTCCATTTGAACATTTAGGTAAGCAAAGGAAAACCAAAAATCTAGTTGCGAGAGGTGGTCACTACAAAAGGGCATTCACTATGCACAACCCAAGCCGCGAGTTGAGCTGAGAATAGACTTGCTCCAAGAGGACATTCAGACTGGACATAGATAACATACCTAATTTAGAACAAAATAGTGACTGATATATTTCAAAATTGAGTGGATGGTATATTTACATAGTGGAGATCCACACCCCCGGTGATCCATAAAGTGCGTAGCATGCTTGCAAACTATAGAGCTTCTATTGTAATCTGCTACTATTCACTCTAATGCATGGGTGGTAGTGCATCAAATATGCCATACGATAACAATATCTAAAACATTTGAAAGCATAGAAATAAGTTAATAGACTTGTTTAAACTACTAGCTTGTAAAGGCCGAATTGGAGGATCCTGACAGCAGTGATGACGCAGTGTTTGCGGTTGGAGCATCCGCGAATGCTGAAGGCACAAACTGCCCAGGTTTGCAAGCATTGCTCAAAGTGCCAAATTTTTGAGTCAAGGTGCTCAAAGGGGGCATCGACAGTGACGGATGAAGTGTTTTGGCTGGTTTAATTGGGACTTGGGGCGGAGCCACAGTCACTTCACAAGGTGTCGGCAAACCCAATTTGATTCGATTAGTGCTTGACGGTTCTGGAATGAATGACTTGTAGCATTCACCTGTTTGAGTCCAAGATAAACCCCTTCTTCTGGTCCAAACTGTTAGGCTCTGCATATCGCAACCAGAATTTTTGGTTTTTTCTTGCTTACCTAAAAGTTGGAACGGAAATGAGTAATTAGGATCCAGATCCTACGAGGAGGCAAAAGAAGACCAAAGATAGACAAAGCTAATGCAGTAAGGGGTAAACTGAATCTGATCCGGTCAGAGTATTAGTACTCAAGAGCGAAATCACAACCAAAACTTATCTCGGATTGGATTAGGGTTGAATCGGATTGCTATGGACCGGACCGGAAAAGGTCATGATGACCACTTGGGGTCCTGGGACTATATAAAGGCTGGTCTTCCCCATTTTTGCTCCTTTACTTTCCTTGAGTTTTGGAGCTAACCTTGAGCGCTTTAACACCTCCGTCTGCGCTAAAGCCGTTGTATGCGTGAAGACTTAAGTGCAAGTGCGTGAGAGTGCGTGAGAAGTCGAGATTGTGTGGACTGCAGGTTTTGTGTTGTCTTCTAGTTGACATCAGACGAGAGAAAGTGAGGAACGGGATGTGCGGCTAGGAGAGAGTGAGGTAGCACTAGAAAGGGTCCAACTAGCTAAGTCCGTATCCATGCCTTAACTTCGTAAGAGTAGACTGGGAGCTCCCAATTCCTCCTCAGAGATTAAGCTCCAGAAAGTAGTTCCGGTCATACCTTCCAAAGAGCCGGCAAGAACCGAGCTCATGGACGACCTCAACGCGATGGGCTGTTTGGGGTTGATGGACAAACCCTGGGGGTTTAGCAAAGAGTGGATGGTAAGAGTGCTAAGAGGCAAGTTGTCAAATCAGTTTAACAACACCGTTCGAGGGCGTCCAATCGAGTGGGAAGAAGAGAGGTGGAGGGTGATTGCATGAAAGACCGATACTGAAACATTGTTACAAACGCAGGGCCGAAGCTTTAGTTTGCAATAACTTTAGAAGCATGACTTGTATGAACTTGAAATTTTTAGTGGAGATTCTTCTTATGAGTTTAATCATATTTCATAATTTTTAGAAATTTTTAAAAATCATTTTATATTTAAAAATCATTTATACAAATTTGCCACATTTTGAGTTTTAGGGTTTTTACTATGTTACAAGTCTCCAAATAAAATGATTTGGAGCTGAAATTTCTATGGTCTATTCCCATAGTAGAAACTCATGTTTCTACCAAGGGGCCTTAAGAAAATATTTTATTTTATATTCTCTACGCCCATGCAAAGAGGGCTCCTTTGCGCATGCAATTCTAAATATTGAAGATGGTTTTAGGATCATTTTTTTGGTAAAATCTCTTTACCTTAAAGTCTTCTCAAATGGCGTTTTTCAATTTTTTTCAATTATTTTTCCTATTTTTTACAAATTAAAATGTTAAAGTATGTATTTTCTTGGAATTCTGCACTTTTCTAATTCTCCTATTTAGAGAATTTGCTTTTGCTTTTCCTTCATAGGTTATCTTCTTCTTCTAAGTGTACACATTTCTCATTTTTTTCATATTTTTTAAAAAATGTTTTTTTATTTTATAGTACTCCCAAAAAAATGGCTGAAAACGGCCAAAGTGGAACAAAAACAGAAGGTCATTCTTGCAGTGACCGTGGAGAGAGGTCTACAACTTCCGGTTAGGGGATTTAGGCATGGCAGGATGGAGGGCTGAATTCATCCATGATAAGTTTCATGGAGAGCCGAGCAACAAGGATAGATACACGGTTGCAGATTGCATAGACAACCAACACCTCCACCTTCTCCAGTTTCTGATTCTTATCATCCACTTGGAGAAGCCAACGAGGGGGACAATGACCATCAGCAACACTATTTTCAGAGCCTTGAGCGGGGAACGGAAAATAAACTAGGCCCAGATCTTTTACGATCTGGTGTCCCAGCTTGTTACGAGAGTTGGAAAGCGTAGGACCACTCCTTTGAGTCCCTATCTCTTTCACCTCTACCAGCGCAACCAACTCCTCAGTCCTCGCCAACACGGAGGAGAAGACAAGGAACATTCAGGAATCCATCTTGAAGTATAGGGAGTCGAGTTCAAATGACAAATAGGAGGAATTATCCGGATCCGAACCAGAGACGGAAGAAGAAGATGAGGAGGAGCACCGGAGGATGAGGAAGTGAATGAAGACAAAGCCTCCTCATAAGAGGGGAACCCCTTCTACCAACCGGTCTACTCCAGAACAGGGACCGGAAGCGGAGATGCCGAATCTCAAAGACCCGACTGATCCGTTCAATCAGTTGATCCACATCTTGTGCGAAAGACAAGCGGATTGGGAGGTCAAGAGAAGGACCCTCTCTAGTATCGAAGATCTGGTGGGTGCGTCGATAGACAGCAAGCTACCTGCTAAGGTAGCACTGCACATCACCAATCCAAACGAACATAAGAAGCAAGAGGAAGAGATTTGTCAACTTCAGGAGGAAGTCAACACGTTGAAGGCAGAAATGGTCGCCTTCAAAAAGGTAAGACTACCATCCGGGAGATGGCAGACGCAACACGAAAGGTGGCGGAGACAGTGAAGGCCACTCTTGGAGCTTCAAGATCCGCCGGTGTCAAGGCGGAGTTGTTTGACAAGGGAGTATACAAGGAGAAGAAAGTATCCGGTCCCGAATAGTTTGGATCCTGACCAATTTTATCGATCGGGTGGAAGCGGCAATGGTGGCGGCTCGAGAAGCAGCCGACGGGATGGACGTTAGCAGCCAAAATCTGAACGGATCCATGTACTCCAAAGAGATCCATCTTTCGGACCTCTCACTACCGGATTCATTTGCGGCAGAAGGATCGAATCCGAGGGAGACTAAAGATTAGAATCTTGAGTCAAAGAAGAGTCAACAAAGGAATAGGCCTGGACAAGCAATTCATCTGGATTCATTGCCAAGATCAAATCTTTTGAATCTTGCAACTGGGGAGCGGAGCAGGAATTTGGTGGACGTCCTCAACCAATTATCCGCGGAGCCCAAAAGTCCTAGACTGGGTGAGGGAGTTGCAAAGTAGGTAGGAGTGAATTCTGTGTAAAATAGTTTGGACTGGATTGGACGTCAATCCGGTCTAGCCGGTTAGGATTGAATCCGAAAGTTCCGCGCGGATTTCTGGGGGGCCTTTTTGCCTCCGTAAATTAGTTGTATATAAAGACAGCCCCTGCTTGGGAGGTGGGAGTCTTGTCGCCTAAGTTTTGTTTGTTCTTTCTATTGGCTTCTTGTTGTGTGTCTCTCCCATGTGTGGCATGGCTGTATGGTGAGGAGTTAAGAAGGCGCACGTTGGTTTGGGCGTGATTTCTCCCTTTGGTGTTCTTGTTTTGATCTTATGTGCAAGTGAGCGGGTAGTAAAAGAGTTGGGAGTGGATTTCAGTTCCTCAGTGCTTCTAAGGTTTAGGTTTTCAGGCGAGACAGTCATTGTTAGGCTAGGCGGATAAAGAGGGATTCCTTAGTCGCGCTAGAACTCCTGGGTGGGAAATCTGGTTGAGTGTCTGATCTCTTGAGAGATCTTGCTGCCCTAGTTGGTAAATGGAAGAGCTTTAGTTGATGTTGGAACGGATGGGTATACGTGTAACCACCTGACTTTGTACAGATGGAACTTGGCGCTAAGGTTGTTGTAGTATCAGAGGATCATACAGGGGGTTTTTGTGTGACCTGTGATCAGGAGAGTTCTCTGGATTGTTGTGAGGGATCAAACTAGATCCAGATTAGTGTAGGAGATTGGAGAGTAGAAAAGTGGGTCTTCAACCACTATAAGTCACGGAAGGAGTGGCGGGCCTACCATTCTCAAAAGCAAGCAGCAAACCCTTTGATGGTGAAACAGAGGTAAAACAAAACCGGATGAGGGTAAGAGCAAATATGAGTTGAAGTTTCTCTTCTTTGATGACTAGGTGGTAGTCCAGTACTTTGTGTACAGGTTGATGTCAAAATCTTCCATCTTCACCGAGTCTGGACTCGAATCGTCAATATCCAAATGGCCACATTGATGGAACCACTTCACGCTGTATATGGAGCCACCTGATTTGAATCCGGACACCATCGGCACTCTCTCCTTCAGCAGAGAAATAAGGACTGGCGGCACGCACTCTAATGTCTCCAATTTGAGGTCGGCGCTCCAAACCAATTTGCCGGACTGCTCGTTCTCGGAGGTTTTGCTTTCAGTGGAGCCTTCTACGTCCAAATCTTCCTCTGCATGCTCGGAGTGTTTGCCTGAGCCCCCACCACTCTCCTCCATGTCGCTTTTCAACTGAATTAACTCCAATTTGTCAAAGTTGGTGTACTTGGAAGAGGTGGTGTCAGACTCGTCAGTCTCTTCAGAAGAAGCATTCTCTTCTTCCAAAGAGTCCAAGGAGGAGGCTGGAGGCACAGGCGCCTTCTTCTTGGATCCCCTGGTGAACCTTTATTGTCACTCGGCTTCCGTGGAGATTTCCGGATGAATACAGAAGCGGTCTTCT
The DNA here is from genome assembly GCA_963969595.1 of Neckera pumila. NCBI lineage: Eukaryota > Viridiplantae > Streptophyta > Bryopsida > Hypnales > Neckeraceae > Neckera > Neckera pumila. Next base: position 5,723,181 of record OZ018418.1, read on the forward strand.
CAAATGAAGTGATCTTTCACTTGGAAGACTTTGGAGTAAGCATAGGCAGTGCTGATTTGTCCACTTTTGTGATTGATGGCTCCGATTCTGACCGAAGAACTACCTTCTCCGACTTTGGCGAGGCTGACTTCACGAACTTGCCCGCCTTCTTTTCTATGAACTTCATCCCCTTCCTCGCCCTCTCCTTTGCTGGCTTCTCCTCCCGCCTCTTCTCCTTCCTCGCCTTCTCCTTTGCCAGCTTCTCCTCCCGCACCTTCTCCTTCCTCGCCCTCTCCTTCACCCGCTTCTCCTCCCGCGCCTTCTTCTTCACCACTCTCTCCTTCACCGGCTTCTCCTCCCACGCCTTCTGCTTCCGAGGGCTCTTTGAATCCATTGACTTGCGGGAGTGACCAGCCGACTTTGCTGCAGATTTCCGCGGGTCCAACATATGCTTCCAGACCTTCTTGGATGCCCCGCCTTTGCTTGGCAAGGGTGCTGAATGTACCGCCTTCTTCATCTCTACAACAAACTCTCCTCACAATCTAGAATACTGCAACCGGCAACTTCTGAAACCCGTCCTTCTCCGAGAGCTGGATCACCAAGCAGTCCTAACAACTCACAATGCAGGATGCAAGATGCAGAATACAGCTCGATTAGGAACTTTAAGCTTTCCAATGGAGCCAACCTTTAACTCAATTTCCAAAAGATAAGAGCACCCCAGCATGTCAAATCCAAGTGCTTGAATCATTGCCTTGTGTGGAGAACAAGTGCTCATTGCCCTACGACACGAGTCACCATGCATGAAATGAATGTTTGAGAAGACATCTTAGGCCCTTACGGTCATTAATTGTGGGGCGCCAAGTGGTGTAGTTTTTTTCTTTTTCTCTGGGACAAACAATAGTGCTGTATACAGGTTTCTCTGCCCTCCTCAGTTTTGAGTTATTTGGAAAGAGTCAATTTCCCCTACTAGCCCCGCCAGTGACAAAAGCACCGCCATGGATAGTGATCTCTCTATAGCTGGCTGACTGATTCGAACCAATTTCGGCAGGTGCCAAGCAAAAGTGGCTCCAAATTTGTGGATTTTAGAAGAAGGCAAACAGAGTGGATGATCCGTCTAGTTTTCTGGACATGTTGAAAGGATCAGCAAAATGAATGATTCAACTCTACTAGCTCCACTATGCGGGAAGTGACTCCTAGAGGCTTCTGTGCAAGCACTGTTTCTAACCAATGGCTCCATGTACTATCTCCTAGCGCAAATTTTTTTATTTTTCCTCCAAATTTTTTTACTAATTTTGTGGATCCAGCAGCCAATAGTAGTGGCGCTCCACTCGCTTTGGAGACAGTACATGGAGCTCTTATGCCTACATCTAGAGGGCCTAGATTTTACTTTAATGGATGGTGGCATTCATTAAAGTAATATTCAATAATGCGATGGTTCTCTATTGTTTCCCAAAATAATAATAATAATATTCAATGAAAAATACTGCAGTTCTTCCTCCTTAAAGAATACACACAGCCCAACCTTATTACTGCACATTTATGCAAATTTTCTTTAACTAATCCTCATATTTTTGTTCTTGGCGATTTGGAGCAGAGAGCATCCAAATTTTAATTCCAGGCAACATGTAAGATATTGGATAGACCACTTAACATTAGCATATACACAATGTCTATAGCTCTATTGTCATCCAATATCTTGCACTTTCATCCAATGAATTTTGAAGATTTGAAGTTTCATTGATTGGAAGTGTTCATCATATGATTGGTTCTTCATGCGTTGGCACTATCCATTGAGAATTTCCCCATCCAAAATAAAAATAAATACATTAGTTGATGTGATTGACTTTATGATTCACTCCTGACTGGTCTTCAAATGGTACTCAAAGGTGATTGTCACGGTTGGTAGTCTTTTAGTTTCAAAAATTCCTAACAAATAGTCTTGGAAGGTCCACAAAATACGAAGTGACTTAGTGTAGAGTGTTAGTTTTACATGAAATTTGAAACGGGGTTGTATCCAAGTGGTAGTTGTAGAGTGTGGAGGCATAGAATATTTTTTTCATTTAAGAAAAATTATTTTTTATGTTTTTGATAGCTGACCCAATTGGTGTTTATCTTGCCACTATTTTAGAGATTCATACGAGTATTGTTTTTGACCCAATCAGTGCAAAGTTTAAAGCTCAAAATTACAATCATTTGGACTTCTACTAAAGTGATACAAGTCTATAAAGATATATTTTTTTTAAATGCTTAATTTGTTCCAAAGATAAAAGCAATTCTAAACAAGTTAAGAAGAATTATACCTATTTTTTCAAATGCTTTGAATTTTTTCACTATGTTATAAAAATCAAACAATGTAGTGTTCATTTGTATGGTATTTTTTCTTATTTGTGGTACTTATGCATAAGCCTTTGTGATACAAATTTTTATAGGTCTGAACTTTAAGAGACATACTTATTTTCAATGCTTTATAAATTATACATATTTTACATCATTTTAAAGTTTAACCTTCCAAAAGTCATAGTACTCACTAGAAATATCATTGAAGAATCAAAGAATAGAACCATCCAATTGTAGGCAATGGATGGTCCAAACCTATCAGTTGATGAAGCCGTGCTATTGCAAATAATGATGGGATTGTTTTTAATGTGTACTCAAAATATGGCTTTCAAGAGTTACAAAATGGGGCCATCCAATTTCACCCGGTGGATGGTCCAAATCTATTCTGATGAAGCCGTGTTTTGAACAGTACAACATTGGGTTTAAATTTCTATTCAAATATCTCCCAAGAGTTTTATGCAATGGATGGCCCAAACCTATCCTGACTCCACTGCCTTGCCTCCGTGCAAGACCTGGATGCACTCCTTCATTAATTGTTCATGCTCGTCTCCGCCAGTTCTGTTGCTCGTCTCCGTTACTTCATCAATCTCGGCCTCTAATGTTGGAAGAATCTCTCCTACCTACCGTAGTGCAATCTCCCATCTCCCTTCAACACTCCTATTTTCTATTTGTTCCTCCTGTACTGTAGATGGGATGTCAAGCACCATATCTTGGCTTTTCTTACTCGGAGAAACTGATTCTACACTAGAGGTCACTACAATAGCATAGGATAACGCGAAATTTGACACACTAGTTTGTTTGCTGACTTTGTCTATGCCTTCTAATAGTACCTTTTGTTTTTTACCCTCAACCAAATCAGTGGAAGAATCTGCCGGTGCGTTGGAGACTCTGTCATTCGGTGATTCAAAGTCACGTGGATGAATCATTTTCAATCGAGCAATCCGCAAGATCAATTTGTTGCCCTTCATGCCAACTGAGGTTTGGGGAGCTTCAATTGTGAGATCCCAAAAATAAGGGCCTTTTGGAGGCATCCAATTTGGGTCGAGATCACTTGAAATCAAGGATTTAAGTTCCGCAATCTCCACAATACTCTCAAGCGACAAACCCCATTGTGTACTCCACGCTCCATAAAAACCCTTCCCACAACCTAGGCATACCCGGGAGACACCCTTTTGGAGATGGCCGATCATTTGCCACATGCAATAAGGATGCAACAAAAATGCACACAAATAAATAACGTCACATCTTCCAATAAATGCCCTTAAACAAACGACACAAGTTGCTTGCTCCATAGTGATGTCCAATGGTGGCACTGACTCCACAGTTGGATAAACAGGATAGGGATTAGTGGGTACCACCTTCAAGGACTGAAATAGAAGTCTCTCCCTCTCAGCACACGATCGTGCATGGAGTTGTTGGTGGGCAGTGAGCTCACTGTCAACTTCTGATTTCAGTTTCTCCAGAGAGAGGACTAAAGCTAGAGCATTAGCAACATTTAACCTTGCGGCGGTAATGGCGGGATGCAAACCTCTTGCCTTCACATCGAACTGTTCTTTTCCATGCTCCACAATATTCTGTCAGCTCTTCTTCAAGTTTCAATTCAACCGCTTCCACATTAATAACCTGACTTTTTGCTGCGTCCAACTGTTCTTTATAATGTCGTGCTTGCTGATGGAGGTCCTCCACCTTTGCCTCTAGGGACTTCATGAGAGCCTGACATTCATTGAGAGCTGAAAGTGCACTATTGGGTTTACCTGACCGGATTCGCTCTCTAGCCAAGACAATTGGCGGAGCTTCGGGCAACTTTGTACTCCTTGGTGTGTGCCGCCCTAAAGACCTAGGCCGTTGCACGATAAGCTGCTGCTCTCCTGGAAGCTCCATGGTTGGAGATGCTAGAGCCAGCACCATTGCTTCAATCTGCTCCCAAAGAGCTGGAGGAGTCAACTTCCATGGATTGTCCTTTGCCTTCTGAATGCGGTCCTTAGTGAATTTGGAGGTACACTCAGCAAAATTCACAGGTTGCTTTATGATGAGGTGCAATGTCGCGGTGCGCACAAATTTCTTGGAGAAACATCCATTGTCCGGCCTCTGACCATAGACCTTCTTGTAAAGTTTCATGAAGTCTGTTTGGATCTCCAGGGTCTTGCATCCAGAAATTTTTACCCTCGCGGACTGACCGTCTTCATGGAGAGGCCATGTAGATGACCACAACTTGTCCGGGCACTCCTTTGCCATCACATTGTCCACCATTACTCTAGAGTTGCATAAGCCCACAAGCTTTGAAAAGAAATTAGCATCATAGACTGTAGATTTGGAGCCACAAAAAAATGGAGTTGCTTCTACAATTTGACTAGCTACATCCTCTGGGATTCTGCTCAAGTCAATTGGCTCAGACCAATCACCCTTCCTCATCTCTTCTTGAATGGAGCCTTTGCAACTACTCGAATCATCCAGCACTTCAACATTGGAAGGACCTCTCAATTCATTGACAAAATCCGGTTCAGACAGTCGGCACCTCTATGGTTTGAGACTGGATCTCCGATTTAGCATATTGAGCGGACTTCAGAAAAAAACCTGATTGAAACACAAAATAATCGGGGCAAAGCTAAAGGTGGAGAGAATCACACAAAAAAACGACCGCTAAACACAACGGATAAAGCATGCCACACTACGATGATGCACGCCTCTTGGACCTAAAGGCAGCTCCCACAAAAAATGGAATGAGGCATACGGAGTTTGGGAGGCAGCTGTTGGTATGATGGTTTTTTATGGACCTCTTTGCCATCCAAGTACAGTTGGATGGAGTAAGGTACAGCCGCCTAGTGAGGAAGACCTCCTATTTTACTTGTTTAAGAAGAGTTGTGGAATTTCCTTGGGTCCAATGGCTGCCTTTTGGACCATCCAACAAATTGTTTCATTTATGCACCAGCTTATCCATCAGTGATTTCAATTTTCAGGTGGCCACGTTCCAGTGGACACAATCCATGTCCTGCCAGGCTCTCCACTAGAACATTGCCATACGAATGAAAGATTGTTGCAGGTCGGAACATCCATGTTGGCATTTCTGCCTATGCATCCAGGCTATTATGGAGCCCTAGTGGCATTCAGGCTGTCAGTAGAAATACGGAAAATGAAAGACCAGCCAATGTCCAATGTCAATCCAAGCCACTTATGCACTCTAGATAAGATTTATCCATTTTTTTAGACGCAACAAGGGAAGGACAAGAGCGGATATGAAACGGCTAGTGTATAATGGATTATGGTAGGTTGTAATTCAGTATCTAGTACAATTGGCATGTGTACTACCAGTTCTAGCTTGATGTGGGAGCCCAGAATGCCAAATTCTATTATTTTGTAATAGATTTAGGTTAAAGATACTTTATTTCCATATTTTTTTTGTTGTTTTATAGGTTAATGTATATAGTTTAGTAGATTTTTAGATTAGCAACCATCGGATCTCTTAACAGAGATAAAATGGTTAAGACGAGTCTTAATTGTTCCTATCTTGACCGAAAACCAGAAATATATGTAAGACCACAATCGGGATTCTAGAGATTCGGGAACAGCCAAACCCATATCGGAAACGGAAACCGAGAGCCAATAGTCACTAACGGGAAAACTAGAGAGCCGTTGAACGGAAATCATTTCCCGGTATGGACAAGAACGGCTAGTTCCAACGGTAGGGAAATCGGACGGTCAGGAGAGAGGAAGGGATCAAGTAGAAGCATCCGCATTCTATCTTCACATTCTGGTGTTTCCTGACTTTGAGTGAATGTTTGCAAGAAAGTGTGGCACTGAAGAGCTTGGAGGAGTGCAAGTTTTAAGATTCCGGTCACGGTTAGGCAGTTGTGAGACTGATTAGCTTTAAGAGAGTGAACAACAGTAGAGCTCAATTGACTAGGGCAAGAAGAGTTGAGAGGTTGTTAGTCAGTCCAAGTAGTTGTTAGAGCCATGGTGAAGGCAGAAGCGAGTGAGGAGTCGCCTTTACTGAAACTCCGGTCAGTGGTACCCGGACTGCCAAAGAATGCCAAGGAGAAGGCGCTCCTGCGGGAGGACCTGAAAGGGCTGGGATGTGATGGTTTTATACAGAGGCCGTGGAACCTGAAGAACAAGTCGATGGTTGTGAAGCTGCTCATGAAGGAGTCAAGTGAGTGGCATCATACAATTTGGGCGCAGCCAATCGGATGGACTCCGGATATGTGGAGCGAGGTGTACAACTTTCCCAAGGAAGGGGAAGGAGTAGCTGGACAGCAGCACGAGTTTGAGAGGGGTAAGTTTTGCAACCTTGTCCACCCCAAGGATGGATATGCCGTGGCAAATTGCACAAACTTAAGGCATAGGAGAGTGTTGGAGTTCTTAGTTTTGATTCTAAATCCGGAGCGTCCTACCCAAGCCACCATTACGATAGCAAAGACGATTTTTGGAGCACTAACCGGAGGGAGGAAAGTAAATTGGGGTTTAATAGCTAAGAAAGTTGTGGACAAAATGGTCTCAGTTGTAGGCAAGTCCAAACCTTCCGGTTTATCTCCCTTCCTCTTCCACTTCTATGAGCACAATGAGTTACTGAGAGGGAAGGAAGTAATTGAGTACAAGTAAGCGGACATCATGTTACAGCATGATATTAGTCCAGAACCGGAAGAGCAGAGAGAGGCGTCAATAGATGGATCAGAACCGGAAGAGGGACCGGAGGAACCTCAAAAATAAAGCAAGGAAGTAGCTGGAGAGGGGACTAGTAAGGCTCCAGTTTGGGTGAAGTCAATTGACCCTCTTGGGGCAATCATAAGTGAATTGAAGGGCATCCCAGAGAAAATGATGAGTGATAAGGAGGTGACCCGGAAGTCAAAAAACCGGATAGCTAGCCTAACCAGTCAAGTAAAGGATCTAAAGAAGGAGATAGGGAAAAAGTCTGAGAGTGAGGTTAGACAGCTTTCGGCTGAAACCTTAGACACCCTTAACTGGATCCGGAAGTTTATTGGAAATTCGGGCAATGTAATTAACAAAGCCAAACTTTTTGAGGCTGGAGTTCTTAATGAGGGATCTCAGATGGGACCCAAGGTTGTTTCAGTCTTGATGTCCTATCCTGAGGAGATGGATCGTACCTTGTTTGAGTTGAGAGAAGTCATGGAGAATGCAGGCTTCCACTTGGAATCAAAACCAGTGAAGGCCAAAGAAAAGGTGAAGGAGGAGACTCCTACCAAAGCAACGCCGTCGCGGAGTTTAGCTGATCGGAAGTCAAAGGGAGAACCGGAGGAGAAGACCACACCAGCTAGCTGTTCCAAGTTGAAGCTTGACACGGCAACCGGAAAAGGGTTTTCACCTGGATTCCAGACTCGCAGTCAGAGTAAGTTTGCAGAACGGGATTAGGGCACTCCACAGAGCACCCTTTCCGTTCAATCAGACAAGCCAGCAGCAAAACGACAGAAATCAACATCAAAGAGGGGTAGGGAGGCGTCACCCCCGATTGAGATTGAATCTGAAGAGAGTGAGTTGACAGAGACCATGGAGAAGGAAGAGAGCCAATCCGAATCAGGAGAGGAACCCGAGGAAGGAGAAGAAGAATCTAAACCAGAATCGGAACCTATGCGTAAAAAGGGGAAATGTAAACCTCCAACTCCCCCAAAGGGGAGAGCTTCTAAGTCTACTAGAGGTAGACAGCAGCCCGCAAGGAAAGGAACAATCAAAACTACACCAACGCCATCCAAGCGGCAGAAGAAGTAGGTAGAAAGTTTTTTAAGTTGAGTTAGGGAGTTAGTGGAACTCCAATTTTGAGTAGGTGGAAAGTAAAAGTATAGTCCAGTTAAGTTCATTTTAGGAAAGTAAAAGATAGTTGGAATTCAGTTAAGTAGAAGAAAGTTAAAGTTTTAGAAAGCAGCTTTTTAGTTGCTTTCCGGTTGCATGCACCTGGACAGCTGGATCCGGTTTTTCTGGATCTGGGATCCACTTTTTGGAAAGGGCTGGCTTTTAGGAAGTCAACACTACTAGTTAGGATTTTGAGATTGGGGGAATGACAAGTGTCATTCTCTGGTCTGTAGTTAGGATTCTCATGGGGCCTTTTTGGGTTTTCCTTGGGTTGGTATTTACGGGGTTGAAGTTAGTTTCAATCCCGAGCTTGATAGGATAATTTTGTCTTACACTTGTGTTCTTTTTCATTTTCCATTGCAAAGCATATTGATTTCTACATCCTAAGTGTTGGTCTGAAATGTCTCGATGCTTGGTTGGTATGCCGGTAATGCTAGAACCATTACTTTGTGTGGGTAGCTGTGTTTGCAGGTTTTGGAAGAAGATGAGTGCCCCCGGATGTTTCCTGTATCTGGTTTCTGAGAGTAGCCACTCTATCTGAGAGCTTGGGTCGGGAGAATCTGTCATTGTAGTATTGTGAGGACGGTAGGGGTTTCCTAAGTGACCTTCTGATCCGGATTAAGCTTTTGGGTTAGTTGTGAGGAAAAACTGATGTCCTATTTTTTTTTGTCTTTTGTTATTTTTCTTCTTTTTAGTGGAACTTCTGTCACTTAAACATTGAAGGGTAGGAATTCATGCAGCCTTCCTTAATTGCAATATGCGGAACCCTCTGATATAGAGGCTATACTTCTAACTGGTTACTAAAATTTAGGATCCAAAAGCGGAAGCAGGAAGAGGCATAGGGTAACAACACTCCTTCCGATTCTGGTTTTGAGTCCTAGCATCAGAGTTGTATTAGAGAGAGAGAGAGGGCGGTACATTGTTGAGACACTGCCCTGTTGTTATTGAGCGGATTAGGACTAGAGAGGGAAAGTCCAACCGGATGGGAAGCAATTAATTGGGAATATCAAGCTTTCCGTTCTAGAATCCAGTTTGCTTGTGGTTGTTGTGACTTCCGCATCCGGTTCCGGTCATCACTAGAGAATTTCAAACTAGATCTTTGAGGGAACGATACACGAGTCACCCTAAAGATGTTTTTAACACGTTAGAACGTCTAGTGGAGGGAAATTACTTTCTTGTGCTACGACACTTGACTCCTAGTGTCTTGGAAGTTGTTTGGACCATCCGTCCTGTTTCTCTTTGACTTCCTGTCAAAATCTGTCTCCTTCTCATTTGTAGCACTAAGGCAGTCACTAATTTAGAGTCGATTTCAGCGTTTGTTGAGGGACTTAAGCAACTAATGTTAGATTAGTGTGCTGGCACCAAAATTGATTAGTGGATATGGCACGTCATTTGAGAGATGAGATAGCTTCGGTTGTCATCCACAGTGACAAAGACACTTCAGGAAAATGGATTCCTAGAAGCTAGAAGTGGGATCTTGGGTGACTCTATAACCCGAGAGCACTGGAGAGTGGGGAAGAGATGCCGCAAGGCATGGGGGCAATTCATTTGGTGGACCATACAAGGGGAAGATTTTGAAGTTCCGCTTCAGAATGACATATGCTTTGGATTCATCGTGGGCACCAAAGATGGAGCTGGATGCAGTGAAGATTTGCCATGCTTACATGTGTCAGCAACTGCAGTTGGAGGCAACGGAGGACCTCGTAGAGCCAAGACATTGCAATTATCTCTATCTATTGTACTTTGACAATTGGGTGCATCCACATCCCATGATACGTGTATCAAAATAACTTGAATATGATACCTTATCCCATGATACGTGAATCAAAATAACTTGAATAATCTTGTTTATAATTCTATTATTGTCCTCAAAAAACATGCATTTCATGTATATAATTACATTTTTGGATTCTGTTTTGAAAAAGCTGTAAGAATTGTCTACATTAAACAAATTCTATTCCTTAAAATTGGACTAAAATGCATTACAAGTGATTATAGTCAAGGCCACATAATATGGGAAGGAAAGCTGCAAGGCCTTAAGCACCTATAGTTATGGCAAAAAAAAATCTCAACAAATGCCATGCCTCTGTTAAGGTATCTATGTTTGTGCACAAAGTGTGTGGGAGCAAAAGTATTTGATAGAGGCACTATTTAAAAGCATCTTTGAAGCAAAAACAGGATTATGCTTTTATAGTCTATATCCTCGTAAGACCATCTACACAACCATCTTTTAATTGCAATACAAGCACATGCATGCCTACGATAAGCCTCAGCCTTCATATGAATAATTTTGTGACTTTTGTAAGGCCTATAGAGACTTTATAAATGTAGCTTGTATGACATTGCTAAGAACTTTTTTAACAAAGAGCTAAACTTTAATACATAACATATGTGAGTATTTTATCTATATCCTTGAGATAAAGCATGCACAATCATGTTCTTTGTTGTTGAGCTTTGAGTTCTAAGTTGGATATTTAAAGTTTTTTCAATTGGCATTCTAAGCAATGAACAAATATTTTCTAATGATTAAGTGTAAGTGGATCACATCTTAACTAAAATTGATACAAATTGTAAGAGTTAGAGGTTTGAAGTGGTTATAGATGATTTCAGTCAATCTGGATTCTAGGCCAAAACTCTTGACTTCCAAATCCAGGTTGAAAAATTAAAATTTTTTGTTAACTTAAGTTGTGAGCACTGCATGCCTATTCTAAAACAGTAAAAAATCTTTATAATGGGATATTTTTAGCAAATTTTTTGGATGGATGAAATTTTGTCTCTAGCTCATCTTTCAAGATTTCATCCACATTTTCTTCTAGCCTATAAGTCTAAATTACTTTTTACTTTCAAGATTGGATTTTAAATGTCACCTAAATTTTAAGGTTCCTTTCTAATTTGAATTGGATGAATTTTTAATATTTTCATCCAAAAATAACACTCTTAACTATCTAATTTCTATATTTTTTAGTTTTTATCTATTTTTTAAATTACGATATGTTATTAGAAACTTTTGAAAATTACCTAAGTGATCTTGAATTCAAAGTTGGATTTTAGCAAATTCTTAGAAGTGTGAGTTAAACCTCTAATTTCTAGCATAGTTATGATTTCTATGAAAAAGACAAATAACAAAGTGCCAAATTGAAGGACATGCCTTGAAATCCTTTTCTACCACATTTCCATTCTCCAATACTCTTATTGTAATTTTAATTGTATCATGAGGCTTGATTTGATCCATTTTTTTGCATTTTTGGTGTCTTTGTATATACAACTTAAATTACAACTTTTATAACAAGTTGTATAAATTTTATCTTTGATTGTATTCTTTTTTTTCAATCGATTTCTTTCTACTTTTCCCTCTTGACTTTTATTAAATTGTTTTCTAAATTTTTTCTTTTTTTCCTCTATTTTTTGGGATATTTTAGAACTGCAATCTATGAATTTGATTATTGCAAATTAATTTCTATTTATTTTACAAAGCAACAATTGTAATGACATAAGCCTCATAAGTGCTAATTAAGTATACACTTAAGACTTAAAATTCCATTTGGCCAATTATGCGTGTTATAATCAACAATTTTTTTTATTAATACATAGTCAAACCTCTATAAGGGGGTCAAATTAGTCTTCTAACTATGTCCAAAGCTTCAAGTGGCAACTTGGAACCTATATTTCTATTCCAAACTCTTATACTCTCAATACAAATCGCACTCCTCACTTACCCTTGCCTCATAGCCACTTGGGTATGGATTTTTCTTACACTCCTTTTTCTCCTCTTTAGATTAGAGTTTTTCCAAGCTTTCACCTTCACTAGTTGAAATGCATTAGATTTCACTTTGTATCAATCAATCTAATTAGCTTTCAATTTGTATTACAATCAGTCAACCTCATGGCAAGTTTTAATAATGGATTAAGGTAAGCCTAGTTTCTAATTTGGGTTCTTAGGCTTGGTCTTGCCTTGGTATTGCAATTTGTTTATAGGCTTTAATTCTTCTCTAATTTCCCCCTAAATCTCAAAAAAAAATGTAATTATCTCCTATTGATAAATGTTTTTTCCTTTCTACTTCCCTTCTCGGTACTATGAAAAAATTTCAATTAGTTACTTAAAATATAAACATGTGCCACTCCAAACTATTGGACACCAGTTCTATAATGGACATAACATATAAACAAATATATTCTTTTTTTAAAAAGAAATCTATAAAATGAAGTCACATTTATACTTGAAGGAATACAAGAGGCCATCTTAGATTGACCTTTTTTTCCTTAGGCTACTCAAAAAGAAAAAAAATTTACTAACAAAACAATGTAACAACAAAATATGACTGACAAAAAATATGTCTGCAAAATATAACTAAGGCAAAATACGACTGCCCGCCCAAATTTCCCTTGGGCTTTTCCAAAAGAAAAAAAATGTCACTACCATAGAGATATGATTGCAAAATATGACTCCAACAAAAGTACAACTCGTAGTATGACTCAACGTTCTCCAAACATTTTCCCTGCTATTCCCTACGGAGTACTTTGGCGTTTCCAACGGGCGTATAGTATATGCCTGTGAAGTACAAGGCCAAAAAATGACTGGTAGTCACATTTTGCAGCCATATTTCTCATCAAGGTGTTGCCCTCCAAGAATATGACTGTGAGCAGTTGCCAATCATCTCTAGTCATATTTTTGTAGTCATAAAATACCCGTTTTCCTATAGTGCCGTCAAATGCAACGCGTGCTCTTCGGAATTGATGGCCCTCTAGTAGCCAACAATGATTCCTTAAATATACCAACGTTGAAAGTATACGGGAATGGTCCGCACATGTTTCTATTACACACACAAGACACCCTCAATAACCTTTGGTTTGCTATCCTACTATTAGCCAATAAGTGGGGAAGTCATTCATTATTCAAAGCAAACTGGATCTGAGGTTGAAAACACAAATCGCACCTCTATTAGACAATTCCAAAGCTCGCACTTCCTACCGCAACTTCAGTAAATTCCGGATTAATGGTGTCAAAAAAACATTAAAGACTTCCCCATTAGGTGACTTCTCACTCGAAATTAGAGCTCTCAAATAGATGAAATTTTTTTGGTTACCAACCACGAAGGAAGGTTGTAAATCACCAATAGCATTGGCCACACAGAATAATTAGTGCTTTGGTTTCCAAACGGGTTTACTCCATCAGCTACTAACCCTAGAAACAAATTATTGTCTTCATCTGTGAACGTAAAGTCAAATCAATCCACTGCTGCCCACTGAGGGGAATCTACTACTGACCCCATTTGACCATGGTCGAACCTGTTACTAGAATGCCACTTCATAAGCAGAACAACTTCTGAGCAAAGGAACAGATGCTGTAGCTGAGGAATTATTAGGAAGTAACAAAGCACCTTCAAAGGGATGTTGTTGGAACCAATGACAAATCAAGATAGCCCACATTTGGGACATTCCATCAAATCTTTGTTCTCTAGTCCTTTAAATAAAATAACTAAGTCTCTTTTTGTGGGGAAGCCACAATTTGTAGTCACTATTTGTTGTCATTGAGTCTCACGTCAATGCAGTTGTAACTGGCATGTACTTGTGCTAAAGGTTTGATGTCAGCAGGATGTGGAACCTTGTGCATTCTAGAAAACCTCCTTGCTGATGTTTTATTAATGGTATGCTACTTCCGACATTCATGTCGTTGTCAGGTCGTCGTGTTAAACATTAGTAGTGTTGTATGTGATGCTCAATCACACATCCAGCAGAAGCAGTAGTCTTGTCTAGCAAACATCATGGAAGACGGTCTACTTTATCACATGACATCCCCCGGTTATCATACGTTTGTTGATGCCTACAAAGATGCCACTTTAGACATTCCACAATGCATTTTGTTCTTCTGGAAGTCACCAAAGAGGAACATTAGGGTGCACATGTATACGTCAGCTTTCTGAGCATCAAAGTATTGTGACGTCCTTTTGAATAAGATCGTGTTTCAAAAAATTGAGGAGCACGTTCAGAAACGCATTTCCGCTGACATAAATTAAATGTGTTTGGCGTCCACCCCTACGTCACTGCTGTGTTGCCAACGTTATGACAGACATCTGTTGAAAAAGTGGGCAAGACAAAGACAACGTCAAAGAGGCCGTTGCAAATGTCCCTCGTGACAATGAATGTAACGTGAAGGTTGCTCAGTAAACCACGTCATATTGTAGAAGTTGTAAGCCTTGAACATACTGATGGGTGAATGCAAGAAACACCTGCCGATTTTGTTGCGTTTCCACTATTTGATGCTTTTTTTTCTGGAGTAATTTAAGCATAGAAAAATAATTTTTAATTTTTTTTTAATATGGCCAATGTATATACCTTTAAGATGAAGAAACCCTGGGAAGGAAAAGCATAGAAAAATTCTCTAAGTGGAGGAACTAGAAAGTGCCAAATCTCAAGAAAATAGACACTTTGATGCTCTAATTAGTTAAAAATAGTAAAATGAATTAAATGAATTAAATAAAAATTGGCCATTTGCAATTGCTCTATGGAGATGGTCATTCACCCAAAAAACCACCCAAATAATGTTTTATGCGTTTTGAAATGCAAGCAGAAAGAAGCTCACTTTGTAGACTTCTACACTATACAAAATTAACTTTTTAAAATCCCTCTCTTGGAGAATTAGAAGTCTACTAGAAGACCATCTCATCCAAATTCAGCTCCAAATTCAATTTTTTGGGTACAAAATAGTACTAAAAAACCTCCAAATTGAAATTTGTGACATAAAATTGGGGGCTGTTTTTATTTAGTAAAACTTTTTTTGAAAATTGATGAAAAATTAGACAAGGTGTATAGTGGTCATGAGCACCATCCCTATAAATCTTAAGTCATTTGGATTCAATACACAAAAGTTATGCCTAAAAAACAAATCAATATCCAAGGTGTGACAAAAAATAGTACAAGTGTTTCTTGCATTCACCCTGATGTCTAGTACAACGTCATCATAGACGTATTGACGTTCTTGTGGACATCACTGAAGATCAAACTAGAGGAAGCAAAGCCTAGGTCATATGCTGACTCAGCATGCCACGTCAGCGGACGTGGCAATGATATGTCATTTTCCCGCCTTACACGTCATTGTACACATTAGATGCCAAGTCACAGGCCGATCGGATGAAAAAAATTCCCACGTGGACTTCATCACCGACGTGGCACTCACATAGCAGCCAAATGGCAAAATTTTAAGGGCCCATTGATCCATGTCTTCTTTGATGTCCACTTAAAAACATGAAGACATCAAGCCATGTTATCTGAGATTTTTGATGTTTTTTGCATGTCAACTTTGATGCGAAAAAATGACATCTCCTCAGACACCCCAAAACACCGCACTAGACATCAACGTGTCAAAAATTGACAATCACAGAAAACACGGGTTTCTTATAGTGTTTTTTGGGTCTGAGAGAAGAAACCTAGGGAAGCCTTCTCCTCGCCGAGAGCTTCCCCTATGCACATGGTTGTTGCATTTTCAAGAAAAAATGGAAGCTCAGATGATCTAGCCACATCGGAGGAAGGATGACCGAAGCCCCTTTCCATTTTTTTTTGGTCTGAGAGAGGGAACCCAAGGATGCCTTCTTGCCACCGAGAGCTCCTTCACTAGAAGAAACCCACATTTTATTTGGTGTTTTGTAATTTTTTCAAACGGATTTTAGATGATTGCAAAAAAAGCAACTTTTGTTTTTTCTTCAATAATCACATCTATTACAACATCCAGATGTCAACACATGTTAGTGAATCACAATCTAAACACAATGTCTCAAGGAAAACATTAGAAGGCCCCCCTAAGCGGCATCGCAAGGTATGGAGGGAGGTTATTCTAGGATTAGTGCAAAGGTTAGTGAAAACTCTCAAGACTCTTCAACAAATAACCAAGTTTGTTTTACAAGTTCAAAACACACAAAAGCAAAAATAAACTTTGAAGAGAACCCAATTTCCTTCAAAAAGAGCTTCAAAAGTAGTAACAATGGAACTTAAAATGCTCCAAAAACACACACATTTGCAACTTTGGCTCTAAATGGCCAAAAAAGTGCAAACAAATGGACCAACGTTTTTAGAAGACCAAAATAATGGCTCAAAGGGTGTTTGTAAGCCCCTTATATACATTTCCAAGGATGCTCACTCCCCTCTCTTTTCCTAGTAGTAAACTTATCATTTAGGATTTTCATCCTAATCTTCTAAATTTTGACTTTCTATGCTGGATCAAACTTCTAACTTTTGGAGAACAACTCCAAGTCAAAAACGGATTGTGCCATTGGCTTCAGAAGGCCATTTTTAGTCTGTAAGTACCCCTTACCTCTAATTTGATGTCAGAAGCTCAATAATACTTAGCGCTAACTAAACACCCAAAAGGGGTAAAAATCCAGTCTTTGGAGTTTGACTTTTATGAGAAAAGTAAATAGCCTAAGTTCTTTTGAAGGTATAAGGAAGTAAGAAAAGACCCAACTTTGACATTATTCCAATTCTGTGCACTTAAGGAAACGCCAGTCAACTCCACCAGTTTCTTCAAATTTGGCAATTGTCGGGGAAACTTGCCGGTTGGAGCACCTTTGGCTATCAGAATGTCTTGAAACTTGTTGGAGCATCCTAATAGCATAAAAAAATCTTGTCTAATTTTTAGCAAGATTTTATCGCAACTTGAATAATTTACAAGAATTTTCCATCGAAGGTTTTGGTGGTTGATTGTCCGAAAGGGCATTTTTTGTACGTCAGAAAATTCCGAATCTTTTTATGGAATCTCTTGTAGAATTCCACAAAGGATGTGAAAGTTCATATTTTTACTTTGCACAAAGGTCATAGGAGAATCAAATCTTGTCTTTTCCTTTTAAAATTGGTAACAAAGGAATTTTTTTTATGGGGGGAATCCTAGCAAACCAATTTGCCATTGATTTTCAAATGCAAATTCCACCCAATAACCACATACTGCATCCCTAGATTCCTCCCAAGTGTCCGCCTTGAGGTTATAACTCCTACAGGTTTAATTATTGGGATTTCTACTATTTCGTCAATAGAATGGGAAAAGTGATACCTATCTTTGGAAATGTATATATGACCTCAACGGTATTCCTTTAGACCAATTCTAGCCCTAAGATTTCACATACACCGTAGGTTTGGCGATTCTAGCCCTATTTAGTAAAAATCCTTCTAATAAAGTGAAATCTTGGTTTTATACCTATTTACAAACAAGAATTGGATTTAGTTGAGGGCAATTTACTAATAAGGGACCAAATGCTATGTTGGCATGTGACACACCTATTTTGGTCTTACACTCTTTTTTGGACTTTTTGTAATTAAAAGTACACTCAAACTCACAAGAAACAAAAAAAAGAAAATAATGAGTCTTGAGTGACGAATTGAAAGCTTATAGAGATGTTTATATCATTTATTTTTTAAGTAAATTTCTTCTTATTTCCTAGATCTTAGAATCACAAAATATTTGATAATTATGAGTTTGAAACTTTGCAATGTTGTGTCCCCTATAGTCCTTGACATTTTTACCTTCATCCTATTATTGCAACAAGAAATCTTGGCAGTTTCTAATATTGCCGTCCGCAAATATTGTGAGGACACTCTAGTGCAGAATGTCATTCCAGATGGTGTTGCAGCTACGTTGCAAAGCACAACAAAAGAACTAACAAAATTGCTCTACTAGAAAATTTTCAAGATTCAATTTGTGGCCAGTCCAATTTTAGGGGATGAATGGCTTCAAAATATAGCCAATTAGTTAGGGTCTTTTGATTTTCTAGATTTCTTATGATCTACACCTTGTTGAGTATATTGAATTTTATTTGTTTTGTCTTAGATTGAATGACATTACAGCTTATATGCTATCTAGGAGTTGACCTTGGACAAGCTCCAACCCATTGCTACCGCAAATGTAGACACTCGCTACAAAGTGAAGTGGCTTAAGTAGCTATGCTCTTCCGCCCCTACTCATGAGGCATGTCATGTTCCGCCAAGACCAGCAAACGATGAGAAAATCACAAGTTTCCTCTTGAAGGCTTGCTAGTATGATGCGGAAAGTTTCAAAGTTTGTATTATATTCCAGAGCTTCCGGAAATTCCAATTTTGTTTTGCTTTTCTAATTTTCTTCTTTGCCACCTCATTTGTTAGATTGAAGACTTTGCCCTTGTTATATGAGAGTATCATTAAAGCCGACAACATTCATGTGAATATAGAGGTGTTTGCAAAGCCAGTGACACTTTTTGACTACATTGAGGGATGGCGGATGAAATAGTCGGACCATGAATATGCAAGAGTCTTCAAGGGTGCTAACTTTTTCAAGATAACAGCTTCCTTCAAAGAATTCAAGGGCTCCACCCTTGCAGGAAAGAGGACCATTTACAGGTTTGAAATTGTTTATATTTTATAGGTTTAAGACTATTCTTCTTCCCAATGAGTCTAAGTAAATGTTATTGAAAATTTTATTGGTGAACTCTATTGCTAAGAAATTTATTTTTGACCAGGTATTTCAAATTCAAATTGTATGCAAAGAAGGTCATTTTGAAGGCTGTTTTACTGCGATTTTTGAAATCATGGATGGATAGCTTGTCTAATGCTTGTATATTCTCCTTTGACCAAGACAAGAATTGGCCCAACGGTCATCTTCAAGCAAGCATGTGGTACTTAGAATATAGAAGCAAATTCATACCTCCTTAGGATGATGCTCTTTTCAAAAGCATTAAAGAGAGCTCCATTGTGGAGGCGAAGTTATCCGAATTTGCAAGCCTTGATGCTAAAGTCCGGGAAAAGGCCTTGAAGAGGCAAGAGTTTACCAACAAGAAGAAAGTAGAGAAGTAGGAAACCGCAAAGAAGAAACTTGAAGAAAACAAATAAAAGAAGAGAGATCGCAAAGCAGAGAAGGCCAAAATTGATGTTCGAGGCAAACAAAAGGGGGAGAAATAAAAGCGGAGATTGGTGTTGAATCAAGCGATGAGTGATGAAGCCCTAAAGGACACTTCTTTAGGCTTCTCTCTCATCAGGTCGTACTGGTTGCATGGCCTAGCACCTCAACTTCTAGACTTCAGTGTAATGGTCATTGTCGACCAATGTCTTTTGAATGTTTCTATCTCTAGTCTCATAGGATCGGAAAAAGGCCCTATTCCGCAAGCGTTTAAGGATGTGATCACCCTTCTAGAAAAGGTATTCCACACAATTTTGGTGAAATTTGTACGTCTTTGCATATATATTAGTATATTCTAAGAATTATGCAAGTCTTTACTCCATTGCATGCCATTACATTTGTATGTTTTACTATTTCTAGCTGTCTTTGTCACTCTTAAATGTGTACAGCATGCCTCAGACAAAAAACAATTCTTTAATGGGGTGGTTACAAGAGAAGCAACTCTAGACCTTGTAATTGTTGATGTCTCAAAGGGTTTACTAGTCTCAACCATTTCCATTCCACGAACAGTTGTTCCACAATGTAACAAGTTCTCAAAAAAAGCTTTGCAAGCTGTCCTTGACTTTACTAAGAACTATCTATACAATATTGGTGCTTTTCTTGTGATGTATCCTTTTAGCCGGGACATTAAGTCCTACCTCTTGAAATTTTGCAATTCATTTGGGTTTAAATCTGAAATGGAGTGGTGGGTCAAGAATAGTTTGCATTTGCCATCTTCCATGGACCCTTTTGGCATGGTAAATCCTCAAACATATATAGTGGTCAATCTCTGAATTGAATTTATGATCAAATTGAACTAAATGTATTTCCAAATTGGATATAAATTGAAAACTTTGTACAAACACTGCACTTCAAAATATTGCTATACCTAAAGGCTACGACTGGCCAATCCATCTCTTAGTTCAAATTCCAGCATGTTCCAACTCATGAAGCTTTTTGTGTAGGCAAAGATCACTCCAAGAGATGTGGGATATTTTAACAAGGAATATAAGGAGTTAGTTCTTGAAATAACCTTCGCATCCCTTGAAGGTCACATTGGACATTGGAAGAGAGTCAAATTAGTAGCCCATTGCTTAGAGGTCATGTGCAAGTGCTAACTTCTACTTCATTTGTCGTCACTGCTTATTTTGATAGTTCTTTTCAGTAAAATCACCCTAATTGAATTTCGATTCATTTATTTTATTATTTTAAAAAACAAATACTATACATGCCCTTCCCAGGAAGTTACTCTCTACAGGTTTATTCCAAATGACAACTTTATTTCACTTTACCTCGTTCCTTTTCATGGCAATCGTGGAAAGGGCAAGGAAATTTCACTTTTATCAACATGCAATTTTCTTGGAATTTTTAGAACAGGGTACAATAATTTGGCATTGAATTCTGCTTTTCCAATGCCATTCCAGTATACTCACAGAGTCACAGCAGTTTCACAGAGCGCTGTTTTAGAACCCATCAATGGTTTTTCTACTTCAGTTGAACTCAATGTGTTGTTTTTTTTGGTTTTCTGTTTAACCTCCAATCATAGGTAGATGTCTCTTCATTCCGGAGGAATAGGCAAAATCCTGATAGATTTACAAAGTCACTTAGTCAATCACTAGACTTAATGACAGAAAATCATCATAATCAATTCTGGATATCCGCATCTCCAAATTTTGTTGTGATTTTACTTTGTTGATTCAATCATACATTAATTACTGATATAAAAAATGGGCTTCCCAAATTTGATTTCCACATATTACATATAAGACTACATAAGTCCTCTTCTTCCCTATGCTGCTTATATTCTCAACTTCAGTGTCTTCCTCGTCCACAAACCGCGCCAATTCCTCTGTCTTAAAGTTGCATATCCATAATCTCCTTCTCAATTTCCATTTCTTTTGTGCTTCTCCTTGTAACTTTCTTGGCCACTATGTCATATTACAGACACAAAACTGAAAGTGATGCCAAAAGAGATCGGGCAGGGACGGATCCAATATGCTTCGGCAAAACAATGAAAACTTCTTCACTAAAACGTTTGGTTAGTTTCTTGCATCTTTTGCTACGCTCCTACCTTTTGTTCAATTTTGATATATTTCCTCTTGCAATGCATTCGATACAAATATTTTCCAAAACTTCATTCATCCAACGCATTTTCTTCCGCCTTCAAGTATGCATGTCATTTGTCTTCCTGTGGTGAACTTTTCTTGTTTCCTTCTTGCTTTCCCAGATCTTCTTCCTGTATAGTTTGAAATGCATAGACATTAGTGCATACACGCATACATGAAGGACTACTTGTACTAGTTACTAACTAATGCAATGCCTTTTCTTATTCACAATAAATGTTCCTGCCCCTTGCTTCTTTTCAAAATTCCTTTGAAATGGTTTGCCGGGGAAGTGCTTACCAGTGAACATTGGACATCCAGAGTGTTCCTGCTTCTTTTTTTAGATCCTTCTACCACAAATTCCTGGACAACAAGGTCATGCTCCAGTATGACAGATGTGTTCTCATGTGCCCTATCACCCTGAATGTCTCTGACATCAAAAGCTAGACTTGTGCTTCATTTGGAGCTGGTTGGAAAGTCTTTATGAGAAGGCACGGACTTGCCCAAGGACCGCGGATCCGATTTACACTTGTTGCTGCCTCCCACTTCAAAGTGACTCTCCTCTCCAGCAACGGCATAGAGGGCAATGACATGAAAGTGGTCATTACAGCACACTTTGTAAACTACGCTCCAACTACTATGATTTGTCGATTCAGCGGTATTAGACCTTACTTTTTTCAAGTGGTTATACCCTTAGCAATTGTAATGGGGACGTAAATAGAACTACTAAATTTTGTTTTGAACAATAATTCTTTCTTTCAAATGTGAATATACAAAACGTACTATTTTTCCAAGTTCTTTTCTTGACTGATTATCATCCACCTATCTTACCGTCCACTTCTGCTTCTTTACATTATATTCCATTGTTAGCAGTTTTGTTGTGAACCACTCCTCTGCAGCCTTCTTCCATACCACTGTAGTGCTTTCCATTACTTGAATTCCAATCAATTTGCCAAAAATCCTGACATCCATGACCTTCACGGGAGTCCCACAGGATTCTCCAACTCCTCTTGTCTGCTACTGAGCTTCTCCTCAAGTCTCCCCCTTTGTACAATCTAATCAACTTCCTACTTCCTTAGCTATGCCGCCTTTCTTCATGTAAACTAAGAATCCCAATAATGTAAACTTATTCTACATACCACAATGGAAGCACTTGAACATAATGCGTTACACTTGATTTCCTCTAACTCTCTTGGCAATTACAATTTCATTGTTCCCCTTCTCACCTACATGTTCCAAAATAATTGAAGTGAATTATAATTTTAGAAGTCGTTATGAATCAACATAATTTCACTCTTTTTAGAAATCGCAAAGAAATACCTATTTTCTTGCCTAAGATGAAAATGAAACACTAATGAATTAAAAATCTTAAGGTTCTACGCTTGACCCGGATTGAGATGCAAGCATAGCCATACCTACTCTAGTACTCATCATTTGAGAAAATCAATGACAGCTGCAGTCACTTCAGTACTTCCTCCCGTTGCTTCTCTATTTCCCCTGCCAAAGCTTCAATTTCCAAGAAGTTGTTGCTTTGGGGACCTGGGGGGCAAATTAGTGCAACAAAAGCATAAGACTTCAAGTGGTTCATTCCCTCATGGACAAATTGGCACAATAGAAGTTGACTGTCGTTCAAACAAATTTCTTGAAGCACCTCTTTGTACTCACTTCATACTTCTATGAAAACACTAAGTTCAGTGTCCAGTCTACCTACTACCAAGAGCTCTGTCCTGCATTTCTGGCACCTCCAAAATCTTTGGGTACTACGTTAATCTCTCCGTAAGGCTCTCATTCTCTAAGTACAACTACGCACACAATGAAACTACAAAAGTAACATGCACTGATTCTTAGCCTTTGTAACATAGCCATACCTTCCACTTATTTGTGCATGTGAAGTATAACCACCAACACATTTGAAAATACCTCCTACAGCAACTTCAGCAACTTTTTCATTGAATTATGTCATGCAATCCATAAGACATAGAAGGACATGGACCAGTCAACTGAGCTCAATACCATTATCTAATTACACATACAGTAATTACATCCCATGGTAACAACATTAATGTAAAATTAGGTCTCCTCCTCTGTGTTACAAGTGCACCTTGAATGCAACAACCTCTTTGTGTGAAGTTCTATTAAATCTTGACCACCACATTGTACATCTTCTTACTATATCAAATTCATTACACAAAATGATTTTCTCCATTAGAAGTACATTTGTTTACAAAGTACGGACATTCAACAAAAAGAATTAGGTACAATATTTCTCTGACCTTCCTGAAGGTACTTCACGAAATGCTATTGACCTATCATGACACAAAATTTGAGCATTTCCTTACCTCCATGTAAGTCCCACTGAAGACAATGTTTGGCACTTGTGTTAAACCATTAACCATGAATCTGCAATAGCACCACAAAGTTCATTTTGAAAAAAAATTAACTATACATTTAGTGCCGCCGTCACCTGCACAAAATTTCTATCATCCAGGTCTAGTGGATATCACAACGCTAAGAAGTAATGACTTGAAGGTCACATATTAATCCGGAAAATTTCAGAAATTACAACTACTCAACTCATATACAAGGCCTGCATACCATTGTCTTTTACAACAGTCAATGTATTTCCAAATTCAAGCTGACTAATAAATACTCCAATAGCTCTGCAAGCAAATAATTCCATCAAAAGAAATTCACTCATCAACGCATGGATCCATTTCCAGTTCCATCACATTCCTGCTTACATGTTTGTACAAATACATTCCTGTATACTACTTCACATTAGTTTCAAAGTACACTCTCTTCCATTTACTTCTCATGCACACAAAGATATCTGGACGCTGCGTGTGCTTTTCATATTGTAGAATCTTCAATTATACAAACACTATTTACCACTAATGAGATGAGAAGTTGCACTACAATCTTGTAAGACAAACAGGACATTTTTTGAAATACTACAAACCACTTCAACCTTCCATAGTGGACTCATTGTTTCCTAAGTGACATCAGTTTACATAAAGAAAAAAAATCTATTATGCGCTCATTAACATGGAAATTGAGCTGCTCCTCCAGCTGGATACTTTGAGACCTTCACCTCATCCATGAAGCATACCAAATTCCATAAGAACTTGCATCCTTTGTACTTTTCCAGTTCTACAAAGCATTTATCCTGAACGATGCACCAGTTGCTCCTTTGTCACAAACCACATGATAATTATTAGCAATCTACTAAATATTTCCCATCTGTCAATCAAGCTTTGCATAGCACACTCACACTTTAGAACTCCGCATGTGCTGTACTACACTTTCCACTTCCTTTGGAATACAACTTCTTGTTCAAAATTTATGCTCGGAACTTGTTCTTTATAATTGTAGATTTCCACATTCTCTATAACTCATAGTCCGTCAACATTAAATTGTCATGTACGTGTTTCTCTTAATCAAATCCATATTACAATATCCATTGCAATTATAAAAAATTCACAAAGTCTATAATCAATGGTAAGATTCCCAAAACCCTTCTTATTCTACATAGCATGCTTCGGCTACAATACTGTGTTTGTAAAAGAGAATATTCTTTTTATTTTAAAGAAGCTATTAAATGTAGGTTTGAGATTGAATGGGAAACAAAATTGTTAATATCTATTACTATAGAATTTCACGAAAGTACCTGCTCAGTAGGCCAACAATTTCAACAATGTCAACACATTGTTCACAGACATTGTCACACTGGCTTTTGAACCTCCAATGTTGGTCGTTCATATCTTCAGCTTGTTACCTTTCCTTTGCCTTGTCTTTGACACAAAACAAAAATATACAACACAGACTTAGTTTGAAGAAGGCATGCATAGAAGTAGCATATACATGGTTCTCATAAATCCATTCTTTAAAATGACTCTTTCCTTACTTCATGGAATCAAACCATCAGAACATGGTCTCTTGTTAGTAAACAAAAAATGATATAACATCCATTGGCAAGTTTTTCCTTTTGTTCTCTAGACTGTTGAAAAACAATGAATTACAAATAAGAACTACCACTCACATTCACTTCATCTTCGTCTATAATTACATCCGAACAACTAGAAAGAATACTACATCCTCTCTTCCACAAACACTCAGCTAAGTTGAATTGGTCAACTGCTAGTTCACCTACCCAACCCTTCTATTCAAACTACAACCTACAATTACAAACACTTGGAACATGACTTAGTAAAAACTCTTTAGAAGCACAAAGACCCTTGTTTCCAAAGGAAAACAAATACTACTATCTAGAACATCAGCCTACACCATGTTTTAGAAATACATGTTTGCTAAAAATATATCACAAATAATGATTATATTGTACCAAACTCTCTTGGTTTCTATTGGACTGATTCATTTGATGAAAGTGATAGTGGCCAAAATGAATTTTTTTTTTTTCTTTCCAAGTGCTGACTGTAATCCTGAAAAAAATAAAACAAAATTTTTAATACACTAGAAACATCGACAAGGAAATTTACATTTATAAAATACTGGAACGTCAACCTCACAAAATTAAACAAGGCTTCAGCCAATTTCTAATGTGCTTTCTATACAATACACCGTCAAATTTAAGAAATGAACTCATCCTCTTAAAATAATTGATTCCACATTCATAAGAAATAAGAAAAGGCTAAAACCAGCACCACATGCAAAAATATGTGCTTCACGTCTGCTTTATTTTTTTGCAACAATGTGGACTGCACTTCAATTCTTTGTGCATAAACAAATGAGTACAATGCTATTGTTGAATACAAACGGACCCCTACAAAACACATCCACGCATCATATTCAACAAAGTCCCTTTAATCTTAAAGAGATATGGATTCAGATTACCTTCAATGCATCAAAACAACAATTCCAAAATGAGAAATCATTAATTTCTGTTGTGCCACGGTCTAGGTGTAAGCATCCTTACAACACTAAAACTTTGTGAAATGACTTGAAATACCTTCCCAGGAGATTCTAGTATGATGTCTCAGGCTAAGGTTTCCGGATTTTGTTTCTTTTCAAAACACCCAAGCAAATCCGTCCTTTTTCTTACTCTCTCCTAGTTATTACTGCTTTCCGGAATACAATCCGGATCCATTCTTGTCCGGATTCTTGTTACGTCTCTTTCCAATTTTGGTTTTCTATTCCTCTGTTTTACCCTTAGAGGGTCTGATATTGGTCTTTTAGAGGGGTAGGGACTTCACCACTCATAATCTTCACACTCTTCACACTCACTTGAACAATCAAAGCAAAACAACCATTACATGTATTGTAACCGAGGACAAGACTTAACACTCTCACAACTTCTCGGATGACCTATCCGGAAAGTAGGTCACTCAGAGCTGAGCCCAACCTCCCTAACTACAATGACAGATCAAGACATCCAGATCCAATAGGGGGATATTTTCCTGGTTGCTAAACTGAATCCTAGGGTTGGCAGACCTTCCGTGGAGCAGGGATTTTCCTCCGGCGGTTGCTTGTACCCGCACGGAACCCTACTTGGTTCTGGACCCGCATCCATACCACTCCTAATCCGATTATTGTTCCGGTAATTTAAAGGTATCACGCTCAAATCCTCATTCACTGGCTTAACCTTTTGTCACAAACACCTCCTCTCAATCTGAACCCATAGTCTGAAATCTGGATTCCTCTTCACCCAGTCCCACCTTCACTCCAGCAATACGATAAACAAAACACTTTGCACAATGTTGGAGCCAAAAACATCCACTTGGTGGCTCAAATTACAGAAGGGAATCAAAATAATATTGAAAATGAGCTTCGATGGAATGAAAGGGCAACAGACATACCCACCCTTAAAAACAAAAACAAAAAGCAAAAAGCAAAAAGGCCACCTCAAAGCCAAGGTGACCACACAACAAATCTCCGTAATAATCGGAAAGTCCTAGGCTAGTGGCCTCCTAGCAATCCAAAACCGGGTCCCACATCCAGAAAACCCGTAACGGAATGAAATTCAAAATCCATACTAAAAATAAGACCCTAACTATCTACTTCTTCCTTGCCTTCTTCGCACTGCTATATGCCTTACTTGCAAGTGACTTGCTACTTGACTTCACCGAGGTTGTCTTAAATTCTGCCCAGGTTTGAATTGTACGTCCCTTTGGCAATAGGGAAAGCTCGTATGCAAGCGACGAGCGGCGAGCGATAAGCAAGGAGCAAGGATTAGTGAGCAGGGATTTGCAAAAATTGTAATTTTTTTTGGAAAAAAAGAAAAAAAGAAGAAAAAGTATACTAAATTTTAGAATTTAATGGATGAATTTTTGAGAAAAGCAATTTTGGATTTTGAAAAAATGGATGAAAGTTTGAAAACGTTTACTAATAGATGTTGGAAAAATGGATGAAAATGGTTGGATGAAATGGATAGAAGTGGTTGGATGACATGGATGAAAGTGATTGGATGAAATGGATGAAAGTGATTGGATGAATGGATGAAAGTAATTGGATGAAATGGATGAAAGTGGTTAGATGAAATGGATGAAAGTGGATGGATGAAATGGATGAAAGTGGATGGATGAAATGGATGAAAGTGGATGGATGAAATGGATGCGAGTAGTTGGATGAAATGGATGCAATTGATTGGATGAAATGAATGCAAGTGGTTGGGTGAAATGGTTGCAAGTGGTTGGATGAAATGGATGAAAGTGGTTGGATGAAATGGATGACAATGGTTTAGGATTAGCTTTCCAGAATTGAATGAAATGCATTTGGATTAACTTCCACTCACCCGCAAAGGCTAGTTTAGATGCATTTGGATTTACTTCCACTCGCACGCGCGTGTTCTGTGAAATGCATTAGAATTCTCTTGTGCTCATTTCCACATCCAATAAAATACATATGCATTCTATTCCATTTGTTTGAGGGTCAAGGAATTGACCAATTGGCCTTTGGACAACTAGACCGTACACTCACAAACATAAGCAGAAGGAAGTAAAGATGTTATGCTTAGGTTAGGGAGAAATGGAAGAGAAAGGGTTATGATTTGCAAAAAAAAATTCATTCAACTAAAAATGATTTTGTTTGTTCTATAGAAACCATTTCTAAGGAAGTGATTTATATTATGACCATGGAGGTGTAGGATTTCTACAACCTTGGATTTAGCATATAGGATACATTTTTTATTTCTCAATCAGTTTCTCCACTGCGACCTATGGGGGTGGTATTTTGTAAGCCCTGGAGCGTGAGCCCCAAAGTTCAGTTTTTGAATTTGTTGAATCTCATCTTCAGCTTCCACACCATCTCCCACTATAGGCCCATGACTATCACCTATGTCATCATTTGCCTTTCCTTCTATACCAATAAAAAGTTAGTCTTTAGCATCTACCTCATCAAAGGCCAAAGACTTTGAAGGAGAGATCATGTTTACCTTGGACACTAAGTTTTGAATGGAAAACCATATTACTATTGTCGCAACACAGGGCACGCAAATTCCTAGTTTTAATACCAAAAACCACTCTAAAGTATAACAAAGTGATTCTAAAGATCAAACCCGCAAGATTTTGTGAAGTATCTAGCCTTATTTGGTCTCTAAGCTCAGTCAGTATCTATATTTCCTCTTCTGGTCCTAACACCACAACCGGAAACACAACAACACCAAAAACTAGAATCAGACCTTCTTCTCCTTTCCCAATCCGGCCAACTTTCCGATACGGTCTGACCAACTCCTAATCACTCCTACTTTCATCCAGTTTAGTTTTACCTCTGTTTCACCATCAGAGGGTTCGCCGCTTGCTTTTGAGAGTGGCAGGCCCGCCATTCTTTCTGTGACTTATAGTGGCTAAAGACCCACTTCTCTATTCTCCAATCTCCTATACTAATCCGGATCTGATTTGATCTTTCATAGCAATCCAGAAAACTCTCCGAACCACTGGTCACACAAAGATTCCCCGTACAATCCTCTCATACTACAACGACCTTAGCGCCAAGTTTTGTCTGTACGAAGTCAGGCCGTTACAAGTGTATCCATCCATTCCAACATCAACTAAAGTTCTTCCATTTGCCAACTAGGGTAGTGAGATCTCTCAGGAGATCGGACACTCAACCGGATTTCCCACCCTGGAGTTCTGCTGCAACTAAGGAATCCCTCCCTATCCGCCTAGCCCAACAATGGTTGTCTCACCCGGGAACCTAAACCTTAGAGATGCTGAGGAACTAAAATCCACTCCCAACTCTTTCACAATCCACTCACTTGCACATAAGATCAAAACAAGAACACCAAAGGGAGAAATCACACCCGCACCAGCATGCGCCTTCCTAACTCCTCACCACACAACCCTGCCACATACAGGAAAGACACGCAACAAGAGGCTAAGAGAAGACACACAAAATTTGGGCAAAAAGACTCCCAACTCCCAAGCAGGGGCTGACTTATATACAACTTGATTTACAAAGGCAAAAAGGCCCTCAGAAATCCGTGCAAAACTTCCAGGTCCGATCCTAACCGGCCAGACCGGATCAACATCCAATTCAGTCCTAACTATCTTACAAAAATTACATTCCTACCTACCTATTCTGCAACACCCCCACCCAGCGTAGGACTCTTGGATTCCGCAGGCAGTTGGTTGAAGACTTTGGTCAAGTTCCTGCTTTGCTCCCCGGCAGCAAGATCTGGAAGATCTGATCCTGGTGATGAATCAATCTGGATCGCTTTTCTAGGCCCAGGCCTTCAGTGACTCTTTTTTGACTTGGGAGTCTAATCCTTAGGCTCCCTCGGATTTGATCCTCCGGCTACGAAAAAATCCGGTAGCGAGAGGTCCAAAAGTTGGATCTCTCGGGAGTACATGGACCCGTTCAGTTTCTGGCTACTGATGTCCATTTGGTTAATTGCCTTCTTGGCCGCCACCATTGACGCTTCCACCCGATCGGTGAAATCGGTCAGAATCCGAACTATCCGGGAATTGGATACCTTCTTCCCTTCATGTACCCCTTTGTCGAATAACTCTGCCTTCACAGCAGCAGATCCAGACTCTCCTAGGGTGGCCTTCACTGTCTCGGACACCTTCCCTGTTGCTTCCGCCATTTCCTAGACTGCGGCTTTGTCCTCTCTAAAGGCAACCATCTTGGCCTTCAGAGTGTCGACTTCCTTCTGAAGTCGACAAATCTCCGACTCCTGTTTCCGGTGCTCATCCGAATTGGAGATGTACTGTGCTACCTTACCCGGTAGCCTGCTATCTCTCGACGCACCCACCAACTCTCCGATACTAGCGAGGGTTCTCCTCTTGACCTTCCAATCTGCTCGTATCCCGCACAGAATAATGATCACCTGATTGAACGGGTCATTCGGGTCTTCGGCTTCCGGTATCTCCAATTTGAATCCCTATTCTGAAATCGACTGGTTGGTAGGAGGGATTCCTCTCTTGTGAGGAGGTAGCGTCTTCATCTGCTTCCTCATCCTAAGGTGCTCCTCTTCATCTTCTTCTTTCATCTTGAGTTTAGATCCGGTTGCATCCTCCGGCTCGTCATCCAAACCCAACTCCCCGTACTTTAGGATAGATTCCTGAATGTTCCACGTTTTTCCCTTTGTATCCATAAGGAGTTGGTTGCGATGGTAGAGGTGAAAGAGATAGGGACTCAAAAGAGTGGCCTTACTCTTTCCAACCCTTGTCACAAGCTGGACACCAAATCGCAAAAGATCCGGGCTCAGTTCACTAGCCGTTCCCCGCTTAGGGAACCAAAAATGGTGTTGCCGATGGTCATCGTCACCCTCGTCGACTTCTCCGAGTGGATGATTGGAACCTGGAATTGGAGAAGACGGAGGTGCCGGTCGCTTTTGCAATTCGCGACCGCATATCCGTCTTTGCTGCTTGGCTCTCGATGAAACTTGTCATGGATGAACTCTGCCCTCCGTCTTGCCATGCCGGAACCTCCTATCTAGAAGTTGTAGACTTCCCTCCACCTCTCTTCTTCCCACTCAGTTGGGCGGCCTCGGACAGTGTTGTTGAATTGATTCGACATCTTGCACTTGAGCTCTCTCACCATCCGCTCCTCCCTAAACCCCCAGGGTTTATCCATCAACACTAGACAGCCCATCGTGTTGAGATCCTCCATGAGCTCGGTCCTCACCGGTTCCTCGGAAGGGATGACCGGAACTACTTTTTGGAGCTTGATCTTAGAGGAGGAACTGGGTGCTCTTGGTCTATTCTTACGAAGCTGAGGCATGGACACGAATTGCTAACTGGACCCTTCCCGGTCACTACCTCACTCTCTCCTAGCCGCACGTCCCGTTCTTCACTTCCTCTCGTCCGATCTCAACCGGAAAACAACACAAAACTTGCAGCCTACACAAGTTTGACCTCTCTTGCACTCTGACGTACCAAGCCTGAAGTTTACACACACACAATGGCTTTGGCATAGACGAAGGCGTTAAAGCGCTCAAGGTCAGTTCCAAAATTCAAGAGAAGTAAAGGAGTGAAAAGGGGGACGACCAGCCTTTATATAGTCTCAAGATCCCTGACTGGTCATCATGACCTTTTGCAGTCCGGTCCATAATAATCTGGTTCAACTGTAATCCAACCCGAGATAAGATCCGGATACGATTTCACTCCTGGATACTAATACTCTAACTGAATCAGATCCAATTTATCCCTTATTGGATTAGCTTTGTCTATCTTCAGTTTTCTTCTGCCTCCTAGCAGGATCCAGATCCTAATTATCCATTTCCGTTCCAACTTTTAGGTAAGCAAAGAAAAACCAAAAAATCTGGTTGTGACAATTCTAAAGCACAATGGAGTCTGAATGTGGTTCAAATGATGAGGAACAATGTAAATAAGATTATTTGGTAGATAAACAAGACTACAATCTCCTGTCACCAAACAAAATATAAATTGCTACATTAAGATTCATTTGTACATAATAAAGGATGCACATTATTCAAGTCTACAATTGCATGTCTGGAGTAGAGACTTCCACAGTCCACAACAAACATACAAGATACAAACCAATAAAGTTTAACAAAATATGGTAGCTGGACGACACTTCCAAGCCATTGTACCTACATGATCAAGTCCAGATGTCCTTGGAGAATCAAAAAGAGCAAGAACTAGTTCACTTGACCTCAGTGATGTGCAACATAATTTTAGAGATGGCCAATTCCATTCTTTGTCTATTTCTTCCAAAAGAAGATTGATGTTTACCAATGGCCTTTCCATAACGTCTTGTACATTTTCCAATGGTCAATTAGTTTAGAGTACAATTCAAAGATCAAATGGATATTAGAGACAATGAAAATTAATACAACACTTATCAAAAATATAGCAACCATATAACTATTGCAAGCAAAGACCTCTACATATCTAGCCTGGTATAGAAACATTGACTTTTAATCATCATGGCCGGACCAAAAGCAATATTTGTAGGGATTGATAGATTCCACCAATAACTGAAATTTAATCAGAAGCATAATAATTTGATACAAATCCAAATTTCAAAAAAGAATTTTTCCAGAAGTTAAGAGCCCTAAAGCCCTTCTTGCCACCAAAAGGCCTTTGTATGATGTATGAAGTCAAAACTTTTTATAAAAAAAAAATACCATGCTTGATGATACATTAAGAGATTCAATTAAAAAACATCATAAAGTAAAAATCAATAAACTTTGCCAAAGAAGGTAGAGCTCCAAAGGCCACTATTGCCAAAGAAAAACTAGAAGCTCATTGAGGGGCTCATGTAGTTGTCGTGTCCTGGTCTAGCACTAGTAGAAAAATAGATATCAATGATTGTGATTTATGACTGCCTAACCAGCCATACAAGACAAATATGACGGTTTCATGACAGTGGTATGACTGCGGCAGGATTTTGGGCTCCGAGCCATAGAGGACAAGTAATTATGGAATATGGAGCCTCTCCAATGACGCCCAGACACATGGCCGTTGTGAAGGCATGTTGAGTTGTCAATTTCCTATTGGTTGATTTTGGCGAGACCCTGTTCACATCATAAATGCTTGGTCGCTTTATAGTCATTGTTTAGACCGCGACAGTCATTTTCCAGTGATTTCTAAATTGAGTGCAGTCATTCATGAAGTCATATGATAGTCATTGATAAAGATGATAGTCATTGTTTAGTCATTTATATGTTGGTTACGCCATTGTTGATTAGATGACTATTGTAGTCATTCAATAGTTATTTTGTAGTTGCAAATAAAGAAACAAGAAATAAAAGGAATCAAAATTCCTATCAATGAATTATTTGTACATTTATTATATGACTACATTTGTATTACTACACTAGTACTGCAATATGACTAAACTATTTATAACGCAGTCATGACTACAATGTTCTTGCACTATGACTATACTATTATTACACTATTACTACACTGTGGCTAAATTGTACATAACCGCATTAGGATTTTACTATTAATGCACTATGACTAAACCATATATGAGTACATTAGGACTGCTGTATGACTGTTGCAACTAGAAATTTGGGTTTTCCCTTGCTTACCTAAAAGTTGGAACGGAAATGAGTAATTAGGATCCGGATCCTACTAGGGGGCAGAAAAAGACTGAAGATAAACAAAGTTAATGCAGTAAGGGGTAAATTGGATCTAATCCGGTCAAAGTATTAGTACTCAAGAGCGGAATCACATGCAGAACTTATCATGGATCGAATTAGGGTTGAATTAAATTGCTATGGACCGGACCGGAAAAGGTCATGATGACCAATCGGGGTCCTGGGACTATATAAAGGCTGGCCTTCCCCATTTTTGCTCCTTTACTTTCCTTGAGTTTTGGAGCTAACCTTGAGCGCTTTAACGCCTCCGTCTGGGTCCAAACCGTTGTATGCATAAGCACTTAAGTGTGAGTGCGTGAGAGTGCGTGCAAGGTTGAGATTGTGTGGGTTGCAGGTTTTGTGTTGTCTTTCAATTGAGATCGGACGAGAGAAAGTGAGGAATGGGACGTGCGGCTAGGAGAGAGTGAGGTAGCGACTGGAAAGGGTCCAGCTAATCAAATCTGTGTCCATGCCTCAGCTTTGCAAGAGTAGACCGGGAGCACCCAGTTCCTCCTCCAAGATTAAGCTTTAGAAAGTAGTTCCGGTCATCCCCTCCAAGGAACCGGCAAGAACCGAGCTCATGGATGACCTTAGCACGATGGGCTGGGTGGGATTGACGGACAAATCCCGGCGGTTTAGAGAGGAGCAGATGGTGAGAGAGCTAAAGGGCAAACTGTCAAATCAGTTCGACAACACTGTCCGAGGGTGTCCAACCCAGTGCGAAGAAGAGAGGTGCAGAGAGGTCTACAACTTCCGGTTAGGAGATTTCGGCATGGCAGGACAGAGGGCTAAGTTCATCCATGATAAGTTTCATGGAGAGCAAAGCAACAAGGACGGATACACGGTCGCGGAGTGCATAGACGACCGACACCTCCGCCTTCTCTAGTTTTTGATTCCAATCGTCCACTCGGAGAAGCCAACGAGGGTGACAATGACCATTGGCAACACTATTTTTGGGGCCCTGAGCGGGGAACGGGAAGTAAACTGGGCCCGAATCTTTTACGATTTGGTGTCCCAGCTTGTTACGAGAGTTGGAAAGAGTAGGGCCACTCCTTTGAGTCCCTACCTCTTTTACCTCTACCAACGCAACCAACTCCTCATCAACATGGAGGAGAAGACATGGAAGATTCAGGAATCTATCCTGAAGTATGAGGAGTTAGGTTTAGATGACAAACAGGAAGAATTATCCGGATCTGAACTTGAGACAGAAGAAGAAGATGAGGAGGAGCACCCCAGGACAAGGAAGTAAATGAAGACGACGCCTCCTCATAAGAGAGGAACCCCTCCCACCAATCGGTCTACTCCAAAACAGGGACCGGAAGTGGAGATGTCTGATCTCGAAGACCCGACTGATCCGTTCAATTAGTTGACCCACATCCTCTGCGGAATACAAGCGGATTGGGAGGTCAAGAGAAGGACCCTTTCTAGTATCGGAGACCTGATGGGTGCGTCGGTAGACAGCAAGCCACCCGCTAAAGTAGCACTACACATCACCAATCCGGACAAATATAAGAAGCAAGAGGCAGAGATTTGTCGGCTTCAGGAGGAAGTCAACACGTTGAAGGCAGATATGGTCGCCTTCAAAGAAGATAAGATCGCCGTTTGGGAGATGGCAGACGCAATACGGAAGTTGGCGGAGACAGTGAAGGCCACTCTCGGAGCTTTCAGATCCGCCGCTGTTAAGGCGGAGTTGTTTGATAAGGGAGTACACGAGGAGAAGAAAGTATCCGGTTCCTAAATAGTTCGGATCTTGACCAATTTTACCCATCAGGTAGAAGCGGCAATGGTGGCGGCACAAGAGGCAGCCGACCAGATGGACGTTAGCAGCGAGAAGCTGAACGGATCCATGTACTCCAAAGAGATCCATCTTTTGGACCTCTCGCTGTTGGATTTGTTTGCGGCAGAAGGATCAAATCCGAAGAAGCCTAAGGATCAGATTCCTACGTCAAAGAAGAACCAACGAAGGACTGGGCCTAGACAAGCAATTTAGCTGGATTCATTGCCAGAATTAGATTTTACGGATCCTACTACCGGGGAGTGGAGCAGGAATCTGATAGAAGTCTTCAACCAATTATCCGCGGAATCCAAAAGTCCTACACTGGGTGAGGGAGTTGCAAAGTAGGTAGGAATGTATTTTGTTTAAGATAATTTGGACCGGATTGGATGTTGATTTGGTCTGGCCGGTTAGGATTGGACCCGGAAGTTCCGCGCGAATTTCCAAGGGTCCCTCTTGCCTTTGTAAATCGGTTGTATATAAAGTCAGTCCCTACTTGGGAGCTGGGAGTCTTTTCGCCTAAATTTTGCTTGTTCCTTCTATTGGCTTCTTGTTGTATGTCTCTCCCGTGTGTGGCAGGGCTGTATGGTGAGTTAAGAAGGCGCACGTTGGTTTGGATGTGATTTCTCCCATTGATGTTCTTGTTTCGATCTTATGTGCAAGTGAGTGGGTTGTAAAAGAGTTGGGAGTGGATTTCAGTTCCTCAACGCTTCTAAGGTTTAGGTTTTCGGGCAAGAAAGCCTTTGTTAGGCTAGGCGGATAGGGAAGGATTCCTTAGTCGCACTAGAACTCCTGGGTGAGAAATGCAATTGAATGTCCAGTCTCCTAAGAAATCTTGCTGCCCTAGTTGGTAAATGGAAGAGCTTTAGTTGATGTTGGAACGGACAGGTATACTTGTAACCACCTGACTTTGTACAAATGGAACTTGGCGCCAAGGTCGTTGCAATATGAGAGGATTGTATGGGAGGTCTTTATGTGACTTGTGATCCGGAGAGTTCTCTGGATTGCTGTGAGGGATCAAATCGGATCCGGATTAGTGTAGGAGATTGGAGAATAGAATAGTGGGTCTTCAACCACTATAAGTCACGGAAGGAGTGGCAGGCCTGCCACTTTCAAAAGCAAGCGGCAAACCCTCTAATGGTGAAACAGAGGTAAAACAAAATTGGATGAGGGTAAGAGCAAATATGAGTTGATAAGACTGGATCGGATAGTTGGATGGATTGAGAAAGGAGAGAAGGGTCTGATTGTAGTTTTTGATGTTGTTGTGTTTCCAGTTATAGTACTAAGACCGGAAAAGGAAATATGGATACTGATTGAGCTTAGATACTAAATAAAGTTAGATACTTCACAAAATCTCACGGATTTGATCTTGAGAGTCACTTTATTAGGCTTTAGAGTGGTTTTTGGGAGTATAACTGGGAATTTGCTTGCCCTGTGCTGCAACATACAAAAATTTGGTGCCGCTGCCGGGGATTTGAAAGCTATTGGCTTTATTTTGATCTCTACTAGCTAAAGTCAGTAGTTGTTTTGATTTCCGTGCTGTCTTTTTAGTTTTGGTTTTCGACAAAGAGAGAAACTGGATCTTGCACTCATGAGAAGAAGGACAAGAAGTGAGAGACGGTTGAGAAAGAAACAACGTGGAGAATCGTCTGGACCAGGTCTTAGTGATTCGGATATTTCAAAACTGGAAGACCAACCAATTTTTGTACTCGGACCTGGAGAAGGAAACGAGAGTCCAAGATCGGAAAATACACCTCCAACTATTGAGCAAGTATCGGAATCGAAAGTGGAAGAGCCGTTGCCAAAAGAAGATAGAATGACCCGGTTAAGGTACAAGCATTTCAAAGGTGACGGAAGCCAGAATGTGGATGAGTGGCTGTGCGAGTTTCAGTTGCCACACTTGCTAATCAGAAGAATGAGGCTGCCCAACAAAGAATCTTCCTAGGATTGTTGAAGGGGGAAGCTCTCAAGTGGTACCAAGACATTCCAGAGCTGATCCGGAACAATTGGGATCAGCTGAAAGCGGACTTCCTACAAGCTTTCCGAGAAGTAGGTGGAGAAGCTAGAGCAATCGGTCGGTTGAGTACACTCACAATGAAGTCAACCAAATCCGTGCGTAAGTATGGGCAGAGGGTAAAAGCGCTCATGCAAAAGTTGACTATTGAGATTGACCTTGATCTACAAGTGGAGTGGTATGTTGCCGATTACCCGAATCTATGGGATTCCTGATCCGACAAACAAGACCAAGGACGCTTAGAGAAGCCATGGATGCTGCAACCAACTATGAGAACTCAGCACAGTCACTCCGAAAGTCTTTGAGGAGAAGCGAGAAGAAAGAAAAGGGGAAGAGCAAAAGAAGTGACTGGAAGTCAAAGCATCATAAGAAGGTTTCGGATTTGGAAAGCAGTTTTGAGTCATCTGGATTGGAAGTTTCCGATTCCAGTTCGTCAAGTTTGGAGGTGGATTGGAGCACTTGCCTCCCCAACGTTCGTCCAAGAGGGGTCATAGAGAGAAGACCGTTGTTAAGATCAAGACAGAGGATCCGAATTCAAAGAAGTTTATAAAGAAGATCTAAGAATCTCTATAGGCAATCAAGGTCAACCTTGCTAAGAACCGGAGACCGAGATGGATCGTCCCAACTTCCCGAGCCAACGTCTAGTGCGGAAGATGTAGAGAATCGGATCACTATCCGAGTGAATGCCAAAAAGCAGCCCCGAAACAAGTCCACTATGTGTATCCGAAAGAAGAGATCTACTACACCATGGTGGCCAAGGAAGAGGAAGAAGTCTACCAGGTTCAACCAACTTACGGGAGAGGAAAAGGTATTGTTGTTTCAATCTGTTCTAATGCATTGAACGGAAACTTTCTACCTGGACCAAATCAAGGCCTAATGATGCAGCAATCTATACGAGTACCTGGATATCCGGATAGACAAGTGGTGATTTGTTATTGCTGCGGAGAACCAAGACACTATACCAGTAGTTGTCCTAACCAGGGACAAGGACAAGGTGCACCACGGATTCTGCCAAGCCAGAATTGCAGAAAGTATGGACATACCAAGCAAGACTATTCAGAACCAGTGCAACCACGGCCAGTTTACAAGCAAGTGCAAATTCTTCCAAAGGAGTAGACTACTCTAAACTACGGTCACTCAGCCGGAACGGAGAATTCGGAAAAGCGACGGTGTGAAGTAGAGCTG
The DNA here is from genome assembly GCA_963969595.1 of Neckera pumila. Taxonomy (NCBI): domain Eukaryota; kingdom Viridiplantae; phylum Streptophyta; class Bryopsida; order Hypnales; family Neckeraceae; genus Neckera; species Neckera pumila. The sequence continues at coordinate 5,761,770 of OZ018418.1, forward strand.
CAAGTGGGAGCAAAGAGCATGGTCAATTGAGTATCCACCCGCAACTCTACCAGGAACCAACCCGGACGGTCCCTTAAGCAAAGCTAGAGGAAGTCAAAGAGGAAATTGGAATCGAGTAGCAATTTGGATCCGCTTCCTCAAGATCAGAGACCGGAACCAGAGGTAGATCATTTGGAGGAGGGAGTAGACCATAACCGGATTTTGATAGATATCAGTGCAGAGATCCAAACGGAAATCTCTGGACCAGATATCATGCGGAACCAAAAGACGGTTACTTTTAGTGACACCCCAATGATCATTAATCCGGATGTGAGTACCCATGAGTACAACATCATCCAGGATATTAAGGATCAGAAGGCAAATGTGACTATCGGACAGCTTGTGCATGACAATGTGATGTACCAGAAGCTAATCCAAAACGCTTGGACACAAATCAGAAGAAGAAGGTGAAACTACTAGCGGTGGCAGTTAATTTTTCTCAATCAGAAGATGCCAAAGCACCAAAGGTCACTCTGGAGATAGAAGGATGTGCAATTCCCAAGGTTCACATTGACGGCGGATTGGGAGTTAACCTGATGCTGGAAGACACAGCATTTGACTTAGGATTCACTACATTCAAAGCCACGGAACAAGTTCTCCAGATGGCGGACCAGTCTCGAGTACATCCGATTGGTAGACTTTCACAAATGCCAATCCGGATTGGAGAAATGGACTATCTATTGAACTACATCATCATCCGTGTTCATAAAGGTAGGCCCTTTCCGATGCTACTCGGTAGATCTTGGTTATATTCTGCTCGGGTGCTTTTAGATTGTGGAGCTAGGGAGCTGGTGGTAGGGAAACCTTCCACCCAAATTCCCTGGGTGATAGAGAAACATTTGGGAGAGACCAACAACTCGGATGGCTACACGACGGACTGGTCAGATCTGGAAGATTTTATCACAAGCTTTTTATATAGATCCATTTGAACACCAATCCGAGGCAAACTATGGATTTTCTGATGCTGTGTTAGAGCATGAACCCGGAGAAATCCAGGAAACGATGTTGGAAGATCAATCCTTTAGGGAGTCAACTATTCCACTCACAGTTGAGTGGATCACTCAACAGATCAGGAGCGGAAATCTTTTGACCAATAAGAGTGAGACAAGAGAATCTGGTTGGGGAAATTTAGCTTCCTTTCCGGAAGAAGTGTACACGAAAAAAATCAAATTGGTTGTTTCATCCACTGATTATGAGAAGGAGAGTATTGGACCCGACAAGAGTTTCTACCTTAATAAACTCTTGAAGGATACGGAGAGATCCGGTTATATTCAACTTCTAAAGGAGTACCTTGACATTTTTGCTTGGGAGCCATCCGACCTGAAGGGAATTCCCTCTCACCTAGGAGAGCATCGCATCGACTTGATGGAAGGATCCATTCCGGTCCAATAGCGACAGTATCGGCTCAGTTCCAAGTATGCGTTGATGGTCAAGGAGGAAATCGATTGACTATTGGAGGCGGGATTCATCTATTTGGTCTACAACTCCAAATGGGTTTCCTCCATTGTGGTTGTTCCAAAGAAGGTCGGAGCAGATGGGAAAGTCAAGATCCGGATTTGCCAAGATTTTCGAAAATTGAACGCAGCCACAAAGAAGGACTATTTTCCTCTTTTGTTCACTGACATTATTTTGGACCATGTTGCTGGACATGAGTGCTATAGCTTCTTAGATGGATTTTCCGATTATAACCAAGTATTCATCCGGTGGTGCAATTAGTTGAAGACCACATTCACGACGGAATGGGGAACTTATGCCTTCAACCGGATGCCATTTGATCTATGTAATGCACCCGGAACATTTCAGTGACTCATGATGGACATCTTCAAAGATTTTCTTTGGCATGTCATTGAAGTATTCATAGACAACTTTGCGGTTTTTAGCAACCAGAAAAGTCATCCCGAGTGTTTAAAGAAGACATTCCAAAAATGACGAGAGACCAGTTTGAAACTATATCCGAGAATCTGCTTCTTTAGAATGGGATCCAGAATTCTACTCGGTCATATGGTAATCAAAACCGGATTAGAGGCGGACCTAGAGAAGGTGAAAGTGATGCTCTCCCTGTTACCTCTAACCAGCATAAAAGAAATCCGTGGATTTCTTGGATGTGTGGGCTACTACAGAGGGTTCATCAATGGATATGCCAAGAGGGCTATTCTGCTTACGGAACTTCTCAAGAAAGATACAGAATTCATTTGGACCGAGAAGAGACAGCAGGCCTTCAAAGATCTGAAGACCTAGTTGGCTAAAGCTCCAATCCTGTTAGTTTCGGATTAGACCAAGGAATTCCATGTTACTATCGATGCATCCGGTTGGTATTTGGGATCCATTACGTGGCAATTTGACGCAGAGAAACGCAAGAATCCAATTTACTATGCGAGCAAACAAATGAGTTTGGCAAAACGGAATTACACAACCACGGAATGAGAAGCACTAGCAAAGATGCATTCTTGTAAGAAGTTCCGGCATTATTTATTGGGGTATAAGGTAATTTTTCACACGGATCATGACTCTTTGAAATACCTTGTGAACAAACCGGATTTGTCAAGCCGGATTGCCTGATGGATTCTGCTATTACAAGAATTTGACTATGAAATTGTAGTCAAGCCCAGAAAGGCAAATGTTAATGCGGCTTGCCTCTCAAGGCAGAGAAGATAGGAATCCGTTGCGGATATTTCTGCTGAGTTTTTGGATGAATTCTCAAATCCGTGGCAGATCCGATAGTGATAGAAAATTTAGACTCTCCTCTGGTTGAGGTCTTTTACCTCAACAATGAGTCTATTTCAAATTATCAAGACATCATAGATTACTTAGTGAAATCTACATATCCGGAACAAATGAGTCTCGAGGAAAAAGAAATTTTTCAAAGGAAAGTGGCTCCTTATACTTTGATTAGAGGAGTTCCTTTTAAGTTAGGAGCAGATGACATTCTCAGGCGATGTCTAGAACCTCCGGAACAGAAGAAAGTAATCCAAGCTCTTCATGTTGGAAGTTCAGGAGGGCATTTTGCCTTTGTAAGTACCGTAAACCGAATCCAGTCGATCGGATACTGGTGTTCGTATTTACACCGACAGGTGAGGAATTTTGTTAGCAGTTGTGATCAGTGTCAGCGGACAAGGGCACCATCCTTCCGGAACCACTGGCCACTGACTCCTATCAGTTCCCTAGCACCATTTGAGAAATGGGCGATAGACTTTATTGGACCCATTTTTTCGATCAGTGGACGGAAGAAGAGGTACATTCAGGGTTGTCTTCCCTGACATTGCGACAAGCGCGACAACTAGCTGTCATACGACGTCCAGTAGACCCCTCGCAATGTCCAATAAGGTCAAAATTACCTTTGACTTTCCTTAAAGTTACCCCCCTTTGACTTATGCCACCTAGACGCCATGTGGCATCCGCGTGGTACATTTTGGGGCGCATGCATATGTGGCGAGTGCGGGTTTAGGGCAAACGCGGATTCAGCAACCTCGGGTAGGTGACTGCGGATATGAGGCGATCGCGGATAAGGAGAACACGGATAAGCGGCTGCTGTTTAGGCGACCGCGAGTGTGGGGCTGGGTAGGCGACCGCGTATCGGGGCAAACAAACCTTCGGCGACTGCGGGTGGGTAAGGATAATCCAAAGTCGCCCTTTGAAACCCGGACTTGCCCTCCCAGGACCCAAGATTGCTTTTCTGCAACCCGATGTTGCCTTTTGTTATACAAGGTTGCCCAATTTAGACCCATATTTGCCTACCCGATTCCCGAGGTCGCCCTTCTTGTACCCAAGTTTGCACGTCCGGACCCGAAGTCGCCTATCAAATCCGAGGTCGCCTGTCACGCACCCGCACGTGCCTAGTTGATCCGAGGTCGCCTTACGCACGGTCGCTTCATTTGCACGCGCCCTCCGTAACTGAAGCTCGCACCGCCTATAAATTCACTCGCCCATGCGGCATTTAACAACTTTTTTCAACATTGAGGCTTTTGGTCTTGCATCCTTGCCTGATTGCATGCGTTACCTTCAAGTTGAATATTCACTACTTCTTGAGTTCTTTCATACCTCTTGTTACAGCAAATATTCTTTCTCCAACAAATCCAATGGCTACTGTAGGAAACAGTCATGGGTCAATTCTTCTTCTGTACACTTCACACAACACTCCTGGTGTTGTCAGGAAGGCTGTCAAAGATAAGGGCCGAAAGCGCAGAGGCACCACTCACCAAAAGCGATGGCATGTGCTGAATAGTGCGGATCACCTTGCTTTTAAAGGCTGGAACAAAGAGGAAGGGACGTGGACAATGCAAATCTGCATAGATTACATTGAATGGTGCCACATCGAAAAGTTCTTTCCAACATGGCGCCATCATTACAATGGCACACCAATAAGGCAAACTTGAAGTACTGTGAAAGTCTACCTTCCGTTCAAAGATGCGTGGAATTGTACCAGATCCTCTACAAAATTCCTTTTGTAGAGAGGAATGAGGTCCCTGTATTCATTGCCAGAGGAACATATGTTGAAGTGGCCTTGAATAAAGAGATTGATTGGTGCACAATAAAAGAAAGTCTATTCGTAGCATGTCCAAAAGTTGGTGTCATACCAAAAGGGGTCCTCACATTCCCAGAGGGCGGCTTAGGCCCCATTTGTAGTGATTATCAAAACACTAAAACGCTTGAAATCCACATTGAGGAATCAGAAGTGGATGAGGATTTTGATGGCACGCAAGCCCCAAGAGTAGTACGAGTTAGGGAGCAACCTATTGCGTCCATCGAGTTCAAGTTCAAAATGTCGAGGCTGCTTCTTCATCACGAGGACGAAGAATAAAACATCCTCCAAAGGTGCGGCTTCCACCAACCAAATTGGACCTGCATCACCTTCAACGACCGTTTTGCAACCATCGTTGGCACCACCGGGTGCAAGCAACATTTTTGACTTTGGCCCCAACGACAACACGCCTATGGAAGCAGTTGTCCGTGCTCCCATTCCTCAATCACAAGCAGCTATTGCTAACAACACTATAGCTCTATATAAGGCCCTTGATCTCTTGAAGGCCAAAGACACAACAAATGCTTCACTACAATTGGATATCCAAAAATTGCGATATGATTGCAATCAAAACAATGCTCTCATTTCTCAACAATCCAAAGAATTGCAACGCCTCCGAGAGAAGGAGCATGAGATGTTGACTTTATGGAACATGGACGATGCCTTTGTTGAGCATGATCCACATCAATTGGACAAGGTTGTAGGGGACCTCACAAGCGACGTCCTTCACCATTCACCTCCTACCAAGCGTATCAAGCGTTCTTCACTTCTTTCGAACGCGCCTCTTGCTACCATCACGGAAGACAATATTGCTGCCATGAGTGATCAACTCCAAGGGACCCAGGATTCACTTTCATTTCCTGCAATTCCACATCCTGTACTATCCGTGAAGAAACTGGGTCTTCAAGAAGAAAACAATACGCTCACCATGCAGTTGGCACAATTGGCGGCCACATATTATCATTGGAAAGTCGCATGCATTCTTTCGGTGGATAGATCACAACAAATTGTTCAAGAGTTGGATAAAGTTTTGAAGAACTTTGTTACAAATGCTCCAAAACGGGAAAACGAACTCACATCTTGGGCATTGCTCAATAATATGTTTCCTAGTGACATGCCCACATTGGAGTTGCCTGGAAAGACTACCGTAAATTAGAAAGAAATGGGTTGGGACCATGAGAATCAAAAGTCTAGCCACTTGATAGAGGACGAACAATAGCTCCTATGGCCAAAGATTGCACCTTTTGTCTTAGACCACACCAAATGCCCCATATGTCTAGACCCATTTGGTCCTGAAGGAGGGTGGGCATTTGGATCTTGTAGACACATGTACCATCCGCTTTGTCTCATCACACAATGTTTGATTAGACGACCTTGTGTGATATATTCAGCACCATTCCATCATCGGTTGTATGCTTTATTCAACTTGATGACTTACATGCCACCTTCCTGGGAGCACAATCTCGGCACAACGATAGATTAAAAACTTTGGGGGCGAGACTTGCTTTGGAATTGGCAACAAGGGCTACATAATCAAGAACCTAGAAATTTGAGCTCCCAATTGAACTGGGAGACAAATCCCAAAGAAATTGCGGCAGTTGCACCGAGGCTAATGGGAGAAGGTCCACAACATGAAGGGAAGAGGTCATTCTTCTTCCAATGCCTCGAAGGTTATTTTGATAAAGGCTCTGCAACTTTCAAATGGGGTCCTCATCCAAAAAGTCATCGATGGGATTCAGACGGGAAGAGGGTGGCCAATCAAGATGAGAATGCCTCCGTTGAAGACTTGACTAGTATGGCTTACCAGGACTCTATGTATGGACCTTACTACCAAAATCAAGCACTCGACTATCTTTTGGAAGCACACTCTCCGCAAACAATGAGAATCCTCCAAGCTCTGAAGGACTCCAATGTCTTGGAATCCATTTTGAACGCGGATGGACCAGCATCACAAACTCATGCAAAGCGCAAGCTTGGGGTTGGAGAGTCATCCAGTTACGAACATAGCAAAGGAAGCGGTTTAGTAAACAATGATATTGTTATTAACTAAATGTTTACAAGAATCGTTCACTTGCATATCAGTTTTGCGTAATAATAGAAATCCGAAGTGGCTCAATAATATAGGGTCATATGATATCCATGCTTGCCTAGTTGAATAGTATATAGTGCTTTAGTATTCCTTTTTCATTCCACTTCTACGGCTTTGTATTACAATTTTGTATTTATGCAAAGCAGTTTTATAATGCTTTGATATTATATAATAATTTATAATGCTTTGATTTTGTATAATAAATACTACCTTTATTGCTTCACATGATTGTGCATTTGTGCGATAATATATTTGTCGAGAAAAAAATCGGTGTTCTTATTCTTTTTCCAGAAATTATCAATTGTAATAGACTAATAATAACAGAAGGAAGGGCCTTTCTATTCCCATCATTCCATGTAGTTATATAGTAAGTAACTTCCAAGACATGAAGGCAAACTAAGTAAACAATGCATGTTCTTCTCATTCTTGATTTCTTGTACAAGAAAGAGGAACTGGTCCAAAAAATGAAAGGATTTTATTTCAAAAATACATGTATTGGAACGTAATAATGGGATAAGATACGTGTAATCCTTTTTATGAAGCGAAGTCTCCACAATTCTTTAAAAAAATTAATAAATATAGGAACATAATAATGCAATAAAATAGGTGCTACACTCCTTTTGGGGGGATCCAGAAAAGTTTCAACTGTTTTTTCTAAAATTAATGACTCTTGCAATTTTATTAAAAATCCGCGGGAAATTGAATCACTTTAGAAAATAGAAGTCTTTCTTATTGAAATAATTCATACATGAAGAAAGACAATAAAGAAGAATATAATTCTTCTAAAATAAGTAGAAGAACATAATAATGAAAGAAAAGCAGTGCTCTTCTGCTTATTCAATAAATAACCCTTTACAATAAAAAAATCCAGAAGGATACTTATTCTTATTAAAAAAAAAGGATTTGGACAGTACTAAATGGAAATGACTGTATTTTATGTATGAATAAATAACATTCATTCATAAAAGAAAACAATAAAGACAATTCGCCTTCCAAAAAAATATACAATCAAACATAATATTGATAATCGTGAAACAAAATGGGTACTCTTCTGATACAACTATACAAGAAATACTTATTCACAAATCTAAAAACGGAATGGGGTTAAGGCCTTCACTTTCTTCCAACAAAATTTGGAAATAGTATTAAAAATTGGAAAGGGTGTTCATTGTTTGAAAAAAAAGAATTGGAACCTCCAAGAAAAATAAATAGCAAATTAGCAATAGCATTTAATTTTTTTTAAAACTAGAACTTAATAACATAATAATGAATGGAAGTGTCTAAGTGAGTGCATTTTTTTTTATGTGCACAGGAAGTTGGCGATTGTCTACAATTATTTAAAAAAGTAATAAATATTTTTTTTTTGGTTTAAATATTGGAAACATAATAACCTAAGAGAAAAAGTCTTTTTGGGAATAAAGAAAAAGTCTTTTGGGGAGTAAAGAAAAAATATAAAGAAGGTTGTCATTCTTAAAGATATATATGTATATCAAAACCTATTAACAAAAGAAAATAGGTGTTTTCCTTCTCATATTGTAAATTTTACTTCAACTATCAGAAAATGAACGACGGTTTAGGGTTTCAGGAAGAAAATATAATAAGAAACTCAAATGAATATCTTTTACTCATGAATTTCATTATCCTAAACCCTTAAACAAATAAGGCTATTTTCCTGCGAAAAAAAAATAAAAACAACCAATTCCATAGCAAAGACTACCAAAAAGTTGGAATTTTCTTCTTCTTTTTATATCTAAGTGGAGGATCTTACACGTAAGTCATATGACAATGTGTGAAAAATATTTAAGAATTCCAGACCGCATGAATTGCAAGATATTTCCATTTGAACTACATATGAGGTGGTTCTCTAGCATATTGTGGGACTAAATTTCCTAAATTTGAACATCATGCACTTTAATTTCATGCACTACAAAGTTCTGACCTTTAAATCTGTATATTTTATAGGGGAGAATTGAGTTGAAAGTCTACCAAGAAAAAGAAGAAAAAATAAAAATTATTTTCTTTATTAAAAAATTGTTAAATTCAAGTAGCCAAGTAGGTACAAGTTAGAAGGATAATATGGATTTTTGATGTCCATTATATTGAATTAAAATTCAATACTTCAGTAATTTTGAGATTATTCTAGCACAAAAACTATACGACGAGGACTTGTTTTATTTTGTTTTTTGTAAAAATACATTCATAAATGAATCCTACACATTATTATATTCAAAAAGATGCTCTAAGTGCCCAAATTATAAGATTGCCCACAACTTTTTTAGAACAAATCCAAATGGAATGAATCAAAGCTCTTCAGTTAAAAAGAAATATACTGTATGGTGGATAAAAATAATTTAAAAAAAATGCAAAATTTTGTTGGCTATCCCTTCTCTCCTATTTTGAGCTTTTCTAAACACAATTTGTGTTTACGACAGAGGATGATAACAAAATGATATTCCCAAAGAGAGTATCAGTTCTCCTATCTTCAAAAAAAGTTGTAAATAGTGATCACGAGAAGAACTCAGCCCATACGTACCTGCTTGAATTCCCAAATGTCCGTTAAATGGATAATGGTCCTTGCGGGGTTATTTAGGAAATAAATAGGCAGCGTATTTATGATTTTGACAAAAATCTGACATTAGAATGCAAAAGAATGTGTGCTCTTTATTTTAGCTCTTATGAAAGATATCTAGAACAATTTGTATAAATTAATAAATGTTCTTATTTTATTGTATAATTAAAAACATTCTCTAATAAGGAAAACCAAAAAATGGATATTCTTATTTTCAACAAAAGAAAGGTTGAAAAATAAGATCAATTAATCCAAGATACTTTTTTAATTTAATATAAAATTCATAGACAATAAACTTTAAGCAGTCTTATAATATTTGTGCATTAAAGATTCCCACCCTTATTTCTGGCCACCACTAGCGGGTTTTTTATAAAATAAATATTCTATGACGAAAAAAAAGATGACATTTTACATTCTCATGAAGGAAATAGTTAAGGATACTAATCCTTTAACTACGACAAAACCAATATGCGTTTCTAGAATATTGACTACATAGACATTTTCGGGCACGATGAATGGCACTACAGATTTCTATATTTGGGCCCCAATTTTAATAGAAGATGTAAACAAGGAATCACTGTAAGGCCCAACAATTTTTATATTTTCTCCATAAACAATTATCCAAGCTATCCCATAATATATAGTTTGTTACTTTGATTTTGAGCTTGAACAGCTGGCGTAGATTTAAGTATTTCACTTTCTTCATAAACAAGAAGTAGCAAAACCGTTTTCTAGAGTTTTATTCATAGACCTTTGAGTCAATCAATTTTCTTGAAATCAATGAATCTAACGTTAGAGACATTCAACTCTATAAACGTCAATTACCAGTTACTGTATTTGAAAATATATTTTAAAGTCCTTTATTTAAGTCAAGTTCCAATATTTTTGAAGAAAATAGAAACCTTAGGTGTAGATTGTTCATTACAACATTGCCACTACTAGGATTGGTCTTTTTTATTTCATATATAAATTCTTAACAATTCAATATTTCAAATCATGTTCATTCCTTCTTTGTACTCACTATTTCTTGCCTATATCTTGTACAAATCCAATTGATGTGAAATATCTTAAGCATGACACCTATTTGTCTAGGAAAAACAATCCAAAGAAGCATTACCATTATGCACATTTTTCCATAGAAAAATAAGCTTCCGTAGTGCAATTGCCAAGTTTTGGGGGGGGCCCTCAAAAAGGTTTTATTTCATTTGAATGCTTATGTATTGCAATTCCTACGGTGGAAACTTCTGAAATTCTGTATCAAATGGGATCAAGATAGCATACTACTACATCCAAACATTACACATGTTGAAAAATTAGTTTTTAGAAGAAAATTAGTATTTCTTAAAAAAATGGGAGGTTCCAAATTTCACCGGTGAAAACATAGTCATGGAACAATGCAAAAGTTAAGGATGTGTTCAAGTACTAATGTATTGAAATGTCATGGTGCTTTTTCACATCCTTATGGGATTATAAGTGCATAAGCCAATTTCAAAGTCATTATATACATAATAATTCAAGGACATTTTTGAAAGAGAAAACATTATATTTCATATTTATTTGAAGTAATTGACATCAAAAAAAGTTGCCCAAACCGATTTCTTTGCAGTGGGCTAGTAACAAAAATCCCTTAAGCTTCCACTAACACTGAAATAGTCGTTTTCTTCTGGCTCCGGCCCCATCTGCTCCAATTCTTCAGGTAGTGCACCTCTAGTAGCTTTGCTCCACTCCATCCAATCTCTATTAAAACAACGTTTGCCTCTTAGTTTATGATACTCCTCTAGATGCACTTCAATTTTTTTCTTGTACAGCTTCACCAACTTCCAAAGATTGGCTAATTCTTTGGGGCTGCTACCATACCCTGGAGCCATAGCCAAATCGTGTAGCTGCAACAAATGTTCTACAGCAGTTGTATATAACTTTTTTTTTTAAGCTACTTGCACATCTAGGCTTTGCCTTCCATATTATAGCCTTAAATGATTGCGTTCCAAGATTTCAAGTTTCTTCTGATATACTGCAACATCATCCATCATGCGAGCGCGCCCATCAGCTATCTTGTTCAAATAATTATCTTTACTTTTCTTCAAAGCAATCAAGTACTTTTTGTTTGCAGCTACCTCTTTCTTCACAATCTCTAACTTCCACTTGTATGATAACACGTATTCTCGGGTGCCCTAATTTAAAAGTTCTTGTTCTTTCAATTCTTTCAATTCCGCAATCACTTCCCATAAACATGTTCATGCGCTTGCAATCTTAGCGCCCAACATCTCCACATCGTCATTTGAATCATTCTCACTCTTATTGCCACTGCGCTCATGGAACTCATTGTGCACTTCCTTTTCCTCCACATCTTCCGTACCTTGTTTAGGAATGTCAGGTACAATTTCAAACTCCTCAATCTTCTTCTTTCCTTTCCTATCAACCTCCGCCATTAAGACCTTCATATATCAATCCACAACAGCATATTTTTTGTCCTCACTTCGCCAATCATACCCGTCGTACTCATGGGTGTGGCTATTAGAGCTAGAACCATCCAACCACACTACCTCTTAATTAGGAATGCATAATTTCCTCGGCTTAACTAATGCCAACTTCTTCTTGGCATCAAGTATGGCAACTTTTATCAGCATTGTTGCGTTGGCAGGATGGTTTCCTTTAGAGAACTCCTTTACAGTCGTCAAATCCACCTCCTTCTTCAATATACGCTCAGCATACACTATTTGGACAAGATACAAAGGAAAACTGTCGTTTTGGAATGGCAAGGATTCCAAATATACTCCAATCCATATCTCCAGGCATCTTTGTACAAAGTCTTCAGAGAGGCAGTATCCAAGATTTGCTTTGTTAGACTCCAGATGTAGCTTGTGATACTAGAGCGGAAATAGCTTGTTGATGTGGCACCAATCCAAATATTTTTAAACTGTTTTGTGGGTCCAGGCTCCGGTTCCCTTCTCTAACCCCCAATTGCCTTAATCTTTTCATGCAAAAAGATAGTCACATGCTTCTTGTAGCTTTTTCCAGTTCTTTTTTGATCTTTATCGCAAAGCGCCTTCTTTTGGAGCCGAGTTAGCGATTTGGGTGACGTAGGTGGGAATGGTGGGGTCTCATCTTCCATAATGATCACTTGATCAAGAATAAATTCCTGTTGTTCATATGTAAAATGGTGTATGCGGAGGTCACCTTGGGACGAAGAGTGGATTGATCAACCGTCAAGGGAGTGAAACAAGCCATCATTCCAACCACCAAGGACATTCCCAGGGCGGGCCCTTCTAGAAATCCGTGTGATGGACTAAGAGAAAGGAAAAATATAAAGCCCGTAGTCCCTGATGATTAGTTCGTGTGGTCAGACCACTCAAATTCAGCAAGCGAAGATGATTCCATTGAAGAACTTTCTTCCGACAATGCGAGCTCAATGGACACGGCATTGGTGGTTGGAGATTTATCAATGGTGGCAACAGAAGAAAGAAATCTGGATGAATGTCGTACATTAGCAATATATGTACCCCCTGTCACATTCATCAAACCGTTAGAGGTCTCTCATCTTGATGAAGTTGAAGTGCAAGATCTTGTGAATACACGTTTACAAGAAGATGATGTGAATGACATTGAATTGCCCGAGTATGTGGGGCCTTCCACCTTGCCCTTTGTAGATAACCTATCGTCAATGGAGGAAGACCCTTGAGATAAAGATATAGAGCATATCAAAAATGCAAAAAGGAAGAAGTTTTACAAAGCTCAGCTTCAGAGGATTTGTAAATAATTGGCGGCCAAGAAAGAAGAGTCTCAAATGATAAGGGACAAGTTAATAGAAGATTTGGGTGGTGAGGTTGAGCTGACCCTTTGAGCAAAGATTGAAGAGAGCCAAAGCCATTTGTCATAGCAATATGAAGAGATAGCAAACCTAGAAGCCTATTACCTCCAATTTTTCGGAGTGGGGCCATCTAGTTCTAAGGAGAACCCGTTTGTAAAAGAAAGGCTTGCCAAAATCATCGAGAAGTGCACAATGGAAGCACGTCAAAAGGACATTGAAAAGCAACGTTTGGAGCAGACAAAATCTAGGTTAAATTTTCTTGGAGGAATCAACAATAAAAAATCCCTTAACTATGTCGTAGATGTGTCTGATTTGGAGGATTGTGCTGGAAAAAATGAGATGCGTTCTAAAGAAGTAGTGGAGCTCCAGAAGAGGGTAGCATATTGTAAGAGGTACAAAAGGAAATTGGAAGAGGCCATTACCCACTACCATCTTTCACTTGATTGGCAGAATTTGTTCCGAGAAGTTTGAGAATTTGACCCTAATTTTTCAAATTGGGAGCGCTCAAAAAACAGCATGAAGATGGAAGAAATAGCGGTGCTTGCCGAGATGGAGAAGAAGAAGATGAATTCTTAGGACAAGGTGGATGTTGTATGACACAATTTTGTTGTTGCGGTTGTTGTAGGACTATACACTACCCTGTACATGTAAATCTAATAAAGTGTACTATCCATTTTGAAAATTCTAAGCAAGTATGGTAAATCCAACGTACTTCATTATCGAGCCTAAATGTATATGAGCTTGAAGTCCATGATTTGTATAATTTTCTGATTAATGTATAGACATGAATGTCTATGATTGTCAACTTCGTTACATTTTTGTAGGCATATATGAATGTGTAATGATATGTACCAATATGAGAAGCCTGAACAAGGATCTATAAAGTGTTAAGCAGAAATTGACAAAACACAAAGTAAAAGAAAATGAGAACGCAATAAATCAAAGAATTCTTAATATTTTCATATTTCTTTGAAGGCAATTCTTTGATGAAAAAATTTCGAAATTGATGATAATGAATTTTGTAATTTAAAAGAAGAAAATGAAAGCTTGACAATGTTTTAATAGAAGGTGTAGAAGAAATGGATATGTTTAAAATGACACAAGCATTGTATGATGGCTACAATATCAAACTTGGATGTAAATAAAAAATCAAAATTACATAGAATACAGCTTAGTATCAATTTATAGAAGTCAATTTTATATTTACCAAAATTTTGAACTCCACGTTTATTATCATTTATCAAATATTTAATCCCTTAAAGCATATAGTCTTTTTGGGAGAGAAGTGTGATATCCTGCAAGTACATGTTGTCTCCATGTTTGCCATGATTTATTGGAACTCTTCTTGAAGAAAGTAAAACTGATTCATTTGCAGGGCCTTTTTTGGGGTGCAATCGATGCAAAAGAACAAAACGCATGCCCAAAAATGCTCAAAAAAGGAGAGAAGAGGCAAACAAAGTATAAATCTATGTTCAAATAACTTTTTTCTTTCAATATATATTTTCCTCATACATTATATGTTTCTGTACATAGAAAGCTTTTATTCATTTTGTTTGGATTTGTTTTTAGGAAGTTATGGAGAATCTTGCTAGTCGATCAATTAGAGCATGTTCTGGAAAAAATAACAAATATTATTCATTAATGGTTGTAGTTTTTTATGTCATTCTTCAACAAATTTTCACGTGGTTTACTTTTCTTGCTAGACACATCACACCATTCAGATTACTGCAATTTAATTCCATCTTAGAATTACTAGTACCATAGATTTTCCTTCTATCTTGTACGTAATTCTACTGCATCCTTGAACGCCGCAGGCACTCTAATGTGGTGTCGAATAAAGATAGAAGTCAAAAAGAGCCTAATGAAATTGCAATTTTTAGAAGTTTACATTTCTAAAAGATTATTTTTTAAGTTTACTTGTAGCCTGAACAATTTTATATTGGAAATGAATGATTTTGGTTTCTCTTTTCAAGATTTGGTGCCAAGGTACTGATTGCAATATTGACTTTTTGTATTGTTAAGGGCTTCTGCAAATGAGTCTTACCTAAACCCAAAATCTTAGAGGAAGAATCACACTAAGAATTCATCTTCAAAAAGTATATAATACATTTTTGAGAAATCAAAAATTAATTGGGGATGTATTTGTTAGGCTTGTAAATCTCATATTTTTTTGTCTTCAATTTTTTAGATTCCATATGCAAAAAAAGAAGTCAGTGATTTGCCGAGATTTTATTTATATTTTTTGGAATAAATAGAGTAGACCATTGCATTAGAAAAGGCCCAGTATCTAAACCGCCAAGCCATTACAGTTGGTCAACAAAGATTTGCATAGTTTTAACAACCAGATGATCAAAGATTATAATCTTTGAATCATTAAATGATTTATTTTCCTTTTTTCTTTTGTGATCTTTTACATCAGTTACATGTGTAGTTCAAATTTGTATGGTTATAATATAAAAAAATCGATTCAACTTATATAAATATTGTCTTCTGGTTTAGGATTTGGAGAAAATTTCAAGAGGCTCAAAACAGGCCTTGTGCAATTAAATGATAATATTTCTATGGCGTTTGACAAATCAATTTTCTTTATTTTTCGTGGATTGTAGACTCTAAACGCAATCCTCTGCCACAAAAATTTAAAGCTCAAAATTCATTAGTGTACAAAAAAAAAATTAAAAAGGCTCAAAGACTTTTGATGTTCTTTTGCAATGAGTTTTCGAATATTTTTTTTTCAATTTAAAGTGGAAACGCAAATATCTTGTAATCTCTGTTGTCTAAATTTTTGAATTTTGTTGCATACATTGTCCTACCTGTTAGGTATATGATTCTACGATTATATGAGCGTAAAATACCCTTTCTGCATATTTTAATCTATGCTATAGAAATTGCAGTCTTAACCCCTAAAGGATCAAACACCATTTTCTGGCAACATAGCAATTTTGGTTAGCTCACTACAAATGAAAATTTAAATTTTTTTCTTTGAATTTTTCACACAAGATGTGCCCAAGGAGTAGCTTCAAGGCCCAACAAATTTCATAACTTTTGACTACATGGATAAAAAGTTATTGCATGATATGTAATTTTCTGCGTTTGGCGGGTAGCCTGGGTAGCTCAAAAAAATTCTTTAAAAAACACTTTATTGAAAAATAAAAATTTGAAACTGGTTTAATAGATTTATATATATTTGGAAAGCTTTGAATCATTCCATTTGGATTAACGAGTCAAAAGTTATGAAGAGTTTTAATTTGAGGGTACTTATGGAATCTGTATTCTACAATAAACTTTGAAGTCCTTTATCTAACTCAATTTTCAATATATTTGAATAAAACAAAAAACATTGGATACATATTGTTTATTACAACATTACAACTGTTGAAATTGAAATTCTCAATTCCATAATTAAATTCTTGACAATTTATTATTTTGAATCATTCTCTACTTCTTTCTACTTACTATTTCTTTCCTATATGTTGTACAATTCCAAATGATCTGAACATTTTCAAGCATGTAGCCAACTTGACTTAAAGAATGCATCCAAAAAGCAACCACCATTTTGGACATTTTTTCACACAAATGTGACCTTGTGAAGGGCTGCTTGCCTGGATTTTTGCAGTGATTAATAAAGGATTTTTGTCAATTCAAACGCTATTATCTTGCAATCTACATGGTGGAAAATTCTGAAATTTTTTCCACATCTTTTTAAACCAGTGTACTATATGATCCTATGGTTACATGTGTTCAAAAAAGTTGTTTTTCTAAATTTGGATACTTGTATTAGAAGTGGCAATTTTGGAGCTATTTTGGTGAAAACATAGTCAAAAACCCTTAGGGGTTAACTGATTACATGCAGAAAAGGCATTGGTGTTTTTGAAGTTCAGAATCTAGAATCTTCTACCATCTCACAAATTCCGCATAAATCATTGTATAGCCCTATTTTGAATCATTTCCTAACAAATGGAGTTTGAATCATACTTGGGATTTCATAGAGATAATGAAGTGTAGATGTGCTTCTATAGTCGATTTTTGCCGACACCCGCGGTCTCTCGTTTATCCGAGGTCGCTGCAAGACTTGTGGTTGCCGCAGCCTAAGACCCAAGGTCGCCCATGTAGCCGCAATTGCTTTCGATTGTGACGGGACCCAAGGTCGCCCTTTACTTACAAGTGAACGAGGTCACTGATTTCCCGATACCCGAGGTCACCCTTAGTGTACCCAAAATCGCCCCTAGTGTACCCAAAGTCCCCCCTGGTGTATCCAAAGTATTCCCTGCTGAACCCGCACTCGTTGATGGGGCGACCTTGGGATGTGGAAGTCCGTGACTATAAAGACAGGGGGGCAATCTTTCCTTGACAACTTGCTTTGAAGATTAGACTCTTGACTTGAATCTTTGAAAGACGCTTTTTGCGGATGTTTTGGTTCTTTGGAGGGCAATAACCTTGCTTTGAGGGGTTCAAAAGAACACTCTTAGCAGGGGACTTTGTCATTATTTCTTATACATTGTCAGGTTCATTGATTAAATAGTTCTATGTTGAACATATTGCGGATAAACAAGATGGCTGGACGAGGAGATGGTAGGAAGAATAGTGCAAACAATACACGTAGAGCCACAAAAGAGTGGGACCCCTGGCTAGTACCCTGCACTGAGGACGATGCTTCTGCCTATCCTCGGAAATGCGTACTCTGTGGGTGGAGCAAAGCATTTGTAAAGAAAAGGGCATTGAGTCATTTTGGATTTGGTGGCTCAGACACGTCAGACCGTTGTAAGAAAATGCCTAGGATTGTACCTGACAAGTTTAGGGATTGTCAAAGGGTTGTCCCTAAATCCATGAGCTATGAAGAAATGTATGAAGATCTGGTTATCGGCAACGCTGATGAATCCGTCGTTCCACCTGCACCAAACATTGAGGGAGAAGGTTCTGCAAATCCTAGTGGTACAAATGAGACACCGGCCTCTACCCCTGATTCAGTTGATTCCACACCTGCAATGGTCTAGAGAAGGATTAATCAACCAACCGTTTCTCGTCAAAGAAGTATGGATGAGGAGTTCTAAGTGGGCCTGAGGCAGAAGTTGGATAAGATGTGGGCTTCTTTCTTTTATGAGGCCAACATTGCATTCAATGTTGTGCGACCCCCCGCCTTTGTAAACGCAGTGAAGGAAATAGCTGTAGCTAGATTTGTGTACCATCTGCCCTTGTACAATGCAGTGCAAACGAAGATGATAGATGCAAAAAAGGAAGCCATTAAGAAGGTGGTCTCTGAACGGACTACGAACTCAATCAACCAATACGGGGCGACTTTTTGTTTGGATGGTTGGTCGGATACCAATGTCCGTCCATTGTTAAACATGATGCTTGTCTGTCCTATCGGGGATGTCTTTTTGGGATCGGTCGATAGCACTGGAGACAGAAAGGACATTGTTTATATGACGGAGAAGATGGGAAATTACATAGACAAGGTGGGCCCTTTGAACATTGTCCAACTATGTACAGACAATGCCGCAGTAATGACTGGGGCCATGACAAGCTTGGAAGAAAAGTACCCTCATTTGTATAGACAAGGGTGTGCTGCACACATTCTAGACTTACTTTTGGAAGACTGGGGAAAGTCTCAATCGATGAAAGATTTGGTACAGGAGTGTAGGGATATTGTGAAGTACATCAAGAAGTATCAACACATGTTAGCTCTTTTTTGGAAGTGGTCACCCACCAAAGTCTTGCAACTTCCTTCTGAAACACCCTTCGCCACCAATTTTCTAATGATAGACCGATTGGTGGATTGCAAGCAAGCATTGCATTCCGTGATTAATGATGACAACTACATGCAGTTTGAATTCAATTTGGTTAGGAGGAAAAATGGACGCTTAATTCAAGCCCGAGCGAGACAGATCCATCATAACATTCATTTGGAGGCGTTCTGTGTAAAATGTAAGAACTTCTTGCATATGGTAGAGCCCGTACTCCTTGCTCTTTGTCATTTTGATGGAAAAATTCCAGCCATGCCCCGAGCTTGGATAATAATGAGGGAATTGAAAACCCACGTGTATAGTTTGAAGCAAGCGCCATTTTGGTTGGATTCAGTATTGGCAAACAGATACAAGAAGCAATTTGACGCCCATTGGAAGTTGATGCATACAGACTTGTACTATGTGGAGGCACTCCTGAATCCATTTCTAGCAGATGTCCGAGAAGTTCTTGCTGGTGGCCAAGCCAAATGTCAAAACACGCAAACTCAAAATTGTAGAAATAGATTAGAATAGGATTTAAACAGAGTCAAAGTTTTCAATTGTTGTGGTAAAACATAGAGAATCCGGCTCAGTTCTAGAAAACTGTAGAGTAGTAATTTTTAGATTACTCAAGATTGTTACCAGTGTTATTCCATCACATGGAAGAAGGATCCAGAATTTGGATCCTTCACCGATATGGAATCCGGATAGAATCCGGATTGGTGTGGAATCTGCATGGAATCCGGATTGGTGTGGAATTCGCATGGAATCTGGATTGGTGTGGAACCCGCATGGAATCCGGATTGGTGTGGAATCCGGATGGAATCTGGATTTGGCAACTGGGAGAGTTCCGAATGAAGGGAACCTTGTTGAAGACAAGTTTGGAGTCCGGAAAAGTTTCCAATTGATTGGATGGGAGCCCTAACTAATCTAATCAGTACCCATTCAAAAGACTTCACCAACATGCAGCAACCTTCGCCAAGGCCAGAGCAGTGCGAAGAAGGCAAGAAAGGCGAAGCAGTTAGTTACAATAGGTTGTTTTTAATTAGGATTTGAATTTGAATCCGGAATGGGTTTTCCCTGCATGGGGCTCGGATTTCGGATTCCGGATTTTTAGGAATTCCGGATTTCTAGGAAAGCCGGATTTTTAGGAATAGCTGAGGCCTGGACTTTCCGGGTGTCTCGGATGGTTCTCTGATTGGCTGTCCGGATTCCCGGAGCTGCTTTTTCGCTTTTAAGGTGTTGACTTTGGTTTTGTTTTGGGTTTTTAAGGGCGGGCAAGTTAGTTGCCCCTCATTCCCTCCTAGTTGATATTCAATTGTATTTCATTCCCTTTTCGAAATCTAAGCCCTTGGGTATGCATTTTTCGTTCTATCAGTGCATCCGGATTGTGTTGATCTGCGATCTAAGTGTTGGAAGGAAAAGACGGGTGAGGAGGAATCCGGATTTAGTAGAATACGGTCTGAGTCAAGAGTGTGCTATTGTAATGTTGTTGGATTGTTGACTTAGGAGCTGCGCACAGTGTCTTTAAACTACCACAAGAGTAGTCTGGACCATAGAGTAGTGGGGAAGCGAGTCCGGTTGTCAAGCCTTGCGGAGGTAAGCGCCCGCCCAAGGAAGCCCCCACCTGTCCAAAAGATCTGCCAACCTTAGGATTCGTCTAACCTCTAGAAAGATCACACCCCTATAACTTATTCCGGATTCTGAGATCTGTCGTTGTAGTAAGGGAGAGTGAAGTATTCCTGAGTAACCTGCTGTCCGGAGTTGCCATCCGGAAGTTGTGAGGATCCGGATTTTTTGTCTTGCTACAACGTTTCGAATACTCGGGTGTTGTTGTTTGTATTTGTTAGAATTGTAGGAGAACAGGAGTGGTGAAGTCCCTACCCCCTCAAAAGATTAACTAGTGGACCCTCTGAAGGTAAAACAAAGGTATTGAAAATCGGATTGGAAGAAGAGACGTAAACCGGATTCCGGATAGTTTATGGTCCAGATTGTGAAAGGATCCGAAAAAGGTTGAGTAGGTGAGAAGAAAGAAAGATAGAAAAGCCGAATACCTCGAATGTGCTACATAGAAACCGGAATTTCCCTGGGACGATATTTTGTGTTATCTTGGCACATTTTTGTGTTAAGGATACTTACGCCTAGATTGCGCGTACGACACCAAACAAGCCTTGAATCGAGACATACAAAAAATGAGTCAGTCTTTAGGAGTATCGGCACTGGAAGCAATGGATGAGCTGACGCAATTTGAAGAGAAGACAGGGCCTTTTGACCCCGTACTAGAGGCTCCCGATGTCAATGAATGTAACTTACTGCCTCATTAGTGGTGTAATCCAGTGGATGGCAATGCTCCTCTAAAGATAGCAAAGAGAATTCTAGGTTTGACGTGCTCAGCGTTTTTATGTGAAAGGAATTGGAGCATGTATTTGTATGTGCACAACAAAATGTGGAATCGCCTAAGTACATCCAAGGCAGAGACATTGGTGTTTATCTACGCAAATAGCAAACTTGAACGCCAAAAACGTGGGTACAATCCAGCCCTTTTCTACGAGCAGCTCCTTTTAGATGCGGATGACACTTCAAACCACAAAGAGAGATTGCCTTTCAGAGACGAAGAGGAGGTGGTTCCTGATTTCATGCAAGCGAATGAGAACCGTAGGGACAAAGAGGAGCACTTGCACGACAATGAATAGGCTGCAGTGATCCCCCTTCAATACAATCCCCCTAGACAACGTCAATTTTTTGCAAATATGTTTAAGGATGGCAATTATGAGGACGGTGTTGCTAAGGAAGAGGTCCTACGGTCTCTAGAACAAGTGCGCGTCCGTGCATGGCATGAAAATACAGCATAGAATACCCCGCCATCGAGTGAAAGAAGTCTTGACGACGACAACGGTGACGTACATATTCCAATGCCAAATTTAGAACCATAGGCGAGATCACTGATACCAACTCAATCTCCTTTGAGAACGCCAATAAATCTCCACAATGCTACAGAAGGTATAGTGAGAAGCGAGCGTCAAGAACAGCAAACTACTATTGATGAGGTCGAACATGAGAGAATTGCAAATCTTGCACTATTCAACGCAACGGCCACTCGAACGTCTGAAATTGACAAGTTCAATGACGATGCGCCATTGGGAAGTCTTTTGCCCATTAACCATAATGAGGTTTTGAATCAAGGAAGAGGCACAAACTTGCCTATAGCCAGGAGGTCTACACCAAGTTTACCAACCCCACCAGCACGACTGCGGGGGAATCGAGGTGCACTAGCAAGCATTGATGAAGAAGTCCGTGGCTTAGATCCGCAACCCACTCAATTGTCATCGGTGTTGGGTCTTGGAGATTCATCATTGGAAGTGCGTAGACACAGGACTGACAAGGGTAGAGGCAAAAATCGTATTAGGAAACCTGAGGAGAATATATGCAAGTATCGTAAACGTGAAAACCAAGTTGTCCAGCAATATAGCATGGATGCGGGATGTTCCACCCAAAATGATAGACAATCAAGCAGAGAAGGACGACACCCCACACCCAACATTAATGGACTCACTGATGTGAACAGTCTCACAAAACAATTGGTGCAAACAGAAGGCACAGTTGGCGTGGATATTGAAGTATGGAATCTGAACTCTGAGGTAGAACGTGAAGTACAAAACGTACCAGTACCCCGAGAAGATGACAAGAATGAGAGCTCCGGCAACAACAGTAGCAATAGAGAGTCGCATGAAGATACAGACCCTGATGCTGATGAAGTGCCAAGCAATTCAACTTTCACACTCGAGGACTACATGTGTAGGCAATATAGTACTGTTATAAGGATTTAGCATAAATGTTATGTATTGAAGTTTTGCAGTTGAAGTTCCTTGCTTAATAGCTTATTTGTGAGTATTTTTTCAGTGCTTTAATAAGCATGTTAGACAATTACAGTGAGACATATATAAATATGGTTTGAATTGTTTTTGTTGTTTTTATCTTCAGTGGTTTGATGATGATCAAAGCCTAATTATAGAAGTTCAACACTAGTACAACTTCGGTTGGAGTTTTTTTCACACTAATGTATGTGAGCTACTGCTAATATATAAAAAATTATTATTGATATTATTCTTGTGGACTCATATTGGATTATTTGTTTGAATTGGAGAGGGAGATTTTAACTTCAAAAATTTCCAAGATATACTATAAAAAACATAAACTATAGAAGTTTCTAAAAACAAAATGTATTTTGTGGAATTGTGCCCGCAATCACCCTCGTGGATACAACCGCGGTTGCTCTTGGACTCGCGATCGCCTACAAAAATGTCAGCCATGGTCGCTTTGTTATTTGACGTTGCCCCTCTCTTCACATGAGGTTGTCAATCACCCAAAGTTGCCCTTCTACAGAACCCGAGGTTGCACTTGAACCGATGTCACCCAACGTTCTGAACCCGAAGTCGTCCAACATTGTCAACCCGAAGTTGCCCAACCTTGTGAACCCTAGGTTGCCCAGCCTTGTGAACCCGAGGTCGCCCAGCGTTTTGAACTCGAGGTTGCCCACAAATCTGAACCCTAAGTTGCCCAACAGCCTAAACCCGAGGTTGCCCTACATTTTGGACTCGATGTCGCCCTACCTAGACCTACACGCGCCCCCACCCAAAGTCACCCATGCTGACGTGTGTTTGGATTTCCACGTTGGTTTTCACAGCCCGCGACGTAGTCAAAATTGAGTTACCGCGGAATAAATTTTTTTAACCTTACGCGACAGGATGTGACGGCTATTCAACACTTTGTCTTATACGACACGCGACATCAGACGTCCTATTTGACACCAAACTTCAAGAACATGTCAGATAAGACAACCCTGGGTACATTATCCTAGCCACGGATTATGCAACCAAATGGGTGGAGGCCAAGGCATCACGGAAGAACAATGCGGAGACTAAAATAAACTTTTTGTTTGAAGAAATCCTCATGCGGTTTGGTCACCCACTCGAGCTAGTCAGTGATTGGAGAACCCATTTCCTGAATGATGTTATTGTTGACCTAACCAACAAGTATCTTATCAAGCATCGAAAGACAACTCCTTACAATCCTAAAGCAAACGGATTGATGGAGCGGGCAAACGGAATCATTGGTAAGATTTTGAACAAGATGGTTTCCGCTCACAAGACGGATTTTGACCGGAAACTACCCCAGCAGTCCTCGCGTACAACACCACAGAGGAAACCACAACCAGAAAGACATTGTACTTTTTGGTCTTTGGTCAGAAGGCAATCCATGGAGTGGAGTTGGACGTGGAAACATTCCGAGTCATGGTAGTTTGAAGTGCGGAGTCAAGAAAGGATACGCTTCCCCGACTCCTCGCCATTGAAGAATTGGAGGAGATCCGGAAAGCAGCCTTGGAGAGAATCCTGGGAGTGCAGAACAAGCGCAAGGGAGACTACAACAGGAAACTTCCAGCCAATCACGGAATCCAAGAACGAGGACTGGTTCTCTTCTATGACAATTGTCACAAGGATTTTCTAGGTAAACTGCATACCCAATGGATGGGACCTTTCCAAGTCAACCAAGTTTTCCAAAACAGATTCCTACAATTAGAAAATCTACAAGGTCAGTGGATTGACACTTGTGTGAACGGATCAAGGATAAAGAAGTATACCGCTACTACTTCTTTAGATGACTCCAAATAATGTTCGTGAGGACGCTTCCAGATGAGGAAGGGATCATGATGCACCCAAAAATTTTGATTTTTCCTTGCTTATCTAAAAGTTGGAACGAAAACAAGTAATTAGGATCTAGATCCTGCTAGGGGGTAGAAGAAGACTAAAGATAAACAAAGTTAATGCAATAAGGGGTAAATTGGATCTGATCCAGTCAGAGTATTAGTACTCAAGAGCGGAATCACATGCGGAACTTATCACGGATCGGATTAAGGTTGAATTGGATTGCTATGGACCGGACCGGAAAAGATCATGATGACCAATTGGGGGCCTGGGACTACATAAGGGCTGGTCTTCTCCATTTTTGCTCCTTTACTTCCTTTGAGTTTTGGAGCTGAGCTTGAGCGCTTTAACGCCTTCGTCTGGGCCCAAACCGTTGTATGCATAAGGACTTAAATGCGAGTGCGTGAGAGTGTGTGCAAATTCAAGATTATGTGGGCCGCAGGTTTTGTGTTGTCTTCCGATTGAGATTAAATGAGAAAAAATGAGGAATGGGACGTGCGGCTAGGAGAGAGTGAGGTAGCAATCGGAAAGGGTTCAGCTAGCCAAGTCCGTATCTATGCCTTAGCTTTGCAAGAGTAGACCGGGAGCACCCAGTTCCTCCTCAAAGATTAAGCTCCAGAAAGTAGTTCCGGTCATCCCCTCCAAGGAACCGGCGAGAACCAAGCTCATAGACAACCTCAGCACAATGGGCTATGTTGGATTGATGGACAAACCCTGGGGGTTTAGAGAGGAGCGGATGGTGAGAGAGCTAAAGGGCAAACTGTCAAATCAGTTCGACAACACTGTCCGAGGGCGTCCAACTGAGTGGGAAGAAGAGAGGTGGAGAGAGGTCTACAACTTCCAATTAGGAGATTTCGGCATGGCAGGACAGAGGGCTGAGTTCATCCATGATAAGTTTCATGGAGAGCGGAGCAACAAGGACGGATACACGGTCGCGGATTGCATAGACGACCGACACCTCCACCTTCTCTAGTTTCTGATTCCAATCCTCCACTCGGAGAAGCCGACGAGGGTGACAATGACCATTGGCAACACTATTTTTGGGGCCTTGAGCGAGGAGCGGGAAGTAAATTGGGCCCAAATCTTTTACGATTTGGTGTCTCAGCTTGTTACAAGAGTTGGAAAGAGTAGGGCCACTCCTTTGAGTCCCTACCTCTTTTACCTCTACCAACGCAACCAACTCCTCATCAACACGGAGGAGAAGACATGGAAAATTCAAGAATCTATCCTGAAGTATGAGAAGTCAGGTTTAGATGACAAACAGGAAGAATTATCCGGATCTGAACTTGAGACGGAAGAAGAAGATGAGGAGGAGCACCCCAGGACGAGGAAGTGAATGAAGACGACGCCTCCTCATAAGAGAGGAACCCCTCCCACCAATCGGTCTACTCCAGAACAGGGACCGGAAGTGGAGATATCTGATCTCGAAGACCCGACTGATCTGTTCAATTAGTTGACCCACATCCTCTGCGGAATACAAGCGGATTGGGAGGTTAAGAGAAGGACCCTCTCTAGTATCGGAGATCTGATGGGTGCGTTGGTAGACAGCAAGGTACTGGTTAAGGTAGCACTATACATCAATACGAACAAACATAAGAAGCAAGAGGCAGAGATTTGTCGGCTTCAGGAGGAAGTCAACACGTTGAAGGTAGAAATGGTCCCCTTCAAAGAAGATAAGACCGCCGTCCGGGAGATGGCGAATGCAACACGGAAGGTGGCGGAGACAGTGAAGGCCACTCTCGGAGCTTCTGGATCCACCGCTGTCAAGGTGGAGTTGTTTGATAAGGGAGTACACGAGGAGAAGAAAGTATCCGATTCCTAGATAGTTTGGATCCTGACCAATTTTATCGATCGGGTGGAAGCGGCAATGGTGGCGGCACAAGAGGCAGCCGACCAAATGGACGTTAGCAACCAGAAGCTGAACGGATCCATGTATTCCAAAGAGATCCATCTTTTGGACCTCTCGCTGTCGGATTTGTTTGTGGCAGAAGGATCAAATCCAAGGAAGCCTAAGAATTGGACTCCTAAGTTAAAGAAGAGCCAACGAAGGACTGGGCCTGGACAAGCAATTCATCTGCATTCATTTCCAGGATTAGATCTTCCAGATCCTGCAGCTGGGGAGCGGAGCAGGAATTTGGTGGACCTCTTCAACCAGTTATCCGCGGAACCCAAAAGTCCTACATTGGGTGAAGGAGTTGCAGAGTAGGTAGGAAGATCTATGTATTCTATGTAAGATAGTTTGGACTAGATTGGATGTTGATCCGTTCTGGCCGGTTAGGATCAAACCCGGAAGTTCCACATGGATTTCCAAGGGTCCATCTTGCCTTTGTAGTCAGTTGTCTATAAAGCTAGTCCTTGCTTGGAAGCTGGGAGTCTTTTCGCCTAAATTTTGCTTGTTCTTTCTATTGGCTTCTTGTTGTGTGTTTCTCCCGTGTGTGGCAGGGCTGTAAAGTGAGGAGTTAAGAAGGCGCACATTGGTTTGGAGGTGATTTCTCCCTTTGGTGTTCTTGTTTTGATCTTATGTGCAAGTGAGCGGGTTGTAAAAGAGTTGGGAGTGGATTTCAGTTCCTCAGCGCTTCTAAGGTTTAGGTTTCTGAGCATGAAAGCTGTTGTTAGGCTAGGCGGATAGGGAGGGATTCCTTAGTCGTGCTAGAAATCCTGGGTGAGAAATCCAATTGAATGTCCAATCTCTTGAGAAATCTTGCTACCCTAGTTGGTAAACGGAAGAGCTTTAGTTGATGTTGGAACGGACAGGTACACTTGTAACCACCTGACTTTGTACAAATGGAACTTAGCACCAAGGTCATTGTAGTATGAGAGGATTGTACGGGGGGTCTTTGTGTGACTTGTGATCCGAAGAGTTCTCTGGGTTGCTGTGAGGGATCAAATCGGATCCGGATTAGTGTAGGAGATTGGAAGATAGAAAAGTGGGTCTTCAACCACTATAAGTCACGGAAGGAGTGGTGGGCTTGCCACTCTCAAAAGCAAGCAACAAACCCTCTGATGGTGAAACTGAGGTAAAACAAAATTGGATGAGGGTAAGAGCGAATATGAGTTGATCAAACTGGATTGGATAGTTGGACGGATTGAGAAAGGAGAGAGGGTCTGATTGTAATTTTTGGTGTTGTTGTGTTTCCGGTTATAGTGTTAGGACCGGAAAGGGAAATATGGATACTGATTGAGCTTAGATACTAAATAAGGTTAGATACTTCACAGAATCTTGCGGGTTTGATCTTTAGAGTCACTTTGTTATGCTTTAGAATGGTTTTGGGGAGTATAACTGGGAATTTGCTTGCCCTGGGCTGCGACAATGACTAAACTAGGACTACACTTTGTCTGAAATTTTTTTTTTTCCACTCCATAATCTTTTCTTGTTTCTTGGTCCATTGAAACTTCTTCCAACTATCAACTGAAACATTCATCAACAAAACACCAATCAACAAAACACCAATCAGCAAAACAACAATCAACAAAACAACAAACTAGTAAAGAAACAAGATAACACAATAGCAAAATTGCAAAATAACAAAACATCAACACAATAAAACAGCAACGCAACGATACAGCAAAGAAACAAAACAACATAACAGCAAAACAGCAAAGCAACAAAACAACAAAACAACAAAACAACAAAATAGCAAAATAGCAAAACAACAAAGAAACAATCAACATAATAGCAAGTTCTAAGTGAAGGTTAGTCAAATGAAAAACATAGTTGAATCAAAACACAAGGAAACAAAAAGCCAACATAATCCAAACACACTCCGAAGTCAAGAGACCTTTGCCATTCCTCCTTCACTCTAGAAGCCTAAGAGTTGCACTCAAAGTCTCAAAACTATCCTCCAAAATCACACCACAGTGAATCGTTGCACTCACAAGCCAAAGAGGAGTACTAACATACAAATGAGAGGCTAATATAGCCTCAGACTATGGGAGAGAAACCACTCTATAGATAATAATGATGCATGTAGGAGATAACTACCCACTACAACATTAGAGTGATTACTACATCAGGCGCCACCCATTGTGGATGGATGGGTGGGTGGGTGGGTTTTCACCAGGGTTGATGAGACGCTACGTTTTAAGCAGAATTACGTCCATTTTTGGGTCGTTCGGACGTTCGGACGTCCAGACGTTGCGTCCGCCGTCGGATAATTTTAACGGGCGGGTGCCTTATTGAAGCGGACGCCGGTATACAGTCACCTCGTCCACCCCGATTGACGCCCCGTCCGCCAAGCCGTCCGCCAGGCCGTCCGCTGGTGTATATATTATAATATACCATTGGAAAGGTATTGTTAAGAGCTTTCCAATGGTATATTATGTGTCTGATTTGGCCAAATACTCCAACGGTGGAATCCTTCCAAAGATTGGGGTCTGCCAAGCCGTCTGCCAATTTGTAGTCCACCCAGTCGTCCGACTAGCCGTCCGCCTGTGTGCCCGTCCGTCCGCTATTATGTGCTTCGTAATATACCATTGGAAAGGCATTGTCAAGAGCTTTCCAATGGTATATATTATGCGTCCAATTTGGCCAAAAATTTCAACGGTGGGACCCTTTCAAAGATTGGAGTCTGCTAGTCGTCCGCCAGCCATCCGCCCTGTCCGCCACGTCCACTCAACGACTACTTGCTTGTCGACCCAGCCGTCCGCTTCAACTAAAACATTGGATTCTAAAAAGCATATATTTGCTTCCAAAGATTGCTATTCAATGCTACAAGCATCCAATGCAACATTAACCCCTAAAGGACCAAGGTGTTTTTCCTATCAAAAAACACTCAAAATTGTCATTTCTATTGCAAAGAGAAAAGAGCTTTAAGAGTTGTTTTTCTTGCATATTCAACCATAAAATCTTATACTTAACTAGTATATGAACATGTTGAAGAAATTTCAGAAACTTTCACCATGTAGATTGCAATATATATGCATTTAAAGTAAAGAATACAAGTTTTTTGCACCTTGCTTGACTAGATTTTTTAGCTTTGAATCTTTTTAGTTCAAATTTTTTGCACTAAGGACTTTGATTTTCTATTTTTTTATGTTAAGCAATTGAGTCAAGAATCTCTTAAGAAAATTCAAGATAAAAAGCATTTAATTTTCACTCGTTAAAAAATTGTTAAGTAGAAATGGGTTCAAGATTGATGAAATAACTAAATTGTTAATAGCTTTTTGATGGAATTGAATCACAATAATCCCAATGTTGAGATTGTTCTAGCAAGAAAATCTAACCTTGTCTAATAATGTTTTGTGAAAAATTCTAAAAATTGCATTGATAAACAAATTCTATAAGTTATTTTTTCAAGAAGATGCTTAAATTGCCCAAGAAACTAAGATTGTCCATAACTTTCTCATTACTAGTCCAAATTGAATGAAACAAAGCTTCACATTTAGACAAAAATATAATCTTTGAGAAAAAATTTGAAAAAAACTTCATTTGACTTTCTGTGATTTTTTTTGTGCTACCCGCCGAACTCCAATTTTGCTTATTGTGCCATAACTTTTGCTCCCAG
The DNA here is from genome assembly GCA_963969595.1 of Neckera pumila. NCBI lineage: Eukaryota > Viridiplantae > Streptophyta > Bryopsida > Hypnales > Neckeraceae > Neckera > Neckera pumila. Next base: position 5,791,720 of record OZ018418.1, read on the forward strand.
GCATCAATTAAATTAAAAAATATATATTCACAAAGCTCTTGCAAAAATACACAACTGCAAAAAATTCCAAAAAAATATTATTAAAAATTGAGATAGTAAGGGGACAAATGGTCCTTTAGGGGTTAATGTATGCAAGAAAGGATCCTTGAGTTTATTTTTCAACAAATTAAAACCTACACAAAATAGTGAAACTAGGTTGCCTTGTTAATTCGGTTGCCTTATTTGAGATAATTTACCTCATTGATCAATGCTTGTTCCACATGGAGGTGCATGCCACTCTCTGAACTAAATCTTGAACTAGTGCACAAATCTATGCCATATACATGGCTTTAAATTGAATGCATCATTGCACAAAAGCTGTCAATATTTCTATAGTGTGGATTGTCAAGAAATTGGTATGAGATCACCAAATTTCACTATTTTGTGTACAATCTAAATCCTATACCTTAAACTCTATACCCTAAACCCTATATCCTAAATCCAAAATTTTGAATCTTACAATAGTGACCAAGAACATTGGCGCAATGTGCGGAATATGTGTGACCTTCAATCCTTTTTAAATGTCATTATCAAAATATACTACATATAAACCTCACAAACTTATTCATTTATGTTTTCAATGTGGTCCTTGTTTTCTTTATCAATTATTATGTGCCAATGTACAATGTGGAACATGCAACTATAACTTCAAGTATTCCCTTAAGTTTTATTGTAAAGTACATTGATAGTTTGAAACACCAAAGTATGCATAGTACAAGCAATTGTATTAACTTATTATTCTATTAGAAGATGCTACTAAAATGCTTTAAGCACTTCAATGAAATTTAATGTACGTAGTTTAATGTAGCTCAAGAATAAATATTGCATTCACACGACAAAAAAATAATTAATGTTATTTTCCTATACCTTATATATATATATACTAATTTACAAACCATCAACAATGTATCCCATACCAAAAATATTGGTGCTTTGGTAGTCAAGAAGGTGATTGATCTCAAATATGATGACCCCTCATATACAACAATTATGGACCTCATTTATGTACTTCTACATCATAAATGATATCATTAATTCATATTGTTGTAATATGCAAATGCGAAAGTGTGAAACGTGCAATCCTAATTTGAAGAGGATTTGAACTTAAACCTTAGGGTGCATGCCAAATTCAAGGGATTAGTATTATTATATTACAACTATACAAGCAAGTTTATAATTTTCTTAGATGGTGCTATATTGGAGAAATGAATAATCACCCATGTCCACGTGAGCTCGTTAATCTTTTCAAGACCAAACATGTATATTATGTAATATTCATTGATTTTTCAAAACAATTGCGTTTTAGAGCTTCAAAGGGAAATATGGATTTCATTGGAGTAAATCAATAGATTTTCATTGAACAAAGAAAAATGCTTGCATGCTTGTAATCTAAATATGATGGCATTGAATATCAATTAAGTAAATAATTAATACTTGTATTTTAGAATATAATATTATAGTGAATCTTATGAATCTATTCAAAGTTTCGGATAGGACATTAGATTTGTGATAAGGACTCTTAGAAATATTGGGTGATTCTTGGTCCTAAACTAGTTTACAACTTTTTAGATTGTGAATCATTCTAAGAATCAAGGGTGGGTATGCCGGCCATATATTATCCACCACAATAAAGGACTCACTCTACCTTAGGCAATGAATATGCATTGTGGATTTTTTCAAAATTTTACCGCATATGTTTTAACATGTATTAATGTCATCACACCTAATTTTACACAATAGCACTTTGTAGTATAGGTACCTTGAAATTAACGATTGTACTTTAAGGATTACAACTAGATATAATCACAAAAAATAGTTTTATTAACTTCACAAGGAAATTTCAATACTACTATAAATATCAACTAAATATGACCAAAGGCATTAACATAAAGAGAATTTTAAATGTATGCCACAAATTTATAATCTAAGAAATGTAGTAACGATAAGAAATTGTGCATATAAAAATCATTTTATACAAAGTTACATAATCAATCTACAATTTTGGAAATTACAATATTGATTGAATTAAAAGAAGGAAAACTATATGGTTAGACTCTTAGTAATATTTACTAATCAAGCATATTAAGATTTTAATAATACAATTGCAAGCAAGCCACTTGTGTTTTTTGAATAATGACCAATTCGATCTTTTTAGGTGAAGATAAGAACTCCAAGAGTGTTGAAGATTACAAGAATTAGAATAATGGCTAGCACCCAAACTTTGGAGTGGTCCCCTTGCTGAAGTTTTTGTCCAAATTAGACGTATGGTATACCATTGGAAGGCTCTCAATGATATCTTTCTATTGGTATATTATGAAGCATACAATAATAGATAGACAGCTAGGCGGATAGGTAGATAGGCGGACGGCTTACTGGACCCCAATCTTTGAAAGGGTCCCACCGCCGAAGTTAGTGGCCAAATCGGACGCATAATATACCATTGGAAAGCTCTTGACAATACCTTTTCATTGGTATATTACGAAGCACATAACAAAGGACGGACGAGCACACAAGCGGACGGCTAGTCGGACGTCTGGGCGGACTACAATTTGGCGGACGGCTTGGCGGACCCCAATCTTTGGAAGGATCCCAACGTTGGAGTATTTGGCCAAATCGGACGCATAATATACCTTTGGAAAGCTCTTAACAATACCTTTCCAATGGTATATTATAAGATATACATTAGCAGACGGATGGTGGACGGACTGGCGAACAGAAGGCGGACGAAAGGCGGACGGAAGGCGAACGGAAGGCGGACAGAAGGTGGACAGAAGGCGGACGGGGTATTTGAAGTACTTGCTTGTTACAGGCTTAATTTTAAATCCAATCACTATGGAAGATGTGCCAAAAGGAGATTGGCTCAAAGTAATTTAAATTTAAATCACTAAGAAGATAAGCCTAAAAGGAGAAAGGCCCATAGGAAATTATACTTTTAAATAATCCAAATTGGAAAAATGCAAAAAAAGTTTATAGTAAAAATTATGCAAATCCATAGATTGGACTATAAATGGAAAACTATAATTCAATTGATATATATATAAATTAGAGGTACTCTTAGGATAACTAAACAAGAAGAAGAAGAAAATGGTATTTTATTTTTTATTTTTTATTTTTTACACAATCCCCCATAAAAATGGATTAACCATGTTAAAATGGTAAAAATTGATAAAAACATTTTCGATAAAAAAAAGGTTCTAGGACTATAACCTCTGGCAATGTCTAGTTGATTTACCTAGGAATAAATAACTTTTATAAATGCCGAAGAAGAAGAGACCAAGACTAAAACACCCCTGTAACAGGGCTTCACCTTTGTCAATACTAAACTCTTTGCTTTACTATGAATCACATTACAGATACATCATAAATTAAAATTTTGGATATCTATAGAGCAAAACTTAGAGATTTCCACACAAATTGTAAAGTAATCCTAAGTCTTGTTGTATCCAAAAAGTGCTTGTCACCCATCAATGTCTAATCATAAGTATCAAACTTAGGATAAAATATCCCATCAAGCTAAGTCCATGTGCTTGTTAACAAAAACTTGCACCAATTCCATGTTGTAAAAACCGGATTTGAAAGTTGTGCCTCACTTGTGCCCGTCCCAAAAACCAAACAAACCAATGTCTAGTCAGTGAGGATGTACGAGGTGTCTTCAGCAACAACCAATTGCTATCTATGTTGCAATTCCAACAAAAACAAAACTAGGAACTAGTAAAATAGGTCACAAAGTAAAATGCATCAAAGTCACAACAAAATCCAAACACAATCTACAAAGATGCAAAACGCTAGGAGACCTTTGCCATTCTTTTCACAAAGTAGAAGCCCAAGAGACAAGCACAAAATGAGGTAAATCGCTCCAAGATAGAACTGCCACAGCCAAAGACACAAGAAGTGAGGCAAATGGAATGTGGACGGCCGTCTTATGCTTAATCTAATTGGAGGGAAAGAACTCCAAGTAATGATTTAGGTAGTTGGAAATAACTCCCAGCCAAGGTAGTGGCAAATATAGGTTATAAAGTCACCATCAAGGCCGCACCCATAGTGGGTGGATGGGTGGTAAGTAGCCCATCACACTTGATTTTGCATACATCTTCAAAGACAAAATAAAAATCCTAAATAATGAGAATTTGAAATTCATATGCAAAGAAGGAATATCATAGGAAAAATTCTCAAATGAGACAGAGCTATAGAGAAATCCCTTATTTCTAAAGTCAAATAAAAATTAGTAAGAGCATGAAATAAAATAAGTGAAAATATGGGCACTTTTAGGAATTAAATTGTGAGTTTATAGTGTCCAAAAATTGCTTAAGAATAACTATGTTAGGAAATGGATACATACATAAAGCATTACCAAGTATATGTGCTTGAAAAATGGGGCATATTATTAGCAATGGAGAATAGGTAAATGAAGATCTAACATTGATGGTTAATGGACAAAACCATAATATGAAATGTTTGAAACATTTAGCAAAACTTCACATAGTAAATTGTTGTATAATTTTAAGATCTAAAATCTAACAATTTGCTGAAGAAGAAGAAGAAGAAGAAGAAGAAGAAGAAGAAGAAGAAGAAGAAGAAGAGACCAAGACTGAAACACCCCTGTAACAGGGCTTCACCTTTGTCAATACTAAACTCTTTGCCTTACTATGAATCACATCACAAATACATCCTAAATTGAAATTTTGGATATTCATAGAGCAAAACTTAGAGATTTCCACACAAATTGTAAAGTAAACCTAAGTCCTGTTATATCCAAAAAGTGCTTGTAACCCATCAATGTCTAATCATAAGTATCAAACTTAGGATAAAATATCCCATCAAGCTAAGTCCATGTGCTTGTTAACAAAAACTTACACCAATTCCATGTTGTAAAAACCGGATTTGAAGGTTGTGCCTCACCTATGCCCGTCCCAAAAACCAAACAAACCAATGTCCAGTCAGTGAGGATGCACGAGGTGTCTTCAGCAACAACCAATTGCTATCTATGTCGCAATTCCAACAAAAACAAAACTAGGAACTAGTAAAATAGGTCACAAAGTAAAATGCATCAAAGTCACAACAAAATCCAAACACAATCTACAAAGATGCAAAACGCTAGGAGACCTTTGCCATTCTTTTCACAAAGTAGAAGCCCAAGAGACAAGCACAAAATGAGGTAAATCGCTCCAAGATAGAACTGCCACAGCCAAAGACACAAGAAGTGAGGCAAATGGAATGTGGACGGCCGTCTTATGCTTAACCTAATTGGAGGGAAAGAACTCCAAGTAATGATTTGGGTAGTTGGAAATAACTCCCAGCCAAGGTAGTGGCAAATATAGGTTATAAAGTTACCATCAAGGCCGCACCCATAGTGGGTAGGTGGTAAGTAGCCCATCACACTTGATTTTGCATAGATTTCAAAGATAAAATAAAAATCCTACTTATTGAGAATTTTGAAATTCATATGCAAAGAAAGGGATATCATAGGAAAATTTCTCAAATGAGACAGAGCTATGGAGACATCCCTTATTTTTAAAGTCAAATAAATATTAATAAAAGCATGAAATAAAATAAGTGAAAATATGGGCACTTTTAGGAATTAAACTGTGAGTTTATAGTGTCCAAAATTTGTTTAAGAACAACTATACTAGGAAATGGATACATACATAAAGCATTACCAAGTATATGTGCTTGAAAAATGGGGCATATTATTAGCAATGGAGAATAAGTAAATAAAGATCTAACATTGATGGTTAATGGACAAAACCATACCATGAAATGTTTGAAACATCTAGCAAAACTTCACATAGTAAATTGTTGTATAATTTTAAGATCTAAAATCTAACAATTTGCTGAAGAAGGACTAAGACTGAAACACCCCAAAACAGGGCTTCATCTTTTCACAACTTATCTTGTAGCAAAACAAGTATCATGGCTATAAAATAACCACTTCTAAATCAAATCTCATTTCTCATTCCATAAGCTGTACAAGTAGTATCAGAAATAGTTTTTTACATAACACTTCTTTTGAGGGAAGAAGTATCTAAAAATGTAAAAATAACAAAAATATCCATAAGCACAATAATGCATAGAAGAGATGTCCATGTGCTTGAAAAAGTCTTGTTCCATGAAATCCACAAATTTGGGAGTCCAGGATCTGAAGGCTCAGCCTCACCTGTACCCATCCCAATACACACCACAATCCAATGTAATGTTAGTGAGGTTGTAACAGGTGTCTTAAGCTGTAGCCAATTGTTATCTATGTCACAGATCCTAAAATTCCAACAAGGAAGAAAAGGAAGAACAAACAAAGGTCATAAGTCACATCAATGGTAAAGCAAATGCAAATCAATGAGCAACATCCTCAAACACACTAAGAAAACTCAAACACACTAAAAAATCACCAAGACCTTTGCCATTCCGTAGTCAAGTAAACTTGCTAGAAGTTCAAGAGTCACAGAGCGCTCCACACAAAACACCAGCCCAAGCAAATTGTCACACCAAGATGGTGATGTATGGCAATACAAAGGCACTAAGTAGTTGCAAGGCTTGGAGGGAAAAACCAGAGAGACGTATTTATTAGGTAGTTGTAAAATAAATCACAATCTCTAATAGTGGAGACAACTAATAAAGTCTACACCCATAGTGGGTGGGTGGGTGGGATTTCCCACCTGACAGACCTAGTTTAAAATTTGAAATTTCTTTGGAGGACCACCCAAAGTGATAATGGTCCAGAAATTTAGACATGTGGAGCATAATTTAATTGCATAGACTTGCAATGTTTTAAGAAAATTATTTGCTAACCACCCATATAAAAATAAAAATAAGTACTTTTAAGCAAATAAGGTATTTGATAAAAATATATATGTGACAACGGGATTTAAATAATCGGAAGGTAAAATAACCAAATAGGTGTATTTTAATAATTCCAAAACAAAGAATCTAAGGTAACTTTTGCTTGGCTTATTATAAATTAGAGAATTAATCCCTATAAATGGCCAAAGAAGAAGAAGAAGAAGAAGAAGAAGAAGAAGACCCTCCACCACCCCTGGTGATGTTACCAATATAGGAGTTAGGCACTGGTATGCCACACTCCTATAGAGGTGCATACCAGGCTCAAACTTCATGGTAATTCTTTCATTCTCTTATGGTGAAGTAGTAAGGACTTACAGTGAGTCTCTTATGTGTTGTAGATTGATTTTGACCGCAAGAAAGGGTCCATTGTTTAGGAAGTTGCGGATGCTCTTGACTAAGCGATCACGCTTGAAGCCATTGTTGACCATAGTATTGATAACTTGTAGAATTTCAACAGTTGCTGCATCATCCGTGTTGGAGATGTACAAAATGGGGAGCACTTGAGAAATGGCAATATTGTATGCCTGATGAATTGGTCGATTGGACCTAAATTTGATGTATTGTGTATAAGGAAAAGGTAAACTTCTCCTTTTGTCATATTTCTAAAACGTGTACTTATCAAGGGAGGTTTCATTAATCAGGAGTTCTATGTTCATAAAATGTGCCTGGATTCCCCGTTTGGGGTCTGTTTTGGAAAACATGGCAGTTTCTTCTTTGATCTTGAGGATGTCCAAAGGATAGATCCAAAAGGGATTGGATTCAATCCAGGGTTGTTCTTGTGAAAGGAATTGATGTGGGTTACCAACATTAATAAGACACAAATCTTCAATATAGCGAAATGCACATTGGAATTGAGCAAGAATGTCCTTTCGTCCAAGTTTGGCCACTCGTTGTATGAATCTTATTTCAAATGACATGAAGTACATGTTACACCATACGGGTGAACATGAAAATCCCATTGGGATGCCCATGCATTGGCGCCACACGCGGTCTCCAAGCGAGATGAAACAATTTTTCATGAGCCAAGCATGAAGGTTAAGAAGGCGATCATAGCTCAAAGGGAACCAGTTAGCACTGGATGGGCGAATTGTTGCCCATTTTGCTGCAGTTGGGATTCCGGCTTGATCAATTCTGATCCACATGGCAGTGGTGGCACGGGGGTGGAGCTTGCTGGCTTCCCTGTAGGCAGTACGGGTTATGAAAGAGACTGCTTCGAGAAGATTATCGGAGCCTTGCAATGGAATAGATTCATAGCACTGGGTGATATCAGCTACTAATACATCATGTATTTTGTCTGGAAAATTGAGAGTAGCATCTAGTACAGAATCAATGCTCCAATACATGGAGGTGTTCGTCTTTAGAAAATTGGCATAGCCTGTTTCTGTGACTGCGGCCCAATGCTTGATGGTTTCTAAAACAGTATTAGATGTGAGAGTCAGCAAAGTGGCAATATTGGAAAAAACCGTGTGGTATGCATTTGTAAGCCATCGGTATTTACTTTTATGCTGTTTGAATGTTGCCATCAAGTATGGGAGGGACTGGAAGATTGGTGGACATTCAGATAATGTTTGTAATAGTTCCGTGTGCACGCTGTCATGTATGCTTGTAGGTAAAGCCCAGATGCCATTATTTTTGCATGGGACAAAATCTTCTCCGCTTAGTCTCTCAAGAGCCTGAAGACGTATGTGCTTGATGCACAAGAAACAAGCATTGTTGTTCGCTTTATCAAGCCCTGAATAAAACAGATGTTTGGTAATCCATTGGAGTTCATTTTGGACGGCGGGAATATCAAGAATCATCATGCCTAAAGATTGTAATCCATATTTGTTCGTCTTTACTGCTTCCTTGAGCCTATCAGTGCAAGCTTAGCGTAACCAAGCATGGGCATCAATGATAGGGAAGTTAGTCAACTCAAGCTGCAAGATGGGAATTAGTTGCTCGAACACATCCAGAGCGGTTGCAACAGCATGATTTATATTGGTGGGTCGTATCGGTATGTGATTTAAACCCTGTGCGATGGCATCTCATAAGCCCGGGTGCTGTATAATTGCAAGGTCCATGGTTCGGACGTGCATGGAGCTTTCAACGTGGCCAGATGTTTCATTTAGAGTTAACGGATCAAGGAATTTGTGCAGTCTTCTTGCAGACATGCATGCGCAATGAACAGAAGAATCTAAAAGTTGAACAAACGAGAAATGTTTGAACACTGCCGCAGGTTTGTATAACCTTGTGGCGATATTATCAACATAGGACCATGCAAAGACTATGTCATCCAAGATGTCACATAAGTGGTCGAATTGAAAAAGGATCAGTAGCTCATGGAAAATCTTCCGTAGATTGATCCACTCAAGAGCTCGATTGCAATACTTAAATTTAATGAAACCAGTTTTCCTCTAAGAAGAACATCGTTTCACTTTAACACATCCATAGTTATCAGTGACAATAATTCTTCCGACGTCTGTAGGATATAACACAAAATGGTTTCAAAACAAGTATATATTATCAAGGTATTGGAGATAACAAGTGAAGTCAAACCATCTTGAATCTTAGAATAACTAAAAGGCATGAGCACTAAGTAAGATTGAAGCATCGTCAGTGCTTCATCAAAAGTCCTGGTAGAATGCCGGTACAATATGTAAGTAGATAAGCTACTGTACTGACGTACTAGTAGGCTAACTTTAGCTATTCAAAAAATCAGTAACCAGGTTGATCTGGTTTCAGCATACTGAGAGGCCGATCAAGTAGATAGCTTGTACAGCTTTGAAAAGAGACTGAACTAGTAGCAGCCTAGCAGGTCGAATTGGTACCACCGACCTTGACAGGTTCGGATTGACAAGTTAAATATTATCCCAGTTTAAGATCCGTCCCTGAATGGGAGGTCTTGGTTTGGGACGAGAGTTGCCAGAGCTGTGCGTGGAATTTATAACAAGCTCATTGCGCTGGTATTCCGATCGAGCGGACAAAGGAGAATTTTCCACACGGGGTGTGTGAGCATCGAACACTTGGAATCCTCCAGGCGATCGATAATTCTGATTGTAATTTCCTCTCCCTCCACTAGGGCGTCCACCACCGCGTCCACCACTACGGTTCTGATAATTGTTTGGAGTCCGTTGATGAGTCTGTTGCTGATCCGAATTTGCAGAAACGTTCATATTAATGTGCCTTCTTTTTTGTGGTGGTGTTGGCGCAGTATCAACAGAAAAAGCCGCAGGTTTGAACAAGCGTTCCACCTTTCGCGCACCAGGAGCATCATAGTGCTTCGCTAGTAGCTTTTGCGATGCGTCAGTAGCAAATTCCAAAGCAGCGGTGTTCATGAGTTTTCGTACCTCAATGAAAGTGATCTGCTGTTTGACTGCCAATTTAGCAGCTCCCTTCATCCACGTCAAGAAAGCCCCAAACTTGGATTGTAATGACAAATACATGCCATCAGGAAAGAATTTAGGCAAATTATTGATCAAGAACCAAATGCTATGATCAAACCACAGTATATTCCCTTTGCAGCCAGTCTTGGCGTTTTGGCTACACTTACATCTAATGTAAGGTCTTTGGCAATTCCAAAGCTAGGAAGTAAACTTGGGACTCTTTGGAGCACAAGTAAGAACGTCCAACTTAGTATGGATATTTATAGCTGTAGTGGTGCACTTGTGGTGGTCATATAATGCAATTGGAAAGGCATTGACCATTTCCACAGGTTTCTCAATGAGACCCGTGCAACTGAGTGCCTTTTCTTCACAGAGTTGAACTTCCTTGTCACTCAGATCTGCCCAAAGCTTCCACATATGGATAGATATTGGTGCAAGTAAGTTTATATTTGGTAGGCACCAGGTGCAGTGTTCCTTGCTTGCCAATTGGTCTTCTATTGCACGTTGAGGGAGGAAAGGGATTGCAGGACCCTTACCAGCAGTGTCGAGTGACGCCATTTCCTTTTCAGATTGGGTGGTGATGATAGAATCAGATAAGTCTTTGATTGCCGCTTTGTGCGCAGGAGCAATATTCAACTTGGCAAGTAATGGATGCAGACCAGAGTTTGATCCTCCTTGCGAATCTTGTGATAAATCAATCGCCGGAGGTAAGTCAGCCCATTCTTCATGGGGATTTGCCTGCCGCAGCGCGACTTCCACGCGGCGCGTGTTCCCCGAGGCTTCAATGAACTCCAGTTCGTCTCTTTCGAGGAGTGGGCCCAGCGCCTGATGAGCTTCCTGGAGCCGCTCCAGTCCCTTGGTCTTGTCGCTAAGAGTTGCCATCATAATTGCCGTCCAGTGAGAAAGATCAAGCGTGGTGAGGAGAAGCGGTGCATGCTCACCTTCCTCATCCTGATCCAGTAAAGCAGCATTGTCCGTCTCTTGAACAAAGGTATGTATTTTCGGCTCAGCAATGGTACAGATTACAGATTGTACTGCCGGAGAAGGGCTCGGCAGAGGGTCCTTGTAGCCCAAGGCCACCAGTTCTGGAGCCCAACAAGTTTGAAACTCCTACGGGACAATATAGTCAGCCAGATTAGTTGCCAGATTCTATGAGTTGCAAGTAGTATAGTAAATTCAAAAGTGAAGACAGGTGCTCACCACACCTGTGTGGTTTGAGAAATAAAGAAGAGACCAAGACTGAAACACCCCTGTAACAGGGCTTCACCTTTGTCAATACTAAACTCTTTGCCTTACTATGAATCACATCACAAATACATCCTAAATTGAAATTTTGGATATTCATAGAGCAAAACTTAGAGATTTCCACACAAATTGTAAAGTAAACCTAAGTCCTGTTATATCCAAAAAGTGCTTGTAACCCATCAATGTCTAATCATAAGTATCAAACTTAGGATAAAATATCCCATCAAGCTAAGTCCATGTGCTTGTTAACAAAAACTTACACCAATTCCATGTTGTAAAAACCAGATTTGAAGGTTGTGCCTCACCTATGCCCGTCCCAAAAACCAAACAAACCAATGTCCAGTCAGTGAGGATGCACGAGGTGTCTTCAGCAACAACCAATTGCTATCTATGTCGCAATTCCAACAAAAACAAAACTAGGAACTAGTAAAATAGGTCACAAAGTAAAATGCATCAAAGTCACAACAAAATCCAAACACAATCTACAAAGATGCAAAACGCTAGGAGACCTTTGCCATTCTTTTCACAAAGTAGAAGCCCAAGAGACAAGCACAAAATGAGGTAAATCGCTCCAAGATAGAACCGCCACAGCCAAAGACACGAGAAGTGAGGCAAATGGAATGTGGACGGCCGTCTTATGCTTAATCTAATTGGAGGGAAAGAACTCCAAGTAATGATTTGGGTAGTTGGAAATAACTCCCAGCCAAGGTAGTGGCAAATATAGGTTATAAAGTTACCATCAAGGCCGCACCCATAGTGGGTGGGTGGTAAGTAGCCCATCACACTTGATTTTGCATAGATTTCAAAGATAAAATAAAAATCCTACTTATTGAGAATTTTGAAATTCATATGCAAAGAAAGGGATATCATAGGAAAATTTCTCAAATGAGACAGAGCTATGGAGACATCCCTTATTTTTAAAGTCAAATAAATATTAATAAAAGCATGAAATAAAATAAGTGAAAATATGGGCACTTTTAGGAATTAAACTGTGAGTTTATAGTGTCCAAAATTTGTTTAAGAACAACTATACTAGGAAATGGATACATACATAAAGCATTACCAAGTATATGTGCTTGAAAAATGGGGCATATTATTAGCAATGGAGAATAGGTAAATAAAGATCTAACATTGATGGTTAATGGACAAAACCATACCATGAAATGTTTGAAACATCTAGCAAAACTTCACATAGTAAATTGTTGTATAATTTTAAGATCTAAAATCTAACAATTTGCTGAAGAAGAAGAAGAAGAAGGAACAAGACTGAACATCCCAAAACTGGGCTTCCTCTTGTCAAAACCTAACTTTAATTAAATAAATGTATTAGGCATAACTTTATAAGAATAAGGCATGCCTTAACAATTCAACAGCAATACAATAGTATCAAGGAGACATTGTAGGAAATATTGTATCTCCTAAAGTTAACTCCATAAGTACAAATAATCACTAAAAGGTGCAAATATCCTTAATAAGCACATCACAATCACAAATAGTTTGTGTGCTTGAAAATTGTCTTCACTCAAGAAATCCAAGGTTGGAACTCAAGATCTGAAGGAGCAGCCTCACTTGTACCCGTCCCAAAACCACAACAATCCAATGTTATGTTAGTGAGGATGTATCAGGTGTCTACAGCTACATCCAATTGCTATTTGTGTCACAGATCACAAGTTCAATGTAGGAAAAATCAAGAGGTCACAAAAATCACAAAGCAAAGTACATCAAGCATAGTTTTTAAAAAAAATCATCAACTACTATCCACAGAGACCTTTGCCATTCCCCAAAGTAGAACAAGAAGCTCAAGAGTTGCACAAACACTTCTTCCTCACGAACCGCCTCCACAAAGAACCGTCACATCAAAATGGTGAAATAGGGCAAGCTCCAGCAACTAAATAGTCACTAATTTGGAGGGAAGGCTTCATAGTGGCATTTAATGAAGTAATTTGAATTACCATTATGCCATAGTGAAGGAAATTAGTCACATAAAGCACCACCCATATTGAGTGGGTGGGTGGGACCACTGTACATGTCATCTTGTAGTTGGAGACTCTCACCTAATTTTGAAATGATAGGTCCCAAACTTTATAAAGATGACTCAAGATCCAGTATTTTTAGAATCACAACTAAGTTTACAAGAAATGTAAAAAGTAACTCATAGTAAAGTAAAAGAAGCTAAATTTACACTAAATGTGTAATTCATAGCAATAGACAAGAGGTAAGCTAGATTCACACTTAATGTGTAAAAAATAGCAATTATAAGCAAGATCCTTATTAAAAGAAAAAAATAGTAATTTTCTTTGAGACTAATATGTGTATACTAATTAAATATTTTGGGAATAAAAAGTTTTTGTTACCCAATATAAATATGTGGTAACTAATAATATGGCAAATCGATATATTTCACATAGTCATAGAAATATTAGGAATTTCCCTAAAATTAAAAAAATACTATAACTAAAAAAGAAGAAGAAGAAGAGACTTAGGTATAACATCCCTGAAACAGGGCCTTAATTTTGCCAAACCTAACTATATAGCACCAAAACCAGGCCTAATATAGAAAAAGTCTTTGATCAAGTCCCATCAAGTGTAAATAGTGGATACAATATTTTCTAAGCCATTCCTATGTCTCCAAATGCTAATCATAAAAATCTCTTGAGCAAAGACAAGTAGTCAAATGCTAGAAAAAATTGCTCCAAGTACTCCAAAAAATTGGAAGTTCTTGACCTGAAGGCTTCGCCTCACCTGTGCCCGTCCCAATCACAAAACAAACCAATGTCAAGTTAGAGGGGATGCACGAGGTGTTTTCAGCAAAAAAGCCAATTGCTATCTATGTCATAGGTCACACAAAAACCAAAGAAATTAGAGCAAGAAGTTTCAAATCAGTGAGTAAAAGTGCACAAATCCCAAGTCAAGTACGAGTATCCAGTGACCTTTGCCATTCTAAGAAGCTCAAGCACAAAATGGAAGTTGAAGAGTTGCCACAAAGAAGCTCCAAGCCGTCCAAGTTCAATTCGTCACAGTGAGAGAGAAAAGCACAATGGTGAGGAAACCATTATATGTGTGTTCACTAATTTGAATCTGGGAGGGAAATATCAAGAAGAGGCCATAAAGAGGTAGTCAGGCTTATTTATTAAGCCATAGACAATGATTTTAAAATCAAATCATAAAAATGGTCAGTAAGGCACCCATAGTGGGTGAGTGGGTGGGATTATTCACCAAACTTACTTATGATTTGATTATGGATACCTAAATAAAATAAGATGGTACACATTGGGATGTGTTAGGATTACCAAGCCTTATAGAATGAAGGATTTAAACAACTCAAAGGAATAAAAAGGTAAAAGTGCTATGAGCATAGATTATTACCATAAAAAATTCTTTTATGGTGTAAAGGGAATGATGTCCTAAAAGAGACAAAATAAAAATAAAAATAAAAATATGTAATTTTATTAAATTACATTTACCTCCTAACAAGATACCACAATAAAGGGTATAAGGCACAAAGTCAAAGGAAACTTTTTTGCAAAACTTAGCCCTAAGATATATGAATCTTAAATTATTCAAAGGCTGAAGAAGAAGGGACTGAGACTAGACATCCCTAAACAGGGCCAAATCTTGTCACCACCTAATTTGTAACCAGATTGGAATCAATCAAATCTTTTCACAAGCTAAAATAAGATATGTCTTTGTCAAATCATAGATTGTACACAAACTTGGTATACAAACTATCAATTTCAATCTGTTCATAGAGAAAGTACCAAGGTAGAGTACTTATATTCTAAAAATCTCCCAAGAAATAAGTCTAAAAATTGCCAAATACGAGTATCCATAACCAAGCACATAAAAAATTGACTAAATGTCAAGTGCTTGAAAGTATCTTCTTTCTTGAAAACCACAAATGGAAGTCCAAGATCTGAAGGCTCAGCCTCACCTGTACCCATCCCAATACACACCACAATCCAATGTAATGTTAGTGAGGTTGTAACAGGTGTCTTAAGCTGTAGCCAATTGTTATCTATGTCACAGATCTGTAAATCCAAAAAGGAGAACAAAAAATCACACAACAGTAAGCAAGCAAAGCAAATCCTCAACATTGTCCAAGTAGCTCAAAGACCTTTGCCATTCCAATGAAGTACAAACGCTTGAAGCTCAAGAGTTGCTCCCAAGAAAACACCACAAGAATACTCCTCAACACCAAAAAACTCAATCGTCACAGTAAGCTGGAGGAACAATGGAGCAAAGAAGCCATTATAAACTTACTAATTTGAATTTGGGAGGGAACTCTCATAGTTATGGTCATAATGTGGTGGTTACACCATCTTGCCATAGTGGTAGTAATTAGCCACCTAAATTTTCACCTTTAGAGGGAAGGGTGGGTGGTACAGTTTACCAAGAAATCTATAGAGGATCCAAATACTTTATGATTTGAGCCACATCATACTGTGGTACAAGTATTGGACTTATAGCATTTTTTTTAAAAAGTTAGTTTTATTTATCAAATCTCAATGCTTATTTGAAGTATGGAATTAGAGCCATATTATAGAAGCATTGTGTTAAAAATAAATATACATACTATGAGTGTTAAAAAAACTTTTTTGTAAGTGTATAATTTTTGGGAAACTTGGGAGGTAAGGCAAACAAAATTAAAGTGCATATGGTCATCTCAAGGAGAAGGTTTGGTTTTGTTAAACCAATGCCAAATTAATTTAGAAGGTCTACTTTATATGATATTGGCCTAATTGGAAAATTAGGGTATAATCAAATAAAGGAACATAAATTGTTCTATGACTAAAGAAGAAGAAGGGACTTTTACTGAAACACCCCTAAACAGGGCTTCATTTAAAACTAACTAACTTCTTGCTAAAATGAGTCATATTTGCTCACATCAAATCATAAACCAAGTCAAGGACTAAGGCATATTGTATCAAAAAATATATATATCACTTTGAAATAGTCATCCAAAAAAAGTTACTTTGGATATAATTGAGTCCTCAGACTCTCCATAGAAATCACAAATGCATTATGTCCCATCCATATCTAATAGTAAAGTAGCAGCACAGGAGAAATAGGAGTCCACATAGGAATCCATGTGCGTGAATACAAATTGCTCCATGAATCACAAATCGGAAGAGTTGGATTTGAAGGCTCAGCCTCACCTGTACCCGTCCCAAACACAAAAACAAGCCAATGTAGTGTGAGTGAGGATGCAACAGGTGTCTAAAGCTGAAGCCAATTGCTATCTATGTCACAAATCCAGCAAGTCAAATGAAAAACATAGTTGAATCAAAACACTCAAGGAAACCAAAAAGGCAACATAATCCAAACACAATCCAAAGTCATGAGACCTTTGCCATTCCTCCTTCACACTAGAAGCCCAAGAGTTGCACTCAAAGTTACAAAACTATCCTCCAAAATCACACCACAGTGAATCGTCGCACTCACACGCCAAAGAGGAGTACCAACATACAAAAGAGAGGCTAATATAGTCTCATACTGTGGGAAAACAACAACTCTATGGATAATAATGATGCATGTGGGAGATAACTACCCACTACCATCTTAGAGTGATTACTAAATTAGGTGCCACCCATTGTGGGTGGGTGGGTGGGTTTACACCAATGTCACTCCCGCCTTGATTCAAAATAATTTGAATAACTACCTATGATGTAATCTACCATAGAAGTACTTGCCTGTTACAGGCTTAATTTTAAAGAACCAAATTACTATGGAAGATGTGCCAAAAGGAGATTGGCTCATAGTAATTATAATTTGAATCACTATGGAAGAAAAGCCTATAAATGGAGAAAGGCCCATAGGAAATTATATTTATTAATCCAAATTGGAAAAATATAAAAAAGATATGAAAAAGAAATATAAATATGGTAATATTTGTGCAAATCCTTAGATTTGACTATGAATGGAAAACTATACTACCATTGATATATGTATAAATTGGAGGTGCTCTTAGGATAACTAATCAAGAAGAAGAAGAGGAAGAAATGGTATTTTTATTTTTTACACAATCCCCCATAAGAATGGATTAACCATGATAGAAATGGTAAAAATTGGAAAAAACATTTTAAGGTAAAAAGGTTCTAGGACTATAACCTCTGGCAAAGACAAGTTATTTTAATTAGGAATAAATAACTTTTAGAAATGCTGAAGAAGAAGAAGAAGAAGAAGAAGAAGAAGAAGAAGAAGAAGAAGAAGAAGAAGAAGAAGAAGAAGAAGAAGAAGAAGAAGAAGAAGAAGAAGAAGAAGAAGAAGAAGAAGAAGAAGAAGAAGAAGAAGAAGAAGAAGAAGAAGAAGAAGAAGAAGAAGAAGAAGAAGAGACCAAGACTAAAATACCCCTAAACAGGGCTTCATCTTTGTCAAAACCTAACTTTATGCTTCACAGTGACTTACATCACTTCATACAACATCATAAAATCTTGTTTTGAGTTACCAAAAGTATCAAACTAGATACTACCAAACTCTGTATTGGTAACTACAATTCCAAAGACAATCACAAGTGCCATGGCCTATCCCTATCAAATCACACGTTTTAAATACAGAACCTAGAACCCAAGTAAAAATGAGTCCATGTGCTTGTAAATCAATTGTTCCATGAATTCCAAAATTGGAAAAGTTGGATTTGAAGGCTGAGCCTCACCTGTGCCCATCCCAAAGTACAAAACAAACCAATGTTAAGTCAGTGAGGATGCACGAGGTGTCTTCAGCTAAAGCCAATTGTTATCTATGTCACAAATCCATTACACCAAAATGCAAGAACTAGTAAAGCAGGTCATGAGGTAGAAAACATCAAAGTCATAACAAGTAACTAACTCAAATCACAACACACAAGCAAAAAGGACCTTTGCCATTCTGAAGAAGCTCAAGAGTCGTCACACAAATGCTCCACACCAAAGCTAACCGCCACAGCCAATGCTCAAAAGATGTGAGACAATGTGAGCGGATGGCTATTTCATGCTCACGAACTTGGAGGGAAAGTTTTCAAAAAAATCATAGTGGGGTAGTTGGTTTAACTACCTGCCATAGTAGTGGCATGATTTTCATTTAAAGCTATATCCATAGTGGGTGGTGTGGGTGGTATCTCATACCAAAAGGTCTGATTACACCTATTTGGCCAACCCATAATAGGTTTAGTATTAAAACTGGGCCATAGCAAAATTAAATTAATGCATAGGTTTACAAATCTATGGAGTGAATTTTTATAAGCAAAAGTCCCCTACTCCAAATTAAACACTAGTGGCATGTTTTAAATAATTGTGCTACTTCATAAAATAATTAGAGAGCCACCAAAAATTTAAAAAAAAAAAAAAAATATACAAAGTGGATACTTGTGCAAAGACATGACAATTAGGGCTTTCAAAAGCTAGAAGGGATAATGAATTAAAAACTACTTTTTAACCATTTCCCAAAGGCATAAGGACTTAGCTTGCTTTCACTAGACAATTTTTTATTATCCACAATATGGGATATTTTTAATTCACAAAAATCAAGACATGATTAATTGCCAAAGAAGAAGAAGAAGAAGACTAAGACAGGACATCCCTTAACAGGGCCGCATCTTTTCTAAACCTTACTTTGTAGTCATCAAAGAATAGAAACATGTCTCTACTAATTTATAGAAAAGTACAAAGCAGTCTCAAACATTCTTGGAAGTGACATAATATTGCACTATGGTATTTGATAGTCACTTCTATGATCTCAAATATAATCCAGTGTGGTAAATAACCCTTGTAACAAAGCACAACGAAATAGAAAGATAATCCAAGTGCTTAGAATAAAACTTTTGCTCCATGTACTCCCAAAATGGAATTTTAGATCTGAAGGCTGCACCTCACCTGTGCCCGTCCCAAAGACAAAACAAACCAATGTCAAGTCAATGAGGATGCACAAGGTGTCTTCAGCAACAGCCAATTGCTATCTATGTCAAAGATCTGCAAAAAACAGAAAGGAGCTAAATATTTCAAATCAAAGAGCAAAAAGTATGAACAGTATCCTAAACACAATCCAAAATTTCAAATCCGTGAGCAAGGAAGGTGAATAGTCTCTCAAACATAATCCAAAGACCTTTGCCATTCTTATAAGATGTTAGCACTAGAAGATGAAGAGTCGACCACACAAGCTCTCAAGAAAATGCCCAACTTTCAACCGTCACAGTGAGAAATGAACAAACTATGGCACGGAAGCCACTATATGTCCACCGGTTTGCACTTGGGAGAGAGAAAACATGAGAGTGATTCATGCATTTGCAGATTCAAAAAATGGGAGGGAAAACACAAAGTAGTGGCCATAAAGAAGTTGTATGACATTTTTCCACTGGACAGTAATTATTCCACAAGTAGTGGTTACTGTAGCCTAATGAAAACTCACCCATAGTGGGTGGTTGGGTGGAACTTCCCACCATGGAGGCAAGTGTATAATTGAATCCTAAAATTTGTCAAGTCAGCTCAAGGTGAGATTAACCCATGTAGGTAAGAAACCTATGGTTGTTTCAACTTTTGTAATTGTTTCTAAAACATATAAAGTATCCATATGCCATAGAAATCTGTAAGAATACAAAGGATATATATGTGGATCTATACCATGTGGGACTCTTAAACTTATCAATGCTAATGATTAACAAATTAAAAAAAAATAATTAATATAAATTCATAAATCTAGGGCTTTATTATGGTACATATTTAGCTCATTTTTCAAATGGAATTGTACCATACCCTTATGATTTCGAAATGGTCAAAGGAATAGCTTTACATATTTAGAAATTGCCCTAAAATTGTATGAACTAACGTAAATAGTTCCTAGGCTGAAGAAGAAGGGACTAAGACTGGACATCCCTAAACGAGGCCAAATCTTGTCACGACCTAACTTGTAACCAGATTGGAATCCAATCAAATCTTTTCACAAGCTAATATAAGATATGTATTTGTCAAATCATAGTTTGTACACAATCTTGGCATAAGAACTATCAGTTTCATAATTTGTTCATAGAGAAAGTATCAAAGTAGAGTACTTATTTTCTAAAAGTCTCCCAAGAAATAAGTCTATTCTCTTAAGAATTGCCAAATACAAGTATCTATAACCAAGCACATAAAAAATTGACTACATGTCCAGTGCTTGAAAAGTATCTTCTTTCTTGAAAACCAAAAATGGGAGTCCAAGATCTGAAGGCTCAGCCTCACCTGTACCCATCCCAATACACACCACAATCCAATGTAATGTTAGTGAGGTTGTAACAGGTGTCTTCAGCTGTAGCCAATTGTTATCTATGTCACAGATCTGTAAATCCAAAAAGGAGAACAAAAAATCACACAACAGCAAGCGAGCAAAGCAAATCCTCAACATTGTTCAAGTAGCTCAAAGACCTTTGCCATTCCAATGAAGTACAAACGCTTGAAGCTCAAGAGTTGCTCCCAAGAAAACACCACAAGAATACTCCTCAACATCAAAACTCAATCGTCACAGTAAGCTGGAGAAACAATGGAGCAAAGAAGCCATATAAACTCACTAATTTGAATTTGGGAGGGAACTCTCATAGTTATGGTCATAATGTGGTGTTTACACCTTTCATCTTGCCATAGTGGTAGTTATTAGCCACCTAAATTTTCACCTTTAGAGGGAAGGGTGGGTGGTACAGTTTACTAAGAAATCTGTAGAGGATCCAAGTACTTTATGATTTGGGCCACATCATATTGTGGTACATGTATTGGACTTATAGCATTTTTTAGTAAAGGTAGATTTATTTAGAAAACCATAATGCTTATTTAAAGTATGGAATTAGAGCCATATCATAGAAGCATTTTGCTAAAAATAAATAAATATACATACTATGAGTGTTAAAGAACTTTTTTGTAAGTATATAACTTTTTGGGAAACTTGGAAGGGGTAAGGCAAACAAAATTAAATTGCATATGGTCATCTCAAGGAGAAGGTTTGGTTTTATTACACCAATGCCAAATTAATTTAGAAGGTCTACTTTATATGATATTGGCCTAATTGGAAAATTAAGGTGTAATCAAATAAAGGAACATAAATTGTTCTATGACTAAAAAGGAAGGAACAAGACTGAAACATCCCAAAACTGGGCCCCATCTTTTCACAACTTATCTTAAGGCCAAATACATGCCATAGTTCCACAATAAACTATTTTTAAATCAAATCTCAACTCAAATCAGACTGTACAAGTAAAGTGACAATATTTTCCTGTAAAAAAATAGGTCTTCCAAATTTGGAAAGAAGAGTCACACATCACATTAACCTAACTTCCTCTTATATTGGAAAGAGAGGTCACAAATCACAAAATAAAATTATCTATAATAGTAAGCACAGTAAGGTAGGAAAAAAATGTCCATGTGCTTGAAAATTTTTTGTTTCAAGAAGTCCACAAACTTGGGAAATCAGGATCGAAAGGCTCAGCCTCACCTGTACCCGTCCCAAACACAAAAACAAGCCAATGTAGTGTGAGTGAGGATGCAACAGGTGTTTACAGCTGAAAGCCAATTGCTATCTATGTCAAAGATCCTAAAATAACAAAGAATGGTGAGAAAACATAGGTCAACAGATCACATTAGTGAATAAAGCAAATGCAGTAAGTAAAAACCATCTCCAACACACTAAAAACTCCACACGACCTTTGCCATGCTTGTAGACCAACAACTTGTTGGAAGCTCAAGTGTCACTCCTACATTCACAAAATCTCATAGAAGGTAAATCCTCACTCCACCAACTTCTCTCACCACCAAACAAAAGATGATGGTGTATGGTGACTAGAAGCAAATAAGTAGTCACAGGCTTGGAGGGAAAGCCCCAGAGATGCATGCACAAGGCAGGTTTGGGAAATAAATACCCACTTCTGGTAGTGGAGTAGTTTAATAAAGTCCCACCCATAGTGGGTGGGTGGGTGGGATCCTTTTTCATGTATAAACCCTAATAGACATAATTTAAATAGCTCCATGATGGTCCATTGTCAGTTACAAATGGCCAAGGAGATATAATATATGAGACTTGACCTACTTGTGTGCTCAAATTATTAAGGAGACTTGTAAGCACCTTAATTTTAATTTAGGCACATAGGTAAATTGTAACAAATGCTTATTTGAATTCTAACAGATTTAAATTGTTAGAAGCCCTTAGCAAAACTATATATATTTTTACTATGGTAATTCAAGTCTAAAAGGAGTAAAAGAAATGAAAGAGCTTATAATTTGTGATTTGGAATGTTACCAAATACTTATAAATAGTCCAATGACTATTTTTTCACTGGCAAAACTTATAAAGCTTATTTATAAATAAACACAAAACACTGATAAATGTAAATTGTTCTTAAGCCAAAGAAGAAGGGACTTTTACTGAAACACCCCTAAACAGGGCTTCATTTAAAACTAACTAACTTCTTGCTAAAATGAGTCATATTTGCTTACATCAAATCATAAACCAAGTCAAGGACTAAGGCATATTGTATCAAAAAATATATATATCACTTTGAAATAGTCATCCAAAAAGGTTACTTTGGATATAATTGAGTCCTCAAACTCTCCATAGAAATCACAAATGCATTATGTCCCATCCATATCTAATAGTAAAGTAGCAGCACAGGAGAAATAGGAGTCTACATAGGAATCCATGTGCGTGAATACAAATTGCTCCATGAATCACAAATCGGAAGAGTTGGATTTGAAGGCTCAGCCTCACTTGTACCCGTCCCAAACACAAAAACAAGCCAATGTAGTGTGAGTGAGGATGCAACAGGTGTCTAAAGCTGAAGCCAATTGCTATCTATGTCACAAATCCAGCAAGTCAAATGAAAAACATAGTTGAATCAAAACACTCAAGGAAGCAAAAAGGCAACATAATCCAAACACACTCCAAAGTCAAGAGACCTTTGTCATTCCTCCTTCACACTAGAAGCCCAAGAGTTGCACTCAAAGTTACAAAACTATCCTCCAAAATCACACCACAATGAATCGTCGCACTCACAAGCCAAAGAAGAGTACTAACATACAAAAGAGAGGCTAATATAGTCTCAGACTGTGGGAGAAAAACAACTCTATGGATAATAATGATGCATGTGGGAGATAACTACCCACTACCATCTTAGAGTGATTACTAAATTAGGTGCCACCCATTGTGGGTGGGTGGGTGGGTTTACACCAATGTCACTCCCGCCTTGATTCAAAATAATTTGAATAACTACCTATGATGTAATCTACCATAGAAGTACTTGCCTGTTACAGGCTTAATTTTAAAGAACCAAATTACTATGGAAGATGTGCCAAAAGGAGATTGGCTCATAGTAATTATAATTTGAATCACTATGGAAGAAAAGCCTAAAAATGGAAAAAGGCCCATAGGAAATTATATTTTTATTAATCCAAATTGGAAAAATATAAAAAAGAAATATGGTAATATTTATGCAAATCCTTAGATTGGACTATAAATGGAAAATTATACTACAATTGATATATGTATAAATTGGAGGTGCTCTTAGGATAACTAAACAAGAAGAAGAAGAGGAAGAAATGGTATTTTTATTTTTTACACAATCCCCCATAAGAATGGATTAACCATGTCAGAAATGGTAAAAATTGGAAAAAACATTTTGGTAAAAAAGGTTCGAGGACTATAACCTCTGGCAAAGTCAAGTTATTTTAACTAGGAATAAGTAACTTTTAGAAATGCCGAAGAAGGGACTAAGACTGAAATACCCCTGTAACAGGGCTTCACTTTTGTCATACTCAACTTTTAGCTAACTGGTACTCACAGTACTTTCACCATATAAAAGTGTAACATCTTATCACCTA
This sequence comes from Neckera pumila, assembly GCA_963969595.1. Lineage (NCBI taxonomy): Eukaryota > Viridiplantae > Streptophyta > Bryopsida > Hypnales > Neckeraceae > Neckera > Neckera pumila. The sequence continues at coordinate 5,816,006 of OZ018418.1, forward strand.
AATTGTATATAGGTAGTATCACATCAGGACACTAAAACTTTTCATTGCCAAAATAGTAAAACTTGAGATTAGACCCAAGAGATCCAAGTGCATCTACCCATCTATAATACTAAGCATATAAAAATGAGGAGTCCAGAATAAGAGTCCATGTGCTTGAAAATAATTTGTTCCGTGAATTCCAAATTGGAAAAGTTGGATTTGAAGGCTCAGCCTCACCTGTACCCGTCCTAAACACAAAAACAAGCCAATGTAGTGTGAGTGAGGATGCAATAGGTGTCTAAAGCTGAAGCCAATTGCTATCTATGTCACAAATCCAGCAAGTCAATAAAACAGATAGAACTAAATCACATGGTAGCAAAACTAAGCAATATGCAACAAAATCCCAAACAATCCAACCAGCCAGTGACCTTTGCCATTCCCACTCCAAGTTGGAAGCCCAAGAGTTGCACACAAATATCCTCAAAACTTCCTCAAACACCAAAACACAATGAACCGCCGCCACAGCCACAACCAAGAAAGATGTGAAGCAAAGAAAGTGGAAGGTCCATATAAGCTCAAACTATGGGAGGGAAAACCCTAAATGGGTAATAAATGAGATCTGTGGTGACTCACTATCCACTACATGATTTTGAATGAATTATTCTAAGGCGCCACCCATAGTGGGTGGGTGGGTGGGCTTTGGTACCATTCCCGCCTAATTCAAATCAATCTAAACTCCCATGAGTGAATATCCAATAAATAAAATAATTGGATCATAGAAGTACTACAAGTCCAAACTAAATTGGAGAGGAATTTGAAACATGGATTAGAACTTAGTAAGTAGAAATGTAACTTCCAGAGAAACATAACATCCATGATGGAAGCAAAATTTTCTACCCAATGAGAATAAAGAGGTGTGTGTGCTTATAAACAACAAATGGGATTTTACTAAGTTGGAATTTTATATGAAACTTTGTTCTATAAAATTATAAAATTATAAAATTTTATAAAATTATAAAATTTTTGGTATAACCATACCATCAAATAAAAGCAAAATAGCTTAAAAAGCTTTTCTAGAAAAGCATAAAAAAGCTAAAAAAGCTAAAAAAGGTCTTAAAGGCTACTTCACAAGGCAATGTATATTATCTTAAACTTGGGATAAGACCCTAATTTGAAATTCAAATGTCTAAAACAATTGCCAAAGAAGAAGAAGAAGAAGAGACTAAGACTGAACATCCCTGTTCAAAACAGGGCCTCAACTTTACAAAACCTAATATTGTAGCCAACCATGAATCAAAGTATCACATTGTAAATTTTGCAATAGTGCATAGTAGTCACAGGCTATCAAATCTCAAAGTAGGATGTTTGTAAAGTAAGTACAAAACTTCCTATAAAAACAAGTGTCTAATCCAGCAAATATCCATGTAAAAGAGCACAATCAGTTGATGAGATGTCTGAGTGCTAAAACTTGCTCCAAATACTCCAAAAATGAGAGTTCTTGACCTGAAGGCTTAGCCTCACCTGTGCCCATCCCAAAGTACAAAACAAGCCAATGTTAAGTCAGTGAGGATGCACGAGGTGTCTTTAGCTAAAGCCAATTGTTATCTATGTCACAGGTCAACAAAAACCACAAAGAACACAAGAAATCACAAGTTTAGACCAAAATACAGCATGGCCCTAAGCAAGGTACATAAGCCCAAAGACCTTTGCCATTCTTGAAAGTAGCAAGTTGTGGAAGCTCAAAAGTTGCACACAAGTAAAAAACGCCACACCAAAAGATCAAGCGTCGCACAAAGAGAGAGAGACACTTAGAGGCTTAGAAGCCCCTATAAGGAGTATAAACTCACTAATTTGAAAATTGGGGGGGAAACAAGTTACAGAAGTGGTCATAAAGGAGAATTTAATCTACCCATCATGTCACAAGTAGTGGATATTAGCCTAATAACAAACTCACCCTTAATGGGTGGGTGGGTGGGATTTCTCACCAAACAGGCTATCAACAAATCAAGTATAATTAAAAAACCACAACATGTGGGTATCCTCGAATATTAAGACTTGTAGTTTAAGTTTTTAGTATACATAGATAAGTCAAATCCCTATGGAAATGAAACCAACCTAAAGAAATATTTAGTTAAATTTGGTTTATTATCTAAAGTTGTGAGCTTGACAACAAAATGGAAAATAAATTGAATCAAATCAAATTAAATCACTTTAGGCAAAGAGATTATTTATAGCTAATAGGAAAAATTTGTGTGGTCTTACCACAACAAAAAAAGCTATAGAAATCAATTAGTAAAAGAGGGCCAACTTTACAATGTTTTAGTATTTAGATTAATCATATGTAAATCACACAAGTGATCACATCTATGACTAAAGAAGAAGAAGAAGAAGAAGAAGAAGAAGAAGAAGAAGAAGAAGAAGAAGAAGAAGAAGAAGAAGAAGAAGAAGAAGATATACTAAGGAGGAGGCGGCGACTGACCTAAACCTAACTATAAACAAGAGAGACAAAATCTCCATCATTCATCTTCAGCAGCTGCAGCTGCAATTTGCAATTGCCACATTAAAGTTGGTCCAGTGGTTACATTTCACCTTGTTTTCTACTAGTGTAGGCGTAAGTATCCTTACAATGCTAAAACTTTGTAAATGACTTGAAATATTGTCCCAGGAGATTCTAGTATGTTGTCTCAGACTAAAGCTTTCGGATTCTGTTTCTTCCCAAAACACCCAAGTAAATCTGTCTTTCTTTTTACTCTCTTCCAATTACTACTACATTCCGGATTTCAATCCAGATCCGCTATTCTCTGGATTCGAGTTACGTCTTGTCACAATCTGGTTTTCTATTCCTTTGTTTTACCAACTGAGGGTCCACTATTTATCTTTCAGAGGGGTAGGGACTCATCACTTGTAATCTTCATACTTTCCACACTCACTTTATAGTCAAAACAAAATAACCAGTACAGATGTTGTACCTAAAGACAAGACTTTGCACTTCACAACTTTTTGGATAACCTATCCGGAAGGCAGATCACTCAGAGCTAAGCCAATCTCCCTAATTACAACAATAGATCAAGACATCTAGATCTAATAGAGAGATAGTATCCTAAGTGCTAGACTAAATCCTGGAATTGGTTGACCTTCCACAAATCATGGAATTTCCTCTGGCGGTTGCTTGTACCCGCACGGATGACTACTTGTTTCCGGAACTACATCCACACCACTCCTAATTGGATCACTATTTCAGTGATTTAAAGGCACCACGCTCAAATCCTCAATCACTGGTCTACCTTTCGTCACATACCCTCTCAATCTGAATTTGTAGCCTAGAATCTGGATCCCTCCTCACCCACTTCCTCCTTCAATCCAGCAATACAATAAACAAAATACTTTGCACACTGTTGGAGCCAGAAAATCGTCCACCTAGTGGCTTAGATTAAAGTAAGGGAATCAAAATTACATTGAAAATGAGCTTGGATAGTATGAAAGGGCAACACACCTGCCAACCCTTTAGAAACCCAAATTGAAAGCAAAAAGCAAAAAGCAAAAAGGATACCCCAAAGCGAGGGTGACCATACAACAAACCTCCGAGATAATCGGAAAGTCCCAGGCCAACGGCCTCCTAGAAATTTTGGAACCGGGTTCCACACCCGGAAAACCCGTAATGAAATGAAACTCAGAATCCAAACTAAAATTAACACCCTAACTAGATACTTCTTCCTCGGCTTTTTTGCGTTGCTATCTGCCTTACTTGCAGATGACTTGCTATTTGATTTCATTGGGGTTGTCTTGGTCTTCACCTGAGTTTGAATCGTACGCCCCTATGGTGGTGTCGCGTCTTCTTCAGTTTCCGACCCGGTCTCATATTTGTCTTCATCGAAAAGCAATACGCGCACTGCTAGCTCCTTGGTCGGCAAAGTCTGCTCCATGTGCTCGAAGCTTGCTAGATGGTTCCGGGCCGGATTTGACATAACCCTCATGTGCTCAATAAGATCACAGAGCACACTGGATATGGGCATCTTGAATTGTGCTGATCCACTTGGCCGAATTTGCAAAATATTGCATGTGAAGGAAACTTTTGTCTGCATTGGAACGAAAACTTCCATTTGTACCTCGGGGGGTGCAGTGTGTGAAAAAAATAAGGGGATAGGTGCGAACACCAAGTATTTGATAGGGGGGTATTACCTTTTATAAATTTTTTTTAGGCATGCTATCATTATGTAATTTTCTACTTTGGGTCATTAAAAAGGAGGCTTTCATTACTTATAATTCTCAATTGCTATGAATATATGATATGCTATTTTAGTTTATATTTTTTTTCTACTAGATTTTTTTTCTTAGACTAAGTTTTTTATGAAGTTATTTTTTCCACTAATGACTATTTAGATCTAGAAATCTGGTGTAGAGTTCAAAGTTAACTAATTTGAGATTCTTCTGCACATAAAATTACACAAGCTCAATCACATTCTTGTAGATGCAAAGTTTTAAAATCCATAAATGTGGCATAAAATCTTTGATTTAGCTAGGATTGTGTATAGTGATGTAGTTTTGTGCAAGTTATGGCAATAAGAAGAAAAGACAACTTCTAAAACTAAATCCAAACGTGCACTGCCATAACTTTTTTAAAACCTACATGTTTAAAAAATTAATAGCAGACGCCCACATGTCGGGAAAATGCATTTCTAAAATTCTATCAATAAGCTACATGTTCCAACACCTACACTACAACACAAATATAGAAACATAAATGAAAATGGACAGTAAAGAGAAGCATCAAAAGATCAATTACTAGCACTGAATCCTAAATTGCTAATTTTTTGTAAATCCACAAAGATTTGACAGCCATAGGCAATTGCTCGGAAACAACCTATCCAACATTTGAAAATTGATTAAAGTAGGTGGCTCTAAAAGCGACACTTTAAGGGTTGGGCCTTTTTGATGGATTCAAATGCATAGAAATATTTTTTCTTATTTTTCACTTGAAAAAAATTGATGCAAAATCTAATCCAAGTGGTTTCATCTTTTTGGAGCTTTTATGAATTCGTTATGAGTTTTCAAAGGATTTTGCCATAGGAACCTATTTTTGACTTCTAGCCTTTGCAAAATGCACTCTTAAATGGTCTAAAAAAAGATATGGATTTACCAAAAACAAGCATTGAGGCATGCAAAAAGTAATAGATAGGTTCCTAAATGTGACCATTAGGAGAGGCAACCCATTTCCAATCACTTCAGGAATTTCAGGCATGTAAGAGGACGGTTTTTTTGCTGGAAATTTTTCTTGTGTGCAACAATAGTGTTTGGACCCTTCCTAGAATTTTTAGATGTTTTGGTATCAAAACGAAGTTGCTATGAATTAATGAGTTCTAGATTCTGTAATTCCTTAAGTGATCGAGAATGGGTTGCCTCCCCTACTAAAACATGAATGGAAGCTTGAATTAATTATTGTTTCAGATTTTTTAGCATGCATAGGAAGGTAGTTGAGCCACCAATTCTCATTTGAAAAAAATTAATGAACACCTATCCACTTAATTAGAAATGGACTTACCGTGGCTCCTAAACCAACTTTTAATGAAGTATGTACCATCCATTGGAGAAGATGAACCAACTCTTTTTCTTCTCTTACATAATCAATAATCCAGCATGTATCCATTTACAAGCCACCTAATGGATGGTTTGAAGAAGAAGGTTGGTTTTAGAGCACACTACCATACTTGACCAATATGCCACTCACAAGGCAACACTATTTAAGATTTTTGTCCAAAAAAAAAAATATAAAAGGGGATATATTAGGTGTACTATTTTTCTAATGGGACCTATTATTCCACACCCTATAGTATTTTGAAGACATCCAATGGCATTTTTAATACCCTATACTACAAAAAATCAATTTATAATTTTTTACCACAATGTTTTCTTAGCACCCTACATTTGTTTGTACCTATATGGTTACTTCATATGCTTACTACACCCTCCAAGATCTGTACCGGAATGAATTGTCCACCCAACTCCTTACCCAAAGGAAGTCCTGCCGGCTTGTTCGGAAGCATCTCTAGACCCCTGGATGGAGTCTAATCTGGTTTGCTTGTCTTGGTCGGAGTCTGTAGATAGTTGGAGACTTCCGGAAAATTCAAGAAGTCTATAGTCTTGTCCAGATCAAGATCCCCCAAAAGTTGACGCATTTCCTTCAACATCCTCTCCATCTTGGCTTGAAAGTCAATAAGCACTATCAATACCTTCGATTCGAGCTAGTGAGATGACCTTCACTCGTCAGTCGGTTGGTGAAGAGATTGACATTTATCACGATATCCTCTGGTGGTGCAGCCAATGCCGTGAAGTTTTGGACAAGCTAGATAGCATTTGACTCCTTTTGTCTTGCTACTTCCAGTTCTCCCACCACCCGGCTCACTTGTTCTTGGAGGCCATTCCAGTCCTTCTCTAAGTTCTGGATTTGCTCTTCCTTTGCTAGCAGCACCTGAGGATCCGATCTTTGCTTGATTGCGGCCACCATCTGCTCCCGTTCATCCACCTTCAACTCTTCCATGACATTGCATAGATGGTTTGCCATCCTGCCATGAATCTCCCAAGCCTGTTTCACCCAATTGAATCCGATTTCCAAGAAATTCGTCATCTTGTTGGCTTCCAAAATGTCACTAGGCCCTCCTTTATCCGGTGATGCCTGCTTGTCTTATGCGATTGGATCCGTTGACTTCCTTCTTCTTGCCCTACACCGGAGTGGCTCCTCCAATTCTTCTTCTTTGGTTTCCATCAAAATTGGTTGATTAAATTGGTTGACTTCATCCCTTAAGCCATATCGTTGAATTGCTTCTCTGATTTTGTACTCAATCATCTCTGACGCACTCAGAACCTCTCTTTGGTGGTAAAGGTGAAACAAGTATGAACTGATTGGGCTATTTTTCCCCCTCGTGACGTGAAAAGCTAGCTTGGATACTATGTTTGCAATGATCTAACCCCAATTTATGACTCTACCCTCTATTGCTTTGAAAATGGTGTTAGCCACCATGATTGTAACCCGGGTAGGCTTTTCCGGATACAAAACCAAAATCAAAATTCCAGCACCCTTCTATGCCTTTCATTCTTTCAATCACTAATGGTGTACCCCTCCTTGGCGTGGACCGGATTCCGGAACTTACTAGCCTTGATCTTCTCTGTACGGGAAGCTAGTCCAAGTCTAAACTTTTGGAAAGAATATACCTCTGCCCAAATATCCTCTATTCATGCTGTCGGTCAACCCCTAACGGTCAACTCATATTGATTTGGAACTCCCTCTACAAGTTTTTGAATGATTTTGTCACTCTTCAGGCTCCACGGCTGTTGTATCAACCTGGCGCACCCTATTGCCGCCAAATCTAATTCTAATTATTTCTGTAAGGCCGCCTCTTTAGGGATAGCCAAACAAACCATCCGGGCTGCTATCGCCATTACTTACCAACACAACTAATCCGGTGCAATCGGCACCAACCTTACCTTTCTCTCCCTATTACAATTCCTAATTCACCACTTTTTCACTCACTAAACACACTCAAAAGATTGCAAAGAAAGAGAGACAGAAATGGAGTGGCGAAGGCGCTTAAGTATCCGATGATCGGCCAACAGTCCCTTGGTGGAGAACGGATAGGAGACTGTTCCCATAATGGTACCCTAGGTTTTTTAGACCAGAAATCTAGGTTGTAGGTTTCCTGGATCCAGGACTTTTTTGGGTTCCGGATTCCATCCTTCATCTGGTGACATAACAGGTTTTACTATTCTAGCAATCCGGATACCAACTAATCCCAAGTTGTTTATAGTTGAACCAGATTTCTATGTGTTATTAACAAAGTTCAAAAAATTTAGACTATCCTAACCCGTTTCTAATGCGTTCACGGGGGGGGTGCACTTAGTGTATCTAATCCAACCAACGTGGGACCAAAACTTTGTACCCCCTATATTATATTCTAAAATTTAAATAAATGAAAACAAAAAAATATGAATATATTTTCTTAATTTGAAAGTTTATGTTTTGAATTATTGATATTTCATTTGCTAATGATAATTAGTTACAAATTTTTGAAGTAAATAGATCTACTGCAGAATTGAAAAATAACTTTCACACCCCTATATTATATCCTAAATAATTGTCTAAAAAATGAATAAAAAATTTCTAAAAATAACTCTCTATTGAAAGCTCATTTTGAGTTGAATATTGATGCAACGGTCATCTAAATGTGTTCTCTATAAATATTTGAGTTGAAAAATATGCCATTTTAGGTTCATTTTCAACCTCTTCTAGAAATCATTCCATATTTCATTTGAGTTGGAAATTTTGGCATTAGAAACCTACAGTCATTACTAAACAAGGCTCAAAATTTTAGATTGAAATTATAGTTTATTAGAAACCACTTATTTGCACATGGTTTGTAGTAGTAGAACCAAGTGCCCTCCTCGAAAATGCATTCCTATCTATCTTGAGTTTCCGTACTCCCACATCAACTCTAAGGGAGATCACTTAGTATATCTATAACAAACCATGTATGTTAAAGTGATTTTTTGCCCCCATATATGTTTTTTAATAAATTATAATTTCAACGTATAACTTTGAAATTTGTTAATAATAACTATAGGTTTCTATTGCCAAAAATTCCCAATTCAAGTAATAAATGAAACAATTTCTACAATAGGTTGAATAATGAACTGAAATGGATGTTTTTTAACTCAAATAGTTATAAAAAATACATTTTAGATGACCATTACATCATTATTAAAAAATAAATAAAGTTTCTATAGGATATTATGTTTAGCAATTTTTTGTTCCTTTTTAGACAATTTTTTCTTATATAAAATAGAGGTGCTAAAATTTATTTTCAGCTCTATAGTATATCTTTTTATTTTTATATAAAATAGGGGAGTGAAAGTTATTTTCAGCTCAACAGTGTATCCTTTTATTCTTATATAAAATAGGGGTGTAAAAGTTATTTTCTACTCTATAGTGTATCATTTCACTTCAAAAATTTGTAACTAATTATAATAACTGAATAAAAATATCAATAATTCACAGCATAAACTTTCAAAGTAAGAAAATCTAGTCATATTTTTTTTTCTTTTATTTAAATTTTAGGATATAATATAGAGGGTCTAAAATCTTAACACATGCAGTTTCTAATAGACACTCTAAGTGATCTCTCTGGAATGCAGCTAGTCGGAATTCCTAAAATTAAAATAGAAAACAAACAAAACTTGAAGGAATAATAAATAATGGCATCAAAAATACCAAAAAAAAAAATACCAAAAGTAAAAATCTTCAAAGACCTTCTTGCCATTGAGAAGCCTTAGGGTGGTCCATGTGATCAAAAGAACTCAATTTAAATGCCCCAACTCTTAAAACATTTAAAGATTCAATTAAAAGCCATCATGAACTTCTTTTTTTAATCCTCGAACGCCGCAAACACCATTTTGTGGCATTCCGATGACAATAGTGTTGAGCTGAGAAGAGTTCAAAAGCATTTTTCATCCTCCTTTTCCTTGTTGACTTTTCACATTGGGTTATGAAGAGTATCCAATTGAGTTTGTACTCTTTCCAATTTTTGTCTTTACAGAAATGAGAAGCTACTAAAAGAACGGATCACAATATATGCTATTTTAGAGTATTTTGGGAAGTGGTTGCTCCTTGCTTTAAATCTGAAATTTCTCTACAAAAATGATATTTTTTAGGTTTGAACCAAACAAACAAAATGAAGGTCATCTACTCTAGTTTCTACTCCAATTTGAATTTTGAAAAAATTCCTAATATTGCATATTTTATTGCAATTTGAACATGGGATATATTTTCAAAGTCTATTATTTTCTAATTCTAGAATGAGACGGAAATTTCATTTGCACCATTAAGTTTGTCATTGTGATATACACTCATAGTGAAATTTTCAGAATTTTTGAAATATTTTTCTATTTAATATAATTTTTCTTCACTTTTTCCTCAAAAATTCTTTAATAATTTAATTTCCAAACATTCACAATCCCCTGAGTCTCTATTTCCGACTGTCCACTCCTGCTAAATACATTAGAACTTTAAATCCCATTCCTTTATACCTTCCATGCCTCTGTTGTTTTCATTTTCAGACAATGCACCCAACGGAGGCGTCTTCATCTTTTGCAAAAGCAAGTACTCCTCCTCCGTTATGATAAAAGTAGGTTCACCTGGGCGTTGTCTCTTCTTCTTATTCTTGCCTTTCCTTTGTGCAATCTCTTTGTCGACTGTGCACACAGTTTTTGCTGCGCTTTTCCGGGACGAGATGTCATGCGTGGCTCTTTTCTGAGGTTCACCTGAGCTCGCATTAGACTAATCGACTCCCTGCTTTGTGACCGACTTCTTCTTCGGCCTCTTCACTGAATCCTATATTTCGAAGCCGTCTTTGTCATGCTTATTTCCCTCTGGCAAATCCATCACATGCATTCCCTGCAAACAAAAAGTCCATCCAATACAGCACTGGAGTTACATTTTCTATACTATCAGCCATCACAAGGAATGTACGACGTCAACCCCTGTGGCTCACAATCATGTTCACCATCATTGTTACCTGTGTCTGCAATTTCTAACAAAGAAGAACCTCGCAAAAGCTTTCAATGTGCAACCAACCAAAGCGGCAGTTCCTTCTCACAGATCACAAGTGTTTAAATTTCTAATTTGCAAATCATCTACGACAACCACCTGTGCACGCACTGCAGACCCCAGCAATGACCACCTTTAGTGGCGTGCAACGCCACCGCTTTACAACATAACGGTCATTCACTTCTTTTATACCTTCTTTCATAACGTGCATTACCTGCCTCTGCAATGTGAAACTTGCTCTGCAATATCAACGTCAGGGACCCTACGCACCAACATCATCTCCTCGTGGCCTACCCTTAACAATTTGCAGTCTAGCTGTGGCGCTGCCCACTTTACTTGGCATTAGTTGACATCGTGAACATTGGATAGAATCTTACGGACAAGCTGTCCATTCAATTCAATTTTGCACAAATCAGTAGCTGCAATTTCAGTCCACTCAAATCCGCATGTCACCATCCACCGTCCACGACGTCAAGTTTTTCACAGCATCACAGTACCACTTACCTCCGGGAAAGTCCACTTGAAACATTATCGCCAAATTAACTTCTACGCTATGGACATACAAAGCCCGGACAATTTCAAATGCAACAGCCATGTTAACTTACATGAAGATAAGACATAAATTGACTACTATTGAAACTATGATTAACTCATCTAAAACATTGAAGCAGTCCCACAGAACTTTCATTCCAGCATTGCTAAACAGACTTGTTTGTAAAGCCAGTGCTCGTGCTTCTCTTCCAATTCGTCGAAGTGGTAACAACCATTATAGAACCAGGATATGCAATAAATGTTCTCGTTGTACACGTCGTCAATGCTGTTGTGCATGAAGTCCTTCCTACCTACTATTCTACGTTCATAGTAGTATTGGTGATCGGTATAGTGAACTACCAAGTCCTCCAAGTATGCGTCACGGTCCTCTTCGTACTGTTTAGCCGGGTTCTGTGCACCAGGATCCTCGCTATCTCCTACGTCTTTGACGTTTGATTTGGTAAGCCTTTGGAAAGTAGCCTCCATGCTACACATTTGGTCACCACTTCTTGGGAATGTCATGTGCCATGCACCCCATGTGACAACATTGTCTTCATCTGCAGGGAATACATTCTATGGTTCACTGCTTTTGCCTTGGGCAATGCAGTCAAATTCGGTCCCTACAACGTACTCCCCGCAAAATAGGGACGTTATGTTCAATAACTGCAAATTAAGAGAATCAATGACGGCGAAGCTGTATTACTATTACACATATTTGTCTTGCCCAGTCGAAATGCAAGCTCAGGACTCCGTACCACGGCAATTGTAATGTATTATAGACAAGCGCATCCACAGACTCTCTTTGTCTGCCTCACGGAAATGATAGGCACTAGTAGCGGAGGAAAATTTTGTAACGACGTACATGATGGGAATCACATATCACGTTTCTAGCTACTGGAAATCCGAAGTGGAGTAGGGACATGGAATTGCTTTTCTTCCAGAACAACGTCAGAAAGAGAATCTAAACGTCAATTAAACGCCACAATATTATCAAAAATGAATGTCCAATTACACTCCCACGAAGCAGATGACTGCAGCTGGCTGAATTAGACAACAACATTTTTGAGTACCCTGTCTCCGATTAGCCTAATCTGCTCCCAATTGACTGTGCTATTTCTAGTAAACAGGACTCTGTTACAATTTCCTTCATGCTGTACGCTCTAAAACAAAAGGAACACAAGGCTCTTTTCCTTTTCTGATTCACTGTCTTTGTGACCCACAAGGAGATTAAGAGGGTTCCGTAGCTTTGACAAGGAAAAACAGGGAACAAAAACTGTTGATGACATACACAGAAAATTCCCTTTTGGCATGTTATTTTTTGGTAAGGACCTCCTACAAGTACTGAAACTTTGCTAAACCCCATGCAATCATCCGCAATTGGAACACAACGGTGTCAACCTTCTACAACACATTTCAAGAAATACACTTCCAATGTGCCGTGCCCTGCATCTGCCTACAATTCAATTTCACATTGGATATAAGCTAAATAAAGCAACGTAGGAATGGCGCATACGTCCAAAGGAAGCAATACCTATTTTAATTCAAATTGCTAAGGCAACAACGTACTGTGGACAATTTTGGGAACTTGCACTCAATCCGCCCGAAGAATGTCGGAATGAGCCTGCACTCCACTGCTGCACGTCCGCTTTGACGCACTACCTCTGCTGTTGCCCTACTTGAAGTCCCTTTCCTCAATTCACTGTAGCGTAGGTGTTATCACTGCCGTCGACGAAGCCATCATTTTCTGTCTCGCTTTCCTAAGTATTCTTCTTTATCCTACTCTCCAGACTGGTTTCTGTCAGACTCGAATTAAGACACCTCCGGATTGCTGGCGGGTACGTACTCCTCGTCGGGGTTGATGGCGCTGTCAGTGCAGTCTTCTGAACGGAGATGCACTGACTGACCTCTGATATCTGTCTTTGCGCGACCAACAAACTCTTTCTGGCCCTCTGCTTCTTCCCGGTGGATGTCTACGTTGTCTTCGTCTTTGTCGAAGGTACTCCAACACTAAGATGGCGAGTCGGGATTCCAGAAAATCTCCCCACCCTCTTCGTCGGTTTGCTCCTGCCTTCTGCCGCTTTTGCTTTCAGAAGTGTTGGAACCCTGTGGTGCTGGTGAGCGAGTCCGTGCAGCCCTCAATGCCAAACTGCGTGAACGGTAGCTTCTGAGTTCGGTAAATTGCAACTGGAATCCGTCCAATTGATGCAATGTTAGTGAGAAAACAGAGTAAGACTATGCCGCCGAAAATGGGATTAGGGGAAAGTTGGACGACCGGCATCCTGCAAAAAATCTTAGTAACGCGATGGACTTCGACGGCATCCGACGAATAGAACTGCACCTTCCTGTTCACAAAATTTCATCCATCCACGGCACGATGGCGCGTTATTGTGGCTTTGGGAATTGTGCCTTAATGAGAGGGAAGCGGCGTAACTCTATTCAGGGGAAGTTAGTTGCACATTCTCACAAAGTCGTCTCCACCTCATTGTCAGCTTTTTCATCTATTCATGGAACCCGGCCTTGCTGGACGTATGAACGCTCATTCTCCGCGGCATTGGCAATGTTGCATGTGCATGGCAGGTTGTGTACGAAGCTGCATTGCCCCACAATTTTAGTAATCTATGTTGCGTAGTGGTTTATGAAATATTACTACATAGGCGGCGTAAATTATAGGAAAGGCTGCTGCAGGCGTGCTTGTCGGCACAAGTTCAGTACCCTTGGATTTTCCAAACCAACATTGCCGCTGCAAAGCATTTACCACAAGTAAGAAAGCAAGGAATACGGCATGACTTACAGGGACTTCCTTGCGTTGCAGCGCTTCCTGAGACTGAAATTTTTCTCAACAGTTGTCACCAGCCGCTTCGTTTCCAAGGCTAAAGGTACAGGCATTTTGGCCTCTTTGGAAATTGACACAGGTTCTCTCCGAAATGAGCGGTGGATATTTCAGAAATTACCCACAGCAAGAAGGCGTGCAAATGCAATTCAAGGTTGGTGACACTATAAAAAGGCAGTTTCCTCTGTATCTCCTGCTAAGCTGAACTCCACAGCTGCATGCTTCTTCTGATTACCAAGCTACGTTGAATGAGCAAGGACTCCCCTCGGTTGTCTACGTCCATTAAGGTATGTACATTTTCCATTTTTTTTCCTAATTCCATAGACTTCTCATCGCCCTTTGTATGATGCATATTTAAATCTTCAATGTTGATGTGACAAGACCGGCTATCCACATTTACTAGACAGATATGCAAATCTGCACTGTTTATGTAGCACTCCGTCCCATCCGACTGCCAGTGCCGGGTGTACTCTTGCTATGCAAGGTACTCAATGGAAATGGCATGATCACGGTTTGATTTGATTTGAAGTGACTCCTGAATTCATGAATGGGAACTCATTCTGAAGCAAGTTATGCATTGTCCGTAGTCTTTTTGAACTTCCTGGCTAGAAGGACTGTCTTCTGAAATTGCTCGCTCCATTTTCTCTGCGTCTAGTACATTTCCTAAAATGTTGATGGCATTTGTTCCCATTCTGTGTACACTTGAAACTTGGAATTCTAAAATTGACATGCCTTCATCTTGTGAGCACGAAGAGGACATCCAATTTCGATCTTAAGAAGAAAAGGAAAATGTAGTGGTGCTCTTCAAATTGTAAGCAGTTCTGCAATAGTCTCTCTAGTGTATTAAGTACAGTCGCCTTCTCCGGAGATGTAGCTCTCTTGAATATTTGCACCTCCTCTGTTGTCGGCTTTGGCAGGCCGGTCGGTTACCAATTGGAGGTCCGATAGAAACGTTTAAGCTTGAAGGCGGTGTTCTTGAAATCTATGGCGTATTTTGTACTTGCGCTCTCTGATGTTTGTGTCCCATGCATCCAGCAGAAAAAGACAACACGCTTCAACAAGATTAGTGCGACACATGTTCAAGCATAGAATCCGCAAAATTTGCAACTTCTAAGGTGAGGACATACTTACTGTCATTCTGAGTCACCGTTGTTCGTTTCGTGTCATGTACTTAGGCATAACTCAGTGCAAATCTCCATTCTACTGCACAATAGTCCTTCTCATAGGAACGGCAAGGTTGCATTCTAAGTCACTACAATGGAGAATGCTCTCTTTGCCATGTCCACGTGATTTTTTCCACAGTATTGTCGTTCTGCTAGGATATAAGACAAAGAAGCATGAGCGGTACACCAGATTCAAATGTCACTGTACCACTCCTCGCATTTGTCTTAAGAGATATCATTTCATGAGTCCTGTGCATTTGTTTAAGACGGAGTCACACATTCCCTTTGCGGGCTGCTGGGAATGCTTGTGTGCTTGTGCCCTTCCCTGTGGACTGGTTTGAATTTGCAATCCTCATTTTTCAGGGCGGCGGCATCTTCTAATTGCCACGTCTGTTTGAGACGAGTATAGGACTGGTGCAAAATCGAGTAAGTGCAATGAAGAAGCCTTACTGCAGCGACGATGCCAAAACGGAAACACATGTATAAGACAAAGGTAAGTCTGCAGTGCTATGTTGTTTCTTTTCCTGGGCGGGACAAGTGTTGCCTTTGCTGTCTCAAAACAAATTAGCAGCTGCAAAAGTAGATGGGTGAACGTGCCTCTAAAATGCGGTCGCACTGCAGAGAGAATGCGAGTATATGGAAAACTATGGGCGCAACAAAGAAGTCCTTGACATCATGCTACAATGGTTAATAGATTACATAGAAGTGAAGTGGCAAAAGTACACTTACAATACAGGGGCCATTGGTCGTGTGGCACTAGCCACACTTCATTCAGCAAGGTCCTGAATTATCTGGTCTAATACAAGGACATTGAGACCCATACGTTGGAACCGCGTCTTCGAAGAGCCCTGATGGTTCAGGGTATCCTCTTTGCAGAGTAATAATGACTGCATGAGGGAATTGTGCGCCTTATAAAAAGAGTGTTAAATACCAGTAGTTCTCAAAGTAGTTTTTTGGAGTTTTGGGCCGTGCCGGACACAGAGATGTTGTTGCTTCAATTTCTTGCTGCGGAAATTGAATGTTGTGGCAACTTTTAACGTTAAAAGTGTTTGCATATACTTTTCCAAAGTGCCGTGAATGGAGATTAAATGCATGCCAACTAGTTGTTTTGTATTTCAAACTTTGTAACCGCATCCCTTGCGAAGTCATCACGTGGAAAACAATGATTGTGTGCTGCAATGCAATTGTGCTCCTGGTCAACGTAGTGTCGCATTCATGTACAAACTCATCACTGTGGTGGTGTTCCATTTGTTGTTGAATTCTGTAAGTTGAAGCTGAATTTATTGCAATGTTGAGCACAGACTGCATTCATGTGTTGAAAGAGAAGGCGTTCCTCTGGAGTCGGTTTTGGTTATTTTCAACGAGGTATTGTTGGGTTTCTGCCCCCGAGTCTGCCCTAGTCTACATGCACTTTGTTTCGTGGAGGCGTTTGCATATAATTACTTTTGAATCCATTGTACTGACAAGAGCGGGCGTGCGCATTCCAGGTGCGTTCCCATGCACTCAATCTGCAATCATTTTTATCACAACAATTAGCATATTCAGTACTTCAGTAATCACGAGTATTGGAGGCCACAAGATGGGAATGTCAATAAGAAAATGAATAAGGAAATGGTTAATTTTAAATGGTTCACGGCCTAGCTATTTTTTCTGAAGGGAAGAATAGCTAGGCAGCCTCAAGTGCTATGCCAAGTTCCTAGTTCAATTTAAAATGAAAGTGATGTTCCAGATGCAGCTACAGTTGGAGGTGTGCAGGAGTAAGGTAGTGCCTGGAAGGAGATCATTAAAACTTGTAAGGAACTACTGTATTCATGTTCTCGGAGGTTATATAGTAGGGTCATGTCCTGAAACTGCTGGTAAGAGAATAAGCATGTGTACAAGACGTAGTGGGCCATGATAGGTAAGTACAGGAACTTCAAACAACCTGCTTCGGCGTCCAATCTAGATGTGGATTGAATTATTCAATCAGGAGTTTGATTTTGGCCATGCAGTGTGTAATGCTTCAAGTTTGTTGACAAGGTTCTGGACGTGTGCTTATTTTATCACCTCTGCTTCATTGTTTCAAGCGGCAGAGCACGTGCAGCGCATTGAGCAAGGCAATGCAGATTGAATGCACAGAATAGTAAACGAACTCATGTTTTAGTTCCGGAAATACGAATGCAGTCAGTAGTTTCGTTAGGGTACACCTTATTCTGCACAATGATAGACATTTTGTTCCATGTTATACGTGGAACATGACTGTGATGCAGAAATGTGGTTGTGGAAGGTGTTTCAGTTCTGGAAACCTCATAAGTAGACGCCGGTATAGGAAGAAGGCGGACGTGCAAACCAAAGATGACATCAAAAGAGAAATTATCGGCGGCATATCACATCAAACGAGCCATCGCTTCAAAACAAGGATTATAGGAGTACTTGTGCACATGTAAAAAGTGCTGAGGCGCGAGGCAGCTGAAGGTTGAGACAATTGCCAGGCACCACAGGGTACATGGCCGAGATCCGTACCTCTAGTACCCTTTTCTAGTGAGCTTCACTTCAACAAGATCTTTCGTACGATTTGTAGCTCCCAGACATATTCCGTCATCTTCATTTACTGCTTTCCGGTAGTACATTGTGGTTCCACTTACAGAGTTTTCTCAGGAGTTTATGGTTAACCAATCTTTAATGCCGTAAATTTCATGCAGACCGACAGTGGGCACAGCATCAAAAATCCTACAGATGAAGGTATGGAAGGAGAAGAATACTTTTGTGGAGTGGAAGCGGATCAGAGAGGACCGGATGAGTTTGTGTGGCCAGAGAGAACGTTAGTTGATGTCACAGCTGCTGTTGAGCATGCATATGTACAAGAGCAAAATGACGTGGAAGCGGATTTGGAATTTGAAACGCATGGTCCAGCTTACGAGGAGTTGCTGCGGGAGTCGAATGAATCAATCTTTGAATGATGCAAGTTGAACCGACTGGAAGTTTCCATTGTGCTCATCACGATGTACAGCTTGTACTCGATTCCTTACACTTGACGAGTTGCTGAAGTTTGTTTCCTAGGACTTGCTTCCCAAGTCGAATTGTATGCCCCGCACTACATACAAAGCCAGGCGAATGGTTCTAAAACTTGGATTGTCGCATGAAGCTATCCATACCTGCTCTGATGGACATGTACTGTTCCAAGGAGACAAGGCAAACTTGGTGGCATGTCTGCATCCAGGCTGTGGGAAGTCAAGATACGTAGAAGATTCAACAACTGTTTCGTGCAAAGTGCTACGTTATTTTCCGATTATAGAGCAATTATGCCAAATGTTCAAGTGTCCCCAAGTTGCAGAGATGTTGACGTTCCATGCGAAAACAACTCCAAAGACGGTGTTACGAAATTGGTAGTGGACGGGGAGCAATGGAAATATGTGAATGACATGTATCCAGATTTTGCTGCCATTCCTACAAACCTCCGCATAGGTCTTGTAGGAGATGGAGTCAATCCGTATGGAAATCAGTCTACAAAGCATTCCGTCTGGCCTTTTCTTGTGGCAATTTACAATTTGCCTCCGTGGATGACAACTAAGACTTTCTTCCTCAAACTTGTGCTCCTCATTCCTGGTCCACAGGCGCCTGCAACAGAGGTGATTGACGTTATCATGGAGCCCTTGATAGAAGATTTGCTGAAATTGTGGGACGGGATTCCAGCAATTGATGTGTCGAAGCCTGCTTATCAGAGAAACTTCACCTTGCGTGCCATGTTGATGTGGATGGTGCATGACTTCCCAGCATACGGGCTTCTCTTGGGGCAACAAACTAAGGGCAACAAAGGTTGTCCAGTGTGTGCAGAGGAAACGCCCTCAGAACATTCTGGCATTTTGCGCAAGATGGTATACTTTGGAGCCCGTAAATTTCTGGACTTGCAACATCCTTTCAGAAATGCCAGAAGAGCATTTGATGGGTGAGCAAAGAAACGCCCTCCTCCCCAGCGTAAGAGTAGCCATCAAGTGTACGCCAACGGTTTAGAGCGACAGCATTTCATCAGGGAGGGTGGAACGGAGGAGTTGGATGAAAATACGGTGAAGAATCACGGAGTGAAGCGTGTCAGCATTTTTTACCGCTTACTATATTGGATTGTAAGTACTGTGTACCTTTTCGTTAACATGGAATGCATATTTCATAAATACACATCCGCAGAGAGTGCTTGTGTGAATTAGCGTAGATGAGGGGTACGTGGGGATCGGCAGTAATGCCGCAAAGAAGGAGTTTGCATGCGGCAAAAGCAACGGAAACGTTAAACTACTGCTGAACAAACGTTAAACTATTGCTGAATAAACTGTAGTACTGAGAGATTAGGTAGGCTACTCAGGAAAACAGGAAGAAGGCGTATGCTGAAATATATGGGAAATGTGTTGCACGTTCTTGTCGACGAACCCTTAATTGCAGTAAGAGTGGAGGAAGTTTGTGTCGTGAGCAAATGAGTTGTAGCAGTGAGTACCAATTGTATGAGGGGTTGCTATTCTTTAGGTCTTATCATCGGCCGAGGGGAAGACATTGGTAGTCTTATTAGTAGAGCATTTCTCGTAAAATTTACGTGAAGCTCAGAGGATGAGTGACCGCTAATGGTTGTCAGGTACATCGACTTCAGGGATGGAGGTCTTGAATTTCTTATGCAGATTACTCCAACTATGCAACGTTGAAGGAAAAGTGTGGTTGATGGTTATGTTCGTAGACGCGCATTGTACAGTAAGTCACGGTTGTTGCTATGCGGAGACTCCTGGAACGTCAGTCATGACATGTACGTCCACAGCGGTCGTGTGAATAAAGCACGGTCAGGTAGAATGGGTAGGTCCATGCTGGACATGAGCAAAGCAATAGTCCAGAGAGTGAAGGAGGTGTACTTGACCATGCGCAATAGGCACAGGTTACACGGAATTCCACTTTGTGAATTCAAGCATTTTGTGAAAGTAGGTGCATGATTATTTGGATTTTTCTTAACTTCAGCTCTGGCTTCCAATGTATAATGTGAGTTTTTTTAATTTGGAAGTTGGAACGTTGGGGACCTCAGTCTGACGCTTCAATATTTTGGCATTTTAGGATCTACCTTGCCGGCACACTTTGGACGTGATGCACTGCGAGAAGAATATATGTGAAACTTTATTGAAGTTCCTTCCAGGCCAGAAGGATACGCCTGCGGTGCGTCTCGATTTGCAAGGTCGACAAGTGAGGGAGCACTTGTGGGTTCGAGAAACTTTTCCTAGGAGCGACAAGTTTGTCATGCCAGATGCGGAATATATGTTATCCAGTTTGGATAGGGTCATTTTCTTCTAGACGATGTGTGAAATGAAAATGCCTAGCCAATATGTGTCTAATATTTGCAGGAAAATAGAAAAGGGAAAGCTTTGAGGGCTAAAGTCTCATGACTTCCATGTGATAATGCAGTAAATTCTCCTAGTATGCATACGGAATATTGAGAACCAGGAATTAGCATGCGCCATAATCAAATTGAGCAAGGTATTTCAAAGAGTGTGTAACAAGTTCATCAACACTAACTCAAAAGACCAACTGCTACAAGACATTGCGGAGTGCATGGTATTACTGGAGAAGTATTACTGGAGAAGAATTACTGGACATCAGCATTCACTATAATGCTTCACTTGCCTTATCATATCGTAAATGAACTATTTATTTGTAGACCCATCCATAATTGTTGGATGTATCCTTCAAACTGGGACCTCTTCAACTGTCACCATCTTCCTTCCACGAGAGTCATAATGAATATATCTGTAGACGTCCATCTTCAAGAAGGCTCTCTGCTTGAACGTTGGATTATGGTACATGCGCTCATGGAAGGCTCAAATCTTCTCTCTCGAAAATAGTTAAACACAATTTTCGATGCAACAAACTTAGATGGAAACTGTGTTGATGAACAGTTGTGTAAGCAGATCCTTTGACTTCAGGGAAGTTTGGCAATAAGAGTTTCTGAGGATATTCAAATATGGTTTGCTAGGTGTCAAAGATGGTGGGTTCTGAAGATTTGCTTAGAGGCAATTGAATTATCCCGCGATTCATGATCATGCAGGCTTGCACCACGACAGTGGACAAGCTTAATAGGCCAAGCCAATAAAGAGTAAATCTGCTCTTGGGAGATGTCCTCTTTTGAATGAGTCTTCAAAATGAATATTGCAACATGAATGTCGCCCAAAGGACCATCAGCACCAAGAACCAAGTTTGAATTTACACTATGGCAAATACCTTCACCAACAACTACTCCGCCTTCATTGTACAAAGTGACGCAGTAAATGTGTTAATAATATAGTTTCTTTACAAAAATTAAACCGCGAAATAACATTATGTTTATGAACGTCTATTGCAATTCAACTCAACCCACGTTGAATTGAATTGAATTTCAAGATTGAAAATGATTATGTAATGTGATTTACCTCGATTGGCATTGATATGACATTTAGCGCATCTTGAGCTAAATTGCAGTAGACAGACAATAAAGTGTTATGTCAAAGACAAATGAATTGCAATATCTAAAATATCAATTGGAAAAGACATGTGATTAACCCCTAAAGGTTTTTGACTATGTTTTCACCAAAAACACTCCAAAACTGTCATTTCTAATACAAGTACCAAATTTTAGAAAAAAACCATTTTTAGACACATGTACTCGTAAGATCTTGTAGTGCACTGGTTTGAAAATATGTGGAAAAAATTTCATAGTATCCAAGTATCTATTATTTCGTATCTAAAATAATAGATACTCCCTCAGCATCGCAATTAAGCTTGGGTCAAGCTGAATTACGATGCCAATCCAACTAAATAATGAAATGTAGACATCTACTGAATTGCAATTCAAGATAGACATTTGCCATTCATTGATTGGCATTGACAATGCTTACTCAATTTTGTATTTGTTGTCCTTGCATTTCATGTTTTCAAGAATCGCACAGCCCACATTGCACTAGATTTTCATTTTGTTACACCACTCCAGAAATGCAATCGATCAAAGTGAGATAGTCTCCAAAATACACGCCGAAAATCATGGAATCCAATAACTCAACACTAAATATCTATTAATGCCCCGATATTTCCGGAAGAGAACTGCAGTTCAGCTTAGTCGGCGCTGAATTGCAATTTAGTGTGACTCGCGCTGAATTGCAATAGAGGGCCAACTATGCTTATAAACTTAATATATTTCATTGTATTGCAATTCAACGGGGTCAGCGCTGAATTGCAATTCAATACATGTCTACATTTCATTATTCAATTGGATTGGCATTATAATTCAGCTTAACCCAAGCTGAATTGTAATGCCAAGGGAGTATCTATTATTTTAACCCCTAAAGCCCTAAACATGCTTTTTTGAGAACATAGCGTTTTTGGGCAGCTCACTATGAGTGGAGTTTTTAATTTTTTTCTTTAAAGTTTTTACACAAATTTTTTCCAAAGAGTAGCTTTAAGGCCCAACAATTTTCATGACTTTTGACTACATTGTTAAAAAGTTATATATGATATTTGATTTTCAATGCTCAGCGGGCAGCTCAAAGAATTCTTAAAAAATCACTTTTTAAAAAAATAAAAATTTGAAATTAGTTCTCTACATTTATATATATATATATATATATATGAAAAGCTTTGAATCATTCCATTTTGATTAATGGGATGAAAATTATGAGGTGTTCTAGTTTGTGGGCAGTTATGGATTCCCTATTCTAAAATGAACTTTGAAATCCTTTATTAAACTCAATTTTCAATATTTTTGAAAGAAAATAAAAGCATTGGGTATAGATCGGTTACTACAACATTATAACCATTGGAATTGGCATTTTTCAATTCTCTAATTAAATTCTTAACAAATTAGTGTTTTTAATCATTTACTATTTTTTTCTACTTACTATTTTTTTCCTATATGTTGTACAATTCGAAATGATCTGAAATTTTTCAAGCATATAGCCAACTTGACTTCAGAAATGAACTCCAAGAGAAACCACCATTTAAGACATTTATTCATACAAATATGACTTTGTGCAGTGCAGCTGCCCTTTTTTTGCAAGGACAAAAAAAGGGTTTTTCTCAATTCAAACACTAATATCTTGCAATCTACATGGTGGAAAATTCTGAAATTTTTCCACATATTTTCAAACCAGCGCACTACAAGATCTTACGGTTACATGTGTCCAAAAATGGGTTTTTTCTAAAATTTGGTACTTGTATTAGAAATGACAGTTTTGGAGTGTTTTTGGTGAAAACATAGTCAAAAACCTTTAGGGGTTAATCACATGGCTTTTCCAATTGATATTTTAGATATTGCAATTCATTTGTCTTTGACATAACACTTTATTGTCTGTCTACTGCAATTTAGCTCAAGACGCGCTAAATGTCATATCAATGCCAATCGAGGTAAATCACATTACATAATCATTTTCAATCTTGAAATTCAGTTCAATTCAACGTGGGTTGAGTTGAATTGCAATAGACGTTCATAAACATAATGTTATTTCGTGGTTTAATTTTTGTAGAGAAACTATATTATTAACACATTTACTGGATACGCTTTCTTTTCAAATGACATGGCCTCAGCAATCAATCTAGACAATCCAATGGACGAATCGGATGAGGAACTCCAAGTTCCTCAAGGAATGAATGGAGACATGCTAGACTGCAAAGGTATTCCGCGTAGACTCTGGAATACAAAGTGCGTCACTTTGTACAATGAAGGCGGAGTAGTTGTTGGTGAAGGTATTTGCCATAGTGTAAATTCAAACTTGGTTCTTGGTGCTGATGGTCCTTTAGGCGACATTCATGTTGCAATATTCATTTTGAAGACTCATTCAAAAGAGGACATCTCCCAAGAGCAGATTTACTCTTTATTGGCTTGGCCTATTAAGCTTGTCCACTGTCGTGGTGCAAGCCTACATGATCATGAATCGCGGGATAATTCAACTGCCTCTAAGCAAATCTTCTGAACCCACCGTCTTTGACACCTAGCAAACCATATTTGAATATCCTCAGAAACTCTTATTGCCAAACTTCCCTGAAGTCAAAGGATCTGCTTACACAACTGTCCATCAACATAGTTTCCATCTAAGTTTGTTGCATCGAAAATTGTGTTTAACTATTTTCGAGAGAGAAGATTTGAGCCTTCCATGAGCGCATGTACCATAATCCAACGTTCAAGCAGAGAGCCTTCTTGAAGATGGACGTCTACAGATATATTCATTATGACTCTCGCGGAAGGAAGATGGTGACAGTTGAAGAGGTCCCGGTTTGCATGCATAAAGATGCATGAAGGGGTCGTCAATAATATGACAAACTCATGGAGGTGGTTTCAAGTTCCAATAGAGTTAGTTAGCGCAACAATTGAAAGTATGTATTTCAACTCAAAACAAGATGAAGTGTAGCTTTTTTTTGGTTCAAGAATAAGGTGTAAGGCCTGTGTATTTTAGCTTGAGTCGAGCTAATATGTGCGGCAAACTTTTTCATGGTCTGCAAAACTATTTTGATTGTGTGGTTGTATATCAGTGTATGCCTTCTTCATCTCTAGAGTTTTACAAATTGTGGTTCTGATTTAAGCTCTTTTTGTGTCAGATGGAGAGTGCATTTGAACCCTCTGTGCCAGATGAGGTGTTCCCATGCGAGGCGTTTGCGGATTCCATCCTAGACTACAAACAGTATGTGGTACTGAGCAGCGGGAACTTTCTCTACTTAGCATTCACTGTCAATTCTTATATGGACTTTTTTGTTAAGCCCATCAAAGACAGTGTGGTAGACAGCCCTCCAGATTGGAAGCCTCGCCTGCCAATTTTGTGCTTGCCATTTCCTTTGCGCTCAAGGGAAAACCAAGCTTCTTCAATGTTGCCAACCGCTTCGGACAAAGGAACGCAAGGGAGGCTGTACGGAGACGCCAACTATCCTATGTCGAGTGCGGAATTAGAGGCCAATGTCTCGGAGAAGCCATGTGAGATAATGGTTCCCGCCCTTGTTGTTCCACCGTTGCTTTCTTGCTAACGCGCACCATCACATGTGGGGAGATTGAAGAGAAAACATGATGAATCGTCGCAAAGTCAATGCTCCACTACAAGTTGGGACTCTTGGGAGCTTAGATCGTTACACCCACAACGGGTAGATCACATGCGTCATGCCGGGAAAATTGCTAAAGGTTATAGTCAAGGGCCAGAAATTTTGAAGGCTTGGGAGAAGCTGAAGAGTACGTCACGTAGTTGATACCTTCCTGGCTACACTAAATGGCTAAATAATGTAGATATAGAAACATGTGAATAGATGTTTCATGGAACTAAATGTTTCCAAATATCTAACAAAGGGATAGTATATAATGGTAATGTCCATTATTGGATATTACAAAACCCTTTTTTGGATATCTTCTGATTGTGAGCTATGCAAACCATTAAAATATTACAAACCGGGTAGTCAAAATATCACATCTTCATTGCGCGTGGTAGTCATGCAATTAGAAGTTTAAAGAAATGAGAACATGGTCATTGATGAATGAAGTGGATGCTGAGCTTTGACCTGGATCTAGGTACAAATAGTATAGAAACAAAAACGTCCAGGCATCGCTCTAAAGACATTCATCAATGATACTCCAAACTATAGCATGTGGAGTGTGATTTCTGAGAGTTCTAGAGTGGTGTCTAGATGACTTGTTTCTACAATTTTTGTGCCCTGATCCAGGTCATAGCTCAGCATCCACTTCATTCTTTAATCACCATGCAACTTGTTTTGGATGTCATTGCATTCCATTTTACGTGTTGCATACTTGAAATTCTTCTTTGTTTCTCTATTATGTGACTCCAAAGATTCTCATGCCATTGAAAAAAGACTCCCATTTCACTGGAAAACTCCCAAAATAACGAATATGATGTTCCAATAAGTGCAGCATCTGGAGAATGTAGGGATTGGAATTAGGAAATTGGTAAGTGCCAGGGATGTGAGAACAGAGAGCTCTGTCAATATAAGAACAATGTACATGAGAATCAAGCTACTATGCAGATGGTGAGTACTTTTTGGCAATGACCTTGCCCCTTGAAGTCCTGTCTATCAGTAATGTGGGTGAACGTCTGCCAAAGAGTGTTGGATAGAAGCAAGTAGCAGCGCAGTGTATAGGGCCATCATCAATGTGCATATGAATAAATTGTACAGAAGTGTTTATTCAGTGGCAAGCACATGCACAGAATTTGTTAGATCTTCATAGCAATAGTTGATACTGAGCATCACAATAGAGATGGTGGTTGCTTTAGGATGTGTTGCAGATGCACGTATTGAAGGCTGCTATATATGAAGGAATACTTCCAGTTAGGAAGTATAGACACGGAAAAATCTACGTTGTAACCCTGTGGACATGCTCCAAATCAAAACTGCTGTTATGTTCTTTTTTCCCATTAGTGCCTCACTCAACTATAAGTTTGTGCATTGATCCCTATGTGGTACAGTCATCTCACTGAATGGATGTTATGTATTGTATCCAGTAGTCTGCAGAACAAAGGCTTTGGCGGATGAAAAGCACATGATCATTGACTAATTTGAATGAACAAACTTGTAATGATCACATTCAGTACAGAAGAAATGCTTCTTCCCTCTGCGTGTACACTAATTGTGTACAAGAGGACTCCCTAATCCCTTTTTTTTATCAAGAAAACCAGTTCTTGTTGATTTCAACATATTTATGTTGTTTCGGTCTTGGTTTTGCTCAACATTCTAGTAGTGGATTTTTGACGCTAAAACTAAACTTCAAAAAGAATCTAAAGAAAGTTCAAAAATATAAACTATTAAAAATAGCAATTTTGTAAGGTTTTATTGAACTTCAAAGGAAATAACAACACTACATTTGGGTACCTTGGGGATTTAGAAGTTAAGTGGTCACTTCAAAATTGAATTCATGATTCTATAAATATTAAACTTTATAGAACTTTCCAAGGTCATTAAAAATCGCATTTCTTACCTTTAGCTGTGGAATACCAGGACAAAAAAAGTCCTAGATCTCTAAGAAAAAAACTTTGGTGTTTGATTTAGATAAATATACCATGACTTCCAAAAGTAGTGGGCCTCCATCTAAATTGGTCTCATACATAGAGAAATAAGAATTAGAAAGTGAAATTTAGACATGTTGTTTTAGAAGAGGGATTCGATCTTCATGTGCAGTTTCACTTAGTATGTAGACCTACTATTATTTGTATAAAATTTCAATGCAAAAAAAGAATTTCTGTGAAAATGAACATCCATCAACAGCATTTCCATCAATAAAATTCCAAAATTTATGAAACTTGTGACATGTGATTCTAATCAAGATGTACATTTTAAAATGGGATACTTGTACTACAAATGGTAGTTTCTTAGCATTTTCGATGAAAACATAGTTAAAGAACTTTAGGGATTCAGGGTTGCAATGAAACACTACAAATTTTTTGATCATCAACCTTATTGACATTGAACATGAGAAGCTTTCAGTCATTGGTAACAAAATCAATTCAACAATTGGGAACAAAATGCACTGGGAACCAAAATTATGGAATGTTTGCACCTCAAAAATAAAAATCTAGATTAAATACACAAAACTACACAGCCTGCATGTATAATAATATATATTCTTTCAAAGTTTTGCACTTTATATCAAAAAAATGGTTTATACGTTAACATTGCTATTCCAAAATGGGAGACCAATAATATGCTCAACATTGTGGTTCATGCTAAAAAAGATAACATCATGTCCTACTATATGATAGAGTTCTGGAAAACTACTTTGGAGGGCTTCATAAACCATGGCTTTTCCATTAGCAATCCACCACCTCACCACACATTGGTCTTTTGTGAACATCAACCTCAATCAATTCACGTGACTTCATCACAAAGTATCGTGATGTCTTGACATTTTGGAGTATGCCTTTATCAACGTCAACGTCATTTCCAACTCTCATCAATTGGATAATTTTTCCAATAGAAAATGAATCCAATTTGATCGTATATTTGTGTGTTGCTTGCATCATCTCTAGATTCATATCCAAGATCTTTGTTGATTACATGTAAACCAATTCTAGAGCCACCCCCCATTTTCCTTTGAAGAAATGATCAAAGTCTTCCGGTGTTCTATATCCATAATGCAAAGAGTATCCTTCTTGAATACGACTTGCAAGTCTCCAATCACAAATCCCGATGTTGATAACCTCCTCCGAGTACCCGGGAAAATGCAACAATGTGTTGTGGGGAGACAAGTCATTGTATAACACCCTTGACTTGTGCACGTGACTTGTGACATATAGCAGAGCCCATGCCAACTTTGCCTTGTGCCTTCGATAGAGGCTAATTTTTTTAATCCCTTCCCCTGTAAGTTCTCCGTGCTATTTGATTTGATGCCATTCAACATGTGGCCAGACCTTGTCGTTGAGCACAATCATTTCCTTCAAATGACCACCATTCCACCATAATGTGTATGCCTCCATTGTACTGTCGTGGACAGCTAAGAATTTAATAAGGGCGCGGTGATTTAACGAGCATACAAGGGCCTTAGCGGACCGGTCCACCCTTGCAGCATGCATGTTTGTTGTCTTTGACATTGTGCCTGCAAAATGTACATACAGTGGGATTATCTCCATTCCTTTGATGTGTACTTTGCGCACCTTTTTGTAGCCACCTTGCATGTCATATCCAGTGAGGGGAACCACTTTTGCGTTTGAATATATCTACGATACACATGATGCACCATCCCGCTACAATTGAGCCTTGATTGAATCATTTTGCCACCCAATATCCATAGTATAGTGCTTTGACAATCTTTTAGCTGTTTGTTGTCAGTAGCCCATCTTCTTGCGGAATTCCTTGGTTTCTTCACCTTCTGGAAAACCTGGCACTTGAGGTCAAAACTGAAGCATTAATTTTTGGGTGTTGAATATGCATGTTTGCAAGCAATTGGCCATTGAGGTGTGCCATTGGTTATAGTATAGATCATATACGTTTTGATAATCTACAAAGTCCTCGCACTTCTCTATAATTAGTTCTTGCAAATCATTCTTCAACTTCTCAATTCCCTGTTGGTTATGCCTCAAGTACCTCTTTTCCAAGACAGGTACTGTTTTATCCTTGTACCATTGCAGGGCCACCTTATATGCAAAGCCTGAATAACTTGGCGGAGGATAATGCGGGTCTTTTTTGTGTCCTGTCCTTGCCTTCTTTGGCATTGATAACCCAGCAGCACCCATTTCCTCACTTGAACGTATATCTAGGGTGAATGCACGGTTAAGTAGACCACTTCTCATGTCACAATGCTTTTTTTAGTGACATCTTTGCATTGCAAGCCACATTGTAGAAGATTGACTATGCCGTTGTAGCTATAAATTTGAACATACATTCTCAACTTGAATACAGAGATAACTATGTAATTATTTAGAAGGTCTCTTCTTTAAATAACGAACATTGTACTTTTAAAGTTGCAGAATAAATTTTGCAAACATCATATAGCATTGTATAAGAGTCATTTTATTGAAGAGAACATTCTTGTTATTGTATAAGTGACTCATCATGTGTTGTAATATAGATTGAAGTGCTTAGAAATTATAATGTTTTCCTTCATAATGATTTTAAAATAGTAGTTATGGACTTTTAAAGGGTCTGAATTGAATCATATTTTCAAAAGTCCATAGAAGAGTCAAAACAATGTGTTTTCCAAAAAAAAAAAATTAATATCCTAAATGTTGTTAGAAATAGCAAATGGGCTTTAAATCAACATTGGAGATTGGATCAATTTCAAATAGTTGGTATTTTCAAGATTTAGGATATTGGAATGAGTGAATGATGTTACTAGGTATTTTGGAGGGGATACATTGTAGGGTCCTAAAAATATCCTCTCCAATGCTTATTCTACACCACTATGTGTTTTTCTTCAAATTTTTGTGCTCTTTTTCCTTGTGCAAAGTATTTCTGGCTAGCCTTGTAGTGAGTTCTATGGATATGGACTTTTGCCACCTTTAGTCCACTCAACCATGCAACCACCCTCCACTACAAACTGAGAGGCTTTGTCAAGGTCCCTATCCCAAATGGCTTTCTGTGATGCACTACTATCTTCCTATGGATTAGACTTGGTCATTGTTGAAAAAACGAGGTTTCGCTTTCTTTGACTTCAATTGGAACAAATGCAAAAACTCCCCCCTCCAAACGCACACCTTGGCCTTGGTGCACACATTTGGCCACTTCAAGATGGTTGAAAGCCGTCGCGCAAGGCCAAGAGTAGAGACTACAAGTCTCGGCAACTGCATAAGTACTTGAAGTCGCTCTAGTCCGCTAGCGGAGATAGGCAACTGCGGGTCCAGGGCGTATGCAAGTCAGGAGAGACCGAGGGTCCAAGAGACACATGCGGGCCGGGAGGGACTGCGGGTTCTAGGTCCGTGGCTTTGCTGCATCATCTTTGAGCGACCGCAGTTGTAGGTGACCTTGAGTCAGAAGGACAAAATGAATGGGCAGTTTTAGGGTCAAATTGGAAGTCGACCAGATCCACAGTTGCCCAGGACACTGAATTAGCACTTTAATTCTTAAAGGACAGACCCATGACCACTAATTTCAAGCGTCACTGCAAATCACTCAGTTTTCTATCATTTTGCAATAAAATAGGATGAAAATTTTATATTTGTTTTTCAAATACAGAATTGCATGTCTTCTATATTTTATAAATTAGTTAGGTTTTTTAGTAGAAAATGTTTTTTTTTAGAAATTCTAAAGAAAAAGTGAAGAAAAATCATATCAAATAGAGAAATATTTCAAAAAATCTGAAAATTTCACCATATGTGTATATCATAGTGACAAACATCAAATTGTAAATTCAATTTCCATATTTTTTTATAAATAGAAAATAATAAGCATTAATAATACATCCAAAGTTCAAATTGCAAAAAAATATTCAATAATAGGAATTATTTCAAACTTCAAATTGGAGTAGAGAATAGAATAGATGACCTTCATTTTGGTAGTTGGGCTCACATTCAATAAATATCATTTTTGTGGAGAGATTCCAGATTTAGAGCAAGGAGCAACAATTTCCTAAAATACACTAAAATAGCATAATTTTTTATCCGTTTTTTTAATAACTTCTCATTTACTTGAAGACAAACATTGAAAAGACAACAAACTCAATTGAAGATTTTCCATAACTCAACATAAAAGGTCATCAAGAAAATGGGGAATGAAAAAATGCTTCCAATCGCTTTTCATCTAGTCTGGAGTATCATCCAAATGCCACTAACTAGTGCTATTGGCGTTCCAGGGTTAATATCCTTTCCTACGACTAAAACTGTCTCATACTATCCGAACACCTAAATGCCCAAGGCCTATTTTGAGCCTCTTGGAATTTGCTCTAAATTGAACAAGAAGTCAACATTTGATAAGTAACAAAAAGTTTTGATTCATTTTAAATGTACACCTTCAAACTAAACATGTTAGAGATCACATAGGTCAAAAAAGCACAACAATATCATTGAGTTGTTGAAAGATTATAATGATTTATAACCATTTATAACTTTCACCTAGTTCTTTTGGTTCTTGTTTCTTTCTATGTGTTTTTTACTTTTGTTTTCTTTTTCTTCTAATCTCTTCATTTGCTAGCCTCGGCTTGGCTGTTGTTCTCTAGTTTCTTTTAAAGCAATGGTACTTTCCATTGATTACTTGAAAAAATAAAAAAAAATAAAGATTGTAATGATTATTCATGAAGGTGTCAAAACTATGAAAATCTTTCAACTCTCTTTTTGATTGTCAGATCTACAAAACTGGTTACCAAAAAATTATGAGGTTCAATGGCATAACATGCATAATTCTAAACAATTAGTAGATTTTCAAAATCAGGCTTAATCTTTTTTTTAAAAGTGCCAGCAAAGTATTTTTTTCTAAATACCAATTACAAAGTTTATGGATAACTTCAATTTCCGTAATTCTTGCGGAAGAATGTTTCTAGAAGGTTAAGGCTATTCCTAAAATAATGTCACCAATGATATTCAGGATTGTCATACTGGACAAGTCGCCTGCTTGTCTGCCCGCCCGGTTTGCTTGTCTGATTGAAACTCCGCCCATCTAATTGAGACTCCGCTCGTCCAATGTAGTCAACATGTTGTTGACTTTATGTGAAGTTAAAAAAATGTTGACATGGAATTACTTTGCCAACACCTAGCTGCCAATACAGTCTCCGAGCATGGACTTAAGTCGGACAAGGTGTGAACTTATGGCAGGGCGCGTATTTAATTTGGACAGGGCGCGGACTCATGTCAAGGCTCGGACAAAAGACGGTAGGGGCGTGGACTCATGTCAGGGTGCGAACAAAAGACGGCAGGGGCGTGGACTTATACCAGGGTGCGGACAGAAGACAGCTGGGGCGCGGACTTATGTTGGCGTGCGGACTGAAGTCGGATTGAACGCGGACTCTAATATAGGCGTCAATGGTATTTGGTCGTGGCGTGGACGCCGGTACTCATTTTCCCCTTTGGAAGTGCTACATTGTTACATTCCTACCTTTTTTAAGATGACAGATGACCTTCATTTTATAGCCACACATTTTTAGACTAAAACTTGGTAGTTACATACACATTTATACAACAGACATTTGTTTATTATTTTGTATCTTCTATCTGCGCCAAATGTTTGGGTTAGTGTTATAATTGTATCATTCAAGGATTTAGACATGCACAGGTCATCAATTTCTACTTCAAGCAAAAAGAAATAAAATTAATAATTGGAAACAATTGTATTTAGAATATATCCGTAGGTTTATATACAGAATAGTGTTTGGGTGAGGCAAAATGTACATGATCCTCTTTGAGGATAATAGGTTAACTCCTAAAGGATCGACATGCATTTTTATTTGTATAGAAATTTTGGGTAGGTATGTGTGACTACACATTTCTATATTTTAAGTTGAAATTTTAATAGAAGGTGGGTGCAAGGACTATTTTTCATATACACTAAATTTCATGACATTTGGAAATAGGAGTCAAAAGTTATGGCCAAATATGTTACTTTTTTTTGTAACTGGGCAGTTCGGGCAGATCAAAATAAATAACTTTTTTCAAAAATAAAAATTTGACATTGATATTCTAGAATTATAAATACGTAGAGAGCTTTGAATCATTCCATTTTAACAAGTGAGCCAAAAGTTATGAGGATTTTTAGTTTGCGGACAATTATAGATTCTCTACTGTGAAATAAACTTTGAAGTTGTTTATTTAACTCAATTTTTAATTTTTTTTGAAAAAAATATCATTCATAGGATGTAGGTTGTTTATTAAAAAATTACAACCATTGGGATTGACATTTTTTAATTACATAATTAAGTTCTTAACAATTTAGTATTTTGGATCAATCTCTACCTCTTTCTACTTACTATTTTTTTGGTATATGTTGTGCACTATCAAATGATTTGAAAACGTTTAAGCATGCAGCCAACTTGTTTAGAACTCAAAGATGCACCACCATTTTGGACATTTTTTCATACAAATGTGACCTTGTAAAGTGCAACTACCCAGTTTTTTGCAAAGACAAAAAAATGATTTTTGATAATTCAAAAGCTAATATCTTCAAATCTACATAGAGGAAGATTTTGAAATTTTTTCCGCATCTTCTAAACCTAGTTTACTATAAGATCGTATAACCTATGGTTACAGGTGTCAAAATTTTTTTTTCAAAAATTTGGTACTTGTACTAAAAATGATAGATATGGAGTGTTTTTGTTGAAAATATAGTCATGGAACTTTAAGGGTTAACAACGTTAATTTTTGCCTTCAACATAACTATCATCTGCAAAACTTTTTTAGAGTGAAAATAAAAAATTACAATCTTTGATAACAACATTTAGGCATACTCCAGCAGTATGGTATCATCCTCAATTTATCAAAAACATTCAGGATGGACGCCCTTTCTTGTGGATCTTCATTTTGGAGGCTTTTCAATTTCAATTGTAGGTTTGTATATTTCCACAACTAATCTTTGCAAAAATAAGCTGGATTCCAATCTTCTTTCTAGTTTGAGCTGCTATCCATCCTGTGGCATATACATCAGCAGCTTTAGAGTATACATGTTTTTTTTCCATGACCTTAAGCGAGTTAGCTGAGCCTTGCTCTTTGTACAAATAGAACAATTCTGGAGCAGCAAACCTTTGGGCTACTTTCTCTTTATCAAGTGCCATCTGATTTTGGTAACCATGTCTTGATGGCACATTATCCAGGACTCGGCTTGAAAGTCCCCAATCACAAATCCCTAAATATATTGTACCTTTTTTCCATGGAGCAAAATGGAGCAAAACATTGGATGTAGATATGTCGTTGTGTATGTAGTCCGCCTCATGGCATTTTTCCGCAATAACAAGCAAGGACAGTGCCAAGCTCACTCCGTTTTTGCAGAATATGGCAACCCATTACAACTCCTCAAGTGTCAACTGGATATCCGTCACCTTGACAATGTCATCCACTTCCATTGATTCAGGAACTTTGGAATTGTATTTGCCAAGGAAATTAATTAAAGACCCCCCATTCTACCAAAGCAAATAGCCTTCCATTGTTTTTGGATGCATATATGTCAGACTAATGATGCCGGGATGTTACACTGGACATCTTATAGCCTCAACCAACATCTCACAACATTTTTCCGTTTGATTTGTGGTCTTCAAGAGTTTACCTGCAAACTCAAGCCAGGTGGGAATGTTGAAAAGTTTTGTAAGCCACACCTTTTTTACATGCTCGTATGCACCTTCTGCCTCTCGTCTTGGCATTGTTACCACTTTTACTAACGGTGATAGCCAATACATCAATCCGCTTACACATTCAGCCAAAATTTTATTTTCTTGTGTTTCTTTCCACGGTTGATAGTTTTATGGCAACTGACGTTGAAGTCCCGACACCATGTCTCAACTATGCATAATTTCAAAACAAATTCTAGATCTGCTTCATCCCAATTGCTCTTGTCCTCTTTCTTCTTCTTACAATAACACCAATTGTCCACAACATTGGTAGTCAGTTGAACCACCGTATTATCTAAGAAGTCTGAGTATGACCAATAATCTGAGCAATTGCTGAATTGCTCAGATGCAACACACTTCTCATCAAGCTCTCTCTGTAAATGCTCTAGCAGCGCACTGTAACCAACAACATTCCTATTCACATAGGTTCTCTCCAACGGTGCAATGGTTCGCACTTTGTAGAATTCCACCAATATTAGCCTAGCTTCATTTAAGTATTGTAGTGGAGACCAATTTGGATTTGGCGGCTTCTTTGCCCTCTTCTTTCTTGATGACAACAAAGGCTATGATGAGGTTGACGCCATTGACGTGTGTGTTGGTGGAAGTCTTTCTTCATCAATCTGCTCCATGTCCACAAGCAGCAAACGCTTCTCAGACAAACCACTTCCTTCTGCTTGCATATTGAAATCATATTCTTTGTATTTGATTGGTGAGTAATTTGAAGTGATGTTTGTTGAAAAAAACAAACAGAAAAACCTGGTATGCTATTAGGGCCAAGTCCCAAACTCCACCAATCTCCCTTATTAGACCAATGAGTGAGCTAACATGGGAGGCATCCATTGAGGGCTTGGCAAGAGATAAGTGGAGTGGGGAGGGGATTATATAGTCTCCACCCTTGAACCCGCATGCTCCCGACTACGTTCCCGCTCGACATCCAGGTACGCCATGCCTAGGTTCCATCTTGTCCCAACAGTGTCCCCACCCCTCCAATAGCATTTGTGCTCGGGTCAAAGATGTCCCCGCCCGTCCGATTTTGAGTTTCCGCCCATCTGATTTAAGTCCGCGGCCGTTGGATTAAATCCGGGATTGATGACGTCCCTGCCCAGTCAATGAAATCCCCATATGTGCAACCACGACAATCAAGGCTTTCTCCGGTGTGTGTGGGGGGGGACTCGGTGGGGGAGTACAAAAACTTCAAATAGATAGGAAAAGTATTAGAAACGAATTAGGGTAGTCTAAATTTTTTGAATTTTGTTGTTAATACATAGGAATCCGGTTCAAATATAAACAATTTGGGATTAGTTAGTATCCGGATTGCTATAATGGATAAAAATTGTTAAATCACCAGATGAATGGTGGAACCCGGAACTCGGAAACGTCCCAAATCTAGGGAATTGACTACCTAGACTTTTGGCCTAGAAAACCTAAGGTACCATTATGGGAATGATCTCATACCTATTCTCCGCCGGGAATCGTTGGCCAATCAGTGGGTACTTAAGTGCCTCCGCCACTCATTTGGCTCTCTCTTTCCTTGCAGTCTTTTGCGTGCGCTTAGTGAGTGAAAGTGTGGTGAGTTAGGGATCAAGTCCGGGAGAGAATAGTAAGGTCGGTGCCGATTGCACCGGATTAGTTGAGTCGATGAGCCATGGCGGGAGTGGCTTGGATGGTTTGTTCAAATATCCCTTCTGATGTGGACTTACGGAAACAGTTAGAATCAAATTTGGCGGCGATAGGGTGCGCCGGATTGATATAGCAGCCTTGGAGCTTGAAGAGTGATGAAATGATTTAAGAACTCGTAGAGGGAGGTTCAAATCAGTATGAGTTGACCATGAATGGTTGACCCTTGGCTTGGATTGAGGATGTGTAGGTGTAGGTGTACTCGTTCTGGAAGGCCGGACTAGATTAGCCTCTCGTACAGAGAAGATCAAGGCTAGCAAGTTCCAGAATCCGGCGCATGCTAAGGAGGGGTACAGCATTAACGATTGTAAGAATGAGAGGCATAGATGGGTGCTAGAGTTTTTTATCCCAATTCTATATTTGGAAAAGTCCACTCTTGTTACGGTCATGGTGGCTAACACCATTTTTGGAGCAATGGAGGGTAGAGTCGTGAACTGGGGTAAGATCATCGCGGATATAGTATCCAAGCTGGCTGCGCTTGTCACCGGAGTAAAATCTAGCCCAATTAGTCCATATTTGTTTCACCTATACCACCAGAGGGAGGTTCTGAGTGCTGAAAAAATGATTGAATACGATACTAGAGACGTGATTTTGCGATACGACTTCACGGAGGAAGTCCAATCGGATCAGCCAACTCCGATGGAATTTGAAGAAGAATAATCAAAAGAACCACTTTGGTGTAGGGTGAGAAGAAGGAAGTCAACCAATCCGTCCATGTGAGACAAGTAGGCACCATCGGATAGAAGAGAGCCAGCCATGCTCCAGAAACCAACGAGACAGTGAATTTCTTTGAAACTGGATTCAATTGGGTCAAAACGGCTTGGAAGATTCACGGCGAGATGTCAAACCATATCATCAACGTTATAACAAAGTTGGAGGTGGACAAACCAGAGTAGATGGTGGCCACAATTAAGCAAAGATTGGATCCAAAGGTGTTGCTAGCAAAAGAGGAGCAAATCCGGAACTTGGAGAAGGACTGGCCTCCAAGGGCAAGTAGCCCAAGTGTTGGGAGAGCTGGAAATGGCAAGACAAAAGGAGTTTGATGCTACCTAGCTCGTCCAGAATTTATCTCCATTGATTGCACCACCAACAAAATCAATGGTTAGAGCCAACCTCTTCACTAACCGGCTGACAAGTGAAGGCCAACTATCCGGACCAAAGTATTGAGAGTGGTTATTGATTTCCAAGTGCAGATGGAGAGGGTACTGAAGGAGATGTGTCAATTGTTGGGGCATCTTGATCCGGACAAGGCCTTAGATTTCTTAGGTTTTCTGGATCTCCCCAACTATTTAGAGACTCCGGCCAAAACAATCAAGTTGGATTGGACTCCGTCCAGGGGTCTAGGGATGTTTTTGGAGGAATGGGCAGGGCCTCCTTTGAGTAAGAAGGAGTTGGGTGGGACATTTGTTCCGATACAGATGGAAGTTTCCATTCCAATATAGACGGAAGTCTCTATTCCAGTGCAGACGGAGGTTTCCGTTCCGGTGCAGACGAGAATTCCCGTCCCACTCAATGTTTTGCAAATCCGGCCAAGTGGATCAATGCTCTTCAAGACGCCTACCTCCCATGTCTGCTGTGATTTGATTGGGCGCATGGAGGTTATTTTGAATTCGGCTCGAACCCATTCGATAGGCTTCAAGCACATGGAGCAAACCTTGCCAACCAAGGAGTCGACATTGCGGGTCCTGCTTTCTGACGATGAAGAATTTGAATACGGATCAGAAACAAAAGAAGATGCAACACCACCACAGAAGCGTATGATTCAAACCTGGGCGAAGACCAAGACGACCCCGGTGAAGTCGAGCAGCAAGTCGCCTGCGGCTAAGGCAGGGAGCAGTGCAAAAAAGCCAAGGAAGAAGTAGTTAGTTAGGGTGTTAATTTAGTCTAGATTTTGAGTTTCATTCCGTTTTTGGGTTTTTTTGAGTGTAGGGCCTAGTTCCAAATTTCTAGGAGGCCGTTGGCCTGGGACTTTCCAATTATCTCGAAGGTCAACCTAGCTTTGGGATACTCTTTTTTACTTTTTGCTTGGATTTTTAAGGGTGTGCATGTTTGTTGCCCTCTCATTCCCTCCAAGCCTCGGTGTGTACATTTGTTTATGTCATTTCCTTACTTTAATCTAAGATATCAAGTGAACATTTTGATTTTGGCTATATGTATGATTTGATCGATTTGGTTATGAGAGCTTCAAGGTGTAAGAGGGGACGGGTGAGGAAGAATTCAGATCTTAGGTGACCGGGTCTAATCAATAGTGTACGTGTGTGTGGAAGCTTTTTGACTTGTGACTGAGGATTAGTACAAAGTACCTTTGAACTACTGGAATGGTAATCCAATACTTAGAAGTGGTGTGGACGCGAGTCCAGAATCCAAGGAGGGTTTTGTGCGGAGTTAAGCAACCGCCTGTGGAAACTCCCTGCTCATTGGAAGGTCTGCCAACTACAGGATCAATCTAGCAACTTGAAACACGAGCCCCTGCTGGTTCCAAAAGTCTTAATTTGTCGTTGTAGTGAAGGAAAGAGGACATGGTTCTAAGTGACCTACTTTCCGGATAAGCCATCCGGGAAGTTGTGAAAATTGCTACTTTCCCCTTTTCTATTACAAACTTTGTCCGGATTGTTTGTTTGTCTGTTTGCTTAAAGTATTAGTGGAGAGAGTAAAGATTACAAGTGGTGAGTTCCTACCCCTCTGAAAGATCAATAGTGGACCCTCTAATGGTAGAACAGAGGAATAGAAAACCAGAGTGTGACAAGACATAACTGAAATCCGGATAAGAACGGATCCAGATTGGAATTCGGAAAGCAATAGTAATCAAACAAGAGTAAGAAGAAGGGCCAATTTGCTTGGGTGTTTTGGAAAGAAACAGAATCCGAAAACCTTAAGTTTGAGACAACATACTAGAATCTCTTGGGACAATATTTTGAGTCATTTTACAAAGTTTTAGCGTTGTAAAAATACTTACTGTGGGAATACGGAAACTCCAAAATTAGGAAACAAAACAGAACTAGGGTAGATTAGTCCAAAATTTTTGAATTTTGTTATTAGTAAACTGGAATCCAAGTCAACTTCAAACACTTTAGGGTTTGTTGGTATTTGGATTAATAATATTGTTAAAATTGGGTAAGCTTATCCAATAAAGGATGGATTCAGGAAGACGGAAGTCCAGATCCAAGAAGCCTATGAGCTAGATTTCCGGTATAGGTAATCTAGGGCACCGTTATAAGAACAGTCTCATGGCCATTCCCCTTGGGAACTGTCAGTTGAGTGGATGGTACTTAAGGTGTCTCGGCCCTCATTCTTATCTCTCTCATTCCGCCATCTTCTTGTGCATGTTTAGTAAGTGAAACAATGGTGAGTTAGGACCGTATTAGGGAGAGATTAGTGAGGTTGGTGCCAATTGCACCAAAGTAGTTGGTCAGCGAGCCATGGCAAGACCAGCTCGGATGCTCTATTTGGTCATCCCTGCCAACCCAGACCTACGGAAGCAACTAGCGGTAGATTTTGGGACAATAGAGTGCGCCGAGTTGTTGAAGCGCCCCTGGAGCTTAAAGAGTGACAAGGTGATTGCGAAGCTCGTAGCTGGAGCTCCGACTCAGTACCAGTTGACCGTCAGGGGACGACCCAGTTCTTGGACGGACAATATGTAGGCAGAGGTTTACTCATTCTGGAAGGCCGGATTAGGGTTAGCCTCCCAGAATGAGAAGCCTGTTCAAGCTAGGTTCCAATGTCCGGCGCACGCCAAAGAAGGGTACAACATTAACGATTGTATAGACAGTAATCATAAGCGGATGCTGGAGTTGTTGATCTTGATCATGTATTCAGAAAAGCCGACCTGGGTTACAA
Organism: Neckera pumila; assembly: GCA_963969595.1. NCBI lineage: Eukaryota > Viridiplantae > Streptophyta > Bryopsida > Hypnales > Neckeraceae > Neckera > Neckera pumila. Next base: position 5,856,307 of record OZ018418.1, read on the forward strand.
TTACGGTGGCTAACACCAATTTTGGGGCAACGGAAAATAGAGCTGTGAACTAGGGAAACTCATCTCGGGTGTAGTTTCTAAACTAGTGATGCGTGCCAAAGCGGGTAAGTCTAGTTTGGAACTTGGAAAAGGACCGGACCGGCCTTCGGGAACAAGTGGACAAATTGGTAGGGGAACTCCATGCAACAAGAACGAGGGAGTTTGAAGCCTACCAGCTTGTTTCGAATTTGACAGCTCTGGTAGCACAACCGGCGGAAGCGGCAATGAGAGCTAACCTCTTCACCAGCAAATTGTTGGGTGAAGGTAACCTTTTTAGATTGAATGTATTGAAGGTAGTCATCAATTGCCAAACGCGCATGGAGAAGGTGCTGGCGGAGATGCACCAACTATTGGGGTATCTTGATCCAAATAAGGCCTTAGACCTTCCGGGTTTTCTGAATGAGTCGGAAGTTGCCAACTCCATGGAGACTCCAGCCAGGATGGAAAGGCCGGATCAGACTCTTGTTAGGGATCAAGAAATGATAATTGACATATTGGATATACCCCCATTGATAGGAAAGGAGGGAGCCAGACCATCCGTTCCAGTGAAGACAGCAGCACCGATTCTGTAGGCCGAGGCATTGACTTCGAAATGGCGGGAGTTTCTAATCCGGGAACAAAGGTCACCATCTACCCTTCCACCATGCCAGCCTGGCCAACTGGAACCGCACTCTTCACGACACCAAAGTTGGTCGTCCACGGTCACATAGGTGAGCGTTCGGATGTCGTCACGAATTTGGCCCGGACCCATCCGGTTGGCTTTGTGCATATGGAGCAGGCTTCTCCACCGAGCAAGGCTAAGTCAGCCTGGGTGGAGCTTTCGAATGACAAAGAGGAAAGCGAGACTGGATGAAAGTCAGAGGACGATGCCACGCCACCTCAAGGGCGCCAGATCCTGACCCAGGCACAGGTCAAGAACACGCCAGTGAAGTTGCCTCCCACCAAGGCAGGGGGCAACATGAAGAAATCAAGGAAGAAATAGTTAGTTGTTAGTTTTTTGTGTTTTTTTTTTAAATTTGTTTCACCTCAAATTTTTTGGTGGTGGAACCTAGTTCTAGATTTCTAGGAGGCCACTAGCCTAGATTTTTTGGTTATCTCAGAAGCTAGTGTGATTGGTCACCCTAATTTTGGGGTGTGCCCTTTTTGCTTTTTGGCTTTTTGTTTGTGTTTTAAAAGGAGGGTAGGCTTGTTGCCCTCTCATTCCATCCTAGCCCATTAGAGTGCATTTGTTTATATTCTTCTGCTTTCTTTAATTTGAGAGCACTTAGTGCACTTTTCTGATTCCGGCTATGTGTACCAATGAGTTGGTTTGTTCATGAGGGTATTGAGGTATGAGGAAGACGGGTGAGGGGGAGTCGGGATCTGAGGCAATTGGGTCTGATCAATAGGGTGTGTTTTGTGGGAAAGTTCTGGAATTGTGAAAGAGGATTAGTGCACTATGCTTTAAAATGTTGGGATAGTAATTCGAAATTAGTGGAGTGGATACGAGTCCAAAACTCAAGAAAGGTTTTTGTGCAGAGGTAAGCAACTGCCAACGGAATCAATCTAGATTCTAAAAGCCTACGAACTATCGGATCAATCTAGATTCTAGTACCTATGCGTCCCTACTGGTTCCGAGTACTTTGATCTGTCGTTAAAGTAAAGGTATTAGAGAGTAAATTCTGAGTGACATGCTTTCCGGAAAAGCCTTCTGGGAAGCTGTGAGGATTGTTGTTGCTCCTTTTCTATTACAAAACCAGAAATATGTGTGTGTGCATGTGTGTCTGAATGTAAGAATTACAAGTGGTGCAAGTTTCTACCCCTCTTGAAAGATCAACAATGGACTCCCTAGGGATAAAACAGGGATATACAAAACAAGAGTGTGATTAGAAGTGACCGGAATCCAGACAAGGACAGATCCAAATTGAAATCCGGATGGTAGTATTGTCCAGGAAGAGAGTAAAGACGTGAGTGCTTGGGTGTTTTTGGTGAGATTTGGACATCCTTAGTTTGCGATAATGTAGTAGAATTCTTTAGGACAATATTTCGTGTTATCTTAAGCACATTTTGTAATAAGGGTACTTATGCCTGGACTGTGTGTATGACACTTACGCCTAGATTGTGACACAACACTTTTGCAAAAGTGTTGTGTCACGCGGTCTAGATGCAAGTATCCTTACTCACAAGTATGTGGTAAGATGACACAAAATATTGTCCCAGGAAATTCCAGTATGTCATTGCAAGCTAAGGGTATCCAGATCTCTTTCCAAACACCCAAGCAATCCGTCTCAACATCTTACTCTCTTTTCCGGTTACTACTACTTTTTGGAATCCAATCTGGATCCGTCCTCAGTTGAATTTAGTTCTGTCTCATACAAATTATTGGTTTTATATACTCCTATTTTACCCTCAAGGGGTATGCTAATGATCTTTTAGAGGGGTAGGGACTTCACCACTCGTAATCTTCACTCTATCCACTACTACTTTAAGCAAACACACAAACCAAACAGAGTTTTATAATAGAGAAGGGAAAAATAGCAATTCTCACAACTTTCCAGATGGCCTATCCGGAAAACAGGTCACTTAGAATCACGTCCTATCTCCTTTACTACAACAACAGATCAAGACCTCCGGATTCGATAGGGGAATAGTATCCTAAGTGCTAGACTGAATCTTAAAATTAGTAGACCTTCCGCTTGAGGGGGGATTTTCCTCTGGCGGTTGCTTATCTCCGCACAAAGCCCTCCTTGGACTCCAGACTTGCATCCACACCACTCCTAATTGGATCACTGTTCCAGTGATTTAAAGGTACTACACTCAAATCTCCATTCTTTGACCTACTTTTTGTCACATACACATCCTCTCAATCTGAACCCGTAGCCTAAAATCCGGATTCATCCTCACCCACTCAGCCACTCCCTCCTTCACTCCAGCAATACAATAATCAAAACACTTTGCACACTGTTGGAGCTAGAAAACCGTCCACCTGGTGGCTCAGATTAAAGAGAAGGAATGAAAATAACATTGAAAATGAGCTTGGATGGAATGAGAGGGCAACAAACTTGCCCTCCCTTAATTACAAAAGAAGGCAACCTAATAGTCACCAAAAAATCAGGGCAATGGTCAAACTAACTGTTCCGAGAAACATGGAAAGCCATTCAAATCCTAAAAGTCCAAAACTTGGCTAATATCTAAAATTCCGGAAGTTCCTAAAATTCCGGAAATTGGCTAATCTCTATAATTCTGTAACTTTCCGGATTCCGACTAGTGGTTGCATTTGGTTCTGGAAACCTAATTACGGATTTACCTTCTCTAGAAAACACTTGATCTATGATCTTAAGCTTTTGTTCCTAATTCCCTATTCCTATGCAAAAAGTCAAAAAAATTATACTACTTTAACTTTATTCTATTCTATTTTTTCTATTTTGAATTTTGCGTAATTTGACAGGGAGGGAGGTCTTTCTTCTGCAAAGTTGTAGTAGAAGAAAATGATGTGGCTAAAAAATAACCACAAAGTAAACAAACTTTCAAGTTTGTGCCTAGAGAATTCAAATGAAAAAAAATAAATTAAAGAGAAGCGCTAGATGGATTATAGAAACAACATTGTGGACATGTGATATGTACTAATGTGATTCTCTCTATCTAATATGTAGATGATTGTTGAAATGCAGAGCACCACAATGGTATTTTATACAGACACTTTAGCAGTTCATACAAACAAAAAATAAAAATAAGAGGGCTAACAATGAAAATTACAAGCATAGTTGTGGTCGTCAATGGATATTTTGGTTGGTGCAAAAGTTCTAATTATTTGTCACACTTAATTTTCTTGGGTAGGATTCTTTGGTTTAGGTGAAATATTTCTTTTTTTTTCACATCCTTTTTGGAGGGAGTTTAACACTCTGGTTGGTGTGAAAGATTTGATTTTTGTTTACACCTTATTTTCTTGGGATAAGACATTTTGGTTATATAAATTTTTTTTCATACCCTATTTCTTTGGGTAGTAGATACATCTCTTTCATGTACGTGAATTTTTATTTTTTTTCCACACCCTATTTTAGGGGGTAATTTCTTGTTGGTTTAGATGAATTTTTTATTTGCCTCTTTGCACCTAATTTTTTTGGATACGGCTCTTTGGTTTAGGTGAGACTTTTATTTCTTTTTTTACACCCTATTTAATGGATAAGATTCTTTGTTTAAAATAAATAATTTTTTTTTCATATCCTATTTTCCAAGGTACATCTCTTTGGTTCAAGTGAAATTTTTATTTCTTTTTTCAAATCCTATGTTCTTGGTTAAGTCTTTAGGGTTTAGGTGACATTTTTATTTCTTTTTTTACACCTTGTTTTTTTTATTAAGACATTAAGACACATTGGTTAATATTAAAAATTCATTCTTTCTCACACGCTTTTTTTTTAAGGTAGGTATCCTTGATTTAGGTGACATTTTTTTTTTCATATCCTATCTTGGGGGATTTAGGGACTCTGGTGAAAATAAAAATAATTCATATTGTTCACACCTTATTTTTTGAGGAGGTTCTCGTTGATTTAGGTGAAATTTTTATTTCTTTTTTCACACCCTTTTTTTGGGATACGGCTCTTCAGTTTAGGTGAGATTTTAATTTCTTTTTCTACACTCTATTTTAATGGATAAGTCCCATGGTTTAGTGTTAAACTTGTTTTTTGGATCACCCCCTATTTTTTCCGTTAGATCTCTTTGGTGTAGGTGAATTTTTTATTTCTTTTTTGTTAGGTCTTTTTGGTTTAGGTGAGATTTTTATTTCTTTTTTCACACCTACTTTTTTTGAGAAAGGCTTTGCTTATTGTTCACATCCTATTTTTTGAAATATGTCTTTTGGGTTTTAGTGAATCTTTTTTTTCTTTTAGTACACCCTATTTTTGGAGGTAGGTCTCTTATTCAGTTATTTTCTTTGGTATAGTGGAAAATTTTATATCCTTTCTCAAAATCTATTTTTTATATTAGAACCTAATTTAGCTTTTTTTATTTTTTTTGACACCTTTTTTTAACCTTACGTTCCCGCCCTTGCGGGTTGTCGTCTATGCTTAGTCACTTATCCGTCCACACCCAATCACTCATCCAACCACGCTAGTTTTACGTCCGCACCCAGATGCGACAACGTCCGCGCCTTTGTTCTTGGATCCACACCCGTACACGATCCCGTCCATGCCCTGGTCCTTGCGGCCATGCCCGTACGCAATCTTGTTCATGCCTTGGTCGTTGCGTCCATGCCCGTACGCAATCCCGTCTACGCCGTGGTTCCTACATCCATACCCGGTTGCGGCTGCGTCTCCGCTCATCGCTTGTGCCTCCCATTGACTATACAAGTCCTTGCTCCTACATTCATTTTTTGCCTCACAACTTCCCAGGTCCTCTAATTCGTTCATTGAGCTAGTTGCTTGGGCGTCATTCTTTTATTACACACACATACTTTTTCAAATTCTACAAGCAATAGAGACACCACCGAGGATGACAAAAGCAGAGCGAGACATAACAAGAATACGCGCCGGTCAGAAACATCACAAGCGGCTGCACGTACTTCAAAATCTAGCCAAACTTGCATTCAAAAGATGAGAGGAGGTACTGGAACCATGGACTGCCAAGAATTACACTCAATATATAGAGTGGTGCCACATTGACAAGGCCTTCCCAAAAGAATGACATAATTTCTACCAAAGTTTTCACAAGGCAAATTTGAAGTATTGCAGTGACAAAGAATTCAAAAATTATTGCATTGAAGTATACAAAGTTCTATACAACCATTCCACTATGAAAAGAAACAAAGTCAATCTTTTCATTGCACAAGGGGTCCACACCAACATCAAGGTTCATAGGCAAGTGGATTGGTCAACCTTGAATGATGTTGGTTCCAACGTCATTATTCCAACTCCGGCCAACGGTTATATTCTAAGGGGGGTAAAAAAGTATCTAGAGGATGGTTTGGGTAGTCTCAGGACACAAGTTACGAGCGTTGACAACTATGAGACCAATGGTTCTCAGACAGATAGCCACTCTAATGGAACTCGTACTCCACCATGTCCACTTGGTCCTAGGGCGATGCAACGTAAGAAAAGAAGGAGGACAATACAACTAACAATGGATGCCGCACTTGCAAATGCAGCGCTGACGTGCCTAATGTTGCCGCGGATGTGGTCAACTCCTTGAAGAATGAATTGGCAAAAAAAGATGTCCTTATTCAAGGGTTGAATGCCAATTTTGCTCAATGCGAGGACAAACTGAAGGACAAGAGCAACTTACTATCGCAGCGGGAATGTGACATAGAAGAACTTCGACAAGCTCTTGAAGCCGTTACAATGAAAAATGAGGGTCGCAATCCAAGAGGGCATGCTCAAGATATGCCTTCACAAGTACATGGCGCAAAAATACCTTTGACTTAGGAAAATACAACGACTATAGTGCTACACGATGTAAAGAATCCTACCACAGGCCTCAGTGAACCTATTCTCTCACCACTGCCAGATTTACAAGCTAGTGCATCCATGTTAGCAACACAGGATTCATTATCATTTGATGGATTAGATGCCTTCACAAATGTGCCAATTGTAGAAGTGGTGGGCGCCCAAACGATCCAAAATAGTGAAAAGCTCACTGATTTGCATGCCAAAAATGTCGAGCTGCAAGGTCGTTTGGATGCATTGGTAGCATAATATTATCAATGGAAGTTGAAATGCATCTTCACAGCCAATCAAAACCGACAAATGGCCGCAAAGTTCAAAAAGGCTGCCAACAATTACTTTGAGCACAATAAAAAAAGAGTCTTCGGCTTAACATCATGGGCCCACATAGATGACCTCTTTGATTGGGAAGACTAGGTAATGAAATCCATTGGTGGTAACATGGAGACCATTGACTGATCCAAATACAACTGGGATTTCAAGAATGCAGTTACTGCATATATTACAGACAAGCTGAAGTTGTTGTGGCCAAAGCCTTCTAGCTTCGTTTTAGACGGGACCACGTGTATCATTTTCTTAAATCCATTTGGCCCCAAAGGTAGAATGCACTTAGACACATGCCAGCACCTCTACCACCCATTTTGTTTGATCAATTTGATGATAATGCGTAGGCGATGCGTTGTATGCAAGGCTCCCTTCCACAAGCGCTTGTGTGAGTTGTTCAACTTGATTCTATACATACCGCCGGATTGAAAATTCAATATAACAAATTCCCCCCATAATTCTGATATATGAAGACATGGCCTTGTCCCGAGTTGGCGGTTCAAGCATCACTCTAGGGAGAAATCAATGCTTGCTAAAGAATGGGGTTGGAAGACCAATCCTGCTCAGGTTGTAGAAGTGTGCTAGAACTTGAGCAACTTGAAAAAAAAGTTCAATCTTGGATAGCGGAATTTTTTCTACCAATGCTTCAATGGACATTGGAACAAAATTATCAAACAATTGCAATTTGGACTTCATCCAAAATCATGGCGATGAGGGCGTGATGGAGTACATATCACTGATGATGACGGGGTTCAAGTCGTGAATGAGTCCGAATATGAAATACCGGGAACTCATGAGATGCTTCAGCTATTGAAATTCAAATGGAGAGAGATTTTTAAGAATGATGCGATAGTTTTTTTGTATGACGTGCATAGTCTTGGGCAAGCTTGCAAGGATTATCGCCGAGAACTCGCGAGGAATATCTTTCATATGCACTAAATTCTAGGACATTTAGAAATGTGAGTCAAAAGTTATGGCCTAATATATTATTTTTTTTTGTAACTGGGCAGATGGAGAGAGATTTTTAAAAATTACTTTTTTCAAAAAGAAAAAATTGCAAACTGATTTTATAAAGTTGTATATATGTGGAAAGCTTTTAATCATTTGATTTTGATGAATGAGTCAATAGTTTATGAAGATTTTTTGTTTAGGGGTATTTATGGATTCCCTATTGGCTATTGTAAAATAAATTTTGCAGTCCTTCATCTTATTCAATTTCCAATATTTTACGCATGAAATTAAATCCTACAATAGAGATTGTTTATTACAACATATCAACCATTGGGATTGGCATTTTTCAATTCTATAATAAAATTCTTTACAATTTAGAATTTTGAACCTTTATTTACTACTATGTACTTACTATTTTTTTACTATATATTGGACAATTCCAAATGAATTGAAAATTTTCAAGCATGTAGCCAACTTGTCTAGGAAATAGAATCTAAATAAGCACCACCATTTTTGGACATTTTTTGTCAAAAAATGAGCTCGTGAAGTGCAACTGCCTTTTTTTTTGTAGAGATAAACAAATAATTTCAAGTAATTTGATTGCTTATATCTTGCAATCTACGCAATCAAAGTTTCTGACATTTCTAACACATGTTCTAAGTTAGCATACTACAAGATCTTACGATTATATGTGTTCAAAAAAGTGTTTTTCCAAAAATGGATACTTAAACTAGAAATGGCAATTTTTGATCATTTTTTGATGAAGACATAGTCATTGAACTTTAGGGGTTAAACAAACCATAACAGTGTTACAAATTCTTGTTACATAACATGCTCTGGGCAGCCAAATATGCCACAATGAAAACCTTATTGTCAAATTATTAAAGTGACCCGTCATTCATCCTTCCATTTTTTTGGGTGAACATTTCAATTGAGAGTCAAAGAAAATTCTTATTGCATATCTGTGAGGTCCTGATTCATCACCCGGGATTCATTATTTTCTTTTTTTTGTTTATATTAAGTTTGAATGTACTTTTAATTACAAAAAGCCCAAAAAGAGTGTAAGACCAAAATAGATGTGTCACATGCCAACATAGCATTTGGTCCCTTATTAGTAAGTTGCCCTCAACGAAACCTAATTCCCATTTGTAAATAAGTATAAACCGGGATTTCAGGTGATTAGATGGGTTTATAGTAAATAGCACTAGAATCCAAAACCATGGTGTAGATGACTTCTTAGGTCTAGATTTGGTCTGAGGGAAAACTGTTGAGGTCATATATCCATTCCCATCAATAGGTTTCACTTTCCCCATTCTATCAAAGAAATAGCAAAAATCCCAATTATTAGACCTGCAAAAGTTACAATCGCAAGACGGCCACCTAGGAGGAATCTAGGGATGCAATATATTGTTTTTGGGTGGAAATCATGTTAAGAGGCCAATAGCAAAATCTGGTTGCCAAGATTCTCCCTATGCAAAAGATTCCCTACTTACTTATTTCACAAGGAGAAGACAAGATTTGATTTTTCTATGACCTTTGTACAAAGTAAGAATATAAGCTTGCATATCCTTTGTGGAATTCCGTGAGAGATTCTATAAAAAGATTCAGAATTTTCTAACTTACAAAAAATGCCTTTTCAAATGGTCAACCGCCCAAACCTTGGATGGAAACTTTTTGTAAATTACTCATATTGCGGTAAAATCTCACTAAAAATTAGACTAGCTTATTTTATGCTAATAAGATGCTGCAATAAATTTCAGGACATTTCAATAGTCAAAAGTGCCCAAACCGGCAAGATTCCTCGACAATTGCCAAATTTGAAGAAACTGGTGGAGTTGACCAGCGTCCGGGAGCACACGGAATTGGAATGGGGTCAAAATTGGGTCTTTTCTTATTCCCTTAGACCTTCTAAAGAACTTAGACTAGTCACTTTTCTTAGAAAAGTCAAACTCTAAAGACTGATTTTTTATTACATTTTTGAGGTTAAATTAGGGGTAGAGGAACCTTTGGACTAAGAATGGCCTTCTGAAGCCAATAGCCAATCCATTTGTGATTTGGAGTTGTTCTCCAAAAGTTAGAAGTTTGGTCCAGCATAGAAAATCAAAAATTAGAAGGTTAGGATGAAAATTTCAAGTGATAAGATTACTAATAGGAAAAGAGAGGGAGGTGAGCACCCTTGGAAATGTATATAAGGGGCTCACTTTTCTCTCACAAACACCCCTTGGGCCATTATTTTGGCTTTCAAAACACCTCCTTACTAACGTGTATTTGAGTTGTAGAAATTATATTAACTAACCTTTGTCTTAAGTTGTTCTAAGTTCTTGCAAACCTTTGCATACGGCAAAGCTTTGACTTCACTTAGTTTAGATTTCCTTAGAATTTGGATTAATAGCAAAATACGACAAAGCTATGGTCAAATTTTTTTAGACTTTTTGGTGTTACCAAAACTACAGTGAAGCTATAGTCAAATTTCTTTAGAATTTTTGGTGTTAACAAAACTACGGCAAAGCTTTGACTTCACTAAGTCTTAGAGTCTTAGTATTTTGGAGAAATTCAAGAATACGGCAAAGCTTTGACTTTAAGTGTTATAAATTGTTCTCAAAGTTTAGCATCCGAAAATTAGGAGAGATTTAGCTATTTCATATTTTGTTTCCAAAACTCCTTGGGTTGTCATAAAAATTCTATGAAAAGGCAAACCGGTGGGTGACCAATTTCCACCAGTGTGTAGCGAAATACTAAAAAAAACAAGTACTAGACCATCCTAGGCAGCGAGGTTGTTGTCGAAGGCCCCCAACACCCCCCTCAACTGCTCCGATAGTCAGGCTCTAGGCTCTGATAGTCCAGCTTCGGAAAAAAACACAACAGTCCAGCTCCGAAAAAAACACGATAGTCCAAGCTCCGAACCAAATACGACAATTCAGGCTTTGAGTTTGTTTTTTGTTTGTTTGTTCTTTGGAAAAACTAATTGCAATTCTTCTTTTCCTTACAAATAGACAAAAGAAAAGAGGATTAGGACTATTGCACCTTTCAAAGACTCATCTTGTCTTTTGGAAGAGAAAATATTAAAAAAAGAAATTTTTAGCATAGAAGATAGGAGGCTAGGAAATCTCCCTTGGTAATGTGACAATTTACGAGTTTAGGAAGAGACAGGATTAGGTGGAAATCTAGGAAAAACAATTAGAACCATCAAAACTTGGATAGAATGATAATTGACCAAGGAGTTGAAAAATCAATTATTGTTTAGGAGTTAACTTCAATTATTTTATTTCAAGACTAGTCAACCTTTGGGATAATTTAATAATTGAAGTAGAACAGTAGTAAAAGAAAAGGAAGGAATAGAAGTAGAAAGAAAAAAAAAATAGGAAGAAATAGGAATCTTGTATTAAAAACTCATTTTCAAGCGATGAGCAAAATTCCAAGATAGCCCCCAAAGATGGCAAACCGGGAATATCTCAAGGAGCTACTTTGCAACATGGCGGATGAAGAGCAACTTGAGGTAAATTACTAAATACTTCCCCTTCTTTTTAATTGTTTAGATTAGCGTTTTTAACACTTAGCCAAAATTCAAGACCAATTCCGAGCATCAAGACTGGATATTTTCTCAAGATTAGATTTCTTGACTTGTAGATTAGGATTAGGACTTTCCAAAACCATCTCACATTTAGGATTTGGAGTTAAAACAAGTGAGATATGGAGGGATGAAGTTTAGGACCTAATTTGGATGAAAAGTGATTAGAAGATAAACAAGACAAGTTAAATTAGGAAATATTAACTAGAAGTAACTTGGATCTCAAAAGTAAAATTAAAAGTAAATTATCACACTAGGATTAGGAGTAATTGACGGATGAAGTTTTGAACACCGATTAGTGGTCAAACTTCATCCATCAATAATTTTTTATGGAATAAGTGAAATATCAAGCAAGAAGACATTTTGGAAAGCTTAGGTTAGACTCTTGAAGGAACAAATCTAAAAATTCTAAAAATAGTATCACACCAAAGCTTAATTAAAACCTCAAGGAATAAGGGAAAACGAATTAGGTCGTTTTAACCTAATCAAAGGAAGAACTTAGTAATAGGAAGTCAAAGTAGGACTCTAAAGTAACCTTAAAGTGCTTTGAACTTCAAGAAATACCACGAACCCTGGGAAATATTCAAGGATGAAGTTTGGGTCAAGGAACGGATGAAGTTAACCTAAAATCATTCGTCCAAGTCAAAATTTAGGGTTTATCGAGGACTTAATTCTCTAAAACTTGGGTTCAATTCTCAAAGCTAATTGAATTAGGGATCATCACCTAAACCGTGGATGAAGTTTAAATAGCCCTCTAAAAGTTAAACTTCATACGCCCATAACTTTTGCTAGGAGAAGGGGCTATGGTCGAGTCTTATGTTTTTAGAAATGGCATGAAATGATCTATGATTTAGGATAGATAAATTCAGACTATAACTAATTCGAATTCGAAACCACCGTGATCTCTTTTAATTGAAGAAGTTAGAATAGAAATCATCTAAGTAGTTCAAATCTTTGGTTTTTGTGTATATTGTGGATGTTAGGAACATAGGAAAAGAAGATCCGTTGCTTGGAAGGCACAATGGATTGGTGCTAGGCACTCATAGGTTGTATAAGAATCCACATGAAGACTAGAGCCCAATTGTGCTCGCTTCTTTACCAAAGGTGGGTAAATAAACGCTCACAATATCATAACTTGATTTCCACATAATAGAAAATTAACAAGTAGAAGTAAATCTAAAGTTGAATGAAACAGAAAAATGTTAAAAAAAACTAGATACATAGAATTGAGACACCATAATTCCAATGGTGAGACTCTTTTTGCAAACAAACCTTCCACTAAATTTTTTTTTTTAAGAATTTTAAAATTTCATTCAAAAATGAATTTTGTAAGTTGTTTTTTAAAGAAAATGTAGACAATACTAGAAAAACAAGATTTTCCATAACTTTTATATTACTAGTTGAAATTGAATGAATCAAAGCATCAAACATAGACAAAAAAATAATCTTTCATAATTGAAAAAATAATTTAGTAAGTAATCTCCTTCTGTTCTTTTTGTTTTACCGAGTAAATTGCCTTCAAAAATTGTAGTGGCTTGACTTTTGCTCCTGACCCTTGATGGAAAGAAAAATTATATTTTTAGAAAGCTAATTGGATTCCCTATCTTTCTAAAAAATTCAAAACATTGGGTCTAAAATTTGGAATAACACAAGCCTGCCCGAAATCCCAAGTATCCAGCGATAGGGATTTGGACATTTAGAGGTTCATGGGTACATTTTTATTTATTTTTTATGCTCCAAAAATAAACAGTTCAAATTCTTCCCTACTATTTCATTTATTTCTAAAATAAAATGGATAAATTCATATGAGCAGATTAAACCAATTTATAACAAATCCATAAATAAAAGACGGTCTTCCTTTTGCACCATTATTTCAATTGCAATGTATATATGACATCCAAAATTGTTTAACTGCATATCTAATATTAGGATCTTGCCATCTTTGAATATAGCAATACAAGAAGAAGGATAAGAAATGTCAAAATTTGTGACCGCGGGCATTGCAAAATCCCTTCTGCGTGTTTTGCAATTCTAATTCAACAATTACATTAGCAAGTGCTTGTGAAAAAACAACACATGTATTGTTGGCCATGAAAGTATAATTTTCCCTTCAGTTCCTTTGGAAAGTGGAGTAGGTGAACTTCTTCATTTGGGTATTTAATCATACAAACTAGAGAGCACAAATGAGAGGCCAAGTGCAACAAATAAATGCAATCCTTATTGAATGGAAAGGAAGAATCCCATGTTGAAGTCAAAGACCCAGTCTCAAGGTGCTATTTGCCTAAGTTCTTGCCTCTGCGTCCTTGCACGTTCGTAAGTCCGCACCCTCGAGTCCACGCCTATGTTGAAGTCCGCGTCCTACAGTCCGCTCCTTGGAATTAAGTCTGTGCCTCCTTGCTTCCGTACTTGGACACTCTTGAAAATCGAATGGTCTTGAGAGTGAATCTGAAATCCTTGCGTTCGTGCCTTTCTACGTCTGCAACCGGATACTCCCAAAAACCAAATGGCTTTGGAATTGAATCTGAAATCCTTGTGTCCGCGCTTCCCTATGTCCGCACCCGGATACTCCCAAAAACCAAATGGTCTCAGGAGAAAATCTTAAATCCTTGCGTCCGTGCCAAGACACTCCCAAAAACCAAATGGCTCTAGGAGTGAATCTGAAATCCTTGCTTCCACGCCCGAACACTCTTGAAAACCAAATGGTCTTGAGAGTGAATCTAAAATCCTTGCGCTCGGACACTCTTGAAAACCAAATGCCTTCGGGAGTGAATAAGGCCTTATTTGTTAAATCGAGACAATATGGTCATTTTGAGACTTTGAAAACCAGATGCGAAGGTCCATCGACTCAATAGGTGTTGAATTCAAGGATAATTATAGCCTGAGTTACAACAACAATAGCAACTCTTGAACGATTTGGCTCTTTGATTTGAAATGAACAAATGGAATCCTATCAAAAGATTTCAAAACAAGAATTGTTCTTCTAAATGATCAGCCAGAAAGTACATTGAAGATGGAAAAGAGATCACATTTACATTTAGTAAGCTTGATTGAATCAAGAATCTGAATACAGAAAGAGTATAACTGTATCTTTGTTCAGAATATCATCTGAAGGGAACGAATTATATACTGCTGAGTTACTACTTTGACTCAATGTACTAAAATGAAAGAGGTTTACTATACAAAAAGCACTCTATTTTTGTAAATCTATTTTTTTATATTTGATTAAGGCCATATTCATTAAAATAAGACAAACTCATCAAATGTAGACTTATTTAACCTTCACCTCAAGGGTAAGTTGTTGAAAAAAAGGGTAAATATAGGCAATCCTATAACTATTAAATCAAAAAATTACCAATTAAAAACAGACTCATACATGAGAATCATAGATGTATGTGACATTTAGAATGCCATACAACAATGAAAGACAAACAAAAATAAGGACTTGCCAAAGTTGAGCCAGAATTCTATATAAGAAACACAAAGTAAGTGACATTTTCAAAATTGGTTAAAACCTTTCATTCAAAACCATCAATTTACTTTAGAATTGATGTACATATTAAACAATATATGTCTCTTCGTGTATACATTTCACTTCTAAAAAAATGATATCCGAATTGATTTGATGGTCGTATTAATCTAAAATGTACTCCCTCAAGGCTTATGGAGCAGTCTATTTACTATTTTTTCTATGTAAATGAATATTTTATTAATAGTACAAAAATGGATTTTGCATAGGAGTGCTTTTTACACATGAATCACTAGTCTAATCACGGTTTAGGATTTGAAAACTCCTTCACCGCCTCTATTTCTTTAATCTTTGCCCGCCCTCTCATAATATCCTCGTATCGAGAATTCCCCTGCGACCTGTTTCCA
The DNA here is from genome assembly GCA_963969595.1 of Neckera pumila. Taxonomy (NCBI): domain Eukaryota; kingdom Viridiplantae; phylum Streptophyta; class Bryopsida; order Hypnales; family Neckeraceae; genus Neckera; species Neckera pumila. The sequence goes on from OZ018418.1 coordinate 5,871,475, forward strand.
ATGCTAAACGCACTGGATGCCCCCACTGAGAGTGATTCACTCTTATTTGCCTTCTGCTTTGAATTGCTTTGAGGAATCTCTAAGTTCAAAGGAACCTGAGGAGCCGATGACAAACCCAATCTCTTGACACTGATTCTATACGCGTGCCTATTTCCAAATGAGAATCCAGCACAAAGAATCCTATATTGGAAGCTACCATTACCCGATTGCGTAGACCCGCCACTAATAGATTGCTGAGAAGAAGACCCAACATCCAATAAACAAGAGATCTGACTTCGACTACCCAAATCAAATTGACCCTTTTTGGTTCCAACCGCCTATGTGTTACCTCCCTCATAGTTTGTGCCTTGGACAGGTGTATGCGCCAATCCAGGGTTTGACGGTACTTCATCCTCAACTTGACGTTCTTCATCACCTTTCTCAACATGTTCATATAATTTCCTGTTGGCTGTAATTTGGTTATGTTTTGTAGGCAAATATAGCCGCACTTCACTTGGTGTAGACTCTACCCGCTTCAACGAGGAAGCAAGCAAATTGGTGTCTTCACTGGTCCTCGACTTGGAGGGCTGTCAACAACCCCTTCTTGGACATTCCCCTTGGAGAAATTGATGGCTGCCAATGCTGCGTCTGCGGCGGAACACATCACATAAAGTCTTGAATGGGGTGCCAGGAAGCAGCTCCCACCTCATTCAGACATTCTTGACAAGGAAATCTCTGATCCAAAATGCAGACTCCTAGCCTGATCTCGGGTTTGGAGCGCAAAACAGATCCATCAACCGGAATGAATAAGAGCATACAAAAATGAGGAACAAAATACCCTCAACCCGAGGCAATCTGGTAAACAAGAGATGACGGCAGTCGAAAAAGAGTCAGCCAAAGAAAAGGATAAATTAAAACCAGAAATTGGCCAAGCTTTATAATCAGCAATAAAAAAATACACGACACAAAACCAAAAATATTTACAAAATTATCCTTCAAAACATTTGTTTTGGTCAAAAGACAGAACATCAAGTTTCCTATTTCCTACACGCTTCAAGCTTGATAACTAATTTAATCCCAAGCAATTCGTAATGCAATCCAACATTGGCAATTGATTCTCTCATCCCTTTTATAATACTTGACATTAGGTGATGCGATTTCTTCAGCGGTTTTACGTCGATACAATTGGCCTCCACATACTGCCGTAAGTGCCCCAGATTACAATCCTCCTGCATCCGACAAAGCCAAGGGGCCAGGTTTGCTATAAGAAAATTATCTATAGGAGATTTATGATCCCAATCCTGGAGGAATAATGCATTCCTGTTCTCATTGCACAAACTCTTCTCCGGCGAGTCGTCAATGAGAATAGTGTTGTCTTTACTAAAAGACATGTTGTCACTAGGATGCATGAACAACTGGTCACCCAGCACCTTTAGGTACAGGAGCTTGTACATGTCTCTGGATGGTGGAGGAATTTCCCCTGAGATGTTTTGATCTTTCCACACTGTTCCTGTCCTAGAATTTCAAAAGGTTCCTTTGACCCCCTGAAAAGAAACTTGGCAATAAGCTCCGCAGTTTTCTTCACCATTGAGCTCCATACTACAATACGATTTGCAAATTGGAAGATCTCTCCCAGGAATTCCCAAAGACCAGGGCAAGCAAACACCGCCTTCGTCTCCACAACAGTCGGGAATTCAGCTGAAAAATTATTGTCCTTTACATTGTACGTCCTCAAACCCTTAGGTATTTTTGTTCTACCCACGCACTCACATAGAATCCTGTTCAAGTCAAGCACAACGTTTAACCATTTTGTTCTTTTCCTGGTAACAAACAAGGACACATTTTGTGCTAGACTATCTTTGCGACCCTCTGATACTACTTGATCAAAGCAAAACACAAGAGAGATATAGTTACTTGTTTAAATGCGGAATTAGGTGAGCTAGAAAGTAGAGTAAAGCATTGTATCCCACTATGCAACTGTAGGACTCCTCCATTAAGGGAGTTTTTCAGAGCCAATGGATGGTGCACACTTGTTACATTTTTTGGCTGGACAAAAAACATTGAAAATACCAATTCATTAGGCGATAGTCAATTAAAGTTTATGATTTTCATATATTATATCCAAGAAAACTATAACATAGTACATTTGCCAAAATTTGTTTTCCTATCGGTCTGCTCACTAATCTGTACAAGTGGAAACCAGACGAGGACAAGACAATCTACACTATGCTACAAAACCCAGTCAAATATGAGTTGATTGTCCGCACCACTCAATCACAGACTAGTCACTCCATCCTGTCAACCAGAGTGAATGCAAATAAGATCCTCCAATAAGGAATGGCAGGATGATGGAATCCAGAGAACGTGTACATCCATCACATGGCATTTGGACTCATTTAAAATCATAAGGGTCACAAGAGTTAGGAGATTGTACCTCCACTGATTCATTTGTCTAAGAGTTGTTGACGTCCTTGTTGGTTTTCTCCTGGTCTTGCACGTTGTCCTCTTCCTCGTAGTCCACAAGTTGCTCATCAGGTGGAGGATTTGAGTATTCCAACCCTATATTGTCAAACCGCAGAGAATCCTCTTTACCCTCCTTGCACACTTGAGCGACTGCCTCGCCTTCTAGGATCAAGTTGTTGTACGACTTGTCCTTGGCACAAGGATAAGTCATCACGTTCTTAGCGCTTTTTCAAACAACTGAGGCGTACAGATCCAACAAAGGAAGCACAGGATTTGCCTCACCAGATTGCTGACAGGCGATTGCAGTAACACATTCAACTCTAGGCACAGCAGTGCCTCCTACTGAGATTGAGATCTTCAGGATATTATCGTTTACCAAAGAATAATTAGCCTCACCCAAAGGAGTAATATGGAGTTCAAAAATCTGAGAGGCAGACACGTCCACAACCTCAGCAGCGCCTTTTTGTTGCGAAACTTCTTCGGCTTGCAACTGAGTCGATTGTGAATTGATTCGAGACTGTAGAGCTTTCAATTTTTTCTTCAGTTCTTCATTCTCAGATTTCTGGCTCTCAGAAAACTCCAGGACCTCCTGAACCTTTTTCTTTCTAGCAATTTCCAACTCCTCTTGTTCTTTCTTCTTCCGCACTTCTTCTTCCCACCAGTCATGCTCTTGCTTCACATGGGAGAAAGTTGCATCAGACGGTGTAGTGGTTGCCTCCTTGTCTACTCCAGACTGCGGATTGTCACGACATTTACCAGCAGCCTCAGTATCTTCTTTGCTATCACTAAGGACAACAAGAGTCTCCAAGGTTTTCCCAGTCCTGACTTTTGATGACTGAGGTGGATCATCCTGAGTGACCACCCTATTGACAGGATCGGATATGCCCACTGGTCCCGTACGGTGAGACGACATGGGACAAGTCTCTGAAGAAACTTGCACATCCTCCATTTGATCAGGCAATGGACCGGAGTCAGCTGGGACATTCAAATGACTCTCATTTCCCATGCCAATTGCATCTATATCCATTGCGTCTTCTGCATCACCATGAAAGTCTAGAGCAAACAATTGACTAGTTGTGTTGGTCCCATACTAGTCAATACCAACAGGTATTGATTTAGAATCTGATCTAAGACCTTGGGACCGCTTTGAATTTCCACCAGAGTCACCTGATGCGTTGTTACTGTCAGCCGGAAGCATTGGAGGACGATTGTAAGGCCCCATAAGCGCAGGTCAAACATAGCTTGTTCCATATGGTGAATTCATGTGGAGAAAGTCATTCATGTCCAGCCTGTCAAAACTCGTTGCGATGTCTCTCTCCCTCTTGTAGACGGCAGAATCATCTATTCTGTAGAAGAATGCACCATACATCTAAAGAGAAGACGTGTTCATTAGTACATTAATATAGAACAAGACGGGATCCAGCCCAGTGCGTTTAGAAGGTATCCTCGACTTGAGGATAAAATGATAGTCAAGTAAATGTATACTCAAGTCAATCTGCCAATTAGAATTTGCATTTACTGACGCCAACAATGAAATGAAACTGTTCTGAGATTGCAAGTATGCTCAATTCAAGGGTAAATGACAGACGCATTACCTTGGAGGCCAACATGCACTTCGAGCCTATGTAGATGCCAAGAACGTTTTACCCTGGCCTGGCAAACATTAATAGCATTTTTAGGTAGAATACCATTTGCAACTCGGATGCATAAATCCTCAACCTGGACTCGTTGTTCCGGGAGTAGTCCTCAAAGTATGGTAAGTGCTTCGGCATTTTGTACTCTTCCCTTGCGCTAAGTGAAACTAACTTAGCGTGGTTGTCATTTTTCTTGAAGAGGAAAATGAGAGGCACTTGAGTGATGCTTATCCGACTGGAAATGTTATTAATTCTCTCCCCCTTGCCAAGTGTGTAATAGGACAGCTTGGACTCATAATCTTGCATATTCAAGGAATGTACTTTGTGATCATATCTATATTCAAAAAATCCCCAACTGTCCAAAATCAGACTCTCAAAGTATTCATTTTCGGCTCCATTTCTTGGGCCAGGTACTTCAAAAAGAGCAGAGGTGGTGGGTTGGCATTGTTGGATTTCTTCCCAGGCTTGTGTTTTGGAGCCTCTTGAAGATCTATAATCCCGAGCCCAACAACTTTGCCACTGTACTTCCATGATTTGACCTTCACTAACGCCATAGAAACTCTCTCAAATCCGCAAATGTCCACATCTCCAAATGAGGGCTTCACCTGGTACTTTAGAATTATGAACTGCCCGTATAAAGGCAGAAGTTTGGGGAACTTGCCGACAAAGTCCTCAACCCGTCTTGTTTTGCCTTTATTTGTGTGACGCTTCGTGAAGTAGGCAGCCAGGGTGTTGGCCAACAAGAAATCCCACGTCGATGAGGAGAAGTGGTGCTTTTTCTTCCACGCCTACCACAAGGTGTCAATCACGTTCCCGGAGGCATCCTTGAACTTCATTGACTTCTTGATTGCCTATAGTTCCTCATAAATGAGTTTCTTGCGCTTTTTTCTTTCTACCCAGTCTGAGTAATGATGGTTGTCTTCAATCGGAGTCTTTGGTTTGCGGATGGAGAGCTTTGGATACGGGCACGACAAATCCGGAGTCTTATTCAGCAAACGCAATGCAAAGTCTCTGTAGTCCAAATCCGTGAATTGCCCACAAAACCTAAAGAACTCCCTCGACAAAAGAAAAGTCTTAGGACAAAACCTCTTGTCTGCCCTATACTCCTTAGTGGTGTTGGGATCAATCAACCTTCCTTTGTTGTTACTCACAAGAAAATCATCCCACAACTTATACCACTCATCCCACAATATAATGATTTTGATTTCATTCTTGATGTCAATTGAGTTCTTGATTGTGCTTCCATCTTTGTCCGGGTTAATATTCCTAAATTGGGTAATGGCAAGCATCGTGAATATCTGCATTCCGAGACACTCCGGTGGTCAGACACTATTAAAATTTGACTGTGGGGTGTTTCCCAATAACAATGAATGATAAGAACAAGAAATCCAATTAGAGATAGATCAAAGTGATGTTCATGTGCATGAGTACATGGGATAACAACGTATAGTCAGATAACCTCGACTCAAGGATAATGAGGAACACAAATTATTTATAGTATACTGGCTCAGATTTGGAATCGCATCATTCTTGCGTTCCGACAAGTCACTTGCAATGATACATGGTCGTTTTAGGTCAACCCAGACGTTGCGCAAGGCAAAGATTTGGTTCCCCCATGTCGGCTGGGCGTGGTGTATGTGGTTTGTCTTGTTTAAGAACTCGGAGATTTTTGTTAACTTCACCGAGTCCAAAGACCATACAATGATTGTACTCCATGTCCACAACTCTTTCCGCCGTTTCTCTCCGCAGCTTGCAGTCTGCAACTCCTTAGAAGCGGCGATACTATATTGTCTATTGATGATCATGAAGTTCCCCGACTTTATTTCCTCCCACGACTTCAGGGCACTCTTCAAGAGTTGTAGGTTCTCATCTACTGGGGTGAGGCATAACTTCTACCTTTGGATTTTCACATCACCGAGCTTCAGGAGCCTTCGTCTAGTTCTGGCCACCATATGCTGCTCAAGCTTCCGAACCACAAATAGGTCTTTTGTCGGAAGGCATTGCTCGATCCCCACATCATAAGGCTTGCTATCAAAAAGAAAACAGGAACTATGGTTTTCCTAGAATTCTTTCTGATATAGTGTGAACTTTTCATGGTCCTCAGGGGATTTGGGAGGCTGCTTGCCCACTCCTGGGAGATCTGTTAGGGCAGATCCAGAACTTCCGGCTGCTCTCGGAATTTCTACAGGGGTAGACTTGCTTCTCTTCTTGCTCGCCTCACCTTCTACTGCGTCTGCTGCTTTTCTTTTAGTGGCCCCCAAGGGAGCCTGTCCCTTTCCACTTCCACCCGCTGCTTCTAGTGCGGGTTCTTTTGGAGCAGCATCCTTGTTTCTTAATCTACTTTCGCCTCTTGAGGGAGCCTGGGCCATGCACTCTATTGCATACCAATCAAGTGACGTAAAAATTGCGGTCACTCTCCTATTGTAGGCGACATAGGAGACAGGGTTCCATGGCCAAAACTTGTTTTCAAATTCTGTGGCCAGTGAATCTAGATGCGTTCTTGGAAGGCAGAGAGAAGTTCTGCAAGATCAAACTACCCTGGTCCGTCCTCAATTTTGCAAACAATTGAGTGTACATGAGCTAGATGGACTCCACTGTCATCTATTTCTTGGAGCACAATGACGAGGTAATCCTCCTGGTGCTGCTCGATGAGTGTCACCTTCTCATTCAAATTCTAAGGCTTAAATCTGATCATTCCCTTTGGCTTGTAACTTCGGGGGGTGCACTCCTTGAAAAAAATAAGGATATAGGTGCGAACACCAGGTATTTATATGGGGGGCATTACTTTTGTTCATTGATTATTCTGAGGTCTATCATTATATAATTTTCTAATTTGAACCAATCAGAAGGGGGCATACATTAATTATAATTCCTAATTGACATGAATATGTCATATGCTATATTGGTTTAATTTTTTTGCACTACTTGCAATTACCAAATTTGGTGTAAGATTTAGGATTCACAATTAGGGGGCTTCTTAATCATTTAGTGCTTTGAAGTCCAAAAATGCACAAATTCAATGAAGGAAATTATGACTCGGTATACTTTAGCGCAATACAAACACTTGAAATGAAAAAAATGTACACTCATAATCCAAAATAGAATTTTGGGTTTGCTTACCTTGTCAGATGCTTTGCATTGTATGCAGAACTACTCCAAAATGCACCACTTCAAATCCTCGCGCAATTGCCGTGGGAAATTGGAAAATGTCTGCATTCAAAATGCAAATTGAACTTCATGTTATTTAACTTGAATTACTTGAAGGACACTAGCACAATTTTAAACCCTGGAGTCTAACTGGAGCCCAAACTAGAGCGCACAAAGCACGCACAGGAACCAAAGAGGTACCTAATGAAAAATTGGTGTCACTATTCATGAAGGATGCAGAATAACAAACAAGATATTAACAAAGCGGTGCAACTTCGACAAGTAAAAGGGGGCTCTCGCAATTGAGGGGAAAAAACCGCACAAAACGAGTCCAATATGGATGCAAATCACCTATGACACTGGATTTTCACTCACAAACAACACTTCAACAAAGTTGCGCAACTTTGACAAGTATAAGGGGGCTCTCGCAATTGAGGGGAAACACTCACAAACAACATTTCAACAAAGTTGCGCAACTTCAACAAGTACAAGGTGGCTCTTGCAATTGAGGGGAAACAATGCAAGAGCAGGGGTTCAAGCGGAGAATGCAAGCGCAAACAACAGAGGAAGGAGTCACAGCAAAGAGGATGTACCTTTGGTGGCGCGCAGGCAAGAACTTCCACACGGGCTTACCAAATTTCAAAACAGCAGTCCATGCACGTCCAAAATTGTCAATGCACCTGCACCCTCCAAAGTCGCTGACACCAAAGCAACACCCGGGATTCTTGGCATGCATGCAACAAACTGACACAAGCATTGAATGCTTGTGCATACAAAGCACGCATGAGAAGCACGCTCAAACATTGAGCAGTTGAGGAGCAACACGAGCAAGAGCCAGAGCGCACGAGAATTTAGGGGAAGAGGTGGTCAGGGAGGTGATGACTCCGAACCCTAAAACCGCTCTTTTTGCTGCCCGCCGCCAAGCTGCCCTCCAAATAAGGTATGTTTCTCCACCCGCACTTTGAAAATTTTTTGCTGCCCATTACCCACTCAATAAATAATATTACCTTAGAACATTAACTCCTAAAGTTTCTTGACCGTACCCACCCAAGAAATAATATTTCCTTTGAATATTAACCCGTAAAGAACCAAGCTGCATTTTTTGGCAGCATAAAGATTTTGGGCAGCTCAATACAAATGGACTTTTAATTTTTTTTCTTTCCAAATTTTACACAGCATGTGCCAAAGGAGTAGCTTTAAGGGTCCAACAATTTTTGTAACTATTGACTATATAGTTAAAAAGATATTGCATGATATGTGGTTTTCTTTGAACTTTGGGTAGCTAGGGCAACTCAAAATATTCTTTGAATATGACTTTTTTTAAAATAAAAATTTGAACTTTGCTCTTTAGATTTATATACACATAGAATGCTTTGAATCATTTAATTTCAATCTATGAGTCAAAAGTTATGAGGATTTTAAATTTGAAGGTAGATATGGAGTCTTTGAAAACCAAAACTACCTGCAAACGAAAACTCCTCATAATTTTTTGCTCATAGTTTGAAATTGAATGATTCAAAGTTTTCCATGTATATATAAATCTAAAGAACCAAGTTCAAATTTTTATTTTTTAAAAGTCATATTCAAAGAATTTTTTTGAGCTGCCCGTGCTACCCAAAGTTCAAAGAAAACCACATATCATGCAATATCTTTTTAACTATATAGTCAATAGTTACGAAAATTGTTGGACCCTTAAAGCTACTCCCTGGGTACTTTTTGTGTAAAATTTTCAAAGGAAAAAAATTAAAACTCCATCTGTAGTGGGCTACCCAAAATCGCTATGTTGCCAAAAAACGCAACTTGGTCCTTTAGGTGTTACCTCCTAAATTTCCAGGACAATGTTTTCACCAAAAATACTCCAAAACTGCCCTTCCTAGTATAAGTACTATATCTTATAGAAAAAAAAACATTTTGGACACATCTCATCGTAGGATTTTAGTTATAGTATGCTACTATTAAAAAATGTGGGAAAAATTCCAAAAACTTCCACCGTGGGGATTGGAAGATATTAGAGTTTGAAAATTAAGTACTAATCCTTGTAGAAAAAAAAATATTTGGGACACATCAAATAATAATAGTACTTAGTTATAATGTGCTAATCAAGATGCTAATATTAGGAAATGTGAAAATAATTCCAAAATCTTCCACGTAAGTATTTATGCCAATTCAAATCCTTTTGTTGTCCCTGCAAGAAACAAAGCATCTGTACTTCAGAAGTTCAATGCTAATATTAGAAAATGTGGAAAAATTCCAAAATCTTCCACGTAAGGATTGATATCAATTCAAATCTTTCTGTCGCCCTTGCAAGAAACAAGGCATCCGTACTTCAAAGTTCAATGCTAATATTAGGAAATGTGGAAAAAATTCCAAAATCTTCCATGTAAGGATTTATGCCAATTCAAATCCTTCTGTTGTCCCTGCAAGAAACAAGGCATCTGTACTTCAGAAGTTCAAATTTGGAAATAGGTGAATGAAAATGGGGGTATTTATTTAACAAAAAATTCTTAAACAAGTGGGCTACAATGATGCTTAAAAATCAGCAATCCCTTCAGAATTGTGCAACATTTAGGAAAAAATAGTAAATACAAAAAAATAGAGAAAGATTCAAAATACTAAATTTTAAAGTACATATGAAAGATATTCCTCATCCCCACCTTCTACTAATTTACAACCTAAAATATGCAAATTCCAACAACAAATACTTGTCCAAAATTGATCCACTATTTAAAATGGCAAGCTTGGATTCTACTAAAAATTTTAAGTGCCTTTGAAAAAAACTCCTTGTTCCCACCATCTATTAAATTTCAACCTAAAATATGCAAATTCCAACAACAAATACCTAAGAATTTTTAAATCCACATGAAAGAAATTCCTTGTCACTTTCTATTAAAATTCAACCTAAGATATGCAAATTTTGATAGGAAATATTTGTACAAAATCGGAACATTGCTTAAAATAGTAGACTTGGATTTGAAGGATTACATATGACTGGGTTAATCTTTAAAAACACAACTTACTAATGAGAATGGAATAATTCCATTTGGAACTAAATGTAGAACGTCCTCTTGTACTTTAAATTTGGCCCAAGCAGCCTTGTACTTTAATAAATTAATAACAAATAATTCAAGAATCATAAAATAATGCACATGAGCTATTAGGAAAAAAATAGAAGTTTGGAATACTGTATGCACTAATTTAAACTTCAATCATTGATTTACTAAATTCATCACCCATTTTTTTACTTCCAAAATAATCTTAGAAAAATGGTGCCATGCGCGGTATTTTAAGGAACTCTCATCTCATGAGCACGGGGGGTGCACTTAGTGTATCTAGTCCAAACTACGTGCAAACAAAACTTTGTACCCCCTATATTATATCCTAAAATTTAAATAAATGAAAACAAAAAAAATATGAATATATTTTCCTAATTTGAAAGTTTATGTTTTGAATTATTGATATTTTTATTTGCTAATGATAATTAGTTACAAATTTTTGACGTAAATAGATACACTGCAAAACTGAAAAATAACTTTCACACCCCTATATTATATCCTAAAAAATTGTCTAAAAAATGAACAAAAAATTCCTAAAAATAACTCTCTATTGAAAGTTCATTTTGAGTTGAATATTGATGCAACGGTCATCTAAATGTGTTCTCTATAAATATTTGAGTTGGAAAATATGCCATTTTAGGTTCATTTCAACCTCATCTAGAAATCATTCCATATTTCATTTGAGTTGGAAATTAAGGCAATAGAAAACTATAGTCATTATCAAACAATGCTCAAAATTTTAGTTTGAAATTATAGTTTATTAGAAACCACTTGTTCACACGTGGTTTGTAGTAGTAGAACCAAGTGCCCTCCCCGAGCTCATGAGTCAAAAAATATGTGCACTTAGATTTCTTTACAACAATGTACAAGTTGGAAATAGTCAATTTAGGCAATAAATTCAAACCCATAGATGCATTGAATTCAAAACCTAGTTTATTAAGTTTCCAACTTGTAATCCAAATTGAACTACAGTTGCCCTGTATTTAAAAATAAACTAAGGCATGAGTTAAAAAATAGGTGCACGTGGGTTTCAAAAAAAAAACATGCAAGTTGGAAATACTCTAGGCATTAATTTAAAATCCATGGCCGCATTCAATTCACCACCCATTTTTTTTAATTTTCGATAAAACCCAGATCAAAACACATCTGCTCTGTATTTTTGAGAACCACAAATGCATGTGGTCCAAAATAGGTGCACGTGGGTTTAAAAAAAAATACGTGCAAGATGGAAATACTCTAGGCATTATTTTCAAATCCATGCCCACATTCAATTCACCACCAACCTTTTTTAACTTTTGTTAAAACCCAAATCAAAATACAGCTGCCTTGTATTTTGATAACCGCAAATGCCTAATTGAGCTCCAAAGTAGGTGCACATGGGTTTCAAAACAAATACGTGCAAGTTGGAAATATTCTAGGCATTATCTTCAAGTCCATGGCCGCATTCAATTCACCATCCATTTTTTTTAATTTTTGTTCAAATCCATATCAAAATACAGCTGCGCTGTATTTCAAAGAACCACAATTGTATGTCTCTATTCCAAAATAGGTGCACATGGGTTTTGAAAAAAATACACCCAAGTTGGAAATATTATACACAATATTTTCAAATCCATGCCCACATTCAATTTACCCAACTTTTTTTAATTTTCGTTAGAACCCAAATCAAAATACAACTCCATTGTATTTTGACAATTGCAAATGCCTATCTGAGGTCCAAAACAGGTGCATGTAGGTTTCAAAAAAAATATTAAATGGGTGGGGAATTTTAAAAATATTAAATTATGTTGAAATCCAAATTAGAGTACAACTGCTAAGTATTTTTGATAACCGCAAATGCATGTTTGAGTTTCAAAATAGGTGCACAGGGGTTTTGATAAAAATACAAGCAAGTTGGAAATACTCTACGCATTATTTTCAAATCCATGGCTAGATCCAATTCACCATCCATTTTTTTAAATTCCGTTGAAATCCAAATCAATATACAGCTACCTTGGATTTTTGATAACCACAAATGCATATCTGAGTTCCAAAATAGGTGCACGTGGGTTTCAAAAAAAAAACGTGCAAGTTGGAACTATTCTAGGCATTATTTTCAAATCCATGGCCGCATTCAATTCACCACCTATTTACTTTAATTTCCGTTGAAATCCAAATCGAAATATAGTTGCCCTATATTTTAGAGAACCACAAATGCATGAGTTCTAAAATCAGTGCACGTAATTTTAAAAGAAAATATATGCAAGTTGAAAATACTTTAGGCATTATTTTCAAATCCATGGCCACATTCAATTCACCACCCATCTTTTTTAATTTTTGTTGAAATCCATATCAAAATATAGCTGCGCTGTATTTCAGAGAACCACAATTGCATGTTTCTATTCCAAAATAGGTGCACGTGGGTTTCGAAAACATACGTGCAAGTTGGAAATACTCTAGGCATTATTTTCAAATCCACGGCCGCATTCAATTCACCCAACTTTTTTTAATTCTCATTAAAACCCAAATCAAAATAGAGCTGCCTTGTATTTTGACAACCGCAAATGCCTATCTGAGGTCCAAAATAGGTGCACGTAGGTTTCAAAAGAAATACTTGCAAGTTGAAAATACTCTAGGCATTATTTTCAAATCCATGGCCACATTTGATTTACCCAACTTTTTTTAATTTTGATGAAACCCAAGTCAAAATATGGCTGCCCTGTATTTTTGATAACCACAAATGCATGTCTTAGTTCCAAAATAGGTGCACGTGGGTTTCAAAAAAAATACAAGCAAGTTGGAAATACTCTAGGCATTATTTTCCAAATCCATGGCCACATTCAATTCACCACCTATTTATTTTAATTTCCGTTGAAATCCAAATTGAATTACAGCTGCCCAATATTTTAGAGAACCACAAAAACATGAGTTCTAAAATAAGTGCACGTGGGTTTAAAAAAAGATACGTGCAAGTTGGAAATATTCTAGGCATTATTTTCAAATCCGTGCTTGCATTCAATTCACCACCAACTTTTTTAAAAATGCGAAGAATCCCAAATCAAAATATGGTTGCCTTGTATTTTTGATAACCACAAATGCATATCTCTGTTCCAAAATAGGTGCACGTGGGTTTCAAAAAAAATACAAGTAAGTTGGAAATACTCCAAGCATTGTTTCCAAATCCATGCCCGTATTCAATTCACCACCTATTTATTTTAATTTCCGTTGAAATCCAAATTGAAATACAGCTGCCCAATATTTTTGAGAACCACAAATGCATGAGTACTAAAATAAGTGCACGTGGGTTGAAAAAAAAATACATGCAAGTTGGAAATATTCTAGGCATTATTTTCAAATTCATGTCCACATTCAATTCACCACCCTTTTTTTTTTAAAATTCCGTTGAAATCCAAATCAGAGTACAGCTGCTTAGTTTTTTTGATAACCACAAATACATAGTCAAGTTTCAAAATAGGTGCACGTGGGTTTCAAAAAAAATACGTGCAAGTTGGAAATAATCTAGGCATTATTTTCAAATTCATGGTCACATTCAATTCACCACCAATTTTTTTTAATTTTCGTTAAAACCCAAATCAAAAAATAGTTGCCCAGTATTTTTGACAACCACAAATGCATGTCTTTGTTCCAAAATAGGTGCACGTGGGTTTTGAAAAAAATACAAGCAAGTTGGAAATAATCTAGGCATTATTTTCAAATCCATGGCCGCATTTGATTCACCCAATTTTTTTAATTTTCATTAAAACCCAAATTAAAATACAACTGCCTTCTATTTTGATAATTGCAAATGCAAATCTGAGGTCCAAAATAGGTGCATGTGGGTTTTAAAAAAAAATACATGCAAGTTGGAAACACTCTAAGCATTATTTTCAAATCCATGGCCGCATTCAATTCACCACCAAGTTTTTTTAATTTTTGATGAAACCCAAATCAAAATACGGCTACCAACATCATATTTGTTAAAATGTGAGGATGTGGCACTTCCAAAATAGAATTAGGCTTTTGAAGGCACAATAAGTGAATAAAAATGGGCTACAATTTAGCTCTATAATCACTCATTTAATTAGTTTAAACTAGCATTTTCCATTAAAATGGGAGTCTTTGCAAACAGTACATGTCCTTCAGCAAACATTGCATTGTTTCATGTCATAAATGACATTCAATTCACAACCGCGTAAAAATACTAATATAAATACAAAGTATATTAATATGGTATCCATATTGCATTTGCAATGTAAAGATTGCAAATACATTTCCAAAATATATATTCACCACTAAAAATCCATAACTCTAGTTGCACATATAGATATCAATACATAAACATTCATAAATCTAAAACTACTACCTCACATCTAGGATAAAACATAATATTATCATTATCCCGCAATCATATGAAAGCATAATTATTGTAAACATCTAAACATTAAATAGCACTCAATAACATATTGCGACAGGTAGTCAGAATCTTATAAAATCAATGATCTACCGCCGCGTTCAAGACGAAGGAATTGAAGCCAAACTTTGCTTGCTGACTTCAATTTGAGCAGCAGGAATCTTGATCAGGCACTCCATGGTATCTTTTTGGATTCTAGACTTCCACACGTCATCAGTGCGTCTATATGCTGCCAAAGTGGTGGTTTGGTTTCATCAACCTTCCAATGCAGACCTCCTTCGCCGTTCCATCTAGTGTAGAAGTTCTGAACATCCTCGTCTCTTGCTGTTGGATGGAAGTACTGCATGCTTATACAATTTGGCTTATGAGGGTTACAATGCAAATCAGACAAAGCCCTTGCAATCCATACTGGCTAACTAGCGCCATCTGCTGGCCGTACTGCAAGGAAGTAGCTATCGAAAACATCCCAAATTACCCTGAAAGATAATTGCGGGCGACCTCGTAAAGGTCCAACATAGGCATCATCTTCTCCGAATTCTTTACGGTCTTCACCATCTTCATCAAATTGATCCGCTTGAGTCGCTTGAACTTCAGTACTCGGCCACAAACCATCCTTCAAAATAGTAGATGCAGGAAGTGGTTCTTGCAGCGCTACCTTCACATCACACCAATAGTGCACCACATGCTCGTAGCGCCTCCTGCATTCCCTGGTGTTATCCGCATTGCATAAGTCCTCCCAATACTTCATAAATCCAGAAACACCTTTCACAATATCATTGAGGCCTTTCATTGCCTTCATTGGAATTGCCAATGGTACCCATGCGGCTACAAACTCTGCCCTTTAGCATCTTCTTTCTACAACTTAATGCCTGCACTATTTTCCCCTAACCAGTCCACATTAGTACACCGTAGTTTGTACTTCATGACCGGACACCTTGTTGAATCCAGGTAGAACTTCACTTGTTGTGGTTTTGTGTGTCTAAGGAGGATGTCATCACCATCCACAAATGAACTTGCAATGAAACCCTTGAAATCAGGCACCTCTTCTACAAGGTGAAGGATAGTGGGAATGGACTCCACATCCATGAATGACTTCATCAACGCAGGAACTGTAGAGAAGTTCTCTTTCTTCAGTTGCATGCTCCATCTTCCGAACAGCGCATCAATGTCGTCATGCGTGTGATCCACAATCATGAAGTTCATGTATACTTCACGGAAGATATTGTTTGCAACAAGGAGCGACCAAAAACAGAAAACATATCTATTCTTGTTGTCCCCAGTGGCATTGTCCATCTGCACATTGAGAATGGGCGGCAACAATGTCGCCAAAACTAAGTTGATCAGCGGTGGGGGAAGCAACGCTTCGCACATCTCCGCACCCTTCATAACCGCCTTAAACAAATTTGTTGAAGGCGATCTTGCAAACAATTGCCGAGAAGAAGACTTTGGTGCCAACTCTAGATCTTGCAACAACTTTGCCATAGAGCCAATGGTATAGTTTGAATCGTGAGGAAACAAATCCAAACCATAATGCGCATAGCGCACATCAGTATGACCATGCGCAATCATTCTCGTGACAGACACAAGCAACTTGACGAGGCCATCCGTGTCTTTACTCTTGTGGGAAAAGACTGGACAAGCGATTTTAGAATGATCCATCTTGTCGTGCATGATTGTAAGGCACTCGTGCGGATCAGTGTGCGACCAATAAAGGTTTGCATAGTACAACTCCCTGTAAGCACACGCAATAGCGAGATGTTTCTCCAACTTCCGCGCCCACATGAGAGCAGTGTTTGAACCAGCAAGAGCACCCTTCCTGAGTGCTTGTAATTTGTCACAACTAGCGCACCGAGCCAAATTGTCCCCAAGCTTCTTGACCTCATACTCTGAGAATTTGGAAGATCTGATCTTGCTTAAATTCGAAATTGAAACTGCAGGCAATCCAAAGGCTGCATTGACATCATTGATTTCTTTCATCTTCCCCTTCCATTGAAAGGTAGGGGAGAGACACATGGACACTACCTTCTCTCCTGACTTCATAGTTCGAGTACAATGCGGCATGTGATCGGCCTCCTTGTCAAGGAGTCACTTCAATGTAGCAGTGGCTTGTTGAGTGTGTATCCTTGGCTTCAGCAGTCCCCTATTGCCATATTTTGTTGCTTCTCTTTTATCCTTCACAAGCATTTGATAGCAGAAGAATGTGGTCTTTGAGACCCCGAAAATATGCAACCACACTTGTATGCACATAGGAATCTCTTCAACCGTCACCATCTTCCTCCCACGTGCATCATGGTGAACCAATCTGTGCACCTTAGTCTTCATGAAGGCTCTATGTCTTAACGTTGAATTTCGATACATACGTTCACGGAATGCCCGAATCTTTTCCCTTGGAAATGGCTAAATACAATTTTGGGCGCAACATACTTTGCTAGACACCACATTGATGGAATCCTGGATAAGGAGCTCCTTTGTTTTTGCAAAAGTTAGTCGATGAGGATTCGAGATGCAACTTGCATATGGTCAACAAAACGTCGCATATGGTGGGTTCAAGAGAGCCGATTGAAGAGTATTAAACTTATCATGGGCTTCATGGTCCCGAAGGCTTGCACCATGGCAATGGACAGGATGAATAGGCCAGGCCATCAATGAAGTCATCCTCTCCTGTGGCAAGTGCTCCTCGGAATGTGACTTGGAAATGTGGACAACAACATGAGTATCTCCTAGAGGACCGGTGGCACCGAGTACCAAGTCACAATTCACACTAAGGCAAGTACCTTCACCAACAAGTACTCCACTTTCCTAGTACAGAGTGACAACCATCATATTCCAAAAGCGACGCGGAATTCCCTCACACTGTGGCACATTAACATCCATTCCCTCAGTATGTTGGACCTCATCGTCTAATGAGTCCATAATCTCTAGTAGTGTGGCCATAGCTTCCATCGCACCTTCACATATTGGCAACTTGGTCTCAGGTAATTAAACAAGTGCATATATAGATACATAGAAGGTTATCAGAAGCCAAACCAAAATCAATGCACTATTTTTCAGATCAACTTGACCTAAATACTGAATAAGTGAAACAAAACATGACACTGACTAATGGAGATGCTTGCAATCAAACATCAAGGTCATCGACAAGAAGGAAAATAATTAACATAATCAGAGTCACTCTATTATGCTTCAGAATTACTATAACCAAAAACATATTTAGGTCAACTTGACCTGAATAATAACATCAAGGTTACTGTCACCTAATTTCTGGTGGCGCTCACATAAGTATTCCAAGTGTAGGTGAAATCCAGGATGATTTTTGGTTTATGGAAATCCTTAAACCATCCAATAAAGTGATTTACGTAAGTTACATTTCAAAATAATGGACGGACAATTTAGATCGACCCAATCTAAAACAATGACAGCATACAAACATAACTATAACAACCCGATGGAATTTTTATCATTTATTGAAGCAATTGTAGGAGTAGTTAATAAAATGTTATTCAACATTGATGGTACTAAAACTAATATTGTTCATTGGGTGTAGATCCTTTGATATACTTCTCCTCCGTTCAGGCCGACTCAACCTGAATAGTTCACTTGTACTCAACAAATTCAATCAGCTTTCCAATAGTATTGTAGATTGCACACGTATCTTCCCGTGGGTCTCATAATTAGGTTGACTTGACTTGGAAATAGAATTTGCCACAATTGTATGACTTGTAAATCATCACTTCTGCAGGGTTTAGGTCAAATCGACCTGAATTTGGAATCGAACAACACAAGATGCTTAAGTTATTATACAGCATGTGTCTTGGTACCCTGTTTAGATTGACCCGACTTGAAATGTCACTCTGTTTAGTTGGCTTCAATGCTCCCGGATTTTCGGGGATTGTACTCCGTTTATTCTGAAATAACACTATCCTGATTTTTACAGCGACATATTCAAGAACAACTGCACCATCTTCACTCAATTCAGAAGGAAAATAACGAGCTCAACTACCAGATGCAGGATCTTATACTCACAATTATGACGTGAAACGAATTGAAATGACATCACAAAAGGATTCCTGTCATTCAGCAAATCCTATGACTCAAAACAACCAAGTGACAACACAGTGCAAGAAAATTCTAACAAAGTCACTATGACGTTGTCAGTCACGTACTCAAAACACCTAGAACCTTGATGATGAATCTTTGAGCATCAATCCTGCACGGCATATTTTGTTTGCGCACTTAGCAACATAAAAACAAAGGACATGAAATAGAGAGAACGCATTCGGGAGAGCACGGAGACAGCTGAGAATGAGAGAATGAATGACCTAAACCGGACGTCACTGGAGGTCAAGGACTTCTTCGCGGGAAAGAAAAAGGTGGCAAGTTTGAAAAGGAAATTCAAACATTTTGAAATTTTGCAAGTAGGTAATAGTGGGCGGTTACAAAGTCAGGATTTCCACGGCTTTTTCTTAAGTGCTCCTAAAAAAATGGGCATGGACATCTCTTGACTTTACACCGTGTCAGCCCTATCCACAGGTTCAATAATGCTCTAAAGATTCCTTTTCCATTCAAAAATAAATATGAAGTCTAAATTTTGCTTGTCTTCACTTCAGTTACAGGAATTCCTCTTCTTCATCAAAAAGTTCTTGGCACTTTCACAATTTTAGACCAGCATTATTCTGACAACATTCCCGTCAACTTTTGAAGTTGTAACAGCAAAGTCAACATTTTATTAAAATAATGAGTATTCATCGAAAAACATTAGGTCCTAATAATTCCTATCCCATTAAAATTAGCAAAACTTTTATGCATGTCTTATAAAAAGTGAACTAAAAACTCCACCAAAACCCAATGCTACTTATCATCCAACAACTGTTTTTTTAGTGTCAATGGCTTAGGGTTCAGGGTTTCAGGGTTGGATATTTTTAAAATTAAGGTTTTAGGGTTTAGGGTTTAGGATTCATGTTTTTGTTATTTTTTTTTTTTTGCAGAAATGGAAAGTACTCAGAAGCATTAAAAAAAACAAAAAAAACAGCCAAGCTGAGGCTCGCAAATGAAGAGATAAGAGCAATCCAAAAAACCAAAAAAAAAGAAAATAAAGGGAAGAACAAATGGTAGGAGGATTCTTGTTCCGGGTTTAGGGTTTTAGACCTTCTATCTAAGATTCTACAGTCTATTTATCACTTCCACATTTTTTTAGTTATACTTTCTTTTAGGACTTCCAAAACATCAATGATTGAAATTCTTTTTGGTACAATATGGGGATAATAATGTTAAATTAACTACTCTATTTTCATAAATAAGGCGACATTCATATAACAAATTATTTACGGCTTCCAAAACATAAAATTGCGCTATCATTCTCTTAAATGTAGGGCGAGAACAATGTTGGCCATGCACTGAAATTTAGACTACCTGAATCCAAAATGTCAGAAAATTTTAATGTGCTCCACAAAATGAAAGAAACTCTACTCTCCATGTCTTGTAATTTATAAGATCCAAAATCTCTGAAGTCATGAGATTTGAATGCTAAGAGCAAAAAAAAAAATGAGGAAGTTGTAATTTATCTTAGCTTAAAGAATTCATGGGGCACTAAAATCTGTGCTCCTTTATATTTTATGCAATGTGAGAATGAAAAAACAAACTACGCACGTCCTGTATTCTAAAGAAACAAAATTGCAAATGTCTTGAAATTTGAATGCAAAGGGCTTGAGCAAAAATGGACAAGTTGTAAATAATCCCAAGAATGAAGAATTCATGGGTGCACTAAAATCAGTGCCCGTTTTGCTCCATGCACTTCACAAATTAGAAAAAAATCAGTTGCCCACGTCTTGTAGTTTAAGGAACCAAAATTGCATATGTGATGAACTTTGAATGCAAAGAGCATGAAAAAAGAATGTACAAGTTGTAAACAATCCAAGCATAAGGAATTTGTGAGCGCACTCAAATTAGAACCCCATTCTCTTGAATAAAACGTAGAATGAAAAAAAACCCAACTAACCATGTCCTGTAGTTTAAAGAACCAAAAATTCAAATGTCATAGATTTTGAATGCAATGAAAAAAGAATGTGCAAGTTCTAAATATTCCAAGCGTAAAGAATTTGTGAGCGCACTCAAATTAGAACCCCATTCTCATGAATAAAACGCACAATGAAAAAACAAAAAACTACCCATATCCTGTAGTTTAAAGAACCAAAAATTCAAATGTCATGGAATTTGAATGCAAAGAGCATGACAAAAAGAATGTACAAGTTGTAAATAATCCAAGCGTAAAGAATTTGTGAGCGCACTCAAATTAGAACCCCAGTCTCATGAATAAAATGCACAATGAAAAAAAAACCAACTACCCATGTCTTGTAGTTTAAAGAACCAAAAATTTGAATGTCATGGAATTTGAATGCAAAGAGCATGAAAAAAAAATGTACAAGTTGTAAATAATCCAAACATAAAGAATTCATGAGCGCACTCAAATTATTGCCCTACTTTTCTTTCATGCACTCTACAAATGAACAAATAAAGTTATCCATGCGCTATAGTTTAATGAATGTAAATCTCAAAATAATGTCATTAAATGCATTCAGATAGAAACTCAAGCAACACTACTAATAGAGAATTGATAGTTAATTTTATTAATTTAAAATTAGAGCTTTGTGAGATACAATAGAGGATAAACTGTACATACAATACTTTTTATGAAGCATTTTTTTTTTCTTGCAGGGCATATAGATTTTTAGTTTAAAGTATGTTCTATTTCAAATCTTGCCATACCATAGTGGCGGCCATCAATTGTTATGATATACTATCACATTGATCCTGTTTGAAATCTATATGCTTCTTATCGTGCCTTAAATACCATAGAGATGGTCATAATGTCTTATAATTGGGAGACTAAACAATTTAATTATTTATAATTTATGTTTAGTGGTTGCAATCAAGAATCATTTTAAGTAACACGTACTAAATGACCATTGGCATGTGAAGTTGTTTAATGCTTAAGGACCGTATTACATCTTTTTTTTTATTTTGATTACTATTAAATTTAATCTCTATCGCAGCACAGGGCAAGCAATTTCCCCGTTATACTACCAAAAACCACTTTAAAGTATAACAAAGTGACTCTAAAGATCAAACCCGCGAGATTCTGTGAAGTAGATAACCTTATTTGGTCTCTAAGCTAAGTCAGTACCTATATTTCCTCTTCCGGTTCCAACACACAATCGGAAACACAACAACACCCGGAACTCCAATCAGACCCTTTTTTACTTCTCCAATCCGGTCCACGTTCCGACTGAGTCTGATCACTCTCATCCGCTCACACTACTACCTGGTTTAGTTTTACCTCTGTTTCACCATCAGAGGGATCGCCCCTTGTTTTTGAGAGCGGCAGACCCGCCGCTCCTTCCGTGAATTATAGTGGCTGAAGACCCACTTCTTCTTCCTTCAATTCTCTACACTAACCCGGACCCGGTTTGATCCTTCACAGCAACCCAGAAAACTTCTCCGGATCACCGGTCACACAAAGACCCCCCGTACGGTCCCTCCATACTACAACGACCTTGGCGTCCCGTTCCGTCTGTGCGAAGCCAGGCGGCTACAAGAGAACCCGTCCGTTCCAACATCTACTAAAGTTCTTCCGTTTGCCCAAATGAGGCGGCGAGATCTCTCAGGAGATCGGACACTCAACCGGATTTCACACCTAGGAGTTCTAGCGCGACTAAGGAATCCCTCCCTATCCGCGTAGCCTAACAACGGCTGTCTCGCCCGGAATTCTAAACTCTAGAGCTGCTGAGGAACTGGAATTCCCTCCCAACGCTTACGCAACCCGCTCACCTACACATAAGACCGAAAACAAACGCGCCAAAGGGAGAAATCACACCTACATTAGCACGCGCCTTCCTAACTCCTCACTCCACGACCCTGCCGCACACGGGAGAGACACACAATAAGCAGCCAAGAGAAGACGTACGCAAAAATGAGATGAAAGAACTCCCAGCTCCCAAGCGGGGGCTGACTTATATACAACTTGAGTACAAAGCAAAAAGGGACCTTGAAATCCGCGCTGGAAATCCGGACCCGATCCTAACAAGCCAGACCGGATAGTCATCCGATCCGGTCCTAATTAACTTACAAATATTTTACATTCCTATTAACTTCCTATCCTACTCTCCAATTCCCCCGCCCAGCGTAGGACTCCTAGGCTCCTCGGGCAGTTGATTGAAGACATCCGCCAAGTTCCGGCTCCGTTCACCGGCAGTTGGATCCGGAAGATCTGACCCGGGCGATGAATCTATCTGGATTGGCTGCCCCATTCCAGGTCTTCGGAGACTCTTCCGTGACTCAGGTGTATGATCCTTGCGCTCACCCGGATTCGATCCTCCTGCTGGAAACGAATCCGGCATCGAAATGTCAGAGAGGTGGATTTCCCGGGAAAACAAGGACCCTTCAGCTTCTGACTGCTGACGTCCATCCGGTCGGTCGCCTCTCGTGCTGCCACTAAGGATGCTTCCACCGATTGGTGAAATCGCTGAGGATTCGAATTATCCGGGAACCGGATACCTTCTTCTCCTCGTGCACCCCTTGGTCAAACAAGGCCGCCTTGAATGCGGCGGATCTAGACTCTCCAAGAGTGCCCTTCACCGACTCAGCCACCTTCCGAGTTGCCTCCGCCATCTCCCGGACTGCTGCCTTGTCTTCCCTGAGGGTGACCATGTCCGCCCTTAGAGTATCGACTTCCTCCTGAAGTCGACGGATCTCCGTTTCCTGTTTCTGGTTCTCTTCCGGATCGGCCAGGAATTGCCCCACCTTACCCGGCAAATCGCTATCGGCCGATGCGCCCACCAGTTCAGAGATAGTGGTCAAGGTCCTTCGCTTGACCTCCCAATCCGCCCGGATTCCGGCCAGGACAATCGT
Organism: Neckera pumila; assembly: GCA_963969595.1. Taxonomy (NCBI): domain Eukaryota; kingdom Viridiplantae; phylum Streptophyta; class Bryopsida; order Hypnales; family Neckeraceae; genus Neckera; species Neckera pumila. The sequence goes on from OZ018418.1 coordinate 5,895,045, forward strand.
TAACTGGTTGAACGGGTCGTTCGGATCCTTGAGATCCGGCATCTCAACATCCGATCCCTGTTCTGGTGTGGACCGGGGGTTTGACGGGGGTCTTCTCTTATGAGGAGGCGTCGTCTTCTGACGCTTCTTCTGTCGAGACGGCTCTTCCTCTTCCTCTTCTTCCGTCTCGGGTTCGGATCCTGTCTGCTCCTCTAACTCGTCATCCGAACCCGACTCCCCATACTTCAGGATCGATTCCTGAACACCCCACGTCTTCTCCTCAGTAGGAGTGAGAAGTTGGTTCCGCTGGTACAGGTGGAAAAGGTAGGGAATCAAAGGAGTGGCCCTACTCTTTCCGATCCTCGTCACCAGCTGGGACACCAGATCGGAAAAGATCCGGGCCCAGTTCACCTTCCGTTCCCCGCTCAGGGAACCGAAAATGGTGTTGCCGAGGGTCATTGTCACCCTCGTCGGCTTCTCCGGGTGGACGATCGGAACCAAGAACTGAAGGAGGTTACGATGTCGGTCGTTCTTACAATCTGCGACCGCGTACCCGTCCTTGTTACTCGGTTCCCCATGAAATTTGTCATGGATGAACTCGTCCTTCCGCCCGGCCATACCGGAACCTCCCATCTGGAAGTTGTAAACTTCCCTCCACCGTTCTTCTTCCCATTCGGTCGGGCGGCCACGGAGAGTGTTGTCAAACTTGTTCGACACCTTGCACTTAATCTCCCTCACCATCCGCTCCTCATAAAAACCCCAGGGTTTATCCATCAGGACAAGGCACCCCATCGCGTTGAGATCCTCCACTAACTCAGTCCGAGCCGGTTCCTCCATAGGAATGACCGGAACTATCTTCCGGAGTTTAATATCGGAGGAGGAGCTGGGAGCGCCCGGTCTGGCCTTACGCAGCTGAGGCATGGACACCAAATAACCACTGGACCCTTACCGATCGCTACCTCACACTCTCCTAGCCGCACGTCCCGTTCTTCACTTCCTCTCGTCTGATCTCAACCGGAATGCACTCACAAAACCTGCAACCCACACGTTCTTTACTCTTCCTACACTCTCAGACACACCCAGCCGGAAGCGCACATGCATCAATGGCTCTGGCGCGGACAGAGGCGAAAAAGCGCTCAAGGTCAGCTCCAGAGCTCAAGGGAAGTAAAGGAGTGAAAATGAGGACGACCAGCCCTTATATACTCTCAGGACCCCTGGCACGTCATCATGACCTTTTTTCGATCCGGTCCATATCGATCCAGTCCATATCGATCCAGTCCATATCGATCCGGTCCATATCGATCCGGTCCATCCCTAATCCGTTTTAAGGCAAATTCCGAGTATGATTCCGCTCCTGAATACTATCATTCTGACCGGAACCGATACAGTTTTCTCCTTACTGGATTATCGCTACCTATCCGTAGTTTTCTTCTGCCCTTCTAATCGGATACGGACGCTAACTACCGGTTTCCGTTCCGTTATTCAGACACTTAGAGAAAAACCACAAATTCCGGTTGCGACAATCTCCCCCGCCTTCAAAGATATTTATGAAGTTTAAATAATGTCGGTCAGGACTACAAAGTACTGAACATGCAAAAAAGTTGGATTCAGAAATATGAAGATAGCGGTCAATTCCATTTTTCTTCCCCAATTTTTTTTCTTAAATTCTAAAATATAAAGATTTTTTAAGCGTTTGTCACCTTCAATGTTTAAAAAATGAGGATTTCTACATGGGCCCTTGTTTATTGTACTAGAATATTCCTATTGGATGCTGCTACCACATTAAAATGAAATTAAAAAAGAAATTAACTTTCTAATATTTTTATGCATTAGAATTTGTTGTTCATTTCTAATATTCTTATGGATTAGAACTTATTGTTCATTATTAATATTTTTATGCATTAGAATTTGTTATTATGAAATCAATGAAATTGTAGTTTGACCCCTTAGTGCATCTGCATGTCTTCCAATGCATATGTACGTACGGTAAGTGCAATGTACACAACCTTGCATGTGAATGGTTTACTATCCATGTAATTTTTTTTTTATTTTTTGTTCAATGTGCAATGAAGTCTTCTATTGAACTACATACTTTTTGGCTACATTGGACATGTTTTGAGTTTTGTAAATATTGTTTTGAGTTATGTAAATATTGTGAAGCCAATAATTTTAGGACCATGAGTCGAAATGCATGGAAATTGAGTCTAAGTATCCTTCAATCATCGCTTAGACTTTATCGATTTCAGAGTAATATGAGTGCAACCAGTCAATGGAATTATTCTTCTTCTTTGGTCTAAATACAAAGTTCATGCTCTACTTGAAGACTATATTCTCCCCATAATTCAATTAGGGTTCAATAAATTTTCATATAATAGATGATACCCTTATTATTACCAAAGTATTGCAAGAACATTTGTGATAAAAAATATGTTTATCTACTTCTAGAAGAAGAGTAGCAAAGTAGCAAAGTGCAAATGCACCACACCTGATTCTGTTTACTTGTTTGAATAGGAAAAAAAAAATTACACCAACCAATAACCTCAATGAACCCTAAAATGATTGTGAAATCCAAATTTGGGATTAGATGTTTTTCCATTAAATTTTTTTTTAAGATTTACATATACGTAAACAACTTTAAATCATTCCTTTTTTATGAATGAAATGAATGAATTCATTATGAATGAAGCCCACATCACATTATCAAAATGGATGAATTCCTTGGTTAATAGTTTGTCCTTTAAGTGTTAAGGTAGCCCCACAAGATATTAACTAAATTGCCTAGTACCGAGCCAGGGAGGACTGACCCCTCTATTGCCCCATTTTCTATCCCTGGATAAAACATTGGAATCTTTTTATTTGCCATCCATGAAAAAATTTGCAACACAAAATTCATATTTGCAATCAAAGACCCCAAATTAGTCTAGGGAGGTGAAGGGAAACAAATTTTATGCGGCCCTAAATAGGGGGCAGTTTCTACATTTACTTCGGGTTGGGGCAATAGAAGGATTAGTCCTCCTTGGCCCTAGTATCGTTGCCACAGGAAACAAAAGTGAAAGTTATTTTTAAAACCAAAATTACTTTAGAAATCCATAACTTTCAAAAAATGAACCCTATACATCCCTATTTATGAAAGTCTTCCCAAAATATTAAGTATGCGTCTGAAGGATCTCAATGTAACAAACAAATAAGTAAACAAAACAAACAAATGGCAAAGTTTATGGTATAAATGAATTAAAGTTTTTTTTGGACCAGATATAGGGCGAATATAGAGTGATCTAGGATCATTAGGGTTTAGGGTTTGCACTATCGAAGGACGGGTATGCACTAGGACGGCAGGTATTGGCGAGTATGCGACGGATATCAATCAATTCTCTCTACCAGTTTGGAAAGCCAATTCCTGAACGCGATAGGGTTTGCATAGTTGCGCAAATGACTCTAATTGCAAACTTGAACGTTTGCTCCCCGTTTTTTGATTCTCTCCGTCTTTCCCATTGCAACGTTCCTTGTGTTTCTTTATTTGTGTATTCTGGCGGGGGCAACTTGGCTTTAGGGTCCTCCAATTTTGGCGGAGGCGACTGGTTCAGGGTTTTTCAATTGTAGCGGGGGCAACAAGATTTGTGCATTGTGGCGGGGTTTTACGTTTTTGAGGTCGTTGCTGCAGAGGCGGAGGGTTAGTGCGGTGGGAAGAAGTTGATGATGCCTCCGTTGCGAGCGGTTGGAAAAAATTGGCGGTCATGGGGAGAAGTCAATGCGTGCCTTTGCTACAAGTGGAGCTTCAAGTGCGCGCTCTCCAGTGAGTTTTGCGTTTTGTTTTGTTTTTGTATTTTGCTCTTTCTGATTTTTGGACTTTTGCTGCTGCTCTTCACGGTAGGGATTTGCTGTGGAGGCTAAATTTAGGATTTGGCATTGTGATGGAATCGTCGATCTGAGAGGTCATAGGTCAAGTTTTTTAGCCATTGCTTTCAACCCTAGAAAATCTTAGTATGCACCTGCTGTGGCATTCTCGAAGTTTGGAAATTTAATTTAGGGTTTTCTCTTCTACCGTGCATTGTACCGCAGTGGGGTTATCTTGTATTTTTGTGCTTGATGAGTCGTGAGAGGGAGCATTAGGTTGTGGGGATAACAAGGGTGATTTGGAAGGATTAGGTGATAGATTTTCACTATGAATTGGTGGCTTTTGCATGTTGGTGATTGTGTAAGCATCTGAGCCTTTGGATGTGTATCTTGAGGAGATGTGAGCAAGTGAATGGTTGGTGTGCCCAATTCCAATTGCTGCTACAGAATGGGGGATTGTTTTGGTGTTTGTAATGGCCTTTGCAGTGTTGGAATTGTTTTTTGTGACGAGGTTCTTTAGAATGAAGATCTCTTCTTCGTGTCGTTGTATTGCTATGTTTGATTAGTTGTAGGGGGATATTGGTTTTTAGGGTTTGGACATGTTTGAGGCTTTGTTGTTGAGGATCAGGTGGTAGCTTCGGAGTTGAATTATTTTTGCTGTGAGGTTTTAGGAAGGTGCCGAGGATTGCAACTTGTTGTTGTTTGATGACCGAAAGTTGGTAGGAAACCCTAATTGGGCAGAGTTTTGGCTGAAATCCTAATAGTTGGGATTTTGTTTGTCTATGGTCATTCTGAGCTGTCCTTGGTTGTGGCAATGGCTTGTGGGCGGTTGTGGCTTGTTGCTTGGCAATTTTAGATCTGCCGTTTCAGTTTGAAAATTTAGTTTGTCGGTACCCAATGCATTTGTGATCAGTTTTCACAATTGAGTTGTGTTCAAAATTGAGTTGTGTTCTGAAATAATGAACTCGTCTGTCTGTGTATCATACTTTGGGTTGCTACATTGCGGCTTTGAAGTGAATTGTTGAAGAGTTGGTGCAATAGGGCGAAATGATTAGGGTTACTTAGGTGAAAGAATTCTGTGGGAGTTTGCATGGTTTTGCAGCATTGGTGAATGAACTTTTGCATTTGGAAACACCATTGTTGTGATATAAATGTGCTTACATTTCTGTATGTTTTTCTTGTTTTAATCTATTGATGGATGTGATTGTCTTCTTGGTATTGCAATCTAACGTTGAATATTTCTTTCAAATGTGTAGGTGCATTCCTTGATTTTGAGAGGCGTATCAATTCCTGGGAGTGCTGCTGAGGAGGAATACCACTGTAATCCAGGTATGTACTGAGTTATTCCTCCACCAATGATGTCAATGTAAAGTAAAGCCCACAGCATTTTAGCACGATGTCACTTTAGGTCAACTGCAGTAGAATTTTAGGATGATAGGTAACACAATTTAGGTTGACTGCGGTAGAAGATTAGAATGATAGGTAATACAATTTAGGTCAACAGCACCCAAATAATTTGACCCAACGCAGGATGAGGTGCCCGTTCAGGTCAACTTGACTTGAATTCGTGTACCCAGTGAAGTGGAACTCCTCACGCATCAAGTAGCCCGAAGCCAGAGAAGTAGGAAATCATCTAATGAAAGACAGCTGACCTAAACAAGAACCCAAGCTCCTTCTCAAAAATAATGTACCCGAATGATACAATTCAGGTTGACACGATCTGATGAGTGAGTTAATAGAAAAATTGAAGAAAACACCAACAAAAAGAAAGCCCCATGTAGTACAGAAGATAAATAAACTAATAGAAAAGCAGATGAACAAATTAGGTCAAATTGACTTGAATAGAAAAAGTGACACAGCATTACCATGTATCAAGCTCAAAGATCCAGGATTTAGGTTGACTCGACCTGATTAACCAGATTAGAAGAGTCGCCATACAAAATACAAAGAGCGGAATCATACACTAGCAATACCAGACATGTAATCCTAGAGCCAGATTAGGTCGACTCAACCTGAAAAGGCTGTCTCCTTGAGATACACAATAAACACTACAAGAAATTTAATTGATCATTGAATAGAAACATCACAAGCTAAGAGACTTGGTGAACTATTCTGGCAGCCACCGAAAGCACAAAATTCCAAAGAAACCGTTGTAGCACTGCATACTAAATCCAGGCACTTGAAACGAATAGCAAATGGTTACGATTCAAGTCGACTCGACCTAAAGAACACACTTGATCTTGCAGGTCTAGAATGGAGGAGCAGGTTTAGAAGTTAGAGGCATTCTACAAGAGAGTGGAGAGGCCAGTAGACGAAGACAATGGAGATGACTATGACACCGACGGGGAGTACTGGACATTCAAAAACCCCGAGAAGATGGCCCACTGGAGTTTGAAAATGCTCAAGCTCAGGAACATGATTAGCTTCTCTGCAAAGTACATGGACAGCAAGCCATATTACGCTATCTTCAATGATGAGAAGATTAAGGACATTGTCCATGACGTTGGCCAAATGATCAAAATTCATTGTATTATAGCACAAGTTGGAATTGCAGAGAAGGAATAGTATCATTTCACAATCATTCTGGATTCCTCACAAGTAATCTTCAACATCACCCCATTCTTGGAGTCACTCGCGCTCACTAACTACAAAACCGAAATACCAGAGCTCGAGAAAAAAGTTGACAACAATTTCTTCAAGACTTGTACTGGAAAGCCAATTTCCGGGAAAACACTTTGCACAAGATTGAGGATTATCTTAGTTTTGCGGTTCTATCCTCTAAGATTGAAAGGGCGAAGAAAGATATGATTCCTTGATCAATATCCCTAGATAGTCCCAGTCAGGGAGAAGGGCAAAGATTGCAAGGCACGCCCGGAATTCAAAATAGTCGAGGGACAAGGAAAGGGAAGAAGGCCCAGACCCCTGCAACAGGAGGTAGGAAGAGCAACTTGGCAGGGTCCTCTTCGCAAAGAGTACAAGATGAGGCTGCCAGCAAACCTGCTGTTGGGGAAGGGAGTTTGCATCAGCTGTGACTAATGTCCCACAGGCCTACAACCCAGGACGGAAGCACGATTACAAGCTCTCTACAGAAGCCTACAAGAACTACTGGGCCATATGCGATGACGCCTACTTCTTCAAAATTGACAAGAAGAAAAGCATTCCAACTAGCCAGCTCGTGAAGGCACTAGCAGACTTAAACATGCGAAGTCACGAGATCTGCGTGGCTGAAGATTTGATGCATTATTACTGCCACATGGCAGACAAGTCTACAAAGCAGACACTCTGCGTCATGCCCATCGGAATAGAGGAGAAGCCCAAGTCAAAAGACTGGGAGTCAATCGAGATTGGGAACTTCTACCTCATCAATGGACAGCATAGTGTAACCGCCAGCCATATGATGGTAGACAAGGGAATTGACAAAGAAATCCTGAAGCACTTCCGCCAATGGGATTGCTACGTAGTATAGACAAAAGGATAATGAAAAACTGAGGACAATCTCAACATACTACAATAGAGTAAACCACTTCCAGGCAATGAAGTTGTCGTCGTCTATTAACATCTTGGGCGCAAGGACAGTGTGGGAGTTCATAGGCAAACCCAGACACCTCAAAGACCTCGTGCTAGTGGGGACAGTCTCCAGCGCCAAAAAAAACGTCGGGAACAAAGCAAACAAGAAGAAATTCAAGGTAATCATATCAGGTTGACTTGACCTAATCTGTGCTTGATTAAGCAACATCACTCAACAGCCATGCTCGGTTGGTTTAGGTCGGGTCAACCAGAACCCTCCTGTGTGGCACTTACTAAACACTCATTGTCTGTTACGCAGGAGTTCAAGACGGCTATGAATAATTGCTTTGCAATGCTGGATGTCGTGAAGTCCCAGAAAGCAACAAAAGGAAAGGATGCGGAGGAGAAGCTGAAAATCATTAACGAGCTTAAGATTATTACCGCCCCCGATGACGTCTACAAACTGTGGAGTGAGGTGATATCCAATTCCGCACACGGGGAGCTCCTAGACCCGGACACGTTGATGCCGTTCAACAAGAAACCAAGTTGGAAGCCAAAGAACGGAAATCTGACACATGAGTTCTTCAAATTTCTGGGGAACCTCTCATACAATGATCTCATAGTACTGGCCAAGCACATTCTCCACATTGATCCCAAGCCGGCAAATTATAACTATTCCAAGGTCACAGTCAAAGTCGTATCATTTGTTCTTGAAAGCTGCTACACATGGAAGGAGTGGGTGGAAAGACGGAAGAGAAAGTACCTCATGAAGAAAGAACTCCATATTCTCGACAAAGACCTGGGGTTGTTGAATGCACTAAATGAAATCAACTCGAACAAGTGGAGAGAGTTCAAACGTAGTCGCAACATTACTAGTGTAACAATGAACGTCCTTCTTGAGCAGCCAGGCACTGACTATTGGGGGGAGGCCAAGAACACCAAGGCGAAGAACAAGTCTGCTGAAGAAATGTCCCCCTACGCTGCAGAATTCTTCAGGGTGTTCCTGGAATAGAGGTCAAATTTTATTCCACTGCAGTCGACCGCGCACTATCGACCATACAACATTGTGAACGAGAGGCACGCAAACTGGCCAAGGGATGCATGGAGAGAGGGCACATTGAACAGCATTAGATTGGGGGTAATGGACTTTTGGTATATGCCAATGGTGACAAAGAAGGCAAATGCCACACTTGCAAAACCGTACTTTCACGCAGTGATGAAGTCATTCCAGGAGAAGAAGCAGCCCAAGATAGAAGAAGTCAACACCTGGCTCATCATCTGCTCGGACCTGGTTGAATAGACGCAGGCTCTGTACTTTTTGCAGAACAACGAAGTGCTTAAGGACTACAAGCTAGACTTCGCCGATTATTACCCGGTGAAGCATGAGCGTATGGGAGACTACTCTCTGAACAACAGCAAGGCGGTCGAAAAAATTTATCTTGCATTCATGCAAAACCCCAAGAACTCCAACATTATCATGCCAAAACCAACTTATTGGGCCCCAGACACTGAAGTTTTCATAAAGCCTAGGGCCTACAATGAAGTGGAATACAGAATCCACAATACCAAGCTACAAATGGAGTTCTATTTGGGTATCTTGAAGAGATACTACGTTGTAGGCAGTGTATTATCGTTATTTGGCGGATCAAAACTTACTTGTGCCGCAATGGTAAGTGCTGTTTAGGTTGACTCGACCTGAATAAGCATGTGAACGTAATTTTGTGCTCAATAGCATCAAACAACCTTTTATGTCAACTTGAGCTAATTAGAAATGAATGCTGAGTTCGTAATTTCTATCCACATGCCAAACGATTTAGTTTGTCTCGACCTGAATTGTCTCCCTCCGTCATTTGATGTCTCAACTCCCTATCTCTTGTGCAGATGAGCGGGCGGAATGTGTTCGCGGTTGGATTGGTGGAAGAATCCGAGCAATGGACTTCAATTGTGCAAACGGCAAAGACTCTCGACAAGAACGACTTCCGTCCGACAGGGTATTTCGTCGACAAAGAGAAGCACACCAAGAAGCCTGCTAGGTCGGCTACTCCGTCTTCATCAAAGAGAAGACGCAAGTCCGCTTGGGACAAACCCCATACACCATCCACGAAAGCTCAAGTTTTTGAACACAGCAGTGGGGACGAAGATGAAGACACAGAGGAGGAAGACTACGGTCCGGATGATGTCCCCACAGAGCACATGACACCTGTGAACCTGTCTCAGAGCATTAGGGGGTTGGTGTTGGATTCCTCAGGGCAGTCCATATCGACGCAGCCTTCATTCACACCGCCGCCTATAGGGCATCAGAGGAAATGGAAAAGGAGAAATCTCGCTGATGATGACCGTGACAACGACATTACTCAACTCAGAGCAGAGAGGTTAAAGGATCGGGTGAAAAGTATGGAAATGTATGCGGTGACAAACGCGATAATGGATGATATGTTCGCATTGCTAGTGAGTTCAAATGCCAAAAGCAACAGTCAATATGCTGCAATAATGAATCAACTAGTAGGTATAGCGCCTCTTGCTTACAAACATCCAACTCCAGAACAGCCTCAACTAATACTCTAGGGTTTGCTGTCTACAACAAATGTAGGTAGCGGGTCCAGCTTGCAGGGGCTTGTCGTAGAGCCGATTGTTCCTTCTTGCCCTGCGCCTGCTCTCCCGACAGATGTTTGCCCCGAGATTCCTCCGCCATCCAAAGAGTCCAACATTGTGGCGGCAATAGAAGCTGAGGTCGGCGCCCCGTTCACATCATCCATCGCTCCCATTGAAACAGACATTGCTGAAGTGGCCCTCAAGTCCATTGGGGCACATGACCAAAATGCACTGTTGCCTAGTTCAAGTGCACCCGCAGGTTTTCCCAAATAATCACTCGATGTCAATTGTGTAGTGTTAGCTCAACTCGAGCTGATTTGTATCATAGTTTGTATATAGATGTAGACTTTCAATAGCAGTTTGGATAATTTTTGAAATAGATCTGCTATTGGACACGGCTACGGAATTATGCATCTTGAATATTATTTTTGTAATTGAAATTTTATTACTTCAGGATTTAATATACTCAGTCCTTACAAACTTCTTCCTTGTACATTCTTTCGTTGCAAGCCCAATCAATGTTCCAAATCTGCCTCTAGTCCCCAGTTCATCGTCATCAAAATGTCCTGTCCCATTGTCTCCCATTATGATTTCAAAGGATGCGGGCCCCCCCTAAGGATGCTGATCGTGCATCCAATTGGCATCCGTTGAATCGGGCCGAAGACAAAGTGCTTCAACTAATGAAACAGCCATTCCGGATGATGTGCTCATGGAGGTTCAAATTACTGATGCCGCCGTTGTCATGCCTGATGTTTTGGTTGATTGAGTTGTTCCTTCTATACAGCAGGTAATTCTTGTTTACTACTACATGTGTGCGTTCTTGACGTTCTTATTTTTTTATTCTGTAATTCTTAATGCCATTATTCAACTTAAAGGGTCCGGGTTGTTGTGGTGGTTTTGCTTGATGTCGGAAATGTGTCAGTACAGGATAGTAACTGGCTACACATTTGTCCATTTGATAGCAAGAATCGAGTCCTCTTATTGGTCATGGAGGGACATCAAAGGAGGTCAAACTTCCATTGACGTCCAAGGTGATTGTGAAGTGGCTCAACGTCGTCCTAAACCTGAATGGAATATTATGTGTCTGTGAAGATGCCAAGTCCAAGCGTTTGTCCAGGACCGTCGCTAAGCAACCGCACTCAGACACAAATCTTGTGATTGTGGGACCAAAGGCAGTGTATGTCCGGCCTGGGTGCGCTGAGTTTCTTCTTGAGTTAGGACGGATAGCATTCGTTTTGGTGTGGACCTCCATGAAGAAATCCACCGCCGAAGAATCAGCCAATATCTGTTCGAGGATCAAGAGAAGTCTTTCCTCGTATTAGGACAGGATTCCTGCGCAACGTTGAAGTCTAGGGACAGTTCCAGGAACTTCAATACCTTCAAAGAGACCAGTACAAATAAGGAACTTTTCTTGAAGAAACTTAGTTACTTGTTCAATGGCTTACAAGGAAATTTTACGCCAAAGAATACAATTGTAGTCGATGATAGCCCAAATAAGCACATAATGAACAATTCAGAGAATGTCATTCTCCCGGACAATTGGAGTTATAGGGGAAATGGTCCGAAAGACACTTTCCTCCTCGACGTACTTCTTTTCTGGTTTTGCCGCGTACAAAGCGCACGGAACCAAGGATTGAAGTCATTTCGGGAGAATAGCAAGGGAAAGACGGTTCGGCAAATGCTATGCAACGAACGGAGTCGTTGCAAATACAATAGGCTCATGGATGTAGCTAGAGTGTCCTCTACTTTGAAATTGGATAGTATTCATAGGTGATGATGTTGATTAGGTCTACTCGACACCTATGACAATTACATCAGGGCCTCTTTTGTTTTCTTTTCACTTTAGCTTGCATCATTCCTTAATGTAAATAGATTTTAAGCGTGGTCGATTTTCATTTTGTAGCCACAGTTTAATAAATTTAACAAGAAAGCTTTATCACTACATTTTGAAGTTCAAAATGACTATATCTGTTTAGATCTACTTGACCTGAAGTGCTAGTCAATATTGTCATATGAATTTCTCTGCATGTTTGTCTTTTGGCTCTGTCTGTTTAGGTCTGGTCAATCTGAAGTGTTGGTCACTATTGTCATATGAATTTCTTTGCATGTTTATGGCACTACTTGGTGAATTCTTTCTAAAGGATGCTTGTCTCCAGACTTTTTGTACCTCAACAACTCCAATCAAAGATGCTAGTCTTCCTTGCGAAGCGTCAGTTGATTTGTTCCTGGACTATGGCCAAAATGCTATCCTCAGTAAAGGGAACTTTCTTTGCTCCGCTGCTACTGCCAATTCGACGATGGACTTTTTACTAATGCCCATGGAAGACGGTGTGGTGGACAGTCTCCAAATGGAGTGCCTTGCCTGCCAAAGTCCTGCTCCCCATCCCCTCTTAGATACAAGGATACGGTGGCATCTCAAATGTCGCCTTCTCCTTTAGAGAGAAGCACGCAACGAAGGCTTTACAAGGTTGTTGAAATTCCAGTCTCCATCACTATAGTGAAGTCAAATTCTCCTTCAAGCGCAGGTCTTGTTGGTGTCACTTCTTTGCCTCCACCTCGGCTACGTAGACATGAATGGTCCCTAGAAGTGCGAAAGACCAAGACACAGAATAACAAACCACTAAGTCCTTCTACTCCTTCTGTTGATGATATGTGGGACCGAATGTTCTTAGAATTGCAGAGGCTCCAATAGTTAGGGGAGTACAAGCAGAGGAATAATGGGTACAGTTGAGGGCCGGAGATTTGAAGGGCGATGGAGTTGTAGAAAAGTAAATCACACACGTAGATTCTGTTCATATTGTAGTCTTAGAGTCTGTACGTACATGATAGAGTCTGTACAAATATAGTCTATTCATACATTAAAGCACTGTGCAGTTAGTGTATAGAACTTAGTGCTAGAGTGAATCACACTCATGATAGTTACATACATTTTTCATGATCCGTTTAGTGAGCATTGCAAACCATTAAAAATTACAAACCGCCAAACCAGGTAGTCAAAATATCACATCTTTATTGCTCGTGGGAGTCATGCAACTAGTAGTTTAAATAGATGAGGACATGGTGATAACAAAATGAAGTGGATGTTGAGCTTTGATCTGGATCTAAACACAAATAGTATAAAAACAAAAACATCTAGACGTTGCTCTAAGGACATTCATAATTGACGCTCCAAATTACAACGTGTGGAGTGTGATTTTTGAGAGTCCTAGGGAGACGTCTACATGTCTTGTTTCTATAATTTTTGTGCCCCAATCTAAAACAAAGCTCAGCATCCACTTCATTCTTTAACCACCAGGCACTTGTCTTTTTAAGCAATCTATTTGTAGTGTCTAACATGGGCAATAAGGATGTGATATTTCACTACCAGGAGTGTAACAGTAGGTTATGCTTCTATTGAATTTTGTCTGGCAAGGCATTCATCCAACAATTACGTGTATATGTGATGGTTCTTTCCAATTAATGGTACTGCATACCGCAAATTTTGCCAGATATTTCCGAAATTTTCATTTGCAAACTTATTCTGGGTGTCATTGCATTCCATTTTAGGTGTTTGCAAACCTAAAATTCTTCTTTGTTTCTCACTTATGTGCCTCTAGCAACTCCCATGTCAATGCAAAAGGATTCCATTTCACTGAAAAACTCCCATTTTAAAGAATATGATGTTTGCCCTGTATTTCTGATAACCACAAATGCCTATCTCTGTTCCCAAATAGGTGCATGGGGATTTAAAAAAAACCTGTGCAAGTTGGAAATACTCTAGGCATTATTTTCAAATCCATAGCCGCATTCAATTCACGACCAACTTTTTTTAACTTTTGATGAAACCCAAATCAATATACAGCTACCCTATATAATTGACAACCACAAATGCATGCCTCTCTACCAAAATAGGTGCACGTGGGTTTTGAAAAAAGTACGTGCAAGTTAGAAATACTCTAGGCATTATTTTCAAATTCATGGCCACATTCAATTCACCACCCATATTTTTAAAATTCCGTTGAAATCCAAATTTGAGTACAGTTGCCCAGTATTTTTATAAACCACAAATCCATGTTTGAGTTTCAAAATAAGTGCACGTGGGTTTCAAAAAAAAAATGTGCAAGTTCGAAGTACTCTAGGCATTATTTTCAAATCCATGTCGGCATTCAATTCATCACCAATTATTTTTAATTTTCATTAAAACCCAACTCAAAATACAATTGCCCTGTATTTTTGATAACCACAAATGCCTGTCTCTGTTCCAAAATAGGTGCAGGTGGGTTTCAAAAAACATACATGCAAGTTGGAAATACTCTAGGCATTATTTCAAAATCTATGGCCGCATTCAATTCACCCAACTTTTTGTATTTTTCGTTAAAACCCAAATCAAAATATAGCTGCCTTGTATTTTGATAACCGCAAATGCATATCTGAGGTCCAAAATAGGTGCACATGGGTTTCAAAAAATTATGTGCAGGTTGGAAATACTCTAGGCATTATTTTCAAATCCATGGCCGCATTCAATTCACCACCAACTTTTTTTAATTTTTGTTGAAACCCAAATCAAAATATAGCTGCTTTGTATTTTGATAACTGCAAATGCATCTCTGAGGTCCAAAATAGGTGCACATGGGTTTCAAAAAAAGAATGTGCAAGTTGGAAATACTCTAGGCATTATTTTCAAATCCATGCCGGCATTCAATTCACCTCCAACTTTTTTTATTTTTCGTTAAAAACCAAATCAAAATACAGTTGCTTTGTATTTTGATTACCGCAAATACTTATCAGAGGTCCAAAATAGGTGCACATAGATTTAAAAAAAAATACGTGCAAGTTAGAAGTACTCTAGGTTTTATTTTCAAATCCATGCCCGCATTTAATTCACGATCAACTTTTTTTAATTTTTGTTGATACCCAAATCAAATTACAGATGCCTTGTATTTTTGATAACTACAAATGCATGTCTCTATTCCAAAATAGGTGCATGTGGGTTTCGAAAAAAGCACGTGCACATTGGAAATACTCTAGGCATTATTTCCAAATCTATGGCTGCATTCAATTCACCACCAACTTTTATTAATTTTCATTAAAACCCAAATCAAAATATAGCTGCCTTGTATTTTGATAACTGCAAACACATATCTGAGGTCCAAAATAGGTGTACGTGGGTTTCAAGAAAAATACATGCAAGTTGGAAATACTCTAAACAATATTTTCAAATCCATGGCCGCATTTGATTCACCCAACTTCTTTTAATTTTCGTTAAAACTCAAATCAAAATACAGCTGCCTTGTATTTTGATAACCACAAATGCCTATCTGAGGTCCAAAAATAATGCACGTAGGTTTCAAAACAAATACGTGCAAGTTGGAAATACTCTAGGTATTATTTTCAAATCCAAGGCCGCATTTAGTTCACCACCAACTCTTTTAAACTTTGATGAATTCCAAATCAAAATACGGCTACCCTATATTTTTGATAACAACAAATGCTTGTCTCTATTCCAAAATAGGTGCACGTGGGTTTCAAAATATATACGTGCAAGTTGGAAATGCTATAGGCATTATTTCCAAATCTATGGCCACATTCAATTCACCACCAACTTTTTTAAATTTTTGTTAAAACCCAAATCAAAGTACAGCTACCTTGTATTTTGATAACCGCAAATGCACATCTGAAGTCCAAAGTAGGTGCACGTAGGTTTCGAAACAAATACGTGCAAGTTGGAAATACTCTAGGCATTATTTTCAAATCCATGGCCACTACCAATTCTCCACCAAATTTTTTTTCATTTTTGTTAAAACCAAAATCAATATATAGCTGCCCTAAATAATTGATAACCACAAATGCATGTCTCTCTACCAAAATAGGTGCACGTGGGTTTGAAAAAAATACGTGCAAGTTGGAAGGACTCTAGGCATTATTTTCAAATCCATGGCCACATTCAATTTACCACCCAATTTTTTAAGATTCCATTGAAATCCAAATCAGCATGCAGCTGAACTAGATTTATGATAACCGCAAATGCTTGTTTGAGTTTCAAAATAGGTGCACGTGGGTTTCAAAAAATATACGTGCAAGTTGGAAATATTCTAGGCATTATTTTCAAATCTATGGGCGCAGTCAATTCACCATCAACTTTTTTTATTTTTTGTTAAAACCAAAATCAAAATATAGCTGCTTTGTATTTCAAGAACTGCAAATGCATATCTGAGGTTTAAAATAGGTGCATGTGGATTTCGAAAAAAATACGTGCAAGTTGGAAATACTCTAGGCTTTATTTTCAAATCCATGGCAGCACTCAATTCACCCAACTTCTTTTAATTTTTGTTAAAACTCAAATCAAAATACAGCTACCTTGTATTTTGATAACCGCAAATGCATATCTGAGACCCAAAATAAATGCACGTAGGATTCAAAACAAATACGTGCAAGTTGGAAGTACTCTAGGCATTATTTTCAAATCCATGCCCGCATTCAATTCACCACCAACTTTTTTAAATTTTTGTTGAAACTTTAATCAAAATATAGCTGCCTTATAATTTTGATAACCCCAAATGCATATCTCTATTCCAAAACAAGTGCACATGGGTTTCAAAAAAATTACGTGCACATTGAAAATACTCTAGGCATTATTTTCAAGTCCATGGCCGCATTCGATTCACCCAACTTTTTTTAATTTTTGTTAAAACCCAAATCAAAATACAGCTGCCTTGTATTTTGATAACCGCAAATGCATATCTGATGTCCAAAATAGGTACACATGGATTTCAAAACAAATATGTGCAAGTTGGAAATATTCTAGGCATTATTTTCAAATCCATGGCCGCATTCGATTCACCAAACTTCTTTTAATTTTCGTTAAAACTCAAATCAAAATACAGTTGCCTTGTACTTTGATAACCGCAATTGCCTATTTGAGGTCCAAAATTAATGCACGTAGGATTCAAAACAAATATATGCAAGTTGGAAATTCTCTAGGCATTATATTCAAATCCATGGCCACATCCAATTCACCGTCCATTTTTTTAAAATTCCGTTGAAGTCCAAATCAGCATGGAGCTGCTCAGTATTTTTGATAACCGCAAATCCATACTTGAGTTTCAAAATAGGTGCACACGGGTTTCAAAAAAAATACATGCAAGTTAGAATTACTCTAGGCATTATTTCCAAATCTATGGCCACATTCACTTCACCACCAACTTTTTTTAATTTTTGTTAAAACTCAAATCAAAATTACAGCTGCCTTGTATTTTGATAATCGCAAATGCATATTTGAGATCCAAAATAGGTGCACGTAAGTTCAAATCAATTACGTGCAATTTGGAAATACTCTAGGCATTTCTTTCAAATCCATCACCACATCCAATTCACCACCAACATTTTTTAATTTTTAATGAAACCCAAATCAGTATATAGCTGCCCTGTATAATTGCTAACCACAAATGCATGTCTCTCTACCAAAATAGGTGCATGTGGTTTAGGTAAAAAATATGTGCAAGTTGGAAAGACTCTAGGCATTACTTTCAAATCCATGGCCACATTCAGTTCACCACCTATTTTTTAAGATTCCGTTGAAATCCAAATTAGAGTACAACTGTTCAATATTTTTGATAACCGCAAATGCATGTTTGAGTTTCAAAAATAGATGCAATGGGTTTCAAAACAAATATGTGCAAGTTGGAAATACTCTAGGCATTACTTTCAAATCCAAGGCCACAAGTAATTCATCGTCCATTTTTTTTTCAAATTCCGTTGAAATCCAAATCAGCATGTAGCTGAACCGGATTTTTGATAACCACAAATGCATCTCTAAGTTCCAAAATAGGTGCACATGAGTTTCAAAACAAATACGTGCAAATTGAAAATATACTAGGCATTATTTTTAAATCCATGGCCGCATTCATTTCACCACCAACTTATTTCATTTTTGCTAAAATCAAAATCAAAATACAGTTGCCTAGTATTTTTGATAACCACAAATGCCTATCTCTATTCCCAAATAGGTGCATGTGGGTTTCAAAAAAAATACATGCAAGTTGGAAATACTCCAGGCATTAAATCCAAATCCATAGCCGCATTCAATTCACCACCAACTTTTTTTAGTTTTCGATGAAACCCAAATCAAAATACAGCTGCCTTGAATAATTGATAACTACAAATGCATGTCTCTATTCAAAAATAGGTGCATGTGGGTTTCGAAAAAAATACGCGCAAGTTGAAAATCTTCTAGGCATTCTTTTCAAATCCATGGCCACATTCAATTTACCCAACTCTTTTTAATTTTTGTTAAAATCTAATTCAAAATACAGCTGCCTTGTATTTTGATAACCGCAAATGTCTATTTGAGGTCCAAAATAAATGCACGTAGGATTCAAAAAAAATATGTGCAAGTTGGAGATACTCTAGGCATTATTATCAAATCCATGGCCACATCCAATTCACCATCCATTTTTTTAAATTCCATTGAATTCCAAATCAGCATAGAGCTGCCCTGGATTTTTCATAATCACAAATGCATGTCTCTGTTCCCAAATAGGTACTCGTGGGTATCAAAACAAATACGTGCGGGTTGGGAATACTCTAGGCAATATTTTCATATCCATGGCCACATTCACTTCACCACCAACTTTTTTTAATTTTTGATGAAATCCAATCAATATATAGCTGCCCTGTATAATTGATAACTACAAATGCATGTCTCTCTATCAAAATAGGTGCACGTGGGTTTCAAAAAAAATACGTGCAAGTTGGAAAGACTTTAGGCATTACTTTCAAATCCATGAAAACACATTCAATTTACCACCCATTTTTTTAAGATTCCGTTGAAATCCAAATTAAAGTACAGTTGCTCAGTATTTTTGATAACTGCAAATCCATGTTTGAGTTTCAAAATAGGTGCACATGGGTTTCAAAAAATATACGTGCAAGTTGGAAATACTCTAGGCATTATTTTCAAATCCATGCCGGCATTCAATTCATCACCAACTTTTTTTAATTTTCATTAAAATCCAAATCCAAATCCAGCTGCCTTGTATTTTGATAACCGCAAATGCCTATTTGAGGTCCAAAATAGGTATACGTGGGTTGCGAAAAAAACATGTGCAAGTTGGAAATACTCTAGGCATTACTTTCAAATCCATGGCCGCATTTAACTCACCACCAACTTTTTTAAATTTTTGTTGAAACTTAAATTAAAATACAGTTGCCTTGTATTTTTGATCACTCCAAATGCATGTCTCTGTTCCAAAATAGGTGCACACGAGTTTCAAAAAAATTACGTGCACATTGAAAATACTCTAGGCATTATTTTCAAGTCTATGGCCGCATTCGACTCACCCAACTTTTTTTAATTTTTGTTAAAACCCAAATCAGAATATAGCTGCCTTGTATTCTGTTAACCGCAAATGCATATCTGATGTCCAGAATAGGTGCACATGGATTTCAAAAAAAATACATGCAAGTTGGAAATACTCTAGGCATTATTTTCTAATCCATGGCCGCATTCGTTTCACCACCAACTTTTTTTAATTTTTGTTAAAACCCAAATCAAAATACAACTGCCTTGTATTTTGATAATTGCAAATGCATATCTGAGGTCCAAAATAAGTGCACGTGGGTTTCAAAAAACATACGTGCAAGTTGGAAATACTCTAGGTAGTATTTTCAAATCCATGGCCACATTCAATTCACCCAATTTTTTTTAATCTTCATTGAAACTCAAATCAAAATACAGTTGCCTTGTATTTAGATAAGCGCAAATGCGTATCTAAGGTCCAAAATAAGTGCACATGGGTTTCGCAAAAAATACTTGCAATTTGGAAATACTCTAGGCATTATTCTCAAATCCATGGCCGCATTTGATTCACCACCAACTCTTTAAAATTTTGATGAAATCCGAATCCAAATACAGCTGCCTTGTATTTTTAATAACCACAAATGCCTGTCTCTGTTCCAAAATAGGTGCACGTGGGTTTCCAAATAAATACATGCAAGTTGGAAATACTCTAGGCATTATTTCCAAATCTATGGCCACATTCAATTTACCACCAACTTTTTTTAATTTTTGTTAAAACTCAAATCAAAATTTCAGCTGCCTTGTGTTTCGATAATCGCAAATGCATATCTGAGGTCCAAAATAGGTGCACATAAGTTCAAATCAATTAGGTGCAACTTAGAAATACTCTAGGCATTTCTTTCAAATCCATCGCCACATCCAATTCACCACCAACATTTTTTAATTTTTGATGAAACCCAAATCAATATATAGCTGCCCTGTATAGTTGATAACCACAAATGCATGTCTCTCTACCAAAATAGGTGCACGTGGGTTTTGAAAAAAATACGTGCAAGTTGGAAAGACTTTAGTCATTACTTTCAAATCCATGACTACATTCAGTTCACCATCCACTTTTTTAAAATTCCGTTGAAATCCAAATTAAAGTATAACTGCTCAGTATTTTTGAAAACCACAAATCCATGTTTGAGTTTCAAAGTAGGTGCACATGAGTTTCAAAAATTATACGTGCAAGTTGGAAATACTCTAGGCATTATTTTCAAATCCATGCCGGCATTCAATTCACCACCAACTTTTTTTATTTTTTGTTAAAAAACAAATCAAAATACAGCTGCCTTGTATTTTGAGAACCGCAAATGCCTATCCAAGGTCCAAAATAGGTGCATATAGATTTCGAAAAAATACGTGCAAGTTAGAAATATTTAGGCATTATTTTCAAATCCATGCCCGCATCCAATTCACGATCAACTTTTTTTAATTTTTGTTTATACCCAAATCAAAATACAGCTGCCCTATATTTTAGATAACCACAAATGCATGTCTATGTTCCAAAATAGGTGCACGTGGGTTTCAAAAAAATACATGCAAGTTGGAAATACTCTAAGTATAATTTCCAAAGCTAAAGCCGCATTCAATTCACCACCAACTTTTTTAAAAATTTATTAAAACCCAAATCAAAATATAGCTGCTTTGTATATTGATAACTGCAAATGCGTATCTGAGGTCCAAAATAGGAGCACGTGCGTTTCAAGAAAAATACGTGCAAGTTGGAAATACTCTAAACAATATTTTCAAATCCATGGCCGCATTTGATTCACCCAACTTCTTTTAATTTCGTTAAAACTCAAATCAAAATACAGCTGCCTTGTATTTTGACAACCACAAATGCCTATCTGAGGTCCAAAAATAATGCACGTAGAATTCAAAACAAATATGTGCAAGTTGAAAATTCTCTAGGCATTATTTTCAAATCCATGGCCACATCCAATTCACCGTCCATCTTTTTAGAATTCCGTTGAAATCCAAATTAACAATCAGCTTAACCGGATTTTTGATAACCACAAATGCATGTCTAAATTGCAAAATAGGTGCACGTAGGTTTCAAAACAAATACGTGCAAGTTGGAAATACTCTAGGTATTATTTTCAAATCCATGTCCGCATTCAGTTCACCACCAACTCTTTTAAATTTTGATGAATTCCAAATCAAAATACGGCTGCCCTGTATTTTTGATAACCACAAATGCATGTCTCTGTTCCAAAATAGGTGCACATGGGTGTTGAAAAAATTATGTGCACACTGGAAATGCTGTAGGCATTATTTCCAAATCTATGGCCGCATTCAATTCACCACCAACTTTTTAAAATTTTCCTTGAAATTTAAATCAAAATACAGCTGCCTTGTATTTTGATAATCGCAAATGCCTATTTGAGGTCCAAAATAAATGCACGTAGGATTCAAAAAAAATATGTGCAAGTTGGAGGTACTCGAGGCATTATTTTCAAATCCATGGCCACATCCAATTCACCATCCATTTTTTTAAATTCCGTTGAATTCCAAATTAGCATACAGCTACCCTGGACTTTTGATAACCACAAATGCATGTCTTTGTTCCCAAATAGGTACTCGTGGGTATCAAAACAAATATGTGCAGGTTGGTAATACTTTAGGCAATATTTTCATATCCATGGCCACATCTAATTCACCACCAACTTTTTTTAATTTTTGATGAAATCCAATCAATATATAGCTGCCCTGTATAGTTGATAACCACAAATGCATGTCTCTCTACCAAAATAGGTGCACGTGGATTTCGAAAAAAATACGTGCAAGTTGGAAAGACTTTAGGCATTACTTTCAAATCCATGAAAATACATTCAGTTTATCACCCATTTTTTTAAGATTCCGTTGAAATCCAAATTAAAGTACAGCTGCTCAGTATTTTTGATAACCGCAAATCCATGTTTGAGTTTCAAAATAGGTGCACACGGGTTTCAAAAAATATACGTGCAAGTTGGAAATACTCTAGGCATTATTTTCAAATCATGCCGGCATTCAATTCACCACCAACTTTTTTTAATTTTCATTAAAACCCAAATCAAAATACGGCTGCCTTGTATTTTGATAACCGCAAATGCCTATTTGAGGTCCAAAACAGGTGCACATGGGTTTCAAAAATATACGTGCAAGTTGGAAATACTCTAGGCATTATTTCCAAATCCATGGCCGCATTCGCTTCACCCATCATTTTTTAATTTTTGTTAAAACACAAATAAAAATACAACTGCCTTGTATTTTGCTAATTGCAAATGCCTATCTGAGGTCCAGAATAAATGCACGTAGGATTCAAAACAAATATGTGCAAGTAATAAATACTCTAGGTGTGAGTGAATTTCACCATGAGGTAAAACCCATCCACAAATTTGGCCGAAAAGGAGTGTGGACTCTAATCTAAATGCCTCCAAGCAATGGATTTCCCAAATTTTTTCTTTAGTGAATTTTTGATAAATCAAGCCTAGGTGAAAAAAGGGCAGCACCTCAAAATCATCCCCTTATGTGCCTTAACACTCCCAATTCATCTTCATACATGTTTTGAAAGGACAAGTAAACTTCCTAGGTCAAAATCACCTTAAAATTGCCTAGTTTAGGCCCTAAGTGAACTAAATTGCACCCTAAAAACTAATCACAGCACAATTCACTCACACCAAGTGCTTAATCTAGACTCCCTTTGGGCAATGCTTCCACATATGCCCTAAAGACCCTAACAAGTAGAATTCACTAATGATGCATTCTTTTTAAACATCCAAATCATACAAGCCCATGAGAAATGTACTCCAAACATGCAAGACCTAATCTGAATTGTAATTATCATTACATTTTTATTCATTTGGGACCACAAGAACCATAGTAACACAACACAACTCACAACCGATAGGGCAGCCAACCTCTTCCTACTAATCTGTCCGCCCTGTCTTCATCCTAACTCCAAATTGAGCAAGCCTTATCTCGTTGGAAAGCTGACTTCTCCATCTTCCTTGCGCCAAAAATTCAGCTCATTTCGCTTGGCCACACTTCTGCAATCGTCCGTCAAGTTGCAGCTCCGAAATTCCTGCGGCAGTAGGCCTTCCGCCACAAAATCGACCACCACTGCCTCATCTCCTTGCAATCATTGTTCTCCTATGTATTGTCCACTTTCCACCTCCTCACACTTTCTCCTCCAAAACAAACAAGAGAGAGAGTGAGCACCAAACCCTAATTCGACTAATACCCCCACTAACTAACTAACTAACACTCCTAATCACTTTCATCTACACTAATTTATTGAAATTCCATTAAATCACTACTTATTGCCTAAATTAGAGTTTCTACCACTATGTTAGTGTTCTCATAGTAATTTTAAGTTTGATCACTTCTTTTGTGCTTTTCCATATTTCTTCTTTTTTATTGGTTTTCTATTTATGTTTAGATCCATTTTCAACTTCTCACCATTGTTTTGGATTCCTTTTTGTATCTTTTATCTTTTATATATTTTAGGGTTGCAATTTTGATCTAGTTTCTCTTCCTATGCACTAAAAGCCTTTTACTAATGGTTATAGTTTAATCTAATGTACTAACACTTTTGAACTTAAAAACTCATTCATAGTTTTTATATTTTCAATTATCTGAAGGGTGAACCAATATAGTGGTTCACACTAGGCATTATTTTTAAATCCATGGCCACATCTAATTCACCACCAACTTTTTTTTATTTTCGCTAAAATCAAAATCAAAATTTGGCTGCCCTGTATTTTTGATAACCACAAATGCATGTCTCTGTTCCAGAATAGGTGCAAATGGGTTTCAAAAAAATTACGTGCACATTAAAAATACTCTAGGCATTATTTTCAAGTCCATGGCTGCATTCAATTCACCACCAACTTTTTTTAGTTTTTGTTAAAATCAAAATCAAAATAAAGCTGTCTTGTATTTTGATAACCGCAAATACCTATTTGAGGTCCAAATTATGTGTATGTGGGTTGCAGAAAAAATACGTGCAAGTTGAAAATACTCTAGGCATTATTTTCAAATCCATAGCTGCATTCGATTCACCCATTAATTTTTAATTTTTGTTAAAACCCAAATCAAATTACAGCTACCTTATATTTTGATAACCACAAATGCTTATTTGAGGTCCAAAATAGATGCACGTGGGTTTCAAAAAAAATACGTGCAAGCTGAAAATATTCTAGGCATCATTTTCAAATCCATGGTCACATCTAATTCACCACCAACTTTTTATATGTTTGTTGAAATCCGAATCAAGATTTGGCTGCCCTGTTTTTTTGATAACCACAAATGCTTGTCTTTGTTCCAAAGTAGGTGCATGTGGGTTTCAAAAAAAAACATGCAAGTTGGAAATACTCGAGGCATTATTTTCAAATCTATAGCTGCATTTGATTCACCCAACTTTTTTCTACTTTTTGTTAAAACCCAAATCAAAATACAGCTGCCTTGTATTTTGATGACCACAAATACCTATTGAAGTCTGAAATAGGTGTACGTGGGTTGCAAAATAAATACGTGCAAGTTGGAAAGACTTTAGGCATTACTTTCAAATCCATGGCCACATATAATTCACCACCCATTTTTTTAAGATTCCATTGAAATCCAAATTCGAGTACAGTTGCCCAGTATTTTTGATAACTGCAAACGCAAATTTGAGTTTCAAAATAGGTGCACATGGGTTTCAAAACACATACATGCAAGTTGGAAATACTCTAGGCATTATTTTCAAATCCATGGCCGCATTCAATTCACCAACAACTTTTTAAATTTTCTTAAAACCCAAATCAAAGTACAACTGCTTTATATTTTGATAACCGCAAATGCCTATTTGAGGTCCAAAATAAATGCACGTAGGACTCAAAACAAATATGTGCAAGTTGGAAATACTCTAGACATTATTTTCAAATCCATGGCCGCATTCCATTCACCACCAACTTTTTTAAATTTTGATGAAATCCAAATCAAAATACGGCTGCCCTGTATTTTTGATAACCACAAATAGTTGTCTCTGTTCCAAAATAGGTGCACGTGGGTTTTGAAAGAAATACGTCAAAGTTTTAAATACTCTAGGCATTATTTTCAAATCCATGGCCGCATTTAATTCAGCACCAACTTTTTTTATTTTTCGTTAAAATCCAAATCCAAATACAGCTGCCTTGTATTTTTGAAGACCACAAATGTCTGTCTCTATTCCAAAATAGGTATACGTTGGTTTTGAAAAAAATACGTGCAAGTTGGAAATACTTTAGGCATTATTTCCAAATCCATGGCCGCATTTTATTCACCACCAACTTTTTTCATTTTCGCTAAAATCAAAATCAAAATACGGCTGCCTAGTATTTTTGATAACTACAAATGCATGTCTCTATTCCAAATTAGGTGCACATGGGTGTCGAAAAAATTACGTACACATTGGAAATACTCCAAGCATTATTTTCAAGTCCATGGCCGCATTCAATTCACCACTAACTTTTTAAAATTTTCCTTGAAATTTCAATCAAAATGCAGCAGCCTTATATTTTGATAATCGCAAAAACCTACCTGAGGTCCAAAATAAATGCACGTAGGATTGAAAAAAAATATGTACAAGTTGGAAATACTCTAGGCATTATTTCCAAATCCATGGCCACATCCAATTCACCACGAAATTTTTTTATCTTTTGTTAAAACCCTAATCAAAATACAACTGCCTTATATTTTGATAACCGCAAATGCATATCTTAGGTCCAAAATAGGTGCACATGGGTTTTGAAAAAAATTCGTGCAAGTTGGAAATACTCTAGGCATTATTTTCAAATCCATGGCCGCATTCAATTCAGCACCAACTTTTCTTAATTTTCAATGAAACCCAAATCAAAATACAGTTGCTTTGTATTTTGATAACCACAAATGCCTGTCTCTATTCCAAAATAGGTGCACATGGGTTTTGAAAAAAATACATGCAAGTTGGAAATACTCTAGGCATTATTTCCAAATCCATGGCCACATCCAATTCACCATCCATTTTTTTAAATTCCATTGAATTCCAAATCAGCATGCAGCTGCTCTGGATTTTTGATAACCACAAATGCAGGTCTTTGTTCCAAATTAGATGCACGTGGGTTTTGAACCAAATACGTGCAAGTTGAAAATACTCTAAGCATTCTTTTCAAATCCATGGCCATTCACCACCTGTTTATTTTAATTTCTGTTGAAATTCAAATCGAAATACAGCTGCCCTATATTTTAGAAAACCACAAAAGCATGGGTTCTAAAATAAGTGCACGTGGGTTGAAAAAAAAATATATGCAAGTTGGAAATATTCTAGGCATTATTTTTCAAATCCGTGCCTGCATTTAATGAAAATATAGCTGCCTTGTAACTTGATAACCGCAAATGCATATCTGAGGTCCAAAATAGGTGCACATGGTTTTAAATAAAAATACAAGCAAGGTGGAAATACTCCAGGCATTATTTCCAAATCCATGGCCACATTCAATTCACCACATATTCATTTTAATTTCCGTTGAAATCCAAATTGAAATACAGCTGCCCTCTATTTTAGAGAACCACAAATGCATGAAATCTGAAATTAGTGCACGTGGGTTTAAAAAAAATACATGCAAGTCGGAAATACTCTAGGCATTATTTTCAAATCCATGGCCACATTCAATTCACCACCCATTTTTTTAAAATTCCGTTGAAATCCAAAGCGGAGTACAGCTGCTCAATATTTTTGATAAACGCAAATGCATGTTTGAGTTCCAAAATTGGTGCACGTGGGTTTCAAAAAAAATATGTGCACATTGGAAATACTCTAGGCATTATTTTCGAATCCATGGCCGCATTCAATTCACTAACCATTTTTTTTAGTTTTTGTTGAAACCAAAATCAAAATACAACTGCGTTGTATTCCAGAGAACCACAATTGCAAGTCTCTGTACCACAATAGGTGCACAATGGTTTTGAAAAAAATACGCGCAAGTTGAAAATATTCTAGGCATTCTTTTCAAATCCATGGTCGCATTCAATTCACCCAACTTTTTTTAATTTTTGTTAAAACCCAAATCAAAATACAAATGCCTTGTATTTTGATAACCGCAAATGCATGTCTCTATTCAAAAATAGGTGTCTGTGGGTTTCAAAAAAAATACGTGCAAGTTGGAAATACTCTAGGCATTATTTTTAAATCCATAGACGCATTTGATTCACCCAACTTCTTTTAATTTTTGTTAAAACCCAAATCAAATACAGCTACTTTGTATTTTCATAACCGCAAATGCATATCTAAGGTCCAGAATAGGTGCACGTAGGTTTCAAAACAAATACGTGCAAGTTGGAAATACTCTAGGCATTATTTTCAAATCCAAGGCCGCATTCAATTCATTACCTATTTATTCTAATTTTTGTTGAAATCCAAATCCAAATACAGCTGCCTTGTATTTTAGAGAACCACAAAAGCATGAGTTCTAAAATAAGTGCACGTGGGTTTAAAAATAAAAAACATGCAAGGTGGATATATTTTAAGCATTATTTTCAAATCCTTGCCCGCATTCAATTCACCACCCATTTTTTTAAATTTTTGTTGAAACTCAAACAAAAAAATATGGCTGCCCTATATGTTTGATAACCACAAATGCATGTCTTTGTTCTAAAATAGGTGCACATGGGATTCGAAAAAAAATAAGCGCAATTTGGAAATACTGTAGGCATTAATTTCAAATCCATGGCCTCATTTGATTCATCCATTTTTTTTTAATTTTGGTTAAAATCCAAATCAAAATACAGCTGCCCAATATTCTGATAACCGCAAATGAATATCTGAGGTCTAAAATAGGTGCACGTAGGTTTCAAAAAATATACGTGCAAGTTAGAAATACTCTAGGCATTATTTTCAAGTTCATGCCAGCATTCAATTCACCACCAATTTTTTTTAATCTCTGTTGAAATCCAAATTAAAATACAACTATCCTATTCTTTTGATAACCACAAATGCATGTCCCTGTTCCAAAATAGGTGCACGTGGGTTTCAAAAAAAATACTTGCAAGTTGGAAATACTCTAGGCATTATTTTCAAATCCATGGCCGCATTCAATTCATTACCTATTTATTTTAATTTTCGTTGAAATCCAAATCCAAATCCAGCTGCCTTGTATCTTTGAGAACCACAAATGCATGAGTTTTAAAATTAGTGCTTGTGGATGAAAAAAAAAATACATGCAAGTTGGAATTATTTAAGGCATTATTTTCAAATCTATGGCTACATCCAAGTCACCACCCCTTTCTTTTAAATTTCGTTGAAATCCAAATCAGAATACAACTGCTCAATATTTTTTATAACCGCAAATGCTTATCTGAGGTCCAAAATAGGTGCACGTGGGTTTCAAAAAAAATATGTGCAAGTTGGAAATACTCTAGGCATCAGTTTCAAATCCATGGCCACATCTAATTCACCACCAACTTTCTTTATTTTTGCTGAAATCAAAATCAAAATTTGGCTGCCCTGTATTTTTGATAACCACAAATGCCTGTCTGTGTTCCAAAATAGGTGTACGTGGGTTGCGAAAAAAATATGTGCAAGTTGGAAATACTCTAGGCATTGTTTTCAAATCATTGGCCCCATTCAATTCACCACCAACTTTTTTTACTTTTTGATGAAGCCCAAATCAAAATACAGTTGCCTTGTATTTCGATAATCGCAAATGCATATCTTCAGGTCCGAAATAGGTGTACGTGGGTTTCGAAAAAAATACGTGCAAGTTGGAAACACTCTAGGCATTATTTCCAATTCCATTGCCGCATTCAATTCATTACCAACTTTTTTAAATTTTTGTTGAAACCCAAATCAAAATACAGTTGCCTTGGATTTTGATAACCGCAAATGCTTATCTCAGGTCCAAAATAGGTGCACGTGGGTTTCAAAAAAAGTACTTGCAAGTTGAGAATACTCTAGGCATTATTTTCAAATCCATAGCAGCATGCGATTCATCCATCATATTTTAATTTTCGTTAAAACACAAATCAAAATATAGCTGCCATGTATTTCGATAGCCGCAAATGCCTATCTGAGGTCCAAAATAAATGCACGTAGGATTCAAAACAAATATGTGCAAGTTTAAAATACTGTAGGCATTATTTTCAAATCCATGGCCACATCTAATTCACCACCAACTTTTTGTATTTTTGCTAAAATCAAAATCAAAATTTGGCTGCCTTGTATTTTTGATAACCACAAATGCATGTCTCTATTCCAAAATAGGTGCACGTGGATTCAAAAACAAATATGTGCAAGTTGGAAATACTCTAGGCATTATTTTCAAATCCATGCCGGCATTCAATTCACCACCAACTTTTTTTAATTTTCGTTAAAACTTAAATCAAAATAAAGCTACCTGGTATTTTGATAACCGCAAATGCATATCTGAGATCCAAAATAAATGCACGTAGGTTTCAAAATAAATACGTGCAAGTTGGAAAGACTCTAGGCATTATTTTCAAATCCATGGCCACGTCTAATTCACCACCAACTTTTTTTATTTTCGTTGAAATCCAAATCCAAATTTGGTTGCCCTATATTTTTGATAACCACAAATGCTTGTCTCTGTTCCAAAATAGGTGCATGTGAGTTTCAAAAAAACTACGTGCAAGTTGGAAATACTCTAGGCATTATTCCCAAATCATTGGCCCCATTTTATTCACCACCAATTTTTTTGAGTTTTTGTTAAAATCCAAAACAAAATACAGCTGCCTTGTATTTTGATAACCGCAAATGCCTATCTGAGGTCCAAAATAAATGCACGTGGATTGCGAAAAAAATACGTGCAAGTTGGAAATACTCTAGGCATTATTTTTCAAATCCATGGCCACATTCAATTCACCACCCATTTTCTTAAGATTTCGTTGAAATCCAAATTCGAGTACAGCTGTCCAGTATTTTTGATAATCGCAAACGCATGTTTGAGTTTCAAAATGGGTGCACATGGGTTTCAAAACAAATACGTGCAAGTTGGAAATACTCCAGGCATTATTTCCAAATTCTTCGCCGCATTCAATTTACCCAACTTTTTTTAAATTTCGTTATATCACAAATCAAAATACAGCTACCTTGTATTTTGATAACCGCAAATGCCTATCTGAGGTCCAAAATAAATGCACGTAGGATTCAAAACAAATATGTGCAAGTTGAAAATACTCTAGGCATTATTTTCAAATCCATGGCCACGTCTAATTCACCACCAACTTTTTTTATTTTTGTTGAAGTCCAAATCAAGATTCGGCTGCCCTATATTCTTGATAACCACAGATGCCTATCTTTGTTCCAAAATAGGTGCACATGGGTTTCAAAAAAAATATGTGCAAGTTGGAAATACTCTAGGCATTGTTTTCAAGTTCATGGCCACATTCAGTTCACCACCCATTTTTTTAAGATTCCGTTGAAATCCAAATTCGAGTACAGCTGCCCAATATTTTTGATAACCGCAAACGCATGTTTGAGTTTCAAAATAGGTGCACATGGGTTTCAAAACAAATACGTGCAAGTTGGGAATACTCTAGGCATTATTTTCAAATCCATGGCCGCATTTGATTCACCACCAACTTTTTTAACTTTCTTAAAATCCAAATCCAAATACAGCTGCCTTGTATTTTGATAACTGCAAATGCCTATCTGAGGTCCAAAATAAATGCACGTAGGATTCAAAACAAATATGTGCAAGTTGGAAATACTGTAGGCATTACTTCCAAATCCATGGCCGCATTCTATTCACCACCAATTTTTTTTTGAATTTTCGATGAAACCCAAATCAAACTACTACTGCCTTGAATAATTGATAAACACAAATGCATGTCTTTGTTCCAAAATAGGTGCAAGTGGGTTTTGAAAAAAATATGTGCATGTTGGAAATACTCTAGGCATTATTTTCAAATCCATGGCCGCATTCATTTCACCACCAACATTTTTTATTTTCGCTGAAGTCCAAATCAAGATTCGACTACCCTATATTCTTGATAACCACAAATGCCTGTCTCTGTTCCAAAATAGGTGCACGTGGGTTTCCATAAAAATACGTGCAAGTTGGAAATACTCTAGGCATTATTTTCAAATTCATGGCCACATTCAATTCACCACCCATTTTTTTAAGATTCCGTTGAAATCCAAATTTGAGTACAGCTGCCCAGTATTTTTGATAACTGCAAACGCATGTTTGAGTTTCAAAATAGGTGCACATGGGTTTCAAAACAAATACGTGCAAGTTGGAAATACACTAGGCATTATTTTTAAATCCATGGCCGCATTCAATTCGTTACCTATTTATTTTACTTTCCGTTGAAATCCAAATCAAAATACAGCTGCCTTTTATCTTTGAGAACCACAAATGCATGAGTTTTAAACTTAGTGCTTGTGGATGAAAAAAAAAATACATGCAAGTTGGAATTACTTAAGGCATTATTTTCAAATCTATGGCCGCATTTGATTCATCACCAATTTTTTAAATTTTGTTAAAACCCAAAACAAAACACAGCTGCCTTGTATTTTGATAACCACAAATGCATATCTAAGGTCTAGAATAGGTGCACATGGGTTTCAAAACAACTACGTGCAAGTTGGAAATACTCTAGCCATTTTTTACACATCCATGGCCGCATTCAATTCATTACCTATTTATTCTAATTTCCGTTGAAATCCAAATCCAAATACAATTGCCCTGTATTTTAGAGAACCACAAAAGCATGAGTTCTAAAATAAGTGCATGTGGGTTTAAAAATAAAAACGTGCAAGTTGGAAATATTTTAAGCATTATTTTCAAATCCATGCCCACATTCAATTCACCACCCATTTTTTAAAATTTTGGTTGAAACTTGAACAATAAAACACGACTGCCCTGTATTTTTGATAATCACAAATGCATGTCTCTGTTCCAAAATAGGTGCACGTGGGTTTTGAAAAAAATACGCGCAATTTGGAAATACTCTAGGCATTAATTTCAAATCCATGGCCTCATTCGATTCACCCAGCTTTTTTTAATTTTGGTTAAAACCCAAATCAAAATACAGCTGTCCTATATTCTGATAACCGCAAATGAATATCTAAGGTCCAAAATAGGTGCACATAGGTTTCAAAAAGTATACGTGCAAGTTGGAAATACTCTAGGCATTATTTTCAAATCCATGGCCGCATTCAATTCATTACCTATTTATTTTAATTTCCGTTGAAATCCAAATCCAAATACAGCCGCCTTGTATCTTTGAGAACCACAAATGCATGAGTTTTAAAATTAGTGCTTGTGGATGAAAAAAAAAATACATGCAAGTTGGAATTACTTAAGGCATCATTTTCAAATCCGTGGTCACATCCAAGTCACCACCCTTTTTTTTAAAATTTTGTTGAAATCCAAATCAGAATACAACTGCTCAATATTTTTTATAACGGCAAATGCATGTTTGCGTTTCAAAATTGGTGCACGTAGGATTCCAAAAAATACGTACAAGTTGGAATTACTCTAGGCATTATTTTCAAATCTATGGCCGCATTCAATTCACCCAACTTTTTTCTACATTTTGTAAAAACCCAAATGAAAATACAGCTGCCTTGTAATTTGATAACCGCAAATGCATATCTGAGGTCCAAAATAGGTACACGTAGGTTTCAAAAAAAATATGTGCAAGTTGGAAATACTCTAGGCATTGTTTTCAAATACATGGCCACATTCAATTCACCACCAACTTTTTTTAATTCTTGTTGAAATCCAAATCCAAATGCAGCTGTCCTGTATTTTTGATAACCAAAAATGCATGTCTCTGCTCCAAAATAGGTGCATGTAGGTTTCAAAAAAAATATGTGCAAGTTGGACAAACTCTAGGCATTGTTTTCAAATACATGGCCACATTCAATTCACCACCAACTTTTTTTAATTCTTGTTGAAATCCAAATCCAAATACAGTTGTCCTGTATTTTTGATAACCACAAATGCATGTCTCTGCTCCAAAATAGGTGCATGTAGGTTTCAAAAAAAATATGTGCAAGTTGGAAATACTCTAGGCATTGTTTTCAAATACATGGCCACATTCAATTCACCACCAACTTTTTCTAATTCTTGTTGAAATCCAAATCCAAATACAGCTGTCCTGTATTTTTGATAACCACAAATGCATGTCTCTACTCCAAAATAGGTGCATGTAGGTTTCAAAAAAAATATGTGCAAGTTGGAAATACTCTAGGCATTGTTTTCAAATACATGGCCACATTCAATTCACCACCAACTTTTTCTAATTCTTGTTGAAATCCAAATCCAAATACAGGTGCCTTTTATTTTAGAAAACCATAAATGCATGAGTTCTAAAATAAGTGCACGTGGGTTTAAAAAAAATTACATGCAAGTTGGAAATTTTCTTGGCACTATTTTCAAATCCATGGCCACATTCAAATCACCACCAATTTTTTTCAAATTTTGTTGAAATCCAAATCAGAGTACAACTCCTTAGTATTTTTGATTACCGCAAATGCATATTTGAGTTTAAAAATAGGTGCACGTAAGTTTCAAAAAAATACGTGCAAGTTGGAAATACTCTAGGCATTATTTTCAAAACCATGCCGGCATTCGCTTCACCACCAACTTTTTTTATTTTTCACTAAAACCCAATTCAAAATACAGCTGCCTTGTATTTTGATAACTGCAAATGCATCTCTAAGGTCCAAAATAGGTGCATGTGGGTTTCAAAAAAAATATGTGCAAGTTGGAAATACTCTAGGCTTTGTTTTCAAATCCATGCCCGCATTCAGTTCACCACCCATATTTTTTAATTTTTGTTGAGAATCAAAATACAACTGCACTGTATTTTAGATAACCACAAATGCATATCTTTGTTCCAAAATAGGTGCACGTGGATTTTGAAAAAAATACGCGCAAGTTGGAAATTTTGTAGGCATTATTTTCAAATCCATAGCCGCATTCGATTCACCCAACAATTTTAATTTTTGTTAAAATCCATATCAAACTACAGCTGCCTTCTATTTTGATAATTGCAAATGCATATCTAAGTTTCAAAATAGGTGCACGTGGGTTTTAAAAAAAAGTACGCGCAAGTTGGAAATACTCTAGGTATTATTTTCAAATCCATGGCCACATTCAAATCACCACCAACTTTTTTTGTAAATTCGGTTGAAATCCAAATTTGAGTATAGCTGCACAGTACTTTTGATAACTGCAACTGCATGTTTGAGTTTCAAAATAGGTGCAAGTGGATTTAAGAAAATACATGCAAGTTGGAAATACTCTAGGCATTATTTTCAAATCCATGGCCACATTCGATTTACCCAACTTTTCTTAACTTGCAATGAAACCCAAATCAAAATACAGCTGCCCTGTATATTTGCTCATCACAAATGCATGTCCCTGATCCAAAATACGTGCACGTGGGTTTCAAAAAAAATACGTGCAAGATCAAAATACTCTAGGCATTATTTTCAAATCCATAGCCGCATTAAATTCATCAATCATTTTTTAATTTTCGTTAAAACCCAAATCAAAACACAACTGCCTTGTATTTTGATAACTACAAATGCATATTTGAGGTCCAAAACAGGTGCATGTAGGTTTCAAAAAAATTACATGCAAGCTGGAAACACTCAAGGCATTATTTTCAAAACCATGGCCGCATTCAACTCACCACCAACTTTTTAATTTTTGATGAAACCCAAATTGAAATACAACTGCCCTATAATGTCGGATAACCACAAATACATGAGTTCTAAAATAAGTTCCAAACTTGTGGCCCAATATTCTTGGTTTGCTACGTAAACAAAATACAAGTTGAATAAGCCTGACCTGTACTTTATACACCTTCCGCTACAACTCATGGAGTTTGATGGAAGTCAACGTTCAAAAATATATGTAGAAGTTGGAATACAACTTAACAAATATGATTTCCGAGCGCCCCAAATTTGTGGCCCAATATTCTTGGTTTGCTACAGAAACCAAATACAAATTGAATATGCCATGACCTGTACTTTATAGACCTTCCGCCTACAAACTCATGGAGTTTGATGGATGTCAACGTTCCAATAAACATGTACAAGTTGGAATACACCTAAATGTTTTAGAATTACGAGTACTCTAAATTTGTGGCCCAATAATCTTGGTTTGCTACGTAAACAAAATACAAATTGAATATGCCATGACCTAAACTTTATGGACCTTCAGCCTACAAACTCATGGAGTTCAATGGATGACAACATTCCAATAAAAATGGAGAAGTTGGAATACATCTTGCTAATTATGATTTACGAGCACCCTAAATTTGTGGCCCAATATTCCTGGTTTGCTACGTAAACAAAATACAAAATAAATAAGCCATGACTTGTATATTATGGACCTTTCGCCCACAAACTCATAGAGTTCTATAGATGTCAACGTTCAAAAAACATATGTAGAAGTTCAAAGTTTTATCCGAACGTCTGTGATATACGAGCGCCCTAGATTTGTGGCCCACTGTTCGGGGTTTGCTACGTAAACAAAATACAAATTGAATAAGCCATGACCTGCACTTTATTGACCTTCTGCCTACAAACTCGTGGAATTCAATGGAAGTCAATGTTAGAAAAAATATAAAGAAGTTGGAATACACTTCAATAATTATTATTTACAAGCGCCCTAAATTTGAGGCCCAATATTCTTGGTTTGCTATATAAACAAAGTACAAATTGAATATGCCATGACCTGTACTTTATGGACCTTCCGCGTACAAACTCATGGAATTCAATGGATGTTAACGCTTCAAAAAAATATGTAGAAGTTGGAATACACCTAAACAATTATGATTTATGAGCGCCCTAAAATTGTGGCCCAATTTTCTTGGTTTGCTACGTAATCAAAATACAAATTGAATAAGCCATGACCTGGACTTTATGGACCTTCCGCCTACAAACTCATGGAGTTCAATGGATGTCAACGTTCAAAAAAATATGTAGAAGTTGGAATACACTTTAACATTTTTGATTTACGAGCGCTTTAAATTTGTGACCCAATATTCTTGGCTTGCTATGTAAACAAAATACAAATTGAATAAGCCATGACCTAGACTTTATGGACCTTCCGCCCACATATCCATGGAGTTCGATGGATGTCAACGTTCAAAAAAATATATAAAAGTTGGAATACAACTTAACAATTATGATTTACGAGCGCCCTAAATTTGTAGCCCAACATTCTTGGTTTGCTATGTAAAAAAAACACAAACTGAATAAGCCATGACCTGGACTTTATTGACCTTCCGTCTACAAACTCAAGGAGTTTGATGGATGTCAACGTTCAGTAAAATATATAGAAGTTGGAATACACCTAAACGTTTGTTATTTACGAGCTCCCTAACTTTGTAGCCCAATATTCTTGGTTTTCTACAAAAACAAAATACAAATTGAATAAGCCATGACCTGGACTTTACGGACCTTCCACCTACAAACTCATGGAGTTTGATGGATGTCAAAGTTCAAAAAATTATGTAGAGGATGGAATACACCTAAACGTTTATGATTTACAAGCGCCCTTAATTTGTGGCCCAATAATCTTGATTTGCTACATAAACAAAATACAAATTGAATAAACCATGCTTTATGCTTTACAGACCTTCCACCCACAAACTCATGGAGTTCAATGGATGTTATTCATCCAATAAATATGTAGAAGTTGGAATATACCTTAATGTATATGATTTACAAGCGCCCTAAATTTGTGGCCCAACATCCTTGGTTTTCTACGAAATCAAAATACAAATTGAATAAGCCATGACCTGGACTTCATGGAACTTCCGAGTACAAACTCATGTAGTTCAATGGATGTCAATGTTCAAGAAAATTTGTAGAAGTTGGAATACACCTAAACGTTTATGATTTATGAGCGCCCTAGATTTGTGGCCCAATATTCCTGGTTTGCTACGTAAACAAAATACAAATTGAATAAGCCATAACCTGTACTTTATTGACCTTCGGCCTACAAACTCATGGAGTTTGATGGATGTCAACGTTCAAAAAAAAATGTAGAAGTTGGAGTACACCTAAATGTTTATGATTTACGAGTGCCCTAAATTTGTGGCCCAATATTTTTGATTTGCTACGTAAGCAAAACACATATTGAATAAGCCATGACCTGTACTTTATGGACCTTCCGCCTACAAACTCATAGAGTTCAATGGATGTCAATGTTCAAAAAAATATGTAGAAGTTGGAATACACCTAAATGTTTATGATTTTCGAGCGCCCTAAATTTGTGGCCCAATATTCTTGATTTGCTACGTTAACAGAATACAAATTGGATAAGCCATAACCTGCACTTTAAGGACCTTCCACCCACAAACTCATGAAATTCGATGAATGCGATCGTTGGCAAAAATTTGTTGAAGTTGGAATATACATAAACGTTTATGATATACGAGTGTTCCAAATTTGTAGCCCAATATTCTTGGTTTGCCTCTCAAACAAAAAACAAATTGAATAACTTATGACCTGTACTTTATGGACCTTCCGCCCAATAACTCATGAAATTTGATGAATGAAATCGTTAGAATAAATATGTAGAAGTTGGAATACACCTAAACGTTTAAGATTTTCGAGCTCCCCTAATTTGGGGCCCAATAATCTTGGTTTGCTAAGTAAGGAAAACACAAATTGAATAAGCCATGACCTGTACTTTATAGACCTTTCGCCTACAAACTCATGGAATTCAATGAATGTGATCGTTGGAAAAATCAAATAGAAGTTGGAATACACCTTAATGTTTATGAATTACAAGCGAAATAAATTTGTGGTCCAATATTCTGGGCTTGCTACGTAAACAAAATACAAATTGAATAACCCATGTTCTGTACTTTATGGACCTTCCGCCTACAAACCTATGGAGATCAATGGATGTCAACGTTCCAATAAATATGTAGAAGTTGGAATACACCATAACAATTATGTTCTATGAGCGCCCAAAATTTGTGGCTGAATATTCTTGGTTTGCTACGTAAACAAAATACAAATTGAATAAGCCATGACTTGTACTTTATGGACCTTCCGTCTACAAACCCATGGAGTTCGAAGGATGTCAACATTCAAAAAAACATGTAAAAGTTGGAATACACCTAAACGTTTATTATTTATGAGCGCCCTAGATCTGTAGCCCAATATTCATGGTTTTCTATGTAATCAAAACACAAATTGAAGAAGCCATGACCTGTACTTTATAAACCTTCCGCCCACAAACTGATGGACTTTAATTGAAGTCAACATTCAAAAAAATATGTAGTAGTTGGAATACACCTAAATGATTATGAAACACGAGTGCCCTAAATTTGTGGCTTAATATTCTTGGTTTGCTTCATAAGCAAAATACAAATTGAATAAGGCATGACCTGTACTTTATAGACCTACCGCCCACAAACTCATGGAGTTCAATGGATGTCAATGTTCAAAAAAATATGTAGAAGTTGGAATGCACCTAAACGTTTATGATTTACGAGTGTCCTAAATTTGTGGCCCAATATTCTTGGTTTGCTACGTAAACAAAATACAAATTGAATAAGCCATGACCTGTACTTCAAGGACCTTCCACCTACAAACTCATGGAGTTCTATGGATGTCAACGTTCAAAAAAATATGTAGAAGTTTAAATACACATAAATGTTTATGACTTCCTAGCGCCCTAAATTTGTGGCCTAATATTCTTGGTTTGATACGTAAGCAAAACAAAAATTGAATAAAGCATGACCTGTGCTTTATGGACCTTCCGCCTACAAACCCATGGAGTCTGATGGATGTCAATGTTCAATAAAATATGTAGAAGTTGGAAGACCCCTAAACATTTATGAATTACGAGCGCCCTAAATTTGTGGCCCAGTATTTTTGGTTTGCTAAAAAAGCAAAACACAAATTAAATAAGGCATGACCTGGACTTTATGGTCCTTCCGCCTACAAACTCATGGAGTTCGATGGATTTAACATTCAAAAAGATATGTAGAAGTTGGATTACACCTAAATGTTGATGGTTTACAAGTGCCACAAATTTGTGGTCCAATATTCTTGATTTGCTACGTAAAAAAAAAAAAAATTGCTTAAGCCATGACCTGTATTTTATGGACCTTCCGCTTACAAACTCATAGAGTTCAATGGATGTAAACGTTCAATAAAATATGTAGAAGTTGGAATACACCTAAACGTTTATGAAATACGAGCGCCCTAAATTTGTGGCCCAATAATCTTGGTTTGCTCTGTAAACAAAATACAAATTGAATAAGGCATGACCTGTACTTTATAGAGCTTCCATCCACAAACCCATGGAATTCAATGAATGTAATTGCTAGAAAAAATATAAAGAAGTTGGAATACACCTTAACGTTTATGATTTACAAGTGCCCTAAATTTGTGGCTTAATATTCTTGATTTGCTACGTAAACAAAATACAAATTGAATGAGCCATGACCTGTACTTATGAACCTTCTAACCACAAACTCATGGAGTTCGATGGATGTCAATGTTCAAAAAAAGATGTAGAAGTTGGAATACACCTAAACGTTTATGATTTATAAGTGCCCTAAATTTGTGGCCCAGTAGTCTTGATTTGCTACGTTAACAAAATATAAATTGAATAAACCATGACCTGGACTTTACGGACCTTCCGCCCACAAACTCATGGAGTTCGATGGATGTCATTGTTCAATAAAATATGTAGAGGTTGGAATACACCTTAATGTTTATGATTTATGAGCGCCCTAAATTTGTGGCCCAATAACCTTGGTTTGCTACGTAAACAAAAGACAAATTGAAAAAGCCATGACCTATACTTTATAGACCTTCCGCCTACAAACTCATGGAGTTCAATGGAAGTCAATGTTCAAAAAAATATGTAGAAGTTGGAATACACCTTAATAATTATGATTTACGTGCGCCCTAAGTTTGTGGCCCAATATTTTTGGTTTGCTACGTAAATAAAACACAAATTGTATAAGGCATGACGTGTGCTTCATGGACCGTCCGCATACAAACTCATGTAGTTCGATGGATGTCAATGTTCAAAAACATATGTAGAAATTCAAATACACCATAACAATTATGATTTTTGAGCACCCTAAGTTTGTGGCCCAATATTCTTGATTTGCTACGTAAAGAAAAAATAAATTGGGTAAGCCAAGACCTGTACTTTATGGACCTTCCGCCCACAAACTCATGGAGTTCTATGGATGTCAACGTTCAAAAAAAGATATAGAAGTTGGAATACACCTAAATGTTTATGATACACCAGCACACTAAATTTGTGGCCCAATATTTTTGGTTTGCTACGTAAACAAAACACAAGTTGAATAAGCCATGACTTGTACTTTATGGACCTTCCGCCCACAAACTCATGGAGTTCTATGGATGTCAACGTTCAAAAAAAGATATAGAAGTTGGAATACACCTAAATGTTTATGATACACGAGCACACTAAATTTGTGGCCCAATATTTTTGGTTTGCTATGTAAACAAAATACAAGTTGAATAAGCCATGACCATTACCTTATGGACCGTCCGACTACAAACTCATGGAGTTCGATGGATGTCAACATTCGAAAAAACTTGTAGAGGTTGGAATACACCTTCACAATTATGATTGATGCGCCCTCTATGTTTGTGCTCCAATAATCCTGGTTTGCTACGTAAACAAAATAGAAATTGAATAAGCCACGACTTGAACATTATGGACCTGCTGCGTACAAACCCATGGAGTTCTATGGATGTCAACGTTCAAATAAACATGTAGAAGTTGGAATACACCTAAACGTTTATGATTTACAAGCGCCCTAAGTTTGTGGCCCAATATTCTTGATTTGCTAAGTAAACAAAATAAAAATAGAATAAGCCATGACCTGTACTTTATGGACCTTCCACCCAGAAACCCATGGAGTTCTATGGATGTCAATGTTCAAAAAAATATGTAGAAGTTGGAATACACCTAAATGTTTATGATTTGCGAGCATGATAAATTTGTGGCCCAATATTCTTGGTTTGCTACATAAGCAAAACACAAATTCAATAAGGCATGACCTGTACTTTATGGACCTTCCGCCTACAAACCCATGGAGTTCAATGGATGTCAACGTTCAAAACCATATGTAGAAGTTGGAGTACACCTTAACAATTATGATTTTCAATCGCCCTAAATTTGTGGCCCAATATTCTTGGTTTGCTACGTAAACAAAACACA
Organism: Neckera pumila; assembly: GCA_963969595.1. Taxonomy (NCBI): domain Eukaryota; kingdom Viridiplantae; phylum Streptophyta; class Bryopsida; order Hypnales; family Neckeraceae; genus Neckera; species Neckera pumila. The sequence goes on from OZ018418.1 coordinate 5,936,472, forward strand.
AAATTGAATAAGGCATGACCTGTACTTTACGGACCTTCCGCCTACAAACTCATGGAGTTCGATGGATGTCAACGTTCAAAAAAACATATACAAGTTGGAAATATCCTAAATGTTTATGATTTACAAGCGCCCTAAATTTGTGGCCCAATATTCTTGGTGTGCTACGTAAACAAAACACACATTGAATAAGCTATGACCTGTATTTTATGGACCTTCCGACTACAAACTCATGGAGTTCTATGGATGTCAACATTCAAAAAAATATGTGGAAGTTGGAATACACTGAACGTGTATGCTATACGAGCACCCTATATTTGTGGCCCAATACTTCTAGTTTTCCACGTAAGCAAAATACAAGTTGAATAAGCCATGATCTGTACTTTATGGACCGTCCACCCACAACTCATGGTGTTCGATGGATGACAATGTTCCAATAAATGTGTAGAAGTTGGAATACACCTTAATGTATATGATTTATGAGCGCCCTAAATTTGTGGCCCAATATTCTTGGTTTGCTACGTAAACAAATTACAAATTGAATAAGCCATGACTTGTACTTTATGGACCTTCCGCCTACAAACCCATGGAGTTCAAAATGATGTCAACGTTCCATTAAATATGTAGAAGTTGGAATACACCTAAATGTTTAGGATTTACAAACATCCAAAACTTGTGGAGTAGTATTCTTGGTTTGCTATGTAAATAAAATACAAAATGAATAAACCATGACCTGGACTTCATAGACCTTCCCCCACAAACTCATGGAGTTTGATGGATGTCAACGTTCAAAAAAAATATGTAGATGTTAGAATACACCCTAACAATTATGATTTTTGAGCGCCCTAACTTTGTGGCCCAATATTCTTGGATTGCTAAGTAAACGAAATACAAACTAAGAAGCCATGACCTGCACTTTATGGACCTTCCGCCCACAAACTTATGGAGTTCTATGGATGTCAATGTTCAAAAAAATATGTAGAAGTTGGAATACACCTTAACGTTTATGATTTACGAGCACCCTAAATTTGTGGCCCGATATTCTTGGTTTGCATCGTAAGCAAAATCCAAAGTGAATAAGTCATGATCTAAACTTTATGCACCTTCCGCCCACAATCTCATGGGATTCTATAGATGTCAACGTTCAAAAAAATATGTAGAAGTTGGAAATAACCTAAACGTTTATGATTTACGAGCGCCCTAAATTTGTGGCCCACCATTAAAGGTTTGCTACTTAAACAAAACACAAATTGAATAAGCCATGACCGGTACTTTATGGACCTTCCGCCTACAAACCCATGAAGTTCAATGGATGTCAACGTTCCAATAAATATGTAGAAGTTGGAGGTACACCTTAACATTAGTAATTTACGAGAGCCCTAAATTTGTGGCCCCATATTCTTGGATTGCTACGTACGCAAAATACAAATTGAATAAGCCATGACCTGTACTTAATGAACCATACGCCCACAAACTCATGGAGTTCTATAGATGTCAACGTTCAAAAAATTATGTAGAAGTTGGAATACTACTAAATTTTATGATACACGAGCGCCCTATACTTGTTGCTCAATATTCTTGGTTTGCTACGTAAACAAAATACAAATTGATTAAGACATGACTTGCACTTCATGGACCTTCCGCCCACAAACTCATGGAGTTCAATGGATGTCAACGTTCGGATAAATATGTAGAAGTTGGAATACACCTAAATGTTTAAGATTTACAAGCGCCCTAAATTTGTGGCCCAACATACTTGGTTTGCTACGTAAACAAAATAGAAATTGAATAAGCTATGACCTATACTTTATGGACCTTCCGCCTACAAACTCATGGAGTTTGATGGATGTCAAAGTTCAAAAGAATATGTAGAAGTTGGAATACACCTAAACGTTTATGATTTACGAGCGCCCTAAATTTGTGGCCCAATATTCTTGGTTTGCGACATAAACAAAATACAAATTAAATAAGCCAAAACCTGTGCTTTGTGGACCTTCCGCCCACAAACTCATAGAGTTCGATGGATGTCAACGTTCAAAAAAATGTGTAGAAGTTGGAATACACCTTAACAATTACGATTTTCGAGCACCCTAAATTTCTGGCCCAATATTCTTGGTTTGCTGCGTAAACAAAAGACAAATTCAATAAGCCATGACCTCTTCTTAATGGACCTTCTGCCCACAAACTCATGGAGTTTGATGGATGTCAACATTTAGAAAAATATGTGGAAGTTGGAATACACCAAAACGTTTATGATTTACAAGCGCCCAAAATTTGGGGCAGAATCATTTTGGTTTGCTACGTAAACAAAAGACAAATTAAATAAGCCATGACCTGGACTTTATGGACCTTCCGCCCATCAACTCATGGAGTTCAATAAATAGCAATGTTCAAATAAATATGTAGAAGTTGGAATACACCTTAACGTTTATGAGTTACCAGCGTCCTACATTTATCACCGAATATTCTTGATTTGCTAAGTAAACAAATTACAAATTGAATAAGCCATGACCTGGACTTCGTGCACCTTCTACCCACAAACTCATGGAGTTCGATGGACGTCAACGTTTAGAAAAATATGTAGAAGTAGGAATACACCTTAACAATTATGATTTATGAGCGCCCCAAACTTTGCGGCCCAATATTTTTGGTTTGCTACGTAAACAAAATACAAATTGAATAAGCCATGACCTATACTTTATGGACCTTCCGCCCACAAACTCATGGAATTCAATGGATGTCAACGTTCCAATAAATATGTAGAAGTTGGAATACACCTTAACAATTATGATTTACGAGCGCACTAAATTTGTGGCAAAATATTCCTTGTTTGCTCTCTTAACAAAAGACAAATTAAATAAGCCATGACCTGTGCTTCATGAACCTTTTGACTACAAACTCATGGAGTTCAATGGATGTCAACGTTGAAAAAATTTGTAGGGGTTGGAATACACCTTAACAATTATGATTTAAAAGCGCCCTAAATTTGTGGCTGAATATTCTTGGTTTGCTACGTAACAAAAATACAAATATAATAAGGCATGATCTGTATTTCATGGACCATCCAACTTTAAACTCATGGAGTTCCATGGATGTCAACGTTCAAAAAAATATGTAGAGGTTGGAATACACCTAAACTTTTATGATTTACAAATGCCCTAAATTTGTGGCCTAATAATCTTCATTTGCTACGTAAATAAAATACAAATTGAATAAGCCATGACCTGAACTTTATGCACCTTCCGCCCACAAACTCATGTAGGTCTATGGATGTCAACGTTCAAAAGAATATGTAGAAGTTGGAATACACCTAAACGTTTATGATTTACAAACGTTCTAAATTTGTGGCCCAGTATTCTTGGTTTGCTACGTAAACAAAATACAAATTGAATAAGCTGTGACCTAAACTTTGTGGACCTTCCACCTACAAACCCATGGACTTCAATGGATGTCAACGTTCTAAAAAAATATGTAGAAGTTGGAATACACCTTAACAAATATGATTTACAAGTGCCCTAAATTTGTGGCCCAATATTCTTGGTTTGCTACGTAAGCAAAATACAAATTGAACAAGCTATGACTTGTACTTTATGGACCTTCCACCTACAAACTCATGGAGTTCGATGAATGTCAATGTTCAAAAAAATATAAAGAAGTTAGAAAGAACGTAAACTGTTATGCTTTACGCACGCTCTGAATTTGTGGCCCAATGTTCTTGTTTTGCTACGTAAACAAAGTACACACTGAATATGCCGTGACCTGTACTTTATGGACCTTCCGCCCACAAACTCATGGAGTTCTATATATGTCAACATTCAAAAAAATATGTAGAAGTTGGAATACACCTTAACAATTACGATTTTCGAGCACCCTAAATTTCTGGCCCAATATTCTTGGTTTGCTGCGTAAACAAAAGACAAATTCAATAAGCCATGACCTCTTCTTAATGGACCTTCTGCCCACAAACTCATGGAGTTTGATGGATGTCAACATTTAGAAAAATATGTGGAAGTTGGAATACACCTTGACAATTATGATTTACGGGCGCCCTAAATTTGTGACCTAATAATCTTGATTTACTACGTAAACAAAATACAAATTGAATAAGCCATGACCTGGACTTTATGGACCTCCCGCCTACAAACTCATGGAGTTCGATGGATGTCAACATTCAAAAAAATATGTAGAAGTTGGAATACATCTTAACGTTTAATAATTTAAGGTGCCCTAAACTTGTGGCCCGATATTCTTGATTTGCACCGCAAGAAAAGTACAAATTGAATAAGCCATGACCTGGACTTCAAGCACCTTCCAACTACAAACTCATGGAGTTTGATGCATGTCAACGTTCAAGAAAATTAGTAGAGGTTGGAATACACCTTGACAATTATGATTTATGTGCGCCCTAAATTTGTGGCCCAATAATCTTGGTTTGCTACATAAATTGAATACAAATTGAGTGAGCTTGACCTGTACTTTATAGACCTTCCACCTACACACTCATGGAGTTCGATGGATGTCAACATTCAAAATTTTTTGTAGAAGTTGGAATACACCTAAACGTTTATGATTTACGAGTGCCCTAAATTTGTGGCCCAATATTCATGGTTTGCACCGTAAGCAAAATACAAATTGAATAAGCCATGACCTGGACTTTATGGACCTTCTGCCCACAAACTCATGGAATTCTATGGATGTCAATGTTCAAAAAATTATGTAGAAGTTGGAAATAACCTAAACGTTTATGATTTACGAGCGCCCTAAATTTGTGGCCCAATGTTCTTGTTTTGCTATGTAAATCGAAAACAAATTGAATAAGCCATGACCTATAGTTTATGGACCTTCCGCCTACAAACCCATGGAGTTCAATGGATGTCAATGTTCCAATAAATATGTAGAAGTTGGAGTACACCTTAGCATTTATAATTTACGAGCTTCCTAAATTTGTGGCCCAATATTCTTGGTTTTCTACGTACGCAAAATACAAATTGAATAAGCCATGACCTGTACTTTATGAACCATCCACCCACAAACCCATGGAGTTCTATGGATGTCAACGTTCAAAAAAATATGTAGAAGTTGGAATACACCTAAACATTTATGATTTACAAACGTTCTAAATTTGTGGCCCAGTATTCTTGGTTTGCTACATAAACAAAATACAAATTGAATAAGCTGTGACCTAAACTTTGTGGACCTTCCACCTACAAACCCATGGACTTCAATGGATGTCAATGTTCTAAAAAAATATGTAGAAGTTGGAATACACCTTAACAAATATGATTTACGAGCGCCCTAAATTTGTGGCCCAATATTTTGGTTTGCTACGTACGCAAAATACAAATTGAATAAGCCATGACCTGTACTTTATGAACCATCCGCCCACAAACCCATGGAGTTCTATGGATGTCAACGTTCAAAAAAATATGTAGAAGTTGGAATACACCTAAACATTTATGATTTACAAACATTCTAAATTTGTGGCCCAGTATTCTTGGTTTGCTACATAAACAAAATACAAATTGAATAAGCTGTGACCTAAACTTTGTGGACCTTCCACCTACAAACCCATGGACTTCAATGGATGTCAATGTTCTAAAAAAATATGTAGAAGTTGGAATACACCTTAACAAATATGATTTACGAGCGTCCTAAATTTGTGGCCCAATATTCTTGGTTTGCTACGTACGCAAAATACAAATTGAATAAGCCATGACCTGTACTTTATGAACCATCCGCCCACAAACCCATGGAGTTCTATGGATGTCAACATTCAAAAAAATATGTAGAAGTTGGAATACACCTTAACAAATATGATTTACGAGCGCCCTAAATTTGTGGAAGAATATTCTTGGTTTGCTACATAAACAAAAGACAAATTGAGTAAGCCATGACCTGTACTTTACGGACCTTCCACCTACAAACTCATGGAGTTCGATGGATGTCAACGTTCAAAAATATATGTAGAAGTTTGAATTAACCTATGCGTTTAGGATTTACGAGCGCCCTAGATTTATAGCCCAATATTCTTGGTTTGCTATGTAAATGTAATCTAGGTTTTATTTTTTCAAAACCCAAGGACCACAAGGTATAGGGGGGTTATAATGGGGAAAAGGTCTATACGCTAATGTTCACGTGTCTAAAGTCACTTTGTTTTGTAGTTTTAGTAGAATTTGACTTCTTTTAGGGGATTTATAATAAATATACAACAACACAAGGAAACACTCTTATTCCCAAATTTAATCAGTCCATCCCATACTGCTATTGACTATGTATGACGTCACAGTCCTGCCTAGTAGAAAGAGAGAGGGGTTTTTGGCAAATCGACAGGTTAAGCCCGCAAATTGATCATGCAATGCAATGCCCTATTACGTAATAGTATAATGTATTTTAGAGTAATAATAATTCTTTAATTACCGTAAAGCTTTTTTATCAATTAGCAAATTGTCTCTAGTTACCAGTTACTATCCTAATTACCACTTAGGATGCTCAATCAAATTTCTAACTACATCAAATTGTCACTATCTAATGCAAAAGCATGGTCTGTTAAGATTCTCCCTATTCATTTTTTCTTCATTCGTCAATTTGTTATCGAGCCATCTCACTGGTACTTTAGCTTCCAGCAACAATCTTAGTCAATTTGTCTGATTTCCTTTAATTTATTCACTCTCTCAACTTGTTATAATTCCCTCTAAATCAGTTCTCACAAACTCAGAGATATAACCCTACTTAACTAGTCTAATTTGCTTGAAAATGCTAAACAGATACAATTCAATTCGTCTTATAGCTACTCAGTCCTTGCAATTGTACCAGTTTCACACACTTTCTTTATGAGATCAAATTGTCTAATCCAGTCTAAAGGCAAAGCTCACAACCAGTTGATGAGATGTATAGGTTTTCCCAACCACCCTCAATACAATCACCCAGTTAGTACAATTAGGCTCAAGATCAATTTTAAGTACATCTCTAATTAGTTCATTCATTTACAAATCCAAGTATTTTAATAGTCTCAAACATGTTCCATTGTTTCAATCAGACTTTCACTATTCCTTATGCACGAGACTAAACTTACTGCTCAATTTGCCTGTAAGGATCACACTAAAATATCAAAGAAGCCTGGTCTCGATTAATTGATTGGAAATTCGTACCGAATACAGCCCTTGGCAAAACTCTAGTTCACTCCCAACTACATTTCACTTAATGCAAACTAATCGCTCAAGAACTGTTCGTATTCTCATATAGTTACACTCTCACAAGAAGATATTTCCAACTTGTTTTAATCTGCTTTTTACCAAAGCCAATTCTCTCACCAGTATTCAAATATTCATCTTATAACTTCCAAGTCAATTTAAAATGAACTAGCAATTTTATCAATTAGTGGTACAATGTCTCTAATACTCAAAGAATTCGCAATTACAATCACCCGGACAACTCGACTAAAGTAGAATCAATTTTGAGTCATCCAATCGAGTTAGGAGATTGATAATTTACAAATTGGTAATTCAATTTCTCACATCACGAGAACACAAACTCCAACTGGACGAGGTTAAGACCACTCACAAACTGACCAAATTGACATTGACACACCTGTAAGTTACGAACTAATTTTGATTCAGTCAATTTGAATTAGCTCTTTAATTTCAGTTCCAACTAGTCTGTACAACTAGAATCCAACCATATACACACAAGACGACGGAATAAAAATATCAACTCAATTTATACAAACGTAAGCAAGGTACTCCCTGATTGAGTTGTTGATGATGAACGCATTCACTGCTGTTGCGCCAAGTCGAACTGTTCACTGTCAAATTGATTACAAGAATATACAAACCAACTAGAGAATCCAATACTCCAACACAGAGCCGATTTGCAAGATATATGTATATTGAAAATTATGAAGAAGTTCACAAGTCTAAAATTGCAAGAATAGAAAATTTTAATGCTCCATCTGAGAGCTACAAAAAGAAAAGAAAATTGCCTATATACTTTTGAAGAGTGACAACTGTTCAATTTGAAAAGGTGAGCTCGACTTCTAGACTTCCCAAATCTTATTAATTTGAACTGGTTCCATTCTAGTAGCTCTATTTGACTATATATTGGAAATTAGTACAATTTGTCTTAGGCTAGTGGAAACAGGTTAAGAAAACTTCCACATTCATACTTAGAAAGGCTATTAGACTAAAAATCAAAAAATCAAATTGTCTACAGTAAACAAAACACAAATTGAATAAGCCATGACCTGTTCTTAATGGACCTTCCGCCCACAAACTCATGGAGTTTGATGGATGTCAATGTTCAAAAAAATATGTAGAAGTTGGATACACCTAAATGTTTATGATTTAAAAAACGCCTTGAATATGTGGCCAAGTAATCTGGTTAGCTATGTAAATAAAATACAAATTGAATAAGCCATGACCTGTACTTTATGGACCTTCCGCCCACAAACTTATGGAGTTCAATGGATGTCAACGTTCCAATAAATATGTAGAAGTTGGCGTACACCTTAACATTTATAATTTACGAGCACCCTAAATTTGTGGCCCAATATTCTTGGTTTGCTACATACGCAAAATACAAATTCAATAAGCCATAACCTGTACTTTATGAACCATCTCCACAAACCCATGGAGTTCTGTGGATGTCAACGTTCAAAAAAATATGTAGAAGTTGGAAGACTACTAAATGTTCATAATACACGAGCGTCCTATATTTGTTGCCCAATATTCTTGGTTTGCTACCTAAACGAAATACAAATTGAATAAGCCGTGACCTAAACTTTATGGACCTTCCACCTACAAACCCATGGACTTCAATGGATGTCAACGTTCTAAAAAAATATGTAGAAGTTGGAATACACCTTAACAAATATGATTTACAAGCACCCTAAATTTGTGGAAGAATATTCTTGGTTTGCTACGTAAACAAAAGACAAATTGAATAAGCCATGACCTGTAGTTTACGGACCTTCCATCTACAAACTCATGGAGTTTGATGGATGTCAACGTTTAAAAATATATGTAGAAGTTTGAATTAACCTATGCGTTTAGAATTTACGAGCCCCCTAGATTTGTGGCCCAATATTCTTGGTTTGCTACGTAAACAAAACACAAATTGAATAAGCCATGACCTGTTCTTAATGGACCTTCCGTCCACAAACTCATGGAGTTTGATGGATGTCAATGTTCCAATAAATATGTAGAAGTTGGAATACATCTAAACGTTTATGGTTTACAAACGCCCTGAATATGTGGCCAGGTAATCTTGGTTTGCTATGTAAATAAAATACAAATTGAATAAGCCATGACCTGTATTTTATGGACCTTCCGCCCACAAACCCATGGAGTTCAATGGATGTCACGTTCCAATAAATATGTAGAAGTTGGAGTACACCTTAACATTTATAATTTACGAGCGCCCTAAATTTGTGGCCCCATATTCTTGGTTTGCTTTGTAAACAATACACAAATTGTATAAGCCATGGTCTATACTTTATGGACCTTCTGCCCACAAACTCATGGAGTTCGATGGATTTCACATTCAAAAAAATAGGTAGAAGCTGGAATACACCTAAACGTTTATGATATACAAGCGTCCTAAATTTGGGGCCCAATAATCTTGGTTTGCTACGTAAACAAAATACAAATTGAATAAGCCGTGACCTGTACATTATGGATCTTCTGCCCACAAACTCATGGAGTTTGATGGATGTCAACGTTCAAAAAATTATGTAGAAGTTGGAATACACCTTAACATTCAATATTTTCGAGAGCCTTGAATTTGTGGCCCAATATTCTTGGTTTGCTATGTAAACAAAATACAAATTGATTATGCCATGACTTGTACTTTTTGGACCTTCCGCCTACAAACTCTTGGAGTACGATGGAAGTCAACGTTCAAAAGAATATGTGGAAGTTGGAATACACCTTAACAATTATGATTTACGAGTGCCTTAAATTTGTGGCCCAATATACTTGGTTTGCTACGTAAACAAAATAGAAATTGAATAAGCCATGACCCATACTTTATGGACCTTCCGCTTACAAACTTGTGGAGTTTGATGAATGTCAACGTTCAAAAAAATATAAAGAAGTTGGAATACACCTAAAGTTTATGATTTACAAGCGCCCTAAGTTTGTGGCCCAATATTCTTTGTTTGCTACGTAAACAAAATAGAAATTGAATAAGCCATGATTTGTTCTTTATGGAGCTTCCGCCAACAAACTCATGGAGTTCAATGGATGTCAACGTTCAAAAAAATGTGTAGAAGTTGGAATAGACCTTAACAATTACAATTTACGTACATCCTAAATTTGTGGCCCAATATTCTTGGTTTGCAACGTAAACAAAATACAAATTGAATAAGCCATGACCTGTACTTTGTGGACCTTCCGCCCACAAACTCATGGGAATTGATGGATGTCAACATTCAAAAATGTATGTAGAAGTTGGAATACACCTAAGCGTTTAGGATTTACAAACGTTCTAAATTTGTAGCCCAATGTTCTTGGTTTGCTACGTAAACAAAATACAAATTGAATAAGCCATGACCTGTACTTTACGGACCTTCTGCCTACAATCTCATGGAGTTCGATGGATGTCAACGTTCAAAAAACTATGTAGAAGTTGGAATACACCTAAACGTTTGTGATTTACGTGCGCCCTATATTTGTGGCCCAATATTCTTGGTTTGCTACGTAAACAAAACACAAATTGAATAAGCTATGATCTGTTCTTAATGGACCTTCCGCCCACAAACTCATGGAGCACGATGGATGTCAATGTTCAAAAAAATATATAGAAGTTGGAATACACCTAAACATTTATGGTTTACAAACGCCCTAAATATGTGGCCAAGTAATCTTGGTTTGCTATGTAAATAAACTACAAATTGAACAAGCCATGACCTGGACTTCATAGACCTTCTCCCACAAACTCATGGAATTTGATGGATGTCAATGTTCAAAAAAATATGTAGAAGTTGGAATACACCTTAACGTTTTTAATTTACAAGCGCCCTAAACTTTTGGCCCAATATTCTTGGTTTGTTGCGTAAACAAAAGACAAATTCAATAAGCCATGACTTGTTCTTTATGGGCCTTCCGCCCACGGACTCATAGAATTTCATGAATGTAATCGTATGAAAAAATATGTAGAAGTTGAAATACACCTTGACAATTATGATTTACAAGCGCCCTAAATTTGTGGCCCAATATTCCTAATTTGCTAAGTAGACAAAATACAAATAAAATAAGCCATGACCTGGACTTTGTGGACCTTCTACCCACAAACTCATGGAGTTCGATGGATGTCAACGTTCAAAAAACTATATAGAAGTTGGAATACACCAAAACGTTTATGATTTACGAGCGCCTAAATTTTGGGCAGAATCATTTTGGTTTGCTACGTAAACAAAAGACAAATTAAATAAGCCATGACCTATACTATATGGACCTTCCACCCACAAACTCATGGAGTTCAATGAATAGCAATGTTCAAATAAATATGTAGAAGTTGGAATACACCTTAATGTTTATGAATTACTAGCGTCCTAAATTTGTCACCCAATATTCTTGATTTGCTAAGAAAACAAATTACAAATTGAATAAGCCATGACCTGGACTTTGTGGACCTTCTACCCACAAACTCATGGACGTTTAGAAAAATATGTAGAAGTAGGAATACACCTTAACAATTATGATTTACGAGCGCCCCAAACTTTGCGGCCCAATATTTTTGGTTTGCTACGTAAACAAAATACAAATTGAATAAGCCATGACTTATACTTTATGGACCCTCCGCCCACAAACTCATGGAACTCAATGGATGTCAACGTTCCGATAAATATGTAGAAGTTGGAATACACCTTAACAATTATGAGATACGAGCGCACTAAATTTGTGGCAAAATATTCCTTTTTTGCTCTCTTAACAAAAGACAAATTAAATAAGCCATGACCTGTTCTTCATGGACCTTTCGACTACAAACTCATGGAGTTCGATGGATGTCAACATTGAAAAAAATTTGTAGAGGTTAGAATACACCTTAACAATTATGGACTAGGTAACCTTTGAGCCGCTGGGAGGTGGCGAGTGGGTTACAAGGCATAACCAGCTTTGTCCCCAGACAAAAACTCATGTAACTGTTGCCTTCATGGATGAATATCATGTGGTTATGAACGAATTATCCTGCTCATAGATGAATATCATGTGGTTACGAACGAATTATCCTGCTCATAGATGAATATCATATGGTTTCAATCAAATTATCCTGCTCATGGATGAAACACTGTCAAGTAGACAAATGCACACAGTTAGAGCTGGTTACGATTTAAAAGCGCCCTAAATTTGTAGCTGAATATTCTTGGTTTGCTACGTAACTAGAATACAAATATACTAAGGCATGATCTGTACTTTATGGACTGTCCAACTACAAACTCATGGAGTTCCATGGATGTCAACGTTCAAAAAAATATGTAGAAGTTGGAAATAACCTAAACATTTATGATTTACAAACGCCCTAAATTTGTGGCCCAGTATTCTTGGTTTGCTATGCAAATAAAGTACAAATTGAATAAACCATGACCTGGACTTCATAGACCTTCTTCTACAAACTCATGGAATTCAATGGATGTCAACGTTCAAAAGAATATGTAGATGTTGGAATACACCCTAACAATTATGATTGTCGAGCTCCCTAAATTTGTGGCCCAATATTCTTGGTTTGCTATATAAACAATACACAAATTGTATAAGCCATGACCTGTACTTTATGGACCTTCTGCCCACAAACTCATGGAGTTCCATGGATGTCAACGTTCAAAAAAATATATAGAAGTTGGAATACACCTTAACGTTTATGATTTACAAGCGCCTTAAATTTGTGGCCCAAAATTCTTGGTTTGCTGCATAAACAAAATACAAATTGAATAAGCCATGACCTGTACTTTATGGACCTTCCGCCCACAAACTCATGGAGTTTAATGGATGTCAGTGTTCAAAAAATTATGTAGAAGTTGGAATACACCTTAACGTTTATGATTTATCTAAACCCTAAGTTTGTGGCCCAATATTCTTGGTTTGCTATGTAAAAAAAATACAAATTGAAAAAGCCATGATCCGTTCTTTATGGAGCTTCCACCAACAAACTCATGGAAATCTGTGGATGTCAACGTTCAAAAAAATATGTAGAAGTTGGAATACACCTAAACGTTTATGATTTACAAGCGCCTTAAGTTTGTAGCTCAATATTCTTGGTTTGTTGTGTAAACAAAATTAAGTTGAATAAGCCATGACCTATATTTTAAAAAACTCCCAAGTGACCCGGAACTGACTCATGAAAATTGTTGTTTGCAAACATTTTTATCTTCCCTATGAATTATAAGCAACAATGTAATTTGCTATATGCCCATTTAATTCTAGAGAATTGTTCAAGGATTGCACTTTTTTAATTTAGAGAGCTTTGTAAAATAGCCACGCACATGCATTGTTTATTTTTTCATTTGAAAAGAGTAGTCTAGAAATTTTTGAGTTTTTTTTTTTTTTTTTTTTTAGTTAGATGCAAGATTTATAACTTATTGACATATGTCCATTTCGAGTTTATTCATGTGCACATGATTTTAAGAGAATTGGTAATTAAGCTGCAAGCACTGTATTTTAATGGCCACAATTATCAAATGTCATGGATGCTTGTACGTGACTGATTAAAATGAAATCGAAGCTACAAATATTCTTATGATTTAAGTACCCTAAGAACAATCAATTCATATCCATTTGATATCCATCTCCTAACCGCGTGAATTAGTGAGATTTTTAGGGGACTAAATTTTTAGTTTGTTCCCGTAATTAAATGTGATTAAACAACACAAAATAAAAATGCTTTTGAATTTCATATCTTTAGATCATATAGAGTTTTTGTATTCTTTACATAAAAATATAAATTTAATATAGTTTTGAATCCAATAGTTCTCATTCGTAGCTCCTAAACAAATGATTGATTTTTTTATTGTTGTTTTAAATTACGGAATTTGAGAGTTATTTCCATGTATTCATAAATCCTAGCTCTTTATAGTATTTACAACTTGTGGGGATTCTCTTGGCGTGCATTTTATTTGGATGCTATGACTTTTGCCCACTTGAGTACTTAAAGTACAACCCATGAACAAAGGATTTTCTTTTCCTTGTTTTGAAGTAATGAAAAAAATAATCTACATCAATATTATTATGAATTTCAGTTAGAACTTGTTGCAATTTCAAGGCATGCATTATACTAGTACTTCTAAGAACTTTGCACATTTGAATACTTAAAGTGCAGCCTATGGAAGAATCCCTTTTTTTATTAATTATTTGAATATAAGCGAATAGAAAGTTACGTCAACATATTTATGAAAACTTAACTCCTTCATATATTTAAAATTTCCTAGGATTCTCTTAGCGTTGCATTTTGCTAGGAATTTCATGACTTTGCCCTTTTGAACACTTAAAGTACAATCCATAAACAAATGATTGATTTTTTTTTTTTTTTAAATTAAGGAAGTAGAAATTTAATTCCATGTATTTATTAATTTTAACTCCTTATAGTATTTACAATTTCTTGGGGTTCATTTTGCAAGCGCTTTGCTAGGAATTCTATGAGTTTTGCACATTCAAATACTTAAAGAACAGCCCATGAATGAATGGCTATTTTTTAATTATTTTAAATTAAAAAAATAATAAATCAGTTCCACATTTTAATGAGTTTAAATTCCTTGTCAATAGTATATACAACTTGTGGAGATTCTCGTGGCATGCATTTTACTTGGACTTCTATGATTTTTGCCCACTTCAACACCTAATGTACAATCCATGAACAAATGACTTTTTCTTCCTTGTTTTTACATAAAGAAAAAACAAACCTGGATTAATGTTATTATGAATTCTAATTCATTGTAATTAGAGCGACTGAAGTTGAAGTTTTTTTTTATTTCCTTTCTAAAGAAGTGTCAAAGTGTCAATGTAAAATGTTATATTGGTGTTCTAATTTGAAGATTCATCCACATATTGCATAAGTAATGTCACATTAGCACATATTACATGGTTTTCATTTACATTCTGGTGATTTCATCTAAGATTTTATTAAATTTGAAGTTTTCTTATTGATTTCATCCTAAGTCTTTTAGGCATTTTTTGGCCGTTTTTTAGCTTGAATATTTTTTTGGTGCAACCGCCAACCGGACACTACAATGCCCCCCAAGAAAGACTTCTTGATGGATAGATAATGTCACATTAGCACATATTAATTATCACATGGTTTTGATTTACAATCTGGCGATTTCATCCAAGATTTTATTAAATTTGAAGTTTTCTTATCAATTTCATCCAAGTCTTTGAGGCATTTCTTTACCGTTTTCTAGCCAAATTATTTTTTTGGTGCGACCGGGCACTGCAAATTCCACAGAAAAAGCCCTCTTGATGGATAGGTAATGTCACTTTAGCACATATCACAAGGTTTTTTTTTGCAATTTTGAGATTTCATCCAACATCTTATTCAATTTGAAGTTTTCTTGGCTTTGTCATCCAAGTTTTACTTTTTTTTTTTTTGCAAGTGGCACTACAAGGCCCAAAAAATATCCATCCTGATACTGGGGCTCCTCTTAGTACCTGGCTCCTCCGAGTACCTGGGGTGGTCCTGATATCGGGTCTTCAATATCGAGGTGAGGTTTTCTCTGTGGCTAGTAGGGTTTTCGTCATATCTAGGACCGTAAATTGGAGGTTTCTATCTGCGCTGCAACGGACGGCGTTTTGCAAATTGTTGCTTGTTGCTTGTATTGTTGTTTTTCTTTCTTGTGATTCTCGAAAGTGGGCGTGATTTGTGGTAGCTACGTGTGATTTTGTGGAGCTTTTTTGTTGTCTCCTTGTCCGGAATTATTAGGCTGCTAGTTGAAAAAAGTCCAAAGTTTGTGGCTGAAAGGTTTGCAAGGTCTGTGGGCTGGAAGGTTTGCGAAGTTTGCGTGGTTTGCGTGAGGGTGCTGCAGCGAGGTTTGAGAGAGGGTGCAGGAGGTGCGAGAGGTTTGAGAGAGGGTTCGGGAGGTCTGCAGTTTTAGATTTAGGAGCCAAGGTTTGAGAGGAGGTCTCCGCTTTTAGATTTAGGGGCTGAGGTTTGAGAGGAGGTCTGCTGGAGGCTTCAGAGGAGGTCTGCGATTTTAGGGTTTAGGGGCTGAGGTCTGCGACAACTCCCCAAACAGAAGTTCAGCAGCTGCTGGAGCGCAACAACTGGGACTTGCTGGAGCGCGACAATGTTTTGGCAGCGTGGCGGGAGCAGGAGGTGTCAGAGAGCAATTTTGAGGTAAGTTTGTTTCCTTTCAAGTTGGATTATATGACAATGAAAAAACATGTCTGATTATAT
Source organism: Neckera pumila (assembly GCA_963969595.1). Lineage (NCBI taxonomy): Eukaryota > Viridiplantae > Streptophyta > Bryopsida > Hypnales > Neckeraceae > Neckera > Neckera pumila. The sequence goes on from OZ018418.1 coordinate 5,952,849, forward strand.
AGAGACAACCATTGGTAAATTACAATTAGCTCGACTCAAGTTGAAAATCCAAGGCTGTTTTGACTCATTGAGTCTGTGCAAGGGAATGGAGAGCCAAGTGTTGAAACTGCAGCACTACTACAAGAAGTTGCCTGTGGAGAAGGTTGATGACAAAGGGGATGGTGACGACTTCCTCAATGACGGGGACTACTAGGAGTTCTTACATCCTGAGAAAGTGGAGTGTTGAAGCGTTCTCGTGATTCTCTGCTCTGAGCTCATCTGCTTCTGCATGAAGTTTAAAGGGATGGATACCTACCTACTTCTATCCTATGACAAAAAAATCAAAGATGTGGTAGAAGACGTGCACCCAACCATCAAGGTTCATTGTATGACAGCTCAAGTTGATGTCCCCACCGACAAGCAGTACAACTTCACTCTGCATTTTAACTCTGAGGAAATTCCGTTTTGTGTGACTCCATTTATGAAGTCTCTAGAGACGACGTCGTTCCAAGATGAGGTGAAGGAGCTGGAGCAAAATACAAATGAGAAGTGTTTCCTCAAAGCAAATGGTGACCCTCTAACTGGTCGAAGACTCTGCGCCAAGGTCAGAGCTCTCTTCCGAGATTTGATGTCCTGAAGGTTAAAATCCAGATGGATCGGAAGAGCAAGGTTGCGAGGGCTGTGTCTCTGAACGCCGGTAGTCAAGGACCAAGTCAGTTGTTAATGGACAACCAATCTTGTGGAGAGTCATCGCGATGTGAGACACAAAATAGAAAATCTGTGGAGACACAAGACAGTCCCTTGGAAAGAAGCAATCTTGCATCTACATCAATGCAAGCCCTAGTCGACAAGTCTGGGGAGCACTCCGCTTTGGAAGATGTTAGTATGGACATGACGGAATCATTGAAAACAAATCGGAACCCTAACTATGAAGAGTCTAACATAGCGTATAAGAAGTTTACGACCACATGCGCCGATGTATTCCTCTATGGCATGGAGATGAAGGAGCTGCAAATTGACAAGCTAGTTCAAGCCCCGACATCCCTCAACATTTGTAGCAAAGAACAACAAATCATAGAGGGAATGATGGACTACTTGGTGAATATGCCAGACCACAGCAACCGGCAAACACTTTGCGTTAGGCCAAAGAAACAGCCGACCAGGCCTAGAATTAACTCCTGGAACGAGATCAAGGACAAGGAGTTCTACATAATAAACAGTCAACACAGTGTCTGGGCAAGCAAACTCATGGAAGACCCGAAGTATAAAATTGACGCCGATACTATCAAAGATTTTAGTACCTGGAACTACTACATCGCCTGGACTGAGGACCAAGAAACTCTGCAAGCAATTTCAGCATACTTTAATAGGGTGAACCATTTCCAATCCATTCTGCCATCGTGGACAACAAACATTCTTGGTACAAGGAATGTCTGGGAGGAGATGGGTAAACCCCATAATCCCCAAGATGATACACAAGCCGGAGCCGTAACTAACTCCAAACAACAAAAGAGGCATACAACAATTGTAAGAGATGGGGGGTAAGTGATTAAGCTCGACTTGAGCTAATGCAGTAGTACTGCCAATCCAGGCAACAACAGTCTCAGATAAAGTATTTCGTTTGAAAAAATATTGCGTATCTCGTCAATGTTACAACAGATATCAAATCGGCTTGAGCTGAGCAGGCGGCTGATGATTTCATCTTAATTCAGTGCAGGAATTCACAAAGGCCATATAGACGCGGTTCTCCATGATTGATGTGGCGAAAGCGCAACAGAAGGCCAAGGCAAAAGACTTGAAGGGGAGCTTGGTGATCACGAACAAGATAAGACTCATCACCGCACCTGAACATGTCTTCAGTCTATGGAGCAAAGTGATTTCAAGTGCTGCACACGGCAAGCTTATTGATGCAGACACATTCAAGAAGTTCAATGTGCAGACGTCTTGGAAGACCGAGAACGGGATGCTCAACAAGGAGTTCTTCAAGTTCTTCGGAAACCTTACGAACGATGACCTTGTCACGCTTGCCAACCACATACTGAATTGGACTGGCGAGAAGAGAAGGCATCCACATCCAAAGGTGACAGTGAGGCAAGTCTCGTCGGTGCTGGAAAGCTGTTACACAACAAAGGAGTGGACTGAGAGGCGGAAGCGGAAGAGCTTTGTGAAGAAGGAGTCGAACAAACTCGATCCCACCTTTGGCCTCCTTAACGTGCTTGGGGAGCCTGTAGCCTCCAAGTGGAAGGACTTCAAGAAGAAGTACAGTGTCACATTTGCGACCATGAATGTACTTTTGGAGAGGTTTGGGGAGGAGTTCTTCCTGGAGGTCGAGCAATTGAAGTCCAGGAACAAGACCCTCGAACAGATTTCGGAAAAAGCTCTTCAATTCTTCAAAGCCTTCTTGCACAATCGCAAGAAATTTGTTCTGCCGTTGGCAGTGGCGTACTATGCACCATACGACATTGCAAAAGATCATCACGTTGCCTGGCCAACAAATGTTTGGACAGTTGACACCCCAATAGACTTAAGGCTTGGAGTCATTGACTTCCGGTTCATTTTGGGAGTGTTGGGGAAGAAGTTGGGAACAATCGCTATACCAGACTTCAATACCGTCATGCAGTCTTTGAGAAGAAAATGGCAGCCTTTGCTGGAAGAAGTCCCTGTCTGGCTATTCATCTGCGCAGATTTGGTGGAGCAGATGCAGGCGCTAGCATTTGTTCAAAGCCACGAGATCCTAAACACATACAATTGCCACTTTGCGGACTACATACCCGGGCAGTATGAGCGCATGGGAGACGTGGCCTCTGCAAAGGCCAAGTCGCATAATAAAGTGTTGACGTTCTTTACTAGTCCTGTAGTTCAAGTTGCAGGGGACATCCCAAATGTGTTTGAGGCTCCGGAGACGCCAACTTTCATGTGACCTAGAGCGTACAACGAGTTGGAATTCCGTCTCTACAATACTGAACTTTGCATGGAGTTCTATCTCTAGTTTTGCATTCTCGGCACAAGTGTCTTCTCAATTTTTGCGGGTGGGAAGCTGACTTAAGCTGCAGTGGTATGCTGGGTTCACTAGATTTAGCTAGAACTGCGTTTTGATTGTTCTCAACCTTGTGTTGTATCTATTTCGCTACTATGTAGCATGTGAACTAGGTTCTGTATCAGTTTGAGTCAAGCTGAAGTAGCTCATGCATTAGCTGGATTTGAGCTAATCATTTTGTACAGTATATCTATTCATGAGTGGTGATCGTTTCATTCCCTACAGATGAGTTCCGTAAACGTGTGGGTAGTCGGTGTTTTTGGTGACTCTCACTTCTGGAACAACATCGCATTCCTCGCCATGAAACTTGATAGGGAGGATTTTCTCGCAAGCGGGTACAAGGTAGTAGAGTCGCAAGGAAAGAAGACTCTAGTCTCTAAGTCTCAGCCTTCGACCTCGCAGAAACGAAAGGCATCACCATAGGACTCGCCTTCAACTAGCCCAACTCCACCACCTAAACCTGAAGTCCTGTCTGACTTGGGAGACAACGGAGGGGATTTCTACGAGGAGGCAATGCTAGACGAGGCATTGCTGGAGCATCAGACTGTACAAGAGACCACAACCCCTGTTCATACCACCTCGACCGAGCACCGGGGGTCGTCGGCATCAAGTGTGCAGGAGGTGCAACCATCAAGCAGTCCTTCATCCATGATATTACCAAGGCAAAGGAAGTTGTCAAAGCTCAACGCATATATGGAGAGTAGGCTGGCGGCGATCGAGCAGCAACAGATCAATGAACAGACAATAAATGCTGCAATGCAAGCACAGACAAAGAAGAGACTAGATAGCACTTCGTCCTTTATATTGGAGGATTCAACGTAGTTGAATGATAAGCTGGACTCTATCATAAATTTCTTGAGAGGTGCCAGGCCCACGGCGACATTGGAACCCCTTGACTGCAAGACCACAATTGCTGCTTGAAGGTCAGACTTTGGGTTCAAATGATGTGCTGCGTTTGGACCGTACAGGTTTGGCTGCCTTTGCAATACTAGCACCGCTTGCACAGGCCCCTCTTGCCACCCCACCTCCACCTCATTCATCAAACAATGCGCAGGCGGCCCCAGTTGATGCCACAGTCACTATTCCTCCTGCAGAAGGTATCCAGCAACAACAATCCAGAGAACAACCACACAATATAGATCTACAGACTTGCGACTTGCCTAGCCAAGACCCGGGTGCAGGTGCTCCCTAATAATCACTCGATGTCACTTGTAATGATTAGCTCGACTTGAGCTGATTTCTTGCCATAGGTTGTATATAATTGTAGTCATTTTGTATAGACTGCAATCATTTCATTTAAATAGAACTTCAAGTGGAATGAACCTTGGAATTTGAACATTTTGCAACTGTATTATATGTATTTTATATCTCATATTGTGAGGCTCTAATATTCAGATTTCTTACGGATCAATCATTGCACATTCTTGAGATGCAACCATTGCTAATATTGTAGATTGTGTATCCCCAATTATTGCTACAACTGTAAACATTGATCAACAACCTTCACCAATTCATATGGAAGAAGACCAACCTAAGGCCACAGAGGATAATGTCGTGATGACCAAGCGTGGTTTTGTGCCCACCGTGACGATGTCACCCTATCTAGATGGTGTTGTGATCTTGGATGCTGATATGCTTCATGCACAAAATCCAGAGACGGTCGTCGCCACTAAAATCACTACCATGGAGGCTATTGTGGCATCACAAGAAAAGATATTCACTCACTATTGTAATGGTTTCAGTGTGCCAGTCTTTGTATGCGTATCCTTTTCTATTTTTTATTTTTTATTTGGTCTCGGCAAATGTGAGCGTCCCCATCATTTCCCGTGATGTTACAAATGTGCCAGTACAGGATAATAACTGGCTGGACATTTGTGCGTTGTTTAGCAGGAATCTGGTCCTCCATGTGATCTTGGAGGAACTTCGGTGGAAGTCAATCTTCCATTGAAGTCCAGGGTGGTGGATAAGTAGATCAACGTCGTCTTGGACCTCAATGGGATATTATGTGTCTGTAAAGATGTGAAGTTGAAGGGTTGGTCCAAACAATTAGTTGATGCCGTTCAGCCACACTCCACTATCCATCCCGTTGTTGTGGGGCCGAAACTAGTCTTTGTTCGACTAAAGTGCTCTGACTTCCTCTGAGAGTTAGCTAAGATTGCTTCCATATGCGTATGGAGCTCCATGAAGAGGTCCACCACTAAAGAAGTAGCCTTGTATCACTTCGAAGGATTGGAAAAGCCGGTAGTGATTCTAGGATAGGACTCTTGTAAGACACTAAAATGCAGGGATAGGTCGGGGAAACCAAAAACTTACAGGGAGCCAAGCACAAATAAGGAATTGTTCCTTAAGAATTTGGAGAACTTGTTCAATGGTTTCCGGGGTAGAATCAATGTGCAAAATACGATTGCCGTTGACGATAGTCCAAATAAGCACATTCTTAATAGGACGGAGAATGTCATTCTTCCAGAGCCGTGGTCAAACAAAGGAAACAGTCCGAAGGACACATATCTCTTAGATGTCCTCTTGCCCTGGTTTCTGGGCCTTCACAAAGCTTTAGAGGAGGGGCTCATCGCATTTTGGGGGAGTATTTTGCACAGGCTAGAATTGGTCGACGGATGCTCTGCAATGAATGGAACCATCGGGAGTATAATAAGCTGATGGAGGTAGTTCGGGCGTCACCAAATATTTGTTAGGAAGAATGGACTTGATAAATATTTAGGGTGTTTGTGCTAACTCTGCTGTACACTTCAGTCTGAGTCGACCTAATGGAACATTCTAGAACTGAACTTTAAATTGTGAGGTAATTCAGCATATGGGAAAATATTCTGCATTATATGTTTTTTAATGATGAATTATGTGTCTACATTTAGCTCGGGTCGAACAAATATTGTTTTCTGTTCTTGCCTTTGTTATTGTTGTAATATGGTTGGATGGGATTGTAGAATCTTTGTTCTGTAAATGTATTTTAAATGAGTCTTGTTTTTAGAATTTGGAAACCTCAACTTCACATGATCATGGTGGCCACTTCCCATGCTCTGCTTTGGTGGATTCTATATTGGATTAAGGGCAATACAAAATCTTGAGTAGAGGAAACTTCCTTTGCTTAGCGGTGACAGCGAACTCAACTATGGACTTTTCTTCTAATCCCTTGGAAGATGGAGTGGTTGACAGCCTACCAAGTGGATTTTTGCGTCCGCCAACCTCAACCTCCCGTTCTCCTCCGAGAATGCAAGGTCCCCTTGCTTCGAGACTATTGCCGGTTGTCTCGGAGAAGGCAATGTAGATAAAACTTTATGAAGACGAAGCAGATCCATTAGCTGCGGTCGAGAAGATGTCCACAATTCCAATTGAACATCAAGCCGTGCACGGTGGGGGTACTCATCTTCGGAGAGTGCTCCCACGTCAAAGTATCTTGTCTGGAGGTTTTTGGACGTTCAAGCCACCTCATAGAGTACATCCAAGTGCCTGTGTTCCTCTAGTGCATGATATATGGGACAAGAAGTTCTTTGAATTGCAGAGGCTCCAGATCAGACGTGAGTACAAGGGACTACTACTAGATATAGTCGGAGGCCAGAGATTTTGAAAGCAATAGAAATATGAAAGAGTAAATCACACTTGTAGAGTCTGTTTATATTGTAGATTGAGTGTCTATAGGGACGTACATGACTGAATTGTATAGATATTATATAGGACTCAATGGTAGAGTGTGTCACACTCACGGCACTTATATGCATTACTTTGATAAAATGAAAATTATTTGGCAATTTCATATTGATGAACCTAGAGTTATTATAAATAGATGGCATTTTCATGCTGAATGTTGGTGCCATATTCTTGTTTTAGATATTTATTTACTATTCCTGGTATTCTTCTCTTCAATTATATTGTTTTTTGATCGAGTTTTTGATTTTTTTTAATTTGTTTGTCCTCTAAAATTTAGCCTTCTTAGCTCCCATTTCACTGGAAAACTCTCATTTTATTGAATATAATGTTTACTCTGGAAAGCTTAATGAAGATCATCTGAGAGGATTGATGGACAAAGCAATGACAAAGAGAAGGGGAGAATTGATATCCTTCATCAGGAATGGTGGAGACCGCCCTAAGAACATGAACAGATTGATATGGGAACGTCTTGAGAAACTGGCAAGCAGTAAGTAGAGGGAGGACAAGTCCAAACAAGGACATTATGCTAATTCTTGTCGGAGAACGCTTGGTAGAACTGGAGCAAGAGGAGAGAATTGTGTCAGAGAAAGGTTACGGTCATTTTTACAGAGGTCACCTCATCCTTACGAAGTAGAAGAAGAAATGGAACGAGAGAAAGGTTTTAGAAGACGGAAGAGGAAGAAAATGACACTGTCAACTGAAAAGGTGGACTGAAGGGAGGAATTGACATTATATGACAAAGGCCGTGGTTCTCAGTCAGTTGACAAATGTGCAGATCGACTGTCCAATGATACGGAGGACGATCGAGAAGACAGGCAACAACCAGAAGATATTCATGAGGTTGTTGCTTGCATGACTTCTGATCTTGTTTTTTTTGCATTTCCATTTTCTAAGGGATTGTTGGCTATTTCAGTAAAAACTAGGGGCGCACTGGTTCACATATCCCTAAACCAAGAAGTAGTGGTTCCTGGTAGAGAACCCTAAACTATTGAATTGGGCAAGGAATGTTGACAATGATGTTGGTTAAATGTATGAGTTCTTTAATCAGGAATGCACCAGTCTATCGATGCGTCAGTTGGGTAACAATAGGTTTTAAGTCATTTGAGGCCCTTTCCAGTCGTTCATGCTATGTGAAAATTTTGTGAAGTACAATAGGAACTGATTTGTAAAAGCCATAAGCGTCGGGATGCGTTGAAGAAGGTGAAGGTAATCTTGTATGAATGGAAAGAAGGACTATTGATCGTGTCATTATGATTTTCATGAGATTCAAGGCACAGAGAAGAGTGGAGGATGATGATGCCAGGGATGACAGTATTAGGTGTGACTAATTGTGAGTTCATGATTCCGGAAGTGAAGACTGCTTAGCAGTAAGCTAAAGACTGTGTATGTTATATGTCGCAACCAGAATTTTTGGTTTTCCTCTGATTGTCTAAATAATGGAGCGGAAACAGGTAATTAGGATCCGTATCCGGTTAGAGGGGCAGAAGGAAACTAGAGATAGGCAACGCTAATCCAGTAAGGAGAAAACTGTATCTGATCCGGTCAGAATCTTAGTATTCAGGAGCGGAATCACATCCGGATCTCACCTCAGATCGGATTAGGGTTGGATCGGATCGATAGAGGACCGGACCGGAAAAGGTCATGATGACCTGCCAGGGGTCCTGGGACTATATAAAGGCTGGTCGTCCTCATTTTCACTCCTTTACTTCCCTCGAGCTTTGGAGCTGACCTCGAGCGCTTTTACGCCTCCGTCTGCGTCAGAGCCGTTGTATGTGTGTGTGCTTCCGACTGGGCATGTCTGAGAGTATAGGAAGGGTAAAGAACGTGTGGGTTGCAGGTATTGTGGTACTTTGTGGTTGAGATTGGACGAGAGGAAGTGAGGAACGGGACGTGCGGCTAGGAGAGAGTGAGGTAGCGATCGGTAAGGGTCCAGCGGTCATTTAGTGTTCATGCCTTAGCTGCGTAAAACCAGACCGGGCGCGCCCAGTTCCTCCTCCGACGTCAAACTCCGGAAGGTAGTTCCGGTCATTCCTATGGAGGAACCTGCCCGATCCGAGCTCATGGAGGATCTCAACGCCATGGGGTGCCTCGTCTTGATGGTTAAACCCTGGGGGTTTCGGGAGGAGCAGATGGTGAGAGAGATTAGGTGTAAGGCGTCGAACGAGTTTGACAACACTCTCCGGGGCCGCCCGGCCGAATGGAAAGAAGAGCAGTGGAGGGAAGTTTACAACTTTCGGATGGGAGGTTCCGGTATGGCTAGACGGAAGGACGAGTTCATCCATGACAAGTTTCATGGAGAACCGAGCAACAAGGACGGGTACGCGGTCGCGGACTATAAGAGTGACCGGCACCGAAACCTCCTCTAGTTCCTGGTTCTGATCGTCCACCCGGAGAAGCCGACAAGGGTGACGATGACCATCGGCAACACAATTTTTGGTTCCCTGAGCGGGGAACGAAAGGTGAACTGAGCTCGGATCTTTTCCGATCTGGTGTCCCAGCTGGTGACGAGGATCGGAAAGAGTAAGGCCACTCCTTTGAGTCCCTATCTCTTCCACCTCTACCAACGCAACCAACTCCTCACTCATACGGAGGAGAAGACAATGAGCATTTAGGAGTCTATTATGAAGTACGGAGAATTGGATTCGGATGATGAGATGGAAGAGCAAACCGAGTCCGAACCCGAGACAAAAGAGGAAGAAGAGGAGGAGCCGTCCCAGCCGAAGAAGTGGATGAAGACGACGCCTCCTTGCAAGAGAGGAACCCCTCCAACCGCCCGATCCACACTAGAACAGGGACCGGAGGTAGAGATGCCGGATCTCGAGGATCCGGCCGACCCGTTCAACCAGTTGACGGTAACCCTGTGTGGGATACGAGCAGACTGGGAGGTCAAGACGAGAGCTCTCACCCGTATCGGAGAAATGGTGGGTGCACCGGCCAATAGCGATTTGCCGGGTAAGGTGAGCCAATACCTAGCCGATCCGGATGAGAACCGGAGGCAGGAGGCAGAGATCCGTCGACTTCAGGAGGAAGTCGACACCCTAAGGGCTGATATGGTAACCCTCAGGGAAGACAAGGCTGCAGTCCGGGAGATGGCGGAGGCAGCCCGAAAAGTGGCTGAGTCGGGTGAAGGACACTCTCGAAGAGTCCGGATCCACCACAGTCAAGGCGGCACTATTTGACAAAGGGGTGCATGAGGAGAAGAAGGTATATGGTTCCCGGATAGTTCGGATCTTGACCGACTTCACCGATCGGGTGGAAACGTCCTTAGTGGCAGCAAGAGAGGCAGCCAACCGGATGGATGTCAGCAGTCGAAAGCTGAACAGATCCATGTGCTCCCGGGAGATCCACCTCTCCGATATTTTGCTACCGGATTCGTTTGCAGCCGGAGGATCGAATCCAAGGGAGCACAAGGATCAGACACCCGAGTCAAGGAAGAGTAACCAGAGACCTGGGCCTGGGCAACCGATTCATCTAGATTCATCGCCGAGGTCAGATCTTCCGGATCCAGCTGCCGGGGAGCAGAGCCGGAACCTTGCCGACGTCTTCAACCAACTGCCGGAGGAACCTAGAAGTCCTACGGTGGGTGGGGGAGTTGGAGAGTAGGTAGATAGTTAGGAGTGTACAGTTTTCTAAAATAGTTAGGACCGGATCGGATGTTGATCCGATCTGGCCGGTTAGGATCGAACCCGGATGTCCAGCGCGGATTTCCGGGGGCCTTTTTGCTTTGTAATCAAGTTGTATATAAGTCAGCCCCTGCTTGGGAGTTGAGACTCTTTTCACCTCATTTTTGTGTACGTCTTCTCTTGGCCTCTTGTTGCATGTCTCTCCCATGTGTGGCAGGGTTGTATGGTGAGGAGTTAGGAAGGCGCATGCTAGTGCGGGTGTGATTTCTCCCTTTGGCGTCCTTGTTTTGATCTTATGTGCAAGTGAGCGGGTTGCGAAAGTATTGGGAGTGGATTCCAGTTCCTCAGCAGCTCTAAGGTTTAGGATTCCGGGCGAGACAGCCGTTGTTAGGCTAGGCGGATAGGGAGGGATTCCTTAGTCATGCTAGAACTCCTGGGTGGGAAATCCGGTTGAGTGTCCGATCTCCTGAGAGATCTCACTGCCTTAGTGGGCAAACGGAAGGACTTTAGTTGATGTTGGAATGAACAGGTTTACTTGCAGCCGCCTGGCTTCGTACAGACGGAACGTGGTGCTAAGGTCGTTGTAGTATGGGAGGATCGTACGGGGGGTCCTTGTGTGACCGGTGATCCGGAGAGTTCTCAGGATTGCTGTGAAGGATCACACCGGATCCGGGTTAGTGTAGGAAATTGGAGAAGGAAGAAGTGGGTCTTCAGCCACTATAATTCACAGAAGGAGCGGCGGGCCTGCCACTCTCAAAATCAAGGGGCGAACCCTCTGATGGTGAAACAGAGGTAAAACTAAACCGGATGGTAGTAAGAGCGGATGTGAGCTAATCAAACCGGAGCGGAAAGTGGACCGGATCGGAGAAAGAGAAGAGGGTCTGATTGTAGTTCTTGGTGTTGTTGTGTTTCTGGTTGTTGTGTTAAGACCGGAAGAGGAAATATAGGTACTGACTTAGCTTAGAGACCAAATAAGGCTATCTACTTCACAGAATCTTGCAGGCTTGATCTTTAGAGTCACTTTGTTATACTTTAAAGTGATTTTTGGTAGTATAACTGGGAATTTGCTTGCCCTGTGCTGCGACATTATATAGAGCAGGCAATGATTTTGGGGAAGGAGGTGCACTGTCGGCATTGTAGGAATGCAAGTGAAAGTGGAAGTTCATGGCAGCCTTCCTTGGATACGTTGACGATGGTTTGGAAGAAGGATTGTGAAATGTCTTGTAGTCCATCTAACTATAGAATTGAAATGTTTGTGCATTGTGAAGAAGATCGGAAGAGGCAGGGATTATGGTGTACAAGAGAGGGACATGAGTACAAGAAAGCACGCAATTGCACAAAGCAAGTGTTTTGCTGAAGAGGCAGACAGCATTTCCAAAGATGACTTCATTGACTCTTTGAAAGCTAAAATTCAAAAACTAAAGGCAGAGAAGGTTGAGACGTCCACATCACACACTTTCATCCAATTGCAATCTAGAATTTCAATATCGTACAACACCAAAGAAGGGAAGAAGGTAAGCACCCAACCAAGTTTAGCAGAAAGTTTGATATTAGCTAATGGCGTTTGAAAATCACAGTAAGTGGAGGTCAGTGATCAATATTCAATTGTACCTTGTGGGAGTTTTGTTTGCCACATAGGTTGACATGCAATACTGTTTTGGCATTGCAGCATGCTGACCTCGGTAATTGAAGTCATGCCGAAGGTGCAACTATGGAAGTAGAAAGGCTTGGTTGCGGAAGAGTTTGGCTGTGTTGGTGGGAATGAATTGTCGAAGTGCCAGTACATGAGGGACATGGCACTACTGAGGATGAGCGACCGGAAAGCAATAGAGTTTGTCTTTTGTAGAGATGTTGTGATATAGTAGAGGGACAATGATCTTTGTAGCTAATGAGGACGTATACAAAGTTCAAATACTTGTAGTTGCTTTGCTTGAAGGTGAGGTGGAATAGGGAAGTGGTATTGTGGAAAAATAGATTTACAAATAAGCAACGTAGTGACTTATATTTCATTTTTTCAATTGTAAGTATTGAATTTTTCAATTGTAAGTATTTGTGTGTGTGATGATTCCATGCTTTTGGAAGGCCATGTAACATAAAGCTAAAATATAGAATTATTCATAAAAATTGTGACACAGTGAAATGACTTCTATGTGTTTTAGAAAACTATAGTTACAATGCATGTGTTGCTGACTGTGGGCACTGCTGTCGATAGTAGTCATTTTGCAAGAATGCAAGGAAGTGCACGGATTGGATATATAAATGACAACCACTAAATGAATGTCTGAAGTGAACGACATGAGGGAGCATCTTAGGGTTTTTGTTGAGCTTGTTCTTTGTATTTTGAGCGTGCGATTGGATGTGGACAGTGTGTTCGAAGATGACAATCGCCTCAAGTGTTTGTTTTGCCTAGAACTTACATTTCCTTCTTATTGGTTTCAAAACTAGAATATTGAAACTTCGTATAACTAGCTACAACAATGGACTCAGGCAAGCAGTAGTTTCGGACAGTTTGACAAATGTTTAGGTATGTTTCTTTGCTTGAGAGCACATTGTTTGTCCTTGACATGGGGAAGGTTGGATTGTCTAGTTCGGATTCTCTTCTGCAAACTCCAAGTAAATTTTGATGTGAAGGTTTGTAGAATGTTTGTACTATTTGGATTTCAGAAATTGCAAAGTCTTTTAGCCCCTAAATACATTAGACCTAACTTGGTGACTATGTGTTTCTTCTGTTGTACACCAGTGATCATATAAGCGGGGAAGAAGTTGCCATTCAAGCAGTTGTGCACAAGTACGGAGACATGCTGATTGATGTGATGTTTGTCATAGATAGGAGGAAGAGGCAAGACGACGGCCATGGCCAGCAATTTAGGTACAAATCAACAGTTTGAAACAAAAATGTGCATTTGAGAGAGTTGTGTTGACTGGTCATTGGGTCAGTCAAGAAATAAGATGAGCTCTCATTCAGCAATGCTGGCCTCGGAGCCTTGTTTTATCATCCAAAGCTTTGTACATGAAGATACAAACATTGAAGAGAGTGCTTGCAAGCGTATGGCAGGTGCTACTAAACGGTCTATGATCATCAAATAATAAAATATCATTGTTTCCATGAAATTGCTTTGTTTTATGTTGTTCACGAAGTCCATCATTTGTCTGCGGAAGCAGGGAAGTGTTGACCTTGAAGTTGGACATAAAGAAGATGAAGGATTGAACATTCAAAAGATGGCGAAATTGAAGGGGTGCTAAGTAATTTAGACTTGGACTGCGAAGACATTGTGTACCGGAAGTACTCAAAAGAACTCAAGCGTCTTCGCCATTAATACTATGCGGTAGACATTCTCCCCTCACTGCTATAGTCACCAAAGTGTGCTGCTCTGTCAAACAGTTACTGGATTTGCAACTGCTCACGGAAGTCGTCCTCCAAATTACGTGTAGTATGGTAGCTGTCTATTGTATGTTAGCTTTGTTTATGTATTAGATTGATATTGTTGTAACTAAGTCCTTTGGGGGTTTGGCCTTTTTTTTAATTGATTAGTAGGCAGATCATGCATTACGTAGGTCTTGAATGATGCAATTACAAGAGCTAAAACCGCTCTTCATATAATTTTGAAGTACTCGTGCATGCTTTCAATGAATTCACATGAAATTTTTTTGCCTGTAGTAGCATCTGTGAAAATTGCAAAGTACTGGGACGCATGTTGTAAATGTAATGGTGAGAATCTGTTGTCCATCTTCAATGGGATTGTCTTTCTTGAAGGTTGTATGAATCTGAAAATGGAAAGAGGGAAGATCTTAGCTTCCTGCATACATGAACAATGCAGATGCCTTCAAAAATTTCGAAGTTTTGTCCAGGAGTAGCATGAAATTCATAGCAGACAAAGCCGACCGTCAAGAAACGGGGATACAGAATGACAATTTTCTCAGCAAGCAAGTACTATGGTAATCATAGAGATTCAAGAGATTTAGGAATTATACATGTCACCACATACCGTGCTAGAATTGTAAAATGAGAGCGAATCAAAAGCTATAACAACAGGCCACATGTCACATTCTCTATGCTTAATTGCCATGCATGGAGATCATGACGTCAACTATTTTTTGATAAATTCAACAGAACCGAAACAACAAATTCCTGTTCCCTACTGCCTTGGAATAACGTGACCAAAACAATACAACAAAACAACAGTTTTCTGTGAAATTTCTACTAAATTCAAGTCCAATTTTTCTAGTAGTGATTAGAGGTCATCATGCAACAATGTCCACTTTCCGCAAGTTGAGTCCAACCAAGCAACTCTTAGTGCCCGCCAAAACCCGCTTTGCTTGTAACATCCTAATGATGCAACGATTGGTTTTGTGGAAGTACAAAAATTCCAAATAGATAGGAAACGGATTAGAAATAGGTTAGGGTGGTCTAATATTATTGAATTTTGTTGTTAGTACATGGGAATCTAGGCCAACTATAAACAAATTGGGATTAGTTAGAATTTGGATTGCTAAAACTGTTAAAACAAGATAAAGTTATCCGGTGAAGGACAAAATCTGGAAGACGGAAGTTCGGATCTAGGAGACCTACAACCTAGACTTTCGGCCTAGGAAACCTAGGGCATCGTTATGAGAATGGTTGCATACCCATTCCCCTCAAGAATTGTCGGCCAATTGTTGGGTACTTAAGGATTCTCTCACCTCATTCTTTTCTCTCTTTCCTTGCAGACTTCTTGCGTGTGCTTAGTGAGTGAAAAGTGTAGTGAATTAGGACTGTGTTACGGAGAAAATGCTGAGGTCAATGCTGATTGCATTGGATTAGTTGAGTCGGTGAGCCATAGCAAGACCAATCCGGATGCTCTGGCCAGCCATCCCTTCCAACCTGGACGCACGGAAACTATTAGAAGCGGACCTGAAGGTGATCAGGTGCATCGGATTGCTACAGCGGCTTTGAAGGTTGAAGAGTGATGAGATGATTGCGGAACTTGTGGACGAAGTTCCAAATCAATATCAGTTGACCATGAGGGGTCAACTCAATACTTGGACAAAGGATGTGTGGGCGGAGGTGTACTTGTTTCGGAAGGTCGGATTAGGGTTAGCCTCCTGTATGGATAAGAACGGGGCAAGTAGATTCTGGAATCCGGCGCATACCAAGGAAGGATACAGTATTATCGACTGTAGGGATGATAAGCATAAACAGATGCTGGAGTTTTTTATTCCAATTATGTATCTGAAAAAGCCGGCCCGAGTTATGGTCACAGTGGCTAGTACCATTTTTGGAGCGATGGTAGGTAGACCCGTGAACTAGGGGAAACTCATCTCAGATGTAGTTTCCAAGCTAGTTACGCGTGCCACCGGGGGTCAGTCTAGCCTGCTTAGTCCGTATCTCTTTCATCTCTACCACCAGAGGGAGGTTTTGAGTGCTGCAGAGCTACTAGAGTACTCCCACGCAGAAGAAATTTTGAAGTACAACTTTATGGAAAAAGTCCAACCGGATCAACAGACTCAGTTGGAATCCAAAGAAGAAGAATCAAAGGAGCCACTTTGGCATCGTAGGATAAAAGACGGAAATCAACGGATCAAACTGCGCAATGCAAGCAGGTGAATCCGGAAGAAGGCGAGCCTAGCGATCCTCTAGAAACCGAGGAAATGAAGAGATTATGGGCAACCAGACCAAACTAGATCAAATCAAGTCAGGTGATCCACAACGAGATGTTGGGCCATATTGTCACTGTCATGTCGGAGTTGGGAGTGGACTTATCGGAACAGATGGTAGAAGCAATCCGGCAAAGATTGGATCCAAAGCGCTGCAAGAGAAGGAACTGTGAATCCAAAACTGGAAGAAGGACTGGACCGATCTCCGAGCGCAAGTAGCCCAATTAGAAGAGGAGCTGGATGTGGAAAGAACAAAGGAGTAAGAGGCCTTCCAGCTCGTCCGGAATTTGTCAGCTTTGGTTGCATCACCAGCGGACCAAGTGGTTAAATCCAACTTCTTCCCCAACAAGTTGACCGGTGAAGGCCCTATTTTTGAAACAAAAGTATTGAGGGTAGTTATAGACTACCAAGCAAATATGGAGAAGGTATTGAAGGAGATGCGTCAACTATTGGGGCATCTTGATTTGGATAAAGCCTTAGATCTCACAAGTTTTTTGAATGACCTAGTGTGAGCTTTCAATTTGTCACTTGGAACTCTGGATTTCTTTTTTTTGAAATTTGCAATTTAGAATAGGTAAAATTATACAAAAAGCCATAAAAAAAGTGTAGAACTAAAATAGTGTTATACCATACCCATTATAGTATTTGTTCTAGTTTTGATTTTATACCTAAACCATCCCCAAATCTCTCCAAGAAATAGAGTCTAAACCACAAGATAGCGGGTTTTAGAGGATTTTAGTCACACAACCCTAGCAGAGGGTGGCAATGCATGTCTAGATTGGTCCTAGGAAGTCACAATGAGCCATATGTCAAATCCTAGGTTAGGTTTCAAATTCCCCATTAGATCAAAGAATTCCCGGAAATCCCAATTATTAGCATACAGGAGACACTAAACTCAAGACAAAACCATGAAGGAATCTATAGCCCAATGATGCTGTTAAATCCAATGCCAGGAGTCCAACGGCAAAATTGATTTGCTAAGATTCTTTCATTTGCAAAAGATTCCCGCGCCATTGACAATTCAAGGAGACAGCCGATTTAGATCTCCACTGACCAATTGTGGCAAGTACGGAAATATACCTCCACATCTTTTGCAAGGCTCCCTGAGAGGTCCCATGAAAATTGTTGACATCTTCCAACTTACGGAAGAACCTTTTCTGGATGGTCAACTGTTCTAACCTCTTGTAAATTACCCAGGTTGCGGTAAAATCTCACTAAAAATTAGGATAACTTATTTTATGCTAATAATGCATTCCAATAAGTTTTGCGGCATTCCGATAGCATCCAATACCCAAACCGGCAAGATTCCTCGGGAATTAACCACGTCACGACATCCTCGCGACATTGATCGGCATTCCGGAGGCACATGACGGCGAAACAACATCAACAAGGAGTCTTTTCCTACTCCCTTTCACCTTTCGGAGACCCCATGCTAGTTACTTTTCTCAAAATAGGAAACCCCCAAGAGTTGGAAATTTACCGCAATTGGATTTTTAAACTAGACTAGCCTACGTTGAGTTTTTGATCCCGATACGGGGGATAGAAGGGTTTTGGACTAAAAATGAGGTTCTGGATCCAACGGCGCAGTTGGTTTGACATTTGGAGTTAATCTCCAAAAGTTAGAAGGTTGGTCCAACATATGTAGTAGAAAGTGAAAATCTAGGATTAGGATGAAATCTTTGAGGATGAGGATGAAAATCCAAGTTGATAAGGTTACTAGTAAGAATTTAGGGGGGAGAGTGAGCCCTTGGAAACCTGTAAAAGGGCTCCACTTCCCTCTCTAAAATCACCCCCATACTTGTTTTTGGGTTCGTGGGTCCAAGTCATTTTGGATATTTTGGTGTTTAAAGCCAAAAACCTCTACGGTGTTTTCGGAGCACTTTTGGCTTCTTTTATTGTTGTATTTCAAGCTTTGCCTTGTGTACTCTTTGTGTACTTATCTGTACTTTTTCTTGTGTTTTTTGACAATTTTGTGGACTAACCCTTGTGTCTTGAGAGTTTTTTGTGCTTTGGACCAATCCTAAGGTCAGCCCCCTCCATACCTTGGCGCATGCCGCTTTGGGGCCCCTTTAGAGTGTTAGTCATTTGCTTTACCTCGTTATACTAACTCGTGTGTCCTCTTCAGTCAAGTTCTTACCCTCTTCTAACGTGTCTCTTGTTGAGTGGATACCCCTAGGCCCCTACGGGACGGCAAAGCTTTG
This sequence comes from Neckera pumila, assembly GCA_963969595.1. NCBI lineage: Eukaryota > Viridiplantae > Streptophyta > Bryopsida > Hypnales > Neckeraceae > Neckera > Neckera pumila. The sequence goes on from OZ018418.1 coordinate 5,970,986, forward strand.
ACTTTCCGTACAAGTTTCCTTGTTTTGTGTTTTGTTCCTTCTTCTAAAGTCTTCCTTGTTGTGTGGACCCCCCCCTTGGATGAAGAAGGTTTGAACCCACGATTGAGTTGAGTCCTAGAGTACGTATTAAAACAACTCGGATGAAGGAGCTTTGAACCCCCGGAGTGCCGCAAAGTCCTAGCGTTGTGTGAGCCCCCAAGTTAGCACTTGAACCTCAAAATTTTCTTTTTTTTGCTTTTTGCTCATATTTAGGGTTAATTAGGGTTTAAAAGATAGTATAAGTATGTTCACGTGACATTTGGAGGAAATCCCTACAAATGAAATATGATTTGACCAAAAAACCCGGAACCATTCTAATTACTACTATGAGCTAATATTAAGTCTATTTAAGCAATTCAAAGAATATTTGACGATTCAGGCAAAATTAAGCCTAATGGCCAACCCACAAAACCATCCAGAAATAGACTTTTGAAGGGCATGTGAAATACTTAGGATAGAAAATAGAGGATAGAAAAGAAGTCATGTACTAGTACAGGTAAAACCATAATCCGAGATTACAAGCAATTCGCGAGCCAAGAACGGAGGTTTTGACCAAGAAACCTGCCAGGAGCATAATAAGGAAGCTAGAGGGCTAGATCCCCTTGATCAAGAATTCCCTGGGAGGGAATTAACTTATATTGAGAATGATTTCCCCCCCGGGTGGGAATTAAATTAGAAGATTGTAAATCACACACGCCTTAGATTAGTGCAAAAGAAGTTGTAAGTTTGCACATGGCATTTGAAAACTTTCTAGAAGTTGCCCAAAAAGTTTTGTAATTTTTCGAATTGCGAAAATGACTCCCTAGGAAGTCAACCGTATTTTTACGCATTGAAAAATTCCTAGAAAATCCCAAAGTGGCGGTAAAATCCCACTAAAAATTAGGATAGAATGTTTAGTGCTAATAAAGCGCCTGACCAAATTCCATCACATTCTGACCTCGACAAGTATCAGAACTGGCGGCGCTAATAGAATTTTAACGGATTTTAAGAGATTTGTTACGTTGTTCGGCACACCAAGAGCTCCCGAATTCCAATCGGAGTCAACTTGGACTCTTTTCTTACTATCTTGGACCTCCTTGACAACCCTGGCCAGTCAAAACTTGAAGATAAAATTATCTCCAACAATTGGGTTTTTACCCTTTTAAGCGATATGTTGAACGTTGTTTTTTATATACAAAACGGCCTGAAAATAGGTGATACGAGGACCTCTGGACTAATTTGGGTCTTTTGAAGACAATGGCGCAATTGGTTTAGGATGTGGAGCATTTCTCCAAAAGTTATGGGAATCATAGTAGTAGTGTAGAATTTTAATTAGTAAATTTGAAATTTCCTAGGAAGTAGAATTAGGAAATTGAGGGGGAAGGTCAGGCCTTGAGCAAGTATATAAGGCCTCCCCCTCCCCTCACTTTACACCCCTTTTGCAATTTGTTATTTGCGCCATATGCAGCCACATTGTCAAAAATTTTGGTATTTTGCCAAAAAACTCTTTTGTTTCAATTCAATGCAAGATCTCTTTGTGTTTTCAAGCTATTATGTGTCTTTGTTGCTTACTTCAAAGGACGTTGGGGTCCCTTTGAGAAGCTTGCTTACTTTATTGTTTTTTGAGCATTTTTAAAGCTTTGATCAATTTCAAGTCTTTGTGTACTAATCCCAAAGACATTCACACTGAATCTTGGCTATGCCAGTAGTGTGAATCCTTTGGAGTTTGCCTTATTGTATTCAAATCCTTGCATTTACTAACAATCATTCCATTGAGCTTTTTGTGTGGGATTTCCTACCTTTGATTTGTGAAACACCCCCCTAAAGCCTTGACGTGGAATAAGTGGTCTAAGTTTGTTTGTTTTTATTTGGAGAAACTTGGAGTTGGATCCAAGACTCTTGTTGTTCCATGTGGCACTAAAATCTTGCAAAATCTTGCTAGAATTTTGGGGCTAATCCTCTGGACGGTGAAGCTTTGATTTTAAACAAACTTTCATTCTCGTATTTTTGAGCTAACCCCCGATACGGCAAAGCTTTGTTTGTGGTACTAATATTCCGTCTTGGTTTTGTTTGAAGGAGTCCCCAAAAGGAGACCCAGATTGACGAGCAATAGCCAGGGTGGATTTTTTTTTAAATCCAAAAAAACAGAACCAAAACCAGAACCAGCAAGAGTATCAGCCGGTATTGGCCAAGACCACCAATCCACCAAGCAGGCCCGGCAAGCCAATTGATCGGTCCCCAAGGCAGTCAATTGTAGACTATGGGCCGATCCACCTTGGACATTCATATATGCTGGATGTCCAACCCCTTTTTTCCTTGAACTAGAAAAAATTACCAACAGGGGTTAGTCTAATTTTTAGAGAAAAAGGGAGAAGGAGGATTTAGAATTGTCTTCCCAGTCCTAGTTTCCTTCAAATCTCAGAGTGTGGAGTTCAATTCTGCCAAGAAAATTAGCCAGTTACTTTCTTTCCAAATCAGATTATCCCCAGTTCCAATTGAAGCTAGTTTGTATTTTTCTTTGAAAACCAGAATTATCCCTAGTTCCTCTTGAAGTCAGATCAGCCTACCTCAGAGCACCAGAGCATCTCAAGTCACAAGTGGCCAGATCAAGCATCAAAGGGAGGGAGCTTACCTTACATCCAGGTCCTCAAAGTCAACAAGGTCATTTGGTCTCTTTACCCGGTTGGAGCTGCAACTCTCTAGACAGATCAAATTCTCTTGAAAAAACAAAACAAACAAATCATCTAAGTTGCAATCATCCTGTTTTGGATCTCACTTTCAAACATTTGGGAACTAGAAGCACTTGTCTCTCAAGTTGTTGCAACAAAATACTTCACAAAGTTTCGAATTTAGATAGTTATAGAAGTAAGGATTTGGAGACCCAAAAAAGTCAATATTAGGCTTCTAACCAAGCGTAGTTGACTTTATCAGCCTTGTTTTTAATTAGATTAGAAGAAAAAGAAGGAGAAAAAATGAAATAAAGAATAGTTTGACTTTGGGAATTGTTCCCAAATTAGTATTAGTAGGAAAAACTTGTCAAAGTTTATTTCTTAGTTGATTGACTTTTACTTCATTAGCAAAAGTTTCATTAGATTAGATTTGATAGGATTAGATTTGTTTTCAAAAATATCTCTAAAAGAAGGAAAATTATAAAGAAAAAAGAAAAGAAAGAAAAATACAAAAAGAATCAATTTTTTCTTATATTGAAGAAAAGAAAAGGAAAGACGACATAGACGCTACCGTCGACTACAACAAGATTACGATGATGGTAAACAAGGATGGCATCATTGAATCCGCGATTTTTGGAGTAAGTTTTTAAAAATCCTTTCTTTTTTTGTTTTGTTATTTAATTGTGCAAATTAGTAAATTAGATTAGGATTGTTAATTAGGATTAACATTGTGGAATTAAGAAGTTGGAATGCAATTTAGAACATAAAGAACCACAAGAAATAGGAATTGGAATTTAAAATTAGATAGGAAATTGGAATAGTTTCTAGGAAACAATTGCAATTAGGAATAGGATAAAATTCCAAAAGATAAAAGAATTTGAAATTAAGATAGAAATTAGGAAACAAATTAGAAAGAATTATCCAAAACCAATTTATCAAGGAGTTTAAAATTTACAATAGAAAATTGACTCAAATTATTAAGAATTTAACATAATTTCCAAATAGCTATCGTACTAGAAATTCTCAACATTTATTTTGAATAGGAAATAGTAGTAAAAGTAGGAAGGAAAAAAATAGAAGTTAACCAATAGAATTTCTTTTAGGTTATTTAAATTTGAAGTAAAAGTAAAAACCAAAGATCAAAGTAGAAGTAGTTTCCAAATTTCCAAAGTAAAAATGAAATTACGGAAGAATTTTGGTGGACCGGATAAGGGTCAAAATTCAATTGTAAGATGACTTTTACCAAGGAAGTCCAAAATACTTTTATTTTACCTGTAAGATAAAAATCAAATATCGATAGTAAAACCAATTCACATTAGAAGTAGAAAATAAAAAGAAATTACATAAGAATTTTGATGAACCAACACGATCAAAATTCATCAGTAAAATCAATTAATTAAGAAGTAAAAAATTAAGAACTTAAGATAAAAAAGAATTACGTAAGAATTTTGATGAACCGACATGGTCAAAATTCATCAATAAATTACCTTACATCAAGAAGTCAAAAGTAATTACATGTTTACCACAACAAGTATAGAAGTAACATCTCTAAGGTAAAACTATTTAGTTTAAAAACAAGTTGAATTTGTCTTCTATTAGTAAGGGTAAGAACTTATCAAAAATTACCCAAAAGAGACTAATTAAAAATCACTTCAGCCCTAATTATCCGTTAGGAATTTAGGTTAACTTCAGCTTTCTTTACCATTTGGAAAGGGTAAACCAAACGCTACCATTAAACCATTCTATTTATTTGCTTCTAGGCTAATACCAATTCAAAGTTTGATTGTTAATTGGTCATAGTAAAAACCATCTGAACAATACTAACATCTTTTGGATTTTATAGCAATTAGAAGTGGACAAAGCAAACACTAGGAACAACATCAAAAGATCCATTGCTTGGAAGGCGTAATTGGATTATACGTGTGAACACCCAATAGAGATTTAACTACAACAAAAACTAGAACCTGGCCTTGTGTACACTTTATTCCAAGCGTGGGAATAAAGCGCCCACACGTTGGTGTTAAACCCAACTTGACGGCAAAGCTTTGAACCTCCCTAGTGCTTAGCCCCAAAGTTTAGTTTGCAAGATCTTTTTGGAAAAATCTAAAGTTTAGCTTCCAAGATCTAGAGTCCTAGTGTGAGAAAGATATCCTGTAACTTGGGGAGTTGGTTTTGTGTACAAGAATTTTGGGGCCTAACCGCCAAGACGGCAAAGCTTTGAACCTGGCCCTAATTCTCTAAAATCCAGTTTAAGTTTTGTATAAGTGGGAACCCGAGGTGTGTGTGTTTAAGAAATTCTGAAAGCCAGCATACCAACCACCAGCCACCAGCCACCAGCAGCCAGCAGCTAGCATCTAGTAGTGGGCCAGTACCCAACAGCTAGCATCCAGTAGTGGGCCGGTACCCAGCCATTGGGCTAGCAGCCGGCAAGCCAGTAGCTAGCGGGCCAGCAGCCCAGTTCTCTTGTTCTGATTTGCTACTTCTCAGATACATCATGGCTAAAAACTAGATCAACAAAGGATGATATCCTACGGGGTCCCACTTTCATTTTTTTAGCTTTTTACTTAGTTAAGAGCTAGTTACTTTAACGCTAATCCCTATTTTTTACTCTAGATTTAAACGGTGTAAGGAGGATAAATCTTGGGTGAATTTTGTTTAAAAGAACAATAAACCAAAGTAGAACTAGAGTTAAAAGTAGGGATTAGCGTTCATTTAGAAGTCAACAACCCAGAATAAGGTTTGGAAAGTAGAAATTACAAAAAAATCAAGAGTTAAATGTCCAGTTAGAGCTAATTCAAGGAAATTAAATTAGGAGTCAAGATTTAGAATTCGAATTAGGAAAGTTGATTTGGCGTTTAAATTAGAGATAAAAATTTAGGATTACAATTAGCAAAAGTTAATTCAAAAGGTTAATTAAGAGGAAAAAAATCAAACATGAATTAGGACATTAACCGTGGGAGTTTAGCTTAGAGGTTAAAACATCAAAGTAAATTAGAGGTCAAAATGTAGAGTAATACTTAGGGGTTAAAACATAGAAGTTAATTAGAAGTCAAAAATCTAGAGTAAAATCTAGGGGTTAAAAATTAAAAATAATTTTAGAAGTGAAAACTCAAAGTTAATTTGGAAGTGAGGAACTTGGAGTAAAAATGAGACGGTAAAAACTTAGAATAATATTTTGAAGGTGGAAAGTAGAGTACAAGCTCAGAAGTAAATTTTTGAAGTTAAAAGACAAAACCTGGAAGTAAAATTCTAGTAGAAGTAAAAAGTCTAGGGTCAAGGTAGAATACTTAACCAAGTCAAAGGTTAAACCATAGGAATTATGTAGAAGGTTAAAAATAAAAAAACCAATTGGAACAACCAACGAATGGGAACTAAGCAGGAAACATCACGGAAAGGACCTTGAATAGGTAAAGCGTCCGGACAAGTTGTCTTGTTTTCTTTTATATCCCAAATTAGCCTATGGACTAGCCACTGGTTAGTAAAACTTGCACATAGATCATAGCTATTCCTACTGCCATCCACAAAACTAGGAAACATTAGCAAGTTCCATTGTTTGGAAGGCACAGTGGACTGCGCGTGCAATACCCTATTAAATCAAAAGTGGATAAAAGTTGAGAACCAGGTCGTGTTTGCTCCATTACCAAGGGTGGGTAATTTAGCGCCCACACCTGGATGTCCAGAACTACATGCAGACTCCGGCCAAGCCTGGCAGACCGGATTAGACTCCTTCTGGGGGACACGGGATGATTTTGGACAATTTGGTTATGCCTCCTAGAAGGGATGAGAGCGGATCGTCGGTTCCGATCTCGACTGCGGTACCGATTCCGATACCAAAGGAAGCATCGATTCCGGTACAGGCGGGAGTTTCCAGTCCGGCAACAAAGATCATAATCTTTGCAAATCTGGCCAAGTAGATCCGGCCTCTTTGTAACACCAAAGTCAGTTTGCCGTAAGCTGAGTGGGTGCTTGAACATTGTTTCCGGCCCGGATTCATCTAGCTACCCTTGAGCACATGGAACAGGCTTTGCCAACTAACAAGCCGGCATCACATGTATTGCTCTCAAACGACAAAGAAGAATGTGAGACCAGAGCAAAGTCGGAAGATGATGCAATACCACCATAGGGGCGCCAGATTCAAACCTAGCACAGACCAAGACGATGCTGGTGAAGTCGTCCGCAGTCAAGGCAGGGAGCAGCGCGAAGAAGTCAAGGAAAAAGTAGCTAGTTAGTATGCTAGTTTTTGTGTGGTTTTAAATTTCATTCTGCCTTGAGTTTTCCGGAGGTGGGACCTGGTTCCGGATTCCTAGTAGGTCGTCGGCCTGGGACTTTTTCGGCTATCTTGGAGGTTAGTATGTGGTCACCCTAGTTTTGAAGGTGCCCTTTTTGCTTTTTTGCTTTTTTCTTGGGTTTTTAAGGAAGGGCAGGTTTATTGCCCTCTCATTCCATCCTAGCCCATTAGAGTGCATTTGTTTATGCTCTCTTGCTTTCTTTAATCTGAGACCACTTGGTGGACTTTCTGATTCCGTGTATGTGCACGAATATATTGGATTGTTCATGAGGGTGTTGAAGTGTGAGGAAGACGGGTGAGGATTCCAGATCTGAGGCAAGTGGGTCTGATCAATAGGGTGCATTTGTGTGAAATTTCTGGACTTGTGAAAGAGGATTAGTGTACTGTGCTTTTAAATTGCGGGAATAGTAGTTCAGAAAGAGTCATTCAATGGCTTGGATGCAAGTCCGGAACCCAAGGAAGGTTTTGTGCGGAGATAAGCAACCGCCAACGGAGTATCTCCACCTCCAGAAGGCCTGCCAACTACCGGATTAGTCTAAATTCTAGAATATATGCGTCTCTTTTGATTCTGGATGCTTTGATCTATCTTTGTAGTGAAGGTGTTAGGAAGTAAATTTTGAGTGACTTGCTTTCCAAAAAGGCCATCCGAGGAGCTGTGAGGATTGCTGCCTCTTCCTTCTCTATTACAAAATCGGAAGTGGTTTGTGGGTGGGTGTTTGAGTATAAGTGAAGATTGTGAAGATTACGAGTGGTGAAGTCCCTACCCCTTTGAAAGATCAACATTAGATCCTTTGAGGGTAAACAAGGATATATAAAACCAGAGTGTGACAAGACGTAACCGGAATCTGGAGAAGGATGGATCCGGATTGGAGTCCGAAAAGTAGTTTTAATTGGAAAGAGAGCAAAGACATTGAATACAAATTGCTTAGATGTTTTGGAAGAGATCCGGATATCCTTAGTTTGCGATAACAAAGTAGAATTCCCTGGGATGATATTTCGTGTTATCTTACCACATTTTTGTGTTAAGGATACTTAAGCCTAGATTGTGCTTACAACAAGTTCTATTGAGGTTTGTATTGGAGGCCTTGATACTGCGTCCACGTGTTCAAAATTACGTAGCGGGGTTACGGAATGTACAAGATGGTCTGCAATTGGCTAGCGTTGCATTCCATGTACTCCACACCATTAGAGATATGGATTTTTGGCAGCGATGCACAGACTATGTGTTCATAGTGGAAGATGTGCTGAAGGCCTTGCACATGTTTGATGGCCGAGAACCAATCATAGATAAGGTGTGGCTTACAATGCACAATTTGAAGAAACACATCTTTTCATTGAGAGAGGCACCCTTCTACCTACCCGCAGAATTAGCTGAAGAGTTGGAGATAACCTTCCATCACAGATGGGATATAGACATTGGCGATCTTCACTATGCAGGTGCATTGTTGAATCCGTACATCCAAGACCATCCGCATCTTAAAGAAGACAGAATTGTGCTGCATGCATTGTATTGGGCTGTTTGCAAATTAGAAGGTGTGGTGGGTGTGCAATTTAATGACGTCATGGGGTCAAATCACACTCAAATGGACCAAAAAAGGAATCAGACCCACTAAATTCTACAATGTAACTTCTTTCTATCTATTATTTTCTAATATTAATCTATTAATTATAAATAATTTTGTCCTTTTTTATTAGAACTTCAAGTCTTGTTAATGCTAATATGTTTTAATTCACCCAAAAAACATAAATTCTTTACTGAACATCCAATTGCAATTTAAATGTCAGCATGTCAAGGTTTTCAATTGATAAAAAGTAGTCTAATTTCTAATGAATAATAATGTGATTGAATCCAAAAAAATCATGAGCATATATAATCATGCAATAGAATAGAAAAGGACACTTTTGATACAATTTAAATATTTATTTATTTTCTATAATATTCTGAAGTAAAAATATGTGAACGCCTTTTTCAATATAAAAAATAATCCAAATGGTGATTGTGTCAAAACAAAAAATATATGTATTATTCACATTAAAGACACTATTTAAGCTATTTTTAGAATTGAATATCTTAAGTGTGATTTTAAACCAAATCAATAATTTGTCAATAATCAATTAATTTATTAAAAAATTATACTATACTAAGATTAAAATTTAGTGATTTAAAATCTTTTTTAATAGCTGTATTCTTAAGTAGTATAAAAAATTTGGATAAAAATATCTATTTAAAGTATTTTATTGTTAAAAAGATACTAAATTTAGCCCTAAAATTGATGATTTAGATCCCTTTACGGATTTTTTCCAAAACTTTTTTTCTCCGACTTATTAAAGGGATGCATTGCAATATTATTCATCTTTAAATTTTTCTTAAAAATTGACAATATTAAAGAAATTTATAGCTTTGAAATTTCAGAAAGGGACTCAAGTCTTGTCCTAGTAAAGTAATCCCAATGGTTCCTTTGAGTGTGCTTTGACCCCATGGCAGAACTAACTGAATACAAAGAGGGTACTAGATCATATAGCCCTGAAGAATCACCCAACATCAATGAGAGCAGTTTGCTTCCCCACCAACGGTGGCACTGGATCGCAGATCGGGCCTTGTCCAAAATAGCTATGCGTGTTCTATCTTTTACATATTCGGCATTGTTGTGTGAAAGGAATTGGAGTATGTATTCTTTTGTCCACAACAGGAGCAAAAATTGCTTGGCAGTGGATAAGGCCAAAGCTTTGGTATACATCTATACCAATAGCCGTATCCTTTATCAAAACCAGAGGCCAATCCAGTTTGTTGGTATGATGCACATGTGCTCTTGGAGAATTCCAATCCAGATGTTTTTGGCCCCGTCTCGGTGAACAAACCAAATCGCGCATTTGCTACAATGCAAGCAGAAGATGCGGAAGACGAAGAGATGGAAGTGCCTAGGGCCCCTCCGCCATTACGGGCAAATGTAGATTTGTAGAGAGAAGGGGCCGATCACCTTCAGAGAGCAAGGAACTACTACAAGTATGGACCAGATCTCAATGACAATATTTTTGAAGATTGTTGGGGGCCCATTCCTTGCCGCAAACCTCCTCTTCTTCTGAGGGCAAAGAAGCCAATGCAGCAAATCCTGTCAATGATGATTCCCCCTTCGACAATGACAACAACGACAATCATCCCCCTCTAGGAAACAATGGCGGGAATAGAGATGACTACAACAATGGGAACAGAGGAAATTTGAAGAACCGTACAACTCAAAATAGTGAAGGGTCTACTCATGATGGTGATGATAGTAGGGGACTTGGCACGGTGGGAGGCCAGGCCAGTGACAATAGATTTGCAACAAGGCACCATGGTACAAACATTGGAGGTACAAAAATGGCGCATACAAAAGCAACAAATGAATTGAACGTTGGTACTGGGAGGCGTTTTGATCCTAAGTGTGTGGAAAATGATGACATTTTCAAAACACAATTTAGTGCTACTGCCCCGCCTTCTCTTGAAGCTCCTATCATTGGTCATGGACGAGGCCAAGAGGTGCAACTTTCTATCCGATGTGCTATTAGAACTCCAAACCCTACCTCCAGACATTTTGGAGAAGAATCAGGCTCTATAGGGAATGTTGAAGTGACAGTAAAGAACATTTCTAGTACTACTAGAAGTGGAAGACCCCCTCAAACCCCTCGTGATCCTACTGGGGGTCAATATGTGTTGCGTTCTTGCGATTCTTGTGGAAGAAGGAACACTGGCAGAGCATGTCAAACACCTAATCCAGGGAATTGGAGTGAGACGCTCTGGCGTGGTGATACTTCCTTGACACGTGGACTTTTGCACTGGTTATCAAAAGAACATTCCGACCCTTTCTGTTCATCTTGCATCTTTCTTTCAAGTGCTAAAAGTGTCTTCAAGATTTGGTGCTGCTTGAGTTGCATTATTCAAACGACTTGATTTATGGACTTTCTAGACAAAAGGCCCCGCTTGATGAGCACTTGGAATACGCACATCATTATCTTCTGGTGCCTCATCACAGTTGCGATGAGCGTTGTTGTCATTTTGTTGTCTACACCATCAAAATAGAATGGATCATCGACAGAATCTGAGGTCTAATAGCCCTTGACCTTGGAATTTTCATTTCGAAGCTCGGCGACTATTCTTCCACGTCCACAATATCTAGGCACGAACCTCTTGTGTCGTTTTGTAGCAGGGGCTATGCCATCAGCCTCTATAGCCGGTCTCCTTCGACCTGTGGAAATCACATATGCTTGGGTCCTCAAAGTGGGGCCTGGAGTGTACGTTTGGCTAGACATTTAGTATACATTTATATCTATAGCCATGGAGTCAGTATGTCATGGTTGTATTGTTATTTTATTTTGCAATGCATAAAATCTATAAATATTTATGGTTATCACAATGATGAGAATATGCGTCTTACTTTGAAATTTGTCATGCATGTTGAATGCGACCATGAATCGCACAGAATACTACATGCTTTCTATATCACAATTTTTATTTGACATATTGCAAATAACTTATTATTAAGTTACATGTTTGAAACTTCTAATTCTTTTATCATGAAGACCCCTGAATTGGTTAAGCTCTAAGTAAATGATTGAGGCAACTAATTCTTATGTCAATAATACTATAGAGGTAAGCACTTGAACCCTAACCAAGTTCTTGATTTTAGTAGTTTATCTTTTTGAAAAACTATATTTGCGGCCTATTTTAACATCAAAAATCTGACTTTGGAAATGATTGGTTAAGATTCTTCTTTTCAAAATTTCCAAAAAATCTTGGAGAGAAATTCACATTGTAAATTCATTTTTGGAATTTGTAAAACAAATACTTCAATCATTTTCAAACTTCAGACACCTTTATGCCAAAACACTAAAAATATTGTGATTTATTAAGTGATTTTCTTGGGGTATTTTTTGTACTTGATCTAATTTGAAACTGTACTCTTACTATTCTGCAAAAAATTGAAACAATTTCCAAAATCCAAAATCTTCTAGAAGGTTGCGAGAAATAGAACCTGGAAACTTCATTCTAATAAGTATTTAAGTAGTATCAATTTCAGTCAAAAGACAGCCATGTAGATTCAAATGAGACATGTTAGAACAATGGTGTGAAAAATAACATAACAAGAATACTTATGGATTGAAAGACTACATTGTTATTCTTTTAGAGGTCTTTTGATTATTTCTTTGAGCCGTTCTTGATTGGTTATTTTGTCCAACTGTTAAGGACTTAAGGCTTGGCTGCTGTTTGTTGGTTCATTTTTAATGCAATGGAATTCCCATTTTCTCAAAAGAGAAAATAAATTATAGTGTTTGATCATGACGTTGTTAAAAAAATGAAAGCAATTAGAATGGGAAAAAAATTCTACTCTAACAATTTTGCCAAGGATTCTTTGGTACAAATTTCCTCCAAATCTTTGGTATTGCAAAATAATTTAAGAACAATGAAATCTATATAAAAATTTAATTTGCCTTGCACAAAAGCTTAAATAATAGAGTCACAATCATAACAATAATAGATATTGCCGTGGTCATTTAATATGTTTTCTAATATATCTATTTGGAATTGGTATGCTCTTGACTGAATAAAGTTTAATAAAATTGAAATGTGGGTTTCAAATTCCATTCAATGCAAATTCAAAGAAGCCCTATAATTACCTCCCCCATTTTGAGCTTCTCGGTCTACAATGGAAAACCCATTTATTAGTATTCAACACACATGGCTTACTTGAACTTTACATGCTTAGAAGAGCGAATGAAAAAGTTCAAAAGGTCAAGTCATGTCTCTTTGGTAGGTGATTAGGAAATATCATTTGCTTTTCAAGGTTTTGGTGACGTTCTTTGAAGACTTAGAGGGGGAGTTCCAGATTTTGGTACGAGATGTTTGCAATTTTAGACACCTTAAACATTCTGTGCCGAACGACAAAACTATCCCTTCCAAGCCCCTAGGACCATCACCTAGGCCTTAAGAATCAAATCATCTTCCCTTGGACCTACCACAAGGATGGGCTTGACATTCTTTTTTATTTTTTTAATGGTTGGCTATCGCTACCAAACCAATGATGCAAATGGGAATTGAACCCTAGACCTAAAGGAACCGAAAAGAGTCCTCCCAAGCCAAAACATTTATGGCCATCCCTGCGAGGTACTTGGAAAACTCCTTGTCCCACTTGGGTAGCCCTTTGATGGTGTTGTCGAAGTTTGTTCCCACTTTATTACCATTATGTCAAATTCCAAGCGCTTGCTCTGTCCTGCATACGCGGTCGCGTAGGACCTGAAGTTGCCCTGACACAGCACCAATTGTGGAATTTGGACCTGCGTTCCCTACGGACCCACATTCCCTTTGGACCCTTTGTATCCGCATTCCATTTGTAATTGCGTTCCACTTGTACACGCATTTCCTTTGTATCCGCGTTCTTTGATCAACGGTCACCTAACTACTTGCACTTGCGCTCAAACTAAAGTCGCCCCTGGCAATAACTGCCCTTTACCCTTGCACTTCCTTGACTCATAGTTGCCCAAATACCTGCGGTTACCATAGACCTCTAGTCGCCCTACTTGTGGTACAAATTTCAGTTGCCGCCAACCACTCTATCGACCTATGGTTGTCCAACTACCCGCACTTGCGTGCTTGGAATTGCACAGAGAAACCCGACCCCTTCCTTGACCTGCGGTCTCTAAAATACTCGCACTCGCCCACGACTTGCAGAAGCCCCTGTGGCTAGATATTAGCTCACTTCTTCGACCTACGGTCGCCAATGAACCCGCATTTGTCCTCAACCAAAAGTTGCCCCAAAAGTGGCAAATGGATTTAAGCTTTCTTTCTTCGTTTCTTTCTTTCTTGACCTGCATCCCTTAAGACCCGCGGTCACTTAACTACCTGCACTTGCCCATGACTTACAGTTGCCCCTGTGGAAATTGGAAATCAGACCGCTTCTATGACCCGCAGTTGCCAATGAACCCATACTCGCCCTCGACTGGAAGTTGCCCCAAAAGTGGCATAAGGGTTTAGGCTTCTTTCTTGACCTGCAATCGCCTAGTGCTCAAAGTTACAAGGCAGCAGTTGTAGCATCTGCAAATTTGATCCTGGCTGTGTTTTGGCTTTCCCAAAATTTGTGAAGGGATCTTGCATTAAATGATCATTGTGAATTCATAATTTAGGAATATTTCTTCAAATGTGACTTATAATATAGTTTGTGGTCTACGGTCCTCCCAAACCCTAAACCCTAAATCCTATACGCACACATTGTAGCTGTGAAAAGAGACATTATAAAGTAGATTGTCATTCCCAAAATAATGTATTGAACCTTTCCTATTTTTTAAATGGACAAGTATATTTCCTTTTGTGTTTTTTTTTTTGTTTCTAAGTATTCTAAAGGAAGTATATTTAAGACATGAATAATTCAAATATGTGCTTATATTTAATTTTCCAATGTTTAAACACATGTCATATTCTATTGTACTTTATATTTTTTTCTAAGTAATGTCCTTGTAGCACATGGATGTGGTAATATGAACTCAACCAACAAGATTATTGAAGGTTATTTTTTTTGGATAAAACAAGGAAGTGGGCTCATACATTACCTTCCATAAAACCCTCAGACCTCGTTTTCATTTCTACTTTGTAGAGCATACAAAGGTTGCATAAATTTTGTGAAAAGTTTCCAAAATGGGAAGGGAAGTTCTATTGCTAATTCTATCCCTCTTCCTACTAATTTGGACATCAATAGGGTCATGGTGGATGCATGGTTTTGGTGTTTTAATAACCATGTCATACATATGATTTTTTGAGAAAGTAGTGTATTCAAAATTGAATTTTGTGTAATAATATCACACAATGTACTATAGTTGTTTATGATATTTTTGGATGAAATACAAAAGAACTTGATCAAGAGTTGTTCACAAGTAACAATAATCAACGTAGATTGGGCCTATGAGTGATACGACCTTTAATATCAAAAAAACTTAGGTGGCCAATTATAGAATTATAACATATTCATAGTATTCTAAGATTCTTTTTATTTTCACATTTTTTAAATCCTTCAAATAGTAAGGCATCAGCAAGTTGAGAGAGATAAATTGTCATGCAAGTGCTTGGATAAATCTTTTTCACATTAAAAAAAATGGAGAGGGAAGAACCCGGGCTCCTTCCATTTTTTTATCATGGAATTGGGATCATGAAAGTGCTTGGATAACCCAAGGACAATCAAAAAATTGGAGAGGAAAGAACCCGTGCTCCTTCCATTTTTTATCATAGAATTGCAACCATGCAAGTGCTTGGGTAACCCAAGGACTTAAAAAAAATGGGGAGGGAAGAACTCCGGCTCTTTTAATAATTTTGAGATTGAATTGTGGTCATCCAAGTGCTTGGGTAACCTAAAGACATTTGAAAAAATGGGGAGGAAAGAACCCGGGTCCCCTCCATTTTTTAATTGTTGACTTGCAATTATGCAAGTGCTTTGGTAACCCAAAGACTTAAATAAAATTGGAAGAGAAGAACCTTGGCTCCCTCCATTTTTTTTATCATTGAGGTGGGATTATGCAAGTGCTTGGCTAACCTTAGGATGTTAAGAAAATGGTAAAAGAAGAACCCGGGCTCCCTCCATTATTTTATCATTGATTTGCGATCAGGCAAGTGCTTGGGTAACCCAAGGACTTAAAAAACATGAGGAGAGAAGAACCCTGGCTTGCTTCGTTTTTTTTATAATTAATGTTGGATTATGCAAGTGCATGGCAAAGCAAAGGACATTAAAAAAAATGGGGAGGGATGAACCGGGCTCCCTCCATTTTTTCATCATTGAGTTGCAATCATGCAAGTGCTTGGATAACCCAAGGGTTGAAGAAAATGAGGAGGGAAGAACCCTAGGTCCCTCCATTTTTTTATCATTGAGGTGGGATTTTGCAAGTGCTCGGCTAACCCAAGGATATTAAAGAAATGGGGAGGGAAGAACCTGGGCTCCCTCCAGTTTTTTATCATAGAGTTGCGATCATGCAAGTGCTTGGGTAACCTAAGGACATTGAACAAAATGGGAAGGAAAGAACCCAGGTTCCCTCCATTTTTTTTATCATTGATTTGGAATCATGCAAGTGCTTGGATAATCCAAGGATATTAAAAGGAAATGGGGAGGGAAGAACATGGGCTCCTTTCAATTAACTATCACTAAATTGCGATCATGCAAGTGCTTGGGTAACCCACGGATTTAAAAAAATATAGGGAGGGAAGGACCCAGATTCCCTCCATTTTTTAATCATAGAATTGCGATCATACAAGTGCTTGGGTAACCCAAGGACTTAAAAAAAATGAGGAGGGAAGAACTCAGGCTCTTTTAAATTTTTTATAATTGAGTTGTGCTGATGCAAGTGCTTAAATCTTTTATCATTGATTTGGAATCATGCAAGTGCTTAGATAATCCAAGAACATTAAAAAAATGGGGAGGGAAGAACCTGCAACCCCTCCATTTTTTAATCTTTGAGTTGCAATAATGCATGTGCTTGGCTAACCCAAGGACTTAAAAAAGAATGGGGAGGGAAGAACCAGCGCTGCTTTCAATTTTTTTATCAATGAGGTGGGATTATGCAAGTGCTTGGCTAATGCAAGGACATTCCAAAAAATGGAGAAGGAAGAGCTCTGGCTCCTTTCATTTTTTTAGTCATAGAGTTGCAATCATGCAAGTGCTTGGGTTATCCAAGACATTCAAAAAAATGGGAAGGGAAGAACCTAGGTTCCCTCCATTTTTTCATCATTGATTTGGGATCATGCAAGTGCTTGGGTCACCGAAGGACATTAAATGGAAATGGGGAGGGAAGAACCCGGGCCCTCTCCATTTTTCTTGATCATTGAATTGCGATCATGCAAGTGCTTGGGTAACACAAGGACATTCAAAAAAATGGAGAGGAAAGACCCCGAGTTCCTTCCATTTTTTTTGTCATAGAGTTGCGATCATGCAAGTGCTTGGATAACCCAAGGACATTAATAAAAATGAGGAGGGATAAACCCGGGCTCCCTCCATTATTTAATCACAAAGTTGCAATCATGCAAATGCTTGGTGTCGTAGCACAAGGAAGTACAAATTCTACCTTTAGGTGTTAAATTAGTGTAAAACACTCAAAATGACTTGTGTATTGCTCCCAAAGGATTTTAACTTGTAGTTTCCTCAAAATTACCAAAATCGGAGTACAAAAAAACAAATCCAAGGAGAAAAAATCCGGACTTAAAACTAGAAATTGTACTTCACTATCTGTATTCACTAAACCTTCTCTCTCTCAACTCATGCCAATAACTATACCCCAGACTACTTAGAACAGATAAGCATTCATCTCAACTATAACTGTAACTTAGTATCCTATTTTACTAAATGCAAAACCAAAAAAAGTGTCATGATCCTGTACCTTTCCCGGATTCGGATTCAGTAAGCAAAAGAACTAATGAAAATAGTTTAACCTCTATAACAGAGGGATCCGCTCTTTGGTTTCAAGAAGTTAGGGAATGTATACCCTACCCTTTAATAGATTAAAGTGACTGAAGTTTCACTTAGTGAAAACACAAAACACATGCACACAACCCAGATGTGAATTCTTCCTCACAACTGATCCGGAAATTAATCCGAACCAACAGGTCACTTAGGAATCCTCCACAATCCTCTCTTACTACAACAACAGAACTATCCAAATCCAGTTCCTTAAAGTAGAATCTGGTGACCAGATAACTAAGCAATCCTAACTACTTACACATCACTCACTTCCGGTTGTAGGAGGACCTCATCAACACGTTGATCAGCATACGCCTCCCTTCTGCAACACACACCCAATTTAAGAGCGGCTATCCTCCACAGAACCTTCCAAATAACGATAGTAAACTTCACTCCTAGAACACACAGTGTCTCAACCAGCTCACTTCAATTCCCAGAACCGGATTCAGACCGAATCTGGGAATAACTTCTCCTCTAAAGTTCCACAACCCAACTATCTGAACTAGCAGTGATCAAAGCACCGCCTAACCCCTCAACACAAGACCAAGACTTTCCAAACCAGTATTCATGGAGTTGAAATCCAAGCATTCTTTGCAAGATTGAATATAGAAAATAAGAGTGTAAAACTGCTCGGAGTTGAAACTAACTTCCAACCCCTAAATAACCAATTGAGGGAAACCCTAAAGGTCTCCAGAAACAAAAGCAAAGGACTAGAGAATGACAAGTGTCATTCTTTATCCTCCTAAGTTGACTTTCCTACCAACCCATCCAATCCGCATAATGTGGATCTCAGATCCTAAAAGGCACAGTCTAGGTGCATACAGCTGAAAAGTACTTACCAAGTAACTTCTAACACTCAAAAACTTTAACTTCCTTAACTAAAATGAATTAAACTATATTTTACCTTACCATTACAAAAAAAATTGAGCCCACAAGAGGGCCGTGAGTTTTCAAGGAGAGTGACATCACTATCTTTCAAGAGTTAAAAAATAAATAAATAAATAAAAAAACAAACCACTCATGAGCATGTTGGGACTGTAGTCCCTGTTGGCCAAACTTTATTGTTCTCGGGTTACCCAAGCACTTTTTAATCATTTTTATCATTGAAGTGCAATCATGCAAGTGCTTGAGTAACCAAGGACATTCAAAAAAATGGGGAGTGAAGAACCCAGCCTCCTTCCATAGTTTTGTCATTGAATTGCAATTATGCACGTGCTTGGGTAACCCAACGACATTCAAAAAAGTAGAGAGGCATGAACCCAGGCTCCCTCCATTTTTTTATCATAGAATTGCTATCATGCAAGTGCTTGGGTAATCCAAGGACTTAAAAAAAAATAGGGAGGAAAGAACTCGGGCTCGTTTAAATTTTTTATACTTGAGTCTTGATCATATAAGTGCTTGGGTAATCCAAGCACATTCAAAAAAATGGGAAGGGAAGAACCCGGTCTCCCTCAATTTTTTCATCATTGATTTGGGATCATGCACTTAGCTTGGGTAACTGAAGGACATTAAATGAAAATGGGGAGGGAAGAAATGGGCTCCATTCAATTTTTCATCATTGAACTGCAATCATGCAAGTGCTTGGGTAATCTAAGGACATTATAAAAATGAGGAGGGAAGAACCCGCCCCCCTATATTTTTTAATCATTGAATTGCAATCATTCAAGTGCTTGGGTAATCCAAGGACTTAAATAAAAATGGGGAGGTAAGAACCTTGCCTTTGTTCAATTTTTTTGCCACAGAATTGCGATTATGAAAGTTCTTGGCTAACCCAAGGACAATGAAAAAAAGGGGGAGGGAGGAACACGGCCTACTTTCATTATTTTAATCATTGAATTGCAATCAAGCAAGTGCCTGGGTAACCCAAGGACACTTAAAAAGATGGGGAGGGAAGAACCCAGGCTCCCTCCACTTTTTAATCATGGAATTGCAATCATGCAAGTGCTTGGGTAACCCAAGGACATTCAAAAAAATGGAGAGGGAAAACCCTGAGCTCCCTCCATTTTTTTTATCATAGAGTTGCAATCATGCAAGTGCTTGGGTAATCCAAGCACTTAATAAATAATAGGGAGGGAAGAACTCGGGCTTGTCTAAATTTTTTATGATTGAGTTGTGATCATGCAAGTGCTTTGGTAACCCAAGGACATTCAAAAAAATGGGGAGGGAAGAGCCCGGGCTTCCTCCATTTTTTTATCCTTGGTTTGGGATCATACAAGTGCTTGGCTAATCCAGAGACATTAAGAAAAAATGGGGAGGGAAGAAATGGGCTCTTTTCAATTTTTATCATTGAATTGCAGTCATGCATGTACTTGGGTAACCTAAGGACATTAAAAAAATGAGGAGGGAAGAACTCAGGCCCCTTGCATTTTTTAATCATTGAGTTGCAATCATGCAAGTGCTTGGGTAACCCAAGGACTTAAAGAAAAATCGGGAGGGAAGAACCCAAGCTCCTTTCAGTTAATTTATCATTGAGGTAAGGTTATGCAAGTGATTGGCTAACCCAAGGACATAAAATAGAAAGGAGATGGAAGATCTTGAGCCCCCTCCATTTTTTTATCATTGAGTTGTGATCATGCAAGTGCTTTAGTAACCCAAAGACATTCAAAAAAATGGAGAGTGAAGAACCCGGGCTCCCTCCATTTTTTTAATATAGAATTGCAATCATGCAAGTGCTTGGGCAATCCAAGGACTTAATAGGAAATGGGGAGGGAAGAACTCGGGCTCCTTTAAATATTTTATGATTGTGTTGTGATCATGTAAGTGTCTGGATAATCCAAGGACATTTAGAAAATTGGAAAGGGGAGAACCCAGGCTCCCTCCATTTTTTTATCATTGATATGGGATCATGCAAGTGCTTGGACAATCCATGGACATGAAAAAAAATGGGGAGGGAAAAAATTGGCTCCATTCAATTTTTTATCATTGAACTGCAATCATGCAAGTGCTTGGGTAACCTTTGGACATTAAATGACTGGGGAGGGAAGAACCCGGCCCCCTCCATATTCCAATCATTGAGTTGCAGTCATTCAAGTGCTTGAATAATCCAAAGACTTAAAGAAAAATGAGGAGGGAAGAACCCGAGCTCCTTTCAATTTGTTTATCATTGAGGTGGGAATATGCAAGTGATTGGCTAATTCAAGGACATAATAAAGAAAGGGGAGGGAAGAACCTGCCTCCCCCCCCCCCACACACACACCATTTTTTATTCATTGAATTGCAATCATAAAAGTGCTTGATATTCCAAGGACTTAAAAAAATATGGGGAGGAAAGAACCCGGGCTCCTTTCAGTTTTGTTTATCATTGAGGTGGGATAATGCAAGTGCTTGGTTAACCAAAGGACGTTGAAACAAATGGGGAGGGAAGATCTCCCTCCATATTTTTATGATTGAATTGCGATCACGCAGGCGCTTGGGTTACCGAAGCACATTCAAAAAATGGGGAGGGAAGAACCTGAGCTCCCTCAATTTTTTATAATAGAATTGCGATATTGCAAGTGCTTGGATAATCCAAGGACAATCAAAAAAATGGAGAGGGAAGAACCCGGGCTCCCTCCACTTGTTTATCAAAGAGTTGCGATCACGCAAGTGCTTGGCTAATCCAAGGAATATAAAAAAAAACGGGTAGGAAAGAGACGGGCTCTTTTCAATTATCTATCATAGAATTGCAATCATGCAAGTGTTTGGGTAACCCAAGGACGTCCAAAAAAATGTGGAGGGAAGAACCCGGGCTCCCTCCACTTGTTTATCAAAGAGTTGCGATCACGCAAGTGCTTGGCTAATCCAAGGAATATAAAAAAAAACGGGTAGGGAAGAGACGGGCTCTTTTCAATTATCTATCATAGAATTGCAATCATGCAAGTGCTTCGGTAATCCAAGGACATTCAAAAAAATGGGGAGGGAAGAACCCAGGCTCCATCTATTTTTTTTATCATTGAAGTGCAATCATGCAAGTGCCTGGGGAATCCAAGGATCTCAAAAAAATGGGGAGTGAAGAACCCGGGCTCCTTCCACTATTTTATCATAGAGTTGCAATTATGCAAGTGCTTGGCTGACCCAAGAACATTGAAAAAAATGGGGAGGGATGAACATGGTCTCCCTCCAATTTTTTAATCATATAGTTACAATCATACAAGTGCTTGGGTAACCCAAGGACTTAAAGAAAAATGGGGAAGGAAGAACCCAAGCTCTTTTCAATTTGTTTCTCATTGACGTGGGATTATGCAATTGATTGGCTAACCCAAGGACATTAAAACAGAGGCGAGGGAAGAATTCGAGCTCCCTCTTTTTTTTTTATAATTGAAATGCGATTGTGCAAGTGCTAGGGTAAACCAAGGACATTCAAAAAAATGGGGAGTGAAGAACCCAAGCTCCCTCTTCTTTTTTTATCATAGAATTGCGATATTGCAAGTGCTTGGGTAATCCAAGGACTTTATAAAAAAAGGGGAGGGAAGAACCCGGGCTCCCTCCACTTTTTTATCATAGAATTGCAATCATGCAAGTTCTTGGCTAATCCAAGGACATTCAAAAAAATTGGGAGGAAAGAACCCGGGCCCCTTGCATTTTGTAATCATTGAGTTGCGATCCTGCAAGTGCTTGAGGAACCTAAGGACTTAAAGAAAAATGGGGAGGGAAGAACCCAAGCTCCTTTCAATTTGTTTACCATTGAGGTGGGAATATGCAAGTGATTGGCTAATCCAAGGACATAAAAAAGAAAGGGGATGGAAGAACCCGGGCCCCCCCCATTTTTTATTCATTGAATTGCAATCATGAAAGTGCTTGATATTCCAAGGACTTAAAAAAATATGGGTAGGAAAGAACCCAGGCTCCTTTCAATTTTGTTTATCATTGAGGTAAGATTATACAAGTGCTTGGCTAACCGAAGGACATTGAAACAAACGGGGAGGGAAGATCTCGGACTCCCTCCATATTTTTATGATTGAATGGCGATCACGCAGGTGCTTTGGTAACCGAAGCACATTCGAAAAAATGGGGAGGGAAGAACCCGGGCTCCCTCAATTTTTTTATAATAGAGTTGCAATATTGCAATTGCTTGGATAATCAAAGGACATTTAGAAACATGGGGAGGGAAGAACCCGGGCTCCTTCAACTTATTTAGAATAGAGTTGCAATATTGCAAGTGCTTGGGTATCCCAAAGGCATTCAAAAACATGGGGAGGGAAGAACATGGGCTCCCTCCATTTTTTTTATAATGAAGTTGCGAGATTGCAAGTGCTTGGGTAATCTAAGGACATTCAAAAGCATAGGGAGGGAAAAACCCGGGCTGCCTCAATTTTTTTTTAATAGAATTGCGAGATTGCAAGTGCTTAGATAATCCAAGGACAATCAAAAATATGGAGAGGGAAGAACCCGGGCTCCCTCCATTTTGTAATCATTGAATTGCAATCATGCAAGAGCTTAGGTAATCCAAGGA
Organism: Neckera pumila; assembly: GCA_963969595.1. Lineage (NCBI taxonomy): Eukaryota > Viridiplantae > Streptophyta > Bryopsida > Hypnales > Neckeraceae > Neckera > Neckera pumila. Next base: position 5,993,855 of record OZ018418.1, read on the forward strand.
CTTAAAGAATGGGGAGGGAAGAACCCAAGCTCCTTTCAATTTGTTTATCATTGAGGTGGGATTATGCAATTGATTGGCTAACTCAAGGACATTAAAACAGAGGCGAGGGAAGAACCCGAGCTCCTTCTTTTTTTTTTATAATTGAAATGCGATTGTGCAAGTGCTAGGGTAACCCAAGGACATTCAAAAAAATGGGGAGTGAAGAACCCAAGCTCCCTCTTCTTTTTTATCATAGAATTGCAATCATGCAAGTGCTTGGGTAATCCAAGGACTTTATAGAAAAAGGGGAGGGAAGAACCCGGGCTCCCTCCACTTTTTTATCATAGAATTTCAATCATGCAAGTGCTTGGGTAACCCAAGGACATTCAAAAAATTAGGGAGGGAAGAACCCAGACCCCCTCCATTTTTTAATCATTAAGTTGCAATTATGCAAGTGCTTGGGTAATCCAAGGATTTAAAGGAAATTGGTGAGGGAAGAACCCTGGCTCCTTTCAATTTGTCTCTCATTGACGTGGGATTATGCAAGTGGTTGGCTAACCCAAGGACAATAAAAAAAAAGAGGAGGGAAGAACCCAGGCTCCCTCTTCCTTTTTTATTGTAGAATTGCGATCATGCAAGTGCTAGGATAACCCAAAGACATTCCATTAAATGGGGAGTGAAGAACCCGGGCTCCCTCCACTTTTTTGTCATAGAATTGCTATAATGCAAAAGCTTGGGTAATCCAAGGACTTGCAATCCTGGGCTCCCTCCACTTTTTTATCATAGAAGTTTGATCATGCAAGTGCTTGGCTAATCCAAGGACATTAGATAAGCGGGGGGGGGGGGGGGGGGGGGGGAAGAAACAGGCTCTTTTCAGTTTTTTATCATAGAATTGCGATCATGCAACTGCTTGGGTAACCCAAGGACAATCAAACAAATGGAGACAGAAGAACCCGGGCTCCCTCCAGATTTTTATCATTGAATTGCAATAATGCAAGTGCTTGGGTAACCTAAGGACATTATAGAAAATGGCGAGGAAAGAATCCGGGCCCCCTGCATTTTTTAGTCATTGAGTTGCAATCATGCAAGTGCTTGGATAACCCAAGGACTTAGAGAAAAATAAGGAGGGAAGAACCCAAGCTCCTTTCAATTTTTTTACCATTGAGATGGGAGTATGCAAGTGATTAGAAAATCCAAGGACATTAAAAAATAAGTGGAGGGAAGACCCGGGATCCCTCCACTTTTTTGTCATAGAATTGCAATCATGCAAGTGCTTGGGTAACCCAAGGACATTCAAATAAATGGGGAGGGAAGAACCTGGGCTCCATCCACTTTTTAGTCATAGAATTGCGATCATGCAAGTGCCTGGATAACCCAAGGACATTCAAAAAAATGTGGAGGGAAGAACCCGGGCTCCTTCCACTTTATTGTCATAGAATTGCGATCATGCAAGTGCTTGGGTAACCCAAAGACATTTAGATAAAAAAGCAAAGAAGAACCCAAGCTCCCTCCACTTTTTTTTATCATAGACTTGCGATCAAGCAAGTGCTTGGCTAATCCAAGGACATAAAAAAAAATGGGGAGAGAAGAAACAGGCTCTTTTCAATCTTTTATTATAGAATTGCGATCTTGCAAGTGCTTGGATAACCCAAGGACATTCAAAAAAAGGGGGGGGAAGAACCCGGGCTCCTTCTACTTTTTTGTTATAGAATTGCAATCATGCAAGTGCTTGGGTAATCCAAGGCCTTTAAGAAAATGGGGAGGGAAGAACATGGGCTTGTTTAATTTTTTTATTTTTGAGTCAAGATCATGTAAGTGCTTTGGTAACCCAAGGACATTCAAAACAATGGGAAGGGGAGATCCCGGGTTCCAGCCATATTTTCATTATTGATTTGGGATCATGCAAGTGCTTGGATAACCGATGGTCATTAAATGAAAATGGGGAGGGAAGAAATGGGCTCCATTCAATTTTTGATCATTGAATTGCGATCATGCAATTGCTTGGGTAATGCACAAACTTACAGAAAAATAAGGGAGGAAGAACCCGAGCTCCTTTCAATTTGTTTGTCATTGAGGTGGGATTATGCAAGTGCTTGGGTAATCCAAGGACATGAAGAAAAAAGTTGAGGGAAGAACCCGAGCTCCCTCTCTTTTTTTTTTTATTGGAGTACAATCATGCAAGTGTTTGGGTAATCCAAGGACTTTCAAAAAAAAGGGGAGTGAAGAATCGGGGCTCCCTCCACTTTTTTATCATAGAATTGCGATCATGCAAGTACTTGGGTAATCAAAGGACTTTAAAAATAAAGGGGAGGGAAAAACTTGGGCTCCCTGCACATTTTTTTCATAGAATTGCGATTATGCAAATGCTTGGCTAATCCAAGGACACTAAAAAAAAGTGGGGAGGGAAGAAAAGGGCTCTTTTCAATTTTTTGTCATAGAGTTGCAATATTGCAAGTGCTTGGGTAACCCAAGGACATTCAAAGAAATGGAGAGGGAAGAACCTAGGCTCCCTCCACTTTTTTATCGTAGACTTGCAATCATGCAAGTGCTTGGCTAATCTAAGGACATTAAAAGAAAATGGAGAGGGAAGAAACGGGTCCTTTTATTATTTATTTTTTATAGAATTGCGATCATGCAAGTGCTTAGGTAACCCAAGGACATTCAAAAAAATATTGAGGGAAGAACCCGGGCTCCCTCCACTTCTTTGTCATAGAATTGCAATCATGCAAGTGTTTGGGTAACCCAAGGACATTCAAAATAATGGAGAGGGAAGAACGCAGGCTCCCTCCACTTTTTTTATCATTGAAGTGCGATCATGCAAGTGCTTAGGTAATCCATGGACTTTAAAAAATTGGAGAGGAAAGAACCCAGGCTCCTTCCATTTTTTTAATCATTGAAATGCAATTATGCAAGTGCTTGGGTAACCCAAGGACATTCATTAAAATGGAGAGGGAAGAACTTGGGCCCCCTCTATTTTTTATTCATTGAGTTGCAATCATGCAAGTGCTTGAGTAACCCAAGGACTTAAAGAGAAATGGGAGGGAAGAACCCAAGCTCCTTTCAATTTGTTTATCATTGACATGGGATTATGCAAGTGGTTGGCTAATCCAAGGACATTAAGAAAAAAGGGGAGGGAAGAACCAGGGCTCCCTCTCTTTTTTTTTTTATATTTTGAAGTGCAATCATGAAAATGCTAGGATAACTCAAGGACATTCAAAAAAATGGGGAGTGAAGAACCCAGGCTCCCTCCACTTTTTTATCGTAGAATTGTGATCATGCAAGTGCTTGGGTAATCCAAGGACTTTAAAATAAAAAGAGAGGGAAGAACCCAGGCTCCCTCTACATTTTTATCATAGAGTTGCGATCATGCAAGTGCTTGGCTAATCCAAGGACATTAAAAAAAAGTAGGGAGAGAAGAAACGGGCTCTTTTCACGTTTTTATCATAGAGTTGCGATGTTGCAACTGCTTGGGTAACCCAAGGACAATCAAACAATTGGAGAAGGAAGAACCTGGGCTCCCACCATTTTTTTTGTTATAGAATTGCAATCATGCAAGTACTTGGGTAACCCAAGGACATTCAAAAAAATAGGGAGGGAAGAACCCGGGCTCCCATTAGATTTTTATAATTGAATTGGAATCATGCAAGTGCTTGGGTAATCTAAGGACATTAAAGAAAATAAGGAGGGAAGAACCCGGGCCCCCTACAACTTTTAATCATTGAGTTGCAATCATGCAAGCGATTGGATAATCCAAGGACTTAAAGAAAAATTGGGAGGGAAGAACTCTAGCTCCTTTCAATTTGTTTTTCAATGAGGTGTAATTATGTAAGTAATTGGAAAACCCAAGGACATTGATAAAAATGAGGAGGGATGAAACCGGGATCCCTCCACTTTTTTGTCATAGAATTGCGATCATGCAAGTGCTTGGATAACCCAAGGACATTCAAAAAAATGGGTAGGAATGAGCCCGGGCTCCCTCCATTTTTTAATCATTGAGTTGTGATCATGCAAGTGCTTGGGTAATCCAAGGACATTGAATGAAATGGGTAGGGAAGAGCGTGGGATCCCTCCATTTTTTAATAATTGAGTTCTAATCATGCAAGTATTTGGGTAATCCAAGGACTTAAGGAAAAATAAGGAGGGAAGAACCCGAGCTCCTTTCAATTTGTTCACCATTGAGGTGGGATTATACAAGTGACTAGCTAATCCAAGGACATTAAAAAGAAAGGGGAGGGAAGAACCTGGGCTTCCTCCACTTTTTTGTCATAGAATTGCGATCATGCAAGTGCTTGGATAAAGTAAGGACATTAAAAAAAATGTTGAGGGAAGAACCCGGACTCCCTCCACTTTTTTATCATAGAATTGCGATCATACAAGTGCTTGGGTAATCCAAGGACTTCAAAAAAAAAGGGGAGGGAAGAACCCGTGCTCCCTCCACATTTTTATCATAGAGTTGTGATCATGCAAGTGCTTGGCTAATGTAAGGACATTAAAAAAAGGTGGGGAGGTACAAAACGGGCTCATTTCAATTTATTATCATAGAATTGCGATCATGCAAGTGCTTGGGTAACCCAAGGACAATCAAACAAATGCAGAGGGAAGAACCCGGGCTCCCACCATTTTTTTGTCATAGAATTGTGATCATGCAAGTGCTTGGGTAATCCAAGGACATTCAAAAGAATGGGGAGGGAAGAACCCGGGCTCCCGTCAAATTTTTATCATTGATTTGCAACCATGCAAGTGCTTGGGTAACCTAAGAACATTAAAGAAAATGGGGAGGGAAGAACCCGGCCCCCCTGCATTTTTTAATCATTGAACTGCAATCATGCAAGTGCTTTGATATCCCAAGGAACTAAAGAAAAATGGGGAAGGAAGAACCTGAGCTCCTTTTAATTTTTTTTTTCAATGAGGTGTATTTATGTAAGTGATTGGCTAATCCAAGGACATTGATAAAAAGGAGGAGGGATGAACCCGGGCTCCCTCCACTCTTTTGTCATAGAATTGCGATCATGCAAGTGCTTGGATAACCCAAGGACATTAAAAAAAATCGGGAGAAAAGAACCCGGGCTCTCTCACTATATCATCATTGAGTCGTGATCATGCAAGTGCTTGGGTAACCCAAGGACATTCCAAAAAAATGCGGAGGCAAGAACTCGGGCTCCTTCCTCTATTCTATCATAGAGTTGCAATTATGCAAGTGCTTGGCTAACCCAAGGACATTGAAAAAAATGGGTAGAGATGAGCCTGGGCTCCCTCCATTTTCAAATCATTGATTTGTGATCATGCTAGTGCTTGGAAAACCCAAGGACATAAGGAAAAATAAGGTGGGAAAAACCTGAGCTCCTTTCAGGTGGGATTATGCAAGTGATTGGCTAACCCAAGGACATTAAAAAGAAAGTGGAGAGAAGAACCCAGGCTCCCTCCACTTTTTTTTCATAGAATTGCAATCATGCAAGTGCTTGGGTAACCCAAGGACTTAAGGAAAAATAAGGAGGGAAGAACCCGAGCTCCTTTCAATTTGTTTGTCATTGAGTTGGGATTATGCAAATAATTGGCTAACCCAAGGACATTAAAAAAAAAGGGGAGGGAAGAACCGGGGCTCCCTCTGTTTTTTTATTCATTGGAGTGATATCATGCAAGTGTTTGGGTAACCCAAGGACATTCAAAAAAGTGGGGAGAAAAGAACCCGGGCTCTCTCCACTTTTTTTTATCATAGAACTGCAATCATGCAAGTGCTTGGATAATCCAAGGACTTTAAAAAAAAAGGAGAGGGAAGAACCTGGGCTCCCTCCACCTTTTTATCATAAAGTTGCGATCATACAAGTGCTTGGCTAATCCAAGGACTTTAAAAAAATGGAGAAGGAAGAACCCAGGCTCCCTCCACTTTTTTATCATAGAATTGCAATTATGCAAGGGCTTGGGTAATCCAAGGACTTGAAGAAAATGGGGAGGGAAGAACCCAGGCTCCCTCCACTTTATTTTATCATAGAATTGCGATCATGCTAGGGCTTGGGTAATCCAAGGACTTTAGAAAAAAAGGAGAGGGAAGAACCCGGGCTCCCTCCACTTTTTTATCATAGAGATGCAAGCATGCAAGTGCCTGGGTAGCCCAAGGACATTCAAGAAAATGGGGAGGGAAGAACCTAGGCTCCCTCCACTATTTTGTCATGATTTTGCGATCATGCAAGTGCTTGGGTAATCTAAGGACTTTAAAAATAAAGGGGAGGGAAAAACTCGGGCTCCCTACACATTTTTATCATAGAGTTGCGATTATGCAAATGCTTGGCTAATCCAAGGACACTAAAAAAAAGTGGGGAGGGAAGAAACGGGCTCTTTTCAATTTTTTATCATAGAATTGTGATCATGCAAGTGCTTGGGTAATCCAAGGACATTTAAAAAAGTGTTGAGGGAAGAACCCAAGCTCCCTCTACTTTTTTGTCATAGAATTGCAATCATGCAAGTGCTTGGATAACCCAAGGACATTCAATAAAATGCACAAGGTAGAACCTACGATCCTTCCATTTTTTAATCATTGAGTTGCGATCATGCAAGTGCTTGAATAATCCAAGGAGTTAAAGAAAAATGGGAGGGAAGAACCCAAGCTCCTTTCAATTTGTTTATCATTGAGGTGGAATTATGCAAGTGCTTGGCTATCCCAAGGACATTAAACAAAAAGGGGAGGGAAGAACCCGGGCTCCCTCTATTTTTTTCAATCATTGAATTGCAATCATGCAAGTACTTGCCTAATCCAAGGACATTAAAAAAAAATGGGGAGGGACAAAACGGGTCTTTTCAATTTTCTATCTTAGAATTGCAATCATGCAAGTGCTTGGGTGATTTAAAGACTTTAAAAAAATGGGGAGGAAAGAACTCGGGCTCGTTTAAATTTTTTATACTTGAATCGTGATCATGTAAGTGCTTGGGTAACTCGAGGACATTCAAGAAAATGGGGAGGGAAGAACTCGGGTTCCCTTCATATTTTCATCATTGATTTGGGATCATGCAAGTGCTTGGATAACTGAAGGACATTAAATGAAAATGGGGAGGGAAGAAATGGGCTCCATTCTATTTTTCATGATTGAACTGCAATCATGCAAGTGCTTGGATAACCTAAGGATATTATGAAAATGGGGAGGGAAGAACTTGGCCCCCTCCATTTTTTAATCATTGAGTTGCAATCATTCAAGTGCTTGGGTAATCCAAGGACTTAAATAAAAATGGGGAGGTAAGAACCTTGGCTCTATTCAAATTTTATGCCACAGAATTGCGATGATGCAAGTGCTTGACTACCCCAAGGACGTTGAAAAAATTGGGGAGGGAGGAACACGGCCTCCTTCCATTTTTTTAATCATTGAATTGCGATCATGCAAGTGCTTGGGTATCCCAAGGACATTAAAAAAATTGGGGGGGAAAGAACTTGGGCCTCTTGCATTTTTTAATCATTGAGTTACAATCATGCAAGTGCTTGGGTAACCCAAGGACTTAACCCCTAAACGCCTGAACATGCTTTTTTGAGAACATAGCTTTTTTGGGCAGCTCACTACAAGCAGAGTTTTTGGTTTTTTTCTTTGAAATTTTCACACAACATTTTCCCGAGGAGTAGCTTTAAGGCCCAACAATTTTCATAACATTTGACTACACTGTCAAAAAGTTATTGCATAATATGTCATTTTCATTGCTCGGCGGGCAGCTCAAAAAATTCTTAAAATATCACTTTAAAAAAAAAAAATTTTGAAACTGGTTCTCTAGATCAATATATGCAACTTTAGGTCTGGAGTTATTTCATTTTGATTTATGAAATCAAAATTATGAAGGGTTCTAGTTTGCAGGTAGTTGTGGATTCCCTACTCTAAAATAAACTTCGAAGTCCATTATTTAACTCAATTTTCAATATTTTTGAAAAAAAATAAAAACATTGGTTGTAGATAGGTTATTACAACATTATAACCTTTGGGATTGGCATTTTTCAATTCTATAATTAAATTCTTAACAATTTAGTGTTTTGAATCATTCTCTACTTCTTTCTACTTTTTATTTTTTTCCTATATGTTGTACAATTCCAAATGATCTGAAAATTTTCAAGCCTATAGCCAACTTGACTTAAAAAATGAATTCAAAGAGTAACCACCATTTTGGACATTTTTTCATACAAATGTGACCTTGTGAAGTGCAGCTGCCCGATTTTTCGCAGGGACAAAAAAAGGCTTTTTCTCAATTCAAACACTAATATCTTGCAATCTATATGGTGGAAAATTCCGAAATTTTTTCCACATCTTCTCAAACCAGTTTACTACAAGATCCTACGGTTACATGTGTCCAAAATTTTTTTTTTTCTAAAATTTGGTACTTGTATTCAAAAGGGCAGTTTTGAAGTGTTTTTGGTGAAAACATAGTCTCTGTCCTTTAGGGGTTAAAGAGAAATGGGGAGGGAAGAACCCGAGCTCCATTCAATTTGTTTATCATTGAGGTGGGAATATGCAAGTGATTGGCTAACCCAAGTACATAAAAAACAAAGGGGAGGGAAGAACTCGGGCCCTCCCCCATTTTTTATTCATCGAATTCCGATCATGAAAGTGCTTGATAGTTCAAGGACTTAAAAAAATATGGAGAGGAAAGAACCCGGGCTCCTTTCAATTTTGTTTATCATTGAGGTGGAATTATGTTAGTGCTTGGCTAACCAAAGGATATTTTAAAAATAGGGGAGGGAAGAACTCGGACTCCCTCCATATTTTTATCATTGAGTTGCAATCACGCAAGTGCTTGGGAAACCAAAGCTTACTGAAAAAAATGGGGAGGAAAGAACCCGGGCTCCCTCATTTTTTTTATAATAGAGTTGCAATATTGCAAGTGCTTGGGTAATCCAAGGACAATAAAAAATATGGGGAGGGAAGAACCCGGGCTCCCTCAATTTTTCTAAAATAGAATTGCGATATTGCAAGTGCTTGGATAACCCAAGGACAATCAAAAATATGGGGGGGGAAGAACCCGGGCTCTTTCTACTTTTTTGTCATAAAATTGCAATATCGCAATTGCTTGGGTAATCCAAAGACAATCAAAAAAATGGAAAGGGAAGAACCCGGTCTCCCACCATTTTTTTGTCATAGAATTGCGATCATGTGAGTGCTTGGGTAACCCAAGGACATTGAAAAAAATGAGGAGGAAAGAACCCGGGCTCCCTCCATGTTTTTATCATAGAATTGCAGTCATGCAAGTGCTTAGGTAACCTAAGGACATTAAAGAAAATGGAGAGGGAAGAACTCGGGCCCCTTGCATTTTTTAATCATTGAGTTGCAATCATGCAAGTGCTTGGGTAACCCAAGGACTTAAAGAAAAGTGGGGTGGGAAGAACCCGAGCTCCTTTCAATTTGTTTATCAATGAGGTGTAATTATATAAGTGATTGGCTAACTTAAGGACATTGATAAAGATGAAGAGGGATGAATCTGGGCTCTTTTCAACTTTTTTATCATTGAGGTGGGATTATAGAAGTGCTTGGCTAATCCAAGGACATTTATGAAAATGGGGAGGGAAGAACCCAGGCTTCTTCCATCTTTTTATCATTGAATTGCGATCATGCAAGTGCTTGAGTAATCCAAGGACATTCAAAAAAATGGGGAGGGAAGAACCTTAAATTGTCCAATGTTTTGGATCCTTGTCAATTGTCTTGCCAAAACCTAAACCAGTACATTGGTCTAAGCTATATTTTATGCCATTCTATGATACTATATATTTATGGTGCATGCACTAAATTTCATGAAGTAATCACTTATGCACAAAGCTTATATCTCTTGTTTCATTTATGAATGTCAACTTGTGCACTGAATTTCTCAAGAAAAAATATCAAATTCATCACATAATCCACCTTGCACTAGTTGGAATGCAAGTTTTTTTATAAGTACAAATGAAAAGAAACTCCAAATCAACAACTTCCAAGTGTAAATCGTAAAAAAACTTTTAGGTTTCCATTTGAACTATTTGCTAAGCAAATGGAGAAGCATATTTTGTTTGATCTCAATGCAACTGACATTGAATAGCTTTGCTTAAAGCCTTGAAATCAAGTAAAACTTGTCCGCTTTGCTCTTCCATAATGAGACATATATATCTTTGAGGACCTCTTGAATGGTTTTTGTACTTACCGATCTTAGTGAAAAATAAAAGTTTTTAGTAGTTAACCTTGAAATCTCCCTCTATAAAATATGAAACCGCTCAAAAAATGTAATTGCCCCCATGAAAATGAGCCTGAAAATTCAGACCAACCATATTTGGTCAGACTGGCAATTAAACCTAAAGTGGGCTCCCGCTATATTTTGATTTCGAGCCCGCCTGCCTAATGACCGCAATCACCTACAACCTGCTTTTGCCAAACGTTTGCATGCAAATGTGGACCCGAGTTCTCCCCATAGTCATAGTTGGTGAACGCACATCCACACCCGCAGCACCTACGACCTGCTGTCGCACGAGACCCGCGGTTGTAATCAAATGCATGCGCCTCTAGCTTAGTATCCATGGTCGACGTATCTGCACGCGCCTCAAGGTGACTTTGGGTACTTAAGCAGTGGCTGAACCCTAAATGGGCACACTTCTGATGCTGCACAGCGGCCTCCAACCGCCTTGAAGCATCTAGATGCGTGCCTTTGTACTCAATGTTTTGGTCTCAAACTCTTGCATTTTTTTCCCGCGGCAATACACCCATTCCCAACCCCTATTGTGAGTGCGACCATAATCTATTACTGTGCACAATGTAAATGCAAAAGGGCATTGGTTTGTAAATGCTTGAGTTTCATAGAGTACTTTGTGTAAACCCAACACTAATTCAAGAGCAATTGCACGCCTAGAAGGTACCTATTTTAGCAATTCCACACATTTCAGTTTAGTACCTTGAAAACAAGAATCATACACAATAGACCCGAGTTTGAAGAAAACGAAGCCCAAAGGGGATTGCCACCACCGGTATGAATATATTCTTATGGACCCTGTGGCCCAAACATCATATTTGTCAAAATGGAAGGATGTGGTCCTTCCAAAATAAAATTAGGCTTTTGAAGGCACAATGAGTGAATGAAAATGGGCTACAATTTAGCTCCATAATCACTCATTTAATTAGTTTATACTAGCAATTTCCATTAAAATGGGAATTTTGCAAATACTACATGTCCTTCAACAAACATTGCATTGTTTCATGTCATAAATGACATTCATTTCAAAACCACGTAAAATTAATAATGTAAATACAAAATATATTAATGCGGTATACATATCGCATTTGCAATGTAAAGATCATGAATACATTACCAAAAGACATATTCACCACTACAAATCCATAACTCTAGTCGCACATATAGATATCAACACTTAAACATTCATAAATCTAAAACTACTACCTCACATCTAGAATAAAATATAATATTATCATTATTCCGCAATCATGTGAAAGTGTAATAATTGTAAACATCTAACCACTAAATAACACTCAATAACATATTACGGACAGGCAATCAGAATCTCATAAAATCAACGATCCATCATTGTGTTTAAGACAAAGGAATTGAAGCCAAACTTTGCTTGATGACTTCAATTTGAGCAGCAAGAATCTTGATCAGGAACTTCATGGTATCTTTCTAGATTCTAGACTTCCACGTTGTCATTAGTGTGTCTGTATGCTGCCAAAGTGGTGGTTTGGTTTCATCAACCTTCCAACACTATTGCAACCAGAATATTTGGTTTTTTCTTGCTTATCTAAAAGTTGGAATGGAAATGAGTAATTTGGATCCGGATCCTATTAGGAGGCAGAAGAAGACTGAAGATAGACAAAACTAATGCAATAAGGAGTAAACTGGATCTGATCCGGTCAAAGTATTAGTATTCAGGAATGGAATCACATCCGAAACTTATCTCGGATCGGATTAGGGTTGAACCAAATTGCAATGGACCGGACCAGAAAAGGTCACGATGACCAGTCGGGGTCCTGGGACTATATAAAGGTTGGTCTTCTCCATTTTTGCTCCTTTACTTTCCTCAAGTTTTGGAGCTAACCTTGAGCGCTTTAATGCCTCCATTTCCGCCAGAGCCGATGTATGCGTGAAGACTTAAGTGCGAGTGTGTGAGAGTACGTGAGAGGTCGAGATTGTGTGGGCTGCAGGGTTTGTGTTGTCTACCGGTTGAGATCGAACGAGAGAAAGTGAGGAACGGGACGTGCGGCTAGGAGAGAGTGAGGTAGCGATCGGAAAGGGTCTAGCTAGCTAAGTTTGTGTCCATGCCTTAGCTTTGCAAGAGTAGACCGGGAGTGCCCAGTTCCTCCTCAGAGATTAAGCTCCGGAAAGTAGTCCCGGTCATCCCCTCCGAGGAACCGGTGAGAACCGAGCTCATGGACAACTTCAACGTGATGGGCTGTTTCGGGTTGATGGACAAACCTTGGGGGTTTAGAGAGGAGCGGATGGTGAGAGAGCTAAGGGGCAAATTGTTGAATTAGTTTGACAATACTGTTCGAGGGTGTCCAACCGAGTGGGAAGAAGAAAGGTGGAGAGAGGTCTACAACTTCCGGTTAGGGGGTTTAGGCATGATAGGACGGAGGGCTGAGTTCATCCATGATAAGTTTCATAGAGAGCCGAGCAACAAGGACGGGTATGCAATCGCAGACTGCATAGACGACCGATACGTCTGCCCTAAATGGGGAACGGAAAGTAAACTGGGCCCGGATCTTTTACAATCTGGTGTCCTAGCTTGTTCCTAGAGTTGGAAAGAGTAGGGCCATTCCTTTGAGTCCCTACCTCTTTCACCTCTATCAACATAACCAACTCCTCATTGACACAGAGGAAAAGACATGAAATATTCAGGAATCCATCCTGAAGTATGGAGAGTCGGGTTTGGATGACGAATCGGAGGACGTATCTGGATTTGAACCAGAGACGGAAGGAAAAGATGAAGAGGAGCACCTCAGGACGAGGAAGGGAATGAAGACAACGCCTCCTCATAAGGAGGAACCCCTCCTACCAACCGATCGACTCCAGAACAAGGACCAGAAGTGGAGATATTTAATCTCGAAGACCCGACTGATCCGTTCAATTAGTTGACCCACATCCTCTGCGGAATACGAGCAGATTGGGAGGTTAAGAGAAGGACCCTCTGTAGTATCGGAGATCTGGTGGATGCGCCGGTAGACAGCAAGCTACCGGCTAAGGTAGCACTATACATCACCAATTCGGATGAGCACAAGAAGCAAGAGGCAAAGATTTGTTGGTTTCAGAAGGAAGTTGACACATTGAAGGCAAATATGGTTGCCTTCAAAGAAGATAAGACCACCGTCCGGGAGATGGCGGATGCAATACGGAAGGTGACAGAGACAGTGAAGGCCATTCTCAGAGCTTCCGGATTCGTCGCTGTAAGGCGGTGTTGTTTGACAAGGAGGTACACAAGGAGAAGAAAATATCCGGTTCCCGGCTAGTTCGGATCCTAACCAATTTTACCGATCGGGTGGAAGCGGCAATGGTGGTGGCACGAGCAACAACTGACCAGATGGACGTTAGCAGCTAGAAGCTGAACGGATCCATGTACTCCAGAGAGATCCATCTTTCGGACCTCTTGCTGCCGGATTCATTTGCAGCAGAAGGATCGAATCCGAGGAAGCCTAAGGACCGGACTCTCGAGTCAAAAAAGAGTCAATGAAGGACTGGGCCTGGGCAAGCAATTTAGTTGGATTCATTGCCAGGATCAGATCTTCCGGATCTTGTAGCCGGAGAGCGGAGCAAGAATTTGGTGGACGTCTTCAACCAGTTACCTGTGGAATCCAAAAGTCCTACATTGGATGAGGGAATTGCAGAGTAGGTAGGAATGTATTTTGTGTAAGATAGTTTGGACTGGATCGGATGTTAATCCGGTCTGGCCGGTTAGGATCGAACCTGAAAGTTCCGCGCGGATTTTTGGGGGCCTTTTTGCCTTTATAAATCAATTGTATATAAAGACAATCCCTGCTTGGGAGGTGCAAGTCTTTTCGCCTAAATTTTGCTTGTACCTTCTATTGGCTTCTTATTGTGTGTCTCTCTCGTATGTGGCAGGACTGTATGGTGAGGAGTTAGGAAGGAGCACGTTGGTTTGGGGTGATTTCTTCCTTTGGTGTTCTTGTTTTGATCTTATGTGCAAGTGAGTGGGTAGTAAAAGAGTTGGGAGTGGATTTTAGTTCCTTAGCACTTCTAAGGTTTAGATTTTCGGGCAAAAAAGTCGTTGTTAGGCTAGGCGGATAGGGAGGGATTCCTTAGTTGCCCTAGAACTCCTGGATGGAAAATCTGGTTGAGTGTCCGATCTCCTAAGAAATCTTGCTGCCCTAGTTGATAAACGGAAGAGCTTTAGTTGATGTTGGAACGGACAGATACACTTGTAACCACCTGACTTTGTACAGATGGAACTTGGCGCCAAGGTTGTTGTAGTATGAGAGGATCGTACGGAGGGTCTTTGTGTAACTTGTGATCCGGAGAGTTCTTTGGATTGCTGTGAGGGATCAAACTGGATCCGGATTAGTGTATGAGATTGGAGGATAGAAAAGTGGGTCTTCAACCACTATAAGTCACAAAAGGAGTAGCGGGCCTGCCATTCTCAAAAGCAAGCGGCAAACCCTCTAATGGTGAAACAGAGGTAAAACTAAACCGGATGAGAGTAAGAGCAAATATGAATTGATCAGACCAGATCAGATAGTTGGATGGATTGAGAAAGTAGAGAAGGGTCTGATTGTAGTTTTTGGTGCTGTTGTGTTTTCAGTTATAGTGTTAGGACCAGAAAGGGAAATATGGATATTGCCTGAGCTTAGATACTAAATAAGATTAGATACTTCACAGAATCTTGCGGGTTTGATCTTCAGAGTCACTTTGTTATGCTTTAGAGTGATTTTTGGGTATTATAACTGGGAATTTGCTTGCCCTGTGCTGCGACAAACGCAAACCTCTTTCATTCTCCATCCAGTGTAGAAATTTTGAACATCCTCATCTCTTGATGTTGGACGGAATTACTGCATGCGCCCACAATTTGGCTTAAGGGGGTTACAATGTAGATCAGACAATGCCCTTGCAATCCAAACTTGATGACTATCACCATTTGCTGGCCTTATTGCAAGGAAGTAGCCATCAAAAACATCCCAAATCACCCTGAAAGACGGTTGTGGGCAGCCCTGTAAAAGTCCGACGTAGGCATCAACTTCTCCAAACTCTTCAAGGTCTTCACCGTCTTCATCAAACTGATCTGCTTGAGACACTTGAACTTCAGTACTCGGCCAGAAACCATCCTTCAAAATAGTAGATGCAGGGAGTGGTTCTTGTAGCGCTACCTTCACATCACGCGAATAGTGCACCACATGCTTGTAGCGCCTCCAGTATTCCCTAGTGTCATCCGCATTGCACAAGTCCTTCCAATACTTTATAAATCCAGACTCACCTTTCACAATGTCATCAAGGCCTCTCATTGCCTTCAAAAGAACTGCCAACAATACCCCACACGGCTACAAACTTTGCCCTTCAGCATCTTCTTTCCACAGTTTAATGCTTGCACCGTTTTTCCCTTACCAGTCCACATCAGTCCACAATAGTTTGTACTTCATGACCAGACACCCTGTTGAATCCAGATAGAACTTCACTTGTTGTGGTCTTGTGTGTCCAAGGAGGATGTCATCACCATCCACAAATGAACCTGCAATGAAATCCTTGAATTAGGCACCTCTTCTACAAGGTAAGGGATAGTGGGAATGGACTCCACATCCATGAATGACTCCATCAGCGTAGGAATTGTAGAGAAGTTCTCTTTCTTCAATTGCATGCTCCATCTTCCGAACAGCGCATCAATGTCGTCGTGCATGTGATCCACAATCATGAAGTTCACGTACACTTCAAGGAAGATCTTGTTTGCAACAAGAAGCAACCAAAATAAGAAAACATATCTATTCTTGTTGTCTCCAGTGGCATTGTCCATCTACACATTGAGAATGGGCGGCAACAGTGTCGCTGGAACTAAGTTGATTGGCGGTGGATGAAGTGACGCTTCACACATCTCCGCACCCTTCAGAACCACCTTAAACAAATTTGTTGACCTTGATCTTGCATACAATTGCCGGGAAGAAGACTTCAGTGGCAACTCAAGAACTTTGCCATAGAGCCAATGGTATAGTTTGAATAGTGAGGAATTAGATCCAAACCATAATGCACATAGTGCACATTAGTATGACCATGCACAATCATTCCCGTGACAGACACAAGCAACTTGACAAGGCCATCAATGTCTTTATTCTTGTGGGAAAAGACTAGACAAGCGGTTTTAGAATGATCCATCTTATCATGCATAATTGTAAGGCAATCATGCGGATCGGTGTGCAACCGATAACGGTTTGCATAGTACAACTCCCTATGAGCACGCACAATAGCAAGATGTTTCTCCAATTTCTGCGCCCACATGAGAACAGTGTTTGAACTAGCAAAAGCACCCTTCCTAAGCACTTGTAATTTGTCACAAATAGCGCATCGAGCGAAGTTGTCCCCAAACTTCTTCACCTCATACTTTGAGAATTTAGAGGATCTTATCTTACTTAAATTCGAAATTGAAACTTCAAGCAGTCTGAAGCCTGCATTTGCATCATTGATTTCTATCATCTTCCCCTTCCATTGAAAGGTAGGGGGGAGAAACATGGACACAACCTCCTCTCCTGACTTCATAGTTCGAGTACAATGCGGCATGTGATCGGCCTCTTTGTAAAGAAGGCACTTCAACGTAGCAGTAGCTTATAGAATGTGTCTCCTTGGCTTCAGCAATCTCCTGTTGCCATGGTCTGTCGCTTCTCTCTTATCCTTCACAAGCATTTGGTAGCGGAAGAATGTGGTTTCCAAGACCCCAAAATATGCATCCATGCTTGCATGCACACAGGATTCTCTTCAACTGTCACCATCTTTCTCCCATGTGCATCACAATGAACCAATTTGTATACCTCAGTCTTTATGAAGACTCTATGTTTGAACGTTGACTTCCGATACATACATTTACTCTCGGAAATGGTTGAACACAATTTTGGGTGCAACATACTTTGC
Organism: Neckera pumila; assembly: GCA_963969595.1. Taxonomy (NCBI): domain Eukaryota; kingdom Viridiplantae; phylum Streptophyta; class Bryopsida; order Hypnales; family Neckeraceae; genus Neckera; species Neckera pumila. Next base: position 6,010,886 of record OZ018418.1, read on the forward strand.
TAGACTTCAAATTAATGGAATTCTGAGTAAGGAGCTCCTTTTTTTTTGCAGAAGTTAGTCGAGGAGGAATCCGGTCGCAACTTGCATATGGTCAACAAGACGTTGCATATGGCGGGTTTAAGAGAGCTGATTGAAGAGTGTTAAACTTATCACGGGCTTCATGGTCCCAAAGGCTTGCACCACGGCAATGGAACAGACGAATAGGCTAGGCCATCAACAAAGTCACCCTCTCTTGTGGCAAGTGCTCCTTGGAATGTGACTTGGAAATGTAGATAGCCTGATGAGTATTTCCCAAAGGCCCAGTGGCACCGAGCACTAGGTCACAGTTCATACTATGGCAAGTTCCTTCACCAACAAGTACTCCACTCTCCATGTATAGAGTGACAACCATTGTATTCCAAAAGCGATGCGGAATTTCCTCACACTGTGGCACATTAACATCCATTCCCTTAATATCTTGGACCTCATTGTCTGATGAGTTTATAATCTCCAGCAGCGTGGCCATAGCTTCCATTGCACCTTCACAAATTGGAACCAAGGTCCAACACAATTAAACAAGTGCAGATACAACTAAAGTTGCAGAGACGCTAGAGAGGGTTATCAAAAGCCAAACAAAAACCAATACACCAATTTTAGATTGGCTCGACCTAAATGCCATACAGGTAAGACAAAACATGACATTAGCTTCTCAAGATGTGTGCAATCTTATATCCATATCATCAACATGAAGGAATATGATCAAAACAATAAGAATCAATCTACCATATTCCAGCATAACTTCAACCAAATAAATATTCAAGTCAAATCGACTTGAATAATTACATCACAGTTCCCTTCACCTAAGTTGAAGAAAAGCGTACAAGATTAAATCCAATGATGAAGAAAACCAAGGTGAATGGTGAAGGATGGAAACTTAATCTCATCCAGTTAAATGCATTGTCTATAAAAGTGTACTAACTACAAGACATATCATTTAGGTTGATTTAACTTGAAACAAAGTGGAAAGACAAACATCACTATAATAGTTCCAAATATGTCCGTGTAAAGCATTCATGACATTGATAGCAATATAACTATTATGAATCTTTGGATAAGGTTCTTTGAAGATGATTCTTTTAATGTGCATCTCTCCAATTTAGGCCAACTCGACCTCAATCATTCACACAAACTTTCTGAGCTGAATGAGCTCTCTGGAGTATTGTATTCTGCATATGTGCATAACGACCGGTCTCCTGAATCAGGTCAACTCAACTTGATTATAAAAAATATTATCTTGTCGATCATAATGTCCTTGTCCCTTGTCATGACTGTCTTTACTTTTAGGTCGAGTCGACCTGAATCTACTTCCAAAAATTTGAGACATTTCTAATAATTCAATGAGATGTGTAAAGCTCCATGTTTAGGTCAATTTAACCTGAAATTTTTCTTTGTGAGGTTGGCTTCACAGCTTCCAAATTTCACGGGATCATAATCAATTCACTATAAACAAACAATGTCCCGGAATTCACGGCGATATATTTGGGAGCAATGCCACTATCATCAAGCAATTTGAAAGGAAAAAATACGCCCTCAACCATTTGACGCATGATTTTACACTCACAATTGCAATGGAAATGAAAATGAAACGACACTACGACATTGGCAATCACGTACTCATAACCCAAAGAGCCTTGCCAAAGTATTCTTGAGCACCAATCCTGCACGCCGTATATTGTTCGCGCTCTCAACAACATAAAAACAAAATGGGCAGGACGTAGTCGGGAGAGCACATTGACAACCGAGAATGAAAGAATGAATGACATAAACCAGACATCGAATGAGGTTAAGGGCTTTTTTGCGGGAAAGAGGAAGGCGGCAAGTACCAAAAGGAATTTCAAACATTCTGGACTACAAGTAGGCAATTACTAAGTCAAGATTCCCACAACTTTTTGTACAGTGTTCCTCAAAAAAAAGGGCATGGGCGCTTGTTGACTTAACAACATGGAAGCCTTATCCACGGTTCAATAATGTTAGTTTGAAGAATTCTTTTCCATTCATAAATAAACATGATGTCTAAATTTTGCTTATCTTTACTTCAGCTACAGAAATTCATCTTCTTTATCAAAAAGTTCTGAACCCTTTCACAATTTTAGACAAACAATATCCTAACAACATTCCCGTTGATTTGATAGCAGTGCAAATTGCAAAGTCAACATTTTATTAAAACGGTGCACTACATCATTATTTCCAGTATTCATGGAAGAAAACAAGGTTCTAATCATCCCATTCCCATTGAAAATTATCATTTAAATTCCACACGTCTTTTGAAAGGAGAACCAGAAAGTCCACCAAACCTTGCTACTTGTCCTTCCAAAAGTGTTTCTACAGTGTCAAGGGTTAAGGACTTCAGCTTTTGAGTTCAGATTTTAGGTCTAAGATTTAGGATCAAGATTTAGGGTTCAGGATTGATGTTCCATTTTCTCAATGACACAGTCAACTAAAGGTTGCCTTTAATGCAAGAAGATAAAATACAGTCCCCCAGCCAAGAGAGTTAACATTTAGGGTTTAGGGTTTGAGGCTTCTTGTCTAAAATTCTACAATCTATTTATTTCTTCCACATTTTTTTAAACAGTGCTTCCTTTTTTAACATCCAAAATATCAAGGATTTTAAATCTTTTAGATACAACAAGGAGGATAGTAATGTTAAATTAACTAGTCTATTTTCATAACAAATATGGGATTGAAATAACAAATTGTTTACGACTTTCAGCACGTAAAAATATGGCACCATTCTTGTAAATGTAATTAAGAAGATCCAAAATCTTGAAAGTCATGAAATTTGAATGCAAAGAGCTTTTACAAAAAATTGGAAGTTGTAAATATTCCAAGTATAAAGAATTAATGGGGCACTAAAATTAATGATCCTTTATATTCAATGCAATGTAAGAATGAAAGAAAAAAATACTTATGTCTTGTAGGTTAAAGCAACCAAAAATCAAATTTCATGAACCTTAATTGCAAAAAATAAGAAAAAAAATAATTTTACAAGTGGCAAATAATCCAAGCACAAAGAATTTTTGACCGCACTAAAATTTGTGCCTCACTTTTTTGAATGCACTCCCAAAATGAAAAAAAATAGAATTACCTTTGTCCTGCAATTTAAAAAACCAAAATCTCAAATGTCATGAAATTTCAATGCAACGGGCATGAAAAAAAAAATGTACAAGTTGTAAATAATCCTAGCATAAAGAAATCATGAGGCACTATAATTAATGCCTCATTTTCCTCCGTGCACTCCATAAACAAAGAAAAAAAAGAATTATCCATGCCCTGTAGTTTAAAGAGCCAAAATCTCAAATGTCATGAAATTTCAATGCAACGGGTGTGAAAAAAAAATGTACAAGTTGTAAATAATCCTAGCGTAAAGAAATTATGGGGCACTAAAATTAGTGCCTCATTTTCCTCCATGCACTCTACAAACAAAGAAGAAAAAGAGCTATCCATGCCTTGTAGTTTAAAGAGGCAAAATCTCAAATGTCATGAAATTTCAATGCAACAGGCGTGAAAAAAAAAATGGACAAGTTGTAAATAATCCTAGCACAAAGAATTCCAGAGCACACTTCATCAAATTGCTTTGGTCATGTGAATTTATAGGCACTTGTAGAAGTTGTGAAAGTGTTTTGAGGATTTACAATTCATGCTCATATTTATGAGGTCACCACATAAATAAATAAAAAAGGAATAAGTGTTGTTGTGTTCTTTAATATGCATTAAACTTAGAAGTCATGGAATTTGCACGAACTTGAAAAAAAAATCCATTGAAGTGGGTTTAAAGTCTAGGATTTAGGATTTTCTTTAATCTAATTTTCCAAGGTATTACAATTCATAAGCATAATCAAATCAATCATTCTCAATTTCTATGACATAATGCACCATGTGCTAAGAATTAGGAATAAATTATGGGCTTACTTTAATGATGAAGAACCTCAAAAGGCATGGAAATTTTCATAAATATGAAATGAAATAAACATGTACAATTTGCAAATGTTTTGAAAATCTAAAATTTACAAGCATACAAATGTAAAATATGCTCATTTTTCATGAATTCAATATGTGAAGATAAAAATAAGAATAAGCATTGTCAAGTAAATTAAAGAGCTTCAAAATCATGAAATATGCAAAAAAGTAAATTAAAAATAAAAGTGGAAGTTGCAAATAATTAAAGGACTCACAATCTATGAAGCATTTTCAATTCATGGATTTCATACTCTTTTTTTTATATGAATTCTCTACGTGATTGAAGAAAAATAGGAATAAATAATACCTGAATGCATAAGAATCCAAGAAGTCATGTAATTTGCATAAATATGAATTCTAAAAAATATTTACAAAGTGTAAATACTAAAAGCATTTACAATCCATGAACATCTTCAATTCATGTTCCTTTTTTAGAGAAATACTATAGCATTGAATTCCTAAATCTTAGAATCCTAAATTCTAGCAATGTTAGTACTTATAAGTTCTGTTAACTCTAACCAAGTGGTTGGATTTACTGGTTGAATTTAGTGGCTCATGTATAGGAAAACTATTTTTTGAAGTATAGTTTCAATGGTTTAGGCCTTGATATTTGGAATCACTTGTTATTCAAAACAATCCAAGCCTTTTGTTTTTAAAGCCTTGTAATCAACCATCAAAATATTTCATGTGTATGCTTCACTGATATTATTGTGTTTTCACCCTAAACCCTAAGACCATTTTAATTTGTCAACTTTATGCGTAAGTGATATTGAACATGTGCACTTTGGATTGTATGGTTACAATTTCAAAAGAATTATTCATTTCATTATAATGCCCTTTTCTTGTTTAATTTAAAGTAAACTATTGTGCACTATACCATTGGTACAGTCACAATAAAGGTGAAATCAATTTTCTATTTTTTCCATGAAATAATAACTTCAAAATTGAATAATCTTTGCATCGTAGGTCAAAATGCCATGAAAGCAAGCCTGTGTCACCCTTCTGGCCTATTGTTTCTTAGCAATACAAAGGATACAATGTTCGAGAGATTCCAACGTTACAAACAAAATTAACAAGCAACTTAACTTCTAGGTATGGATTTGTAGAAGCTCAAAAAGGGGCTCAGGTATTAGAGGGGGCAGATTGCAAAACAAGTTTAGGACATTTTCTTCAAATGTTTAATTTTTGAATATTTTTTTGGTATTTACACTGAAGGCAAAAAAAATTAAGTGGAAACCGAGGGTAATTTAACCAGCTTTTAGATTGCTAGTGGACGGACACCAGAAGTTCTAATTTAGGCCTTACAATTGGCTTCTCTTTGTCTTTGTTCCTCTCTCTCGACCTATTGGCTCTCTCTTTGCTTCTTTTGCCTCTAACTACACAAAAAAAAGATTAAAAAGATTGCTAAAAAATGTTTTAGAAAATGTAAAGATGTTTGCTGGGGGTTCTCTTCTTGGTTTGGTGTATTGTTTCTCTTTTATCTATGGAAATTGTCCATGTGTTTAAAAAGAAAAGAAGTAAAAAAAACAAAATTTAAAATAGAAGCCACAAAAAACCTCCACTTACCTTCTTCAAGGGCCGCGGGTTTGGGGGACCTTTGCATGGAGATGGGCTCTTCTCTCTTGCAACAATGGGCTCTTCTCTCCCGTAGCGATGGGGTCTTCTCTCCCACGGCAATGGGCTCTTTTCTTCCCCGAGAAACCCTAGCCGCCTCTTGCTGTTTTTTGTCGTCACGGGGTTTGTTGCACAATTGCCGGCTTGAAGTTTGTGTCCTTGCAAGTTGGTGCTCTCACTTGCTGCGCTCCTTGTTGCGCTCCTTGTTTGCTTTCTTCTCAGCGGTTCTACGCGTCACGTTCCCACCCTGCTGCTTCTTTGTCTCTGCTGTAGTGCGTGCTAGTTTGCAACTTGAGCTAGAGCGGCTGTGGTGGTTTGCGACAAGAGCTGGAGCACGAGGTATTCAGACGTGAAACCAAACCTAAACGACCGCATACGCGAGGTCTTCAGACGTTTGTTTTTTCTCCCTCTTCTCATTTTGGCACAGGGTTGCGGTTTTCTATAATGCGGGGAATTAGGAATTTGAATTTGGTGAGGATGAGTTGTTATGAGAGTTGTTAGGGTCAAGGTGAAGGTAGGGAGAGCGGAGAAGAAGAAGAGAGGGAGTGTTGTGAATGCAGGACGGAGAGGGCAGTTTGATTGGGCTTTGCTGGGATAAATTAGGGTTTCAAATTTCATGCGGGACGGAGACGGCGGTTTGGTTGGGCTTTGCTATGGTAAATTAGGATTTCAGATTTTGTGTTCCAATCTAGCTAGAAGAATATGCGCTGAAATTGAAAATGTAGCAAACACTAGGGCTTACGTACTTAGTTAGAATGGGGTGGGGGTAGCTAGAAGTAATGCACTAAAGTTTGGTGGCAAAACATGCTTACCTGCTTGGTAAGCATGTTTGGTTTGGGTAGATTAAAGAACGAATGCTAAAATAGAAAAAAATTGCAAAAAGAAGGGATTACTTGCTTGGTAATAAGCAGGTTTGTTTTTTGTTATACGTTTGCGATAGTTCTTTGCCGTGGAGCCCCCAATGAGTTTTGAGGGTTGAAAATAGTTGAAAGGCATGTGATGGTGTGTCCTGCTGCGGTCCTTTTTGTTTAATAAAACTCATGAATTATGTAGGAAAACATTAAAGTTGTGGCAGAAGCTTGCATCACCTCCTTAATACTCCAAAGGACTTATTAAACGTATTTGCTTTTGGTGGCTAGAAGAATGTACACTGAAATTGTAGTGTTTCAAACTTTATGGTTGCTCAAGGAGCTCCTAAATAGTTGGGCATGAATTCTAGTAGGTATTGTGGAAGTAGAGCCTATTTATGAGAAAGAATAAGTTCCAAACTTAATAGGATTGGCTTTGAACATTTGATTCTTTAGATGAAATAGAAATAAGCTCGAAACTTGAAAAAGTTGATCTTTTGGTCTGTGGTTTGTTTTTGCTTTGTTGGAATAGAGTGAGGGTTCATGTTTGATGTTCCAATCAGTTTTGTGCAGTTTCCTTGTGGTTTGATTGTTCTTTGCTTGGTAGAATTTAGGATTCTATTTTGTTGTTCTAGTTCTTTTTTATCAGTTTCAGATACTTGTTCCAATCACCTTTGTACAGTTTCTTTGTGGTTTGATTGTGCTTTGCTTGCGTACAATTTAGGATTCCAATTTGCTGTTCTAGTCAGTTCTTCTCAGTTCTGGTTTGTTGTTTTGATTAGTTTCATGAGATTTCTTTGTGATTTGATTGTGCTTTGCTCAGGTATAATTTAGGGTTCTGATTTGCAAATATGATCCCAACTTGATGAAAATCTCATTCTGTGTTCCAATCTTGTGCTACACTTGGATGCTTATGAATGTCTATTGTCACAGATTGGAGTCAGATTGGAGTTGATAAGGTTGGCACTTGTTGGCAACAATCATGCAGAAGTTGCAGGAGCATTTTAAGTCAAGGGTGCAAAGCAATAAAAGGTATGTCAAAACAATTGAGCTCAAATGATGTCGACTGCTTTGGTAAATGTCATTGCTGTAGTGAGGTCAAGAAAGTTATTTTGTCAATTGATTTCAGGTCGATGTCAGTTTAGGTTGATGTCAGTTTAGCTCGACTGGTATCAAATTAGACAACAATAGGTAACACAATTTTGGTCGACAACACGCACTTAATACTCCCCAAAAATCCGTTTCCACCCCAACTAGTCAAAACTATAGTACAAGGTGCAATTCAGGTTGACCCGACTTGAATTGAACTGCCCAAAGCAACATGTACATCAAAGCTAAAGTGGGTCTTGTTTAGTTTGAGATAACTAATTTAGGTCGATTTGACCTAAACAGTAGTAAAAACACCATAGAAAATTCAAAGGAAAAACATCAGTGAAAGCCTGCATCAATCGCGATGGGTGAAGCCTAGCAAAATAGGTTGACCCAACCTCATAGAGAACCCTAATATCTAATCTTATATGTATACTTCAGGTCGAGTTGCCCTAAATAGCAGTAAGAACACCATAGCAAACACAAGGAGAACCATCACTAAAAGCCAACAACAAAGGGAGTCGCGTAGCCTAGAAATTTAGGTCGACCCGATTTGAATAGAGAACCCTCACCTTTGAATCCTCTATATACAATTCAGGTCAACTTGAGCTAAACAACAGGAAAAACACCACAGCGGAACCGAAGACTCGGTTATCAATGAAAGTGAGCGACTGAGGGAGTCACAAAGCTTGGCAATTCAGGTCGATTTGATCTAAATAGTGAAACCTCACCATTGAATGCCATACATTGTGTCCCCAAGTGCCAAAACATACATTCAAACGCGGGGACAAATAAAACAAATGAACAAACCAGAGACCTAGACCAAGGCAAATGAACTCTTACAAAAACCAATAAAATGAATATAGACATTAGGCCTAAATCCTAAACACTTGCAAACCGCAGAGCACAATCTAAATATTGTAAGTAAGGAAGTCAAGGATTGCGATTGAGGTCAAGCGACCTTATCAATACACTTGATCTTGCAGGCGTTGAAATAGAAGAGCAAGTTCAAAAATTAGAGGCGTTTTACAAAAGAGTGGAGAAGCCAGAAGATGACGACAATGGAAATGACTATGACACCGACAGGGAGTACTAAACTTTTCAGAGCCCAGAGAAAATGGCCCACTGGAGTGTAAAAATGCTTGCGCTGAGGAACATGATTTGCTTCTTTGCAAAGTACAAGGACAACAAACCATACTATTCTATCTCCTATGACAAGAAGATTAAAGACATTGTCTTCGACAACAGCCAAATGATCAAAATCCATTGTGTATCAGTACAAGTCGGAATTGCAGAAAAGGACCAGTATCATTTCACAATCCTTCCAGATTCCTCACAAGTGGTCTTCAACATCACGCCATTCTTAGAGTCACTTAAGCCCACAGACTATTGTACCAAAATCTTGGAGTTTAAGAATAAGGTTGAAAACAACTTCTTCAAGAGTTTTGCTGGAAAGCCAATTACCGAGAAAATGCTCTGTTCAAAATTGAGGATTATCTTTGTAGGCATTGTGGTTCTAACCGCCAAGATTGAAAAGGCAAAGAAAGATATGACTCCTCGATCAGTATCCCTAGATAGCCTAGCCAAGGAGAAAGGCAGGATCAAAAGGCACGTCCGGAAGACAAAACAATCGTGAAACAAGGAAAGGGAAGAAGGCCCAGACCCCTCCAACAGGAGGTAGGAAGAGCAACTTGGCGGGGTCCTCATTGCATAGAATACAGGATCAGGTTGCCAGCAAACCCGGTATTGGGGAAGGGAGCTTTGCGTCAGCTGTGACTTAGGTCTTGAAGGCCTATGACCCAAGTCGGAAGCACAATTATAAGCTCTCTGCAGCAGCCTATAAGAACTACTGGGCCATATGCGATGATGCCTACGTCTTCAAAATGGACAAGAAGAAAAGCATACCAATTAACCAGCTTGTGAAGGCACCGACACACTTGAACATGCAGGGTCACAAGACTCGCATGGCAGAAGATTTGATGCACTATTACTGGCACATGCCAGACAAGTCTACCAAGCAAACACTCTGCGTCATGCCCGTCGCACTATAGGAGAAGCCCAAGCCTGAAGACTAGGAGTCAATCAAGATTGGGAACTTCTACCTCATCAATGGACAGCATAGTGTAACCGCCAGCCATATGATGGTAGACGAGGGAATTGACAAAGACATCTTGAAGCACTTCCGCCAATGAGACTGCTACGTAGTCTGGTCAAAGGATAATGAAAAACTAAGGACAATCTCAGCTTACTACAATAGAGTAAACCACTTCCAGGCAATGAAGCCGTCGTGGTCTACTAACATCTTGGGTGTAAGGATAGTCTGGGAGCTCATGGGCAGACCAAGACATCCCAAAGACCTCGCGCCAGTGGAGATAGTCTCCAACGCCAAAAGAAACGCCAAGAACAAAGCGAACAAGAAGAAATTCAAGGTAATCATATCAGGTCGACTCGACCTAATCTGTGCTAGATTAAGCAACATCATTCAACAGCCAAGCTGCTTTGGTTTAGGTCAGCTTGACCTGAACCCTCTTGTGTGGCACCTACTAAACACTCATTGTTTGTTATGTAGGAATTTGAGACAGCTATGAACAATCACTTCGCAATGCTGGATGTCGTGAAGTCTCAGAAGGCAACAAGAGGAAAGGACACGGAGGAGAAGCTCAAAATCACAAACAAGCTTAACATTATAACCGCCCCCGAGGATGTATACAAACTGTGGAGCGAGGTCATATCTAGTTCCGCAAATAGGGAGCTCCTAGACTCGGACAAGTTGATGTCGTTCAACAAGAAACCAAGCTAGAAGCTAGAGAACGGAAATTTGACGCATGAGTTCTTTAAATTTTTGGAGAATCTCTCATACAATGATCTCACAATATTGGCCAAGCACATTCTCCACATTGATCCCAAGCTGGCGAATGAGCACTACCCCAAGGTCACAGTCAAAGTCGTCTCATCCGTTCTTGAAAGCTGCTACATCTGCAAGGAGTGGGTGGAAAGACGGAAGAGAAAGTACCTTGTGAAGAGAGAACTCCAAGTTCTCGACCAAGACCTGGGGTTATTGAATGCATTTAACGAAATCAACCCAGAGAAGTGGAGAGAATTCAAATGTAGTCGCAATATTATGAGTGCGACAATGAACGTCCTTCTTGAGCAGCCAGGCACTAACTACTGGGGGGAGGCCAAGAACACCATAGCAAAGAACAAGTCTGCAAAAGAAATGTCCCCCTACGCTGCAGAATTCTTCAAAGTGTTTCTGGAACAAAGGTCAAATTTTGTTCCACTGCAATCGACCACGCACTATCGACCATACAACATTGTGAACGAGAGGCACTCAGACTGGCCAAAGGATGTGTGGAGGGAGTCCACTTTGGATGACATTAGATTGGGAATAATGGACTTCCGATACATGCCATTGGTGACAAAGAAGTCAAAGGCCATGCTGGCCAAACTATACTTTCACGCGGTGATGAAGTCATTTCAAGAGAAGAAGCAGCCTAAGATTGAAGAAGTCAACACCTGGCTCATCATCTGCTTGGACCTGGTTGAACAGACTTAGGCCTTGCACTTCTTGCAGAATAACGAGGTGCTCAAGGACTACAAGCTAGACTTTGCCGATTATTATCCAGCAAAGCATGAGCATATGGGAGACTACTCACCAAACAACAGCAAGGGGGTCAAAAAGATTTACTTCGCATTTTTGCAGAACCCCAAGAACAACATTATCACTCCAAAACCAGCTTACCGGACCCCACACATTGAAGTATTCACGAAGCCAAGGGCCTACAATGAGGTGGAATACAGAATCCACAATACCAAGCTGCAAATGGAGTTCTATTTGGGCATATTGAGGAGATACTGCATCGTGGGCAGTGTATTATCTCTATTTGCCAAATCAAAACTTACTTGTGCCGCAATGGTAAGTGCTGTTTAGATTGACTCGACCTGATGAGTATGTGATTGTAATCTTGTGTTCCATAGCATTAAACAACCTTTAGGTCGGCTTGAGCTAATTAGACATGAATGTCTAGTTCATAAGTGTTATCCGTGTATCATTGTTTTAGGTTGTCTTGACCTGAATAGTCTCTGTCCGCCATCCAATGTCTCACACCTCTATTTCTTGTGCAGATGAGTGGGCTAAATGTGTACGCGGTGGGACTGCTGGAGGAGTCCAAGCAGTGGACTTCAATTGTGCAAACGGCCAAGACTCTCAACAAGAACAACTTCCTTCTAATATAGTATTTTGTCGACAAAGGGAAGCACACCAGGAAGCCTTCTGGGTCGGCAACTCCGTCTTCATCAAAGAGAAGACGCAAGTCCGCTTTGGACAAATCCCATACACTCTCCAAGATAGCTCAAGTCTTTGAGCGCAACAATCGAGAGGAAGACGAGGACACAGAGGAGAAAGACTACGGTCCAGATGATGTTCCCACAGAGCACTTGACACCCGTGAACCTGTCTCAAAGCATTAGGGGGTCGGCGTCAAATTTGTTAGGGCAGCCAATGATGACGCAGCTTTCATCTATGCCGCCGCCTACAAGACGTCAGGGAAAAAGGAAAAGGAGGAATCCCACCGATGATGACCGTGACGACAACATTGCTCAACTCAAGGAAGAGAGGTTGAAGGATCGGGTCAAAAATATGGAAATGTATATGGCGACAAACAAGAGAATGGATGAGATGTGCACACTGCTAGTGAGTTTGAACGCCAAAAGTAACAGTCAATATGCGGCGATTATGAATCAACTAGCAGGTATAGCGTCTCTTGCCTACAAACTATCGGCTCCGGAACAGCCTTAGCTTATGCTCCAGGGTTCGTCGTCCACAGCAAATATATGCAGTGGATTCAGCTCATAGGGGCTTGTTGAGGAGTCAGCTATTCTTTTTCGCCCTGCTCCTGTTCTTCCAAAGGATGTTTGCCCCGAGATTCCTCCTCCACCCAAAGGTCCAATCTGGCACCCGCAGCAGAAGCTGAAGTAGGAGCCCCGTCCACGTCATTGACCGCTCCCATTGATGCAGACAGCACCCAAGTGGCCCTCGAGTCCACGGGGCTAGATCACCAGAATGCACCGTTGCCTAGTTCAAAAGCACCCGCAGGTTTTCCCAAATAATCACTCGATGTCAATTGTGTAGTGTTAACTCAACTCGAGCTGATTTGCATCATAGTTTGTATATAGATGTAGACTCTCAATAGCGTTTTGAATAGTTTTTGGAAAACATCTGCTATTGGATACGGGCATAAAATTCAACATCTTGAATATCATTTTCGTAATCAAACTTTCAAAACTTCAGGATTTAATATACTCATTCCTTACCAACTTCTTCCTTGTATATTCTTTCATCACAGGACTGATCAATGTTCCAAATCTGCCTCTAGTTCCTAGTTTACAATCGTCAAGAAGTCCTCTTCCATTGTCTGCCATTCACATTTCTGAAGATGCGGGCCCTCCGGAGGATGTTGATCGTGTAGCCTAACTGGCATGCGTTGAACCGAGCGGAGGACAAAGTGCTTTACCTGACAAAACATCCATTCCGGATGATGTGCTCATGGAGATTCAAGTTCCTATTGCCGCCGTTGTCGTGCCTAATGTTTTTGTTGATTGAGCTGTTCCTTCTACACAACAGGTAATTCCCATTTAATACTGCAAGTGTGTGTTCTCGACATTTTATGTTTTTATTTTGTAATTCTTTATGTGATTATTCAACTTAAAGGGTTCGAGATGTCCTGGCGGTTTTGCTTGATGTCAAAAACGTGTCAGTACAGGATAGTAACTGGCTGGACATTTGTCCGTTTGATAGCAGGAATCGAGTCTTCTTTGTGGTTGTGGAGGGACGTCGAAGGATGTTAAACTTCCATTGACGTCCAGGGTGACCAAGAAGTGGCTCAATGTCATAATGGACTTGAATGGAATATTATATGTCTGTGAAGATGCCAAGTCCAAAGGTTTGTCCAGGACCGTCGCTAAGCAACCGCACTCTGTCACAATTCCTGTGATTGTGGGACCGGAGGCAGTGTATGTTTGGCTTGGGTGCGCAGAGTTTCTTCTTGTGGTAGGATGGATAGCATTCATTTTGGTGTGGACCTCCATGAAGAAACTTAGTTACTTGTTTAGTGGCTTCCGAGGAAATTTTACGTTGGAGAATACAATTGTAGTTGATGATAGCCCAAATAAGCACATAATGAACAAGGTAGAGAATATTATTCTCTTGGATAGTTGGAGTTATAGGGGAAAGGGTCCGAAGGACACTTTCGTCCTCGACGTCCTTCTTCCCTAGTTTTGCTGCATACATAGCGCACAAAACAAAGGATTGAAGTCATTTCAAGAGAATAGTAAGGGAAAGATGGGTCGATGAATGCTATGCAACAAACGCAGTTGTTGAGAATATAGTAGGCTCATGGATGTGGTTAGAAGGTCCTCTACTTTGAAATAGGACAGTATTTCTAGGTGATGATGTTGATTAGGTCTACTCGACATCTATGACAATTACATGAGGACCTCTTTTGTTTTTTGTTCACTTTAGCTCACATCGCTCTTTGATGTAAATAGATTTTAAGCGTGGTTGATTTTCATTTTGTAGCCACAGTTTAATTTAATTTAACAAAAAAGCTTTATCACTACATTTATAAGTTCAGAATGACTGTCTATTTAGGCCTAGTCAACCTGAAGTGCTAGTTAATATTGTCATATGAATTTCTCTATATGTTTGTGGCACTGCTTGGTTGAATTCTTTCTAAATGAAACTTGTTTCTAGACTTTCTGTACCTTGACAACTCCAGTTGTGGATGCTAGTCTTCCTTGCGAAGCATCAGCTGATTCGTTCTTGGACTATGGCCAAAATGCTATCCTCAGTACAAGGAACTTTCTTTGCTCCTCTTTCACAGCCAATTTGACGATGGACTTTTCACTAATGCCTATAGAAGACGGTGTGGTGGACAGTCCTCCAAATGGAGCGCCTAACCTGCCAAAGTCCTGCTCCCCGTCTCCTCTTAGATGCAAGTATATGGTGGCATCACGAATATCGCCTTCTCCTTCAAAGAGAGGCATGCAGCGGAGGCTTTATGAGGCTGCCAAAATTCTAGTCTCCATAACTGTGGCAAAGTCAGATTCTCCATCAAGCGCAGGTCTTGTTGGTGGCCCCTCTTTGCCCTTGCCTCGGCTACGTAGACATAAATTGCCCAAGACCAAGACACATGATAACAAACCACTTAGTCCTTCTATTCCTTCAGTTCACAATATGAGGGACCGGAAGTTCTTAGAATTGTAGAGGCTTCAATGGTTGAAGGATTAGAAGTAGAGGAATAATGGGTACAGTCGGGGGCTAGAGATTTGGAGAGCGATGGAGTTGCAAAAAAGTAAATTGCACATGTAGATTCTGTTCATATTATAGTCTTAGAGTCTATACGTACATGATAGAGTCTATACGTATACAATCTATACATACATGAAAAGACTGTGCAGTTAGTGTATGGAACTCAATGCTAGAGTGAATCACACTCACAATAGTTACATACATTTTTCACGATCTTTTTAGTGAGCATTGCAAACCATTAAAAATTACAAACCGGGTAGTCAAAATATCACATCTTTATTGCTCGTAGGAGTCATGCAACTAGTAGCTTAAACATATGAGGACATGGTGATTAAAGAATGCAGTGCATGTTGAGCTTTGACCTGGATCTCGGCACAAATAGTATGAAAACAAAAATATCTAGACGTCACTCTAAGGACATTCATATGTGACACTGCAAATTACAACATGCGGAGTGTGATTTCTAAGAGTCCTAGGGTGGCGTTTAGATGTCTTGTTTCTATAATTTTTGTGCCCCGATCCAAATCAAGGCTCAGCATCCACTTCATTCTTTAACCACCAGGCACTCATTTTTTTAAGCAATCTATTTGTAGTGTCTAATACAGGCGATAACGATGTGATATTTTGCTACCAAAAGTGTAACGGTAGGTTATGCTTCTATTGAATTTTATCTTGGAAAGGCATTCATCTAACAATTACATGTGTATTTGATGATTTTTTCTAATTAATGGTATTACATATTGCAAATTCTGCATGATATATCCAAAATTTTCAATTGCAAACTTGTTTTGGATGTCATTGCATTGCATTCTACATGTTTGCAAATCTCAAATTTTTTTTGTTTCACAATTATGTGCCTCCGGTAACTCTCATGTCAATGCAAAAGGACTCCCATTTCATTGGAAAACTCCCAAAATAACAAATATGATGTTCCTAGGTATTTCGAGGTTGGCGTAACATCCAAGCAAAGTGGTGCCATATTAACAAGTTGTTCCCTTACCATCAACACAAGAGCCATTTGAAGCAAAACTATACAAACCTATATTATTTTAGAGATGACGCCTTTGTGCAATGATGTATTGAGATATATAGATTTCTATACAGAACGCCAAAAATTCCACGAAGCAAAGTTGGATTGAACATATGCCAAATGGTCTACGCAAAACTGAAGTTGGGACAGGTGGTGGATTGGAGGACCATGAAGGCATCAAAGAAGATCACCATTCCAACAAACATCATAAAGGCGGGTCCTTCACACAATTTGCGAGACGGACTAGGTCCAAAGAAGAACATCAAAGACGTAGTGCTAGATGAAGACTGTATATAGTCAAGTTCATCTAACCAAGATGGCTCGGGTGAAGAGGCTGCTCCGGAACCCATGGACAGGATGGAAGAGACAATGGTGGAAGAGAATTTGTCACTGGAAATACCCAAAGAAGGAAACATCCAAGGAGACCTAGCAATGTATGTTGAACCGCTTGTAGTGGTGGAACCAGTGCAAGTTGCTCAGGCGCCTCTAGACAAAGTACTTCAACATATGCATGCAAGTACTTGGAAAATTGTGGAGGTTAGATTGGATGGTGAGGTAGAAACCAAAGAAATAGTGGAGCCGTACTTGATGATATTGCCCCCTCCAACATACAAACCTCATGTTGTACTTCCAGAAGAGAGCATTTGGCAAAGCAATAAATCTTATAAAGCTAAGTTGAAGATGGTTTTGCAAGAGTTGAAAGAGAAAGAAAGAGACTGTAAGATGTTACAAGCCCGGATGGGAGTTGATATTGAGTGTGATGATGTGCACACCATTGAAGCACTAATTGAAAGTGGTCAACTTCATTTGTAAGTCCAGAAAAGGGAGATGGAAGAGCTGGAAGAATTTCACCTCAAATTCAAGAAATGTTGCGACAGAGGTTCCACCTCAAATGCCAAACCACATTATTAGGAACGTCTAAAGAAAGTCATTGAAGCCTGCACAACGGAAGAAATTCGGGAAAACCAGGAGAGAAGAGGTGTGGAGGAGGCATGATCCAAGTTGAATCACCTGGAAGAAATGAAGGACCAAGGGCCCTTTGACCAAGCTTTGGATTTGGCTGTGGTGTCTGCAATTGTGCAACATATGACATTTACGTTGCAGGTAGAGGATTTAAAGAAGAAGTTAGCTTCTTTGATGAGGTTGGAAGTAGAGTTCAAGGAGCACATGGATCATGAGAAGACGCACTTGAATTTGAGAAAAGCATTTGAAAAAATATGGGTCCAGAATGAGTTGTTGAAGCAAACCAAGTACCATAATCTGAATGTTCCAATTCAAGTAAGATGAATTTCATATTGTTCTTTGAGGAATAAAATTTCATATTACTATGAATCCCATGCTGATCATGTTGTGCATTCTTGATGATTTGAAATTATATAAATGTGAACTTCCTTCAAGAATTTGGTACAACGTTTTGAAATGATGTCCTCATAATGACAAGCATCCCTAAATGAAAGAAAAGGATTTGGGATTTGCAAAGGAAATTGCCAAATGAAGATGCAATTAGAATGCATGAATCTCCAGTCTGGACTCTGGACATGTGTAACTGGTTTTCATAACTTTTGACTACAATTCCAGAAAGCTATTGGAAAATATGTCATTTTCAACAACTAGCGGGCACCTCTTATCTTTTTCCAGAAAAATCACTTTTGAAAACTAAAACAAATCAAAATTGGTTTTCTAAATTTATATGTAAGTATAAAGTTTTCAATGATCCCATTTTGATTTATGAGATGAAAATTTTGAGGTGTTCTAGTTTGTGGGTAGTTATAGATTCCCTACTCTAAAATAAACTTTGAAGTCTTTTACCCTGAACTCAATTTTTAATGTTTATTGAAAAAAATAAAAGCACAAATGTAGATTGTTCATAACAACATTACAACCTTTGGGTTTGACATTTTCAAATTCCATAATTAAAATCTTAACTCCTAAATGCTCGAGGCACCAAATTTTGGTGTTGACAATTCTTTAAAGTTAAAGAAAACCTAACCACCGTGCTTTTTTTAGTAGTTCATATTTTGTAAATTTCTTTTTGGAGTCTAATTTGAGCATCATGTATGCAATTTTGAAAATGATTGATTATGATATTTCTATTCAAGATTTTGTGCAAGGGTACCCATTGCAATCTTGACTTTCCATTGTGTTACTAGCTCTTAAAACCAAACCTCAAATACACTAGATCTTGGAGCAAAAATCACATTAGAAAATCACATTAGAAATTCATTTAAGAAAATTGTAGAGTAGATTTTGAGAAGCCATCTATTGATTGGGGTTATGCATGTTGGGCCCTTTAACCTCATGTTTTTTTGGTGAACAATTTTTAGATGTGATATGAAAAAAGAGAATTGAAAGATTTTCATTTGTAAGTTTTTTTTTTTTTTTTTTTTCTTTGTGATCTATAACATGTCTAGTTCAAATTTCTATGGTTAGAATTCAAAAGAAATAGGCACAACTTCTCAAAATATTGGCTTCTTATTCAAATTAGACCAAATTTCTATAGTCTCAAAATAGGCCTTGGGTATTTAGGGGTTAACAATTTATTGTTTTGAATCATTTTCTACTTCTTTCTACTTACTATTTTTTCCTATATATTGTACAATTCCAAATGATGTGAATTTTTCCAAGCATGTAGCCAACTTACTTTGAAGAATTAATCCAATTCCGTAACGACCATTTTGGACATTTTTTTGTAAAAAGATGACCTTGTAAAGTGCAGTTGCCCTTTTTTTGCAGGGCCACAAAAAGTTTTTTTGTCAATTGAAACGCTAATATCTTGCAAAGTACAAGGTGGAAATTTTGGATTTTCTGGGTATATTTCCAAACAAGTTTACTGCAAGATACTATGTTTACATGTGTTCCAAAATTAAAAAATAAATAAATTGGTACTTTGTACTAGAAATGGAAGTTTTGGACCGTTTTAGGTGAAAATTTAGTCTCTGGTCTTTATACATTAAAAAAATAGTTTTTTAATGCCTAGAATTCTAAAGATGAATACGGACTTCCACAAAATAGACCCTTTGAATTGTGAACTATGAGTTACAAATTAAGAGGAGTTTAAATTTATAGGCAAATGCGCTAGAAAAACATGTCTACTTCTCTTTAAGGCTAAAATTATAAACTTTGGAAAGAAAAAAGGAAACTACAAGATACTCATTGTTTACAAGAACATTTCACCATAAGGATTAAGAATTTTTTAAATCTTCAAGAAGTTGTTAGCATAGTCATTTCATCTCTCTTTCAATGACCCTAAATAGTTCTAGTATTATTTTAAAATGACTAGGAAGGTTAATTTGGTCAATGTTTATCCATATATTTTCAACCCATTTCCCAGCATATCTTCTAAAATGTAGAAGGTGTAGGGCGTATGTGCTTTTATTCCATAAATATGTAGGAAGATAGAATTTCACTTTAAAGAGGGCTATTGAAGCCTAGGTTTTGAAGTTTACGCATAATTATCCTCAAATATTTTGTCTCAAAGTTGGGCCATGGTCAACTTCGGGTCTTCAATATTTTTATTTCAAATTTTTATCTGAAATTTTGAGACAATGTACTTTATGAAGTTAACCAAAAGATCATATGGTTGAGTTGAAAATCTATTTCTTCTTCATGAGGATGTTCCCCTAGCTTTTGGTGACAAGTATTTGCTGTGCCTTTGAACAGTCTGTGTAAATTCGACTCCTAGTCGCCCACTAGTATTCAAGGTCGCCCACCCGCATCCGCATCCGCACCCATAGTCACCGTTTCCGTACTTGTGGTCATCTTCTGGGACCCAAAGTTGCCCTTGAAGCCGCAATCGTCCCGAATTTGGGCCATAGTCAACTTCGGGTCTTCGGAATTTACCCGCAGTCGCTGATTAAGCAACTTTGGGTGCCAGTATGAGTGCAATATAAAGCCTGGAAAACCACCATTTGCTTCTCACCTTGCTCCATTGACGAACTCACGACTTAAAACCTTAACAAATGCTTCATGCGGACTTTAGATCTTTGGAGGGCAACAACCTTGCTTTGGGGGGTTGGAAGACACATGCCATATTTAACTATTTCTAGACTATTCAAAGTCCAAAATTAATAAATGCATAAATCCTCCGATGCATGGGGTTAGACAATACCTTGAGAGAATTCAAGATATAGGTGTAGAGTGCACGCTTCTTTTTAGTATTGCAAGGAGTTAAGTTCCAAAGCTTAGAAATTTTGCTATGAAAAGTATTGGATATCCCATGTTTTTAGGATGAAACCTTTGTCATCATTGTAACTATATGTGGATTGGATTGTTTCAATATTCTAGATAGCTCCAAAGAAGTCGTTCAAGTAAATTCATGGATGTTTGTGCACAAATTTACGTAATTGCATCAGGAGAAGTCCCAATGAATGTGTAGAATATGCATCCACTCTCCTTAGTTATTGTATGACTCCAACTTGAGATTTTTCACTTGTAATGAATGATGTAAAATGGGACATTTATCAATTCTATTACTATGTCATAGTAAGAGGGGCATATCGAAAACCGTCCCATCAAAAATACATTCGCAAGAGGAATTATAAGAAGTCCTACATTAGGAGGGATATAGTACCCTGAGAGCTCAATATATAAAAGCCTCTAATGAATTAAGACCTTTATTTTAGTATTTGCAAAGACGCTCACATTTGAAAATGGGGTAATGTGGTGGCCTGGAAGCTAGAATAAGTCTTGTTAGATAGGAATTTAGAAGAAGGAGTTAGCATTGGTAAAAAATTTTGATTTATCCAAGAGTAAACTAGAAGTTTTACCACAACTAATGTTCCTTTGCTATGAGAGTTGTGGTAGATAGATAATTAGGTTAAAAAGAGGAGTTAAAG
This sequence comes from Neckera pumila, assembly GCA_963969595.1. Lineage (NCBI taxonomy): Eukaryota > Viridiplantae > Streptophyta > Bryopsida > Hypnales > Neckeraceae > Neckera > Neckera pumila. The sequence continues at coordinate 6,031,606 of OZ018418.1, forward strand.
TTTCTTGTTCTTATTGAAAATCAGAACCGGAATGAGATCCGAGATCGCTCCAAATACCGGGGCCGGGTACCAAATTATATCGAACACCTACTGGGAGCTAGTCGGGCGGGTGTAGGATCCAACAGCCATACCAAAGATTAGGGATGACCTTTCAACGGTCAGAATTTTCCGCATGCAAGAGGATAACGACTACCCTAATCTGGCGGACTCAACATTTGAGGGAAGTTCCAGGGGTCAGAACTCCCATCCTCATTCTTGCCTTGGAGTTGGGATTGTCTCTGGAGCGCAATAGTGAAGCTTGTACCACACAAGGGTGTCTAGATAGAAGAGAGAGGTTTCCATTCTTGGAGTCGATAGAGCGGAAGACTATTGTTGCCAAGCAGGAAGCTGTTCGTAGTTCTCTTTCTTAAGACACTAAGCGAGGTATTGATTGAGTAGAGCATCAACGCCTTGGAGAGCGATGGTGAAGGCTGAAGGCAGCAGAGCAGTGCAGGTCAAGTTCAAAACCATCTACCCGGCTATTCCAAAGGATGAGGAAGAACGGAAGCAATTGGAGGAAGATTTGGACCAAATTGGGGATGCATCATTTTTGCGTCGACCCTGGAGCTTGAAGGATGATGATATGATTTACAAGCTCTTGAAAGGCCAGTCGAATGAGTGTGTCAAGACCGCTCGGGCTCTTCTTGGCAAGTGGACAATCAAAATGTAGAAGAAGGTGTATGACTTTTTGCACACTGGAGAAGGATTGGCCTCTCGGATGGACAAATGCGCGGAGGGTAAGTTCTAAACCCTCCTCATTTAAAGGACAACTACGCAGTAGCGAACTGCAAGTCAAAGAGAGAGAGGAGAGTTTTAAAGTTTTTGGTTCCTATTCTGTACCCGGAGAGACCAAACCGGATAACAATCTCGGGGAGGGCATTTGGTTCTACTACTACAAACCACGTGCAAACAAGTGGTTTCTAATATACTATAATTTCAACCTAAAATTTTGAGCATTGTTTGATAATGACTATAGGTTTCTATTGCCAAAATTTCCAATTCAAATGAAATATAGAATGATTTCTAGAAGAGGTTGAAAATGAACCTAAAATAGCATATTTTTCAACTCAAATATTTGTAGAGAACACATTTAGATGACCGTTGCATCAATATTCAACTCAAAATGAGCTTTCAATAGAGAGTTATTTTTAGGAATTTTTTGTTCATTTTTTAGACAATTTTTTAGGATATAATATAGGGGTGTGAAAGTTATTTTCAGTTCTGCAGTGTATCTATTTACTTCAAAAATTTGTAACTAATTATCATTAGCAAATAAAAATATCAATAATTCAAAACATAAACTTTCAAATTAGGAAAATATATTCATATTTTTTTGGTTTCCATTTATTTAAATTTTAGGATATAATATAGGGGATACAAAGTTTTGGTTGCACGTAGTTTGGATTAGATACACTAAGTGCACCTCCCGTGATAACAATAACGTGGGCCAACACAATATTTGGAGCACTGAGTGGCAAGAGGAAGGTGTTTTGGGCAGGCATTGTAAGGGATTTAGTTCAAAAGATGGTCACTTCCTTGAAAAGTACAAAGGTAACTTCTATTGGACCTTTCCTCTTCCACCTGTACAAGTATCTAGACATGCTGAGGAATCAGGAGAAGGTAGTTCTGGAAGCAGCCTCCACCATTTTGAAGCTAAATATTTCTCTCCCTCGAGAGAAAGAGAGTGAAGATAGGAAGAAGGGATTGGATGAGGAATCAAAGAGAGGCTCTTCCTCTAAGAAACAAGAGTCTTTAGGGAGGATTCCATCCACTGAAAAGAAGAAAGGGTCCCAAAGTGAGCGGAAGGGTTTTCCAAAACCGAAAGTCTAGAGAGAAGATCCTCTAGGGAGGATTATTGAGCACTTGAAGAAGACAAAGGAGGACTTGGATACTGAAAGAGGCGCAGTCAGAAAAGTCTGTAGGCTACTTGGTGGGATCAAACTGTCTAAGCTGGCAGAATCAATAGAGGATCTAATCTGCCAAAAAGGGTACCCAGAAGTGAAAAACCTAGTTTAAGGAATTGGCCGATGAAAATTAGTCACTCCATCGGAAGTTAGAAAAGAGTGAGGAGGGAAGCAAGGAAGTGCCAAAACTTTCCTCTGAGTCAGAGGAGACCCTTAGGAAGGTCAAGAAGTTTATAAGGTATTTTGGGGACGTATTGAACAAAGCCAAGTATTTTGATAAGGAAATTCACAAGGCTGGAGCGGAAACTGCAATCAAAGTGTCGCAACCAAAATTTTTGGTTTTCCTTTGCTTACCTAAAAGTTGGAACAGAAATGAGTAATTTGGATCCGGATCCTGCTAGGAGGCAGAAGAAGACTGAAGATAGACAAAACTAATGTAATAAGGAGTAAACTAGATCTGATCCGGTCAAAGTATTAGTACTCAAGAGCGAAACCACATCCGAAACTTATCTTGGATCGGATTAGGATTGAACCAGATTGCAATGGACCGGACCGGAAAAGATCATGATGACTAGTTGGGGTCTTGGGAATATATAAAGGCTGGTCTTCTCCATTTTTGCTCCTTTACTTTCCTCAAGTTTTGGAGCTAACCTTGAGTGCTTTAACGCCTCCGTCTGCGCCAGAGCCGGTGTATGCATGAAGACTTAAGTGCGAGTGCGTGAGAGTACGTGAGAGGTCAAGATTGTGTGGGCTGCAGGGTTTGTGTTGTCTACCGGTTGAGATCGAACGAGAGAAAGTGAGGAATGGGACGTGCGGCTAGGAGAGATTGAGGTAGCGATCGGAAAGGGTCTAGCTAGCTAAGTCTGTGTCCATGCCTCAGCTTTGCAAGAGTAGACCGGGAGTGCCCAGTTCCTCCTCAGAGATTAAGCTCCGGAAAGTAGTCCCGGTCATCCCCTCCGAGGAACCGGTGAGAACCGAGCTCATGGACAACCTCAACGTGATGGGCTGTTTAGGGTTGATGGACAAACCTTGGGGGTTTAGAGAGGAGTGGATGGTGAAAGAGCTAAGGGGCAAATTGTCAAATCAGTTTGACAATACTGTCCGAGGGCGTCCAACCGAGTGGGAAGAAGAAAGGTGGAGAGAGGTCTACAACTTCCGGTTAGGGGATTTAGGCATGGCAGGACGGAGGGCTGAGTTCATCCATGATAAGTTTCATAGAGAGCCGAGCAACAAGGGCAGGTACGCAATCGCAGATTGCATAGACGACCGATACCTCCGCCTTCTCCAGTTCCTGATTCCGATCGTCCACTCGGAGAAGTCGACGAGGGTGACAATGACCATCGGCAACACTATTTTGGGGCCCTAAGCGGGGAACGGAAAGTAAACTGGGCCCGGATCTTTTACAATCTGGTGTCCCAGCTTGTTCCTAGAGTTGGAAAGAGTAGGGCCACTCCTTTGAGTCCCTACCTCTTTCACCTCTATCAACATAACCAACTCCTCATTGACACAGAGGAAAAGACATGGAATATTCAGGAATCCATCCTGAAGTATGGGGAGTCGGGTTTGGATGACGAACCGGAGGACGTATCCAGATTTGAACCAGAGACGGAAGGAGAAGATGAGGAGGAGCACCTCAGGACAAGGAAGGGAATGAAGACGACGCCTCCTCATAAGAGAGGAACCCCTCCTACCAACCAATCGACTCCAGAATAGGGACCAGAAGTGGAGATACCGGATCTTGAAGACCTGACTGATTTGTTCAATCAGTTGATCCACATCCTCTACGGAATACAAGCGGATTGGGAGGTTAAGAGAAGGACCCTCTGTAGTATCGGAGATCTGGTGGATGCGCCGGTAGACAGCAAGCTACCGGCTAAGGTAGCACTATACATCACCAATTCGGACGAGCACAAGAAGCAAGAGGCAAAGATTTGTTGGTTTCAGAAGGAAGTTGACACGTTGAAGGCAAATATGGTCGCCTTCAAAGAAGATAAGACCCCCATCCGGGAGATGGCGGATGCAATACGGAAGGTGACAGAGACAGTGAAGGCCATTCTCAGAGATTCCGGATTCGTCGCTGTAAGGCGGTGTTGTTTGACAAGGAGGTACACAAGGAGAAGAAAATATCCGGTTCCCGGCTAGTTCGGATCCTAACCAATTTTACCGATCGGGTGGAAGCGGCAATGGTGGTGGCACGAGCGGTAGCCGACCGGATACACATTAGCAGCTAGAAGCTGAACGGATCCATGTACTCCAGAGAGATCCATCTTTCGGACCTCTCGCTACCGCATTTGTTCGCGGCAAAAGGATCAAATCCGAGGGAGCCTAAGGATCGGACTCTCGAGTCAAAAAAGAGTCAACAAAGGACTGGGCCTGGACAAGCAATTTAGTTGGATTCATTGCCAGGATCAGATCTTCCGGATCTTGTAGCCGGAGAGCGGAGTAAGAATTTGGTGGACGTCTTCAACCAGTTACCTGTGGAATCCAAAAGTCCTACACTGGATGAGGGAATTGCAGAGTAGGTAGGAATGTATTTTGTGTAAGATAGTTTGGACCGGATCGGATGTTAATTCGGTCTAGCCGGTTAGGATCGGACCTGAAAGTTCCGCGCGGATTTTTGGGGGCCTTTTTGCCTTTATAAATCAGTTGTATAGAAAGCCAGTCCTTGCTTGGAAGCTGCTTGTACCTTCTATTGGCTTCTTGTTGTGTGTCTCTCCCATATGTGGCAAGGTTGTATGGTGAGGAGTTAGGAAGGCACACGCTGGTTTGAGGGTGATTTCTCCCTTTGGTGTTCTTGTTTTGATCTTATGTGCAAGTGAGTGGGTAATGAAAGAGTTGGGAGTGGATTTTAGTTCCTCAGCACTTCTAAGGTTTAGATTTCCGGGCAAAAAAGTCGTTGTTAGGCTAAGCGGATAGGGAGGAATTCCTTAGTCGCACTAGAACTTTTGGATGGAAAATCTAGTTGAGTGTCTGATCTCCTAAGAAATCTCGCTACCCTAATTGGTAAACAAAAGAGCTTTAGTTGATGTTGGAACGGATGGATATACTCGTAACCACTTGACTTTATACAGATGGAACTTGACGCCAAGGTCGTTGTAATATGAGAGGATCGTACGGGGGGTCTTTGTGTGACTTGTGATCCGAAGAGTTCTTTGGATTGCTATGAGGGATCAAACCGGATCCGGATTAGTGTAGGAGATTGGAGGATAGAAAAGTGGGTCTTCAACCACTATAAGTCACAAAAGGAGTAGCGGGCCTGCCATTCTCAAAAGCAAGTGGCAAACCCTCTAATGGTGAAACAAAGGTAAAACTAAATTGGATGAGGATAAGAGCAAATATGAGTTGATCAGACCGGATCGGATAGTTGGACAAATTGAGAAAGGAGAAAAAGATCTGATTGTAGTTTTCAGTGTTGTTGTGTTTCCAGTTATAGTGTTAGGACCGGAAAGGGAAATATGGATATTGATTGAGCTTAGATACTAAATAAGATAAGATAGTTTATAGAACCTTGCGGGTTTGATCTTTAGAGTCACTTTGTTATGCTTTAGAGTGGTTTTTGGGAGTATAACTGGAAATTTGCTTGCCCTGTGCTGCAACACAAAGCCGTCTTGGTTTGTGCAGAGTACTCTGATACCATTACCAAGCAAATTAGGAAGTAGTTTGAAAGTTCCTTACGGTAGGCCTAGATCAATAGGTGAAAACCCAAGTTTTTGAATGGTAGAAAAATACTTGACAGCTGCTTTCAGCTGCATCCACCTGGACTGTACCTTTCTGGGTTTTTAGGATTTGAGATCTACATTTTGCAAATAAGCTGGTATGATAGGAAGATATCTAGGGAAGATAAGGAATTACAGTTGTCATTCCCTTGTCCTCTGATTTTGTTCCTTGGGGACTCTTAGAGTTTTTTGGGGTTAGTATTTAGAAGGCTGACTTTGGTTTGAAGCCCCGAGTGTTCTTACTTTTTTTTTGACTTGTTTTGCAAATTGATTTCCAAATTTCCACTTCACGAGAGCTGGTCTGAAAAGTCTTGGTTCAATGTTGGTATGCCATCAGCATTTTAGTCATTGTTAGTACGGCTAGCTGGGTTTGCAGGTGTTGAGCATAATAGGTAGCCCTTAGATTCTGCTTGGATCAGATTCCGTGAGTATTAGGGATTCGTTGAAGAAACTTTGGGTACTAAGAAGGAGTCCCAATTGCTGATGTTTCTTGAGTGTCTTCTGAGTGAGATAGCCATTCTTAGGTTAGGTGAGTTCTTCAGATTGGAGGGCAAATGCTAGCCAACATCTCATGAGGTCTTGCTATATCCGAAAGAGAGGAACGGGAAGGTAGAAGGGAGCTCTTAGTTATCGAGTACTGGATCCAGCTCTTGGAATTTTGTCCGGATAGGTCTGTCATTGTAGTAATAAATGGATTGTAGGGGTTTCTTGAGTGACCTGCTAGTGTAGATTAGTTTCCGAGTTAGTTGTGAGGAAGAACTTACATTCTATCTTTTCTATCTTTTTTTTTTTTTTCTTAAAGTGAAGTCTTCAGACACTAATCAGTGAAGGGTAGGATTTACGTGTCTTTCCTTAAGCCAAGAGCGGACGCCTCTGAATGAGAGGTTCAACTTCTATTGTTAGTTACTTTTGTTACAGGGTCTGGATCTAGATTCGGAAGAGGTACAGAGTAACAACACTCCTTTTAGTTCTGCATCCGCCCAAACGAATACTAAGTTATTGGTTCAGATAGGGAGAGGTACAGGATAATGACACTCCTCCATGTTTGGTGAAACTATGAAGAATCGTATGAATTGAGATAGAGAAGAATTTAGGAATTTTGGTGTAGAAAGGCATTTTCCGGATATCATTTTTGGTTTTTGTTGTCTTGGATTGGTTTTCTAATATCCTATTCTGGTCTTGTTGAGGAAACTTCAAGTGAAATCTTGTAGGAACGAGACACAAGTCATTTTGGGTGTTTTATCATTTTAAACACCTAAAGGTAGGATTTGTGCTTCCTTGTGCTACGACAATCTGGTTAGCAAATACTAAATCAAGAACTTTCCGTTGTTCACATCTCTTGCCAATCTGCATACAGTGGACAATGCTCTTCCTTGCCAAATAGCACAAATTTTGGGTTCTTCAGGTCGTAGAAGAACCCACAAGCTTGGGCGAATGTCAAGTCAAGGATCAAAGCTCTCCAGTGGTGCTTCATTTGCGGGGCCGCAATAAGGTTCCGGGTCCTCTTTTTTGAGAATGACATCCATTGGATTGACCCTCAACCCTAGATCAGATACTTCATCACGCACAAGCCTCCAATCATGTTGTGGCCAGAATCTTTTTAGCAATTCTGCAAGACAATCAAGAAGTGGTTCCTTCAGCTCATTTAGTAGACGCTTTTAAGAATCCACGTAGGGTCCAAATGCAGTTGCAAATTCCTGATATTTTGACATTCCGTTTTGCCAATGCTGAATGTGCTTCTCCCATCCTAACATCATGAAACCCTTGTTGAGGGTAGCCTTCCACGCCATTTTGACATCCTTCTCTTGATTTTCCGTGGCTCTGGGAGTTTTGTTGCCTCACATAGGCTTGAATGGAACTAGATTTGGACAGCCGTGAGGAAGCTTTGGCTACCCATTGCAGTCTACATTCCAAATGCATTGAGAAGGTTTATCAGATGGTAGCCAATGTGAATCGACTGCTGACCTTTTGAAATTCATAACGAGAACCCCATCACTATCTACATAGAACCTAAAAAGATCCATCTCCCCCAGGCAATTCAATTAATCTTTTTGAGCCACTAGTCTGGTAACCCTTTACAAAGGACTTGAAATCCGCAACCTCTTGTATAAACTCCGGCATAAATGATAGTTCCTGGGACTGCATGAAGGCTTTCATGAGGTTAGCAACAACAAAAGTGTTTGTGTTCTTCAAGGTTTTAGAGAGATGGCTGAAATAAGCATCGATGTCCTTGTGAGTGTGTCCAACTAATAGAAAACCAACCTTGAAGACACCTTGTGCAGTAAGCAAGGACAAAAACACCATATGGTAATTGTTCTTGTTATCCTTTACGGAGTTGTCAAGCTGTAGATACAATTTCTGAGGAAGGGGCACAACTCTAGACCGAGCATCCGATTCTATTAGGTTTAAGCTGTCCATACATCTAGACTTTCCTCTAAGTAGTGCCTCAAACATTTGATTAGCAGGCGGATGGAAAAAGAGGTTGCCTATCTCTCAAATTGGTGGGCCCTCCAGTCGACAAAATAACCTTGCTAACGATGAGATTGTGAAATTTGAATCTCTAGGCCAACAAGATGGAGTGTAATGGGCATAGGCACCATCACCGTGCCCATGAGCTACCATTCCAATTACGCTCATGGGAAGCTAACCCAATCCTGCTGTAGCCTTTGTTGTCACTCGCATTCTAAGAAGAGCCGTTTTAGATGTATCCATCTTGTTGTGAATAATGCACAAAATCTCTTGCAGGTTTTGTTTGGATTCCTCCCGCCACGAGGTGTATAAGCAACGACAGGATGGGATATAAGCATCATAAGGATCATAAGGATCATAAGCATCATAAGGATCATAAGGATCATAAGCATCATAAACATCATAAGCATCATAAAGATCATAAGGATCATGTTGTTGATCATAAGGATCATGTCGTTGATCTGTGAAGTAGCAATATAAGCATCTTAAAGATCCCTATGATACTTAGGGCTCCCTTTCAGAGTCTTCAAGATGAATTGTTGTAAGTTGTCACACAAAGTACATTTTGCAAACAAACTTCTGACAGGCTTAATAGAGACATTTTTGAAGTGCTGCTTCTTTACTCTTCTAATAGTTGACTGGCTGATGGGAGGACGCCCATAGTCCACATTCAACTGCAAACCAAATAAAAGCACGCTTTAGAATCAAAGTAAGGAACATTAAAGAACTGACATTTGCAAAATAACCATTTGGTACCGCAGTTAAAAGATGCAAAAGTGTGAAATCTAGTGACCCCCGATCATGATTGTAATAAGAGATTTGCAATATAACACTACTAGAAAATGACGTCCAAATCAACACTTAATGGACACTTTCTTGTTGATTTGGATAGTTGAATGTCCATTTTCACATGTAGGTGTCAACTGTATGCATGCATGTTGGTCAAGAATGTGACATGTTTCTATTGATTTGGATATTACATGTTCATTGCAAATCGAAACTGGCCTTTATTATACTCACAACTATTGAATCAAGACTATGTATTTCCCAATCCGTACACTTGAATAGTAATCTAGAATTTCTCGTGTGCTATGTTGAGACATACTGGAAAAACACATTCTGCATTTGCAGTTTTATACTTTCACTACTTACTTTACTATATGATTAGAATATTTACATTCAAAAGCAATATAATACATTCCCACTCTTTTATTTGTGCACATAGAAGTCTACAACAGAATCAGGCAAGGTTTTTGAAGAAAACAAAGATACACAACAATTTATTTCTCAAAACAGTTCCCACATATTTCTACAACATTTCAAGTACACAAGGCTACCCTGAGGCTCTTCCCTTACATGATGGCACTGCAAATCTAGGTCACTTTCAGATGCACAGCACTATTTTATAGCCATAGCATGTTTAAAAAAGCCTACAATGAACTTCTACAAAACTAACTCTGCACTAACTAAGTCATTCCTCAAGCATACTTCTTGGATGTGCACAATATATAATTTCAATCACAATGAAGTAAGCTAAAACATAAGTGAAACTTATAACTTACAATTCTCTCAAAATTCCCTTCCTCACCAACAAATAGAACATGTTGTCAATTGACGTTAGCTTCTTCTCAATTGCTCCTTCATATAAGTTAACAGTCAGTTCTTCTTTGCTTCCTACTGTTGTCATTCTAGGTACTTCTTTTCCATTCCTAAAAACAAGGATACAGAACAAGTACTTAGACTAGTAGATGGGTAATACAAAAAATTAAACATTAAAAATTGTGTCACTGTTCATTGAAATACATTCTCCTATGCAACCATGTAGGTACTTAAGGTAAACAAAATATGACAGTCATAATGCCTCCTTCACATTCTGGTGGAATTTCATATTTTCTCCCATGACAAATGGGAACAGCAATTGAAATTTTATAACCCTGACAAAGTTTAAATTTCCTATGAATTTTTAAATTGGGCTACCTAATCGGTTTTCAACTCTCCTCAAACTACCTCTACACCAAACAAACTTGTGTCAATAATAGTCATCTTATCAAGTATATAAGATGAAAATATTTCCTAACATGTCCATAAATTAAAGGAATAATTGCACTAATTCTCATAATTATTTTACACCTGGAAGGTAGAGGTTGCTACAATTATCACTGAGAACTCCATGACCTCTAAACACCTAAGGCATTGATTTTTCCCAATGACCACAATAAAATTAGGTCTCCCTCTTAGTCATTACCAAAAGTCTAGCATGGGTTCCTATGACACTCTTATGGATGGTTCCTACATGTTTGCTTTCTGTAGTTAGATTGTCATGGGCTCTTTTAGCTATACTACAAATGTCTATTCACTTCTACAAGCCTAGTTTTGCATTTGACAAACTATAAGGGAACTACACCTACTTTAGACCCCTTTCTAAAATAACCCCTTACATATTCTTGCCTAAAACGTACTGAAACTATTCCTCAGACTCTACAGTCACTTTTACAAACACTTGTTTCCAGAACAATGTGAATATTGATTGTTTATTCATACAATGTCCAAAAATTGCATTCTCATAGAATCTAGAATCCCCTTCCATAGTTCCACCTACCAATAAGACTCCTCCAACAAATGGAGATTTTATAGTAAGTAGCATGTACAATTGCTAATTCAGTTGATTTCAGCTGTAGATACTTTAGGTGTTCTAGCATTGATACTTCTCACTTCTACAACTACCTTTGCATCTACAACCATTACATGTACCATTTTAAGATTTCACTGGCGTCCTCTTAGCTGCTGACAATGACTTTGACTTGTTTTTGACCTTCTTTAACTACTGCACTCACTTCACTACATCTATAACAATACAACGTAACCCTAAAGCGCTCCGACGTCCATATTTTGGACGATGAACAGAGGCCTTCAAGGCACTGTTTCATCCAACTAACTTCTCATTCATCCAATGTAATATTTGAATCTAGAGAAGACAACCGTCCTTAATGATCAAATTCATAAAATTCCAGTGAATGATATCTTTATACAAAGATACAAGCAGAAATGTGCAAAGATTTAGAAAAGGATTGAGATGTTCAGGGGTTATGAGATCTATATATTTCCAAGTACTACATTATTTTTATTCTTATTTTTATTTTTTTCAATTCCTTCAAGCACTCTTCCAATTCTACATGTAACCTCCTGTCATACCACATTACTTTAGCAAATCGCATGCACAAAAACATCACTGTTCTGCAATCTATAACTTTGCAGGACACCAAATCCTATAGAGAAAGTAGGACCCCCTGCATTAATTCTATATTCTTTGGGTTTGATGGTAAAAAAGAAAACCTTCTTTTTCTTATGTTCTTTCTACATTATTCACATGTCCTACCTAATTTGGGCAATCTAACAGCAAATACAAATTCAGAATTCCACTATTTCACCGTGATTGGAAATCATAAAATCCTTGCATTTTCCCTAGGGTTAATTCCATCACTTTGTTCCTCCCACTTCAAATGGAGGATATCCTATCTTCCTTCAACTCTTCCTTCTTTGAATTCAATTGGCAGACAAGAAATTCCGAGACATGATACTTACCAGCTCATAAGCTCTATTTCTTCACTCCTCGTCCTCCGATGACTCCCCTACATCCCTGTCAAACAATTCCGGATTCTCTTCTGACTCATGGAAAAATTGGTTTAGTTCGACGCTCTTTCCACTTGGCAGTGGGTTTGGATATGACTTTGCAAGTTTGGTTGCCCTTTGAAGCCCCTCAAAGTTAGAATCTCTTCCCATGGAAAAAATTTCTGGCTCCTCATCTTGAACCATTTTAGTGTCGTGTCGACGGCCTCTCACCTCTGTTCATAGAACTACTTTCCATGCAGGGTCTTCTTCATCATCACTAAAAAACACTTGGTGACAATGAATTGGAAATGAAAACGATTCATATCCAGAGGGGACATGGGCTCCAAAATTTGCCATGGTAAAACCCCATTTGTCTTTCTTCACAGTAGCATTCTGACCTCTATAGTTAGCCTTCATCCAATCACAAACAAGAAGGACTACACAATGTCTTCTATAGTTCAACTCTACTATCTCTAAGATTTTGCCAACATATTCAAGGTATGCTGTTATTAGGTTGTGGTCTTGCCTGCCAAAGCGACAAGCTTGTCAAAAAATAGCTGCTACTCCTGAGTTGCAAGTACTTCTCATACCTTGTTCTGCACTTTTCACTCGAAAGTGATATCTGTATGCGTACATGCTCTTAAATGCCTTTGTTTCAGCTGAAGGTAATTGTGAAGAATCTTGAACATCCTTCGGAACCATAGTTCCTTCCTGCATAGCATTCTGAACTTCTTCTTGAAGCCACTCAGCAAAGCAAGGAATCTCTTCCATTCCCGGAGGATATGGCACCCCTCTCCTACCATTTCAGGATGGATGCCTCCTATGAAAATCGTTTCGAGCACTTGTCCTCTCTTGCACTACCCACTGATATCTCCTGCAGCATAGTATACCAACTTATACCTCAGTGGGTAGTGCAAGAGAGGACAAGTGCTCGAAACGATTTTCGTAAGAGGCATCAAATTAGTACCTTCCATTGAACACATTCCCAGTGCACCATTTCATAGTCATACTACTACATATTCTGCACATTCTTGCTCTATGAAGATACAGTAACAAAGGCAAAATTCACACTTTCAGTCACATCAGTAAATGCTAGCTCCGAGACAAAACATGATTACGCATACTCATCATAAGCCATGTCTATGTATACTAGAACTTGGTGTGCAATTTTCAATAGGGGTTGCCTTCCACATTGTCTCCATGACCTATGGATGTAAGCCACGTTTCCATTTCATTACTATGATCTTTAGGCATGTTCTCTTCCTTTTCCATATTCCTATCCTTCATTTCTACTGGTCTACACATTGCCAGACTCTCAATTACCCATTCACTTAACAAGTACTGCAGTACATATGCAAACCAATCTCCTCTACAATTGAATGTGCTTGTAAAACAATCATCACACAGAGGTACATTTTTCTCTCTTCAATGCACTCATGCTGTACATTGAAGGAGATGTGTCAGTTTCTCTAACCAATGTGTTTGAACTTCAAAATTCTTTAACTAATTACACCAAGATTCAAGAAATAAAAAACGACTCAAATTTCATGCCCATTCTAATGTTGTTCTTACCATAATTCATTGAAATCTTTTTCAATGGGTTCAAATTCCTTGAACAAGAAACAAGCTTTCCAATGGGCGGTTTAAGAGCAGAGTACCTTACAGCATTGTGTTCAGACTACTTCTATGCCACTCTTCCTTTTCACAATGCAATACAATCTTCCTACACTATCACTCTGTAAGCTATATAAGCTTTCTTTACAAGAACCTATGACCAGTCGGATTACTACTGTCCATAACTTTTACGATGTGTCCTCATCTTCTTTTCAAAATATTGCTGGAATAGAATTAAATAAAAGAAGAATTATTTCACTCTAAATGTTCAAAGCAATGTTACAGAACCAGAAACATGTACGTCCATTACCATTATATAAAAGGTTAGACTTAATCACCAAACACAAAGAAATCCCTCCTCCATGAGTTCCATAAAAAAAAATACCATCATTCTTAAAGCAACTTCTCTACTACCTGAAGCAACAACTAACTTTCAAAAGTACTTTTCTACACTGCAGCCCAGATCAAACTTAATTTTATGAACCACAACTTCCTCAGTTTCTAACTTTTTAATTGAAGATGCAATCTACTCCATCCTCTTCAACAGCAGCACCCAATGGGCAACCCAAACTCCATGACTGACACATTCTTTGAATATGGATGGAGATTGGCACAAACAGTAGGTTCCTTGACATAATGGAATCATGTGACATGGCAATGGGCTCAATGACTAGACAAACAAATTTCTTTCTACAAAATCATAGTCAATAGAGACTTCTTTTCCAATAACATACCAAATTTGTCAATGTAAATGACTATACCTAGCCACAGCATGAACAAAAAAAACATTCACTTTCTAAGATGCATTGACATGAAAAGGTAGAAATTCCTCAAGCACTCGCTCAGAACTCCATGAACATCACCAAAGGTATTCACTTCCAAGAATACAAATAGAATTCCTGAAGGACTTGCTTGGAATTCCATGAAAATCAGCAAATGCATTTACTTCCAACACTAACCAGTCTAAACAGATGTTTGCTCTTTGTATTGAAGACTGTAGTTCTTGAGGGTCTAAATAAATAGAACCTATTTAGACCTAGTCTTCAATGTGATTCACGTTGACAGCATCACCCCCAACACCAAGTATGGCCTGACTTTACTGTCGTGCTCGTCTCATTTTCTACAGAAATTCAGTCATGGATTCCTAAAAATCCCTTAGTGGTCACTCCCTACATGTTAGTCAACATTTACCTTCTTATCAGAGGCTCCTTAAACGTATCAAATATCTCACAAAATGTAGTTGGGTTCATCTCCTTCAAACTCCTCTTCAAATTTTTAAGTCAACATTAAATAATTCAATGACTCTCTACATCCTCATACTCAAAGTAAAGCACCCACCATTCTAGAAGGTCCTCCACCAATTCATTTCTCAAATGTCTTGCAACTTCAAGACAATTGAAACTTTGGAAGTGTTACTATATTTTTCCTATACTATCAAACAATTACCTGAGTAATTTCTTAATCTCATGTAACTATAGGTAATTTCAAACACTTCTTGAAATCGCACGGTCCAAAGTATTGTCTAATAATACGTACTTTCACTATTCCTGATAGTGTATGGTTGGTTGCCTTTAGCCCTATTTTCCGCAGTCTCCAATTTCCAAGTACCTTCACATTTTGTCCTAAAAAGGCATTCTAAGAGACTCTACAATCCCCTTTTAACTTGACAAGAAACTCAAAAAATATATTTTTTGCACAATGTACTACTAACCAAAAGAATTGCTTTTTAGTGCAATTTTCGATGTCCTTACCTTATTTTGAAGACTAGAAGGGCTTCCTAAACCCTCCTAAGCTTGAAATCTCTTTAGATCTTGTTACACATAAAACAGTATACTCTAGAACTTATACATTAGAAATTGCAAAAACCTGCAAATCAATGTACTCAGATTTCTAAGTGTGACAAATGTGGAGAAAAACACTCTCTTGAATTTGTGACATCCTTTTTTTCCTAAACTCAATCTCTTCCTATACTTGTATGCAACTGTGGTCACAGAATATATTTGGACATGTGGACAATTTATGGTTGCTCTTTTCCCAAACTCTGCCTACCAAGTCCAGAATGAAATTCAATACTTCTTTGACCTTCACTAATAAGATACTATTAATGTATAGTAATTAGTCTAAGAAAAAATGGCAACCACTAGCACCCAACATGCTAGCAACAAACAACCACAACCTCTCCCTCTTTTCCTGACCAATGAACTCATACCCTACCTGAATCGGGACATTCCTATTCGAGAAGTAACTACAGCTCACAGAAGTTTCAAAAAACTAAAAAAAAAATTCTGGAAGATGAACCGCATTACATGTCTCTCTCTTTGTATAGAATGCAAGGACAGACTACAAATTGAACATTGACTACCCTTTAGGACAACAATGCAGGCAAAGACTACAGTCATCTTATCTACTGTTGAATGAACTGAAGAAGCAATCCCTATAAAAAATTAAATTTTACTTTATTCAATCTAATAGAAGCAAATGTTGATTTAAATGATCACTTCTCCAAACCACTACATTTCAACCTCATGAAGTGATATCAACATCCAAGACCATTTCAAAAATATGAAAGCACTAAGATGCCATGCCAAATCCTATTATCTTAAAAAAAAACATTGTAATTTGATTCAAGGAGTTCTCCTTCGTTACAAAGGAAACACCTCATAATTGGTCGACTTCAGAAGGGACTAATTTTCCCTCTTCCACATGTAGTTACAGATGAGTAAGTTCTATTTACAATCACCTCAAGCATTCATTATACAATTACATTTCATACTTCAGCTTATTTTTCATGCACTGGTCTTTGCTGAAGCTCCAGGGAAAGATGCTTCAATGCCAATAATATTGAAGCATTCTGTCCTTCTTTGAGTCTAACTATCTGTACCCTTGACAACATTAATAAGCAACATCGTGATATGGTAAAAAATAATACCACATTTACAATGAACTTGCAAAAACATTCAGAAAAACTTAGTGGTGATAGGGATCCATGTGTGCCGCATTGTCCAGAACAAAGTCATGCATCGAAATCCTCAACGCATCAGACAACACCTTCCGCTTCCCTTTCCCTTCCAATATCTCATCCACCATTGTCGGCTCCTCTTCGTTGTTCCAAACCCTTCTTGTTGTTAGGTTGTATTCAGTCATATATTCTGTGATGAATCCGAGTGCTTCATCTATTTGATATCCCTGTGCAATACAACCTTCTGGTTTTGCTAGATTTCTGACATATCCCTTTAGTGTCTTGAAGTACCATTCATACGGGTACATCCACCTTGTATGAACGGGTCCACACAAAAACAGCTCCTCCACTAAGTGATTTGGTAAATGCAACATGATGTCAAAGAAGGAAGGGGGCATTTCCTTTTCCAACATGCACATTGTTTCTGCACAATCTGATGTCAATTGCGCCTTGCTGTCAATGTCCATTGTTTTAGCACATAATTTCTGGAATACTCTACTCAAACGTATTAGTGTTCCTGTCAAAGCCTTGTTGGACACCTTTCTGAAGCATAATGGTAAAATTTGCTGTAAGAGCACATGAAAATCGTGTGATTTAAGGCCATTAAATTTGCCTTTTTCAATTTTCTTATGAAGAGTTGATACGTAATGAGTTGGTGTCCTCAAGGACTTCATCACTCCTAGAACCTTTGCTTTATTGTCCGATTAGAAGATATACGATGCGTCAGGCATGTACAACCTATCTCGGTTCGGGCCAAGCGGTTGCAAGTGCAGATGCGATCGAATGCCACGAGCCTGCATGTCTGCTCTCACAACTGGTGTGTCTTTTTCGCCAAAATTTGCTTTCAAAAAGTTTTCTGCAATATTTTTCTCACAATGCATCACGTCTAACACGTGACGTACTAGAAGATCCTGGTCACACAAAATTCCAAATTAAATTAGATATATAATGCACTTACGCACTTATAACTGACAACATCATGTACAGCAAGAAGAAAGGAATATGGAACTTCTAAGTTCAAAACCCACATCCTAATTTCCACTACTGAAATCCATTTTTCAATAAATTGTACAATAAGACAGGTCTTCCAACAACTAGATTTGACATTATTTTTCAATCTCCCATTTCCCCCAGCAATTCAAGAGTTAATATTTTACATACCTTGACTTCTTCAGAGTTAACTTACTAAGTTATTGACCTCTTAAACAACTCCCATGTCAAACTCAATTGGCATCCCCTTATATTTCCTTTGCCAAACATGAAACACATAAACGTAATTTACAAATTTGATGTCTAATTGAGTAGGTAGTGACTAGTGAACGCCTCAGTGATTTCCTCTCTGTGTGATTCAACAAATTAGTTCGTTGCATTCGCCTTCCCATCTTCTTGCTTCCAAGAAGACGATACCAATTGCTTTCCATTCAAGTCAACTTCTTTGTAATTCATGTATGGAAGTTATAAAATAATGGTGCCAGATATATTTCTTTGTTATTACAAATGAGTCTTCAAGCCACACCACTTCAACAATTGAATGTGAAAGACCTTCTTGAATTTCCACCAAATGTACGTTGCATTAACTACTTACAAAAAGCAACTTCCTCATGATTTCCAATTTCTCTCTTCTGTTTCACTCAACAAGTTCTTAATGAACACAATATATCACATAGAATAATATCACGCAACAGTAGCAAGGAGCCAAAATAAGATCCCCATTTTCCATCACAAGGTTGTTTAAAATTGTCATATTCATCTTAAGAATTCTTCTTGTTTTTAAATGTTGCACTTCCACTCATGCATTAAGACTTTAAAAAAAAATTAAAGTAGCACGACATGATAAGGGCCACCAAATCACTTTGAGGCAGTTGAAGATGTTGCCTACATCTTATTTAATTTAATATGACCTCTAGTTCTAACCCTTCAAGCTTTGCATTCTAATCTCTATAACTCGATACATTAACATACGGAAATCTAATTTCCTATTAACACCGTTACAAACGATCCTGACTAAACTAATCTTCAAATTTCTTTTTCAAAGTCTAATATGGAACTCCAGAACAACTACTCAGCATTAAAAAGTTTAACAATTACAAAAATAAAAACAACAGCTTCAGTGTCAAAAAACCTAGCCTTTACAACGCTTCCACTTCTTCATGACACTAGTTAGCAACAAAGTATGGTGTATGAGGCACTTATAGCTCTAGGACAAAAACGGAAATTTATTCATTGCCCACTATTATTCAACCTCTCTTCTACGTGATCATCATTTACTGACGCCACTCAGCGAGTCATAACCTTTCTATTTTAGTTTGCGGACCTCAAGCCGTATGTTCTCTTCAGAACTTATAAGTCGCTCAGTACTTCACAAAGTATCTTCTTGCACTCACATATTCCTTGCAATTCGTCCTCCAACTTCCCTACAAGTTCTTGACAGCTTTCACACATAGATGATTGCTACTTCCTTCATTATTCATAACCCTTGCTCAAATGTAATATATGTTTTGGATTCCATGTCATTCCACTTATGTCGATACACTCCTGAAATTTTCTAAATCCACCACATCTTCTTAATGTTCATGGAAACTCCATCCATTAATATGCACCCTAAACCAGGAAATGCACCACTACTGCAAACGGAGCCCTACTTCTACTAGAAATCTAATTTGGGAAGGTACCGTACATGGTGACTGCCAATAAGACAACTGAAAGCTGGAGTTCCAGACCATTTCTAATACTTTGCATGTCTACTTATAGTCTGATCCTGTAGTCTCACTACCAAATGCTTCATTTAGGTGCCAATTCATCTGCCTCTAACTTTCTTTTACAACATGCTCTTATACCCGTACTACCATTTTCTAATGAGCCATACATAGACTTGAAATTTCAGTTAATCATAGACTTCAAAGACCACTACAAATTATTTAATTGCCAGTGTTTTACTTTGGGGCACAAATCTGATTTACCATTTCAAAAATAAAAAATAAAAAAAAGACCACCTTCAATTATAATAGCTAGTGATTCATAAATAAAATACACAGTCACATTCAGATCTTGAACCCATCTCTGCACTCCATTTCTTTAATTCCTCAAACCTTACTAAAAAAGTCCTTGAACTCAGGAATAGAGTGGACTTCCCTTTCAGGTGCTTTACAATGAAGGGCAAAAACCTAGCAAAAACAATTCAATTTTACCAATGAGGAAGTTCACGATTTGATTTATCTTCTCCATGAAAAGGGACTGACACTACTCAATCTCGTAAGTCAGGTTCCACACTAGCAAATCATGATTTACAAGACAAACTTCTCTCTCACCTGATGCACCTTTTACACTACGTCATTATTCAATAGTACAAGGTCTTCTATTGCTTTCATTTTGCAAGGGCATTCCCGACATCTTAAGTACTTAAATTCTTATCACTATAAACACACAAAATACTTTAATTCTCATTATTATAACAAACAATGTCACTAACACTTTGAATGCCAGACTTTGGAATCTATAAATGAAATTTCATTACAGCATACAATTCAGTGAAAACTTACCTTCCAATAAGGCAAATTGAAGAAAATACTGCGCCTCTTCACACCATGTAACTTAACTGGATCATCACTAGAATTCTCCACTCCTCCATTTGCAAGGAACAATGATCGCTGTGAACTCCATTGAAGGACTTCTTCCTCTGTAGGTCTAGGTGGAGCAAATTGCCACTCTTGGTTTTAATTAAATGAGGCCCTAGCTCTCTGGAATCTGTGATCTCCTGACAAAAAACGTCTTCCACCTAAGAAGATCATTTTTCCTAGAAGTCGGGCATGTTCAGCGCAAGTCTCAGGACCACAAAGTGGGCTTGCTTTGTAGCCGTGAACCTGTTGTCCAGAAAGTAAACCATATGCAGGGAAATCATTTATAGTCCACATCAATATAGCTCGTAGTGTGAATCTTCTCTCAATCGGAGGTTTTGACATATTCACTGCCGGGATTCCGCTCCAGAGCTTTAGCAAGTCTCTGACTACTGGGGCTAGAAAAATATCTATATTGTCTGCAGTGGGTGCTAATGGACCAAGAATCAGAACCGCGAGTGAAATAAAAAACTTCTTCGTCAATAGCCATGGGGGAAGATTGTAAATGGTAATCAGTAGGACCCATGTGGAGTGTTTGATTGCATTATTTTTGAAAGTAATAATGCCATCACCCACCAGTCCAAGACAAAGATTAGTCAACACTTCAGCAAAATCAGGATACAATCGGTCAATGGTCTTCCACTATTTGTTATCAACTACAAAACGCATTCTCCCATCTCGCGATTTGTTAGCTCCATGCGAGGTCATGTATTTTGCAATCTCAGGACATTTGAACATCCTCAACAAATGCTTCACTATATCAAAGGAACGAACTACTCTGTGGGGCACTTTATTGGAACCTGGAATATAACATGGATGCTAGCATGTTGGACACTCATGTAGATCTTTATTGTCCCCTGTCATAGCACAGAAAGTACAAAATCCTTCTCTAAAGCCTTAATGGACCCTAAAGTAACTCGTGTATTGTTCCGCAGAGATCTCGGTGAAATTCTACTAAGTGGTCGGAATGCAGTGAATTGGTATCCCAAAACAAACCCCAAGTACTAGTCTAGACCGGATCCAGTTTCAGTAATCCGAAACCGGAAACTCTTTTTCCGATTATATATCCGGTCTAGAGTATGTAACTATATGTAATAAATTCGAGTTTAACCTCTGGACCAAGAGGGATCTACAACTTTGGGCTTCAGGAAGGAAGCTTAACTCCTACCCTCCAAATTTTAACGTGTTAAAAGATCTACGATATAAACTTGAAAAGAAAACTTTGACAAGAACAACGAGAAAGAGACTGTCCTCACAATTAGACCGGATGGGCTACGCAGGCTAGCAGGTCACGCAAGAAAGTCTGGATTCTCCTAACAATTATTACAATGACAAACTACAGGACAATCAACGGCCTAGGTAGAAAAGGGGCGTCAGGAAAAAATGGGAGAGCTATAATACTTCTTGACAAAAGCAGCTTCTTGACAAAAGCCAGCTCTAATCCTTGCAAAGAAATCCTATTGTATCCTGTCTAACACGCAATCTCTCCAGGGACTGGATATTTCCTGTATCCGGGTTTCACTTCCTCCTTACCCAAATCTGCACGATCTCACTACTCTCATGATAGCACGGACAAGTGCTAAAAGGTACAGCTCACAATTGTAAATTGGAAAACTCCAATGGCATTTGCAGAAAATTGGGAATACAAAGTATGGAAAATGCTACCCGGATCAAACCTAAAATCCGCCTTTAAATACTAAACTACACCTCAAACTCAAAATGCACATAAGGCTAAATACAGCTAATGGAATGACACGTTTCATTCCTAACTTCATGTCTAATTTAGATAACTTAAGCTACAGTCAAAAAGCTCCCACTAAAAGTGGATCTTAGATCCTAAAAATCCGGAATCAACTTGAGTCCTAACTCCTTCTAAACTAAAAATATACCTACACATCTACTTGTCAAAATTAGGCATGCAGACCTACAATCACTGTCAGAACCTTCACCTACTTTCTAATCTTCTTAACTGGAGAAAACCCCACCTTTGTTGGTCCCTTCCGGGTCAAGGGCTTCTTTCTGGCCTGCGACCTGGCAATTTGTTTGGACCGGGCTTTGGCCTTCTCTCTGGCCACCTTCGCCTTTGTCGCTCGGGTCTCTGCCAAGGTCTGGACGGGATCCGAATAAGGTTCAGAATCCTGGTCGGAACCGGATTCCTCTTCATCATAGTCGAAATCCTCTTCTTCCTCCTCCTCCTCCTAAACCTTGATGAATTTCTTTTTGGCCGACTGTGACTCAAGAACCTTTCTCTTATGCGGGACTGGAGCAGGCCTTGTTATCTTGCTCTGAGGTGTTGCATCTCCTCCAGCCGGTTTTCTGATTAGGTCCTTACTCAGTGAGCCAGAAAAAGTGCCGCGACCGACTCCAGTCTCTGTCTTCACCACAGACTGCATCAGGGTCGTCATCTTCCCTGCATCTCCAAACTACACCTTCTTTCCGGGATTTTTGGGAGAAAACTTGGAGGGTGAGAGGACACTGATCTGCTTCGCCTTGGCACTCTCTTCTGGAATGGACCCTCCTGGTCTGGTTGCCGGTTCTGGTCCTTGTGCCTTTGCTGGATCCGGTCCCGTCACCTTCGTGATCTCCAAATCATCATCCTCCGGATCCGAGTCGATGACTTTGGTGATCTCCACCTCAGTCTCTTGCACTTGACTTGTGTTGGCTTCTTAGTGCTCCTCTGGTACAGGTAGGTTTGGTTGCTCATGAGAAATCTCACCTTTACCCTTGTCCTCTGCTGTTGGCTGCTGAACTGGTTCGTGATCCGGTTCCGGTCTTAGTGCAGGATCACTTCGAGGGTTTACCTCGCGCATCACTTCTCGCAGCTGCTCCAGTGTGGACTCCATCTTCTTGTGATAAGTCACCATAGCCAGTATGAGCTTCTGATGCAGCTGTCGTCCTTCCACCATTACTTGTTGGTCAAACAAGTTAGCCTTGTTGACAACTTCACCCGGATGGGTGATGAATTCCCGGATTCGGGAAATGGTGTCTTGCATCAGCTTGGAGAACGTTTTCTCCTTTTCCACCTCTTCTGTTTTCTGGCGCAACTCCTGTTTAAGAGTGGCCACTTGGCCGGAAAGCTTTGCCAATTCTTCCTTTTTTTCATTCTTCTCCTTCTCTCAGGTAAGCCATATTACCAACGTTAAGGCTTGAGCTGGGTGGACGGCGCCCATTGTGGTGCAGATGGTCTGTAGCGCCCCTCGCTCTATTGCGTATCGGTTCCTGAAGTCGCTCAATTCTCGGGTGATTCTCTCTAGCGGCTCGTCTCCCTAGACCGGATCAGTATCCTTGGTCTGCTCTTTCTCTACCCGACCCTTTCCTCTCGTTTCCTCACTCTTATCATCATCTTCACTCTCTTCCTCATTGTCCTCAGACTCGCTCTGCTCATCCTCATTATCTCCCTCATCTGAAGATTCTTCCTCATTTCCGGTCTCAGGATCTAAGTCTGGAACTTCAAACTCTACCAGGGCAGCAGCGGCCTCATACTCTACCTCTTTCTCTTTTGTCATCACCCCCTCAGAATGATACAGATGAAACAGGAACGGACAGATGGCAGAAGGCTTGGCCTTCCCAACATTATTCACCATTTTCAGTACTTGGTCCTGGATGACCACTCCCCAATCTACTTTCCGGTCTCCTGACAATGCGCCAAATATTGTGTTGGCTAATGTCAGAGAAACTTGGCTTGGCCTTTCCAGGTTGAGAATGGCCAAGACATACTGTAACAACTGCTTCTCTCCTTGATTGATACAGTCGGTGACTGAGAACCCGTCTTTCTTACTAATTGGGTTTCGGAACTTACCCACCATATACTGGTGTTTCCGGGATGCACTTCCTTCGCCTTCCTGGCCGAATAGGTAGACCTTCCTCCACATGTCCGCCATCCATCGCTTGGGCTTTGCACGGATTGTGGTCGCGGCGCGAGTTGGCGCTCCAGGCCTCAATTCCGCCACTATTGCTTCGCTTCTGAAGTCCCACGGTCGGATCAGGAATCCAGCGCACCCCATCTGCTCCAAGTCTTTTTTCAGCTCCGCCAGCTCCTTCTTGTCCTTGGGCAATCGTGACGTCACATACCAGAGTGAGATGGTGACTTCCCCGCTCTGACTTCAGCCATCTCTCCTTCTGTTAGGATGCGGCCGGTCTACTCTCGGAAATTGGAAAAAGAGTGGTCTTCACGGCTCTCTCTTTCTCTCTTTCAGTTGTGCAGCACTAATGCTAAGCTGGGATGCTAGCAGACCTCTCACTTGCGCTCAATGTTCCTCAAGCACTCTCTTCCGCAGTCCGTCAACTCAAAACCCAATATTGATGCTCAGACCGGAAACCAGTAATGCTGCACGTTGCTCCAACTTTCAGTCAGGGTAGGAAAATGTGAGTGATCAGTCTCTGGACGGATGGGGTTTAAGAGAGCCAATCCCAGCTGCTCTTAATGATTCCCCTAATCCAGGCTTTGCCCGTTAAACCTACCCGTTTAGGATTTCCGTTCACTAATGATTAGAACGTTCCATAGTTCCCTAGGGTTAAGTAGGTCACCGTTGGATGCCAGTTCCTGTTACCCCTTTCCTGATCCGGTCTAGGCGAATTCGAACTTCGATTCCTTGTTTCCGGTACATTCAGTTAGCCTTTACATCGATTCTTGATCAGTCCACTTCCAGTTTCCGGTTCTGAACATTAGACGGTCTATAACTATCTTAAAATCGAAAAAATTTACTGCTAAGAAGAATATTATTCCTTCATTTATATTTTAAATTAGTAAAAATAGATTTTCAGGTTCTGACATCCCCCTCATATAGAATGTGGCCTTCAGGTATGCACTTGGCGATGATTGAGGCCCCACTTCATGAGCATGGTCTTTATCTTGTATGAAGTTCGTGGAAAACAATTTGAAGTGGGCAACAAATCACCAGCTATCCAGGTCAAGAGTGCATCAAGAAAAGTATTTGGAACGGAGTAGAGGCTACACAATGAGAAGAGAACAATACCACATTGCAGACGATTTAAGGTATTGCCTTCGAAGGTTTTCTCAATAGAATCCCTTAATAAGTTTTCCACATTCACTTCATTGAAATCATCATCTCCTTCCAAGTCCATGCCGTCTCCAAGTACTTCCTACTCGTCATTCAAAACATCATTGTGAATGTCGTCAAAACGCATGAAAGCATCTCTGACCATGCCATCGCTATCCACGGTAGCCCTGTCTGGCCTAGTGAATTCACCGTTGCCACAGTCGTTGTCTTGATTACGGTAATGCTCTGCTCTTCTATTTGGAGGTTCATAAGGCCCTTGCAAATTGACCCCATCCATTGTCTGGAACAAAAATCAAAGAACACATCAGCTGTTTACCTACCTTCAAATGTCCATATAGAAGATTCCATTCATGCCTACTATATTGAATCTCCTCGTCCACAGCATTAACATATGAACTCTTCACTTACTAAACCACTTTACTGGACAGCATAAACTGCCCTATAATTTCAAGACATTAAATGTTTCAATGTCTAATATAAGCAGCGGTCATAGTCCTCCGATCATAAAAGTTATTGTGCTGTACTCACCAGGATTGGATAGATGAGGTAAGGATCTCGACCATTTCTAATATGATGCTTTGCTACAGTGGAAAACTTCCTCACTACCGCGCCTTGACATACATTGCAGGCACATGGATATTCATGTATTTATAACCTATTTGCGATTGAACGCTCGATATGGTAAGCTGAACAAAGTCTCATGCACATCCTGCACATTAATTTCAATAAGATATATTAGCAAGCATCTTGACTGTACCAAGAACTTATTCTGCGCTACAACATATTTTTTCATAAGTCCCCTCAGTAATGTTCTCTTCCACTTAGACAAAATAGGCTTCCAGACTAAAGGAAATAATTAAGTAATTCATTTTGTTCAGGAAGTCCATTTCTGCTCCTACTTAGTAGTGAAACCTCTACAGACATGTTGGTCGATGCATGACAAGAAATTCCTGTCTCCTACTTCTTATTCACATGGAGTGTCTGCCACTCACGTGTTTCTCTAGATGAAGGTCATTTGCATCCTCAGTTGGTAAATATAAACTTTTAACTTTGAATATATCTAACTGAACCATAGAGTTTTTCACCAAAAGCATTGGTGCAAATGTGTTCACACCAAGAAGCACATATTTCATGATGTCCTAGTATGTGGGTTGAAGGCATCTGCATTTGAATTCCCAAAACAAATGATAACACATTTGCTCCTTCTATATTGCGTTCTCAAGGAACCTAGTCTTCTATTCTACCTCATTTATTGTAGATTACAACTTTTTTCTATGACAAAGACTTCATCATCCCTAACGATTTCTACTCTACCGTTATACTCCTGCCCATCATCACCATCATTGAAAACGGCATTGAACATTGACAAGACCATGTATTGAGACTGCATTGAATAAAGAATGCATAAAGTGATAAAACATACCTTGCTTGCTGCCTTCCCAGATGGTATTTTCCCGTTTCCAACTACGTTGACGGCTGCAGGTGTACTTTCTGAACACCAGAAATTTTATAACAACATCAACATATAAACAATGACAACGTAGTTCACAACAATTACAACTTAGTGCTACAAACAATCCTCTTATATACAGTTGGTACTTCATCGTTGTATGAGCAAATTCTCATGCACACATTCTCTGAAAAAGCGTAAGGTATGGTTCAAACACAGACCCCATACAACAAGGCGAACATGTTGTTCCTAAGAGATGAAAGTGTCTCAAAGAAACTGTAGACGATTCTCCCATTATGATCATGCTTTCTTAACGGACGAGGTCATTGTGAGTGGTCATTAGTAATTATTACAACTTTTAAATCAACCTTGTTGTTGTAAGTATGATTACGTCATTTCCCACTCCCAAAAATAACTTTCCATTCTGCGAAAGGATAGACCAATGATTCCTACATTCACCAAAGGTCAAAATCCTTGCTGCCAAATGAAGCCCAAAGGTGATTAAGAGCTCACAGAATACTCATTCTCTCAATTGCTAATTGATATTCATTCTCGTAATTGATTAGTGCATAGTGCTGCAGTGGTTACTGTGTCCCTAAATTTCCAAGAAGGTTACATGCAAGGTAATTGCATACATGCCACTGAAACAAGTAGGACCTCTCCTACTCGAAGTCTCCTTGAATACATAAGGGTAATATATCTAATGAGACTCCCCTTTTCCGTCTTCTATTTCTGTACTCTTTGCCGCCATAACTTGAATAATATTTGAAGCTAATGCCTCACATGCATGCAATTTCCCAATTTTAAGAATTCAAAGTATTGCATTGTCTGTTGTCGAGAACAAGTATATATTTCTTCACTCTGTGTTACTGACTATGTCTAAGCATTGTCAGTATGCTTCAAACTGAGTACTCCTAGTTTAATGCCACAGAGATGTGACTTTGTAAGCCACTTCGGCAAAGTGTAGTTGCTCTAATGATTTGTTAAAGAAGAGTGTCAAAGGTATTATATTCCTACATAATCCAAATACTAGCACAGTTGCACGTCAAAATTGGAACCACATCAGACATCATTCAAGTGATATAAATTAATGAACCCTCTTCAAAAGTAAAATTGAACAAGTTCCCGGACATTAATAACTACTTCTGCTTTATTGCCCACAATATGAAGATTATTAAGCACATCACTTGAGCAAATTAATAACTATAAGAATATAGTACAAGTTCTAGAGATTTAGAAGATGAGGAATGTAATCACATACCTCGTATTCTTATGTTGTTAATGCACAAAGTAGTAAGCACTCTTAGATCCCAACTTCCCCATGTGCAAGGCAACTATCTGAATAGAATAGAATGAAGAAAATAGTCATTACAAAGACAGACTAATAGCTTATATATGCTTTCTTGAACATAAAGGTATATGTAGCCATACAAGTGTTATGCGTGCAATCTACTTGAAGAGCAATATTCATATACGCTCATGTATTTAGTAGCAAAGCGCTCTTACAATTGAGGAATGACTTTCCCTTTTGAACCAGCAGGGGGCACATTTCTATACTCACAGGTGTCTACCAGCAGAACTTGAAACTATATTAGGAGTGAATTAGCCTTCTCTAGGAGCGTGCACAAATCACCAAGCATGCATGTCCCGCAGTTGCTTTTTCATCTAAACCTTCCTATTCTGAGTACAACTATACTCTGGCAAGCTTCCTCTCATAACATTCATTGCATGAGGAAGATTACAGTGCACACACGTGTACTGAGGATGTGGAATGCCTTTGCAAATTCCATGGCACTCATCATTTAACATGCGTACATCTGCCTTCTTTCCAAGATTTTCATTACTATTCATTTCCTTTCAAACAATCTTGCGCACAGAGTACCCATATTCCTGCATGTTCATCACTCATAAGTTGCAATGCATGCATTATTTGTTACAAGTGTATGAACCTATTTCCAAGCACTTTCAATAGGGACGAAGTTCTAATGCACCCAGACTATTCAGTATATACATATTTCAAAAATAGAGGACATGGACATGAAAAGTACAACTATATATTACGTCAAACACACACTACAAATTGTAAATGCTTCTACGCTTTAAATTAGGTTATCTAAATAATCCTTCCATTAAAAATAACTAGGTTCATGGTCTTCCCATTCTTGCAGTGACTTTCTCCTCTCTTACTACTAACAACATCACTTCCATATTTGTCAATATGATGACAAACTCCAAGGGTGTAGGAAGGACTCACAAAGTGCAATAAGATGTACTCATGTGCCGCCTTCCCAGATGTGCTACTAGGCTGCCGTATTCTTTGCAAACACCTACAGGACTTACAGAAAACACTTATTACTTCTAAGTGGGATTATGAAGCTGGAATCAGAAAGTTTGTCTGCCTCTTCCAAATGAAGAACATCACCGCTTCATATTTGTAATGGGTCAAAATAAATTCAACAAAAAAAACCCAATAACATACATAGTACACTATTGTAATTGTTGAAATGAAAGTTCCTTAAACTTCATTTTATTTTTCCTCATGCACCGCAAGATCCAATGTTCGACTGCTAGGAAAAAAGGTATACATTGTCCTATCAATATATGGGATTTCAAACTTAATTTTGGAAAGTAATGTCACGATTGTCATTCAAACAATACAGCATTTCAAAATGAACACTCAAAGGCAATACCAAAACAAAATTGCACCAATGCCCTAATTTAGTCAAGAACAGGGTTGTCAAATGTCCAAACACATGGAATACTAAGCAGCCATGTACTAGCCACTGATTTTTTCCATGAACCCCCTCTGCTAACATGATTCTCTCTACTTCATACCAAATGAAATTAATGAAAAATAAATTAGCACTTGAACTGCGTAGTTCTCTAGTTCTCTTTGGAACGGACAGTATAGGAGTAAACAATTGTAAGCCGGAATTAAAAGATATTGCAAAACCTTACCATTCTCAACTTTTACTTCTGAGCCCGCTCCCACAAAAGGACAACAAATTCTAGAACACTAAATTATTCCCCGCCCTTCCCCAGCTTCTATATGGAACGAACCCCTACATTTCTATTCAAAAGAAATATAGCAATAGAGATGCACATGCCTCCCGAGCTCTTCAAAATCACCGACCGCTTACTACAATGCTGTAAACATTGTGAAGGTACATTGACTTCCAAAATATAATTACCTACTCCATCACAGAGGATTTCTTACAACAGAAAGTAAAACTTGAATTGCACACAAAGGACACATTTCTAAGCTTACAAGTTCAAGGAAAGCTCGATCAAGCCAAACTGTGGTTTTCCTAAAACCTGCGGACATCTTCTATCTACATTGCTCGTATTCGTGAACACGTCACAGGTATGCAGATAGTGTATGTCGTTGAAGGTAGGAAATGCATTTCACTTTCCTTGCAAACCTTCCATTCTAGCTTCACTTTCACTATCTACTGGGATATAATTGCATAATTAGAGAAACCTTAGACAGAGATGAAATTCTAAGTTGCTTTGCAATTATCTAAAATGTTTTAGACTGCCACCATCTAGCAAAATTGCAATTACTTAATAAATCTTCAGAAATCACTTCTTTGATGATTGGAACATGATGACTAATGTAAACAGCCTGCCGAAAATATCAATGAATTGATCATAAAGCTCAAAGCATGATACAGTTTGGCGCTAAGCTTCTCACCTGCACTTCTAGACTCCTTGTTCCACTTGCTGCTCTAGCATAGTGGTGAAAAATTTAATTTCTAGAGGAGGAGTCTCACTGCTCCAGTTCTGGAGGACCTTCTTAAGATTCAATTTTGCTCCCTGCTACCTCCTGGAATTCAGCATCAACATTCAGCGCAACAAGACTTCAACGAAAGAGATGTCAATCTCGGAGTACAAACTTTTATGCTTGCCAGTGATGGTGACGAAGAACAAACTCGCATGGGAGACCCTCCACCACCAAAACTCTCTGTTAGTATTCTTCACGACAACCACTTACTTTTGTTAGTTTGTGGACCTCCAAGTCCCTCTAATTCACTGGAGGAAAGCTGGTTGTAAAAAGTGAATTACGTAAAATGCAAAGAGTGCAGCACAAATACTTAAGTACAATTTTTGCATGCTACCCATGCCAAACTCTTACTCAACTTGGACGTAACTTCTTTAAGCTCAAGTCCACCGAAATGTGCAAAGGAAGGGAGAGGGACATTCTTGCGTACTATTTGTGGAAGGAGAAGTTGCTGTATTTAGCAATTCACGGGCCGCCTGCAAATCCCTAATCAGCGGCCAAACTTATATTAGAATTGAAAACATGTGACGTAATTAATGTTAGCAAGAACGTGCATTAGAAATTGCGACACATACCAGTCACTAAACATTGCAAATTAGGTCTGCCACGTCCGTCCGCCCATATATAACAGGGTTTGAAACAACTTAGAAAACACAGCACCGCCTTCTACTTCTCGAGAGCTGTGCCTTGACTATCGGGAAACCTAATTTAGGCTTTCTGGATGAAATTCATTTAATTTTAGTGTTACTTTAAGTTTGGTGGCCTCATTGGAGGATGTTTTTTTTTAATCTTGTAATGTATGTTGTGCTATGCTTTGTGTTTCTGTCTGCTGTCGACCTGCCTTTGAAGACGCCTCTCCCGCAATGTATTTTCTTGGGGTTATTACTATACCCTGCACTTCAGTTTGTCTGCAGTAATTTTTTTTCACAAGAACATACGAACGGGTTGGTTGTTTACCTTATAATGCAGTTGACTCACGTTTGTTGTTCTTATGAAACTAACCCTATTGTGCTTTTTACTATGATGAAGCTCTATACAGTTGAATAGAAATGCATTCAGAGACGTAGAACTATATTTGCATAAAGGTAGAGTGAAGAATCCGACCTCCGCGCCTGCCATTGCAGCAAATGGGGATGCAAATGACATCACCACTGAAGGAACTCAAGAAGCAGGGCAAATTTTAAGTAGCCAACAACGATGTTGTGATGCAATTTTTCATCAGGGGTCTCAGAATGCATTTCAGGAGGCGCTTGTTATACTCTCCAGCAACACGGATGACGATTTTTGCCGATGTACTGGAGTGCTGCCTCAGTACATGAAGGAAATTTTGCCAATGAAGCTCTCTGACGACAACGCACCTTGCACAAAATCCGACTTTCTAAGCACAGATTTAGAGGGCGGTTCTCAAAGCACCGGTACCCCAAGTTCCTCAGACTACGTAGAATTAGAAGAGGAGCCAGATACTGAAACGGAGGAGGAAAGGAACTGCAAGCGCGTTTTGCACCATAAACAAACGCAAAGGAAAAGGGAGATAGGAGCTCAAGCACGAAGACCACTAACCTCTGTCAAAGAAGTAAGTCACCTCTTTGTGGAATCTTTCCTTACTGCAAACGCTGTGCAAAACTGAGCGGGAGTAATTTCTTTACGTATGAATACATAAAATGTTTATGGAGTATTCCTAGTCACTCTTATTGTATAGAGGACTGCTGCTGAACTGCTGCTGAACTGCTAAGAGTTTAAAAGCTAGAAGTGTTTTGATATTATCTCTCAAATCTACACAGTCATCCCGGAATAGAACGGCACTGCATAGGTAAGAAAAAATGTGTGCCTTGTGCCGCTGAGGTATAGGGTTAAGAATTGAACTTTCCGTGTAAAGTATTTCTAAATGAATGCACTTTGCGCAGTCAGGTAGTTTCAATATTTTGGAAGAAATGAGAAGGATATGTACAACTCAATGAAAATGATTTGCACTTAAACCTTGGTAGTCCAGAGACCAAGGTGGACAAGGACCTTTTCATTGTAGACGGCTGTTGGCATCAGCCATTACAGCGTTGTGTACAAACACTTTGACAAAATTTGCTGATAGATTTAGCGAGATCTTGAAGAGACGCCCTTCTTTGACTTTTGAGTGCTTGGTGGAACAAAATTTCTACATGGCCCACCTTGCAGAAGTTTGTTGCACTGTAGCGACCTTCAGTATTTGAGGATTGTCAATTCTGGTGAATTTTTGTGATGGAAATCTGGAGGTTCACGATCACTGTAAGTACTGGAAGTTGTAATTTTTTTGAACTTTGTCAACGACTAGAAAGTTTTTGTTTCGTACTATAGAGGTTTGTTTGTTTTCTATTTGACATCCGGTTTTCTATCCATAAAAGCATAAGTTGTGGATAGAAGTGAAGTAAATGCAGGAGTTTGAATTTTATTGGCAGCAATTCCTGGGAATTACAAATGTCAAAGGCAATTGATTCACCTACACTTCGATGTTTTATTTTTTTGAGAAATGCAAATTGCTGTCCTAAAGTGTCTCTACCTGTAGAAATAGTAATATATAATATTTCAATTTTGTGCATTACCAATTCGAATCTCTTCACTAAATCAATTATCATTTTTGCTTGCTAACTGATATCTGTCTTTGTCATCTTTCTGGCGCATTCAAGAGACTTGTTATTTAATTCTATAAGTGTACGTAAAAATACAAATTGGTTTCTAATGTTAATATAATATTCTGAAAGTTTTGGAGAAGCAAATTCACATGAAGGTTGTCTATAGCTAATAAAATTATCCGTTATGCTTTCATTTTTTGAAATGGGCATCTAGAAGCGTTATTTACAAAAATACTACTGGTTGTGCCATTTATTGGCTTTCATAATTTTGAGTTAAATGAGTATATTAAGACCGGAAGGAGGTTCTGGAATGTGGCCAAAAATTCTCAAGTGAATATATTCATATAAGAATGCTATTTCAGTATACGCATTTGACAGGGTTTTTTTGCATAAACAGATATTGTGTTAAAATTTTGATATTCTTTTGCCATTTTTCCATATAGTTTTTAGAACTGATATAGATTTCAGACCACATGGTCTAAAATGTTGGACTGGTTTACATTTCAGACTACATGGCCTAAACCTACAACTGCCAAGTTTGTGGAATATTGCCATTCTTATGAAATATTTGTTCATACCATTTGTTATGCAACGATGCTTTCCTTACATCTTCTAGTTTGCTGTAACAGACTGGGGCTGTGACAATGGAGACGTCCATGGAGCATGAAGATCTTCGGACTCAGCCTTGCTTGAGAAACGACAGAGGAACACTTGCCATAAAAAAACAGACTAGAGGAAGTTCGAAATCAACTTTTACAAAAGAGGCTCATGAAGAAAAGAGAGGGGAAGGTAGTCATACTCTTGATGTTCATCGAAAGAAGGCTGAACCAAAGAAGTCCAAAACTGTGCGAGGAATAAACAAAGCAAAACAAGTTTTGCCTGCAGTCACGGATGCCATATTTGGAAATCTGCAGAACTGTGTGGCAGACGTTGCTGAACTTCGTCGAAAAAGGGAAGAAGGTGCACTCAAATGCGGGCGCATTACACGAACCTTACGAAACGAACTGGACCAGACCGTCGTGCATACTCAATTGGAGACTCATTCTAATGACAAAGCCCTACTCGAGGAAATTAGCCGTGACTCACCTCAGGAATCAATGAAGTACAATGACAGTAGCACTTCCAATCAGCTATTGACAGGTGGATCATTTTCAATCAAATTTGTTAAATGCAGTATTTGCCTTTGCATAGGAGAAATAGGAAAGAATATAGGAAGCACTAGAAGTTGGAATCCCTTGTTGTGTATGGACAATTAGAAGAAGAGAATTGGTAGGGAAGGCACTATAGGAGGCCGTACCGTACAAGATCGTTCCGTCTTCATGGAAATTCCTCCTCAAGCCACAAATGTGAATGTGTAGAGCCAGAGGACAAGTAAGAACGCTTCATATAGCATTGAAGATGTGCAAGCTCAGAATCCACGTATACAACCAGCTCTTCTTCCCACAGGACATATACGAAGTCCATCTCCTACAGAGGACTACAACAAAAGAGTAAAATCTTGGTTCTTTCTTCAAATTGTCTGTCATGTGTGTCTGTTTTTCTTCTTGCGGTCATCTTCTTAAGTAGACTTGATATGAAAATGTTGCAAAGAAGAACACTCTGACAATGACTTGGTAAGAGTAATCCCTCACCATGGTCACCGGCCTTTTTCTTTAAAAAATCTTGCTCATTATTGATAGTCTGCTGACTGTGCTCACATGTTCTGAAACGGTAAATGCCCATGAACCTTCTCATGACCTCTGCCTAAGTAGAGATACCGTATGATACGGAAGTGTCTTGAAAGTGAAGGTGTAAGTGCTTCGACAGGAATTGTAGTTCATTTGGAAACTGGCACATCATTTGAAGAGCATGACAGAAGCCTCTTCCAAAGAAGTCAGTGTTTAAGATCAAAGTGGCATAACAACATATTAATTGTTTGTAATTATGCATTCATTGGCAATGAGAAATGTCAAATGAACTATAAATTAGTATACAAAACTTTTGAGGGCATTTCATTTTACTCATGAATTCATTATTTTCTAAATGTCTTCAGAGCATTTATGGTATTACTGAATATTATCATTTTTGTAAAGGTTTGATAGAATGACGTCTCCTGCTTGAACTTGCTCGTTAAAAGGTGCAGAAGAACACTTTGACCATGAATAAAATGACCCTCGGTTGACTACTAATTTACAGCATTGTTTTGGGATGTTATTGCAGTGGTACATAAGGAGCAAAATAGGGCGTCTAGTTAAGCCTCAACAAGGAATTCAACACCACCGTCCGTGGTCGTATGACTCCTTGTCAACGAGTCCTAGGGATCATAGATCCAACAGAGCTGATGGCGATGTACCTTGGACGCAACAACGCAGTTGTTCTAGGACTCCAGCATATGACCAGAGAGCAAGTGAGCTGACAAGGGACATGCGGGCCTTTTATGTCAAGAAGTCCAAGAGCCCACTTCCTCAAAGAATTTGTCTTGGTGAGTGCATAGAAGCATCTTATAGTTGCAACTGTGGTCTTTCATTAAATGTGTGATTCTAAATTTCTATAAATAATCGAGTCACTGAAAGAGGAATAAATTCATGAGGTGTACTGGCTTCATGAACTTTTCAACCTACAAGTACAATTAGCCATCTTCATGAAAAGGCATACAAATATCTGTCAACATTGATATCGCCTTCTTTAAGGTTAGAGTATGGCACAATTATGAATTGCTTACCCCATCATGAAAATCAGTTTAGATGATCCCGTTGAGGTTCGGCCGCACTAATTGCCGAAGGCAAGAATATCAGGAGAAAGTATTGCAATCTTCTGTTGCTGAGGTTATTGTTGTTTCAGGAACCTAATGACTTCAAATCTCTTGTCAATGCCAAAATGAAAGCATGTGCAGCATAGTGAGGTTTTTCCAAATTGTAATATGATACAATACACTAAGTAGTTTGTGCATGTCCAAATTTGAAGTTCCCCTTCAAGTGAATTGCAAAAGTGGTGCGGGGTGTATGTGACATCTACCAGGGGATGGACTTTAATGAAGATCACTCATTTACTTGCTTGGTACACATCAGGTGCTCTTGAGAATACTTGGGAAGAAGTCAAAGAACGCGGGCGTCGACACAACAAGGATCTCCCCTCTAGTGATAGCCATTACCATTCCAAGAGATCAGTTTCTCCTTACCAAAACAAGTAGCCAACTTTTCGAAGGTCACGATCTCCGAGTACTTTAGTCCTACGTCTCCCACCTTACGTTGCTTCGGCAGATGATAGTGCGTTGCAACTTCAAATGCCAGAGGAAGAAATGATTTTGTCTTCCTCATTGGACAGAAGAAGAAGACAGTATAATCAAAACGTCTGCAAATCTTAGAAATTACAAAGGCAAACGGAAGGGAAGAGGCCGTTTTACCTCACCGTGGACGGTCAAAGAAAACCCCATGGACCTGGCAAACCAACGTGGGTTGCACAAATTAACAAGTTAGCGACATGGTTAGATCCATCATGCACCAATATAAGGAAGCAAGCTCATGGAGACATTTGCATGTTCAAGGACCATCTCAATGAACATTTTGAATATTTAGAAGACGTAAGTGAAAGCTACTTGAGGGGGTTGATGGGGAAGGCAGTAATAAGGAAAGGACAAATCTCATAGGTTTGATCAACATGGGTGGCAATCACCCAAAACAAGTCAATCCATAGGTTTGGAAGCAACTGGAGAGACTTGCAAAAAGTGAACAAAGGGAGAGGAGGACGGAGCATGGACACTATGCAAACTCTTATCGAAGAACATTAGGGAGGACAGGTGCATTAGGTGAAGATCAAATACGAGAACGTCTTTGTGAAGTACTTGGCAGGTCACTAGACCTCGACAAAGTGGGCGAAGAAATGCAACGTCATAAAGGATTTGGAAAATTGACAGGTAAAACCTCAACACAACGGAAGCAACGGCAAGAGGATCGTCCTAATGATGTATCTAAGGAAGATGGCATGCAACTCCAGTCACGCCGTCTTCATTTGCAACAGTATAGCAGTGATGAAGATGAATCCGAGAAGCAGGAGTCCGAATTGAAGCTTTCCAATCAGGTATGCACTTCATAACTCTTCTATATTTTTGCAAAGAATTAGTCCTCTTATAATATGCTATATAAACCTTTGACAAGCTAGAAGGTAATACAATTTTTTCATGCGCTTGTTTTTAGTGGGTAACCTTCTTTTGAAGTTATATGTTGACATTGCAATGGTATTGTGAATTTCAGAGAAGATAGCAGAACGGTCTCCATTCTGAAGGCTGAAAAGAAGTTAACAAATGTAAAAGAAAACTTGTATTTGTATATGATTGCAAGGGCTTGTTCTCCTTCTTTCGGTGCATTTGAACTGGCAAAATGGAATTGTAGACCTTGGTAGTAGTCTAATTCCTGCCATTGATTGTGTGATGATGTTTTCCGTGTGGTCAATCGGTTCAGTAGGACATTTGTATTGTATTCATGTGCATTTGAATAGCATGTTTTCCGGTCTTAATGACATTACATGGAACACCTTGGAACAAGAGTGATTTGGTGACAAAGCATTGTGTGTGCAAGTACAAATATTGAAGTGTTTTGAATGGTATGTAGGCTATGAAGAAGAAGAAGCCAATGCTTGAAAATCATGCAGAAGACACGGAATGGATTCCCGGAGGAAGCGATGTAATCTGTAGAACTCCAGGCCGTGACGTGATGGACAATTCTTCGAAGGACGATTATATTGCACAACTAGAAGCTCAAGTGAGAAGCCTGAGCAAGGAAACATGGAAGAAATCCACGGTATCTATGACACCGTGGTCGTCTCATTTGGGCGTGAGTCTAGGAGAGAACGATGATGAATAGGAGGTACGAGTTAGCGTTAATATAAGAGAATGATAAATTATTTGGCAGTGCAAAATTGGAAGATTGACCTTGTCATTGAAATTTATTTTTTTAATGCAATATAGTTGGAAATGTTCTTGCTTCCAGTGGGATTGAATACTACCATGGAGGAGGTTTTTGCAGGGTAGATGTCGGTGGCTACCAAGAGCGCATGGAAAAGTGCAAGAATACTTCCTTTAATGCGCATTGTCTATAACCATGTTTGAGGCCGTAGCAAGTGGGAAGCTCAAAGTTTTGACGTCTCTTTGGTATTCAAATTCTTTAGTAGCTATGTAGCAATATTATGTATATGAGTGAAGGGCTGCTAGTGTGATTGTTGTAGAGGATGCATTTCCTCCATCGTCAATTACTGATCTCTACATAAATGTCAGTGGCTTGTAGTTATCGGGAATGACAATTTAAGTTTGGACTTGTTTGAAGCATGTAGCGCAATCACCGTGTGCATGCTTGTGGACACAAATGTAGTATGGAGCAGTCCTATCAGTAGAGTACGAGAACAAAATTCTTCATGACAGAATGCTAGATAGTGAGTGCTTCAATATGTAAGCTGCATTTGAAAATGAGCTATGTGTAATTGGATGTTTTATTCTGAGGCTACGTGAGCATTTATGATCTGTTTTCATAGCGAAGGAATGAAATGTCATGGTTTCATGATGAATTCAATTCACCAAGTTTTGCATATTATAATTCATGAGTGACCTAATATTTAATGATGTGAGTCATTGAGGAAAATTTGACTAGTGCAAGCCGGAGTCCTCATATGACTTATTGACTCCTTTTGAAGAGATTGTGAAGCGAGAATCAAGCGTCTTGGACCTCCATTTGTAAAGCGTATTTGGTTTAAGTGCGGCAAGGAAATTGCTGTTGTGCATTTCTTCTCTTTTTTACGTTCAAGTTTCCTTATTTTATCAAGTAAGAGGAGGCATGTCACAGGTGACAAACCTTTTGAAATGAAGGGTCCAAGTGTTTGCTGAACATTTAATTATATGAGCTCCTTGTCTTCTAAGTTTTGATTCTGCAGTCATGATTCTAGATTTCGATGCATTGCTATGAAGCCGTGGCTGCCGTTTGCTTGATTTTTGTTGATGCCTTGGTGCAAGAGCATGTAGAAGAGTGTTATTTTTTCTTACTTTGTTTTCTGAAGATTTTAGAGGACTCTATATGCTGTTGTTGTAGCTGAAGAATTTGAAAATTGAGCAAGTTGGATGAAACTTATGAGCTGAGGGGTGTGGATGGCAAATTGAAGTGGTTTAATTTCAAGTGATAGTTATCAGTGACTTCCATGCAAATCTTGCATTTAAGTACAAGCCTTCGAGACATGCACCATTTGGATCAGGGGATAATAGTCACAAAATCATGGAGGCCAAACTGCAGAATTACATTTCGGAGCAGTGAAGATGAAGAGAACTGGTAGGATTTGATGCTAACTTCAATTTCACGGAAAATCGTATAACGCATGTAGTCTTGCCTTGATGTGTTTGAACTTCCTACTAGTGCTGTTTTATGAAAGTTTGGTAGAATCTGCTTTACATGCACTAGGGTATTTGTATTCTCATTGCTTATAATTTTAGAAGAAGGGATTGAATGAAAATAAGATTGTTTGGGTATACTACTTGCTAGAGGGAACGGTGCCTGCTGGGGCTATAAACCATGGCGACCAGGGGGAAGAATTCTAGAATACTTTCTGTAACTCTGAAGTGACTAGTATGTGCCGATGATTTAGTGGTGCAACATTCAACTGCATTTATTGGGTCGGAGTTAGTTGCCCAACATATTTTGGTGAGGATGTTGTTATCAATTTATCATGGATGGTAAAGTCGACTGTTCCCCTTAAGTTGACACAACTTTGATGCGTACTTGTTTGTGAGGAGGAGGTAGAACTACCATCACGCACATACAGTAGCTGCGGCTTGCGCGTGTTTGTGTGCCTAGTTTATTTAATTTTAATTCTGATGCAGGTGAAATTAAGAGTCTTGGACATTGTATAACGAGACATTTGCATTCGAGTAGACAATACATCTATAGGTCGATGTGCTATCCCTGTAGAACCTGCAGCTTGCTTAAATGCAGATTACATAGCACATATGGTAATGCGGTCAATGTTGGCAGATGTAGAAAAGAAGCAGGTGCTGCAATCACATGTGGAAGTAAGTGACCAATAAAACTCCATTGTTTTGGTTGTGCACATTCATGATGTTCAATGAAATGGATTACTTTTATAAGAAATAGGGAAATGTCACTGGTTTTGTTACTGGTACTTGGTTGTGACCTTTGTGTTTGTCTGTTTTGCCTTTGGAACTCACAGGCGTCTATTTTAGCGCTATAGTACTGCATTGCAGAACAAGCTAATGTCCATTCACATCCTTCCAATTTAGCCGGCATCCAGCAAAAGACAGGTCACATATTAATTCTGAGAACGTGAATATGGAATGAAGTGTTTGGTAGCCAAAGAAATGAACACAACAGGAAAGTCAGCAGAGAATGATGTATTCTTTTGTATAATTTTGTTGCTAATCCATTGGGCAGATATGGTAGACTTGGCAATATGGTCATCTTGAAGTGAAATACCGTTTTCATTGTTAAGATGATTTCCTGTCAATGATGGAGAGGATTTTGTGTTCTCTTCAGTACGTCTCATATGCTTATGCTTTGTTCATACTTAAGCTTATGCTTCTGTCTCAGATGCTTATGCTTATGCTAATGCTAATACTTATGCTTATGCTCTGAAGCAGGAGCACTTGTCTGAAGCTGCAAAAGATCTCCACTTTTGCTCGTGGATGCCAATGAGAGCTTTGTTGACTTTTCCAACGACTTATTACCACCACCAGGGCAATCACCCCTCAGCTGATGGGGTCATTGTGAGCAGTTGTATGTTGAAGCTATTTCAGAGTT
The DNA here is from genome assembly GCA_963969595.1 of Neckera pumila. Classification (NCBI taxonomy): domain Eukaryota; kingdom Viridiplantae; phylum Streptophyta; class Bryopsida; order Hypnales; family Neckeraceae; genus Neckera; species Neckera pumila. Next base: position 6,072,154 of record OZ018418.1, read on the forward strand.
CAACTCTGGAATAGCGTTTTCAATGATGGGGAGGGTTTTCCTGTCAATGATGGGGAGAGTTCTCGAATGACAAGTAATGAGGGGAAAGGAACGTCCGTGCTCTCTTCATTTTAGTAAGAGCTATATTTCTTTGACAGTGGATAGCACTTCAGTGTGGAGAGCTTCAAGAGTGGAACAGATAGTGCTAATTTTGGCTTTGCATTTTCAGTTCCAGAACTTGGTTAGCTGCAAGCTTTGCTGATTTCTCGCAGTCGTACTGCTTGTATCGCTTCTGTACATCTTTGGTGCGACTACTGATAGCGTTCAAGTGACTTTGTCTTGCTTAAGCAAGGAAGTTGGGAATGTCACACGTATGTATGGCTTAGATCCCAGGCAGGTTTTCAGTGGGCCGATTTCATGTTTTTGATGGAGGATTTGGGAGGAGGATTTGCTTCGTAAAGAAGGGTAAGTGCAAAGGAGGAGGAGGAATTTGTTGTCTTTTGATGTAGGAGGGTTTCATTGACTGCATGAGGCAATTATGGTGTGCGAATTCATCGCAGTGATCTTCGATTGCGATTAGTCGGCCAGGGGCATCTGAAGCACTAAATTAATGAAAATAGTAAGTATGTTCTACATAGGGTTTCTTCTTCTTAGGTTACTTGAGTTTGACTTATTTCAATCAAATGGAAAGGGAGGTACTTCAGGTCCACAATAGTTTGTTTTGAAGCGTTAGAAAGTCATGATTTTACGTCAGTCCAGTATTGCTGATATAGCACAGAGTGAGTCCTATGTCTGGAGATCTGAGGTTTCTGAGACTTGTTGAAAGCAGGATCTACGGAGGGTTAAAGAATGTATCGTGAAGTCCAATGTTGAACGAGTGCTACAGCTGCCGTAGTCGTTGAAACGGGAAGGAGAGGAATGTCACCTTCTGTTATGAGTTGTTGTTCTTTGTTGTTGAGTGTTTCAAGTATTTCAGATTTTGTGGATGTTTGGGGGGCCAGAAGCTCAATTCCCAGTAAGAAAAGCAAATGCAATGGGTGATTACTGTAATGGAGTTATTGTTTTCCGCATTGTTTGTTGTATATAGTTAAACATAGATTACCTCTTGCTATATAGGGCGGTGCGCTATATGTTGAGAACTGGATGGACAATTACTTGTTTGGGGAGAAAAGTGTGTGGCTGTTTCCGTTTTGTATTTGGTGTTGTGCTTGTGGATTCTAACATGTTTGAAAATATATATTTCATTCATGCTCCAGATGGTTGCTTGGAAGAAATCATGGAGTATGTTGACCAAGTTTGGGAGGCGATAGGCTGGAAGAAGTTGACTTGGATTATATCAAAAGACAAGTTTCTTGCAATGGCAGGGAGAAGTTCAAGTGTGGCCTACTGATTCAGAGAAATGACTGATGTGTGCAGTGGAGAGGTAGATCTTTTTAAGCTTGGGGGTGAAACCGCAGTCGCTTTGGTTATGTCAGTGAAAGAACTGGAAGAAGGTAGGTTTTCAAAAATAGTTGCGTTCAGTGCATGAGCATGACTTGATGTTGTACAATTGAGTAGATGTAATCTATTCTATTATTTTGTAATAGTCGTTAGTCTTAGCTAAATATATAGAAATAAGTTTTCTTTTGTTCCCATTTATGTATACATTCCTTGTATATGTTATCATTGAAATGTCTTCAGTTAATGGAGGATTAACTGCGGACTATTTGGTAGGAAAAGGCGGAAGAAGTTGTTAATTTGTCGAAGGAAGATGATAACTTGAGGGAGGGAAGCGGTTGTTTTCATGAAGGTTCAAAGATTATTTTAGGACCATTTTTTTTTCAGTCCACTGGAAGTAAGTGCAAAGGAAACTTATAATCCAATGCCGATAGGTCGTAGGTAGATATGTTATGAAGAAACTCAGCCTCTAGGTTGACAAATGCGGTAGCGGAAGATCGGAACTAAAGTGTTGAAAGAAAATTATGCGGTAAGCTGTGAGGGGTATAATGAATAGAAGAGATAAAATTCCTTGTGTCTCTTCTGATGTCACGAACAAAGAGAGAGCATTGCAATTCAGAGCATGTAGTCTTGAACCCTTGTTTTTCCACGGAGGATGCATTTGTTGAAGTCCATGTGCAAACTCTGCATTGTGACCTACGAATTATGGGATGACAATATGTTCCAGAGAATGTGAAGTGATGGTGAGTATTCAGAGGAGAAGTTGAGAGATGTTACAGTGTGTGTTGAGCATTTACCTTGATTCCATTTATTACAATTATGTTAGGTCATTTAAACTTTGCCGTACACAAATGCAATCCCTGTCGGGTGCTGGTTGTGGGCATTGTTAGAATGTAGGTAGTTATAATCCCACTGTAGTGTCTTTGAGGGGCATGCTAGTGTAGGGAGAAGTGTAATGCAGGGCAAATGCCCAGCGTTTGTGTTTGAAAGTAGAATATCTCAGGTATAGTCTTCATTTGAATTTGTTTCTTGAACATCACTGACAATAAGAGGATGTGTTTTGTGTTTTAATGAATTTCCAATTGACCTTCCCACTATGAGCCCCGCAATGTCTTCCACACGACGAATAGCCAAGGTTAATTACACTCCAAATGTAGTGGGTACTTTTACTAACATTGCTTGCATCATCTAGTAGGAACCTTCTTGGCCCAGGCTACAGGAAGAGCACAATTTGTCAGGTTCATTGGATTTGGTATGATTGCTATGGCGAGAGAGGGTTTGCTGGAGCGTTTTCAAAATGAAATGCTTGTTTTTGAACCTAATGTCCTAGTCGCATAGTACGTACATGACCTTTGAACACCTTTTGTGAGTACAAGGAGGCCGGGGCATGAGTTTTAGCATGGCCCAAACGTTACCTTGAGGTAATGTTGATAAGATCCTGTATTTGCATTTGAATAGACACCGTAGTCCCTGATTCTAGAAATACATGTGCCTGGGTGCCTACTCGTGCAGAAGCGGTCATTCAATGACCTTGAATTAATTAAGCAAAGAGTATACGCAATGAAACTACAGCATGTCTTATGTGTGGAATGTTTTGGAACATGGATCCTCTACAAGGTAGTTTGTGGTTTTGAATTATAGCATTTAGCATTGCTGAGTTTAGCGTAGAAAATGTTGACGTGGAGGACACATGATATGTTTCATGAGGATGCTGTGTATTCAGGCTTGTCGACTAGGAGCATTGTGTTTAGGATGGTGGAATTAGAGGATTGTGTCAAGCTTTATGCAATAAGAGCATTGTAAGGTATATGAAGACGAATCTGTAAGATTTTTGTGCTTTTTTCCATTTACTATTTAATAAGTGTTAGTGAGGTGGGAGTTCTACAAAATGTGAAGGTTGAGAATGCATACAATGAAAGTATACAACTCAGTCTTCCTTCCCATTGAAGTGTGCAGGTGGGTGATTGAGAAGGAAAAGCTCAAGTTCTTTGGTCACTAGTCTTGAGGGCCAACACTAGTGGGTATCTTCGGAAAATGAATGGATGCATTGTACCAAGTGCATGTCCTCAGTTGTTGTAGAGTATTCCAAAATGCATTAGGAAATTGTAGTTGGCTTTTTGGCGAATTATACTTGTAGATGACCTTGTCTGAGCTTTGTATCCGTAAATATTTTGAATGTCGTTGAAGTTGTGTATTGTGATGGTGTATGAGTGGAAACAATTTCTATGAAGTACTTCTGTAGTTTCCACTTCCCTTAGTGCTAGGGAGAACTGCATAATATCAGTTGAAATCTTCTTATAGTGAAAGTCTACGAACTTTGGAACAATCTTATTGTTCAGAAAGAAAGACTGACACCATCTGGCTACATAAAGAATATGAGAAGAGGTGCCTTGGTGTTATCCAGGAACTGCCTAGTATGGAGAAAAGGATTCCATGAGCAGAGGAAAGAATTTAGTGAGAGAAGGAAATGACCGCTTGCTGTGCAATGGGTACTGTAAACCTTTTCGGTAACAAATACTTGTGATTGTTGCCTTGCAATGGTCATACTTGAAGTACAAATTGAAGGAGCTCGTGAAGTGGTGAAGAGCAAAGCAAGAGCATTGTGACCCCCAAGTGGTAATCCCTTGGAAGACAAGGAAGTTATATTTTTTGTTGAATGCAAATGAAGGTTTCATTGAAATAGCGGTAATCCATTCCCCATTTTTCCATTCATTTTATGTCGGACACAGGAAGTGTAAGTTTTGGAGAATACCGTTAGTTTAACCAAATTGCGGTGCTAATGAATTCCAAAGAATTGTGCAAGTACATAGGAGAATATTAGTTGTCTTCTAGAATGAGTTGCTTGGAAGTAGAAGAAGCATTGTTTTGCAGTCACTCTGGTGAAGTGGGAAAGCATACCTTGCACAAGGTATTTTCTGTAGTCATGTAAACCGCAGAGGAGTATTGAACACTTTGAGTCCATGGTCTTCTAGGGATTTCACATATGAATAGATTGAAGAAGAGAAATATACCCAATTTTAGTGACTCTCAAATCATATCTATGCACTATAAGAATCTTCTGCGTAATACTGTAATTTGTAGTTTCTTTTGGAACATTTGACTCTTGCCTTGAAGATTCGAGAAGGATAAACTTCACGTCCTGAAGAGAAGGCACTGCCAATTTTGGTCGTCTGGGCACTTGGGCTTAAGGTATGTTGTTTGCCATTTTGCTAAGAAGTTGGGCAGTTCTTGCTTAGAAAACTAGTGAAATGTGAATACCGATTCTAATGAAAGTGAAAGTAATGATTAAGAAACAATCTTTGTTCAAGGTTTGCTTTGGACTGCTTTAACATAGGCAAGAATGTGCACAACATGGACTGCAAAAGCAAACAATGATGGTATGTTTAGTACTAGCATTTTTGTATGGTCATGAGCAGTTGTCTCTGAATGTTGTAAGTGCAGATGGAGCGCACAAGTGGTCAGAACGAGTAGCCTCCCGATCAGTATATGAATGAAGTGAATGAATAAAAGTATCTACGGAAGACTAGAATGCAAAAAAGATTGAAATGCAGCAGAAGAAGGTAGACATATATTGTGGGAAGTGCAATTGCAGCGGCTGCCTGAATTGCTTTGCTTGCACAAATGTGCTTCCATATCCCAAAAATGCAGAGACTAATGCACAGCGCTTGAAAACATTTTATGCTTTGAAGTGGCTCGCAGGAGGGGACCCAATGATGAGGAGCATGAAAGATACATTGTCACTAGTAAAATAGAAATACCTTAATTTGCATTTTTAGAAGGCGATATTCTCTATGGAGCAGGTGAAGCACAAAATGAAGGGTCGTATTGTTTTTGCTGTTAATGGAAGACGAACATGGCTTGCACTTCATGCTTTTGAAGATCTGCATTCTGCACAGGTACAAAATGGAGATTAGAAATGAAAACTTTATGCAGGATTAGCAACATTAGTATAGAATGTACATGTATAGGAAGTTGAATCAACCATAGTAGGAAGGCTGTCAAATGTATAATGTGCATGATAGCAACAAAGAAATGTATAAATGTATGCATACATCTTTCTTTCCATTAAACAAATAAGCATTTTGATATATAGTTGGAAGTGCTTGAGTTTCAGAACTTGGTACTTGGCAAGTTGGCGTTCTGTTGACATCAAAGTCAAAAACGGCTTCTATGTTTCAGTAATTGATACTGCAGCTTTGTAAGTTTGTACAGGTATCTTGCTTGATTTAAAGGAGTCATACAAAAAGTTTAGCAGATATGACCCATTTGCAATTTCCAATTGTGATATTAAGCAGCAATGGGTTGTTGTAAACGACAACCCAATGAACACTTCTTTGTATACAATTGACAGAGACGTGTTAAAATGAACAACAAAGTGGACACTTGTATGTTAATGGACAACAGAAAAGAGTGAAAATGAACGTCTGAATCAACACTTTCTAGTTTAGTGACGTCCAGGTCAACACGTCCAAATTTACAAAAATAATTAACACTTTCTTGTTCTATTTGTGTTGATTTGGACACAGTTTTTCTTGTAGTGTTTAGACGTATGAGATTGATTTAAATGGAAGGACTATTGGTGTCTTGAATAGAATTACTATTAGTTTACTGCTTGCGACAGCATGACCATAGCCACAACAGGATGTGGACACAAACCTAAGTAACATGAGAGGCTATGCGTGCATTGCTGACCATGATAAATAGTATGTCATATTTTATATAAACACTGACAGTTTCTTCTCCCCTTGCTCATCACAACCCTGCCTCAATACATGTATAGGTTCTCTTTTGGTTTGCTTCCAAATACTGTATTCACACTCTTTAGTAGCTTCAAAGAGACCTGCAAAGGTTGAGAATTGCATTAGTATTGTTGTTTTCAAACGGTTTTTGATTATCTAGGTTATGAAGGATTCATTTGATTGCACTAGATTTGGCCAGAGTTGGCTAGAATTTGGCAAGATGAAGATCATGGTGCTGACTGCGGATGGGCATATTGTCTCTGTTGGTGTCGAGGCGGTTGAATTGGTGTTCTTTGGTCTCCCCTTTGTAGCATGTTTGTGTACCTTAGGGTATCAGCATTGTAGACAACTTTTCAAAGGCAGAAGACTTCAAAATTTTGTGGCGGTGGTTTGATTTTCTGTTGTATATGTAGTCGCACTTGCAGTGATTGTGAGGGTGTTCTAGTTTAGAAATGTGTGTTTGTTTGGAATTGCTTTGTGGAATATTGAAGGGGCTTAGGATGTGTGGCTTAGAATGCTTTTAGAAAATTGTGAATTTGTTTTGACATGGAATTGTGTTTTGGAGGTGTCTTTTTGTTTGTTTTTGTGTTGCTTCCATTCAATTTTTTTGATTGATGGCTCTTGTAATTTTTGTGGACATTAAAACAATCTTGGCGGTAGAGTTGAATTGATGAATATATAAGGTATACTATTAAAATGTTGGTTACAGAGAGTTTTATCTGCTATTGTTATTTGCTATTTTTTCTTATTGGTTTGTTGATCTTGTCAATTTGTGTAAATAAGACTCAGTTGTGTGTGGTTTATTTGCAGGATGTACATGGCCTTCACTTCAAGCTTATAGCGAACAACATTGTATGCAGGTACTTAGTGAAGATTACGAATGTAGTGTATATATATGCGAGATTAGTGAAATCAATTAGGATACAAAAAACATGTATAGGGAGTTGAATTGCCCACAATAGGAAGGGTTGTGAAATGGCATCAAAAAAAAATTTCAAATATTTGCATGCATATTTTGTCCAAAATGGAGTTGCCTTTTTCAAATATAGTTGCAAATAAGATAGTTTGATAGTTTCCTACTTTGTATTGGAAGGTTTGGAATGCTGAAACGCCTTGCATGTGATTACAAATGTGCTCAATGTTAGAACAAGATCGTAGGAGGTTTTGACAAAGCTGTACAAGTAATTGTACATGAGCCCATTTACAAACTAATCGCCAATTCTGCACCCCCAAAAGTTGTAGTGCACAACAACCATTTCAACACTTTTTTGTTGAAAAACAACACTTTCTGGTTGAAATAATCAACAAAATGAACACTTTTTTGTTAAAAATCAATAGGAAAGTGTCAATTTGGACATCCAAATTAACACTTTTTGGTTAAGCATTGTCCAAGTCAACATGTCCTTATTAACACAAAAAATCAACACTTTTTTGTTCCATTTCTGTTGATTTGGACACAATTTTTCTAGTAGTGAAGGCGGAACAAGCAATGACAAGGTTTGACTATTCAACAAAGTTGAACTGAAGGTATTTCAATCAGTCTCGCAGTCATTGTAATACGTGTGTAGGCAAAAGTTTGGTTGCGCAAGTTGCTGTAATGTTTTACTTTTCATACTTTGGTCTCTTTTTGTTTTCACTAGTAGAAAATTAATTTTTTTTGTTGTTTTGGTCTTGTTGATCCGATCAAATTTTGACAGAAATATGTTGATTTCAACAGATTTCTGTCAAAATTTGTCCGGATCAACGAGACCAAAACAACAAAAAAAATTAATTTTCTACTAGTGTTTTGGAAGGTTGTTTCAGCTTTTGTGTATTTTGCACTTTGACTAGCAGCCAATGTATACACCACGAGTTCCTGATGCAATGCATGGCGTGTTTTTTTTATTAAAGTAACTCTCAATTTCATTGTTTGTATATTCAAACTCCAGAAAGTAGCTTCAATACTTACGAGAGTGTAACGACTTGTTTGTTGTTTCACTCTTGAAAACTGTTTACTTAATTTTTTTAAAATGATCACATTGTAATTCAACAATCAATAAAAAAATTTCAATTGAACATATTTTGGAGGACGTGAGTCTTGCTGGACCTTTTTTCTTTCCTTTTTCGAGTGGTTAGATCAAAATTGTTCTTCAGGATTGTGTTGGTTTAAGAATACAGGCTCTGTAGTTCTCTCCGAGGGAAAGCTTACCTACAAAGAACGTTTAGATGACAAGATTTGCAATTCAATTCTTACTTGGTTGAGAGGAATTCAAGGTCCGCAAAGAGATACCTTTAGTTCTTGTGTAAGCGTGTCTTCTTGTAGCTAGATGAATGCTGCCTTGGTGAGTAATTTTTTGGCAGAAAGAGAGTGCTATGTGTAGGTTGAGTTTTGGACTTGGTTCTTTTATTAAGGATCCATGAACAACAAAACTACTCCAAAGTTTTTTCTTGCATCTGCATTTTGATTGTCGCTATATCTTGGTTGCATATGGTTCAGTAAAAGCGTCAATGCATTACCTATATACTGTTTGAATATTGTTTGGGCAAAAGCAGCATTGCATTCATCAAGTCCTATTTCCACAAATATCCCATATCCCTAAAAGGCGTTTTTCCATGATCTCTCATTTCAAACCTAGAAAATTTATGTATGTGTTGCCTGTGAATCTCAGTTCAAGGTGGGAGCATTTGCTATTCGTTGGGTGTGTTTAGGGTCTTCGCACGATGGCCATAGACTTGTCGCAGCCTTCATGACGGCTTCCCATGTAAAACAACCCGTAAGTTCTTCCAACCCTGTGAATTCATTTTCCATATTAATTTCGTTGAATGGCTTACTTGAGTGATTGAATAAAAATGTCATTTTAAAGTGAATACGGATCATTTTCATTCCACTTCTTATAATGTCTGGAGATTGGAATTGATTGAATGCCAAAGAATGTTGTAAATGGTAGAGAGGTCCTAGAAGATTAGTACTCTGTTGTGCATTATTTAGAACCCAGGTTGATCCCGTCAAGATGAAGTTAGATGGCATAGCAATGCGTATACGGAGACTTTGTATGGATGCCCGATTGCATGAGAACCCTCCTATACTGGAGATAAGTGTAACCTTAAATCGATTTTCTTTTTAAAAGTCACAATACAGTACATGAAGATCTTTTTGTACAAATAACCTATATGAACGCATCAGGAGATATCTATAAACATGCCCTATTTCCACAAATCTGTAGTTTTGTGAATGAAGGCCATAATACCGTGCATCAAAGGAATTGGTTATATGTAGAAGAGCTCAAAACCGCAGACCAAGATATCTCTTGCTGCCCCATCTTTGGGTGCACATCATCCCAATAATGAACTAAACTAAATGACTCAGCTTCTAGGACCAATTATTGACTAATAAAATTCAATCAAGTCATTGGGAGATCTCCTGATAATTAAATTTGAAGGCTGCATACCAAGTTGAGGGTGCAGGGTAGTGGAAAAGATAGGAACAAGACAACGGAAGATCCCTTAATGAAAAATGATTAGATTTAAAGAAGAGCTGTAGACAATTGAGAGATCTCCCGATGGAAGGGAACTAAGGTAGTAGCGATGAAGTCGGGGGATCTTTTGATAATGGCCTCAGGGTTAAATGTTGATCATATCACAGTACGAAGTAACTAGTTGAAGATGACCAGAAGTAGGTTACAGTACCTGCCTAAAAGAATGTAACCCTCATTTGAGCATTAGTACCCAAAGCCAAGTATTAGGTGATTGTCCTGGATCATCGTGAGATCTCTCGATTATCAAGAAGAATGGTATGTCGGGTAAACCATTTTGACATCTTTGCATAATACTTACTTGCATGCACACATTATGGAAGCATCACCGTTCGTGTCGAGTCCTAAATAATTGTCTAGGAAGATCAAGAGATCTCTTGATTTCAAAGAAAGAAGTAACAAAGGGAGGAGCACTTCTGTTTAAATGAATTGCCTTTGCATTTCTTTTGACATATAGCATTTCCGCCAAGTATTAGTTATCTGTCATGGAAGATCGAGAGGTCCCTCGGTTTCAATAAAAGAAGAAACTATGAAGGAGCACTTATGTTTAACATAATTTCATCCGCACTCATTCAACAAGAGTATAACTGCTGAGAATTGCTTATACGATATGGAATATAGAAGGATCTCTCAATTTTTAGGAATGATGTTTTTGACTCAAGGACTGAGAGATCTGTAGATCATTTAGAAAGAGTTGTTGAAGAGTATAACATTCATGCTTTTCTGTGTGACATCATGCAGGGTCAATTAGACTAATGAAATTCCAAATGACTTGTATTCAAAAAGGCTTCAAGCCTTTGTCAACACCTGAGTACATGCATACAAATACAAAGGGGATGAGCATCCAATGGCTGTGTGGGAGAATGAAAATTTCAAATAGATAGGAAACGGATTAGAAACACATTAGGGTAGTCTAAAATTTTCGAATTTTGTTGTTAGTACGTGAGAATCCGGGCCAATTATAAACAAATTGGGATTAGTTGGGACCTGAATTGTTAAAACTAATAGAAACAAATAAGTTATCCAATGAATGACAGAACCTAGAAGACGGATCCAGATCCAAGATACCTACGTCCTAGACTTTCGACCTAGAAATCCTAGGGCACTGTTACAGGAACGGTTGCATACCCGTTCCCCTGGGGAAATGTCGGCCAATCATTGTGTACTTTAGGATTCTCTTCTCTCATTCTCATCCCTCTCTTTCTTCGTAGACTTTTGGTGTGCACTTAGCAAGTGAAAGTATGCTGAGTTAGGACCATATTAGGGAGAGAATAGTGAGGTCGGTGTTGATTGCACCAGATTAGTTGCGTTGGTGAGCTATGGCGGGTCCAGCCTAGATGCTTTGTCCAGCAATCCCTTCCAACCCAGATGCACAGAAACAATTAGAAGAGGATTTAGAGGTGATCAGATGCGTCAGGTTGTTGCAGCGGCCTTGGAGCTTGAAGAGTGATGAGATGATTGCGGAACTTGTAGCCAGAGTTCCGAATCAGTATCAATTGACCGGGAGGGGTCAACCCAGCACTTGGATAGAGGATGTATGGGCGGAGGTGTACTCGTTCCGGAAGACCGGATTTGGATTAACCTCCTATTTAGATAAGACCGGTTTGAGTAGATTCCGAAATCCGGCTCATGCGAAGGAAGGGTACAGGTTTTAACAATTGTAGCAATGTAGGCATAGAAGGATGCTGGAATTCTTGATTCCAATCATGTACCCAGAAAAGACAACCCGAGTTATGGTCACAACGGCTAGTACCATTTTTGGAGCGATGGAGGGTAGATCTATGAACTGGGGGAGACTCATCGCGGATGTGGTTTCTAAGCTAGTTGCGCCTACCACCACGGGTAAATCTAGCCCACTCAGTCTGTATTTGTTTCACCTCTACCACCTTAGGAAGGTTTTGAGTAATACAGAGCTGCAGGAGTATTTCTACGGGGAGGGATGTTTGAAGTGCGGTTTTACAATAGAAGTTCAACCGGAATTGCATACTCAGGCAAAATCCAAAGAGGAAGAATCAGAGCAATCGGTCCTACATAGGAGGACCAAGAGACGGAAGTCAATGGATCTAATTGCGCGAGGCAAGCAAGCAATTTCGGAAGAGGACAAGCCGTAGAATCCTCCAGAGATTGAGGAAATGAGGAGATTCTGGGGAATCGGACTTCATTGGATCAACTAGTGTTGGCAGTTCTACAACAAGATGGCAAACCGTATCACCCACACCATATTGGAGTTGGGGGTGGATTTGCCAGAACATATAATAGATGCAATCTGGCAAAGGTTGGATCAAAAGGCGCTGTGAGAGAAGGAATTGCAGATCTGGAACTTGGAGTAGGACCGGAGCAATCTCCGAGTGTAAGTGTCCCAATTGGAAGAAGAGCTGGGCATGGCAAGAACAAAGGAGTCAGAGGCTTTCAATCTCATCCAAAATCTGTCAGTTTTGGTTGCACCACCGGCGGATCAAGTGGTGAGGGCCAACTTCTTCACCAACAAATTGTTAGGCGAAGGTAACCCTTCAGGACCAAAGGTATTGAAGGTAGTTATTGACTTCCAAGCACAAATGGAGAAGGTGCTGAAGGAGATGCAACACCTGCTGAGACATCTGCATCTGGGTAAGGCCATGGACTTTGAAGGTTTTTTGGATGACCTAGATGTCCAGAACTACATGTAGACACTGGCCAAGACAGGTAGGCCGGATCAGACTCCTTTAAGGGGCCAAAAGATGATGTTGGACAATTTAGTAATGCCTCCAGGAAGAGATGAAGCCGGATCATCAGTTCCGATCTCGACGACAGAATTGATTCCGGCACCAAAGGAAGTCTCCACTCCGAAACAAGCACGGGTTCACAATCCGGGAACAAAGATCCTCTTCTTCCTTGTCAATATCGTGCCGACCCGACCAAGTGGAACCGCGCTCTTCATGACACCAAAGTCAGTTGTCCGTCGTAACGTGGGTAAGTGATCGGGTGTCATTTCGAATCCAGCCCGAACCAATCCGGCCAACTTTGAGCACATGGAGCAGACTTCGCCAACCAAGGGTAAGTTATCACGAGTGGTGATCTCGGATAACGAAGAAGAATGTGAAACCAGATTGGAGTCGAAAGAAAATGCGACAACACCACAAGGGCACCAGATTCTGACATGGGCAAAGGCCAAGAACATGCCGGTGAAGTCACCAGTAGTCAAGGCAAAGAGCAGCTTGAAGAAACCAAGGGAGAAATAGTTAGTACGTTAGTTTTTGTGTGATTTTTGAATTCGTTCTGCCTCGGATTTTTTGGAGGTGGGACCTAGTTATAGATTTCTAGGAGGCCATTAGCCTGGGATTTTCCGGTTATCTCGGAAGTTAGAGTGATTGGTCACCCTAATTTTGAAGTGTGCCTTTTTTGCTTTTTGGCCTTTTTGTTGGGTTTTCAATGGGAAGGCAGGCTTGTTGCCCTCTCATTCCATCCTAGCCCATTAGAGTGCATTTGATTATGTTCTTTTGCTTTCTTTAATCTGAAACCACTTGGTGGACTTTTTTGATTCCGACTATGTGCACGAATTTGAGTGATTGTTCACAAGACTGTTGAGGTGTGAGGAAGACGGGTGAGGAGGAGTCCGGATCTAAGGCAACTAGGTCTGATCAATAGGGTGCATTTGGGGGAAAGTTCCGAATTTGTAAAAGAAGATTAGTGCATAGTGCTTCTAAACTGTTGGAATAGTAATCCGGAAGGAGTAGAGTGGATGCGATTCCAGAACCCAAGGAGGGCTTTGATCGGAGATAAGCAACCGCCAGTTGAATACTCCCCATCTCCGAAAGGCCTTCTAACTACTGGATCAGTCTAGATTCTAGAATATACGCGTCCCTACCGGTTCCAGGTGCTTTGATCTATCATTGTAGTGAGGGTGTTAGGGAGTAAATTCTGAATGGCCTGCTTTCTTGAAAGGCCTTTTGAGGAGTTGTAAGGATTGCTGCCTCTTTCTTCCCTATTACAGAACCAGAAGTTATTTGTGTGTGTATGTGTGTTTTTGAATGTGAGAATTACAAGTGGTAAATCCCTATCCCTCTTGAAAGATAATTAGTGGAACCCCTGAGGGTAAAACAGGGGTATATAAAACCAGAGTGTGACTAGACATAAGTGGAATCCGGACAAGGACAAATCTGGATTGAAATCTAAAAGGTAGTGTTATCCAATAAGAGAGCAAAGACGTGATTTCCGGATTGCTTGGGTGTTTTTGGAGAGATCTAGACATCTTTAGTTTGCGACAACATATTAGAATTCTCTGGGACAATATTTCTTGTCATCTTACCACATTTTTGTGTTAAGGATACTTACGCCTAGACTGCGTGTACAATAGGCTATCTTCCGTTGTTGCAACAAAGTGACCATTTGGGGCATTGACTAGAAGGAGGGGATTGACGGTCATGTAATGATCATCCCCAAACTCATGTACATTCAATAGAAGTCTCCAGAAGTCGGACTAGATGTGCTAGAGACACAAGAATTGGATTATACAACTGCGCTCATTATTGTCGAGGAGAAAATGGCAAGGTTTGATGTTTCAGTATCATACGGGTTAATCCTTGACTATTGCTTGCTCAATAAAGATCTCTGCAAAACTGTTCTTGGCAAAAGATACTTGTATTCCACAGATGATATGATGTTCTAGACTCCTGATGAAATGGCAACCTAATAGGATATCATAGACACCGATTGGAATGAAGCAAATCCATCAAAAATGCCCTCGCCGTGGTAGCTCTAGCGCCATCCCTTGTCAAGAAAAGAAAGAAACGCAAGTCGATGGTCGGCTCACCAGGCAACGACGGCAGTGTGGAATCTGACAAGAAACGGACCCAAGCCAAGGTGGCAAAGACCATAACGATTGACAAATGCATCATTGTATCGGATTTAGAAGTGAAGAAGCTGAGCAAACTGTAGAAAGTAGCAATGAACCAGCTCTGTAAGAGGGTCTTTGGTTCCATGTACAAATTGGGCAAGAAACCACTGATGGATGAAAAAAGTGAACCTTTGCAAGTGCATTACAAGTATCTGCACAAGGCACCACCTGGACACTTAGTATACAGAGGTGAACATCAAGACCAGCTGGAGGAAATCACAAATCGAGTGCGTATTGAGGCGGACTACAAGTCCAAGAACAGATATATAACTATTCGTCCCCTCAAGTACGGTCTATACATTGGCAAGGATGGCAAGGAAATTGCCCAATATTACAAAACCATCCCGTCCAAAGAAGATATGACAAAGACATCCTCATACTGCATAATTAGAGGACAAAATATAGTTATAGCCTACAAAAATCTTGTCGAGTCCGGAGAGATTCCAAAATGTGATATGGAGGAAGCATCGACCTTCAATATTATTCTGGTGTAGGAGCCAGTATTTGACGACAACAAATTTTTTTATTGTCTATCTGGGTGCTTGTCAAGGTATGCAAAACTCAAAATAGAGAAAGTAGAAGAGAATAGTGTTAAAGTAGTATAACTTTTTTTGACTTTACGCATAGGAATAGGGAAGTAGAAACAAAAGTTTAAGATTATAGATTAAGCAATTTCTAGATAGGCTAAAATTGTAAATAAGTTTCCGGAACCAGACGTAAACGCCAGTCGAAATCCGGAGAATTCCAGATTTAAGGGATTTACGGACCGGATTTCAGCAATTTAAGAAGTTCCAAAAATTTAGAAAGCTCCGGATTTTTTAGGGTTTTCCGAAATTTTAGGAATTTCTGGAATTTCAGGGAGTAGCTGAGTTCCAGACTTTTAGGATCTGAACGGCTTTCCGAGTTTCTTGGAACGGTTAATTGGGCAGTTGCCCTAGTTATTTGATGACTTTTAGGTTGCCTTGCTTTGTATTTAAGGGCGGGCTGGCTTATTGGCCTCTCATTCTCCTTCCCTTGTCATTCAATCTGAGCATTTAGGAGATCACCTTAGGATCATTCTCTTGCGTATTGTGTCTATGGTCACTTGTATGTTGGTGTGTAAGTGCGTGTGTGCAGGGGTGAGGAGGAATCCGGATCTTAGGTGACTGGATCTGATTGATAGTGAGCATTTGTGTGAAAGTTCTGGATTTGTGAAAGGAGATTAGTGCACTGTGCCTTTAGACTGCTAAAATAGTAATCCGGGAAGAGTAGAGTGGATGTGAGTCTGGAATCCAGGGAGGGTTTTGTGCGGAGATAAACAACCGCCAGCGGAACATCCCCACCATCCAAAAGGCCTGCCAACTACCAGATCAGTCTAGATTCTAGAACATACGCGTCTCTGTCGATTCCGGAAATCTTGATCTGTCATTGTAGTGAAGGAAATAGGACGTGGTTCTGAATGACCTACTTTTCGGATTGGCCATCCGAAAAGTTGTGAGAATTGCTACCCTCTCTTTCTCTATTACAAACTCTGTTTGGATTGTGTGTGTTTGCTTAAAATATTATTGGAGAGAGTGAAGATTATGAGTGGTGAAGTCCCTATCCCTCTAAAAGATCAATAGCGGACCCCCTAAGGGTAAAACAGGGGTATATAAAACCAGATTGTGACTACACGAAACCAGAATCCGGACAAGGATGGATTCCAGATTGGATTTTGGAAAGTAGTGAGGACAGATTCTGGATTGGATTCCGGAAAGTAGTGAGGACAGATTCCGGATTGGATTCCGAAAAGTAGTAAGGAAGGATTCCGGATTGGATTCCAAAAGTTTGTAAGGAAAGATTCCGGATTGGACTCTGGAAAGTAGTAGCAATCGGAAGAGAGTGAATTGTTGAGACGGATTGCTTGGGTGTGTTTTGGAAGAGATTTGGATATCCTTAGTTTGCAAGAAAATTTGTAATTCCCAGGGACAAAATTTTGTGTTATCTTAGCACATCTTTGTGTTAAGGATACTTACACCTGGATTGCACGTATGACAGTGCTCAACCAGAATATTGCAGGTGAACAAAGGGAGCAATGCTTTGCTCAGCAACTTTTGAACGCTTGGGTGAAAAAGACAGATATGGGTCGCCCGCAGCTAGCCCTAGCTGGGAGAATGCACTTGCTGGAATACTTGGTAAGCAGTATGACAATTTGTTTCAAATCTTCATGGCACGTCATATTTTGCTCTTCGGTCATACAAAATTGGGGGATCCCTTGATCCTCCAGCTTGTAAAAAAAATGCTTAGTATTTCTCCTTACAAGTAATAGCGATTCGGGTTTGGGGCAGAGGTTTCTTGCGGTCATATCTACAAGCTTTACTACTATGAAGAACAATGACTTAGCGGATTTGAGAATTCTGCTTGTCTTCATAGAAAACAATGCAGATGACTCTAAGTGGATTAAGATTCAAATGGATTACATGAGTGGACTCCTTCCAGATAGCTCAGGAGAGTATGGTGGATAAGGGAGCCGTAAACCCCTCTTGCAATATGACTTTAAGACCCTGTATGGCATGCGCCCGATGGGACGTCAACTACCTCACGAGGCTTGTAGATTGGAAGGAGGTATCCATAAAGAATTCAAGGGCAAAGGACTCTCTTCTGCAAATCACCACGCTTCTTGCTGCAGGAATCAGAGAGAGGTATATAAGGGCTATGAAGATCAAGATCATGTGCCAGTTCAAAAGTCATCCACTCCCATGCCAGATTATGTCCCATACATTGCAGCCTAGTGGGATGAATGCACTACGGAAATGAAAATTATTTGTCGCAAGCTAGACTTGTGGGTTGACAAAGCCCTTGCCACAATCGATGGATTGAAGTGGTTAATCGAGCGGACCAAGTTCCTCAACAAGACATACAACCCAGCCAACTGCTCAAAGAGTGTGAGAGACATGTGGACCGTGTTCAAGGATGCCAATGCCCAAATTGAGGGGGTGGAGGCCACTGCGTCAACATTTGCAGATAGTTATTTGTGTATGACGATGGACAAGACCTCCTAGAATATTAGCGCCATTCTTGCAAACCCGGTTGTGAAGAAATGGCATAGAAAAAGAAAGCATTACATTTACGTCTGGTTCCTTTTTGAGGCAACGGATACAGGATCGCGGGCCAAGTTTCCAAAGGGATTGGAAACTCAGGAGACTATTTGACGCTCTGGAATACACCAATTCCAAAAAGGATCTGTTAGCTAGGTCTCCAACCGTTCTTTTTACGGATGCCAAAGGTTTACACAAGATACTCTCTCACTTGGAGAAACATAAGCACAAGAAGAAACAGGTGTGGGATTATTACGCGGTGCACTACTTCCCGGCTTCCAGCGAAGGCTTTCCTAAGCCTGTTGCTGCATTTAGATTTAATGTTGTCGTCGTATATTTGTTTGGATACAACAAGGACCACACTCCGTAGGAACACTTTTCAAGTTTTTTTCTCGGGGATGAATCCAATGAATCCATTCTAAATAGCAAAGGATATGGAGGATGTCTACACCTACTAGAAGCAATGTCGTGTGCCGTGGATGAGGGTCACTAGTCCTGCTGCCCTACTTTGAGGTCACATGGTTGATGATATAGTGATTGTAAACGTCAATGGAGGTCCCAAGATCACATACCTTGCAACGGTATGTATTCATATATTAGTTTTGGTTCCCTATATCGAGTGATCTCCTGATTTTTGTTTTCCTCAATGATTATATTAAGAGCCACTCTAACATGGGTTTGTTGAGATTTTTTCAGTGCACCCAAGCTAAGGTGCTTGAAGTATTTCATACGGAGGATTTGGAGCCAACAAAGATGGTGGCCATACAAGTTTGGAACAAGTTCCATATCCACGGCATAGCCAAGCAGTCGGTTGATGTTGACAATGAGGATGCTGCATTTGATGAGACCTCAGAGCCTTCAAGTCAGATGTACTCAAAGCATAACAAAGGGACACAAAAAACGCCAGAGGTTTTGAAATTTCGTTTTCCATTGTTAAACTGGGTGATCCCTCAATGTAAGCTTGTGCCTATTCTTCTTGTGGTCTATTGGTTCTAACTAATTGAATCATCTGAATTGTTAAAGGAGAAAACCCCATAACCAAAACTCTCTCCCAAGAAATTGAAGAGTTCGTCAGCGCCTAAGAAATGTGAAGCTTCAAAGCAAATTAAGCGCCCTACAAAGAAGAAGAGAGTTAATACTTGGTCGAAAGTGATTCAAAATCTGTGGGAGCCCGGAAAGTAGGATAAGTCTTATTAGTGAAAAAATAGAGGGAGGAGTTATTAGAGGTACCAATTTTTTTGGTTTATCCAGGGATAAACTAAGCATCTTACCACAATTAACCTTCCCTGCTAATAGAGTAACTTGAGTGATGGTGAAGGCCGAAGGCAGCAGGTCAAGGGCTCTCAAATTCAAGACAATTTATCCGGCCATTTCGAAGGATGAGGGAGAGTGGAAGATGCTGGAGGAGGATTTGGGGTAGATCGGGGTTGCCAACTTTCTGAAGAAACCATGGAGCTTACGAGACAAGGACATGATTGGCAAACTCATGAAGGACCAGTCAAACAAGTGGGTGAAGACCGCTTGCGCTCTTTCCAACAAGTGAACAACACGCGGAAAGGTGTAGATCTTCTTCTCACGCTGAGTGGTGAGAGGAAAGTATTCTGGGCAAAAGTGGTGAAGGAATTGATCCAAAAAATGGTCGACTCTTTAGGCAGTACGAAGGCGACCTCCATAGGGCCTTTCTTGTTTCATTTCTATGAGCACCTAGATGTGCTGTGGAAGAAGGAAGAAGTGACCCTGAAGGCAGATTCCATAATGATTAAGTTCGATATCATCCCCCCTCAGAAGAGAGATAGTGAGGAAAAGATGAAAGGACCAGATGAGGAATCTGGTAGAGGGTCATCAAAGAAGCAAGAACATCATATTCAAAATTTTGGGAGTTCAGGTCCCTCCCAAAATAATAATCTCCATCTGTAGTGTTCAAAAATAGAATACAAATGAATGAAATTTAAATTGGAAGGACCTAATTTTGAAGTTAGAAATTGTAGTTTCCATTAAAATGACAATTTATGGTATTATAAATAATAACTCCAATCATAAACAACCCACATAAATTATTTGATTATTGCAGAAGTAAATTAGGCTTACGTAGATAGTTTACGATTTGTTGCCTTTTTTCAAGGTAGACTGTAAAATGTGGACTTTTGCGCATTAAATATTGGTCCATATCTATAAATATATATTTTTTTTTTTATAATAGGTCACCCTATTGAGTTAGGGTATGTTGCAAAAAATAATATAGAGACTGAAGTTGTGTGATTGCTGGTCCGGGTTCAATTCCTATTGACTTGCATCAAATTAAGCCGTGAGGCGCTATTCCAAAACAGAACAACAAGGTGCCTTGTATTCAACTTCTACACACACAAATTTTATTGTTTCCAGTTTGAGTTCATAGAATAATTTCAATGTTCCCAAATAACATGAATACATAAACACAATACATTTAATACAATACATTTCAATTAAAATATAAATAGGTGTTCAACAAAACAATAATATATTTCAAATATTATCATGGCATGCAAGATAATTCATACAAAGTATGATACTATTTTGAACACCAATCCACAAAGTCAAATATCTATACTTCAATCAAGACAATATGGCCTTGTTTACTATAACACGTGATATCAAATCACATGAAGCAAACATAATTAGGAAAAAAAAGGATAAAACATTACTCTATACTCTCAAACATATCCCCTACCATTTGAAAAGTATTTTTGTAGTTCTCTATACGCATTCACTCTGCATCGAAGGAAGGTAGAGTGCCCTTGATAACTTCAATTTGAGCAGCAGGTATCTTCAAAACACACTCAGTTGTGTCTTTCTTCACCCTAGACTTCCACGCCGTCACAAGAGAATTGGTATTCTCCCAAACTGGATCTTTGGTGTTGTCTACTTTCCAACGCAATCCTTTGTTCGAGTCCCAACCATGATAAAACTCTTGAACATTTTGCTCTCGTGACGTAGGCATAAAGTATTGAATCTTAATAGAATTAGGATGCTCTGGGTTGCTGAAAGGGTCAGACAAGGCCCTAGCAATCCATATCAGCTTTGGATCTTCACCAGCAGGTCGAAGTGCAAGAAAATATCCTTTGTAAACATCACGCACCACCCAAAAAGATGGATTAGGGCAATTGCGAAGGTTTCCAACAAATGCATCATCCTCAGCAAACTCCTCACAAACCTCACCGTCGTCATCAAGTTCGTCTTCCTCTGTGGTTTCTACTCTAGTGGAGGGCCAAAAGCCATCCTTCAATTCTACAGATGGCTCAATTGGCTCCTTCAACATTGCATTCATCGCTTGCCAATACAACACCAAATGCTCAAAGCGCCTTCTAGCCTCCCCACTTCCATCTTCATTGCATAATGTTTCCCAATATTTGATGAATCCTGACAATCCCTTGTAAATCTCGTCCACAGTCCTCATAAGAAGGTGGACAACAGGCAATGGCTGTCCACGAGGCCATAGGCTCTGTCCCTGGGAATCTTCTTTCCACAATTTAATCCCTTCTTCTGGAAGCCAATCACTATGTGTGCAGTAGAACTTGTACTTCATGATAGGCAGACCTGCGGCATTCAAATAGAATTTGAATTGTTGGGCCTTGGTATGGCCAACAAGTGCATCTTCTCCATCATAAATGCAATCTTCAATGAAGGACTTGAAATTTGGCACTTCTTCAATGAGATGAGGAATCGTAGGCACCGAATCAACGTCCATGAAGGACTTCATGAGTGATGGGATGGTAGGGAAATTTTATTTTTTCAACTGCATACTCCATCTCCCAAACAAAGCATCGATGTCATCATGAATGTGACCAACCAACATGAAGCTAACATGAACTTCACGGAAAATCTTCTTTGCAACAAGGAGAGACCAAAATGCAAAGACAAATCTATTCTTATTGTCTCCTGTGGCGTTGTCCATCTGAACGTTCAGCACTAGAAGCAGTGCAGTTGCGGCAATTGGTTCTTCAGGTACTGGCCGGAGTGAGGATTTGCACATGTCTGCGCCTTGCAAGACTACACAAAAGAGAGGAGCCAGTCCTGATCCAGCAAATAACTCTCGTGAGGAGTACTTGGGAGGTAGTTCAAGGTTGCGTAAGAGCTTGGCAAACGACCCCACCGTGTAGTTTGAATCATGATGAAAGATATCTAGACCATAATGGGCGTAACGCACATCACCATGTTCGTGAGCAATCATACCTGTCACAGAGACTTGTAGCTTCATGAGTCCATCTACTTGTTTGCTTTTGTGTGAAAAGACAGAAGAAGCTGTCTTTGCATGGTCCATTTTGTCATGCATGATTGTCGAGCATTCATGAGGGTATGCACTGGACCTATACCGATTGGCATAATACTGGTCCCGATGTGCCCGAGCAGTACCTAAATGCTTCTCTAATAGAAGGGTCCACTTTTGCTTTGAACTACTAAGAGCCACCCTTCTAAGGGTTTGCAACTTATCACACTTAGAGCATTGTGCAAAGTTGTCACCAGGCTTCTTGGTATAGTACTCAGGAAAGTTCAACTTCCTAATCTTGCTGATATTCGATGGTGACACACTCTTCAATCCAAAGACTGCATTCATTGCATTTGCATCTGGAAGGGTATCTTTCCACGTGAAGGTGGCTGGCAAGACCATGGATACTGCTTTCTCTCCAATGGGAAGAGAATGAGTGCGATGCGGCATGTGGTCTGCTTGCCTCTTGAGAATGGCCTTCAACATTGCGGTAGCTTGCAATGTATGCTTTTGGGGCTTAAGCCTCCTGAGATTGCCATGAGACTGAGCTTGCTCCCCTAGTGCAGCATATCCTTGGAAGCAATGAAATGTGGACTCC
The DNA here is from genome assembly GCA_963969595.1 of Neckera pumila. Lineage (NCBI taxonomy): Eukaryota > Viridiplantae > Streptophyta > Bryopsida > Hypnales > Neckeraceae > Neckera > Neckera pumila. The sequence goes on from OZ018418.1 coordinate 6,094,591, forward strand.
GACACACCAGAAATGTAGCGCCAAGCTGCCAGACAAACATCAATTCCTTCCATAGTGACTACTCTCTTTCCTTGAGCATCCTGATGGACTTGTCAATGTACATCCAGCTTTACGTGGTGCCGGAATTCAAATGTAGTTTGGTGATACATCCGTTCTCGGAACACCCAAATTTTGTCTCTTGGGAACGGTTGAACACAGTTACCTGTGCAGCACGTTTTGCTAGAAACAACATTTATGGACAATTGGGTGAGAAGTTCCTTGGCCTTCACACAAGTCTCAGGTGTGGCATTTCGGACGGTACTTGTGTAGGGCCTTCCACGTGAAGCTGGTGGCCGTCCATGAGTAGCTTGCCGAAGATTGTAGTTGGCTTGCACTTTGTGATCAAGAAGGCTTGCTCCATCTAGAACCACTTGTCCAATGGGCCACGCACGAAGGGAATACTTCCAATCCGCAGGTACGTGAACAACATCAAGCGACTTCAAGATTTGCACAGCGACAAGAGAATCTCCAAGCGGTCCATGACATCCCAAAACAAGGTCAAAGTTCACATTATGCACTATCCCCTCCGCTACAGGTAGTCCCGCGGCACTGCAAAGTTCAACAATTGGAGTGCTCCAATGTCTTCGAGGAATACCCTCGCAGTCTGGATTGACTTCAGGGCCCTCAGGTACATTCTCGATCTCTCCATCATCAGATGAATACTCTGGCACGGGAAGGACAACGGGGTCCATGTTTCTTATACAATTATTCAGCACTTATAAATAAATGAAATAATCAGGCAAATGCCTTCAGCAACAATTTTGATGGATGCAGCATGTTGTCATTCAAGTCGGTACAACTTGAAAGTCCATCAGTCACAAAGTTAAACTCAAAAATAGTTTGATAAAAAAGAAGGTCCAAAGAATACTTATTTTACCTCTATGTATAGTCCCCGAAATACTCAAGCCTCATTTACTCTAGAGCTATATATGCTTTTCTAATAGCACAACGTGGCCATCAAATACTTAATGTCATATTCAGTTTGTCATGCACAATATGAAATATGTGGCACAAATCCACAATATGAACAATTAACTTTCAGCGTTTAATGATATCAAGTCGATACAACTTGAATGAGGGACAGATCAATGTGGACGTCACGCCGAAGTGTGCTAATCAGAGAACTGAATACTTCTGTAGGCATTTGTTATTCCAAGAAGAATCTCCTTAACAGAGCCAGTTTAATTTGGTTCTACTTGAACACTAATTTGCGTATGGTAAATTCATTTAACATCTACAGGAGATCCCTCATTTTGAACGCCTCAAACTGGATTAGCAAACTTCTCATGAAATATTTAAGTCAATACGACTTGAAGTCAAAATTGTATAATCTGTCGTTGGAAATCGGACAAGGGAAATCCAATCGTGTCGACATGTTTGGGAACGTCTCTTGTGCATTCAAATTGGTACTACTTGAATTACCCCATGAAGTATGGAGTACTTTCACATCACAAATCTGGGTAAGCTTCTGCTACAGATAATTCACTAAATCAACTGAGGCATTCAAGTTGGTATGACTTGAATTACCCCATAAATTATTGTATAAGTTCACTTCACAAACCTGGGTAAGCTTCTGCTATAGATAGTTCACTAAATCAAACGAGGCATTCAAGTTGGTACGACTTGAATTACCCCATAAATTATTGTATAAGTTCATTTCAGAAATCTGGGTACGCTTCTGCTGCAAATAAGTCATTGAATCAAATGAGGCATTCAAGTTGGTACGACTTGAATTACCCCATAAATTATCGAATACGTTCACTTCACAAATCTAGATAAGCTTCTGCTACAGATAATTCACTAAATCAACTGAGGCATTCAAGTTGGTACGACTTGAATTACCCCATAAATTATTGTATACATTCATTTCAGAAATCTGGGTACGCTTCTGCTGCAGATAATTCATTGAATCAAATGAGGCATTCAAGTTGGTACAACTTGAATTGCCCTCAAAGACCTTCTATAGTGTGGATGCATATGGTTAATAAATAGAAATTCAAGTCTAGTTGACTTCATTGATGTGATTTATTACGATAAAATTGAGTCCTTAGCATTATAAAAGTATGGCTCTCGGATTTTCCGACGACATTCTCGGACATTTTGCCCGCAAACTCGTATGCACCAAACAATCAAACAATTAGTCAATCAATCAATCAACAATCAACAATGAATAGTGATAACATTGCCCACACCCAGAGTCTATAACACAAAATGCAAGAAGAAGAAGACAATGTTACATGCATTAGCTGAAAGGGAATTAGAAATTATCCTAAGTGAATTGGAAGATCAAAATTGGATAAATGTCTGCCCAATTGACACTACAATGCATATAAGCATGTACGCAATGAACAGTCAATATATCATTCAGTCAATCAATCAACAATCAACAATCAACAATCAACAGTGACAACATCGCCCACGCCGAGAGTCTAAAACAGAAAACGCCCAAAAAAATGTTACATGCATTAGCTGAAAGAGAACAAGAATGGATCCTAAGTGAATTGGAAGATCAAGATTGGATAAACGTCTACACAATCGACACTATAACGCGTATAAGCATATAAGCAATGAACAGTCAATGAATCAATGAATCAATCAGTCAATCAATTAACAATGAACAGTGACAACATTGCCCACATCCAAAGTCTAAAACCAAAAAAGAAAAAAAGAAAAAAGACAATGTTACATACATTAGCTGAAAGAGAATTAGAAATTATCCTAAGTGAATTGGAAGATCAAAATTGGATAAACGTCTGCTCAATCGACATTACAACGCATATAAGCATGTACGCAAGGAAGTTCACTATAGAAATCCGGCAGGAAGGTCCAGAGACAAGTGTTGTGAAGATTGATTTCGGAAAAACACCTGCAACATCGAGTACTCGACGCTTGAGACCATATACGCAAAACAAATTCACTGAGTATGAATCCGGCAGAAAGGTGCATACCGCAAGGAGATTTGAGCCAAAGTTGTAACCCACAACCTAGCAAGCCAGGAGTATGGAATAAGGAAGCTCAATGAATAGAAGACTTCAAAACCTCCGAGACAAAGCTGCTCCGACTACATCAATATGCGACAGAGCAGCGGCAAAGACAAGATTAGAGAGCAAGAAGCACAAAGCAGAAACATTGAGAGAAAGGACGCAGGTACTGCAAATGGACAACAGTGCGAGTGACGGAAGAAAGTGGACCAGAACTTGGAAAACCTTGGAGGGAAAAGAGACGCGGCAAACTCAAACGGTCTCCTCGAAGCGCGGTCCTCATCATTGGGAATCCGTGTCCAGCTGCGAAAGTGGGCAGTTGAAAAAGAAAATATTCTCATCGCTTGGGAAATTAAATGGAAAGGTGCCAGTACCGGTATCCAACTAAAGTTCCGCCTCCATACCCTGACATTAAATGATAAGTTGTAACCACATATTTAATAGGCTGTCATAATTGTAGGATTCTGTCACTGTCCAAAAATGGACGTTTATTTCTTTAAAGTAGGACAAGCATTTACAAAATAAATAAATAAAAGGGCTGATAAAGACCAAATTTTATTAGCTGACACCATATTTTTGTAGGGTTTTTTGGCTTCAATTTTTCAGGGTTTAGGGTTTAGGATTCAGGGATTAGGATTTTAGGGTATAGGGTTCAGGGTTTAGGATTAAGTGGATCTAGGATTTAGGGTTCCGAAGTTACATTGACTTATGAAGAATTTGCAATTCAACCTTACTATTAGTGATTATGTTTTCATCAATACTTCACTTTACATGACAAATTGTAACCACATGTTTAGGGGACTATGTTTTCACCAGTACTATCATATTGAGTACGAGTAAAAAAAATTTGAGAACAACACATTTTTGGACACATACAACCATAGGTTGTACTAGTACATTGTTTTAAAAAGCTGTAGAAAAACATTTCAGAATTTTCCACCCTCTACATTACAAGATAATAGCGTTTGAACTGACAAGGATGCTTTCCTTGTCCGTGCTAAAAAACAAGGAGCTACGCTTCAGAAGGTCACATTCATACGAAAAGAAGTTATGGTGGTAATTCTTTGGATTCATTATTGAAGGCAAGTTGGCTACATGCTTGAAAAATTTCATCATTTGGAATTGTAGAACATATAGGAGAAAAAATTTGCCCAAGTTGCCCAAAGATCAAAGAAAAGTATTTATCATGCAATCATTTTTTAAGCTTAATGTGAAATGTTATAAGAATTTATGGGCCTCAAAGCTATTCCTCCAAAACATCTTGTGTGAAAATTTCAAAGAAAAGAAAAGAAAAATTCCATTCATTGTAATTTGCCCAAAATCGCTACATTGCCAAAAAACGATTTTTTGATTTTTTAGAGGTTAAACAATTTAAATGTTCATGACAAAGGCTTTCATGCTCAAGCAATTTTACAGTTTTCAATTCTATTTTGCATAAAAAACTTCGAGAAAAATTACTATATTTCCAATTTACTACACCAGTATTTAATTTCTATGTTCTAGAAAACATACATTTATTATGATGTTTAGGCTTTTAACAGATATGAATGTTTAGGATCTAGGACAAATATCAAATGAGATCAAATGTAAAAGGTGCACGACCATTTGGAAGTAATCGTTGGTTGTTTTTGAAAGTAACACATATTAAACAATAAAGACATAGGAACGCTCCATGTACGAGGAAAATTATTCATTAATATGTTCTAAGCTTTATTGGAAAGTAGGATGTAATTTTATTTTATTTTTTTGAATGAAGTGTTTTTAATGTATAAAAAATTTATATAATTATGACTATAACTATTTTGTGTACTATAAATCATTCTTTGACTATAATCATTTTATGACTATAATCATATTATGTACTGTAAATCTTCTGCAAGTGAAGAATCTAAACTTAATGGCAACATAGATGTGTAGATTTTTGTGAAGGATCTATTAAAAAATATTGAATTAGGAATGCACCAAATCATAGTTTACATATGTAATTTTATAAGATAATTGCATCTCTACTTTCACTGATTTTTTAGAATATAAGATTAATTATATCACTCTCACTTTAGTTTGTAGGTCTAACTTCTAAGGGCAATTTTGTTATATCCAATGTCATTTTGAAAAGTTCATAAACCTCAATCATCAACTAAAAATCAATAAGTACCAAATGGATACCTTTCAAAGTGAATGCTGAACATATCAAAATTTCGAACTTGTATACAATGTATCATTCAAACATTGTGTTCATGACCATGTGTAATATTAATATTGGAATGTAGTGTTCTATATTCTAAGTCCAGTTTTGAAGTAGGAATTTCAATTTTGTAACAGAACAAGGTGTGCTAAAATATATTACGTATATTTTTTTAATAAAAAGCCCACATCTACTATTTTAATTTTTTGTTAATTTTTTGTTTTTTGGAACTTTATGCATGCCAAAGATACCAAAATTTGTGAACTAATACACAATGTATCAGTTAATGTGTTTAGAATTATATGTAATAATATTTGCAATGTTCTATAATCTAAGTCTATATTCTAAAGGAAGAATTTAAACTTCTTACCGAACCCGGGGAGATCACTATCAATTTTTTAGAAAACTACGTGAGTTAAAAGATAGGGTCTATTTAATTTAAAGCAAAGAAATTTTATATAATGTGTAGGGCTACTATAGGGTCCATGAAATGCTACATACTCTCTTATCTATAATTTAGGGTATAGAAAAACATCATGTAGTAGGAATTTTTATTAATAAGTTAGCCTTAATAAATAGAGGTTGTGCAAATTTTTTATAGTACGATGAGTATAGATGTGGACTAATAATTTCATGTAGATGATAAAATGGACATAGTCAAGAAAATCTACAATGAAGGGTGGTTGGTTGAAGTTGTGCCACAATACTGGTGGTGTACCCTAAAAAAAAAATTGAGTGTAAACGTAAAGCACTGACTATAAATGGAAAAATTGTCACATTACACAAATAGGAAAGTTTACCTAATTATTTTAGTGGGTTCTATGAACTAATAAATGCACAACATGAGTATAGAATTTATAGTTTGTTTAATTTCATTCTTTGAAGCCATAAATGTTAAATACATTCATATTAAATGAAATGTTTATGGAATAGTTTCAATGGAGATTTTGAAGTGTTCAATGGTAAACTTGTTATTGACCCCAAAAGATCAGAGGGTGTTTTGGAAGAAAAAAAGTACAAGACTGCCCATTTTTGATACATTGTTCAAATTAAAAATTAATTATTTTTTTTGAACTTCAACCATAAGTGTATTAAGCAAATAAGGCACTGTGTGGAATAAATTCAGCCCATTTGATCATGTAGATTGAAAGATTATAACGTTTGAAGCGAGGAAATTAACTTTATTTTATTCCCGCAAAATATAGCCAGCAAACTTTGAAACCGCTTTGAGTAAAAAATTTTGCTCTATACAAAGATGAAGATTTTGGCCATTCATACATCTATGATGTTAGATTTACTCAAGAAAGAGTTTATAAGCAAATATAGAGTCTAGCTTATTCTAAATCAACATGTAATGTAAAAAGGTTAAGTGCATTAGCAATATTAATAGTAGTCATTTTTTGATGATTTCTTGTGCAATGAGGATTTTTTTTAAAAATCCAAATAGTAAAAATTAGAATACAAAAATTTGGAATACAATATGTGGGAAAAATTTTAAGAACATTAACTTCACATATTGCAAGATAATAGGACTTGAAGTAGAAAAAATTGATTATTCTTGAAGCCATTCCAACATAGCTAAAAAAAATTGATTCCTCTTAGTTTATGATTTGAGAATTAATTTTCTTTTTGATAATTGTATTCTATATTTTATTAGTTACATACATGCTAGATTTCAAAAGTTGAAGCGTTTCTATAAAAGGTGCCTAAAAGATGCTTGAGTTGCCTTGATTGTCAAAAAAATTCAAAGCAATATAACTTTAATTTGTTTTAGGTTCTCACTTAAAAAAAAGTATATTTTCACTAAAGGTCTAGTTCATGTCTACACCTTGTGTCAAAATTTTGTGAACAACTGACCCAAATTGACTTTAAAAATCTTGTTCAAGATTTCAATTGTTCATTCAAAGGACAATTGGTCTTCTAGGCTTGAAAAATTCCACTTGGTCAATTGGACACTTAAATTTTATATGTAAAATAGCCTCACTTAAAAAACCTTATAAACAAATTTACAAAAAACCATAGGGTGTTGAAAATATGCCCCTTGTAGCTTTTTATGTAAAAATACGGTCATCTTAAATACAATAATTAAGGTAAAAAGCCCTACATCAAATACCCTCTTAACTCAGGTGTATACCTTAAATTACAAGGAGTGATCTCCCCGGGTTACCGAATAAGGTGTGCTAGAATATAGTAAACTTTTTTTTTAATAAAATCCCTCATCAAATAGATTAAAAACTTTTTTCCCTTTGTTTCTTTGTAATGTCAGAAATTTGAAAGCACAGACAATTCAAACTTTGTAAATATATATTTCTTTATTATTGCAGGTTTTGGATTTAACCCCTAATTGTTCAAAGCACCATAATATTCAATATTTCAAACTTCAAGGTTAAATAGCGTGAAATTTAACCAAATTGTAATTTCCAACATAGGAATTTTTGAAAATTTTGTATTGAAGTTTAGGGTACCTGTACTATACTTAGGACATCCGATCATGAAATTGAATAACAATGACTTCTCTATACAAGATTTTATGCAAGGATAATCATTTACTGTTGTGAGTTCTTCAAAATAATCCTCAAATACACCCAATCTTTCAAAAAAATTACATTGACTTTAGTTATGAAGTAGTAGCAGGGTGATGATTTTAGTTATTGCATAATTAAAATATTTTTGTTTCAATGAAGGGACCTCCTTTTTGAGAATGCAAAAGGCCCCCAGTCACTACATTGATTCTTTGATGATATTTGTTTAGGCATCAATTATACCTCTGAGTTATACTCATCTAAAAGTGCCACTATCCAATAATTTTGAGCCATTTGTACTAATTTGGCCCTTGAATGGCCAACTTCATTCACCCCAAACCACCCCAAGCTCTCAAACACAACTAATGGGAGTTGAAGCTTTTCCTTTTTTAAATATGGCCATCAGTTAACCCCTAAGTAAACTGCTTGGTTGACCATATCTAGTCGACCCAAATTTTGGACTTGTTTAGGTGTGGGTATTTAAATTTTTTTGATAGTTTAAAATTTTTATGTGTAGTATTGAAGTTTATCTATTAAAGGCTCTTATTTATCATTGAAAACAACACACATTTGATTTTTTGAGAGGTCCTCAAGGCCATATATGTACCATTAGTAAAAGAGTAAAGCTTGCCAATTTCACTTGATTTTAAGATCTTAAAAATAGTACTTTTCCATTTGCTTTGAAAATAGTCCCATTAGAAAGAATAAAATGTTTTCATGATTTTCACCATTGAAAATTTAAGCATGTAAGTATTGATGTGGATTTATTTGCAATTCCATTGGATCATGCACTAGATTAGTATAAAAATGTGTAGAAGAAATTCAAAAACTTTGATAGCAAGGATTGCAAGATATTTACGATTCAAGTGCCCATTGAAATGAAGAAATCTGTTTTTTTGCACCTTGTTTGAATTGATTTTTAAGGCTTTGAATCTTTGTAGCTTAAAATTTTTAAGTTGCACACACTGAATTTTTTATTTTCTATTGAAAATTTGAGTTGAAAGTGTTAGACTAGAATTTCAAAAAAACTTGCTCATTTTTCATTTAAAAAAAATTATTAAGTAGAAATAGGGTTGAGATTGAAGGAAGAACTAAATCATAAATATCTCTAAGATGGAATCAAAAATCACCAATATCAAAGGTGAGATTGTTCTAGCAAGATAATTGAATTTCGTACAACTTTTTTTTGGAAAAAATGTGTAAATTGCATTCAAAAGTGAATCCTATAAGCTATTTTTTCAAGAAGATGCTTAGATTGCCCCGAAACAAGATTGTCCAAAACTTTCTCATCACTATTCCAATTATAGAAAGAATCGAATCTTTCGATGTCAACAAAAATATTTTGTATGAGAAATAAATTTTAAAATTTTTATTTAGGCTTTTTGTGATTTTTTTTATGATGACCAACAAACTCCAGGTTGGACTTTGGGTGGCAAAACCTTTGCTTCTTAGAACTGATGGAAATAAAAATTATATATTTACAAAATTGTTTCAATTTTCTATCTGTAAAAGAAGCTCCAAAGTAAAAACCATAGGAGACCATAGGATACCACCCAAAATCCATTTTGTCCCTCCTTATGTTCCTTGTAGGAACAATGGAAGTTAGGGGTTAAAATATTAGTCTCCAAAGCATGGCTAAAATCTTCATCTATATATACTCCTTAACAAATCCAACCATCAAGCTTTTAGTTAACTTATTAGAATACCATCCTCTTAAAATTTTGGAATAAAAAACCATAACAATTGCAAGATCATGATGCGTGGATTTCACTCTTCTTGAATGGTTAGATTTCATCTTTCGTACATTTTATTGGCCCAAAATGAGTAGATCCGACAACTTGTAGGTCTTTGTAGTATATTAAGAAAATCAACTGGAAATGCATATAAAAAATTTCAGAAAAAAATATTATATATTCATGCTTGAAAAAAATAGTCAATAGAAAAAAATAGAATATGATTTAAAATAGAATTAAAAGACTTCACATCACTTTTGTTGTTTTAGCACATTCATGGTGAAACAATACAATCTTTCACCTCATTAGTAATATTGTTGTGTATTTTTTTCCTATGATTGAGTTCTTTTTGCAGTTTTAACACCTTTATGATCATGCATTAAATTTTTTATCATATTAGTATTAAGTAGTATTGTTGTGTTTTCTTTTCCTATGAGAGCTTTTGCATGTGTAGCTTGAATTTTAATGCTAACATAAAAAAAAGTTGGTACAACTTGTCATATTGTTGACATTTCATTCAATTTACATAAAATTTAAGGAAGCTCAGAAGTGGCATTTAAAAGTGCCTTTAACCCCTAAAGGACCAAGGTGATTTTCCTATCAAAGCACTCTCAAAATTGTCATCTCTATTGGAAAGAGAAAAGAACTTAAAAAATTGTTTTCTTTTGCATATCCAATCGTAAGATCTTATATTTAACTAGTATATGAATACGTGGAAGAAATTTCAGAAACTTTGACCATGTACATTGTAAGATGCATTTAAAGTAAAGAAAACAAGTTTTTTGGCACCTTACTTGATTAGATTTTTTGGCTTTGAATCTTTTTAGTTCAAATTTTGTAGACTAATGATTTTGATTTCCTAGTTATTTTTGTCAAGTAGTTGAGTTGAGAATCTACAAAAAAAAATTATGAAAAAATGCACTTAATTTTCACTCATTAAAAAATTATTAAGTAGATGTGGATTTAAGATGGAAGAAAAAATTGAATTGTTAATAGCTTTTAGATGGAATTGAATTACAATAATCCCAATGGTGAGATTGTTCTAGCAAGAAAATCTAACCATCTAACAAATTTTTTGAAAAATTCTAGAAATTGCATTCAAAAATGAATCCTACAAGTTTTTTTTTCAAGAAGATGCTTAGATTGCCCGAAAAAATAAGATTGTCCATAACTTTCTCATTATTGGTCCAAATTGAATGAAACAAAGCTTCACATGTAGACAAGAATATAATCTTTGAGAAAAAAAGTTCAAAAAAAATTATTTTGACTTTTTGTGGGGTTTTTTTACTGCCCGCCATACTCCACATTTTGTGGGTTTTTTTGTACTGCCCGCCATACTTCGGGTCGTGCATTTCGCCTGGGTCCGGAGTGATCATGTGTTTTGCCTGGGTCCGAGAGTGCGTTTCATGGTCAAGAGTTTGCTTCAGTGTGTCTCCGTGTGATTTTTGTGGTTTGTTCCAAGTTTGGGTTTGCTGAGGACTTCGGAGGTTAGGGTTTGGTTTGCGAGTCTGGAGCTTCATTGGAGGTGCGAGTTTGGAGCTTTGTCTGGGTCTAAGAGTGCGTTTCATGGTCAAGAGTTCCGGTCGGTGGCTTCATGTTTCGATTAAATTTTCGAAGGTGCTCGCGTGTGTTTGCGATGTGCAGGTTGGTGCTTGTGGTTTGTTGCTGTGCTTGCGGATGTGCACGTGTGGCCGTCCTTACCATTGTTTGCGGTGTGGAGCTGGGCGTTTCCAAGCTCGCGTGATCCAAGTGAGTGCTGCTTTCGTTGTATTGCTTTTATTTTTTGCGCTCACTATAAGAAACTGGCGTTTTTAGTGCTGTTGGCCATAAAACATCGGATGTCAACACGGACGTCATTGCGTCTGCCCGTTTCAGGGTTTGTAACTGCGAATTCAGTCCGATGTCCCGGAAAACGTGTGCTGTTCAGGTTCTAAACGCAGGGGTGTCAGCGTAGACGGTCATGTTTGCAACGACGTCTCGTAAAACATTTGACGTCCATTTTAGACATCATTTAGAATGTTAGAAGTCCACGTCAGCCACTACGTCAGTTTTCACTGCAGGTAAATGCAGGGAAGTTACAGGAGGCAGAGGTAAAACGCTGACCGGAAGGAAAAAACTGAGTATGGGCAGCTGTCTTAGGTGAATGGCAAAAAAATTGTTGAAGTGGGAGGTGAAGTACTACATGACGGGCCAAATGACCAACGATGGACTCATACACAATTCCATTAGCGCAAAGTTCAAATGCAGGTCATTTCAACAATTTCTTGTATGTTTAAATTATTATAATTACTATATAGCTTAAGACAATTACCATAAATTCATTTAGTCCACATGTTAATTAATTAAGCATGGACTGAATAAATCAAAGTGGGGTACATGTAATGCTCATTAAGTGTGTTATATGTTAGCATCTGAAGGATATAGGGTTCATAGTATTCAACCTTGGAAGAAATGGTTTGTGGAAAATGTTGAATATTCATGGATTTAGGGTTTTAGGGTCCAAGTATTGAAAGCAAAACAGGGCTAAACAAATGTAGATTTCAAAGTGACAACATCCACATTGTCTGAAATTTGATACACACTATTAATAAGGCACTGATGGTGACGCGGGAAAAAAAAGGGATAAAGAATAATGTAATTGACGTGGATTGCGTTCAATGGCAACATAGGGAGAGACTTCTGGCAGTAGGACTCGAGATGAACATGCAATGTCGAATTCAGAATTTTATCACTCCTTGTGTGCTTTATTTAATATTATTGATATAGTGAACAACAATTTCCAAGAAATCCTTGTTAGGGAAAATTTATTTATCTTGAATCTTCACGCAATTGTAATCCATTTGTATCCTCTACAAATGGGTTAGTTGAAGCACATGCCATTTTTATTCATTCCTCAACCAGTTCAATTAGTCACTATACACTTTAATATACTTCCTTGGAGACTTCCTTAATTATATATATCGGAAATGCAGATGAATGCTCTTTATTCATTAATGTTAGGAATTATAGGTTGTTGGCTTAATTTGTCGACAAATGAAAGTACGTAGTAGCCACAAAATGCTTTGCCGTACATGGTACATTCACGGAGTAGTTCAAGGGTCAGGCCTATTAAAAGTGCCCTACCAACCTATGCAGGCTTCTGTTGGATAAAAAAGTCTAACCCTCACATATAAAACTGCATTCTCTAAAATTACTGACAACCCCAAAATCTGTCCTGGACATTACATATTGGAAGTTCATGTTGAAAACATGGCAATTCATAGAAGACTCAATAGTCACTAATTATGGATAAGCGCATAAAGGATTTAGCGGAAGGTATAGAATGCTTTAGTACATTCAAAAATGCTTTCACATTAAAGTTGTTGAACATTAATTATGAGAACGCCATTCAAGAGCTTTACGTAGCTAGGAAGAAAAACTCGGAAAAAATTAATTATGACAATTTACACGGGAGATAAAAAAAGAAAAATTATATATGTGGATGTTTCCTCTAAAGCAATAGCATAGCGAGGGAAGCTGGTGACTTGATGATTCGGCCGCAAGTAAATGACTAAAAGGAAGGCACGGGGGGGTCACTCTATGTGGACCTTCAGATATCACATGCGGACAGGTTTGTTTCTTAAAGGGGTATTCAGCTAGATATCCCTGGCCAATTAAATGGTCCCTATTATTACCTAATTTTGGAATTCTAGGTCCACATATCATTACTTTGAATTTGCAAGGAAGTGAATTTTTAATACCCTAACTTCACTATAAAGAAAAAAAGTTCAGTGAAACAAGCACATACGAAGATTACAGATAGGAACAAATGGCACAGAATAAATTTGGAAGCCCAGAAATCAAAAACTATTTGAATCCATCCAAAAAATGGGAATGAAAAAAAATCACAAACTACCTTCTGGCTCCCTGAATCGGCGGGACAAAAAACCTTAAACTACCTTGAGCAAAAGGAAATGGGAAGGGAAAACTTTGTAAACTACCTTAAGTCCAAAATAATGGGAAGGGAAAAGAACCTTGAACTACATTGAGCCACAAAAAATGAAAATGAAAAAAATTGTAAACTACCTTCAGCCTAAAGAAATGCAAAGGAAAAAAACCCTTAACCCCTAACGGATCGGAGGGGTGTCCAAATTTCCATAATTGGGAAGATCTATTATAAAATGCAACCTACAAAAATATTGTAATGATGACTCTCAAACAATAGTTGTAAAATGCTAGTTATAGATCACATCTACACGGTTAGATCAACAGATATATATAGAAATATTTTGCAATGGGCATTTGAAGCCATAAATTGAAAATTCCTTCTAAAATCAATTATAGATTGAATATTTATGATTTCCAAAACTTTATTTTGCCTATAAGTTTAAAATATTGAGTTCTAAGTATAGTGATTATTGAAGATTTGTATTTGATTTTCTTATTCAAGTCATTTTTGATGGGTCATTTTCTAAATTGAGGAAGTTACTTTTTTAGACTAGACCTCTCGATACCTTTGGATTTATAGAATTTATGCTAAACAAAATCTTCATAATGTAAAACGTACAAATGTTAAAGACCTAATATAAGAACCTTCAAACACAATTGATGCTTCAAAAAATGCATTTCGGTGAGTTCAGGATGTTTTTCCGTTCATTCATTGTTCACAAATTGCACTCATGGTCCTTTAAGGGTTAAACTAGCTACCTTGAGCCAAAAAAAAGGCAAGTGAAAAAAAGACATGAAACTAGCAAACACATAATTGGCTTGACCTTGTGTTGTCTTTTTTAGAAAAAAACATGAAAAACACACGAATAAAAAAAAAAAATACTTAAAAATGTTGTTAGGGTGTGTGCTATTCAGGACTTCCATTAAAAAACATTTTAATACGATTTTCCTTCCCTTTTTCTTCAAGCTAAATTAAAAAAAAAAAAAATTCCACCTAAAACTCTATCAAAACCTTACCCTATCTTGAGCAAACAAGAATTTAGTAAGGAAATAAAAAAGGAATTGTGAACAGGTCGCGCAACAAATGTGATGTAAAGGAACAATTTGAAATTGCTTGCACTAGGAAAAATAATGGGTTCGGGGTCAAACTTCTGTATATTTCGTAATATATTATGCCGCACGTCGTTTGCGGCATTTCTCTAAGTGACCACTCCGTGAAGGATGGACTACTATTCTACTAATACAATTCAATATACTTGAAATACCCTGAGGCTTGCCAAAAAAAAAAAATTAATGAATATGAAATTGACCTCCTGCTCTTTGCGCTTTCACTTGTGGACAAGGCAATAGCTAAAACATTCCAAAGGGTTCAAAGATTGATTACCCAACGCAATAAAAATTTATGGCCAGCAAAAATATTCCAAAACATTTAATTCAAACTTTCATTTTGAAAACACCAAAAACAAATTATTCATGATCCCATTCTGTTTGGGAGTAGGGAATATTGGAATTACCATTTGGATTATAAGATATCTCCAAAATAAGGCAATTCGGTGGACACTTGGTACTCCGTAATCATAGACAGGCAAAATGAAGGTACAAAATGCAACATTATTCCTCAAATGGATTCTCCACTCGTTAAAACGTCTAGAAATTGAGAGAACCCCCTTCAAGTGAGAAGCCATCATGTTGCGTTCAAGGAAAAATGGAAAAAGGTAATATAACACCTTCCTAATTATAATGCAGAAAGAAATATAAGGGCTTAGGGTCTGCAAAGAAAAAAAATAGGGGAAATTGTGAATGAATGGATTCTACAATGTCCAATCTGTGAAAAGAAGGACCAATGCTCCTAAGCTATTGCTTACTAACACAGGATTATCCGTTTGCATGAAGCCCCAAAATAGATTATAATGAAAATGAAATTTCATGTGTCCTCCTTAAATCATTGAGAAGCCATGCGTTGTTCCTTATTAGTGTTCAAGCAGTACCTAAAACATACCACTAGGCTAAAAGAATGATTCCCAACTGCAACATGCATGCATTGACGTAAAAAATTGAAATACATATATATGAAAGGTAACCCTTAAGCTTGCAATTGTACTTCTCAACAATATTGACAACCACTAACTTTTTATGTGTAGCGAGTTTTCGATTTCTCTTGTAATTTCTTACCCCCCCCCGGCCCAAACGGGCAATTCTAAGGCCATTCAATACTAACCAACCATGCATGGGTTCAGAGTCACATTCCTTCACTATTCTCGAAAATGCTGTTCGGTTTATTATCATCATCATGTAGGTCAATGACGTTCAGGAGACGCTGAAAATGTCATTCTAAACGTCTACAGAGACATCCTCTGTGACGGAGACTCAGAACCCGATTGGACATGTGCTTCGACGTCGACTACGTCATGACAGCCCCGCAATTCCATTGCGGTGCTGCTGGGACGGTAGGGCATGGAACTTTTCATGCCACTGTCGTAGCTTGTCATGTTCTTCCTGCCTCCATTGGTGGAGGTATGTACGTGCCGCCTAGAATTGTTGCTTCTCTCGCGGGCTTTGAGTCCAGCACTTCTGGTTGCAATCCTACATATTCCTCATCGTTTCCCACTGCAACCACATGGGGGATGGTTTGGTTGATCTGTGGTTGCCCGCGTCTACCCCTCACGTCCGTACGGCATACAATTTTCCAGCCTGCTCTTTCGGGGTCGTCGGAGAAGAATACTTGTTGACAATGCAATGGAAATGCAAAAGAGTTGGCATGCACCTTGCCATCCATGCGGTTAAAGTTAGCCATGCTAAAGCCATACCGATCCCGTTGAATATTTGGAAAGTGAGCATCTTGGCTTCCTTTAACCCAATGCCAGACAAGGACGGTGGTGCAATGATTGCGGTAGTCCAATTCAAGAATCTCTTCAATGTACCCAACGTAGTCATCGGTTCTCTCAATGGGACGCCCATTGCGAAGCCCCCATCGAAGTTGTCGAGTGAACGAGGCTACCACACATGAATCGCGTGTGACAAGGCCACCTTCAGCGCTACGTACACGGAAGTGGATGCCAAAGGCATACATCTGTCTATGTGAGACAGCGTATTGCTCTGGAGGTTGCCCGTACTGGACAATATCTTCATCAACGTGTTGTCCTGCATCCCGAAATGTTTGCACCTGTGCAGTCAGCCACGCTGCAAAGGATGGCAAATCATACAATTCCGTTGGATAGCGGACGGGCACGGAAGCATTGCGACGATGACATTCTCTACGGAATGTCTCCCTTTCCTTCCAACGCTGTGCTCTAGCCACCTCGTACTTCCTATACCACATTCCAATGACAAGTAAGAAAAACGGGCATGGAAATAATATGGAAAAACAAAAAGGTCAGTAGACATGGAACACAGCAAATGTTGTCATGGACAAGCCGGCTAGTAGACGGACGTCAAAAAGGATGTCTTCACAGACGTTGTAATGACCAAGGTCTCAATCATATGTCCACTACCAACGTCACAAGTGACACTGCGCACAGGAAAGTGCACTCAAAATGCATAGATAGTGAACAAAAAAACAGTAACAACCTAAACATTCACTGGAGTGGTTCAATGACAAAGGACATAATGATTGGAAACATGGACTCACTGCCGCCAACCCTCCAAGCATGCTGCATTGTCTAGAACAAAGGCATGTGCATAGCCGCGGAACTCATTTGACATCTTCCGCCTTTGTTGGCAGTTGTTACAAAGAATCTCGTCATTCATATTCGCATCTTCTTCCGCATCCCATACATGGTGCACTATTCCTCTATATTCATGCATGTACTCCGTGAAAAATCCAAGCGTGTCATCCATTTGATACTCTTCCGCAATGCTATCCTCCGGATGTGCAAAAGTTCTCACATAGTCCTTTAGTGTTTTCATATATCGCTCTATTGGATACATCCACCGACAATGCACGGGATCGCACCGAAACAATTGCTCCACCAAGTGCACGGGCAAATGCGTCATAATGTTTAGAAACGTTGGAGGAAATTCCTTCTCCAGCACGCATGTTGCCATCACCACGTCGCGCATCATGTCCTGTTCATCCATCAGGCTTACCTCTTTTGCGCACAGTCTTTGAAATACTCTGCTGATTTTAATTATTGCGAGGCGCACACTTTCGTCTAGTACATTGCGAGCCGCCACAGGGAGAATCTGAGGAACATGATTCATGAGATACCATACATTAGTAAGGGACACAGTCAACTGAAGAGACATGAATGTCGAATGCTTCTAGGAGTGGTTTTAGCTGGTGACCCTGTTATGTAGCGTACGTCCGCAGGGACAGAGGCCACGCAGACATGGGTCCTGACGGCATTCGTGACAGCACCATGTGCGATGTGACTACCCAACACAGCTGTTGTCCTAGACATCCCGTCCGACAAGAACGCGTCCCCTAAAACATCACATGGGACACCTGCGCACTTGCACATTGGCGTTCGCATCTACCTACTATTGTTTATTGCGTGCGTTCAATTAGGTTTTCTCTCACCTGTTGCATGAGGATGTGGTAATCATGCGTTTTCATGTACTAGAGTTTCCTGTCCACTAAGTGCTTGTGAATGCTGCCCACGTAGTTTGTAGGGGTACAAATATTAGAAACAATTGTGACAAACTCCCGGCGTTCATTTGGCTTCAATACATACGGGGCAAGAAGCATGTAGTATGCATCTTGCTGTCGTTGTGGAGGTTGCAGCCATATCTCCTCACGTATGCCCAAGTCCTCTGCATCCAGTCGACTTCCGGGACTATCATTCACACCCATCAACGTCTTCAATATGTTCTCGCACAAATTTTTCTCACAATGCATAGCGTCCAATATGTGTCGATCCAACAAATGCTGCACATGCCACAACGGACTTTCTTTAAAAATGAAGTCAAAGTTTGTGCCAAACAATACTAGCCACCTTCGCAAGAGCTTCTCAGGTGGCACCTGATTGGTGACATGCCTTCACGCACGCAGCCATTATGAAAGGACCAGAACGACCATGCCCGTCAACGACAACGTCAGGCCATTTCTAGACACGCCTTTCCTAACGTCAACAATGACGTCCTAGAGAATGCAAAACACATGCGATACAACATAGAACTGAGTAGAAGATGTCAACAATGACGTCCAGACGGTACATGAGGCCTGTTCCTCACACTGTCACAGAAGTCTCACCTTCCAGTAATCCAACTCATAGAAAGCGATGAGGCGTTTCACTCCCGTGACATGCACAAGGTCATCTGCGCCATTCTCTTTCCCACTGAGATCCAAGTATGATTGCCTCCATGCTGCATACCGGATGATATCTTCCCCTGTTTGAGCTCTGGGCTTACCCCGATTCTCTTGCACTACATTAAATCTCCGGTTGCGGCAATATGGGTGGTGCTAGGCTAGGTAACGACAAATGCCGCCGTACACAATCTTCGAACCCCTTGTGGTCCTGTTAGGAAGGACATCACCCGTTCTAGCCATGCGTGCATATGTGTCTGGGCCGCAACAAGGGTAGCCCTTGTAACCCTTGCAACAAAGACCAAAGATGAGGCCATATGCAGGAAAATCTGAAATCGTCCACATCAGTAAGGCACGCAATCGGAAGGCACGACTCCCTTTCATTTGAGAGAAATCTAGTGTTGGAACACCACGCCAGAGCTCATGAAGCTCCCTCAGCACTGGACGGATGAAGATGTCAATGTTCGTTGAACTTGGAGAGTGCTTTCCGGAAATCAATATGCACAATGAAATAAAAAACTTTTTGGTCACCAGCCAGGGCTCAAAGTTGTAGATCAAAATAAGCACAGGCCAAGTTGACCAATTTGTGTTGCTAAGCTTGAATGGATTTACACCATCCAGAGCCAATGCAAGCCGCATGTTCCGCACTTCAGATCTGAAGTTGCCTAATGCGACGTCACGATCGATGTGCTTCCATGCTGGACTGTCCAAGACGGAATGCATGACGCCGTCTTCACTGACATGCTTTGTGTAGCCCGTCAGCATGCGCGCTATCTCGGACGACCTCCACATGCGCTTCAACCTCGGAATCAGAGGAAAATGCCGAATTACCTTAGCTGGAATACTATTTGTGCCGTCAACCCACCATGACATTGCACACTTTGGACAAGTGTGAAGTCCCGCATACTCCTCTTCGTATAGGACACAACCGTTGGGACAAGCATGCACGTGATTGTAGTGCAAGCCTAATCGTCGAATGCTTTTCCGTGCCATATAATGTGTAGTAGGCAATTTGTTTCCCGCAGGTAATAAGTCTGTCGACAAGAAGCGAAACAACTCATCCGTGAAGTTATTGCTAACACGGAATACCGTGCACATGTTCATGATGATGATTGTGGCCGACACAATGCTTGTTCTGGATCCGGGGAACAATGGAGTGGTCGCTTCAGCGTACATATCCTCCAATCCACCCACAGTATCAAAACCAACCTCCTCCTTGTCTGGTAATTCCCCTAAGGCCTCAGCCTCATCATGCAACGCATCTCCCCTATCTAAGGCCTCCATGACTTGTCGCTGGACCTCGTGGTACTCGTCCAGAGCCGGTGGGTGCTAGTCCTCACCATGTCCAGAACGTCCGTTTTGTAAGTCAATGCCCTCAACGTCCGTTGTGGTGTCACCAGGGACGCCGTCAACGATGTTGTTGTCAAAGCCGATGTCCTCAACCCACATCCCGTGAGGTGGGTATCCTTCAGGGGGGTCCCCTCTAAGTAGTGACTTCCTCAAAAATGGATCTCGTTCCATTGCGGCATGGTGCTGCTGTATTACTTGAATGGTTTTTCGACGTCCACCCTTGCAATCTCGGCAAGGACATTTGAATGTGCGCACATTCTTCTCTGCTGCCACTCGCAACTCGGTCTGCAAGATAATGTCCCCAAGTGGAATGTGGCAAAGAGTGCGTCCATCATCAGTTATACGAATGGTTGCTCCTTGCCTCCAACCATCCCCAGTAGCACGACCAGCCATGTTCATGTTCAATCTGTATGGCCCGCAGTATGGGCAGACCTTCACACACCTGCAAAGAACGAAGATGCAACACCATAAGCAAAAGGACTCCTCCACAACGTCATGACCTTCTAAAACTGGATGTATAACATAAGGCCCCTTTTCCCATGTCAATGAACGTCAGTCATTAAAGAAGGTGCACCGTCATTCCGTGTTATAAGAAAGAACACCAATAAAATGTCCTATTAGATGTTAGTCTTAATGTATGACTGGGTGTTTTCTTCTCTCATGAGTAATGTCTACACGGACGTCCTCTATGACACGTGAAGGAAAGAGGACGCACTTGTTGACAATGCACTGAAGGTTTTTAGTGGTTTTTCTTACCCTAATGAATGTATTAGATCAGTAGTACTGCAGAGAAAGTGAACCCGACCACGGAGGTAAGGTATTAATGCTGCGCAGCTTTGAGAGTGCTTGCAATCATGCCATGGCCATTCACCCTTCGCTACAATTTAAGTAGGCGATATTCCAGTATACTTCCCCTGTGCAGGACTTCTCAAAGATATGCAGAAGCTAGACGCCAAATGTGACATCAGGTGTCAGAAATTGACATTGTGGTGAACATATACACATCACACTGGATGTCACATAGGACGTCTCTATGACCACGCATCGGTATCAGCCAAGTCACAGCACCCTTAAACAACGATTTTCCACGTGTCCCATGCTTGTCCTAGACGACTGCTGCTATAGCAGAAGTCTTTTGCACGTGAAATAGGTTTTGCTAACCTTATCTTCTGCACCCCACATCGGATTTTGCAAATCACGTTAAGAGCTTACCACTATGGCCGTGTCCTCAAGAGTGGTGAAGCGGTCTCGGGTGCTACATTTTGCGGAAACATCAAGTGCGCAGCATCCGGTGGACGTCGATGAGGTAGAGGCGGCTGCGCTTCTCAGTAATCTTGGAGCGTAGTGTGCAGGCAGCGAAGTAGCACCGACGTCGATGAAAGAGGCAACAATTCAAGGCCCCATTGGGGTCCTTCAACGGAGCTCAATCCGAATGCTCCGCCCAATTTCACAGACATCGACGGTGCGTTTTTCTGCGAACGACCCTGCTACAAATCCTTCAACCCACGAGGTAAATTTTGAACTTCAATCTCCTCTGCAATGTCGTAAACCGTCTCCCATTAGCAGTTGTGCAATAGCATCAGTCGATTTGATCAAGGCACCGTAACCCTACAGCCGTCCACCACGGGCGCCATCGCGAGGGACTATAAGTAGGCCCCGTACCGGCCCTGGCAAGGTATATCCCGGGTATCGGCCTATCTCGGGGTCTTTAACACGGAGTTAAATTTGAACGCCGCCACATTGCTGTCCGCGTTTTTCCAGACGCCTTCTTCTTCTTTGTTTGCAGTCCTTCAGTCACAAATTGGGCGGCCTCCATCTCCGCGCGCCAAATTGGGCGCAGCTGTGATCAGCTTTGATGTCGCCGTAGGTCTTTGAATTACCTGCACTTGGATTTGGTTGCACTAGAGGGGTGACTTGTTACTAATGTCAATGTTTTTTTTTGTGATGCGGCAGGACGAGGAGTTCTTTGTTCGGTGGTTTCCAGCAGTGGCAAAGATGCCGCGGTCCAGGGAGAACAATGGCCGCCGGAAGCTCGTGGCGCGACGTCGCAATCCGTCGGTGGAAGAAGCGCCTCCCCCGTTGTCGACGATGCGCATGCGAGCATTGGGAGAGCTCAGGTCGAAGGCGCACGAAGACTTGCGGGAGGGTCCACGGCTGGGCGGCGAGTGGCAGCCCATAAAGTGACTCCGCCGGCAAAGAAGAGAAGACAGATGTCGGTGGTGTCCGAGTCGTCGTCGTCGTCGTCGGAAGACAAGGAGGTGGCGGCCGAAGGGGATCAGAGCGTGGGCATGGCGGATCGCGAGCAATCTTGGAGGTAAGGGTTTCCTTGACATCTATATGAACTCCCGCGTCTGTTCCTGGACCGCGCCTGCCTCATATTGTTTGTAGCAACGTCTTCCACAAGACGAGCACGCCTCATGTGACGTCCGCTGAAACAGGGTCCCGTCATTGGCGTCGAAAACGACGTCTCTGTGGACAGATTGGCGTCAAAGTTGATGTCAACTGTGACATTAATAGTAATACTAGTCACGTAGGTCCACAGGCAATTCCATCCCCTTCAGATTGGTTTTTCTGCGTGAAGGGTAATTTAAGCTAGGTTGGTGTTCTAGAAATTGCAGTCAGATGCCCTTGTTCTCAGAAGTGATGTCAGAAGCAGCGGAAGATGTTGTTGTTGACGTCATTCTTGATGTTGAAGTTGACATTGGAGGAGACGTTTTTGGAGAAGTCAGTGACTTTTACAGGAGGCGCAAACGCAGAGGACATTGTGCACTGCTAACCCAATCGCTTGGGGGTTTCTGGTACGTGTAGAATCTCGGTAACCTATAAGGCGTGTCACCTTCATAGTTCCTGGAGAGACTGATTTTGTAAAGTGTTTCTCAGCCGAGGGTATGACACACATTCCAACGAAGAGGACTCGGGTTGCGACACTGACAAGGCAATTGAAGCGCTTCAGCCAGAGCGGAAGCCGACGGAAGAGGTTAGTACTGCCATGAAGAAATCGGTCGAACTTGATGCACAAGGACAGCCGCATGGGTCCATGAGGCTTGTTTTGGCTGCCGATTTGAAGAAGTATGCGAAGGACCTCAATCCCACAACAGGCTGGGAAGGGCAGCCACGACGAGATAGGAGGCGGTTGTTCAAGCGACTATACTCGGGTATGCCCGAGTAACTTTCATGAAATGTAGAGGGTGGGATGCCACTATGAATTTTTCTTTGTTTCCGTCAAACATTTCTTTTCTTTCGTTTGCCATAAGAGCTCTGTTTGGCGGGAGATATCGTGGTGGACGTCATGCGAGACAGACTGACGTCATGTCTGACATCATGTGAAGCAGGGTACCTTGTCTAGGCAATTGCCGTCGTTATTGGTGTGGATTTCCAGCACCGTCTGAACAATATTGTATGGCTTATAGAGTGTTAGATGTGCGGGCAATCCAACCGCGTTTGTGAGAAGTGGATGCAACCCATCATTACAAAGGTCCTCATCAATGTACGTTGGAGATACAATCAGATCATCGACGCAAACTTACCTACACCAGCTGATGTGGACCCGGACGTGTGGAAGACTCTCCAAGAGATGCGTGCCTCTGAAGCTGCTCAAGCCAAATCAAGGCAAATGCGGAGAATTTCAAAGTCCAAAAGCTCCAATGCGTCACAAATGGCCAAGATTGAGAGAGAGGTTATCCCACAGCTGGTCAGTTTGCTCAATGCCCATGTTCACAGTCATAATGATATGTTGCCCTCTTTTTATGTGGATGTCAAATTGCATGTCAGGTAAGACGTCGTCGTTGACCTGCTCGAAAGTGCTTTTTCAGATGTTTTCGGATATCCCTTATAGTGACATCTACGTTCATCAGCGCAAATGCCTTCATGTTTGATAAACCTCTCTCTTTGTTTTGGTCTCTGCCGCTTGCCAATGCATCCATAGAGTTGGTGCGTAATTGATACCATGTCTCTGCTGTGTTGTAGACCATGCACTTGAACCGCCCACCTTTCGATCTAGAGATTGACGCAGAAGTTGCAAAAGAATACCAAAGGCAGCAGGCAAAGAAGCGCAGAACACGGCCTGATCATGGGATAGAAATAGAGGCAATGCGATCATGAGTGTGTCTCGGACTTGGAGGGGAGTGTTACGCGACTTGGTGAAAACATGGAGGCATCCTCAAAACGCTTGGAGGAAATGATGCGTCAGCTTCTGGATGGTCATGTTCTCCAAAAACTCGCTGCTCCAGGTGACGTCATCGCAGCACCCATGTCTGATCAGTTGCTTGATACTTTGGCTCCCATGTCCGACGTCACACAAGCGTGGCTGCCTGTGCAGCAGGACTTACTTCTTCCAAGTCCAGTTCTGATGAACATCGATGTTGGCATTGGTGTCACAGCGGATGCCAATGTCGCAATGGACGTTGTACAAGACGTCAACTCCGACAACAATGTTGTCGACGCTGTTGCTTCCGACAACATCCCTGACGTACTCAACAAAGACCGTAGCAAATCTTTAGATGGTATAGGTAATGCTGAAGTAGCTGAGGGAAATGAACAAGAAGGAGATGGTTACACCATTGCTTGCAGCGGTGCAATTGAAGCTTCGGTTGAGGGCTCCAAACCTATCCTGGACAATGATGCGGTTGAAGAGGTAAAGGCAAACCGTCCCCTTCATTTTCAATATTTGACCTGCTGTTTGTACTAGAAGATGGTATGCACAAATTTAGAGGTATGCTCGTTTTCTGAATACCAATGGCCGGTTTGGGAGAAAATAAGAAACCGATCGTCGTCTCTGATTGCACACTGTTCTCTATTCTATGCTCTTTGTCAAATGTGACATCTCGGCGGATGTCAAAAGGGACGCGCGCAGACGTCCGACTGAAGGACTGTTGGGACATAAAAGTCTCATATGACCAGGATGTAGCGTTTCATTGTATTGCAGGAGGAGGTGGAGGCCCCCAGCAAGTCGTCTGGCCGCCCTCGACGGGCTACATGTCGCGCCACGGGCACCAAGTCAACAAAGACACCGGCTAAAGCAGCAGTAGGTAAAGGCGCTGCTCCAAAGCCGGCCAATTTACCAAAAACCCTCCAAACCACCGCAAAGGTCGTAATTGTACCCTCAATCTTCCAAACCCTATTCTTATTTTCTATTGATATTGGAGTCCGCCATATGTAGTCCAAATGTGCACTTGAAGTTTCTCTCGTACTATACTAGGGAAACGTGATGCTCATTTTGGTATAGTATGGAATTGTGGCAGGTGGGGAGCACCAAAAAGCCGGAGGCACCGCGGAAGAAGTGATAGCGCCTCAATGATGCCGCTCCTGATGTTGAAGAAATGTTCTGACGATGCCTATGACAGCATCAGTGACAGCACTTGTTGTCCCTGCTAGTGTCGTAGGTGACAAGTACTTGGTCTTCTTCTGTTTTTAGTATTGATAGACGGAATGTACCAATCTTTATTTTGCAGAAGAGGAGCAAGCTTACCTTTAGGAAACCATGTGCTTTCCTACACACAAACAACTATGGTTGTAATGAATGCTTCTCCTGTGTGACCATCCTTTTTGTAATGACATTTGCCACGTGTCGGAACATGAAAATCTAGTTTTACTATATTAAAATATAAATGAAGGAATAATATTCTTCTTAGTAGTAAATTTTTTCGATTTTTAGATAGTTGTGGACCGTCTAATGTTTAGAACCGGAAACCGGGAATGGACTGATCAAGAATTATAGTAAAGGCTAATTGAATGTACCGGAAACTAGGAACCGGAATTATACTTTGCTTAGATCGGGTCAGGAAAGGGAAAACAGGACACTGCCTTCCAACGGTGACCTACTTAGCCCTAGGGAACAAGGGACACGTTCTAATCATTAGTTAACGGGAATCCTAAACGGGCAGGATTAACGGGCAAGGCCTTAATTAGGGTAATTACTAAGGGTTGCTGAGATTGGCTCTTTTAGATCCTATCGATCCAAAGGTTGGTCACTTGTGATTTCCTGCCCTGACGGAGAATTATACAACGTAGGCGATTACTGATTTCCGATCTGAAGAGGTAGTATTGGTGTGTTGAGTTGACGCGACTGCAGGCGAGAGTGCTGGAAGGTTATTGAGAGAGAGAGAAGGTTGTTGGTGCCGGAGCTTAGAGTTAATACCTTCCATCTGAAAGGAGAGAGAGAGAGTGAGCCGTGAGGATCACTAGTCGTACCAATACCCAACAGTAGACCGGTTTTCTTTGATCGACGGGAGATATGGCCGCAAGTCACAGCGGAGGAGCGACCATCTCGCTGCGCTACGTGACGCCGCGATTGCCCAAGGATGACAAAGAGATGGCGGATCTGAAGGAGGACTTGGAACAAATGGGATGCGCCGGCTTCCTGATCAGACCGTGGGATTTCTGGAGTGAAGCAATAGTGGTGGAGTTGAGTTCGGGAGCACCATCTCAGGCCGCGACCACGATCCGTGCGAAACCCAAGAAGTGGACGGCGGAGATGTGGAGAAAGGTATACCGGTTCGACCGGGAGGGCGAAGGCAACGCATCCCGGAAGGACCAATTCACGGTGGGTAAGTTTCATAGCCCCATTAGCAAGAAGGATGGGTTCGCGGTTACCGATTGTGTCAATGAGAGAGAGAGGCGTTTACTGCAATACGTCTTGGCCATTCTTAACCCGGAAAGGCCAAGCCGGGTCTCTCTGACACTTGCCAACACAGTCTTTGGCGCGCTGTCAGGAGACCGGAAGGTAGATTGGGGTTTAGTAATTCAAGACCAAGTATTGAAAATGGTCAACACTGTCGGGAAGGCTAAGCCTTCTGCCATCTGTCCGTTCCTTTATCACCTATATAATTCGGAGGAGGTGATGACAAAAGAGGAAGAGGTAGAGTATGAGGCAGCCACGGCATTAGTAGAATTTGAGGTCCCTGACTTAGATCAGGAGACCGGAAACAAGGAAGAGTCCTCCGATGAGGACAATGAGGATGAATCTGATGAAGAGGAGGACAAGAGTGAGGCTGAGGACAAGGGTGAGGAAACGAGAGGAAAGGATCCAGTAGAGAGAGAACAGACCAAGGATATCGATCCAGTCTGGGGGGAAGAGCCTTTGGACAGGATCACCAGAGATCTGAGTGATTTCAGGAAACGATACGCCGTGGTACAAGGAGCAATGCAGGCCATCTGCCAGACGGTGGGCGTTGACCACCCAGCACAAGCCTTGACTCGGGTGATCCGACTCAACTGGGAGAAGGAGAAGAATGAGAATAAGGAGGAATTGGTGAAGCTTTCCGGCCAAGTGGCCGCTCTTAAACAAGGGTTGCGCCAGAAAACGAAAGAGGTGGAGTTGGAGAGGACGTTCTCCAGACAGACGAAGGATACCTTTTCCCGAATCCGGGAATTTATCACCCATCCGGATGAAGTGGTCAACAAGGCTAACTTGTTTGACCAACAAGTGATGACGGAGGGAAGACAGCTGCACCAAAAGCTCCTATTGGCGATGATCAATTACCATAAGAAGATGGAGTCGACGTTGGAGCAGCTGCGAGAAGTTATGCGTGAGGTGAATCCTCACAGTGTGCCTGCGCCGAGATCGGAACCGGATCAAGAGCCAGTTCAGCAGTCGACAGCAGAAGACACAGGTAAAGGTGAGACTTCTCATGAACAACCTGCTTTACCTGTACCTAAGGAGCACCAAGAAACCAAGACGAGTCAGGAGCAACAAACCGAGGTGGAAAGCACCAAGGTACCCGACCCAATTTCAGAGGATGATGATTTGGAGATTACAAAGGTAACGGCACTGGATCCAGCCAAGGCACAGGGACCGGAAACCGGACCAGGAGGATCTACACCAGAGGTGGGAACCAAGACGAAGAATATCAGCAGTCTCTCCCCCTCCAAGTCTTCTCCCAAGACTCCGGGGAAGAAGGTGCAGTTCGGCAAAACCGAGAAGATGACGACCCTGATGCAGTCTGTGGTGAAGACGGAGGCTGGAGCCGGTCGCGGGACTTCATCAGGATCACCCAGTAAAGGTATGATTAGGAAACCGGTTTGAGGAGAGGCAACACCTCAAAGCAAGGTGGCCAGACCTGCTCCAGTCCCGCAGAAGAGAAAGGTTCCTAAGCCACCGTCGGCTAAGAAGAAATTCATCAGGGCTCAGGAAGAGGAAGAAGATGAAGAGGATTCCGATGATGAGGAAGAGGAATCAGAGTCCGATGAGTATTCTGAACCATATTCAGATCCCGATCAGGCTCTGGCAGAGACCCGAGCAACAAAGTCGAAGGCAGCCAGAGAGAAGGCCAAAGTCCGGTCTAAGAAGATGGCGAGACAGTAGACCGGAAAGAAGCCCATGACCCGGAAGGTACCAGCGAAGGCGAGGTTTTCTCCAATTAAGAAGACTAGAAAGTAGGTGAAGATTCTGGCAGTGATCGTAGGGCTGCATGCTTAGTTTTTTTGACAACTAGTTGAGTAGGAATATTTTTAATAAATCGAGTTAGGACTCAAGTAGTTGAGTCCGGATTTTTAGGATCTAAGATCCACATTAAGTGGAAACTTTTTGATTGTAGCTTAGGTTGCCTAAAATTGACAGGAAGTTAGGAATGAAACGTGTCATTCCTCTTCTTGTTTTGGGCCTTAGGCGCTTTTTGAGTTTGAAGGGCAGTTTAGTATTTGAAGGCGGATTTTAGGTTGACTCCGAGTAGCATTTTCATACTTTGTATTCCCAGTTTTTCTGCAAATGCCATTGAAGTTATTCAATTCACAAACCGTGAGCTGTACCTTTTAGCACTTGTCCGTGTTATTGTGAGAGTAGTGAAATCGTGCAGAGTGAGTAAGGAGGAAGTGATACCCGGATACAGGAAGTATCCGGTCCCTGGAGAGATTGTGTGTTAGACAGGATACCACAGGATTTCCTTGCAAGGATTAGAACTTGCTTTTGTCAAGAAGCTACTTTTATCAAGAAATATCATAGCTCTCCTGTGTTTTCCTAACGCCCCTTCTCTACCTAGGCCGTGGAGTGTCTTGTGCTCTGTCGTTGTAGTAATTGTTAGGAGAATCCAGATGGTCTTGCGTGACCTGCTAGCCTGAGTAGTCAATCCGGTCTAGTCGTCAGGAAAGTCTTTTTCTCATCGTTTTTGTCAAGGTTTTCTTTTGAAGTTTATATCGTGGATCTTCTGACACGTTAAAACTCGGAGGGTAGGAGTTAAGCGTCCTTCCTAAAACCCAAGTTGCAGATCCCTCTTGATCCAGAGGTTAAACTCGAATTTATTACATAGTTAAATATTCTAGACCGGATAGATAAATATATACGTGGGAAAGGAGTTTCCGGTTCCGGATTACTGGAGTTGGAACCAGTCTAGACTAATACTTGGGGTTTGTTTTGGGATATCAACTCACTTCATTCCGGCCAATTAGGAGAATTACATCAAGATCTCTGCGGAACGATACACGAGTCACTTTAGGGTCCACTAAGGCCTTAGGGAAGGATTTTGTGCTTTCTGTGCTACGACACCACGTTTGACCTACTCTTTCAGGATTGGCCCACTTTTTTTGTGGAATTCATTCTTGCAAAACTCATTTCACGCACCATGTTTTCTATCAATTTTATTGTGCCCAGTCCCTTACAGTCCTATGTTTTGGAAAACGTGTATGGCACTGTGAGGAATGAAGGTACTTGCTAGGCTCGAAGATGTCACGCGTGATGCCCACTTGAGTAAAGCTCCTATTGCCTATGACGTCACCGGCAGCGCGAATCTGAATCGTCCCACCATTTTGCATGTTTGTACGCATGTCTGAAGTAGAAAGTAACAAGTTTGTGACGTTGGCGTCAATACCATTCCTGATGTTGCTTGGACGTCTTTGTTGGACCCACGTCAGCGAGAACACTTGAAAAAACACGTAATGTAAAAGTTATAGTTGTAATAGCTATCCAGTAAAACGTCCTTGCCAACAACATACGGAGGTTGTGGAGAATGACAATAACGTCAAGCGTGTCAACAATGACGTTTGTCTCTACAAGACCTCGTTGTCAGAAATGTTGCTACGAACACGCCATTCATTGTGCACCTCAGGTTCCTAACGCATTCCAGTCCAACCTGATGTCCCCTAAAACATCCTCGCGTCGGAGACGACGTTTAAAAAAAACCCAGAGAAAGCCGCACAACATCTCAGAACAAAGAACACATCCACGTTAGCCACTGCCATGTCAGAAAAAAAGGGGTCCACGTCATGTTTTATAAGGGTCCATGTCATAACCCACGTCAAGAAGAAGATGGATGAAAAAGTTGCCTATGTGGCCCTGCCCGCCGAATAGGCGCCTACATGGCGCTGACGTGGCCTCCACGTGCCTTCATTTTGTGAGCTTTGGTGAGTTGGTTGAGATTAGACTGTCTTTGCAGGGAGTGATATGTCATGGATTTCAAGTGTATGTATGCTTTTCTTTGGTTGCAAATTTCAAGTGTATGTCATGCTTTGCTTTGCTTTGTCATGAACTTAATTTCGGCAGAACTCAAGCGCACAAGGAATGATCACAAGGAAACTGCTTCATTTTGGGACAATGAGGAATCCTTTATGACAATACTTTTCGGATATGTATGCAAGTCTTGTTTTTGAGTGCTTTGGAATCCTGTTGGTGTCGAGGTAAAGCTTACAGCCCCTAACGAGTGTAATTTGGATGATTTGAGGCTGAAGAACAAGCTTCTGCTTAGTATTTGCGGGAGATTTGAGGCGCCGGTGGGGACGGGGTTGGCCGGCTTTGCTGATGCTCTCCATCCTGACGCCTGGAAATGGTTTTTTGGGATTTGGTGACCAAAGCTTGACGGAGTCTTTCCTAGAGGCTGGCTATTGCCACTTTCCTCTACATTCCTCGCAGCATTTTGAAAGGCGCCGTACAGAGCGAAGCTAGCTCCAGGACTAAAGTAGGCAACGTCGGAGAACGTCAATTTTTGGCAACTTTGGAGTAGACGAAGGTCTCTGGTAAGTGTCTTTTTCTGCTGAATTGTCCTCCTCGAGCTACTTCCACCCAATTTTGAGCGGCGTGGCTCAAATCTCGCACGAAAACATCTCGATATATTCAACTGTCGCAATGCGTTGAGTTGTCAAATTGGCACCTTTTGATGTTTAGGGTTTAGGAGGAGGGCAATTGATGGGTGTATGTCAGATCTTGCTTCACAATTTACAAGCTCGTTATCAAATTGGATGCAGCTCTATTCTTATTATCTAGGTTTTGAAATTGAAATTGAAATTGAAATCTAGGAAATTGTAATTGAAATTGAAACGTTTGAAATTTGCGGTGAGGTGGTGATGTTTGTGTTGCTTGGTTCTCAATTTAGTGATTCAATCCACAGCGTACCTTGTTGATCTGAATTCTTTGCATGTTTTGTTCGATTGCATGGGTGATGTGTCACTGTTAGTATCCTACTCGAACTACCTCTCCTCGCCATAAAACAGGGACTCTTAAAAGGTCTTTTAAACCCTATAGAACGTTAGTTGAAGAGGAGTGAGCTACACGAATTCAAGTTGATTCAACTTGACTCCACATAATCCCTGCCCGTGAACGCGTGAGAGATCAAAATACCCATGCTATATAAAACACTAACCAAAAAGACTGATAAAACCCCATCGTCATGAAGTCGGTACGACTTGAAATCACTACAGGCCCCACTAAATAAGAACGCCAAATCCACACAAGTCGTGCCGACAAGAATTATCCTGCTTTTAAGTCGGGGCAATATGAATCCGTAAACTGCCCCTGGTAGAAAGAAAAAGATAACTGCATTCAAGTTGAGGCAGCTTGAATCTGTAAACAGCCCTTCGTAGGAAAGCAAAAATATAGTGCATTCAAGTCAAGGCGACTTGAATACGAAAACTGCCATCATAGTAAGAACAAATACAATGCATTCAAGTTGAAGCAATTTGAATCCAAAAATTGCCCTTCGTAGGAAGACCAAAATATAATGAATTCAAGTTGAGGCGACTTGAATCTGAAAATTGCCATTGTAGCAAGAACACAAACAGTGCATTCAAGTTGAGGCAACTTGAATCCGAAAACTGCCCTTCGTAGGAAGACCAAAATATAATGCATTCAAGTTGAGGCGACTTGAATCTGAAAATTGCCATTGTAGCAAGAACACAAACAGTGCATTCAAGTTGAGGCAACTTGAATCCGAAAACTGCCCTTCGTAGGAAGACCAAAATATGTTGCTTTCAAGTTGAGGCAACTTGAATCCATAAACTGCAGTTCGTAGGAAAAACAAAATATGTTGCATTCAAGTCGAGGCGACTTGAATATGAAAATTGCCCTTGTAGCAAGAACAAAGTTCAGTGTATTCAAGTCTAGGCAACTTGAATTAGTAAACATTCCTTTGTAGGAAGAAGATAATATTTAGCTTCAGATTCAAAGCAAATTGAATCATTAAATTGCCTTCGTAGCAAGAGTAAGAAAGATTGCTTTCAAGTTGAGGCAACTTGAATCTAGCACAGACAACCCCTTCAACCCGTCTGCATGAGCCATTAAAGCATATCCTGAAAAGAATAACCACCCCCGTCTTAGTAAACTTGATGCGGCTTCAGATATAAAAGCTAATAGCCCACTCAAAATGTGTAGATGGAAGAACAAACAAAACAACTGCAGCCATACTTCCAGAGGTTCTCGATGGGAGGAGATGAAGAAGCTGATGAATACGGGGGACGAGCTTGTTCTCGGAGAGTGCTAGATATGGAAGGAGCCGTAGGATGTCGACTACTGGAGTATCGTCCTCACACCAATGGCAGGTCATCTAAGCTTCCAAACAAAATGGAAGAACCAAGAACCTTACCTTCCTAATTCACTGCATGAGATTGTGAAGGAAGTGACCATGGGTCCACATAACGAGGTCGTCGTCTCCTGTACAACCAACTTCCCCGATCAGAAGGAAGAGTACGCATTCTCCTATATCGTGCCAAATCCAATGATCACTTTCTCCATTGCAACAACATGCGGAAGTCTGGAGGATACCCAATTCAAAGAGCTGCACAAGTCAATGGTTGACCACATGGAGAGAAGGCGTTTCAAGGGCAAGGACAACGGCCCTCTAAAGTCTATAGTGCTAGCATCAAGGCTTTGCGACTTTGTTCGTGGATTTGACACACTTGTAGTGAAGATGAAGAGCAAGGCAGCGGAGATGAGGCCCCTCTCCATCACTAAAGATTTGACGGCTGCAGGGGCGAGCGAAGTGTCAAATGAGAACGAGACTGCAGGTACTCAACGCAGTAAGACAAAGAAGAAAAGCACACCAAAAGATGGAAGGGGAACTCCAAGTGCCAGTCCCCTCGCCCTCCCGACGACTTGTGCAAAGACAAAGGTGGATGCTGAGGCTAAAGAGAAGGCCGAGAAAGACGACAGCATGGTCTCCGTCCTGACACAAGTCCCCATGGATATTGCTAACGATGAGGAGGAGATCAACTACCTCCAGTCCAAAAAGATATACAACAATCATTGGGCGAACTGTGAAGATTCATACATATTCGGCCTTGAAAAGAAGTTCACAATTCACATTGATAAACTGGAGACACCACCAGAGACTATCAATGTCAGGGCACTAGAAGAAGGTGGGATCAAATCAATGCTCAATTTCTACCTGGAGATGCCACATCCCGACAAGAAGATGACCTTATGCACTATGCCCCAGGACAGAATTGCAAAACCTGAGAAATGGGAGGATATCAAGGACGGCAAGTTCTGGATGGTGAACGGCTAGCATAGTGTGGAGGCCTCGAAGCGAATGAGAGATGTTGAAGGCGCGGAGGCAAGGTCCAAGAAGTTTGAGACTTGGGAATGCTTTGTTGTCTGGAATCCAAAGCATTCCATCATCAGTCAAATCTCCGTGTTCTATAACAAAACAAACCACCTCCAAACCTATCAGCCGACGTGGGGCACGAATATCATCAGCGCCAAAAATGTTTGGCTGAGTCTCGGTCGCCCGCCTCCACCAAAAGAGCCAACTGACATGGCCAGGCGATTAAGGAGAAGAAAAAAACATACAAGGACGCCGTTGCTGTGAAGAAGTGGACGATAAGAAATCACTTGTATCCTAACCAATCTGAATCTCAGGCTGCAGTGCTCTTTGATTCCAACTTGTGTTTTAAGTTGACACAACTTGAATGAAACCATAATGTGTTATGATATTACAGGAGTTCCATGAGGCGATGAAATTGCGTTTTGCAATGCTCGACGTCAAGAAGCACCAGAAAGTTTTGACCAAGAAGAAGATCAATGACGTATCCATTCACAACGGGATCAAGCTGATAACCGCATCCGATGAGGTTCACGCGCTTTGGAAGGAGGTAATTTCTTGTGCGTACCATGGTCTCCTTACCGACCCAGACACTCTGCCGCCCTTCAAGTCTAACCTAAAGACCTAGGATCAGAAGAAGGACGGAGTCATACCTCATGAGTTCTTTCAATGGCTGGGGAACCTGACGGAGCTGGATCTGAAGAAGCTAGCCTTGCACATCTTAAACTGGGTGCCAAACCGGAAGTTAGGGCATCCAAAGGTGACGTTGAAGAAGATATCCTGCATTAAGGCTGACTGCTATAGCACAAAGGACTGGCTCAAACAAAACAAGCGCAAAAAGGCCGTCCGCAAATACCTCTACATCGAGAAGCACAGCCTTGGCTTCTTTGACAGCGAGGGCAACTACCGTCCCAGTGCATGGAAAACCTTCAAGCAAGATTACAACGTGACAAAGGCCACCAAAAACTTGCTGATTACTGGTCCTGGTGAGGTTTTCTTTTTGCAAGCAAAGATGCCTTCCAGTAAAAATAAGAGGGCAAAGGACATGTCGCAATATGCAGCGGAGTTCATATGGGTCTTCCTGCAGACCAAGGGCAAATACAAGAAGCCTGAGGCCAAGTTGTTCACAAGGCCCTACAACATGGAGGCCGACAAGCTCTCGTCTTGGATCGACGACGACAAAGATCGCATGGCCCTCGCTGTCATGGACTTCAGGATTATTCCCGGAGTCATCAACAAGAAGATGGCGCCTCAAGACTATCCATA
Source organism: Neckera pumila (assembly GCA_963969595.1). NCBI lineage: Eukaryota > Viridiplantae > Streptophyta > Bryopsida > Hypnales > Neckeraceae > Neckera > Neckera pumila. The sequence continues at coordinate 6,129,578 of OZ018418.1, forward strand.
TTTTGTGGATTTCTTGAAGGTCATGATGGAGGTTGACGACCCGGCTCCATCCGATCTTGACGTCTGGCTTTGGATCTCAGGTGATTAGGACGTGGACAACGATCTAAGAGTGGAGATCAGGAACGGGACATTTGGCAAGCACTACAATGTACATTACTCGGAATACCTGCCGGCCCCGGTCGAGAGGTTGGGGGATCAGTCTTCAAACTCTAGTCGAGCAAAGGCGTCCGTGAACCTCATCTTCTTCATTAAGAAGGGGACAAAGCCGAAGGCCAAGACCATTCCAAAGAGGTTGGAGGTGGCTCCAAAGCCAAAATGGCAGAAAATGGGTCTTTATAATGAGCTAGACTACAGAATCTATAACACCGAGTTGAGGATGGAGTTCTACATACAAGTGCTAGACCTCTTTTCAACCCGAGGGCAACGATATTCTCCACCTTTGCTAGAAGTAAGCTGGTTTGCGCTGCCTGGGTAAGTTACTTTCAGGTTGATTTGACTTGAATGCCCTCTAATTGTCATAACATTGTCTGCTATTGGCCATAATTGTTACTCGGGTGGTCTTGCCATTCAAGTTGGTGCAACTTGAAATGTTTGTAAAGTGTGACTGACTATCAAATGTTGAATTGAAGATGACTGAGATGGACCACTTTGCCATTGCCGAGAGTACGAACATGGTGAAGTTTAAAAGGTTTGCAACTCTCTCCGAGAACATGGACAAGAAGGATTTCCTCAAGAACAGCTACTTCGTCGATGAAAGCTGCCACCCGATGAAGGAATTGAAGACAGGGAAGGAAGCTGAGTCGAGCTCGAGGAAGGGAAAGAAATTAAAGGGCGAGCCAGCTAAGGAAGAGGACGAAGAGGTACAGGATGTGGAGGAGGAAGTGGAGGAAGAGGAGGACGACGAGGCCAGTGACGAGGACATCCCAGAGATGCAAGATTCTCAAGTGGAGGATGTTGCATGGAGGGAAGGCAAAGACATGCACCTGGATGACATTCCAGAGGCAAGCCTCATTCCTGTTTCCACTACATCTGCTGCAGCACGTCCATCAGGGACACCAAGTTCGTCCAAGTCGGCGCCTCGGAAGAGGGTGAGGGGAAAGACTAGTACAGAAGGCAAAAGCATGAAGGAGATTCTGCAGTTCCTTATGGATGACAGGAATGAAATGAAGAAGCAGCGCATGGAAGACAAGAAGGAAGCAGAGAGGCTTCGGAAGGAGGACAAGAAGGAGATGAAGGAATGGATGCATGATGTCATGCCGGGTATGGTGCAGGGAATTGCCAGAACGGTCTTCGAAAATCTGGCCGTTGAGAACGTCGTTCCACTTGCCATGATGTTGCCTTCACCTTCGCAGTCGTAGAAGTATCTCCTCCCTACGCAACCGCATGGCTCCTCCTACAGTGCGGGTCAGGCACGGCAAGTCTCAGAATATCCGTCGACAGCGTACTCGAAGGGAGATGTTGGGGTCACTGCTGCTCAGACTCTTGACTCTACGCCCGGGAGGGAGGATGATGCCGTGGAGCAGACACAAGACAAGGGTGACCTAGAGGCTGAGGGATCAGATGTGATTCCCCAGGCCGGAGAAGGTTGTTCTCGGTGACCCCCTTTCATTCGATTCAAGTCGTTCCGACTTGAAACCGGTTCTCAGTTTGACTTGAATGTATCCAACATCCTCAGCTAGATAGGTGGACAGTTAGATGTTGACACAGATCAAATGTACAGCTTGTCATGTATTTCTCGTTATGAGACAATTTAATAAAATGTGTTTCTTACAATATCTTTTTGTACCAATTCAAGCAGACACAGAGATGACTCTTGGCAATGATATCCTCGCGCCAAATTCTTCTGATGCTCCACTGTCTTCTCCTGCATCGCATCTTGAGAACATTGGCATGGCATTGTTGTCTCTCGGCCATGAGCCAATTATGGATGCAGAACCCACGAAATCTGATTTCCCTATTATTGATTGCGAGGAACGGGAAGGAACTCAGACGGCCTTGGTTGCTCATGACAATGAAGTCACAGATCCTATAAGTGCCTTCTCTATATCTGCTGCTCTATTGGGATTGCTTTGATTTGGTGCTTAAATGACATTCTTTGCTTGGACGTGTTCTTTCCACGCATCCGGAGGCCATGCAAGGAATACATTGCCTTAACTGTCTGGGCACTTCTATATACGCTCCTGGGCAGGGTAGTAGAAGTGAGGATCCTCTTGCGATAGATGATGCGGCGGACCAAGTCCCGGTTCCATCCACATCTACGGTGATGGAGAAGTGGCTTAATGTCATCCTAGATCTGAATGGGGTGCGCTGCGTCAATGAGGATAGAAAATCCCTAGCTAGAGAGGGCAAAAATTATGAGGTCCCTTCTGGGATCAACGTCAACTACATCGGCATGAAGAGGGTTGCAATACGGCCCTTCTGTCACACGTTCCTCCGGGAATTGTCCCTCATTGCACATGTTCACATATGGAGTTCCATGAAGAGGTCCAGTGTTTAGCCTATAGCGGACCACCTGTTCCAAGGCATGGAGCCTCCGATGTTTGTCTTGGGACAAGAGCAATGCGGCATCATGATGCGTAAGAACAGCCGCGGTAAGATAGTTACCTACAAGCTCAAGGGCACGGACAAGGACCTCTTTCTGAAGCCCATGGACAAGTTGAATGGATTGGAATCCTGGAACTTCACAAACAACAATACTATAATAGTAGATGATAGTCCCATCAAACACTTCATGAACTGCGCAAGCCAGGTTGTCTTGCTAGATACGTGGTCCTACAAAGGAAATAGGGTCGCAGACGACTACCTTGTGTGTCAGCTTCTTCCATGGATTCGACGCTTGCACTAAGCTAGGCCTAAGTCATTGTACTCATGGCGGAGGGACAACAAATTTGGACTCCGTACATTGCTTCATAAATCTGGCCAGACACCAGTGGATGAAATTGAAAAGGCAGTCGAAGAGTCCAATGTTCTGTATGATGAGTGGAGAGTCCTCAATCCAAGACATCCTACCCGATTTGAGGATTCAATTGTGCCGAGCCACTGGCATGTCGAGATGCCTGACCCTGAATAAGAAGATTGAAATTGGGAGGCTGTGTGATTGAGCCCTTTGTGTCTGCCTTGTATTGACTTCCTCGTCTAGTGCGGCTTACTGATTGACCTGTGCTTGCCATGTACAATATATGCATTGCTTGTATATGCTTCCATGTAGGATCGTGATTTTGATAGGGGGTCCTTTGTTTGCTTACAAGACGTGCCTGTGGATTCCTTGCTTGGAATTTGCGGAGGAAACAAGTCTGCTGCCTCCATCAATTCATTCTCTGACTATGGATAGTTTGCCATATCGCAGAGCGGATTGGGTGTCATCATGTTTTCGGCGGCAACGGCGCACTCCACAATGGACTTCTCCAAGTTGCCTGTCAAGGATGGAGTGGTTGACAGCCCACCAAACAATGAGCTTCAATCGATCATTGTGAATTCCCCTTCTCCGGTGAAACGCCAACCTCCCCTTGTCTCAGCTTGGGATAAAGGCTTTATAAATACAAGCACACTAAAGAAGTTGTACAGCGAAGGTGTAGATGCAGTTGCCTGTCCTGAGGTGCGGCAATGTCTCTCTTTTTAGCCCATTGTGTATTCATTTCAAGTTGATGCAACTTGAATTGTTGCAATGAGTGTGTGTCTCCATTATTGTGACGATGAGCTATTTTTATCTAATTAAGTCGATGCAACTTGAATACCGTCGTGGCATTCTCGTTTGTTGCTCTATAGCTTCTTTCTTATACTGATAATGTTCAGTGTGTGGATTTCTTTGGTCTAGGAAGATGCTGAAAGAAATGTGAAGTCCGACGTCTTGGTTGAGGATGGTCTTCCAGTATTGGCGTTACCCGGTCTCAATTTGGATGGGAGAGCTCTGCATCCACAACTCAAGCACGATCGGCGACCTATTCGATGTGCTAGAAGGAACTGCAGAAGACTTGATGCTGAAACTCGAAGTAGGTCTAGTGGACGGCCGAGAGACACTTGGGAAGAAAGGTCCCTAAAAAAACAAAGAAGGGACAGCGCCAACCAGAGATGCGCGCGCAGTACCAAATATAGTTGAGGGCCAGAGTTGCTCAAGGCATTGGAGAAGCTCAAGGCTATGTCACAATTATAGTACTCCAACTAGAGGGCATATTGGGTCAAGAATATTTAGAAATCCAAATGCTTTCGAGTATTATAGTTTTATATATAATACATGGCTTTGCACTATGTAGGTAGGGCTCATATTTAGAATGTGAATGAGGCATTCACATTTAGGATGATGAGTAGGTCGTCTTCGTAGGACATAGATGAAGACTGTAGAGGATATTCTATCCTCTTGATTAAAGCGGTATAAAATTTTGGATAATCAGTCAACTATCAATGAGTGATTTGGAGATTATGTTTGAGACATCACCACTTTTACAAAGTCTATGGCTTGTGTTTGAAGAATGAATGAAATAGAAATCTTTAGGCAACAACTAATTTCCCAGCAAATAAGCATCGAGAATCAACATAATAGAAACTTGTAGAAACAACGTATTCCATGCTCCTTAGCAAGTACTCTTGTAAATTGTAGCTGACACACTGTAGTATATAAGAGTACTTTTCAAGGGGAGTGGAATACCTTGTTTCTACAAGTTTGTACTCTCCTAATTCTTGATGCCAATCCGCTGTGGAATTAATTGTCGCTTACAGATTACTATTTACTTCATTCTTCACACAATGAAGTTGACTCTTCAGTAGCAATGGGCTTGTAATGGTGGTGATGTCTCCAACACATTCTCACTCCAAACGACAATGTACTTCAATGCGGATTGCAACAGCTTACGCATTCATTTGCTTATGCAAAGTCACATTCCTTAGTGATTGTACAATTATAATTGAAATGTATGTACATTCTTTAAGTACTTTCAATAAATTGTTTTGTCATTTGTAAATACTATATGGTATTGAGGAATTGTGCTATTGATTGTGTCCTTTGTGTGTCATTGCATTGCTTTTTTTGCATTTAAATATGTAGCTCCTTTATGATTCAAGGCATTCAGGCAACCATAAATAGGAAGAATTTTAAATTTCAGACTTTAGAGTAGTTCCCAGGACTCCCATTTTCCTGGAAATCTCCCGAAGTAATGAATATGATGTTCAAGAGGCTTCCAAGAGGATGATGTTTGTTGAGAAGAGGAAAGGATCCCAAAGCGGTTGGAAGGGTTTTGCGGAACCGGAAGTCAAGAGGGAGAATCCTCTAAGAAGGACAATTGAGGATCTGGAAAAGACGAGGGAAGACTTGGATACTGAGAGAAGATTATTGAGCAAAGTTTGTAGTCTGTTTGGTGGGATCAAAGTATTTGAGCTTATAGACTCGGTAGAGGAACTGATCGGGCAAAAGGATATTGACCAACAGAGAGACGATTTTAAGAGTTTGGCCAATGAGAATGAGTCCCTCCGCAGGAAGTTAGACAAGAATGAGGCCGGAAGTAGAGCTGAGCGGAAACTTTACGCTGAGTCGGAAGAGACCCTTAAGAGGGTCAAGAGGTTCAAGAGGTTCATCCAGAATTCCGGGGATGTCCTCAACAAAGCCAAGTGCTTTGAAGAAGAAGTCCAAAAGGCTGGAGAAGAGGCTGCGTGCTATGCTGTCTTAGTTTGTGCAGAGTATACGAATAGCTTGGAGAGGATATTGGAAAGTATCCAGGGAGCTCTACAATAAGTAGGTCAACTTCCAGACACGCTTGTGAAGTCAAGGAAGAGCGAGGAAGAAAAAACACCTGCCAAGGAGTCTTCCAAGCAGAAGGCAGAAGCAGGTGAGGATTCAACACATGGATCCGGATCCAAAAGCAAAATCTAAACAAAGAAGGATGAGTTCCGGACTCTGCAGAGCAAAGGCGCCAAATCTTCTCCAGTAAAAACAAGCGGGGTGAAGACAAAGTCCACACTCAAACGGGCGCGGGAAGTGTCTTCCGAGAGCTACCATTCACGGGAGGATGAGTCGCCCAGTCAGTGAGGAAAGGAGGATAGCAGATCCGGAACCGGATCCAAATCCGAGTTCCAACCTGAATTGGATGAGGAGGAAGAAGAGGAATCTGACATAGCAATTATTTCTCCATCGGACATCAAGGGGAAGAGTACAGCTAAGGGTAAGGTGACAGCTAAACCCCCAGCCAGCAGGAAACAACCACCAAGGAAGGGCGCCTCCAAATCCAAGAAACCTTCTCCAAAGAAAGGTAGAAAGTAGAGGTGGAAATTCTTAGGATAAACCTAGGAACAGTATGCGTAACTCTAGTTAAATAAATCTTAGTTCAGTTAAGTTAAGGAAAGTAAAAGATTTTTGTGTTAGAAGCTATTTGGGAGGTACTTTTCAGTTGTATGCACCTAGAGTGTGCCTTTCCGGGATTTTCGGATCTGAGATCCACATTTTGTGAATCGGATGGGTTGGTAGGAAAGTCAACTCATGGAGGAATAAAGAATGACACCTGTCATTCCCTGGTCCTCTGCTTTTGTTGCTAGGTACCTTTAGGGTTCTTTGTGGATTAGTATTTAGGGGTTGGAATTTAGTTTCAACTCCAAGCAATTTATACTCTTGTTTTATATTTTTCAATCTTGCAAAAAAGGCTTGGATTTTCAACTCCGGGAGTACTGGTCTGCGAAGTCTGGATCTTGTGTTGAGGATTTAGGTGATGCTTAGACCAGTGCTAGTTCAGGTGGCTTGATTGTGAGAATTTGAGAAGGAAAGTTACCCCCTGATTCTGTCTAGATCCGATTCTGGAAGTATTAGGATTTGGTTGATAAATCTTTGTGTATTAGGAAGAAGGTCTAGCTGTTGAAGTTTCTTGAGTGTCTTCTGAGCATGATAGTCATTCTTAGGTTAGGTGAGTCTTTCTAAAGTGGAGGGTGAAAGCTGGCTGACATTTGAGAGGTCTTGCTGGATCCGGAAGAGAAGAACAGGAAGATAGTTGGGATCCCCTAGTTATCAAGGTACCAGGTTTGGCTCTTGGGGTTTTGTCCTGATAAGTCTGTCGTTGTAGTAAGAGAGGATTGTGGAGGTTTCCTAAGTGACCTACTAGTTGGAATTGATTTCTCGGCCAGTTGTGAGGAAGAATCCGCGTCTAGATTCCAAAGGCTTTTTGGTTTTTTCTCAGTGAAACTTTAGTCACTCTAATTGATTGAAGGGTATGGTATACGTTCCTTTCCTCAAACCAAAGAGTGGATCCCTCTAACACAGAGGTTAAACTAATCCATTGGTTACTAAAATCACTAGATCCAAATTCGGGAAAGGTACAGGATAACAACACTCTTTCCAAATCCGTATCCGCATGGTAGAATACAAAGTTATTAATTATATTTGAGAATGATACTGACTCACTTAGATCTATTGACTGGGAGTTAATAATATGACGAGTATTTGAGTTAGAAGAGGAGAAGGCATAGAAGGTTGGGATGAGGAAGCGCAGTTGCTAATTTTTAGTTCCGGACTTTTTTTACCTTGGGTTTTGTTTCCCGGATCTTGTTCCGGTAATTTTGGGGAAACTACAGTTAAAATCCTTTGGGAACAATACACGGGTCATCTTGGATGTTTTGTCACTTAAAACGCCTAAAGGTAGGCTTTATGCTTCCTTGTGCTACAACAACATCACATCATAAAAGGAGGAAGTCACAACCTATCCGAAAGCCATTACCACATACAATGGATGAGGGACTTGAGGAAAGTCTAGGAGTCAGCGACGCAGCACCTATGGGGATTCCTGCATCTTGAAGCCAACGAGTTCTACAACCAAAGGAAGGTATTGCGTCTGGAAAAAGCCTTGCAGGAGATAAATCAATATCTCCAAGTCTCGAAAAGGGCCCCCTGCATCCCGACAATAGCCACAACAAATTGGGAGATCCCTTGATTCTAGACCACGTTAATGAAGTTCATGTTGACCCAATGACAAATGAAGTTTGATTGGGTACTATGTCGGATTTGAGGGCTTTTAATCTGGAGTCTCACACCTTCAATGAGGCTATGGACGAGGATAAAGTCTCAATTGCGGTACCCGGAGCTCCTGTTATTAAGGCTAACGATAGTCTCAATCCATACATAAAGCTTGGGGAAGGGATATCTGCAGTAGTTGTTGATACTGATCAAGTGCGTAAGTTAAAGGATAGGTTCAATGATCTTTTCTGTCTACCAAGTTTGAAATTGGTTTGTATTCCCAGCTACGATACTAAAAAGACAAATCACAGTAAGGCAATTTGTCTTGCGCACCAAATTATTTATAAAAGCATGTTTGACATCGAGTTTGGGTAGGCTGCAATAGAAGGAGTTGAGGATGAGATTTGGAGTGGAGCAGTTTTGCTTGAAGAAAACGTCGAAGTTTAGGAAGAAGTGGTCGGAGAAGGTGACGCAATAGGTGCTTGAGGTGAAACGCAACTTTTTCAATGGGATGGGACTTTTGGCAATTCCGCATGTCTTTACAACAACTCTAACAAGGTTCTCTTTGCGTCCCCTGCAGGTGGTGACCAGCAAGGGTTAACGGTGCCAATGCTGCTGAAAGGGATACCCACCTTACAATATACTGTTTTCCTTGACTTGAATGGAGTTCTGATTCACCGAGTTCTCTATCCGAGTAGATACCATGTATAGCAAAGAAATGGTTGCATTCACTTCCTTGATTGGATGTGTACCAATGCAGATGTTGCTTTTTGGATCAATGTTACAAATTGTAATACAAATTGTCTGTTAGATGAGTTGCTAGATTGTGCATCTTTTGGTCCATGGAACGTCCTGGTTCTCACGCAGACAGATTGTAGGCCATCGTCGTATTGGGCCCCGGACTAGCCAAATAAATTATATTCTCTAAAGGGCTTGAAGACTTTTGCAGAGACTACGGGCTTCATGTCTTTAGATGAGGTTCTTCTTGTCAATGATAGTCCTTCAAAAAATCTTCTGAATGATGGTCACAGCGCAATTCACCCGTAGTCGTGGGTTAAGAAAGTTGACAATTCTTTGAATGGGCATCTGCTTCCTTGGCTTGACAGTCTTTTCAAATCAAACAAATTTGTGCCCATCTATATTAAGAACAATCCACTTGCTGGCTGCCAAGCTCCAGTGGACCTGCTATTCAGAGAAGTACATGATATTTTGAAGGGAGCTGATTTTTAGTAGTTTCCCTATGTTTTGCCTAATTGGGTGGTCTCTCAATATTTTGTTCTTTGTGGACTCATCATGCATCACTTCAGAAACATAGATGTAGAATACTGCATGGAACTTAACTTTTTGAAATTACTCTAAATTGACTTCTAGTAGGTGTCCTTGTAATCTAGTCACTTTAGCAAAACATATCTTATAAAATTAATTGTAATTATAAGTTTTGGTTCACATATTCTTTCACACAAGAGATTGATAAGGTAGGGCTATGCACGCATTCCTTATTACGTTTGCCAAAAGAATTTGCTTGTTACTTTTATCTTTGTACATGCAATCATTTATGTCTCTTAATGGTTTCTGAGATTGCCCTAATCAATTGGAATTGCGTTGGATTAAAATATGTAATTTTGGGATAATCTTACACTTGAGTTTCCTACGAAATACTGCTTTTAAATGCAATTTTTCTATATAGCAATCAGTACTTGAAGTTTTTGGCCCGTGCTTCTTTCACTTGTTTCTTTAATTCAATTTAAATGTCTTTTAGTATTTCCGTCCGCCACTAACTTCTTGAATGGAAGTCCTTACTCCTCTTTTGTTTTACAGAGTTTCCATTATATACATACAATCCCTATTTATCAAGTGATCTCTTGATGATTAGAGGTGTTCTTCTTTATTTAGAGTTGGTTGAGGACTGAGGTTTACTAGGTTCCGTGGAATTGCTTTTACTTGTAATGATAGCTGCCTTTGTACTATCGAATGTGTACTATTTTTGGCACTATAGTGTTTGTAAATGGTACAGTTTCAATTATCATCTATTATATTATTCTCAAAGTGCTTTTAATTATACACACTTCATATTTATTGGGTGTTCTCTCAATTATTTGAAGTTTATGTCAAATTGATTATGGGTTGAAGCTCACTAAATCTAATTTTCTTGAGAAAAAAGTAAAGGGACTTCAGGACCAGGGTCCCTTATAATTGTTTATACGCGGGAAGACAATACACTTGGTCTCACAATAGCACTAAGGAAATGGACCTGTCGGCTTGGGTTAGAAATGTTTTGAAGCTTCAGGACATTTGCTACAATTTGCACGTATTTGTTCTTTATCTTCCACCATTTACTTTACAAGTGAATTATTTTTAGTTGTCCTATGTTATTGTCAGAATGGATTTGGTTTAAACGTGATCCATATCTTGAGCTATCGAGAGTTTTTTTGATGATTAGAGGTGTTCTTTAGTTACAATTGACTAATGACTGAGGTTCACTAGGTGTTGAAGAAGGCGATTTTCGTTATACTGAACGGTCCCTTATGCATTCCTGGCGTTGTTGCGGATCTCCCTCAAAAAATTGGCATAGTAGATCCTTAGGATTTTCAAGACTTCTTTTGATATCTTGTTGAAAGCCTACATTGTGGCGTGTGGTCATGCATGCATGCTTCAACTTTGGCAGCACTTCTTCGACGTATTTTTCCACTTGAGATTTGAAAAGGGTTTTTCTTCATGGCCACTGCAAACCGACCTGACCTAAACAAAATTTATCCAAATTGTCCTCAAATGCTCAAGGGTCTTCTAAGTAATCCATAGCATCATAGGGTTCTTTGGAATCAAACTATTCCAATGCTTGAAGTAGATCCTCTCAATTGGCAACATCCGCGCGTAATAGGACCTGAGGTATGTGTGAGGGATGATGTAGATCCTATTTAATTGAAATGTCCTTACTATAGAGGACCCCCATTAACTCTTAAAGGGGAGACCCACCATAAAATGGACTAGAATAAATATTGTAGGGCATGCCTTCATTTTCATTTGTAGGGCGCCTATAGTTATAAATGTTTGTAGCAACATGATTACAATGTGATGAATCTACCTTCAAGATTAATTCAGTTCTAATTACATTATACCAAATGTCTGGAATTACATTTGCCTTGTCTTTTTGTATGTACTCTCATAATGTTGTGGGGATTATATCCGGAGATCTCCAGTATCCTAAACAACAGAAATGTAATTGGCCCAAAAAAACTGCTTACCATTATTTCACTTGTAATATCTCAAATTCATTGGCTTCTAGCAAATATTTGAATCCTAAATTTGAAATATTTTCCTACATCAAGATATCTCCTAATGATTCATTTCTTGTATTACAAACTCAAAGTCCACTTTATTTGTTTTTAAGGCAATCCATCCTTCCACTTAATCCTAAATATGCTCCATGAAATGTTTTTATTTCAACTTTCTAAGCCATTGCGCCTTCTCAAATCCTCATATCAAAAGATCTCTCGATGAATAGTATCATGACAAAGTCCAAAATTCCCCTCAAAGTCCAAAAATAGTTAAATATGGCATACACCTCAAAGCAAGTGGCTTTGTCATAACTTTTTTCAAAACTACACATTTGTTGATTACCTTTTTTTGTTGTGTGAACTTCTGGCCCATCACCAATATGGCTAATCGAGGTGGTGGAAGGGTGTCTGGTAACAATATACAAAGGGCCTTAAAGGAGTGGGACCCTTGGCTAGTTTTAGAAATTGACCCTGCCTATGCCGCGAATACAAGGACATGTTTTTTTTGTTGGTGGAAAAAAGTATTTGTGAAGAAAAGGGCACTTTGTCACTTTGGATTTGGCGACACAGCCCAACTGGAACGTAGTAAACATATTCCAAGATTAGTACTGGAAAAGTTCAGGAATTGTAGAGGCATTATCCCAAAAGAAATGACTTATGAAGAAATACACAGGATAGATCATGAAGGCCAAGGTAATGTTGATTCCGTTGCTAAACCCGTTGCTGAGCCTACTATGCATGTGTCAAAGGAAGGATTTGCAGACCCTAGTGCTGCAAATGAACTACGTCTTCTTAATCTAGATTTGGTAGATTCCACTACAACAACAGGCGATAGGAGGAGGACACCTTCAATTTCTCGTCAAAGAAGCATGGATGAAGCATTACAGGTGGATGTTTGCCAGAACTTGGACAGGATGTGGGCTTCTTTCTTCTATGAGGCAAACATTGCATTCATTGTTATACGCCATCCTGCCTTCATGAAAGCTGTGAAGGAAACAGCGGTAGCTAGAATAGTGTACCATCCGCCGTTGTACAACGCGGTATGCACTAAAAGGATAGATGTGAAAAAGGCAGCTGTTGCCAAATGGTCTTGGAGCGGACGAAGCACTCCATTGAGTTCTATGGAGCGACCATTTGTTTAGACGGGTGGTCTAATACTAATACTCGACCGTTGTTGAATATGATGCTCGTCTGTCCTGCTAGAGATGTGTTTTTGAGATCCATTGACACCACTAGAGAAAGGATGGACATTGTGTCTATGACAAATATGATGGCGCAATATATAGAAGAAATTATCTCTAGGATTATTGTCTAGCTATGTACGGACAATGTAGCAGTAATGACAGGGGCCCTCAGAAGTTTACAAGAGAGGTATCCTCACATGTATGCGCAAGGATGTGCAGCTCACATTATGGACTTACTTTTAGAAGACTAGGGTAAAGAGGACCAAGTGAAGGGTCTAGTGGCCAAATGCGAGCACATTGTGAAGTTTATCAAGAAGTACCATCATACCTTGGGTCTCTTTTGAAAGTATTCACCAAAATTGTCATTGCGACTTCTTTCCGAAACACGCTTTGCAGTGAACTTTCTCATGGTAGATCATTTGATGGAGTGCAAACAAGCATTGTTATCCATAATTTTGGATGAGTCCTATGATGAATTTGAGAGAAGTTTGTTTTATTGCAAAAATGGACATGTAGTCCAAATGCGAGCGTGTAGAGCACGAGAAGCCATTCATGCAGATGCATTTTGGGGGGAGTGTTCCAATTATTTTTACCTTATGAAGCCCGCCCTCTTAGCTCTTTGAGTTTTTGATGGAAACGTCCTGGCAATGCCTGACGCCTGGATGGTAATGTATCAGCTGAAGCTGCACGTATACTCTCTCCAAATTGATCCTTATTTTTTAGATGCTGCAATTGCAACAGAGTTCAAGAAGCAATTTGATGCTTGCTAGAAAATAATGCGTATAGACCTCCACTATGTAGGGGCACTACTGAACTTGTATTTGGTAAATGTAGCAACCATTCATAACAACGATGAGGCAAAGCGAGCATTGAATCAAGTGATACAAATACTGAGCAAAGCATTGGAAGTGTTGGAGAATGAAGCAATGAGTGAGCTCACGGAATTTAAAAAAAGGCAGGCCCATTTGACCCTTTAGAAGAGGCTCTAGTTTTAATCAATGGTAGAATCGCATGGGTGGCAATGCTCTCCTAAAAATAGCACAAAGAGTTTTATCATTGACATGTTCAGCATCATCATGTGAAAGGAATTGGAGCATGTATTTGTTTGTGCACAATAGGGTGCAAAATCGCTTGGTTTCATCCAAGGCGGAAGCATTGGTGTACATCAACACAAACAGCAAACTTAAACGTGAAAAACGTGGAGGAAATCCCATACTTTTGTACGAAAAGTATTTGGTAGATGCAAATATTGACAAAAAGAACAAGGAGCCATTGTCTTTGGGATCTGAAGATGAAGTTCTACAAACAGCTATTTGACAAGTACAGAACCGCATAGAGGTCGACGATCGTCTGCGTGGAAAATGATGGGCTGGATTGGTCCCTGCACAAGACAGTCCTCCACAACAACAACAACAACATTGTCCCAATACATTTGTAGTTGACAATGATGGAGACAGCTCTGCAGAAGAGCAGGACCAACGCAACCTTCACCGCCCCCATGTCTCTACTTGGGATGCAGATCCAATATTAAATTCACCGCCAATGAGGACAAGAACTCCTGAACAACAATGAAGGCACAAATATTCCACTACCAGCAGCAGTGCCGCATGCCACATCTCTTATATCAGCGCAACCGTTGTTGAGTAGACCAATGAATCTCTAGAGCGCTGCACCAGTAACCAGGCCAGTTATTACAGGGATAGAAAGCAAAGAGGAGCTAGTACTTGACGTCGTTGGGGAAGAGGTTCGCATTAAGGGGTGAATGCATGGTTGAGTGGCTCATAGGCGACAATTGGAGAGTTCATGCATGTTCATATGTTTATGATGGGGAGGGATGATAAATTGGGGTCTGGTCAGCCTTCAATGCTGCGTGCGGTGGCCTTCATCGGAGAGTTAATCGGCTGACATGTCCTTCCCTGGCATCGAAGACTTGGTTTAACGGCAAGTCGGGCGGATCTAGGCCGTCCATAGCCAAGGTTTTGATTTGAACGGCTAAGATTGTGGATCACTGCCGAGCTTGTTTTGGCCCGAGCTTGTTTTCGTCAGGTCCATTTTCGAAACTGTTGCCGAGACACCAAGTTCGGCATTTGTTGCTGCACGATTTTGAACAGGTGGTACGCTAGCAATATTCTATGTCTTGATACTCAAGTACTTGATTCTTGCAATGAGTATTTTGGAAGGATTAGAATTAGGGAGTAGCGAGGTTGGTGTCGTGAAGAAGAAGAAGGTGAAGCTGGAAGGTGCTGCCTCTCTCTCGTGGGTCGAACCATTGTATGTGGAGCAGCCCTCTCTTTGTTGGAATAGATCAGACCCAATCACACGATTAGCATTTGAGAAGGCTTCTGATTTGAGCAACCAGGGGATACCACCGAAGCGCTTGAAATTCGGGGTACACTTAGAGGAATCAGAAGTGGATGAGCTGTTTGGGCAACGGGTGGGCAGCAATGGCTATAGTTACTTGTACTCAGAGGATACCGACTTCGTGAGGAGGGTGGAAAGGTTGTGGATGATCACTCACCAGCGCACTCAGGTGCCAAATACAAGGTTGATCAACCTTGCCGAAGCAAAGGGCCTTGCGTACGAGAAGAAGAAAGGCAAGAAATCTGTCAACTGGTGCGTCCATGCGGAGTGGACTTGCCGCAATCAACTGCAGAGGATAAACAAGGAGAAGGACGCCATCAAAATTGGCGACAAGAACGTGCCGGAGGTGAGGGCTAATGACCAAGACGAGGTGGGCACCATTGCTGTCGCTTTAGATCAGAGAGTGCTGGCCTCTTCCAAATGTTGACACCCTAGTGGTGTGGAGTTGGAATCCGGTGTAGACGTGCAAGCTATGGCGATTGGGGAATGGGAGGAGTATCTGTCCATTTTGGAAAGAGAAACTCCCCCATTGGATGCGCTTGTTTCTCGCTTGTGTACAGAAAAGGACGCTGCGAAGATTGATCTTGTGAAGATATCTTCGCAAGTGCAGTATGGCAAAACACTTCTCAAGAATTCTTCGTCCAAGCTGATTGCCTTGTAGAAAGAACATGAGAGGTGTGAGGAGAAATTGGCGGCACTAAAGAGTGCTGAGCCAAGTAGTTCAGTTGAGATTGCTGCTGCATCTGTAGATCTTGCGGGCGTGGTCAAGAAAGTGGAGTCCCAACAAGGGTTTATTGAGCACCTGCGGGATTCATTTGGATCAGGGAGTTTGGATGAGGAGGTGGCTGCTTTGCAAAGCCAGGACGCAGAGTTGGTGTGGACCACTGCAGTGAAGAAGCAAACTTTGTGGAAATTGCATAGAGTTGCTCTCAATGAGCAACTGAAGGGGATGAAGACCAGCTATCAGCGCCTAACCCTGCACCCATCCCCTCTATCATTTTTCTATGCTCATTGTGAGATAATCGATGTACCGATTGTAGGTATAGAAATCGGTGCTTGTCCGTTTTGCACCAAAGGATTCGACCCTGTGTGGGATTGTTGGCTCTCATCATGCCGCCATGCTTACCATATTTGGTGTGCATATACTCATTTTTCAAGAGAATCAAAGTGCATGTATGAGGATTGCTATGCAGAGCTCCACGAGAACTGGTGGATTATGACCGGGATCCCAAAGCCTAAAGGACAGAAGAGTGAACCCCCAGTGCAGTCTTGGGACCTCTGCAAGTCCGCAAATATGGGCACACCGTTTGAAGGTAAGATTCTGTGATTACAATGACCTCACAGTTGGGATCTGAATTGTAGGGTTTAGGATTTAGGGACGGGATTAGTTTGGCAGGGCTTAGAGTATGCAATGAATGGCTTTTGGATTTAGGGTGATTATTTCTGAGTTTGTAGGAAGTATTTGAGGAAGCAGTGTGTGCAGAGGTCATATGGGTGAGCTTATGATATGCAAGGGTGAATGTCTGTGAAGAATTTGGAATCTTTCTGGAGCCGTAGGGTGTATTTTGAGTTTTTAGTGTGTCCAGAGGTCATACGGGTGAGCTTATGGTATGCAAAGGTGAATGTCTGTGAAGAATTTGGAGTCTTTTTGGAGTCGTAGGGTGTATTTTGAATTTTCAGTGTGTGCAGAGGTCATACGGGTGAGCTTATGGTATGCAAGGGTGAATGTCTGTGAAGAATTTGGAGTCTTTTTGGAGCCGTAGAGTGTATTTTGAGTTTTCAATGTGTGCAATGGCCATATGTGTCATAGAGGTGCATAGAACGTAAGCCATTGTCTGAAAGTTCACTAAGACCCAAGGTAATTGACCAGAAGGTCACTTATGTTGTAAGGGACTACAGTACAGTTCATGTGCTATACAGATGTTCAGATTTGGTCATTAACATTCAGAATTAGGTCATAAGATTACATTGCAGTTCTACAGCAGTTGGGATTTCTCCCTGTACTCTCCTCTGAGCTTCGAGAATTCATAGCACTTAGGATTCCTCATCGTACCCTCCTTCGAGTTTTGTTCATTCATAGCAGTTAGGATTCCTCACTATAAAGTACTTCAAGTTCCCTTATTCAATAGCAGTTAGGATTTCTCATTGAACCCTACTTCTACATCCGTGAATTCATAGCAGTTAGGATTCCTTACTATACCGTACTTCAACTTCCGTTAATTCATAGCAGTTACAATCCCTCACTGTACCCTACTTCAAGTTCTGTTAATTTATAGTGCATTGGCGGATGCACAGATTTGTTCATATAGTTTAGGAGGACGTCAAAGTTAGTTTAGGGTGTGTCTCAAGGAGTTCATGCTCTTTACTTAGAGTTGTTTGTTGTTCACCATGTTCATAGAAGTGCGTGTGTGTTTCATATGAGTAGTGCATAAATGCTGTGCTCAGTTGTTTTCCCTCTGAATACAAATGTAGGTCGCATCGTGAGGTCATTGTCGACAAACGGCAACTGGCCAACACATTCTCACGCACAGAGTCCTTCAATTGGAAGTTTCCAAGATTTTTCATGGCAATTGGAGCTGCCAATGGACCCCATGCTGAAGGTACTCACTCATACCAGCAAGCGAGTACAGGAAGAGGAGAAGGACGACGGCCTGGAAGTAGGAGGACAGAGCTCTCCCAAGCGCAAGAAACTCCTCGGAAACAAGGCAGATCCTAAAGGCATGGAAGATCAGGTTTTCACACCAAGATTTGTAGAGACTTTGCAGAAGAATTTTGGCAATGCCAAGACATCAGTAGAGGGTCCGACTAAGACATCAGTACAGGGTCCGGGGGCAGAGGCTGCGACTTGCAGAGCCAGCAATCACCGTAGCAGCAGGGGGGAGAGCGTTGATAGGGGAGCTAGAAAGAGATCTCGCTCTCCAAAGCATAGAAGAGGTGTCAACGCAGAAGTTGAGGTGGAAAAGCCTTCACCCAAACGGAGGCGGGGTGGTCAAAAAATTATGCCTGTGGAAGATATAGAAGTTACCCCAAGGGACTCCAAAAAACCAGACGAATTTGAGGAGGGGAGCGATGAAGAGGACTCAGAAAGCGACAACCCAGGGGCAGAGAAATTTTAGGACAGTAAAAAGGGCAGCGAGGGCGAGGGTGACGAGAGAAGTCCTGCGGCCACAAAACAAGCAGGGAAGAAAGTGCGAGTTGGAAGAGGTGGCAAGAAACCTGTTGCAAAACGAGTCAGTCTTTCCAAGGTGACCTGAGCTGCCAAGGGTGCCACCCCAAAGTAGATGTGCAATTGTACAGGATTTTTATTTTGTTTTATGGTTTTAGTTGTAAGGTACTGTATATAACTTGGGATAGACACTTCTATGAACTTATGTGGTTCTGGAGCTATTGCGATAGTAAGGAGGCATGGAGTTTGAACTCCAAGTTCACTGCATTGGCCTTGCAGATATGATTGTTTTTTTCGGAATTACCAGGAGCAACTTCCTGGAATTCCTATTCCCTGAAGCGAAGGAATCCAAATTCAGTGTCAATGAGAATTGGAACTTGTTGAAAATTGTACGTACTATGCTTGTAGTCTGAGGTTTGTACAAGGGTCCTCGTTGTTAGGCTTCTGTTCTTGCTTGCCATTTGTAGGCAGGACTGCATGGTTGCTTCTACTTTCGGTGTTGTTTTGATCCGAGTATAGGCAGGACTATGTGGTTGCTAGTACTCTCGTTATTGTTTTTATCAGAGTATAGGCAGGACTATGTGGTTGCTGCTATTATAAATGAATGCAAGGCCAAAAAAAAAATGGGATAGTAAGTGTGCCCTTTGTTTTCATTTAATTCATATTGTAAATGAATGCAAGGCCAAAAATATGAGATAGTATTGAAGTGTGCCCTTTGTTTTCATTTAATTTGTATTGTAAATGAATGCAAGGCCCCCAAAATATGAGATAGTACTTAAATGTGCCCTTTGTTTACATTTCATTTGTATTGAAAATGAATGCAAGGCCCCCAAAATATGAGATAGTACTTAAATGTGCCCTTTGTTTTCATTTAATTCATATTGTAAATGAATGCAAGGTCCAAAAAAAGATGGGATAGTAAGTGTGCCCTTTGTTTTCATTTAATTCATATTGTAAATGAATGCAAGGCCAAAAATATGAGATAGTACTTAAATGTGCCCTTTGTTTTCATTTAATTTGTATTGTAAATGAATGCAAGGCCCCCAAAATATGAGATAGTACTTAAATGTGCCCTTTGTTTTCATTTAATTCGTATTGTAAATGAATGCAAGGCCCAAAAAAAATGGGATAGTAAGTGTGCCCTTTGTTTTCATTTAATTCATATTGTAAATGAATGCAAGGCCAAAAATATGAGATAGTATTGAAGTGTGCCCTTTGTTTTCATTTAATTTGTATTGTAAATGAATGCAAGGCCCCCAAAATATGAGATAGTACTTAAATGTGCCCTTTGTTTACATTTCATTTGTATTGAAAATGAATGCAAGGCCCCCAAAATATGAGATAGTACTTAAATGTGCCCTTTGTTTTCATTTAATTCATATTGTAAATGAATGCAAGGTCCAAAAAAAAATGGGATAGTAAGTGTGCCCTTTGTTTTCATTTAATTCATATTGTAAATGAATGCAAGGCCAAAAATATGAGATAGTACTTAAATGTGCCCTTTGTTTTCATTTAATTCGTATTGTAAATGAATGCAAGGCCCCCAAAATATAAGATAGTACTTAAATGTGCCCTTTGTTTTCATTTAATTTGTATTGTAAATGAATGCAAGGCCCAAAAAAAACCCGGGATAGTAAGTGTGCCCTTTGTTTTCATTTAATTCATATTGTAAATGAATGCAAGGCCCAAAAAAAATGAGATAGTACTTAAGTTTGCCCTTTGTTTAGGTTTGAAATCCATTCTAACTTCTATTGCAATACCAACAATACTATTTATTTTGTAATAACATTTACAGGAAAATACCAGTGAGCCCTTTGTACAGTTCAAAATAAAACAGTCTTCATGGGTTCTAAAGCCCCCCCATTGGATGCTCATTGAAATGAACTCCATCAAAATGAAACAGTCTTCATGGCTTCTAATGCCCCCCATTGGATGCTCATTGAAATGAACTCCATCGTTTGAAATTGCCGCCTAAAGCAGGGAATCAATTTTGGGCATAATGGCTGCAAAGCAATTAATTGAATTTTTGGTAGTCCACCTACTTACTGGGCGCCCAAAAGTTTCTTACAATGCCATGTTCACCCCAGATGTAGGACTTATTGTAAAAAAAACACAAAGGCTTTGTATTCCAATGAAAAGAGGACACAAACAAGTACAAGGAAGAGGTAAAAAACCCAAGCAAGGGGTTGCCCTCTTATACTACTCTACTAACAAGTGCCATGACTAACCTTATGGGTTATATCAACATAGAAAACTACCCCTCTCTAATATCCCACTGTCCCTCTCTAATATCACAATGTCCCTCTCTAATATCACACTGTCCCTCTCTAATAACACCTTGGTTGGCTACAAACAACTCCTAACTAAGTCACTCTCTAACTTCAACACTCCCACTTTGTTTGTTGTCAAACAATGTCAAACCCATCTCTACGCGAAGAACTTCATGGCGAGGCTTTGCAAGAGCCTTGGTAAGCACATCCGCTACCTTGCGCTCTGTAGGTATGTACCTCATTTCTATCACATTGCTTTCAGCCTTCTCTCAAATGAAATGGTGTTGGATATCAATGTGCTTACTCCGAGAATGGTGAGTCGGGTTCTTTACCAAGGCAATGGCGCCTTGATTGTCACACATGATAGGTGTGCTCTTCTCTTACTCAAGGCCAACATCACTCAACAACTGTCTTAGCTAGATCGCCTCCCTTGTGCCTTGACTAATGGCCATGTATTCCGCCTCGGTGGTAGACAATGCAATAGTGGGTTGCTTCTTCGAATTCCACGAAATAGCACCATCTCCAAGCATAAACACATAGCCCGATATAGACCTGTGATCGCTTGTATCTCCAACCCAATCTGCATCACAAAAGCCTACCAATGCAAGACTCTTGCCTCCAAGGACCAATTTGACCTCCAATGTGCCTTGGAGGTACCGCATGATCTTCTTTACTGCGGCCCAATATTTTGGACCGCTCTTGGCCATATGTTGGCTCACCACATTCATGGAAAATGCAAGGTCAACCCTTGTGGCTACCATGACATACATTAAGCTCCCCACCGCAGCTTTGTATGGCACATCTTGCATTTCCACCTTCACAGCTTCATATTCCTTATCCGTGAGCTTCTCCAATTTCAAATGCACATCAAGTGGCGTGCCAATGGCCTTGCACTCCTCCATGTTGAAGCGCTTCAACACCTCCTTAATGTACTTGCTTTGGTTCATGGTAATGGTGCGCGTCGCCCTTTGCCTTTGAAACTCCATGCCAAGGCAATAGTGTAGCTCACCGAGGTCACTCATGTCATACTCGCTCTTCAACATAACTTTGACCTCCTCCATTATCTTCATGGTGTTTGTCATGATGATCAAATCATCCACATAAACGATGATAATCACCAAGGACTCGTTTGTTTGCTTGATGTAAAGAGAATGGTCTGCGTGGCTTCTTTTGTAACCTGCCTTTGCAAATAAGACATCTATATCCATGTACCATACGCTCCCTGATTGTCTCAATCCATAGATGGCCTTCTTGAGCTTACACTTTAGTTGCTCTCGCCCTTCTTGAACAAAACACTTGGGTTGGTCCATGAAAATGATCTCCTCAAGGTGTGGATTGAGAAACGCCGTAACGACATCTATTTGGTGCATCTCCAAGTCCATGGCTGCCCCTATGGCCCCCATACATCGAATGGTGCAAAACTTGGCCACCGGTGCAAAGGTCTCATTGAAGTCTACCCCCTCGACTTGAGAATATCCCTTGGCTACCAATCTGGCCTTGTAACGCACAATGTTGCCCAAGGCATCTCTCTTAGTGCAAAACACCCATTTGCATCTAATACTCTTGCGATCGGAAGGAAGAGAAGAAAGTTCCCATGTACCTTTATTCATAAACGAGACGTACTTTGCTTGCATGGCTTGCTCCCACTTGCTTGCATTTGCACTTCTCATGGCTTCCTCCATGGTATTTGGATCTCTCACAAACGCTACATTTGCACGCTACATTTGCACGCTCCACTTGGTGTTGTGGCAAAATGTGGTTCATCCACCATTCTCCAGGTGGCCTGCGCTCTCTCGTGGGATATCTTGGCTCCTGGGACGTCTTTCTTTCACCACCATCATCACTTGGAGCTACACTCACTTTTTTCTATGGTGTTAGTGTTGTCATCAGCTTGTCTTTGTCTTCTGTTACCACTTCTTGCAAACTTGGAGATTTGTCCACCTCAAAGTCTCCATTGCTTCCACTTGGACACATCTCCAAAGACTCGCTACCCTCCCTCTTGTCTTCGATGAAGGTCACATCTTGACTCTTAAAGATCTTCTTAGTTTCTAAATTCATGAGCCGATAAGCCTTGGAACCTTCCCAATAGCCTAAAAACAAGCACTTAATGTCCTTGGCATCAAGTTTGGATCGCTGAGGGCTCAAATCCAAGGCATAGGCCATACATCCAAAGATGCGCATGTGGCCAATGTTAGGCTTTCTTCCACTCCATGCCTCTTGCGGTGTCATCGATGCTACCGCACTTGTGGGACACCGATTGCATATGTATGCTGCATTGGATATAGCCTCCGCCCAAAACTCATATTTGAGGCTTTGTGCATGCAACATCGCTCGAGCCATCTCTACAAGCGTACGATTAGCACGCTCCGCTATACCATTTTGTTGTGGAGTGTGTGGCGCTGAAGTTTGATGTTGAATGCCATGCTCCCTCATAAAGGCCTCAAATGCCTTGAACATATACTCACCACCATTGTCCAATCTCAATACCTTAAGCTTATGACTACTCTCATTCTCTACAAGGGCCTTCCATGCCTTGAACCTCTCAAACACCTCACTCTTGCATTTTAGCATGAACACCCACACTTTCCTCGAAAAGTCATCAATGAAGATAAAGAAATATCTTGCACCACCTATAGAAGTGGTCTTCATGGGGTCGCACACATCGGAGTGCACAATCTCCAATGTCTTGGCTGCCCTCATTGCTCCCTCGGTTGGGAATGGTTTCCTCGCTTGCTTGCCTTCAATGCAAGCCTCACACATCAAATCGCAAGCGCTTTTCTTCACTTGCATGCCACCCACCATGCTTGAAAGAGCCTTTACACTCTTCACATTTAGGTGCCCCAATCTCTTATGCCAAAGTTCCACAGTGTCTTGCACCATTGCATCTTGAGCTATACAAGCCCAACTTGAACCATTCACCGTTTTGAACTCAAGTTGGTACAAGTTGCCTTACTTGGGTGCCAAGACAATCGGCTCTCCATTTGGTGCCCCCAAAATACAACCTTGGTTGTTGAATTGCACCTTCAAGCCTTGTAATACCAACTTGCTCACTGAGAGCAAATTGGCATGTAACTTGGGCACATGCAATGCATCTTGAATGCGAATCTTCTTCATCACTCCTTTGACATTGACCTCCACCACAATGCATCCCATGCCAATGGCCTCCACCATGTCATTGTCACCTAAATACATTTTGCGGTTGCTAATGGGTTGGTAGGTGAGAAAAGCTTGTCTCTGTGGTGTCATGTGTTGCGTGGCCCCCGAATCAATAATCCATTTGAACATGTTGCGGTCATTATAGCCATCACTTGCCGCAAATGCAAAATCCTCCTCCACTTCAATGACTGTCGCTTTGTTGGCACTCTCCTTCTTAGACTTCCAACAATTCCTTGCAAGGTGGCCGGGTTGACCACAATTGTAGCATGTACGTGTCTCTTTGCGTGGTTGAGAGGCCTCTCCTTTCCCGTGTCGTGAGATAAGAGTTGCCCCTCCTTCGTTAGATTCATTCTCCTTCCTCTTAGATACCTCGTGCATCAATCTTGCCGTCACATACTCAAGGGTGAGCTCTTTCATGGATCTTGTCTCCAAAGCCGTAATGAGATACTAAAAAGAAGTGGGTAAGCTCTCGATAAGAGTCATGACAATGTCTCCATCCGTCAAAGGTGCCTCCAAGCAAACAAGTTGGTCCGCCAACCCCTTGACCTTGTTGATGTGATCAAGCATGTCTTCTCCCTCTTGCATCTTGCACGTGAAAAACTTGCGGCGAGTAAAGAAAATATTGGACAAACTCTTAGTCTCATGGATGTTGCAAAGCACCTTCCATGCTTCTGCCGGTCCCTTGCAAGATCGAACGTGTGCAAATTGCCTATCCACAAGATTGCAAGCAATCATGGAGAAGGCCTTCTTCACCCTCCTCTCGTAAGACTTCTTGGCCTTGGAATCAGCGTCGGAAGGAAGAGGCTCCTCAGAGTCCTCCACAATCTCCTACAAGTCCTTTTTCGCCAAGATCATCTCCATCTTGAACTTCCACAAGCCAAAGTTCTCTCCATTGAACTTGTCAATGATCCGAACACCCTCTCCCTCACCTGTGGCCATAGTGCCACGTCTCCTACTCTAATAAAGTTCTCAACAACTCAAATGAACCCTCAATAGCTCTCAAATCTTACAACCAACACTCAGGTGGTTGCAATCTCTCTAATGTAATTCCAAATGATCACAACAACTCAAATTAGCCCTCAATGGATCTCAAATCTTACAACCAACACTCACGCGGTTGCAATCTCTCCAATGTGACTCCAAATGATCACAACAACTCAAATCAGTCCCTTAATGGCTCTCAAATTGCACAACCAACACTCACGTGGTTGCAATCTCTCCAATGTGACCCCAAAAGATCACAATAACTCAAATTAACCCTCAATGGCTCTCAAATCTCACAACCATAATTCACAATAAAAATAACACTTGATGCAAAAGAATACCTTTTCAAAGAATAAGATCTTGCTAAAAAAACTCCAAAAACGACCTCCAACTCCACTTGCTCTCAACTTCAGCAGTGCACCTCCAACACGCCTTTGCAAAGCGATCTCACTTCTAATAGCAACTCACATGAGTGGGCCTATAACCTATTGTAAAAAAAACACAAAGGCTTTGTATTCCAATGAAAAGAGGACACAAACAAGTACAAGGAAGAGGTAAAAAACCCAAGCAAGGGGTTGCCCTCTTATACTACTCTACTAACAAGTGCCATGACTAACCTAATGGATTATATTAACATAGAAAGCTGCCCCTCTCTAATATCCCACTGTCCCTCTCTAATATCCCACTGTCCCTCTCTAATATCACGCTGTCCCTCTCTAATAACACCTTGGTTGGCTACAAACAACTCCTAACTAAAGTCACTCTCTAACTTCAACAGGACTTACAAGATTGCCATCTCCAAAATGACTATGTTTTTCATTAAATTGAAGCAAATTGTGCTCCCTAAAACTGAATGCAGCATGTGAGAGTCCAAAAAGTTCAATGCATCATGTGAATCCAGAAACTTGAATGCATCATGTGAGTCCAAAAAATTCACTGCATTCAAAAGGGTGAAGTTGTACACAGGATCCTACCTTTTTCCTTGAATAAAATTGCCCTATTTTGCATATTGTCGCTAGTGTCCCTATTCTCCCTAAACCATATCCTGCAAAACTGTCTATACTTCCTATATACCCTATTCTCCCTATTCTACCTATGTACCATATTATACCAAAAGTGTTGTTGCTTCCTATATACCCTAGGCTGACTTTTACAAAATGGAGCACGAAAAGTCACTATACCTACGTTTGATCCAACAAAGTCACTGCAGATACTGGAGCCACATAGTACCCAAAGCTGACAAGTCTGAGATTAAAGTAAGTGAAATAGTGAACATCCCTCTTCACTCGTCGAAGGAGCCTCACCAATTCAAACAACTGCCGATTGGAGAGGCTGCCAATGTCGCCCAACAGAGCCCTGTCATACTCCAACGTAATCACAGTGGAGTTTCCAAGAAGATTGAGCATTCTCTGCAAGTGCAGCTGTAAGTATTGCATGCAATTGCCCCGGGCAAACTGGTGAGCATAAATCATGCATGCATGGAGAGCTGCACCCTCTAAAGAACCTTCAGCTATAGCCCTCCAGTCGTCATTCACTTTTCTTGCTGCCAACATGCTACCCACCCACAGCCGTGCCTCCCTCTGTGGAGTCCCCCGATTTACATCCCAAACGTGTCTGGCAATGCGAGGCCAAATGTTGTTCAGAAGAACGTCATGTGGCATTCCATTGACAATGGACTCGGGGCTCTCCACCGAGGACTCTGAACTCACCGAAGTCTAACACGAAAACAAATGCTGTGAGATGGTAGGTGCACGGGACAATACAACCGATTATGAAACATGTGAAACTCATTGGGAGCAACTCGAATTGAACCTTTAAACAACTGGATCATACCCCGCCTAAATCAATTGTGTATATAGCAAGTCATGCGCCAGAAGCCAAACCACAGCCCAAACCACAGCAAGCATACGCCCAAACCGAACGCCTAAAGAGCAGCCCCAACCCAAAATGAGCACCATTACACCAGCCCCCACCCCAACAAGCATGCGTCCAAATTGTAAATCCAAACAACAACCCCAAACCCAGCATGCATGCGCCCAACTTAACTTAAACCCTGAACAACCTCGTGGCCTTCACAACAGCCCTAGAAAAACACCCACAACCCAACACGAGTGGAGTATACCATAAGCGTAGGAGCAGAAGTTGCTAGTCCGCCAAACTTCCAATTCCAGAAATGGCAAACTTCCTCTAATGCCGACGCACACACGCATCGCCCGCCCACCTTCAATTGGAAGGCAAATACGCGCTTTGATGCTCCCTTTGCTGGCGTGCAATCCACCACCGCTGTGCTTCCAATTTCACAAATGTGGAGGCCGAATCGTCAACAGGGGTGCTGCACAACACCCCCACCCCTATTCACCACACCTGCAGCTCAGACGCCCCAAGCAAGGGAGAAGAACGGGAGAAGGAAACGCTCCAAAATGGCTGTCTTGGCCAAAGAGCAGTCCCGTTTTGCCACAGTGCAGGCCACTTGGCCAAAGTGGCGGTACTTCCACAGCAGTCATTGCCCAGGTTGGGAGGGTTTAGGCATATACAATAAGATTCAAGTGTCATGATGTGTTGGCCCATCATACTGATTTGGGGATCTCTACTAATTAATCTTCTTAAGTAATCATTCTTATTTGAGAATCCCGTGCAATTAATCATGACATTCCATCCCAAACCCATCAAAACAGAAGTGATTTAACCTAATGGGCACAAAGCTGTCAATTCACAGGGGACATAAGCCATCATTAAGCTGAAAACTGCATTCTTGACACTTGCTCAGAACTGTGCATACTCGTCAATGGCCTCCTCAACTGTCACAGGGAGCTTGTAAACAACGTCATTCCCTGAAACACGGTGGTTACATTGAAGCATGGAAAATTCAATAGCTCTAATGTACTCAACATTGTGATGAGCCAAGTGCGATTTTCGCAAAAAAACATAAGACTGCGGCCCGGATCCAAACCTTTGGAAGTACCTTCCTTGAATTATCTTGTCACCTATGGCAAATGACTCACCCCACTTGCATTGAAATGGCTCAGTACAGGTAAAAACCTTCCTGGTGCAAACGAGCAAATGGAAATTCACATTTTCTTCATTATCAGCAGCAGCCAAAACAACAAAATTGTCCCCTAATTCAAGTAAAGACCCAAAATATGTACCATTCACGCCAAATTCGTCCCAATTCTCCTCGTCAAATGCAGCATTGACAACCTTACGGACATATCCAAGCTGATGGACAACTAAGACCTCAACTTCCCATGACCCAGTCCAAACTGAATTTTCACAGAACTCCCAATTGGATTCAATGCAAGGAGGGCAAAAGCATGCCAAACCTCTTTTGAGGAGCTTGTGCACATCCAACTTACCCACAGACCAAATTTGATGCACATCTCGGCATCCCTTAATGGGTTGACAATCGTACTCTGTCTCTTTGTCCACATCCTCTTCGAGGACGTGCCAAAAAGTTCGCTGTACCGGTGTTCTCTCACCTGAGTAGCAAGATTCGGGCCTAACACTCAACTTCTCCTTCAGAAACCACACTACAGTCTCGGCATCTTGTAGCTTTAGCCCGTGCACATTGAGTTGAGCATTGTGCATGTACCGCTTCAATACAGCCCCTGCACCATCATGAGGTCCTTTCCCATGACCAGACCCAAAGAACGACCAAACACAAATGCAGCCGTTACTGATCTCTGGATATCGGCTGACAAAGTACCATGGAATTCTGCTTTTGAATTGCCCTGAACATTGTCACTCCATATCCAATGATTTTTTGGAGTGAAGCCTCCCTCCACAACTGAGTCCCAATGCATTTGTAAACAATGTTGAACAAAATAGCTGTCATGTTTTTTGTCATCACTGATATAGAAGTGGTATTGCATTATATTCTGAGTACTCTCATCCTCAAGGTCAGGGTGTGGATTTCTGACCCACAAAATAAGCAAAAGAATATTGACTTGATAACTATGCCAATGCATGGACTGAACTTTGTTCTGGACCTCAAAGGAATAGTTTTCAGCAAAATCTATGACCGAAATCATGGTATCAGCCGGGAAATTTGCCATGCATGTCTTAAACTGTTCATCTTCCCATTTTGCCACAAAAGTGTGTCGTGCAAATGCTTGCAACTTTGGTTTGAGGTACATCACCAGTTCATCCGAGGTTGTTTCTTTGTAAACCAATTGCAACTTCTTCCTCTCCAGTCCCTTCTTAGTAGTGATAGTCTCAAGAGCGAAATGCCTCCACTTCACAAGTTTATCGTTGGATCCCTCTTCTTCCATTGGGCAGATGGGTAAAAAATCTACACCACAATTAAGACACTCCCCAAAAACGCATTCCCTTGCATGCCACTCACTGTCATCAATTTTAGGGCACAGTATAGCCTCAAGCATGGCTGTCACCCTAGAAAAGGTGCATTGACTAGCACAGCAGTGCCCCTCAACTATAGATTGGCAAACGTCCTCACAGTCACATAAACAACCCTCCAGAGGATGCAACCCAGCCTTCACTCTCATGTAATTAAAAGCCACCCTCAACTCCTCCATCTCCACATGATATATACAACAACAAACATTTCGTTCTTTCAGTTTCTTCACAAACCAGGGTTGGAAGGAATCAAACATTTGCTTACCTATAATTACCTTTGGATTTGCTGCTTGGAATCGTAAGTAGAACTCCATCCGCCACACAAAGAGCACACATGAGTAAATATGATCCATGCAAATACGTCCAGAGTTCCAACACGTGCCCTTAGCCACTACGCGTTCATCATTCCTCTCTACAAGTTGGAATTGTGTTCATAAAGTACGTGAAGACAATGGTATGCACCCCAAGTCTCAATGACTTCACCTAAATAGCATACAAGTAAATTTGTGACCCTAGAACACATTTATAGTACACTGTGAGTTCCTAGACCAACGGGATTCCATTGCTGTGCCTGCAAGATTGTAATACCCTCTGTGACTAATCACAAACTCCATCACTCTCACTAAACCTACTCGAACCGGAATACAAGTTTATGACTGATCGTTGAAATATATAAGAGTTCATGCTTCACCCCTAAGATCCATATGTGCTACCAAATTACTTTTGAAATCAATAAGACTTCATTACAGTGCCACCACATTCTCCTTACGGTTTCGTGTAAACCCTACAACCAATCTAACTCCCTGTTCTTTCTCGTAGACCCCCAAGTTCCAAAAACCATTTATGTATGATTCTGTGTAAATCCTACGCCATCTCTAACTCCTTGATACTTCCAAGCAACTCTACCTACACACCCAAAGTTTCTCCAGACATTACAAGTGTACAGAGTTCAATACAGTGTCAAACAATTGGGTTTACGTGGACTTTGAAAAACATACCTGTGATTCAAGCAAGTACTGGCAGTGGTGTCTCTCTCGAACACCAAGGGCAATCCAATGCTTCACAACTTCTTTACGATTTGGACTTGCACGAGTTTCAGCAACCCACCAGGCGATCACTGCTGCCTTCACAGATTTGCTAGTGGCATCTCTTTTCAATTTTCTCACTGAGAGTGCCCAAACAATTTGTTCTCTGCTCTCCATTGAACTCCGCCGTTGCATTGCTGATCGTACATTCCGAGGATGAACTCCCAACAAACGTGCCTTCTCTCTCTTCGATGTGGAAGCGCCTGAGCTCACTGCTCCTGTCAAGATGGCATGCTTTGTCACAAGATCAGCCCTACATTTTGTGTTCTCAACCTCCGACAGTGATTGCATCAAACCGGCTATAATTTCCTTCTGAGCCTGAAGCTGAGCTGCAAGCCTACGAGATTCTGGCAAAACAATGGCTACAAGTCCATCTGACCAAACTGCCTGCAGAACGGCTTCTTGGTGAAGCAGGTCTGCAGAATTATTCAAAGTTTCCGAGACAACATCAATGATGACTTTTGCATCGCGACGAACACGTCTTTGATTCAATCTCGCCCCAAATGAAGAGGAGTTCTCCCTCTCCCTGATGTCTTCCTGAACAACACGTTTTTGCAAAGCTGCCACAGTCCTCTTTCTAATTCTACACTCTCGTTGCCGCTCTCGCTCCCTCTCTCTCCGAAGCCTTTCATCAGGACCAAGACGTATGACCCCATTTCTTCTTGTGACTGCTCTAGAACTCCCCATTTTTTAAGAAAAAAATACCTTCAAAACGTAAAGAACAAAATGAGATACCCCCATCCGAGAAAACCTACAGATTTTGTACGTCAGCAAAGAACAACTGTCATACCCTAAGCCAATAAACACTACACATTGCTATGCACAGTCAAGCAAGAACGCTGTCTTTTGGAAGCCAAAATCTAACAATTCAGAGGCCTTCTGCAACCAGGACGACGACTCCATCTCGAAACCCTAAACCACTAACGGGAAGAGAGATGGCCTCAAATAACAAGTCCTGCACATCGAAAAGGACACTCACGCAGATAGCCAGACCCCTAAATCCTAAGCCAAACACTTGACAGGCCATCAACAGGAAAATTCACTTTGATTTCATCGAAAGTAGTAATCCTAAGACCACCTAATCCCAAAATTATAAACCCTACAGATCAAGAAGGACACTGAAGCAAAACCAATAGACACTTCTATACTAAATCAAACTCTTCAACCAACCACTGCACGAAGGAACACAACTGAATATGCAATCGCCGAAGCACTGCAGATCGACCACACCCACTTCTCACAATGAACCCTGCAAAAAGGTCACGCCAAATTCAAGCAACACCGGGAGTGATCTGCTCCTAAACTAACATAGTTTCCTAGGCTGAATCTGCCATAGCCCAAAGCAGTCACAACAAGAGACGTGAACACACATTGCGCACACGACCAGAACTCCATCGCTAAAAACAAATGCACCCACAAGAGCCGTTGTGGGATGCTCCCACCCTAAACCCTAAACCCTAACGAATGGAATTCATCGAACCGATAGGCGAGGTCACACTACCCTTGCCTACCCACTCTGAAAACTTTGGTGAAACATTGAAATTTGTATTTTGAACCTGACGCACACCTAGAGATTTCCCTCTCATATGGGGTTTTAAAAAAAAATTGGAAAAAGACCTTTTTTGGACCCTTATATAGACTTTGGAAAAAAAGGTTGAAAACAAACCTTGAAAAAGTCCATAAGTGCACTTTTACAAATGATTTTACTTGAAAGGAAATGATTTCTAGGTCTCTAAACTTAAAACACATCATATAGTAAGTTGGTATTCCAATAACATGTTGTTCTTCTTCATTAAAAAACCCAAAACGAAATTCAATTTCCTGTTTGCCATAGTCCATATCCAAACTTCAATAGTCCCTAACTTCTACAATTTAAAATAATTTTCAAAAAAATAAAGTGTAATCTTCAACACAATAAAGTTATCTATGTCAGTACAAATTTTTACATTCAATGATGTAGGTTTACTAGGTCAATTTCATCTTGCAATACAAAGTACTTCCTGAAATTAGTAGTGTGACACAAAAAGTGAGCCACTCAACCGTGCATATATCCTAAGGTGTTGCAAGACGTACTAGTACAGTAGCAAAAGGTGCGGAGGACGATGGCGACATGCTACTGGGAAACTTTTTGCCCATCAAGCGTAATGCATCTTTCAATCAAGTAGCAACCACGGATGCTGTTAGGGCCACAAGGTCTCCATTGACCCTTCCACCAAGGCCAATAGTGCATCAAGTTCTAATGCGGACTTTTGATGAAGAAGTGGGTGCCACAGCTCCTCAGCCACTCAGAGCACTCAGTGCACTCAGCCCACTCAGCCTTCATCAATGTCCAGCCCTAGAGAATCATCATTGGAAGCGCGTGCACGTAATAGTTATGGAAAAAAATATATCATGAGGGCTGATGAGAGACCACGAAGAGATCCTCAACGTCTAAACCAAGTTGTCCTTCCGTTTACCACAAATGCATCTAATTCCACTCAAAACAAAGAGAAATCAAGCATCAGAGGGCGACAGCCTGGACCTAACATGGATGGAACCACTGATGCAATTGGGCTGACAAAATGCTTGGTGCAAACTCAAGGGGAAGAGGAGGTAGAGATTGAAGTACAAAACGTAAACTCGAAGGTAGAACGTGAGGTGCAACATGTATCGGCACTAAGCACTATAAGAAACCCCCATTTTAGGTGACGAGCCCTAATTTTTTATGACGGATTTTAGGTGATGTCAATGTTGACAATCTATGGGTGCTTTATTCCCACCTTTGGAATAAAGTGTACACAAAGCTAGGTTCTTGTATTTGTGAGGTTGAACTCCTAAAGGGTTTCTAACAACATGTAATCTAGTTGAGCCTTCTAAGCAATGGATCTTTGTTGTTTTTCTAATCCTAATTGTTTACTGGTTAATACTTAATTAAAATAACCAAATTGAACCACTTGTTAGAATGGCAATTGGTTATGACTTTAGTTGCCAAACTGAGGTCCAATAATTGTTAGTCAAACAAGATGGGAAAAAATAGCTTAATTTGTAGGGTTTGTTTTGCTCTTTCTTTAATGACAAAGAATTCTAACTTTAACGGAGATCTCTAACAAATAATAATGGATGAAGTTTTAACTTAAATTATCTTTGGTAAACCTTTTAAACCTTTGAGATAAATTCTCAACTACTTCTTACTAGTGGGATAAACTTGGAATTTTCTTGTTATCCTTGGAGATCAATGGTTTTATCTTTTTATCTTTGCTTGTGATCCTTAAGAAGGTAAAAACTCTTAACCTTTAGCTTTCTGATTTAAATGTTATTTATGGTTGAATTTTGACCGTGTCGGTTCATCAAAATTCATACGTAATTCTTTTTTATCCTAAAGTTCTAACTTTTGACTTCCTAGGTAATTGTTATCTACTGTGAATTTTGACCGTGTCGGTTCATCAAAATGATCAAATAATGTTTTTTAACCTTAAGGTTCTAAATTATCCATTAGATGATATTTGGGGGTCTTGGAGGGCCGTTTCAGGCTTGTTCCCTGATCTACCCAAATTTAGTGAACGCCGGTACGGATGTGTCAGAAATTTTTTTTTTAAGGAGAAAAAAAAACAAAAACAAAAACGTTTGTACCAAAATATCATTTTAAGCAAAAAAATTTTTTTTTTTTTTTTTTTCAAAAAATGACGTGGCAGTCGCTTGACCACGTTAGCCAGCTGCTGCTGCTACATTCCCGTAGTCTGGGAATGCAACAGACAGCAGGAGAACTTGGAGCCCTCCAAGACCTCCAAATCTCATCTAATACTCTACCTTTACTTTATATTCTAATATTTCTAAAATATTTCTACTTGATTTCTAAATGAGCAAATTACCTCTTTTAGTTCTTTTTATCCTTAGTAATAAATTCTCAATTAATTCTTACTAATTGGGTAAATTTGGAATTTTGACTTTTATTTCTTGAAATCAATATTCTTATCTTTTAGCCCTTACTTCAAATTTTTAAGAAGGTAAAAGCTTCTTACTTTTGACTTCCTGGATAATTGTTGTTTACAGATGAAGTTTGATTGTTGTCCAGTTCATCAAAAAATTTCCGTAATTCTTTTTTATCCTAAAGTTCTAAGTTACAACTACTTTTACCTTGTAGCCTAAAAATCCTAAAAGATTCTAAAAAGATTCCAAAAGATTCCAAAAAGATTCCTCTTGGTAACTTCTCTTTCTACAGCTACTTTTCTTCTAGGGGTAAATTCTAGTAATTTTTTTTTTAATTGCTGTAAAATCTTTCTACAACTGCTATAGTAAATTTTTAAAAGTCCTTTGTAAATTTCTATTGGGTTTTTTCCTAATTTCCTATGATGATTCCAATTTCACTAAGAATTCAAAAAGTTTAACGTCTAATCTACTAACTTGGAAAAAAAATTATCAGTTAAAAATCATCAATTATTAGCCTGAACATTGTTGCTTTCCTTGTTGTACAATGCCACCCGCTGATCAATCACACGCTCCAACTCCATCTTTGGTGTTTGATTTTTTATAACCTTTTTTAATGTATTTTCATAAATCCCCAATCTTTTTTCCAAGTATTTTCTTTTCTTTTGTTTCTTTTGTTTCTTGTTTCAAATGTTTCCTTTTTTTGGGGATATTTTCCAAGGAATAATTCTAATCAAATCTAATATCAACTTTTGGAGATATTTTGTGGGAATAAAATTTAACCAAATCTAATACCAACTTCTTGGCTAATTCCCTTGGAATCAA
The DNA here is from genome assembly GCA_963969595.1 of Neckera pumila. NCBI lineage: Eukaryota > Viridiplantae > Streptophyta > Bryopsida > Hypnales > Neckeraceae > Neckera > Neckera pumila. The sequence continues at coordinate 6,164,064 of OZ018418.1, forward strand.
ACGAGGTTTCGAAACAAAGTTTATCTAACTTCTTCTAACTAATATCTAACTTCTAGAATCTAATAAAGTCAACTATTCTTTTGTTTTTTCCTTTCTAATTAGCCTATAAACAAATTCCAACCTAGTTTAAGGGGTTCAAATATTCTCAATTGATTGAACCTCCTTCACTTAAACTTTGTACTAAAGCACTTGTCTTCTTCACTTGCAAATTGTTTTGCAAGACAATGTTGTTGCTTAGAATTGGACGTTTGCCTTCCAAGATGAAGCTATGGCGTCGTTGGCCTGACGAATATGCTGTATACACACAGACAAAGAAGTTTCAAATGAATTTAGTATGTAGGCGTGCTAGTACACTACTTGTAAGGACTCATACTGGATAATTTCAATTTGAGAGTGATCTATTCTGATCTATCACTCTCTGTTCTGTAATACCTCAACCAAATCACATCTGTCCTTCCTCACCCTGGTTCTCTTTTGCAAATCTGAAATTTAGTTAACTCTCTGTTACTAACTCTCTAGTTTGTTTTTGTTGAAAAATTGAGAGCTCTAGCTTTGCTCACAACTGGTTACTAGTGAGAATCTGAAATTAGTGAACTTTGGCTTTGTTCGCAATTAGTTAACTAGTGAAAAATCTGAAATTAGTTAACTCTGGAGTTGTTCCAGTTAGTTAATTAGTAAGAATCTGAAATTAGGAACTCTGGCTTTGTTCACAATTAGTTAACTAGAGAAAAATCTAAAATTTGTTAACTCTGGAGTTGTTCCAATTAGTTAACTAGTGAGAAATCTGAAATTAGTTAACTCTGGAGTTGTTCCAATTAATTAATTAGGGAGAAATCTAAAATTTTAGTTAATCCTCTCCCTCACAAACTCTCTGATTGACTGTAATTCCCAAAACACCAGTTAGTTTAGGAAGAAATCAACTAAACCAAAAAATTGGGACCCGTGGGTATCCTCCCGGTTTTTGGTCGATTTCTGATTGATGCATGTGGGAAAAATTAGCCCAGTTAGCAACCCAGTACAGTAAGCAACCCCGTACAGTAAGCAATCCAGAACAACACAATCTGACAAGCCGGGTTGGTCACAGACCTTGCTAGCCGGTACTTGGCAAGCTGTCTTGGCTGGATTCCTAAATTTTTGAACTGGCTGGCTGGCCCTTGTCCGGTTGTTGGACTGGTATTTCTTAATTTTTGAACTGGCGATTGTTGCCAAAGTTCTAGTTTTTTTAAACTAAAAACTTGGTTCTCCAAATGGGGACCCCTTAACACAAATTAAAACGGAAAATTTGAACGAGGTGCAAAGCTTCGCCATTCGGGGGATTTAGGCCCAAATTTCTAGGAAGTTTGTCTAAGTTTTGGATAAAAAATGTAAATAGGGGAGGACTTAATAGGCAACAGCTTCCCCGTAGTAGAGGTTTTAACCTCAAATTCTGGAACAATTTTGCAAGAGTTTTGTTACACATGGGATTGCAAGAGTTTTGGATCCAACCCAATGTATCTTTAAAGACTTTTAAACAATGCTTTGGACCATGTATTCCTTTGGCAACACCCTAGGGAGATTTTCTCAAACTAACGGCTGGAAATCCCACACCAAAGCTTTGTAGGAAAAAAGTTAGTGAACAAGGACTCTTTAAAAACAATAATTCAAGCTCCAAGGTATTTGAACTAACAGCAAAGCCAGGATTCGGTTCAAATATCAAGGTGTTAGTACTCAAAGTGATCTCAAGGACAATTCCAACGCAAAGTTAGCAAGCTTTCCAAAGGGACCCTAACGTCCTTTGAAATGGGCTGAAAACAAGAGGTAATAGTGAAATCAAGGAGCAAAATCACTCCAAATCACAATTCAAACAAGTTTTGGCAAATTGCCAAAATTTCAACAACGTGGCCACGTTTTGTCCAAAGCTTACAAAATGAACAAGGGGTGCAAAGAGAGGGGAGGAGATGGCCTTATATACTCGCTCAAGGCTCTCACCTTCCCTTCAATTACCTACTTCTATTCCTAGGTAAATCCAAATTTACTTAATTAAAATTCTATACTACTGCTGTGGTTACTCTAACTTTTGGAGAAATGCTCCAAACTCTAAACTGATTGCACCATTGTCTTCAAAAGACCCAAATTAGTTCACAGGTCTCCCTACCCCCTATTTTTAGGCCGTTTTGTATGTTAAAACCAACTTTTAGCGTATCGCTAAAAAAGGTAAAAGTCCAATTGTTGGAGATAATTTTGTTTTCAAGTTTTGACTGGCTTAGGTTGTTAATAAGGTCCAAGATAGTAAGACAAGAGTCCAAGTTGACTCCAATCAAAAATCAAGAGCTCCTGGTGTGTTGGTCAACGAATTGAATGTTTTAAAATCCGTTAAAAATCCGTTAGCGCCGCCGGTTCTGGTACTTTTCGGGGTCGGAATGTAATGTAATTTGGTCGGGCGCTTTATTAGTACTCAACATTCTATCCTAATTTTTAGTGGGATTTTACCCCCTTTATGGGATTTCCTAGGAATTTCCCAATGCATAAAAGCATGGTTGACTTCCCAAGGAGTCATTTTTGCAATTTGAAAAATGACGAAAGTTTTTGGGCAACCTCTAGGAAATTTCCAAGTGCCACATGCAAGCTTACAACTTTCTATGCACTAATCAACAGAGTGTCTAATTTAATACCTTCCAGTTTAATTCCCACCGAGGGGGAATCATTCTGGATATAGGGTTAAGTCCCTCCCGTGGAGGAAATCATTCTTGGTCTAGGGAATTTGGCAATCAGCCTTCACCGTTATGCTCCTGGCCTGTTTCTTGGTTAGAAATGCTGTTCTTTGTCCATAGATTGCCTATAGTCATGGTCCTGGTTTTCACCTACATTATCATATGATTTTTTCCCTAATCTTTTGTCTTTCCATTCTAAGTATACGCTTTTATTTGTCAAACCCTTCAATAGTCTATAATTAGGTGGTTCTACGGTTGGGCCATTGTGGCTTAATATCCTTTCAATCCTTAAATGTCTTTTTAAACACCTAAATAGACCTAATTTTTAGTAAATAGAAATTTCTAGAGAGCTTTTGGACTTCTTGGACAATTCTCATTGCATTTGTAGGGATTTTGCCCAAACGCCGTGTAAAGACACTTATAAAGTTTTTTGAACTCTAATTAATATTAAATATGAGCAAAAAGCAAAAAGAAATAAAATCTAAAGCTCAAGTGCAAACCTGGGGGCTCATACAACCCCAAATTTTTATGTCAACAAAAATGTACCATGTAACATCAATATTGACAATCCAATGTTTTTATGTAAACATTGTTGCTACGTTGGACATTTGTGTTGACATAAAAATTTTGGGTGTCAACATTGGCATCACCTAACATCCATTATAGAAAATTGGGGCTCATCACCTAAAACGGGGTTTCTTATAGTGAAGAGAAGATGATGAGAACAAGAACCCCGCCAAGAATGAAGACACAGACAAGGAATGCGAAGCCACGGACCTTGGAGCTAACAAAGTGTCCAATGATGAGACATTTGCACCATAAATAATGCAGTTGTAGATAGAGAGGCAGTAAAGTAGTACTGTAAGGATTCACCTTTTTTGTTGGGTGTGAAGATTTGTAGTTGAAGTTTACAACTAGATAGCATATGTCTAAATTTTGTATAGTGCATGATAGACATGATAGTGTTAAAATTACATAGCAAGGTTTCAAGTGTTATATATTGGCTTTTATGAGCGTTGCAGTGGTGACCCTAAGAAAGTCGTGGAAGAACAATTGAAAAATAAGTTCATCTACGTGTTGGAATCACCTTTTTTGTACCAGGCAATACATATGAAATGTTTTCATTTACATTAATATTATTATTTCTATAATCTCTAAGATTAGTATTATATTGTATCTTTGTGTTTGTTGTCATGTATGAATTAGATTTTCCTTACGAAAAAATGTGGGAGTATAGAAACTCAAAAGTAGATAGGAACAGATTAGAAACTGGTTAGGAAGGTCTAATTTTTTCGATTTTTGTTAGTAATACATAGAAATCCGGTTTAAACTATGAACAACTTGGGATTAGTTAGTATCCGGATTTCTAGAATTGTTAAAACTTGTTAAGTCATTAGAAGAAGGACAAAATTAGGAACCTGACAACCTAGGTAATTAAAGGACAAAAACAGCCTATTTGGACGCTTCTTCTATGTCCCTTCTATGTTACTTTCCCTTGTGATTCCCCACTCGTTGACTGTCCCAATTGGTTGATGATTTTTAACCTTCTACATGAACTTCTATGTTTTACCCTTTGAATTGTTCTACTATTCTACTTTGAAGTTAGATTTTTTACTTCTATTTTAATTTTACGTCTAGCTTTTGACTTTTAACTTTAATCTCCTACCCTTCTATTTTAACCCGAATTTTTATTTATCCTTCGAATATTACTTCTAAATTTTTATTCTAACTTCCTAATTTCAAAATATTACTCTAAATTTTTAACGTCTAAGTTTTACTCCAAATTTCGAACTTCTAAATTAGTTCTAGGTTTTTACTTCTAAAATTACTTCTAAATCTTAATTCCTAAATTTTACTCTAGATTTTTTACTTCTAAGTTACTTCTAGGTTTTAACTCCTAAACTACCTTAATGATTTACTTCTAAATTACCTCAAATTTTCACCCCTAAGTATTACCCTAATTTTCCAATGTCCAAATGTTACTCTAACTCTTACTTCTAACTTACTTCTAAACTTTAACTCCAAAATTCTTGCTCTAAGCATTTAGCCTCTAATTTATTTCTAGGTTTTTACTTCCTAATCTAATTTGAAGGTTTAACCTCTAAACTAAACTTCCACGTTTTACGTCCTAATTCATTTTTAATTTTTCCTTCTAAATTAACCCTCCAAATTCACCTGCTAACTCTAATTCTAAAGTTTAATTCCTAATTTTCTTTTCTTTAAGTTTGCCCTAACTGGACTTTTTACTTTCTAATGTTTTCCCTAATTTCTACTTTTGAACCTAAACTACTAATTGTCGGTAATTTCTACTCGTTAACTAGAATTTAAAGATTAATCAAGAAAATCAAGAGGGAATTAGGAAAGGATAACAAGGATTAGTTTGAATGGCTTACCTCACCACTGTCGGTGTTAGAGATGACCTCGTCCACGTCCACGTTTGCATCCTCGTTTTCCATTGTAATTCTTTATTTTCTTTTCAATAATGCCCATGGTTTAAAAATTAGAAACTTACAATTGATTTTAAGCTAATTTTCTTCTTTCCACCTTTGGCCTCCTTTTCTTTTCCTTCTTTTCTTCTATCTTGGAACTATTCCACCAAATATTTTGATGGAGGCCTTACACCACCAACTTTGACAACTAATAGGCATAAATGTGCCAACTTGCCTCTTACAAAGTTGCCCATATAGCCATCCTCTCTTTTCCTTCTCCTTCTATCTTTGAGTGGTTTTGCAGGTGTTGGACGGACGATTATCCTATGTGGAGCTTTGGCCAGGACTGGACCCCATTTTCTCATCTTTTCTTTTCTTCATAGGTTCTCCTCTTTCCTTCTTTCAATAGTTTCCTTATCGATTTTTTGTTTTAAAAACCAGCCCAACTCCCCACCCAGACTACGGACTTCAAGTAGTCTTTTTTCTTAGAATCTGTTTTTTTTTGCTTTGTAACCGGCCCCCTCGAGTCCCTGGACCCCTAGTTTCCCAAAGCCCCTGGACCAGCCCGAGTTCCATGAGCCCTAGACTAGCCCGAGTTCCCTGAAGCCCCTGGACCAACCCAAGCTCCCCCGACTCCCTGGACCAACCTTGTAGGTCATCTTGCCTTCTAATCTGGCCTTTTGATTGTCTTGTCTTTAATCTAGCCTTCTAGTCGTCTTGTCTTTTGATCTGGCCTTGCTGGTAGTCTCGTCTTTGATCTGGCCTTTACTACTAGAAAATGGTGTCCAAATCAACAAAAGTCAACACTTATTTGTTGATTTGGGCACTGGACTGACCGTTTTAACATATACATGTTAACTTTATAAATGTTGGTCAAGAACGCCACCTTTGTCTGTTGATTTGGATATGGCCCCTTCAAGGAACACTCCCCTATCAGGAGAACCTCAACATGGGGAACAAACGTGCTCACCAGAGCCATCTTCTCACAGCAATTGTATTGCTGAGTTCGCTATTGGAACAATTCAATTCTATCTTAGTTTCAACCCAACTGCTTGTTGTATTAGTTGTTTGTTTAAGAGAATTCTTGCGGAAGTCTGAGGTAGCATCAGCAGCCCAATTGGTTGGTTGATGAATTAGAAGATTTTTAAGGGTGTAGAATTTGTATGCTTTGGAGATTCATTTGTATTGGCTGATTCAATTCCACCCTTTTGCAACGATTAGCATGGAAGGTGATCGGTTGGTTTCAAGAGCTTCGTCATTTGACAATTTGATGTGCAAGGAAAAGGGCGATGGTGTCTCTAGCTTTGACATTGGAGGAAAAGTATTGTAAAATTTTGACTTTAAGATCTCTTGGCTCAGAGTTTGCTCTTTTTGGAGTAAGTGTTAGGGTTTGGTGTCGTAGCACAGGGCAAGCAAATTCCCAGTTATACTACCAAGAACCACTTTAAAGTATAACAAAGTGACTCTAAAGATCAAACCCGCAAGATTCTGTGAAGAATCTAGCCTTATTTGGTCTCTAAGCTAAGTCAGTACCAATATTTCCTCTTCCGGTCCTAATACCACAACCGGAAACACAACAGCACCGAAAACTACAATCAGACCCTCTTTTCCTTCTTCAATCCGGTCAACTTTCCGATCCGGTCTGATCAACTCACATCGACTTTTACTCCTACCCAGTTTAGTTTTACCTCTATTTTACCATCAAAGGGTTCGCCGCTTGATTTTGAGAGTGGTAGGCCCGCCGCTCCTTTCGTGACTTATAGTGGCTGAAGACCCACTTCTCTATTCTCCAATTTCCCATACTAATCCGGTTCCAGTTTGATCCTTCACAGCAATCCAGAGAACTCTCCGGATCACCGGTCACACAAAGACCCCCCGTACGATCCTTTCATACTACAACAACCTCAGCGCCACGTTCCGTTTGTACAAAGTCAGGCGGTTACAAGTGAACCCAACATCAACTAAAGTCCTTCCGTTTGCCCACTAAGGCAGCGAGATCTCTCAGGAGATCGGACACTCAACCAGATTTCCCACCCAGGAGTTCTAGAGCAACTAAGGAATCCCTCCCTATCCGCCTAGCCTAACAACGGTTGTCTCGCTCGGAATCCTAAACCTTAGAGATGCTGAGGAATTGAAATCTACTTCCAACTCTTTCACAACCCGCTCACTTGCACATAAGATCAAAACAAGAACACCAAAGGGAGAAATCACACCCGCACCAGCATGCGCCTTCCTAACTCCTCACCATACAACCCTGCCACACACGGGAGAGACACGCAACAAGAGGCCAAGAGAAGACATACACAAAATTTGGGCGAAAAGACTCGCAGCTCCCAAGCAGGGGCTGACTTATATACAACTTGATTACAAGGCAAAAAGGCCCCCGGAAATCCGCGCTGGACATCTGGGTCCGATCCTAACCGGCCAGACTGAGTCAACATCCGATCTGGTCCTAACTATCTTACAAAAATTACATTCCTACCTACCTACTTACTCTCCAACTCCCTCACCCAGCGTAGGACTCTTGGGTTCCGCGGGCAGTTGGTTGAATACGTTAGCCAGGTTCCTGCTCCGCTCCCCGGCAGCAGGATCCGGAAGATTTGATCCTGGTGATAAATCCAGATGAATGGGTTGCTCTGACCCAACTCTTTGGTGACTCTTTCTTGACTCGGGTGTTCAATCCTTGGGCTCCCTCGGATTCGATCCTCCGGCTGCAAACAAATCTAGTAGCGATATGTCCGAGAGGTGGATCTCTCGAGAGTAAATGGACCCATTCAGCTTCCGGCTGCTGATGTCCATCCAGTTGGCCACCTTCCTTGCTGCCACCAACAATGCTTCTACTTGATCGGTGAAGTCGGTCAGGATCCGAACTATCCGGGAACCGGATACCTTCTTCTCCTCATGCCCCCCTTTGTCAAATAATTCCGCCTTGACCGCGGCGGATCCGGACTCTCCAAGAGTGTACTTCACAGACTCAGCCACCTTCCAAGTTGCTTTTGCCATTTCCCGGACTGCAGCTTTGTCTTCTTTGAGGGCTACCATGTCAGCCTTCAGAGTGTCGACTTCCTCCTGAAGTCGACAAATCTCTGCCTCCTGCCTTCAGTGCTCGTCCAGATTTGACAGATACTGGGCCACCTTACCCGGTAAATGACTATCCGACGATGCACCCACCAGATCTCCGACGCTAGCGAGGGTCCTCCTCTTGACCTTCCAGTTCGCTTGTATCGTGCACAGAATCACAGTCAGCTGATTGAACGGGTCGTTCGGGTCTTCGAGATCCGGCATCTCCACATCCGGTCCCTGTATTGGAGTCGACCGGTTGGTAGGAGGGATTCCTCTCTTGCGAGGAGGCGTTGTCTTCATCCGCTTCCTCGTTCGGAGGTGCTCCTCCTTGTCTTCTTCTTTTGTCTCGGGTTTGGACCTGGTTTGCTCTTCCTATTCGTCATCCAAACTTGACTCTCCGTACTTCGAGATAGACTCTTGAAGGTTCCACGTCTTCTCCTCCATATCCGTGAAGAGTTGGTTGCAATGGTAGAGGTGGAAGAGATAGGGACTCAAAGGAGTGGCCCTACTCTTCCCAATCCTTGTCACCAACTGGGACACCAGATCGGAAAAGATACGGGCCCAGTTCACCTTCCGTTCCCCGCTCAGGGAACCAAAAATTGTGTTGCCGATAGTCATAGTCGCCCTTGTAGGCTTCTCTGGGTGGACAATCGGAACTACGAACTGGAGGAGATTATGGTGCCGGTTGCTCTTGCAATCTGCGACCGCATATCCGTCCTTGTTGCTCAGCTCTCCATGAAACTTGTCATGGATGAACTTGGCTCTCCGTCCAGCCATGCCGAAACCTCCCATTCGGAAGTTGTAAACTTCTCTCCACCTTTCTTCTTCCCATTTGGTCGGGCGGCCCCAAAGCATGTTGTCGAACTCATTCGACACCTTACACTTCAGCTCTCTCACCATCTGCTCCTCCCTAAATCCCTAGGGTTTATCCATCAACATGAGACAATCCATCGCGTTGAGATCCTCTATACGCTCGGACCTGGCCGGTTCCGCCATAGGGATGACCGGAACTACCTTCTGGAGCTTGACGTCGGAGGAGGAACTAGGAGCCCCCGGTCTGCTTTTATGCAGCTGAGGCATGGACACGAATGGCTATTGGACCCTTACCGATCGCTACCTCACTCTCTCCTAGCCGCACGTCCCGTTCCTCACTTTCTCTGGTCCGATCTCAACCGGAAAACAATACAAAACCTGCAACCCACACAATCTCTACCTTTCTTACACACTCTGACGTACCCGACCTAAAGTGCACATACATACAACGGCTCTAGCACAGACGGAGGTGTAAAAGCGCTCAAGGTCAGCTCCAGAACTCAAGGGAAGTAAAGGAGTGAAAATGAAGATGACCAGCCTTTATATAGTCCCAGGACCCTTGGCAGATTATCATTACCTTTTTCCGGTCTGGTCCACATCATTCCGGTCCAACCCTAATCCGATCTGAGGTAAGATCCGAATGTGATTCGGCTCCTGAATACTAACATTCTGACCGGATTAAATCCAGTTTTCTCCTTACTAGATTAGCGTTGTCTATCTCTAGTTTCCTTCTGCCCTTTTAACAGGATCTGGATCCTAATTACCCGTTTCTGTTCTAGTATTTAGGTAAGCAAAGGAAAACCAAAATTCTGGTTGCAACATTTGGTTACGAGAACTTGTCGCAAGGAACAATGCGAGGAACCAAAAAAAAAATTTGGTAAAATTGGACGCTTGGTCATGTTTCATCTGGTCTTTTGCACTCAATCCTATTTTTTCTTTGTTTTCTTTAGACCCAAACATTTTGTGCAATTTAGCTTTAGGATATCTTATGTCTAATTTTGCCTCTTTGGGATTCAGCTTTTCGGATTTGGTTACGAGAAATTATTAGCTTCATCAAGTTCCTGTTTGTATGGAAGCTCTTGTCAAGGAATAATGCGAGGAATCAATTTTGTTTGGAATATTTTTGCAATTGAATTCTCGGTCATGTTTCCTTTGAACTTTTGCACTTATACCTACGTTTCTCTATTTTCTTCAGACTTTATGATCTCAAACATTTGGATCCACTAGCGCTGCTTCATCTAGGATTTTGCTTGAGTTTGAAGTTGGTAAGTCACGTTTATCGAGGTTTGGCATTTTTTTGTAGTTTTTGACTTTTGCTTGTTTTCCTTGGGGGATGATTTGTTGAACTTCTTTTTATTGAGGTTTTGGATCTTGTACGCATATTTATTACATCCTTGATGTTGCTCTCAATATTGAGGCATGATATGTGAGCTTTGACAGATTGATATTAGGAATGGGATACAATTGAAAACATTAGTATGAATTTATCATACTGTTGGATTATCTTTGGTAACATGTGTAGCATCTGCCAAATTAGGTGCATCCCAAGGTTAATTTTTGCATCCTTAGGTTGGTGCTATGCTTGATTTTTTTGGTTTGGATGGGACTTAGCCTAGGGTTAAGGATTGTTCAAGTGATGACATAACTAGGGTTTCAGGGAAATGTGTTGTTGTATAACTTATACTAGAGGATTGGAGGCGGACTCGGCATTTGATATTAGTTCTTTGTCGTGTTTTAGATCCCTTGCAAATGATGATTTCCAATCCCGGCTTTAAGGTGCTCTTTAATGACTCTCCTAAACTGCAAAACCTTATGAAACAAAGCCAATACGGTTTGTGATTAGGCTCTGATTAGCGTTTTGTAGTCGTGTCCAAGATATACGAAGCTTTAATTTACTCTTCACTTGACAAACAAGGGCAAGTATGTGGAAACCTCCGTTGGTTTTGTTCTCATGTGTGCTTGGGTTTGCATCAGGGTTTAATTTGCAACGATTTGGGAAGAATTGCAGTTTGGTAAGTCATTTTTTGGGGCATGCTCTTGGTTGGATTTGGTGAACACTGTTGCATAGTGTTGTTGTTGTTGTTGTTGTTGTTGTTGTTGTTGTTGTTTGTGTATGCTAGTTGGTTTTGTTGGTAAGCTAGTTGTTGTTGTGTTGATGCTGAGATTTTGGAGCTCAAGGTGCAGTTGCTTGAGGTTGTAGGAAGATCAGTTTGGGTTTTGTAAATGCTGCTGGAGTGAAGTTCTGTGTCCATGTATGTCTGATTGTTGCCACGCTTGTGGTGAATTTAGTGGTAGTTTGACTTATCGATTTGCTGTTGTAAGTTTGTTTTTTGCAGTTTTGAGTCCTGCGAGGGTGGTATCACCCCGTGAAATATTCTCCATACTGGGTGGAATGTCACCTGAGCAACATTCCACCCAAATTTGTAAGCTCAAGATTAGCAACAATTTCGGGCTATTAGGAAATCTCCAAGAAGTAGCAGGAATGGAACTCAAGAGCATTGCAGCTCAAATTGGACCATTAGGAGGGCAAGCCAGTACACGGCTTGTTAGTATCATGCACAGAGTGAGGAACAAGTTTGCATATCCCTTTGATCCCCCCCCCTTTTTGTAGCTGCATTTTGCCAAACCAATGTTGGAGACATCTCCCAAATACGCAAGGGGCGTTTTGCCTTAATTCAGGCCTTTGATGTGATTTCAATCACAGTACCTGCAATGGCAAGAGTGAGCTATGTGTTGGCTGTGGCCCAGCGTAAGTTATTCACCATACATACTTGCATTCACTTGTGTTTGACAACAGGGGTTAAGGATATCTCAGTTAGTCCTGATTGTGTTGCCTCACTACTGTCACGACGTCTGTTTGTCGCAACAAGGAATGACAAAACCTTAGTTAATCAGCAAAAGAACTGGATGCATTCTTGTTTTGAGGCAAAGGCTGTTGCTGTTATGAAGGGTCAAACTCAAGATCTAATTTGTGCTTGCATGGTGTCTTGCTATGTATCTACTTGGATATGCATCGACAAATAAATGTTGCATGTCTATAACATTGGTATGATCAACGACAAACAGACGTGTAGTGTCTTGTATGAGTTATTTTGTTAACCTCTATCTTTGACTTCTAGATGATTTCGGATGTGCAGATATTTTGAAGACCATTTTGAAAGCATAAGAATCACAGGTGAAAAGAAATCAAACGTAGCTATCAATTTGTTCTAAGTTGCAATAGAGCAGGTTCTTGGGAAGATAGCATATAGGCAAACCTATATAGACATGACAAATCTTTCAGTGAAACTCAGCTCTGCAGAGGTTGTGGCAACATGTCCAGTAGCGTTTGGGTTCAGCTTTGCAGCTGGAACTTTGGATGGACCAGGTGCTTCTGATTTTAAGCAAGGTGACGACCAGGTAAAGGGATTTCTCTAAGATTTATTGTGAATTGTTGTTTTTCACATTGTTCAAGCACTTTCTTTGGTTTTTGACTACGACATTTGGTGTAAAAAGCATGAATCACATTATAGAGCACAATCTGTATGAAGAGTATTTTGTCTTGGTAGGATAATATATCTAGAGACTTGTGGGTGGAGTGCTGCACAAGCCTGGCCAAAAGCAGATAGACTGCCAGCAACCAAAACCTATTCTTATCGACACTAGCATGATGAGCACTCCATATGATTGGGTGGTACGCTTTTCTTATCACGCTTGTTTGTTGCATACGTTATCCATAGGACATAGATACTCAGTTGAGATACTTCCACAATTTTAAAAGTTCCAAACTTACCTTTAGCTTAATATTCATTTATTGATTACAAAATATCAATGCTCTCGTCCCTACTTTTCTAAGTAAACTTCAATGGTCTATTTTCTCACCATTTGGAGTTTCTCAGTGGTTGAAAGGTTGTCCCCTGGGGTTGATGCCCATGTTGTCATATCTTTTGTGCAGCCATCAATACTTCCCATTCAGATCCTTTGAATTGGACAGTTTATCATCTTGTCTGTGCCGGGATCTATCCCTGGAGGTGTGCATTTTCTTACTTATATGATAACACGAAGATGTTTATTTAATTGTTCACGTTATGCTCGTAGTTGGATGTGACAGTTCATTATTCTTAGTTATTGTAATTGTTTATCAATGTACTGAAAGTAAAGTCTGCCTCAGAGATGACAACTATGGCTAGTTGACATCTACAAGAAGTAGTGAAGGATACCCTAGTGAAGAATAGAAATGGGGGGTTCAATTCCAATACTCAAGTTGTTATTGCAGGCTTGGCGGGCGACTACTCTCAATACATTGCTACCTTTGAAGAGTATGAGATTGTCCTACAAATTTTATTGTTGACTCGTATGTCTGTGGAGATTCTTTATACTTGGAGGGGCGTTCTACTGGGTTTGCAGCAGAGACCCTAGTATCAGAAATCATACAGCCTGGGAGGCCATTTCTTAGGTCATTGCAATCATCATTCTTCAAACAGGTGCAGGGGAAGGTTCAGTGCGAAGGTGAAATGTTACGCGTGAGACAACAAAAGCAAAGATGTTTGAGGCTTGAGCGAGTGGATTTAGACCTAAAAGGAGCCCCGCTTGAAAGGAGCAATATCGCCAATCGCGTCCTTGCTGCCGTGAGAGCCTGTTCAATGGTGGATTCTGCCAAGGTGACGCAGCTTGTGTCCTTGCCAAGCGTATCTTCCTTTAATAAACACACTCTTTCCTTGTTTGTGATCTAATTCAACGTAGATTCTCGTGCACCTCTTTTAGAATCTGGCTACATATTCCATTTGTCTTAGTTTGCAAATGTGCAAGAAATAAATCCATTCTATCTCTCCACTTAGAAGATGCATGTCAGTCAATTTGTCAACTGAGGTATATAATCCGTTCTAAGCTGCCGCTGTGGTCTGTACCGTTCTCTCAAAACCTTAGTGGCAATTTTGTGCACTTGCAGTGCGATTCAAAACAAAAACCTCCACTGGTTGAATCTTCTCTTTATTGATTTCTTGTTCGTATGCAAATGACTTTGTGAACTAACATTACATTGTTGCTTGAAACAAGTCACAAAGGATGCCAATTTTGAAGAGGAATTTTAGCTTCAGAGAGGAGATGTGGTGGTACTTGTGCTATCTATGCTCCAGAAGTACGGCTTGAGTTTATCATACTTAGAGGCCAGAAGAATGACAACATGCACTAAATTGATTGACTACATCGAATCACAGATTTGTCAGGATGATTCTTTCGACAACAAAGACCATTGACAAAAGCTGAATTGCTCAAAACCCAAAAAATTGCATACTAGTGAGTAAACTAGGTTGTTATTCCTTGGCATCCTGATGACCAAGATTCAAAACTTGACGAGATTCTAGATTCTTGTCGCTGCAATATCCAATGTGAATAGTTTTTTTCATCTGCTAAGGGTTGGTCTAATAATGGAAACCGTTAAAGTGGTCTTTTACAGTAGCTTTTGAGGGTCTCTAAATTATTTAATATCAGGGGCCATTCTCTTTTCTAAAGTTTGATTCTATTGTGTAGGTAACAAAGGTCAAGAATATATTTTGCATAGAATACTAAGGAGAGGTGTTTGTTATGGACGAGAAGTGTTGAAAGCTCAAGAAGGATTTTTTAGTGGGTGAGTGTCTTACACCATGTAGAGGAAAATAAATAAATTGGTAAATGATGATGTTGTGGCTTTGTTTGATCTTAGCTCACATCAGTATGCTTTATCAATTATTGATTCTCTGCTGCAAGCTCGTCAAGATTGTTGTGTCAATCATGGATGATACATTCCTTGAACTGAAGAAGAATCAAGCAATTGAAAGATGAAGGAAATTATATCAGAGGAAGAGAACAGCTTTAGTCGCACCTTAGTGAAGGTAATTAGACATAGCTCGCTTAATACAATTAGATTTTATGTGGTGTACGTGTTTTTCAAAATGTGTAGGCTATTGTCGAAAACGCTTGAAATGTTTATATACGATTACAATTTTTGCATTCTTCGCTAAACATGATGAAAAGCTAATCAGGGTATTGAAAATTTCAAGAAGACAGCCACAGAGGTCTAGGACGGTGTTCTTGGTGTTCAAATATACATTCCATTCACCTTGTTGGTCGTTTTTTCTCTCAGACAGTACTGTGGAACTAGGATGAGATTTTACGATTGGATGTTATACGGACAACTTTGTTGCATGCTGCGTCCCCAGGTTTTTGACTTTGTTTCAAAGACTCAAGTTCAAAATCCGACTTTTCTTTAACAACCGTGGCTTGTATACTTGCAATTCATGACTTCATTATGACTTAAATCATTGTGCTTCAATTTGTGTCATGGTCATGATGTCCTCCAAGATTCTTTCATTCTGTAGAACACATTTGGGTTTTCCATTGATCTGATGGAGTTTTGTTCTTCTATTCTTACCTTATGCTTTTCACATGAGTGCATGGAAGCTGTTTGTTTTTGCATGATTTTTTGATAGTTTTTACTGATATCTCTCTTGTTACCAAATTGTAGATGTATTGGCATATGCTATTTATCCATATCTAGTGCTTCTTTGCTCTATCGCTTCTGAAAGTACATAATCAATTACCTCAATCCAGAATGAGAAATTTATTTCTTATTAGCTCAATATGCCATTGATAGTGCTCAATCATTGTTTTGGATTTAGGGTGGGGTTGAAGTTGAGATTGTCTTTATGGACATGTCATTTTAGTATTTCTGATTGCATTTTCCTTCTTGGTAGCTGATGGCAGAGGAGATGTGTCTGAAGGTTGACAAGGAGGGATTCAACAGATCCATAGAAGAGGCCTAAGAGAAAGCTGAAGATGCCCGTGGATGTACCCCTCTTGGAGAATATGAAATCTTAATGTCCTTGAGTAGATACTCCCTTTTGAGATGCAGTGATCAAGTGATCGTACTCTTCTTCTGCGGATTTATAACACATGATTTTGGGAGGTCCAAGTGGCTCATTTGAAGTGAAAGAAGCTCAAATTTACGGTGGTTATATGCTTCATATTGGATCAAAAAAATTTGGAGGGAAAGACGTCAATTGGAGACAAGGTTACTTCAAAGGTATTGATGAAGAGATGTGCTTCAGCATGCTTTCTAATACTTTGGCATATCAACATCCAATCTATATGCGTGGCTTCTTTTTTTTATGCACTCACTTTTGAGCTAGAGTGTACTATATATGTTTTGTTCTTAGATATGCATTTTATTCTGTCAATTTCAAGTTGGATTGGGTAAACGCATTTTATATAAAGGTATGATTCATGTTTTCAATGTTGGATTGAAGTGCTGGATAGAATGGTCAAAGTTTAGGAATAAAAGTTCAACAAGGAGTGTTTACGAATGTGATAGGTAGACTATCACTAGTAGAAAAAACAGTGTCCGTTTTCGCAGAAAAATCAACACACTTACGCTAACATGGACTGTTGATTGGGAGAGCTTGGTTCAGACATTTTCAACACGTTTCTGTTGATTACTACCACGTATGATTTTTCTTCTCTTGGTCTGCCATGTTGGCAAGACGTAGTTACTCTGATATGTCATTTACCATTGACTAGATCATGACTCATGTTATTTCTATTTTTGCATTTCTGTGCAGCACTTTACGCGGCATGTGCAGGTTAATTCAATTCCACGATGCTTCCGATACACAGGTTCATGAATAGAACCATCTACATTAGTAAATACATGTGTTCTCATCTTTCCTCCATTGACTGCGGTACATGCAAAAGTGGCACTTTTTTATTCGTCCATTGTTTTTGGTTCCCGACAGAATCCCTTGTATTGGTGATCTCCTTGTTTTGGGGTTTTTATATTCTTTTATTTCCACAATCACATTCTTCAATATACTAAATCAAAGTACTTTTAGAAAGTATTCACACGGTTTCGGGTTAAAACAGCACCAACTACTTCTTCAGAAACCTACAGTGTTTTTCTGTGGGCAAAATTATGTTGCTCTCGAAAACAACATGCATGCATGTACAAAAAAGGGATAGAAATTGAATCGTTCACCCACGGAGGTTAAAAATGATTGATCAGTAAATGACATCGCAGTGCTACACACATTCTACTCTTCCATTAACCCTCTTTTAATCTACTTGTAGTGGACGTTGTAATGACTGTCCAATTATTGAAAACTGAATATCATAACATAACATGCATGTGTAGCCCTATGTTGGGAAACACAGCAACAAAAACACTTACCTCCATACTTCTAAACCCTGCTGTAATCTACATCACCCTCTTTGACTCCACAGCTGTCCACTCTAACTTCACCACCAATGAAATAGCTGCCGGAAATCTTTCCTGCACTATATAACATGGAAGCAATAGTTGTTCAGGATTCATGTATCCAAAAGAACATGGTTTAAAGCATGAAAACAATATTTCCGTAGACAGACAAGAGCTTTGAATACTTCCATATTACTTGAAGATATAGAAAAAGGCAAATCACAAGCTGCACATCTCATGCTTTCATAGAAAACCCGAGTACATGTAGAACAAGGTCTTAGACACTAAACGCCACAAAATTCTTAAACTTAATAACAGCTCAACAACAGCAAATGCTTTGGGATTTTAGATTTGCCAACGACTGCATTACAACTATTGCCAACTCACAATATACTTCTATACAAATTATGGCTGACATTCTCAAATCACTGAATACAAATCGACATTGATAGATTCTTTCTCAAATCACAAAGTAGGTTTTGAAAATTAATTTAAGTAATACCACTTTGTTTAATAGTAATTCAAACTCACCGATGAATGCATTCATGGATGATATTGATGAAAATTCCTCTGTTGTAAACGTCATTTTTTTCCACCAATACTCATTGCTGAACCCGCCTTTGAAAAGACAGCATCAACTCCCTTGGCATGACAATCAGTGCCTCTTTCTTGGGTGCCCTGACATTATTGGCATCCAGGACGCCAATAAAAATCCTTTAAAACACAACAAGACCAAAAAGCCAAAGAAGTGACTACGCTAGCTACTTAAACAACTAAGCAAACATTTAAAATTTTCTTAACAATACAAATGACTTCTTAACTAGGGTTTCTCACAAGTTGTACAGGTTCACTTACAAGAATCCCAACAATTATACAAAGACCACTACATAAGTCATTCAAACAATTGCATTCACAAGCTCACCTCAGGGCCACCACATATTCCTTCCTGCTCTTCCACAAAAATTTGATTTGCTTCGGATGCATTTGCTTCCGCACAAACAGAATGACAATGTCCATGGCCCTTGGTATCCACGTTCTTACCCATCAACCTAGCAGCCACTTCTGCCTGCAATTTCGCAATTTGGGATTGAAGAACTTGTACATAGTCTTCATTGACAAGAACGGCTTCAGCGGTGTTGATCGTTGATGTGCTTGCACGCATGGTCTGATCAAACTCTATATCATGTACATGTGAAAGGGATTTGACTACACCAACCATTGTACACTGGACACCAACCTCTCCATTATTCTTCTTCAACATCTTCTTCTCTTCCGCTTTACCTCCGTACCCCTTGTCCCTTTGCATCTCTGTGAAGATGTCATCATAATCCGGAGATGTACCTTTTTTTAATTGGAGCATTTCCCTTATGCCTTCCTCACCACGAGGACTAGTTCTTCCCAAAGTAATTCGGCACCTATTCGCATGCTTCATCCTCTCTGACTTCTCCGCATGGGAAGCACATGACTTGGTTCTCCTAAGTTAGTTCCAAATTTCTTCATCAAATACTTTGGGGCGACTAGATCCAGCATCCATTTTTTTCCACAACGTATTCCGGTACTGAATTACTGCTCGTTCAACTAGCTGTCTAATGAATATGGGGTCCACTGCTTGGCTATACTCAAAATTTTGACGCAATCGTCGACGGAGGGTAGACATTTCAATGGTTGGTTGCTCCCTCGCATCCATCACCGATGGATTCAAACCTCGTGCCAACTTGGTCAAGTCAGACCTCCTTGCCGCCATTCCATCCCCGTACGGTTTTCCAACGTCATTGACTTTAAGATAATATGCCTTTTGCCCTTCCTTCTCTCGATTCCGTACATGGCGTTCCCGAAGCTTTTGCTTGTCCCGCCTTTCCTTCCGTAGCATGGTTTCTGACTTCACCTCCCAAACTCCTTTGTCTGCAAGCTCTGCTGGCAACTGTGAATTAGAAGAGCTGGAACCACCTCGAATCTTTTGTCGTCTTAGTTGTTGTCGATCCTTTGAACCCTGAGTTCCCGATTCTGACAGGACTACTTCATGACGATGAACTCCTTTTGAATTGTCCTTTAAATTTGCATGATGTCCCAAACTGCGGCTTCCATAAGGAGGACTCTTCTTGCGTGAACATTGGTATTTGTCGCTGCCAGATTGGTTGCTCCCTGAGCTAACGCGGCAAAGTGTGGTGTTGTTGTCAGCCCTCTCTTCCCTTATATCGTGCCTTCTCACTAAGGACCTCCTTCGCTCAGCACTTGAAGATTTCTGCTTCTGTTCACATACTTTGTAGTCTTCATTTTCATCTTCTGAGGAATTGCACCAGTAGTGACGCTGCTTTGTGTTCATTGACGTTCCATCCTTCTTTCCACGCTATAGACAAACAGAGATCTTTGTCTAGGTTTTCAAAGACATTTTCAAAGAGAGGGAAATAACACATATTTGAACTACTGGATTCCACAATTCAGATATGATCTTTCATGATATTTAACATGTTGAACATCAAAAGAAGCTAGTAATTACACTCAAGCATTCAACGAAGGTTCAAAATACCAAAATAAAGTACTTGATTACAAAATGAATAATCTGAAGACGGGAGGGGGGTTTAAAATTGCACCGTGTCACGTTCAATTGATCCAGATGAACTGCAGCTCGACTTCTTCTATGAAAAATGAGCTTCATAGGCATGTTTTCTACTTCCCCTTTCCTGGTCTAGGTCCTCAGACACACTTGTATTTTGAAAATGCCCGCTCCTTGACTTGCTGCATTCAAGACATTTGTCGCCTTCATTCATAGATTGCAGTTCTTTGTCCTCCGAGTGAACCGCACTTGGAGCAGCACCCCTGGGTTCTTCATGATGTTTACTAGAATCCGACCTTCCACTGTTGGGGTCACCACTATGGAACACCAACGAGGAATCAGGCACATCCTTGCTTGCAATTCTAGCATTCCCTGAAACCATAAAGTTACATCATTACTGCCAACAATAAGTATGTGACAAACATTTGCAGGAAATGACATGCATTAACTTTGACATAAGCAAAAAAGTAAGAAGTTCTGTAAGAGATCATTTAATCATACATTTGCATTCTTTGTTTTCCACAACAACATTGCAACCTACCTTCAATACCTGCAACCGTTATGCTATAATACTATATCCTTGTACAACAAATAATAAGCAATAGTGCTACACATGATACCCAGCCATTCTAATCACCAATACATACATTGCAACCTAATTGTCATGACAAGGTAACAACAAGTAAGACATACTAGATTTGTGATGATTAATACAACCTCAGCACCATAATAATTGAAAATAGCTTGCTTTTCTTAACAGGTTTGGAGATGGTCCCCAATTTTTATTTTGGACCCCTGTAATCTAAGATTTGTTGTGGACTCACTTGATGAGATTTGAACTGAAGATAGTGGAAGTGAGCTTGGAGTCACCGGACTACGTCTCATTCCCTTTCCTTGCATTCCGTCTGCAGTATCAATTTGTGTCCTATCCCTCCTTTGTGTTCCCTTCATTCTCCTCCTTTCTTCGACCACTCTAGGAGACTGTGCATCTTTGGGTCTCTTTTTTGAACTCCATTGCTCAAATGTCTCTTTGCAGTGTCCCATCTTCTTCACCAGCGTAGACAATGTGCTTACTGAAAAATGCCTGTGTAAACTCCCCACTTTTCAAAGACATCATTTCCAATCTATATTGTGAAGTTAGTTGCCTTTCAATTTATACTAATTCCACATCCTCTGCAAAATGGTACATAATCCTGCATCTAATTTCCCTACACAATGCCATTTGCCTAATTCATTATCAACTTTCCAAACTTTAGAATGATAAGTGCACATACAATAATTTATTTTCACTATTTTTGTTGAAGTCTCCTAAATGATTCGTTTCAATACCAGCACTAGCACTTTCTACCATTAAGTCAATTAGGAGTAGAAAAGTATTTCTGCACCTTCCTAATTTTTTGAAGCCGACAAGTTCCAGCAACTGAATATGACATCTTGTAGTTGGTTATTGTTTCTTCAAATGTGACATAAAAATGAAATTTTGACAACATTTGGTAAGCGCAGATTTTCTTAGAAAATCAATCAAAAATTCTGGAAATTTTCAAGGCTATTCTCATTAATTAAATTCAAATTGAAATGAAGTATTTCTAAAGTGGCTTAGAAGCAATATAAAGATTTAAACCAATAATGATGAATTCCTTCATTTAAAAAATCAACTTACATTTTCAACTCAACCATAGAATGATTTATATTATATTTTAGATTACATTCACAATATCCTAAGTATCCTAATAAAAGCAGGAATTTCATCCACAAATAAAACCCAACAGAGGATGGACATTAGATGATAAGATAGTAAAGAAACCTGAGCAAAGGCAACTACTTCTGGCAAAATTGACAATTGATATGGCACCTCCTTTCCAAATCACACCATTTGCACTCTGCATTTCCAAACCACATAGTTATAGATGCTAAGTTCTTTCCTACAAAACACAAGACTAGCATTTCTCATGAGTTCTTCCGAGAGTTCTTCCCTACAAAACACAAAAGTAGGTTTCTAATCTAAAACTTCTTGATGTCAATTCATAATCTTCTCTTGTCAATCACCGTCACACATGCCTTTAATTTGGAAAAGAAAATATTCCCTAGTCATAAATCCATTCCTGCCATGTGTTCTAAGAAATCTATAGAATTCCAAGATCAACAAGTTCATATTTAATTTGACCTTAGCAAAGGATAAAAAGAGTATTATCAGTCTAATACTTGTGGGCATTTCGGTATTTGCCCTTGTGCAAGGCCATGACTTCCCCCCTACAATGATAGCACCAATGAGCTTGTCAATCTCATTTAATATGACACCCACGGCAGCTTGTAGAATCTAGAAACATAACAACTTCTTTCAGTTCAGGACATCACTTGCAAACTACCTTGAAGGCAGTGAAGAAGAAGCTGTGATGTTCAATCAAATACTTAGGGATTACATCCATGTGGTTTTAATAAAAATTGACTAAACTAGGGTAATGTCCACATACTTTCAATGAATTCAATGCAAATTTTTCCTTCTGATTGGCCTACTTATTTCTCTAAAATTTAATTCCAAAATTATACTGAAAGGAAACTGGCAATGGGTATGCTCACTGATCCCAAACAACAAAGGAACCAAGTACATGGTACATGTCACTATTACTTGAAATACTAATCCAAAGCAAATTAAAAAATTGAAGAGAGGAACAAAACTGAAGGATGCAAGTCAGAGGAGGACATAGTATGGCATACATAAATTAGAACGTCTAACTAGTGCATGTGACAGTGAGGTCACAAAGTTCAAGTACTTAGACTGGTACTCCTTCTAGATAACAAATAATCAGTATATCAAGCTCCTTAAATCACTGAAATTTTAAACATCAATATGACTTCATGATCGATTCCTGCACTAAGATGAAGATTTTCTCTGGTCTTAAAATTGATTGAATCACTAAAAACAAATTTTATATTAGTATAATGGTGTTTCAGTCAAGGCAAATAAAATTAACATACTATTAAAATGGCACTACTCCACGAACCGTTGGCAACACTTCGCGGTTAGACCATGCGTTCTGAAATTTATACCAGAAATGAACATTAGAGTTGAAGTAGGAAATTAATGAAAAAATGGTTCATGGAACCCTGCCAGTTTAACAAAATTTCCCAGTCATGCAAGAAAATCTTTAGCAGTCAGATTCAAAGAGTCTAGAGTAAATTCACAATTGTGTAATCATTCCATTGGCAGAGTTTCACGTTTCACGGCATCGGCATCCATTGTAGAGGATTTACTTATTAGGAACTGAGAGAGGTTTTCATTGCTCCATTGAGGCCAAGGCCAATTAGAAATCTACAAGTCCGCCACTTGAACCTCAAATCTGTATCCTCAGACATTTTAATGCTCTTGGCACTTGACCATCACGTGTTAGGTGCAAAAAAAGTTGTCTGTTAAACAATCGGTTTAGGGTGCAATCACAGATCAACTTCGTGCTTGATTGACTCAGAATCGATATAGATGTATATGACCATGATTTTCCTAGCTAAAGCCTTGAATCGACCATGTCTGAACATGCAAAATAGAAGGCATTCGTTATTTATCTACGGGTTGTAGCAACCAAATCAAACAGATTTTTGTATTTGTTAAAATTTCAAGACATCTCTACTTTTTATAGACTCTGTGTGCAACCTTGGACCTACTTCTGAGAGTTTGTTGCAAATGAGATTATTAGAAGCAAATAGAAACACTAACAAAACCTTGATCGATCAAACTCTGTATTACTGTTGAATGTTTTATTCGCACTAACTACAAGTGCCGAGAATCAGAGTAGTTGCTCGCTGATCCTTCCTTCATGAATATTCACATGATCCTGATTGATCAAACTTTGAATTACTGCTGGATGTTTTAATTGCACTAACTAATAGTGCCAAGAATCAAAGTAGTTACTCTCTGATCCTTGCTTCATGAATATTTACGTTAAGGACCTTCGATGTGAGGGTTATGCCTCCACAGTACATTTCAATGGATTGCAACAATTTGTTTCCACCAACTCAACCCCTTGAGAAAGCAATGAGCGTAATGCAAAAAAATTGAAGAAGGTTTATGTTACGGTTCAATTTCCAATAGTCCTTGCCGTTTGTTGATTTGAAGACCAAAAATTGTGCACAACGACACTACTGCAACTCTGAACTTATTGAAACTTTGAACATCGGGACTACTCAAACTCTGAACTTACTAAAACTTGGAACGTTGGGACTACTGAAATTTCAACATTCTAAATATTGGTTTTAGGTGGATTTGAGACAGTCACCATCAATTTTATTGGCGTAGTTCCACAAAGGCAGAAGATGTGATTTAAATATGTAGCATGAGAGCAGTTCAAAGTTGAGAAGAATATGCACACATACCTTAAATCCCTAAAACCTTCAGAGAGTCGATAGCACAATGCATCTCAGATTAGCAGCTCTAATGATGTCTTCCAAGCTCTGCCGTTTCCTTAAAAGGGTCTTCATTCCAAAAAACAAGATTAATTGAAGAGACCGTACATTATGGACTCAGCAATATTGTTCAAAACATGTGGCTTTCCATGAAAGAAACTTCAAAAGCATTTATTAATGGCAGATTGTAGCTTGCACATATGCTTGTTAAAATTGTGGTGATATAGAGGAAAAAGGAAACATGATCGTTCCATTATCAAGAGTCCATGCAAGTGACTGGATCAAATAAAAAGCCTCAAACTTATCCTAGACCCTAATGTCGCTGCTAACATTTCGAAGCCTACAAATTTCAAGAACCTTAAGTATTGCTAGTCCAGTTACAAAGAAGAAATATACCTTGAAGAATAGGCCAATACAGCATAGAGAAAATGTGAAAAAAGAGTTCCAAAAGAGGGCATGGAGAGAAAACTTTGCTTCCACGAAAAAAAACAATCCTGCACTGTGCACTGTTGATGGGGTTTCCCTCTCTCTGCAAAGTCCAAAATCTTCAGCAAAGGCGCTCACATTTTCTCTGCGCTCTTCCAAAACAAGGAGGCTGTCAATATGTGGCCATTCATCACACACGAAAGTTTTTCTCTGGAAATGACTTCCAATCCTATACCTACTACGTAATGGGCAGTATGACCTGAACCTACTACCAGTAAACCTTTTAATTCTCTGGCGTTCAGTGCAAAGAACTAATTTGCAATACTTTAGGCTGAATTCTAGGTATGACACCGCAATAGATACTTCAGTGAGGGTGTGAAAAAATCTACTGAATCTAGTCAGGAAACTTGTTGAAAGCAGGCCACAAGAACAGCTGAACCAATAGCAACCGTCTAACCCTGTTTATAGCCACAAAGTTCTTTTGAGCACACCACAAAAGGGGAGTGCATTTGTAAGCCGTCTTTTGACATCCATGGGCCACATGCCTTTCTTCCAAGCTTAGTATTGAATTAACTTATATGACCTAGATTGATGTGCCTTTTGGTCCAGCATGCACCGCCAAATGAAGCCACTAAAAGTAACGTGAATTCCATCATTCTATTCTGAGATCCAGTGCATATGCAGCTCCAACCTTGCATTGACATTTCAAGAGAAATTTTACATGCAAATCATAAGGAAGTTACTAAGTAACTATGGAATGTGGAGAAGATACAACTGAAACCCACTTCATTTACAACAACAACTTCTACATAACCAAAATTGGAGCGACAGTCTAATATAATCCGAAAAGGAGTATGCCGGTTAAATGCAACTCTGTGAACGTGGAAGGCACTGTTCACCTCCATTTCAATGAAGTCTTAACTTCATTGCATGACTGTCGCCGTTGGAGAACTTGTACCACTGTCCACCCCATTTGTTCGCCGCATTGTGCAGTAGTTGTTCTTGGGACACCATCGCTCAACTTCTAAGATCCATAAGCACGTCTAGGAGCACCTGGTGCCGCAGGTCAGTGCCCCTACACTGAGATTGTCAGTGGTGAAAGGGGCTTCAACCGGGTCCTCGTCAGCTGTTCCATTGTACGGACACAGCACATTGACGTGATGGTTACGCTTCACATCATTTTTATTGTGACTCATCATGACACCATAATGGCTTCATGGCCTTGTCAATCAAACCTAGCTCATCACATCATCGTTCTAGGGCGTAAAACCTTATCACACACTAATTGCATCATGAATTGTTATTTTTAGTAGGATTGGCGCAGAAGAGATAGTACCACACTGCCATGAAGAAATGGTCTCAGATATATTCCTCACTTCCAATTAATTTTTTTTTTGTAGAGTCCGATAACGCATGCAAATAGTGCCTTTGCTAAGTTGTCTTGACATGAGCTGTCAGCATTGAGCCATCAGAAGTAAATGTAAACGTCATTACGTATGCCTTGGCATGTGTGCCTTGAAGGCAACAACGAAGTCCAGAGTTTTGTGGCTATGAAGGTTGGACGGTTTGCACTTAGTTGAACACCAAGTACTTGTTTTTTTTTGTAGATTGGTCTTTCCCTTAGTCGCTTAATCGTGTGCCATAGTTCGCATCTTAGTGAACACTTTGCTGCAGACAGAGTCCCTATCCTTTGAGCAGTCCCACTGATTAGGAGAAAGAAAAAACGTCAAGCATGTTCCGACTCCGAGGAGGAAGGGAAAGGATTACAGAAAAGAAACAAACTTGCAACATTGGGACTTGAAGAGAGTAGTTTGTCTGCTAATTTGACTCTCAAAACCGAAATTCCCACTGCGTCAAGATACAAAGGAAGTTTTCGTGCGCTAGTGGAGAAATTTCTGGCCGAGACCCCTGATTTCATTTGTAGGATGGAAGTAGATAAAAAAAATGTGGGCATACCTAGTGAGGACGTTCATACGTTGTCTTCAACTGCCTCGCAGTTGCAAGTCATGCCCCAGCAGCCCCGTAAAATATGCCTGGTAGACCAGCTAGATCGGTGGGTGCGGAATGAGTCGAAAATGTTTCCTTCAAAAAATCCTCAAACATGAGTAGATGCTAGACAGTGGTCCATGCCAAAGTTGTGGTCAATAGAGTGCACTTGTTCACAAGAGTGCCGTTCTTTTCATGTGTGGAACATCTATTTTCTTGAAAACGTGCTGGAATGTTAAGCATTCGCATTTGTCTTTCTTTCTTGCTATGACTTGTATTGGTACCAATTCAATGCATCCTCTATGAGCCTTCACACAAGGACATTTTTTTGTCCACTTTTTTATAACTGCATGAAAGAAGTTGGCATTTTTAGATGACTAATACATGTGCAATGGAACTATTGATAATTTAATTAAAGAATGCTACTTCTTTGTCGCAGGTGGGAAAAAAACAAAGCACAAACAACGTGTTGGTATAAACCACTCTAAGATTTCAAGTAGCAGTAACATTGGCTATTAAAGTTCATTTACATTCTGATTGGTGGAACTCCTGCATGTTGTTCCAGGTGCGCAAATTAAAAATGGTTGAAACTATGCTTTATGAAACAAGGAATTGGCTCTGATGTTTCCTTTGCTTGATCGTGTTTGTAAATGGTACTCCCTCTATGTTGAATTGGACCATATGACAATGAAGTAGCCTTTGTTTGGAATGTGCTATCTCTCCTTGGAATTTGAATTTGAGCTTTGTTTGCTCTCTAACATTGTGACTTTAGGGGACTGAAATTGGGATTTAATTATGTCATTTCAATTATTCTTGATATTTAGCAGCATTGTGGAAACTACATTGACTTTGACATGTATGTGCTGAGTAATATATGCCATTGTCTAGAACATATTGTGAACATACTGAGAAATTTTTTTATAGGCAGAATGAGGCCACGGAGACATGGGGTAGCATATCACATAGAACGTGCAATCGCTGCAAGGATGGGCTGCCCTGAGTACATTTGTGCTTGTCGGCAATGCCGAGGAGGTAGAGTACGCAAGGTAGAAACTGTTGCTCGCCATCATAGGGAACATGGTCAAGACCCTTTCCTACTGTATTTTGTGTTGGTATGTTTCTTACATTTCCCTTGTCCTCAGTACAGTCATGAGAGTTTCCAATAATTTTATGACATTTTTTGCAAAGCAAAAGAATTGTGCACATTGCTATGCCTTATATTGTGATATACATTTGTAAGCATTATCAATAATGGTAAATAAGTGCTCTTTGGATGTTCAACTTACAGTCAATTTATTTGTGTGTGTTGTTGTATCTTGGTCTAATAAATTACACTGGTTATGTGTTTGTGTAGGCAACTGATGGGAGCAGTATCCGACGTCCAAGCTCGCCCAGGGACCATTCTGAGGAAGATTATATTCAAAGACAGAATTATCGTGAAGTACCTGAGTTTGTGTGGCTAGTGAGGATGGAGGTAAATGTAAACGAATTAGTTCATGATGCGTTTGTGAGGGTAGATGAGCTGCATGAAGAAGCCAAAGAGTTCCCAGAGCCACCAAATATAGAGGTGGATGCAGGAATTGGCCTTGATCTGCACATGAATGAGAGAGACATGGAGGAACTACTTTGTGAGTCTACAAGTGCTGTTTATAAGAATTGTCCCGTAAATCGCTTGCAAGCCAGTATTATTCTCTTGAACATGTGTAACTTGTTTGGAGTTCCTAACACGTTTTTGGATGAATTGTTGTTGTTCCTTGCTGGGGACTTACTGCCAAGATCAAATTGCTTGCCCCGTAATAGCTATGAAACAAAAAGAATGGTGATGCGGATGGGGTTAGAACATGAAGCCATACACTGCTGCCCATAAGGACATATCCTATACGAAGGTGAAGAGAACAAGGACCTTCTTCAGTGCCCGACTTGTCAACAGCCACGTTACATAGCCGGCTCAAACTAAATTTCTCGTAAGGTATTTAGGTATTTCCCACTTGTCCCACATCTGCAACGCCTGTTTCGGTGCCCAGAGGTTGCAAAGTTAATGAAATGGCATGCATCAAATCACTCGGAAGATGGGCTCATGCATTCTATTGTTGATAGTCTTCAGTGGGCCTCCGTGGCCACAATTGATCCTCTTTTGCAATGAAAGATACGAACGTGTATGTGGGCCTTGTCGGGGATGGAGTGAATCCATTTGGCAATCAGTTAGTGAAACACAGTTCCTGGCCACTTATCATTGTCTTGTACAACCTTCCTCCATGGTTGGCGACACGCAAATTTTTCATCTCCTTGTCAATGATTATACCAGGTAAGAGTCAATTTCCATGCATTTGCACAAAATATATCTTAAAGAATTTTAATTGCATTGCTCATTAATTATAGGAACCTCATTTGAACATACACAAGGTCTTTACATCTTTAGGCATCCATTGTTATATATGCTCGTATATATGTGCAGAGTAGTCCTTAATACCTTTTCATATGAATAGATATTGAAGTAAGACTCGTTGAAAATGTCCGTATGGTGCCAAGTGAGAAGGCACCGTCCCCGCAAGCGTTTGATACTTTCCTTTGCCCTCTATTGAATGACTTCAAGAGGCTTTGGCCAGGTGTACCAGCAATGGATGCGTCCTTGCCAGAAGGAATGCGCCATTTCATTCTTAGAGGCATTTTATTGTGGACAATCAATGACTTTCCGGCGTACGGCTTAATTTCGGATCAACAAGTTAAAGGATATAGGGGTTGTCCCATCTGTACAAGTGAAACATGCTCTGAGCACTCTGGAATACTAAAGAAGATTCTGTATATGGGGCATTGTGGATTTTTGTTGAGGGAGCACCGATTCCGTCGTGCTAAAGTGGCGTTCAATGGGGACCAGGAGTGGCGTGAAGCTCCGCAGCGACCTCAAGGTGCTGACATTTTAAAACGCGGTGAAGAGAGGGAACTATATATCACAAATGGAGGGGCCCCGGATGGAGAGGCAAATCCATTAAAGACACATGGTGTAAAGCGAGTTAGTGTCCTCTTTGAACTACCATATTGGGAGGTATATTTCTAAACTTAATCTCTCTCTTGTGAACTGAACTAGTAATTTTGTCACTTGGTAGTCCTAAACTAATTATTGGAATGTATGAAATTGATTTACATTCACGGAGCCAAAGTCCTCAGTAATGTCTAATCTTGGTTGAAAATATGGGTAGCTATAACATATCATATGAATCTGGACAATAATATGTTTTTATAAATGAATACGTATTTCAAGTAGAACAATGGGATCTTCTGCATTTGTCCTCTGGTTTTTATTGTTTGTTGTTTGTTCTTAAATTTTTAGACAATATTGTTGTCGCAATAATATCTATGAATACTTGTTGTTGAACTCCAAATTTTTTATACAAGCTGTCAAATTGCATCAATGTTCATTTGAAAGGGCTTTCAATTGTTTTACAAAAGACTTCTTTTGGGCTCACTTTTGAGGCATAGAAGAGTAAAGTGTTGCATTGATCTTTTAATGTTTAACTCCAACCATGTTAAGTGATTGATGTATGGTATTAATGCAATAGTTTTTTAAACTGAATGAATAGTGAAGCCTCAACTATGTAAACTTGTTTGTCCTGAAGCACAGGGAATGTGATTATCATCAGGCTTAGAGAATTAATGGACCTTTGTAGTTATATATGTGAAATTGCTAATAATGATTTGTGTGATTGTACCAATGCAGAAATTAACTGTGCGCCATTTAGTGGATACAATGCACACCAAAAAAAATGTTTGTAAAAACATTTTGAAGACTTTGCTTGGGGAGAAAGACAAGCCAGCAACGCGTGCAGACATGCAAGTGAAGGGCATTTGGGAGCACTTGTGGCTAAAGCCCCTGCCAAATAACCCTAACAAGTTCTTCATGCCCGATGCTCCTTATATATTATCAACCACTGACCGGTCAACATTTTTGCAGAACTTGTGAAGCATTAAAAAGTCCTACAGGGTACACTTCAAATCTCTCTAACCGCATTCAAGATGGAAAAATTCAAGGATTGAAGTCCCACGACTACCATGTTTTGATGCAACAAATTCTCCCTGTCAGCTTGCGAGGTCTTGGAGATGCTAAGGTGACGAGCACAGTCATCCGTCTCTGCAGACTTTATCAAAAATTGTGCTCAAAGGTCGTGGATCCTAGGAGCAAGGAAGAAATGATGTCTAACGCAGCAGAGGTTCTTTTGTGCATGGAGAAGGATTTCCCTCTGTGCTTTTTTGATATAATGGTTCATTTGACAATGCATCTTGTAGAGGAATTGTTCATCTGTGGACCTACCCATACTCGTTGGATGTATTCCTTTGAACGATATTACAAGGGATTGAAGGATTTTGTGCGTAATTTAGCAAAACCAGAAGGAAGCATTGCTCAAGGGTATCAAGTGGAGGAAACACTTGGATTTATCACCGAGTACATGGCTCCATACAATCCGACAAGCCGACGGGTGTGGGATGACAAGGAGGATCCAACAATGACCGATGAAATTTTGGAGGGTAAAGGGAAGCCGCGTAAGTTGTCCGATCAACTACAAATGTGGATGTACAACTTCATTAGCGACAATGCGGAGCAACTAGATGCATATTGACAGTAAGTTCCTACTTGGGCATGCCATTTATTAAATTATTTTCTCTTGCTTAGATAAGGTTACCATCAGTAGTGAATATGTAATCACTAGAAGACGAAATTGTTGTTTGCATGTTATAGTTTGTGAGTTTGTTTAGTGAACTTTGAAGAGATGCATAGGTAGTTGATGCGGTCAATATTGTGTCTTTGAAAGAATGAATTCTTTACTACTAGTTGAAGAAGAAGTTTTAGTGAAATACCTTTCAAGTTTGGAGTATAAAAGGAAGCGGATTATAGTAGTAGTTTAGGATTTCAGTCCATGAAGGAACATCGTATTACTGGCTCGTGTTTATGCAATTTGGTTATTTATTGGTTTATTTTTTTATTTGATGTTGTCTGTGTAAATCAAAACTAAGATACTTTCTTATGGTCATATTGTGTATGTTGAGTAGGTGAATTGAATTGGGGTTACAAATTATGATTTAGATTTGTGTTGTTTTTTGTTGATATTTGAAGAACAAGTTCTAGTGAATTTTCTCGTTGGTTTTGGAACACAAACAGAATGTATTATAGTAGTAGTTGAGGTTTTCATTTAAAAAAACAAAATTCTATAATGAGCATCTATGTATGTTTATTAGAGAGTTAAAGCTTAATTTTATGTGATGTATGTTATTAAAAAAAAAAGGACTCGTTTTTGCATTGTGGTTATGACATGGATCTCTAGTGCAACAAGTGAGTCACGAAAGAAATTATGTATTAGGAGTTGTTGTTTATTGGTAACTGAAGAAGAAATTGAAGTAAAACTACCATTTAGTTTTGGAATTTTAAATGAAACTTTGTCATAGTAATAGTTTAAGATTTAAGTCCACAAAGGGACATCATATTATGGGTGTGCCTATATAGTTTGGGTACTCATCGACATTTTGTTGAGCGCCTGTTGTTTGTTAAGAAAGAAATCGAGTTTTGTTTTTGTAGCATAGTCATTTCTGCATGTTAAGTAGGAAAACGGAATTGCAAATAAGCTTCTAATTTAGGTTAATTTGCTTTTCTTTACTGATAATTAAAGAATAGGTAATACAAAAACTACTTTTTTTTTGGAATATAAAAGGAAATGGATTGCAGTAGAAGTGTAGGATTTAAACCTCATGAAGGGACATCGTACATGTGTGTAAGGAGATTGGATATATTTTTCCATTTTCATTCAAGTGGTTTTATTGGCTTTTTTAAAAACAAGGAGATAGTCTTTCACCTTGATCATGTTATGGTGTTCTTGATTATGAGTAGAGGAAGTAGAAAATTGAATTGCCAAGCACATTCTAATTCAGAAATTGTGTGGTTTTTTTGGTGGATGTATTTTTAATTTAAGGAGGTATGAAGCATTTCATGTGGACCAGACAGCTGCTTGAGTAAGGTTCCGTCGTGACCATCGACAACATCGTGGTCAGCGCATTGAACCTTTTCCTGCTGAATTGTATGAGCCTTGGGCCTATCCTTTGTGGTTGAAATCGGTGGTGCAAATGGAGGTGAATGATGAAGACGTGCAGTGTCCTTCAGAAGACGTCAATAACCTCTCCAGGCCACCATCTTTGTATGCCACAAAATACTGAAGTATGTGGGTGCTTGGAAACCATGTAAGAGTTGCAGCTGTTGAATTCCACTTGCGGACTTGTGACCCTGGAGTGGCCGCTACCTTTTGTTGTCCTTGCCGTTCTGGCTTGGGAGATGCAAGTCCTGTCATTGCAGACATTGAATACGTGGGTCATGTGGAAGAAATTGTAGAACTCAACTACGGCGGATTATGTGTAGTGGTTCTTATTTGTTCATGGGTGAAGGCCAACTATCGTGGAAACACTGCCATAGTGAAGAAAGATAAGTGGGATTTCATAGTCACTAACTTTCAAAGGATGATACCACTGGGTTCAGATTCCTTTGCTTTTCCTATGAACATTGACCAGGGTTTTTTTTGCGATTCTCATGAAGATCTAGGATGGAAGGTAATTCTTCGCAAGGAGGTGAGGGGGAGGAGAGTTTTTGGCAATGTGGGTGCTGGTGAAGTTGGAGGTTTGTTTCAAACAGGCAGGGACGTCGATTATGTTGCCCTGCACCCTCCTACCATCATTCCTGAACAAAATCCTGAAGTACCAAGAACCGGAAGGCGACTAAGAAGAGAAGATGTTTTGGCTGACTGGATAGAAGAGCCCAATGTGGTTTATGACGCAAATGTGGGTTATTCAGGATTGTCATCGGAAGAAGATTGATTTGGTTGTAACAAAGGAGGGATTTTGCAGTCTGTGGTGAAATTGAATGTCATGGAATAGTCCTGTTCTTGGAGCAAGTCATTTCTTAGGTAGAGAGGAGACGTGTTTTTTTTGGTACATAGGGTTTGAGATAGTGGGGTCTCAAGCTGGGTGTGCCGCAGTGTGGAATAAGTGACTGATGACCAATAATGTGGTTGCAGTAATTGTGCGTCAAGAAGATTACATTGAATTCATTTTAGGACTAAACTCGGAGGTACCAATCTTAGTGTGAAAAATTGATGTACATTCAATGCAATAGACGTTTAGGTCCACAGAGCGCAGCTTCAATTTTTGTTTAAAAGGACATGAATCCTATGTACGTGGATTTTGGATCGCAGTTAGGTTCTCACTCATGGGAAGGATCTTCCTATGTTCATTCTTTTTTTAGTATATGTGTGTTTTGTAAGTTCCATGATTGTCACCGTGTTGACTTCAATAATTGAGATTTTACTGAATGTCTAAAGATTTTACTAAATGACTTGCAATAGTAACTGAAGTGGGAGTTGATTTATTTTTTGATGACAATATCTGAGTGCCACTTAGAAAAGTATTGTTGTTACCGAGGTAGAATCCAGGTACAATTGTCTTAGGTAGGTATTAAGTTCCCTTTTTTAATAATGAAAAGCCAGAGATTATGGAAGACATAAAAGGTGATGCCACGTGTGCATGCCATATAGTTAGGCTGCGTTGAAAGGATCAGTCCGGGTAGACGTGTTGATTCGGAATTTTTTTAATTGCCAAATGAACAGATAAAATTTCCAAATCTACCTAATCAACTGAAACGTGTTAATTTCCTGTCAATTAGGATAGGACATTCTAGTAGTGTATGCATGACCTTCTCATAATTTTGATGTTTTGCTTAGGTGCTGGAGAAAGTTTTATTAGACAAATAGAAGAGAAGACTTCATGATGATGTGCTAGCTGTTTTGACTTTGCATGCATCCCCACAAATTTGTGATGATTAACTCTTAGACATTCTGTAGGAATTTAGCTGGAGAGATACGCAATGAGATTCAGCAATGTCAGGTATTTGTCATAGAACAGAGGCACATTTGAAGAATTATGACAAATTGTGTAGTGCTTAGCTTGCAATTGTTTACTTTTCTTATAATGTTTTGTACACATTTCCTATAATGTTTTGTACACTTTTCCTATAATGTTTTGTACACATTGTTTAATATTTTCTTGTTCAATATTGTCCAAGCCAACAAAAATCTAGCAGATTTTAGTTAAGTAATGAACATTTTCTTGTTAGATATTGTCCATGCCGACAAAAATTCAGCACTTTTTTGTTAAATACTCAACATTTTCCTGTTAGATATTGTCCACATTGACAAAAATTCAACAATTTTTTGTTGAGTACCGTCCATATCAACTTGACTGAAGCTACTCAAAAGTGTTACAAATTAAAGCACTATTTTGTTAGTTTTTTGTCGGTTTGGCCACCGATTTTCTAGTAGTGCTTGGTGATTTGTCTTCCTTTTGATCTGGCCTTGTTGGTTCGTCTCGTTTTCTGATCTTTTCTTCTTTTATTGGAACTAAAAGGACTTGAATTGGGGTAGTTTGGGCTAAGAAAAAAACAAAAAAACAAAAAAAACTTTATGATTAGCTTAGGAGGTATTACGGGGTTCTAGTACTCTCACCAATGGACGGTTATATTGACTCAACTATTTCCGAAACTCTTGGATATTTGGACACTAACGATAATATCCCCACGTAGATATTTGGACACTAAGGTAGAAAGATGGTTGGGATTTTGTAAAAAATGCCAAACTTTTCTAGACCCTATAATCAAAGCTTTGCTATCCCGAGTGTAACCATAAAAAATGCCAAACTTTTTTAGATTCTATAATCAAAGCTTTGCTGTTCCGTGGGTAACTATAAAAAATGCCAAATTTTTCTAGATTCTACAATCGAAGCTTTGCCGTTCCCAAGGGAGGTACACGTGGCCAAGCGAGGGTTAGACAAAGGATAAGACACACGTAGAGAATGCACGTGACGAAGCCAACGCTTCACTGTCAACGGAGGGGGTCCACACAACAAGAGGGATGTTAGATAAAGGTGAGAACATGTAAATAAGGGAACAATACATTAGGATACAAAAATGACTGACAACTTCACACGCTAGAGGCCCCCCAAAGCGGCATACGCCAATGTACGGAGGGAGGTTGCTCAAAAGTTAGTATAAGACTCAAAAACTCTCAAAACGCACGGTTAGTTCATGAGGACCCACCAAGGGTAGGAAGACCCTCAAATAACAACAAAAGTATACACCAATACACACAAACGTATACAAGACAAGAAAGAAGGACCCCCAAGGACCTTCAAAGCTTGAAAAATAGCAACAAAAGGAGCCAAAAGTGCTCCTAAAACACCGTAGAGGTTTTTGGCTTCAAACGCCAAAATATTCAAAATGACTTGGACCCACGGACCCAAAAACAAGTATGGGGGTGATTTTAGAGAGGGAAGTGGAGCCCTTTTATAGGTTTCTAAG
Organism: Neckera pumila; assembly: GCA_963969595.1. Classification (NCBI taxonomy): domain Eukaryota; kingdom Viridiplantae; phylum Streptophyta; class Bryopsida; order Hypnales; family Neckeraceae; genus Neckera; species Neckera pumila. The sequence continues at coordinate 6,200,008 of OZ018418.1, forward strand.
GGCTCACTCCCCCCCCCTAAATTCCTACTAGTAACCTTATCAACTTGGATTTTCATCCTCATCCTCAAAGATTTTCATCCTAATCCTAGATTTTCACTTTCTACTACCTATGTTGGATCAACTTTCTAACTTTTGGAGATTAACTCCAAATGGCAAACGCACTACGCCATTGGATCTAGAACGCCATTTTTAATCCAACACCCTTCTATTCCCTATACCGAGATCAAAAGCCCAATGTAGGCTAGTCTAGTTTAAAAATCCAATCGCGCTAAATCTCCAACTCTTTGGGGTTTCCTATTTTGAGAAAAGTATCTAGCCTGGAGTCTCCGGAAGGTGAAAGGGAGTAGAAAAAGACTCCTTTTTGACGCGATTTTGCCGTTGTGTGCCCCCGAAATGCTGGTCAACGTTGCGGGGATGTCGTGACGTGATTAATTCCCGAGGAATCTTGCTGATTTGGGTATTGGATGCTATTGGAATGCCGCAAAACTTATTGGAACGCATTATTAGCATAAAACAAGTTATCCTAATTTTTAGTGAGATTTTACCGCAACCTGGGTAATTTACAAGAAATTCCCGTTGGAGGTAAGAACAATTGACTGTCCAAAAAAGGTTCTTCTGCAAGTCGGAAGATGCCGGTAATTTTTGTGGGACCTTTTAGGGAGCCTCGCAAAAGATGTGAAGGTGCATTTCCGTACCTGGCACAATTGGTCAGTGGAGACCTAAATCGATCGTCTCCTCAAATTGTCGATGGCGCGGGAATCTTTTGCAAATGATGAATCTTGGCGAATAGATTTTGCCGTTGGACTCTTGGCATGGGATTCTCTCTAGAGCACCATCCTTGGGCTGTAGATCCCTCCACCACCCCGTCTTGAGTTTAGTCGCTCCTGCATGCTAACAATTGGGGTATCTGGGAATTTGTCGATCTAATGGGGAATTTGAAACCTAACCTAGGACCGGACATGTGGCTTGCTGTGACCTCCTAGGACCAGTATAGACATACATCGCCACGTTTCAGTGGGATTTAGCCCTGCTGGGGCTATGTGGCTAAAATCCTCTAAAATCCGCTATTTTGTGGTTTAGACTCTATTTCTAAGCGAGATTTAGGGAAGTTTTAGGTATAAAATCAAAACTAGACCAAATACTATAATGGATATGGTACAACCCTATTTCGGTTCTACACTTTTTTTATGGCATTTTGTATAATTTTACCTATTCTAAATTGCAAATTTCAAAAAAAAGAAATCCAGAATCCCAAGTGACAATTTGGGAGCTCAAAGTAAGCAATGACGATAGCAACCCGAATGGTCTGTCCGGCCATCTCTTCCAAGATGGCCTTACGAAGATAGTTAGATGCGACTTGGCGGCAATAGGGTGCGCCGGTTTGATATAGTGGCTGTGGAGCCTGAAGAGTGATGGAATCATTCAGAAGCTCGTTGAACGAGTTTCAAATCAGTATGAGTTGATCGTAAGGGGTCAACCCGCAGCATGGACTGAGGATGTTTGGACAAAGGTATACTCTTTCCGGAAGTTTGGACCTGGATTAGCCTCCTGTACAGATAAGATCGCGGCCACTAAGTTTTGGAATCCAGCCCACGCCAAGGAAGGATACACCATTAGCAACTATATGAGTAAGAAGAAGCATTGGGTGCTGGAGTTTCTGATTCCAGTCTTATATCCGAAAAAGCCCACCCGGGTTACAGTCACGGTGGCTAACACCATCTTTGGGGGAATGGAGGATAGAGCCATAAAATGGCGTAAGATCATCATAGATGTAGTATCCAAGTTGTCTGCTCACGTCACAAGGGGTAAAACCAGCCCAATTAGTCCGTACTTGTTCCATTTGTACCACCAGAGAAAAGTTCTGAATGCTATTGAGATAATCGAGTATGATGTCGAAGCCACAATTTTGCAATATGGCTTTATAGCAAAAGTCCAACCGGATCAGCCGAATCCAATGGAATCCGAAGAAGAAGAATCCGAAGAGAAAGATCAACCATTCCACCATAGGGGGAAAAAGAGGAAGTCGATGGATCTGGCTGCGCAAGACAAATAGGCGTCACTGGAGAGAGGAGGGCCCTGTAAAGTTCGGGAAGCCAAAGAGATTACGCATTCTTCAAAACCAAATTGAATTGGATAAAATTGGCTCAGGAGTTGCACAGCGGGATGGCAAACTATCTCATTGACATCATGGAAGAGTTGAAGGTGGACCAACCAAAGCAGATGGTGGCCGCAATCAAGCAAAGATTAGATCCTCAAGTGCTGCAAATAAAGGAGGAGCAAATCTGGAACTTGTAGAAGGTCCGGAATGACCTCCAAGCGCAAGCAACCGGGTGGTGGAGAGTTGGAAGTAGCAAGACAAAGAAAGTCAGATGCTATCCAGCTCATCCGGAACTTATCCGCATTGGTTGCACCATCGGCGGATACCATGATGAGGGCCAATCTCTTCACCAACCAGCTAATGAGCAAAGGCCAACTAATGGGACTGAAGGTGTTGACAATGATTATTGACTTTCAAGCTCAGATAGAGAGGGTGTTGAAGGAAATGCATCAACTGCTGGGGCATCTTGATTTGGATAAGGCTATAGACTTCTCGAACTTTTTGGACGTCCCCAACTATCTGCAGACTTTGGCCAAGTCAAGAAAGCCGGATCAGACTCCGGCCAGGGGTCTAGGGGTACTACTGGATGAACCGGCAGGACTTCCATTAAGTCAGAAGGAGTCGGGTGGACAATCCGTTTTGGTGGAGACGGAAGTTTCCATTTTGGTGCAGACAAAAGTTTCCGTCCCATCCAGTGCTTTAATTTGCAAATCCAACCAAGTGGATCAGCACAATTCAAGACGCCCGCATCCCATGTCCGCCATGATCTTATTGAGTGCATGGGGGCCATGTCAAATCTGGCCCAGACCCATTTGGCAGGCTTTGAGCACATGGAGCAGACTTTGCAGACCAAAAAACCGGCGGAGTAGGTCAAGCTTTCCGATGAAGACAAATATGAAATCGGGTCAAAAATGGAGTTAGACGCGACACCACCAAAGGGGCGTACAATTCAAACTCGGGCAAAGACCAAGACAATCCTAGTGAAGTCAAGCAACAAGTGGCTTGCAAGTAAGGTAGGTAGCAATGCGAAGAAGGCAAGGAAGAAGTAGCTAGTTAGGGTGTATTTTTTTGTTTGGATTTTGAGTTTTATTCCGTTACGAGTTTTTCGGGTGTGGGATCCGGTTCCGGATTTCTAGAAGGCCACTAGCTTGGAACTTTCCGGTTAGCTTGGAGGTTTGTTGTGTGGTCACCCTGGCTTTGAGGAGGCCTTTTTGCTTTTTGCTTTTAGTTTGGATTTTTACAAGGTAGGCAGGTCTGTTGCCATCTCATTCTATCCAATCTCATTTTCAATATTATTTTGATTCCTTCTTTTGACCTGAGCCATCAGGTGGACAGTTTCTAACTCCAACATTTTGCAAAGAGTTTTTGTTTATTTTATTGCTGGAGTGGAGGGAGTGGGTGAGGATGGATCCGGATTCTCGGCTACGGGTTCAGATTGAGAGGGTGTATATGTGACAAAAGGTAGGCCAATGAATGAGGATTTGAGCGTGGTATCTTTAAATCACCGGAATGGTAATCCCACTATAAAAAACACACATTTTTTTTGACAAGTCCAGATTTTTTGTGACGGATTTTGTTAGACATCTAAGTTGACATCTAATTGTTTTTATGTCAACAATAATATCCAATGTAACATCATGAAAACATAAAAACAGCTAGATGTCAATATAGATGTCAATATAGATGTCTAACAAAATCCGTCATAAAAAATCCAGGCTTGTCAAAAAAAACACGGATTTCTTATAGTGTTCGGTTAGAAGTGGTGTAGATGCGGTTCTGGAATCGTATAGTGTTCCGTGCAAGTACAAGCAACCACCAAAGGAGAATCCGCGCTCAGCAGAAGGTCTACCAACCCCAGATTTAGTCTAGCACTTAGAATATTATCTCCTTATTGGATCCGGATGTCTTGATTTGTCTTTGTAGTTAGGGAAATTGGCTCAACTTTGAGTGACGTGCTTTCCGGATAGGTCATTCAAAAAGCTGTAAGAGTGTGAAGTCTTGTCCTTAGGTACAACACCCATACTAGTTATTTTGTTTTGACTATTAAGTGAGTGTTAAAAGTGTGAAGATTACAAGTGGTGAGTCCCTACCCCTTTGAAAGACCAGTAGTAGACCTTCTGATGGTAAAACAAAGGAATAGAAAACCAGAATTGTGACAAGACATGACCGGAATCCGAAATCCAAAAAATTGTAGTAATTAGAAGAGAGTAAGAAAAAGGACGAATTTGCTTGGATGTTTTGGGAAGAAGCAGAATCCGGAAACTTTAGCATGAGACAACATATTAGAGTCTCTTAGGACAATATTTCGAGTCATTTTACAAAATTTTAGCGTTGTAAAGATTCTTATGCCTAGACCATGACACAAAAGAAAAGAATTCCAAATTTTCCTACCTACATTCAAGAAATTGCATGATATACCTTCACAGATTCAAAGTTCCAGAGTATTTTTATTTTTTTTTCTAGAATAATTCAAAATTAGCATAACAGTTTAGAAATTCTAAAGAAAATATAGCCAATTTATGCATGTACACCCTCAACTATAAAATAATGACTAAAGGAAAATCATAGAGAAATATTCTAGGTTGGTGAATTACAAAAGTGCCAAATCACCATAAATCACATATACTACATTTTTATGCAGGAGAAAATAGGGAGAAAAAAAAATGAACAAAAGAAAAGGACCGGTTGTAGTCCGCCCTAGTCAATCAAACATTCACCAAGTAAACTACTAAAATAATCATTTATATGTTTTGAAATACAATTACATAAAGGCTCACTTTGTAGACTTCCATACAACATATAATTAATTCTTTTTTAAATACATTGAAAAATAGCTAAAGCCTGAAAGTGTACTTAAAAAACATCTTTTCCAAACTTCCTTTGAAAATTTATTTCTTTGGGTACTACTTTTTGCCCTAAACGTATAAATTCTAAAGTATGAAGATGTGACATTAAATTCTATTTTTGGACAAAGACCGCCAATTTGGTAATTCTTTAAAATCCCTCCAAGAAGTGTACTAAATCCTAACCCTTGATCCAAAGTCGCTCTCAATCTTCGGATCCAAAGTCGCCTTGTACCTGAGACTTGCAATCAACCTAAATCATTGGAGTTGTAGTCACCCCATACCCAAGCCACGCAGTCGGCCTAAATCATTGGAGCCGTAGTCGCCCTATATCTAAGACCTGAAGTTGCCATAAATCATGGGAGCCATAGTCACCCCGTATTTGGGACCCATAGTCGCCCTACTTGTGTTACTCGCGATTGCCTTGATTCTCAGACCCCAAGTTGCCCTACTTCTCGTATCCGCGGTCGCCCAGATTTGCGTACCCACGATTGCCCAAGACGCATCCAAATGCGCCCCACACCCAAAGTCGCCCATAGTGACGTGGTCTCAGCTTTCCATGTCAATTTCTGGAGCCAGCCAGGTAGGACAAATCCATTTACCGAGAATAAAAAAATTTGAACCCTCAAATTTTTATACAACGACATTGTCCCCTACACTTGACACTTGTCCAATACAACATGCAATGTCAGACGGACAACTCAACACCAAACCCTCCCAACATGTCCGACAAGACAACCTTGCTGAGGAGACAATGGGACTCTAGGGATTAATGAATTTGCTGCTACTAGTAACTAAGTTAGTAAAGATATAACATCTATTTAATTTGGCCAAAACTCTAGCCCCACCAATCCTAAGAATATTTCATGTTCAAAGAGGTACGTAGGAATTCTAAAATTTGAATGGTATCTTTGAGAGAGTTGAAGAGTAGACGTGCTGGCGCAGGTAAAATTTTACCACAGGAACTAGACTTGTCCACTTTATGTTCTACTATGTTAAAATCTCCTAATATAATCCATTGACATGTACTCGGTAATTCAGTCCTCATACTCTCCCATAAAAGACAGCAAGATAAAGAATTACAAAGGGCATATATATTTATAAATCCAAGATCCCCACCTTCAATTCTAGAAAATATAAGCCATTGAGCTTTGCCGCCAAGTATAGATCCTGACTAAGAAATCAAATTCGACCATCTAGAGGAAACTAAAGTAGCTAATTCACCTTAGCCAAATGAAGCTCCATTAGCAGTATAGCCTGGTTCTACTTTTGTGAACAAAGTAGGTGCCCGTTTCCACAATAGCCTTCCACTATTGGATGCATTGGAACCTCTAAGCTTATGTTTGTGCAAAAAGAAAATGTCTACAGGATCACTATGGATGTAGTTTCTTAAGTTATCAATTGCACTAGGGTTGATTAATCCATGAACATTCACCATAAAAAACCCATGTTTTAGGTGACAAGCCTTGATTTTTCTTAATAGATTTTAGTGGACATCCAATGCAACAAAATCATGTTTTTTGTCAACAAAAACGCCCAACGTAACATCAATGTTGATATAAAAACATAGATTTGTTGCATTAAATGTCCACTAATTTCTATCAAGAAAAATCATATTTTGTCATCTAAAACGCGGGTTTTTTATAGTGATTTGAAACAAAAATTTTAGTTTCAATCATAAGCACCATGGACCAAGAGTTAGCTAAGTGCTCCTTACGTAGTCTTTAGGTTGTATACGCCCCAAGAATCAAGATTGGGGTCATTGGCCACTACTTCAATTCTAACCTAAGGGATTTGGGGCTGCCTTGCCAAATTCTTCATATAGTCAGCAAAAACTTTGATTCTAGGTTGAGCCTTCAAAGAAGATGGATCAAAACTATACATTGCGGGAGAGAGCTTGTGATGTGGTTAAGAAATCAGAGAGATAAAGTTGTCCTAATGTTAGATGATGGTGAAGATGGACTGGAGAGTCTATTAAATACTAGTAAGTTGTTGTGCATATTACTGGATTGAACATTATTAAAGACAGAGTTAGAGATCTGATTAACATTCCCAATGGACGGGCTGCTAAGTGACTCAAGGATGATAATGACGAACAAGCTAGGTTTTGGATTACAAGAGGGAAAAGAACCCTTCTTGAATCTTTGAGATCTAGTTTGACTATGGGTAATTCAAGGGGAGGGAGGTGCTACAAGATCTGGAAGAGGTATTTCAAGAATAGGCACGCTATTAATTAAGGTCGGGATATGGTTACTAGACACAAGTTTGAGGGGAATAGGTTCCATTTGGATTTGGGGGTCAAAGAAAATGATAAGAGGGGAAAGTATCGAGGAAGATTTTGGGCTAAAGTTTTGTTCTATCTAGGGTGAAATTTTCTTGTGGGTTGATGTGGTCAAAGTAATCAAATATGTGGAAGGACTTGTGGTGGGCTATAAGAAGAGGAAGAAGAGCAAGAGTATACTAGGGATAGTTATGCACCTCCGCAATGGAATAATTGGCACTGTAGTTTGGGTGGAAGTTGTCTTAATCAAGTTTTTTGAGATTCATCTGAAGATTGGCATGAGTGGGATGGAGCCTAGTGGAAAACTAAGGGTTGTTCAAGATAATTGGGATCATCCCTCCTTCTTTTCATTGAAACTTGTTGAGCCCAATAGTGATTAGAATTAGCCGGGATTGGAGATTTTGTGAAGGAGCGCCTCTGCCGACAAGGTGGGACTAGGAGGAAATTATCTTCATCAAGTAATGGATTGGATCTAGGGGTAAGGTTGCGGATATTACTATGGCGGTTGAAGCACTGAGAAGAAGTTTTCTTCAAAGTAGATTGACTTGGTTGCTGGACTTAGGTATGCAAATGAATGATGTCTAAGAGTGGGAGATCAAACTGAGATTTTGGGATAGCATCACAGCTGTCCAAGGGTAGGCCTTTCAAAGGAGTATAAATATGGGTAGGGCATTGGTTTGGTGGATGGTTGTAAACAAAGCATCAATTACATTGGAGAGAGGTTTTTTCATAGAGGATTTAGAGCTCTGTCAGTCCTCCAGATGGGTTTGCGATTTGGGTTTTTGGTGACTAGCTATAGGAAAGATCAAGTACTATACAATTAAAATGGGAACTGAGAACAAGATTAAGGATGTCTTTGGCCACAATCCGACCTAGGGATTACATGATAGACTCTAAACAAGAAATGATTTCTAAAGGAAGATTTATAATAGATAACCAACACGGGAGAAATGGGCCAACTAGAGGACTAGGATTGAAGGACAATTATCATCTCTAGTATGTAACTTCCCCTCCCAAGAACTGGTGTAGAAGAATTACTATGGCTTTGCTCTTAGCTTGGCCATAGTCAAGCTTGACATAATGAAATCTTCCCCCTGCTGGTTGTGAAGCACAATATACTTTGGATAATAGAGTTGATCTAAGTCTTAAAGCCACACCTTCTTGGTTTGTTCATTGTCTAGTCTCCAACAAAACTAGCAATAGCAACATGCTCCTTAATGTGTAGGGTTTTTGAAGAAAGAACAATAGAATCAATACAAGACAGCAAGGATACCTTGCTAGACTGAACAAGAAGCCCCGCCCAATTACAAATAAGAGTAGGAGGAAGAGATTCTCCCTTTGAGCTGGAAAACAAATTAAGTGGCATGACAGATGGTGCTCGTATATCTTGCCTCTGCTGGTCCTTGTGATAAATATTGCGCACCAAGGATTCTTGATTGAGGATGATTCATGTGCATTGGTGGCAAACTTGCATCACGCCTCTGACTCTTGAATAGTAATGGTAATCCTTGATTGGTGCGCCATCGTTTCGAGTCTCCTCTCCTTGACAGGCCATGAATTCTAGATTGCTCATCGGGATTCTACTGTCTTGATTTGAGATTTCGTAAATGCTGACGGTGCAAATGCAAGAAATGCTCTGCAGTATAGTGAGGACCATCTCTAACAATATTCCTATATGAATCCATTGTGTACTTAAACAGGCTTTAACGACGACTTAGAATAAACAAGAAATAAATTTTAGGATTCGAACAAGAGCGGACAAGGCTGACTATATGAATTTGAGTTGTTCAACTTCTAAGAACAACCACTTGTACACCCTTGGTGTGCGCAGATTACCATAGAGAGCAGCGCTTATTTGGAGTGCACAATGTTCTCATAACCACAAGAAAGCTTCAATCCCAACGCAAGGCTCCAACTAAAACACTCATCATGCCTTCAACCTTTTCTTTCCAGATCTTAAGTTATCTTGGTCCAAATCCGGCAAGTTGAATCTTAGAAGAAGTGCAATTTTTATAACTTTATGATCCAATTCTTTTTTGTGTAGGAAATCCCACATATGAGATCAAATCGAGTAAACTAACTAACTAACAGGGAAAATCCTCATTTGGCTTGGCTTTCATGGTTGGTTCAGGACTTCAATTTTTCTATCCACGCCATTGCATTGCAAGCATTTGCAAACACATTGCAACCTTGATGGGTGTTATATAATTCTATCTAGTTGCCACGCCTCCTGCACTACTGCAAATCTAAAGTCAAAAAAAATTAAATGTAAATTGCACTTGAAACATTGGTTCATTCAATTTTCTTAAGTGCACATTGAATGAACCTATGTTTCAAGTGCAATTTTCTTATGACTTTCTTAAGTGAACCTCAAATGCATAGGGTACTTTTGGATCAAACGATTGAAATGTTTGATGCAGATCCTCTCGATTGTCAACATCTGCACTTAATAATACTTGTGTTATATGTGAATGAAATGTAGGTCAAGTGGACTAGCTTGGCTACTACAAGCAAATCCTTCATTTGATTTGAAAGGCACTTGTTTGTTATTTATTTTATTCAAATGAATAAAATGTGATGAATCCACCTTCAATATACACATATGATTCCACCTTATTAAATGTTTGTAAGTGCATTTGCATTGTCATTTTTTAAAATATTCCTATAAATGGAAGACCGATTGTGAACAAGAAGAGAAAATCACATAAACGAGGTTCAAGAAAATCTTGAGTTGAATCTTGATCTTGACTAAAATATTGCACTTCAAAGTACTAAGCTCCTTTATGGAGTTTATGATGATAGATTTACTGAAATAATTTCAAATTTGGTGTCCTGGTGGGGTGTGGAGAGGAAGACTAGCAACCATATGTGCATTCGTTTGGACCAAGTTCAATTCAGTGTGCATGCTCAAAAGGTAAATTAGACCAGTGTAACTGTCTCTGTAAGAGGTGTAACGCTGTACCCATGAATGTGCTGCATCCCCGTGCCTACTGCATGTAGAAAGAATGTTGTGAATGTGATATATCTAAATCTGCGATACGAGGAAACGGAATACATGGGTCATACCAGAAGGGTTCTAAGCGTTCCTCCGATTGTCATCTCGGTCGGGTTGAATGTTCCTTGGATGTTCATCTCGGTCGGGTTGAATGTTCCTTGGATGTTCGTCTCGGTCGGGCTGTGGTACTTCCATCTCAGTTGCTTGCTCATCGGGGTTACGACATTTACATTTTAGAATTGTTCTTCGAGGTTTTGAGACCCATCTTTGGTCGTATTTGTTGGCTTGTTTAGGATTGGAGGTTTGCGGTCGAGTTTTTATTAGTCAGAAGCTCTTCGTATGCGGAGCTCGTGGAACAATCTGTGGGAGGGATAGACGAGTTTGAGGTGGAAATTCAAGGACGTGAATGGTTGCTGGCCCTGCGAATGATTTGACAGTTATGAAGGTGAGCCTACATGTGCCGTTGTTCCGGTTTTGAATTATTGTTACGACCTAATGCTCTTAGCACTCAAGCCACCCATCTTGCGAAGAAATGTTGCCAATAGGTTTCGTTTGCTTGCTCGTCCTGTGAATGATTTCACGGTTATGAAGATAAGGATTCATGCAATAGGACTGACTATCCGAATTCTCGGATGAGACTATCGGAGGGCTGTCTACGAAAGATACCAAGTGTACCGTCACTAGTTTTGGACAATTGCGCTTGCCTTAGACCTTGGTTTGGGTATTTTATGAGAACCTTGAGTGCGTCATTCAGGGTGAAAGTCCTGACGATGTCGGATTGAACAATATACGATAGAAGAATCTGAAACCCTACCAATTTCTTGTTCGGAAGCATTATTGTTCGGAAGCATTATTGTCTGATTAAATTAGGGGCTTAAGTTTACGGTGGAATTCTGTCTTCGGGTCATTTTCAATTGTCAGATTTTGCATCCCTAATGCGTCATTAATTTGTACTATGGAATTTGTATTGCACAGAATACTCTCGTAACTCATTAACGATTACAAGCTTGGGGCTTACTTGACTGCCATATTATGATTATTACACTCAAATCTGTTCTCAGTGGCTTGAGTTGCAGATTTTGATTAGCTTTTGCATTGTCAGCTCGATGCGCTGATAGAGTTGACGACCAATACAAGCAAGGATAATGATCGTGAGCACTGTGATTTTATTGTTATGAAAACGTGACAGGCTCCGGCTTAATGAATATCTAGGACTATGGGAGATAGAAGAGGAAGTTCTCGCCCTGGGTGCCATTGGCACCTGGGGCTACAAGGTGAAGGTGTTTGTCCACTATGTTTACGAACATCTCTTGCAAAGCTTGCTGCATATCAAGGGGAGTACCAAGAGTCACTTCATACTTATACTGGAGCCTTGTTATCAACTTCTATTGCAGAATTCTCAAGAGAGAGAGAGAGTAGCGCTCAGAGCTGTCAACCTACTTATCCAAGTGTGAGTTATCGAAGTCGTAGTAAAAAGGAGCGCAAACCCAAGGGAGATACTATTTCTCAAGATAGAAGTTTATCCGACTCCCGGAAACCAAAGGACGCTACAAGTTCTATAGCCAAAACTACTTGGGGAGTTGCATTTCACCGCATAGCTTCACTTCGAAGTGCATTAACCTCTATATGGAAATCAGATAAGCAGCCTGACGAAAAGAGCAGGCGGAATACAGAGGTTCGAGAGACGCATCACTGTAACCCCCGTGGTCAAAATGGAGCCGAAGAGGTGAGAGAAGGCAGGTTCTCTGGACTGCAATACGCTGCAGGTAGTGAAACACGGCTATGTTATGGGGACTCAAAGTGTGATTTAACCAGTAGCATTAAGACCACTCCATGGACAGGATCATCTTCTTTTGTATCTAAATTCACTCACAAATCAAATACTCCTGAAGGTTGTCAGACGCGGTGGAGAAGGAGTAAGAGCAGTAGAGAGGCAAAACGTAAGCCACATGTTTGTGTGTCAACAGATTATGAGCCCCAAACTCCAGATAATAATCAAGCCTGTGGTGCTATGTCCCTAGTTCAACCGGTGCCACACCCAAGTAGCAAGTCATCACCTTGGAGGGTTTTTTCCCGGTCAAGTAGCCGCCGTAGTCCGCACAGTGGACTCAAAGATGAGACACTTAAACCAACACCCGTGGGCTTAACGACTTCTTACAGACGACAGTATCCTCCTGTGACTTCTGACTGCAGAAGTAGCCCGTTGTCCCGTGGGTTTTCACCGAAGGCAAGTCCTGGAGACTGCATTTCTAAGTCCGCAAGGTCCTCACCGTCCAAGGTGAAACCGGACTCGACCTCTCATGTTTCGTTTGCAAGCAAGAGTATTTCGTGGTCACGGAAGTTGTCTCCTAGCAATAAAACTAGTCCATTGTACCTAGCCCCTAGCACTATGGACATAAAGAGGGATAGTCTATCAAGGGACTCGTTACATGCACAGGAGTCTCTCGATCTATCTAAACCAATCGATGTCCAGGGCCATAGAGGGACCAGATTATTCACTGATGGCGTGCAGGACTCTACTTCACCCCCCTTCTCGTGACGAATGTACACCTTTTCGTCCATCAAATCATTCCAGAGAGGTCCCTTTTATTGCACAGAACAAGACAGACTGGTCATCAATCATATCAGTGACTCACAAAGGAGATTGGCCCCGAGTCACGCCTGTACAGGCATCGAAGGCCACCTTGTTCAAACGTCCGAAGATCCTGGGAGGGGGGATCTGAAACTCGGAAGTTTGGTTTTATGGTATCTCTTCAAATGACTGGCTGCGGAAAAGAAAGTGTCTCGTCTTAGAAGACAACATCTGTCATCGTGCCTCAGCATGTACATACTGCTTGCAGTATCTTAGATCTACCATTTCACGACTGTGAGCCTACACTATGAAGGTAAAGTGGTTGATATTCTACTGATTCAGCGTTCACCCTGCATCAGTTCTCAAAGCTAAGCTTAGGCTGTTTGATTTGTATCGAAACAATGTATCATCAGACTAGGGGTGCTCATGCTTTTGCCGGCTTTTGTGAGCATGAGGAAAGCTCACTGGCAAATAACGTCTGACGTTTTGGCTAACTCCGTCAAGGTACAGCTATTTTCATAAAGCTGGGGATGCAGGTGTTGGGTTTGTGAGATTTTCCCTTTTCTGGATATGTGTCAGTGGTGCTCTTGGAACACATGCAGGTTCTAGATGGTTGGGAGTACTCTGTTCTGGTGTGTCAAAGATCAGATGCTTCCCACTGTTTTAATTATATCTCTATGTCTTTGTCGGTCTTTGATTAGGCAGATGATAAGCTCGGACCAGTTTGATGTCTTAGGAAAAACTCTTGGAGCACATTAAGGAGCTAACTACTCTGTGAAGGAGTAAAAGAATTCATGAAACCCTAAGTCTTATACTCCTTAACAGAATTCTTGAGATACTCAGTTGAGATACTATATCTTAGTGGTGTCTGCTCTGTCTAATCCTTTCAGTGTTGAAGTTTAAGCTGAATGGCCCAGTGAATACGACGTGTAGCTTTAACCCTTTAGTGGTCGGAGTCTTTGACAAGAGTGACGTGACACTGCAAACATGAGAATGGTGGAAAGCCTCTCTTACGAAGTTCAGGGTCACGGGTTTACCGTATGATCTACTACTGTCGATGAGAACAAGAATTCCATTGAAATGGTTTACGGGTTGCCAGATTATGAGGTTTGACTACGTCCTTGCAGCCGTTGACTTGTCCGGGCAGTGCGTTTGCTCTTCAGTGTATTGCAAATTGCGTTTCCCTCAGGGGTCGGGGAAATTCGTGAAAAATGCTGGTACTCATGCTCTGGAAGTGCACAATGCCAGCAAATCAACGGAACTAGAAAGGACACAATTGTTAAGCACACACAGAGCTTGCAATGCACAGAACGCCCACAGCGCTTGAAGAAGCCATGTCGGGTAGTTTTTTGGTGCTTTTATGACATGACCGGCTATGAGATACGAAAGTTTTCACATTACAGCCCTGCCTGCCCGTTCCTGCACGGCGACGCTGCCCCTGCTAATAAGACAGAAAAGCTGACGGGCTATGAGCTGTACGTGACGTTCACTGTCATACGGATCACATTCTTGGAATGGGGAATGTTTTGGAAAGAATTTGCTCAGGACCTTATCGACGGCAACAGTCTAATACAGAATTCCTTTCATTGTGAACAGAATCTGAACGCTCAGAATGGTTGCAATATAATTCAAGTGCGCACTCATGCTCTGCAAAACTGTGAGATATCAAGTAGCCACGTTTTACAAATTTTTACAAATTTTTACAGCATATGAACAAGAATAACAACATGGTCTGTGTGTTGTACAATATTTTAGTAATCTGTGTGTCATTCACACAACGTCATTGTACAGTACCCCAAAGAAAGAGTACATAACTTCCAGTTTGGTGCCTAAAAGGCTTACTTTCGAAATCAGATTTAGAGGATGATCCATCGAGATTTTGAAAAAAAAAATTTGAACAAAAACAGCTCATAATTTATAGGAGAACAACTTTTGTTCTTGGCCAAATAGCATATTGTGCATTTTGTAGTTCAAAGGTAAATTTTTCAAGTCACATTTACTACACCAATTAGTAAGATTTTGAAATTACTTCTTTAAAGGAAACAAAATAGCGTATTGTGCATTTGAAATTACTTCTTTAAAGGAAACAAAATAGCGTATTGTGCATTTGAAATTACTTCTTTAAAGGAAACAAAATAGCGTATTGTGCATTTGTAGTGAGTGACTGGTTGACAAAGTGGAATATTGTACATTCAAAGGTCATTTTTTCTAATCACATTTACTACACCAATTAGTAAGATTTTGAAATTACTTCTTGAAAGGAAACAACTCTGAACTTACAAGAGAATAACTTCCATTTTAAACTCAAAAGATTATTTTGCCTCAATGGTTTACAAATGAAGCTCAAAGAAGTGGACTAGTCTCACCGTTCTTGCAGTTCAAAAGGTAATCTATAGTTTGGGCTATCTATCTTGCATTGTTGCAAAGAAGTTGTTTATAAACAACAAGCACAAGCTTGCAAGGCTAGCCTGTGCAATACAACACCAACATTGGACGATAGAAGACCAAAAACAAATTATTTGGTAAGATGAGTCATCTTTTGAGGCTGGTCCACTCATTTGGGCTTCATTTGTAAACCATTGAAGCAAAATAAGCTTTTGAGCTTAAAATGGAAGTTATTCTCTTGTAAGTTCTGAGTTGTTTTCTTGTAAGAAGTAATTTCAAAATCTTACTAATTGGTGTAGTAAATGTGATTTGAAAAAATGACCTTTGAATGTGCAATATTCCACTTTGTCAATCACTCACTCACTATAAGTGCACAATATGCTATTTGGCCAAGAAAAAAAGTTGTTCTCTTATAAGTTTTGAGTTGTTTTTGTTCAAAAAGTTTTTTTGAAATCTTGATGGATCATCCTCTAAATCTGATTTCAAAATTAAGCCTTTAGGCACTAAAATGGAAGTTATGTACTCTTTCTTTGGGATACTGTACAACAAAAAAACTATGATAACATCAAAAATTGGAGAACACATCCACTACGTGTTACCCTCAAAGGCAGATCTAGCCTTCCTTGAGCTGGTACCAGATGTGTGTCAAAGAACCAAAAAAGGTATTCACATTATCAACACATTGTTGTGACGTGCATTTATATTTAAAGGACCTACTATCTTCATTACTTCAACGTCCATTCTTGTCCTTGGTGCAGTGCTGTACGCCTATACAGCAAATAACCATGCTGTTGTTGGTCCATGACAAACTACTCACAAATGGCTAGCATGCATAGAGATCATGGACACCGTCGCCTTGCTAAGTAGAGACCGGCCATCCGTGAACATGGACCAAGGAAACAGCATGCCGAATATGAACTTACTTATGAGCTCATGTCAATTTCATGAACGCCACTGAACCACTCCGCAAACTGCCATTCACAGGGTGCTACAATATACCACTCTAACAAATGCATTAAACTAGTACATATTAATAACTACCTTGCTAAACTTGAAACAACTTGTACACATGACGATCTTCATCAATTTAATAATTGTTTTCAATCTTCTAGTCCTAAAAAGAAATGGAAGCCCTTCACCTCCAAAGTACATAGTGACTATGTTGAAAGCACTTCCCTGAGTGCAAAAAAACGCCTCCGCACTGGGCACAAACCAAGCTTGTTTGTCTTGGCTCCATGCAAAATTGGCATTTGCGACGCCTCCCTGTTTGCACGAGATTGTAAATTCCTGGTATCGAGAGTAAATTGTGAAATAGCTCTCTTTTGCAATCTCCATGGACGGCTCAATTCATTTGCAAGCTATAATTGAAACTGAAGGTGCAACACAGCAGTTTCCCTTGAGGCTCTTTTGACAATGTCTTTAGGTTTTGTAAGGACTTTGGCAACCCTAGTCTATTGCAACAAACAATCCCTACTCCAAAAGTCCCTACTGATTGAAGCTCTAAGAGCAGCTTCACTGATGTAAAGAAGTTGCCAGTGCAGATGATATGGGCAAGGCCGTTGAGGCCGTCCATTAATTGCATTACAACCTCATGTGCGCTCTTGGCGTCTCCTTTGTTGCCTCCTACTAGGGAGTCTCTGAGCAATGATCCTGTATAAATCTGAAAATCATAGATGTACTTCTGGTGCGCGTCAGCAAGGCACCAGAATTTAATTCCCCACTTCGTGGATTTCCGTAGGGGGTACTGTCTGACAAGACAATATCTCCCTTTGTAAGGTATAAGAGTTTTGTCCACAGTCACCTCTTGGTTCAAATGCCAGCTGCTTTTGAATCTTTGCTGCAATTTGCTCACAAGCCACCTCATCTTCTTGAGCCTGTCAAACTCAGTGTCTTTTCTTGGAACAATAGCAACATTGTCCATGCAAATGCGGTATAGAGTATGGTTATAGGATGTATCTACGCAAATGCGGTGTAGAGTATAGTCACTCCAAAAACGGCCAAATAATGAGGCTTTAGTTGGCATTCAATGAAATAGAAAGCTTGGTCCCCCCGTAGGACTCAAAAACGGTGGACGTGGTACAGCAAATGTGGATTGTGCAGTGGTCCAAGTCTGTTCAGCAAATTCTTGCAAAAAAGCCTATTAAGCTGTTACCGCGGAAATTCTTCCCGTCCCATTATGTGTGGGCCCTTTCCTCGCGCCAGCGGCAACTTTGTCGGCTACAGCAGGCGCTACCCCAGCCATAGCAGGCGGTACCTCCGGAAGAGGAGGCGTTGATGCAAAAGTCTTTCTTGAGCATGAAGGGCGGATTTGTTGCTGGCCATCATGAATGGTCGAAAGTGGGGCCCTTCTTCCGCAGCTTATTTTTGGAATGGACATTCTTTTTAACATTTTAAAACACCCTCTGTGAATTTTGTCCATAACTTTTGACTGGAGACTCGAAATAGCAAAAGAATTTTTGGAGTTAACTTGATTTTGCAACTTTTATTAGTTGAAAGTTTTTTGAAAAAAGTTATTTTACTATGCCTAAATGGCCTCTAAAGTCTGCTGAGTTTGAAACACTGAATCTTATATGATTATATTAAAAATTGATACAATCTATAGTACATAGAATTCCAACCATGATGATTTTATCCCTAAATGCTCAAGCCTTTTGAAGTGTGTTTCTACAGTGAACAAAGGACATGGACTTATTATTATCCCCAATGAAGCAATTTAAAACAAAAATTAACTGTATAGATGTTTGAAGGACTTGCTTATTGTATGTATTCCAATTTTGAGAGTGAAATTGCTTAGAAGTTTTGAGATTGAAACAAGAAAAATTTAATTATCTTATTTGTAGTATGCTATGAATAAATTTCAGGGAGGGTGTTTAAAAAAGTCAACAAAAAAGTTCATTCCAACCCTTCTCTAAAATGTATTTGTAACTTTTGATTGAAGATTTAAAATTGCAAATGGATTTCTAGAGATGAAAGTTAGTTTGATTTAGAAACTTTTAAATTCAATTTTTTTTGAAAAAAGTTGTTTTTCTATGCCTAAATGTCCTCTAAAGTCTGTTGATTTAAGAAAATACCAAATTGTGAATGATTAAAGTTCTAAAAAATAAACAAGTTGTACATAGAATACTAACCATGGTGATTTAAACATTTTTCAAGTGAAAAAACTTACTTGAGATTCTTGTAAGTCAAAATGAACAAAATAGTGTTGATTTTTTTAGTTTAAGTATCCGAATCAACAAAAAAGTGTTGATGTTTTTGTTACTTTAGAGTTGAAGTATCTGAATCAACAAAAAAAAGTGTTGATTTTGTTAATGTGTACCAAAATCAACAAAAAATTGTTAAAATGGACAATACAATATCCAATTCAACAAAAATTTGTTGATGTTTTGTTGATCTCGACACTGTTTTTCTACTAGTGTGGGAAGTGACAAAGGCAAGCTGTCACGCAATACGTCTCACAAAAGTTCTAAGAAACTGTTTACTCAGCTCATTGTCTCAGTTGCCGGGTGCACGGAAGCATCTTCCGTACTTGCAGGAATTGGAGCTTTTGTTGAAGAACTTGTATTGTGACGCTATCAACCCGGGCTAAGAGAGGCAATCCTCAAAGGTAGTAAGGCTTCCTTGATGATATGAGTGTTGCTTGTTATGTGCATGCTATTCCCTTGATCGTATGCTGCTACAGAAGAATCATCGTTGTCATGGTCTATGCATCCATCGCCAATAGAGGAGTAAAGATATCATTGACCATGTCCTTTCATTTCCGTATTCTATGGTTCATATTGTTTGACAATGTGTGTCTTGTGCCTGCAAATGTGGACTCAGTCATGGCAACTGTGCCGGACAATGGCTGTGCACGAAGTGCCACGGTAGTGAACCTTCTTTCCATGTGCACGATGCTATCGTCCATGCCGGACATAGAGGTCTTCAGTACTGGATCGGGAGAAAACGACTAATAGCAAGCGTTGGAGATACAAATTAGCACAGATTTGGAGCTACTGAGACGTTTGGCCAGAGAAGGACTCTAAAGGCATGGTTGACGTTGTCGCTGAAGCCTTCTTGATGCCTTCTAGTAATTTGTCCCTCCAACCCAATATCCATGAACAGTGATGTCGGAATAGGAATCTTAGACCGCGAGGTGTATCCCTTTTCTTAATGCCTTTTTTGACTGCTCTTCTTAGTAATTGCCTTCTATCAAGAAGGCCAAGTATTTGTCTGAGAGGCACTAGCACCAATGGAGTTGGTCCAGTTGCAAACAGTCAGGCGAATGTACGGCAACCAAGAAGGTTGTTGGTCACTGGTGGCGATCACAATTGCCATGAAAAGAACGTTTCATTCTCGGCAAGTACTGCTGTTCATAATTTGCGCAACAAAATTGTTGCCAGTCCTGCCAATGAGCAAGATAAGCATAGTTAGAAATTTTGTTGGAGTCTAACATTCAGCGAACTGTGATTGCAGTAAAACATTCCTAATGCGTCAACCTCTGACGCCCAAAGAGAAGAGAGGCGGCAATACATGAAGTAATGGATTCTACTGTAGGCAAAAGTTAGTACATGGTACCTGCATGCATGACACAAAGTTGACATTGAACAAAGACAACAAAAAATGAGGCACAATATGGAAGTCATGTCGTCCATGAGGAAGAAGAGAACTTGCTTATCTAAATCAGGAATTCGTTGAGCCAATTCCTTCTGTCTGCAGGTCTGGAAGACATCACATGTTCACAGCAGTGGGAAGCAGGAACAGCTACAGAAGACGAAGAGGTGATTCTATACCAGAAATGAAGAAAAAAAGAAATGACGTGAAGAACGCACTCAAGATGTGAAGAGGGCACTAGAAGCGACTCATGAGAAGTCTAACTACTCATGAATGTATATAGGAAGAGTAAACGGTGAACCAAGAGCTACTAAGTGGGACCTTCATAGCGAGAGGGCAACATTTATATCAATTGTGGCACTGAACATGTGGTTGTATTGTGTATAGAAGTGCATGGAAATAATTGCTCTTGTTCTCTTATGTGCATTGCAGGAGTGCTCTGCAAGTTCCATTACTTGAAGTCCATAAATGGAAGCACCAACAACATTGAAATTTTTGCTTCACCGCTTTAGGAGGCCTGCTTGGCATCGATGAGTATTTCACAAGGTGAAGTGCTTCAATGGAAAAAAAAATCACTACATGGGGAACTCAGGGGTTCTTGTTGTCCACTAGATGATGTTGTACCTAAAAACTACATTCAATGTAGCATGCGGCTGACCATTGCAATCTTCATGTAGCTCTATTTTGTACAGCTATGTTGCATGAAATGTTTAGAGGGAGTGGCTTGTCTTCTATAGTGGAGAGTTTAGTTCATGAAATTCATAAACTTTGAGCTCTTGGCTTTCAAGTTCAGGCGGCTTGGAAATGCTTTGTAAATTTGAAGTGTATAAGCATTCACTGACAAGTGACAATATCACCATTGTATTGTACATTACGTAGTAAATGTTAGCATAGATTCTTCTATGACATTCTTGTATGATTCTGCAAATTTGTCCTATCCAGACACGCATCATGAATAATAAAAGCTATATAGAAGAAGATGACGTCAATAAATTGTACAAAGACTCACTACCCGCTATCAGCAATATTGCTCCAAAGATTTTAGCAACTTCACAGCTGGGTCAAATCACACTCAAAGGTACCATTGGGACTACTTTGCTAGGACAGAATTCAAGTCCTTTTTTTGAACTTTTAAAGCTAAAAATTCGTTTGATGTTGTCATTCTTAAGAAAAAAAATTTAGATAAATAGTATTGCAATGTGTCCCTTTAAAAAATTAGAGACAAAATTTCATAGAAAAAATCTTTCAAAAGACATAAATCACTAGTTTTAATGCTAGAATTAGTCATTTTTTACAATATAGCACTTTAAGAAGATATTTTCATCCAAATTTTTTATACTTCTCAAACATACAACAATACAAAAGGATTTTTAGTGATTAAATCTTGAACTCAAAATAGTATAATTTTTTAATTAATAAAATGATTGTTGACAAATTATTAATTTCATCACATACAAAATTTAGACATTCAAATCCAAAAACAACTTATGTAGTAACTTTAAAGTCAATAATATATACATTTTTTGTTTTAACACAATCATCATTTGGATTTGTTTTTATATTGAAAAGGACATTTATAAGTTTTAACTTTTGAATATTACAGAAAGTGAAAAAATATTCAAATTGTAGAAAAATGATCCTTTTTCATTCTATCATATGATTACATATATACATGATTTTTTTGGATTCAATCACATTATTATTAATCCAAAAATAGAACCCTTTTCTACAATTGAAAAGCTTGATATGTGGACATTGAAACTTCAATTGGAACTATAATAAAGAATTTTTTATTTTCTAATAAATAAAGCAATATTAGGCTCAATATGATTTGATTTACTAGTCAAAAAGGACTAAAATACTTATAATTAATAGATTAATATTAGAAATCGATAGCTAAAAAGAAGTTATATTGCAAATTTTAGTGGGTTTGACCCCTTTTGTGCTACATTTGAGTGTGATTTGACCCAGCTCTGTCAATATTAGGCAATCAAAATTTTGAAGATTTCTTGACACCTTCTAGCCTTTCCATTTTTCAAAAAATGAAGACATCGTATTCTAATGCTCCTAACTCCATTTCAGATACATATCAATGGCATTGACTTCCACAAAGAAATTTGGATGAAAATTGTCATTTTGTGGAAGTTACAAAACTCCTTTGTCCGTCGTCCAAAAAATGAACTTCAGCATGCTATGGGGTTAATGACTTCCCGCTACTTGGAGCTTATATATTGAAATATAATTTGGATGAGTTTTAGTTTTGAAAAACGGATGGTACTATTCCTCTAGCAAGTTATGATTTCTGGTGGATAAGTTTCTAGTGCATGAAGGCATTTATTGGATTAGGTTGAAATTTTTTTTATAATTCTAAAATTGCAAGAGATTGTACTAGTTCAGTGTAGTGTTGTATGCATACTGAAGGGGCAATTCTACTAGAAATATTTTGTGGATTAAAGGTTATCTTTGCTTGCGTCCTTGTGAAGTAGCGTACTTACAGAATCAAACATGTTTGATAATCATTTTTACAAAAAAGCCATACCATTTTTGTTTGAGTAGAGTTCAGAATTGGAAACATGAAAGTTGGAAACATAAGAGAGGAATAAGGTATGTACATGCATGATGGTCCAAATGAGCCATGTGGAGAATATTGCAAGGATGTGAATTAAAAAAATAGTTGTAGATGTTGTGTAAGGTCATTTTATGGAAATTCTAAGTGGTTGTCAGAATTTTAGAAAGCTGAAGATTTAGTTATTGAATTTTTAGCTGGACTCACAAGGCATCTTTCTAGCCCTCCAAAGATAAAACCTATGATTATGAACTTCAATAATCTTTGTTTTGTATGTGCTGTTTTGTCACTAAGTATGAGTAGAAATCATTTTATTTTATTTTTCACCAATGGAATCACAGATTTTATTAGTTACAAAGTTTTCAATTTTTTTTGTAAGAATTTGAAATTACTTTGATTTTCTCAAGTAAGAATGAAGAAAATTCAAATCAAATCAAATATATACTAGAAAATTTTGAAAATTTTACTATATATATTATAGTTTAGAACATAGTGGTGCTATTTTGTGAGAGTGCAAGCATAAGCCTGTAAGCACTGAACAAGGATTATATGAGCTGTGAGCCCCAAAATTTGAAAAAGCATTAGAAAGTTGAATAATGTTTCTAAAGAATTTTTTTTTTGATAATTTTGAAACTTTTTTATTTATTTATCCTAATTTGTAGGATCTAAATTCATATATCTATTACCATGGTTATGTACTATTTGTCATAATATTGTTATTTTCAATTTTGTTTAAAATATTGAAAGTATATATAATAAGGATGAAGGTTCTAATGATGTATATAAAAGACAAATGATGATAGAAGTTAAGTTGTATAAACATATTTCACCAAGTTACAATATTTGTCCAAAATAAAATAGATATTTTTGATGTTCCAAAAAATAGTGAAAATATCCCAAAAAACATGGGTTTCTTATAGTGCATATTCCAAGCATTCTAAGATTCTTGGACTTCTAGGTCAATTAAAGATTGCCATTTGGTACCTTAATAATACCGGCCCTATTAAAGAAGCGCTTCACTTCATTACAGCTGAAGCTTGGAGAATGTATAAACTTGTCTTCCACCAGGTTCATTTTGCAAAAGTAACAAATAAGTAATAAAGATGCTTGCATACTAGTTGTTGAGGCAGGCATGTTAACAAAAAGTATTGATGGCATCCACTAGTTGTTGAGGCAGCTATGTCAACAAAACCGGGTCAGATGCACTTCAAGTACATGCCAAGTGTGATTCGATATAGTTTTTGTTTAAATTCTATTTTGGATTGAAGGGAGATTGCAGCTCCAAGTCCGAACAAGGGATTAGGGTTACTCCCTAGATTATTCCTTTGACATTATCAGCACTCTCCCATTTATTGCGGTGCTTTGTAATAGGAGCATCTACAAGACATCAAATGGGCTTGCTCCTTCAAATTGTTGGATAGTTGTCCACATGCAAAGGGATAAGCTGATCACAAAGAACCGCCTCAAATACATTGGACTTTGTGAATAATTGTTGAGATGACATAGGTGGCCATCCTTGGAGCTGAAAGCCAACCTCTTGTAGAAGAAGTACTTCTTGCCAAGTCAAACTAGTGCTTGTCAACAAAGGCCACAGGTTTGGTAATTGAGGCCAATCAATCACCCATGCAGGTTTAGAGCCCCAAACACATTGCTCAGTATCATCTGGACAGAACCAAAAAATTTGTTACAATTTCCTTGTTTCTGCCCTATTGTTTCTTTCTACCACAATACATTGCAGTTGGAATATCTTTAGATCCCTTTGCAATTTGAGCTTCACAATGGATGTTTGATCCTTGCTGTTGAATGTGACATTTGCAATTCAACTTGTAGGACAATCTTGCAATATGCCATTGCAAAATGTCAGAATCGCTTTCCAACGCGATTGTGGTTCCTTCAAGACCTCCATGGGTGTCCGTATGGATTGAATCATGACTCGTGGTTGAGAAAAGTTGACCTTGTTCAGCCGATGGGAGTTACCATCCGACCCAGTGGGGAGGTCAAGCTTGCGTTTATTGCTACCAAACACCTCTTTGCCCTCCAAATGCGGAATTTGTGTTGCAACATCAATAATGTTGTAACATTCAATGCCTGATGTTGCCCATTCAATGCCTCCTCGATCTTCTTTGGGTGTCTACTTCATCTAGCTCCTTTTTTGTTGGCCCCAATCTTGATGCTTTGCCGTCTAAGATTTTTTGATAATTTGTCATTTGCATGAAGGCTTGAATGTTGTCATCAAAAGTGGCAGTAAACAAATCATTCCTTGGATTTCCCAATTGTTGTAAGATAGGTTGCATGATGGCATGTGTGCCATCTCCTCAACATTTAGCCCCAAAAAGAAAAAAAGGGTGGTGAGGCCTAGAATGCAGCTATTGAAAATCCCAAGGCTACCACAGTTTCTATCTTTGCAGAGCGCTATAATTCTAACAGAGTGAAACTTATCATTTGCATGAAGCCTTGCCACTGGCAATATTGAAAATGCCAAAGGCAAGTCACAACTCTAATTCCCACAGAGCATCTTCAGATGCTGCCTTGGATGATAGCCACCAAGATCAAATGGCTAAGTATTGTGTTTGGGCTTCTCCATAGTCTTGATTCTTGAAGTCCTTATATTCCTTGCATAGACAAGTATTTTATTGGTGTTGGATATCCGGTTTGATGAGCTTCTGTGTATATTGTTGTAATGAAGTACTACAGTCCAATAGACACATTTTCTTGCGATTCACCATCTCAATTTTGAAAAAAATCCACGCCGTATACAATATGAAAGGCATTCCAATTTGCTTGTGCATTGTCTACCATGAAGCCCTTAAAGTTTGGATTTCCTACACCATTGCATCTCATGACATCATTTAGTGACCTCCACATGATGCATTGAACTTCTAAATCTTTGGATTCCATGTCAAAGACAGCAATTGTCATGGCCTTCCTACATCCTATGTCATACAGGTGGCAAGCTATGGTTGTCTAATCTTTCATATGTTTTAAGTGGTCAAACATGAGCCATGCGTTCTCCAAATCTCCTTCGGGTTGCATGTACTTCACCAAAATCATTCCACTACCAGGTCTTTCTACCAACATTTTAAACATAAATACCTTTTCCTTTCTTTGTTCAGGAAACACGCTATCATAATTGTATTCAAACTTTTAATTCAATTTCATATTTATAATGCTATCTATGGACCACTTTTTCTAGTGCTACAAAAAGAGGAAATGGTATTACGGATGTTGGAAAAACTTAGTATTTGGAACCTATCCATGACTTTTTCAAGCGACTTCTCATGCAACATTCCCTTACCATTGTGTATAAGGTGATTATCTAGAAATTGTTTATTAGCTACAAGGGCAATGGCAGAGTTAGTGGCAGTAGGGATTTTTAAAACCTTGCCTATGATGAGCCTAGAGATAGTGTCTAAGTGTCGTACTCACAATCTAGGTGTAAGTATCCTTACAACACAAATATGTAGTAAGATGACACGAAATATCATCCCAAGGAATTCTACTTTATTATTGCAAACTAAGGATATCCGGATCTCTTCTCCTACACTCAAGCAAACCCGTCTTAACAATTTGCTCACTCTTCCGGTTACTATTGCTTTTTGGATTCTAGCTGGAATCCAGTTACATCTCTTTCAACTGATTGGTTTTATATACCTCTGTTTTATCCTCAAGGGGATCCACTGTTGATCTTTCAGAGGGGTAGGGACTCACCACTCATAAACTTCACACTCTCCACTTACACTCAAACACACACACAAACCAAATCCAATTTTGTAATAGAGAAAGAAGAGGTAGCAATCCTCACAACTTCTCGGGTGGCCTTTTTGGAAAGCAGGTCACTCAGAATTCACTTCCTATTTCCTTCACTACAACGTCAAAGCAAAGCATCCGGAATTGTCAGAGACGCATGCTTCTAGAATCTAAAGTGATTCGGTAGTTGGCATACCTTTTGGGGGTGGGGATATTCTGCGGGTGGTTGCTTATCTTTGCACAAAACCCTCCCTGGGTTCCAGACTTGCATCCACTCCACTCTTACCAAATTACCGTTCCAGTAGTTTAAAGGCACAATGCACTAATCCTCTTTCACAAATCTAGAACTTCCACACTAACGCACCCTACCAATTAGACCCAGTTGCCTCAGATCTGGACTCTTCCTTACCCATCTTCTTTACACCTCAATACCCTTATAAACAATCCAACAGATTCGTATACATAGACGGAATCAAAAAATCCACCAGGTGGCTTAGATTAAATATAGCAAAAAGAACATAAACAAATGCACTCAAATGGGCTAGGATGGAATGAGAGGGCAACAGACCTGCCCTCCCTTAAAAACCGAAACAAAAAGCAAAAAAGCAAAAAGGGCACCTCCAAAATCAAGGTGACCTCACACTAACTTCCGAGATAACCGTAAAATCCCAAGCCGACGGCCTCCTAGAAATCCAGAACCGGGCCCCACATCCAAAAAAGCCAAAATGGAATGAAACTCAAAATCTAAACAAAAACTAACATCCTAACTAGCTACTTCTTCCTTGGTTTCTTTGTGCTGCTCCCTGCCTTAGCCGTAGGCAACTTTACTAGCGTTGTTTTGGTCTGCGTCCAAGTTTGAATTGTGCGCCCCTGTGGTGGTGTCACATCATCTTCCAATTCTGCTTTGGTCTCGCGTTCTTCTTCGTTAAGAGTAGCACTTGCAGTGCTGGCTCATTAGTTGGCGAGGCCTGCACCATGTGCTCAAGGCCTGCCGGATGGTTCCAGGCCGGATTCGAAATGACGTCCAAGCGCCCACTCAGCTCACGGCGGACTTGGAACTTAGGAGTTGCAAAGAGCCCGGATCCACTTGGTCAGATCTGCGAGGTATTGACCAAAAAGGCAATTATCTTCTATGCCGGAACGGAAACTTCCACTTGCACCAAAATCGACACTTTTGTTTATACTAGAACAGACGTTCCACCCGCCTTTTTTCTACCCAGAAGAGGCATTACCGATTTGTCCAAAATCATCCCTAAACCCCTAGAAGGAGTTCAATCTGGCTTTACAGTCTTTTCTAGAGTATCCATGAAGTTGGAGACATCTAGGACATCTGGAAAACTTGAGAGATCAAAGGCCTTGTCCGGATCAAGATGCCCCAGCAATTGATGCATCTTCTTCAGCACCTTTTTCATGTGTGATTGGTAGCCGATAATTACCCTCAATACCTTTCATCCGGAAAGTTGGCCTTCACCCGTCAACTTGTTGGTGTAGAGGTTGGTTCTGACCACTTGTTTCACCGGTGGTGCTACCAAAGACAACAAATTCCGAACGAGCTGGGAGGCTTCGGACTCTTTCGCTCTTGTCACTTCCAGCTCCCCTACCAATTGGGCTATTTGCGTTCGGAGGTCGGTCCGGTCCTTCTCCAAGTTTTGGATTTGCTCTTCCTTCTCTTGCAGCACCTTTAGATCTGATCTTTGCCAGATTGCGTCTACCATCTGCTCCAGTTTGTCCACTCCCAACTCCAATATGACATTGATGATATGGCCCACCATTTCATTGAGGATTTCCTGACACGTATTGATCTAATCCCGTTCGATTGTCCAGAATGTCTTCATTTGCTCGATTTCCGGAGATGGCTAGGCTCGCCTGCTTTTGGAAACGCCTACTTTCCTCGCGCAGCCAGATCCGTTGACTTCCGTCTTCTTATCCTACGCCACTGGAGTGATTCCTCCAATTCTTCCTCTTTGGATTCCATTGGAGTCGGCTAAGCGGGTTGGATTTCCTCCGTAAAGTCGTACCTCAGAATTTCTTCTCCGTGGACGTACTCAAGCAGCTCTGGAGCACTCAAAACCTCCTTCTAATGGTAGAGGTGAAACAAATACGGACTGATCAGGCTAGACTTACCTCCAGTGGCACGTGTAACAAGTTTGGAAACTACATCCGTGATGAGTTTCCCCCAGTTCACGGATCTACCCTCCATCGCTCCAAAAATGGTGTTAGCCACCGTTAGGGTTGTCACATTTTAACATCCAGGGCAAAATCACGTCCAAAATCCAGACGTCTAGACGCAGCAGATAATGTCCAGAGTTTGCCATCTGATGGACGGCAAATGGGTGGTCGGACAAGAAGTTGGACGCAAGGTCGGACAAAAGGTTGGACGCAAAGTTGGACGTGAGGTCAGATGTGAGGTTGGACTTGAGGTTGGACGTGAGGTCGGACATGAGGTTGGACAGGCAGTCGGACGCAAGATTGGACGATCGGTCGATCAGTGGGGCTCAAGCGGACGCGTAGTCAATTGTCCGACTGTCTAACAGGTCAACATCTAAAATATGCCTCCTAATATACATTTGGCAAGGTATTGTTGAAAGCTTTCCAATAATATATTATGCGTCCAATTTGGACAAAAACTCTGATGGTGAGAATCACTTAAAGATTGGGGTCGGACACGTGGTCTAACGGGAGGTCAAACGTGAGGTCGGACAGCCTGTCAGTCGGTCGGGCTCAAGCGGACGGGCAGTCAATCGTCTGACCGTCTGATTGTCTGATGACTAAAATATTTCTCATAATATATCATTGCAAAGGTCTTGTTGAGAGCTTTTCAATGGTATATTATGCGTCCAATTTGAACAAAAACTCCAATTGTGAGAACCTTTCAAAGATTGAGGTCGGATGTAAGGTCGGACGTGAGGTCAGATGGGCGGTCAGACATTCGACCATCTAATTGTCTGAAGACTAAAATATGCCTCATAATACATCATTGGAAAGGTATTGTTGAGAGCTTTCCAATGACATATCATGCGTCCAATTTGGACAAAAACTCCGACGGTGGTATCCCTCAAAAGATTAGGTGCTAATTATTAGTGTAATTCTTGTAATCTTGTAATCTTTATCTGTACTTAAAAAGATTGAGTTTGTCAATATTTAGTTAAACGGGTGGCTTGCTTTTGATTGGATTATCAGAACCTTTGTATGTTTGATTTAAATGATATTTTACTAAGACTCTCAACATATATTTTTCCCTCTTTCAATTCAATCAATATTAAAATCAATATTGTAATCTCTAAGGTTAGAAAAGTATTATAAGTTTCTAATTATAAAATCA
Source organism: Neckera pumila (assembly GCA_963969595.1). Classification (NCBI taxonomy): domain Eukaryota; kingdom Viridiplantae; phylum Streptophyta; class Bryopsida; order Hypnales; family Neckeraceae; genus Neckera; species Neckera pumila. The sequence continues at coordinate 6,229,407 of OZ018418.1, forward strand.
TTTGTACATGCACTATTTTTTATTGCTACCACATTTCTTTGGCTATAAGATTGTGGCGTATATTGATAATTCTATTTATATTAAGATTTTTGGTCTTATTAGTTGATATTGAAAATAGTATTGGAATTCTTTTGTGAAGTCAAAAAAAACTTTTTCTTAAGATGAAACCTACTTGTAATCATTAAAGCATAACATACTTATCTCAATCATTAGTTTGAAGGTACCCATACTATAAAGTGACATTGTATAAGATTTTAGAATATAACATTGTCTTAAATGTTAAATTATGGTGTGATGACATTAATATATGTTAAAACATGTGTTTTAAAATTTTGAAAAAATCCACAATGCATGTAAAATGAGTTGCAATGAGTTACATTGCATTGTCCAAGGTAGAATGAGTCACTTATTGTAGTAGGCAATATATGGCTGGCATACCTACCCTTGATTCTTAACATGATCCACAATCAAGAAAATCATAAACTAATTTTGGACCAGGAATCCCCCCGTCATTCCAAAAATCCACATTATAAATTGAATGTTTTACTTAGACCTTTGAATAGATTCATAAAACTCACCATATTCCAAAATACAAATATTAATTATTTATATGAATGATATTCAATGCCATCATTACTTACATCACAAGCATTCAAGCATTTGTCTTTATTCAATTTTCATCGACCAATTTACTCCAATGAAATCCATATTCTCCTTTAAGGCTTATTTGTTAAAATGAAACAATCTACATGTTTTGAGTCTTCAACCCTAAAACAATATAGTGATTTTATCATCGAGTCAACAATAGACAATCTACGCAACCTTTGGGCTATCAAAGGTTATTATATATATTAATATATTAAAATCTCAAATTATTGAATAGTCTCAAAATTAAATAGTTATAACGATTTATCTTCGAGTCGACGATAAAATTGAGACTATATTTTGTCCAAATATAACAAATATGGCCTTCTTTGAAGCACTAGAATGCAATTGTTTTGAAAAATCAATCAATGTTATATAATATACATGTTTAGTCTTGAAAAAATTCACAAGCTCATATGAAGATGGGCAATTCTCTATTTCTCCAATATAGCACCATCTAATAAAAGTATAAAATTGATTGTACAATTATAGTTTAATAATATTGATCCTTTAAATTTGGTATGCATCCTAAGCCCAAATTTAGAGTAATCATTCAAATCAAAATTGCACGTTTCACATTTGCATATTACAACAAGATTAATTGATGATATTATTTTTGATGTAGAAGTACATAACATTTATGTACATAAATGAGGTCTATAATTGTCATACATGAGAGGTTATCATATTTAAAGGTCAATTACCTTCTTTACTACCAAAGCACCAATATTTTTGGTATGGAATATATTGTTGATGGTTTACAATTTAGAATGTAGAAAAATAACTTCAATTCTATTTTGGTTGTATGAATGCAATATTTAATTTTGAGCTACATTAAACTACATTAAATTACATTGAAGTGCTTAAAGCATTTTTGATAGCATCTCCTAACAGAATAAAAAATAGAATATAAACTAGTATAATTGTTTGTATTGTATTCAGATTGTTTACTCTGGTGTTTCAAACTATCAATGCATTTTACAACAAAATTGAAAGAAATACTTTAAGTTAATAATTGCATATTCCACTATATACATTGGTATATAATAATTGATGAAGAAAACAAAAAATACATTAGAAATATAAATGAATAAATCTGTTAGGTTCATATGTAGTATATTTTGATAATGACATTTAAAGGGATTTGAAGGCCAAATATGTTTCACTCATTCCACCAACGTTTCTAGTAAATAATGTCAGGTTCAAAGTTTAGGGTTTAGGAAATAGGATTTAGAATATAAAATTTAAGATATACCATTTAGACTATAGGCTTAAATTTGTAGAAGAATAACTTCAATTATCTTTCTTTGCATACATTAATGTGCATTAGATGCTTATAGCATTGATTAGTAGTCTTTGAAAGTAAATTTGTGCTTTTGGGAATCTAATGTTTTCAGTAAGATGGACAACTGGGCGGACAGGAAAATAGTTGTTATGAGGAAGGCTGAGCGGATAAGCAAGCCGAGAAGTCGGACACAAGGCTGCGCAATGGACAAAAAGTTGGACGGGCGGTCAAATAGGTCAAACGGGCGGTCAACCATCCAACCGTTTGACCAACCAACCACTGAAATATGCCTTATATTATACCATTGAAAAGGTATTGTTGAGGGCTTTCCAATGGTATATTATGCGTTCAATTTGGACAAAAACTCCGACAATGAGATCCTTCCAAAGATTGGAATCGACCAAGCTGTTTGCCCATATGGCCGATTGTCCGACGACTTGAATATGCTTTATAATGTACCATTGGAAATTTATCGTTGAGAGCTTTTCAGCGATATATCATGCATTCAATTTGGACAAAAACTTCGACGGTGGGTCCTTTTTCAAAGATTAGTTGCTGACCATTCGTGTAGTTCTTGTTATCTTCAACATTCTTGGAGATATTATCTTCACCTAAAAAGATTAAGTTCATCATTTTTTAGTTAGGTAGGTGAAACTTATCAATCTATTTAAATTTCTAGATCCAACATTTAATTTATAATGCTATTTTTTTGAAGGTATTCATGATTCTTGGTCCAAAATTAGTTATGATTTTCTTGATTGTGGATCATGTTAAGAATCAAGGGTAGGTATGCCAGCCATATATTGCCTACTACAATAAGTGACTCATTCTACCTTGGACAATGCAATGTAACTCATTGCAACTCATTTTACATGCATTGTGGATTTTTTCAAAATTTTAAAACACATGTTTTAACATATATTAATGTCATCACACCATAATTTGACATTTAAGACAATGTTATATTCTAAAATCTTATACAATGTCACTTTATAGTATGGGTACCTTCAAACTAATGATTGAGATAAGTATGTCATGCTTTAATGATTACAAGTAGGTTTCATCTTAAGAAAAAGTTTTTTTTGACTTCACAAAAGAATTCCAATACTATTTTCAATATCAACTAATAAGACCAAAAATCTTAATATAAATAGAATTATCAATATACGCCACAATCTTATAGCCAAAGAAATGTGGTAGCAATAAAAAATAGTGCATGTACAAATGATTTTATAATTAGAAACTTATAATACTTTTCTAACCTTAGAGATTACAATATTGATTTTAATATTGATTGAATTGAAAGAGGGAAAAATATATGTTGAGAGTCTTAGTAAAATATCATTTAAATCAAACATACAAAGGTTCTGATAATCCAATCAAAAGCAAGCCACCCGTTTAACTAAATATTGACAAACTCAATCTTTTTAAGTACAGATAAAGATTACAAGATTACAAGAATTACACTAATAATTAGCACCTAATCTTTTGAGGGATACCACCGTCGGAGTTTTTGTCCAAATTGGACGCATGATATGTCATTGGAAAGCTCTCAACAATACCTTTCCAATGATGTATTATGAGGCATATTTTAGTCTTCAGACAATTAGATGGTCGAATGTCTGACCGCCCATCTGACCTCATGTCCGACCTTGCATCCGACCTCAATCTTTGAAAGGTTCTCACAATTGGAGTTTTTGTTCAAATTGGACGCATAATATACCATTGAAAAGCTCTCGACAAGACCTTTGCAATGATGTATTATGAAGTATATTTTGATTGTTAGACGATCAGACAACCGGACAGTTGATTGCCGTCTGCTTGAGCTCAACCAATTGACTGGTTGTCTGACCTCGCATCCAACTACCCATCCGACCTTCCGCTTTTCCATTTGACCTCCGACTGCCGGTTCAAAGGCTCGTACGACCTCCTACCGCCAGTCCGAAGGCTCGTTTGGCCTCTGATTGCCCTTCCAAAGGCCCCAACCGGCTATCCGAAGTCCTTAAACCCTCCGTCCGCCCGTCCAATGGCCCGTCGGACCTCTAATCCTCCATTCAAAGGCCTATCCGACCCCCTGTCCGACCCCCTGTCCGACCGTCCACTAGACGGGGGGTCGGGGTCCAACTGAATGCCTAGGGACGTCCAAGGGCCAACATTCCCAAACTTTGGACGTCCAAACATACGTCCAGGCATTTAGACGTCCTAACAACCCTAGCCACCATAATCGTAACCTAGATTGGCTTTTACAGATACATGATTGGGACCAAAAACTCCAGCATCCATCTATGCCTCTCATCCCTACAGTCACTAATATTGTACCCTTCTTTGGCATGCACTGAATTCCGGAACTTATTCGCCCCAGTCTTACTTGTACGGGAGGCTAATCCTAATCTGGCCTTCCAAAACAAGTACACCTTTGCCCACATATCCTTTGTCCAAGTACTGGGTCGACCCTACACAGTCAAATATTACTGATTCAGATTTCCCTCTACAAGTTCTAAAATCATCTCATCATTCTTTAGGCTCCAAGTCTACTGTAGCAATCCAACGCACCCTATCGCCACCAAGTCTAATTCTGATAGTTTCCATACGTCCATATCAGAAGGGATGGCCGGACAGAGCATTCGGGATGGTCCCGACATGGCTCATCGATCCAACTAATCCGGTGCAATCGGCAATGACCTCACTATCCTTTCCCTAACACGATTCTAACTCACCACACTTTCACTCACTAAACGCATGCCAAAAGTCTATGAGGAAAGAGAGATAGGAATGAGAAGAGAGGGCACTTAAGTACCCAATAATTGGCCGACAGTTTCCAAGGAGAACGAGTAGGAGACCATTCCTATAACGGTACACTAGGTTTTCTAGGCTAGAAGTCTAGGTCGTAGGTCTCCTGGATCCGGACTTCCGTCTTCTAGGTTCCGTCCTTCACTAGATCACTTATCAGGTTTTAACAATTTTAGCAATCCGGGTACCAACTAATCTCAAGTTGTTTGTAGTTGACCCGGATTCTAAATATTAACAACAAAATTCAAATATTTTTTAGTCTATCCTAACCTATTTCTATTCCGTTTCCTATCTATTTGGAGTTTCCATACTCCCACACTAAGGACTCTAAGCATGTTCCAGAGGCAATATGATGCATGTGATTTCCATAAAAAATGCATGCTCTAGTCATCAAGGTAGAAGCGATGAGAACATAATATATTCTAGCATCACAAATACGGATGCAATGGGGTGAAATTTTGCGTATTTTGCAAAGAAAAGTGGAATCCTTTGGATGGCTTATACCAACAAAGAATGGAAGAAAAGTACAACCACACCATTTGGTCTTGTTGCGCTTTAATAAGCGTTTGACGTAGTCACAATCAGAGTTGTTACATACTAGATGGCCTGCACAAGAAGATTTCCTATATTTGAGACCATTAATTCTTGGTTGTTGATATTGGTTGTCATGGTCCAACACCATGCGTGACCATCATAATGTTTATCCATGCTATAGAAGTTTCTTACAATAGATGCTGAAGATGAAGTATAAAGAGACGACAACTCAAATACCATGTTTCCATCAAAGTCTGGAAGAAAGTACTGCACCTTCTGATGTTTGATTAAATCATACTCTCATGCAACAACTTTGTTCCTATGGTTGCGAATAGATGCTAGAGTGCCAAGGCAATTACAATACTAACTGTGGTTGTACTATTGGGATAAATTGGTAGACGGAAGTAAGAGGATAGAACAAAATCAGTTGAAGGCATATTAGAACAAGCCAAAGTTGGCTTGAGGATGTTATCTAAGACTCTATTAGGAAGCATTGCATGCAAACTTGGTTGGCTAGGGGATTCTTCTTCTGACTCGCTAGATATATCTATGATAGGATGAAAAAGTCTTTTGCTTCACACGAGCAAGTTGAACAAAACTATAAGTAATTGTGACATGCTCATGTTCTATAGATTTTCTAATATCATATTAGACAAAAGGCATGTCCACCCTAGAATAGTCTAACTGGCAAGGTAAGATATCATTGGTGGCATCCATCATGAGAAAAGACAAACCATCAGCTCAATAGCACCTTGGACGAAGGTACTAGACATGACCATCTTCAAGTGCTAACTTCAGCATGTGGATGGACTCTTTCAACTGTTTCAAGCGACCAGACTCGGACGTGACTTCTTCTTCAATATAAATATTGTATTGGACACATCCAAATCCAGCATGAAGGTGTGAAGACAATATAGCATACTCTTCTTCTCTAAGAGGAAGTACTAATGGAATTTCACGACCATCCGCTGAAATGGATGCCACTGACGCAAAAAGAAAGGGCATGCTTGAAATCAGACCAAATGACAAGAACCAGGTTGAATACAATGATGAAGTGAGTGAAGGGATTCAAAAGTAGAAAATATAAGGGCATGAGATTATTCTATAAATTGAATTTACAAAGATCAAGATGTAGTGTTGTCATTACGTGTCAGAATTTAGTTCCTTCAAATTTTGTATATCTCAAACAGTTGCACAAATCTTTTGTAAGATAGATTGCTTTTAAAGTGACCAATTAAGCTTCCTCAATTCATAAAAGAGAGTAATTTAAGATTTAAAGATATGGGATGCACTTCCCACCTTTTTCAAAAGAAGAAGGAATGATCTTAATAACTGTTTATGCTCTAATAAGTCAATATTGTTCTATTTGGAGAAGCTCTAATTAAATGGATGAGAAGACATTCATTACTCCAAGAGGGCTATATATTGAAGAAATTGCAGGGTTGGTAACAAATAAGTAGAATTTTTTTCTTGGAGTATTAGAATCCAATTTTTTTCTTAAAGTGGTAGAATCCAATCTAGAGGGTTTTTGTAGAAAGAGATGTAAGGCAGCTCTTTTCTTTTCTACTACAAAGCAGTTAGAAAAATTAAAGATGGTAAGACGTTGCAGAAGGCCAATTAATGGCTCTGAGATTAGTAGCATTATTTGAACCTTGTCCTATAAAGATCATGGAGTTGAAGTTGCGCATTTTCAATATAGGGATAGTTCAACACAAAGTAGTGAAGGAAAAAATATTTCCAGGCTTAATGGTGTGGAGGAAATTGAAGAGAAAGTACACCAATTAAGTCCAGCAGAGAATAACATATTGCTAAGAAGCATACTACTGGTAAGTTCATCAATTCATTTTCAAAAATAGAACTGTTAGGAGTTGAATAGATTATTAGGAGTTGAATTTGTACATAAATGTTGTTTTTTCTTAGAGGTGCATTTGACACCAAACATCATATTGTGTAATTTGAGAAGACAATTTCAACGATATATAGCATGATCCAAATGGAGAGTTATAATCTATGTAAGAAAAATTTCAACTCAAAATCTTCAAAATTACAGAAGCAATTAAAAAGATTCCTTTGCCTTGAATCTACCAACTTCTTTTTAGGAGACCAAAGAACAACTTGCTAGCTAAGCTAGGGTTTGCTTTTGCATAGTTCTCTTTCTTTTGCAATTTTGTGTTTTGGTGCGTATTGCTTGTTGTTGCTCCCACGGGATCTTCACTTGTACAATGTCTAAAAAAACAAAAAAAATTGGAAAAAAAAGCTTGTAAGTTCAAGTAATAACAAGTACAAAGTTATTATGTCTTAAAAAATGGCATTGTGACTAAAAAGAGTACAGAGTGTAGCGTACTTACACCCTACACGTTTAGGCTATAGAACATTGCCTTGTTGACGAGGCATTGACCTTGGACTATTTTGTGTTTCACTGGATTGGTACAGATTTAGCTACATATTTTCAAAAAAAATTTGATTGCTTGTTTGCGCTATACAACATTGCCTTGTCAACAAGGTCACAATTTTAGGTGGGTTTTTGTCTTACTTGGACGGTGCATGTTTTTAGCTAATTTTCTATGGATTTCTCACTTATGGTTGTAGAACATGGCCTTATTAACAAGGTCACAATTTGGAATTCTTTGAGGTATATTGCAATGATACAAGTTTATGGTGCCCATGTCCATTTTATATATTTTTAATCACTTGGAGCTATAAAACATGATCTCGTCAACAAGGTCACAATTTGGGGTTGTTTAGGGTCTCGCTGAGATGGTATAATTTTTTGTTGCATCACTAGAAGAAAAGTGTATTTTACTTGACAAAAACTGTGTTGTACTCAACAAAAATGTATAGATACAATTTTGTTGAGTTCTCCCTTTGTAACACCATACTGAATTTGACAAGTAAAACGCAGAATTTTGTGTTAGAATGCAAAATTTTGGGTTACAAAGGGAGAACTCAACAAAATTGATTCCATACTTTTCTGTTGAGTACAATGCAATTTCTATCAAGTAAAACACAGTTTTCTTGTAGTGCATATTTTCAAATTTTTTTTTTGGATTGCTCACTTGGAGCTATAGAACATCAACAAGGTGACAATTCAAGGCTGTTTAGAGTCTCACTCAGACAGTATAAGTTTAGGATGCATGTTTTTATTTATTTTTTAATTGATAGTTTAGACTATAGAATATGGCCTCATCAATGAATTTACAATTTTGGGCTATTTTGTGTCTAACTTGGACTGTGCAAGTTTATAGTGCATGTTTCTAATTTATTTCTTTTGCTTACTAAGGGTTGTAAATATGGCCTTGCTAACAAGGTGTAGATTTGGGGCTCTTTTGTGTATCACTGCAATGGTACAAGTTTTGGGCGTAACTTATTATTTTTTGGGGGATTGCTCACTTTAGTCACTTGGGTATAAAGAACATGACCTCATTAACAAGGTCACACTTTAGAGCTGTTTAAGGTCTCACTTGGACAATACAAGTTCTTGTTGCATATTTTTAATGTTTTTCCAATTTCTTTAGATTGATCACTTGGAGCTCTAAAACATGACCTCGTTAACAAGGTCACAATTTGGAGCTATTTAGAGCCTCACTTGGATGGTACAAATTTTGGCTAGACGTTGCATATTTTTGGTTTTTCTTAGATTGCTCATTTGGGATTGTACAACATAGCCTTGTTAACAAGGTGTCAAATTTGAGGGCTTCAATGTCTCTTTTGGAAAGGAGATGTAACAAGTGTATGTTTTCAATTTCTCAATATAGAGCTTTATGGATGTTGATGGAAGGCCTACACAAGTAGAGTGGTTGGAACTCATCATCAACAGTAATTCCAAGCCTGTGATTACCATTCCTAAGATTTGATACATTTCTAATCCTCGTTGCATGCATGTTACATTGAACAATCTTGTATTATAGTTGTAACAAAATTTGCTTTAGTTTTCATTGACTTCTTACTATTAACTATAATTTGTTATAATTTGTATTACTCATTGTAGGCTTCCACCACCGTTGACAGCCAAAGTACTGATCCCACTTTTGCAAGCACTTTTGAAGAGCAAACAATAGAAGAGGTGGACTAGGCATTACAAAAAATTTCAGGCCTCAACAAGACTGCCAATGCGTGATTTTCAAGCAAAGTGCAATTCTAAGATTTTCTTTTTTTCTTTTTTAATATATATATATTTTTTTAAATATTAAAAAAATTTCAATCTGACATGGTGCTGACAGCGCTGACATGGCAACAGTGCAACCATGTCACATTTCAAATTTTTAGGTTTTAATTTTTTTTCTATAATTGTACCATAGGGGTGCAAGACTAGTGGCCTTGTTGAGGGCTGAAAATTTTCCTAATGATGTGCAAATTGGTCAAAAATTCAACTCCAACATCGTCATCAACAATATGCTATTCAACAATAGTGGGCTAGGATCCCAGTTTGATTTTCAGCTTAGATGTCTAAAAAAATCCATCACAAAAAATTTGGACTTGTCAAAAAAAACGTGTGTTTCTTATAGTAGCAAGTCAGTGACGCCCAAGATTATGGAGACATGGAATGAATGTTAGATACACAAGAATGACTAATTTGAGTGTTGGTTGAAGTCTCAGCCATCCATCTCAAATTTGTCAAACTACATATTCTTTGTGTGGGATGGCAACCGTAGATTGGTGGCTAAGTATGCTTACATCCATAGGATGCATTGTCATAATTGCGAGTGGCACATGCTCGTCAATTGTATACTTTTGGTGTTAGAAGGTTGCACATGCCTTCTATTGTAGGATATGAACAATATCAATTGGTAGGTTTTAATTACTGATCAAAAATCTTTATTGAGCTTCACCACTTCCTTTGATGTGTTGTTGTCTTCCATGCTTTTAGATTCATTCATCTTACATTTTATTTCTATTAATATTTGCAAGTCTATGAAGCATTCCCATGTCAAGAGCAACTTAGCTCAGCAATTGCATAGGATGAGTACCTATGACAACTTGAAACTAGAAGAATTCAAGGGTCTTCTAAACAATGAAGATTACAAGAAATGTGAAAATAGAAAACTACAAGGTGCTTGGTATCCATTGACATTGAACATCTTTGTACAATTCCTTCATCGAGTGAGTGTCTTATATTTACAAAAAAGTTCATTCATTTGTGGTAACTTATAGATTTGTTTTATATTCATTTAAGATTCAAATTTTTCTTGTACACTAAGAAGTTGTTGTTTTAGATGTGGCATTGCAAACGTATTATAAGAAAACATAACCATAAGATCAAACTCCAAAGGGAATTTATGATGCCATGACTTAAGCCACTACTACAGCTATCAAAGGATTTTGAATAGAGTTTGATTAGCAGTCAGCCATTGCAAATGCATATACCCTGCGGATAGAACACATACAACATAAAAATGAAATTTAGACCTCCACTACCAATTCAATTTATTTCTCATTAAATTTAATGCAAGTGCACTAAAAGAAATTCAATTTCAACTAGCACAATACCTCCCATGAAATTGTGCATCTCCCTATAGTTTAATGATGGCCCCAAAACAGAATAATAATTCCACTAAATTCCAATTTCAATGACTCGTCTTACTGCAAGGACGTTGAGGCCTCACAAAAAATTGTAGTATTGCAACACATTAAAGAGCTGGTTATTCCATCTTCGCATATTGGACGCGCTTTGTAGTGGTCTCCAAATTCGTGACATTATTATAGCATTAATAGCAACTCTTCTATCCTTGCACATTCATGCAACAGGTAGTGCATACCCAAAAAATAACACCTGAACACATATGATGTAGACGTTTATATTGACCACATATTGGTCTAATTTTATAAACTTTTCTATCTACAACAATAAAGCATTCCATGAAAAACTCACAAATCACTCATGAACATTTATGAAGCAATGCATTACTAACTTAATTTTTCCATTGAGAAGTAGGGATCAAACATGACGTTTAAGGGCTGAAGATAATACCTTTGATTTTTGAAGAGATTGTCTTGGATTTATGAATTATAGAAAATCAAATGCCTCGAAACATTGATTATTGCTTCCCATGTGTGAGGCAGTACAAAGCTTGAAAGTACATCACATATAGACCCAGTTTTGATTTGAAATGAAGTCTTTTAGAGAGTTTGCATCCACATCCAACGTATAAATTTCTGTACTACTAGCATACTATAGGGATATTGTGGGAGTATGGAAACTCCAGATAGATAGAAACAGATTAGAAAAGGATTAGAATAGTCTATTTTTTTTTATTTTTTTGATAACACATAGGAATCAGGTCCAACTATGAGAAATTTGGGATTAGTCAGTATCCAGATTGCTAGAATTGTTAAAACCTGGTCACTAGAGAAAAGTCAAAATCTTGAATACAAAAAAGTCCCGGATCAAGGGAACCTACAGCCTAGACTTCCAATCTAGAAAACCTAGGGTACCGCTATGGGATCGGTCTCATATTTGCTCTCCACCGGGAATCGTCGGTCGATCATCGGCTACTTAAGCACCTCCACCACTCCATTTTTATCTCTCTTTCCTCGCAGACTCTTGCTTGCGCTTAGTTGAATGAAAAAATGGTGAGTTAGGAATTGGAACAGGGAGAGAAAGGTGCGGTTAGTGCTGATTGCACCGGATTAGTTTTTTTCATTAGAAGAGTTTTGGAGGCCTTAGAAGACTGTTTTAGGCCCATTCCCTAGTCTACCCAAATTTTAGGAACGATGGTACAAGTGTGTCAGATTTTTTTTTTTCATAAAAAATAAATAAATAAATAAAATTTTACCAAAATATCATTTTAACAAAAAAAAAATTATTTTTTATTTTTTCAAAAATGATGTGGCAGTTGCTTGACCACACCAGCCTGGCCATTTGGCAGCATTCCAGCATTCCTACAGAATTCTCATAGTCCGGGAACTTGCAGTCTTTTAAGAGGCCCGAAATTCCTCTAATGTAAGCAATGGCGGTAGCAATCCAAATGGTTTGTCCGGCCATCCCTTTCGACTCGACCTTACAGAAACAGCTAGAGTTAGACTTGGCAATGATAGGGTGTGCCAGTTTGATACAGCGGCCGTGGAGCCTGAAGAGTGACAAAATCATTCAGGAACTTGTAGAAGGAGTTCCAAGCCAGTACGAGTTGATCGTGAGGGGTTGGTCCGCAGCCTGGAATGAGGATGTTTGGACATAGGTATACTTGTTTCGGAAATTCGGACCTGGATTAGCCTCCCGGACAGATAAGTTTGTGGCTAATAAGTTCCGGAATCTAGCCCACGCCAAGGAGGGGTATACTATTAGTGATGGTAAGCACAATAGGCAGCTACATGTGCTAGAGTTTTTTATTCCAGTCATGTATCCGGAAATGCCCACCCGGATTACGGTCACAATGGCTAATACCATCTTTGGGGCAATAGAGGGTAGAGTCATAAATTGTAGAAACATCATTGCAGATGTAGTGTCCAAGTTGGTTGCTCCCGTAATGAGAGGTAAAACCAGCCCAATCAGTCCGTACTTGTTTCACTTATATCACCAGAGAAAGGTTCTGAGTGCTACGGAAGTAGTCAAGTACGATATTGGAGCTGTGATTCTACGATATGGCTTCACGGCAAAAGTTCAACCGGATCAATCGGATCCAATGGAATCCAAAGAAGAAGAATCGGAAGAGGAAGAAGAGCCACTCCACCATAGGGGGAAAAAGAGGATTCAATTGGGTGAAACAGGCTCGGGTGTTGTACGGTGGCATGTTGAATCTGCTTGTCAATGTCATGGAAGAATTGAAGGTGGACAACCCGAAGCAGATGGTGGCTGCAATCAAGGAGAGATTAGATCCTCAGGTGCTGCAAGCAAAAGAAGAGCAAATCCGGAACTTAGAGAAGGACCGAATGACCTCCAAGCGCGGGTGAGCCATGTGGTGGGAGAGCTGGAAGTAGCAAGACAAAAGGAGTCAAATGCTATCTAGCTTGTTCAAAACTTATCCACATTGGTTGCACCACCGGCAGATACCATGATGAGGGCCAATCTCTTCACCAACCGACTGACGAGCAAAGGCCAACTAACCAAACCAAAGGTGTTGACAGTGATTATTGACTTTCAAGCCCAGATGGAGAGGGTGTTGAAGCAAATGCGTCAATTGCTGAGGCATCTTGATCTGGACAAGGTTATGGGCTTCTCAAACATTCCAAACGTCCCCAATTATTTATAGACCAACTATCTGCAGACTCCGGCCAAGTCAAGCAAGCCAAATCAGACTTCGTCTAGGGGTCTGGAGGTACTTTTGGATGAGTCGGTAGGACTCTCATTAAGTCAAAAGGAGTCGGATGGGTAGTCCGTTTGGTGGAGACGGAAGTTTCCGTTCCGGTGCAGACAAAAGTTTTCGTCCCATCCAGTGCTTTGCAAATCCGACCAAGTGGATCAGCCCAATTCAAGATGCCTATATCCCATGTCTGCCGTGATCTTATTGAGCGCATAGGGACTTTGACTTCTTGAACGAGTCATTGCCCTTGAATACTCCAGCATGTGCATGGTCCCACAGTTTCATCTGCCATGCATTAATGTAGTCCAAAAGTGTCATTGGCTCCGCAGGCACCTCCATATTCACTTGAATGTAGTCTGCTTTAATAATACTCTCGTATAACTCAAGGGCAGAGTCTTCAATTTGTCAAATGAGAGAGAGAAGAATAAAATTAGATAGAGCTACAGATTACAAATATCAAAAGTATATTGGAATATGACAGGGTTGTCACCATCACATTATGCCTGGACGGATGTGACCCTGACAAAACATTAAAATCCAATCCCAACGTCGTCCGTATCTAAAAAAAAAAAATTTTTTTTTTTTTTTTTTGGACGGTCCATTCGTCCCATTGATGGCTAGTCCATCCCTGACGACCACCGGTCCATCCCCCCCTCCAATAAAAAAAAAAGAATTTTTTTTTTTGGACGATCTGTTCATCCCTGTTGACGTTCGATTCGTCCCTCTTGACGGTCGGTCGGTCCAGGTCAACGGACAGTCCGTCCAGGGGGGAAAAAAAAAAAAAAAAAAAAATTTGATCTCGACGCAATCTTGACGCGTCCGGACGCGTCTAGACCATTGTTGACACAAATATCGATGCAAAAAGCCAACGTCATGTCAAAATGGACAACCTTGGAATATGACAGAACCTATAGAACTTATTGTAGCATACTAGCAGGCCTTCAAGAGGAAGCTCATCATTTTATCATCATTTGCTGGTCTTGGTGGCACACGATGTGCCTCACAAGTAGGAGCAGAAGAATCAATCCACTTTAGCCACTTCACTTTGTAACGTGAGTCAGCATATGCAGTAGCTATTAGTTGGAGTTTTTCCAAGTCAACTCCTGGACAGCTCCAGTGCCGCTTAATCTGAGGTGAGAGAAGTAAAACTTAGTATAACAGAAAAGGGATAGACCATAATAAATCCGGAACAAAAATGGATTTGAACCGCGTTCCTCTTGAAGCCACTCATTCCCTAACACCGGATTAGCAACAAATTGAATCTCCAAAAGCTTCTGGCCATTCAGTCTAGTTGCTTCTCTTGTTGCAACTTGCATTACAGCCGCAATACCATTTGGAGAGACATCCTGTACTGGAGTATCCTTGTGGTACTTGCAGACGGCTACATCAGTTGCTGCAGAAATTTCTTGCTGTAACAAGAGGGCGCGAATGCAATGTCAAATGAATTAAGGGAAAGGACCTTCCAATGTTCAATAACATATTAATCAATTTGTGTAACAATCAAAGAATTGAGCAAGTCAAAGAAACTCACTTGAAAAATGAAGGACGTAAAGACCTCTATGGTTTGAAGAAGGTTAGATTTTGCATCAATTTTTTTTCAAGTGAAAAATAAGGAAAAAAAATTTATACATTTGAATCTATCAAAAAGGCCCAACAACATTTAAAGTGTTGCTTTTAGAGCCACCTACTTTAATCAATTTTCAAATGTTGGATAGGTTGTTTTCGGACAATTGCTTATGGCTATCAAATCTTTGTGGATTTACAAAAAATTAGCAATTTAGGATCAGTGCTAGCGATTGATCTTTTGATGCTTCTCTTTATTGTCCATTTTCATTTATGTTCCTATATTTGTGTTGTAGTATAGGTGTTGGAACATGTTGCTTATTGACAGAATTTTAGAAATGCATTTTCCTAACATGTGGGCATCTGCTATTGATTTTTTAAACATTTAGGTTTTGAAAAAGTTATGGCAGTGCACATTTGGATTTAGTTTTAGAAGTTGACTTTTCTTCCTATTGCCATAACTTGCACAAAACTACATCACTATACACAATCCTAGCTAAATCAAAGATTTTATGCCAGATTTATGGATTTTAAAACTTTGCATTTTCAAGAATGTGATTGAGCTTGGGTACTTTTATATGTAAAAGAATCTCAAACCCTATTTGTTAATTTTGAACTCTACACCAAATTTCTAGATCTAAATAGTCATTAGTGGGAAAAAAGAACTTTATAAAAAACTTAGTATAAGAAAAAAAAATGTAGTAGAAAAAAAATATAAACTAAAATAGCATATCATATATTCATGGCAATTGAGAGTTATAAGTAATAGAAACCTCCTTTTTAATGACCCAAAGTAGAAAATTACATAATGATAGCATGCCTAAGAAAAATTTACAAAAGGTAATACCCCCCTATAAAATACTTGGTGTTTGCAACTATCCCCTTATTTTTTTTACATACTGCACCCCCCGAGGGTAGGGTGTACCACGTCTTTCAAACGTTTTGCTGACAGGCCTTAGCATCTTCCTTGCTAAGAAGCTCAGACAACTTCTCAATTGGCATTGTGCCATACTTGCGAACACGATACAAAGTGTGGACAAGATTTGTCTTGACATGCAAATTCTCGGTGTGTCTAATTCCAAGAATCAAATCTCAGAGTTAGTACCATGGATTAGAGCACAAAAATAAAAACAAAATAGTGGTACCAAGGATTGAAACTCACTGATTAATATCATGCATAACCTACATGGCCGCACCTAGTCTTCTTTTAATATCAAGTACAATCAAATCCACTCAGACATGCCACTTTGGGTGAGTGCTATGAAGCCGATCAATATTTTGCATCCAAGCTATATGGTGGTAATTTCCATCGCAGATAAAGAACTTCAGGTCCACCAAGTGCTTCAACTCAGGTTAACTAATGAGATATTTGTTGAACTGGTCATTGATGGTGTTCCAATTTGGACTCCATTGAGACTTCTGTGACGGAGAAAATACACCCCTCTGACCCCCCTTGTTTGAAATAGAGACATAAAAATCCGAGCTCCGACTTCATAGCCGTGGACATAATTTGTCTTCAGCTGGACCAGACCACACTCTAGAGTGGGCTTTACCATGGGCATAGGAACCAGTTGTCATAATGGAATGTCCAACCGCGAGAGGCGATGTGGTTCAATTTGCATACTCAATATTGTTGAAACATAATCCAACTTCTAAGCCTTCTGGATGTCATCCCCACCCAAGAAAGAGTCATTGTCGCATGTCTGCTGGTCATTGTGCACGGCATCCTAAAGATTACCCTCAATTGAAATATCGGGATGGGCTTGACCCAATATTGTGACAAGCACTGAAGCCGAAGAGGCAGGCACTACAAGAAAATAGTGTTCAAATTGACACGTCCTAATTGACTAAAATGTCCAAATTGACATAATTCTATCAAAAAAATGTCCAAATTGACAGAAAATTGAAAAAATAATGTCCAAATTGACACTGCTCCATTGTAGTGAGGATTGGTCAATATATCCGCTGCCTTATTCTAGATGCAAGAAATCAAACTGGTGAATTCAAACCTGGACTTGAAAGTTTCAAGCTTCTCAAAGACAAGCACATATACAAAGGACAGGAATGAAAATCAAAAACCACAAGCTTTATAAAACATCAATTGCCCACATAGTCCGACTGGTTTAGGGTTTCACATATTAGACTCCTATTGCTGTCTACAGACACACGTCTCGAGAATGGACTTCCAAACCCCACAATATAGACATATTATCATGTTCCCAATTAAAGAGCTAGATGACCCCTATAAATTAGGAGAACTAAGATATTCTTGTCCAAATGTCATTGGGGAATCAAGAAGGATGTAAACTTCTTCCTTTGAGCTCAATGACGTACAACAGGACATTGGAGATAGAGAGTCCCAGTCCCCCTCAAGGTCCCTCAAAAGAGCATCAAGGCTTATCAAGCGCCTCTCAGGAAGTAATAGACTCACTCTTTCCACCATAAGGTTGTCAGGAAGATGCACGTTCACGACTGCTAGAGGAACTACAAGTCCACAGGAAGTTGTCATCAAATTAATCCCACAACAGCACATAACTAAATATAGAACACAACACGATCACTGGAATTTTCTAGAATAAGGTCGACCAAGGTGGAGAAGGAGTTCCTGTTGGTCCTAGCAGATGGAAGACAAGAAAAGTGAGGGGACTCCATCTCCCTCCGCAATCTTATCTTCTCAAACAGAAGACATTAAAAGACAAAAAAACCATAGTCAGTTCGATTGTTGGCTTGTTGAGGAAAGCCCTTGGTAGCAAGGGGGGCCTGAGCTTTGATTGCTGTTGGAAAAAAAATGGGCAGGGATCTGATCCCCCTCCCCATGTTTTTCAAAAAAGACTGAAATGATCCAACCTCTGGATTGTTGAGGAAGGCCCTTGGTAGCAAGGAGGTCCCAGGCTCCAATCGTTATTGGAAAAAAAATGGGTAGGGATCTGATCCCCCTCCCCAAAATACAAATCAATTTATCGATCCACCCTATTTTTTTCAAAAAAGACTGAAATGATCCAACCTCTGGATTGTTGAGAAAAGCCCATGGTAGCGAGGGGGCTTGAGCTTTGATTGTTGTTGGAAGAAGAATGGGCAGGGATCTGATTCCCCTCCTCAAAATACAAATTGATCCACCCTATTTTTTCAAAAAAAACTAAAATGATCCAACCTCTGAACTGTTGAGGAGGGCCCTCAGTAGCAAGAGGGTCCGAGGCTCCGATCGCTATTGGAAAAAAAATAGGGAGGGATTTGATTCCCCTCCCCGAAACACAAATCAATCCATTTTATTTTTTTGAAAGAAGACTAAAATGATCCATCCTCTGAACTGTTGAGGAGGGCCTTTGATAGCGAGAGGGTCCTAGGCTCCAATTGCTATTGGAAAAAAAAGGGGAGGGATCTGATCCCTATGGGAATATGAAAACTCCAAATAGTTAAGAAACGGAATAGAACTAGGTTAGAATAGTATAAATTTTTCGAATTTTGTTATTAGTATCTAGAAATCTAGGTCAACTACAAAACAACTTGGGATTAGTTGATACCTGGGTTGCTAGAACGGCTAAACCGGCTAAATTATCCGATAAATGACGGAATTCGGAAGATGGATCCGGATCCAAAAGACCTATGTCCTAGACTTCCGTCCTAGGAACCTAAGGGTACCGTTACAGGAACGGTCGCATATCCGTTCCCTTGGGGAACAATCGGCCGAGCATTGGGGACTTAGAAGTTCTCTCTTTTCATTCTCATCTCTCTCTTTCTTTGCAGACTTTTGGTATGCGCTTAGTGAGTGAAAGTGTGGTGAGTTAGGATCATATTAGGGAGAGAATAGTGAGGTCGTTGCCGATTGCACCGGATTAGTTGGATTGGTGAGCCATGTCAGGACCAACCCGGATGCTCTGTCCCGCCATCCTTTTTGATATGGACTTACAAAAACTATTTAAGAATTCTTTTGGCCAAGATCTTGTCCACTTTGTGTTTCTATAGACTCAAACATATAATCACCTGGCTAGAGGGGACTTGAAGAACTCTGAAACAACAAGGGAGAAAACGATTATCCTGGGAGGAAGGAGCTGAGAGAGAAGAGAAACGGGCTGGCATCCAGCTGTTGGAGAGAAGAAAGGAGGCGCACGTTCTCTGCGACAGAGGAGAAGGGAGGCGTAGGTGGTGTAGGGTATCCCTCGAGTTCCCTGGGCCGCCCACAATACCCGCTTCATAAGCAAACCCCATAACTGGTGGGGTCCTAATTGACAAGGCCCAAATTCAAAATTTCCTCACATTCTCTTTCTTGTTGGTCATTATTAAAACCCACTCAAGAGCATAACAGATATCAAACTAAGCACAAATAAAATGAATTCTTAAATTGATTCATGGAGGTCGCTCACGATGAAAATACAATGGCTGTGTCTGACTATAACTTCCTCGGATTCTTCTTTGGATTCAAGATCTTGAAATCCTAATATAGATTTTTGACTCGGGGTTTTAGATTGCAATTCCTCTGAGCCATTTGGACTCCTGAGTGTCTGGGTTCCGCAAGTGATTTACCATTGCTTGCTTTTCTCTGTCATTTCATTCTGCTTTGTCTGAGCTCCTTCAAATTGCTCAAGCGCAGTGTACTCCTTGGCTTCTTCTTCACCTCTACCCCAAATTTTGCATTGGTCCTATACATTAGCCTAATTGAAAGTCCTACACTAATTAAAACATTACACCACCAATAGAATCAAGAAACAGTGAAACGTCACTAAAGGAATGAATTCATGGAAGTACATTGTGACATTTTATACTACTGGGGCAAGTACTTTATTGGATTTTTTTCAATTTGAAATGTGACAGCAGAATAGTTTAAGTGAATTTTATGGGCTCGATATTGTCAATACTTCTGGATTTATAATTTATGGCTTTGTTATCAAGCGTGATTTTTAGATCTGGTTGTTTCAAAATTTGCAAAGACTGTACTTAATGTATTTGATTTCCGTAGATATTTTGTAATTAAGTCTTCATAGAAAATTCAATTAGGTGAGCAATTGAGAGACCATCATTTTGGACCTGACGAGATTTTTTGAATTGTAGATGAACATGTAGTTCCATTTGAATGCTATTCTAATAACAAATCCATCATCTGGATTGTATAAATACAATGTTCTGCTAGAAGAATTCTCTTTTAAAATTGACATGCGCCACGTTGTCCATTAGAGCTATCGGCCATGAGGACCCTTTGATTCTTTGTTTGAACGTGAACGGGTTAGCCGAGGTCTCCAGTGACCTCATTCACGTCCGTTATGGTTTCATGGAGTCCTCAATATATATTGAAGAAGAGATATTGTCAGAATCAGGGTCACTACATTTTGTTCTCATGCCTAGGATTAGCAATGTGCATGGTCACTTGTGCAGTTTATCAGTGGGTCGTTATAGAGCGTTTGGGTTAAGCGATGATGTGATGGCTGCCTCAACGGATGTATTGACTCCCTTGTCTGATGCATCAATTGCACAAATTCCTTTATTATGAGTCATCAAAGTAGAATCCGAAGGTCCTTCTCAAAGTGATGATGAAAGTGGTCGCGGTTTGGTCTTTCCTACTGGAAAGCAGTTCTTGAGTCCAATTGTTGAATTATCCAGTGATCTAGAGGATGAGACGAGGAATATTGGTGGCCGTTGTTCTCCAATGAACCTTACGGATGGTTTGGCAAGAGATCCCTCAACCCAGTTTGCCGGCGGACGTGACAAGAGTCCTGGGAGCTCTATCCTCTCTACATTGCCTCTTTATCCAGTAGAGCATCACTTCCCTAGTGTCATGACATGTCTTAAAAAGTTACGAACTATTCAAGGGTGTAGGAACAAGCTTGCTACCATCGATTTTGATTCCATAACTTACAGCAAGATTCAATTCTTGCCAACTAGTTTTGATGGCGACATTGTTTTAGAGCTTCCGCCAGGTTGGTCTTTAGCTTCCTCCAGTTCTTCTAAAAACATGATTGGTATAAACAAACGCTATGACGGTCATGCCTAGTGTCGAACTATGACCTCAAATTTTCACAATGATTATGGTCTAAAATTCAGAAAGTCCAATTGTGTTGGTCACTTGGCATGCACGAATGATGCATGCGATTACTTGAAGCATTGCACCAAGAGAAATGAAACAGATTGGTCGGGTAATACAAGCACTCCTTTCAATATAGGATTGATTACTCCAAAGGATTCTACATTAGTTTGCAAGGTCTGCAAGCAACCACCTACTTGCGTCAATTTCTGCGACGGAAGAATTTACTATGTTGTAGGGGTAGCTGATATGTCGAGAGCTTGCATTCCTTTAGGCTCGCATAATCATCCTGTGTCTGATGGGCTTTGTTGAGATTCCATAGATACCATATTAGGACTCATTGCAAAAGAATTAGAAAAGAAACCTACTGCTAAAGCCTCTGCAATTGCTTTGGCTGCTAGCAAGGAAATTTTGGATACATTCCTGGTTCATGCAGGTGACGGACCAAAGGAAATGCTGAAGGGGAAGGCATTGAATGACATCATGGACAAGTTCTAGGTTTGTAGTTCATCCAATGTTAGAAATATTATTGCATCCTTCCGTAGCACTGGAGTTTGAGGAGGGGAGATTGATTGGTTACTTGCAATAAAGAAGCAAGCAAAGATTGAATTCATTCACGACAATGTGTTTCTGGGTCAAGGATAACAAAAAGTGTACCTATTTAAGATGTTGGTAGACGGCCCTGGAAGCAGAGTTGATCTTGTGCAGCGGATGCAAGTGGGAGGGGATCTGGCAAACTACTGGCTTATGTTCGACCATGTTAAGCGGGTCAAAGGTTGGACTACAATTGCGTGTCACTTTTATGATTCTAGGTATTGTAAGGGCATGACTATTGCAGTTTGCGATATGCAATCAGAGGATACTAATGGACAAGTCATTATGTAGACATGTCTCAATAGAGTTATGGAAAAGAATGGCGTATCCAATCCAAATTTCAAAGGCTTCATGGCAGACAGCGCACAAGCAAATTGGAATGTTGTTTGAATTGTTTATGGTTCTAGCAATCCTTCTGTGAAGATGGTGGACCGTGAACGCACCTACCTCTTTCACTGAGCTACCTCAGTGAAACAACACACAGAGAAACTCATTAAGCGCAAGTTTGAGAACCAACATATTAAGCTTTGCAGAGACTACAAAGACGCAAAGAATCCGGATGAAATAGAAAGTAGGTACCTTCAAATCAAGGCATGGTGGTGCTCCTCGGGGGCAGCAACGGAAAAATTGTTGAGGAAGCTCAAGTTGTGGTTAGCATTCTGGCACTTCCGCTACCGTCAATGGGGTGGCTCTATGGAAACTGTAAGACCTTCATTCCTCCTTCTTTACCATTCTACACAATGATACTTGGAGTTTCACAATGTGTTCCGGGATTGAACCTCTTTCCTATTTTGCCGCTTGTCCAAGATATTTCAACGGATGAGTTGGCGGATATTCTGTCCTACAATCTATCCGACACAATTCACAAGAAGTGGTTGCAGGCATCAGGGAAACGCAGAACAGACTTATACGTTGCAACATGTGATGATTGGGTGCGAGCATTCATGCAAATGACTAATTATTGTGTGTACCTCAACGGCGGCTCATCCAAATTCGGACCATCAAAACATGACTTGAAATTGAAGAGAGCAATAGCATCCATAGACAAAAAGAGAATTACCGGCGCCTTGTGCAGTATGCCTGGTGCTGAGGAAGTATGCACACGTATACCCTATTTAGAAAGAGATGAAGTTTTTGGGTCAACAAAACAAAAACTGGACATACCTATTGGGTCCAAAGGTGATTCTCATTGCCTGGATAAGGTCAATTTCTCTCACCCTAGAGTCCAATTGAGGTCTACCAAAGTTGCAGCTCCCAATGTAGAGGATTGTACCCCAGTCTTTCCTCATACAAAGCACGTTTTGGAGATAGATTGTGATCCTTCCAAATGGCACATAGCTTGCATTTCTGTGAAGTCCAAGAAGAAGTGCCATGCCATTCAGTCTCAAACGGAGGTCAAGTGCAAGATGATCATAGCTAAGGGATCGAAAGCCACCGCTGCTCCAACATACAAGGGTCAAAAATGCAAGTACAAAAGGTCAAGTGTGGAGACAGATGAATTCTGGTTTTGTCCAGACAATATCCAATGCTGTGTGATGGGTCCGAGGAGGTCTCATGTTCTCAGTCAACCAAGGATCCTTGATATATGGCCAGTGAAAATTTGTACAACCCTCTCTTCCGATGAGATTATTCTTTTTGAAGAGGCTGGCTTTCACTTACTAGAACGATAGTCCTTGTCACCGCGACGCCTTTTCACATTCTCTAAACTTTTTGAGGTTGTAGAATGGACTTACGCCAAACCTCCGCATGCTAACAAGCCTCCATGCATTTGCAATGGAAAAACATTTGCAAAAATGAGAATGCGCCAATTGATGATCACCAAAATCAGTGGGAGAGTGCCTAAATTGTTACAAGGAATATTTTTGGAGTGAACATTTTGCCATACCCCGGAATTGGAGCTGTAATTACCCTACAATCTGGGGTCAAACTTCATCACATGGTGTATCGAGTCAGCATCTCAAATTTTCTAGCTTGCACTTGCTTATATTTCACCGGTATGTTGTCTGCATCAATTGGAAAGCAAGGGAAATATGTCAATTGCAAACACCTGTACTATATTTTTTGTTACTTGTGCAAGGTGGACCAGAAGAAGGACAAGTTCATTAACACACCAAGCTTCAGTATGAATGAAGTGATGAAACTACTAAAAATGGCAAGGATGATGAAGAATACTGCCTAAAATGTCAGGATTCACATGGAGTACGTTGTTAGTGATTGAATGCAATGTTGTACTCATATGTGACAAAGTAGAAGCTTAGACTTTCAAAATAGAGTACTGTGAATTCCAAATCTACTTCTTTGAAGTACTATACGTATTTTCAAATTCCTAAATAATGACTTTCCTACAAGCAACATCAATGAATTCCAAACACTATGTCCAATGCGCCATTTTGACATATGAATGTATCTTAAACCCTTGGGTGGATTGAAAATTGAAAAATGTTCATACATTCTTGTCCATATTGGAATTTGTCATTTGTCAAATGTTTTGAAGAAGAAATTATGAATGACTCAAAAGTACAATGTAGACCTCTAATCCAGCAATGACCATATGAATATGAAGTAAATTTTGTTTATTTGTTGTTTTTTTCTTTCCCATTTCATTTACATCCTTTTTTCTTATTTTTTCGCTTCATTTACCAACAATGCTAGTATGTGAGCGCAGAGTGGTGATAGGTGCTAAAAATGAGGAAGAGTGACAAGACCAAAGTTCTGGGGTTCCTATTCATGTGTCCCATAACAATTGGCATTCTAGAAAGCGGCACTATAAGAGGTGTCATGTTCGATGGTCATACATGCTAGAGGACCGTTTGGAGGAATAGCCTTTCTCCGTCATTATGTAGAGAATTATATTCCTCGCGGTTCTCTGACATTTTGTTGAAAATATTAATTGAAGCATGTATAAATAAAGCATGTATAGAATAATAAATAAAGCATGTATAGACTTTGCCACAATTGAATTTTGGACTTTCTTCATTTGCTTTTGAAATCCATTTAGACCCTAAAACCTTAAGGTTAGACTCAATGAGAAATGACTTCCAGTCTCAACACAACACCGTCATTTATTTTTCTACATTTTCTAGGACAACGCCGTGGTCACCACCAGACTTCCCCATTTTTTTGGGAGCCAAGGTTTCTTCAAAACATTAGCCTCCATAAGAAGGGATTCTACATCTCACCATGTGGAGGATTCTTTTCTACTACAAAGAATTTGAATACCACATAAAATATTTACTAATCCACGATTATAGGATATATGGTTATAGGATATACGGTCATAGGTCCCAAATTTACCATTAATAGCAAAAAAATCAATTTTTTATCCAAAATGTATCCAAAATTCTTACCAAACAGCTTGAAATATCCAACTTATTTTTAAAAGATCCAAGGGCTCGCAAAAGTTGCGCTCACTGCTTTCAAGCTTGCGCTTTTAGGCTCACAAACTAGCGTTGTTGTAAATGAACTAAGCTAAAAGTAATTCATTTGACTTTATTTTACTTAGATTATTTAAAAAAATTAAACTGGAATTAAAAAATAGTAAAAGATTTTTTTTGTACTACCCTCTCAACGCCCCAAAAGACAAAATATATCTTCAATCTTCAAGTTTTTATTGGCAAATTGTTGGTAGTGTAAAACAAGTCTCAATTATTTGTAACCTAGGTTCTTGTAGAGTAACAAGTTTACATGTTTACAGATTTGCATGCATTTTTTGATTTTAAGAACTTGAATGTGAGAAGAATTTATAAATTTATTCAATAATGTAGTCTAATAGAGAAAAAGAGCAATCTTAATGTTTTTCCAATTTAAAGAATAGTAGGGATGGAAAAAAAACATTTTTCTAGACATTTGTAATCTTTATTCTATACAAATAAACTAGGACTGGAGAAATTTTTTAAAATTTGTGTTTATAGAAATTTTATAAGTATTACGTTCAATTTGGTGGAATTAAGAAAAAAAATTAATTAGAATGATTCCAATTTTTATGAAGATGTTCTAAACAATATGCTAATAATATGGATTGCTAAATTTCAAAATGTAATGCATACATTAAAATTTTTAATTTTCTAGAATCCAACTTGGTTCTGGATTTCAACTACTTACATTTAAAAATGAGGAGAAGTTTGAGAGAGATTTTGTTTCTCAATTTTTGAAGTTAAAAGATAATAAATATAATCTATATTCCACTATAATTACTTTGTGAATCAAAAATCATTCTTCGTCTTCTTTTAATTTTTCTTCCTTCCAAACTCTGTTTTTTGTCTCTAATTTTGATTATTTGAAATTTCTATAATTTAAAAATTCAATTGTCAAACTTTTTCACAATTAATTCCATACATACCAGACAAATTAGTCTTTACTTTTGTATGGTTAAAACTAAAAATTTCAAGCACATTGATATGCACAAAAATATAATGGTGGGACAATTCATTGAAAAACTCCATTGTCAAAAAGCTATTGCCTTAGGGGTTAACTATTACACTTTTATTTGTTATTTTTCTCTTACTTCTATTTTTTTTTTTTTTTTTAATTTTTAGTTTTCTATTTTATTTTGATTTTTTTCACTTTTCTATTTTAATCTTCTATTTTTGTTATTACTTTATGTATCAAACTAGTATAAAAGGAACTTGCTCCAATGAATTTGTATACTCTGAATTCATTTGCTCATTTTCTTCTTTATATTTCTATTTCTATTTAGATGTTTATATAATACCTAAATGTTTATGCTTTGTCTTTTCTATCAATTAATATGCAAGATACTTAGCAAGATGTATAAATATTAATAACTATTCTGCAGAATATTATATTATATCAATTTACATCTTCTCGTAGTATTTGCAAAACTTTTAATTTAGAAAGAACTATTGATGTTAGAATGTAATGCCGTTTTAAGGTAATGAATGGATGGATGGATAGAATTATAGTCCGGTTACCAGCAGTCAAGTTGGCCTTGTATAGGTCTGGATTTGTATCACAAAGGATATCACCAGGGTGTCAGACATCCAGGTTACTTCCTACTCCAAGTATGTCCCGAAACATTAAGGAATTGGCACTAGGATTTGGAGCTAGACAATTCTCTCTCCCTTTGCTGGTCTGTAAGCTATGCGCTTGTTTGTTGCATCGGAAGTCACCCCAATGTTGGTTTTTCCATGTTTTCCGCTCGAATGCCTCTTTCGTTATTGCAGCCAAGTATTATTTCAAATATAGCATATTGCTGCTTGGATTAAAAATTGTATTTTGGGATCCGGGAAGCACAAAAATTCCGGCACAGTGGAGTTTTGTTGGTGAGTTTTTCTTTTGCAATATCCAGACCTTTTTATGTAGCAAGAATTCTTCATGCTTTGCCTACATTTGTTCTTTTTTTTTGCTCACGGATTCAAAATTTTTGCGGTAAAGTCGTCACTAGGGTTTATGTGCTTTAACACTAGACACAGTCTTCTTTGAAATCTTTGAAATCACGCCAACTTTTGTGTTTTAATTGTATGTGAAAGTCTTTGCAAAGCTGGGGAGAATTTGGGTTGAGGTTAGGGTTGCGAGATTTTAGATTTTGTGACAAGAAGGGAATGAACTGAGATTTGGGATATTGGGTGGTATTGCTTTTGACTATTGGAACTAAATTGCAGATTGAAACAAGATCCCCGGCGAGCAACAAGTTAAGTGATTTGAGTTTGAGATTTGTACTCGTTTGGGACAAAAGTTGTTCGTTGGCATTGGGAAGGAGAAGTTTTGTGGACTTTAGGGTTGAGTTTTGCCTAGGTCAAAGTGAGACAATCGGGAGGGCGAGCTGTCTTTGACTTGATTTTGAAGATCTGGAAGGTATCAAAGAGCAGTTCCTCTCCAAAATAGAGTGAGTGCCATTTCTGCACATTGGCCGAGGTGTATGATAGTCTTCAATTTTGTAATTTGAGTTACAAGTTCCAAGAACAAAAGCAAGTTAACAAATTTTCAACATGACTGGATAGAGAAGGAGGGTTGAATTTCAGGGTTACAAATTTCTACATGTGTGTGTGGTTATGAATTTTGTCAGTTGTTTGGTTACAAATTTTATCTACTAATAGATAAATTTTTGTGATTAGATAGGGTTTCCATCTCTAGTCAAGGTTTGGGGTTTGGGGTTTGGGATTCAGGGATTGCAAGCACACTGTAAATAGCAAATTTTTTCTTCTCAATTTTTGTGTTTGTGAGACTTAGTTATGACAACTTCATTGGTACTCAACTTTTCAATTTGTATTTATAATTTTTGTGCTTGATAGAGTTACTTGCGATGTTAATTAGTGATCTCTAGTCAAGGTATTTCAAGCCACTGCAGCTGTAGTATAACGAAACCTGTTTGGAGCATCTAAAAGTCCAAGCTGTGGTTATGATTCCCAAGTACCAACTTCACTGAAATCTCTAGGATTGTATTGTGATTCTCTTGGGGGGGGTCTTGTACTCATACATGTGCATGCTGCATCGGTTGATATAGTCATTGAGTTTCACTATAATAAATTCAAAGCTGTATGTGTACTACAAATTTTGGCTTTTGACTTCCTTATATGTGTTCTACAGATTGGTGGTCGGGTTTGAAGCTCCACATTGCCCTTGTCAATTTTGGTGCTCTTGATTTCTTCATTGCCGTTCCTTAGTCCTACCAGGTTTTGCTGGTACGTCTCTGTTGTCTTTCCACTTCTTTGCTTCAGCTCTTGATCTTTTTCATTTTTTGCTTGAATGCTTGATTGAACATAGGAAATTGAGAAGTGTGTAATCCACAAAATTCCAAATTTCAAATTGTGCGGCAAATTTAGAAGTGTAATTTAGGGCAAATTGAGGAGTTTTTTTTAAAGAATTAGGGTTTAACGGTACATGTAGGGACATGATTTAAACGTAAGAGTCCACAATAAAGTGAACCCTAATTTTAACAACCTAATTCCACCAAAGTCACGCTTACATACGACCAAAGAATTATATAATGCACTGCCTCATATCTAAGAAAAACAAATTCAAACCACCATAATCACTTATGTCATTTCAGCGCGAGCTGCGCTGAAATGATACAAATGATTTTCTTTGGACCAATTCGTTTTATATGTATCCAATATTCTCCCTAGTTGGCGTAAGTAGAACTAAACATTGATACTATTATAATCTAACAGTTTTTAACCATTTGTAGGACAATCACTCAGCCCCTACAGCTCAGAAATAGGAAGCTACAAAATTCCTCGTCGGTTCAACGCAAATTGCGCTAAACAAGCACTATAGTGTCACAAATATAGATAATATTATAAGACTAATAGTACAATATTGTTTGCAAGGATACCTCAAACTAGTAGCAAAAAATCATTTGACAAAGAAATTTCAGCCATAGAAACCTAGTTGGTTCAGCGCAGGTTGCACAGAAGCGGCAATATAGTGACAATAAAAGCCACTATTGTGTAGATTGCATCAAGTACTTTAGTGATGCAAACATAAATACTAGTACAAATTAATTCGATTAATACCTCTGACAAAGATAAATAAATCCACATATCTCCTTACAAACTTCTCTAGAAATGATTGACGATTTAGCGGAAGTCGCGCTAAATAAACAAGTGATAATTAATAGTGTTACTATAGTTATTTGTAGTGCAAACAAGCTGTTACTTGTTCAGCGCGGCTGACGCTGAAGCAACATGTTTTCTTTAGTTTCTTCTGTTAATTAGAGTTCACTCAAACTCCTAAAGATAATTCCTTGTCATGTGTTTGCTTAGCTCAAGGCAAAAAGAACTCACAAATGAAATAATGTGATTGTATTATTTGCAGAATGGAGAACCAAATAGAAGTGCTCAAAATATACTTCAAAAGATGTAAAGTGCAGTTTATAGAAGAGGAAAGTGGAGGAGATGACCCCCTTACCGAAGGGGAGTACTGGAAGTTCAAGGATTTAGATAGAGTGGAGGCTTGGGGTTTTGTCATGATCACGATCACCAACCAATTCTGCTTTGCATATAAATTTAAGAATGCCCAAGTCTTCCTATAGCTTTCGTTCGATGAGAAGGTCAAAGACGTCAAACCAAATGCTCATCCAACGATAAAAATCAAGTGCGTGACAACAATACCTGCAGTAAAGATCAATACCACTTTGCAATCTGCATCAACTCTATGCTTATTTCGTTGAACATGACCCCTTTCCTCAGAAGCCTCAAAAATAGTCCATTCAACAATGAAATTAAAGAGCTGGAAAAGAAATTGGATAACAATGAGTGGTAGAATGCCAATGAGACGCCACTGGATTGGAAGCATCTTTGTGGCAAAATCCGAGGTTTATTTGGTGACTTTAATATATTAAGGGGAAGATGCAAATGCATAATGTACTCAACAGGCCTCGCTCCATCTTTAAGGACATACAAAACCAGTACATCAATCAAAGCTCTAGGCTGAATGTGGCAAAAGAATCTGGAGGAAGTCGTGGATATAAGAACGCTATGCAGTTGTCTCAAGAAACTACGCAAAGGAAAGGAAAGAAGGCTGCTATCACCCTGTCCAAAGTGGTACCGCAGGCAAAGTCCTCTGAGCAATCCAAAATTGCAAAAGGGAGTTACGTAGATGAGATGGAAAACATCCTCTACTCTTGGGCGACTGAAAAGAAGCCAGACTATGAGCACGTCAACAAGGTTTATAAGAAGTTTTGGACAACTTGTGAGGACGCGTGTATCTTGAAGATTGATGACAAGAAGAAGATTGACATCTCCTAGCTCATTGAGCCCCCTGCAACATTCAACATCCAGTCTAAGCAGATCAACATCATTGAAGACTTGGTTAACTACCTCTTGAATATCCCCGACAAGAGCACAAAGCAGACGCCATACGTCATGCTAGTTGGGCACACCACCAAATCCACAAAATGGGAGGAGATAGAGGGAGGAAAATTCTATATCATCAATGGACAGCACAATGTTGCAACCAACAAGTTCATGTTTGATGACGAAAACAATGTGGACAAAGAAGATAGGGAATACTTCCAAAAATGGAATTGCTTTGTTGTGTGGTCAAACAACGTAGAGAAGCTCCAAGGCATCTCCACATATTACAACTGCACCAACCACTTTGTGGCAGTGCAGTTGTCTTGGCAACAAATATACTTAGAGCACGGTTAGTATGGGAGGCCATAGAAAAGCCAAAGAATCCAACACAAGCGCTCTCTGTGCGGACCATTTCAATTACGAGACAGACAATGGAAAACCGCAGAAACATTAGAGAAAATTTTAGGCCTTTAGAGGGCTTCTCCACAATCCTCCAAGGTACCCTAAAATTTACTTTTTTTTTTGCTCAAAAATTCATTTTTCCCCTATGTCTAACTAGCTGAAACTGCAGCGGCAGTGGTGCAGGAACCCATAATTTTGAATAAAAAATAATTAAAAAAAAAGTTTAATCTAAAAAAAATATTTAAAAAAAATTAAAAAACTAAAAGAACACCAAAAAAAAAAAATTTTGCAAAACTTAACTGCTCCGGCGAGCAGTCAGAGACTCTAACTGCTCACCAAGAGCATTTTCAAAGTTGACAGGCCATCCAAGAAATAGCATGGCATGTCAACTTCAGACGGCCCTCCAAGGGGTTGAAATTTTTTTAGTGCAAAGACACATTCTAAGTATGTAATTTAGCTCTAGTTGAGCTAAAGTGCTACATTGCTACTTTATTTTCTTCACATGTCTTTTCTATGTGGCTGTAATTCTCACTTGAATGTCTTGTATTTGTTCTAGGAATTTGAGAGGGAAATGCTGGTATGCAAGCGGGGAGCAAGGATTAGTGAGCGGGGATTTGAGAAATTTGTAATTTTTTTTTGGAGCCAAGAAAATAAGAAAAAAAATACACTATATTTTAGAATTTAATGGATGAATTTTGAAAAAAACGGTTTAGGATTTTGAAAAAAATGGATGGAAGTTTGAAAACAATTATTGATAAATGTTGGAAAATTGGATGATAGTGGATGAAAGTGGTTGGATAAAATGGATGAAAGTGATTGGGTGAAATGGATGAAAGTAATTGGTTGAAAGTGGTTGGTTGAAATGGATGAAAGTGGTTGGATGAAATGGATGAAATGGATGAAAGTGACTGGATGAAATAGATGATAGTGGTTCAGGGTTAGCTTTCTAGAAATAAATGAAATGCATTTGGATTCACTTCTACTCGCCCGCAAGGGCTAGTTTAGATGCATTTCAATTTCCTTCCACTCGCTCATGCATGTCCGGTGAAATGCATTAGAATTCTCTTCCATTCATCCGCACGTATCCGATAAAATGCATATGGATTCTCTTCCATTCATTGGAGGGTCAAGGGACTGACTAATTGGCCTTTAGACAACTAGACCGTAAACTCATAAACATAAGCAGAAGGAAGTGGAGTCTATATTATACTTAGGTTAGGAAGAAATAGAAGTAAAAGATTTAACATTTGGAAAAAAAAAATCATTCAACTAAAAATGGTTTTGTTCGTTCTATAGAAACAATTTCCATGGAAGTAACTTGTTCTCTAACCGTGGAGGTGTAGGGTTCTTGCAACCTTAGGTTTAGCATTGAGGATAAATTTTTCAATTTCTCAATCAATTTTTCCACTGCAACCTACAGAGGTGGTATTTTGTAGGTCTTGGAGCGTGAGCCACAAAGTTACAAAGTTTAGTGTTTAACCCCTAAAGGACCAAGCTGCATTTTTTGGCAACATAGCAATTTTGGGCAATCCACTATGGATGGAATTTTTATTTTTTTTCTTTCAAAATTTTACAAAACATGTGCTTGAGGAGTAGCTTTAAGGCCCAAAAAATTTCATAACTATCAACTACATAATTAAAAAGTTATTGCATGATATGTGGTTTTCTTTGAACTTTGGGCAGCCTGGGCAACTCAAAAAATTTCCTTAAAAATGAATTTTCAAGAAAATAAAAATTTGAACTTGGTTCTTTAGATTTATATATACATGATCAACTTTGAATCATTCAATTTCAATCTATGAATCAAAAGTTATAAGGATTTTAAGTTTGCGGGTAGTTATAGTTTTCAAAGACTCCATACCTACACCATGCTAGACATGTAGGGGTCTTTGATTGCAATAGTTTATGGTTGTTGTGTTTTTGATAAGTGTTATATTCATTTACATTGTCTCTAATATCCATTCGGTTTTTGAATTGTACTCCTAACTAATTGACCATTGGAGAATGTACAAGAAGTTATGGAAAGGTCATTGGTAAACCTCAATGTTTTTTAGGAGGAAATGGACAAAGAATGGGATTGGCCATCTCAAAAATCATGTTGACTTTTAATCCTCATGGCCGGACCAAAAGCAATATTTGTAGGGACTGATAGGTCCCATCAATAATTGAAATCTAATCAGAAGCCTAATAATTTGATACAAATCCAAATTTAAAAAAAAAATTCTTTCATAAATTAGAGCCCTTGAAGCCCCTCTTGCCACCAAAAGGCCTCGGTATAATGTATGAAGTCAGAACTTTCAAAACAAAAAAATATTGCTCTTGACGATACATTGAGAGATTCAATTAAAAAACATCACAAAATAAAAATCAATAAACTTTGTAAGGTAGAGCCCCAAAGGCCACTATTGCCAAAGAAAATGAGGTGATCATTGAGGGGCTCATGCAGTTCTTAGGGAGATCACTTAGTGTATCTATAACAAACCATGTATGTTAAAGTGATTTTTTGACCCTCTATATATTTTTTAATAAATTATAATTTCAACATATAACTTTGAAGTTTGTTTAATAATAACTATAGGTTTCTATTGTCAATAATTTCCAACTCAAATAACAATTGAAATGATTTCTACAATAGGTTGAATAATGAATTGAAATGGATGTTTTTTAACTCAAATATTTATAGAGAATAAATTTTAGATGACCATTGCATCATTATTAAAAAATAAATAAATTTTCTATAGGATATTATTTTTAGCAATTTTTTGTTCATTTTTTGGACAATTTTCTTAATATAAAATAGGCGTGTGAAAGTGATTTTCAGCTCTACAATGTATCTTTTTACTTCAAATATTTGTAACTAATTATATTTATTAAATAAAAATATCAATAATTCAAAACATAAACTTTCAAAGTAGGAAAATCTAGACATATTTCTTTTCTTTTCTTTTTATTTAAGTTTTCGGATATAATATACGGGGTTTAAAATCTTAAAACATATAGTTTCTAATAGACACTCTAAGTGATCTTCCTAAGATGCAGCTAGTCGGAACCTCTAAAATAAAAATCAAGAACAAATAAAACTTGAAGAGATGAAAAATAATGACATGAATAATACAAAAAAATAAATAAAATCCCAACAATAAGAGTCTTCAAAGACCTTCTTGCCACCAAGAAGCCTTAGGATGGTCCACGGTCAAAAGAACTCAATTTAAACGCCCCAACTCTTAAAACATTTCAAGATTCAATTAAAAGCCATCATGTATTTTTTCTTAAAATTCTATAAGCTAGCGCCTTTGAAGCCTCTTTTAGAATTGAGAGGCCTTTTGTTGGTGCAGAGTCATGGAAATTTTACAAACATTACCCAGCAAATAACAAAGTTTGACTAGATTATTTTACAGCAATTAGAATTTAAAAATAAAAAGCTGCATGAGATAGTGCCCTCTAAACCCCCTCTCGGCATCAAGAAGGGGTTTGGAGGGTACTACTTCATGCAATTTTCACAAATATTAATCAACAACTAATGATGTTTGACAAGATTCACTTCACAACAAATAAAATTAAAAATAAAAAGTTGCTTGAAGTAGTGCCCTTCAAACCCCCTCTCAGTGCCAAAAAGGGGTTTGGAGGGCACTACCATTAAAGAAATAGTCGAGCCTCTAGAGGGCCACTTTGCAGCCCTTAGAGGACCCCAAAGTTTACCTTTTTTTTGGCTTAGGGATTTATTTTTCTCCTATTCTTGTTCACCTTCCGTCAAGCTGTCGAATGATTGTCAGTGGCTCCAAATCCAAGTTTAAGTGTTCAATAATCAAGGTTAAGGTACTCTGATGCACCTTAATTTCATTATTGAACACCTTTAATTTGGATGCTAATTGAACTCAAACCAGCTTGTGGAAAATAAAGCAAATGTCCAAAATAGTCCAATGACCATCTACCATCAACAAAAACTTTTGATGGCAATGTGAAAGACTTACCTCATTGACATTAAGTGAGAAGGAAGGGTGGATAGGTTGTTATTACAAAGAAATCAATTGCCCATCATGACTCCTCAAAGAGTATCACATAATTTGAAGTTGAGAGCTTGGTTGCTCATTATCAAAACGTAGAAATTGTGTTAAAAGTCAAATTTCAGACCTCATTTAGGCATAGTAGAGTAACTTTTTTCAAAAAGCTTTGAACATAAATAAATTGGATAATCAAGCAAAGTTTTATCTCCATAAAACCATTTGAGGTTTTGAGACTTCAGTAAAAATTGATGGACAAATTTTAGATAGGGTCTCTGAAAATGTCCAAAAAAATGTCTCTTCCAGCCCCTCTTTGAAATTTCTCTACAACTTTTAGTTGGAAGTTGGAAACCTCAAACCAATTGTTGGAGATGAAGTTTAGCTTGAATCTCCACATAAATTTAGTTTAAGGTTTTCTGAAAGTAGATATTCTACTATGCATAAATGAGGTCTGAAATTTGACTTTTAACACAATTCTTGCATTTGACTAAACTATGAGCGGTTGAGCTCCTATTGTTCCTAATTTACATATCCCACATGGATTGTCTTCCCTACTACTACCCCTCTAGTATAAAGAGCTCTAATTCTCATCATCATCCACCAAAAACTAAGTAAGTCACATCTAAAGCTTTGTACCCTAACAGCTAGCTTTAGAACCCAATACCCATGGCTTACAATTACATCATTTGTTAAATTTGCCAATTAAACAAATGAAGTAATTTTAAATCAGATATAAAAAGAAAATGTGCATGAGGTAGTGCCCTGCAAACTCCCTCTTGGTACCGAGAGGGTGTTTAGAGGGCACTACCTCATGCACATTTTCTTCTTAAGATTCAAACTTTTTAGAAATCCTATTTTTTTTTAAACATGTTCAAATAAATGTGCATGAGGTAGTGCTTTGCAAAAACCCTCTCGGCACCAAGGGGGGGTTTGGAAGGCACTACCTCATGCACATTTTCTTCTTAAGATTCAAACTTTTTAGAAATCTTGTTTTTTTTAAAACATGTCAATAAATGTGCATGAGGTAGTACTTTGCAAAACCCCTCTCGATACCAAGAGGGGATTTGGAAGGCACTACCTCATGCACATTTTCTTCTTAAAATTCAAATGTTTTAGATATTCTAATTTTTTTTTTAACATATTAAAGAAAATATGCATGAGGTAATGCCCTGTAAGCCCCCTCTTGGTACCGCAAGGGAGTTTGGAAGGCACTACCTCATGCACATTTTCTTCTTAAAATTCAAACTTTTTAGATATTCAATTTTTTTTAGAAACATGTTAAAATAAATATGCATGAGTTAGTGCCCCCAAACCCCCTCTTAGTACCAAGAGGGATTTTGGAGGACACTACCTCATGCAGATTTGTTTTTTATAATTTGTATTCTTAACTTCTAATTTTTTTTTAATGCATGTTAAAAAAAACATGCATGAGGTCTTGCTATCCAAATCCCATCTCAGAGCGGAGAGGAGGTTTGGAGTGCACTACTATTTTTTTAAATGTTTTTTTAAAAGGTTTGAATTTCTAAAATGTTTGAATTTAGAAATAAAAAGTGTGCATGAGGTAGTGCCTTCCAATCTCCATCTTGGTCCCAAGAGGGTATTTACAAGGCAATATCTTATGCATATTTTTTTAAATGTTTTTTTAAGAACTTAGAAGTTCTAAGAAGCTCAAATTTGAAAAGAAAATGTGTATGAGGTAGTGCCCTTCTATCCCCTTTTTGGTACCAAGAGAGGGTTTAGAGGTCACCACCTCATAGAACATTTTAATTTAAACTCTGACTTTTGAAAAATGAATCTAGTCAAACTATATTAGTTATTGATTATTGTTTGTAAAAGTTGCATGAGGTAGTTCCCTCCAAACCTCGTCTCGGCACCGAGAGGGGGATTGGAAGACAACGACACTAGCGTGTGAGCCTAGAAATGCAAACCTACGAGCCTTGAGCCTAGATTTCCTGACCCTAGAGCTTGGGAACAAAAATGGAATTGTAAAGATTATCCTTTAAGATTTTGAGAATAAGTGGTATTTTTTAGAAAAAAAAATTGAATTTTATGAAATTTGGTTACCTTCAACCGTGGAAAATATATATACTCGATAATCGTGGAAGATAGAATAGTCCACTAAACCCAAAAAATTTCATCAAAGTCTTCAAGTAAACTACTCAATCAATCCAAATATTACTTCACTAGATACACTATCAATTTATTTCCTTTCAAAAATCCA
This sequence comes from Neckera pumila, assembly GCA_963969595.1. NCBI lineage: Eukaryota > Viridiplantae > Streptophyta > Bryopsida > Hypnales > Neckeraceae > Neckera > Neckera pumila. The sequence goes on from OZ018418.1 coordinate 6,266,448, forward strand.
ATTAGGAATTTTAGAACTTTGCATTTAATAAGACTTGCAAAATTAGAAAAACTTGCCATTTTCGGCCTTCATAAACTATTTCTCAACAATATGTCTTATATCACTAATTAACCTCCAAACAAACTTTGGAAGCAAATATAGATATGAAAACATATTCTAAAAAGAATGCTAGTAACAACTATAGTACTGCCAGAACTAGTATGAACTTCTCTAGTTAGCCAATTTGAGAATTCCAGCTCTAATAAGGAGCAACTTCACTTCATTGAAGCTGAAGCTTAGGGCATGAATGAACTGGTCTTCCTTGGAATTCATCTTACAGAAATACCTAAAAAGATAATATAGGTGTTTGCAGTTCACATATTGCGGTCTTCGACCACCAATTGCAGCCATGTCAACAAATCTAGGGCAAGAACATTCTGGGAACATACTAATAGAAATGTGGTAAATATTTGAAGAACTATCAGTTCCAGTTTCCAAACATATTATGGCTCCAAGCCCTGGAAATGGTAGTATAGTAACACTAATGATGCTTCCCTTCACATTTCCAGCGCTCTCTCACTTGTTTTGATGTTCAGTTGTTAGTGCATTTGAGATCCTTTGAATATTCTTTCCCTTCCAAGTCACTGGATATTGATCTGGGTTTGCAGGGCTTCTATGCTCAAATGTGGTAGGCTCAAAAACTCTCGCCATGGTGAATAGACAACGTGGAGACATATCTTCACGTGCTTGTAGACAAAAACCCGCATCTTGAAGAAGAAGCGTCTCTTGCCTTGTTAGATTTGTGCCTATGAGGATTGGCCAAACTTCTAGAACTTCGGGCCAGTCTAAAACCCATGAGCGTTGAGATCCCATCACATATCATCCTATGTCATCAGAACAAAACCAGAAGTCAGAGACAATCACCTTAGTAGAGTTATACTTTCTTACGCCCAAGGTAGGTTGGAGCTAGAGTGCCGTTGGAGTTGGATTATTAATTTGCAATGCGAGCAAGGCATTTTTTCTTGGTTCTACGTTGCTGGGCGTGACACTTGCAGTAGACTTGTGGGACATTCTTTCAATGTGCCATTGTGACACATCACAATCTGACTCCATTACCAAGGTGACATGAGGAACTTCTCCAACGTTGGCAGTGATTGAAGTTGGCTCTAATGCTAGAGAACAAGTAGATTTAGATCTTATTTGAACTCGAGTTGTGAAAAATTAACCTTTCTGGTTGATGTGAATCATCATCTGAGCTGCTGGGAAGCTCCAACTTCCTCTTCAAACTTCCAAACACCTCTTCTTCCTCCAAGTGTGGGACCCGAGTGGCCATTTCATGAACCCCTTTCAATTGGTTCAGAGCCGCCATCAACTTCTTTGGATCTCCACTTTGACAAGCAACTCTCAATTTCAACTCTTATTTTGAAGGCCCACTTCCAAATGCTGATCTATTTAGATATGCTTGATAATTTGTCATCTATATAAAGGCATGGATGCTATCATCACATATAGCCGCGTACAAACTGTTTCCGCGATTTTCTAACTATTGTAACCATTTGTTGTGAACAGTTTTAGACATATTGCATGATGGAATATCTGCCTCTTCCTCAAGTGTCATTCCCTGTATCTATCAATTCTATCAGTTAGATCATGCACAATTCAAATTATAGCATTCAAAAATTATGACAAACATAATTTGTGATTTGATAAGAAAGACTCACTATTTGCCAAAAGCCACCCCACTATCAATATCTAAAGTGCCAAAAAGCCAACCAAAGATCCAATTCTCAAATTCCATGTTCTGAAGCCACTTTAGCTGATAACCACCATGCTTGCATTGTAAAGTACCTTGTCTCTGCTTCTTCCCTTGTCTTGACATCCTTGTATTGCTTGTAAAGTTGATCATGCTAGTGTTGCAAGTCTGGCTTTATAATTTTTTGAACATGCTTGTGGAGTGAACTGGTCCGGTGCAGTAGACATATATATTTGCAATTCTCCATGGATTTTTTGAGGTCGCCTGATCCAAATACAATCCTTATAGCATTCCAATTTGCCATTGCATTGTCCGCCATAAACCCCTTGAAATTTGGATTCTCCATTCCATGTTTCTTCACAAGAGCAATCAAACATCTCTATATAATGCACTGAACCTTTGTATCCTCCGATTGCATGTCGCACACGGCAATCGTTTGAACCTTAAAGTATCCCAAGTCATAGACATGACAAGCCATTGCTGTCCAATCCTTCACGCGCTTCACATGATCAAACATCAACCATGCATTCTCAAGATCACCATCCGGTTGCATCCGGCAAACTAGATCTACTCCACTCCCAGGCCCCACTGCAAGCATTTAAAAAAGATAAATCTTCTCCTTTCTTTGACCCGGAAATGTACTGTCGTGATGGTATTCAATAGTAGAGTCCCGCTTCAAGTTCATAATTTGGTAGATGATCCCACCAGTACCAATATTCTGGAATGAAGAAATGATATAGGCATCTCACGTTCCTCACGTTTGGAGAACTCAATATTTGAAACTTATCCATAACCTCGCTAAGTGCTTTCCCCTCCAAGATCACTTTAGTTCCAAGCCCTTTGTGAATCAAGTAGCTCTCAAGGAACTCCTTGCTAGTTGCTATAGCAATTGCTGAGTTTGTTGTTGTTGGAGTCTTTGATACCTTTGCCTCAATGAGTGTTGATATTGTGTCCAATGATTTGCGACAAGTACCAAGAGCAACCTCATGAAAATATGTTCCTAGATGTATGCACCCTCAAGTTGTTCCGTCCTTGCTCATAACATAGTAAATTTGAGCTTGACAAACATTTACACAAGTAGGAGGACTTCTGCATATCCTATTAAGGATGGTACTACCTACTGGAGGATTTCCACCAATTTTGAAAGAGTTCTTAGAACATCCAGACCACTCTATTTTGTCTCTTGAAGATGACCTAGTCAAAAAGTCACAATTCAAGTTCGTACTCACTAATTGTCCAACGCAATGTGACTTCCTAAAGTCAAGTTGTCTAAGTTATGGATGTTAGTGGTGAAAGTCCTACACTAGAGGTTCCCATCATAACGCTTGTCCATCGCATCAAGCATAGTACGTGATGCTTTATATGATGAAGCACTCAGTAGTGGTGGCAATTGGAAAACAACATTTCCATTGTAAGATGGCGGTAAACATTGTACGGGATAGAAAGGAATTTTATCAAAGTTTAGGCTAGCAAGCTCATTTCTAGCCTCTTGAATATCACCTAGATGACGCAAGCACTGAAGAAGACTAAGTTTATCTTGAAAGATAGGAAGAATTGAAGGAATTGTTGTCGTTGCAAGCTTCCCAGAAGAATGTGTCATAGGCTTATGAGGTGAATCATTGTTTGACCCACTAGAGAGTTCTATAATGGGCTCTAACCTCTCTTGTTTAATGGAGCGCAAAATGGGAGGTGTAACATGTACATATTCACTTGCCAAACTTGGACCCTCCAAATAAGTGCGGGTGTCATATGACATATCTACTGTAGAAGTAGTAGAATGACAACTTAGAATCTCCGTGGATGCTGCCATGAGGGGAGGCGAGACTCTAAAAGCTCTGAAAGGACCTAAAGGGAGCATCCAAAAGTGTCCATCTTCTCCTAGAAACTTCTTGAATAGGATGGATTCCTTCAATTGACCAGAATCTGAGAGAACCTCTTCTTTGACATATATTCAAGACTTAATAAATGTGAACCTAACATGTAGCATATGACTAGAAACTATTGCTAATTCCAGTTCATTTGCAGGCAATACCAAAGGAACCCTAAACCATCAGCTCTAATCGATGCTGTTCTCTTTTAAATCAAATCATTGCAGTCAATTTGCTACAAAAAATATTATTGATAGCAGAAGAACGTCTCACACTCTTATGTACATGATAGTATTTGATATTGAACTGTTGTGATTTCCAATAAAAAATGAACTAAATGTAAATAATCTAAAGAATACTTGTAGATGTAGACGACATTGTACATTTGCATTTACTATTAATGGTGGTAAATGCTCAGCAATGGCACCGGGTCTTAATCCAAGATTAGATCAGACCATTATTGAGTAGCTAATTTTTTGAATGACATTTGGTGCGCTAATCCCCATGAATACTTTTTAGCAAAATCTAGGCGGCACATTCATGACAAAAATAGCATCGATAGCTATAGAGGTGCCATCATTTCAAATTCAAACTAACTTTATAGTTGTGCATTTGTCTATAATAAACTTGAATAGTTTAAAATACTTCCACTCATCCATTCCTCATTGGTAGTTTCATTTGAATTGTAGGACTCCAGAGCATCATTTTCTTTGTCTTTTAGAAGGATTTGGATTTGTATTGCATTTAGGAGCGTACTAGATATTTGATTTTGTAAACTTAGAAAATGTCCTAGTTGCACTGGGTAGTCAGAAGAGGAAACAATACATACTAATTTGTTCACTTAGATATTCTATGCCAAGAGCATAGCTACAGTCCTTGATGAGATCAAGCAAAGTCCTGGCCAAGATTAAGGAATACTCTTTTAGGGGAACCCGGAAAGCTTTAGAGTTTGAGAGTCATTCATCAACAACGGAGGCAACCATCTTGAAAGTGTTGAAGAAGATTTGAGTCCAATTCAAGAAGAAGTAAGTCAGTCATTTCCATCTTGCTTTGGTTGTTTGAGATGTTGGTTGAATCTTCATTTATATTCATCTCTTTGAATTCAATTTTCTTTAACTTTATTTTCCATTTTATGTTGAGCTTCAAAACTACCTGACTTAGAAAAATGGCTTAAGAATTCAATACTGAATAATTGTTGATGTTGCTTCTTGAACCTAATGAAGTAGGTGAGTCAGATTTTTTACAATTTTTGGAAACTTGCTTGTCTACATTGAGGTATAACACCTAATTGCAACTCTTGTCGATTGACAACACCTTCAACATAGCCTTAAATGAACACTTTGAAGTGGTAAGATTACCACAACTTTTTGAGTGCAACCGGTGAGAGATGAGTTTTTAAAGCAACCAATGAAAGTCTAGACAATTTGTAATTTAAAGGTGTCCATGCAAGGTCAATAGGCAATCGTATGTTTTCAACTTCAAAACTTTATAGAATATTACTAGTACCAAAAAATTACGAAACCACTTGGGGTGCATTTCTCATGAGTGATGACTTTGTGAAGTTTTGGATAACTTCATAAAAAAAATTGGTCATTTGATCTTTAAAGGACCGAAACTTAAAAATGTCTCGTCCAAGTGTTGTATACTATCATGAATGGACCCCAAGTCATATTAATAATGAATCAAATTAACAGAAACTTAGAACCTCACAATAAACTTATATGACGCTCACCCATTCAAAACTAAGTCGCGGTGCCAGCACATTGTGATTGAGCACAAATGGTCAGGCCTACAAGAATGACGGGCTTTTGAAAATTCCTGTGGATGAGGTTGTCCAAGGGTGCATATGGTGGTTTTAGGGTTAAGGACCTTGACGCTAAATTTTTGGAGTACCTCCTATGCTCCTCTAGTTTGATGAATGAATAGCACATTTATAATAAAGTGGCAACTTGTAAGTATTGCGCCAAACTTGAACAGTCACTCATTAGATTGAGCAACTTAATTTAGAGTTGTGGGCATTGTGTTTTAATTTTGCAAATTGTTGATTCTTCTAATCTTGAAGACAAACTGCACAGGAAATTGGAAGAGAGAATGTTGCAAAGGGGTGCGGTACATTTTAGAGATGTCTCGTTAGAGAACCGTAACTCGTAGCAACGCAACGCAAATGGTTGCACCTTGTGTGAAGGCAAGAGGGAATGGTGCAGGTACAAATTCAAATCCGCCACAGCCCAGTACAACTTCAAGTCCGATGCGGCAAGCATTAGTAAGTCCAACTTATCATTTTGCCTTTTCTTAGAGCGTCGTGGAGGTGTGTCAATTTTCATTTCGATACCAAAAGATCTTAGTCGTTTATACCGTTGCAACTTTTGAAAGTATAGGCACCATGCCACTATTGCGTCTTTATTGTAACCCTAAAAATTTAGCTTTTGCAAATAAAACGCCAAGGTGGTGGCGAATTTCTATCCATTGAAGCTCTGTGTTAGGTTCCCTGACAAGGTCTTATTCTAGGTTTTTCTAGCATAGTTGCTACAATTTGTGCAACCTGTGCAATCTTTGCATTTCGGATGTCTCCTTCAAAATCCAAATTAGCTTATCCTCCCTCAGAAAACGTAAACAATGAATACTCCATGCTTTGGAAAGAAACATCATTTAATACATGCTGGAATTACTAGTGAATGCACGGATTTTGAACTTATCGTATTGTCATTTTTTGAATGCAGTAGACGTGTGTAAATTCTTCTCTCGATAACAAAAGACCTTTTCATAGTTGTTTGCGCAGTTGCAAATTTTGAGAGCATGGGCATTGAAGAATTAGTTTGTTGAGATTTGGTTTGATTTGGTTTGTTTGAGTGTTGGTTTTACAAAGATTAGAGAATGCCAAAAGTTGTTGTTGCCTTGGAGTTTTGTTTTGTTATATCCAATTTGTTGCATTAGGTTGAATCAAGTAGAGTTTGATCCCATTTGTAATTGGATCCCATTAGATTGAATGAACATGGATTGAGCAATTAGAATTTTGTTCATAAATTAGAAAGGTCTATTCCTCTTTTGTTATCTTCCCATTCATTTCCTGTAGACTTTTGTTCGACTAATTCTTTCCATTCTAAATATGCATAATCTATATCGCCTCTTTTTCCAAATAAAAGTTTTGGTACAATTCATAATCATTATGGTGAAATTAAAGCTACAATTCATAATCATTATGGTGAAATTGTGAAAGAGGGAGATACATTAATAACTTTAGTATATGAAAGATTAAGATCAGGAGATATTATTCAAGGGCGGCGCTCTACCAACTGAGCTATATCCCCTATACCCAAGCCAAGTGAAGCATGCATGAACGTGTTTTTATAATTTCCCTTGGCGCCTTTTGGTAAATCTTGAAGATCTTTTACAGAACCTCCTTCAGGAATTACTTTATTAACCTTAATATTCAAGTCTTGTATAATTAATTTTTTCTATTTCATATATTTTTAGATTTTGTTCTAATAAACGAATTGTCTTTTCCGTAAGTACTGGATATCTTACTTCATCCATTATTATTCTCTTCTCCCTCTTATCCAAAAATATTTTATGTTTTTTTATTAATTGGAGAACATCCAAAAGATCAATTGGAGAACATCCAAAAGATCAATTGGACATGGATATTGCTGCTCTTTTTCTACTAAATTTCATAGACATATAGAACTTTGAGAATTCTTTAGCAAGTTAGGTTTTTATCTTTTGTTACCAAAAAATGTTTTGATGCTTGTCCCTCATGCATCAAAATTAAAGTTTGTTTGAGAGTAGGAACTTAGAAGAGACACTTTATCTTCAAAGGTCAAATGACCACAAGATTTGATGAGGTTATTAGCAAACTCAAGAGAATCTAATATGCAATCCAAGTCATTTCGTAATTTTTTGACACTTTACTAATATTTTCGAAATTCATAAAGTTGAAAACATCGGTTTGTGTATTCACATTGAATGGAAACTTTTGAAGTACAAAATATCTAAACTTTCATTAGTTGCTTCAAAAATCTCCTCACTTCTAATTGGTTGCACTCAAGCAGTTGTAATGGTTTTAAATCTTTGAAATAGTCATTCAAGGCCATTTTAAAGTTGTAATGGAATAGAAAGTATTGCAATTAGATGATGCTAGAATACATATTTTTGTTCATATTAAAGGTCTGTGATGATCAAATGCCAAGTGAATGATGAATTGCTCATTATTGAAATCTTTGACAATTTAAATATAGAGCTATAGGTCTTGCTCTGTCAAAGTCCTTTGGTACCAAAAGATTGTAGCCCCTTCTTCTTTTAAACTACCAAACCCTAAAACAATTTTGAGAATATTGGTTAAAGAGTGCCATCTATCTGACTAGTACTTTGTATTTTTTTAATATTTCATTTTTATTGATTGTAATTGGACTTGGGTATTCAAAACTTCTTGCAAGAGTATTAAATTCTTCCACCATGACTGTCACTAAATACAAGATTTTGTCATGTAGATTTCTACAACAAATGCAAATCTAAATGGCATGGAAACTGTCCATTTCATCAATGAGGTTAGCAAATCTCACTTTAACCTTTGGTTATTTTTTGTTGTGATAGTGGCAATATAACATTGTATGAACAATTAGTAATAACATGCTTGACTTGTATATATGAGTAGGGCACTGGAACTCAAGATCAGAGTTTTATTGTACCAATTGTTGCCAAGGCTTACCGGTAAGCCTTGATGACTTTTTCTTGGAGTTATTGATTTGTATTAGGAGAAATTTTTATTTTTATATTTATCTTTTTATATATGTCTCTTTGTGACAGTGATTTTGTTTGTAGGAACCTTGCACACTGAGTGGGTCTCAATTGCAAGGCCAAAATCAATTAGGCAGCATAGATAGTGCGGAGACTAAGCAACTGGAAATGGGAGGCGATGATGAAGATGTAGAGTCCTTGGAAGAAGATGAGGACAATGTTGCAACAATATTTGAGCATGACATTTGTCAAGAACAGAAGGTTAATTTAGTGGGGACCATCAATAGTTTACGTTTGAAGCCCCACTATTTATCAAGGCTCCGAATCCCATTGTGTCGGCTTGTTCCCATGCCTATGGTTAGGCCCACTTTTGCATGTGATCTAACAAAATTAGAGTAGGAGTTTAGCTATGGCTGTTGGGAAGGTGCTTGCGTTTTTCTACGTGTCCACTAAAAATGAGGCTGACGAGTCTATAGAAGTGTCAGAGCAAGATTCCAGTAGATGGAAGGATAAATGGGAGGAAGAGAAAAAGAAATTTTCTGCTCCTTTGCAAAAAGTAGGCGAGCTCCAACATTTGAAGAATTCCAAATTCTTAATTTGCGATGGTAACCATTATCACAAAGCTTGGATGAATCATATTGCAAAGCAACATCATGCAGAAGAAGATTGGCACATTTTGGTAGACTACATTGGATTGGAAACAAAAGGCAAGATTGGGGCTGTCATGCAATCCTTGCATGACATTAAGAAGTGAGAATTTATTCCTTTGTATTGCACATTGCAATTGTTGGTCAATTTTAATATGTATCAATCTAACACACATTCTTATTGGTTTGTCAGACAAATAGAGGATGCCCATGTAAAAACAAATTTGGTACATACTTTGTACCAAATCCAGAAGTACGGAAGTTTGGAAGCTGACAAGTTCAATAAAATCCTTAGTGCATCAGATTTTCGAAAGTGCTAACAGAATGTAAAAAATACTTGGTACTCAATGCAATTGGAAGTGTTTATAGCTTTTATTTTCAGGTATGTATTTAAGTATTCATTAGGCTCCACTTGTTTTGTTTTCTTGTTTATGTATTTTTTGTGAAAATAAGAGTTGATGTATTTTAATTGAACAATTTAATGTGCAGCATGAAATTGGAATTGCGGCAGATGCTGCTATCTGTATTTATCATGAGAATACTATTGAGGCGGACATTATTGTAGAGGATATTGCAACAGTAATACGAAAAGGAGCTAAAAGACAAAACTACCAAGATGTACTCAAAACTTACGAAAACAGTGACAGTCGCAAATCCATCTCACTCCCAAGTGGTCTATTGAGGTGAATAACAAGTGCAATTTAATTTATATTGAAAAATATATACTTCATATTTAATAATCCTGGCAAAATTATTTTACCTCTAATATTTGTTTTGAGTGATTAGATTGGGAGGCATTGGAGTTTGAATGGGGATCCGAAATTGACGCTTGACAAGCTTCAGCTTCTTGCAAACTCCAATGCTGAGTCTATTTACAAGGTTCGTTGGCTCAAGTGGTGGAATTCTTCCCCTCCAACAAGGGAGGCTTGCCGATTTCCACTTAGACCTGTGAATGAAGATCGATTGATGTCTTTCTTGCACAAAGCTGTGGAGTATGCAAAGGTGAGTGCATGTGGTCATTGTCTTTTTTATTTTATTGCTCTGTGTGTAAAATGGCTACGATTTGTTGGATTCAACATTGACTAAAGTTACATTTGCTTATTGAATTCATTCAAGAGTGTCGTTTCAATTCTTTGTGATTATTTGTGCAGATTGAGGAAAATGCTCAAGAATCCTTTGAGCTCATTGTGAACAAAGATAACATACCTGTGGACATGAACTCAGTACTTGAGCCAAAGACCATATCTGAATATAAGAAGGCCTTATTCATTAAATTGAGACAAAGTGGCCATTTTGAGACTTTGAAATATGAAGTGCAAAGCCCAGATGAATTAATAGTTGTTGAACTCAATGATAACTAGAGCTTGAGCTTTGACAACAATATCAAACTATGGGAGTTGCTCCACACTGGATTGATACATCAACACAAAATACATCAATACGGCACAAGACAAGAAACATTCGTTCACACGATGTGCTAGGAAGTACCTAAGAAATAGACAAGTGAGCACATTACATTAGTAAGCTTGATGTAGTCCAAAAATTGAATGTTCACAATGTCACCTCAAGTGAATGAAATATATGCTCTTGAAGTCCTAAAATTTTTGTAGAATAGAAGAGGCTTACTATACATAGAGCACTCTACTTTTTTGAATATTTTTCATCCTGTATTTTATTTACTATGCTATTGATAGTAAGAGACGTTTAGAAGCCGGGGCTCCAAAAATTCGGTCAGCTTCCCTAAGCATTGCTATTGGCTATACAATTGCTTTTGGCTGCCTCTATCACTTTCTATTTCTCACAGGCTCTGAAGATATCGTCACGCCAAGAAGGATAGTTTGCACTGGGAGGATATTGAGAGTTTGACGGACTTCCAAAATCCATACTTCTGGATCCACTCTCTTTACGCTTCAGGCTCTTTTGCGGCACTACGGAGGTGGAAACAGACTTGGATCCACAAGGAGGTTGTCTTGGTAGCAACATGTTCACATTATATGTATACGGACATCGAGATTCAATTGATCTTGTGTCTAAAGATTGTCGTTGATCTTGAACATACCTTTGAGTGTGAATGCTGTTAACGGAGGGCAACAATCTAGCTCCGATAGTCAAAGAAGGACGCAATCGAGTATCCTCCACTTGAGGCGATTGAGGCGCACTTTTTGCCTTGAATTGCTCACTCATTTTATAATCCCTCCATTTAGATGTTGTTTGGGTGTTGTTGAAATGAACAGGCTGTTGAACAGGGCGCAAAGCAGGCAATGCAGAAACATCATCCTCAAGACGAGGATGTCCTGCACCTTTGCCAATGGGCAGGTTCAATTTCCTGTATGTTGCGGGCTCCGTCCACGGAGCTAGTGAGAACGACCCTCCTTAAGTTGAAGATGCCCGCTTCAACAGAGACAGGGAGCAGATGGGCATCCTGACCAACCTTTGACTTGGTGGATTGTCCACGACGCCATCTTCAATGTTCCCCTTCAAATAGTCTATGGTTGCGGACACAGCATCTGCGGCAGAGCGCAACATGTAAGGCTTGGATAATGGCGTGGTACCGCAGCTTCCTCCCTTGGAAGTGATGTACGTTGAGAGCAGCTTCTTTGTTCTAGAGAGCAGGCTACGCGTCATCTTTGGCTTTGGAGACTGGAGCATCAAATTGGAAGCGTCAACTAGGATGGCGGTGATAAACTTTACAGTAGCCCCCAAAAGGACCCATATATAGGAAGGACAAATGCACACATTTTAATCAAAAATTCAAAACACAGGGCAGCACTTCAATACTGTTATCCAAAAACTCAAAATTTTGTTTAAAAAACAAAGAATTATCCAAAAACTCAAAATTTTATATACAAACCAAAGAATTATTATATAATACAAAATGTCATTATAAATTGGACGGTTTGACCCTTCAATCTAGGCCCTATGACGGCCTCTCTTTATGACTCTATTTTCCTGCGAAAGATAAAAGCGTGCCCCTAAATTAGCCATGGAAACCCTCATTGCATCCACAATTTGCTTATACATGTAGTCACCAGATACAAGCGGCCTTTGGCCAATGCGGTTGGCCTCGACATATTCCCGCAGATGCCTAGGTTCGCAGTTCAAGATTAGATGCCTGAGGCACGGGAGGAGGTCTCCCATGAGGAAGTTGTCCCTCCTCTTGTCGTGGATCCAGGTATTTAAGATAATGGCGTTGCCGTTGTGATTACAAAAACTTTTTTCCGACGAGTCATCTATGAGAAGGATATTGTCTATGCTAAAAGATGTCTCTCCACTGAAATTGGGAAACAGCGACTCTGACAACACCTTCATGAAGACCACTCTTGCACCTACAAGATAGTATCTCCCTAGTGAAACTTCAATCTTTCTAGTCTGGTCTTGACATAGGACATCAAATGGGTGTCTGCAACGGCTGAATATGTGTGCAGCTATTGGTTTTGCATTGGACTTGGCCATTGCGATCCAAACAAGAAACCTGTTCGCAATTTCTGAAACCTCTCGCAGGAATTCTATGACATTCTGTCAAGCAAAAACTAACATGGGTCCAACAATTGTAGGATTCTTATGGCAGAGAACATTGTCTTCAACCTTGTAAGTTTTCAATTTATTTTTTTATTTCTTGCTTTGTACTTCCTGATGTAGCAGAGCACTCCATTTAGGTCAAAGACAATGTTCAGCCACTTCTTCCGTGGTGGGGCCACTACAGGCAGCACATTCCTGGGGCACGACCTCTTTTCCACCCTTGGACTCTACCTGATCAGATCATCACAACAAAGAAATGGAGTTACTTGTTTAAATGCAGAAGTGGGAGAGCGAGAAAGTGGGGAAACGGATTGAATGCCACACAACGGCTGCAATCTTTCATTAGGAAGTGCTTTCATTGGTAGTAGATGGTGCACGCTCTTATGTTTTTTGAGCTGAGTAAGAAAACATGGACAATGCAATACAACTAGACTGTGGCCCGATTGATATTGAATCTTGTATATTTTATTAACCAAAAATTTTATAACACATCCGCAAAATTGGACTATTGTTTATAGCAATAGATATGTACACTGCACACTATGCTACACAAATTGCCACCGCAGATGAGTTTGCCGCCAGCGCCAAGCAATCAAGGAGTGGCGACGCCATCCTATCAAGCAAGATTGAATTTGAATGAGAGACCAACACTACCGAATGACTTGCTAGACAACACAATCCAACACGACTCTATGAGTTATGGTGTCAATCAAAATCATAAAGGTCAGAGGGATGTACCTGAGCTCATTCGACTTCAGCGGGGACAACTTTGTCGGGGGCTGTCTCAACAGCCGGCACATCCTTGTTGGCCCCCTCGTAGTCAAGTAGTTACTCGTCTACAAAATCGGGCGTATTGAACCCCAACGCATCTTCCTTGGATAGCTGACAAGCCAATGTATCCGCGGCTGTAGCATCAGCCGCTGCCCCTGCACCACTCTCTGCAGTATTGTTGCCTTGAGATACTACTGACTGCCTCTAATTGCATCAGTTGCCTACAATGGACCCACGGTATCGAGATTGACAACTCCAAATCTGGATGCATCTAGGGACGCGAGCAATTGGAGTTGGGATGCTGGAGTTGAGGCCACCAAGTCTGGAGGGACCACGACGACGATATCGTTCACTTGAAGATCAGGAAGGCTGGCCATGAGCCCCTGAACTTCTCCCAGGCTAGATGGTTCTGGCACTGATGTTGAAGGTGGCTAAGGTGGATCAACAAGAAGCGGGAGGCCCTGCAATTGGACAGACTGAGAGTTGAACATTCTTGAGAAGTACTTTATTTGCTTCTGGAGCTCTGAGATCCGTCTGTCGGTGTCGATAATCCTTAGATTTGCTTCTTGGGTGCTCGCCAGGGTTTTTGCCACTTGCTTGTCTTTGGCATCTTTTTTTGCCTTCCTCTCCAGTCTCTTCGCTCTGGACTCTTTCTCTTGCGCCCAAAAGTCTTTTTCTACCTTCACCTTGCCTGCGGGCAATGGGGCAAGCGGCACGGAGGCTTGTGACACTTCATCTTGGGGCACCTTGTCCTGAGGTATTGACTCTTGAGGCACCGCGGCTACCAGTACGAAGGGAGGCAATTTAGGGCGTCGTTTGGACCTCTGTCCTTCAAACATATTGTCATTGTCAAAGGTTTGCACAACGTTGGCATCACAGAGCAGGTCCATCTCTACCACATCCACAAAAAGAATTCTCTTCTTCTTCCTAGCCCATTCGTGGAGCATAATTACAAGTACACAACAACATTGAGAGGATAACATCGACTTGACGATACCAGAGGGCCTCACTAGCAATATCTAAACAAGTATTATAACAAGGATTTAGCAACCACTATCTCCGAGTCGACGGTACCTTGGCAACGACCATATATTTTGCTCCCGTATAGAGTCCGAGTGCATTTTCTTTGGGCATTGCAAAGGCTTGTAGGATGTTTAGGGAGAACTCCATTCTCAGTTCTGTGGCGTTGATCCTCCACTTGGATTCGGTATTCTTGGCCGCATCCCTGTAGTATATGTTCGTCACTTGCGGTGCTTGATATTCCGTCTTCATGAATACCCGAACTGTTGTGGCGAAATCACTATCTTTCTTGAATAGAAAAAGGAGCGGCACGTCAGGGGCCACACTACGATTCTTGACTTTGTTCAACATTTCCACCTTGCTGGGAACATGAATTGACCTGACACAATCATACTCCTTCAACTTCAGCGGGGCAAACATCGCAACTACATTCATGTCGTCTTGGTCATCAAGAATGAAGAGCCAGATGTGGAGCTCCGTCATCTTTGGCTGCAGGTCTTTTAGAAGGAAATTGAGCAGTGGGTCCAACGCAGCTTCGGTCTCAGTTGGCTGAGCTCTAAGAAACTCTCTAATGTCCAGGACAGCAAGGGGGACATCTCGATGGTGGTATCGGTAATGCGTGCTTGTTACAAGCGCCTTTGCAATAATGTTAACCCCTCGAATCTGCACTCCTCCCTTTGCATCTGGGATTTGATACTTCAACTTCATGAACCTCTGGAACATGTGAAGGACTTTTGGAAATTCTTTGCCGAGATCCTTTGCAAGTTTCATCCCCGCATCGTTCTGAAGATGCTTCTTGATGTATTTAGGTTTTGGATGCGTTAGTAGGAAATCCCAGGTTCCTGATGAGAATTGGTGAGGGGCCTTCCATTGTCTCCAGTTTGTGTTGATGATGTCCACTCCGCTGTCTGTGAAGTGGAGGGAAGACTTGAAGACCATCAAATCCTTGATCACAACTTTATTTTGCTTCCTCCGCTCTGTCGAATTTGGGTTTGAAAGGTTGTCTACTACATGAATCTTTGGCTTCCCGAAGGAAACCTTGGGATATACACATTTGCGCTTTGGCGTCAGACCAAAAAGATGCTGCGCTTGTACCCCATAAACTTGGTCCATGAAATGCCCCATGTGCCTAAAGAATTCCTTCTTCAACGGAATTTGTTTGTAATGCTTTGTTTCCTTTAACGGGTTCAAGGAAACAAGGGCGATGAATTTGCCTTCAGAGTGCTTTGCGAGGAATGTCTTCCAGTATTTGAAGAGGTTGTTCGGGAGCGTCATAATTTGCATTTCGATCTTCAAATCCGAGGGACCTTGAATTGTAGCGCTGTCTTTATTTGGGTTTAGGTTTTGGTAACGGTCGACGATGGCATCTGCAAAACTCTGTAACAAGACATATAGAACAAACATGTTAGAACGGCAATTTTGCACTTTGGTCACTGATAAGTATACTGTCAAATCAAGGATATGGGTTCTCCCTACTTTGATTATAATCATTGAGAGCACGGAAGCATTGGATTCTCCTTGAAACTTTTCAATGCATGAAAGTGGCGACGATATCGTTGACTCAAGCATAGATGGAAAATTTTACCGTGTAGTATGTCATGTTGTAGACAGACTAGTTCCTTCATATTACTGGATCTTCCTTCTGGTCAGTGGGGCGTCTGCATGCCAGCCATATATTCCCACAGTTGACTATCTGGTTACCCTAGGTTGGCTGCGCG
Source organism: Neckera pumila (assembly GCA_963969595.1). NCBI lineage: Eukaryota > Viridiplantae > Streptophyta > Bryopsida > Hypnales > Neckeraceae > Neckera > Neckera pumila. Next base: position 6,282,457 of record OZ018418.1, read on the forward strand.
GGATCAAGATGATTTGTGGCTTTTTAATACTGGGAGATCTTTCTCAGCTTATTAGCATCCTCCGTCCATACAATGTATGTTTCCCACTTCTAGAGCTGCACCCTTCACTCTTCACCGCAGCCGCTTATCTAAAGCTCTTCTGAAGCAGTGATACTGTGTTGACCGTTTATCATCATGAAATTGTTATTCTTGATTTCATCCCAAGACTGTGGCTTCTTCTTGAGGAGCTCATTTTTGTCGTCGACAGGAGTAAGACAAATCTTTTGACGTTGCCTAATGTCCATGAGCTTGATGAGTATGTCCCTATGTTTATCCATAATCTCAGCTTGTATTGCTTGAATTACAAACTGGCCTTTTGCAGATATGCACTACTTGATGTCAACAGTCTTGGTTTCTTATTCAAAGAGGAAGCACTGCTTATAGTCCCTCTAGAAGTCTCGTTGAAGTATTGCAAACTTCTGGTACTCCTCAAAGGGTTCTTCCTTACTAGCTGCCTTGACCTGAGTAAGGGCAGACCTCGAACTTCAAGCAACTTCGCTGCGAAGACCTTTCTTCCTCTTTCTGCTTGACTCAACTCTACCAGAGCTAGTGACGTTTCTCTTTTGGGGGCTGAGATCTCGCCTGACCAGGTTTTGTTCCTTGGCTAGGTTCAATTGCACCGGACTCGGGCTAGTTCAAAGCATCTGACAACTTCCTTCGTTTTGCTGCGACATTACCACCTATTGCTGGTAAGGGTTCTACATTCCTCCCTGCGTATTTGTTAAGAGTTTGGAATATGAGGCTTAGCCGTGTCGCGTTTGCCCTAGCTGTTGTATCCTTCCATGGAACGTAATCAAACCTCTTGAAGTCTTTGTTAAGGGATTCCATATTTGACCCCTCCAGGAACGCCATGAGATTTTCGAGGTCGAACTTTTTGTGGCTGGAGCTGACAGTGATTATGATGGAGTGGGAATGATTTCCCTGCACCCCGCTGTCATCTACGTCACGGAGGACAATGGCAACATAGTATTTATGGTGGTGGTCTATGAGGACCACTTTCTTGTGCAGGTTCCATTGCAGGTATTTGCTTTGCCCTCTAACTTTGTACCTCAAATACACAAGGTTCTTCCACCGGTTGACTCCAAACGTCCAGGTAGCTACGTGCTCCTTGAACTGCCATAGACTTCCATAGTTGTCCTCCATTTCTTTGATGAAGGGTTTATTGTTGAATGGATTGATGAAGGGTTTGAAGTGGTGTGCGGTCTTCAAGTAATTGTACGCGTCTTCATTCTCCATTTTAGAGGACCTGCGGTTGCCAGCACATGATGGTGTTAGAGTTGTATTGTTGACCCAATGATAGTAGTTCCAGTGTATTCTTTGTGGTTTTCCTTGTTGTGTTATTTCTTCGTGACGATGATTCGTTTGACTTTGTTTGGCGGATTTTTGTAATTCCTAATGTTTGTCTTTTACCTATTCGAATGTAGTAATCTTTAATTTCTAAATCTATTGTTGACTTGACTGTGTGTCTTGTACTATAATTTCGGCTGTGATATTTATTGTTCAATTCTTTTCTTAGCATGCTATTCTTGACTTGACAGTACTTGTTGCTTAGCTTGCTATCCTTGGCTTGTCTTTATTTGTTGCCATGGATATTTGATCTTAGTATGCTATCATCATCTTGACTATACGTATTTCTAGGCCTGCTATCCTCAACTCAACTATACATTTAGCAAACATGTTGTCCTCGACTTGGCTATACTTGGATCCAAGTATACTTACTATTTTGTAGACTATTCTTGACTCGATTGGATGTCAAAATGAAATGAAACTCCCATATGGTTTTGCACACTAAAGGAAATTGTAAATATATTCATAACATGAACAAGCATGGTAGTGCTACAATAAACAATGAAAACAACATTTTGCCATTACATGTTATTTGTATATGTAATATGTGCACATGAATCCTTAAGTCTATGTCCTTGATTTCCTTCAACCCCTATTTAAAGATAGTATTCATCATCTCCTTTCACCACTGCCCCACTATTCTCACAGCCTTTTTTCTATTTGTTGTCTTCTTTGTTGGATGTTTCTTCCATGTCGTTTGATGAAGACCATTGAAGTTTCCATCCTCCCTCTTCTACTTCCTTAGAAGTGCGTGAACTCTTTCTTGGGCCCTTATTGTTTTCATTTTTTACTTTGAATATGGTTTTCCTCTTCTCTTCCTTAGGGCATTGGATTAGTTTCATTTTTCTCTGTACAACAGGTCGACATGTATCAACTATCAAGGGGGATTCTACCCACATTCAGTTTTTGGTTGGAGAAATTGCAAAAGGTTGCATAACTCTTTTCTTATTGCCTTGAGTGCCTTCTTTGACCCCCTGTTTCCCTGATGTGAGCCCTCCCTGAATGGTTATCTTGATTGCATTTTCAGATTGCTGCATACGAGATGACAAACTTTTGTTCCATCATAGTGGTGCAATCCATTGCCTCCCTGCTCTTTAGTGGTCTTGTTAGGGCTACGATATGTTTCATCATGCAAATTTTGCATGTCGATGTTCCATAACAAGTTTAGCGGGTGAGGCCTATCATCCTCCACTTCCAAATCGGACCCTGGCTCTGACTCCTCGGAGTCCATATTGTCATGATACCACTTCTTTTCATCTTTGTCCTTTGATGCGGCCACGACTTTGGACTTGGTGTACACATACACCAAGTCCACTGTCCTCTATGTCGTAAACTTGTTTCAAGATTTGTTGTGAATACAAAAATAGCTACTCTAATTTCGTTCACATGAAGAGGATGATACCGGTTGGGCCAGTATCCTCTTGGCTATTGGAGCAATGAGCTTTCTTCATGCACCCTCAAAATTCCACCAAGCGTGTGCCGACACCATCTATTCACCTGGCTCCAACATGTTGTGGAATGGAGGTTCCCTATGTCGAAAGGCTATAAATTCCTTCACCATCTTTGCGTACTTTTTGGGGTCACATATTTTCATTATAATATGCTTGCATCAATCCATTGCATCTTGATTGTCGGCTAGTTGTTTATCATGAAGAAGGTACGGGTTCAGGAGAGCTTCTGCATAATGTAGATCAGTCTCTCCCATCTTGCGTCAGTCAAAGAACAATTCCTCCAATGGTTCTGCCTTCTCAAGGTCTAAACAGAAAGGCCTCATTTGTAAATGGAGGACATATTCTTCTAAATCTCTCATAATGTGCAGCACCTTCCCTATGCATGGTGTTTTCGCATCCAAATCACGTAGACCCCATACAATTCACTACAAGAATATAGTGTCCGAATTGACACGTCCTAATTGACTAAAATGTCCGAATTGACAAAATCTTGTCAAAAAAATGTCTAAATTGACAGAAAATTGACAAAATAATGTCCAAATTGACAAAAAATTGACAAAAAAATGTCCGAATTGACACTGCTCCCTTGTAGTGACTGGGGTGGACAATTCCCGCACATTGGTCCAAAAGTTCCAAAAATGCTCGGCCACAACAATACTTGCCGAGATATTGTATACTTGCTGAGATGTCGTGTATGCTTTGCCTTTTCTGCTGTCATTAAGTCTATTCACATATGTAATCCATTGTGGGTCCATCACACTATGTCTCATTGCACTCTTCACCTCCAACAAGCGGTTAATCATGATGAAATAAGAGGCAAATCTGGTTTTCAATGACTTCAATAAACTATGCTTTGTCTTGTACTTGCAAAATATAGCAAGCGCCATGTGCCTTTTCTTGAAGAAGTTTATTATGAGCTCAGCATCCTTCATTGAATCTAATATCCATTTCTGACTCCTCTAATCTTTGAGCAGCAAGTTTAAGGTGTGTACCTTGCATGCTTGGAAAAAGATGTATGGATATTTACTGGACATCAAATTCCATGCTGCCGGGTTTGCATTAGTATTATCTGTAGTTACTTGCACCACGTTCTAGGGACCCACCTGCTCTATAAATTTTTCCAAGATAGTTGCCAAGTATTTTGTTATCTTTTCTTCCCCACTTGTATCTACAGATCCAAGGAAATGCTCAGTGGCTGAAGATACGAGCATGGCATTTATCAGTGGGTGGTTCACCACTAAGCTCCATCCATCAGTGGACAATGTCCAAAATTCCTCACGCTATCTTCGATTTTGTGATGCAGTTTCCCCACAAGATCTACCTTTGCTTCTTGAAGCAATTTATATCGTAGATCATGGTATGAGGGCGGAGTGTATGGCCTTGCACACTTGGCCGTCATCTTCATTGCTTCTTTGAAGGTTGGATTCCAAGCTACAGAAAATGGTATGTTTGCGACATAAAAAAAATGGGCCCACATTGCATGCAATTTGCCTCTATTGGCTTCTTGAAAGCCATCCAATAGACTGCTCTGTGTCCTCAGAGGTCTATTGCTTGATGCCCTCGGAGTCTCCGGTTCACCATATGTTTTTATCAATGGTGTAGCTTTGGAACCCATACAAAGAACTTATTCCAGTGCTATGCATGAATCTTCTTGCATAGAACGTGGTGTGCCCGAACGGGCCCTCGAGAGATCACTTCCGGACATGGGCATGTCATTGCCATCCACTGTATGCGTAATAGGTTTTTTGTAAAAATAGCCCCTTGCAACAAACAAATAGAGTTTTAATTTCAGATGTCAAACAAGAGCATAGGCTTATTCCCGTACTATGAGAACCTAAGGGATCTTCATATCTCAAGTGGCTCAATATACGGCTCACTTTCTTGTTGAATACAAACTTGCAAGCCTTGCATTGTACTTTACCCGTTTTCAAGACTCCGTACTAATTGGAAAAACCCTTACTCATCCTAACCGGTTCAAATCCTTGATCTTTGAAAGATTAAAAACTATGTGCACTGTGTAAAACAATGTCAAAAAAAAAATCAATGCCTGCACAAAGCCTTGGAAAACAAGGCCCCCCTTCCACCAAACTATACATTACCAAGCAAAGGACACAAAAATTCATTTGCTACACCTAGCTCTTGAAAATCTTAGCGCTCAGTTCCTCAAGAGTGCTTGAAAATGAGTTTTTCCTCACACTTTATACTCTTCAGCTGGAAGCGACCGTTGGGAAGGAAAATGGACATCTTATTGCAGTCCCAATGGTTAGATGGACTTGGCGGATGGACTTGGCATATGCCACGGACGGCAAGTGCCGTCGGTGTGGATAGGGCCGACGACAAGTTTGGACAGAGAGGTGGTGGCAGGCGGCAACTGCGTTCGGACACGGACGACAGCAGCGGACGATAGATGCGGTCGGATGCGTCTGACGCCAACTCCGGTGGCGGATAGGGACAATAAAGGCAGATGGGCCGTCGGTGGCGGATGGGAACGACAATAGCGAACGGCAATTGCGATTAGATGTATCCAACGCCAACTCTGATGGCAGATGGGGACAACAGAGGCACATGGGCGCGACAATGGCGAATTGAACCAATGGGTTATGGTGTAATTTTTACTACTAAATGTACAAGGCCCCAATTTTGTTGGCAAAAATACTTTCAAGTTATATAAAACCTAAGTACATGGCAATTTTCAGTTGCTTATATATTTTTTTTTTAATTGGGAAATCCAGTTCTACCCTTACAACCCAATTTTGAAATTGACTAATTCTGCTTTATTTTGTCTAGATTTTGTGCTAGGATATCCATTGTAATCTTGACTTTTAGTAGTAATGTAGTATTGAGGGATCTTAGAATAAGCTTCAAATACATTACATATTATAGAAAAAATCACATTACAAAGTAATTTTAAAAAATTGTAGAGTAAATTTTGAAAAACCATAAATTAATTGGGGCTGTAAAAATTAGTCCATTGAACTTCATATTTTTGGATGACCACCTACTTGGATTTGATATGCCAAAAGAGGATTGAAAGACTTCAAATGACTTTCATAGTTTTTACACCCCCATGATCAAGCATTATAATATTTCAATCCATGAGATAGATAGATAGATAGATAGATAGATAGATAGATAGATAGATAGATTTAAATTTATATTCATGTATTATTTTATTTTTAGTTTTCAATATTTTTAATTTTTAATTTTTTTAATTTTTTTCTATGTGATCTATAAGACTGTAAAAGGTCTATTTTGAATTTGTACGGTTATAATTCCAAAAAAATGAATACAAATTATGACCGTGTTGACTTTTTGTTCAATTTAAAGCAAAATCCCAGAAATTCAAAAAAAACCTTGGACATTTAGGAAATATAGAAAATGCGTGATGAATTGAATGTGGCCATGGATTTGAGAGTTATGAGTCATGAGTAGCATATTTGAAAACTTCTACATTTCTGTTCCCCACACCTACGTGTATTTATTTTATGACTACTGAATTATTCATTCTCTAAACTATAAGGCAAGGCCCATTAGATCACAACAAAAATTTATAAAAATGGATGATGCATTGAATTTGGCCATGGATTTAAAAGTAATGCTTAGTGTATTTTAAACTTCTATATAGTCTTCCCGCGCTTAAACACACATTTGCTTATAGTCATATACAATTCGGAGTTCCAAGTAATAAAAATATGAAGTTTGTTTTTCAATACAATTGAGAAGGTCATGTTCAAATGAGAAGGAAGTCCCACCATTTCCCAATGGAGCAAGACCCTCACGGGTTTAAATGATATACTTGTTACAAAGCCTAGATAATTGTCAAGGATCACAATCGGCATAATACAAAATCCAAAATAGAAGATATTGAAAACACATCAAAACGTATTGTACATAAATATATATATATATATATACATAGAAAGAGAGAGAGAGAGATAGAGATAGAGATATATAAAAAAATTTGTAGATATATATATATTAAAAGCCAATCAAAAGTCAAAACATAGTGACAAAGAAGTAATGAGAGCAGTCTCTTATATATAGTAAAGCTGAACTCTATAAAATACAGCACAATCAGTGAAGTACTGAAAGCACTCTCTTGTATGATCACCTATGCCTTCACTATAAAAAACCAATGTTGTTTTTGACGTTAGAAAAAATTTGATACCGTGTTTGTTTAGACGCAAATAAAATCCGTGTTGATGTCCCACGAAATACGTCAAAATGGACAAGCAAAAAAAGTGCATACTTTGGGCTTGTTCTTTTGTAACGTCCAATGGAATGCCTTATTGCAAGTGCCTTAGAGGGTGCCATGTGGATGCCACGTGACTTCCACGTCACCCTGTCATCCACGGGCAGTGCTACGTCATTCTTTTTTTCATCCAAAAACTTTTTGACGTGTGTCGTGATGTGGACCCAATAAAAATATGATGTGGCATGCCTTGTCAACACACTTTCATGCCATTTTAAAATTAATTTTTTTCTTAAACGTCAATTTAGATGTTTAGATAGACGTTTTTAGAAACATCGACTGTTGCATATTGTATCATAAGTCAAGGTCAATAGAAAATAATTATTTAAAAATAAATAAAGAATTCCAAAAATGAACAAAATCAATTGTTGAGTTCAACATCTATTTAAAAAAACTTACCATCTACCATCAAGAAGATTTTTGATGACCAAATGAAGGAATTGCTTCATTAAAAATTTGTAAGAATGAAGGGTTGGGAGGTCCTATTTATATCCATTGTCCATCCATAGTGAGACAAAAGATATGGAATAACTATAATATGGGAACTTGACCATTGTAACTCTTGACGTTGTTTCAGACATCTACACGTTGTTGCAGACATCTAGATGTTCTCTTAGACATTAGGGTGTTGTTTTAGACATCTAGACCATGTTGTTTCAGACATCTTGCATTGAACACAATTCTTGCTTAAAATATCCCATTCGGATTGTCAATCTTCCTACCACCCTACTTGTATAAAGAGTTCTTTTTTTCATCCATATTGCATATCCATCTAGTGCCCTCTTTTTGCAAAGCATGCAACGTGGCTACCCTTTTTCTAAAATTTTCACATTTGGGCAGCATTCTACTATAGAGCATAATAATTTTTATTAATTTACCATAACAAAAATAGATTTGCTTGCTGATGTGGAAATGTATGTTTTTTTGGATGTTCCAAAAATTGCGGTGATGTTTTTGTTGACGTCTATATTGACATGCCTGTCTATGCTGACATAAACCCGTCTGGCCTTCTTCCAGGTGCCCGTTTGCATGGACATTATGCAAAATTCCCACTACTACGACCTAGACCGCCAGACAAAGCGACGTCAAAAAAAACACGGCACGTTTTTTGCTAGACAACCCCATAAACGTGTCTTTCTTATAGTGCTTATCTGACATAAGACAAATTTGAAGAGGAATGAAAAGTTGTGTATTTAGATAGGAAAAATGTTCAATCAATATTACTATCTTTCTGTTAGAGAGTTCGCAGTTGCCTTCATTGATTGTGCTGTATTTTATACTCTACAAATTTCAATGTGCCACTAGAGATGCTACTCTTGGCACATGAGTACTCTTCTGGCACTGTGTACAAGTGGGGTACGTTATATCACAAGAAAATTTGGTCATCCTAACATGAATGAATACTTATTTTTCCTAGAATGCCATGCAATTAAGAAATTTGTATTTGGTTGCACTTCTTTTTTTTATAGTTGAATGTACAAAACATAGCTAAGCAAAATATATGTAGTCTTTAGTAAATCAACATGAATGGCAGCAATCTGTGTTATACAGTTCTAAAGTATAATCCATGTACTACTAGATGAGGTTAGATTTCTTGTTCCAGAAATGATGCTTCTTTTAATGGAGATAGAAAAATACATATTATTTACAAACAACCGGATGGCATTGTAATAGTTTCTATGCCATCAATTTGTGTCCAAAAAATGTTTGTTAAGAGGCATTGCTTAAGCTCAGTGGAATTTGGGAAGATCACCTTGCTAGGCTTACAATCAAAGCAAATGACATTGACGTTGCATATGCCTTACAGGTTAGTATTGAGTATTGAAGGGCATCCACCATTTGAGAAAAGAAGATCTTCTACTTAGTCGTAGCCCTTTCAAAGATGAAGAACAACTATAATATTTATTGTGTATCTCTATTCAAGTGATATAATTTTTAATTCAATGTCCAACTTGTGATAAAACTACAAGTTCCATTGTGAACATGAAATTGCCTTACGGGCGCTCCATTATCTAAGAGGGAGTACACTATCTCAAATTCTATGGTACTGCATGTATGGCTTCAAGGTAAAGTACTGTCGGTATGAACTAAGAAGCAACACTTTATATACCTGTTCTTGAAGGTAAATGAAGTAGTGAGAATTCTGGGAAGTATTACATGTTTGCATATGTAGGGCAACTAATAGGGAGTTAGTACACATTCAAAGTTAGCAAACTGCTAGTTATTGTTTAGGACAGATATAGCTGTTCTTGCCATATATGTAGCCAGTGTTTGTTAAAAGAAGTGAAAAATGACAGTCTGTTCTTGCAATATTGGATTGGAACAAATTTGCAATATTGGATTGGAACATAATCCAGGTATTTGACATTCAACAATTGATCTTGTAATTGTGATGCGTGCTAATTTTGTAGCTGGTTACATTGTTGTGCCAATGGTTGTAGTGGTCTGTACAACACTAATTTTGTTTTGAGCGTGGCTTATTTTTTTATCGTTTAGAGGGAAGTTTGTTTGTAGAGAAGTTCAAGTTCATCATGCATGGGGGAGTTTGTAGCATGCCCTACTGTTTAGTGCTAGAATAGCATTAAAATTGCGGCTTCTTCTAATTTATTTGAGAGAGTTTTTCGCTTTGCAAAAAGTGGATTCCAATGATCAAATCATAGTTGCAAATCTAGGTATTTTTGAGGTGGGGCATGAAATTGTTTTGATTTGGCTGCAATTACCATCAAAAGAGAAGTGAGTTGTTCACCAATAGCATTGGCAATAGAAAGAGATGAATTTCTTTGAGTCTAGGAATTGTTTATTGCCGTTATAGAATAAGAAGTGCTCTTACTGAATGGATGGAAGGTTACTTTAGATGTTTTCTTTCATTGCATGTGAATACCATTAGTTGGTCTTTGTACGTTACAATAGTTTAAGAAATAAAGGACGTACACATTAGAAGACCTGTAATTGCAATCTTCAAGAAATATTGGTATTTGAACAATATTTTCATTGCATAGGGATTCATTACAATGGCAAGAGCTACTATTTCATTTAGACCTATCTTGCAGAATGAGAAAGTAAAAAACAATGCCATTAAGCGCAAAACCTTGAAGTTCTAGAGATTTTTGTCCGTCAGTGTGACATTTTGCAATTGTCAAAGAAGTGCTACATTAGCTTTGGTGAGGATTAATTTTATTCTAGTATGTATAGTAATGCAATACTACAGACATTTGGATGATTTATAATTGCTATAAAAAGTGCTTTTGTTCAACATCTAAGGTATGAGTGCAATAAATGTCAGTCATATACATGTAATGATTATCTGCAGTATTGTTGCCTTTGAAACTTGTGTACACGGATGGCTAGAAAGCTATAATGAAAATCAATTTTGGGACCTACTTCAATGCACTTTGCAATATGTTCATTGTTTTCAAAACTTAAGGCACAATATTCATGCACTTTGTTGTCCGTCAAAAGAAAAACATGTCTACGGGACGATTCTTGTACTTGATATCTAAGCATGAAATGAATTTTGATGTCAAGAAGGGAAAAATTAACTCCAATGTATGTGCGTCAAAACATCCGACAATGCCCTCGAACAATGAGATGAATATGCTGAGCAAAGTGACAATGTTCATGCCTCATGCTCTAGAGTGCAACGTGTGAAATATTGACAAAAACATGTAGTCTTAGAAATTAAAGGTTCTAAAAATTCATAGACTTGAACATTGTCAAACTTATTTTTGAAAATAGGCCTTTGAAAGTGTACAGTTCATTGCAATATGGGCTCCAAAATTTAGAAATTGGGATTGATGGGTTCAAAATAACATATCTTGCACAATTCAACGGTATGTCAATCACTTGCTACAACATTTGTAGATACAAGCTCAACGTCCATTACAACTTATAATGCATTCATATCTGTGTAATCTAACTTGTTCCAGAACTTGCGCTTTCTTGGATGTGCATGTATTAAAAGACCAGTCTTTGCCAATGCTCATGCCATTTGAAACACAATATTCAACAATGGAACAAGTAAAGAATGAGCAATGAACCCTCTTCATCATATTGGATGTTTGGTGCTACGTTAGAACCTAGAATTTATTATGCATTCTCACCTAAGTATGTGACATGTTCCAAGACTTGCACTTCCTTGGTTGTGCATGTACTGAAATCTAGTCTTTGCTAGTGCTCCTACCATTTGAAATACAGTAGTAACCAATGGAATGACCACAAAATGAGCATGGAAGGCCAGTCATCGTGTTGGCTATTGGTGCAACATTGAATTCTACATGCTATGTTTGGTCTTTTGTTAGAGCATATATAATTGGTGCCATGCAAAAAGTGTATGACACTTCTTTGATATTGTAGGCAATATAGCACATGGCATGTATCAAACACACAGAAGTTTCTGCTAGTATTGGAAATGACGTGTAGACCCTAGAGTACTAAACATAGCAAGGAATTTGGACGTCCAATATGTTCAAAGTAACATTGAATCTAATAGAGTACATAATCCACTAGACATATTGAGCCACATAGCCAATGATACAATACTGTAAGGGAAAACAACTTTTGTGGTCTTGTTGACGTCATGGAAAACGTTGTCTCGTCAGTCATAACATCTGACAGAACAAGGAATTCTACCCCTAAAGCGCCAACTTTTGATGACATCACAAGAAATGTCATAAGCAGGCTGGCCCCCAAAAAACAACGTAGCAGTCCACTGCCACATGTTGCTAACGTACAAGTGACATGGCTGCTGCTTTCACGCCATTTTTGCTCAAATTTATGCCATATTTTCTATGATGTTGCTTTGAAAACAAAGCATGTTTCTTCAATTTTTGTTACGTTTTTATCCTGTCAATGTTGATGGATTTTCCTAGACATCCACAATAGACATGTCGGATGTTACAATAAATATTTGTTCACATTTGTGGGCTTGTTAGAAAAAATGTGGATTTCTTCTAGTGTTCATTATCCTTGTCTATAGGTATCATGAAATTATTGCCCACCTCCACCAAGTCTCCTAATTTCAATGACATACCACTGTGCACACCCAGTTAGATTTGTTGTCCATTTCCTCGATTTGTATAGCAATTAAAGTAGCATTTTCTATAACTATCCTGTGAATGTCCAAGCCTTGCACATGAGAGGAATTCAAGCAATTAGCACAATTGCCATCAATGCATAGTATACAAAAACAAGACAAAGTACATATTATAAGGAGAGTAGGGTAGGTTTGAGAGAAGCCTATAATAGAGCAATTTAGATTCAAGCGTAGTGTTTCATTGGATGCTCTTGGTAGTATGGGCTACTTTTGTCTCTCTAATGTACCAAAATACATGGAGGGGGAGGGGCCATTTTGAGCTTCATCCGCTTGTAGGAACTTTGAACACATTCAATATACTTTTTTTTGAAGAAAGTCAACAATTTGTGTAGCATTTGCCAATTGCCTCAAAGGATTTTGAATTTGCTCTACACGTAACACCCTCTTCATTATCACCCTTGTACCATCCCATACTCCTTTGTCATGAGCACCTTTGAAATAGTTCCATTGCATCTTGCTTCCTTTGGTGAGCATGAGATATCTTGCCGCAAAATATATAGTTATTGCGCTTTTAAATTAAGCACTACAACCATCAGTGTACATCTAATGTTCCTTTTGAATAAATCTAGAGTCCTCCAACTAGTCCCAATGCAAGAACAAGCAATGTTGGGCATAAGCAAAATCATGAATCTTGTCATGCAATATATAAAAAAGAGTCTGCTTCATGATGGTTTTACCTTCCTTCCACATGGTAATGTGGACAAAGGTGGTTAATTATGGATGTGCTAAAGTAGTAAAAACTTTGCACTTCATTCTGAATAACAAAATTCATTGTAATTTTTTGCAAAATGAATATGAGACACAAGGACTCCCTCAGTGATGTTCTTCATCATCAAGTGGCATTGCTCATCTTGACATCTTGCTCTGAAGTTGTGGGTGATGAGCATGGACACTTTCTCTATGTATGATAAGAATTCTTCCATAGTGTTATTTCTGAAAACCTCCTTTAGCTACTTCTTGAGCTATCCGATCTTCTCACCAATGCCCACCTCAAAATATTCAAAACACTTCCATTTCATAGTAAAGGAGTTAGTACTAGATAACTCCAAAGGGCAAAGGGAAAATAAATGAAAGCCATAATTTGGACAATCCTCCATAAAACAATTAGGCTTGTGCTATAAATCTGGTTCATCTTTAGGTCACATACAGAACTCCGACATCAATGTAATGTGCTTATAAATCACCTTGTGTGCGTGGCAAGTCCCTTCAACCTCACCCTTATATACTATTGTATATACTTGAATACAACTCCCTTTGTTTATCTCTGAGATGGCTCAGTGCAACCTTCATGAAGTCCATTTGTACATGGTTTATACATCAATAGGTGTTTTCTTCCTTCAGATTTTAAACCCACCATGGTTTCAACCTCTTGGAGGCTCTTTGTCGCATGCAGCACTCTAGATGAGCCTCTTTAAAATGCAATATCTAAATAATCCCTATTCACAAATCTTGAAAGTTCAAAATATACACAAAGTGTATATAATGTCTAATACAATCACTATTCATAGACCCCCAAAGTATAAAACATACAAAATGTGTATGTAATGTACTAACACAATCACTATTCACAGACCTCCAAAGAGTACAAAATTTATAGAAAGTATTTACAATGTACTAATACAATTCTTATCTACAGACTCCAAATGTATACATAGTGTTTATACATTCAATCTCTATATACATTAAGAGTGCAAAGCATTTGACACAAATCTTAATTACGTACATCATTATGGACTTACATATCAAATCTTGACAACAAACTCTTTCTTTCACGTGCTCTCTATATAGCCTTATGTTCTCTTTCTGCATTTTTTGTAGCAATTCTCTCTTCTTCTTCCAAACTTACTATAGTAGCCTTGGCTGCAGGACCACACCAACAAAATCCATGTCATTGGCTCAAAAATACATTCCAATCATTGTGCCAATTCAAATTCAATCATAGAAGGCCATAAAGATTTCATTTTGTGAACATTTGAAACATTGAATTTAAATTGGGACAAGTATATTTAAAAACCCTAGATTTATTTCGGGATGGAGGGAGTCTTATGCAATACTATAGACTGCTACAAAGTACTACAAAAGCCACTGGGAGTAGAAAATAGCATAAAAGAGGTCTATGGGCCCTTTCATTTTTAGTAGTTCAAAACAATTTCAAAAAAATAAAAATAAAAAAAGACATCTTCTTGGAAAAGATTGCGCTTGCAGTGCATTAAAGAATTTGTATAGAAAAATTTTCCCTCATTATAACCTTCACACAAAGGAAGGTCACTTTGACCCCATATGCACAATTGACATGTTGCTATATTCATAAAACTCATTGTCACTCCTTGTAATGTTAATAGACCTCCAACGTGTCCTATTTGTGGTTTCAAATTTGTATTTTGGGGGCAAAAATAGGGCTAAATCCCCCCCCCCCCCCCCCCCCCCCCCCCCCCCTAATGGCCAAGGTAGATACCCAATCGGGGGCAAATTAAAACTAATAAACTAATTTTGAAAAATCTAAGAAAATTATTCAATGTTTATAACTACCATATGCACCTTCTTTCCAAATTTCACACCAAACAAACAAACGATGTAAAAGTTATGAGCAAAAAACCACCCGTCCAAGGGCAAGTGGACAAAAACTAGGACAAGTATTTCTTGCAATCACACTTGCCAAATTGTAATCGCTTGTCAACTCCTACATGCAACAAAATCATTGCTATCAATGGGGGAACTTATGGAAAAGTTTACATTAGATAGAAAAGGCAAGTAGTCAAAGCTACTAAAGGAATAGTTCATGCTTTAGGAACTCTTCAAATACAATGTTACACTTGCCTAGATAATTGTCAAGGTTTCCTCGTTTAGACAAGAGGGTTTTAGAAACATAACAAAAGTCGATAGTCTTGCTATCTTGTGTGTACAAAAGGGAATTTAACTCGGTAGTAAGGAAGAGTAGTCTAAACTGCATGCCTCTTGTAGGAAGGTATGATGTTATTACATTTTATACAAGAGGGGATTGTTAGTTGGAATTTGACATTGCTTAGCCAAATAAATAGAAATTGCATGTTCTAGCAATGAGATGCTTAGTGTGCTTGTACAAACCACAAAAGACTTTGCCTACACATGCAAATAAACAGATAGTGCATCGGAATATAGCAACTACATTGACAAAAAGGAAGAAGGAGACAATGCCAACGTAGAAACATGATGGAAGTTGGTAGCGAAGACATTTTAGGCTTGGCGCCCCTAAAAAAGAGGATCTAATTTATAGTAAGGAATCAAAACCATAAGTTTAACAAGGTTCATTTGCATATAGACTTAAAAAGAAAAATTGACTATAATATCATTCATAAAAGAGAAAATTGAATATTTATTTAAGAGAATAAATCTAAATTCTATTCTCATAAAGGCTAATTTACTCCAACTAGATTCATCCTTAAGTGTAGAGACCATGAAGCTAAGAACCAAGGGCTCAAAACCCAAAATATGCTTTGAAGCATTACAAAAACTTTCAGCCCTAGAAAAGGTCGGGAGTTTTTTATTTTCGGCCCCCTTGCAATACAATTACAGAAAAAAAAATTATTAAAATAAAAAATATAAATAATTATTAACTTTTTTTGGATTTAAAAAAAAAAAGATTAAAATATTCAGCAATTTCCTCCCTAATTGCACCAAGGGGCTTGAAGGGGGTGCAAAACTTGCGGCCCTCTTCAGGGCTAAATTTTTTTTTAATGATACCAATCCGAGGAAAAAGAAGCTCAAGAGAGCAATGAGCTATAGGCGGCACCTAAACTGCTTGGATTTCTAATAAAAAATCAGGCAAGTAGTGCCGAGTAGAACATCTTACCTTTCTCAATATATAAAATAGCCTCTCAAGTTGTAGGTGACTAAGGTCAATAATGTTTACACAAAGAGGAGGGTCAAGAAGAAATGGCAAGCACTAGAGCTAAGAAAGCAAATTTGCTAAGAAGTAAAATTTCCTTCGGAAGTAGGCCTCCTATTCCTCACCGTCGAAGCTAAAGTATATCTTTGCAAAATGAAACTTGCTCTTTAAATCAAGACCTTCCAACCAAAATCAATCAATCGCCTCCATGACCTCAATTGTAACCTAAGTCCATAGGAAGCATAAGCTATTGTTTGTATTTTTATAATGGTGTACATTTGTGAAGACAATATAAGTCGGCTGCAAGAAGAGGTTACATAAGCCCCATAGTAATATCCTGTACTAACCCAGGATTCAAGCAACGTCTCCTATGTAAAACAACTCCATATGTACATTCCATCTTTGGTCTTGTGTCTAAACCAAACACCAAAATTCATCGATAAATGAAACTAATAGAAGAAGGTGCAAAGACAAGGGTATATTAAGAATGAATGTGGAAAGGTGTTGGTGTGCACCTAAAGTTGTGCATGCTAAAGCAATTAAAAAAAAGCTCCGTAGTTGAAGCCTAAAGGGCTAGTGCAAATGCAATGTGGATACAAGGTGGTCATTGTCAACACTTGGCATCTGCAAATGTAGGATCTAGATGTCAAAATTTGATCGTGGAGATGAGCAAAGTTCAACACGGATAGTGCAAATGTATCCCCGCTTTTGTACATTTTGTACTCCAAGTATTCCTTATGCAGAATGAATGTAAAAAAATGGATATTTAGAAACAATAAAAAATTAATTTTCCTTATATTTGTTGATTAGCCAACCTAGAACTAGCTTCAGTACCCAAAATCCCAATTTTGATAGACAAAATGGTACAATTTTCTCTTGCCAAATATACCAATTTTAATTTTATAGACCTATACAAAATATGTAACTAAACAGCCAATCCTCTAAAAGTTCTGAAAAGGCCATTCCATTTCCTATTTCCTCCGTGAGATACAATATATTTCAAGCAATCCTTATTAGACTTTTGTGTACTTTTTTGATGTTTTAGGACTTGGGACATACTAAGTTAAAGTACTAAAAATACAAAATTAGCATGGACAAATAAATTATAAAGTCCATTCAATAATATATATAAGATCTTTGGCATCTTGCCTATTCCTTCATCAAATCAATGCCCCCTAAAACATTGAAGCTTGATACTCTTTTGAAGTACAAAGTCAAGGTACTTTGCCAAAAATGTATTGTGACTACAAAAGTATAAGGATCTAGCATACTTTCACTCCAAGCACTTTTTGAAATAGAACTTCTACATTGTATGGTCAGAAGACAATGAAAGGATTTGATGTATCTCTTCTTTCTATAACTGCATGAACTACTTTCAAGAATTCAAGCCATACTAGCCACAAACATCCTTGAAGCAAGGTTTGTATGGATGTCAATGCAAAAGCCCAAAAATTCCAAAAAGCCCGTGCTAGTTATAACTACCTCAAAGCCTTTACATTTGAGGTATTCATTTTAGCTCAAGTTGCTTTAAACCACTATATTCATTTATTAATTTAACAATGCTCTAGTTTCTAGCAATTCAGGTTAAGTTGACCTAATTGTCATCTAATCTCTTATGCTTAATTCTAGCCTATCTTGCAAGAATTCAATAAGGCAATACAAAAGCAATTTGCAATGCTTGATGTTGCAAAATGCATAGGACTTCTAGAGGCAAGGATGTAGAGAAGAAGCTAAAAATTCAAAATAGATTGAAGATTATCACCACATCTAACAATGTTTTCAACCTCTGGAACAAAATCATCTCTAATGCCTTGCATGGAGAGCTCTTGGATCCCAGCACAATGATGAAGTTCAACAAAAAAACAAGTTGGAAGTCAGAGAGCAAAAATCTGAATAAAGAATTCTTCAAGAGGCTAGGAAACCTCTCTATCAAAGACCCCACCAAACTCATGAAGGACATTGTGATCCAAGAGAGCAAATAGACGACAAAAAAACATTCTAAAGTGACAATAAAAGTAATATTGTTGGTTTTGGAGAGCTGCTATATTACAAAGATTGGCTTTAGAGATGCAAGTGGAAGCAACTTGTAAAGAGGGAGCTTCACCATCTATAGACCGCAAATTAGGATTGTTCAATCTAATAATGGAACTTGTTGTGGACAAGTCGAGGTAATTCAAAAAGAGTCACAACATCATAAACACAACAATGAATGTTTCCTTGAGCGTTTGGAAAAAGAGTACTTTGCAGAGGCAAATCAAAGCAAGGAACAAGAAGGCCTTGAATATATCTCCATGCGACACAGTTCTTCAATGTCTCCGTGGAGGGAAAAACAAATTCTATTTCTCCAAAATCAGATGTGTACTACCATCTATACAACATCATGATGAACAAGCACTCTAATTGGTTGCGATTAGTAAGACTAAAATACTCCGCAAGACTTCAAGTTGAAATCATTGACTTTTGATATCTTCCAAGAGTTCCTTAGCAATGCCATACTTCTTCAATATTTTCACGTTGGCATTTGGTTTTTAATGCTTTTGGTCAACTGCACCAAATTTTGAATTTTTTGCTTCTTATTGATATTAGATCAAAGCTATTTTTTATATAAAAAAATAGGTGTCACACCCCATTCTTGTATCCTTATTACCAAAAGTAGCTAAATTGCCTTTTCATTGATCCTAGAATGCAATTGACTTGTATTGCTAACTATAAGCTCATACTTAGTAGAAGATTGCAATGGAAGAACATCAAAAATGAAAATTTATCATATTATTTTTTAGCACCTTAGCTTGGAGAATAGGAATTACACTATATGTGAAATGTCATACCAATGCTCTAGAACCATTCATTCCTCATCTATTGAATTATAAATACATTAATTAGCAAGTTCCTTTCCAACTTCACTTATAGATTGCAAATTCAAAGGGAAGATGATTCAAAGAAGATACCTAAAGTGACTAAATTGACTTTGTTTTGTTTTATTGATTATATTCACATAGGTCTAGATAACACCTTGTAGAAATTGATATCACCTTTGATTTTAGGTTTATTCAAGCTAGACCAACATTGTGAGGTTATATTTACTACACTTTCTATAATGAACCTTCTTGCATTTGAGAGATTTTCTCTACATGACATATGCTTCTCATCTCTATATTATTTAAACTTTTTAATGCAAATGAATTAGATGTTCAACTATTTAATCAAATATTGCCTAAATCATGCTATTTAAACCTCTACTAACAAATATAATTTGATTACAAATGACAATATGGAAATATCTTAGCTTATGGGGATATCTTTCAATACTTTGAATTAGAAAAATTGAACTATACAACTCTAGTTTGGCCTAGATGACACTATTGTATTATCAAATAAATTACACAATCCTACCATTAACCACACCTTCTGATGGTTTGTCCCATTGTCATATTCATCATCAATAGATCCTTCGATATAGCAAAAGCCCAAATGGATCAAAATGTTTGGATATAGTTAAATATTGCATAGAATAGAAAGGAGCATTTTAAAATCATGAATAAAAAGTCTACAAACATACATGTATTGAAGTACTAATGAATACAAGCATCAAAGTTCTACAGAACTTATATGTAGGGAAAATGTATACAATAGGATACAAAATAGGCATTTAACCTTTTAGTGACCGGTTGACTACTTTTTGGTCAAATTTTGGATTCTTTGTCTTTTATAGCATTCAATATTGGATATTTGAAAAAACTCAAAGAGTAACGCAAATAGAGCTTTAGCATGCACTCCAAACAAATCTAATTTCAAAGAATTCTATGTAGTAATAAGGTAGTTGTGCTTGTGCAAAGACAAGAGGGCCGACCTGAGTCATATCTTCTAAGTCGCATATATTTTCAACAACTCATGTGATTCTATTTGACATTGACACCTAAGAACAATAGAAATATAGCCCAACAATCCCATAAATTATGGAGGCATGTTTCAAACCTAACAAGCAATAATGTATTATACTGCTTCAGTTGAAGGCTACTTCAATGCATTGCACTTTGAAGATCACTCACAACAAATTGCACTGTCAAATCATGTTCACTTTTTGTTTTTTTCATGAAAAAAGCCTACAACATCAATTTTGGGACAATGTGCTTGAATAAGTTAACCAAAGGATCATACATTTAAATATGTTAATAAATAAATATTTACTCCTACGGTCTAATATGGATTTACTTCCTTGGAAGAGTGATGAAATTTTCCTTTTCCAAATTTGTGTTCAAAAAGTGTGCTCGCCCAATCAACCACGGTCACTAAAGGGTTAATACATCATTTTTCCAATGGATCCACATGAAATTTGTTGAAATTTGTTGAAATTTGTTGAAATAGGTTACGAAGGCATTGATCAAAGTGATATTTGCACATCTTGTTTAGAATGCGTGTAGCTTGAAGTTAGGAGTTTAACCTCAAAATCCTGCATTCTTGGTATTCCTGTATTCTTGGTCTAGGAACATGGTGACTCATGGAAGCCTTCTTCTTTCTTCTCTTGGGCAACTTCGATGCATGCTTTCAATCCTAAAATCTGACTTTAGTCAAAAATTTCAAGTACTACACCATTTTCATTGTATTAAGAGTTGGTTTCATAAGTCTTACCATACGTATTATCTTCACTCATAGTTCCAGTTTAGTGGCTAAAAGGTATGACTTCTGAAACCTTACCCAAATTGCTAAACCACTTTTCCGTCTATAACCACGAGTCATTAATGTAAAAATGAGGTACCTATTCAGATACAATAGGCTCACACTGAAAAACCTAGGAAATGAGTATCCTTCAATCAATTCAATTATCAACTTGATAACCCAGGTATGATTGGCCCTTGACTAAAGTAGGTCAACTTGCTTACTGGCCTTGAAACATAACATGACGCTCGAGAAATGTTTGTTGCTCGTTGCGCACTCGAATCTTCGCAGAGATGCTTCAGCATTGGTCAGGAATCTGAGTGCAGGCTTCCCTGTAAAAAAGATCACTGGAAAAGCGCCGAAACTGAAGTAAATTCTAGATGGCCGTAGCAATTAAAACCGCTGAGATAGTTCAAGCCATGCGGTTCACCAATTTTCAAGCCACAAATATGAAATCCATCGGACGAACCATTACACTGTTGACTGCCTGCAGAATAGCCACAAGTACTTAATCAAATATTTTTATCCAAAAGAAGCTAAACCAAAATCATTACAAACCTTGTAATGGAAAGATCTAAGTCAGGACATAATCATGCAAACCACAACGAGATCTTTTCTAATAATCATGACAATATTACGGAAAGGTTAACAGCAATCCTCTAAAGTGCACGAGACCCCAAAGTCATGCATGCTAAAAATGACTCGAGAAACCTAGACAGATTAGACGACATCAATGATGAGACACAACAAACTGGTTGCAACATACCTTCACAAACCATCGAGTCAAACTCTTGTTCAAAAAGTTGTCCAAGGCTGACAGCTGACACTTGTCCTCATTCCAAATTCTAGAGTATCCACTTCAAAGACCTTGGCTTCAAAAAACAGACAGCCGAATCCTCTAAAGCCCAGTGGTACTCCCACACAAAACTGGTCTCCTCCATCGTGGAAAACCTTCAACAAATAATCCGCCAGAGGTCAAGAGACGTAAAAATACTCTCAAAGCCATGAACGCTGCAAGAGAGGTTCAGCACTAAATCATTAAGAATTCAATAGTGCTCCTTGAACTCCGCAGATTCTGAAAAACGAAATGACAAATTCTTGATCTACCAAAACTCAGGCTGCAATATGTGCAGATAAGAGAAACTGGCAAAAATTCCTCCAGAAGAACATGTCACCAAAATCTTTATCTAATCTGCCCTAAGGGCGTAATGCATGGATTCTACAGTATCGATTATCACGCATCCCTCCTAAAATTGAACTACAATCAAATACAAACGAGAAAATTTACGAAATAACCTAAACAAACGGAACAAGATAGACAGGGAATTCAAATGTCAAATACCCTAAAAAAACTCCACTTAGAAGCACAGTAAGCCACTCGAATTACATTTTCCAATCTTCCCGTAACCAGAAAAGAAGTCGAGAATTCGTTCTTGGACACAATTCTCACGGATTTGGGGTGGCCGAATCTCAACTACTCTGGAATTTCCTATCCCAAACTGCCTTCCATCTTCCGTAAGCCAGCTCTGCTACAAACTAAAACCAGATACCGAGGGTAATCTAGGTAGCTTTGGGACAAGGTCATTAGCTCACAGCATGTCCTATATTGAATCCCCATCTGATAAACTAGGCCAGTTGTACTGGCCTTCAGTCTTCTTTCATTGAAAGAGGTACCACTTGGATGATAGTTCAATAATTCTGGGCCGGTATGAATGTCCACATCTACCAAGAGAGGCATGACTGCCAAAAATACCCTCAGTGCATGCCTGCTCCTTCCCTGCCACCCTTAAAGGTAATACTATAATCTGCAGATGTATCAACATTTTGTCCAATAGATTATGGCTATTGAAAAAAGCAGTACATGGGGTGACAGGGGCAGGCTGCGCCCGATGCTCAACGGCGCCGGGCCTGGTTGACACTTTTGTCAGACTGCTGCTGTGCATGAGATTGCTGTTTCCATCACCAAAAGCCACGCAAAGAAAGATGAGAACTAAATACATGTATTTCAAAGCAGAGATACTGAGAACCCAACTGACACTCCTGCTGTTCTCCTAAAGCTCACTACAATGGTCAGCCCAAGCATGGAACATAAAAAGCAGGTGAGAGATAAGTGCAAAAAAAGACGAACACCTGAGATTGCTGTAACTGATCTGGATGCTGCATGTAATTCATAGCATGCCCGGGGTAGGCGTATTGTGGAGCTCGCATGTACATGGCCATTGGTACCATTTGAGTGGGATTATAAGGACCCATCATCGAGTCGGGGGCACGATAACCCATAGCATTAACAGTTGGTACCCAGGGAGCTCGAAGATGTTGCTGAGCAAGAGGTTGAGGTGGCAAAGTTTCCATGTGCAGCTGCCCTCTTGGAGGAACCCCTAATTGTGGAAATTCAGTGTTGTAGTTCACTACAGGTGAATATAATGCCTGACCTACGTACGGTCCCATACTGACACCAAATCCAGGATCAAATCGATGCGCAAACCTTGCAGTACTTCGATCATAATCGGGATCCCTCCTGTCTTTCTCTCGATCACGAAATATGGCAACTCGGCTTCCACCATTTCCGATACTGTTGCTATAGCCGAGACTGCTGGAACCCAGCAATTTCTCTCTGGTAGGAGGGTCCTTTTCATTATCTTCTTTCGACTGAACACTCTTAGAATCGTCAGGAGGAGTTCTACAGGAGGAGCTCTTCAGAGGAGATACAGATACACCCTTTCGTGCAAGCTCTCTTCCTGTCAGAATACTTTCATCCTTCAGAGATTCCTGCCGTCGAGGAGCATCAGAAATAATGCTCAAGACTGAAAAGTCATTCTCTGACTCGGACACATCCTCCCCAAGTTTTCCTGTCAAATCATTGCAGAAGATGCGTGCACGAGCCTGCATAATCGGACAAAAGAAAGATTCATCCACGCCTGTTTTCCGACTGCAGACAAATGCATACCTACCGTACAACTCAAAAATCATAACTTCCACAACGCCCCAAAATGGTATTACAACCACAACCACAAACGTTTAAATGCCCATAAATCAATTTTCCTTCCTGGGACGTACCTTATTGTATTCCTCCTTTCTTTCTTCAACACTCTTCGACGGATTCAGTTTACCGCCATTTACACCTGGCCCTAGACCATTGTTGCGCCCTCCCTTAGTCGTTCTCTGCTTGATGGCTACCTTCGCAGGCACCACTTGTACCAGGACTGTCTTGCTCTCCTCCTGTTCGCCAATAGAAGGCGCGATAGGTATATCAACAAGACGGAGACAGGGAAAGCGAGTTTCAGCCGTCTTTCGAGCTACTATACGCGTTCCCTCTGCAGTACCCCCATCAACAACCATGGACTGGAGGTAATAGTGCTGAGCCACACGATGTGCAGCCAATCGGAGGTATGACGAAGGCATAGGCTGAAACTCGAGAAGTTGCAAGCCGGGATTACGAATGAAACGCTCCACGTCCTGCTCCAACCTCAGAACTGCGCAACTCAATACAAAGTATCAACACCTGTATTCCCAGCTAACAACTCCCACACTTGCCAAGAAAGAACATAGATATCATAGTGGAGGACTACACAGAGAAGAAGAATACTCTCAAACCCTGAGAGATAGCACTTAAATTGTGCCAATACAATACAGCATGCCGACCAAGAATAACTGGGGCTAGCAGTAAGACACGCCTTGTGCTATTCCAACATAAATCTGTACCCAGGGAAATGAAAGTCAAGAAATACAAATCCCGTAATCCTTCAGCATATACATGTAATTTCGAATAAAGAGAAACATTACTTGTGAGACGATCTCGAGGGTTCTGCAGAGCTTCTTTCAGAAAGTCATCGACCTGATCAGTGCCTCTGGCACCTTCCACAGAATCGGCGGGGGGAGGCAGCAACCCCATGGCCACAACGTCGCTCTCGTTGGCAGAAGACTCGACGGAAACTCTAGAGGACGCAACTTGGGAAGAAGCCAATAACTTCTTCATGTTCTCCTCCAGATCAACCATCTCCCATGACTCCGGGGCGGTGCCTTCCTCCTCCAGCACCCCCTTCCTCACGTTTTCCAAATCCGCCATCACTTCTGGCACGCTCAAACCCATCAACGGCAGGCGCAACCCCAGCTCCTCCCTCGACAAATACGACCTACCACCTAACTAGTAAACGCATACCTCCCCCTCCAACCTCAATCCACCCGTCACCACGACATCGTCGTCGTCTCCTAAACAAGCGCTCCCTCGTTCTCCCCCGCACTCGCACCGATGGTCAACAGCAAAACCATAGCAATGCCCCGAGACAACCTACTCCCAACACCCTCAAACCCTAATCACAAAAGCACTGAATAGAGAACAAATCCAAAACTGCACCGTTAGAGCGGAAAACTGAACTCCACATCCCAGCCAGAGCGATTGCAGGTCGCAATCCTCCAAGCACAGTGGCGGCTCCTCGTGCTCAGAAGGCCCAGGAAACTGCACGCGCCGCACATTCCAACCAAGCGAAGTGATTTAAACAGCCAAAGCAGTTAGAACATTGTATAACTTACCAATGATGGGCCTCTTTTGCTCTCCCGCAATTGTGGGACGCCCCGCTGAGTTACCAGGATCACGAGTATGCAAAAGAAACATGAGGATTTGCAGTTGACAACATCTAAGTTAGGCCCCTTTACACTACTGATCAAAGAGTCAATAGTAAGGTAGTGTGCTCTTAAATGGATCATTTAAGCCTACGTAACTCATCATTGACAGCAATAGATATTTCAAGCAACCTGTCACCCATTCCTAGATAGGTCCCTTCTAGAACATGGTCCGTTTTAGAGCATACTACCTTATGATCTATTGGTCCCATCCAATAGTAGGTAGTGAACTTTGACCCGTCCTCTGGGGATTGATTTTTATAATGAAAATTTAAACACAAAAATGATGATTTATTCTTCATTTTTACTGAAATTCTCTGTTTTCTTCTTACCTCCTAGTAAAATTTCAACCACTAGGATGCTAAGAAAGAGAGAAGGAAAATTGTAATCCGAAGAATACAAAATTTATTCTTAAAGCTTTAGTCAATAGTACAAAGTAAAAGATGCTATAAAAATGACCAAGCCATTCTTTTTCACGTATTTTTACAATAAGATTAGTAGTAAATAAATAAGATATAAGAGAGAAAATTCATTTATTTTTCTAAATACTTCAATGAAAAAAATTGCAATACAATTGCAATTAATGCAATATTAATGTATTTGCCATAAAAATATAGCAATTTAGCAATAAAATTAGCATTCCAACAATAGAAATTGCATTCACAATAGTATATAGTAGTACTCAAATATCATTTCTAGCGATATCTAATATTAAAGATTAACAAAAATAAACCAATTAACTAGAGTCGGAGACAAAAAGATCCATTCCTCATTGAGATGCTTCCTCACATAGTCAATACTTTACCAAATTTTGCAACTAACTATACATTCTAAAAGCTATGAAAGAGACAAAAGGTATTAAATTTTGAGGCATATCAAACAAAAAGAAGTAATAGTAAAATAATTTAAAAATAATTAATGAAAATCACAATTAAAAGGCTCCAAGTTGTTATAAATCCACCAGGAGTATTCTACTAATTTAAAACCAATCCATTATCAATCTACAAAGTGCTCGCTTGGTTTGAAGCACTTTCAAATTCTAAAAAACGACTTAGAGGCAAAACAATACTATTGATGTTGATGAAAATGGCAAGTTCCTTATGAATTATAAGTACAAAATTGTCTTTGACAAATATTAAAGGAAAGTAGGGCAATTATTTTCACTTCAAATTTTATAATATTTCTTCCCATATCTTTAGCTCTTAGATATATAATTAGTTCTAAAATTGGTGGAGAATTTATTTCTTTGGAAAGGCCAAGTGAGGAACGGACTTTTTGGTCCTCATCTTTATATTGGGATAAAATATGGCAAAAAAAACAAGACATCATGATTATTTTATATATTACAAGAAGAAACAACATCAACATCAACATTGGTCTAAAGACTATTGTAAATAAAGAGTCTGTTGAACATAGTTCAACTAGCCATGTATCAGTCACATAGAAAGCAAGGTTATCCTCATTCACTACAAAAAAATGGAGGTATAAATGACTGATCTGCAATTTACAAATGACTTCTTTTGCACTGAAGGTGCCTTTGAGGGAATTTGATGTTGCTTTTGTGAATTTCACTATGATGACGTGTCCGCAATTTAGGAGTGAGTCATTTTCTAGTCGTATACTAGTTGTTTTTAAATGATTTCCTACACTACTAGAAAAATCAGCTTTTTTGTTGATTTGGTTACATAGATTTGATTCACTTTTCTATTGATTAGGAGAGTAATTTTTTTATTTGGATAAAAATCAATAGAAAAGTGAAACAAATGAATGCAACCAAATCAACCAAAAAAATGAATATTTTAATTGTGAAGCTAATCATATCCTAGTCTCTTTAGATTTTACACTAGTTGTTTCTAAATTGTTTTCTAGTTGTTTCCTAGTTGTTTCCAAAGTTTATTCCTATTTGGCTTGGATCAATTGTCCCATATCAATTGTAAGAAGTACCATGAGGTTGGAGATGTAAGACTTGTAAGTTGTTGTAGTCTTATACAACAAATTATTTTGATTTAATTCTAAGATTTCTACGATTTGTAGATTTTTGTAGAGTATAGATTTCTCCAATCTGTAGATTTTTGTAATCTGTAGAAATTAAAAAATATTTAAAATCTATAAAATTTTAAAGTTTCCTATACCAATGAAATCTATTATATACCAAGATTTGAATTTTTGAAATCTAAAAATAAGGTAGACTTAGAATATAAAAATCCAAAAAAACAAGATTTGAAATTCTAAAATCTATAAAATGGTAGATTTGAAATTTTGGAATCTAAAAAACAGGTAGATGTAAGATCGAATATCTAGAAAAGAAGTAGATCTGAAATGACTCACAAATGACTACAAAATGACTTGCAAATGACTGCTGACATAACAAGCTGAAAGTACTTGCCACCTCAGATTTTTTCATCCAATGCCCATCCAAGGAAAAATGGATGGTGATAATAAACACTGCAGTCATTTATAAACGACTTGTCCACAATGACTCCAGGGAGCCTGAGTCATTTTGTAGTCAAATATGTCCAAAATGACTACCTAAAGTCATTTTTGAGTCATTTATTGAAGTCATTCACATCCCTAATCTCTTGTAGTGATTGCCTCCTTTCAGAGGTAGATTCTAAGTTATGTCATAAACCTAAGATCAGTGACTAGTAACCAATATTAAATAAGTAGCCAATACCAAAGATAATTATTTAGTCATTTGTACAATTTTATTTTTAATATATTGTTTATGGGATTTAAGTGCAGTTCTTTGTATTTATGCATAGAAAAGAGTGTAACTCTCTTTTTATTATGCCGGTTTGTATTTGGAAGTCCAGTATACAGTATTCTTTTTGTTATGGTCATGGCTATAAATACTTGGTCTTTTGCTGCTAATCACTTTTTTCTTTCCAACTAATAGAAGTTCATCCTTTATTGAAGAGATTACTTTATTGAGTTAGCATTCTCCCATTCAAAAAAATTTGTGCACATTTGCTTCTTTTCTATCATTTGTATGCAAGTTGTTGTGCTTAATATTGCATGCTTCAAAGATTTCTACCATAGCCAACATGACTCTACAAAATCATGATGCAAACTTTCATATCTTTGTTTTTGCAAAAAAAATTCATAGAAAAGCATCCCATGCATTTACAACCAAGGATTTGTAGCATAAAAATGTAGATGACATACATCCTTCACCAATAAGATATGGATGCCCAAAAATATCCATTTGCTACTTCTGGTTGCATCAATGTTTTAGAATTGAGTGCCAAAGAGGAACACAAAATGATATGTTTGTTAGGTTCACAAAATTAAAGATACATCTACAAGAATTTGTGTGCCAAGAAATGATAGACAATCTATCTAGCTTAGAATGCACCAAAATTGCTTTTCAATATGATTATTATTTCTATACACTTCTTAACCCCTAAAATACCTAGGCAGTTTCTGGCTCCAAAACCATTGATAACTGCCATTTCTGCTGAGGTCACTTTTTAAACCAAAAAAAACTTTATGTTTAGAATCTAACCACAAGATCTTGTACTTCATTGGTCTTAGATCATTTGGCAAAAATTTCATGAAGTTTGACCTTATAGATCGGAAGATATTAGCATTTGAAATTGAAAAAAGAAGTTTTTTTGAATTGCGGCCTGCAATTTCAAATGACTTTGACAGCCATTTGTGGATTTTTTTTGCACTACACACCATTAAGTTAAAAAAAATTTGTATTGAACATTTGAATTGAGAGTCGGGGAAATATATTTCAGAATGTCAAAACGTGATTTTCACATATAAAAAAATTGTTAAATAGAAGTAGGTCCAAAATTGAACAAAACACTAAATTGTTAATAGCTCTTACGTTGAATTAAAACACCATAATCCCAATGGTGGGATTGTTCTTGCAAACAAATTTATCCTTTTTCAAAAAAAGGATTTGAAAAGATTTGAAAATTGCATTAAAAAATGAATTCTATAAGTAATTTTTTTTTAAAATGCTTAGATTGCCTAGAAACAAGATTGTCCATAACTTTCTCATTTTGAGTCCAAATAGAATGAATCAAAGCTTCAAATGTAGACAAAAATATGATCTTTGAGGAAAAAAAGGAAAAAAAATTAATTTCTTAAAGTTTTTTTTTTCTGCTTGACAAATTGCTTTTTTGACTTTGGGTGGCATAACTTTTGCTCTTGAGCATCAATTGGGAAAAAATTACATTTTTAGAAAGCTAATGTGATTTGCTATCTTCAAAAAAAGTTTTAAAAAATAAGGTCAAAATTTGGTACTTTAGGGGTTAAAATGATAGTTAATTTTAGTATGTACCATCGTTTCTTTTTTTGACTTGTTTAAGTATATCGATAAAAATTCAAACTATAAATCTCATTAATTGCAAGATTGCCACTATGAATTATATGATTTTACTTATAACTTCATCACCATTTATATTATTTGAGAACTATACTAACAATTTATATACCTTGTTGTACCAAATAAAACACATTCTTAAATGTCACTTTAACTTCTAAAGGACTGGTTGTCCCCTTGGGGGACAATTTGGGTCTGGGCAAGTTACTATTGTCTCAATTTTTAATAATATTTTTTGGGATTTTTTGAGGTTGTATATTTTTGTAAGAACTTTGTGAATATATATTTTTTATTTTCATTGATGCCCGGGAGCAAAAGTTATGGCAAAATAAGCAAAAATGGAATTTGGCGGGCAACACAAAAAAAATCACAAAAAGTCAAGTTATCTTTTTTTCAATTTTTTCACTCAAAGATTATATTTTTGTCTACATTTAAAGCTTTGTTTCATTCAATTTGGACTAATAATGAGAAAGTAATGGACAATCTTAGTTTTTCGGGCAATCTAAGCGTCTTCTTGAAAAAATAACTTATAGAATGCAATTTTGAATGCCATTTTTAGATTTTTTCAAGAAAAACTATTAGGCAGGGTTACATTTTCTTGCTAGAACAATCTCACCATTGGGATTATTGTGATTCAATTCCATCTAAAAGCTATTAACAATTTAGTTTTTTCTTCAATTTTGAATCCACCTCTACTTAACAATTTTTTAATGAGTGAAAATTAAATTTATTGTTTCCAAAATTTTTTTGGTATATTCTCAACTCAATTACTTAATATAAATAAGTAGAAAATCAAAATCAATAATGCAAAGAATTTGAACTAAAAAGATTCAAAGCCAAAAAATGTAGTCAAGCAAGGTGGAAAAAAGCTTGTTTTCTTCACTTTAAATGCATATATCTTGCAATCTACGTGGTCAAAGTTTCTGAAATTTCTTCCACATATTTATATACTAGTCAAGTATAAGATCTTATAGTTGAATATGCAAAAAATAATAATTTTTTAAACTCTTTTCTCTTTGCAATAGAAATGACAATTTTGAGTGGTTTTTGGTAGGAAAATCACCTTGGTCCTTTTGGGGTTAATTTATATATTCTTCTATTTTTAAAGGCACACTTTATTGCTAATACATGAAGCATATAATCAACCTCCAAAGTTCTAAGGTCTTTTTCATCAAAAAATACCAAAAGCAACCATTCCTATTGAAAAGAGGCAAAATCTTTAATAATTGTTTTTTCCAATATCTAGCCACAGGATCATATAGTAGACTAGTATAAAATGTGTAGAAGGTATATATTTTAGAAATTTGAACCATGTCAATTGCAAGATATTAGCTTTTAAATATACAAAAAATTGAATTTTTTGCATCTTGCCTTGACTAGATTTTGAATCTTTTTAATTTAAGATTTTTGCATGAGAGCTTGTAAATTCTTATTTTTTTTATGTTGAAAAATTGAAAATCTTCTAAAAGAAATTCAAAATAAAAACTTGATTTCATTCTTTAAGAAATTAATAACTACAAGTAGGTACAAAACTAATCATGATACCTCTAAGATGAGATTGGAACACAAATTCTACCAAAGAGATTGTTCTAGCAAACCAAACCTTATAGACTCTTTAGAGAGGGAGATAAATTGTGAAAACTGATTTCAAAAATAAATCCAAAACGTTATTTTTTCAAAAGGATGCAAAGACACTTGCTTAAGAGACACCTCATAACTTTCACATCACCAATCCAAATGGAATGAGTAAAAGATTTCAATATAGATAAAAATATATTCATAGAAAAAAATTATTTCATGCTTTTTTGTTGGATTTTTTTTGCCTATCAAACAATTTTTGAGGTTAATGGCAATAGAACTTTTGCTCTTGAGCATCAACTAAAATAAAAATTATATTCCCATAAAGCTAATGTGCTTTCATATCTTCAAAAAAAATCCAAAAACTCAAGTCAAAAATTTAGTTCACATGAGCCTACCTAAAATTGCAAGTGTTAGAAGGAACCTCAAGGGTTTAAAAAGGTGAATCCTAATGGTTGTACTTCCTCTGTTTCTCTAAACAATCGTGTTTTGACTTATTTTTTGTTTACAAAAACAACCATATTTGTCCATTGACTTGATTTTTGTAAAATAAAAAACCTGTGTTTATCTCAAAAATTGAGTGATTTGCTTGGCATGTTTGATGATATTTTTGAGCATTTTGTGCTTATCAATTGCTAATGTTAGCAATGCAAACTTGATTTAGTGATTTTTGTTTGCAAATTGTCCTTATCATTAAGCTAGAATCATCAATAGTATCAACATTAAGATTTGTTTTTTTGATAGATAGGACAACTGGGGCAACTAGGCTAACATGTTCTTTATTTACAATTGCATTGACACAATTCATATCAATCATTTTTCTATCCATTTGTGACAATAACAAAACACTTGATATTTCAAAACTTTGGTATGAATTTGTTCTCCTTTTAAAAAAAACTTAATTCTAGGAAAAACTAAAATTAGTTTTGGAGTAGTTTAAGCATAATATCCAAAAACTTCCAATTACAATTTTTTGTCAATGTTCCTTAATCCCTCACAAATTCTCAAACATGGGTCTTTTAGAGAAACAAAGGGAGTAATATACAATCTATGCTTTGGCAAAAACTAAGTCATTTTGCTTAAAAAGATTTTATAAATAGTATTTTTAGATAAACCTCAAATGTTATTTTTTTGAAAGCAAAATAAAACTTACTACTCATAACTTTCATTTCATCAATCAAAATACAATGATGCAAAGTCATCTATATAGATGTGCATCTATAAAATCAATTTTTATTTTTATTTTTATTAAATTATTTAGTTCCTTAAACTACCTACATTTCATTCCATACTAAAATAATCCATACACCTCTTACAATAGTTCTTGGTTAATGAAAAAGCAAAATTTTGCATAAAAAACATGTCAATTATGAGCTACTTATAAAAGCAGGGGTGCTATTTTGTGAGCTTTGGAGCATGAGCCCAAGAGCCGGAGTGCTTGCAAGCCTTGAGTTTAGGGCATTTGTTTTTGAATTTTTTGGTTGTGGACCTATGATCGTGGATTACAAATATTTGAGATTTTATAGTTTCAAAAGGTACAATTTAAAGGTATTTGAGGCTTTTTGTGTACAAGTTAGGATAAAAATTGCCATAGACCAGAAAAGAAAGACAACATACTTTGCAAAGAGAAGACATCAGAACTATATATATATAAATATATAGAACAATAGATAGAGTTAGAGAATATCCTTGGGCTTAGGTACTGCTTGAAGATCCAGATGCAAAGCTCTCATCAATGTTCAATGATTCCCTGCCAAAATCTTTAGTGGAATCATCTACAAAAACCAAAACTCGTGGACCTACCATACAAGCCCCCGAAGGTGGATTAGGTCATCAGTCTCAAGCTGCCTGGCTGTTGCTTCAGCATATACGGGCAGCTGAAAAGCTTTGGAGGGATTGTGGAAGAAGGCCGGATCTCCAAAGAATGGTTGAAGTGATGACATCTTCAGTTTCGCGCCTTGCCTACAAAGAGACCAAAAAACAAATATGAGAAGAAGTTACAATAAGTAATCTTATACTTGTAGTTAAGAAGTATAAGAATAAACTTACTTACTAAATCAAGATGACTTTGTCACACGTTGGACCAACACCACCTCGTCTTCCAAATCAACCAAGGGAACTTTAGAGCTCTGTGGTGTAAGCTCTAGAATTGCAATCGGGTGGTTGAATGGAGCAAGGAGGGCCTTGTAAATAGGCTTATCCTCATTCAAGGCCACTATATGCCACCTTATACCTCAACAAGCACAAATGCTGGTGCCTACAGAGATAGAGAGATGCCAAAGCCACAATTTTTGGAAATTCATGGAATGTTACTAATGTGAAGCAACAATTGTAGGATTAATTTGAAAAAAAGAAACTAATTTGACATGCAGAGCAACCATGACGACGTCACCAAGCAAGATAGTTCCCTCAATAAGCATTTGCATGAAGGGATGGGCCTTCTCTTGAGGCTTACGCCAAGGGATATTGCCATTCATGGTCTGGTCCACCTTGTTGCAATTAAAAATTGTGAAGAAGGTCATCTACTAGAAGGAGGAGGGGTTCTTTAATCACAATGTTTAGTAAAAAAGACAAAAGCAAAGGACTTGTTCTTTAAGTAATTTGTCTTCCATATGTTGTGTTTAAGACCACCATTAAAACACCCTAGTTGACTATTTCCGGGTGACTTTTGAAGCACTACAGTGATGACTTATAAAGTCTAAAATTTTTAATTGGGATGAATCAATTCACATCTGGGTCATTTTTTTGAATTAGTTACATTTCTGTTTTGTTCCACACGAGGGTCTTTCAAAAAGAAACATGTGCTGCTTGATGATTTATTCTCTTTAATAGGATTCCAAAATTGGGAATTAAAACATGGTTCAACCAGGATCAGTCTTTGTAGCAATGCTCACAGGTGTCTCTATTTTATTTCATTATTCCTTGTCTGTACACGCTCTTCCTTTCGATAGAGCTTTATGGAACATCTGTAAACTCTTGCAATGACTTGGCTATCTCATGGCCTGGAAGCAAAAGAATCTCTTATTTCAAACAAACACATGCTGATGCTACTAACACTGCCTAATACAAATCGCAGTAATAGTTTCTGCACACTACAGATCTACGTCCATATTTTTTAATACTACCTCCACAAGGTTGTTGTTGCTATAGACCATGACAATTCATGAATGCTCACCTATTCATACACTTGTTTGAAAAGTTATGTGGTGCAACAATGAGCATGTCTATCATTCCACATCCTTCAAATGTGGAGAATGCTATGCATGAGGTCATTTGGCCACACAATGGTTCACCCCGTGGCTTCCTTGACTGTTTGTTGCTTCACTTGGCCAGACCACCCGACTGGAATGGGACATGCTTCATTGGCGGCATTGCTTGTGATTGAGGTTATTTTCACGCAATGCCATCCTTTTGGAATGACTTTCCTAGCATGCTTTGAACCTGACAACACCATCATGATCCCTTTCGCTATTTGTTTCTTCTTCCCTGCAATAAATGCATATAGTCAAACGACGTCCCCATAGTCCATCTGATTTCATCAAGTGCAGTCCAAATTCAATTTTTTTAGTAAGTAATTCAACAACTCATATTGAATGATCAAAGATTGTTTCACTGTACACTGCCTCACGTGACACAGAAGACAACAACCGAAACAATAGCATTGACTTGCACATACTCCAAACACAGATAATGCAAAATATAAAACCATTGAAATTCCTAAAACCTTTTTCCAAATCCATTTCTAACACCATCACACTTTCAAATCCAACACAACAATCACATTCACAATTATATGAGACTGATACGAACAAATTAATAAATGTCCCTACACTTGCTTTAGGACCTGTCATTCAATGTCACACATACAATAGTCACTCATTTAGAACTCCCTGCAATTCACTACATCTTTAGAGTGTGCCACTGGTGATTACTCTTTTTTCCACCCCTACAGCGTTTCCAGTACCAAAGATGACATCATAGTACTAAACATCAGTTTTTTTAAAACGTGAATTTCCATTTCAATAAACAACTGATCTCAGTGTTGGCGAGGTTGTTTGGATTAATTTCCTGCAAACCCTTCCAAAACAACGTTCTGTGGGACTCTTCTGTTTTGGCCTCCACCTTCTCTAGAGTTCTTTTTTGTGAACTCCACCCCAACACACTTTTGCAACCCAGCATCTTCATCCACTTTCATGGGATCTTGGATTTCTTTAATCTTGTCAAAACCTATCACCACATAACATCGTAGGACCAATTTCAAGACACGGTTTGTTCATGCCCATAGTTTTGAGTATGCGTGCAGGTCAAGCACCTATGGGCTACTCATTCACAACTACTAGAGTCTCATTACAAACATTGTGCATTCAAGAAGCCACACTTTGCATCTTCAAGACCCATTGTTGCTAATTAGTGCAGAAACATGATTATCAAATAAGTCTTCCTCTTCAAATCCTAGATGTTTTTTGTAATCCCAGTTTGACGCTAACAAGACTTCAACGTTCTACATATATGGACACCAAATACAAATCATATACCTCCTAACATTACAAGTATTAAAACATTCTACATCCTCATCATCTCAACACAAAATTCACATAAAAAATGCATGTTCTTCTGTGACATACCATATCCCCTTCCTCACTACCACCACAAATACACTGGACCTGCAAGACCTACCCTCATCATTGTTCAATGTTTATGGCAGTTTCTTCTTCCTTTTTTTAAATTCAAAAATCTTTTCTTCCAATTCCTTAAGAAAGCTTGTTAATGAACTTCTCGTCATCCTCAATATCCTCGCTCACAAACAACACTTTCAGAACTCATTCCCCTTGTCATTCAAAAACAAATACACAATATCATGACATCGCTGACTACAAACACTAGAACTACACTTACCTTTTCCCATCGTCCTGACATGT
The DNA here is from genome assembly GCA_963969595.1 of Neckera pumila. NCBI lineage: Eukaryota > Viridiplantae > Streptophyta > Bryopsida > Hypnales > Neckeraceae > Neckera > Neckera pumila. Next base: position 6,318,612 of record OZ018418.1, read on the forward strand.
TCCTTCTTCCCTTCATGCATGTCCGACCCTTTGCCGGAATCTTCCTCCAATCAAAAACCTACTTGCACATAATTCGATCCCACGTTCCACACATAGTTGTTACTTCACTTAAATGAGTATAGACTCCAAAATATTTCTTTTCATTACCAAGCATCAATTGAGTACAAATTTCCAACATTAAACCTCATTCATTTCATGGCCCCAGGTCTCCACCACTTGAACCCCACAAAATATAAAGCAACTCATACATAATTTGAACAGGAAAGACAAATTACTATTTGGATACAAGTCTACATTATAGAGAATAACAAACAAATCAAAGCTTCTATGCCGATATCAAATACATTACCTTTCTAGCTTGCTGTGGCCTCACCAATTTACTTTGGAGATTCCAAATCCGGGAATCCACGTCCTGTCTTCCCAATTTGTCCAACAAATTTTTGCCTATATTGACAGGATTCCTACCTCCTGTACCCTCATCGATAGCCTGTCGTAAAATTTTCCCATTAAGACAAGCATTGTAGATGCATCAGTGAGCTTTGGAAAAATGTTTCATTCACATGTCAACATACATTTAAAAATTGATGAATTCCATCAAATCATTGTACTGCAACACTTGAATCTATAGTCTTGTCCACATAGCAATTCTTAAAATGACACTCCACATTCTAAAAACATTCAATGAAGCATTACATTTTCCCAACAAAAACTGAACACAAGTTTCTCATTTCAGTGAAGCCACCTGCACTATATTTCGGATACATCAATCTAAAAGATGTCATTATACATTTAACGATCACACATGCACTACCACAGCTAAACTTCAAATCCTAACATATTAACCACTAAAGAATAATAAAGTAAATGTACATTGACAATCTTACCTCCACTTCCATCACTAACGCAGATGAAACATAAGTAATTCCAAAATTAGGGACTCACGTGCAAAACCAGAGGGAACTCGCTATTCACCGCTTCATGAACTGCCATTTTCTCTTTCCCTGCCGATGTTCTAGATGTCTTCCCAAAAATGGTGCTCTGCTTACCAAACGATTTTGCAACCTGCTTTATCTTATGCCAATGAGAGGGACTCAATGCGTCTGGCTTCTCTCCATTCACACTTTGCTTATACTTGTACTTCAATTGCATTTTTTGATTCTTCATAAATTTAGTGGTAGACTTCTCAAACATCTCTCTTGATATATACACAAAATCTTCATATTTCCACTCTTTCTCCAGCGCTTCCCAGATACTATCCACTACATGCTGCGCATAATGGTTGATATTGTCCATAGCGGGGTCCAATCTTCCACACTGTCCTTGAACAGGAGCTCGCTTGTGAGTTCCTTGCACTTTGCCTGTGCCGTCCATATGAATCATGTATGGCAACTTGTTCACTACTCTGCGATTACTTGTGAGTTCCTCCTCACTTGATACCTATTTAGCTGCCGTTTTCTTCCTCATTTCTCTTGAGCTCTCTCATTTTCCGGAATAGCAAAATCCTCTTGCGAATCCGAGCCTTCCTCTACTGACGTCCTCATACTCTTCATGGACCGTTTCTGCGAGGCCAAAGATTTGTTGTACGTAGATTCCTTCCACGTGGTAGGTGGTGGTAGACCTTGTGAGTGCAAGCAACGACCTCGCAATGACTGTTTTTGGCAGAGCCTCAAGCAGACCTCATGAAGGACCTGTCATTGCCGCCTTTGACTGAACCACGGTATGTACTATCATTTCCTGAAATTTAGCACCAAAAGGTGCAAGGTTTTGCTGTGCTCGAAGTTCCAAAAATCCTCAACTGGAGCCACCTACGTCATTACTGCTTTCCCACATTTTTGGAAAAGTTTTTGGAAAAGCTGACTTCACCCCGTCATTGTCCAAGTTTACAGCCATTCCATACAAACTCTTCGACAAAGAATCTGAGGAAAAGTCTTCTCCCACACTGTTCGACTCCTCCATTACCTACATTGATTTGGTTCCATGTGGACCAAGTCAAAATTCATGACAAATTTATATTTATAAATTAAAACGTCATAATAATTTCTATGTACTCAAATCATTTATCTAGACAACCTTGTACCCATTTACATTTAAGCAACAACTCATGTGAATTGAAATCATAACTTCTAGTCCTGGTTCATTTTCAATGCGCCGTCCACCTTCTTCACCTCTTCTGGTACAACTGTTTTCCCATGTAAGGATACACTATTAGTTGAAGCTGTCACCATCAATTTTACTTTGGAAACTTGACATCCACTAACCTGCAACAATGCTAACCTTGCACTCTGCTGAGGTTGACATTCACCTTCCGTCGTATGCCTTCTACTTCCTCCACCTCTGCGTTTCACTTCAGCTTTGATCATGCGCTTCCGTCACTCACAATTACCAAATACAACTTTCTTTCCAAGTTACAAGCCACCTGAATTTAAAACTTTGACATGGAAGAATCTCCTTCCATAACATCTCTATTAAATGCCAAAACAAGAAAGTCGACCACTTGGACCATTCTACTTCTACTTCTTCCATTCTCCACTCATGCACTGTCTCAATAGTCAACGACATTTGCTACAAGAAAAGAATAAAAAAGTTGCTTCCACGTCAACATTCTATTCTTATTTGGAGTCTAGGCATTTATAGTGCACATAGATCAAGAATGAAAAAATGGCTGATCTTTCAACTCATAAAACTGAGACCCTGTACAATAACATAATCTCCTACTACGTTGGATTCCATGTAGCCTGCACTACACCTTTATCGAAACTGCAAACAATCCGTCACTTCCTTTCCATGCACAAATGACTGGTTACGCAATACCTCACCTTCACCAACTAATCCCAAAGCTTCATCTCCAATTCCCACCTCCTCATCAATTTGTGTCCAAAAGTTGATGACCCAAAGAAATCCTCACTGTAAGCATAATTTCACTTCCCTTGGAACTTGCGTCTCAGGAAGTGAGGTTCCCTTATCTCGGCAGACCCAAACCAAGAGACTGCATCATCTCTTTGTTTTGCTTCACTTTTGCTTCACATTTGCTTTCCTCAGATCCTCATACAATTTACAATTCCATGCGCTTGTCATTCTATTTGCGATAACAAACTCCTGCACAAAGAAAATAACAATTCCATCAATTCATGTTCTTTGAGCTATAACATACAAATTGGAGAAAATGAACAAGACCAACTGAACAACGTCCTCTCCCTTTTTTGAATTCTATGTTCCATAATCAATTGAATTACCTTGAAGACTGATTGATCTTTGGAGTAGCCATTCACCGCAACGCAATGACAAAGAACTCCATCCGTGCACATCACCCATTCCACCTTCCTGTATTTGACGTCTTTGCCGCTTCAAGTCTCTTGAAATTTCTCCATGCAGAAGGTGGGTCCCCTTCTTGAAATCTTTGATTCAGTAACACCATAACACTAAGCTCGAACAACGTGGCCGCCAAAGTTTGAATGACGTCATCCTCACAACTAGGGTTCAAGTTGGCGACTGCAATAAGGTAGTTTAGGGTTCCGTCCCCCATATACTGTGTTCCTTCCATAGACCTAAACCTAGGAGACCTTGTTGTGTAATTTTTGCACAAACTAATTCACATTTTCCTTTCACAAGATTCTTGTGCAGGGTTCTGCTTTGAAGAGGAGCTATTGCCTGACGAAATTATACACTCCAAAAAGACACGGTAGCGACAGCTCCAAGTACTTTGCTCTCTAGGGTTTCCAAGAAATTGCCTCTTTCTGAAGGCAAAGGAGCGCCAATGCCTGCACAAAATAGTAAAGCAGTCAGTTCCGGTCAATTTAAAGGTTTTGTCACTGTTTTAGAGCTATCATAAATTGATCAAACACCGAGGTATATATATCCATCTTAAGGTTTACTTTGTCATTTTAGAATTCAAAGTTCCCCTTCTTCTTTTTTGCTCCTGCCTTCACGCCTTTTTTGTAACAAAATGGTTGTCAATAATTTTCTGCCAATTTCTGAGGAGGGAATCCATCTTCCATTCTGATCAGCGCATAGGTCACTGCAGGAACACTCACATTGGACTATTCCAATGGATTACTCAACAAGCCCTGCGGACACCAGATTCTCTTCTCTGGCTATGGCGCTCAATGCGATGGAAAGGTCCCATGCAAATGAAAAACTATTGGACAATTACAAATGCCCTTGCAATCATTGCAAAGGCGGTGGACGGCCAATTTAGCAACTCACAATTGAAACACATTTAAAGAAAAATGGAAGAGACCCAAATCTCACTCACTCAATGCTGGTGCGCTTCCGTATTATTCTATCACTGTCTTCATTAGTGTTTCCAATGTCCGTTTTGTCCTGCTACATTGCTCACCGACTTCACATTCCCAGAAGTGTATATGCATCGTTGTTTTCAAAAAACTACTTTCACGCTTTTTCCATGAATGTGGGATTCCATTTCTTTCATGAATGGCATGTTTTCCTTTTCAACAACAAAAATGTGTACATTGAATTTAGCACTACATCATGCTACATTACTTTTCAATTATATCTAACTCTATTACAGTGGTTGCTCTTCTGCCAGACAAAGGCTTAGGAAACAATAATCACTACATGTGATTGGAGTGTTTTAAATGAATTTTTAAATATAGTCCTTGACATAAGGTTTTAAGTAATGACCTTTAAGGCACTTTTTAGCAAAATTTTACTAGAAACACATGTATTTCTAATAAAATTTTGTTGAAAATTGTCTTAAAGGTCATTATTTAAAATCTTATATCTAGGACTATACTTAAAAATTCACTTAATACACCCATTCTCTTGTAGTGAATCCTAGATTTAATTCAAGTTTTCTCTCACTTTTGCCGGAATTGTCATTTTCATTAACGGTGTCATGCTAAAGGATACTTACCAAATGTATTATGTATATATTCTTTGGAAAATCTTGGTTTCTTTGTCCCATGATAACCTTCACCAATAAAACCTACTAGGTGCAACAACTTTTGACATGAGGGGAATGAGTTCTGGAAGTGTGAACAGAGGGGAATCAGTTCTAAGAGTGAGAATCTCTGCCGTAAATGTCTTCTTGAATAACGGTTCATCTTCTTGTTGTTTTCCTTGTATAGCCCAAAGACTCTGATGTCAACAACTTCAATTTCAACAGCATCAAAGTGGAAGAAGCCATCCCTGTTCCAACTGACAAAACTATGGACGAGGAATTCAATTTTCAAAAAATGGCAAGCAATTAGTTTCAAGCAATTGATGAACGTCAAGAAACTTCCTTTTTGGACCAAGACATTGCAAAAAGAGTAGAAGACAATGAAATAGAAGGATTGGAGACTATTGCTGATTTGAACATGCAAGAATGGTTGAAACAAAGTCAAGTATCTTTGTACACAAGTTTGAGAATTTCCTTTCTAGCATGCGTTCTTGTCCTCATGAACTTGGCACATCTACATAAATTGAGTAACTCGTTCATGGATGAGTTGTTTGCATTCCTCAGACTTGATATACTTCCATCCACAAACGCTTTACCTAGAAGTCATAACAAAGCATGAGGATTCATAGATCACTTGGGACTCTCTTTCAATACTATTCATGCATGTAGGAATGGATGCGTCCTTTTCTGGAAAGAGAGATTGGGGATGTCAGAATGTCCAAAATGTAAATGCAGCAAATATGTCAAAGGAAGTCATCCATTCCTGTCAAAGATTTACGTCATTTTCCTCTAATCCTCAGGCTTTTTCAAATGTACCTCTGCTGTGACATTACTTCCTTGATGAGGTGGCATGAGAAAAATAAGTCTACTGATAAAAAAGTACGTTCGGTTCTGGATAGTCCAGCATGGAACCAAGTGAAAAACATGGATAGTTTGTTCTTTGAAGAGGTTAGGAATGTTAAACTTGGATTAGCCCTAAATGGCATGAATCCTTTCGCAGACAAGTCAACAAGGCATTCCACATGGCCACTTTTCCCTCTAAATTATAATCTACTAGGTTGAATGGTCACCAAACGTTTATTTGTCATGCTTTCTCTACTAATACCTGGGAAAGAGTCAGTGAAGTCCGCAAATGTAGATGTTTATTTAGAACCTCTTTTGGACAAGCTACTGCTTTTGTGGGATGAAAACAAATTTACTTTAAGGGAAATTTTACTTTGGACAATACACGATTATCTAGCTTACGACTTGATCTTTGGATGTGCAACAAAAGGATACCAGGGATGCCTAAGTTGTGGCCCTCATGTAGATTCCCGGTTCTCTAAACCTCTGAGGAAAAACATTTTCCAAGGGCATTGAAGGCATCTCCCAAAAGATCACCTTTTCAAGAGAATGCTTGAACCTTTTAATGGGAACTAGGAGCACCGTGAAAGACCACCTCGTGTGACAAATCTTGAATACAAGATGCATGGTGAAGCAAGGGAACAGTAGATGCATGCTAGTGGGAAACGCGGCAGTGAGAATGATATAATGAAGAGAAACGGTGTGAAGCGGAATTCTTTGCTTTTCTAGTTGCCCTACTAGGAGGCACGTCAATGGAAGCATTTCAATTATTTCCATTTTCTTGTATAATATATTGTATCATTGCAATTCGTATAATTCAACCCTTCTTCTTTACCAAAACAAGTGCATTTCTGTATTGTTGACCTCATGCTATACTATGCCTTTGATTTTGTCACATTCCTTGTTTAAATAACTTGAAGAATATTTTTTTGGCATGCAGAGACTTCTAATCAAACATGTACTAGATGTCATGCACTATGAGAAGAATATTGCAAAGAATTTGTTGAGTAATTTGCTCGACCTCATAGACGGTCCACCTGTTCAAAATGATATGAAAGAATTTGTGGTAAGGTGCAAGATCCAACTCTCATCAAATGAATGAGTGAAGAATTGGTCATTCTGATGTGTTTGCTAAGAAAGGGAATTTCCTTCCTCCTTCTTTGATCCAATGTCACATTTACTAGTTCATCTAGTAGAGGAATTGTATATATGTGGTCCTGCATACAATTGCTGGATGTATCTTCTTGAGAGGTACATGAAGTATATGAAAAGTTACGTGAGAAACAAAGCGAGATCGGAAGGTTGCATGGCCACAGGTACAGCTATAGAAGTGGGTCTTGATTTGTTGACATAGTACATTTTGGAGGGAGTCCACTAGGAAAAGGGTTTGGGATGCCGACAAAGAACTTGGTGAAGTTAGTGAGATAATATGCTCAGCTTACAAGAATAGGACTCTTTCCAATGAAGAGCTGCAACGGGCACATGCTTGTGTAGTGCAGAACTTGATGTGCCTGGACACTCTTCGAGAGTAAGTGCAGACCATACATGTCTATGTGTGTTTGACATTTCTTTAGTCTCTTCATTTGTAACCTTCCTTATTTCATTTTGTCATTGTCTTTGTGGACCGTTTTTTAGTGATGCAACTTTGTTCCATCCATGATAAATAATTTTCACAATGTTATGGTGGTTGACGTGTTGCGATGTTTGCTGTCCAAAGCTCACAGACACCTGTGCATGGAGAGAATCGAAAGCAGAGTATCTTTCAGAAGAACTATTCATCCTAGATGAAGGAAGCAAATGGAGTTTCTTCCAACTCTGGACTTAATTCTGGACTTTGCGGACTAGTTAGAAAACAAGGTCACTTCAAGAAATGCTAAATTTGACAATGATGTAGTGGATCTATCCATTCCACCAAGGGTAAAGCAAGATCCTTCAAGACCATAAAAACATATGGTAAGAAGTATCGTATTACTAACAAGAGGTAAATTTGGTGACCACTGACTCAGGTGTGAGCGTCACTTGCGAGACAATTCAACAAAGCAGTGCTTTTGATCAAATTCTATCACAAGGCCAGTCACTTCCTTTGAGAATGTGAAAGAAATAATGGAGTTGGACTATGGATGTCTTAAACCAATATTGTAGCTGCGCGACTAGGTTGTACCTATTTCTAAAGGACCAATGACGTATCAAAAGATGGACAAGTACAGGTTTACTTCGATTAAGCATAATAGACTAATGAGAAGGTCTGCAACTTCTTTTGTTTTTCCATTGCAGGCCTCTAGAATTTCTTTTGCTCAATGCAACAAAGACCCTGAGTGGTCTGCAATCTTACACATGGACCCAAGGAGTACGCGCGTTTTCAAACACAATTCTTTGGAGGGGAATGCTTCCAACATTGACAATACCAAAATATTACTTGGGCATGATAATATTAAATTTCAGGAATTTGAAGAAGATGCTGATTTGGAAGAAAGTGACACAATAGGGCAGCATATAATGGAGGAGGATGTAATGGCGGCAGAAGCTACAGTGGAACGTGAGAGCACTAGAACTTGAGGAAGAAGGATCAGAAGACAAAATGGTGTTGGAATTCATAGAGGAAGAGGATTGAATTTTTCCGACTTTGTGTCAAGGTGTGGGTGGTTGAAGCTGTGGACGTCGTCATTTTCAGCGTCTTGTACAGGGCTGTAGAAGCGTGACATCAGATTCTTATACTTTGCAAGTATAGACATTTAGACGTTCTCCTATGGAATTGATGGAAGTGCACAGTCTGTAACTTCATGTATCGATGGAAGTCATAACTAATTTTTGTAGCCAGTGTGTAATGTGAAGAAGGATTAAGTAACCACTACATTGAAGGAAGGAACAACAGAAATGGATGGTTGAATGTGGAGGACGTGTACATGATGTAGGAAGGATGGGAGGAAGTGCGAAGGCAATAGAATTGGGGTAAGTGCCAGCTTGTATCCTTTCGCAGACACATTTTGTGGAAAAGTTTACTGATATTGATATAGAAGTTGTTTGCATTTGTGGATGTCAAGTAATATTTAGAGTTTTGTTTTGGAAGAAGTCAATGCATGAAAGGATTGTTCATGTACCACTATTTTGATCGCGGCATTGCTAAGTGAATATAGTAGTAGCCCTTCAATGTTGAAATTAATTGAAATAAAAAAAAGTTGTCTCCTCCGTTTTCCATCAAGACGGATAAGTATTGTCATTGTATTAAAGAAATATAATTTGTTTAAGGGTCTACCTTGTAGTTCTCAATGAATAGGTTGAAAAGGAACCAATTGCAATTGTATAAAAGAAATTGTGGGAATATGGAAACTCAAAATAGATAGGAACAGATTAGAAAAGGGTTAGGATAGTCTAAATTTTTTGATTTTGTAGATAACATATAGGAAGTTGGTTCAACTATGAACAACTTGAGATAAGTCAGTATTCGGATTGCTAGATGTCCTAGCATAAGGAAGCATAAATCCTACCTTTAGGCAATTTGAATGACAAAACACCCAAAATGACCCGTGTATCATTCCCAAAGGACTTTAACTGTAGTTTCCTCAAAATTACCGGAATAGGATTAGGAAACCCCAACCAAGACAACAGAAATCGGAACTGAAATCTAGAAACTGCCTCTTAAACACCCGTACTTCTAAAATATTCTCTCTTCCAACCCATACAATTTCATACCACTTCACCAGACATGGAGGAGTGTCATTATCATGTACCTTTTCCTATCTAGATCAACAACATAGTACCAATTGGGGCGGATGCGAAACTGGAAGGAGTGTCATAATCATGTTCCTCTTCCAAATCCGGATCCGTACCCTGTAACATAAGTAACAGAAAGTAAAAGTTTAACCTCGTATACAGAGGGGTCCGCTCTTTGGTTTTAGTAGGGAACGTATACCCTACCCTTTAGATGATTAAAAGGACTGAAGTTTCACTTAAAGAAAACACAAAACACACACACAAAACCCAGATGCGGATTCTTCCTCACAATTGATCTGAAAATCAATCCAAACCAAAAGGTCACTCAGGAAACCCCTACAATCTTTTCTTACTACAACGATAGACCTATTCAAATCTGACTCCTTAAGGCAAAATTTGGTGACTAGATAACTAGGTGACCCTAACTACTTGCACATCACTCACTTCCGGTTGTAGGAGGACCTCATCAACACGTCAATTAGTATACGCCTGCCTCTTGCAACACGCACCCAATCTAAGAGCGGCTATCCCCCACAAAAACTTCCAAGTAATGGCAATCGGCAGTAACTAAACTTCACTTCTAGTACACACGGTATCTTGACCAGCTCACTTTGATTCCCGGAACCGGATTCAAACAAAATCCGGGGGTCACTTTTCCTCTCAAGTTTCCACTACCAAGCTACCTAAACTAGCAATGGTCAAAGCACCGCCTAACCCCTCAACACAAGACCAAGACTTTTCAGACCAGTACTCATGGAGTTGAAATCCAAGCTTTCTTTGCAGAAATTGAAATAGAAAACAAGAGTGTAAAAATGCCTGGAGTTGAAACTAACTTCCAACCCCTAAAAATACTAACCCTAAGGAACCCTAAAAGGCCAAAGGAACAAAATCAAAGGACAAGGAGATGACAAATGTCATTCTTTATCCTTTCCAGCTAACTTCCACTCTAAAAGCTGATCCGCAAAATGTGGATCTCCAGATCCTAAAATCCTAGAAACTCACATCCAAGTGCATGCAACTCAAAAAGCAGCTGTCAACTAGCTTCCAACTCTCAAAAACTTTAACTTTCCTTAACTAACCTAAACTTATCTTTTACTTTCCTATAATTAACTTAACTGAGTTCTACTTTACTCTTCTGTAATTTCCACCTATTGTTCTTAGGCTTATCCTAAGAACTTCTACTTCTACTTTCTACCTTTCTTTGGAGAAGGTTCCTTGGCTTTGAAGACGTCCATTTTGGTGGCTGCTTCCTGATGGTTGAAGGCTTAGCTGTCTTACCCTTAACTAAAGCCTTCTCCTTGAAGCTGGACGGAGAAATCGTGGCCAGGTCAGATTCCTCCAAATCAAGTTGGGACTCTGATTCGGATCTGGATCCGGATCTGCTTTCCTCCTTTACTGATTGACTGGGAGACTCGTCCTCTCTCGATGGTAACTCCCCGAGGATACCTCCCAATATATTTTGAAATCCGGCCCCAATATTTGGAACAATCTCAGATCTCAATCCGGTTCTGGTTTTCAGTAAGAACATGAAACATTAAGTATTGTTCTTAACATAATTATCTATCTACCATTATTCTCCTAGAAGGAAATGTTAATTGTGGTAAGATTTTCAGTTTAACCTTGGATAAACCAAAAATTGTGCCTCTATTAACTCCTTTCTCTACTTCCCTTACTAATCAAGGCTTATCTTACTTTCCGTGCTCCTACACTAGAACTATTAAAATCTTTTAAGTCATCGGATGAAAGACGGAATTTGGAACTCGGAAACATTTCGGAACTAAGGAACCTACGACCTAGACTTCCAATCTAGAAAGCCTAGGGTATTGTTATAGAAATGGCCTCATATCCATTCTCCGCCGGAAAATATTGGCCAATCATTGGGTACTGATGCGCCCTACCACTTCATTCTTCTCTTTCTTTTCTCGCAGACTCTTGCGCACACATAAATGAGTGAAAGAGTGGTGGGTTAGAGATTGGAACAGGGAGAGAAAAGTGAGGTTGGTGCCGATTGCACCGGATTCATTTTCTTTTGTGTCAATAAGCAATGGCGATAGCAGCCCGGATGGTTAGTCCGGCCCTTCCTTCCGACCTGGCCCTACAGAAACAGTTAGGGATGGACTTGGCAACAACAAGATGCACGGGTTTGATATAGCGGCCGTAGAGCTTGAAGAGTGATGGAATCATCCAGGAATTCGTCAAAGGGGTTTCAAATCAGTATGAATTGACTGTGAGGGGTCGACCCGCAACGTGGACTAAGGATGTTTGGATAGAGATATACTCCTTTCGGAAGTTTGGATTTGGATTAGCCTCCCGGACGGATAAGTACGTGGCTAATAAGTTCCGGAATCCGGCCTACGTAAAGGATAGATACGCTATTAGTGACTATAAGAGTGAGAGGCAGCAATGGGCAGGGCTGACGGGACATTGCGTCCCGAGGCAAACTACATCCAAAAACTGGACGTTCGGACGCAGCGGGCCTTCAGATAAAACGGCGGATGGTCGGACTTTTGGTGGACGGCAGGGCAGACGCGAATGAGGACAATCAAAATTTTGGCGGACGGAGGGCCGACAGTCGGAAATTTGGCAGACCGAGGGGCGGATGGTCAGAATTTTGGCGAACTGAGGGCCGATAGTCAAAATTTTGGCGGACAAGAGGGCGGTCGGTCAGAATTTTGGCGGACGGGAGGGCAAACGTTTGGAATTTTGGCGGATGGAAGGGCGGACGGTCGAAATTTTGGCGGATGGGGGGGCAGACGTTTGGAATTTTGGCAAACAGGAGGGCGGACGGTCGGAATTTTGGCGGACGGGGGGGCAAACGTTTGGAATTTTGGCGGACGGGAGGGCGGACGGTCGAAATTTTGGCAGACGAGAGGGCAGACGATCGGAATTCTGGCGGACGGGAGGTTGGACAGCCAACGGTCGTGTTTTTGGCGGACGGGACATCGGACGAGTGGGCGGATGGCCCCAGTCCTAGAGGACTGCGGGTCGGACGGGTGGTTTATACTTTATATGGAGATTAGTAGCGCAAAATTTTGAGATTTTGGTGAAGGTCTATACTAAGGGAATTGGTAAATTTTTCATATGATTCCAGTTTTTAATATGATCTGCATTTATTTTGTTTATGGATATGACTGTATTTAATTATGGTTAAATAATCTTTTCCTAAATTTGGAGTGAACTGTTTTAACTAAAAAAATTAGGTGTAAAAAAAATCAAAACTTTCACACCAATCGAAGTGTCAAAAATATTGCACCAAATGCCAACTGAAGAGTGAAACCAAAACATATAGGATGTGAAAAAGAATGAAAATTTCAAACCAACCCAAGTGTCTAACCGGTCTAATAAAAAAACAAGGATGTAGAAGTAGAAATAAAAATATCACCTAAACCAGAAGACACCTATGACCTATCCAAAAAATTAGGGTGCAAAAAAATATGATAACGTTCAAACCAAACCAAGTGGCAATCCTCAAAACCTTAGGATGTGAAAAAGAATGAAAAATTTGGAATCCATTGATGCACTCTTCCCCAAATGAAATTGAGTGTGAAAAGTAATCAAAACTTCTACACCAACCCAAGTGTCAAATCTAAATATATAGGATGTGAATAAAAATGAAAAATTTCTAACCAACCCAGGTGTCTAACACTCAAATCCTAAGTTTACTTAAAGAAAGGAGGTAGATTGGTAGAAGAAGAAAAACAAATCAAACCTACACCAAAGAGATGTAGCCCAAAAAATGGGGTGTCAATAAATATGGAAATTAAAAAATTTATATTAACCAAAGTGTTTTATTCCAAAATATAGGGTGTGAAAGAAATCAAAACTTTATCCCTAACCCAAGTGTATAGCCCCCTCAACAAAAATGATGTTTAAGAAAAAAAAAAAAAATTGAACCAAAGAGTGCTATACCAAAAAATAGAATGTGAAAAATAATTGAATACATCAACACCAACCCAAGTGTCAAACCAAAATGTACCTGATGTGAAAAAGAATGAAAAATTCCTAACCAAAAGGTGGTGTCTAACTTGGGGTCTTAGGGGAAAAAAAAAAGTGAAAAGAGAAATAAAAATTTCACCTAAAGTCCTCAAGATGTAAACCAAAAACACCTATTCCAAAACACCGAATGTGGAAAGAAAGGAAAAATGGTCATTAACCAATTTTCACAATTCCAAAAAAATTTGGGTGTGTAAAAATATGAAGAACTTTCGGAAGATTCCAAAGGTCAAACCATAACAACATAGGATATAAAAAACCCAAATAAATTCACCTAAACGTAGATGTACTACCCAAAAAAATTGAGAGTGAAATTTTTTTAATAAACGCAAATGTCAAAGTAAAAATATACAAGATGTGAAAAGGAATTTAAATTTTCAAACCAACCAAATGTCTAACTCCGGGTCTTATTACCAAAATATGGCTTTGAAAAAGAAGAAACAGAATCCCTAAATCTAAGACGCGTATCCATAAAATTAGGGTGTAAAACAAACACACACACACACACACACACATATATATAAAAAAAAAATTGTTTCCCCCAAATAAAATGGATGTCAAAATGAAATGAAATTCCCATATGGTTTTGCACACCAAAGAAAATTGTAAATTTTTTCATTACATAAAAAAGCATGGTAGTGCTACAATAAACAATAAAAAAAAACCTTTTCCCATTGCATGCTATTTGTACATATAATATACGTATATGAATCCCTAAGTCTGCGTCTCTTCAACTCCTATTTAAGGACAGTAATCATCATCTCCTTTCACCTCTGCCCCGCTACTCTCACATCCTTTTGTCCATTTGTTGTCTTCTTCGTTGGATTCGTCTTCCATGTCGTCTGATGAAGAGCAACGAAGATTCCATCCTCCCTCTTGTACTTCTTTCAAAGTGCGTGGCCTCTTTCTTCGGCCTTTCTTTTTTTCAATTTTTACATTTAATATGGCTTACCTCTTCTCTTCCTTAGGACATGGGACCGGTTTCATTTTTGTCTGTGAAACAGGCCGCCGTGTATCAAAGGGAGTTCTATCCACATTCTGTTTTTTTGTTGGAGAAATTGCAAAAGGTTGCATAACTCTTTTTTTATTGCCTTTGGTGCCTTCTTTGACCTCATGGTTCCCTGAAGTGGACCCTCCCTGAATGGTTATCTTGACTGCATTTTCAGATTGCGGCATACGGGATGACAATTTCCTATTGTGTCGTGGTGGTGCATTGCAAGAAGCGTTTGGAAGCGCCATTGCAGCCAAGGTCTCATCCTTATCATCATCGGTGGATGATACTATTTTGTAACTTTGATTGATGGAAGGCACCTTCTCTTTTGGAATCTGGGCAAGCCGTTTTTCAAAACTTAAGTTCCTCGAACCATCCCAAATTCTGCTACTGCTTCCAAATAGGGCATGTGGAGGAGCACTACATGGTCGTTTCGGTGGTTCTTCACTAAGTTGTTGCTTGCCTTTGCCTTGGTCGGCAAAAATTGGGCTTCCACATTCTATCAGAAATCCATCACCATTTTGATGCACTTCATTCGGTTTGTCCTTTCTTGCAGTGGGTTCCGCAGTTTTTTTTCTCGCCAACGCCGAGAGAAGTTCATCTTCTGTACTGCTGACTTCTTGTTGGACATTCATGTCACCTCCTCCACCCTCATTTTGTTTGTCGTTATCTTCCTCTTGCACCCTTCCTGTGGATGGAGACTCGGGAATCCGAATGACTTCATCAATTCCATCAATTCCACCATTGGACATTGTTGTTCTATTAGCCTCCACTATCTCCACGTAAACATTCTCATTTTGTGATAGAACCTTCTCGCTATTCAGAAATCCAGATCCATCCACAAATCTGGCTATCGAAGGTGCATGCTCATCATATCCATCATTCTCATCTTCTGATCCAAACTCAAATGCATCTCTATCATTGCCTCCTCGTTCTTCATTGGTCTTGTTAGGACTACGGTACGATTCATCCTGCGAATCTTCTGTGTCGAAGTTCAAGACCTCGTCTAGCGGGTGAAGCCTATCATCCTCCGGCTCCGAACCAGACCCTGGCTCTGATTCCTCGGAGTCCACATTGTCACGGTACCACTTCTTCTCATCCTTCTCTTTTGATGCGGCCACGACTTTGGAATTGCTATACACATACACCAAGTCCGCTATCCTCTCCATCGTCAACTTGTTCCGAGATTTGTTGTGAACATAGGAGTAGCTACTCCAATTTCGTTCACACAAAGATGATGACACCGGTTGGGCCAATATCCTCTTTGCGATTGGAGCAATGAGTTTTCCACAGGCCCCCTCAAAGTCCCACCAAGCGTGTGCCGACAGCATTTGTTCACCTGGCTCCAACATGTTGTGGAACGGAGGGTCCCTATGTCGAAAGGCTACAAATTCTTTGACCACCGCTGCGTACTCTTTGGGGTCATATATTTTCATTATAACACGCTTACATCAATCAGTTGCATTCTGATCGTCGGCTAGTTCTTTACCGTGAAGAAAGTATGGGTTCAAGAAAGCTCCTGCATAATGTAGATCAGTCTCTCCTTTCTTGCGTCAGTTTTTGAACGCTACCTCCAACGGTTTTGCCTTCTCAACGTCCAAACAAAAAGGCTCCATTTGTAAACGAAGGACATGTTCTTCTAAGTTCCTCATAATGTGCAACACCTTCCCCATGCACGGTGTTTTTGCATCCAAATCACGTAGACCCCATACGACTGGGGCGGTCAATTCCCGCACATTTGTCCAACGGTTCCAAGAATGCTCGGCCACGACAATATTGTATACTTGCCAAGACGTCGTGCATGCTTTGCCTTTTCCATTGTCATTGAGTGTGTTCACGTATGTAACCCTTTGTGGGTCCACCACACTCTGTTTCATTGCGCTCTTCACCTCCAACAAGCGATCAATCATGATAAAATAAGAAGCAAATCTGATTTTCAACGGCTTCAATAAACTATGCTTTGTCTTGTACTTTCGAAATATAGCAAGAGGCATGTGCCTTTTCCTAAAGAAGTTTACCACAAGCTCGGCATCCTTCACTGAATCTGATTTCCATTTTTGCCCCCCCCAATCTTTGAGCAACAAATTCAAGGTGTGCACCATGCATCCTTGGAAGAAGATGTGTGGATATTTACTCGACACCAAATTGCATGCTGCCGGGTTTGCATTCGTATTATCTGCAGTCACTTGCACCACGTTTTTGGGACCCATTTGCTCTATAAATTTTTCCAAGATAGCCGCCAGATACGGCGACGTCTTTTTTTCTCCACTTGTATCTACGGATCCAAGGAAATGCTCACCGACTGAAGATACGAGCATGGCATTTATCAGTGGGCGGTTCTTCACTGAGCTCCATCCATCAATGGACAATGTTGCTCCAAACTTCCTCACGCTGTCTTCAGTTTTTCGATGCAACTTCCCCGCAAGATCAACCTTCGCTTCTTGAAGCAGTTTATGTCGTAGATCATGGTATGAGGGCGGAGTGTACGGCCTTGCACACTCAGTCGTCATCTTCACTGCTTCTTTGAAGGCTGGATTTTGAGCTACTGAAAATGGTATGTTTGCTGCATAAAAAAAATGGGCCCACGTTGCATGCAATTTGTGTTTATTGGCTTCTTGAAAGCCATCCAATAGATTGCTTTGTATCCTAGGAGGTTTATTGCTTGATGCCCTTGGAGTCTCTCTAAAACCGGATGTTTCCGTCAGTGGTGTACCTTCGGAACCCACAAAAACTTCTTCCACTGCTGTGCATGAATCTTCTTGCATAGAACGCGGTGTGCCCGAACGGGCCCTTGAGAGATCTTTTCCGGATATAGGCATGTCGTTGCCATCAACTCCATGCGCAACAGGTTTTTGTAAGAAAAGCCCCTTGCAACGAACAAATAAACTTTTTATTTCAGATGTCAAACAAGAGCATAAGCTTATTCTTGTATCACGAGAATTGGAGGGACCTTCATATCCCAAGTGACTCAACATACGGCTCACTTTCTTGTTGAACACACACTTGCAAGCCTTGCATTGTACTTTACCCGTTTCCTGGACTCCGTACCAACTAGAAAAATCCTTGCTCATCCTAACCGGTTCTAATCCTTGATCTTGGAAAGATCAAAAACCATGTGCACCATGTAAATTATAAAAGAATGTCAACAATGAAAAAATCAATGCCTCCACAAAGCCTTGTAAAACAAGGCCCCTCCTTCCACCTTTTTTTACACCACCAAGCAAGGGACACAAAAATTCATTTGCAGCGCCTAGCCCTTGGAGATCTTAGCATTTAGTTAATTGGGAGTGCTTGAAAATGAGTCCTTCCTCACACTTTATACTCTTCAGCTGGAACTGACCATTGGGAAGGAAAACGGACTTCCCGTTGTAGTCCCGATGGTCGGACGGATTTGGCGGACGGACCTGGTGGACGCCGCGGTCGGCAAGTCCTGTTGGACGGGCAGGTGCTAGCGGATGACAACTGCGGTCAAACAGGGCCAACGGTGGCGGACGGGGAAGACGTTTTCGGACAGCAAACACAGTTGGACGCTTCGGACGCCAACTCCGGTGGCGGACGAGGGCGACGCTGGCGGATGGATAAAACAATTTCGGACAGTAGAAGCGGACGGACGCTTCGGATGCCAACTCCGGTGGCGGACGGGGAAGACGTTTTTGGGTGGCGGACGCGGTCAGACGCTTCGGACGCCAACTTCGGTGGCGGACGGGGTCGACGGTGGCGGACGGGGAAGAGGTTTTCGGACGGCAGACACGGTCAGACGCTTCGGACGCCAACTCCGTTGGCGGATGGGGCCGGAGGTGGCGGACGAGGCCCACGCCGGCGGACGGCAGATGCGGTCGGATTCGTCCGGTGCCAATCCGTTGTCGGTTAATCGGTTTAGGGTTTCAAAAATTTGGAAAATTGCATTCAAAAATGAATCCTACAAGTTATTTGTTTCAAAAAAATGCTCTGATTGCCCAAAAAACAAGAATTTCCATAACTTTCTCATAATAAATCCAAATGAAATGAATCAATTCTTTTTAGACAAAAATATAATATATGAGAAAAAAATACTAAAAAATTAAAAAAAAAAATATAGAAATTTTTTGGGCTGCCTGTCATCCCCTGCTTTGAGCTTATTTGGTCCTAACTTTTGTTCTTGAGCACCAATTGTGAAAAAAATTATATTCCCATGAAGCTAATCAGTTTATCTACCACCCAAAAAAGTTTCAAAAAATCACGACAAAATTTCAACCCGTAGGTACCTGCCCAAAAACGCATTTGTCTCCCAAAGGGACAAGAGGCTTTTAGGGATTAAAGTAAACTTCCAAAAATTTAAGGAAGTCCTTGGACATTTAGGGAATATAGAAAATGCGTGACGAATTGAATGTAGCCATTGATTTTTAGAGTTACGTGTACCATATTTGAAAACTTCTACATTTCTCGTCCCCACACCCACATGCACTTATTTTATGGCTAATGAATTATTCATTATCTAAAATATAGGGCAAGGCCTTCTTCATTCACATAATGACAGAAATTTCTATAAATGGATAATGCACTACATTTTGGGCATGGATTTAAATGTATTGCTTGCCGTACTTTAAACTTTTATATAGTCTTTCTTTGCTTAAACACACATTGGAATTTTCATAGTCATATACAATTCAAAGTTCCAATTAATCACAATATGAGGTTCATTTTTCAACACAATTGAGAAGGTCATGCTCAAATGAAAAGGAAGTCTCACCATTTCCCAATGGAGCAAAATCTTCATAGGTTTAAATGATACACTTGTTACATAGCCAAGATAATTGGCACAAATTACAATTGCGATAATATGGAATCCAAAATAATAGATATTGAAAAGACATCAACAAGTATCGTACAAAAATAGAGAGAGAAAGAGAGAGAGAGAGAGAGAGAGAGAGAGAGATATAGATATATAAAAAAAAACATAGATACAACATATTAGAAGCCAATCAAAAGTCAAAACATATCGTACGCATAGTCATTTACTAGTACTCACTCCTCCTAGCATCCAAACAACAATCCAAAGAGTGCCATAATTGTAAATTTGTAATAGACCTATATTGTCCATGTCTATTTCAATCTGTCACTGGTACCCTATTCCAAAATACGAGACGGCCCTTTGTTGGTGCGTTGCCCTCCTTTAGCGGCGCTTCTCAGACTTTCTCGGCGAGCCACGGCCCCAGGACTTTTGACACCCGGGTGTCGTATGGATTTGGTCTGCCGATCAATAACAGCAAATTGCCGTGCTGCTTCCGGAGAGTAGTCATCGTCATCTTCCACCTTCCGTTTCTTGTTATATTTAGGAGTTAAATCCACTGACTTCAACTTCAAAGATCTTAAAGCAGAGTCCACCTTTAATAGCAACTCGTTCACCACTTCGTCATCACTTTTGATTTGCAAAGCAGTACCTTGGGTCTCTACTTCCAGTAGGAACGTTCTCCATTGAGCTATGATGTCGCCAATCCTCTTGTCAAGCATCCCGGCCACCTCTACTAAATAGTCTTCAGTGTTTGATTCCACATCTACGTCCACGAGAGAACAAACTTCTGCAGTTTCTTCCAACTTCGACAAGAAGAGGGCTCTACCTATCAAAATATGGTTATATGCCGCATATTGATTGCTGAATTCTTTTGAAGCCTCCACCTCTACCCATTGGTCATCTTTTCCTTTCTGCACCTGCTTCTCTGGAAAGCGGAAAAATTTGTCACGTTGCACACTCCAATGCCCTCCCATGTTGCGACAGAACAATTCACGAGCCTCAAGATCTTCAATTGAATGGGTCCGTAACTCGACCTCTCTATTTTGGGTCATCCACATGAAAGAATCCACCGGTACAGTTGACTCATTGTATAAAGCATGTCTCTGTTCTGTTGGATCCCAAATCAATGTTTTACTCCAATGGTGGTAATTCTGAAATTTGTAAGGCGCTTGTTCTAGTGGAAGGGTCCATCTATTGTATTCATGGCCGGGAGGCATAACCTCCAGGAGACCAAACAATTTGTAGAACCTAGGGCTCAAAGGAGAACGGCATTGTGCACAGGCTGAGCTAAAATGTGATGCTGTAATGATGCAGGTGACGTGGAAAATGTGGTGACAGTGGCCCATACTTATGGCTCCTTCAGGGCCAAAACTTTCTTGACAAATAGCACAAACACCCTTCAACATTTCATGACCTCCATCAAAGCTATGCACCGGTGTCTTGTCCTTCTTGTTGATGTGTGCTGAGAGCATTTGGTAAGGGACCCATCCCTCCTCTAGTTCCAAGGCCCAATTGATGTCTTTCTCCCCTCCCTTTTCTGTGCGGTTTAGTCGCTCGAACATAGCCTCCATGTTTTCCCATGATGTAATTTTTGTAGACCGCCATGGATGTTGCTCCAACTCGTTCTTCAACCTCTTCAAGAAGCCCTCCACAATCTTGCATTCGTATTCCAAATTCTTTGCAAGTCTTAAAAGCCCATTCATTGCTCGGGATACTAATAAGGGTTTGTCTTGGAGTTGTTGTATCCATCCTAGCCATCGAGACTCCAATCCGCTCTGAGGCCTGCATTCATCGATGACCTCCTCCACTCGTTCCATTTGTTCCAACTTGGACTGAAGAACGTCATTTCTATGATTTGCTTCCACCAATTCTTTTTCTAGCTGCTCCCACCCTTTACCATTATGCATCGTAAATGTGTCGGGTGCATCAACTCCTTTGCCCTTGTCTAAAGGAAGAGACATTTGATCGCTCTCTTGAGTTGGCTGGAAAAATTGTCTTCCATTGTATAGGGCCTTCAATCTTTTGTTCTGATCCTTCAAAGTTATCACCTACCGTTCCAAGGCGTCACACTCTCTCCGCACATCCTGATAATTTTCCTCTAATTCAACTGCGGACTTGAAAACTGGCATTATTTGGTCGGTGAAATGCAAAAAACCCTGGGCACCTTTCACCAGTTCAGGAGCAATAGCTGCTATGTCATTAGCGAGGTCCGTAATCATTGGACCAAGTTCAACGAGCCAGTTTGCACCACATAACAATGCTAGAGCAATTTCCAGCATTTCTCCCAGGTTACATGTTGGTAGAGGTGGCGTATAGCTAGAGTCCGCCTCGGTGGGGCCGGACTGCTATCTACAATCTATCTGCCGTCTTTCAAATATTCTCCACTTGGAAGAGAGCTGAAGGAAGTCGTCCAGTCCCTGCGCATATTTCATAACCTTATTTGCCTCCGTTACCGGCACGTTTATGGATGACAAGTGAAACGCCACGTGCGGAAACTTCTTCCGTACCTCATCTTCCCCCATTGTAGGCTCCGTGTCCAGGTTGTTGGGCTGCTCCACGTTGGTTCCTAACGGTTGCTCTTGAATGATCGGACTTTGTGTTGGGCTTTGCGGCGTTTCGGGTGTATCCACTTCACCGGGATAAACACCTACAAATTTCAAGGGATCTAGAACACCACTGTCTAGAATCTTTGTAATTGTAACATCGGTCTTTGCTAATTGTTCTTCAGTGACTTCTTTTCCTGACGAAGAAGGGCCACCACATGCTTTCACAAGGTCCCATTTGTTAGGAACAATGCTTGGCTCACCCATGCTGGTAACTTCATTTGGTGGAGATATAGAAAATGTCGTGGGAGGCATGACCTCTTTTCCGTGCACAACTACAGAGGAAGCATTGTTCAATTTTGTTGCTTCAACGGGTTTAGCCTCCTTCACCCACAAATCGGGAATATCCTTCTGGCCGGCAGGAAGCAAAAGTGGATTCTTTTTTGTCATTGGAAACGTGCTCCAGTCCACCTTCCGCGCCAATTGGAGTTTTGCATACACCATGGAGGCCAGGCTGTAATTTATGTACCCCTTACTCATTGACTTGTCCAAAAATAGGGCCTTCCACACCTCATCCGACCGATGGACAAAGTGTGGACTTGTACAAGTCTTTGGCTTAACACAAAAATTCTTCGTTTGACGTTTGTATGCACTCCGAGGCCACAACTTGTTGATGTGGTACATTTTTACATATTTCTTGCACAATCGGAAGTTCCAATATGCTGCTTCCTCTTCCTCCCAACCGCTCTCCGCCAGGATGTTAGGATCATCTAAAATCTCATAGTGAAGCCCATGTGCGACCCCCTTCACTTTACCCTTTTTCTTCTGGTCACCTCCTGAAGTCATCCCATCAGTACCCGCAACACCCTCAGCGGCCATGACCGAGAACTTGAATTTTTAAGTACTTGCAATGAAATAATCTCTGCACGGGTAGTCTTGACACCGGTGTTTGTGCAAAAAATCATCAAAGATTTGCTGTAATAAGAATTGGACCCCTTCTCTCCACCAAGTAGGCACAGTGAGCACCACGCTAAATACGTGGCAACAACAGAACATCCGACTTGGCTCACAACAAAGTGGCGGACAGAAGAAGTGAAGAAAATAAAAGCGATCGTCCACCCTTATACCCGTCTGACCAGACCTAGAAGCGGTCCAGTGTTGGACCAGCAAACGGCCAATGCGGACGCGCCTTGGACGTGCTGTCCGCCTGCCGGACCTCCGCCGTCCGCCTCCGCGACGTCCGGCCGCCTTCCCGTCCGCTTTGGGGACGGCCGACCGGCTACGCGTCCGCTTCGGCACCCTCCACACTACTCCGTACGCTTCGGCTCCGTCCAACCACCGCGTGCGTCCGGATCCGACCGCCCTCTCGACCGATGTTTCCGTCCGACATGTTCCGTCCGCCGTAGAAGCAATGTTGAAATTATTCTTTGAACATTGGATTCCAGAATAGATTTCTTTTATACCCACAGATACCATTCAATGCAAGAAGTATCCAATGTGACAATTCATGTGGGAATGTTTAACAATTTTCTGTCCTCTCATTTTAACCCCTAAAGGACCGAGGCCCTTTTCGTGCCCCAAAACACTCAAAACTGCCATTTCTATAGTAAAAAGTTAAAAAATTTGAAAAATGTTTTTTTTTCTCATCTAACTGTAGGATTTTACACCTAAGTAGTATAAGAATGTGTGGAAAAAAATTCAGAATTTTTGACCGCACAAATTGCAAGATATCTGCATTTAAAGTGAAAAAAACAAGTTTTTCAGCACATTGCGAGACTAGATTTTTTGACTTTGAACATTTTTAACTTAAAACTTTTGCACTACAAAGTTTTAGCTTTAAATGTTTGTAGTGGGGAATTGCGTTGAGAGTCTAGGAAAAAAAAAAAGCTCAAAACCACTTAATTATCATTCTCTAAAAAAATGTTAAATAGAATTAGATACAAGATAGAAGGAAAATCTAAACCATTCATATATTTTGAATGAAATTAAAATGCACTAATCCCAATGGTGAGATTGTTCTAACAAGTAATATAAAGCATGGGAAAAAAAAAAAAAAAAAAATTTGAAAAATTGCATTCCAAAATGCATCCTAGAAGTTATTTTTTTGAAAAAGATGCTGTAATTGCCTAAAAAACAAGAATGTCCATAACTTTCTCATAACAAATCCAAGTGAAATGAATCAAAGCTTTCCAAATAGGCAAAAATATAATCTATGAGAAGAAAATATAAGAAAAAAAAATTCAAAATTTTGTCCATTATTTTTTGTTGCCCGGGCTGCCCGCCGTCCCCTATTTTGAGCTTATTTGGTCATAACTTTTGTTCACGGGCACCAATTGTGGAAAAAGTTATATTCCCACAAAGCTAATCAAATTTTCTACCTTTTTAAAAGTTTCAAAAAATTCACAAAAAATTTCAGCCCATAGGTACCTGCCCAAAAACGCATTTGTCTCCCAAAGGGACAATGGTCCTTTAGGGGTTAAAACGCCTAGTATACCAAAAACCCAAATTGTAAACCCTAAACCCTAGACCCTAGACCCTAAAACTCCCATAAGATAAAAGAATCAGGGCAAGTTTTGGGGGATTCCCGTATTAAATTTTAACAAATGATGTCTACACTAAATACTCATGGATTTTACAATTGGAATTCATATTGAATTTGTAATTTTTTTGTATTAGACTCTGTAATTCACACTTTTTAACATTGACTAAATTCCAATGTGGATGAATCATTATTTCTAATGGTGAATGACAAGGGACCATTGTTTACGATTCACCTTATAAATTTTAAGTAATAATTTTTAGCCAAAATAGTCTTTGATTGTACAAATGGTCCCTTGTATAAGACTTCTTCTAAATTTTTTTTATCTTTGTACTCTTTGTTTTTAGAGGGGACTTAAATGGAGTGCATATGAATTGTGGTTTGTAATGGCCAATGAGAAGGGACCATTGTTTAGGATTTTCGTTGTAAATTTTAAATAATGCCTAACAATTGGAGCTTGCTTTGTGTCGCAGCACAGGGCAAGCAAATTCCCAGTTATACTACCAAAAACCACTTTAAAGTATAACAAAGTGGCTCTAAAGATCGAACCTGCGAGATTCTGTGAAGTAGATAGCCTTATTTGGTCTCTAAGCTAAGTCAATACCTATATTTCCTCTTCCGGTTCTAACACCACAACTGGAAACACAACAACACCAAGAACTACAATCAGACCCTTCTTCTCCTTCTCCAATCCAGTCCACTTTCCGATCCGGTCTGATCAGCTCACATCCGCTCTTACTACCATCTGGTTTAGTTTTACCTCTGTTTTACCATCAGAGGGTTTGCCTCTTGATTTTGAAAGTGGCAAGCCCGCCGCTCCTTCCGTGACTTATAGTGGCTGAAGACCCACTTCTCTATTCTCCCATTTCCTACACTAATACGGATCCGGTTTGATCCTTCACAACAATCTAGAAAACCCTCCGGATCGCCGGTCATACAAAGACCCCCCGTACGATCCTCTCATACTACAACGACCTCGGTGCCACGTTCCGTCTGTACAAAGCCAGGCGGCTGCAAGTGAACCCGTCCGTTCCAACGTGAACTAAAGTTCTTTCGTTTATCCACTAAGGCAGAGAGATCTCTCAGGAGATCGGACACTCAACCGGATTTCCCACCCAGGAGTTCTGACACGACTAAGGAATCCCTCCCTATCCGCCTAGCCTAACAACGTCTGTCTCGCCCGGAATCCTAAACCTTAGAGATGCTGAGGAACTGAAATCCACTCCCAACTCTTTCACAACCCGCTCACTTACACATAAGATCAAAACAAGAACGCCAAAGGGAGAAATCACACCCGCACCAGCATATGCCTTCCTAACTCCTCACCACACAACCTTGCCACACACCGGAGAGACACGCAACAAGAGACCAAGAGAAGACGTACACAAAATTTGGGCGAAAAGACTTGCAGCTCCCAAGCAGGGGCTGACTTATATACAACTTGAGTACAAAGCAAAAAGGCCTCCGAAAATCCGCGCTGGACATTCGGGTCCGATCCTAACCGGCCAGACCGGATGAACATCCGATCCGGTCCTAACTATCTTACAAAACTTTACATTCCTAACTACCTACCTACTCTCCAACTCCCCCACCCAGCGTAGGACTCTTGGGTTCCTCGGGCAGTTGGTTGAAGACATCCGCAAAGTTCCGGCTCCGCTCCCCGGTAGCTGGATCCGGAAGATCTGACCCTGGTGATGAATCCAGATGAATTGGTTGTCTAGGCCCAGGTCTCCGGTTACTCTTCCTCAACTCGGGTGTCTGATCCTTGGGCTCCCTCGGATTCAACCCTCCAGCTACGAAAGAATCCGGTACCGATAGGTCCGAGAGGTGGATCTCTAGGGAGTACATGGACCCGTTCAGCTTTCGATTGCTGATGTCCATCCGGTTGGCTGCCTCTCTCACTGCCGCCAAAGATGCTTCCACCCGATCGGTGAAGTCAGTGAGGATCCGAACTATCCGGGAACCGGATACCTTCTTCTCCTCATGCACCCCTTTGTCAAATAGTGCTACCTTGACTACGGTGGATCCGGACTGTAGCCTTGTCTTCCCTGAGGGCTACCATGTCAACCCGTAGGGTGTCGACTTCCTCCTGAAGCCGACGGATCTCTGCCTCCTGCCTCCGGTGCTCATCCGGATCGGACAGATACTGACCCACCTTATCCGGTAAATCACTATCTACCGGTGCACCTACCAGACCTTCGATAGCGACGAGGGCCCTCCTCTTGACTTCCCAGTCCGCTCATATCCCGCATAGGATTACCATCAAGTGGTTGAACGGGTTGGTCGGGTCTTCGGGATCCGGCATCTCCACATCCGGTCCTTGCTCTGGAGTGGACCGGGTGGTAGGGGGGGTCCTCGCTTGCGAGGAGGCGTTGTCTTCATCCGCTTCCTCGGTTAGGATTGCTCCTCCTCTTCTTCCTCTTCCGTTTTGGGTTTGGACCCGGTTTGCTCTTCCTGTTCGTCATTCAAACTTGACTCCCCGTACTTCAAGATGGACTCCTGAAGGCTCCACGTTTTCTCCTTCGTCTCTGTGAGGAGTTGGTTCCGGTGGTAGAGGTGGAAGAGATAGGGACTCAAGGGAGTGGCCCTACTCTTTCCGATCCTCGTTACCAGCTGGGACACCAGATCGGAAAAGATTTGGGCCCAGTTCACTTTCCGTTCCCCGCCCAAGGAACCGAAAATGGTATTGCTGATGGTCATCGTCACTCTCGTCAGCTTCTCCGGGTGGATGATCGGAACCAGGAACTGCAGGAGGTTGCGGTGCCAGTCGCTCTTACAATTCGTGACCGCGTACTCGTCCTTGTTACTGGGCTCCCCATGAAATTTGCGATGGATGAACTTGTCCTTCCTTCCTGCCATGCCGAAACCTCCAATTCAGAAGTTGTAAACTTCCCTCCACCGCTCTTCTTCCCATTCGGTCAAGCGGCCCCGGAGAGTGTTGTCGAACTCGTTTGACGCCTTACACCTAATCTCTCTCACCATCCGCTCCTACCTAAACCCCCAGGGTTTATCCATCAACACGAGGCATCCCATGGCGTTGAGATCCTCCATGTGCTCGGACCTGGCCGGTTCCTCCGTGGAAATGACCGGAACTACCTTTTGGAATTTGACGTTGGAGGAGGAACTGGGCATGCCCGGTCTAGCCTTACGCAACTGAGGCATGGACACTAATGGCCACTGGACCCTTACCGATCGCTACCTCACTCTCTCCTAGCCGCACGTCTCGTTCTTCACTTCCTCTTGTCCGATCTCAACCAGAAAACACCACAAAACCTGCAACCCACACGCTTTCTACCTTTCCTACACTCTCGGACATGCCCGGCCGGAAGCACACACACATACAACGGCTCTGGCATAGACGGAGGCGTAAAAGCGCTCAAGGTCAGTTCCAGAGCTCGAGGGAAGTAAAGGAGTGAAAATGAGGACGACCAGCTCTTATATAGTCCTAGGACCCCTGGCAGGTCATCATGACTTTTTCCGGTCCGGTCCATATCAATCCGGTCCAACTCTAATCCGATCTGAGGTAAGATCCGGATGTAATTCCGTTCCTGAATACTAACATTCTGACCGGATCAGATCCAGCTTTCTCCTTACTCGATTAGCATTGTCACTCTCCAGTTTTTTTCTGCCCTTCTAACCGGATATGGATCCTAATTACCCGTTTCCATTCCATTATTTAGATAAGCAAAGGAAAACCAAAAATTCTGGTTGTGACACTTTGCTATGCATTAAATATATTACTTTCATCAATTTTTCATGTGATAGAATGTAGATAAACAAAGTATGTATAATCTTTAAATGAAAATATTGACATCCTCATACAGTACTCTTTGGAAAAAAATGATACTGCAATATAAAGTAATTGAAGAATAGATTTATATTGTGATTTTTTCAAAATAACCTTTGCAAAAATGAATACATTGCAATAAGAATGAATTAATACCGTGAAGTATGTAAGTACAATCTTCACATTTGATTATATAGAGCAATGCTGGCGATTGGTGCTTCCTTATTCTTTAATATCACATTTTAAAAAGACATGAAATTTATCTATAGTTTTGTGGTCTGAAAAGTTTCTTTGAAATTTCTTTAGAAGTATTCATTTGATTTTCAAATATTTCACAAATAGAATATACACTATATAGTAGAAAGTAGACTATGGCTATTACAAAAGCAATTCAATTTCCATAATATTATAATTCAAAATGGAATCATGATATTATAGAGGGTGTTGTGATTTTAGTAGTAGGATGTTTAGACAAAATAGTCGTGGATTGTACAAATGTGTTTTTTTTTTAAACTTCTAATTTTTTTTGGGATCTTTGTACTCTACGTTCTTCGAGGGATTGAATTGGAATGCAGATGAATAGTGGTTTCATATGATGAATAACAGGGGATCATTTTTTACCTAACACCCTCCTTCTCTTAGATTCTATATCCTCGCAATCAGCCTTGCTAAAATAACAAAACCTCTAGCCAATACATGGTTGTACGTGAGTAGCAAATATTATTTGTTAATGAAGAAGCTAGTCATGTACTTTGAGGGTTTGGAGGGCAAAGTTTTGAGTTTCGAACGTAAATGTTTGTGGTTGGATTCTATTACAAACATCCCAATTGGAGACACAAAACTCCACCCCTCTAATAAGTAATAAACCCCTTCATAAGCAAATCATCATCCCTCCCACATACAAATACAAATTCCCGGGACGTTTTTTTTTTTTTTAAGTGATGGGCTACCACAACCAAACCAAATCCCCCAACAAAGGGGGTGACATCACCGCACAAGGGAGAGGATGTCACTTGGATTCGAACACCAGACTGCCTCCAATCCAAATGAGTTGTAAGAAGCCCATGACTTACGGCCATCCCCTTGATGGTACTATAAGGTCTCTTCGTTCCCACACGGAACGACCTTCGGTGTGACATTGTGAGTCCTTTGCAGTTTTATCCTTTATTTTGATTTATCCCGAAGCCCCCAATATGAAACACAACATGTCCGCTGTGCTCTCCCGTCTTGCCGTCCGCCTTGCCGTCCGCCCTGAAGTCCGCCACTGCTGCCAGAGCGTCCGACCAATCGGGACCCCGTCCGCCTCGCCGCCGCCTTCGTCCGCCCTGTCGCGGTGTCCGCTGTATGCGTCCGCCATGTACGTCCGCATCCGACCCCCTAGTCCGTCCGCCTTCTTTGTCCGCCCTCTCGACCAATGTTTCCGCCCGATATGCTCCGTCCGCTGTGGAAGCATTGTTGAAATTATTCTTCGAACATTGGATTCCAGAAAAGGTTTCGTTTATGCCCAGAGATGCCGTTCGATGTAAGAAGTATCCAATGTGACATTCATGTGGGAATTTTAACTATTTTTTGTCCTCTCATTTTAAAAGGCTTTGTATATCGTAAACCAAAATTTTAAACCCTAAATCCTAGACCCTAGATCCTAAAACTTCCATAAAATTAAAGAATGAGGGCCAATTTTTGGAGATTCCTGTATTAAATTTTAACAAATGATTTCTACACTAAATACTCCGGGATTTTACAATTGGAATTCATGTAGGACTTATAAATTTCAAATAATGATGTTTGGTCGAAATAGTTGTGGATTCTACAAATGGTCCCTTGTATAAAACTTCTTCTAATTTTTTGGAATGTTTGTATTTTACATTTTTAGAAGGACTTAATTTAAGTGCAGGTGAATTGTGGTTTCTAATACTTTCATACAAGGCATTTTTGTTTAGGATTCCCCTTGTAAATTTCAAATAATGATGTTTGGATAAAATAGTTGTGGGTTCTACAAATGGTCCCTTGTATAAAACTTCTTCTAATTTTTTGGAATGTTTGTATTTTACATTTTTAGAGGGACTTAATTTAAGTGTGGATGAATTGTGGTTTCTAATAGTTTCATACAAGGCATTCCGTCCGCCATGACGTCTGTTGAATCGACCGGGTGACCGTCCGCTGCTTCCAGCGGACAATCATTTCCCACATGCCGAATGATGGCGACCGATAGGGTCACCGACTTATCGATCTAAGACGGCGTCACTTACAATGAGATATTGAATTATCAATAGATATTGTTTCTGTGGTGTCAAGACTGGAGTCATGATCTAAAAGCGACCATTTAACTCCTAAATGCTCAGGGCACCAAACCCAAATCTGGTGTTTGCAGAACTTTGAAGTTAAATAAAACCTAACAAAATTGCTATTTTTAGTAGCTTATATTTTTAGAAATCTCTTCTTGAAGTCTAATTTTAGTACCAAAAATCCGATTTTGAAAATAAATAATACTGATTTTTCTATTCAAGTTTTTATACAAGGGTACCGATTGCAATCTTGACTTCCCGTAGTGTTGAGAGTTCTTGGGAATGAGCCTCAAATACACTAGATCTTGGAGAAAAAATCACATTCAAAATTCATTTAAAAAAATTGTAGAGTAGATTTTTAGAAGCCATAAATTGATAAGGGTTATACAAGTTAGGCCCTTTAACCTCAAATTTTTTTGGTCACCAACTTTTCAGATTTGACTTGTGTAAAGAAGGTTGAAAGATTTTTGTAGTTTTAGCACCTTTATAGTCAAAAATTATAATCTTTCACTCAATAAGTGATATTGTTATGTTTTTTTTTTCTATGATATCTCTAACATGACCAATTCCAATTTGTACGATTATAATTAAAAAAAAAATTGATACAATTTATCAAAATGTTAGCATTTTGTTCAATTTAGAGCAAATTCGAAGAAACACAAAATAGGCCTTGGGCATTTTGAAGTAAGGGCTGGGCTGCCTATTTTGTAGGTTCGACTGAACATGGCCCTGTTCGCCTCGCAGACACCCCCGTCCGCGACGTCCGACGTCTGCGTCCGCGTTTCCGACGTCTCCATCCGTGTTTCCGACGTCTCTGTCCGCCATGGTGACGCCTGCGTCCGCTACGACACCGGCCCCGTAGTCCGCGTTCCACGTCCGCCTTCCAGCACCATCCGCCTGTCCGCGTCGTCCGCCTTTCCCCTCCGTCTGTTTTGTCCGTCTGTCGGTCCGTCCGCCCGTCGTCGATGGCCGTGCAACCTATCAGACGGTGATTTCTGTCTACTGGATCCTAGCATTTGCCTCCAAGCCGTCTGATGTGGTCATACGCGTTCGCCTCAGCTCGTCCGCCATCGTACTGAATAAATAGCGTGGCGGACGGCTCATTTCTTCACAAGCATTTCCCTCCCAGAGTGGACGATCCAGTGCCTGATTTTAGTTTGTGGCTTTGCGCGTCCCTTTCAGTCAAGTGCGCAAATGGTTGGGCTTGAAGGTGGGACTGCTTCACGCAATTTATTTCAAGTGAGTACGTAAGGGTTTTTTATTGTAACTGTGTAACATTTTGTCTGCACATTGGAGAAATTCATGTGAACTTGGTGATCAAGAAAGAGGATTTAAATCAGATCACCATGCCTCGCGATAAACCCTCAAAAAATAGTAAGAAGGGCAAGTTCCAAGACATAAATTGGGACGATTGGGCCAACCCGAATTGTGTAGCGGAAAGTGGATGGGAGTCGTCATCCAATAAAACTTGGTCTTGCACTACGTGCAAGAAGTATATGAAAATGACGCACCTCGCCAAAATTTGGCCAAAAGAATGCGCCATTGTACAAGTTCCTCGTTGGGAAGGTGCACAGTCATCGTGCTTGAGCAAACACTTCATCCACCGATACGATGAAGTAACGCGGAATGCTAATATACGTGACTCCAAATCAAATATCATGAACTATTCCAACATGGCCATGGTTTGGGCGGAGATTGTACTCCACAAAGATGTAGATTGGCACACCATTTATGGAAAATCGGTGACCAATTTGAATCGCAGTGAAGCAACTATTTATACAAGCTGGACTCAACTAAGCGATTGCATGCCAGAGTGGTCCAATCGAGGACAGTTTGGATTTCCTGCAATAGTGATGCCGAATGCCGAGGATGAATACTCAGACGACGACGACGATGATGATGAGGGTGCAACACGTGTGACACCTGTAGAGAGGCACGAGCGTAAAGAAAGTCGAAAAGACATTGAGTATGAGCAGCAATTGCAAGAAGCAACACGTAGGAGTCTGGAAGACCGTGGGCAACAATAAGGGGAACATGGGTCATACTGTCGCAATGATTCTAGCCAAGGGGGCTCGCAATACTATTATGGATCCACTGCAGGTGATTCTAGTCGAAGGGGCTCACAGTACTATTCTGGATCTAGTGCAGGTGGTTCATATGCACATCATGAACATCAGGGATCATATGAACGTGAATGCGGTGCACGTGATCCACAAGCTGGGGGCCGTGGTTCATACTACAATAACAACCCTCAAATTGGCTCTTGTAGCGGAGGAGGGAGCCATGGAACCACGCGCTATACTCCTTCTAGTGAGGGCAGGTCCCAGTATGATTTGGGGCGTATTCCAGGTGGTTCGTATGGGCATTATGGAAGATATGATACCGGTGGTTCAACTGGAGGATTGTCCGAACGAAATCTTCCAGTTCCCCCTCCAACTTTTGAAGGTCCTTACTACGGAAATTATGGACAAGGAGGTGCATCAACCAGACATGGAGACACCTACGGTGGAGGACCATATCTCGGAGTTTATGGGTGAGGGTCTACCGCCCCAACTCAAAGAGATGACACCGATTCAGATTCCGAGTGAAGTATGTTGGACTATTGTAGGCACTCTCGCACAGTACGGTCAAGTGATTGTAATTAGCTGCCATAAAATTATAGAATGTGGCAAGTGCAGTAATGTAATGATGGTAAGTATTACGGAGGTATTTTTGAGTTTTGATGAAAACACAATACATCACAATGTGTACTTAGAGTAGTAAATTAGTAGGTTAGTGTATTTAGCACTAGTATCGCAAACCATTGATGTATAATTCGTGGAGTTTTTGATAATGAATATTGCATTGGACCGCTTTCTATTCTTTTGCCATGTGAATGTGAATGTGCAATAGTGCATGGATGATGAATATATAATTTTGTACATTTGAATTGAATAAATGATATGTGATTGCTACATATGTAGGCAATCAAAGTAGAAGAATTCATCATCAATGTTTTTCCATAAATGCAATGAAGTTACCATAAAAAACATATAACAACATTCAAGCTGAACTTCCCTTTTTTTGGGCGGGGAATTTGATATGCATGATGAAATTGGGAGAGGTTGGATTGATGGAGGGATAATTATGTTGACGTCAATAAAACATTTGAACCTATGAAGTCCCAAAGCAACTATTCTGCCCAAAATGACATGAAACTACCATTTTGGATATTGACCCCTCTATTGCCATGCAAAAGGATAAATGTGAAAACTGCCCTCTATTTTGTGCCGCTTTATTTTTATATTTCTTCACATTTTGTAACTAATTCGGGGCCTGTGATAGCGAATATGAATTCAAGAATTCCAAATTTTATCAAATGTGAGAAACAATGAATTTCAATGTTTTTTGGAAGGTTAAACCTCGGGGCAATATAGCTGTGAGTTTTCCCTAAAACCCTAACCATAGGATCTTCTACTTCACTTATTTGAGAAGATGTGGAAAAAATTTCATAAAGTTTTACCGTACCGATTAGAACTTAGAAGACATTAGCATTCAAATTTGAAAAGAATTATTTTTGGATTGTTGTCTTGCAATTTTAGATAACTGTAATCTCCATTTGTGTTATTTTTTAAGGCACTACAATTTCAGAATTTCAAATTTTCTATGCTGATGGATTGAGTTTAGAGTCTAATAAAGAAATCAAGAAAGAAAAAATTGGTCTTCATTCTTTGAAAAATTGTTAAGTACAAGTATATCCAGAATTTGAACAAGAAAACGAAATTTTTGTTTTCTTTGGAATGCAATTGAAATACAGTTGAAATATAATAATCCCAATGGTGAGGATTGTTGTAGAAAGAAAATGTAACCCTATCCAGAACAAAAAATTAAAAAAATTAAAAAATTGCATTAAAAATTGAGTTCTAACTTCGATAAGTAATTTTTTGAAAAACTTACTTAGAATGCTCCAAAATTAAACTAGTCCATAATTTTTCTCTAAGAATCACTTTCTCAAAGTGGCAAACGGCGGATGGGAACCTGCCGTCCGCCTTCCGCGCCTGCCATTCGAGTAGCCCCCCTCCGTCCGCCCTCCCCTGTCCGCCCAATTCCCTTCGTCCGCAGGCAGCCGTCCGACCAGTCCCCCTCCGTCTACAGGCAGCCATCCGAGGAGTACCCCTCCGTTCGCCAAAGCCGTCCGAGGAGTCCCGCTGCGTCCGCTTCCCCGTCCGAGCGGTCAACCTTCCATCCGCCACCTGCCGTCCGAGGAGTCCCGCTGCGTCCGCTTCCCCGTCCGAGCGGTCAACCTTCCATCTGCCACCTGCCGTCCGAGCGCGCGCGATCTCCGTCCGATTTGGCTCGCGGACCGTCAGATCTTGCAGACGATGGATCGCGCGCTTCATTTGGGCCGTCTGATGCGGCGTCGTCCGACCGCCTTGCCGTCCGCCCGACTATAAGAGGGGCGGACGACCCGTCCGCTCCTCACTTTTGTTTTTTTCTTTGCATCTTGCAAGAGCAGAGCGGAAAGCTTGGTGGCTTAAGCATGGCTTAGGTCTCCACTGGTTCCTTTCCAAGGGAAAACAGAAGTCAAGATTTGGAGGCCGTCTTATTGCTTTTTTTTCAAACTTTGGCGTAATTGTCTTTGGAAGCGAAGTTCTTTGGGAATTTCAAAATATTCATTCATACGAAGAAGTCCATCACGATGGTGCAAACAAAGAAAGCAGCGAAGAGGAAGCACGAGGAACATGAGCGCCCATCGAGCAGTGCGCCCGATAAAGAGCAGCCTTCTTATGCATTGAAATGTTTTTTGATCAAATGCACGGTCAATTTCTATGAGACGGAAAGCACTATGTCCCTACGTACCAAATATATTTGGTACGGTGAAGAGGGTCCGGAGAAATTCAAGGCAGATATGTGGAGACAATTCATGGATGTAGTCAATGTTCTGGAATGACAACAAGAGACAGACAAGAGGGGCTTCAACCAATTCTTGACAAATAGGGTCCAAGATTCATTGTGGAATGCAAAGGACACCTTAGTAAAGTATGGGAAGCATCACCATGTAGGTGATGAAGCCTTTGAGCAAGTGATTCTCAAAGCCGAATTGTTCGTTAGCCGTTCTGCTCCGTTCGCAAAGAGTCAGAATAGATGAGGGTCTCTGCATTGGTGGAAAAGCGCTGATGGAGTTGTTGAATTGGGTAAGGGTAGACGGCATCTCATAGCGCTTCCTAACACGGCAAGAGTGATTCCGCAAGACGAAGAAGTCCGGAAGGGCAGGTATGCGACAATTCAGAGGGTCAAGATTGAGGGTTGTCCAGAGATTCCTAATTATCGGGAATTTGTAGCAAAGACATCCAACCAATACATCAGACATCCTGAGCTTGCAAAATTGGAACACCAGAATGAGTCAATGGCAGTGAGAATTCCACATGTTGGAGCTATACGGTTTGCTGCTGTTCATGCAACAAAGTATGACGGGTACTCGTATTGGTGGAACGGCGGAACACTACGACAAATGCTGAACCTGGATTGCTCTATTGCAGACAACATACATGTTCACTTGATGTCTAGCAATCCAACGGATGCAGAGACGATTGACACTTTCCGCCTAGCTCGGTTTAGAAAGAAACGGATGGAGCTTGCATGGCCATTACTGCACATCATGCGAGCAGTGCACAATGCAAGACATCTTCACAATGATATCTCTCCAGACAACATCATGTTTTACTTTCCAGAAGAAGAGTCATGTGTGTACATTGGAGTTTGCGATTGGGGAATGACTACCTTAGCAGTAGAACCGCCTAAATCTTTATATGTATTCACTTCAGCAAGTGACATGAAGGAGGCTTTGTCTCGGAGGTGGTGGTTGAATCCCAAAATAGCATATCTACACGAGAGAAATGGAGATGCAATTATCATTCCAAGTTTGTCACGTGCATCGGAGGAATATGCGGTTTGCAAATTAGCTCGGCGAATCAACGGGGACTGCATGTCCGACGAGTACTGGAAGTTGAACATGGAAACGAACAGTACGAGCAAGTTTAGCCACCACACATTGGCGTTAGCATTTCAAGATTATTTGGAGCGGCCTTGTCGAGAAGGCCCGGAGAACGCAGGCGGTTTAGCCCACATCATCAATCGGTTCTGCAATATTTTTCGTTGGCCTATACCTGATGAACATTTTCGACGTTCATATGAATAGTTTTCCATAATATATAGCAGGAAGTATGCCTATATCTTTAGTAAATGTAGGAATCCGGATGTATGCGCGGAAACTGTATGTTATGTATACAGTAGCACTGTATGATAGTATAAGTGAAATTTCATGTACTTTTCAAATTCTCTACTCCAATCCAAATTTTCAATTACTAATGATTACAGTCTTTACTCTTTAGTGACCCTGAAGATCTATTCATCTTGAATGAGAATGGCAGTATTAAATGTTGATGGATGTTGGTTTGGACATTGGTAAAGATGTAGTCCAAATCGTATAAAGTATTTTGTATCGATGGAATAGGGAAATCGAAATTGAATTAATTTCAGGGAGTGTATCTTTATTCTTTAACCTTGAAAGTACAAAAAGGATAGCTTCATAAAAGATTTAAAATTTTCTTGGTAATTCGATCAAAATTAGGTTGACATTTAGTATTGATGGATGTACGTGATACAACTATGAAGAACTAGCATTTCTTTTTCATCATTAATAGAAGGAGGATTTTTTTTTATGAGTTTGGGTACTGAACTATATATTTTGTGAGATTACATGCTAATTCGAATTTTTAATGAGTTTTGATTCTTCATTGAAAAATTTTGCACCATTTTATTTGAAGTCTACTTGTAGCATTGTCCAATTTTGACAATGATTGATTTTGATTTTTATGTTCAAGAGTTTATGCAAGGGTACCCATGGCAATCTTCAATTTCCATAGTGTTGAGCTTTGTTGTAAATGCGCCTCTCCCACAACAGATTTTGGAGAAGAAAACACATTAGAAATTCATTTACAAAATGGTGGAGTATATTTTCCAAAGCTATAAGTTCATTGCAGTTATCCATGTTAGGCACTTTAACCTCATATTCTAGGCTGACCAACTATTTAGATTTGACATGAGAAAAGAACATTAAAAGCTTTCAAATCACTTTAGCAATTCTAACCCCTAAAGGGCCATTGACCGTACAGCGGACATTTGGGATATTGGGCAGGTAACGTCGAGCTGATTTTTTGTCCATATTTTTTTAAACTTTTTTCAAAATAGAAAAAATGATAAGCTTCGTGGGATATATGTATAATTTTTTAATCGATGCTTGAAAAGAAAAGTTATGCCCAAATGAGCTCAAAACAAGAGAGAAGGGGCAGCAACAAAGATTAAAAATGTAGGATTAAATTAATAATGGAATTTTTACAGGAATTTTTACAATTTCTCCCCAACAAAATTCCACACGGTTTAGTTTCATTGCTACAACAATCTTACCATTGGGATTAGTGCATTTTAACTCCATATTGAACATATGAAGATTTTACATCTTCCTTCTATCTTCATTTTTACAACTTTTTTATTAATGAAAAATAGTTTAAATTTTTTTTTTTTTTCTCTTAGACTCTAAACTCAATTCTCCTCTATGAAGATTTGAAGCTTAGAACTCTGTATTGCAAAAATATTGCATTAAAAATGTTGGAAGTCCTAAAATCTTGCCATATAGTGTGAATCAAATTTTGTTTTCTTCACTTTAATTGCAAATATCTTGCAGTAATGCAGTATCTAGTATCTACGGCCAAAAATTCTAAAATTTCAGATACACATTGTCATACTAGTGAGGTATAAGATTCTACGGATAGATGTGCCGATGTGGAGATAAACTATTTTTCAGTTCTACTTGCTGTTTCTTATAGAAATGTGAGTTTCAAGTGTCTTTTGAAAAAAGAAAAGCGTGCATCCTTTAGGGGGTCACAACCTCATGATGAAACATTATAGTCTTTCAATCTGTAAGTGATATTCTTGTGTATTGTTTTTCTATGTGATTCTTAACCCCTGAAGGCCCAATAGGCCAATACCTTTTTTCTGCCAAAAAACACCCAGAACTGCCATTTTTTAAGCAAAGAGTGACAAAAAATTGAAAATGTTTTTTTTCCACATCTAACCGTAGGATCTTACAAGTAACTAGTATGAGAATGTGTGGAAAAAATTTCAGAATTTCTGACCACACAGATTGCAAAATATCTACGTTTAAAGTGAAAAAAACAAAATTTTCAACACATTGTGGGACTAGATTTTTTGATTTTGGAAATTTTTTACTTAAAATTTTTACACTACAAAGTTTTGAGCTTTGAATTTCTATACTCTATAGTGGAGAATTGAGTTGAAAATGTACCCAAAAAAATATATTCAAAAAAACTTAATTTTCATTGTTGAAAAAATTGTTAAGTAGAAGTAGGTCCAAGATAGAAGGAAAATCTAAAATATTCATATATTTTACATGGAATTAAAATGCACTAATTCCAATGGTCAAATTGTTCTAGCAAGTAAACTTAACCATGCAAAAAACAAAAAATTGAAAAATTAGGAAAACTGCATTCAAAAATGAATCCTATTAATAATTCTTTTCAAAAAGATGCTCTAATTGCTCGATAAACAAGAATGTCCATAACTTTCTCATAACAAATCCAAATGAAATGATTCAAAGCCCTTTAGATAGACAAAAATATAATTTATGAGGAAAAAAATACTAAAAGTATTAAAAACAAAAAATTTGCATTTTTTGGCCTACCCGCCGTCCCCTACTTTGAGCTTGTTTGGTCATAACTTTTGTTGCCGGGCACCAATTGAGCAAAAAATTATATTCCCATCAAGCTAATCAGTTTATGTACCTCCCAAAAAAGTTTCAAAAAATCACCACAAAATTTCAGCCCGTACGAACCTGTCCAAAAACACATTTGTCCACAAAAGGGACAACGGGCTTTTAGGGGTTAACATGTCTAGTTTGAATTTGTACGCATCCACCAAAACTATCCGAGAATACGGCGCACGGGAATTGGATGGCAAAGCGGACGGATTTGGCGGACGGAGCGAATTGTCGCGGTGCGGACAGTCAACGCGGCAATGCACGGACGCTGCGTCCAAGCACCCTTTCCCCGATGGATTTGGCGGACGGGACGTTGGAGGACTAGCGGACAGTGACTGCGTCCGCTAGCCCATCCGCCATTTTTGGCGGACGGTTTGGCGGTCGGTGCGTGCGTCCGCCATTCCGTCTGCAGGATTCGGCAGACGCACCCACCGACCGCCGTACCGTTCATCAAAAATGGCGGACGGACTGGCGAACTCACCAATCGACCGCCGAACCGTCCACCAAAAATGGTGGACGGACTGGCGGACACTTCCTGTGACCTCGGTAGAGTGGACATTGGACGGGCATTATTTTTTTTAAAAAAAGGAAAACCCCCAAAAAAAAATGTCACGGAACGTCCGCCACCCCCTTGACGTCCTGACGCGGACGCGGACGCCCACACGTCCGGCCAACCCTGCCGGAAAGTTTTCAACAATTTAAATTCCATAACTTCCGCCCAATTTTTTCCGGCCATCCAGCATCGTCTCTCTCTCCACAAGCCCCATCTTACCTCAATCCAATATTTCTTCATTTTTCTCTTGCATTGCCCTTGCAAACATTGCTCCGACGAGGACTATGAATTTATGCTTTGTGATTTTTCTTAGTATTTGTGGAACCAGTATCCTTTGTGGGCCTCAGTTTTGCACTCATTCTTGTAAGTTCATTGTTTTGCTTGTTGTTCATTTAGCTCTGTTTCATGTTGAGTATTTTTGAGTGCCAATGCTTTAGCTCCGCAGAGCTATACTTGCATTCAAAGTTGCATATGATGTCCCTGGTTTCGATGAGATTGTCTTCAGTGTTGTTTTTAGAGAAGGTGAAATTGTCTACTTCTACATTGGTTTCTATGTAGATATTAATCACCAAAATGTATGCCGTAAATAGCGGAAGCAATGCCTTCTCATTCAGAGATATGCAGTACAGATTATCCTTGGATCAAGGATATTGATACACTAGAATATCAATGATGTATTCTACCGGCTTATCTTCGAGTCTAAAATAAAATAGTCAGACTGTAGGAAGCTATTCCATTGGTTTATCTTTGAGTCTAAGATAAAACAGACAGATTGTAGGAATGTATTCCACTAGCTTATCCTGGAGTCTAGGATAAAATAGTCAGACTATAGGAAGCTATTCCATTGGTTTATCTGTGAGTCTAAGATAAAATAGACAAACTATAGGGGTGTATTCCATTGGCTTATCT
Organism: Neckera pumila; assembly: GCA_963969595.1. NCBI lineage: Eukaryota > Viridiplantae > Streptophyta > Bryopsida > Hypnales > Neckeraceae > Neckera > Neckera pumila. The sequence continues at coordinate 6,359,252 of OZ018418.1, forward strand.
TTGAGTCTAGGATAAAATAAACAAACTGTACAAAAGTATTCCACCCGTTTATCTTTGAGTCTAAGATAGAATAGTTAGACTGTAGGAATGTGTTCCACTTGTTTTTTCTTTGAGTTTGTGATGAAATAATCAGACTGTAGGAGTATATTCCACCGGTTTATCTTCGATTCTATGATGAAATAATTAGACTGTAGGAATGCATTCCACCAGTTTATCTTTGAGTCTATGATAAAATAAACAAACTACAAAAAATCTGTCATTTGGTTCATCTTTAAATATAAGATAAAATAGTCAGAATGTGCGAATGGATCTCGTAGGATTATCTTTGACTCTATGTTGAGATAATCTTACTACAGGAAATCTTCCTATTGGTTTATCTTCGAATCCAAGATAAAATTGTCAGGCTGTATGAATGGTTCCAATTGATTTATCTTTGAGTTTGAGTTAAAATAGACAAGGTATAAATGCAGCAATGGATTTGTTTGAAGCTAGCAAAATTTAACAGTTTCAATGGTTTTTCATAGTTTACTAATTGTTTGATGTCATGTGTAGAATGGACAATCTTTTGGCAAACAAGTTTGCAAATCCGGTGCCATCTTTGCCGGCGGGTGATGCGCCTTGCAAGGGCATCCCTTGTGTTTCATGGTATACCAAGGGCGTGACACTTACAAATGAAGCTGGAAAGGAAGTGGCAAAGGGAATTTTCTATAGCATTGATGTAGGCCTCATCATTGATATGGATGGGAAACTACTTGGAGACAATCGGGTTGCAATTCAAATTGCGGAATTCCTTTGTGAAGCCAATGTTCCATCACAGTGGATGTGGTCAGTGCACTCTTGGCCCATTTCAAGGACCTATCTAAATGGTGTCAGCTTGTACGACCATGATCAGACGTTTCTATACAAGGCAAGGTCAATGCATCAAGGCGGCGTGTTCGAGCTGGAGTTTGGTTTTATGAGAGTTCTCGAGAGAGGAAAAAACTGAATAATCCTCCCAAAAAAGAAGCCCTCCTCACCTTGCAGGTAATCACTGAGGTGTCTACCATGTATTGTTGCCCAAAGAATTGCTTGCAGCCGTTTTCGCATAGGCAGATTCAAGCCATTCAATCCTTCATTCATGTGGATGGCGAAGTGAAATTACAAAAATTGCGTTTCTTTGACACACACAAGCAAATCCACCCTAGTGCTAACAGAAAGGACATGATCACTTTGTCACATCATGAAGTTTGTCCCACTGCTTGGTACAAACTCCATGGAATATTGCGGGCTACCTTCTATAGGTACAACGAGATATCGAAAGACGATAAGCAGCCGGAGCAACATGGTAATCTTGGCTTGAAAAAACCACGAACTCATACATTACAAGTAGCGGCCACACTTCGATTGATTGTCAAGAGGGAATCAGATCCGCTGCCTCACAAATCAAGGACTCTTTAGTCCAGGGAGAAAGTTCCATCCATGGTCTTACCTTCATCATTTCAATGGGGGGACCATTTGCCGGAAATTAACAACGTCAATTTGACCTTTCAGTTGTGACAAATTTCAGTGAGTGCGTTGAGCAATATTCGACAAGCTTCTTTTTCAAAACATGCTCCCAAAGCTCGTGGAGACAATTTTGCTCGATGTGCAACATGTGATAAGTTTAAGCAACTAAGGGGTGCTTGCACTCCATGTTTGCGTGCGCAAGAAGTATGAACTACAAAGTTAATTTGGACTACAAAGTTAAAAGTCCATTTCGCTGGACAAGAGGCACACAAGAGTTGTATTATGCAAACCGTATGATGTCGGAGAAGTATCTGGAGAAGGTTCTTACCGTAATTCACAACAAGATGGATCATTTGAAGACGGCTTCTCCCCATTATTCTTACAAGAACAAGGGCATTGGTTCTTTCATGAAGTTGCCCATTGCTATCACTGGCATGATTGCTTACGATCATGGAGATGTGAGTATGCGCACTATGGCTTAGACATCTTTCCGACGAACTCGAACCACATAGTCAGCTCCATTGCAAAATTGCTGCAAGATCTTGAGTTTGAACCAAAATTTTCCTTGCGTCAATTGTTTCTTGTTGATGATCTAATTCATCCATTGTTAGAAGCTGTGTTGGAAGGCTTAGAGATTTGTGTGGAATTCCTTTTCCCTTTATTTAAAGAGGTAGTACAACCCCAACGTCTTCCTCCAACGTTGATTCTACAGCTTGACAGTGCCGCAAGAAACAACAAAAATTGACTTTGCATTCTACTCTTTCCTTGTATATAAAACCATTTTCTGCAAGGTATACATCAATTTCCTTATTGTTGGGCACACTCACAAGGACATTGATGCTCTGTTTGGTTGTTGGAGCAGTATATTGAAGACAAATGACTACCTCACAGTTCCAAGGCTCATGAAGTCGTTCATGGATTGCAAAACGCAATACGTAATTTTGCATCTCATCAAAGAGGTCCTTGATTTGAAACGGTACATAGAAAGATGCTTGCATACAGGCGATGATTCTTTGCAGGGCCATTTCCAAGCCCAACAATTCAAGTTCTATAAAGATTTGAATGGGTGGACCTTAATGCAATACAAAATTCTTTGTACAAACGTGGATTGGTTGCCAAAAGAAGGGGGAGAATTTGTTTGTGGAAGGAGACAATAGATGGGCAATCCAAAGTTTGTTGGGGCAGTCCATTACCTTTGGCACCGCAGCTGATGCGTTGCTTTGATGACATTTATAAGGGATTAGACGGGTACATTGCTTTGTAGGGTGCAATGGCTAATCAAGACTTGTCTGGGGAGTTCCGGAGGAAAAGTGCAGTAGTGATGAAGTACTAGGAAGGTGTGAGAAGCGCTCTATATGAACCACTTGTAGCTCGTGATATATTGCGTGATGGATTCTGGCCAAATTCAATAGTCGCCGGTGAAGAAGAAGACCAACATCAAGACAATAGCACTGTGCGTGAGGAGTTTGCGGAGGATGCATCCTTTGTTGGGAAAAGGCGTGAGCGTCCTTGTTCTTCGTTTCGTATATGCTGTGATGTGTATGCCTGTTATTTTGTTGCAATGCGTCTTGCCGATGGTGACCTTTGTGCCGATGGTGACCTCTGTTTTGGCTTGTGAGGGCACTGACAGACCCTAGTCCAGACCCAAGCCATGTCAATTCCATTCACTTGCAGTACTGGACGCTTGCGTCATTTGAGCACATTGACGAGAATATATTTTTTGGATGGGACATGAAACAAGGGAACTTATGGTGTGAAGACAAGGAGGTCTTCGCGAGTTGGAATCATACGGATACCCTAATGATGGCTTGGAAGCCCTGTGTGAGAGCGGCTACCTCGAATCCCCGCATCAAAATCCCGAAAACGCAAATCTGCATCATCAAAGAGTCCATGGACGCCAATGCCGTTGCTGAAGGAAATAATGCATCCTAGGCGCAAAGATGAAACGGTTGTAAGCATACAAAGCCATTAGGAGTGTTAAGAGTTTGTAGTTTAGTTTCTTAAATAACAAAAAAGAAAAAATATTACATATATATATACAAAAGGAAAAAAATTACCAAAAAAAAAGAATTTGTGAGGAGTTTTAGAAGTTGATAGGTTATTTTTTTATGATAATTATGCCCAAAGAAAAAAAATAAGATTAAAAAAAATTACATTGAATTAGGTAGGAAGGTCAAATGTGGATTTACTTTGCAATTGTTTCAAAATTGTTTGTTTTAGATTTTGCATATAATATAATAAATTTGTATTGTTATTTGCAATATTATATTTTGTGCATTTTCTCGCTTATTAATTGTATTTTCAATGTTCATATTTGTTTATTTCTATAGATAGGTGCACTTCAAAGGTGATTTATGATGAGAAATTATGAATTTTGGTTCTATGCATGTGCAAATGCTGTACAGACAATCTTAAGATAGTTAATTGTTTGGCATCAATGATCTTCTTTCAAATGTCATGGAAATCCTTGGAACACCCCTTCCTACAAAAAGTGCCAATCAAGTCTATCCAAAGAGATCCAAAAAAATATGCAAATTTTGTAATGGACACATAAACAAATATGAGTAATGAAACGTGTAGTGTGCAAAGTGACATAAGTTGGTGCAACTTGTTATTTGTACAAAAAAATTTAGTTCTTCCGACATATTATTATCTCAATTTATTGAAGTATCTCAAATTAATGAATCCTTTTGCATACTAAATCTAGTCTCATCACTATAAGAAAACAAAGTTTTCTGTGACGTTAGCACAAAACGTTGCTGTTAGAAAGAACATGACAAAGTCCATAGAAATTGAGCTATGGAATCTTGAATTGGGATTGATGTTGGTGGGGAAGGGCAGATATTACAGTAAAAACAGATCCATGTTGTGTACACCGCACATGCACAGAAGGACAAGCAGCAGAGCATTGAAGCCTTGTAATGAACGTCAAGCACATGGTGTTAGAGCCAGGTGTGCAGATGGTGGCTCGCTGATTTTTTGAAATTCAGTGCGGGCAAACAGTGAACATGGACCCGTGTACAGACAAGAAGGAAAGGGCAGGTCAGAAGTTGAAATTGACGAAAAAGAGTGATCAGATGAAAAACGACTGGAATGAATGAAATTGTAAGTTCAATGCCAAATTTCTGGATGAGTTGCATGGACCATAATGCTATATAATTAAAGAACTCATTATAGCTTGTATATCATTAGCTGAGTCACCTAAGCGGTTCACATGAGCAAATCCATTAACCCCCAAATGCCGGATGCACAAAATTGATGTGTCTTTCAAAACTTAAAATTCTTATAAAACTTGAAGAAGTTGCTATTTTTAGTAAGGTAGAGCAACCCATTTCCAACCTATAGATGCATGTATTTTTGACCAAGCTTAGAATGTTTTTTTTTCTTCTTTTCAAGGTTGGAACTAATAAATACGTGATACATGTCCCAAGTTGTGAGAAAGAAAGTAGGAAATAATGATTAGGAAAAAAGTTATTGAATGATTGGAATTGGAAGAGTTTCAAGGTTGGCCATGCGTCAACAGTATTTTTGCATCCCAAAATTCATGGTAATTTTAGTTCAAGCAATAAAATTACCAATTTTTTGGCAATCCTTGTCATTTCTATCAAATATCGATGAACCTCGGAAAAATAATTGTTTTCCCTTCACTACTCTAGATCATGTTGAAATTCCTTGTTTAGTTGGTTATAGGTGACTCTACTTTAGTTAAGATTTTTATTTTTTTATTCATGAAGTTATATTTTAGCATGAGAAGTTAGAATTTGAAACATTGTTGCGTTTTCTATGAAAGATTATATAAATGGCCGTCCATTGCAATCTGGAGTTTTAGTTGTGGTGAGGATTTTTGCAATAGAGCATCAAAATATAGGGATCTTGTAGGAAACTCAGAATAGAAATTCATTTAAAAAATTACTACATTAAATTTTGATAAGACAAAAATTGATAGGTCTTATGCTCGTGAAGTTGTTGAAGGTAAAAAAAAAATTGGACCTCCTTTGTACATTTCACATGCGAAAGGAAAAAAAAATCCTTCATATAGTTTAAACCCTAAAGGACCAAGATGCGATTTTTGGGAATATAATATTTTTGGGCTGGTACGTGTGACTCTTGGTGTGACTACAGATTTACATGTTTTAGACCCAATATTGAATAGAAGGTGCGGTTGAAAAACTTTTTAATGTGAAAAAAATTTAATGAAATTTGAAAATATGAATGAGAAATTATGGTGCACTGTGCTAGTTTTTTCTCTGGCGGGGGCAGTCCATGCATGTAAAGGAAAATCAATTTTTTAAGAAACCAGAATTTGGAATTGGTTTTCTGCACTTATACATACGTGGAATGCTTTGAGTAATTCCATTTTTATTAGTGAGTCAGAAGTCTTGAATTCCCAAAAATGTAGTTCCATAATTAAATTCTTGACAAATTTGTATTTTGAACCATTAACTACTACTATGTACTTACTGTTTTTTTGTATATGTTGTACAATTCCAAATGAATTGAAATTTTTCAAGCATGTGTGCAACTTCCATCATTGTGGACATTTTTTCTTCAGAAAAGTGAGCTTATCAAGTGAGGCTGCCCTGTTTTTTGCTGGGTCTAAAAAATGGTTTCAATGAATTTCAATGCTTCTATCCTGCAATCCACATGTTGAAAAATTATGAAATTCTTATTACATGTTTTTTAGTTAATATAGTACAAGATCCTACAATCATATGTGTTGGAAAAAGTTTTTCTTTCAAAACTGTAGTACTTCTTCTAAAAATGCCTGTTTCTGATCATTTTCGGTGAAAACATAGTTGTGGAACTTTCAGGGTTAATGGAAAGTATGGACAAGGAATATCTTTCATACGCACTGAATTTAATGTCATTTTATAGTTTTAGTAAAAAATTTGGCGTAATCTATTCTTTTTTTCTGTAACTAAGCAGTCATGGGAGATTAGATAAAATCCCTTTCCTTTAAAAGTAATATTACAAATTCATTTTCTAGAATCACAAATATATAAAAAGCTTTAAATAACTCCATTTCTATAAATGAGTCAAAAGTTTTGATCATTTTTAGTTTGTGGGCTACTATGAATTTCTACTCTAAAATTAATGTTTGCAGAAGTCCTTTATTTTACAAAATTATATAAAAATTGAAGAAAATGAAATTTTAGCATTTAGGCTATTAACTACAACATTGCAACCATTGAAATTAACATTTTCAATTCCATTTTCAATTTCTCAACTATTTAGTATTTTTATTCATTCTATACTACTATATATAGACTATTTTCCTCCTATATGTTTTACAATTCGAAATGATTTTAAAATTTTCAAGCATGTAAACAACAATCCTTCAATAATAAATTTAAAGAATGACTAACATTTTGGTCATTTTATAATACAAATGTTGTGTCTGAAGTACCACTTTCCAATTTTTTGCAGGGACCAAAATTGGGAGGAAGCTAAATTCTTTTCCTTATATTTTACAATCGACATGGTGGAAACTTCTTAAATTTTTTCTAAGTTTTTTCAAACAATGTCACTAATATATTGTATGCGTACATGTGTCCAAAAAATGCTACTTCTCAAGAATGAAGAATTTGTTCTGAAAAGGGCATTTTTTGCACTTCATTTATAAAAACCTTGTAGAATAGCTTAATGTCTAAAGCATCAAGGAAAATTTTCTTAGTGCAAATGAAGTTTTCATTTTAATATATGTTATTGAGTTTGTTTTATTACAAGATGCCAAATAAATTTTTGTAGATTGTTTATATTTCTATCACTTCATTTTTTGTTTTCAAATATGTGAACATTGTGTTTGCTTGTTGTCGACATATCTATGCAATTGAATGTACTTAAATGCATTATTAATTTTTATTTATTTATTATTTTGTAAGACCTTAACATTTTACTTCTACTATGAACCGTAAATGCAATTTTAATTTTGCATAATTCATACTACATTTTTTTCATTGACATTGCATTAGAATTGTATCGAAATGATGTTTTCTAGATAATACAAATACACCTAGCATTCTATATGACTTTTGTGTGCTTAAATTTGGAATTTTGTAAATGAAGACAGTGTGACTGTACATTAAAACCCTAATATATTTCAATATTGTCGGTGGAAACATCTACAATTTGAAACAAATTTTCTCCTTCAACAGTACTACATTGAATAGGAGGATTAAAGGGACCAAAAAATTGAAGGGACTTATTCTCAAAAATTGTAGATGTTTGGAACATGATGTACATTCCCTGAACATTTCAATAACTATTGACGTACAATAAATGTAGATATTCACATACTGTAAGATGTCAATTTAAGTACATTCAATTGCATGGATATGTAGGCTTATCATGCAGAAAAGGAAAAACGGAACTGGTTCTTTCAGCTCAATAGCTTAAATTATTTTTGAATATGCTCCAATGCAATTGCAAACAGAAGGCAATAGCCCTCTGAAAGTATTATCATGAAGATCTGTGCACTTCATTTTCCTATCATTCCTAAATGACCAAGGTGATTTTCCTATCAAAAATCACTGAAAACTATCATTTCTATTGCAAAGAGAAAAGAGCTTTAAAAATTATTTTTTTGGGCATTTCCAAATGTAGGACCTTATACTTAACTAGTATATGAATACATCAAAGAAATTTCAAAATCTTTGATCATGTAGATTGTAGGATATATGCATTTAAAGTAAACAAAACAAGTTTTTTGGTACTTTGCTTGACTAGATTTTCTGGCTTTGAATCTTTTAGTTCAAATTTTTTGCACTATTGATTTTGATTTTCTACTGGTTTATGTTAAATAGTTGACTTGAAAATCTACAAAAAAAAATTTAGTAAAAAAAGCAGTTAATTTTCACTCATTAAAAAATTGTTAAGTAGAGGTGGATTCAAGATTGAAGAAAAAACTAAATAGTTAATAGCTTTTAGATGGAATTGAATCCCAATAATCCCAATAGTGAGATTGTTCTAGCAAGAAAATCTAACCTTGTCTAACAAATCTTTTGAAAAATTCTAAGAATTGCATTCAAAAATGAATTCTACTAGTTTTTTTTTCAAGAAGATGCTTAGGTTGCCCAAAAAACTAAGATTGTCCATAACTTTCTCATTATTAGTCCAAATTGAGTGAAATATAGCTTCACATGTAGACAAAACTATAATCTTTGAGAAAAAAATTGAAAAACTGTATTTTGACTTTCTGTGAATTTTTTTGTACTGCTCGTCAATCTCCATATTTGCTTATTGTGCCATAGTTTTTTCTTCTAGGCATTAAATAAAATAAAAATTATATATTTACAAAGCTCTTGCAAAAATAAAAAACCTTAAAAAACCCCATAAAACATTGCTAAAAATTGAAACAATAGGAACCTGCCTGGACCCAAATTGTCTCCCGAGGAGACAAATGGTCCTTTAGGAGTTAAGCACCTCTCATAGCTAATTTGGGGTCTCTAATTGGAAATATGAATTCAAATTTTCAAATTATATCATGCATGGAAAATAAAAACAATTTAGCATTTTTCCAAGGGGTCGAGCAAAGAGGGCAGTTCACCTTGGCTTTACATAGTACGTGGAAAAAGAAAATATATGTTTATAACATATCAGAATCTTGATTTAATTTCTTTATCATCATGAATTTGTTAAGGGTGTGCTGCTCATTTCAAGTCTTTCAATCTTCTTTTCACATTTCATATCTGAAAAATTTATCACCAACTAAGTAGTAGCTTGTCAGGTCAAATACGCTGAAAGTTGCAGTAAATAGTAGCTTAACAGGCCAAATATGCTGAAAGTTACAGTAAATAATAGTTTATCAAGCCAAAAATGCATGCTGGTCCTTTAGGGATTGAATGCAAATATCTTGCAATTTGTGCATTCAGAAATTCTACAATTTTACTACACATTACTATACAATTAGATGTAAGATCATATGGTTAGATGTGCAAAAAAAGAATTTCAATTTTTTTACTCTTTGCAATAGAAATTGTAGTTTCGAGTGTTTCTTGGCAAAAAACAAGGTTTCAGTCCTGTAGGGACTTTTTGCATTCCCACTTCATAAATTCAATTATTTCATCTAAGTACTAGGTCTACAATTAATTTTGCATAATGAAGTTTCAATTATGAAGCTCTTCTTTTCCACTCCCTATAAATTTGGCAACAACAAGGACATTCTATTTTATTTTTAAATGCTTATTGTTCATTGTTCTAACTTAATATTGGAATGCACTAATGATTATGGTTTAATTTTAATTCCATTCAATTTCATTATCCACTCTTCTCTTTTGGTATACCAATATATACCTGTACAAAGGTAGTGTCCAGAACAAAATCATATGCCACTTCTGGAATAATAGAAATGTCACACTGGTTCCTGAAATACTTTGTGGAAATAGATAGTGGCCGTCCATTGTGCTGCGTTGAGAGACCAAGAGTGCTTGAGATTAGGATTGCACGCTTTGCGATCCTTAGTTCTAGGATTTGTTGCTCACCCATTGAGTTCATGCAACAAGCCACGCAAATTTTGACATTATTGCTTCCGATTATTGTCTTAATGCTTATTAGAGAGAGAGGAAGAGCTTTTTAGGATAAGAGTAAGAGAGAGAACATATTGGCCGAACACGGAATTGGCGATGACAAGCTAACCTGATTTGGGTTCTAGCACTGGTGCAAGCTCCCCTACCGTCTCTAAGCATCTGAAGCATTCTGAGATGAACAAGTGGAATTATGTGGTGCTCTGGGCTTGGGGTGTGTTTGGTCAAGGAATCCGATTCTTCTATAGTCATTCAATTGCTTGTTTTCTAGGGTTTTACATGTGATCCTATGGTTGATTGGAGTCTTACCCTGGACCTTGTGATTTGCAGATATAGTGGTGGACAATTGCGTAATTTGCCAGAATCATATCATGGACTTATGTATTGAGTGCTAGGCAAATGCAACGATTGAAGAGTGCATCAGCTTATGGACAAAACATTCAACCAATTCGCTAGAGGTAAAGTTCTTGTTGCAGGGTTGGTTCAGACATTGGCCGAGTTTCTGACATCTTATGGTAAACATATTTTTGGTCCTTTTTTCCTTTTCAAATTCAAACAATTCAACAATTTACATTGACAATGAACTTAAAAAACACTGAAAGGTCCTAGATTCATGCATCAAAGATGCTAGTCTCAAAGAAGATTCCAACTATGTAATTTGGTTTCGTACTTTGTCTTGTGTGCTAGTCCACTTTCATTGGAAATTTGGATTGATCATGGAAGGTTTGCAGTTTGCCCCTCGGTTTAAGCATGTTTTATCCCGTGTGATGTCAATATTGAGTGGTACAGACAACTAGAGACTTCTTTTTGGAAAGGTAAGTACGCAGTGAATTTTCTTTTAGCTCTAGACTAGGTTGCTTGCTTTTAATTTTTCATGGAGTGGCGTACAGTAACTGTGAATTTGCATACTGCCTATTCAGGAATTGATGAACTCCAAAGGTCACTTTTAGAAATTATTGGAATTTGTGCCAAATGAATGTGAATTGCTGTGCATGCTCCTATTCAATTTCTATAGTTACATTATTTGCTTTTGAGGTGATGGATTAGTATGTTTTGTGATGAGACATCTTGAATTTTGAAAATGATGGATAATGAAATACAATGGATAGTCCAAACCACCCAAATAGAGGTTTAGAAGTGAGTAAACCTCTACTCTTTTTGTTGTTGTTTAAAATAGACTGTAAAAGTAGCAAGTAGAGGTTCTTCACACAGATTAGAATCTACAACTTCTGTATGTACTTGGATTGTGCATTTGACTAGCTATGTAGAATCCTTGAAATCGTGAACCTTCTCTTTGACTAATTTCCTTCCCCTATTTCTTTGACCACAATTTGACATCGACCATTTTCATTCAGCTGTAAGGGCTCAAATGCGGGATAGATGGGTGGATAACCAATGTGCCTCAGTTGCCAAGAATGAGATTAGTGCTAGTAAATGGAAGCAATTGAAGCAGGCCTTAGAGTGAAAGAAAGTGGTAAAACTTCCTGTTCCAAGGTTTTTCTTCAACGATTTTGAAGCGAGATATCAAAGCACACGTTTTACATTGTAGCAGGTGTATTAGTCTTTAGATGCTAGTAGACATGAGTGTATATTGCAAGTTTTTTCTAGTTTATCTATACTAATGATTTGCAATGTGGGCAGTAGGCTCCAAATATAGACTCCAAGTGTGAGAAGAAATGTTAAAGATATTTTTTTCTCGTATACGTATTGTAAACCACTATGTTGATTCACTTTTTAGATTGTAGAAAATAGAAACATTATGGAAGAATTTTCAAGTCCAGAAGTGTTAATACTCTGGAATAAGCCATGACCACACATTCAGGATTTTTCTGTGATATGAGGATAGGAACTTTAGGAATTTAGGGAAAAATCTCAAAATGCACTTATGGGAAAACAATGGGAAAAGTCTAGGAAAAAATAGGGATTTAAAACTACTAAAAATAATAAATATGAAAAACACAAAAAAAGTTAGTAAACTTTAAACTACTACTACAACACAAGAGTAGTGATAGGAACACTAAAATAGGATAAAAACAATAAAATTGGAGAAAAAAAAGTAACTTAGGGATTTTTTCACTAAATTGGCGCAGTTTACCCTAAATTAGCGCAATTTTCACGAATTTGGCGCATTTTATGCCATTTTAGCAATTTTTTAGTAAACTAGAGTTGGATGAACGTAATTAGTGAAAGAAACCCATTAGGAGTTGAGGTATAGGCGAAGTTAGGTTTTGGCTCTCTCTCTCTCTCAACTTCTTGTGTGTATGTGTTCTTTGAGAGCTTGGAAGAAAGATTGTGGAAAAAAATGTTAGGAGATTAGAGAAATGACTTTAGACTAATGTCAGGACAATTGTTTGAGTAGGTTTCATCATTTCATAAGGGGAGATGGGTGAAAAAGCTAACTTACCAAGGTCGAATGGGAAGTTGGCTTGAGGGAAGAAGGAAGAGTGAGGTTGGAAGACTTGGAAGGACAACCAACTTTGACGAGCTGCCACGGACAATTGACTTTGAATTAGGAGCTGAAATTTAGAGGAGAGCTGAGACTTCAAGTCAGTTTTTGATCAAGACCAATATCACCCAATTTGGAGCTAAAACATGGTGGTGGTGATAGATTTTGTGGCAAGAGGTCTGCTACCGCAAGGTTTTTGAGCTGCAACTTTGGATAGCAACTGCGACAAACTGGTGAAGTGCAAGGAGCCGAATTTTGGAGGGAAGCAAGATGAGGAGGTTAGCTTTTCAAAGGGACCATTTTTGTGCCATTTGAAGCTAAGATGAATCCACAGAAGACATTTTTCCAATAGGAGGTTTGTTACCTTAGGAAGAAGCCCAACTTGAGGTTTTTGATGGAACTTTGTTCAATTCTTATGGAATGTTTGCAATTTTCATTGCATTGAATCATGGAAAGAGTTTGTGAATGCATGTGTTGCTAAACTAGATGTTGGAGGGTGCATGGGAGTGAATTTTTAGAGTTTGGGGCACATGTAGAAGAGCTACCTTAATTGAACCAAAGTTAGGGTTTGAGGGATCAGTTGATTGACATGAAAAAGCACATTTCGAAGGTTAGAGAAGAGAATTCCTTAACATTGTATGGAAAACACTAAATGGAAGGGATAAATGCAATGAGATGTGTGAAAAATGGAGTGTTGGTCTATTGAAGGTGTGCTGGAATTAGTTTGATGGATCCCTTTTAGGCCATTTGAGGCCTTCATTTGCACATTTGAGGTAGATTTTGCCCTAGAAGGAATCCCCTTTTAATCCATGGCTCAATTTGGTGATGAAAAATAGTTAAAAAGGTGTTTGGGAGGAAAAGATAAGAGCTGCCTTCCCAAAATAGTATCATTGAGGCACAATTTTGTCACATCACTTGTAGGAGTTCATTGCTTGGAGGTGAATTTAGTTTAGAGGTTCTATACACTCTTCTTTTAGCCCAAATTTATGGATGATTTTTGCCTCAAAGGTGAAAAGCACTCACACGTATCCTAGACTTGATATTGAAGTAATCTTTGTTTCTATTTTTTTACAAGAACCCTGCGCCATGGAATTGTGCAGCACTTCCGCTCAATGTTTGTAGAGGACTACTTGCATCTTTTTGTCTGTCTTAACAATTTCTAATTCTTCAAGAATTTTTTAATTTCTCTTTTCTCATTGAATTGGAGGGAGCTTGCTTTATTGCTGTAATGTTGTTTGGGCTTCATTTCCTCCAAATATCGCAGTTGCAATGAGGACAAATGCTTAATGTCATATGGATTTGATAAATTTCATTGGATTTTGATGAGAGAGTGTTAGATATGGTTCTGTATTTAGTTGGAAAATTTAAAAGTCAGCTTAGCCGCTTGTATACGGAGCCTTTCTTGTCCAATGACTCTTTGTAGAAATGTATCTACTGCTTGTGACCATTTTGATTTGGGGGAGGGAAGCCTTGTGCTTTGCTTTGCTTCTGGTAGTTTTATATTTTCTACTTGTGTTTCTTAGGCTTCACTGTTTATTCTTAGTTGATCTGTTAATAATGAAAAAAATGTTTCCAAGTATCTAATTCACTGAAGCACTTGAACTAAACTTAGGTTTCAATGTAGGTGTCATAATTGGCTCTACATTCTAGTCAGAATATTAGACTACCAGCTTAGCCTCCAGTGTGTGGAGCATCTGTTTTCAACTGATTTGCTGAGGGTACATGTCTGCTATTTGTGACCATTTTGATTTGGCACCATTGAACTGTCTCTTGTTTCTTCTGGATTCTATACGTATTTAGTATGTTTTCTTGTCAAATTTTTAGTCAATCTGTCGATACTGACAAGACGCTTGCAACTATACAAATCATTGAAACATTAACTTGAAGATTAGAATGTGAGGAGTATCAATGTAGGTGTCTTTGGTCCTACGAAATAGTGTACAATTTTCTCGGAAAGTTAAGAGCCAATATATGCAAATATATATGAGTGCTTGGATTTTCCGTTGTAGCATCTCTAATGAAGGAGACAAAAGACCTTCATGATGTGTGATAGGTTTGCAGTGGAGCTCGTGGCGCAATCGCAAGCAAGTGATGATATGGATACCGGGAGTTGGACGCATTTATATGTTGAGGAATATGAGAAACTGCAAAACTGCAGCCCTACAACCATACCTATGACTTCAACCACATTATGGAGCACAACAGTTGCCTACAAGAAGCTATTTGCGAACAGTATCTGAGGTATTTTTAAGCAAGTTTCCAAAGTAGTCCATCATTTAGTATACTTAGCACTTTTTTTTCTCTCAAAAATCCTATCATCGTTTTGTTTCTTCTAGATCTTCCATAATCCATTGTTTTCTTTGGAGCAGGTTTGAGGCAACTCTAAAGCAAGCTCTATTGCAATTTGCATCTCAGCATTCCAGGCGTGTGCAAAGTCAAAATGAAAAACTCACCAAAGATATATGGCTTGCCTTTCATAATCTTTTGTGCATACATAAGTAAGTTTTTGTGAGTGATGCTCATTGTACAGTCATCAGGATTATATTTGCCGTACTCCTTGTCTCTTCATGAAAGACTGGGAACAATAATGGGATTTACTTCTTGCGTGACTGAGCAAAATGTCATGCACGTTGAAGATCACTCACCAATAATGGTTTTCCTACCTTTGCACCTAAACCTAATCACAAAAAACCCATGAAGCTCAATGTTTTGCTACAAAGAGGTGAAGTTATATAGGAAATATTTGAGGCATAACACACTTGATATACGTGTGGTATTGATTATGTAACAAATTAGGGTATGTTCTGTAGCAAGTATACAATTTGTTTGTATTTGTTGATTAGCATTGTTCTGCACTTTCATATTGGTACCGTCTGTAGGGTGTCATGGTTTTAAGTCTGAACAATTTTGAATATTGTCAGGTTAAGTCTAAGTAGTTTTTAATAGTGTTAGGTTGAGGGAAGTAGATACTTTCCAAATTGGTAAGCTCATATCAATTAGTGTAGTTGCCACAAGAACCAATGAAATTCGACCAGAGTTGCTTTCTGGAAATTTTAAGTGCTTGGACTATGGTGCTCTTATTAACCCCTAACTGCCTGAGCTACCAAATATGGTTGCTCCAAAATTTTAGGCTTATTTGAGTATGGGCAGTGAAATTCCTTTGACCGGTTAAATTTTTTTTACAGGCAGTATTGAAGGTTAACTATTGGAAACTTTTATTTTTTACTAAAAAGGTAAATATTTGATTTTTGAAAGGTCCCCAAATGCATATATGTATCATTAGTGGAAGAGTAAAAGCTTGCAAATTTTACTTGATTTCTCGGCTTTGAGTAAAGCTTGCCAATTTCACTTGATTTGAAATCTAAAAAGTTGTACTTATCCATTTTCTTTGAAAATGGTCCTAATGGAAAGAGTAAAGTGTTCTTATAATTTTTACCATTGAAAATTTAAACATGCAAGTGTTGATTTGGAGTTATTTACAATATCCACTTATCAAATAAAATGGCGTTTCAACAACTACAAAGTGGATTGTGTAATGAGTTTGATAGCTCTTCATTTGAACTTAAGTTTTTTAGAAGTGCATTTTAGTGTGCTAACGCAATTTCAAATTATTCACATCCAACCCCAAAAAACTCTTACATGCAAATTTCTCAACATTGTGGAAAGAGGCAACATACTAAAAATAGGATATTTACATTTATTTTGTTATAATCTCACAACTCCTATGCAATTTTATACTCAAAATTGGTAAGCACACTAATAAGCAAGCTTTCTAAACATCTATACGGTTAGATTTGGAAAGAAAACAATTTGCTTCATTGTGATAACTATAAACTCATGCTCTTTTTTTAAAGGAAAAACACACTTGGAAAGGCTTAGGCACTTAGAGATCAAAAACGTTGAACAACAATTCAAGCATACTCAAGTGCCTACCTTTTTCTTGATATCTGTCTAAATCGTCTTTGATTGAAATTTATCCTTCTTACAACTTCTAGTGGCGCCGTTCTTCGATGAGTATGTGGACGTCTATACGATGCATTTTTTTTTTGGGGACTTTTTGGACTCTTTTCAATTTAGGAGGCAAATTATGGTCGCAGAAAGACAATGTCTTATTATGAGTCTTGAAAACAAACTCTAAACATGTGAGTGATTTTCACCTTTGAGGCAAAAACCATCCACAAATTTGGGCCAAAAGAGGAGTGTATAGAACCTCTAAACTAAATTCACCTCCAAGCAATGGACTCCTATAAGTAATGTGACAAAATTGTGCCTCAATGACACTATTTTGGGAGGGGTAGCTCTTGTCTTTTCTTCCCAAACATACACTTTTGAGCCCATTGTTTATGGATTTCAAAGCAAATCACAAAAAAATGGGTGGTGAATTAAATGCAGTCATGGATTTGAATGTAATGCCTAGAGTAATTCCAACTTGTACATATATCTTAAGAAATCCATGTGCACTTATTTTTTTGATTTATTTATCAGTCTCAAACTTGCAACATTAGACCCATTGGTTTTGAATTTCAACGCAAATTATAGAAAAATTTGTCGTGATTTGAATGCGGCCATGGATTTGGAAATAATGCATTGAGAAATTTGAAGTAGTACACATTTCTTAAGAACCCCACGTGCACTCATCTTTTGACTTATGCATTTATCATTCTTTCAAATACAGCATTAGGCCTATTATTTTTGGGTTTCAACTCAAAATCCAAAAAATGGTTGGTGAACTGAATGCGACCACGGATTTGAAAGTAAAGCCTAGAGTAATTCCAACTTTTACTTTTCTTCTTAAAGAAACTCATGTGCACTTATTTTTTGACACATGCATTTATCATTTTCTACAATATAGCATTAGGCCTATTGTGTTTGGGTTTCAACGCAAATTACAAAAAATGTTCATTTGAATGTGGCCATGGATTTGAAGGTAATGCCTAGAGTGTTTCCAACTTGTACATACTTTTTATGAAACGCACGTGCACTTATTGTTTGACTCATGCATTCTTCAATCACTAAAGTACAAGACAGAGTCCATTCTTTATGAGTTTCAATGCAAATAAAAAAAATTGGGCATTGAATTGAAAGCAGCCTTAGAATTGAAAGAATTTTCTAAAGTAGTGGCAATTTGTACATTTTAAAACATCAACCACGTACACTTATGCATTTGTCATTCTCTAAAATACAAAGTAGGGTCCATTGTTTTTGGATTTCATTGCAGAACAAAAAAATGGGTGGTGAATTGAATGTGGACATGGATTTGAAAGTACTGACTAGACTGTTTCCAACTTGTAAATTTTATTTTTCAAACCCACTTGCACTTGTTTTTTGACTCATGCATTCTTCAATCTCTAAAATACAGGGCAGCGGTCATTCTTTTTGGGTTTCAACACAAATTCAAAAAAAAAAGGTGGTGAAGTGAATGGAGTATGGAATTGAAAGTAATGCCTAGTGTATTTTCAACTTGAATATATTTCTTAAGAAACCTACGTGCACTTATTTTTTGACTCATGCATTCTTCCATCTCTAAAATACAAGGCAGCGGTCATTCTTTTTGAGTTTTATGCAAATTGAAAAAAAAAGGGTCGTGAATTGAATGCATCCATGGATTTGAAAGTACTGCCTAGACTATTTCCAACTTCTACATATTTCTTAAGAAACCTACATGCATACTATGGATTCAAAAATTAGGGAGGAGTCCCAAACTTTTTATCAAAAATACATACCATGGATCTAAAATATTGGAAAGACTCTTAAACTTTTGATAAAAACATTTAATACATGTGGATTCAAATTCCAAAAGTTTGAAGGGTGTCTCAAACCTTTGTCAAAAAAACATACCAAGTATCCAAGAATTGGGAGGAGTCCCAAACTTTTGTCAGAAAAATATACCATGGATCCAAAAGTTTGGAAGGAGTCCCAAACTTTTGTCAAAAAAATGTACCAAGGATCCAAAATTTTGGAAATATTCCCAAACTTGTTTGAAAAAAATATACCATAGATCCAAAAGTTTGGAAGGAGTTACAGCTTTTGTCCAAAAAATATACTATGGATCCCAAAACTGGGAGTAGTTTCAAAGTTTTGTCAAAACAAATTATTACATGTGAATTCAAATTCCAAAAATTTTCGGTGGAGTGCCAACTTTTGTGAAAAAAATAGACCATGGATCCAGTAGTTAGTGAAGACTTTCAAACTTTTGTCAAAAAAGTATACCCTGGACCTAAAAAAAATAAAAGAGTTCCAAAATTTGAACAAGAAAAATTATTACATCTAGATTCAAATTCCAAAATTTTGGAGGGTGTCTCAAACCTTTGTCAAAAGACATACCAAGGATCCAAAAATTTAGGATGAGTTCCAGAGTTTTGTCAGAAAAATATACCATGGGCCCAAGAGTTTGGGAGGAGTCCCAAACTTTTGTCAAAATAATGTACCATAGACCCAAAAGTTTGGGAAAGTCCCAAACTTTTGTCAAAAAAGTATACCATAGATTCGAAAGTTTGGAAGGAGTCCCAAATGTTTGTCAAAAAAATATACCGTGGATCCAGTAGTTTTGGAGGATTCCCAAGCTTTTGTCAAAAAACTACACCATGGATACAAAAGTTTGGGAGCTGTCTTAACTTTTGTTAAAAACAATTATTACATGTGGATTCAAATTCTTCAAGTTTGGGGAAAGTCCAAAACTTGTGTAAGAATATACAATCGATCCAAAAGTTTGGGAAAAGTCCCAAACTTTTTTCAAAAGTATATACAGTGGATCCAAAAGTTTGGGAGGAGCCCCAAACTTTTGCTAGAAAATTATACCATAGATCCAAAAGTTTATGAGGTGTCTCAAGTTTTGTAGAAAGGACAATTAATGTATCCAAAACTTTTGGAGGAGTCTCAAACTTTTGCCAAAAACACATACCATGGATCCAAAAGTTTGGCAAGAGTTTGGAACTTTGTCAAAAAAACAAACCGTGCATCCAAAAGTTTGGGAGGAGTTGCAAACTTTTGTCAAGAAAACATACCAAAAATCCAAAAATTTAGGAGGAGTCCCAAACTTTTGTCAGAAAAATATACTATGGATCCAAAAGTTTGGAAGGATTCCCAAACTTTTTTCAAAAAAATATACCATGGACCCAAAAGTTTAGGAGTAGTTCCAAAGTTTTGTCAAAATAAATTATTACATGTGCCTTCAAAATCCAAATTTTTTGGTGGAGGGCCAAACTTTTGTGAAAAAAATAGACCATGGATCCAAAGAAAACGGAGGGGTCCCAAAATTTCAACAAAAAAAATTAATACATCTGGATGCAAATTCCAAAAGTTTGAAGGGTGTCTCAAACCTTTGTCAAAAAAGCATACAACATATCCAAAAATTTGGGAGGAGTCCCAAACTTTTGTCAGGAAAATATACCATGGATCCAAAATTTTAAGAGGTGTCTCAAAATTTGTAAAATAAACATACCATGGACCCAAGAGTTTTGGAAGAGTCCCATACTTTTGTTAGAAAAATATACCGTAGATCCAAAAGTTTGGGAGGAGTTGTAATTTTTTGTCAAAAAATAAACCATGGGCCAAAAAGTTTGGAAGGAGTTCCATACTTTTATCAAAAATTTATATCATGGATCCAAAAGTTTACAAGGTGTCTCAAGTTTTGTAGAAAGGACGAATCATGTATCCAAAACTTTTGGAGGAGTCCCAAACTTTTGTTTGAAAAATAAACCATGGATCCAAAAGTTTGGCAGGATTTCAGAATTCTTGTCAAAAAAATATACCATGGATCCAAAAGTTTGGGAGGAGTTGAAAATTGCTGTCAAAAAAATAATCCATGGACCTAAAAGTTTGGAAAAGTCCCAAAATTTTGTCAACAAAATAAACCATGGATCCAAAAGTTTGGGATGAGTCCCAAACTTTTGTCAAAAAAACCCACCAAGGATCCAAAAGTTTGGGAAGAGTCCCAAACTTTTGTCAAAAAAAAACACCAAGGATCCAAAAGTTTGGGAAGAGTCCCAAACTTTTGTCAAAAAATATACCATGGATCCAAAAATTTATAAGGTGTCTCAAATTTTGTGGAAAGGGCAATTCATGTATCCAAAACTTTTAGCAGAGTCCCAAACTTTTGCCAAAAAAATAAACCATGAATCCAAAGGTTTGAGAAAGTCCCAAACTTTTGTCATAAAAAAATACCATGGATCCAAAAGTTTGGAAGAAGTTCCAAATGTTTGTCAAAATAATATACCATAGATCCAATAGTTTTGAAGGAGTCCCAAGCTTTTGTCAAAAAACTACACTATAGATTCAAAAGTTCGGGAGGGGTCTTAATCTTTTGTTAAAGACATTATTTACATGTGGATTCAAATTCCAAAAGTTTGGAGAAAGTCCCAAACTTGTATTAAAAGAACATTCAATGGATCCAAAAGTTTGGGAAGAGTGCCAAACTTTTGACAAAAAATTATACCATGGATCCAGAAGTTTGGGTGGAGTCCCATATTTTTGTCAAAAATATATACCGTAGATCCAAAAGTTTGGGAGGGGTCCCAAATTCTAGTCAAGAATATATATTATGGATTCAAAAATTTTGGAGGAGACCCAAACTTTTGTCCAAAGAATATACTATGGATCCAAAAGTTTGGGAGGAGTCCCAAACTTTTCTCAGGAAAATATAGCATGGACCCAAAAGTTTAGAAGGAGTCCCAAACTTTTGTCAAAAAAATGTACCATGGATCCAAAAGTTTAGAAGGAGTCCCAAACTTTTGTCAAAAAAATAGACCATGGGTCCAATAGTTAGGAAGGACTTTCAAACCTTTGTCAAAAAAGTATACCATAGATCCAAAAAAAAGGAAGGAGTTTCAAACTTTTGTCAAAAAAATATACCATGGATTCTAAAGTTTGAGAGGTGTCTCAAATTTTGAAAAATAAACATACCATGGATCCTAGAGTTTTGGAGGAGCCCCAAACTTTTGTCAAAAAAATATACCATGGATCCTAAAGTTTGAGAGGTGTCTCAAATTTTGAAAATAAACATACCATGGATCCTAGAGTTTTGGAGGAGCCCCAAACTTTTGTCAAAAAAATATACCATGGATCCTAAAGTTTGAGAGGTGTCTCAAATTTTGAAAAATAAACATACTATAGATCCTAGAGTTTTGGAGGAGCCCCAAACTTTTGTCAAAAAAATATACCATGGATCCTAAAGTTTGAGAGGTGTCTCAAATTTTGAAAAATAAACATACCATGGATCCTAGAGTTTTGGGGGAGCCCCAAACTTTTGTCAGAAAAATATACCATGGATCCAAAAGTTTGGGAGGTGTCTCAAATTTTGTAAAATAAACATACCTTGAATCCAAGGGTTTTGGAGGAGCTGCGAACTTTTGTCAGAAAAATATACCTTGGATCCAAAAATTTGGGAGTAGTCCAAACAAATTATTACATGTGGATTCAAATTCCAGAATTTTCATTGGAGTCCCAAACTTTTGTCAAAAGAATAGACCATGGATCCAAAAAAAAGGGGAATCCCAAAATTTTCTTCGAAATAATTAGCACATCTCAATTCAAAATCCAAAAGTTTGGAAGAAGTGCCAAACTTTTGTCAAAAAAATACACCAAGGATCCAAATATTTAGGAGGAGTCCCAAACTTTTGTCAGAAAAATATACCATGGGTCCAAAAGTTTGCAAGATGTCTCAAATTTGTAAAAAAGACAATTCATGGATCCAAAAGTTTGGGAGGAGTACCAAAATTTTGGTAGAAAAATATACCATGGATCTAAAAGTTTGGCAAGAGTTCCAAACTTTTGTTAAAATTTTTTTCTGTGGATCCAAAAGATTAGGAGGTGTCGCAGACTTTTGTCAAAAAAATATACCATGGATCCAAAAGTTTGAAATGAGTCCCAAACTATTTTGATAAAAATATACCATGTATCCAAAAATTTGGGAGGAGTCACAGGTTTTGTCAAAAAAATATCTCATGGATCCAAAAATTTGGGAGGAATTATAGGTTTTGTCAAAAAAATATACCATGGATCCAAAAATTTGGGAGTAGTCCCAAAGTTTTGTTAAGAAAAATTATATCATGTCATTCAAAATCCAAAATTTTTGTCCGAAGCTTTTGTTAAAAATAGACCATGGATCCAGTAGTTTGGAGGGACATTCAAACTTTTGTCAAAAAAATATAACATGAATCCAAAAGTTTGGGAGGTGTCTCAAATTCTATAAAAAATACATACCCTAGATCCAAAAGTTTGAGAGGAGTCCCAAACTTTTGTCAAAAGAATATACCATTAATCCAAAAGGATGGGCTATATATGCTCTAATCAAGAAAAAGAATGTAAAAATCAATTCAATAATGGGAAAAAAGCCTTAATTGAGCAAGTTTTCCCATTTTCTTACTTCTTTCCTATTTTTTTGAATTGAGTGCCCCCATTTTTTTACTTCTTTCTTCTTTTTTATAAATTGACCACTCTCCATTTTTTCAATTGAACACTTTTTTTTTTTTTAGTTGACGCTTGCTTCCCATTTTTCTTACTCCCCGTGAGTTTTTGGTGATAAACCTATATGTTTTTTCTTGGTTATTTAGAATGATCTTGGAATGGCTTAGGAAGTGTAGGGTGAAAGCTAGATTAAGAAAAGATATATCCTAACATAGTATTATATGATCGATACATGGATTAATCTTTCAATTTCATTTAGAGCAATACTTTAGCATTTTGGAGCAATACTTCAATATTTCAACATTCGCAAAGATGTGACTTTTTGGTTTAAGTTAAAGCAAAATATCCAAAAAATTGCTACTTTAGAGTCCTACTCCAAATATCAATTGATGTAGGATAATGAAGGTCGCAAACTTCTAATCACCTGTATAAAATTGTAGTGACCTGTAATTATCCCATAACAATTGTGATTAGCCACAAGTGCTAATATAAGAGGATATAGATGATTTAGAGTTTGCATGCTCTGGAGAGTGCGGCAGGCTGTCCTAACACTTGGATAGACATTCTATTCTAGGATATTCAAGTCATGGGTTAATTAGGGCGGACCTGCCTCATTCTCTTGAACATTTTGTTAATATATATGTAAAATTTTAAAGTTTCAAAATTGTTCATTTTATTTTCAATGGTGAGTTATTTTAAAATATCCATAAATGAGGGTTTAGGATCCAATCCTATATGACCACATGTATAAAGATCAATGGTATAAATCTATAGGAGTCAATTATATTGAATCCAAATACAATCTAATATAAGGGGTCAATTGTATTGAATCCAATTATGCAAAAAATCTGTAGGGATCAATAATATTGAATCTTATTGTATGAAAAATCTATAGGAGTAATCATATTGAATCTAATTATGCAAAAAATCTATAGGGATCAATTATACTGATAGCAGTTGGAGTATTTTATACAGGCACACTTTGTTCATTTAATGTGACCATTTCAATAAGTTGGAGGGCTTTTGGGTGACTAGTGGCCACCGGTCACCGCCGTCATGACACATGCGTGGTAACTAGTGACCACTGGTCACTGTCGTCTCTCTTGTTGGTAAAAAAACTGTGACCTTTGCCGCGTTGATTTTTTGTATTGCAACGTCTATGAAGTTCTCTTCCGCTTTGCATATGAAAAAGCTTGCATCCGCATGTTGCTCAATTTTATGAGGGATGCAATGGCAAGAGTTAGCATTTTGCTAGAAGTAATGGAGAGTGGATTAGCGTGAGTCCACTGAGAGTGGACAGTGAGTGCATGCAACAAATGTGTGTGTTGAAAGTGTGCATAGTGTGTATTGAAAGTGAATTGGAGGAATTTAAGCAGTAAGGTCCACAATGCCGTGCACGCAAGGGGATAAGTTTGCTGCATTAAGCAACAAGGAGGAAGCTGGGAGGTCAGCACCTAAGAGAGCAAAATCCAGCAAAAGGAGGTCCATGGAGGCGATGGGGAGCGTGGCACCGAAGCTTGAAAAAATGGTTGGAGAGAGATCGAGTGCTACCAGCAACAAGAAGGAAGACCTCAAAGTTCTTGAGTGTGCTCCCGAAATTGCTGCAAAGCCAAAGGGGAGGGAAGATCAAAGGCCGCTAAGAGTATTCACCTGCATTGAAGATGTTGATGATGAAATTTTGAGGTTGATGAAGGCCCTTCAAGAATTGAAAAGGACAAATTTCAAGACCATGTTTGAATTCCACAACATTGGCAACAACCCCCACCACTTCCAGAAGAATACTGTATTTGCGGAGTCTTTGAAGAAGCTGTTTGGCAAGCCTTATGATGAGCAAAGGCAGGCCGGTTATGCTTGGGGTGGATGCGATCTCTCATTGGTACTGGAGAGGGTGAAGTATTTGCACCCCATCTTGTACCAGCATGGAGAGGATGAAACATCCAATCTCATCACAATTCGCTTTGCCGAAGGGATAGCTCTTGAGCATGAAGAGGGCGCTAGCAAGGTGAATTGGTGTGCATTTGGAGAAGAGACCAACAAGAGGCAATGATGCTGGTACTTGTTAGATTGGTCAAAGCTGGAGGAATTGAAAAAAATCCTGGGTGCATCGAAGAGCGTGGACATCCGAGGGAAAGAATGGCTGGGCATGAAGGTGGAGCCTGGTGGTGAGGTGAAGGTGGAGCCTGGATTGCAGGTGAAGATGGAGGGAGGAAAGGAGGGCAATAAAAAAAGGCGAGGGCTGCAAGCAACCACACTTGAAAAAGGTCACGACTAGGCAAATAAGTTGCTTCACCTTAAAGTTGCTGAGTGTAATGGGTTAGGGTTTGAATTGGGAATGGCTTAAGGGGTGTGCATGTAAGAAAATGCAAGTGGTGGGAAGAGTATAGAGCAATTGAAGAAGATTGTGGTAGCGGAGCGTCTAAAAAAATGGAGCAATTGATGGAAGCCATTCACTTGAAGCAACAACACATTTGAGAATTGAAGAAAAGAGCAGTAGAGAGGCTCGAGGGAGCTATCTTTAGTTGCGAGCAATCTAAATGGAGAATGGGCTCCTTAGAGAAGCAAGAGATTCAAAAGAAGACATTGATTACCAAACTTTAGGAGCAAGTCTAAGATGATGCATTTAAAGAAATGATCAAGCTGGAAGGCATTTAGAAGCAAATACAGGAAGAGCTTGTCAAGGTGAAGGACACAAGACATGAGCTTGAAGAAGCTGAAGCTAGTCTAGCGGCATTGACAAGACGCTTAGAAACCAGCAAGCTTCAATTTGATGCACTAGCCATAGAGAAATTTCAACTCAAGTCGGGAAGGAGTTCTTTGAATTTTTTGCCCCGTCTCATGGTGTACTTTCTCGAGGATCCGTCTTCACCTTCACATGACTTTTTGGATCGGAATAAGTTCATTAGAATTATAATTTGCAGCTTGTGTTCATTCGCATTTCCTCAAATGGATATTGTAGTGTCCTCATGTAAGCATTTGTACAACCTCTTCTGTGCCTCAGTTCATTTTGCTCAAAATTGCAAGTGCATGGCAGAAGGGTGCAAAGAATTGTCACATCCAGAATGGCATCAGAGCTTTGGGTGGGGAGAGCCAAATACAAAGCTGTCACAATGGGAATTGATGCTTGGATTGGCTGAAGAATGGAGAAGAACTATCAAGGAGAGAACGGACCAAGCTAAGACAAGGTTACCAGCAGTTGGTAAGTTTGCCTTATTTTTTGTGGTTGTAATTGTCATTCTAATAGGAAAAGATTGATTGTACATCTGCACAATATACGGATTCCAAGTGTTGGTTTTCCACTCCTTCCTTTTGAGTTGTCATAGCGATGGTGGACATGTAATTGTGTTTCTTGCTTCTTTTCAGATTAAACTCTATTTAGTTTATCGCTTGGACATGTATTGTATTCTATGTTTAGAGGTGGTCTGTTTGCACCAATGTCCTAAGAGTATAGATATATTGTTGAGTGAAATCCGTGTGGGAAGAAGTGTGTCCTAAGGACACATTGTGAGGAGGTCCTCCCAATACTCTATATGAAGTAGTACTTCTCGATTGATGCTAGGCACTGTGTTCTTAAGAGAGAATGAGAGGACTTCACTTGTATTTTGTGCACAAAGAAGAGTGCTTGGGTTCCTTTTGGAGGCACTCATAAAGTGCTTTTTGTATACAATGGTATCTTTAATCATTTGTCTTCAATCCGAATAACATTGTGAATGTACTAACAATTGGGAATTGGGTTTGTAGACAAGAATGTACTAGGCGGAGCCAGAACAAGTATGTTTTGTGCTTTACATCTTCTCTGTAAATATCTTTAAGTATATAAAGTATTGTAGACTAGTATTTTTGACCCGGTAGTTTTATTGTAGGACTTTTTGGTTCATTCTTTTTGTGCTATTGTATTATAAGTACATTTCATTCTTAGTACACTTGTATTCTTAATGCATTTGCATTTTAATACAATTGTATCCTTTGTACATATGTGTTCAGTATGTTTATACTCAAGGTACTCTTTTTTTGTGACCCTACTTGTAATCTTAGTAAATTTGTTTTTCTCAGGTACAATTGGTACTCTCCTACTTTGTGATTGAGGTGCTTAGGTACTAACCTTTTGTGTACTATGGCAGACTCTTTGTTGAAATTTTCCATGACTGCTAAAGGGTTGAATAGCCCATTTTGTATTGTCAAGAGGGAGACAAATCAGGGGATGGCTAGCTAAGGGAGAGTCAAGTCACAAAAATCGGCTGAACAAGCTGTCATGGAGTACTTTGATGATGTGAAGAGCGTGAAGGGTTCTGAACCTGATCTTGATTTAGGATCAGACTCATCAGAGGACAAAGGAGACGCCAAGCTGCCTCGTTTGTATTTGAGCTCGGGCACCACCATTTCAGATGTCAATGAGGATAACGTGGAAGATATGAATCAAGACGATGCGCACACCAACTTGGTCCTAGACAATGACGTTGAATCTGAGTATACCGCAGAAGAGCATAAGGATATAGTGAAGTCATCGGATTCAAGTCCAAATCCCCTACTACAAGGGATTGCGTGTACTAAAGTAGCAAGTACTCAGATTAATGAATTGAAGTTGCAAGAACCAAGGAGCACCTCAAAAGAGAGCAGCCAACATGATGGCGATGGATCTCTAACATCTGAGCAGTCGAGCGTGAAGGGAGGGTTGGTGAGTGCTGCTCTTGAGGGAGAATGTGCTTTGAGCAGGTCCAAGCCACCTGCCCCACAAGTAGTTGAGAGAAGCATGGTTGTGCCTAAGCCAGGATCACAATGCTTGCTAAGACAGCTAGAGAGAGACATGGGTACTGGAAGCAAGGAGAATGACTTAGAGGGGAGTGCCAAGGGTTCGGAGGATGGAATGCCCCTGGAAGCAATGACATTGGATTCCAAACCAAGAGTGGTAGAGGAGATAGTGGAGGAGGTGGGAGCAGTAGCGTTGCTACATGTATTTTTAGTAAAATTTTGCTGAAAATTGCCTTAAAGGTTATTACTTAAAACCTTATGTCTAGGACTATACTTAAAAACTCACTTAAAACACCCCATTCTCTTGTAGTGCTTCACGCTACAAAAGCTATGGCCATTCACAACTTCATTACTTCCATTGTGACGCCAAATAATATCGGTCTTTCTTGCATTTACTCCACAATTTGAAGTAGAAAAGACACATTAATGCATAGTTGTACTCAGATTTCTTTTTAGTCTACATTTTCCAAAGTAGAAAATATACAAGCACAAAGTTGTCCCTAGTACAAGAAGTACGCAAAGTATTTTTGAGGGATACATTTATACCTTTATTCCTAAAACCACTACAAGAATAGTTCTAAACATATATATTAGACTGATGACACAGTCTGGTAATGTACTTAGATTATTATAAGTACTACATATCTCCTCTGACTTCCAAATGTGTACAAACTTCTAATTGATGGAATAATACTTCTTATACAACAAATATTATTAACAATACAAGCTCTGATTCCAAATTGAAAAACTCCCAAATAAACTTTGTACAACATGCATATTTGCTAACATGCTTACCATTTCAGGTATGAATAGGTATTACTATGTACACAGAGTACAATTGCTGTTGAACAAAATTACGTTCCTTTTGTTGCAATTTCAAGCAAACTAGTTTGAATAACAAATATCAGGACTTCAAAATGTGCAAAATGCCAAATCCATACAAAAAACGTAGATTTTAACATACCTGAGAATCACATAGATAATGAACCGGATGTGGCTTAGCCCATTAATTCCGATCTACTTTGTGCTTGATGATGTCCTTTCTGTTTGGTGATACTTTAGTCTGTCCCTTACACCGTAGATAAATTTGCTGCTTGACTCAAATAGCCCCGTTCTCTTCTTGCAATGTAAGCCAAGCTCTAAAATTGCATCTTCAGGACCAAAGACATAAACTCTTCTACTCAAAGCAATGTTGATGTTCTCTGCTAATGTATCCAAAACACGTGACAACGGCCTCATCCCATCGATTTCCAAGCTAACTGCTACATCCAACAAAGCACTCTTCCTTGTCAATAATTCATTGGAGTTAGCCACCTTAACTAATTGCAACTCATACTTGAAGTTCTCAACGAATGCATAAATGATCTTGGCTTCCTGCGGTCGAGCATACATCTCAAACTTCCTATACCATTGAATGTTCATTTTTGTTGTACAAAAGTCATGAATTCATACCTGCGTACCATTACCACATTTATTCCGTGCGTTAAAACAGACACAACTTTTGTATGATTGATGTACTAGATTGATATGAACAGAAGTTGTGCTACTTCTATATCATTGAGCCATGCATTGTAATTGTGGAAATTTAACACTTTTGTACACCATTGTATTTGTGTATTTTCTTTATGAAATAGATGTTGTTTTGCACAATTTTTTTTTTTAAAATGATTAAAAATAAAAATAAAAAAACTTAGAAAATTTAAGATAAAAAAAAATATTTAATAATAATAGTAATTTTTTTCAGCCCTGCCACTTGAGCAGCCCACCAAATGGGTGTCCGGGTTTGAACCCTTGACCTCCTAAATGGGAGGCCACATCCTTATAGCCAATGCACCATGTTGTAATACTTTTGCATAATGTAGAAGTAAAACTTTGCTTGTATACTTCTTGCAATTTTTTGTTCATTTCTTTTGTTAATTCAGCAGACTTTGGTGGCCGTTTAGGCATAATAGATTCGTTTTTTTAAAAAAACTTTGAACTAATAAAAGGTGGGAAATCAAGCCAGATTCCATCTCCAAAAATCCGTTTACAATTCGAATTTTCCCTTAAAAAGTTATGGACAACATTCAGAGAGGGTGTTTAAAATTGTCAAAGAAAATTTCCATTCCAACCCCTCTTTGAACTTTGCTCATAACTTATGATTGAAAACTTCAAATTGCAAATGGATTTTTGGAGATAAAATTTAGCTTAATTTAATAAATTTGGTTAGTTCAAAGGTTTTTGAAAAATGTTATCCTACTATGCCTAAACGGTCACCAAAGTGTACTGACTTTAAAAATTACGGAATTGTGAATGATCTAGTTTGAAAAGAAAAATTCCATTTTACATAAAATCCAAATCTTGGTGATTTCAAAATTTCCCAAATGCCAAAAAAAAACTTGAAACTCTTCTAAGTCAATATGAACAAAATGAACAAAAAAATATTGATTTTTTGATTGATGTGGACGTTGTACAGTGGGATACAGTTCATTAATAAATTGTTTATTGTGTCATTCAAATTTTGTTTGTATAGTATAGAGAAATATTAGAATTTCTTGTCTTGCATAATTAATACTTAGTTCATACGCAATCCCAATCAAGCATACCAAATTTAAGTTTCAAAAATGCAAAATTCTATTTTTGGTGAATTTCTGAAGCCAATTTGCATGGTTATAAATGATATTTTGTAGAAAACAATTGATGATCATTTTTTTAATTAGATTGCATAGGTATGTAGGAAACATCTATATGCACATCTTTCATAATTAAAAAAACGCTCTCTTAAGCATCAAATATATTATCTAGGATGAATTCAATATGAGGCGTGATATAACCAAACTTTGTAAAATAGATATCTCTATATTTTAACTGGGTTTTGGCAAAGTAATTGTACCATCATCATCTTATTTACAAAATTTGTCACAATGTGCAAGTCAAGTAGCAAAATCTGGTTAAAATATAGAAATATATATTTGACAAAGTTTGGTCATATAATCCCTAACATTTAATTCTTCTTTACTCATATTTTTGTTACTAAAGGGAACGTTTCTTAATATAAAAGATGTGCATATGGATGTTTACTACATATCTACACAATCGAATTAAAAAAATTATTCTTTTTTTGCATTAGATCATGTTGGCTCTTTGGTGCATCCCAAAAAAATTCAAAAATTTTGTGATTTGTTTTTCACAAAATTGAGATAGTTGAAAGTGTTTTTTTTTCCACAATGAAATTTGGATATTTTTGCCAACACGATCTAATGCAAAAAAAGAATAATTTTTACTTTTACATTTTATTTTTTTTAACATGGCAAATGAATCCCTAAAAACAATTAATAGTTTTAAGTATGAAAAAATTCACAACCATTTCAACCAGGGTTGCTAGCATGTGAGCCTGTGAGCTTTGTGAGCATGTGGGCATGTGAGCCTATGAGCCTGTGAGCTTTGTGAGCCCGTGAGCCTGTAAGCGGGAAATTTTTCTTAGAAAAAAATGGCTGATGGACCTATGACCATGGGTGTAGGTATTTTGATTTTTCAAAATTGTGAATTCAATTTTCTAAACTTAAGACACTTCAAAACCTTTTTTAAAAATCTTCATTGCAACAACCTATTATACTCAAATTTGATAGAATTTGTATAATGCAAAATTGCAAAGGAAAATAAATCACGTCCAAAATGTAGCCATAAATCACACAAATCCAATCACAATCAAAATCAACACATAATCGTTTGACTAATGAGATATGTCAATCTCATAACTCAAAGTTGCAATAGACTCAATTGCGGAAATTGATGTCATTGATGACTCAAAAGTCTTTCTACCCTTGAACGCTAACCCATCTATAAACTTTAAAACATTTAGAGCATATATATGTTTTTTGCGTTTTGGTTTAGAGCAACCAAAGTCTATAAACACCAATGCCATCTGCTCAGCATATACCGGAAGATGAAAAGTCTTTTCCAAACTAAGAAAAAGTTTTTGTTTTTTCATTGTGGCATCTATTGACATCAATCCTTAATGGCTGGAAACATATATAGATGAAACTTACAATGTTAGATTCATAAAACATAAAAAGTAGCATGTACACAAAATTCAAAAATCTCAAACTTTACTTACTGGGTCTATTCTTCCAAGTAAACTTCCGTTGTACCACAATCATGGTATCTATATCTTGAGAATTCAAAACTGTTGTCAACAGTTCTGTAATTTTAGCTGTCACAATGGCTGTAGTGGTCTTCCTCATGAGTAGGAGGAAGGGGGTGAAAATCTCCTTGTCCTCTTCCAAAGCTACAATGTTGCGCACCATGCTGCCACATGTTGTAATCAATGCATCTGTGATAAATTATATCAAATTCAATACTTGAATGATTCGTTATATAAATTAAAATTTGAACACAAAATCATTGAATTTGAAAGTTACCTGTAGATGTTGTGTAGTCCAAAACCAAATCTCCTTCATTAGTTGTCTCCTATATGAGGAATTGAAAAAACCTAGTGTCCTTTTCAGAAGCCCCCTACCATGGCATTGATGTGGCTTTGTTCATCAACATGGTTTCTTTGGTGGTGTAGTTAATCAACGTGTTGTGCCTTTGGAGGTCTACTTTCACCTTCTTCATCGACATTGTGCGCTTGAAAGAGAAGTTAAATTTCCCTTTTTTGCCAAGGTCCTTCACCTAGACTTTCATTTTGCAGCATTGAAACAAATATACATCAAAAATAAATAAAACAAATTGAAGTACCAAATGCCATTCAAATCATGATAAATTCAAAAAATCATATTGTATTCATAACGTTGAAGGCAAAGTTCGAGTGCACTTGGTTGATGCCCAACCACTTGATCTTCTTCACCAATGTGGAATACGTCTCATACAATCCCACAATGATGCCTTTCAAAGTGGTGCCCTGTGAGTGAAACACAATCACGCAATCATGGTCCTGCAAATGCTTCTTTGCAAAAAGATATGCCATTTAAATGGCCTCAAACTCTGTATTTGTGTTCCACGCAAGCACCGCATGTGCTAGAATAGACACATTTGGGACATGCAAATTTTCTTGACATTTAAAAAACATGAGGTCCACTCCTGGCTGACGGTTCACTTTACCATCTTACGTGCAAGCCTTCCTTGTCAACAACTACAAACAAACAATTCTCCAAACAATCAATAATTACCATAAAAATATTTGTGTCATTCAATTATATAGTCAATTGGCAAATTTCAAATACTAATAGTTTATCTTTTTCAAAAAACCCATCACCTCGATGAAGCATGTTGTTGCCTTGGTGTCCATGTTATCCATGATGTCAACAATGGGGATGTTCAAGATCAATTCCTCCAAGTTGACTTCATCAACATCACTGATGACTGTCACTTGTTTACCTCATGTAATCATGTCTTCCATCAACTCCACAAGCACCACCTTCTTCTTCACGTCACTCTAACATTCGGCTTGTATATGATCTACCGTAGGAGACATTAGAATCTAGCCACCAACTTCAACTATCTTCTTGCCTTTGCCCTTCATCTTCTTGTCTTTTTCCGCCTCCTCATTCTTTGCCAATTTCACCAAGCGCTCCGACTCTTTCTCCTCCTTGTTTGCTTAAATCTCTTATTCTCTGCCTTCCTTTTTTTTGTTAGCAACCGTCCTCCTTATCACAATGGTCCTTTTCTTCTGTCTATCAGTGAGATCAACAAATTTGGAAACCTCCAAGGCAATAACACAGAGGCCTTCAAATGAGTAAATGTCATGAGACAATCCAAGTATTACTCTCCCCTTGTGAAATTTGTTGTTGTGAACATTGGAAGTTGGCTCAGGGTATACATGCACTCTGTCAAGTTCCAATTCAGTCCTGTAGACAAGCATTGAAGAAGATCCTCCCAAGCAATGGCATTCTTCACTAGAAGCTCATGCTTGAAGTAATTGCAATAAAAACAAAAAGAATCAATAGTGACAATATTGCAACTAAAAAGAAAAGCATTTAGAATTCATCATTGCTACACATGATAAGCCATTTCTATTAACAACCACCAGACGGAACTCCAAAATACAGATCAAAAACATCACTGTACAAAAAACATAAAAAGAACGTGAAAAACATATACACAATTGTTGACAAAACCAAAAGTGGGGGTATCATGAGGTACTCTAAAAACAACCATCAGACCCAATGGATGTTTGGAGCGGTGCTCAAAGTACCTCTACTTTTGGCATCGTCACTATAATTTATAAAAAAGTTTTACTACATCAGCTAAAGTAGTCATGAAATACAAATTGTATATGCAATGCATTTCAATCAATGAAAAAAGTCAAGATTACTAAGTTTCACACACGTACCAGAAAATAATACTTTAAACGGCCTGTTCTGATCCGTCAAAGAGTCATAGTCTGACTTCTTGAAAGCATTTTGTCCCTTCAGAGCAAGGTCAAACCTCTAATCCCAAATCGACTTCCTCCATCCTTTGATATATTTGGTAAGATACTCTGGTTCAAGCGAGGCTGCCATGTTGATCTTGAGGTTATCCTTCTTCACTACATTGTCAACGTACTCAATAGTAGTGTTGTCAATCTATATGAAGTCCCCATTAATTTATTCTTAAACAATTTGAAAGCAAATGGATATTAAAAAATTAATAATGCAAAAATTTGAAGAAATAAACTTTAAATTCATGTGTCTAAATTTAGATGAATGAAAACCACCTCATGCCTGTCCACAGTCCTACTAAAAGCATAATCATGATGCTCTTCAAATTGAAGACTAGAAACTGAGTTTGAGGAATGTATTTGAGAATTGTACTTAATGCTAGATCTCCCCACTAAAACCACTTGTTGCTTCTGCTTACGTTCTTTTGGCCAGTAAGTGACTAAGATGTGGTTGTTCCGCATAGTCACATGCACAATTGCAAACATTCAAGACGGCACCAAAGCTTTTGAAGTCTGCTTCTTCATGTCTCACGAATCCATTAGAAGCCTCAGTATTTGTATCTTTTGGAGTCATTGGCTCCAAAAGGCCCGCCACATCTGCAATTGAGACTATCATGGTTGCCACCACTAGTGAAAATATGTGCCTAATGTGACCATCATTTGTATCCATTTGCACATGCAACAAATTTCATGTCAATTATATCATTTTTGTCTAAGATTGAAATCAATGCACCTTTAGAGAATTTTTCATAGGATTAAGAGGACAAAAATGACTAAAAATTAATACTTGCAAAATGCAAAAAGATATAAGCCTCATTCTAGAACATGATATCAATGTAATATGATACAAAGATCTCACTTTATACTTTGATAACTTCTAAGTAAAACTAAGAACTTGGTTGCATCAATTACTTGTACTTTTCACTATTCACACACTTGCAAGTATGTACTCCACCACAATCCATAATAAAACTAACACTAAATGAAAAAAATAGATACAACAATTAAAAGAAATGTTTTGTAAGCATTTGTACCTACTTAGAAGATTGGAAACAAATGGAAGGTATACTCCAACTTTTGGTCACATTTCTTAGGCATTGCATAACGTGACCAAAAAATGAGGTAGTGTGAACTACCCCCACGATCCCATTTGGCACCAAAAGGGGTCGTGGAGGGAAGTCACGGTACTCCCACTTTTAGTCACTTGTCTTAGGCATCACATGACGTGACCAAAAATGGGAGTAGTGTGAGCTACCCCCACAACCCCATTCGGGACCAAAAGGGGTTGTGGAAGGAGGTCGCAGTACTCCCACTTTTGGTCACTTTTCTTAGGCATCGCATGACGTGACCAAAAATGGCAGTAGGGTGAACTACCCCCATGACCACATTCGGCACCAAAAGGGATCGTGGAGGAAGGTCGTGGTACTCCCACTTTTAATCACATTTCTTAGGCATTGCATAACGTGACCAAAAATGGGGGTAGTGTAAACTACCTCCACAACCCCATTTGGGACCAAAAGGAGTCATGGAGGGAGGTCATGGTACTTCACTTTTGGTTACATTTCTTAGAAATCACATGAGGTGACCAAAAATGGGGGTAGTGTGAACTACCCCCACAATCCCATTCGGCACCAAAAGGGGTTGTGGAGGGAGGTTGCGGTACTCCCACTTTTGGTCACATTTCTAAGGCATTGCATGACATGACCAAAAATGGGGGTAGTGTGAACTACCCCCATGACCCCATTTGACACCAAAAGGGGTCGTGAAGAGAGGTCGTGGTACTCCCACTTTTGGTCACATTTCTTAGGCATCACATGACTTGACTAAAAATGGGGGTAGTGTGCACTACCCCTACCGCCCCATTTGGAATCAAAAGGGGTTGTGGAGGGAGGTCACGGTTCTCCCACTTTTGATTACATTTCTTAGACATCGTATGACGTGACCAAAAATGGGAGTAGTGTGCACTACCCCTACGACCTTATTTGGGACCGAAAGGGGTTGTGGAGGGAGGTCGCGGTACTCCAAGTTTTGATCACATTTTTTGGGTGTCCCATGACTTGACCAATAGTAAGGGTAGCATGAGCTATCTTTACTCTTAGTCAAGTCTTGGGACATCCAAAAAATGTGACTAAAAGTGGAAGTGCTGCAAGCTACCCCTTTTTTTGGTCAAATCATGTAATGTGCAAAAAATGTGACCAAAAGTGGGAGTACCGCGACCTCCCTCTACAACCCCTAACAGATGCCAAAATTTAACGTTCAAAAAGCATGGCAACAAAATTTAATGCCCTCCAATTTTGGGGGCGCTTTTAGTTCTCTTGAGGTTAGAAATTGTTCTAGACTTTAAAAAGATCTACAAAGCCACCCGCTCCCAACAATTCCCTACTATTGTTGCATTTGCATTATTCAATTCCAAGTGCCTAACTCGCAAAATCACGGAGCGCCGGTGCAACCATGCAAGCTCTATTTTCTCTAGTTCTCAACAAATTTTCTACTTGCCTTTTTGCACGTGTCTTGCTGTCAAACAAAAAAATCTCATTGCTGTTGCTTTTGGGAAATTCCTTGCAACTTTATACGTGGTGGTTTCAAGGTTCAAGGTTTTAGGAGTAGAATTAGAGGACCTCCAAGAGGGTGGGTGGGACATTCCTTCTCAGGGCTATTCCTATCATTTTCTTAGAGTGCATACTATGTAAACACCCAACTTTACATGGCATACAAGATACATATCAATCCCATCATAAGCCGTTTTTTAAACAAACTCTCTCTTTTCTTTATCGAGGTAATATCGTCATTAGACAGCTTACCTAACTAGTTCACGGCAAGTTTCTAAGCTCATCACAATATTTGTTTGTCTAACATAATGCTATAACTCATGTCTAAATCAATTCTTGTCTAATCATAAGATCTCATATTAACAAGAATTGCATTATCCCAATTAGTTGTTGCAATTGTTGGAAGCTCCGGACTGGGTGAGTAGTCTTCGAAGAAGTGGACCTCACCTGTCTCCATGAAGAAACCCAACTTAACTATGTGAGGTTAGTTTGTAGGCAAGGTATTTTAAGTCCACTTGCAGCTTGTTATTGCAATTACAAATATTACAAAGCTAGAAAACCAAAGCATGAATTCACAAAAGACACAGCAAGTGAACAAACTAACTCATGAAAAGCAGAAAGAACTTTTTGAATCTATTGTGCCGCCATCCCTATTCCCGTAAGCCTTAGTCCAATCACACCAGCACCTCAAAGAGTCTCGATAAGCCCAAATCAACATATATCGATACAGTTCATTTACCTTACACCAGCTGTGTTCAAACTGCTTGTGAATTTCTCCCTTTATACGACATTCACTCGGACACGTGAATCATACCTGAGGTGGCTTGTTACCAAATTAATCTGGCCTTACCAAACTAATCAATTATTGGGTAATTGTACAGACATGTATACAGTGTTTTAACAATCAGGTCAATTACACTTTTTAGTTGCTTAGTGGGCTTGTTAATCAAGCATGAGTCCCACTAATTTTGAATTAATACATTGCTCATGGTGTAATTTCTGTAAAACCGAAGTCTTTAATAAGCCCTTCTTTTACAAACATATATATTATAGTATAGGCTTAATGGATGGGTGGGTGGGACAAAAAATAAAAGGGAATTATAAAACCTTTCTTTGTTTTAAGATCATATAGTACTCATAACTATAGTATTATAATCCATCTCTTCTAATATCTATAAAGACAATGAGATATCCTTTTATAGATTGGAACAGCTTGTATTTCCATTATTCTAATCTTTTCCTTTTCCTTTTTTCATAAGTTCTAAACTTATGCTAAAAAAGAAAACACAACTCCCAAATTTTTGTTACATATCCAAACAAAAAGGAGAGTTTAGGGTTTAGGGTTAGGATTTAGGGTTAGGGTTTAGGATTTGCGGAACAAAAAACCAATGACCCATACTCTATACTTTCATTAACTACAAGTCTGTAAACCATAAAAACAATGCATGTCCGTATGGAAAGAAACTGTATGGTGACATAAATGCGGCCATAGATTTGAAAGTAGTACCTAGACTATTTTCAACTTGTACATTTATTTTAAGAAGCCCACAAGCACTTTTTTTTGGACTCATGCATTTGTGATTTTCTAAAATTACAGGGCAGGGATCATTCTTTTGGGGTTCCAATCTAACATACAAAACGTGGGTAGTGAATTGGATGTGGCCATACATTTGAAAGTAATGCCTAGACTATTTGCAACTTGTGCAGACAAATAAGTTCATCATCTTTAATCATTCATGAAGTTGGTTGCGTATTTAAGACCATTCATGAGAATTAAACAAAATTGTCACTATATTTTATACAATGAATCTCATGAAAATCATGCATGGGATATATTATTTATTATTAAAATCCAAAATGTCATGAAATTTGAATGCAAAGAACATGGTAAAAGAATTGTACAAGTTGTGAATAATCCAAACATAAAGAATTTGTGAGTGCACTAAAATTGGAAACCCCATTTTATTGAATGTAATTCAAAAAGAAAAAGAAATCAATTATCCATGCCTTGTAGTTAATTTAAAGACCCTAAAACTCAAATGTTATGAACTTTGAATGCAAAGAGCATGAAAAAAAAATGTACAAGTTGTCAGTAATCCAAACATAGAAAATTTGTGAACGCACTAAAATTAGAGCCTCATATTGTTGAATATAATTTACAAAGAAGAAAACATCAATTACTCGTGGACTCAAATGTAGTTTAAAGAACCAAAAACTCAAATGTCATAAACTTTGAATGCAGAGAGCATGAAAAAAAAATGTACAAGTTATAAATAATTCAAATGTAATGGATTTGTGAGCGTACTCAAATTAGAGCCCCATTTTGTTGAATATAATTCACAAAGGAAAAAACATCAATTACCCGTGGACTATAGTTTAAAGAACAAAAAATTCAAATGTCATGAACTCTGAATGCAAAGAGCATGAAAAAAAAAAGTACAAGTTATAAATAATTCAAACATAATAGATTTGTAAGCGCACTCACATTAGAGCCCCATTTTGATGAATATAGTTCACAAAGAAAAAACCACCAATTATCCGTGGAATTGTAGTTTAAAGACCCTAAAACACAAATGTCATGAACTTTGAATGCAAAGAGCATGAAAAAAAAAAGTACAAGTTATAAATAATTCAAATATAATGGACTTGTGAGCATACTCAAATTAGAGCTCCATTTTGTTGAGTATAATTGACAAAGAAAAAAAACATCAATTACCCGTGGACTATAGTTTAAAGACCCTAAAACACAAATGTCATGAACTTTGAATGCAAAGAGCATGAAAAAAAAAAGTACAAGTTGTCAATAATCCGAACATAGAAAATTCATGAGCGCACTAAAATTAGGGCCCCATTTTGTTGAATACAATTCACAAAGAAAAAAACATGAATTACCCGTGGACTGTAGTTTAAAGAACCAAAAACTCAAATGTCATGAACTATGAATGCAAAGAGCATGAAAAAAAAATGTACAAGTTATAAATAATTCAAATATAATGGACTTGTGAGCATACTCAAATTAGAGCTCCATTTTGTTGAGTATAATTGACAAAGAAAAAAAACATCAATTACCCGTGGATTATAGTTTAAAGACCCTAAAACTCAAAATAATGTCATGAATTTTGAATGCAAAGAGCATGAAAGAGAAAATGTACAAGTTATAAATATTTCAAACATAATGGATTTGTGAGCGCACTCAAATTAGAGCCCCATTTTGTTGAATTTAATTCACAAAGAAAAAAACATGAATTACCCGTGGACTGTAGTTTAAAGACCCTAAAATTCAAATGTCATGAACTTTGAATGCAAAGAGCATGAAAAAAAAATGTACAAGTTGTCAGTAATCCAAACACAGAAAATTCGTAAGCGCATCAAAATTAGGGCCCCATTTTCTTGAATGTCATTTCTTGAATTTCATGCTTTATGGGTTTCAACGTAAGAAAAATAAAATGGGTGGTAAGTTGAATGCGGCCATGGATTTGAAACTAATGCTTGGCTAGACTATTTGCAATTTGTACATACTTTTCTAAAAACCCACAAGCACATGTTTTTTAACTCACGCATTTGTCATTCTCAAAAATACAAGGCACCTGTCATTTCATTTGGGTTTCAACGGAAAATAAGAAAAATGGGTGGTGAATTGAATGTGACCATGGACTTGAAACTAATGCCTAGACTATTTGCAACTTGTACCTTTTTTTTAAGAAGCCCACATGCACATGTTTTTTAACTCATGCATTTGTCATTCTCAAAAATACATAGCACTTGTCATTTAATTTGGGTTTCAACGCAAATTAAAAAAAATGGGTGATGAATTAAATGCGGCCATGGATTTGAAAACAATGCCTAGAGTATTTGCAACTTGTACATTTTTTTATAAGAAACCCACGTGCAAATATTTTTTAACTCACGCATTTGTCATTCCCAAAAATACAGGGCACCTGTCATTTCATTTGGGTTTCAACAAAAAATAAAAAATATGGGTGGTGAATTGACTGCAACCATGGCTTTGAAACTAATGCCTAGACTATTTCCAACTTGCACATATTCTCTAAAAAACCCATATCCACATATTTTTAAACTCAAGCATTTGTAACTCTCTAAAATATACGGTAGCTGTAATTCATTTTGGGTTTCATAACAAATTTTGAAAAATGGGTGGTGAATTGAATGGGGTCATGGATTTGAAAACAGTGCCTAGTACAATATTTCCAAGTTGTACATATTTTCTTAAAAACCCATGTCTATATATTTTAACTCAGGCATTTGTGACTCTCTAAAATATAGGGCAGCTATAATTTGTTTTGGGTTTCAAGGCAAATTAAAGAAAATGGATGGTGATTTGAATGCGGCATTGGATTAAAAATAATGTGTAGATTATTTCTAACTTCTATTTTTATTTTTCCACACCCACATGTCTCTTTTTAATGACTCATGAAGCTGAAGGCCTTTGAAATGCATGGCCAATTTATGTTCACAAACACTAAAGTACAACAAACACTGTACCTTGAAGGAGTCATGGCAAGAATGTCATGCAATTTCTACGTGATTGCATAAAATCAAATTGTGGGTGAAGTTGTAAACATTTTCCATCTATTGAATTTGTGATCAAGTTCTGTTTATGCAAATTTTTACAAATCTTAAAATGCCAAATAACAGTAAAATACAAGAACCTTGAATGGTATTACAAGAGCCATTGCATAAGTGTCATGCAATTTGTACGTAATTGCATGAAACCAAAGTGTGGTTGAAATTGTCAATATTTCTAATGTATTGAATTCAAAAATGACTTTGCATTTGATAAAGTTGAAACATTTACAATCTTTTGGACAACTTCACTGGACCATTCCTTCACAAAGAATAAGTATTGAAATAAATGATAATAATCAACCAACGAGTTGAAATTTTTTTTAATATTTAATATTTATAATTATCCAAAATTCATGCACATACTTACATATTTTAAATCGTGAATCAAAAATAAATTTTTTATTGAAGACTGTGTTTTAATGAACCCAAGTCTTACAAAGTCATTGAGTTAGTATTGAAATAAATGAAAAGAATGTACAAACAAGTAAGAAACTTTTTTAATATATAAAATTTTTATAAATCCAAAACTCATGCACGTGCTTACACAATTTAAACCTTTATTTTAAATTAAATTTTTAGCATCATAAACACTTTAATGGATCCAAATGAATTATTATAAAATCATAGAACTTGTATTGAAAAAAATGAAGAAAATCAACCAGCAAGTTCAAAACTAATCCAAAAATTGTCGTAAATAGTCATCTTCACTTTGTATACATCTTCAAAATCAAGTCATATCTAAGTATTTTGAAGAAATGATTTTATAACCAAACTTCGTAAGTTCTTTAACATCTAAAGGACCAACATGCGTTTTATGGCTATATAGAAATTTTGCACAATACATGTGATTGGAGATTTCCGTTTTTTTGGTTGGACTTTTAATGAAAGGTGGGAGTAAGGAATATATTTTATATACATTAAGTTTCATAACATTTGGAAATGTGAATTAGTAGTTATGGCCTAATATGCTAGTTTTTTTTTGACTAGGCAGTCCGAGTAGATCAAGAAAATTACTTTAATTATAGTCTGGGTAGATAAAAAAACTTTAACATTTGGAATTGGTTTTCTAGAGTTATATATATATATCTATATCTACATCTATATCTATATCTATATCTATGTATATGGAATGCTTTGAATGCTTTTAATCAATGAGGCAAAAATTATGAAGACTTTTAGTTTGCGGACAAATGAAGATTTTTAGCTTGCAGGTAGGTATGGATTCTCTCTTCTAGAATAAACTTTGATGTCCTTCATCATTCAAACTCAATTTTCAATTTAGAGAAAAAATAAAAGTCATAGAATGTAGATTGTTTATTACATCATTGCAACCATTGGGGTTGGCATTTTCCAATTCTACAATTTAATTCTTGACAATTTAGTATTTTGAATCATTCTCTATTACTATTAAACAAATTCTTTTTTTTCATTTTCAATGAAGTGCTAAGTTGGCGATTTTGAATGTTATGGTGGTGCTCCAAATTTCAACATTCATCCACATATTGGATAAAAAAATATAATATTAGAACATATCACATACCCATAATTCAATTTTCATCCACAATTTGGCGATTTCATCCAAGATTTTTTTTATTTGAAGTTTTCTGGCAATTTTAGACCTTTCTAGTACTATTATTATTTTCTATAAGCGTGGTGCCAGGCCATAAAATTTGGTGCAATTTTGCACCAAATCGCCAAAAAAAAAAACACTACTTGTCGCAGCACAAGGCAAGCAAATTCCCAGTTATACTCCCCAAAACCACTCTAAAGCATAATAAAGTGACTCTATAGATTGAACCCGCGAGATTCTGTGAAGTACCTAACCTTATTTAGTATCTAAGGTCAGCCAGTAACTATATTTCTCTTTTCGATCAAAATACTATAACCGGAAACACAACAACACCAAAAACTATAATCAAACCCTTCTCTCTTTTCTCGGTCCGTCCAACTCTCCGATCCGGTCTGATCAACTCATATCCGCTCTTACCTTCATCCGATTTAGTTTTACCTCTGTTTCACTATCAGAGGGTTTGCCGCTTGCTTTTGAGAGTAGCAAGTCCACCACTCCTTTTGTGACTTATAGTGGCTGAAGACCCACTTTTCTATCCTCCAATCTCCTACACTAATTCGGATCTGGTTTGATTCCTCACAGCAATCTAGAGAACTCTTCGGATCACAGATTACACAAAGATCCCCGTAAGATCTTCTCATACTACAACGACCTTGGCGCCAAGTTCCATCTGTACGAAGTCAGGTGGTTACAAATGTACCTGTCTGTTCCAACATCAACTAAAGCTCTTTCAATTATCAACTAGGGCAGCAAGATCTCTCAGGAGATCGGACATTCAACCGGATTTCCCACCCAAGAGTTCTAGCACGACTAAGGAATCCCTCCCTATCCGCCTAGCCTAACAACAGCTTTCTTCCCGGAAACCTAAACCTTAGAAGTACTGAGGAACTGAAATCCACTCCCAACTCTTTCACTACCCGCTCACTTGCATATAAGATCAAAACAAAAACACCAAAGGGAGAAATCACCCCCAAACCGATGTGCGCCTTCCTAACTCCTCACCATACAGCCCTGCCACACACGGGAGAGACACACAACAAGAAGCCAATAAAAGGTACAAGCAAAATTTAGGTGAAAAGACTCCTAGCTCCCAAGCAAGGACTGACTTTATATGCAACTGATTTACAAAGGCAAAAAGGCCCCTACAAATCCGCGCGGAACTTCCAGATCCGATCCTAACCGGCCAGACCGAATCAACATCCGATCCGGTCCAAACTATCTTACACAAAATACATTCGTACCTACCTTGCAACTCCCTCACCTAGTGGAGGACTTTTGGGTTTCGCAAGTAATTGGTTGAAGACGTCTGTCAAATTCCTGCTCCGCTCCCCGACAGCAGGATCCGGAAGATTTGATCTTGGCAATGAATCTAGCTGAATTGCTTGTCCAGGCCCAGTCCTTTGTTGACTCTTCTTTGACTCGAGAGTCCAATCCTTAGGCTCCCTCGGATTTGATCCTTCTGCCGCGAACAAATCTGGCAGCGAGAGGTCCGAAAGATGGATCTCTCTGGAGTACATAGATCCATTCAACTTCTGGCTGCTAACGTCCATCCGGTCGGCTGCCGCTTGTGCCGCCACCATTGTCGCTTCCACCCAATTGATAAAGTTGGTCAGGATCCGAACTATTCGGGAACCGGATACTTTCTTCTCCTCGTGTACTCCCTTGTCAAACAACTCTGCCTTGACAGCGGCAGATCCAAAAGCTCCAAGAGTATCC
This sequence comes from Neckera pumila, assembly GCA_963969595.1. Lineage (NCBI taxonomy): Eukaryota > Viridiplantae > Streptophyta > Bryopsida > Hypnales > Neckeraceae > Neckera > Neckera pumila. The sequence goes on from OZ018418.1 coordinate 6,403,677, forward strand.
TTCACTGTCTTTGCCACCTTCCGTGTTGCATCCGCCATCTCCCGGACGGCGGTCTTAACTTCTTTGAAGGTGACCATATCTACCTTCAACGTGTCAACTTCAGGAGGAAGCCGACGAATCTCTGCCTCTTGCTTCTTGTGCTTGTCCGGATTGGTGATGTGTAGTGCTACCTTAGTCAATAGCTTCTGTCTACCGGCGCACCTACCAAGTCTCCGATACTAGAGAAGGTCCTTCTCTTGACCTCCCAATCCACTTGTATTCTGCTGAGGATGCCGGTCAACTAATTGAATGGATCAGTCAGGTCTTTGAGATCCGGTATCTCCACTTCCGGTCCTTGTTTTGGAGTCAACCGGTTGGTAGAAGGGGTTCCTCTCTTACGAAGAGGCATCGTCTTCATCCGCTTCCTCGTCTTGAGGTTCTCCTCCTCATCTTCTTCTTTCGTCTCTGCTTTGGATTCGGATAATTCCTCCAATTTGTCATCCAAACCCGACTCCCCATACTTCAGGATTCTTGAATATTCCATGTCTTCTCCTCTATGTTGGTGAGGAATTGGTTGCGCTGGTAGAGGTGAAAGAGGTAGGGACTCAAAGGAGTGGCCCTACTCTTTCCAACTCTTGTAACAAGCTGGGACACCAGATTGTAAAAGATTTGGGCCCAGTTTACTTTCCATTCCATGCTCAGGGCCCCGAAAATAGTGTTGCCGATGGTCATCTTCACCCTCATTGGCTTCTGCGAGTGGACGATTGGAATCAGGAACTGGAGAAGGCAAAGGTGTCGGTCGTCTATGCAATCCGCAACCACGTATCTGTCCTTATTGCTTGGCTCTTCATAAAACTTATCATGGATGAACTCAGCCCTCTGTTCTGCCATGCTTAAATCCCCTAACCGGAAGTTGTAGACCTTTCTCCACCTTTCTTCTTCCCATTGGTTGGATGCCCCCAGACAATGTTGTCGAATTGATTTGACAATTTGCCCTTTAGCTCTCTCACCATTCGCTCCACTCTAAATTCTTAGGGTTTATCCATCAAGCCCAAATAGCCATCGCATTGAGGTCGTCCATGAGCTCGGTTCTCGCCGGTTCCTCGGAGGGGATGACTGGAACTACTTTCCGGAGCTGAATTTTTGAGGAGGAACTGGGTGCTCCCGGTCTAGTTTTGCGAAGCTGAGGCATGGACACAGACTTGGCTAGCTGGACCCTTTCCGGTCGCTACCTCACTCTCTCCTAGCCGCACGTCCTGTTCCTCACTTTCTCTAGTCCAATCTCAACCGGAAGACAACACAAAACCTGCAGCCCATACAATCTTGACCTCTCACACACTCTCATGCATTTGCACTTAAGTCTTCACGCATGCAACGGCTCTAGCGCAGACGGAGGCGTTATAGTGCTCAAGGTTAGCTCCAAAACTCGAGGGAAGTAAAGGAGAAAAAATGGAGAAGACCAGCCTTTATATAGTCCCAGGACCTCGACTGGTCATCATGACCTTTTTCGTTCCAGTCCATAGCAATCTGGTTCAACCCTAATCAGATCCGAGATAAGTTTTGGATGTGGTTCCGCTCTTGAGTACTAATACTTTGACCGGATCAGATCTAGTTTACCCCTTACTGCATTAGCTTTGTCTATCTTCAGTCTTCTTCTACCTCCTAGCAGGATTCAAATCCAAATTACTCATTTCCGTTCCAACTTTTAGGTAAACAAAGGAAAACCAAAAATTCTGGTTGCGACAATACTACTATGTATTTATTATTTTTTTTCCAATATGTTGAACAATTCCAAATGATGTGAAGTTTTTCAAGCATGATTATAGCCAACTTCTATAGGAAAAAGAATCCAATGAAGCACCATCATTTTGAACAATTTTCATCAAAAGTGAGCTTGTAAAGTGCTGTTGCCATATATTTTGTGGGGCCAAAAAAATGATTTCAGTGAATTTGATTTCTTATATTTTGCAGTCCACGCTATGGATATTTTTGAAGTTTTTACTACGTGTTCTCAAGTTAGCATACTACAAGATCTTGTGGTTACATATGTTTTTAAGTCTTTTTTTTCCCAAAATTTGTTTTTTGTATTAAAAATGGCAATTTTGGAGGTTCGGCATGGAAGATTGGAGTTCAGCAAGGAGGTTTGGTGGAGGTTTGAGGTTCGATAGTGAGGTTCTAGGTTTGGCAGTGAGGTTGAGGTTTGGTAGGGAGGTTTGCGGGCGCTTTCCAGGTGGGCGGTTGTTGTCTCCCGACGAAGGCAACACCAGGGTTCCATTTTGGTAGGGTTCTTTGCAAAAGTGTGTTTCCGCCCCAAGGTTCCATTTTGGTAGGGTTTTTTTGCAAGTTGTGTTTCTGTGGGTACTGCGGTGTTTCTCTCTAGGCTGTCCGCTGCGGTGTTCACCTTGCTTCAGAAGTGGACGGTTTTAGGTGATCATCTCTCGCAAGTAGGCGGTGCGATTTTTGCGGGGCTGAAGCGAGCAAATCCAAAAATTGGGTAGCTGCGGTGTGTGGGCGAGTGCGGTGTATTCTGCATCAATGTCTTCATGAGTGCTCTGCTGAAGCGAGCGAATGTGGTGGAGCTTTTGTAATAGGGTGTGCAAGTGCTGGTGCAAGCCAGTGGAGGGTGGGTGTTGGAGGAAGTTAAATCCTTCTAATCTTTTGGAGCAGATTGATCGCTACTGAAGCGTGCGAGTGGAGCCTTTGTGGTGCTAGAGCAAGTGAGATCTTAGGTTTGCATGCATTCACAAACTTTTGTTGTTGTTGTTGACTTCAATTGTTGACTTCACTTGTTGTTGTTAATACCCTTAATTGTTGTTTCATGCACAAGTTGGAGTTAGCGAGTAAGAGATTGCAAATTTGCGGTTTCTACATTTGATTCAATTTCCGGGTAGATTAGATTGCTGTGATTTTTCTCAAATGGATTTACGGCAGGTTTGATTGTTGTTTCTCAAATCGATTTGCAGCAGATTTGATTGCGGCAAGTTTAATAGCTTAGATTTGCGGCAGGTTTAGCTTAGGTTTAGATTAGATTTCTCGAATCAATCTGTGGCAGGTTTGATTTACGGCAGGTTTAGCTTAGGTTTAGCTTAGTTCAAAGATCAGCTTTACTTTGAGAATTTTCTTCAGCATATGAGTTTAGAGTTTCTGGTGGATGGCTTACTGAGACAATTGCATTCAGGATTTAGCTATACAATTTGTATTGAACATTTTATTAAGTTTCAACTCAGAGGATTTCTTAGATTTCACATGATGATTTCTATTTCATGTTGTTCTTCATTTCTTTCTTTCATGTTGTTCTTCATTTCTTTCTTTCATATGTTCTAGGTCTTGTTTTTTGTTTTTCCGATTAGCTGAATTTTGCCGTTGTTATTGTAGAATTCGGAGCTTGTTCTTGTCTTTTTTCTTGGATTTGAGGAGAAAGCTTTGTTCAGCTTCTAGGTACATTTCATTTGTACAATTTCTCATAAAATACTAAATTTATTATATTTACCTAAGTTGGTAGTTGCAAATTAGGGTTTAGGGAGTGTAGGTCACTATGCTGTGGATTAGGGTTTAGTGAGTACAGGTCATGCGTTCAAAGAAGTCCTTGTTATGAAGTTTATTCTTGGGTCAAGGATATCATCCCTCAGCACAAAAGATTGCCCTTGTTATACTCAACCCAATGATAAATACATATACAAATTACATTAGTACAGTGCTGATGCACAAGGATTGTATACTATAAATAATAAACATCCCAAAAAGTTTTTGTCCAACTTATACTTGGATTGAGTATAACATCCCGTAGCACAGAAGCTTGCCCTTGTTATACTCAACCCGACAATAAAAACAAAATCTAATTACATTAATAGACTACTGACGAACAAAAATTGCGTACTAGAACTAATAAACATCCCCAAAAGCTAATGTCCACCTTATACTTGGGTCAAGTATAACAACCCATAGCAAAAAAGATTGCCCTTGTTATACTCAACCTAATGATAAAAAAACAAAATAATTACATTAATAGACTGCTGACAAACAGGGGTTGGCACACAAGAACTAATAAACATCCCAGAAAAGCTAATGTCCAGCTTATACTCATGTCAAGTATAATGAGCAATAGAATAGAAGATTGCCTTTGTTATACTCAACTCGATGACAAACACATAAATCAATTACACTGATAGAATGGTGACGTACAAGGGTTGCATACCAAAACTAAGAAAAATCCAAAAAAGGTAAAGTACACTATATACTTGGATCAAGTATAAAATCCCAAAGCACTAGTAATTTCCCTTGTTATACTCAACCTAATGATAAACACATAATTAATTATATTACTAGACTGTTGACGCATAAAACATTAATAAACATCAGACAAATAGAAGGCGTTCCTCCCAGAAGTCCCTATTCGATTATCGGTCCGACTAGAAAAGAAATGACTACACTTCAGTGTTGAACTTGTCATTGCTTAATCAAGTAAACCCAAAGCCTCTCAATATACCCTCAGCTCAAAGATAAGCAGTACTAAACCATACAATAAAATTCTTTTTTGCAAATCTCAAACAATGGACGAGAATGACGTCTATGACTACAGAAAGACAGAGCATCACATGGAGCCTTTCATCAATTCATTACAAGACCAATCATTCATTTCCGAAACAACAGACAACTTCAACAAACTCTGGCAATTCAAAGATCACATACAAACGTGGAGTTTTGGGATGAATAGGTGGAAGAACTACATCTACCTAAGATACAGAGTCTAAGGTCATGTTCATTAGCCATCACCAAGTAAACTATGTGGTCATTACCCTCCACGTATTACGCGACAACTTGGTAGTTGGGAAGCACTACCACTCCATTGTCATAAATGTGTGCTCAAGCCACGGAAAATTTGACCTTGAGAATCTAATGACATTCCTCGCGGGATCCAAATGGACGCACTGAATGAAGAATTCGAGACACTTGGGTATGTGCCTTGGAGAGACACCACAGCTTAAGGAAACGCAACAAGATTGCAATTGCTCTTCATGACCCTCTACAGGTACGCGGGAGAAAAGGTAGAGCCCCTACCAAGAGTCAGTAGGAATGTTGTATATGACAGGAGTGCTGTGACAAGTGCTGCACAGCAACCTCCATCTGGTGCCACTAGAGAAGGGAGTTAGGGTGCCAGACCCAGCTAGAGAAAACAAATTCCGCAGGAGCTGAGTTGTCAAAAAAGAGGAAAAAAAATAATCATGGAGAAGCTGCTGGGGCTGGAAGTTCCGGATCAGCCCTTATCTAGGTCACAGCTAATCCATCTATTGATCCCATCAAAGATTACTAGAAGTACGCTATCATTCAACGAACCTTTTGGGCCGATCACAAGCATTGCTTCCTCTTTGACAACGCAACAGTAAGCGTGGACATCAACAAGTGCATAATCACTAAAGACCAGTATGTCATCCGCGTGCTTTAGAGAGACTGGATTAACAGAAACAAGGATTTCCTCATCATGCTCGTAGACATAAGGTAGTGGCAGAAGGTGTGCCTCACACCAGTCAACAAAAAAGATGAATTGCTCTTAAGGAAGCCGAGATCTTAGGACAAAATCAAGAACGGTCGTTGCATGATCATTATAGGCCAATACAGCATTATCGCATCAAAAAAGCTCCAGATATTAGGATGCGGCAAAGAAAGGCGGGTGGAACTTTAGAGATGGGATGCATACATTGTGTGGACACTTGATGCAAATAAGTTGCGGAAGATATCCCAATTCTACAATGCAACCAATCACGTGGAATTTGCTCAGCCAACATGGGGGAACCAAATTGTCAGTTGTCGAAATACTTGTGTCGTACGCACAATCTAGGCGTAAGTATCTTTAGCCACAATATTGTGCTAAAATGACACGAATTATCGTCCCAGGGAATTCCAAGATGATGTTGCACATTCCAAGTTTTCCTGCTTCTCTTTTCTCCTCAATCCAATCACCTATTTACTCATTTCCGGAACTTTCCCCTATCCGGAATTCTATCCGAATCCGGTTCAACCCGGAATCCGGTTTCCACTTCCAAATCAAGATGGTTTCTTTCACCTCTGTTTTACCCTCAGAGGGTCCGCTTTGATCTTTTGACTTCACCACTCTGGTTCTCACAATCATTAAACTTGACAAACACAAACACACACACACACAAATATTTAGAGGAGTTGCAACAAGGAAAGAAGATCCGGATCCTCACAACTTCCTAGACACCCGATCCGGAAAAGCAGGTCACTCAGGACTCAATCCACTCATCACTGCAATGATAGATCACAGGGTTTCGGAACCTACCGGGGGTGGTTTGTTAAGTGCTAGACCGTTCCGAGGTTGGCAGACCTTCCGGGAGAATGGCGACTTCCTCTGGGCGGGTGCTTACCTCCGCACGGGTTGACAGCCAGACTTGCTTCCGCTACTCAGTTGACCGGATGACCATTACGGTAATTTAAAGGTGCTGTGCACTTTCACTCAGTCAAGAATCTAACACTGTCTCAAATGTACCTTTCAAATGGAACCGACTACCCAAGATCCGGATTCCTCCTTACCCGTCTTCCCTCACACTCTAGTACAGTCATAAGCATTCAGACCAACACTTGAACACAAAGATGGAATGCCGGAAGCTCACACAGCACTTAGATTAAAAGAAAGGAATGGAATACAAGATGAAAATCTACTAGGAGGGAAATCCCAGCACAACTAGCTTGCCAGCCCTTAAAAACCCACCAATAGTCAACACCTAAAAGCCCAAAAAGCAGCTCCGAGAATCCGGGCAACCAATCAAAGAACCCCCCAAAAAACCCGGAAAATCCACTGCCGGCTCGTCTCCAAAATATATCCGGAACTAGGGTCCCAAGCGCGGAAAACCCGTTCCGGAACTAGAATTCAAATCCTAATCTAAAATCCAAACATCCTAACTAACTACTTCCTCTACGACTTCTTTGAACTGCTGCCGCCTTGCGTTCCTCCTGTCGTCTTCGAGGGAGTGTTCCGGACACTTGCCCGGGTCTGGATTGGAAGCCGGATCAGTGGAGTTGTTGTGACTTCCGTCTCCTCATCATCGAATAAGACTAACTCCTTATCCGACTCCATCTCAATGGGTTGCCCCAATGAAGCTCCAACCAGATCCTCTTCTTTGCCTTCCTGCTCTTGCTCAAATGCTTCCTCCATGTGGGTGAAGTCTTCCGGATGTGTCCGTGCCGGATTCTCCACCATAGGCATCCGGCTCATCAAATCTGTCTGAACCGGAGAAACTAGGACCGTGGATTCTATGTTCCCCTTTGGTACCCTTGCTATGCGTGGAGGGAACGTGACCAGGATCGTCTTCACTGGAGTTTCCTGAACCACTCGAGAACCCAAACCCTTCTTGGCAACATTTGCGGTTAACCTCTCCCTCCTTCGTGACGGCCCCGCTTGACCTGCACACTGAGCCGTAGCGTCCTTTAGCAAGGCTTGAAGCCCTTGCTCCGATATGGAAGTCCTTCCGGCGGGGATTGGTTTGGCAAGAGTCTTCCACAACTGCGCACTTTGCACTTCCGGAAATTTGGTGAAGTCCATAACTGCCGAATTGAGAGAGCCCAATAGCTTCTTCATCTTCGCCAGTACGTTCTCCATCTTGATCTCGTAATCCACCAGGATCTTGAGAATCATACTTCCGGTCCCGACGCCCTCTTGCACTAACTTATCGTTGAAGAGTCAGGCACGCATGATTTGATTTGCGGGCTGTCCCACCAAATCCATAAGTGTCCTCACTACTTGCATCGCATCCGACTCTCTCTTGGATGCGAATTGGAGGGCTTCATCCGCAATCCCCAAACGGGTCTGGAGTTGGATATTCTCCTCCTCCAGTTTCCGGATCTGGTCCTCCATTTTACTGAACAAGGTCGGATCTGGGCGCTTTCTCAGCTCCCCCAAAATCTCACTTGGCTCCACCTTCATTTTGTCCGATATCATGCATATAAAATCCGCCAATTCCTCATACCGTTTCCATGTCTCCTGAAACCACTCCTCTCCGGAATCGAACAACTTGTTCCCTCCAAGGTTTGAGAAGGTCCGGCCCGGTTCCCTCGTTTTCGGAACTTGCTGTTTCCCCCTTGCGTTCGGGTCAGTTGACTTTTGCTACAAACTTTCCGCTCTCTCCGGCCTTGGTGGTGTGAGTTCCGGAACGGTTTCCTTGACCTGCTTCTCTGATTCCGGAGCCAGACCGTACTTGAGCATCTCCTCGGCTACCTTGTAGTCTTTGGTTTCCTGCTCACTCACGATCCCGTTGTGGTAGTAAAGGTGGAAGAGGTAGGTGCTGAGTGGGCTGGACTTGGCCCTCTGGACGCTGTCCGCTAGTTTCTGCACCATGGCTTTCAATATCCTCCCCCAACGTACCGACCTATCCTCCATCGCTCCGAAAATGGTGTTGCCCAACGTACTGGTGAGCCGAGTGGGCTTCTTTGGATACAGGATCGGAACCAGGAATTCCAGCACCTATCTCTACCTCACGTCAATGCAATCATGGATCACAAATCCTTCCTTTGGATGGGGTAGATTCCGGAACTTCCCTTGAACGTACCCGTCATTCCTCGAGGCATGTCCGAAATCTGCCTTCCGGAATGAGTAGAATTCCGTCCACATCTCCTCGGTCCACTTGGCCGACTTCCCTCGCTCTGTCAATTCAAACTGATTCGGAGCTTCGGCCACGACTTCGTGGATCATTGCCTCGTCCTTGAGATTCCAGGGCTTGTGCAACAACCCCGCGCATCCCATGCTGTCCAAATCACCTTCCAAAAGCACCCGCGCTTTTGGGTCCGTCAATATGACCAGATTGAGCCACTTGGCCATAACTGTCGGTTTGCGAGATTCCTCCATCCACGCCGACCGAATCCCACTAACCCGGTGCAATTGGCACCCTCCTTTCTTTCTCTCCCTATCCGATCCTATTTCACCACTCTTTCACTCAACTAATGCACGCTCCAAACCTGCAAACACACACGCATCCTCGAGCGGAAGAAAGAGACAAAAGAAATGGAGGAGAACGGCTTAAGTAGCCGGCCAGCGACCGACACCCGTTGGGGCGGCCCATAAATGCGCTGCCTTTTTTTTCCAATGGAATCCTAATTCTTGGACCGGAAGCTAGGTCGTAGGTTTCTTGAATCCGGATGACCTTCCGGATTACGAATCCCATTAAGATCCGTTCCTTACCCATTTTACAGTTTTTGCTAAGCCAGAACTTATCCAATTTTTTGGTTTGGCTAACTGTTTCGAGTTACTACTTCAGTATTCGAAAATTTCGAAAAACCTCACTAATCTACTCCTAAACTAATCCGGAATTCCGGAGTTTGACATTACGTACTCCCACAGCCTGGATCACCTACAGGCGCCTAACACCCGAGAAGAATGACAACGCCATTTGCGGCAACGCGTCTTTCTACAACCTAACAAACTACAAGGTATAATTTCATTCACTAGCAATTATACTCGGCTTGACTGTATAGGCATGTTGTAAAACTAGGACAACATGTTTTGGAGTATTGCAGAACTGAAAGTCTAATAGAAAGAGGAACCCTATAGTCGGGTCAACATTAGGCAGAGGATTTTGCACACTAGAACCTCACATATCTTGTTCTAATGTTAGTAATGCTCTAACTCAATAGAACTTCACAAACGCGGTCATTGACAAATATCAAAGCCTGAACCCAAACAAGGCTGACGCAAGTATTGGTGGTCCTTTGGACCTAGAAAACAAGATCCAAATAATCATGCTTCTGGACAATCTCTTTGAGTACTGGAGAGTATTTCTTGCAAAGCAAGCAGATGGTAAAATCATTAGTCCCATCACCTTGAAAACTTTCAAGGACGAAAAGCATTACAAAGGGGTACCCCTCAAAAGAGATTTCCTTAGGTATGAGTGGCGCTTCATGAACAAGGATTTTGGGATGCAGGCGTGTGGGAGCCTAGAAAGTAAGATAAGTCTTGTTAATGAGGAAATTAGAAGAAGGAATTAATATAGGTATAATTTCTTGGATTATCCAAGGGTATTTAAACTAAAACATCTTACCACAATTAACGTTCCTTGCTAAAAGAGTATTGATAAATAGATTATTAGATTAAAAATAGTAGTTAAAGTTTCCTATTTTTATTAAGAACCGGAACCGGATTGAGATCTGGAATCATTTCAATATCAAGACTGGGTACCAGAATTCACGGGAAAGGTAACAGAACACCTATCAAGAGCTGGTTGAGCGGATGTAGGATCCAACGGCCATATCGGAGATTAGGACTGACCATTCAAACGTTTGGATTTTATGAGCACGCAAAAGGGTAACGGCTACCCTAATCCGGCGGCCGTTGATTTGAGGGAAGTTCTAGGGGTCCGAACTTCCATCCTCATTCTTACGTTTGAGTTTGGCTGGTGTTTGGAGTGCGAGTTAGTAAAGCTTTTGCATGCAGATGTGTCTGGAGAGGATAGAAATGTTTCCGTTCTTGGAGTGGAGGAAGCGGAAGAGGTTCTTACCAAACAGAAAACTGCTCGTAGTTCTTTGAGAGAGGCATCAGTTAAGTGGATTGTTAGCGGCTTGAGCAATGGTGAACGTTGAGGGCAGCCAATCAGGACAGCTCTAGTTTAAGACAATCTATTCGGACATTCCAAAGGATGATGGAAAGTAGAATCAATTGGAGGAGGATCTGGGTCAGATTGAGGTCACCTCTTTTTTGAAGAAACCTTGGAGCTTGAGAGACAAACACATGATTGGCGAGCTCCTGAAGGGCTAGTCAAACAAGTGGGTGAAGATTGCTTGTGCTCTCTCCAACAAGTGGACGATCAAAGTGTGGAAGAGTGTATACAACTTTCCGCGCGCTGGAGAGGGATTGGCCTCGCGGTTAGATAGGCACACAAAAGGTAAATTCCTAAACCCTCCTCATGCCAAGGACGGATACACAGTTGCAGACAATAAGTCACCCAAAGATAAGAGAGTGTTAGAATTCTTGGTCCCCATCCTGTAACCGGAACAGCCAAACCAGATTATAGTAATATAAGCCAACACCATATTGGCACGTTGAGTGGAGAGAGGAAGGTATTCTGGGCAGGAATTGTGAGAGAATTAGTCTAGAAGATGGTTGCCTCTCTAGGAGGTATGAAGGCGACTTCCATAGGACCTTTTCTATTTCACTTATACGACCATCTAGAGGTACTGAGGAAGACGGAGGAAGTGGTTCTAAAAGCAGCCTCCACAATGAGTAAACTTGACATTAGCCCCCCTCAGAAGAAAGAGAGTGAGAATAAGATGAAAGGAACGGATGAGGAATCCGAAAAAGGGTCATCAGCAAAGAAGCAAGAGTCTTTAGAGAAGATCCCATCCTCTAAGAAGAGAAAAGGGTCCCAGAGTGGTTTGAAGGGTTTTGAGGAACCAAAAGTTGAGAGAGAAGATCCTCTAGGGAAAATTATTGAGGACCTTGAAAAGATAAAGGAGGACTTGGATACTGAAAGGGGAGCAGTCAGGAAAATTTGTAGGCTGCTTGGTGGAATCAAAGTATCTGAGCTCGTAGACTCGGTAGAGGATCCGATGCAACAGAAGGATACCGAGCAATGGAAAGAGCAATTTAAAGGACTGGCCAATGAGAATGAGTCACTTCGTCAGAGGTTAGACAAGAGTGAGGCAAAGAGTAGGAAAGTGCGGAAACTTTCCGCTAAGTCAAAAGAGACCCTCATGAGGGTCAAGAAGTTCATCCAGCATTCCGAGAACGTTCTCAACAAAGCCAAGTGCTTTGACGAGGAAGTCCACAAGGCTGGAGCAGAGTCCTTGGTCAAGGCTGTCCTGGTTTGTGTGGAGTACTTGGATAGTGAGGAGAAGATAATGTATGACATTCAAGACGCTCTACAACAAGCGGGTCAGTTTCCGGACACGCTTGTGAAGTCAGGGAAGAGTGAGGAAGAGAAGACACCTGCCAAGGATCCTTCCAAGCAGAAGTTGGAAGGAGGTGAGGGTTCGGCACACGGATCCAAATCCAAGGGCAGGATCCAGAAGAAGAAGGATGAGTTCCGGATTCCGAAGAGCAAAGGCGCCAAACCCTCTTTGCAAAAGACAAGCAGGGTCAAGTTGAAGACCACATTCAAATAGGCACGGGAGGTATCTTCTGAGAGTTACTATATGAGGGAGGATGAGTTGCCAGTCAATCAACAAAGGAGGATCCGGATCCGAGTCCAAGTCTCAACCTGATTTGGAAGAGGAAGAGGAAGAGGAATCTGACCTAGCCATGATATGTTCGTTGAGCTTTCAAAGAGAAAACTTCCGCTAAGGGTAAGATAGTTAAGCCTTCAGCAGCAGGAAGCAGCCGCCAAGGAAGGGCGCATCCAAATCCAAGGAACCTTTTCTAAAGAAAGGTAGAAAGTAGAAAGTAGAAGTAGAAGTTCTTAGAATAGGCCTAGAAACAGTAGGCAGAAATTACAGTAAAGTATAGTTCAATTCAGTTAAGGAAAGTTAAGTTTTTGAGTGTTAGAAGATACTTGGCAAGTACTTTTTAGCTGTATGCACCTGGACTAAGGCTTTCCGGGTTTTTAGGATCTGAGATTCACATTTTGCGGATTGGATCGGTTGGTAGGAAAGTCAACTTAGAAGGATAAGGAATGACACTTGTCATTCCTTGGTCCTTTGCTTTTGTTTCTGGAGATCTTAAGGGTTTTCTTTGGTTGGTTATTTAGGGGTTGGAAGTTAGTTTCAACTTTGGGCAGTTTATACTCTTGTTTTCTATTTCAATCTTGCATAGAAAGCTTGGATTTCAACTCCATGAGTATTGGTCTAGAAAGTCCTGGTATTGTGTTGAGGGGTTAGGCGGTGCTTTTACCATTGCTGGTTCAAATAGCTTGGTTGTGGAAATTTGAGAGGAGAAGTTACCCCCGGATTCTGTCTGAAGTCAGTTCCGGGAATTGAAGTGAGTTGGTTGAGATACCTTGTGTACTAGGAGTGAAGTTTAGTTGCTGCCGTTACTTGGAAACTTCTGTGGAAGATAGCTGCTCTTAGATTGGGTGCGTGTTGCAGGAAGCAGGCGTATGCTAATTGACGTGTTGATGAGGTCCTCCTACATCTGGAAGTGAGTGATGTGCAAGTAATTAGGATCGCTTAGATCTAGTCACCAGATTCTGCCTTAAGGAATCGGGTTTGGATAGGTCTGTCGTTGTAATAAGCAAAGGTTGTGGGGGGTTCCTGAGTGACCTACTAGTTTGGATTGATTTCCGGATCAATTGTGACAAAGAATCCCCATCCAAAACATCATATTCATTTAAATGAGAGATTTATAACCTCCCAAAATAATATCACTCATTTTTAAACCAAGATTTGAAGTCAAGATGAAATATATTTAAGTTGATGGGAACTCATTTTTTTAGTTGTGAACTTTACATTCCATTAAAATGAAAATTTAAAGTAGTCACTGTGTCCCTTACAAATCATGGCTAACAATGATCATATAGATTTTCTATATAAATGCATATTGTGTCCTTTGTTGAATACCAAGTCATGAGCTGAATGGTTGGTTGTAAGAGTCTGTTTATCTCATTTAGGAAGTTCGGGTTTGATTCCCATTGAATCTGAATGAGCGGCTATGAGATATACATGACTTAATGCTGCTAAGTGAGCCTTGAGGCAGGAAAGTGGTAACAACCAACCAGCCCCACCCCCCAAAATTGTGACAAGTGCTACATGTATAAACAAAATAAAAAGCGGTGTTCTCCACTATTAAGCCTTTGTACTCGTATTTTGTTCTTAAAAAACTTTATAAAGTGAATAAACAATGAAAATAATGTCAACATACATACAAGTAGATATGGTAATATGAAATATATTAAGTATTATGTATTAGTTCTCTTATTAAGCAAGGAACTTCATACAATAAAAAATCAAAATTCCAATACAAAACCACTAAATCAGATCAGAATGCTCCACTCTGTACTACATACTATACAGCATGTGGCATAAAATCATATAAAATCAACTATGGTATGCTAACGCAAAATTAGGAAATACAACATCATATAAAAACTATAAAACAAAAGCTTCAACACTACAAAGTATCTCTAGAGTACCTCGTACATCCTCAATCTAAAGGGGTCGAAGCCAAATTTTCTTTGATTATATCAATCTGGGCCCTTGGGATTTTAAGGACACACTCTATTGTGTCCTTCTGGACCCTAGACTTCTATGCCGTCACTAGAGCCTTTGTATCCTGCCAAGTCGGATCTTTGGTCTCATTAACTTTCCAACACAATCCTTTGATGGAGTCCCACGCAGTATAGAATTGCTAAACATTTTGGTCTTGTGACGTGGAATGAAAGTATTGTACCAATATAGAATTCAAATGCTCGGTGTTTGTAAATGGATCGGAGAAGGCTCTTGCAATCCATATAGGCTTTGTATCATCATCAACCGGTCAAAGAGCAAGAAAATACCCTTTGTAAACATCTTGTGCTACTCAAAAAGATGGTAATGGGCGATTGCGGCGTTGCCCTACAAAGGCGTCATCCTCAACAAATTCCTTGCAAACTTCACCATCTTCATCAAGTTCGTCCTCCTCCGTTGCTTTGATTTGCGAACAAGGCTAGAAGCCATCTTTCAACGCTTGGGACGGTTCAGTTGTGTCCTTCAAAGCTGCATTCACCGCCCGCCAATAGAACACCAAATGCTCAAACCGTCTTTGATACTCCCCACTTCCATCTTCATTACATAATGCCTCCCAATATTTGATGAATCCAGACAACCCCTTGTAAATGTTGTCCACGTTGCGCATTGGAAGGTGGGCAACGGGCAACAACTCTCCATGAGGCCACAGGCTCTGTCCTTCAGAATCCTCCCGCCACAACTTGATTCCCCCACCTTCCTCTGGGAGCCAATCACTATCCGTGCAGTAATGCTTGTACTTCATGATGGGCACACCCGCGACATTCAGATAAAACTTGAATTGTTGCGCCTTTGTATGGCCACAAAGTGATTTGTCTCCATCCAAAAGCGAGCCTTCTATGAAGGCTTTGAAATTTGGCACCTCCTCAATAAGGTGAGGAATTGAAGGCACAGAATCAACATCCATGAAGGACTTCATGAGGGATGGGATGGTCGGGAAGTTTTCTTTCTTCAATTGCATACTCCATCTCCCAAACAACGCATCAATGTCATCATGCATGTGACCAACTAGCATGAAATTCACATAAACCTCACTAAAGATCTTCTTAGCAACAAGAAGGGACCAAAACGCAAACACAAATCTATTCTTGTTGTCTCTTGTGGCATTGTCCATTTGAACATTGAGAACCAGCAAAAGGGGAGGCGCCAGAATTACAACTTTCAGAGTTGGCCAAAGCGATGACTTGCACATATTAGCCCCTTGCAGTAATGTGCAAAATAAAGGAGCAGAGCCCCCTCCAACAAATAGATCTCAGGATGAATACTTTGGCGGCAATTCCAGGTCCCGCAACAGCTTTGCTAATGACCCCACCGTGTAGTTCAAGTCGTGCGGAAAGATATCAAGACCGTAATGCGCATAATGCACATCACCGTAACTGTGAGCAATCATTCCCGTTACAAACACTGGCAACTTCATGAGTCCGTCAAGCTGCTTGCTCTTGTGCAAGAAGACAAGGAAAGCCGTTTTTGCATGATCCATTTTGTCATGCATGATCATCAAGCACTCGTGAGGGTAGGCAGTCGACCTATAGCGATTTGCATAATACTGGTCTCAGTGTGCCCGAGCTATAGCCAAATGTTTCTTTAAGAGATGGATCCATTTATGTTGTAAGGCACCAACAACGGTTCTCCTCAGAGTCTGCAACCTATCACATTTTGAGCATTGTGCAATATTGTCTCCGGGCTTCTTGGCACCGTATTTAGGGAAGTTCAACTTCTCGATCTTGTTGATATTAGAAGCTGAGACTTTCTTCAATCCAAACACAGCATTTGTCGTATTGACCTCGGGAATAGTCTCCTTCCATGTGAACGTCGCCGGTAACACCATAGACACCACTTTCTCTCCAGAAGGAAGAATATGCATGTGATGTGGCATATGGTCCGCCGACTTCTCCGCACGCACTTAAATTTTGCGTTTGCCTGCAACGTATGTTTTTGAGGCTTCAATGTCCCCAAATTACTGTGACGCTGAGCCTGTACACCTTTGGCAACGTACCCTTGAAAACAAGGAAAGGTGGATTCCGGAATGCCCAAAATATGCCTCCATGCCGCCAAACAAACGTCAATCCCATCGACAGTGACTACCCTCTTGCCTTCACCGTTTCGATGGATCTGTCAATGTACATCCAACTTTATGTTGTACCAGAATTTGAATGTGGAGTTCTGATACATCCATTCTCAGAATGCCCGAATCTTCTTCCTTGGAATAGACTGAACACAATTTTTCGAGCAATAAGTTTGGCTCGAAATAGAATTGATCAACACTTGCGTGAGCAATGTCTTAACCTTCACACAAGTCTGTGGAGGAGGAGTTCTGACAACACTTGCATATGGTCTGGTCCTTGAGGAGGACGGCTGCAGCATGCTTGTTTGTCGACGGTTGTAATTGTCACAAACTCCATGATCCCGGAGACTTGCCCCATTCAAGTGCACAAGATGAATGGGCCAGGCGCGGAGAGAGTATCTCCATTCATCCAGAACCTCCGCAGCAAGCAGAGACTTTGAGATTTGGACCACAATAAGGGAATCTCCAAGGGGACCTTCAACACCTATGACAAGGTCTAAGTTCACGCTGTGACAAATTCCCTCTGCCACTAGAACACCGGCCGCGTTGTGCAGCGTCACAACCTTCGTGATCCACAGACATTACAGGATGCCTTCACAATTAGGAATATCCACAACTTCTTTAAGAACATCGTGATCGTCGTCTTCATCAAAGGAGTAATCTGGTATAGGAAGACCTGATGACACCATAATGTCTGCACAAGCAACAGAGGATGATCAGAACAAAAACATAAACAAGCTTCAACTTGAGTTGACTTGAATAAGTTCTACAAAATGACTATAGAATGAAAAACATTCATATATGAGAAACCAAAGGGTATCAATAATAAAACCATAACAGTACAACAGGTTCAGAATCCACGTCTACTAGGATGTTTAGCACGTATCAAGACAATCAACTCGAACCGAGTTGAACAAGTCTAGATGTATAATCTAGTCTATACCGTACACAAACAAGAGCACAAGTTGCTACCAGCCATTGTTCAAGTTGAGTCGACTTGAATTATGAGAACTCTAACAGAACTAATGTTGAAATAATAATATGGTTGTCTAGTAACACAGAAAAGCATATCAGATTATACTGCCATTAGATATTTGGAATACAGATACTAAAAAAATCCCTCACGAGGACATTCAACTCGCATTGAGTTGAAGAGACTGCGCTGATTGTAGGTCTACTTAGTGGTTCCTCATGCTGGTATCAAGTCGGTTTGAGTTGATTAGCAATAATTTCATGTCTACAAGCATCATCTAGATATCAGAGTAGATCTTATCTCTTCAACTCGACTCGAGTTGAATAAGTTGTTCCTGTATCAAATATTCCAATATCAGCTAATCCTATATAAGTATTCACCTATATCAGTTATTCCTGTTTAAATATTCAACTTGGCTCAAGTTGAAGGGACTAGTTTATTATTCATATATCTCGTTCATCTCTGATACATTTAAGTCAAATTGAGTTGATTATATATTAGAAGGTACACTTATAGAGCATTCTAGGATTTATGGCATAAAAATCGGGAGCATTTGCCGATCATCCATTCCCACAATCAGAAAATGATACTGGTACTGAATCATATGGGAGTCATAATTCTCAAATTGACATTATAAAAAACACCCATCACTATATGAAATGCGATTGAACATTCACTGTAAAATTGTCAAAAACGCAACATAATTGAAATTATGTGTCCTGCAAAAGCAATGGGCAACATTGTAATGCACTAATAGTAAAGCCGGTCAAAGATATTCAAAACATGCAATTGCTGGGGTTATGCATCTTAATGTCAATAGTGCCTTCCGAAGAGCCTACGATCCTAAGAGGCAACAGAAATCACAAAATTGCTTCGTTCGGATACCAAATTCGTGTAACTCAAGGACAACTGCTCAAATAACATCAACTTTACAAAAGAGAAGAGTCCACTAAACGCAAGTGCAAGATCGTATTGACAGAAGAGCGCACTAGTAAAGCATGGAGTGAGTACCAAAAAAAGAAATGCTTGTACAAGATCGCACTGGACTATCACACAACGGCGGAAATAGAGTGGATGGCCAAGTATCGGTCCGCCTCCGCAACAAACGAAAGCCGAAGAAATGAGCTTCGGATTGCATTGATTGACAGGAGAGAGGCAGAAACAAGGCAGCAAAAATCGCAGCGGGACAGCGTGAAAAGTACCGCGGGAATTTTAGATGGAACTCCCGCGGGAATTTGAAACGGAACTCCATGACCACACCGTCAAAAAAGATCCGCGCAAAATTTGGGGGGAATTCACTGAATCTATACAGTCTTTAGATTTTCCTTGTACTCTATTACTATTGAAAAGGTTGGTAGACAGATCAGCAAAAGAATGAAGGACCGGCTAAAGGCGCGGAGTTTTTGAGAAAATCCAAAGTCAACGTACATAAATGGGGTGCACGCTTTATTTTCTAGCTTTTACAAATGATAACATTTAATAGGGGCGGTTTAGGAACTGCCACGTCCAGAACTAATGTTAGAATCTCCAATGTGAAAACAAGTGTCATAACTTTTTCAGATTTTCTGAGATAGATTTCATATCATACCAATATTTCCAAACAAATGAACAATGCATTAAAAAAGAAAAATAACAAAAACAGCGAAGCTTTCAAGACTCATATTATTTGGGTTTAGGGTTTAGGGTTTAGGATTTACGGTTCTTGGGGTTTGGGATTTAGGGTTCACGGTTCACGGTTCACGATTCCAGGTTCAGGGTTCAAGGATTTTTTACACATGGACTATTTGAATAAAAAATTTGGGGTTCAAGGTTTGGATTAGTAAGTAATGTCCCACAGCTAAATGAACATTAAAAGTAATTTTGAATTTCTTTGGTTAATAGAAAAATTCGAATTAAAATTCTTTTAGGGTTTTAGATCCAAATGCCATCAGAAAAAAGCTTGTACACCCCTCTTTATTGATGGCTTTCCAACATTACTACAAAAGAAAAATTGAGTGCTTCATGCCGTCTCCACAATTGAAATAAAAATAAAAGTACATCTCTAATTTTGTTCATCCAAGAAGTTCATGCTAGGAACTTACATGTAGTTCATGTGTTAGCAACTTACATTTAGTTTGTGTGTTATCCTAAGGGGATAAATTTTTCTCGCCTCATCCACATACTATGTAACTTTAAGGCCCCCAACTTGCAAGGTTACTTAATGGAAATTGTACTTGAAATATTTTTTTCTTTTAATTTGGAAGTTCTAATTATTCTAAAGTTGAAAAACCAATTGGCATGCTAAATTCATGCTTCATTGGGTTTATGAAAAAAAAATTGAAATGAAGTGAATTATCTTCTAAGGAACCACCAAAACTCATAGAATATATTTGTAAATTTTTTCTTAAAACATAGAACATGTAAGTATTCCAAAGAATACTAATCCATTAGTTTTATGGTTTTATAATATTTTAATTTCTTTGCTATAAGAATGACAAGAAATAAATTCTAAACCATGTACTGGACTTTTTGGACTTCAAGCTCTAAAACTTATAGAATTCGTACAAGAAAGAATTAGCATTTAAAACGTACAAGTTGTGAACATTCATAGCATCAATTTCAAATTTATAGGCGCATGAAATTTACGCTTTTTTTTTCTTAATCTACTAGTAAGTAACCCAAATTTCATGGATCCTACCATGTATTTCATAGAATAATTATTTCCAAAATTAAAAAAAAAATGCATGTTGGAATGGGAAAAAAATTGTAGTTACCAATAATGAACATTGAAAGAATCACTTTGGATTTCATTGGTGCATTAAAGTTACAATATCTTTTCTCTAATCTACTATGATATCTCCCAAATTCAAAAATTAGTGCACGTTGGAAACCTAGAATGAGTACAAAAATTGAACAGGTTTTGAATATTTAGAACATTCCATTAGAATCCAGAGTCACCTGCATCAAATTTACGCTTGAATGTCCTTATTTAATCCACTGTATAATCCAAAACCCATGGGTCATGCCCTGTAATTTTTGAACTTGTACTTCTTATATTTAAAAATTAAAGCACAATTGTATGGGAAAAAAGTTGTACAAGTTGTAAACATTGAAAAAATCACTTTGTAACTCATCATGGTTGCATTAAAGTTACGCTTCATTGTTTTAAATCCATGATGTAATTCAAAATCCGTAAGTGTTGCCCTGTATTTTATAGAATTAATAACTTAAATTTTAAAAATTATTGCACGCTGGAATGAAAAAAAACTTGTGCAAGTTGTAAACATTGAGAGAATCACTTTGGATTTCATAAGCGCATGAAAGTTACACTTGATTTTTTTAAATCTACGACGTAACTTGAAAATCTTGGGTATAGCCCTGTATTTTATAGAACTGGTAACTATTAAATTAAAAAAATTAGACCACATTGGAATGGAAATAAATTGTACAAGTTGTAAACATTGAAAGAATCACTTTGGAATTTGTAGGCGCATGAATGTTACGCTTGTTTATTTTAAATCTACAAAGTAACTTAAAAATCATGGATCCTGCCTTGTATTTTATAGAACTGGTAACTCTTAAATTTAAAAATTAGTGCATGTTGGAATGGAGAATAAATTGTACAAGTTGTACATGTTGAAAGAATCACTTTGAATATCATGGGTGAATTAAAATTACGCTTGATTTTCTTAAATCTACTACATAACTTACAATTCATGGATCTTGTCCAATTTATAGAATTGGTACTTCTTAAATTTAAAAATTAGTGCACATTGGAATGGGAAAAAAATTGTACAAGTTGTAAACATTGAGAGAATCACTTTGGAATTCTTGGGCATATATAAGTTATGCTTTTTAAAAAAAAATCTACTATGTAACTTGAAAATATTGGGTCCTACCTGGTATTTCATAGAATTGGTATTTCTTAATTTTAAAAATTGGAGCACAATTGAATGGGAAAATTATTTTACAAGTTGTAAACATTGAGAGAAGCACTTTGGAATTCATGGGTGCTTGAATGTTACGCTTGATTTTTTTAAATCTATGGTGTAACTTAAAAATCATGGGTACTCCCATGTATTTTATAGAATTAGTACTTCTTAAATTAGAAATTAGTGCACGTTGCAATGGAAAAAAAGTTGTACAAATTATAAACATTGAGAGAATCACTTTGGAATTTATGGGCGCATGAAAGTTACGCTTGATTTTTTAAAATCTATGACGTAATTTACAATTCATGGGTATAGCCTTGTATTTTATAGAGCTAGTAACTCTTAAATTTTTTTTAAATTAGACCACGTTGGAATTAGGAATAAATAGGACAAGTTGTGCGTGTTGAAAGAATCACTTTGAAACTCACGGGTGAATTAAAATTATACTTGATTTTCTTAAATCTACTACGTAACTTACAATTTATGGGTCCTGTCCAATATTTTATAGAATTAGTACTTCTTAATTTTTAAGAGAAGAACAGTACTGAATGGGAAAAAATTTGTACAAGTTGTAAAGATTGAAAGAATCACTTTGGAATTTATGGGTGCATGAATTTAATGCTTGATTATTTTAAATCTACAACATTATTTTAAAATCATGGGTCCTGCCCTGTATTTCATAGAGTTGGTAAGTCTTAAATCTAAAAATTAGTGCACGTTGCAATGGGAAAAAAGTTGTACAAATTGTAAACATTGAGAGAATCACTTTAAAATTCTTGGGCGTATAAAAGTTACGCTTGGTTTTTTTATATCTACTGCGTAACTTACAATTCATGGGTCCTGCCTTGAATTTTATAGAATTAGTATCTCTAAAATTTGAAAAACAATGTATAGGAAGAACGGGAGGATAATACCGGGAGGGGGGTATTTTTTTCACAGTGTAACTTCACCTCCCCAAAATCTTACTTAAAATAAAAATTTCAGGCTAGGGGGGCGTAGTTACACGTTGAAAAAAATATCCCCCCTTCTCGATATCGACCTCCTGTTCTTCCTATTATGCATTGTGGGAGCACGCAATGTCATTATTTAGAAATCCGGATTAGTTTAGGATCAATTCCGTAAATATTTTTGAAATTTTGTAGTAGTGGAACCTTGAACCGGAACTTTTAGTAGAAACTAGGTAGCCCGAAAGTTCCGGCTCACAAAAGTTTGTACAAGGAATAAGGGACGGACTTTTACCGGATCCGGAAACCGGAAGGAGATCCGGATTCCGGCAAACCTACAAACTAGGGGTCCGGCCTAGGGAAACTAGGGATCCGTTTGAAAAAGGCGATGCATTAAATGACCGAACCAACGGGTGTCGATCACTGGCCGGGTACTTAAACGGATCATCTTCTCATTCTTCTCATTCTTCTCCCTCTTTCTTCCGCTCGAGGAGGTGTGTGTTTGCAGGTTTGGAGCGTGTTTTCTCTTAGAAGAGTGAAAGAGTGGTGAGTTAGGCCGGATAGGGAGAGAAGGAAAGAAGGGTGCCGATTGCACCGGATTAGAGTTCAATGGCGGAAACGTCAGCGCAAGGACAGAAGACAGTTCCGTCTGTCAAACTCTTATACCCAATCATTCCATCTGATCCTGGTGAACGTTTAGAGTTAGAGCAAGATCTGTCCACACTAGGGTGTATAGGGTTCATCCGGAAACCCTGGACGGTGAGGAGTGAGGACTTTCTTCGGGAGTTAGTTTTTGGGGCGCCGAACCAGTTCGAGCCGACGCCAAGAGGGCGGTTATCATCCTGGACAGAAGGGATGTGGGCGGAAACTTACGGGTTAATGCAGTTCGGATCCGGAAGCACAACCCGGACGGATAAGTTTCATGAGGGAAAATTCAAGAAGCCACCGCACCACAAGGAGGGCTTCTCTGTGGGTGACTGTAGCAATGAGCATCATAGGAGGTTACTGAATTTCCTGATTCCCATAATATATCCGAAAAGCCCACGAGAGTTACGGTCACAGTCGCGAATACGATTTTTGGAGCGCTAGAAGGCCGGGTCGTGAATTGGGCAGGCCTAATTCACCAGAAGGTCAAGAAGATGGCGATGGCGGTCGAGAAGGCCAAGCAAAGTCCCGTCAGTACGTACTTGTTCCATTTGTATCATTATTATGATTACATGACCCCGCCGGAACAAGTTGCGTATGAGACCGGAATGCAGATCCTGAAATACGGACTCACAGAGGAGTTGAAGCCGACGGGAGAAGCGACTGAAGAAGAAGAAGAAGAAGAGGAGTATCCGTAACCGAAGCCGCTGGAGAAGAAGAAACGGCATAAGTTAATCAATCCGGATTCACGAAGAGCAAGTATGGACGTGCCGGAATTGAATCCGGCCCTGAACCAACCATTGCCGGAGTATACCGATATCTCCGACTTCTATGATGCCGAAGCCCGGTGGATGGCACAGTGTCAGAAGATGCACGCCGAGATGGCAGGGGTGATCACGGGAGTCGCCAGCAAATTGAACGTTGAGACGGATCGGATCTTCAACGAAATCTGGAAGAGACCTGATCCGGCATTACTCCAAGAGAAGGACAAGGAGATCGCACTACTGAAGGCGGAACGGGATAACTACAAGAACAATTTTCACTGGACGGAGGGACAGATGATCTCAGCCCAGAAGAAGGAGACGGATGCCCTGAAGCTCGTCCAAGATTTGAAGGGGTTGGTAGAACAACCGGAACATTTGATCATCCGGTCCGCGCTCTTCACGAAGAAATTAGATACCGATGGCATCGTCACCGAATCTCGAGTGTTGCAGGTCTTGATCGATTACGAGGCCAAGATGAAGACCGTTTTGGACGAAATGAGGCAGCTGCTGAGACCTCTGGATGTGGCCAAGGACAAGTTTGGGCCGCTTCCGGATATCTTCATGGCCCGAGGAGGGCACTTGGTTCTACTACTACAAACAACGTGCGAACAAGTGGTTTCTAATAAACTATAATTTCAACCTAAAATTTTGAGCATTGTTTGGTAATGACTATAGGTTTCTATTGCCAAAATTTCCAACTCAAATGAAATATGGAATGATTTCTAGAAGGGGTTGAAAATGAACCTAAAATGGCATATTTTTCAACTCAAATATTTATAGAGAACACATTTAGATGACTATTGCATCAATATTCAACTCAAAATGAGCTTTCAATAGAGAATTATTTTTAGGATTTTTTTGTTCATTTTTTAGACAATTTTTGAGGATATAATATAGGGGTGTGAAAGTTATTTTTCAGTTCCGTAGTGTATCTATTTACTTCAAAAATTTGTAACTAATTATCATTAGCAAATAAAAATATCAATAATTCAAAACATAAACTTTCAAATTAGGAGAATATATTCATATTTTTTTTGTTTTCATTTACTTAAATTTTAGGATATAATATAGGGGGTACAAAGTTTTGTTCGCACGTTGTTTGAATTAGATACACTAAGTGCACCCCCTGAGCTTCATGGAGTCGCCGGTCAAGTACGGAGTCGGAACTTCCGGAACAAAAGAAGACCCAGGTTTGAAGTCTCTCTTCAAGCTGCCCCAGGTACCTTCCTCAGATCAATTCCAGAAGTGGGGAACCGTGAGTACTTTTAGTCCTTCCTCACAGTCTCCGGCAGGATCCGGAAAGATAGGGCAGAGATTGCCAATCCGGAGGGACCTCTTAGAAGGTATGGGAACGATAAATCCGGCAAGGGAGCATCCGGAGAAATTCCCCCACATGGCGGAACCATCAACAGCACAGGGGACACAGTTGATCGATTTGGGAGATCCGGCTCCAGAGGCGAGATCGGAACTCAAGCCGGAAATCCGGAAGAACACGAAGACGGAAATAGTGGAGGTTGAATTCTCGGATCCGGAAGAAGAACTGGAGATGGTAGAACCTGGGAAGCAACTCAAACTTCAGAAGTCGGAGAAGCGAAAGCCGGAAGGTAAGAAGCCAGCCAAGCAAGAAATCGAGGACTCTGAATCCGGTGAGTTTGAATCCGCTACTGATTCTGAGGAGGATACGGATGAAGAGGAGACGTCTCCTGCGACTCGGCAGAATCCACCTCGAGCTGCCAAGATGACGCCAGCCAAGGGTTCCGGTAAATCAACAACCAAGCAAGGAGCCGGGAGTTCAAAGAAGTCTCGGATGACCAAATAGTTCAAAGGGGATTACTTGTGGTGGTGGATTAGAATTTAGTTAGTTAGGTCCGGAACCGGAATCCTAGTGTGGGTCCGGGTTCCAGAAGTTTAGGGATAAGGACTTTCCGGTTAAATCGGGATTTCCTTGGTGTGTGTGTGAGGTTGCCCTGGTTTTGGGCTGCCCTTTGTTGTTTTTAGGCTGTTGACTTTGGTTTTGATTTGGGTTTTTAAGGGCGGGCAAGTTAGTTGCTTCTCATTCCCTCCTAGTTGATACTCATTTGTATTTCATTCCCTTTTCAAAATCTAAGCTCTCGGGTATGCAGTTTGGCTTTATCAGTGTATCCGGATTGTGTTGCCTTGTGGTTTGAGTGTTGGAAGGAAAGGACGGGTGAGGAGGAATCCGGATTTAGGAGAATATGGTCTAAGTCGAGAGTGTGCTATTGTAATGTTGTTGGATTGTTGACTTAGGAGCTGCGCACTGTGTCTTTAAATTACTACTAGAGTAGTCTGGATCTGAGTAGCGGGGAAGCGAGTCTGGTTGTCAAGCCGTGCGGAGGTAAGCGCCCGCCCAAGGAAGTTCCCACTTGTCCGGAAGATCTGCCAACCTTAGAATTCATCCAACCTCTAGAAAGATCACACTCCCTTATACTTAACTCCGAGATCTGTCATTGTAGTTAGGGAGAGTGAAGTATTCCTGAGTGACCTGCTTTCCGGAATTACCATCCGGGAGCTGTGAGGATCCGGATCTTCTCATCTTGCTACAACCCTTTGAGTACTTGGGGTGTTTTGATTTGTGTTTGTTAGAATTGTAGGAGAACAACGAGTGGTGAGTCCCTACCCCTCTACAAGACCAATAGTGGACCCTCTGATGGTAAAACAGAGGTATAGAAAACCAGATTGGAAACAGAGACGTAAACCGGATTCCGGATAGTTTATGATCCGGATTGTGAAGGAAGCCGGAAAGAGAGAAAGTAAG
Source organism: Neckera pumila (assembly GCA_963969595.1). NCBI lineage: Eukaryota > Viridiplantae > Streptophyta > Bryopsida > Hypnales > Neckeraceae > Neckera > Neckera pumila. Next base: position 6,429,891 of record OZ018418.1, read on the forward strand.
TAAGAAGAAAAGAAAGATAGAAAAGCCGGATAGCTAGAACATACTATATAGAATCCGGAAATTCCCTGGGACGATATTTCGTGTTATCTTGGCACATTTCCGTGTTAAGGATACTTACGCCTAGATTGCGCGTACAACATGCATGTTGGAATAAAAAAAAATTGTACAAGTTGTGAATATTTAGAGCATCACTTTAGAATCTAGGTGCACATGAAAGTTAGTTTTTTTTTTTAATCTTCTACGTAACCCAAAATTCATGGGCCTTTGCATGTAGTTTATAAAAATGAAATCTCCTAAGTTTAAAAAATAGTGCATGTTGGAACGGGAAAAAAAATAGACAAGTTGTGAATATTTAGAGCATCTCTTTGGAATTCATGGATGCATTAAATTTGCATTAAAAAAAAATCTACTATGAAAATCAAGACCCACTTGGCCCCTGGCCGGCTTGTAGTTATGGACCTGATATCTTATAGGATTTTTTTATCTTTCATTTTATCTTTCATCATTTGAAACAAACAAAACAATGAAAATCGCAATTTCATTTTAGATGCAAAGCTACAAGTGTGGCAAATTCATGTGGGTATTGTTGCAATCATTATTCAAATCATTAGAGTTATTTGGGATAGTTATCTTTGAAAAAATTATTTTTTATTTTATTCCTATTTGTACACATGGAGGTTCATGATTTGTACTAGTTACAAATGAATAGTACTGTAGACATGTGTCCTCGTAACGTTGCCACAATTAAAATAAAAGTAAAAGTCTTTTTATATTGTTTCTAAATCCATATAAAATTGATTTTGAATGACTTTCACACCGTCGTTCCAAACTCTACAAAACCATAAGGCAAGGCTAGTAGACCCTCCTTGTCAAGGGCTTTAATTTGGATGGTCACAATTATGTGACCAAGGGATGCACAGTTCAAAAGATCCATAATTCAACAAAATTTAATATCCAAAAATAATTCTAAATCCAAAAATAATTCTAAAATCCCCTATTCTAAATTACAACTTGGGATTTCAACTCCAATTAATATAGCTGTTGCCACAGACAAAATAAAAGTAAAAATAAGTTTCTAATGACTTAAATGACTTAAATGTGTGCACCCCTCCTTATTGATGGTTTTTTCATAGAATACCAAAAATATGGCTAGGAGACGGATGGTCCATGAGATCTAAATGTAAAAAGAAAAAACAAAACAAAACAACAAAAGAAACAAGAAAACTCTCTTAAAGTGTTGGATAATTTGCAAGTTGTGTATAGTGATTGCCATTTTTTGTAGAGTGACAAGTGTCGAGAAAGTAGTGTGGGTTTAGGATTTTAAGCTGCACGGGTATAGGGGTCAGGTCACGATCATAGATTCCAGAGCACGGTCTTAGGGTTCCTAGAGCCGGGTCATCTCTCTCGTTGGTCTTGCTGGAAAAATCCTAGCTCTCTCAATTTGCGGATTGCCTGTGAGCGTCGTGTTGTGAGAACGAGTGTTTGAGAGCGTCGTGCTATCTACGAGCGTTGTGCTATGAGGTGAGTGAGAACGGGTTTTTTGAGTGACGGGTGTTCTTGAGAGTGGCGGATGATTGTAAGGAGGAGCCATTGCATTTCAATCAGAAAATTTTGCAACGATGCGATTGACGCCCCCGCTGCTGAAGCCCATTTGAAGCTTTGATTCTTCTCCGGATTCCCCAGCGCTTGCCAATTTGACTTTTGATATTGTTGTTTTTCCATGCAGTGACTCTGGAGTTTGTAAGGTTAGGTTTTTTTCATGGCAGTCACAGCAAGTGAGAGCGGGTTTTTTGTGAGGGTGTGTTTGTGAGAGTGCATAGAATTTTTGTTTTTGAGAGTGTGTTCATCTCTTACAAATTGTTTGTGTGAGGGTTTAGGGTCATGGATAAAGCTTTGATTCTTCTCCGGATTCCTCAGCGCTCGCCAATTCAACCTCCTATATTGTTGTTTCTTCCATGCAGTGACTCTGGAGTTGGAGTTTGTTGGGTTGGGTTTCCTAGTTTGATGGCAGTCACGGCAAGTAAGAGCAGGTTTTTTATAAGGGTGTATTTCTGAGAGTGCACTGAATTTTTGTTTTTGATATCTCTTGCAAATTATTTGTATGAGGGTTTACAATTGCGGGTGAAGCTTTGATTCTTCTCTAGATTCCCTAGCGCTCGCCAATTTGACCTTTGGTATTGTTGTTTTTTCCACGCAGGGATTCTGGAGTTTGTAGGGTTAGGTTTCTTTGATAGTAGTCACGGCTAGTGAGAGTGGATTTTTTGTTAGTGTGTGTTTGTGAGAGTGCACAGAATTTCTGTTTTTGAGAGTGTTTATCTCTTGCAAATTATTTGTATGATGGTTTAGGATCACAGGTGTTTTTGATTTTTTTTTTTGAGTGGCGGTTGTTTGTGAGGGTGGGTGTTTCTGAGGGTGGGTGTTTCTGAGGGTTTTTTTTTTCCTGAGTGGCGGGTGTTTTGGGAGAGTGACTGTCAATAAGCGTCCTAATGTAGTGAGTGGCGGGTGTTTTGGGAGACTGACTGTCAATAAGTGTCCTAATTTAGTGAGTGGCAAGTTTGAGAGTGCCGACTTTTTGACTGACGGTGTGTCTGGCAAGTTTGACAGTGCCGACTTGTGTCTCGTTTTGTGAGTGATAATGTGCTGATTCTCTTGTCTTGTTTTGTAAATGACGGCCTGTCTGAGTGGTTGTTGGAGTGACATTTTATGTGATTATGGTGTGTCTATGAGTATTTGTAAGCGTCGCTTTTTCAAGTTTTGGAGATTTTGTTTTGCCACCAAGCTTCAGAACTTGGAGGTGTTGCAGTTCTGAGAACGGAAGCTCCAGGACTTGGAGGAGGACTTCTCAGTGATCAGGTATGATTTACTTTTCTATTTCTTGTGTGTGGTTGTTTGACCATTGATGTTTGTGTGCATGTTCATTCAAATATGTGTTTTTTAAGTTGTTTTTTATTGTTTTCTTATTTGATTACTTCTAGGTTGCTTTGGCATGGACTTGAATGGCCTAGCTAAAGTTGTGGTTATCATTTCTCTCTGGTTTAGGATTCGGTGGTGCTGCTTTTAATGTTGTTGTTTGTTCGCAATTGTCTATCATTGTAGTATCAACCGAGGTTTAGGATGTTGTCCATGTCAGAGAATAACATGAACCCTAAATCTCAAAACCACTAGTATTAGAACCTACTCCAGAAGAATTCAATTTGACAGCACTAAAAGCCCAAATAGATCTAAGTCGATGCCAATTCAAGTCGGTACCAATTCAACTTGATCCCAATACAAAAATAGATAAATACAACTGCTATTTAACTTGAACAAGTTGAATTAGCAGATGATCGACTCAATAAAACAAGCCACGCTGAGAAAGAATCAAAATTTGCCAGAAACCATATTCAAGTCAATTCGACTTGAATGTAGAGGTTAGACACCATGAATTCAACTCAACCCAACTTGAACCAACCTCGGCAGTAACATAGTTTATGCAAAAAAATATTGATAAAAAGGATAAATCAAAACAGATGGAGTAGATGTTCAACTTGAATTGACTTAATCCTTGAGCAGAAGAAGATTATACTTAAGTCGAGTCGGGTTGATATAGATGACACAGACGAATTCAAGTCGATACGACATGAATTGAAGTAGGTACAGAGAACTAAAAGAACGGACGTGCTGGCTAGACTACAAGAGAGTAAATGGCACCTGAGATAGAATCAAGTCGACACAACTTGAATTGCAGGGGGAGAGAACTAAAGAAAAGAAGACCCACAGAAATGCTAAACTGGTGCCAAGAACCACTCATTCAAGTCGGATCGATTAGATTAAGAGTAGTATTGTCTAGAAGTGTATGAAACTAGACTTCAAGTCTATTTGACTTGAAGGGCAGGGTTAGCGGTAACTAGAACATACAATAATGCTACGTGGGGAACTGGAGCAAATAAGGGAGGAGTATTAGTTTTGGTATTAATGTTCAAGTTGATTTGACTTGAACTTCACTAATGGATGTTCTAATATATAGGAAGGGAGGAGCAGAGTAGTCTTCTCTAGACAAACTTCAGGAGGTTCTTGATCAAGGGTGACAAGAACCCAAAAGAGTATGGCAACGAGCTTATCCTTGGAGAGTGCTGGACATAAAAGGACCCAGAAGAAGTGGAGTACTGGAGTGTGATCATCACCCCAGCTTTGTGGCATCTCAGTTTTGTGACAAAGTACAAGAAGTGCCAACCCACGCTTCCAGTTATCCTCTACAAAGCAATAAGAGAAGTCAGCGTGGGACCTTACAACCAGCTCATCGTCGTGTCCTGCAAAACCATTTAGCCCAACCAAAAGAAGGAGTTTGCATTGTCCTATGTCATACCCTCTACAGACATAACATTTTTGATTTCAGCGACTGTGAGAAGCCTGGACAATACACTATACGTAGGGCTCTAAGAAAATATAATTGAACACATTGAGAAGAAGAGGTGGGTCTCCAAGACTGATGGACCCCTCCCAGCGAAGACCCTAATGTTGAGGCTAAATAATGTAATCAAGGTCTTCAATCACAATCAGAGGATGATCAAGGACATAGCTAGGAACATGGCGTCCATGTCTACAACCTGGCAGTATAGCAAAGTGGGTGGTAGTCACGGGTCCCCCGTAGTGGTCACTACGGACACGGGCCGCCGTAAGACGAAGAGGAAGACAACACCCGTAAACACCTGGTCGTCCTCGTCCAATAGTCTGATGAAGGCAACCAGGGCTCGCGCAAAGGCTGAAGCCGAGGAGAGAGCAAAGGAAGTCAAAGCAGACAGCATAGCCTTCGCTCTAACCGAGCTACTCAAGGATATACATGGGGTATACAAGAATATCAATTTCGAGGAGTCAAGAAAGGTGTGGGAGGATCATTGGGCATTGTGCACAAGCACTTACATATTTGGAACTCTCAAGAAATTTACCATCCCTATCAAACTGTTGGAGACACCTCCAAGAGACCTTAACATCCAAGAGCTTAAGGAGAAAGGGATCATTGACACACTGAACTTTTACCTTGAGATGTCCGACCTGACTCAGAAAATGACGCTGTGCGCTATGCCCCAAGATCTCACAATTGCACTTGAGGACTTCAAAGACATATAGTCCGGGAAGTTCTGGATGGTGAACGGGCAGCATAGCATCAAGGCTAGCAAACGCATGAAGAAAATGAAGGGGGCCAAAAAGAAGTTCTAGCATTTCAAAGAGTGGGACTGCTTTGTGGTTTGGAATAAGGACGCCGCTATCATAAGGAAAATATCGGCGTACTACAACCGTGTCAACCATTTGTAGAACTTCCAACCAACGTGGGCGATGAATATCATTAGCGCCAGGCACGTCTGGCTTTCTCTTGGAAGGCCTCCTCCTCCCAAAGACGCAAACAAGTTGGGGAAGGTTCTCCCGCAGAAGGCTAAGACGTCCAGGGATGCCGTGTTGGCAAAGAAGTGGGCGGTAAGTTATCATTCAACTCGAGACGTCTTGAATGCATATGCAAGTACTGATCTCCATATCATATTCATGATGCTGTATGCTTCAACTCAAGTTGACTTAATTCATGTTTGCGCTTGTTAATCATCATCTCCTTTGATTGTTCAGGAATTCCACGCTGCCATGAAGCTTTGCTTTGCAATGATTGATGTGAAGAAGTCCTAGAGCCAATTTAAATCTCAGAAAAAAGACATTGGCCATCCACAACGAGATTAAATTCATAACGTTGTCGGATGCTATCCACAAGCTCTAGAAGGAGGTCATATCCGGGCAAACGCATGGGCTTCTGATGGATCCAGAGACCAAATTTTCATTCAAGGACTCAAAGTCCTAGGATCGGGAGAGGAATGGGGTAATCAGCCGCGAGTTTTTAAAGTGGCTTAGGAATACACCGAAGCGTGCCCTGAGGAAGTTGGCGTTGCACCTTCTGAACAGAACGCCTGGACGGGAGCTCACTCACCCAAAAGTGACCTTCAAGAAACCCACACTGTCGTTGAAGATTGCTATAGCGCAAAGGATTGGTTGGAGCGCAACAAGAGGAAGCAAGCAGTCAAGAAATATCTGTATTTAGAGAACCGTCACCTAGGATTCTTTGACAACGAAGGGAATTACAAGGCAAGTCAGTGGAAGGCCTTCAAATGTGATTACAAAATTACAAAAGCCACGAAGGAGCTTCTCCTCACTGGTTCAAAAGAGAGTTTCTTTTCCCAGGTGAAGAGGCCTGCTAACAAGAATAAGACCACTCAAGAGCTCTTCCCCTTTGCCGCAGAATTCTTTAAGGTCTTCCTCAAAAGCAAGGGGAAATACAAGAGGCCCGAGGCTATAGCATTGATGAGGCCCTACAATGTGCCAAAGGCTATAGTTTAGTGAATGGCCGTAAGGCATGTGGGATGAAGGCATGGACTTGTTGAAGTTGGCGGTTATTGACTTCCGGAGTATCCCAAGAGTGATCAATAAGAACATAGACTCCCTTGATGCTTCGTACTTCAATGACTTTCTAAAGAAGCTGAAGACTTGTAGGATCTAGCCGTCACAGACCCTCAGGTCTGGCTGTGGATTTGCAGTGACAAGGAGGTCAACAATGCCTTGAGATCTGAAGTGAGGGGTGGTGTCTTTGAGACAAAATACATGCCTCATTTTGCCGAGTACAGACCTGCTTTGGTGGAACATCTGGAAGACCTGTTGGCCAGTTCGGCTCACGCAAAGGCGCTTGTGCACCTCATTTTTTTGTTGAAGCGGGGGTCCAAACCAAATTCAAAGACCATTCCTCGGAATTTCATTGCCGCGAAACTCCCGAAGTGGGAGAAGGTGGGATTGTACTCTGAGCTGGGGTACCGCATGTACGATATTGAACTCCGAATGGAGTTCTATATCACAGTCTTGGATCTCTTCTGTGAAGAGAGAGATGATATTGTCTCATTCTTTGTCGGCAAAAAATTTGTATGCGCTGCATGGGTGAGTCATCATCTGCAAATTAATACTTTGCTAGATTACTTATGATTGAATTTGTTATCAATTTAAGTTGAACCGACTTGAATTCCTCTTTTGGCATATTGCATTTTCTACCATGCCCTCTTCCTTTATATGTTTTGATGTTCAAGTTGTATCAACTTGAACAGACATCTGACTCCTCTTCCTGTTGGTCGAGCAGATGTGTTCAGTGGATCATTTTGATGTTGAAAACATGGATTTCAGCAACAAGTATATGAACTTGGTCTTGGCCTCCAATAATATAGACAAGAACAATTTCCTTGACACTAGCTACTTCGTCGACAAGGAGGAGCACCTCAAAAAGGCTCTATAGAAGCATCATCCTCAAAGAAGGGAAAGGAGGTAGTCAAGGAGGAGGAGGAGGAGGAGGAGGAGGAAGAAGAAAAGCAAGAAGAAGAGCAGGAAGATGATATCATAGTTTTGGAGGAGGAGGGGGTGACAAGGAGAACCGGCTAGTTTCGAGAAGTGAACAGGATTCCCTTGAGGTGGTCAATCCTCCCAATCCAACCCACCTATTCGTCGGGGGTCTTTGGCCTCGACTGGGGACTTGCAGATCGTGACTCCAATCTCCAAGAAGCGCAATCCTTGGAAGAGGGCCAAGGAGGACTCTCCGGAGAAGGAGTCAGAGGTGTCCCAATTGGTAAGGATACTTATGGAGGAACGTGACCACAAGAAGAGGCAGCTTGTGGAGGACAAAGAGGACATGAAGATTTTGATGGTGCAGGTAGCACAAGCGATCTTCTCCAAAATACATTCTCAGAACTCCGCGCCGCTCCAGATGAGAATGCCAGAGATCTCTCCCAGCCAGCAGCTTCTCTTGGACGAACGACCACATGGGTCAGGAGATAGTGTAAAACAGGTTCCTCAGGGGTCCGCAAACCTGTTGCAGACAGCAACAACTTTGCAAGGAACTCCTGACACTGAAACGTCAGACTCTGCTCCTGAGGTCCTAAAAGCAACGGTCGAGTTGACACAGGAGGAGAGGTTGGTCGAGGCTACCCAAGAAAATCTGGTCGGCCCGACTCAGGATGAGAGTGCGGCCGACCAAGATCAATCCCAGGACTTCATGATTGAGGAACCTGCAAGTTGTTCTCGGTGACCTCTCTTGCCCACATTTCAACCCGAGTTGAACCTGCTTCCCGATTTTTGTCTGTTCCATGAATTTGCTGTGCAATTATAGCTAGATAGGTGGTCGAGAAATCGGGAGTTTTTCTTAATAATGTGTACAATATATAAATTTTTTTTCTTAATGAGATTCGGTAATAAACTTTTTTCCTTACAAAGTATTTCTTGTGTAAACTTATACAGCCGCAGGCCCAATCATTGTCCACAATGCTCTCCCCCAGACCTCCTCTGCTGCATTCTAGTCTGCTCCTGAGTCTTGTCCGGATTGTGTCTACAATGAGTCATTATGCCCTCATAATGATTTGTTGTTAGACTTCGATGCAGTCCATCCTTCTTCGCCTGGTTTGGAAGTGGCTATGGATGGTGTTTCTGAGGCTACAAAGGAGATCGTCGATGAAGATATTCCTGACAAGGCACTTCTAGATTTGGACATCCCTGCTTCTGAGACGTTGGTTGACGTGCGCTCTGATTCTCACATAGCGGTTGACACGGATCCCATAAGTACTCATACATTTTTAATTTGTAATGGTGCCTCAGTTCCTTGGAGTTTTCCTCTTTCACAGTGCAATTAGTTTTTCTTTCATTCTTTTTTTTGGAACTCAAAATGTGCTGGACAGTGCAGTGGTTTAACTATCTGCACATTTTGCTGTAATTCTTGAGCAGGTGAGCAGTGAGGCATGCGTTTCAAGAAGTGAGGCGGAGGACCAAGTCCTCCCCCCATTCACGTACGGGGTGACTCAAAATGGCTTCATGTTGTCCTGGATTTGAATGGGGTTCTATGCGTTTGTGAGGATAAGAGGTATCATATGAGGGAAGGAAGATACACCAAACCCGATGAAGTTTTTCCAGACTTAGAAACATTCATCTATGGGGTCAAGAAAATCACAATTCAGCCCCACTGCCTTACTGTTCTCCGGGAGTTGTCAAAGGTCGCAAACTTGTCCGTGTGGAGCTCTATGAAGAGGTCCACAGCCATGTAGGTGTGCGATTATCTCTTCAAAGGCTTAGATCCGTCGTTACATGTCTTCGGACAAGAGCAATGCGACGTGTTGAAGTGCAAGACCAGATATGGGAAGATAGGCAACTACAAGGTTAAGGGGACGAACAAGGACTTGTTCCTGAAACCACTGGAGAAGTTGTTCCAAATTAGCAACTCAATGTTCTCGACGGAGAATATAGTCATAGTAGACAACAGTCTTGCAAAGCACGTAGTTAATCATCCAAAGAATGTGATCCTCTTTGAACCATGGTCACATGTGGGTGATAGAACGACGGATGGGATCCTCATAGATCATCTTTTGCCCTATATCCATCGCTTGCACTTAGACAGGCCCTTGGATTTGTACCCCTTTCGGAGAGATAATTTTTTTGGGTGCTTGCACCTCTTTAACGAAGAAGACACAACCAAGTATAGAGAGCTCATGGATGCTGTCAAGTACTCTAATACCATATTCTCTGAGTGGAATGTGAGGAATCTCAATCATACATCAATCTTTGAAGAATCTCAGAGAGTCCAGCACAGGAAGGTGGAAGTAGAGAAATTCTGTATGTTGTTCTATTAGGAGTCAGAGTCACAATGACGGGGACTATGGTATAACTTTGTATTGGATTGCCTGCATGTAATATTTGTGTCTAAACAAATGTTGTTTTAACAACAGTTTCTAATTTGTGTCTCCAGGCTTCTTTGCGTGCTACTTTGGTACCTCCAATTGATTCCCACAGCAAGTGTGCTGCTTCTGCTGATTCCTTCTCTGATTATGGACATTTCGTCATATTGCAAGGCGGATGTGGACACATCATGTTGCCCGTGGCCATTGCACAATCGACAATGGATTTCTCAACAAAGCTTGTCAATGACGGGGTTGTCAACAGTCCTCCAAATGGAGGAAAGCGGCCTCAAGCAGTGTAGTCGCCTTCTCCACTCAAACGGCGTCCTGGATGGACTTCACCCCACCATTGCTCGGAGATGAATGTTGTCATTCCAAAAAAGCTGTACAAGGAAGGAATAAACGTGGTGCTTGCCCATGAAGTAAAGGTTTTGCTCTTTGGAGTTAGAAATGCAACCTGTGTTCTACAAATATCTGCCATATGTCTTGGAATCTCACTATAAAGTTGGATTTCATTTGTCCGTGCAGGGTGATGTCATATTGCAGAAGTCCATTGCCATACGCGCCAATAGTTTGAGTGAACTGCCTCCTCCTAATTATAATTACAAAGAGTGGCCTTCGACATCTAACACCGCCCGCCGTATTTTGCCAAAGTTCAATTTCCTAGAAAATTCACAATAGCAGTGCAAGTCACATGATGTTAACCCTATTTCGATTCACTCGGGTCGTTGTCTGTGGGATGCTTGGGAGGAGAGATCCTTGAAGAAGCAATGATTGGAGTTTGCAAGCTAGAGATCGTCAAAAAATACTGGATACAATCGAGGGCCTAAGTTATTGACAACATTGAAAAAATTGAAGAGTAGGACACACTCATAGCTGTCATAGGTTCGATAGGGTAGTTCACCTGAAGAGAATGTAAATATTGAAATGTTTTAGAACATTACCAAACTTTGAAAACCATATTCATTGAAATGGATATTAGAAGAATGTAATCCACAAAAAGATGGCGGCACCAATGTGTTTGAACCACTTTAGTTAGCAGCAGAGACAAACTCAGGGAAGGAAAGAGCAAAGAATTTGTAGAACCAAACTCTTCCACCACATTTGAGAAGGATTCTCATAGGCTGCACTTTTTATAGTGTAGTGTGAAAGAATTCATCTCAAGGGAGATGGTAGAGTTTGGTTCTATGATTTCCGTGCTTTTCCTTTCCTAAATTTGTCTTTATTGTTGGCTGAAGCGTTATTGCTGTCGTGCTAACTAGTGGAGTACATGATTTTTTGAATTTGTGTTGGACACATTACCATTCCTATAGACTTCTATGATGATGGCTCTAGTACAGACTCCAAAAAGAATGTACTTCACTACAAGGATAGCGACAGCTCGTGACGTCATTTACTTATACAAAAATAACATTGCATAGTGATTGTACTTTATAGATGAAATATATATACATTTATTAAATACTTTCAATAAATTGCAATGTAATTTGTAATTACTACGTGATATTGGTCAATTTTGCTACTATATACGTGCTTCATGTGTCATTGCAATGCCTATTTTGAATCTATAGAGAAAAATTTCACTTCAATTAATGATTTCTAGTGCTTCTTAAACTTCTCATTTCTCTGAAAAACTCCCATTTTAATGAATATGATGTTCCAAGTTTAGTGTGTATCTTGTGTTTTCTCTAAGTGAAACTTCAGTCACTTTATTCTATTAAAGGGTAGGGTTTACATTCCCTTCCTAAAACCAAAAAACGGACCCCTCTGTTATAGAGGTTAAACAGTTTCACTAGTTACTTTGCTTACTAAATCTGAATCTCGGAAAGGTATAGGATCATGACACTCCTTCTAGTTCTGCATTTAGTTAAGTAGGACACTAAATTACAGCTACTATTGGAAAGAATGCATAGCTGTTCTAAGTGGTCTAGAGTATGGTTATTGGTATGAGTTGAGAGAGAAGGTTTAGGGAATACGGATGAGGAAGTACAGTTCCTAATTATCAGTTCCGGATTCTTTTACCTTGGGTTTGGTTTTCCGTATTTCGATTCCAATAATTTTGAGGAAACTCTAAGTTAAAATCCTTTGGGAACAATACACGAGTCATCTTGAGTGTTTTACACTAATTTAACACCTAAAGGTAGGATTTGTGCTTTCTTGTGCTACAACACCGTTGTTGACTGAAGTGCTTTAAAGACATTGTTTCCATCATCTTTCTATGGATCCCATACTTTATTCTATCTAATAGTATAAAAACTACGCTATCATTTTTGAAATACTATATGAGTCCTACTGCTATTTGCTATTTGCAATTAGATTTTGGTTCTTTGCTACATAATAGCAAAACAATAAGAATCCAAAATTCTAAATCACTCAATAGTTTTTGAGTGATACATCAAAATTCTATACCATTGAAATGTAGGGAATATAATGTCCTCCATAGTCTTAATCTATGCACTATGAGTGCGACCTACTCTTCAACATCTCCATTGTCTTCATTAACTCTGGCCCTCGACAATATCTAGTACTACCACTAGACCTTGGGAGAGCAATTCTTGCCGCTGTTTCTTCAAGGATGTCTGCTACAAGCGTCCCATGGACAATGGCTGCAATGAAGCGCAGGCAATCCATCATAGGTTTTGCATTGCCATTTGGTGAGGCCCAATGAAGACGGATGAGGCTGAGGAGGCAACATGCCATTATATGTAGTAGACCGTTCTTCATATTTTCCTGGCTTTACATCCTTATAGCTGTTGCCGCTAATGGCAAGAGATGTAGGCACCATGTCTTCCACCTTCACCATGCCACAGTACTGCACCAGGCTGCCGACCGCCCACTTGCCCGCCCTTCTTCTTGTGGTATAGTCTTTCTTTGTGCCATCCCATTTTGGCTTTCCTTGCACAATGCTCCCGTTCAGCATCTTCAGGAACTTTGCTTTTGAAAACCTGTCCATTCCGTTCACGTAAACCTCCTCCTTCCCCTCTTGTACTGTGAAGTCTCTGAGGCACCTCAAGAAAGCGCTGTCAAGAATTTCAATTGCACTATGCAAATGATAGAGAACATGTGCAATTACTTCTGCTTTCACTTGCATGAATTGCATCCGTCATCGCTTATGCACTCACTGTGCAGTAGAAATTGGATTTGCAGTTCACAGAGAGCAGAGCATTGTGACAACTTCTGCGTGCCTCTGAAAAACATATGACACGTCTCCACTTTGTGACATACCTCAGGTGGATCCTGGAAGTTGCCATCCGAATCGGACTGCACCGGTGAATCCCTGTGCTGTGCCTGTATCCGCTTTCCCTTCTCTTTCGTGTCTCTTTCTCTCACAGAATCTGTTGCTTCTGACCACACGTTGCCAGCTTTGTTCTCGCCTTCTTCACCAACGCTCTTTCCTAACTGGTCCTCCGGTACTTTGTTGGATGCAGAATGCCACTGACACATGTCGGGGGACTTCAATTCTACTTTCTGAATAACCACTGGCACTTCTGCAATAGGAGTGGCGTTCTTGCCAAAAGACACTCTTGATTTTTTTCCTGAACAAGAAAAAAACATGCAAATGAAATGCCTAAGAATGTTCCACTGAACTACTGGCAACGTTCATGGGTAAGGAAAACTAGATTGATTGAAAGTGTCTTCCACCTTCTATAGATTTCTGAAACACTTAGTAAATGACCTCCAAGTTTGTCGACCACGACCTCAGCGCACACTGAAATCCGAGACCTACGTTTCTTTGTAGTCTTCACCTACATTATGCTCACCTGTTAGAAGATTTTAAACATGCGCTCTGTTACAGTTATTCCTGATGCCTATCATTCACTATCCTAGCATTGAATGCAAACAATATCCACCAAAAATTCTAATTTTTCTCTGAAGTAAAGAAGACATATACTTTCATCTTTGAAAAATAAATATAGAATTTTTCATACATATCCAGTTGCATAATGGTAGCAAATTGAGTGATGGACAGTGAGGTTTGAAATCAATGGTCATGGGTCCATCATTTAGGGGTTAAAATTCCATAAGCTAGCACCCTTGAAGCCTCTCTCAGCACCAAAAGGCCTTTTGTTGGTGAAGAGTCATGGAACTTTTACAAACATTAATCAACAACTAACAAAGTTTGACTAGATTTATTTTTAATTTTACTTGTCGAATATCATTAGTCCAGTGACCATCTACCATCAATAAAAAGTTCTGATGGCAATGTGAAAGACTTGCCACATTGACATTAAATGAGAAGGAAGGGTGGACAGGTTGTTATTACAAAGAAATCAATTGTCCATCATGACTCTTCAAAGAGTATCACAAAACTTGAAGTTGAGATCTTGGCCACTCATTGTCAAAACGTAGAAATTGTATTAAAAGTCAAATTTTAGACCTCATTTAGGCATAGTAGAATAACATTTTTCCAAAAACCTTGAACAAAAATAAGATGTATAATCAAGAAAAGTTTTACCTCCGTAAATCCAATTGAGGTTTTGAGACTTCAATAAAAAGTTATGGACAAATTTCAGATAGGGTCTCTAAAAATGTCCAAAAAAATGTCCCTTCCGACCCCTCTCTGAAATTTCTCTACAACTTTTAGTTGGAGTTTCAAAACCTCAAACCAATTTTTGGAGATGAAATTTAGCCTTGAATCTCCACATGAACTTAGTTCCAAGTTTTTTGAGAATAGATATTCTACTATGCGTAAATGAGGTTTGAAATTTGACTTTTAACACAATTCCTGCATTTGACTAAACTATGAGCGGTTGAACTCCTATTGTTCCTAGTTTACATATCGCACATGAATTGTCTCCCCTACTACTACCCTACTAGTATAAACAGCTCTAATTCTCATCATCATCCACAAAATACTAAGTAAGTCACTTCTAAAGCTTTGTACCCTAACAACTAGCTTTAAAACCCAATACCCATGGCTTACAATTACATCATTTTTAAAATTTTCCAATTAAACAAATGAAGTCACTTTAAATCACATAAAAATAGGAAATGTGGATGAAGTAGTGCCTTGTAAACTCCCTCTTGCAAGAGGGAGTTTTTAGGGCACTACCTCATGCACATTTTCTCTTAAAATTCATACTTTTTAGAAGTCCTATTTTTTCTTAAAAACATGTTAAAATAAATTTGCATGAAGTAATGCTTTGCAAATTAAACCCCTCTCATCACCGAGAGGGGGTTTGGAAGGCACTATCTCATGCACATTTTCTTCTTAAAATTCAAACTTTTTAGAAATTCTTAGTTTTTTTTTAAAACATGTTAAAATAAAGATGCATGAGTTAGTGCCCTACAAACCCCTTCTTGGTACTGAGAGGGGCTCTAGAGGGCACTACCTCATGCAGATTTTCTATTTATAATTTGTACTCTTAAGAAATTCTAGTTTTTTCCTTAAACATGTTAAGAGACACATGCATGAGGTTGTGCCTTCCAAATCCTGTCTTAATGCTGAGAAGAGGTTTGGAGGGCACTACTTCATGCATTTTTTTCTTAAGTGTTTTTTTAAGAGATTTGAATTTCTAAGGGATTTTTGCAAGGCACTATCTTCTGCATATTTTTTTAAATGTTTTTTTAAGAACTTAGAAGTTCTAAAATTCAAATTTATTAAAATGTGCATGAGGTAGTGCCTTCCAATCCCCCTTTTGGTACCAAGAGAGGATTTAAAGGTCACCACCTCATGCAATATTTTATTTTTAACTCTTTTGGAAAATGAATCTAGTCAACTATATTAGTTGTTGATTATTGTTTGTGAAAGTTGCATGAGGTAGTGCCTTCCAAACCTCGTCTTGTCACTGAGAAGGGGTTTGGAGGGCACAATCTTATGCTTATTTTTTTCAAAAATTCTAACTCCAAATAAATGAATCTAGTCAAACTTCACCCTTGCATTCATTCAATCAATTAGTCTAGCCCTTATTGCACTTAAAACTTTTTTTCTTTTTAAAAAATCAAACGAGATGTTCAACGTGATATTATAAGGCAAACATGAGTGCTCATTCTCTCACAAGAAGCTCAAATATACCAAACAAGAATAAAAAACAATGGGAAGGGAGTTAATCACCCCTCCATGTTTTTAGTTTTGGTCAAGAGGTCACCCCGTTGGAGACCCCTCTTGATACTAAGAGGCCCCTTGGGGGGTCCTTGGCCTTGCATTCACTCAACCAGTTGGTCTGGCCCTCGAGGTAGTTGGCTTTTTTTCCTTAAAAAAATCAAGCAAGATGTTCAATGTGATATTATAAATTAAACACAAGTGCTCATTTTCTCACAAGAAGCTCATATATATCAAACAAGAATAAAAAAGAATTAGGGAGGGAGTTAATCACCCCTGCCACCCCCTTCATGTTTTCAATTTTGGTTAAGAGGTCACCCCTTTGGAGACCACTCTCGGTACTGCGAGGTCCCTTGAGGGATCTTGGGCCTTGCATTCATCCAACCAGCTGGTCTGGACCTCGCGGCAGTTGAAGTTCAAAAAAAGAAAAAATCAAGTGGAATGCGCAACGTGATATCATAAAACAAACACAAGTGCTCATTCTCTCACAAGAAGCTCAAATATACCAAACAAGAATTAAAAAAATGGGGAGGGAGTTATTCACCCCCCCTCCTTCATATTTTCAATTTTGGACAAGAGGTCACCTTTTTAGGGACCCCTCTTAGTACCAAGAGGCCCCTTGGGAGGTCTGTGGCCTTACATTCACTCAACCAGATGGTTAGGCCCTCGCGGCACTTGAAATTTTTTTCTTCTTAAAAAAATCAAGTAAGATGCTCAACATAATATTATATAACAAACAAGAGTGCTTATTCTTTCACAAGAAGCTCAAATATACCAAACAAGAATATAAAAAAATGGGGAGGGAGTTAATTATCCATCCTTCATATTTTTAGTTTTGGTCAAGAGGTCATCCTTTTGGGGACCCTTCTCGGTACCAAGAGGCCCCATGGAGGATCCTAGGCCTTGCATTCACTCAACCAGCTAGTCCGACGTTTGCGGCAGTTGAAATTTTTTTTGTTTAAATTTATCAATTAAGATGCAAAGCTTGAGATCCATAGGAATAATTCTTAAAATGTGAGGACACCAACATCGGAAGCAAGGTCACTGTACACTTGAATAGTTGAATCTATTCAATTTATAATGCAAAAGTAGAATCTGTCTCTAGACTAGACTGCGTTATGCCACCGCAAGTTGAATCGCTGTCATATTGAAGTGAATACATTCCAAACCTAGGTTGATTTTCCTCTTGCGCTAGAGATCTTGAGAAGCCTCAAAGCTAAATTGGAATTGACTTAATGATCAACTACACTGCTGTATCTATAAGCAAATAGACAGAGATCATCAATCTAACCTAGGTGCATTGGTTCTTGAATCCTAGCACTCCAAGCCAAGAGCAACCTACAAAGTATTACAGAAGCACAAAATTTACAAGACCACGGCGAAGCTAGCATCAATCCATACGTCCTCAATCAAAGGAGCAACCTAATGTGGAGGTGCCTTGCCACTTCTTGCGCATGGCTATCCGCATCTCGACTCCAAATTCCGTTCCATGATTATTTGGTTCCTGATGCAAGTAGCCTCCATTGTGTATTGCTAGGTGTAGTGTGAAGGTCAATTATGTCATTAGAAATGAGTTGAGTACTTGTGATTTTGTACTTATGGAGATGGGGAACTCTATGCCATGAAAGAGAGAACTCGGACTTTGATTGGAGAACAGATGGAGAGAACACCAAGTGGCACAAACTCCTTAATTTTCATGGAGGCTATAGAAGAACTCTTGGACGAGCTTCTTCTACATCCGGATGGAGTGCTGCTAATCTGCTATAGACTCTTGATTTTGATGAACTTGCTCCAGTGCTCGACAAGTGCAAATACTTTAGCTCCCTTAATAGCAAAATGAGGTAACATCTTTCAAATATTAAAGGAGATTTGAAGTGATTGACAACATTTTCAAGTTGAGGGGGTCAAGCACGTTGGCGTTTGTTTAGGAGAGTAAATTCCCAAGTCAAGGGATGGATATAAACAAAGTTTTTATTTTCAAAATGTCACATGTAGGACCTGAAAGTACAATTGACCTGGTGAAGTGAATGCAAAGTGAAAGGAGGCTTTGAGATGTGTAGCTAATGTTTGATCATGTCAAACGCATCAAAGGATGGACCACCATGGCATGTCATGTATATAATTTTGTTTATTATTGTTTAATGACCATTGCTTTCCAGGTCTGTATTGTACACATAAATGAAAATCTAGTGAGACTAAAAGGGCCACTACTTGCATTACAATGACGTCAGAGAATTGTAAATCTGCAAGCAATGACTACATGATGTTCTTTTGCTTGAAGTGCCGACGCGTATGACCACGGCACCCGAGGCCATTCATAGTGTGCACCCTAAATTCTTTACCCTTAATTGTAGGCATAATGGAGAACTAATTTTCATTGCCATCCACATTCATTTGTGCCTTCAGCCAACATGTTGACTAGCCCCTAACCCTATACCCTTCCACAATAATAGATATAGTTTGGTTATACTCTAATATACCAACCACGGCAATAGGAGACAAACCCTAAATCCATGACATGACAACAAAAACTTTAATTTACATCTGAAATGTTCCTATAGGTACTGACTTTGGAGTATTCTTTTCCTATGCCAACCAAGCTGTAAAGTCTGCAATTTGCTTTAATTGCGGACGCCCTACCATTTTCATTGGCCTTGCTAATACATTTTTCTTTTGACAAATGAAAATTCCAAGTTTGAATAATATGAAAAACACTTTCATTAAACAGCAAGACAATATTTCATGTATTGCCAATAGAATTTCTACGTTGATGTCATTTAGTTTAAAAAAAATTTCATCCATCCATTCTTATACTTTCATCCAATTTATTCACCCATCCATTCTCCTATTTTCTTCCATTTTTTCATGAATCCATTCTTCTACTTTCATCCAATTTTTTTCATCCAATTTTTTTATCCATCCATTTTTCTACTTTCATCCAATTTTTCCACTACTTTCATCCATTTCTTCCAGCTCCTTCTATATAGATCCCGTAACTCCCACCATCCCAATTTTCAACAAATTCTTTCCTACTTTCCATTCACTTTCACCCTAAACCAAGAATAATTCCATCCAAATTAAGGTTGACTTTCAATCCATTTTAATTTTTTTTCGCCTCACTTTTTACTTTTTTGTTGAAGATCTATGCTTCCCCCGCACCATTCCCTGCTCGCCACTCATCACTTGTCACTCCCCACTCGCAATGTTGCTTTGGCGATGTCGCATCTTCCTCCGTTTTTGACTCAGTCACATACTCGTCTTCATCGGAAAGCTTGACCCGATCCATCAGCTCCTTGATAGGTGAAGTTTGCTCCATGTATACAAAGCCTGTCGGATGGATCCGGGCTGGATTTGACATGGTCCCTATCCGCTGAATAAGATCATGACGGACATTGGATCTGGGCGTCTTAAACCATCCTTCTCTACTTGGCTGGATTTGCAAATCAGTGGGTGGAACGGAAAACTTTTGTTTGCATCGGAACAGACTATCTACTCGGCTCCTTCATACTTGACTGAAGTTCTGTTGGCTGATCCAGAAGTATCCCCAAACCCCTGGACGGAGTCTGATCTGGTTTGCTTGGCTTGGCCAGAGTTTACAGGAACAAGGTGCCAGAAACTTCCGGAAACTACGAGAAGTCCATGTACTTGTTTGGACCAAGATGCTCCAGCAGTTGGCTCATTTCCTTCAACACCTTCTCCACCTGAGCTTGAAAGTCAATAATCACCGTCATCACCTTCAATCCGGTTAGATGGCCTTCACTCGTCAGCCAGTTGTTGAAGAAGTTGGCTTTCATCACGACCTCCGCCGGTGGTCAACCAGTGCTGTCAAATTCCAGACAAGCTAGATAGCTTCTGACTCCTTCTGCCTTGCTACTTCCAGTTCTCCCTCCACCCGGTTCACTCGCGCTTGGAGGTCATTTCGGTCTTTCTCCAAGTTCCGAATTTGCTCTTCCTTTTTGTGTAGCACCTAAAGCTCCGCTCTTTGCTTGATTTTGTCTACAATTTGCTTTGGTTGGTTCACCTTCAACTCTTCCATGACATCGATGAGCAAATTTGACATGTCATCGTGGAACACCCGAGCCTGTTTCACCCAATTGATTTTGGTTTTGAAGAATTTTGTAATCCTTCTAGCTTCTGGAATCTTGTTGGGCTCTCTTCTATCCAATGATGCCTGTTTGTCTCACATAGCGTCTATCAACTTCCTCCATTACAGAAAGTTTGGGCCTTGTGGAGAGCCATCTGACAAGCCGTCAAATGTGCAAATCCAGAGAAAATTCCCCTTTTTTTTTTTTTTCAAAATAAAAATTAAAAAAAATTAAATTAAATCCCAATCTTGCATGGCACATCCCTTGACAATATTTTTGAGAATTTTTTTTTTTTTTTATTATTTTTTTAATTTTTTAATTTTTTTTTTTGTAAATGCACATTTTACTGTGGTTGCAGCGGCCCTCAGCAGGGTCCAGATATCTTCTATTGCCTTCTTCCCCTATGTGAGAATGGCTCTTTTTTCTCCTCCAATTCTTCATCTTTAGATTCCATTGGATCCGGCGGATCCAGTTGGACTTCCTCCGTGAGGTCATATCACAAAATCTCAGCCCACGTAATGTACGCGACTATCTCGGTAGCACCTAGAAACTCTCTCTGGTCGTACAGGTGGAACAAGTACAGACTAATTGGGCTAGTTTTACCCCTCATTACATAAGCAGACAACTTGGATACTACATCTACGATGATCTTTCCCTAATGTACGGATCTACCCTCCATCGCCCCAAAGATGGTCTTAGGCATTGTGACCATCATCCGGATTGGCTTTTTCGGATATAGGACCGGAGTCAAAAATTCTAGCGCCCATTGCCAGGGTTGGCCGGACGTCTGGGCGTCTGCGTCCGTGTCAGGACGTCCGCGTCCGGACGTCAGGGGGGTGGCGGACATCCTGTGACATTTTTTTTGGGGGGGGGGTCCTTTTTTTTTAAAATATAACGCCCGTCCGATGTCTACTCAGCCACAATTGCAGGAAGCGTCCACCAGTCCGTTCGCCATTTTTGGCAGACGGTCTGGCGGTCGATGGGTGAGTCCGTCCGTCCGTCCGCCAGTCCGTTCGCCGAATCCTGCGGACGGAATGGCAGACGCACGCACCGACCGCCAAATCATCCGCCAAAAATGGCGGACGGGCTGGCGGACGCAGTCACTGTCCGCCAGTCCTCCAATGTCCGTGCATTGCCGCGTTGACTGTCTGCACCGCGACAATTCGCTCCGTCCACAAAATCCGTCCGCTTTGCCGTCCAATTCCCGTGCGCCGTATTCTCGGATAGTTTTGGTGGATGCGTACAAATTCAAATTAGACATGTTAACCCCTAAAAGCCCGTTGTCCCTTTTGTGGACAAATGTGTTTTTGGACAGGTTCGTACGGGCTGAAATTTTGTGGTGATTTTTTGAAACTTTTTTGGGAGGTACATAAACTCATTAGCTTGATGGGAATATAATTTTTTGCTCAATTGGTGCCCGGCAACAAAAGTTATGACCAAACAAGCTCAAAGTAGGAGACGGCGGGTAGGCCAAAAAATGCAAATTTTTTGTTTTTAGTACTTTTAGTATTTTTTTCCTCATAAATTATATTTTTGTCTATCTAAAGGGCTTTGAATCATTTCATTTGGATTTGTTATGAGAAAGTTATGGACATTCTTGTTTATCGAGCAATTAGAGCATCTTTTTGAAAAGAATTATTAATAGGATTCATTTTTGAATGCAGTTTTCCTAATTTTTCAATTTTTTGTTTTTTGCATGGTTAAGTTTACTTGCTAGAACAATTTGACCATTGGAATTAGTGCATTTTAATTCCATGTAAAATATATGAATATTTTAGATTTTCCTTCTATCTTGGACCTACTTCTACTTAACAATTTTTTCAACAATGAAAATTAAGTTTTTTTGAATATATTTTTTTGGGTACATTTTCAACTCAATTCTCCACTATAGAGTATAGAAATTCAAAGCTCAAAACTTTGTAGTGTAAAAATTTTAAGTAAAAAATTTCCAAAATCAAAAAATCTAGTCCCACAATGTGTTGAAAATTTTGTTTTTTTCACTTTAAACGTAGATATTTTGCAATCTGTGTGGTCAGAAATTCTGAAATTTTTTCCACACATTCTCATACTAGTTACTTGTAAGATCCTACGGTTAGATGTGGAAAAAAAACATTTTCAATTTTTTGTCACTCTTTGCTTAAAAAATGGCAGTTCTGGGTGTTTTTTGGCAGAAAAAAGGTATTGGCCTATTGGGCCTTCAGGGGTTAAGAATCACATAGAAAAACAATACACAAGAATATCACTTACAGATTGAAAGACTATAATGTTTCATCATGAGGTTGTGACCCCCTAAAGGATGCACGCTTTTCTTTTTTCAAAAGACACTTGAAACTCACATTTCTATAAGAAACAGCAAGTAGAACTGAAAAATAGTTTATCTCCACATCGGCACATCTATCCGTAGAATCTTATACCTCACTAGTATGACAATGTGTATCTGAAATTTTAGAATTTTTGGCCGTAGATACTAGATACTGCATTACTGCAAGATATTTGCAATTAAAGTGAAGAAAACAAAATTTGATTCACACTATATGGCAAGATTTTAGGACTTCCAACATTTTTAATGCAATATTTTTGCAATACAGAGTTCTAAGCTTCAAATCTTCATAGAGGAGAATTGAGTTTAGAGTCTAAGAGAAAAAAAAAAAAAATTTAAACTATTTTTCATTAATAAAAAAGTTGTAAAAATGAAGATAGAAGGAAGATGTAAAATCTTCATATGTTCAATATGGAGTTAAAATGCACTAATCCCAATGGTAAGATTGTTGTAGCAATGAAACTAAACCGTGTGGAATTTTGTTGGGGAGAAATTGTAAAAATTCCTGTAAAAATTCCATTATTAATTTAATCCTACATTTTTAATCTTTGTTGCTGCCCCTTCTCTCTTGTTTTGAGCTCATTTGGGCATAACTTTTCTTTTCAAGCATCGATTAAAAAATTATACATATATCCCACGAAGCTTATCATTTTTTCTATTTTGAAAAAAGTTTAAAAAAATATGGACAAAAAATCAGCTCGACGTTACCTGCCCAATATCCCAAATGTCCGCTGTACGGTCAATGGCCCTTTAGGGGTTAGAATTGCTAAAGTGATTTGAAAGCTTTTAATGTTCTTTTCTCATGTCAAATCTAAATAGTTGGTCAGCCTAGAATATGAGGTTAAAGTGCCTAACATGGATAACTGCAATGAACTTATAGCTTTGGAAAATATACTCCACCATTTTGTAAATGAATTTCTAATGTGTTTTCTTCTCCAAAATCTGTTGTGGGAGAGGCGCATTTACAACAAAGCTCAACACTATGGAAATTGAAGATTGCCATGGGTACCCTTGCATAAACTCTTGAACATAAAAATCAAAATCAATCATTGTCAAAATTGGACAATGCTACAAGTAGACTTCAAATAAAATGGTGCAAAATTTTTCAATGAAGAATCAAAACTCATTAAAAATTCGAATTAGCATGTAATCTCACAAAATATATAGTTCAGTACCCAAACTCATAAAAAAAAATCCTCCTTCTATTAATGATGAAAAAGAAATGCTAGTTCTTCATAGTTGTATCACGTACATCCATCAATACTAAATGTCAACCTAATTTTGATCGAATTACCAAGAAAATTTTAAATCTTTTATGAAGCTATCCTTTTTGTACTTTCAAGGTTAAAGAATAAAGATACACTCCCTGAAATTAATTCAATTTCGATTTCCCTATTCCATCGATACAAAATACTTTATACGATTTGGACTACATCTTTACCAATGTCCAAACCAACATCCATCAACATTTAATACTGCCATTCTCATTCAAGATGAATAGATCTTCAGGGTCACTAAAGAGTAAAGACTGTAATCATTAGTAATTGAAAATTTGGATTGGAGTAGAGAATTTGAAAAGTACATGAAATTTCACTTATACTATCATACAGTGCTACTGTATACATAACATACAGTTTCCGCGCATACATCCGGATTCCTACATTTACTAAAGATATAGGCATACTTCCTGCTATATATTATGGAAAACTATTCATATGAACGTCGAAAATGTTCATCAGGTATAGGCCAACGAAAAATATTGCAGAACCGATTGATGATGTGGGCTAAACCGCCTGCGTTCTCCGGGCCTTCTCGACAAGGCCGCTCCAAATAATCTTGAAATGCTAACGCCAATGTGTGGTGGCTAAACTTGCTCGTACTGTTCGTTTCCATGTTCAACTTCCAGTACTCGTCGGACATGCAGTCCCCGTTGATTCGCCGAGCTAATTTGCAAACCGCATATTCCTCCGATGCACGTGACAAACTTGGAATGATAATTGCATCTCCATTTCTCTCGTGTAGATATGCTATTTTGGGATTCAACCACCACCTCCGAGACAAAGCCTCCTTCATGTCACTTGCTGAAGTGAATACATATAAAGATTTAGGCGGTTCTACTGCTAAGGTAGTCATTCCCCAATCGCAAACTCCAATGTACACACATGACTCTTCTTCTGGAAAGTAAAACATGATGTTGTCTGGAGAGATATCATTGTGAAGATGTCTTGCATTGTGCACTGCTCGCATGATGTGCAGTAATGGCCATGCAAGCTCCATCCGTTTCTTTCTAAACCGAGCTAGGCGGAAAGTGTCAATCGTCTCTGCATCCGTTGGATTGCTAGACATCAAGTGAACATGTATGTTGTCTGCAATAGAGCAATCCAGGTTCAGCATTTGTCGTAGTGTTCCGCCGTTCCACCAATACGAGTACCCGTCATACTTTGTTGCATGAACAGCAGCAAACCGTATAGCTCCAACATGTGGAATTCTCACTGCCATTGACTCATTCTGGTGTTCCAATTTTGCAAGCTCAGGATGTCTGATGTATTGGTTGGATGTCTTTGCTACAAATTCCCGATAATTAGGAATCTCTGGACAACCCTCAATCTTGACCCTCTGAATTGTCGCATACCTGCCCTTCCGGACTTCTTCGTCTTGCGGAATCACTCTTGCCGTGTTAGGAAGCGCTATGAGATGCCGTCTACCCTTACCCAATTCAACAACTCCATCAGCGCTTTTCCACCAATGCAGAGACCCTCATCTATTCTGACTCTTTGCGAACGGAGCAGAACGGCTAACGAACAATTCGGCTTTGAGAATCACTTGCTCAAAGGCTTCATCACCTACATGGTGATGCTTCCCATACTTTACTAAGGTGTCCTTTGCATTCCACAATGAATCTTGGACCCTATTTGTCAAGAATTGGTTGAAGCCCCTCTTGTCTGTCTCTTGTTGTCATTCCAGAACATTGACTACATCCATGAATTGTCTCCACATATCTGCCTTGAATTTCTCCGGACCCTCTTCACCGTACCAAATATATTTGGTACGTAGGGACATAGTGCTTTCCGTCTCATAGAAATTGACCGTGCATTTGATCAAAAAACATTTCAATGCATAAGAAGGCTGCTCTTTATCGGGCGCACTGCTCGATGGGCGCTCATGTTCCTCGTGCTTCCTCTTCGCTGCTTTCTTTGTTTGCACCATCGTGATGGACTTCTTCGTATGAATGAATATTTTGAAATTCCCAAAGAACTTCGCTTCCAAAGACAATTACGCCAAAGTTTGAAAAAAAAGCAATAAGACGGCCTCCAAATCTTGACTTCTGTTTTCCCTTGGAAAGGAACCAATGGAGACCTAAGCCATGCTTAAGCCACCAAGCTTTCCGCTCTGCTCTTGCAAGATGCAAAGAAAAAAACAAAAGTGAGGAGCGGACGGGTCGTCCGCCCCTCTTATAGTCGGGCGGACGGCAAGGCGGTCGGACGACGCCGCATCAGACGGCCCAAATGAAGCGCGCGATCCATCGTCTGCAAGATCTGACGGTCCGCGAGCCAAATCGGACGGAGATCGCGCGCGCTCGGACGGCAGGTGGCAGATGGAAGGTTGACCGCTCGGACGGGGAAGCGGACGCAGCGGGACTCCTCGGACGGCAGGTGGCGGATGGAAGGTTGACCGCTCGGACGGGGAAGCGGACGCAGCGGGACTCCTCGGACGGCTTTGGCGAACGGAGGGGTACTCCTCGGATGGCTGCCTGTAGACGGAGGGGGACTGGTCGGACGGCTGCCTGCGGACGAAGGGAATTGGGCGGACAGGGGAGGGCGGACGGAGGGGGGCTACTCGAATGGCAGGCGCGGAAGGCGGACGGCAGGTTCCCATCCGCCGTTTGCCACTTTGAGAAAGTGATTCTTAGAGAAAAATTATGGACTAGTTTAATTTTGGAGCATTCTAAGTAAGTTTTTCAAAAAATTACTTATCGAAGTTAGAACTCAATTTTTAATGCAATTTTTTAATTTTTTTAATTTTTTGTTCTGGATAGGGTTACATTTTCTTTCTACAACAATCCTCACCATTGGGATTATTATATTTCAACTGTATTTCAATTGCATTCCAAAGAAAACAAAAATTTCGTTTTCTTGTTCAAATTCTGGATATACTTGTACTTAACAATTTTTCAAAGAATGAAGACCAATTTTTTCTTTCTTGATTTCTTTATTAGACTCTAAACTCAATCCATCAGCATAGAAAATTTGAAATTCTGAAATTGTAGTGCCTTAAAAAATAACACAAATGGAGATTACAGTTATCTAAAATTGCAAGACAACAATCCAAAAATAATTCTTTTCAAATTTGAATGCTAATGTCTTCTAAGTTCTAATCGGTACGGTAAAACTTTATGAAATTTTTTCCACATCTTCTCAAATAAGTGAAGTAGAAGATCCTATGGTTAGGGTTTTAGGGAAAACTCACAGCTATATTGCCCCGAGGTTTAACCTTCCAAAAAACATTGAAATTCATTGTTTCTCACATTTGATAAAATTTGGAATTCTTGAATTCATATTCGCTATCACAGGCCCCGAATTAGTTACAAAATGTGAAGAAATATAAAAATAAAGCGGCACAAAATAGAGGGCAGTTTTCACATTTATCCTTTTGCATGGCAATAGAGGGGTCAATATCCAAAATGGTAGTTTCATGTCATTTTGGGCAGAATAGTTGCTTTGGGACTTCATAGG
The DNA here is from genome assembly GCA_963969595.1 of Neckera pumila. Lineage (NCBI taxonomy): Eukaryota > Viridiplantae > Streptophyta > Bryopsida > Hypnales > Neckeraceae > Neckera > Neckera pumila. The sequence continues at coordinate 6,456,782 of OZ018418.1, forward strand.
TTCAAATGTTTTATTGACGTCAACATAATTATCCCTCCATCAATCCAACCTCTCCCAATTTCATCATGCATATCAAATTCCCCGCCCAAAAAAAGGGAAGTTCAGCTTGAATGTTGTTATATGTTTTTTATGGTAACTTCATTGCATTTATGGAAAAACATTGATGATGAATTCTTCTACTTTGATTGCCTACATATGTAGCAATCACATATCATTTATTCAATTCAAATGTACAAAATTATATATTCATCATCCATGCACTATTGCACATTCACATTCACATGGCAAAAGAATAGAAAGCGGTCCAATGCAATATTCATTATCAAAAACTCCACGAATTATACATCAATGGTTTGCGATACTAGTGCTAAATACTCTAACCTACTAATTTACTACTCTAAGTACACATTGTGATGTATTGTGTTTTCATCAAAACTCAAAAATACCTCCGTAATACTTACCATCATTACATTACTGCACTTGCCACATTCTATAATTTTATGGCAGCTAATTACAATCACTTGACCGTACTGTGCGAGAGTGCCTACAATAGTCCAACATACTTCACTCGGAATCTGAATCGGTGTCATCTCTTTGAGTTGGGGCGGTAGACCCTCACCCATAAACTCCGAGATATGGTCCTCCACCGTAGGTGTCTCCATGTCTGGTTGATGCACCTCCTTGTCCATAATTTCCGTAGTAAGGACCTTCAAAAGTTGGAGGGGGAACTGGAAGATTTCGTTTGGACAATCCTCCAGTTGAACCACCGGTATCATATCTTCCATAATGCCCATACGAACCACCTGGAATACGCCCCAAATCATACTGGGACCTGCCCTCACTAGAAGGAGTATAGCGCGTGGTTCCATGGCTCCCTCCTCCGCTACAAGAGCCAATTTGAGGGTTGTTATTGTAGTATGAACCACGGCCCCCAGCTTGTGGATCACGTGCACCGCATTCACGTTCATATGATCCCTGATGTTCATGATGTGCATATGAACCACCTGCACTAGATCCAGAATAGTACTGTGAGCCCCTTCGACTAGAATCACCTGCAGTGGATCCATAATAGTATTGCGAGCCCCCTTGGCTAGAATCATTGCGACAGTATGACCCATGTTCCCCTTATTGTTGCCCACGGTCTTCCAGACTCCTACGTGTTGCTTCTTGCAATTGCTGCTCATACTCAATGTCTTTTCGACTTTCTTTACGCTCGTGCCTCTCTACAGGTGTCACACGTGTTGCACCCTCATCATCATCGTCGTCGTCGTCTGAGTATTCATCCTCGGCATTCGGCATCACTATTGCAGGAAATCCAAACTGTCCTCGATTGGACCACTCTGGCATGCAATCGCTTAGTTGAGTCCAGCTTGTATAAATAGTTGCTTCACTGCGATTCAAATTGGTCACCGATTTTCCATAAATGGTGTGCCAATCTACATCTTTGTGGAGTACAATCTCCGCCCAAACCATGGCCATGTTGGAATAGTTCATGATATTTGATTTGGAGTCACGTATATTAGCATTCCGCGTTACTTCATCGTATCGGTGGATGAAGTGTTTGCTCAAGCACGATGACTGTGCACCTTCCCAACGAGGAACTTGTACAATGGCGCATTCTTTTGGCCAAATTTTGGCGAGGTGCGTCATTTTCATATACTTCTTGCACGTAGTGCAAGACCAAGTTTTATTGGATGACGACTCCCATCCACTTTCCGCTACACAATTCGGGTTGGCCCAATCGTCCCAATTTATGTCTTGGAACTTGCCCTTCTTACTATTTTTTGAGGGTTTATCGCGAGGCATGGTGATCTGATTTAAATCCTCTTTCTTGATCACCAAGTTCACATGAATTTCTCCAATGTGCAGACAAAATGTTACACAGTTACAATAAAAAACCCTTACGTACTCACTTGAAATAAATTGCGTGAAGCAGTCCCACCTTCAAGCCCAACCATTTGCGCACTTGACTGAAAGGGACGCGCAGAGCCACAAACTAAAATCAGGCACTGGATCGTCCACTCTGGGAGGGAAATGCTTGTGAAGAAATGAGCCGTCCGCCACGCTATTTATTCAGTACGATGGCGGACGAGCTGAGGCGAACGCGTATGACCACATCAGACGGCTTGGAGGCAAATGCTAGGATCCAGTAGACAGAAATCACCGTCTGATAGGTTGCACGGCCATCGACGACGGGCGGACGGACCGACAGACGGACAAAACAGACGGAGGGGAAAGGCGGACGACGCGGACAGGCGGATGGTGCTGGAAGGCGGACGTGGAACGCGGACTACGGGGCCGGTGTCGTAGCGGACGCAGGCGTCACCATGGCGGACAGAGACGTCGGAAACACGGATGGAGACGTCGGAAACGCGGACGCAGACGTCGGACGTCGCGGACGGGGGTGTCTGCGAGGCGAACAGGGCCATGTTCAGTCGAACCTACAAAATAGGCAGCCCAGCCCTTACTTCAAAATGCCCAAGGCCTATTTTGTGTTTCTTCGAATTTGCTCTAAATTGAACAAAATGCTAACATTTTGATAAATTGTATCAATTTTTTTTTTAATTATAATCGTACAAATTGGAATTGGTCATGTTAGAGATATCATAGAAAAAAAAAACATAACAATATCACTTATTGAGTGAAAGATTATAATTTTTGACTATAAAGGTGCTAAAACTACAAAAATCTTTCAACCTTCTTTACACAAGTCAAATCTGAAAAGTTGGTGACCAAAAAAATTTGAGGTTAAAGGGCCTAACTTGTATAACCCTTATCAATTTATGGCTTCTAAAAATCTACTCTACAATTTTTTTAAATGAATTTTGAATGTGATTTTTTCTCCAAGATCTAGTGTATTTGAGGCTCATTCCCAAGAACTCTCAACACTACGGGAAGTCAAGATTGCAATCGGTACCCTTGTATAAAAACTTGAATAGAAAAATCAGTATTATTTATTTTCAAAATCGGATTTTTGGTACTAAAATTAGACTTCAAGAAGAGATTTCTAAAAATATAAGCTACTAAAAATAGCAGTTTTGTTAGGTTTTATTTAACTTCAAAGTTCTGCAAACACCAGATTTGGGTTTGGTGCCCTGAGCATTTAGGAGTTAAATGGTCGCTTTTAGATCATGACTCCAGTCTTGACACCACAGAAACAATATCTATTGATAATTCAATATCTCATTGTAAGTGACGCCGTCTTAGATCGATAAGTCGGTGACCCTATCGGTCGCCATCATTCGGCATGTGGGAAATGATTGTCCGCTGGAGGCAGCGGACGGTCACCCGGTCGATTCAACAGACGTCATGGCGGACGGAATGCCTTGTATGAAACTATTAGAAACCACAATTCATCCACACTTAAATTAAGTCCCTCTAAAAATGTAAAATACAAACATTCCAAAAAATTAGAAGAAGTTTTATACAAGGGACCATTTGTAGAACCCACAACTATTTTATCCAAACATCATTATTTGAAATTTACAAGGGGAATCCTAAACAAAAATGCCTTGTATGAAAGTATTAGAAACCACAATTCACCTGCACTTAAATTAAGTCCTTCTAAAAATGTAAAATACAAACATTCCAAAAAATTAGAAGAAGTTTTATACAAGGGACCATTTGTAGAATCCACAACTATTTCGACCAAACATCATTATTTGAAATTTATAAGTCCTACATGAATTCCAATTGTAAAATCCCGGAGTATTTAGTGTAGAAATCATTTGTTAAAATTTAATACAGGAATCTCCAAAAATTGGCCCTCATTCTTTAATTTTATGGAAGTTTTAGGATCTAGGGTCTAGGATTTAGGGTTTAAAATTTTGGTTTACGATATACAAAGCCTTTTAAAATGAGAGGACAAAAAATAGTTAAAATTCCCACATGAATGTCACATTGGATACTTCTTACATCGAACGGCATCTCTGGGCATAAACGAAACCTTTTCTGGAATCCAATGTTCGAAGAATAATTTCAACAATGCTTCCACAGCGGACGGAGCATATCAGGCGGAAACATTGGTCGAGAGGGCGGACAAAGAAGGCGGACGGACTAGGGGGTCGGATGCGGACGTACATGGCGGACGCATACAGCGGACACCGCGACAGGGCGGACGAAGGCGGCGGCGAGGCGGACGGGGTCCCGATTGGTCGGACGCTCTGGCAGCAGTGGCGGACTTCAGGGCGGACGGCAAGGCGGACGGCAAGACGGGAGAGCACAGCGGACATGTTGTGTTTCATATTGGGGGCTTCGGGATAAATAAAAATAAAGGATAAAACTGCAAAGGACTCACAATGTCACACCGAAGGTCGTTCCGTATGGGAACGAAGAGACCTTATAGTACCATCAAGGGGATGGCCGTAAGTCATGGGCTTCTTACAACTCATTTGGATTGGAGGCAGTCTGGTGTTCGAATCCAAGTGACATCCTCTCCCTTGTGCGGTGATGTCACCCCCTTTGTTGGGGGATTTGGTTTGGTTGTGGTAGCCCATCACTTAAAAAAAAAAAAAACGTCCCGGGAATTTGTATTTGTATGTGGGAGGGATGATGATTTGCTTATGAAGGGGTTTATTACTTATTAGAGGGGTGGAGTTTTGTGTCTCCAATTGGGATGTTTGTAGTAGAATCCAACCACAAACATTTACGTTCGAAACTCAAAACTTTGCCCTCCAAACCCTCAAAGTACATGACTAGCTTCTTCATTAACAAATAATATTTGCTACTCACGTACAACCATGTATTGGCTAGAGGTTTTGTTATTTTAGCAAGGCTGATTGCGAGGATATAGAATCTAAGAGAAGGAGGGTGTTAGGTAAAAAATGATCCCCTGTTATTCATCATATGAAACCACTATTCATCTGCATTCCAATTCAATCCCTCGAAGAACGTAGAGTACAAAGATCCCAAAAAAAATTAGAAGTTTAAAAAAAAAAAACATTTGTACAATCCACGACTATTTTGTCTAAACATCCTACTACTAAAATCACAACACCCTCTATAATATCACGATTCCATTTTGAATTATAATATTATGGAAATTGAATTGCTTTTGTAATAGCCATAGTCTACTTTCTACTATATACTGTATATTCTATTTGTGAAATATTTGAAAATCAAATGAATACTTCTAAAGAAATTTCAAAGAAACTTTTCAGACCACAAAACTATAGATAAATTTCATGTCTTTTTAAAATGTGATATTAAAGAATAAGGAAGCACCAATCGCCAGCATTGCTCTATATAATCAAATGTGAAGATTGTACTTACATACTTCACGGTATTAATTCATTCTTATTGCAATGTATTCATTTTTGCAAAGGTTATTTTGAAAAAATCACAATATAAATCTATTCTTCAATTACTTTATATTGCAGTATCATTTTTTTCCAAAGAGTACTGTATGAGGATGTCAATATTTTCATTTAAAGATTATACATACTTTGTTTATCTACATTCTATCACATGAAAAATTGATGAAAGTAATATATTTAATGCATAGCAAAGTGTCACAACCAGAATTTTTGGTTTTCCTTTGCTTATCTAAATAATGGAATGGAAACGGGTAATTAGGATCCATATCCGGTTAGAAGGGCAGAAAAAAACTGGAGAGTGACAATGCTAATCGAGTAAGGAGAAAGCTGGATCTGATCCGGTTAGAATGTTAGTATTCAGGAACGGAATTACATCCGGATCTTACCTCAGATCGGATTAGAGTTGGACCGGATTGATATGGACCGGACCGGAAAAAGTCATGATGACCTGCCAGGGGTCCTGGGACTATATAAGAGCTGGTCGTCCTCATTTTCACTCCTTTACTTCCCTCGAGCTCTGGAACTGACCTTGAGCGCTTTTACGCCTCCGTCTATGCCAGAGCCGTTGTATGTGTGTGTGCTTCCGGCCGGGCATGTCCGAGAGTGTAGGAAAGGTAGAAAGCGTGTGGGTTGCAGGTTTTGTGGTGTTTTCTGGTTGAGATCGGACAAGAGGAAGTGAAGAACGAGACGTGCGGCTAGGAGAGAGTGAGGTAGCGATCGGTAAGGGTCCAGTGGCCATTAGTGTCCATGCCTCAGTTGCGTAAGGCTAGACCGGGCATGCCCAGTTCCTCCTCCAACGTCAAATTCCAAAAGGTAGTTCCGGTCATTTCCACGGAGGAACCGGCCAGGTCCGAGCACATGGAGGATCTCAACGCCATGGGATGCCTCGTGTTGATGGATAAACCCTGGGGGTTTAGGTAGGAGCGGATGGTGAGAGAGATTAGGTGTAAGGCGTCAAACGAGTTCGACAACACTCTCCGGGGCCGCTTGACCGAATGGGAAGAAGAGCGGTGGAGGGAAGTTTACAACTTCTGAATTGGAGGTTTCGGCATGGCAGGAAGGAAGGACAAGTTCATCCATCGCAAATTTCATGGGGAGCCCAGTAACAAGGACGAGTACGCGGTCACGAATTGTAAGAGCGACTGGCACCGCAACCTCCTGCAGTTCCTGGTTCCGATCATCCACCCGGAGAAGCTGACGAGAGTGACGATGACCATCAGCAATACCATTTTCGGTTCCTTGGGCGGGGAACGGAAAGTGAACTGGGCCCAAATCTTTTCCGATCTGGTGTCCCAGCTGGTAACGAGGATCGGAAAGAGTAGGGCCACTCCCTTGAGTCCCTATCTCTTCCACCTCTACCACCGGAACCAACTCCTCACAGAGACGGAGGAGAAAACGTGGAGCCTTCAGGAGTCCATCCTGAAGTACGGGGAGTCAAGTTTGAATGACGAACAAGAAGAGCAAACCGGGTCCAAACCCAAAACGGAAGAGGAAGAAGAGGAGGAGCAATCCTAACCGAGGAAGCGGATGAAGACAACGCCTCCTCGCAAGCGAGGACCCCCCCTACCACCCGGTCCACTCCAGAGCAAGGACCGGATGTGGAGATGCCGGATCCCGAAGACCCGACCAACCCGTTCAACCACTTGATGGTAATCCTATGTGGGATATGAGCGGACTGGGAAGTCAAGAGGAGGGCCCTCGTCGCTATCGAAGGTCTGGTAGGTGCACCGGTAGATAGTGATTTACCGGATAAGGTGGGTCAGTATCTGTCCGATCCGGATGAGCACCGGAGGCAGGAGGTAGAGATCCGTCGGCTTCAGGAGGAAGTCGACACCCTACGGGTTGACATGGTAGCCCTCAGGGAAGACAAGGCTACAGTCCGGATCCACCGTAGTCAAGGTAGCACTATTTGACAAAGGGGTGCATGAGGAGAAGAAGGTATCCGGTTCCCGGATAGTTCGAATCCTCACTGACTTCACCGATCGGGTGGAAGCATCTTTGGCGGCAGTGAGAGAGGCAGCCAACCGGATGGACATCAGCAATCGAAAGCTGAACGGGTCCATGTACTCCCTAGAGATCCACCTCTCGGACCTATCGGTACCGGATTCTTTCGTAGCTGGAGGGTTGAATCCGAGGGAGCCCAAGGATCAGACACCCGAGTTGAGGAAGAGTAACCGGAGACCTGGGCCTAGACAACCAATTCATCTGGATTCATCACCAGGGTCAGATCTTCCGGATCCAGCTACCGGGGAGCGGAGCCGGAACTTTGCGGATGTCTTCAACCAACTGCCCGAGGAACCCAAGAGTCCTACGCTGGGTGGGGGAGTTGGAGAGTAGGTAGGTAGTTAGGAATGTAAAGTTTTGTAAGATAGTTAGGACCGGATCGGATGTTCATCCGGTCTGGCCGGTTAGGATCGGACCCGAATGTCCAGCGCGGATTTTCGGAGGCCTTTTTGCTTTGTACTCAAGTTGTATATAAGTCAGCCCCTGCTTGGGAGCTGCAAGTCTTTTCGCCCAAATTTTGTGTACGTCTTCTCTTGGTCTCTTGTTGCGTGTCTCTCCGGTGTGTGGCAAGGTTGTGTGGTGAGGAGTTAGGAAGGCATATGCTGGTGCGGGTGTGATTTCTCCCTTTGGCGTTCTTGTTTTGATCTTATGTGTAAGTGAGCGGGTTGTGAAAGAGTTGGGAGTGGATTTCAGTTCCTCAGCATCTCTAAGGTTTAGGATTCCGGGCGAGACAGACGTTGTTAGGCTAGGCGGATAGGGAGGGATTCCTTAGTCGTGTTAGAACTCCTGGGTGGGAAATCCGGTTGAGTGTCCGATCTCCTGAGAGATCTCTCTGCCTTAGTGGATAAACGAAAGAACTTTAGTTCACGTTGGAACGGACGGGTTCACTTGCAGCCGCCTGGCTTTGTACAGACGGAACGTGGCACCGAGGTCGTTGTAGTATGAGAGGATCGTACGGGGGGTCTTTGTATGACCGGCGATCCGGAGGGTTTTCTAGATTGTTGTGAAGGATCAAACCGGATCCGTATTAGTGTAGGAAATGGGAGAATAGAGAAGTGGGTCTTCAGCCACTATAAGTCACGGAAGGAGCGGCGGGCTTGCCACTTTCAAAATCAAGAGGCAAACCCTCTGATGGTAAAACAGAGGTAAAACTAAACCAGATGGTAGTAAGAGCGGATGTGAGCTGATCAGACCGGATCGGAAAGTGGACTGGATTGGAGAAGGAGAAGAAGGGTCTGATTGTAGTTCTTGGTGTTGTTGTGTTTCCAGTTGTGGTGTTAGAACCGGAAGAGGAAATATAGGTATTGACTTAGCTTAGAGACCAAATAAGGCTATCTACTTCACAGAATCTCGCAGGTTCGATCTTTAGAGCCACTTTGTTATACTTTAAAGTGGTTTTTGGTAGTATAACTGGGAATTTGCTTGCCCTGTGCTGCGACACAAAGCAAGCTCCAATTGTTAGGCATTATTTAAAATTTACAACGAAAATCCTAAACAATGGTCCCTTCTCATTGGCCATTACAAACCACAATTCATATGCACTCCATTTAAGTCCCCTCTAAAAACAAAGAGTACAAAGATAAAAAAAATTTAGAAGAAGTCTTATACAAGGGACCATTTGTACAATCAAAGACTATTTTGGCTAAAAATTATTACTTAAAATTTATAAGGTGAATCGTAAACAATGGTCCCTTGTCATTCACCATTAGAAATAATGATTCATCCACATTGGAATTTAGTCAATGTTAAAAAGTGTGAATTACAGAGTCTAATACAAAAAAATTACAAATTCAATATGAATTCCAATTGTAAAATCCATGAGTATTTAGTGTAGACATCATTTGTTAAAATTTAATACGGGAATCCCCCAAAACTTGCCCTGATTCTTTTATCTTATGGGAGTTTTAGGGTCTAGGGTCTAGGGTTTAGGGTTTACAATTTGGGTTTTTGGTATACTAGGCGTTTTAACCCCTAAAGGACCATTGTCCCTTTGGGAGACAAATGCGTTTTTGGGCAGGTACCTATGGGCTGAAATTTTTTGTGAATTTTTTGAAACTTTTAAAAAGGTAGAAAATTTGATTAGCTTTGTGGGAATATAACTTTTTCCACAATTGGTGCCCGTGAACAAAAGTTATGACCAAATAAGCTCAAAATAGGGGACGGCGGGCAGCCCGGGCAACAAAAAATAATGGACAAAATTTTGAATTTTTTTTTCTTATATTTTCTTCTCATAGATTATATTTTTGCCTATTTGGAAAGCTTTGATTCATTTCACTTGGATTTGTTATGAGAAAGTTATGGACATTCTTGTTTTTTAGGCAATTACAGCATCTTTTTCAAAAAAATAACTTCTAGGATGCATTTTGGAATGCAATTTTTCAAATTTTTTTTTTTTTTTTTTTCCCATGCTTTATATTACTTGTTAGAACAATCTCACCATTGGGATTAGTGCATTTTAATTTCATTCAAAATATATGAATGGTTTAGATTTTCCTTCTATCTTGTATCTAATTCTATTTAACATTTTTTTAGAGAATGATAATTAAGTGGTTTTGAGCTTTTTTTTTTTCCTAGACTCTCAACGCAATTCCCCACTACAAACATTTAAAGCTAAAACTTTGTAGTGCAAAAGTTTTAAGTTAAAAATGTTCAAAGTCAAAAAATCTAGTCTCGCAATGTGCTGAAAAACTTGTTTTTTTCACTTTAAATGCAGATATCTTGCAATTTGTGCGGTCAAAAATTCTGAATTTTTTTCCACACATTCTTATACTACTTAGGTGTAAAATCCTACAGTTAGATGAGAAAAAAAAACATTTTTCAAATTTTTTAACTTTTTACTATAGAAATGGCAGTTTTGAGTGTTTTGGGGCACGAAAAGGGCCTCGGTCCTTTAGGGGTTAAAATGAGAGGACAGAAAATTGTTAAACATTCCCACATGAATTGTCACATTGGATACTTCTTGCATTGAATGGTATCTGTGGGTATAAAAGAAATCTATTCTGGAATCCAATGTTCAAAGAATAATTTCAACATTGCTTCTACGGCGGACGGAACATGTCGGACGGAAACATCGGTCGAGAGGGCGGTCGGATCCGGACGCACGCGGTGGTTGGACGGAGCCGAAGCGTACGGAGTAGTGTGGAGGGTGCCGAAGCGGACGCGTAGCCGGTCGGCCGTCCCCAAAGCGGACGGGAAGGCGGCCGGACGTCGCGGAGGCGGACGGCGGAGGTCCGGCAGGCGGACAGCACGTCCAAGGCGCGTCCGCATTGGCCGTTTGCTGGTCCAACACTGGACCGCTTCTAGGTCTGGTCAGACGGGTATAAGGGTGGACGATCGCTTTTATTTTCTTCACTTCTTCTGTCCGCCACTTTGTTGTGAGCCAAGTCGGATGTTCTGTTGTTGCCACGTATTTAGCGTGGTGCTCACTGTGCCTACTTGGTGGAGAGAAGGGGTCCAATTCTTATTACAGCAAATCTTTGATGATTTTTTGCACAAACACCGGTGTCAAGACTACCCGTGCAGAGATTATTTCATTGCAAGTACTTAAAAATTCAAGTTCTCGGTCATGGCCGCTGAGGGTGTTGCGGGTACTGATGGGATGACTTCAGGAGGTGACCAGAAGAAAAAGGGTAAAGTGAAGGGGGTCGCACATGGGCTTCACTATGAGATTTTAGATGATCCTAACATCCTGGCGGAGAGCGGTTGGGAGGAAGAGGAAGCAGCATATTGGAACTTCCGATTGTGCAAGAAATATGTAAAAATGTACCACATCAACAAGTTGTGGCCTCGGAGTGCATACAAACGTCAAACAAAGAATTTTTGTGTTAAGCCAAAGACTTGTACAAGTCCACACTTTGTCCATCGGTCGGATGAGGTGTGGAAGGCCCTATTTTTGGACAAGTCAATGAGTAAGGGGTACATAAATTACAGCCTGGCCTCCATGGTGTATGCAAAACTCCAATTGGCGCGGAAGGTGGACTGGAGCACGTTTCCAATGACAAAAAAGAATCCACTTTTGCTTCCTGCCGGCCAGAAGGATATTCCCGATTTGTGGGTGAAGGAGGCTAAACCCGTTGAAGCAACAAAATTGAACAATGCTTCCTCTGTAGTTGTGCACGGAAAAGAGGTCATGCCTCCCACGACATTTTCTATATCTCCACCAAATGAAGTTACCAGCATGGGTGAGCCAAGCATTGTTCCTAACAAATGGGACCTTGTGAAAGCATGTGGTGGCCCTTCTTCGTCAGGAAAAGAAGTCACTGAAGAACAATTAGCAAAGACCGATGTTACAATTACAAAGATTCTAGACAGTGGTGTTCTAGATCCCTTGAAATTTGTAGGTGTTTATCCCGGTGAAGTGGATACACCCGAAACGCCGCAAAGCCCAACACAAAGTCCGATCATTCAAGAGCAACCGTTAGGAACCAACGTGGAGCAGCCCAACAACCTGGACACGGAGCCTACAATGGGGGAAGATGAGGTACGGAAGAAGTTTCCGCACGTGGCGTTTCACTTGTCATCCATAAACGTGCCGGTAACGGAGGCAAATAAGGTTATGAAATATGCGCAGGGACTGGACGACTTCCTTCAGCTCTCTTCCAAGTGGAGAATATTTGAAAGACGGCAGATAGATTGTAGATAGCAGTCCGGCCCCACCGAGGCGGACTCTAGCTATACGCCACCTCTACCAACATGTAACCTGGGAGAAATGCTGGAAATTGCTCTAGCATTGTTATGTGGTGCAAACTGGCTCGTTGAACTTGGTCCAATGATTACGGACCTCGCTAATGACATAGCAGCTATTGCTCCTGAACTGGTGAAAGGTGCCCAGGGTTTTTTGCATTTCACCGACCAAATAATGCCAGTTTTCAAGTCCGCAGTTGAATTAGAGGAAAATTATCAGGATGTGCGGAGAGAGTGTGACGCCTTGGAACGGTAGGTGATAACTTTGAAGGATCAGAACAAAAGATTGAAGGCCCTATACAATGGAAGACAATTTTTCCAGCCAACTCAAGAGAGCGATCAAATGTCTCTTCCTTTAGACAAGGGCAAAGGAGTTGATGCACCCGACACATTTACGATGCATAATGGTAAAGGGTGGGAGCAGCTAGAAAAAGAATTGGTGGAAGCAAATCATAGAAATGACGTTCTTCAGTCCAAGTTGGAACAAATGGAACGAGTGGAGGAGGTCATCAATGAATGCAGGCCTCAGAGCGGATTGGAGTCTCGATGGCTAGGATGGATACAACAACTCCAAGACAAACCCTTATTAGTATCCCGAGCAATGAATGGGCTTTTTAGACTTGCAAAGAATTTGGAATACGAATGCAAGATTGTGGAGGGCTTCTTGAAGAGGTTGAAGAACGAGTTGGAGCAACATCCATGGCGGTCTACAAAAATTACATCATGGGGAAACATGGAGGCTATGTTCGAGCGACTAAACCGCACAGAAAAGGGAGGGGAGAAAGACATCAATTGGGCCTTGGAACTAGAGGAGGGATGGGTCCCTTACCAAATGCTCTCAGCACACATCAACAAGAAGGACAAGACACCGGTGCATAGCTTTGATGGAGGTCATGAAATGTTGAAGGGTGTTTGTGCTATTTGTCAAGAAAGTTTTGGCCCTGAAGGAGCCATAAGTATGGGCCACTGTCACCACATTTTCCACGTCACCTGCATCATTACAGCATCACATTTTAGCTCAGCCTGTGCACAATGCCGTTCTCCTTTGAGCCCTAGGTTCTACAAATTGTTTGGTCTCCTGGAGGTTATGCCTCCCGGCCATGAATACAATAGATGGACCCTTCCACTAGAACAAGCGCCTTACAAATTTCAGAATTACCACCATTGGAGTAAAACATTGATTTGGGATCCAACAGAACAGAGACATGCTTTATACAATGAGTCAACTGTACCGGTGGATTCTTTCATGTGGATGACCCAAAATAGAGAGGTCGAGTTACGGACCCATTCAATTGAAGATCTTGAGGCTCGTGAATTGTTCTGTCGCAACATGGGAGGGCATTGGAGTGTGCAACGTGACAAATTTTTCCGCTTTCCAGAGAAGCAGGTGCAGAAAGGAAAAGATGACCAATGGGTAGAGGTGGAGGCTTCAAAAGAATTCAGCAATCAATATGCGGCATATAACCATATTTTGATAGGTAGAGCCCTCTTCTTGTCGAAGTTGGAAGAAGCTGCAGAAGTTTGTTCTCTCGTGGACGTAGATGTGGAATCAAAAACTGAAGACCATTTAGTAGAGGTGGCCGGGATGCTTGACAAGAGGATTGGCGACATCATAGCTCAATGGAGAACGTTCCTACTGGAAGTAGAGACCCAAGGTACTGCTTTGCAAATCAAAAGTGATGACGAAGTGGTGAACGAGTTGCTATTAAAGGTGGACTCTGCTTTAAGATCTTTGAAGTTGAAGTCAGTGGATTTAACTCCTAAATATAACAAGAAACGGAAGGTGGAAGATGACGATGACTACTCTCCGGAAGCAGCACGGCAATTTGCTGTTATTGATCGGCAGACCAAATCCATACGACACCCGGGTGTCAAAAGTCCTGGGGCCGTGGCTCGCCGAGAAAGTCTGAGAAGCGCCGCTAAAGGAGGGCAACGCACCAACAAAGGGCCGTCTCGTATTTTGGAATAGGGTACCAGTGACAGATTGAAATAGACATGGACAATATAGGTCTATTACAAATTTACAATTATGGCACTCTTTGGATTGTTGTTTGGATGCTAGGAGGAGTGAGTACTAGTAAATGACTATGCGTACGATATGTTTTGACTTTTGATTGGCTTCTAATATGTTGTATCTATGTTTTTTTTTATATATCTATATCTATCTCTCTCTCTCTCTCTCTCTCTCTCTCTTTCTCTCTCTATTTTTGTACGATACTTGTTGATGTCTTTTCAATATCTATTATTTTGGATTCCATATTATCGCAATTGTAATTTGTGCCAATTATCTTGGCTATGTAACAAGTGTATCATTTAAACCTATGAAGATTTTGCTCCATTGGGAAATGGTGAGACTTCCTTTTCATTTGAGCATGACCTTCTCAATTGTGTTGAAAAATGAACCTCATATTGTGATTAATTGGAACTTTGAATTGTATATGACTATGAAAATTCCAATGTGTGTTTAAGCAAAGAAAGACTATATAAAAGTTTAAAGTACGGCAAGCAATACATTTAAATCCATGCCCAAAATGTAGTGCATTATCCATTTATAGAAATTTCTGTCATTATGTGAATGAAGAAGGCCTTGCCCTATATTTTAGATAATGAATAATTCATTAGCCATAAAATAAGTGCATGTGGGTGTGGGGACGAGAAATGTAGAAGTTTTCAAATATGGTACACGTAACTCTAAAAATCAATGGCTACATTCAATTCGTCACGCATTTTCTATATTCCCTAAATGTCCAAGGACTTCCTTAAATTTTTGGAAGTTTACTTTAATCCCTAAAAGCCTCTTGTCCCTTTGGGAGACAAATGCGTTTTTGGGCAGGTACCTACGGGTTGAAATTTTGTCGTGATTTTTTGAAACTTTTTTGGGTGGTAGATAAACTGATTAGCTTCATGGGAATATAATTTTTTTCACAATTGGTGCTCAAGAACAAAAGTTAGGACCAAATAAGCTCAAAGCAGGGGATGACAGGCAGCCCAAAAAATTTCTATATTTTTTTTTTTAATTTTTTAGTATTTTTTTCTCATATATTATATTTTTGTCTAAAAAGAATTGATTCATTTCATTTGGATTTATTATGAGAAAGTTATGGAAATTCTTGTTTTTTGGGCAATCAGAGCATTTTTTTGAAACAAATAACTTGTAGGATTCATTTTTGAATGCAATTTTCCAAATTTTTGAAACCCTAAACCGATTAACCGACAACGGATTGGCACCGGACGAATCCGACCGCATCTGCCGTCCGCCGGCGTGGGCCTCGTCCGCCACCTCCGGCCCCATCCGCCAACGGAGTTGGCGTCCGAAGCGTCTGACCGTGTCTGCCATCCGAAAACCTCTTCCCCGTCCGCCACCGTCGACCCCGTCCGCCACCGAAGTTGGCGTCCGAAGCGTCTGACCGCGTCCGCCGCCCGAAAACGTCTTCCCTGTCCGCCACCGGAGTTGGCATCCGAAGCGTCCGTCCGCTTCTACTGTCCAAAATTGTTTTATCCATCCGCCAGCGTCGCCCTCGTCCGCCACCGGAGTTGGCGTCCGAAGCGTTCGACTGCGTCTACCGTCCGAAAACGTCTTCCCCGTTCGCCACCGTCGGCCCTGTTTGACCGCAGTTATCATCCGCTAGCACCTGCCCGTCCGACAGGACTTGCCGACCGCGGCGTCCACCAGGTCCGTCCGCCAAATCCGTCCGACCATCGGGACTACAACGGGAAGTCCGTTTTCCTTCCCAATGGTCAGTTCCAGCTGAAGAGTATAAAGTGTGAGGAAGGACTCATTTTCAAGCACTCCCAATTAACTAAATGCTAAGATCTCCAAGGGCTAGGCGCTGCAAATGAATTTTTGTGTCCCTTTCTTGGAGGTGTAAAAAAAGGTGGAAGGAGGGGCCTTGTTTTACAAGGCTTTGTGGAGGCATTGATTTTTTCATTGTTGACATTCTTTTATAATTTACATGGTGCACATGGTTTTTGATCTTTCCAAGATCAAGGATTAGAACCGGTTAGGATGAGCAAGGATTTTTCTAGTTGGTACGGAGTCCAGGAAACGGGTAAAGTACAATGCAAGGCTTGCAAGTGTGTGTTCAACAAGAAAGTGAGCCGTATGTTGAGTCACTTGGGATATGAAGGTCCCTCCGATTCTCGTGATACAAGAATAAGCTTATGCTCTTGTTTGACATCTGAAATAAAAAGTTTATTTGTTCGTTGCAAGGGGCTTTTCCCACAAAAACCTGTTGCGCATGGAGTTGATGGCAACGACATGCCTATATCCGGAAAAGATCTCTCAAGAGCCCATTCGGGCACACCGCGTTCTATGCAAGAAGATTCATGCACAGCACTGGAAGAAGTTTTTGTGGGTTCCGAAGGTACACCACTGACGGAAACATCCGGTTTTAGAGAGACTCCAAGGGCATCAAGCAATAAACCTCCTAGGATACAAAGCAATCTATTGGATGGCTTTCAAGAAGCCAATGAACTCAAATTGCATGCAACGTGGGCCCATTTTTTTTATGCAGCAAACATACCATTTTCAGTAGCTCAAAATCCAGCCTTCAAAGAAGCAGTGAAGATGACGACTGAGTGTGCAAGGCCATACACTCCGCCCTCATACCATGATCTACGACATAAACTGCTTCAAGAAGCGAAGGTTGATCTTGCGGGGAAGTTGCATCAAAAAACTGAAGACAGCGTGAGGAAGTTTGGAGCAACATTGTCCATTGGTGGATGGAGCTCAGTGAAGAACCGCCCACTGATAAATGCCATGCTCGTATCTTCAGTCGGTGAGCATTTCCTTGGATCCGTAGATACAAGTGGAGAAAAAAAGACGTCGCCGTATCTGGCGGCTATCTTGGAAAAATTTATAGAGCAAATGGGTCCCAAAAACGTGGTGCAAGTGACTGCAGATAATACGAATGCAAACCCGGCAGCATGCAATTTGGTGTCGAGTAAATATCCACACATCTTCTTCCAAGGATGCATGGTGCACACCTTGAATTTGTTGCTCAAAGATTGGGGGGGGCAAAAATGGATATCAGATTCAGTGAAGGATGCCGAGCTTGTGGTAAACTTCTTTAGGAAAAGGCACATGCCTCTTGCTGTATTTCGAAAGTACAAGACAAAGCATAGTTTATTGAAGCCGTTGAAAATCAGATTTGCTTCTTATTTTATCATGATTGATCGCTTGTTGGAGGTGAAGAGCGCAATGAAACAGAGTGTGGTGGACCCACAAAGGGTTACATACGTGAACACACTCAATGACAATGGAAAAGGCAAAGCATGCACGACGTCTTGGCAAGTATACAATATTGTCGTGGCCGAGCATTCTTGGAACCGTTGGACAAATGTGCGGGAATTGACCGCCCCAGTCGTATGGGGTCTACGTGATTTGGATGCAAAAACACCGTGCATGGGGAAGGTGTTGCACATTATGAGGAACTTAGAAGAACATGTCCTTCGTTTACAAATGGAGCCTTTTTGTTTGGACGTTGAGAAGGCAAAACCGTTGGAGGTAGCGTTCAAAAACCGACGCAAGAAAGGAGAGACTGATCTACATTATGCAGGAGCTTTCTTGAACCCATACTTTCTTCACGGTAAAGAACTAGCCGACGATCAGAATGCAACTGATTGATGTAAGCGTGTTATAATGAAAATATATGACCCCAAAGAGTACGCAGCGGTGGTCAAAGAATTTGTAGCCTTTCGACATAGGGACCCTCCGTTCCACAACATGTTGGAGCCAGGTGAACAAATGCTGTCGGCACACGCTTGGTGGGACTTTGAGGGGGCCTGTGGAAAACTCATTGCTCCAATCGCAAAGAGGATATTGGCCCAACCGGTGTCATCATCTTTGTGTGAACGAAATTGGAGTAGCTACTCCTATGTTCACAACAAATCTCGGAACAAGTTGACGATGGAGAGGATAGCGGACTTGGTGTATGTGTATAGCAATTCCAAAGTCGTGGCCGCATCAAAAGAGAAGGATGAGAAGAAGTGGTACCGTGACAATGTGGACTCCGAGGAATCAGAGCCAGGGTCTGGTTCGGAGCCGAAGGATGATAGGCTTCACCCGCTAGACGAGGTCTTGAACTTCAACACAGAAGATTCGCAGGATGAATCGTACTGTAGTCCTAACAAGACCAATGAAGAACGAGGAGGCAATGATAGAGATGCATTTGAGTTTGGATCAGAAGATGAGAATGATGGATATGATGAGCATGCACCTTCGATAGCCAGATTTGTGGATGGATCTGGATTTCTGAATAGCGAGAAGGTTCTATCACAAAATGAGAATGTTTACGTGGAGATAGTGGAGGCTAATAGAACAACAATGTCCAATGGTGGAATTGATGGAATTGATGAAGTCATTCGGATTCCCGAGTCTCCATCCACAGGAAGGGTGCAAGAGGAAGATAACGACAAACAAAATGAGGGTGGAGGAGGTGACATGAATGTCCAACAAGAAGTCAGCAGTACAGAAGATGAACTTCTCTCGGCGTTGGCGAGAAAAAAAACTGCGGAACCCACTGCAAGAAAGGACAAACCGAATGAAGTGCATCAAAATGGTGATGGATTTCTGATAGAATGTGGAAGCCCAATTTTTGCCGACCAAGGCAAAGGCAAGCAACAACTTAGTGAAGAACCACCGAAACGACCATGTAGTGCTCCTCCACATGCCCTATTTGGAAGCAGTAGCAGAATTTGGGATGGTTCGAGGAACTTAAGTTTTGAAAAACGGCTTGCCCAGATTCCAAAAGAGAAGGTGCCTTCCATCAATCAAAGTTACAAAATAGTATCATCCACCGATGATGATAAGGATGAGACCTTGGCTGCAATGGCGCTTCCAAACGCTTCTTGCAATGCACCACCACGACACAATAGGAAATTGTCATCCCGTATGCCGCAATCTGAAAATGCAGTCAAGATAACCATTCAGGGAGGGTCCACTTCAGGGAACCATGAGGTCAAAGAAGGCACCAAAGGCAATAAAAAAAGAGTTATGCAACCTTTTGCAATTTCTCCAACAAAAAAACAGAATGTGGATAGAACTCCCTTTGATACACGGCGGCCTGTTTCACAGACAAAAATGAAACCGGTCCCATGTCCTAAGGAAGAGAAGAGGTAAGCCATATTAAATGTAAAAATTGAAAAAAAGAAAGGCCGAAGAAAGAGGCCACGCACTTTGAAAGAAGTACAAGAGGGAGGATGGAATCTTCGTTGCTCTTCATCAGACGACATGGAAGACGAATCCAACGAAGAAGACAACAAATGGACAAAAGGATGTGAGAGTAGCGGGGCAGAGGTGAAAGGAGATGATGATTACTGTCCTTAAATAGGAGTTGAAGAGACGCAGACTTAGGGATTCATATACGTATATTATATGTACAAATAGCATGCAATGGGAAAAGGTTTTTTTTTATTGTTTATTGTAGCACTACCATGCTTTTTTATGTAATGAAAAAATTTACAATTTTCTTTGGTGTGCAAAACCATATGGGAATTTCATTTCATTTTGACATCCATTTTATTTGGGGGAAACAATTTTTTTTTTATATATATGTGTGTGTGTGTGTGTGTGTGTTTGTTTTACACCCTAATTTTATGGATACGCGTCTTAGATTTAGGGATTCTGTTTCTTCTTTTTCAAAGCCATATTTTGGTAATAAGACCCGGAGTTAGACATTTGGTTGGTTTGAAAATTTAAATTCCTTTTCACATCTTGTATATTTTTACTTTGACATTTGCGTTTATTAAAAAAATTTCACTCTCAATTTTTTTGGGTAGTACATCTACGTTTAGGTGAATTTATTTGGGTTTTTTATATCCTATGTTGTTATGGTTTGACCTTTGGAATCTTCCGAAAGTTCTTCATATTTTTACACACCCAAATTTTTTTGGAATTGTGAAAATTGGTTAATGACCATTTTTCCTTTCTTTCCACATTCGGTGTTTTGGAATAGGTGTTTTTGGTTTACATCTTGAGGACTTTAGGTGAAATTTTTATTTCTCTTTTCACTTTTTTTTTTCCCCTAAGACCCCAAGTTAGACACCACCTTTTGGTTAGGAATTTTTCATTCTTTTTCACATCAGGTACATTTTGGTTTGACACTTGGGTTGGTGTTGATGTATTCAATTATTTTTCACATTCTATTTTTTGGTATAGCACTCTTTGGTTCAATTTTTTTTTTTTTTCTTAAACATCATTTTTGTTGAGGGGGCTATACACTTGGGTTAGGGATAAAGTTTTGATTTCTTTCACACCCTATATTTTGGAATAAAACACTTTGGTTAATATAAATTTTTTAATTTCCATATTTATTGACACCCCATTTTTTGGGCTACATCTCTTTGGTGTAGGTTTGATTTGTTTTTCTTCTTCTACCAATCTACCTCCTTTCTTTAAGTAAACTTAGGATTTGAGTGTTAGACACCTGGGTTGGTTAGAAATTTTTCATTTTTATTCACATCCTATATATTTAGATTTGACACTTGGGTTGGTGTAGAAGTTTTGATTACTTTTCACACTCAATTTCATTTGGGGAAGAGTGCATCAATGGATTCCAAATTT
The DNA here is from genome assembly GCA_963969595.1 of Neckera pumila. Classification (NCBI taxonomy): domain Eukaryota; kingdom Viridiplantae; phylum Streptophyta; class Bryopsida; order Hypnales; family Neckeraceae; genus Neckera; species Neckera pumila. Next base: position 6,477,347 of record OZ018418.1, read on the forward strand.
TTCATTCTTTTTCACATCCTAAGGTTTTGAGGATTGCCACTTGGTTTGGTTTGAACGTTATCATATTTTTTTGCACCCTAATTTTTTGGATAGGTCATAGGTGTCTTCTGGTTTAGGTGATATTTTTATTTCTACTTCTACATCCTTGTTTTTTTATTAGACCGGTTAGACACTTGGGTTGGTTTGAAATTTTCATTCTTTTTCACATCCTATATGTTTTGGTTTCACTCTTCAGTTGGCATTTGGTGCAATATTTTTGACACTTCGATTGGTGTGAAAGTTTTGATTTTTTTTACACCTAATTTTTTTAGTTAAAACAGTTCACTCCAAATTTAGGAAAAGATTATTTAACCATAATTAAATACAGTCATATCCATAAACAAAATAAATGCAGATCATATTAAAAACTGGAATCATATGAAAAATTTACCAATTCCCTTAGTATAGACCTTCACCAAAATCTCAAAATTTTGCGCTACTAATCTCCATATAAAGTATAAACCACCCGTCCGACCCGCAGTCCTCTAGGACTGGGGCCATCCGCCCACTCGTCCGATGTCCCGTCCGCCAAAAACACGACCATTGGCTGTCCAACCTCCCGTCCGCCAGAATTCCGACTGTCTGCCCCTCCGTCCGCCAAAATTCTGACCGTCCACCCTTCCGTCCGCCAAAATTCCAAACGTTCGCCCCCCCGTCCGCCAAAATTCCGACCGTCCGCCCTCCCGTCCGACAAAATTCCAAACGTCTGCCCCCTCGTCCGCCAAAATTTTGATCGACCGCCCTCCCGTCCGCCAAAATTCTGACTATCGGCCCTCGGTCCGCCAAAATTCTGACCGTCCGCCCACTTGTTTGCCAAATTTCTGACTATCAGCCCTCGGTTCGCCAAAATTCCGATCGTCTACATTCCCGTCTGCCCTGCCGTTCGCCAAAAGTCCGACCGTCCGCTGTTTTATCCGAACGCCCGCTGAAATCGCTGTGTCCAGACGTCCAGTTTTTGGACGTAGTTTGCCTCGGGACGCAACGTCCCGTCAACCCTGCTATACACCATGTGATGAGGTTCAACGATAGATTGTAAGGTGATGACAGCTCCAATTCCCGGGTATGGCAAAATGTGAACTCCAAGAATATTCCCTGTAACATTTTGGGCGCTCTCCCACTAGTTCCGGTGATCATTAGTTGGCACATTCTCATTTCTTCAAATGTTTTTTCCATTGCAAATGCATGGAGGCTTGTCCGCATGAGGAGGTCTTACGTATGTCCATTCTACAACTTCAAAAAGCTTTGAAGACGTGAAGAGACGACGCGGAGACAAGGACGGTCGTTCCTGGAAGTAGAAGCCAACCTCTTCAAAGAGAATAATCTTGTCGGAAAAGAAGGCCATACCAATCATCACTGGCCAGACAACAGGGAACTTTGGTCGATTGAGAACATGAGACCTCTTGGGGCCCATCACACAGCGTTGGATATTGTCTGGACAAAACCAGAATTCATCTGTCTCTACTCTTGAACCTTTGTACTCGCATCTTTGACCCTTGTATGTTGGAGCAACGGTGGCTTTTGATCCCTTAGCTATGATCATCTTGCACTTCACTTTTGTCTGAGACTGAATGGCATGGCACTTCCTCTTTGACTTCACAGAAATGCGAGCTATGTGCCACTCGAAGGGGTCACAATCCGTCTCCAAAACATGCTTTGTATGAGGAAACATTGGTCCCAATCCCTCCACACTGGCAGCTGCTACTTTGGTGGACCTGAACAGGACTCTAGGGTGAGAGAAGTTCACCTTATTCGGGCGATGAGAATCACCTTTGGATCCAATGGGCACATCCAGTCTTCGTTTGGTTGACCCAAAAACTTCTTCTCCTTCTAAGTGTGGTATACATGTGCATACTTCCTCGGCACCGGACATACTGCACAAAGCGTCGGTAATTCTCTTCCCATCCATCGATGCTACTACTCTCTTTAGCTTCAAGTCATGTCTCAGTGGTCCAAATCTAGATGGGGCACTGTTGAGGTACACCCGATAATTAGTCATTTGCATGAACGCCCGCACCTAGTCATCACATGTCGCAACGTATAAGTCCATCCCTTGTTTCCTGGAAGCTTGCAACCACTTGTTGTGAATCGTTTCGGAAAGGTTGCAGGACGAAATATCTGCCAATTCTTCTGCTGATAGATTCTGGACAAGCAACAGGAGAAGAAAGAGGTTCAATCCAAAAAGCACAGAAAGAACTCTAAATATCATTGCATAGGAAGTAAATGCAAAACAAAAATCCTCCCAACCCCGAGAACCCGTGAGGGGGCCCTCGGTGGCGAGGGGGTCCTTGAGGGAGCCGGACCTCACAAAAAAAAAATATGGGGAGGGATCTGATCCCCCTCCCTGAAACCAATCCTGTCTGTCTAGAAGCAATGCAAAACAAAAATCTTTCCAATCCCAAGAACCCGTGAGGGGGCCCTCGGTGGCAAGGGGGTCCCTGAGGGTGTCAGACCTCCCAATTAAAAAATGAATTCTAAATATCATTGCATAGGTAGTAAAAGAAGGAAGAAGGAAGGTCTTACAGTCTCTTTGAAGCCACCCCATTGACGGTATCTGAAGTGCCAGAACACTAACCACAACTCCAGCTCCTTCAAGCTTTCTTCTGTTGCTGCCCTCAAGGAGTACCACCACGCCTTGATTTGAAGGTACCTGCTCTCTGCTTCATCTAGATTCTTGGCGTCCTTGTAGTCTCTGTAGAGCTTCATGTGTTGATTTTGAAACTCGTGCTTGATAAGTTTCTCTGTGTGCTGTTTCATTGTTGGTAGAGGTGGCGTATAGCTAGAGCCCGCCTCGGTGGGGCCGGACTGCTATCTACAATCTATCTGCCGTCTTTCAAATATTCTCCACTTGGAAGAGAGCTGAAGGAAGTCGTCCAGTCCCTGCGCATATTTCATAACCTTATTTGCCTCCGTTACCGGCACGTTTATGGATGACAAGTGAAACGCCACGTGCGGAAACTTCTTCCGTACCTCATCTTCCCCCATTGTAGGCTCCGTGTCCAGGTTGTTGGGCTGCTCCACGTTGGTTCCTAACGGTTGCTCTTGAATGATCGGACTTTGTGTTGGGCTTTGCGGCGTTTCGGGTGTATCCACTTCACCGGGATAAACACCTACAAATTTCAAGGGATCTAGAACACCACTGTCTAGAATCTTTGTAATTGTAACATCGGTCTTTGCTAATTGTTCTTCAGTGACTTCTTTTCCTGACGAAGAAGGGCCACCACATGCTTTCACAAGGTCCCATTTGTTAGGAACAATGCTTGGCTCACCCATGCTGGTAACTTCATTTGGTGGAGATATAGAAAATGTCGTGGGAGGCATGACCTCTTTTCCGTGCACAACTACAGAGGAAGCATTGTTCAATTTTGTTGCTTCAACGGGTTCAGCCTCCTTCACCCACAAATCGGGAATATCCTTCTGGCCGGCAGGAAGCAAAAGTGGATTCTTTTTTGTCATTGGAAACGTGCTCCAGTCCACCTTCCGCGCCAATTGGAGTTTTGCATACACCATGGAGGCCAGGCTGTAATTTATGTACCCCTTACTCATTGACTTGTCCAAAAATAGGGCCTTCCACACCTCATCCGACCGATGGACAAAGTGTGGACTTGTACAAGTCTTTGGCTTAACACAAAAATTCTTTGTTTGACGTTTGTATGCACTCCGAGGCCACAACTTGTTGATGTGGTACATTTTTACATATTTCTTGCACAATCGGAAGTTCCAATATGCTGCTTCCTCTTCCTCCCAACCGCTCTCCGCCAGGATGTTAGGATCATCTAAAATCTCATAGTGAAGCCCATGTGCGACCCCCTTCACTTTACCCTTTTTCTTCTGGTCACCTCCTGAAGTCATCCCATCAGTACCCGCAACACCCTCAGCGGCCATGACCGAGAACTTGAATTTTTAAGTACTTGCAATGAAATAATCTCTGCACGGGTAGTCTTGACACCGGTGTTTGTGCAAAAAATCATCAAAGATTTGCTGTAATAAGAATTGGACCCCTTCTCTCCACCAAGTAGGCACAGTGAGCACCACGCTAAATACGTGGCAACAACAGAACATCCGACTTGGCTCACAACAAAGTGGCGGACAGAAGAAGTGAAGAAAATAAAAGCGATCGTCCACCCTTATACCCGTCTGACCAGACCTAGAAGCGGTCCAGTGTTGGACCAGCAAACGGCCAATGCGGACGCGCCTTGGACGTGCTGTCCGCCTGCCGGACCTCCGCCGTCCGCCTCCGCGACGTCCGGCCGCCTTCCCGTCCGCTTTGGGGACGGCCGACCGGCTACGCGTCCGCTTCGGCACCCTCCACACTACTCCGTACGCTTCGGCTCCGTCCAACCACCGCGTGCGTCCGGATCCGACCGCCCTCTCGACCGATGTTTCCGTCCGACATGTTCCGTCCGCCGTAGAAGCAATGTTGAAATTATTCTTTGAACATTGGATTCCAGAATAGATTTCTTTTATACCCACAGATACCATTCAATGCAAGAAGTATCCAATGTGACAATTCATGTGGGAATGTTTAACAATTTTCTGTCCTCTCATTTTAACCCCTAAAGGACCGAGGCCCTTTTCGTGCCCCAAAACACTCAAAACTGCCATTTCTATAGTAAAAAGTTAAAAAATTTGAAAAATGTTTTTTTTTCTCATCTAACTGTAGGATTTTACACCTAAGTAGTATAAGAATGTGTGGAAAAAAATTCAGAATTTTTGACCGCACAAATTGCAAGATATCTGCATTTAAAGTGAAAAAAACAAGTTTTTCAGCACATTGCGAGACTAGATTTTTTGACTTTGAACATTTTTAACTTAAAACTTTTGCACTACAAAGTTTTAGCTTTAAATGTTTGTAGTGGGGAATTGCGTTGAGAGTCTAGGAAAAAAAAAAAGCTCAAAACCACTTAATTATCATTCTCTAAAAAAATGTTAAATAGAATTAGATACAAGATAGAAGGAAAATCTAAACCATTCATATATTTTGAATGAAATTAAAATGCACTAATCCCAATGGTGAGATTGTTCTAACAAGTAATATAAAGCATGGGAAAAAAAAAAAAAAAAAAATTTGAAAAATTGCATTCCAAAATGCATCCTAGAAGTTATTTTTTTGAAAAAGATGCTGTAATTGCCTAAAAAACAAGAATGTCCATAACTTTCTCATAACAAATCCAAGTGAAATGAATCAAAGCTTTCCAAATAGGCAAAAATATAATCTATGAGAAGAAAATATAAGAAAAAAAAATTCAAAATTTTGTCCATTATTTTTTGTTGCCCGGGCTGCCCGCCGTCCCCTATTTTGAGCTTATTTGGTCATAACTTTTGTTCACGGGCACCAATTGTGGAAAAAGTTATATTCCCACAAAGCTAATCAAATTTTCTACCTTTTTAAAAGTTTCAAAAAATTCACAAAAAATTTCAGCCCATAGGTACCTGCCCAAAAACGCATTTGTCTCCCAAAGGGACAATGGTCCTTTAGGGGTTAAAACGCCTAGTATACCAAAAACCCAAATTGTAAACCCTAAACCCTAGACCCTAGACCCTAAAACTCCCATAAGATAAAAGAATCAGGGCAAATTTTGGGGGATTCCCGTATTAAATTTAACAAATGATGTCTACACTAAATACTCATGGATTTTACAATTGGAATTCATATTGAATTTGTAATTTTTTTGTATTAGACTCTGTAATTCACACTTTTTAACATTGACTAAATTCCAGTGTGGATGAATCATTATTTCTAATGGTGAATGACAAGGGACCATTGTTTACGATTCACCTTATAAATTTTAAGTAATAATTTTTAGCCAAAATAGTCTTTGATTGTACAAATGGTCCCTTGTATAAGACTTCTTCTAAATTTTTTTTATCTTTGTACTCTTTGTTTTTAGAGGGGACTTAAATGGAGTGCATATGAATTGTGGTTTGTAATGGCCAATGAGAAGGGACCATTGTTTAGGATTTTCGTTGTAAATTTTAAATAATGCCTAACAATTGGAGCTTGCTTTGTGTCGCAGCACAGGGCAAGCAAATTCCCAGTTATACTACCAAAAACCACTTTAAAGTATAACAAAGTGACTCTAAAGATCGAACCTGCGAGATTCTGTGAAGTAGATAGCCTTATTTGGTCTCTAAGCTAAATCAATACCTATATTTCCTCTTCCGGTTCTAACACCACAACCGGAAACACAACAACACCAAGAACTACAATCAGACCCTTCTTCTCCTTCAGCCCAATGAAAGAGACAGGTGCGTTCAGGGTCCACCATCTTTACAGAAGGGTTGCCAGAGCCGTAAACTATTCGAACAGCATTCCAATTGGCTTGTGCGCTGTCTGCCATGAAGCCCTTAAAATTGGAATTGGATAAGCCATTCTTCTCCATAACTCTATTGAGACATGTCCACATAATGACTTGTCCATCAGTATCCTCTGATTGCATATCGCAAAGTGCAATAGTCATTACCTTACAGTAGCTGGAATCATAAACGTGGCATGCAGTAGTAGTCCAGCCCTTGACCCGCTTCACATGATCGAACATGAGCCAACAATTTGCCAGATTCCCTCTAGATTGCATCCGTTGTGCAAGATCAACTCCGCTCCTTGGGCCGTCTACGAGCATCTTGAACAGGTACACTTTCTGCTGGCCTTGACCCGAAAACACATTGTCGTGGATGAACTCAATCTTTGCTTGTTTTTTCATTGCAAGTAGGCGGTCAATCTCTCCGCCTCCAACTCCAGTGCTATGGAAAGACGCAATAATATTTCTAACATTCAGAGAGCTAAGAACCTGGAACTTATCCATGACGTTGTTCAATGACTTGCCCCTCAGCATTTCCTTTGGTTTGGCACCCGAATGCACTAGAAATGTATCCAAGAACTCCTTGCTAGCAGCTAGTGCTATCACAGAGGCTTTGGCGGTAGGTGTCTTTTCTACTTCTTTTGCAATGAGTCCTGATATGGTGTCTACAGAATCTCGGCAGAGGCCATCGGACACCGGATGATTATGGGAGCCTAAATGAATGCAAGCTCTCGACATATCAGCTGCCCCTACGACATAATAAATTTTTCCGTCGCAGAAATTGACGCAAGTGGGTGGCTGCTTGCAGACCTTGCATACTAACATAGAATCCTTTGGAGCAATTCATCCTACATTGAAAGGAATACTAGTATTACCCGACCACTCCGTTTAATTTTTCTTGGTGCAGCGCTTCAAGTAATTGCATGCATCATTCGTGCATGCTAAGTGACCAATGCAATTGGACTTTCTGAATTTCAAACCATAATTGTTGTGAATGTTTGAGGTCATAGTATGACACCAGGCATGACCGTTGTAGCATTTGTCCATGCCGATCATGTTCTTAGAGGAATTGGAGGAAGCTAAAGACCGACATGGCGGAAGCTCTAAGACAAACTCGCCGTCAAAACTAGTTGGTAGGAACTGAACCTTGCTGTATGTTATGGAATCGAAATCGATGGAAGCAAGCTCGTTCCTACACCCTCGAATAGTTTGTAACTTCTTAAGACATGTCATGACACTAGGGAATTCACACTCTACTGGATAAAGAGGCGGTCTAGAGAGGATAGAGCTCCCAGTACTACTGTCACGTCCGCCGGCAGACTGGGTTGTGGGATCTCTCGCCGAATTGTTCGTAAGGTTCATTGGAGAAGAACGGCGACCAACATTCTGTGTCTCATCCTCCAAATCACTAGATAATTCTACAATTGGACTTAAGAATTGCTTCCCAGTAGGAAGGACCAATCCGCGACCACTTTCATTATCACTTTGAGAAGGACCTTCAAATTCTACTTTGACGACTCGTAATATCGAATTTTGTGCAGTTCATGCATCACACAAGAGAGTCAATTACATCCGCTGAGGCAGCCATCACATCATTGCTTAACCCGAAAGCTCTATAACAATCCGTTGATAAACTCCACAAGTAACCATGAACATTGCTAATCCTAAGAATGAAAACTAAATGAAGTAGTGACCCTGACTCTGATAATATCTCTTCCTCAACATAGATTGAGGATTCTATGAAACCATAACGGACATGAATTAGGCCACTAGAGACCTCAGCTAGCTCGTGAATGTTCAAACGGAGAATCAGAGGCACCTCATACCCAAGAGCTCTGATGGACGCCATGGCACATGTCAGTTGTGAAAGAGAATTTCTGTATCCGAACAATTTATTTATATCGTTCTGATGATGGATGTGTTATTAGTGTGTTATCCTTAAAGAACTACATGTTCATTTGAATTTTGAAAAATCTCATTGCATCCTAACAGTGTCTCAGTTGTTCACCTAATCAAATTTGCAGTGAAAGACTTAATTACCAAATATCCACAGAAATCAAATATAGTAAGTACACTCTTTGCAATTTTTGAAACCACCAAATCTTAGAATCACGCTAGATATCCCTGCCATGAATTTTGAATCCAGAAGTAGTGACAGGGCCACGTCCATCAAACTAACTTCCGTTAATTGTCTGTCAAATTTTGAAACGGAAAACAATAAAATAAAGTACTCACCCCACTAGTATATAATGCCACAATGTGCTCAGTCATTTCATTCCTTCAGCGACAATTCACTATTTCATGATTCTATTAGTGGTGTCATGTTTCCATGAATGTCGGACCTTGAATTATGCCAGCGTTTAGGATAGATGCAGAAATCCGGGGTAGAGCTAAAGAGAAAGCAAAGGAATACACTGTGTTTCAGTAGTTCCAAGGAGATCAAGCAAGCAGAATGAAACGACAGAGAGATGTAAGCAATGGTACATCACTTGTAGAACCCAGACACTCAGGAGTCCAAAAGGCTCACATGAATTCCAGCACCGCAAATCTGAGAAGGAACACCGCATTAGAATTTTTGGATCATGAATTTGAAGAGGAATCCGAGGAAGTCATTATCAAACACGACCATCGTACTTTCATTATGAGTGACCGTTATGAAATAGTTCGAGAATTCATCAAATTTTTGTCATGTTTGATGTCCATTATGCTCTTTAGGGGATTTCCAAATTCACCAACCAGGAGGAGAATGTATGGGAAAATTGAATGTGGAACTTGTGAATATGGAACCCACCGGTTATCGGGTCCCCCCAAGAGGCGAGTATCGTGGGCGGCACAACAATCACCCCAATACCCTAAAACACCTACGCCTCCCGCCTCCTCTGTCGCAGGGGACCTCTGACTCTTCCTGCGTGTCGACCTCCCCCGCCTTGTCTCTTTTGTCCCGCAGCTTCGAGACACCACAATTTGCCTCCCTCTCCGCTCCACCTACTCCAGATTCTCATTTGGTTTCTTGTTGTTGCAGTGTTCTTCGAACAGGCTTGGGCCGGTTAAATTGACATTGGAGTCAATGGAGTCAAGGAGCAGACGCAATCTTGGCCAAAAGGAGGAGGCTCGCGTACAGCAGTCAAGCCCGGATGCGCGACTTTAGGAGGTATGAATTCAACTCTTGTGCGGTTTTTCACCTTTGTATATTTGTTGCCAAAGAAGGCCTATTGACGTCCTTTCTTCATTTCTGTCACAAGCGTTGGTGAGTTTCGGGACCCCCTCGCCACCGAGGCCCCCCTGCTATGACCCTGAGTTTGGAATCATTTTGGTTTCATGGAGCTTCCCAGCAAACGGATTTGCTTCGGGAGGGGGGTCAGGACCCTCCTTTTTGTTTTTAGTTTACAAAGGCCGGTGCATTCCGGGACCCCCTCAACATCAAGGGCCCCCTGCCATGACCGCAATGTTGGAATCGTTTTGGATTCATGGAGCTTCCCAATAGACAAATTTGCTTTGGGGATGGGTTTAGGACCCTCCCTTTTTTTTTAGTTTGCGAAGGCCAGTGCATTCCAGGACCCCCTCGCCACCGAGGTCCCCCTGCCATGACCGCAAAGTTGGAATCATTTTGGTTTTGTGGAGCTTCCCAATAGACAAATTTGCTTCGAAAGGGATTCAGGACCGTCCCTTTTTTTTTTAGTTTGCAAAGGCCGATGCATTCCCTTGCCACCAAAGGCCCCCTGCTGTGACTTAATTGTTGGAAAGATTTTGGTTTAATGGAGCTTCCCAGTAGACAGATTTGCTTTGGAAGGGGTTCAAAAAGCTCTCTTTTTTTTTTCGTTTGTGAAGGCTAGTGCATTTCGTGACCCCCTTGCCACCAAGGGTCCCCTGCCATGACCGCAATGTTGGAATCATTTTGGATTTGTGGAGCTTCCCAATAGACAGATTTGCTTCAGGGAGGGGGTTGTGATCCCTCCCCACTTCTTTTTTGGTTGCAAAGGCCGATGCATTTTGGACCCCCCTCGCCACCAAGGGCCCCCTGCCGTGACTGCAATATTGGAATCATTTTGGATTTGTAGAGCTTCCCAGTAGATAGATTTGCTTTGGGGAGGGGGTTGTGATTTCTCCCCACTTCTTTTTTGGTTGCGAAGGCCGGTACATTTTGGAACCCCCTCGTCACCAAGGGCCCCCTGCCATGACTGCAAACTTGGAATCATTTTGGTTTAATGGAGCTTCCCAGTAGACAGATTTGCTTCGGGAGGGGGGTCAGGATCCTCCCTTTTTTTTTCGTTTGCAAAAGCCAGTGCATTTTGGGTCCTCCTCGCCACCGAGGGCCCTTTGCCATGACCGCAATGTTGGAATCATTTTGAATTCGTAGAGCTTCCTAGTAGACAAATTTTCTTCGAGAATGGGTTCAGGATCCTCCCATTTTTTTATCGTTTGCAAAGGCCAGTGCATTCCAAGACCCCCTCGCCACCGAGGGCCCCTTGCTATGACCGCAATGTTGGAATCATTTTGGTTTCGTGGAGCTTCCCAGTAGAAAGATTTGCTTTGGAAGGGGGTTTAGGACCCTCCCAATTTTTTTAGTTTACAAAGACCAGTGCATTTTGGGTCCTCCTCGCCACCAAGGTCCCCCTGCCATGACTGCAAAGTTGGAATCATTTTGGTTTTGTGGAGCTTCACAATGGACAGATTTGTTTTTTGGGAAGGGGTTGAGGACCCTCCCTTTTTATTCTTGTTTGCAAAGGCCGGTGCATTCCGGGACCCCCTTGCCACCAAGGGCCCCCTGCCGTGACCGCATTGTTGGACACATTATGGATTCATGGAGCTTCCAAATTCACAGACATTTTCTATTGTATGATGGGTTCTAGTTTTGATATTCTATGGTCTTATAGGTTCATCCAGCAGCTATGAACGTACATCCTCCTGACAAACTTGTAGTGGATAGAGTGAGTTTGCCACTACCTGCAAGGCGCTTGGTAAACCTTGATGCTCTTTTGAGGGACCTTGAGGGGGATTGGGACCTCCAATCTCCAGTGTCTTGCTATACGTCATTGGGCTCAGATGAAGAAGTTCACATCCTTCTTGATTCCCCAATGACATTTGGACAAGAATTTCATTGTCCTCTTGAACTTCAAGGGTTCTCTAGTTCTTTGACTGGGAACATGATACTGTGTCTGTATTGTGGGGATTGGAAGTCCATTCTCGAGACGTGTGTCTGTAGACAGCATTAGGAATAGAATATGTGTCTGGATGCCAGCCAGGCTAGTTGTACTACTCACATTTTATAAAGATTGTGGCTTCTGACTGTCATTCTTGTCCCCTATGTATGTGCTTGACTTCAAGAAGCCAGAAACTTCTCTATCCAGCCTCCAACTCATCAGTTTCATTTCTTGCATCCAGAATGAGGCAGTGGTCAATCAGGCCAACCCTGCCTCTTTGGCTTCGGAGCCTGTCACAACTTTGGAGCAAGTCCATCCCGATGTTTTAATAGAGGGTAATCTTTAGGATGTCGTGCATTGTGACCATCAGACGTGCGGCACTAACTCATTTGAAGGCGAGGACGACATCCAGAAGGCTCAAAAATAAGATTATGTTTCAACAATATCAAGTATAAGAATCGAACCACACCATCTCTCGCGTTTGGACATCCCGTTATGTCGATTAATTCCTATGCCCATGGTGAGGCCCACACTAGACTATGATCTAGTCCAACTCGAGACGGATTACTTCCACGACTATGAAGTCGGAGCTCGAGTTTTTTATGTTTCAATTTCAAACGAGGGAGGTCAAAGGGGTGTATTCTATCCAACAGAGAAGTCTCAATGGGGGCCTATTTGGAACGTCGTCAATGACCAGTTCAATGGATATCTTAACAGTCATCCAAAGTTGAAGCACTTGGTGGACGCGAAGTTTTTTATATGTGACGGAAACCACTGCTGTATAGCCTGGATGCGACTTAATGAGCGACTTCATAGCAGTGATCCAAAGTGGCATGTTTGAGTGGATTCGATTGTATTAGATACTAAAGGAAGACTAGGTGAGGCCATGCAGATCATAGATGATATTAATCAATGAGTTCCAATCCTTGGTTGTGCTCTTTCAGTTTGGTTCTTGTGCTTTGTTCCATCTTACTAACTCTAATATTTTATTCATGACATTAGGCACAGTCACCAAGAATTTGCATGTAAAGACAAATCTTGTCCACACCTTGTACCGTGTTTGCAAATATGGCACAATGCCAATTAAGAAGTTGTTTGAGCTTCTGAGCGAGGACAATGCTAAGGCTTGTCAGCAAAATGTTAGAAAGACATGGTACACCCTAACCATGGAGGTCTTCACATCCTTCATTTTCCAAGTGAGTTTCATTCACTTCCCTAGTTTTCTTATTTTCAGACGGATTAACTAATATGTTATAGAACCTTGAAAGGTCGTTTCTTGTAAATCATTTGACAAACAATTCTTGCCCTCTTATTGGAGCAAGAAATTTTGGCAGCAGTTGATGCTGCCATCCGCAAGTACCACAAGGATACTCTAGTACAGGATGTCTCTCCGAATGGGGTTGTGGTGGCAATGCGAGTTGCAACAAAAGAAGCAACTAGACTAAATGGCCAGAAGCTTTCTAAAATTCACTCTGTTGCTAATCTGGTGTTAAGGGATGAGTGGCTTCAAGAGGTACGCGGTTCACATCAGTTTTCGTTTTGGATTTATTGTGGTCAATCTTCAAACCATTTGTTATAGTGAACTTTGCTTCTATCACCTCAGATTGAACGGCACTGGAGCTTATATGCTGTCCAGGAGTTGACTCTGGACAAACTCCAACTAATAGCTACTGCAAATGCTGACTCACGTCACAAAGTGAAGTGGCTAAAGTGGATAAATTCTTCTGCTCCTACTTGTGAGGCACGTCATTTGCCACCAAGACCAGCGAATGATGATAAAATGATGACCTTCCTCTCAAAAGCCTGCTGGTATGCTGCAGTAAGTTCTGTAGGTTTTGTCCTATTCCAATATGCTTTTGACATCCGTAATCTGTAGCTTTATCTAATTTTATTCTTCTCCCTCTCATTTCACAGATTGAAGACTCTACCCTCGAGTTATACGAAAGTATCATTAAAGCAGACAACATCCAAGTGAACATAGAGGTGTTTGCGGAGCAAATCACGCTCTTTGACTACATTGAGGCTTGGCGGATGAAAGTGTGGGACCATGCATATGCTAGAGTATTCAAGGGCACTAACTCATTCAAGAAGTCAGAGTTCTTCAAGGAATTCAAGGGCTCCGCCTTTGCGGTGAAGCGGACCATTTATAGGTATAAGACCTAATCCATTCTCCTTGACAATCTGTAATGGTTTTTCAGAATCAGTTGGTGAGATTCTATGGCTAAGCAACGTGTTTGTGACCAGGTATTTTATGTTTGAACTTTACGCAAAGAAAGCCATTTCTAAGATGGATTTACCGCCATTTTTGAAGACATGGCTAGATCGAACTTCAGATGATTGTATGTTCACTATTGCCCAAGACAAGAATTGGCCCACTGGTCATCTTCAATCAAGTGCATGGTATCTAGACTACAGTGGTGGATTCGTACCTGCTGAAGAAGAAGTTCTTTTCAAATCCATCAAGGAGAGCCCCCTAGTAGAGACCGAGTTACCAGAACTTGCAGGCCTTGATGTTGATGTTAAGGAGAAGGCCTTGAAGAGGCGAGAGTTAGCTGATAAGAAGAAAAAAGAGAAGTGGGAAACAGCAAAGAGGAAATAAGAAGAGAACAAAGTGAAGAAGAGAGACCGTAAGGCAGAGAAGGCTAAAGTGGATGCCAAAGTAAAGAAGAAGGGGAGGAAGAGGAAAGCAGACACTCCGGTGGTTGATCAAGCAACAAGCGAAGGAGCCGTGAAAGAAACTTCTTCAAGCTTTTCACTCACCCGATTGCACCTGTTGCATAGGCTACCACCTCCACTTCCAAACCTGAATGCCATGGTCACTATTGACCAGTACATCTTGAATGCTTCTGTCCCTACTCTCGATGGGTCAAAACCATTCAAAGACGTGCTATCTCTTCTAGAAAAGGTATTACGTGCAATTTTGGTCGATTTTATATATCTCCTTGTAACTTTCGACAACCTCCAAACTTGTTCTCTATCACACCATTGCAGGTCATTCCATTTTTTGGTTTTAATTCTCCTAACGGTTGTTCACTCTTACCTCTATAGAGCATGCCTCAAACAAGAGACGCTTCTTTGATGGAGTGGTTACAGGCAAAGTAGCCGTGGACCTGATAATTTTTGATGTCCCGGAGGGTTTACAGGTCCCAACCGTTTCCACACCCCCAACATCCGTTCCAAAGTGGAACACATTCTCCTCTTCAGATCTACAAGCCGTTTTTGACTTTGCAAATAACTATCTACACGATGTTGGTGCTCTTCTTGTGATGAATCCCTTGAGCCGGGACATCAAGTCCTTCTTCTTGGGACACTGCAAATCCTTTGGATTTAAATCTGAGATGGAATGGTGGGTCGGGAATAGATTGCATTTGACATCGCCTATGGACCCCTCTGGCACGGTAAGCCCTCTAACATGGATGGTGGTCAATCCTTTCAACTGAATTTGTGCTCAAATTTTGATACTCGTCGAGATCTTTATGTAGACCTTGCGCTTCAAAATGTCGCTATATGTGAAGGATACGATTGGGCGATCTACCTCTCAGTTCAAGTTCTAGCACGTTCCAACTCATGCAGCAATTAATGTGGATGTTGGCAAAGACGACCTTCTTCGCAATTTCTGCAATAAGGAGGATCAAACTATGAATGGCAATATCCCTTGGCATGGGCCTTGAGAGAAAGCACAGCCCTTCATGCAAATGCTGATTGAAGGGACTACCTCATCTGGTGATGTCATTGTTGATTGCACTGCATCTATAGGTTAGTTAGTTTTTTCATCCAGAAACCAACATTTTGTGCTTTACATTTGTTTTATTCTATGAATTTTTGAAATTGTTGCTTTGGCATCTGTTCTTCTCCGCAGGTGCTAGCATCTATGCTTGTCGAGCTACTAGGCGGCATATAGTGGCCTTGGAGGAGGATAAGCCTATTTTTGATGCCCTCCTTGCTCTGTTAAGCCGGCCCTTTGCAAATCTCCCCCCTACACCACAAAGCTCTAAAGCTTCTCAAGTTGATTTGGACGACGAGGAAATGCCAATCCCTAAAGTGAAAAAGACTAACCAATTTAGTACATAAGTTTGCCCCTATACTTTTAACCTTTGCTAGAAGATTACTTGTTTAAACTTTCTCTCATATTTGTTTTTTGCACTCTTGTAGGCAAGGTTCGAAAGTGAAGATGCCATCACACCCACCGTTCTTCGCAGATTTGAGATTCTTGCGCAGTCCTCCCCAAGCTTATCAGCTGCCTATATATTCTGAAGCAGCAGCCAAACACCTTGAGACTTCTAACCCAAACCCAGCTTCTAGGGCCCATAAAGCAGATCCACGCATTTTAATATTCATAGATCATTCTACAAAAGATTTTGTAGGTGAGTCATCAGACACTAATGAAAGCTCTGCATCCGTATCTTCTAGCAGTTCCTAAACCTGAGGAAATCCTCAAACTCTATCTATTGTATTTCCGTATACATATCTATATACTTCTGATGTTATTTCTCTGCATGGTATGTTGTCTTTTTTTAGTGGTCGCTCAAGCTTTTTATCCAAATAAATCACTTTGGAAGCCACGATAATTTTTGCCAACAAAAATTAGAAAATAGTTTGATATTTGGAATCCACGGTCATAGGTCCACAGTCAAAATTGCAAAAAAAAAACAAAAAAAAACAAGCTCACAGGCTCTCTAGCTCTTGGGCTCATGCTCCAAGGCTCACAAAATAGCACCCCCGCAAAAACATTGGTGCAATGTGCGGAATATGTTTGACCCTCAATCCTTTTTAAATGTCATTATCAAAATATACTACATGTAAACCTCACAAACTAATTCAGTTATGTTTTCAATGTGGTCCTTCTTTTCTTTATCAATTATTATGTGCCAATGTACAATGTGGAACATGCAACTATAACTTCAAGTATTCCTTTAAGTTTTATTGTAAAATACATTGATAGTTTGAAACACCAAGGTATACATAGTATAAGCAATTGTATTAACTTATTATTCTATTAGAAGATGCTACTAAAATGCTTTAAGCGCTTCAATGAAATTTAATGTAGTTTAATGTAGCTCAAGATTAAATATTGCATTCTCACAACAAAAAAATAATTAATTTTATTTTCCTATATCCTTTATATATATATATATATATATATATATATATATATTTGCATCCTAATTTACAAACCATCAACAATGTATTCGATACCAAATATATTGGTGCTCCGGTAGTCAAGAAGGTGACTGATCTCAAATATGATAACGCCTCATATACAACAATTATAGACCTCATTTAAGTACTTCTACATCATAAATGATATCATTAATTCATATTGTTGTAATATGCAAATGCGAAAGTGTGAAACATGCAATCCTGATTTGAAGAGGATTTGAACTTAGGCCTTAGGGTGCATGCCAAATTCAAGGGTTAGTATTATTATATTACAACTATACAAGCAAGTTTATGATTTTCTTAGATGGTGCTATATTGGAAAAATGAATAATCACCTATGTCCACGTGAGCTCGTTAATCTTTTCAAGACCAAACATGTATATTATGTAATATTCATTGATTTTTCAAAACAATTACGTTTTAGACATTCAAAAAGAAATATGGTTTTCATTGGAGTAAATCAATAGATTTTCATTGAACAAAGAAAAATGCTTGCATGCTTGTGATCTAAATATGATGGCATTGAATATCATTTAAATAAATAATTAATATTTATATTTTAAAATATATTGTTATAGTGAATCTTATGAATCTATTCAAAGTTCTGGATAGAACATTAGATTTGTAATAAGGACTCTTAGAAGTATTGGGTGATTCTTGGTTCTAAACTAGTTTACAATTTTTTTGATTGTGAATCATTCTAAGAATCAAGGGTGGGTATGCCGGCCATATATTACCCACCACAATAAAGGACTCACTCTACCTTAGGCAATGAATATGCATTGTGGATTTTTCAAAAATTTTACGGCATATGTATTAACATATATTAATGTCATCACACGTAATTTTACAAAATATCACTTTGTAGTATAGGTACCTTGAAACTAACAATGGAATTGTAAATGTATGCCACAAACTTATAACCAGAGAAATGTGGTAACGATAAGAAATTGTGCATATACAACTTGTTTTATAAAAAATTACATAATCAATCAACAATCTTGGAGATTACAATTTTGATTGAATTGAAAGAAGGAATACTATGGTTAGACTCTTAATAATATTTACTAATCAAGCATATTAAGACTTTATTAATACAATTACAAGCGATTCACTTGTGTTTTTTGAAGAATGACCAATTCAGTCTTTTTAGGTGAAGATAAGAATTCCAAGAGTGTTGAAGATTACAAGAATTAAAATAATGGCTAGCACCCAATCTTTGGAGCAATCCTCTTGTTGAAGTTTTTGTCCAAATTGGACGCATGATATACCATTGGAAAGCTCTCAGCGGTACCTATCTAATGGTATACTATGAAATATATAGTAGCGGATGCACGGCTAGGCGGACAGGTAGATTGGCAAACATCTTAGTGGACCCCAATCTTTGAAAGGGTCCCACCGTCGGAGTTTTTGGCCAAATCGGACGCATAATATACCATTGGAAAGCTCTTGACAATACCATTCCAATGGTGTATTATGAAGCACATAATAGCGGACGGACGGGCACACAGGCAGACGGCTAGTCGGACGGCTGGGCGGACTACAAACTGGCAGACGGCTTGGCTGACCCCAATCTTTGGAAGGGTCCCTCTGTTGGAGTTTTTGGCCAAATCAGATGCATAATATACCATTGGAAAACTCTTGACAATACCTTTCCAATGGTATATTGTAAGATATACATTAGCAGACAAATGGCGAACGGCTTGGCGGACGAATGGCGGACGGGGCATTGGTCAAGGCAGACGGGGCGTCGTTCAAGTCAGACAAGTCGGTTGGACTGTTGATTAGGTCAAATGGAGTGGCGGTCAAGCATCATTTGAGGCAGACATGGCATCGATCGGGGGCGAATTGATGGGCCGAGTGGCCTATAGTGATGCGCAGATTTTACCATTTACTTGATAAATATGAAATTCAAATGTCACGGGACGTCCGAGGGGTAGTGGACATTGGACGTTGGACGTCCGGACGTAGCCGCGAATGCCGGACGTCCGGACAGCCCTGGCATGCACCGCATATTGTGAAGATACTTTGTAGTATTTGAAGCTAAGTTTGGTAGTCAGCATTCCATGGTCCGTATCTTTTGACATAAGTATAGGTAATTTTATATGATTTTTTATTATATATAGTAGAGTAGGTGGTGTGGATTGAAGTAAGGTGATTGGATTTTATAGAGTTGTTTTGGGAGTATTTCTATATTCTGGATGTAGTCATTTACCTAGCAAGTGCACTTTTTTATATTATTTAATAAATTTTTGATTCAATGATACATGTGTTATTGTGTATGTTGGCATCATTTCATTATCAAACTATGTAACTAAATTATGTCTTTTAAAAACACAGTACAAGTTGAAAAAATTGGTAGTGGCTAAGACCACTTGTCACAATTTCAGATAGAAGGCCAATTGGTTGTTTTAACTTTCCTACCTCTAAAGTTCATTGAACAACATCAAGTCATGTGTATCTCATAGCCGCTCATACAAATTCAATGGGAATCGAACTCAGACCACCTGGATGAGATAAATAGCCTCTTACAACCAACCGTTCAGCTCATAACTTGGTGTCCAAAGATGACCATACAACATATTTATATGGAAATGACTGTTGTCACTTTGATCAATAATTAGCCCGGCACACACAAATTGCCTAAAACTCCTATTTTAATGGAAGATGCAGATATAAACTAAAGAATTTAGTTCCCCTAAACTTATAATTATTTCAACTCAAGTTCAATTTTTGAAGCACAAAATAGAACACTGTTATTTTGGGAGGTTCCCTATCTCCCAAAGTAATGAATATGATGTTCTTGCCGCCTTTTGCTTATTGTTCCTCTTATCTTAAATCTTGTGCAATATACTTATGTGCCTTAAATCTTTGATGGTTTAGCTATATTATTCATTTCATTGGAAATTTACCTTCTTGATTGCATATGTAGGCACCAAGCTGCAATGAAGTTATTATAGGCTACTTGCAATACCAAAGAGGCAACATCTTCACATATTTGTAAAAAATACAGGTCTTATAGATGTATGGTATTATAAATTTATAGAGTATCATTGTGATATGTTTTGTGTTAGTGACTAAAAAATGTGATTGAAAAGAGTTACATTCTTTCTTGCATTTTCTTTCTCTAGTATAATTGTCTCTTGTGCATCTCAAAAATCATATGTACTCATTTTTAATTAGTTGCTTAACCATATTAATGCATTACTACAATGCATCATGTTCATTAAGAATGTATGAAAAATTTGACTGTAGCTTATGATGGAAACTATCAAAAGCCTTAGTTACCTCAATTACAAACCAAGCACACAATTCTAAAAAAAAAAGACTCTCACTTATCTAGAATGTCACTTGCTTCAATTATAATTCACAAAATATCTTGGTGGAGATATGAATGGTTGCAATTACATAGTGCTCAAGGTCTTGCCAAAAATGTGACTCAATACTTTTAAAAATATGACTACATTCAATATTAAAATTATTAATAACATTCCATATAAACTGCCACATCATCCAAAAATATGACTCATAAGAGTCATATTTCAAGTTACCAAAAAATATGACTCATAAGGGTCATACTCTACATCATTCAACAATACAACTCACAAAAGTCATTTTTCAATAGAAAATATGACTCACAAGAGTCATCTTCTATAACCATAGAAAAAAAGACTCACAAGAGTCATACTCCACATCAACAAAAAATATGACTGACCATAATTATATGCCACATCAGCCAAAACATGATTCACCATAGTTATGAATATTCTACATCAGCCAAAAATATGACTGCACACAGTCATATGCCATGTAGGATTTTTTTTCCTTTTCCCGGGCACCTCAAGAAAAAGTCAAGTGTATCAAGGATAGTCAACATATATGCTACGTTGGCAACTTATTTCTAATTTTGGCTAATTATAGTCTCCAACCTATATGACTGCAAATATGACTCATGTTTGAAGCAACTCATTGATAATAATTGGACCCAATTATAGCGCAAATCATCTACAATGAATTTTGCATGCGTCATATTTTGAAGTTTTATGATTCATTGCAGTCATATTTTGCAGTCATAATACATCATTTTTGCTGTAGTGCGGGAATTTAGAGTTGAGGGACGCCCTGTCTAGGCTTGCTGGGGCAGAGATTCTTTGTATGGCATAAGAATGTGAAGTGTACCTTTCGGAGGGTAGACAAGAGGATGCAGACAATGATCTTGTGAAATTGAACAGAAATTAACGGGGTAAAGAGAGTTAGCATTCTTTTTCAGCTACCATATTGGGCAATGAGGTCCACTTGTTGCGTTTGTGTATTTATTGAAATTGTGAGAGCTTAATGCTTGTTTCTGGCACGTGATTTACAAATTTAGGCTGAACAAATCAAGTATGTGTGGTGCATTGCATTAGTAGTATCCGTGTTGTTTGCAAGCTAAGTATAGAATTCCACGTTTGTAAAGATGCTATTGATGTGTGGGTAGTTGGTAGAAGCACATTGAAAGTTTTTTTGCTCAAGTGAGTTTTTTTCTTTTGTATTATAAAAGAAAAGGTTGTTGAACTTATTCATTAATTTATGAGAAGAGTTTCCTGCCGCTATAGTAGGGAGACCGGATTGCCTGTGCCAAGTCGGTGTCGATATGGTCAAGTCTCTATTTTCAATTTCATGGACCTTGAAGTAGCTCGGTCCAATTGCTTGTTGGAATGTGGCTTTGTCATTGGTGTTGCCTACCTTTCCTTTGCTTTAGTTGTTGACTATCTTGAGTGTCAAGTGCGTTGTACAAGTTCACGATCTTGCTTCTATAGTTTGATTCCATTTGTACTTTGGATTGTACATAGACCATCAATTTTAATTATAGTTTCAATTTCCATTTGCGTTCATTTGCATTAATATAACAAAAATTAAAAGAAAATCTGCATTTGGAGGTGTTGCAGGAACTTCCAGTACAACTAGATGCTAGATGTCATGCATTGTGAAAAGAACATGTGCAACAACATCTTGAAGACCTTCATAGGTGAGAAGGACAATGCCATTGTGAGACTGGATCTGCAGCAAAGGGGAATTCGATTGCAACTGTGGCTGTAGCAACGAGGTTCTAATGATAATCATTTGTGGGTTCTTAATGCTCCATATGTTCTCTCAGTCGCTGATAAGCAGGAGCTGTTTAGTACGTTGAGTTCTATCCAAACATCGTCAGGTTATGTGTCAATGCTTCACACAAAAACCAAAAATGGGAAGCTACGTGGTTTGAAGTCACACAATTACCATGTGTTGCTACAACAAATTTTGCTTATATGTCTTTGAAATGTAAGGAACAAATGAGTTTTGGGAGCTGTGATGCAGGTAAGCAAGGTTTTCCAGCACCTATGCTCAAAGGTGGTCAACCCAGATAATAAAGTGCAGCTCATGCAAGATGTTGCCGAGGCTTTGGCAACAAATGAAAGAGAATTTCCACCATCTTTCTTTTATATGATGGTGCATCTAATTCCAGTGCACTTGGTTCAGGAACTATATGTATGTGGTCTTGTGCATTTCAGGTGGATGTATCTATGCGAGAGATTCTTTAAAGTATTGAAGGGCTTCATGCAAAATTTGGCAAAAGCAAACAGAAGCATGACTCAAGGTTATCAAGTGGAAGAGGCTCTTGGTTTTGTAACAGAGTATATGATGGAGTACAATCCAACAAGTAGGCGGGTTTGGGATATCATGGAAGATCCTTCTATGACAGATGAAATTGTGGAAGGAAAAGGGAGAGTTCAAAAGCTGTCAAAGCCACTAAGGAAGTGGATGTATGAGTTTGTTCTTGACAACGTTGGGCAGTTGCAAGTGTATCAAAAGTAAGGTTCCCTGTCCTGTCTGGTTTGGATGTGGTAGAAGTAGGGGAAGAAAAACTTCCATTGGATTTCCCTTGCATTGTAATTTCTCAGCTCTATAGTATCGTCAATTGAAATTTAATTTTGTAATTTTGAAACAATGAAGCATGTATGAGGTACAATTTGCATCAATTTGTTTCCTTCAGAAATTGAGATTGTGTGCAGTCTCTTGAGGTTCCAAACTTTTGTCATTGGAGTCATGGTATGTGATTATTGAATGAACTAAGTGTGGAACTGAAATCCTATGCCTCAGTGTGTATAGAAATTGCTTTTTAAAGTAACAATGGTGTGTCACTCCACATTCGAGCAGGTGTTGTGGCATTCTTAAATACAGCAAGGTCAATAGTTGGTACCGAAATTAGTTGTCGTCAGTTTGGGTAAGGTATTTTTGTATCTGTGGGAGTAGGTGAATACATCATCTGAGTTCTTGCGGAGGACCAAAGAGTTAGTGTTATAATTCTCATATCTTCTATGCACCTCAATTGACAAAACAGTGGGTTCCATTTTCTTTTTATGATGTGGAAGTCAATATGAGGACTACCATATGGCCATCAGTGAAGAGCGTGGATAGTTCAAGAGGCAAAACCCTCATAAGCGTGGCCAAAAAGTGATTCCGTTTCTAGTGAAACTGGAAGGACAAGTAGGGCTTTACTCTAGCAAACTTTAACCGTCCAGTGCCTTTTGGTCTTGATTCATTTGCTTTCCAGGGTATATGCACGGTTGAGTGGATCACTTTTTGTGTCACACTACTAATTTCAGGAAGTACTTTGTATTGCAAGATGAAATTGACCTAGTAACCTACATCATTGAATGTAAAAATTTGTACTCACATAGATAACTTTATTGTGTTGAAGATTACACTTTATTTTTTTGAAAATTATTTTAAATTGTAGAAGTTAGGGACTTCTGAAGTTTGGATATGGACTATGGCAAACAGGAAATTGAATTTCGTTTTGGGTTTTTTAATGAAGAAGAACAACATATTATTAGAATACCAACTTACTATATGATGTGTTTTAAGTTTAGAGACCTAGAAGTCATTTCCTTTCAAGTAAAATCATTTGTAAAAGTGCACTTATGGACTTTTTCAAGGTTTGTTTTCAACCTTTTTTTCCAAAGTCCATATAAGGGTCCAAAAAAGGTCTTTTTTCAATTTTTTTTAAAACCCCATATGAGAGGGAAATCTCTAGGTGTGCGTCAGGTTCAAAATACAAATTTCAATGTTTCACCAGAGTTTTCAGAGTGGGTAGGCAAGGATAGTGTGACCTCGCCTATCCGTTCGATGAATTCCATTCGTTAGGGTTTAGGGTTTAGGGTGGGAGCATCCCACAACGGCTCTTGTGGGTGCATTTGTTTTTAGCGATGGAGTTCTGGTCGTGTGCGCAATGTGTGTTCACGTCTCTTGTTGTGACTGCTTTGGGCTATGGCAGATTCAGCCTAGGAAACTATGTTAGTTTAGGAGCAGATCACTCCCGGTGTTGCTTGAATTTGGCGTGACCTTTTTGCAGGGTTCATTGTGAGAAGTGGGTGTGGTTGATCTGCAGTGCTTCGGCGATTGCATATTCAGTTGTGTTCCTTCGTGTAGTGGTTGGTTGAAGTGTTTGATTTAGTATAGAAGTGTCTATTGGTTTTGCTTCAGTGTCCTTCTTGATCTGTAGGGTTTATAATTTTGGGATTAGGTGGTCTTAGGATTACTACTTTCGGTGAAATCAAAGTGAATTTTCCTGTTGATGGCCTGTCAAGTGTTTGGCTTAGGATTTAGGGGTCTGGCTATCTGCGTGAGTGTCCTTTTCGATGTGCAGGACTTGTTATTTGAGGCCATCTCTCTTCTCGTTAGTGGTTTAGGGTTTCGAGATGGAGTCGTCGTCCTGGTTGCAGAAGGCCTCTGAATTGTTAGATTTTGGCTTCCAAAAGACAGCGTTCTTGCTTGACTGTGCATAGCAATGTGTAGTGTTTATTGGCTTAGGGTATGACAATTGTTCTTTGCTGACGCACAAAATCTGTAGGTTTTCTTGGATGGGGGTATCTCATTTTGTTCTTTACGTTTTGAAGGTATTTTTTTCTTAAAAAATGGGGAGTTCTAGAGCAGTCACAAGAAGAAATGGGGTCATACGTCTTGGTCCTGATGAAAGGCTTCGGAGAGAGAGGGAGCGAGAGCGGCAACGAGAGTGTAGAATTAGAAAGAGGACTGTGGCAGCTTTGCAAAAACGTGTTGTTCAGGAAGACATCAGGGAGAGGGAGAACTCCTCTTCATTTGGGGCGAGATTGAATCAAAGACGTGTTCGTCGCGATGCAAAAGTCATCATTGATGTTGTCTCGGAAACTTTGAATAATTCTGCAGACCTGCTTCACCAAGAAGCCGTTCTGCAGGCAATTTGGTCAAATGGACTTGCAGCCATTGTTTTGCCAGAATCTTGTAGGCTTGCAGCTCAGCTTCAGGCTCAGAAGGAAATTATAGCCGGTTTGATGCAATCACTGTCGGAGGTTGAGAACACAAAATGTAGGGCTGATCTTGTGACAAAGCATGCCATCTTGACAGCAGCAGTGAGCTCAGGCGCTTCCACATCGAAGAGAGAGAAGGCACGTTTGTTGGGAGTTCATCCTCGCAATGTACGATCAGCAATGCAACGGTGGAGTTCAATGGAGAGCACAGAACAAATTGTTTGGGCACTCTCAGTGAGAAAATTGAGAAGAGATGCCACTAGCAAATCTGTGAAGGCAGCAGTGATCGCCTGGTGGGTTGCTGAAACTCGTGCAAGTCCAAATCGTAAAGAAGTTGTGAAGCACTGGATTGCCCTTGGTGTTCGAGAGAGACACCATTGCCAGTACTTGCTTGAATCACAGGTATGTTTTTCAAAGTCCACGTAAACCCAATTGTTTGACACTGTATTGAACTCTGTACACTTGTAATGTCTGGAGAAACTTTGGGTGTGTAGGTAGAGTTGCTTGGAAGTATCAAGGAGTTAGAGATGGCGTAGGATTTACACAGAATCATACATAAATGGTTTTTGGAACTTGGGGGTCTACGAGAAAGAACAGGGAGTTAGATTGGTTGTAGGGTTTACACAAAACCGTAAGGAGAATGTGGTGGCACTGTAATGAAGTCTTATTGATTTCAAAAGTAATTTGGTAGCACATATGGATCTTAGGGGTGAAGCATGAACTCTTATATATTTCAACGATCAGTCATAAACTTGTATTCCGGTTCGAGTAGGTTTAGTGAGAGTGATGGAGTTTGTGATTAGTCACAGAGGGTATTACAATCTTGCAGGCACAGCAATGGAATCCCGTTGTTCTAGGAACTCACAGTGTACTATAAATGTGTTCTAGGGTCACAAATTTACTTGTATGCTGTTTAGGTGAAGTCATTGAGACTTGGGGTGCATACCATTGTCTTCACGTACTTTATGAACACAATTCCAACTTGTAGAGAGGAATGATGAACGCGTAGTGGCTAAGGGCACGTGTTGGAACTCTGGACGTATTTGCATGGATCATATTTACTCATGTGTGCTCTTTGTGTGGCGGATGGAGTTCTACTTACGATTCCAAGCAGCAAATCCAAAGGTAATTATAGGTAAGCAAATGTTTGATTCCTTCCAACCCTGGTTTGTGAAGAAACTGAAAGAACGAAATGTTTGTTGTTGTATATATCATGTGGAGATGGAGGAGTTGAGGGTGGCTTTTAATTACATGAGAGTGAAGGCTGGGTTGCATCCTCTGGAGGGTTGTTTATGTGACTGTGAGGACGTTTGCCAATCTATAGTTGAGGGGCACTGCTGTGCTAGTCAATGCACCTTTTCTAGGGTGACAGCCATGCTTGAGGCTATACTGTGCCCTAAAATTGATGACAGTGAGTGGCATGCAAGGGAATGCGTTTTTGGGGAGTGTCTTAATTGTGGTGTAGATTTTTTACCCATCTGCCCAATGGAAGAAGAGGGATCCAACGATAAACTTGTGAAGTGGAGGCATTTCGCTCTTGAGACTATCACTACTAAGAAGGGACTGGAGAGGAAGAAGTTGCAATTGGTTTACAAAGAAACAACCTCGGATGAACTGGTGATGTACCTCAAACCAAAGTTGCAAGCATTTGCACGACACACTTTTGTGGCAAAATGGGAAGATGAACAGTTTAAGACATGCATGGCAAATTTCCCGGCTGATACCATGATTTCGGTCATAGATTTTGCTGAAAACTATTCCTTTGAGGTCCAGAACAAAGTTCAGTCCATGCATTGGCATAGTTATCAAGTCAATATTCTTTTGCTTATTTTGTGGGTCAGAAATCCACACCCTGACCTTGAGGATGAGAGTACTCAGAATATAATGCAATACCACTTCTATATCAGTGATGACAAAAAACATGACAGCTATTTTGTTCAACATTGTTTACAAATGCATTGGGACTCAGTTGTGGAGGGAGGCTTCACTCCAAAAAATCATTGGATATGGAGTGACAATGTTCAGGGCAATTCAAAAGCAGAATTCCATGGTACTTTGTCAGCCGATATCCAGAGATCAGTAACGGCTGCATTTGTGTTTGGTCGTTCTTTGGGTCTGGTCATGGGAAAGGACCTCATGATGGTGCAGGGGCTGTATTGAAGCGGTACATGCACAATGCTCAACTCAATGTGCACGGGCCAAAGCTACAAGATGCCGAGACTGTAGTGTGGTTTCTGAGGGAGAAGTTGAGTGTTAGGCCCGAATCTTGCTACTCAGGTGAGAGAACACCGGTACAGCGAACTTTTTGGCACGTCCTCGAAGAGGATGTGGACAAAGAGACAGAGTACGATTGTCAACCCATTAAGGGATGCCGAGATGTGCATCAAATTTGGTCTGTGGGTAAGTTGGATGTGCACAAGCTCCTCAAAAGAGGTTTGGCATGCTTTTGCCCTCCTTGCATTGAATCCAATTGGGAGTTCTGTGAAAATTCAGTTTGGACTGGGTCATGGGAAGTTGAGGTCTTAGTTGTCCATCAGCTTGGATATGTCCGTAAGGTTGTCAATGCTGCATTTGACGAGGAGAATTGGGACGAATTTGGCGTGAATGGTACATATTTTGGGTCTTTACTTGAATTAGGGGACAATTTTGTTGTTTTGGCTGCTGCTGATAATGAAGAAAATGTGAATTTCCATTTGCTCGTTTGCACCAGGAAGGTTTTTACCTGTACTGAGCCATTTCAATGCAAGTGGGGTGAGTCATTTGCCATAGGTGACAAGATAATTCAAGGAAGGTACTTCCAAAGGTTTGGATCCGGGCCGCAGTCTTATGTTTTTTTGCGAAAATCGCACTTGGCTCATCACAATGTTGAGTACATTAGAGCTATTGAATTTTCCATGCTTCAATGTAACCACCGTGTTTCAGGGAATGACGTTGTTTACAAGCTCCCTGTGACAGTTGAGGAGGCCATTGACGAGTATGCACAGTTCTGAGCAAGTGTCAAGAATGCAGTTTTCAGCTTAATGATGGCTTATGTCCCCTGTGAATTGACAGCTTTGTGCCCATTAGGTTAAATCACTTCTGTTTTGATGGGTTTGGGATGGAATGTCATGATTAATTGCACGGGATTCTCAAATAAGAATGATTACTTAAGAAGATTAATTAGTAGAGATCCCCAAATCAGTATGATGGGCCAACACATCATGACACTTGAATCTTATTGTATATGCCTAAACCCTCCCAACCTGGGCAATGACTGCTGTGGAAGTACCGCCACTTTGGCCAAGTGGCCTGCACTGTGGCAAAACGGGACTGCTCTTTGGCCAAGACAGCCATTTTGGAGCGTTTCCTTCTCCCGTTCTTCTCCCTTGCTTGGGGCGTCTGAGCTGCAGGTGTGGTGAATAGGGGTGGGGGTGTTGTGCAGCACCCCTGTTGACGATTCGGCCTCCACATTTGTGAAATTGGAAGCACAGCGGTGGTGGATTGCACGCCAGCAAAGGGAGCATCAAAGCGCGTATTTGCCTTCCAATTGAAGGTGGGCGGGCGATGCGTGTGTGCGTCGGCATTAGAGGAAGTTTGCCATTTCTGGAATTGGAAGTTTGGCGGACTAGCAACTTCTGCTCCTACGCTTATGGTATACTCCACTCGTGCTGGGTTGTGGATGTTTTTCTAGGGCTGTTGTGAAGGCCACGAGGTTGTTTAGGGTTGAAGTTAAGTTGGGCGCATGCATGCTGGGTTTGGGGTTGTTGTTTGGATTTACAATTTGGGCGCATGCTTGCTGGGGTGGGGGCTGGTGTAATGGTGCTCATTTTGGGTTGGGGCTGCTCTTTAGGCGTTTGGTTTGGGCGTATGCTTGCTGTGGTTTGGGCTGTGGTTTGGCTTCTGGCGCATGACTTGCTATATACACAATTGATTTAGGCGGGGTATGATCCAGTTGTTTAAAGGTTCAATTCGAGTTGCTCCCAATGAGTTTCACACGTTTCATGATCGGTTGTATTGTCCCGTGCGTCTACCATCTCACAGCATTTGTTTTCGTGTTAGACTTCGGTGAGTTCAGAGTCCTCGGTGGAGAGCCCCGAGTCCATTGTCAATGGAATGCCACATGACGTTCTTCTGAACAACATTTGGCCTCGCATTGCCAGACATGTTTGGGATGTAAATCGGGGGACTCCACAGAGGGAGGCACGGCTGTGGGTGGGTAGCATGTTGGCAGCAAGAAAAGTGAACGACAACTGGAGGGCTATAGCTGAAGGTTCTTTAGAGGGTGCAGCTCTCCATGCATGCATGATTTATGCTCACCAGTTTGCCCGGGGCAATTGCATGCAATACTTACAGCTGCACTTGCAGAGAATGCTCAATCTTCTTGGAAACTCCACTGTGATTACGTTGGAGTATGACAGGGCTCTGTTGGGCGACATTGGCAGCCTCTCCAATCGGCAGTTGTTTGAATTGGTGAGGCTCCTTCGACGAGTGAAGAGGGATGTTCACTATTTCACTTACTTTAATCTCAGACCTGTCAGCTTTGGGTACTATGTGGCTCCAGTATCTGCAGTGACTTTGTTGGATCAAACGTAGGTATAGTGACTTTTTTTGCTCCATTTTGTAAAAGTCAGCCTAGGGTATATAGGAAGCAACAACACTTTTGGTATAATATGGTACATAGGTAGAATAGGGAGAATAGGGTATATAGGAAGTATAGACAGTTTTGCAGGATATGGTTTAGGGAGAATAGGGACACTAGCGACAATATGCAAAATAGGGCAATTTTATTCAAGGAAAAAGGTAGGATCCTGTGTACAACTTCACCCTTTTGAATGCAGTGAATTTTTTGGACTCACATGATGCATTCAAGTTTCTGGATTCACATGATGCATTGAACTTTTTGGACTCTCACATGCTGCATTCAGTTTTAGGGAGCACAATTTGCTTCAATTTAATGAAAAACATAGTCATTTTGGAGATGGCAATCTTGTAAGTCCTGTTGAAGTTAGAGAGTGACTTTAGTTAGGAGTTGTTTGTAGCCAACCAAGGTGTTATTAGAGAGGGACAGCGTGATATTAGAGAGGGACAGTGGGATATTAGAGAGGGGCAGTTTTCTATGTTGATATAACCCATAAGATTAGTCATGGCACTTGTTAGTAGAGTAGTATAAGAGGGCAACCCCTTGCTTGGGTTTTTTACCTCTTCCTTGTACTTGTTTGTGTCCTCTTTTCATTGGAATACAAAGCCTTTGTGTTTTTTTTACAATAGGTTATGGGCCCACTCATGTGAGTTGCTATTAGAGGTGAGATCGCTTTGCAAAGGCGTGTTGGAGGTGCACTGCTGAAGTTGAGAGCAAGTGGAGTTGGAGGTCGTTTTTGGAGTTTTTTTAGCAAGATCTTATTCTTTGAAAAGGTATTTTTTTGCATCAAGTGTTATTTTTATTGTGAATTATGGTTGTGAGATTTGAGAGCCATTGAGGGTTAATTTGAGTTGTTGTGATCCTTTGGAGTCACATTGGAGAAATTGCAACCACGTGAGTGTTGGTTGTGTGATTTGAGAGCCATTAAGGGGCTGATTTGAGTTGTTGTGATCATTTGGAGTCACATTAGAGAGATTGCAACTGCGTGAGTGTTGGTTGTAAGATTTGAGATCCATTGAGGGCTAATTTGAGTTGTTGTGATCATTTGGAATTACATTGGAGAGATTGCAACCACCTGAGTGTTGGTTGTAAGATTTGAGAACTATTGAGGGTTCATTTGAGTTGTTGAGAACTTTATTAGAGTAGGAGACGTGGCACTATGGCCATAGGTGAGGGAGAGGGTGTTCGGATCATTGACAAGTTCAATGGAGAGAACTTTGGCTTGTGGAAGTTCAAGATGAAGATGATCTTGGCGGAAAAGGACTTGTGGGAGATTGTGGAGGACTCCGAGGAGCCTCCTCCTTCCGACGCTGATCCCAAGGCCAAGAAGTCTTACGAGAGGAGGGTGAAGAAGGCCTTCTCCATGATTGCTTGCAATCTTGTGGATAGGCAACTTGCACACGTTCGATCTTGCAAGGGACCGGCAGAAGCATAGAAGGTGCTTTGCAACATCCATGAGACTAAGAGTTTGTCCAATATTTTCTTTACTCGCCGCAAGTTTTTCACGTGCAAGATGCAAGAGGGAGAAGACATGCTTGATCACATCAACAAGGTCAAGGGGTTGGCGGACCAACTTGTTTACTTGGAGGCACCTTTGACGGATGGAGACATTGTCATGACTCTTATCGAGAGCTTACCCACTTCTTTTGAGTATCTCATTACGGCTTTGGAGACAAGATCCATGAAAGAGCTCACCCTTGAGTATGTGACGGCAAGATTGATGCACGAGGTATCTAAGAGGAAGGAGAATGAATCTAACGAAGGAGGGGCAACTCTTATCTCACAACACGGGAAAGGAGAGGCCTCTCAACCACGCAAAGAGACACGTACATACTACAATTGTGGTCAACCCGGCCATCTTGCAAGGAATTGTTGGAAGTCTAAGAAGGAGAGTGCCAACAAAGCGACAGTCATTGAAGTGGAGGAGGATTTTGCATTTGCGGCAAGTGATGGCTATGATGACCACAACATGATCAAATGGATTATTGATTCGGGGGCCACGCAACACATGATACCACAGAGACAAGCTTTTCTCACCTACCAACCCATTAGCAACCGCAAAATGTATTTAGATAACAATGGCATGGTGGAGGCCATTGGCATGGGATGCATTGTGGTGGAGGTCAATGTCAAAGGAGTGATGAAGAAGATTCGCATTCAAGATGCATTGCATGTGTCCAAGTTACATGCCAATTTGCTCTCAGTGAGCAAGTTGGTGTTACAAGGCTTGAAGGTGCAATTTAACAACCAAGGTTGTATTTTGGGGGCACCAAATGGAGAGCCGATTGTCTTGGCACCCAAGTAAGGCAACTTGTACCAACTTGAGTTCAAAACGGTGAATGGTTCAAGTTGGGCTTGTATAGCTCAAGATGCAATGGTGCAAGACACTGTGGAACTTTGGCATAAGAGATTGGGGCACCTAAATGTGAAGAGTGTAAAGGCTCTTTCAAGCATGGTGGGTGGCATGTAAGTGAAGAAAAGCGCTTGCGATTTGATGTGTGAGGCTTGCATTGAAGGCAAGCAAGCGAGGAAACCATTCCCGACCGAGGGAGCAATGAGGGCAGCCAAGACATTGGAGATTGTGCACTCCGATGTGTGCAACCCCATGAAGACCACTTCTATAGGTGGTGCAAGATATTTCCTTACCTTCATTGATGACTTTTCGAGGAAAGTGTGGGTATTCATGCTAAAATGCAAGAGTGAGGTGTTTGAGAGGTTCAAGGTATGGAAGGCCCTTGTAGAGAATGAGAATAGTCATAAGCTTAAGGTATTGAGATCGGACAATGGTGGTGAGTATATGTTCAAGGCATTTGAGGCCTTTATGAGGGAGCATGGCATTCAACATCAAACTTCAGCACCACACACTCCACAACAAAATGGTGTAGCGGAGCGTGCCAATCGTACGCTTGTAGAGATGGCTCAAGCGATGTTGCATGCACAAAGCCTCAAATATGAGTTTTGGGCGGAGGCTATATCCAATGCAGCATACATACGCAATCGGTGTCTCACAGTGCGGTACCATCGATGACACCACAAGAGGCATGGAGTGGAAGAAAGCCTAACATTGGCCACATGCGCATCTTTGGATGTATGGCCTATGCCTTGGATTTGAGCCCTCAGCGATCCAAGCTTGATGCCAAGGGCATTAAGTGCTTGTTTTTAGGCTATTGGGAAGATTCCAAGGCTTATCGGCTCATGAATTTAGAAACTAAGAAGATCTTTAAGAATCGAGATGTGACCTTCATCGAAGATAAGAGGGAGGGTAGCGAGTCTTTGGAGATGTGTCCAAGTGGGAGCAATGGAGACTTTGAGGTGGACAAATCTCCAAGTTTGCAAGAAGTGGTAACAGAAGACGAAGACGAGCTGATGACAACACTAACACCAAAGAAGAAAGTGAGTGTAGCTCCAAGTGATGATGGTGGTGAAAGAAAGACGTCCTAGGAGCCAAGATATCCCACAAGAGAGCGCAGGCCACCTGGAGAATGGTGGATGAACCACATTTTGCCACAACACCAAGTGGAGCGTGCAAATGTAGCGTTTGTGAGAGATCCAAATACCATGGAGGAAGCCATGAGAAGTGCAAATGCAAGCAAGTGGGAGCAAGCCATGCAAGCAGAGTACGTCTCGCTTATGAATAAAGGTACATGGGAACTTTCTTCTCTTCCTTCCGATCGCAAGAGTATTAGATGCAAATGGGTGTTTTGCACTAAGAAAGATGCCTTGGGCAACATTGTGCGCTACAAGGCCAGATTGGTAGCCAAGGGATATTCTCAAGTCGAGGGGGTGGACTTCAATGAGACCTTTGCACCTGTGGCCAAGTTTTGCACCATTCGATGTATGGGGGCCATAGGGGCAGCCATGGACTTGGAGATGCACCAAATGGATGTCGTCATGGCATTTCTCAATCCACACCTTGAGGAGGTCATCTTCATGGACCAACCCAAGTGTTTTGTTCAAGAAGGGCGAGAGCAACTAAAGTGTAAGCTCAAGAAGGCCATCTTTGGATTGAGACAATCAGGGAGAGTATGGTACATGGATATAGATGCCTTATTTGCAAAGACAGGTTACAAAAGAAGCCACGCGGACCATTCTCTTTACATCAAGCAAACAAACGAGTCCTTGGTGATTATCATCGTTTATATGGATGATTTGATCATCATGACAAACACCATGAAGATAATGGAGGAGGTCAAAGCCATGTTGAAGAGCGAGTATGACATGAGTGACCTTGGTGAGCTACACTATTGCCTTGGCATGGAGTTTCAAAGGCAAAGGGCGGCGCGCACCATTACCATGAGCTAAAGCAAGTACATTAAGGAGGTGTTGAAGCGCTTCAACATGGAGGAAAGGCCATTGGCACGCCACTTGATGTGCATTCGAAGTTGGAGAAGCTCATGGATAAGGAATATGAAGCTGTGAAGGTGGAAATGCAAGATGTGCCATATAAAGCTGCGGTGGGGAGCTTAATGTATGCTATGGTAGCCACAAGGGCTGACCTTGCATTTTCCATGAGTGTGGTGAGCCAACATATGGCCAAGAGCGGTCCAAAGCATTGGGCCGTGGTAAAGAAGATCATGCGGTACCTCCAAGGCACATTGGAGGTCAAATTGGTCCTTGGAGGCAAGAGTCTTGCATTGGTAGGCTTTTGTGATGCAGATTGGGTTGGAGATGCAAGCGATCGCAGGTCTACATCGGGCTATGTGTTTATGCTTGGAGATGGTGCCATTTCGTGGAATTCGAAGAAGCAACCCACTATTGCATTGTCTACCACCGAGGCGGAATACATGGCCATTAGTCAAGGCACAAGGGAGGCGATCTGGCTAAAACAGTTGTTGAGTGATGTTGGCCTTGAGCAAGAGAAGAGCACACCTATCATGTGTGACAATCAAGGCGCCATTGGCTTAGTAAAGAACCCAACTCACCATTCTCGGAGTAAGCACATTGACATCCAACACCATTTCATTCGAGAGAAGGCTGAAAGCAATGTGATAGAAATAAGGTACATACCTACAGAGCGCAAGGTAGCGGATGTGCTTACCAAGGCTCTTGTAAAGCCTCGCCATAAAGTTCTTCGCGTAGAAATGGGTTTGACATTGTTTGGCAACAAACAAAGTGGGAGTGTTGAAGTTAGAGAGTGACTTAGTTAGGAGTTGTTTGTAGCCAACCAAGGTGTTATTAGAGAGGGACAGCGTGATATTAGAGAGGGATAGTGGGATATTAGAGAGGGGTAGTTTTCTATGTTGATATAACCCATAAGGTTAGTCATGGCACTTGTTAGTAGAGTAGTATAAGAGGGCAACCCCTTGCTTGGGTTTTTTACCTCTTCCTTGTACTTGTTTGTGTCCTCTTTTCATTGGAATACAAAGCCTTTGTGTTTTTTTTACAATAAGTCCTACATCTGGGGTGAACATGGCATTGTAAGAAACTCTTGGGCGCCCAGTAAGTAGGTGGACTACCAAAAATTCAATTAATTGCTTTGCAGCCATTATACCCAAAATTGATTCCCTGCTTCAGGCGGCAATTTCAAACAATGGAGTTCATTTCAATGAGCATCCAATGGGGGGCATTAGAAGCCATGAAGACTATTTCATTTTGATGGAGTTCATTTCAATGAGCATCCAATGGGGGGGCTTTAGAACCCATGAAGACTGTTTTATTTTGAACTGTACAAAGGGCTCACTGGTATTTTTCTGTAAATGTTATTACAAAATAAATAGTATTGTTGGTATTGCAATAGAAGTTAGAATGGATTTCAAACCTAAACAAAGGGCAAACTTAAGTACTATCTCATTTTTTTTGGGCCTTGCATTCATTTACAATATGAATTAAATGAAAACAAAGGGCACATTTAAGTACTATCTCATATTTTGGGGGCCTTGCATTCATTTACAATACAAATTAAATGAAGACAAAGGGCACATTTAAGTACTATCTCATATTTTTGGCCTTGCATTCATTTACAATATGAATTAAATGAAAACAAAGGGCACACTTACTATCCCATTTTTTTTTGGACCTTGCATTCATTTGCAATACAAATGAAATGTAAACAAAGGGCACATTTAAGTACTATCTCATATTTTGGGGGCCTTGCATTCATTTACAATACAAATTAAATGAAAACAAAGGGCACCTTTCAGTACTATCTCATATTTTTGGCCTTGCATTCATTTACAATATGAATTAAATGAAAACAAAGGGCACACTTACTATCCCATTTTTTTTGGGCCTTGCATTCATTTACAATACGAATTAAATGAAAACAAAGGGCACATTTAAGTACTATCTCATATTTTGGGGGCCTTGCATTCATTTACAATACAAATTAAATGAAGACAAAGGGCACATTTAAGTACTATCCCATTTTTTTTTGGACCTTGCATTCATTTACAATATGAATTAAATGAAAACAAAGGGCACATTTAAGTACTATCTCATATTTTGGGGGCCTTGCATTCATTTACAATACAAATTAAATGAAAATAAAGGGCACACTTCCGTACTATCTCATATTTTTGGCCTTGCATTCATTTACAATATGAATTAAATGAAAACAAAGGGCACACTTACTATCCCATTTTTTTTTTGGCCTTGCATTCATTTATAATAGCAGCAACCACATAGTCCTGCCTATACTCTGATAAAAACAATAACGAGAGTACTAGCAACCACATAGTCCTGCCTATACTCGGATCAAAACAACACCGAAAGTAGAAGCAACCATGCAGTCCTGCCTACAAATGGCAAGCAAGAACAGAAGCCTAACAACGAGGACCCTTGTACAAACCTCAGACTACAAGCATAGTACGTACAATTTTCAACAAGTTCCAATTCTCATTGACACTGAATTTGGATTCCTTCGCTTCAAGGAACAGGAATTCCAGGAAGTTGCTCCTGGTAATTCCGAAAAAACAATCATATCTGCAAGGCCAATGTAGTGAACTTGGAGTTCAAACTCCATGCCTCCTTACTATCGCAATAGCTCCAGAACCACATAAGTTCATAGAAATGTCTATCCCAAGTTATATACAGTACCTTACAACTAAAACCATAAAACAAAATAAAAATCTTGTACAATTGCACATCTACTTCGGGGTGGCACCCTTGGCAGCGCAAGTCACCTTGGAAAGACTGACTCGTTTTGCAACAGGTTTCTTGCCACCTCTTCCAACTCACACTTTCTTCCCTGCTTGTTTTGTGGCCGCAGGACTTCTCTCGTCACCCTCGCCCTCGCTGCCCTCTTTACCGTCCTAAAATTTCTCTGCCCCTGGGCTGTTGCTCCCTGAGTCCTCTTCATCACTCCCCTCCTCAAATTCGTCCGATTTTTTGGAGTCCCTTGGGGTAACTTCTATATCTTCCACAGGCATAATTTTTTGACCACCCCGCCTCCGTTTGGGTGAAGGCTTTTCCACCTCAACTTCTGCGTTGACACCTCTTCTATGCTTTGGAGAGCGAGATCTCTTTTAGCTCCCCTCTCAACGCTCTCCCCCCTGTTGCTACGGTGATTGCTGGCTCTGCGAGTCGCAGCCTCTGCCCTTGGACCCTGTACTGATGTCTTAGTCGGACCCTCTACTCATGTCTTGGCATTGCCAAAATTCTTCTGCAAATTCTCTACAGATCTTGGTGTGAAAACCTGCTCTTCTATGCCTTTAGGATCTGCCTTGTTTCCGAGGAGTTTCTTGTGCTTGGGAGAGCTCTGTCCTCCTACTTCCAGGCCGTCGTCCTTCTCCTCTTCCTGTACTCGCTTGCAAGTATGAGTGAGTACCTTCAGCATGGGGTCCATTGGCAGCTCCAATTGCCGTGAAAAATCTTGGAAACTTCCAATTGAAGGACTCTGTGCGTGAGAATGTGTTGGCCAGTTGCTGTTTGTTGACAATGACCTCACGGTGCGACCTACATTTGCATTCAGAGGGAAAACAACTGAGCACAGCATTTATGCACTACTCATATGAAACACACACGCACTTCTATGAACATGGTGAACAACAAACAACTCTAAGTAAAGAGCATGAACTCCTCGAGACACACCCTAAACTAACTTTGACGTCCTCCTAAACTATATGAACAAATCTGTGCATCCGCCAATGCACTATAAATTAACAGAACTTGAAGTAGGGTACAGTGAGGGATTGTAACTGCTATGAATTAAGGGAAGTTGAAGTGCGGTATAGTGAGGAATCCTAACTGCTATGAATTCACGGAGTTAGAAGTAGGGTTCAATGAGAAATCCTAACTGCTATTGAATAAGGGAACTTGAAGTACTTTATAGTGAGGAATCCTAACTGCTATGAATGAACGAAACTCGAAGGAGGGTACGGTGAGGAATCCTAAGTGCTATGAATTCTCGAAGCTCAGAGGAGAGTATAGGGAGAAATCCCAACTGCTGTAGAACTGCAATGTAATCTTATGACCTAATTCTGAATGTTAATGACCAAATCTGAACATCTGTATAGCACATGAACTGTACTGTAGTCCCTTACAACATAAGTGACCTTCTGGTCAATTCCCTTGGGTCTTAGTGAACTTTCAGACAATGGCTTACGTTCTATGCACCTCTATGACACATATGGCCATTGCACACACTGAAAACTCAAAATACACCCTACGACTCCAAAAAGACTCCAAATTCTTTACAGACATTCACCCTTGCATACCATAAGCTCACTTGTATGACCTCTGCACACACTAAAAACTCAAAATACACCCTACGGCTCCAGAAAGACTCCAAATTCTTCACAAACATTCACCCTTGCATATCATAAGCTCACCCATATGACCTCTGCACACACTGCTTCCTCAAATACTTCCTACAGACTCAGAAATAATCACCCTAAATCCAAAAGCCATTCATTGCATACTCTAAGCCCTACCAAACTAATCCCGTCCCTAAACCCTAAACCCTAGAATTCAGATCCCAACTGTGAGGTCATTGTAATCACAGAATCTTACCTACAACCGGTACATCGATTATCTCACAATGAGCATAGAAAAAAGATAGAGGGGATGGGTGCAGGGTTAGGCGCTGATAGCTGGTCTTCATCCCCTTCAGTTGCTCATTGAGAGCAACTCTATGCAATTTCCACAAAGTTTGCTTCTTCACTGCAGTGGTCCACACCAACTCTGCGTTCTGGCTTTGCAAAGCAGACACCTCCTCATCCAAACTTCCTGATCCAAACAAATCCCGCAGGTGCTCAATAAACCCTTGTTGGGACTCCACCTTCTTGACCACGCCCACAAGATCTACAGACGCAGCAGCAATCTCAACTGAACTACTTGGCTCAGCACTCTTTAGTGCCGCCAATTTCTCCTCACACCTCTCACGTTCTTTCTGCAAGGCAATCAGCTTGGACGAAGAATTCTTGAGAAGTGTTTTGCCATACTGCACTTGCGAAGATATCCTCACAAGATCAATCTTCGCAGCGTCCTTTTCTGTACACAAGCGAGAAACAAGCGCATCCAATGGGGGAGTTTCTCTTTCCAAAATGGACAGATACTCCTCCCATTCCCCAATCGCCATAGCTCGCACGTCTACACCGGATCCCAACTCCACACCACTAGAGTGTCGACATTCAGAAGAGGCCAGCACTCTCTGATCTAAATCGGCAGCAATGGTGCCCACCTCGTCTTGGTCATCGGCGCTGACCTCCGGCATGTTCTTGTCACCAATTTTGATGGCGTCCTTCTCCTGGTTTATCCTCTGCAGTTGATCGCGGCAAGTCCACTCCGCTTGGACGCACCAGTTGACAGATTTCTTGCCTTTCTTCTTCTTGTACGCAAGGCCCTTTACTTCAGCAAGGTTGATCAACCTTGTATTTGGCACCTGAGTGTGCTGGTGAGTGATCATCCACAACCTTTCCACCCTCCTCACGAAGTCGGTATCCTCTGAGTATGAGTAACTGTAGCCATTGCTGCCCACCCGTTGCCCAAACAGCTCATCCACTTCTGATTCCTCTAAGTGTACCCCGAATTTCAAGCGCTTCGATGGTATCCCCTAGTTGCTCAAACCATAAGCCTTCTCAAACGCTGATCGTGTGATTGGGTTTGATCTATTCCAACAAAGAGAGGGCTGCTCCGCATACAATGGTTCAACCCACGAGAGAGAGGCAGCACCTTCCAGCTTCACCTTCTTCTTCTTCACGACACCAACCTCGCCACTCCCTAACCCTAATCCTTCCGAAATACTCATTGCAAGAATGGTACTTGAGTATCAAGACAAAGATTATTGCTAGCGTACGACCTGTTCAAAATTGTGCAGCAACAAATGCCGAACTTGGTGTCTTGACAGCAGTTTCAGAAATGGACCCGACGAAAACAAGCTTGGGCCAAAACGAGCTCGGCAGTGACCCACGATCTCAGCCGCTCAAATCAAAACCTCGGCCACGGACGCCCCAGATCCACCCGGCTTGCCGTTAAACCAAGTCTTTGATGCCAGGGAAGGACATGTCAGCCGATTAACTCTCCGATGAAGGCCACTGCACGCAGCATTGAAGGCTGACCAGACCCCAATTTATCATCCCTCCCCGTCATAAACATATGAACATGCATGAACTCTTGAATTGTCGCCCATGAGCCACTCAACCATGCATTCACCCTCCATATGCATGTGGAGCATGTTTACTTTGTGGATGCTAGGGAAGATCTAGGCTGGAAGGTGGTTTTGTAAAAAGAAACAAGCAGACGACACATGTATAGGAATTTGGTGGCAACCAAAGAAGCAAGATTGTTCTCCAATGGTGACAGTACAGACCATAAGGGACAACATGTCTAGAAAGTAATTCTTGAAGCAAATGAGGCCCCATTGCCAACTAGAAGACACATGAGACGGGAAGATGCTATTGAAGATTGGAATCCTGAGGTTCCTCTTCAGGATTTCGACCTGGGGGATTCTGGTTTGTCCTTGGAAGAGGAAGAATGAGAGGTGTGCGACAACATCAATGTGTATGCACAAACTTTGTTGTAGAAGGATTAGTGATGGTAAATTTGTGATTACGGGACGTGTATTTTGAGAAGCTGCTGGATTGGTTATTTAAAAGCAGTTAGTTGGAGTATACCCCTGAAGTCAAAAGTTGTTTTTGGGATTTTTATGTTTTTTGTTTTTGAGTTCTATGCTTGGTTATTTTAAGAGAGGCTGCTTTACAAGTGAAGAATTTTCATTGCTGCGGGGAGTGCATCATTCCCCGGCTCTATAAACTTTTGATGGAGTAGAGATAGCTTATAAGTTTAGAAGTGAAGGGACATTTGAGGAGTCATTTTTTTTGGGTATTTAATGGAAGCAAAATGTTGGCTTCTACTAAAATGGTTAAGTTTGGTTTTTGAAGTAAGAAGTAAGCAGTCTACCATGTATAAGGAGAGGATTTCCCTCTGGATTGACACATGTATCTTAGGCTTTGTTATAAAGGGGTCAGATTACCTTAACCCTTTTCAAAATTGCATAACCATTGAGTAGTTCTATTGTTCCAGAAGAACAAAGTTGTATGATTCATTCTGTTGGCTCTGTACAAGTTCAGCACTTGAAGAATGTGAATATAGTATAGGAGGATATAGACATGGGCGGTCATCCGACCATCCTCATGCTTCTTGTTTTTACTATGATGCATACACTGAGATTGGTGACCACGGCAAAACCTGCCGCTATGTGACTGCTTGCTGGTGACTCCCTTTCTTCTAGCAATCACTGATTTGTAAATTTGATTTTAACCTTGAAATCATCAACAAAGGGAATTTTTTAATATAAATTAATAAAATAATAAATTGGTGAAAGTAATTAACACTTTTTTTGAGAATTGATTGAAACTAATTAAAATTTTTAAGACGGTTTATTAATTTACATTTTGAACAATCAATGAATCAATGTAGGCAATATACTATATTTTCCGAATTAGAAAAGGTTACTATTCTTTACATTTTAAAAGATGTTTGCTTCCAAATAAACAAAGAAGATGGCACCATCCTCATGATGATGGCCTCCTTAACCCCTAAAGGACCAAACATTGTTTTTTGGCAACATAGTGATTTTGGGTAGTTCACTACGAACGGAGTTTATATTTTTTTTCTTTGAAAATTTCACAAAACATGTGCCCAAAGAGTAGTTTTAAGGTCCAACAATTTTCATAACTTTTTGACTACACAGTTAAAAAGTTATTGCATGACATGTGGTTTTCGTTACTTGGCGGGCAGCCCGAGCAGCTCAACTAAATCCTTCAAAAATCACTATTTTGAAAAAAATAAAAAGTGAGAAGTGGATCTATGGAAACATTTAAGAGTGAAAAAGTTTGAATCACTCCATTTTGATTAATAAGGTGAGAGTTATTAGGAATTCCAATTTGTAGGTAAGTTTGGAATCCAGAGACTCCATACCTATCCACAAACTAAAATCCTTCATAACTCTCACCTCATTAAACAAAATGGAGTGATTCAAACTTTTCCACTCTTAAATTTTTCTTTAGAACCACTTCCAACTTTTTACTTTTTCAAAAAAGTGATTTTTGAAGGAGTTTTTTGAGCTGCCCGAGCTGCCCCCCGAGTAACAAAAACCACATATCACGCAATAACTTTTTAATCGTGTAGTCAAAATTCATGAAATTTGTTGGACCTTAAAGCTACTCCTTGGGCATATGTAGGTCTAGCTAAGGCAACATCAGGTCCAAAATTTAATGCGACTTCAGGTTCAGGCTGTTGGGCGATTTTGGATTCAGATTCGTGGGTGACCTTGATTTCACAAGATTGGGCAACTTCAGGTTCAAAATGCTGGGCGGCCTCGGGTTGACAATGTTGGGCGCCTTCGGGTTCAAAACACTGGGCAACTTTGGTTCAAGTGCGACCTCGGGTTTTGTAGAAGGGCGACTTTGGATAATTGGTGACCTCGTGTGAAAAGAGGGGTGACGCTGGATTATGAAGCAACCGCGCCTAACATTTTTGTAGGCGACCACGGGTCCAAGAGCGACCGCGGTTGTATCCACGAGGGCGATGGGAGGTACAATTAGGCAAAATACATTTTGTTTTTAGGAACAACTATAGTTTACAGTTTTTATAGTATATCTTGGAAATTTTTGAAGTTAAAATCTCCCTCTCCAATTCAAACACAAAATCCAATATGAGTCCACAAGAATAATATCAATAATAATTTTTTATATATTAGCAGTAGCTCACATACATTGGTGTGAAGAAAACTCCAACCGATGTTGTACTAGCGTTGAACTTCTATAATTAGGCTTTGATCATCATCAAACCATCGAAGATAAAACAACAAAAACAATTCAAACCATATTTATGTATGTCTCACTGTATTGTCTAACATGCCTGTTGAGTCACTAGAAAAATACTCACAAAGAAGCTATTACGCAAGGAACTTCAACTGCAAATCTTCAATAAATAACATTTATGCTAAATCCATATGAAAGTATTATATTGCATGCACATCTAGTCCTTGAGTGTGAAAGTTGAATCGCTTGACACTTCATCAGCATCAGGGTCTGTATCTTCATGCAAC
Organism: Neckera pumila; assembly: GCA_963969595.1. NCBI lineage: Eukaryota > Viridiplantae > Streptophyta > Bryopsida > Hypnales > Neckeraceae > Neckera > Neckera pumila. The sequence continues at coordinate 6,520,399 of OZ018418.1, forward strand.
TCTCTACTACTGCCGTTGTCGCCGGAGCTCTTGTTCTTGTCATCTTCTTGGAATACTCGTACATTTTGTACTTCACGTTCTACCTCAGGGTTCAGATTCCATACTTCAATATCCACGCCAATTGTGCTTTTTGTTTGCACCAATCGTTTTGTGAGCCTGTTCACATCGATGAGTCCATTAATGTTGGGTGTTGGGTGTCGTCCTTCTCTACTTGATTGTCCAACATTTTGGGTGGAACATCCTGCACCCATGCTATATTGCTGGACAACTTGGTTGGCACGTTTATGATTCTTGCGTATCTTCTCCTCAGGTTTCCTAATACGTTTTTTGCCTCTACCCTTGTCAATCTTGTGTCTACACACTTCCAGTGACGACTCTCCAGGACCCGACACCGATGACGGTTGAGTGGGTTGCGGAGCTGAGCCACGGACTTCTTTGTCAATGCTTGCTAGTGCACCTCGATGCCCTTGCAGCCGTGCTAGTGGGGTTGGTGAACTTGGTGCAGACCTCTTGGCTGTAGGCAAGTTTGTGCCTCTTCCTTGATTCAAGACCGTGTTACAGTTAATGGGCAAAAGACTTCCCAATGGCGCATCGTCATCGAACTCGTCAATTTCAGACGTTTGAGTGGCCGTTGTGTTGAATATTGCAGGATTTGCAATTCTCTCATATTCAACCTCATCGACAATAGTTTGCTATTCTTGACGCTTGCTTCTTAGTATACCTTCTGTAGCGCTACGGAGATTCATTGGCGTTCTCAAAGGCAACTGAGTTCGTATCGGTGATCTCGCCTGTGGTTCTAAATTTGGCATTGGAATATGTACGTCACCGTTGTTGTCGTCAGGACTTCTTTCCCCCGATGGCGGAGTATTCTTTGTCGTATCTTCATGCCATGCATGGACGCGCATTTGTTCTGGATAACGTAGGACCTCTTCCTCAGCATCACCGTCCTCATTATTGTCATCCACAAATGTGTTTGCAAAAAATCAACGTTGTCTAGGGGGACTGTGCTGAGGAGGGATCATTGCGGCCCATTCATTGTCGTGCAAGCGCTCCTCTTCGCCCCTACGATTCTTGTTCGCTTGCATGAAATTGGGAACCACCTCCTCTTTGTCTCCGAAAGGCAATCTCTCCTCGTGGTCTGAAGCATAATCCACATCTAAAAGGAGCTGCTCGTAGAAAAGGGCTGGATTGTACCCACGTTTTTGGCGTTCAAGTTTGCTGTTTGTGTAGATATACACCAATGTCTCTGCCTTGAATGTACCCAAGCGGTTCCGCACTTTGTTGTGCACAAACGAATACATGCTCCAATTCCTTTCACATGAAGATGCTGAGCACGTCAAATCTAGAATTCTCTTTGCTATCTTTAGAAGAACATTGTCACCCACTTGATTCCACCACTGATGAGGCAGCAAATTACATTCATTGACATTGGGAACCTCCAGTACAGGGTCAAAAGGCCCTGTCTTCTCTTCAAATTGCGTCAGCTCATCCATTGCTTCCAATGTTGACACTCCTAAAGACTGACTCATTTTTTGTATGACTCCATTCAAGGCTCGCTTGGCTTGGCCATTGGCAAGAACTTCTTGGACATCTGCTAAAAATGGATTCAATAGTTGCCCCACATAATGCAGGATTATATGCATCAACTTCCAACGGGCGTCAAATTGCTTCTTGTATCTGTCTGCTAACACTGGATTCAACCAAAATGGTACTCGCCTCAAACTATACACGTGGGTTTTCAATTCCTTCATTATTATCCAAGATCGGGGCATGGCCGGAATTTTTCCATCAAAATGACAAAGAGCAAGGAGTACGGGCTCTACCATATGCAAGAAGTTATCACATTTTTCCCAAAACACCTCCGAATGAATGTTATGACAGATTTGTCTTGCTTGGGCTTGAATTAAGCGTCCATTTTTTGTCCTCACCAAACTGAACTCAAATTGCATGTAGCTGTCACCATTAATCACGGAATCATGCAATGCTTGCTTGCAATCCACCAATCGGTCTATCATTAGGAAGTTAGTGGCGAAGCGTATTTCAGAAGCAAGTCGCAAGACTTTGGTAGGTGACCACTTTCAAAAAAGAGCCAACGTATGTTAATACTTCTTGATGTACTTCACAATATCCCTACACTCCTGTACCAAATCTTTCATCGATTGAGACTTTCCCAGTCTTCCAAAAGTAAGTCCAGAATGTGTGCAGCATACCTTTGTCTATACAAGTGAGGGTACTTTTTTTCCAAGCTTGTCATGGCCCCAGTCATTACTGCGGCATTGTCCATACATAGTTGAACAATGTTCTAAGGGCCCACCTTGTCTATGTAATTCTCCATCTTCCTCTTCATACAAGCAATGTCTTTTCTATCTCCAGTGCTATTGACCGATCCCCAAAAGACATCCCCGGCAAGACAAACGAGCATCATTTTCAACAATAGACGGACATTGGTCTCCGACCAACCATCCAAACAAAAAATCGCCCCGTATTGGTTGATTGAGTTAATAGTCCACTCAGAGACCACCTTCTTAACGGCATTCTTTTTTACATCTATCATCTTTGTTTGCACTGCGTTGTACAAGTGTGGATGGTACACAAATCCAGCTGCAGCTATTTCCTTCACTGTGTTTACAAAGGCGGGGTGTTGCATGACATTGAATGCAATGTTGGCCTCAAAAAAGAAAGAAGCCCACATCCTATCCAACTTCTGCCTCAGGCCCACTTGTAATGCCTCATCCATACTTCTTTGATGGGAAGCAGTTGGCTGATTAATCCTTCTCTAGACCATTGCAGGTGTGGAATCAACTAAATCAGGGGTAGGAGCCGGTGTCTCATTTGTACCACTAGGATTTGCAGAGCCTTCTCCCTCAATGTTTGGTGCAGGTGGAACGACGGAATCACTAGCATTGCCGGTAATCGGATCTTCATACATCTCTTCATAGCTCATGGATTTAGGGACAACCCCCTTACAATCCCTAAACTTGTCACGTACAATCCTAGGCATTTTCTTATAGCGGTTTGACGTGCATGAGCCACCAAATCCAAAATGACTCAATGCCCTCTTTTTTACAAATGTTTTGCTCCATCCACAAAATTTACGCATATTTGAGGATAGGTAGAAGCATCATCTCCAGTGCACGATACTAGCCAGGGGTCCCACTCTTTTGTGGCTCTACATGTATTATTTGCACTATTTTCCCTACCAGCGCCTCATCCAACAATCTTGTTTATCCGCAATACGTTCAATACAAAATTGTTTAATCTATGAATCTGACAAGGTGTAAGAAGTAATGACAAAGTCCCCTGCTAAAAGTGTTCTTCCAAACCCCTCAAAGCAAGGTTATTACCCTCCAAAGAACCAAAACATCCGCAGGAAGCCTCTTTCAAAGATTCAAGTCAAGATTCTAATCTTCAGAGCAAGTTGTCAAGGAAAGATTGCCCCCCCCTGCTTTATAGTCACGGACTTCCACGACCCAAGGTTGCCTCGTCAACAAGTACGGGTTCAGCAAAGACGACTTTGGGTTCACCAAGGGCGACCTCGGGTATAGTGCGACCTCAGATACCGGGTAATCAGCGACCCCGTTCACATGCAAGTAAAGAGCGACCTTGGGTCACGTCACAATTAAGAGCGACTGCGGCTACATGAGCAACCTCGGGTCTTAGGCTATGGCAACCGCGGGTCTTGCAGCAACCTTGGATAAAAGAGAGACCGCGGGTGCTGGCAAAAATCAACTGATGAAGCATATCTACACTTCATTATCTCTATAAAATCCCAAGTATGATTCAAACTCCATTTGTTAGGAGAAAAAAGGGATGATTCAAAATAGGGCTATGTAATGATTTTTGTGGAATTTGTGAGATGGTAGAAGACTTTGGATGCTGAACCTCTAAAACACCAATGCCTTTTTTTGTGCATGTAATCAGTTAATCCCTGAGGGTTCTTGATTATATTTTTACCAAAATTGCTCCAAAATTGCCACTTCTAATACAAGTATCCAAATTTAGAAAAAAAACTTTTTTAAACACATGTAATTGTAGGATTTTGTAGTACATTGGTTTAAAAAGATGTGGAAATAATTTTAGAATTTTCCACCATGTAGATTGCAAGATAATAGCGTTTGAATTGACAAAAAATCTTTCTTAATCATTGCAAAAATCCGGGCAAGCAGCCCTTCACAAACTCACATTTGTGTGAAAAAATGTCCAAAATGGTGGTTACTCTTTGGATTCATTCTTCAAGGCAAGTTGGCTACATGCTTGAAAATGTTCAGATCATTTGGAATTGTACAACATATAGGAAAAAAATAGTAAGTAAGAAGAAGTAGAGAATGATTCAATGTTGTAATAAACAATATACACCCAGTGTTTTTTGTTTTATTCAAGAATATTGAAAATTGAGTTAGATAAAGGACTTCAAAATTTATTGTAGAATACAGATTCTATAAGTACCCTCAAATTAAAACTCTTCATAACTTTTGACTCGTTAATCCAAATGGAATGATTCAAAGCATTCCAAGTATATATAAATCTATTATATCAATTTCAAATTTCTATTTTTCAATAAAGTGTTTTTTAAAGAATTTTTTTGAGCTGCCCGGACTGCCCGTCACACGCAAAAATTACATATCATGCAATAACTTTTTACCCATGTAGTCAAAAGTTATGAAAGTTGTTGGGCCTTGAAGCTACTCCTTGGGCACATCTTGTTTGAAAAATTTCAAAGAAAAAAATTAAATTTTTTATTTGTAGTGAGCTGCCCGAAATTGCTATGTCACCAAAAAATGGTGTTTGGTCCTTTAAGGGTTAAGACTGCAATTTCTATAGCATAGATTAAAATATGCGGAAAGGGTGTTTTACGCTCATATAACCGTAGAATCATAAATCTAACAGGTAGGACAATGTGTGCAACAAAATTCAAAAATTTAGACAACAGAGATTACAAGATATTTGCGTTTCCACTTTAAATTGAAAAAAAAGTATTTGAAAGCACATTGTAAAAGAACATCAATAGACTTTGAGCCTTCTTAATTTTGTTTTTTGCACTAATGAATTTTGAGCTTTAAATCTTTGTGGCGGAGCATTGAGTTTAGAGTCTACAACCCACAAAAAATAAAGAAAACTGATTTGTCAAACGCCACAGAAATATTATCATTTAATTGCACAAGGCCTGTTTTGAGCCTTTTGGAATTTTCTCCAAGCTCTAAACCAGAAGCCAACCTTTATATAAGTTGAATCAATTTTTTTATATTATAACCGTACAAATTTGAACTACACATGTAACTGATTTAAAAGATCACAGAAAAAAAAATTAAAAAAAATCATTTAATGATTTAAAGATTGTAATCTTTAATCATCTGGTTGTTAAAACTATGCAAATCTTTGTTGACCAAATGTAACGGCTTGGCGGTTTAGATATTGGTGCTTTTCTAATGCAATGGTTTACTCTATTTGTTCCAAAAAATATAAATAAAAACTAGGCAAATCACTGACTTCTCTTTTTGCATATAGAATCTAAAAAATTGAAGACAAAAAAAATATGAGATTGACAAGCCTAACAAATACAGCCCCAGTTAATTTTTGACTTCTCAAAAATGTATTATATACTCTTTGAAGATGAATTCCTAGTGGGATTCTTCCTCTAAGATTTTGGGTTTTTTTAAGGCTCATTTGCAGAAGCCCTTAATAATACAAAAAGTTAATATTGCAATGGGTACCTTGGCACCAAATCTTGAAAAGAGAAATCAAAATCATTCATTTCCAATATAAAATTGTTTAGGCTACAACTAAACTTAAAAAATAATCTTTCAGAAATGTAAACTACTAAAAATTGCAATTTCATTAGGCTCTTTTTGACTTCTATTTTTCTTCGACACCACATTAGGGTGCCTACGGCGTTCAGAGATGTAGTAGAATTACGTACAAGATAGAAGGAAAATCTATGGTACTAGTAATTCTAAAATGGAATTAAAATGCAGTAATCTGAATGGTGTGATGTGTCTAGCAAGAAAAGTAAACCACGTGAAATTTTGTAGAAGAATTATTAAAAAAACTGCAACCATTAGTGAATTATATTAATTATTTTTTCAAGAACATGCTTTAATCAATCGACTAGCAAGATTCTCCATAACTTTCTAAAAACAAATTCAAACAAGATTAATCAAAGCTTTCTATGTAAAGAAACATATAATGTATGAGGAAAATATATATTGAAAGAAAAAAATTATTTGAACATAGATTTGTACTTTGTTTGCCTCTTTTCTCCTTTTTTGAGCAATTTTGGGCATGCGTTTTGTTCTTTTACAACAATTGCATCTTAAAAAAGGCCCCAAAAATAAATGAGTTTTACTTTCTTCAAGAAGAGTTTCAATAAATCATGGCAAACATGGAGACAACACGTACTTGCAGGATATCACACTTCTCCCTCAAAAAGACTATATGCCTTAAGGGATTAAATATTTGATAAATGATAATAAACGTGGAGTTCAAAATTATGGTAAATATAAAATTGATTTCTATAAATTGATACTCGGTTGTTTTCTATGTAATACTGATTTTTTATTCACATCCAAGTTTGATGTTATAGCCAGCATACAATGCTTGTATCATTTTGAACACATCCATTTCTTCTACACTTTCTATTAAAACATTGTCGAGCTTTCATTTTCTTCTTTTAAATTACAAAATTCATTATCATCAATTTCGAAATTGTTTCATCAAAAAATTGCCTTCAAAGAAGTATGAAAATAAAAAAAATTCTTTGATTTATTGCGTTCTCATTTTCTTTTACTTTGTGTTTTGTCAATTTCTGCTTAACACTTTATAGATTTTTGTTCTGGCTTCCCATATATATCATTACACATTCATATATGCCTACAAAAGTGTAAAGAAGTTGACAATCATAGACATTCATGTCTATACATAAATCGGGAATTATACAAATCATGGAATTCAAGCTCATATACATTTAGGCTCAACAATGAAGTGCGTTGGATTTACCATACTTGCTTAGAATTTTCAAAATGGATAGTACACGTTATTATATTTACATGTACAGGATAGTGTATAGTCCTACAACAACCGCAAAAACAAAATTGTGTCATGCAACATCCATCTTGCCCTAAGAATTCCTCTTCTTCTTCTCCATCTCGGCAAGCACCGCTATTTCTTCCATCTTCATGCTGTTTTTTGAGCGCTCCCAATTTGAAAAAGTAGGGTCAAATTTCCGAGCTTTTCGGAATGAATTTTGCCAACCAAGATCAACATGGCTATGAGTAATGGCCTCTTGTAATTTCCTTTTGTAGCTCTTACAATAAGCTAGCCTCTTTTGGAGCTCCACTACTTCATTAGAGCACATCTCATTTTCCCCAGCATAATCCTCCAAACCAGACACATCCACGATATAGTCAAGGGGGGTTTTGTTGTTGATTCCTTCCCCAGCACAAGAGGTTTGCTATCTCTTCATGTTGCTGTGACAAACGGCTTTGGCTCTCTTCAAGATCTACTCGAACGGTCATCTCAACCAAGACACCCAAATCTTCCGTTAGCTTGTCCCTCATCATCTGGCACTCCTCTTTCTTGGCCGCCAACTCTATACAAATCCTCAGAAGCTGAGCTCTGTAAAACTTCTTCATTTTTGGATTTTTAATATGCTCTGTATCTTCATCTCAAGGGTCTTCTTCCATTGATAGTAGGTTTTCCACAGAGGGCAAGGTGGAAGGCCCCACATACTCGGGCATTTCAATGTCATCCGCATCCTCTTCTTATAAATGTGTATTCACAAGATCTTGCACTTCAACTTCATCAAGATGAGAGACCTCTACCGATTTGATGAACGCGACAAGGGATACGTATATTGCTAATGTACGACATTCCCTCACGTTTCTTTCTTTTGTTGCCACCATTGATAAATCTCCAACCGCCGGTGCCGTGTCAATTGGGCTCGCACTATTGGAAGAAAGTTCTTCAATGGAATCATCTTTGTTTGCTCAACTTGAGTAGTTTGACCACATAAACTAATCATCGAGGATTCCGGGCTTTATGTTTTTCCTTTTTCCTAGCCCGTCACGCAAATTTCTGGAAGGGCCCGCCCTGGGAATGTCCTTGGTGGTTGAAATGATGGCTTATTTCACTCCCTTGATAGTTGACCAATCCACTGTTTGTCCCAAGATGACCTCCGCATACACCATTTCACATATGAACAACAGGACTTTGTTCCTGGTCACTGAATGTACCATGTACAATGCTGGATACACTTCAATACATCGTTGTACAAATGTGTCATGAATGTAGTAATAAAGATTTTCAGCATTCATGCTAAGAAGGTGCTTGTGTCGATGATATGGGAATAGCTTGTCAATGTGGCACCATCCCACAAACACTTTACAATTCTGCGCTGTCCAATCTCCACAAATTCTATCCAACCTCAATAGGCCCGAGAGTGTGGATCAATAAGAGTGCATTGGTCAGGGATGTCCGGACGTCCAACGTCCAGTGTCCGCTACCCCTCGGACGTCCCGTAACATCTGGATTTTTTATTTATCGAGTGAATGATAAATTTTGTGCATCACCAGCGGCCACCTGGCTCGTCATCCTGGTTGTTTGCCCCCAATCGACGCCCCGTCCGCCTCGATTGATGCCTGACCGCCACCCCGTCTGACCCTACCGACATTTCGACCATCCCGTCCGTCTGCCAGGCCGTCCGCCATTTGTCTGCTAATGTATACTTTAATACACCATTAAAAAGGTGTTGTCAAGAGCTTTCCAATGGTATATTATGCATCTGATTTGGCCAAAAACTCCAACGGAGGGACCCTTCCAAAGATTGGGGGTCTGCCAAGCCGTTCGCCAGTATGTAGTCCGCCAGCCGTCCGAATATCCGTCCGCCTAGCCGTCCGTTTGCTATTGTATGCTTCATAATATACCATTAGAAAGGTGTCATTGAGAGCTTTCCAATGGTATATCATGCGTCCAATTCGGACAAAAACTTCAGCAAAGGGACCACTCCAAAGATTGGGTGCTAGCCATTATTTTAATTCTTGTAATCTTCAACACTCTTGGAGTTCTTATCTTCACCTAAAAAGATCGAATTGGTCATTATTCAAAAAACACAAGTGGCTTGCTTGCAATTGTATTATTAAAGTCTTAATATGCTTGATTAGTAAATATTACTAAGAGTCTAACCATATAGTTTTCCTTCTTTCAATTCAATCAATATTATAATCTCTAAGATTGTAGATTGATTATGTAACTTTCTATAAAACGATTTGTATATGCACAATTTCTTATCGTTACCACATTTCTTAAATTATAAGTTTGTGGCATACATTTATAATTCTCTTTATGCTAATGCCTTTGGTCATATTAGTTGATATTTATAGTAGTATTGAAATTTTTTTGTGAAGTACCTTAAAACTATTTTTTGAGATTATATCTACTTGTAATCATTAAAGTACAATCGTTAGTTTTAAGGTACCTATACTACAAAGTGATATTGTGTAAAATTAGGTGCGATGACATTAATACATTTTAAAACATATGCCGTAAAATTTTAAACAAATCCACAATGCATATTCATTGCCTAAGGCAGAGTGAGGCCTTTATTGTGGTTGGTAGTATATGGCCGGCATTCCCACCTTTGATTCTTAGAATGATTCACAATCAAAAAAATTGTAAACTAGTTTAGGACCAAGAATCACCCAATACTTCTAAGAGTCCTTATTACAAATCTAATGTTCTATCCAGAACTTTGAATAGATTCATAAGATTCACTATAACAACATATTTTAAAATACAAGTATCAATTATTTATTTAAATGATATTCAATGCCATCATATTTAGATCATAAGCATGCAAGCATTTTTCTTTGTTCAATAAAAATCTAATGATTTACTCCAGTGAAATCTATATTTCCTTTTGAATCTCTAAAACGTAATTGTTTTGAAAAATCAATGAATATTACGTAATATACATGTTTGGTCTTGAAAAGATTAATGAGCTCACGTGGACATGGGTGATTATTCATTTTTCCAATATAGCACCATCTAAGAAAATCATAAACTTGCTTGTATAGTTGTAAAATAATAATACTAATTCTATGAATTTGGCATGCATCCTAAGGCCTAAGTTCAAATCCTTTTCAAATCAAGATTGCACGTTTCACACTTTTGCATTTGCATATTACAACAATATGAATTAATGATATCATTTATGACGTAGAAGTACATAAATGAGGTCCATAATTGTCGTATATGAGGCATCATCATATTTGAGATCAATCACCTTCTTGACTACCAAAGCACCAATGTATTTGGTATCGGATACATTGTTGATGGTTTGTAAATTAGGATGCAAATATATATATATATAAGATATAGAAAAATAACATTAATTATTTTTTTGTACTGTGAAACGTGCAATATTTAATCTTGAGCTACATTAAACTATATTAAATTTCTTTGAAGTGCTAAAAGCATTTTAGTAGCATCTTCTAATAGAATAATAAGTTAATACAATTGCTTGTACTATGTATACCTTGGTGTTTCAAACTATCAATGTATCTTACAATAAAACTTAAAGGAATACTTGAAGTTATAGTTGCATGTTCCACATTGTACACTGGCACATAATAATTGATAAAGAAAACAAGGACCACATTGAAAACATAAATGAATAAATTTGTGAGGTTCATATATAGTATATGCAGTATTTTGGTATGACATTTAAAATGGATTGAAGGTCAAACATATTCCGCACATTGCACCAATGTTTTTGGTCACTATTGTAAGATTCAAAATTTTTGTTTTATATATAATGTTTAGGATACAGGATTTAGATTGTACACAAAATAATGAAATTAGGTTGTCCCATACCAATTTCTTGACAATCCACACTATAGAAATATTCACAGCTTTTGTGCAACAATGCATTCAATTTAAAGCCATCTGTATGGCATAGATTTGTACACCAGTTCAAGATTTAGTTCAGAGAGTAACATGCACCTCCATGTGGAACAAGCATTGATGATTGAGGTAAATTATCTTAGATAAGGCAACCTAATTAACAAGGCAACCTAGTTTCACTATTTTGTGCAAGTTTTAATTTGTTGAAAAATAAATTCAATGACCCTTTCTTGCATACACTAACCCCTAAAGGACCATTTGTCCCCTTGGAGGACAACTCGGGTCCGGGTAGGTTCCTACTGTCTCAATTTTTAATAATATTTTTTGGAGATTTTTTGAGGTTGTGTATTTTTGCGAGAGCTTTGTGAATATATAATTTTTAATTTAATTGATGGCTGAGAGAAAAAATTATGGCACAATAAGCAAAATTGGAGTTCGGCGGGTAGCACAAAAAAAATCACAGAAAGTCAAACTAATTTTTTTCCAAATTTTTTCTCAAAGATTATATTTTTGTCTACATGTGAAGCTTTGTTTCATTCAATTTGGACTAGTAATGAGAAAGTTATGGACAATCTTAGTTTTTGGGCAATTTAAGCATCTTCTTGAAAAAAAAACTTGAAGAATTTGTTTCTCAATGCAATTTTAGAATTTTTCAAAGAAATTGTTAGACAAGGTTAGATTTTTTTGCTAGAACAATCTCACCGTTGGGATTATTGTGATTCAATTCCATCAAAAAGCTATTAACAATTTAGTTATTTCATCAATCTTGAATCCACTTCTACTCAACAATTTTTTAATGAGTGAAAATTAAGTGCTTTTTATCCTAAATTTTTTTAAGAGATTTCTGACCCAACTGCTTAACATAAAAAAATAGAAATTCAAAGTCCTTAGTGCAAAAAATTTGAACTTAAAAGACTCAAAGACAAAAAATCTAGTCAAGCAAGGTGCAAAAAAAACTTGTATTCTTCACTTTAAATGCATATATCTTGCAATCTACATGGTGAAAGTTTCTACAATTTCTTCTACATGTTTATAGACTAGTTAAGTATAAGATCTTACGGTTGAATATGCAAGAAAAAACAACTTTTAAAGCTCTTTTCTCTTTGCAATAGAAATGACAATTTTGAGTGGTTTTTGATAGGAAAATCACCTTGGTCTTTTAGGGGTTAATGCTGCATTGAATGCTTGTAGCATTGAAATGCAATCTTTGGAAGCAAATATATGCTTTTTAGAATCCAATGTTTTAGTAGAAGCAGACGGCTAGGTGGACAAGCAAGTAGTCGTTGAGCGGACGAGGCGAATGGGGCAGACGGCTGGCGGACGGCTTGGCGGATCCCAATCTTTGGAAGGGTCCCAACATCAGAGTTTTTGGCCAAATCGGACGCATAATATACCATTGGAAAGCTCTTGACAGTACCTTTCTAATGGTATATTATAAAATATACATCAGCAAATAGACAGCGGATGGGGCGTCGGATAAGGCGGACCGTCGGTCGGGTCAGATAGGGCGTCGGTTGGGGCATCAGTCAAGGTGGATGGACCATCGGACGAAGCAGTCAAGGCAGATGGGGTGACTGTATACCGTCATTCGCTACAATAAGCCATCCGCATGTTAAAATTATCCGACAGTGAACGTAATGTCTGGACGTCTGAACGTCCCAACGCTCCAAAAATGGACGTAATTTTGCTTGGAACGTAGCGTCTCGTCAACCCTGGCGTTGATTCCTTAGTTGTCGCTTTCCCTTCGGCTTCGACTTTTTTTGGTGGGGGGCCATTGGATATGATTTGTGCGTTATAAACTATTAACCTAATGTAAACAGCTGCACTTGGATCCAAGCAAAACGACAAAAGAAATGTGAAAGTCCTAAATCCATTGTACTTCACATTTACAAATATTAGGCAAAATTTCACATAACAAAATGTCAAAATTGAGGCCTATGACTAAGTGCCTGGACTAGAAGCTCAGAATATGAGGTGGAAAAGGACAATATATCCCCCTCGCAACTCAATCCCAAGCCCTTGAGCACGCAGTCAGCCACTTCAAGGTGGATGATTAAGCAATGCGCAGAGCCAAGAGTGGGGACCTCGATTGTTGGTCCTGATTATATAGCCAAAGTCACCCGGGGGCGCATACAGGTACAGGCATGTGCGGATCATATTCTAGGCAACCTCTGGTACCGTGCGCAAACGCAAGTCCAGTGTTGGCGACCTCAAATACACAGAAAGCGACCTCGGGCATCTAGAAGGCAAACGTACGTCTAATACTAGCGACCTAGGGTTCATAGAAAGCAACCTTGAGCATCCAGAAGGCAACCTCGGGTACAGATTTTTTGAATGTAACTGGTTAGTAGACTGGCGACCTTGGGTGTATTGTGACCCCGCATTTGTCGACTGCGAGTAGGGCGACCTTGGGTCCAATTTTCCCAAATCAATTTCAAATTTGGGAGGTCACTCCATTTATGACTTTCTTCGAATTTGATCAACCTTGAAGAAAAATCAAACATTTAAATTTCTTCATTCAGTTTTCTTTAACAACTTTTGTAAAAAATCCCTACCCATTTTCTTTAAACCACTTGCACTACTCCTAATGAACTTGATCATGTACCATTCCCCCCCGTGATTTTTCTAGATATAAAACAGAATAAAAAGAGAGTAGAATTAGCAATCCCTCCTTTTAGATTTTGCTATTTCGAGTTGAAATCAAGTTCCAAAGCTCTAATTTTTTTACTTGAAATGTGAATCAAGCCACTATGATTTGATTTTGCTACTTCAAACTAAAATTAAGCCACCATTATTTAATTTTCTTACTTCAAACCAAAGTCAAGCCACCGTGGTTGAATTTGGATACTTCAAGTAAAAATCAAGCCACCAAAATTGAAATTAGACTATTTCAAAATTAAATCAAGCCACTATGATTTAAATTTTCCTACTTCAAACTAAAACCAAGCCATCATGATTTCATTTTGTAATTTCAAATTAAAATCAAGCCACCGTAATTTAAATTAGACTACTTCAAACTAAAACCAAGTCAACATGATTTCATTTTGTTACTTCAAACTAAAATCAAGCCACCATAATTAAAATTAGACTACTTCAAACTAAATTCACACCACCATTACTTAAATTTTCCTACTTCAAACTAAAATCAAGCCATCAAGATTTAAATTTTGCTACTTCGCATTAACATAAAGAACATCATGGTTTAATTTAGAAAGGACATTTCAAATTCAAGTGTTGTGCTTTTGTGGAGGAGAAAGTTCAAAATCCCTTTCCAGTTTTTTTTCATGTAAATGTTTAGAAGAAAGTACAAATCCCCTTCCCACTTTTTTTTTTCTTGTAAATGTTTAGGGTATACAATTCATAGGGTTTAGGTTGGCATTGGATTTCTTCATAAGTGCATTCAATCCTAATTCACTATTAACTCACATGCCATATTTAATGCAAAATCGCTTCACGGTGTTTTAAGAAACGCAAAAATCTTGAAAGGGTTGGTCTCCTGCATTTTTTGTAAACAAGTAAGGTACGGCGACCGCGGGTAGGCGACTTCGGATACAAAAGAGTTTCTATACCTTTGCTAAAACGGACAATGGCTACCTCGGGTGTTGGGCGACTGCGCTTGAAGGGCAACCACGTCTAAGGTGCGACCTCGGGCAAAAGTGGTGGCCCTTAGTGGATTTGTACGTGAAGGTGGGTACAGAAAGGTGCGTAAGGTGCACATTGAAGGGATGGATACAATCTCGCCATACATTGCTCTTGTTGCAAAATTGCCAAAAACAAACAATATGCGTGATGCGAGGGTGGAAAAGTCCATAGAAGCCCTTGCCTATCCCTTAAATCATCCTGGCGTAACTAAAGTCTTTGCCATTCATTCAAGAACTATGGAAGCATACACATTATGGTGGAATGGTGGCAATCTTGATGAATTAAGGGGACAAGATAGCAAGGTACCAATGAGTTTTGGTTGGAACAAAGTGAAGTGGCTGAGGAATCATCCAAAGGAAAAAAAAAAAAAAGTTAGCTTGTTTCGAAGACACAAGGCAAAGATGGCGTAGGCTGTAGTGTATGTGACACATCTCATACACAAGTCTCTGGTATTACACAATGACTTGTCCCCTAGGAATGTAATGTTGTATTTTCTTGATTATTTGAATGAAGTGATCCACATTGGGATTTGTGATTGGAGAATTTCAAGTCATTTTGACAAAAAAGCCCCATCGCATTACGGCTACCCTGATGTAGATGAGAGGAAACGACAACAGCAGCAATGTTGGTGGGTGGCTTCGGAGTTGTTCTATATATATGGGCCCCAAAATTCCAATACGAGCATAGAGATTATGCAATCAACACGGAAATATACGCAGCACTCGAACTCATATACTATTGGGAAGTTGACGGAATGGATGAGGATTGAAGATATGATTGACTTTGACCCGGACCTATTCAAGAATGCCGATGGAACTAGGTTCTTTGCTTACAAGTTGTGTCAACTTGTGAACCCTGATCCAAAGACGAGACAGACATGCATTGAGGTGACGAACTCCCTCATGGCTGCACCATGGTGCATGAAGCCCCTCGAAGCAGTTTTCTGCGACTCGCCTCTATAGAAGGAGTGTACGAGTTCTTGTAGTGAGGATAGCACATGGAAGGAATAAAAATGTTGGCCCTGTTGTTTGCCTCTATTTTTGTAATATGGTATATGAATCTATAAAAATACTTCTTACCATGTACAAAGTCATAAGTAAATCTAATATTGTATATGCAGTCTGCCCAATTTTATATACAGAATCTTGAAGCTTGACTTTGTTTTGGAAACTATCTACTATATTAGATTGCAATGTGATTGGAATTGTTTGCTTGCAAACTATTGAGTGTACCCAATTCAAAAATCCATATGTCAGTCAATGGATGTTGTTGTAAGATTTGTTTTCCGCATCACTTATTTTATGTGATTATTTCAGAAGAAAACATTAATTCCTTCAGGCCTATGAGTGCCAATTTGAAAGAATGATTGAAAAGAAAGACATCCAAAATTCAAAGAATCGTTATTTCCCATTCATCAAGAATTGTGATTAGAAATGAGGAAAAAAAAATTAGTTAAGTTTCATCCCTTAAATAATTGTTACGTAGAATTGTAGAAGTTAATTTAGGATTGAAGGAAATTCTAAACTATGAATAGCTTTTAGAAAGAATTGCAACAATAGTAGTGGGTATCCACGGCGAAATTATTGTTCTAAGAGATCATGGCCTTGTGAAACCCTTAAAAAAAAGATGTTTGAATCATAAGCCCTCAAGGCCGAAACACCAATGCTACTTGTACCATGATTGTTTATAATTTCAAATGACTTGTACCATCACTATTTCTTAGAATTATTCATTGGGAAGTTTCCAATTTGTCAATATGACAATTACATCTAGTGACCAAGGAAATAGTAGATAACTGATAATGGTAAAATGGAATAGGCTAGGTTGAGCTCCAAAAAAAGATTTTAGATGGGATACTTACTGTCAATTTCAAGGGTAAAAAAGTTACTAAATATTGTGGGCAAGCCGTGTTGATCTAAATTGTCAAACTTGAAATAGAATAAGATTCCTATATGAAACTCTGAACTTTTTTTCAGTCTTTAAATTTTTTTTCTTATAGATTTTTTTTGGCTCTCCAAAAAGCTTTGATTCATTTCATTTGGATTTTTTATTTTCAAGTTATGGACAATCTTGTTTTTTGGTCACTTAGAGCATCTTCCTAAAGAAAAAAACTTGCAAAGTTGTAAAATTCTTTTTTGAACGCCATTTTTATAATTTAAAAAAAGGGTTCCACAAGGTTAATTTTTGGGGTAGAACAATCTTGCCACTAGGATTAGTGCTACTTCAAACTCCATATAAAAGATATTAATATTTTAGATTTTTCTTGTACCTACTCCTATTTAATAATTTATGGAATAATTAAAATCAAGTTTATTTGGATTTTTTTCCCCCCTACATGCTGAATTCAATTTTGTACTATAATGATTATAGACACTCTGAGTTTTTGGGCAATTATAAAATCTTATTGAAAAAACAACTTCTGGAACAGCTGGGAGTCCTTTCTAAACTCAAATTTGACAATTTACTTCCAAAAAAGTTTCACAAGGTTAAGATTTCTTGCTAGAACAATGTCACCATTGAGATTAGTATATTTCAACCCTATCTTAGAGCTATTAATGATTTCGTTTTTTCTCAATCTTGAACCTACTTCTATTTCACAAATTTTTAATGACTAAGAACTAAATGATTTTGTTTTGAATTTTTTTTCCTAGATTTTTAATTCAATTCTTCATCATATAAAATTTGAAATCCAAAATCATAAGAGCAAAATTTTTAAGTTGAGAAGGTTCAAAGCCGTAAAATGTAGTTGAACAAGGTGCAAAAAAACTTGGTTCCTTAGGTTTAAATGCAAATATCTTTTAATCAAGATTGTCAAAGTTTTTTAATTTCTTCCACATATTCTACACTAGTGCAATATAGATCCGATGGTTAAATATGTAAAAAATAAATTTAGAATTTTTTACAACCGTTTGCTATAGAAACGGTAGTTTTGAGTGGTTTTTGATGGAAAATGCCTTACAATTCTTTGTTAATTGTAGGTATCTTGCAATCTATACGGTCAGAAATTTTGAAATTATTTACAAACATTCTCATAGTAGTTAGGTGTAAGATCCTACAGTTAGATGTGGCCAAAAAACATTTTTCAAATTTTTTTAATCTTTGCTGTGAAAATGGTAGTTCTTTGTGTTTTTGGGAAGAAAACTAACCTTCCACCTTCAAGGATTAAATATGTATACATATAAAAGCTGGCTAGCATATATATTTGTACACTTATAGAAATGCCACAAATGATTGAGAGACTAGACTTTCCTAATAGATTTAAAACAAGAACGAACAACAAGTATCATACTTGTATAACATGCTTTAGAAAAGGTACCCAAATCCTTTTTGATATTTTTGATAAATTTATCAAATGTATTTTTGAATTATTTTTTGATACAATTTAATTTTTCCAGATGTCTGTAATCCCTAAAAGCCGTAGGGATTAGGATAGAAATATAGATGCATTACAAACTATAAATTCTCAAACTTAATTTGAAGTTTTCATCAAAGAAGAGAGTACAAAGCACAAAAAGTAGAAAGCATCCATATGGTGAAAGTTATTAAATTATTTTTAGCTTCTTCTAAAAATGACTTTTGATGATATAGTTTAAAAAATTAACCCCAAGTACAATTTCTATCTTCCGCATACGCTTTTTTCTCGTATTGGTCAAAATTGTGGTTTCTATTGATTTGTAAAAAAATGCATAAGATCTAATAATGAAAATACCAACCCTATTCCAAAATAGTAAGTTTTTCAACAATAGGCAAATTTGAATACTTTGTGGTATTTCTCTTATAATTTAGGTTTGACTGTAGTGATTTGAATTTTGCCTAGAAATATTGATCAAAATCCAACCTATTTGAAAAAATAAAATAAGATTTCAAAGCATGTCTCCTTCCGTCTAAGAAATCTTGTCTGATTGGGCAACTTCCAACCAATGTTTTTTTTTGTGGCGATCTGGTGCAAAATATGATTTAATTTTATAGCTTGGCACCGCGCCTATAGGAGAAAATAGTACTGAAAAGGTGCAAAATTGCCAGAAACTTCAAATAAATTCATAATCTTGGATGAAATTGCCAAAATGGAAATGAAAACTGAATTAGTATATATGTGATATGCAACGCTTTTTTTTTGGCTTTCTGATGCTTTATTGCACTAGAAAAAATAACTTGGCATTAAAATTGTAAAAAAATTGGCCAAAAACTTGGTTGAAATTGCCCTAAGAAATTCAAAGTACAAAAAAATATTGGATGAAATCGTCAGATTCTAGATGGAACCAAATTATAGACTTATGATATGTATATTTCCTATCTGGTATGGATGAATGTTGAAATTTGTAGCACCACTACAAAAGTTTATATTGCCACTATGGCACTTTTTAAAAAACTTAAAAGAAACCCTGGTGATATGTGCTAATATCATATTTTCTATCCAATATGTGGATGAATGTTGAAATTTGGAGCACCACTGTAACATTCAATTACGCCACTTTGGCACTTCATAAAAAATGGAAAAAAAAAAAAAGCTTCCTATATGTAGTTGACATGGACCCGTACTTGCAGTCGACATGGACCCGTATCCGATGTCGCCTTGGACCCATACCCATGTTCGCCTAGGATCTGAGGTCGCATTGGACCCGTACTTGCTGTCGCCGTAGAACCATACCTGCATTTGCCCAGTACCCGCAGTCAGGACGAGAAGTCCCGTATCCGCGTTTGCCGAGAACCCGAGGTCGCTTCAATGGTCTCACCCGCACCCTCCGTAGACCCATATTCACCCCTTTGCAACTTCGAATATTAAAGCGATCGCCTAAACCTGCATTCTCCACTTCTGGCTCTGCGTACTGACTGTCATCCACCTAGAAGTGGCTGATTGCGTATTCGTGGGCCAAGGGCTTGAATTGTGGGGGGGATATGTTGTCCCTTTCCACCTCGTTTCTGGAAATTCTTTTCCATGTTTGAGATTGATTACACATCTTGTTATGGTAAATGACTATATTTTTGTAAATGTGAATTGTGATTGCTTTAGGATTTTGTTGTGTGTGTAGTACAAGTTCATTCTTAGATCATTAGACAAAATATCTAGAGTAGCATTCTAGATGCAAAGTGATCATTATGAAAGATGAAAACCCACCATTCCTGCCTATGTCACCCAAATTGCTAACTCGGCTCCAAAAAAGGCGCTTCGCGATAAGGATAAAAAAAGAACTAGAAAAAGCCACAAAAACCGTGTGGCTATTCTTTTGCATGAAAAGATTAAGGCTTTTGGAGGTTGGAGAAGGGAACCGAAGCCTTGGACCCACGTAACAGTTAAAAAAAATATAGATTGGTGCCACATTAACAAGCTATTTCTGATTTGGCGTCACAAGCTACATTTGAAGTCTAACAAAGCAAATCTTGGATACTGCCTCTCTGAAGACTTTGTACAAAGATGCCTGGAGATATGGATTGGAGTATATTTGGAATCCTTGCCATTCCGAAATGACAGTTTTCCTTTGTATCTTGTCCAAATGGTGTATGCCAAGCGTATATTGAAGAAGGAGGTGGATTGGACGACTAAAAACGAGCTCCCTAAAGGAAACCGACTTGCCAATGCAACAATGCTGATCACAGCTGCCATACTTGGTGCCAAGAAGAAGTTGGCATTAGTTAAGCCGGGGAAGTTATGCATTCCTTATGAAGAGGTAGTGGGGCCGGATGGTTCTAGCTTCAATAGTCACACCCATGAGTACAATGGGTATGTGTCGGAACCTGAAAATCCACTTTTACTAATTTAAAATATAAATGAAGGAATAATATTCTTCTTAGCAGTAAATTTTTTCGATTTTTAGATAGTTATAGACCGTCTAATGTTTAGAACCGGAAACCGGAAGTGGACTAATCAAGAATCGATGTAAAGGCTAACCGAATGTACCGGAAACAAGGAACCGGAGTTCGAATTTGCCTAGACTGGATCAAGAAAGGGGTAACAGGAACCGGCATCCAACGATGACCTACTTAACCCTAGGGAACTACGAGAATGTTCTAATCATTAGTGAACGGAAATCCTAAACAGGCAGGTTTAACGGGCAAAGCCTGGATTAGGGGAATCATTAAGAGCAGCTGGGATTGGCTCTCTTAAACCCCATCCGTCCAGAGACTGGTCACTTACATTTTCCTGCCCTGACTGAAAGTTGTAGCAACGTGCACCATTACTGGTTTCCGGTCTCTGCATCAGTATTGGGTTTTGAGTTGACGGACTGCGAAAGAGAGTGCTTGAAGAATATTAAGCGCAAGAGAGAGGTCTGCTAGCATCCCAGCTTAGCGTTAGTGCTTGCACAGCTGAAAGGGAGAGAGAGAGTCGTGAGGACCACTCTTTTTTCGATTTCTGAGAGTAGACCGGCTGCATCCTAACGGAAGGAGAGATGGCTGCAAGTCAGAGCAGGGGAACCACCATCTCGCTCCGGTATGTGATGCCATGATTGCCCAAGGAGGAGCTAGAGCTGGCGGAGCTGAAGGAAGACCTGGAGCAGATGGGGTGCACTGGGTTCCTGATCCGACCGTGGGACTTCAGAAGCGAAGCAGTAGTGGCGGAATTGAGGCCTGGAGCGCCAACTCGCGCCGCGACCACAATCCGTGCAAAGCCCAGACGATGGACGGCGGACATGTGGAGGAAGGTCTATCTATTCAACCAGAAAGGCGAAGGAAGTGCATCCCGGAAACACCAGTATACGGTGTAAATGTTCCGAAACCCAATTGATAAGAAAGACGGGTTCTCAGTCACCGATTGTATCAATCAGAGAGAGAAGCGGTTGTTACAGTATGTCTTGGCCATTCTCAACCCGGAAAGGCCAAGCCAAGTTTCTCGGACATTGGCCAACACAATATTTGGCGCATTGTCTGGAGACTGGAAAGTAGATTGGGGAGTGGTCATCCAAGACCAAGTACTGAAAATGGTGAATAATGCTGGGAAAGCCAAGCCTTCCGCCATCTGTCCATTCCTGTTTCATCTGTATCATTATGAGGGGGTGATGACAAAAGATGAAGAGGTAGAGTATAAGGCCGCTGCTGCCCTGGTAGAGTTTGAAGTTCCGGACTTAGATCTTGAGACTGGAAATGAGGAAGAACCCTCAGATGAGGGAGACGATGAGGATGAGCAGAGCAAGTCTGAGGACGATGAGGATGAGAGTGAGGATGATGATAAAGGTGAGGAAACGAGAGGAAAAGGTCAGGTAGAGGAAGAGTAGACCAAGGATACCGATCCGGTCTGGAGAGACAAGCCGCTAGAGAGAATCACCCGAGAATTGAGCGACTTCAGGAACCGGTACGAGAAGGAGCAAGGGGTGATGCAGACCATCTGCACCACAGTGGGCGCCGTCCACCCAGCTCAAGCCTTAACCCGGATAATACGGCTTACCTGAGAGAAGGAGAAGAATGAAAACAAGGAAGAATTGACAAAGCTTTCCGGCCAAGTGGCCACTCTTAAATAGGAGTTGCGCCAGAAAACAGAAGAGGTGGAGAAGGAGAAAACGTTCTCCACGTAGACGCGAGACACCATCTCTCAAATTCGGGAATTCATCACCCATCCGGGTGAAGTTGTCAACAAGGCTAATTTGTTTGACCAACAAGTAATGATGGAAGGATGACAGCTGCATCAGAAGCTCATACTGGCTATGGTGACTTATCACAAGAAGATGGAGTCCACACTGGAGCAGCTGCGAGAAGTGATGTGCGAGGTAAACCCTCGAAGTGATCCTGCACCGAGACCGGAACCGGATCACAAATCAGTTCAGTAGCCAACAGCAAAGGACAAGGGTAAAGGTGAGACTTCTCACGAGCAACCAGACCTACCTGTACCGGAGGAGCACCAGGAAGCCAAGACAAGTCAGGTGCAGGAAACTGAGGTGGAGATCACCAAAGTCACTGACCCGGATCAGGAGAATGACGAGTTGGAGGTCACGAAGGTGACGAGATCAAATCCAGCAAAGGCACAGGGACCGGAACCGGCAACCAGACCAGGAGGGTCCATTCCAGGGGAGAGTGCTAAGGTGAAGCAGATCAATGCCCTCTCACCCTCCAAGTCTTCTCCCAAGACTCCCGGAAAGAAGGTGCAGTTTGGAGATGCAGGGAAGATGACGGCCCTGATGCAGTCCGTGGTGAAGACAGGGACTGGAGCCAGTTGCGGCACTTCATCCAGCTTACCGAATAAGGGCCTAATCAGGAAACTGGCTGGAGGAGATGCGACACCTCAGAGCAAGGTAGTAAAGCTTGCTCCAGTCCCGCAGAAGAGAAAGGCTCCTGAACCACAGTCGGCCAAGAGGAAATCCACCAAGGTTCAAGAGGAGGAGGAAGAAAAAGAGGATTACGACTACGATGAAGAGGAATCTGATTCCGACCAGGATTCTGAACCTTATTCAGATCCCGACCAGGCCTTGGCAGAGACCCGAGTGACAAAGGCAAAGGCGGCCAGAGAGAAGGCAAAAGTTCGGTCCAAACAAACTGCTAGGCCGCAGACTGGAAAGAAGCCCTTGACTCGAAAGGGACCAACAAAGGCGGGGTTTTCTCCAGTGAAGAAGAGTAGGAAGTAGGTGAAGGTTCTGACAGTGACTGTAGGGCTGCATGCCTAATTTTGACAAGTAGATGTGTAGGTATATTTTTAGTTTAGAAGGAATTAGGACTCAAGTTGATTCCGGATTTTTAGGATCTAAGATCCACTTTTAGTGGGAGCTTTTTGACTGTAGCTTAAGTTACCTAAATTAGACATGAAGGTAGGAATGAAACGTATCATTCCATTAGCTATATTTAGCCTTATGCACTTTTTGAGTTTGAGGTGTAGTTTAGTATTTAAAGGGGAATTGTAGGTTTGATCCGGGTTGCATTTTCCATACTTTGTATTCCCAATTTTCTGCAAATGCCGTTGGAGTTTTCCAATTTACAATTGTAAACTGTACCTTTTAGCACTTGTCCGTGTTATTGTGAGAGTAGTGAGATCGTGCAGATTTGGGTAAGGAGGAATTGAAACCCGGATACAGGAAGTATTCGGTCCCTAGAGAGATTGCGTGTTAAACACGATACAATAGGATTTCCTTGCGAGGATTAGAGCTGGGTTTTGTCAAGAAGCTGCTTTTGTCAAGAAGTATTATAGCTCTTCCATTTTTTCCTGACGCCCCTTCTCTACTTAGGCCATGGATTATCTTGTAGTCTGTCATTGTAGTAATTGTTAGGAGAATCCAGACTTTCTTGCGTGACCTGCTAGCCTGCGTAGCCCATCCGGTCTAGTTGTGAGGACGGTCTCTTTCTCGTTGTTCTTGTCAAAGTTTTCTTTTTAAGTTTATATCGTGGATCTTCTGACACGTTAAAACTCGGAGGGAAGGAGTTAAGCTTCCTTTCTGAAGCCCAAAGTTGCAGATCTCTCTTGGTCCAGAGGTTAAACTCGAAGTTATTACATATATAGTTACATACTCTAGACCGGATATATAATCGGGAAAGGAATTTCCGATTCCGGATTACTGGAGCTGGATCCGGTCTAGACTAATACTTGGGGTTTGTTTTGGGATACCAATTCACTGCATTCCGGCCACTTGGTAGAATTACACCGAGATCTCTGTGGAATGATACACGAGTCACTTTAGAGTCCATTAAGGCCTTAGAGAAGGATTTTGTACTTTCTGTGCTACGACAGTATGACTGGCAAAGTGAGGATGAAGAATATGCTGTTGTGAATTGATATATGAAGGTCTTAATGGCGGAGGTTGACAGAAAAGGAAAGAAGAAGATTGAGGAGCTTGAAACTGTATTTGACATTCCTAAACAAGGTATGGAAGATGTGGAGGAAATAGAAATGGACAACGAGTTCCACAAGTGCAGTGGCAATATGAGTGAGAATGATTCAAATGACAATGTGGAGATGTTGGGCGCTAAGATTGCAAGCACAAGAACATATTTATGGAAAGTGACTGCGGAACTGAAAGAATTGAAAGAAAAAGAACTTTCAAATTTGGGCACCCAAGAATACGTGTTATCATACAAGTGGGAGTTAGAGATTGTGAATAAAAAGGTAGTTGCAAAGAGCAAGTACTTGGTTGTTTTGAAGAAAAGTAAAGATAATTATGTGAACAAGATAGCTGATGGGCGCGCTCACATGATGGATGATGTTGCAGTGTATCAGAAGAAACTTGAAATCTTGGAACACAATCGTTTGAGGCTACAATATGAAAGGCAAAGCCTAGATGTGCAAGTAGCTTCAAAAGAAAAAGAGTTATACACAACTACTCTAAAACATTTGTTATTGCTAGACGATTTGGCTATGGCTCCAAGGTATGGTAGCAGCCCCAAAGAATTAGCCAATCTTCGGAAGTTGGTGAAGCTGTCGTACGCGCAATCTAGGCGTAAGTATCCTTAACACAGAAATGTGCTAAGATAACACAAAGTATCTTCCCAAGGAATTTTTGGATTATATGTAGCATATTCTATCTATCCGGCTTTTCTAATTTTCTTTCTTCTCACCTACTCAACATTTTCCTAATTCTTTCACAATCCGGACCATAAACTATCCGGAATCCGGTTTACGTCTCTTCTTCCAATCCGGTTTTCAATACCTCTGTATAACCTTCAGAGGGTCCACTAGTTGATCTTTTGAGAGGGTAGGGACTTCACCACTCTTGTTCTCCTACAATTCTAACAAACACAAATGACAACACCCAAGTATTCAAGAGGTTGCAACAAGACGAAAAGATCCGAATCCTCACAACTTCCGGATGGTGATTCCGGACAGCAGGTCACTTAGGAATACTTCATCCTCCCTTACTACAATGACAAATCTCAGAGCCCGGAATAGATGTGGGGGTAATCTTTCTAGATGTTAGTTGAATTCTGAGGTTGGCAGATCTTCCGGACAGGTGGGGGCTTCCTTGGGTGGGCGCTTACCTTCGCACGGCTTGACAACCGGACTCGCTTTCCCGCTATTCTATGATCCGGACTACCCTTTTGGTAGTTTAAGGACACAGTGAGCAGCTCCTAAGTCAACAATCCAAAAACATTACAATAGTACACTCTCGACTCAGACTGTAATCCCCTAAATCCGGATTCCTCTTCACCCATCCTTTCCTTCCAATACCCAGACCACGGATCAACAAAATTCGGCAACACTGATAAAGTCAAAATGCATACCCGAGGGCTCAGATTTTGAAAAGGGAATGAAATACAATTGAATATCAACTAGGAGGGAATGAGGGGCAACTAACTTGCCCACCCTTAAAAACCCAAAACAAAACCAAAGTCAACACCCTAAAAGTGAAAAAGGGCTCCCCAGAAACCGGGGCAACCACACACACACCAAAGAAATCCCGAATAAACCGAGAAGTCCTTATCCCCAAGTTTCCAGAAACCGGGCCCACGCTTGGAATTTGATTCCGGGATAAAACTATCTAAATTCTAATCCACCTTCTACAAGTAGTCCCCTTCTAACTACTTGGCTACCTGAGATTTCTTTAAACTCCTGGCTCCCTGTTTGGCTATCGGCTTACCAGAATTCTTTGCTGGCGCCGTTTTGGCGGTTCGAGGCGGATTCTGACGGGTTGCAAGAGACGTCTCCTCCTCCTTCGTATCTTCCACAGATTCTAAGCCTGACTCAAACTCAACAGACTCGGAGTCTTCAATCTGTTGCTTCACCGGCTTCTTGCCTTCCAATTTCTGCTTCTCAAACTTCCGGAGTTTCAGTTGCCTCTCAGGTTCCATCATCTCGAGTTCTTCATCCAGATCCGTGATCTCGGCCTCCACTATTTCCGTCCTCTTGTTCAACCGGGTTTCTGGCCTGGGTTCCGATCTCGCCTCTGGAGCCGGATCTCCTAAGTCAGTTAATTGTGTACCCCGTGCTGGTGACTGTTGCCACATATGAGGGAATCCCTCCGAGTGTTCTCTTGCCGGATTTATCGTCCCCAAACCTTCTAACAGATCTCTCTGGATTGGCAACCTCTGCCCAGCCTTTCCGGTTTCCCTCGGAGACTGTGAGGAAGGGGCAAAGGTATTTACCGTGCTCCATTTCGGGAACTGACTTGAGGAAGGCACCTTAGGTATCTTAAACAGGGACTTCAAGCCTGGATCCTCTTGTGTCCCTGAAGTTCCGGCTCCGTGTTTGCCCGAGGACTCCATGAAGATATCTGGAAGTAGCCCAAAGTCGTCCTTGGCCACATCCAAATGACCCAGCAGCTGCCGCATCTCCTCCGAAACGATCTTTATCTTGGCCTCGTAATTGACCAAGACTTGCAGCACTCTGGATCCGATAACAATGCCGTTGTTCTCGAGTTTCTTCGTGTAAAGAGCGGACCGGATGATCTGATGTTCCGGTTCTTCTATCAACAGCTTCAAATCCCTGACTAACTTCAGGGCATCTGTCTCCTTCTTCCGGGCTGAGAGCAACTGCCCCTCCATCCAGTAGAACTTGTTCTTGTAGTGATCCCGTTCCGCCTTAAGCAGTTCGATCTGCTTGTCCTTCTCTACGAGTAATGCCGGATCTGGTCTCTTCCGGAGTTCGTTGAAGATCTGGTCCGTCTCCACGTTCAATTCCTTGGCGACATCCGTGATCACCTCTGCCATCTCGGCATGCATTTTCCGGCATTGCACCATCCATCGGGTTCCAGCTTCATAGAAGTCGGATACATCGGAAGTTTCCGGTGATGGCTAGGTCAGGTACGGATTCGGTTCTGGCACGTCCAGACTTGTTCTTTGTGCGTCCGGATTGGTGGTCTTCTATCGCTTCTTCTTCTCTAGCGGCTTCGATTCCGGATCCTCTTCTTCTTCTTCTTCTTCTTCTTCTTCTTCTAGTGCCGCTTCTCCCGTCGGCTTCAACTCTTCTGTAAATCCGTACTTTAGGATTTGCATTCCGGTCTCATAGGCTACTTGTTCCTGCAGGGTTATGAAATCAAAATGATGATACATGTGGAACAAGTAAGTGCTGAGCGGACTCTGCTTGGCCTTGTCGATAGCCACCGCCATCTTCTTGACCTTCTGGTGGATTATGGTCGCCCAGTTCACAACCCGGCCCTCGACTACTCCGAAAATCGTATTCGCCACCGTAATCGTAACCTTTGTTGGCTTTTCTGGATACACACTGGGGATCAGGATATCTAATAATCGCCTATGGCGCTCATCTATACAGTCACTAACGGTGAAACCCTCCTTGTGGTGCGGCGGTTTCTTGAACTTCCCTTCATAAAACTTATCCGTCTGGGTCGCATTTCCAGATCCGGACTGCTTCAACCCGTAAGTTTCTGCCCAAATCCCTTCCATCCAAGAGGCCCACCGACCCCTTGGCGTTGGCTCGAACTAGTTTGGTGTCCCTATAACCAGCTCACGAAAAAAATCTTCAATTCTAACTGTCCAGGGTTGTCGGATGAACCTGATACACCCTAGTTTTAAGAGATCTTCCTCTAACTCTAAGCGCTCAGCGGAGTCCAATGGAATGACTGGGTACAGGAGCTTGACAGAGGGAATAGTCTTCTGCCCCTGCGTCGATGTTTCCACCATTTTCTTGACCTACAATCCGGTGCAATCGGCACCCTCCTTTCCTTCTCTCCCTATCCGGCCTAACTCACCACTCTTTCACTCTTCTAACAGAAACGCGCTCCAAAACCTGCAAGCACACACACCTCCTCGAGCGGAAAAAAGAGGGAGAAAAACAAAAGGCCCATCTGCTTAAGTACCCGGCCAGTGACCGACACCCGTTGGGTCAGCCATTTAATGCGCCGCCATTGCAAACGGATCCCTAGTTTTCATAGGCCGGACCCCTAGTTCGTAGGTTGCCTGAATCCGGATCCCATTCCGGTTTCCGGATTCCGGCCAAAGTCCGTTTTTTACCTATTCTACAAGTTTTTGCAAGCCGGAACTTCCTAACTACCTAGTTTCTACTAAATGTTCCGGTTTGCGGCTTCACTACTACAAATTTTTGAAAATATTTACGGAATTGATCCTAAGCTAATCTAGATTTCTTAAATATTGATATTGCATGGTCTCACATGACCCCTTTTTCAAATGTGAGAGTCCCCGCGAACATCTTCTCATTCAGATTCGGAATCCGGTTCTAGTTCATACTTCTTGACGCGGGCCTTGTTAACTCGAGTGTCAAGTCCCATCCCTTGTATATCTTCTAATTGTATGGACCCATTCGAGAATACAGCTGTTACACTATACGGATCCATCCATCTAGTGTGAAGCTTACCCGAAAAAGATTTGAAATGGCTGTCATATAACAATACTAGTCCACCAACCTTGATTCCGTGTTCTGCCGGTAGCTTCTGGTCGTGCTCTGTCTTGCGTTTGGCTTGCACTTTTTTGGTCCGATCCAGAGCAATGAGCCGTTCTTCTTCTAAATCTTCAATAGCTAAGAGACGAACTTCCGGGTCTCCGGTCCGTATCGCATTCCGGGTTGCTAGGATCCGGTGAGTCTCCATTTCCAGCTCTATCCCGTGTACTACTTCTTGTCCAAAAACCAAAAAGAAGGGTGTCTTTCCGGTTGTTGTTTTCTTTGAAGTGTTGTAAGCATGTACAGCCGATGGAATTTTCATATCCCAATCGGTCTTGTGTTCTGAAATCATTTTGTTTAATGATTTCTCAATGATGCCATTGGCGCGTTTCGTCAATCCGTTGGCCCTAGGATTGTACGGAGTCGTTTTCCGGTGTTTGATCAGGTACCTTGTTGTGGTATCCTGGATCACATCATTCAAGAAATGTAGTCCCCTGTCACTGACCAACTCCAATGGATGACCAAACCTCATCAGTTCCGTAAAGAGGAATGAGGCTGCTGTCCGTGCCGTATTATTCCGGGTTGCTTTTGCTTCAACCCACTTCGTTGCATAGTCCGTGGCCAAAATTATATACCTCTTCCTTCCGGCGCTGATAGGTGCAATCGGTCTGATGAAATCGATCCCCCATTTCTCAAAAGGGTCCAGCCGAATGATTGGATTAAGTGGCCAATGATTCCGGAAAGCGGGGGCTCCCATCCGTTGACACGGATCGCAGCTTCCTACGTAAGTCTTCACATCCCGATTAGATACGGCCACCAGTATTCGGCTCCCTTGATCCGGTTTACGGTGGTGATGGCTGTAAAGTGTCCACTAGAAGATTCGGGATGCAATGCACGCATTACCTTCTTCCGGTCCTTAGGTTCCAAACACCTCCTCAGATGATTGTCTGCTCCCATCTTGAACAGGGTGCCTTTAATCAAAGAGTAAGGGGCTACTTTCTGCTAGAAAATACCCTTCTCTTCCCTACTCATTTCCTCCGGATATTGCTGTTCCATGAGATATGTAATGATATCTTGGAAAACAGAATCCTTCTCCCCATTCAGGTGAAAAAACGGCTCTTCTGGGTTTTCCATAAACTCATCCGGAAACTCAGTGGAGACGTCCTACACTGCTTCCGTCCCTCGATATCTAGATAAGAAGTCCACATTGCTGTTGGCCTTGCCTGGTTTCACCATTACTTCATAATTGAAGTCCTGAAATAATAGTACCCATCTTGCTATCCTTCCGGAGAGATCCGGTTTGTTTACCACATACTTTAGAGAGTCATAATCCGTATGGAATACAACTCGGACCCGAGGAGGTAGTGCCGGAACTTCTTGCATGAGTATACCATTGCCAATGCTTCTCTCTCGGTGGTGGTATATTTCCTTTCGGCTTGACTCATTTGCCTACTCGAATAATATATCGGGCATTCCTGTAACTCCGGGTCATATTGCCATAGGATGGCTCCCAGGCACCATCTAGATGCATCCAAGGTGACATGAAATTCCTTGGTCCAATCCGGTGGTGAGAGTATGGGGCTTTGACTAAAGCCAATTTCAATCCTTTGAAGGCTGCCTGACGATCTGAATTCCAACGGAATTCCGTATCTTTTTTCAGTAATTCTGTCAAGGGAATTGCCCTCCGGGCGTAGCCTTCTATGAATCTCCTATAATATCCCACACAGCCAAGAAACCCACAAATTTCTCGCACACAGGCTGGGGCAACAAAGGCAACCATGGCCTTGACCTTGTCCATATCCACCTCTAGTCCTTTCCAGCTCACGACGTGGCCCAATAGGATTCCGGATATCATTCTAAAAAAGAACTTTCCATGGTGTAGTTTGAGATTCGTTTCCCTACACCTTTGGAAAGTTTTCCTCAAGTATCCTAAGTGATTTGCCCGTGAACTAAACACAGCAAAGTCATCAATGCAAACTTTGAGGAAATGCCTAAGGAAATCTTAGAAGATATCCATCATGAGCCGTTGGAGCGTACCGGGAGCATTGCACAATCCAAATGGCATGCGTGTGAAGGCAAATGTCTCCCATTCCGTGGTGAACGTTGTCTTCAGCTGGTCCATCATCCGGATAAATACTTGGTTATATCCTGAGAATCCATCCAGAAAACTATAGGATTCGTTTCTGGAAACATGATCCAGGATAATATCTGTAAATGGAAGTGGGAAGTAATCCTTTCGGGTTGCAGTGTTCAATTTCCAGAAATCTTGACATACCCGGATCTTGATCTTTCCATCCGGACCGGCCTTCTTTGGAACCACCACGATGGGTGATACCCACTCAAAGTTATGGACCGGATAGATAAACCCAGCTTCCAACAATGCATCGATCTCCTTCTTCACCATAAGAGAGTATTTCAAGTTAAGTTGGTATTGGCGTTGTCGGATTGGCATCGCTCCTTCTACTAAGTCGATCCGGTGCTCTCCCAATTAAGCCAGAATACCACTTAGATCCAAAGGTACCCAGGCAAAGACATCGAGATACTCCTCCAGTAAAGCTCCATATTTCTTCTTTTCTAATGCAATCATCGACTTACTCATGAAGAAGGATTTTCCGGAAGGTAACTCCACCTTCTCATAATCCGTCGGGCTGACCACAGTCTTGACGCGTTTCGGTTCTGTTTCTTCTGCCTCTGAACAAAACTTGCTCCAAGGGATTTCCGGGGAAGAGTTACTCAACCCGATGGCTGGAATTCTCCCTTCCATTATCTGCTGTCGGATCCATTCTGTAGAGAGTGTACGTCCATTTCTCCTAAAGTTCGATCTTCTAGGGGTAGATGTCCTGCTGAGCTGTAATTAGCTTGATTTCATTGTGGATGTCTAGCTCCCTCTGGTTCTTCTTGCTCAGGTACCCCTGATTCTTCTTAATATCAATCATGGCGAATCTCAGCTTGATTGCGTTCTTGAATTCCTACACATCCAGGTCCAGCATACACGTACTATCAGCGACGGGTCTTAACTCAAGACAAGTTAAATTATATGGAATGAACTGACCTCAATGGAATTACGAGTTAACTCGAGACGAGTTAAAGCTAGCGGACTTACTACGAAGAGCCTCTGGTTGTTGCCGTCAGCCTTCGACTTCTTTGCCTTCCCCAAAGCTGTGGGCTCTTTTGGAGGCGGTGGAGACCCCATACTCATCCAGACGAACCTGGATGCCAGGATGTTCGTGGACCAGGTTGGCATGAAGTTGTCGAAGTGGTTCACACGATTGTAGTAGGCCGACACTTTCTTGATTAGGTTGTTGTCTTTGTCCACACAACAAAGCACTTCCATTTCAGAAACTTAGCCTTCTTCTTGTCAGGCACCTTATTCATCTTCTGCATTCTCTTCGATGCCTCTATGCAGTGCTATCCATTTACCATCCAAAACTTCCCGGGCTCAACTTCCTCAAACTTTTCAGGCTTTGCCGTGACAAGCTGCGGATATGCACAGAGCGTCATCTTCTTGTCAGGGTCAGGCATGTTGAGGAGGTAATTCAGTGTCTTCTGAACACTTTGTTCTTCTAACACTCGGATGTTGAGTGTTTGTGGTGGTGTCTCCAACTGATCAATTGAAATCTTGTACTTGTATCCAATCTTCAGTATGTACAGCTCTAAGCATGCCGACCGGTACTCTGCAAAGTGTTTCCATGCTTCCTCGTAGTCGATCTCCTTTACGATTCCGCCGAGGTCTTGCGGGATGTCTACAAGCTCTAAGGCCATGCTATTCTCGGGCACCAGGAGGTTCTTTGAAGTGGTCTTCTTTCCTTTCCCTTTCGGTGCAGGTGCTGGGGTCTTTGATGGTTCCCCTTTGCCGAAGTGATCCGTCTGCTTCATGCGAGTGTGGCTCCTACCAGTCTCCGAGGTCACCACGACGAGGGATCCCTGGCTTCTTCCCTGACTGCTGTAATCTCTAGTCAAGGATATGGGCTGCATCCTCTGGGACTTGTTCTTCAACTCCATCTTCATGTGGTCAAACCCCTTGATCAATCCATTAACTCTTGAAGCTAGAGTGACGGATGTCAGAGGGCTCCCATCCTTTGCTTTCCATCTCTTCTCCTTCATATGCTGCTCAATCTCCTTTTGCAGCCCCTAGTAGCTCGTCCCCTCTAGTGTCCTGTAGTAGTCGGAGACACTGAATGTGATTTGCCTGTTGTTTACCACGTACGAGAAGATGTACTCCTCAATCTGATCTGGGTCCTGCGTCTTGCAGCAGACGAATATTAACCCGTTTGGCCCTGTGGTGACCTCTCTTACAACCTCTGTAAGTGTGACCAGGAGGTTGTCCTCAACCTTCTTGTACTTTGTCCTGAAGGACAAGTTCGAGTTCATAGAAACAAGAGCGAGTATCCAATGGTCAACTTCTTCAAGGTCCTTCCACTCCCAGCATTCCCCAAGCATGTTGGTCTCGCCGTACTCATCTCTGTTATCGTCTGGAATCTCAAAGCACTTCAAGTAAACCTCTAGTCCCTTGGTTTGCGCCTCCATTTCTGCAAGTCTAAGACAAGAGCACATGTTAACTCGAACCAAGTTAAAACCAGGAGATCATCGCTGGCATCGCTCTATTGTCCTACTTATCATTCTTGGTGAATCCTGTTATATTGAGCGCTTATTTATGACGCCCTCTGTTATCCGAGTGAAGACCGTCTATCCCAGACCATCGGGAGTTCTCTAACTTGGTGAACTCGTCACGGGGCTGACGTCTTTGGTTCTCTTTTCACGAATCATACCGGAGGGCCTTTTAACTTGACACGAGTTAAACATTCTTAATCGGTTGTTGATGTTTGTGTATTCCTATGCCTTCTATGTCTTTGGTTAATATTTAGCATTCTTGTCTCTTATCGAATTAGCTTTAGCTGCTGTACTTTCTTGATTGTAGGGTCTGGGATGTATTTTTTAACTCGAGCCGAGTTAAAGTTGTTGGTTCTCTCTGCAACTTTGATGTTTTTTCTATGTTCGTATATCTTCGTTGTTGGTGTGCCGCTTCCGTTCTAGATGAAACTTCCGTTTTTTGAAAACTCTTATCTCGTCTTGAGTTAAATTTTTGTAACTCGCTACCTTAATTATGTCTTCTATCGAGTTAAACTTCCATTGAGTTAAATACGCGTCAACTAAAACCTACATTTTTGGGGTTATTACAGACGTTCCTACATTTAACTCGACGGAAATTTAACTTGTACATAGCAATGGACATAGAAAACTGCAAAAATTGAATACGAGAACTGGAAATCAATTCAACATATACCTAACGCAAGCAACAAATGCAAATCCTAGTGACAAGACTAATGCAATCAGCAAAAACTCAAGAAACCAGAAACAAAATGCAAGAATTCAACTACAAAACCTAAACCAAAACCAGAAGACTGTTGAATCCAAGTGACCACCCAAACCTCAAAAATCCAATTTTGAAAAAACCATTTCCACAACTAGGTTGTCCAACTAAATCAAAATTCTAAGCTGCAACAGAAACCAGTGCACCACAATGCAAGTACTTGGGAATCTTATGGAAGCAGCACATCCACAAGCACAAGCACAAGCAGTTACATTCAGTGCTGCACGTCCACAAGCACAAGCAATTACATTCAATGCACAAAGTCGCCTCTACAGAATGAAAGCAAACAAGAACCCTCGTTCAACACGTACCAGCTAAGCTCCACCACAACCCCCAGTTGCATACACAATGACGCACGCCCAGGTCGTCCAGCAAGAGCTCCCGCCTACACGAGGAGGCAACATAGACAGCCACCCAAGTCGCCCAGCTCCACCTCCACGCCTCGACGATGCACCACAAAGCGCGCCCAGGTTGCCCAGCAGGAGGTTGACAAGGACGCCGCACAAATCCGTAACCCCAAAAATCAAGGTCAACACAGGTTGCAGCAAAAATGAAGGAACCTCTGACGCAAAAGCACGCAAAATCTCGCAAAAGCACAAAATTACGGAAGGAATGAAGTCGCACAGGAGTTGCCAGGAATGGCGGATCAGGGCCAGGGTTTCCAAACAACAGCTCCAAACCCTGCACCGCGCCGCCCATTGCGAATCCTAAATCGTGGCCCTTTGACCGTGGCCCTTTGATCATGACCCTTTGACCGTGTCCTATTCACCGTGGCCTTATGTCACTTTAACACCTAAAGTTCCATGACTATGTTTTCACCAAGAACATTCAAATAGTGTCATTTTTAGTACAAATACCAAATTTTTGAAAAAAGACCTACGATTACATGTGTCAGCAAAATTCATTAAGACCATTTTTCTGGCCCTGCAAAAAAAGGACAATAGCACTTCACAAACTCACTTATCGATGAAAAAATGTCCCAAATGATGGTGCTTGTTTGGATTTTTTTTCCCTTGATAAGTTGGCTACATGCCCAAAAATTTTCACTTCATTTGGAATTGTAAAACACATAGGAAAAAAATAGAAAGTACATAGCAGTAAATAATGATTTAAAATACTAAATTGTAAAGAATTTAATTATGGCATTGAACAATTCTAACCCTACGGTTGCAATGGTGTAATAAATAATCTACATCCTTTGATTTTATTTTTTTCAACAAATATTGAAAAATGAGTAAGATGAAGGACTTCAAAATTCAATTTAGAGTAGAGAATCCAGAACTGCCCATAAACTAAAAATCTTCATAACTTTTGACTCATAGAACAAAATGGGAAGATTCAAAGCTTTTTACATACATATAACTCTAGAAAAGCAATTTCAAATTTTTGTTTTCAAAAAAAGTGAGTTTTTTTTATTTGCCCAGACTGCTTAGTTTCAAAAAATAGTAACATATTAGGCCATAACTTTTCACTCACATTTCCAAATGTGATGAAATTCAATGCGTACAAAAGATACTCCTCGCACCCACCTTCTATTAAAATTTTAGCCTATAATATTGAAATCTCTAGTTTCACGTACGTGGCTAAAATTTCTATACAACCCAAAAACACATGTTGGTCCTCTAGGGGTTAAATGCATCCTTATGACCATGCCATTTTAACCCCAAAAGCACCGGAGCGGTATGCATTTTGTGGTTATATAGAAATTTTGGGCACATATACGTACAGGTGACAATAAATCATTTACATTTTATGCTGAAATTTTAATACAATGTCCACGCAAGGATTATTTTTCAGATGCACTTATTTAATGACATTTGGAAATGTGAGTCAAAAGTTATGGCCTAATCTGTGGGTTTTTTTGGTAATTGGGAAGATAGAGGAAATTAAGAAACATACCTTTTTTCAGAAATAAAACTTTGAAATTTGTTTTCCAGACTTATATATACGTAAAAAACTTTGAACAATTCCATTCTGATCAATGAGTAAAAAGTTATGAAGGTTTAGGAATGGTTTTACCAAAGATGTTTGGAAATTCACGCTTAGAACTTGCCAATTTAGACAAATAATCTTCGCAGCATTTCGGAACATTTGTGCAATTGCTCATTTTTGAAAAACACTGCACAAAATGTAGGTCTCGAATAGTAGTTTGACCTCAATCAAGTACATTTAGTTAATATCTTTAAGTAGTGTATGCACACTGGATGATTTTCATAGAGAGTAGCCCATCCTTAATTATAAGCTTAAGTTATTCAATCTTTTATGTGAGAAAAGTCCAATAATTATAGAACATCTCGTTTTGTGGAACAAATCTAAAGAGTTAATATAGGGATTTTTGTGTGCCGTTTAAAAAAGTTCTGCCAATTTTCCTTCAAAGAAACCTATTATTTAATTATATGCTAAAATGAAAATTTTGCCATTCTTGAGACAATATTACAATTTTTTTTCTTACACTTCATATATATACGAATTTCTAAAATTTGAAAGTCAATGTAAGGAAATTAAAGTATAAAATGAAATTGGAAAAAAGGTTTTAGGATTTACGGTCTTTCTAACAACTAAAAGACAGCTGCAATAATTGTACGGTAAGTTGAATAGGAACTTTGTGCCATCTTTGAAGTGTTTGAGTTCGCGGTTAGCAATTATGAAGACTATTGACCACAACTATAAAGCAAAGAGAAACATAATTGTGCAAATCTACAATTAATCATATGGAAAGAAAAGCTATAAACTTATTTTTTGAATAATTAAATTGAAATACCATGTATCATATAATTGAAGAAACTTATTTTGTGCTTCCAACAATATATCAATTTGAGTTTCAATAATTTATAAAAAGCAGTGACCGAAACTTCTAGCAGGTTGGACTTCACTTTATAATTTGTGGACAGAATTCGAATATGCTAAGAATGTTTCTAAGTACTAATAACGGCTGGATTAAAATTAGAATTTTTGGACAGAATTTGAATTTCCTAAAAAGGTTTAGATGTGCTAAAACGATAGCATTGATAAACCAGCTTGCTACGTAGCTGGCATCATTAAAGACATTGATTGTAATGACAAACAATGGTAGACCAAGAAACACATGTAAAAAATTCATTCCATGGAAAATGTTCATGAAAATCACAACTGCATTTGATTTTGGGCACTTTCATTCCTTTTTTAAAATGCCATGCATTGAAGAGCATGAACCATTTGGATTTTTTCTTTTAAACACAGTCTACACAAATGCTTATCAAGTACTATACAAATGGACTCCAAAGTTTGGAGTGGATCACTATATATATACTCTGTACCCCAGCCTGTGTGACGAAGGGTATAGAATATACATACAGTGATCCACGAAAGATTCTTTAGAAGACTATTTATCGCTCTAGCAATTACAAAAGGGATCCTACTATAAAATTGGACCCTGCACTTTAATGACAACCAATATCAGAAGCCATAGAGTTTGAATTTAAAGGGCTTAATGAAACAAAACCTTAAATCCTAAAACTTGTTTAAAGATTACAATCCTCAATTCCAATATTATTATATAGAAAAATACGAATTGAATAAGGTAC
The DNA here is from genome assembly GCA_963969595.1 of Neckera pumila. Classification (NCBI taxonomy): domain Eukaryota; kingdom Viridiplantae; phylum Streptophyta; class Bryopsida; order Hypnales; family Neckeraceae; genus Neckera; species Neckera pumila. The sequence goes on from OZ018418.1 coordinate 6,558,071, forward strand.
ATGGTTATTTTTATTGAATCTATTTGCTTAATTAGATAATATTTTCTAAATTATAAAGCGACCAGGTAGTATTCCATATAATAAACTACAAAAGAATTTAATTTGTAGAACATATCCAATATATTAATATATACATGGTCCTTTATATGTGGAAATGTCAAAGTAACACTCATAAATAATGAAGCTTTTTAAAAATTTGATTTTTGCTAGACTCTAAACTCAATTTTCTACTAAAAAGAAATTGAAGCTCGAAATTTTGTAGTACAAAAATTTAAAGTTAAAAATTATCAAAGTCAAAAAATGTAGTCCCGCAATGTGCTGGAAAACTTGTTTTTTTCACTTTAAACGCAGATATCTTGCAATCTGTGCGGTCAAAATTTTTGGAAGTTTTTGTACATACTCTCATACTAGTTAGGTGTAACATTCTACGGCTACATGTGAGAATTTCAAATGTTTTTCAAGTTTTTTCAAATGTTTTTTTTCCCTATAGAAATGGCAGTTTTGATAAGAAAAGGGCAGGCAAAAAAAGGACCTGGGTCCTTCAGGGGTTAAAGTAGAAAAGTGAAAAAGAAATTTGAGCATAATTGAAGTCAGAGCTTGTGAGAATGGAATGAGTTTTGTATTATGATCATAGATTTAAAAAATATCAATCATTTGGAATTTGTTGGACTGTAGTGTTCTCACTATACACTTACGTGCATTTTTGAAATCATTCACATGTAGTATAAGTAAGTGTGCTTAACACAAAATAGATAGCAATTACTCCCTCTGTCTCAAAATAAAATTGGTGTTTTGTTTGTATTTTACAAAGGAAACATTGGTTTTCTTTTTAAACAGAGGGAGCATTCAATTTTTTAAGATCATTTTGTTCTTTATTACTTTCAAAAGTTAAAGAATGCATAGTATCTGATGATTGAATTTTTCTTATTACATGGGATGTGTTACAGTTACTTCTACAATCAAGGGTCTTTGCCATGCAAAAAAACAAAATTTTGTTGATTGTCTTGTGCCTCATCATCTTCACAAACTTATCACATATGAATAAATTTAATTACTTCTGTCTTCCAAACCCAATAAAAATAGGTAAGAAAGGATTATAGATATGTGAGATTTCTTATTTTTAAATTCAAATTTTAGGTCCTCTTTTATAAAATTAGGTCCTCTACAAGTCAAAATATAGAATATTTTGTTTTTTAACACCCATGGCTTTCATGATTTTTGAAGAGTCTTCATGACTTGTACATAAAATTTATGACATTGACTTCAATTGTCATTTAAATTTAGATCGTGGAATATTCATTTGCTGTAGATTGGAGTATTGAGGATATTTATTATGTTAAATACGTAATTGGAGTATTGAGGATATTTCTCATGTCTGTCTTAATTCAGTGAATTTGTCAATAGGTTTAGGAATTGACTCAGCGGACCTCTGATAGAGAACTTCCTACTTGTAAGCACTGCTACATGCGTGTTAGTTGATTTCCGATGAGCCAATTTTTGGGAATATATGTATATTCAACAACTTATATGGCATTACCTATGAATGATTTCAACCTTGGCACTGCACAATAATATTTTGCATTACAAAGAAGCTTTTGCTCTAAAGCTTGACGTCAGTTCCACCATGGACATTCAAATTATTCCACTTGTGAATGTGCAAAATCTTATGTAGCACCACGCTCCTTTGTGGAGAAAAATTAGCTCTGTTGCAAGGCTTAGCTTGTGGATTTCTTATTTGTGACTGTAGTTGTCCATACGTACGTTGATTGATTTCAGGTGTGACAATGCAACATTCAATGATCCATTCGTCACCCTTGTTCAAAATTCCAAGAGCCATGTACAGAAAACAATTGTTGTTTCCCCTAACTTTTTGAAATCATTCAAGTGATTGCAACCAAGGATTTTTAGCCAAGAATATGTACAGTTGATAGTTTTGTTCAGCGGAACTGAGAAGGAAATTGGTACCTTCCGAGGCGTGAAGTGCCTGGACGGTGACTAAAATTGGGAAGCCTGTACTATCAGTCTTCCAAGGTGCAGCAGCAGCATGCTCATCAGTGGAGACGCAACTTGAACTCAGTTACGTGCGCCTAATTTGATTTTTGTTTGTTTTTATTTTACATAAGCCATTGTTCAGCACCCACCATCTTTGCAATGTCCGGTTAATTTCAACCTACACAACAATCCTTGAACATTGTCTACTTAGTTAAAAGACAATTAATTTTGGGGAGTAACTGATTAAGCTTAATGTGGATTCATATGAATCACAAAGAGATTAATAGTGAGGACGGTAGAACAATCGAAGAACTAAGAATGTTTCGGGTGAGCTTTAGTTTTAAGTAGGGGTCCATGTATTAACTTACACAACCCTTGAACCATGAGTATTGCATTTATGAACTATGATCAAATCCTTAATAGAATGTTGTTTGGACAAGGTCAATGCATATGTATTGTGCATTTTTTTCCTACTTCTTTGTGTAGCTCTAACCTAGAGTGCTCCAAGATGCAAGCATCAGTACCTAACTGATCATTCTTGCTTTGGCACATGAATGTCAGTAAACATTTCTAAAGGTTTTTCAGTCCTACTTTGACATCCTAACTTGCAACAGAGAAAAGATTAATAAGAAAGGAGATACAACGATTGTCTAGTACGGCTCTTGGGATTCTTGCAACATTAGAAATGGCTAAGTTGTGTCGGGTAGGTATATGCCAGCTTGTAAGTTGCAGTAAGTTTGGTCAATCACCCACATGCACAAGCATCTCCATCGTGAGGCAAAAAAATGAAGCCAATTATGTGGCCTTCCATGAAACCAGAGGTCACCAACATGAATGATGCTCTTGTACAAATCCAACGTTCAGGAAGCATCTATTTTGTGAAGTCATTCCTAAAGACAAGAAGACAGAAAGGAGAGACCGGCAAAAAATTTGTTGAATTGGTCCTCTATTGAGCTTGTGGAGTGCTGCAGCCCTGTTTTTCGCAGTTCCAAAAACATGATTTTAGTAGCTTTGAATGCTTATATCTGGCAATCCAGGAGGTGGAAATTCCTGAAAATTTTAACATATATTCTCAAGTCACCCTACCACAAGATCCTACGGTTACATGTGCCAAAATTTTTATTTTTTCAAAATTGGATACTTGTACTCAAAATGATAGTTTTTGAGCGTTTTCGGTGAGAACATAGTCATGGAACTTTAGGGGTTACATGAACCTTTTTTGCAAAAATGAGTAGCAATCTATGTGGTACGGTCGAGTTGCTATATTTTCCTTTTTGCTGGTCAATTCCAAATGAATCTAAAAAATTTTAAGCATGTACTAAACTTGTCGAGGAAAAAGAATTCCAAAGAAGCAACATGATTTTGGACATTCATTCATAGAAATGTGGGCATCTGAAGTGTAGCACCCTTGTTTTCCAGAGGGCTAAAAAAATGCTTTCGTTGAATTTCAATGTTGGAAGTTGCAGTCCACGGCTCCACACGGTGGAAAATTCTGAAAGTTTTACCACATGTTTTCAGTTCGCCATAGTAGAAAATTTTTCGGTATATGTGAGAAAAAAAAAAAATCTCCAAGAATTGGGTACTTGTACTCAGAATGACATGTGTTCAGTATTTTGGTGAAAACATATTCATCAAACTTGAGGAGGTTCAATGACTGGTCAGCAATTTTTGTTTCCCAATTTTTGTTTCAAAAGAGCTTACATGCCTTACCCTAAAGACCCCGACCCTGAACCCTACCCTAATCCTGAACCCTATACCCTAACCAAACCCTGAACCTTTTTGCTATACCTCAGAAACCTGACTTGACCATGTACAGTCGTACAACACTCGGATTCCTTCCATTACTTTTTATGTAGCCGCCGATGGATTTAACTTTTACTGCCAATAGTTTCTGGGAAATGGGATCTTCTTAGTGCGGTTGAAAAGCTTTTAAGAATGACATAATTGTTCAGCCGAAACTGGAATTGGAAGATTCTACGTTGTCAGCATTGAATGCTTACAACTGCCAGCGACAGTGAAAAGTGCCTATCTATTTTTATTTGGCCTTGAAGACGACTGTTTGAAAATCCCGCGTACATTCCCTTGCTTACCTTCCCGCGTACCGTTCTCACTCTCACCGTCTGCACTTGTCCATCAATCCGCTTCTCTGTCGGCGACGGGGTTCTATCATCTCTTTCTCGTTGTCGCTGCCCACATTCACAGACCTCCTTTACTTCTCGCAATATGTCTCATTTCCATGCTTTTAGAGCTCTTTCCATTTGATTTCTTGGGCTCTAGCTCATCTGCATTTTGATTTCGTAGGAACTGTTGCCGCAGTGTCACTTCACGAATTCGGAGTCTGTTTTGTTCGCTGCTTCGGTTCATGAGATTCTAGGTATGCAGTAGTTCTTTTTGTATTCTCAACCGGAGGTGTCCCTGTCTTGCATTACACATTTAATTCTGCATAGTGCATTCCTCGTGCCCGTATTGAAATGGATCCTTCTTCCAATCTCTTCTGTGCATTTGCAGTATTCGATGTCACAAATCATGAAGTTAGCATATAGTTGGATTGTAGGAATTTTATGTTTATTTTCTGCATTGCGTTCAATGCTTGCGATGTTTCAAATTGGTTCGGATTCTTTGTTGTTACTTGTGATCAACCTTGCACCAATGTCTACAGGCAATTGGGTTGTTTACAGTATTCTGAGAAAGTAAGACAGCCCGACATTGTCGCCGAAATTCCCGGGATTGAATCTGACGAACTATAAAATAATGACCCCCTGTGAAATGCGGGATGGACATTTAACTCGATTCGAGTTAACTAATAAGCCTAGCAATATCCACATCGTAACACAAGATTCAACTTGAACCAAGTTAAGTGGAGTATACTGGTTCAACACGATGTGATTTATATCGTCACGTAATAACAACTATCTAGATACGATCCATGTCTCACCAGAGTTAACTCGACACGAGTTAAATACCTCCAGAATTTACAAGACTTGTGCTAGCTTTTGTGCTGGTATTAGTTGACATATTAGATCAGGTCATCAAGTTCACTGGTGATGGATGTCACGTCTGTGAAATCAGATTCAGTCTGCTTGTTACCAATTCTGTCTCCTGTCTAATTGGTCTGATGTGTGCGGGTGATTTGGAACTGAGGATATTTTTCAATAAGTCCTATGTTCTGCCGCTGTTGTCTTCAACTCGACTCGAGTTAATTGAGCTCTGTCGGACGTGATCTGCCTCTGGATAATCTCCTCTACTGTGTCCAGTATATCGAGGACTTGTACTCTTGTACACGGTGATTAAGAAATGCTACAGTAGCTTAGATTTAGGTAGTGCTTAACTCGCCTCAAGTTGATTTTGTTGACAGCTCTTGAGGCCTGCATTGTGAATCATATTCCTTCACTGAACGTCACGTTTTTTGTGCGTAGGTATTATGGATGCTTTCCGGCGGCCTGTTGTGGAGTATTCTTTGGATGAGGTGAGGTGGAGAATACGCAGGTTGAAGACATTGTTGTACCTGACTGTGATGGTGTCCCGCATCGACTTTGGAGCACAAAGATTGTTCTTCTACACAATGCCAATGGTTAGCCTGTGGCTGAGGGAATCTGTCACAGCGTGAAGTCTGATCACGTTGTTGGTAGCGATGGTCCTCTAGGAGATTCACTCGTTGCAATTCAGATTTCGAAGTCGCTATAGGTCGAGGATGTTCCTGAAGACTGGAAGTACTCACTTCGTGCATGGCCAATTACTTGTGTCTTTTTGAATGGGGCATGTTTGAACAATCATGGGGTTTGTGGCAAGTACAATCGTTGCCAGGCTAGACTGTCACAGCCGTCATTGTCAACTGCGAGACCATATACGAGCGTCGTCAGGAATGCTCGACCTCCTCAAATTTGTGTGAAAGCTGACAATCTTCTCACTCAGGAATCTGTCAATTCCATGTCAAGCAAGACGTGTTGTTCGAGCAACTGTGTCCAACCTTTTCCTAGAGAGAAGATTCGTGCCTTCCGTGAGCGTATGTACCACAAGACGACCTTCAAATTTCGTTACCACATGAAGTTGGACGTGCATTGGCAGGTCCACCGTGACAGTCAGGGTAAAAGAGTGGTCACTCTTGAAGGGATCGAGGTCTGTATGGCGGCATGGCGGCATATTGCAGGTGTCTTGAAGATGACTTTCCATTGTTTTTAAAGATATGCTGCTAGAGGTGATCAAACTCAATCACATGGAAATTTAGGCATGCAAAAATCTCGGAAGCATTCGTTGCAAGCCACTGCAACATTGAAGTGTTTGCTTGAGAAGTCGGCTGACCACATGCTGCATTGTACGCACACTCTTCCTTCTGGAGAGAAGATCGTGTCCAAGGTTCTGCCGACCACCTTCACATGGAAGAATGTACTTTCTGACGTCAACGCAACAAATGCTGTGTTTGGGCTGAAGGACGTCTCCACCTTAAGCATCAGCAAAATTAGGAAATTGAAATTTCTTGAGTACTCCGTGAAGAAGCCCGGAGATAATTTTGCTCGTTGCGCGGACTGTGATAGATTTCAAGCTCAGAGAAGGATCGCCCCCATTGGATTGCAACAAAAGTGGGACCATCTGCTGGACAAGCATAATACATGTGCTCGAGCTCATCGAGATAATTATTATGCAAATCGGGACAGGTCAACTGCATACCCTCACAAATGCTTGACAATCATGCATGACAAAATGGATCATGCCAAAATGGTGTCTCCTGTGTTCTCCCACAAGAGCAAGCAGCTTGACGGACTCACAAAGTTGCCGGTCTCGATCACTAGAATGATTGCTCACGGGCATGGCGACGTGCATTATGCACATTATGGTCTAGATATCTTCCTGCATGACTCCAACTACACAGTGGGTTCACTAGCTAAGCTTTTACGAGACCTTGAACTCCCCCCAAAGTACTCCTCAAGGGAGTTGTTTGTTGGGTTGGGCTCTGCTCTTCTATTTGAAGCAGTGCTAAAAGGAGCTGAAATGTGCAACTCATCACTTTGGCCACCGCCAAAAGTCCCGATTGGAGTGACTTCCCTTCCTCCGGTTCTCAATGTTCAAATGGACAACGCTATAGGAGACAACAAAAATCGATATGTATTTGCATTTTGGTCTCTCCTCATTGCAAAGAAGATATTCCGAGAAGTGTATGTCAGTTTCATGTTGGTCGGTCATACGCACGACGACATCGATGCTTTGTTTGGCAGATGGAGCATGCAGTTCCCCACCATCCCAGCCCTCATGAAATCCTTCATGGATGTGGATTCTGTGCCCACCATTCTTCACTTGATCGAGGAGGTACCGGATTTCAAAGCCTTTATAGAAGGCTCCCTTTTGGAAGGGGATGAAGCACTTGTTGGCCACACCAAAGCACAACAGTACAAGTTCTATTTGAACTCGGCGGGTGTTCCAATCATGAAGTACAAGAGGTACTGCACAGATAGTGATTCGCTCCCAGAAGAAGGGGGGATCAAATTGTGGAAAGAAGACTCAAAAGGGCGGAGTCTATAGCCTCGTGGAGAGCTAGTGCCTGTTGACCACCTTCCAATGAGGGATATGGATGACATTTCCAAGGGGATTTTTGGGTTCATCAAGTATTGGGAGGCATTATGCAATGAAGACGGGAGTGGAGAGTATAGGAGATGCTTCGAGCATTTGGTGTTCTATTGGCAGGTAGTAAAAGCATATTTGTTGGAGCCTACTGTACCATTTGAATTGCTGAAAGAGGGCTTCTAGCCCTCTACCCGATTGGAAGCAATCGAGGTAGACAAATTTGATGACAATGGCGAAGCTCGTGAGGAATTTGCTGAGGATGATGTCTTCGTGGGGCAACGTTGTGATCGTCCCTTGCCATCTTTTCGAGTGGGTGGTGATGATGAGAAAGATTTTTTCGTCGCCCTTCGACCTGCTAATGCTGATACAAAACCCGTATGGATTGCTAGAGCTTTATCTGCCCCTTTCACGAACCCGGAGCATCCAAATTGTATCTTGATTCAGTACTTTAAGCCAACGGCACGAGGGAGAAATGTTCAAGAATTTTACAGTGGTTGGGACTCTGCCAAGGGATTGCATTGAAAAGTGGACAAGGCCCAAGAACCTGTTTGGCAAGATACAAATGCTCTCATCACCGCATGGAGGTCTAAGGTTAAGAAAGACATAGTAGAATGTGTCCTTTGAATCTTTGCAGTTCAAGTTGATGTCATCAACGGGAGTTTGTGTTTGTATGATTCCAATTGAGCATGCACTGCATTTCTTAGAGATACTTTGTAGTATTTCAAGCTAAGTTTGGTAGTTAGTATTCTATGGTCTGTATGTTTTGGCATAAGTAGAGGCAATTTTATGTGATTTTATATTGTCTGTTGTAGAGTAGGTGGTGTGGATTGGAGTAAGGTGATTGGATTTTATAGAGTTGTTTTGGAAGTATTTCTATATTTTGTGTGTAGTCATTTTCGTAGCAAGTGCACTTTTTTATATTATTTAATAAATTTTTCATTCAATGATACATGTATTATTGTGTATGTTGGCATCATTTCATTATCAGATTATGTAACTAAATTATGTCTTTTAAAAATACAGTACAAGTTATAAAAATTTGTTAGTGGCTAAGACCACTTGTCACGATTTTGGATAGCGGGCCGATTGGTTGTTTTAACTTTCCAGCCTGTAAAGTTCACTCAGCAACACCAAGTCATGTGTATCTCATAGCCGCTCATACAATTTCAATGGGAATTGAACTCAGACCACTTGGATGAGATAAATAGCCTCTTACAACCAACCGTTGAGCTCATGACTTGGTGTCCAAAGTTGACCATACAATGTATTTATATAGAATTGACTAATGCCACTCTGATAAGTAATTAGCCCGACACACACAAATTGCCTAAGACTCCCATTTTAATGGAAATTGTAGGTATAAACTAAAAAATTCAATTCCTCTAAACTTATATTTATTTCCACTCAAGTTCAATTTTTGAGGCACAAAATAGGACACTGTTATTTTGGGAGGTCCTCTATCTCCCAAAGTAATGAATATGATGTTGTAAAGATTTTTTGAATGTAACTAGTTAGCGGATTGGCAACCTCGGGTGTGCTGCAATCCCGCATTGGTCAACCGCGGATAGAGCAACCTCAGGTCCAATTTTCCCAGATTGATTTCAAATTTGAAAAGTCACTCCATTTATGACTGTCTTCAAATTTGGTCAACCTTGAAGAAGAATCAAACATTTAAATTTCTTCATTCAATTTTCTTTAACAACTTTTGTAAAAAATCCCTACCCATTTTCTTTAACCCACTTGCACTACTCCTAATGGAATTGGTCATGTACCATTCTCCCCCATGGGTTTTGTAGGTTTAAAACAAATAGGAAAGAGAGTGGCATTAGCAATCCCTCCTTTCAGATTTTGCTATTTTGAGTTGAAATCAAGTCTCAAAGATTTACTTTTTCTACTTCAAATGTGAATCAAGCCACCATGATTTGATTTTGCTACTTCAAACTAAAATGAAGCCACCATTATTTAATTTTCCTACTTCAAACCAAAGTCAAGCCACTGTGATTGAATTTGAATACTTCAAATAAAAATTAAGCCACCAGAATTTAAATTAGACTACTTCAGAATTAAATCAACCCACCATGATTTAAATTTTGCCACTTCAAACTAAAAGGAAGCCACCATGAATAAATTTTGCTACTTCAAACTAAATTCACGGCACCATTACTTAAATTTAATTACTTCAAATTAAAATCAAGACACGATTACACAAATTAGACTACTTTAAACTAAAACCAATCTCCTATTATTCAAATTAGACTACTTCAAACTATAATCAATTCACCAAGAAAAATATCTTGTACTTCAAACTATAACCAAGCTACCATGATTTAAATTTTGTTACTTCAAACTAAATTTACGCCACCATGATTTAAAGTAGACTAATTCAAACTAAAATCAAGCCACTATGATTTAATTTTGCTACTTCAAACTAAATTCACGCCACCATTACTTAAATTTTGCTACTTCAAATTAAAATCAAGATATCATGATTTAGTTTTCCTACTTCAAACTAAAACTAAGCCACCATAATTAAAATTAGACTACTTCAAACTAAAACCAAGCCAGCATGATTTAAATTCTGGTACTTCAAACTAAATTTACGCCACCATGATTTAAAAAAGACTAATTCAAACTAAAACCAAGCCATCATGATTTAATTTTGCTACTTCAAACGAAATTCATGCCACCATTACTTAAATTTTGCTACTTCAAATTAAATCAAGATACCATGATTTAATTTTCCTACTTCAAACAAAAACTAAGCCACCATAATTAAAATTAAACTACTTCAAACTAAATTCAAGCCACCATGATTTAAATTTTGCTACTTCAAACTAAATTCATGCCACCATGATTTAAAGTAGACTAATTCAAACTAAAAGGAAGCCACTATGACTTAATTTTGGTACTTCAAACTAAATTCACGCCACCATTATTTAAATTTTGCTACTTTAAGTTAAAATCAAGATATCATGATTTAAATTTTGCTACTTCAAACTAAATTTACGCCACCATGATTTAAAGTAGACTACTTCAAACTAAAACCAAACCAGCATGATTTAAATTTTGGTACTTCAAACTAAATTCACGCCACCATTATTTAAAATATACTACTTCAAACTAAAACCAAGTCATCAAGATTTAAATTTTGTTACTTCACAGTAACATGAAAGACATCATGGTTTAATTTAGAAAAGACATTTCAAATTCAAGTGTTGTGCTTTTGTAGAGGGAAAAGTACAAAATCCCTTTCTTTTTTTTTCATATAAAATGTTTAGAAGAAAATACAAATTCCCTTCCCATTTTTTTTTTCCTTGTAAATGTTTAGGATATACAATTCATAGGATTTAGGTTGGCATTGGGTTATTTCATAAGTGCACTCAATCCTAATTCACTATTAACTTACATGCCACATTTAATGCAAGATCGCTTCACAATGTTCTAAAAAATGCAAAAATCTTAAAAGGGTTGGTTTCCTGAATTTTCTGTAAATAATAAAGTACGGCGACCGCGGATAGGCAACCTCGGGTGCAAAAGAGTTTCTATACCTTCACTAAAACGGACAATGGCTACCTCGGGTGTTGGGCAACCGCGCTTGAAGGGCAACCACATCTAAGGTGCGACCTCGTGTACAGAAGCTCGTCCTCTTTTGAGCAAACCTGGTTTCAAAGGTTTGTTGGCGACCTCGGGTATGGTGACCACGGGTTCGTCGACCTCGGGTGGAGCGACTTCAGGTTCAGGAATGAAGTAATTCAGGACCTTGGTTATTGGGGGCAACCTCGTTTAGGAGGCGACCATGCTTGGGGCGACCTCAAGTGCAGAAACCAGGCGATAAGAAAACTATGAACTCATAAAAATGCAATAGCAAAGGTTAGCCCGAGTGGGACCGAGGTCGTTTCGTAGTACCTCGGGGGCATGGTTGTAAGTGGTGGAGTTTGAGGTGGTCAACAGTTTGATTTCCAATGACATCCTCTGCCTTGATTGGTGATGTCACCCCTTTGGTTGTGGGATTTGGTTCAATTCTGGTAGCCAACCATACAAAAAAAAAAAAAAGCACCCAATCAATTTGTGTTTGTGTTTGGGTGGAGATCACAATATGCTTGTGGGGGGGAGGTGATGAAATGGGACCGCTTGGAAGGGATAGTCTCGAGTTTTAAAGTGGGATTCCACCAAACCCTTGAAATTCATGACCTGCTTCTTCACAAGCAAATTATATTTGCTGCTCATCTACAATCACGCCTTGGCTTGACGTTTTCTGGGGTGGAGAGGGCGAATAAATGACATTTTGAGTGCATCATGATTTGATTCTGAGTTTGAGTTTGTTTCTTCAAATTTGAACTAAGTTTTATACGATTTCATTTTGGTACTTCAAATTAAAACCAACATACCATTATTTCATTTTTTGCACTTCAAATGAAACCCAAGCCAACATGATTTCACTTTGATATTTCACAAATAAAACCAAGCCGCCTTGATTTAATTCATCTAATTCAAACTAAATCCATGCCACCATGATTTAATTTGGCTAATTCACATTCAAATCAAGTCACCATGATTTAAATTTTGCTATTTCACATTAAAATCAACACACCATGATTTATATTTTGGTACTTCAAACTAAAACCAAGCCACTATGATTTACATCTGCTACTTCACATTCAAATGTAGGCACCATGATTAATTTTCCCACTTCAAACCAAAACCAAGCCACCATGATTTAATTTTTGCTACTTCGAATGAAAATGAAGCCACCATAATTTAAATTTTGATACGTGAAACTAAAACTAAGCCACTATAGTTTAAATTTTGCTACTTCACATTCAAATCAAGACACCATGATTGAAATTTTGCCACTTCAAACCTGCATCAAGCCAATTTTTCTACTTCAAACTAAATGCAAGCCACCATGATTTAGTTTTGCTACTTCAAATTAAAATCAAGACACTATGATTTAATTTTGCTACTCAAAACTCAAATCAACCTGTTGTAGCACAAGAAAGTAATTTCCTTCCAGTAGACGTTCTAACGTGTTAAAAACGTCTTTAGGGTGACTCAGGTATCGTTTCCTCAAAGATCTAGTTTGGACTTCTCTTAGTGATGACCGAACCGGATGTAGAAGTCACAACAACCACAAGCAAACCGGATTCTAGAACGGAAAGTTTAATATTCCTAAATGATTGCTTCCCATCCGATTGGACTATCCCACTCTAGTCCTAATCCGCTCAACAACAACAGGGCAGTGTCTCAACAATGTACCACCCTCTCTCTCTCTTTAATACAACTTTGCTCCTAGGATTCAAAACCGGAACCAGAAGGAGTGTTGTTACCTTGTGCTTCTTCTTGTTTCCGCTTCTGGATCCTCAATTTTAGTAACCAATTAGAAGTTTAGCCTCTATATCAGAGGATTCCCCATATTGCAATTAAAGAAGGCTGCGTGAATTCCTACCCTTCAATGTGTAGAGTGACAGAAGTTCCACTAAAAAGAAGAAAAATAACAAAAGACAAAAAGAAATAGGACTTCAGTTTCTCCTCACAACTAACCCAGAAGCTTAATCCGGATCAAAAGGTCACTCAGGAAACCCCTACTGTCCTCACAATACTACAATGACAGATTCTCCCAACCCAAGCTCTCAGACAGAGTCGCTACTCTTGGAAACCGGATACAGGAAACATCCGAGGGCACTCATCTTCTTCTAAAACCTGCAAAGATAGCTACCCGCATGAAGTAATGGTTCTAGCAGTACCATCACACCAACCCAGCATTGAGACTTTTCAGACCAACACTTAGGATGCAACCGGAAAGCAACTAGAAAGCTGCTTTCTAAAACTTTAATTTTCCTCTACTTAACTGAACTCCATCTATCTTTTACTTTCCTAAAGTAAATTGAACTGGACTTTACTTTTACTTTCCACCTACCAAAAACTAGAGTTCCACTAACTCCCTAACTCAACTTCTAAAAACTTTCTACCTACTTCTTCTGCCGCTTGGATGGCGTTGGTGTAGTCTTGACTACTCCTTTCCTTGTTGGCTGCTGTCTACCTCTAGTAGACTTAGAAGGTTCCCCTTTGGAGGAGTTGGAGGTTTACCTTTCCCCTTTTCACGCGCAGGTTCCGATTCCGGTTCAGATTCTTCTTCTCCTTCCTCGGATTCCTCTCCTGATTTGGAGTGGCTCTCCTCCTTCTCTGTGGTCTCTGGCAACTCATCCTCTTTAGATTCAATCTCAATGGGGGGTGACGCCTCCCTACCCCTCTTTGATGTTAATTTCCATCGTTTTGCTGCTGGCTTGTCTGACCAACCGGAAAGAGTGCTCTGTGGACTGTCCTGATTTGGTTCTGCAAACTTATTCTAATTGCGGGTCTGGGATCCAGGTGAAAACCCTTTTTCGGTTGTCGTATCAATCTTCAACTTAGAGCGGCTGGCTGGTGTGGTCTTCTCCTCCGATTTTCCCTTTGACTTTCGGTCAGTTGAACTTCGCGACGGCGTTGCCTTGGTAGGAGTCTCCTCCTTCACCTTTTCTTTGGCCTTTGCCGGTTCCAATTCCGAGTGGAAGCCCGCATTCTCCATGACTTCTCTCAACTCAAATAAGGTACGCTCCATCTCCTCATGATAGGACACCAAGATCGAAACAACCTTGGGTCCCATCTAAGATCCCTCCTTGAGAACTCCAGCCTCAAAAAGTTTGGCTTTGTTAACTACATCGCCCAAATTCCGAATAAACTTCCGGATCCAGTTAAGGGTGTTTAAAGTTTCAGCCGAGAGCTATCTAACCTCATTCTCAGACTTTTTCCCTATCTCCTTCTTTAGATCCTTTACTTGACCCGTTAGGCTAGCTATCTGGTTTTCTGACTTTTGGGTCACCTCCTTATCACCCATCATCTTCTCTCGGATGCCCTTCAGTTCACTTATAATTGCCCCAAGAGGATAAGTTGACTTTGCCCAAACCGGAGCCTTACTAGTCCCCTCTCCAGCTACTTCCTTGCCTTTCTTTTGAGGTTCCTCCGGTTCCTCTTCCGATTCTAACTCATCTATTGATGCCTCTCTCTGCTCTTCCGGTTTCGGACTAATGTCATGCTGTAACATTACATCCGTTGACTTGTACTTGGTTACTTCCTTCCCTCTCAATAGCTCATTGTGCTCATAGAGGTAGAAGAGAAAGGAAGATAAACTAGAAGGTCTGGACTTGCCTACAATTGAGACCATTTTGCCCACAACTTCTTTAACTATTAAACCCCAATTCACTTTCGTCCCTCCGGTCAACGCTCCAAAAATTGTCTTTGCTATTGTAATGGTGGCCTGGGTAGAATGCTCCAAATTCAGAATCAAAACTAAGAACTCCAACACTCTCCTATGCCTTAAGTTTGTGCAATCTGCCACGGCATATCCATCCTTGGGGTGGACAGGGTTGCAAAACTTACCACTTTCAAACTTGTACTGCCGTCCAGCTACTCCTTCCCCTTCCTTGGAAAAATTATACACCTCGCTCCACATATCCAGAGTCCATCCGGTTGCTGCGCCCGGATCGTGTGATGCCACTCGCTTGACTGTTTCGTGAGCAACTCCCCAACCATTGACTTGTTCTTCAGGTTCCACGGCCTCTGCATGAAACCATCACATCCCAGCCCTTTTAGGTCCTCCCGCAAGAGCACCTTCTCCTTGGCACTCTTCGACAGTCCGGGTACCACTGACCGGAGTTTCAGTGAAGGCGACTCCTCACTTGCTTCTACCTTCACCATGGCTCTGCAACTACTTGGATTGACTAACAAACTCTCAACACTTCCTGCCCTAATCACTTGAGCTCTACTGTTGTTCTCTCTCACAAAGCTAATCAATCTTACAACCGCCTAACCGTGACCGGAATCTCAAAACTTGCACTCCTCCAAGCTCTTTAGTGCCACACTTTTTTGCAAACATTCACTCACAACCAAAAAACACCAAAATATGAAGATAGAATGTGGATGCTTCTACTTGACCCCTTCTTCTCTCCTAACCATCCGGTTTTCCCATCATTGGAACTGGCCGTTCCTGTCCATATCGGGAAATGATTTCCGTTCAACAACTCTCTAGTTTTCCTGTTAGTGATTGTTGGCTCCTGGTTTCCGTTTCCGATATCAATTTGACTGTTCCCAAATCCTTGGAATCCCGGTTGTGGTCCCACTTAGGTTTTTGGTTTCTGGTTCAAGATAGGAACAATTAAGACCCATCTTAACCATTTTATCTCTTTTAAGAGATCCAATGGCTGCTAATCTAAAAATCTACTAAACTATGTATATTAACCTATAAAACAACAAAAAAATATGGAAAAAAAATGTATTTAACCTAATTCTATTACAAAGTAATAAATTTGGTAATTCCGGGCTCCCACACAAGCCATCATGATTTAATTTTGCTACTTCACATAAGAATAAAGACACTATGGCTTAATTTGGGGAAGGACTTTTTAAAGTCAAGTGTTGTGCTTTTGTGGAGGGAAAAGTACAAAATTCCTTCCCATTTTTTTTTCATATAAATGTTTAAAGAAAAGTACAAAACCACTTACCATTTTTTTTCCAAACAGATGTTTAGGGTACACAATTCATTGGGTTTAGGGTGGCCTTGGATTCCTTCATAAGTGCGCTCAATCATAATTCACTATTAACTTACATGCCACATTTAATGCAAGATTGCTTCACGGGGATCTAGGAAACACAGAAGTCCTGAAAAGTCTACTCTCTCTTCATTAGATGCCATATTTCATTATACTTTGGATTTTTTTGAATGCCTTGGTGACCTACTATACAGCTAGAAAGCCTCGGTTAGTTAGTTGCCATAAATTGCAAACGCTGAAGAGTGCCGCGGACATCCGACCAACCCTTTATTTTTTGGCACAATAGGGCCAGATTGCATCATTTCAAAATAAACGTCTACTTTTTGCCAGAGAAAGTTAATTTTATTTTGCCTAAAAATTTTCCTTTCTGTCAAAAGTATGGACAAAGTCAGCTAATTTTGATGAAAAAGTGCAAAATTATGATTGAATAGTGTTTTGATCCAAAATATGGATGAATGTAGAAATATTGTGCTTCACAAAATTTCAAATGAATGCTATCTTGGTCCCATACTAAAAATTCAAAAAGAAAGGTCTATGGCTACTTAGGCGCGGTCGCCTGAATTACTCGCGGTTGCCCAACCGAGTCCCGACAACTGAAGCAGACGTGGTTCCCACGTACCCGAGGTCGCCTAATCCCGGACGCACGGTCGCCCAGTACCCAGACGCGTGGTCGCCCTGTATCCAGACGCGTAGTCACTCTGTACTCGCACGCGCCTCCTTCCCACCATCCGCACGCGCCTCTGGGCGAGTTCGGGTACTTAAGTGTTCCCACACCCACAGTCTCCAATTCTGGCTCTGCGTATGGTCTTTCATTCACCTTGAAGTGGCTGACTATGTGCTTGTGGGCCGGGGTAGATTGGGAGGGGCAAGTTTTTGCCCTTTTTATCTACGATTTAGCCCAAATCCACATCGATTGTTTTGAACGAGCACAATGTCTAATCTAAAGGAAGGTAGTAGCAGGAGGCAGGAATCTCTTTGGCATCCGGATCATGTAGAGAACTTTGAAGTGCTTGTATCTACAGGTCGGGCAATGGGGAGTTTCCCCCGAGAGAGGAAGAAGAAGAAAAAGCAGTCAACACATGATAGGGACCCAACGTATCCTCCTTCAGAGTATACAAAGTATGCATACGAAGTGTGTTTGCAATGGTATGAGGAAAAGAGTGTGGAATTCTTGGAGTCCACATACTTGAGGGATCCAACGACGGGCAGCGTGAAGTTGACGGATGATTTGACGATTTTAATACAAAGCAAGTGCAAAGGATCCCAGGCTTTTAACGATGTGGACTTCACTTATGCTGACAAACTGGTTGGATGATGTTGTCAAGCAATGCATATTCTATACCAAGAAGATGATGGAAGAAATGGGCTCGCAAGTGCCGGGCTATCCAAGAGGTGATCAGGCCAAGGAATTCATGTCAAAGATGGAATGGTGGGCGACAACAGCAAGGAAACTATTGAAACAATCAGCCAAAGGATTCAAGTGCAAAAATGACGCTATCCTTGCGGCATTTCAACAAGATGGTGGATTGTCTGTGACATGTTTCTCTCATTTGGCAAAGGTGGTGGCCCTCAGTGGGTTTGTACGTGAAGGTGGACACGGAAAGGTGCATAAGGTGCGCATTGAAGAGATGGATACAATCCTGCCATACATTGCTCTTGCTGCAAACTTGCCAAAGATAAACAATATGCGTGATGCAAGGGTGGAACGGTCCATAGAGGCCCTTGCCTGCCCCTTAAATCATTTTGGTGTAATTAAATTCTTTACCATTCATTCAAGAACTATGGAAGCATATACATTATGGTGGAATGGTGGTAACCTTGATGAGTTGTGGGGACAAGATAGCAAGGTACCAATGAGTTTTGAATGGAACAAAGTGAAGTGGCTGAAAAATCATCCGAAGGAAAAAAAAAAAAAATTAGCTTGTTCCGAAGACACAAGGCAAAGATGGTGTGGGCTTTAGTATACGTGACACATCTCATACACAAGTCTCTGGTATTACACAATGACTTGTCCCCGAAGAATGTAATGTTGCATTTTCCTGATTATTCGAATGATATAATCAACATCGGGATTTGTGATTAGGGATTTCAAGTCGTTTTGACAAAAAAGCCCCATTGCATTATAGCTACCCCGATGTGGATGAGAAGGAACAACAACAGCAGCAACGTTGGTGGGTGGCTCTGGAGTTGTTCTATGTATATGGGCCCTGAAATTCCAATACGAGCATAGAGATTATGCAATCAACACGAAAATATACGCAGCACTCGGACTCATATTCTATTGGGAAGTTGACGGAATGGATGAAGATTGGAGATATGACTGACTTTGACCCGGACCTATTCAGGATTGCCGACAGATTTGGATTCTTTGCATATAAGTTGGGTCAACTTGTGAACCTTGATCCAAAGACAAGACAGACATGCATTGAGGTGACGAACTTCTTCATGGCTGCACCATGGTGCATGAAGCCCTCCAAAACAGTTTTTCGCGACTCGCCTCTATAGAAAGAGTGTATGAGTTCTTGTGGTGAGGGTAGCACATGGAAGGAATGAAAATGTTGGCCCTATTGTTTGCCTCTATTTTTATAATATGGTATATGAATCTATAAAAGTACTTCTTTTCATGTGCAATGTCATAAGTAAATCTAATATTGTGTTTGCAGTCTGCCCAATTTCATGTACAGAATCTCAAAGCTTGATTTTGTTTTGGAAACTATCTACTATATTAGATTGCAATGTGATTGGAATTGTTTGCCTGCAAACTATTGAGTGTACCCAATTCAGAAATCCATATGTCAGTCAGTGGATGTTGTTGTCTGATTTGTTTTTTGCATCACTTATCTTATGTGATTATTTCAAAAGAAAACATTAATCCCTTCAGGCCTATGAGTGCCAGTTTGAAAGAACAATTGAAAGGAAAGACATCCAAAATTCAAAGAATTGTTATTTCCCATTCATCAAGAAGTGTGATTAGAAATGAGGAAAAAAAAAAATTAGTTATTTTTCATCCCTTAAATAATTGTTAGGTAGAATTGTAGAAGTTAATTTAGGATTGAAGGAAATTCTAAACTGTGAATAGCTTCTAGAGGGAATTGCCACAGTTGTAGCTGGTATCCACGGTGAAATTGTTGTTCTAAGAGATCATGGCCTTGTGAAACCTATAAAAAAAAGATGTTTGAATCATGAGCCCTCAAGGCCGAAACGCCAATGCTACTTGTACCATGAGTGCTTATACTTTCAAATGACTTGTACCATCACTGATTTCTTAGAATTATTCATTGGGAAGTTCCCAACTTGTCAATATGACAATTACATCTAGTGACCAAGGAAATAATAGATAATTGATATTGGTAAAATGGAATAGGCTAGGTTGAGCTCCAAAAAAAGATTTTGGAGTGAGATACTTATTGTCAATTTCAAGGCTAAAAACGTTACTAAATGTTGTGGGCAAGCCATGTTGATTTAGGTTGTTGGAATTGAAATAGAATAAAAATCCTATATGAAACTCTGAACTTTTTTCAGTCTTTAAATTTATTTTTCTTATAGATTTTTTTTTGGCTCTCTCAAAAGCTTTGATTCATTTCATTTGGACTTTTTATTATCAAGTTATGGACAATCTTGTTTTTTGGTCACTTAGAGCATCTTCCTAAAGAAAAAAACTTACAGAGTTGTAAAATTCTTTTCTGAATGCCATTTTTATATTTAAAAAAAAGGGTCCACAAGGTTAATTTTTGGGATAGAACAATCTTGCCACTAGGATTAGTGCTACTTCAAACTCCATATAAAAGATATTAATATTTTAGATTTTTCTTGTACCTACTCCTATTTAATAATTTATGGAATAATTAAAATCAAGTTTATTTGGATTTTTTTCCCCCTACATGCTGAACTCAATTTTGTACTATAATGATTATGGAGACTCTGAGTTTTTGGGCAATTACAGCATCTTCTTGAAAAAA
This sequence comes from Neckera pumila, assembly GCA_963969595.1. Taxonomy (NCBI): domain Eukaryota; kingdom Viridiplantae; phylum Streptophyta; class Bryopsida; order Hypnales; family Neckeraceae; genus Neckera; species Neckera pumila. The sequence goes on from OZ018418.1 coordinate 6,578,163, forward strand.
CAACTTCTGGAACGGTTGGGAGTCCTTTCTGAACTCAAATTTGACAATTTACTTCCAAAAAAGTTTCACAAGGTTAAGATTTCTTGCTAGAACAATGTCACCATTGAGATTAGTATATTTCAACCCTATCTTAGAGCTATTAATGATTTCATTTTTTCTCAATCTTGAACCTACTTCTATTTCACAAATTTTTAATGAGTGAGAACTAAATGATTTTGTTTTGAATTTTTTTCCTAGATTCTTAACTCAATTCTTCATCATATAAAATTAGAAATTCAAAATCGTAAGAGCAAAATTTTTAAATTGAGAAGGTTCAAAGCCGTAAAATGTAGTTGAACAAGGTGCAAAAATACTTAGTTCCTTAGGTTTAAATGCAAATATCTTTTAATCGAGATTGTCAAAGTTTTTGAAATTTCTTCTACATATTCCTACACTAGTGCAATATAAGATCCGATGGTTAAATATGTAAAAAATAAATTTAGAATTTTTTACAACCGTTTGCTATAGAAACGGTAGTTTTGAGTGGTTTTTGATGGAAAATGCCTTACGATTCTTTGTTAATTGTAGGTATCTTGCAATCTACACGGTCAGAAATTTTGAAATTATTTACAAATATTCTCATAGTAGTTAGGTGTAAGATCCTACAGTTAGATGTGGCCAAAAAACATTTTTCAAATTTTTTTAATCTTTGCTGTGAAAATGGTAGTTCTTTGTGTTTTTGGGAAGAAAACTAACCTTCCACCTTCAAGGATTAAATATGTATACATATAAAAGCTGGCTAGCATATATATTTGTACACTTACAGAAATGCCACAAATGATTGAGAAACTAGACTTTCCTAATAGATTTTAAACAAGAACGGACAACCAGTATCATACTTGTATAACATGCTTTAGAAAAGGTACCCAAATCCTTTTTGATATTTTTGATAAATTTATCAAATGTATTTTTGAATTAATTTTTGATACAATTTAATTTTTTCAAACGTCTATAATCCCTGAAAGCCGTAGGGGTTAGGATAGAAATACAGATGCATTACAAAATATAAATTCTCAAACTTAATTTGAAGTTTTCATCAAAGAAGAGAGTACAAAGCACAAAAAGTAGAAAGCATCCGTATGGTGAAAGTTATTAAATTATTTTTAGCTTCTTCTAAAAATGACTTTTGATGATATAGTTTAAAAAATTAACCCCAAGTACAATTTCTATCTTCCGCATACGCTTTTTTCTCGTATTGGTCAAAATTGTGGTTTCTATTGATTTGTAAAAAAATGCATAAGATCTAATAATGAAAATACCAACCCTGTTCCAAAATAATAAGTTTTTCAACAATAGGCAAATTTGAACACTTTGTGGTATTTCTCTTATAATTTAGGTTTGATTGTAGTGATTTGAGTTTTGCCTAGAAATATTGATCAAAATCCAACCCATTTGAAAAAACAAAATAAAAAATTCAGAACATGTCTCCTTCCGTCTAAGAAATCTTGTCTGATTGGGCAACTTCCAACCAATGTTTCTTTTTGTGGCGATCTGGTGCAAAATATGATTTAATTTTATGGCCTGGCACCGCGCCTATAGGAAAAAATGGTACTAAAAAGGTGCAAAATTGCCAGAAACTTCAAATAAATTCATAATCTTGGATGAAATCGCCAAAATAGAAATGAAAACTAAATTAGTATATATGTGATATGCAACGTTTTTTTTTGGCTTTCTGATGCTTTATTGCACTAGAAAAAATAACTTGGCATTAAAATTGTAAAAAAATTGGCCAAAAACTTGGTTGAAATTGCCCTAAGAAATTCAAAGTACAAAACAATATTGGATGAAATTGCCAGATTTTGGATGGAAACCAAATCATAGACATATGATATGTATATTTCCTATCTGGTATGGATGAATGTTGAAATTTGTAGCACCACTACAAAGTTTATATCGTCACTATGGCACTTTTAAAATCCTTCAAAAAAATCCTAGTGATATGTGCTAATATGATATTTTCTATCCAATATGTGGATGAATGTTGAAATTTGGAGCACCACTATAACATTCAATATTGCCACTTTGGCACTTCATAAAAAATTGAAAATTAAAACAAGCTTCCTACATATAATCGCCATGGACCCGTACCTGCGGTTGACATGGACCTGTACCCGATGTCGCCTTGGACCCGTGGTCGCATTGGCCTTGTATCCGTTGTTGCCGTGGACCCATACTTGCGTTTGCCCAGTTCCCGCAGTCGGGACGAGAAGTCCCGTACCTGCATTCGCCGAGAACCCGAGGTCGCTTCAATGGTCTCACCCGCACCCACCGTAGACCCATAGTTGCCCCATCGCGACTTTGGGTATTAAAACGAAGGAAGGTTAACTCCTACCCTCCGAGTTTTAACGTGTCAGAAGATCCACGATATAAACTTCAAAAGAAAACTTTGACAAAAACAACAAGAAAGAGACCTTCCTCACAACTAGACCGGATTGACTACGCAGGCTAGCAGGTCACGCAAGAAAGTCTGGATTCTCCTAACAATTACTACAACGACAAACCACAAGACAATCCATGGCCTAGGTAGAGAAGGGGCGTCAGGAAAACACAGGAGAGCTATAATACTTCTTGACAAAAGCAGATTCTAATCCTCGCAAGGAAATCCTGTGGTATCTTGTCTAACACGCAATCTCTCCAGGGACCGGATACTTCCTGTATCCGGGTATCACTTCCTCTTTACCCAACTCTGCACGATCTCACTGCTCTCACAATAACACGGACAAGTGCTAAAAGGTAAAGCTCACGATTGTGAATAGAAAAACTTCAATGGCATTTGCAAAAAAACTGGGAATACAAAGTATGAAAATGCTACTCAGATTAAACCTAAAATCCGCCTTCAAATACTAAACTGTCCTTCAAATTCAAAAAGCACCTAAGGCCAAAAACCGCCAAAGGAATGACACGTTTCATTCCTAACTTCCTGTCAATTTTAGGCAACCTAAGCTACAATCAAAAAGCTTCCACTTAATGTGGATCTTAGATCCTAAAAATCCGGACTCAACTTGAGTCCTAACTCCTTTTCACTAAAAATATTCCTACTCAACTACTTGTCAAAAATCTAGGCATGCAGCCCTACAATCACTGCTAGAATCTTCACCTACTTTCTAGTCTTCTTAACTGGAGAAAACCCCGCCTTTGCTAGTCCCTTTCGGGTCATGGGCTTCTTTCCGGTCTGCTGTCTCGCCATCTGTTTAGACCGGACTTTGGCCTTCTCTCTGGCCGCTTTCGCCTTCGTTGCTCGGGTCTCTGCCAGGGCCTGATCGGGATCTGAATACGGTTCAGAATCCTCATCGGACCCGGATTCCTCTTCATCATCATTAGAATCCTTTTCGTCTTCTTCTTCTTCCTGAGCCTTGGTGAATTTCTTCTTAGTCAACAGTGGCTCAGGAACCTTTCTCTTCTACGGGACGGGAGCAGGTCTGGCCACCTTGCTCTGAGGTGTTGCCTCTCCTCCAACCGGTTTCCTGATCAGACCACTACTGGGTGAACCTGATGAAGTCCCGCGACCAGCTCCAGCCTCCGTCTTCACCACGGACTGCATCAGGGCCGTCATCTTCTCTGCCTCGCCGAACTGCACCTTCTTTCCCGGAGTCTTGGGAGAAGACTTGGAGGGGGAGAGACTGCTGATATTCTTTGTCTTGGTTCTCTCCTTTGGAGTAGACCCTCTTGGTCCGGTTGCCGGTTCCGGTCCCTGGGTCTTGGCTGGATCAGGTGCCGTCACCTTCGTAATCTCCAAATCGTCATCCTCCGGGATGGGGTCGGTGACTTTGGTGTTTTCCACCTCGGTCTGCTACTCCTGACTCGTCTTGGTTTCCTGGTGTTCCTCAGGTACAGGTAAGGCAGGTTGCTTGTGAGAAGTCTCACCTTCACCTGTGTCTTCTACTGCTGACTGCTGAACTGGCTCTTGATACGGTTCCGGTCTCGGCGCAGGTTCACTGTGAGGATTTACCTCACGCATCACTTCTCGCAGCTGCTCCAAGGTAGACTCCATCTTCTTGTGGTAAGTGATCATCGCCAGTAGGAGCTTTTGGTGCAGCTGCCTTCCCTCCGTCATCACTTGTTGGTCAAACAAGTTAGCCTTGTTGACCACTTCACCCGGATGGATGATGAATTCCCGGATTCGGGAAAGGGTATCCTTCGTCTGCTTGAAGAACGTCCTCTCCATCTCCACCTCTTCCGTTTTCTAGCGCAACTCTTGTTTAAGAGCGGCCACTTGGCCGGAAAGCTTCACCAATTCCTTCTTACTTTCATTCTTCTCCTTCTCCCGGTTAAGCCGGATCATCCGAGTTAAAGCTTGTGCTGGGTGGTCAACGCCCACCGTGGTGCAGATGGTCTGCATTGCACCTTGTACCACCGCGTATCGTTTCCTGAATCACTCAGATCTCGGGTGATCCTGTCCAAAGGCTCTTCTCCCCAGACCGGATCGGTATCCTTAGTCTTCTCTCTCTCTACCGAATCCTTTCCTCCCGTTTCCTCACCCTTGTCCTCAGCCTCACTCTCATCCTCCTCCTCATCAGACTCATCCTTATCGTCCTCTTCGGAGGACTCTTCCTCATTTCCGATCTCCTGACCTAAGTCAGGAACCTTAAATTCTACTAGTGCTGCAGCGGCCTCATATTCTACCTCTTCCTCTTTTGTCATCACCTCCTCCGAATGATACAGGTGATAGAGGAATGGACAGATGGCGGAAGGCTTAGCCTTCCTGACATTGTTGACCATTTTCAACACTTGGTCTTGAATGACCAAACCCCAATCTACTTTCCGGTCTCCTGACAGCGCTCCAAAGACTGTGTTGGCTAGTGTCAGAGAGACCCGGCTTGGCCTTTCCGGGTTAAGAATGGCCAAGACGTATTGCAACAAACGCCTCTCTCTCTCATTGACGCAATCCGTAACCGCGAACCCATCTTTCTTGCTAATGGGGCTCCGAAACTTACCCACTGTGAATTGGTGCTTCCGAGATGCGCTGCCTTCGCCCTCCCGGTCGAACCGGTACACCTTCCTCCACATCTCCGCCGTCCACTTCTTGGGCTTCGCACAGACCGTGGTCACGGCCTGAGTTGGTGCTCCAGAACTCAACTCCGCCACTATTGCTTCACTCCGGAAATCCCACAGTCTGATTAGGAAGCCGGCGCATTCCATTTGCTCCAAGTCCTCCTTCAGCTCCGCCATCTCCTTGTCATCCTTGGGTAATTGCAGCGTCACGTAGCGGAGCGAGATGGTCGCTCCCCCGCTATGACTTGCGGCCATATCTCCCCTCGTTCAGATGGAACTGGTCTACTGTCGGGTATTGATAAGACTAGTGATCCTCACGGCTCACTCTCTCTCTCCTTTCAGCTGGAAGGTATTAACTCTAAGCTCAGACGCCAACAGCCTTTTCTCCCTCTCAATAACCTTCCAGCACTCTCGTCTGCAGTCTTGTCAACTCAAAACACCAATACTACCTCTCAGACCGGAAATCAGTAATCGCGTACGTTGTACAATTCTCCGTCAGGGCAGGAAATCACAAGTGACTAACCTCTAGACAGATAGGATCTAAAAGAGCCAATCCCAGCAGCTCTTAGTAATTACCCTAATTAAGGCTTTGCCCGTTAATCCTGCCCGTTTAGGATTCCCGTTAACTAATGATTAGAACGCTCCCGTTGTTCCCTAGGGTTAAGTAGGTCACCGTTGGATGCCGGTTTCTTGTTATCCCTATCCTGACCCGGTCTAAGCAAACTCGAATTCCGGTTCCTTGTTTCCGGTACATTCAGTTAGCCTTTACACTAATTCCTGATCAGTCCATTCCCGGTTTCCGGTTCTAAACATTGGACGGTCTATAACTATCTAAAAATTGAAAAAATTTACTACTAAGAAGAATATTATTCCTTCATTTATGTTTTAATATAGTAAAACTAGATTTTCATGTTCTGACAACCCTCATCACACAACCTGAGCACAAAGGTAAACAACAACAATGATGATAACTAACGACGATGATGATAACTAACGACAAGCGCAACAAAAGCAACTATTAACAAGCTCTTAACACTTAACAAACTCTAAACAAGCTCCCTGTCATCAACACACTCTCCGCCAAGTCCCCAACGATGTGCTAATTGCAAAAAAGAAATCGGTGTTGAATGCGCCTGATGCGGCAACTCTCCACCCACTTTGGTTTCACACCTTTACACCAAACTTGTTTAAGCTCCAGAGGCAACACCCACAACAACGACGACGGTATCGTGCATTCCTAAAACCTGCGGCCCGCGGAGGGAGATGACAACCCACACCTAGGCTGAGCCGCAAAAACCTAGGTTTGGTGGCCCCAACCTGTGTTACGGTCAAGGTCTGGTGGTACTGGGTGGCGAACCTGCGGATTGGTGGGTGACAAAGCTAAGAATCAGTACTAAAGCCTTTTTTAATTATTTTTAACCTTTAAATGCCCAACGCTTGTTTTGGGCTTCCTGGAATTTTCTCTAAATTGAACAAACCACAAAACATTTTGATAAGCTGTATCAATTTTTTTTAATTGTAACCGTAGAAATTCAAACTTGACATATTAGAGATCTTATAGGAAAAGAAAACACAACAATATCACTTGTAGAATGAAAGATTATAATGTTTGACCATAAAGGTGCTAAAACAGCAAAAATCTTTCAATCTTCTTTACACAAATCAAGTCTAAAAAGTTGGTGACCTAAAAAATAAGATGTTAAAGGGCCTAACTTGTATAAACTTGATCAATTTATGGCTTCGTAAAATCTACTCTACAATTTTTTTAAATGAATTTTGAATGTGATTTTTTCTCCAAGATCTAGTGTATTTCTGGCTCATTTCCAAGAGCTCTCAACACTATGGGAAGTCAAGATTGCACTAGGTACCCTTGTACAAAAACTAGAATAGAAAAATCAGTATCATTTATTTTCAAGATCGGATTTTTGGTGCTAAAATTAAACTTCAAGAAGAACTTAAAAATATATATTATTCAAATTATTTTTGGGTTTTATTTAACTTCCAAGTTTTGCAAACACCAGATTCTAGTGCCTCGGGCATTTGGGGGTTAAATTGCAAAGAAGGTATAGTAATGCCCACATTTCAATATAGAAGACGCTAAAGCTGTCATCAAAGGTAGGCCTTGTGGGCCTAATTTCCCCTGAGGAATACGCAGGAATTATTTATTTGCCACAATTATTTTTTTTGGATTATTCTAAATTCATGCGGGTCGATAGGTGACAAACCTGAGGGTCAATACCGAAGCCCTTTTTTAATTCTTTCTAAAGTGCAAAAAAGTTATAGCCATGCCCACATTTCAACATAGAGGACGCTAAAGGTGTCATCCAAGGTGGGCCATGCAGTCTAATTTAATCAGGGGAAGATGCAAAAAAAAAATTTTTGCCACAATTATTTTTTTTGGGAAACTTTGAATTCATATTTGAAATCACGGACCCCAAAATAGCTAGGTGAAACCTCCAACTTACCCTAGCCGAGGCACAAAATAGGCAGCTCTTTTATACATTTACCAAGGAAAACGCAAAATTCACCTCGCTGGGTCTACTTTCAGCGATCCTACTTTAACATCATATTCATTAAAATGGGAGTTTTGGACCCTCCCAAAATAATAATGTTCATTTCTAGGCTAATAAATTGAAGTTCCATCAAAGTAATTTTAAGTTGAGAAGAGTTTGATTTAGAGATATAAGTTACAATTTCCATTAAAATGGAAATTTTAGGCAGTCAGATTGCTAATACAAACTACAATTATGCTGGTGATTCACTAATATGCTGGTGGTTCAGACATATTATTTCATACTTGTATTCCTTATTGAATACCAAGTCATGAGCTGAACGGTTGGTTGTAAGAGGCTATTCATCTCATTTAGGTGGTCCGGGTTTGATTTCCAGTGACTCTGTATGAGCAGCTATGAGATATATATGACTTGGTGCTACTACATGAGGTTTGCAGGCAGGAAAGTGGTAACAACCACCTAACCCTATCCCCCGAACTGTGACAAGTGCTTAATGTGCTGCCAAAATAAAAAGTGGTCTTATCCACTACCCATTTTTCTACTACTATTATATTTTCAAAAAAATTATAAAGTTCATGTATAACAAAAATGATGTCAGCGTACATAAAATTAAATATACAGAGTAATAGTGAATATATTAAATACTTTGTAAGAATGCACTTGCTGTGCAAGATACTTCATACAATATAGAACAAAAGTTCCAATACAAATCCAAGAAATCAAATCATTTATAGTATTCCAAACTAAACTAGGCACTCTATATCCATGAGTCATGAACGAAGTCCACGTGCATATTGGAATAACAAATGTAGAAGTTGCAAGTATTCTAATCACTAATTTCAAATGCATAGCCGCATCCAACTCAGTCCCCATTTTTGTTAATATGCCATGTAACCTACAAGATTTAGTTTTGAAGTCGTGTATTTATGTGAATCAAATATCCATTAGTCATGAAAGAAGTCCACGTGCATATTGGAATAACAAATGTAGAAGTTGCAGGTATTCTAAACACTAGTTTCAAATGCATGGCCACATCCAACTCATTCCCCATGTTTTTTTATATGCCGTGTAATCTAGAAGATTTGGTTTTAAAGTCTTGTATTTTTGTGAATCAAATATCCATTAGTCATGAAAGAAGACCACGTGCGTATTGGAAAAACAAATGTATAAGTTGCAAGTATTCTAAACACCAGTTTCAAATGCATGGCCACATCCAACTCATTCCCCATGTTTTTTTATATGCCATGTAACCTAGAATATTTGGTTTTGAAGTCCTGTATTTTTCAGAATCAAATATCCATGAGTCATGAAAGAAGTCCACGTGCATATTGGAATAACAAATGTAGAAGTTGCAAGTATTCTAATCACTAGTTTCAAATGCATAGCCGCATCCAACTCAGTCCCCATTTTTGTTAATATGCCATGTAACCTAGAAGATTTAGTTTTAAAGTCATGTATTTATGTGAATCAAATATCCATTAGTCATGAAAGAAGTCCACGTGCATATTGGAATAACAAATGTAGAAGTTGCAGGTATTCTAAACACTAGTTTCAAATGCATGGCCACATCCAACTCATTCCCCATGTTTTTTTATCTGCCGTGTAATCTAGAAGATTTGGTTTTAAAGTCTTGTATTTTTGTGAATCAAATATCCATTAGTCATGAAAGAAGACCACGTGCGTATTGGAAAAACAAATGTATAAGTTGCAAGTATTCTAAACACTAGTTTCAAATGCATGGCCACATCCAACTCATTCCCCATGTTTTTTTATATGCCATGTAACCTAGAATATTTGGTTTTGAAGTCCTGTATTTTTCAGAATCAAATATCCATGAGTCATGAAAGAAGTCCACGTGCATATTGGAAAAACAAGTGTAGAAGTTGCAAGTATTCTAATCACTAGTTTCAAATGCATGTGCGCATCCAATTTATTCCCTATTTTAATTTATTTTCCGTGTAACCTAGAAGATTTAGTTTTAAAGTCGTGTATTTATGTGAATCAACTATCCATTAGTCATGAAAGAAGTCCACGTGCATATTGGAATAACAAATGTAGAAGTTGCAGGTATTCTAAACACTAGTTTCAAATGCATGGCCACATCCAACTCATTCCCCATGTTTTTTTATCTGCCGTGTAATCTAGAAGATTTGGTTTTAAAGTCTTGTATTTTTGTGAATCAAATATCCATTAGTCATGAAAGAAGACCACGTGCGTATTGGAAAAACAAATGTATAAGTTGCAAGTATTCTAAACACTAGTTTCAAATGCATGGCCACATCCAACTCATTCCCCATGTTTTTTTATATGCCATGTAACCTAGAATATTTGGTTTTGAAGTCCTGTATTTTTCAGAATCAAATATCCATGAGTCATGAAAGAAGTCCACGTGCATATTGGAAAAACAAGTGTAGAAGTTGCAAGTATTCTAATCACTAGTTTCAAATGCATGTGCGCATCCAATTTATTCCCTATTTTAATTTATTTTCCGTGTAACCTAGAAGATTTAGTTTTAAAGTCGTGTATTTATGTGAATCAACTATCCATTAGTCATGAAAGAAGTCCACGTGCATATTGGAATAACAAATGTAGAAGTTGCAGGTATTCTAAACACTAGTTTCAAATGCATGGCCACATCCAACTCATTCCCCATGTTTTTTTATCTGCCGTGTAATCTAGAAGATTTGGTTTTAAAGTCTTGTATTTTTGTGAATCAAATATCCATTAGTCATGAAAGAAGACCACGTGCGTATTGGAAAAACAAATGTATAAGTTGCAAGTATTCTAAACACTAGTTTCAAATGCATGGCCACATCCAACTCATTCCCCATGTTTTTTTATATGCCATCTAACCTAGAATATTTAGTTTTAAAGTCTTGTATTTGTGTGAATCAAATATCCATGAGTCATGAAAGAAGTCCACGTGCATATTGGAAAAACAAATGTAGAAGTTGCAAGTATTCTAATCACTAGTTTCAAATGCATGTGCGCATCCAATTTATTCCCTATTTTAATTTATTTTCCGTGTAACCTAGAAGATTTAGTTTTAAAGTCGTGTATTTATGTGAATCAACTATCCATGAGTCATGAAAGAAGTCCACGTGCATATTGGAATAACAAATGTAGAAGTTGCAGGTATTCTAAACACTAGTTTCAAATGCATGGCCACATCCAACTCAGTCCCCATTTTTATTAATATGCCATGTAACCTAGAAGATTTAGTTTTAAAGTCGTGTATTTTTGTGAATCAAATATCCATTAGTCATAAAAGAAGTCCAGGTGCGTATTAGAATAAGAAATGTATAAGTTGCAAGTATTCTAATCACTAGTTTCAAATGCATGGCCACATCCACCTCATTCTCCACATTTCTTTATTTGCCATCTAACCTAGAATATTTAGTTTTAAAGTCTTGTATTTGTGTGAATCAAATATCCATGAGTCACGAAAGAAGTCCACGTGAATATTGGAAAAACAAACGTAGAAGTTGCAAATATTCTAAACACTAGTCTCAAATGCATGGCCACATCCAACTCATTCCCCATTTTTAATTATTTGCCATGAAACCTAGAAGATGTAGTTTTAAAGTCCCATGTAATTTTGTATCGTATCGATGACCTAAATTTTATATTTGACACCAAAAAAAAGAATTAATTGACTTCACATCACTTTCATCATTTTAATCCCTAAAGTCCCATTGTCCCCTTGGGGGACAAATCAAATTTCGGGCAAGTACCTACAGGCTCAATTTTTAGTCAAACTTTTTGAAACTTTTCCATAAAATAGAAAAATTGATTAGCTTTGTGGGAATATATTTTTAACTCAATTAGTGCTCGGGAGCAATAGTTACACCACAAAAAGCCTCAAACTAAACTCGGCGGGCAACACAATTTTTTTTGCAAAAAGTCAAAATAAATTTTAATTTTTTCATCTCTAAAATTTTATATTTTTGTCTACATGTGAAGTTTTGATTCATTTTATTTGGACTAATAATAAGCAAGTTATGGACAATCTTGTTTTTCGGGCAATCAAAGCATCTTTTTGAAAAAATAACTTGTAGGATTCATTTCTGAATGCAATTTTCACAATTTCTTAGAATTTTTTTTTGAAAATGTTGTGTTTGCTTGCTAAAACAATCTCACCATTGGGATTATTGTATTTCAATTCCATCTAAGAGCTATTAACAATTTAGTGTTGTATTTCAATCTTGCTCTTGTTTCTATTTAAAGAATGAAAATCAAGTGTGTTTTCTTTTTTAAAAATTTGTAGACTTTTGACTAACATCTTCAACATAAAAAAATTTAAATTCAAAGTCTGCAGTGCAAAAAATTTCCACAAATGGCGGTCAAAGTCATCTGAAATTGCAGGTCAGTGTTAAAAAGAACTTTCTTTTTCAACTCTGAATGTTAATATCTTCCAATCTGTACGGTCAAACTTCATGCAATTCTTACCACATGATCTTTGACAAGTGAAGTACAAGATCCTACTATTAGATTCTAAAAAAACGTTTTTTTTTATATTCTTGGATGAATGCAGCCAAAATGGTAGTCTTGAGTGATTTTTGACAGAAAAATGGCCTCGGGACTTTAAGGATTAATACCATCAAGCTCAAACATAAAAGACTGTGCATTGCTACAATAATCACAAATTACAAAGCTTTATTACTAATATTAAATGTAATTTACTTTTAATGAATCTTAATGGCAAGTAAAGAGGCTTCCAATTAACTTTAGCATGCATATTTGGATATAGAATGAAGAATTTATGAGTTTTCCAGGTTCTATTTTTAGATAAACTATCTCAAAAACCAACACTACTCTTTCATAGATTTTAATGTTTTGCTTTTGTACATCTTTTGTCATCAATATTTAGTCTATAACTCTATATTTAGAAAAATGGAGCTTTTTGGTCCACATGTAGGCGTCTCATTTTGTACAGTGCTAATTCTGGGTGTATATACTTATAATTGTTCAATTTATAAATGAAAAAGTTGTGTTTTTTTTTCCAATATCATCCATAATACAATATTTTGTAAACATTTATATATATATATATATATACCTTTCAATTTTTGTTTAGAAAGTTTTTAGGAGGTTTTGACCACTTTATAATTTGAAGCAACTTGTAGCTTATAATTTGAATCAATGATCAATACACTATTGATAAAGATTTCTAGAAACTTTGTGATTACAAGTTTTGGAATATTAGAGCCCATTCATCATTCAAAGCAATCATAGTCTACCCAACCTTATAGGTGTCACAAGTTAGAATGTGAAAATACATTCATCATTCAAAATATGCAATCCAGTTCATGTAGAACTTAGAAGATATAGGAAAAAACAACACAAAAACATCAATAATCATTTTCTAATCCAACAATCCCACCTTCAAATGTCCTAAATGCCTAAAGCATCGCCTTTTGGTGTAGAATTTTTTTGGAGATTAAATAAAATCTTAGCGAAATATTATTCTTTATTTTTTGTTTTTTATTTTTTATTTTATTTTTTTAATTATTTTTTTTAATTATTTTTTAAGTGAACACGTTTTAAAGTCTAATTTTAGCATCATATAAAATATTGTTTTGAAAAAAAATGTTCACAATTTTTCTACTGAAGATTTTGTATAGAAGTGTCCATTGCAAATCATGATTCTCTAATATTATAGGCTCTTAGAAGTAATTCTCAAATACTTTAAAAGAAATCTTAAATAAATTTTAAGAACTAATGCAAAATATTTAGACATGTACAATTCAGTAACTCTTTAGTATGTGATTTTGATTTCGAACTCCACTTTTTTTTTACCTCTATCTGAAAGTAACCCTACCTTGGCTATTTAAATTTTTTTAAATTTTTTCAACTCTAAATAGCAAAGCCTTATGAAAAATAAAATAATAAATCTAATCTATCAGTCAAATCATGAAGCAAAAGTGATTTCTTTTTGCACGTGCTATGTAAGATCCCAAGTAAGCAACTCTTGTACTGTATGGAGGGGTCATTGGCATTAAAAAGACTTAGAAGACGCCTTTTGTATAAATTATATCAAATTAAAAATACTAAAAAATTAGTTGAAGAAATGAAGAATTGGAACACCTATGCATAGTTTTTTAAATTCTATATCAGAAGTCTCCTTTAATTAATTTTCTATTTAAAAGCCTCCAAAGTTGGGTAGCTTATTCTATGATATATGTATTAAAATTCTCATATAATTAGGTTTTAAATGCTATTATTTTCTTCAACAAATATTGATTTCAAATGTATAATTATATTTTGGATTCCTTAATAAATGGGCTACAAGAGTTTTCTACATTGAAACAAATTACATCCCTTTAGATTGGATTAAAATGTATTTTAAGTGATTATAATCAAGGCCAAATAATATTGAAAAAAAAAATTATATTTCCACAGAACTTTTCAATTTCTCTAACTTCAAAACAAGTTTCAAAAAATCAGGACAAAAATTCAGCCCGTATGTACTAGCCCTAAATCCCAAATGTCGGCAAATTGACATTGGTCCTTTAGAGGTTAAAACAAAAAACTTAAGAAAATGTAAATAAACCTAGTACCAAAAAAAAACTAACATATTAGGATTTAAATTTTTACTTGTATTTACTAATGTTTTTCACTCAATGCATTTGAAAAGAAATCCTCGTCTTCAGCTTCTATTCTAATTTAGGCACTAAAATTCGTAGTTCAACGTAGCATCCTTAAATCTGTACATACCCAAAAAAGCGTGTTTGTGCCGTACAGGTGAAAATGACGAAAAGAAAAATCGTTCAAAATTTGCTTTAGTAGGAGAAGAGTAAATGTATTTAGGCACTGAAATGCTAAACACATGAAGGGGTGATTAACCCCTAAAGGACCATTTGTCCTCTTAGGAAACAATTTGGATCCAAGCAAGTTCCTACTATCTTAGTTTTTAGTGTTAATTTTTTGGATTTTTGGAACTTGTGTATTTTTGCAAGAGCTTTGTGGAATTAAAATCTTTATTTTAATTGATGCCCAGAAGCAAAAGTTATAGTACAATAAGAAAAAATGGAATTTGGCAAACAGGGAAAAAATAAAAAAAAGTTAAAATAATTTTTTTTCAATTTTTTTTCTCAAAAATTATCTTTATGTGTACACGTAAAGCTTTCTCTCATACAACTTGGACTAATAATGAAAAAGTTTTGAACAATCTTAGTTTTTCGAGCAATTTGAGCATGTGCTTTAGAAAATAACATGTAGAATTCATTTTTGAGAGCAATTTTTAGAATTATCCAAAAAAATGTTATACAAGGTTAGATTTTTTTGCTAGAACAATCTCACCATTGGTATTATTGTGATTCAATTCCATGTAAAAGCTATTAGCAATTTATTTTTTTCTTCAATCTTGACCCCACCTCTATTTTACAGTTTTTTAATGAGTAAAATTTAAGTGTTTTTTTTCCTAAACTCTTTTGGTAGATTCTCAACTCAACTACTTAACATAAATAAGTACAAAATCAAAATAAATAGTGCAAAATTTTGAAACAAAAAAATTCAAAGTCAACAACTCTTGTCAAGCAAAGTGCGTCCAAACTTGTTTTCTTCACTTTCAATGCACATCTCGTACAATCTACATGGTCAAAGTGTATGAAATTTTTTCCACATATTCATGTACTAGTCAAGTATAAGATCTAACGGTTGGTTATGCTGAGAAAATTAATTTTTAAAGTTTAATTCTCTTTGCAATAGAAATGACAGTTTTGAGTGGGAAACATTTATTTTTCACTCATTAAAAACTTGTTAAGTAGAAGTAGGTTCAAGATTGAAGGAAACATGAAATCATTAATAGCTCTAAGATAGGATTGAAATATATTGATCCCAATGGTGGGATTGTTCTAGCAAGAAATTTTAACCTTGTGAATTTTTTATTTATAAATTGTCAAAATTGAGTTTATAAATGAATCCTACAAGTTATTTTTTCAAGAAGATGCTCTAATTGCCCAAAAAATAAGATTGTCCATAACTTTTGCGTAACAAATTCAAATGGAATGAATCAAAGCTTTCTATGTAGATGAAATTAAAATCTATACGAAACAAATTTTACAACTTTTTTAATTTAAAGTTTTTATGAGGATTTTTTTCTGCCCGCCAAATTAAACTTTGGAGTTTTTCTGCCATAACTTTTGCTACCGGGCACCAACTGAAATGGAAATTATATTTTTGGAAAGCTAATGTGATTTTTTAGCTTCACAAAAAAAATTCAAAAAATTATGACAAATATTGAGATTGTAGGGGCCTGCCCAAAATCCATTTTGTCCGTCGAGGGGACAATGGGACTTTAAAGGTTAATGAGCTAATGCAACAAAGGTCATATAAAAGAACTTTGTTGACCTGTATTGAAATGAAAATTAGGCTCAGAGACAATATCATTTCTATCTTAGCATATTATGCCTTGATAATGAAGGACTCCACAAACGCACGCTCTTTTCACCTGGTTGATGAACTGTGAAAATTATGTTGGCGTTGTTGTATGCTCATGTACGAGGTACATGAACAGATCAGTCATGAGCAGAAACTAAATTCTGAGGTGCATTAACATTCTTCCAAAAAAATCTAGTCTTTTTTCCTATAAAGACGAGAGGAATCAAATGTGTTGCTGTACACCTAGTTCCACTCTTTTAAGCGTATAATTAAAAACAATGCAGTATTTGAAAGAGTTGGTATTACGATGACTTTGAAAGTGAACTTCAGGATTAGGAAGCCGGTAAAGAGAAGAGTACATATGAAGATTGAACGACATGGAATTTATTGTGCAAAATTTCCAAAAAGACATGCAACATTTTGTAATTTTGTAACGTATATTTCCCTTAATCCCTAAAATACCAAGGCAGTTTTTGGCTCCAAAACCATTGAAAACTGCCATTTTTGCTGCAATCACTCCCTAAACAAAAAAAAGACCTTTTTTTAGAATCTAACCATAAGATCTTGAACTTCATTTGTCGTAGATCATGTGGTAATAATTTCATGAAGTTTGACCATACGAATTGGAAGATATTAGCATTTGAAGTTGGAAAAAAAAGATTTTTGGAATTGCGGCCTGCAATTTCAAATGATTTTGACGGCCATTTGTGGATTTTTTTGGCACTACACACCATAAAGTTAAAAAAATTTGTATTGCACATTTGAGTTGAGAGTTTGTGAAAATAATTTAGAATGTCAAAACTTGATTCTCACATATAAAAAAATTGTTAACTAGAAGTAGGTCCAAAATTGAACAAAACATTAATTCGTTAATAGCTCTTAGGTGGAATTTAAAACACTATAATCCCAATGGTAGGTTTGTTTTTGCAAATGAACTTTATCTTGTCAAAAAAAAAAATTTGAAACTTTTTGAAACTTGCATTTAGAAATGAATTCTAAAAGTTTTTTTTTGTAGACACTTAGATTGCCCAAAAATCAAGATTCTCCATAACTTTCTCATATTGAGTCCAAATAGAATGAACCAAAGCTTCAAATGTAGACAAAAACATGATCTTTGAGGAAAAAAAATTGAAAAAAGAAATTCAATTTTTTAAAGTGTTTTTTTCTGCCCAGCGACCTATTTTTTTGACTTTGGGTGGCATAACTTTTGCTCCCGGGCACTGATTGTAAAAAATTATATTTTGAAAAAGCTAATGTGATTTCCTATCTTCAAAAAAAGTTTCAAAAAATTAGGTCAAAATTTCAAGTCACACAAGCTTGCCCAAAATCTCAAGTGTCCCCCGAGGAGGCTTTGGTAGTTTAGGGGTTAAAACACATACATCAAAATATTGCACACTTGATATCCTTGCCTTAAAAGTACTCCCATTTTGCAAATCAGTGTATGATTGCTATAAGGTACACCTATATTCATTCTTTCATAAATTTGTTGTTCAACGACATGGTTTAGGAAAAAAGCATTGCAGTTGAAAGGGAGATGCCGCTTTCAAAAGAAATGGGATTCAACAAAATTTCTCCCCAGAAGCATTGAAATCCAGGATGATTCATGATGAACTGTTTGAAAGTGCAAATTCAGGTTAGTACAAGTACATCCACATTTGCTTCTTCATGAAATGAAATTGGTTGTTTTTGTAAGCGTTGGACTCTGGAAATTGTGTAGCAAGATCACAACTTGATTGAATTATAAAACAGGATCTAACCACTTGTGCCTTGGACACAGAATAACACTTATTTGTAACAATTAAGTTTGCCAGGTAAGTGGTAACGACGAGGTGTGTGTGTGTGGGGTGGGGTGGTGTGAGGGGTGGGAGTAGAGGCTTGTCCATTGCACTCTCATTTAGTACCTCCAGTATGGAGGCTAATAGATCAATCCATCGTTGTTCGCATGATGGCCCAACAGGACTTTTTGTCCATCGTGGTCGCAATCACGTTGTTCCTACACCTTTTCTTTTCAAATCAACGGCTGGCTTGAGTAGCCTGATATCAAATCATCTTGAAGGAGTACAACGTTCGGGTCCACTCAACTCACCCAATTTATACGACATCGACAGAAAGACATTGTTGTTGTTTTGCCAAAAGCCATTTGACGTCGTTGTAGGCAGCAACACTGACTTCAATGCAAACGGTGCTTAATATGACTTTAATGCACTTCGACTTCTAGCCATTATACTAACATTACAGAGCTTACTTTGATAGATAACTAGCTGTACCTAACAAAATGAAATAGTTGATAACGCTATTGACGTGATTTGTAATTCATCAGTAGAAAGTTTTTACGTAGAAATAGTTTTAACGTACAATGTACTTATGAAACATTGAAACATGCATTAATGTCATTGTATATCATTAAAGAGTTTGCAGACTAGTAGACATCGTGAGCAGCCACGTTGGTTCTTTATTCAAAGAAATAATACAATACTAGAAAACGTTATTCTATAACAAAATTAATTAAGGTCAAAGAATAGCTTGAGAGTTTATCATTTTCCTATTCCGATTTTCATTTGAGGTTCAATTTCTAACAGGTGAATGAAAATTGTCAAAGATTTTGAATTCCATTATGAACATTTGTCCACTTCATAAATTTATTGAGAATATTGTTTTATAAGTGTTTCCGTGTCACGAAGAAAATAATAGAAAATCATAAATCTTATCATGATGTGTTATACAACAATGGCACTAATGGGTTCACATATCTTTAGAAAAAATGCACGGTGTGCCGCGTGATGGCCCAACAAGCACTTTTGTCCACCATAGTTGCGATTACCCCATCACTATAGAAGATGTTTTTGAATCACATAGTGCCCTCAATTAGCTAATGTGGAATTTTTTTGAAGGACTAGGAAGTCTAGCCCCTGCCTACTCTCCCATTTTCAACAATGTTGAATGATACACATAGTAGTTGTTTAGTTCAAAGTCATATGACGTCGTAGTAGGCATAATTTTTTTGTTTGATGCTCAGGGTGGAAATAATGATTGTAATGCACGTCAACTTCTAGATGTTTTTTTGACATTGTTGACATTTCTTTTATAGCCAACAAATTTTAGTTAACAATATCAAATTATTTTAAATTACTTTAGGTTATTTAACATGCATCATTTCTATGTTTTTATGGGAAAAAAGTTTGTTCATAAAAACAACTTATTAGCCTTGGAACATGAAGACATGTCATATGACATCCTTGAAAATACTTTTAAAACTTCAGAACATCACAACTAAAAAGTTTATTTTGTTTTATAACCACAGTTTAGAGTACTAAAAAACACTGATCCAAAACAATATAAAAGAAGATTGATGGTTGGTTTCAGCAAAATATTTTTCCTATGCCGCACTTCTTTTAGATTCAATTTCTAATGTGTGAATTCAAATTTAGGAAACTTGTAAAATCCACTGTTAACATGACTTCACTTTGTAAATAACATTTCAACTTTTTGCAACGTATACTTCCGTACAACTAAGGGACATAAAATTATTTAGGGGAACTAATAATTAAAAAACATTATCTTTTTTTGTGAAAGCATTATTGACTTCTCATGAAACCAGAATAATGAATGACAAGAGAATAATGACATGTTATATGCCTAGTCCACTTATGGGTTCTTTTATTTTGTAAAACTATTGAGGTTGTACATGACATACATTAAATATAGTTTTGTAGGCTATAAATTGTTGAACATCTTTTTAATTAAAAAGTAAAAATGAACTATTAGGATATCAATACTTCATTTCTTAATAAATATTTAATTCAATGAAGTATTATTCAGACTACAAAATTAACCACTAATACATAAAACAATATTGGGCTTCAACACACTTGAACACACAGAAAAGAAGAAATCATAGAAAAAAAAATTTATGCATTTAACAAAAGGATGTTCTAGTGGTACATAAAAAGGTGAATTTCAGAATTCAATATAAATAAATAACAAATTACTTTTCAAATGCTTCATGCAATTGTGAATTTTGAATTATAATAATAAACAACTGATTCGTTGTTTGTACAATGGAACTTCTTGCAATTAATTCCTTTTGTTTTAAAGCAAAATTAGATATTTGCAAAAAATAAGTACACAATCTTCCAGTGAACAGCATTATGTGTGGCAATGAAGTGATGATGGAGAAAACATAATTTAATAGAACAAGTGGTTTTCATGTTCAAAATTTTTTTCTTCAATTAAGAATTAACAGTACTTTTCTTGAATCAAGGTTTTGGAAGGACACCAAAAAACATAAATATTAGGACAAGTAGAAGTTGTAGAAGATCTACAGCAAGAAGCATTAGATGAGATTCGGGAGTCTTGGAGGGCTCCAAATTCCCATGCTGTCTGCTACGTTTCCAAACTGCGGGAACGCAATTGCAGCAGCTAGTTGATGTGGCACAGCGACTGCCACGTCATTTTTTGAAAAAAAAACTTTCTAACTCAAGGGTGGTGTTAGAAACATTCATAGAGAGTGCTTTTTGGAAATCAATATGCACAATGAAATAAAAAAAAATTGGTCACCAACCATGGCTCAAAGTTGTAGATCAAAATAAGGACCGGTCAAGTTGACCAGTTTGTGTTGTTAAGCTTGAATGGATTTACACCATCTAGAGCCAGTGCAAGCTGCATGTTCCGCACCTCAGATCCAAAGTTGCCAAATGCAATGTCGCGATTGATGTGCTTCCACGTTGGATTGTCCACAATGGAACGCATGGCGCCGTCTTCATTGACATGCTTTGTGTAGCCTATCAACATGCGCTCTATCTTAGATGACCCTACATGTGCTTCAACCTTTAAATAAGAGGAAAGTGCTAAATTACCTTTGTTGGAATACTATTTGTGCCGTCAACCCACTGCAACCTCGCACACTTTGGACAAGTGTCATGTGCCGCATACTCCTCTTTGTACAGGACACAACCATTGGGACAAGCATGCGCATTGTTGTAGTGCAAGCCTAATCGTTGACTGCTCTTCCATGCCACGTAATGTGCAATAGGCAATTTGTTTCTCGCATGTAACAAGTCTGCTGACAAGAAGCAGAACAACTCATCTGTGAACTTATTGCTAACACGGAATAATGTGCGCATGTTCCTGATGATGATTGTGGCCGACACAATGCTTGTTCTAGAACCGGGGAACATAGAAGTGGTTGCTTCAATGTACATATCCTTCAATCCATTCACAATATTGAAACCAACCTCTTCTTGGTCAACTAAGTCCCCTGAGGCCTTGGCCTCATCATGCAATGCATCTTCCCTATCTAAAGCCTCCATGACTTACCGTTGGACTTTGTGGTACTCGTCCAGAGCCGACGGGCGGTGGTCCTCACCAAGTCTAGCAAGTTCGTCTTCTAAGTCAATGCCCTTTGCGTCTGCTCCTGTGTCACCTGGGACGCCGTCAACAATGTCGTTGTCACATCCGTCATCCTCAACCCACATCCCGCGAGGTGGATAGCCTTCAGGAGGTCACCTCCAAATAGTGACTTCCTCAAAAATGGATCTCGTCCCACTACTGTATGGTGTTGATGTATTACTTGAACTGTTTTTTGACGCCCACCATTGCAGTCTCTGCAAGGACATCTATACGCAAGCACATCCTTCTTTGTTGCCACTTGTCGCAACCAAAATTTTTGGTTATTTCTTGCTTACCTAGAAGTTGGAACGGAAACTTTTAATTAGGATCCGGATTTGACTAAGAGGCAAAAGAAGACTAGAGATAAACAAAGCTAATGCAGTAAGGGGTAAATTGGATCTGATCCGGTTAGAGTATTAGCACTCAGGAGCGGAATCATATTTGGAACTTATCTTGGATCGGATTAGGGTTGAACCAGATTACTAAGGACTAGATCAAAATTGGTCATGATGACCAATCTGGGTCTTGGGACTATATAAAGGCTGGTCTTCTCCGTTTTCACTCCTTTACTTTCCTCAATATTTGGAGCTGACCTTGAGCATTTTTATGCCTATGTTTGCGCCAGAGCCATTGTGTGCGTGAGAACTTAAATGTGAGTGCGTGAGAGGTCAAGATTGTATGTGCTGCAGGTTTTGTTTCATTTTCCGGTTGAGATCGGACAAGAGAAAGTGAGGAACGGGACGTGCGGCTAGGAGAGGGTAAGGAAGTTGCAGAGTAGGTAGGAATTAATTTTGTTAAGTGTAAAATAGGATGGATTGGACCGGATGTTGATCCGGTCTGACTGGTTAGGATTGGACCCGGAAGTTCCGCGCAGGATTTTTGGGGCCTTTTTGCCTTTGTAATTAGTTGTATATAAAGCCAGTCCCTGCATAGGAGCTGGGAATCTTTTTGCCTAATTTTTGCTTGTACTTTCTATTGGCTTCTTCTTGTGTGTCTCTCCCAAGTGTGGCAAGGCTGTGTAGTGAGGAGTTAGAAAGGCGCACGTCGGTTTGGGGGTGATTTCTCCCTTTGGTGTTCTTGTTTTGATCTTATGTGCAAGTGAGCGAGTAGTGAAAGAGTTGGGAGTGGATTTCAGTTCCTCAGCACTTCTAAGATTTAGGTTTCCGAGCAAGAGAGCCATTGTTAGGCTAGGCTGATAGGGAGGGATTCTTTAGTCGCGCTAGAACTCCTGGGTGGGAAACCCGGTTGAGTGTCCGATCTCTTGAGAGATCTCACTGCCCTAGTTGATAAACGGAAGAGCTTTAGTTGATGTCGGAACAGATGGGTACACTTGTAACCACCTGACTTTGTACAGATGGAACTTGGCGTCAAGGTCGTTGTAGTATGACAGGATGGTACGGGGGGTCTTTGTGTGACTGGTGATCCAGAGAGTTTTTTGGATTGCTGTGAAGGACCAAACCAAATCCGGATTAGTTAGAAGATAGGAGGATTAGGAAAGTGGGTCTTCAGCCACTATGAGATATGGAAGGAGTGGCGGGCTTGCCACTCTCAAAAGCAAGTGGCGAATCCTCTGATGGTGAAAGAGAGATAAGACTAAACTGGATGAGAGTAAGAGTGTATATGAGTTGATCAGACCGGATCGGATAGTTGGACGGATCAAAAAAAGAGAGAAGGGTTTGACTGTAGTTTTCAGTGTTGTTGTGTTTCCAATTTCAGAATTAGGACCGGAAAGGGAAATATGGATACTGACTGAGCTTAGATACTAAATAAGGTTAGATACTTCATAGGATCTTGCGGCTTAGAAACTTCACAAGATCTTGCAGGTTAGATACTTCACAGGATCTTGCGGGTTTGATCTATCCAGGCCCAATTCCTTAAGGTAGAGTCTGGTAACTCAGGTAACTAGTTGCTCCAAACTACTTGTACATCATTCACTTCTTGATATAGGAGAACCTCATCAACACATCGATCGGCATACGCTTGCCTCCTGCAAAATGCACCCAACCTAAGAGCGGCTATCTTCCACAGAAGTATCCAAGTAACTGCAATAGCTAAATTTCACTCCTAGTACACATAGCCTTTCAACCACCTCACTTCAACTCTCGGAAGTGGATTCAGACAAAATCTGGAGGTAACCTCTCCTCTCAAGTTCCCACGATTAAACTACCTGAACTAGCAATGGTCAAAACATTGCCTATCTCCTCAATACAAGATCAAGACTTTCCAGACCAGTACTCGTGGAATTGAAATCCAAGCTTTCTTTGCAGAAATTGAAAATAGGAAAACAAGAGTATAAATTGCTTGAGTTGAAACTAACTTCCAACCTCTAAGTACTAATTCCAAAAAACCCTAAAGGTACCCAACAACAAAAGCAGAGGACCAGGGAATGACAGGTGTCATTCCTTATCCCCCTGAGTTGACTTTCCTACCAACCCATCCGATCCGCAAAATGTGGATCTCAGATCCTAAAATTCCGGAAAGATACATTCTAGGTGCATACAGCTAAAAAGTACCTTCCAAGTAGCTTTTAATACACAAAAACTTTTATCTTCTTTAACTAAACTAAGCTATATTTTACTATAGTTTACGCCTACTATTCCTAGGCTTATCCTAAGAATTTCTACTTCAACTTTCTACCTTTCTTTGGAGAAGGCTCCTCGGATTTGGAAGTGCCCTTCCTTGGCGGCTGCTTCCTACTAGCTGGAGGTTTAACTTTTGCCTTATCCTTGTGTGGGAGCCTGGAATGCCAAATTCTATTACTTTGTAATAGATTTAAGTTAAAGACATTTTATTTCCATATTTTTGTTTTTGTTTTTAGGGAAGAAGTACACAGATTAGTAGATTTTTAGATTAGCAACCATTGGATCTCTTAAAAGAGATAAAATGGTTAAGACGGATTTTAATTGTTTCTGTCTTATACCGGAAACCGGAAACCTATGTGGAATCACTAGCGGGATTCCAGGGATTTGTGATGGTCAAACCAATATCGGAAACAAAAACCTGGATCTGATGGTCGCTACCGGGAAAGTAGGAGAGCCATTGAACGGGAACTATTTCCCGGTGAAGACGAGAACGATCATTTCCAACGATAGGGAAACCGGATGGACAACAAAGAAGAAGGGGTCCTGTAGAAGCATCTTCATTCTATCTTCTCATTCTAGTGTTCTCTGATTTTGAGCAAGCGTTTTCAAGGAAGTGTGGCGTTGAGAGCTTAGAAGAGTGTGAGCTTTTAGATTCCGGTTCTTGCTGAGTGGATGTGAGACTGTCTGGCTCTGTGAGAAAAAAAGTAGTAGTTGGTTAGGGGAAAGAGGAGTTGAGAGGTTGTAATTTGCTCTAAGTAGTTGCTTAGAGCCATGGTGAAGGCTGAGGTGAGTGAAGAGCCGCCTTCATTCAAACTCCGGTTCGTGACGCCCGAACTACCAAAGAATGCCAAGGAGAAGGCGATATTGCAAGAGGACTTGATGGAGCTTGGATGCAATGGACTTATGCGGAGGCCTTGGAACTTGAAGAACGAGGCAATAGTAGGGGAGCTGCTTGCGAACCAGTCAAGCAAGTGGCATCACACAGTCCAGGCGCAGCTAGCCGGATGGACTTCGGAGATGTGTACAACTTTTTCAAGGAGGGGAAAGGCATGGCTGGACGAATAGATGAGTTTTCTGATGGTAAGTTCTGCCACCTTATCAACCCCAAGGATGGATATGCAGTGGCGGATTGCTCAGACTTGAGGCATAGGAGAGTTCTAGAGTTTTTAGTTCCAATTTTGTATCCGGAGCGTCCTACCCGAGTCTCCATTACCATAGCGAATACCATTTTTGGTGCACTGACCGAAGAGAGGAAAGTGAATTGGGCTTTAGTATTGAAGGAGGTTGTGGCCAAGATGGTCTCGGTAGTAGGCAAGTCTAGACCCTCTGGTCTCTCTCCCTTTCTCTTCCACCTCTATGAGCATAATGAGTTATTGAGAGGAAAAGAGGTAACCAAGTACAAGTTTGTGGATGTAATGTTACAGTTTGACATTAGTCTGGAACCGGGAGAGAAGAAAGAAGCGTCAGTAGATGAGTTAGAATCAGAAGAGGAACATAAGGAACCCCAGAAGAAAGGCAAGAAAGTAGCTGGAGAGGGGACTAGTAAGGATCTGGTTTGGGCAAAGTCAACTGACCCTCTTGGGGTGATTATAAGTGAATTGAAGGGCATCCGAGAGAAAATGATGAGTGATCAGGAGGTGACCCGGAAGTCAGAAAACCGGATAGCTAGCCTAACCGGTCAAGTAAAGGATCTGCAGAAGGAGTTAGGGAAAAAGTCTGAGAGTGGGGGTAGACAGCTCTCGGCTGAAACCTTAGACACCTTTAATTGGATCCGGAAGTTTGTTGGGAATCCAGGCGATGTAATTAACAAAGCTAAACTTTTTGAAACCGGGATACTCAAGAAGGGATCTCAGATGGAACCCAAGGTTGTTTCAGTCTTGGTGTCTTATCATGAGAAGATGGAGCATACCTTATTTGAGTTGAGAGAAGTATGGAGAATGCTAGGGTGCACCTGAAACCGAAATCGGCCAAGGCTAAAAGAAAGGTGAAGGAGGAGACTCCTACTAAGGCAACGCCATCGCGTTGTTTAGCTGACCGGAAGTCAAAGGGAGGCACGGTAGAGAAGACCTCACCAACCAGCTACTCCAAGTTGAAGGTTGATGCAGAAGCCTGAAAGTGATTATCACCTAGACCCGCAGTCATAGTAAGATTGTGGAACCAGATTTGGGCACTCCACAGAGCACCCTTTCCGGTAGGTCACCCAAGCCATCATCAACCACACGGAAATCAACATCAAAGAGGAGTACGGAGGCGTCACCCACAATTGAGCTTGAATCTGAGGGGGATGAGGCTCCAGAGACTATAGAGAAGGAGGAGAGTCAGTCCGAATCAAGGGAAGAAACCAAGGAAAAAGAGGAGGAATCGGAACCGGAATCGGAACTTGCACGCAAAAAGGGGAAAGGTAAACCTCCAACTCCGTCAAAGGGGAAAGTTACTAAGTTTACTGGTAGTCGACAACAGCCAGTAAGGAAAGGTGTGGTCAAGACAGCACCAACGCCATCCAAGCAGCAAAAGAAGAAGTAGGTAGAGAGTTTGTAGGAGCTAATTTAGGGAATTAGTAGGACTCTAGCTTTTGGTAGGTGGAAAGGAAAGTATATTCCAATTAAGTTAATTATAGGAAAGTAAAAGATAAGTTTAGTTTAGTTAAGTGAAGAAAAGTTAAAGTTTTTAGAAAGTGGCTTTCTAGTTGCTTTTTGATTGCATGCATCTGGACAGCTGGATCCGTATTTATTGGATCTGAGATCCACTTTTTGTGGAAAAGGCCAGTTGTTAGGAAGTCAACATAGGGAATTAGGATTTTGGGATTGAGGGAATGACACGTGTCATTTTTGGTTTGTAGTTAGGATTCTCATGGGACCTTTTGGGTGCCCATGTGTTTGGTATTTAGGAGGTTGAAGTTAGTTTCAATCCTGGGCTTGATAGGATAGTATTAACTTCCACTTATATTCTTTTTCATTTTCCATTGCAAAGTATTCTGATTTCCACATCCTAAGTGTTGGTCTAAAAAGTCTTGACACTGGGTTGGTATGCCGGTAATGCTAGAACTATTACTTTGTGCGGATAGCTGTGTTTGAAGGTTTTGGAAGAAGATGAGTGCCCCCAGATGTTTCTTGTATCTAATTTTCGGGAGTAGCATCTCTATCTAGGAACTTGAGTCGGGGGAATTTATTGTTGTAGTAATGTAAAGATGGTAGGGGTTTCTTGAGTGACCTTCTAGTCCAAAATAAGCTTCTGGGTTAGTTGTAAGGAGAAACTGAAGTCCCATTTTTTTTTTGTCTTTTGTTATTTTTCTACTTTTTAGTGGAACTTCTGTCACTCTTAACATTGAAGGGTAGGAATTTATGTAGCCTTCCTTAATGAAAATACGTGGAACCTTCTGCTATAGAGGCTAAACTTCTAATCGATTACTAAGTTTGAGGATCCGGAAGCAAAATTTGGAAGAGGCACAATATAATGACACTCCTTCCGGTTTCGGTTCTGAATCCTAGGGTCAAAGTTTTGTCAGTGGAAAAGGGAGTGGTACATTGTTTAGACACTTCCCTGTTGTTGTTTTACGGATTGAGATTAAAGTGAGATAGTACAATTGAATGGAAAGCAATTGCTTAGAGATTTTTAGCTTTCTGTTCTAGAATCCAGTTCACCTGTGGTTGTTGTGACTTTCGCATCCTTTTCCGGTCATCACTATAGAAGTACAAACTATATCTCTGTGGGAACAATACACAAGTCATTTTAAAGGCATTTAAAATACGTTGGAACGCCTACTGGAGGGATTTTACTTTCTTGTGCTACAACACCTTAACTGTATTCTTCTCCTTGAAGCTTGACTGAGAAATCGTAGCAATGTCAGATTCTTCTTCTTCCTCCACTTTCAAGTCAAGTTGAGACTCAAGCTTGGATCCAGATCTGGATCCGCTATCCTCCTTTGCTGACTGACTGGGCAACTTGTCCTCCTGTTAATGATAGCTCTCAAAAGACACCTCCCTTGCCCGTTTGAGGGTGGACTTTGACTTCACCCCGCTTGTCTTCACTAGAGAGGGTTTGGCGCCTTTGCTCTGCAGAGTCCGGAACTCATCCTTCTTCTTCTTGAATTTGCCCTTGGATTTGGATCTGTGTACCAAACCTTCACCTCCTTCTGCCTTCTGCTTGGAAGAGTCCTTGGCAGGTGTCTTCTCTTCCTTGCTCTTCCTTGACTTCACAGGCATGTCCGGAAGTTGACTCGCTTGTTGTAGAGCTTCCCGGATACTATCACTAGAAGAAAACTGTATTAGAACCTAAGAAAACATGTGGGATTGGTTTTGTTGCATTCCTAATTTCTAACGCAGATTTTTGCGTTCCAACGCGTTTCTATGTTGGAAATTCAACTCAAAAACGCGTTGGAACGCAAAAATCTACGTTATAAACTAGAAACTCAACAAAATCAATCCCACGTGTTTTCCTAGGTTCCAACGCAGTTTTCTTCTAATGTATCCAGTATCCTCTCCATGCTATCTGCATACTCTGCACAAACTAGGACAGCCTTAACCACCCCCTTTGCTCTAGCCTTGTGGATTTCCTTATCAAAGCACTTGGCTTTGTTGAGGACGTCCCTGAAATGTTGGATGAACTTCTTGACCCTCTTCAGGGTCTCCTCTGACTCAGCGGAACGTTTCCACATTTCCCTGCTTTTGGCCTCACTCTTGTCTAACTTCTTGCGGAGGGACTCATTCTCATCGGCCAGTCCCTTAGTATCCTCTCTCCATTGGTCGGTATTCTTCTGTCAGATCAGGTCTTCTATCAAGTCTACAAGCTCGAATACTTTGATCCCGCCAAGCAGCCCATAAACTTTCCTAACTGCTCCCCTCTTAGTATCTAAGTCTTCCTTCGTCTTTTCCAGATCCTCTATAATCCTCCCTGGAGGATTCTCCCTCTCAACTTCTGATTCCGCAGAATCCTTTTGACCACTCTGGGACTCTTTCTTCTTCTTGGAGGATGTCATCTTTTCTGAAAACTCTCGCTTCTTTGATGGCCCTCTACCGGATTCTTCATCCGGTCCTTTCATCTTCTCCTCACTCTCTTTCTTCTGAGGGGGATGTCGTAGCACAAAGAATAACAAATCCAACCTTTAGACGTTTTTAATGACAAAACACCCAAGATGACTTGTGTATCGTTTCCAAAGGATTTTATTGTAGTTTCCTCAATATATTCGGATTAGGATTAGGAAATCCAATCCAAGACAACTGGAATCCGGTTCTGAAACCCAAAAACTACCTCTTACACCCCAATATTCTTAAAATATTCTCTCAATCAACTCATGCAATCTCATACCACTTCACTAGACATGGACAAGTGTCATTATCCTGTGCCTCTCCCTATTTAGATCAACAACTTATTACCCAGTAGTGCGGATGCGAAATTGGAAGGAGTGTCATAATCCTGTTCCTCTTCTGAATCCGGATCCGTACCCTGTAAACTTAGTAACAAAAACTAGAAGTTTAACCTTGTATACGGAGGGGTCTACTCTTAGATTTGGGAAAGATGCGTAAATCCTACCCTCTAGATGTTTAAAGTGACTGAAGACTTCACTAAAAGGAAAACAACAAAAAGACAGAAAAAAATGGGACGCAAGTTCTTCCTCACAACTAACCTACAAACTAATCCGTGCCAGCAGATCACTTAAGAAACCCTTACAATCCCCACGTTACTACAATGACAGACCAACCTAGATGCAATCCAAAGAGGAGTATGTGGTACCCGCTAACTAGGAGATTCCTCCAACCTTCCAGTTCCTCTCTTCCAGTTACAACAAGACCTCTCAGACGTCAGCTAGCGTTTGCCCTTCCTCTCAAGGACTCACCTAACCTAGGAATGGCTATCTCACTTCAGAAGACTCCCAAGAAACATCAGCCGATGGAATTTCCTACGACTACACAGAGTTTTAGAAAACCTATCCTCAATACTTTCGGACGCAGATCCAAACTGAATCTGGAGACGACTCCTCTCCTCAAATCTTCACTACTAAATTACCTAAACCAACAATGATCAAAACACCGCCTAACCCCTCAACACAAGACTAAGACTTTTCAGACCAATACTTGTGGAGTGTAAATCCAAGCTTTCTTTGCAGAAATTGAATAAGAAAACAAGAATAAGAAAACGCCTGGAGTTGGAACTAACTCCCAACCCCTAAATACCAACCCAAGGGAAACCCTAAAGGTCCCCAACAATCCAAAATAAAGAACCAGGGAATGACACACGTCATTCCTTATTCTTCTAAGTTGACTTCTTATCTATTTCTACTTCTTAGCCTTCTTCGGAGAAGGTTCCTTAGATTTTGAAGCCCCCTTCCTCGGTGGCTGCTTCCTGCTGACTGGGGGTTTAGCTGCCACCTTACCCTTAGCTGCATCCTTTCCTTTCTTGTTTGATGGAGGAACAATTGCCACATCAGATTTTTCTTCTTCCTCCTCTTCCACTTCCAAGTCAGGTTCATTGTCGGATTCGGTTCCAGATCCACTATCCTCCTCCACTGACTGACTAGGCGACTCGTCTTCTCGTGAATGATAACTCTTGGATGGCTCCTCTCGTGCTCGTTTGATGGTGGACTTCAACTTCATCCTGCTGGTCTTCACTAGAGAAGGTTTGGTACCTTTACCTTGTGGAGTCCGGAACTCCTCCTGTTTCTTCTTGAAGGTGCTCTTGGATCCGGACCCTGGTGTCAAACCCTCACTTCCTTCTAACTTCTATTTTGCAGGTGTCTTCTCTTCTGCGCTCTTCCTTGACCTTGCTGGAGCGTCCGGAAGTACACCTGCTCATTGTAAAATTCCCCGGATTTTGTCAAATATCCGGTCCACACTATCCGCATACTTGGCACAGAATAGGACAGCCTTGACCGCAGCCTCATCTCCAGATTTCTGGATTTCCTTGTCAAAGCACTTGGCTTTGCTGAGAACATCCCCAAAATTCTGGATAAACTTCTTGATCTTCTTCAGGGGCTCTTCAAACTCAGTGGAATTCTTCCGCTTTGCTTTACTTCCGGCCTCACTTTCCTCTAACTTTTTGCGGATGGATTCATTCTCATCGGCCAGTTTCTTAAATTCCTCTCTTCGTTGGTCGAGATCCTTCTGCCCAATCAGTTCTTCTAACAAATCTACAAAGTCGGATATTGCGATTCCCCCAAGCAGTTGGCAAAATTTCCTCACTGCTTTCCTCTCAACATCCCAATCCTCCCTTGTCTTCTCCAGACTCTCAATGATCTTCCCTAGAGGATTTTTTGTCTCTTCTTCCGGTTCCGCAGAAGTTTCCCTCTTACTTTGAGACCCTTTCTTCTTCTCAAAGGCCAGTATCCTATCTGAAGATCTTCTCCCCTTCAATGACCCTCTTTCGGATTCCTCATTTGTTCCTTTCATCTTTTCTTCACTCTCTTTCTTTAGAGGAGCAATGATACCGAACTTGCACATCACGGAAGTCGCCTTCAGGGTGACTTCTTCCTTTTTCCTCTTCACCTCTAGATATTCATACAAATGGAATAGAAATGGCCCTATTGAGGTCGGCTTTGTACTACCTAAAGCATCGATCATTTTCTGGACCAGCTCTTTCACTACTCTTGCCCATAATACTTTCCTATTACCACTCAGAGCTTCAAAGATTGTGTGGGCCCAAGTGATTGTGATCCGGTTCGGACATTCTGGATACAGGATGGGAACCAAAAATTCTAAGACTCTCCTTTCCCTCAGTGACTTACAATCCGCTACTGCGTAGCCATCCTTAGGATGAGGGGGGTTTTCAAATTTACCTTCCAAAGTTCTGGTTGTCCGTGAAGCTAGCCCCTCTCCAACACGCGGAAAGTCATACACATTTTGATCGTCCACTTCTTAGGCTAAGCACGCACGGTCTTCACCCACTCGTTTGACTGCAACTTCAAGAGCTCCCTCACCATGTCCTCATCCTTCAGGCTCCATGGTTTCTTCAGGAAAGCAACAACACTGATCTGTCCCAGATCCTCTTCCAAATGTTTCCGCTCCACTACGTCCTTCGGGATTACTGGTTGAATCATCTCAAATTTGAGAGACTTTGACTCACTTCCCTCAGCCTTTACCATTTCTCAAGTTCCTAATCAATCCACTCATACGATGCTTTCCTCTCAAAGGATCCCCAACAATTTCTTGCTGGGTAAAGATCCTCTTTTGCTCTTCCTCTCCGGAAACCTGTCTATCCTCCTCAGACACCCTCAATTGAAAAAGGCTCTACAACTCGCTCAGACACTAGCTAAATTCAAACACACAAGTGACAATGGGAGTTCCTAACCCTCGGACTTCCCTGAAATGGGCAGCCAACGGATTAGGGTATCCGTTATCTTCTTGCATGCAGATAAATCTGACCGTTAAACAGTCAACCTTAATTCCCGGTGTGGCCATTGGATCCTACATCTGCTAGCCTAGTTCCTGATAGGTGTTTTGCTACTTTTCCACAATTTTCTTGTACCCGGTCCCAATTTATGGGAACGACTCCGAATCCTAATCCGGTTCCAGTTTTGACGAAGTACAGGAAACTTTAACCACCGGTTAACTTAATTATCTAACTAATATTATCCTATTATTAAAGAAGGTTAATTGTGTTAAGGTTCTCAACTTACCCTTGGATAAACAAAAAAAAAGTACCTTTACTAATTACTTCCTCTATATTTCCCACTAATAAGACTAATTCTACTTTCTATGCTCCCACAGGGAAGTGATATCAGACTTA
The DNA here is from genome assembly GCA_963969595.1 of Neckera pumila. Taxonomy (NCBI): domain Eukaryota; kingdom Viridiplantae; phylum Streptophyta; class Bryopsida; order Hypnales; family Neckeraceae; genus Neckera; species Neckera pumila. The sequence goes on from OZ018418.1 coordinate 6,610,777, forward strand.
CTCATTATGGAGGCTGCTTTTAGGGTCACTTCTTCCTTCTTCCTTAGCACCTCTAGATGGTCGTATAAGTGAAACAAAAAGGGTCCCATGGAGGTCGCCTTTGTACTGCCTAAAGAGTCGACCATTCTCTGGACTAAGTCCTTTACCACTCCTGCCTAGAACACTATACATCACCAATCCGGACAAGCACTAGAAACAAGAGGCAGAGATCCGTCGGCTTCAAGAGGAAGTTGACACGTTGAAGGCAAAAATGGTCGCCTTCAAAGAGGATAAGACTGCCGTCTGGGAGATGGCGGACGCAACCCGGAAGGTGGCAGAAACAATGAAGACCACTCTTGGAGCTTCCGGATCCGCCAGTGTCAAGGCGGAGTTGTTTGACAAGGGAGTACATGAGGAGAAGAAAGTATCCGGTTCCCAAATAGTTTGGATCCTAACCAATTTTATCGATCGGGTGGAAGCGACAATGGTGGCGGCACGAGAGGTAGCCCACCGGATGGACGCTAGCAGCCAGAAGCTGAACGGATCCATGTACTCTAGGGAGATCCATCTTTCGGACCTCTTATAGCCAGAATCGTTCTTGGCAGCAGGATTGAATCCAAGGGAGCCTAAGGATCGGACTCCCAAGTCAAAGAAGAGTCAACAAAAGCCTGGGCCTGGACAAGTAATTCAGCTGGATTCATCGCCAGGATCAAATATTCCAGATCTTGCAACCAGGGAGCAGAACAGGAATTTGACAGACGTCTTCAACCAATTATCCGCAGAACCCAAAAGTCCTACACTGGGTGAAGGAGTTGCAGGGTAGGTAGGAATGTATTTTGTGTAAGATAGTTAAGACCGGATTGGATGTTGATCCGGTCTGGCCGATTAGGATCGGACCCGGAAGTTCCACACAGACTTCCGACGGCCTTTTTGCCTTTGTAAATTAGTTGTATATAAGCCAGTTCTTGATTGGGAGCTGGGAGTCTTTTTGCCTAAATTTTGCTTGTACCTTCTATTGGCTTCTTCTTGTGTGTCTCTCCCGTGTGTGGCAGGGCTGTGTGGTGAAGAGTTAGGAAAGCGCACATTGGTTTGGAGGTGATTTCTCCCTTTGGTGTTCTTGTTTTGATCTTATGTACAAGTGAGCGGGTAGTGAAAGAGTTGGGAGTGGATTTCAGTTCCTCAACATTTCTAAGGTTTAGGTTTCCGGACGAGAAAGCCATTGTTTGGCTAGGCAGATAGGGAGGGATTCCTTAGTCACGCTAGAACTCCTGGGTGGAAAATCCGATTGAGTGTCCAATTTTCTGAGAGATCTCGCTGCCCTAGTTAGTAAACGAAAGAGCTTTAGTTGATGTTGGAACGGACAGATACACTTGTAACCACCGAACTTCGTAGAGATGGAACTTGGCGCCAAGGTTGTTGTAGTATGAAAAGATGGTACGGGGGGTCTTTGTGTGACCTGTGATCCGGAGAGTTCTCTAGATTGCTGTGAGGGATCAAACCGGATTTGGATTAGTGTAGGAGATTGGAGGATTGAAAAGTAGGTCTTCAGCCACTATAAGTCACAGAAGGAGTGGCAGGTCTGCCACTCTCAAAAGCAAGCGGCCAACCCTTTGATGGTGAAACAGAGGTAAAACTAAACCGGATGAGGGTAAGAGCAAATATGGTTGATCAGACCGGATTGGATAGTTGGACGGATCGAGAAAGGAGAGAAAGGTCTTACTGTAGTTTTTGGTGTTGTTGTGTTTCCGGTTTAGTGTCTTGACAATAGTTTTTGGTGTTGTTGTGTTTCCGGTTTAGGGAAACATTATAGTCTTCGTAGCTTAGGCAGTCATTAGTGACCAACTTTGTATTATGAATTTGCTCTTCACCCATGACATTCCTTTCTTTGAAACTATTGCCACTTGGAAACATCATTGAACTATTGTCAAGACACTGTCATGGTTATGAATGAGAAGTCACCAGGCGGGATACTACCTCCCTCTCTATTGCTTTCATTTGCACTGTTGTGGACCCCTTACCCTTGTTGATTTCTTGCATGTGGCTTGACTTTGTTTGTGCAGCCTCAATGGTGCGCATGGCCACTAAAGTTTTCCACTGAATTGGATCAACGTCAGCTGGGCAAGCTGATCCGGCATCAATTAGCAAATTAAGCCTCTATCGGATGTTGATGAGGACCTTCATTATAAGAGACTGCATCACTTCTCACATATGTGGTCTGAGTTCCAACACATCTGCAACTCTATAAGGTGCATATAGGGTGAGCCTAAACCATTTGCCATGTGACAATAAACCATTTTCATCCATTGGATATGAAATTAGGCACACAAGGGTGACATGGAATTGTCACTACAAGGCGTGCCCGCATTCTGCAGTTCTTTTAGTGTCCTTGAAAACTTTGTCACAGTTGACGTCCAATTTAACGTCCTGTTCACATCATAATTGGCGTCACGGAAGATGTTGGATACAACATTATATAGAGCAAAAGAGCACTCTAAAAATGTGCCCATTAGAGGTAATATGCGCAATACGTAACAAGAGGATGTCGTGAATTGCATACCTGTGTATAGTTGCCTAAAGATTTCTCTCCGGTAGCAACATGGCTGGCCTTTTCAATCCGTAGTGGGGTCCAAGGACTTGGCGTACTTCTTCACATCCGCAGCCAAAATCAGCCTCATTGATCCATGTGATTGGCCTTGTGTCCAACTCCACGGGTTTCTTCATGGCGATGGTCACGAGTTCCTTCTTTACCTCTTTTGGCTACAAGGCTTCAATTTTGTTGTCAGTATTGCCACCCATGTCCTCTTCTTCTGGAGCATCCTTATGCAAAGCTTCCTCCTCAAGAGCAGACTCCGTGTCGTATCCTCGGCTGCACCACAGACATTGTGCTTTCACGATCAAGGAAGGGAAGATAAATCGCACAAGATAGACTTCTTGAACAAATGCAGGCAACAATTGAAGGGTTTTACTGTATATACACTTATACAGGGTATATAGCCTCCCTTGTGACAACACCTTCCTGTGCGTGCTGAGGTAGTTCATATCTTGTACTTCGTCTTTTGGGATGTCAATGTAGATAAGGATGACGCTGTTGTGGACATTCTAGAAAACAACAACGGTGCGGCATTTTATTTGAAAGAAACTACAAGGTACATTTGACTCCATGTAACCACAAAGATGCAAGCGTTTGGTTAAAGCAAGCTTCTAAAGTTTTGGACAAGGTTCACCACCAACACAATTACAATGATACATGTCAACAATGACGTCAATGACAACATGTACCCGTCAATACTGGCGTCTTTTTTGACATCACAGTCAAACACCCGTCATTGCAAACTTTTTTTTTGACATCATGGTCAATCCCCTGTCATGGGCGGACGTCAACTATGACGCATTGGCATTTTGAGGACATCCAAATTGACGACCCTAAATTGCAATGTAAACCAGCAACAAGGTTGGAAGCACATTAGAGGTTTAGGGTAAACTTACCTCCAGGATTGTTCTTGCTCGGCCATCGCCATGCTCTAATCGCCCTTAGCTACCTCCTCCTTTGACAATTCAAAAGCCACAGCAATGACATGCTTCTTCTTAGATGTTGGAGAAACTTGACATGCGGGTTGCTTCCCTGAGCGACTTGATGCATGTAGTGGGTCCTCCCTCGCCTTTGACCTCTGCTCTCCCTTCGCGTGTATGCACATCGCTGGAGCCAATGTACCTCCCTCTATCGCTTGGCCTCCTTGCCGCGCCGCCTCCTTCTGCTTTCCATGCTGTTCATGAGGGCGCGGCATCGTGAATGACAACGCTCTCCACTTCACAAAGAACTCGCCCTCCTACAGTAGAATACAACAGCAAAAAGAAACTTAGCAAAACTTGAGACATGGGCTACGGGTTCTCTCAAGCGACTGCAAACCACAATCAAGGCTCTCTCCCCACACTACACAAGCGGGTCAACGACAATTTAGTCATACGTTCCCCCAGTTTTAACAAAGACAAAACAATTGCTTGCCGTATGCACATCCTTGGGAGGAAATGCAGGTTAACAACACTACAATCCAAGGGCATTGTTGACTTGCTCTTCAAGGATTTCAATTCAGGATGATGCAAAGTGCGCAATAAGAGTGCAAACAATAGTGGAGCAAAGTTGCAAATGGGACGAGGGCAAGAGGACGACATCTGAGAAAATACAAAGATGAAGATGGAAGCAAAGGTTTCAAGCTAGGCACATGGCTGTATATTCGGTTCTCTGTATAATCAGTGTGGGGGACCTATAGCCGTGCAGGCCACCGCATTGTGGCCCTTGACTTGGTAGACCACACAGCAACAAGTCGAGGGTTTTGCCGCCGAATTTAAGAAAATAAATCACAAAAAACGAATTGGAAAACAAGGGCGTGGCACATTAAGAAACAAAGAACAAAGTCACCGGCTACAAATTTACTTGATCCAGAGTTGCATTTGGTTGTTGGCCCTTTGTCAAACCTTGAACCGACGCGGTAGGAACATCGACGTGTGCCTATAAGCATGAGCTTTGTTGATAGATTTGATTCTCTGCCGCTTCCGTGACATCCTACAGCGTCATTGTTTATTCCGTGTTGCCTACGTATTGCAATACCAAATTGCTGAGATCCATAGCTACCTCCAACTCCTGCATGTCTACCGTTTGCGCCTCTGTTGGTTGATCGGCAAAATGTACAACCCTAGCATGCTTCTGCGATTTGGACGACATTGCCATATTGGTGAGTTATTTGCATAACTGCTACAATTCCTACTTGTGCAGAGAGTAGGGAAGGAAAGACGTGCGCCCCACACAGATGGGTCTTTCTGTAGCTTTGGTCAAGAAGGCCAGGCATGGGCCACGAGGAAAATGTTTGAGTGCTAGAAGGTTTGACTTAGCTTGTATGAAACATTGTTCTCGGAGATGTCCCACTTGACGTCACAGGTGACATCTAATTGTGAAAAACGATGTCCAATAGTAATGTACCATGTCTGGTCAGCATCCACTGCAGACACCACTCCTCTCTTTGCAGAGAGGTCAATGTCCCAGTGTTAGATACTTCTAGGCATTGTCACATACTCCGACACTTAGTTGAGCATATGGTTATGAGAGAATTAATGCCCACTCACTCTTTGAAAATGCAAGTGTGATCTACCAAGATTAGGAGTCAATCAGATATGCGGAGGAACCCAAATGAATACTACAATGCAATGTGCACACTCCGGCCTCTGCCATTCTTGTGTCACCGCGAATGTCATCTGTGACGCATCTTGTCCACGTAAACGTCTGATCATATGTCTGCTCAGACATCATCCCAAATGTCTCCGACATCCTCTCTAAGATGGCCCTCAACGTTATTTGGGAAGTTTCCCACATACTTGTTGTGTTAGAGACAGAGTCTTTCTAGCAATTTTGTCGTTAAGCACTTGTAGGCAGTTGTCACAAACAAAAACCCATCTGTCCCTTTGTGCATACATAAGGTATAACCAAATGGTGGGAACATTCTTCCGGTGAAGGATACTTTGGAAATTGACAGATATGGGTCTTTCATAGTATGCAGGGGACCAGATGCATGACTGTGGAGGTCGGCAATAGACTTATTGTTGTTCAATACAAGCGGAACATAGCTGATCAGGCTAATGGGGTCTAAGGCAAACTGCTGCCACTATTTGTTTGGTTGATGATGGGCACATACTACGACACATACCTTTTGGTGACTTAATTTTACACACCGAGCTTTGGGTGGCAATGGAGAAGAATGTACGTGTATTCTGTTGTCTGTGCAGGGACTACAAGGGTGGACGTAGAAAAAGTATCCAAGTCATTAGGGAGCACCACACAATGGTTGGTCGTAATCCCTTTCTAAAGACATCACTACTAGAAAGAGATCCCTCAGAGGGCTACCCACTGCGTGGAATGTGGGTTGAGGATGTCGCATGCGATGACGACGTCTTGGGCAACATCTCTTCGGACACTGAAGCTGACATTGGAGGCATTGATTTGGAAGGTGCAAATGCAATAGATGCTGAAGAGCAGCCCCAATGTCCTCTTGATGAATACCACAAAGTCCAGCAGCAGGTGATGAAGGCCTTGGACAAAGGAGATGCATTGCATGAAGAGGTTGAGGCTGGTGGTGAGTTTGCCGACCAAGATGGTAGCGGCGCCAACACAATGGATGGATTGGAGGATTTTTACACTGAAGCCACAATTCTAGTGTACCCAAACTAGCATTGTTGTAGTCACAATTATCATAATAAACATGTGCAAGGTGTTTTGCGTGAGGAATAAGTTCATTGATGAGTTGTTTCACTTCTTGTCAGCGAACTTGCTACCCACGGGTAATAAGCTGCCTGCTATGCATTATATGGCACGGAAGAGTATCAAGCAATTGGGTTTGCACTACAACAACATCCATGCTTGCACCAATGGCTATGTTCTTTATGAGGATGATTACGCAGCACTACAAAGTTGTCCAAAGTGTAGGAAATCCAGATGGATGGATGGCAGCAACAATATTCCATTGAAGGGCATCCGACACTTCATCCTCATTCATAGGCTGAAAAGGATGTGGAGGTCATCAGAGATGGCGCGCATGTTGACAGGTTACACAAAACACGTCAGTAGTAATGAGTTGATGCGTTTCGTGGTGGACAGCTTGGCATGGAAGCACATTGACAGTGACGTCGCTTTTGGCAACTTTGGTTTTGAAGCAAGGAACATACGACTTGCACTAGCTCTGGATGGAGTCAATCCTTTCAAGCTAAGCAATACAAATTGGTCTACATGGCCAGTGTTGATCTTGATTTACAACTTTAAGCCATGGTTGGTCACCAAGAAATTTTTCATTTCATTGTCCTTACTCATTTCAGGGAAGTACTCACCCACTTCCACAAACGTTGATATTTTCATACATCCTTCGATGAAGGAGCTTCACAAACTTTGGCACGGTGTTCCAACATTTGATTTCTCTAGACCAGAAGGGACTCGCAGTTTCATGTTGCGTGCCGTACTCATGTGCACTAGTTTAGATTTTCCTGCATTTGGGCTCATCTCTAGCCTTTGTTGCAAGGATTATAAAGGCTGCCCTTGCTGTGGTCCAAACACAGATGCAACGATGGCCAAAATAGGTGAACTTCTCACTAATAGAAGTGTCAGGGGCTCCAAGATTGTATACTTCAGGGCGTGGACTTAAAGTCAAGGTGGAGACTTAAGGATAAAGTCAACTATATGTTGACTACATCGGACGAGCAGAACCTCAACCGGATGGGCGAATCGGACGGGCAAGCAGGCGGGCGACTTGTCCGGTGTGATAACCCTGCATTGAAAAACTGAAGATAGCGTGAGGAAGTTTGGAGCAACATTGTCCATTGATGGATGGAGCTCAGTGAAGAATCGCCCATTGATAAATGCCATGCTCGTATCTTCAACCGGTGAGCATTTCTTTGGATCTGTAGATACAAGTGGAGAAAAAAAGACGTTGCTGTATCTGGCGGCTATCTTGGAAAAATTTATAGAGCAAGTGGGTCCCAAAAACGTGGTGCAAGTGACTGCAGATAATACTAATGCATACCCGGCAGCATGGAATTTGGTGTCGAGTAAATATCCACACAACTTCCAAGGATGCATGGTGCACACTTTGAATTTGTTGCTCAAAGATTGAGGGGGGCAAAAATGGATATCAGATTCAGTGAAGGATGCTGAGCTTGTGGTAAACTTCTTCAGGAAAAGGCACATGCCTCTTGCTATATTTTGTAAGTACGAGACAAAGCTTAGTTTATTGCAGCCGTTGAGAACTAGATTTGCCTCTTATTTTATCATGATTGACCGCTTGTTGGAGTGAAGAGCGCAATGAAACAGAGTGTAGTGGATCCACAATGGGTTACATATGTGACCACGCTCAATGACAGCAGAAAAGGCAAAGCACACACAACGTCTCAGCAAGTATACAATATTGTTGTGGCCGAGCATTCTTGGAACCGTTGGACCAATGTGCGGGAATTGACCGCCCCAATTGTATGGGGTCTACGTGATTTGAATGCGAAGACACCGTGCATGGGGAAGGTGTTGCACATTATGAGGAACTTAGAAGAACGTGTCCTTTGTTTACAAATGGAGCCTTTTTGTTTGGACGTTGAGAAGGCAAAATTGTTGGAGGCAGCATTCAAAGACCAACGCAAGAAAGGAGAGACTGATCTACATTATGCAGGAGCTCTCTTGAACCCGTACTTTCTTCACGATAAACAACTAGCCAACGATCAAAATGCAACTGATCAGTGCAAAGGTGCTATAAACATGTGACTCCAAAGAGTACGCAGCGATGGTCAAAGAATTTGTAGCCTTTTGACATAGGGACCCTCCGTTCTACAACATGTTGGAGCCGAGTGAACAAATGCTGTCGGCACACGCTTGGTGGGACTTTGAAGGGGTATGTGGAAAACTCATTGTTCCACTTGCCAAGAGGATATTGGCCCAACCGGTGTCATCATCTTTGTGTGAATGAAATTGGAATAGCTACTCCTATGTTCACAACAAATCTCAAAACAAGTTGACAACGGAGAGGGCAACGGACTTGGTATATGTGTATAGCAATTCCAAAGTCGTGGCCGCATCAAAAGAGAAGGATGAGAACAAGTGGTACCATGACAATGTGGACTCCGAGGAGTCAAAGCCAGGGTCCAGTTTGGAAGCGGAGGATGATAGACAAGGTCCTGAACTCCGATATGGAAGATTCGCATGATGAATTGTACCGTAGTCCTAACACGACCAATGAAGAGCGAAGAGACAATGATAGAGATGCATTTGAGTTTGGATCGAAAGAGGAGAATGATGGATATGATGAGTGTGCACCTTTGATAGCCAGATTTGTGGATGGATCTGGATTTCTGAATAGCAAGAAGGTTCAATATCAAAAAATGAGGATGCTTACGTGGAGAAGTGGAGGCTAATAGGACAACAATGTCCAATGGTGGAACCGATGGAATTGATAAAGTCATTCGGATTCCCGAGTCCCCGTCCACAGGAAGGGCGCAAGCAAAAGATAATGACAAACAAAATGAGGGTGGAACAAGTGACATGAAGGTCCAATAGGAAGTCTGCAATACAAAAGATGAACTTCTCTCGGCGTTGGCGAAAAAGAAAACTGCGAAACCCACTGCAATAAAGGACAAACCAAATAAAGTGCATCAAAATGGTGATGGATTTTTGATGGAGCATGGAAGCCCAATTTTTGCCAACCAAGGCAAAGGCGAGCAACAACTTAGGGAAGAACCACAAGGACAACCATGTAGCGCTCCTCCACGTGCCCTATTTGCCAGCAGTAGCAAAATTTGGGATGGTTTGAGGAACATAAGTTTCAGAAAATGGCTTGCCCAGATTTCAAAAGAGAAGGTGCCTTCCATCAATCGAAGTCACAATTTAGTATTATCCACCAATGATGATAAGGATGAGACCTTGGCTGCAATGGCGCTTTGGAATGCTTTTCGCAATGCACCGCTATAACAGAACAAAAGTTTGTCATCCCGTATGCCGCAATCTGAAAATGCAATCAAGATAACCATTCAAGGAGGGCACACATCAGGGAAACAGAAGGTCAAAGACGGCACTAAAGACAGTAAGAAAAGAGTTATGCAACCTTTTGCAATTTCTCCAACCAAGAATTGAATGTGGGTAGAACTCCCCTTGATACACAGCGGCCTGTTTCATAAACAAAAATGAAACCGGTTCCTTGTCCGAAGGATGAGAAGAGGAAAGCCATCTTGAAAGTAAAAATTTTAAAAAAAGAGGGCCCAAGAAAGAAGTCACGCACTTTGAAAGAAATACAAGAGGGAGGATGGAACCTTCAATGCTCTTCATCAGGCGACATGGAAGATAAATCCAACAAAGAAGACAACAAATGGACAAAAGGATGTGAGAGTAGCGGGGCATAGGTGAAAAGAGATGATGATTATTGTCCTTAAATAGGGATTGAAGGGACGCAAATTTAGGGATTTATGTGCGTATATTACATGTACAAATAGCATGCAATGGAAAAAGGTTGTTTTTATTGTTTATTGTAGCACTACCATGCTTGTTCATGTAATGGAAAAATTTACAATTTTCTTTGGTGTGCAAAACCATATGGAAATTTCATTTCATTTTGACATCTATTTTATTTGGGTGAAACAATTTGTTTTATATATATGTGTGTGTGTGTTTGTTTTACACCCTAATTTTTTGGGTACGCGTCTTAGATTTAGAGATTTTGTTTCTTCTTTTTCAAATCCATGTTTTGGTAATAAAAATCGGAGTTAGACCTTTGGTTGGTATGAAATTTTAAATTCCTTTTCACATCTTGTATATTTTTACTTTGACATTTGCTTTGGTAAAAAAATTTCACTCTCACATTTTTTGGATAATACTTCTACATTTAGGTGAATTTATCTGGATTTTTTATATCCTATATTGTTAGGGTTTGACCTTTGGAATCTTCCTCCAAAAGTTCTTCATATTTTCTGACACCCAATTTTTTTTTGGCATTGTGAAAATTGGTTAATGACCATTTTTCCTTTCTTTCCATATTCTATTTTTTGAGGTAGGTGTTTTTGGTTCAGGTCTTTAGGACTTCAGGTGAAATTTTCATTTTTCTTTCCACATTCGTTTTTTTTTCCTAAGACCCTAAGTTAGACACCAACGTTTGATTTGGAATTTTTCATTCTTTTTCACATCATATACATTTTGGTTTGACACTTAAGTTGGTGCTGATGTTTTCATTATTTTCCACATTCTATTTTTTTGGTATAGCACTCTTTGGTTCAAGTTTTTTTGTTTTTTAAAACATCTTTTTTGTTGGGGGGGCTAGACACTTGGATTAGGGATAAAGTTTTGATATTTTCACACCCTATTTTTGGGAATAAAACACTTCGATTAATATAAATTTTCTAATTTCCATATTTATTGACACCCCAATTTTTTGGGCTACGTCTCTTTGGTGTAGGTTTGATTTATTTTTCTTCTTGTACCTCCTTTTCTGTAAATAAACCTAGGATTTGAGTGTTAGACACCTGGGTTGGTTAGAAATTTTTCATTTTTATTCACATCCTATATATTTTGATTTGACACTTGGGTTGGTGTAGAAGTTTTGATTACTTTTCACACTCAATTTCATTTGGGAAGATTGCATCATTGAATTCCAAATTTTTCATTCTTTTTTGCATTTTAAGGTTTTGAAGATTGCCACTTGGGTTGGTTTGAACGTTATTATATTTTTTTGCACCCTATTTTTTTTGGTAGATGTCTTTTGGTTTAGGTGATATTTTTATTTCTACTTCTACATCCTTATTTTTTTAACAAACTGTTTAGATACTTGGGTTGGTTTGAAATTTTTCATTCTTTTTCACATCCTACATGTTTTGGTTTGACTCTTGGGTTGGTGCAATATTTTTGACACTTCAATTGGTGTGAAAGTTTTGATTTTTTTACACCTTATTTTTTTAGTTAAAATAGTTCACTCCAAATTTAGGAAAAAATTATCCAACCATAATTAAACACAGTCATATCCATAAGCAAAATAAATGCAGATTATATTTAAAACTGGAATCATATGAAAAATTTACCAATCCCCTTGATGTAGACCTTTACCAAAATCTTGAAATTTTGTGCTCTTCATCTTCCTATAAACCACTCGTCCGACCAGCCATCCGCTAAGACTTGGCCCGTCAGCCCAGTCGTCCGATGTCCTGTCTGCCAAAAACACGACCGTCGGCCGTCCGCCCTCCTGTCCGCCAAAATTCCGACCGTCCGCCCCTCCGTTCGCCAAAGTTCCAACCGTCCACCCTCCCATCCGCCAAAATTTCAACCGTCCGCCCCCCCCCGTTTGCCAAAGTTCCAACCGTCCACCCTCCCGTCCGCCAAAATTCCAACCGTCCGCCCCCCCGTCCGCAAATGTTCCAACTGTCCACCCTCCTGTCCGCCAAAATTGCGACCGTCCGCCCTCCCGTTCGCCGAAATTGCAACTGTCCGCCATCTTGTCCGCCAAAATTCCGACTATTCGCCCTCCATCCACCAAAATTCCAACCGTCCGCCTTCCCGTCTGTCCTCTCATTTGCCAAAAGTCCAACCATCCGCCGTTTTACCCGAATGCCCACTATGTCTGCTGCGTTTGGACATCCAATTTTTGGACGCAATTTGCCCCGGGACGCAATGTCCCGTCAACCCTGGTTCACATGGAACTAATGGCACTTATTTGATTCGAATGGCACGTATTTGTTGCATCCAAATGATTATAAAGTCATTTTTACTCGTTATCTCTTTGGTTGTCCAGACTCATGGCTTGGCTGTTTTGTATTGTATTTTTATGTAGTGGGTTTGCCCCATTTGTTTCAAAAAAATAAAAAAAATGATTATGAAGTGGTGAATCCACCTTTTGTATTGATTGTGATTACAACTTACCAAATGTCTGTAATTGCATTGTTTTGCCTCATCACTTCTTTCTTCTTGTGTAATGCTCTGCAAAATATCTCATGAGAATTCCCGATCTGTAATATCGCATATTTAAAGGCAACCCCAGATTTGAAGGCACTCCTTACAATAAACATAGGGGGTGACATCATCCCAAATTTATCAATTTGTTCCAACACTCAAAATCCAAATCGATATAATTCCACTGCATCAAGAATTTCCTAATGAGTCAGCATCCTAAGGTAGTATAAGCCTCCATTGAAAGGCATTGCAGCCTCAGTTTACATAATATCAAGATATCCTACAATGGACAATACTTTCACAAAGTCCAAAATTCTCCCTTAAGTTTAAAGTAGTTAAATGTGGCATCTCTTGAATTTCAATCTAAGTTTCTCTTTAATAACAACATATCTTTTAAGTATATATTGCTAAAAAATACAATTGATTGTAAACCAAGACTTTTTGAGGACCAAATATGCCCATCATTGCTCAATTATATGTTCTTTAGTATTTTAGAACATTTTAAGGAGAAATTTGGATATAAATTGAGGTTTTTAGATATTTAAATGTTAAGTATTGGGAGGTATTAGAAGCCAACAATGGCTTTTAAACCGAATTTATGCAACATTTAGATGAAGTTTGTTTTAGGAGTTAATTATGTGTAGAAAACCACTTCATTAAAAACTAGAAAAGAAAATGATGCAGGTCAAAGTCAAAGGCCTTTTAGGTATGAAGTGTTTTTAAGTATGAAGTGTAAAAAGTATGTGAAGCATACAAAATATGTGAGACAATATAAGAGGTGTAAGATGAAATGTGTAAGGGATGAAATTTCATGTCAAAGTCAAAGTACAAGAAGTAGAAGGTCAAACTTGAAAAAACAAGCTTGTGAAGGCAAAAGAGGTGGAGCTTGTAAGCTTTATAAAGGAGCCAAGTGAAGGCACAAGATACACAACATTCTCAAAAAACATTCTCACCATTGACATTCTCAACACATCCTTAACTCATGTTATCATTTCTCCAAATGACTTCCTAATTAACTACACTTTATAGTCTAGAAAATGAGTTCATCTCTCTTTCACTTTGTGTTTTTTTACCTAAAGTTTTTTAATTACCTTTTATTAATTGTTAAAACTTTGTGAATGAGTTTTTTTTGTTGTGAACTTTTTGAAAAGCTAAGACTTGCCCAATTTGAACTTTGTATGTAGGATTTATGCTTAGTTGAGTGAAGAAGGGTCAATTGCCTTGGAATACCAAAAGCTGCACCTTTAGACGCTTATAATATATTGAGTAAGGGTTATTAAAAACTGAATATTTTTTAACCTTTAGATTTATTTTTGGAGTTCTATAAATCTAAAGCTCACCTTATTTGGATCTTATGTGCAAGAATTATACCTAGTAGAGTGCACAAAGGCTTAAGTTCATCACCATATGTTAATAAATTTCAATTGTTTTGCTATATCTTGTTTGTTGAATGAGACAGTAGTTGAAACTTTTGAGCATGTACAATTTGTTTAAAAAGTTTTAAGAGCTAAAGTAATTCAAATTTGAAGCTTGGATGAGATTGTGACATCCATTGAATAGAAAGAAGTCTGTTACTCTTCTATATATCTATGATTAGTTTCTTTTCCTTGCTTCATTTTCCATTACATTAGTTAGAAATGAGTTTTTATTTTTTTTCCTTAAACTAGCGTGATGCATGGTTTGGCTTAGAAGGCGACAAATGCAAATTTATTAGCTTCTTTGGGAACATTTTTTTTCTTTCTAGTTTTTTCAATCTCTAACCTTCTCACTTTACTTTATGATACATATAAGAGTACCTTTAATAGGGCTTGTATGTTAATTCAGCATTAGATCGCAAACTAAAAATCTAGATTTGGAGTTGACAGACTACTAATTCAACTTCACAAAGCAATTATTATTGAAGTTCTAATGTCTTTAGAAGAAAAAAAGGCTTGGACATTGGAAGTAACCAACAAGAAAATTTCTTCCTGCGAATCCAATAAGAAGGCTTGGCCAATAGATTGTGTGCACTTTGATGAGTCCCTACTAGGAAAGGTCACTTGGAACAACAAAGACAAATAGGGCATTTGTATAGTATTGTATACTAATTTTTATGTCGCAATGCATTATTTTTTTGTTTTTTTTCAAGATTTTCAAACTTTGAAGACATCATCTACAAAATTGTGACTTACAATTTTGCAAAAAGACATATTCATTTTGATAGAAGATCATATGGATTATTGCAAAAAATAGTTACCATTTTTGTCTCAAAATGGACTATTTTAGTGAATACTATGACTTTTGGAATAATAATTTCTCAAATGAAATAAAATACAAATAATTTGTAAAGCATTCAAAATAGTATCATTGCAAGAATTCAAACCTAAAAAAAATTATGTCTCAAATTTACATACAAAAAAGGAGTGATTAGAAATGATAAAAAAATGGATACTTTCGTATTTGATTTTAGACAATAGTAAAAAATTCCAAAAATATAATCTATAAATTGGCCATTTTTCCTAACTTGAAGGTGCTCCTTCTCAACCACTTGCATCTTTAGGAAAAAACTTGTGTTCTCTGCACTTGTGCAAAGATAGTGCATTTCAAGCACATGTGGAAGGTGGGCACTTTATGATTTTTTGAAAATCTCTTGGCAAACTTATGTAACTTTGGTAGAAGTCTTTGTATTCCAATTTTGACTTTCAATTTTTCATTTTTGATTCAAAAATAGTACTATATCTTCCAAAATGGCAAAAGAAACTTCTATTTTGTGTGTATTTGAAAATAGTAAACTCCGTGGCTTTTCTATGAAATTTGAAATGGAGGTGTATGTGCTAGTTGTAGACATTGAGTGATTTTTCCATTGTTTTAAAATTAGTTTACTACTTTCTTTGTTTTTTGAACAAATGGACCAAGCCATTGTATTAAAACAAAAACACAATACAAAACAGCCAGCCATAGAAAATTGACATACAACACAAAAGTTATAACCAAAAAATCACTAGGCCAAGGCCAAGGCCAAGGGAACCATAAAAAGAAAATTGTTTCTTGTAATCACCCATATCAATTATTGAAAAAATTTAAAAATTTTGAAAATAAATCTTTTAATTGTTGAAATGAGGCATTTAGAAAAAGACTAGTGCATTATCATGCTAACTCAATGCCAAAAAAAATCCCCAAAGAAGAAAGTTGTCAATAGACTTTTAGCTATGACTATGTCAAATTAAATTCTCTAGATTTTTATGGCTATTTTTATATATATAATTTTTTTCAATATTAATTTCTTTCACTTGATTAAATATTTTTTCTTTCTTAGAAGTAACTGTGATGATTTGAACTTTTAGATGTGGTTTTCAGTGGAAGTGTTAGATGGTTTTGGTGATGAAATTTTATACATAATTGACAATGGGCCATCATAACCCTCAAGGTCTTATCTTTGTTTAGTCAAAATAAAGATAAGAAGGTTCACAAAATCCTAAAATACAACAATGGGCCACCCAAATTGAAGAAATTAGAGACAAATTTGTCTCTGGAAATGGAAACAATGAAAACTGTTCATCTATCTCTTTAGTCTACTCTCATGGGTAGCTAATAACAAATATTAAGAACCTGACACACCATGGTTCCTTGTGTTTATGAAATAAAGAGAGTGGCATAAAATCTTACGTCACCTAATCCCTGTATTAAATACAATAATTTCCTAACAAGTCTCTTCTTATGTAAAATCCTTTTTTAGAATTTGCTAGGTTAGTATTGTTATTAATTGGGACTATATATTTGTATTCATGTTGTTTCTAACAAATGCACATTGCCTTCCCTTAGGGGATCTAATAGGAAAGGAACAAGTAAGGGACCAAGGTCTCCATAAGTGGAATGGCTTGAGGAACTAGCTCGGAACACAATTGAATTGTATGGGGTTCCTTGATCATCTCATTGCCTAGTGTCTTGGACTCTTGAAACTTTGCATTAGCCTCAAATTTTATATAGAAATTAGAGATTTTTTTTCTAAACGTTTTCTTTGGGGTGTTTGGGAAGTGTGAATAAACCCATTGTTGCAATTATTATTTTTTTAAAGTATATCATAAAAAATATAATTGCAAATTTCATATTGTATCATCAAATTTATAGAACGTATTTACATTGTAAGATTTTTAAGGATGTGGTTTAACATTTGTAAAAATTGGTAGAGATATGCCTTGCATTTTCTTGAGTATGGTAGATTTTTAAATTCAAAACTCATATTGCAAAAACTTGCCATCAATAGTATCAAAGTCATTTGAAATTCTCTAATAGGGTCAAACTTAACTTTTCCATTTTACTTTAAATGTTTATTTTTGCAATCTATATAATCAAAATTTGCAAAAGCTTTTAACATATGATCACATACAAATATATCCTACATTTATATCTCCAAAATTAACCTATTCTAAGAATTAATCTCTTCAATTTGAATTGTATCTCTTCAATTTGAATTTGTTCATTGGTTATGTGACTTGCACCTTGAAATGCAAATAGGTCAAAACAATTATATACTTTTGGGACATCCATCCATCATATACATACTTCTATCTACAATAATATCTATTATGAGTAAACTTCATTCAAAATTTGGCAAATTTTGAGTTTCTTAGTGACTTTTTAAGCAATTTCATCCCAATTTTCTATTTCTAGTGTTTTGGTAGCCATTTCTAAAACAAGGTAAGATTTTGGTGAAAATTTGTATGCTAAATTTGAGTTAGATTAAGGTATAACAACCATTGTGGTCAAAATTAGGAATTTGCCCTCAAGCCATTGCAATTCTTTTTTAGTTTTTTCCCACATAAAGACAAGTGCGA
Organism: Neckera pumila; assembly: GCA_963969595.1. Classification (NCBI taxonomy): domain Eukaryota; kingdom Viridiplantae; phylum Streptophyta; class Bryopsida; order Hypnales; family Neckeraceae; genus Neckera; species Neckera pumila. The sequence continues at coordinate 6,628,015 of OZ018418.1, forward strand.
GAAATGAGGAAAACAATTAAAATGAATTATTTCTGTGACAAAATATGAATAACCTATGAATTTTTGAAGTGTTCAATCCATCATGGTCCAAAAGAGTCTCTTGACTACTCAAAAACCAACAAAATTTGTATCCATAATACTCATCCTATACAACTCAAGCAAGCCACAATAATTTGAGCATGAAAGGCCTAAAAAAGTCATTTCCTACAATGATTTTACAATGAAAGTTAGAAGTTCCTATTGAGGTTACTAATGAGTCCATTATTGCTAAGTAAGACATTGATTATGGCCAAAATCTCATTTATTGAAAAACCCCATAAGACCATCTGCAATGCAGTCATGGTACATGGCCCAGTATTGGTATAGCTAACTTTTGAATGCTAGACAATTAGAATTTGAAAATTGTCTTATTGGAAATCTAAAAATCGTCAAATGTGGAGGGTCAATGGCCAAATGTTGCTTTGGTAACTATGATTTTCTAAGACCTCTATAATTTCAGATTTGTACCTCACTTTTGAAGTACTTGTCCAATGTCTAGTTTGAAATTTTTTTGTTCCTTCTCCATGTTCTTTCTGTTGTGCTTCTAATAAGACAATTTTCAAATTCTAATTGTTTAGCATTCAAAAGTTAGCTATACCGATACTGGGCCATGTATCGTGACTGCATTGCAGATGGTCTAATGGGATCATTCCCTAGGTCTCCACTATGGGTCTTCTGACCATAATGGGCTGTTCTCCCTTAGATCATTGCAACATATATGGCCGTTCTGAGTGGTTTCCGGCGGCAAAAAGGCGTTGGGAATGCAGGGGTTTAGAGTTTAAGGTCTTGCTTTTGTCTGTGTTAGCGATCAGTTTCCACCAAAATTTCATTTCATTTTTCTCATAACTTGCGTGTTGCCATACATACAGATCAGGGGTCAACATGCTGGAATCATGTCGAGATGCAATTTAATTGAAATAAATTAAAATATACAGTAACCGAAACTGGTTCATCAAAATTTGCGACAACTGTTATCGATGCATATTATTCAGTGACACTATTGGCTTCAGGAAGGTGCCCATAGAAGCGGGAAAATGGTACGCAATCTCTTCACCCGTACTAGGACAGTGCAGTACATCCTGATCACTTATGCAGTACATCCTGATCACTTAAGTCGTAACCTGATCGTCAACTCTCGTACTGCAGCCACAACCCGTGAAAACTCAAAGAAAATACTCGACTGCTTCCCATCGAGTCCAACGCGAGTCACGTGGTTACTGCCAGATAGGTTGTTGCAAGGGGTCCCACCAACGATTAAGTCAAACCCACCATACATGTTCACAAGTTCTGAAATCTGAGCTCGCCCGAGGTCTTTAATAGATTGGTATGTGGCAAGAGTTCCTGGATAGTCATTGGGGGGTCAGCTAATATTTTCTTCCTCCCTTGTAAAGGCAGATTGTGGATGTATCCCCTTGGACGCCAACAGGCAGAAAAGTGCATCGAATCAACAAACTCTGGTTCAATGTCAAAGAGATGCCTCCGTATTCTATCCCACTCATCTTTAGGCATGCTTGCAACATTCTCAAAATAGAAGAATGGAGCACCTTTGACATCCTCATCCAAGTAACGAGATTGTACAGGATTACCAGACAGCCCAAATCCCACCGATCCTTCGTGTCTATCCACTGTGATAGATATTTCCTCTTTGACCGTTCGAGACCTGTCTATTCTACCCACAGCCGTGTATCTTCGCTGAGATGGTACAAGCTTGACTTTGATCGCGCCACAGGAATACTGGTTCCTGTTCAGAGACGACTGATTCGACTTCTCTCGCTTCAGGTTAGGTGCAAGGCTGAGAGGTGGATGATCATATTGTTCTTGCTGAAAATTACAAGGACGGCTGACACGAACAATTGATTTCCTTCGAGTCAAACCCCCATTCTCCCCTAGGCGTTGTCGCAGCCAGGACCAGCCAGAAAATTGTAATTTGTCCTGCGACTACAGGACACATTGCTTTAAGACTCGAAAGTATTCAAATACTGACCTAGGGAATGAGGAGCAAAGTATATGATCCTGAGTTAATATGAATTTGGAACTCGTTTCAAGCTTTATGAAACATTATTCGCGATTATTCTGCAAACAAAATGATGATTGGCTTCAATGCATGAATCCTTTCTACGTTAAGTCGATATCAAGGATGCAACCGAAACAGTCGACTGGAATATTATGCAGGCAGAATAAAATCAGACAGATTAGATTTCTGTCCAGATAATGAGCTCAAGATTGACGTCCAAAACCACCACTCAAGCTATCACATCGACGTTCCAAAATGACTTCGACTTTACCTTATTCAATCCTGCGCCATGAGCCGCAAAATAGTCAATATGATCAGCCATTTGGTCTTGTTCTGCGTTCCACAAATACATCTGAATCGTCATCAGAAAGCCCACGTCTCTCAACGCGAAATGAAATGAAAGACCCTAAGCGCTATCCCTGAAAGCAATAACAAAAGAGGCACAGAAAACAGTTCCCAAGGTGATTCTCACCACAAATAACCACAGCTCGTTTAACAGTCTTGGCCTCGTAACTAAGTTCTTCCATTAATCTCTTGGCATTGCTAGCTCGCTTAACATAACCAGCCTGCTGAAAGTCTACTGTCAAAGTCAATTTCTTTCGGAACAGGTGGCAAATGGTACATAATTAGAGACTGGTAGGACCAGCAACAACATTCTGCACCCTGGACTCCAGGTTACATTGAAGCAAATTCTCTTCCAGTACGTTCCATGTCACAATCCAACTAAGTTCATTAACATACCGAGGTTGAAGCTCGTGGATTCTGTTGGGCAGTTCTGTACAATAGATACTCTAACAGGATGTCATAATCGGCACCCTCTCCTGGCAAAGTATGTTTAAAGCGATTCAGATTCGTTATAAGATACCAACAGTGACCACATCTCCGTAAAATACTATCAGTAGTCCAATTCGATTCAAAACTTGTATCACCTCGTAATCAAACGATTGTAACCTTCGCATTGCAATGTACTAAGATTGGATAGCATTCATAAATATACAACATCCAAATTTCAAAACCACCCAACTATAGGCAAGAAGAAACCGAATCAGACCTAGTTCTTGAATTGCCGTCTGAACCACTTCGGCTGCAAATCCATAATTACTTAGAAGGTGGTGATAGCCATCTTCAGTCGGAGGTTTCCTTTCACGTAACGTAAACGGATAATCTGATCCCCTCTCACCAGTCCAATAGGTTGGTAATCCCTGCTGGGGTGGAGACGCTTCATCATAGTCGTCAAAATCACTGTCTGTACAGCCTTCTCTATCCTATTAACAAAGTCCAATGGCCAAAATTATGATGGCACAGGATAATGAGATGAAAGAATTTACACTCAAAATTGGTCTTGGACCAGTGACATCAGCAGATAATATCTTCCCGCGGGAACTCAAGGAACTTAGCTAAAACTGTACTCATGAACAGAAAGCGATCCACCCAAAGCTGCTCGGCCCCAGTTTTTTTCAATTGCTGACGCGTTGCTGAAAGACCAGAGATATGTTCTTCAGAGGTCTTAAGTTTACTGTAGTTAAGCAAATTAGCTTCGCAGGGATCTGGTTGTTTCTGAAAATTAGCCCTTAGGACATCGTTATTCTCACGCCAATCGAGAAGAAACTGCAATATGATAGAGTCGTCAGCTTGATCTCCTGAATCACCAATATTATCAAGCGTCAGTACAATCCTTGATATACGTCTTAGGAAAAATTCAGGCCTAGAGAACTTCAACATCACGACAGTCTCTTGTGCACCGACTCGTTGAAATTCATACAATCCCACATTCTTTTACCAGGTCTGAAGCTACCAGTGTACAAGACAGCATCTCTAATTCATCTTTGAAAGTTGAAGCTTTCGCACCAAGAAATGCGTACTTCAGTAGCCTAGCGGAATCAATTAGCACCAAAATTAATCAATTAATTTAAACCCGTGACACTAGGTAGCCAGCCATGGGCACTATATACCGGGGCTTAAGACTTAAATCCAGATTATTGTTTTTTTCAGCTGTAAGCACGTATCATCACAAATTTTCGAGTGACACACCGTGCAGCAGAACGGCTCGTTGAATAAGCGCGTGTGGAAATCCCATTTCCTGGAATACGTGTTCTTGGTGGTATTCTGGTCTAGGAAAGAAGCGCCCAGTCACGTTCTGCATGATTCAAAAATGTAAGTACACAACAGCAGTGGAATTCAAGCACTATCATCTGAAAAGGGGACATTGGTTACCAAAAATTGTATAACATTTGCAGTTCCACGCACATCCAGAAAGTACCTGCAAGGACCGAGGAGCTTCTCTGAACGCCTTCTCTTTGACAGCATAACTTACACTGACACCGTTTTCCAAATCAACTTCACTGGACGATGGATCGTAATCCAACGATGTCGCTACCGCACAGCTCCCACCTGCGCCAGGGATTTCTACTTGACAAGTTTGTAGACCCTTAGCTTGAAATAAACTACAGATTCGGTCTTCACACCCGCTCCCATGAGGATATTCATCTCTTCTCTTTAGGTAATTTTGAGGTTCTGCAGAGGTGTATTCTAGTTTGACAGAAAGTAATGCCACATTACAGTCACGTGGCCGAAATCCATTCACGTCTGTGCCAGAGGGTTCAGGCATTAGACCACCCAATCTGCTGGCTGCCTCTATATTCGCTTATGCCTTATATCTGATAATGAAGCATCTTCGTCATTTACTGCCATATCCTGTCACCATAAAATGTTTCGGATTATCCATTAAAAAGTACCAGAGAAAACAAATGCTGCTCAAGAAAGAGACTTTTTAACGGATAATCGGTTTCACAATCAACATATTATTAATCGGATTAAAATAGTTAGAGATAGTGACGAGTGAAGACAGAAGCAGTACAATATTCACAATTCCTGCACAAGTACTTGCTTGATGATGTTTCTCACTCATACCCACTCTACTGCTCCTTTATTCATCACCATACCAGGAATCCAAATTTCTAAGATCTTATCAAAAAGTCACGTGCAAGTGACCTAATTCTACTGAATATTATACTTGGATCAGTTCCGAGAATCCCATTTACACCTCAGTATGAACAGTTGGCTGCGACTCTTGACTTGATTTACAGCCTTCACCAGAATGAAATTCGAAAATTCAAAACGAAATCTAAAAGCGTCATTTTGAAGTTCTGTGAATGTAAGTCTTTCCTAAGACTCACTCATCCTGGATAGTTCAAATCGCTAGCTTACAACGCCCAACAAGAAAAAGGAGTGGATTGAACCATTCAAAATCCGGAAAAACAGCATCATAATTGACGAACTTCTTATGTCTCTAACCAGATAACACTTGCAGAACGAATGAGATGAAAAGTGCTCACCATATGATAACGTGATGCTTAGAGCATTTCTGGGAGGCAACTTAAGAACACCTTAATTAGTTCTAATGAGTGTCTCGTCTATTCTCATACTGATAAAAGCTTAATAAGAAGGCAGTAAAAGGATTCCATTCACCGTTTGACACCATTCTCATCCAAATCAGAGAATTTGAAGGCATTTAACTGTGGTTCTCACAGAACCAATCCTGCTACTCATTTATATCAAGACGAACTCTCTGCTAGACCATGATGTGATCTATAGTTCAATATGATCCCGTCAAAGAGAGAACAGGAACTCGCAAACACCACGTCATTTTGCAGTACAGAACCAAACGATCCATTGACTGGATATATTCCTAGACTCCTAAGAACGTCATTTCAGAAAAGCACAAATTACGATGAATGTGAGAACGAAATTCCCAGCTAATATAAAGTGGTGCAGAAAGGAGGTGCGTGAGTCAGTAGAGGAGAAACGCAGATGCATAGAGTACAGGGGAAGAAGCTGCACGTTACTTCCCGACCAGCAGTATAAGTAAAGGATCACATGCTAATTAAAGCATCCAAAATATCTCATTACAAGGTGAGCATGCAAAGACACAGATAAGGAACCTCGTTAAGTACTTTGTTCGATTTCTAGATTGGTGGCGACCAGGACACGGACGACCTTCCTTGCCCATCCATGACGATATCAACCGTCCGCCTTCATCTTCGTAGCCTCAAGAACGATTTCAAAGAAAGGCCAGAAAATTTCCAGGAAAGGCTGGTCAGAAATTTGATATGTAACCAGGTCCAAGTTGTGCTCCGTTTTAGGCCACAGAATCCTTCCTGAAAAGTAAATCCATGGATCACGTCATCAGAGAAACTTCGTCAGGTCACCACCCAAGTGATATCGCCATGTAAGAAGCTCTTATCACACCACCGCAAACCTCAAAACCACAATCTCGCACGATTATGTTGTGAATGCGGCGAAATTGTGCACTACGAAGCAGGATGTGGACAATTTTAATGGCATCAGACGCATGTCGAACTGAGGAATGTCTTAAAACTAGGTGAAATAGACCTGAAATTAGTTAAGTACAGTCGTGAGGTAGACATGAGAACATAAAGAGGACGACGGCTGTGACGGCTGTTGAGGCCACGCACATGCCTTCAAAAATGACGGGCGCCGGCAGATTCTGCCACGCTCCGCCTGGCGGGTTGGCGGAAGCAGCCCTGGCGGATTTGACCACCGCCAGGCGTGGCGGAGAGTGAATTTCTGCCTGTGTCGTGGAAAACAGTGTCCGTTGGCAGTGGGTTCGACAAACTTCAATTTTTTTACACCCCCGCTTCCTCACCTTTTGGGTTTTATGTGAGAATTATATGCACCTCTCAGCATTGGGGTGGTTTGCTCACCGACCTTTGAAGTGCTGATCCCCCATTTGGGAGGCAACCGGAAGTCCTTTAAACAATTTTCAATAAATTTTAGTAGAAAGAGAAATGGAATTGGTATTTAATCCAAGTCGTTTCATATCTTTTGTACATGTGCAAAATTATTTACAAGTTTTTGAAATTTACTAAAATGTTTCATCGACTTTGAATTTTAACATTAAAACATTTGCAATATACATGGGCTACAAAATTTCATTATTTTGCATTTGCAATATAGATGGAATTAAAGAGGTGGCATTAACATTAATTCTTTGTTTAACCCTAAAGGACCATTGTCCCTTTGGTGGACAAATGGGATTTCGGATGGGTGACTATGTTTGGAGTTTTTGTCTTGATTTTTTGAAATTTTTTTTGAAGACAAAAAAATTGATTTGTTTCATGAAAATATAATTTTTTTTCATTTGGTACTCGGGAACAAAAGTCATGCCCAAAACAATGGTGAGGGGAGGAGGGAGGAGCCAACAAAAACATATTTCAAATATTTGAATTTGAATTTTTGAATGTTTTTTTCCCTTATAGATTATATATTTTACATGAAATCTTTGATTCATTCCATTTAGATTTGTTGTGAAAAAGTTATGGGCAATCTTATTTTTTGGACAATTAGAGCATTTTTTTGAAAAATAAACTTATAAGATTCATTTTCAAATTTTTAGAATTTAAAAAAAAGAATCCACGAGGTTTAGTTTGTTTGCTAGAACAATCTCGCCTTTGGGAATAGTGCATTTTAATTCCATTTCAGAGATATTAATAATGTAGATTTTTCTTCTATTTCGTACCTACTTCTATATAATCTACTTCTTTTAAGTATGAAAATTAAATTTTCTTGAATTTTTTTTCCAGACTCTCCACTCAATTCTCCACCATAAAAATTTAAAGCTCCAAAATGTGTAGTGCAAAAATTAGAGTTTCAAGGAAGTTTCATAATGCAGTTCATATTGGAGTTCATTTAAAGAAAAATCCTATGATTAGGCTACCATTTTGCAATTAAAGATGCATGAATTTTTTTAAATTAAGTTTCAAGGAAGAAGTACTGTGTGCACTAGAAGCTTTGAGAGTTCTAGAGTTCATGACAAGAATTTGATTTTCATGCAAATTTCTAAAGAGAGAATTGAAAAAAAGTCTTATAAATTTCAATATGTTCTCTCAAAATCTGAAATTGTTGTCATGCATTTACATAAAAGTATTTAAAATCATGGTGCATGTAGAAATTACCTTGCATTTGTAATGTAGAGAAACTATACCTAAAATTAGGTTGTTTGTTTTGTTAGTTTGATATGTTTAGATTTAAAAATTGTGAGTTGTTTGTTCGCATTCTTTGTACCAAAGGAAAGCCCTTTGCAAAGAAGGGTGCATAGATTTTGTTTCATGGCGTTTGGAACTATGGTGTGAAAGTTATTGAATTTCAAATTTTGTTTGTATCACAAACTAGAATTAAATTATCTTTTATTTTGGAAAAAGTAGAACTTTAAACTTTACATTGCATGTTGAAATGCTACAAAATAAAGCCCTTGCACTCCTTTGTGCATAGAGCTTTCTATTTGTACCAGGAACGCAACCTCTCACATTACGGTAAGAACTGAGAAGGTCATTGAATTTCAAAGTTTTAATGAAATAAACAAAATTAGAAAATTATTTTTACTATATTTTTGATAGTGGCAATGGCACATGACACATTAATCAGTCTTGTATATGTTCTTAAAATTGTTTTATAGCTTCAATTACAACATCCAAAATTTGATTTGAAAATGAATGGTTTCATCATCGAGAATCTGATTTTTAAGTTAGTGCAACTCTTCACTTGCATTGTTTTCCCTTCGGCGTGGTGTGGCGCGGCGCTCAAGTGTGTGGCGACCTCCTCCTGCCATCGCCATCCGTTTGGACCTTCCACTGCCAGCCAATAGCGCCCCGCCACCTGGCCAAGCGGATGGCAGGTGGCGGATGGGAATAATGGCATGTGCATTGGGCCATTGTCAACCAAAGTCATTTAGGGCGTCCTTCTCCTCAGCAGTTTTTTTTTTCATTTACTATAGACAGTGCCAAAAACAATCTTCACTATAGTGCAGCCTTTTTTTTAGTTTTTTTAGGAAAAAAGTATTTTTGAAGTGGTGGCAATATTCCTTGGCCTGCATTTTTGTGTTTGGATATATTAAAACTTATCACAATGAAGCAATTGGCACTTAGTGTGAAAGCGTTATAGGGAAGTGGCTATTGCAAAATCTGATAGACCTTAGTAAGTTGGCTACAATCAATTTTAAATCGTCGATGCTGTTGGCTATTGCAACATTTTCTCTGTGGGCCATTTGGCCACATACTAAAATTCAAAGGAGAAAACTTGGTGATGATATCATAAATTCCAGTGCAATTTGGCTCCAAACTCCACCCACATGAGTCCAATTCCAAACTGTACACCAGATTTTAAGACAATACATCATTTCACTTCACAAACTTCCGAAATACAATAGCTTCATGAACATTGTTTCGTTAATCCATTCAAATTATGCAAAATGAAATCCTAATCCACCTACAGCATACCATCAGCTGGGCGATTCTAGTATCACGTTGGTATGATCTACAAAGTCATGGGCCTGATGGGCGGCGATTCTTGCTAGACCATGCAACATAAGCAGCTCCGTAAGGAAAATTTTCAATGCTAAAGAACAGTTGTGCATACATGCCAATGGCAATCTCCAAATTTAACAGTTAACTGATTCCGCAATTTATTCTTGATAAAAGCAAGGTTGCTGAAGGTTCGTTCATCTTCCACGGAGCCTAGTACTTGCACACAAGCGATCTCAGCCAACTTCATAAATTCCTTGATGTGTGATCGCAGGTGTCTGTTGGCAAACAACGTCTTCCACAAGGCTGTGAAAGGGTTGACCATAAGGGGGCGCTCCATCGCTACAAGTGCAATCTAAACATGCCAGACTCATAATTGAGATGAGTCCACAAGATGATGGGATCCACAGATAACTCCTTGGAGGTATTAGCACCAACAATGCGGTTTTAGCCTAAATAATGGTCCTTTAGAATTGTGAGGTGTTGTTCAAAATGTTTGCAATTCTCCTTCTGCAACCAATATTGCAGATAAAACATGCCTAATGCATCCATCACTAGAACCGTAGGGAACCGGTTGGTAATCTCTATTGAAACATTTTCTGCTGCTTCTGCAAAGCAAAAATACGAACATTAATTATAAACTCAAATATTGTTGATTCAATACTATATTTTATATTGTGAATCTGTATATTAATAGAAGAGTCAGAGGCTTACTCTTGTATGCCGCCTTCACTTTGCCCGCGATCTTAGTCTACTTTGCCTCATTGACTAATTCGTATGCCCCATTGAACTTGGACCTATACTTTGCCCAGATGCGTGCACCTCCAACAACATAAACAAGTTGTCTAACACAAATGTTTAAAGCTTTCTTCACTTTGAACTAGAGCCTGGCATGGATGAACCCAACTAGTGCTTTGAACTCAGAGAAAGCCAGGCTGGTAAATGCCAAATTAGGATCACAATAATCTTGGAATAACTCTATCTGGCATGCACATATAGTTCCAACAAAGTCACAACAAAGATTTTATGTCCTTGAGAGAACTTGATGATGCCATTCAGAGTCTCTAACAACAGATTCAAACAGCTTAAGCCCAGCAGTGTTTCAACATCACAAAGCAAATCAAGATTGTATCCTGTTGCTTTTATAGTAGGTACATCGAGATGCATCTTGTACAGTGAAGTGTCATACTGTGCAAGCACCCTCTTTTCTAAGCATAGAAAAGAGGAGATCCAATATAAATAATTTAGGTAGTCTAAAAATATGGGCCATTCAAAATTTGTACAAATAATTATGGGGCTGCATAATTGGATCCCATGTACTGTCATTAGTAGGATTTGTTTTGTCCCAAGGAGATTGGATGAGAAATATTCCATCCTTGGAGGTTTATGTGGATGAACCTTCACTTCAGTTGAACCCTAAGCATTTACAGTTTTGGTATTGGATTGATTAGCAACAGTGTTAGTGCTGCTTGTATGCTGTAAATGACTTAGCAAATTTTGCCCTACCTATGAGCAAGAATTGGTGTTTGTAAACACGATTGAGGTATTGAAATTTTTGTGGAACAATGATGACTGAATATTCTCTCTAATTTCAATGCAATTGCACTTCTTGTATGCCATGTTTGTGATGTTTAAACTTCAATGTAATTGCATGATTGAATGACAAGATGCTTCCATTTCTATGGATAAGGTACTCTACTGAACCACTCGACCCTTTTCAGAGAGTTATTAATCCCTAAAAGACCAAACACCATTTTTTGACAACATAGCAATTTTGGACAGCTCACTACAAACAAAGTTTATATTTTTTTTCTTTGAAATTTTCATACAAGATGTGACCAAGGAGTAGTTTTAAGGCCCAACAATTTTCAAAACTTTTGACAGCATGGTTTAAAAGTTATTGCATGATATGTAATTTTCATTGGTAGCCGGGTAACTTGGGCAGCTCAAAAAAATTCTTTAGAAATCACTTTTGAAAAAAATAAAAAATTGAAATTGGTTCTTTAGATTTATATATACACGGGAAACTTTGAATCATTCCATTTTAATTAATACTAAGAAAGTTATGAGGATTCTTAGTTTGAGGGTAGGTATGGAATCTCTAATCTAAAATAAACTTTGAATAATTCTTTATTTAACTCAGTTTTCAATATTTTTGAAAAAAAATAAAAATTGCAGGTATAGATTGTTTATTACAATATTACAACCGTTAGGATTGGCATTTTTCAATTCCATATCTAAATTTTAACAATTTTGTATTTTAAAGCATTTTCTACTTCTTTCTATTTACTATTTGTTTCCTATATATTGTGCAATTCCAAATGATTTGAAAATTTTCAAACATGTAGAAAATTTGCCGTGAAGAATGAATCCAAAGAATAACCACTGTTTTGAAAAAAAATTCATACAAATGTGACCTTGTGAAGTGCATTTCCCAAATTTTGCAGGGACAAAAAAAGGATTTTTGTGAATACAAACGCTATGATCTTGCAATCCACAAGGTGGAAATTTCTGAAATTTTTTCTACAACTTTGGAAACTAGTGTATAACAAAATCCTATGGTTACATTTTGTCCAAATTTGTTTTTTTTTCTAAAATTTGGTACTTGTATTAGAAATGGCAGTTTTGGAGCGGTTTTGGTGAAAACGTAGTCTCTGATCTTTAGGTCCATTTCAAAGTTGATTCTTTGGAGTTTAGCAAAACTATATCAACCTCATTCAAAGAATAAGGAAAATGGATTCCATCCTAAACATAGGTTGTTTCACATTTTAGAGACCTCTGTAGAAGTTTGATGTTGACTTTGAAGTTTATATTTGGAAATTTATGTGCTTGGGACCATTAATGGTTCAACATTTTGATTGGGAAAGCAAGAAAAAATTCTATCATGCCCTTGCATTGTTCCTAAACCCACAACACATATTTCTTTTAGGTGTGTTTTTTACCCTTATAATTTTGCTTTTACTTTGCTTTTGAATTTGCTTTTTTTCCTTATAAATAATACACCCTAAAAAAATTGTACTAGCATAAAAATTATAAGTAATGATACAAGCCATAATATAGGCCATTTTCCCAAATTATGTAACCATAGGGACCCTTTTATTTCCACCTAGGAGGTAAATAGCCCCCTACAAAATACCCCGTTGTCGCACGTGGTGCACAAAATATACATACAGTGACCTCCCACGCCATCGTTGCAACAAAATATACATACAGTGACGCACCTCAGGAAGCAGTAGAAGAGAATGGCTTGTTCACTAGAAGGCCAACAAGAACATACTGCCCGTCATTAGTAATAGTCTTTGGTTAGGAATGAAATCACAATATCACAGTATGTATGGAAGCTCAAAAGAGTGAATTAGATGTCCAAAAACGGTACCAGTATGGGCTCATTACGATTTTGTAAACTTCTATTAGAATTGACAAAATGAAGACTCCGTCAAAAATCTAGTCGGAAGACCCCACACTATTCCTGCCGCATTCAATCTCCTCCACAAATTTTGGTGTTCTCTTGAGCAAATGCTCCTTAATCTCAATTACATAAATCAATAGGAATTGATGTATACAATGGATAGTGCATGACATTTGGCTCTCAGAAAGCCTTCACCGTCATGGGCAGAAATTTCTTGCTATTTGTATATTGCATTTTAAAAGGAAAAAAAATGTAAAAGAAGAATGAACTTGCTTTACTTAATTCAAGAAAAATTAAGAAAAATTTAATTTCAGTTCACTTAAAGAATAGCTCAAGTGCTTCACTTTAAAATAAAAGAGCACAAAATATAACAGCTTGAAGAGTTTGAGATCAAGACTAAAAACTTAGAGAGTTTGGAATCCAAACTTTGCAAGTTTGGATCCTAACTTTGAAAGTTTGGCACCCAAACTTTGCAAGTTTGGACGCAAACTTAGGAAGTTTGGCACCCAAATTTTGGAAGTTTGGACTTGAACTTGAGCTAAATATCAGATTACGGCAACTTGCTATGAAGAAAACTCATGGAAAAAACTTACTCCGTCACTTCCATTTACGGATCCGCACAGAACTATACACTAGCGTGCTTTAACACTTGCATAACCTCCATTTCCAGGATGCTGTCCACTATGTTTAAACAAGAAGCCCCTCCACAATTTCTCAGCTGGACATTGCTTCCCCTACAGATGTTCATCAATTTACATCTCAGATGCGTTGTTGTGACAACTTGAATGTGGATTTGAAAAAAGTGATTTGCAAACAGTAATGCACCTTTACACAAATATCTTTGTCTCCCAACGCAATGCAAAAGTCTAACAATAAAGATGTGATGTGGACACCCCATCCCCACATGCCAGAAAGTTTTACCAAAGTTCATCACTTTGTCTTCAATATTCCTCAAACGAATGGAATGGATTCATTATCTCTAGGAGCATTTAAGATGAAACGTAACCATATAGCCAGGCATAGCAAGCTCCATCAACCAAATCCTATTTCCCCTTAATATGGCCATCTACAAACCATACAATGTCTTCCATGGTAATTACAGTCATATCCTGATCTTGCCCACTAACTTCTTTGTCAATGATCTTTCTGCAAATGTCCCTCAAATGCGCCACCAATAATTTAGACCTCTGAAGATTGTCCTGCAAAATCTATAAAAAAAACAAGGCAAAAGAACACACTTCACATATAATTGATTGACACGCACATACTATAATTGATGCAAGAAACTTTGCTCACACTACATATTCTTTTTAGCATTTGGACAAGATTCTGTCATCATTAAAAAATTGAAATTGGGAAACAAGAAAAATCAAGGCTAGAAAACCGCGTACACTTGGAATGAATGTTTTTGCTCTAGGAGAAAGAGTCCAACATTTGATACACTGCAAACCCTAGATATAGAAGCTCTTCAAAAAAAAATTCAATACAAATCAGAGAACAAACGGAATATAAAACAAGTGCATAAAAAAATTCCACATATCAATCATATGCGTTAACACCAGAAGGTAAGGATTCAGGTTACCTCTCATGTTCGATTGAGCGTATGTGGACACTTCCTCAAGAGGAAAAACCTATCATGCACTTCGTAATCCCTTACATTTGTGATGCCAGAGACCATTCCAAACTCGTGAAACTATATTTTGTGCAAAGACACCACGCTGCAATCACATGAACACACTATAGCATTAGTTATAAACAAAGTTATATACCTGCAGTAAAACATTACGCATTCAAATCTGAGCAACTACAATGAGGTTTCTTCTTCTACATCATGTAAGCCCTACACTTCTTCTTGTAAGCAAAAAGGAACTACCAATTGATTTGGATAGCCTTGGTAATTCAAGACAAAAGACATTTCAAAGCAGCAACAATACATCCAAATGCAACAAGTGCAAATGTACAGATCTTCAAAGAAATAGAAAATACAGAAGCCAATGCGGTGCCTAAACAGCAAGGCACAGTGGAACTTGCATCTCCTTCTCTTCTGTCAAAAAGAGAGGAAACGGATTTCTTTTTTATCACGATCATCTTTGTAGCCCTTAATGGTTGCGAGCTAAAACCTTAATATGGTCACCAGTTCTAAAGAACCTCTGAAATTGTCTCTCTTTCAACACTCTAGTTTTCTACAATGCAGCAAAATATGAGAATATTAGCCATAAGATTATTGAAAGACAAAAACAAAAACAATAAGAGAAGGAAAGGGGAAGTGCACAACAATGACAACATGAAGGTAAGTAACCTTAGAATTTCCTATTATCTAATCAAGATAATTGTGAATTACAACATGAAGATAACTGTGAATTAGGATATGAATTAAACGACGTACCATAAAACATTTGACCTTGGGCAGAATGCAACCATTACTATCGTCGATTTCAGGAAGCAAACTCTCAAGGTTTCCAAAGTTGCATTAAATGGTAGCAACAACATCCGCTTTCAAAAATTGCCCATGATTCTTTAATGAAAAAGGCGGAAGGTCTAGGCCATCCTTTCAATCTTATTCTGGTACCTGAAATCTCTAGACTTTGTTTAGTCAAGACTCCATAACCATTCCATTTATACTCTATAAAGAGACATAATTGCGCCATTGCAAAGGTGACCATCTTCGACCATCATTTCTTTGAAATGGTGAAATAGGTCCTTCGTGAATCAATCACGTTTGCGCTTAGAAGGTCCTCTTGAATCCACAATCCTCACAAATGTCACAAGAATCACCAAATCAAAGAATATAAGAAGAAGAAGCTCAATCTAAAATTCCGAAAATCCTTAAGAATCCTAGAAACAGCAACAACGGCTACAAACATTTGTAGAGCAGACAATAGAAGAATGCAATACATTAAGCAAACAGTATTTCAACACTACTGAAACTAACTGGTAATCATACCGCAATAGACATGAAGAAGCTAAAGTCTCACTGAAGACACACAAATTGAAGTAACTAACATCCTGGGTGCTGATTAATTGAGGCGCATACTCTACACGTTCTTCCATGTCATCCCACCCTTCTTGGCAACAAATGCAACTATAACAAAAGTTTGCAATCACCTTAAAGTTAATCCACCTGAAGTCATTAGCAACTAAACAACAGAAGTCCAATGGTAAGTCTCACTGCAATCAACACACCAAAATGGTGTGAAAAGACTCACACAGAATAACTGCAAAAGCATCCAAATTGACAAGAAATCAAGCAAAGTCTTCTTGCACGCAAAAGCCTGTTAGTTACATCACTTTCCCAAAAATCCCTACTGACAAAATAATCATATATCATTAACAGGTCGGTTTGCCTCCATTGATTTTAAGCTTAGCGCCTTCAAGATCTATTCATGGAAACATTTTAATCTAAACTTTTGATCTCACATGCTCTACATCTAAGACCTCCTATATAGTTAGTGAAATTTGAAATTAATGAAATAATCCTAGACATACTGCACTTCCATTTCCAGCCCTAAATCTTATATAGAAAAAAGAAATTGGATGGAAATAGGCTTTACTACGATTGTAAAGTTTCTACAGCAGGTTTAATCACGTATCACCACGTAAAAATCATATTAGGTTCAAAAAGGACTATGTAATATAGGATCTATGCAATATTCCTTTGCAAGGTCACCTTTGTGAATTACAGTTTTCACTTGGACCAAAGTGTCCTAATCAATTTCTACTAACTCCCTTTAGACAGATAGAACGACCGCCATGTCTTGAATCATCAATACCAAGTTAACTTCCGGACTTTATATCAACCGCATTCCTCCGCAAGCTTGCCTTCAAAACAGATAACACTCAACATTTGCTCCTTGACTCCGCACTTTGCTACTATGTCAAGCACTAATGAACTTCTAGTACTGCTAAATGCTAAAAATTGAATAGAAACACCACACTCTTAAGAATTCTCCATGAAGTTCTCTATGGAGAGAAAACATTGCTTCAGAGAATATGCCGCCAACATTTGTCAGTACTTCTTGCTACCTAGCCTCTTTTAAACAAGGTGGAGAGATGTGGATACATACCTATCTCACAAAAGCTTATTTCTCAATTCCTAGGTACATCCCTTCAACTGGTCCAAAGCAATTCCAGACTTCAACAATAAGACCTGACAATCAAAAATTATTATTAAACACTGACTAGAATGTCGTCTCATCTTCCACTTCAGATATAGTGGATGCAATCGTGTTCAGAACATTAGCAAGATCACTAGTTGGTAAGATACTTGGTTGTCTCCGTTGGTTAGTCATTCGCACTAGAATCTTCAAATTCTTCTTACTATGTAACTTGCCGACAGGGAATTCCTTTTCCAGAGGTCTTGCCATTAGAGGATTAGTTATGTCAGAATGTCAATTTTGTTAAAGTGGCGCTATTGTAGGACCTAAATTTGTTAAGTATATCTATATAAAGTCTGGATTTATGTTACAAGACACGCGTTCTTATAGGTGCTAAAAGAAAACCAGTAGTTGCATGCTTCTATATAACGAAAGTATAGTTGAAGAGTACACAGGTTCTTTTGATGCTCGAAATATTTCTTATGGTTCCATTCTCCAAATTATTTTGGTTTAGAACTGGTTTTGTTGTTCTGCTCAATAACGTAATATGACCAGTAGACTTTACTTTTTGAAGTTATTGCCCACGGAATTTTTAGAATACATTGTAGAGTAGATATTAGCGTTGTCAAGGATCAATAAATCTATTGACTAGCAGTTTGGTTTGTAGCTTAGTTAGTTATTGGCCGTCATGATAACTTGAAAATCTCAGAATGGTTATACTGAATCCGGTATGTGGAAAATGGGTACGCAGTACATTACTTGATTCAACATGAACTGGTTGTGAAAGCAACTTCAGTTTCTTTTTGTTGGCATAATTCACATTGCTAAAATATGATATTTAAGTACAGAAACCTGTAAAAGCTAGCGGCGTAGATTAGGTTTTAGAAGGATGTCTTCTGTGGGTTTGCTGGGGTATGTAGGAATTGTGGTTGGCCATGGGAATTGGACATTCAAGTTCTTCACTAATGCAGCTAAAAGCGAAAGAGTTTCTATAACGGCTTTTCATGGTCTGATACCATAATTAAGTTGCTGATAGACTAGTGTTACTGCAATGCAACAATTTTAGCTTGGTTCAAATATTTGAACTCCGTGATTTATCAAATTCCTAGAACTGATTTGCTTTGCAGTGCCGAAATTTTGGCAATCACTATACGCCAATTCTCCTGATAGGCGGCATAAATGTTTTGAAAACAATTTATATCTCTTATAATTTCTTTGTGCTTTGTATACATTTTGTCACAAAGTTCTGACGTGGGAATTGCACCAGTTTAACTAAAATGACAATTGAAATGTAGAAATCTTTGAAAATGAACTAGCATTCATTTGAGGGTTTATGCCATATTTAACTATTTTTGGACTATTCAAAGCCTAGAATCAATAAATGCACAAATCCCCTGATGCATGGGGTTAGACAATACATTGAAAGAATTCTCGATGCAGGTGTAGAAGGCACGCTTCTTTTTAGTATTGCAAAGAGTCAAGTTCAAAATTTTGCTATGAAAAGTATTGGATATCCCACGTTTTGAGGATGAAACCTTTGTCATCATTGTAACTATATGTGAATTGGACTGTTTCAATATTCCAGTTAGCTCCAAAGAAGTCGTTCAAGTGAATTCATGGATGTACATTATTGCATCAAGAGAAGTCCCAATGAATATGTAGAATATGCGTCCACTTTCCTTAGTACTCGTATGATTCCAATCTGAGATTTTTCACTTGTAATGAATGATGTAAGATGGGACCTTTATCAATTTTATTACTATGTTATAGTGTAGTGGCATACCAAAAACCATCCCATCAGAAATACATGCACAAGAGGAATTAGAGGAAGTCCTACAGTGGAAAGGATATAGTACCCCGAGAGCTCAATATATGAAAGCCTAAAAGACTCCATGGCTCTGCAGGAATTAACAGAATGGCATGGAGAGATCTCTTGATTAATGTGTAGAGTATGCGTCAACATCCCTCAACACTTGTATGACTCAAATCTGAGATTATGTAATGTTAAGAGTGATGAAAGAAGTCGAAGTTCATCAGGAGATACCCCGATCTTGAGTACCAGATTTATACTTGAAATCATCCCTTCAAAAATAGATGCATGATAAGAGTGACGACACAAATGTTGTAAGTCTTTAGAGAGAGATGGCACCCATACAGTTCTATAGCAGCACAGAAGCCGGAATGTCTCTCAGAAAAGAGATAAGCATTCAATCACGAAGTGAATGCCACCTCTTTAAATTAAGGATAAAGGAAATAACAAGATCTTCATATTTTGCTCATCATTTTAGAAAGTAAGTCACCTCAACCACTTTGACAACCACTTGAAATAATTACACTAGAAATTCATAGAGAAGCACTTAAAAAAAAAGTCTTGACATTGCAAAGGTATATGAAGAAAGAATTGGGAGATCACCTGATTCGCTCATTCAGGGCCAAATTTAGTAGTTGATTAGTGGTCCACCATGTTAGACCTATTCAAATTTGCCAAGGCCGCCTCTCTACTTTTCTTAGGAATAGTCCGTGATTTTGGATCTACAATCTTGAACCAATTCGCATATACTGCACAAGCTGCATCCACCCAGGTGGAGGAAGTGCCTTCTACAACCCATTTCCCGTACCAACAATTTTGGTACCTTAATTCTAAGGTCGATTCGGAGTTATCCGGTTGCCAATACTAAATCAAGAATTTTCCGTTGTTCACATCTCCTGCCAATCTGCATTCGATGGACAATGCTCTTCCTTGCCAAACAACACAAACTTCAGGTTCTTCAGGTCTTAGAAGAATCCACGACCCTGGGCAAATGTCAAGCCAAGGATTAAAGCTCTCCAGTGGTGCTTCATCAACGGGGCCGCAATAAGGTTTTGGATCCTCTTCCTCCAAAATGACATCCATTGGATTGACCCTCGACCCTCAATCGGATACTTCATCATGCACAAGCTTCCAATCATGCTGTGGCTAGAATCCTTCTAGCAATTCTGCGGGACAATAGGGAAGTGGTTTCTTCAGTTCACTTAGTACACGCTTCTAGTAATCCACATAGGGTCCAAATGTAGTTGCGAATCCCTCACATTTTGACATTCTGTTTTGCCAATACTAAATGTACTTCTCCAATCCTATCATCATGAAACTCTTGTTGAGGGTAGCCTTCCGCGCCATTTTGATAGCCTTCTCTTGATTTCCCGTGGCTATGGGAGTTTTGCTGCCCCACATAGGCTTGAATGGAACTGGTTTTGGACAGCCATAGGAAGCCTCGGCCGCCCATTGCTGTCTCTACCTTTCAAATTGCCTGAGAAGGTTTATTAGATGGTAGCCAATGTGAATTGACTGATGACATTTTGAAATTCATAACAAGAACCCCGTTACTGTCCATGTAGAACCTAAAAAGATGCATCTCCCCCAATCCAATTAATCTTTTCGAGCCACTGTTCTGGTAACCCTTTACAAAGGACTTGAAATCCGCAACCTCTTATATAAACTCTGGCATAAATGATAGTTCCTGAGACTGCATAAAGGCTTTCATGAGGTCAGCAACTACAAAAGTGTTCGTATTTTTCAAGGTTTTAGAGAGATGGTTGAAATAAGCATCATTGTCCTTGTGAGTGTATCCAACTAGTAGAAAACCAACTTGAATTTCCTTAAAGACCCCTCATGTAGTAAGCAAGGACAAAAATGCCATAAGTGTTGAAGAACATGTACATATTAGTGTAGACCATGTCCATTCAGCCCTAGGAGTAGCATTAGACACTTAGTTAGTGTTAGAGTTCATTGGGTATTGCTCATAGTCAAAGGCAGCCCATAGTGGTTAGTTATCCCACATGGTTTGTGGATAACTATGCAAGGCTTCTTACTTAAGATCAGCCCCCTCATGGATCTTTGTATCTTCCTACCATCTAAGTAAAGCCTTTCTTCCATTCACTACATTGTAATCTCAATAGGTTATGGGCCCACGCACTTGGAGTTGCGCTTAAGGGAGAAATTCAAATCATTTGGAGGAGATCTTGGAGCTTGGAGGAGCAACCAGCCATTTGTCACTTTGTCACCTACAAACCATATGGTGTGAGTCATTTTTCAAAAGAAAGCTTTGAAGTGCATTTAAAAAAAAATTCTTTTGGGGCTTTTGTTGGCTTATTTGTGAGGTTTTGAGTACATTTGGGTGAGAGGTTGCTCATGGTAGTAATCAGACCTAGTTAGGGCTGGTTGCATGCTCCATATTTGAGTTTGTGCTTAAAAGTGTACATTGAGAGCCATTGAGGGCTGATTGTGCACTTGGGTGCATTGTTGATTGTGATTGTGGCAATTTTAATCTAGTGAGAGTCCTTTGTGAGCCTTGGAAGCATCATTGAGTTGCTTAAGGTGCTTGCCATCCATTGAGGGCTGATTAGTGCCCTTGTGAGTGAGTGAGGCAAATTAGTGGACATTGTAAACCTTTGAGGGCTGATTTGTACCCTTGTGAGTGAGAGAGGGTTGATTTGTGCCCTTGTGAGTGAGTGAGGGCTGATTTGTGTCCTTGTGAGTGAGAGAGGGCTGATTTATGCCCTTATGAGCTTTGTGGAGTAATTGAGAGCCAATTAGGGTTCTTTGGTGACTTGGTGATCCAACTAGGGGTGTTGGAGGCCAATTGCTATCCTTGAGGTGCTCATTGTGAGTAGTAGCTTCCATCTAGGGCTGATTGGAAGTCTTGAGCTCCTTGTAGGGTGGAGTACCCTAATGTGAGGAGCATTGTGAGTTTGCTTACTGATTGGAAGTAGCACTAGCCCATGATGTCCATGTGGTGGCTTTGAGCTTCATTAGGGGCTGAATTAGTGTTGAGAGGAGGTGATGCACTTGTGAGGAGTGTTTGGTCGTTCTTAGGGCTTTGGGGAATCTTGGAAGGTCCTTGTAAGGACTGATTGGTGCCATTTCAGTCCAATTGGCTTCCAAGGGATTGTTTGAAGGCTGAATTGAGTTTGTCAACTTTCCAAGACACTTGGGGTGCTGCCAACAAGTGGGAGGTGCTTCACCATGGAATCAAGTGGAGGAGAAGGCGTGCGCATCATTGACAAGTTCAATGGGGAGAACTTTGGCATGTGGAAGTTCCAGATGGAGATGATCCTTGCGGAGAAGGACTTGTGGGAGGTGGTGGATGGGAGTGAGGAGCCTCCAAGTGAAGATGCGGATCTGAAGACCAAGAAGGCCTTTGAGAGGAAGGAGAAGAAGGCCTTTGCTCTCATTGCCATCAACCTTGTGGACCGCCAAATTGCTGACATTTGACATTGCAAGGGACCAGCCCAAGCATGGACCACCCTTTGCAACATCCACGAGACCAAGAGCCTCTCCAACATCCTCTTTCTTCGATGCAAGTTCTTCACTAGCAAGATGCAAGACGAGGATGACATGTTGGATCACGTCAACAAGATCAAGGCCCTTGCGGATGAGTTGGCTTGTTTGGAGGCGCCCGTGACGGATGGGGATGTGGTGATGACCTTGTTGGAGAGCTTGCCCCCATCTTATGAGCTCCTCATCACCACATTGGAGACAAGGCCCACCAAGGAGCTGACCATGGAGTTTGTGACCGCCCGCTTGATGCATGAGATGACCAAGCGCAAGGCGAATGAGTCCCAAGGGGAGGGATTAGCCCTTGTCTCAAGACATGGCAAAGGAGGCAACACCAAGGCGTTTAAGGAGACAAAGACGTGCTTCAAGTGTAACAAACTGGGCCACATTGCCAAGCATTGTAGGAGCAGCCAAGCCAAAGACAAGGAGAGTGCACACCAAGCTTCCAAAGAGGAGGAAGAGGAGGAGTTTGCCTTTGCCACCCATGGAGGAGGGGAGAAGGCCAACATGTTCACTTGGATTGTGGACTCGGGGGCCACTCAACATATGACCAGCCATCGAGATGCCTTCCACACCTATCAGCCCATTTTGGGGAAGAAGATTTATTTGGGAGACAATGGCATGGTGGAGGCCCTTGGCATGGGGGAGATCCTAGTGGA
Organism: Neckera pumila; assembly: GCA_963969595.1. Lineage (NCBI taxonomy): Eukaryota > Viridiplantae > Streptophyta > Bryopsida > Hypnales > Neckeraceae > Neckera > Neckera pumila. The sequence goes on from OZ018418.1 coordinate 6,650,863, forward strand.
GGTGCAAGTGAAGGGAGAGACCAAGAGGATCCAAATCCGGGAGGCACTCCATGTCCCCAAGTTGCATGCCAACTTGCTTTTGGTGAGCAAGTTGTCTTTGGGAGGTTTGAAAGTGCAATTCAACACGGTGGGGTGTATTGTGAGGGCACCAAGTGGAGTTGTAATTGCATCAGCCCCTCGTGAGGGAAATTTGTACAACCTCCATTTCACCAAGGTGAATGGCACTTCCGTGGCTTGTGTTGCCCAAGGATCAGCCCATGAAGACCTTGTGGAGCTTTGGCATAGGAGGCTTGGGCACTTGAATGTGAAGAGCATGAAGAGCCTCCAACACATAGTGAAGGGGCTGAACCTCTCTTCTTGCAAGCATGATTGGAGTTCTAGGGTGTGCAAGGGGTGCATTGAGGGCAAACAAGCAAGGCAGCCCTTCCCCAAGGATGGAGCAACCCGGGCCACCAAGCCATTGGAGCTTGTGCATTCGGATGTGTGCGGGCCGATGAAGACCACAACCATAGGAGGAGCAAGGTATTTTTTGACCTTCATTGATGATTTCTCTCGCAAGATTTGGGTGTATATGCTGAAGTGCAAGAGTGAGGTGTTTGGGCGTTTTGAGACTTGGAAGGCCCTTGTGGAGGTCCAATCTGAGTGCAAAGTGAAGGTGCTGCGATTGGACAATGGAGGGGAGTATGTGTCCAAGGCCTTTGAGGAGTACTTGAAGGCCCATGGCATTGAGCACCATACATCAGCCCCTTGTAAGTTTTGGGTTTAGGAGTAATGCTTAAAAATTAAATATATGCGCACAACAATTCAAAATGGCAAGGAAGTATCTGTTAGTAATGATTGTACAAAAAAACTGGATGGTGGTGTACAGATAGGTGTATGTGAGCAAAAATTGTACAAAGAAGCACCGGGTGAACGCTCCTTTTTTTCAAATTACAAAACAGTATGCGCAAAGAGACTACTGCTATTAAAGTATATAAGGTAATAGAAGTATATTACAAAGAAATTCATCCTCAAATATCTCTAATCCTCTTCTTCCCTAAATCAATGTAAGCTAGCCCTAATAGTAGCGATGCTGTCGTTACTTATATCATAGGTAACCTCCCCACCTTTTCGCTTGCTTGGCTTTGGAATCATACCAAATTTACCATGTACCATAAGATGTGCATCAATATGGGCTGGTTGGGAGTTGCCTAAATATACGTATCCATTATTCTACTTTTGATAGTAAGTACCCTGTATGATGAAATCTCTAGCTTCAAACTCAGGACCCCAAGCACATTTGAACCCGTGATCAACCTCATACTTCTCCTTGGTGCACTGTGAAACAAGAAACTCCACTCCCTTAATATTGCCCTCCACAGCAGGGACAGCAAAGTTGTCACCTGGCCGAATGAAATTGCCAAATCCCTTGCCTTCCACGGTCTCCTTCCAATCCTCATCATCTAGAACTTCATGGCCCGCCATGTGGTCAACGACTTCTTGGAGATCGTATGGCTTCAACTTTACCAAATCCTAGTTCTCGACATGGGACTTGTTCACGCAGTTGACAAAATTGCCTTCAAAGCAATAGGTGCAGAAGCACAATAGTTTGCAAACAAAGAGTTGCGTTGGGTCCGCAACAGCAAAGGAGTGGATTGAATGCAAGGCCTGGGAACCTTGGACAGTTTCACAATGGTAACTGCGCTTCCTTGTAACGTCCTTTGGTATTTCCCAGAAGTATCTCTGGACTTCTTTGATGCTGGTCTTCTTGAAGTTTGTGTCAACTGTCCCTTCTATTGTCTCGTTCAAGAAAGACACTGCATCATGGGCGTTTTGCATCCTCCTCCATGTGTTGTGTAGCTGAGACTGACTTAGAGCACGCTTCACAACAGCACCAGCTCCGTTCCACTCTCCCTTCCCGTGACCTGTTCCGAAAAAATTCCAATTCATAGTGCAGCCATTTGTGGCGTCAAGAACTCTGGCCACAAAATAAAAAGGTCGGGCACCCTTGAATTGCCCCGCACAGCCGTCGGACCACACTACATGGTGCTTTGGTCGAATACCTATTGAGGTATGTATAGAAATGAGCACACTCCGTAACATTTATAAATGCAGTACCAAATCAGTATAGAGCGTACTGATTATAGTACACAAACATCATAGTCAAAGAGTTCCTTGCCACCTACAATTAACTCTTATGTAAGATCTTGGCATGTAGCGTGAATGAAAGAATGATACAATAAATACAAAACTTGGGGCAATACCTTGAGACTCTAGCCATTGCTAATGTTGCATCATGCAATGGTGAACAAAAAGAGAATTGTGCTTTTATCATCGGTTATGTACAAATGGGATTCCTGCACCATAACTCCGTCTGGTTTAAACTAATACGTGATGTAGACAAGGATACTAATCTATGTGGAGCACCAGTATATGCTTTGGATCTGATTTTGAATCTCAAAAGTGTAGTTCTCAGCAAAATCAATATGATACAAAATCACATCTTTGCCCAAACTCTGCATAGAACGCTTGCAATGGTCGCCCTGCCACCTTGCAATGAAGTTGTGCTTCACAAATTGGAGCAATTTAGACTTGAAGTATTCAAAGAACACTTGTGGAGAGGTCTCTTTGTATATTCCAACCATCCTCTTTTGGAACTTTCCATCTCGTGTCACCCCAATGATTTCATTCTCAAAACACTTCTAGGTGACATTTGAAGACAATGATGACTCAGATGGGCAGATCGGAAGCTTCGAAATACCACAGTTTGCACAGGTACCCATGACAGATTGCAGAGCATGCCACTCTTTGTTCTCAGGCTTAGGGCAAATGATGTCTTGCTACAACGTTGTTGTACCTGCATATGTCTTCAGATACGCCTTACACTTTGCTTCTTCTTCCAGTCAAAAGAGGCACACATCACATACACATTGGTAGTTCTTTAAGAAGTGGATTTCCTTTGTGCCATCCCGAATCCAATTGAACCCCTCCCTGAGCATGTCGATCTCCACGTGGTATCTACAACAGCAGACGTTCTTCTCATTGCACGCTCTAACAAAGTAAGGCTTTAGTTTCTCAAAGGATCTCTGTTTGATAGGCACGTCTGGGTGCGCCACCTGAAACCAATGGTAGAGTGCGGCCTACAAGAATGCAAAAAATTTATGAGAAATGAAAAGAAGTAATAAAAAGAGATAATCAATAGTACAAAGCTTGCACAAAACACATTCTGGATCGGAATACTCAGCAGTATACGTGAAGTACAAACATCCAACAAAGCAGACCACCCGACAACAAAGACTTTTTGAGTATTCGACCGTGAGGCCCACGATATTCTTTGTACATAGTGTACTGTTATTTGTATAGTGTGTACTTAAATTAAGGTAATCAACGTATTGCAGAGTACACATTCAGATCATCAGAGGATTGAGGGAGATACAACAAGATGCATAGCATATATATTGGATGGAAACGATGTCTAGGATTGTATATTTGACAATACAACGGTTATACAAGGTGATGCGACATTGCAATATAATCGATTTGTGCCTGACTTGTGAGCAAATAGTGAGTGTAATGCTTGTCGTATGTATTTGGACTAATCCACTTCTATACAATTTCCTTCCTGTTGGGACTTCCATAGGTCTCTTCTGTCCACCACTTCGTAACGAGGTCTTTAATCTTGCCACGCAGTCCTGGCCTCTTTCTACGTCTTATAAGTGCAAAAGATGAACCTTGCAATTGTATACTACTTTGACGGGTTATAGCCACCTTTAAATTGGATGGTGAACTTTCAAAACCCGTGACAAAGCTTTGGTGTTTGTAACCGGGCAACTAGATATAGCCGCATCTAGGAGAACAACCTTCCTAGCAAGCATATCTACTGATTGAACACCCTTCACAGCGTCCAACTCCAACTGATAGTTTTTTAGGAATTCTAATTGAGCCTTGGCATCCTGCCTACGAGGATAATATTCAGGAAGAAATAGAGAAATATATTCATCCTCCAAAAAATTCTCCATAATTTTTAACCTAGAAGATGCCTCCGAACAACCTTGCATCTTCATTTTGAAAAAATCCACAATTTTGGACAAAACCTCCGCAACCTGTCGTGAAGACATCTCCCTTCCAAACTCCAAATCATCCTGCACAACAAGCAACCTTGCTACTTCTTCTCTCTCCCTTAACAACTGTCTACGTTTACGTTGCCTCTCTGCTTCCCCGTCTCTTAGACCCTCCTTCACCACATTGTGATCCTCCACCACATTGTGATCCTCCACCCTTCTATGAGGTTCCTTCCTCTTGAACCCGGCATGTCTCTCTCCAAGTCTTCTATTTGCCATTAACTGAAACTGGAAGTTACCGCAAACCTTCACAAGACAACTGTAAACTCAAACAATGAAAGCCATTGAAGCATCGAAGCACTAGCTGAGGCGCCCAAATTCACAAATCCATTACCTGAGTTTTCGGGTCCTTTGTCAGAGTATCGAAAAAACCGCCGGAATACGGGGCATTCAAAATGTTGTACACATTGTACTCTTTGTACTTGTTTGTATATTGGGCCAAAGGAGCAACCGTAGCGTGCGATCATTCTCATATTCCATACAAGCAAAAATATGACTCACAAGAGTCACATTCTGTACAAGCAAAAATGTGACTCACCGTAGTCATATGCCACATCAGCCAAAATATGACTTGCTCTAGTCATATATCATGTCATCCAAAAATATGACTCAACAAAGTCATATTCCACAAAGGATTTTTTTATATGTCCAGGTAGGTCATAAGAAAGTCAAGCCTCCAAGGGTAGTCAACAAATACGCCATGTTGGCAAAATACATCTAAATATGGCTAAATGTACCTCCAATTTATATAACTAAAAAATATGACTCATTGGTAATGACTGGGCGCAGTCATATTGCCAGTCATCTACAGTGATTTTTGGCGGAGTCATATTTTTAGATTTTATGACTCAACACAGTCATATTTTGCAATCATAAAACATCATTTTTGTTTTAGTGTAAGTTTCACAAACATGGCAAAGTTTTGACCTTAGGTGTTAGAAATAGCTTAGCATTTTGGCAAAAATCACAAACACGACAAAGCTTTGACCTTAGGTGTTAGAAATATCTTAGCATTTTGGCAAAAATCACAAACATGGCAAAGCTTTGAACCCATGTGTTTTACTAGAATCAAAAATCCCAAAAAATTAGTACTCTACCAAGTTTTGACTTAGTGATGCCCATTTAGAAGTTAATATGGAGTTTGTTACTTTTTGTATATTTTGGTAAAGAAAACCCCATTCGAATTTTGAACCAGTCTAAGAACTTCCAATTTTGAACCAGTCTAGGGCGACTCCCAATGTTGAACCAGTCCAGGGCGACTCCCATTTCGAACCAGTCCAGGCAACTTCCTAATTTCAAACCAACCTAGGGACTGCCAGTTTCGAACCAATCCAGGGCAATTTCCCAATTTTTAACCAGTTCAGGCGGCCCCCCAACCAACCCGACCAAGGCCAACCGGCAGGGTCTCCCTAGTCGCGCCGCGACACCTAGACTGCTGACAGGGCGTACAAGGGATCCGGCCATTCAAGTGGAGACACGTGGTGTGCGAGGGAAAGGGGTCCAGGTACTGGCTCCTGACTTGTGTACTGGCTCCCGAATTGCCCTGCCTGCTTTAGGCTGCAAATTGGCTTGCTCTGGCCTTGGCCCCAAATTTGGATTTTTTTATGTTGGAACTTAAAACTTGAAGGCTAAATAAACACTCACCCCACAAGGATTTCAAAAACCATTTGGCATTCTAAGAATGTCTAAACGTTGCTTTAGTCAACTAGAATTAGCAAATAGAAACAAGAGTTAGGAAAAGGAAATAGGATAGGATAGGAAGAGAATTTGCTATCATTCTAATGTTGCTCAATTGTCACACTTAGAAGACAAATAGGATAGAAATAGGCAATCTCATAGACACTCTTCAAACTCTCCAAACTCCAAGAGGTAGAATTCACATTGCAATTAAGAAATGAAGAAACCATAGAGAAGTTGAAGAAAAAGCTTAGAAGTGGATAGGATTAGGAGAAATCTTAGGAAAAACACTTGGGACCATTAGAAGAAGGATAGAATAATAATTGACTTGAGAATGGATAGAAGGTCAATTATTATTTTCCATGCCAAGTCAACTCTTGGAATAGTTAGAATAATTGAGTTAAAATAGTGTTAGAAAAAAAGGAAGAAGTAGAAATAGAAAGAAAAAGAGTTCAAATTGTCAAAACTTGTACCAAAACCCCAACTTTAAGTGGTGAGCAAAAATCTATACTACATCCGAAGATGGCAGGAGTATCTTGAGGAGCTACTCTACAGCATGGTGGGATTAGGATAAAACTTTACGAAGTGAAAACTTAGAGGTGGAAGTAGATAGAGGTAACTTAGGGTGTCTCCAAACCAAATTAACTTTGGGAGATACCAAATTCACCTAGCCCAAACAAAACGATGAAACTTGAAACAACTATTGGATGAAGTTAAAAACAATCTAACCATCTAGGTCCAAATTGAATCTTTGGACCCCGAATCAGACTTTATGTAATAATCTTGAATTGAAATAAAAGTGGGAACCAGTAAGAAACCACATCAGACCTTTAGTAAAATTATCAAGTAAAACTGGAAGTGGAACCAATAGGAAACCATGGATGAAGTTTGAGGAACTGAGTAGCAGTCAAACTTCATTCGTTCACAACTTCTGCTAGAAGTGTTCAATTTCAGTAAATTTTAGGTTTTTGAAAATGGCATGAAGCCCTCTATCACCTAAAATTATTAAAATTAGACTATAGCCTAAGAAATTCCAAGATCCTTGTGGTCAAATAGTTTACACCCTTTGGTTATTATTAGCCATAGATCAGGATGTTTGAGGCCCTTTTTGAGAAGGCAGCAACAAAATTTTTGAAGAACCATAAGATACAATTGAAATACAAGTCTAAAAAAGTTTTAACTGATGCAAGACCTAATGATGTCATACCTTCTCATTGGCCAAAAATAGTAGGTCTTACACAAAAATCATCGGAGCACCCCATATCAAGTGATTCCATATACATCAGGGTTGTCTTGTCTGACATATTTAGGGGGTTTGGTGTCGTATAGGACGTCTGATGTCGCGTGTTGTATAAAACAAAGTGTCGGACAAGCATCGCATCCCGTCGCATAAGGGTAATATATTTTATCCCATGGTAATTCGATTTAGGCTACGTGGCAAGCTTTAAAAATTGACGTGGAAATCTAAAACCATGTCAGCAGGGCAATTGCGGGTGGAGGCACATGTAGGTGGGGGCACATGCGGATGGATGAAACAGTGACCGCGAGTGAAGGGCAAGTACAAAGATGGCAACCGCGGGTGGATAAATGGGCGACCGCGGGTGAAAAGGCGACCACGGATGAGTGAAAGGGTGACCGTAGATGAAGGGGCAAGTGCATGTGGCGAACGCGGGTGAAGGGGCGAATGTTTGCAGGCGACCATGGATAAAGGAGCAAATGCTTGTGGGCGACCACAGGTGAAGGGGCGAGCGCATATGGGCAACCGCGGGTGAAGGGGCAAGTGCATATAGGCGAGTGCAGGTAAAAGGAGAATTGTAGGAGAAAAAATCCAATCTCTTTCAAATTTAATCTTCTTCAAATCCAATCTCTTTCAAATTCACTCTTCTTCAAATTCAATCGCTTTTGAAAAGGCAAAAATTGCAAAAATTAGGTTAAACTATGATTTGATTATGATGAATCTTTGCAAATTGCAAATAATTTAAAAGAAGCATTTAATTAAATCTTTATATTTTTTTAAATGAAATATCAAAGTGAAAAATAATACATGATTACAAAAATTCTTTGAGAACTGCAAAATATAAAAGACCTTATCGAACTCTTCACTTTTTATTTTCTATTTTTAAAATCAACATGACAAATAAATTATAATTAGGAAGAGCTGAGGAATCTTGGAAAATTGCAAAAATTAAAGGTTAAAATTTTTACTTAATTCTCCTTCCTTTATATTGAATTTTTAAATCAATGTGACAAATAATACTTGAATAGAATGAGTTAGTGAGAATTGCAAAAAATAAATGAGGAAGATTTTCATTTTAATCTCCATCTATTATTTTATTTTTACAAAATTAAATTGAAAATACTTCATATTAAAAAGGAGCTTAGAAAAATTACAATAAATAAAATAGAAAATTTTTCATTTAAATATCTATCCGTTATTTTTATTTATTTATTTAATTCAACGCCACAAATAATACATGAGAAAGGTGTTATTTTGTAAATTGCAAACATAATTGAATATATTCTTTTTAATCTCCCCCATATAAATTTTATAAAAAATTCTACGTGACAAATAATACATAAATAGGATCATTTATTGAATATTGTAAAAAATAAATGGGGGAGTTCTCAAGTTCTTGTTGAAATTTGTACCTTTTATTTTATTTTTAAGATGAACATGAAAAATTATTCAAAATTAAAAGGACTCTTTCAAAATTACAAAAGTAAATAGAGACTTTCTTAATTAACTTGCTACCATTTGTTTTTATTTTGAAATCAATCTTATTAATAATATATAAATAGGATGATTCTTTGAAGATCTCAAAACATAAATGGAGTAGATCTTACTTTACAATTCCACCCATTACTTTTAATCTATAACATCAGAGTGACAAATAATTTGTTATTAAGAAGAATTTTGAGAATTGTTGAAAACGAAAAGAAATTTTTACTTAAAGCTCCATTTTTTATTTCTTTTTTAAAAATCAATATGATAAATTATTCAAAATTGAAAGGACTCTTTAAGAATTGCAAAAACTATAAGAATAAGTTCTTAAGTAATTCAACACCCTTAATTTTTACTTTTAAATCAACATGACAATTAATATTTGAATTTAATGAATTTTTGAAGATTCCAAAAAATAAATAGAAGAGATTACATTCAAAATTTCCACCCATTATTTTTTAATTATAAATCAAAATGACAAATCATCATCATTAGCAGTCTTATAGAATTGGAGAAATAAATGGAAATGTTTTTACTTCAATCTCAACCTTTATTATACATTTTAATTATCAACATGACAAATCATTGATGATTATAAGGGCTCTTAGAAAATAGTTAAAAATCAGAAAGATAACTTTTTTCTCATATCACCACAATTTATTTTTTAAATCAATGCAACATTTTACTCATGATTAGGAAGATTCTTTGAAAAGTGCAATACTAAATGAATAAGGTCTTACTCATTTTTCTACCATTAAATTTTTTATTTTTAGATCAATTTGATTAATGATTCAGGAGTAGGATGATTCTTTGAGAATTGTAAGACTTCAAGGATAAGTTCTTATTTAAATCTCCACCCTAAAGTTAGAATTTTTAAAATCAACATGACAATTAAGTGATTTGTAATTAGGAATTAGAAATACTCTTTGACAACAGCCCAAAAAAAGAAGGATAGTTTGAATTTAAATCTCCACCTTTACTTTTTATTTATATAATCAAAGTAACAAACACGTTATAATTATAAAGACTCTAAAAGAATTGTAAAAAATAAACAAGGAAGTTGTTACTTCAGTAGTTAAATCTCCACAATTTAGTTTTCACTTTTAAATCCAACATGACAAATATTCATTATAAAGACTCTATGAAAATTGCAAAAATCATAAAGGAAAATTCTTACTTCAATTTCTACCTTTTACTTTTATTTTAGATCAATGTGACAAATAATTCAACCGTGTAAGGACTCTTTGAGAATTGCAAAAAAATAAAAAGGAAGTCTCACCTAAATCTCCACCCTTTACTTTTCACTTAAAATTCAATATGGAAAATATCTCCTGATTAGAAAGAATCTAACAAAATTAAATGAAGTGAAGTTTTACTTCAATCTCCACCTTTTATTTTTATTTTTAGATCAGTGTGACAAATAATTCAACCGTGTAAAGACTCGTTGAAAATTGCAAAATAATAAAAAGGAAGTTCTTACTTAAATCTCCACCCTTTACTTTTTACTTAAAACTCAATATGGAAAATAATTCATGATTAGAAATAGTCTAAGAGAATTGCAAAAATTAAATAGTGAAGTTTTTACTTCAATCTCCATCTTTTATTTTTATTTTTAGATCAATATGACAAATAATTTAAACATATAAGGACTCTTTGAGAATTGCAAAAAAACATAAAAAAGAAGTTTTTACTTAAATCCGTATTCTTTATTTTTCACTTAAAATTCAATATGGAAAATAAGTCATGATTAGAAAGAATCTAATAGTAAAGTTTTTACTTCAATCTCCACCTTTTATTATTATTTTTAGATCAATGTGACAAATAATTAACAATTATTAATTATTAATTAATTTTTGAGAATTGCAAAAAAAAAAATAGGAAGTTCTTACTTAAATCTCCACCTTCTAATTTTCACTTAAAAATTCAATATGCAAAATAACTCACGATTAGAAAGAATCTAAGAGAATTGCAAAAAATAAATAGTGAAGTTCTTACTACAATCTCTACCTCTTATTTTAATTTTTAGATCAATGTGACAAATAATTCAAATGTATAAGGATTCTTTTAGAATTTATAGGAAATAAATCTCTACTTTTGAAATCTTATTTTTAAAATGAAAGTGAAAATAAGTGTATGAGTAGTATAATTCTCTAAAAATTACAAAAAATAAATTGGTGCTAACCTACTTCACTCTTCACCCTTATTTTTTTACTTTTAAATCAATATGGATGCATGAATCCTTGAGAATCCCAAAAAACCCCGGACAAGTTCTTATTTAAATCTTCACCTTTTATTTTTTACTTTTAAAATCAACATGACAAAAAAATTTGATTAGTAGCACAAGGAAAAAAATGAAAACATTAAAAGAAAATTTTTATACCTAAATCACTACCTTTTATTTTTTATTTGTATATTCAAAATGACAAACAAATCATGAATAGGAAAGATCTTAGAGAATTTCAAAGAATAAAGAAAAAAGTTCTTACTTAAATTTTGATCTCCTATTTTTTTTTTTATAAAATTTATGTGACAGTGTCAAATGAATTGAAAAATATAAAGGAGTGAGTTCTTATTTAAATCTTAATGCTTTATTTTTAAAGGATACTGGCTTTTTGTTTACTTTATATTACTCCTTCTTTAATTGCTACACATGTCAAACCTCCTCACATGTACTCCTTGAAGGAGAAAAAATATCTTTTGAAGGAGATTTAATTTTTTTCCCTATCTAACGCAGCCACCACTATTTTTAGCTATCTATTTTCTAACCAAAAACAAACCTCTCTATGTATCTATTCTTGACAAGTATATTTCGAATGAAGGAGTCCACCAAATGTCCATTAAACCATTTCCTTACATAATTGCAATTGATTGATGGTTGTTTCTCTAGATTCTGCTTTTATGACCTTTGATCTTTTTGTAGTAGTACCACGCGCGGTTGCCCCATGAGCGGTCGTCCTTACTTGCATGCACAGGAAAAAATTATTTCCAAAGACATTGAGCCATTTTTCACTTTGCGGTCGCCTACTACAAGCAGTCGCCCCACCATCCGTGGTCGCCTCATCCGCACACGCCTTTAATAGGAAAAATGTCCTTCCAAAGACATTGAGCTTGTTTCCTCTTTGCGATCGCCTACAACAATTGGTCGCCCCACCACCTGCGTCTGCCTCATCCGCACGCGCCCTTTGATAGGAAAAATGTCCTTCTAAAGACATTGAGATTTTTTCCCCTTTGCGGTTGCCTACTACAAGCAGTCGCCCCTCCACCCCGCGGTTGCCTCTTCCGCATGCGTCCCTTGACAAGAAAAATGTCCTTCCAAAGACATTGTGCTTTTTTCCTCTTTGTGGTCGCCTACAACAAGCGGTTGCCCCACCACCTGCAATTGCCTCATAAACATGCGCCTCTTGACAAGAAAAATGTCATTCCAAAGAAATTGAGCTTTTTTCCTCTTTGCGGTCGCCAACTACAAGTGGTTGCCTCATACGCATGTGCCCCTTGACAAGAAAATTGTTCTTCCAAAGACTCTGAGCTTTTCTCCAATGGGCAATTGCCCTACTACTAGCGGTTGCTCCACCACCTGTGGTTGCCTCATCCGCATGCGCCCTTTGACAGGAAAAATGTCCTTCCAAAGACTTTGAGCTTTCTTCCTATATGCAGTCAACTTACTACAAGCGGTCATCCCTTGAGAAAAAAAAATCTTTTACTAGACATTGTCCTATTCTAGTTATCTTCATTTGCCTTTTTGAAGTCGCCCCACCCTCACACGCCCCTTGAAAGAGACAAGATTCTTTTTAAGATTGAAGAAGCATTTCTCTACAATAATCAATTATGAATTATTCATTATAGTCTCCCTAATCATGAACAATTGGTTGTGTTGATTTTTTTTGAAAAGAGCGAATATTTAAGTAAGAAACTGTCCATTTATTTTTTGCAATTCTCAAAGATTTCATACTATGAATAATTTTTCATTTTATTCTATAAATAAATTTTTTTTTTGAAAATTTAGATACAAACTTCTCCACTTTTTTTTTGGAAATTTCCAAGACTCATTCTACTCAAGTATTGGTAGTCACATTGATTAAATAATATAAAACAAAGTATAGAGATTTTAGTAGTAACTTCCTTGTTTATTTTTGGAAATTTTCCAAGAATAATTTTTATCATGGATTATTTGCTACTTTGGTTCTATAACAAAAATCATAGGGTAGAGATTAAGTACAAATTTCCCTATTTATTTTAGGATTTTTGAAAGACTCATTCTATTTAAGTGTTATTTGTCACAATGATTTAACTCCTAAAGGCCCTAGGCCTTTTTTCTGCAAAAAAATACTCAAAACAGCCATTTCCATAGCAAAGAGCAAAAAAATTTGAAAATTGTTATTTTTTTGCACATCTAATTGTAAGATCTTACACCTTAATAGTATAAGAATGTGTGGGAAAAATTTCAGAATTTTTGAGTGCACAAATTGCAAGATTTATGCGTTTAAAGTGAAAAAAACAAATTTTTCAGCACATTGTGGGACAAGATTTTTGGACTTTGAGTATTTTTAACTTAAAATTTTTGCACGACAGAGTTTTGAGCTTCCAATGTTTATAGTGGAGAATTGAGTTGAGAATCTAGCAAAAAAACAAATTCAAAAAAAGGTAATTTTCATTATTAAAAAAATTGTTAGTAGAAGTAGGTACGAGACAGAAGGAAAATCTAAAATATTAATATATTTTATATAGAATTGAAAAGCACTAATTCCAATTGTGAAATTGCTCTAGCAAAAAAACTAAACCATGTGGGCCTTTTTTTGTAGAAAAATTGTAAAAGTTGCATTCAAAAAATGAATTCTATGGAGTACAAGTTATTTTTTCAAGAAGATGCTCCAAGTGTCCAAAAAACAAGATTGTCCATAACTTTCTCATAAAAAATCCAAATGAAATGAATAAAAGCTTTCTAGATAGACAAAAATATAATCTATAAGAAAAGAACTTATTAAAAAAAAAAATTCAAATTTTTTTTATTGCCCCTTGAACGCTGTTTTGAGCTTATTTGGGCATAATTTTTTTCCCGGGCACCAATTGAAAAAAAAAATATATTTCCATAAAGATTAGCAGTTTTTCTATTTTCCAAAAAAGTTTCAAAAAATTACAACAAAAATTCAGCCTGCAGGTACCTATCCGAAATCCCATTTGTCTCCCAAAAGGACAATGGTCCTTTAGAGGTTAATAATAAGAAATAAAAGGTGGAGATTTAAGTAAGAACTATTCTATAAGATTATTTTTGATCATGAATTATTTTCACTTTGATTTTTGAAATATAAAATAGAGAATGGAGATTTAAACAAGAACCTCTTTATTAATTTCTAGAAATTTTCAATGATTCATCCTTTTCAAGTACTATTTATCATGTTGATTTAATAATTAAAAATGAAGTGTAGAGATTTAAATAAAGAACATCCTATTTATTTTTTGCAATACTCTGAGATTCTTTCTATTATTGAATTATTTGTCACTTTAATTTTATAAGTAAAAATAACAGAGAGACCTTTAATAAGAATTCTTCCATATACTTTTTGGAATTTTTAAGGACTCATTCTACTCAATTTTTTATTGTTATATTGATTTAATAACAAAAGATATTATGTAGAGATTTAAGTAAGAACTTTCCTTATTAAATTACTATATTTTTGCAATCCTCAAAGGATCTTCCTAACTTTGAATGACTTGTCACATTGATTTGAAAACAAAATAAATAAAGGGTGGACATTTAAGAACTTCTCCATTTATTTTTTTCAAATTTCAAGTAATCATCCTACTCGTGCAGTATTTGCCATGTTGATCTAAAATTAAAAAAAGAAAGGGTGGACATTTAAGCATGAACTTTAATTCTTATTTATTTTTTATCTCTCCAAGGCTCTTTATCAGGATTTATGTTTTACTTTGATTTTATAAAATGAAATAAAAAACGAAGATTTGCATAAGAATTTTTTCAATTGGTGTTTGAAAGCATTAGTTATGCCACCCTAAGCCAAAAATGGAGGTCAACGAGTATCAGAGAAATCACAAAAAATCAAAACTAAGTTTCTAAATTTTTTTCTTCAAATATTGTATTTTTGTCTATGTACATGTGAAACTTTTATTCATTCTATATGGATTAGTAATGATAAAATTATGGACGATATATTTTTTTGGGCAAACAAAGAAGCTTCTTGAAAAAATAACATACTAGATTTCATTTTTGAGTGCAATTTTCACAATTTCCATAATTTTGTTTTGTCAGGGTTTAATTTGCTTCCTAGAACAATTGTTCCATTAGAATTATTGTGTTTCAATTCCATCTTAGAGCTATCAATAAATTTATTATTTTGTTCAATCTTGGACCTGCTTCTACTTAACAATTACTTAATTTCTAAAGGCTTAAGTGTTCCCTTGAGGGACACTTGGGACTTCAGGCAAGCTTGTTCAAACTTTATATTCAATGTGATTTTTTCAAACTTTTTCTGAGCGTGTAGTTTCTCATAAGCTTTGCATGGATACAAATTTCGTCAAAATCCGACTTATTCTCAAGAAGTTATGAACATTTGAATAAAAAGTTTAGTTTGTTGTATTGCTGCCCCTCAACAATCTGCTTTTGATTCCCGAGGGGCAGCAGAGGTGGCAAGAGAGGAGAGTTAGGCTATTGTTGTGCTTATTGGGAGGTCACATTAGGCTTTAGAAGCTTCTTAAAGTTAGAGATTTTGAGGTTTTCCATATTTTTTTCTTCCTACTTTCCAAATATAAGTGCCTCTTTCAATCCACCGTTCCGATTTTCTATTTCTAAAAATATGTGGTGGGAAAATTGATTCAAAAATGGACTAGTGTATTGTCAATTCTTGGGACATTGTGGCAAATATTAATTTTTTTGAATGTCTTCCTTTTCTTGGATTGCCTTGATAATTGACATGCACATGCCTGATATGTTTTCCATAAGGGAAAATTTTAAATTCAAGGTTTGTAGTGGAAAAAAATTCAGCAAACGGCGGTCAAAGGGATCTGAAATTTTTGGGCACAGTGAAAAAAAAAAAAAAGACTTTGAATGCAAATATCTTTTAATCTTTACCAAACCTCACAAAAATTTTAGCACATGTTTTCATATAAGTGAACTACAAGATCCTATGTTTACATTCCCAAGAAATCAAATTTTCAAACTTTTTTTGATGAATGCTCTAGAAATGGCAAATTTGGGTATTTTTTGAGTTAGAAAAGGCCTTGGGCCTTTAGGTTAAAGAATGAAAATCAAGTGTTCTTTTTTTGGAATTTTTTCCAAGACTTTCAATTCAATTCTTCAACACAAAATATTTTTAATCCAAAGTTTATAGTGCAAGATTTTTCTACAAATGGCAGTCAAATTTAGCTGTAATTGCAAGCCAAAGTTCAGAATTTTTTTTTCCAACTTTGGATGCTAATATCTTCCAAACTTGTAGATAGGTGTTTCTTCTATTTTTCTTAGTTTTTTAGTATGTGTTTTTGACGTTTTTGACTGGCTGTATGTGTATTTGTGTGCCAATTTGGAAGTTTTGTCTTGTAAATAGCCAAATTGGAGTCCTTTTCCAGTGAAGATTGATTAATTGAGTGGGTCCTAGTTGGTTTAATAATGGCTAATTGGTTGCGGTTTTTGTCCAAGTTGGTATGATTGAGTTCAAGGGGGTCTCATTCCAAATTGGTTTTGCCAGTGAGTTGTGGATGAATGTGGATGCCAATTTGGATGTTTGGTTTCTGTTCCTATTTGGTTGTGTGTGGCGGTTCCGAGTTGGGGTCTGAGCTGTTAGGTTGGTTATCTCCGAGTTGGTAACTGCCAGTTTTGGGATTCCTATTTGGTTGTCGATTTTGTGGTCATTTCCACCCACTGTTGAGAGCGAGTCCAGTGCAAGTCCCAGCCAAGTTGTGCTGTGTATTTGGTTGTTTGTGTGAGTGTGTTTTGTGTTTGAGTCATGGTTGTGTCTGTGTGTGTCCGAGTCGGAGATGTTTGGTGATATTGGTGTGATGTGAGTGGGTGCTAATTGGAAATTTGTCGTGTGAGGATTGGACATGGAGATCTTTGTTTAAGTGCAGGAAGTTGAAGAGATGATCCAATTTGTGGAAGTTGAGTTTATTGGAGTGGTGATTTCAATTAAGTGAAGAAAGATTCCTATTTGGCGAGAATGAGTGCCAGTGGTGTGTGAAGTTTAAGCAGTTGAAAATTAAATTGAAAGCTTAAGTTAGTGGTGTGAGGTGATTATGAAGTTAAGTCCAAATTGGAGATCAGAAGAGAGGACTTAGAATTAGAGCTTACAGCAGTGTTTAGAGCGCTGTGAATTTTATTAAGCTGTGGAGCTTTTATGTTGTATCAACGGTGATTTGTCACCAAGTTGGTTAAATACAAATCGGAAATATTATGTCAAAATGTGGTGCTGTGATGGATATGTTAAGTGAGAAGTGATTGATTGTGTTTTTATTGATTCCAGTTGGTGGAGTTCCAATTTGGTTGAGTTAGAGTGGGTGCTGTGAAAGTAAAGTTAAATTCCAAATTGGAGATGTGAAGCTTAAACCTTGTCTGGCTGGCTTTCCGATTTGGTTATGCATTGTCATGTGTCATGTGTTTGAATGAAGCCTTTTAACGAGGAGGAGTGACTGAGAATCCAAGTTGGCGATGGAAAATTCTATTTGAAAAGCGAATAATTCCAAATTGGAATATAAGAAATGTCAATTTTGTAATGGTCGGAGTTGTGCAAAAATGAAGTGTGACATGACAAGGGAGCAAGCAAAATCAGTAGGTGGTGGAGTTTAAATTCCAATTCGGAGGTCTGAGGAGCCAGGCGCAGTGAGCACCTGGGTGAGCCGAGTTGAAAGACGGACAGCTCGACTTGGTGGTGGTCCCTATGCCAGTGCGAAACCAAGTTGGTGGAAAGAATATAAAGACCGACTTGGCATTTGGGAGATTGGCTTAACCTCTTTGGATGTTAAAAAAAAATTAATTAAAAATAAGAATATTAAAATTTCAATAGTAAGGAAAATATATATATTTAAATATGGTTAAAGGAGTCTATTTTCTTTCTTGCTTGGTGTTTGTAGTGTCCTATTAGGCTACTAATTGACTAATTAGAAACGAACCTATTAGACAGACCTCCCTGGATCGAACATAAACTATAAGTTGGGTAAATTCCTAGTTGGGTTCCAACGCAATCTACAAAACTGTATGGTCAAACTTCATGAAATTTTTACCACATGATCTTAGACAAATGAAGTACAAGATCTTATGGTTAGATTTTGAAAAAAAGTATTTTTTTATGTATTTTTATAAACGCAGCAGAAGTAGCAGTTTTAAATAGCAATACAAGAGGTCCCCTACAAGAGATTGCCCTACCCGTGGTCGCCCTAAACCCGCAGTCGCTTGTCCTTGTCAAACCTGCATGCACCTCAAAATGTGCAACGCGGATGCCATATGGCATTGAGGTGGAGCAGGTCAAAGGGGGATAACTTTTAGAAAAGTCAAAGGCAATATCGACCTTATTGGATGTCGCGAGGGGTCTACTAGACGTCGTGCAATGTCTAGTTGTTGTGCCGATCGCAATGTCGGGAAAGACAACCCTGATACATATGTCATTGAACGAGAAAGGCAGAAAACCAAATTCTATAAGAAATGAAGGATGCAATGAGTATGTTTTTAAAACGTGAAAAATAATTTTGACAGGTAATGTTTTCTCCTTCGAGAATGCTCATTTGTCATATAATATTAAGAACATATGAAGCGTTGGCTCTGTTTTATCCCTATTAATTGCAGAATGGATGTGCTCAGGCAACAAAGATGAAGATGTCAAGGACCAGTGACAGGACTATTGAGGAAGGGTTCTTGAAGGACAGAGACTTTGTTGAAATGTTGCTAGCAAGGGCGAGATTTGTGGAAGAAATGAGATTTACTGTTTTAATTTCACTTTGACTCCATTATTTCATAATTTTCTACCTTTTTCACTAGAAGATTTTGTTTTTGGAGTTATATTTATGTACGTAAAGTAGGTTCGATTGCTGGGCGGAGATGGACTGAGCATGCCACTGTCATTGTCACATAGGAGTCAAATGCAGATACAGAGGATGAGTTCTAATAGGTAAACAACAAGGCGTGATGTTATTTCTCCAAAAAATGAAGATGTGGATGCAATAATTGAGAAAATGAAAAGGGAATTGTTAAGGCTTCAGTAATGCAGAGAGATTATCCATCTTGATATTAATGAATTTTGCTTGTGTAAGTTTAAGACACTAGGCAGTGTAGTCTAGAAGGATTGTCTTCAATCGGAATGGCACTAGAGACTATTGATTATTATGCAAACCGACATGCTGTGCATTTTTGCTTCAAGTGATAGCATTACAGACATCAATGACTTTGAGTGCCAAAAAATGCCACACCGGTGGAAGTCTTCAGTTCAAAGCATCTTTTTTCAATGTATAAAAGTATTTGGAGTCCAGTTAAACCACTTATGTATTTGATTGTCAATGTGCAGTCGCATCTTACTTAAGCCAAGAAGGTCAATGAACTTAAATTGCCTCTTAGTGGCAAGCATGGCACCGTGGGAGCCTTTGAAAAAGGTATGTTCTGACATACTATCCTCCATTGTATTAAAAACCTAAAGATATGGAATCCATAATTATTAAAAGAAAAAATAGAATGAAGTTGAATTATATGTGTCAATGTGGGTGGTGTTAGTGTTGGCTGGGATGAAAGAGAATGTCAAGCCACGGCGTATGAATCAGAAGTCGCAATTCCAATTGTGCTGTGGAAGCACAAGTAAGGGAACAAAGGAGGTGCTTCAGGGTAAATCATTATCAGGAACTTGCATGTACGTGTCTGTGCAAGCAACCGTAGAAGGAGCGAAGGAAAACACGGTTGCAGCAGAGGGAGGACAAAACAAAACAGAGGTGAGATTTTAAAAGACGATAGTTGGAATTTTGTAAGGTATTTATAAGTAAATTAAAGCGATTATTTTGAACGTCAAAGTTTCTCATTCAATTTTGAACTTCAGAATGTGCTCACGATGAAAACAAGATTTGGAGAGGTACAATGGAGGAGTTTAGCTTGTGTGGGAGTCAAAACGTGACCCTCATTACAATTTTGTGTGCAATGTTGTTTTCAAAGAGATATCATTTTATATTTGTATTTTACCTTCATTTCCATGTTGTGTTTCTTTTTCTCTCATGATGGAACTTGACATTCTAGTGGAGGAAATCGAAGCAGTTTCTTATAAGAGGAGACCAAAAAAGTGTCCATTAAGGTGTGCAAAAGTATGATGTACTAATAAATGAATGTCAATAATGGCAGTCATTATAAATTGAATTCTAAGTTACTAACAACAAGGGAATTATTGTGCAACTAGCAACTGTAGATGGAGTGTGGTGATGTCATAGCCATCATTGTAATTATACAGGGCAGAAGAGAGGAGATCAAGAAGGCCATTTTGATTGGGTTCTCAGGTTCAAAAATTCCTTGTAAAATTATTCCAAAAGGGTGGTGCACCGTCAACGTCATTTCTTGCACATAGAACGAATGTGGCAAGATATGTCCTTTTCCAACAAGTTGAAAAGATCAAGTTCAAGAAAAATTCGTGAAAGATAGAGAAGGCGAAACTATACTTTGGCCACAAAGCCTTTTGAAGTGCTGAAGTGAGAGTTTTGCACTTGTTTGCATGTATAGACCAGGTAGCATTTGTACTCGATACAGGCCAGTATTCTATAATCATAAGTGCCAGTAGGAGGGCAAAGACACAAATAATGTACAAAATACTTAAAGAGCATGCTAATCTTGGAAGGTGCACTTTCTTTCTCCGTTGCTGTAAGGAATGTCAGTGGTTTAGCGGAGGTCCAGTAACGTAATTGCAATTACAGTACAGACAAAAAAAATTCAATTCCTTCTCTCCTGTGCAAGCGAGAGGTGGAGATAGGAAGTATTGGACATTGTATTTGTACAGTATAGTAGTAAAGAAAGAAATAACAGCGGAAGTGCGGATGATTGTTTAGATTTAGAGAATGGCTTCAAAAGACCATTCATTACACGACAAGAATCTCAAGATAAATTATTGAAAGGACATGAGCTTCCAGCATGCATTTTTGGACTTAAAAGCTTCCTTAACTCACTACTTCCTTTGATAGTGTGTGTCCTTTGAAAATTGAGCTCTTTAACCCCTAAAGGACGAAACAATGTTTTTTGACAACATAACTTTTTTGGGCAGGCCACTACTCCCACAATAATAGGTATTTTGAGTTGAAATTTTTTGAGCATGCGGCCCCGAGGAGTACCTTTCCAGTACAATGATTTTCAACCCTTTTCAAATTGTGAAAAAACAATTATTGCGAGTGAAGTCATTTTGTTTGCTTGCAGGGCAGGACGGGCACATCCTTTTACACTGTGTCCAAAATTTTCCAATAATGCCCAACAATGGAAGGGCAGGGAGGAGGATAGGGATCCAAGTACAATGAAAAATGGGGCTCGATCCTTCAAGTGATTTGTCAATCCTCACGTCAGGAAGAGCTGCTCCTCGGGTCAAGACTAAGTGATCCTAGAAACCCAGCCACCTGATTTTTGCATCTGAGCCAGCTCATTATGGAGTCAATCCGGCTGATTGTGGCGTCAAAGCCTCCTGATCTTCCCATCAAGGCCAGAGATAAGGTTTGGCATTCCCAGCAAAGGGAAGGTCTTTACCTATATAACCGTTACACTCAGCGTTCAAGTCTCAAATGGATTAGATGCACCAAAACATAATTTTTATATATTGATGTTAGATTATTAGTCTCCATTTGTTCAAGAATACTAGTGCCTAAAAGAATTAAATTTTATAACAAAATAGTTTATAATACATTATAATGCAACATTTGAATATTGTCAACTTGTAATGACAAGAATTCGTCCTCCGCAACAGACTGTGTTCGTGGATGTCAACTTATAGCGTGAACACATTTTCTGTGAAAAATCTCTGATCAATCTTCTATTGTATAAATCTCATCAACATTTTGGATCTGCGTATTCACCTGCATGTAATACTAATGAATCGTCAAAAATAAGAGATCATAATATCATCCCACCCCCACTTTCACGAAGTTGAAAAAAAAATGGAAAAAAAATGGAAAATCCCAAACTCCTAGCCGGCTGCATTCATTATCCTAAACACAACCTAAGAATTCAAACTTCTAGATCTAGCATTCCACTAAGTCCAGAGAAGCTCAAACTTCCCACCATGATTGCAAACAGAAATTCTATGCTCAGGTTTCACATTGATGAGGGCCTTTCAAACGTAGCAGAGGGACCAAGTGCACAGCCTAGGCAAGTCCAAGAAGACACGATTTTGATATTCAATGAGCAGAGCAGGTAGATTGCATCGACCGAGGGAGGTTCCATCTGCTTAGGGAAGATAGAAGGTATAGCAAATATAGAAGGAGTTTTAACCTATCAAGGAGAGTTGTATTCAATAGCGACAATTTCAACAGCGGAGATCCAGGCCTCTCCGATCACACCGTCAAACGAACTGATCGGAGCTTGCGGGTTCGGCGATTGGTACGATCGGCAAGAGGGGAAGATCAAGGCGGAGGTCGACGCAAGAGGAGCTTCTAGGTCGGGTGGCGCAGCAAAGGGCCCCGGACAAATCGAAGACTTCACCCAAGCTAGTTTGTGGTCGGGTGAGAAAATTGCCTCCAAATTGCAGATCAGAGACTTGGTAGAGGTGGACGGGGTAGCAAGTTGGTAGAAGGGACTCCAGTTGCAGGATCTTGGAGTTCTTGTACCACCGGTGCAACTTCATAGTGAATGCGGATTTACTGCACAAGTACAGAAGGATCCAAGCAACTATTATATTGCCAAACCTGTGGGTGCTATATCTGTTGAAGATCATTTGCTACAACTTGTTATAGAGAAGGAAGGAGCCTCTATATTGCAAGGCAGCAAAGTTGTCAAATTACTAGACGTGACACACTTACGCTCTTTGCCTGTCCCAAAGGGGAGCTTGAAGTGGCTTGCCAATCCACAGCCCAGCAATTACCGTCACCACTTTTATAGACAAGCGGCACGTTGCTTGGGGTGGCGCCAGCGTCGACAATTTCATCCACATATCCAATTCCAAACCACGACTTGATCCAATTATGCAAAACTATGTACAATGAAATCAATGAAATCAACCTTCTTATCCCAACTCATCTTGCTTATCAACACCCTACGGCATGAAACACTTAAATGGGGACAAAAATCAAAGACCTGGAACAAAGCAAAGGAGAAACAAGTGTAGGAACTTTGGCAATTGAGAAGCCGAGAGGGCAATGCAAGAGTGAGAGACAAAGACCGGCTTGTTCCCGCCACTCTTCTCCCTCCTTCCTTCCCAAATCCTAACCCTCTTTGACGAGAATTTTGAATAAACAAAAATTTTGGAAGCAACAAAGGGTGCCATTAGCGACTTAATTCCTTATCATCTCCAAGAGTGCTTTCAAATCCTGTAAAGGGAGTCAAATTAATTTGTCTATGCAATAAAATCACAAATTCTTCACTTTGTATGCTCCAATCATTAACTCTTTATTAATTCCTAAATGCCCAAGGCCTATTTTGAGCTTCTTGGAATTTATTCTAAATTGAACAAAAAGACAACATTTTGATAAGTTGAATCTATTTTTTTTTAATGTAACCGTATAAATTCAAGCTAGATATGCTATAGATCACATAGGAAAAGAAAACACAACAACATCATTTAAGGATTGAAAGATTATAATGTTTGCCCATGAGGGTGTTAAAGCTATAAAAATCTTTCATCTCTCTTTTTGCATATCAAATTTAAAGTACTGGCCACCAAAAAAATGAGGTTGAAAGGCCTAACATGCGTAATACCAATCAATTTATGGCTTCTCAAAATTTACTCTACAATCTTTTTAAATGAATTTCTAGTGTAATTTTCTCCAAGATCTAGTATATTTGAGGCTCATTTTCAAGAGCCCTCAACGTTATGGAAAATCAAAATTGCAATGGGTACCCTTGCGCAAAATCTTAAACAGAAAAATCATAATCATTCATTTTTACAATCGGATTTTTGATGCTAAAACTAGACTTCAAAAAGAATTTATCAAAAATATAAACTATTAAGTAGAACAATAAACCCCCATTACAAATAGTCTACAGGAAGTCTACATTGTTGCACGTAAACAGTTAATTATAATGTTTTAGAGATAAAGACTATTAATACAAAGATAACAATCTTTAAAAATGGATTCAACTTTCTTCAATACATAATTTTGTATGTGATTCCCAAGGGCCCACTCGTCTTGTTTCAGTAAGATGCTCTATGTGCCCAAAAAACAAGATATATATAGGATCGTTTCTTCAGGAGCGTGTGGCGGAGTTTTATCTCAAGCATTTGGTGCAGCCGTTGCTTGAACCTCTTTATACGCCAAGATTTCCTTCAACAATTGTTTAGCTTGCACAATGTGCTCTAGGCTCAATCTCTAGAACCTTTCCACTGCATCTTTGCATGCACCTCAAAGTAAATCTGGCATTAAAGTCCAATTTTCTTGCAGTCTATGGAAGACCCTTATAGGTTGATCAACATCCAAATAACAAGGTGGAATCACTATAAGAAAACTGTTTTTATTTTATTTCAGAACTTTGACAGCCGCATGTTGCGTCTAACTTTTTTTTACGTCAATATGGACGTCCAAAAAATTACGCTTAGTGAGATGTGCCAAAAACATCAAAAATCTGGCATGATATCACATGTTTTCCACCAAACATCACAAAAAACATGGGTCAATAAGGTCCTTAAAGATTGCCATGTGGCTGCCACCTCATCGCCACATAAGCACAAAAAGCTAGCTTAGCAAATTCTTCATCCATTACTCATTGATGATGTGTCCTCTGCCGTGGCAATGCCGTGTCATCTGGCGTGGAGGCCAAAATAGGGTGATGTGGCACCCAAAGCTGCTGACGTGGCATTTTCAAAAGCAGTCTTTGGCATCATCAAAGAATTTTAGTAATGTTATGTACAACATCAGCATAAATGTTTGAACATCTTAAAAGACGTCAAATAGGACACATCATGCTTCTCATGATGCTCATCTCCGTGCATGTGGTATTCACTTAGACGTGCATTTTATAACAAACACTGTCATTAGAGATGTCTACCTTGACGTGACAAATGTCAATATAGACATACTAGACTTCTAAGTTGCAGCCAAAGATGTTTTTAAAGACGTCTACATTTCATATTTTTCAATCAGACATCCAGACATTTTCTAAGACGTATTTTGAGATGTCTTCTAAGATGTCTAGCCACTTTTTGAGACGTCAACTTCAACGTCTATATGTCTTGCGACGTTTATGTAGACGTCTACATTTATCATAAATACCTCTTGCAATCTTTAGTATGATGTTAATATGGACAATTACACGTATCCTATAGAATGCGCATGTGCATTTCTTAATGTCCAATACAACATGCCATATACCATATACAATATACCATACATAATATACTATACACAATATGCCATACATAATACACCATATATAATACGCCATACAAAGTATACCATATTTGGCAATTATGTCACATGGCTTGAAAAGCCACTTGATGTGGTTATATAGAGAAGAGAAGACCAGTTCTTTACACAAATGGAGTGGTAGGAAGACAAACCATATGGGATAATTAAAACTCAAAAATCACGTTTCAGCAAGGCAGCACATAGAGGTCTCGCAAGATGTTAAGAAGATAGAGTAGGTTGTCTACATCTATGTCTCCTTGAAGAGTACTAGTGTCTTCTAGACATTCATCGGGAGATAAAGGTAGTGGTTCTTGATGCTGAGCTTGACATCATTGCCATGTTTAGGATTGCTTATGTGAAATGCATGCACACTTTTTAGAATTGCCTAGTGAGTTGCCATGTCTAGAGCTTTCCTATTAGTATTTAATAGACAATTTATTGCATTGTTTATTTCTAGAGAATGCAATAACTACCTTGTTTGAACCTTTTTTCTAATGCTTTGTTCATGTGTCATTCCACATCCATGTCTATTCTCCAAAATCCATAGGGAGACATCGTCTGCTTAGACTAAAAAAGAGAATGATAGTGACTATATACATCTATAGTATTTGTCATCATGTATGACATAACACAAAAGTTGTAAGTGGTGGACATTGATGTCATTGTAAATATGGCATGAAGTCATGTCCTAGGCATGTAAGAATATGTCTTCCATTACTCACTAAACATCTTAATTCCTAGTGAATGTAAGGAAACACACATCAAAGAGCATAAAATACAAGTTCGCATTTGAATAGAGATGAAGACAATCTTACTCCAAGTTATGTCTCTCAAAACATCTTGAAGTCTCCATAGATGTCTCCACAATGTCCTAACGTCTCATACTACGTCTCTGAACACGTCATAAAGTCTCTGAACACGTCATAAAGTCTCTGAACACGTCATAAAGTCTAAAGCTAAGTCTTGTATACATGGAATGCTAACATTGAATTCAGCACTTTGCTGTTCTACGACTATTATATTCTGATGCAACAAGTAAGTCGTATAGTACAATGATGGTTATAGGTGTACCAGTAGAGAAATTATGATAGAAGAAGGAGGAGGTGTGAGCTCCCAAATTGTCACTTGGGACTTTGGATTTCTTTTTTTTAAGATTTGCAATTTAGAATAGGTAAAATTATACAAAAAGCCATAAAAAGAGTGTCAAACCAAGATAGGGTTGTACCATACCCATTATAGTATTTGGTCTAGTTTTGATTTTATACCTAAAACATCTCCAAACCTTGCCCTAGAATAGAGTCTAAACCACAAGATAGCGGATTTTAGGGGATCTTAGTCAAATAGCCCCAGTAGGGCTAATTCCCATTGGAAGGTGGCGATGCATGTTTAGATTGTTCCTAGGAATCCACGATGATCCATATGTCAGGTCCTAGGTTAGGTTTCAAATTCCCCATTGGATCGACGAAATTCCAGAAACCCAATTGTTAGCTTGCAAGAGCCAATAAACTCAAGATGGGGCCGTGGAGGAATCTATAGCCCAAGGATGGTGTTCTAGGGTGAATCCTATGCCAGGAATCCAACGGCAAAATCGAATCGCCAAGATTCCCTCATTTGCAAAAGATTCTTGCACCATTGACAATTCAAAGACACGACCGATTTAAGTCTCTACTAACCAATTGTGCCAGATATAGAAACGCATCTCCACATCTTTTGTGAGGCTCTCTGAGAGGTCCCACAAAAATTCTCGGCATCTTCCGACTTGTAGAAGAACCTTTTCCGGACGGTCAGCCATTCTAACTTCCAACGGGAATTTCTTGTAATTTATTCAGGTTGTAGTAAAATCTCACTAAAATTTAGGATAGCTTGTTTTATGCTAATAATGTGTTCCAATAAGTTTTGCAGCATTCCAATAGCAGAAGATACCCTAACTGGCAACATTCCTTAGGAATTAATCACATCACAACATTCCCGCAACGTTGACCAGCATTCCGGGAGCACACGACGACAAAACATCGTCAACAAGGAGTCTTTTCCTACTTTCTTTCACCTTCCGGAGATCCCAGGCTAGTTACTTTTCTCAAAATAGAAAAACCCCAAGAGTTGGAAATTTACCACGATTGGATTTTTAATCTAGGCTAGCCTATGTTGGGTTTTTTATCTCGATACGAGAGGTACGAGGTCCTTAGACTAAAAATGGCGTTCAGGATCCAATGGCACAGTCCGTTTGGCATTTGGAGTTAATCTCCAAAAGTTAGGAGGTTGGTCCAGCATAAGTAGTAGAAAGTGAAAATCTAGGATTAGGATGAAAATCTTTGAGGATGAGGATGAAAATCTAAGTTGATAAGGTTACTAGTAGGAATTTAAGGGGGGAAGTGAGCCCTTGGAAATCTGTATAAAGGCTCCTCTTCCCTCTCTAAAATCACCTCCATACTTGTTTTGGGGTCCGTGGGTCCAAGTCATTTTGGGTATTTTGGTGTTTGGAGCCAAAAACCTCTACGATGTTTTCGGAGCACTTTTGGCTCCTTTTGTTGTTGTTTTTTAAGCTTTGAAGGTCCTTGGAGGTCCTTCTATCTTGCCTTATGTACTCTTTGTGCCTTTTTCTCTTGTGTTTTTTATACTCTTGTGAACTAATCCTTGTGTCTTGATGGTCTTTTGTGTTTTCTACTAATCTTAAAGCCACCCCCTTCTGTGCCTTGGCTTATGCCGCCATAGGGGGCCTTTAGAGTGTGAGTCATTTGCTTTACCTTGTTATACTAACTCATGTGTTCTCTTAAGTCAAGTTCTTACCTTCTTTTAACGTGCTTCTTATTGAGTGGACCCCTCTACGAGACGGCGAAGCTTTGAACCTCCTTTGTATATGTCTCCTAAGTTTATTTCAAACCTTCTTCTAACATTCCCCTTATTGAGTGGACCCCCCTACGGAACGGCAAAGCTTTGACCCTATGTGTGTTTCCTTTAAAAGTCTTGTTTCTTTCCCTCTTTTAAAGTCTCTCTCATTGTGTGGACCCCCCTTGAATACGGCAAAGCTTTGAACTAGTGACAAGGTTGAAGTCCTAAAGTGTGTGTTAAAAGTTTAGGCGGCGGAGCTTTGAACCCCCGGAGTGCCACCAAGTCCCAAAGTTGGTGTTAAACCCAACTTAGCGGTGAAGCTTTGAACTTCTCAAGTGTTTAGTTCTAAAGTCTAGTTTCCAAGACCTTTGTGGAAATGTCCAAAGTTTAGCTTTCAAGATATGTAGGTTTCCTTTTGCGTCTAGTTAGTTTAATTGTTCCCCAAGTTTTATATTCCTCAAGTATATTTCCCCCAGTTTCTCTTAGTTAGCAAAGATCTAGTTTTCCCTTAGTTAGCAAAAAATCCAATTTTCCTTTGTTAGCAAAAATCCAGTTTCCCTTTGTTAGCAAAAATTCCGTTTCCCTTAGTTAGCAAAAATCTAGTTTCCATTAGTTAGCAAAAACTCCGTTTCCCTTAATTGCAAAAATCCAGTATTCCCTTAGCTAGCCAGTCCAGCATCCAGAACCAACATCAGTCTAGCATCAATCCAGCATCAGTCCAACATCCAAACTAGCATCAATCCAGCATACGAAAACAAAAAAAATATATAAATTAAAATTAAACTGACCCCCCAGTCATCCAGCCAGCCTGTAGGCGGGTAGGCATGCAAGCTAGGTGGCTCGGCAGCCAGGCAGTTGGGGCCCCAGATCGGGCTCCCCCACTTTGAAATTTTTTTTTGGTTTCCGATTTTTGTTGGATTTTTGGGATTCTCTCAAACTAAAACAAAACAAAAACACAACAAAAGAATGTTGGACTAGCCTATTGCTAGCTAGGGTTGGAGTAGGATTAGGGTCAAAAAAATACAAAAGGGAAGAGGGAGAAAAGAGCGGAGCTCCACTGTACCTGCACACAAAAGTAGCCTCACTTTCAGACTTACACACAATGGAGGGAGAGTAGGGAGGTAGGAGGCTAAATAGGAGGAAAAGGAGAGAGACGATAAATAGTGGGCTACTTAGAAAGGCTAGGAGGAATAGGAGAAAATCTAAAAAGAGGCCTTGGTAGCCGTTAGAGGAGGATGGAGGGTATGACAACATAAGAACTTTGTAAGAGAATAGTAGACACATTGATGTTGCCTAGTTGTCAAAGTTGGTAGTGTAAGGCCCCATAAAACGTTTGGTGGAATAGTCCCAAAGTAGAAAAAAATAGGAGGAAGAAAAGAAAAGGAAAGTAGTTAGGGTGTAACATTTCTTTCAAAAATTAAGTAGTGAGCTTTGGGAGAAAAAAAAGCCAAAAAATCATCATGGATGGAGATACGTATAAGCACGTGGACAATGTCATCTCCAATACCAGCAGTGATGAGGTAAGCCATTGAACTAATCCTTGGTATTTTTCCTAATTAGTTTGTGATTCTCTTAGTTAGGCTTTAACCCAAGATAATCAGCAAAGATTAGCAAGAATTAGAGGTTTAGATTCAAAAGCTCATAGATTAGAATTAAGGGTTTCCGGAAACATATTACGCTAAAAATTTGGCTTTGGATCGACCATGCTAAGTTAAATCAAGCAATTCAAAAGGGAAAATTTTTAATAAACTTTATTTTAGAAAACGATAGAACAACTTAGGACTGGAGTTCAAAATAGGAATTAGCATTAATTTAGGAGTCAACAATCTAGAATTAGGTTTGGAAAGTGGAAAATAGGAAGAAATCAAGAATTTAAAGTCCAATTAAAGCTAATCCGGGGCGATTAAATTAGGAATCAGGATTTAGAATTAGAATTAGAGGGTTAATTTGGAGGTTTAACTTAGAGGTGAAAATTAAGCATAAATTAGGACGTAAACCATGGAAGATTAGTTTAGAGGTTAAAATCTAGAATTAGATTTAGGAAGCACAAATCTAGAATTAAAAATTAAAGGTTAAGAAAGGTTAGAGTACCATTTAGAAGTTAGAATTTAGGAGTTAAAATTTAGAAGTAATTTAGGAGTCAAAACCTAGAGTAACATTTAGAGGTTAAAAAATCAGAAGTAATTTTAGAAGTTAAAACATAGAGGTAACTTAGAAGTCAAAAATCTAGAGTAATACCTAGGGGTTAAAACTTAGAAGGTAGAAAGTTAGAGTAATATTTTGAAGATAGATAGTAGAGTAGAAAGTCGGAAGTAAATTTCTGTAGTTAAAAGTAAAAACCTAAAGATAAAATTAAAGTAGAAGTAAAAAACTTAACATCACGGTAGAATATTAGAATAAATCTAAGGTTCAACCATAGAAGTTCATATAGAAGGTTAAAATCACCAACCAATTGGGACAGTCAACAAGTGGGAAATCACAAGGGAAAGCACCATGGAAGGGACATAGGATAGAAACAGCGTCCAAATAGGCTATTTTTGCCCTTTATTTACCAAGGTTGCCCTCCTGGGTCAGCAACTAGTTAGTAGACACATGCACAACTGGTCATAGCTACAACTATTGCCATCCACAAAACTAGGAAACATTAGCAAGTTCCATTGCTTGGAAGGCACAGTGAACCGCACGAGCAACACCCTCTTAAATTAAAAGTGGATAAAAGGCTAGAACCGGGTCATGTTTGCTCCATTACCAAGGGTGGATAATTTAGCGCCTACAGGAAGTAATAAATATTAGCATTTGAATTATCTTTTTAGACATGATAGGTGCATGACCATGTCATGGAGGACATGACTTTGTTTCAATAGGGTGCAGCACATAGTGCCCTATTGGAGACTCTGTTGTGATATTGATGAGCTCCCACTTCTCCCTTCAAGTTCTGCATAGCAATGCTACAGGTGGCGCACAAAATCACCGACTTTGGAGATCTTCCATGCATTTGTTATTCCTATATGCACGTGGACTTCTTTCATGACTAATGGATATTTGATTCACAAAAATACAAGACTTTAAAACCAAATCTTCTAGGTTACATGGCAGGTAAAAAGAAATGGGGAATGAATTGGATGTGGCCATGCATTTGAAACTAGTGCTTAGAATACTTCCAACCTCTACAATTTTTTCTCCAATATGCACGTGCACTTCATTCATGACTAATGGATTTTTGATTCACAAAAATACAGGACTTTAAAACCAAATCTTTTAGGTTACATGGCAACTAAAAAAAAATGGAGAATGAATTGGATGCAGCCATGCATTTAAATCTAGTTTTTAGAATACTTCCAACTTCTACACTTTTTCCAATATGCAAGTGGACTTCTTTCATGACTAATGGATGTTTGATTCACAAAAATACACGACTTTCAAACCAAATGTTTCAGGTTTAATGGCAAATAAAAAAAAATGGGGAATGAATTGGATGTGGCCATGCATTTGAAACTAGTGTCTAGAATACTTCCAACTTCAACATTTGTTTTTCCAATTTGCACGTGGATTTTTTTCATGACTATTGGATATTTGATTCACAACAATACAGGACTTTAAAACCAAATCCTCTAGGTTAGATGGCAAATAAAAAGAAATGGGGAATGAAATCAATGCAGCCATGCCTTTGAATCTAATGCTTAGGATACTTCCAACTTCTATATATGTTATTTGAATTGTCACATAGACTTCTTTCATGACTAATGGATATTTGATTCAAAAAAATACAGGACTTTAAAACCAAATCTTCTAGGGTACATGGCAGGTAAAAAGAAATGGGGAATGAATTGGATTTGGCCATGCATTTGAAACTAGTGCTTAGAATACTTTCAACTTCTTCATTTTCTTTTTGAATATGCTTGTGGACTTCTTTCATGACTAATGGATTTTTGATTCAAAAAAATAGAGGACTTTAAAATCAAATCTTCTAGGTTACATGGCAAATAAAAAAAAATGGAGAATGAACTGGATGCAGCCATGCATTTGAAACTAGTGCTTAGATTACTTTCAACTTCTTCATTTTCTTTTTGAATATGCTTGTGGACTTCTTTCATGACTTATGGATATTTGATTCAAAAAAATATAGGACTTTAAAACCCAATCTTCTAGGTTGCATGGCAAACAGAAAAAAAATGGAAAATGAATTGGATGTGGCCATGCATTTGAAACTAGTGTTTAGAATACTTCCAACTTCTACATTTGTTTTTCCTGTTTGCACGTGGACTTCTCTCATGACTAATGGATATTTGGTTCACTAAAATACAAGACTTTAAAACCAAATCTTCTAGGTAAGGTGGCAAATAAAAAAAAAATGGGGAATGGGTTGGATGCGGCCATGCATTTGAAACTAGTGTTTAGAATACTTCCAACTTCTTAATTTATTTTTCCAAAATGCATGTGGACTTCTTTCATGACTAATGGATTTTTTTGATTCACAAAAATACAGAACTCTAATACCAAATCTTCTAGGTTACATGGCAAATAAAAAGAAATGGGGAATGAATTGGATGTGGCCATGCACTTGAATCTAGTGTTTAGAATACTTCCAACTTTTACACTTGCTTTTCCAATATGCACATGGACGTCTTTCATGACTAATGGATATTTGATTCACAACAATACAAGACTTTAAAGTCAAATCTTCTAGGTTACATGGCAAATAAAAGAAATGGGGAACAAATTAGATGCGGCCATGCATTTGAAACTAGTGTTTAAAATACTTCCAACTTCTACATTTGTGTTCCCAATATGCACGTGGACTTCTTTCATGACTAATGGATTTTTGATTCACGAAAATTCAGGACTTTAAAAACAAATCTTCTAGGTTACATGGCAAATACAAAAAAATCAGGAATGAATTGGATGCGGCCATGCATTTGAAACTAGTGCTTAGAATACTTCCAACTTCTACATCACTTTTTCCAATATGCATGTAGACCTTTTTCATGACTAATGGATGTTTGATTCACAAAAACATAGGACTCTAAAATCAAATCTTCTAGGTTACATGGTAAATAAAAAGAAATGGGGAATGTATTGGATGCAGCCATGTATTTGAATCTAGTGCTTAGAATACTTCCAACTTCTTAATTTGTTTTACCAATTTGCACGTGGACTTCTTTCATGATGAATAGATAATTGATACAAAGTAATACAGGACTTTCAAACCAAAGCTTCTAGGTTACATGGCAAATAAAAAGAAATGGGGAATGAATTGGATGTGGCCATGCATTTGAAACTAGTGTTTAGAATACTTCCAACTTTTCCATTTGTTTATCCAATATGCACTTGGACTTCTTTCATGACTAATGGATGTTTGATTCACATCAATACAGGATTTTAAAGCCAAATCTTTTTAGATTACATGGCACATAAAAAGAAACGGGGAATGAACAAGATGTGTCCATGCATTTGAAACTAGTGTTTAGAATACTTCCAACTACTTCATTTTCTTTTCCAATATGCACGTGTACTTCTATCATGACTAATGGATTTTTGATTCACGAAATACAGGGATTTAAAAAACAATCTTTTAGGTTTTATGGCAAATTAAAAGAAATGAGGATTGAATTGGATGCAGCCATGAATTTAAACTAGTGCTTTGAATACTTCCAACTTCTACATTTTATTTTCCAATATGCACGTGGACTTCTCTCATGACTAATGGATATTTGATTCATGAATTTACAGGACTTGAAAACCCGAATCTTCTATGCTACATGGCAAATTGAAAGAAATAGGGAATGAATTGGATGCAGCCATGCATTCAAAAGTAGTGCTTAGAATACTTGCAACTTCTACATTTGTTTTTCCAGTTTGCACATAAACATCTTTCATGACTAACGGATATTTGGTTCACAAAAATGTAGGTCTTTAAAACCAAATCTTCTAGGTTACATAGCAAATAAATAGAAATGGGGAATGAATTGGATGCGGTCATGAATTTGAATCTAGTGTTTAGAATACTTCCAACTTGGACATTTGTTTTTCTAATTTGCACGTTGACTTCTTTCATGATTAATAGATTTTTGATTCAAAAAAATACAAGACTTTAAAACCAAATCTTCTAGGTTACATAGCAAATATAAAAAAATGGGGAATGAATTGGATGTGGCCATGAATTTGAAACTAGTGCTTAGAATATTTTGAACTTTTTCATTTTTTTTTCCAATATGCACGTGGACGTCTTCCATGACTAATGGATTTTTGATTCAAAAAAATAGAGGACTTCAAAGCCGTATTTTCTAGTTTACATGGCAAATAAAAAGAAATGGGGAATGAATTGGATGTGGCCATGCATTTGAGACTAGTGTTTAGAATACTTCCAACTTTTTCATTTTTTTTTCCAATATGCACGTGGACTTCTTTCATGACTAATGGATGTTTGATTCACAAAAGTACAACACTTTAAAAACAAATCTTCTAGGTTACATGGCAAATACAAAAAAATCAGAAATGAATTGGATGCGGCCATGCATTTTAAACTAGTGCTAAGAATACTTCCAGCTTCTACATTTGTTTCTCCAATATGCATGTGGACTTCTTTCATGACTAATGGATAATTGACACACAAAAATACAAGACTTTAAACCTAATCTTTTAGGTTACATGGCAAATAAAATAAAATGGGAAATGAATTGGATGCGGTCAGGCATTTGAATCTTGTGTTTAGAATACTTCCAACTTCGACATTTGTTTTTCCAATTTGCACGTTGACTTCTTTCATGACTAATGGATATTTGATTCAAAAAATTACAGGACTTCAAAGCCGAATCTTCTAGGTTGCATGCAAATAAAAAGAAACGAGGAATGAATAGGATGTGGCCATGCATTTGAAACTAATGCTTAGAATACTTCCAACTTTTTCATTTGTTTTTCCAATATGCACGTGGACTTGTTTCATGACTAATGGATGTTTGATTCACAAAACTACAGGATTTAGAAACAAATCTTCTAGGTTACATGGCAAATAGAAAAAATTGGGGAATGAATTGGATGTGGCCATACATTTGAAACTAGTGTTTAGAATACTTCCAACGTTTACAATTGAATTTCCAATATGCACGTCGACTTCTTTCATGAATAATGGATATTTCGTTCACAAAAATGCAGGACTCTAAAACCAAATCTTCTAGGTTACATGGCAAACTAAAATAAATGGGGAATGAATAGGATGTGGCCATGCATTTGGAAGTAGTGTTTAGAATACTTCCAACTTCTACATTTGTTATTCGAATGTGCACATGGACTGCTTTCATGAATAATGCATATTTGAATCATGAAAACACAGGACTTTCTAGTTGAAACTTTTAGGTAAATGGCAAAAAAATGGGGAATGAATTAGATGCGGCCATGCATTTGAAACTAGTGCTTAGAATACTTCCAACTTCTACAATTTTTTTTTCAATATGCACGTGGACTGCTTTCATGACTAATATATTTTTGATTCACAAAAATACAGGACTTAAAGAACAAGTCTTCTAGGTTACATGGCATACTAAAAGTAATGGGGAATGAATTGGATGCAACCATGCATTTGAAACTAGTGCTCAAAATACTTCCAACTTCTACATTTGTTTTTCCAGTATTCACATGGACTTCTTTCATGACTAATGGATGTTTGATTCACAAAAATACAGCACTTTACAAACAAATCTTCTAGATGACATGGCAAACTAAAAGAAATGGGGGATGAGATGGATGCAGCTACGCATTTGAAACTAGTGCTCAGAGTACTTCCAACTTCTACATTTGATATTGCAAGATGCACATGGACTTCTTTCATGACTAATGGATTTTTGATTCACGAAAATGCAGGACTTTAAAACCGAATCTTTTAGGTTACATGGCAAATAAAATAAAATGGGAAATGAATTGGATGCGGCCATGAATTTGAATCTTGTATTTAGAATACTTCCAACTTGGACAGTTGTTTTTCCAGTTTGCACGTTGACTTCTTTCATGACTAACGGATATTTGAATCAAAAAAATACAGGACTTTAAAACCAAATCTTCTAGGTTACATGGCAAATACAAAAAAATGAGGAATGACTAATGTAATTTTGATTCACAAAAATACAGGACTTAAAAAACAAGTCTTCTAGGCTACATGGCATACTAAAAGAAATGGGGAATGAAATGGACACACCCATGCATTTGAAACTAGTGCTCAAAATACTTCCAACTTCTACATTTGTTTTTTCCAGTATGCACGTAAACTTCTTTCATGACTATCGGAAATTTGGTTCACAAAAATATAGGACTTTAAATCCAAATCTTTCTAAGTTACATGGCAAATTAAAAGAAATGGGGAATGAATTGGATGCAGCCATGCATTTGAAACTAGTGCTTAGAAGACTTCCAACTTCTACATTTGTTTTTCCAATATGCACGTGGACTTCTTTCATGACTAATGGATGTTTCATTCAAGAGAAATACAAGACTTTCAAGCCAAAGCTTCTAGATTACATGGCATATAAAGGAAATAGGGAATGCATTGGGTGCAGCCATGCATTTGAAACTACTGCTTAGAAGACTTCCAACTTCTACATTTGTTTCTCCAATATGCATGTGTACTTCTTTCATGACTAATGGATGTTTGATCCAAGAGAAATACAAGACTCTCAAGCCAATGCTTCTAGGTTACATGGCATTCAAAGAAAATGGGAAATGAATTGGATGCGGCCATGCATTTGAAACTAGTGCTTAAAAGACTTCCAACTTCTACATTTGTTTTTCCAATATGCACGTGGACTTCTCTCATGACTAATGGATATTTGATTCACAAAATTACAGGACTTGAAAACCCGAATCTTGTATGCTACATGACAAATTGAAAGAAATACGGAATGAATTGGATGCAGCGATTCATTTGAAACTAGTGTTTAGAATACTTGCAACTTCTACATTTGTTTTTCGAATATGCACGTGGACTGCTTTCATGACTAGTGGATGTTTGATTCAAGAAAAATACAAGACTTTCAAGTCAAAGCTTCTCGGTTCCATGGCATATAAAGAAAATGGGGAATGAATTGGGTGCGGCCACGCATTTGAAACTAGTGCGTAGAATACTTCCAACTTTTACATTTGTTTTTCCAATATGCACGTGGACTTCTTTCATGACTAATGGATGTTAGAATCAAGAGAAATACAGACCTTTCAAGCCAAAGCTTCTAGGTTACATGGCATATAAAGAAAATGGGGAATGAATTGGGTGCAGCCATGCATTTGAAACTAGTTCTTAGAATACTTGCAACTTCTAGATTTGTTTTTCTAGTATGCATGTGGACTTCTTTCATGACTAATGGATATTTGATTCACAAAATTATAGGACTTGAAAACCCAAATCTTCTATGCTACATGGCAAATTAAAAGAGATGGGGAATGAATTGTCTG
The DNA here is from genome assembly GCA_963969595.1 of Neckera pumila. Lineage (NCBI taxonomy): Eukaryota > Viridiplantae > Streptophyta > Bryopsida > Hypnales > Neckeraceae > Neckera > Neckera pumila. The sequence goes on from OZ018418.1 coordinate 6,688,126, forward strand.
CGGCCATGCATTTGAAACTAGTGCTTAGAATACTTGCAACTTCTACATTTGTTTCTCCAATATGCACGTGGACTACATTCATGACTAATGGATATTTGATTCACGAAATTACAAGACATGAAAACCCGAATCTTCTATACTACATGGTAAATTAAGAGAAATAGGGAATGAATTGGATGCAGGCATGCATTTGAAACTAGTGCTTAGAAGACTTCCAACTTCTCCATTTGTTTTTCCAATATGCACGTGGACTTCTTTCATGACTAATGGATATTTGATTCACAAAATTTCAGGACTTGAAAACCCAAATCTTCTATGCTACATGGCAAATTAAAAGAGATAGAGAATGAATTGTTTGCGGCCATGCAATTGAAACTAGTGCTTAGAATACTTGCAACTTCTACATTTGTTTCTCCAATATGCACGTGGACTACATTCATGACTAATGGATATTTGATTCACGAAATTACAAGACATGAAAACCCGAATCTTCTATACTACATGGTAAATTAAAAGAAATAGGGAATGAATTGGATGCAGGCATGCATTTGAAACTAGTGCTTAGAAGACTTCCAACTTCTACATTTGTTTTTCGAATATGCAGGTGCACTTCTTTCATGACTAATGGATGTTTGATTCAAGAGAAGTACAGGACATTCAAGCCAAATCTTGTAAGTTACATGGCATAGAAGGAAAATGGGGAATGAATTGGGTGCGGCCATGCATTTGAAACTAGTGCTTAGAAGACTTCCAACTTCTACATTTGTTTTTCCAATATGCACGTGGACTTCTTTCATGACTAATGGATGTTTGATTCAAAAGAAATACAGGACTTTTAAGCCAAATCTTCTAGGTTACATGGCATATAAAGGAAATAGGGAATGCATTGGATGCAGCCATGCATTTGAAACTAGTCCTTAGAAGACTTCCAACTTCTACATTTGTTTTTCCAATATGCACGTGGACTTCTCTCATGACTAATGGATGTTTCATTCAAGAGAAATACAGGACTTTCAAGCCAAATCATCTAGGTTGCATGGCAAATAAAAAAAATGGGCAATGAATTGGGTGCGGCCAAGCATTTGAAACTAGTGCTTAGAAGACTTCCAACTTCTACATTTGTTTCTCCAATATGCATGTGCACTTCTTTCATGACTAATGGATGTCTGATTCAAGAGAAGTAAAGGACATTCAAGCCAAATCTTGTAAGTTACATGGCATAGAAGGAAAATGGGGAATGAATTGGGGGCGGCCATGCATTTGAAACTAGTGCTGAGAAGACTTCCAACTTCTACATTTGTTTTTCCAATATGCACGTGCACTTGTCTCATGACTAATGGATGCTTCAGTCAAGAGAAATACATGACTTTCAAGTCAAAGCTCCTAGGATACATGGCTTATAAAGAAAATGGGGAATGAATTGGGTGTGGCCACGCATTTGAAACTAGTGCTGAGAAGACTTCCAACTTCTACATTTATTTTTCCAATATGCACGTGCACTTGTCTCATGACTAATGGATGTTTGATTCACAAAATTGCAAGACTTTCAAGTCAAAGCTTCTAGATTACATGGCATATAAAGGAAATAGGGAATGCATTGGGTGCAGCCATGCATTTGAAACTAGTGCTTAGAAGACTTCCAACTTCTCCATTTGTTTTTCCAATATGCACGTGGACTTCTTTCATGACTAACAGATGCTTGATTCAAGAGAAATACAAGACTTTCAAGCCAAATCATCTAGGTTGTATGGCATATAAAAAAAAATGGGCAATGAATTGGATGCGGCCATGCATTTGAAACTAGTGTTTCGAATACTTGCAACTTCTGGATTTGTTTTCCGAATATGCACGTGGACTGCTTTCATGACTAGTGGATGATTGATTCAAGAGAAATACAAGACTTTCAAGCCAAAGCTTCTAGGTTCCATGGCATATAAAGAAAATGGGAAATGAATTGGATGCGGCCATGCATTTGAAACTACTGCATAGAAGACTTCCAACTTCTACATTTGTTTCTCCAATATGCATGTGCACTTCTTTCATGACTAATGGATGTCTGATTCAAGAGAAGTAAAGGACATTCAAGCCAAATCTTGTAAGTTACATGGGATAGAAGGAAAATGGGGAATGAATTGGGTGCGGCCACGCATTTGAGACTAGTGCGTAGAATACTTCCAACTTCTACATTTGTTTTTCCAATATGCACGTGGACTTCTTTCATGACTAATGGATGTTAGAATCAAGAGAAATACGGAACTTTCAAGCCAAAGCTTCTAGGTTACATGGCATATAAAGAAAATGGGGAATGAATTGGGTGCGGCCATGCATTTGAAACTAGTTCTTAGAATACTTGCAACTTCTAGATTTTTTTTTCCAATATGTGTGTGGACTTCTTTCATGACTAATGGATATTTGATTCACAAAATTATAGGACTTAAAAACCCAAATCTTCTATGCTATATGGCAAATTAAAAGAGATGGGGAATGAATTGGATGCCACCATGCATTTGAAACTAGTGCTTAGAAGACTTCCAACTTCTACATTTGTTTCTCCAATATGCACAAGGACTTCTCTCATGACTAATGGATGTTTGATTCATAGAATTGCAGGACTTGAAAACCCGAATCTTCTATGCTACATGGCAAATTGAAAGAAATAGGGAATGAATTGGATGCAGCGATGCATTTGAAACTAGTGCTTAGAAGACTTGAAACTTCTTTATTTGTTTTTCGAATATGCACGTGGACCTCTTTCATGACTAATGGATGTTTGATTCAAGAGAAATACAAGACTCTCAAGCCAATGCTTCTAGGTTACATGGCATGCAGAGAAAATGGGAAATGAATTGGATGCAGCCATGCATTTGAAACTAGTGCTTAGAAGACTTCCAACTTCTACATTTGTTTTTCCAGTATGCACGTGGACTTCTTTCATGACTAATGGATATTTGATTCACAAAATTACAGGACTTGAAAACCTGAATCTTCTATGCTACATGACAAATTGAAAGAAATACGGAATGAATTGGATGCAGCGATGCATTTGAAACTAGTGTTCAGAATACTTGCAACTTCTGGATTTGTTTTTCGAATATGCACGTGGACTGCTTTTATGACTAGTAGATGTTTGATTCAAGAGAAATACAAGACTTTCAAGCCAAAGCTTCTAGGTTAGATGGCATATAAAGAAAATGGGGAATGAATTGGGGCAGCCATGCATTTGAAACTAGTGCTTTAATACTTGAAACTTCTACATTTGTTTTTCCAATATGCACGTGGACTTGTTTCATGACTAGTGGATGTTTGATTCAAGAGAAATAGAGGATTTTCAAGCCAAATCTTGTAGGCTACATGGCATAGAAGAAAAATGGGGAATGAATTGGATGCGGCCATGCATTTAAAACTAGTGCTTAGAATACTTCCAAGTTCTGCATTTTTTTTTCCAATATGCACGTGGACTTCTTTCATGACTAATGGATGATGGATTCAAGAGAAATACAGGACTTTCTATCCAAATCTTCTAGGTTACATGGCATAGAAGAAGAATGGGGAATGAATTGGGTGCAGCCATGCAATTGAAACTAATGCTTGGATGACTTCCAACTTCTACATTGGTTTCTCCAGTATGCACGTGGACTTCTTTCATGACTAATGAATATTTGATTCACGAATTTACAGGACTTGAAAACCCGAATATTCTATGCTACCTGGCAAATTAAAAGAAATGGGGAATGATTTGGATGCAGCCATGCATTTGAAGCTAGTACTCAGAATACTTCGAACTTGTACATTTGTTTTTCCAATATACACGTGGTCTTTTTTCATGACTAATGGATGTTTGATTCAAGAGAAATACAAGACTTTCAAGCCAAAGCTTCTAGGTGACATGGCATATAAAGAAAATGGGGAATGAATTGGATGCGGCCATGCATTTGAAACTAGTGCTTAGAAGTCTTCCAACTTCTACATTTGTTTTTCCAATATGCACATGGACTTCTTTCATGACTAATGGATGTTTGATTTAAGAGAAATACAGGACTTTCAAGTCAAATCTTCTAGGTTACATGGCATATAAAGAAAATGGGGAATGCATTGGATGCGGCCATGCATTTGAAACTAGTGCTTATAGTAGTTCCAACTTCTACATTTGTTTTTCCAATATGCACTTGGACTTCTTTCATGACTAGTGGATGTTTGATTGAAGAGAAATACAGGACTTTCATGCCAAATCTTCTAGGTTACATGGCATTGATTGAAAATGGGGAATGAATGGTGTGGGAACACGCAAATACAATATTTAGAAATCCGGATTAGTTTAGGATCAATTCAGTATATATTTTCAAAAATTTGTAGTAGTGATTCCACAAACCGGAACATTTAGTAGAAACTAGGTAGTCAGGAAGTTCCGGCTTGCAAAAACTTTTAGAATAGGTAGGAAACGGTCTTTGGCCGGAGTCCGGAAACCGGAATGGGATCCGGATTCATGCAACCTACAAACTAGGGGTCCGGCCATGAAAACTAGGGATCCGTTTGCAATGGCGGCGCATTAAGTGTCCGAACTAACGGATGTCGATTACTGGCTGGGTACTTAAGCGTATGGGTCTTTTGTTTTTCTCCCTCTTTCTTCCGCTCGAGGAGGTGTGTGCTTGCAGGTTTTGAAGTTGCGCATTGTGTCTTTAAACTACCAGAAGGGTAGTCCGGATCATAGAGTAGCGGGGAAGTGAGTCCGGTTGTCAAGCTGTGCGAAGGTAAGCGCCCGCCCAAGGAAGCCTCCACTTGTCCGGAAGATCTGCCAACCTGAGGATTCATCTAACCTCTAGAAAGATCACACCCCCATAACTTATTCCGGATTCTGAGATCTGTCGTTGTAGTAAGGGAGCGTGAAGTATTCCTGAGTGACCTGTCGTCCTGAGTTGCCATCCGAAAGTTGTGAGGATCCGGATCTTTTCGTCTTGCTGCAACGTTTCGAATACTCGGGTGTTGTTATTTGTGTTTATTAGAATTGTAGGAGAACAAGAGTGGTGAAGTCCCTACCCCCTCAAAAGATCAACTAGCGGACCCTCTGAAGGTAAAACAAAGGTATTGAAAACCGGATTGGAAGAAGAGACGTAAACCGGATTCCGGATAGTTTATGGTCCGGATTGTGAAAGGATCCGGAAAATGTTGAGTAGGTGAGAAGAAAGAAAGATAAAAAAGCCAGATAGCTAGAATATGCTATATATAATCCGGAAATTCCCTGGGACGATATTTCGTGTTATCTTAGCACATTTCTGTGTTAAGGATATTTACGCCTAGATTGCACGTATGACAACAGGTGCTAGAGTTCCTAGTTCCGATCCTGTATCCGGAGAAGCTGACCCGACTCACCAGCACGTTGGGCAACACCATTTTCGGAGCGATGGAAGACAGGCCGGTACACTGGGGAAGAATATTTAAGGCCGTGGTGCAGAAACTGGCAGACGGTGTGCAAAGGGCCAAGTCCAGCCCAATCAGAACCTACCTCTTCCACCTCTACTACCACAACAGGATCGTGAGTGAGCAGGAAACCAAGGACTACAAGGTAGCCGAGGAGATGCTGAAGTACGGTCTGACTCCGGATCCAGAGAAGCAGGCCGAGGAAGCAGTGCCGAAATTGACGCCACAGAGGACGAAGAGGGCGGAAAGTTCGCGACGGAAGTCAGCCGACCCGAATTCAAGAGGAAAGCAGCAAGTTCCAGAAACAGCGGAACCGGGACGGACCTTCTCGGACCTAGGGGGGAACGAGTTGTTCGATTCCGGAGTGGAGTGGTCCCAGGAGGCAAGGAAATGGTACGAGGAATTGGCGGATTCCGTATGTATGATATTGGATGAATTGAAGGTGGAGCCGGACGAGATTTTGGAGGAGATTAGAAAGTGTTCGGATCCAACCCTGCTTAGTAGGAAGGAGGAGCACATCCGGAAACTGGAAGAGGAGAAGATCCAACTTCAGACCCGTTTGGGTGTTGCAGATGAAGCCCTGAAGTTCACATCCAAGAGAGAGTTGGATGCGAAGCATGTAGTGAGGATACTCACGGATTTGGTGGGACAGCCCGCGGATCAAATCACACGCGCCTGGCTCTTCAACAATAAGTTAGTTCAAAAGGGCGTAGTTACCAGAAGCATGATCCTCAAGATCCTGGTGGATTATGAGATCAAGATGGAGAACGTGTTGGTGGAGATGAGGAAGCTGTTGGGCTTTCTCGATCCGACAGTCATGGACTTCACCAAATTTCCGGAAGTGCAGAGTGCGCAGTTGTGGAAGACTCTGGCCAAACCAATCCCTGCTGGAAGGACTCCCATATCGGAGCAAGGTCTTCAAGCCTTGCTGAAGGACAATACGGCTCAAGTTGCAAGTCAGGCGGGGCCGCCACGAAGAAGGGAGAGGTTAATCGCGGAGGTTGCCAAGAAGGATCCAGATTCTCCAGTTATTCAGGAAACTCCGGTGAAGACGGTCCTTGTCACGTTTCCCCCATGCACGGCAAGGGTACCAGAGGGGAACATAGGATCCACGGTCCTGGTTTCTCCGGTTTGGACGGATTTGACGAGTCGGATGCCTGTGGTGGAGAATCCGGCTCGGACTCATCCGGAAGACTTCACCCACATGGAGGAAACATTCGAGGAAGAGGAGGAAGGCGTTGAAGAGGATCTGGTTGGAGCTTCATTGGGGCAACCCATTGAGATGGAGTCGGATAGGGAGTTAGTCCTATCCGATGAAGAGGAGACTAAAGACACGGCAACTCCGCTGATTCGGCGACCAATCCAGACCCGGGCAAGTGTCCGGAACACACCCACAAAGACAACAGGAGCGACGCAAGGCGGCAGCAGTTTGAAGAAGTTGCGGAAGAAGTAGTTAGTTAGGATGTTTTTATTTTGGATTAATATTGGAACTCTAGTTCCGGAACGGATTTTCTGCGCTTGGGACCCTGGTTCCGGATTTATTTTTAGAAGGAGCCGGTAGTGGATTTTCCGGGTATTTCGGGGGGTTCTCTGATTGGCTACCCTAATTCCCGGGGTGCTTTTTGGCTTTTAAGTGTTGACTTTTTGTGGGTTTTTAAGGGCTGGCAAGCTCGTTGTGCTGGAATTCCCTCCTAGCAGATTTTCATTTTGTATTCCATTCCTTTCCTTTAATCTAAGTGCTGAGTGAGCTTTTGGATTTTCATCTTCGTATTCAAGTGTTGGTCTGAATGCTTGTGACTGTACTAGAGTGTGAGGGAAGACGGGTGAGGAGGAATCCGGATCTTAGGCAGTCATTTCCATTTGCAAGGTACATTTGAGACAATGTTAGATTCTTGATTGAGTGGAAGTGCACAGCGCCTTTAAATTACCGTAACGGTGATCCGGTTGATTGAGTAGCAGAAGCGAGTCCGTCTGTCAACCCGTGCGGAGGTAAGCGCTCGCTCAGAGGAAGTCACCACTCTCCCGAAAGGTCTGCCAACCTCGGAATGGTCTAGCACTTAATAAACAACCCCCGGTAGGTTCCGGAACCCTGTGATCTGTCGTTGTAGTAAGGAGTGGATCGAGTCCTAAGTGACCTGCTTTTCGGATCGGGTGTCTAGAAAGTTGTGAGGATTCGGATCTTCTTTTTTTGTTACAATCCCTTTAAATATTTGGATGTTTGTTTGTGTTTGTCAAGTTTAGTGAGTGTGAGAGTCAGAATGGTGAAGTCCCTATCCCTCGAAAGATCAAAGCGGACCCTTTGAGGGTGAAACAGAGGTGAAAGAAACCATATAGATTTGGAAGTGGAAACCAGATTCCAGGTAGAACCGGATTTGGATTGAATTCCGAATAGTTGAAAGTTCCGGAAAGAAGTGAATAGGTGATTGGATTGAGGAGAAAAGAGAATCCGGAAACTTGGAATGTGCAGCATCATCTTGGAATTCCTTGGGACGATAACTTGTGTCATTTTAGCACAAAATTGTGGCTAAAGATACTTACGCCTAGATTGCGCGTACGACACGCCTCGTCCAGCCATCTTGTTTATCTGCAATACGTTCAATACAAAACTGTTTAATCAATGAACCTGACAATGTATAAGAAGTAATGACAAAGTTCCCTGCTAAAAGTGTTCTTTTGAATCCCTCAAAGTAAGGTTATTGCCCTCCAAAGAACCAAAACGTCCGTAGGAAGCCTCTTTCAAAGATTCAAGTTAAGAGTCTAATCTTCAGAGCAAGTTGTGAAGGAAAGATTGCCCCCCCGTCTTTATAGTCACGGACCTCCACGACCCAAGGTCGCCCCATCAACAAGTGTGGGTTTAGCAGGGGCGACTTTGGGTACACCATGGGCGACCTCGGGTACCGGGAAATCAGTGACCTCGTTCACTTGGAAGTAAAGGGCGACTTCGGGTCCCATCACAATCGAGAGTGACTGCGATTACATGGGCGACCACGAGTCTTAGGCTACGACGACCGTGGAGCTTGCAGCAATCTCGGATAAAGGAAAGATCGCGGGTTCCGGCAAAAATCGATTGATGAAGCATATCTACACTTCATTATCTCTATGACTTCCCAAATATGATTCAAACTCCATTTGTTAAGAAAAAAAAGGGATGATTCGAAATAGGGCTATATAATGATTTTTGCGGAATTTGTAAGATGGTAGAAGACTTCGGATTCTGAACCTCTAAAACACCAATGCTTTTTTTTTCTGCATGTAATCAGTTAATCCCTAAGGATTTTTGACTATGTTTTCACTAAAACCGCTCCAAAATTGCCACTTCTAATACAAGTATCCAAATTTAGAAAAAAAAATTTCTTGAACACATGTAACCATAGGATCATGTAGTACATTGGTTTAAGAATATGTGGAAAAAATTTCAAAATTTTCCACCATGTAGATTGCAAGATAATAGCGTTTGAATTGACAAAAGTTTTTTTTTAATCACTGCAAAAATTCAGGCAAGCAGTCCTTCACAAGGTCACATTTGTGTGAAAAAATGTCTACAATGGTGGTTAGTATTTGGATTCATTCTTCAAGGCAAGTTGGCTACATGCTTGAAAATGTTCAGATTATTTGGAATTGTACAACATCTAGGAAAAAAATAATAAGTAGAAAGAAATAGAGAATGATTCAAAATACTAAATTGTCAAGAATTTAATTATGGAATTGAGAAATTTTAATATCAATGGTTGTAAACATGTAATGTTGTAATAAACAAAATACACCCAATATTTTTTGTTTTAATCAAAAATATTGAACATTGAGTTAGATAAAGGACTTCAAAGTTTATTGTAGAATATAAATTCCATAAGTACCCTCAAATTAAAACTCTTTATAACTTTTGATTTGTTAATCCAAATGGAAGGATTCAAAGCTTTCCAAATATATGTAAATCTATTAAACTGATTTCAAATTTTTATTTTTCAATAAAGGATTTTTTAAAGGATTTTTTTTGAGTTGCCCGAGCTGCTTGCCAAATGCAAAAATTACATATCATGCAATAACTTTTTACCCATGTAGTCAATAGTTATGAAAGTTGTTGGGCCTTGAAGCTACTTGTTGTACGCACAATCTAGGCGTAAGTATCTTTAGCCACAATGTTGTGCTAAAATGACACAAGTTATCGTCCCAGGGAATTCCAAAATGATGTTGCACATTTCAAGTTTTTCGGATTCTCTTTTCTCTTCAATCCAATCACCTATTCACTCGTTTCCAGAACTTTTAACTATCCGGAATTCAATCCAAATCCGGTTCTACTTCCAAATCAAATTGGTTTCTTTCACCTCTGTTTTATCCTCAGAGGGTCCGCTTTGATCTTTCAAGGGGTAGGGACTTCACCACTCTAACTCTCACACTCACTAAACTTAACAAACACAAACAAACATCCAAGTGTTTAAAGGAATTGTAACAAAAAAAGAAGATCCGGATCCTCACAACTTTCTAGACACCCGATCCAGAAAGCAGGTCACTCAGGACTCGATCCACTCCTTACTACAATGATAGATCACAGGGTTCCGGAACCTACCGGGGGTTGTTTATTAAGTGCTAGACCATTCCAAGGTTGGCAAACCTTTTGGGAGAGTGGCGACTTCCTCTAAGCGGGTGCTTACCTCCGCACGGGTTGACAGCTGGACTCGCTTTTGCTACTCAATCAACCGGATCACCGTTACGGTAATTTAAAGGCGCTGTACACTTCCACTCAGTCAAGAATCTAACACTGTCTCAAATGTACCTTGCAAATGGAACCGACTGCCCAAGATCCAGATTCCTCCTCACCCGTCTTCCCTCACACTCTAGTACAATCACAAGCATTCAGACCAACACTTGAACACGAAGATGGAAATCCAAGAGCTCACTCAGCACTTAGATTAAAGGAATGGAATATAAAATGAAAATCTGCTAGGAGGGAATGACAGTACAACAAGTTTGCCAGCCCTTAAAAAGCTACAAAAAGTCAACACCTAAAAGCCAAAAAGCACCTCAAAAATCCGGGCAGCCAATCAGAGAACCATCCAAGACACTCGGAAAATCTATTGCCGGCTCATTCTAAAAATAAATCTGGAACCAAGGTCCCAAGCGCGAAAAACCCGTTTTGGAACTGGAGTTCAAAACCTAATCCAAAATAAAAACATCCTAACTAACTACTTCTTCTGCGGCTTCTTTGTTCTGCTGCCACCTTGCGTTGCTCCTGTCGTCTTCGTAGAGGTGTTTCGGACACTTGCCCGGGTTTGGATTGGGCGTCGGATCAGCGGAGTTGTCGTGACTTCAGTTTCCTCGTCATCAAACTGGAGGAACTCCCTATCCGACTCCATCTCAATGGGTTGCCCAATGAAGCTCCAACTCAATCCTTGTCATTGCCTTCCTCCTCTTCCTTGGATGCTCCCTCGATGGGGGTGAAACCTTCCGGATGTGTCTGGGCCGGATTCTCAATCACAGGCATTTGGTCCGTCAAATCCGTCCGAACTGGAGGAGCCATGACTTTGGGCCCTACGGTCCCCTCTGGTGCCCTTGCCGTGCGCGTGGGAAACGTGACAAGGACCGTCTGCACCGGAGCAGTCGAAACATCTGGATCCTTCTTGGCAACCTCCGCGGTTAACCTTTCCCTTCTTTGTGACGGCCTCGCCTGACTTGCAACTTGAGCCGTAACGTCCTTCAGCAAGGCTTGAAGACCTTGCTCCAATATGGGAGTCCTTCCAGCGGGGATTGGTTTGGCCGGAGTCCTCCACAACTGCGCACTCGGAACTTCCAGGAATCGGGTGAAGTCCATGGCTGCCAAATCAAGAAACCCCAACAGCTTCCTCATCTCTGCCAACACGTTCTCCATCTTGGTTTCATAATCTACCAGGATCTTGAGGAATATGCTTCCGGTCACTACGCCCTCTTGAACTAATTTATCATTGAAAAGCCAGGCGCGTGTGATTTGATCCGCGGGATGTTCCACCAATTCCGTCAGTGCCCTCACTACATTCAATGCATCTGACTCCCTCTTGGATGCAAACTTCAAGGCCTCCTCCGCAATACCCAAACTGGTCTTGAGTTGGATCTTCTTTTCCTCCAGTTTTCGCATCTACTCCTCCTTCCTACTGAGCAAGGTCGGATCCAGACGCTTTCTAATCTCGCCCATAATCTCATCCGGCTCCACCTTCAATTCGTCCGATACCGAGCATACAAAGTCGACCAATTCCTTGTACCGTTTCCTTGCCTCCTGGAACCACTCTACTCCGGAATCAAACAACTTGTTCCCCCCTAGATCTGCGAAGGTCCGGCTCGGTTCCTCCATTTCCAGAACTTGCTGCTTCCCTCTTGAGTTCAGATTGGTCGACTTCCGCCGCAAACTTTCCGGCCTCTTTGTCCTTGGCGGTGTCACTTCCGAAATTGCTTCCTCGGCTTGCTTTTCTGGATCCGGAGATAGGCCGTACTTCAGCATCTCCTCGGCGACCTTGTAGTCCTTGATTTCCCGCTCACTTAGGATCTCGTTGTGGTAGTAAAGGTGGAAGAGGTAGGTGCTGATCGGGATGGACGTGGCCTTCTGCACGTCGTTCGCCAGTTTCTGCACCACGGCCTTCAATATTCTCCAACAGTGTACTGGCCTGTCCCCCATCGCTCCGAAAATTGTGTTGCCCAACGTGCTGGTGAGTCGGGTCGGCTTCTCCAAATACAAGATCGGAACCAGGAACTCCAGCACCTGCCTTTGCCTTAGGTCAATGCAATCATGGATTGCAAAACCTTCCTTCAGATGGGGTAGATTACGGAACTTCCCTTGAACGTAACCGTCATTCCTCGAGGCATAACCAAAACTTGCCTTCTGGAATGAGTAGACTTCCGTCCACATTTCCTTAGTCCACTTTGCCGACTTCCCTCACTCCGTCAGCTCAAACTGATTCGGAGCTCCAGTCACGACTTCGTGGATCATTGCCTTGTCCTTCAGATTCCACGGCTTGCGCAGCAACCCCGCGCATCCCATGCTGTCCAGATCGCCTTCCAATAAGCATCCGCGCCTTTGGATCCGCAGGTACGACCGGATTGAGCAACTTGGCTGTAACTGCTGGGCTCCAAGGCTCCTCCATCCACGCCAACAGAATCCTACTAATCCGGTGCAATCGGCACCTTCCTCTCCTTCTCTCCGTATCCAATCCTAACTCACCACTCTTTCACTCAACTAATGTGCCTTCCAAACCTGCAAGAACACACGCTTCCTTGAGCGAAAGAAAGAGGGAGAAGAAATGGAGAAGAACGGGCTTAAGTAGCCGGCCAGCGACCGACACCCGTTGGGACGGCCCATAAATGCGCCGCCTTTCGCAAACGGAAGCCTAGTTCCTAGGCTGGAACCTAGGTCATAGGTTTCCAGAATTCGAATTACCTTCCGGATTACGGATCTCGTTAAGATCCGTTCCTTACTCATTTTATAGTTTTTGCTAGGCCGGAACTTCCCTACTTTCCTGATTCGGCTAACTGTTCTGGATTGCTACTTCAGTATACGAAAATTTTGAAAAATCTCACTAATCTACTCCTAAATTAATCCAAAATTCCGGGTTTTGACATTTCGTGCTCCCACACTACTCCTCGGGCATATCTTGTGTGAAAAATTTCAAAGAAAAAAATTAAAATTTTCATTTGCAGTGAGCTACCAGAAAATGGTGTTTGGTCCTTTAGGGGTTAAGACTGCAATTTCTATAGCATAGATTAAAATATGCGGAAAGGATGTTTGACGTTCATATAACCATAGAATCTTATACCTAACAGGTAGGACAATGTGTGCAACAAAATCCAAAAATTTAGATAACAGAGATAACAAGATATTTGCATTTGCACTTTAAATTGAAAAAAAAAATTCGAAAGCACATTGCAAAAGAACATCAATAGACTTTGAGCCTTTTTAATTTTTTTTTCGTGCACTAATGAATTTTGAGCTTTAAATCTTTGTTGCAAAGGATTAAATTTAGAGTCTACGATCCACAAAAAATAAAGAAAATTGATTTGTCAAACGCCACAGAAATATTATCATTTAATTGTATAAGGCCTGTTTTGAGCCTCTTGGAATTTTCTCCAAACCCTAAACCAGAAGCCAACATTTAAATAAATTGAATCAATTTTTTTCTATTATAACCGTACAAATTTGAACTACACATATAACTGATGTAAAAGATCACAGAAGAAAAACTAAAAAAAAATCGTTTATGATTCAAAGATTATAATCTTTGATCATCTGGTTGTTAAAACTATGCAAATCTTTGTTGACCAATTGTAACGGCTTGGCGGTTTAGATACTAAGCCTTTTCTAATGCAATAGTTTACTCTCTTTGTTCCAAAAAATATAAATAAAAACTAGGCAAATCACTGACTTCTCTTTTTGCATATGGAATCTAAAATAATGAAGACAAAAAAAATATGAGATTGACAAGCCTAACAAATACATCCCCAGTTAATTTTTGACTTCTCAAAAATGTATTATATACATTTTGAAGATGAATTTCTAGTGTGATTCTTCCTCTAAGATTTTGGATTTCTTTGAATATAGATTTGTACTTTGTTTGCCTCTTCTCTCCTTTTTTGAGCATTTTTGGGCATGTGTTTTGTTCTTTTGCACCAATTGCACCCCAAAAAAGGCCCCCAAAATAAATCAATTTTACTTTCTTCAAGAAGAGTTCCAATAAATCATGGCAAACATGGAGACAACACGTACTTGCAGAATATCACACTTTTCTCCCAAAAAGACTATATGCCTTAAGGGATTAAATATTTGATAAATGATAATAAATGTGGAGTTCAAAATTTTGGTAAATATAAAATTGACTTCTATAAATTGATACTGGGCTGTATTCTATGTAATTTTGATTTTTTATTCACATCCAAATTTGGTATTGTAGCCGGCATACAATGCTTGTGTCATTTTAAACATATCTATTTCTTCTACACCTTCTATTAAAACATTGTCAAGCTTTCATTTTCTTCTTTTAAATTACCAAATTCATTATCATCAATTTTGAAATTGTTTCATCAAAGAATTGCCTTCAAAGAAGTATGAAAATAAAAAAAATTCTTTGATTTATTGCGTTCTCATTTTCTTTTACTTTGTGTTTTGTCAATTTCTGCTTAACGTTTTATAGATCCTTGTTTTGGCTTCTCATATTGGTATATATCATGACACATTCATACATGCCTACAAAAATGTAAAGAAGTTGACAATCATAGACATTCATGTCTATACATTAATCGGGAATTATACAAATTATGGAATTCAAACTCATATACATTTAGGCTTGACAATGAAGTACGTTGGATTTACCATACTTGCTTAGAATTTTCAAAATGGATAGTACACTTTATTATATTTACATGTACAGGGTAGTGTATAGTCCTACAACAACCGCAACAACAAAATTGTGTCATGCAACATCCACCTTGCCCTAGGAATTCCTCTTCTTCTTCTCCATCTCGGCAAGCACCGCTATTTCTTCCATCTTCATGCTGTTTTTCAAGCGCTCCCAATTGAAAAAGTAGGGTCAAGCTTTCCGGAATGAATTTTGCCATCCAATTTTCAACATGGCTATAGGTAATGGCCTCTTCCAATTTCCTTTCGTAGCTCTTACAATAAGCTACCCTCTTTTGGAGCTCCACTACTTCATTAGAGCGCATCTCATTTTCCTTAGCACAATCCTCCAAACCAGACACATCTACGACATGGTCAAGGGAGTTTTTGTTGTTGATTCCTCCAAGAAAATTTAACCTCAATTTTGTCTGCTCCAAACGTTGCTTTTCAATGTCCTTCTAATGTGCTTCCATCGTGCACTTCTTGATGATTTTGGCAAGCTTTACTTTTGCAAACGGGTTCTCCTTAGAACTAGATGGCTCCACTCCGGAGAATTGGAGGTAATAGGCTTCTAGGTTTGCTATCTCTTCATGTTGCCGTGACAAACAGCTTCGGCTTTCTTCAATCTCTGCTCAAAGGGTCAGCTCACCCTCACCACCCAAATCTTCCATTAAACTTGTCCCTTATCATCTAAGACTCTTCTTTCTTAGCCACCAATTCTTCACAAATCCTCTGAAGCTGAGCTTTCTAAAACTTCTGCATTTTTGGATTTTTGATATGCTCTATATCTTCATCTCAAGGGGCTTCCTCCGTTGACGATAAATTTTCCACAAAGGGCAAGGCAGAAGGCCCCACATACTCGGGCATTTCAATGTCATCCACATCTTCTTCTTGTAAACGTGTATTCACAAGATCTTGAATTTCAACTTCATCAAGATGAGAGACCTCTACCGGTTTGATGAACGCGACAAGGGGTACGTATATTGCTAATGTATGACATTCATTCATATTTCTTTCTTTTGTTGCCACCATTGATAAATCTCCAACCGCTGGTGCCGTGTCCATTGGGCTCGCACTGTCGGAAGAAAGTTCTTCAATGGAATCATCTTTGCTTGCTGAACTTGAGTGGTCTGACCACACAAACTGATCATCGGGGACTCCGGGCTTTATATTTTTCCTTTCTCTTAGCCCGTCATGCGGATTTCTGGAAGGGCCTGCCCTGGGAATGTCCTTGGTGGTTAGAATGATGGCTTGTTTCACTCCTTTGACGATTGACCAATCCACTGTTCAACCTAAGATGACCTCCGCATTCACCATTTCACATATGAACAACAGGACTTTGTTCCTGATCACTAAATATACCTGGTACAACGCTTGATACACTTCAATACATTGTTGCACAAATGCGTCATGAGTGCAGTAATAAAGATTTGCCACGTTCGTATTAAGATGGTGCTTGTGCCGATGATATGGGAATAGCTTGTTGATGTGGCACCACCCCACAAATGCCTTACAAGTCTGCGCTGTCCAATCTCCACGAATTCTATTCCAAACTCAATAGGCCTGAGCGTGTGGATCAACAAGTGTGCGTTGGTTCCTTTGTTGTCGCTTTCCCTTCAGCTTCGACTTCTTTTGGTGGGAGGCCATTGGATATGATTTGTGCATTACAAACTATGAATCTAATGTAAACGGCTACACTCGGATCCAAGCAAAACGACAAAAGAAATGTGAAAGTCCTAAATCCGTTGTACTTCACATTTACAAATATTAGACAAGAGTTCTCATAAACAAAATGTCAAAATCGAGGCCTACGATTGAATACACGGACTAGAAGCTCAAAAAATGAGGTGGAAAGGGACAATATTTCCCCCTCGCAACTCAACCCCAAGCCTACAAGCACACATTCAGCCACTTCAAGGTGGATGATCAGGTAGTGCGCAGAGCCAAGAGTGGGGACCTCAATTGCTGGTCCAGATTATATAGCCGAAGTCGCCCAGGGTGCATACGGATCAAAATCTAGGCGACTGCAGACAGAAGGCGACCGCGGGTACCGTGGGCGAATGGGGGTCCAGTGCTGGTGACCTCGGATACACAAAAAGCAACCTCAACCATCCAGAAGGCGAACACAAGTCCAGTGCTGGTGACCTCAGATACATAAAAAGCAACCTCGGCCATCCAGAAGGCAAACGCAGGTCCAATACTGGCAACCTCAGGTACACAAAAAGCGACCTCGGGCATCCAGAAGGCAACCTTGGGTAGGCAGAAGGCGACCGCGGGTAAAGATTTTTTGAACGTAATTGGTTAGCAGACTAGCGACTTCGGGTGTGCTGCAACCCCGCATTGGTCAACAGCAGGTAGGGCAACCTCGGGTCCAATTTTCCCAGATTGATTTCAAATTTGGGAGGTCACTCCATTTCTGACTTTCTTCGAATTTGATCAACCTTGAAGAAGAATCAAACATTTAAATTTCTTCATTCAATTTTCTTTAACAACTTTTGTAAAAAATCCCTACCCATTTTCTTTAACCCACTTGCACTACTCCTAATGAAATTAGTCATGTACCATTCTCCCCCGTGGGTTTTATAGATTTAAAACAAATAGGAAAGAGAGTGGCATTAGCAATCCCTCCTTTCAGATTTTGCTATTTTGAGTTAAAATCAAGTCCCAAAGATTTAATTTTTCTACTTCAAATGTGAATCAAGCCACCATGATTTGATTTTGCTACTTCAAACTAAAATCAAGCCACCATTATTTAATTTTCCTACTTCAAATCAAAGTCAAGCCACCGTGGTTGAATTTGGATACTTCATATAAATATCAAGCCACCAGAATTTAAATTAGACTATTTCAAAATGAAATCAACCCGCCATGATTTAAATTTTGCTACTTCAACCTAAATGGAAGCCACCATGAATAAATTCTGCTACTTCAAACTAAATTCGCGGCAGCATTATTTAAATTTAGCTACTTCAAATTAAAATCAAGACACGATTACATAAATTAGACTACTTTAAATTAAAATCAATCAACCATTATTCAAATTAGACTACTTCAAAGTATAATCTATTCACCAAGAAAAATATTTTGTACTTCAAACTATAACCAAGTCACCATGATTTAATTTTTGTTACTTCAAAGTAAAACCAAGCCACCATGATTTAATTTTTTTTACTTCAAACCACAAGGAAGCCACTATGATTTAATTTTGGTACTTCAAACTAAATTCACGCCACCATTACTTAAATTTTGCTACTTCAAATTAAAATCAAGATATCATGATTTAATTTTCCTACTTCAAACTAATACCAAGCCACCATAATTAAAATTAGACTACTTCAAACTAAATCCAAGCCACCATGATTTAAATTTTGCTACTTCAAACTAAAATCACGCCACTATGATTTAAATTTTGCTACTTCAAACTAAACTCACGCCACCATTATTTAAAGTAGACTACTTCAAACTAAAACCAAGCCACCATGATTTAAATTTTGCTAATTCAAACTAAATTCACGCCACCGTTACTTCAATTGTGCTACTTCAAACTAAAATCAAGATATCAAGATTTAAATTTTGCTACTTCACATTAACATGAAGGACATCATGCTTTAATTTAGGAAGGACATTTCAAATTCAAGTGTTGTGCTTTTGTAGAGGAGAAAGTACAAATCCCTTTTCTTCTTTTTTTCATGTAAATGTTTAGAAGAAAGTACAAATCCCCTTCCCATTTTTTTTTAATTGTAAATGTTTAGGGTATACAATTCATAGGGTTTAGATTGGCATTGGGTTCCTTCACAAGTGCACTCAATCCTAATTCACTATTAACTCACATGCCACATTTAATGCAAGATCGCTTCACGGTGTTCTAAGAAACGCAGAAATCTTGAAAGGGTTGACCTTGGGTAAGGCGACCATGGGTTCGTTGACCTCGAGTGGGGCAACTTCAAGTCTAGGAATGACGTAATTTTGGACCTTGGTTATCAGGGGCGACCTCGCCTAGGAGGCAACCTCGCCTGGGGGACAACCTTGCCTGGGGGGCGACCTTGCCTAGAAGGCGACCTTGGCTTGGGCGACCTTGGGTGCAGAAACCAGGCAATAAAAAAACTATGAACTCATGAAAATGCAACAGCAAAGGTCAGTCCAAGTGGGACCGAGGTAGCTTTCGTAGTACTTTGGAGGCATGGCCGTAATTGGTAAAGTTTGAAGTGGTCAACAATTTGATTTCCAGTGACATCCTCTACCTTGTTTGATGATGTCACCCCCTTGGTTGTGGGATTTGGTTTGGTCGTGGTAGCCAATCATACAAAAAAAAAAAAAAGCGTCCAATCAATTTGTGTTTGTATTTGGGTGGAGATCACAATATGCTTGTGGGAGGGAGGTGATGAATGGGGGGCTTGGAAGGGAAGGTCTCAAGTTTTGAAGTGGGATTCCATCAAACCCTCAAAATTCATGACCTTCTTCTTCACAAGCAAATTATATTTGCTGCTCATCTACAATCACTGTCGCAACCAGATTTTTGGTTTTCCTTTGCTTATCTAAATGTTGGAACAAAAACGGGTAAATAGGATCCGAATCCTGTTAGAGGGGCAGAAGAAGACTGAAGATAGACAATGCTAATCTAGTAAGGAGAAAACTGGATCTGATCCGGTCAGAATGTTAGTATTCAGGAGCGGAATCACATCCGGATCTCACCTCAAATTGGATTAGAGTTGAACCGGATTGATATGGACCAGCCCGGAAAAGGTCATGATGACCAGCCAGAGGTCCTGGGACTATATAAAGGCTGGTTGTCCTCATTTTCACTCCTTTACTTCCCTCAAGTTCTAGAGCTGACCTTGAGCGCTTTTATGCCTCCGTCTGCACCAGAGCCGTTGTGTGTGTGTGAACTTCAGGTCGGGTACGTCAGAGTATGTAGGAGAGGTAGAAATTGTGTGGGTTGCAAGTTTTGCGTTGTCGTCCGGTTGAGATTGGACGAGAGGAAGTGAGGAATGGGACGTGCGGCTAGGAGAGAGTGAGGTAGCGACCGAGAAGGGTCCCCAGTTAGCCGTTTGTGTCTATGCCTCAGCTGCATAAGAGCAAACCAGGAGCGCCTAGTTCTTTCTCTGACGTCAAGCTCCGGAAAGTCGTTCTGGTCATCCCTACTGCAGAATTGGAAAGGATCGAGCTTATGAACGATCTCAACGCGATGGGCTGTTTGGTATTGATGGATAAACCCTGGGGGTTTAGGGAGGAGTGGATGGTGAGAGAGCTAAAGTATAAGGTGTCGAATGAATTCAACAACACGCTCCGGGGCCACCCGCTCGAATGGAAAGAAGAGAGGTGGAGGGAAGTTTACAACTTCCGGATGGGAGGTTCCGGCATGGCTGGACGGAGAGCCGAGTTCATCCATGACAAGTTTTATGGAGAGATGAGCAACAAAAATGGATACGTGGTTGTGGACTGCAAGAGCAACCGGCACCGCAACCTCCTTCAGTTCTTGGTTCCGATCGTCCACCCGGAGAAGTTGACGAGGGTGATGATGACCATCGGCAATACGATTTTTGGTTCCCTAAGCGGAGAACGGAAGGTGAACTGGGCCCGGATCTTTTCTGATCTGGTGTCCTAGCTGGTGACGAAGATCGGGAAGAGTAGGGCCACCCCTTTGAGTCCCTATCTCTTCCACCTCTACCATTGCAACCAACTCCTCACAAATACGAAGGAGAAAACATTGAACCTTCAGGAGTCTATCCTGAAGTACGGAGAGTCGGGTTCAAATGACAAGCCGAAAGATCCAACCGGATCCGAATCCAAGATAGAAGAAGAAGACAAGGAGGAGCACCTCCGAACAAGGAAGTGGATGAAGACAACGCCTCCTTGCAAGAGAGGAACTTCTCCTACTAATTGTCGACTCCAGAATAGGGACCGGATGTGGAGATGTCGGATTCCGAAGACCCGACCGACTCGTTCAATCAATTGACTGTAATTCTGTGCGGGATACGAGTAGATTGGGAGGTCAAGAGGAGGATCCTCGCTAGTGTCGGAGAGCTGGTGGGTGCATTGGGGGATAGTAAGCTTCCGGGTAAGGTGGCCCAGTATCTATCTAATCCAGATGAGCACCGGAAGCAAAAGGCAGAGATTTATTGGCTTCAGGAGGAAGTCAATACTCTGAAGGCCGAGATGGTAGCCCTCAAAGAAGACAAAGCTGTAGTTCGGGAAATGTCGGAAGCAATCCGGAAGGTGGCCAAGTCTGTGAAGGCTACTTTCAGAGAATCCGGATCCGCTGCAGTTAAGGCGGAATTATTTGACAAAGGGGTGCATGAGGAGAAGAAGATATCCGGTTCCCGGATAGTTTGGATCCTGACCAACTTCATCAATTGGGTGGAAGCGTCATTGGTGGTAGCAAGGGAGGCAGTCAACCGATGGACATCAGCAGCCGGAAGCTGAATGGGTCCATGTACTCCTGGGAGATCCAACTCTCGGACCTCTCGCTACCGGATTCATTCCCAATCGGAGGATTGAATCCGAGGGAGCCCAAGGATCAGACGTCCGAGTCAAGAAAGAGTCACCGAAGGCCTGGGCCTGGGCAACCAATTCATTTGGATTCATCGCCAGGATCAGATCTTCCAGATCTTGCTGCCGGGGAGCGGAGCAAGAACCTAACTGAAGTTTTCAACCAACTGCCCGCGGAACCCAAGAGTCCTACGCTGGGTGGGGGAGTTGGAGAGTAGGTAGGTAGGTAGGTAGGAATGTAATGTTTGTAAGATAATTAGGACCAGATCGGATGTGGACCCAGTCTGGCCGGTTAGGATTGGACTCAATTGTCCAGCGCGGATTTTCGGGGGCCTTTTTGCCTTGTAATCAAGTTGTATATAAGTCAGCCCCTGCTTGGGAGCTGCAAGTCTTTTTGCCCAAATTTTGTGTATGTCTTCTCTTGGCCTCTTATTGCATGTCTCTCCCATATGTGGCAAGGTTGTGTGGTGAGGAGTTAGAAAGGCGCATGCTAGTACGGGTGTGATTTCTCCCTTTGGTGTTCTTGTTTTGATCTTATGTGCAAGTGAGTGGGTTGTGAAAGAGTTGGGAGTAGATTTCAGTTCCTCAGCATTTCTAAGGTTTGGGATTCTGGACGAGACAGCTATTGTTAGGCTAGGCAGATAGGGAGGAATTCCTTAGTCGCGCTAGAACTCTTGGGTGGAAAATCTGGTTGAGTGTCCGATCTTCTGAGAGATCTCACCGCCCTAGTTGGCAAACGAAAGGACTTTAGTTGATGTTGGAGAGGATGGATTCACTTGCAACCGCCTGACTTTGTACAGACGAAACATGGCGCTAAGGTCGTTGTAGTATGAAAGGATCGTATAGGGGTCTTTGTGTGACCGGTGATCCGGAGAGTTCTCTGGATTGCTGTGAAGGATCAAGCCGGATCCGGATTAGTATAGGAAATTGGAGAGTAGAGAAGTGGGTCTTCAGCCACTATAAGTCACGGAAGGAGCGGCGGGCCTGCCACTCTCAAAATCAAGGGGCGAACCCTCTGATGGTGAAACAAAGGTAAAACTAAATCGGATGGGAGTAAGAGCGGATGTTAGTTGATCAGAACGGATCGGAAAGTTGGCCGGATCCGGAAAGGAGAAGAGGGTCTGATTGTAGTTTCCGGTGTTCTAGTGTTTCCGGTTGTGGTGTTAGGACTGGAAAATGAAATATAGGTTCTGACTAAGCTTAGAGACCAAATAAGGCTAGATACTTCATAGAATCTTGCGGGTTCGATCTTTAGAGTCACTTTGTTATACTTTAAAGTGGTTTTTGGTAGTATAACTGGGAATTTGCTTGCCCTCTGCTGTGACAATCACGCCTTGGCTTGACATTTTCTGGGGTAAAGAGGGCAAATAAATGACATTTCAAGTGCAAGCATGATTTGATTTTGATTTTGATTTTGAATTTGTTTCTACAAATTAGAACCAAGTTTTACATGATTTATTTTTGGTACTTCAAATTAAAATCAACATACCATTATTTCATTTTCTGTACTTCAAATGAAGCCCAAGCCACCATGATTTCACTTTGATATTTCACAAATAAAACCAAGCCGCCTTGATTTAATTCACCTAATTCAAACTAAATCCATGCCACCATGATTTAATTTGGCTAATTCACATTCAAATCAAGTCACCATGATTTAAATTTTGCTACTTCACATTAAAATCAACACACCATGATTTATATTTTGGTACTTCGAACTAAAACCAAGCCACCATGATTTACATCTGCTACTTCACATTCAAATGTAGGCACCATGATTAATTTTTCCACTTCAAACCAAAACCAAGCCACCATGATTTAATTCTTGCTACTTCAAATGAAAATGAAGCCACCATAATTTACATTTTGATACGTGAAACTAAAACTAAGCCACTATAGTTTAAATTTTGCTACTTCACATTCAAATCAAGACACCATGATTTAAATTTTGCCACTTCAAACCTGAATCAAGCCAATTTTGCTACTTCAAACTAAAAGCAAGCCACCATGATTTAGTTTTGCTACTTCAAATTAAAATCAAGATACTATGATTTAATTTCGCTACTTGAAACTCAAATCAAGCTGTCGTAGCACAAGAAAGTAATCTCCCTCCAATAGACATTCTAACGTATTAAAAACGTCTTTAGGGTGACTCAGGTATTGTTCCCTCAAAGATCTAGTTTGGACTTCTCTTAGTGATGACCGGAACCGGATGCGGAAGTCACAACAACCACAAGCAAACCGGATTCTAGAACGGAAAGCTTAATATTCCTAAATGATTGCTTCCCATCCGGTTGGACTCTCCCTCTCTAGTCCTAATCCGCTCAACAGCAACAGGGTAGTGTCTCAACAATGTACCGCCCTCTTTCTCTCTAATACAACTCTGCTCCTAGGACTCAAAACCGTAACTAGAAGGAGTGTCGTCACCTTGTGCTTCTTTCTGTTTCCGCTTTTGGATCCTCAATTTTAGTAACTAGTTAGAAGTTTAGCCTCTATATCAGAGGGTTCCACATATTGCAATTAAGAAAGGCTACCAAAAACTAGAGTTCCACAAACTCCCTAACTCAACTTCTAAAAAATTTCTACCTACTTCTTTTGCCGCTTGGATGGCGTTGGTGTAGTCTTGACTGCTCTTTTCCTTGTTGGCTGCTGTCTACCTCCAGTAGACTTAGAAGCTTTCCCTTTTGGGGAGTTGAAGGTTTACCTTTCCCCTTTTCAAGTGCAGGTTTCGCTTCCGGTTCAGATTCTTCTTCTCCTTCCTCAAATTCTTCTCCTGATTCGGACTGGCTCTCTTCCTTCTCCGTGGTCTCTGGCAACTCATCTTCTTCAAATTCAATCTCAATCGAGGGTGATGCCTCCCTACCCCTCTTTGATGTAAATTTCCGTAGTTTTTCTGCTGGCTTGTCTGACCAACCGGAAAGGGTGCTTTGTGGAGTGCCCTGATCCGATTCTGCAAACTTATTCTAACTGCGGGTCTGGGATCCAGGTGAAAACCCTTTTCCGGTTGCTGTGTTAATATTCAACTTAGAGCGGCTAGCTGGTGTGGTCTTCTCCTCAGTTCTCCCTTTGACTTCCGATCAGCTGAACTCCGCAACGGCGTTGCCTTGGTAGGAGTCTCCTCCTTCACCTTTTCTTTGGCCTTTGCTGGTTCCGGTTTCGAGTGGAAGCCTGCATTCTCCATGACTTCTCTCAACTCAAATAAGGTACGCTCCATCTTCTCATGATAGGACACCAAGACTGAAACAACCTTGGGTCCCATCTGAGATCCTCCTCAAGAACTCCAACCTCAAAAAGTTTGGCTCTGTTAACTACATCGCCCGAATTCCCAATAAACTTCCGGATCCGGTTAAGGGTGTCTAAGGTTTTAGCCTAGAGTTGTCTAACCTCACTCTCAGACTTTTTCCCTATCTCCTTCTTCAAATCCTTTACTTGACCGATTAGGCTAGCTATCCAATTTTCTGACTTCCGGGTCACCTCCTTATCACTCATCATTTTCTCTCGAATGCCCTTCAGTTCACTTATAATCGCCCCAAGACGGTCAATTGACTTTGCCCAAACCAAATCCTTACTAGTCCCCTCTCCAGCTACTTCCTTGCCTTTCTTTTGAGGTTCCTGTTGTTCTAACTTCAGTTCTGACTCCTCTATTGACGCCTCTCTCTGCTCTTCCAGTTCCGGACTAATGTCATGCTGTAACATCACGTCCGCATACTTGTACTCGATTACTTCTTTCCCTCTCAGTAACTCATTGTGCTCATAAAGGTGGAAGAGAAAGGGAGATAAACCGGAAGGTCTGGACTTGCCTACAACTGAGAGCATTTTGCCCACAACTTCTTTAACTATTAAACCCAATTCACTTTCCTCCCTCTGGTTAGCTCTCCAAAAATTGTCTTTGCTATTGTAATGGTGGCTCGGGTAGGACGCTCCGGATTCAGAATCGGAACTAAGAACTCCAACACTCTCCTATGCTTTAAGTTTGTGCAATCTACCACGGCATATCCATCCTTGGGGTGGATAGGGTTGCAAAACTTACCACTCTCAAACTCGTACTGCCGTCCAGCTACTCCTTCTCCTTCCTTGGAAAATTATACACCTCGCTCCACATATCCGGAGTCCATCTGGTTGGCTGCACCCGGATTGTGTGATGCCACTCGCTTGATTGTTTTGTAAGTAGCTCCCCAACCATTGACACGTTCTTCAGGTTCCACAGCCTCTGCATGAAACTATCACATCCCAGCCCTTTCAAGTCCTCCCGCAAGAGCGCCTTCTCCTTGGCATTCTTTGGCAGTCCGGGTACCATTGACCGGAGTTTCCGTGAAGGCGACTCCTCACTAGCTTCTGCTTTCACCATGGCTTGAGCAACTATTTGGATTGACTAACAAACTCTTAACACTTCCTGCCCTAATCACTTGAGCTCTACTGTTGTTCTCTCTCTTAAAGCTAATCAGTCTTACAACCGCCTAACCGTGACCGGATCTCAAAACTTGCACTCCTCCAAGCTCTTTAGTGCCACACTTTCTTGCAAACATTCACTCACAACAAGAAAACACCTAAATGTGAAGATAGAATGCGGATGCTTCTACTTGACCCCTTCCTCTCTTGTGACCGTCCGGTTTCCCCACCGCTGGAATTGGCCGTTCCTGTCCATACTGGGAAATCATTTCCGTTCAACGACTCTCTAGTTTTTTTGTTAGTGGCTGTTGGCTCCCAATTTCCATTTCCGATACCATTTTGACTATTTCCAAATCCCTGGAATCCCGGTTGTAGTCTCCAATAGGTTTCCGATTTCCGGTTTAAGTTAGGAACAATTAAGACCCATCTTAACCATTTTATCTCTTTTAGAGATCCAATGGCTGCTAATCTAAAAATCTACTAAATTATATATATTAACCTATAAAACAACAAAAAAATATGGAAAGAAAATGTACTTAACCTATTTCTATTACAAAGTAATAGAATTTGGTATTTTGGGCTCCCACACAAGCCATCATGATTTAATTTTGCATAAGAATAAAGACACTGTGGTTTAATTTGGGAAGGACATTTTAAAGTCAAGTGTTGTGCTTTCGTGGAGGGAAAAGTACAAAATCCCTTCTCATTTCTTTTCATATAAATGTTTAAGGAAAAGTGCAAAACCACTTACCATTTTTTTTCCAAATAAATGTTTAGGGTACACAATTCATTGGGTTTAGGGTGGCTTTGGGTTCCTTCATAAGCACGCACAATCATAATTCACTATTAACTTACATGCCACATTTAATGCAAGATCGCTTCACGGGAATCTAAGAAATGCAGAACTCCTGAAAAGTTTGCTCTCTCTTCATTAGATGCCATATTTCATTATACTTTGGATTTTTTTGAATGCCTTGGTGACCTACTATACAACTAGAAAGCCTCGATCAGTCGGTCGCCATAAATTGCAAACGCTAAAGAGTGCCGCGGACATCCAACCAACCCTTAATTTTTTGGCATAATAGGGCCAGATTGCATCATTTCAAAATAAATGTCTACTTTTGCCAGAGAAAGTTAATTTTATTTTGCCTAAAAATTTTCTTTCTGTCAAAAGTGTGGACAAAGTTGGCTAATTTTGATGAAAAAGTGCAAAATTATGATTGAATAGTGTTTTTGATCCAAAATATGGATGAATGTAGAATTATTGTGCTTCACAAAATTTCAAATGAGTGCCATCTTGGTCCCATCCCAGAAATTCAAAAAGAAAGGTCTATGGCTACCTAGGCACGGTTGCCATAGACAGGCACGGTCGCCCTACATAAGCGCGGTCGCTTGAATTACCCGCGGTTGCCCAACCGAGTTTGGACAACTGAAGCAGACGCGATCTCCACGTACCTGAGGTTGCCCGTTGTAACCGAGGTCGCCTAATCCCGGATGCGCGGTCGCCCAGTACCCGGACGTATGGTCGCCTTGTACCCGCACGCGCCTCCTTCTCACCATCCGCACGCGCCTCTGGGCGAGTTCGGGTACTTAAGTGTTCCCCACATCCGCAGTCTCCAATCCTGGCTCTGTATATTGTCTTTCATCCACTTTAAAGTGGCTGAATGCGTACTCGTAGGCCGGGACGAATTGGGAGGGGCAAGTTTCTGCCCTTTTTATCTATGATTTAGCCCAAATCCGCATCGATTGTTTTTGAACAAGCTCCATGTCTAATCCAGGGGAAGGTAGTAGCACGAGGCAAGAATCTCCTTGGGATCCAGATGATGTAGAGAACTTTGAAGTGCCTACATCTATAGGTCGGGCAGTGGGGAGTTTCCGCTAAGAGAGGAAGACACTATAAGAAACCCACATTTTCGGTGACGTTAGCATAACCTAAGCAGACGCATTTTTGTGGACACAAAATAAAACAACTTGTGTTTTTATATCAATAATAACGTCCAATGTAACATTTAAATATTACATTGGACGTTATTATTGACATAAAAACACAAGTTGTTTTATTTTGCATCCACAAAAATGCGTCTACTTAAGTTACGCTAACGTCACCTAAAACACGGGTTTCTTATAGTGAGAAGAAGAAGAAGCAGTCAGCACATTATAGGGACCCAATGTATCCTCCTTTAGAGTATACAAAGTATGCATACCAAGTGTGTTTGCAATGATATGAGGGAAAAAGTGTGGAATTCTTGGAGTCCACATACTTGAAGGATCCAATGATAGGCAGCGTGAAGTTGACGGATGATTTGATGGTTTTAATACAAAGCAAGTGCAAAGGATCCCAGGCTTTTAACGATGTGGACTTCACTTATGCTAACAAACTATACGCCTGGTTGGATGACGTTGTCAAGCAATGCATATTCAATACCAAGAAGCTGATGGAAGAAATGTGCCCGCAAGTGCCGGGCTATCCAGGAGGTGACTAGGCCAAGGAATTCGTGTCAAAGATGGAATGGTGGGCGACAACAACAAGGAAACTGTTGAAACAATCAGCCAAAGGATTCAACTGGAAAAACGATGCTACCCTTGCGGCATTTCAACGAGATGGTGGATTGTCTATGACATGGATCTCTCATTTGGCAAAGGTGGTGGTCCTCAGTGGATTTGTACATGAAGGTGGGCACGAAAAGGTGCATAAGGTGCACATTGAAGGGATGGATACAATCCTACCATACATTGCTCTTGCTGCAAAATTGCCAAAGACAAACAATATACGTGACGCAAGGGTGGAACGGTCCATAGAGGCCCTTGCCTACCCCTTAAATCATCCTGGTGTAATTAAATTCTTTGCTATTAGAAAGATAGCAAGGTTCCAATGAGTTTTGAATGGAACAAAGTGAAGCGGCTGAGGAATCATCCAAAGGAAAAAAAAAAAAAAAGGTTAGCTTGTTCCGAAGATACAAGGCAAAGATGGCATGGGCTTTAGTGTACGTGACACATCTCATACACAAGTCTCTGGTGTTACACAATGACTTGTCCCCGAGGAATGTAATGTTGCATTTTCCTGATTATTCAAATGACATAATCCACATCGGGATTTGTGATTGGAGAATTTCAAGTCATTTTGACGAGAAAGCCCCATCGCATTACGGCTATCCCGATGTAGATGAGAGGGAATGACAACAACAGCAACGTTGGTGGATGGCTCCAGAGTTGTTCTATGTATATGGGCCCTAAAATTTTGATACAAGCATAAAGATTATGCAATCAACACGGAAAGATACGCAGCACTCGAACTCATATTCTATTGGGACGTTGACAAAATGGATGAGGATTGGAGATATGACTGACTTTGACCCGGACCTATTCAGGAATGTCGATGGATCTAGGTTCTTTGCTTATAAGTTGGGTCAACTTGTGAACCTTGATCCAAAGAAGAGACAGACATGCATTGAGGTGACGAACTCCCTCATGGCTGTACCTTGGTGCATGAAGCCCCCCAAAGCAGTTTTCCGCAACTTGCTTCTATAGAAGGAGTGTACGAGTTCTTGTGGTGAGGGTAGCACATGGAAGGAATGAAAATGTTGGCCTTGTTGTTTGCCTCTATTTTTATAATATGGTATATGAATCTGTAAAAATACTTCTTACCATGTGCAATGTCATAAGTAAATCTAATATTATGTTTGCAGTCTGCCCAATTTCATGTACAGAACTTTGAAGCTTGATTTTGTTTTGGAAACTATCTATAATATTAGATTGCAATGTGATTGGAATTGTTTGCTTGCAAACTATTGAGTGTATCCAATTCAGAAATCCATATGTCAGTCAGTGGATGTTGTTGTAAGATTTGTTTTCCGCATCACTTATTTTATGTGATTATTTCCAAAGAGAACATTAATCCCTTCAGGCCTATGAGTGCTAGTTTGAAAGAACAATTGAAAGAAAAGAGTTCCAAAATTCAAAGAACTGTTACTTCCCATTCATCAAGAATTGTGATTAGAAATGAGGAAAAAAAATTAGTTATTTTTCATCCCTTAAATAATTGTTAGGTAGAATTGTAGAAGTTAACTTAGGATTGAAGGAAATTCGAAACTGTGAATAGCTTGTAGAGAGAATTGCCACACTACTAGCTGGTATCCACGGTGAAATTGTTGTTCTAAGAGATCATGACCTTGTGAAACCTATAAAAAAAGATGTTTGAATCATGAGCCCTCAAGGCCAAAATGCCAATGTTACTTGTACCATGAGTGCTTATACTTTCAAATGACTTGTACCATCACTGATTTCTTAGAATTATTCATTGGGAAGTTCTCAATTTGTCAATATGACAATTACATCTAGTGACCAAGGAAATAGTAGATAACTGATAATGGTAAAATGGAATAGGCTAGGTTGAGCTCCAAAAAAAGGTTCTGGGGTGTGATACTTACTATCAATTTCAAGGGTAAAAAAGTTACTAAATATTGTGGGCAAGCCATGTTGATTTAGGTTGTCGAGCTTGAAATAAAATAAAAACCCTATATGAAACTTTGAACTTTTTTTCAATCTTAAAATTTTTTTTGCTTATAGATTTTTTTTTTGGCTCTCTAAAAAGCTTTGATTCATTTCATTTGGATTTTTATTATCAAATTATGGACAATCTTGTTTTTTCGTCACTTAGAGCATCTTTTTAAAGAAAAAAACTTGCAGAGTTGTAAAATTCTTTTCTGAACGCCATTTTTACAATTTAAAAAAAAGGGTCCACAAGGTTAATTTTTGGGGTAGAACAATCTTGCCACTAGGATTAGTGCTACTTCAAACTCCATATAAAAGGTATCAATATTTTAGATTTTTCTTGTACCTACTCCTACTTAATAATTTATGGAATAATTAAAATCAAGTTTATTTGGATTTTTTTCCCCCTACATGCTGAACTCAATTTTGTACTATAATGATTATGGAGACTCTGAGTTTTGGGGCAATTTCAGCATCTTCTTGAAAAAACAACTTCTGGAACGGTTGGGAGTCCTTTCTGAACTCAAATTTGACAATTTACTTCCAAAAAAGTTTCACAAGGTTAAGATTTCTTGCTAGAACAATGTCACCATTGAGATTAGTATATTTCAACCCTATCTTAGAGCTATTAATGATTTCATTTTTTCTCAATCTTGAACCTACTTCTATTTCACAAGTTTTTAATGAGTGAGAACTAAATGATTTTGTATTGAATTTTTTTCCTAGATTCTTAACTCAATTCTTCATCATATAAAATTAGAAATTCAAAATCGTAAGAGCAAAATTTTTTAATTGAGAAGGTTCAAAGCCGTAAAATGTAGTTGAACAAGGTGCAAAAAGACTTGGTTCTTTAGGTTTAAATGCAAATATCTTTTAATCAAGATTGTCAAAGTTTTTGAAATTTCTTCCACATATTCTTACACTAGTGCAGTATAAGATCCGATGGTTAAATATGTAGAAAATAAATTTAGAACTTTTTACAGCCGTTTGCTATAGAAACGGTAGTTTTGAGTGGTTTTTGATGGAAAATGCCTTACAACTCTTTGTTAATTGCAGGTATCTTGCAATCAATGCAGTCTGAAATTCTAAAATTATTTCTTAAACATTCTCATAGTATTTAGGTGTAAGATCCTATAGTTAGATGTGGCCTAAAAACATTTTTCAAATTTTTTTTAATCTTCGTTATGAAAATGGTAGTTCTTTGTGTTTTTGGGAAGAAAACTAACCTTCCGCCTTCAGGGGTTAAATATGTATACATATAGAAGCTGGCTAGCATACGTATTTGTACACTTACAGAAATGCCACAAATGATTGAGAGACTAGACTTTTCTAATAGATTTTAAACAAGAACGGACAACAAGTATCATACTTGTATAACATGCTTTAGAAAAGGTACCCAAATCCTTTTTGATATTTTTGATAAATTTATCAAATGTATTTTTGAATTTTTTTTTGATACAATTTAATTTTTTCAGATGTCTGTAATCTCTAAAAGTCGTAGGGGTTAGGATAGAAATATAGATGTATTACAAAATATAAGTTCTCAAACTTAATTTGAAGTTTTCATCAAAGAAGAGAGTACAAAGCACAAAAAGTAGAAAGCATGTGTATGGTGAAAGTTGTTAATTATTTTTAGCTTCTCCTAAAAATGACTTTTGATGATATAATTAAAAAAATTAACCCCAAGTACAATTTCTATCTTCCGCATATGCTTTTTTCACGTATTGGTCAAAATTGTGGTTTCTATTGATTTGTAAAAAAATGCATAA
This sequence comes from Neckera pumila, assembly GCA_963969595.1. Taxonomy (NCBI): domain Eukaryota; kingdom Viridiplantae; phylum Streptophyta; class Bryopsida; order Hypnales; family Neckeraceae; genus Neckera; species Neckera pumila. The sequence goes on from OZ018418.1 coordinate 6,720,028, forward strand.
GATCTAATAATGAAAATACCAATCCTATTCCAAAATAATAAATTTTTCAACAATAGGCAAATTTGAACACTTTGTGGTATTTCTCTTATAATTTAGGTTTGACTGTAGTGATTTTTGTTTTGCCTACAAATATTGATCAAAATCCAAACCATTTGAAAAAATAAAATAAAAAATTCAGAACTTCTGTCTAAGAAACCTGTCTCATTGGGCAACTTTCAACCAATGTTTTTTTTTGTGGCAATTTGGTGCAAAATATGATTTAATTTTATGGCTTGGTACCGCACCTATAGGAAAAATGGTACTAAAAAGGTGCAAAATTCCCAGAAACTTCAAATAAATTCATAATCTTGGATGAAATCACCAAAATAGAAATGAAAACTGAATTAGTATATATGTGATATGCAACGGGTTTTTTTTGGCTTTCTAATGCTTTATTGCACTAGAAAAAATAATTTGGCATTAAAATGGTAAAAAAATTGGCAAAAAAATTGGTTGAAATTGCCCTAAAAAATTCAAAGTATTGGATGAAATCGCTAGATTCTGGATGGAAACCAAATCATAGACATATGATATGTATACTTCCTATCTAGTATGCATGAATGTTGAAATTTGAAGCACCACTACAAAAGTTTATATCGCCACTATGGCACTTTAAAAAACCTTCAAAAAAATCCTGGTGATATGTGCTAATATGATATTTTCTATCCAATATGTGGATGAATGTTGAAATTTGGAGCCCTACTGTAACATTCAATATTGCCACTTTGGCACTTCATAAATAATGGAAAAAAAAAACAAGCTTTCTATATATAGTTGCCATAGACCCATACCCGCAGTCACCATGAATCCGTACTCGATGTTGCCTGGGATCCGAGGTCGCATTGGACCCGTACCCGTTGTTGCCATGGACCCATACCCGCGTTTGCCCAGTACCCGCAATTGGGATGAGAAGTCACGTACCCGCATTCGCCGAGAACCTGAGGTCACTTCAATGGTCTCACCCGCACCCACCGCAGACCTGTACTTGCTTCTTCGCAACTTTGGATATTAAAGCAATTACCTGAACTCGCATTCTCTACTTCTGGCTCTGGGTACTGACTGTCATCCACCTAGAAGTGGCTGACTGCGTACTCGTGGGCCAGGGGCTTGAGTTGTGAGGGGGGTATGTTGTCCCTTTCCACCTCATTTTCGGAAATTCTTTTCCATGTTTGTGATTGATTTCACATCTTGTTATGGTAAATGACTGTATTTTTGTAAATGTGAATTGCAATTGCTTTAGGGTTTTCTTGTTTGTATAGTATGGGTTCATTCTTAAATCATTAGACAAAATATCTAGAGCAGCATTCTAGATACAAAGTGATCATTATGGAAGATGAGACCCCACCATTCCCGCCTACGTCACCCGAATTGCTAACTCGGCTCCAAAAGAAGGCGCTTCACAATAAGGATAAAAAAAGAACTGGGAAAAGCCACAAGAAGCGTGTGGCTATCCTTTTGCATGAAAAGATTAAGGCTTTTGGAGGTTGGAGAAGGGAACCAGAGCCTTGAACCCACAAAACAGTTTAAAAATATGTGGATTGGTGCCACATCAACAAGATGTTTCCGCTTTGGCTACAAGCGTCACAAGCTACATTTGGAGTCTAACAAAGCAAATCTTGGATACTGCCTCTCCGAAGACTTTGTACAAAGATGCCTGGAGATATGGATTGGAGTGTATTTGGAATCCTTGCCATTCCGAAACAACAGTTTTCCTTTGTATCTTGTCCAAATGGTGTATGCCAAGCGTATATTGAAGAAGGAGGTGGATTGGACGACTGTAAAGGAGCTCCCTAAAGGAAACCGTCCTACCAACGCAACAATGCTGATGGAAGTTGCCATACTTGATGCCAAGAAGAAGTTGGCATCGATTAAGCCGAGGAAGTTATGCATTCCTAATGAAGAGGTAGTGTGGTCGGATGGTTCTAGCTCCAATAGCCACACCCATGTATACGACAAGTATGATTGGCACAATGAGGACAAAGAATATGCTGTTGTGGATTGGTATAAGATGGGCTTGGAGGCGGAGGTTGATAGGAAAGGAACAAAGAAGATTAAGGAGTTTGAGACTGTACCTGACATTCCTAAACAAGGTATGGAAGATGTGGAGGAAATGGAAGTGGACAACGAGTTCCACAAGCGCAGTGGCAATAAGAGTGAGAATGATTCAGATGACAATGTGGAGATGTTGGACGCTAAGATTGCAAGCGCAAGAACATGTTCATGGGAAGCGACTGCGGAACTGAAAGAATTGAAAGAACAAGAATTTTCAGATTTGAGCTCCTGAGAGTATGTGTTATCATACAAGTGGGAGTTAGAGATTGTGAATAAAGAGGTAGCTATAAACGACAAGCACTTGGTTGCTTTGAAGAAAAGTAAAGATAATTATTTGAACAAGATAGCTAATAGGCGCGCTCACATGATGGATGATGTCGCAATGTATGAGAAGAAACTTGAAATCTTGGAACACAATCGTTTGAGGCTATAGTATGAAAGGCAAAGCCTGGATGTGCAAGTAGCTTCAAAAGAAAATGAGTTATAAACAATTGTTGTAGAACATTTGTTGTAGCTAGACGATTTGGCTATGGCTCCAGGGTATGGTAGTAGCCCCAAAAAATTAGCCAATCTTTGGAAGTTGGTGAAGCTGCACGCGAAAAAAATTGAAGTGCGTCTAGAGGAGTATCATAAACTGAGAGGCAAACGTTGTTTTAATAGGGATTGGATGGAGTAAAGCAAAGCTACTAGAGGTGCACTACCTAAAGAGTTGGAGCAGATGGGGCTGGAGCTAGAAGAAAGCGACTATCTTAGCGTTAGTAGAAGCGTGAGGGATTATTGTTAATAGCCCAATGCAAATTTCCCAGTTCGGGCACCTTTTTTTGATGTCAATTACTTCAAATAAATATGAAATATAATGTTTTCTCTATCAAAAGTGTCCCTGAATTGTTATGTATATACTGACTTTGAAATTGGCTTATGCCTTTATAATCCCATAAAGATGTGAAAAAGCACCATGACATTTCAACACATTAGTACTTGAACACATCCTTAACTTTTGCATTGTTCCATGACTATGTTTTCACCGGTGAAATTTGGAACCTCCCATTTCTTTAAGAAGTACTGATTTTCTTCTAAAAACTAATTTTTCAACATATCTAACGTTTGGATGTAGTAGTATGCTGTCTTGATCCCATTTGTTACAGAATTTTAGAAGTTTCCACCGCAAGGATTGCAATATATAAGCATTCAAATGAAATAAAACCATTTTGAGGGCCCCACAAAAACTTGGCAATTGCACTACAGAAGCTTATTTTTCTATGGAAAAATCTGCATAATAATAATGCTTTTTTGGATTGTTTTTCCTAGACAAATGGATGTCATGCTTGAGATATTTCACATCAATTGGATTTGTACAAGATATAGGAAAGAAATAGTGAATACAAAGAAGGAATGACATGATTTGAAATATTGAATTGTTGAGAATTCATATATGAAATAAAAAAGCCCAATCCTAGTAGTGGCAACGTTGTAATGAACAATCTACACCTAAGGTTTCTATTTTCTTCAAAGATTTTGGAACTTGACTTAAATAAAGGACTTTAAATGTATTTTTGAATACGGAAATAGTAATTGAATTTTATAGAGTTGAATGTCTCTAACGTGAGATTCATTGATTTCATAAAAATTGATTGACTCAAAGGTCTCTATGAATAAAACTCTAGAAAACGGTTTTGCTGCTTCTTGTTTATAAAGAAAGTGAATTATTTAAATCTGCGCTAGCTGTCCAAGCTCAAACTCAAAGTAACAAACTAGATATTATGGGACAGCTTGGATAATTGTTTATTGAGAAATTATAAAAATTGTTAGGCCTTATAGTGATTCCTCGTCTACATCTTTTATTAAAATTGGGGCCCAAATTTAGAATTCTGTAGTGACATTCATTGTGCCCAAAATGTCTATGTAGTCAATACTCTAGAAATGCATGTTGGTTTTGTAGTAATTAAAGGATTAGTATCCTTAACTATTTCCTTCATGAGAATGTAAAATGTCATCTTTTTTTTGGTCATAGAATATTTATTTTATAAAAAAAAAGATAGTGGTGGCCAGAAATAAGGGTGGGAATCTTTAATGCACAAATATTATAAGAACGCTTAAGGTTTATTGTCTTTGAATTTTATGTTAAAATAACAAAATACCTTGGATTAATTGATTTTATTTTTTGACCTTTCTTTTGTTGAAAATAAGAGTACCCATTTTTTTGGTTTTCCTTAATAGAGAATGTTTTTTTTTATAAGATAAAATAAGAACATTTATTAATTTATACAAAATTGTTCTAGATATCTATTATGAGAGCTAAATAAAGAGCATACATTCTCTTGCATTCTAATATTGGATTTTTGTCAAAATCATGAATATACTGTCTATTTTTTTCCTAAAGAACCCTGCAAGGTCCATTATCCATTCAGAGGACATTTGGGAATTCAAGCAGGTACGTACGGGCTGAGTTCTTTTTGTGATCACTTTTTACAACTTTTTTTGAAGATAGGAGAACTGATAATTTCTTTGGGAATATCATTTTTTTATCATCCTCTGCTGTAAACACAAGTTGTGGTAGTCTTTGCTATGGAATTGGCTGTTTTCAGTTTCTTTTGGCAAGAAAATAGCCTTATTTGTTTACGGGTTGAGGATAATGAAATTCATGAGCAAAAGATACTCATTTGCGTTTTTTATTATGTTTTTTTTTTTTTTCCTAAAATCCTAAACCATCTTTCATTATTCAAATAGTAAACATCCTTTCCAATTTTTAATACTATTTTCGAATTTTATTGGAAGAAAGTGAAGGCTTTAATCCCATTCCGTTTTTAGACTTGTGAATAAGTATTTCTTGTATAGTTGTATCAGAAGAGCACCCATTTTGTTTCACTATTATCAATATTATGTTTGATTGAAGTTTTTTTACAATTGTCTTTATTGTTTTCTTTTATGAATGAATGCTATTTATGCATACATAAAAAATAGTCATTTCCATTTAGTACTATCCAAATCTTTTTTTTTAATAAGAATAAGAATCCTTTTGGATTTTCTTATTGGCAAGGGTTATTTATTGGATAAGTAGAAGAGCACTGATTTTCTTTCATTATTATGTTTTTCTACTTATTTTAGAAGAATCATATTCCTCTTCATTGTTTTTCTTCATATTTTAATAAGAAAGACTTCCATTTTCTAAAGTGATTCAATTTCCCGTGGATTTTTAATAAAATTGCAAGACTCATTAATTTTAGAGAAAACAGTTGAAACTTTCCTGGATCCCCCCAAAATGAGTGTAATACCCATTTTCTTGCATTATTATGTTCCTATATTTATTAATTTTTTAAAGAATTGTAGAGACTTTGCTTTATAGAAAGAATAACATGTATTTTATCCCATTATTACGTTCTAATATATATTTTTTTGAAATAAAATCCTTTCATTTTTTGGACCATTTCCTCTTTCCTGTACAAGAAATCAAGAATGAGAAGAACATGCATTGTTTACTTAGTTTGGCTTCACGGTTTGAAAGTTAATTTCTCTATAACAACATGGCATGATGGGAATAGAAAGGCCCTTCTTTCTATTATTATTAATCTATTACAATTGATGATTTTTGGAAAAAGAATAAGAACACCAATTTCTTTCTCGACAAATATATTATCGCACAAATGCACAATCATGTGAAGCAATAAAGGTAGTATTTATTATACAAAATCAAAGCATGATAAATTATTATATAATATAAAAGCATTATAAAACTGCTTTGCATAAGTACAAAATTGTAATACAAAGCCGTAGAAGTGGAATGAAAAAGGAATACGAAAGCACTATATACTGCTCGACTAGGCAAGCATGGATATTATATGACCCTATATTATTGAGCCACTTTGGATTTCTGTTATTACGCAAAACTGATCTGCAAGAAAACGATTCAAGCAAACATTTAGTTGATGACAATTTTGTTGTTTACTGAACCGCTTCCTTTGCCACGTTTGTAATTGGATGACTCTCCAACCCCAAGCTTGCACTTTGCACGAGTTCATGATGTTGGTCCATCCTCATTCAAAATGGATTCCAAGACATTGGAGTTCTTCAGAGCTTGGAGGGTTCCCATTGTCTGCAGAGAGTGTGCTTCCAAAAGATAGTTGAGTGCTTGACTTTGGTAGTAAGGTCCATACATAGAATCCAGGTAAGCCATACTAGTCAAGTCTTCGAGGGAGGCATTCTCATCTTGATTGGCCACCCTTTTCTCGTCTAAATCCCATCGATGACCTTGCGGATGAGGACCCCACTTGAAAGTTGCAGAGCTTTATTCAAAATAACCTCTAAGGCATTGGAAGAAGAATGACCTCTTCCCTTCATGTTGTGGACCTTCTCCCATCAGCCTCGGTGCAACTGCCACAATTTCTGCGGAATCTGTCTCTCAATTCAATTGGGAGCTCAAATTTCTAGGTTCTTGATCATGTAGCCCATGTCGCCAATTGCAAAGCAAGTCTCGCCCCCAGAGTTTAGAATCTGTCGTCGTGGCGAGACTATGCTCCCAGAAAGGTCACATGTAAGTCATCAAGTTGAATAAAGTATACAACCGATCACGAAATGGTGCTGAATATATCACTCAATGTCATCTAATCAAACATTGTATGATGAGACATTGCGGATGGTACATGTGTCTACAAGATCCAACTATCCAAGTGCCCACCCTCTTTTGGGGCCAAATGGGTCTAGACATATGGGGCATTTGGTGTGGTCCAAGACAAAAGGTTCAATCTTTGGCCACAGGAGTTGTTGTTCCTTCTCTATCAAGTGGCTAGACTTTTGATTCTCATGGTCCCAACCCATTTCTTTCCAATTTACTACAGTCTTTTTAGGCAACTCCAATGTGGGCATATCACTGGGAAACATGTTTTCGAGCAATGCCCAAGATGTGAATCCGTTCTCCCGTTTCTCGAGTCCGTTCTCAAGACTGTTCTCCCGTTTTGGAGCATTTGCAACAAAGTTTTTCAAAACTTTATCCAACTCTTGAGCAATTTGTTGTGATCTATCCACCAAAAGAATGCATGCGACCTTCCAATGAAAATATGTGGCCGCCAATTCTGCCAACTACGTGGTGAGCATTTTGCTTTCCTCTTGAAGACCCAGTTTCTTCACGGACAGTACGGGATGTGGAATTGCAGGAAATGAAAATGAATCTTGGGTCTCTTGGAGTTGATCACTCATGCCAGCAATATTGTCTTCCGTGATGGTAGCAAGAGGGGCGTTTGGAAGAAGTGAAGAACGCTTGATACGCTTGGTAGGAGGTGAATGGTAAAGGACGTTGTTTGTGAGGTCCCCTACAACCTTGTCCAATTGATGTATATTGTGCTCGACAAAGGCATCGTCCATGTCCGACAAAGTCAATGTCTCATGCTCCTTCTCTCGTAGGCGTTGCAATTCTTTGGACTACTGAGAAATGATAACATTTTTTTGATTGCAATCAGATCGCAGTTTTTGGATATCCAATTGCAGTGAAGCAATTGTTGTGTCTTTGGCCTTCAAGAGATTAAGGGCCTTACATAGAGCTATAGTGTTGTCACCGACAGCTACTTGTGACTGAGGAATGGGAGCACAGACAACTGCTTCCATAGATGTGTTGTTGTTGGGGCCAAAGTCAAAAATGTTGCTTGCACCCAATGGTGACAACAATGGTTGCAAAACGGTTGTTGAAGGTGATGCAGGTCTAATTTGGTTGGTGGAGCGCTGTACCTTTGGGGGATGTTTTATTCTCTGTCCCCGTGATGATGAAGCAGCCTCGACATTTTGAACTTGAATCTCAGTGGGCGTGACAGGTTGCTCCCTAACTTGTACTACTCTTTGGGCTCGCATGCCATTGGAATCCTCATCCGGTTCTGATTCCTCAGTGTGGACTTCAAGCATTTCAGTGTTTCAATAGTCACTACAAATGGGGCCTAAACCGCCCTCTCGGAATGTCAAGACCCATTTGGTATGAAACCAACTTCTGGACGTGCTACATATAGACTTTCTTTTATTGTGCACCAATCAGCCTCTTTATTCAAGGCCACTTTAGCGTATGCTCCTTTGGCAATGAATAGAAGGACCTCATTCCTCTCTACAAAAGGAATTTTGTAGAAGACCTGGTACAATTCCACGCATCTTTGAACGAAAGCTGGACTTTCACAATACTTCAAGTTTGCCTTATTGGTGTGCCGGTTGTAATGATGGCGCCATGCTGGAAAGAACTTTCTGATGTGGCACCATTCAATGTAATCTTTGCAGATTTTTATTGTCTACGGACCTTCCTCTTTGTTCCAACTTTTAAAAGCGAGGTGATTAGCACTATTTAGCATGTGCCATCGCTTTTGGTGAGTGGTGCCTCTGCGCTTCCGGCCCTTATCTTTGACAACCTTTCTGACAACACAAGGAGGGTTGTGTGAAGAGTAAAGAAGAAGTGACCCATCACTGTTTCTTGCAATAGCCACTGGATTTGTTGGAGAAACAATATTTGCGGTAACAAGTGGCGTGAAAGAACTCAAGAAGTAGTGAATATTCAACTTGAAGGTAACGCATGCAACCATGTAAGGATGCAAGACCAGAAGCCTCAACATTGAAAATAGTTGTCAAATGCCACATGGGCGAGTGAACTTATAAGCAATGCAAGCTCGGGTTACGGAGGGTGCGTGCGAATGAAGCGACCGCGCGTAAGGTGACCTTGGATCAACTAGGCGCGTGCGGGTCCGTCACTAGCAACCTCGGGTCTGACAGGCAACTTTGGATCTAGACGCGCGAACTTGGGTACAAGAAGGGTGACCTTGGGCACCGGGTAGGTGACTACGGGTCCAAATTGGGCGACCTTGTGTAATAGAAGGCAACCTCTGGTTGAAGGTACACAAATTCGGGTTCTGGGAGGACGAGTGCGGGTTGCAGTAGGCGACTTTGGGTTACCCTTGCCCACTTGCAGTCGCCGAAGGTTTGTATGCCTTGACACGCGATTGCCCACCCAGCCCCGCACGGGCGGTTGCCTAAACAGCAGTCGCCTACCTGTGTTTTCCTTATCCGCGGTTGCCCTATATCCGTGGTTGCCCTGTATCCACAGTCGCCTACCTGAGGTTGCTGAATCCGCGGTTGCCCTAAACCTGCACTTGCCACATATGCATGCACCCCAAAATGTGCCACGCGGATGCCACATGGCGTCCAGGTGGCACAGGTCAAAGGGTGATAACTTTTAGAAAAGTCAAAGGTAATTTTGACCTTATTAGAAGTTGCGAGGGGTCTACTGGACGTTGTGTGACGTCTAGTTGTTGCGCCCATTGCGATGTTGGGGAAGACAACCCTAGCTGCCCAGAGTTACGAGGATTCTGGCCAATCACTTTGGAATGCTTTAAAGAGGAATGAGAGCAAGAGCAAGAAGCATGCAAAGAAAGCCAAAAGGAGGAAGAAGTACTCTGATAGCTCAAGCTCAAGCAATGCATCTTCCACTTCTTCATCCTCATTGAAGAGTTTGGAGACCAATCATGGAACTACATCCAGATCCGGAACCGGATCCAGATTTCATTAACACCGGAGTTCAAAGGCAATCAAGGGCAAGGCTATTATCAAGGTCAAGATAGAAGAAGACGACTCCAAGAAGATGATGAAGAGCATCCAAGAATCACTTGAGACCATTAAAGTCAACATGGCCGGAAACCGGATTCCAAGGAGGATTGTCTCTATGAGCAGAGCAAATGTTTGGTGCCCAAGATGTGGAGAGGCAGGAAATTTCTTGAATGAGTATAATAGACCCTATGTAAAATGGATACATTACGTGAATTGGGAGGAGGAAGTCTACAACACCATGCCAAAGGATGAAAAAGAGGAGGATTTGAATTATGTTTTCTAGATCTAGCCTATTTATGGACAAGGAAGACTTTGGTAGCAGTTTATGAAAGCCAACATCATTCCAATGTCTATTCCAATAGGGATGAATCCAAGTATGATGGCTCAGCCAAAACCTTACGGGTTTTGCTTTAATTGCGGAAGTTCGGGTCACTGCGCCAACAATTGTATGTTCAAGGGTGGACAAAGAGCTCCTATGATTTTACCATGCTAGAATTGTCATGCGTATGGTCATAATGCTTCTGAATGTCAGAAGCCGTAGCAACATAGGATAATCTACAAACAAGTAGAGGCTCCTCCTAGAGATCAAACAGCACTCAATTACGGATCTAAAACCGGGATTGAGAATCCGGATAATTGACCCATAGGGGTGGGGCTGCTGGATAGAGTAGGAGAGCTAGTGTATAGTTGGCTGCTGGATAGAGTAGGAACCCATAGTTCCACCAAGAATTGGAGAGAAGCTAGAAGTAGAGATAGAATCAGAACTAGAAGTAGAAAAGGTAGAAGAGAGGAAGCGGATTCAAGTGATTCTAATTACTTTGATGAATCTGCTCAATCCCAACCCGTAGCAACCTCAAAAAATGGAGTACAACCCAGAGCAATTTCTGAAGATATCAGTGAGGAAGTTAGACAGGAACTTAGGAATTCTGAATCGGCTCCAAAGAATAGAGAAGTTCCAGTTTCCAGTTTACCAACTTCACAGCAGAGAGTTTGGTTTAATGACACCCCAATTTTCATTGAACTAGAGAAGAGGGAAAACGATTATAACATTTTACAATTAATCAAGGATTAGAACGCTAATGTTACCATTGGGCAACTTCTACATGATAATGCCAACTATCAATAGCTGATCCGGGATGCCTGGACCAAGAGAAGGAAATGGAGATTCAAGCTTTCAGCAGTAGCAGTTAACTTTGCCCAAGTTGAAGACTATGGACCACCAGAACTTGCCGTGGAGATAGAGGGATGTTCCATTCCTAAAGTTTGGTAGATGGAGGATTGGGAGTGAACTTGATGTTGGAGGACACAGTATTCGACTTGGGATTTACCACTTTTGGACCACAGATTAAGTACTCAGGATGGTGGATCAGTCAAGGGTCGTTCTGATGGGAAGACTTTCTCAAGTACCAACCCAAATTGAGAAGGTAACCTATCCCTTGAAATTTGTCATTATCCAAGTAGACAAAGGAAGATCCTTTCCTATGTTGCTTGGACGACCTTGGTTGTATTCTGCAAGAATTATTGTAGATTGGGGACAGAAGGAATTTGTTATCAGTAAACCCAATATCCGGATCCCTTCAAAAAATGAGGAACATCAAGGAGAGACAAGTGAATCGAATGGATATACGACGGATTGGTCGGATCCAGAAGATTCTTCTGCTATATTTGTCAACTTAATTGGAGAGTTTGACGAGATGACCAAGAACAGATTTCAATTTTTTGAAACCAATAGTGGAACCAAGGGAATCAGAGGAAGGAGACTTTTCAAATCCAGTTCTAGGATCCACATTTGGTTAGACAAAAGTTTCATCACTTGGAAAAGCCAGTGTGCCATTGTCAACTGACTGGATTAGAAGACAGAGTCAGAAAGGCAGCTTATCTACTGTGAGTTTGACTAAGAGAAAGATTGATGTTCTATAAAGTGAGTTCTAAGTCCAATCAGAGGAACTGGAACCGGATCAAATCAAGATCATAGTGAACCCTTTAGACTATGAAAAAGTGGAGGCAGAACCAAGAGGGTCCTTTTTCTTGCAAAAATCCTTGAGCCGAGGTGAGAAAAGGGGCTATGTTAGATTGTTGAGGAAATACCTAAAGGTATTTTCTTGGACTCCATTGGACCTTATGGGAATACAAAAACTCCAATAGATAGAAACTAGGAGAAAATTGGGTTAGTATAGTCTAACTTTTTTGAATTTATTATTAGTGTCCAAAAATCCGGGTCAGCTAGAAGAAAATTAGAAATAGCTGATACCTGGATTGTTATAATTCCTAAATCGAATAAATATTCCAATAAAGACGGAAGCCATAGGACGGAAGACGGATTCGAAAAACCTACAACTACTAGCTTTCCGGCCTAGACCCCCTAGGGCACCGTTACGGGAACGATCTCATAGCCATTCCCATAGGGAACTATTGGCCAAACATTGGGTACTTAAGGGCACAGTTCTCATTTCTTCCATCTCTTTCTTCTTGTACTTGTGGTGTGCGCTTAGAGAGTAAAAGTGTGGTGAGTTAGGACCGTGCTAGGGAGAGATCAGTGAGGTTGGTGTCAATTGCACCAGGTTAGCGAGTCGGTACACTCTGGCAGAACCGGCCTGGATGATGTCTCCGGCGATTCCGAAGGATCTGGAAGTCCGGAAACACTTAGAGGAGGACTTAGAGATGATAGGATGCGCCGGATTATTGCGATGCCAATGGAGTTTGAAGAATGACGAGATCATTACGGAACTCGTAGTAGGAGTTCCAAATCAGTACCAGTTGACTGTAAGAGGCCAACCCAAACTCTGGACGGAGGATATCTGGGTGGTAGTGTACTCGTTTTGGAAAACCGATTTCAGTTTAGCTGATCAAAATGATAGGACCGGGTAGAGTAAGTTCCAGGATCCGGCGCATAGTAAAGAGGGCTACAGTATTCACGACTGTATCGAGGATAGGCATAGCCGGATTCTGGAATTCCTTATTCCAATTTTGTATCCGGAGAAGCCGACCCGGGTTACGGCGATAGTAGCGAGCACCATATTTGGAGCGATGGAAGGTCTACCGGTGGACTAGGGTAGACTAATTACGGATGTAGTCTCCAAGTTAGTTGTGCGTGCAACTTCCGGGAAGGCTACCGCGCTCACCCCGTATCTTTTTCATCTCTACCATCAGCAGGGGTTTTTGAATGAGTCGAAAATGCATGCTTACATCCATGGAGAGGAAGTTCTAAAGTACGGGTTTACGGAAGAAGTCCAACCGGACCAACCTGTCGCAGAAGAATCCAAAGAGGAGGAATCAGAGCAGCCGCCCTTGACTCACAAGTGGATCCGGAGACGGAAGTCGACGGATCAGGCTGCGCGAGGCAAACAGATGGTTACGGATGACAAACCGCAACTGGAGTATCCGAAAAATGACTACATGAAGGAGTTCTGGAAGGGCGGACATAAGTGGGCTGACGAGTGTTGGTTGATCCACAACGAGATGGCGGAGTACATCAGCGAGGCCATAATACTCTTGCGAGTTAGTTGCCCGGAACAGATAGCGGACGCAACTCGGAAGAGAACGGATCCGGGGGCACTGAAGGTGCAAGAGCTCCGTATCCAAAATTTGCAGTAGGACAAGACAGATCTTAGATCTTGGGTGGCTTAGCTGGAGAGCGAGCTAGAGGTGGCAAGGACAAAGGAGGCAGACGCTTCCAACCTCGTCCGAAATCTGTCAACTTTGGTGGCAGCTCCGACGGAGCAAGTGTTACGAGCCCGGTTCTTCACTAACAAGTTGATGGACAAAGCTCACCCATCCGGACCAAATGTGCTGAGGGTGCTCATTAACTACCAAGCCCGGATGGAGAAGGTGTTGGTGGAGATGCGGCAGCTGCTCGGACAACTTGACCTGGGGAGGGAGTTGAATTTTGAGGGTTTTCCGAAAGTTGCAGATGCTTAAAATTACTTGCAGACTCCGGCCAGAGAAGCAGTTTCGGAGGAGAATCCAGTAAGGAGACAAGATATGTTGATCGATGAGACCAGTATGCCCCTGATGTCCTGAAAGGAGGGAATTAGAACATCTATTCCGGTGAGGACGGCAAAAGTTGTGGTGACAATATCGGAAGCTTCAACACCGAAAAAGGCAAAAGACTTGATTCCGGGATCGAGGCTCACCTTTCTTACAGGTGAGCCGGCCTGACCAATTGGAGTTGCAATTTTTGCTAGACCAAAGTCTGTAGTTCGTTGTAACCTGGCCGGACCATCGGGAGCCATCAAGAACCCGGCTCAAAGTTATCCTAAGAGGTTCACACACATGCAGCAAGCTTCTCCACCCAAGGGCAACAAAATTTTGTTGGAGATTTTGGACGATGAGGAGGAAGAATGCGAAACCGGAAGGGAGTCAAAAGACGAGGCTACTCCGCCTCAAGGGCGCACGATCATCACCCATGCACAAACCAAGAGTACGCCGGTGAAGTCACCACCGTCCAAGGCAAGGAGCAGCGTGAAGAAATCGCGGAGGAAGTAGTTAGTTTGATAGGTTTTTGTTTGGTTGTTTTAGATTCAATCCGTCTCGGGTTTTCCGAAAGTGGAACCTGGTTCCGAATTTTTAGGAGGCCGCCGGCCTGGATTTCTCGGGTATCTCGGGTGTTAGTTTGATTGATTGCTTGGATTTCCAATTGGACAATTAGACAATTGGACTGCACGTAATTTGTTCTGTGTGCTACGTGAACAAAGAAAATGGGAATCCGCCATGATTAGTAATATATGGACCTCACACCCCCAAATTCATGGAATTAAATGGATGCAAACGTCCAAAAAAATATGTAGAATTGGAATGCAAGTAAACATTTATTATTTACAAGCGCCTTGAATTTTTGATGTAATTTCCTCTATGTGCTACGTGAATAAAGAAAATGGGAATTTGCCATGGCCTGTACTTTATGGACCTTGCACCCCCAAATTCAGGGAATAAAATGGATGCGAACGTCCAAAAAATTATGTAGAAGTTAAAATGCACATAAACATTGATTATATACAAGCGCCTTGAATTTGTAACGTAATTTCCGCTAGGTGCTACGTGAACAAAGAAAATGGAAATCCGCCATGACTTGTACTTTATAGACATCGCACCCCCAAACTCATGGAATTAAATGGATGCGGATGTTCAAAAAAATATGTAGAAGTTGGAATGCACGTAAATATTTTTTATTTACGAGCGCTATGATTTTTTGACGTAAATTCCTTCAAATGCTACGTGAATGATTAAAATGGGAACCTGCCATGACCTGTACCTTATGGTTCTCGTACCTACAAATTCATGGAATTAAATGGATGCAAACGTCCAAAATAATATGTAAAAGTTGAAATGCACGTGCAAATTTATTATTTACGAGCGCCTTGAATTTTTGACAAATTTCCATTGTGTTCTACGTGAATAATGAAAATGGAAATCTGCCATGGCCTGTACTTTATGGACCGGGCACCTTCAAACTCACGGAATTAAAATTGATGCAAACACCCAAAAAAATATGTAGAAGTTGGAATGCACGTAAACAATTTTTAGTTACAAGGGCCTTAAACATTTGACATTATTTCCTTTGTATGCTACGTGAATAAAGAAAATGGGAATCCGCCATGACCTATACTTTATGGACCTCGCACCCCCAAAATCATAGAATTGAATGGATGCAAACATCCAAAAAAATATGTAGCACCTGGAATGCACGTAAACATTGATTATATACAAGCGCCTTGAATTTTTTATTTAATTTCCTCTGTATGCTACGTGAATAAAAAAAATGGGAATCCGCCATGACCTGTACTTTATGGACCTCGCATCCCCACACTCATGGAATTAAATGGATGCAAACGTCCAGAAAAATATATAGAAGTTGGAATGCACATAACAATTATTAGTTATAAGCGCCTAGAATTATTGACAAATTTTCCTCAATGTGCTACGTGAATAAAAAAAAAGGAAATCCGCCATGACCTGTACTTTATGGACCTTGCACCTCCAAACTCATGGAATCAAAAAAATGCACACGTCCAATCAAATATGTACAAGTTGGAATGCACGTAAACATTGATTATATATAAGCCCCTTGAATCTGTGACAAATTTTCGCTGTGTGCTACGTGAATAAAGACAATGGGAATCCCCCATGACCTATACATTATGGACCTCGCACCCCCAAATTCATGGAACTAAATGGATGCGAACGCCCAAAAAAATGCATAGAAGACAGTTGGAATGCTTGTAAACATTTATTACATACAAGCACCATGAATTTTTGATGTAATTTTGTCTGTGAACTATGTAAATGAAGAATATGGGAATCCGCCATAACTTATACTTTATGGACCTTGCACCCCCAAACTTATGGATTTAAAAAAATGAGAACACCCAAAAAAATTTGTAGAAGTTGGAATGCACATAAACAATTATAATATACGAGCACCATGAATTTTTGACGTAATTTCCGCTGTGTGCTACGTAAATAAAAAAATGGGCATCTGCCATGACCTGTACTTTATGGACCTTGCGCCCTCAAACTTATGGAATTAAATAGATGCAAACGACCAAAAAAATGCATAGAAGAAAGTTCGAATGCACGTAAACATTTATAGTTTACAAGCGCCTTGAACTTTTGACATGATTTCCTTCGTGTGCTACGTGAATAAAGAAAATAAGAATCCGCCATGACCTGTACTTTATGGACCTTGCACCCCCAAACTCCTAGAGGTAATTGGATGCGAACGTCCAAAAAAATATGTAGCACCTGCAATGCATGTAAACATTGATTATATACAAGCGCCTTGAATTTTTGATGTAATTTCCTTTGTGTGCTACGTGAATAAAAAAATGGGAATTTGCCATGGCCTTTACTTTATGGACCTTGCACCCCCAAACTCATGGAATTAAATGGATGCAAATGTCCAAAACAATATGTAAAAGTTGGAATGCACGTAAACATTTATTATTTATGAGCGCCTTGAATTTTTGATGTAATTTCTTCTGTGTACTTCGTGAACAAAGAAAATGGGAATTTGCCATGACTTGTACTATGTGGACCTTGCACCCCCAAACTCATGGAATTAAATGGATGCAAATGTCCAAAAAAAATATATAGAAATGGAATGCACGTAAACATTTATTATTTACAAGCGCCTTGAACTTTTGATGTAATTTCCTTTGTGTGCTACATGAATAAAGAAAATGGGAATCCGCCATGGCCTGTACTTTATGGACCTTGCACCCCCAAACTCATGGAAGTAAATGGATGCGAACGTCCAAGAAAATATGTAGAACTTGGATTGCACGTAAACATTTATTAGTTACGAGCCCCTTGAATTTTTGACGTAATTTCTTCTGTGTGCTATATGAATAAAGAAAATGGGAATCCGTCATGGCCTGTGCTTTATGGACCTTGCACCCCTAAATTCATGGAATTAAATGGATGCAAATGTCCAAAAAAATATGTAGAAGTTAAAATGCACGTAAACATTTAGTTACTACAAGCCCCTTGAATTTTTGATGTAATTTCCTCTATGTGCTACGTAAATAAAGAAAATGGAAACCCGCCATGACCTGTACTTTATGGACTTGGCACCCCTAAACTCATGGAATCACATGGATGCGAACATCCAAAAAAATATGTAGAACTTGGAATGCACATAAACATTGATTATATACAAGCGCCTTGAATATGTGACGTAATTTCCGCTAGGTGCTACGTGAATAAAGAAAATGGGAATCTGCCATGACCTGTACTTTGTGGACCTCGCATCCCCAAACTCATGGAACTAAATGGATGCAAACGTCCAAAAAAATATGTAGAAGTTGGAATGCACGTAAACTTGTACTATTTACAAGCAACCTGAATTTGTGACTTAATTTCCTTCCTGTGCTACGTGAATGAAGAAAATGGGAATCCCCATGATCTGTACTTTATGAAACTTGCACCTCCAAGCTCATGGAACTAAATAGATGCGAGCGTCCAAAAAAATATGTAGAACTTGGAATGCATGTAAATAGTAATTATATACAAGCACCTTGAAATTTGGATGTAATTTCCTCTGTGTGCTACGTAAATAAAGAAAATGAAAATTTGCCATGACCTGTACTTTATGGACCTCGCACCCCCAAACTCATGGAATTAAATGGATGCAAACCACCAAAAAAATATGTAGAAGTTGGAATGCACGTAAACATTGAAAATTTACGAGCGCCTTGAAATTTTGATGTAATTTCCTCTGAGTGCTAAATGAATAAAGAAGTTGGGAACCCGCCATGACGTATACTTTACGGACCTCGCACCCCCAAACCCATGGACTTAAATGGATGCGAACGTCCAAAAAATATGTAGAAGTTGGAATGCATGTAAACATTCATTATTTACAAGCATACTGAATTTTTGATGTAATTTGCTGCGTGCGCTACGTGAATAAAGAAAAAGGAAATCCGCCATGACATGTAGTTCATGGACCTTGCACCCCTAAATTCATGGAATTAAATGGATGCAAACGTGTAAAAAAATCTATAGAGGTTGGAATGCACGTAACCATTTGTCATCTACGAGCGCCTTGAATTTTTGACGTAACTTCCTTAGTGAGCTACGCGAATAAAAAAAATGGGAATTTGCCATGACCTATACTTTATGGACTTTTTACCCCCAAACTCATAGAATTTAATGGATGCAAACATCCAAGAAAGTATGTAGAAGTTGGAATGCAGATAATCATTGATTATAAATGAGCGCCTTGAATTTTTGATAGAATTTCCTCAATGTGCTACGTGAACAAAGAAAATAGGAATCCGCCATGACCTGTACATTATGGACCTTGCACCCCCAAATTCATGGAATTAAATGGATGCAAACGTCCAAAAAAATATGTAGAAGCTGGAATGCACATAAACATTGATTATTTACGAAGGCCTTTAACTTTTGATGTAATTTCCTATGTGGGCTACGTGAGTAAAGAAAATGGGAACCTGCCATGCCCTGTAATTTATGGACCTTGCACCTCCAAACTCATGGAATTAAATGGATGCGAATTTCCAAAAAAACATATACATGTTGGAATGCACGTAAACATTTACTATTTACGAGCTCCTTCAATTTTTGATGTAATTTTCATCGTGTGCTTTGTGAACAAAGAAAATAGGAATCTGCCATAACCTGTATTTTATGGACCTTGCACACCCAAATTGGTGGAATTAGATGGATGCAATGGTCCAAAAAAATATGTAGAAGTTGGAATGCACGTAAACTCTTATAGTTTACAAACGCCTTGAATTTTTTATGTAATTTCCTATGTGTGCTACGTGAATAAAGAAAATGGGATTCCGGCATGACCTGTACTTTATGGACCTTGCAACCCCATCTTATGGAAACAAATGGATGCGGACGTCCAAAAACATATGTAGAAGTTGGAATGCACGTAAACATTTATAGTTCACAAACGCCTTGAATTTTGTATGTAATTTCCTTTGTATGCTACGCAAATTAAAGAAAATAGAAACTTGCCATGAGAGGTACTTTATGGACCTCGCACCCCCAAACTCGTGGAATTATATGGATGCAAACGTCCAAAAAAGCATATAGAAGTTGGAATGCACGTAAACATTTTTTATTCAAGAGCGCCTTGAATTATTCACAGAATTTTCTATGTAAGCTACATGAATAAAGAAAATGGGAATCCGCCATGGCCTGTACTTTATGGACTTTGCACCCTTAAACTTATGGAATTTAGTGGATGCAAATGTCCAAAAAATATGTAGAAGTTGGAATGCAGGTAAATATTGATTTTATTCGAGCGCTTTCATCTTTTGATGTAATTTCCTATGTGGGCTACGTGAATAAAGAAAATGGGAACCTGCCATGACATGTACTTTATGGACCTTGCACCCCCAAATTCATGGAATTAAATGGATGCAAATGTCCAAAATAACATGTAGAAGTTGGAATGCATGTAAACATTTCTTATACACAAGCTCCTTGAATTTTTGACGTAATTTGCATTGTACGCTACGTGAACAAAGAAACGAGGAATCTGCCGTAACCTGTAATTTATGGACCTCTCACCTCTAAACTAGTGGAATTAGATGGATGCAAACGTCCAAAAAAATATGCAGAAGTTGGAATGCACGCAAACATTTATAGTTTACAAACGCCTTGAATTTTTTATGTAATTTCCTTTGTGTGGTATGTGAATAAAGAAGATAGAAACCCGCCATGACCTGCATTTTATGGACCTTGCACCTCCAAATTCATGGAATTAAATGGATGCGGATGATCAAAAAAATATGTAGAAGTTGGAATGCACATAAACAATGATTATATACAAGCGCCTTGAATTTGTGACATAATTTCCTATGTGTGTTACATGAATAAAGAAAATGGGAATTTGCCATGACCTGTACTTTATGGACCTTTGTGAACCACTATATTGGTTCACCCTTCAGATAATTGAAAATATAAAAACTATGAATGAGTTTTTAAGTTCAAAAGTGTTAGTACATTAGATTAAACTATAACCATTAGTAAAAGGCTTTTAGTGCATAGGAAGAGAAACTAGATCAAAATTGCAACCCTAAAATATATAAAAGATAAAAGATACAAAAAAGAATCCAAAACAATGGTGAGAAGTTGAAAATGGATCTAAACATAAATAGAAAACAAATAAAAAAGAAGAAATATGGAAAAGCACAAAAGAAGTGATCAAACTTAAAATTACTATGAGAACACTAACATAGTGGTAGAAACTCTAATTTAGGCAATAAGTAGTGATTTAATGGAATTTCAATAAATTAGTGTAGATGAAAGTGATTAGGAGTGTTAGTTAGTTAGTTAGTTGGGGTATTAGTCGAATTAGGGTTTGGTGCTCACTCTCTCTCTCTTGTTTGTTTTGGGGGAGAATGTGTGAAGAGGTGGAAAGTGGACAATACATAGGAGAACAATGATTGCAAGGAGGTAGGTTAGGATGATAGTCAATTTGTCAAGTAGGTTTTCACCTTGTGGGGTAGAAAGTGGGTGAAAAGTGAGGATTGTGGAGGTCAGATGCAAAAAGTGTTGGGAAAGAAAGTCCGTTGCCCTTGCAAGTAGAAGCAGCAACTTTGGCGAGCTATCGCGAGAGCATGGAGTAGCGGATGGAGCTGAAAATTGGTGGGATGGTGCGTCTTCAAGCTAACTTCCCAACAAGACTCAACTCAACCAATTTGGAGCACAGATGAGGCAGTGGTGGTCGATTTTGTGGCGGAAGGCCTACTACCGCAGGAATTTCGGAGCTGCAACTTGACGGACGATTGCAGAAGTGTGGCCAAGTGGAATGAGCTGATTTTTTGGCGCAAGGAAGATGGAGAAGTCAACTTCCCAACGAGATAAGGCTCGCTCAATTTGGAGCCAGGATGAAGATAGGGCGGACAGATTAGTAGGAAGAGGTTGGCTGCCCTATCGGCTGTGAGTTGTGTGTGTTTACTATGGTTCTTGTGGTCCCAAATGAATAAAAATGTAATGATAATTACAATTCAGATTGGGTCTTGCATGTTTGGAGTACATTTCTCATGGGCTTGTATGATTTGGATGTTTAAAAAGAATGCGTCATTAGTGAATTCTACTTGTTAGGGTCTTTAGGGCACATGTGGAAGCATTGCCCAAAGGGAGTCTAGATTAGGCACTTGGTGTGAGTGAATTGTGCTGTGATTAGTTTTTAGGGTGCAATTTAGTTCACTTAGGGCCTAAATTAGGCAATTTTAATGTGATTTTGACCTAGGAAGTTTACTTGTCCTTCCAAAACATGTATGAAGATGAATTGGGAGTGTTAAGGCACATAATGGGATGATTTTGAGGTGCTGCCCTTTTTTCACTTAGGCTTGATTTATCAAAAATTCACTAAAGAAAAAATTTGGGAAATCCATTGCTTGGAGGCATTTAGATTAGAGTCCACACACTCCTTTTCGGCCAAGTTTGTGGATGGGTTTTACCTCATGGTGAAATTCACTTACAACCTTGCACCCCCAAACTCATGGAATTAAATGGATGCCAATGTTCAAAAAAATCTGTTGAAGTTGGAATGCACGTAAACATTTATAGTTTCCAAATGCCTTTAGTTTTTCACGTAATTTCCATGTGTGCTACGTGAAAAAAGAAAATGGGAATCCGCCATAACCTGTACTTTATGGACCTCGCACCCCCCGAATCATTTAATTAAATGGATGCGAACGTCCAAAAAAATATGTAGAAGTTGGAATGCACGTAAACATTTTTTATTCACGAGCGCCTTGATTTTTTCAGAGAATTTCCTCTGTGTGCTACATGAATAAAGAAAACGGGAACCCGCAATGACCTGTACTTTATAGACCTTGCACCTCCAAACTCATGGAATTGAATGGATGTGAATGTCCAAAAAATATGTAGAAGTTGGAATCCACGTAAACGATTATTGTTTTCAAGCATCTTGAATTTCTAGGTTAATCTCCTTCGTGTGCTACGTGAATGAAGAAAATAGGAATCCACCATGACCCGTACTTTATGGACCTCGCACCTCCAAACTCTTGGAACTAAATGCATGCGGACGTCCAAAAAAGTATGTAGAAGTTGGAATGCATGTGAACATTTCTTATTCACGAGCGCCTCGAATTATTCACAGAATTTTCTATATATGCTATATGAATAAAGAAAATGGGAATCCGCCATGACCTGTACTTTATGGACTTTGCACCCTTAAACTCATGGAATTTAATGGATGCAAACGTCCAAAAAAATATTTAGAAGTTGGCATGCACGTAAACATTTATTATTTACAAGCGCCTTCAACTTTTGATGTATTTTTCCTATGTCTGCTATAAAGAAAATGAAAACCCGCCATGGTTTGTAAATTATGGACCTTGCATCTACAAACTCATAGAAATAAATGGATGCCGATGTCCAAAAAAACATTTAGAAGTTGGAATGCACATAAACATTTATTATTTACGAGCTCCTTGAAATTTTGACGTAATTTCCATCATGTGCTACGTGAACAAAGAAAATAGGAATCTGTCATAACCTATATATTATGGACCTCGCACCCCCAAACTGGTGGTATTAGATCAATGCAAACGTCCAAGAAAATATATAGAAGTTGGAATGCATGCAAACATTTATAGTTTACAAATGCCTTGAATTTTTTATGTCATGTCCTTTGTGTGCTACTTGAATAAAGAAGATAGGAACTTGCCATGACCTATACTTTATGGACCCTGCACCCCAAAACTTGTGGAATTAAATGGATGCAAACGTCCAAAAAAGTATGTACAAGTTGGAATGCACGTAAACATTGATTGTTCACGAGCACCTTGATTTTTTCAGAGAACTTATTCTGTGTGCTACGTGAATAAAGAAAACGGGAACCCGCCATGACCTCTACTTTGTGGACCTTGCACCCCCAAACTCATGGATTTAAATGGATGCGAACTTCCAAAAAAATATGTAGAAGTTAGAATGCATGTAAACATTGATTATTTACAAGTGCCTTCAACTTTTGATGTAATTACTTCTGTGTGCTACGTGAATAATGAAAATGGGAATGCGCCATGACCTGTACTTTATGGACCTTGCACCCCAAAACTTATGGAATTAAATGGATGCCAATGTCCAAGAAAATATGAAGAAGTTGGAATGTACGTAAACATTTATAGTTTACAAATGCCTTGAATTTTTGACATAATTTCCATTGTGTGCTACGTGAATAAAGAAAATGGAAATCCGCCATGACTTGTACATTATGGACCTTGCACTCATAAATTTATGGAACTAAATGGATGCAAATGTCCAGAAAAATGTGTAGAAGTTGGAATGCACGTAAACATTGATAGTTCATGTATGCCTTGAATTTTTGATGTAATTTCCTTTATGTGATACGTGAATAAAGAAGATAGGAACCCGCCATGACCTGTACTTTATGGACCTCGCACCCCCAAACTCATGGAATTTAATGGATGCAAACGTCCAAAAAAGTATGTAGAAGTTTGAATGCACATAAACATTTATTACTTACAAGCGCCTTCAACTTTTGACAGAAGTTCCTCAATGTGCTACGTGAATAAAGAAAATAGGAATCCGCCATGACCTATACATTATGGACCTTGCACCCCCAAACTCAAGGAATTAGATGGATGCAAATCTCCAAGAAAACATATACATGTTGGAATGCACGTAAACATTTATTATTTACGAGCTCCTTGAAATTTTGACGTAATTTTCATTGTGTGCTACATGAACAAAGAAAATGGAAATCCTCCATAACCTGTATTTTATGGACCTCGCACCCCCAAACTGATGGAATTAGATGGATGCAAACGTCCAAAAAAATATGTAGAAGTTGGAATGCACGTAAACATTTATAGTTTACGAACGCCTTGAATTTTTTATGTAATCTCCTTTGTGTGCTATGTGAATGAAGAAAATGGGAATCCACCATGACCTATACTTTATGGACCTTGCACCCTCAAATTTATGGAATTAAATGGACGCAAACGTCCAAAAAAACATGTAGAAGTTGGAATGCACGTAAACATTGATTATATACAAGCGCCTTGAATTTTTGACGTAATTTCCTTTGTGTGCTATGTGAATAAAGAAAGCGGGGATCCGCCATGACATGTATTGCATGGACCTTGCACCTCCAAACTCGTGGACTTAAATGGATGCGAACGTCCAAAACAATATGAAGAAGTTGGAATGCACGTAAACAATTATTATTTATGAGCGCCTTGAAATTTTGACAAAATTTCCTCAGAGTGCTACGTAAATGAAGAAAATGGGAATTCACCATGACCGGTACTTTATGGACCTTGCACCTCCATATTCATAGAACGAAATGGATGCAAAGGTCCAAAAAAATATGTAGAAGTTGGAATGCACGTAAGCATTGATTATGTACAAGCGCCTTGAATTTTGGATGTAATTTCCTTCATGCGCTACGTGAATAAAGAAAATGGGATTCCACCCTGACCTGTACTTTATAAACCTCGAACCTCCAAACTCGTGGAATTAAATGGATGCAAACGTCCAAAAAAATATGTAGAAGTTGAAATGCACATAAATATTGATTATGTACGAACGCCTTGAATTTTGGACGTAATTTCCTTCGTGTGCTACGTGAATAAAGAGAATGGAAATCCGCCATGACTTGTACCTTATGGACCTCGCACCTCCAAACTTATGGAGATAAATGGATGCGAATGTCCAAAAAAATATGTAGAAGTTGGAATGCACATAAACATTGATTATATACAAGCACCTTAAACTTTTGCTGTAATTTCCTCTGTGTGCTACCTGAACAAAGAAAATGGGAATCTGCCATGACCTGTACATTATGGACCTCGCACCTCCAAACTTGTGGATTTAAATGAATGCAAACGTCCAAAAAATTATGTAGAAGTTGGAATGCACATAAACATTTATTATTTACAAGCGTCTTGAATTTTTGACAGAATTTCCTCAATGGGTTATGTGAATAAAGAAAATGGGAACCCGCTATGACCTACACTTCATGGACCATGCACCCCTAAACTCATGGAGTTAAATAAATGCGAACACCCGAAAAAACATGTAGAAGTTCGAATGCATATAAACATTTATAGTTTACAAATGCTTTGAATTTTTGACGTAATTTCCATTGCGTGCTACGTGAATAAAGAAAATGGGAATCCACCATGGCCTTTGTTTTATGGACCTTACACCCCCAAAATCATGGAACTAAATGAATGCAAACGTCCAAAAAAATTATATAGAAGACAGTTGGAATGCACTTAAACCTTTGTAATTTACGTGCGCCTTGAATATTTGACCTTACTTCCTCTGTGAGCTACGTGAATATAAAAGATGGAAACTTGCCATGACTTGTACTTTATGGACCTCGCACCTCCAAAATTATGGAATTAAATGGATGCGGATGTCCAAAAAAATATGTAGAAGACAATTGGAATGCACGTAAACATTTGTAATTTACGAGCGGCTTGAATTTTTGACCTAACTTCTTTTGTGAGCTTTGTATTGGAAAAAAATGGGAATCCGCCATGACCTGTACTTTCTAAACCTTGCAACCTCAAACTCATGGAATTAAATGGATGCGCACATCCAAAAAATATTTAGAAGTTGGAATGCACGTAAACATTTAATATTTACGACCTCCTTGAATTTTTGACGTAATTTCCTCTCTGTGCTACTTGAATAAACAAAATGGAAACCCGCCATGCCGTGTACTTCATGGACCTTGCACCCTTAAAATCATGGAATTCAATGGATCCGAACGTCCAAAAAAATGCGTAGAAGACAATTGGAATGCACGTAAACATTTGTAATTTACGAGCGCCTTGAATTTTTGACCTAACTTCCTCTGTGAGCTACGTGAATAAAAAAAATGGGAATCCGCCATGACTTGCACTTTATGGACCTTGCACCTCCAAATTCATGGAATTAAATGGATGCAAATATCCAAAGAAATATGTAGAAGTTGGAATGCACATACACATTCATTATTTATCAGCACCTTAAATTTTTGACGTAATTCGCTTCGTATGCTACGTGAGTAAAGAAAATGGGAATCCGCCATGACCTATACTATATGGACCTCACGCCCCCAAACTCATGGAATTAAATGGATGCACACGTCCGAAAAAATATGTAGAAGTTGAAATGCACGTAAACATTTACTATTTATGAGCACCTTGAATTTTTGACTTCATTTCCTTCGTATGCTGTGTAATTGAAGAAAGTGGGAACCCGCCATGACCTGCACTTCATAGACCTAGCCCCCCCAAACTCATGGAATTAAATGGACACGAATATCCAAAAAATTATGAAGAAGTTGGAATGCACATAAACATTGATTATTTACAAGCGCCTTAAACTTTTGCTGTAATTTCCTTTGTCTGCTATGTGAATAAAGAAAATGGGAATCCGCCAGGACCTATACTTTATGGACTTGGCACCCTCAAATTCATGGAATTAAATGGATGCCAATGTCCAAGAAAATATGTTGAAGTTGGAAAGCACACAAACATTTATAGTTTCCAAATGCCTTGATTTTTTCAAGTAATTTCCATTAAATGCTACGTGAATAAAGAAAATGGGAATCCACCATGACCTGTACTTTATGGACCTTGCACCCCCAAATTCATGGAATTAAATGGATGCGAATGTCCAAAAAAATGTGTAGATGTTGGAATGCACATAAACATTTACTATTTACGAGCGCCTTGAATTTTTGACTTCATTTCCTTCGTATGCTGTGTAATTGAAGAAAGTGGGAACCCGCCATGACCCTTACTTTATGGACTTGGCACCTCAAAACTTGTGGAATTAAATGGACGCGAATATCCAAAAAATTATGAAGAAGTTGGAATGCACATAAACATTGATTGTTTACAAGTGCCTTAAACTTTTGCTGTAATTTCCTCTGTGTGCTATGTGAATAAAGAAAATGGGAATGCGCCATGACCTGTACTTTATGGACTTGGCACCCCCAAACTCGTGGAATTAAAAGGACGCGAATTTCCAAAAAAATATGTAGAAGTTGGAATGCATGTAAACATTTATTATTTACGAGCGCCTTGAACTTTTGATGTATTTTAATATGTGTGCTACGTGAACAAAGAAAATGCGAATTCGCCATAACCTATACTTTATGAACCTCACACCGCCAAACTTGTGGAATTAAATGGATGCGAACATCCAATAAAACATGTAGAAGTTGGAATGCACGTAAACATTTATTATTTAAGAGCACCATAAACTTTTGATGTAATTTCCTCTGTGTGCTACTTGAATAAGAAAATGAGAATTTGCCATGACTTGTACTTTATGGACCTTGCACCCCCATACTCATAAAACTAAATGCATGCAAACGTCCAAAAAATGCGTAGAAGACAGTTGGAATGCACGTAAACATTTATTAATTACAAGCGCCTTGAATTTGTGACGTAATTTCCTATGTGTGTTACGTGAATAAAGAAAATGGGAATCTGCCATGAACTGTATTTTATGGACCTTGCACCCCCAAACTCATGGAATTAAATGGATGCCAATGTCCAAGAAAATATGTTGAAGTTGGAATGCACATATACATTTATAGTTTCCAAATGCATTGAAATTTTTACGTAATTTCCATTGTATGCTACGTGAATAAAGAAAATGGGAATCTGCCATGACCTGTACTTTATGGACCTTCCACCCCCAAACTCATGGAATTAAATGGATGCGAATGTCCAAAAAAATGTGTAGATGTTGGAATGCGCATAAACATTTACTATTTACGAGCGCCTTGAATTTCTGACTTCATTTCCTTCGTATGCTGTGTAATTGAAGAAAGTGGGAACCCGCTATGACCTGTACTTCATAGACCTAGCATCCCCAAACTCATGGAATTAAATGTACTCGAATATCCAAAAAATTATGAAGAAGTTGGAATGCACATAAACATTGATTATTTACAAGCGCCTTAAACTTTTGCTGTAATTTCCTCTGTGTGCTACGTGAATAAAGAAAATGGGATGCGCCATGACCTGTACTTTATGGACTTGGCACCACCGAACTCCTGGAATTAAAAGGACGCAAATTTCCAAAAATATATGTAGAAGTTGGAATGCACGTAAACATCTATTATTTACAAGCACCTTGAACTTTTGATGTATTTTAATATGTGTGCTACGTGAACAAAGAAAATGCAAATTTGCCATAACATGTACTTTATGAACCTCGCACCGCCAAACTCGTGGAATTAAATGGACGCAAATATCGAATAAAACATGTAGAAGTTGGAATGCACGTAAACATTGATTATATACAAGCGCCTTGAATTTTTGTCATAATTTCCTTTGTGTGCTACGTGAATAAAGAAAACGGGGATCCGCCATGACATATATTGCATGGACCTTGCACCTCCAAACTCGTGGACTTAAATGGATGCAAACGTCCAAAAAAATGCATAGAAGACAGTTGGAATGCACGTAAACAATTATTATTTATGAGCGCCTTGAAATTTTGACAAAATTTCCTCAGAGTGCTACGTAAATGAAGAAAATGGGAATTCACCATGACCGGTACTTTATGGACCTTGCACCCTCAAACTCATGGAATAAAATGGATGCGAACGTCCAAAATAATATGTAGAAGTTGGAATGCACATAAACAATTATTATTTACGAGCCCCTTGAAATTTGACAGAATTTCCTTTGTGTGCTACGTGAATGAATAAAATGGAAATCCACCATAACCTGTACTTTATGGACCTCGCACCCTCAAACTCATGGAATGAAATGGATGCAAACGTCCAAAATAATATGTAGAAGCTGGAATGCACGTAAACAATTATTATTTACGAGCGCCTTGATTTTCTGACTTCATTTCCTTTGTGTGCTACGTGAATGAATAAAATGGAAATCCACCATGACCTGTACTTTATGGACCTCACACCCCCAAATTCATGGAATTAAAAGGACGTGGACGTCCAAAAAAATATGTAGAAGTTGGATTGAACATAAACATTGATTATGTATTAGTGCCTTGAATTTTGGACGTAATTTCTTTTGTGTGCTACTTGAATAGAGGAAATGGGAATTTGCCATAACTGAAACTTTATGGACCTTGCACCTCCAAACTTGTGGAATTAAATGGATGCAAACGTCCAAAAAAACATGTCGAAGTTGGAATGCACATAAACATTTATTATCTACAAGCGCCTTGAATTTTTGATAGAATTTCCTAAATGTGCTATGTGAATAAAGAAAATGGGAACTTGCTATTACCTACACTTTATGGACCGTGCATCTCCAAAGTCATGGATTTAAATGGATGCAAACACCCAAAAAAATATGTACAAGTTCGAATGCACGTAAACATTTACAAATTACGAGTGCCATAAACTTTTGATGTAATTTCGTTTGTGTGCTACATGAATAAAAGAAATGGGAATTCGCCATGACTTATATTTTATGGACCTTGCACCCCCAAACTCATGGAATTAAATGCATGCAAATGTTCAAAAGAATATGTAGAAGTTGGAATGCGCGTTAACATTTATTATTTACAAGACCCTTAAGTTTGTAATGTAATTTCCTATATGTATTACGTGAATAAAGAAAATGGGAATCCGCCATGACCTGTACTTTATGGACCTTGCACCTTCAAGTTCATGGAATTAATTGGATGCCAATGTCCAAGAAAATATTTAGAAGTTGGAATGCACATAAACATTTATAGTTTACAAATGCCTTGAATTTTTGACGTAATTTCCATTGTGTGCTACGTGAATACTGAATATGGGAATCCGCCATGACCTGTACTTATGGACCTTGCACCCATAAATTCATGGAACTAAATGGATGCAAACATCCAAAAAAATATGTAGAAGTTGGAATGCACGTAAACATTTATAATTTACGTACTCCTTGAATTTTTGATGTAAATTCCTTTGTGTGCTACGTGAATAAAGAAGATAGGAACTTGCCATGACCTGTACTTCATGGACCTCACACCCCAAACTCATGGAATTAAATGGATGCAAACGACCAAAAAGATATGTAGATGTTGGAATGCACATAAATATTGATTGTTCACGTGCCCCTTGATTTTTCCAGAGAATTTATTCTGTGTGCTACGTGAATAAAGAAAATGGGAACCCGCCATGACTTGTACTTTGTGGACCTCGCACCTCCAAACTCATGGATTTAAATGGATGTGAACGTCCAAAAGAATACGTAGATGTTGGAATGCACGTAAACATTGACTGTTTACAAGCGCCTTCAACTTTTGATGTAATTTCCTATGTGGGCTACGTGAATAATGAAAATGGGAATCCACCATGACTCGTATGTTATGGACCTCGCACCCCCGAACTTATGGAATTAAATGCATGCAAACGTCCA
This sequence comes from Neckera pumila, assembly GCA_963969595.1. Taxonomy (NCBI): domain Eukaryota; kingdom Viridiplantae; phylum Streptophyta; class Bryopsida; order Hypnales; family Neckeraceae; genus Neckera; species Neckera pumila. Next base: position 6,750,552 of record OZ018418.1, read on the forward strand.
TAAAAATGTGTAGAATTTGGAATGGACGTAATCATTGATATTTTACAAGCGCCTTCAATTTTTGATGTAATTACTTCTGTGTGCTACGTGAATAAAGAAAATGGAATGCCCCACGACCTGTACTTTATGGGCCTTGCACCCCCAAACTCATGGATTTAATTGGATGCCGATGTCCAAGAAAATATATAGAAGTTGGAATGCACATAAACATTTATAGTTTACAATTGCCTTGAATTTTTGACGTAATTTCCATTGTGTGCTACGTGAATAAAGAAAATGGGAATCCGCCATGACCTGTACTTTATGGACCTTGCGCCCTCAAACTCATGGAACTAAATGGATGCGAATGTCCAAAATAATATGTAGAAGTTGGAATGCATGTAAACATTTAGTATTTACAAGCGCTCTGATTTTTTTATGTAATTTCCTTTGTGTGCTATGTGAATAAAGAAGATAAGAACCCGCCATGACTTGTATTTTATGGACCTCGCACCTCCAAACTCATAGAATTTTATGGATGCAAGCGTCCAAAAAATATGCTGTGTGAATTTCTGCCAAAAAAATATGCTGCCCTTGAAGATCTTATTTCATTTCCTTCATATGCTGTGTGATTGAAGAAAGTAGGAACCCACCATGACCTGTACTTTATAGACCTCGCACCCCCAAGCTCATGGAATTAAATGGACGCGAATATCCAAAAAATTATGAAGAAGTTGGATTGCACATAAACGTTTATTATTTACAAGCATCTTGAATTTCTAGGGTAATCTCCTTCGTGTGCTACGTGAATGAAGAAAATGGGAATCCACCATGACCAGTACTTTATGGACCTTGCACCCCAAAACTCATGGATTTAAATGGACGCGAATGTCCAAAAAAATATGTAGAAGTTGGATTGCAGGTAAACATTGATTATATACAAGCGCCTTGAATTCTTGACGTAATTTCCTTTGTGTGCTATGTGAACAAAGAAAATGGGAATCCGCCATGACCTGTACTTTATGGACCTTGCACCTCCAAACTCGTGGAATTAAATGGATGCGAACGTCCAAAATAATATGTACTAGTTGGAATGCACATAAACAAATGTTATTTACAAGCACCTTCAACTTTTGCTATAATTTCCTCTGTGTGCTACGTGAACAAAGAAAATGGAAATCCACCATAACTTGTACTTTATGGACCTCACACCTTGAAACTCATGGAATGAAATGGATGTGAACGTCCAAAATAATATGTAGAAGTTGGAATGCACATAAACATTTATTGTTTACGAGCGCCTTGAAATTTTGACAGAATTTCCTCAGTGTGCTATGAGAATGAAGAAAATGGGAATCCACCATGACCTGTACTTTATGGACCTTGCACCTCCAATCTCGTGGACTTAAATGGATGCAAACGTCCAAAAAAATATATAGAAGTTGGAATGCACGTAAACATTTATTATTTACAAGCTCCTTGACTTTATGACGTAATTTCCATTGCGTGCTACGTGAATAAAGAAAATGGGAGTCCACCATGACCCGTGTTTTATAAATCTTGCACCCCCAAAATCATGGAACTAAATGAATGCGAACATCCAAAAAAATATGTAGAAGACAATTGGAATGCACGTAAACATTTGTAATTTATGAGCGCCTTGAATATTTGACCTTACTTCCTCTGTGTGCTACGTGAATATAAAAGATGGAAATCCGCCATGACTTGTACTTTATAGACCTCGCACCCTCAAAAATATGGAATTAAATGGATGCAGACGTCCAAAATAGTATGTAGAAGACATTTGGAATGCACGTAAACATTTGTAATTTACGAGCGCCTTGAATATTTGACCTAACTTTGTCTGTGAGCTTTGTAGTTAAAAAAAATGGGAATCCGCCATGACCTGTACTTTATGAATCTTGCAACCCCAAACTCATGGAATTAAATGGATACGGACGTCCAAAAAAAATATTTAGAAGTTGGAATGCACGTAAACATTTATTGTTTACGACCTCCTTGAATTTTTGACGTAATTTCCTCTCTGTGCTACTTGAATAATCAAAATGGAAACCTGCCATGCCGTGTACTTCATGGACCTCGCACCCTTAAAATCATCGAATTAAATGGATTCAAACATCCAAAAAATATGTAAAAGACAATTGGAATGCACATAAACATTTGTAATTTACGAGCGCCTTGAATTTTTGACATAATTTCCATTGCATGTTACGTGAATAAAGAATATGGGAATCCGTCATGACCTGTACTTTATGGACCATGCACCTCCAAACTCATGGAATTGAATGTATGCCAATGTCCAAGAAAATATGTTGAAGTTGGAATGCACGTAAACATTTATAGTTTCCAAATGCCTTTAATTTTTCATGTACTTTCCATTGTGTGCTACGTGAATAAAGAACATGGGAATCTGCCATGACCTGTAGTTTATGGACCTTGCCCCCCCAAATTCATGAAATTTAATGGATGCGAACGTCCCAAAAAATATATAGAAGTTGGAATGCACGTAAACATTTACAATTTACGAACGCCTTGAACTTTTTATGTAATTTCCTTTGTGTGCTATGTGAATAAAGAAGATAGGAACTTGCCATGACCTATACTATATGGACCTCGCACCTCCAAACTCATGGAATTAAATGGATGCAAATGTCCAAAAAAATATGTACATGTTGAAATGCACATAAACATTTATTATTTAAGAGCGCCTTCAACTTTTGATGTAATTTCCTATGTTTGCTACAAGAATGAAGAAAATGGGAACTCGCCTTGACCTGTACTAAATGGACCTTGCACCCCCAAACTCATGGAATTAAATGGATGCAAACGTCCAAAAAATTATGTAGAAGTTGGAATGCACGTAAACATTTATAACTTACGAGTGCCTTGAATTTTTGACGTAATTTCCTCTGAGGGCTAGGTGAAATAAAAAAATGGGTATCCGACATGACCTGTACTTTATGGACCTTGCACCCCCAAACTTGTGGAATTAAATGTATGCGAATGTCCAAAAGAATATATAGAGAACAATTGGAATGCACGTAAACATTTAAAATTTACGAGCGCCCTAAATTTTTGAAGTAATTTTTTGAGTGGGCTAGGTGAATAATGAAAATGGGAATCCGCCATGACTTGTACTTTATGGACCTTACACCCCCAAGTTCATGGAGTTAAATGGATGCAAACACCCAAAAAAATACATAGAAGTTGGAATGCACGTAAATATTTATTATTTACGAGCTCCTTGACGTAATTTCCTCTGTGTACTATGTAAATAAAAAGATGGGAATCCGCCTTGACCTGTACTTTATGGACCTTGCACCATCAAACTCATGGAATTAAATGGATGCAAACGTCTAAAAAGATATGTAGAAGTTGGAATGCACGTAAACATTTATAATTTACGAGCGCCTTGAATTTTTGACCTAATGTCCTCTGGGTGCTACGTGAATAAAAAAATGGGACTTCGCCATGACCTCTACTTTATGGACCTCGCACATCCAAACTCATGGAATAAAATGGATGCAAACTTCGAGAAAAATATGTAGAAGTACAAATACACCTAAAGATTTATTATTTACGAGCCCCTTGAATTTTTGATGTTATTTCCTTTGTGTGCTATGTGAATAAATGAAACGGGAATCCGCCATGACCTGTACTTTATAGACCTTGCACCCCTAAACTTATGGAATTAAATGGATGCGAACGTACAAAAAGATATGTAGAAGTTGGAATGCACGTTAACATTTATTATTTACAAGCCCCTTGAATTTCTAACCTAATTTCCTTTGTATGCTACGTGAATAAATGAAATGGGAACTCGGCATGACCTGTACTTTATGGACCTTGCACCCCCAAACTCATGGAATTAAATGGATGCAAACGTCAAAAAGAATATATAGAAGACAATTGAAATGCACGTAAACATTTATTATTTACGAGCGCCTTGAATTTTTGACATAATTTCCTTTGTGTGCTACGTGAATAAAAAAATGGAAATTTGCCATGACCTGTACTTTATGGACTTGGCACCTCCAAACTCATGGAATTAAATGGATCACTACAAAGGAATGGCCTCCTATATGACAGAGAATTGATAAAAATTTGTCCGAATCAACAACTACGCTTTGTGACACCGCGATTTTTGTCATTTCCTGCAATTTGAGACCACGTGGAGAACATACCGGCAGACGCCTTCTCTTGTTTTAGGTCTAACTTAGGAATCGCTAGACGGAAACTCACTTGCAACGCTGCAACTCCACAAGACTCTTGCGCACTCTTTCTCTCTCTTTGCATCTCTCTGTTCACAATTTTAAACTGTTAAACTGGGGTTAGTTTGACTCTTCTTTCCACTTTTCACTTCTTCGTAAATTTCTAAAAATTGTGGGATACTCTTTCGTGTTTTGCTTGACTCATGTGCTTGGTAACCTGTTCTCTACATTGTGTCTTGAATCTATTGTAGCAATTGCCATGATGGGGGGAGGCCAAGCCAACTCCGAAGCCATCCCACTCTACGGCACCTTCCTAGCCAACGCTTTCAACGTTTGCTGGGCAAAGGTACTAATTTTCTAACCCCTGTTTATTGTGTTGGGGGATTAGATTCTGCTTGTACTATTTGGTTTGGGTTGTGTGTTTTTGTATGATTCGTCAATCTAATGTTTTGGCGTGCATGAGATATTTGCAATTGTTTTGTGGGCTTCAGGTTATTTTAGGTGAGGTTCTGAAGTGCCAAAGCTGTGAAAATTCATTTTCAAGTGACTCACATCTGTTCGTTTGCTACTTAAGTAGACAATTATAGAAATTGTTGCGTCAGTGTATTAGAGTACGGTGACATGTCTCTGCAATAAGAATGATTAAACCTCTGATTGTATTGCACTTTCAAGTCTATCTAATGCGAGCTACTTTATTTTAAGAGTTTTTGATACTACACTAATGATCTTGCATCTACTTTATTGGCGCCATTTGATGCTGCTCTTGTTTAGTGCTAGATTGCTAGTTCTTTAGTGCTTGAGCGTAGGTTTTATGTTCAAATGTTGCGTGGTTGTGTTTGTAATTGAACACAGATCAAAGGGGATTGTGGCAGACGCTCATGCATGTCTGCACTGTCAGTGAGTTGTAAGATAGTCAAGGATAATCTTTTGCACAATGGTTTTGATTTTCTCCGCCTTCAGGTTGATTACTCTTGCACTCCAAAAGAGGTACAAGAACATTTCCTGTCATGTGGGAGTATGAATCGTGTCACGATTTTGGCTAACAAGTTTTGACAATCCAAGAGGTAATGCCACTGTCCCACCCAGACTTTTTGACTTTCAAAAAGTATTACAAAATGTAGCATGCAAAGCGAGGCTGTAAGGATTGGCTTCTATTATCTATGAAAATTGGGATATGATGAAAAGGAGGTTTGTGCTTCCTAACAATTGAGCAGAGATGAATGCATTTAAGGAATAGCCATAGCTTTATAGCTATTTCTCTTTTGCCTTTCTCGCCAGTCTATATATTGAAGCAAAATGAAATTGACATGAATCTGACACCTTTGTTATCTTTGCAATTAGGTTCGCATACATGGAGTTTTTGGAGATTGAAGGGGTTCAAAATGCTATTGTTGAAGTGAATCTGAATTGCACAATCGCACACTCAAGGTTATTATCTCATTTTTAGGAGGAACCTGTCTTATACATGCTTATGTTCAGCATTCTTCCGCCTTCCATGCTTAATCGATCATAGTATGAATTCATTGAAGTTTGGGTACATTCAAATACTGAGTTTAGTAGTTCTTGTTAGAAATCTAATGTCATGATGAGAGCACTACTCACTCATGTATGTTTAATTCTAGTTAGGGCGTCCACCCATACTCGGAAGACTGGGCATTTTCTTTAGATACTATAATGTTTTGGAGTGATGTACAAAGCTAAGAATGGTTGATACCAGACATGCACCATCCTGCTAGATATAACTAACGTGAGGTTGCAGCTACAAGGGAAAGTTTGTGTTGAGAACGGCACCAGAATTGTATTGTATGTGTTGAAGTACAAAGATTTCTAATCTTGAATTCTTCTCTTGATGAAGTTGATTAGCATTGGCTAGGTCAGTCATATTCCAGGAGGTCAAAATTATAATATGGAAGTCTGTGGGAGGATTGGTTATATTAGATCTTTAAGGCTTAGTCTTGCTTGTAGTGATGCTTTCAAATCCATCATCCTTACATCAATAAAGATCGCTATGCAGTAATTGTTTGACTCGGTGATGGATATTTCTATATTGCCCTGAGTTCACACAATGCACCGAGATTGCCTTTGCCAGATGACTCTACACTCTCGCTTTGCTCTCAACTTCAGTAATCACATTTTGGTCAGCATTCTATTTTCTAGCACGGAGTTTGTAGGAAAAGTATTAGAAGAAGTGAAGACTCTATTTATCTGTTGGTTTGAGTGCATTTGTGCCCTATATTTCTACTATTCTTTCACAAAGAAACCTAGAAACTGTTGGAATGAGAGCTTTACTTCTCCTTCATTATCAATGTAGAATCTTGTAAGCATCAAAATGTACCATGTATTACAACATGTTTATTATAATTGAATCGTTGGAGATGTTAGGCGATGTTTATGTACATATTATATTCAATTCTATAGGTTCTGTTGCTTTAAATGCTCAAAGTCAATCCACAACATGTCAAGAGTTTGGCAACTACTGCATAAAGTAGCGTATTTGACTCCAATGCCTAGTAGGCAAAGTCAATGTGGTGCCCAAGTACAGAGGAGCGGTCAGGACCATGCCCACCATCGCCAGAGAAGGAGCGGCTTCTCTGTGGAGGGGCATTGTTCCAAGGCTTCATTGCCAATGCCTGTTTTGCAGGCTATGAATTGGACTTTATGAACCAGTAAACAATCTTCATGCCCCTGAAGTAGAGATTTGCTTATATCAATGGTTTGAACTCAGTTAAAGAATGTGTACATTAGAAAAGACCATATTGGAAAACTTGCAAAAGTGAATACAATCTATCTAGATCCTTGTCAAGCAATAATTGGTTAATGATATATTGTTCTTTTCGTTTCATTATATCAATGGTTTGAATTCAGGTAAAGAATGTGTAAGTTGGAGAAGACCATGTTAAAGGTGCTCCGTTGATGAAGAAGATTGCCGCTGGTCTTACCACAAGTTAGATCCATGCTCTCCATTTATATTAGTTACTTCCAATTGGCTTGTAACGAGTATTGTCTCTTTTTTGTTTTTTCAAGAGAATTTGTTGTGCCTTGTTTTCTTTTTGTTTCTGTTGGTCTTTGAAAATCATGGATTCAATGACAAGGGCATTGGCCATTTGTGTGGCAAGTCCTACGGATCTCCTGAAGGTGACACTCTAGTTGAAGGGCAAGATGGCGCTAGGTGTACCTCGTCGGTACAGCAGTGCCATGAATGCATACTCCACCAATGTCAAACAAGTGCGCTCTCCTTCGATTTCTTCTTCTTTTCTGTTAAAATGATATACTTCCTTTGTTTGAATTGTGGTTGTTGTGTAAGTAGCTTAGGATTAGAATTAGAAAGGAGATTTCAAACCTTGCAATTTTTGTAGGTTTGTTACCAAATTGGGTACAATTTGGTAACAAATTATCTTTGTACTGATGTGACATTTTATGGATTGTAGACATTATTGAAGCACCTTGGCTTTACAAACAATGTTGGTACTCAACATACTCTTTGGATTAGGGTTCTTTGTAATTGCAAGCGTGGTGAAGCTATTGATGTATGAATCTTTTTTTTTTTTTTTTGTAACCATCCATCCAAACAGTTGCTAATGTGGGAGTTGCGTGCATGGAATGGACAGCTAGAAATGGTGATGTAATTGCAAGCATGGAGATTGAAGTCACAGGTCTATCAATCCCTATCTTTTGCGTTCTACCGAAGCAGCTGCTCCATGTCTGAGAATCCGGACAATGCTGGGACTCCCAGCAGCCAGCGGCAAGAGCAGCTTGAAAATAATGAGTGATCCAAGTCGGACGGCAATGCAGCGGCAGGGGGCGACTCTGAGGAATAGAAAGACTGCTCCAGCAAGCGCATGGAGATGAGCCCCATCTTGTCATCCTCTTGAAAGCAGATCTTGCACGAGTCCTCGGCTGAGGTGCGAAAGAAGGCCAAGGTACGTAGGAGAAAATATTTTGTATTCCATTTTATTCAATTCATTTGCTCTGTTTCAATGGCAAAGTCTTGAATGCACTTTTAAAATTTGGACTAAGGTTCCATTGAATTTATACCTGTCCTAGTTATGAAAGGGAAATCTTAAGCGCTTGTGCTTCTCATTTTGGCACCCAGCACCCCATCTACCGCGGCATCAGGAAGCGGCCTTGGGGCATCTAGGTCACCAAAATCTAGAGTCCCAGAAAGAAGTTCCGCTTTTGGGAGCCGCCATCTCGGGCTTCTGATTGTGGTTAGTCATTATCACCTTATTATCATACACTGCCTTTAAACAAAGGAACAAAACGTGAATCCCATGGATTGCACTCAGACTCTGAAAATTCACTAAATTTTTTTACTTCACTAGTGCTATCGATCTTCACTCTACAGTAGCATTTGATCATAGGATATATGTTATCATTTTTTTTCTTTGAAAATAGCTAGTAGAGCTCCATCATTTCGAAGCTTTGTTTTTGCAGTCATCGTCATAAATTGTCCAAAAACAATCCCATTCGATTTTGGCTGCATTGTTGTCTGTGTGGGCTCTCCTGTTAATGTGGTTCATATCTCTCCATTGACATAAATCTTTCCTCAAAGACTTTTTAAAGTGGTCTCATTGCATAGTTTCTGCCAAATTTCAAGCATGCGAGACATTTTGGTTTTGCCTGACCTTTGACTTTTCTAGGTGCGCAATGGTTGGCAATAATGACACTTGTTTATAATAGTTGGCTTAGGCCTAAGGTAGTTGTAGTCCTTTCAAATTGGACCGTCATTGACCAGCCTCCTCGGTTACAAGTTAAGACAAATGTGGTGGTTGCTATATAGGGTGCCGGAGCTTTTCATAAGGTCCTTTGGCGTAATTGCTGCCTTGGATGATTTTCAAGATGAGAGGGCTACTTGTTGTCGATTGCTGTGAATGCATGAGTGGACCAAGAGTGCTCTTTCTACTGCCGAATGACCTTTGGACTCAGAAGAATCATTTTTATATATGAATTTCTTATACAAATTGTATCCAGGAACATCAAACTCTTTGAAGTTTCCATCCTCAATCTTATTCATTCTGACAGCAAAATAGGTAAGTTGCTCATTCACTTTGATTAGAACCAAGGAATTATTGACCTGTTTCTTTAAGGCATTTGCTTTGTTCATTTGTTTTAGCTCTTGACAAGGTTCTCTTCTGTTTCACGCTAGATTTACATCCACATTAATTAAGGAATTAGCAAGTGTTGACTTTCCAATGGACCTCATATACAGCCTTGGCAATGGGTAAGCCTTCCCTATCAAGTAAGCTCAATTCCTCTGTGGATGCACCATATGATGCAATTTTTGTTATCATGAACCTCTGTTTGATATGACAAAGCCTTGAAAGAGTACACCTTTTTTGTTCCTCGCTTGTACATGTATTGCTTTAGGAAATTTAACATTGACATTGACAAATTAGACCTAAAGTGGAGGTGCTTAAGCAGTTGCAAGAGCGAGTAGAACATTAAGGCTTCAGTCTCCAGTAAGTTGCCACATTTGGTGTTATCAACAAGCCCCGAGGCATCAATGTCATAAATTGTGGTTGATACCATCATTTGTATATGTGTGACCATTGAATGTATATCTGAGTTTATCAGCAATTAACATGTTCATGTGCTGTGTAAACAATTTTGTGGAAGGTAGGCTTGCCACGTTACAGAATGTCTTCAAGACCCCTACGCTTGATAAATAGAATTTGTATTTGGATAATTCTTTGACCCTGGATTTTGCTCGCTTTCTTAGATGGTGCTTTGTAACTAATTACCACTCTATTTTCTATGGCGCAATGTTTGACTACATTTTGTATTGCAGGAACCTGGGATTACAACTCCCCTAGTGAAAGAGATGAAGGATCAAGCTAGCATTTCATGAATCCTGAGTTGTTCATCTTCTTGACGTCTGTGCAAAACTGAAATAGAATCTCTTGGTGGTCTTTAGAGACTAGAGTGACCTTCTTGGTAGCTTTTTGGTGTACTGGACTCTTCAATTTTTGAACATTTGTTTTCTTCACTATTGAAAGAAAACATCATTTGATTCCATCCTGTCAATTGTAGTTGTTTAAGGAGTAACTTAGATTACTATTGTAAAGGTGGGTGAGTATTCTCATTAATGGCATGTATGTGATACGAGTTGCATTTTTTACTACTATATGTGTTAACAAAGCTCTTCCTTGTGATTGATTATGTGACAAAATTTTGTCAAAATTCTCTCAAAACTTTGTCAATTGAGTGTCCTAATTGACATACATTTGTCAACTAAGTGTCCGAATCAGGTAGTCCTAATTGACGGGATAGTTGACAGAATTCTGTCAATTTTTTGTCAATTAAGATATATTTTCTCTTGTAGTGGATGCAAACGTTCAAAAAAAGACGTAGAAATTGAAATGCACGTAAACATTGATTGTTTACGAGCTCCTTGAAATTTTGACGTAATTTCCTTTGTGTGCTATGTGAATAAAGAAAATGAGAATTTGCCATGATCTGTACTTTATGGACCTGGCACCCCCAAACTCATGGAATTAAATGGATGCAAACGTCCAAAAAAAATGTAGAAGTTGGAATGCACGTAAACATTTATTATTTACGAGCACCTTGAATTTTTGACATAACTTCCTCTATGTGCTCCGTGAATAAAAAAAATGGAAATCCGCCATGACCAATACTTTATGGACCTTGCACCCTCAAACTTTTGGAATTAAATGGATGCAAATGTCCAAAAAAATATGTAGAAGACAGTTGGAATGCACGTAAACATTTGTAATTTACAAGCGCCTGGAATTTTTGAACAAATTTCTTCTATGTGCTATGTGAATAAAAAAATGGGAATCCGCCATGACCTATACTTTATGGACCTTGCACACTTAGACTCATGGAATTAAATGGGTGCAAACATCAAGAACATTATGTAGAAGTTGAAATGCACGTAAGCAGTTATAATTTATGAGCATTTTGAATTTTTGACGTAATTTCCGTTATATGTTACATAAATAAAGAAAATGAGAATTCGCCATGACCTGTACTTTATGGATTTTACACCCTCAAACTCATGGAATTAAATGGATGCAAACGTCCAAAAAAATATGTAGAAGACTGTTGGAATGCATGTAAACATTTTTTATTTACGAGCCCCTTGAATTCTTGACGTAATTTCCTTCATGTGCTACGTGAATTAATGAAATGGAAATTTGCCATGACCTGTACTTTATAGACCTTGCACCCCCAAACTCATGGAATCAAATGGATGCAAACGTCTTAAACAATATGTAGAAGATGGAATGCACGTAAACATTTATAACTTACGAGTGCCTTGAATTTTTGACATAATTTCCTTCGTGAGCTACGTGATTAAAGAAAATGGGAATCCGCCATGACTTGTATTTTATGGACCTCGCACCTCTAAGTTCATGGAATTAAATGGAGGCAAAGACCCAAAAAAATACGTTGAAGTTGGAATGCACGTTAGCATTTATAATTTACGAGCCCCTTGAATTCTTGACGTAAATTCTTTTGTGTGCTACATGAACTTGGAGGGTGCAGTAAGTGGTAGAAGTAGCAAACTATGTGCGAACAAATGATAGGTTGCCAAAAAAACATTGGAGCTAAAAATTATAAACTGGTTGATTATACTATAGCGTATAAAAAATGTCATTGGGTATACTGTAAATACTATAGGGTGTGGAATAATGGGATGTATTAGGAAATATTTAGACTTAAAATACCCCCTTTTTATTAGTTTAGTGGGTCAAAACTCAAAAGTCTTAGTTATGGATTTAGAGATGGCATTTTCTTCCACATTTATACTACATTGTCTTTTTATTTTAGATTCTTTAAGCTATGATGATCTATTATATTTTACCTACCACTCGTAGTGTCAAAGTTAAATGAGGGTATCATCCTATGCAGGTTGTAGTTATAACTCCGTGTGAGGAATAAAATGTGAATACATAAGCTATAAAAGTGCATTCAGAAATGCATTTCTCCAAAAGCAGTATCATCAAAAATTAAGAATGAAATGGTTTACTAAGGTTACAATCCAGATAGCCTAATGTCTTTATTCTTCCCTAGTCTTACTTGGTCTGGTCATGTACGTCTTGTTTCTCTTCTGGATAGGCCACCTGTAAAGCCTGGGTGAACTAACCCCTATTTGCTTCCAAGGAAAAATATTGATTTTTTAAATTTGCAATGCATGATAAAATTTGCAAGTTTTGAATTTATATTTGCAATCAAAAGCTCCAAAATTAGCGGGGAGGGTTGTATAAAATAAATTAATCAAGTACAAAGTAGAAGGCTTTTTTTTTACATGCACCTCTAGAATGACTTGGGGGAACAAGCGATGGAGGCAATTCACCTTAATCACTTGTGGCTAGCCGGCTTGTAAGTTACTTTTTACCAATGAAAATATGTTTCATTTGTTTCAAAAATAAAATAAAATCTAGATAATGACAAAATCTACAATTGATTTATGATTTTTGAAGATGCAAATATTTGCACTATGCATGAATATCAACTTTGCTACTAAAAATCTATCAATGAGAAAATGATTATAAATTGAGCTTAAAAGGTAAGAGGTTCATAAATTGCCCATTTAAGAGCTGAAATTGAATTTTGAGGAGGTGAAACTTCTTAAAATATTTTTCAGGAAATTCTCCTTGAAAGACGAGTAGAATTGGCATCTAATCCAAGTTGTTTCATAATTTTGGAGCTTTGTGGAATTAGATATGAATTTTTGGACTTAAAAGCACTAAATGGTTAAGAAGCCCCCTAATTGTGAAAAAATAGTAGTGCAAAAAAATTGAGCCAATATAGCATATGACATATTCATGTTAATTAGAAATTATAATTAATGTATGCCCCCTTCTTAATGGTTCAAATTAGAAAATTATATAATGATAGACCTCAGAACAATCAATGAAGAAAAAGTAATACCCCCCATTTAAATACTTGGTGTTTGCACCTATATCCTTATTTTTTTCAAGGAATGCACCCCCCGAGTACGTGAATAAACAAAATGGGAAGTTGCCATGACTTGTATTTTATGGACCTTCACCCCCAAACTCATGGAATTAAATGAATGCAAACGTCCAAAAAATTATGTAGAAGTTGGAATGCACGTGAACATTTATAACTTTCGAGCGCCTTAAATTTTTGATGTAATTTCCAATGTGGGCTAGGTGAAATAAAAAAATGGGAATCTACCATGACCTGTACTTTATGGACCTTGCACCTTGAAACTCATGGAATTAAATGGATGCAAACACACAAAAAAATACGTAGAAGTTGGAATGCACGTAAACATTTCTAATCTACGAGCGCCTTGAATTTTTGACCTAATTTCCTCCATATGCTGTGTGAATAAAAAAATGGAAATCTGCCATGAACTATACAAAATAGACCTTGCACCTCCAAACTCATGGAATTAAATAGATGCAAACGTCCAAAAAAGTACGTAGAAGTTGGAATGCACGTAAACATTGATTATTTACGAGTGCCTTGAATTTTTGACTTAATTTCCTTCGTGCTATACGTAATTAATGAAAATGGAAATCCGCCATGACCTGTACTTTATAGACCTTGCACCTCCAAACTCATGGAATTAAATGGATGCAAACGTCCAAAAAAATATGTAGAAGTTATAATGCACGTAAACATTGATTATATACGAGTACCTTGAATTTTTAATGTAATTTCCTTTGTGTGCTACGTGAATAAAGAAAATGAGAATCCGCCATGACTAGTATTTCATGGATCTGGCACCTTCAAATTCATGGAATTAAATGGATGCAAACACCCAAAAAATTATGTAGAAGTTGGAATGCACGTAAACATTTATTATATACGTGTGCCCTGAATTTTTGACGTAATTTCTTGTGTGGGCACCGTGAATAAAGAAAATGGGAACTCGCCATGATCTGTACTTTATGGACCCTGCACCTCCAAACCCATGGACTTAAATGGATGCAAACTTCCAAAAGAATATGTAGAAGTTGGAATGCACATAATCATTTATTATTTACGAGCGCCTTGAACTTTTGATGTATTTTAATATGTGTGCTACGTGAACAAAGAAAATGCAAATTCGCCATAACATGTACTTTATGAACCTCGCACCGCCAAACTCGTGGAATTAAATGGATGCAAACATCGAATAAAACATGTAGAAGTTGGAATGCACGTAAACATTGATTATATACAAGCGCCTTGAATTTTTGTCGTAATTTCCTTTGTGTGCTATGTGAATAAAGAAAACGGGGATCCGCCATGACATGTATTGCATGGACCTTGCACCTCCAAACTCGTGGACTTAAATGGATGCGAACGTCCAAAAAAATGCGTAGAAGACAGTTGGAATGCACGTTAACATTTATTATTTACGAGCGCCTTGACTTTTTGACGTAATTTCCTCAAAGTGCTACGTTAACAAAGAAAATGGAAATCCGCCATGACCTATATTTTATGGACCTCGCACCCTCAAACTCATGGAATAAAATGGATGCGAACGTCCAAAATAATATGTAGAAGTTGGAATGCACGTAAACAATTATTATTTACGAGCGCCTTGAAATTTGACAGAATTTCCTTTGTGTGCTACGTAAATGAATAAAATGGAAATCCACCATAACCTGTACTTTATGGACCTGGCAACCCCAATTCCATGGAATGAAATGGATGCAAACGTCCAAAAAAATATGTAGATGTTGGAATGCACATAAACATTTATTATTCATGAGCGCCTTGATTTTTTGACTTCATTTCCTTTATATGCTATGTGATTGAAGAAAGTAAGAACCCGCCATGACCTGTACTTTATGGACCTAGCACCCCCAAACTTATGGAATTAGATGGACGCGAATATCCAAAAAATTATGAAGAAGTTGGAATGCATGTAAATATTGATTATGTACGAGCGCCTTGAATTTTGGATGCAATTTCCTTTGTGTGCTACGTGAATAAAGAAAATGGGAATGCGCCATGACTTGTACTTTATGGACCTCGCACCCCCAAACTCATGGAATTAAATGCATGCAAATGTCCAAAAAAATATGTAGAAGTTGGAATGCATGTAATCATTTATAATTTACGAGTGCCTTGAATTTTTGACGTAATTTCCTTTGTTTGCTCCGTGAATAAAAAAAATGGAAATCCGCCATGACCTGTGCTTTATGGACCTTGCACCCCCAAACTCATGGAATTTAATGGATGCGAACATCCAAAAAAATATGTAGAAGTTGGAATGCACGTAAACATTTAGTATTTACAAGCGCCTTGAATTTCTGATGTTATTTCCTTCATGTGCTACATGAATAAAAGAAATGGGAATCCGCCATGACCTATACTTTATGGACCTACCAGCCCCAAATTCGTTGAATTAAATGGATACGAACGTCCAAATAAATATGTAGAAGTTGGAATGCACGTTAAGATTTGTTATTCACGAGCGCCTTGAATTCTTGATGGAATTTCCTTTGTATGCTACGTGAATAAAGAAATAGGAATTTACCATGATTTGTACTTTATGGACCTTGCACCCCCAAACTCATGGAATTAAATGCATGCAAACGTCAAAAGAAATATTTAGAAGTTGGAATGCACGTAAATAAATATTATTTACGAGCTATTATCTTAAGTTTCTTCCTTAGTTTCTTTAGTTTGGTATGTAAATTTTTTTTTTTTGGAAGTAGTCTGAACAATTTACAGTGATACTCTGATGTGCTATTTTATCAAGTGTCATTGGGTTTGGTGTTATTTTGATACGTAGTGCACTATATTGGCAAATGTATTAGTGTGTGAAGTTGTAGACAAAGTCAACATTGCAGTGCCTTTACACGTTTTTAAATCTGGATTTCTTTGCGTAAATGAGGTCCATGTACTTATATTTTGAAAACACAAAGATTGTAAACAATTATTGTGTATATATTTGTCTTAGAATCTTTAGGTTTTGTGCTCACTAAAATTTTTTGTTTTGACAATGTAGTGCTAGATTGTAACGGAAAAAATTATTTGCCAAAAAGTTGGTCAAAGGGCGAAAAAGTTCTTCTTCTAATATTTGTAAATAAAAATAATACAACGCTTGGAATCACAAGATTTTAGATGAAAGTAAGATTAGGTAAATTTGATATGTGCTAATGCAATTTTTCTATCCAATATGTGTTTGAATGTTGAAAGAACATCATATTCATTAAAATGGGAGTTTTACAAGGAATTGGGAGTTTGAAGAAGCATTACAAACCATAAATTGAAGAGACATTGTGTCCCGTAAGGAATACAATCACGCACGAAGCACACAATCAATAGCAGAGTTTCCCAATACTATGTAGTATTTACAAATGACATCACAATTTTTTGAAAGTAATTAATGAATGTACATACATTTAATCTATATCTGTACAATTGCTAGGAAATGTAACATTGTGTAATTACATGAATGCAATCCTAATAGTGAAGTATAGTGTCTTTGGAGTTGAAATGTATTGAAGACATCACCACTATTTCAAGCCAATTGCTAATGAAGACGCAATTTCAATATTTGAAGAACCAAATCCATAGAAATCTGTAGATAACAATTAATTCCACAACAGATAGGCATTGAGAAACCGCAACATAGAAAATTGTAGAAATAAGGTAGTCCACTCTCTTTGAAAAGTACTCTTACACACTAGAATGTGGCAATGGTAGTCTATAAGAGTACTTGCCAAGGAGTTTGGAATACTTTGTTTCTATAAGTTTCTATGTTGCGGTTTCTCGATGCCTATTCGCTGTGGAATTAATTGTTACTTCTAGATTTCTATGGATTTCATTCTTCAATCACTAGCCATAGGTGTGTGATAGTGGCAATGTTTTAAAAATACTCTCTAAATCACTCATTAATATTTGAGTGATACACCAAAATTCTATACCACTATAATGAAAAGAATAAAATGACCACTATGGTCTTCATGTACGTACTAAGACAATGACCTACTCTTGAATAACTCCATTGCCTTCAATATCTCTGGCCCTCAACTATATCTACTATTATACCTAGATCTCTCATTTGCAATCTCTCGTCGTTGTTTCCTCAAGGACCTCAGCTCCCAAGCATCCCTTAGACATTGGCCTGGATGCACCTGCACATGCTTAACTTCACGGGACTTTGGTTTGCACCATTGTAGTCCTAGTGAATTGCACCTAGGCAAAGTACGTCAAAGACCGTTTTGTAACACATCCTCCTCTCCACAATTAGGAGAAGCTGAATCTCCAATGATGCGGCATCTATTGAGCATGTCATCACCCTGAAAATTCAAATGAAATCACACCTTATAAAAACACTGAACAACTAAAAACATCCAATGGTGGAAAATGGGTTCAGTAATATGAGGTATTAGGGGCACCAGTCCGTTACCTGATTATCAGTCACCACATCCATTTCATTGCTATACAACTTCCTCTGTGCCACTGCATTCCTACTTGAATGATCCCTTACAAAGTTTGATAAAGGACCACATTTGAGTGGAGGAGGGGGGATCAAACATTTAGCCCGCTTTCTTCCTTTTGGAGGACTATCAACAACACCTTCTTCGACAAACATCATCAAAAAATCCATTGTTGACTGCCCGGTCAGCTCTGAATACAAGACATGCTTCAATCCGTATTGGGATCCAAGGAACTGCCTATAGCTAGAAATAGTCATTAGAAGCAACACAAATGCTACCACAACCAATCATAAGGATACAGAAGTTACCACAAGCAATCATAAAGATAGAAGCAAAACAATAACAACATAGGAGCAAAATGTTTACCATTCCAAAAATGACAAACAAGTGAAAAGGTCATATTTGTTATTACATTGTGATTCCAACATTTGATGTTATAAGAGACAAAACTCATCAACATTGACATGCACACGATATCCAATGTAAGTTACAAACAACACCTAAGTCAATTCCAGATGTTTGACTTGTGAAAAATCCTATTAGAGTCCTCCATTGCCTCTTTTAGCTCTTTGTACTCAGTTTCATCCTCTTCGTAAAAAAGGTGCAAACGCCCAAAAATATTGTCTCTCTGGAAGGGGTACAACTCTGCTGGTCTAGCTGCATGCAAGCGCTGAAAATAGGGAAGAAGGTGGTCAATTAAGATCCCATCTAGTGCTCTGTAGCCCTTGTACGACCACAACTCCAAAAGAATCACATTCTTTGGATGATTTGTTACGTGTTTAGCAAGACTGTTGTTGACTATAATCGTGTTTTTAGTTGTGAATACGGATTCATTCAACTGGTACAACTTGTCCAACAATTTTAGGAACAAGTCCTTGTTCGACCCCTTCACCTTGTAGGTGCCTGTCTTTCCATTGCTAAGCTTGCACTTCAAAATGTCACATTGCTCTTGTCCAAATATATGCAAAGAAGGGTCTAAATCTTTGAACAAGTACCCGCAAATTTCTCTAACTGAGGGCCTCTTCATCGAGCTCCAAACCAATATGTTTGCGATCTTTGATAACTCCTGCAGAACAGCTAGACAAAATGGTCAAATAATTACTTTCTTGACACCAATGATAAACGATTCTAATCCCGGATAAATTTCCTTGGGCTCAGTGTATTTGTTATTCCTAAAATTGTACCTCTTATCCTCACATATGTAGAGTACTCCATTCAGATCTAGGACGACATTTTGCCATTTTGAAGCCCCCTTGGACGTGAAAGGAGGGAGGACTGAACCCTCCGCCCCTCTTTTCAAAATGCATGCGTCAATACTACCCTGCTCACAAATTATAACATTATGTGCAAACAGTTAAGCCGATGAAAAGCACAACAACCTCACAGTATGCAAAAAGATGGAGTCAAAAATGTACAGGCACACAAGAAGTGGAATAACATGCCAACAAGGGAGAAGACACCCCAGAACAAAAGAACAAAAAACCAAGCGACCGCACTTATGGAATTAGCCTCCACAGCCCTAGATGAGACAACGACTGAATCGACCAAAACCTTCGGGGAAGGAATGTGCATCCCCAGAAGTGCATCGTCTGGTATATCATATGCATTGTCCTCCACTCTTGCCTCAGCCGGTGACAGGTGCATCTCAGGCACGCCTAATATGGAACCATCATGTGGTTCCAATGATACACTGGAGTCTTGATCAGGACAAGGTGAAATAGCATCCACAACAACAGAGCTTGACAAAGGAGTCAACAAATCCAAAATCATCACTAGGCCTGCAAGTATGACATTATAAGAAGAATTCCGTAAGATAATTGTATATTATGAAAAACCTCATGAAGAGGATGAGACACAAAACTATATATGGTTGATATTCTAGTCGGTCTACATCTCTATATAACTACACATAAAACTACATCAAGTGAATGGAAGACTATTTCAACTTGAATCAAGTTGAAATAGAGGCAGAGAGTCACAAGGAACAACCTAGAGGAATACCAGCCACAGGGTCCTATGATTGCTCAGCCTCTATTCCTTCCGAGCGTCATCTATCTCCTGTTGCGCGTCCACAGCAACTGCCTCCAATGCCGCCACTTCCACCACATCTGCCTCCACGGGCACAACTTGCATGTGCTTGCCTTTGCCTTCAACCTCAGCACACACGGATTCGGCTCTGTGTGAAGGTTGAGTAGGCGGAACTTGAACACCAACTTCCTCAGGCGCAACTTCCTTCCCAGACCCAGTTCCAGATCCAGTCTGCTCTTGCCTCTTACTATCAGTTGAAGCATGGGCATGATTGGCAAGCTACAACGGGGGAGATTGCGACAAGGGATCAAGCGCCAGCAGAGGTTTCACAGAGAGCAAAGTCGTTGTAACCAAACTAGGAATTGTGCCATGAATTCCTTCATCATGTCTTTGTTCTCCAGACGGGCCTTCTTGATTTCCTCCCTTTGCTCTTCCCTCATCTTTGCATTCTCCACCATCTGCTTCTCTAGAAGGTCAATCACCCACTGCGGAGATTCTACAATAGAAGAGTTTTGAGTAGGAGGGCCTTTCTTTTAAAAGTAGCTCAACGATCAAAAATAGGCATCTGGTCATGCTGGGCAAATGAACCAAATGAACCCCACATGTTGCTTGACTCCACAATCGTGGCCGACTCTTGTCCAGTAGTGGGCGTCAATTCTAGAAGGGCATGTACTGGATCCACCCAGTCCCTCTCAACCTCCAGTGCGTCCGAGGACACATTCACTATGGTGTTAGTGAGAGAAGGCTCATCAACATCATCATCAAGGACAATAGGCTCTTTCTCCTTCCTAGAGGACAACGCCGCTCTCCCTGGCTTCTGCTTGAAACTCTCCTGATCCAAAAAGTATTGGGAGTCCAAGAAGTCGTCTCTATCCATGCTCTCTGAATTTATACATAGGTTCTTGAAATTGTCCTTGTGACAACTGTTGCCAATGACGTAATAATCATTTGAGTTCATCTGCAAGACGGAGGTGATATTAGTATAATTCTATTATGATCAACTTGAAACAAGTTAAAGCCACAAACCCCAATACCAAGCCCTATTCATGTTGACTCGAGTTAAAAATAAAATACGATAGAGATGCACATACCCTTGCCGCACAAATTTGCTTCCCTCCAGCGAAGATGGAGAGTACATTGTCTCTAGGTGCTAAAAACAGGTCCAACACCTTCAAGTAGAACTCCATACGGAGCTCTGTGTTGTACAGTCTGTAATCTACCTTGTACACCTGTTGACGGGTGTTGTGCCTAGACTTGGGTCTCACAATAAACCGCCTTGGAATTTTTGTAGTCTTTGACTTTGTCCCATTCTTAACCAAGAACAACAATTGAATGGGATCCCTTGCACAACAGCTTCATTCTGGGAGGTCCGCAACTCGCTCAAACGGCCCTGGAATGTAGTCGACATAATGCTGCGTATACGACTTGCCAAACGGTGAGACCCTAATATAATTTCGAAGATCTACGTCGACTTCTTTCTCCCTGCAGAACACAGCCAAACATTAGGGTCGGTAACTCCGGGATCCAGGTGCATTTCCAAGATAGTGAGGAAGTTCTCAAAGTACGGGGCGGCATCTAAGGTCAAATTCTTGACGTCTATCCCGGGGATGTTCCTGAAGTCCATGATAGCCAACTTCAATGTCAACCTCTTTGATTCATTCTAAACACGAGCACCCCAATCTCCCAACCAATCACCATCTGTTTCAAAGGGTCTGAAGAACGCACTAGCTTCTGGTTTTACAAATTGCCCCTTATTGTCGAGGAAAATCTTGAAGAACTCCTTCGCCAGAGCAGATAGGTCGCCCACTGGTTTGAACTTGTTGGAGGGCATCTTTGAGAGTGAGAAGAACGTCTCTCCTAGTGCGGTAACAAGAGTGTTCTTGGTTGCCCTAGTCACGGTGTAATCGATCTTGAATTTCTTCCACTTGCATTTCCTGAAATTCCCCATGTTGTCAAAGAGTCAAAGGCCTGGCTTCAGGAAATGGATTTGCTGCTTCACTGCCTACTTTCGCTTGCATCTCTCGAGCCACTCCTTTGCTGTATAGCACTTGGGAACCACCCCTTTTGTTGCCTTCATAGTGACCTTTGGATATACCATATCTCGATTTGGGGTCCTGTTCAAAAGATGCAATGCCAAACGCTTCAAATCTGCCTTGCTGCAGTTCTCCAACCACTTAAAGAACTCTCATGTCAGAACACCATCTCTCTCCGCATCCCAACCCTTTGTATACTTGAAGTTTGTAAGGGAGTCATGACTAATTAGTATGCCCTGGGCATGACTAGAGATGACCTCACTCCAGAGGTCATAGACATCTGGTGACGCAGTAATGATCTTGATTTTGTTGTGGATGTCCAGCTCTTTTTCCTTCCTCTGGCTCAAGTCCTTTTGGTTCTTCTTGATGTCTATCATGGAGAACTTGAGCCTAACTGCGTCTTTGAAATCTTGTATACAACAAAGACAATGACATTTAGTGAACAACATTTAGGCTTTTTAACTCATATCAAGTAAAATTCCAAAGGCACAGAGAGGACCACATAACTCGCATATGATTAGGATGAGCCTGCAGCGACGGACTATGAGTTCAAGTAAATCAACTTGAACCAAGTTTAAAATAATACCACAAAAAGGACAGCATTATTGACGTCTCTGACTGTTTGCTTTTGTTGCTTCACGGGCTTCTCCAGTTCATTTGGCTCCCTCGGAGGCCAGGGGCTCCCCATTTGGGTCTAGAAGTAGCACGCGCCAATTATGTTTGTTGCCCTCGTCGGCATGAAGTTTTGGAAATGGTTCACCTGGTTATAGAAAGCAGAATTTTTCGGATGATCCTGTGGTCCTTGTTCCAAACCACAAAGCAATGCCAGACTTTGAACTTCTCTGCTTTTGCAGTTGGAACTTTTGCCTGTTTTTGTATCCACTTCAATGCTTCCACGCAATGTTGGCCGTTCACCATCTAGAACTTGCAATTCTTGAATTCCTCAAACTATTCTGGTTTCTTTGTCTGGTCCTGAGGCATTACGCATAGCATCATCTTTGTGTCTGGGTCTGGCATGTGCAGAAGAAAGTTCTGGATCTTTTGAATGCCAGCCTCCTTGAGCTCACGGATGTTCAATGTCTATGGCGGCGTCTCGAGTTGCTCCAGTGGGATGCCAAATCTTTCACCAATCCCGAGGATGTATGACTCCGTGCATGCCACCCAGTAGTCATCAAAGGATTTGTTGGACTCCTCATAGTTGATATCCTTCACATGGCCCCCAACATCTTCTGGAATGTCCAGAACTTCTGAGGCTATGCTGGTCTCTCCTAATATAGATTTCTCACTTCCAGACGCAACTTTCTTCCTACGCCCTTTTGCGGTAGGTAGATGCATCTCGGCCGGGACGCCACGAGCATTACAATCTATTGTCTTCCTCCTTGTATGGCTCCAACCTGTCTCTGAAGTTGTCAGGACCAGGGATGTCTGGCTGCCCCCCTGACTGCTATAGTCCCAAGTAAATGATATAGGAGCCATCTTTTTATCCTCTTGTCTACGCTGACCTTCATGTAATCAAAGGACTTTATCAATGCGTTCAGTTTTGAGGCTAGGGACTTCCATCTAAGCGGTGCCCCGTCTTTTGCTACCCATTTCTTCTCGGATATGCTCTTCTCAAGATCCTTTTGCAGATCTTGAAAGCTTGAATTTGTCAAGCTCATGTATGTAGAGACGAAGTAAATTGTCTTCCGGATGTGCAAAACGTACAAGAAGAGGTGTTCATCTTTCTGGTCGGGGTCCGTTGTTTTACAGCATACAAAGATGATCCCATTAGGTTCCATTGTGACCTCTCTGATAGACTCGTGCAACAATACAGGGAGATTTGCATCCAAACGCAGGTACTTTGTCATGAAGCTTGGCTCTATGGACATTGGAACAAGCATAGTTGTCCAAAACTCAACCTACTCAGGCTCCTTCCATACCCAACACTCCCCAAAGACATCAATGTCATTATACTCCTCTACGTTCTCTTTTAATATCTCGAAGACTTTGAAACGCATCTCCAGCTTTTCCCTTTGAGGATCCATTACTGCATGAACCATGGAATACAATTAGTTCAACTCAAGCTGAGTTAACTTCTCAGTGGATGTCTTCTTGCAATATCTATTTGCTTAGATATTGATCTATCTTTTCCGTGTCCTTCCTTCTATTTGTCTTTTCCATCTGTTTCTTCATATCTTTAACTTGGGCCAAGTTAAAACCAGATGTATTGATCTAGATTATCTAAATTCATTTCTAGGGAATTTCTCTATTGTGTTATCTGCTGATTGTTGTCTTGATTTCTCTTGTTTAACTCGGACCGAGTTAAAGATAGCAAGGTCCTTTGATGTCTTTTCCAGTGTGCTTCTTTTTTATCTGTTTGCTCTAGTCGAGGTTTCTGTGCTGTCAATCTACTCTGGTCTGCGTCTCAATTTTATCTCGGTCTGAGTTAAAACAGATGACTTTTCTATGCGTCAATGTCCTTTTAAACTGTTGGGACACGCTTAGATAGAAAAATTTTATCTCAAATCAAGATTAATATCTTTCTGTTCCTATTCTGCTACCCTATTTTAACTTGCATCGAGTTAAAAGCTGCAGTGCGTTCTCTAATTTGGATGTCTTTTGCCCTCCAAAATTTTTTTGCTCCTGTATTCTAGGTGTAGTTTAACTCGATTTGAGTCAAATCTGATTTGCAAGCAAGGGTGTTTTATTTTGGATTGGTTGGAAATGCGTTTCTTTTTAATTTTGTGATTTCCTTTACACTATGGAATAAGCAATTTTTAGGGTTGCATCAAGATAAACTATCATTGAGATGAATTTACATCCATTTCAATCAAAAAATCGTGGGGGCGCTAGTCCGTTTCTTGAAGTTCTTGGAATTCAAAAACATTTGGATACCTTCAGGGTTTTTTGTCTTCTGTAGTGGAGGATTCATTCAAACATTTGAACTACTTCAGGAAACAAACCACCAGCTCATTTGAAAGACCTGGAGAACACCCTAAACCCTAAACCTTCACCTACAAGAACAACAAAGGAAAGGGGAAACATTTTTTGAATTAGGAGCTACTTTTGTATTGCAAAATCACTAACTATGTAAAGTAAAATAAACAATTTGCCGTGTACCAAGAAGATTTGGTTTGAAAGTCCTGTATTTCTCGTGAATCAAACATCCATTAGTCATGAATGAAGTCCATGTGTTTATTAGAAAAACAAATGTAGAAGTTGGAAGTATTCTAAGCACTAGTTTCAAATGCATGGCTGCATCCAATTTTTTTTATTTGCCATGTAATCTAGAAGATTTGGTTTTGAAGTCCTATGTTTTTGTGAATCAAACATCCATTAGTCATGAAAGAAGTCGACGTGCATATTAGAAAAACAAATGTAGAAGTTGGAAGTAGTCTAAACACTAGTTTATAATGCATGGCCGCATCCAATTTATTCCCCATTTTTTTTATTTGCCATGTAACCTAGAAGATTTGGTTTTGAAGTCCTATGTTTTTGTGAATCAAACATCTGTTAGTCATGAAAGACGTCCATGTGCATATTGGAAAAACAAATGTAGAAGTTGGAAATATTCTAAGCACTAATTTCAAATGCATGGCTGCACCCAATTCATTCCCCATTTCTTTTTATTTGCCATGTAAACTAAATGATTCGGTTTTAAAGGCCTATATTCTCAAGAATCAAATTTCCATTAGTCATGGAAGATGTCCAAGTGCATATTAGAATATCAAATGTAGAAGTTGGAAGTATTCTAAGCACTAGTTTCAAATGCATGGCGGCATCCAATTCATTCCTGATTTTATTTTATTTGCCATATAACCTAGAAGATTCGGTTTTAAAGTCCTGTATTTTTGTGATTCAAATGGCCCATTCAGTCATTTAGCAGTCAATCATGTCCTAAATAATTCAAATCCGGTCGTTCTGGCTAGTTGTTTACAATCCTTTTTCTACTAGTGTTACCACAAGATATTATTCGTTTTTGCCCAAAAACTAATCTAACTAACCCTAAGATAATTCCTAATCTACTTTAGGATATTTTTGAAATAATCTTAGTATAATCTAAGAATTTTCTAAAACAAGCCTTAATTAGCAAGGAAATCTTGTCTAAGTAAAATCTTAGATTTTTCACAAAGATATTTGGGATTTTAATCTATTTTACCCCAGGATATTATGTGTCTTAACCCTAAGATATTTCCAAATATTCTTATTTTATTAAAAGAGGTTTTTTTAAAGAAAGATGTGAGATCTTAACTAAATCCAATCTTTGTTTCTAACTAAGATATTTGTGAATTAACTTAGAATTACGGCTAATTATTTTTTAAAAGTCAAACCTACAATTGGACCTTCTTTTTTTTTAGGGAACAATTTGAAATTGAAAACCAATTGCGCCATTGCATTCAGAAGACCCAAATTAGTCTGGAGAATCCTCGCCTCCTTCGTCTAGGCTAATTTTGCCCATCAAAACCACTAACGATTACTTCAAAGAAAAGGTCAAAATTCTAACTATTGGAATTTGCATTTTCCAAGGAATTTGACTGGCTAGGGTTGTTTGGAAGGTTCATGGGAGCAAGAAAACATTCTTCATTTGCAACATTCGGACACCGTAAACTCCTAGTATGCCGGTCAACCCGCCGCCAAGTTGTAAATTCTTGTTAAATTCGATGCCGTTGCTGATTCCGGTAGTTCTGACTATTGAAAAGTCTTCAAACTTGATAGGTCGCTTATCAGACACACAAAACTCTATTCTAATTTTTAGTGAGATTTTACCGCACTTTGGATAAGTTCTGTGAGTTTACCATGAGTTTCAAAAGCGGTTGACTTCTCATGGAGTCATCGTGGAGTTTTGTAAAATCCCAAAACTTTTGGGGCAACCTTTTGAGAATTTCCACAAGCTAAAGGCAAAAGCAAATCTCCTATAATACAATTCATAAGGAGACTAACATTAGACGCTCCTTAACAATTTTGACCCACAAGAGAAATTGTTCTGGTATTGGGGTTTGTTGTAGATGATTGGCTCTTAAGTTGACCTCTTGGCATGCTTTTACCCGAAAAGCACCTTTTTCTATGTTCCAATCACTTAACCCTTTGTCTACTTTGCATTCTGGCTTGATATTCTTAAGTTACTTGCAACATAATACAACTATTCCAAATCCTTTATGAATTGGATCTAGACTCTTGGAAACCTATAGTAGACTCTTCTACTTAGCTAAGTCATTGCATGCCGCTTGTAGACTTAGTTTCACATGGACAAGTCAGACACTAGGACTGGCTAACTCTCACATTCTTCCTTCTCTCGGAAAGGCTAATCTACTCTCTCAGACTCTCAATTAGGGCCTAAATATGGAAAGACACATTATGTTGTACTTTCCACAATTTTAGGAAGACTCCTCACTGACTGGGTAGGAACTTCTATCAAATCCCTTTCAACTACTTATTTCATGCTATTTGTATAAAATAGGACCATAAACTAACATAAATCGCAAAAAATAAACCCAGAGTCCAAAGTGCTAATTTGAGGGCTCACACTCTCCAAGTTCAACTAACATTGACATCTTCATCCATCCATTGTTGAGGGAACTTCATGAGCTTAAGCGTGGTGTTCCAGCACTAGATTTTTCTCAAGCGGAAGGGAGTCAAACCTTCACATTGCATGCCTTACTCATGTGGATGATTTTGGATTTTTGTACATATGGCCTCATCTTTGGTTTTTGCTGCAAGTGTTCACTATAAGAAACCAAACTTTATTGATGTCAAAAGGAACGGATTTTAGGTGATATTGAGAAATACAACCCAAGTTTTTATGTCAAGAATGATGTCCAATATAACATCAATGGACAAGATTGTTGACATAAAAACATGGTTATTTCCCGTGTAACCTAGAAGATTTGGTTTGAAAATTTTGTATTCCTCTTGAATCAAACATCCCTTAGTCATGAAAGAAGTCCACGTGCATATTGAAAAATAAATTGAAGAAGTTGAAAGTATTCTAAGCACTAGTTTCAAATGCATGGCCGCATCCAATTCATTCCCCATTTTTTCTTATCTGCCATATAACCTGGAAGATTTGGTTTTAAAGTCTTGTATTTTTGTGAACCAAATATCCGTTAGTCATGAAAGAAGATTACGTGCATAATGGAAAAAGAAATGTAGAAGTTGGAAGTATTCTAAGCACTAGTTTCAAATGCATGGCCGCATCCAATTCATTTCCCATTTTTTCTTATCTGCCATATAACCTGGAAGATTTGGTTTTAAAGTCTTGTATTTTTGTGAACCAAATATCCGTTAGTCATGAAAGAAGATTACGTGCATAATGGAAAAAGAAATGTAGAAGTTGGAAGTATTCTAAGCACTAGTTTCAAATGCATGGCCGCATCCAATTCATTCCCCATTTTTTCTTATCTGCCATATAACCTGGAAGATTTGGTTTTAAAGTCTTGTATTTTTGTGAACCAAATATCCGTTAGTCATGAAAGAAGATTACGTGCATAATGGAAAAAGAAATGTAGAAGTTGGAAGTATTCTAAGCACTAGTTTCAAATGCATGGCCGCATCCAATTCATTTCCCATTTTTTCTTATCTGCCATATAACCTGGAAGATTTGGTTTTAAAGTCTTGTATTTTTGTGAACCAAATATCCGTTAGTCATGAAAGAAGTTTACGTGCATAATGAAAAAAGAAATGTAGAAGTTGGAAGTATTCTAAGTACTAGTTTCAAATGCATGGCCGCATCCAATTCATTCCCCATTTTCTGTTAATTTGCCATGTAACCTAGAAGATTTGGTTTTAAAGTCCTATATTTTTGTGAATCAAATACCTATTAGTCATGAAAGAAGTCCAAATGCATATTAAAAAAACAAATGTAGATGTGCAAGTATTCAAAGCACTAGTTTCAAATGCATGGTAGCATCCAATTCATTTCCTATTTCTCTTAATTTGCCATGTAGCATAGAAAATTTGGATTTTCAGGTCCTAAAATTTTCTTGAATCAAATACCCATCAGTCATGAGAGAAGTCCACGCGCATATTGGAAAAACAAATGTAGAAGTTGGAAGTATTCTAAGCACTAGTTTCAAATGCATGGCATCATCCAATCCATTCCCTATTTCTTTTAATTTGCCATGTAGCATAGAAGATTCGGGTTTTCAAATTCTGTAATTTCGTGAATCAAATATCCATTAATCATGAGAGATGTCCACGTGCATATTGGAAAGACAAATGTAGATGTTGGAAGTATTCTAAGCATTAGATTCAAATGCATGGCTGCATCCAATCCATTCCCTATTTCTTTTAATTTGCCATGTAGCATAGAAAATTTGTGTTTTCAGGTCCCGTAATTTCGTGAATCAAATATCCATTAGTCATGAAAGAAGTCCACGTGCATATTGGAAAAACAAATGTAGATGTTGGAAGTCTTCTAAGCACTAGTTTCAAATGCATGGCTGCATCCAATTCATTCCCTATTTCTTTTAATTTGCCATGTAGTATAGAAGATCCGGGTTTTCAAGTTCTGTAATTTCGTGAATTAAATATCCATTAGTCATGAGAGATGTCCACATGCATATTGGAAAAACAAATGTAGATGTTGGAAGTCTTCTAAGCACTAGTTTCAAATGCATGGCCGCATCCAATTCATTTCCCATATTCTTTATATGCTATATAACCTAGAAGATTTGGCATGAAAGTCGTGTATTTCTCCTAATTCAAACACCCATTAGTCATGAGAGAAGTCCACATGCATATTGGAAAAACAAATGTAGAAGTTGGAAGTCTTCTAAGCACTAGTTTCAAATGCATGGCTGCACCCAATTCATTCCCCATTTTTTTCTATGCTATATAACCTAGAAGATTTGGCTTGAAAGTCTTGTATTTCTCTTGAATGAAACATCCATTAGTCATGAAACAAGTCCACGTGCATATTGGAAAAACAAATGTAGAAGTTGGAAGTAATCTAAGCACTAGTTTCAAATGCATGGCTGCATTCAATCCATTCCCTATTTCTTTTAATTTGCCATGTAGTATAGAAGATCTGGGTTATCAAGTCCTGTAATTTCATGAATGAAACATCCATTAGTCATGAGGGAAGTCCACGTGCATATTGGAAAAACAAATGTAGAAGTTGGAAGTCTTCTAAGCACTAGTTTCAAATGCATGGCCGCACCCAATTCATTCCCCATTTTCTTTATATGCCATGTGCCCTAGAAGCTTTGGGTTGAAAGTCTTGTATTTCTCTTGAATCAAACATCCATTAGTCATGAAAGAAGTCCACGTGCATATTGGAAAAACAAATGTAGAAGTTGGAAGTATTCTAAGCACTAGATTCAAATGCATGGCTGCATCCAATCCATTTCCTATTTCTTTTAATTTGCCATATAGCATAGAAAATTTGGGTTTTCAGGTCCTGTAATTTCATAAATCAAATATCCATTAGTCATGAGAGAAGTCCATGTCCATACTGGAAAACCAAATGTAGATGTTGGAAGTATTCTAAGCACTAGTTTCAAATGCATGGCCGCATCCAATTCATTTCCCATATTCTTTATATGCCATGTAACCTAGAAGATTTGGCATGAAAGTCGTGTATTTCTCCTAATTCAAACACCCATTAGTCATGAGAGAAGTCCACATGCATATTGGAAAAACAAATGTAGAAGTTGGAAGTCTTCTAAGCACTAGTTTCAAATGCATGGCCGCACCCAATTCATTCCCTATTTCTTTTAATTTGCCATGTAGCATAGAAGATTCGGGTTATTAAGTTCGATAATTTCGTGAATCAAATATCCATTAGTCATGAGAGAAGTCCACGTGCATATTGGAAAAACAAATGTAGATGTTGGAAGTCTTCTAAGCACTAGTTTCAAATGTATGGCCGCACCCAATTCATTCCCCATTTTTTTCTATGCTATGTAACCTAGAAGATTTGGCTTGAAAGTCTTGTATTTCTCTTGAATGAAACATCCATTAGTCATGAAACAAGTCCACGTGCATATTGGAAAAACAAATGTAGAAGTTGGAAGTATTCTAAGCACTAGTTTCAAATGCATGGCTGCATCCAATCCATTCCGTATTTCTTTTAATTTGCCATGTAGCACAGAAGATCTGGGTTATCAAGTCGTGTAATTTCGTGAATCAAACATCCATTAGTCATGAGAGAAGTCCACGTGCATATTGGAAAAACCAATGTAGAAGTTGGAAGTCTTTTAAGCACTAGTTTCAAATGCATGGCCGCATCCAATTCATTTCCCATATTCTTTATATGCCATGTAACCTAGAGGATTTGGCATGAAAGTCGTGTATTTCTCCTAATTAAGACATCCATTAGTCATGAAAGAAGTGCACGTGCATATTGGAAAAACAAATGTAGAAGTTGGAAGTGTTCTAAGCACTAGTTTCAAATGCATGGCCGCATCCAATTCATTTCCTATATTCTTTATATGCCATGTAACCTAGAGGATTTGTCATGAAAGTCATGTATATCTCCTAATTAAGACATCCATTAGTCATGAGAGAAGTCCACGTGCATATTGGAAAAACAAATGTAGAAGTTGGAAGTCTTCTAAGCACTAGTTTCAAATGCATGGCCGCACCCAATTCATTCCCCATTTTCTTTATATGCCATGTGACCTAGAAGCTCTGGGTTGAAAGTCTTGTATTTCTCTTGAATCAAACATCCATTAGTCATGAGAGAAGTCCACGTGCATATTGGAAAAACAAATGTAGAAGTTGGAAGTCTTTTAAGCACTAGTTTCAAATGCATGGCCGCATCCAATTCATTTCCCATATTCTTTATATGCCATGTAACCTAGAAGATTTGGCATGAGTGTCATGTATTTTTCCTAATTCAGACATCCATTAGTCATGAAAGAAGTCCACGTGCATATTGTAAAAACAAATGTAGAATTTGGAAGTCTTCTAAGCACTAGTTTCGAATGCATGGCAGCATCCAATCCATTCCCTATTTCTTTTAATTTGCCATGTAGCATAGAAGATTCGGGTTTTCAAGTTCTGTAATTTCGTGAATCAAATATCCATTAGTCATGAGAGATGTCCACGTGCATATTGGAAAGACAAATGTAGATGTTGGAAGTATTCTAAGCATTAGATTCAAATGCATGGCTGCATCCAATCCATTCCCTATTTCTTTTAATTTGCCATGTAGCATAGAAAATTTGTGTTTTCAGGTCCCGTAATTTCGTGAATCAAATATCCATTAGTCATGAGAGAAGTCCATGTGCATATTGGAAAATCAAATGTAGATGTTGGAAGTCTTCTAAGCACTAGTTTCAAATGCATGGCCGCACCCAATTCATTTTCCATATTCTTTATATGCCATGTAACCTAGAAGATTTGGCATGAAAGTCATGTAATTATCCAAATTCAGGCATCTATTAGTCATGAAAGAAGTGCACGTGCATATTGTAAAAACAAATGTAGAAGTTGGAAGTCTTCTAAGCACTAGTTTCAAATGCATGGCCGCACCCAATTCATTACCCATTTTCTTTATATGCCGTGTGACCTAGAAGCTTTGGCTTGAAAGTCTTGTATTTCTCTTGAATGAAACATCCATTAGTGATGAAAGAAGTCCACGTGCATATTGGAAAAACAAATGTAGAAGTTGGAAGTATTCTGAGCATTAGTTTCAAATGCATGCCCGCATCCAATTTGTTGTACGTGCAATCTAGGCGTAAGTATCCTTAGCACAGAATGTGCTAAGATAACACAAAACATCATCTCAGGGAATTTTTGGATTATATGTAGCATATTCTAGCTATCTGGCTTCTCTATCTTTCTTTCTTCTCACCTACTCAACATTTTCCGGATCCTTTCACAATCCGGACCATAAACTCTCTGAAATCCGGTTAATGTCTCTTCTTCCAATCCGGTTTTCAATACCTCTATTTTACCTTCAGAGGGTCCACTAGTTGATCTTTTGAGGGGGTAGGGACTTCACCACTCTTGTTCTCCTACAATTCTAACAAACACAAATAATAACATCCAAGTATTCAAGAAGTTGCAGCAAGACAAAAAGATCTGGATCCTTACAACTTCCGGATGGTGATTCCGGACAGCAGGTCACTCAGGAATACTTCACTCTCCCTTACTACAACGACAAATCTCAGAGCCCGGAATAGATCCGGAGGTGTAATCTTTTTAGATGTTAGATGAATTCTGAGGTTGGCAGATCTTCCGGACAGGTGGGGGCTTCCTTGGGCGGGCGCTTACCTCTGCACGGCTTGACAACCGGACTACCCTTCTGGTAGTTTAAAGACACAGTACGCAGCTCCTAAGTCAACAATCCAACAACATTACAATAGTACACTCTCGACTCAGATCTTATTCTCGTAAATCTGGATTCCTCCTCATCCGTCCTTTCCTTCCAACATCCTGACCACAGATCAACACAATCTGCATACAGTGATAGAACAAAAATGCATACCCGAGGGCTCAGATTTCGAAAAGGGAATGAAATACAATTGAATATCAACTAGGAGGGAATGAGGGGCAACTAACTTGCCCGCCCTTAAAAACCCAAAACAAAACCAAAATCAACACCCTAAAAGTGAAAAAGGGCTCTCCACAAACCGGAGCAACCACACACACACCAAAGAAATCCCGAATAAACCAGGAAGTCCTTATTCCTAAGTTTCCGGAAACCAGGCCCACGTTTGGAATCGGGTTCCGGGACAAAACTATCTAAATTCTAATCCACCTTCTACAAGTAGTCCCCTTCTAACTACTTGGCCACCCGAGATTTCTTTGAACTCCCGGCTCCCTGTTTGGCTATTGGCTTACCGGAACTCTTTGCTGGCGTCATTTTGGCGGCTCGAGGCGGATTCTGACAGGTCGCAAGAGACGTCTCCTCTTCCTCCGTATCTTCCTTAGATTCTGATCTTGATTCAAACTCACCAGACTCGGAGTCTTCAATCTGTTGCTTCACCGGCTTCTTGCCCTCCGGTTTCCGCTTCTCAGACTTCCGGAGTTCAGTTGCCTCTCAGGTTCCACCATCTTGAGTTCTTCATCTGGATCCGTGATCTCGGCCTGCACTATTTCCGTCCTCTTTTTCAGCCGAGTTTCCGGCCTGGGTTCCGGTCTCGCCTCTGGAGTCGGATCTCCTAAGTCAATCAGTTCTGCACCCGTGCTGGTGATTGTTGCCACATATGAGGGAATCCTTCCGGGTGTTCTCTTGCCAGATTTATTGTCCCCAAACCTTCTAATAGATCTCTTCTGATCCTCAATCTCTGACTAGCCTTTCCGGTTTCCCTCAGAGACTGTGAGGAAGGGGCAAAAGTATTTACTGTGCCCCTCTTCGGGAACTGACTCAAGGAAGGCACCTTAGGTATCTTAAACAGGGACTTCAGGCTTGGATCCTCTTGTGTCCCAAAAGTTTCGGCTCCGTATTTGCCCGGGGACTCCATGAAGATATCTGGAAGTAGCCCAAAGTCATCCTTGGCCACATCCAGATGACCCAGTAGCTGCCGCATCTCGTCCAAAACGATCTTCATCTTGGCCTCGTAATTGACCAGGACTTGCAGCACTCTAGATCCGATAACAATGCCGTCGTTCTCGAGTTTCTTTGTGTAAAGCGCAGACCGGATGATCTAATGTTCCGGTTCTTCTACCAGCACCCTCAAATCCCTGACTAACTTCAGGGCATCCGTCTCCTTCTTCCGGGCTGAGAGCGGCTGCCCCTCCGTCCAGTAGAACTTGTTCTTGTAGTGATGCCATTCTGCCTTAAGCAGTTCGATCTGCTTGTCCTTCTCTTTGAGTAATGCCGGATCCGGTCTCTTCCGGAGTTTGTTGAAGATCTGGTCCGTCTCCATGTTCAATTCCTTGGTGACGCTCGTGATCACTTTTGCCATCTCGGCGTGCATCTTTCGGCACTGCACCATCCATCGGGTTCCAGCTTCATAGAAGTCGGATACATCGGAAGTTTTCGGTGATGGCTGGGTTAGATACGGATTCGGTTCTGGCACGTCCAGACTTGTTCTTCGTGCGTTCGGATTGGTGGTCTTCTATCGCTTCTTCTTCTCCAGCGACTTCGATTCCGGATCCTCCTCTTCTTCTTCTTCTTCTAGTGTCGCTTCTCCCGTCGGCTTCAACTCTTCCGTGAATCTGTACTTTAGGATTTGCATTCCGGTCTCATAGGCTACTTGTTCCTGCGGGGTCATGAAATCAAAATGTTGATACATGTGGAACAAGTAAGTGCTGAGCGGACTCTGCTTGGCCTTGTTGATAGCCACCGCCATCTTCTTGACCTTCTGGTGGATTATGGTCGCCCAGTTCACAACCCGGCCCTCGATTGCTATGAAAATCGTATTCGCCACTGTAACCGTAATCCTTGTTGGCTTTTCCGGATACACAATGGGGATCAAGAAATTTAATAATCGCCTATGGCGCTCATCGATACAGTCACTAACGGTAAAACCCTTCTTGTGGTGTGGCGGTTTCTTGAACTTCCCTTCATAAAACTTATCCGTCTGAGTCGCATTTCCGGATCCAGACTGCTTCAATCCGTAAGTTTCCGTCCACATCCCTTCCGTCTAAGAGGCCCACCGACCCCTTAGCGTCGGCTTGAACTGATTTGGCATCCCCATAACCAGCTCACAAAGAAAATCTTCACTTCTAACTGTCCAAGGGTGCCGGATGAATCCGATACACCCTAGTTTAAAGAGATCTTCCTCTAACTCTAAGCGCTCAGCGGAGTCCAACGGAATGACTGGGTATAGGAGCTTGATAGAGGGAATAGTCTTCT
Organism: Neckera pumila; assembly: GCA_963969595.1. Lineage (NCBI taxonomy): Eukaryota > Viridiplantae > Streptophyta > Bryopsida > Hypnales > Neckeraceae > Neckera > Neckera pumila. The sequence goes on from OZ018418.1 coordinate 6,785,938, forward strand.
GCCCCTGCGCCAATGTTTCCGCCATCTTCTTGACCTACAATCCGGTGCAATCGGCACCCTCCTTTCCTTCTCTCCCTATCCGATCTAACTCACCACTCTTTCACTCTTCTAAAACGCGCTCCAAAACCTGCAAGCACACACCTCCTCGAGCGGAAGAAAGAGGGAGAAAAATGAAAGACCCATGCGCTTAAGTACCCGGCCAGTGACCGACATTCGTTGGTTCGGCCACTTAATGCGCCGCCATTGCAAACGGATCCCTAGTTTTCATAGGCCGGATCCCTAGTTTGTAGGTTGCCTGAATCCGGATCCCATTCTGGTTTCCGGATTTTGGCCAAAGTCCGTTTCTTACCTATTCTACAAGTTTTTACAAGTCGGAACTTCCTGACTACCTAGTTTCTACTAAATGTTCCGGTTTGCGGCTTCACTACTACAAATTTTTGAAAATATTTACGGAATTAATCCTAAACTAATCCGGATTTCTAAATATTGATATTGCATATTCCCACACCTGTCTCTACCTGACGTCAATGCAATCGTGAATTGCAAATCCTTCCTTTGGATGGGGTAGATTCCAGAACTTCCCTTGAACGTACCCGTCATTCCTCGAGGCATAACCGAAACCTGCCTTCCGAAATAAGTAGACTTCCGTCCACATCTCTTCGGTCCACTTTGTCAACTTTCCCCGCTCCGTCAATTCGAACTGATTTGGAGCTCCAGTCATGACCTCGTAGACAATCGCCTTGTCCTTGAGATTCCACGGCTTGCGTAGCAACCCCGCGCATCCCATGCTGTCCAGATCGCCTTCCAAGAGCACCCGTGCCTTCGGATCCGTAGATATGACCAGATTGAGCCACGTGGTCATAACTGCCGGTCTGCGAGATTCCTCCATCCACGCCAACAGAATCCTACTAACTCGGTGCAATTGGCACCCTCTTCTCCTTCTCTCCCTATCCGATCCTAACTCACCACTCTTTCACTCAGCTAATGCACGCTCCAAACCTGCAAGCACACATGCATCCTCGAGTGGAAGAAAGAGAGAGAAGAAATGGAGGAGACGGGCTTAAGTAGCCGGCCAGCGACCGACACCCATTGGGACGGCCCATAAATGTGCCACCTTTTTCTAACGGAACCCTAATTCTCGGACCGAAAGCTAGGTCATAGGTTTCTTGAATCCGAATCACCTTCCGGATTATGGATCCCGTTAAGATCCATTCCTTACCCATTTTACATTTTTTGCTAGGCTGGAACTTTCCCAGTGTCCTAATTTGGATAACTGTTCCGGGTTACTACTTCCGTATTCGAAAATTTCGAAAAACTTCACTAATCTACTCCTAAACTAATCCGGAATTCCAGATTTTGACATTTTGCACTCCCACAAGGCGCTGGTAGGGAAATAGTGCAAACAATACACGTAAAGCCACAAAAGAGTGGGACCCCTGGCTAGTACCATGCACTAAGGATGATGCTTCTGCTTATCCTTGAAAATGCGTTTTCTGTGGGTGGAGCAAAACATTTGTAAAGAAGAGGGCATTGAGTCATTTTGGATTTGGTGGCTCAGACACGTCAGACCGTTGTAAGAAAATGCCTAAGATTGTACGTGACAAGTTTAGGGATTGTAAGGAGGTTGTCCCTAAATCCATGAGCTATGAAGAGATGTATGAAGATCCGGTTACTATCAACGCTGATGAGTTCGTCATTCCACCTACACCAAACATTGAGGGAGAAGGCTCTGCAGTTTCTAGTGGTACAAATGAAACACCGGCCCATACCCCTGATTCAATTGATTAAACACTTGCGATGGTCCAGACAAGGATTAATCGGCTAACCGTTTCTCGTCAAAAAATATGGATGAGGCTTTACAAGTGGGCCTGAGGCAAAAGTTGGATATGATGTGGGCTTCCTTCTTTTATGAGGCCAACATTGCATTCAATGTCATGCAACACCTCGCCTTTGTAAACGCAATGAAAGAAACAGCTACAGCTGGATTTTTGTACCATCCGCCCTTGTACAACGCAGTGCAAACAAAGATGATAGATGTCAAAAAGGAAGCCGTTCAGAAGGTGGTCTTTGAGCAGACTACGAACTCAATCAACCAATACAGGGCGACTTTTTGTTTGGATGGTTGGTCGGATACCAATGTCTATCCATTGTTGAATATGATGCTTGTTTGTCCTGCCGGGGATGTCTTTTTGGGATCGGTCAATAGCACTGGAGACAGAAAGGACATTGCTTATACGACGGAGAAGATGGGGAATTATATAGACGAGGTGGGCCTTTTGAACATTGTGCAACTATGTATGGACAATGCCGCAGTAATGATTGGGGCCATGACAAGCTTGGAAGAAAAGTAACCTCACTTGTATAGACAAGGGTGTGCTGCACACATTCTGGACTTACTTTTGGAAGACTAGGGAAAGTCTCAATTGATGAAAGATTTGATATAGGAATGTAGGGATATTGTGAAGTACATGAAGAAGTATCAACACATGTTGGCTCTTTTTCAAAAGTGGTCACCCACCAAAGTCTTGCAACTTCCTTCTGAAACACGCTTCGCCACCAACTTCCTAATGATAGACCGATTGGTGGGTTGCAAGCAAGCATTGCACTCCATGATTAATGATGACAACTACATGCAGTTTGAATTCAGTTTGGTGAGGAGGACAAATGGATGCTTAATTCAAGCTCGAGCGAGACAAATCCGTCATAACATTCATTCGGAGGCGTTCTGGATAAAATGTGAGAACTTCTTGCACATGGTAGAGACCATACTCCTTGCTTTTTGTCATTTTTATAGAAAAATTCCGGCCATGGCCCGAGCTTGGATAATAATGAGGGAATTGAAAACCCACGTGTATAGTTTGAGGCGAGGGCCATTTTGGTTGGATCTAGTGTTGGCAGACAGATACAAAAAGCAATTTGACGCCCGTTGGAAATTGATGCATACAGACCTGCACTATGTAGGAGCACTCCTGAATCCATTTCTAGCAGATGTCCAAGAAGTTCTTGTTGATGGCCAAGCCAAACGAGCCTTGAATTGAGTCATACGGAAAATGAGTCAATCTTTAGGAGTGTCGGCACTGGAAGTAATAAATGAGTTGATGCAATTTGAAGAGAAGACAGGGCCTTTTGACCCCTTACTGGAGGCTCCCAATGTCAATGAATGTAACTTGCTGCCTCATCAGTGGTGGAATCGAGTGGGTGGCAATGCTCTTCCAAAGATAGCAAAGAGAATTCTAGGTTTGACATGCTCAGCGTCTTCATGTGAAAGGAATTGGAGCATGTATTTGTTTGTGCACAACAAAGTGCGGAACCGCCTAAGTACATCCAAGGCAGAGAAATTGGTGTATATCTATGCGAACAACAAACTTGAATGCTAGAAATGTGGGTACAATCCAGACCTTTTCTACGAGCAGCTCCTTTAAGATATGGATGACGCTTTAGACCACGAGGAGAGATTGCCTCCCGATTTCATGCAAGCAAACAAGAACCGTAGGTACAAAGAGGAGCGCTTGCGCGACAATGAATGGGCTGCAATGATCCCCCCTCGGCACAATCCCCCTAGACAACGTCAATTTTTTGCAAACACGTTTGTGGATGGCAATAATGAGGACAGTGTTGCTGAAGAAGAGGTCCTACGTTCTCTAGAACAAGTACGCGTCCATGCATAACATGAAGATATGATAGAGAATACCTCATCATCGAGGGAAAGAAGTCTTGATGACAACAACGGTGACGTACATATTCCAATGCCAAATTTAGAACCACAGGCAAGATCACCGGTACCAACTCAGTTGCCTTTGAGAACGCCAATGAATCTGCGCAGCGCTGCAGAATGTAGAGTGAGAAGTGAGCATCAAGAAGAGTGAACTACTATCGATGAGGTCGAACATGAGAGAATTGCAAATCTTGCAGTATTCAACGCAATGGCCACTCGAACATTTGAAATTGATGAGTTCGATGACAATGCGCCATTGGGAAGTCTTTTGCCCATTAACCGTAACAAGGTCTTGAATCGAGGAAGAGGCACAAACTTGCCTATAGCCAGGAGGTCTGCACCAAATTTACCAACCCCACTAGCACGATTGCGGGGGCATCGAGGTGCACTAGCAAGCATTGATGAAGAAGTTCATGGTTCAGCTCCGCAACCCACTCAACCATCGTTGGTGTCGGGTCCTGGAGATTCATCATTGGAAGTGCGTAGACACAGGAGTGACAAGGGTAGAGGCAAAAAGAATATTAGAAAACCTGAGGAGAAGATACGCAAGAATCATAAATGTGCCAACCAAGTTGTCCAGCAATATAGCATGGATGCGAGATGTTCCATCCAAAATGTTGGACAATCAAGCAGAGAAGGACAACACCCTACACTCAACATTAATGGACTCACCGATGTCAACAGGCTCACAAAACGATTGGCGCAAACAGAAGGCACAGCTGGCGTGGATATTGAAGTACGTAATTTGAACTCTGAGGTGGAACGTAAAGTACGAAACATACCAGTACCCCAAGAAGATGACAAGAACAAGAGCTCCGGCGACAACAGCAGCAGTAGAGAGTCGCATGAAGATACAGACCCTGATACTGATGAAGTGCCAAGCAATTCAACTTTCACACTCGAGGACTAGATGTGCATGCAATGTAGTACTGTCATAAGGATTTAGCATAAATGTTATGTATTGAAGTTTTGCAATTGAAGTTCCTTGCTTAATAGCTTATTTCTGAGTATTTTTTTAGTACCTCAACAAGCATGTTAGACAATTACAGTGAGACATACCTAAATATAGTTTGAATTGTTTTTGTTGTTTTTATATTCGGTGGTTTGATGATGATCAAAGCCTAATTATAGAAGTTCAACGCTAGTACAACTTTGGTTGGAGTTTTCTTCACACCAATGTATGTGAGCTACTGCTAATATATAAAAAATTATTTTTGATATTATTCTTGTGGATTCATATTGGATTATGTGTTTGAATTGGAGAGGGAGATTTTAACTTAAAAAATTTCCAAGAGATACTATAAAAAATGTAAACTATAGAAGTTCCTAAAAACAAAATGTATTTTGCGGAATTGTACCTCCAATTGCCTTTGTGGATTCAACCGCCGTTGCTCTTAGACCTGCGGTCGTCTACAAAAATGTCAGCTACAGTCGCTTTGTAATTCGGCGTCGCCCTTGTTTTCACACGAGGTCGCTAATCACCCAAAGTTGCCCTTCTACAGAACTTGAGGTCACATCCAAACGCAAGGACGCACTTGAATCCAAAGTCGCCTGGCGTTCTGAATCCAAAGTCGCCCAGCATTATCAACCCGAGGTTGCTTAGCGTTTTGAACCCAAAGTCGTCCAGTCTTGTGAACCCGAGGTCGCCCACGAATCTGAACCCGAAGTTGCCCAACAGCTTGAACCCAAGGTCACCCTAAATTTTGGACCCAATGTCACCTTAGCTAGACCTGCACGCGCCTCCACCCAAAGTCGCCCACGTTGACATGTGTTTGGATTTCCATGTCGGTTTTCACAGCCCTCCAAGTAGTCAAAATTGAGTTACCGCGGGATAAATTTTGTTAACCTTACGTGACGGGATGCGACGGCTGTTCGACAGTTTGTCTTATACAACACACAACATCAGACGTCCTATACGACACCAAACCTCAGGAATATGTCAAACAAGACAACCCTGACCAAAGCCAACAGATTCCGGACGAGGTTGGAAGTGTTTGCCTCCTTTGTCCTTGCCACTTCTAGCTCGCTCTTTAGCTGGGCTACCCGGGATTTAAGATCTGTTTTGTCTTGCTGCAGATTTTGGATCCGAAGCTCCTGTAACTTTAATGTCTCCAAATCCGTCAATTCCGGATCATGTCAACTATCTGCTCCGGGCCATTCACTCCCAAGAGTGTCATGGTTCCACTGATGTATTCCGCCATCTCATTGTGGATCAATCGACATTCGTCGTCCCCTTTATATCCGTGCTCCTAGAACTCCTTCATGTACTCATTTTCCGGATATTTGGATTGTTGTTCGTCATCTGTAATCACTTGCTTGCCTTGCGCAGCCTAAACCATGAACTTCTATCTCTTGATCCGCTTGTGCGTCAAGGTTTGCTGCTCTGATTCCTCCTCTTTGGATTCTCCTTGGACGGGTTGATCTGGTTAAACTTCTTCCGTAAACCCGTATTTTATGACCTCCTCTCCATGGATGTACACATGCAACTCTGGTTTGTTCAAAACCCCTTGTTGATGGTAGAGGTGGAAAAGATATGGGTTGATTGGGGTGGCTTTTCTGGAAGTTGCACGCAAGACTAACTTGGAGACTACGTTTGTGATAAGTCTACCCTAGTTCATCAGTCTTCCTTCCATCGCTCCGAATATGGTGCTCGCAACTGTGGCCGTAACCCAGGTCGGCTTCTCTGGATACAAAATCGGAATCAGAAACTCTAAAATCCGGCTATGCCTATCCTCAATACAGTCATGAATAGTGTATCCTTCTTATTGTGCGCCGGACCCCGGAACTTAGTCTTTCTGGTTCTATCGTTACGAGGAGCTAACCCAAATCCAGCTTTCCAAAACAAATATACCTCCGCCCGTATGTCTTCCGTCTAGAGCTTGGATTGGCCTCTCACAGTCAACTGATACTAATTTGAAACTCCCACTACAAGTTCCACAATGATCTCATCATTCTTCAAACTCCAGAGGCGCCATAACAACCCAATGCATCCTATCGTTTCTAAGTCCTCTTCCAGGCACTTCTGGGCTTCCGGATCCTTAGGAATTGCCGGAGACATCATCCAGGCCGGCCTTGCCATAGCTTACCGACTTGCTAATCCGGTGCAATTGGCACCAACCTCACCGATCTTTCCCTAGCATGGTCCTAACTCAACCCTCTTTCACTCTCTAAGTGCATGTCACAAGTACAAGAAGAACAAAAGAGAAAGAATGGGAGCGGAGACCTTAAATACCCAACGCTCGATCGATAGTTCCCTAGGGGAACAGGTATGAGACTGTTCCCGTAACAGTGCCCTAAGGTCTCTAGGCCGGAAGGCTACTAGTCGTAGGCTTTCCAGATCCGTCTTCTGTCCTACGACTTCTGTTTGTCACCAAAATATTTATACGATTTAGGAGTTTTAGCAATCCAGATATCAGCTATTTCTAATTGCTTTGTAGCTAACCGGGATTCTTAGATATTAATAACAAATTCAAAAAAATTAGATTATTCTAACCCAATTTTATCCTATTTCCTATCTATTGGAGTTTCTGTATTCCCACAAGGAAGATTTATGACGACACTTGCATACGTTCTTGAATCCAAAGAAGATGCCTGCAAGAGGCTAGCTTGCCGAAGGTTGTATTCATCCCTAAGGCCATAATCTTGTAGGCTTGCCCCGTTCAAGTACACATTTTTAATCTACCATGCTTTTAAAGAATACCTCTAGTCGTCCGAAACGTCTTCAGCAACCAGGGACTTCAAGATTTGGACAACAACAAGAGTATCTCCCAAGGGGCCAGTAGATCCAATGACGAGGTTGAAATTCACATTGTGACAAATTTCCTCGACTACCGGTACACCAGTAGCGTTATTCAGGGTGACCACCTCCATAATCTAGAGACGTCGCGGGATGCCTTCATAGTTAGAAATCTCGTAAATATCATCAAGCAAATTCTCAATCTCCCTTTCATCGGAGGAATACTCTGGTACGGCTTGCCTTGCTACCTCCATAATGCCAAAGCATGGACCACGTGAATATCGGTGACCAATATGATAGTACGTACCAAGTCCTTCGGGATAGACACACTTAAACATTTAGAAGCCAATAATAACTTCATATTATGTATTAATTTCATATGACATTTCCAACCTCAAAAATTTACAAGAAAAATAATACCAAACTAAGATAGATCATTGAAGTAGACATTTAGCTCAACATTTAGCTCGATTCAAGTAGAACTATAAGACTGCCTAATACAAATGTCACAATGACTTCCAAGCAATCAATAAGGAAACAAATAGACTCATTTAACAACAATAGTCGCATGTTTATAATTTGCAACTGTATTTATGGTACAATTACAACCAATGATATCATAGAGAAATATAATCAGTATGCAACCATGTTTGAGAAAACAAAGAAAACAAAATCCTAACTCAGCTCTTCAACTTGATGCAAGTTGAATTCCAAGTTGAGACATAAGAGGCTGATAGAGACTAACTCGGGTAAAGCTAAATTTTTAAATTGAAGTTTATCTAGCATCATATCTTACTCCAAATAATAAGCAAGGTTCTGCAATTTAAATAGGCTCAGGATGAATCACCATTCACCATTCCTCAATTCAACTCACACCAAGTTAAATTGCAAGCCCTTGCCTGCAATTCAACTTGTACCAAGATAAATTGCAATCCCCTGCCACGGAATCTCCTTCCTGAAATTCATTTCGGAATATGACAATAACCATACAAAATAATATACCCGCATGTTAACTCGCAGCATTTTAAATCACCAAAATTAAGATTTAATTTTGCGGCCGAGTTTAGGTTCACCATTTTCCAGTATGAAGTCTCTGACAAAAATATTTATATCACTTACACATATATCAGTCAGGACAATTTAACTCGCATCGAGTTTTATTGTAGGGCATATACTATTCATTTCTTTGTATATGCTTTGTGTTCTGGATCTTATGATGCATATTTTAAATCGAATCGAGTAGAAAATCATTGGCTATTATGAGGATATTCTTATCTATGTGTTGTTAGATCAATACGAGTTGACTTCATGTATTTGACCCGCATTACTTCAATTCAAACACCAGAATGTATTATGATACATTCTGTAAAAATTGGAGCGTTTATTGGAGCACCTCATTCTTCTCCATTCAATAACAATGTACGCACCAACAAATTGATGAAACACAGGGCTCAATGACCGTGTCTCGAATTGCTGAACTGAATATCAAAAAATTTAAGCAACTTGTCATTTCCAATTGGCTTGTTCAGCACTACCCTGACAACATTGCTCTTCCAAGAATTTGCAGACATCCCCGTGGCATACAAATCATGTTCAAGGCAAGGTGATCCTACTTTAGAAACATACCACAGCAAGAAACACTGACAATGGGAAGTCCTTTTGATCGGACATGCACCTGCGCACATTGACAATGATTGTGGTCGCAAGAATCTACAAGGCTATAGTAATGTGACACAATAGACAAGCGCAAACAATGTCCACAAAATCTAACAGCACCAAACACTAGAACCAAACACGAGCTCTGAATAGCAGCTACCACATTTGACGAACAAGAGAAATGAATAAGCGAACTCTGTCCAAGAGGAGAGAGAGATGCGTTCATACGCGAGAGAATCCATGGTGGGAAGAAATGGGGGGAGTTTTGAATCGGCTCTAGGATAAAGTTCAAATATCCAAAAACGGATTTCTATTTCCAAAAAGAATCTACATTCTTCATTATGATAAGGGAATTTGAGCCGCCGGTTAGTGATCGCCTACGGCCTTTATGAATCTACCTATTTTTCAAATGGCTGCAATAATGGTTGCTCAATATAAATAAGGGATAATGTCAATAGCTGTACTGTATTTGCATTTTCGTTACTTGGCAAATTCCATCGATGTATCAAAGAACTTGTTAGAGAATACTAAAGTACTTTTGAAAAATGATTAAAGCTAACAAAAAAACTAAGAAATTCCTAGAATGTGCAGAATGTTTTTGCTTGCGTGCATCCCATTCTCCCATCTAGTGGTAATCTTCCCATATTGCATACAACTATTTTTAGCCTATAAATGCATTTAAGAAGCCTTGTCAGCCTTTTTATGCTAATGAAGGGCCGCAAATTCCCGATTCAAGATTTACAAGAGATTGAAACAAATGGACAATTCCTAGATTGAGGGTTTAGGGTTTAGGATTTAGGATTTAGGGTTTAGGGTTTAGGATAAACAATTAAAAATCCTAGAAGTCAATGACGTCATATGTAAATGAATACATAAAAATGTACAATAATTTAATTAATTAATTAATTAAAAGATTGAAAGATTATTCAATTTGTGATTGTTTCTTTCTAAATTTTCTAAGTGAATAAACAAAAATGGAGTAAACCATGCCTTCAGTGTACTTTCATGAACCTAGAATTCATGACAGTATACAATTTGTACCCAATTTTGGTCCATCCTTTCGTAAACCAAGAAATATTGGAAATAGAATCGGGCATGTATTTTAATGGTTGCCAAAAATAAAAACTTATGGAACTTCATTGTAAGGGCCTATTTAAAAAAAATGTAAAATTTGTAAATATCCTCTGGTATCTTAATCCACTGTAATATGCAATTCCTATTCCATTGCAATCCATCCCTAGGTGAACAAAAAATGGTGTGAAACAAATCCGCGTCTTCACTTTAATGTCCGCCAATATCAAAAGTTGTGGAATTTAATTGTGTCCCCCACAAGAAGGTTTAAGTTGGAATCATTGGAAAGTATTAGAATCAATGGAAATTTTGCATAATTTTAATCCATCCCCACGTGAATTAGAAAAAATGGAGAATGGACCGTGGCTTCTACTTTACTACCAATGTACAACGGAAGATGTGGAATTCAATACTAAAAGCCTATTTAAACAAAATATAGAAGTTCTAAATACTGTCATATATTAGAATCCACAAGCATATGCACAACTTGCCTAAATTTAATCCAGCCTGATGTGAATAAAATAAATAGTAATAAAAGTCGACTTATACTTTAATAGGCCCCTACATCGAAAATCATGGAATTTACTTGTAAAAGTTGTAAACACTCTCTAGTAAATATTAGAATGTCCAAAGATATGCAATTCAAACCCAATTCTAATGCATCCCTAGTACGTGAATACAAAAGGTCTGAAGTTAATAGATGAAAGCGGGAATGTACTTTAATGGTTGCCAGTATTAGAGGTCATGGAATTTAATTGACAATTTAAGCCTCTTGAACAAAATTGTAAAAGTTGATAATACCCTGAAATATTTGAATCCATGGAAATACTTTATTTTTGCTTCATTATTTTCAATCCCCACGTGAATAAAGAAACATTGATTGAAGGGGTCCAAATGAACCGTAGCTTGTACTTCAATGGCTGCTTACGTTGAAAACTATGGAATTATTTGTAGAAGGTAAAAATACTCTCAGGCATTATAGTGCAAAAAAAATTTTATTTAGAATTTGGAGAAAGCTTCTTATTTATCGCGGACACAAAAAATGAGTAAGTTGTATATCTTTTCCACAACTTCAAATCCATGAGTACATTAAATTAGCACTCATTTTTGTTCAATTTCAATGTGCCCAAAGAAAATGATAAAACAGCCTTGGTCTATATTTAATGGGATTCAAAGCACAGAAGGCATGCAAGTCATTTGGAAACCAAAAAAAATAAAAAATTTGGAAGTTGTAAATCCTCTCACAACTTCAAATCCATTAAAGGCCTTATTTGTTAAATTGAGACAACATGGTCATTTTAAGACTTTGAAAACCGGATGCAAAGGTCCATTGATTCAATAGGTGTTGAACCCAAGGAGAAATATAGCTCCAGTTATGACAACAATAGCAACTCTTGGAGGGTTTGGCTCTTTGATTTGAAATGAATAAGTGGAATCCTATCAAAAGATTTCAAAGCAAGAAATGTTCTTTCAAATGATCAGCCACAAAGTACATTAAAGATGGAAAAGAAATCACATTTACATTCAGTAAGCTCAATTAAATCAAGAATTTGAATACAGAAAGAGTATGACTATACTTTCGCTCAAAATATCATTTGAAGTGAACAAATTATATATTGCTGAGTTACTACTTTGACTCAATGTACTAGAATGAAAGAGGCTCACTATACAAAAAGCACTCTATTTTTGAAAATCTTTTTAGGTATATTTGTTTGCATATGCTATTAATAGTTGTAGAAATATGGAAACTCTATAATTTAATAATATTGATTCTTTGAATTTGATATGCACCCTAAGCCCAGAAAAGCTTTCCAAGGGTAAATTATGTGAATTGGTTGGATAAAAACTCCAATGGTGAGAACCTCTCAAAACTTGAGGTTGGACGCAAGGACAGTCAGACGACTGACCGCCTGTCCAACCACCCGTCTGACCTATTTGACTGCCCATCCGATCTCTTGTCCACTCCCCTAGCCTTATGGTCCAAGTTCTTGGCTTGCACATCCGTCCAGCTTCCAACATAACAACTATTTGCTCATCTGCCTAGCCGTCCACCTCTACTGAAAACATTGGATTTCCAAAAGCACAAATTTGCTTTCAAAGACTGCTATTCATTGCTATAAGCATCTAATGTATATTAATGTATACAAGGAAGGATAATTGAAGTTATTCTTCTACAAATTTAAGCCTATAGTCTAAATGCTATACCTTAAATTTTATATCCTAAATCCTATATCCTAAATCCAAAACTTTGAACCTTACATCATTTACCAGAAAAATTAGTGGAATGAGGAAAATATATTTGGCCTTCAAATCCCTTTAAATGTCATTATCAAAATATACTACATATGAACCTCACGCATTTAGTCATTTATATTTCCAATAATATATTATGAGGCATAATTTAGTCTTTGGACGATCAGACACTCGGACGGCTGACTAGCCATCTGACCTTGCGTCCAACCTCAATCTTTGAAAGGTTCTCACGATTGGAGTTTTTGTCCAAATTGGACGCATAATATACCATTGAAAAGCTCTCGACAATACCTTTCTATTGATATATTATAAAGCATATTTTAGTTGTTGGACGATCAGACGATCAGACGATCAGATGATCAGACGGTCGGACGGCTGACTGCCCATCCAACTAACTGTCCAACCTCGTGTCTGACCTCAAGTTTTGAGAGGTTCTCACCATTGGAGTTTTTGTCCAAATTGGACACATAATATACCATTGGAAAGCCCTCAACAAAACCTTTTCAATGATATATTTTAGGTGAGGTATATTTTCGTCATAGGATGATTGAATTGCCCGTCCACCTGAGCCTGACCAATCGATCGGCCGTCCGACCTCGCGTCTAACCACCCGTCCGAACACTCGTCCGACCTTAATCTTTAAAAGGTTCTCACCATCAGTGTTTTTTTCCAAATTGGATGCATACTATACCTTTGGAAAGCTCTTGACAATAACTTTCCAATGATATATTATGAGGTATATTTTAGTCGTCCGACAATTAGACGGTTAAAGAGTTGACTGCCTGTTCGCTTGAGCCCGACCGACTGGCTGGCCAACCTTGCGTCCGACCTTGTATCCGACCTCCCGTCCAAAGGTCCGTTCGACCTCCGTCTGCTAGTCCAACTTCCCGTCCGACCTTAGACGTCCCATTCAAAGGCCCATCTAACCTCTGACCGCCAATATGAAGGCCCGTCCGACCTTAGACAACCCGTCCGAAGGCCCGTCCAACCTTCGACCGTCAACCCAAAGGATTGTCCAACCTCAAACGCTCCCCCTGAAGGCCCATTTGACCTCAGATGTCTTGCCCAAAGGCCTGTTTGACCTCCAACCGCCAATCCAATGGCCCGTTTGACCCTAAACCGCCCGTCCAACCTCGGACCCTCCATCCGAATGTGCGTCTGACCTCCTGACCTCCCATCCAGCCGTCTACTAGACGGAGGGTTGGAGTCCATCTGAATGCCCAGGGACGTCGGGAGGCCAGCGTCCCCGGACTCTGGACTTCCAAATGTACATCCAGGGCCTTTGGATGTCTTGACAACCTTGATGGCGAATCCATCAATTGGAGCTTAAAGAGTGACGAAGTGATTGTGAAACTTGTTGCTGGAGTTTCGAATCAGTATCAGTTGACTGTGAGGGGCCAATCCAAACTTTGGACAGAGGATGTGTGGGCGGAGGTATACTCATTCTGGAAGACCGGATTCAGATTAGCTTCCCGTTTGGATAAGATCAGGCAGAGTAAGTTCCGGGGTCCAGCGCATTCCATGGAAGGATGCAATATTAACAATTGTATCAATGATAGGCATAGACGGATGTTGGAGTTTTTGATTCCAGTCATGTATCTGGAAAAGCTGACTTGGGTAACGGTCACAGTGGTGAGTACCATTTTTGGAGCAATAGAGGGTAGATTCATGAACTGGAGGAGACTCATTGCGGATGTAGTCTCTAAGTTAGTTGCGCGTGCTACAGCTAGAAAAGCAAGCCCACTCAGTCCGTATTTGTTTGACCTCTACCAACTGAAGGAAGTTTTGAGTGATCCAGAGCTGCAGGCATATACCCACGGGGAGGAGGTTTTGATGTACGGCTTTACGAATGAAATCCAACCGGAACAACATACTCAGGCCAAATCCAAATCTGAAAAATCAGAGCAACCAAACTTGCAAAAGCGGACCAAGAGACAAAAGTCAACAGATTAGGCTGCGCGAGGTAAGCAAGTGATTTTGGATGAAGAAGGGCAATCCAATCATCCGGAAACAGAGCAAATGATGGAATTCTGGGAACGCGGACTTCATTAGATCAACCAGTGTTGGTAGGTCCACAACAAGATGTCGGACTATATCACCAACACCATGTCACTATTGAGAGTGGAACGACCGGAGCAGATGGCAGACGCAATCCGGCAAAGGTCGAATCCGAGGGTGCTGAGAGAGAAGGAGCTTCGGATCTAGAATTTGGAGCAGGACCAAAATGATCTCCGGGCACAAGTGTCCCAATTGGAAGGAGAGTTGGACGTGGCAAGGATGAAGGAGTCAGACGCCACCAGTCTCGTCCAAAATCTGTCAGCTTTGATTGCAACACCGGCGGATCAAGTGCTGAGAACTAACTTCTTCACCTACATGCCGACGGCTGAAGGTAACCCTTCCAGAACAAATGTATTAAAGGTAGTCATTGACTACCAAGCGCAAATGGAGAAGGTATTGAAGAAGATGCGACACCTGCTATGGTAGCTAGATCTAGGTAAGGCCTTGGATTTTGAAGGTTTTTCGGATGCCATGGATGCCCAAAACTACCTGCAGACTCCGGCCAAGACGGTAAGGCCGGATCAACCTCCTGTTAGGAGACATGAGATGATAATTGACAAGTCCGGTATACCCCCGTTGATGGGAAAAGAAGGAACCAAAACATCTGTTCTGCTGAGGACGGAAGCACCGATTCTAATTGAGGCGGATGCATCGACTCCAAAAAAGGCGAGAGATTCCAATCTAGGAACGAAGATCATTTTCTACCTGACCGCTGTGCTCGCCTGCTCGCCTGGAGTCGTGCTCTTTTTGACACCGAAGTCGGTTGTCCGTTGTAATTTGGGTGAGCATTCGGGTGTCATTGCAAATTCGGCTCGGACCCATCCAATTGGCTTTGCGCACATGAAGCAAGCTTCTCCGACCAAGGCTAAGTCATTCCGGGTGGAGATCTCGGATGATGAAGAAGAAGAATGTGAAAAGTGCACTGTGCTTTTAAATTGCTAGAATAGTAATCCGGAAGGGAGTGGAGTGGATGCAAGTTTAGAACTCAGAAAGGGTTTTGCGCGGAGGTAAGCAACCGCTAGCAAAATATTCCCCATCTCCGGAAGGTTTGCCAACTACCGGATCAGTCTAGATTCTAGAACACACGTGTCCTCCCGATTCCAGGTGCTTTGATCTATTGTTTTAGTGAAGGTGTTAGAGAGTAAATTCTAAGTGACTTGCTTTCCGGAAAGGCCTTCCGAGAAGCTGTGAGGATTGTTGTATTTCTCTTCCCTATTACAAAATCGGAAGTAGTTTGTGTGTGTGTGTGTTTGAATGTAAGAATTACAAGTGGTAAAGTCCCTACCCCTCTTGAAAGATCAACAGTGGACCCCTTGAGGGTAAAACAAGGGTATATAAAACCAGAGTGTGATTAGAAGTAACTGGAATCCGGATAAGGACAAATTCGGATTGGAATTCGGAAGAAAGAGTTATTTAGAAAGAGAGCAAAGACGTGGTTGCTTGGGTGTTTTTGGTGAGATCCGGACATCTTTGGTTTGCAATAACATCTGAAACTCTTTGGGACGATATTTTGTGTTATCTTACCACATTTTTGTGTTAAAGATACTTATGCCTAGATTAAGCGTACGACAATAGTAATGATGGCTCGAAAGTTGAGGACTTTGAGAACTTATTATCCTTGCCTACACACTGCTAGTTCCTGTACAATTGCTCTTTGCTGCCTCCAATGCCTTCTGTTTTGCACGAGCTCTTATAACTTCTTTGAGTCGAGAAGGATATTGTGCATAGTGGCAATTAAGTGCACCATCGAAGTTCACACTCGGATCCTTCCGCTTCAGCTTACTTGCGCTTTGCGAAATTTTAGAGGCAGAAAGAGACTCGGACTCTCAAGGAGGCAGACTTGGCAACAATATATTGGCATTGTTTTTGTACAAACGACTAGATCCAACTGATGTCGAGCTTAAAGATTGCCGCCGCTCTCGAATATACATTTGAGTATGAATGCCATCGATGGAGGGTAGTTGTCTAACTCCAATGGATGGCGAAGGACGTTGCTGAAAACTGTCGAGTCGAGGTAAGCAAGCTGCATTCTTTGACGATGTTTTGATTTTGGGGGATTTGGCTGGGCGTGGCACAGGGGACTCGGCAATATCATCCTTGGGGCGAAGATGTACCATAGCTTTGTCGATCGGGAGGTTTAGTTTCCGTTCCATCGCGGCCTCCATTCGAGGAGCCAATGACAACGACCTTCCTCCAGCCAAAGATGCTCGTTTTAGCGGGAACGAGGAGCAGACGGGTGTCATGAGGGGTCCTCAACTTGGGGGACTGTCAATGATGCCGTCCTCGACGTCCCTCTTGGAGTAGTCTATGGCCGCAAATGTCGCATCTGTGGCGGAACGCAGCAAGTATGGATTTGAAATCGGCGCGAGACCGCAACTCCCTCCCTCGGATTTGCTGTGGCTCAAGATTGATTTTTGCAACCCAAACTGTAGTCTTTGTCTCAGCCTCCACTTGGGGGACGGAATTTTCCAACAATCATCTTGAACCTATATAAATTACACATTAACCCAAGGAACACAAGCCAATATCCTCCATGCCAAAGAAGAACACATCCAATGAAATTTGAGGTCCAAAAGAGAAGACATTACCAAAATGTGAACTCCAAACTCGATATATTATTTATACTATTTACAAATGAATGTACACACAAAACTATGAACTACAAAATGTCATTACAAATCCACTGAGCTTTGCTCAATAGTCTAGTTCCTAGTATGACAACTCCACTCTATAACTACGTTATCTAACGGAAGTTTGGAGCGCAATCCCATATTTTGGGTGGAAGTTTTCATCACATCAACTATTTGTTGATAACAATAGTCACCCGGGACAAGAGGCCAAATGAGGTATTAGGAGCCAACTTAGATGTAACCACTGCTTTTTGAAAACTATTATTGATTGTGTAGTTCAATTTTTTTTGGATTTGCCAAAAAGACACATGCTTCATTAATCATAAATATTATAGTGTCACATTTGAATCATGTATAGTCTATAATGTCTTTATTTCATCTAAATTAAGTACCAAAAACCTCCAAATTAAGCATGTAACCAGTGCTTAATGAAGTATATAAAGGATGAAAATCATGTTCAATTGGATATAACATAGCAACTTTAATGCTGTTTATGGACAATAAATAGATAAATGAAGCCATACATGAAAGTATAGGCATTCCAAGAGCTAAATGGACAAAAAGCACTACAAAGCATGTTGCGAGTGTCTCCTAATACCTCACTTAGACCTATTGGCCTCTATGTACTCCCTCAATCTTCCCGATTGGACATCCGGACAAGATATCGGAGCCACAGCAAGAAGTCCCCCATGAAGAAGTTGTCCCTCCACCTCTTGTGGTCCCACGTGTCGAGGATAATGCTATTTCCCCTTTCATTACATACACACTTTTAAGGAGTGTCGTCAAAAAGAAGGGTTTTGTCCGTGCTGAAAGACGTGTCTCCACTACAATTGAAGAACAGCGTCTCCGAGAGGACCTTCATGAAGACTACGCTTGCACCAAAGTGATAATATCTTCCTTGAGTGGTCTCTATCCTTCTGCACTCATACTGGCTTAAGACATCAAAGGGGAGCCTGCAACAACTGAAAATGTGTGCAGCTATGGGTTTAGCGTTAGACTTAGCCATCGAGGTCCAGACCAGAATCCTGTCTACGATCTCCGAGACCTATTGGAGGAATTTGGCGACATTATTTTGCACAAATACCAACTTGGGTCCAATGACTGTGGGGTTTCTGTGGTAGAGAACATTGTCTTTGACTTTATAGCGCTTGAATTGTTTTCCATCTCCAAATTCTGCTCTAGCCACTTGATAGAGTACTCCATTTAGGTCGAAGACAATGTTTAGCCACTTCCTCCTCAACAACGGCTCTACTTGCGCTACATTTTTTGGCACGACCTCAATTCCGCTCTCCAACTCCATCTGATAAGATCATAACAATGTAGAAAAATGGAGTTACCTGTTGAAACAAAGAAGTGGGAGAGCCACAAAGTAGAGAAATGGACTGAATGCCATACATTGATTGCGATCTCCCATTAGGAAAGGCTTCCACAAGCAACGGACGGTACTTGCTCTTTTCTTTGTCGAATTGAGTAAGAAAACAGTGACATTGCAATACAATTAGACCATGGTCCATCTTTTGACAGTGAATACTGTATATATTATTATCAAAATCTACATAACATGTTCGCAAAATTTGGTTTTCTGCCATAGCGTGGCAGAGCTATACACTTCGGACTATGCTACACTACACTACATGCAACGTGTCGCAGACGGTTTCGCCATCAGCCCTAAACATCAAGGAGTGGCGGGGTGAATGTAAGAAACAATTGTATTGTTTTTTGTCACACCTTGCATGCTGATTTATTTTTTAGGCATAACTTTTGCGTATTGAATCCAAATGACTTAAGATTTACAGGGAAGGTGACCACTATACACCGTGCCTAATTTTTTGGCAATTTTCAAAAATGTTTTACTAAATAAAAATAGCCCCTGATTTTATATCACAAATTCCAATTTGGAGGATTTAGGTACTATTTTGTATCCAAAAAATCGAATTTGGAGCTGAAATTTGGATGAGATGGTCTTCTAGTAGACTTCTAGCTCTCCAATAGAGGGATTTAAAAAAAAATTAATTTTGTGTAGTATATAAGTCTACAAAGTGAGCTTCTTTCTGCTTGCATTTTGAAACACATAAAACATTATTTTGATGGGTTTTTTGGTGAATGATCATCTCCATAGAGCTTTTGCAAATGGACGATTTTTATTTAATTTATTTTCCTATTTCGAACTAATTAGAGCATCAAAGTGTCTGTTTTCTTGAGATTTGGCACTTTCTAGTTCTCCCACTTAGAGAATTTTTTTATACTTTTCCTTTCCAGGGTTTCTTCATCTTAAAGGTATATACATTGGCCATATTTAGAAAAAAATTAAAAATTATTTTGCTATGCTTAAAGTACTCTAGGAAAAAAAGCATCAAATAGTGAAAACGCAACAAATAGTACAAGTGTTTCTTGCATTCACCCGGCGACGCCATCCTGCCAAGCAGAATGAATACAAACAAGCCACCAAACCTAGCGGTAGTTTCTATTGTTGCCATACACACAACACAAATCACTACAATTCTAAGTATTTTGGACTCAGTCAAAATGATAAGGTCAACTGGTTGTACCTGCACAATTTCCACCGGTTGTGAACCGACACCCTCTTGAGTTTCTTCGACTGCAGGCACGTCCAGCCCAACGTGTACATGTTCACTTCCCCGTCTCCGTAGTCCACTCTCTCTTCTTCAAGAGGAACTGGAAAATTCAACTGCTTGACATCCTTCCTCGACGTACCACACGCTAGCTCCTCCATAGGAGGGGCCTCAGTCGCTGCCTGTGCCTTGTTTGCAGAGGTATTGTCAACTCGACGATCACCTTGATCTCTTTGGACAGCCCCAGATGCCTGAGAAGGATTAGCAATGTCCTGATTTACTATCCCAAATCCCGCTTGATTAGGGGATGTGACCATTGGAAGTTGGGACGTGGGAGTGGAAGCTACCATATCATCGTGGGCAAAGGGGACCATGTCAGCTCTATCTTCGACTCAAGGATCTGGCAGCCTAGCAACTAGCCTGACTTGATGCTCCTTGACTTGATGCTCGGTATTTGGCAGAGGCGCAAACAAGGATTGTTGATGAGGTGTGCAGATCGGGATGGATGCGGGAAGGCTTTGTGACTGCCCTAATGGAATCTATGAGACTACAGAGACAACATGGATTTGATAAATGCAATCTGCTCACGAAGCTTTGCAATCTCTTTATTTGATTCCGCCTGAATTGCACCGATTTTCTTATTTGAAGCCTCCTGCACTTCATTGATTTTAGCAACGAACGCTTTGCTGCTTGCCAATACTTCAGCCATTTGTCTGTCTTTGGCTTCTCTCTCAAGTTTCCTCTGCAGCCTTTGATCTCTAGCTTCATCCTCTTCTTGCCACCAACCCTTCTCTTTCTTCACGGGGACTTCAGGCATTGGGATTATGGCCTCAGAGGCACTGGATTCAGTGACCGCCTAGCTATCCCGTGATGGAGAGGCAGCGGTTGCAGTGACTACCTGGCTATCTTGTACCAAGGAGTCAGAGGGTCCTGCAACTGCTTGTCTCGCCCCTGGCGCGCTTTTGTTGTTGGACTTCTTGTTGTTGCCGGACACATGCCAGAGGTCCATTTTCGAGACATTGTTGAGGTAGACGGTTGGGGCATGAAGACCTTCTTCTTTTTTCTCTGCCATTCCGGGAGGTCGGCATCTTCTACCTCCATTACATCCAGGCCGGGTTGATCCCTCTCGATTAAGGGCTCAGCTTCAAGCTCTTTCTGCACCAGCAAAGGCGCAGCAGGCTGCTTCCCCCTGGTATCTTGGCCCACTCCAACAACCACATTAACACGTGCGGCTGGCGAGTCTGTGGAGACGAAAGGAAACGCCATCCAGCCAAAAACCTAGAATGTGTTCAACCCGTACGGATCGACGCCTTTGATTCCAGGGTCCGTTGAATCATGCAAACCAATGGACTTAGTTATATGCTGCACAAGACCTGGGTGAGGATGTGGTAAGTTGAAAGCCATAGGCGGCAACTGCAGCGGTGTTGCATTGACAACCACAGGCCCCCGACGTGGCGGCGGGACATATGTAATTGAATACAGCAAATTAGAGAACAAGAAGTCTCTTTTGTCCATTCTTTTTGCAAGATAAGCGATTGTTGAATAGCTTTTCTTGTTGTCTTTGTCAACAAAGCCATAAAAGAAAGCACCAAACATCTGCAGCAGTCAATCAGTGGATTAGTAATGCGATTCAATGCAATAATATTAGATTGTTAGGGATTGACTGGTTAGTAGTTATCGTCGACACAAGGGTAGGATCAAGTTTCAACACATAGCAGACTACAAGGACCGTCAAGCCGAGGATACAAACTGTCAAAGACGCATAAAAGAATTTGAAGACCACATGTTGGAACCTGAAAATCCACTTTTACTAATTTAAAATATAAATGAAGGAATAATATTCTTCTTAGCAGTAAGTTTTTTTGATTTTAAAATAGTTATAGACCGTCTAATGTTTAGAACCGGAAACCGGAAGTGGACTGATCAGGAATCGATGTAAAGGCTAACCGAATGTACCGGAAACAAGGAACCGGAGTTTGAATTCGCCTAGACCGGATCAGGAAAGGGGTAACAGGAATTGGCATCCAACGGTGACCTACTTAACCCTAGGGAACTACGGGAACGTTCTAATCATTAGTGAACGGAAATCCTAAACGGGCAGGTTTAACGGGCAAAGCCTGGATTAGGGGAATCATTAGGAGCAGCTGGGATTGGCTCTCTTAAACCCCATCCGTCCAGAGACTGGTCACTTATATTTTCCTGCCCTGACTAAAAGTTGTAGCAACGTGCACCATTACTGGTTTCCGGTATGTGCATCAGTATTGGGTTTTGAGTTGACGGACTGCGGAAGAGAGTGCTTGAAGAACATTAAGCACAAGAGAGAGGTCTGCTAGCATCCCAGCTTAGCGTTAGGGCTTGCACAGCTGAAAGGGAAAGAGAGAGTCGTGAGGACCACTCTTTTTCCGATTTCCGAGAGTAGACCGGCCGCATCCTAACGGAAGGAGAGATGGCTGCAAGTCAGAGCGGGGGAGCCACCATCTCGCTCCGGTATGTGACGCCACGATTGCCCAAGGAGGAGCTAGAGCTGGCGGAGCTGAAGGAAGACCTGGAGCAGATGAGGTGCGTTGGGTTCCTGATCCGACCGTGGGACTTCAGAAGCAAAGCAATAGTGGCGAAATTGCAGCCTGGAGCACCAACTCGCGCCGCGACCACAATCCGTGCAAAGCCCAAGCGATGGACGGCGGACATGTGGAGGAAGGTCTATCTATTCGGCCAGGAAGGCGAAGGAAGTGCATCCCGAAAACACAAGTATACGGTGGGTAAGTTCCGAAACCCAATTAGTAAAAAAGACGGGTTCTCAGGCACCGATTGTATCAATCAGAGAAAGAAGCGGTTGTTACAATATGTCTTGGCCATTCTCAACCCGGAAAGGCCAAGCCGAGTTTCTTGGACATTGGCCAACACAATATTTGGCGCATTGTCTGGAGACCGGAAAGTAGATTGGGGAGTGGTCATCTAGGACCAAGTACTGAAAATGGTGAATAATGTTGGGAAGGCCAAGCCCTCCGCCGTCTGTCTATTCCTGATTCATCTGTATCATTTTGAGGGGGTGATGACAAAAGATGAAGAGGTAGAGTATAAGGCTGCTGCTGCCCTGGTAGAGTTTGAAGTTCCGAACTTAGATCCTGAGACCGGAAATGAGGAAGAACCCTCAGATGAGGGAGACGATGAGGATGAGACGAGCGAGTCTGAGGACGATAAGGATGAGGGTGAGGATGATGATAAGGGTGAGGAAACGAGAGAAAAGGGTCAGATAGAGGAAGAGCAGACCAAGGATACTGATCCGGTCTGGAGAGACGAGCCGCTAGAGAGAATCACCCGAGAATTGAGTGACTTCAGGAATCGGTACGAGAAGGAGCGAGGGGTGATGTAGACCATCTGCACCACAGTGGGCGTCGTCCACCCAGCTCAAGCCTTAACCCGGGTAATACGGCTTACCCGAGAGAAGGAGAAGAATGAAAACAAAGAAGAATTGGCAAAGCTTTCCGGCCAAGTGGCCACTCTTAAATAGGAGTTGCGCCAGAAAACAGAAGAGGTGGAGAAGGAGAAAACGTTCTCCAAGCAGACGCGAGACACCATCTCCCGAATCTAGGAATTCATCACCCATCCAGGTGAAGTTGTCAACAAGGCTAACTTGTTTGACCAAACAAGTAATGGTGGAAGGATGACAGCTGCATCAGAAGCCCATACTGGCTATGGTGACTTATCACAAGAAGATGGAGTCCACATTAGAACAGTTGCGAGAAGTGATGCGCGAGGTAAACCTTCGAAGTGATCCTGCACCGAGATCGGAACCGGATCACGAACTAGTTCAGCAGCCAACAACAGAGGACAAGGGTAAAGGTGAGACTTCTCACATGCAACCAAACCTACCTGTACCGGAGGAGCACCAGGAAGCCAAGATAAGTCAGGTGCAGGAAACTGAGGTGGAGATTACCAAAGTCACCGACCCGGATTCGGAGGATGACGTGTTGGAGATCACGAAGGTGACGGGACCGGATTCAACAAAGGCACAGGGACCGGAACCGGCAACCAGACCAGGAGGGTCCATTCCAGGGGAGAGTGCCAAGGTGAAGCAGATGAGTGCCCTCTCACCCTCCAAGTCTTCTTCCAAGACTCCCGGAAAGAAGGTGCAGTTTGGAGATGCAGGGAAGATGACGACCCTGATGCAGTCCGTGGTGAAGACAAAGACTGGAGCCGGTCGCGGCACTTCATCCGGCTCACCGAGTAAGGGCCTAATCAGGAAATCGGCTGGAGGAGATGCAACACCTTAGAGCAAGGTAGCAAAGCCTGCTCCAGTCCTCATAAGAGAAAGGTTCCTGAGCCACAGTAAGTCAAGAAGAAATTCACCAAGGTTCAGGAGGAGGAGGAAGAAGAAGAGGATTCCGACTATGATGAAGAGGAATCCGGTTCCAACCAGGATTTTGAACCTTATTCGGATCCCGATCAGGCCTTGGTAGAGACCCAAGCGACAAAGGTGAAGGCGGCCAGAGAGAAGGCCAAAGTTCGGTCCAAACAAACTGCCAGGCCGCAAATCGGAAAGAAGCCCTTGACCCGGAAGGGACCAACAAAGGCGGGGTTTTCTCCAGTGAAGAAGATTAGAAAGTAGGTGAAGATTCTGACAGTGACTGTAGGGCTGCATGCCTAATTTTGACAAGTAGATGTGTAGGTATGTTTTTAGTTTAGAAGGAGTTAGGACTCAAGTTGATTCCGGATTTTTAGGATCTAAGATCCACTTTTAGAGGGAGCTTTTTGACTGTAACTTAAGTTACCTAAATTAGACATGAAGTTAGGAATGAAACGTGTCATTCTATTAGCTGTATTTAGCCTTATGCACTTTTTGAGTTTGAGGTGTAGTTTAGTATTTAAAGGCGGATTTTAGGTTTTGATCCGGGTAGCATTTTCCATACTTTGTATTCCCAATTTTCTGCAAATGCCGTTGGAGTTTTCTAATTTACAATTGTGAGCTGTACCTTTTAGCACTTGTCCGTGTTATCGTGAGAGCGGTGAGATCGTGCAGATTTGGGTAAAGAGGAAGTAAAACCCGGATACAGGAAGTATCTGGTCCCTGGAGAGATTGCGTGTTAGACAAGATACAATAGGATTTCCTTGCGAGGATTAGAGCTGGCTTTTGTCAAGAAGCTGCTTTTGTCAAGAAGTATTATAGCTCTCCCAATTTTTCCTGACGCCCCTTCTCTACCTAGGCCGTGGATTGTCCTGTAGTCTGTCATTGTAGTAATTGTTAAGAGAATCCAGACTTTCTTGCGTGACCTGCTAGCTTGCGTAGCCCATCTAGTCTAGTTGTGAAGACGGTCTCTTTCTCGTTGTTCTTGTCAAAGTTTTCTTCTCAAGTTTATATCGTGGATCTTCTGACACGTTAAAACTCGGAGGGTAGGAATTAAGCTTCCTTCTTGAAGCCCAAAGTTGCAAATCCCTCTTGGTCCAGAGGTTAAACTCGAATTTATTACATATAGTTACATACTCTAGACCGGATATATATAACCGGGAAAGGAGTTTCCGGTTCCGGATTATTGGAACTGGATCCGGTCTAGACTAGTACTTGGGGTTTGTTTTGGGATACCAATTCACTGCATTCCGGCCACTTAATAGAATTACACCGAGATCTTTGCGAAACGATACACGAGTCACTTTAGGGTCCATTAAGGCCTTAGAGAAGGATTTTGTACTTTCTATGCTACGACAAGTGGCTGAAAACCCACTATCCTATTCTCCTATCTCCTACACTAATCCGGATCCGATTTGGTCCTTCACAACAATCCAGATAACATTCCGGATCATAGGTCATACAAAGATCCCCCGTACGATCCTCTCATACTACAATGACCTTGACGCCAAGTTCTCTTAGTGCGAAGTTAGGCAGTTACAAGTGTATTCGTGCGTTCTAACATTAATTAAGTTCTTCCATTTACCAACTAGAGCAGTGAGACCTCTCAGGAGATTGGACACTCAATCGGATTTCCCACCCAGGAGTTCTAGCGCAACTAAGGAATCCCTCCCTATTCGCCTAGCCTAACAATGGCTGTCTTGCCCGAAAGCCTAAACTTTAGAAGTGCTGAGGAACTAAAATCTACTCCCAACTCTTTCACAACTAGCTTACTTGCACATAAGATCAAAATAAGAACACCAATGAGAGAAATCACCCCCAAACCAACGTGCGCCTTCCTCATTCCTCACTACACAGCCCTGCCACACACGGGAGAGACACACAACAAGAAGCCAAGTGAAGACACAAACAAAATTTGGACCAAAAGACTTGCAACTTCCAAGCAAGGGCTGACTTATATACAACTTGATTTTACAAAGGCAAAAAGGCAAAAAGGCCCCCACAAATCCGCGCGGAACTTCTGGGTCCCATCTTCACCGGCCAGACCGGGTCAACATCCGATCCAGTTCTAACTATCTTACAAAAATTACATTCCTACCTACCTATCTACTCTGCAATTCCCCCACCTAGTGTAGAAGAACTCTTGGGTTCTGCGGGCAATTGGTTGAAAACCTCGGTCAAGTTCCTGCTCCGTTCCTCAGCAGCAGGATCCGGAAGATCTAATCCTGGCGATGAATCCAGATGAATTGGTTGTCCAGGCCCAGGCCTCCGTTGGCTCTTTTTTGACTCGAAAGTCCAATCCTTGGGCTCCCTTGGATTTGATCCTCCTGCTACAAACGAATCCGACAGGGAGAGGTCCGAAAGCTAGATCTCCCGGAAGTACATGGACCCATTCAGCTTCCAGCTGCTGATGTCCATTCGATTGGCTGCCTCCCTGGCCGCCACCATTGCCGCTTCCACTCGATTGGTAAAGTCGGTCAGGATCCGAACTATCTGGGAACCGGATACCTTCTTCTCCTCATGTACCCCTTTGTCAAATAACTCTGCCTTGAGAGCCGCGGATTCAGACTCTCCGAGGGTGGCCTTCACCATCTTTGCCACCTTCCGGGTTGCGTCCGCCATTTCCCAGACTGCGGTCTTGTCCTCTTTGAAGGTGACTATCTCTGCCTTCAGAGTGTCGACTTCTTCCTGAAGCCGACAAATCTCCGCCTCCTGCTTTTGGTACTCATCCAGATTCGAGATGTACTGTGCCACCTTACTCGATAGCCTACTGTCTCCCGGCGCACCCACCAGCTCTCCAATACTAGCAAGGATTCTCCTCTTGATCTCCTAATCCACTCGTATCCTGCAAAGAATAACAATCAGCTAATTGAACGGATCATTCGGGTCTTCGACCTTCGGTATCTCCATTTCCGGTCCCTGTTCAGGAGTAGATCAATTGGTAGGAGGGGTTCCTCTCATATGAAGAGGCGTCGTCTTCATCCGCTTCCTCATCTTGAGGTGCTCCTCCTCATCTTCTTCTCTCGTCTCGGATTTGGATCCGGTTACGTCCTTCAGTTCATCATCCAAACTTGACTCCCCATACTTCAAGATAGATTTCAGAATGTTCCACGTCTTCTCCTCCGTGTCAATGAGGAGTTGGTTGCGCTAGTAGAGGTGAAAGAGATAGGGACTCAAAGGAGTGGCCCGACTCTTCCCAACCCTCGTCACAAGCTGGGACACCAGATCAGAAAAGATCCAGGCCCGGTTCACCTTCCGTTCCCCACTCAAGGCCTCAAAAATGGTGTTGTTGATGGTCATTGTCACCCTTGTCGGCTTCTCCAGGTAAATGATTGGAACCAGGAATTGGAGGAGGCGGAGGTGCCGATTGCTTTTGCAATCCGCAACCGCATATCCGTCTTTGCTGCTCAGCTCTCCATGAAACTTGTCATGGATGAACTTTGCCCTCCATTCTGCCATGCCTGAACCCCCTAACCGGAAGTTGTAGACTTCCCTCCACCTCTCTTCTTCCCACTCGGTCGGGCGACCCCGGATAGTGTTGTCGAATTGATTCAACATCTTGCACTTAAGCTCTCTCACCATCCGCTCCTCTCTAAATTCCCAGGGTTTATCCATCAACACCAAACAGCCCATCATGTTGAGATCCTCCATGAGCTCGGTCCTCGCCGGTTCCTTGGAAGGGATGACTAGGACTACTTTCCAGAGCTTAATCTCGGAGGAGGAACTAGGCGCTCTTGTTCTGTTCTTACAAAGCTGAAGCATGGACACAGATTGCTAACTGGACCCTTCCCTTTTACTACCTCACTCTCTCCTAGCCGCACGTCCCGTTCCTCACTTCCTTTCGTTTGATCTTAACCGGAAGACAACACAAACCTGAAGCCCACACAAGTTTGACCTCTCCTGCACTCTGACGCATCCGTCCTGAAGTACACACTCACACAACGGCTCTGGCGCAGACAAAGGCGTTAAATTGCTCAAGGTCAGCTCCAAAACTCAAGGAAAATAAAGGAGTGAAAAGGAGGACGACCAGACTTTATATAGTCCCAGGACCCCTGACTAGTCATCATGACCTTTTCCGGCCCGGTCCATAATAATCCGGTTCAACCCTAATCCGATCCGAGATAAGTTCCGAATGTGATTTTGCTCCTGAGTACTAATACTCTGACCGGATCAGATCCAGTTTATCCCTTACTGGATTAGCTTCGTCTATCTTCAGTCTTCTTCTACCTCCTAGCAGGATTTGGATTTTAATTTCCGTTCCAACTTTTAGGTAAGTAAAGGAAAACCAAAAATTCTAGTTGCGACAATTAGCAGTTAGATTCGGAAGTAGAAATTAGGATTAAAAGTCGAACCTTAGTAGTGATTAGTTTAGAAGTAACAACCCTAGGATTAAATTAGAAGTTTAAAAGAATTTAAAATTAAGTTAGGGATTAAAGCATAGAAGTAACTTAGAAGTAGAAGACTTAGCGGTAGTTTAGAAGTTAAACCTTTAGAGTAAAATTTCCAAGTAAAAAGGTTAGAGTTAAATTAGGGTTTAAAATCTAGAAGTAATTTAGAAGTAAAAAGATTAGAGTTAGTTTAGAGGTTAAAATCTAGAATTAGATTTAGAAAGCACAATGTAGAACTAAAAATTAGAGGTTAAGAAAGATTAAAGTAATATTTAGAAGATAAAATTTAGGGATTTAAAAAATTAGAAGTAATTTTAGAAGTTAAAACATTGAGGTAAGTTAGAAGTCAAAAATCTAGAGTAATATCTTGGGATTAAAAATTAGAAGGTAGAAATTTAGAGTAAAAATTTAGAAATTTAGAACTTCTATGGTTTAACCTTTGAATTAATCTAGAGTAATATTTTGAAGGTAGAAAGTAGAGTTTAAATTTAGAAGTAAAGTTCTGAAGTTAAAAGTCAAAACCTAGAAGTAGAATTAAAGTAGAAGTAAAAAAAACCTAGAGTCAAAGTAGATTAGTAAACAATTCAAAGGTTAAACCATAGAAGTTCATGTAGAAGGTTAAAAGTCACAAACCCATTAGGACAGTCAGTGTGTAGAAAATAAGCGGGCAAAACACCATGGAAGGGACATAGGATAGAAGAAGTGTCCAAATACGGTTTTTATTTTTTGTCCTTTTATTACCTAGGCTGGTCTCCTGGGTTAGCAACTAATCAGTGGACACTTGCACGCCAATCATAGGTACACCTACTGCCATCCACAAAACTAGGAAACTAAGCAAAGCTCCATTGCTTGGAAGGCACAATGGACCACGCTTGTAAAACACCCGTACATCTAAACATAGTGGATAAAAGGCTAGAACCGGGACGGTGTTTGCATTATTACCAAGAATGGATAATAAAGTGCCCACATACACTCGCTGGGGGTACACATTCACAAAATTCCAATCTCTGAAACACAACCCTTATTCCCTGGGCACTTTGAAAAATGCTACTTTCTAAAAAAATCGACCCTAATTTCACCAGCATTCGCTTGCAAAAGCTCTACTCCGCTAAAGCTCTACCGCAAAAGCTCCACCACTTGCAAAGTGAGATGAATATCGCAGCACACCGCCCAACTTGCAACGCGAGATGAATACCGCAGCACCCACTTGCTCCTGGAAACACAAACAGAGTGGAATCGAAAACAATACTAGCGATGGAATCGAGAAACAACTCTGTGTCAAGAAATGGAACCCTAGTGCCGCCTTTGTTGGAAGACGACAACTACTCATACCTAAAAAGTGCTTCCCAAATTTCCCTCCCAAATCTCAACCTCATTGTCAAACCTCAAACCTCACTGCCAAACCTCAAACCTCCACCAAACCTTCTTGCCGAACCTACAAACCTCCATGTCAAACATCCAAAATTGCCATTTTTAGTACAAATATTAGATTTTGGAAAAACAAAAACTGAAAATTCTGAAAAACACATGTAACCATAGGATCTTGTAGTATACTGACTTAAGAATACGTGGTAAGAATTTCAAAAATATCCACTACGTGGACTACAAAATAGAAGCATTCAAATTCACTGAAACCATTTTTTTGGCCCCGCAAAATACATAGCAACAACACTTCACAAGCTCACTTTTGATGAAAATTGTTCAAAATGATGGTGCTTCTTTGAACTCTTTTTCTTATAGAAGTTGGCTACATTCTTAAAATACTCACATCATTTGGAATTGTTCGACATACTGGAAAAGAATATTTGGATTCTTTTTTGTAGAGAAGTTGGCTATATGCTTAAAAAATTTCACATCATTTGGAACTGTTCAACATACTGGAAAAAAAATAATAAGTATATAGTAAATTAATAGTAGTAGAGAATGATTCAAAATACTAAATTGTCATGAATTTAATTATAGAACTGAAAAATGCCAATTCCAATGGTTGCAATGATGTAATAAACAATCTACACCCTATGTCTTTTATTTTTTTCTAAATTGAAAATTAAGTAAGAATGATGAAGGACATCCAAGTTTATTCTAGAAGAGAGAATTTATACCTGCAAGCTAAAAATCTTCATAATTTTTGACTCACTGATTAAAATGCAATGATTCAAAGCATTCCGTATATATTTAACTCTAGAAAACTAGTTCCAAATTTTTAATTTTTTTGATCTACCCAAACTATAATTAAAGTAACTTCTTTGATCTACCTGGATTGCCCAGTCACAAAAAAAAATAACATATTAGGCCATAACTACTGATTCAGATTTTCAAATGTCATGAAACTTAGTGTACATGAAAGATATTTGTTGTTTACACCTTTCATTAAAATTTGAGCCAAAAATATGGAAATCTCTAATCACACGTACCTGCCCCAAATTTCTAAATAGCCATAAAATGCATGTTGGTCCTTTAGATATTAAGGAGCTTACAAAGTTTGGCTATAAATTCATTTCTTATGAATACTTAGATCTGAACTTGATTTTGAAGATGTGCACAAAGTGAAGATGACTATTTACGGCAATTTTTGGGTTAGTTTCAAATTTGCTGGATAATTTTCTTCATTTATTTCAATATAAGTTCTATAATTTTATAGTAATTCATTTGGATCCATTAAATTGTTCATAATGTTGAAAATTTAATTTTAAAATAACATTTTAAACTATGTAAGCACGTGCATGAGTTTTGGATTAATATAAATTTAATATATTAAAAAAGTTTCCAACTTGTTTGTACATTTTTTTCATTTATTTCAATACTAACTCAATGACTTTATAGGACTTGGGTTCATTAAAACACAGTCATTCAATATCAAATTTATTTTTGATTCACGTTTTAAACTATGTAAATATGTGCATGAATTTTGGATAATTATAAATAATAAATATTAAAAAAAATTTCAACTTGTTGGTTGATTTTTATTATTTATTTCAATACTTATTCTTTGTGAAGGAATGGTTTCAATGAAGTTGTCCAACAAGTTCTAAATGTTTCAACTTTACCAAATGCAAAGTCATTATTTTTTAGATTCAATACATTAGAAATATTGACAACTTCATCCATGCTTTGGTTTTATGCAATTACGTACGAATTGCATGACATTTATGCAATGGCTCCTTTAAAGTACCAAGGTTCTTGTATTGTACTGTTATTTGGCGTCTTAAAAGTTGTAAGACTTTGCATAAACAGAATTTGATTATGAATTCAACAAATGGAAAATCTTTACAACTTCACCCACGATTTGATTTCATACAATCATGTAAAAATTGCATGACATTCTTGCCATGACTCCTTCAAAGTACAGCGTTTGCTGTACTTTAGTGTTTGTGAATATAAATTGGCCATGCATTTCTAAGGCCTATAGCTTCATGAGTCATTAAAAAGAGACACGTGGGTGTTGGAAAATAAATATAGAAGTTAGAAATAGTCTACGCATTACTTTTAAATCCAGGGCTGCATTCAATTCACCATCCGTTTTCTTTATTTTGCCTTGAAACCCAAAATGAATTACAGCTACCCTGTGTTTTAGAAAGTGACAAATGCTTGAGTTAAAAAATATGTGGACATGGGTTTTTTAGAAAATATGTATAAGTTGGAAATACTATACTAGGCATTATTTTCAAATCCATGACCGCATTCAATTTACCACCCATTTTTTAAAATTTGTGATGAAACCCAAAATGAATTACAACTGCCCTATATTTTAGAGAATGACAAATGCATGAGTTAAGAAAAATGTGCATGTGGGTTTTCTAGAAAATATGTACAAGTTGGATATACTCAAGGCAATATTTTTTAAATGCATGGCCGCATTCAAGTCACCACCCATTTTTTTAAATTTGCGTTGAAGTCCAAAATGAAATTTAAGTGCCCTATATTTTAGAGAATGACAAATGCATTGAAATCCAAAAAAAAAAACCCATATCCTATATTTGAGAGATTGACAAATGCATGAGTCCCAAATTAAGTGCACCCGGATTTCTCTAAAAACACGTACAAGTTGAAAATAGTTTGAACACTACTTTTAAATCAATGGACGCATTCAATTCACCAACCACTTTTTTTTAATTTTGCGTTGAAGCCCAAATAGAATGACCTCTGCTTTGTGTTTTAGAGATTGACAAATGCATGAGTCACAAATTAAGTGCATGTGGGTTTCTTAAAAAAAATATACAAGTTGGAAATAGTCTAGGCATTAGTTTCAAATCCATGGTTGCATTCAATTCACCACCCATTTTTTCATCTTCTGTTGAAACCCAAATTAAATGACAGGTGCCTTGTATTTTCAAAAACGACAAATGCGTGAGTTAAAAACATGTGCACGTGGGTTTCTTAAAAAAATATGTACAAGTTGAAAATCTTGTAGGCATTAGTTTCAAATCTAGGGTCGAATTTAATTCACCACCCTTTTTTTTTATTTTCCATTGAAACCCAAATTAAATGATAGGTGCCCTATATTTTCAAGAATGACAAATGTGTGAATTAAAAAACATATGCACGTGGGTTTCATAAAAAATATGTACAAGTTGCAAATAGTCTAGACATTAGTTTCAAATCCATGGCCGCATTCAATTCACCACAAATATTTTTTATTTTACGTTGAAACCCCAAGAGCATGACATTCAAGAAAATGGGGCTCTAATTTTAGTGCTCTCACAATTTCTATGTTTGGATAATTTACAACTTGTACATTTTTTTTTTCATGCTCTTTGCAATCAAAGTTCATGGATTCTTTAAACTACAGTCCATGGGTAATTGATGTTTTTTTCTTTGTGAATTATATTCAACAAAATAGGGCTCTAATTTTAGTGCGCTCACAAATTCTGTATATTTGGATTATTAACAACTTGTACATTTTTTTTTCATACTCTTTACATTCAAAGTTCATGACATTTGTTTTTTGGTTCTTTAAACTACAATCCATGATGGATAATTGGTTTTTTTCTCTTAATGAATTAAATTCAAGAAAAT
Source organism: Neckera pumila (assembly GCA_963969595.1). Lineage (NCBI taxonomy): Eukaryota > Viridiplantae > Streptophyta > Bryopsida > Hypnales > Neckeraceae > Neckera > Neckera pumila. Next base: position 6,819,379 of record OZ018418.1, read on the forward strand.
GGGGCTAAAGTTTTAGTGCGCTTACAAATGTTTTACATATGGATAATTTACAACTTGTATATTTTTTTTCATATGCTCTTTGCATTCAAAGTTCATGACATTTGAGGTTTTGGTTTTTTAAACTGCAGTCCACGGGTAATTGTTTTTTTTTCTTTGCAAATGACATTCAAGAAAATAAGGCTTTAATTTTAGTGCGCTAAAAATTCTTTTTCTAGGTCTTGTTCCTAACCTCCACTGGACATTGAAATATATTATTTGTACCATCTGTGTGAAGTAGTGTAATCCAGATTAGCTGGTAATATAGCTTGAGGATGAAGATAACGGATGATAGTATTGTTTATTTAATTATAGTTGACTTAAAAATAGCTTGTTGTTTTAATTTAAGTAGCCAATGTTTCTAATGCATTGTTTGTGATCTTGAGATGTTATAGTAGTGCTTCCGTAGTTACACTAGGTTATACTCAAGTCATTTCTGTTGTTTCAGGGTCAATATGCATCAGCCTGAAGAATTTGCTAACCCGGTTCTAGTTCTACCTCCAAGTGTCGCAGTATGCGACGGAATTCAGTATTACTCATGGAATACTAAGGGAATCACCCTCAAAAACAAAGTGGGTGATGATGTCGCAAACGGAGTTTGTCAAAACGTCAACCTTGACCTCGTCATTGACACGGATGGGCGGCCCCTTGGTGACGACCAAGTTGTTGTTCAGATTGTGGAGTTCTTATATGAGGCGGAAGTTCCATTAGCTTGGATGTGGTCAATGCACTCTTGGGACATTAGAAGGGTGCTTTTGAACAAAGCCAGTCTATATGACCATGAGCAGATACACATATACAAAACAACTTTAAGCGCCTTGAATTGTTGTGTTCATATTGGGGTGCGTTCTTGTGGGAATACAAAACCCCCAGTAGATAGAAAATAGGAGAAAACTGGGTTAGTATAGTCTAATTTTTTTGAATTTATTATTAGTGTCCAAGAATCCGGGTCGGCTAGAAGGAAATTAGAAATAGCTGATACTTGGATTGTTATAATTTCTAAACCGGATAAATATTCCGGTTAAAACGGAAGCCGTAGGACGGAAGATGGATCCGGAAAACCTACGACCGATAGCTTTCCGGCCTGACCCCCTAGGGCACTGTTACGGGAACAATCTCATAGCCGTTCCCTTAGAGAACTGCCGACCGAACGTCGGGTATTTAAGGGCGCAGTTCTCATTTCTTCCATCTCTTTCTTCTTGTACTTGTGGTGTGCACTTAGAGAGCAAAAGTGTGGTGAGTTAGGACTGCGCTAGGGAGAGATCAGTGAGGTCGGTGCCGATTGCATCGGGTTAGCCAGTTGGTACACTATGGCAAGACCGGCCCGAATGATGTCTCCGGCGATTCCAAAGGATCCGGAAGTCTGGAAACACTTAGAGGAGGACTTAGAGATGATAGGATGCGCCAGATTATTGCAACGCCCCTGGAGTTTGAAGAATGACGAGATCATTACGGAACTCGTAGTAGGAGTTCCAAATCAGTACTAGCTGACTGTGAGAGGCCAGCCCAAACTCTGGACGGAGGATATCTGGGCAAAAGTGTACTCGTTTCGGAAAACCAGTTTCGGTTTAGCTGCCCGGAATGATAGGACCAGGCAGAGTAAGTTCCGGGGTCTGGCGCATAGTAAGGAGGGCTACAGTATTCACAACTGTATCGAGGATAGGCATAGCCGGATTCTGGAGTTCCTTATTCCGATTCTGTATCCAGAGAAGTCGACCCGGGTTACGGCGATAGTAGCGAGCACCATATTTGGAGCGATGGAAGGCTGGCCGGTGAACTAGAGTAGACTAATTTTGGATGTAGTCTCCAAGTTAGTTGCACGTGCAACTTCCGAGAAGGCTACCATGCTCACCTCGTATCTTTTTCATCTCTATCATCAGCAAGGGGTTTTGAATGAGCCGGAAATGTATGCTTACATCCATAGAGAGGAAGTCCTAAAGTACGGATTTACGGAAGAAGTCCAACCGGACCAATCCGTCGCAGGAGAATCCAAAGAGGAGGAATTAAAGCAGCCGCCCTTGACTCACAAGCAAATCCGGAGACGGAAGTCAACGGATCAGGCTGCACGAGGCAAGCAGGTGGTGACGGATGACGAACTGCAACTAGAGTATCCGAAAAATGACTACATGAAGGAATTCTAGGAGCGCGAGCATAAGGGAGCCGACGAGTGTCGGTTGATCCACAACAAGATGGCGGAGTACATCAGCGGTGCCATGACACTCTTGGGAGTCAGTTGCCCGGAACAGATAGCGGCTGCCATCTGGAAGAGGACGGATCCGGGGGCACTGGAGGTGCAGGAGCTCCGTATCCGGATTCTGCAGCAAAACAAGATGGATCTCAGATCTCGGGTGGCTGAGCTGGAGAGCGAGCTAGAGACAGCAAGGACAAAGGAGGCAGACGCTTCCAACCTCGTCCAGAATCTATCGACTTTGGTAGCAGCTCCGATGAAGCAAGTGTTACGAGCCCGGCTCTTCATTAACAAGCTGACAAACGAAGCTCATCCATCCGGACCAAATGTGCTGAGGGTGCTCATTGACTACCAAGCCCGAATGGAGAAGGTGTTGGTGGAGATGCGGCAGCTGCTCGGACAACTTGACTTGGGGAGGGAGTTGGATTTTGAGGGTTTTCTGAAAGTCGCAGATGCCCAGAATTACTTGTAGACTCCAACCAGAGAAACAATTCTGGAGGAGAATCCAGTAACGGGACAAGATATGTTGATCAATGAGACCAATATGCCCCTAATGTCCGGAAAGGAGGGAACCAGAACGTCTATTCCAGTGAGGACGGCAAGAGCTGTGGTGACAGTACCAGAAGCTTCAACATCAAAAAAGGCGGAAGACTATATTCCGGGAACAAGGCTCACCTTTCTTACAAGTGAGCCGGCCCGACCAACTAGAGCTACAATCTTCGCTATACCAAAGTTCGTAGTTCGTCGTAACCTAGCCGGACCATCGGGAGCCATCAAGAACACGGCTCAGAGTTATCCTGAGAGGTTCACACACATGCAACAAGCTTCTCCGCCCAAGGGCAACAAAATTCCATTGGAGATTTCGGACGATGAAGAGGAAGAATGCGAAACCAGAAGGGAGTCAAAAGACGAGGCTACTCTGCCTCAAGGGTGCAGGATCATCACCCGAGCACAAACCAAGAGCACGCCGGTGAAGTCACCAACGTCCAAGGTAGAGAGCAATGTGAAGAAATCACGGAGGAAGTAGTTAGTTTGATAGGTTTTTGTTTGGTTGTTTTGGATTCAATCTGTCTCGGGTTTTCCGGAAGTGGAACCTGGTTCTAGATTCTTAGGAGGCCGCCGGCCTAGATTTCTCGGGTATCTTGGGTGTTACTTTGATTGGTTGCTTGGATTTCTGGGTGTACCCTTTTTGCTTTTTTGCTTTTTAGTTTGAGTTTTAAAGGGAGGGCAGGCTTGTTGCCCTCTCATTCCATTCCAGCCCAATAGAGTGTAGTTTGATTGTGTTCTTTTACTTTCTTTAATCGGAGACCCCTTTTGTGGATATTTCTGGATCCGGCTATGTGCATGAGTAAGAGTATTTGCAAGAGTGTTGAAGTGTGAAGAAGACAGGTGAGGAGGAGTCCGGATCTAAGTGAACTGGGTATGATTGGTAGTTGGCATTTGAGAGAATTCTGGATCTGTGAAGGAGGATTAGTGCGTTGTGTTTTTAAACTGCTGGGATAGTAATCCGGTTGATTGAGTAGCGGAAGCGAGTCCGGCTGTCAACCTGTGCGGAGATAAATGCCTGCCAAGAGGAAGTCTTTGCTCTACCGGAAGACTTGCCAACTTCCAGATCAGTCTGGGAGTCTTGAACAACGTTGTTACTGGTTCCGGGTACTTGATCTGTCGTTGTAGTGAAGGAGTAGAAAGTCAATTCTGAGTGACCTGCTTTCCGGAAGGATCATCCAAAGAGCTGTGAGGATCATTATCTGCCTCTTCCCTGTAGCAATACCGGAAGAAAGTTGTGTGTCTTTGTGTGTGTGCATGTTTTGAACTACAAGTGGTGAGTCCCTACCCCTCTAAAAGACCAATAGTGGACCCCCTGAAGGTAAAACAGGGGTATAGAAAATCAGAGTTTCGATTGAGAGTTACTGGATTCCGGAGAAGGACGGTTCCGGATTAATTTCCGGAACTTAGTATTATCCGGAAGGAAAAAAGATAAAAAGATTGAGTTACGGATTGCTTGGGGTTTGGTTTTGGAGAGATATCCGGATAGCCTTAGTTTGCAATAACACCTAGAATTCCCTGGGACGATATTTTGTGTTATCTTAGTACATCTTTGTGTTAAGGAAACTTACGCCTAGATTGCGCGTACGATAGTTCTTATGAGAGTTCTTGAGTTTGGGTTGAGGTCGGCCTTTCTCCTAAGAAGGAATCAAGTTTCTACACAATCATATTGCGAGAATAGTTGTCTACCGCCTTTCTCCGTCGAGAGATTCAAGCCATACATTCTCAACTTCATGCAGACGACAGATTTTATGCCTTCCAAAAATGTCTTCTTGAAGTGCATAGGCAGATGCATACAGACAATGCCGATAAAGAATGGGTAATTTTGAAAAAGATTGAGGTGTGTCCTTTTGCTTGGTGTAGGATTTACGAAATTTCGAAGGCTACATTCTATAGGTATAGGCACAAGGCTAAGTTTAGGAAGCAAGCGGAGGCGCACGGGAATTTAGAATCCAAAAAACCCCGTAAACATATTAATCAAGCTACCGCCACACTTCAGATGTTGGTTGTAAGTGAAGCTCACAGGATGCCACACAAAATGAATACACTGGAATCTGGAGAGAGAGTCCTCGCAATGGTGTTGCTATTAGCGTTTTGTTGGAGCGACCAATTACTAAAAATTAGTAAAGCTAATGCCACTTTGCATTTACCGCCCATTTCTTCTAGTGGTTTGAGTAACATTAGGCGTGTTTCTTTTCTAGAGTATGTTGTGAAGGCTCCAAGAGACTCTTTTGCAAGGTGTGCTCAATGTGATACATATAGGCAATTGAGGAGCGCCTACACACCACTTTCTCATTCACAAAATAAGTGGGCTACACTTTTGCAAACTCACCTTGCGGGGCAAAAGGCCCTTAGAGAACTGTATTATACAAATTGTTATATTTATGAGAAATACCCTAAAAAGATGCTCACCATTATCCATGATAAAATGGATCACTCGAAGACTTCTTCTTCCCATTTCTCTCACAAGACCAAAGTGACGGATTCTTTTATGAAAATGCCCGTTGCTATTATAGGCATGATTGCTCATGGTCATGGCAATATTTGGTACGCGCATTACGGCTTGGACATTTTTCCAATAGATTCAAATCACATCATTGGATCCATTGCAAAGTTGTTGCATGATTTTGAAGGGCCACCACAGAATTCATCATGCAAATTGCCTGCCATAGAAAAAAACAATCCACATTAACGCAAGCTGTGTTGGAAACTCAAAAATGTGCTTGGACTCCTTCTTCCTCTTCCATCTGAACCGATCCCCACTCAACCTTTGCCACCTATATTGACTCTGCGGCTTGACAATGCGTTAGGAGACAATAAGAATCAATGGATTTTTGCTTTCTGCTCTCTTCTTGTTTTGAAGGGCATTTTTTGTGAGGTGTACATTAACTTCTTCATCGTTGCGCACACTCACAAAGACATTGATGCTCTTTTTGGTCGATGGAGCTCTTTATTGAAGACAAATAGCTACCAGACTATTCCAAGGCTCATGAGATCCTTCGTGGACTGTGAAACACATCCTGTCATTCCTCACTTCATTGAAGAAGACAAGATCTACAAGATCAACTCTTATGATACCTAATCTGTAATGATGACGGCTGAATTGATAAGTCCAAAAATCCTTGTGCGAGGTTGCCCCTGAGGATGCTTACAAAACTGTATATAATTGTTCCTTCAACTATCAGCTTCTGCATTTTCACTCCTTCACTCTCTCTTTTGGTGCGATCAGTTTGCACTATTGCCTTTGCAAGACAATGTTTCTACTTAGCAAATTCTTGTAGTCTCTGTTCTTTACTGACCTTGGTATTCACTTTTGATAGAAGATCAGCAAGGACAACAACCCATTGCTGCTGATGTTTGACAAACTTCTGGTGTCGGGAAGGTCCTTCTCCAAAGTCATGGTGAAAACTTCCCCAAAGTGCATGGTTTGCTCCTTTTCCTCCAATCCACACTTCTATTTAAATCTTCTTTTTATTTGTGTGAGGATTTCTTTGTGCACTGCTTCATGATTTCATATTTTTGTCTCCCTAATTTCCGTCGTTCACTCTCCCTCATGAAAGTGAAGGCAAATAGAAATGTTCTATGCCTCCAATATGAAATGAAGATAGTCTTTCAAGTGACTGCATTTCCATTTTTGATTGCTAACTATGGCCCATTTGGTGACATTGCATAGCAAAGTAGACAAGTATGAGTATACATAGAGAAACGTCAAAACATTTCCGACCTCTTATTGCATTCACATATGTCTTCATACATTGAGTTTGGAAGTCATTTCTTCCTTCAATTCTAATACGCTTCTGCACAGGCGCTTCTGGTGTTGTTTGTTTGCAGATACGCTAGGCACTTGCATGCATCCGTCGGAGTGAAGATGGCTCACAATGTTCATATGTGAGAGGTGAAGGTCAACGTGTACTTCATGAAGAATCAACCACATGTATTGTTTGGTGGTGGCTGGAAAGGATTAATGTGTTTCAGTAACCTGCACACAGGCAACGTTTAAAGTTCACGCTCGTGAAGACCTCTTTTTTTTTAAGTCACAACCCAGGGATGTAGCGTTGCTATGTAGAATGCCGATCAAGAATAAGACAAAACATGATCAGGTGTCCTTTTTTGGGAAAGCATGCCCTAGCAACACAGAGCAATCTCTAGAATAACACCATCACTAAAAGCGTGGAGGACTTGCAGTGGGAACAACGTACAAGTCTGATAAAGTAAGAGCAATTCACGATAATATAATGATGTCTCACAAAAGCATAAAATGATTTATTGTCTCAGTATAATGTTTTGTTTTGTTTTAAAATGTACAGACCTCCATTCCTCTGGTCAATGCGTCTTATTACTATTCAGGCAATAGTTATTGTTTATGAATTTGTCATACTATAAGCGGACGTGGTCCACACTCCGCCCTCAAGTCAGTTGACAAGACTATCTCCCAAGCAGTTGAATGTTCAGCTATAAAATGAATTCAAAGCCTTTAATGTTTAGGGGACTCCTCAATATACTGCTCTATATATACGAGCATGTTGTAGCAGATCTGACCTCAGTGCGCTTACTTTAACATGCACTTTCCTTTCTCTTTCTTCCATAGTTTTTTTTCTTCTTTTTGCTCACTCAATATAATGGCCACAAGTACAAATGCAGAAGCCGTTCTGCCATATTTGGCATACACGTACTAGCAGATAGGGGCCAATGCAATTCAATTATAATGTTTGAGTCCTTGACTTATGATTGACTTCTATCTTTCACTTACAATCTTCGTCTTGAATGTAAGGATGCCTGTGGCTTGGACTCTGTTGTTGATTTTTTGTCAACAGCGATTTGCTAGTCTTTTTTTTGTTGTCCTCCGTGAACTCCCAGTTGCTTTGGTTTCTCATTCAGTCTATAGCAACACCTTGCTTCAAAATTAGCAGCGGAATAACATTTGTGAACATGTTGAAGCTGAAGAAGTACGACCAAAATTGCTTAGCAAACGCATGAAGTTCCTTTTGTTTGATAAAACTCTTTTCTATGAAGTTCTATTTTAGGAAGAACAGAGATGTTGAAATCGTGAGTTCCAGACTTTTGCTGTTCATATGTTCTCTTTTGTCCTCTTTCCCCCACGTACATGTAAGGTCAAATGCCGTGATAATTGCATAATCCTCATGTGTTGGGGAAATTGTGTCTTCACTATTGCTTGCCCTTGTTGTACATGGACAGCATCGACTATCCGTGTGTAAATCATTCTCGCTTACAAAGTTGTAGTGTTAACCTCCTTCACGTTTCAGACTCCTGAAAAGGCATTTAAGCTCATTACGCTAAAAATAAAGTTTGTGTAACCCTGTGCTCGGTCTCACTAAATGTCATTGCCTAGTTCAACAACTTTCAATATTCTGTTATTAAATGTTATGGAACAGTGCCGACCTTCTATTTGTCTTTTTCAACTGACTTCTTTGCTTCCTTGTCATACACGACTACACCTCTGTTCTACAAGTCCTTCTCTCATAATTTTTAAGCCTCTTAAGTAAAGACAACAGCTTTTGTAATTCACAAGCTCCCAATTTGGTACAAAAATGTTTGCATGTATTCTGCCTTCAGTTCGACTTTACTTGCACCATTTCGGACTTTTTATACATTCAAATGGACAATTGTGAAGTTTTGTTGCCTGTGTTCTTGCAGGTAAGCAAATGGATTATCTTGCAATGCAGTTGTTTCAAACCACAGTGAACGACCATAAGTATTATGAATATTTCTTCCAACTTCCTCTTTTAAGCATACTGTTCAATCCTAAGGTAACAGATATCTGACAATGTTTCTGACCTATTCATTGGCGCTTGTTTTTGAAGAGGACAATTTCCAGACATTTTCTTTGAAAATATCCTCCATGAACTTCATAAGTTACTTCAAGCATGTACGAGTCATGTGCTGCTAGTATCAAATAGTTGAATACTGAAGAAATCATACAAATGTGTATGTAATTCATAGGATCTTCTTCCAAGGACTACCAAAGTGCCCTAAAGTTCATTTGAACCCCTTATAGACCCTCATACGTATTTTGTGTACATTGCACTCAGAGGTCAGTCCAAGTGATTTTGCATTACATTTCCTGGTGCCCAATTTCTGGTGGAAACTAAAGCATAATTACATCTTCTATATGCACGAATATTTGGGACTTCAAAAAAGTTCAGTCAAATGTATCAACATTATGTAAATGAACGTCTCTGTTGCTATTCAAATTTCTTAATTTGTGTTTAAGAGTTACATGTACGTGTAAAGCTTAGAGTTAATTCATTTCAAGGATTGATTCAAAACTTCAAAAGGCGATTTCTGTCTTGGCAGTAAGTGATTCTTTGTTCCAAAAGAAACTTTCAAATTATACCAGGTACTCTATGTTCACTAAATTTGTATCAAAACACAACTGTATAATGTACACTATTTTATACAACCACACAACCATAGGGATGGGCTTCGTCCAAGTCCTTTTTTTCAATCTAAAATTAGCTGTCTCTCCAAATAGTTCATACTACAAAGGATTAATAAAAATTATTTAATTTGTTCAACTTCTCTGAATGACATGCAAATTAGAAAGCTCGTAGGCATATACTCCTGCTTTACTCCTACAGTGATATGCCTTTGTTTTTAGTCAAGAAATATGAATACTGACTTTTCTAATAAAAAAATATGCCATTCTTTACCTCTTGCAATTGAACCACATTGTGGTATGCCCTCTAGAAAAAATGTGGTTTCCTTTCACACATTCTACAGACGTCAAATGCAAGAGAGGCATTTGGATTTAGTATCACCATTTCATTGGCCAACTTATCCACTCTAATTCAATGACTATGTTTTCACCAAAAACATTTGAAAATTGTTATTTGTACAACATGTGCCTTATTTTTTAAGATTTGAAAAACAAAAATTATAACCATCTTGTAGTATGTTGACTTGAAAACATGTGTTAAAAATTCTAGCAATTTCCTCCCCTTGGCTTGCAGGATATAATCATTCATATTCACAGAAACCATTTGGGGGGGGCCTGCATAGAAAAGGGCAGCACCACTTCCCAAGCTCACTTTTTGATGTCAAAATGTTTAGAGTAATGGTGCTTTAATTTTTTGAATTATTTTTCCTTTTCAAGTTGGCTACGTCCTTTACAATTTCAATTCTTCTGGAATTGTACAACATATACTAAAAAAACTGTAAGTATATAGTAATGGACATTGATTCACAATACTTAAATGTCAAAAATCTAATTATGGAAATGAAAACTGCTAATCCCAATTGTTGCAATGCTGTATCCTATTACATATTTTATTTTCATAAAAAATAATTTTTTTGTAAAATACATGACTTCAACTTTCTTTTTAGAGTACACAATCCATAACTGCCCGTAAATAGATATAATTCAGAAGTTTTGACCCATTGAGGAAAATGAGATGATTCAAAGATTTCTACATTTATAGACTTCTAGGAAACCCATTTCAAATTTTAGTTTTTGAAGAAAACAATTTTTTCATATGTGCCCAGATTGCCCAGTGACTACAAGAAGTAACATAGTAGTGGGCCATGACTTCTAACTTCCAAATGTCATGGAATTTAGTGCATATGAAAGACATTCATCACAACCACCTTTCACTAAAATTCCATCATAAAAATGGAATTTTATACTTACACATACTTCTCCAAATTTTTGTCTTGTCCTAAAATGGATGCCATTCCTCTATGGATTTAAAACTGCAGCACTAAACACCTCATTTTTTAACATTGCATTTTTGGGTAGCTCATTACAAGCAATTATTTAATATTTTGCCTTCAAAATTAGCACCTAACATTTTTAAGAGGACTACCTTTATTGAAGGCCCAAAGATTTACTTTACCATACAATATATGTTCAAATTATTTTTGAATGCTAAGTGATTTACAATGTTCGGCAACCGTTCATTAGATACCTACAAACTCTAAAATTTATATAAAATATTTCTAGAATTTGTTTTCGGCTACATATATTTATCTAGAAAGCTCTAAATCATTACCTTCTCACTGAATAGATGATATTTATGATGCCTTCTTTTCTGGAGCTTGTTATGGACTTCCGGAAATCTTGGCATATTCGGATCTTTACCTTTCCATCTGCTCCAACCTTCTTTGGAACAATCACAATTGGTGAAACCCATTCTAAGTTGTTAACCGGATAGATGAATCCAACTTCCAACAGCCTGTCGGTTTCTTCTTTCACCATCAGTGAGTACTTGGGGTTAAGCCGGTATTGACGTTGTCTAACCAGAACGGTTCCATCTATCAGATCAATATGATGTTCTCCCAATTTTGGTGGGATTCCACCAAGATCTGAAGATGTCCAGGCAAACACATCCACATATTCCTTTAACAACCTGGCATAACTCCTCTTCTCACCTCTGCTCAAATGCTTCCCTATGAAAAACGATTTTCCAGGCTCTACCTCCACTTCCTCATAATCCGCAGGATTGACAATGTTCTTGATCTGATCCAGTTCCTGCTCCTCGGATTGGACTTGGATCTCACTCCACAGAAGATTTGATTTTTCGCTACTCAATCCCACCGACGTCAGGTTGCCATCAACAATTTGTCTTTTATCTTGTCCTTTGTCAATGGAACATTTGCTTCTCCAAGTGAACAATCTTCCGGTTGGCCTGAAATAGAACTTGGAATCGGAATTGCACCTTCTTCTTCATCTGGTTGGCACAATTCCACAATTGGATCTAGAAATTGGAAGTCCGTTTTAGTCATTCCTTCAAACTCCTCTACTAGATAGGCAAATGCGGAAGAGTTTTCCGGATCCGACCAATCCGTAGTATACCCATCAGATTCACTTGTCTCTTCCATATGAATCTCCTTCTTCCAAGGAATCAGAACATCAAGATTCCCAATAACAAACTCCTTGTGCCTTCAATCCACTATCACTTTGGCCGCATAAAGCCAAGGTCTTCCAAGCAACAAGGGGAATGGTCTCCCTTTGTCCACTCGGATAATGACAAAGTTCACTAAGTATGTTACTGTGCCAATCCGAGTAGGTACGTCAGAAAGTCTTCCGACCAAAAAGACCCTATATTGATCAGCCATCCGCAACACTTGATCCGTGGTCTCAAAGATGGTAAATCCTAAGTCAAAAGCCGTTTCTTCCAACATCAAATTACTCCTGATCCTCCATCCACCAACACCTTGGGAATGGAACATCTTTCTATCTCCACGACCAATTCTGGTGGTCCATAGTCTTCAACTTGGGCAAAGTTGATTGCAATCGGTGGAAGCTTGAATCTCCTCTTCCTCCGCTTGGTCCAGGTATCTCGGATCAACTTTTGATAAGTGGTATTATCATGCAAAAATTGTCCAATGGTAACATTGGCCTTCTGATCCTTGATATCCTTCAAGATGTCATACTCGTTCCCTTTCTTTACTGGTTCAATGATAACTGGGGTGTTACCAAATCTGACTTTTTGTGTCGAGGCAGGCATACCAGAACCAGAAATTTCTTTGTCCAACCAACTGGATTTCGAAATCCTCAAGTTCCTTCTAACCTCCTCACTTATATCTTCAGGGATCCTAATGGGCTCTACCCCATTCCTAAACCTTTCTACGGGTACAGAGATACTGGATTCATTGGAGTGATGAGAATCACTCGAATCCGGTTCCTGTCGTCTACCTTTCCTAGTATTCCGACTTGGTCTACCCTTACTTCTTCCTACTTTTTGATTCTTGGTGGAACTACGAGTGTCTACTTTAAGAATCGACTGTCCTACTCTATTTGGTAGTTCCACTTCTAAGGGTCAACTTTCCGGATTTTCAATTCCAACTTTGGATCCGTAATTGAGTCCGGTTTGATCTCTTGGAGGTGTCTCTATCTGCTTATAAGTAACCCGGTTTTGCTGGGGTTTCTGACACTTGGACGCATTATGACCATACTCGTGACAATTTTGACAAGGAAGGACCAGAGGTGAACCTTGACTTGCCTTGTACGGACATGCATTGGCATAATGATCCGGACTTCCACAAATGAAACAATATCCAAAAGTTTTAGGCTAAGAAACCATACCCGGATTCATCCCCATTTGGACGGATTTGGAAATGACATTTGCCCTCACCAGTTGCTGCGGCGGTCTTCCTCTCCTATAGGTCGACTGGATCTAGAAAATAAGATTCTCCTCCATATCCTCATCTTCCGGTATGGTAACATAAACCTCCCCCTCCGGATTTATATAATGCACACTTTTTGGAAAAGGTTTATTATATTCATTGGCAAAGTGTCCAACCTCTTGACACCTTGCACACCACACATTTGCTTGGTTCATGGGAACAGTTTGTCTTGGATTCCGGTTCTCAACTAAGTTCACCCGGATTGCTTCAAGCGAATTTTGAACACTCTTGATGAACTTCTTGGTCTTGTCCTCCTTGAACTTCAATTTGACAACTCTTTTGCCCTTCTCTGTCCTTAAACTTTTGTGATGGGGATATCTTGATCCAATTCCGGATCCTGATGCAGCTTTGGTGTCAGAGGCGAAGCTCTCTGATTGGAAAATAGAAGTGGTAGATCCACTGCTTGAGTTTGAGCTATTGGAATATCTCCTCCTCCTCTTCTCTTTCTTCAGGTACTTCTTGCTCTTCCTTTCACTTCTCTTCAAAGCATTTCGAAGAGATTGAACTGAATCTTCATAATTTTGGGCAGCTTCCATGGCTTCCCTCAATGTAGTTGGACAAGCTTGCTAGACCTGGAATCCCATCTCTTCCGGAAACCTTGCCACATACCACTCAATTTGTATACTAGGAACAATTTCTGTAGTCAATTTTTGGATGAGGGCCTTCACTCTCTGCCCATACCTGCGAACTGACTCTCTTGGCTTCATGGTCATCCTACTCAGCCTTCCCAAAGCCCTAGCCTCACCTCCTGCTTCTCTAAATGTCCTCAAGAAAAGAGGGATGAGGTGGTTCCAGACATTCCGGGTAATGACCGGAACGGCTTGGTACTATTTCAGAGCTTCGCCTTTCAACAAGCCCTGGAAGATTCGCTGTTTTGCATCAAAAAACTCTTGATTTGCTGTGGCAATGGACTCAAACTCACAAAAGCAATCGTCAACATCCTGACTTCCATCTCCCTTAAACCTACTGTACTTTAGGCGCGTGGAATCCACCATGTTATCACTCTCACTCTCAGGCTCAGACTTGACTTGTTCCGGATCCTCGTTAGACGGAACCGGATCCTCCTTAGTATCACCCGGATTTGGATCTGTCACAGGAGTATTGTATACCTCCTCTATTGTATCTACAACAGGCTCTTCCTGAACTTCTAACACAGGGGTAAGTCTAAGTTCCGTGTTAACACTAGAAATGCCGTGAACTACAAATTCTCCTCTCTTATTCCGAATAGATATTTTCTTAGAGATTCCTACATTCTCCGTCCTTTTCATGAGGAAGGTCACCCCTTACTCTAAAATAGACTGGAACAACAAACTTAGATAGGAGTACCAAAACTGAATTCAAACTAAATTTTTAATTTTCTGTGGCAACCGTCAAATAGTGACCGGATCACTAAGAAAGTATCGTTCAGATCCTCGATAGTGGTGCCACTTTTTTGTGTTGTAGCACAAGAAAGTAAAATCCTTCCAGTAGACGTTCCAATGTGTTTAAGGATGCCTTTAGGATGACTTGTGTATCGTTCCCATAGAGATCTAGTTTGTACTTCTATAGTGATGACCGAAACAGGATGCGGAAGTCACAACAACCACAAGCAAACCGGATTCTAGAATGGAAAGCTAAAAGTATCTATGTGATTACTTTCCATCCGGTTGGACTATCCCACTTTAGTCCTAATCCTCTCAACAATAACAGGGAAGTGTCTAAACAATGTACCACTTCCTTTTCCACTGATAAAACTCTAATCCTAGGACTCAGAACCGGAACCGGAAGGAGTGTCGTTATCCTGTGCCTCTTCCAAATTTCGCTTCCGGATCCTTAAACTTAGTAACCGTTTAGAAGTTTAGCCTGTATAGCAGAGGTTTCCATGTATTTTAATTAAGGAAGGCTGCTTGAATTTCTTCCCTTTAATGTTTAGAGTGACAAAAGTTTCACTAAAAAGAAGAAAAATAACAAAAGACGGAAAAGAAATGGGACTTCAGTTTCTCCTCACAACTAACCTAGAAGTTTAATTTGGATCAGAGGGTCACTCAAGAAACCCCTACCATCCTCACACTACTACAACAACAGATTCCCCCGACCCAAGTTCCTAGACAGAGACGCTACTCTCGGAAATCGAATACAGCAAACATCTGGAGGCACTCATCTTCTTCCAAAACCTACAAACATAGTTACCCGCACAAAATAATGGTTCTAGCATTACAGGCATACCAACCCAATGTCAAGACTTTTTAGACCAACACTTAGGATGTGGAAATCAAAATACTTTGCATTGGAAAATGAAAAGAACGTAAGTGTAAGACAATATTATCCTATCAAAGCCCGAGATTGAAACTAACTTCAACCCCCTAAATACCAAACACATGGGCACCCAAAAGGCCCCATGAAAATCCTAACTATAGACCAGAGAATGACACGCGTCATTCCCTCAATCTCAAAATTCTAATTCCTTGCATTGACTTCCTAACGGCCGGCCCTTTCCACAAAAAGTGGATCTCAGATCCAGGAAAACCGGATCCAGCTGTCCAGGTGCATATAACCGAAAAGCGACTAGAAAATTGCTTTCTGCCTACTAATAGCTAGAGTCCCACTAACTCCCTAAATCAGCTCCTATAAACTCTCTACCTACTTCTTCTTTTGTCGCTTGGATGGCGTTGGAGCTGTCTTGACTACACCTTTCCTTGCTGGCTGTTGTCGACTATCAGTAGACTTAATAACTTTCCCCTTTGGAAGAGTTGGAGGTTTACCTTTCCCCTTTTTGCACGCAGGTTCCGATTCCGATTCGGATTCTTCCTCTCCTTCCTCAGTCTCTTTTCCTGATTCGGACTAACTTTCCTCCTTCTCAGTGGTCTCTGGCAACTCACCCTCCTCAAATTCAAGCTCAAATGTGGGTGATGCCTCCCTTCTCCTCTTTGATGTTGATTTTCGTTGGGTTGATGCTGGCTTGTCTGACCGACCGGAAAGGGTGCTCTAAAGAGTGCCTAGATCCGGTTCTACAATCTTACTCTGATTGCGGGTCTAGGATCTAGGTACTAACCCTTTTTCAGTTGCCGTGTCAATCTTCATCTTGGAGTGGTTGACTGATGTGGTCTTCTCTTTTGTGCCTGCCTTTGACTTTTGGTTAGCTGAACTTCACAACGGCGTTGCCTTGGTGGGAGTCTCCTCCTTCACTTTTCCTTTTGCCTTTGCCGGTTCCGGTTCCGATTCCAGGCGTAAACCAGCATTCTCCATGACTTCTCTCAACTCAAACAAGGTACGCTCCATCTTCTCATGATAGGACACCAAGACTGCAACAACCTTGGGTCCCATCTAAGATCCCTCCTTGAAAATCCTGGCCTCAAAAAGTTTGGCTTTGTTAATTACCTCGTTCGGGTTTCCAACAAATTTTTGGATCCTATTAAGGGTGTCTAAGGTTTTAGTAGAAAGCTATCTACCCTCACTCTCAGACTTTTTCTCTAACTCCTTCTTCAGATCCTTTACCTGACCGGTTAGGCTCGCTATCCAGTTTTCAGACTTCCGGGTCACCTCCTTATCACTCATCATTTCTCTCGGATGCCCTTCAGTTCACTTATAATCACCAAAAGAGGATCAGTCGACTTTGCCCAAACCAGATCCTTACTAGTCCCCTCTCCAGCTACTCCCTTGCCTTTCTATTGGGGTTCCTCCGGTTCTTCTTCCAGTTCTGACTCAGCTACTGATGCTCCTTTCTTCTCTTTAGGTTCCGAACTAATGTCATACTGTAACATTACATCCGTGGCCTTGTACTCAGTTACCTCCTTTCCTCTCAATAACTCATTGTGCTCATAGAGGTGGAAGAGAAAGGGAGAGAGACCAAAAGGTCTGGACTTGCCTACTACTGAGACCATCTTGCCCGCAACTTGTTTCAACACTAAATCCCAACTCACTTTCCATTCTCCAGTCAGTGCACCAAAAATGGTACTTGCTATGGTAATGGTGGCCCGGGTAGGACGCTTCAGATTTAGAATCGAAACTAGAAACTCCAGAACTCTCCTATGCCTTAAGTTTGAGCAATCTGCCACTGCATATCCATCCTTGGGGTTGACCGGTTTGCAGAACTTACCATCATCAAAGTCATCGGTCCGTCCAGCCATTCCTTCCCCCTCCTTGGGAAAGTTATACACCTCTGCCCACATCTCTGGAGTCCATCCTGCTGGGTGTGCCCGGATTGTGTGATGCCACTCGCTTGACTGCTTCGTGAGTAGCTCCCCTACGATCACCTCGTTCTTCAGGTTCCAGGGCCTCCGCATGAAGCCGTCGCATCCTAGCCTCATCAGGTCCTCTCGCAAGAGCACCTTTTCTTTGGCAGTCTGTAGCAATCGGGGCGTCATGGACCGAAGTTTGAGCAAAGGCGGCTCTTCACTCACCTTAGCCTTCACCATGGCCTTGAGCAACTACTTGGAGCAAATAACAACCTCTCCACTCCTCCTTGCCCTAAATAGTTGCGTCCTACTGCTGTTTTTTCTCACAAAGCCAGGCAATCTCACAATTGCTCAACCAGGACCGAAATCTCAAAGCTCACAATCCTCCAAGCTCTCAGCGCTACATTTCTTTGAAACCACTCACTCACAATCGAGAAACACCAGAATGAGAAGATAGAATGAGGATGCTTCTATAGGACCACTTCCTCTCCATTACCCATCCGGTTTTTCTACCGTTGGAAATGACCGTTCTTGTCTTCACCGGTAAATAGTTCCCGTTCAACAGCTCTTCTACTTTCCCGGTAGTGACTGTTAGCTCCTGGTTTTGTTTCTGATACCGGTTTGACCGGTCCTAAATCCCTGGAATCCAGGTAGTGATCCCACATAGGTTTTTGGTTTCTGGTACAAGACAAAAATAATTAAGATCCATCTTAACCATTTTATCTCATTTGAGAGATAATATGGTGACTAATCTAAAACTCTACTAAACTTTGTACTTCTACCCATAAAACAACCAAAAATATATGGAAATAAAATGTCCTTAATCTAATTCTTTTACAAAGTAATAGAATTTGGCATTCCGGGCTCCCACACTTATGCATGGGTCGGATTATATTTCTTGATCACTTGCTAGCTTGTAAGGGAGACTTCTTGGCACCAATAGGAGTCTCTAACCCTACAACTTATGATTGTGGAAAACAAATTGTATTCTAATTCAATCATGACAATCTACAAATCCTATTCCCTTTATCTACAAATATATGAAATTAACCTATTATTTAAAATATACTCTAGCTATGCTTGTGCAAGGGTCGAGTGTGTTTTTTGGATCACTTGCTAGGATGTGAGGAGGATCCCTTGGCGCTGAAGGGAGCCCCCAAACCTTCCACCTAGTGATCAAGATTCAAGACATAATAAATTTGTACTCTAGCTCAATTAAGATGATGTGTAGGATTTGTGCTTTTGTGACGGCCAGGTTTTAGGGTTCTTGATCACTTACTAGGGTGTGACGAGTTCTCCTCGGAGCCAAGGAAAGGCCCCACGTTGCGAAAAAAGGAAAAAAAAAAAAAAAAAAATTTTGAAGTTGTCAATTATCTAAGCACATTTAGAGCTAGTCTTCAAAAAGCTAATAACTTTCAATCCGTAGTCTAAATTGGCAATATAAAAAATAAAAATCCTATATACAAGTAGTATATATCTATGATAATAGGTCCACAGTAATAGGTCCATGGTAATAGGTCCACAATAATATAGGTCCTAAAATTAAAAATAACCAAAAATATTGACAATTTTTTTTGGTAACTACCTTAAGTTTTTTCCCAATATTATTGAATTTTATATGATTTTTTTAAAATCTGGAGCTCACTGCTCACACAATCGCCGCTCATTGCTCACAGGCTCACTCTCATAGGCTCACAAACTAGCACCGCTGATACATGTGGTAAAGATTTCATGAAGTTTGATTGTACGAATTGAAAGATATTAGCTTTTAGAAGTTGGAAAAGGAAGTAATTTTGAACAGTGTCTTGCAATTTCATGTTACTTTGACGGCCATTTGTAGATTTAATTGCACTACATACCATAGAGTTAAAAAAAATCATGTTGCACATTCTCGTTGAGAGTTTGAAATTTTTTTTGGAATGCCAAGTCTTGATTTTCACATATAAAAAAATGGTAAATAGAAGTAGATTCAAAATTGAATGAAACATAAAATTATTAACAGTACTTTCGTAGAATTAAAACAATAGTATCTGATCAGTGAAATTGTTCTTCCAAACAAAATTAACATTTTTTAAAAAAAAACATTATAAAAATTTGAAATTAAATTCATAAATTAATTCTATACTTATTTTTCCAAAAAAGATGCTTAGATTGCCCAAAAAATAAGATTTTTACATTACCTTTTCAATCTTAGCCCAAATAGAATGAACTAGAACTTCAATTGTAGACAAAAACATGATATTTGAGAAAAAAATTGAAGACAAAAGAAAAAATTACATTTTTTTATTTTGACCCTACAAGTTGATTTTGCAACTTCTGCTGGCATATCTTCAGCTCCAACAAACCAATTGGAAAAAAAATTATATTTTTATAAAATTCATATAATTTCCTATTTGAAAAAAAAGAACCAAAAATTAGGCCCCAATTTCAGGTCACTTAAGGCTCCCCAAAATCACAAGTGTCCCCCGAGGGGACTTTTGGCCTTCAAGAATTAAGCCCTCAAGGACCAAGTAATCTTAAGGCCCCCAAAGCACTGACAACTGCCATTTCTATAGCAAAGACAAAAATTATTTTTTATTTTTTATTATTTCCCTCAAACCGTCAAATCTTCTACCTAATTTGTATGAGAATGTGTACTAGAAACTTCATAAATTTGATTGCAAGTTATTTGTGTTCAATGAAAAGAAAACAAGTTATCTAGCACATTGCATGATTATATTTCATGATTTTGAACATTTTAAACTTTAATGTTTTGCACTACACAATTTTAAAGTTCAAATGTTCATAGTGCAAAATTGAGTTGAGAATCTAGGTAAGAAAATAAATGCAGGAAAATTTTATTTTCATTATTATCAAAATAATTAAATAGAAGTAGATACCGAATAGAAGGAAAATTCAAAATTCTAATATCTTTTAAATGAAATAAGAAAACAAATATCCGAATGATGAAATTGTTTTAGTTGAAGAACTAAACCATGCGGACTTTTTTATCTTAAAAATTATAAAAAATTGCATTCATAAATGAATGCTACAAGTGTTTTTTTCCAAAAAGATGCTTTAAGTGTCCGGGAAACAAGATTCTGCTTAGCTTCCTCATAACAAATCCAAATGAAATGAATAATAGCTTCCAAATAGGAAAAAAGATGATCTTCAATAAAAAATTTTAAATTTTAAATTTTAAAAATGGACAATTATAATTTTTGCCAGCCAAACGCTGTTTTGAGATTCTTTGGGCATAACTTTTTTTCGTAGACATCGATTTAAACAAAAATTACATTCCAACAAAGCTTGGCAGTTCATCCATATTCATAAAATAATTTCAAAAAATGAGGACAAAAATTAAGACTGTACATACCTGCCAAAAATCACATGTGTTCTCCAAAGGGACAATAAACCTTCCTTCAGAGATTAAACTATATTTTCAATTTTCTCTTTCAAAGTAAAAGGAATTTGAGGTTTTGTGCTGATTTACCACATTACAAACACTGGGATTGGGAATTTTTAGTTTCCTTTTCATATCCATAAGTTTTTATATCCATATGTTCCTCCCCCAAAAAAGTCCCCATAGTACTGATTTTTTGCTAGAACAATATCACAATTCAGATTAGTGCATTTTTATTCCATAGAAAAGATATTCACATTTTAGATTTCCCTTATGTCTCCTACTGACTTCGTTTAACTAATTTTTTGGTGATGAAAATTTAGTTAATGATTGGATTTTTTTGGCTTAACTCTCAATTCAATTCTCTACTATATAGTTTGAAAGCTCAGAGCTCTTTAGTTCAAAAATTTCAGGTTCAAAATGTTCAAAGACATAAAATCTAGTCCCACAATGTGCTAAAAAACTTGTTTTTTAAAGTTTAACCCTTAAAGGCCCAAGGACTTTTTCCTGCCAAAAAACACCCAACTCTGCCATTTTTATAGTAAAGACTATAAATAATTTGAAAAGGTTTGATTTGCAAATCTAATCGTAGGATCTTACACCTCACTGGTATGAGAATGCGTGGAGATAATTTAAGAAATTTAAACCTCATATAGATATAGATATCTGCGTTTATAATCGAAAAAGCAAGTTCTTCAGGACATTGTGGGGCTAGATTTAATGACTTTGAACATTTTTAACATAAATATTCTAGACTACTGAGTTCTTAGCTTAAAATCTTAACAGTGGAAAATCTAGTTGAGAATCTATATAAAAATAGAATAAAAATTAAAAATAATTTTCACCACTAATAAAATTAAAAATAATATTCATTGCTAATTAAAATTAAAAATAATTTTCATTACAAAAAAAATTATTAAGGAGAAGTACGTACGTGATACAAGGAAAATCTAAAATATTCATATCTTCTATATAGAATTGAAAAGCACTTCTCCCAATGGTGAGATTGTTTTAGCAAGAAAACTAGACCTTGAGGACCTTTTTTTTTTAGAATTGTTAAAATTGCATTGAAAAATGAATCCTTCAAGTTATTTTTCAAAATAAAATGACGTAAGTGCCCAAAAAACAAGATTGTTCATAACTTTCTTATAAAAAATACAAATGAATTGAATCAAAGCTTTCCAAACAGACTAAAATTTAATCTATAAGAATATAAAATAAAAAATAAAAAAATTAAAGCAATTTTTTTTCCTTGCCCTCTGTCACCTTCTTTGTGCTCATTTGGGCATACCTTATTTTCACGAGCAGCAATTGAAAAAATATTATATTTCCACAAAAATGTTAGAATTTTCTCCTTTACAAAAAAAACTTTCAAAAAATCATGACAACAATTCAATCCGTAGGTACGTGCCCAAAATCCAATTTTTCACCCAAAGGGACATTGGGCTTCCAAGGGATTGCAAGATATCTTGCAATCTATGAGGTCAGAAGTTCTGAAATTTTCCCCTCATGGTTTTGATGAAAAAAAATCTCAGAATTTGCAGCTCATTCCATTTCATATCCCTAGATAATTTGGCAACATGTTTGAATAATTTCATATACATTGGAATTGTACAACAGTAAGGAAATACACAGTAATTACCTTGTAATAAGGAATGATTTGAATAATTGAACCGTCAAAAATATACTTATAAAAGTGGAATAGTTGCATCTCAATGGATGCTATGTTCAAAAAAACAATGTACACAATCTCTTTTAAATTTTCCAAACATACTAAAAATATATAAAGATAAAATACTTCTATGTTTTATTTAACCCCTAAAGGACCAAGGTGATTTTACTATCAAAAGCCACTCAAAAATGTCATTCCTACTGTTTAGAGAAAGTGCCTTCAATTTTCATTTTTTTTAAATATGGTACTGTAAGATCTTTCGCTTGACTAGTACATGAATACGTGGAATGAATTTCAAACACTTTGATCATACTGATTGTAAAATATATGCATTTGAAGTGAAGAAATGAAGTTCTTGTATACCTTGCTTGACTAAGTTTTTTGCCTCAAAATCTTTTTGGTTCAAATTTTTTGCACTACTGGTTTTGAGTTTCTACTCATTTGTAAGAAATAGTTTAGTTGAGAGTCTTCCAAAAAAATTTAGGAAATGAATCACTTTATTTTCACTCACTAAAAAGTTGTTAAGTAGAGGTAGGTTCAATATTGGATAAAAAACTAAATTGTTCAGAGCTTTTACATAGAATTGAATCACAATTTATCCAAAGTTGAGATTGTTTTAGCAAGAAAATCTAACCTTCTCAAACAATTTTTATCTTGAAAACTTGAAATTGCAATCAAAAAATAATGCTACAATTCATTTTCCAATAAGATACTTTGATTATTCAAAAAACTAAGATTGTCCATAATGTCCTCACTATCAATCCAAAAGAAATAAAAAAAAACACATATAGAGAAATAATCTTTTAGAAAAATTATGAAATTTCATTTTTGTGACTTCTTGTTATTTCTTTGGTGATGTCTATCTAATTCCAGTTTTGATTACTTTGCCATAGATATTGCTTCAGCGCATTAAAAAAAAAATAAAAATAAAAATATATATATATATATATATATATATATATATATATATGTATGTATGTATTCACAAAGCTTTAGCTAAAATACATAACATAAAAAATCCTAGGATAAAAAGATTACCACTGAGACAGTAGGAACCAGCCTCAATCCGAACTGTCCCTTGAAGAGACAAATTGTAGTTTTGGAGTTAAAATCTATAACTGCTTGCAACCAAAAAAACTTCACTACTTGTGACTCATTCTTGAAAATTAGATGATTCAAAGCTTTTTCGGTATTTATAACTCTTGAAATGATCTTTGACATTTTCGTCTCTAAGAAAGGTATTTCATTATGCCGAGTACAAACTGTCGTGTTACTAAAGACAGGAAAATATTTGGGCATAACTTCTCGCTCAGATGACCAAAGGTTATGAAATTCAGTGTTTCTAAAATACAACTCTTGTCCATAGCTTTTATTTAAACTTTGACTTAAACTTTAGAAATGACCAGTCACACGGACATGCTCACAAATTGTAAGTGGTCCACAAGCGCATGTTTGTCATTAGTCTCTAAGCTTTCAAGCAACCTTCCTTTAGTTGCTACTTGTCTCAAAGCAAATGTTTTGGACAGAAAAAAAAATTTCTTAAATTTCTCATTTGTTTTTCCTTAGAGAGTCTGAGTTCTCCTTCAAAATTTATACATAAAACTCAAATCCCTATGGTCAAACTCAAATTAGAAGATAAAGAGCATACAATATTCAGATTTGCCTTATGTTCACAAACTAGGTACTCAGGAAAAGTGTTGGTGTTCTTATTACCAAATCTTATGCAGTTTTGCACTCATCAATACATACAACAATTTAGACCAATAAGAAATTTATTGAAAAGGTGAAGATTTAAATTGTTTTTTTGGTGTTTCTGTCAACTTTTATCTTTAGAAACCATTTTAGAAGAATCTTAAAATAATTTATAATTTTGATGATACATGTAATCTCGACTTTCGATAGTTTCACATTATCTTCTTTAACGCAAACCTCAAAATAGTATTAGAAGTCTTATTTTTAAGCCCATTTGTATTTTGTTCGAATCCCTTGGGCTTATAGGGGAGGAGGGGTTAATGAATTTTTAGAGCAATGATAATTTGGTTTCTCTTCACTCTTGGAGGACCAAGACCTTATGTATGCAAAGAAACACTGGAAACTGCCATTTCTATAGCAAAAAATAAAAAAGTAATTGAAAACTGTTTTTCTTCAATATCTAACCTTGAGATGTTAAACCTGACTAGTATTAGAAGGTATGGAAAGAATTTCTTGATTCTTGATCACTCAGATTTCAAAATACATGCGGTTAAACTGGAAAAACAAGGTTTTCCAACACATTGCAGAATCGGATTTTTTGACCTTGAACCTTCATAACTAATTTTGTATGGACTACCGAGTTTTCAGCTTTAGTTCTTCAAACTCAAGAATTGAATTGATAGTCTAGGTCTCTAGGAAAAAAGGAAATTTAAAGAAAACTTAATTTTCTTTCTAAATTTGCTTTTTCAACAGAAGTATTTACAAGATAGATAGAAAATGTATATTATGAATATCAGTCTTTGATGAAATAAAAATACACTAATCCCAATGCTGAGATTGTTCTAACAAGAAAATTAAACCATGTGGGTCAAATCACATTCAAAGGTACCACTAGGATTACTTTGCTAGGACAAGACTTGAGTCTTTTTTTGAACTTTAAAAGCCAAAAATTCCTTTAATGTTGGCATTTTTAAGAAAAAAATTTAGATGAATAATATTACAATGTGTTCCTTCAAAAAATTGGAGACAAAATTTTATAAGAAAAATCTTTAGAAAGACATAAATCACCAATTTTAAGGCTAAATTTAGTGAATTTTTAGTGTATAGCACTTTAAAAAGATATTTCATCCAAATTTTGTATACTTCTTAAACATACAACTATTTTAAAGGATTTTTAGTGATTAAATCTTGAACTCAAAATAGTATAATTTTTTTATTAATCAAATTATTAGTTTCATCTCATACAGAAATTAGACATTCAAATCCAATAATAGCTTATACAGTGACTTTAAATTCAATAACATATATTTTTTGTTTTAACACAATCATCATTTGGATTTTTTTTTATATTGAAAAGGACATTTACAATTTTTACTTATAAATATCATAGAAAATGGAAAAATATTCAAATTGTAGAAAAATAGTCCTTTTTAATTCTATCATATATATATATATATATATATATATATATATATATATATATATATATATATATATATATATATATATATATATATATATATATATATATATATATATATATAGTTTTTTTGGATTCAATCACATTGTTATTTATCAAAAAATAGAAACCATTTCTATAATTGAAAAACTTGACATATTGACATTGAAACTTCATTTAGAACTATAATAAAAAAAAATCATTTTTTGATCAATAAAGACGTATTAGGCTCAACATGACTTGAAATACTAGTAAAGAAGGACTAAAATACCTGTAAATAATAGATTAGTATTAGAAAATGATAGCTAAAAAGAAGTTACATTGCAGATTTCAGTGGATTTGATCCCTTTTGGTACATTTGAATGTGATTTGACCCATGTAGAACTTGTTTTTTGGGAAAATTGCAGAAGCAGCATTCAGAAATGAATCCTACAATTTAAAATTCATAAAAATGCTCAAATTGCCCCGAAAAGAAGATTGTCCATAATTTTTTTATAAAAATTCAAATGAAAGTAACTAAAGCTTTACAGATATAAAACTATAATAAGGGCAAAAAAAAAAAAAAAAGTTGTGATTGGAATTTTAATTTTTCCTACTCTCTCTCCCCTGTTTTGAATTTATTTGGCCACAACTTTTGTTTTCGGGCACCTAATGGAAAATAATGTATATTCTCACTTAGAAAAGAAATATTTTTTATCTTCTAAAATTAAAGATTTAAAAACCAAAACATGATTTCATCCCACAGGTCCGTGCCCAAAACTCCTTTTGTTCCCAGAAGGGACAATGGTCGTCTAGGCATTCCATTTCTTTACCCACAGATAGTGTGAACAGAAATCCTTCAACGTAAGTTTAAAGTGCGGAATTGTGAACTCATAAAAAATGAAGTTACTAAACTCTGAAGTCATAAAAAATGGTCCCCATTGTAATCTGAAATTTTTCATAGCACCCTAAGTCAAAAGTTATGCCATCCAAAGTCAGGAAAACAACTTGTCTGGCAAAAAATAAAATAAAATAAAATATGATGTTCTTTTCCTAAATTCTTTTTCAAAAAGATAGTTTTATTTTGTAAATTTGAAGCTTGGATTCATTATATTTGGGCTCAGAATGAAAAAATTATAGACAATCTTGCTTTTTGAACAAAATAAGCATCTTCTTCCGTAAATAAATTTCAAAATTGATATTTGAAAGAAATGACCTATGTATTTTTCCATTTTTTTCCCATGTTACATTTGTTTTCAAGAATAAATAACATTCTTTAACCCGGTGTGGAGGCTTCCCCCAGGTGGAGGGATAATTCCCCCACATATCCCTAGAGGGAGATTTCAATTATAATACATGCAATGTCATTGGCCAAGCTCATAATGGATTCGCTACATTGTCAGACCTCCCTGGATGCTATTGGCTGACTGAAAAAGTGATTTGCCGGCATCATGCTGCAGACTAAAAAAAGAACCCTGCAGGTCTTATTAACAACGTTATGCTGTCCCACTATTGAGATTATGGTATTCTAATTTCAACTAATAGCTATTAACGATTTTATATTTTATTCAATTGTGGACCTCATTCAACATAACATATTTTTTTTAATGTTAAAATCTAGTACTTATCTTCTAAATTTTTTCTCCTTCCTCTCAATTGAAATTTTCAACATATAAAATTTTGATGTAATGGTGTGTAGTGCAAAAAATCCCTACAAATAGTCGTCAAACTCATCTGAAATTGTAGAGCACAATTCAATAAAGTTTCATTTTCCAACTTCAAATGCTAATATCTCTGTAGCCATAAGGTCAAAATACAATCACTTTTTACCACATATTTTACCACAAATGAAGTACAAGAGTCTAGTATTAACTTTTAATAAAAACAAATTATTTGGTTTATTTAGTGACCGCAGCAGAAATGGCAATTTTCAATGGTTGCAGACATAGAAAATGTCTTGGGCCTTCAGGGGCTACAATATCAATTTTCCTTTTAACCTCTGCCATATTAACTTGTATGCTAGCATCATCCGAGGATGTTTTGATTCCAATCCATATCTTCTGTGAATGAGGACTTCATAAGCTTAAAAATATGTAGTTATTAGTGCTGCTAGGAAGGGCTTTTCTAGTAAAAGAGACTTGTCTTTTTTAGGAAGGAGACTCTCAAAATTGTTATTTTGGAAGCACATGGACACCCGGAACATAAAAGTCCTTTGTAATTTGTCCTCTTATCATTGAATATATTTCCTTCTTTAAGCAAATTGACTAATTCCTTTGTGGTCATCTGAACTTTGTCATATTGACAAGGGTTAGCTAGATACTGAGCTACCAGGACAACAGAAGACTGTCTGGCATGCAATGACATCATCAACTAACCACTGTGTCACTGATCTTCAGAATTTGGTTCAAACTCCAGGGAACATCTCGATCAGTTGTGTACAATCGACCACGTGAAGCGGTCTAAGCTCATCCTCTAGCATTTTCTTCTAACGAGACCGGATATGACATAACATTGTTCCATCAATTTAAGAGGAGAAAAAAGGGGAGGCAGCAAGAAGTGTCACTGATTTCAGTGGAGATACACTTGTTGGATTTCTGTCATGAGTTGCAAAACAATTGATCATTTTTTGCCAAAAATGTAATATACTATTATTTAAGAGATTAACTGATTACTATGTTTAGAAGTCAACGCATACTACATACGCTTGCCTTCCTTACAAGCCCTTTGCTATTAATATAAAACAAAATCAAACTAATTGATTACAAAGAAAACTCTGAATGGAAGGCAAATGCATCACTTTTGCCCACACCAAGCTAGCGCTTCAATTGTACTATTCTTTTTATTAAGGTGCACATGAATTCACTCAGTGCTCTCAATATCAAAACCAATGTTCCAGAAACCTTCTGGTGTTGCCGGAGGAAGATTGTGGTGGCGATGACAAGAGTTTTCCACGTGTTTGTATCGGCATTCCGACATGGCTTCAACATTGCCCACAATGACGGCATTAAGTTGTCCACATCAGAAGTCTATCTTGTGGAAACTGCAGACTGAGGACTAAAAAGGACTCACATTTTGACCATAGTGGTCTACCTCAAATAACGTGGCAAGGAAGCTAAGAAAAATGATGCATACCACCATCTTCAGTTACTTGATGACTTTCTCCACGAAACACTGCATGCAAGACTTGCCTTGTTTCTTGCTTGTTATTATTTTTTGCAGAAGTGTCCACACACAATGTGAAGCAGTGTGTTGATGAGTGGAAGTGCAGCACTTTAAGGGATAACTAACAAAAAAAAACACAATTGAATTACAGCGCACGACGTAGTATGGACTACCGGCAAAGTTCCCAACCAAGTACTTTGATGGTGCTTACTGAAGTTTTGCACCCGCTGCTCTGCTGAAGCTTCCAAGAAAGAATTCGAATGTGCACTTCTTCACTTTGTCTATTTAGAAGAAGTATCATTTATGAAACTCAAACATTCTTTTTCAAGCATCAACTTTTGGTGAAACATCATAGGAGTCAGTTTTCGCAACCGTGGGTACACGGACTACTTCATATAGAGGAGCAAGTTCAAATTCAAACCCAGTTGGCCTCAATAATTTAGAGGATATGGGAGTTTGCCAAGTCGAACAGATATTCACTTTGACAACTCCCACATCAGCTGATGTTGTCAGTGTAGTACTTGACTTTGGCCTCACCCTAGACAAACCAGTCTTACGCATGGTGATCCATGGTGGCTCCTCTTGAACTTTCAAATCAAACTGTTTGAAAGCAGTATAGTTCTCAACAACTTCTGCTAGAGTACTGAACTGTTGTAGTTGCTGCACTTCCAACCTCAATTGCTGCAACTCAATCTCAATATATTGACAATCAAGCGCCAAAGTCAAAAGCTGCTCCTCCATCCATTTCATGAAATCAAATTGTTATTGAAACTTCCTTTGGCTCCTTTGAAATTCACCCATGCACTTGAGCTATATGAGCAGAAGGCTCTGCCGCCCTTCAAAAAGGCGACGACTGATTATTGCCTCTCTACTCTCAACAAAGTCCGGGTCAAACGATGTTGCAAGGAAGTCCTCCATGGTGCAATTAGAATACAGTGATGGCAGTCGATGACACAAAAAAATACTTGGACAAATAAGCAACTTGGGAGAAGATATACATTCAAGTACAATAGTTCCTTGAAGAATACTCTTTGTGAATATAAATTTCTTTTGGGATAGGTTGTTTCTTCACTTATAATTACTAATAGAGTATAGAACAAGTCAGTGTGCAGTCGGATGTGTTAAACATCCCTCATGTTCTTTTGTTGTAGGCCTACAATAGCCACGTCCACTTCATGACGGCAAGAAGCTATATTGAGAAGTCCGTAATGTAGCTTGCGTTGCAAAATCCAATGCACATTTACACTCCTCAAAAATATTTTACTTAAAAATGTACAGCCAACACCTTAGACGTCATCACAACTCAACAAACAAAGAATTGAAGATGAGGGGCTAGTGCGAAAGGCACCTACTATAATTGCTACTTCAACATAGGAACCGAATATGGTAAGCGAGAACAAAATGAGGTCCCTGTGAAGTGTGACCTATTTTCCACTTAGAACACAGAGTGGAATAATCAAATTGCTAAGGAGAGGTTTTTTAAAGCAATTTGTCTTCAAAGCTAGTTTATATAAATGTATAGTGAACCTTTTAGTTCAACACAAGTAGCTTGGCTAAAATACAACTGTAATGATCTCAAACAGGGTGACTAAAGAACTGGCTCTCATCCAAAGAAAGTAATGCCGCTACTTCCTATGAGAAAACGTTTCGACGGTCCTTATTTACAAAATTCATTTCTTATTCAGCCGTCTCCAATCATCAAGTGCTCTCTCTACAGAGAAAGCATTATGAAGTGAGTGGACCCACTTGTAGCCCTTTCTTGGATCTTTTCTTTTTTAATCCTTTCATATAACTTGAAGGTGGTAGTTACTGTTTTTGCATGACCAGATTCTTTAGGGATGTATTCTGATGTAGTGCTCATCAAAGTTCTATATGTCTTCCTACATTTTGATTTCTCCACTGCTGTATGAATTCGTTTTTAAATTTTCAATGAATTGAATGAAACTACCTACAACAAGAACGTTCACTGGAAGTACACAATAATGCTTCTCTCCCATCTCTTAAGGTGAAAATTGTTTAATGAGCACTTTGGAGATTGACTAAGGGTGAGACTGGTAACAATGTGTCCAATGCATATCTATATGTGTTTAGTACCAACCTTTCATTTAAAAAATAATTCACAACACTAGTAGAAAATTCATTTTTTCTGTTGATTTTTTGGTGTTGATTTGGGTCACTTTTCTGTTGATTTGAACAGTAATGTTCAATTCAACAGAAAAATCGAATTTTCTACTAGTGCAATGAATTGATGATAAGACTAATGTGGACTACTGTCCAAGTGAGAGGCACACATTGCATTCATGGGAGCCTAGGCAATCCTACAATTTTCCTTCTCGAAGAACATAGAAAATATTTATAGTGCATGATGTGGGAATACGGAAACTCCAAATAGTTAGGAAATAAAATAGAACTAGAATAGAGTAGTCCAAAATTTTTGAAATTTTTTGTTAGTACATAGGAATCTGGGTCAACTTCAAACACTTTGGGATTAGTTGGTACTCGGATTAATAAGACTGTTAAAACTGGTTAAACTTATCCAGTGAAGGACGGATTCCAGAAGACGGAAGTCCGGATCCAGGAGGCCTACAAGCTAGACTTCCAGCATAGGTAATCTAGGGCACCGTTATGGGAACAGTCTCATGGCCATTCCCCTTGAGAATTGTCGGTTGAACGACGGGTACTTAAGGAGTCTTGGCCTTCATTCTTATCTCTCTGTTTTTGCCATCTTCTTGTGCGTGCTTAGTGTGTGAAAGTGTGGTGGATTAGGACCGTGTTAGGGAGAGAATAGTGAGGTCAGTGCCGATTGCACCTGAGTAGTTGGTCGGTGAGCCATGGCGGGACCAACTCGGATGCTTTGTCCGTTTATCCCTTCTGACTCGGACTTACTGAAACAACTAGCGGTAGACTTGGAAACAATAGAATGCACCGGATTGTTGAAGCACCCTTGGAGCTTAAAGAGTAATGAGATGATTGCGGAGCTCGTAGCTGGACCTCTGAATCAATACCAGTTGACCGTCAGGGGATGACCCGGTTCTTGGATGGAAGACATGTGGGCAAAGGTGTATCATTCTGGAAGGCCGGATTAGGGTTAGCCTCTTGAAGGAGAAGCCTGTCCAAGTTAGGTTCCAATGTTTGGCGCACGCCACAGAAGGGCACAGCATTAACGATTGTATAGATGATAATCATAGACGAATGTTGGAGATTTTGATCCCGATCATGTATTCGGAAAAGCCAACCCGGGTTATGGTTAGGGTGGCTAACATTATTTTCGGAGCAATGGAAGGTAGAGTCGTGAATAGGGGGAATCTCATCTTGGATGTAGTTTCTAAACTAGTGACGCATGCTAGAGTGGGTCAGTCTAGTCCGCTCAGCCCGGATTGTTCCATTTGTACCACCAGAAGGAAGTTTTGAGCACTACAAAAATACAAGAGTATTTCCACGGGGAAGAGTGTTTGAAGTACAATTTTGCGGTGGAAGTCCAGCCAGATCAATAGACACAAATTGAATCCGAGGAAGAAGAATTGGAGCAACTGATTCTGCAGAAGCGGACCAAGAGACAAGAATCGACGGATCTGGTTGCGTGAGGCAAGCAAGTGATTTTGGATGAAGAAGAACACGGGCAATAGGATCCTCCCAAAACTGAATATATGAAGGAGTTTTGGTGAAGAGGACTTCATTGGGTCAACCAATGTCGGCAGGTCCACAACGAGATGTTGGACTATATCACCAATACCATGTCACTATTGGGAGTGGAACAACCGGAGCAGATGGCGGACGTGATCCGGCAAAGGGCGGATCTAAAGGTGCTGCGAGAGAAGGAGGAAGAAATCCGGAACTTGGAAAAGGACAAATCAGGCCTCCGGAAAACGAGTGACTAGACTAGTAGGGGAGCTGGACGCAACGAGAACAAGGGAATCCAAAGCCTACCAGCTCGTCCGGAGTTTGACCACTTTGGTAGCACAGTCGGTGGAAGTGGTGATGAAAGCTAACCTCTTCACCAACAAATTGTTAAGTGAAGGTAACCCTTCCGGATCGAATGTATTGAAGGTACTCATCGACTACTAAATGCGCATGGAGAAGGTGCTGGTGGAGATGCGTCAATTGTTGGGGTATCTTGATCCAGATAAAGCCTTAGACCTTCCGAGTATTTTGAATGAGCCGAAAGTTGCCAACTTCATGGAGACTCCGGCTAAGACGGTAAGGCCGGATCAAACTCCTATTAGGGGGCAAGAGATGATAATTGACAAAATCGGTATACCTCTACTGATAGGAAAGGAGGGAGCTGGAACATCCGTTCCAGTGAGGACGAAAGCCCCAATGTTGCAGGTGGATACATCAACTCCGAAAAAGGCAGGAGTTTCCAATCCGGGAACAAAGATCACCTGCTACCCTTCCACCCTTTTAGCCCGGCCGATTGGAACTGCACTCTTCACAACACCAAAGTCGGTCGTCCGCCATCACATAGGTGAGCATTCGGGCGCCATCGCAAATCTAGCCCATATCCATCCGGTTGGCTTTGCACACATGGAGCAGGCTTCTCCACCGATCAAGGCCAAGACAACCCGAGTGGAGCTCTTGGACGATGAAGAGGAATGCAAGACTAGAGTAGAGTTGGAGGACAATGCCACGCCACCTCAAAGGCGCCAGATTTTGACCTGGGCACAAGCCAATAGCACGCCGGTGAAGTCGCCTCCGACCAAGGCAAGGAGCAGCATGAAGAAATCAAGGAAGAAATAGTTAGTTTGTTAGTTGTTTGTGTGTTATTTTTTTGAATTCGTACTGCCTTGGCTTTTTTGGTGGTGGGACTCGATTTTGGATTTTTAGAAGGCCATTGGCTTGGATTTTTTGGTTATCTTGGAAGGTAGTGTGATTGGTCATCTTGATTTTGGAGTGTGCCCTTTTTGCTTTTTGTCTTTTTGTTTGTGTTTTAAAGGAAAGGCAGGCTTGTTCCCCTCTCATTCCATCCCAACCCATTAGAGTGCATTTGTTTATGTTCTTTAGCTTTCTTTAATTTGTGACCACTTAGTGGATTTTTCTGATTCCGGCTATGTGCACAAATGTGTTGGATTGTTCATGAGAGTATTGAGGTGTGAGGAAGACGGGTGAGGAGGAGTCCGGATCTGAGGCAACCAGGTTTGATCGATAGGGTGCATTTGCGTGAAAGATCTAGACTTGTGAAAGAAGATTAGTGCACTTTGCTTTTAAATTGCTGGGATAGTAATCTAGAAGGAGTAGAGTGAATGCAAGTCCGGAACTCAGGAACGGTTTTGTGCGGAGGTAAACAACCGCCAGCAGAATATTTCCCATCTTCAAAAGATTGCCAAGTACCAGATCAATCTAAATTCAAGAATACACGCTTTCCTACTGGTTTCGAGTGCTTTGATCTATCATTGTAGTAAAGGTGTTAGGGAATAAATTCTAAGTGTCCTGCTTTCGGGAAAGGCCTTTCGAGGAGCTGTGAGGATTGCTGTCTTTCTCTTCCCTACTACAAAATCGAAAGTAGTTTGTGTGTGTGTGTGTGTTTGAATGTGAGACTTACAAGTGGTGAAGTCCCTACCCCTCTTAAAAGATCAATAGTAGATCCCTGAGGATAAAACAGGGGTATATAAAATCGGAGTATGACTAGAAGTAACTGGAATCCGGACAAGGACAGATCTGGATTGGAATTTGGAAGGAATTGTTATCTGGAAAGAGAGCAAAGACGTGATTGCTTGGGTGTTTTTGATGAGACCCGGACATCCTTAGTTTGCGTTAACGTAGTAGAATTCCTTGGGACAATATTTTGTGTTATCTCACCACATTTTCTGTGTTAAGGATACTTACCCCTAGACTGCGCGTACAACACATAAAAACATACAAAACCTTTTTGGTAGCTTCCTCTTCTCAGTTTGTTGTGGCATCAAAGACCGCACGGATTTACATTGTTTAAAACTGCAAACTATAATTGTTGTAGTTAGTGGAACATTTGTGCAATTAATCTTCTAGAAGCTTGTTTTGCTGCACTTCCGAGGTTTATATAGATACAGTAAGACCTCTATCTACCTCTAGATTGGGTAGCTGGCACTTCCAATGTGTGAGTGTTTATGGTTGAGCTTTGAGTTTGAAGTATGTGAACTGTTTGCTGAACTTCACAAAACCTTGTATTTGTAGTTCTTGCTAGAGTTACATGGAAAATTAAACAAAACAAATGGAACAGGTCAGTTTAGAGTAAATTAGGATAGCATTGTAGAAGACTAAAGTAACAGGCTTTGAATTGCACAATTCAGCAATTCACAATGATTGAACATGGTTTTCCGTATGAGCAAAAAATAAAAAAATGTGAGATCCCATTGCTGGTGAATAGGGGATTCTAGATTGTTGTAGATTTTAATAATTGGACACCATTAGAATGAACTTCAAATTTTGAAAGTGATAAAAATAGGGGGACACAGTGTAAATGATGATATAGTTGTATGAATAGCGGGCGACTACTTTAGGCAAAAATCTCCTTTGCGTGATTTTAGTGAACGTGCAAGTGCAGGTGTAATACCCAAAGTCTCAGTGGGAACTACATTCCAATGAAAGTTTAACCCTCAAAGTTAGTAGACTTTGCACTTTTTGAAAATGCTCTATGACTGCGTTTTGCATGATATTAAACAATTTTCATGATCTATACATTGTTTTGAATATGTAAGCATTACATATTTTTCTATTGTGGATTGGAAATATATAGACAATATTTCATAAACATCCACTGTGCAAATAGTAAGATATTAGCACCTGATTTGAATTCCACCCTTAGTTTCTTAACTCTTGTTCTAATTGGTTAAGTTCCATCTCACAAACTTTTTGCTCAGCAATTAGTAGATTCTACTAGTTGTTTCACAAAATGTTGAAGGAAAAACTTTGGAATTCACACAAATAATTTCAAATCACAGAATTTTTGTATCCATATTTTGAAAAAGAAGGTGGTTGAAAGGTGGTCGCAAGTGATTGAAAAAGAAAGGCGTGTTAATATGTTTGAAAATATGGAATTGTGAATGACTGAGTAATAGAGTTGCAAAATTCTAATGTACATGGTATTATTGTAGTAATATGCTAAAAACATGCAGTGTTTTCTTAAAAAAAAAAAATTTTTAATTGAGAGAAGAGAAAGGACTTCATAGTTCATTTTAGAACAAGGTTGTCAGGACATCCGAATGCTGACCTTCGGACGTCCCTGGGCATTCGGACCACGACCCATTGTCCACTGGACGGTTGGATTAGGAGGTCAGACGCGCCTTCGAACAAAGGGTCCGAGGTCAGACAAGCCTTTGGACAGCCGGTCGGAGGTCCGACGGGCCTTTGAAAGGATAGTTTAGGGTTGGACGAGCCTTTGGAAGGATAGTTTACGGTCGGACGGGCCTTTGGACTAGCGGTTGAAGGTCGGACAGGCCTTTCGGTGGGACATCTGAGGTTGGACGGGCCTTTGGACAAGGCGGACGGGAGGTCGGCCGGCTGGTCGGTCGGTTGGGCTCAAGCGGACAGGCAGTCAGCCGTCTAACCGTCGGACCGTCAGACGACTAAAATATACCTCATAATAAATCATTGGAAAGGTATTGTCAAGAGCTTTCCAATGGTATATTATGGATCCAATTTGGAAAAAAAACTCCGATGGTGAGAACTTTTTAAAGATTAAGGTCAGATGGGTGTTTGAACAAGTGGTCAAACGCAAGGTTAGACGGCCGGTCGGTTGGTCGGGCTCAGGCGGACGGCTAGTCAGCCGTCTGACTGTCTAATTGTCCAAAGACTAAAATATGCCTCATAATATTTTATTGGAAAAGTATTGTCGAGGACTTTCTATTGGTATATTATGCGTCTAATTTGGACAAAAATTGGGGTTGGAAGGGTGGTTGAATAGGAGGTCGGACGAGCGGTCAACCGTCCGACTGTGTGACCGTTCAATGACTTAAATATGCCTTATAATATACCATTGAAAAGGTATTGTTGACAGCTTTTCAATGATATATCATGTATCTGATTTGAACAAAAACTACGGTGGTGGGATCCCTCCAAAAATTTGGTGCTAATTAATAGTGTAATTTTTGTAATCTTGTAATCTTTATCTGTACTTAAAAAGATCAAGTTCGTCATTATTTAGTTAGATAGGTGGCTTGCTTCCAATTGGATTATCAAAACTTTTGTATGCTTGATTTAAATTATATATTACTAAGACTCCGACCATATATTTTTCCCTCTTTCAATTCAATCAATATTATAATAGATACTGTAATCTCTAAGGTTAGAAAAGTATTATAACTTTCTAATTGTAAAATCATTTGTACATGCACTATTTTTTATTGCTACCACATTTCTTTGGCTATAAGATTGTGGCATACATTAATATTCTATTTATGCTAATTTTTTTGTTCCTATTAGTTGAAATTGACAATAGTACTGGAATTATTTTGTGAAGTTAAAAAAACTATTTCTTAAGATGAAACCTACTTGTATTCATTGAAGTATGACATATTTACCCCAATCATTAGTTTGAAGGTACCCATACTACAAAGTGACATTGTATAAGATTTTAGAATGTAGCATTGTCTTAAATGTCAAATGATGAGGTGATGACATTAATATATGTTAAAACGTGTGTTGTAAAATTTTGAAAAAATCCACAATGCATGTATAATGAGTTGCAATGAGTTACAATGCATTGCTTAAGATAGAATGAGTCACTTATTATGGCAGGCATTATATGGCCGGCATACGCACCCTTGATTCTTAACATGACCCACAATCAAGAAAATCATAAACTAATTTTGGACCAAGAATCCCCCCGTCTTTCTAAAAATCCACATTATAAATCCAATGTTTTACCTAGACCTTTGAATAGACTCATAAAATTCACCATGACAATATATTCCAAAATACAAATATTAATTATTTATGTGAATGATATTCAATGCCATCATTACTTAGATTACAAGCATTTAAGCATTTTTCTTTGTTCAATTATAATCTACTAATTTACTCCAATGAAATCCATATTCTCTTTTGAAGCACAAGAATGCAATTATTTTGAAAAATCAATCAATATTATATAATGTACATATTTGGTCTTGAAAAAATTCACGAGCTCATGTAGGGATGGATGATTCTCTATTTCTCCAATATAGCACCATCTAATAAAAGTATAAAATTGATTGTACAATTCTAGTTTAATAGTATTGATCCTTTGAATTTGATATGCACCCTAAGCCCAAAAAAGCTTTCCAATGGTATATTATATGTATTGTTTCAATAAAAACTCCGATGGTGAGAACCTCTCAAAACTTGGGGTCGGACGCGAGGACGGACAATCAGACGATCAGACGACTGACTGCCCGTCCTACCACCCGTCTGATCTCTTGTCCACTCCCCTGGCCTCATAATGGACAAAACATTACATAATGTTCAATTTGGCCAAAAACTCTAACGATGAGATCCTTCCAAAGATTGGGGTCGGACTGTCAGTTGGATGCGAGGTCGGACGCGGTCCGACCTCAATCTTTGAAAGTTTCTCATTGTTGGAGTGTTTTGTCCAAATTGAACGCATAGTATACCATTGGAAAGCCTTCGAAAATACCTTTCCAATGGTGTATTATAAAGTAGATGTTAATGGTCGGACAGTCAGACGGTCGGACAGCTGACCGCCCGTCCGATCACCCGTCTGGCCTATCCAACTGCCCATCCGACTTCTTGTCCACCCCCCTAGCCTTGCGTTCAACTTCTTGGCTTGCCCATCCGTCCAGCTTTCCTCATAACAACTATTTGCTCGTCCACCCAGTCGTCCACCTCTACTAAAAACATTGGATTCTCAAACGCACAAAGTTGCTTTCAAAGAATGCTATTCATTGCTATAAGCATCTAATGTATTTTAATATATACAAAAAAAGATAAGTGAAATTATTCTTCTACGAATTTAAGCCTATAGTCTAAATGCTATACCTCAAATCTTATATCCTAAATCCTATACCCTAAATCCAAAACTTTGAACCTTACATAATTTACCAAAAACATTGGTGGAATGAGCAAAATATATTTGGCCTTCAAATCCCTTTAAATGTCATTATCAAAATATACTACATATGAACCTCACGGATTTATTCATTTATATTTCCAATGTGTTCTTTGTTTTCTTCATCAATTATTATGTACCAATATATAAAGTAAAACATGCAATTATAATCTAAAGTATTTCTTTAAGTTTTGTTATAAACTGCATTAATAGTTTGAAACACCAAAGTAAACAATCTAAATACAATACAAGCAATTATACTTTATTATTATTGTATTAGGAGATGCTATTAAAAAAGCTTTAAGTACTTCAATGTAATTTAATGTAATTTAATGTAGTTCAAAAATTAAATATTGCATTCATACAACCAAAATATAATTGAAGTTATTTTCCTACATTCTAAATTGTAAACCGTCAATAGTATATCCCATACCAAAAGTATTGCTGCTTTGGTAGTAAAGAAGGTGATTGACCTTGAAATATGATAACCCCTCATGTACAACAATTATGGACCTCATTTATGTACATATTTGTTATGTACTTCTACATCAAGAATAATATCATCAATTCATCTTGTTGTAATATGCAAATGTGAAACATGCAATTCTGATTTGAAGGATTACTCCAAATTTGGGCTTAGGGTGCATATCAAATTCAAAGGATCAATACTATTAAACTAGAATTGTACAATCAATTTTATACTTTTATTAGATGGTGCTATATTGGAGAAATAGAGAATCATCCATCCCTACATGAGCTCGTGAATTTTTTCAAGACCAAATATGTACATTATATAATATTGATTGATTTTTCAAAATAATTGCATTCTTGTGCTTCAAAAGAGAATATGGATTTCATTGGAGTAAATTAGTAGATTATAATTGAACAAAGAAAAATGCTTAAATGCTTGTAATCTAAGTAATGATGGCATTGAATATCATTCACATAAATAATTAATATTTGTATTTTGGAATATATTGTCATGGTGAATTTTATGAGTCTATTCAAAGGTCTAGGTAAAACATTGGATTTATAATGTGGATTTTTAGAAAGACGGGGGGATTCTTGGTCCAAAATTAGTTTATGATTTTCTTGATTGTGGGTCATGTTAAGAATCAAGGGTGCGTATGCCGGCCATATAATGCCTGCCATAATAAGTGACTCATTCTATCTTAAGCAATGCATTGTAACTCATTGCAACTCATTATACATGCATTGTGGATTTTTTCAAAATTTTACAACACACGTTTTAACATATATTAATGTCATCACCTCATCATTTGACATTTAAGACAATGCTACATTCTAAAATCTTATACAATGTCACTTTGTAGTATGGGTACCTTCAAACTAATGATTGCGGTAAGTATGTCATACTTTAACCCCTAAAGGACCAACATGCGTTTTTTGACCGTATACAAATTTTGGGCAGGTTTGTGTGACTCGAGTTATCTATATTTGAGGCTAAAATTTTAATAGAAGGTGGAAGCAAGGAATGTCTTCATATTTACCAAGTTTCATGACGTTTCAAAATACAAGTCCAAAGTTGTGACCTAATATGTTACTTTTTTTTTTAATTGGGCAATTTGGGAAAATAAAAAAAATCATTTTTTCCAAATTTTTTTTTTCAGTTTAGTTCTTTACATTTATATATACTTAAAAAGCTTTGAGTCATTCCATTTCAATCAATGAGTCAAAAGTTATGAGGGTTTTTGAATTGTGGGTAGTTATAGATTCTCTACTCAAAAAAAAACTTTAAAGTTGTTTATTTAACTCAATTTTCAATATTTATGGAAAAAAATAAAATCCGAGGATGTAGACTGATTATTACAACATTACAACCATTGGGATTGGCATTTTTAGATTCCATGATTCAAATTTTATCAATTTAGTATTTTGAATAATTTTCTACTTCTTTCTACTTCCTATTTTTTTCCTATATTTTGTACAATTCCAAATGATGTGAAGTTTTTCAAGCATATAGACAACTTGTTTAGGAAACTAAATTCAAAGAAGCACCACCTTTATTGGTATTTTTTCATTGAAAAATAAGCTTACAAAGTGTAGCTGCCCGATTTTTTGCAGGATTGAAAAAATAGTTTTCAAGACTTTGAATGCTTATATCTTTTGATCCACACGGTCAAATTTTCTGAAAATTTTACCACATGGTTTCAAAATATCATACTGCAAGATCCTATGGTTACATGTTTCAAAAGATGTTTTTTTCCAAAAATTTGGTAGTTGTATTAGAAATGGCAGTTTTGGAGTGTTTTTGGTGATTACATAGTCATTAAACTTTAGGGGTTAATGATTACAAGTAGGTTTCATCTTAAGAAATAGTATTTTTTGAACTTCACAAAACAATTCCAATACTATTGTCAATATCAACTAATAGGACCAAAAAAATTAGCATAAATAGAATTATCAATGTATGCTACAATCTTATAGCCAAAGAAATGTATGAGCAATAAAAAATAGTGCATGTACAAATGATTTTACAATTAGAAAGTTATAATACTTTTCTAACTTTAGAGATTACAATATCTATTATAATATTGATTGAATTGAAAGAGGGAAAAATATGTGGTCAGAGTCTTAGTAATATATAATTTAAATCAAGCATACAAAGGTTCTGATAATCCAATTGGAAGCAAGCCACCCATCTAACTAAATAATGACGAACTTGATCTTTTTAAGTACAGATAAAGATTACAAGATTACAAAAATTATACTAATAATTAGCACCAAATTTTTGGAGGGATCCCACCATCGGAGTTTTTGTCCAAATTGACTGCAGGATTTATCATTGAAAAGCTCTCAACAATATTTTTTCAATGGTATATTATAAGGCATATTTAAGTCATCGGATAGTCACACGGTTGGATGGTTGACCGCTCGTCCGACCTCTTGTTCAACCACCCTTCCAACCCCAATTTTTGAAAGGTTCTCACCGTCAGAGTTTTTGTCCAAATTGGACGCATAATATACTAGTAGAAAGTCCTCGACAATACTTTTCCAATGATTTATTATGAGGCATATTTTAGTCTTTGGACGATTAGACAATCGGACGGCTGATCGACCGTCCGACCTCAATTTTTGAAAGATTCTCACCATTGGAATTTTTCTCCAAATTGGACCCATAATATACCATTGGAAAGCCCTCGACAATACCTTTCCAATGATATATTATGTGGCATATTTTAGTCGTCATATGCTCAGACGGTTGGACAGCTGACTGCTCGTTCAACCTTGCGTTTGACTTCATGTCTGACCTTGCGTCCGACCTTAATCTTTGAAAGAATCTCACCATTGGAGTTTTTTTCCAAATTGGACGCATAATATACCATTGGAAAGCTCTCAACAATACCTTTCCAATGACTCATTATGAGGTATATTTTAGTCATTGGACAATCAGACAATTGGATGGCTGACTACCCGTCCGCTTGAGCTTGACTGACTGGTTGATTGTTCGACCGCACATCTGACCTTGCGCCCGACCTTGCGATTGACTTTGTGTTTGACCTTATGTCTGACCTTATGTCTGACCTTACGGCTGACCTTGCGTCCGACTTCTTGGCGGACCGACTGGCCGACGCTTAGCGCTCGCCGACCGCCAGACATCTACCGCTGCGTTTGGTCGTCTGGACATCCGGATGTCCAAATCTTGGACATGATTTTTCCCCGGACGTTAAAATGTGACAACCCTGTTTCAGAAGGCACTTTCTATAAAACCTCACAAACACTAGTTCTTCAGTAATTTCATTTGAACTACTAAAATGGAATAGT
Organism: Neckera pumila; assembly: GCA_963969595.1. Classification (NCBI taxonomy): domain Eukaryota; kingdom Viridiplantae; phylum Streptophyta; class Bryopsida; order Hypnales; family Neckeraceae; genus Neckera; species Neckera pumila. Next base: position 6,861,602 of record OZ018418.1, read on the forward strand.
TAAAAGCTTCTCACATACAAATATGTTTAATAAATCAATTTCAAGTTGTTTTTTCCGAGTGAAGTAGGTTTCTTTATCTTGGCCGGAGTGCCCACATAGAAAGAAAAGTAACAAACTACCTCATAACTTTTGACTTCCAATTCTAGCTAAAAAAATATAGCAAAAAATTTAAAATTATTGTTCATTTTTTTTTTGTTAATGATATAGATAATACTAAAATCTTATCAACAAATGTGCTCTTCGTAAAATAGAAAGCTAAAATCTTATAATATCTATATCAATTTTTCCTGAATTATAATTGTATGAGTTTAAATTAGACATGTTCAAGATCATAATATAGAAGAAAATACAACAATATTTCATACAAATTTAAAGATTAGAATGTTCGATCATGAGGGTGTTGTGAACCACCATGTTGGTTCACTTTTTAGATTGTCGAAAATATAAATATTATGTATTAAATTCCAAGTCCGGAAGTGTTAGGACAACTGATTAAGCGATGATCACAATTTAGGAAGTCTTCCATGAGATAGGAATAAAAACTTTGGAGACTTAGGTTGGAAATCTAGAAATACAATTAGGAGAAAGTAATGGGAAAAAATCTAGGAAAAAAATGGGAATTTAAAACTAAAAAGACCTTCAACAAGAATTGATAAAGTAACCAAATTAGGCAAATGATAAATTGTTTAGAAAACTAAAACAAAATCCTACAAGTCGAAAATGACATTAGAGAAAAATTAGAAACCGAAAAGAAGTACTAAATATAAAAAAAATAAAAGTGAAAACCAAAAAATGGAAAGTAAAAAATTAAAAAAATTGAAATGAAAATGAAAACCAAAATCCTACAAGTTGGAATGAAACTAAAAGTAACTTGAGAACCACAAAAAAAAATAAGTATGAAAAAATGCAAAACAAGTTAGTAAACTTAAAACTACTACTAGAATACTAGGATAGTGGTAGAAACACTAATATAGGGTCAAAATAGTAAAATTGGGGAAAAAACAGTAATTTAGGGGGGTTTGCACTAAATTAGTGCATTTTACAATAAATTAGCGATTTAATTGTAAATTAAGGTGGGATGAATGTGATTAGGAAAATTAGTCATTAGGGTGTAGGTTATAGGAAAAAATTAAGGTTCCAAGCTTTCTCTCCCTCAACTTTTGGGTATATGTGTGTTTTGAGAGCTTGGTGCAAAATGACAAGAAAAATGAGCAAAAAATGGTTAGGAAGACTAGAGAATTGAGTTAAGGATAAAACTTAAGCAAATTGTTGAATAGGTCACTTGTTTATGAGCAAAATGGGTGAAAATCTAGGGTTTTGGAAGTTAGCTTGAAGGCTGATTTTGAGATTATGGAAGAATTTCAGGGGTTTTATGGCTTGAATGGGATGATTGTGTACTTTGGGCATGGGCTGTGAAACAACAAGTAAAAAATTGAGGGTTTTGAATTAGATTATGGACTAAATTGGAGAATTAGCAAGCGAATTTAGGGTTTTGGGTAGGGAGATGGAGGACGCATCACCCACCTGGTTGCAGCTGCTGTGCAAAGCGTCCATGGAAAAGATTAGTGTCTTGGAGCAATCCTGGGAGTTTGGTTGCTTAGATGGGAGGGATTAATTTCAAGCTCAAGAAGACCAGGCATAGGAGAATTTCTACCAATACAAATCAAAGACAAAGGAGCTCAAAGGACGAGAGGCTCACGAGCTGCAGTAGGGCGCGAGATTGGGCACAAGACAAAACAAGGCCAAGATAAATTCAACCCAACGTTCGAGAAGGAAAAGGGGGCAAGACAAGGTTGCAGGACCAATCACTTGCAAGGGGAGAAAAATTTGAGGAGAACCAGGGAAGTCTGAACCAAAAGCTAATGACAACCACAAGTTGGAGTGCTAGAGATCTCAAGTGGGGTCGGCCAATGGAGGAAAATTTCAGATGATAGCTTGAAGGAAATTCACCACAAGAAGGCGGACGAGAGATTCCTTGGGAGAAACAAGATTTGAGGGATTCAAATCCACGCAGCTACAGCGTCCAGGATTGGAGCGGAGGAAGAACAAGAAATCAAGAATCATCAGTGCAAATCCCAAGGTGACAAGTCCAGCTACTGATTGGTGACGTTGTTCTGCCCTTGCTGGTTATTTTATTTTCATTTTATTCTGCAGTTGGAACTGGTGGAAGAGGGGGGAGAAGGATTCAGTAAGTTAGGTGGTAAAAAATCCAGCCATAGCAAGGACACTATTGGGATGACAAATACATGGCAGATGGTTAATTGTATAAAGTAGGATTTTGCATGGCATTACAGATTGAAAGTGATTTGATTACTACAACACTCTAATCAAAAGTGGTTTCCACCATACATGGATGTTGATGTTGCATGAACCATAAACCATTAGTTGTTGGAGGAGTTAAGTGAGTGTGATTGCCTTGGTTAAATGTCCATGTATGACTAGGAATGCTTGGAGGTTGTTCAAATTGAAATGTGGGAATTAAGTTGATGGATAATGGAAATGGACCTATGGAGTTAAAAAGAGCACTAAATTGGGTTAATTGTATGTGAAAGTGATAGTTTTGGAGAAGTTAGTTTGTGCTGGAATTCTTTTTTAGGGCCCTAATTCACCTATTGTGGAGTCCTAAATTGTAAATTTGGAAGTGGTTTAGTCATAGGAGGTTAATATAACCATCTAAAATATGTATCCGGAAGACATTGGGATTTTAGGTCACGTATTTGGGTGATTTAGGGGTGTTGCCCCCTTTTCACTCTATTAAAAACTAACCAAAAAACATCATAGGAGTCTATTGCTTGGAGGCGTGTAGATCAGGGTCCCATACACTTCTCCTCAGCCCAACTTTGTGGAGGGTTTTTGCTTCACGGTGAAAATCACTCACAGGTGTTCAAATTGTGAAAGTGATTTCATATATCTAAATCCCAAAAGTTCAAATGCATTCTGGCTCTGAAAACACTAGAAATTACCAATTCTGCTACAATCAAACCAAAAAATATTTTGCCTTCAAAATCCAACCGTTGGATCTTGTACTACAATTGACATAGTTAATGTGAAAAAATTACTTGAACTTTGACCGTTTGGATTGGAAGATATTTGCATTTGAAGTTTGGAAAAAAAGCGTATTTGAAGTTTGTTTTGCAATTTCTGATGACTTTTTGGCGTTTTGTAGTTTTCCCTTGCACTACACACCATTAGATTGAAATTTATTAGGTCAAACATTTGAGTTGAGAGTTTGGGATAAAAATTTCAAAATGTCATAACAAGAATTTTGTATTTTCAAAAATTATTATGTAGAAGTAGGTCCACAATTCAAATAAACAATAAATCATGAATAGCTCTTAGGTGGAATTAAAACACCAAAATCCCAATGGTGTGGTTGTTTTTGAAAACAAAATAAAGCTATTTAGGAAAAATATTTGACAAAATTTTGAAATTGCTTTCTAATATAAATTCTAAAAATTGTTTTCCGAATAAAATGCTTAGGTTGCCCAAAAAATGATATAGTCTATAACTTTTTCATATTGAGTCCCAATAAAATGAATTGAACCTTCAACTATAAACAAGAACATAATTGCCTAGAAGAAAAATTAAATAAAGCCATAAAAAATTTCAATAGCTTAATTTAACTAACCGGCGAGTTGCTTTTTTGACTTTGAGAGGCATAAACTTTGCTAATGGGGGATGACAATATAAAATAGTTTTTTTAAGACTATTATTAATTAGCTTTAATAAAAATTTCAAAAATCAAGCCAGAATTTCAGGGCAAACCAGGCTACCTAAAATCCCTAATGTCCCCCAAGGGGACTATGGGACTTTAGGGGTTCATCTTCTTTTCACATGTTAAATCTCAGAACTTGGTAACCAAACAAATAAGAGGTGAAAGGGCGTGGAATGCAGAAACTTAATCAATTGGTGACCTCCTAGAATGATTTGAACAGTTTATTTAAATGAAATTAATACGTGTATTAGGAATTGGAGTTTTGGAGCAATTTTGGTGATTAAACCATCAAAAAATAGAAGGGACTAACAGCGGTACAATTGCAGTTGGATGGCTGTTCAAAAGTGTAGATGAAAAAAATCCTATAGAGAGTTATCTTTATTTTCCCCATGCAGTATGAAATCTTAGAACCAATAAAGTATCATTGTGCCCACGTTCATATAGGATGAAAGCCATAAGGATGTGATACATTTTTTTCAGTTTTTGGACATGCATTTTCCAAGGAATCGTAATAGTTATTTTAGTGGTACAAACTGGGTCAGTCCATTAGAAATATCAAAAATGACATATCTTTTTATTACTTTTGGAAAGAAAAATTGAAACATTCATGCGAAGTTACAAAAAAATGCTTCAACTTTCAAGTACAAGAGGTCTTCTTCACCCCCTTGTGCTTCAATATCTTGAAGGAGCGTTTTAATAAACGTCCTCTGAGTCGTTTGGGAATACTGCTGTATTTTGTGATGCTCTCTAGTAAGTGCCTCTCTCAATTGTTGCTTCTCTAACCGGTTCAATGTCAAGCATATCAGGCTGCAAACCAACAAACTCTGCATCATTACAAACTTCAACAACAATTGATATGGCTACAAGAATGAGTAGTTCTACACAACAACCTCGTATGTCTGATCTTCAAACAACCTTCCATCCGCGTCTATGAAGATCATCTGAGAAAAAAAACTGTTGGCAATGCAGGGGAATAGCGAATGAATTGGCGTGCACCTTTCCATCAATGTGGTTGAAATTTGCTACACCAAAACTGTCAAAATCTTATATGATGTTTGGATAGCAATTATCGCGCAAGGCTTTGACCCAATCGCAAAGCAAAATAGTAGTGCAATGATTCCAATAGTCCAACTCCAGTATTTCCTCAATGTAACCCACATATTCATCAATGCTTTTGATGGATCTTCCATTGCAAATTCCCCAACAAAATTGGCGGGAAAAAGATGCAGCAACGCCTGAATCTTGTGTTAACAAGGCAGCTTCATTGCTACGAATACGGAAATGCATTCCATATGAATATATTTGACGTTGGAAGGTTGCATAACGCTTGGGGGGCTGTGCATAATGCAATACATTGTTGTAAACATGTTCTCCAGCAATCTGAGCATCCCTCATTTTTGATCAAAACCAATCAGCAAACAATGGCAGCTCATTCAATTAGGAAGGATATCTGGGCACAATTGCTGGACAACATCTACGGGATTCCAATCAAAAGCCTCTCGTTCTTTGCATTGTTGTCCCTTCGCAAGTATGTACTTACTACACGGCATATTCAAACAGTTATGTCAAGTGATGAAGAAGACATTTTTAGAAAATAACATTATATAGCATATACAGTGTTGGATGAGGGAACACAGTCAACAACGTTTGGAAACAACATAATACAAAGAATGGGAAGAAATGACTTCAACTCAATTCATTAGTAAGTAGGCAGGACTTTGCTTTATAGTTCTACAGTTGAAAATAAAAATGTTGTAATAAGCACTACAAAAAATGACATCATTCAGATTGAACTAATGAAGAGGTTGTTGTACTCTCACCAGTCTTGCAAAAAGCTAGCATTGTCCAACACAAAAGAATGGACATGATTGTGAACTTCATCAAATAGTTTTTTGAATCTGATGTAATTGTATATTGAGTACCTCATCATTCATGGGGACATCTTCCATTAAGCCACACATGGTGTGTGGTGCCTGTGTATTGCTTCATATATTCTGTGCAAAAACCTAACGCATCCTCCATGCGGTATCCTTCTGCAATGTTGCCTTCTGGATGCGCTTAAGCCCGTGCATGATCCTTTAAGGGTTTCATATACCTTTCAATGGGATACATCCAACGGCAATGAATGGGACCATAAACGAATAACTGTTGAACCGGATATACAGGAAGATGTGTCATGATGTTTAAAAAAGTTGGTGGAAACTCCTTCAACATGCAAGTGGCCAAAACGTCGTCTTGCATGATATCATCTTGGTTCAAAACACGTATTTCTTTTGCACATAAGTTTTGAAAGACTCTGCAAATTTTGATGATAGCCAATTGAACATTCTTATGCAGCACATTCTTCATGGCAATGGGAAGTATCTACAGAGAGTAGCAATTCAAAATATTAAAAGAGAATTGGATGGAAATCATATGAACCATAAAGTAGTGTGTATTAGAAAAGAATTCTTCAATGTTTTTCTAAATAGCATGTCATGTAGCTATGTTGATTCACATTTTATGCAACAAAAATTACTGAAATCCATTTTCAGATAATTCATTTAAAACAAAAACAAACAAACATGTTTCCTACCTTATTCTTGCAAGTGGACTTCTAACAATGAACAACGTATTTTTTGGAATCAAGATTTCTTCTCATAGTGTGAATTCAAACATCCTTTCAGGTGGTTGCATACTAGCATAGAAAAAGACAAATTTAAAAATAGCTTGAAAAGATTATGTACCTGCTGCATTAAGACATGATAATCGTATGTCTTCATGTATTGCACTTTCCCGTCACATAAATGTTTGTGAATTGAATCCACATAATTAGTAGGTGTTTCAATATTGAAAATAATTTGAATGAATTCCTTGCATTTATCAACATTCAAAATATAAGGTGCATGAAGCATGTAGTAAGCATCTTGATTGCGTCTTGGAGCTTGCAACCAAATTTCTTCCCGGGCTATTATTCATACCAATGACAATCTTCAATATGTTCTCCACCAAATTTTTTTCACAGTGCATGACATCCAATATATGGGGGGCTAATAAATGCTGATACAAGGAACAATGGTTAAGCATCATGGAGCACTAGATGCTTTTCATGTTCTAGCAGATTTTTTGATTTACCTTCTGAAGAAGGATGAAAAATTATTTTGCTATTCTACTAATTTGAACATCATGGTTCATCCAAAATGGGCTTTTAATTTTGTGTAGAGCAGAGGAGGTTCCCTTATACTATGTATGCAAAGATACTATATAGTAAATAACAAAGGAAAGTCACTTTGAACTACAGCACCGGGAGCGAAGTTTTTCATTTTAATTGACGAATCTTGTTAGAAGTACTCCTTTGGACTGTACGTGTGTTTCCAAAAGAATTGAATTTAGTGTAGGTACAATTGTCAAATGAACGTACATTTGTAGTGATTTTGGACTTCATTAGTGCAATTTGTTAATTGAGTAATGCAACCGGGACTATGATAAACACTGTACAACATTTGTAGAAACAGTACATGAGAGAATACAGCAAAGATAAAGATTTTGCAAAATAATTTATGTACTATACCAAACATAGCTCCTACAATATTTGTTCGCATTTAATGTGGTCGATCAATCTAAGTGCAACATGAAAGTACAAAGAGAAAGCGCTACGTTTTTAGAAGCAGGGGATGAACTTGGTTAGAGTGATGTTCAATAAGAAAAGTTCCTATATTGAGAAACTGCTTTGTACTAGTACAAAATGGACTACTGCTTAATATATGAAGGTGTGTCCTAATTTCAATTAATATTACACCTTCTCAATGAGTAACTTCAGAACCATGTGAAAATGAGTGGAGACGGACCACAACTAATTAGTTGTATAAGTGTACGGTGTTTGAACAAAACAGGTAGCTTGAATGACATGAGAAGAGAATGATTGCACACTATAGTTGACCACCTGGCCCAATATACAAACAAGTGAAAACAGTAATAATTGTATGACATTTGGTACGCCTTGTATTCCGGCGGATTTTTCGGTACTTTGACAAAGGACCCAAGAACTCAAGCAACAGACCCGTGAACTTGGGCGCCTCAGCTAGTGCTTCGATGCTTCAATGGCTTTCATTGTTTGAGTTTATAGTTCTTTTGTGAAGGTTTGCATTAACTTTCAGTTTCAATTAACCCCTAAAGGACCGAGGCCTTTTTTTGCCAAAAAACACTGAAAATTGCCATTTCTATAGCAAAAAATAAAAAAAATTGAAAAATGTTTTTTTTCCACATCTTGCTGTAGGAGCTTACACCTAACTAGTATGAGAGTGTATGAAAAAAAAATTCAGAATTTTTGACCACACAAATTGCAAGATATCTGCATTTAAAGTAGAAAAAACAAGCTTTTCAACACATTGTGGGATTAGATTTTGTGACTTTGAACATTTTTAACTTTATTTTTTTGCACTACAAAGTTTTGAGCTCTTAATTTTTATACTAGAGATTTGAGTTGAGAATCTAACCCAAATAAAAAAGTTCAAAAAAACTTAATTTTCATTATTAAAAAAATTGTTAAGTAGAAGTAGGTACGAGATAGAAGTAAAATCTAAAATATTCATACATTTTAGGTGGAATGAAAATGCACTAATCTCAATGGTGAGATTGTTCTAGAAAATAAACTAAAGCATGCAAGAAAAAAAAATTGAAAAATTTGAAAAATTGCATTTAGAAATGAATCCTACAAGTTATTTTTTTCAAAAAAATGCTCTAGCTACCCAAAAAACAAGAATGTCCATAACTTTCTCATACAAAGTCCAAATGAAATGAATAAAAGCTTTCTAGATAGACAAAAATATAATCTATGAGAAAAAAAATATTCAAGAAAAAAAAAAAAATGCAAATTTTTTTTGCTGCCTGCCGTCCCTTGTTTTGAGCTTATTTGGTCATAACTTTTGTTCCCGAGCACCAATTGTGAAAAAATTTATATTCCCATGAAGCTAATCAGATTTTCTACCTCCAAAAAAAGTTTCAAAAAATCAGAAGAAAATTTCAGCCCGTAGGTACTTGCCCAAAAACGCATTTGTCCCCCGAAGGGACAATGGTCCTTTAGGGGTTAATGGCAAATAGAAGACTTGGAGAGAGACGTGCCGAGTTCAAGAGGAAGGGACCTTGTGGAAGGATGGAGGATCATAATGGGATAAGGGAGGGTTTAAAAGACGGGAAAGCGGAGAGGCAACGTAAACGTAGACAGTTATTGAGGGAGAGAGAAGAAGCAGCAAGGTTGCTTGCTGTGCAGGATGAATTGGAGGTTGGAAGGGAGATGTCTTCATGACAGCTTGCAGAGGTTTTGTCCAAAATTCTGGATTTTTTCACAAAGAAGATGCAAGGTTGTCTGGAAGCATCTTTTAGGCTAAAAATTATGGAGCATTTTTTGGAGGATGAACGTATTTATCCATTTATTCCTGAGTATTATCCTCATTTGTAGGATGCAAAGGCTCAATTAGAATTCCTAAAAAACTATCAGTTGGAGTTGGACGCTGTGAAGGGTGTTCAATCGGCAGATATGCTTACTAGAAAGGTTATTCTCCTAGAAGCGGCTATATCTACCTGGGTTACAAACACCAAGGCTTTGTCACGGATTTTGAAAGTTCATCCATCCAATTTGAGGGTGGCTGTAACCCGTCGAAGTAGTATACGATTGCAAGGTTCACCTTTTGCACTTGTAAGATGTAAAAAGAGGCCACGATTGCTTGACAAGATTAAAGACCTTGTTACAAAGTGCTGGACAGCAGAGACCCATGTAAGTCCCAATAGGAAGGAAATTATACACAAGTGGATTAGTCCAAGCGCTAGAAGAAAATGAAGGGTTCTGCAACTACAAAGAGCAACTGCTTTTTGAGTTGTATGACTCATTTGCTACTGGTGCTAATTTAGAGACTACAGTTGCAGTGGACACATCGCATGTCAAATTTGTAGTTGCAAAATCTTGAGAATCCAACAGCCTACTTAAAACTTCATCAATGAACTTTTCTGACATGGTTGTTGATGTGCGACTCATTTGTGACTCATTTGTAACTTGTAGAATTTGTAGATTTTGAAATTCTAGTCTTAATGATTTGTAGATTTTAGAAATTCAAATCTAATTTTTTTATTCATTTTAGAATTTCAAATATAGCTATTTTAAGATTTCAAGAATTCAAATCTATTTTTTTTTATTTTAGAATTCCAAAGATAGCTATTGTTTAGATTTCAAGATTTCAAATCTAGCTTTTGTAGGATTTTCGAATTTCAAATCTAGCATTTTTTTAGATTTCAAAAATTGAAATATTGATGTTTTATAGATTTCATAGATTTCATAGTTTCACAAATAATATTTTTAATATTTTTAATATTCTTAAAATTCTACAAATTGTAGAAATTTTCAAATTGTAGAAATCTATATATTGTAGAAATGTATACATTGTCAAAACATTAAAACTGTATCAATGGAATTTATTACAGAAGTGTACAACAACTTACAAGTCTTATAAGTCTAATCTAATGGTACCCTTGACAATTAATATGGGACAATTGATATAAGACAATTTGGAAACAACTAAAAAACAACTAAAAAACGACTAGAATACAACTAGGGTACAACTACAGAACAACTAAAAACGACTAGAATACAACTAGGATACAACTACAGAACAACTAGAAACGACTAGAATACAACTAGGATACAACTACAAAACAACTACTAAACAACTACTGTCATTTTGTGATTGCAGTCATTTCCTAGTCGTTTTCTAGTTATTTTTTGCGACTGCAAATTGACATTGTGGATTCCAAAGAGTGTAGAGGTCTCAACATTGACAACTATGATGAAAATATTAGATGAACATTCATTCTAAATTTGAACTCAAGCACAAGTTGTAATCCTAGACTTCATTCTACAATTGCTTTGCATCTATTGCAACTAAAACAAGACATCACACTTCATTCTTTTGCAACTATTGCAACTAAAAAAATGTGCTGATGATGCAAAACAATGCCGCAAAACAATGAGGGAAGATTTGGTGCAAATAGAGAGGACTCTAGTTGCAGGATAGTTGTATTGAACACTTAGTTGCAGTTAGCCGATTGTAGTGGACATGTTTTTCTTCTAGTGAAGTATATACGACAAGCATTGCACTGACTATTTGCTTGGAAGTCAAGTACAAATCAATTTGATTGCAATGTCGCATCACCTTGTATAACTGTTGCATTGTCAAATATACAATCCTAGACATCGTTTCCATCCAATATGTATGCTTTGCATCTTATTGTATCTCTCTCAATCCTCTAAGGTCTGAATGTGTACTTTGCAATACGTTGATTACCTTAATTTTCATACACATTGTACAATTAACAGTACACAATGTACAAAGAATACCGTGGGTCTTACGATTGAGTACTTTGAAAGTCTTTGTTGTCGGGTGGTCTGCTTTGTTGGACGTTTGTACTTGACATATACTGCTGAGTATTATGGTTCAGAGTATGCTTTATACTATTGATTACCTCTTCTTATTATCTCTTTTCATTCTTCATAAATTTTTTGCATTCTTCATAAATTTTGCATTCTTGTAGGCCCCATTCTACCATTGGTTTCAGGTGGCGCACCCAAATGTGCCTATCAAACAAAGAAACTTTGAGAAACTGAAGCCTTATTTTGTTAGAGCGTGGAACAAGAGGAATGTTTGCTGTTGTAGATACCACATGGAGATTGACATGCTCAGAGAGAGGTTCAACAGGATTTGGGATGGCACAAAGGGAATCCACTTTTTAGAAAATTGCCAATGCGTGTGTGATGTGTGCCTCTTTCGACTGGAAGAAGAAGAAAAGTGTAAATCGCATTTGAAGACATATGCAAGTACAACAGCGTTATGGCAAGAGATTGTTTGCCCTAAGCTTGAGAATGAAGAGTGGCATGCTCTGCAGTGTGTTATGGATACGTGCACAAATTGTGGTATTTCGAAGCTTCCGATTTGCCCATTTGAGTTATTGTCGTCTTCAAATGTCACCTAGAGGTGTTTTGAGAATGAAATCATTGGGGTGACATGGGAAGGAAAATCCCGGAAGAGGATTGTTGAGGTATACAAAGAGACCTCTGCGCAAGTGTTCTTTGAATAAGTCAAGTCTAAAGTGCTCCAATTCATGAAGCACAACTTCATTGCAAGGTGGCAAGACAACCACTACAAGCATTCTATGCAAAGTTTAGGCAAGGATGTGATTTTGTCACATATCAATTTTGCTGAGAACTACACTTTTGAGATTCAAAATCAGATCTAGAGCAAGTATTGGTGCTCCACATAGATCAATATCCTTGTCCACATCACGTATTGGTTTAAACCAGATGGAGTTATGGTGAAGGAATCCCATTTCAACATAACTTGATGATGAAAAGCACGATTCTCTTTTTGTTTAGCATTGCTTGATGCAACACTGGCAATGGCTAGAGTCTTAAGGTATTGCCCCAAGTTCTGTATTTATTGTATCATTTTTTCATTCACGCTACATGCCTAGTTCTTATATAAGAGTTAATTGTAGGTGGCTTCAAACTTTTTGACTATGATGTTTGTGTACTACAAGCAGTACGCTTTGTACTAATTCTGTACTGCATTTATAATTTTATGGAGTGTGCTCATTTCTGTACATACCTCAATAGGTATTCAACCGAAGCACCACATAGTGTGGTCCGACGGCTATGCGGGGCAATTCAAAGGTGCCTAACCTTTTTATTTTGTGGCCAGATATCTTGGTGCCACAAATGGCTGAACTATGAACTAGAATTTTTTTGGAATAGGTCACGGGAAGGGAGAGTGGGACGGAGCTGGTGCTGTCGTGAAGCACGCTCTAAGGCAGTCTTAGTTACACAACACATAGAGGAGGATGCAAAACGCCCATGATGTAGTGTCTTTCTTGAACAAGACAATAGGAGGGACAGTTGATACGAACTTTGAGAAGACCGGCATCAAAGAAGTCTAGAGATACCTCTCGGAAATACCAAAGGACATTACGAGGGAGCACAGTTACCATTGTGAAATTGTCCAAGGTTCCCAGGCCCTGCATTTGATCTACTCCTTTGCTATTGCAGACCCAATGCAACTCTTTGTTTGCAAACTATCTTGCTTTTGCACCTATTGCCTTGACGGCAATTTTGTCAATTGCGTAAACAAGTGCCATGTCGAGAACTGGGATTTGGTAAAGTTGAAGCCATACAATCTCCAAGAAGTTGCTGACCACATGACAAACCACAAAGTTCTAGATGACAAGGACTGGGAGGAGGCTGTGGAAGGTGAGGGATTTGGCGACCTCATTTGGCTAGGTGACAACTTTACTGTCTCTGCTGTGGAGGGCAATATTGAGGGAGTGGAATTCTATGTTTTACAGTGCATTAAGGGAAAGTATGAGGTTGATCACGGGTTCAAATGTAGTTGGGGCCTTGAATTTGAAGCTGGCGACTTTATCATACAGGGTATTTACTATCAAAAGTGAACAATGGATACGTACATCTAGGCAACTCCCAACCAGCCCATATTGATGCACATCTTGTAGTGCATGGTAAATTTGGTATGATTCCAAAGCCAGGCAAGCAAAAAGGTGGGGAAGTTACCTATGACATAAGTGACGACAGCATTGCTACTATTTGGGTTGGCTTACATTGATTTAGGGGTGATTGCAAGAAACACCTGTTGAATTTATTGCATTTGGCTGATTTTTTTGGGAGTATTTTAAAATTAGAAAAATAATTTTTAAAAACTTCAAAAAATATGACTAATGTATACACCTTTAAGACGAAGGTTCCCAGGGAAGGAATTTTATAGGAAAATTCTCTAAGTAGGAGAACTTGAAAAGTGCTAAGTCATAAGAAAATACATATTTTCATGTTTTAATTAGGGAAAAATAGTAAAAATAAGTAAATACACAAAATCAAAACTGGCCATTTGCAGCAACTCTATGGAGATGGTCATTCACCAAAAAACCACCAAAATAATGTTTTATATGTTTTGAAATGCAAGCAAAAAGAAGCTCACTTTGTAGACTTCCACACTACACAAAATTAAGTTTTTTTAAAATTCCTCTTTTGGAAAGCTAGAAGTCTACTAGTAGACCATCTCATCCAAATTTCAGCTCCAAATTCGTTTTTTGGGGTCCAAAATAGTACTGAAAAAATCCAAATTGGCAAATGTGACATGAAATCGGGGGCTGTTTTTATATAGTAAAACATTTTTGAAAATTGCTAAAAAATTAGGCAAGATGTATAATGGTCATGAGCACCTTCCCTATAAATCATAAGTCATTTGGATCTAGAATGCAAAAGTTATGCCCAAAAAACAAATTAAAATCCACCGTATGACAAAATAGTACAAGTGTTTCTTGCAATCACCCTTAGGGAAGAAGAGGATTAGAGACATTTGAAGATGAATTTCTTTGTAATATACTTCTATTACCTTATATACTTTAACAGCAGTAGTCTCTTTGCGCATACTGTATTGTAATTTGAAAAAAAAGAGAGTTCACCCGGTGCTTCTTTGTACAATTTTTCCTCACACACATCTATCTGTACACCACCATACATCCAGTTTCTTTGTACAATCAGTACTAACAGATACTTACTTGCCATTTTGAATTGTCATGTGCATATATTTAATTTTTAAGCATTACTCCTAAACCCAAAACTTACATCGGCACACTTGAAATGCATGATAGTCATTCAAAAACCCTTCAAAGCTGTAGATCATTCTCCTAGCATGATCTATAATAATAAGAAATGATTGGACCTTGTCTATGCACTAGGCCTAATCAACAAAGGAATTGAACTCCACTAGTATAACTATAAAGAATTATTCTCAAATTTGTAAACACATCATCTGTACAGACTCCTTGTCGTGGAGCAGTGGCGGACGGAGCAGTGGTGCCGGATGGAGCAGTGGCTGCCGGCCCGGAAATTTGATGGAGGAGTGCAGCTGGATGGAGCAGTGGCGTCGGTTCGAGCGTTTGGTAGAGGAGTACCAGTCAAGGCTATTGATTCAGGTGATATTTTTCACAAGACGCTGGGGAAGGCGGCTATGAACCACCATATTGGTTCACTTCTTAGATTGTAGAAAATATAAATATTATGTATTAAATTTCAAGTCCGGAAGTATTAGGACTCTGGATTAAACCATGATCACAATTTAGGGAGTTTTTCGTGGGACAGGATTAGGAACTTTAGGAATTTAGGTTGAAAATCTAGAATGCAATTAGGAGACAGTAATGGGAAAAATCTAGGGGAAAAATGGGAATTTAAACTAAAAAGACTTTAAGCAAGATTTGGTAAAGTAACCAAATTAGGCAAATGGTAAATTGTTTAGAAAACTAAAACAAAATCCTACAAGTAGAAAATGACATTAGAAAAAAACTAGAAACCAAAAAGAAATACCAAATATAAAAAATATAAAAGGGAAAACCAAAAAAATGGAAAGTAAAAAGTAAAAAATAAAAATGAAAATGAAAACCAAAATCCTACAAGTTGGAATGAAACGAAAACTTGAAAACCACAAAAATAATAAATATGGAAAAAACACAAAACAAGTTAGTAAACTTAAAACTACTAGAATACTAGGATAGTGGTAGAAACACTAAAACAGAGTCAAAAATTGGGGAAAAAGCAGTAATTTAGGGGGGTTTGTACTAAAGTAGCACTGTTTTCACTAATTTAGCGCATTTTACAGTAAACTAGCAATTTAACTATAAATTAAGGTGGGATGAATGTGATTAGAGAAAATAGTTGTTAGGATGTTGGACACAGGCAAAAATTAGGTTTCCAAGCTCTCTCTCTTTCAACTTTTGTGTGTATGTGTGCTTTGAGAGTTTTGGTAAAAATTTGTGATAAAAAATGAATAAAAGATGAGTAGGAGAAGGAAATGAGCTAGGGTATGATTGTAGGCAATTTGTCAAGTAGGTTTTCACTTGTTTGAGAGAGCAATTGGGTGAAAAAAGTGGAGTTTGAGTGAGAGGGGGTGGTTGCTCCATGAATCCAAGACTACCAACTTTGGGGGTTGATATCCGACGGATAGTAGCTGCAATGAGGTTGAAATTTTGAGCAGTGGTAGATCATGGAGTCAGCTTTCCAGAAAGCCTAGACTCACTAAAATCCAAGCAAGGACAAAGACACGGCGGGGATTTTATTGCAAGGGTGTTGCCTGTCAATGGCGATCAAGATTGCCAACTTTGGGGGGTGATATCCAACGGACAATAGCTGCGATGAGGCTAAAATTTGGAGTGGTGGTAGATCATAGAGTCAGCTTCTCAAAAAGCCTAGGCTCACAAAAATCCAAGCAAGAAAAAAGAAACGGCAGGGATTTTACTGCAAGGGTGTTGGTTGTCAATGGCAACTAAGATTGTTAACTTTGGGGGGTGGTATCCGACAAACAGTAGCTGCGATGAGGCTGGAATTTAGAGGAGTGGTAGATCATGGAGTCAACTTTCCAAAAAGCCTAGGCTCAATAAAATCAAGGCAAGGACAAAGATGGGGTGGCCATTGTAGTTGAAGTTGATTTTCAATGGACTTCGAGGTTATATTTCTCTTAAGTTTGTACTTGTTTGACTTGCAATTTTCATTGCATTGTCTATGAACGTGTTGATTTCTTTTGAACTATGTGATTTGGGTGTCTAAAAATGAATGCATAAATGTTTGAGTTTGATTTTGAGGGTTTTAGGGAAAGTGCAAAAGCGCTACCCTAATTGGGATAAAATTAGGGTTGGGATGTGTGAATGAGGAGATAGAAGTAAACAATTAATTGCCTAAAAGGAGGGGGTGAAGGTTAGTATTGATCTAGGAACCTTAAAAAGAGTATAACAAGGTCAATGCATGATTAGACTTAGATGTTTTTGGGTGGATTTTGTTGTGCTAGAATTTTAGGTTTGATCTCATTTAGGGCCCATTTTGGTGCTCTAATTGTGATTTGGAAGGAAATTTAGGTTCTAGAGTAAACATTGACACCTAAAGTGAATTGTAAATTCATTTGGGCCATTGCATGAGGAAGTGGTGAATTTTAGTGGTGACATCTTGTGCTGGAATTCTCTTTTAAGGTTTAAATTAGCCCATTTTGGGTGCCCTACTTGAGAATTTAATAGTGATTTTGGCTATAGGAGTCCATTGCTTAGAGGCGTATAGATTAGGGTCCCATACACTTCCCCTTGGTCCAACTTTGTGGATGCATTTTGCCTTAGAGTAGAATTTCACTTATAGCGTCCCTCCGAATTATGGTAATTGCAGTTTCATTTTTGTTTCAAAACAAGTGTCTCTCAATGTAATTAGAACTGTTGGTTTTTGTTTTGTTCCTGTTTTTATATTTCAAAGGGATGTGTTTCATAATTCTTTTGAATTTGGTCTCAGAGGATGCCCGCATGGTTCTTCTAGAGGTTTTGAGAAGATTTCAAAAGAGAGGTTTACCATGGATTGGTTAGACTCTGGTACATAGGGAAACTTTCACCAAAGTCGTCAGTGTGAAAATATCATACAACAAGAAGGGATGGCCATAAGTCATGTTTACTAAAGGATGGAAATATTACTGTGAGTTCCATGACTTACTTGCAGGTGATTGGGTGACATTTAGGTGCTTGGAGATGGCCATTTTTGATGTTATTATTCAAAGGAATAATTCCAACTTACAATTTCCAATTCCAATGTGTGATGAAGGTGTAGCCAGTCATCGTCGTGCTTTTTGAACCAAATTACGAAGAAGGCTCCATGGCTAGCATAGATATATATTAACATTAACTACTATGTAAATCAGGACAATAGATAGTATTGTGGGTATGACCACTGCACTGAATTTTGCTGTGTATGGTCTAGAAACTGTGTAGAACTTTACTTTTTGTAATTACTAAGAGATACTTTTTAGACAGTTATATATATTTTGGTTACAATTTCATATTCTTTGTACAACTGTATACTTGTTTTGTCCATTTGTTTTGTCTATCATTGCAGCCCCTAAGCTGGTTGTTCATGTGCATTTGATGGATGTTTAAAGTAATATGTACTTGGTTCTTGATACGGAATCATCTGCTATTTTTGATGCATTCTCTCTATTCTAATTCAGTACTTAGTATACAATATAGTATTCTTTGTTCAAATATGTACTCTATCCATATAGTGTGGTGATCCATTGTATTGAACCGAGTAATCTTGGAAGCCGCAATAATGGTATTCAAGATTGACTTTTAAATTGTGACATTGTGACTGATCATATTTCCTAGAATGTTCATTATAGAAAATGGAGATATACAACTACTCAATAGGAATCCTGAAATACAATGGATTGTCAGCCCTATAAGTTCAAGGGCATCCAATTCCCTGCTCACGTTTGTTGCTACTTTCAATAGTTCAGTTGCTTTGGTCCTCAAGAGACTTATGGGTGCTTGAGAGACAAATGGGTGTTTGCCTTCTCGTTTCCAGTCTTGTACTTGTGTTTGGCTTCTTATTTTTAATCTTGTACTAGTTGAATTTATGGTGTGGGGATGTCTAACTGTAAAGGTACACTTGTTCAACAATGCATCCCGGATTACTTTCCATTTTGTACCTCTAGACTAGTTCAACAATGCATCACGACTTACTTTCCATTTTGTAGTACTACAAAGTTTGATTCTTCGGTTACTTCGACGGATGGATTGCATGTTTCAGAAACACCAACATCCAAGCAAGGCAACATTGCGTACTACCTAGGACTTTGTGATACTAGACAAATGTCTAGTACTACTATCATTAGGAGCAACAAGGCAAGGTTTGAGCAAGCAATGGTGATTGAAGGCTCTACAGTCTCATGTGATTCAATTCATCAAATTATGTAAAGTTTTGTATATGCACTTCCCTCATCTCCTTGCACATCATCAATTTATATATTTATTCATGTATTAGTTTTGTATATGGGGTACTAGTTGTACTCTGGTTACTGCATTTGTACCATAGTGGTGAGTGAAAGGAATGTCTGTAGAATGTTGCACTACCATCCTATGATTCTAATAGTACGGAATGTACTAATGGTAACCAAGGTTGAGTGTTCAGAATTGCTGGAATACATTCAATTATGTAATTATAGAGTTTGTAGTGTTTGTAGTAGGACAATTGCATTTGTACCAATAGCGGTGAGTGAAAGGAATGTTCGTAGATTGTTGCACTACCATCTTATGCTTCTACAAGTACGTACTATAACCATTGTAATTGAGGTTCAGGGTTCAGAATTCTTGAACTACATTGAGTTCAAAATTGTAGTGTTTGTAATGTTTATATTTCCATAGTGTACTTTTAGTACCTACATTAGTACAAATGAATCCTCATGGAACAAATCATCTTTGATTTACAAAACTGTACTTGTACGTTTTAGTGTACGCTGAGATTGGACCTTTTTGTACTAATAGTAGTACAATATGCATTTCTATTAAAGCATAGAGTACACAAGCAATATGTCCACTATTTGGGTAGCTTGCATTGACAATCTATCTACATTTGGGAATTGCAGAAAGCTTTTGTAGAATTCATTTAGTAGTCCCCTGAGTTCTCTTTCTTTCCTTGTTTTCCATAGTCACTCCCAACCTATGGGAGTGCAACATTGTGTTCTTTGTAGCAACACCGCCTTTGGAAAATCGCGTGTTTCAACTCCACCCTCATCTTGTTTAAGTCTGTCTCTGGCAAGTGGTGCGTTGTTCAGCTCAAACTTGCTATCCTTATTTCTATAAGGGCTTATAACAAGTTGTTATTGCTCGTTTATCTGGACAATTAATGCTTTGTGTTGTAGAGCTCAATCTATGTGAATTGTTCTCATTCAATGTTTGACTTAGAGTGGATTTTTGTGAAAATCCCAATTCAATTTGTCTAAATGCGTTTGGTTTTGTAGCAGTTGAGCGACTTTGGTGGTTGGCAAATTATGGATCTTGTGCTAACGATTTTAAGGAGAAGTTTTGTAATTAAGACAATTTTATTTTTAGTTAAATTTTGTTCTTTTGAATGTGAAATGAGTTAAATGTTTAAAGTTTTGAATAATCAAGTGTGAATGTGGTGATATTTGAAGTTAAAGTGTGAAAAGACTTTTTGGCTCAAGCGGTTGTGAATTTGATGGGTTTTTATCAAGAGACTGGAAGGGGTATTTGAGGAGGGATTGTGATATATTCTCTTCTCTCATTATTCTCTCTCCTTAATTTTTTCTTGCATTTTTGTGACGTGAGGTTGGGTTTTTATTTTTGTGTCAATGCTTAAAGCAAGATTTGAAGTAAAGGAGCAAAATATTAAGTTAGTGTTTGACTAAATAATTCCATTGATTGGAAATTATTTTCATTTAAAGGATTGGAATATCTTTGTATCACAAATGGGCATGTATGTTTGAAACAAAATTAGGGATTGAGATTTAATTTGAGTTGGAACATGAGTTTACATTTTTAGTAAATAGAAATCATTGACTAATCATAAACAATTGTTGTACATTCTAAATATTGAATGATTATTCATATGATTAATAAATGATATTCCAATTGAAGACATGAGTACATGATTGAATGTTTGAATGTGTATGTAAATTCTTTGATTAGCAATTGTATGTAATTGTGTGAATTTAATAAGCATAATTTAGAATTAGTATTACAATTTAAAAAAAAAAAGGTTTCAAGATAATATGGTGATGCAAATGGAGAAAGCTT
This sequence comes from Neckera pumila, assembly GCA_963969595.1. Lineage (NCBI taxonomy): Eukaryota > Viridiplantae > Streptophyta > Bryopsida > Hypnales > Neckeraceae > Neckera > Neckera pumila. The sequence continues at coordinate 6,881,964 of OZ018418.1, forward strand.
AAAGCTAAAGATGGAGGGATACATAGTCAAACGAAGACCGGAATCTTGAAAAAGGGAGAATTTGAAATGTTTTAATTAATATAGCAAAGTGTATTATACATCCCTCAAGGGAAATTTTAGAATTGCTTAAAGCATTTGTGTGTTAATGTATTTGCTTAAAGCAATGTCCTTGATTGTTTCAATCTTTTGAAAAGATATGTATTACATTTACTCTAAGTAACTAAGACATTAGCGTTTAAAGCAACTTTTAGATGTCAAGATGATATTTGTGCAAAGCAAGTGATGAGTTCTTGGTTAAACCGAATTTTTAAAGTTCAAGTATACATATTGGAAGATGCAGGTTGCAAATAAATATTTTTGTAATATATTTTAGTGAATTTAAAGTATGAAATTTGTGGATGCAAGTTTCTTTAATTTATACCTTTAAATTTATATTTTATTTTAAGATAAGACCGGATACAAGACGGATTTAGTCGTTAGAAATTTATATTTATAATTGGACGGAAATTAGAAAGAAAACTCCTTTCCCATTCCTAAGTAGAGTATGAAATACACCAAATAACCTAATACATTAAAATTAACAACATAATTTACCTGCAAAGTCACATTAGCTAACTAAAACACTAAGCTAATTTGAGTTTTCCCTCGAACGAACCTACTTGGAATTGCCTTGGGTTTGTCTTAGAAAAGTTGTACTACAAGTTTACTCCGGCGACAAGGGCGAGGAGGGTGCAAAGCATTGTTGTGAGATTCAATGGATTAGAAAAGAAGAAGGTGAAATGCATCAAGGCTGTCTCTCCTAGTAAACCCATTGTTTTTAGTATGTGCTATGCGTAAAATTTTTGTCTTGCTTGTGATGTTTTGCATGGTCTACAACGGATTACGGTACGCATTGACTAGTTTCCATCTCCCATTAACTTTGATTTTTGTATTGTCCTAGTCGATGGTCTCCTGCATTGCTTTACTCTTTTTCAAAGAAAATAACATGCGTTTAGGGTTTACATGTCGACAACATTGTTTCAGTCACATTCATATGCTTAAATCAAGCTTGTGAATTCAATTTCAGGTTGTCGAGGAGCAAACCCCACTTCCCATTTGTACTTTGCGTACAAATTTGTACGCGATATACAGGAATCTGTGCGGTCAATCCCATCTTTGTCTCTGGCGATCCATCTCATTTGTTTCAAAACTTGATATATTGACTAAGTGTGAGGGTTTAGATCATGATTTTGTTGTTTGCTGCAGTTGAGGCAAGAAATGACTATTTCTGCCGCCGCATGCCTTGGTTTGTGGTTCCTTTTTTGCAAGGCTGACCTTGTTGATGCTTGTTTGCTATTGTTGTTGAACAGATTGTGGTGGAAATTACAATGCCTCCCCTTCCCAAATGTAAGTCTGATCTGCGTTTGTACCTTGCATAGGTGGAGAGTGAGGTAGAAAGGCAAAAGGGAAAACTTCACTATTTCTGTTTTGATAAATTGAAGGCACTTTTACTGAGAGGAGCCGGCAAAAATTTGGAGTGGACAGCAGCTGCAAATTATGAGTTTAGGCATATGGAATTATGTACAAAAGTTCAGTATGATAAGAGGGACATGCCAAGCTATTAAGACAGGGTGTCCGAGCTTGAGGATGCAACGTATTATTTCAATGATGATGTGAAAGAACTGTACTTCCTTCTCAATATGACCCTTGAGTCTCTATAATAGAATGCATGGACAAGAGGGCGATATGACGAGCTTTCACAATGAGCTATAGGGTCATTTTTTATTGTAATAGAGTTAGTTTGGAAGCCTTCGTGACGTCTATGCACTGTATGCAATTTTGTTGTGCATCTTGTGTTTCACCTCATAAAATGTATATGTGAATATACATTATTCATAGGTCCTGTTCTCACATTCGTTTGCATCACATGCATATGGCATACACGATGTACTATTCTATAAAAAATGTACAAATTGTACAAGGCTATACCACTTGCCGTTAAGTAGATTCTTGTTGCAACATTCCAAAGTACGGTCTTTCAATGTTGATGCCTTCACCACAAGTATTAACATATGTTGGGCATACAATTGTAGACAAAATGTACAAAATTCATGACCAATCATAGGGATTTTATTCTGAAGATAACAACAACGTCTGGTCTTTCAACATTGATGCCTTCCAAAAGTAACACGAACATTAACATGTGTTTGGTGGTTAACCAGACATATGAGACTGCTATGAACATCACATTGCAACAACAATTTTATAAATGTCAGGTACCCACCCAACAATGGTTAATTTGTTCAAAAATCCACCAAAGTGGATACTCCACAATGCAGCCTACAGCATTAGTTTGCACATGACGGCAATCGACCAATGAGTGCTACCACACTTACAATGGAAGGGAACTAAAACATCTAAAGCCTCTACTTCTGGCATTTTGAAGCTACAGCCATAATTCCAAGTCAATTCTTCCAACGGTGGAATTTCTACTTGTGCAAAGAATGCAATATGGTAGAGTCTTGGGTCCATGCAACTTATTTTGACAGGCACATCAATGAGGTTGGCGTCTTCACATCTTGGGAACATATAATGAGATTCAAAGCAATACAAGTACAATCAACCCTCAATTTGTACGATACTCATCACAACAAATGCAGTTCAAAAACACAAGGTACAATTTATGGCAAATACCTGTGGTTAAGAAATCTACTAACATTACCCCAAAAAGTGTTGGCTATGCTTAATACCACATCATCGTTTGCCACTAGCTCAAATTTCCAATTAGTATCAAAAGCTAGTGTGAAAGCCTCTGATTTCCTCAAACTTGAAAAAGCCCTACGTTGCATAAGCTCAACATTTGTAACGATCTCTCTTGCATAATCAAAGAGAAAAATCCCCTTGCGGCTTTGCTTCTTCGCCCGCAGTCCCCAGCCCTTCTTTCTAGTTCAAAAAACCTCAATGGAAATGTGCAATCCTTCTGAACCACTCTATTGCCACATAAACTATTGCAGCTGCAAAAGTCATTGCATTCTTGAGTGAAAATCCTATTATTATGACCAGAGTAAGCAGCACCCTACTCCTCACAACATTGTACATTGCAAAATGACGTCTCTTCCATCAATATGTGTACGATAATTAACACAATGAGTATCAATTGTGCAAACCAATACAATATTAGTACATAAGATATATTGTAGGACAATAAAGGTAGCAAAAAGAATTGTATAGTGCAAATAAATTAGCTCCGACCTTTCAATTCAAAAAGAACTTACATGGTGGTTTAGAATGGAACTTTATAAGCAATCTCGTTTGTCATAAGCCAAGCAAAAAAAGTTTTTTCACCCCACAATAGCATGCATGCCCATGACAAGTATGCTCACCACATTGGAAAAAAGCAAGGAGATCTGTTATCACTTCAGCCAGATTCTTAGATGTAACTGTAGATAGCCTAGACCGTGGGCAGTAAGTAAATTCTTCTAAAACACGAAATTCTATACTTGGCGCTCATACTGTGATTGGAACTCTTTCTAATCCCTTGGACTAGTCGTGTGCATCATACCAAAATTGTTCCTATGGACAAAAATACAACCTCAAAAATATGTAAGCTCGTAATCTCTGACCTAATATTAAAGAGTAAGGGAATTTTAAATTAAACATTATAACAAGCGAGAGGGTGGCATCAAGGCCCAGTTGACTAGTGCTAATTTGCTCACTTTGGGTCTCTTGGACTTAAGCTTCTTAGCCTCTTTTTCCTTCCTCGTATTTTTAGACCTTTTGGACTTGGACTTCTTAGCCTGTATCTTCTTCCCCGTGTCTTTACACCTCCGCCTCTTTCCCCTACATTCCATAGAAAATGCATACCTCTCACATTGGTACATTCCGCTTGTATGTTGTGGACATAAAAAGACTAGACAAAATGACAAAGGTCTCAAAGGATAGAATATTTGGATCTTGTTGCTGGTCTTCATTCAGCAGCCTCATCTTCGCCTTCTCCTCCGCTGGCGTCTGCATCCACTCCCTTTCTTGGACTAGTGTCCTTGCCCCCCCCAAATCCACCCGTGGTCTTGTCATCTACTTCTTCCTTGGTATTAGGACCTTCTTCCAATCCAACTTCACCTTTGGATTCTTCCACAACACCTTATATGCCAACAATGACTCCTTCAACAACACCTCCTTTAGTGACTGCTAATATGCCTTCTACCGCCTTGAAAATGGCCTTTTCCCCCCTGATCTCGAAAGTGGCTTCAAAAGCCATTGTGATCGTCACATGGGCTTCATCCACAAAGGTGGCATTGTCTTCATCATGAACAGGGACGATGGCTTCACAATCATTGACTTGTGGCACACAATCAGTTGAAGCCCCTTCCGCAGCGGTGGCCTCAACCCTCCCCTCTCTGCCAAGGTGTTCTTCCACAGCGGTGGCCTCAATCCTCTCCTCTTTGCCAGGGTGTTCTTCATTCCCGCAATGTGCATTATTAGTGTTCATATTGTCATCACGATTCTGGTCCTTATATTGGGAAATTATGTCCAAAAACATGACCAGCTTATACATTCCCGACACAATGAATTGTACAAATTTGTACACAAATACATTTTCCCGATACAATTCTACATTCCAAAGAGAGCACATTTTAAACATGTAATTTTTCTTGTATACAATTAAACATGTACAAAATCTGTACACAAAATACAGTTTTTTACTATGCCTCTACATTCCAAATAGAACACATTCACAAATTTGTACACATTCGTACATTTGGCACGTATTTTGTAAAAATGTCATATCTAGCAAATATGATGTAAATCTATCACGCTTCATCTGGGGATCTTGACCTACATCTCTTCCTGGAACCCTCCCTACATCCTAATAACACACATCAAATATCTGTACAAAACAAAAAGCACATTGCGATCTGTCTAGTAAGTTGCGAAAGTACAAATACCTTGCAGGAAAGGATGAAAAGGACCGAAATAAGGGAAGGTTCAGGGATCATATCTAGACGTGTGCTGCCCGAAATTCTGCAGTGCGGTAGTACATGTCTCACAGCCAATACAATAAGAATCATGACAGCCCCGTACCACCAAATCATCCCCTCCATCTCCGCCAGTATCTATAATGGATGGGAGTGCCTCCGTCCTACATTTTGATACAGCATATCATAAAACCAATACTTAACGTGCTTTGGTGGGCACGCAATCAAACATCAACAGCAAATGGACTGGAAGATTTGAAATTAATATCTAGTTGTTGTTGTTGTTGTTGCAGATAATGCAGCTTGTGCTTGTTCTTGGAGCCTATAGACAGGACCACCTCCTCTGCTACCATCCCCAAATACACTAGTGTGTTCCATAGCAATGAAGTCTTCATTGCCATTTGCTGCAGAAGTTCCTCTCCTTCCTTCTCCATCTGAGGAACCCAGCGTTACACAGAAACAAAATCTTCAATACCCTATAAACCAAGTTATGTATCTAAATCAGGTCCAAACATACGAACATGTTATATGTAATACTACAAAAAGTACAATTTTGTACAACTTGTACATATATGTACAAATTGTACAATACAAACACAAAAAAGAAGTATAGATAATACAACAACTGCCTAAGTACTAACAACATAGAAACTTGTACAAATTGTACTAATTATACTACAATAGGTACAACAAGAAGGACCACAGTGAACATGAAGTACAAATAAGGAACAATGTATCCAAAACATTACGCAATTGTACAAACCTAAGATACAAAAGTACAAACAACACAACCAGAAGGGCAATAGTACAACAAGAATGACCAAGTAAACATAAAGTACAAATTAAGAAACCAGAACTGTTGTGAGTATTGATGTATCCGAAATGTTATCCAACTCTACAAACCTAAGATACAAAAATACTGACAATGCAACAAGAAGGGCAATAGTGAACATCAAGTCCAAATCAGTGATCTCCAAACACCCTATTGGTAACAATCTACACGAAACATAATATAACTATATGAAATTGACATTGCATGATACAAACAATAAAAACTAGTGTTACAAAAACTACCTCTCCCAATGTCAAGGATACTAGGGGAATCTAACAAAACTGCACTAAATGTACCAATCAATATAAAGGTGTACCACTCATAATGCAGTTTTACGATGTGCACACTAGAAGAAAACTGCGTTGGAACCTAGGAAAACACGTGGGATTGGTTTTGTTGAGTTCCTAGTTTCTAAAGCAGATTTTTGCGTTCCAATACATTTTTGTGTTGGAATTGCAACGCAGAAACACCTTGGAATGCAAAAATCTGCGCTAGAAACTAGGAACTCAACAAAACCAATCCCACATATTTTCCTAGGTTCCAACGCAGTTTTCTTCTAGTGGTATCACCTTCATCCTCGATGGTTGTTCTACAATGCTGGATGGCTGAGTAAACTTCCCTTGCTGCATCGCTCCTTGCTACTAATCCTCCAGTGATGGCAGTGGCACATGCTGCCTTCAATTTCGTCCACTCTTCACTCCCACCTCCAGGGCGTCCACAACCACAAACACCTCTCCAACCAAAATTCATAATCCACTCAATAGGTTGAACTTGTCTGCAATTCAAAGCAAAATATTCTGTGCCCTTGGTGAAATTCACCAATCCACACCATGGGTGATGAAGGTGTTTACATGTTGAGACAACCATCTCAAAATGTGGAAATGGAAAACCACACAAGGCACACATGGAATCTCCTCCTCCATTGCCTATTTTTTCCCAGCATACACCATTGGTAACGGCCTCAAATGAAATCTGCATGATGCACGCCCCAGATATGCATGCTCATCCTGCAAAGCATGGACTTGCATTTACATCTTCACACCTTGGTGGCGCTAAAGCTTGAGAGTCTATACAAAGGTAGCGACTTTGCCCTTGAACTTATTCACTTTTTTTAGTGCACCGCATACTAAATCGTTGTACGCATCCACCTTCTCCTTTAGCTTTGAATCCACCACCCAATTTGTGGTTGCTGCCTGCAACTGCTTCTCATAGACTTTTTGTCTCATATTCATGATCTTCACCACCCCCTTGTGATGATTCAAAGCTTCTATACGCCTCTCCTTGGCTCTAGTTGCCTCCTGCTCAGCCTCTATCCTAGCCTCCAGCTCCAAGTTCTCCACAGCAATCGTCTCAGTACTCCAACCTGGAATTACATTGCTCCTCTTCCAACACCAATCCACCCATGGAACTCCCTCTGCCCTCGCAAATTTTAGATTGCAACTCTTGTTTGTTGACATGAAGTCTCCGCCAAGACCCTACCACCCATGTCTCCTTCACCACCCTTGTCTTCTTCAACTGCTCCTTCATCTTCTGCAGCTTGATAACATTGCACTCATGCAACAGTCGTTGGCTCTTATTAATTGCCTCCCCGTAGGTAGGCCAATTAATTGTAATGTTTTCCTCCTCCAAAACAATCCCTCACGCCATCTTATGAAGAACCAAGTAACGCAGCACTCCACGTTGATAAGAGCTCTTTTATCCTCTTCTACAACCACATTGACTTCACGCCGGTCCAACTATATCCATTGCGTCCCTCTCTACCCAGCGGTTTTCCAAATAACTTAACATGCTTCTTGTCATCAAATTTCTTTCCATTCTTTTTGTCAACCGACTTGGCAGACACCCTTCACCCTTGAAGCCGTACTTCTCCACAAAATCAGCTTTGCTCAATACGGGTAGTGGATTGGAGAGATTCTTGAGCTCATCATCCAAATCCTTGGCAGTGAACTTCTAGGCCACCTCGCCCTCATCCTCCTTGCTCTCTTTGCCCTCCTTGCCCTCGTTGTTGGCACCAGAACCAACGGAAACCTCTTTGCTACTAGAACTCTCATTGCCCTCATCGCCCTCTTCACCCTTCTCGACGTCATATTCTGCCTGTTCTGCCTATTCAACTTGGGGTTTGACTTGGGAATCTGCGAGTGACTATGCCAACAGCACCGAGGTAGTGCCTTTGCCTCTGACCCGTGTCATTTCTTGCCTCAGCTATAGTAAACAATAAAATCATGATCTAAACCCTCATACTTAGTCGACGTATCAAGTTTTGAAACAAATCAGATGGACTGCCAGAGATAGAGGTGGAAATGATCGCATACACTCCTGTATACGTAGTACAACAAAGAAGTGGGGTTTGCTCGTCAACAACCTAAAACTAAATTCAAAAATTTGATTAAAGCATACAAATGTGACTGAAAACAATGTTGTCGACATATAAATCCTAAATGCAGGTTATTTCTTCAAGAGGATAAAGAGTAAAGCAATGCAAGAGACCACCGACTAGTATAATACAAAAATCAGAGGTAAGGGGATATGGAAACTAGTCAAGGTGCACCATAATTCGTCAAAATTGAGTAGCAGACCTTGCAAAACATCTTGAGCAAGACAAAATTCTTACGCGGAGCACACTCTGAAAGCAATTGCTCAAATGCTTTGGAATCAAACGCATTTCGACAAATGGGATTTGGGTTTTCATAGAAATCCACCCTAAATCAAACATTGAGAACCATTTTACAAAGATTGAGCTCAACAACATGTAGCATTGTCTACCTAAACGAGTAGTACCAATCCTTGAGCCCTAAACCCTAAGCCAACTAAAACAAGTAGAAAACCTCCTGAAATAGAACATGTAGTACAGAATTAGTATGCAAGAGGTTCGAACAAAATCCACATTCCGGTACAACGACTTTAAACTGTACGCACAATAGAACTGGGAAGTTGGGATTTGTTCACCACTTGTCTTCCACACTCTAAAACGCGATTCAATAAACAAATTCGACTATAAGGACTGTGATTGAAATCAATGTCGTCAACGTGTGAATCCTATATGCAAATTATTCTCTTCAAGTAGAGAAAGAGTAAAGCAACGCAGGAGACCACCTACTAATGCAATAAAATCAGAGGTAAGGGGAGAAGGAAACAAGTGAAGGCACAGCATAATCCGACAAAATTGAGTAATAGACCTTGCAAAACAACACAAGCAATAGAAAAATTTTACGCACAACACGTAGTCAAATTAGTGGCTTTACTAGGAGGGATAGCCTTCACGCACTTAACCTTCTTCCTTTCTAATTGTTTGAATCTCACGACAATGCTTTGCGCCCTCCTTGTTGGAGTGAATTTCTCCTTAAACCGCAAGCACCAGATCCACAATTCAACAACCAAGAAAGTCGCTCAAACTCTTCGAAATCAAACGCATTTCAACAAAAGAAATTGTAGTTTTCACGGAAATGCAGCCTAAATCAAACATGGAGAACAATTCTACTAAGATTAGAAACACAACATCGCTCCACCAAACATAAACATTGCTAAACAAGCAGGGGTGCAAAGTGAAAACTAGAGTCAGTGGGCGAGAAAGAGTGCTCCCAACTCCAAACCACTATCAATCACAAGTCGTTGCCCGAGCTCCAATCGGGTACCACTAGTCACCGCATGAGTTGACATGACTATTTGCTTAAAGAAAATGGTTAAACTCATGACCAACGATAATGCAAAGAAGTGTTATAGGTAGTATGCATTTTAACTTTTAATAAATTCACCAAATGATGTATTGTAAGTTTAAAATTTTGAATTATGAATATTCAATTGATTCTACATTTAAAGAGTATTGGATGTTCTTATTCTTAAAAAGACAAGACTAAACCGTAGTAATGTAACAATCCTAAATGTTTTGTATTCTTATGAAAGGAACATTTTTTTACCCTAGAACAAAGTATTTATTTTTTCATTTTTCTATATGAAATATTCACTCCTAGTAATGAAAAAACAGGGTGTTATGGGTCTTATTAAAGAAAATAAGAACTCCATTATGAAACAAAAATGGCTATTCTAATTTTTGTAATGAACTATTCATTTGTTGTAATGAAAGAAAATGTGAACTCTTATTTTTGTAAAGAAATCTTCAACTATAGTAATGACATAACAACGCCCAAGTATTCTTATAAAAAAAATATACTCCACATAGCAAAGATGAATATGGTTATTTTTATTTTTGTAAAAGTAATACAAAGCAACCATAGTAATAAAAAAAATGGATATTCTTATTCTTGTAAAAGAAATACAAAGCAACCATAGTAATAAAAAAAATGGATATTCTTATTCTTGTAAAAGAAATATTTGACCATAGTAATGACAAAAAAATTGTTATTCTTAATAAATTAATACTCAACCAAAATGAGGACATATATGGATATTCTTTTATTTGTAAAAAGAATACCAATGAACCATAGCAATGAAAAGAAATGGGTACTCTTTTAAAATAAATACTCAATTACAATAAAGTCGAATATAGGTATTTTTATTATTTTAAAATAAATATTCAACCATAATAATAATAAAAATTGGTACTTTTATGAAATTAGTACTATATTATAATAAGGATAGATATGAATATTCTTATTCTTGTAAAAGAAATATGAACCAGTTACAGTAATGACAAAAATGGATCTTTTTATTGTTATAAAAGAAATATTCAACCATAGGAACAAAAAAAAATTGATAGAAATCTTATGAAACTTAATACTCCATCGTACTAACCTTAATTCTATATGGATATTTTTATTCTTGTAAAAACATTGAGTTCAACCATAGAAATGAAATAAAAATTGGTATTCTTATAAAATAAATACTTGACCATAATAAAAAACATATGGATATTTTAGTTCTTGTAAATGAAATATGAATCAACTACAATAATGATCAAAATGGATATTCTTATGAAATAAATACTTTGCAACCATGATAAACATAAATCATATGGATATTTGTATTTTTGTAAAAGAAATAAGAATCAACCTTATTAATGGTTGAAAATGGGTATTCTTACAAAAGAAGACCTTACCAGTAATTAGGATGAATATAGATGTTCTTATTCTTGTAATAAGAGAAATATTCAACTATAATAATAATAAAAATTTGGTATTCTTATGAAGTTAATATTTGACTATAATAAAAAAATATATGGATATTCTATTCTATAGAAGAAATATGAATCAACTACAATATGACCAAAATGGATATTTTTATCCTTGTAAAAGAAATATTCAACTATATTTTTGAAAAGAAATTGATATACTTCTTATGAAACTTAAATACTCCCCCAAATTCATAACCTTAAATCTATATGGATATTTTTATTCTTGTAAAAGTATTATTCAACCATAGTAATGAAAAAAATGGTATTTTTATGAAATTAATACTCAACTACGTAATAAGGATAGATATGGATATTCTTATATTCAACCATAGTAACAAAATGAAATTGATATAAATCTTATGAAACTTAAATACTCCACCATACTAACCTAAAATATATATAGATATTTTTATTCTTGTAAAAGAAATACAAATCAATCATAATAATGGAAAAAAATGGATATTGTTATGAAATAAATACTGAGCAACCATAATAAGGATGCATATGGGTATTTGTATTGTTGTAAAAGAAATTTGAATGAACCATGATAGTAATGATAAGAAAATAGGTATTCCTAAAATAAATATTCAACTTTAAGAAGGATGAATATGGATATTTTTATTGTTGTAAAAGAAATTTGAATGAACCATGATAGTAATGATAAGAAAATAGGTATTCCTAAAATAAATATTCAACTTTAAGAAGGATGAATATGGATATTTTTATTTTTGTAAAGAAAGATTCAACCATTGAAATGAAAGGAGATGGGTATTTTCATAAGAGAAGGGCTCAACCATAATAAAGATGAATATGGATATTTGTATTTTTATTAAAGACATATTCAATTTATAGTAATGACCAAAAATGGATATTTTTATTCTAATAAAGGAAAGATTTAACAACAATATAATATATTAACAAATATTTTTATTTTTATAAAATAAAGATTCAATGATAGTAATTGATCATAACAGATGTTTCATTTTAATAAAAGAAAAATTCATTGATAAAGGGTATTCTTATTCATATAAAAAAACATTTAATGCTATATAAAAAATAAATATTTTATTCATATCAGTAAAATAGCAAGTGATAATAAATTGTAATTATGTATCCTATTTTTATAAAGACAGTGTCAGTAAAAAATAATAATGAAAAAGTTACAGATCTCTTAATCAAAGTTTATGAAGAAATAAAAAAACAAAAAATGTTTATTATTGTTTTAATAATAGGAATACTCAACCACACCGTAAATAATGAACAATAATCCATTTTTTACAGTTAGAAGATTGAAATACATTTAATGAAGAACAAGTATGTTAATTCTTGTCAATCCTATAGTCATCTATATTAAATAAAAAATAGATATGTTTATTTTTATAAAGGAAACAATCAATTTTATATAAGAAGAACAAGTATTTTGTCTACACATGAACCTTAACAAGCAAAATCGAGCCATACTCTACAAAAAGTTATAAGTGGTTAAATTAAGTCATTTGATATTGAAGTGCCCACATGCCATTTTGTAAATGGCATGAGTTGACGTGCACCTTACCAAATTCGACGTGGAAATTAAGTTTCAGCAATTGAATGAAGAATCAAACCTTTTAGGTGGCGATACTAAGAGAAGGTTGTGATATTCTTTAAGGAAGAGAACCTGCAACTATAAATATACAGGAGCTAGTATTATTGTACATATGTTTTCAGTCTTTCCTTGCACATCGGATTCCAATCTTTTCCTTGTATAAATGACAAGATAAAAGTTCCGCCTTTTTTTGAGTTTTGCAAAAGCGAATGTACCTGAAAAAGCACACTTTATAACTTGGACGTAGTTGCAGATGAATCTTGATTTAGACAGGAAAGGGATGGATGTTCATTGGTTTCCTACATACAACATGTACACACTGTACATTATTTCATGCATTCCTCCATACATTCCTTCATTGCATTTTGTACATTCCTTCATGCATTTTGAACCTGGTTTTGTGGTTATGTTTTGGAGTTTGTTGAGCTTTCCATGTAGAACTCTGTTTCAGGATTGGATTTGAGTTTCTAGATAGTACAATATATCCTCTCTCCCTAAGTGTATAAAAGCCCAACACTTGTGGTTTGAGATTTGAGAATCTCAAGGCTAGGAAGATGAGTCTCTAGGTTCAGAATTCTGTTGGAGGATGAAGTTGCAAAGGAAAGAGAGTGTTGCACGGTTGAATAGATGACAAATTTCTACCCTCAAAGTCCTTCCAACACAAAAAAAACACATAAATTCTTTAGAATTCCTCAAGTCCCTCACAAATTTCTTGCAACCCACAAATTTGTCACACCATATAAATTTGTTGCAGACTAATAAATAGTTGCCAGTTACCAATTTCTCAAAGCCCACAAATTTTTCGCAAACCACATACTCCTTCCAGCTTACAAAATTCTCAAAGGCCACAAATTTCTCCCACTAATTTCATTCAAAGTAGTTGTGTTTGAACTTGTTGCAACGTGAATTTTTGGTTTTTCTTTAGTTATTCCAAAAATTGGAACAGATATCTTTAGTAGGGATCTGGATCCGACTAGGAAGTGATGAAAAACTAAAACTAAGCAGAGGAACCAAAGTAGTAGACTACCTGGATGGCTGGATCTAATCCAGTCCAAACTATTAATGGATGGAAACGAAATCCAACCCAGATTAGGTTTGGGACGGATTAGGTCATGATGACTCATCTGGAGCCTTGAGACTATATAAGGGCTGAACCTTTCCAGTTGCGTCCCTTTCCAAACTCCGTTTGGTGAGACGCTCCTCCGTGCGTATCACATTTTCTCCTCAGCGCCTTGATTTTCTATAAGTCTGTTAGAGTGTGCTGTAGGGTTGGCTTTCCGTACCTGCAAGGTTTGTTGTTTTTAGGTTGAGATCGGATGAGAAATAGTGAGGAACGAGACGTGTGGCTAGGAGAAGGTGAGGTAGCGCTGGAAAGGATCCGGCTAGTCAAGTCTGTGTCTATGCGCAGCTTTGCAAGAGTATACCGAGATTGCCTAGTTCCATCCTCAGTCGAGGTTAAGCTCCAAAAGGTGATTCCAACATCCCCTCTAAGGAAGAGGAGAAGACCTAGCTCATGGAGGACCTGAATGCAATGGGTTGCCTAGGATTGATGGATAAACCTTGGGGATTTAGAGAGGAACGGATGATGAGAGAGATACTGGGAAAATTGTCGAATCAGTTTGACAACACCATCCGGGGGCGTCTGACCCATTGAATGGAAGAGAGGTGGAGAGAGGTCTACAACTTCCGGTTAGGTGGTTTAGAGATGGCAAGCCAAATGGATGAATTCATCCACAAAAAGTTTTGGGGAGCAATGAACTTGAAGGACGGATACGTGGTCGAGGATTGCAAAGACAATTGATACCGCAACCTTCTCCAGTTCTTGATTCCGATTCTCCACCCGGAAAAGCCAATAAGGGTAACGATAACCCTCGGCAACACTATCTTTGGATCCCTAAGCAGAGACCGGAAAGTGGACTGGGCCTAGATTTTTTCCAATCTGGTGTCCCAATTTGTTACCAGGGTTGGAAAGGATAGGGCCCCTCCCTTGTGTCCCTATCTCTTCCACCTCTACCAGTGCAATCAACTCCTCACTGAAACAGAAGAGAAGGTATGGAGGACTCCGGAAGTTCTCTTAAAGTACGGGGAGTCGGAGACAAATGACGAACCCAAGGACAAATCCAAATCCGACCTAGAGACAGGAGCTCCACAGGCAGAACAAGCGACTAAAGATGACGCCTCCTTGCGGAAGAAGAACACTTCCTGGCAACAAGTCTGCTCCGGGCAAGGGACCGGAAGTAGAGAAGACGGAACCAGAGGAAATGGATCCCGATGATCCGTTCAATCAGTTGATCTCCATCCTCTGCAACGTGCGAGCGGATTGGGAGGTCAAGAGAATGACCCTCTCCAAGATCAAAAGGCTGGTGGATGCGCTTATAAACAACAAGCTACCGGAGAAGGTGGTGGTATGCATCACCAATCCGGCCGAAACCAGGAAGCAAGAGGCAAAGATTTGCCGACTTTAGGAGGAGGGCAATATGTTGAAGGCAGAGATGTTTGCCTTCAAAGAAGACATGGCCGCCACTTGGAAGATGGCAGAATTGATGCAAAAGGTAGCGGAGATGGTGAAGTCCACTTTCGGAGAAACCGGAACAGCAGTCGCCAAGGCGAAACTATTTGACAACGGAGTGCTCAAGGAGAAGAATCTATCCGGTTCCCGGATGGTTCGGATCTTGGCCGACTTTACCGAGCAGGTTGAAGCAACAAAGGTGGAGGCATGAGAGGCAGAAAATTAGATGGAGGTGAGCAGCCAGAAGCTGACCGAATCAATGTACTCCAAAGATATCCATCTTTTGGATATCTCGTTGCCATAGTCATTTTCGGGTGGGGCTGATCCAAAGGATGGTAAAAATCAAACCCCCCAGTGAAAAAAGAGTGAATGAGGATTTGCATCTGAACAAACAATTCATCTGGATTCATCGCCAGGGTCGGATCTTCCGGATCTTGTAGTTGGAGAGCGGAACAGGAACTTGCAGGAAGTCCTCGACCAATTACCACCAGAACCTAAAAGTCCTACACTAGGTCAGGGGGTTGTAAAGTAGGTAGGAATTATTTTTGTTAAGGATAGGATGGACTAGACTGGATGTTGATCCGGTCTAACAAGTTAGGATTAAACTAAAAGTTCGGCTCGGATTTTTGGGGGCCTTTTTGCCTTTGTAAATTAATTGTATATAAAAACCAGTCCCTACGAGGAAAAAGAGAGTCTTTTCACCTGAATCTTTTTTGTATTTTTTATTGGCTTCTTGTCGTGTCTCTCTCCGGAGTGTGGCAAGGTTGTATGGTGAGGAATTAGGAAGGTGCAATTTGTTTTTGGGAGTGATTTCTCCCCTTGGTGTTCTTGTTTTGATCTTATGTGCAAGTAAGTGGGTAGTAAAAGAGTTGGAAGTGGATTTCAGTTCCTCAGCACTTCTAAGGTTTAGAATTCCGGGCGAGAAAGCTGTTGTTAGGCTAGGCGGATAGGGAGGAATTCCTTAGTCGCGCTAGAACTCATAGGTGGAAAATCCGGTTGAGTGTCCGATCTCCTCAAAAATTTTGGCTGTTCTAGTTGGTAAACGGAAGAACTTTAGATGATGTTGGAACGGACGGATACACTTGTAACCGCCTAACTTCGCACGGAGAGAACTTGGCATCAAGGTCGTTCTAGTATGGGAGGGTCATATGGGGGTCTTTGTGTGACTTGTGATCCGGAAAGTTATCTGGATTGCTGTGAAGGACCAAACCGGATCCAGAATAGTGTAGGAGATAGAAAAATAGTATAGTGGGTCTTCAGCCACTATAAGTCACGGAAGGAATGGCAGGCTTGCCACTCTCAAAAGCAAGTGGCAAACCCTCTAATGGTGAAACAGAGGCAAAACTAAACCGGATAAGAGTAAGAGTGTATGCAAGTAGACCGGAATGGATTGATATAGACGAGCGTCCAAGATCAGAAGTTAGAGGATCCTGGGGTTGAGGTAGTTCTTACGGATCAGATAATTGGATAGACCAAAAAGAGAAATAGGTCTAATCGTGGTTTTCCGTGTTGTTGTGGTTCCGATTTTAGATAGAGGACCGGAAAATGGAGTATGGATACTGACTGAGCTTAGATACTTAATAAGGTTAGATACTTCATAGGATCTTTCGGGTTCAATCTTTAGAGTCACTTTGTTATGCTCTAGGATGATTTTTGGGAGTATAACTGGGAAATTGCTTGCCCTGTGCTGCGACCAAACTCATTTTTTTGATGCAAATAGGATGCAAACTTCTTCCAAACCACCTATGTGATGAGTGCAAAGATAATTTTTGAATCAAGTATAGTTTGTATTGATAATAGCCAAATCCACACATTCCAAATCAAACAAGTTCAACAAACTTTGTTGAACTCAAAAATCTACCCCAAGAGTAGAGCGCAACGAGCTAGAACTGCACGCGAGGACGAGAGACAGAGTGGGAGCAAGATAAAACAGTCGACCTACAATGCGATTGCGACAGAGTGGGAGGTGCGGGTGGTGGGCCGTGTGGGCAGGGCAGCTTGGGGGGTACTTAATGTCTTGCATAGCTCACTTCTGCTGCCAAATTCCAGGCGTACCAAAAAAAAACCAAGTTGACTACTGCTGTCAAATTCTAGGCAAACAAAAAGAACCCCACAAATCGCCAAATTCTGTCCCTTGTCACCTCCTGGACTGCATTGTTGTCTACATTGCCATCCACACCTTGATTTGGCCTTAAATTGAGGGCATTATCCACAGAAGCTAGCATCTGTTTCTCCCGCTTGTAGTAGCGTAAGATGGTGTAGAAGGTTCTACTAGAAGAAAATTGCGTTGGAACCTAGGAAAACACGTGGGATTGGTTTTATTGAGTTCCTAGATTCTAACGTAGATTTTTGCGTTCCAAGGCGTTTCTGCGTTGCAATTCCATCAATCAACTCATGCAATCTCATACCACTTTACCAGACATGGAGGACTGTCATTATCCTATGCCTCTTCCTATCTAGATCAACAACTTATCACCTAGCAGTGCGGATGCGGAATCGGAAGGAGTGTCATAATCCTGTTCTTCTTCCAAATCCGAATGTATACCCTGTAAATTTAGTAACAAAAAGGAGAAGTTTAACCTTGTATACAAAGGGGTCTGCTCTTAGATTTAGAAAGGACGCGTAAATCCTACCCTCCAGATGATTAAAGTGACTAAAGACTTCACTAAAAAGAAAACAACAAAAAGACAGAAAAGAATGGGACGCAAGTTCTTCCTCACGACTAATCCAAAAAATAATCTGTGCTAGCGGGTCACTCAAGAAACCCTCACAATCCCCACGTTACTACAATGACATGCCAACCCGGATGCAATCCAAAGAAGAGTATGTGGTACCCTGCTACCTAGGAGATTCCTCCAACCTTCCAGTTCCTCCTTCCAGTTACAGCAAGACCTCTCAGACGTCAGCTAGTGTTTGCCCTTCCTCTCAAGGACTCACCTAACCTAGGAATGGCTATCTCACTTTAGAAGACTCCCAAGAAACATCGATTGATGGAATTTCCTCCTACTACACAGAGTTTCAGAGAACCAGTCTTCAATACTCTCGGACGCGGATCTGAACCAAATCTGGGGACGACTCTTCTCCTCAAATCTTCACTACCAAATTACCTAAACCAACAATGATCAAAACACCGCCTAACCCCTCAACACAAGACCAAGGCTTTTTAGACCAGTACTCGTGGAGTGTAAATCTAAGCTTTCTTTGCAGAAATTGAATAAGCAAACAAGAATATGAAAACGCCCGGAGTTGGAACTAACTCCGGATCCCTAAATACCAACCCAAGGGAAACCCAAAAGTCCCCAACAATCCAAAATAAAAGACCAGGGAATGACATGCGTCATTCCTTATCCTTCTAAGTTGACTTCCTACCAATCTAGTCAATCCGCAAAATGTGGATCTTAGATCCTAAAAATCCGGAAGATTGCCAGTCCAGGTGCATGCAACTGAAAAGCAACTCCCAAGTAACTTTTAACTCCTAATCAAAACTTACTAAGCTATATTTTATTTTACTATAAATTCCTCTCACTATTCCTAGGCTTATCCTAAGTAAACTTCCTATTTACTTCTACTTCTTAGCCTTCTTTGTGGAAGGTTCCTCAGATTTTGAAGTCCCCTTCCTCGGTGGCTACTTCCTACTGACTAGGGGTTTAGTTACCACCTTACCCTTAGTTGCATCCTTTCCTTTCTTGTCTGGTGGAGGAACAATTTCCACATCAGATTCTTCTTTTTCCTCCTCTTCTACTTCCAAGTCAGGTTCGCTGTTGGATCCGGTTCCGGATCCGCTATCCTCCTTCACTGACTGATTGGGCGACTTGTCCTCCCATGAATGATAACTCTCGGATGGCTCCTCCCGTACTCGTTTGATGGTGGACTTCGACTTCACCCCATTGGTCTTCACTGGAGAAGGTTTGGCACCTTTACCCTGTGGAGTCCGGAACTCCTCCTGTTTCTTCTTGACGATGCTCTTGGATCCGGACCCTAGTGTCAAACCCTCACCTCCTTCTAACTCTGTTTTGTAGGTATCTTCTCTTCTGTGCTCTTCCTTGACCTTGCTGGAGTGTCCAGAAGTACACCCGCTTGTTGTAAAATTCCCTGGATACTGTCAAATATCCGGTCCACACTATCCGCATACTTGGCACAGACTAGGACAGCCTTGACCGCAGCCTCATCTCTAGATTTTTGGATTCCTTGTCAAAGTACTTGGCTTTGCTGAGAACATCTCTAGAATTCTAGATAAACTTCCTGATCTTCTTCAGGGTCTCTTCGAACTTAGCAGAATTCTTTCGCTCTGCTTTACTTTCGGCTTCACTTTCTTCTAACTTCCTGCGGATGGATTCATTTTCATCGGCCAGTTTCTTAAATTCCTCTCTTATCTGGTCGAGATCCTTCTGCCCAATAAGTTCCTCTACCAAATCTACAAGGTCGGATGCTGCGATTCTTGGAAGCAGTTGGCAAACTTTCCTCACTGCTTTCCTCTCAACATCCCAATCCTCCCTTGTCTTCTCTAGACTCTCAATAATCTTCCCTAGAGGATTTTTTGTCTCTTCTTCTGGTGCCGCGGAAGTTTCCTTCTCACTCTGAGACCCTTTCTTCTTCTTAGAGGTCGGTATCCTATCTGAAGATCTTCTCCCCTTTGATGACCCTCTTCCAGATTCCTCATCCGTTCCTTTCATCTTTTCCTCACTCTCTTTCTTCAGGAGAGCAATGATACCAAACTTGCATATCACGGAAGTTGCCTTCAGGGTGACTTCCTCCTTCTTCCTCACACCTCTAGGTACTCATACAAATGGAACAAGAATGGCCCTATTGAGGTTAGCTTTGTATTGCCTAAAGCATCGACCATTTTTTGGACCAGCTCTTTCACTACTCTTGCCCAGAATGCTTTCCTATCACCACTTAGAGCTCCAAAAATTGTGTAGGTCCAAGTGATTGTGATCCGGTTCGGACGTTCCGGATATAGGATGAGAATCAGAAACTCTAAGACTCTCCTTTCCCTCGGTGACTTACAATCCGCTATTGCGTAGCCATCCTTCGGATGAGGGAGATTCTCAAATTGACCTTCCGCAATTCTGGCTGTCCGTGAAGCTAGCCCCTCTCCAGCACGCGGAAAGTCATATACCTTCTTCCACATTTTGATCGTCCACTTTTTGAGCTAAGCGCGCGCGGTTTTCACCCACTTGTTTGACTGCGGCTTCAAGAGCTCCCTCACCATGTCTTTGTCCTTCAGGCTCCATTGTTTTGTTCAACAAAGCAACAATACCCATCTGCCCCAGATCCTCTTCCAGATGTTTCCGCTCCACTGCGTCCTTCGGGATTACCGGATGTATCACCTTGAATTTGAGAGACTCCGACCCGCTTCCCTCAGCCTTCACCATCGCTCAAGTTCCTAATCAATGCACTCATACGATGCTTTCCTCTCAAAGGATCTCGAGTAGTTTCCTGCTGGGTAAGGATCCTCTTCCACTCTTCTTCTCTGGAAACGGAAATCTGTCTATCCTCCTCAAACACCCTCAATTGAAAAAGGCTCTACAACTCGCTCAGACACCAGCCAAATTCAAACGCACAAGTGACGATGGGAGTTCCTAACCCTGGAACTTCTCTGAAATGGGCAATCGACGGATTAGGGTATCCATTATCTTCCTGCTTGCGGATAAATCTAACCGTTTATCGATCAGCCCTAATTCCCGGTATGGCTGTTGGATCCTACATCCGCTAGCCTAGTTCTCGATAGGTGTTCTACTACTTCTCCGGAATTTTCTGGTATCCAGTCTCGGTTTTTGGGGACGATTCCGAATCCTAATCCGGTTTCAGTTCTGACAAAGTACAAGAAACTTTAACCACTAGTTAACTTAATTGTCTAACTAACATTATCCTATTACTAAAGAAGATTAATTGTGTTAAGGTTCTCAGCTTACCCTTGGATAAACCAAAAAAAAGTACCTTTACTAATTACTTCCTCTATATTTCCACTAATAAGACTAATTCTATTTTCCATGCTCCCACACTTGGAAAATTGGTGGCGCCACAATAACATTTGGAAATGGTAGCTATGGTTGGATTGGCAGTGTGATTTAATTCCCTACTCAAATGTGAAGCCGAAAGATGAATCGGGGACAGAGAGCAAAGAAGGCTGCAAGAGTACAAGTGATTTCTATCCAAAATTAATCGCCGGAGACAAACAACAACACCACCATATGAGAGATGTAGAATGAGGGATGATTTAGGCCCCTTGTTTATTGAATTCACGTGATTCTCATCATGTTTCATGATTACATATGCTTCATTAATGTATATAGAAAACACTAAAAAGTCATTTCAAGAAGCACTCAAGTGAATGGATTTCAAATGTGCCAAGTTCCCTAAATTCAAACACATAATGAATTAATCTTCCCTTCACTATAAGAAACCTGTGTTTTCTGTGATGGTCGATTTTTGACACGCTGACATCCAGTACGGTGTTTTGGAGTGTTCCAAGAGATCTCATTTTTTTTGCATCAAAGTTGGCATGCAAAAAACATCGATAATCTCAAATAACATGGCCTGATGTCTTCATGTTTTGAAGTGGACATCAAAGAGGACATGGATCAAGGGCCCTTCAATTTTTGCCATTTGGTTGCCACATGAGCGCCACATTGGCGACAAAGTCCACGTGGAAATATTTTTCATCCAGAGCCCTTGGGGACGTGGCATATGACATGTACTATAACGTGTCAGGCAGGAAAATGATGTGTCATGGCGACTTCCACTGACGCGGCATGCTGAGTTAGCAATATGTCCTAGTAAAGCGGGCTGTTACCTAATTTTACGTGATGTCTCCGGAAACGTGTTCATGTCTATGGTGACGTGATATCAAACATCACTATGGAAGGCTTACAATTGTTACAGCATCACTTGTTTGTAGTTCAATGACGTCATTGAACTACAAACAAGTGACATTTATCGTTGTTAGGTGCGTCCACAGCGGCCTCTTTGACGTCATTACTATTGAGCCCATATTATTCATGTCAAGCAAGTGATGCCTGTCATAACATCATCAACAAAGTACTAACATAAGTGTGCAGGCACTACACATTGAATTTATGTCACCGGCAGTGCATTTCCGAACATGCTGTGCAATTTCGCCAAACAAAAATGATATTGACAAAAACGTCACAGCATTCTAGTGCTCACAACTCTTTGATGTGTAATGTGCATGCTCATGTCCCTCTCTCATGACTTCAGGAGCATCAAACTGCGTTGCAGAATGTCCTAGGCGGCATCTTCAATGACGTCAACAAAGTGGTGACAACCCGGGGTCCGAATATGACAAAGTAGGCTGTCTATCACGATGTTTGGTAGACAGGACTAATGCTTTTCATTGATGTTTGATTGGGCATTACGTGCCACAAAATAGTGTTCACCACGACAACCTCACAACAATGCAAATGTTAGAATTAGCATACCATTACACAACATCAACAAGAATGCTTTCTACAATGCACTTGGTTCTACATCCCTACCAAAAGGTGCTTAAGCACAACTACATGGCAATTACAATTGCATTGATGTGAGACTCAATGACAACGCAAGTTGTGTCTTCCCCACAAAAAGACACTCATATAAAAAATAATCAATTTGACCAATAAGAATTCTTGAAAATGAGGCTCATGGTTTGTACTATATCCTGGAAAAATAACAGCACATCGTCTGCAGAGGCACTACTCAAAAACTTATGTGACAAGAGCCTCTACGGATGGAACTGACGTCTGGTT
The DNA here is from genome assembly GCA_963969595.1 of Neckera pumila. NCBI lineage: Eukaryota > Viridiplantae > Streptophyta > Bryopsida > Hypnales > Neckeraceae > Neckera > Neckera pumila. The sequence goes on from OZ018418.1 coordinate 6,904,724, forward strand.
TTGTGGCTGATGTCGCACACACAGACCTCCAAAGTTTGTCAGTGTCTTTGGTAGAAACATGTGCCGTCCTGCGTGACAAAACTCTCCGTGAGAACATGTTGCCAAAAACAGTGACTCACATTGACAAACTAAGTCAACACACACTTGAAAAGAGGCTTGACAACTCATCTATGTGGTTCATTTTTTCCTCCCCGCTTCTCCTCTTTTTGGTTGTAGTGAAGGTTGAGGAGGGCTTGCCTTCAAAACCTTTGCAGCACTCCCTTTGCCAGTTTTATTGGGAGTACCAATCTTGTTTTGCTTAGGAACAGGTTGGGTCTGCTGAACCCGTTTTGACCTAGCAACTGTAGCTAAGATTGGAGTACTACTCTCAATCTGTGTATGACATTGAAATCATCAAACACTTTGTCACGGAAGATTTTATAACGCTCACAAGAACATTAGTACGTACAACAAAATGTTGACCTAAACATGCAAGCACTCCAGAAGACAAATAGTCATCAATGTAAACCTTTTGGCATATCTTATGCGCCTTTGCTTGCTGGCCAGCAGAGAGTGGTTGCTGCTGCCGTGCATGAGCAACTTTCTTGCTCTGTATGGCATACGGGTCTGGATCCTCCTGAGCTTTGATCCCAGGGTTATCACCGTCACGTCACGTCTGGATGGACGTGACTCTGATGAAACGTCAGAATCCAATCCTAGCGTCTGTTTGTATCCAAAAAAAAAAAAAAAAATTTTTTTTTGGACGGTCCATCTGTCCCTATCGACAAATAGACCGTTCCAGGGAAAAAAAAAAAAAAAGTTTTTTTTTTTTTTGATCTCAACGCAATCTCAATGCGTCCGGACGCATCTGGACTGTCACTAATACAAATATTGACGTAAAAGGCCAACGTCACGTCAGGATGGACAACCCTGTTCAATCCCGTCATGTACAACAATGTCAACCGCGATGTCATCAGTGCCATCTTCTGCCACATCCTTGTTAGTGTCTGCAACCACGGTCTCATGTACAACCGATTTTAGGCAGTCTTTGATGGTTGCATCCGTTGCCTTCTCCATGTCAATGTCCACGACATTGTCTCTGAGGACATCATTTTCCATGACAGTGTTGGTGTAGGCATCACCTGTAATTAGCTGGTTTGGCAAGGTCTCTGCATTGCCTTGTGGGATTTCTTTGCCTTCGTTGTCGCCTTGTACAGGGCCAAGAACACCAACATCCACCTTTGTTGGCATGACCTTTAAAGCCTTGTTGTTATTAGACTCCGAAGACTGCATGAGCTTACGAAGCATAGGTTCCATTTCCGCCAATTGTCCTCCAATGTCGGAAGTGTTGGCTTCCATATCCATGCGGACACCGTCAATCTCCTACCTCAAATCCAAAGATACTCTATAGGCAACCTGCTCACGACGGTTGTATTCAGCATCTGTAGCTTCCTGGATCTCAAGTGGATATGGGATGCGATGGAGGCGCAATGTTTGCTACAAATATTAAGAACACTTCTGCTTTAGATATTAGAAACAACGTGGAGTTCTACAAAATACTTGAAGAACCGCCTGATTGTCCATGACATGTCATGTGCCCTGTGATGGATATTCCATCTAATATCATGGGCCTGTTATTGTACGCGTGGTCTAGGCGTATGTATCCTTGATACAAAAATGTGGTAAGATAACACTTAATATCGTCCCAGGGAATTCTACTATGTTATTGCCAACTAAGGTTATTTGAATCTCTTTTCAAACACCCAAGCAAAATCGTCCCAACAATTCACTTTCTCTTTTGGTTACTATTGCATTTTGGATTCCAATCCGGATCTGTTCTCAGCCAAAATCCGGTTACGTCTCTTCCAACTGATTGGTTTTATATACCCCTGTTTTATCCTGATGGGGTCCGATCCACTGTTGATCTTTCAGAGGGGTATGGACTCACCAGTTATAAACTTCACACTCTTCATTCTTACTCAAACACAAACAAAACCAAATCCAATTTTGTAATAGAGAAGGAAGAAGTAGCAATCCTCACAACTTTCCGGATGGCCTATCCAAAAAGCTGGTCACTCAAAATCGCATTCTATTTCCTTCACTACAACGACAAATCAAGACTTCCAAAATCAACAGAGGCGCGTGTTTCTAGAATCTAGATTGATCAGGTAGTTGGCAGATCTATCGGGGGTGGGGATATTCTGCTACTCGCTGGCAGTTGCTTATCTCCACACAAAACCTTCCCTGGGTTCCGGACTTGCATCCACTCCATTTTTATCGGATTATCGTTCTAGTAATTTAAAGGCATAGTGCACTAATTCTTTTTTACAACTCTTAAAACTTCTACATGGACGCATCCTACCAATTAGACCCAGTTGCCTCAGATCTAGACTCCTCCTCACCCGTCTTTCTTATACCTCAACACTCTCATAAACAATCCAACACAATTGTGCACATAGCCAAAATCAAAAAGTCCACCAGGTGGCTCAGATTAAAGAAAACGAAATAACATAAATAAATGCATTCAAATGGGCTAGGATGGAATGAGAGGTCAACAGTCTTGTCCCACCTCTTAAAAATCCAAGAAAAAAACAAAAAAGCAAAAAAGGCACCCCCAAAACTAGGTTGACCACACACAAACTTCCAAGATAATCGGAAAATCCTAGGCCGGCGGCCTCCTAGAAATCTGGAACCAGATCCCACCTCCAAAAAATCTGAAGTGGAATGAAATTCAAAATCCAAACAAAAACTAACACCCTAACTAGCTACTTCTTCCTTGGTTTCTTTGCGTTGCTCCTTGCCTTAGCAACAGGTGACTTTATTGGCGTTGTCTTGGTCTGCGCCCAAATTTGAATTTGGCGCCCTTGTAGTGGTGTTGCATCATCTTTCGATTCTGCTCCAGAATCACATTTGTCTTCTTTATCTGAGAAAAGTACCTGTGATGCCGGCTTATTAGTTGGCAAAGCCTGTTTAATGTGCTCAAAGCCTATCGGATGGATTTGGGCCAGATTCAAAACGACGTCCAAGCGCCCACTCAGCTCACAGTAGACTTGGGACTTAGGTGTTGCAAAGAGATTGGATCCACTTGGCTAGATCTGCGAAGTCTTGACTGGGAAAATAATGATCTTTGTCATTGAAGCGGAAACCCCGCTTGTACTGGAATTGATGCTTCCTCTGGTACCGGAATCGACACTGCCGTTGAGATCGGAACCAACATTCTACCCGCCTCCCTTCTACCCAAAGGAGGCATCACTGAATTGTCCAAAATCATCCCCAGACCCCTAGAAGGAATCTGATTTGGCTTACCAGTCTTTTCCAAAGTTTCCATGAAGGTGAGGTCATCCGAAAACCTGAGAGATCTAAAGCATTATTTGGATGAAGATGCCCTAGCAGTTGACGCATCTCCTTCAATACCTTCTCCATGTTTGCTTGGTAGTCCATAACTACCCTCAACACCTCTGTTTTTGAAAGTATGCCTTCACCCCTCAACTTATCAGTGAAGAGGTTGGATCCAACCACCTGGTCCGCCGGTGATGCTACCAAAGTTGACGAATTCCGGACGAGCTGGAAGGCCTCGGATTCCTTTGTTCTTGCCATGTCCAGCTCCCCTATCATTTGGGCTACTTGCGCTTGGATTCCGGTCCTGTCCTGCTCTAGGTTTTGGATTTGCTGTTTCTTCTCTTGCAGCGCCCTTGGATCCGATCTTTGTCGGATTGCATCTACCATCGGTTTCGGTAAGTCCACTCCCAACTCCATCATGATGGTGACGATATGGTCCGACATCTCATTGTGGATCTCCCAACATGATTTGATCCAATCCCATATGGTTGTCCAGAATGCTTTCAATTCCTTGGTTTCCGGAGGATTGCCAAGCTTACTTGCTTCCAAAGGCACTTGCTTGCCTTGCACAGCCTGATCCGTTGACTTTCGTCTTGTCCTACATAGATGGAGTGGCTCTTCGGATTCTTCCTCTTCGGATTCCATCGGAGTCATTTGGACTTCCTCCGTGACGTCGTACTTCAAAACTTCTTCTCCGTGGGAGTACTCCCTCAGTGGCACGCGTAAATAGCTTGGAAACTACATCCGAGATGAGTTTCCTTTAGTTCACGGGTCTACCCACCATTGCTCCAAAAATGGTACTAGCCACCAAGACCGTAACCTGGGTCGGCTTTTCCGGATACATGATCAGAATCAAAAACTCTAGCATTTGTCTATGCCTCTCATCCCTACAGTCATTAATACTATACCCTTCCTTGGCATGCGCCGGATTCCGAAACCTACTTGCCCTGATTTTATCCGTCCAAGAGGCTTACCCTAATCCGGCCTTCCGGAACAAGTACACCTCTGCCCACATATCCTCTGTTCAGATACTGGGTCGACCTCTCATGGTCAATTGACATTGATTCGGAACTCCGTCTACAAGTTCCGTGATCATATCATCACTCTTCAGGTTCCAAGGTCGTTGTTGCAATCCGGTGTACCTTGTAGCCTCCAAGTCTTCTTCTAATAGTTTCCGTAAGTCTATATCGGATGGGATGGCCGGATAGAGCATCTAGGCTGGTTCTGCCATAGCTCACTAACCCAACTAATTTGGTGCAATCGGCACCAACCTCACTATTTTCTCCCTAACACACTCCTAACTCACCACACTTTCACTCACTAAGCACATGCAAGAAGTCTGCAAGGAAAAAGAGATGAGAATGAGAGGAGAGGGTGCTTAAGTACCCAATAATCGGTCGACCATTCCCAAGGAGAATGGGTAGGAGGCCATTCCTGTAATGGTACCCTAGGTTTTTTAGACCTGAAGTCTAGGACGTAGGTCTTTTGGATCTAGACTTCCGTCTTCCGGATTTTGTCCTTTACTGGATAACTTATCCAATTCTAACAGTCTAAGCAATCCGGCTCCTAACTAATCCTAATTTGTTTATAATTGATCCGGATGCCTATGTATTAACAATAAAATTTGAAAATTTTAGATTACCCTATCTATTTCTAATCCGTTTCCTATCTATTTGGAGTTTCCGTACTTCCACACCTGCCTTAGTTTTCAGCAGTATTGAGTAAACATCAAAGGACACAGCGTGTCCTACAAAGGAAAAAAAAAGTTTGTTTCAAATTACTTGAGGAAGAAGAAATATAGGTGTTTTTTTTTAGTTTCCCTGTCTCAATTTCCTCTGTGAGAACAACAATATTGTGACTTTACCCTATGTCAAAATCTTGTAACTTAGAGTAAAGTCACAAGATTGTTGTTCTCACAGGAGAAAGTGAGACATGGAAACTCAAAAAAGCCCCTTGTGAAAGGACAATGAGCTTCAAAAAAAGTGTGTCTATGATATAAATTTTCACCGTCTGATGTCAAACTACAAGAAAGGGTGAGTGCTAGAAGTGTTCATTTACTATGCTAGCCAAACAAGACGGAGAAGTGGTTGTTTGGTCTTAACTCTGTCTGAGATACCTGAAGAGTTGAATAAAAAATTTTAAAATTTTTCTTCTACATGAAACATTGTGTCAGGTGAATAAGAGCAAGTATTGGTATGAATACTACATTTCTTTTTAAATGTATCAGCATAAGGGAAGGGCATTTTTGATTACCTAATTGCATAGAATGTTTTTACATAGATCTGATCATCAAACCATTGCTCTCTACAATCCAACAGATGACCACATTCATAGAGTGAGGCACTACAAGAAGTGGAAAAAAATTACTGTACTTGAATGAGGCTAGGAATATTTGGTCACTAGAAAACTGAGGTTGTTGTCCTGCATTTTTTTCATTGCAAGGTCATCATATTTTGCAAGGAATAGGTCATATCTATCTTTACAGAGCGGGTCATTATGTTGGCCGCAGCTATTTTTGCAGTCACCAATGTATTTGTTGAAGTCTTAGGTCGGAGGGAGGAAGTAGTTGTTCTCTTCGAACAGATTGCCCTTTAATCAATCCCTCTTGGTGAATGAAGGTGTCTATGCTGTTGTGCTCAAAAAACAACTCCAGGATAAGGAATAAGAAGTCTGCACATGCAAGAAAGTAAGATAAAAAAATCATATACTAAGAGACTTCTTAGTAAATAACAGTGCAATGAGCATTGCTGGTCATCATCAAAAATTGAAATTTTCACATGGAAAGTTAGATTGAGAACCACTTGGTTTGTGAAACGGTTGCCTTGTTACAAAAACAGTTGTGTGCTCTCAAAGTCATGCTCACATCCGTGTATTTGTAAGGAATTTCAGTTGCTTATGCCGTGGTAAGCTGGGAAGTATTTGTGATCACAAACTGCCATACCACATAGAAATATGAATGCCACTAAATTTGTGGAGGTGTTCTCAACGTCATTGCACTTCAATGTCATATTTAGTCACTATCATCATCAACAATCGGAGGAAGCACATAATTCTGAAATTAAGGCTTTGTGGTCATGAGTTAATGAATACTCAAGTAATTGTCATGCAGTATTTGCAAATAAGGACGTGAGGCTAAAAAGTTAACTTGCTTGGCTCCCGGACAATAAAACTTCGTAAGACATGTTGTCTTTGCCCTCCACTTAATAAGTTGTAGTTCAAAGTTTTTGTTCTACGGAATGTACAAGCATTACTTAGTACGCTATGGTGGATACTTTATTAGTGAGTCCTGTAAGAAAATTTCATGAAGACTTGGCAGAAGGTGGAGACCAGATAGAAGCAAGCAGAGTGCCATGTTGAAATGAGGAGCTTGTTTTTGCATACAGAAGAAGGAGAATGGAACTCTAGAAATAGAGATGCCATCTAGGGAAAGGAAAATTGTGGTCTGGTTTTCCATACAATAGGAGTCCATGATTTTTATTTCCATCAGATAGTGAAAGCTTGTTGTATTTCTATATTAGAACGCAATGTAAGGCAGTTGAAAGGCGAGGCAAAAATGTTTTTCAGTGATATGCTGGTGAAGCTAGAATGCAAGAACTAACAACCCACGTTTTCTTGTATATTTTCTTCATGTGCAAACATTTTGAAGCGCATGAAGCTCCAAAGGGTGGAATTCCCATATACCACAACAAAGGGTGGTTCTTTATAGGAAATCAGTAGAGCACCTGAACAGCAAAGTGTAAGACAACCTGTGGGAGTACAGAATTTCCAAATAAATAGGAAACGGATTAGAAATAGGTTAGGGTAGTCTAAAATTTTCAAATTTTGTTGTTAGTATATGGGAATCCAGGCCAACTATAAACAAATTGGAATTAGTTAGGACCCGGATTGCTGGAACTGCTAAAACTGGATAAGTTATCCGGTGAATGACGGAACTCAAAAGATGGAAGTCTGGATCCAAGAGACCTACGTCCTAGACTTCCGGCCTAGAAAACCTAGGGCACTGTTATGGGAACGGTCTCATGCCCGTTTCCCTTAGGAACTGTCAGCTGATCATTGGGTACTTAGAGGTTTTCTTCTTTCATTCTTTCTCTCATTCTTTGCGGACTTTTGGCGTGTGCTTAGTGAGTGAAAGTGTAGTGAGTTAGAACCGTATTAGGGAGAGAATAGTGAGGTTGATGCTGATTGCATCAGATTAGTTGGATCAGTGAGCCATAGCAAGACTAGCCTGGATGCTCTGTCCTGCAATTCCTTCCGACCTGGATGCACAAAAACTATTAGAGGAGGACTTGGAGGTGATTGGGTGCGCCGGATTGTTACGGCGGACCTGGAGCCTGAAGAGTGACAAGATGATTGTGGAGCTTGTAGACAAAGTTCCGAATAAGTGTCAGTTGATCGTAAGGGATCAACCCAGTACCTGGAAAAAGCATGAGTGGGTGGAAGTGTACTCATTCCAAAAGGCCGGATTTGGGTTAGCCTCTCGTTCAAAATAGACCAATTTGAGTAGGTTCCGGAATCCAATGCATGCCAAGGAAGGGTACAGTATTAACAACCGTAGAGATGATAGGCAGAAACAGATGCTAGAATTTTTGAATCTGATCATGTATCCAGAAAAGCCAATCCAGGTTACGGTCACGGTGGCTAGTACCATTTTCGGAGTGTTGGAGGGTAGATCCATGAACTGGGTGAAACTCATCTCGGATGTAGTGGCTAAGCTAGTTGCGCCTGCCACTGCGGGTAAATCTAGCCCGCTCAGTCCGTATCTTTTCCACCTCTACCACCAGAGGGAGGTTTTGAGTATTGCAAAGCTGCAGGAGTATTCCCACGGAGAAGGAATTTTGAAGTACGACTTTATAGATGAAGTCCAACCGGATCTTTGGACTCAGATAAAATCCAAAGAAGAAGAATTGGAGGAACCGCTCGTGCGTAAGCGGCCAAAGAGGCAGAAGTCGACAAATCTCATTGCGCGAGGTAAGCAGGTGGATCTGGAAGAAAGTGAACCAAACGATCCTTTGGAAACCAAGGAAATGAAGAGATTCTAGGAAACTGGATGGAAATGAATCAAATCATGTCGGGCGGTCCACATTGAGATGTCGGACTATATTGTGATCGTCATGTTGGAGTTGGGAGTGGACTTACCGGAACATATGGTAGACGCAATCTGGCAGAGGTCGGATCCAAAGGCGCTGCGAGAAAAGGAAATGCGGATCCAAACTTAAAGCAGAACCAAACCGATCTCCAAACGCAAGTATCCCAATTGGAATGGGAGCTGGACATGGGAAGAATGAAGGAGTCAGAGGCTTTCAATCTTGTCCAGAATTTGTCAACTTTGGTTGCAGCACCGGTTGACCAAGTCATGAGAGCCAACCTCTTCACCCTCAAACTAACGGCTACAGGTGTACCTTTCAGATCGAAGGTATTGAAGGTAGTTATCAACTTCCAAGCACAAATGGAGAAGGTGTTGAAGGAGATGTAACACCTGCTGGGGAATTTGGATCTGAGTAAGGCCTTAGATTTTGAAGGTTTTCCGGACGACCTGGATGTCTAGGACTACATGCAGACTCCACCTTAGTCTGGTAGGCCGGATCAGACTAATTTCAGGGGCTAGAGGATGATGTTGGATGATTCAGTGATGCCTCCTAGAAGGAAGGAGGGCGGATCATTGGTTCTGGTCTTGACGGCAGTATTGATGGGTCATTGCAAGAAACACTTGTCCTTTTTGGTGTCCCCTTGGCCTTGGACAAATACATTTTTACTCATAACCTTTGCATTGTATGTCTTTTTCTCATGAAACTTGAAATGAAGGTACATGTGGTAGTTTCGGACATTTTGCAATTTTTTACAATTTTTAAAAATTGATTTATTATTTTTAAATTTTCCCCAATTGGATATCTATTTTGGCCATTTTGGAGGTTTTTAGTACTATTTTCATTTCAAAAATGCAAATTTGAAGGTGAATATTGGTATCAAGGAGTTCTACTAAAATTACAGAAGCCTACAAAGAAATTTTTCAAAAATAATAAAGTGTCTACCTTCCACATATGCTCAAACTGTACTACCAATGCACATGTGCAAAGAGTACAATTTTTTTTCCGGAAAGTGAAAATGGTTGAAGAGAAGCACCTCCAAGTTAGGAAAAATGGATTTTTTTTCTTTAATTTTTTTATTTTTTAAATTATTTTCTAAAAATAAAATCCCATACTATATATTTTCTTCCATTTTCCATCACTTTTAGAATGTACATAACTTTAAGAGATAAATTTTTTTAGGTCTGATTTTTCTCATACACACTATTTTGAGTGCTTTACAAACTATCAATATTTATTCCAAAAGTCAATATTTTGGAGCTATGGAGGGTAGATCCTTGAATTGGCGGAAACTCATCGCGGATGTAGTTTCCAAGCTAGTTATGTGTGCCATCAAGGATAAGTCAAGCCTGCTTAGTCCATATCTCTTTCATCTCTACCACCAAAGGGAGGTTTTGAGTGCTTCAGAGCTGCTGGAGTATTCCTACGGAGAAGGAATTTTGAAGAACAAATTTACGAATGAAGTCCAACCGGATCAGCGGACTTGGATGGAATCTGAAGAGGAAGAATTGGAAGATCCACTTGTGCATTGCCGGACAAAAAGACGGAAGTCAACGAATCTGGCTGCGCGAGGCAAGTGTCGTACGCGCAGTCTAGGCGTAAGTATCTTTAACACAAAAATGTGCTAAGATAACACAAAATATTGTCCCAAGGAATTCCAAGATGATGCTACACATTTCAAGTTTTCCGGATTCTCTTTTCTCCTCAATCCAATCATCTATTCACTCGTTTCCGGAACTTTTAACTATCCGGAATTCAATCCGAATCCGGTTCTACCCAAAATCCGGTTTCTACTTCCAAATCAATATGGTTTCTTTCACCTCTGTTTTATCCTTAGAGTGTTCGCTTTGATCTTTCAAGGGGTAGGGACTTCACCACTCTGGTTCTCACATTCGCTAAACTTGACAAACACAAACAAACACCTAAATATTTAAAGGAGTTGCAATAAGGAAAGAAGATCCGGATCCTCACAACTTCCTAGACACCCGATTCGGAAAGTAGGTTACTCAAGACTCGATCCACTCCTTACTACAACGACAGATCATAGGGTTCCGGAACCTACCGGGGGTTGTTTGCTAAGTGCCAGACCGTTTTGAGGTTGGCAGACCTTCTGGGAGAGTGGCGACTTCCTCTGGGCGGGCGCTTACCTCCGCACAAGTTGACAGCCAGACTTGCTTCCGCTATTCAATCAACCGGATCACCATTACGGTAGTTTAAAGGCACTTTGCACTTTCACTCACTCAAGAATCTAACACTGTCTCAAATGTACCTTTCAAATGGAACCGACTACCCAAGACCCGGATTCCTCCTCACTCGTCTTCCCTCACACTCTAGTATAATCACAAACATTTAGACCAACACTTGAACACAAAGATGGAAATCCGAAAGCTCACTTAGCACTTAGATTAAAAGAAAGGAATGGAATACAAAATGAAAATCTGCTAGGAGCACAATAAGCTTGCCAGCCTTTAAAAACCCATAAAAAGCCAACACCTAAAAGCCAAATAGCAGCCCAGAAATCCGGGCAGCCAATCAAAGAACCACCCGAAATACCCGGAAAATCCACTGCCGGCTCATTCTAAAAATAAATTTGGAACCAGAGTCCTAAGCGCGGAAAACCCGTTCCGGAACTAGAGTTCAAATCCTAATCCAAAATCAAAACATCCTAACTAACTGCTTCCGCGGCTTCTTCAAATTGCTGCCACCTTGCGTCGCTCTTGTCGTCTTCATGGGGGTGTTCCGGACACTTGCCCGGGTCTGGATTGGGCGTTGAATCAGCGGAGTTGCTGTGACTTCCGTTTCCTCATCATCGGATAGGACTAACTCCCTATCCGACTCCATTTCAATGGATTGCCTCAATGAAGCTCCAACCGGATCCTCGTCATCGCCTTCTTCCTCTTCCTCGGATGCTTCCTCCATGCGGGTGAATCCTTCCGAATGTGTCCGGGCTAGATTCTCCACCATAGGCATCCGGCTCGTCAAATCCGTCCGAATTGGAGAAACCATGACCTTGGATCCTACGTTCCCCTCTGGTACCCTTGTCGTGCGCATAGGGAATGTGATAAGGACCGTCTTCACCGGAGTTTCCTGAACAACCGGAGCTTCCGGACCCTTTTTGGTAACCTCCGCGGTTAACCTCTCCCTCCTTTGTGATGGCCCCGCCTGACCTGCAACTTGAGCCGTAATGTCCTTCAAATTCCACGGCTTGCGCAGCAACCCCGTGCATCCCATGCTGTCCAGATCGCCCTTCAAAAGCATCCGCGTCTTTGGATCCGCAGGTATGACCGGATTGAGCCACTTGGCTGTAACTGCCGGTTTGCGAGATTCCTCCATCCACATTGACAAAATCCTACTAATCCGGTGCAATCGGCACCCTCCTCTCCTTCTCTTCCTATCCAATCCTAACTCACCACTCTTTCACTCAGCTAATGCGCGCTCCAAACTTGCAAGAACACACGCATCCTCGAGCGGAAGAAAGAGAGAGAAGAAATGGAGAAGAACGGGCTTAAATAGCCAGCCAATGACCGACACCCGTTGGGACGGCCCATAAATGCGCCGCCTTTCGCAAACGGAACCCTAGTTTCTAGGCCGGAACTTAGGTCGTAGGTTTCCTGAATCCGGATCACCTTCCGGATTACAATCCTGTTAAGATCCGTTCCTTACCCATTTTACAGTTTTTGCTAGGTCGGCTTTTTCCCAGTTTCCTGATTTGGCTAACTGTTCCGGGTTACTACGTCAGTATTTGAAAATTTCGAAAAACCTCACTAATCTACTCCTAAACTAATCCGGAATTCCGGAGTTTGACATTTTGTACTCCTACAGCAAGCAGGTGAATCCGGAAGAAGTCAAGCAGAGCAATCCTTCAAAAATCGAACAGATGATGACATTTTGGAGGACCAGACGGGAGTTGATTGAAACATGCCGGGGTATTTACAGCGAAATGTCAATCCATATCACCAACATCATGTTGGAGTTGGGAAAGGACAACTCGGAGGAGATGATAGATGCAATCCAAAAAAGATCAGATCCGAGGATGTTGGGAGAGTAGGAATTGCAAGTCCAGAACCTGGAATAGGATCGGACCGATCTTTGAGCGCAAGTAGCCCAATTGAAAAGGGAGATAGACGTGGCAAGAACAAAGGAATCAGAGGCTTTTTAGCTTGTCCAGAATTTATCGACTTTAGTTACACCACCGGTTGACCAAGTCGTTAGATCCAACTTCTTCACCAACAAGTTGACGGGTGAAGGCCACATTTCTGGAATGAAAGTATTGAGGGTAGTTATGGACTACCAAGTGAGCATGGAGAAGGTGTTGAAGGTGATGCGACAATTGTTGGGGCATCTTGATCTAAATAAGGCCTTTGATCTTGCAGGTTTTCCGGATGACTTCGATGTCCAGAATTACATGCAGACTCCGGCCAACCCTGGTAGGCCGAATCAGACTCCTTCAAGGGGTCAAGGGATGATGCTAGACAATTTGGTGATACCTCCTAGAAGGAATGAGGGCAGATCTTCAGTTATGGTCTCGACGGCGGTGTTGATTCTGGTACCAAAGGAAGCATCGACTCTAGTACAGGCGGGAGTTTTCGGTCCGGCAACGAAGACCATTATCTTTCCAATCAAGACTTCGCAAATCCGGCCAAGTGGAATTGCGCTCTTTGTGATACCAAAGTCAGTTCACCGTGAGCTGAGTGGGCGCATGGATGTAATTACAAATCTAGCCCGGATCCATGTGGCAGTCTTTGAGCACATGAAGCAAGCTTCGCCGATTAAGGGGACGACATCAGAAGTTCCGCTCTCGAATGACAAAGAATGTGAGACTGGATCAGAGTCAAAAGATGATGCGACACCACCACAAGGGCGCCCAATTCAAACCGTGTGCAGACCAAGATGACGCTGATGAAGTTGCCCGCAATCAAATTTTGTTTGGATTTTGAATTTCATTCTTGTCGTATACATAGTCCAGGCACAAGTATCCTTAACACAAAATGTCCTAGGATAACACAAAATATCGTTCCAGCGAATTCTAGGTGTTTATTGCACATTAAGGCTGTTTGGATATCTTTCCAAAACAAAATCCCAAGCAATCCGTAACTCAATTACTTTACTCTTTCTCCTTTCGGATAACACTACCTTCCAGAATCCAATCTGGATCCTACCTTGTCCAGAATCCGGATACTCTCAATCAAAATTTTGGTTTTCTATACCCCTGTTTACCGTCAGGGGATCCACTGTTGGTCTTTTAGAGGGGTAGGGACTCACCACTCATAATTCAAACACTCACTCACACACAAATACACAAAGAACTCTCTTCCAAATTTGTAGCAGGGAAGAGGCAGACAGTAATCCTCACAGCTCTCCGAATGATCTTTCCGGAAAACAAGTCACTCAAAATCCACTTTCTACTCCTTCACTAAAACGACAGATCAAGCACCCGGATCCGGTAGTGACGCTTCTGTTCGTGACTCTTAGACTGATTCGATAGTTGGCAAGCCTTTCGATAGTGGGGAATATTCCGCTGGCGGTCGCTTATCTCCGCACGAAGCCCTTCCTAGGTTCTAGACATGCATCCACTCCACTCTTCCGGATCACTATCCCAGTGGTTTAAAGATGCAGTGCACTAATCCTACTTCACAGATCCAAAACTCTTGCTCTCTACCGATATCACCCAGTTGACTTAGATCCGGACTCCTCCTCACCCGTCTTCCTCACACCTCAACACTCTTGCAAACACTCTTACTCATGCACATAGCCAAATCCAGAAATATCCACAAGTGGTCTCAAATTAAAGAATACGAAAAGAATACAAGAAATAATGTACTCTAATGGGTTGGAATGGAAGGAGAGGGCAACAAGCCTGCTCTCCCTTAAAAACCCAACAACAAAGCAAAAAGACAAAAAGGGTACACCCGAAAATTAGGATGGCCAATCAAACTAACATTCGAGATAACCGGAAAATCCAGGCCGGCGGCCTCCTAAGAATCCAAAACCGGGTCCCACTTTCGAAAAACCCAAGGTGGAACGAATTCAAGAATCAAACACACAAACCTACCAAATTAATTACTTCCTCCTTGATTTCTTCACGTTGCTCCTTGCCTTAGTTGGTGGTGACTTCACCAGCGTGCTCTTGGTCTGCGCCCGGGTGACGATCGTGCACCCTTGAGGCGGAGTGGCCTTGTCCTTCGACTCCCTTCTGATCTCACATTCTTCCTCTTTGTCATTCGAGATCTCCAACGGAAACTTATTGCCCTTGGGTAGAGAAGCCTATTGCATGTGAGTGAACTTCTCCGGATAGCTTTGAGCCAGATTTTCGATGGCCCTCGAAGGTCCGGCCAAGCTACGACAAACCACAGACTACGGTGTAGCAAAGAGTGCAGCTCCAGTTGGTTGGGCCGACTCACCTAGGAGAAATGAGAGCCTTGTTCCTGGAATCAAGTCTCTTGCCTTTTTTGGTGTTGAAGCTTTCAACATTGTCACAATAGTTGTTTCCGTCTTTGCCGGAACAGACGTTCTGGTTCCCTCCTTCCCGGACATCAAGGGCATACTGGTATCATCGATCAGCATATCCTGTCCCTTTACCGGATTCTCTTCCGGTATTAGTTCTTTGGCCGGAGTCTGCAAGTAATTTTGGGCATTTGTGACCTCCGGGAAACCTTCAAAATCCATTTCCCTGCCCATGTCTAATTGCCCCAGCAGATGTCGCATCTCCGCCAACACTTTCTCCATCCGGGCTTGATAGTCAATGAACACCTTTAGCACATTAGGTCCGGAAGGGTGAGCTATGTCTGTTAGCTTGTCAATGAAGAGCCGAGCTCTTAACACTTGCTTTCTAACTGGGCTACTCGGGATTGGAGATCCGTCCGGTCCTGTTGCAAATTCCGGATCCGGAGCTCCTGCAACTTTAGTGTCCCCGGATCTGTCCTTTGTCGAATTGTGTCAGCTATCTACTTCGAGCCATTTACTCCCAACAGTTTCATGGCTCCGGTGATGTATTCCGCCATCTCATTGTAGATCAACCAACACTCGTTGATCCACTTAAGTCCATGCCTCTAGAACTCCTTCATGTACTCATTTTTTTGGATAATCCGATTGCTGTTCGTCAGCCGTAATCACTTGCTTCCCTCGTGTAGCCTGATCCGTGGACTTCCATCTCCTGATCCGCTTGTGTGTTAAGGGTGGTTGCTCCAATTCCTCCTCTTTAGATTCTCCTTGGACAGGCTGATCCAGTTGGACTTCTTCCGTAAACCCGTATTTTATGAGTTCTTCTCCGTGGACGTATGCATGCAGCTCCGGTTTGTTCAAAAAACTCTGCTGATGGTAGAGGTGGAAAAGATACGGGCTGAGCAAGGTGGCTTTTCCGGAAGTTGCACGCACGACTAACTTGGAGACTACATCTGTGATAAATCTACCCCAGTTCACCGGTCTTCTTTTCGTTGCTCCAAATATGGTGCTCGCAACTGTGGCCGTTACCCGGGTTGGCTTCTCTGGATACAGACTTGGAATCAAAAATTCTAAAATCCGGCTACGCCTATCTTCAATACAGTCGTGAATACTATACCCCTCCTTATTATGTGCCTGAC
Organism: Neckera pumila; assembly: GCA_963969595.1. Classification (NCBI taxonomy): domain Eukaryota; kingdom Viridiplantae; phylum Streptophyta; class Bryopsida; order Hypnales; family Neckeraceae; genus Neckera; species Neckera pumila. The sequence goes on from OZ018418.1 coordinate 6,920,706, forward strand.
CCCAGAACTTAGTCTGCCCGCTCTTATCGTTATAAGGAGGTAATCCAAATCCGGCCTTCTGGAATGAATATACCTCTGCCCATATGTCCTTTAACCAAAGCTTGGATTGGCCTCTTATAGTCAATTGATACTGATTTGGAACTCCCACTACAAGTTCCGCAATGATCTCATCACTCTTCAAACTCCAAGGGCGCCGTAACAACTCGGCGCATCCTATTGTTTCTAAGTCTTCCTCCAAGTGCTTCCGGACTTCTGGATTCTTAGGAATTGCCGGAAACATCATCCGGGCCGGCCCTGCCATAGCTTACAAACTCACTAATCCGGTGCAATCGGCACCGACCTCACCAATCTCTCCTTAGCACGGTCCTAACTCACCACTCTTTCACTCTCTAAGTGCACATCACAAGTACAAGAAGAAAGAGAGAGAAAGAATAAAAGCGGAGCCCTTAAGTACTCGATGCTTGGTCAACAGTTCTCTAAGGGAACGGGTATGTAATCGTTCCCGTAACGGTGCCCTAGGGTCTCTAGGCTGGATAGCTACCAGTCGTAGGTTTTTCAGATTTGTCTTCCGTCCTATGGCTTCTATCTTTCACTGGAATATTTATCCGGTTTAGGAGTTCTTAGCAATCTTGGTAACAGCTATTTCAAATTGCTATGTAGTTGACCCGGATTCCTAGATACTAATAACAAATTCAAAAAATTTAGACTATTCTAACCCAGTTTTATCCTATTTCCTATCTATTGGAGTTTTTATATTCCAACAATTCCGCCTTGGATTTTTTAAAGGTGGGACCCGGTTCCGGATTTCTAAGAGGCTACCGGCCCGGGATTTTTCGGTTATCTCGGAAGTTAGTGTGTGTGGTCACTCTAATTTTGGGGGTGCCCTTTTTTCTTTTTGGCTTTTCGTTTGGGTTCTTAAGGGAGGCAAGGTTTGTTGCCCTCTCATTCCATCCTAGCCCATTTGAGTGCATTTGTTTATGTTCTTTTGCTTACTTTAATTTGAGACCACTTGGTAGACTTCTTGATTTCAGCTATATGCACGAATATGTTGGATTGTTCATGAGGATGTCGAGGTGTGAGGAGGATGGATGAGGGGGAGTCCGGATCTGAGGCAACTGGGTCTGACCGATAGGGTGCGTTTGTGTAAAAGTTCTGGATTTGTGAAAGAAGATTAGTGCACTGTGCTTTTAAACTGCTGGAATAGTAATCCGGAAGAAGTGGAGTGGATGCAAGTTCGGAACTCAAGAAGGGTTTTGAGCAGAGATAAGCAACCGCCAACGGAATATTTCCACCTCCGAAAGGCCTGCCAACTATTGGATTAGTCTAGATTCTAGAATATACGCGTCTCTATTGGTTCCGGAAGCTTTGATCTGTTGTTGTAGTGAAGGTATTAGGAAATAAATTCTGAGTGACCTGTTTTTCGGAAAGGCCATCCAAGGAGCTATGAGGATTGTTGCCTCTTCCTTCTCTATTACAAAATCGGAAGTAGTTTGTGGATGTGTATTTGAGTGTGAGTAAAGAGTGAAAAGTTTACGAGTGGTGAGTCCCTACCTCTCTTAAAAGATCAATAGCGGACCCCCTAAGGATAAATCAGGGGTATTCAAAACCAAAGTGTGTGAAGACATAATCGGAATCCGGCCAAGGACGTATACGAATTGAAATCTAGAAAGTAGTTTTATTCGGAAAGTGAGCAAAGACCTTGTTTTAAAGACTGCTTGGGTGTTTTGGAAGAGATCCGGATACCCTTAAATTGCGATAACGTAGTAGAATTTCCTGGGACAATATTTTGTGTTATCTTACCACATTTTTGTATTAAGGATACTCACGCCTAGATCACGTGTACAACACCATTAATTTAAATTTTGAAAGAATTATAAGCTCCCAGTAAGGACTCAGTTACCTAGACATGAGTTGTCATATGATCAATGAAAAACTTCATGAGATGTATTCCAGTTGCATTGTCCTATTACATTCATGCACACATGAGAAATCATACAACTTCTTAGACAACCTTATTAATTCAACATCCATCAATAAGAAGTACTACAGTTTTCATTAAAGCTGAATATATGTTTTATATAGAAAAAAAAATGGTGGAGATGATAAACAATTCCAAAACACTAGAGAATCCAAAACGTACATCCAGTTGCACGTAAATTGGCATACATTGGTGGTGTATAATATTATATAGTCCGCATGGACCGAATACGTAAAGCCTCACTTCTACATTTACCAAATACTTCTACAGTTCTATAATCTAAGTAGTATTCTGAACTACTAATATGAATGTCGGAAATGTTCATCTAGTATAGGTCAATTGTAAGAAGTAGTAAATTGGTGAATGATTTTGGCCAAACTACCTTGTGAATTGAGGTCTTTATTGCAAAGTCGCTTCAAGTATTGATGAAACACCATTGCCAAATCCTCATGGCTAGATTTTGTATGATCTTGTATTTCCCTATGTAACTTGTAATAGGCCACTGACATACCTGCTTGTTGATCCTCTGAGCTATTTGACCATCCACATATTCCTCCAATTTTTGTGATAATTTGGGAATGATTTCCACATCCGCATTTCTCATTTGCAAATATGCAATATTGGGTTCCACCCACCACCTCCTTTGTAAAGCTTCTTCCTTTTCATCTGCAGATGTGAACGTGTACAAGGATTTGGGTGGTTTGCTATGTAAAGTAGTCAAGCCCCAATCGCAAATTCCAATGTAGACGAGTGACTCGTCTTTGGAAAAGTGAAACATGATGTTGTCTGGGGAAATATCATTGTGGAAATCTCCAGCATTGTGCACCGCATTCATGATGTGCAGCAATGCCCATGCAAGCTCCGTGCACTTTCTCTTCTATTGACTGAGACGGAAAGCTCAAATCACCTCTTTGGGTTCAGAGCTTGCACAAGCCAATGTAATACCTATGTTGTCTGTATATTTGGTATCCAAGTTCAACATTTGCCGCCATTCCACCAATATGAGTACCCTTCATTGTTTGTTGCATGGACTGCAATAAATCATAAGACTCCATCAGGTGGAATCCTCACTGCCCTTGATTCGTTCTGGTGTTCTAATTTTGCAAGTTTTGGTTGCATACGTTGTTGTTGGGATATCTTTGATGCAAACTACAAAAATGCTTTTATCTCAAGACATCCTTCAATTCGGACCTTAATATCATGTAAAATTGCCCTTGCTGTTTCTGGAAGCGCTATCAGATGTTGTTGCCCCTCCTGCAATTCCGCAACTCCCTCAGTGCTCTTCCACCAAAACATTGACATTCGCCTATTCCGTGCATTAGCAAATGGACGACACCTTTGAATAAACAAATATGCTCTGAGAATGACTTGCTCAAAGTTTTCATCATCTGCACAGTGATGTTTGCCGTATTTTTCTACAGTCACCTTGGCATTCCAGAATGCATTGTTCACCATGTTTGCCAAGAATTTGTTGAAGCACGGTTTGTCCATCTGATGACTCCATTGCAAAACGTTCAGTGTGTCTAATATCTTTTGCGTCATGTTGTCCTTGAATTTCTGAACACATTCCTCTTGATATCTAAAGTATTTATTGTTGAGGGACGTGGTGGTTTCGGACTCATAGAATTTGACAAAAAGTTTGATCAGAAATGCTTTGCAAGCATCCGTGGGATATTCCCTAGCTATCCTAGCTTTGTCATCCTCTGACAGCACCTGCTTGCCTTTTGCTCCCTTCTTTGGCCTAGGCATCTTGCTGAATTGTACTATCAATGAATATTCAAAATGTGAATTTGGACTTGCGATTTCCCTTCAAATCCAAAATAACACTTCCACCATTATGCAAAAACTATAAAAAACAGCGATAAAGGGAACCCTGTAAACTGACTCTTGCCTTCCCTAAGAGAGAAGCCAATGGAGGATGAACCACCAAGCTCTCTGTTCTTCTTACTAAACACAAGGGAGAAGGCCAAAAAGAGGGCGGTCGGGCCGTCCGCCCCTCTTATACTGGTTGGACGGCCTTCTTGACGGTCGGTCCTCCTCTCCACCGTCCAATCAGTCGGTCGCAACAAGGCTGTCCGATGAAGCTGACTGATCAAACAACAGGATTGGATATCGAACGGGATCTCAAATGGATTGGTCAGACGAGTTTTTGGATGGCCAGTTCCTCGAATGGAAGGATTCTTGGATGGATTCTCAAACGGTGGATTGGATGGGTTCTCAGACGGGTGGATCGGACGGGGTATCGGATGGGTTGATCGGATGGGGTATCAAACAGGTTGATTGGACGGTTTGGTTGGACGGGTTCTTGGACGGGGTTGGATGGGTTGTCAGTCAGGGGGCTCAGAGTCAGACGGGGTTCCAATGGAGAGAGATCTAATGAACGGTGTGTACCGCTGGTTAGTTGTAAGGATTTAGGGTATTTTTTACACAAAAAAATAGAGAATGAATGCCAACACTTTCTAATCTTATACACTTGAAAAAAAATTTGGGAATGAATGACAAGGAAACTTGATGCCCAAAATACTTGGGAATGAATGACAAGGAAACTAAAAGCCAAAGTAAATGGGGAATGCACGACAAGGAAACTTAATGCCAAAAAAAATTGGGCATGAATGACAAGGAAATTGAAAGCCAAAAAAATGGGGAATGAATGATAAGGAAACTTGAAGCCAAGAGAAATGGGGAATGAATGACAAGGAAACTTGAAGCCAAAAGAAATGGGGAATGAATGACAAGGAAACTTCAAGCAAAAACGAATGGAGAATGGATGACAAGGAAACTTAAAGCAAAAAAAGGATGGGGAATGAATGACAAGGAAACTAAAGCAAAAAAAAAATGTGGAGGGAATAAAAAGGCACCCACCAAACAAAAAAACCAAACCCATTTTAGACATTTTAGAAAGTAGATAATTGAAATAAAAAATGTCGGCTAATAGCCTAAGTACATTAAGAAATGGGGGATATGAACCAATAAAATTTGCACTCATTAGCCCCACTTCCAGGTAAGAATTGAAAAATCCGAGCCACCTCCTAGAAGCTAGGAAATCATCCGTTTTCTGTACAAAACTCCCCGGACTATGGAGAGATTTGTCGCCTATAGTACGGGGCTGTAAAAGCAACCCTTTAAGAGCAGATTTACATTTTGGGGGAAAGCTACACTACATAAAATAATTTTATTCAATACTTAAAAGAATTCTTTTCTTAACACAATTACATTTTTTTGGGAGATTCATTAATAAATGAAATGAGAACTTTTCAGAATTTTTGGATAAAAATTCTTCAAAGGCAGGGTTTAGAACTTCTATATTTCATTGACTGAAATATTCCTAACTCAAGCATGACTCAAAATTCTTGTATTTCTTATAATTCCTTTCTAAAATATCTAGAGAATAATGCCAAAAAAATATAGAAGTATTTATATAGTTCCCAATTTCTTCACAATTTGATGAGACTTCGGAAGTACATTATTAGAAAGGTAAACATTTGGAGTCATACTTCACTCCGCACTATTTAACTCTATTAAACTTTTAATGGAGTACAATACCCTCACCAAATAACTCTAAAAGGAATCCTCATTCCATTTATTAAAGATTGAAGAATCTTGCTATAAATTTAGTTTAATTCAAAAAAAATAGAACAATACATTTCATTAAATTGTTGAAAGTATCAAAGATAAACGTGGATATTTCTAAAGAGAGTAGAGTATGAGCATAGTTCCCAGACTTAGTTCAACTTGTGTGAAATTTGTTGAGAAGATGTAGTTCTCCAATAAATTTTAGCAATTTCTAAAGCGTATGTATACTTCTGAGAGCCATCATAGGAAATGATCAAACAATACTACCTACTTTAGAATATATTATTTTTTTCCAATTGCAAGGAGCATAAGTTAAGTCACTTTCAACTTTAAAGTCCAAGTAGAACTTAAAAGCCGGCCGTCTGGCCCCCTTTAATATTACTAATAATTGAAGTAAATTCATTACTTTTTGTTTCTGCAAGCATCATGCTTAGGATTTAAATGTGAAGTTTTAATTCACTGTATTTGGACTACAAGCTTATATAGAAGGTATGGACTATCTTTTGGGGGGCACAATATTAGTTGTCAATTGTCTCTTGAAAAAATAACTTATAGAATGCATTTTTGGAGGTCAATATTGCAGTCATTTTGCCCTTTGCTCAAGACTTACATATGCCACTCAGTTGTAGAAAACGGCCCACTACCATTTTTATACTAACTAAAATCATTGGTTACACAACAATAGTGTTCAAGAATAATACCATCACATGTCTACCAATGTACTTACATATGGACATAAAAATTTAATTGCACCAAATTACAAAATCAAGAATTCTAATTCTCCAACATCATTGTACAATGCTTGCCACCAACAACATTCCATGGACATTCCAATTAGTGGATCAGGAACTAAGGCTCGCACTACAAGATGATACACTACTTCATTCTAAATATGAATCGGTATCATCTCTCTGACTTGGGCCTCTAGAACCAGACCCATAAACACCAAGATATGATCTTCCACCATAGGTGTCTCCCTGTCCACTTGGCGCCACTCCTTTTCCATAATTTGAGTAGTAAGGACCTCCAAAAGACAGAGGAGGAAGTGGAACATTGTGCTGTGACCCTCCTTCACTTGAACCACCATAATAAAATCCTCCATGATGTTGATATGAACCAGGTGCAGTGGTCCCAAGATAGTATTGGGAACTTCCTTGGCTAATATCGTCATACTGCGTGCTTTTATGGCTTCTTCCCCCGCTTTGATAAACACCTTGGAGGATGTTACTGTAGTATGAAGCAGGTGCTGTGGTACTCGGAATAGTATTGGGATCCTCCTTGGTTAGTACCACCATGCTGCATGATTCCATGGCTTCCTCTTTCGCTTTGAGAGCCACCTCGAGATGCACTACAATCCTGTGAACTTCCTCCCCAATCTTGTGGGGCACGTGAACCATAGTCACAGTGGCGCAATGGGTCATGCCCATATTGTCGACCACAGTCTTGCACGCTTTGATGCATTGCCTCTTGCAGTTGTTGCTCAGACTCAATGTCTTTGCAAGCTTCTTGCTGTTTGTGTCTCTCTACAAATGTTACAGGTGCTGAAGCATCGGGAACATCATTGTTGTCCAAAATATCATCCTCTGCATCAGACAATACAACGGACGGCGTTCCAAATTGGCCTCAATTGGACCACTCTGGCAAGCAATTGCTTGCTCCAACCCAATTGGTATAAATCATGTGATGTCGGCAATTCAGAGTTTTCACATTTTTTCCATACATTGTGCACCAATCTACTTCTTTGTAGAGTACAATCTCCGCCCAAATCATGGCCATGTTCAAAAAGCTCATGATATTTGTTTTCAACATTGATGAACCTACTGTTGATAGAACCTCCTAGTATTGTCAAACAAAATGTTTGTTGGTGCACACATTTGCCCTTCCCAACATCAAACTTGTACCTCCGCGCAATCACGTGTCCACAGTTTGGAGATGTGTGTCATTTTCACGTACTTTTTGCACGTTGTGCAATCCCACACTTTCTTAGGCTCCTCTTGCCATCTAGGCTCCACTACGCAAAAAGGATCTTCCCAATCTTTCTAATTCATCTCCTGTGATATTCCCTTTGGTGCACTTCCTCCACGTGGCATGGTAACTTTGATTAAGTTTTTAGAAATTGGTTTTCAAATCCTCATTGGTTCTTTCAACACATCCATGCAACGCTTTTAAGTTAGAATGGAAAGGACTGAAGTGAACCTCCAGTTTATAATAGCAAAATAATTATGGAACCTCAAGTGCTAAAAGCACTTCAGTATCCAACCACAGCCACTCACATACCAAATCAGAAGGGGCACGCAGAATCCCGAAGGCAATGGATCAACACACTCCGCAAGAGAAACAACTATAAAGAAACGAGCCGTCTGACGTGCCCTTAAGTAGTCGGACGGGACGTATGTTGCTGTCAACATCGGATGGCTAGAAGGTCGAATGCCCAAATTGGACGGCCACCAATGTAAGGAGGACAACCAAAGCGGACGAAAAAATTGGTCGGAGGGACCAACCAATCATTGGACGGGGCAACGGACGGTCAAAAGCAAGTTTGAACAAACATGATTGGGCCTCGTCGGACGGCTTTAGTTCGGACGCCAGGAGGGTCGAATGGATGCAGGGTCAGACACAAAGGAGAGTAAACATATGGAGGTTCGGGCGGCTGCAGGTTTGGGTGGCGGGAGTTTGGACGCATCGAAGGTCGAACGCTAGAAGCGTATGATTGCAGATCGAACGGCGGGATCTTGGACGGTGCAAATTAGGACGCGTAGAGGGTTGGATGGCTGCAGGGTCCGACAACTAGATGAATTGGACGGCTCAACATTTGGACGACTGGATAGTTGGAGGCAAAGAGGTTCGGACGGCTAGAGGTTTGGATGGCGGGAGTTCAAATGCGTGGAAGGTCGGACGGCTGTAGGTTCGGACAGCGGGATCTTGGACGACACAAATTTGGATGAGTGGAGGGTCGAACGGTTGCAAGGTCTGACAACTGGGGGAATTGGACGGCTCGACATTCGGACGGCTACAAAGTCGGACGCCAAGCAAGTTGGACAATCAATTGATTGGACGGCCTAGATTTTGTGCAGCAAAAAAATTGCAAGAGCTATAATTCAAATTGAATTCATGCAAGAAGGCATTGTGATTTTTGAACCTCCTGAGGATTGCTTTCCAAAGCTAAGTTGCAAGAACCTGAAATTGGCGTCAAAAAATGAACCTTAAACTCTAAACCCTAAACCAACCCTAAATCCTTATCCATAAACCCTTGACCCTGATTACGTTAATCATATTCTAATGTTTAGAATATGTAATGACATCACTTCATGTAAAATAATTTCTACACATTCTATTTCTTTTTGTAGGCACATTTTGTTAACTATAGCCTACAATTCTATAACTCTATAAAAATATGGCAAACATTTAGACTTGTATATATGCAATGTAGGTGCCCTTTTGAATTTCTAATGTTATATTAAAATGTAATGATTTACTTGTCACAAATCCACAAATATCTGTCAACATCAATGAATATTACATAATGAACATGTCCAAATAGGTAATCCTCAAGAAGCTTAGAGAGACAACTTAGAGAAATTGGTACTTTTATTCTTGTAAAAGAAATGTGGGTCAACCATACTGATGGGAAAAAAATGGATACCCTTATGAAATTAAATACAACAACATGATAAAGAGGCATATGGGTATTTTTATTTTTCTAAAAAAACATGAATCAACCGTAGACCATATTGATAAAAACAAATAGGGTATCCTTATGAAATTAAATACGACACCATAATAAGGAGGCATATGGGTAACCTTATTTTTCTAGGAAAATAAATCAACTGTAGACCGTGTTGATGAAAACAAATTGGGTATCTTTATGAAATTAATGATGACACCATAATAAGGAGGCATATGAGTATTTTTATTTTTCTAAGAAAATATACAAATCAATCATTTTTCTAAGGGAAGATTTAACAATAATATGAAATAGGAATGTGGGATTTTCTTTTTCTAAAGGAAAGATTGAACTGTATTCAAGTATATTGTATATTTTTATTTTTATGAAGGAAAGATTCAGTACTAGCAATTGATACCAAATTTCTTGTTTTTATTAGAAATAATATTCTATGGTAATGCATATTCTACTATTTTCTAGTATTTGTGATGATGAATTGTAACCTCATAATGAATTGTAACTATATAAATTCAAACTAGACATGCTAGAGATCTCATAGGAAAATGAAACACAACAATATCACTTATGGAGTGAAAGATTATAATGTTTGACCATGAGGGTGCTAAAACTACAAAAATCTTTCAATCTTCTTCACACAAGTCAAATCTAAAGGGTTGGTGACCAAAAGAATATGAGGTTAAAGGATCTAACTTGTATAATCCTGATCAATTTACGGCTTTTTAAAATCTACTCTACAATTTTTTTAAATGAATTTTGAATGTGCTTTTTTCTACAAGATCTACTACATTTGAGGCTCATTTCCAAGAGCTCTCAACACTACAGGGAGTCAAGATTAAAAGGGGTACCCTTGTACAAAAACTTGAATAGAAAAATCACCATCATTTATTTTCAAGATCAGATTTTTGGTGCTAAAATTATACTTGAAGAAGAATTATGCCACATTTAACTACTTCTAGACTTTGTGAAGGTTTATTCCAAGGATATCCTTTTTTTTTATGTAAACTGAGGCTGCATTGCCTTTCTATGGAGGCTTATACCACTTTAGGATGCTGAGTCATTGGAAGATTCTTGATGTCGTGGAATTGTATCCCTTTTAGATTTAAAGTGTTGGAACAAATTGATGCATTTGGGATGATGTCAACTCCCATATTTATTGTAAGGAGTGCCTCCGGATTTAGGGTTGGCTTTAAATATGCGACGTTACAGATCGGAAGATGTCTCGAAGTATTTCGCAGAGCATTACCCAAGAAGAAAGAAGTGATGAGGCAAAACAATCATGCAATTACGGACATTTGGTAAGTTGTAATAATAGTGAAATACAGAAGGTGGGATTCACCAATTCATAATCATTTTTTACTTTTTGGTGAAACAAATAGGACAAACTTACTACATGAAAACACATTACAAAACAGCCAAGCGATGAGTCTGCACAACCGAAGAGATAACCAGCAAAAGGACTTTATAATCATTTGGATGCAACAAATACGTACCATTCAAATTGAATGGGTGCCAATCAAATAAGCGCCACTAGTTCCATGTGAACCTATGTTTATTTTTGGGTCCATGACCAATCAAACCACGGTCCTATAATGTGCGTATATTGCCAATCTAAAGTATCTACGTCATCCCTCACATGCAACGCCGGTTGAAGTAAATGCGGACGTGCCCAATTCAGAGGATCAAGAACAAGCATTACAATAGTGTCATTCAAGAGTACCCTGCGCGTCCGAGATTACTTGAAAGAGTCCTCAGTAGTGCATGATGACGCGGATACAGTTGGTTCTTGCGTGGATTGTCGGATCTAGAAAAGAAAAGGAACCTTGAAAGAATCGCCAGTGGTAGAATACTTAGAAGGAGAACAGTCAATGTCAAAGGTTGCACTGCTGCCCATAGGCCACAGTGAGTTTCTTCAACGAAATATCGCAGAAGACTGTGGAAGCCAGCTCGTATTTGTATATTCTGTATTAGATCCTCTACACCACCCTTAATGCAGAGATCCCCAGTCAGTACAAGGAGCATCACATTCTGCAAAGACCAAGCACATCTTAGCACACAGAAATGATGTAAAGACAGAAGAGGATGTCGAAGGATCGTGAGATATCACAATCACTATGCATTACTATAGAATCGCGTACCAAATAGAACTGGTAGATTAGAAAAGAGAACATCAAGTGAAAATCTCATTTGTAGATGAGTTTAAGAAAGCTAACAATACGTGTAGAATGTGATTGCAGTACAAAAATGCAAGACTAGTGCGGCATGCAGGTAAATGGTTTTTGTCGTACGCACAGTCCAAGCATAAGTATCCTTAACACAAAAATGTACTAAGATAATACAAAATATCATCCCAGGGAATTCTAGGTGTTATTGGAAACTAAGGCTATCCGGATATCTCTTCAAAACAAACCCCAAGCAATCCGTAACTCAAATCTTTTTACTCTTTCTCCTTCCGGATAATACTACCTTTCGGAATCTAATCCGGATCTGTCCTTATCTAGAATCCGGTAACTCTAAATCAAAACTCTGATTTTCTGTACCCCTGTTTTACCGTCAGGGGGTCCACTGTTGGTCTTTTAGAGGGGTAGAAACTCACCACTTGTAGTTCAAAATACACACACACAAAAAGACACAAACAACTCTCTTTTGGTATTGCTGCAAGGAAGAGGTAGATGGTGATCCTCACAGCTTTCCGGATGATCCTTCCGGAAAGCAGGTCACTCAGAATCTACTTTCTATTCCTTCACTACAACAACAGATCAAGTACCTGAAATCGGTAGCAACATTGTTCGAGACTCTTAGACCGATCCGGAAGTTGGCAGGCCTTCCGGTACAGCAGCGACTTCCTCTTGGCAAGCGCTTACCTCCGCACGGGTTGACAGCCGGACTCGCTTTGCTACTCAATCAATAGGATTACTATCCCAACAGTTTAATGACACAACGCACTAATCCTCCTTTACAGATCCAGAGTTCTCTCAAAGGCCAACTACCAATCATACCCAGTTCACTTAGATCCGGACTCCTCCTCACCCGTCTTCCTCACACTTCAACACTCTTGCAAATACTTTTACTCATGCATATAGCCGGATCCAAAAATATCCACAAGGGGGTCTCCGATCAAAGAAAGCAAAAGAACACAATCAAACTGCACTCTATTGGACTGAAATGGAATGAGAGGGCAACAAGCCTGCCCTCCTTTTAAAACCCAAACTAAAAAGCAAAAAAGCAAAAAGGGTACACCCAGAAATCCAAGCAACCAATCAAACTAACACCCAAGATACCCGAGAAATCCAAGCCAGCGGCCTCCTAAAAATCCAGAACCAGGTTCCGCTTCCAAAAAACCCGAGATGGATCGAATTCAAAACAAGAAAAGAATAATCCATCAAACTAACTACTTCCTCTACAATTTCTTCAGCCTGCTCCCTGCCTTGGTTGGTGACAATTTCACCGGCGTGCTCTTGGTCTGCGCCTGGGTGATGATTGTGTGCCCTTGAGGCGGAGTGGCTTTGTCCTCTGACTCCCTTCCAGTTTTGCATTCTTCCTCCTCATCATTCAAAATCTCCAATGGAATTCTGTTGCCCTTGGGCGGAGAAGCTTGCTGCATGTGTGTGAACCTCTTCGAATAACTCTTGAGACCAATATGTTGCACCTTCAGTGCCCTCGGATCTGTCCTCTTCTGGATCGCGTCCGCTATCTGTTCCGGGCAACTTACTCCCAAGAGTGTCATGGCCCCGCTGATGTACTTCGCCATTTCGTTGTGGATTAACCGACACTCGTCGGCCCATTTATGTCCACGCTCCCAGAACTCCTTCATGTAGTCATTTTCCGGATACTCCAGTTGTGGTTTGTCATCCGTAACCATTTGCTTGCCTCGCGCAGCCTGATCCGTCGACTTCTGGATCCGGATCCGCTTGTGAGTCAAGGGCGGCTACTTCGATTCCTCCTCTTCGGATTCTCCTGCGACGGGTTGGTCCGGTTGGACTTCTTCCGTAAACTTGTACTTTAGGACTTCCTCTCCATGGTTGTAAGCATACATTTCCGGCTCATTCAAAAAACCCTGCTGATGGTAGAGATGAAAAAGATACAGGGTGAGCGCGGTAGCCTTCCCGGAAGTTGCGCGCGCGACTAACTTGGAGACTATGTCCGTAATTAGTCTATCCTAATTCACCGGCCGGCCTTCCATCGCTCTGAATATGGTGCTTGCTACTGTTGCCGTAACCTGGGTCGGCTTCTCCAGATACAGAATCAGAATAAAGAACTCCAGAATCCGGCTATGCCTATCCTTGATACAGTCATGAATACTGTATCCCTCCTTACTATGCGCCGGACCCCGGAACTTACTCTGCTTGGTCCTATCATTACGGGCAGCTAAACCGAATCCGGTTTTCCGAAACGAGTACACTTCCGCCCAGATGTCCTCCGTCTAGAGTTTAGGCTGGCCTCTCACAGTCAGCTAGTACTGATTTGGAACTCCTACCACGAGTTTTGCAATGATCTCGTCATTTTTCAAACTCTAGGGGTGTCGCAACAATCTGGCGCATCCTATCGTCTCTAGGTCCTCCTCTAAGTGTTTCCAGACTTTGGATCCTTCGAAATCGCCGGAGACATCATCCGGGCCGGTCCTGCCATAGTGTACTGACTTGCTAACCCAGTGCAATTGGCACCAACCTCACTAATCTCTCCCTAGCGCGGTCCTAACTCACCACACTTTCACTCTCTAAGTGCAGCACACAAGTACAAGAAGAAAGAGAGAGAAGAAATGGTAAGTGCGCCCTTAAGTACCCGACGTTCGGCCGACAATTCCCCCGGGGAACAACTATGTGACCGTTCCCGTAACGATGCCCTGGGGGGTCTAGGCTGGAAGGCTACCGGTTGTAGGCTTTCTGAATCCGTCTTTTATCCTACGGCTTCCGTCTTAACTGGAATATTTATCCGGTTTAGGAATTATTGCAATCCAGGCATTAGCTATTTCTAATTTTTTTCTAGCTGACCCGGATACTTGGACACTAATAACAAACTCAAAAAAATTAGACTTGCTAACCTCGTTTTCTTCTATTTTCTATCTACTGGAGTTTTCATATTCCCACAATTCTTGTCAAACACAGAAAGTGGAATTAGGCATAAATACTAAAAGATCCAAAATACCACAGAAAAGGAGGATCTGCATTTCATTGCAACGACAGAATTGCAGAGTCAGAGTATCCATTAGAGGCAAAGGCACAGGACCATGAGATCTGCCGATCAAGCCATAGAGACAAGATTACGTAAACAAATTCAAATCAAGACTTCAGCATATGATAATAGGAGGAACACGCCCAACAAATTGCAGAAGCATAACTACAACTATCATCCCCTATTATATAAACCAAAATGAGGGACATTACGGGGACGGAAGACGCTCAACTGTTTGTACTATCGGACATGTACATGGTGATCCATTAAATTCCCTAGATGTCAAGATGGAAAGATTGAGGGATCCCCTGATTGAACTAAGCAGCTAAACATTATGAGGCCCACACTAATAAAATCTACAGAAGATACCGCTTCGCTGCATTCCCCCATCTTTGCTAGACGTGATGGGACCTTACCATCGTCTTTAGACGTGATGGGGACTGCTGGAGTGTAGACGGTCCCCCACTCTGCTCCTTCACTTAGTCTTCATGATTCCCTTTGCTCCATTCTCTTCATTTTGCTCTTTACTTTGCTCTAATTTCTTAATGTCATATGTCATGGCTGCATTCTTGCTTACCTTTCTTAATGCAATGATCAGTCAATTGTTTCAAAAAAATAGAAAAATAAAATACTTCAAAGTTAAAAACAATTTCATTTTGCCCAGTAATATGATATGCAATTTGGCAAAATAAAGAAGAGACTAACACTGTGAACAATGAGTAGGACAATATATGTTAGTTAAAAGCACCCCTACAGTCCATCGTGAGATCTCATGATAGGAAATGAACTTGCATATTATACAAACACATCTTAGTATATTCACACACGACAATAACTATGGAGGTCAAAGGTATCTGATTGAAATCATAACTCTAACTTACAAATGGCTTTTGCATATAACCTTACTATAACATTTACAATGTGGCTTACAAAATGAGTAAAATTTTGAATGACTCTTAAAAAATGGGAATGTCAAGTATCTAAAAAATGCATTTACAATATTTACAGTGAGTTCAAGAGTATTAAACAATAAGTAATGAAGTATGCCAGAATGAAATCGTAACATCTCCGGATTGAGTCCCACGCAGAAGAATAATCAGATCTAAGTTACACCCTTCAATATGTCACACCTCGGTCTGGTCAACGGGATTGCCGGATGCTGACCACAAGGAAGCGGGTGGTCTTTAACATATGCTGGGATAGCTTCTTGTGACTTGAAAAGTTTGTCAAGCCAAGGAAAGAGCTTCCCATACAAGAAATCATCTCTCATATCACCATCCCAATTGTTGGGGAAAATGGCGCTATGACAATCATTCTGGAGGTTCTTCAATGGGTCGTCATCAATGAAAAGAATATTTTCCTGTGTCTGCAAATTCAACTTACGGGCAAAGTGTGACAGATCCTTCAAAAAGTAGGGCCTGTCTGGACGACGCCAGTCTCTGTAAGACAAGAGTGTGCAGTCCTTCTACGTGAGAACAGGCACATTCTTCGGCTTCACAACTGTCAAGGACAGTATCTGGTTCAAAGCGAATGTCACATTCTGTTTTGTCATACTGCTCCAGAAAGCGAGCTTAACAGTCCTATGCAGCCAATCCAGGAAGTGTACGCATCTCAGTCGCACGACATAGTGACGTCTATTACGATCATCGATTGTCTTGTAAACTAGAATTCCATTCAGGTCAAAAATCACAAAATACGTCCGCGGTTCTATTTTTTTCAACGACTTCAACAACTCTTCACAAGAGATTTTGGTGACTCAACAACCTGCTAAAAAACAGCAAGTTAGAGTCCAACTAAGTATCCGTTCTCAAGTATAACCATTATCAAAAACGGTTGGCTTCTTATCTAGAATTCGGGATTGCAGGTATTTTTGGGAAGACCCTTCTCCGCTCTTGTTGACGCTCTACAGTGCTTTTTTACCCTCATCAACGTCCCATTGCCAATTTCCTATCTCGTCAAGAATCATTGGCCCTTTCCCCCTCTTGTCACTGCGAATTTGCTCTTCCCCACCGTCGTCAACCATAATTGACCCCTTCCTCATTTCCTTGTTGTTGTCGCCTGCTTGCCCTTCTTCATTGCCAAGTTTATCCATTGGATCCCCTCCTTCCAGTCTTGCATGTGGCCCATTCTAAAATGCCTAGTTAAAGAAGGGTTTGTATAAGAATCGGTGCACTTGCCTTAAGGCTTGCGTAAGTTTCTTCTTTTTTTGAAGTTCAATAGAATCCAAAGGATCAATGATTCCCAATGCAATTACATTGTTACTTGGTGATTCAGCATTTGATTTGATTGCATCCACAACACAGAATTCCATTATGTCTGCGGCCTCATAGGGTAAGGCCTCCAGCACTTCTTCGTTAATTCCCTCATCGTTTCCAGGAGCCACTTATCTTAATACCTCCAGTGCAACACTAGAGGCTTCAGAAGCAATATCCACAGCCATCCTCCCTCTCAATCTAGGACTCATGGGGAACAAGTCAACGAGGGTGTCATCCTGTTCATCCACCGTAATGCCCATTGGCAGGAGACTTGGCAATGGGACCGTCGTGATAGCCCCCGATGTAGAAGTTGCTACCCCTACTACATGTCCTTCAATAACTTTGCCTGCTGCCTAATCAACTTGCTCCATGACGAACTCCATTTCCTGGACGATCAGAGGATCCTTCGATGCCTCTGTGCCCGCCCCACTCCCCGGATCAAGGTTTCCAGAGCCTGGTGCAGGGGCATCTGTCGTGGGAACCCCCGATTCAAGTCTGCTAGCGTCAATCTCCTTGAGGTCTCCACCAAGAATAAGCTGTGGGTACGCTTCTCCAGTACCCTCTGGAGTCTCCTGAATCAGCATGGGGTACCCGGATGATTGGCAGCCAATGCTCTAATTTAACATCATATTCATTAAAATGGGAGGGTGGAGCCCTCTCAAAAAAATATTGCACTTTAGAACACATATTGATTGAATAAAAATGGGCTCTTGTTATCTCCATAGTTACTTATTTAATTACTTCAATCTATCAATTTCCATTAAAATGAGAGTCTTGCAAAGAAATAAAAGTCTCCAAACAAACATTGCATCATTCACTATCAAAAACTCCATGTATTCCGCAACCAAATAACAATGAAAATAATATCAAATACATTAATTACTTGTACATATTCTGCACTAGAAATGTACAACTCTAATCATAAACACTTACAAACTTAGACCTAAAACCTCACGTCTATGAGAACATAAAATATTATCCTTCTCCCACAGTCATGTAAAAGCATACTCTAGACATCTAAAAAATAAATAGAACTCTAAAACATATAACTATCAACGTAGTCAGAACTTTATAAAATACCGGTCCATTCTTGCGTTCAAGACGAAGGAATTGAAGCCAAACTCTCTTTGATGACATCAATTTGAGCAGCCGGAATCTTGATCATGCATTCCCTGGTATCTTTCTGGATCCTAGATTTCCACGCTGTTATAAGAGCGTTTGTGTACTGCCAAAGTGGTGGTTCGTTTTCATCAACCTTCCAACGTAGACCTCTTTTGCTGTCCCATCCAGTATAGGAATTTTGAACATCCTCATCTCTACTGGTTGGACGGAAATACTGAATGCAAACACAATCCGGTTCTTCAGGATTACAATTTGGATCAGATAATGCCCTTGCAATCTAGACTGGATGACTGTCACCGTCTGCTGGATAAATTGCAACGAAGTAGCCTTCAAAGACATCTTGACCCACCCTAAAAGATGGTTGGGGGCGACCCCGTAAAGGTCCAACATAGGCGTCATCCTGCCCGAACTCTTCACGGTCTTCGCCATCTTCGTTCAGTTGATCTTCTTGAGTTGCTTCAACTCAAGTTGTCGGCCAGAATTCGTCCTTCAAAACAATAGATGCAGATATTGGTTCTTGCAATGCTGCCTTCACATCACGCCAATAGTGCACCACATGCTCGTAACGCCTCCGACATTCCCCAGTGGCATCTGCATTGCACAAATTCTCCCAATACTTTATAAATCCAGATACACCTTTCACAATGTCTTCCACACCTTTCATTGCCTTCTGTGTGACTGGCAAGGGTACTCCACGTGGCCACATGCTTTGTCCTTCTGCATCTTCCTTCCACAACTTAATGCCCCTACCATCTTCTCCTAACCAGTCCACATCCGTACACAATAATCTGTACTTCATGACTGGACATCCGGTTGAATCTAGATAGAACTTCACTTGTTGTGGTTTTGTGTGTCCAACGAGGATGTCATCACCATCCACTAATGAACCTGCAATGAAATTTTTAAAATCAGGCACCTCTTCCACAAGGTGCGGGACAGTGGGAATGGACTCCACATCCATGAACGACTTCATAAGCATAGGAACGGTAGGGAAGTTCTCTTTTTTCAACTGCATGCTCCATCTTCTGAAGAGTGCATCAATGTCGTCGTGCGTGTGACCCACAATCATGAAGTTCACATACACTTCACGGAAGATCTTTCTTGCAACAAGTAGAGACCAAGAATAGAAAACATATCTATTCTTATTGTCCCCAGTGGCATTGTCCATCTGCACATTGAGAATGGGTGGC
Organism: Neckera pumila; assembly: GCA_963969595.1. Taxonomy (NCBI): domain Eukaryota; kingdom Viridiplantae; phylum Streptophyta; class Bryopsida; order Hypnales; family Neckeraceae; genus Neckera; species Neckera pumila. The sequence goes on from OZ018418.1 coordinate 6,939,678, forward strand.
AATGGTGTCGCTGGAATTAAGTTCATCGGCGGTGGAGGAAGAGACGCTTCGCACATCTCTACGCCCTTCAGAACCGCCTTGAACAAATTCGTTGACCTTGATCCAACAAACAACTGCCGAGAAGAAGCCTTTGGTGGAAACTCAAGATCTCTCAACAACTTCACCATAGAATCAATGGTATAGTTTGAATTGCGCGGAAAGAGATCCAAACCATAATGTGCATAACGCACATCTCCATGACCGTATGCAATCAAGCCAGTGACAGACATGGGAAATTTCACTAGGCCATCCGTGTCTTTGCTCTTATGAGAAAAGATTGGACAAGCGGTCTTGGAATGATCCATCTTGTCGTGCATGATCGTAAGACATTCGTGCGGAAAAGTGTGCGACCGGTACCGGTTTGCATAGTACAACTCTTGGTGAGCTCGAGCAACAGCAAGATGTTTGTCCAACTTCCGCGACCACATGAGAGCCGTGTTCGACCCAACAAGAGCACCCTTCCTGAGCTCTTGTAATTTGTCACAAGTAGCGCACCGAGCAAAATTGTCTCCAGGCTTTTTCACCTCGAATTCCGAGAACTTGGAAGATCTGATCTTGTTTAAATTTGAAATTGAAATTTCAGGTAATCCAAAGGCGGCATTGACATCATTGATTTCTTTCATTTTTCCCTTCCATTGAAACTTAGTGGGAAGAAACATGGAGACGACCTTCTCTCCTGACTTCATAGTCCGAGTACAATGCGGCATGTGATCGGCCTCTTTGTCAAGGATGCACTTCAAGGTAGCAATAGCTTGCTGAGTGTGCTTCCTTGGCTTCAACAATCCCGTGTTGCCATGGTCTGTTGCTTCTCGACGACTCATCATGATCTTCTGATAGCGGAAGAACGTGGACTCAGGGACCCCTGAAATTTGCATCCATGCGTGCATGCACATAGGGATCTTTTCAACTGCCACCATCTGTCTTCCACGAGAGTCGGGAAGAACTGGTCTGTGGACATCAAGCTTCATGAAGGACCTATGCTTGAAGGTTGAGTTATGGTACATGCGCTCACGGAAAGCTCGAATCTTCTCCCTTGGAAATGGCTGAACACAATTCTGAACGCAGCAAACTTTGCTAGAGACTGTGTTGATTGACTCCTGGGTGAGCAGATATTTGGATTTGAGAGAAGTCACATGAGAGGGATTCGTAAGGATACTTGTATATGGCCTAGCAGATGTCAAAGAAGGCGGATTCAAAAGACTTGCTTGGAGGCAATTCAATTTATTCCGCGCTTCATGATCATGAAGGCTTGCCCCATGGTATTGGACAAGCTTAATAGGCCAAGCGATCAATGAGTAAATTTGCTCAGGGGAGATGTCGACTTCTGAATGAGTCCTCAAAATAAATACTGCAACATGAGTGTCGCTGAGAGGACCATTGGCACCGAGAACCAAGTCTGAGTTGACACTATGACAAGTATCTTCACCAACAAGTACTCCATCCGCATTGTACAAGGTAACGCATTTCGTATTCCAAAGACTACGCGGAAGACCTTCGCACTCAGGAACGTCTGCATTCACTTCTTCATGAATCTCAATCTCCTCGTCTGACTCGAACATACCATCAAACGAGTTTGATGAAGAAGCCATGACTCCTACACAGCAGAAGGTGCAAATACGGAATAAGAACATTTGAATAAAACTTTTTTACCCAGTATAGTACTAATGCAAAACAAGTCAGCACCACCCACGCTAACGTGCTATACGAATTTGTTTCAGCCTAAGGCATCAAGACAGAACTTCAGCGCAACTAGCGCTGAAGTGCACCTCACATTCACTCAAAGCAAATGAGACAGCAACGCAGATCAGCGCGACTAGCACTGAAGTGTAAGGCATCCCAATCCAATAGCAATAGCAATTTAATTTCATTATAGTCAAATCCGATATTCATGCAGTTTAGCGCAACTAGCGCTGAAGTGCAATTCACATCCGCTAAGGTCAAATGTGCTAGGACCACAGTTTAGCACGACTCCTTATGAAGAGCAATACACGTTCAATATCGTCAAATATGACAGCATTACACTTCAGCGCGGGCCGCGCTGAACTGAAGTTCCCCTAGTACAACATCTCTGCACTTCAGCATGACCTGCGCTAAAATGCAATCTATATGCACTTTAATGTAAGTCTGAACTGAACGACCAACGGAATTGCACTTCAGCGCAGCTCGCGCTGAAGTGCACTCCTACTATAGTGCATGTACTTACACTTCAGCGCGACTGATGCTGAAGTGTAAGATACATACACTGCAGTAGGAGTGCACTTCAGCGCAAGCCGCGCTGAAGTGTAATTCCCTGGCTTCTACAAACGAGATCATAAAATATTTTTATTTCATTTCATCCGGACTTGAGTAAGTAGTTCCGTGATTTCCGGAATCATATTATTGATGTGTCAAACCCTGTCAATATACTATTCTTAGTAGTCCAAAATTCACGGCGGTTCAATCGGAGGCTATCAAGGACTAAGCAACCACAGGCCCGTGATGTTGTATCAACACGAAGATGGACAGAAAGGTGAGCGACAAAAGGAATGGCAGCATGAAATACATAGACAACAAGTAAATAACGAAGCATAGCAATTCAGAAGCAATTGACGTGTATGCCTACAATCTGGAAAATGAAAATTGCTTGACAATACAAAGAGGGTGCAAGCTTACTCGTAGCCATTTGCTACACAGTGCTTCCTCCAATAGTGCGATGGGCAACAACAACGACAATAGAATCATAGCACAATCACTGATAGAAACTCCGGGAACTCGCAACAGTACTCAACATAACAAATCTAATTCTCAAACAATGACAGCAGCGCATACAGAGGTCGATACAGTGGAAGAGAAAGGTGGGAGAGAATGTTGTGAACTGTGTTGACGACTCGCACCTTACTCAAAGGTGGGAACAAAAGAGCGCCAACCGACTGCGAGGTTTTGAACGTCTACATCCTATTTTCAAATGCCTCAGGGATTGTGATGGGCTTCACAGCTGTACAGCAAAAAGCGTCGTTTGACGCCGCAATAAAGGAGTGCCCCAGCGGAAATTATTGAGTTAGCAGTATTTTGAGGATTCCCCTCATAAAGTCCGTTGACTTCTATACCTTATCATGTCAGGTCTCCATTAGCAACAAAGTATCATTGCAAAACAGTCTTTTGAACTTGCATTTCGCGCACTTTTATAAGTATGATCAGTGGTTATTTTTGAATAGTCTAGGATCAGTTTTGTACTAAAAGCAAGTTGCCACTTTTGCATTGATGGTCACGGAATATTTTAGTAGTATAGAGTAGGGATCTATCAATATTTGGAGAAAATTGCAACTTTATTGAAATAGCTTTCCGATGTTGCCGCTGCGGAAATTTCCTTTTCCATTCAAAGTGAATATATTTGTAAGTTTTTGGTTTTTTTTAATAATAATTACATAATGTACGTTACAAAATAGCATTCCGTAATTAATGAATGGAATGTTCCCAGAATTTCAATTTTGGGGAGGAAATTTTGCGTTTGCGGTTCAAAGATTTTAGGATAAAACATTATAGGGTTTAGGGTTTAGGGTTCAGAGCGGTTAAGGGTTTAGGGGTTAGGGGTTACAGTTCAAAATTCATGAACTATGATTTCCTATTTGTTCAAATGAATGAACCTATTCGGCCAACAAGCCTATTTTATGATATTCGATAAGTAAATAGCATCTACTTATTTCATAATTGGGAGTTTGAGATGCTGTACATGCATTTTGAATTTGTATATGATAATTCTCATTGGGAAACTTTTCAACTTTTTTCTATTTCAATGTGAAATTGGGAAGCAGTTCAGGATATTATTTTAAGAAAAATTCTTTTATATAATGAAGATTTGTTGTCTACATTCTACTCATGCCATAGTTTTTTTAGCCAATAAAGTTCAAAATTGATTGTACATCATAGATTCTATTTCGAATTTACTAAGAACCTTTGAACAAATGATTTTTCAAGTAATGAAGAAAAATGTTTTAAATAATTTCAATCAATGGATCATGTAAGTAGACAATGCATATGAAGATTTCTTATGTTATATATTCTCAAAATTTAAAATAAAAATAAAGTGCACTACTTAAACTTTATACCAAAAAATCTATGTCCATTACCTATTTTCTATAGGAATGAAAAATACAAAAAAATACTAATAATTATTATTACTATTATTATAATACATGAAACATCCTAATAATCCAAAATCGTATAGCTCATGTGTGAGTGGCTTCCCAAAAGAATATAGAAGTTCCAAATATTGTCTACTTTACGAATTCATCAAAAACGTGAAATGATAATAACTTTTTTATGAACCGGTATGTGTTTCAAAAACAATCAAAATAAATGTGATCATGTACAATAATGACCTTGTGTATCTAAAATCAAAGGCTGTGGATGTGAAAACTCTTACAACCAAAATGTAGAAGTTGTAACGAATCTAAACATTACAAATCCATGAAAACATTCTATTAGAAGTTGTCTTTTTCATTATTCATTTGCCATATTTTAGTGAACCAAAAATCCATGAATCATCAAAGAAGTGTACGTTCATGTTCCTCCAAAAATGAAGAAGTTGGAATTTATCCAAAGCCTAGTTTGAAATCCATGGGCGCATTGAATTCATCTCCAATTTTTTTTTATTTGCCACGTAACCCAAACAAAAGCATGAAATTGTTGTATTTTAGTGAACCAAAAATCCATGAATCATGAAAGAAGTCCACGTCAATGTTTAAGAGAAAAATGAAGAAGTTGGAATTCATCCAAACCCTACCTTCAAATCCATGGGCGCATTGAATTCATCTCCCATTTTTTTTTATTTGCCACGTAACCCAAACGAAAGCATTAAATTGCTATATTTTAGTGAACCAAAAATCCATGAATCGTCAAAGAAGTCCACGTGGATGTTCAAAAGAAAAATGAAGAAGTTGGAATTCATCCAAACCATGGTTTCAAATCCATAGGCGCATTGAATTCATCTCCCATTTTTTTTTAATTGGCACGTAACCCAAACGAAAGCATTAAATTTTTGTATTTTAGTGAACCAAAAATCCATGAATCATAAATAAAGTCCACGTGGATGTTTAAAAAAATAATGTAGAAGATGGAATTCATCCAAACCTTGGTTTCAATCTACCCATTTCTAATCAATCCTTACGTGAATTACAATATATACATAGAAATTTTACGTTGTGCTTAATCACCACAAATATCCAAAGTCATGGAATTATGACGTGGAAGTCTGAAGTACAAAGTTATAGAAGTTGAAAACATTTTGGAGATTATAATTCCATGATAGTATTCCATTAAATTTATTTACAAATTGTTGAATCCGAAGTTTGTGCTGTTTTGAAATTATTTCAGGAAGTTCAACAAAATGGAAAATAATACTAATTAATGGCCTAATAGGAATTCAATTTGTTGTGCATTATATCTCTTTTGAACATTATAAACTTGGTGGAGCATTTCATTTTGTAAATTGACATATGAATGACGTGCCAATTTATCATGAACCTGAACATGATTAAATAAAAAATAAATGGAAATCAATTGGTAGAAGCCTTAATCCAAAAAAAGGTAGAAGTTTTATAATAATCTCAAGGTACCTAATTCATGACAATATGATATTTGTGCCCATTTCTAATGAACCCTTTTAGTAAAAATAAATGGGAATAAGTTAAGTCCTGCATTTTAATGACCATAAAATGGATAAGTCATTAAATATGTACATGCAAGGCCTAACAAGAGAAAATTGGACTTCTGAATGTTTTAAACTATTTTAATGCATGCACATGTTTAATTTCTATGCATTTGTAAGGAACTGTGACATGGAAAAAAAAGGGGGGGAATCAAGTGGGCCCTACACGTTAATGACCACAATTAACAATAGTCACATAAATTGTATGTGCAACGCATAAGCAAATAAATGTAGGAGTTGCATATTTTATACAGATTCAGAATCCATGAAAATATTTGATGTGTGACCATTTGTAATCAATCCCTACTTACATTAAATATATATACGCATTTTCCATGTCATGCACTTTATTGACCATTGACATTCGAAATTATGGATTTCTTACATGAAAGTCTTAACGAAAAATTTGTAGAAGTTGTAAGTATTCAAAAGGTTCAAAATCCATTAGGTTATTCAATTATTGTTCATTTTTAATAAAACCCAACCTTTAGTTGATATGGGAATTACTTGGGAATTGTAGTTCAATGTTTACAATTTCCATGATTCTTAGAAGTCGCTTGTGGAAGGCCTACTACCAAAGTTGTAGAAGTTGTACATATTGTCAAAACTTGAAATCCATTACAATATTCAATTGGTGGTCATTTTTTATGAAACCATACATGAGTAAAAAAGTTATAAAGAAACCGCATTGAGAACTTTTATGACCCGGAACACCAGTACTTTTGGAATTCATGTACAAGTTTAGCTCTAGAAATTCTAAGAATTCTACATATTTTCAACATTTACAATTTTAGACAATATTGAATTTGACTTTGCCAACAACAAAACTCATAAAACAAATATAATGGAATGAGTCTACAATAAAAGATACATTCAATATAATTTGAATTGAACTGTAAGATTCCAATTTATGAACCAAAAGTTCGTGCTTTTTCTTTGAAGTTGTACGCTATTTAAGAAATTGGAAATACATTGGGCCCTTTAGTTCAGTATTCACGAATATACAAAATCATGGTAGTCATGCGTGAAAGACCAAACAAAAAAAATGTGGAATTTCTAAATGTGGTCACTATATTACATGCATGACAATTTCAGATTTGTGCTCATTTGCAATGAAGTCCAATATAAACAAGAACTTCATCTCATAAATCAAGCTCTATATTTTATTCACCACTAATACTCGAAGTTCTGGTATGTAGACTAATGTGAAATGCTTAACCAAATATATTGTAGAAGTTGTAAACATTAAAAAACTTTTACATCCATGAGAATATATTCTTGAATTCCATGATTTTTTGAAGTACGTTTCTGTAAAGCACATGAATTATTTCATTCATGTGCAGGATTTAAAGTAGGTAGTGTTCACATAAAATCCTCATGATTACAACAAAATAATGACTTTCATTCAATTCAATTCATGATTTGAATTAGGCAATAAGGTGTTAGTAATTCTAAAGTTGATAGAAGTAATAAAAGTGAAACACTTCATTTATAATTTCTTTTCCTTTACACGGTTTACAAATATTTGATTTCTTCTAAAAGAAAATTTGAATAAATACAAATACCAACATTAAAGCCTTTCAAAATTAGAAAAATAATTCTCAATCCACGTACTAAAGACTTTGAAAAATATTCTTATTTTTTGAAGACCTACTTTTCATCTTACTACTTGAAACCAACACATTTGGTTTTTATTTGAATATAAATATTTTCAAAATAGGTTGAATAGGCTTTTTATCTTTTGTGGCATATTTGACCACAACTACCACTGAATGACAAACAATTTTTCTCAATACGCCAGAGACCCCAAAATCTTCAATCTTCACAATTTTATGATAGACGGCAAAACATGAAAAAAATATTAATTGAGAAAGTGTAATTACAAATCAATAGAAATAGTTATGTAATGTCACCTATTATCAGGAGGGATGATTTACACGACAGCACCTACGTGTTTCACTTGAAGAAGATGGATTATTTTTGAACTCATGAATCATCCATTCTGAGATTCTATGAATTGTGCATCTCAAAAAATATGGAAGTCCTTAACGGTCGAAAAGTTTTAATAGTACAGTGAACTTCTGCTTTTGATACAGAAATTTCCAAAAAGATAGTTGCGCTCATTTAGCACACGGATGGATGAAAATATGCAATTGACAATAATTTGCAGGAACAAGAGTACCAATATCAAGTAAAGGATTACTTTAAACAGCCAAAAACACTGCTACAACATGGCATTAACTATGGAAGAAGGTTACTTGAAATATGAACTAGATATGAAGGCTTTCCGGTTCAGAAGTTTGGTTTCGGAAGTGAAATGCATGGTTCGCGACAGGAAGGATATCGACTGTGAGGTTTGGATACGGGATCAAATATGAGACTGATTATTAAATTAGGATATGTACCACGTATCCGGTCATGAAAGTACGAGTATGTAAGCACGGGTACTGTACCTATGTGTTGGACAGGTATGTAAACACGAGTACTGTACCTATGTATTGGACGAGTATGTAAGCACGAGTACTGTACCTATGTACTGGACAAGTATGTAAGCACGGGTATAGGAGGACAGGTTATTGAACGGGTATGGGAGGGCGGGGTATTGAACGGGTATAGCACGGATACGAGAACGGGGTAAGGGGTATCAACGTACCGCGTTAGGGTTTAGGGTCCTCCCTGTAGGGTTTGGCACCCTTAGTTTTTTTTGCTTTCTCGACTTCTTGTTTCGGCGCAATTGCTGTCTGTTGCGATCTCTTCTTTCTCACTTTCGGAGAATTCAGGGCTCCTTCTCCTGCTGTCCGCTGAGTTCTACTTGCTGTTCGCTTGAGTTCTACTTGCTTGAGTTCTACTTGCTTGTCCGCTGAGTTCAACTGCGCTAGGTTATCGCTGCTGTGCGAGGTGAGATCGAGGTGCTCTTCTTAATTTCAGGTCGATTGCGCTACGTTATTGTTGCTGTGCGAGGTGGTATCTATTGCGGGAGGTGATCGCTGCTGCGCGAGGTGATCACTGAGTACACTTTTGCGGTTTGTTGGAACGGACGGGGGAGTCGGAAAAAAGCTCACCAAGAAGACTCTCAAGGTCATCAAGAAAGGTGTGTAGTCCTTCTCGCCCCCCTGCTCATTGTTCGCTTCATCCAACAACTTTTTGTATTCCTCACAGTTGTGTGTTTCAGAATTCACGCTCCATAGCTTATCTTCTCTCTGTGAGTTGGCATGGATATTTTTGTTTCCTGGGCATGAATCCTCTCCAACTTCCCGACTCTGTCCTTCGGAATTGCTGTATAACCCATTGGTTGCTTTGCAAGTTGAAGACTCGTTTTGTTTAAGCCTTCTTAGCGACTCTCCAAGAGAGTGCTTCTGGTATTGTGTTAATTTCTTTGTTCGACTTCATGCAGCTGCTTCATCAAAGCAGTTGAAACGGGGAGTTAAGGAAGTTGTAAAGGCAACAGGTTGGGGGAGTTCGGTCAATAGTGGGTTATAGTGAAGGTTCAATCTACGTACTGTATTGATGCCATTTAGGAGAGAAACCAGAAGTCATTCTCCTGTATAAACGACTCTCTATATTTCTGCAAAGCATACAACCCTAGCTTGTCAATCCAACATAGCAAACAAAGGACAAGCAAAGAAAAAACGTTCTCCCCAGTAGAAAACCTTGCCGATGGTAATACCCTTTTAGTGGGTTTCTAAGCTTGCAATGCACGGACTTTGTTCTATTGAGATTAATATTCTCAAGAGGTGAATTATACTGAGAGTACAGTACAGGCTGCGGGTTTCTACTATCAAGCGAGTGAAGAAGGTTCGAGTAGGATAGAGGTGTCGGGGTTTTGGTTCAGGGTCGTGATGTGGCTCTCCGTGTGTGGATTCAGTTTTGGATGTTGGTGCATCTCAATTTTGTACAGTAACTATTGAATTTTTTTGGTGGTGGGTGAGAGAGAAGTGCCGTGTAGCTGCAAATACTTTAGTAGGTCCTTGTACTGGTCCTATTTAGCATTTTGGTCTGCAGGTGCATTCTAGGGTTTTCGGGTGTGGTATTTGCTGTTCACTTCTGTTTGATTCTTGTTGTGGAACGGTTTGGATTGCTTGTCCTTTTTCTTTGGTGTGATCCAAATTCTTGTTCTTTCCTTGTCACTGTTGTTTTTTATTGTGTTAATATGGATTTGCTGTTCAAAGTTTTTGTTCCATAGTTGTGAAAGAATTTAGGGCGCAATTTTTGTTTTTGTTAGGCGATCCAATTTGGACATTTCTTTATGTTGTTGTTGTTGTTCTTACTGTCACTGTTTGTAACTTAGGATTGTTATTGCTCTTCTGATTTCAATGCAAGTAATGTTCGTTGTGCCTTTAGTGTTTTAGGATACTTGCGGATGTTCTTCATAAATTGTTTGTGTCTTCCTTTATTTCTGTTTGATCTAAACATGTTTCCTCAGATTAGTTGCTGTTAGTTTTGAAGTTAGAGTTTCTGACTCAATGGAATATTAGTCATTTGATGTGCAACACGCAATTTGTTTTCAGGGTTGCACATTCAAACCGTAAACCAGGCAAGTAGGGGTCCAGAAAGGAACTGGTGTGCGATTCAATTGCAAATTCCCCCGACAATATACTGGTACGCAGTCGAAGCCTCAGTAGTTCTCCGTGTATTTAGTTATTTTGAAACCTAATTATGAATGCCCAAATCTATCAAGGAACTCTGGCAATGTAGTGGGAGCCGCGCTAAATTGGCTAATGTACGCCTGTCCAGCAGTGTCACCCATGTCATTTCAGCGCGACTCGCGCTGAAATGACATGAGTGACACTACCGAACCTCATGAACAAGTCCCCTAAACTAAACTACCCAAACCCACGTATAACCTCTGAAATAAGAACTAGAAATCAAATCCATGCCACGCGCTTAAACATATAAGACCATCTATCTGTCGCACACTCGCCACATCAGTGCGACCCGCGCTGAATCGACAGAAGTGCTAATGCCCATTACGGATATCATTCAACTAAAGGCAGAGCAGGACTACCAGATATAAAGTCAGAACACCTCGATGGTTCAGCGCGACTAGCGCTGAAATAGCAATCTAGTAAATTGAATGTCTATGCAGAATTCAAGTTCATGTCGCTTCATTAAGTACAGAACTAGGAAATGACTAATTAGCTCGAGTCGCGCTAAAACAACATGCTCGTCTTACTCTGCCGCACAAATCCTAAAGCATATTGCACCCCTGAAGAGAATACAAAGTCATGCTTGATCAGCTCCTCAAAGAAAGCATCAATAGACTAAATGAAGACAATGTTCTATTTGCAGAATGGAGAACCAAATGGAAGCCCTCGAAATGTACTTCAAGAAATGCGAAGTGCAAATCGCAGAGGAGGACGCCAGAGGGGATGACTCTCTTATTGAAGGGGTCTATTGGGAATTCAAGGATCCAGATAGAGTGGAGGCCTGGGGTTTTATCATGCTACCATTTACCAATCAATTCTGCTTTTCGTATAGATTCAAGAACGCCCAAATCTTTTTACAGCTTTCGTTCGATGAGAGAGTGAAAGACGTGGAAGCAGATACCCATCCCACCATAAAAATCAAATGTGTTACAACAATTCCTGGAGTCCCAAAGAATGACCAATACCACTTCACAATCTGCTTGGACTCAGTGCTCATTCCGTTTTACATGACCCCTTTGCTAAGTAGCCTTAAAACAACGCCCTTCAGCATGGAAATCAAGGAGCTTGAGAGAAAATTAGACAATAACGAGTGGTTGAATGCAAACAGTACGCCGCTGGCCTGGAGGCGCCTTTGCAGTAAAATACGAGTATTGTTCGAAGGCTTTAATACTCTAAAGGGGAAGATTGAACATCAAAGCATGCAAAACCGACATCGCTCCGTGTCAATGGACCTTCAGAAGCAGGGCACTAGCTAGAGCTCATGGCAGACCGTGGCCAAGGAGACGGGAGGAATCCGTGGACAAAAAACTCGGGAGCAACCCCCCCAGAGAACACCTCCAAAGAAGGGGAAGAAAGTTGCTGCCACCACGTCCAGAGCTGTAGCACCGCCAAGGGCGTCGGAGCAATCTGAAATCGCAGAGGGCAGTTACGTGGACAAGATGGAGAACATCCCACACTCGCAGGCGACTGAAAAGAAGCCCGACTATGAGCATATTAGCAAAGTTTACCAGAAGTTTTGGGCGACATGTGACGATGCCTACATCCTCGCAGTTGATGAGAAGAAGGAGATAGACATCTTGCAGCTCATTATGCCCCCCGCGACATACAATATTCGTTCCAGGCAGGACGACATCGTCAACGGCATGGTGAAGTACCTCTTGAATATCCCAAACAAGAGCACCAAACAAATGCTGTGCGTCATGCCAGTAGGGCACACGACTAAACCTAAGAAGTGGGAGGACATCGAGGGAGGGAAGTTCTACATTATCAACGGTCAGCACAGTGTCTTGGCCAGCAATTTCATGTTCAACAACGCCAACAACGTGAATAAGAAAGAGAGGGAGCATTTTTGAAAATGGAATTGCTTCCTCGTGTGGTCAAACGATGCGGAGAAGCTGTGAAGCATTTTGGCATATTAAAACCGCACAAACCACTTCGTAGCAATTCAGCCTTTCTGGGCAACAAATATACTGGGAGCACGATCGGTATGGGAAGACATGGGCAGGCCAAGGAATCCAACCTAGGCGCACTCAGTGAGAACCGTGTCGATAACAAGACGGACGGTAGAGAATCAGCGCAACAAAGACAAGTTTCAGGTATGCAATTCAGCGCGAGTCGAGCTGAACTGTTGGACTGGTCCTTTAATCCATGCCATGATGTTCTCTGTATTTGATTATATTTCTGATTCAGCTGTCATATGCTTGTCACAGGAATTTGAAAAGGCTATCTATGTTTGCTTTTCCATGATTGATGTGAACAAGAATCTGAAGATTGCCCAGATGAGTAAGAAGGAGGAGAAGTTGAAGCTCACGAACGAACTGAAGCTCATCAGTGCCCCCGATGATGTGTACAAGCTATGAAGCGAGGTGATCTCTTCCGCCGCGCATGGCAAGCTCGTGAACCCCAATACGAAGAATAAGTTCAACCACAAAAAGGGCTGGAACCTCGATAACTGCAGTCTCACCTGCGAGTTCTTCAAGTATTTGGGCAATTTGAGCTACAATGAACTAGCCAAACTTGCCAAGCACCTGCTTAACCAGATGGGTCTCAAGCGCCCATTCTCTTACCTGAAAGTTACGATTAGAGCAATATCATCCGTGCTCAAAAGTTGCTACACAACAAAGGAATGGGTAGAGAGGCGGAAGCGGAAGCACTTGGTGAAGAAAGAGCTGCACCATATAGACCCAGAGCTGGGGTTGCTGAACTCGGGGAACGAGGTAATTTCCGAAAATTGGAAAGCGTTCAAGAATGAGAAGTTATTCTCTAGAGCCACCATGGACGTCCTCCTTGACAGATCTGGAGAGGCGTACTTTGGGAAGGCAAAGCAGGTCAAGTCAAAAAACAAGACCTGTGCTGAGCTTTCAGGAGAGGCATATCAGTTCTTCAAGGCCTTCCCTGAGCATAAATCGAAATTTGTGAAGGCCACCGCAACAGGTCATTACCGGCCCTACGACTTGGTCCGGAACTATCATAACGACTGGCCAACTAAGTCCTGGACCGAGGAGATCACAAAAAGGCTATTGCTCGGGGTGATTGACTTCAGGGTGTTGCCCGGGATTGAGAAGAAAGGCAGCTCCACTGTCGAGAGCCCCTATTTTGTGGAGGTCATGACATCGCTGCACAAGAAGAAGAATCCAACACTTGAGGAAGTTCCTTCATGGCTTTTTATTTGTGGAGACGAGAAGGAGCTAATGCAGGTTCTGAAACTCGTTGAGTCCAATGAGGTTCTATCTTCCTACGCCATCGACTTCTCTACCTACTCCGCGGGGAAGAACGATCGCCTTGGAGATCAAGCAGCATCAAAGACTCCAAAGAAGATGTCGTTGATGTTTCTCCAGAGCACTCAGAACAGTGTGAAGGTAGAAATTCCTCCTGAATTCCATTGCCTAGAAACGGCAAGGTACATGAAGGCCCGCGCATACAATGAGCTTGAGTATTGGATATACAACACTGAGTTGCGGATGGAATCCTATTTGTGGCTCGTCAAGAACTTTTGCAATCCCGGGAAGTGTGTCTTCTCCGGATTCGCTGGAGGAAAATTGACGTGCGCTGCCATGGTGAGTACTGTCGATGCAAATTAGCTCGAGTCGCGCTAATATGCTTTGCTCCAGCTAGATCAGTTTAATGATAACAAATTCACCCATCTCTTGCTGTGGAAATAGTCGTAGGTGATTGTAGTGGTCAGTTTAGCTCGACCCACGCTGAAGTGTACTAGTACTAATCAGTAACGAAAGTCCCTCCTGTTGTTTTAGCGTGGGTCGCTCTGAAGTGTGGGATAGCATTAGGTACTTTGAAGCAATCCTCTTGTTGTATTAGCGCGGGTCATGCTGATCTGCCATTACTTGTTTCTGATGTCTCTTATCTATCTCCTGCAGATGAGTTGTGTGGACGTCTATGCAAGCGGTCCGTCGAACCATTCCTTCTGGTGGGAGGAAATCTGCACAAAGGCCATGACACTCGACAAGGCGGATTTCCTTGACAATGCGTACTCCGCAGATGGAGCTGCAAGTTCAAGATTGACACCCTCCTCGTCGAAGAGAAAACTGAGGTCCAGTCAGGATTCTCCAGCCAGCCACCGCTCAATACAGCCACCTCCCATCATCGACGATGAAGATGATCTGACCAAAGAGGAGGAGGACAACGAGGAGGAGGATGTTGACCCCATTGAGCTCGGTGGGTTGGATGAGTTCCCAACGCCGACCAGTCGTCCATCAGGAGATGTTCCGGGGTCCTCCGCAAGCTCTATGCTACCGTCGTTGTCCCAGACGCCAAGGACTCCTACTCCGGCTGCCTGGCCTCAAAAAAAGAGGAAACGGGACACGATCACAAGTGTGGTCAAACAATTGGCAGATATTCAAAAGCAAAATGTAGAGTCGTTGGCAAATATGGCAAGGCAGAACGAGTTGGCGTAGAAGCAGTAAGAGCTTGCGTTGACGCAGCTGAGGATAGACATGGAACGAGAAAGGCTGCAGAACCAGGAAATGGTGAGGCTAAACCAAGAGTGGATGAAGGAGGAGCCCAAGCATAGCAGAGAAATGATGCAGCTCATGATGAACAGAGTGGGAACTGAACCAATGGCAGCTCTGCCACCTGCATCTCACTCTCCGCCATTGCTACTGCAAGGCCAGCCTTCTGGTTCGAACATCAGCAATGCATCGTCAGAGGCAAGGAGAGGGCCGCCTCCTCTTCCCTCTGTGGAACCAGTCCATGACCCTCTTCCTCCGGCAGACAACATCCCCGCCCAACCTACTTCAGCTGCAGTGCAACAGGAAGGACCTCTACAGCACAAAGTTGTTGGCGTCGTAACGGCATCGACAAAGACAGTAGAGATTGTGGTTGGGCACAACCTATCTTTGGATGCCTCTGAGGTGGAACCTGGAAGTGATGACCTGCCCACCGGAGATCCACCAGCAGGTTGTGCCCAATAATCATTTGATGTCGTTGTGTAGTTTTAGCTCGACTCGAGCTGAACTGTTTGCTAGAGTTTTCCTGCCCATGTCATTGTATATAGAATAGTCTTAGTATTTGAACTTGGAAAACGCAATTTTGTAATCTGGGAAATCAAATTTGTAATATATGGATCTCTCACAGAGAATGTTTTGCTCAATCATGAATCGCAGGCTCTGTAAATCTCCAAATGTTGCCCGAAGTATGTCAATTTCCTTCCGCTGAATCTGATCCGCTATCGACGGCAGGCACTTCCGACAAGGATGACACTCGGCTAGGTCCGGTCCAATCCATAGAGGTAGGTGAGGATGTGTCAGTTCCGGATGAGGCACCATCAACTCGTGAGGATGATGATCAACTTTCAGGACGTACTCGGGCAAAGGTACAATACACTCTTATGTTGTGAGATTTCTGCTAAATTTGCATGTTGCACGTTTGACATTGAACTCATATGATTTTGCATGATTGGCGTCCGCATTCAACCAGTTTCACGATCGTAACTGGCAACGCATTCATCCGTTTCATAGCAGAAATCGAATCCTCCAGTAGATCTTGAGAGATCGTCCGAGGGCGTGCATCGGCCATTGAGGTCCGGGGTGGCGAAGAAGTGGATCAATGTTGTCCTGGACCTCAATGGCATTCTTTGTGTCTGCGAGGACTGGAAGTCCAAGGGGTCCTCGAGAGAATTCAACCGGCAGTCGGAGCCACACTCTGCCACGATTGGCGCGATCATGGGGCCTAAGGCTGTGTATGTCCGGCCCAATTGCTCCACGTTTCTGATAGAGTTAAAAAAAATAGCCATTGTTTCAGTGTGGAGCTCCATGAAGAAGTCCTCCACGGAGGACATTTGCGCTTACCTATTTCGGGAAGGTGAATTGCCTTTCTTGGTCCTTGGACAAGATTCCTGCAGAACCATTAAGTGCAGGGATAGAGCCGACAGGTTAAGCTCATATAAAGAGCCCGCGACTAATAAAGAGTTGTTTCTTAAGGACTTGGATTTTCTTTTTGGTGGCTCCAAAGGAAGTTTTACACCTGAAAATACTGTCATAGTTGACGACAGCCCTCACAAGCACATCATGAATAAGCCGGAAAACGTTATATTGTCAGACTCCTGGACTAGCCGAGGAAATGGGGACAAGGACACGTACCTCCTTACGGTCCTGCTTCCTTGGTTCCAACAGCTGCACGTCAACCACAACGTGGGGCTGAAGTCCTTCTGAGAAGATAAGAAATGGAAAATTGGAAGGCAAATGCTCAGCGAGGAAAGAGGCCATCGTGAGTACGACAAACTCATGGAGGTGGTCCGCGGGTCAACTAATGTTAGTTAGACCTGCTTATGGAGGTATGCAATTCAACTGTGGTCGCGCTGATATGTAGCAACTGCTGGCTTATAAGTCAGATGCTTTCACTTCGTTGCGGTTCAGCTCGAGTCGCGCTCATATGTACCATCTCCTGGCTTAATAGTCAAAACTTTTCAGTCCCTTGCGTATTCAGCTCAAGTCGCACTGATATGTAGCTACCTTAGTTGTCAATGCTTATCGGTCAATTCCGTTTCAGCTCAAGTCGCGCCAATATGTAAGGCCAGCCAACCTTCTTCTTCTAGACCAAGGACTCCTAAAATGTGGACCACTATGAATGTCTGCTAACTTGGTTCCTTATCCTTTCAGGTGAGGCATAGATCAACGTCTCCAAGATCGGATGCTGCTTTGCCATGCCAAGCTTTGGCAGACTCCGTCCTCGACTATGGGCAGTACGTGATACTTAGTATGGGGAACTTCTTGTACTCAGTGCCGACGCTCAATTCTACCATGGACTTCTCTATGAAGTCAATCAAGGACGGGGTGGTAGACAGCCCTTCCGAGCGCAAACCGCGCCTACCTGCTTTGTGCTCGCCATCTCCTTTGTGCTCTAGGGGACATCGACATTCATCAGGGTCACCAACTGCCTCCGATAGAGGGACGCAAAGGAAGCTCTATGGAGATGCCAATTATCCAATGTCTGCACCAGAAGTGAAGTTGGATGTCCCAGAACCACATCCAAAAATTGTTCCCCAGTCAGTTCTTCCACCGTTGGTTCCGCAGCAACGTGCATGGACTCAAAGGAAGACTTTGAAGAGAAGACGTGATGGGCCATCCTGTAGTCAATCCTCAGCTTGAAGTTGGGACTCGTGGGAGCGGAGGTCATTACTAGCACAGCAGAGGGAACACTTGCGCCAAAACGGGACGATCGCCAAGGGGGGATACAGTCGTGGACCCAAAATTTTGAAGGCCTTGGAAAAGCTAAAGCACACAGCGCATAGTTCATAGTGGATTACACTAGATTTTCTAGAGATGTAGATAGAAGGTAGGAATGTATAGAGTTCTTGGAGAACTATTCGGCATGGCATATCTTACATAGGGCTCTTCCGTACATTGTGAGCAATGCAAGCCGGGAAAATGTTACAAACCGGGTTGTCAAAATATCATATCTTCATTGCTCGTGATAGTCATGCAACTAGAAGCTTGGGAAGATGAGGTCATGGTAACTAAACAATGAAGTGGATGCTGAACTTTGACCTGGATCAGGATACAAGTAATATAGGAACAAAACCTCTAGGCGTCGCTCTAAGCACATTCATAAATGACACTCCAAACGGTAGCGCGTGGGGTGCGATTTCTGAGAGTGCTAGAGTGGCGTCTGGAGGACTTGTTTCTATAATGTTTGTGCCTTGAATGAGGTCAATAGTTCAGCATCCACTTCATTCTCCAGTTATCGTGGCCTCATCTTCTCAAGCAATCTATTTGTAGTGCCTAACACGAGCGGCGGTGATGTGATATTTTGCTGCCAGGAGTGTAATGATACAAAAGTGAATGCTTAATTTTGACTAGGTTGTGAGTATGGAAATTACAAAAACTAATTATTTCCGGATCCACTCTAAACACTTGCATGGACAACACTTGATTCTCTTGGAAGCGCTTAAATAACAACTGCGGCTCGTGCAAGTGTTTACAGTGGACCTACAAATGGTGTTATTTGTAATTTCTTTGCTTAAGTCTCGGATTTGGATAGTGAAAATGTGACAAATACGTGTACATTTGATGACTTTTTCAAATTAATAGTAATGCACACTGCAAATTCTGCACATCATTTGTGGATTATTCATTTCCAAACTCGTTTTGGGTCTCGTTGCATTCCATTTTAGGTGTTGTTTAGTTGAAATTCTTCTTTCTTTCCCACTTATATGTCTCCAGAGATTCCCATGTCATTGGCAAAAGACTCCCATTTCACTGGAAAACTCCCAAAATAGTAAATATGACGTAATTTGAGTTCTCCAGCCTTGGGATAGGCTCTAGAATATCCTTCATAATGTCCATCACAGTCCTTGTGTTCATCATGGGATCCCCTGATGGCCCTCAACTTCTGCTGTCTCTCGTGTGAACCATCCCTTGGGCAGGTTCTGTGACATTGGGCAAATTCCTGATAGCTCCATCAGCACTAGCTGTCTGCGGCTTAAATCGATAGTCTTCAAAGGTGACGGTTTGCAAGCACATGTCAGAAGTATGCCTACCGCGTGTGATGTTTTGGGATTTACAATCCCAGTCGACATTTGCGGATCTTGTTTCCACTCAACGACATCCTTGTTCTGCTTCCCTTTGGAGCTCACCACCTTCCGCGTCTACGCTGCGGTTGCAATACCTTTTCGCTGTTGCTTTGCAGAATTCTTTCCAGCAGTATCTCTTCCACAGTCAATTTCCTTGGCCGGATTCATTCCAGTCTTCTTTTTGGATGTCCTTGGGTTCACAAGTAGAGTCACTATATCCTCCTTGCCTAGTGAACTGTTGAAAAGGATATGCACTTTTTGTCCAGCTGTTGCCGGCTGAGGAACTTTCTGGGGCTGCATGACCACCTCTGCCGGCCGACTCGGTGCTGCCGGTTCAAAATCATCCTCTGGCTGCTCGACCACATCTTTCGGACCCATTGGAGGCAACTAAACATTGGGATCATTGGCGTTTATGTCTTCCATCCTTCTTCTTGGAGTTATCATAAGCGCATTGTCCTCTTGCGTGGAATCCAAAAACAAATCACTTGGGCATTTAGTTTCCCACTCTTGAACCACAAATCATTTATGTGAGCTTGCCAGGATCCGGAGATCTCATGATGGGGCAGCAAGTAATGCACACTAAGCTTGGTGTGCTCAACTGACCTTGTTCTTGTACGTTGCTAGGATTTGTCGATGACCTCATTCACTGTATCTTCCTCATGCTCATCACAGGAATCCAGAGGATCCGCTGGATCGTTTTTGTCATCATCAGCCTCGATGTCAGGTTGATCCTCGGCCTCGCCGAGGCCTTTTAGAACTGGAGGAGCTGCTGCTGGTGCTTCCTTGTTGTCCCAAATCTGTCTGGCAAAGACCTCACTTGTCATCACAGCTTCAACGGAATGCACAACTTCAACAAAATGCACAACTTCCAGCACTTGAATACCTCCTAAATTTTGAATTACACCAATCAGTTGTTAGTGTGCCTGAAACTGGCAAGACTAGAATTTTGCTTTGCTCAAAATGAAAGGAGAAATGTGGAGCCAAAAAGCTTATCAGTCCCAGATAGGTGAACTCGGGACCGCTGTTGACATTCATAAGGACAAGGTCGTTGCAGGCGAGTCCTTTAAATGTCTCCTCCGCCGTCTTGATCTTCAGATAAGGCATATGTTGTCATTGCTAATACGGGTAGGCATCCTTCATATCTTCCGATCTGTAAGTTTGTTTCAGGTCAGTTAATCCCGGGAAGTAGCTTTTGAAGGAAGCTTGCTTGGTTCCTTGAAGGGTATGCTCAAAGATGAAGACAAGTAACACATTGAACCCCTCCTTGGCCGGTGGCAAAGGGAAGAAGTCATCCAGTCTAGCCATGTAGGTCACAACATGCTAGTCCCAAAACCTTGCTCTCATCTGCTCATCTCTTCTCTTGAGATAAGCCGCAGTTTTGTAGAATCCCTCGGCATCTTTGATGAGGACGGCGCCAGCCTGGGGTGAGACAGTCTTGTTGTCGTAGCACAGAAAGTACAAAATCCTTCTATAAGGCCTTAATGGACCCTAAAGTGACTCGTGTATCGTTCCGCAGAGATCTCGGTGTAATTCTACTAAGTGGCCGGAATGCAGTGAATTGGTATCCCAAAACAAACCCCAAGTACTAGTCTAGACCGGATCCAGCTCCAGTAATCCGGAACCGGAAACTCCTTTCCCGATTATATATCCGGTCTAGAGTATGTAACTATATGTAATAAATTCGAGTTTAACCTCTGGAACAAGAGGGATCTGCAACTTTGGGCTTCAGAAAGGAAGCTTAACTCCTACCCTCCGAGTTTTAACGTGTCAGAAGATCCATGATATAAACTTGAAAAGAAAACTTTGACAAGAACAACGAGAAAGAGACCGTCCTCACAACTAGACCGGATGGGCTACGCAAGCTAGCAGGTCACACAAGAAAGTCTAGATTCTCCTAACAATTACTACAATGACAGACTACAGGACAATCCACGGCCTAGGTAAAAAAGGGGCGTCAGGAAAAATTGGGAGAGCTATAATACTTCTTGACAAAAGCAGCTTTTTGACAAAAGCCAGCTCTAATCATCGCAAGGAAATCCTATTGTATCCTGTCTAATACGCAATCCCTCCAGGGACCGGATACTTCCTGTATCCGGGTTTCACTTCTTCCTTACCCAAATCTGCACAATCTCACTGCTTTCATGATAACACGGACAAGTGTTAAAAGGTACAGCTCACAATTGTAAATTGGAAAACTCCAACGGTATTTGCAGAAAATTGGGAATACAAAGTATGAAAAATGCTACCCGGATCAAACCTAAACTCCGCCTTTAAATACTAAACTACACCTCGAACTTAAAAAGCATATAAGGCTAAATACAGCTAATGGAATGACACGTTTCATTTGTAACTTCATGTCTAATTTAGGTAACTTAAGCTACAGTCAAAAAGCTCCCACTAAAAGTGGATCTTGGATCCTAAAAATCCGGAATCAACTTGAGTCCTAACTCCTTCTAAACTAAAAATGTACCTACACATCTACTTGTCAAAATTAGGCATGCAGCCCTACAGTCACTGTCAGAACCTTCACCTACTTTCTAATCTTCTTCACTGGAGAAAACCCTACCTTTGCTGGTCCCTTCCGGGTTAAGGGCTTCTTTCCGGTCTACGGCCTAGTAGTTTGTTTGGACCGAGCTTTGGCCTTCTTTCTGTCCGCCTTTGCCTTTGTCGCTCGGGTCTCTACCAAGGCCTGGTCGGGATCCGAATAAGGTTCAGAATCCTGGTCGGAATCGGATTCCTCTTCATCATAGTCGTAACCCTCTTTTTTTTCCTCCTCCTCTTGAACTTTGGTGAATTTCTTCTTGGCCGACTGTGGCTCAGGAACCTTTCTTTTATGCGGGACTGGAGCAGGCTTTGCTACCTTGCTCTAAGGTGTTGCATCTCCTCCAGCCGGTTTCCTGATTATGCCCTTACTCGGTGAACCGGATGAAGTGCCGCGACCAGCTCCAGTCTTTGTCTTCACCACGGACTGCATCAGGGTCGTCATCTTCCCTGCATCTCTAAACTGCACCTTCTTTTTGGGAGTCTTGGGAAAAGACTTGGAGGGTGAGAGGGCACTGATTTGCTTTGCCTTAGCACTCTCCTCTGGAATGGACCCTCCTGGTCCGGTTGCCGGTTCCGGTCCTTGTGCCTTTGCTGGATTCGGTCCCGTCACCTTTGTGATCTCCAAATCATCATCCTCTGGATCCGGGTCGGTGACTTTGGTGATCTCCACCTCAGTCTCCTGCACCTGACTTATCTTGGCTTCCTGGTGCTCCTCTGGTACAGGTAGGTTTGGTTGCTCGTAAGAAGTCTCACCTTTATCCTTGTCCTCTGCTGTTGGCTGTTGAACTAGTTCGTGATCCAATTTCGGTCTTGGTGCAGGATCACTTCGAGGGTTTACCTCGCGCATCACTTCTCGCAACTGCTCTAGTGTGGACTCCATCTTCTTGTGATAAGTCACCATAGCCAGTATGAGCTTCTGATGCAGCTGTCGTCCTTCCACCATTACTTGTTGGTCAAACAAGTTAGCCTTGTTGACAACTTCACCCGGATGGGTGATGAATTCCCGGATTTGGGAAATGGTGTCTTGCGTCTGCTTGGAGAACGTTTTCTCCTTCTCCACCTCTTCTATTTTCTGGCACAACTCTTGTTTAAGAGTGGCCACTTGGCCGGAAAGCTTTGCCAATTCTTCCTTGTTTTCACTCTTCTCCTTCTCTCGGGTAAGCCGTATTACCCTAGTTAAGGCTTGAGCTGGGTGGATGGCGCCCACTGTGGTGCAGATGGTCTGCAGCGCCCCTCGCTCTATTGCGTACCGGTTCCTGAAGTCGCTCAATTCTCGGATGATTCTCTCTAGCGGCTCGTCTCTCCAGACCGGATCGGTATCCTTAGTTTGCTCTTCCTCTACCTGATCCTTTCCTCTCGTTTCCTCACCCTTATCATAATCTTCACTCTCATCCTCATCGTCCTCAGACTCGCTCTACTCATCCTCATTATCTCCCTCATCTAAGGATTCTTCCTCATTTCCGGTCTCAGGATCTAAGTCCAGAACTTCAAACTCTACCAGGGCCTGAGTTGTCAGGACGTCCAGAGTCCGGGGACGCTGCCCCTGTAACGTCCTGTGACATTCACTTTTTACGTTTTTTACCTACATGGTAAATTCCGCGACCAAAAACCCGACCAAAAACCCGACCAAAAACCGGACCAACCGAAAACCTGACCGAAAACCCGACCGACCCAAAAACACAACCGACTGACCAAAAACCCGACCAACCAAATACTTGACCGAAAACCCGACCAAAAACCGGACCGACCGAAAATGCGACCGCAGGATTGAAAACCTGACCGAAAACTCGACCGAAACCTTCACCGACCCAATACCCGATCGCCGACCCGACCGAAATTCGAACCAACCAAAAACCGGACCGACCGACCAAAAACCCAACCAAACACCTGACCGTCCGAAAACCCGACCGAAAACCCGTCCGAAAACCTGACCAACCAAATAGCCCCCAAAAACCCGACCGAAAATCGGACCGACGGAAAATGAGACTGAAGGACCGAAAACCCGACCGAAAACCCGACCGAAAACCCGACCGAAACCTTGACCGATCGAATACCCAACCGCTGACCCGATCAAAATTCGGACCGACCAAAAATCGGACAGACCGATCGAAAATCCGACCGATATCCGACCGAATAGCTGACCGTCCGAAAACCCGTCCGAAAATCCGAATGAAAACCTGACCAACCGAAACCCGACCGAACAATCAGACGACCGGTGAGCCCAACCCCAACTCAAACCGCCTGGGCGACCGACCTGACCCAAACCCCGACCTGTTTTTACAAGCTCTCGAAAGAAATTAATACACATGCTTCTAATCGGTTTCTAAAATAATGTGAGCTTTGGTATAGTTGTGTTCTGAATTTCTTTTTTTTTGGAAACACATGAACAATTACCATTGATAAAAAGGATACAATACATCGAAAGGGAGTTCTGTTCCGAATTTCAATTTCATATTTCAAATTTTCTCTTTATTTTGAAACCTAGTTCCATTTATCAATTCTATAATGAATGAAAATTTAGTTATGATTTCCTAAATTTGTTTCTTAAATTTTTCCCTCAAATATTGAAGAAATTTTTTTTTTTAAATGAATATCAATAGATAAAAAATTATAAGTTTAGATGACACGAAGCCAAATAATCTTGTCATACAAGTTGTACAGAAAACTTATTTTTTCCCCTTTTGTTTGGGTTTAGGGTGCAAGCTACTAAATGTTATAGGAGTAATGGAACAAGGAACTCAACAATGAAGGCACGTGGGTATCTGAGTGGAAATCAAATTTTGCAAAAGTGTCTTTGAGAAGTTCTAGCCACGGCAAGAATTGCTTGGAGTGATGTAACTGATTGAAATGAATTAAGGATCTCTTGAGGAGTGCTGATTTTTATTAAAGGAATTAATAGTTATTAAGAACAAAGGCCATCTCGCAATGTCATGCAACTGCTTGCTATGAAAATGCGACTACCATTGCATTGAAGTAACCAAACAAGAGCAATAGAAAAGTCGAGTTTACCAAAAGAAGAAATTATGAACTTCAAAAAAACAGAAACAAGAAAATTTAATAGGTGTGGAATTTTTGGTTTATTATCACACCCTACTTTTTGTGGGAAGACACTTCAATCGGTGTAGAAAAAAAAATTCTATTTTTGCACACTACTTTGGAGGAGGGGGGGAATAACATTGTCTCACTATGGTTGTCGTACATTTTTTTTCAATTATTTTCACACCATCTTATTTCGGGTAAGATACTACAACTCCTATCAAAGTATTAATTTAATCCCTAAGGCATTGAACATGAATTTTGGAGAACATAGCATTTTGGGGAGCTTACTACAATACTACAAGCAAAGTTTTTATTTTTTGCTTTGAAATTTTCACACAGCATTTTCAGGAGGAGTAGCTTTAAGGTTCGACATTCTTCATAACTTCTAACAGCAGTACAGCACAATTAAAATGTTATTGTATGATATGTGATTTTTAATGCTTGGTGGGCAGCTCAAAAAATTCTTAGAAAATCACTTTAAGAAAAAAATAAAATTTGAAATTGGTTCTCCAGATCTATATATGCAACTTCAGCTTTGGATTTATTTCATTTTCATTTATGAGATCACAATTGTGAGGTGATCTAGTTTGCGGGCAGTTGTGGATTCCTGCCTCAAAAAATAAACTTTGCAGTCCTTTGTTCAATTCCATTTTCAATGTCTTTGGAAAAAAAAAAAAAATTGGATGTGGATAGGTTATTACAACATTATAACCATTTGGATTGGCATTTTCCAATTATATAATTAAATTCTTAAGAATTTAGTGGTCTGAATCATTCTCTACTTCTTTCTATATACTATTTTTTCCTGTATGTTCTACAATTCCAAATGATCTGGAAATTCTTAAGCATAGAGCCAACTTGACTTCCAAACCGAATCCAAAGAGTAACCACCATTTTCAACGCTTTTTCATACAAATGACACCTTGTGAAGTGTACTTCTCTGGTTTTTTGTAAGGACCAAAAAAGCATTTCTGTCAATTCAAACCTTGCTATCTTACAATGTACATGGTGGAAAATTCTAAAATTTTTCCCACATCTTTTTAAACCAGTTCACTACAAGATTCTATGGTTACATGTGTCCAACAATATTTTATTTCTAAAATTTGGTACTTTTGGGGGGAATGGCAATTTTGGAGCGTTTTCGGTGAATACATAGTCAACAATGTTCAGGGGTTAAGTTCACACCCTTAATTTTTCAAAAACAAACTTTTCTCAGGGAAATTTTATTAAAAAATGTTTGAAGTATGTTTCATATGTGCATGACCTGTATTTGAAATATACCTACTGTAAGTTTCTACTATTCTCACTAGTTTTGAAAGAAGAAACTCCTGAAAAAAATATTTTTCAAAATTTAAAATATAAATGAAATGGCTTCAAATGCGTTTGAGGTCTACCATAAGTTCACCTCAAACAAATTCCTACTACTGAGATTTCTTTGTATTAAAAAAAATTTAATTCGAAAATTTTTTTGGTTTAGAAATTAAGCTTAAGTAGTAAAGTGCTTGAAGTGTGCTCCTACCATGCTTAACTGCTTAAGGTTTACTTCAACTAAACAAGCAACCTTCAAGCACATTCTTAAAATTGCTGTTGTACTTGAATTTATAAAGAACAAGAATTATATTTATTTTAGTTTATGATTGAAGAGTTGGAAAATAAGGTACCTTGCATGTGAACTTTAAGTTCATATTAAAAATTCTCTCTTTGTTTAAAATGCATTAAAATTAAAAACGTTGTGATTAAGGTGTGCTTCAAGTCTATCTATATGTCTTTAGTATTTCTATTTCATTTGAAAACAAAAAACTCGTGACTTGATTTTATTAGACGTGGTTTTCCAATGTGTGTTTTATGTGTGCTTGAAGTTTATTTAGCAAAGTTGTTTGCTCATCACTTGTAAAATATATTTTTCCTTTGCAATAACGATGACATTTTTTAGTGTTTTTTGATAGGAATATCACCTTGGTCCTCTAGGGGTTAATACAAGTGGTCCTTCCATTGGATCTGAAATAAAAACTAAAGAAACATTTAATTGTTTCACATTGCAGTGCATTGAAATTAGGATTTAAAGTGTAGGATTTAGGGTTTAGGGTTTAGGAAATACTATTTAGGGAAGAGGATTAAAGCGTGAAAAAAGAAAATCAATCACACTTACACATAAGTTCTACATGAATTCTACATTGGATGCTTCTTAAAGGAAGCATCCAATATTCCAATGTAAAAACAAATCAAGCTTTATTGCAAACTGTAGAATCCCACGATCGGTCTTGTTCTCTGGTTAATCCAGGCGGTCGGCCCGGTTGGCGTATGCGGTCGTCTGAGGCGGTCGGCCCCGGCAGGCATTCGAAGCGGTCTGCGTACCCTAAAACTACCGTGTCAGGTTTGGATGGCTTCTTCAGTTGGGTTTTCCGGTTTGGGTGGTCGGTCACATCGGAGCGGTCGCCGGGGTCGGTCGGCGCGCGGTCGGCAGCAGTTCGAATCGGACTGCGGCCGCGGCGACCGCCTCCGAGGTTGAAGGAGTGAAATTGGATGCCCAACACTCCATAAAATCCAAAAGTAAAAGGAAAATTGAGCCTTTTGCAGCGAGCCCAACCAAGAGACAAGGTGTAGGTAGAACTCCCCTTGATGCATGTCTTCCTTCCTCAAAGGAAAAAATGAAGACAATTCCTTCCCTTAAAGAAGATAGGAGGAACGCCATATTAAAAGTAAAAAGGGAAAAGAGGGAGGACAAACCAAGGAGATTATCCACATCAAGGCAAGTACAACAGGGAGGAGTGACAACTTTGAATTCTTCATCAGACAATATGGAAGTCACATCCGACGAAGATGTGGAATGGAAAAGTAGAGGAGATTGTAGTGGGGCTGAGGTAAAAGGAGATAGTGATACAAGACTTAGACACTGAAACGCCCTGAACCGCTTAGATGTTTTGATGCTCATCATACATAGAGCACATAATGGTAATTGGTTGGTAGAACTTTATATTGTAGTACAAGTTGTCTACTTTGCTTAGTGATGTAGAAAACATCATTAGGATTGTTTGGTATTCAAATTGTTGGAGTACAATCCAATAAAGTTCGATTATGTGTTTTCTTTCTACAATGAGGTATAATATATTGCAAGAATTATATGTAGTGAACAGTTTCACCTTCATAGTTTTCCTAGTTTAATACGTGTAAACTGAATTCATACATTTAAAATTCAGAAAGAATTGATGTAATCTATGGAAATGTTGGATTTTTGTTCAACAATGAATGAACTCTTAGAAGTTCTTAAGAAGACTTTGACATTTGTGGATGAAATTGAAAAAATGAATGGAAAAACATTGAGGCCTAGCTAAAAGCTCTCATAAATACTTATAAACCTCTATAGTACCCCATCTCAAGTTGAAGTAGAATACAAATCTATAAACATTTATAAGAGCTGATTATTGAAAATGAATAACAAGGTACACACTAAGATTCGAACCCGTGACCTCTTCAATATCAATAATGAAACAAACCCCCAAGTGTCTGCAATTGCAATGGCTAATCTGCCCTATTTGTTCTAAAATTATTCCCGTCCCTGTTAACCTCTAAAGTCCCATTGTCCCCTCGGGGGACAATTTGGAGTTCGGGTAGGTACCTATGGGCTGAATTTTTGTCTTGATTTTTAGAAACTTTTTTTGAAGATAGAAGAACTGATAAGCTTTGTGGGAATATAATTTTTTTTTTAATCGGTGCCCGTGAACAAAAGTTATGCCCAAATAACCTCAAAAGAGGGGAGAAGTGGCAGCAACAAAAATTTTGCAAATTTATTTTATTTTTATTTTTTTCCCCATAGATTATATTTTTGTCTATCTGGAAAGCTTTTATTCATTCCATTTGGATTTGTTATGAGAAAGTTAAAGGACAATCTAATTTTTTGGGCACTTAGAGCATCTTCCTGAAAAAAATAACTTGTAGGATTCATTTCTGAATGCAATTTTTATAATTTTTCAAAAAAGATAGTTCCACATGGTTTAGTACTTTTGCTAGAACAATCTCACCATTGGGATTAGTGCACTTTATTTCCATATAAAAGATATTAATATGTTAAATTTTCCTTCTATCTCGTACCTACTTCTATTTAACAATTCTTTTAGTAATAAAAATTAGGTTTCTTTGATTTGATTTTTTTTTGCTAGACTCTCAACTCAATTATGCACTATAAAGATTTAAAGCTCAAAACTCTGTAGTGCAAAAATTTCAAGTTAAAAATGTTTAAAGTCAAAAAATCCAGTCCCACAGTGTGTTGAAAAACTTGTCTTTTTCACTTTAAACGCAGATATCTTGCAATGTGTGCCGTCAAAAATTCTGAAATTTTTTCCGCACATTGCCATACTAGTTAAGTATAAGATCCTATAGTCAGCTGTGAAAAAAAAATAATTTTCAATTTTTTTTACTCTTTGCTATAAAAATGGCAGTTTTGAGTGCTTTTTGGCAGAAAAATGGTCTTGGAGTTTCAGGAGTTAAAGTGAGTAAGTGACTATCGTCCTGAACCCGATCTCCCCGACTGCCCCGACCTCCCCAACTGCCCCGACCTCCCCGACCTCCTGAATCTCACCGACCGACATCGATAGTCGACCGACGCGGTCGTCATACTAACCGCCGTCAGCCGTCCGACGCGGTCGTCAGACTAACCGCCGTCAGCCGACCGATGCGGTCGTCAGACCGACAGCCGACCGCCGACCGCGGCGTCCGAATTACCTAAGGTAATTTTTTTTTACAACGGTTTTACCCACCACGTCCGGACGTCCGGATTTTGGACGTGAATTGGTCCCGTACGTTCGATATTGACAACTCAGACCAGGGCAGCAGCGGCCTCATACTCTACCTCTTCCTCTTTTGTCATCACCCTCTCAGAATGATACAGATGAAACAGGAACGGACAGATGGCGGAAGGCTTGGCCTTCCCATCATTATTCACCATTTTCAGTACTTGGTCCTAGATGACCACTCCCCAATCTACTTTCCGGTCTCCAGATAATGTGCCAATTATTGTGTTGGCTAATGTCAGAGAAACTCGGCTTGGCCTTTCCGGGTTGAGAATGGCCAAGACATACTGTAACAACCGCTTCTCTCTCTGATTGATACAGTCAGTGACTGAGAACCCATCTTTCTT
Source organism: Neckera pumila (assembly GCA_963969595.1). Lineage (NCBI taxonomy): Eukaryota > Viridiplantae > Streptophyta > Bryopsida > Hypnales > Neckeraceae > Neckera > Neckera pumila. Next base: position 6,969,293 of record OZ018418.1, read on the forward strand.
ACTAATTGGGTTTCGGAACTTACCCACCATATACTTGTGTTTCCGGGATGCATTTCCTTCGCCTTCCTGGCCGAATAGATAGACCTTCCTCCACATGTCCGCCGTCCATTGCTTGGGCTTTGCACGGATTGTGGTCGCGGCGTGAGTTGGCGCTCCAGGCTGCAATTCCGCCACTATTGCTTCGCTTATGAAGTCCCATGGTCGGATCAGGAACCCAGCGCACCCCATCTGCTCCAGGTCTTCCTTCAGCTCCACCAGCTCCAGCTCCTCCTTGGGCAATTGTGGCGTCACATACCGGAGCGAGATGGTGGTTCCCCCGCTCTAACTTGCAACCATCTCTCCTTCCGTTAGGATGCGGCCGGTCTATTCTCGGAAATCGGAAAAAGAATGGTCCTCACGACTCTCTCTTTCTCTCTTTCAGCTGTGCAAGCCCTAACGCTAAGCTGGGATGCTAGCAGACCTCTCTCTTGCGCTTAATGTTCCTCAAGCACTCTCTTCCGCAGTCCGTCAACTCAAAACCCAATACTAATGCTCAGACCGGAAACCAATAATGGTGCACGTTGCTACAACTTTCAGTCAGGGCAGGAAAATGTAAGTGACTAGTCTCTGGACAGATGGGGTTTAAGAGAGCCAATCCCAGCTGCTCTTAATGATTCCCCTAATCCAAGCTTTGCCTGTTAAACCTGCCCGTTTAGGATTTCCGTTCACTAATGATTAGAACGTTCCCGTAGTTCCCTAGGATTAAGTAGGTCACCGTTGGATACCGGTTCTTGTTTCCCCTTTTCTAATCCGGTCTAGGCGAATTCAAACTCCGGTTCCTTGTTTCCAGTACATTCGGTTAGCCTTTACATTGATTCCTGATCAGTCCACTTCCGATTTCCAGTTCTAAACATTAAACAGTCTATAACTATTTTAAAATCAAAAAAATTTACTGCTAAGAAGAATATTATTCCTTCATTTATATTTTAAATTAGTAAAAGTAGATTTTCAGGTTCCGACACTTGTCCTTTGGGTTGTAGAATTCCAGAGCTTCGAAGAGTCTGTCCAGTTTTCCAAACTCCAGCATCTTTGCGCAGGATCCATAGGATGTCTCCTCAAACATGAACGAGATGTACAAGGGAGGCTTCTTCTTTCCTCGCCATGACTTGATATCTGGGGCCGACAAAGTTGCACTAATATCCCAGGTTCTCTTGTCCATGGTTTTGCATAGATAGTGCTTCAAAAAATCCTATACATGTGCCTATGTCACTTCATCCTCCACAGCCGACTTGAAAAAGGACTCCCACATATTAATGACAAATTTAGGGAGGTCCTTTGGGTTGGACGACTTGTTCAAACCCTTTGTCTGGTCTTCCAACCACTTCTTGCCAGCAGGGATTTCCATTGCCTTGTTCACCCACAAATCTAATTCATCGAGACCAATGTCCTTTTTGGTCGCAAATGCCTCCCATGTGGATTCTGGATATGGTATGTACTCCATCTTCCTCATAGGCAGCAATTGACTCTTATAGTGTGACAAGAGCTTGTTCTTCATGGCCCTCACTAGCCTCACTCTTGCACCAGCGGTATTGAAAGGGATGATTTTGAAATTCTGCCGGCCACTCTTCTGACCCGTCATCCTCAAACTCTTTACACAAACGCTGTTGGCTTCCACTTGATTTGTAAGGTAGTTTATGTCCTCCAATCAAAGTCTATAGAGCGTTTTGAAGTCGTTTTGCGTTAGGGGTTTTTGCTCCCGCTTCCCGCATACATCGACCAGGCCGATTTTGTCAAGAAGATATCCTTTCATATATTTCTCCTCAATGTCAATCCACGTCTTTATGTCGGCGTTGTCCTCCATGAAGAGCAGGGGTATTTGCACTTCCGACATTCTACAGCCTTGACACCTTCAAAAATTGTCACCAAAGACGGATGAAATGCCTGCACAACAGAAGAGTCAAAGTGAGTACCCAATGAACAGGTCTACACCATGAATGGGATACAAAGTCGTGAGATCCCACAATCTTTGATAGTCACAGTAAAACAAATCGACATAGCGTCAATTGTTTGGGATAGACTAGAAAACCATCAGAGGATATCACGATGACGGCATTGTGAAGGAAATTGAAGTAGCTCACAAACATGGACGTTGTGGGATCACACGATTGACATTCTAATAATTCATCCATCAAAACATGAACAATAATCCAAAAAACAATTCACAGAAATGTAGCCAAAAATCTCCGAAAAGTCCTTTGGTACATCCTCAGATGATTTGAAGATGCTTTGCCGGAGCAATGGTGGAACCCACAAAGACTTCATTATAATGTGCTCAACTTAAGGCTGTAAGTACAAATCAATCATGGGATCCCACGATGACTGCTAAGTATTCCATTGAGATGCAAAGTCAATATAAATTGGAATTGGAATCTTATTGTATACTCTTGCGAGTAAGGTCTTCCCATTACGGCGGGCTGCGGACTTCCCATATTGTGCTACTTTGTTCTTGCGTATAGGAGCTGCTTGGTGAAATTCTGCTCCTTTTGTTCACCAGCAAGATTCTGGTTCAGCACCCGCGAGAAGTGCAGTAGGTCTTCGTGGTTGTCTTTGGGTGTCCAGACTGGAATGATGTAGAATGTAGAAGTGATCTTTTTGTCGGCTTTGGGAATTTCGTTAGCTTCAATCAGGTTCTTGAAGGCCTTGACAGTGTGTTGTCCCCCAATAATGAAGTATTGCGTCTTTGGGTCTTCGAAGATTTCTTGCTTTGGTGGTATCTTCTTGTAGTGCGTCACCATGCCATTTGGGCCGTAAGGGCCAACTTTAAGAGGAAGGACTATTATCACTCTGCTCTTTGACTCATAATCTGGAGTAATACGTGCCTTCCTTGTAATTCTATCCAGGCGTTCCACGTTGATGGCCCTGTATACAAGCAGTGCTTTCGAAGCCTCGTGCAGGCACTTTGTGTTGACACGGATCAACTCCCCATTTTTGTCACAAAGGGCTTTTCTTCCACATTTGTAGAAGCCACTGAAGGATTTCTCATATAATGTCTTCATTGCCATCATTTGCTCCAGTCACATCTTCTTTATCTTTGCTTCCCCTAGAGCCATAGCCTTATGCAGCAAAAGTGGGGCCTTTGCTTTTTTTTCTTTTCGGTTGATCCCTGTTCGACATCATTGTCATTGCTTGGAGCTCCAACTACTGACTTCCTCTTCTTGGTCTTCTTTGCCGGAGACAACGTGGGAGCAACTACTTTGTTTGCCTTGGAGGCAGCACTCAATTCACTCAAATCTTCCTGTATAATATCCCATTGGTTCTTTATTTCCTTAGGCTTCCACCAAGGCTTCTTGGGATCTTTGCACATCAGATGCGCCTTGGCTGTCAACAACTCATAGAGTGTGAGGCTCATCATCACGTAGTCCATAATCAAGCCGTACTGCCATAGATAATGCACTCAGTGGGAAGGGGTACCTTCTCCCCTATGACAAGAAGCGCGGTTCTGTTGTCAAGTCCTTGCACTTCCTTGACGCTGAGATCACTTGTTGCGTGTTCCAAGCCGTTGTTCAGGATTGAGGGAAGAATCAAAGCTGCACTGTCACTCTCAACCTTCCAGACCAGGCCCCATTCTGTAATGCTTCTTTGGCATCGGAATATGGCTCCGAGTGGATGTGGACCCTTGTACTTGAAGTCACGGATCCAGTAGTCGACAAAGTGACTAAGCTTCCTTGGTGATAACTCCTCCGGACCGTCTTCGAATTGGTGTTCACTATAGCATTGCAGGCAGTGATGTTATTGAGGGCGATGGAAAATCAATAGAGTCCTGCGATTCCAATTCTCTTTACATGCTTGAATTTCAGGCACAATTGTAGGATATCACAATTGGTGATCTTATGACATTTCAATGAGCTGTAAGACATCTGTGATTCATTCTAGTTAGCAGTCCTCTTAACGCCTATTCTTGGTTTTTGGACAACCTAGAATAGGATATTGCGTCACCAACTGAACTGTGGAGTGTAAAGATATCACAATGGCATAGACATCGTAGGATATCACGATGATCTCTGAAGTATGTCGGACATGTTTCCAGGCTAGTTTACGGCCGCATTCATTCAGTTATTTTTACAAGGTATTGTCTACATCGATCATGAGATCCCACGATGAATAATCCGTAAGGCCTATTCACCTATTCTTCTGTGTTCAACAAGGCTGCACACAATGATGCATTGTGATTTAGGGTACTCTGCACTCTCTTTATAGTTGTTGTTATAAACTTTGTTCCTTCCTCATTTTGCACTTGAGGTTTGGTTTGCGTTTCCTTGGAGTCTCTACGATATTTCATCGGGGGATCCCACGATGTGGCGTTTTCTACTCCAATGAGATCAGTCCTTGAAACATAATTAGGCTACTCCATGAGCCTTGATTGGAGGATGAAATGATGAACTGTTCTCTAATATCTTGAAATTGTAACCTATTGTGATATCTCATGATGATTTTCAATGCCAACTGACTAAGAACTGGCAAATTGTGGGATCCTACAATGCACAGATTTAGGGGCACGAAACACGGTAATAAGGTGGGGTACTTATTATTGTATATTCTTCTTCTGATTTGCACTACGATAACTCTCGACAAGGTTTATAACAACGACTATAAAGATAGTGCAGAGTACCCTAAATCACATGATAACAGCAACAGCCTTCACCCTAATTTTAATTCCAATGTTCTAAAGCTTGGCATTGCGTGCATGAAATGGAAATGAGGATTGCATTTAGAAACTTACGGGTCGTTCCAATCTACTTGCTCTCTTGGACGCTGAGATGAAGTCCCTGCCATTGTATCGACAGCTTGCCCGAGTCCGAAATGTAGTAGAACTGTACAAAAATTGACTGATGCCAAAAAAATGTCATACGATCCAATCAGTACAATAGAATGTGAAGACTTGTTTCGACAGCAAAACATAATTTTCCAGATGGATTGGACTATCTTATTGCACCGTCCCCAACCATTCAAACCTGATCATATTTAGCAGAAAACCAGAAATTCCAACCTTGAACGACGACACATTCAAGCCTATTGAAACCAAAAAATCACGATACTAGAAAATGCAAGACTTGTTTAGTATTGAGTTCAAAACAAGCAATGCCATGACTATCTTACTACTTGCATCATTTGAGAACTTGAGAACATTCAAAACAATATTGTAAATGGGGGATTTAAGTCGGGAAGGGCTGCCCGCTAGAAGGTGGAAGGATACTTAGGAGCCCAAGTATAATTATGAAGGTTGTCTAATGCCATGCACTTGAATCAGTCTGTAGTTCTCTATCTCTAGAAATGAAGCCAATGCAAATGGAATCAAAATTTAAACAATGAAGGTTGGCAGAAGAATGTTTAGAAAACTCACCTCCCAAGTTTTGCCACAGTTTGCGCACAGTTTTGTAGCAACAAATCCCTTGCATGCGTCTTCAATCTACAGCTCACGCATTGTCTCCTTGGACAAATCTCAAAACCGCCAACCTCCACAACCTTGCACACTTGCCTCCGCCAGCAAATGGTGGGCCGCCAAAATCAGGAAGCTCATACGCCGATCTCCAACAACAACAGCTCCCACCCATAAACTACTTCTCACGGAATTTGATCGCCCCCCGTCCCTCCGTAAAAGACGACTTACTACGCGCAACCGCCTTCAATGCTCCGCCAACAACTCTTGCACACTCGCTTCGTCAAACACAATCGAACTTGCTTGCACACTCGCTTTGTCAAACACAATTGAACAATTCTTGCACACTCCACAACGGAATACAAGTCCTGCAGGAGAATATGAACTCAGAACACAGCGACCCCTCTAACTGCACACAATATCGGATGAACGCGAAGAGAGCTAAAGATTGTGTGCAATGCGAAGGAAAACCCAGCTTCCCGTTGTTGACGTGGCGGTGTTAGGTGAGAGGCGGCGGAGGATATGACTGTCAGCCCTCCTCATCATTACTGACATAATGAGGGGGGTTGATTAGAAGTCTATGAAAGTTGGTCATTCATGACCATCAATTAAGTCATAAATTGATAAATCAACTTACCATAAATTAAAATGAACTTACCATCATTAAAAATTAACTTACCATGAATTTACCATAAATGAGAACTAAGTTACTCTATACTCATAGTCATAGTTACTTGCATGTCTTGAACTCCTCTATTAGTTATAGGCTTCAAATATGAAAGTCTAAATGCCCCAAAAATTAAATGATTTCTCAAATGAAAAAATAAAACGGTTTCTAAATGAAATCGATTAGAATAAAATTTGAGAAATGATTCAAATCATATTATAAGACTTTGAATCTACTTAGCTTAAAATCTTTGCAATGTAGATTTTGAGTTTGTAATTTTTTATATTGATAAAACCTTCAATCATGAGGTGATAGTAAAACTATAAGAGTATAAGAGGGTTTAGCAATGTTAGACCCAAAAGAACATGAAGTTCAAAGTCCTCATTCCCATTACAAAACCTTTCAAACAAACATTTTTTATGCCCCAAAATTGAAATAACTTTTTTAAGCACTGCAAGTTGACCTTGTTCTAATACTATAACTCCATGAGCAACTATGAGAACGGATTTAAAATTATTAGATAACTGAAACCGCAAGATGCTTTCATTATATCAAAAGGAAAAAAAAATTTGAGACATCTTCATCAACATATTAATTGCTATTAATTAGACATTGCTATTAGTTCTAAATTAAGAAGCAAAGCGTGTGCACCCCAACTTCATGCTAAAACTCATTTTTCTCGCTACCGATTCTAGGTCCTGCATTTTCTGGGTCTATTGTGGCCTAACTTCAGTTGCATCCTAAATCAATGATAAATTTCCACTAGCTTTCAATTTTGAGGCCTTAGCAAAGTAAAGCGCTTGCATCCAAATTGAATTGGTAGAGAGACAGTGGAGGATTTTCACTGAAACACCAAATTAGAAGCCAATATTGAACTTCTAAAAATATGACTCAAATTAGGCAAAAACACTTCAAATTGTACACATTGTTTTTATAAAAGAAGATAGAAGTTGTAATACTCCGCTCATGAAGTTATGATTCATGAGCAAAAACAATCCATGCAACTTTTTCCAAAATGGACTTTGTAACTAAGAAAATGGGACCCCCATCCTACGGTTCAAAGAATCCTCATTCCATAAGTCCTATTTAAAATAGTACACGTTGGGATGAAAAAAAAACCCGTAGAAGTTGTAAATACTCTGCTCATGAAGTTAAGATTCATGAGCGGAAACAATCCATGCAACTTTTTCCAAAATGGACTACGTAACCCAGAAGAATGATGTGGTCCAAATACAAGTGATAAAGCGCTCAATATGTATTAATAGGTGGCAACAAAAAAGTACAAGGTGTCGTTGTAGAAAACTAGCATTTGAATGTTTCAATTACTACGCTAATGAATTTTAGATTTATGAGTGGTTTAATAGTTAACACCCATGGTAATTTCTTTAAATTTTACCATGTCACCCAATAATTAAATAACGTCCCTAGTTGTGTACTTAGTTTAGTGATCTCTCTTTTATAAATCATATTAATAGTAGTATACATTTCATAAAAAGAAATAATGTAAAACTTGTTTTGTTTTGCATCCAATCCATACTGTTTTTGAGGAAATGGATAGTAACCATGGATTCATAAAATGTAATGATTGGCATAGCAATATTGGGAACATTGTTAGTGTCCTATATTCTTTATCATTATTATGGGTCTCAGGCATAATTACATTTCAATATTGAAAATCAAATCAATTGGCAATGGTGTACATACTAAGTTAAAATCGTAGGACTTTTGATAGGATTTTGTTGATTGCTCAGATCTTTGTTAAAATCAACAAAATAGTAACCGGGACAACTTGATCAAATCAACAAAATCCTATCAAAAGTCCTACGTTTTCTACTACTGTGTAAAGCGGACAAAATATCAGAAATAATTGAATCCTCAAGTAACCTATTTGACAATTTAATTTGTGCAATCATTTGGTAGGATGATATACTAGACAACTATTTAATGATTGTACAAGTCAACAATTCATAGGCATCTTTAGTATTCAATTTTATGAGCTTTATTTTTGATACTTTTGACGGTAAAGACAATTTTCCAAAGTATAAATCGGATTCAGCCCTTCAATCTTCTATGCTTCTATGCTAAATATTGGAAAACAAAGCATGAAGTACAGAATGATTGACATTTTTAAATCTTCAATTCATGAATCGATTAATAGATTAAACCAAGTCACAACTTCTCCATGTGTTCCTCTAGTACCAACATGTACTATTTTGAATAGGACTTATGGAATGAGGTTTCTTTGAACCACAGGACGGGGGTTCCATTTCTTAGTTACATGGTCCATTTTAGAAAAAGTTGCAAGGATTATTTCCGCTCATGAATGTTAACTTCATGATGAGTGGAGTATTTACAACTTCTATATTTTTTTTCCATACCAAGGTTTAATAGGTGGATTATAATTTATTGATTTGGGTCAATGACGTTTAGTACTTAGTATTGACTTCAGGGCCTTGTCTTCTTTATAAGTATTTTTGTAGGTTATTTGGCCTATAGAGTGTGCAGTGTTATTTAAATTAAATAGAGATCACCTCTGTTATGAATTTTATTGCCACTAAATTTTGTAGTATAGAATTTTTCTTGTATAAATTACAAATACAGATGAAGTCAATAATTAAGAAGTTGGCGATTTTGGTGCTAACTAGAGATCATAGTGATTTATTTTAAGTTTGCCTTTTTTGAGAATAATCTTGAATGTCCATAATATTAGATACGATTGTTTCAAATCAAATGAAAGGGTTGTGTTTTAAATAACAATTATGTACAATCATCATAATCAAATAACAATATAAATGTGTAACACGTACAATCAACTATAAAATGAAGATGAAAGATAGTATGACCTACAATGTTTTTAGGAATGACATAATGACATGTTCAACCACCCACAAGCAATTAATGTGCATTGATTTCAAAGAATTAACTCATATTCAAATACTATAAATACATTCAAAGGGGTCTCTTTCTTCACTATTCAATTTCATGATTGTCGATCAAAAGTGTTTCATTTAGAATTTTTTTTTAATGATTGAACTATAAAGTGTGTGATTGTTGAATACATACAGTCTTTTATATAACCATTGGATCTTTACTATAGCAATAAAAGAAGCTTGAATGTTAATTTAAAATTTTAGTTGTAATTTTAGATTTCAGCTTTTTTTAGGCTCAAATGAAACAGAATTTGATTGCAAATGAAGAAATTAACAACAGCTTAGCTACAGCTAGCTTGAAGCTATAATTATGAGTTTCAATTAAAAGTTTCCATGTTACAAGTTTGAAAGGATACAACAAGTGGAAAATGCTAGAAGCATTGAACTTCAAGTTCATTCTACAGCTATGTAAAAATTCCGTAGACCCTAAACCCTGAACCGGTAATCCAAAAATCGTCTATCTAAAATCAAAGACTCTAGAATTGACCACCCTAAATCATGAACTATACACCTTCAATTGAAACCAATAACTATGACCCTAAAATAAATTAATCCTAAGCCTGAGCATTATTAGTCTAGAACAATGCCCCCCTGAACGCTAAACCCTAAATCCAAAAACCATGACTCTTCAACCGTTAAGCTTCAACCGTACGAGTGTGTACTTTGCATTCTGAAACCGCGAACAATTGACCTTATAACCGTAGACCCTAGACCTTAAGACTTCAGTCATTCAAATATAAAATATAAAATATGAACACCTGTGGTCCTAAAATTATTGTGAATTCTTTTTGAAAATGAGGGGATTTAGGTGAAAATCAATCCCTCATTTAATAAAAAATGAGGGGTTCAATACCTCCTTTTTTTTAGAATTTGTTTTTGTTTTGGATTCCAATGCTCTAGAATTTCATTGGAAACGTTAACCCCTAAATATCCAAGGCCTATTTTTTGCCTCTTGGAATTTACTCTATATTGAACTCAAGGTCAAACTTTTGATAAGTTGAATCAAATTTTTTTGAATTGTAACCATACAAATTCAAACTACACATGTTAAACATCAATAGGAAAAGAAAACACAACAACATCATTTAAAGAATGAAAGATTGTAATGTTTGATCATCAAGGTGTTAAAACTAAGAAAACCTTTGAGTTCAATCTCCTTCTGCATGTCAAATCTAAAACATTCAAGACCCCAAAAATATGAGGTTGAAGGGCCTCATAAAATATATAACCCCAATCATTTTATGACTTTTCAAAATCTACTCTACAAATTTTAAAAGGAATTCCTAGTGTCAATGATTTATTCTCCAAGATCTAGAGTATTTGAGACAAATTTCCAAGAGCCCTTAACAATACAAGAAGTCAAGATTGCAATGGGTACCTTTGCATAAAATTTTGAATAGGAAAAATCATAATTATTCATGCACCAAAATTGTTTTTTGGGTTTACAGTTAGACCTTAAAAAGAATCTTTCAATAATATTATCTATTAAAAATAGGAATTTGGTATGGTTTCAGTTTTAATGAAGTTCATGTGCTTCCAAATTAAAAATTAAAAATAAAATTTTTTTAGACACCACCTATGGATACCTTGCACTGTTTACCCTAAACCCTAAACCTTTAAAATCCTAAACCTTTAAAATCCTAAACCCTTAAAATCCTAAGTCCTTAAAACCCTAAACCCTAAAACCCTAAAAATCCTAAGCCGTAAACCCTATTTTTTGGCCTTGTGTGGCTCCATCCCTAAAAAATAAATGGGTTGCATCGAGCCTAGTATATGAAGAAATTTGAAGAAAATTTAGATGACAATGCCAAATTGCTCCAATTCTTTTTTAAATTTTGAATGAAAATGCCTTATATAAACAAAACTCATCCAAAAATGTGGATGAAAAAATGACTCTATATAAAATTTAGATGAATACTAAAATTTTTGGCTAGAACATTTTCTTGTAAGTTGCCACTTCAGCACTTCTTTGAAAACCACCTTAACCAAATTGGTGCCTTGGCCATTTAGGGATTCTAGTATAGACCCTAAAACCACAGGCGGTCTGGGGCTGAAGAAAACAAACCCCCATTCCCCGACTCCTCGATTGACAGATTGAACCGACAAGCACCCTGGCTATAGAGGACATTAAGCTTGGAACAGACCATGGCACAACAATTGTGGAACCATTATGTTGGTATTCAGGTCGTTAGATCGCCTTGAGGTAGAAGGACACAGAGTTACTTGTCTAAGTATTGATCGGGAAGCGTGTGAAATTCGGGGAAATGAAAGTCTTCAAGACCGATTCCACTTTGCTCGAAGCATCATTGACTCCTATGAAACCGTGCAATGATACCATCCTTGAATGCGGCAAATTTCAGAATGTCAGTGAAGATTCGGCATTGTAGTGAACACTGGAGCTGCAAATTTCCAGTCACAAAGTCAAGAGCCCCACACCTTTCTTCCTTGTGGTCGGAGCAGCATAAAATTCGAGAGTACATTCCACTTCCAAAGTGTATAACCGCACGTACTCCATTTCTTGATTGCGGCTCGGCAATCTAGAACGCATTCAACCAACATTTGAAAAAAAAAAACGCTTGAAAATTTGAAAACTTAGGGCGGGAATCCACAACTTTTGAATTCTAGTCCAGGTGGTTTATAACCCAAAATGAACCTTGAGCTTCTCCTTTTTGCTTGCACCCATGAACAAGCGGAGCACACTGCGGGGTATCGGAGTTGGTGTCTACGGGTGTTGGCAACAAGATCGAAGTGGAGGCCGACGATGCTCTAACCGAGCCATTTTTCATGAGGTAAGCTATGCATTCCTATCAATTACAGTGAAATTTTGAGCTTGCGTGTTTCATCAGTCGAATGCATGCTACAGCAATTTTGTGAAACTCTTTAAGCTTGCGTAGATTGAAAGTGAAGAAGAGTCCGACTGCGGGTGGTTGCTCCGAGCAATAGATTTACTTACGATAAACTCACCTAGTGAAGCGATCACCATGCTCTGGTGACATGGAGGTTTGCTTGGAGACGGCAGAAGACAGAGCTTAATGTGCTTGTAAATACAACCACTATACCGTCGGATGTTGAAGAGAATGTCTAGATACGGTGATATACGGTAGAGCAGTATGCATATGTATGAGATCCGATCGTGAAATCCCACGATTGGTGTTTCTAAAGTGTAGTGACTTCCGCTGATCTCTGAATGGAGGAAACCAGCGACCTATAAATTGGAGGATCACAGGATCGTAGTATTGTGGGATCTCACGATCTTGGTTTCGTGGGATCCCACGACTGACTAGACCAAATTTGGTTCTGGGTCCTGTTAACTTTGGACTATGTTTCTCTCGATTCCGGACAATCAGGGGATCCCAAGTCTCTCCTTCCAATGAGGAGATCTTGAGATCTCTATTTTATAGATCCTAAAATGTCCTAGTTGTGGGATCACACAACTGATTAGATATGAGATTGGGATCTGTCTGCATGATTAAGTTTGTTTACTTACTAATTAGAATTTCACTCCCTCCAGACGTAATTTTGTAGGAGGATTGTGGGATGCCACAATCGCTAAAAAGGGTGACCCCGCGACTTGTGTGTCGCGGGTTCCCACGATGTATTAAACCTTAGTGTGTGGACCTTTCTGTCTGGTTCCAGTGGCCTACTCCTCAATGTATGTACTGGCTCAGTGCTCCCTTCACGGGCATCATGTGACCCACAATTGCTTATGGACTTCAGATGTTCTTGCTTACCTTGTCGGGGTACTCTTTTCATTTGCAAGACCTGCTGTCCTTAGATTTCCTGACACTATTGTTGATGATTGACTGGTTCTCTTGTATATTGTACTGGAAGTGTTTCCTTAGTAGTCAGCCGGAATTGAAGACATTGTTGTCAGGTTCCTTGGCTACGAAGGGAACGCCAATCTCTTAACTAAACTAACTCCTCGTTTTCTTCATGATTTTTGTAGGTTCAACAAATCTACAAAATCTCTTCGCCATAATTCACTGGAAATGGATTCATTTAGTGAGTCCGCTACTAATGCGATTGTTCCATATGTACGCAATGAGCATGTGGGAAGTGGATTACAAGAGTCCAAGGATGAATCTCCATCATTCTTAATCGGTGATTGGATTAAGCTGTTTGTTCCTGGATTTGGTGAGGTTGGATCCAGGATTGTTAAGGAGGTTCGTCCCCAAGGCCAGTGGCTCGGTATGCCTCTACTTGTAGAGCCTTAGATTTATATGCTGGTGTAGCCTCATTCCATAAAGTTAGAGCTCTAGGACTTAAGATATAACCCCCAACACAGGAGTTATAGAACATTGTATGATGTTCAGGGATGTGTTGTGCTGTGGAGAATCACCGATGTTGTAAGAGCGTCAAGGGATCCACCAATGGATCCGCATTCGTATATTTGCAAGGGGGCCTAGTTTGGACTTGATGTTCATCAAAAAGACAGATGTGGACTCCATGTTTTGTCGGGCCGTATCATTTGTTGGAGGGCGGAAGATCATTTCCAAAATGAAACACTTGGTGAAGGCTTTTTGGATATGACAGTCCTTGATGTTTTTGTGGGTAACAAAGAAGCCATAATGTTGCACGAGAGGTGGCCATTGTCGTGGTGCTGGTTTCCAAGCGGTCGATTGTTGAAGGAGATGGTGGATCATTTCGCCGCCAATCCAGATACAGATGACCTTCTCGCTTATCTTGGAGGTAGAATGAAAGCACCATATCACTTTGTAGTCCGTAAACCTAGTATAAAGCTGAAGGAATCACAATTAGACCGGGAAATGGCAAACAAAGAGATCCGAAAAGTGAGCTTGCAAAAGTGCTTCAAACATCTGTGTTGTCAACATTTTAACCAGGAGTTCGCGCTGTTGGTTAGGCAAAAATACTACTTTAAGTCGTTTAAGGACCGCCGTGAATATGGGATTGCAGTGGGAGGGCAGCTTTACGAAATGAATGGGGATCGGAAGCAAAAATTCATCACACTACAGGGAGTGGAAGTTTGTGGCACGGCGTGGTACATAATTCACTGAATCTCAAAATCAACCTACCACACTTACATTGGCATATACAATGACAGCGTGAATTTGGGTATGCACAGAAACAAAGGGATTAAGTGACCAAGGACTCGGACTGTTCAGGTTACAGGGACTATGGAAGCCATTATTGACAAGAATGCTGATCAAATGCCCCACCAAATGCGCAGTGTCAGTAGTGGACAAGTGGAGAATCTTAAATTTTTGCCTGCAGGCAAAAATTGGAAATGAGTCCAAGCGGATGCTAATGAGGTAAACCCATTGATTCTGATTAATGCAATTAGTGATCATGAGATCCCTTAACTGGATCAACAATCAAGGGATGTCACAATTGTGGGAGTACAAAATGTCAAACTCCGGAATTCCGGATTAGTTTAGGAGTAGATTAGTGAGGTTTTTTGAAATTTTTGAATACTGATGTACTAACCCGGAATAGTTAGCCAAATCAGGAAATTGGGAAAGTTCCGGCCTAGCAAAAACTGTAAAATGGGTAAGGAATGGATCTTAACGGGATCTGTAATCCGGAAGGTCATCCGGATTCAGGAAACCTATGACCTAGGTTCCGGTCCAAGAATTAGGGTTCCGTTAGCAAAAGGCGGCGCATTTATGGGCCGTCCCAACGGGTGTCGGTCGTTGGCCGGCTACTTAAGCCATTCTCCTCCATTTTCTCTCTCTTTCTTCCGCTCGAGGATGCGTGTGTTCTTGCAGGTTTGGAGCGCGCATTAGCTGAGTGAAAGAGTGGTGAGTTAGGATCGGATAGGGAGAGAAGGAGAGGAGGGTGCCGATTGCACCGGGTTAGTAGGACTCTGTGGACGTGGATGGAGGAATCTCGCAAACCGGCAGTTACGGCCAAGTGGCTCAATCCGGTCATACCTATGGATCCGAAGGCGCGGGTGCTCTTGGAAGGCGATCTGGACAGCATGGGATGCGCGGGGTTGCTGCGCAAGCCGTGGAATCTCAAGGATGAGGCGATGGTCCACGAGGTCGTGACTGGAGCTCCAAATCAGTTCAAATTGACGGAGCGGGGGAAGTCGACAAAGTGGACCGAGGAGATGTGGACAGAAGTCTACTCATTCCGGAAGGCAGGTTCCGGTTATGCCTTGAATAATGACGGGTACATTCACGGGAAGTTCCGAAATCTATCCCATCCGAAGGAAGGATTTGCAATCCACGATTGCATTGACGTGAGGTAAAGACAGATGCTGGAGTTTTTGGTTCCAATCTTGTATCCGGAGAAGCCGACCCGGTTCACCAGCACGTTGGGCAACACCATTTTCGGAGTGATGGAGGATAGGCCGGTACATTGGGGGAGAATATTGAAGGTCGTGGTGCAGAAACTGGCGGACGGCGTGCAGAGGGCCAAGTCCAGCTCGATCAGCATCTATCTCTTCCATCTCTACTACCACAATGGGATCGTGAGTGAGCAAGAAACCAAGGACTACAAGGTAGCCGAGGAGATGCTGAAGTACGGCTTGGCTCCCGATGTGGAGAAGCAGGCCAAGGAAATAGTTCCGAAAGTGACGCCGCCAAGGCCGGAGAGGGTGGAAAGTTCGCGACGGAAGTCGACCGACCCAAACATAAGAAGGAAGTAGCAAGTTCCGGAAACGGAGGAACTAGGCCGGACTTTCTCAGACCTAGGGGGAACGAGTTGTTCGATTTTGGAATGGAGTGGTTCCAGGAGGCAAGGAAACAGTACGAGGAATTGGCGGATTTCATATGCATGGTATCGGATGAATTGAAGGTGGAGCCGGACGAGATTTTGGGTGAGATTAGAAAGCGTATTGATTCGACCCTGCTCAGTAGGAAGGAGGAGCACATCCGGAAACTGGAGGAGGAGAAGATCCAATTCAAGACCCGTTTGGGTGTTGCGGATGAAGCCCTCAAGTTCGCATCCAAGAGAAAGTCGGATGCGATGCATGTAGTCAGGACACTGACGGATTTGGTGGGACAGCCCGCGGATCAAATCACATGCGCCCGGCTCTTCAACGATAAGTTAGTTCGAGAGGGCGTAGTGACCGGAAGCATGATCCTCAAGATCCTGGTGGATTATGAGATCAAGATGGAGAACATGTTGGTAGAGATGAAAAAGCTGTTGGGCTTTCTCGATCCGTCAGTGATGGACTTCACCAAATTTTCGGAAGTGCAGAGTGTGCAGTTGTGGAGGACTCTAGCCAAATCGAGCCCCGCCGGAAGGACTCCCATATCGAAGCAAGGTCTTCAAGCCTTGCTGAAGGACATTACGGCTCAATGTGCAGGTTAGGCGGGGTCGTCACGAAGGAGGGAGAGGTTAACCGCAGAGGTTACTAAGAAGTGTCCAGATGCTCCAGTTGTTCAGGAAACTCCGGTGAAGTCGGTCCTGGTCACGTTTCCCCCGCGCACTAGAGGGGAATATAGGATCCACGATCATGGTCTCTCCGGTTCGGACGGATTTGACGAGCAGGATGCCTGTGGTGGAGAATCCGGCTCAGACACATCCGGAAGACTTCACCCACATGGAGGGAGCATCCGAGGAAGAGGAGGAAGGCGGTGAAGAGGATCCGGGTGGAGCTTCATTGGGGCAACCCATTAAGATGGAGTCAGAAAGGGAGTTAGTTCTATCCGATGACGAAGAAACGGAAGTCATGACAACTCCGCTGATCCGGCGCCCAATCCAGACCCGAGCAAGTGTCTGGAACACCCCTACAAAGACGACAAGAGTGACCCAAGGCGGCAGCAGTTTGAAGAAGCCGTGGAAGAAGTAGTTAGTTAGGATGTTTCCATTTTTGATTAGGATTGGAACTCTAGTTCCAGAACGGGTTTTCCGCGTTTGGGACCCTAGTTCCGGATTTATTTTTAGAAGGAGCCGGTAGTGGATTTTTCCGGGTATTTCAGGGGGTTCTCTGATTGGCTTCAGGGATTTCCGGGCTGTTTTTTTTGGCTTTTAGGTGTTGGCTTTTTGTGCGTTTTTAAAGGCTGGCAAGCTTGTTGTGTTGTGATACCTTCCTAGCAGATTTTCATTTTGTATTCCATTCCTTTCTTTTAATCTAAGTGCTGAGTGAGCTTTCGGATTTTCATCTTCGTGTTCAAGTGTGGGTCTGAATGCTTGTGACTGTACAAGAGTGTGAGGGAAGACGGGTGAGGAGGAATCCGGATCTTGGGCAGTCGGTTCCATTTGAAAGGTACATTTGAGACAGTGTTAGATTCTTGATTGAGTGGAAGTGCACAGTGCCTTTAAACTACCGTAACGGTGATCCGATTGATTGAGTAGCGAAAGCGAGTCCGGCTGTCAACTCGTGCAAAGGTAAGCGCCCACCCAGAGGAAGTTGCCACTCTCTCGGAAGGTCTGCCAACCTCGGAACGGTCTAGCACTTAACAAACCACCCCTGGTAGGTTCTAGAAACCTGTGATCTGTCGTTGTAGTGAGGAGTGGATCGAGTCCTGAGTAACCTGCTTTTCGGATCGAGTATCTAGGAAGTTGTGAAGATCCGGATCTTCTTTCCTTGTTGCAACTCCTTTAAATATTTGGGTGTTTGTTTGTGTTTGTTAAGTTTAGTGAGTGTGAGAACCAAAGTGGTGAAGTCCCTACCCCTCGAAAGATCAAAGCGGACCCTCTGAGGGTGAAACAGAGGTGAAAGAAACCATATTGATTTGGAAGTGGAAATCGGATTCCGGATATAACCGGATTTGGATTGAATTCCGAATAGTTAAAAGATCTGGAAACAAGTGAATAGGTGATTGGATTGAGGAGAAAAGAAAATCCGGAAAACTTGGAATGTGCAGCATCATCTTGGAATTCCGTGGGACAATAACTCGTGTCATTTTAGCACAACATTGTGGCTAAAGATACTTACGCCTAGATTGCGCGTATGACAACAATCGTTCTTTTGAAATAGTATTTGTCATTTGCGTTTGCTGGCTCTTTTTACTGTTTATGAAGCTTAGTTGTTCTATTTTTTCAATTGAATGCCGACTATGGTTTGCCGCCCGTTAGCCAGTCGATTATTAGTAGAATTAAGAAGGACCACTTCAACAACATTTACATTAAGCCTGTTGGGAGTTCGTTTGCAAAATGTACATTGTGCGACAATCTACAGCAGTATATCCTGAAGTCCCCAAAGAGAAGCCCCCAATACGTGGAGTTCATGAATCAAAGGGCTCATCATCTGATTCACCAAGCGTCTTGCCAATGTGTGTATGCGTCTTGGCGTGAGGAATTCAAATAAGATCCAAGGAGAATTTTATGTATAATTCACAACAAGATGGATGCGATGAAGATGGCTCTTTCTAGAATGCGGGTGATGACAATGGCCACGGCAGGTTTGGGGCAACTTCCCATGAGCGTCACAAGAATGGTAGCTCATGGTCATGGTGATGATGCGTCCGCCCATTATGCTCCATCGTGTTGGCTGGCATGCTCCATCGTGTTGGCTGGCAGACTCCAACTTCACCATTTCGTCTTTGGCGAGGTTGTTGCGCCAACTGGAGGGTCCACCAATTCAAGAGGCAAGCAACCTCTTTCCATACCCTCCGGCAATTCCAATGTTTGAGGCACTGTTGAGAAGAAAGTTGAGATGTATGGACAGCCTAATCTTCACTAAACCAGGAGCTTGGGTCTGTCGCAACTAGAATTTTTGGTTTTCCCTTCCTTACCTAAAAGTTGGAATGGAAACGAGTAATTAGGATCTGGATCCTGCTAGGAGGCAAAAGAAGACTGAAGATAAACAAAGTTAATGCAATAAGGGGTAAGTTGGATCTGATCCGGTCAGAGTATTAGTAGTCAGGTGCGGAATTACATCCGGAACTTAGCTTGGATTGGATTAGGCTTGAACCTGATTACTATGGACCGGACCGGAAGAGATCATGATGACCAGTCGGGGTCCTGGGACTATGTAAAGGCTGGTCTTTCCCATTTTTGCTCCTTTGCCTTCCTCAAGTTTTGGAGCTAATCTTGAGCGCTTTAACGCCTCTGTCTGAGCCAGAGTCGTTGTATGCGCGGAAATTTAAGTGAAAGTGCGTGAGAGTGCATGAGAGGTCAAGATATCTTCTCAATTATGTGGTGATCCGGGTAACCAAAGGGAGACCCTTCCCTATGTTACTAGGAAGACCTTGGCTCTACGCAGCCAGAGTATTGGTGGATTGGGGTACAAAAGAGTTTGCAATCAGAACCCCAACCACCCGAATACCGTGGAAACATAGAGATCAACTGGGAGAAACAAGTGAATCCGATGGATACACCACGGATTGGTCAAATCCGGAAGATTCAGACTTTGTTCTGAGTTACTTTACTGCTGTCGCAGAAGAAGACTTCCAGTTCCCAGATCCAGTTATCGAAATCGGAATAGAGGATGAGACTCCGGTAATTCTGGAAGCCCCCCCAGAAGATCGAACTATGGGAGAGATGGACGTACCACTCTCTTCCGAATGGATCCGACAGTAGATAATGGAAGGAAGAATTCCAGCCATCGGTTTAAGTAACTCTTCCCCGGAAACCCCTTGGAGCGAGTTCCGTTCAAAGACAGAAGAAACAAAATCGGAACGCGTCAAGACTGTGGTCAGCCCGACAGATTATGAGAAGGTGGAGTTACCTTCCGGAAAATCCTTCTTCATGAGTAAGTCGATGACTGCATTAGAAAAGGAGAAATATGGAGCTTTGCTGGAGGAGTATCTTGATGTCTTCGCTTGGGTACCTTCGGATCTAAGTGGTATTCCAGCTGAATTGGGAGAGCACCGGATCGACTTAGTAGAAGGAGTGGTGCCAATTCGACAATGCCAATATCGGCTTAATCCGAAGTACTCTCTTATGGTGAAGAAGGAGATCGATGCATTGTTGGAAGCTGGGTTTATCTATCCGGTCCATAACTCGGAGTGGGTATCACCCATCGTGGTGGTTCCAAAGAAGGCCGGTCCAGATGGAAAGATCAAGATCCGGGTATGCCAAGATTTCCGGAAATTGAACACTGCAACCCGGAAGGATTACTTCCCACTTCCATTTACGGATATCATCCTGGATCATGTTTCCGGAAACGAATGCTATAGTTTCCTGGACGGGTTCTTGGGATATAACCAAGTGTTTATCCGGATGATGGATCAGCTGAAGACAACGTTCACCACGGAATGGGGAACGTTTGCCTTTACACGCATGCCCTTTGGATTATGCAATGCTCCCAGTACGTTCCAACGGTTGATGATGGATATCTTCCAAGATTTCCTTAGGCATTTCCTCAAAGTTTTCATTGATGACTTTGTTGTATTTAAGTTCATGGAAAAATCACTTAGGATACTTGAGGAAAACTCTCCAAAGGTGTAGGGAAATGAATCTCAAACTACACCCCGAAAAGTGCTTTTTTGGAATGATATCCGGAATCTTGCTGGGTCACGTCGTGAGCCGGAAAGGACTGGAGGTGGATACGGACAAGGTCAAGGCCATGCTTGCCTTTGTTGCCCCAGCCTGTGTGCGGGAAATTTGTGGGTTTCTTGGCTGTGTGGGGTATTATAAGAGATTCATAGAAGGCTATGCTCGGAGGGCAATTCCCTTGACGGAATTGCTGAAGAAAGATACAGAATTCCACTGGAATTCAAATCGTCAGGCAGCCTTTGAAGGATTGAAATTGGCTTTAGTCAAAGCCCCCATGCTTTCACCACTGGATTGAACCAAGGAATTTCATGTCACCTTGGATGCATCCGGGTGGTGCCTAGGAGCTATCCTATGGCAATTGACCCGGAGTTACGGGAATGCCCGATATATTATTCGAGTAGGCAGATGAGTCAAGCCGAAAGAAAATATACCACCACCGAGAGAAAAGCATTGGCAGTGGTATACTCATGCAAGAAGTTCTGGCACTACCTTCTCGAGTACCGAGTTGTGTTCCATACGGATCATGACTCTCTAAAGTACCTGGTGAACAAACCGGATCTCTCTGGGAGGATAGCAAGATGGGTACTATTACTTCAGGAGTTCAATTATGAAGTGATGGTGAAGTCGGGCAAGGCCAACAGCAATGCGGACTTCTTCTATAGATATCGAGGGACGGAAGCAGTGGAAGACATCTCCGCTAAGTTTCCGGATGAGTTTCCGGAAAACCCAGAAGAGCCGGTCTTTCACCTGAATGGAGAGAAAGATTCCATTTTCCAAGATATCATTACTTATCTCACGGAATAGCGATATCCGGAGGAAATGAGTAGGGAAGAGAAGGGTATTTTCCAGTAGAAAGTAGCCCCTTACTCTTTGATTAAAGGCACCTTGTTCAAGATGGGAGCAGACAATCGTTTGAGGAGGTGTCTAGAACCTAAGGATCGGAAGAAGGTAATGCGTACATTGCATTCCAGATCTTCCGGTGGACACTTTGCAGCCATCACCACCGTAAACCGGATCAGGGGAGCCGGATACTGGTGGCCGTATCTGATCCGGGATGTGAAGACTTACGTAGGAAGTTGCGATCCGTGTCAACGGATGGGAGCTCCCGCTTTTCGGAATCATTGGCCACTCAATCCAATCATTCTGCTGGCCCCTTTTGAGAAATGGGGGATCGATTTCATTGGACCGATTGCACCTATCAGCGCCGGAAGGAAGAGGTATATAATTCTGGCCACGGACTATGCAACGAAGTGGGTTGAAGCAAAAGCCACTCGGAATAATACGGCACAGATAGCAGCCTCATTCCTCTTTACAGAACTAATGATGAGGTTTGGTCATCCATTGGAGTTGGTCAGCGACAGGGGACTACATTTCTTGAACGATGTGATCCAGGACATCATGACAAGGTACCTGATCAAACACCGGAAGACGACTCCGTACAATCCTAGAGCCAACGGATTGACGGAACGCGCCAATGGCATCATTGAGAAATCATTAAACAAAATGATTTCAGAACACAAGACCGATTGGGATCTGAAACTTCCATCGGCTGTATATGCTTACAACACTTCAAAGAAAATGACAACCGGAAAGACACCCTTCTTTCTGGTTTTTGGACAAGAAACAGTACATGGGATAGAGCTAGAGATGGAGACTCATCAGATCATAGCGACCTGGAATGCCATACGGACCAGAGACCCGGAAGTTCGTCTCTTAGCTATTGAAGATCTGAAAGAGGAACGACTTGTTGCTCTGGATCGGACCAAGGAAGTGTAAGCCCAACACAAGACAAAGCACGACCAAAAGCTACCGGCAGACCACGGAATCAAGGTTGGCGGACTAGTATTGTTATACGACACCGTTTCAAATCTTTTCTGGATAAGCTTCACACTAGATGGATGGGTCCGTATAGGGTAACAGCTGTATTCTTGAATGGGTCCATACAGTTGGAAGATTTACAAGGGATGGGACTTGACACCTGGGTTAACAAGGCCCATGTCAAGAAGTATGAACTAAAACCGGATTCCGAATCTGAATAAAAAGATGTTCGCGGGGACTCTCACATTTGAAAAAGAGGTCATGTGGGAACACGCAATGTCAATATTTAGGAATCCGGACTAGTTTAGGATCAATTCCGTAAATATTTTCAAAAATTTGTAGTAGTGAAGCCGCAAACCGGAACATTTAGTAGAAACTAGGTAGTTAGGAAGTTCCGGCTTGCAAAAACTTGTAGAATAGGTAAGAAACAGACTTTGGCCAGAATCCGAAAACCGGAATGGGATCTAGATTCAAGCAACCTATGAACTAGGGGTCCGGCCTATGAAAACTAGGAATCCGTTTGCCAATGGCGGCGCATTAAATGGCCGAACCAACAGGTGTCGGTCACTGGTTGAGTACTTAAGCAGATGGGCCTTTTGTTTTTCTCCCTCTTTCTTCCGCTCGAGGAGGTGTGTGTGCTTGCAGGTTTTGGAGCGCGTTTCTTTTAGAAGAGTGAAAGAGTGGTGAGTTAGGCCGGATAGGGAGAGAAGGAAAGGAGCATGCCAATTGCACCGAATTGTAGGTCAAGAAGATGGTGGGATCATCAACGCAGGGACAGAAGACTATTCCTTCTGTCAAACTCCTGTACCCAGTCATTCCGTCGGACTCCGCTAGGCGCTTAGAGTTAGAGGAAGATCTCTTCAAACTAAGGTGTATCGGGTTCATCCGGCAACCCTGGACAGTTAGGAGTGAAGATTTTCTTCGTGAGTTGGTTATGGGGATGCCAAAGCAGTTCAAGCCGACGCCAAGGGGTCGGTTGACCTCTTGGACGGTAGGGATGTGGGCGGAAACTTACGGGTTGAAGCAGTCCGGATCCTGAAATGCGACCCGGACGGATAAGTTTTATGAAGACAAGTTCAAGAAACTGCCGCACCATAAGGAGGGTTTCACCGTTAGTGATTGTATCGATGAGCGCCATAGGCGATTACTGAATTTCCTGATTCCCATCGTCTATCCGGAAAAAGCCAACCAAGGTTACGGTTACGGTGGTGAATACAATTTTCGGAGCACTCAAAGGCCGGGTCGTGAACTGGGCGACCATAATCCACCAAAAGGTCAAGAAGATGGCGGTGGCTATCGATAAGGCCAAGCAGAGTCCGCTCAGTACTTACTTGTTCCACATGTATCATCATTTTGATTTCATAATCCCGCAGGAACAAGTTGCCTATGAGACCGGAATGGAGATCATGAAGTACGAATTCACAGAAGAGTTGAAGCCGACGGGAGAAGCAGCACTAGAAGAAGAAGAGGAAGAGGAGGATCCGGAACCAAAGCCACTGGAGAAGAAGAAGCGACAGAAGACCACCAATCCGGACGCACGAAGAACGAGTCTGGACATGCCGGAACCGAATCCGTCCCTCACCCAGCCAGCACCGGAATCTTCTGATGTATCCGACTTCTATGAGGCTGGAACCTGATGGATGGTGCAGTGCCGGAAGATGCACGCCGAGATGGCAGAGGTCATCACGGGCATCGCCAGGGAGTTAAATGTTGAGACGGATCAAATCTTCAATGAACTCCGGAAGAGACCCGATCCAGCACTACTCCAAGAGAAGGACAAGCAGATCGAGGTGCTTAAGGCGGAGCGAGATCACTACAAGAACAAGTTCTACTAGACGGAAGGGCAGTCGATTTCAGCCCGGAAAAAAGAGACGAATGTCCTGAAGCTAGTCAGGGATTTGAAGGTGTTGGTAGAAGAACCGGAACATCAGATCATTTGGTCCGCGCTTTACACAAAGAAACTCAAGAACGACGGCATTGTTACCGGATCCAGAGTGCTGCAAGTCCTGGTCGATTACGAGGCCAAAATGAAGATCATTTTGGACGATATGAGGCAGTTGCTGGGACACTTGGATGTGGCCAAGGACGACTTTGGGCTACTTCCGGATATCTTTATGGAGTCCCCGGGCAAGCATGGAGCCGGAACTTCCGGAACACAAGAGGATTCAGACTTGAAGTCTTTGTTTAAAATGCCTAGGATGCCTCCCTCAAGTCATTTCCCGAAGTGGGGCACGGTAAATACTTTTGCCCCTTCCTCACAATCTCCGTCAAGATCCGGAAAGACTGGGCAGAGGTTGCCAATCCGAAGAGATCTTTTAGAAGGTTTGGGGACGATCAATCCGGCAAGAGAGCATCCAAAGAGATTCCCTCATATGTCGGAACAGTCATCAGTATGGGGTACGCAATTGATTGATTTAGGAGATCCAGCTCCAGAGACGAAACCGGAACCCAAGCCGAAAACCCGACTGAACAAGAGGACGGAAATAGTGGAGGCCGAAATCTCGAATCCGGATAAAGAACTCGAGATGGTAGAACCTAAGAGGCAGTTAAAGCTTCGGAAGTCTGAGAAGCAGAAACTGGAAAGCAAGAAGTCGGTGAAGCAACATATTGAAGACTCCGAGTCTAGAGAGTTTGAGTTGGGCTCAGAATTTGAGGAAGATACGGAGGAGGACAAGACGTCTCCTGCGACCCGTCAGAATCTGCCTCAAGCAACCAAAATGACGCCAGCAAAGGGTTCTGGTAAGCCGACAACCAAGCAGGGAGCCGGTAGTTCAAAGAAATCTCGAGTGGCCAAGTAGTTAGAAGGGGACTACTTGTGGTGGTGGATTAGAATTTGGATAGTTTTATCCCGGAATCGGATTCCAAGCGTGGGCTCGATTTCCGGAAACGTAGGGATAAGGACTTCCCAGTTTATTTGGGATTTCTTTGGTGTGTGTGTGTGGTTGCCTCGGTTTGTGGGGAGCCCTTTTTTGCTTTTAGGGTGTTGACTTTGGTTTTGTTTTGGGTTTTTAAGGGCAGACAAGTTAGTTGCCCCTCATTCCCTCCTAGTTGATATTCAATTGTATTTCATTCCCTTTTTCGAAATCTGAGCCCTTGGGTGTGCAGTTTGGCTTTATCAGTGTATCCGGATTGTGTTGACCTATAGTCTGGATGTTGGAAGGAAAGGACGGGTGAGGAGGAATCCGGATTTAGTAGAATATGGTCTGAGTCGAGAGTGTGCTATTGTAATGTTGTTGGATTATTGACTTAGGAGCTACGCACAGTGTCTTTAAACTACCAGAAGAGTAGTCCGGATCATAGAGTAGCGGGGAAGCGAGTCCGGTTGTCAAGCCGTGCGGAGGTAAGCGCCCGCTCAAGGAAGCCCCCACCTGTCCGGAAGATCTGCCAACCTGAGGATTCATCTAACCTCTAGAAAGATCACACCCCCATAACTTATTCTGAGATCTGTCGTTGTAGTAAGGGAGAGTGAAGTATTCATGAGTGACCTGCTGTCCGGAGTTACCATCCGGAAGTTGTGAAGATCCGGATCTTTTGTTTTGTTGCAACGTTTCGAATACTCGGGTATTGTTATTTGTGTTTGTTAGAATTGTAGGAGAAGAAGAGTGTAAAGTCCCTACCCCCTCAAAAGATCAACTAGTGGACCCTCTAAAGGTAAAACAAAGGTATTAAAAACCGGATTGGAAGAAGAGACATAAACCGGATTCTGGATAGTTTGTGGTCCGGATTGTGAAAGGATCCGGAAAAGGTTGAGTAGGTAAGAAGAAAGAAAGATAGAAAAGCTGGATAGTTAGAATATGCTACATACAATCCGGAAATTCTCTGGGACGATATTTCGTATTATCTTGGCACATTTTTGTATTATGGATACTTACACCTAGATTGCGTGTACGACAGAAGGCTTACCTAGTGCATGAATTGAGTTCTTGCTGTTGACAATAGGGTTCAATCAGTCCAAAAGATAGGATCAGTTTTCTTGCACTTTTGGAATCTTCTACCTTATAAATTATAGATTCCAAATCCAGTAATTCAGCTATTATTTTGTCATTGTTTTGTGCTTGTCAACATTGCTGTATGTTCTTATCTTCATGGTTGCTTTAATACCAAATGCTTCTTGTGTCTATATTTTTGGTAGTCGATTTTGTAGAATCTACTTTTGAGCTCTTATGTTCATAGCCTCAATCTTGACTTTCTTGTCTGCTAGCACTTCAACAATGCATTCTTTGCAAGAGTTGGCAAAGTGAGTGTGATCAAATTGAATCGCCTGGAGCTCAAATTTTTGTTCCGGCTAGATTTCAAGTTGTGTGTCACAATCAGTGTGTTCCAAAGCTACTGTGCTTATCTTGAGAGAGACATACTTGCCCTTGAGAAAAAGCCAATAATTTACATTATTAGTTACAGCAATAGCTACCCAAGCGGTATGCAATTGATCCACCGCTTTTTGTCAATTCTGCATTATGATCAAGCCATTCGCCGCATAGAACAAAGCTTGCTTGCAATTGGCAGTTTTCCCAGAATTCCTTATAGGACTACTCCCTTGATTCCTCAAAAGATGTCCCCCAAGTTTAAGTTCCTCCAAACGCCTAGGCTTTGTTGCAAACCTGACTGTGGACCTAAGAACAGTTTGTGGTGTTAAGTCAACAGCTGGATATTTGCCTTTGCCTTTGGACTTGTGATTCATTCTGGATAAAAAGCACATGGTGTAGTATTTGTTAGGCTACATCAAATAGTGGAACCTTTTTACGCATGACAAATTTTCTGCGTATGTGGATATGACATACAAAGGAGTGATTGTTGAAACAGGTTTCTATATATGGTTGTTTGTTCTTTATGACAGGACACTGGATTTTATTGAACTGCGACCAGAAGCAAGCATGGCAATTAGGCTATAGTTGACCCACTTTGTGTGATCTCTAACAACAATATCAGTGTTTGCGTTATGTACTGGCAAGCAAGGGATTTTGAACTTGGAAAGTCCCATCTTTTGTAACATGTGTAGGATTCAAGGTTCTTATAAAACTGAGGTCATCAAAATTTGTGAAATAAATGAATGGTGTCATTCTACAAATACAGTAATGCACTGTTGAGACTGAGTTTCCACCAATTTGATTCAGCAGATACAGAGGTATCTAGTGAAGTGAAGTAGTCTCAAAGACTTCCGGAGTGTGAGCAATAGAACCCATTCATTTTCTGTCATTATTGTTTTTAATGTTCCTTGAATGAATTTTCCTCATTGGATTGGATGCTGACTGGTACCATTGTTTCAGGTTGCATAGGGGTTTGCCATTCCAAAAGAGCAACAAGAAAAAGTGGTGAAGTTCATGTTCAAGGGGAAGCCTGAAGAGATTGATGAGGCATGAACTCAAGAATGGAGAGAGCCTGTATTCTTCAGGGTTTAAGTCTTATTAAAACCTTTAGCTCTCCGTTCTATACTGCCATAGAATCTAAGGTTCCAGATGATTGCTTTGCTTTACTTCTAAATTCAGCATTGCAGTATTTTTTTTCTTGTCGGCTATTCTTAGTCATGCTGAGTATTTCCAAGGATTATTTGAGGTTGCAGTAATCAATGAACATTCCATTACTAAGCGTAATTCCACATCTACAGGTATCCGAAAGATCCCTTTGACAAATTTTGGCTGGGCAAAATCGTTCCTGGCGTTTTCATCAACACAATGCAACCAATCAAGGTCTCCTCTGCCTCCAATAAGCCTCCCATGGCCGTGATGAAAATTGCAAAGCTTCTGCGAGGCTCCCTAGTGTGCTGATTGTTGTTATCACAAGTTGTACGAACACATTCAATTCAATTGTCATGCTTGGTGTAGGCTTTGTGGCAAAGAAGGCGACCAAACTTGGATTTGAGGTCAGACCATTGGGCATTATAGATGGAGTTCTTACCATTCGGGATTTGTGTGGAAAATGATTAGATAATCAACAGCAGCTTTGAAGTTCTTGTCTTGGTGGTTCTGCTAGTGAGATAGTTAGTATGCACTTGTCATGGTTGGGGAGATTATCTAATCATTTTCTTTTCTGTGAAACTTGATTTGTACTATTTTCTTCCAAGTGTTTGTGAGGTCTGTCTTAGAATGATCATCTCCAACATGCAAAAATATGACCTGAGCGTAAATGTTGACTCCTTATTAGTTTCTCCATTTTGTGTCGAGGCTGCCTCTCGTCTAAATTTTGAGGTACTGCTTTTTGACAGGTCAAGCCATGGATTAAGAGCAGCCTAGTGCTAGATTCAGGGGTTGTCACCATATACCTAGAGAAAAGGTGAGCAGCAGATTGGGAGTGATGACAGTAGATGTGATGTTTGTATTTGGAATACGGCGGTGGTGTCTCTTTTGTTATCTTCCCTTTTGATATTTCTAACTTGGGTATGGGTGAGTGTTGTCTAAGAGGCAGTGAACAGTCTTGCCAATGCAGCACAAAAGCTCTCAAGTTTGTGCTCCGCCCTCATACAAGTAAACTTTGGAGACTTCAAGGATCATTGTTTTTAGCTTATCTAAGAACTTTTGGCTCTAGTGAGATTCCTATATATCTGTAAATCAGTTGCTAATTCTACTCTTTCAAACATTATGGATTTTTCTTAATTTCATTTCGCTGTTCAACAAGGCCTTTGGCTTGTCAGACTCTGAAACAATGGATGTATTTGGAGCAATGAATGCCCATAATTTGCTTGAGAATCGCCTTAGAGCTTTTAGACTCCAATTATAAGGTATCTTCGTTTCACTACACTTCATATCTTTTTTCTGTGATCTTATGTGCTCTTAAAGTTTTTTGTAGGACATAATCATGGTTATACACTTTTTACTCTTTCACGCATAACTTGCAAATAAAATTCACGAGAGAGAGCTTTATGGGACAAAGATTCCCCAATGAGGTTTATCAACTTCATTGACCTGCTTCAAAGAGCCTCAACGTGAAGATGTGTTGGATGCACCGTCGTTCTTCATGACTGCAGCGTACAAAACTAGTAAACTCAGTAGTGCAGTGAATATTTATCAAAAGACATTTGTAACAATAATTTATTTAAATAAAGGCAGTGGAAACGCTAAACATTTTAGCTGCATGCATTGTTTGACTTTTGCAGCTGTAATGCTTGACATGTGGAAAGTTTGCCATGTGTCAACATGTAAGAAGAAGTGAAAACCATGCAATTAATCCCTACCGATCTTAAAAGTCAGATTTTCACAAACTTTCTATCCAGCATGATGATTAATGCAACAAAGCCCTTCGTGGAAAGTGAGTGAATTCAAACACAAATTGAAGGTCAAGAGGTCCAAGGACATGTTGAAGTATTTTCTGACGATCTTGATGGCATATGCTGATTATGTACAATCTATTGTGTCATTTTGCCAATCATGAGTATTGGAATTTCATCTTTGGTTCAATGTGTTACCTGTATGTTTTGAATGCACTTGCCACAAATTTCTTGTTGGTATCCTTGTGCCATTGACAAGATTGTCATGGCTTCACTTGGTTTGCCTACCCTTGAATGTTGTCATGTACTTGTAATTGCTATATTTGTATGCTACGTATCTTGCTCACCAAACCTTGTGCAACGCAATATATGGGGTGGTGGTCACCAACGGTTATCAGAAGAAACAATCGAGAGGCAGTGCTAATTCCAAACCACAATTCAGTATTAATGTCATTCAAAACCTGACACAAAAAACACACTGGTGCATCAAAACAAACATTGCAGTTAGCCATCATGACGTGAAAAAAATCAATGTAAATTTGGCATGTTTTCTTGTAAATCCTTAACATGTGAAGAAAAAAAAAAATTCAGCACATTTTGCTTTTGTAATTAATTAGGAAAATGGGATAAATTAAAAGTTATATAAATTAACTACCATATCTATTGGAGATTTAGGGAGCTTCAAGGAAGGTAGCAAAATGTACCAATCGAAAGAAGATATCATATACTATTGTTTTGAATAATAGAAATATATTTTGCAAGTTCTATCATCGACTAAGGTAACTACACCTGAAACCAACCGTGTTCTAATTGCGACCCCTATCTAGGAAGGACTGACATGTTGCTTGAAGCATGTTCTACTGTCAATGATGAGTTAGGTAGACTTAAATGGTCGCTTTAAGAGCATACTACCTTATTAGCTTCCAATGTGAATTTCCAATTTTTGTTTGGCAATTGGGGTTGGAGAGACGTCGATGCTTTTAGACATTTGGAACGTTCAGAGAGTTTTATGGTCCTGCATTCACGTAGCTAACGTTACACAATTACAAGTATTGCAAGTTTTTATTGCTCACGGTGGATTCATCTGTGTACAAAAAATTGTTGTAGACATGAGAAAAGTCACTAGGTAGAGATTCACTTGAGGTCTGCACTCTCAATCTCTCATACCTTGCGAATACCCCTCCAGGGTACACAGCAATAATTAACCATCTCGACGATCTAACTATACAACTAGACCTAACCGTTGCAAGAAGCCTGTGTTTGGATGAATGATCCCAGCCTCCTGACTCAGTTAAACAGGAGTCAATGAACAAGAACGAAAACTCTTCTTCAATGACCAGGTCAGAGTGCCACTCAGTAGAGAATACCTGGCTTGAGAGCAGGAAGCCCCTTATAGCATCAATATGAAGCAATCAGTTAGACAGGCTCCTATTTTAAAAAATCCTTGATGTACTTAAGATTTTCAAGACATACGGTACCCGAATTTTTTTGTTAGAACCAAAGCAACCAAGTAGACACAATGACTGCACACTACTTTCATGCCTGACTGCTTGCAGCAAGAGCAGCTCCGAGTTGCTTGAGACCATTGCCAATGCTATTAAGAGCTCCAATGTAGCCCGCTCCCAACTGCATTGTCCCTCGGAACTTCTCCCTTTCAAACTCAAGCTTCTTCTCCTCCATATCCATGTCTTCTCTGTGGCGTTTATCCTTGCGGTCTTCACTCTCCATCATCGCATCTACCACCCTCGTATTATTTACCTTCAGAATCCAAGCCAGTCCATATTCCTCCGACAGTGGAAAGATTGAAGACTTTCGTTTTCGTTTTCTAAGAAGTGATTCAGGGTCACCGTCGCCATCCGAGTCCTCAGGAATGGAGAACTCTGCGTCACTGGCTGCTTGAAGGCTTTGGCTTCTATGGGATGCACCTGTATGCGTCCGGCACACATTACCGTTAGTCCTCACGATCGTCACAAGATTACGGTTCAACTCGCCACCTACGTACAGGTACGGCCCAACAGCTCCATTGATAAGTAAAGAAATGCAGACAGAAGTGTAACAATTCCACGGAAATACGAATACCAGTATGTCGATGAGGTCCTGATGTGTCGAGCTCGCCTGGATCTGCCAGCCGGCCTTTACTGTACCACTCCGCTAGAGCATTGTAAACTTCCTTGTAGAAGTTCGGGGGCATAGCTGTCTTCTTTCTCTCTTCCTTAGACATATCCCAGTATGACTTCTGAACTCCAGAGATATGCTTCTCATAGTCATTCACTTTCTTAAACTCTGACACTAACAGTTCCCACTTGTCTTGACACTGCTGTGCACTTTTGTGAACTCCTTGGCTCCAACCGTAGTCCTCTATCCACTTCCAGCGCTCTTGCGCCGATTTATGCCTTTCCTTCAAGTTGCCCCTACGAACCCTGTCGAAGTCCTCCCTTCTCGCTGCCTGCACAGAAATAGAAAACAATAAATTACTCAGATAGAGGACAACATAGTCTGATACTTTCGGTTCACATAGCAGTCTCCAATGTTAAGATCATGCAACTCATTTTCTGAAAGCAATCAACAGCATTCAATCATGCCATGAGAGTTTCTAAGTTAGTACATGATTATAAACTTCGAAACATCATGCATAAAGCTTTCAGCATAATCAGCCATTTTTAAAGCTCACCACTGCAGGAAATTCGTCGTGACTGCGGTATGCTACCAGCAGGCACTAAGAATCTCACAGAGGATTCCTCCAGATTACTGTACCTCATCTGCCTCACGGCGAGAGCATTCCACGATATGCAAACAATTCCTTGAACATGTTGAACGAGTGAACCATCAGCGCTTACCTGCAACACTAAGATTTCTGCAGCCGTCCAATTTCCTTTCTTATAGATCCTGCCTTTCCTGTACGCATCTCGCTTCATACGATCCCCAAATAAACCATCTTCACTTCCTGTATGATTGTGATGATCTCTGTCATCAACAAGGGCATCAGCCAAGGAATGATGGCCCAAGACACCAGGAGAGCCCATATGATCACCCATAGTAGCTCAGCAGCACGAGCTTTCCGCAAATAAGTTCTGATATCTGAACATTACAAAAAAACAAGTCCGTGTGGATACGCTGGAAAAATAAAATGCGACCACTAGACGTATCCTAAAACAAAGACATCACGAAAAGGACCGACTAACTTCTACAACGTAAGGCAGTCCAACTCGAAAACTTTACAAATGCATGCTTAGACTGATTCAAATCAGTTTGTAAAGCCAGAATTAGATACTGCTACTGTAGATATTTCCTTCTATAGAAATTGATTCTCAAATAAAATAATATGAAGCATTAGAATTGCATAATGTTACATTACGAACATGCATCCAGATTCATAATGCAATTAACCAGCGGTGTCCAACAATCTAGTCATCATTCCCATTAGGATAGGATGGTCAACGCAGCAGACCTGTATGGTTCAACGCATTCCGAAAGACTACTCAACAGATAACATTCAAGTCTCTACGGCTCAATTAAACTATGTACGTGTTCAGATTAGATATAATGGTCATTCGCTTCTTTGACCCCTTATCGTGATTCTGTCTGGTGATAGAAATTAATCAGAACGAGAAATTAAGAATCCATACCTCATCCTGACTACCCTTCGTACACAGCTGCTAATGCCTCAGAAAGCGTTCAGAACACCAATTGACCCGACGCTTTTCCACAAAGCTGACGGTTCCGAAGAAATAGACAATCACAGACATTACCCTTAACGTCGCAACCCACATATCAACAATACATACATCCTCCTCATCTGAACTTCCAGTACCAATAAGCTTCCAGACTGAAAGCATACCGCGATCAATCTTTTAGAACGAGAGACACCAAGTTTTTTAATAGGATGTCACTGGATAGCACGAGCAACTTCATCAACCCAAGCGTTGAGTCTCTGACTTCAACCACAAAAAATATGCAATGAAAAAAAATTTACAGAAGATTATTTAAGCATCTAACCAAAGGACATGCATTTTCAAAACCCAAAGCACACTCCTCCCATCGCAAACCTTCCAGAACACGCACAATGGGATGAAACAAAAGGAATTCATCAAATCACCATGACTGCAGACACTTCACTCGAACCACGAAACAGGCAAGACAAATTCTAAAAACAAAATCTCCCCTGATGCAGAAATTCAGGTTAAGCCGAAAAAAATGGTCATTCACGAAAATATTGAAAATAAAAACAAGGATCCACATCCGTTGGAACGAAAATCAGACAGCAACCCCACCCCACCCTACTCGCCAACTCCTCCTACTCGACGCAATACTGCACCCAATTTAAAGCAGTAGGTAAGAGTGGACTCACAGTAAAGAGCAGACCGGGTTCAGAGCACGGTGGACCGACTGAGGGCTGGGCCGGGCGAGAAGAGTAAGCCGGACAACCCTAACCCGTCATCTCGCCCCCTCCCTGGTCGCTCACATCCCAAGACCAGCCAGCCGAAATGCAAGTAGGGACCAAGCGGGTAGCTCGACCTAACTTATGTATTCCCCAAACTTGGGAGAGCAATTATGGGCCAAATAGAGTTAACCCTGAAACACCGCCAGTGCCACTGTGGCGTTTGGGATTTAGGGAGATGTAAAGTGATTGGAAGCTTTTTTTCATCCCCTTTGTCTTTGTTGATCTTTCATGTTGGGTTATGAAGAGTATCCAATTGAGTTTGTAGTCTTGCCAATGTTTGTCTTCATGTAAATGAGAAGTTATTAAAAAAAACGGATCACAAAATATGATATTTTAGTGTATTTTGGGAAGTTGTTGCTCCTTCCCTTAATCTAAAATTTCTCTACAAAAATGATGTTTTTTTAATTTTAGCCCAACTAACAAAATGAGGTCATTTACTCTAGTTTCTACTCCAATTTGAATTTTGAAAAACCTCCTAATATTGAATATTTTATTGCAATTTGAACTTTGGATGTATTTTCAATGTCTATAATACTATAGTTATTACAAGAAGGTTTAACTAACAATAGGACAAAAAAAAGAAACAGGGCATCAAACTATATCAGACCCTAATTTTGATGTTCCAAGGTGTTTCATCTTCAATTTTTCTCAAACTCCAATTCTTTGTCCCGCATTCCACACACTTTATAATAAACTTTAATATGGAGGAATTTTATTTGCAAATTCCAAGATAGTGTAAGCATTAAGGTAGGAAGTCCATTATGAACTCTTTGATCATGGCATATATTTGATTTTTGTAGTATTAGCAAGTGAAAATCATGAATATTAAAAAAAATAGATTTTTCAGATATGGTATATAATTTCTATGATTTTTCAAAGAGACGTATTCCTACACCACTAAAACTGTCCAATAGGTGGATCCAAAACTGAAATCAACAAAAAACAATAGTTAGCAAATGAGAGTTAGGTATGTGTCCTTCAAATGCATTAACAAATCAAAGCCAAGCATTTCAAGAATACATTAAAGGAGAAGTCTAAGGACAAATTTAGTGACAATCTAAGGTACAAGAATGGGAGTAAGGATGCTAATGGGTGCTTCTACCTTATTGTCTCTCCACTCAATAAAAAGAATATCCTCAAGACCTCTATCATTGAGCTCCTTAAACTTGGTTCTGTCCGATTCTTCAACAGGTGCTCATTCTGTGACCCGTACTATTGTCTCTTTGAAAGGAATACAATCCTTGCATCCTAGTCAAGTGCAAGCATCAATCTAAAGAAGAAGATGATCAATCAAGATCCCATCTCTAGTGCCATACCCATTGTATGCCACATCTCCAATAAAAATACATTTTTCAATTTATTTGTGACGTGCTTCGCAAGATTGTCATTGACTATTCTGGAATTGTTATTCAAAAATATTGAATTTGACATCTCAAATAACTTCTCTAATGGTTTGAAGAATAAGTCTTTGTTTTTTCTCTTTACTTTCTAGTTCACTATCCCTCTGTGCC
Organism: Neckera pumila; assembly: GCA_963969595.1. NCBI lineage: Eukaryota > Viridiplantae > Streptophyta > Bryopsida > Hypnales > Neckeraceae > Neckera > Neckera pumila. The sequence continues at coordinate 7,004,626 of OZ018418.1, forward strand.
AATTTTTGCACTTAAGTATATTGCATTGCTTTTGTCCGAAGATATGTAGACGGAACTTTATGCTTTTGAACGAGCAATCGCAGATGGATTTAGTTGTGGACCTCTTGTTAAAGATCCAGATCGACATAGATGTGATCAAGGATACCTTCTAGAGGAATATCTTATAGTGAGGTTGAACAATGATTTTCTTGAAACCAATAGTAGTGGCAATTAAATCAAGGTGAGTATCAAAGGTTTCACTATATTGCTTTTTTTAGGACGATACCTTTTATCTTCATAATTATTAAATATCACATTCAGATTCAAGATGACATTGAATTGTCATTCTATCAGCAAGAGCAATGGTGAGAGCAGAAGCTGGAGCGGCATTGCTGTAGTTAGGTTTCAAGTTGCTTCCACGATAGAAACACTATTGCTTGTCTCACGTTTGCTGAATCGGCTACATTTGCGTTCATGCTCTGCATGCAGGTGATAATCTCAGCACTTAGTGGGATTGTCCAAACCTAATTTCACAAACTTTAGATTAACCTAACCTGTTCACGATGATAGTGGCAAGCTACGCCTCTGCGCTACGCCAAGATGCCCAAGAACCTAGATCCTCCCCTTCCTCCGTATCTGGCAATTTATCACGCGAAAGACAACGTGTTGCAGTTGCTGATCTTGTTGGACCAGTTCTGTCAAGCCAACATGGAGCTCAACAAGAGGACGTCAACAACAACCTTCTTGCAGGCCTCACCAGAAACCTTAACGGACACCTCGTGCGGGACTGTGTCATTGTACCTGAGTCTGACCTTAATATTGTAGAGCTTAGAAGGGAGGCCGCGTATCTAAAGCAACACGTTATCATTATAAGTTTTGTTGTTGATCTCCCCCCCCCCCCTGTATCATCATTGTCGTATGCGCAGTCTAGACGTAAGTATACTTAACACAAAGATGTGCTAAGATAACACAAAATATTGTCCCAGGGAATTCTAGATGTTATTGCAAACTAAGGCTATCCGGATATCTCTCCAAAACAAAACCCCAAGCAATCCGTAACTCAATTACTTTATTCTCTCTCTTTTTGGATAACCCTACTTTCCGGAATCCAATCCGAATCCGTCCTTGTCCGGAATCCGATAACTCTCAATCAAAACTCTAGTTTCTGTACCCCTATTTTACCATCAGGGGGGCCATTGTTGGTCTTTTAGAAGGGTAGGGACTCACCACTTGTAGTTCAAGCACTCACACACACACAAATACACAAACGATTCTCTTCCAGATTTGTAGCAGGGGAGAGGCAGACAGTAATCCTCATAGCTCTCTGGATGATCTTTCTAGAAAACAAGTCAATCAGAATCCACTTTCTACTCTTTCATTAAAACGACAGATTAAGCACCCGGATCGGGTAGTGACGCTTCTGTTTGAGACTCTTAGACTGATTTGATAGTTGGCAGGCCTTCCGGTAGTGGGGAATATTCCGCTGGTGGTCGCTTATCTCCGCACGAAGCCCTTCCTAGGTTCTGGACATGCATCCACTCCACTCTTCCGGATCACTATCCCAACGGTTTACAGACATAGTGCACTAATCCTCTTTCATAGATCCAGAACTCTCAAAATTACCTTCTATCAATCTCACCCAGTTGACTCAGATCCGGACTCCTCCTCACCCGTCTTCCTCACACCTCAGCACTTTTGCAAACACTTTTACTCATGTACATAGCCGAATCTAGAAATATCCGCAAGTGGTCTCAGATTAAAGAAAGCAAAAGAACACAAGCAATAATGTACTCTAATGGGCTGGAAATGGAATAAGAGGGCAACAAGCCTGCCCTCCCTTTAAAACTCAGACAAAAAAGCCAAAAAGCCAAAAGGGTGTACCCGGAAATCAGGGTGGCCAATCAAACTAACATCTGAGATAACCGGAAAATCCAGGCTGGTGGCCTCCTAAGAATCCGAAACCATGTCCCACCTCCGGAAAACCCAAGGCGGAATGAATTAAAAAAAATTTAAGCACAAAAACCTACCAAACTAACTACTTCCTTCTCGATTTCTTCATGTTGCTCCCTGCCCTGGTCTGTGGTGACTTCACCGGCGTATTCTTGGTCTGCACCCGAGTAATGATCGTGCGCCCTTGAGGCGGAGTGACCTTGTCCTCTGACTCCCTTCCGATCTCACACTCTTCCTCCTTGTCATCCGAGATCTCCAACGGAAACTTATTGCCCTTGGGTGGAGAAGCCTGCTCCATGTGAGTGAACTTCTTCGGATAGGTTTGAGCTAGATTCTTGATGGCACCCGAAGGTATGGTTAAGTTTGACTTTGGTGTCGCAAAGAGTGCGACTCTAGTTGATCAGGCCGGCTCATCTTGGAAACAAGAGAGCCTCAATCCTGGAATCAAGTCTCTCGCCTTTTCCAAAGTTGATGCTTCCGGTGCTGTCACAATAGCTGTTCCCGTCCTCACCGGAACAGATGTTCCAGTTCCCTCTTTTTTGGACATCAGGGGTATACTGGTGTCATCAATTAGCATATCCTGTCCTCGTACCGGATTCTCTTCCGGTACTACTTCTTTGGCCGGAGTCCGCAACCTCCGGGAAACCTTCAAAATCCAACTCCCTGCCCAGATCCAGTTGCCCTAGCAGATGTCGCATCTCTGCCAACACTTTCTCCATCCGGGCTTAATAGTCAATGAGTACCCTCAACACATTTGGTCCGGAAGGGTGAGCTTTGTACATCAGCTTGTCGATGAAGAGTTGAGCTCTCAACACTTGCTCTGCCGGAGCTGCTACCAAGGTTGAGAGATTCTAGGGCATTCACTCCCAAGAGTTTCATAGCTCCGTTGATGTTTTTTGACATCTCATTGTGGATCGATCAACACTCGTCGACCCACTCAGTCCGCGCCCCCAGAACTCCTTTATGTATTCATTTTTTGGATAGTTTGATTATTGTTTGTCATCCGTAATCACCTGCTTGCCTCGTGCAGCCTAATCCGTGGACTTCCATCTCCTAATCCGCTTGTGCATCAAAGTCTGCTGCTCCAATTCTTCCTCTTCGGATTCTCCTTGGACAAGTTGATCCGGTTGGACTTCTTTTGTAAACCTATATTTTATGACCTCCTCTCCGTGGACGTATGCATGCAGCTTCGGTTTGTTCAAAAAACCCTGCTGATGGTAGAGGTGGAAAAGATATGGGTTGAGTGGGGTGGCTTTTCCGGAAGTTGCACGAGCGACTAATTTGGAGACTATGTCCGTGATAAGTCTTCCCCAATTCACCGGTCATCCTTCCATCGCTCCAAATATGGTGCTTGCAACTGTGGCCGTAATCCGGGTCGACTTTTCCAGATACAGAATCGGAATTAAAAACTCTAAAATTTGGCTATGCCTATCCTCGATATAGTCATGAATACTATATTCCTCCTTATTATGTGCCAGACCCCAGAACTTACTCTGCCCGATCCTATTGTTATGAGGAGCTAACCCAAATCCAGCCTTCCAAAACAAATACACCCCCGCCTATATGTCCTCCGTCCAGAGCTCGGGTTGGCCTCTCACAATCAACTGATATTAATTTGGAACCCCCACTACAAGTTTTGCGATGATCTCATCATTCTTCAAACTCCAAGGGTGCCGTAACAACCCGGCACATCCTATTGTTTCTAAGTCCTCTTCCAAGTGCTTCCAGACTTTCGGATCCTTAGGAATTGCCGGAGACATCATCTGGGCCGGCCTTGCCATAGCTTATCAACTCACTAATTCGATGCAATCGGCACCAACCTCACCAATCTCTCCTTAGCACGGTCCTAACTCACCATTCTTTCACTCTTTAAGCGCACATCACAAGTATAAGTTGAAAGAGAGAGAAAGAATGAGAGCGAAGCTCTTAAGTACCTAATGCTCGGTTGACAGTTCCCTAGGAGAATAGGTATGAGACCGTTCTCGTAACGGTGCTCTAGGGTTTCTAGGCTGGAAGGCTACTAGTCGTAGGTTTTCCGGATTTGTCTTCCGTCCTACGGCTTCTGTCTTTCACCGGAATATTTATCCGGTTTAGGAATTCTAGCATCCAAGTATCAGCTATTTTCAAATTGATTTGTAGCTGACCCAGATTCCTAGATACTAATAACAAATTTGAAAAATTTAGACTATTCTAATCCAATTTTATCCTATTTCCTATCTATTGGAATTTTCGTATTTCTACAATCATCAGTTTTGGATTAGTGAGCTTGAGTCCTTGCTCAACACTTGGGTTTTACTGCACCACAAAGTGAGAGGAGGGTTCCACTTCATCAAGCTGGACTTCATTGACCTTGTTTGTCAAACCACCCTAGCCTTATCTTTTTGTGGACTTAGGGTTGGCACGGCGGTGTTCCAGCGTTGGATACCGGCATTTAACCCAAGCCAACCAATAGGTCTTGGAGTTCCATATTAGATCAATCTCAAGAACTTGCCGCTTGAATTTCACCAACACAAGGCGAAGTGGCTAGCAAGCTTGGTAGGAATGGTATTGGAAGAAGACCAAGACTCCTCACCCACAGTTGACCCCAAATTTTGTGTTTCCATTGAATCTGCCTAAGGCTATATATCTTCACTTTTGGTAGCAAACATGGAGGGTTCTTTTTCCAACATCACAATAGAGTATAAGGTTCCAGGCAACTCGTGCCAATGGTGTCTTAATTCTTCCCATGAAGATTCCAAATGCTCAAGCTGCAGCATACTGGCAACGCCGAACCTTCAGCCCCGTCAATAGCCAGTAGGTCAACATTTGGCAGGTTGACAGTTGGTAGGCCAATCACGCACAAGTCTAGCGCTCCACCACTACTTGCAGAGGCAAGAGAAGATCAATCACCCCAACCGCAGAGGCCCACCAAACGAATTACACTCCAACTTCAAGCCGCTTGTCAAAGATGGGTTCACTACAGTTGCTCGCAAACCTCACAGACCTCGAGATAGATCAGCCAGACATCGAAGGCCACTGATTAAGCTGATCATGTAGGCTACCAATGACCCAAGCTACTCCAGTCTAGGCCGATAGAAGTGGAATCACCAAAGAGGCTCGTCTTGGTGGAGGTAACTATGATCATTGCTCACGCTGGTTGCAAAGATCCAACGCGCAGTCAAAAAATTCCTCCCCACAACCCATCCGTTCAAACCTTTGGCAACAAGGTCCAAACCCACAGTGTTGTTGTTCAAGCTCCCACCGCCGATAGTCGAGCCTCTAGCGGCGGCGGGCAGACTCCAAGGCTTGACAATCAAGCTCTTGATTTTGTTGATGAGGCTCTGGGCAACTTTCTTGGCCCGCCACCATTGGATCGGGTTCCCATGCAGGCCAATCAAATCAATAGGGCAAATGCAAGCTAAGGTGATCCAAAAAGGACTTTCACAGTCCATTTTTTCTTAGATTTACATTCATTTTTGAAGATTAAAAAAGCATATGGTATGATTGTAATTAAAAGGACTCATTTATATGTTGTATATTCAGTATATTACAACACTCTATAGATGAATTAAATAAATTTTTAATATTTTAAGTGTTATGGACTATTTAGTCTTTCTTTTGAGGACTATCACAGTCCATTAATTTTTATGAAATGACTCTTGAATTCATTCAAGAATATAAAACATCTTTTTGATGTTTAAAGATATGAAACATATGTTGTTGTAAATGGAATTGTTGTATTTGTTAATAAAGTTTTTGTTTTATTTTTTGAAGAAAGGACTTTTGCACATCATTATTTCAGCAGAAATTGCAGTGATTTTATGAGGTACATTAGACATAGTTAAAATCAACTTTACACAAATCTATCTTATCAAAATAATTGTAATAAGTATTACTAAGAATGGCTTAATTTTCATAGAGATCATTTTGTTTATAATCAATTCTACAATTTATTGAAATAAATCAAAATTTAATGTCATCTTTGAAGCTTTTTCAATAAATATACAGAAGAAATTTCAATTCAATTTCTTCATCTTTTGCTTTACCACACTACAAAGAAATTGTAGAAAAAAAATCAACAAATTTAGAAATCATATGCAAAAAATGAAATGGACTTTTATTTTTGTAATTTTGCCGATTTTGGTACACCCTAGCTTGCAATTGCCCAATAACCCTCCCTAAGTAGTGGCAATGTCAACTCAGGGGATGCACTATACAAAAAGTTCATTAATCATGTGCAAACAAGCCCCTATTGTTTGGGGGCTATGTAGTTGTTGTTTTTTAATATATGGGGGGCTTTATTTACCTAAATATCTAAAGTGAGCTAATTTAATGTACCCTATCTTTTAGTTAAAATTTTTTGGGGTGCCAATTTTGTATATCCTATGTTCATTGTATATCCTATGTTCATTATATATACAACATATTGGAATATATCATACAATAAGTTGAAAGGGTTAGGAGGGAAATTTTTGCTGTAACATTTTTGCTAGAATAATTTTGCAATGAAACAATTAGTACTTTGAAGCAAAAACTTTGAACAAAACAATGCACATTACCATATGTTCAAGTCTGGTGGGCTCAAGGCAATGCACAAAACTATGGTGTACGTGTTAATAAACACATAACACATACCATTAACAACAAGTTCCAAAACATGAAGGCTACATTATGCCATGTCCAAGGTTCAGTTTCCAAATGCAATGGCAAAGCAAATCTCCAACGACATACACGGATCTTGGACACTTAAGAACTCCAAACTAAGGCCTGCAACATCAATGTAGCAAAAATCTGATGCTTGTGACCTGCATATTTGCACAGCACAACATCAATGAATCTGCATGCGGCAATCAGCATGAAATGAAACAAAAAAAGCATGCTAATTACAAACGCTTGAAGACCTTACCTCATCGACATGCAGGGGGTTATCCACATGTTGGGCAAGTTGGCCTGCCCATTCCCTTTCGCACTTCAATTTCCATTTGCTAGCCGTTGAGAAGACCTCTGCCATTGGTACAACTCTGCAGCACCAAGCTTGCCAAGTGGGACCTTCCGCAACTTTGGAGGAACATGAAACTCCAATCTCCACAACTTGGTGAAGACAGCCATGTTTTTGTTGAAAGCCTTTAGCACCAACTTTGCCTTCATCGTAGTTTTGACATCCAGAGAAACCACATCATAAGATGCCGAGCGCAGCGCTGCAAACTGTAATCTAAAACTTGCATTCACAAGGCTCACCTTCAATGTTCATGCAACAATAGACAGCCCTTGCAGCAATGCTATCCTATTCACATGTCGCCTCTCAAAACAAAGCCAACCATAGGAGGACTCACAAAAATATTCCAGAATAATTTTTGACATGCGACACGCTCACAATGTGGGATATCCTAAAATTGTTGAACAAGTTCTTGACATGCGCTTTCAAGTGGTTCGTGCCCCCCCCCGGAGTCCTTCTTGCACTTGGCGCACAAGAGTTTGACAATGCCACAACCATTTAAGACAAAAGTCTTCACCCACCAATCGTGGTCATCCATTGCGACCCGCTTCAACTCAGCCCTTAGCTTCTTTGCCCTCTTAAAATATTGATTGGTAACAGCAGTTGGGAGAAGCGTAGACTTGAAAGGATTACCGTCAACCTCGTCGGACTTTGTACTACCACTCACTCAAGATGAGGCAACGAGCGGAACATCAGAATCTTCTCCTTCGACTTCAACAAATTGCACTACTTCCTCCACTGGAATCGCAGGCTCTTCAGTAGTTACAATGATCGACCCATCTTCAAGGCTTCTCCGCTTATTGCCATTGCCATCTGTTGTGTCAACCAACCTAATCACGTGAACATCTCTAGAAAACACGTTAAGCCGTTCCAAATTCTTCCTCTTGCGCCTTTTGTCTTCTATGTCCCAAAAATTGAATGCCCACTCTAGCATTCATTCGATTCTAACGACAATCTGAGTGCCTTCAAAGTCAAAGCTCCTCCAACGTCAAGCTTCCCAAGATATTCTGGATTTGCCGCCTTGGACTCTAACATCCATAATGTGACCTTCTTGTTGATATTGGCAGCCATGTAATGCCAAATGCCAAACCCTACCACCAATCCCTATCTACAAGCGCTTGCGGGCTCAAACCAAAAGCACAAAGGTGTCACAATAAAATGCACAAAACAAACACTCCACTGGATTTCCAACCATAGTTTCCGTCACTTTTGTAAACCTGAAGCATCTGAAAGCACCCTAAGCCATACGACCTTGCGTTCCTAAACCATTCTTTCACTGAAATTCAAGTTTTTGCAAAATGAAGCTCTCAAACCTCCGCCAACAACAACCTGCAACCTTAACGTTTGGGGAACGCCCACTCAATAACTGAAGTGAGCAAAATCGACCGGAATTATGGACAAACATTTTTCATCCACAATCTTATTTGGTACAATACATGGGATTCTATCCTCGAGTACCTCTACAACATTTATACAGTACTAAGTATACTATGGGAAAGTTCAAAGTTTTTTGGGGGGCTACTTTAGAAATAAAAATCGGATAAAATACAGTATTATTTTATACCCTTTGTTATTTATAATGTCTAAGAGCACACTATGAAAATGCTAATTTACTTTGAATAATTGTTGAAATTTTTTTTTTCCAATGAATTAAAATGACCCTTCATTTGTTTGCACAATGACAACAAAAAAAAGGGAAGTGCACCCCCCGAGGATGTTGAGTAATCTACCGGCCTCTTCAAATACAAGAATGATCCTGCCTTTCGCTCCACCACTCACTCCCAAGGATAACCCTGTTCATATTACAGATGTCACGGACAAACCTCTTCAGGAAGATGACGGTGGCACGGAACTGGAGGAGGAAATTGAGCAGTCCATGTCACTACAAGAGAAAGGGGTGTTTTAAGTATAGTCCTAGTAGTATAGTCTTTTAAATTATAACCTGTAAGGTGTCTTTTAAGTAAATTTTACTAAAAATACATGTATTTTTAGTAAATTTTACTTAAAAGATGCCTTATAGGTCATTACTTAAAAGACTATACTACTAGGACTATACTTAAAACACCCCTTTCTCTTGTAGTGTGTTACTTCTTGCTGACAAACAGGATGCAATTCTTGTTGCCCAATCCAATGGATCAGTGGCTCCATTAAAGCTGCTCGCAAAGGGTTTTGATCAACCATCCGTCTCTACAGAGCAACCGAATCTACAACAGGCTGAAGATGTTGTGGCCTTATCAATCATAGTAGGTCAACATACACCGATCAACACGAAGCCACACCCGAATCCAGCCCAGCTATGCCTTGGGCCATTGGAGCCCGCAAGAATCACGCTTGAGCTCCTCGGGATTGATATCCATCATGGCAAGCGGTTTGCCTTTATAGATGACACGGAAGAGGATCCATTGCAAGAGTTCTCCACAAATGCTGACTCGGGCCCATCTTAGCATGAGGAAGAAGCATTTGAAGATGGTCAAAGTAAGCAGTTCTCTCCTGTGCACCTTGGTGGTAAAAGGCCCAAAGCCTCTCATTCCTCTCACTTGATATCGAGGGCCATCTCCTTTGGCCCGCAATCCTCAGGTGGCTTCATTACTTCCCTAGGTCAAGAATAGTTAGCTTGTCAATCAACCCCCCAGCTAAGCCATGCAGAGCGCAAGGACAATGAACGAGCGTATAGAGCAATCCAAGCAATGACGGCCAAAAGGATCCAACCTAGTCAAGGAGATCCGGCATCAACGGACAATCTCCAAGTCTCAAACTCGTCAACACCTCCACCAGCAGTGGAGCTCACTCAATCGGTTTGTAGCGCTAGAGCAGCTGTCCGGACACTCTCAACTCAACCAATTACTCCCTCTGCCACTTTAGCCCCTACTGCACTCGACAAATGGGGATATAGAGATGGCCCACCCCGCTCTATGTAGATGAATCCAAGTAATGATTCTCAACTCTCTAAATTATGTCAACGATTGTACAAACTTTGTCATTCAATGTTTGAAGGCTCAATGAGAAATCCTCAATCTATATGCTACGCAACTATCTTCACTTTCTCCCACAACTAGATATAGTATTATTGTAGGAATACAAATTAAGGAATCAGGAGTCTAGTAATCTTGGTAAACTAATTTGGCCTCAATCTTCATCTTGGACGGCGGAGGCTAGTGTTGGTTACAACAATGCTCCAATAGGGCCAGGGGCGGGGAGAGGCGGTATCATAACATTAGTCTCTCCTAAACTGGCACTGTACTAGTTAATAGGGCACAATGGGTAGTTTTATAAGGTATCCCTGGCGGCAAGGTGGGAATTGTCAATATCTATGCTCCTAATGGTTCCCCTTCAAGATGCCAACTTTGGGAGGCCTTGATTAGGGAACTACCCATTGGTTGTAGATGGATCCTAGGAGGTGACTTTAACATGGTTGAAGTAAGACAAAATAAAACCAACCCTTGTGGCCGGATGATACCTATAATAGAACGAGCTATGTTTTCTAATCTCAAGCGGCATCTCCATGTGGAAGATAACCCGCGGTCACCAAACAGTCTTCCTTACTCATGGAACAACTTCCGAGATGCTGAAAACCGTATTATGGCTCAGCTTGACCAATTTTATCTCTTCCAAGATGGAGCTGGCATGTTGAATCGCAAGCTTTCCAAGTATATGGTATGCGGTGATAACACATGGTCAGACCATTTTCTGATTTCTGCCACCATTGAATTTCAAAACTCAATTATGCGCCCGTCACGGTGGAAGAGGAGCAGTCAGTGGCTAGATGAAGCCAAACCTCATATTGAGCATGTATGGTACAACTCTCACCATTCTACTGCTTTCTTTCTCAAGCTAAAACTGGTGTCCAAGGTATATCGCAATTTTATGCCACAAAAGGGTGCATGACTTGGAGCGGCAAAATACTTGGAGGCCTCAAAAGTCTTACAAAATTGTTCTGAAGACCTAGCCTTACAAAGCCAATATGGCTCGGCATAAATTGCAAGGTGTTGAGGCTAAGAATGTTGCAGGTGAACATGTCAGGATGCGGCTAGGTAGAAGATCAGCGGTGACTTAGTCTCAGCAGAGTTCTTTAAAGCTATTTGAGAGAAGCCGGCCACATCTACTATTACTGGTCTTTTGAACAAGCAAGACCAGTTCATAGAAGACTCTGAAGGCTTAAAGCAGGTTTGTTCTGACTTTTACAGTCCTTTATACACAGCAACACTTGATTTGGATGAAAACTCCAAGGTCATAGAGGAGTTTCTAGGCTTACATTTTGATGACATTCCACAAGACTTGTGGAATGTCATTCTAAGCTTACTTTCTGATGAAATTCCAAAAGACTCACTCTCTAGCTTGCTATCTGAGCTGGAACTCAAACTAGCTCTGGATGCTATGGCCTCAAATAAGAGTCCGGGCCTAGACGGGTTCACCACAGAATTTTACCAAAAATATTGGTACTTGATTGGTGAAGACTTTACAACTATGGTCCAACAATTCATTACTCATGGCTCTCTCCCCAATGGCATAAATCGAGGTATAATTGTCTTGCTACACAAGGGAGTCTCTTGGGAAGACATAGGCAATTGGCGACTTATCAATTTACTCAATGTTGCATACAAAATCCTTGCCAAGGCTCTCCAAAGAAGATTACAATCCATTTTGGCGGAAATAATTAGCTTGGATCAGTTAGCTTTTCTCCCAACACGTACATCCAAGACAACATACTCTTGCTACATGAAACCATTTCATGGGCGAAGGAGTTGGATCAATCTGCAATTTTGTTGAAGTTGGACTTCTAGAAAGCCTATGATACTGTTCATCTTTCCTTTTCTTTTTAAATCATGGAGACCATGGGTATTCCTCTTGCCTTTGTAAACCTGGTCAAGATGCTCTTTATTGAAGCGGAGACTTTAATTTGCATCAATGGAGCCAACACCAAATCTTTTCCAGTGCTCCGCAATGTGAGGCAAGGTTGCCCCCTGGCCCCTTATCTATTCCTATTTGTTGGCGAAGCTCTTAACATAGCAGCCAAGCATTTACTCAAAGAAAGAGAGCTTGCTGGCATTTCACTACCCTCAGTGATGTCAAAGCAATTGATAAACCAATATGCGGATGACATCAACTTCACAATTAAAGGTGAAGAAAGATACTTTCACAGACTTTCTTTTTTACTGGACAGATACAGCTTAGCATCTGGACTTACGATCAATTGGACGAAGAGCTTGGCTTACTAGCTCTCCTTAGACATTGCTCCCCCTTGGCTAGTTCAGATTGACTATCCTTGGGTTATGGAACATCAAGTATCAAAACTATTGGATGCACCTTTTGGCATTGATCTTAACACACTGGATGTTGACGAATTCCTTGCCTCCAAGATCAAGAAGAAACTTGGATATTGGACAAACATCCACCTCTCTCTTGCGGGCCGTGTTGTTATTGTTAACTCAGTATTGCTCAGTACCTTATGGTATTTTATTGCCATCTGGAGAGGGTCTCTTGCCATCATTTGGAAAATTTGGGCTTCATCAAAGGACTTCCTCTGGTCGGGCTCTACAAATTGTAGTTAAGCTAGAGTGAGCTGGTCAGACTATTGTGCGCCTCAGCACGTTGGTGGATTGAATCTAGTAGATCCGGAAGAGGCCTTACATGCATTGATGGCCAAATGGGTTCTTAAGTCCATGCTTCCAGGTTTGTCCAACCTTCAATTTTTGCTCAGATATCGCCTCCTCTTATGTCAATCTCAAACCCTGGGTTCTTGGCCCCAATGCCCCAATGGGTGCTGCTACATAAATTTTGGGCTTGCAAGGGTTCTCGGGCATGGGATAAGATCATACATGCTGGGAGACTTTTCAATTGACATATTATAGGCCTACCTCCTCAAAACTATGAAGAAGTCCTCACCTCTCCACTTTGGTGGACGACACAATTTTTTGGAGGTACCACAGGTTCTCTGCCACTATAGCTGCCAAGCTTATATCCAAAGGGATGGGCCAAATTCAGAACATCTGGGATAATGGATCTAAGTCGTTCTTAGCAAGGGATGCAATGAAAACTCAATATGGATTACTTGACTTTGAGCTTACCACTTACACACAGATGGTGGGTTCAATTCCTATAGCTTGGCGTCAAATCCTCACCAACAACCATTTGGTAACCCGGCCTCAAGAGTTCATAGGATTCTTTGAGAATGAAGGAGATTCGCTCCCTTCATTGGTTTTCAACACAACCTCCAACTTCAAATCTAGATTGGAAACAGGTCAATAGCTAATTGAACTTCCCCCTGGACATCGAAGCTTCACAATCCACTGAGCTTTGTCTATTCTAACAGCCAGATTGACACCTAATCAGCAAGTGAGACAGCTTCTCTTAGGATGGCATAAAAGAGTCAGGGTCACTCTTCCTAAATTTGGCCCCCCTCTCTATGTTGGTATTATTGCCGAGCTCTTCTCTGACCCCTGGGAGGTGTTCTTGGGGGGACTCGGTCCCTTTCCATTTGTATACCACCAAAATGGGCCGGTCCCTACTGAATAATCGATTTGAGTTAACTAAGCCAATTCATGAGAAGTGGCACGGAGATATGGTGGTGGGCTATAAACCTAAGTGGAACAAGGTATGGCATAGGGCAAGACCGCAGAAAGAGGCAGGTTTCCTCTGGTTAATTTATCATTGTGCCGTTGCAGTTCATTCATGGCACAAGCTTGCCAACCCTAATATCTCTACAGATTGCCAAAGTTGCCCCGATGGCCTTGAGAAAACAATCCTTCATCAGTTCCACCACTGCCTTAAAACCTGGTATGCGTGGAACTTTGCTCTCTTGATTCTTCATTAGGCCTTGAAAGTCCCCCATGTCTCAGGCATCTGGCCGACATTCACATGGCAATAGTGTCTATTGGGGTCTAACCTGCCTCGCCGACTCAGGAAAGACACCATGATGTGGTCATTATTCAGGGGTTCAGTTATCTGGCTTACATGGTTGGATCGGAATGCAGTTTGCTTCAACAACACTTTGTGGCTGTCTCAAAGACTAGAATTGGCAGTTTGGGAGGCCATCACCAACCATGCAAGAACTGCGTGGTTTAGAACAACTAAACTTTGTGCTCTCTATCCTGACAAGGCTAGAGTCTTCCTCAAGCGCTTTGACAACATTTGGCTCCAAACCAATTTTCTTGGTAGGAGGTCCCACTTGCAGATGAGCTGGAATCTAGCTCATCCCAAGATGGGGTCTTTTGCCTAAGCTTCTAGCCTGAGCCATTACTCACTTCTCTGACCGCTTTTGGTCTTTATCCCATTGGCTGCTTTAGTGGTGCTATTCTACCTGTTTGGGGTTGGGGTTGTGAGTTGGCTCTTCGTTTTGAGCTTACTTTGTTTAAATATAGATGTGGAAAATGTAAATATCTCGCCAGAGACATGGTCCCTTGGTTTTGTGTACTATTTTCCTTTGCAATGGAAATGTCCATATGTTTCTAGAAAAAAATGAATTGTCTTTCTGTCACCTCGGACATGAATGGAGAAGACTTAGTCCTCTGCCGCACCTAATGGCAGAACAATGCTTGGATGACTGCTACTCTATTCATGAGTACAACAAAATGTGCAGACAATGATTTTGTTGTATTGTTTGTCACATTTTGGGTAATGAAAGTAGAACGTGCAAATTTTCTTTGTACACCTTAGAAGAAGAAAAATAAATGTCAACAAAGAAGGCATCATCACCAACATCATATTCATTAAAATGAGAATTTTTTTATGAAATGAGAGTTTGTAGAAGCAATATAAACCATAATTCCTAGAAAATAAATTATAGAAACAAACAAAATGAGTAGTGCATTGACATACACAAAATAAGTATGCAATTGCAAAACTATAAAATACCACTAAATAATTTCAAAGTAGTTGTAGATATTCAAAATATTCATAGAATGTAAATTCATAGCATTTTTAGAAAGTAACTAAAGAATATAAATGTGATTTTTTGCTAAAGATTAGTTAAAAATCTGAAGTTTTATGAATTTCATTCACTTTAAAAACAGGTGAATGAAATCCGTACTATATTTTGCATTTCCATTTCTTTAGAGTAAGTGTCATAGACGCATAAGATACAAGATAAGGCAAAACAAGTTCTTGACAACAAGATTTAATATTAGAGTCCAAAAAGTATAATGTTAGAACTAGAACCAAAAGCTAAGATCCAAAAGATGTATTGTCAAAATTGTGGACTACTTTAGCCTCAACTTCTATATATACTACCATCTTGAAGGTTCTTCTAGAAACTTTTGCTACTTGGCAAGCTTCTTAGGGAGCTTCATCTTATTAGAAAGCTCTTTCAGCAAGCTTCCCAAAGCTTCTTGTTTTTGGTAAGTTTTTCAAGAAACTTCTTCTAATTTGAAGTCCTTTGGAGTAGGTTCTAAACTTTATTTGTGACATTATTCCCTTCTTTAACAACAAATTCCAAGAGATGCACAAGTGATATTTGTCTTACATTTGCAAGAAATCAAGGATACAACAAACAATATCTGCAACATAAATTGTCCATTGGTCTCTAGACAAAGATTAGACAAGGCCATTCAACCAATAATTGTGACCATGATTTATTTGTACAGGAAGAAACCTAAAACATTGCTCTATATTGAGACCTTCAAAACATCATTGGAAGGTAACTTTTAGTCCATTGGATTTGAGCCTTCCAATCTACAACTGTTATTTTTGTTATAATGAAGATTTATATTCATCTTGAAATTGAGGTGACAAAGAATCTGAAAGTTGCAACAACTAGTCCCATAATTGTGATATAGAAAGCTCAAGCTCAAGCTTGTATTTGTGCAAAGGGTTTAAAGAATCTCTAGAAAAATTCCAATTAATGTATTGGAGTTTCCACAAAGCTAATTAAAGACCATAAAGTTTTATGTGAAAATTGTCTTCTCTTATCAATTCTCCCCTCTTTATATTGAACTTTAGATGGTAAGGCTTCTCTAAAAAATTATTGTTGGATAGATTGCGGTTTATCAAAACAGAGTTGGTATAATCATGTAACTTTTGCGATTTGTTGATCAAATTCATTGGTGATTCCCATGTACGTTCATAAATGTTATATCCTTTCTATAGTGACCTTTCATTATCGAAGAACTTGCTTGAATTATTATAAATGCTCTTTGTCCCTCAATGCTAATTAGAAAAGTAGATGTTAACTCTAGTGGCTTTATTATTATGCACGTGAGTCTTCATCCATAGACATTGTAACAAATGATTTTCCGTATACTCCATCTCCATCTCCATTGTTGTTTACAAATATTGAATTCCAATAGCAATTAAAAAAATGAACTTTTCATTGAAGGCCCTTAAAATTTGTTTTTAGACTTGTGGATATTAGCCAAAATCTAAATTTATTTGTTAATATATATATACACTATGCAAATGAAAAATGTTGAGAAAATCTTATATGATACTATGTTTTGCATGACGTGATTGTCTTCATCTATGTTTATTGGAAGGTCTATCAATAATTGGAGGTTCTCTTCTTTATTTAGATTTGAGTGTGTGCTAAAGTTGGTCTATATAGAAGGCATTGCTTGTTGTACTAATTGGCATTCTATGCTTTAAGGGCGATGTTGTAGATCTTCGACAAAAAAACAAAATACTGCCCAACTAGCTTGTACAATTTTTTTCAATATTTTGCTGCAAAAACTCACTGTGGCTTGTGGTTGTCTTAGCATCCTTCGACTTTATCAATGTATTCTTCCGCCAGAGATTCTAAGAGGGTTTATTTCTATTGCTGCATTTGAGAACCATGATAAGAGTCAACCGTGTCTACGTTGTTGTGAAATGGTGAAGCATCTCTTAAGTCTCCCTTAAACGCACATGGTACTTTGGAATCACACAAATGCAATGCTTGAATTAGATCCTCTGAACAACCAATATCCATATACAATAGAACCTTTGTTACTTGTGAGGAATGATGTAGATCCCTTGAATTGGCAACATCCCTACTATTTTATACTGTTATATGATTGGGGGAGTCCATGCAAAAGTTGGTCAAGTGAATACCTTAGATATTGTAGGCAATGCCTTTATTTGATTTGAAAGGCACCTATTTGTTATTTGTAGTATTAAAATGAATAGAATGGGGTGTATCCACCTTTAATATGCAAATCTAATTCCTAAAGGACCAATGTTTGTAGTTGCATTTGCCTTGTCATTCTATACATGCTTTTATAATACTGTGGAAAATATAATGGAAGATCTTCTATTGTCTAATTTTGCAAATAAATCCAATTGGGCCAAACATACTCTTTAGAATTATTTGAAATTAAATTATCCTAATTTGTCAATTTATTGCTATACTGCAGATCCCAAAGTGGTACTCTCCTACATCAAGAAATCTCCAAGTGACTCATCTCAATTACTACTTATAAATAGATGTCCACCTTATCAAATGTTTGTAATTGCATTTGCCTCATCATTTTGTATGGCCTCTGGTAATACTATGAAGATTATATTAGAAGATTTTTGGATCTCTAATTTCATGCACAAATGTATTGCTTAGAATTATTTGAATTGAAATCATTCCAAATTCATCAATTTCTTGCAGCATAGAAAATCTTTAATTTGTAACATTTTCCTACATCAAGAAATCTCCCAATAATTCATCTATAAACACAATATATTAAATATTTTTCTTCCTACTTTCAAGAGCTTTTGGTCTCCAAAATCATAATGTCAAAAGATCTCCTAATGAATAGTATCATTATATAGTCCAAATTTGCCCCTAAATTCTACAAGTAGTGAAATATGCACTAGAAAACCCCTGCGTTTTAGGTGGCATTTGCAAGTTTTTTCAAACAGATTTAAGGTGAATATAGGCGCTTTATTACTCACCCTTGGTTATAGAACAAACACGTCTAGGTTCAAGCCTTTTATCCACTTTATTAATATATGAGGATGTTGAGAGTGTGGTCCACTATGCCTTCTAAGCAATGGATCTTTGCTAATATTTTCCTAGTTTTGTGGATGGCAGTAGAATTGCCAAAATTGTGAGTGCAAAGATTTAATACCGGGCTACCAACCCGAGATGCAAGCCTTGATGATCAAAGGGAACAACCATCTGGACACTCTACCTATCCTATATCCCTTCCATGGTGTTTTTATGTCTAATTTCACTTGTTAGCTTCCCAAATTGGTTATGAGTTTTAACCTTCTATATGAACTCCTATGTTTAACCTTTGACTTATTCTAGGATTCTACCTTAACTCTTGTTTTTTAATTCTATCCTAACTTTAACTCCCAACTTGTAACTTGTAACTTCAATATTTTATCCTTTTATTTTAACCCCTAAAGGACCATTGTCGGTTTGGCAGACATATTTTTATCATTGAGTTTGGATCATGCAAATGCTTAGCTAACTTAAGGACATTAAAGAAATGAAGAAGGGAAGATCCCAGGTTCCCTCTAATTTCTTATCATTGAGTTGGAATCATGCAAGTGCCTGGCTAGTCCAAGGACATTATAACATATCGGGAGGGAAGAACCTGGGCTCCTTGCATTTTTCTTATCATTGAGTTGGGATCATGCAATTGCTTGGCTAATCCAAGGATATTAAAGAAAACCAGGAAGAAAGAAGTGAGACTCCCTCCAATTCTTTACCATTGAATTAGATATATGCAAGTACTTGGCTAACCCAATCAGATTAAAATAAATGTTGAGGAAAGGAACCAAGCTCCCTCTAATTTTTTTATCATTGATTTGGGATCATGCAAGTGCTTGGCTAACCCAAGGACATTAAGAAAAATGGAGAGGGAAGAACCCGGACTCCTCTATTTATTATCGTTGAGTTGGGATAATGCAAGTACTTGACTAACCCAAGTAGAATAAAATTAATGGGGAGGAATGAACCCAGGCTTCTTATAATTGTTTATCATTGAATAGGGATTATGCATGTGCTTGGCTAACCCAAGCACATTGAAAGAGATGGAAGAAAAGAATCCAAGACCCCTCTAGTCTTACCATTGAATAAGGATCATGCAATTCTTTGCCTAACCCATGCAGATTAAAGTTAATGGGGAGGGAAGATCCAGAGCTCCCTGTAATTTTTTACCATTTAGTTGGGATCATGCAAGTGCTTGGCTAAACAAAGCACATTGAAAGAAATGGAGAGAAAAGAACCCGAGCTTCTACTAAATTTTTATCATTGAGTTGGGATCATGTAAGTGCTTGTCTAACCTAGAGACATTAAAGAAATTGAGGAGGGAAGATCTAGAGCTCCCTCTAATTTTTTATCTTTGAATTGGAATCATGCAATTGCATGGCTAATCTAAAGATATTTAAGAAAGTCAAGACAAAAGAACCCAGGCTCCCTCCAATTTCTTTGTCATTGAGTTTGGATCATGCAAGTGCTTGGCTAACCTAAGGACATTAAAAAAAACAGGGAGGGAAAAATCCCGGGCACCTCTAATTTTTCACCATTGAGTTGGGATCATGCAAGTGCTTGGCAAACCCAAGCAGATTAAAATTAGGGGGGGGGGGGGGGGGGGAGAACTCGGGCTCCTTCTAATTTTTATCGTGAATTGGAATCATGCGAGTGCTTGGCTAATCCAAGCACACTTTAAGAAATGAAGAGAAAATAACCCAGGCTCCCTCTAGTTTCTTACCATTGAAATAAGATCATGCAAGTCCTTGGCTAACTCATGCAGATTAAAGGTGATGAGGAGGGATGAACCAGGGCTCCCTCTAATTTTTATCCTTGAATTGGGATCATGCAATTGCTTGGCTAACTTAAGGATATTAAAGAAAATCGGGAGGAAGGATCCCAAGCTCCCTCCAATTTTTTTATCATTGAGTTAGGATCATGCAAGTGTTTGGCTAACCCAAGGACATTAATGAAAATTGGAAGGGAAGAACTCGGGCTCCCTCCAGTTTTATATCTTTGAGTTTGGATCAAGCAAGTGCTTGGCTAAGCCATGCAAATTAAAGTTAATGGGGAGGAAAGAACCCGGGCTGCCTCCATTTTTTTACCATTGAGATTGGATCATGCAAGTGCTTGGCTAACTTAAGGACAATAAAGAAAAGAGGAAGGAAAGATCCCGGGCTCCCTCAAATTTCTTATCATTGAGTTGGGATCATGCAAGTGCCTGGCTAGTCCAAGGATATTATAACAAATGAAGAGGGAAGAACCTGGGCTCCCTCCATTTTTTTTATCATTGAGTTAGGATCATTAATGTTCTTGGCTAATCCAAGGACATTAAAAAAAATGGTGTCGTAGCACAGAAAGTACAAAATCCTTCTCTAAGGCCTTAATGGACCCTAAAGTGACTCGTGTATCGTTCCGTAGAGATCTCGGTGTAATTCTACTAAGTGGCCGGAATGCAGTGAATTGATATCCCAAAACAAACCCCAAGTACTAGTCTAGACCGGATCCAGCTCTAGTAATCCGGAACCGGAAACTCCTTTCCTGATTATATATCCGGTCTAGAGTATGTAATTATATGTAATAAATTTGAGTTTAACCTCTGGACCAAGAGGGATTTGCAATTTTGGGCTTCAGAAAGGAAGCTTAATTCCTACCCTCCGAGTTTTAACGTGTCAGAAGATCCACAATATAAACTTAAAAAGAAAACTTTGACAAGAACAACAAGAAAGAGACCGTCCTCACAACTAGACTGGATGGGCTACGCAGGCTAGCAGGTCACGCAAGAAAGCCTGGATTCTTCTAACAATTACTACAATGACAGACTACAGGACAATCCACGGCCTAGGTAGAGAAGGGGCGTCAGGAAAAATTGGGAGAGCTATAATACTTTTTGACAAAAGCAGCTTCTTGACAAAAGTCAGCTCTAATCCTCGCAAGGAAATCTTATTGTATCCTGTCTAACATACAATCTCTCCAGGGACCGGATACTTCCTGTATCCGGGTTTCACTTCCTCCTTACCTAACTCTGCACGATCTCACTACTCTCACGATAACACGGACAAGTGCTAAAAGGTACAGCTCACAATTGTAAATTGGAAAACTCCAACGGTATTTGCAGAAAATTGGAAAAATACAAAGTATGGAAAATGCTAAACTACACCTCAAACTCAAAAAGTGCATAAGGCTAAATACAGCTAATAGAATGACACGTTTCATTCGTAACTTCATGTCTAATTTAGGTAACTTAAGCTACAGTCAAAAAGCTCCCACTAAAAGTGGATCTTAGATCCTAAAAATCTGGAATCAACTTGAGTCCTAACTCTTTCTAAACTAAAAATATACCTACACATCTACTTGTCAAAATTAGGCATGCAGCCCTACAGTCACTGTCAGAACCTTTACCTACTTCCTACTCTTTTTCACTGGAGAAAATCCCGCCTTAGCTGGTCCCTTCCGGGTCAAGGGCTTCTTTTCGGTCTGCGGCCTGGTAGTTTGTTTGGATCGGACTTTTGCCTTCTCTCTGGCCGCCTTCGCCTTTGTCGCTCGGGTCTCTGCCAAGGCCTGATCGGGATCCGAATAAGGTTCAGAATCCTGGTCGGAACCGGATTCCTCTTCATCATAGTCGTAATCCTCTTTTTCTTCCTCCTCCTCCTGAACCTTGGTGGATTTCTTCTTGGCCGACTGTGCTTCAGGAGCCTTTCTCTTCTGCGGGACTGGAGCAGGCTTTGCTACCTTGCTCTGAGGTGTCGCATCTCCTCCAGCTGGTTTCCTGATTAGGCCCTTACTCGGTGAGCCGGATGAAGTGCTGCGACCGGCTCCAGTCTTTGTCTTCACCACAGACTGCATCAGGGCCGTCATCTTCCCTGCATCTTCAAACTGCACCTTCTTTCCGGGAGGCTTGGAGAAGACTTGGAGGGTGAGAGGGCACTGATCTGCTTCACCTTGGTACTCTCCCCTGGAATGGACCCTCCTGGTCTGGTTGCCGGTTCCGGTCCCTGTGCCTTTGCTGGATCCAGTCTTGTTACTTTCGTGACCTCCAACTCGTCATTCTCCGGATCCGGATCGGTGACTTTGGTAATCTCCACCTCAGTTTCCTGCACCTAACTTGTCTTGGCTTCTTGGTGCTCCTCCGGTACAGGTAGGTCTGGTTGCTCGTGAGAAGTCTCACCTTTATCTTTGTCCTCTACTGTTGGCTGCTGAACTGGTTCGTGATCTGGTTCCGGTCTTGGTGCAAAATACTTCGAGGGTTTACCTTGCGCGTCACTTCTTGCAGCTACTCTAGTGTGGACTTCATCTTCTTGTGATAAGTCACCATAGCTAGTATGAGCTTCTGATGCAGCTATCATCCTTCCACCATTACTTGTTGGTCAAACAAGTTAGCCTTGTTGACAACTTCACCCGAATGGATGATGAATTCCCGGATTCGGGAGATGGTGTCTCGCGTCTGCTTGGAGAACGTTTTCTCCTTCTCCACCTCTTCTGTTTTCTGGCGCAACTCCTGTTTAAGAGTGGCTACTTGGCCGGAAAGCTTTGCCAATTCTTCCTTGTTTTCATTCTTCTCCTTCTCTTGGCTAAGCCGTATTACCCGGGTTAAGGCTTGAGTTGGGTGGACAGCGCCCACTGTGGTGCAGATGGTCTGCATCACCCCTCGCTCCTTCTCGTACCGGTTCCTGAAGTCGCTCAATTCTCGGGTGATTCTCTCTAGCGGCTCGTCTCTCCAAACTGGATCGGTATCCTTGGTCTACTCTTCCTCTACCTGACCCTTTCCTCTCGTTTCCTCACCCTTATCATCATCCTCATCGGCTTCAGACTCGCTGTGCTCATCCTCATTGTCTCCCTCATCTGAGGATTCTTCCTCATTTTCGGTCTCAGGATCTAAATTCGGAACTTCAAACTCTACCAGGGCAGCAACGGCCTCATACTCTGCAACCGCTTCTCTCTCTGATTGATATAATCGGTGACTGAGAACCTATCTTTTTTACTTATTGGGTTTCGAAACTTACCCACCGTATACTTGTATTTTCGGGATGCACTTCCTTCGCCTTCCTGGTCGAATAGATAGACCTTCCTCCACATGTCCGCCGTCCATCGCTTGGGCTTTGCATGGATTGTGGTCGCGGCGCGAGTTGGCGCTCCAGGCCTCAATTCCGCCACTATTGCTTCGCTTATGAAGTCCCACGGTCAGATCAGAAACCCAGCGCACCCCATCTGCTCCAGGTCTTCCTTCAGCTCCGCCAGCTCCAGCTCCTCTTTGGGCAATCGTGGCGTCACATACCGGAGCGAGATGGTGGCTCCTCCACTCTGACTTGCAGCCATCTCTCCTTCCGTTAGGATGCGGCCGGTCTACTCTCGGAAATCGAAAAAAGAGTGGTCCTCACGACTCTCTCTCTCCCTTTCAGCTGTGCAAGCACTAACGCTAAGCTTAGATGCTAGCAGACCTCTCTCTTGCGCTTAATGTTCTTCAAGCTCTCTTCCGCAATCCGTCAACTCAAAACCCAATACTGATGCACAGACCAAAAATCAGTAATGGTGCACGTTGCTACAACTTTCAGTCAGGGCAGGAAAATGTAAGTGACCAATCTCTGGACAAATGGGGTTTAAGAGAGCCAATCCCAGCTGCTCCTAATGATTCCCCTAATCCAGGCTTTGCCCGTTAAACCTGTTCGTTTAGGATTTCCGTTCACTAATGATTAGAACGTTCCCGTAGTTTCCTAGGGTTAAGTAGGGCACCGTTGGATGCCGGTTCCTGTTATCCCTTTCTTGATCGGGTCTACGCAAATTCGAACTCCGGTTCCTTGTTTCCGGTACATTCGGTTAGCCTTTACATCGAATCCTGATCAGTCCACTTCCGGTTTCCGGTTCTAAACATTAGACGGTCTATAACTATTTTAAAATCAAAAAAATTTACTGCTAAGAAGAATATTATTCCTTCATTTATATTTTAAATTAGTAAAAGTGAATTTTCAGGTTCTGACAAATGGGGAGGAAAGAATCTGGGCTCTCTCCAACTTTTTATCATTAAATTGGGATAATGCAAGTGCTTGGCTATCGCAAGGAAGTTAGAGAAATTGGGGAGGGAAGAACCCTCGCTCTCTCCAATTTTTTATCATCGAGTTAGGATCATGCAAGTGCTTGACTAACCCAAGCAGAATAGAAATAATGGGGAGGAATGAACCCAGGCTCTTTGTATTTTTTTATCATCAAACAAGGATTATGCATGTGCTTGGCTAATCTAAGCATATTGAAAGAAATGGGGAGAAAAGAACCCGGGATCCCTCTAGATTCTTATCATTGAATTAGGATCATGGAATTCCTTGGCAGACCCATGCAGATTAAAATTAATGGAGAGAAAAGATCCAAAGCTCCTTGTAATTTATTATCCTTGAATTGGGATCATGCAATTGCTTGGCTAACCCATGGATAATAAAGAAAATCGTGAGGAAAGAACCTGGGCTCCCTCCAATTTCTTTATTATTGAGTTGGGATCATGCAATTGCTCGGCTAACGCAAAGACATTAAAAAAAACAAGGAGGAAAGAACCCAGGCTCGTCTAATTTTTCACCATTGAGTTGGGATCATAAAATTGCTTGGCAAACCTAAGCAGATTAAAATTAATGGGGAGGAAAGAACCCGGGCTCCTTCTTATTTTATTATTGAACTGGGATCATGCAAGTGCTTGGCTAATCCAAGCACACTTAAAGAAATGGGGAGAAAATAACCCGGGCTCCCTCCAGTTTCTTACCATTGAAATAAGATCATGTAGATCCTTGGCTAACCCAAGCAGATTAAAGGTAATGGAGAGGGAAGAACCAGGGCCCCCTCCAATTTTTTATCCTTGAATTGGGATCATGCAATTGCTTGGCTAACCCAAGGATATTGAAGGAAATCAGGAGGAAAGAACCCGGGCTCCGTCCAGTTTTTTACCATTGAGTTGGGATCATGCAAGTGCTAGGCTAACTTAATGACATTAAAGAAAAGAGTGAGGGAAGTACGCGGGCTCCCTCCAAATTTTATACCATTGAGTTGGGATCATGCAAGTGTTGGCTAAGCCAAGCACATTGAAGGAAGTGGAGAGAAAAGAACCCGAGCTCCCTCCAATTTTATATTATTGAGTTGGGATCATGCAAGTGCTTGGCTAATGCAAAGACATTAAAAAAAATGGAGATGGAAGAATCCGGGCTTTGTTCAATTTTCTTACCATTGAGTTGGGATCATGCAAACGCTTGGCTAACCCAAGGACATTAAAAAAAATGGGGAGGGAAGAACCCGGGCTCCCTCTAAGTTTTTATCATTTAGTTGGGAACATGCAAGCGCTTGGGTAAACCATGCAGATTAAAGTTCATGGGGAGGGAAGAACT
Organism: Neckera pumila; assembly: GCA_963969595.1. Taxonomy (NCBI): domain Eukaryota; kingdom Viridiplantae; phylum Streptophyta; class Bryopsida; order Hypnales; family Neckeraceae; genus Neckera; species Neckera pumila. The sequence goes on from OZ018418.1 coordinate 7,029,767, forward strand.
CGAGCTGCCTCCAGTTTTTTACCATTGAGTTTAGATCATGCAAGTGCTTGGCTAACTTAAGGACAATAAAGAAAAGAGGAAGGGAAGAACCTGGGCTCCCTCAAATTTCTTATCAATGAGTTGGGAACATGCAAGTGCCTGGCTAGTCCAAGGATATTATAACAAATGGGGAGGAAAGAACCCGAGATCCCTCCAATTTTTTACCATTGAGTTGGGAGCAAGCAAGTGCATGGCTAACCCGAGGTCATTAAAGTTAATGGGGAGGGAAGAATAAGGGCTCCCTCCAATTTTTTATTATTGAGCTGGGATCATGCAAGTGCTTGGCTAACCCAAGCACATTAAAAGAAATGGGGAGAGAAGAACCCAAGCTCCCGCCAATTTTATATTATTGAATTGGGATCATGCAAGTGCTTGGTTAACCCAAAATCAACAAAAAACTATTAAAATAGATGATACAACATCCAATTCAACAAAAATTTGTTGATGTTTTGTAGATTAAGACACTGTTTTTCTACTAGTGTAGCTTCATCATGTGTAGAAGTGTGCCTTGTGCCGTTGTTCCAACCAATATCATAAAAAAAATAATTTTCTAGTTTTTTAATTCATAATAAAAACTTGGAATTTCAATATCTTTCACATCATTATTTCAAATGCCACAAAACAATGCCCGTCCACCTTTCCTCGCCAAGAGCTATTCAACGGTGCCAAAAACACCACCAAAATCAAAGTAAAATTAATTTTCTAATTTTTTTTATACGTAATTACTTTGAAGCTCTAAAATTTCTACATTGTAGCTCTGCACGCCCCAAAACCAAGCTCGTGCACCCCTCCTCGTCGAGTCCGTTTTTACTGTACCAAGCACGTGGCCAAAAGACGCACGGTCTGAGAGATCTCAACATAACAAAAGAAAAGAATACAAACAAACAAACAAACAGTCCAACTTAAGGTACAGAAACCTAGCTATCAAATACAGAGGCCGTTACATTAGTTCTACAGATTTATATACAGCCGTAGAGCTTTGATACTTTTAATTTTGATTTATCAAATACAAATTGTGTTGGATCAATAGTTTTGGCTTGTTTTTGTGTAGTTCTTTTGATTTCTATTTTGAAATTAACTTTCAAGTCCCTTTTTAACCCCTAAAGTTTCATGACTATGTAATCACCAAAAATGCTCCAAAACTGCCATTTCTAATACAACTATCAAATTTTTGGAAAAAAACAATTTTTGACACATGCAACCATAGGATTTTGTTGTGTGAAACTTTGAAAACATGTGGTAAGAATTTCAAAAAATTCCACTGTGTGGATCATAAGATATAAGCATTCAAAGTCTTGAAAACCATTTTTTCAATCTTGCGAAAAATCGGGCAGCTGCACTTTGCAAGCTCACTTTTCAATGAAAAAATGCCAACAAAGGTGGTGCTTCTTTGAATTCAGTTTCCTAAACAAGTTGTTTATATGCTTGAAAAATTTCACATCATTTGGAGTTGTATAACATATAGGAAAAAAATAGTAAGTAGAAAGAAGTAGAAAATGATTCAAAATACTAAATTGTTAAAAATTTAATCATGGAATTTTAGAATGCCAATCCCAACAGTTGTAATGTTGTAATAATCGATCTACATCCTAGAATTTTGTTTTTTTCCCAAAATATTGAAAATTGAATTAAATAAATGACTTTAAAGTTTTTTTTGGAGTAGAGAATCTATAACTGGCCGCAATTCAAAAACTCTCATAACTTTTGACTCATTGATTGAAAAAGAATGACTCAAAGCTTGTTAAGTATATATAAATGTAGAGAACAAATTTCAAAATTCTGGAAAAAATGATTTTTTTTGATGTGCCTAAACTGCCTAGTTACAAAAAAAAGGAACATATTAGGTCACAACTTTTGACTTGTATTTTGAAATGTCATGAAACTTAGTACACATGAAGATATTCCTTGCCCCCACCTTCTATTAAAATTTCAGCCTCAAATATGGGTATCTCTAGTCACAAGGACCTACCTAATATTTCTATACGGCCAAAAAACGCATGTTGGTCCTTTAGGGGTTAACTTTCCAAAGAGCATTTTCCAATTGGCCCAAGAAAAGTTTTATTTCCGGAAATTGGTACTTGTACTAGAAATGGCAGTTTTATTGGATTTTTTACTTTGTTTTCAATTTGTTTTTGTTATATATATTAAAATATAAAATCTACAATAGCATTCACAGGATATTTGGTGTTTTGAATCATTCTTTAGTACTAGCTACTTACAATTATTTGTCCTGCTTATAATGTGAACTTTTGCAACTCGATCACAATGTTCCAAAAATGGGAGTTACTTAGTGTTTTTAGTCAAAAACTCGTTCATTGAATTCACTGATTAACAATGGAATTCTATGAATCATTCTCTATTTTGTTTGCCCTTATCCTTTTTATCTTAAATGACTCGGTATTCTACATGATGTATTCTAGGTCCATGCTTCCAACAAGTCAAATTTCTTTATACATGCTTGTTCTGTTCATCATGTTTTGGAAGAGTAAGTAGACCAAAAAGAACTGTATTCTGTATTTTCCTTAACAAAGTCCGAAGTCTATAATGCAGCTCTATACTGCTAGTTCTGCGAAACCATGTGTCGCAACCAGAATTTTTGGTTTTTCCTTGCTTACCTAAAAATTGGAACGGAATTGAGTAATTAGAATCTGGATCTTGCTAGGAGGCAAAAGAAGACTGAAGATAGACAAAGCTAATACAGTAAGGGGTAAATTGGATCTGATCCGGTCAGAGTATTAGTACTCAAGAGCAGAATCACATCCGAAACTTATTTTGGATCGGATTAGGGTTGAACCGGATTGCTATGGACCGGATTGGAAAAGGTCATGATGACCAGTCAGGGATCCTGGGACTATATAAAGGCTGGTCTTCCCTATTTTTGCTCCTTTACTTACCTTGAGTTTTGGAGCTGACCTTGAGCACTTTAACGCCTTCGTCTGCGCCAGAGCCATTGTATGCACGAAAACTTAAGTGCGAGTGCGTCAAAGTGCGAGGGAGGTCGAGATTGTGTGGGCTGCAGGTTTTGTATTGTCTTCCGGTTGAGATCGAACGAGAGAAAGTGAGGAATAGGACGTGCGGCTAGGAGAGAGTGAGGTAGCAACCGGAAAGGGTCCACCTAGCCAAGTCTGTATCCATGCCTCAGCTTTGCAAGAGTAGATCGGGAGCGCCCAGTTCCTCCTTCAAGATTAAGCTCCGGAAAGTAGTCCTGGTCATCCCTTCCAAGGAACCGGCGAGAACCGAGCTCATGGACGACCTCAACGCGATGGGCTGTTTGGGATTGATGGATAAACCCTGGGGTTTTAGAGAAGAGCGGATGGCGAGAGTGCTAAAGAGCAAATTGTCAAATCAGTTTGACAAAATTGTCTGGGGGCGCCCAACCGAGTGGGAAGAAGAGAAGTGGAGAGAGGTCTATAACTTCCGGTTAGCGGGTTCAGGCATGGTGGCACGGAGGGCTGAATTCATCCATGACAAGTTTCATGGAGAGCCAAGCAACAAGAACAAATATGCGGTTGCGGATTGTATAGACAACCGACACCTCCGCCTTCTCCAATTTCTGATTCCGATCATCCATCCGGAGAAGCCGATGAGGGTGACAATGACCATCGACAATACTATTTTGGGGGCCCTGAGCAGAGAACGGAAAAGTACACTGGGCCCGGATCTTTTGCGATCTGGTGTTCTAGCTTGTTACAAGAGTTGGAAAGAGTAGGGCCACTCCTTTGAGTCCCTACCTCTTTCACCTCTACCAGCGCAACCAACTCCTCACCGACACGGAGGAGAAGACATGGAACATTCAGGAATCCATCCTGAAGTATGGGGAGTCGGGTTTGGATGACGAACTGGAGGACGTATCCGGATCCGAACCTGAGACGGAAGAAGAAGATGAGGAGGAGCACCTCAAGACAAGGAAGCAAATAAAGACAATGCCTCCTCATAAGAGAGGAACCCCTACTACCAACTAGTCGACTCCTGAACAGGAATCGGAAGTAGAGATACCGGATCTCGAAGACTCGACTGATCCGTTCAATGAGTTGACCGGCATCCTTTGCAGGATACAAGCGGATTGGGAGGTCAAGAGAAGGACCCTCTGCAATATTGGAGAGCTGGTGGGTGCTCCGGTAGACAGCAAGCTACTGGCTAAGGTAGCTCTGCACATCACCAATCCGGATGAGCACCGAAAGCAAGAGGCAGAGATTTGTCGGCTTCAAGAGGAAGTCGACACTTTGAAGGCGGAGATGGTTGCCTTCAAAGAGGATAAGACCGTTGTCTAAGAGATGGCGGACGCAACCCGGAAGGTGGCAGAGATAGTAAAGGCCACCCTTGGAGCGTCCGGATCTACCGCTATCAAGGTGGAGTTGTTTGATAAGGGAGTACACGAGGAGAAGAAAGTATCCGGTTTCCGGATAGTTTGGATCTTGACCGATTTTATCGATTGGGTGGAAGCGGCAATGGTAGCAGTGCGAGAGGCAGCCGACCTCAACCGGATGGACGTCAGCAGCTAAAAGCTGAACGGATCCATGTACTCCAAGGAGATCCAACTTTCAGACCTCTTGCTGCCAGAATTGTTTGCGGTAGGAGGATCAAATCCGAGGGAGCTTAAGAATCGGACTCCTGAGTCAAAGAAGAGCCAACGAAGGTCTGAGCCTGGACAAGCGATCCAGCTAGATTCATTGCCAGGATCAAATCTTCCGGATCCTACTGCCGGGGAGCGGAGCAGGAATTTGATAGAAGTCTTCAACCAGTTACCTGTGGAACCCAAATGTCTCACATTGGGTGAAGGAGTTGCAGGGTAGGTAGGTAGGAATGTATTTTGTGTAAGATAGTTAGGACCGGATCGGATGTTAATCCAGTCTGGCCGGTTAGGATTGGACCCGGAAGTTCCGTGTGGATTTTCGGGGGCCTTTTTGCCTTTGTAAATCAGTTGTTAGGCGAGGAGTTAGGAAGGCGCACATTGGTTTGGGAGTGGTTTTCAATTCTTCAATATGTCTAAAGTTTAGGTTCTGAGCGAGAAAGCCGTTGTTAGGCTAGGCGGATAGGGAGGGATTCTTTAATCTTGCTAGAACTCCTGGGTGGAAAATCCTATTAAGTGTCCGATCTCCTGAGAGATCTCCCTGCCCTGGTTAGTAAACGGAAGAGCTTTAGTTGGTGTTGGAACGGAGGGGTACACTTGTAACCACCTAACTTTGTACAAATGAAACTTGGCGCTAAGGTCATTGTAGTATGAGAGGATCGTACGGGGGGTCTTTGTGTAACTTGTGATCCGGAGAGTTCTTTGGGTTGCTGTGAAGGATCAAATCAGATCCGGATTAGCGTAGGAGATTGGAGGATAGAAAAGTGGGTCTTTAGCCACTATAAGTCACAGAAGGAGTGGCGGACCTGCCACTCTCAAAAGCAAGAAGCAAACCCTCTCATGGTGAAATAGAGGTATAACTAAATCGGATGAGAGTAAGAGCGAATATGAGTTGATCAGACCTGATTGGATAGTTGGACGGATTGAAAAAAGAGAGAAGGGTCTGATTGTAGTTTGCGGTGTTGTTGTATTTTCAATTGTGGTGTTAGGACCGAAAAGGGAAATATGGATACTGACTGAGCTTAGAGACTAAATAGGGCTAGATACTTCACAAAATCTCGCGGGTTTAATCTTTAGAGTCACTTTGTTATGCTTTAGAGTGGTTTTTGGGAGTATAACTGGGAATTTGCTTGCCCTATGCTGCGACACCATGTGACCCTAAACCCACTACAATCCATACTCATGTAGACCAAACAAAACGTCCTCTAGCAAACATGATATAATAAGCAAACATTAGTCTTTTAGATGGTGCGCAGTACTAGCAATGCTGTCCTGCTTTTTTGGACTTGCGACTGTGATGTGATGATGATCACTTCTTTAGAATCCATGTGCGGGAAACCTTCTTGGATTTTGACTCCAAGAAACTTCGATACCTCTTTAGGGATTTGTCACCAAGGGCCTCCTCAAACACCCATCTGCTTTCCCCAATTTCAAGACCACCCAATCCACGCACTAGGAGAGACACTTGCTTTCCCCGAGCAGCCTTCAGGTCCGCAAAAAGGAAGTCTAGCAGTCTCAGGTATTCCTCAGCAGTCTCCACCAGTCCTACAAAGATCTTCTCCATTGTCACCTTCTGCTACTCAGTTTTGTGACCGGAATTTGAAGTATTGCACGGAATTCTTTGTTCTTTTTCAAGAAGCAAGAGTTCATCTATTTCAGAAGTCATTTCCTGTTCCGGGGGATTTTTGTGCATAGTCAACAATGTCAATTTAGTTAGCTTAAAGCACTGTAAGAGAGGCATGTCTTTCACCACTTCATGCCTTGTACCAGCTTCTTTAACTAGAAGTCCATTTGAAACTTCCGGATATAAGAGCCGGAAGACTTTGATTGTACGTTTGCAGATCATGCCCTGGAGCCCTACCGGACAGTCACATTGCACCCACTCTGAGTCTGGTCCAAAAATAGTACACATTTTTGGTGCGTGATTCACTGAGGCTACTATCGCAATGTCCTGTTTGTTTGGGTAGATGCATATTGAAGTGTCCGAAATTTCTTTAGCATGGACTATAGCAGTTGCAACGATCCGCTTCTGGTTTTGGTTTCTCACAAATCCAAATAGCTTGTATTGTATAGCATACTAATAGTGTGTAACCACGTCTCCCACAAGATGAATTATGAGCCAATCAAGTCTTCTTCTGTTGAACCGTTTGCGTGACAACCTCAAAATACATCTCAAGTTGCCATGATAGGACTCGATAGCATTGTTTGTATTCTGCCCTGCATGCAAAATTGTCCAGTTTGTGATGCACCACATTGCTGCCTTGTTCCACCAATGTTTTGTCATGTATTTCATGAAGGTTGCGGCAAGGGGACGTTCTACAACAAGCGCATCAAGTTGCTGCTGTGCCCATAGTATAGGGTGGGAGTCCGTAGGGAAGCCTTTCCCATACATGATGTTTCCAAGAGCATTCAGCATGTACGTCCGCTCCCTCGTAGTTGATATTTTCTTCACTGCATTCTCTCTCCACGATTTTCGGACATGCCAAAGGCATAGAAATATCCCAAAATCAAGCCAAATTGCCCTGCATCATTTGACATAGTAAGCAGAAGTGATCAGGTTTTGCATTACTGATATGCTGAAAGGCGCAGACAGGAAGGAAGTGTCTAAGATGCAATATTGCGAAGTACACACCAACTGAAGAGCATTTTCAAGTGGAGATGAATTTACCTAAGGACATTGATCTCTGCTTGTGCATTGTCCATGATTATTGATGTCGGGGCCCAAGTTAGCTACTTTTCTTGCACACGCTTTAGCAACTCTTGCAGTATGTACTTGTGGTCTTTTTTTGCAGCACTGGGAAATGACAAAAAATGCAATGGGAATCCCGTTCCTCCACTCACCAAAAATCATAACCGTGTATAGTGAGTACAGCATTGCGACGTCCACATTAGAATAATATATTATTGTGTTGCCACTGCGTCAGGTACGGCAGGATATTTCTACTCTGTTTGGTTCCCTTCATGTATGTGCGGGATGGTCCTACAGGATTCACAAGTCCCTCCCAAATATGGAGCCCCTATCTATAAATTTTTACAGTTTCATTGAGTAAAGAACGTACTGCAAATTCTTACGTAGTGGAGAAAGAGACATTTCATTACCCTTGTTTCGGAAGTTCTAAAAATGGCATCAATCGATAGCGCGCTGTTGTGCCCAAATTCCACGAGCATGTCTAGCTGCCACAGTGTTGCAATTCCTAATGTGAATGTTGTGTCAACCTGTTTCTTTGAATTAAGGTCAAGGAGACCATGCTGCATGTAGCAGAACACAAAATCGAGGTTCTCATCCACCCACATGTTCACGCTCCTAGGATTGTTGGTGTGTTTTTGCCATAGGGCTTTGTCATGCACTTTCACAAGATTTTGGAGGTCCTGCACTTGTACAAATGTGTCTCTGCAGACATCTCTGTTCTACATTGCCAAGTTCTTGACAAAAGTCTTGTGCTGGGCCATGACTTGGGATGGTGACAAACCAAGCCAGAGGAGGTTAGTGAGGTGCTGCTTTATGTCAGCCGATAGTGCAGAGCCGAGGCTATCTTTGGAACCGGCTACGCTAACCCCATGCACAATGTGTCCTGCTTTGTTGGTATGTCTTGGGGATCGGTAGATTAGCTGGCAGATTGTGAGGTCATGGTACAATTGTTTGGCAAAGAAGCAGCATTGGCATCTCTAATTTATGGATCTTCTTGTCAGTTTTTTCTCTATTCGGGATCGTTTACTTGCATTGGATTTTGTTGTTGGGAAGACGTCATACTCTAGAATTACCTTCCTGCCTCTCCTTTTACCAATGCTGTTTGGATTGATGTGCCTTCTTTTCTTCATTGTGGAGTCCAAAAGTACTTGGATGTCCTGTGGAATGATTTTGGAGTTGTCTTACGGAACGATTTTGGAGTTGTCCTGTGGACCAAAGCAACAATGGTACATACATTATACAAGCATTGCCGTCAACAAAAGTTATAGTGTAGGACATCTTAGTGAAAGTCATATATCCAACATTCAACATTCATATACTTCTTTTTTGGTGAACTTTGCAACAGCACTACAGGAAATTTCATAAACCTTAAACTTGCTTTAATTTTGTGCAACTGCAACGCCTCCAATTTGCCATTCAAACTGCCAGAGTAGTATATATCCTGCATGAGCCTCTAACAGGAGTGCTAAATGATTGCATTCTGTGAATTATACCACAAAACAAAGAGTTTGATATTCGTGATCCTAAAACGTAATCCGTTTTTTATTATTACTGCTGCAATGCAATGCTGCATGAATTTCTTGGAATGTTCCCATTAGCAGATTTCAAGACTTTGTGGTAGAAGATTTTGGAATTCAAGCTCACACGGTAAACCACATATTCTTGAGGATTAGTTTTGATTCTTGTTCAGTGCAGTTCTAAATTACAACATTTCATCAATGAACCGCTGTTCACTAACTTGTGCTTATGTGATCAATGTCTCTATGTAGGCTTGCATTAAATTTTGAGTGTCCACCTAAAAAACCTCACAGCGATTTGATAATCAATTGGCCTTTCTCTGAAAGTTCTAAGATTTCTGTCAATAGTTCATTTTGATTTAGGATATTGTAGGACACAGTCGAGTCTTTGGGGAGATAGAATTACCTTCCAATTAGGTTTATGATTTTTTATTTTTTTTGCTTGTTATCCCTGATTTCTATGTTTTTGGTAGTCTTTCAACATGGCACCGTGTACAGATCCTCGTAGAGCCGGCCAAGGGACTAGATTGAGGCTAGCAGAGCAGATTTCAGAGCAGATTTAACTATAGGACCATAGAGCCAAAGCAGCAGAGAGGTCTAGAAAGTACCGAGATAGGAAGAGAGCTTTGTTAGAAAATAGTGTGTAGGCTGTTGTAGACACTACATTCACTTCAGTCAACATCGATTGAGCTACTAACAGAGCTGCAAATGAGTGGGCACTTAGATGGTTCGACAAAACTAGCAATAGGGGGGTGGAATTCCAAAAGGCATTAATACCAAAAATTCTGAAGCATCCTATCTGGAAATCAATAATTCCTTCTTATATTGAGATGGAGGTAGCCCACAATGCTGTAAGCAATCTTTTACAAGGGTGGCAACAAATAAAAAGCTTCCACTCCAAAGACAACCAACGTGCTCGGAATGTAATCATTCCAATGGTCCTTGGTACAAGCATTGTTAGTGCTAGGCAAACAAGCCTTGCTGCAGGAATTCATCGAAGGAAAATGAAATTGGGACTTGTGAGGAGGATTGCTCTAGAGGCTAGAACTGACCTTGCTCTTTGGGCAGTTTGTGGTTGGGCAAGGAGAGTTGATGCACTGGCTTCCCATGTTATGACACTGGTGGTAGAGTACTGGACCGGTAACACATGCATCAGTCCTAACAGAAAAGATGTCAGAAAGCAAATTAGAGCAAGGGAGTGGATTGATCATCCCACACATCACCTTCAGGAATTGCAAGTTAGTCGCAACAAACACTATTTGGGTAGATCACCCAAAGATTCTTACCATTCATTCTCTTTTTCATGTTACATGGCATATTGGGCTATTGCATGTCGGATGGGTGCATTTTGTTGACTACTTTGGACCTTTGGTTTAGAGATTTTTCTTCCATTTAGTTCTTCATTTTAGTAGAAAAAGGTGAAATAAGGTTTAGGATTGCTTACCTTGGCATTTTTACAGCCTCTAGGAGGCTACATATTGTGTAACAGACCTTTGGTTAAGGCTTATTCTCTTTTTCCAAACTAAGGATATGTGAACTTCTATGTTTTGTGTTTTCTGTTTTCTCTTGTTCTTTTGCATTATTGTTTACGTTCATAAATGTTTGCAATTTTGTTCCTAGTCATGTAATCAAAGTTCCTATCTGAACCGTATGTTGAATTCATAATTTCCTTGTTCCTAGAAGCTGGTCTAGCTACATTCCGTCGAAAATTTTAATAAGGATTCAAATTTTTTTGGGTAGGAGCTCCTTCTGTCAAACTTCAAAATACCAAGAACTACTTTTTCCTATCCTTTAGACTGTATAGTGGATCCTTCAAAGGATTCAAAAAGCTTTGAGCCCGGAACTCCTTTTGTTGCATTTCAATATAACAGGAGCTCATTTCTTCCTATCCTTCAATAAGTGAAGTTGAGCCTTTTAATGATTCCAAGGTTTTATAGGGAGGAAATTCTTCTGTTGAGCTTTAAAGTAAAAGGAACTACTATGGAATTATTTCGTTATCTTCAATCTTTATAAGCTCAACTGCATCCTTATTTCTATTGAGACATTGTTGTTTTGGGTTCAATTTCTGCAGCTCTCTCTGTACACTTGATCTAAGAGCAAGCATCCTATTGTGAAGATTGGAGTTTGTTCATTTGAAGCACTGAAGCCATGGTTTGTGAGAAGAATGAAGGAGTTCAATACTTGCTACTACCGTAACCATGTGCAAACCACGGAACTGAAGGATGGCTTGAACTCTATGCATCGTGGCGGTGTGCATAGAAATTATGAGTGTCCACGCTAGCTGTATCGACCTATGCTAGGGGTTGTAGGGTGCATGGCAGCGCATGCAAAATTTACCAGCGTGGCAACTCTTTGCAAAATCGTGCTTTGTCCAAAAGGCGATGATCAAGAGTACTACAAGCTTGAATGCATTTGAGGTTCTTATAAGATCTGCGGAGTTTCAACACTACAGTTCTGTCCTCAAGAACTTTCTAAGTCCTCTGATGCACTTATATCTTGGCGTAGATTTGAAATGGTGTTTGTGGGAAGGGGGGACAATGGTGGTGACCAGCATGCTTTACATCTTGAAAACAAAATGACTCCACCAGCTAACCTGGTTATTGCTTTGAAGATGTGCTTGGAAATTTTTTTGACGCACAACTTTGAAGCAAAGTGGCAGGAACATCAGTTCAAGGCCTGCATGGACAATTTGTCGGCAAATGCAATAGTCTTTGTCATTGACTTTGCCAAAAATTACTCTTTCAAATGGCAAAATGAAGTGCAGTCACAGCACTAGTTTAGTTTTCAGGTAACCATACTTGTGCACATTATTTTCGCATATACCTAGAGTAGGATGGGGTGGATCCTTAGAGGATGTTGTTGACCGAGTACCACTTCTACATTAGTGACAACAAGTCACATAACAACCAATTCATCCAGCATTGTTTCTCCTTGCACCAAGACTTTTTGATCCAGCAAGGCTTTCCCCTTCTAGTAGAGCACATTGACTTCTCCGATGGCTGCACAACCCAATTCAAGTATGCAAAGAATCTGTATTTCGTGGCAAGATACTTGTCTTTAACTCGCACAAATGATTTGCCTCTTAGCTACACGATGCAATGGAATTGGTTTGGGTCAGGTTATGGTAAAGGAAGGTGGGATGGAGCCGGTGCGCATGTCAAACAAGCTTTATAAGCTGAACAAGTGAACCCTCAAGGGCTCAGACTGCATTGTGCCACCGATGTGGCTTAGTTTCTTTGCACTCACATGACGCGTGAGTATGTTGGATGTAGTGGAGCTTGAAGATCAATGCACCACTATTTCTATGATGTAATGGAAGTTGCAATCAATCTCATGCCGTCTCTCAATGCTCAAACAACGGACGGGACGAGATCATTCCATCAAGTTCGTCGTGTGAACCTCAAAGGAACTTCTCTGCAAGTGCGGGATTTGTCCTGCTTCTGCAAGTTTTGCATGGATGGAAGAGATGGGCCTTGCAACAATGCATCGTGTGTCCCTGCATTTGTGTTGATCGGGTTGGAGCTTTGCGAAACAACAACAGAGTCTTGATGAGAGAAAGGCTGCCGCAAAATTGAAGAACAAAGAATCCACCCTCGCATGATTGTTGCTGAAGCTCTCGCTGCAACCCCGAGTACGCAACTCCCATATTATATGGCCTTGATTATAATCACTTATAATGCATTTTAGTCCAATCTTAGAGGACATAATTTGTTTTAATGTAGAAAATTCTTGTAGCCCTTTTAACAAGGAATCCAAAAATGTAATTATATAAATGAAATGAATATTTTTGAGGACAATAATAGCATTAAAAACCTAATTATATGAGTTTTTTTAATACATGTATCATTGGACAAGCTACCCAACTTTGGGGGCTTTTTAATAAAATTTTAATTTTAATTGGAGGAAACTTTTTGTAAGGATTTTTAAAAACTATGCATAAGTGTTCCAATTCTTTATATATATTGTGAATTTTTTTCCTAATATGTATAGAACCCAACATTTTCTACATTTAGTTTTTTTTTTAATTGGTCTTCACTCAACTTTTTGGTCTTTTTAATTTGATATAATTTTTACAAAAATCGTCCTCTAAGCTTTTTTAATGCCGATGACCCCCGCATATAATACAAAAGTTGCGTACCCGAGGCTGCAACATTAGAAGTTGGGGATCATTTTGCTGTCCTTGCTGACGTAGGAAGAGATGGCTAGAGTTTTGGATCATGTAGTGTGTAGAAACTTTGCATGAAGTCAAAAAATCAACAAAAGAAGATATGTAGGATCAAATGGTATATCACGGCAAACAAATTGTCATTGGTACCTATTACAAGCAGAAGGGAAAGAAGGTGACATCTTTCAAACGGGAAGACCCCAATCGTCCTACTCTTATATATTCTTACTTGGTGCTCGTGTCAAAGTTCCAAATGCCCATGGCTACGCATCGCCAAAAAGGTGGTCTGTGAGGAACTCAAGTGAAGTCTCATCATATTCAATGTGTTTCTTGTCTTTGTTGTTCAATTTTGCTTTCTATTGGCTTTTGAGTTTTTTTATTTACTTGTCTTTGAAATGTATGTCATTTGAGCTGTTGTACAGGTCTAGATGTTACAACAAGATGATCTCAAAATGATCCAGTTAAGACTTCTGGGAATAGACTAGTTTATGGTAGATGTTTTCTGTTCTCCATTTTGTTTCTTTTACCTGGACCATTATTGTCATGATAGACTCGATTTACTTTTTCAAGTTGGTTTCTTGTATTGTTTTGTTTTTTATGTAGTACGCTATTGATTTCTTCCGCAGTTTTTGGATTTTTCAGAGTGAACCTTGTACCTATACAACAGTGTAATAAACATTTTTGAAATGGACAGTACATTTGGCTTGCCCTCTTTTAATTTATTTTGAGTACTAAATTTCATGTCTACACATGTTACTGGAGTTCTCATTGTCGAACAGTTTATCAATTCACCCCCTACTCCCACAATCATGTGACTTGTGTTATTCAATAACAGATCAGAAACTATACTGATTCACCTCCATTTAATTAACTCGTACTGCTTTATTAATAAAGGGTCGACCCTTGACTGTTGCCTAACCTTAGCTCTTCAACTTCAACTCACCTACATAGACTTTTTTCTAAAATCTTATCCTTCTTGCTGATCCACACTGGAGCGACATTTGTTAAGCATGTTGTCGAAAGCATGAATGTTATTTGAAGCTATGGAGCTATAGAGGATCGTAACTATGGAAAGGATTTGTCAAAATAAGCAGAGGGGCTGTATAGAGCTCTTCTTTTGCAAGTTCTTCTGTCATACATAAATGGTTGACATACTAAAGTAATATACAATCAATTAAAGGTACTCATGTTATTTACAAACTATTTGTGTTGAAATAAACTACAAGTGATGTGACTCTCACTTCCTTAGCATAATATTTAGTGGGCAACTGAAGTGCCAATATATACATGCACCAGGGCAGTTAGAACAGTGACCGACGTTTTTTGTTAACTGAATATCTATAAATGAATGTGTCTACAATGTCTTTCTAAGTTAAGAAAGGTGTGAGATTTATTCTCAACATCCCCTCTTGCTCACAGCTTTCTTGTTCTACCTTTGTTCTGCAAATATGTCTTGTGTCGGTTGTCTTTGGACTGACAACATGATCATGTTTTGTAAGATTGGGAACAATTTGTCACTGGTGAGTACTTGTCTTCAGATTATCAATTGTTGATAGTCCTTTTCCTTGAAAAATTGAACTGATTTGGTATGTGTCTTGACTATATTTTGCATATTGAGCTTCTCTTACAGTGGTTGTGGCTTCTCGCAAGGATGGTTCGGTGGGTGTGTGACAAGATCATGGAGTGTTATTTCTTCATCTAGTTACTTGTTCAAGGAAAGCAGAATAGTTCTCAAGTGGAATCAAGTGAAGGTTCTTCTATTTGTCTTCAAACTACAAGAGAATCATTGATAGCAGTCTTGGCAAGACAAGTGAGATCTATTGGAGACAATACTTCAAATGTCCAGATAATTGGTGGGACAAAAGATCAACACGTAGAAATCCAAGAGCACCTGATTTTAAACAAAAAGTTATTGGAAAGGCTATGTGGATCAACAACTGGGGCACTCCTGCTTGGATACAATCTAGGTTTTAGGGATACTTAGGATTATGAACTCCTGTTTGAGCGATTATTCTTGCATTCCTTTGATTGCTTATGATGTTTTTAAAAGGTAGTGGCTTAGTAAAAAGATGAGCGTTGCTAGCACGTGAGCTTGGAGCGGCAAGCAGTGAGCGGGGATTGGTGAGCGGGGAGCATAGATTTTGGATGGAATATTGAAAAGTTTCATGAAAATGGAAAGAAAACAAGGATGAAAGTAGACAAAAATTTGGATTCAAATATAGATTAAAGTACATTAAGAACTAGATAAAAACTTTGGATGGAAAAAAGAATGAAAGAGGATGAAAACGTGGATGAAAGGAAATGAAAAAGTGGATGAAAAAATCAAAAACAGATGAAAGTAGATGAAAATATTGATGAAAGTAGATAATCAATAGGATCTAAATTTTGGATGAAAAAAAAGTGGAAGAGGATGAAAATATTTGAAAAATTGATGAAAGTAGACGAATAAAAATGGAAATGGATGAAAAAAATGGATGAAGAAAGGAAGGGAAAATGGGACAAAAAAAAAATTTAGGAAAACTTGGGAAAAAAATGAAAAACAAAAAGGATCCATGTAAGAGATGGTGGATACTATATATATTCCAAACGGCAATGGAAAAATTGCAAAAGAAACGATTCCTTTTCGTTCTGTAGATTGTTTCAAAGTCAATCATCAATGGGAAAACGGACGTGGCATCCTTCAAGGATTTATGAATGCAAAGTACAAGCAAATGAGGAAGATGGTGGGATCTTGATTCTAAATCCATATGCATAATACAAATACACTGAAGATATATTAGCTTGTATTGTTAGTGGTAAAATTAACCCCTAAAGGACCGAGGTGATTTTCCGACCAAAAACCATTCAAAACTGTCATTTCTATTGCAAAGAGAAAAGAGTCTAAATAATTGTTTTTTTTTGCATATCCAATTGTAAGATCTTATACTTGACTAGTATATGAATATGTGGAAGAAATTTCAGAAACTTTGACCGCGTAGATTGCAAGATATATGCATTTAAAGTGAAGAAAACAAGTTTTTTTCTACCTTGCTTGACTAGATTTTTTGGCTTTGAATCTTTTTAGTTCAGTTTTTTTGCACTATTGATTTCGATTTTCTACTTATTTCTGTTAATTAGTTGAGTTGAGAATCTACCAAAAAAATTTAGGAAAAAAATCACTTATTTTTCACTCATTAAAAAATTGTTAAGTAGAGGTGGGTACAAGATTGAAGAAAAAACTAAATTGTTAATAGCTTTTAGATGGAATTGAATCACAATAATCCCAACGGTGAGATTGTTCTAGCAAAAAAATTTAACCCTATCTAACAAAAAAATTTGAAAAATTCTCAAAATTGCATTCAAAAATGAATTCTACAACTTATTTTTTCAAGAAGATGCTTAGATAGCCCAAAAAACTAAGATTGTCCATAACTTTCTCATTATTAGTCCAAATTGAATGAAACAAAGCTTCACATGTTGACAAAAATATAACCTTTGAGGAAAAAATTTGAAAAAAAATAATTTTGAGTTTTTGTGATTTTTTTTCGGCTGCCCGCAATATTCCAGTTTTACTTATTGTGCCATAACTTTTGCTCCCGAGCATCAATTAAAATAAAAATTATATATTCACAAAGATCTCGCAAAAATACACAACCTCTAAAAATCCCAAAAAATATTACGAAAAATTGAGATCGTAGGAACCTGCCCGGACCCAAATTGTCCCCCGAGGGGACAACCGGTCCTTTAGGGGTTAAAATTCTAATACTATTCCTTTTAGTCTCACACTATAAGAAACCCGTGTTTTTTTTTATGTCTGCCCAAAAATATGCAATGTTCAGGGCTGAATATACTATGTCCGCTAAAACATCAAGACGTTAAAGAAGAGGATTGTAGTTTAAAGGCCTTATTCATTAAATTGAGACAAAGTGTCCATTTTGAGACTTTGAAATATGAAGTGCGAAGCCCGGATGAATTAATAGTTGTTGAAGTGAATGATAACTAGAGCTTGAGCTTTGACAAAGATATCAAACTGTGGGAGTTGCTCCAAGTTAGATTGATACATCAATACAAAATACGTTCAATATAGCACAAGACAAGAAACATTCGTTCACTCGATGTGCCAGGAAGTATCCAAGAAATAGAAAAGTGAGCACATTTACATTAATAAGCTTGATGTAGTCCAAAAATTGAATTTTCACAATGTCACCTCAAGTGAATGAAATATATACTCTTGAAGTCCTAAATTTTTTGTAGAATAGAAGAGGCTTACTATACACAAAGCACTCTACTTTTCTGAATATTTTTCATCCTGTATTTTATTTACCATGCTATTAATAGTAAGAGACGTTCAAAAGCCGGGGCTTCGAAAATTTGGTTAGCTTCTCTGAGCATCGCTATTGGCTGTACAATTGCTTTTGGCTGCCTCTATCACTTTCTGTTTCTCACGGGCTTTGAAGATATCTTCACGCTAAGAAGGATAGTTTGCACTGGGAGGGTATTAAGAGTTTGACGGACTTCCAAAATCCATATTCCTAGATCCACACTCTTTACGCTTCAGGCTCTTTTGCGGCACCTTGGAGGTGGAAAGAGACTTGGACCCACAAGGAGGTTGTCTTGGAAGCAACATATTCACATTGTATGTATACGAACACCGTGATTCAATTGATTTCGTGTCTAAAGATCATCATTGATCTCAAAGATACCTTTGAGTGTGAATGCCATCAACGGAGGGCAACCATCTAGCTCCGACAATCAAAGAAGGACGCAATCAAGTACCCTCCCCTTGAGTCGATTGAGCCGCACTTTCTGCCTTGAATTGCTCACTCACTTTATAATCCCTTGATTTAGACATCATTTGGGTGTTGTTGAAATGAACAAGCTGTTGAACAGGGTGCAGAGCAGGCCATGCGGGAACATCAACCTCAAGACGAGGATGTCCCGCACCTTCGCCAAAGGGTAGGTTCAATTTCGTATTTGTTGCGGGCTCCGTCCGTGGAGTTGGTGAAAACAACCCTCCTCGAATTGAGGATGCCCGCTTCAACAGAGATGGGGAGTAGATGGGGGTCTTGACCGGCCTTTGACTTGGTGGATTGTCCACAACGCCATCTTCAATGTTCCCCTTCGGATAGTCTATGGTTGCGGACACAACATCTGCGGCGGAGCGCAACATGCAAGGCTTGGATAATGGCGCAAAATTGCAGCTCCCTCCCTCAGAAGCGCTCTACATTGAGAGCAGCTTCTTTGATCCAGAGAGCAGGCTATGCGTCATCTTCGGCTTCGGGGACGGAAGCATCAAATTGGGAGCATCAACTTGCGGATGGCGGTGATAAACTTTACAGTAGCCCCCAAAAGGACCCATATATAGGAAGGACAAACGCAGACAATGGAATCAAAAATTCAAAACACAAGTGCCCAGCAGTTTAAAACTGTAATCCAAAAACTCATAATTTGGTTTACAAAACAAAGAATTATTCGGAAACTCAAAATTTTATTTACAAATCAAAGAATTATTATATAATACAAGATGTCATTATAAATTGGACGATTTCAACCCTTTAGTCTAGGCCCTACGACGGTGTCTCTCTCTCTATGACTCTATTTTCTTGCGGAAGATAAAAGCGTGCCCCTAAATCATCCGTGGAAGCCCTCATCGCATCCACAATTTGCTTGTACATGTAGTCACCAGGTACAAGCGGCTGCTGGCCAATGCGGTTGGCCTTGAAATGTTCCCACAGACGTCCGGGTTGGCAGTCCAAGATTAGACGCCTGAGCCACGGGAGGAGGTCTCCCATGAGGAAGTTGTCCCTCCGCTTCTCGTGGGTCTAAGTATCTAGGATAATGGCATTGCCGTTGTGATTACAAAAACATTTCTCCGGCAAGTCGTCTATGAGAAGGGTGTTGTTTGCACTAAAAGACGTCTCTCCACTGAAATTGGGAAACAGCGACCCCGACAACACCTTCATGAAGACCACTTTTGCACCTACAAGATAGTATCTTCCCGGCAATACCTCAATCTTCTTGGTTTGGTCTTGACACTAGACATCAAATGGGTGTCTACAACGGCTAAATATGGGTGCAGCTATTGGTTTCGCACTAGACTTGGCCATTGCCGTCCAAACAAAAACCCTATCCGCGATTTCCGAAACCTCTCGCAGGAATTCTACAACATTTTGTTGAGCAAAAATCGACTTGGGTACGATGATTGTAGGATTCTTGTGGTAGAGAACATTGTCTTCAACCTCGTAAGTTTTCAATTTATTGTTTTTATCTCTTGCCTCCCTCTTCCCAACTGGCAGAGCACTCCATTCAGGTCAAAGACAATGTTCAACCACTTCCTTCGCGGTGGGGCCACTACAGGCAACACATTCCTGGGCACGACCTCTCTTCCGCCATCAGACTCTACATGATCAGATCATAATAGAAAAATGGAGTTACCTGTTTAAATGCAAAAGTGGAAGAGCCAGAAAATAGAGAAACGGATTGAATGCCACACATCAACTGTGGTCTCTTGTTACAAATTGCTATCATTGGCAGCAAACGTGCACGCTCTTATGTTTTTCAAGCAGAGCAAGAAAACATAGACAATGCAATACAATTAGACCGCGGCTTGATTGATATTGAATCTCATATATTTTATTAACAAAAAAATTTATAACACATTTGCAAAATTGGGCTATCATTTACAGCGATAGATATGTACACTGCACACTATACTATACTATGCTACACGAATCACCACCGCAAACAAGTTTGCTGTCAGTGCCAAGCAATCAAGGAGTGGCAACGCCATCCTGTCAAGCAAGGATGAATTCGAATGAAAGACCAACACTACCGGATGACTTGCTAGACAACACAATTGACCACAAGTCTATGAGTTTTAGACTCAGTCAAAATCATAAGGGTCAGAGGATGTACCTAAGCTGATTTGGCTTTAGCTGGGCCAACACTGTCAAAGGCTGTCAGGACAGTCAGCACATCCTCCACTACCACATCCTCATTGCCCCCCTCGTAGTCGACCAGTTGCTCTTCCACAGAACCAGGTGTATTGAACCCCAACGCGTCCTCCTTGGACATCTGACAAGTTGGTGCATCCCCGACTGCGGCATCAGCCGCTGCCCTTGCTCCAATATCTGTAGTATTGTTGCCTCAAGGATACTGCTGACCTCCTCCAATTGTGTCACCTGCCTGCGATAGACCCACGGTACTGAGACTAACAACTCCAAAATCGGATGCATCCGGGGACGCAAGCGATTGGAGTTGGGATGCTAGAGTTGAGGCCACCAAGTCTAGAGGGGCTACTGGGACCACGACAACGGTATCGTCGACTTGAGGATCGGGAAGGCCAGCCACTAACCCCTGAACTTCTCCAAGGCTAGACGTTTTTGGCGCTGATGTTGACGGTGGCTGAGGTGGAATGACTGGATGCAGAAGGCCTTGCAATAAGACAGACTGAGTGTTGAACATTCTCGAGAAGTACTCCATTTGCTTCTAGAGCTCCACAATCCGTTTGTCAATGTCGGCTTGGATCTGGGAAATCTTTAGATTTGCTTCTCAAGTGCTCGCCAGGGCGTCCGCCACTTGCTTGTCTTTGGCATCTTTTGCTGCCTGCCTCTCCAGTCTCCTCACTCGGGCCTCCTCCTCTTGCGCCTAGAAGTCTTTCTCTACCTTCATCCTACCTCCGGGCAAAGGGGCAGGCGGCTCTGAGGCTTGTGACACTTCATCTCGGGGCACCTTGTCCTGAGGTACCGACTCTTGAGGCGCCACGGCTGCAGAAACGACGGCAGGCTATTTAAGGTGTCGTTTGGCCCTCTGACTTTCAGACATATCATCATCATCCAAGGTGTGCACGATGTTGGCATCACAAAGCAAGTCCATCTCAACCACATCCGCAAAAAGAATTTTCTTCTTCTTCCTAGCCCATTTGGAAAGATGGTTGTCGTCTTTGTCTGGTAGATTGCTGTCATCCGGCCCACCACCCAGCTCACTCATTCTTTACAAAGCCTCCTGCTGTTGCTGCTACTCGAGAAACTCGATGTCTGTCTCCATATCCTTGTCCACATGGAGGGGTTGTAAAACAGTCGGGACAACAGGAGCAGCCATCCATGTATGAACCTGAAAAGTGTTGGACCCATATTCATCGATGCCCTCCATGCCAGGATCATTCGTCACATGTGGACCAGCTTGCTCCTTGTTCCGTTGGAATGGACTGGTCACAATCTCTGGAGACTCCAATATCATAGGCGGCGAAGACAACAGCGTTGAAATTACAACGGTAGGACCACGATGTGGTGGCGGTATATACGTCAGCAAATAAGGCGAGTTTGAGAACATGAAGTCTTGTTTGTCCAACTTCGCTGCCAGGTCTACAATTCTAGAATAACCCCTTGCGCCTTCCCACTCTACAAAGTTGTCGAAATATGCCCCAAACATCTAATTGACATACACAACAATCACATTAGGCAGGTACAAACTGATACATAAACGAAAATAAAGAGCTACAACAACCTTGAGGGGATATCCTTGACTCGACGATAAAAGGCAGTCTGACTCGGAGTATCAAGACAACTCTCACAGCAACTTGTTTTTAGTGACTATCTTGAAGGACCTACAGCCAAAGATGACGTCATCTTTGGCTGTGGGTCCAGCATAGCTCTGGTCTCAGTGGGCTGAGGTTTAGGAATCTCTTTGACGTCCAAGACAACAAGGAGGACGTCTCTTTGGTGGTATTGGTAACGTGTGCTTGTTATAAGTGCCTTTGCAATGATGTTAATTCCTTGAATCTGCACTCCTCCTTTTGCATCCGGGATTTGGTACTTCAACTTCATGAACCTCTAGAACATATAAAGGACTTTTGGAAATTCCTTGCTGAGATCCTTTGCACGTTTCGTCCACGCATTGTTTTGAAGACGCTTCCTGAAGTATTTGGATTTTGGATACATTAGTAGGAAATCCCAAGATGTTGATGAAAATCGGTGATGTGCCTTCCATTGTCTCCAGTTTGAGTCAACAATGTCCCCTCCGCTGTCTGTGAAATGGAGGGAAGTCTTGAAGACCATGAGACCCTGGATCACAACTTTCTTTCACTTCCTCCACTCTGCCCAATCTGCGTTTGAAAGGTTGTCCACCACAAGAATCTTTGGCTTCCCAAAGGAAACCTTGGAATAGACACATTTGCGCTTTGGCGTCAAACCAAGAAGATGTTGCGCTTGTACCATGTAATCTTGGTCCGTGAAATGCCCCATTTGCCTAAAGAATTCATTCTTCAAGGGAACTCTTTTGTAATGCTTTGTTTCCTTGAATGATTTTAAGTAAACAGGGTCATGAATTTGCCTTTGGATTGCTTGGCAAGGAATGTCTTCCAATATTCAAAGAGGTTGTCTGGAAGCGTCATGATTTGCATTTTGTTTTTCAAATCCGCGGGACCTCGGATTGTAGCGCCGTCTTTGTCTAGGTTTAAGTTCTGGTATCAGTCAACAACGGCATTTACAAAACTCTGTAACAAGACATTTTGAACAAAGATGTTAAAATGGCAGCTTTGCACCTTTGTCACTGACAAGTGTACTATTGAATCAAGGATACAGGTTCTACCTACTTTGATTGTAATCATTGAGAGCACGGAAGCACTGGATTCTCCTCAAAACTTTTCAATGCATGAAAGGGTGACAATATCGTCAACTCGAGCATAGATGGCAAATTTTACCTTGTAGTAAATCATATTGTAGACAGACTGGTTCCTTTGTATTACGTGAGTGCACTAAGTAGTTGTGGTAGGATTCCTCTAACAAGAAACTTGGAAATTCCAGCATTTTTTGGACAAGTAAAATATAGCCGATAATATCCTTATCCTTCACTGAAGCCGGAAACTGAGTTCTTACAGATGCGGCAAAAGATATAGTCTAATTTAAACGATTGCTACAAGAGCTAGGAATTAACACACATTAACCTACCTCTCTATTAAGTGATTATCAATCTTGCATGAAGTTGGTGGATCACCCAATCATGCGTGATCGAAAAAAACATATCTAGATTCAACACCACTTTATTCAAGAAGTAGCGGAAGTCGAGGAAATACAGGTAAAATACGTCTCTCTAAGAATGCAATATGCTGATCTTCTTGAGGGGAATGCTGTCACGTGAACGTGGAGCGGCGAGCAAGGAATGGAGAATGGTAAGCGGGGTGCATTGATTTGGAACGAAAAAAAAAAAAAAGGATGAATCTGGATGAATAAATAAATAAATAAATCTAGATGAAAAAAATTGGATGATGTTGGATGAAAAAATCGGATGATGTTGGATGAAAAAAGTGGATGATATTGGATGAAAAAAATTGGATGATGTTTGGATGAAAAAATGGATGATGTTGGATGAAAAATTGGATGCCACATTTAACTACAAGAATCATTGTTGATTGTAGGCTAGTGTAAACACCTCAGTTGGTCTAATGGCAGTATCCATGAAATACTCAAATGATTTGAGATGTCCTTGAAATCCCATGGTAGTTTTGAAATTCCATGGTAGTTTTGGAGTTATCCAGGATGGTAGCAAAATAGTCAACTATTTCTCACAACGACCGGCCATTAGGAAACCAACAGTTAGATAATGGCCACCGGAAGTAAGTCATTATGGCTTCTTTAATTCTGAAGAATACATCTAACACAGTAATACCAAAGTACATCTCACAAGATAAATCACCCTGAAATGACCTTTGGACTTCCAGCAAATAATTCTTTCCAACACCTCAAGATTGCAATTAGAGTTCCACAGATGCACCTCGACCCCAATCTAATCACCTTGTGGAACAAATACCGGGATATCCATCGGGGGATCTCTAGATATTGTTTGGTGAGGTACATCCACCAATAATGTAATACACCTTTCAAAGGAGACACAGGAATATTGTGAGCTCCTTGGATAACATAACAAAAACATAATAGAAACACTCAACGCCAAAGGAATGTTCACCTTAAGCCACTAGCCTATGAGACAAGAATCCACAAGCAATCCTTTTTCAACCTCACTGAAGCCCAAAATAGAAAGCCTTACTTCATTTCCATTGTTTGATGATTAAATTTGAGCTTTCAACTCATCAATGCCATCTTCCAATGGATGTGCATTCATATATGGACCTACATCAATTCCATTACATACTCTGAAGAAATCCATCTGAACTCCACTATGAAAGACAAAAGGCGTCTTAAGAGTCCTTCAAACATATAATAAGATTAAGAATTAAGAAAATGTACTTAAGAGAGACATTTCTTGATACACAGTTAGTGGTGTTATTTATCCTAGCTTGATTTGGAGGTTTATAGATGTATAGTACAGTGGTCATCTATTCTGACATAGTGATAACTATCAAGAGGAAATTCAGCCCTACTATCTTGTACTACATGAGACTAAAAGATGAAGCCTGACCAATTCTCAAGAGGACAAGTACAACAAAGTCCAGCGTCATCTAGAGATCTCCAGATCCTAAGTAGTCAAGCTCTGCATCTCACGCCTAGCCTAGTATAAGCAATCAAAGAATTCTATTCAAAGGGTTCCTGAATCCAAAACCATCTGGAGATCTCCAGATATGGTAACAAAGATTGCACATTGCTTATGCGGCATTATAGGAGTTCCAGCTCAATCATTCAAGACAAGGGATTCCAATCAATTCCCTAAGTGAGATCTCCCAAAGAGGCAACAATAGATTGTCTTAATCCACACGGCATCTAGAAGCCTTAATATAATGACAAAAATATTACAAGAAGACGCCGTCATTTGGAGATCTCTAGATGATGAAGGGATCCTTTAATCCCAAAAATGACTAGGATGGAGATGGTATACCCTCATTGCTGAAACGATTCCACTATGCTAGAATCATCTGGAGATCTCCGGATGTTGAGGGGAATCCTTCAACAAAAGAAATGACTCTGCATGGAGATGGTGTACTCCCATTGCTGACACAATTCTACTATTCTAGGATCATCTAGAGATCCCTGGATGTTGGGGGACACTTCAACAAAAGAAATGACTACTCGTGGAGATGGTGTACTCTCATTGATGACACATTTCTACTATGCCATGATCATCTGGAGATATCTAGATGAGGATCCACAACAAGTAAAATATTGCGTCGATTTAATCTACTAACGCAATGGATAAGCGTATAAAAATGAGTTCCATCTGGAGATCTCCAGATGCAGAGTTAAAATGAAATATATGGTGACGCAACATCTAGTAAGGCACGTATTAGTATAAAAAATTGTATGTATTTTATACGGATACATGGCTCTTGTTGACCAATTTATATTCTATTGCTAACTTACACTTCATTCAAAATTCTCAAATGTTTGCTAGTATCAAGTTTGTTTCAAGGATCACTACAATACATTCTCATAACACGTGTTCAGCAAAGCATCATAGTTCTAATTCACTGGTACTCCTAGTTTCCATACTACACTCTCGAGTTTGATCGATAGAACCCTCTTGGACTAGAAAACCAGGAAATCAACCGATGCAACCATTCCTACCAAAGTCATTTGTGCTACAACCTTTTGGGTTGTATCCCAAATGACATTTGACATTGATGCCCCCAAACTAGCAAGCTTGCAAACCATGAAGTAAAGATGGCGCACATGTTGGTAACAAAACATCGTTGATTTTGATGTTCTCTGCAAAAAAAACTCCTCTTGCACAAAGATGTCATTGGGACGGTGAATAGCCATAGCTTAGACACAGGAGATCAGCACGCGGGTTCAATGGAAGTTAAAAAGAAAGAAAATGAGTGCCAACAAGATAGTTGGCATCAGAGGAGTGAGAAGATTTTTGAATTTGAAATCCCGCCAGAATGTGTGCACGAGATACTTTGGCGGCATCTCTTCAATATTAACTTTGACCAATGGATGATTGGCAAGATGTGAAGGCATCACTTTGTAGATGATGCTGCATTTAAGTGGGTTTGCCAATGTATGATTTGACTTCCTGAAGTCCCTAGTCCGGTCTCATTGATGGTGCTTTGGAATCCTATTTGAACTTTGTCTCAGTCTCAAGTTCCTAGTTTAATTAGCATACTAAGTTTGTCACATGATTATAAAGTATTTCATAGAATATTGTCTCTACTCTTGAATGTCCCAGACGCTAGTGCTGTCTTCTAAAACTGGAGGGTACCAAGGTTGGTACTTTTTGTCGAACAAACAAAATAAAATAATGAAATGAAATGAAAGGTACTATGTTGTTTTAACTTGAAAATAAGGGTACGTTGTTTCAAAATAAATAAAAACCTTAAAGGTATTAAGGATTATCCATGCCGCCACAAATTGTAAAACTATAGAATCTTTTACAAAAAAATTCAATTAAAATGATGAAAGGAAGAAATTTAGTTGAAATAATGATTTACATTATCAAATTATTTATCCAATATATATTTTCATTAGTTTCAAGAAGATAACTCTCTACATTATAATCATTTCTTCCAAAATCCAATATGAATATGATTTATATGAATCTATATGAATTATATGAATCCTCCTATTTTGCATCATTTGTGAAGTAGGTAACTTAAATTTAAAAAAAGGTTGAAAAAGTAGAAAAACACACATTGTAAGAGATAGAAGGAATAGACTTCTTCACTTCACTCTGGCAATGTTAAAAATTAATCCTAAAACACTGAATATGCTTTTTTGAGAACATACCATATTGGGGCAGCTCACTATGAGGGAAGTATTTTTTTTTCTTTGAATTTTTCATACGACATTTTTCCAAGGAGAACCTTTAAGGTCCAAAAATTTTTATAACTTTTGACTGCATGGTTAAAAAGTTATAATATGATATGTGATTTTCAATGCTCGGCGGGCAACTCAAAAAATTCTTTAAAAAACACTTTAAAAAAAAAAAAATGAAATTGATTCTCTACATTTATATATACATAGAATGCTTAATATATTTAATCATTCCATTTTTATTAGTGAGATTAAAATTATGAGGAGTTTTAGTTTGCGGGTAGTTATGGAATCTCTATTCTAAAATAAACTTTGAAATCCTTTATTTAATTCAATTTTCAATATTTTTGAAAAAATATAATAAAAACATTGGGTGTAGATTGTTTATTACAACATTACAACCATTGGGATTGGCCTTTTTCAATTCTATAATTAGATTCTTAACAATTTAGTGTTTTGAATCATTCTCTACTTTTGTCTACTTATTATTTTTTTTCTATATATTGTACAATTCCAAATGATCTAAAATTTTTCAAGCATATAGCCGACTTGACTTCAAAAATGAATTCAAAGAATAACCACCATTTTGGACATTTTTTCATACAAATGTGACCTTGTGAAGTGCAGCTGCCCGGTTCTTTGAAGGGACAAAAAATGGATTTTTCTCAATTCAAACACTAATATCTTGCAATCTGCACGGTGGAAATTCTAAAGTTTTTTTTACTTCTTTTCAAACCAACGCACTACAAGATCATACGGTTACATATGTCCAAAAATTTTTTTGTTCTAAAACTTGGTACTTGTATTAAAAGTGACAAGTTTGGAGCAATTTTGGAGCAATTTTGGTGAAAACATAGTCAAAATCTTTAGGGGTTAATCTTATACATTCACACACATTAGAAAGCGGTTCTCCTATATAGAAATCTTGGTTTCTTTACTACCTTAGTAAATGTATTTTACTGCACGGAAATAGTAATTCAATTTCATAATAGAAAACTTAGAATAAATGATTCATCCTATATTTCTATACATTGACTGTCTTAGCAAGTAAGATTCCTTGTGGAAATTAAGAAACTCGACTTGTACATGCGTGACAAAAGTTTGTCAAAAGAAGAAGATTGGAAATATTGATTCACTAACACAAACTTCAATTTCTATATCCTTGAAGGATTGCCTAATTAGAAATCCACATTGTAATTTAGATTGAATGTCATCTATGATTTACCCACCGACACATACCTCGGGGGATTAATTATTTCGGTGTCTACAACTTCACATTGTAGCTTAGAATGTCATCCACAAATAATCCACCGACACAGATTTCAATATTGTTAACCTTGGAGGATTAATTAATTAGGGGTTCCCGACCTCACATTGTAGCTTACAATGTCATCTCCGAGTGATCCACAGACTTAAATTTTTGTAAGTTTGCGGATTAATAGATTAAGGATCCACATTATAAATAAGGATAAAATTCATCCTTGATCACTTTGTACAATTACGCAAAGACCAAAGTCAAGAATACTTGCAGATGCTTTCTCCATTGAAGGTGTAAAGCACCATAAACACTTCAACACCCAAATCTTAAGCCCCCAAAAAACTAAATCCTACAAGTCAATACTTTGCTAGTCATTATTTTAAATGTATGACTTCTAATTCTCCAACAAATTGATATCGTACTGCAATAATATTAACAGAACATACTAAAATATTTCTTTTTTGATACTAAAATATGCATACTTTAGTATTAAAATTTGTTGTTTATGTACAAAGGAACAGGAATATAAATTTTCAACTACCTGCACTATGTGATGTATAGTTCTAGCATGTGAACATTTCTATTCCTTTTCCTTTCCAACTTATTTGGTCTTCAAGTAGTTTGGGGGGATTTTACCTTCCCATTATTTTTGGGATCAAGGTAGTTTATGGGTTTTTTTCCTTTCCATTTTTTTTGGCTCAAGATAGTTTAGGTTTTTTTTTGGCTTAAGGTAGTTTGCAATTTTTTTTCCTTGCTCTTTTTTTGACTCAAGGTAGTTTATGTTTTTCCTTTCTATTTTTTGGCTTACAATAGTTCGCGATGTTTTTTTTCCTTCCCATTTTGGAGGTGCTTCAAGTGGTTTATGATTTCTTGGACTTTTTAATATTTTTCATATCATTTGTTTTTGTCTTTAACCTGCGTATTTGCCTTTTTTATTTTACTTTTTTTTCTTATAATGAAGAAAAGGTACTCAAAATTGTGCCTCCTTGTGAATTCTAAGTAATGCTATGGGGCCTAAAATACCATGAATTTTAAAATTAGATAATAGTTGGGACCATTTAATTGGTCTTGGTCATTAAAGTAATTCCCCCCTTAAAAAATTTGGCCGCACATGATATCCAAGGAGTGACTCCATTTTGCATACAACAATCTTCATTGACAATGCAAATATGAGGTTATTATTTAAAACTAGGATAAATCCTAAAACCCTATATGCTAGTTTATAAATACCATCCTAAACTTCTACATGAAAATGGTATATTAATTCATATTCATTAATATTTAAATGTCATTGTTGGTAATTACACGTTTGAGCCTGTACTTATGTCAATAAAGTTAATAATACACCCAAAAAATCTTATTTAATTGATTTTAAATTACAGGCCCTTATAATTTGAATAATTATATATTATTTTTGGATATTTGCAAGATTGTACAGTTATTATGATACTCATTATTAGCAACATACTCATTACTGCAAATGCATGGCTTTGATTTGAAATATGATTCATTTGGGCATTCAATACTTGATTGTCAATCATGAATACTTTATGTAAATGAACTAAAGATCTTATCGAGCTTGCATAAATCCTAAGGTATGATGTAAAATCAATGAGTTTTAATAAGCATTTGTATAATTATGCAAAAATAACTAATAATTTAAGTAAGTAATCAACAATATGTATCAAATCCTTTACCCTAAAATAAAGGAATAAGAGCTGTTTCATGTATGCACCTCTTCACTGACAATCCAAAAAGTATAGTTTAAATTCTAAGGCTCTAATGTAGCATAAAGATTGTTTTATTATCACTCTTACTAGTAGTTCTAATTGACAATATGTACACCAAGTTAAGTATTTAAAATTGTGGTGAACCCTAAATCCCCATAAGGTAGTCTGTAAATAATTATCCCCTTGCACTTTATGATGGAAATGGTAATCTAATTCCTTTCAAGAGTTCTAAATGAAGTGCTATAATTATGCATGGATTGGAGAACAAATTGCACCTTCTTTTGTTATCAGTGTCAATTAATTTTAATTTTTTTACACTTCCATTGGTCATAAGCATCCAAGCATGAATTTATATCCAAAAAAAGAAAATTAGGTCCTATAACCATTTTATTCATTGATTGCATCTTGTAGGCACGAGTTATAATTAATTGTAATGTATGGTCTTTTTGAATATCTACAAGTTTGTATAAGTTTGATTTGAAATATGGGCATTCAAATAATTACATTTGATTGTCAATCATGCAAATGTAGATTACATTAATTCAATTTTTTATAGAATTTGCAAAAATCACCAAGTATAATTTAAGATTATTGAATTTAATAAGTACTTGTTCAAGCTACCGTAAACTACAAATTAAATGACTAGCAAGCAATATGTATGAAACCCTAAACCTTAAATAGAAATGGAGATTTATTTCTAAGTCTTTTTACAAAGACAAAAAAAATAACAGTATGAATTGTAGGGCTCCAACATGCAAATAACAAATACTATGGGCATAGATCAAAAAAATTATAGTATCAATTGTAGGGCTCTTGCATAGAAATAATCAGTTTTATTACCATAGAAATTGAACAGGGCAATGATTCAAATTTGTTTAGATTTATATAAGGTCGAATTCTAAAATGATGGCTATAAATAGATATCATTTTGGTAGATTCTAACTTTCTATTGTTCATAATAACTTTGAACATCAATTTTGATTCTTTAGAATTTGATTCAAATAATCAAATGAGGGAATCAAGTTTATTTTACATTCAAATTTCAAATTTCAGTTAAGATTCCTACAAACAATTAATACTGTATATAATTATCACACTTTTCATTGTTTCTTAAGATTTTTTGGATTTACAAAATGTCAACCATTATATAGTGACCATTATAGAGATATTGCACCACATTATTTATTAATAAAATTATCCTGTTTTGAAAATGAGGCATATGGCATAAGATTGTACATACAATCTTTGAATGCCTCACAAATTAAGAAAAAAAGTCAAAGAAAAGAAGGTTGTGAATGGAATTTTTAGCTCTATAATCTTTAATAAACAAACATATAAAATGAAACACTAGCTATTTTTTTTCTATTTTTAAATAATTGCATTTTTATATCAATATGTATTTTAGATTATTAACCATTTTTCTATAATGAGTTTTTTTTATGATTGTAAATTTATAATTTTTGGACATGATTTTGAATGAAAATACTTTGGCGAGATTGTATTGAAAATACAATTACAAAATTAAAAGTTGACCTTCTTTGTCATTGTTTGGTAAGAAAGTTATTAAACTTAAGATGTACTGGTCCAAAGTATATTGAATGAAGAAAATATTTGGAAGGAATTTTTTGGAGGAAGTCAACTTCTAAAAGACCAAACAACATTTTTGTCAACTAAGCAATTTTAGGCAAGTGAACTCACTAAGAAAGCAAGGTCATTTTTTTTAATGAAAATTTCACACAATATCACAAAAATTTTCATGAATTTTGACTTTATAGTTAATTCTAAAGTTCTATGACTATATTTTCATTGAAAAATGCTCAAAAACTGCCATTTTTAGTACACATATCCAATTTTTTTATTTTAAATTTGACAAATGTAACCGTTTCTACCGCGTGGATTGCACGATATATGCATTCAAATTCACTGAAATCATTTTTTTGGCTCTGCAAAAAACAGAGCAGCTGCACTTCACAAGCTCACTTTTTCAATAAAAAAATTATGGTGCTTGTTTAGATTCTTTTTCCTAGACAAGTTGGCTACATGCTTGAAAAATTTTACTTCATTTGGAATTGTACATGTAGGAAAAAATAGTAAATAGATAGTCGTAGAGAAGGGTTCAAAATACTAAGTTGTCAAGAATTTAATTATAGAATTGAAAATTGTCAATCCCAATGGCTGCAATGTTGTAATAAACAATCTACATTCTAGGATTTTATTTTTTTTCAAAAAAGATTGAAAATTGAATATGATAAAGGACTTCAAAGTTTATTTTAGAGTAAAAAACGCATAATTGCCCACAAAATAAAAATCTTCATAAGTTTTGACTCATTGATTAAAGTAGTGATTTTTTTTTTATGTCCTCAAACTACCCAATTACAAAAAAGTAATATATTAGGCCATAACTTTTGACTCACATTTCCAAATGTCATGAAATTTAGTGCATATAAAAGATATTCCTTGCGCCACCTTCTATTATAATTTTAGCCTAAAGTATGGAAATCTCTAGTCATACGTACCTATCCAAAATTTCTATACACCAATAATGCATGGTGGTCCTTTAGGGGTTAAAAAATTATTGTATGATACGTAGTTTTTATTGCTCGTCAAACAACTTGTGACAAAAAAACAACATTAAAAAAAATAAAAAATAAAAAATCAGTTTCCTAAATTTGTGTAATTATGGTGTAAGCAAAAAGTTTTGAATCATTCCATTCTCATTAACAAGATTAAAGTTATAAGGATTTTTAGCTTACAAGTAGTTATAAAAATTACTCTAATATAAACTTTGAAGTCTTTTATTTAACTCAATTTTCAATATTTTTGGAAAAAAAAATGCTCAGTATAAACTTTGAAGTCCTTTAGTTAACTCAGTTTTCAATGTTTTTGGAAAAAAAATCAAAATTGGATGTAGATTGTTTATTACAATATTACAACTATTGGAATCTACTCAGATATAGGCATCTTATGGTGAAAAGTTTAAAATATTTCACAAGATTTTTTAAAAATAGTCACTGTGCACCGCTCATTACTTGTCACTCAATGCTCAACACTCGTTGTTCCTTGCTCATGCTTTAGCAATCCTGCTTTAAGTCTGTCTGTCTATCTGTCTGCTTGCTTGCTTGCTTGCTTATTAATTAATTAATTATGGTGAGATCTTTTGGATCATGTGATCTTTGGTTGCATGCTTGGTACTGTCAGAAAGCCCTTGATGAGAAGGGATGCACGGGCTTTGTTTTGTGGTGTTCCAACTCACCATGTGAAAGTTATCGATTTTTGAGTTATTTTAGTATTCTCAACATAATAAAATCATGATGAGAATAGTTCCATCAGCACAGGGCTACACTAGTCCCTTCTATATTCTAACCATGTAAAATATTTAAAAATTGGCTATTTCTGTACATTTTGAAGTTCAAGATAAACTTTCATGCCTCTTCGCAAAACTCATTCAACTTTTTTAATCTCTTGTACCAAGTTTGATACCAAAAAAAAAAATTATGCCAAATCATTTTTGGTACATAAAACTATAACAAAAATTCCACATTGATATTTTTTTATTGGTAATTACAAATTTTAAAACACCTAGCTAGTTTAGATGATTACAATCATTAGTTACATTTGAAAATATAAGGTGAAAATTTCATTAATTATGGAATTCTATAATTGATTCATAATGATATCTTTCAGTAATAGAATTTAAATACTTTGAATTTTTAAAGAAAATAACTCATAATGATATGATTGTATTTAATTTGCCATCTCTTATAGTCAATATTTCAACATTTAAATCAAATGGAGATATAATAATTTATTATTAAATGTTATAAAAATTACATTTTCAAAATCTATCCTTCAAAGGCTCTTATATAAATTTTAATTTCAAAATCTTCATACATGTTATATTTTATGTAGGCACAATTGCACAATTACATGGAAATGGTGAAATGGAAATTTCAAAGGTTTTATTTTGGTCATATACTTCCTCAACAATACTCCTCACAATTTGGATTATAATTTTTTTATCTACTATTTGAACTTTTTAAATATTATAAATCATTGAAGAAAAACAATCTAATAAAATGAAAATTCAATTTTAATATAATTGATTACGTATAATATATATATATATATATATATAAACATTAATGACTATATAGAATCAATTTAGAATGAATAAAACATGAACAATAAAGTTGATGATGTACAATCAATAATTCATATTTATTTATTTCATAAATAAGAATGGGTTGTTGAAAAATTTGTATAAAGTAATATAAAAAGATCAAGAAACTAGCAAAGAACAATTGTTTATTACTTGTATTTAAAATTAGCATTTCATTGATATAATTTTAATGGGTGTAATGATGGGTGAACAATAGGTGTAATGATGTAATTCAAACAATGCACTTGTAATTTTGGGTGCTTAGAATGACATCTTTGAATTTTAAAATGTATAAATTTCATAATTTCTATTAAATGTCCTAGGGTATATTTCCTCCGTCCCAAAATGATCTTCCTATTGGCCTTCATTTCTTGTTCCAAAATGATCTTCCTGTTGCACTTTGTGAGTTGCAAATTAGTCAAATTTAATTTTTAGTTGTTCTCTTGGACTAGCAAAACAACCCCAAGCAATAGTTCCCCCTCCATCTATGCAATCAGCAATCAAAAGACAAATAAAAAGGTTGAAGGGGT
This sequence comes from Neckera pumila, assembly GCA_963969595.1. NCBI lineage: Eukaryota > Viridiplantae > Streptophyta > Bryopsida > Hypnales > Neckeraceae > Neckera > Neckera pumila. The sequence goes on from OZ018418.1 coordinate 7,064,106, forward strand.
CAATCAACACTTTTTGTTTTTATTTTTTGCATCTCTTTGAATATTGCCTAATTGAAAGACATGAAGTTTTGGGAGGCAAAATAGATGTCTACATATAGTCTTTGGCTTATACTAACTATCCAGAAAATGATGACTTCACACTGAACAATTAAATAACCATTGCTGCTCTTTGAAAATACCCAAAAAATTCCACTTTTAAACAATCCAAAATTGCACTTTAAAAAGGGCTTTAAAATTCAAAGTTTTATGGACAATAGGAGTGCACCAAAGTCCACATATGGTGCAAAATAGGCTTTAAAAATGTTATTCTTAACCTTAATCCAGAATATTTTGTCTAACAGAAAGATCATTTTGGGACAGAGGTAGTATAAAGAACAAGCAACAACATATATCTCATGTTTTTTGACCATGGCTTCTTGTCTTAGACTTCATTTTGAGCTCTCTACTTGACTTATATGCACTAGAAGACTACCTTGGTTATATCCAAAGTTGATGTTAAAATCATTTTTGAGTGGATGACTAGCGCTAATAGTTGTTATTTACACTAAATTCTATAAGTTAAAAAAAAATACACCCAATACCAAGGAAGAAAAGATACAATTTCATCTACAACCCTAATAGCAACTTCATGGAAACAAACAAAAAAGTGGAAACCATAGTTTGATATTTCAAAGATGGAAAAAAATTCTTGCATTTCTACCATGCGACTTTGAATTACAAATATTGTATATTGAAAAGTTGCCAATTTTTTCCTACAATAGATGAGTATAGAGAAATTATGGGGTTTAAGGTCCGGTCCTAGAGGTCCATCTAGAGTAGCTCTACTTCGGAGCGTAAGCTAGTACAATCAAAACAAAGTAACATGGAGTTGGCTAGAGATTCAAAAAAATCAAACAAACCAAGAATATTCTTCTACAAATTTCCAAGTCATGCACCATCAAATTCCAAGAAATCTTGATTGTTACAACAACAATGCATGGTTGACACCATTTACATCAAAGATTGCAAAGCAGCTGGATGAAAAATGGACAAGCTTTTCTTATGAAGCCAAATGAATGTGACATGCAATGTGGCCAAGAATCCAGCATTCATTGGGGCAATGAAGGCAACTGGATAGGTAGGGTTTGAATACCATCTTCTTTTATAGTATCAGTTGAGATTCAAGTTTACTAAAATGAAGAGGATGCAAACCAAGACTGAGATAAAACTAAAAACAAATCTTATAGTTAAAAACTATGGGATGACAATTTGCATCAATGTTTGGAACAATGTCAATCAGCGTTCACTTATGAATGTAATGATGTTATGCCCCATTGGTGATGTATGCCCCATTGTTGACTCCATTGACACTTTAGGTGAAAAAAAACATAAACTATATACCAGCACATTCATTGAATTGGTAGGTCCTAAAATTATCATCTAAATTTGTACAAACAGTGTAGTGAATATGTTTGGAGCAATGGATGATACTGCTTTCAAACACTTGTACATTTTTAAAGAGGGTTGTGCATAGCTCCCTCTGAATCCCATGTTGGAAGATTTGACCAAGGTTTGTGACTTTGAGGGCACAACAAGTGTGCCTATATATTAGGGCCATCATACAACAATGTCCAGATTTTGCAAGCTTAGTCCAAACTTGCAACTTTTAGTGATGGCTAAAACTTGTTTTGCTAATAATTAACTTCTTCATGATGTAGCCACTAGTCTTATTGAGACCACAATTGGAGGCCCTAATAATGCATCCACGTCTTGTCAATTACTTTGTAAGACTATAAAATAGACAAGTTGTACACGGCCTACATTCTTTGGTGCCTATAGTGAACATTACCATTTGAGATCTTGACTTTTGGCAAGAATGCACAAATTATGTTCACATAGTAAAATATGTGTTGAACATCAAGATTGCAAGTGTTTTTTTTTTGACACAAATAAATGATTACCTTTACTGTACAAGGATAAATACAAGTACAAAGCCCAACTGCAAGTGGCTTGGGCCGGGTGAGAGAGTCAGTGGAACATGTTAGCGGGCAAGCCCAGGTCATAAAAAAGGTGGCTGATCAGATTGCAAGTGTTTGATGGCCGAGAGCTAGCCAAGGACAAGGCATGATACCATTGGATCTTCCATTCTTCCATAAGTTCCAAAACTAATTTGTATGAGAATGGGTGAAGTAAACTTCAAATTGTTCCTCTGGAGATGAATATCAATAGTTGTTAGGACATAATGTTCACCAATGTTTAGAATGATGACCATTGCGCTCTTCAATCCTTACTTCAAGAATGTATTGGATTTTAATCCCTAAAAGACCAAGGCCTTTTTTATGCCAAAAAACTCTCAAAACTGCCATTTTTAGAGCAAAGAGTAAAAAAATTTGAAAATTGTTTTATTTGCACATCCAACCATAGGATCTTATACCTAACTAGTATGAAAATGTGTGGAAAAAATTTCAGAATTTTTGACCGCATAGATTGCAAGATATTTGCGTTTGAAGTGAAAAAAACAAGATTTTCAGCACATTGCGGGACTAGATTTTTTGACTTTGAACATTTTTAACTTAATTTCTTTGCACTATAGAGTTTTGAGCTTTAAACCTTTATAGTGTATAATTGAGTTGAGAGTCTAGGAAAAAAAAAGAAATTCAAAAGAACTTAGTTTTCATTTGTAAAAAAATTGTTAAGTACAAGATAGTACAAAATAGAAGGAAAATCTAAAGTATGAATTGCTTTTAGATGGAATTAAAATGCACTAATCCCAATGGTGAGATCATTCTAGCAAGAAAACTAAACCATGTGGAACCTTTTTTTTCAAAAAATTGCAAAAATTGCATTCCAAAATGAACCCTACAAGTTATTTTTTTCAAGAAGATGCTCTAATTGCCCGAAAAACAAGATTGTCCATAACCTTCTCATAAAAAATCCAAATGAAATGAATAAAAGCTTTCCAAATAGGCAAAAATATAATCTATAAGGAAAAAAAATTTATAAGAAAAAAAAAAATTTTGCAAATTTTTTTTGCTGCCCCTTCTCCCCTGTTTTGAGCTTATATGGGCATAACTTTTGTTCCCGGGCACTGATTGAAAAAAAATTATATTCTTATGAAGCTTATCAGTTTTTCTATCTTCAAAAAAAAATTCAGAAAATCCTGACAAAAATTCAGCCCTTAGGTACTTGTCCAAAATCCCATTTGTCCCCCGAAAGGACAATGGTCCTTTAGGGATTAAGACAAATGAAATTGCTTGTTGTTTCTTATACGGGATCGTTCACAATTTAGAGGATATGGTGAACGAGTGTTTCAATGATACTATGATAAAACTAATGCACTTCAAGGAGTTTGTTAGATCATACAATTTCAACCAACATTTGGGAGATGTAGTTGCTTTTCCACTGAAGATGACACAATGTTGGAGATCATGATTTGTCATGCATTGCTACTCATATTTTTTCCCTCATGTGCCTAACATTATCTTGTGAACGGAACTAGAGTATATATTCTTTTGTCCACAACAAAATCAAAAACCGGCTTGAGGTGGAAAAGGGAAAGACTTTGGATACATTTATACAAATAGTTATGTCTTTTGCTAGAGGCACGAGTCAATCTGGACACTTTGTTGGTATAAGTAGAACACCTTCTCAGAGGATTTTGATCTTGACACACCTAGCCTTATATTGATGAACAACCAGAATCCAAAATTCGATGCAATGGAAGGTAAAGATGTGGCTGATGACAATATAAAAGTAAATTAGAAACCTCTAGATTACCAAGATAACCAAAGACTTTGGAGAAGAGGTGCTAATCATCTAAAAGAAGCAAGGATCCACTATCATTAGGAAAAAAATACTATAAGAAGCCGGCATTTTAGGTAAAAAATCTCAATTTTTTAAAACAGATTTTTGATGATATCAATGTTGACAACCCAATATTTTTATGTCAATAAGAATGTCCAACGTAACATTAATGTTGACATAAAAACATTAAGTTGTCAACATTGACATCACCAAAAATCTGTTTTAAAAAATTGAGGCTTGTTGCCTAAAACATGGATTTTTCATAGTGAAATCAACTTTCAAAGGAATTGCTTCTTTTTGAGGAATTCTCTGCAATGGAATTAACTCACATCCCCTTTGACAAACAATGGCCATTGTTCATCATCAATGATGAATATTGGCCGCAATAAAATTAAAAAGTCATTAAAATAAAAATAATAAATATTTAAAAATAATAATAAATGTTAATTCAAAAGTAAGCGTATTTGATGAGGATAATTTTGACCATATTAAATTTGAAAATTTGAAAATTCCATATTTTAAGAAAAAAATTAAAATTAAATTATTAAATTTTTTTTTTTTAAATCATATAATTGTCCCGCTCAAATCAAATCCTGTAGTATGTTGGTACCAGTTTTATATTTACTTTTTTCAGCCAGCGTTTTTTGCTGTCCGGGAACTCACAGTCCCCTTTAAAGCTTAATTTTTTCCTATTGGAGAATAGACTAGGTCTAGGAGACTTTGAATTCAATCGTATAGACAAATATATTAACATCAATTAGTAGAGTCATGCTCTCCATTGCAATCCTTCACTTCTTGCCCTTGAGAATGAAGGCCTCCACTAGTGGCAAGATGTCTCTTTTTCTTTTGAAAGAGGTGAATAGAATGCAAAAAATCATGATAATGATGAAGACCATGATCATGACAACTTCAACAACAACAACCTCCGAGAAAATAATAGTGGAAATAGATATGCCGACAATTGATAGAAACGGTGTCACCTATCACAATGGTGATGGCGCCATGGTCATTGTCACTTCCAGAATAGATATGTCATATGGTACGCTATCTAGTTGGAGTGGTCCTTCTTCTGATAGCATTTTTATGTCACACCTCTTCTATTGCATTCGATTAAAAAAGAGGATTCAGAGTCTATTGTAAAATTCAACGGAAATAAATAAATATACAAAGGTTTATCATATTACAAATCAAATGCAATTGCCACATAAATATTGCATCTAAAGGCTAAAACTATCCATTTTACTATCCTTTGTATACAACTGTATTAGCATACTATGGATAATAAAATCTTAGACAAGATTCTTAATGGATAAAATTAAAATTCAATATGGAAATATAAGGTATGAGTTCATTAAAATAAAAGATGTTGGGCTTGTAGTTTTTGCACACTCTCATTTAATCTACCCTCACTAGTATTACTTCCAATACTAATAACACCTTGAAATTATTATCCAAAATTTTAGAAATAGTTTTTATAATTAAATTTGCTAATTAATATCTCTAGCAATCTTAATACGATTCCATTTTTTTTCTTAGAATATCTTTATTATCATATTAATAGGTTTAGTTTTCAATTATAGCAAGGTATTAAAGTATATCTTATACATATGCCTAATACTCTTTGAATCTATTACCATATTTGAGTATCATTCTATTAAAGTCGGCATTTTATGCTAAATATTAATTATAGTTGGAAACAAAATTTCACAAATGCTATAATAAAAATGCTCCTTCAAATTTTGCATTTCTTTTAAATAAATAATTTTTTCAAAAATAATTTTTCTAAAACTTTGATATAAATTTTTAGACTTAAAAAAGATTATAATGTGTACACTAGCAACTTTCAATCAAACGTCAAAATCATCACCTAAATTCTCCAAAATGCAACATTATTTAATATATTATACCAAGTATATATCACATTTAAAGAACAAACAATGACAATGACACTGGCAATGAGCAATGAGGAAAAAAGAGGGAGCACCGCTGCTACCTTCAAAAAATTGCCTCCCTCCCATTGCCAAACGTAGGCCGTCTGATCATTTGGGAAAAAAACTATCCCTCCGACATCGTTGATCTGGGTGGGTGATCAAAAAATGTGGGCCATCTAATCTAGGACAATCTTGGTTGTTTGTCTAGTAGACGGATACGGATACGGATATGGATACAACTACAAAATATAAAATACGGATTTGTAATACAGGAATGAAAATATAGATGAAGATATAGAGTACAAACTATAGAATACGGATATGGACATCTCATCAATATCCCATATCAATTCCAAGAGAGACTGTTACCTAAAAAATACAAGTAATGAGGGGGTGCAATTAATTTAGCCCAAAGTAAGGTTACAATTAATTCAAACTAAAAAGAACAATCTCCCACACAATGGGCTCAAAAGAGGCAGGAGTTGCCTATCCACATTTTGAACTTTCTATATGACTGAATGTCAATTTTTGCTGTACGGATTCCATTAATTTATATAAACTTACGGATTACGTGGGCTTTGAAGTGTCCCATTTGATAAACAACATCCATTATGACAATACGTATACCGTGTCTCTTCCATGTATATAACCATTGTGTCAATGGCGTACAAAAATCATGTATAACCAATTCCATACGAATTCCATATCTAAATAATGCTTGACAAAACTGTCACGGATTATGTATTGAATCAACTTGTATGGATTCCATGCAATATAAACACTAATTGAAGACTTGGCACAAAATCCATATAATTTCGCCATGATAGTCCTTGGTTCAAATTTCTTGTTATAGAGTTTGTGTGATACTTTTGCTAACGAGTATAATTCATTATTAACATGGCATATCAACTTATTAATTTACAAAAATAAATTTCTTCAAAAATCGAAAGGAAAGTTTTGAAATTATTTTGGGAGAAAAAAGTAATTTGAACATCACTAGAAATATCTAAATCTTGCTTTGGAAAAAGAACGGCTCCTAATCATCATGATTTGGTCAAAAAAAATTATTTTTCAAAATTTTCACAATTTTTTTTCTAAACATAGATAAAAACCTTCATGATGAAGTATAAGAGGAAACTAAAAAAAATAAGTTTTTTACATTGCTAAAAATATCCAAAGTCCATTGTGGGAAAAAAAACTTTCAACTATCACAATTTTGTGGACAAAAAAATCACAAAATTTTTGAATTTTTTTGGGATGCATTAAAGAGCCAACACGATCTAATCCCAGGAAAGATTTAAGATTTTTATTTTTTATTTTTTATTTTTTTAACATGGAAAATGAATCCCCAATAATGATGAATAGTTATAAATATGAAAAATTCACAACCATTTCAACAAGTGTTTCATGTGGTGTGTTGTTTAAGAACAACCTTTGTAAATGTTTCAAATAATCTTTTGGCATTTGGGCAATGTTAAAATCACCAAGGTTGGAATTCCATATAAAATGGAATTTTTTTGGCAAACTAGATCATTCACAAATCATTATTTTTTAAAGTCAGTAGACTTTAGTGACCGTTTTGGCATAGTAGAATAACTGTTTTCAAAATACTTTAAACTGACAAAAGTTTGCAAAGTGAAGCTAAATTTCATCTCCAAAAATCCTTTTGTAGTTTGAAGTCTCCAATCAAAAGTTATAGGCAAAGTTCATCCTTTCTGAATTTTGTACATAACTTTTTACTGGAGACTTCAAATTGCAAATGGACTTTTTTCAGATGAGTTTCAATTCATTTATCATCTTTTCTTGGTTCAATTTTTTGAAAGGAATAATTCTATTGTAACTAAACAGCCACCAAAGTCTATTGAATTAACAAAAGAAAAAAAAATTGCAAGTATACAAAAAAAATTCTACTCCTACTTTAGTCAAAGCAATTTTAGTATGGTGCATTGGCTAAATATATGGCCTCCCATGAGGGAAGTTGCGGGTTTGAACCCCCATAGCCTTGGCCACCCGTGTGGCCTGCCGATGTGGTGCATTTCAAAAAAATTGCTTTTTTTTGCTAGCCGGGTTTTTTGGGTAGCAAAAGAAATTAATGGAAATAATAATAATAATAATAATAATAATAATAATAATAATAGTCTTTTTTGATTTGTTTAAAACAATATTCATTCCATGAAGAAAATACACAAATACATGGATATACAAGAGTGTCAAATTTACACAATTACAATGCATAGCTCAATGATACGGAAGTGGCACGAGTTTTGCTCATATCAAACATACAGAAGACGTGGCTGCCTTTAACCCCCTAAAGTTTCATGACTATGTAATCACCAAAAACGCTCCAAAACTGCCATTTCTAATACAACTACCAAAGTTTTGGAAAAAAACAATTTTTGACACATGTAACCATAGGATCTTGTAGTATGATATTTTGAAAACATGTGGTAAGAATTTCAGAAAATTCCATCGTGTGGATTATAAGATATAAGCATTCAAAGTCTTGAAAACCATTTTTTCAATCTTGCAAAATACCAGGCAGCTACACTTTGCAAGCTCACTTTTCAATGGAAAAATGCCGATAAAGGTGGTGCTTCTTTGAATTCAATTTCCTAAACAAGTTGTCTATATGCTTGAAAAACTTCAAATCATTTGGAATTGTACAACATATAGGAAAAAAATAATAAGTAGAAAGAAGTAGAAAATGATTCAAAATACTAAACTATTAAAAATTTAATTATGGAATTTGAAAATGCCAATCCCAATGGTTGTAATGTTGTAATAATAAATCTACATCCTAGGATTTTATTTTCTTCCCAAAATATTGAAAATTGAGTTAATTAAACGACTTTAAGTTTTTTTATAGAGTAGAGGATCCATAATTGCCCGCAATTCAAAAACCCTCATAACTTTTGACTCATTGATTGAAATGGAATGACTCAAAGCTTTTTAAATATATATAAATGTAGAGAACCAATTTCAAAAAAAAAATTCGGAAAAAAATGATTTTTTCTAATCTGCCCAAATTGCCCAGTTACAAAATAAAGTAACATATTAGGTCACATATGCAAAACTATTTTGACATTTGAAATGATTTCACAAGGTAATTTTATAAAAGTTTCATGTAACCTTTATTATTATTATTTGAAAATAAATATAATAAAGATACATATAAGACCATTATGCCATGTGACTTATAATTTTGGTCAATGGCTTGTAATACTAAATTTCAAATATTTATCAAATCTAATGGTGATTTAAATAATGCATGTAAAAAATATATTCTTGAATATTGTACATAATGTTTTATTCTATCACCGAGTATATACAATGTTTTAATTTTTGAATGGTGAAACAAAATTTAATAGAACTTGAATATGATTGAAATTTAATTTTAATCAATCTCTTGATAATCTAATAACATTGTTTACAAACTCATTTTTTTCAATATTGCCTTATAGTTTAAGTTCTAAAGTAGAGAGAGCTAAAATATTCTTTATTTGTTTCTAATACTTCCTTTCCAACTTTAGAATGTAGCGGTCTAGCTACAAAGTCATAACCTGACATATCTACTTCCTTTAGGATTGGTAATATTTACTTTTAGTCTTCAATAATTCTTGACTCAGTGCTTGAATTTGATTATATTGTTGAATTGCTGCAAAAATATATAACAATTCCATCCTAATGTTAGAATCAATGGATTTTTAAAATACATCTATTACATTAAATTTCCATAGATAGTCTAAATGTTATAATAAAATCTTGGAAATTTTTGTAAAAATTTGATAAAAATTATTAAAATTAATATATATATCATCTTAAAAAATGGACTAATTTTTTATATAGGCTTATATAATAAAATTTATAATTTTTTTGAAATATCATTAGTAGGTTTCTAAAAAAATGCCTATTTATATTTAAAGATTATGTTAGATAATTGTATAAAAATTGGAAATAAGTAGAAATTATTTCAAAAAATGGAATGTATCAAAATATGAATAGATGTTAACTCATATTTTTCAATTGGGCCTTTTTAAACATGGTTTGAAATCTTTGCTCTAATGCTTGTTTTTTTTATTGTGCGGCTACTATAAATTATAAAACAACAACATAAATCTAAATAATATTTATTAATTTGTATAGAAAATTTATTGATGAGGCATTATTATTTTTGCCATTGACAAGAAATTCCATTAGTATATTTAAATTTTATTTTGAAAAATAAGTTTATATGTAATTGATTGTTTGAAGATTAATGTACAGTATATCAAACAAGTATACAAACTAGATTTCATTGTATATACAATTGTGAATGAACAAATTTATTTTATTCTAATTTAGCAAATGTCAACCATCTTCCTAAAGTTTCAGATTTTTTACAATTTTACAATTTAAATATTTTAATGATAAAGATTATAAGTTGGATTTCATGAATTGTAGATCTTAAATAAAAAATATATATATAAAGTTCTTCCAAATTTGACAACAACAAGAATAATATAGTGCATTCAAATAATATAATTAAAATTTAATTTGATTTTTATTAGAAATAAAATATTTGTCTTTTTATTTTTCAATCATTTTCTTTCAATCATGCAAATTCATAAATATCATATAGATCAACTGGAAAAAAATTATAGTTATGTTATGGAGCTTTGCATTTTGGGAGGGGACAGGGAGTTTTTTATATTCTTGGATAATGGTCAAGGAGAAGGAAGGCACATTGAAATATGTTTATAAGTTTATATTTGAAAAGGAAATATAAAATTTCAAAAATAATTCTTTATGAAATATATTTGAATTTGAAAATAGTCAAAATGCAGGATTAAGCAAAAAAATGAGACCTTTGAGCAAGTAGAAGTGTTATTGACATAGGAAAAAGTTTCAATGAAAGTATTTTGGCGGTAAAATTCTAACATGATTTAAACCATAAAACTAGGAGATACCTAATTTAACCCCTAAAGGACCAAGGCCTTTTGTCTGCCAAAAAACACTCAAAACTGCCATTTCTATAGCAAAGAGTAAAAAAATTAAAAAATTGTTTTTTTGCCCATCGAATCATACAACCTTACACCTAACTAGTATGAAAATGTGTCAAAAAATTCAGAATTTTTTGACTGTATAGATTGCAAGATATCTATATTTAACCCCTAAAGGCCTAACACATTTTTTGGCTCCGAAACCACTGAAAACTGCCATTTTTGCTATGATCACTTAAGAAACCAAAAGTATTTTTTTTAGAATTTAACCAAAGGATCTTATACTTCACTTGTCTTTGATTATGTGGTAAAAATTTCATGGAGTATGATCGTACAAATTGGAAGATATGAGCATTTGAAGTTGGAAAAAGAAGTTTTTGGAACTGTAGCTTGCAATTTCAGATGAATTTGACGGCCATTTGTAGATTTTTTTTGCACTTTACACCATTAGGTTAAAAAACTTTATGTTGAACATTTAAATCAAGAGTTTGGAAAAAAGAATTCAGGATGTCAAAGCTTGATTTTCTCATATAAAAAATTGTTTAAGTAGAAGCAGGTCCAAAATTGAATGAAATATTAAATTGTTAATAGCTTTTAGGTGGATAAAATACCATAATACCAATGGTAGAATTGTTCTTGCAAACAAACTTAACCTTGTCCAAAATAAAATATGAAAAAATTTGAAAATTGCATTCAAAAATGAATCCTATAAATTGCTTTTTGAAGAAGATGCTTAGATTGCTCAAAAAACAAGATTGTCTATAATTTTCTCATTTTGAGTCCAAATAGAATGAATTGAAGCTTCAAATATAGATAAAAACATGATTTTTGAGAAGAACAATTTATTAAAAAAATTTAGTTTTTTAAAGTTCTCTTTTTTTGCCCGGCAAGTTGCTTTCTTGTACAAGTTGGGTACTGGCCGTGGTTGGTTGGTTACTTTTTCTCCCAGGCACAGATTAAAAAAAAAATTATACTTTTCAAAAGAGTAGTCTAGAATTTTGTCTACTTCCCAAAACCCAGGACTAAGTATAGGGGTTCCAAAATTTACAGGGAATGGTCAAATAGTCTAATGTTTTGCAGCTAGAAGTCACTTGTAAATTAAATTGTTATGGGATTTACTCAACAGTTTTACTACAGAAACCAATTGTAAAACACTCTTATATCCCAAGGATGAATTTAGTGGCCTGTCCGTTAAATAATGCTATGGACGCATGAGTGCTGTTCCGATCCTGCCTAGTATTCTAGGGGTAGTTTCAAGACAATTTGGCGGGTTTATAAGAGCAATTTGTCATGCATGATCTAGACTTTTAAATGCAACATTTCACATATATATAATATATACACATTCATTAATTACCATGAAGTTTTTTTACCAAAATAACTTGTCCAGTCACTACTTAGCTAGCCAAATTACTAGTTTAGATGAATATCACAAACGGTCCCACTCCTCTACAACAAATTGTCTCTATACTAATGCAGGGGGAATGAGTTGGTAATGCATTACAAGATACAACAATAATCACAAGGCAATTAATCAACCACACAACTCAAACAATCACAGCATTTTTCTAATCTTTGCCACTCATACAATTTGATCTAATTATCACTCAGGACAATTTGTCATACAGCACACTCCATTCACTACTCAATTAATTTGTCTCACCAAATATCTATTGATCTTACTAATCTAAAGAACCAATCAATTTCCAGTAAATTAAATTTATAAAGTCAATTCGTCTGGACACTATCTGCAGTCTCAGTTAGAAACTACGGCAATTTGTCAGAGACCGCATTTCTACTGTGGACAATTAATTCCACAGTAACCATGATCAGGACAAATTGTCTATCAGATCTCTGATTATAAAACAAATTAAATCTCAGAGATCAAGACAATTTTATCTCTAACCTACTTACTGAATTGTCAACTCCTGATTTCAATCCGTAAAAAATTAAATTAAAATTGAATCCAGACAATTTAACTATCCATGCACTACACAGGATTCAATCACATATACATCAATTCAAGACAATTTGACTCCATACATCAAACACATAAGAATGAGTCAAATTGTCATACCTGGATCCAAGATTTCGTACTCAGCTCTCCCGATTTCAGTCACACACACACATACCAAGCTGTAACATTTAACATAATTCAATTGTTAAATTCACTGTGACCATTTTAGACAACTTGTTGTTAATCACTTCTCGGTATTAGAAACTTGATCTAGTTCTCTCTTATAAATCACCTTTATTATTTTGACAATTTGTCTAAGTCCAGTCCTATACTGAATCTTTGATACTCATTTTAGAACTATTAACTCGTATAATAGATGTAACTCAAACTACACAAATATATAACTTAATCAAGACAATTTGTCAAATTTATGAATTAGAAGAATTTAAAAAACTTAGCTGGAAGTCAGTTGATCCTCTGCTTTGCATCCATGGCTCGGAAAATTGTCTTGATCTGCTCACAGCCTCCGCAGCATCACCACTGACGGACTGGTTGGTCAATTCGTCTCCTTCGATCGATCCACAAGAATTACACAGACAAATTGACTTCCGACCACTGGAAATTTCTCTCCTTTTCCTCACCGTAACACTCCAACAATTCAGCTCGCACACTCATGGCGCAGACACTGATCCAGTCAATTTGCCTAAACAGATAAACTCATGATTCACACAATACCCAAGAATTCACACAAGCACAGTTTCAATCACTTAATCCATCATTCATGTTCCACAGTTCCAGCAGTCTAATTACACACAATAATTCATAGACAACTTGTTGCACAAATCATTCAAACAAACACAAATTCATCACAATAAATCTGCACACAATTTTACACATAGAATTTACACCCTGAATGCTCTCGCAGTAGCTACGTCTGATCGCTGGATCACAATAGAATTCGACAACTTGCCCAGTACTACGATCCACTCACTGGATCAATCACAAACAAGTTAATAATTTTATAAGTTACACAATCAAAACACAAACACCAAGAATACAATTTAAGCACAAATAAACAAAGAGATCCAATCACTGGATTCTCAAGATAATTTGTTAAAATATTTCACAATTCAGAGGATCCAATCACTGGATCTTGATTGCGAATTACAAAAATGCTCAATTTAGTCCAATTACTGGATCTAAATTTAGAGCTTATAAAACAAATTGTTTATAAGAAATATTATATTGAAGAAGTTCAAAGTACATAAAAACGAGACAACTTGACAAAAGCTATTTGATAACCGAGAGAGTGGGGGGGGGGGAAATGACAAATTGTCTGGCTATATACCAAAACTGAAGACAACTATTCAAACCTAAAGTATAGAGTCAATTTGCCTTTTGCAATCCTAAGCCTTCATGGTGTATAGATCCTTTCTAATCTGACAATTTGTCTATATTATTACTCTATTGTGTGAACTATTCGTCAATTTGTCTCTATTTACACTATTCACCACAAATTGTCAAAAAGCAAAAATTTCAAGAGACTACAGAAAGCTAATTTTAAAAAAATTCCAAAAATCAGGCCAAAATTTCAGGTCACACGAGCCTGCCTGAAATTCCAAGTGTCCCCCGAGAGGACTTTGGGCCTTCAGGGGTAGTGAAAAAATCAAATTTTTGAGCACATTGCAAAATTAGATTATTTCACTTTGAACCTTTTTAACTTTATTTTTTATACTATAAAGGTTTGAGCTTTAAACCAAAGTTTAGCAGGAGAATTGAGATGAGATTGTAGGAAAAAAAAATATTCAAAAAACTTTAATTTTCATTCTTAAAAATATAGAAGAAGTTAAGTAGAAGTAGATACAAGATAGAAGGAAAATCTGAATTATAAATATCTCTAAGATGGAATTAGAATGCACTAGTCCCAATGGTCATATTGTTCTAGCAAGAAAATTAAACAATACAAAGTTTTTTTCTTAAAATTATAAAGTATTCCTTCAAAAATGAATCCTACAAGTTATTTTTCAAGAAGATGCTCTAATTGCCCAAAAAAGAAGATTGTTTATAATTTTCTCATAACAATTCTATACGGAATTAATCAAATCTTTCTATGTAGACAAAAATATAATCTTTAGGAAATGAAATTTAAAAAAAAAATTAAAATTTTTGAATTTTTTTTTATGCCCCTCTCTCTTCTCCCCTGTTTCAGCTTATTTGGGCATAACCTTTGTTCTCGGGCATTGATTGAAAAAAATATATACGCCCACAAAGCTAATCAATTTTTCTATCTTCAAATAAAGTTTCAAAAAATCAAGACAAATTCAGCCCGTAGGTACCTATCTAGAATTTCATTTATTTCTTGAAGGGACAATGGTCTTTTAGGGGTTAAAAGCCTTTTAGTCATAGAATTTTGAATTTAAAAATAATCATATTGAAAAATCTAATAGAAAATTAGACTAGTTGTGGCAAAAGCATATGGGATGGCAATAATATATGGTCTATTTACATCAATGTGCACTGGTTCAAAAGAGAACTTATTTCCACCAACCTATAATACAATAAACTTTGGTTCTATATAGGCTGTTTGGGCTTCTCCTCCCAAATTCTCCTATTGTAGCTTGATGTTAAAATATCTTTTTTTCTATTGTTATGATTAAATTTTTATAATTTATAATTTTCAATTTTTTGTAGTTGCACTACTGATCTTCTTGGCTATATAAATAATGGGACATTTTTGACACTACAAGCTAGAAAGTCTTGTTGAGACCAATCACATAAATAATTTACAATTTTTGCTTAAGGAGCTTGAAATATTGATTTCTAATTATAGAATATATTAAAATGAATAATTAAAGCATGAATTTGGATGTTGTAATTAATATTAAAAAATTAAAATCTTTAATTCATAATTCATTTGTTGATATCCATTGTTAGCTCTTTACTACTGTAATTATTTTTCTTACAAACATAGCAACAATATGGATATTTTTAATGCCATAGAGAAGCCTCTATAAATTTAAGTGCATGTTGAAGATTTTGAACAATTTCAACTTTTAGAGGAAGGTATTTTCAAACTAGATTATACAATTTTTTTGGTCACAATTGAGTAATTTGCACTACTTTAGGAATTTTAAAAATTCCTATAGAAAAATACCAGTTGAATTTTAAATGGAAGAAAGTCTTCCAAACTAGTTTTATCCAACTATCTAAGGTATACAACTATTGTGAAAAAACCTAAAAATAAATACGCAATATGGTCTAAGGTTGAAATTTAATACTACAAGACTAAGTTTTATGTCGTGGCTTATTATGCACTCTAAATTTAGGAATATTATTGATCACAATTTAAATATTTTTTAGATTTTATAATATAGGTTTTTACAAATATAAGGGGGGGAGGTGCATTTTTTATGTTCATATTATTTTAGTTTTTTTGAATTTATTAATTTGCTTTCATGACTTTCTTGCTCAAGAAATCTAGATTATTTTTTATAAAAGCTGAAATAGATGTACTTTTTTTGTTTTATGATGTGCATTTTACAAAAATCATAAAGTAAAAAAGACTTAAATTTTTTAATGAAGGTAATGAATTAGTTGTGGCTAATGAGGTTGATTTTCAAAGATGTAGTTTTTAACTTGAGAATTTCAAGGATATTTTACATATATAGTGGAAGGTAATGATTCTTATAATTTACAATTATTTAAAGTAAAAAAATACCAGAAAAAAGCTTTTAAAAAAGGAAAGAAAGTGCAAGGAACCAAACATGTGTGGAGCAAATTAACATATACCTAGTAGAAAACCACCTTTGTTTGAAATGGTTTTGTCTAAATCATTTTTAAATACAAATAAAGTAGAATTAGTTCAATAAAATTTGTATGAATTTTTAACATAGATTTAATAGAAAATCATTTTAGCCATTGCAAGTACTATAGCAAGTAACACAATATGCTAGGCAGCATGTATGATAGGCAAATATAGTATATTCCATATTAGTCCATCTTCGAGGAAATATTTTGCTTTTTGTTTGTAATGATGTTACAAATGTATGCAATTGGAAAGGTTAACAAGACAATTTAATATGGCTAGAGACTGGAGAGCTTCAGGGGATCATCCAAATTTTCCAAATTATAAAGATCTATTATAAAATGCAACTTAGAACAATATTTTAATGATGACTCTCAAAAAAGTTGTAAAATATGATTTATAAATCACATCTATATGGTTGGATCAACATGTACGCAAATCAATATTTTTCAATAAAATTTGGAACCAAAAATTGAAAATCCCTTCTAAAATTGATTGTAGATTGAATATTTATGACTTTTACAAGAATATTTTTTTCTATAAGTTTAAAATGTTGAGTTCTAATCATAGTGATTTCTTAAGACTTTTATTTTATTTTTTGATTCAAGTCATTTTTGAAGGGTCATTTTTTGAATAAAAAAAGTTATGTTTTGTGGCTAGACCTTCCAATACCTTTTGAATTGTAGAATATTTGCAAAGCAAAATCTTTATAATCCATAAAATACAAATATTAAAGAACTTATATAAAATCCTTCCAAAAAATTAATGGATGAAAAATGCATTTCGGTGGGTTTAGGATGTGTTTTTGTTCATTCAATGTTCAAAATCTGCATCAATCATGGCCTTTAAAGGATTAAAGAAGGGATAGAAGATTTGAGGGTTTTCATGATTTAAACCTAAATGCAAAATAGTATTCAATTTTTTAAAATGAATTTGTCAATAAACCTCAATAAACTAAATTAAAATTAAATTTTAAATATAATAATAGAAATCTTGAAAATACCATAAAAAAACATACAATGAACTGAATGAAGGGCAAATGTACATTGAGTTTCTTGAACATTTGACCTATGATGAATGAAATTAAAATTAGATACAATCTAAAAGCAAGCAGTTAAAAAAATGAGGTTGGGTCATCATAGCCAAAATGACTAACCATGCCACTTTAAATAATCTGTAAAGGTAAAAGTTCATTATTTTGTTTTGTAACCACATCATTAATTTGCAATAGTGTAAGGTCAATAGAGGCACTTTTAGAATGATTGGAAAGCCCCCAAGAAAAAGTTTACACAATCAAGGTTTTACACCCACAAGTTATGAGCTCTAACCACCATGCGAATACTCAAAAAATTCTTGAAATTAGATTATGGGCTATGTGTATTTCTTTGCGAATAGAGACAAAGGTGTCTTGAAGTGGAAGTAGAGATTTTTGACAAAAAAATTAAATAGGTATTCACTTTTGAACTTCATTTGACTAGAGCACCAAAAATTGATAGGAGAATGATCCATAAATAAAACACAACTACATGAAGAAGAAAATATAATGAACATTACATTGAAGAAAATATCAGCCTTCCGGAGGGTTGCTCCAAATTGATAGACCAAGCTATTTTTAAGCTTAGTCTGTCAATCTAAAAAAGTCCCCTGGTGAGGAGTCACATAAGCTAACTGCTCGTCAAAACAGTCAAAATTCACCCTTTTTTTCTTTTTTTCTTTTTCTTTTGTTTTTAAATACTTTTTTTAAGATGTAATTTAACTTAATTTTTTTAATATATTTTTAACTCGTAAAACTTAGTTCTTGCGCCATTGTCACTGCAATTTGAGTTGCGTAGGAATGGGAGAAAAATGAATTTTCCAACCCCTCAAATTTTAGGGTATTTTAGAGGGTTGCAGAGCAACTCTCTGGAGGCCTGCAATTTTCACTAATGAAAAGATGGATTCGTAGAATAATCTTTGCTCAATGATTTTTTCCAATTGATTCTTTTACTAGCAGTTTAATTTGTCTTCTTTGTACAATCATGGTCATTGTTTGTGTACATATTGATATTTAAATGATAATGGGTGTTAGTATCCTATCATAACTTTAAAAAGCAAGAGATTTTGAAATTCAAATTATTTTTGTCTCGAAGATTTGTAACATTCTTTATTCTTTGTTATAAGAGATAATGATATGAGATAGTTCAACGTGTGTGGCTCAAGCAAGGGATAATTCCTTATGTCAACTTTTATTCTTGGAGTGTTGTAGTATTACAGGATCTATGATCATTGGTATAGAATTAAATGATATGCATATATTCAAATTTAAATAGATACTGTGGTAGTGATATGTATTATATTTTTGCACAATTTCAATGCATAATAGCTCATGCTAATGAATTTCAAAGTGTATTTATTGTGACAAAATTAAAAGAACAAAAATTGAAAAATAAAAAACTTTAGTGGAATTGAGACTTTGTATGTGTAAAAGTACTAGTTTAAAATAAGTAAGCGTTGAAAAAAACATGTGCTTGTATATAGTATTGGATTGTGGTTCACAAAATACTTTGTACCCTTACAAAAATTGCTATAGCTAATTGAATAATTCAAGATTTTCAACAAATTTGGATATATTGTAGTACAAGTATACACTTGCATGAAATAAATTTCAAATTTTTTAATATTACTTTTGACTTTGTAAGAATTTAATCAAATTATTAACAAAAGATACCTTTAATATAAATTTTTTTTTTCAAGATTCTTTTGTAAGTAGAATAGAAATTTGAAAATTTGAAAAATTGACAATCTTCAAATTTTGAAAATTTTATTGAGTTATATTTTATTGACTAAAATATAACTCCAAATAGTTATATGTTTTATAATTTTTTCCAAAAAGAATTATCATTCTATTTAACAAAGAATTTTTATAAGATTTATTGTATTAATTAATAAGGTGTCTTTATTAATAAATTTGATAAAATTCTTAAAATTTCAAACATTGTTTAAAAGAATTTGAAAAATAAATTTTATATAAGTGTGTTACAAGAACTTCAATATATTCCAAATTTGTTGAAATTTTTAATTTTTCAATTAAATATATTAAAGTTTGAAGTGTATGAATATTTATGAGAGCCAATGCAAGTCTCCTAAAGTATAGTCTTAGGAGATTCTTTGTCTTTTGTAAAAGATCATAATTCTCTGTATGTGTTTTAGAGTAAGTGTTTTGCAATTTCTTTATTTGCATCATGGAAAAGTAAGATTTGAAGTATTTCACATTGACAATTTTCTAAAAATAAAAGGCTATTATATTTCTAATAATATTTTAAAATAAAAAGAAGAATTGAAATGTTTAGTAGATATAATTTTACATATGATTAGGATACATTTATTGTAATTAAACTTTCTATATTGGTTTCATAATTTCTTAGGATTTGATATATGTATTATCAACAATAAATCATTATATTTTATTTATTAAAAACAAAATATTTTTAATTTTTAATTTCAAAAGATATTATATTAATTTATGACAAAGTTTATTTTAAAATGATATAACATACAACCACTACTGCAAAGGCGATTCAAGAAATTTTGCTCCAAATAAAAGAGTCTTGCTTTAACAAGGAACTTTGCATTTTGTAATTTAACATTATTACGTTTTTCTTGAATTTTATCAAACACATCATTTTTGTTTTTTACTCTATGATTTTACATCTTAATGTTGTGTTCAAATCTATTCATTTATACAATTATAATTTTTATAATATTTACTGATAGGTACTGAAATGGATAAATAAATAAAACTTTGAGTTATTTTCTAATATATTGCATGATTTTCTTGAAACATTCATTTATCTATTCATTAAATTACTTTGTGTAGTATGACAAATAAGCTTAATTTTTATGCAACAAGCAATATATCGAAAAAATATATATTTTTCATTTAACACTTAGAATAATCAAAATTTTAAAAATTTGATACATCGTGTCACCTTTTCTCAAGTTGCAAACTTTCTGAAGCTGAAGTAGGATCTTCTCCAATTTTGATGACTTGTTGTGTAGCTGCATAAAGAAGAAAATATATAAGTTAAAAATATTAAAGTAAATTTCATCTCAAAGAGTTAGCAAGGTAATGATTTTTTTAGTATACTAAGTATAAAAGTGTAAATCTATTAACCCCCAAGCGCTCAAACAACCATTTTTTGGTCGCTATCTGACATTGGGCAGCATTTACGGGTGGAAAGAATTTTTTTTTCTAATTAAAAAAAAAGAAAAGACTGAGTCTTCTTTCAATACCTATATTCAAAACTCAAATTGCTATAGTCAAACAAAAATTATAAGAGATATAGCACAAAGTGTTTAGAATTTGCCTAATCTTGAAATTTTTATTGTTTAAAGAAAGTACTGGTGCTTATTAATAAATCTTATGCATTTTTTCACAAGTCAATAGAAACCAAAATTTTGACTAATAAAAAGAATTCAAACGCTAAAGATAGAAATTATATTTTAATAGATTTTTGAAGTTATATTTTCAAAATCCATTTGAAAAGAATCTAAAAGTAGTTTTATAGTTTTGATCTTACAGATACTTTCTACTTTTTGTGCTTCACATTATCTTTCTTGATACAAACTTCAAAAAAGTTATAGAACTTATATTTTATATTACATTTGTAATTTGTCCAAATCCCTTGGGCTTTTAAAGCAATTAAAATGCACGCTTGAAATAAGTATTTATAATAATTTAGTACAAAATTTTTAAATTATACGTCACAAAAATAACCAAATACAAGGTTTAAATGTAATAATTTTTTAATTATAAATAGTTTAAAAACTATGATTTTATTATCAAAACAAGGTAAGTTTGTCTTTTCAAATCCAACATTTTTCAATAAGTTTGCTATTCAATTAATTTTATAAATACAATTATATATATAGATAGATTAATATTTAGCTTTGGAAGCACCTTCATTGCTGGAGTAGGTGAAGGAAGATTTTGTAGGCTCAATAGAGGAAGCACAAGTGTAAATGGAAGAAGTATGTACGTTGAATTCATTTCCAATATCCTAGAGCTCCTATTTAGCTTATAACTCAACTCATTTACAAAATTGGGCAGAGAAAAGACAAAGCAATCAGATAAACCTTATAAAAACAACTATGTGCAAGGATAAAAACGTAAAACTTAACCTCTAAAACTACCATTTCTAGTATTAGTACCAAACTTTAGAAGAAAAAAATTGGGAACACATGTAACCGTAGGATCTTGTAGTATGCTAGTTTGAAAAGATGTGGAAAAAATTTCAGAAATTTCCACCTTGTGGATTGCAAGATAATAGCATTTGAATTGACAAAAATCTTTTTTTTGGCCTTGCAAAAATCAAAGGGAGTTGAACTTCACAAGGTCACATTTGTATGAAAATGTCCAAAATGGTGGTTTTTATTTGGATTCATTTTCAAGGCAAGTTGGCTACATTCTTGAAAATTTTTACATCATTTGGAATTGTACAATATATAGGAAAAAAATAGTAGGTAGAAACGGAAGTAATAATGAGTCAAAGTACTAAATTGTTAAGAATTTAGTTATGGAATTAATAAATGCCAATCCCAATGGTTGTGGTGTTTTAATAAACAATCTACATCCCACGATTTTATTTTTTCAGAAAATATTGAAAATTGAGTTAAATAAAGGACTTCAAAGTTTATTTTAGAGTTAGAAAATCCATAACTACTCGCAAACTAAACTCGTCATAACTTTCATCTCATTAATCAATTAGAAAGATTCTAAGCTTTTCATGTATATATAAATCTAGAAAACAAATTTCAAATTTTTGTTCCTTTAAAAGGAACTAGCGGTTGGCGCTTGCTATGCTACGCATTCATCATTAGAATTTTATTAGAATTTTTATGTATTAGATAAAATGCAGAACAAATATTTCAATAAATCTTCAAATAAAAATTACAAAAATCTTTGTATAATTTTGTTTACAAGTAAGCATATATTGAAATGTACAATAGAAATTCATTGAATGATGAATGAAATATATGCAATCTTGAATATTGTAAAAGATACACACTTATTGTAATGCATTCAAAAGTTGACTCAATTGTTATGAACAATGGCAACTTAAAAACTTGGTGAATTGAAAAGAAAAACTTGTAAATTTCAAAAACTTCATGAACAACTTAATTGTTGTGAAATCCAAAAATCACTTCAATTGAATAAATTTCTCAAATCATTTGATAGTAGCAAAAGAATTTTGAAATCATAAAAGTTGTAAAAGTGATATTACAGAGGTGATTGCAAACTACTAATCTATTTCTATAATATGATATTGTGTGAAAATATTATTTTTATGTATGCATGATTGAAAATATTTTTACAAAATATTATAATCAATTATTTCAAAGACTTATTGAAATCATTATCATGCATTCTATTCAAATATATCAAAATTTTACGAATATATGATACAATGAATGCGTAGCATAGCAAGCATGAGCCCCTATTATTAATGGTAGCATTTTTGATATTACAGAGGGAGTTATGATTTTAGTAGTGTGATGTTTAAAAATGTGCCCAGGTTGCTTAAGTTGAAAAACAAACTATATATTACACAATAACTTCTTAATTATGCAGTCAAAAGTTATAAAAAATTGTTGGGCCTTAAAGCTACTCTTTAGTCACATATTGTATGAATATTTCAAAGCGAAACAATACAAATTCTGTTTGTAGTGAGTTGCCCAAAATCACTATGTTGTAAGAAAATGGTGTTTGGTCCTTCAAGAATTAAGGAAAATACAATCATGAGCAATGCTTGGAAGTAGAGGGGAAGATAAATGGGACCTTTCATTCAAAGATGACCAACTGATATCTTGGAGGTTGATATTTGTCTTTTCATTTCTATAGATTTTAAAAGTTTTTTTTTCATTTATAGTTTTCTATATTGTGATTATGAGGATTGAATAAATGTTTTCATCTAGCACAAGAATTCTTGTTTTCTAAAAGTTAGTTTGTAAGAAATTTCAATATAATGTCAATAAGTCTTAGCGTATCTTTGTATTGCAAGATATTTTGGGATGTCTTACAAGTCTTTAATAACTTTGAAAGTTGGTGGAAATATGTCTAATATGATCTTCAATAAGGCTAACTCTTACATTCAAAATCTACAATATAAAAATATCCAACAAAAATTGATTGTTGTGTAAATAGCAATCGAACATCACAATATATCAAGTACCTCAAACCACATCAAACTTGAAGATTCAAACATGCATAAATACACTACAAATATACCCTCAAATTTACCCATGTAGGATAAGTCTTAGGAATTGATGTGGTTTGGCATCCAATGCTTATTAATGTGACACAATAAAGTAGTCTAAAATTACCAAATATCGTCCCAATTTTTGTTCTTTCACTTCAATTGCTAATATATAATAATTTACACCATTAAGACTTTGCAAAAATTTCACCACATGTTTGCATAATAGTATAATGAAAGATCCTATGTTTAAAATTCATTTCTAATTTTATTGCCTAGTGGACTTGATACAATAGTTTTAACCCCTAAAGACCCAACATGTGTTTTTTGGCAATATAGAAATTTTGGACAAGTATGTGTGATTAGAGATTTGCATCTTTTAGGCCCAAATTTTGCTAGAAGTTGGGATTAGCACTTTTTCATTTGCACTTTTGAAATTGGGAATAGCACTTTTTCATTTCTACAAATTATATTCTTTACAATTTATTATTTTGAATCATCCTCTACTTCTTTCTATGTATTATTTTCTTTCTATATATTCTAGAATTTCAAATGACGTGCAATTATTATTATTTTTTTTGAAACACATGAACAATTTCCATTGCAAGGGAAATAGTACACAGAACCAGAGGACATGACCTCAGCAAGAATTTTTTGATTTTCAGACAACTAAACAAACAAAACAAAGGACTGAAAACATGACGTGAAATTTTTCAAATATGTAGCCAATTTGGCTAGAAAAATGAATCCAAAGAAGCACCACTGTTTTGGACATTTTTTTGTAGAAAAGCAAGCTTGTGAAGTGCAGCTACCTAATTTTTTGCAAGGCTCAAAATAACAATTCTGTAATTTCAAATGCTCGTATCTTTCAATTCACACGGTAACAATGTCTGAAATTTTTTCCACATGTTTTCAAGTTAGTGTACTACATGTTCTCATGTCAGGTTACAAGTGTCAAAAAAAAATTTCAAAAATTTGGTACTTGTACTAGAAATGACAATTTTGAGCATTTTTGGTGAAAACATAGTCATAGAACTTTGGAGGTTAAGTTCTTTTTGGTGAAAAAAAGGCCTTGGAACCTTAGTGGTGAAAAGTATTCAAATATTTATACATATTTTTTTTTGTTCATTAATTCTATATATATCATGAAATTCAATACTAACTAAATTGTATAATTTAAGCAATATTCATAAAACCAATGCTATTAAAGACAATAATAAGGCAAGCTTTGGTAACATGAAGAAGTTGCAATGCACAAATCTTTTCAATGACATGTTGTTGACAAACATGATTTTTGGTAATATCCCATTCGACAGAATGATTCTTAGCTTTGATTTGTTTTGCTACTTGTAACATTTCAATCTGTAACGCCCCAAGTATACACTTTATATTGGTTAAATTTCTTTTGGTACCATCCTCAATTGTTTGCATATCAAAAGGATCTTTATAGAACTGAAAACTAATAATATTCTCAAGAAACATAATTGGTAAAGTAGACTAAAATTTCATTCCACTCAACCTATAGAATGGGTGATATACAAATGTAAGCATTTTCAAAGTTAAAGTATAGAAAATAGATAATTTATTTGAATAAAATAAGTATAATTTATTTGAATAAAATAAATATAATTTATTATAAATAATTCCACATATTCTATACAACAATTGAAGACCACAAAATTTAAGTTATTTATAATAATTGAAAATGATATTAAATCCTTATAATGAGATATAAAGTCAAAAAAATATATACTAATTTTGATGATCATATTTTTGAATCCAATATTATCCGCTATAGAAGTAAATATTGTATATACCCAAAATTGCATATCTCCAAAAATTCTTCTATCTACTATATTAATGTGGAGATCAATAATAGTAGTAGAAAATTGGTTGGTATAGATAATAGAAATAACTTTAGAGAAGATAGAAACATGTGACCAATTAGATCAATTGCTCAAATGTCTTTTTGTAGTTGTTTTCAAGGTCTACGCAAGTTGTATTTTTTACTAGCAATGTAGAGACAAATTCAATTTTTAACCCCTAAAGTCCCATTGTCCCTACGGAGGACAAAATGGATTTTGGGCAGGTTCCTATGTGCTCAATTTTTGGTGAAACTTTCTGAAACTTTTCCATAAGATAGAAAAACTCATTAGCTTTTTGGGAATGTAATTTTTATTTCAATCGGTGCCCGGGAGCAAAAGTTATGCTAAAATAACTTCAAAACAGGGGAGACCTGGCAGCAAATCCATAAAGAATTGAAATAAATTTTTTCATTATTTTTTTCTAATAGATTATATTTTTGTCTAAATAGGAAGCTTGGATTTATTCCATTTGGATTTGTGATGTGAAAGTTATAGAGTTTCTTGTTTTGCGGGCAATCAAAGCATCTTCTTGAAAAAAACTTTTTCTTTCACTTTGAATGCTGAAATCTTTCAATCCATACAGTCAAACATCACAAAATTTTTACCACATGATCTTAGAAAAGTGTAATACAAGAGCTTACGGTTAGCTTCTAAAAAAAAATTTTGATTTCTTAGATAAAAGCAACAAAAGTAGCAGTTTTGAGTGATTTTTGACAAAAAAATCAATCTAGTATAACATTTGATCATGATGGGTATAGTTTGTGATTGTTTCTGGGTATTGTATAGACTTTTTTGGAACAATCATAAATGAAAGGTGGTTCTAACACTTTTAGAACATCATAACCACTTGATACTTTGCCAAAGGAATATAATGTGAATTGTATATATTGATTTTTACAATTAAATGTCTTTATGTGGGCAATAAAATAATTAAATTATTTCACTAGTGACATGTTATTTTACTTAACCCTTGAGCGCCCCAACACCCCAAATGTGGCCTCCTACTATTGGGGTTGTGACATTGGGCGTCCCAAGGTCACCGGACGTCCTGGACAGATGGGCAAACCGAACCGGACGGACAAACGGTCCAGACACTTCATGCACCGAATTTTTTCCAATTAAAAAAAATTAAAATGATTTACCTTCACTATTTGACGTGTCAATCTACGCTGGAACCTGGGCGTGGACGCTAAAGGTGGTGACGTATGGTGCGAGCGATAACGTCGTTGCTTGGGCGCGGACTGAGATGGGCGAAAACTTACCAGCATCGGGCGGGGTCGTATGGATTAGGGCGGAGACGTTTTCTCTTGGGCGCGGACGTAACTAAGCGGGAATTTATAATGTCCAGGCGCAAACTCCTGAGAAGGAGCGGGGACTGTAATTCTCTGGGCGCGGACTTAGTCGGGCGGTAACTTGAGTCTTTGTGCGCGGACGTATAGGTCCGGGAAGAGACGTTATCGTGCGAGTGCAAACGTAGACGGGCGGTAACTTATAATGTCTGGACGTGGACTCTATTGGGGCCGGGACTTGTAAAAAGTGGGCGCAAACTCAGTTGGGCGTGGGTGATCCTTTTCTGGGCGCAGACGCATGTGTGCGGGCGAATACCTTAATATTCTGGGCGTGGACACAGTCTATTGTGAATGCAGCCTGTCCTGGGCGCGGACGCAATTGAGCAGCAACCTATTTTGACAGGGGCGGGGACGCTGTGTCCCGCAGGTTGAAGTCCTGTCTTGTTTGGAGTGCTTACCTCCGTTTTTTGGGGTCTAACTTCTAAGAAATTGTTCTAAATGAAATAGAAATTCAAGATTTTGGTAAGTTGTTTCAATTTCTTGCAGAATGGTAAGCGTACAATTTCAAATTAGATCATGTATAAAAATTAACCCAAAAAGATCACTTATGGATTGCAATATTAAATATTTTAATGTTTTCGCATGAGGGTGTTTGAGGTTTGAAAATGATTGATTGAAAATGACCGAGATTTCCCGGAAATTTTGAAAAGAAGAATCTTAACCAATCATTACCAAAAATGGGATTTTTGATGTTAAAAATAGGCCGCAAATATAGTTTTCCAAAAATATAAACTACTAAAATCAAGAACTTAGTTAGGATTCACTTACCTCCACAGTATTATCGACACAATAATTAGTTGCCTCGAGCATTTACTTAGGGCTTAACCAATTCATGGGTCTTCATGATAAAAGAATTAGAAGTTTCAAACGTATAATTTAATAATATATTATTTTCAATATGTCAAATAAAAATTGTGAAATATAAAGCATGTAATATTCTATGTGGTTTGCAGTTGCATTCAATATGCATGACACATTTAAAAATAAGACGCATGCTCTCATCATTGTGATAACCAGGATTACTTATAGATTTTATACATTGCAAAATAAAATAACAATACAACCATGACACATTGATTCTATGGCTACAGATGTAATTGTTTACTAAATGTGTACCCACATACTTCCTTGACATGTGGACTTCTGCGCTGGTTATCAAAAGAACATTCCAACCCTTTCTCTTCATCTTGCATCTTTCTTTCAAGTGCTGAAATTGTCTTCAAGATCTGGTGCTGGTTGCATTGCATTATTCAAACGATTTGATTTGCGGACTTCCTACACAGAGGGCCCCGCTCGATGAGCACTTGGAATACGTACATCATCGTCTTGTGGTGCCTCATCACAGTCGCAATAAACGTTGTTGTCATCTGCGTCGTCTACACCATCAAAATAGAATGGATCGTCGGCAGCATATGAGGTCTGATAGCCCTCAACCTCGAAATTTTCATTTCGAAGCTTAGCAACTATTCTTCCACGTCCACGATACAAGTTCACAAACCTCTTGTGTCGTTTCGCAGTAGGGTCTGTGCCATCAGCCTCTACAGTCGGTCCCCATCGACCTCCGGAAATCATAGATGCAGTGGTCATCAAAGTGGGGTCCGGAGTGTACGTTCGGGTGAACGGTTCTATCAATACGCCAGGGCGTCTCACTCTAATTCTCTGGATAGGGTTTTTAGGGGTGTGTGTGACGATGATGCTTTGCCAGTGTTCTTTCCTCCGCAAAAACCACAAGAATGCAACACATATTGACCCATGGCGAGATCGCGAGGGATTTGAGGGGGTCTTCCACCTCTGGTAGTATTAGAAATGTTCTCCACCGTCAATTCAGCATTCCCTATAGAGCCTAATCCTTCTCCAAAATGTCTAGAGGTAGGGTTTGGAGTTCTAGTAGCACATGAGATAGAAGGTGCACCTCTCGGCCTCGTCCATGACCAATGATAGGAGTTGTAAAAGAGGGTGGGGCAGTAGCACTAAATTGTGTTTGGAGAATGTCATCATTTTCCACACGCTCAGGGTCAAAACGCCTCCCAACATGCCTCCCAACACGCCTCCCAACACGCCTCCCAACACTAATGTTCAATTCATTTGTTGCATCTGTACGCGCCATTCTCGTACCTCCGATGTTTGTACCATGGTGCCTTGTTTTGGATATGTTGTCACTGGCTTGGCCTCCCACCCTGCCAAGTCCCCTACTACCGTTGCCATTGTGGGTAGACCCTTCATTGTTTTGAGTTGTACGGTTCCTCAAATTCCCTCCATTCCCATCATTGTAGTCATCTCTATTCCCTCCATTGTTTCCTCCCTTAGGCTCTTCCATCTCTTTGTCTTCCGCATCTTTTGCTTGCATTGCAGCAAATGCGTGATTAGGTTCGTTCATTGGGACGGGGCCAAGAGCATCTGGATCGGAATCCTCCAAGAGCACATTTGCGTCATACCAACAAACTGGATTGGCCCTTGGTTTCTGACGAAGGACATGGCTATTGGTATAGATGTATACTAAAGCTTTGGCCTTATCCACTGTCAAGCAATTTCTGCTCCTGTTGTGGATAAAGGAATACATACTCCAATTCCTTTCACAAGAGGATGCCGAACATGTAAGGGATAGAACACGCACTGCTATTTTGGATAAGGCCCAATCTGCAATCCGGTGCCACCATTGGTAGGGAAGCAAACTGCTCTCACAAATGTTGGGTGATTCTTCAAGGCTGTATGGTCCAGTACCTTCTTCGTATTCAGTTAGTTCCGCCATGACGTCATCAAAACGTACACCTACCACATTCTTTAATTTGTGGACAACCCGATACAATGCACATAGCCCAGCTCCGTCTTCTTTAAGCTGCGGATGGTCCCTGATGTATGGATTCAACAACGCACCTGCATAGTGAAGATCAGTAAATCCAAATTTCCATCTATTTTGGAAGGTTATCTCCAACTTGTCAGCTAAGGCGTCGGGTAGGTTGAAGGGTGGCTCTCTCAATGAAAACACGTGTGCCCTCAAATTGTGCATTGTAAGCCATGCCTTGCCCATGGCTAGTTCTCGGCCATCAAACACGCGCAAGGCCTTCAGCAAGTTTTCCACTATAAATACATAATCTCTGCATTGCTGCCAAAAATCCAACTCTCTAATGGTATGGACCATATGGCCTGCAATGGTAGCTGATTGCGGACCGTTTGGTACATCCCGTAACCCCACTACGTAATTCTAAACACGTGGGTGTAGTATCAAGGCCTCTAGTGCAGTCCTCAATAGAACCAACCATTGCATCATCAGGAAGTTTTAGGCAAAGCGGGTTTCGGCGGGCACTAAGAGCTGCTTGTTCGGACTCAACTCACAAAAAGTGGACATTGTTGTATGATGGCCCCTAATGTACTGGCACAGCTGTTTTGCCCGGGCAATTAATTCCTTGAAACCATTGAGTTTGGCCCAATCCTCTAGCAACAAATCTAGTGCATGCGCCATACAACCGTGCTAGAAGATATGTGGATATGTGAAGATAACATTCTTCACTGCTCCAAGCATGTTTTTGGCGTTGTCCGTACAAATTTGGATTATATATTTGGGACCCACTTTATTGATGAAGGCTTTCAATTGGTCTGATATATACGTCATGGTCTTCAGTTGCCCAGAAGTGTCTATTCCAAAAACACATCACCAATGGGACAAGACATCATGACGTTTATGAGGGGCCGATTATTGACATTGTCCCAACCATCAATGCACAGCGTGACCCCATAATTCTTCACAGCAAAGGCCATTTTTACTTTGATCTTGTTCTTGATTTGCAATCTCTTGGGTTCAATCAAATGGGTCCTAAACTGATGGTATAAAGGTGGACTGTATTCGAAGCATGCTACGGAGGTTGCCCTCACCATCGCGATGAATGCTGGATTCCTTGCCACACTGAATGGCACATTCGCTTCATAGAAAAAACTTGCCCACTTTTCATCCAACTCCTTCTTCTTTGCCATGTTTAGGGCATCTTCCATGCGTTGTTGACGTACTGGCCCAGATCTTATTGAATTTGAGGCAATGTGGCTCATAGATCGCTGCGGAGGCTCAAATGATTTGGGTGGTTGACTAGCATCTGTCGCCCCTCCCCCTCTTGTTACTTCATTTTGAGTGGACTAGCTTGAACTTGCTATGAGAGCAACTGTGCTTGGAGCGCTCGGATCTGACTGCATGTCTCCTACGTTTTCAACATTCATTCGTTGAGGAACAAAGTTTGGACAATTGGCAAATTGATGCCGCACGGCCCAAGGCAGTTGAGAACACAACGACTTATCCGACTTGTGTTTGTACCCAAAATGCGCAAAAGCCCGCTCCCGTTTGTAGCTAAATGTGTTGTTGCAGAAGAGGCAAGTCACTTTACTTCCATCATCTGAGAAATCGTACCACGGTTTCCACTCCCTCGTTTGTTTTCGTAAGGTATCCATTACAGCTCCGAGTAAGTGCAAAATAGGATGTTTCAACAAGGGTTTAGGATTCTTCCATGCCTTCAAGGAGTAAGTGCTAGTAACAACTGTTAGCGTCGGTCGTCTGCTTGAACTGATTTTGACATTACCTTAGCAGAAAATTGGGGCAGTCCTCCACCCACTATCTCAATCAACCCAGGAACTCAAAATGAACACCTGGAAAGAGGCATGGGCGGAAGACAAAGGGCCTCTTGTTGCCCCCTTTGCTTTTATACAAGATTGTTGTAGTGGCGGGGACCTAGTGAGTATAGGCGGAGACTTGTTATACGGGTGTGAATGTTGCAGGAATAGGCGCAAATACTATTGGGCTTGGGCGCGGACGCAAGCAATCAGGGCGCAGACGTGAGACGGTCCAGCGTGGATGCAAGGCATGGGTGGGGACGTTATTGCAGAAGTCCGCGACTAGATACATATCCGGGCGGGGACGTCCGCGCTTGGATAGTGTGATTGGGCGGGAACAGAGTGCTCGCCAGGGCCCCTAAGTACCCGCCTAGTCCAGACACGTTCCCCAATGTCG
This sequence comes from Neckera pumila, assembly GCA_963969595.1. Lineage (NCBI taxonomy): Eukaryota > Viridiplantae > Streptophyta > Bryopsida > Hypnales > Neckeraceae > Neckera > Neckera pumila. Next base: position 7,096,000 of record OZ018418.1, read on the forward strand.
ATCGATCAATTCAAAAATCTTGGAATTCGCTCTCGGGATCCATGTTGGGGCTTTGGACCTTAATATTGCAACCAGCACTCGTCACGTCCATTTCACTACTTCCAACCTTCCTTCCCAATAAAAAACAATTGCACTATTTCGTAGTTGAGATTTGTTCTTAGCAGTCGCAAAAATCTTGAAGTAGTATGTTCCAATCTAATGAGGCTAAGATAAATGAAACCGTTGATGTTCTTTGTACAATGAGGCCTCGTGATAAGGGGAGGGCTCGCAAATGCAAAGCATCCAAAAAGCGCTTACATATTCTATTTGATCCAAATAAGCTTGCCTTTGCTGGTTAGAAAACCAAACCGCAACCTTGGACCAAAAAAACGTGTGACAAATACATTGATTAGTGTCACATAGATAAAGTATTTCCACACAATGAGCATAAAAAACACTGCAAGCCCAAGGTAGCCAACCTGCACTATTGCAAGGACCCAGAGTTCCTTGAAAGATGCATCCAAGTACATTAGCACTTGTATCGCACCGTGTATGTAGTTAGGAATGAATGTAGCCTTGCCATCTGGTGTATGGTGTATGCAGAGCAGAAACTACTTCGTCGTGTAGATTGGTTTACAATAAAGACTACTTCAACACAAATTGTGAAAGCTCCAGAGAGCATTGAGATCCTACATGAACAGAAGTATAGCCATGGAGGCTTGTCTAAGGCAAAACATGATGTAGAATACCTTGCAGACGCATTGATAGAATGGTCCAAAGATTCAGATGTTGACCTCAAATCTGGATGCACAAAGGAGGAGAGGGATGAAATATTGCTTAATCTAAGAGACACTCAACTTCAATCTTATTGGGACTCTTTGGTAGAACCGGGAAGCATTGAAGGTATTCATATCGGAATGGAAGAAACAAAAATTATAGCAACGTAGCTGGACCATCATCTGAACTACTTGAGAACTTCCAGGAACAACTCGGGGATCTTGATAGGTGGAACCAAGTTGGGCAAGTATGTTCAGGAGATGGAACTAAGTTGGAGGCTCCCATGATGACAAAAGGGTTATTACATTTGGTGGACGCAGAAATAGGGATGTCCAACTTAGACAAGGCTTCTTTATTGAAGATTATTGAAGGCCTAAAGGGCGAAGTTTCACAACTTCGTCGGGAGAAGGAGATCATACAAAAAGAGTTCAACATTAAAGAAGAAGGATATGAAAAGAAGATTGAAGACTTTGAGTGTGCCCACCGCCATATTGATGAAGCTTGACCTCTTTGAATTGACTCGTGAACAATGCAGTTAAGGCGTTAGTGAGATACATTAGGGTCATAGGGTCATTGTATATTTGTTTATACAATAAAACCTAGGACTGTTCATGATCCAAAGATTCTTCATGTATTCATGTACAAACATTGTATGCTCTTTGGTTGTAATTTGAAGCTTCAATGACAAGCCCTTTTCTGCAAGTCTAAGATCATAATCGTACCTATAACCTCACGTTCCTTATGTTGAGTGTGATGGTCTACAAATGCACTTTTTTCAATTGTATACAACCACTAATTAGTGCAATGAATTATTTAAAAGCACAAAGCACATTAGCACAAGATAGATAGGTTTAGAAAAGTAACCAGAAATTTGATTGTTTTAAATTAATATGTTTTTGAATATTACTTTTAATCATAGAAAATTTAATTTTACAAAGTATATTCACTATATTGCCGACATCATCACTACTAAAGGGAGAGCACTTCCACCTTTTATTTTATTTTTATTTGGACTTTTGGAGCACGTGACTTCAACTTTTTTCTTAAAAGGCTTCATAAATGGTATTGTTGGTATTTAACAAGTGAGTGGTTCATGAGGATACCTTTCTACCATTAACATTTTTAAAAAATTCAAGCAAAGGATTCTCTCTTTACAAGGATTTAAAATTTTCATTGTTGGGATTTCAAATCAAAAAAATTGGAAGGGACACCCTTCAAACAAACTTGCACAGTCCAGTGCAGAGAGGGATTGCATGGATTGAAGATCAAGGGGAGAAGGTGGCTTATAGCGTGGTGATCTTGGGTGGTTTATGGGATGACAATGACCATGGGGAGACAGTCAAATACACTGTCTAGGGTGGAAACGATTACAAAGATGACAAGCGGCAATTGGAGGATCAAAAGCCCCAAAAAGGGAACAAAGCTCTCATAAATGCCTACAAATGTGGGAGACCTGTTCGTTTGGTTAGGAGCCTTGATGTGGACTATGGGTCTAAGTAAGAGTAAGCTCAAATAGCAAAAATGTTTACAACTTTGACCTAAGAAACATAATTGAGTTTGTCCCAAAAGACTTAATGTGCATAGTTTGAAGTTTATTTCTATCACAAATGAAAACACACATCTTTTGCGAGTCATCAAACTGATCAACACTCTCTTCTTGCACGTGGAAACAACGTCCAAGACACTTGAGATACTCATTTCTTGAGACTCTTGAGACGTTTCCACATTTCAGTGTGTTGTACGCGTAATCTAGGCGTAAGTATCCTTAACAGAAAAATGTGCCAAGATAACACGAAATATCGTCCCAGGGAATTTCCGGATTTTTATGTAGCATATTCTAGATATCCGATTTTTCTATCTTTCTTTCTTCTCACTTACTTACTCTTTTTCCGGATCCTTTCACAATCCGGATCATAAACTATCCGGAATCCGGTTTACATCTCTTCTTCCAATCCGGTTTTCAATACCTCTGTTTTACCTTCAGAGGGTCCACTAGTTGATTTTTGAAGGGGGTAGGGACTTCACCACCTTTGTTCTCCTACAATTCTAACAAACACAAATAAAAACACTCGAGTACTCAAAAGATTGCAGCAAGACGAGAAGATCCGGATCCTTACAGCTTCCGGATGGTAACTCCGGATAGCAGGTCACTCAGGAATACTTCACTCCCCCTTACTACAATGACAGATCTCAGAGTCAAGAATAAGTATGGAGGTGTGATCTTTCTAGAGGTTAGATAAATTTCTAAGGTTGGCAGATCTTCTGGACAAGTGGAGACTTCCTCGGACGGGTGCTTACCTCCGCACGGCTTGACAACCGGACTCGCTTCCCCGCTACTCTCAGATCCGGACTACTCTTATAGTAATTTAAAGACACAATGAGCAGCTCTTAAGTATATAATCCAACAACATTACAATAGCACACTCCTGACTTAGACCGTATTCTCCTAAACCCGGATTCCTCCTCACCCGTCCTTTCCTTCCAACACTCAAACCACTGGTCAGCACAATCCGGATACACTGATAGAATGAAAATGCATACCCGAGGGCTTAGATTTCGAAAAGGGAATGAAATACAATTGAATATCAACTAGGAGGGAATGAGGGGCAACTAACTTGCCCGCCCTTAAAAACCCAAAACAAAACCAAAGTCAACACCCTAAAAACAAAAAAGGGTAGCCTACAAACCAGGGCAACCTCACATACACACCAAGGAGATCCCGAATAAACCGGGAAGTCCTTATCCCTAAACTTCCGGAACCCGGGCCCACGCTTGGAATCCGGTTCCGGCACAAAACTATCTAAATCCTAATCCACCTCTACAAGTAGTCCCCTTCTAACTACTTGGTCACCCGAGATTTCTTTGAACTCCCAGCTCCTTGTTTGGCTATTGTTTTCTTGGAACCCTTCGCTGGCGTCATCTTGGCGGCTCGAGGCGGATTCTGCCGGGTCGCAGGGGACGTCTCCTCCTCATCCGTATCTTCCTCAGACTCAGTAGCTGACTCAAACTCACCAGATTCGGATTCTTCAATCTCCTGCTTCGTTGGCTTCTTACCTTCCGGTTTTCGCTTCTCAAACTTCCGGAGTTTCAGTTGCCTTTCAGGTTCCACCATCTTGAATTCTTCATCCGGATCCGAGAGTTTGGCCTCCACTATTTCTGACCTCGTGTTCAGCCGGGTTTCCGGCTTGAGTTCCGGTCTCGCCTCTGGAGCCGGATCTCCTAAGTCAATCAATTGTGTCCCCCATGCTGGTGACTGTTCCGACATATGAGGGAATTTCTCCGGGTGCTCTCTTGCCTGGTTTATCGTCCCCATACCTTCTAAGAGATCTCTCCGGATTGGCAACCTCTGCCCAGTCTTTCCGGATCCTGCCGGAGACTGTAAGGAAGGACTAAAAGTACTTACCGTCCCCCATTTTTGGAAATGACTCGAGGAAGGTACCTGGGGCATCTTGAACAGAGACTTCAAACCTGGGTCTTCTTTTATTCCGGAAGTTCCGGCTCCATACTTGGCCAAGGATTCCATGAAGATATCCGGAAGTAACACAAAGTCGTCCTTGGCCACATCCAGAGGACTCAACAATTACCGCATCTCGTCCAAAACGATCTTCATCTTGGCCTCGTAATTGACCAGGACTTGCAGCACTCGGGATCTGGTAACAATGCCGTTGTTCTCGAGTTTCTTCGTGTAAAGCGCTGACCGGATGATCTGATGTTTCGGTTGTTCTACCAACCCCTTCAAATCCCTGACGAGCTTCAAGGCATCCGTCTCCTTCTTCCGGGCTAAGATCGACTGTCCCTCCGTCCAGTAGAACTTGTTCTTGTAGTGATCCCGTTCCGCCTTAAGCATTGCAATCTCCTTGTCCTTCTCTTGGAGTAGTACCGGATCAGGTCTCTTCCGGAGTTCGTTGAAAATCTGATCCATCTCAACATTTAACTCGCTGGCGACGCCCGTGATCACCCCTGCCATCTCAGCGTGCATCTTCCGGCACTGCACCATCCATCGGGTTCTGGCCTCATAGAAGTCGGATACATCGGAAAATTTCGGCGATGGCTGGATCAGGGACGGATTCGGTTTCGATACGTCCACCCTCGTTCTTCGTGAGTCCGGATTGGTTACCTTATGTCGCTTTTTCTTCTCCAGCGGCTTCGGTTCCGGATCCTCTTCTTCTTCTTCTTCTTCTTCTTTTTCTTCTTTTTCTTGTGCTGCTTCTCCCGTCGGCTTCAACTCTTCTGTGAATCCGTACTTCAGGATCTGCATTCCGGTCTTATAAGCAACTTGTTTCGGCGGGGTCATGAAATCATAATGATGATACATGTGGAACAAGTAAGTGCTGAGCGGACTCTGCTTGGCCTTGTCGACAGCCATCGCCATCTTCCTGACCTTCTGGTGAATTATGGTCGCCCAGTTCACGACCCGACCTTCGGGTGCTCCGAAAATCGTATTCGCCACTGTAATCGTAACTCTGGTTGGCTTTTCCGGATAAACGATGGGGATCAGAAAGTTCAGTAACCGTCTATGGCGCTCATCTATACAGTCACTAATGCTGAAACCCTCTTTGTGATGTGGCGGTTTCTTGAACTTTCCCTCATAAAACTTATCCGTTTGGGTCGCATTTCCGGATCCGGACTGCTTCAACCCGTAAGTGTCCGCCCACATCCCTTCCGTCCAAGAGGCCCATTGACCCCTTGTCGTCGGTTCGAACTGGTTTGGCGTTCCCATAACTAACTCACGAAGAAAATCTTCACTCCTAATTGTCCAGGGGTGGCGGATGAACCCAATACACCCTAGTTTGAAGAGATCTTCTTCTAACACTAAGCGTTCACCGGAGGCAGACGGAATGATTAGGTACAAGAGTTTCACAGAAGGAACAGTCTTCTACCCCTACGTCGACGATTCCGCCATCTTCCTGACCTACAATCTGGTGCAATCGGCACCTTCCTTTCCTTTTCTCCCTATCTGGCCTAACTCACCACTCTTTCACTCTTCTAAGAGAAACGCGCTCCAAAACCTGCAAGTACACACACACCTCCTCGAGCGGAAGAAAGAGGAAGAAAAACGAGAAGGCCATCCGCTTAAGTACCCGGCCAGTGACCGACCCCCGTTGGGTCGGCCATTTAATGCGCCGCTATTGCAAACGGATTCCTAGTTTTCATAGGCCGGACCCCTAGTTCGTAGGTTGCCGGAATCCGGATCCCATTCCGGTTTCCGGAATCCTGCTAATGTCCGTTTCTTACCTATTCTACAAGTTTTTATAAGCCGGAACTTCCTGACTACCTAGTTTCCACTAAAAGTTCCGGTTTGCGGCTCCACTACTACAAATTTTTGAAAATATTTACGGAATTGATCCTAAACTAATCCGGATTTCTAAATGTTGATATTGCGTGTTCCCACACAGTGTCTAACGACGGTTGATCTTTAAGCCTCTTCAAATCGAATGTGTACACCTTGTGACCATCTTGTCCCACCTCAAGGTCATAACCATCCACCCTATACAATCCATCATAGGTATAGATTTTGTTCCATGCTCAAGGATTCCACATTCACTCCCGAAGCCATTTGGTTTTCGAGAGTGTCCGGGCGCAGACTTAGGAAGGCGCGGACTCAAGACTTTCAAAATCACTCCCAGAAACCAATTTGTTTTTGGGAGTGTCCGGGCGCGGACGCAAGGATTTCAGATTCACTCCTAAAGCCATTTGATTTTTAAGAGTGTCTGGGCGAGGACGCAGGGAGGCGCAGACTCTAGGCTTTCAAAATCACTTCCGAAGCCATTTGGTTTTCAGGAATGTCTAGGTGTGGACGCAGAGAGGCGCGGACGCAAGGATTTCAAATTCACTCTCGAAGTCATTTGGTTTTTGGGAGTGTCCGGACGCAAACGCAAGGATTTCAGATTCACTCTCAAAGCCATTTGATTTTTGGGAGTGTCTGAGCGAAGACGCAAGGAGGTGCGGATGCAAGGATTTTAGATTCATTCCCAAAGCCTTTTTGTTTTCGAGAGTATCCGGGCGCGGACGCAAGGAGGCGCGGACTCAAGACTTTCAAAATCACTCCCGAAAACCGTTTTGTTTTTGGGAGTGTCCGAGCAAAATCACTCCCAAAGCCATTTGGTTTTCGAGAGTATCCGGGCGCAGGCTCAGAGAGGCATAGACTCAAAGATTTCAGAATCACTCTCGGAATCCATTTGGCTTCAAGAGTGTCTGGGCGCGGACACAAGGATTTCAAGACGCAGGCTTAGTTCTGGGGCACAAACTCTAGGGCGCGGACCTCAACATGGGCTTGGACTCCTGGGCGCGGACTTATGGACGAGCAAGGACTCAAGGGCGTGGACTTAGGCAAACAGCACCTTGGGACTGTGACTTTGACTTTGGCATGGGATTCTTCCTCTCCATTCAATGTAAATTGCATTTATTTGTTGCACTTTGCCTCTCATTTCTGTTCCCTTGTTTGTATGATGAAATATCCAAATGAATAAAGTTCACCTACTCAACTTTCCAAAAGAATTCAAAGAAAAATTATACTTTCATGGCCAACAATACATGTGTTGTTTTTTCACAAGCACTTGCTAATGTAATTATTGAATTAGAATAATGAAACACATGGATTTCCAATTTGAAGCCATTGCCTTCATATTGTTTGACTTTTAGGGAATACTACTCTATTTCTTTTCAAGTAGTTATTCATTTAATTGTTGAATTTGGAAAGAGAGAACTAAAACAATGGCTCTATTAACATTGTTTTGGAGCAAAGGATTTTATTCCTTAATGAACTTTTATCCATTTCATTGTTGGAGTTTGATTCTTGTGAATAATTTTGTAATTGTCGAAATTAGCAAGAACAGTTTGGTGGCAAAGCACTTCTCTCTTTATTAATACATTTATTTATCTCTTTTAGCGTGGTACAAGGGCGTGTCTCCACAAGGCTTTGGAAATTTCATTGTCGGAAATTGCAAGAGAGGTTTGGTGGACAAGCAATTCTACCATTTTTTTTTATCTTTAAGGGAATAAGGGTAGCCACTCCCAATGATGAAAATCTTAATCACTCCCTCCTCATTTTTTTTATTGTTAAGGGTAGCCATTCCGAATGGTGAAAATCTTAATCACTCCCTCCTGGTTCCACTCCCTCCCCATTTTTTTTGTTTTTAAGGGTAGCCACTCCCAATGTGGTGTCACCGTGAGGCCTTGGAAATTTAATAGTAAGAATTAGCAAGAAAGATTGGGTGGAGAAGCATTTCTAACCTTATAAATTTTTTTTCTTTTGGCGTGGCACAAGGGGAGGTCCCACAAAGATCTTGGAAGTTTAACTATCGAAAGTAACAAGAAGTGTGGTCGTAAGAAATAGCATAGTGTTGTAAGAAGGCTTCAAAAGTTAATTCTCTAAATAAGCAAACATGGATAACATATCATTAAAACACCATTGAACGATATGGATACATATTTTTTGGAAGCAGAATAGGAAAGGGCTATTTCCTCAAAACCCTCTTAACCTTGAATTGTTCAAGTACAGAAGAAGACATATAGAGGTAGTTACTTCAATAATTGCAATAATCAAGGACGTTAGGATTTATGATTTTCAGGGTTTTAGGATGTTAGGATGTTAGGTTTCAGGGTTTAGGGTTTGGATTTGGATTCGAGCCGGACGTCTAGGGTATGGTTTCTGAAAGTATTTGGATGCGGACGCATGGCGCGGACTTAATGTCGAGTGTGAACCCTAGGGCGCGGACGTAATTCTCTTTTGTGGTCTAGTGCGCGCGGACGTGGACTCCTAGGCGCGGACTCATGTACACATTGCAATTGAAGTAATGGTCCAAAAGAAAATATCATCTTTTATTTATGGGTTTGTTATAAGTCGGATTTATTTCTTCATATGAATTTATCCATTTTATTTTAGAAATGAATGAATTAGTAGGGAAGAATTTTAAGTATTAATTATTGGAGTATAGAAAATGGAAAAAAAATATATGTTTTCTTACCATCAAGGGTTAGGAGCAAAAATCAGGCCATTACAATTTTAGAAGGCTATTCATTTGGTAAAACAAAAAGAATTGAAGGAAACTTTTTAATGAATAATTTTTTTGGTTATGAAAGATTGTGTTTTTGTCTATGTTTGAAGCTTTGATTCATTTTATTTCGACTCGTAATGTGAACGATATGGAAACTCTTGTTTTTCTGGTAATGTCTGCATCTTTTTTAAAAAACAACTCACAAAATTCATTTTTGAATGAAATCTTAAAATTATTAAAAAGAAATTTGTAAGGAAAGGGTTTAGGGTAGACTTTGGAAGGACAGTCTTACCATTGGGATTATGGTGTTTCAATTCTATGTATTCAATTTTTGTTAACGCATTTTCTTGTTTCATTCAATCTTACTATCTTAGACCTACTTCGACTTGCTAATTTTTTGATGAAAACATGTCCACAATGGTGGTGCTTATTTAAATTCTATTTCGTTCCCTCGTTGGCTACAATGCTATATGCTTGAAAATATTCATCACATTTGGAATCGTCCAACTGAATGATAAAAAATAGTAAGTACATAGTAGTAGAGAAATGTTTGAAATTCTAAATGGTAAATAGTTTTATTATAAAATTAAAAAATGCCAATCCTAATGGTTGCAATGTTGTAATCAATAATTGCCATTGTAGGATTTAATTTTTTTTAAAGAATATTGAAAATTGAGTAAGAAGAAGGAGCCGAAGGACTGCAAAATTTATTGTACAATAGCCACTAGGCAATAGGGAATCCATAACTGCCCTTAAACTAAAAAACTTCATAACTTTTAACTTGTTCATCAAAATTGAATGATTAAAAGCTTTTCCTATATATATGCAATTGTATATAATCAATTTCCAATTTTTTCTTTTTTCAAAAAGTGATTTTTAGATATCTCTCTCCATCTGCTCAATTACACCAGAAAATAATGTATAAGGCCGTAACTTTTGACTGAGATTTCCAAATGTCCTGGAATTTAGTGCATATGAAAAATATTCTTGGCACACACCTTCAATTAAAATTTAAGCCTTAAAGTATGAAAATCTCTAGTCATACATTTGTGCACAAAAATTTTATATAGCCTTAGAAAACATGTCTGTCCGTTAGGAGGTCAACAGCTATGCAATGAATTATTTCAAAAATCCCACTTGCACATAATGAAAAGAGAAGTGTATATATATTTGATACACATCATACCATACAAAATTGGAAAAATGTATGATTTCGTCACTGTAACATTATCCGCACATCAATATATGTAGTGAATTACGATAGAAAGAAAGGACTCCACAAGTTTGTCTAAAGCCTATAGCTATGTACTTTTGTGCGATCTACCTTGATGTTCTCTACAACACCATAAAGTGCACTTAATCGATATGCATGGGGCTCTCTGCCCTACCACTAGGACCTGCTTCGTCCTCGTTTGTTCCCGCTTCTACGATGCAGTCTTCGTTCGAGCCAAGATGAAGTCGTCGAGCTCTAGACCGGGTTTGTTTTGCTGGTCCATCTTCCTCAGTATGGCCTTCAAAAACTGCAAGCCACGCATTTGTTCAAGAGCACATTTCGTCCCAGGACTATGCACGTCGAGCAAATAATCCATTGCATTTTTCTTAAAAATCTCTCTTCATTCCGATTCTGACATTTGAAGTATCTCATGAGTTCCTGGTACTTCATATCCGGACTCATCTACAACTAAAACCCCGTCATCATCAATGATACGCACTCCATCACATCCCCATTGCCATGATTTCAAATGAAGTCCAAATCAGAATTGTTTGGTGGCTTCATCTCAACGTCCATTGAAGCATTAGTAGAAGAAATTCTGTTGTCTGAGACTGAACTTGTCTTTGATAGGAATTAAGTTCTCGTACACTTCTACAACCTGAGTAGGATCGGTCTCCCAATCCCATTCTCTAGCGAGCATTGATTTCTCTCCAGAGTGATGCTTGAAATGCCAACTCCAAATAAGGTCCTGTCCTCATATATCAGAGTTATCGGGGGAATTTATTATATTGAATTTCCAATCCGGTGGCATGTATAAAACTAGGCCAAACAACTCGTACAATCGCTCATAGAAAGGAGCTTTTCATACAACGCATCGCCTACGCGTTATTGTCATACGTGCAATCTAGGCGTAAGTATCCTTAACACAAAAATGTACCAAGATAACACGAAATATCGTCCCAGGGAATTTCCGGATTATATGTAGCATATTCTAGCTATCCGGCTTTTCTATCTTTCTTTCTTCTCACCTATTCAACATTTTCCGGATCCTTTCACAATCCGGACCACAAACTATCCGGAATCCGGTTTACGTCTCTTCTTCCAATCCGGTTTTCAATACCTTTGTTTTACCTTCAGAGGGTCCACTAGTTGATCTTTTGAGGGGGTAGGGACTTCAACACTCTTGTTCTCCTACAATTCTAACAAACACAAATAACAACACCCGAGTATTCAAGAGATTGCAGCAAGACAAAAAGATCCAAATCCTCACAACTTCCGGATGGTGATTCCGGACAGCAAGTCACTCATGAATACTTCACTCTCCCTTACTACAACGACAGATCTCAGAGCCCGGAATAAATGCGGGGGTGTAATCTTTCTAGATGTTAGATGAATTCTGAGGTTGGCAGATCTTCCAGACAAGTGGGGGCTTCCTTGGGCGGGCGCTTACCTCCGCACGGCTTGACAACCGGACTCGCTTCCCCGCTACTCTATGATCCGGACTACCCTTCTGGTAGTTTAAAGACACAGTGCTCAGCTCCTAAGTCAACAATCCAACAACATTACAATAGCACACTTTCGACTCAGACCGTATTCTACTAAATCCGGATTCCTCTTCACCCATCCTTTCCTTCCAACACCCAGACCATAGATCAACAAAAATCTGGATACATTGATAAAGCCAAAATGCATACCCGAGGGCTCAAATTTCGAAAAGGGAATGAAATACAATTGAATATCAACTAGGAGGGAATGAGGGGCAACTAACTTGCCCGCCCTTAAAAACCCAAAACAAAACCAAAGTCAACACCCTAAAAGCGAAAAAGGGCTCCCCACAAATCGGGGCAACCTCACACATACCAAGGAAATCCTGAATAAACCAGGAAGTCCTTATCCCTAAGTTTCCGGAAACCAGGACCACGCTTGGAATCCGGTTCCGGAACAAAACTATCTAAATTCTAAGCCACCTTCTACAAGTAGTCCCCTTCTAACTACTTGGCTACCCGAGATTTCTTTGAACTCCCAGCTCCCTGTTTGGTTGTCGGCTTACCGGAATTCTTTGCTGGCGTCATTTTGGCGGCTCGAGGTGGATTTTGACAGGTCGCAGGAGACGTCTCCTCCTCCTCCGTATTTTCCTCAAATTTTGAGCCTGATTCAAACTCACCAGACTCGGAGTCTTCAATTTGTTGCTTCACTGGCTTCTTGCCTTCCGATTTCTGCTTCTCAGACTTCCAAAGTTTCAGTTGCCTCTCAAGTTCCACCATCTTGAATTCATCATCCGGATCCGTGATCTCGGCCTCCACTATTTCCGTCCTTTTGTTCAGCCAGGTTTCCGGCCTGGGTTCCGGTCTCGCCTCTGGAGCCGGATCTCCTAAGTCAATCAATTCTGTACCCCGTGCTGGTGACTGTTGCAACATATGAGGGAATTCCTCTTTGTGGTGCGGTGGTTTCTTGAACTTCCCTTCATAAAACTTATTCATCTGGGTCGCATTTCCGGATCCGGACTGCTTCAATCCGTAAGTTTCCGCCCACATTCCTTCCGTCCAAGAGGCCCACCAACCCCTTGGCGTTGGCTCGAACTGGTTTGGTGTCTCCATAACCAGCTCACGAAGAAAATCTTTACTTCTAACTGTCTAGGGGTGTCGGATGAACCCAATACACCCTAGTTTAAAGAGATCTTCCTCTAACTCTAAGCGCTCAGCGGAGTCCAACGGAATGACTAGATACAGGAGTTTGACAGAGGGAATAGTCTTCTGCCCCTGCGCTGATGTTTCCGCCATCTTCTTGATCTACAATCCGGTGCAATCGGCACCTCCTTTCTTTCTCTCCCTATCCGGTCTAACTCACCACTCTTTCACTCTTCTAAAAACATGCTCCAAAACTTGCAAGCACACACCTCCTCGAGCGGAAGAAAGAGGGAGAAAAACAAAAGACCCATGCGCTTAAGTACCCGGCCAGTGACCGACATCCGTTGGTTAGGCCACTTAATGCGCCGCCATTGCAAATGGATCCTTAGTTTTCATAGGCCAAACCCCTAGTTCGTAGGTTGCCTGAATCCGGATCCCATTCCGATTTCCGGATTCTGGCCAAAGTCTGTTTCTTACCTATTCTACAAGTTTTTGCAAGCCGGAACTTCCTAACTACCTAGTTTCTACTAAATGTTCCGGTTTGCGGCTTCACTATTACAAATTTTTGAAAGTATTTACAGAATTGATCCTAAACTAATCCGGTTTTCTAAATATTGATATTGCGTGTTCCCAAAGTTATCATCAAATTGATCAAACAAAACGGATGGTAGAGGTCCTCGCATGTGCCCAAGAGCATTCCACCTTCAGGGCCAAATGGATTTAAGCAAATGATGCACGTGGTCTTGTTTAAAACAAAGCTAGAAGGCTTTGGCCACAACAACTTTGGCTTGTTTGTGAATGTGAAGAAACAGCGTTTTCAAAATCCCAGTTGTGTTTGGATCAATCAATGGTCTTCATGTTGCCACCAACGGATTTCATTACCCAGTCTTCCCGATCAAAAAGGTCGTCTATGTGGGCCTATGATGTTAAGCCGAAGACTCTTTCCTGATTGTGCTCAAAGTAATTGTTGGCCACCTTTTTGAATTCGGCGGCCATTTGTTGGTTCTTATCGACGGTGAAGATGCATGCCAATTTCCACTGATAATATTGTGCTACCAACGCATCCAACCGACCTTGTAGCTTGACATTTTTGGCATGTAAATCAGAGAATTCTTCACTATTTTGGACCGTTTGGGCGTCCAGTAACCCTATGACTAGTACATTTGCAAAGGCATCTAGTCTGTCAAACGATAATGAATCATGTGTTGCTGACATGGATGCACCAGCATGGACCTCTGGCAGCGGTGCAAGAACAGGTTCACTGAGGCCTGTGGTGGGATCCCTCACGCCTTGTAGCACTCTATTTGTTGTATTTTCTTGAGCCAAAGATATTTCTGCGCCATCTACTTGTGAAGGCATACCTTGAGCATGCCTTCTTGGATTGCGACCCTCATTTCTCATTGTAGCAACTTCAAAAGTTTGTCGAAGTTCTTCTATGTCACATTCCCGCTGTGATAATAAGTCGCTCTTCTCCTTTAGTTTGGCCTCACATTGAGCAAAATTGACATTCAACCCGTGAATGAGGACATCTTTTTCCGTCAAGTCATTCTTCAAGGCATTGACCACATCCGTGTTAGCTTTGCCCATCGCTGCATTTGCAAGTGCAACATCCATTGTTAATTGCATGACCCTCCTTCTCTTAGTATGCTGCATCGCCTTAGGACTAGGTGGACGTGGTGGAGTACGAGTTCCATCCGAGTCGCTATCTGTCTAAGAATCATCGGTCTCATAGTTGTCAACGCTTGTGACTTGCGTCCTCAGGCTGCACAAACCACCCTTTGGATAATTTTTTATTCCCCTCGGAATAAATCCATTGGCCGGTGTCGGAATAATGACGTTGGAACCAACTTCATTCAAAGTTGACCAATCCACTCGCTTGAGAAGCTTTATTTCTGCTTGGACTCACCCTGCAATGAAAAGATTGACTTTGTTTCTTTTCACAGTGGGCTGGTTGTATAGAACTTGATACACCTCAATGCAGCAATTTTTGAATTCTTCGTCGATGCAATACTTCAAGTTTTCCTTGTGAAATCATCGGCAGAAATTGTGTTGTTTTTCTGGGAAGGCTTTGTCAATGTGGCACCACTCTATGTATTGAGCACAATTTTTGGCAATCTACGGTTCCAATACCTCCTCCCATCCTTTGAATGCAAGTTTTATTGGATTTCAAAGTACGTGTAGCCGCTTGCAATGTTTTTGTCCTGGGCGTATTCTTGTGTTGTCTCGTTTTGCTTTTGTCATCCTTGGTGGTGTCTCCGTCGCTTGTAGAATTTGGAAAAGTATGGGTATATAATAAGAAAAGACCCTACAAATCCGCCCAAGCAACCAGCTCAATGAAGAATTGGAGGACCCAGGAAGTTGTGAGGCAAGAAGTGAATGAAGGGGCAGGGACTTATATAGTTGCTGGGAGGTGCAAGCGATGGGCGGGGACTTAGTCGCGACAGGGCGTGGACGGAATGACTAGGGCGCGAACACAATCGCAGACGGGCGCGGACGCAAGGGCAAGACATGGATGTTGTCATGTCCAGGCATGGACGTAGTCGAATCTAGGCGCAGACGCAATAACATGACGCACGGACGTTGTTGCGTCTGGGCGCGGACGGAATACCAGCGCGTGGATGGATTTTTGACTGGGCGTGGACGGGTTTCCATAGTGGCGGGGACGTAAGGTGAAGAAAAAAGTGTCAGGAAAAATAAGAAAAGGTAAGTTGGAGTCTAATATAAAAAATAGGACCTGGAAAAGGAAATAAAATTTTCAACTACACCAAAGAAAGTAAGAGACCTACCTCTAAAAATAGGGTTTACCGATAGAAAAAACAAATTCACCTAAACTAAAGAGACGTAATCCAAGAAATAGGGTGTGAACAATAAGTAGAGCCCTTTA
Source organism: Neckera pumila (assembly GCA_963969595.1). Taxonomy (NCBI): domain Eukaryota; kingdom Viridiplantae; phylum Streptophyta; class Bryopsida; order Hypnales; family Neckeraceae; genus Neckera; species Neckera pumila. The sequence continues at coordinate 7,111,477 of OZ018418.1, forward strand.
CAAGAAAAGAGGGTGTGCAAAAGGAACTAAATTGTTTTACTCATTTTTCTTCATTTGACCAGCGTTTTGGCTTGGCTATTTTTGTACTTGGTTTTTTGTTTTAATGCAATAGGTCTACCATTTGTTCAATCCACCCCCCCCCCAAAAAAAAGGAAATAAAAATCTCACCTAAATTAAAGAAACCTATCCAAAAGAGTAGAGTGTGGAAGAAGAAATAAAAAATTCACCTACACCAAAGAGACTACAAAAAAAAATAGGGTGTGATGTCTAAAAAAGGTTTAATACTAACCATCCATTAAAATAGGGTGTACAAAAAGAAATTAAAATCTCACGTAATCCAAAGAGCCGTATTCAAAAAAATAAGGTGTGGAAAAAGAAATAAAATTTCACCTAAACCAACGAGAACTACTCCAAAAAATAGGATGTGAACAGTAAGAATAATTTTTTTTTCCATTAGAGTCCCTAAAATCCCCAGAATAGGATAAGGAAAAAACAAAACAATGGCACCTAAATTTAGGATACCCACTTTAAAAAAAGTGTGTGAAAAAGAATGGATTTATTATATTAACCAACGCGTCTTAATGTCTTAATTCAAACAATAAGGTGTAAAAAAAGAAATAAAAATATCACCTAAACCAAAGAGACTTATCCTCAAAAATAGGGTGTGAAAAAAGAAATATTAATGTCACTTGAACCAAATAGACATACCTCAGAAAATAGGGTATGGAAAAAAAAAGGATTATTCATATTAACCAAAGAATCTTGTCCATTAAAATAGGGTGTGGAAAAAGAAATAAAAATCTCATCTAAATAAGAAGAACCTACCAAAAAAAGTAGGTTGCAAAAAGAAAAATGAAAAATTGAACTATTCGAACAAGAATTACACACGAAAATAGGGTGTGAACAATAAGACTTTCTTTTAAATTTTCCACCAAAGTACCTAAACTAAACAAAATAGGATATTAAAAAAAGAAAAATGTCACCTAAACCAAGGAGACCTACTTAAAGAAATAAATTGGGTGTGAAACAAAATAAATTTGTTATATTAACCAACGTGTCTTAATGTGTTAATAAAAAAAAAAGGTATATTAAACAAAATAAAAATCACACATAAACCAAAAAAACATACCCAAGAAAATAGGGTGTGTAAAAGAAATAAAAATTTGACCTTAATCAAAGAATCGTATCCAAAAATATAGGGTGTCAAAAGGGAACTTAAAATTTCATCTAAACCAACAAGAATTATCCTTGCAAATAGGGTGTGAACAATAAGAATTAAATTTTTTTTCCACAAGAGTCTTTAAATTCAACAAAATAGGTTACAAAAAAAGGAAAATGGTGATTTCATCGACTGGGCAGGGACTTAATAGACAGGGCGGGGATGCCATCAATCTTCATGGACAGGGACTCAAAACCGGACGGACAAAGACTGAAAATCAAAAAGGTGGGGACGTAACCGACCAGGGCGTAGACATAGTTGGAGGGCGGGCGCACTGTTCGGACAGGCGGGAATGCAAGCTTTGCGCACGCGGCTGTTGGGCGGAAACGTATCCGGGCGCATGCGAGTTCAAGGGCGAGGTCTATATAATCCCCTCCCCACTCCACTTATCCCTTGCCAAGCCCTCTTCGGATACCTCCCATGTTAGCTCACTCAGTGGTCTAATAAAGGAGATTGGTGGAGTTTGGAGCTTGGCCCTAATAGCATACCCAATTTTTTTTTTTTTTTTTTCAACGAACATCACTTTGAATTACTCACCAATTATATACAAAGAATACAATTTCAATATGCAAGCAGAAGGAAGTGGTTCGTCTGGGAAGCGTCCGCTGCTCGTGGACATGGAGCAGATTGATGAAGAAAGACTTCCACCAACACACACGTCAATGGCGTTAGCTTCATCACAGCCTTCATCGTCATCAAGGAAGAAGAAGGCAAAAAAGCTGCAGAATCCGAATTGCCCTCCACTACAATACTAAAATGAAGCTAGACTAATATTAGTGGAGTTCTACAAAGTGCAAAGCATTGGATCGTTGGAGAGAAATTATGTGAATATGAATGTCGACGGTTACAATGGGCTGGTAGAGCATTTACGGAGCTTGACAAGAAGTTTGCTGCATCTGAGCAATTCAACAATTGCTCAGATAACTGGTCATACTTGGACTTCTTGATTAACATGGTGGTTCAGCTGACTACCAATGTTGTGGACAATTGGCGTTATTGTATGAAGAAGAAAGATGACAAGAGCAATTGAGATGAAGCAGATCTAGAATTTGTTTCAAAATTACAAATAGTTGAGACATGGTGTCAGAACTCTAGCGTAAGTCGCCATAAAACAAAACAATTGTGGAAAGAAACACAAGAAGAAAAATTCTAGATGAATGTGTGAGCGGATCGATGTATTGGCTATTACCGTCAGTGAAAGTGGTAACAATGCCAGGACGAGAGGTAGAAGGTGCGTACGGGCACGTGAGGAAGGTGTTGCTTACGAAACTTTTGAACATCTCCACCTGGCTTGAGTTTGCGAGAAAGCTCTTGAAGACCACAAATCAAAAGGCAAAACATTGCGAGATGTTGGTTGAGGCTACAGGATGTCCAGTGAAGCATCCCAGCATTATTAGATTGACATACATACATCCAAAAATAATGGAAGGCTATTTGCTTTGGTGGAATGGAGGGTCTTTAATTAATTTCCTAAGCAAATATGATTCCAAAGTTCCCAAATAAATGGAAGTGGATGACATTGTGAAGATGACGGATACCCAATTGACAATTGAGAAGTTGCAGTGGGTTGCCACATTCCGCAAAAATCGAGTGAACTTGGCACTGTCATTGCTTGTTATTGTGGAAAAATGCCACGAGGCGAACTACGTATACAACAACATATTTACATCCAATGTTTTGCTCCATTTTGCTCCTTGGAAAAAAGGTACAATATATTTGGGGATTTGTGATTGGGGACTTTCCAGCCGAGTTCTGAAAAAAGCGCCATCAAGATACAGTTACTAAAACCAGGAGGCACTGCTCCTGAGTTGTTCTATTTGTACGGAGAGCAAGGCTCAGCTAACTCGTTTGAGGTCATGGAAAAAAAACATGTATACTCTAAAGCTGCTGATGCATATGCCATAGGATGGATAGCAGCTCAAATCTGGAAACAAGACTAGGATCCAGCTTATTTTCGCAAAGATCAGTTGTGGAAATATACAAACCTACAATTGAAATTGAAAAGCCTTCAAAATGAAGATCCGCAAGGAAGGGCTTCCATCCCAGATGTTCTTGATAAATTGAGGATGGCACCGTACTACTGGAGTATGCCTGAGTGTTGTTATCAAAGACTGTAATTTCTTTTTTTCACTCTAGAAAGTTCTGCAGATGATAATTATGTTGAAAGAAAAGGTTAACGTTGTTAATCTATTATCCTTAGAGAAGATCATGTACATTTTGCCTCAGCTAAACACTGTTCTATATATAAAACTATGAATATATTCAAAATATTATTGTTTCCAATTACTATTTTTATTTTTGTTGGCATGAAGTAGAAATTGATGACCTGTGTATGTCCAAACTCTTGAATGATGCAATTATAACCCTAACTCAAACATCTGGCGCAGATAGAAGATATAAAATAATAAACAAATGTCTATTGTATAAATGTGTATGTAACTACCAAGTTTTAATCCAAAAATGCCTGGCTATAAAATGGAGGTCATCTATCATCTTCAAAAAGGCAGGGATGTAACAATGTAGCACTTCCGAAGAGGAAAATGAGCACCAGCATCCGCGCCCCAACCAAATATCGTTGGCGCCTATGTTAAAGTCCGTGCCCAATCGGACTTCGGTCCACGCGCCGACATGAGTCCGTGCCCCTACCGACTTCTGTCTGCACCCTGACATGAGTCCACGCCCGTGCCGTCTTCTGTTCGTGCCCTGACACGAGTCCATGCCCCTCCTGGCTTCTGTCCGCGCCTTGACATGAGTCCACGCCCAGATCCAATTTCCATCCGCGCCCTGACACGAGTTCGTGCCGTATTCGACTACAGTCCGCGCCCTCACATAAGTCTGCGCTCCTACCATCTTCTATCCGCGCCCTGACATGAGTCCGCGCTCTACTCGACTTAAGTCCGCGCCCACCCATAAGTCCGTGCCCCATCCTATTTAAGTCCGCGCCCTGACTTAAGTCCGCGCCCGAAGTCTGAGTTGGCAGCTAGGTAATTCCATGTCGACATTTTTTTAACTTCACATAAAGTCAACAACATGTTGACTACATTGGACGGGCAAAGCCTTAATCTGACGGGCAAACCGGACGGGCGGGCGACTTGTCCGATGTAACAACCCTGTTGTAGACGTCAATTGTGCTGTAAATAGGATGCAAAAATCATGGAATTCCGGTCCATAGATCTTCCAATCCAAACACGTGAAGAAGCATTCTCCAAAATACGTATGAGTTCAAAAATTGAAGAACATTGGGGGATTTCAACATCTCTTCAATTCTTGACATTGAAAGTCCAAAAATAATTAAATATGGCATTTTGGTAGTACACATTCCTTCTCTAGTTTTTTCACCAATAATGCAAAAGCCTTTTGTGCATCACTCTCTCTATCTTTTTTGCTAATTGAACTAAAGAATTGGAGATTTAGAAATGTTCACCACTCAAACAAGCACTTCATATATGCAAATGCTTCATTCAAGAAGCATCATAAACAAATTTTCACAAAGTACATTAAGAAGAGATGGTAAAATGAGACGGTAAGAAGAGATAATAAGAAGGCTTGGCCATTTAGAACATTAACGATGCTAAATTGTATTAGTGGCTTGGTTGACTTAAACATACAAACTGTTAAGAAGGATATTCTTACATGTTTATGAACTTTTTATTACTTTGCCATATTTTTTTAATTTTTTTCAAGCATCATTGAATTTTAATTAACTATGTAAGGCACTAACAAATCTATTTTTCAAACTTTAAGTTTGGCTGTTTGTTTGTTTATTTGTTTGTTATGTTGAGATCTCCCTAACCGTGAATTCCCTGGCCGCATGCTTGGTACCATCGAAAAGGTCTCGACGAGGAGGGGTGCACATGCTTGGTTTTGTGGCATTTGAACCTATGGTGCGGAAGTTATTGAATTTCAAAGTACTTATTAAATCAAAAAATTAGAAAGTTATTTTTACTTTGATTTTGATCGCGTTCTTGGTACTCTTGGAAAGCTCTTGGCCAGGAGAGGTGAACAGGCTCTGGAATGACGGTGTGAATGATATTGAATTTCAAAGTTATTATTATGAATTAGATAATTAGAAAATTATTTTTACTATGATTTTGGTTGTGGCAACGGCACAGGGCACACTAGTACAAACTATCGTCCCTCGAAAAGGCTTGAATCGGCTCTTTACGTTTCAACACATTGTCTTTGGTTGTCGGGAGTTTCTCTGGGAAATTGTCTGCCGCGTCACGTTGTTGGTGGGCGTTGTGGGCAGGAAGTGTCGCAGTGGAACATGTCATCGCAAGCTGTTTTGAATCGTTTCGACATTTACTATTCTATCTCGACCGCTTGTTGTTTTCCTGTCAGTGAAGAGGACTACCTTGTCTTGTGGGCTAAATAATTTGCAGATTGAAGGCAATTGTTTGCTTGCAATGTGCGTGGCTCATCTCACTGCAGTGTCGCATTGTCTTTCGATGAATAAACCATCCTCGCGCAATTCTGCTTTGTTTGAAAATGTTGGAGGAACATGTAATTTTCTGGGTGAGATACCTTCGGGTCATCTTAGCAACTGCTCGGCAACTTCTTCTTCAGGGGGGCGCTTTTCAAGGAGATCAGGAAATCTCTCGTTGTCACCGTCGTTGGCAGCATTTAGTAAGAGCAGTTTTACTATGTGTAGGAATTTGACGCATCACAGAAATCCTGGGATAGCTTGCCAGCAGAATTACATCATTTTCGTTCCCTGTAGAATGTTTTCGCTCAAGGATATGGGTTGGCGTTCGCACATTAGCATCAGCTCCTCTCAACGTGCCTTGAATTTCAGATTTGTATTTCAGCAGGTCGAATCTTATACGCACACGGTTGTAAGGCACCTGAGGCGATTGAAGGTGTCTTCAGTTTCATCCAAGAACGGCACTGGTGTGTTTCAATGCCTGGCAATATTTTCCTCTTGCGTATGAAAGATTCCTCATGCTGCAGTGATAGTACTTGTGCAGCGCACACCATTTGAGTTTCTCCCTGCTGCCAGCAGCCCCTTAACAAAAGCTTCAGCAAGTAGCCTTCTCCCGGCTTCATGTCACCGTTATCATAAATCAGGGGTTTTCGTCTTACTTTCGTAAATGATGGAAGCTGCAGATGATGTCTCAAATGATGGCAAGGAGCAGGAGTCTCCGGCAAACTCACTGAAATTTTTTCATAAAGTTACGCTGGATGTTTTAGCCCCGCCGGATTTTGTGTGGACGCTGTGGACCGACATCAAGAGCGCGCCTCTATGGTATGGCAGTCTATGTCGTGATAGCCTACTAGATCACAATTTTCGCTATTAACTGAACTGTCTTACTTCTCATGCATCGAATCCTCAATTCAACAAGTACTCGGTTGATTTTGCAGGATGCGGTGGATTGATCGAGTTGACTTCTTGGATGATGATGGCATAGTTGATTCATGCCAGGTGTTGCCACCTGGTCTTAAACGCCTTTCTCGTTGGATTTGCAGCACCATTGGTTTTGAGGTGGGTAGAGTCATCTCATTGTAGGCGCAAAACGGCTTTCCTCACCGATGACACCTAAGATGTGTATTTGAGTATACGGTACGGTACTATTGTGTTCTTGCGGTAATGATTTTGATGATGTTGCAGTTGTGTTTGGTGTAAGGTAATGTGGGTCGCTAGAGTAGAGAACGTGGAGTCCAACCCACCAGTGCGAGTTTTGAGATGGGCAACAGTGGAGGGCCTTTCAAGCCGCGGGGAAGTGACCTTTAAAGAAAATGACACTAGGGGAACCACCGTGGAGCTTTCTGTAAGTACATCAATAGTTTCACCTTTGAAGATGTGGGTCTATTAATTCTCTTCGCAATAATGGCTGGATGTGATTTTCTTCGTGTACAAGAACTTGGATCACTTGATCAACTGGACACATTATGATGAGTGGATTCACACTTTGTGACTCTGTATATCATCATCACAGTAATGAATCGGGTTCCAATTTGGTTTTCCTGAAGCCTTGATATTGGGAATGCCATGATTTTCAAATATTTGAAAGCTGTTGCAGATTTCGCATTCGTTGCCTGCAGCTCTCGGCCGTGTCATGCAATCAGGTGCTCTGAGGAGTTTGGTCCAGGTACTTTTCTTGAATTGCATGCCCAAGAAATATCCTAGTTGTATGAATAGCCGTGCCTGTCATACACCCAAACCTGGTATTTATTAACATCATTCTATAAATATGTAGTCAGGTGCCGAGGCTGTCAGCAGAGATTGCCCAGTCCCGACCTGGGTCGCATACAAACGCATTAATGCAATGATCCTCCCCAATTTAATAACCTCTCTAATGTAATATAGTCAGCCAGTCCCGGCCCTATTACTTTAGAGAGGTTCTACTGTAGTAGACTTTTATGCTGGATGCACTTGGAGAAATTGAATTGTTCCTTGCTTGCCAACTAGAGTATTTGAATCTGGCACAGGACTTGACGTTGACTCATTCAACGTCCGAGTTGCAGGATTATACTGTTTCACTTCATCTGTTGCTGATTTGCATTTGAGTTGCTTACAACATCTGGATTACTGCCCTGCTATTACTAACCTTTATTTGAACGAAAAATGCAGGCTACTTTGCAGAACGACTTGGAATGCTTTCAGAAGGTATTCACATCGTGATGTGTACTTTCTTCATCTGCTTATATAAACAGATTCAGATTTCATTATTAAATTGCAGAGCATGCAGCCAGTAAATTACATTGCCTTTTGCAGGATTTTGCAGGATGTTGTTCTTGGCACTCCCTTTACTTCCTTTCTTGAAGCATAAGACCTTATATTTATGAATCATTGTTTGTGCTGCATTGTTTCAGCTAATGTGGTCAAGTAACTGAGGGTGTGGTCCTAGTTGAGGGTAACTTAGCTAAAAGGATGGCATGTACCAGGATGTCCTGAAAGTTTTTTTCACTGCTTGTAGCCTATATTCTTTAAGTTTACTTTACATTTTGTGATAATTTTCTGTTCCATGTTTGCAGTACGCTGCAGAAGTGGTCAAGCAGCAACCTGAATGTAACACTAGTGGCGAGGAATGTATTATGGAGAGGGGGTCATTGACAATCACCACAGCTTGCAGCCAGAACATGAGTGATTCTCGTTAACCCTTAACTGCCTAACCGACCATATATGGTGGATCTGAAATTTCAGCCTTGTTTTTCTGTGGGCAGTTAATTTTTTTTATTGTTTTAAAATTTTCTAACAAGCAATTTTTAAGGTTAACTATTGAAAGCTTTTATTTTGCACTTGAAAAGGTAAATAGTTGATTTTTGAGAGGTCTTGAAAGACATGTATGTACCATTAGTGGAAGAGTAAAGCTTGTCAATTTTACTTCCTTTCTTAGCTTTGAGCAAAGTTTGTCAATTTCACTTATTTGAGATTGAAATACTGTAATTATATATTTGTTTTGAAAATGATTCCAATAGAAGTAGTGAAGTGTTTTCATGATTTTCACCATTGAAAATTTAAACATGCATGAGTTGAATTGGAGTTATTTGTGATTTCTACTTTTAATAAAAAAATTTGCATTTGAACAATTGCTAGGTGGATTGTGTAATGAGTTTGATAGCTCTTCATTTGAATTTAAGGGTTTTTGGAAGTGCATTTCTAGTTGAAGGATACATTTTTACTTGTCATAATCTCACAACTTCTATACAATTTCACTTTCAAAATTGGAATGCATATGAGTAAGCAAGCTCTTTAAACATTCACATGAGTACATTTTGAAAAAAAATCAATTATTTCATTGGGGATTTCTATAAACCCGTTCTTTTGTTATAAGAAAAAAAACACTTGAAAAGGATTAGGCACTCGAGGGTTAAGTCTGGTACTTAAGTTGGTTGTATATAAATTGCTATCTACTAGTAGAAGCAATTGTGGTAGTAATGTAGTTCGACTATGGTTGCACATCCAAAAGAGGAATTGATTTTCCTCTTTTCCTTTTGAGAAATTTTGGACTAAAACATTACTTTAATATTAAATATCTTTTGCCTTGTTGATCTATATTAAGTGAATCCACCTTGTGGGAGGCTTTTTGAGGAACTTTGTAACTAATTGATACTAATTTTTTATTTCTTTATATTTTTGTTGTTTTTGATGATGAAAGTGTTTTATATTCAAATCTTTTACAATGTAAGGAATCTCTTTCAAAGATTATATTCAATATCTTCAATATTCTTGCTTGGTCAAACTTCATTATTTACCTGTAATAGAATGTACCTTTCAAAAATTTGATATTCCTTCTGTTCCAAAATGATCTCCTTGTTGGTCTCATTTTTTTGTTCCAAAATGTCCCTCATGTGACACGGAAAGTAAGAGCCTACAATTCATTATTTTAATGGCACAAAACCAAGTTCCAAAGAAGTTGAATTACAGGACTTGATCAATATTTCATTTAGGCTTCATTCTAAGCTGTAGATAATTCATGACAATTTTGAAATTTTGGAAAGTGGACTACAAGGATCTTAAGATTTAAAAAGAGGTGGTGTACACTCCAAAAATAATCTAATCACTGCATCATTACAGCAATTGATGTTAATGCACCATTTAGCATAGAAAACTTTGGGTTGGTATTCTAGATACTTTAGCCATTAATAACAAAATAGCCATGTGAATCTTAGCCATTCAAATTGATTGAGCTTCTTTGGAACTTAGTTTAGACTTCATTTTGTAGCACTTGATCTGTAAGCATCAACAACTCAACCAACGTGGGAACTAAAATAGCATGGAGTAATTACAGATTGGCAAAATGAGTGGGCAACAATGTTCTATAAAAATGCTCCCAAATCCTACTTTTGAATATTCTACTATTCCATTTTGAAAAGTGTTTTGCAACTAAGAAATTGAAGATGATAAGAGTCTACCAAATTCTACTTATTGCAAAAAAAATTAATTAATTCATTATTTTAAGCTTAATTCTGAACATTTTGTCTAACAAGATCACTTTGGAATGGAGGGCGTATATTTTTTATATAGCATTCCTTTTGTCTTAAAATGATCTTCCTATTGGACAAAACAATTTGGATTAAGGTTGAATATAAAATTTTCAAAATTCTTGTCGAGTTGCAAGTAGAATTTGGTATTTTGATAGATTCTTGTCAAGCTAAAAATTTGAGTTTTAGAGCCTTTCCAAAGTGTAATGGTAAAATACAAAAAAATGAGATTTTGAGACATTTTTAAAGAGCACTATTGGCTATTCATTTGTCCAGTTTGTGATCGTTTTTGCATTGGTGTTACTCCTGCTTGGTTGAACTGTCAATGGGCATTAATTTGTCATTGGACGTGGATCAATTGGACTGTTGTTTCCATTGCTACAATCTTTGTTCAAGCAATCTTGACATAATTTGACCTCAATGGATTTGATTCTTGCACGCAAAGTAATCCTTTTAAAGAACGTCTATGTGCATACATTGCTCCAATTTAGAGCCCCGAAATTGTGATGCTCAATTGGATAAATTCTTAAAACTCTTTGGAACTTGTATAGATAGGTTTACATTTCTAGCGTTTAGCAAATTGTGATTCAAGCAAGACCATGAGTTCAAAAAACTAGTACAAATCTTCTGAAGCCTCCTTGGAAAAGCACTTTTGGCCATGTTGCATTGCGTACCCCAAAAAATTTCAATTAGAGAATCAATAAGACACCATTGATCTAGAACAACAAATTGGTGGCCACACCCTCTTCTCGGAATTCCTTCCAGATAGATAAATAAATGTGTAAAAGATGAACATTACTCCTTTCGGTACCCTTGCATAGCTAGGATAGCTATCAAAGTAGAGCTCTTGAGTGTGAAGTGACCGTAGGCTAGGAATTACATTGTAAATTGGATGTAAGCTTTTCTTGGCATCATTATACACAATGCATTCACAGCTTTGATACAGGTGCCTTTACAATGGATTTCACAATACTAGTTGAGTGCCACTTCAATCTGATTTGGATTTTATAGTCATCACATAAGCAAAAGAATCCTTTAGAATAGTATTGGTCGGTGTTGAATTGAGTCCTTGTTTGAGCCATTTACTATAAGAAATCCGTGTTTTTCTTGACGGATTTTTCTAGATACCCACCTATTTTTATATTAATAAAAACGTCAAACATAACATCAAAATGACATGAAACAAGTGGATGTCTAGAAAAATCCATCAAGAAGAACACAAGTTTTTTATAGTGATTGTTGGCATTTTGTACTTGCATTCATGTACCTCTATATTCAATCAACTAATTCCAATTCCAACTTTGGGACTTGACTTTGGTCCCACATTAATGTCAATGGCATTTGAATGTTTTGTAAATGTCATGTGCCATGGCAAGATTAAGTTTCTCTAGTGTTTGTAAACAATACAAGTTTTTGTTTCTACGTCATATTACAAAGATCATTTGGGGACACAATTAAAGCCAACTAGAAGATCATTTATTTAAAGCCAACAAAAAAATGGAAAGAATAATATATACCCAAATTTTAATTTCATTATTTTATAATTAAGAAAATTAAAATGCGTTTCATATGTTTTTATTAAACAATTTTTTCTTAAAAACCATAGCAAATACAAATATGTTTAAAATTGAATGAAATTTTTAATAAAAATAGAAACAATATTAATAAACATCACATCAACAGATATCTAATAGGAAAGTTTAAATTGTGGTGTATTTTAAGTATTCAAGATGCTAACTGCAAAAATTATACTTTTAACAATTTAAAAAAAAATGAAAATGGAATAAGCTGTAGCCAAATGTTTCTTTAAGAGAGGGATCCATTTCTATTGTAAGAAACCAACGGCAGTTCTCTTTAAAGTCTACAACCTATCACATTTTGAGTAGTGCGCAAAATTGTCTCCGGGCTTTTTGGCACTATATTCAGGGAAGTTCAACTTCCTAATCTTGATGATATTAGAAGCTGAGACTTTCTTCAACCCAAATATAGCATTTGCAGTGTTGACCTTGGCAATAGTCTCCTTCTATGTAAACGTAGCTGGCAACACCAAGGCCTCTGAATCTTGAGGTATGTAGAAGATTAAAAAAAAAAAGCTTAAATTTTATGCAATCGTGAATTCCAAATTGATACTCTAAATATTCACAACTTGTACATTTTTTCCCCATTCCAATGTGCACTATTTTCTAAACTTAGCCTAAATCACTTCTATAAAACACTACCCAGGGCCAATGAATTTTGAGGTACGTAGAAGATTAAGAAAAAGAAAACAAGAATTTAACACAATTGTGAAGTCCAAAGTGATGCTCTAGATATTCACAACTTGTACATTTTATATTCCCATTCCAACGTGCACTGTTTTCTAAATTTAGCCTAAACCACTTCTATAAAACACTACCCAAGGCCAATGAATTTTGAGGTACGTAGAAGATTAAAAAAAAGGAAGCAAGAATTTAATACAACCGTGAAGTCCAAAGTGATGCTCTAGACATTCACAACTTGTACATTTTATTTTCCCATTCCAACGTGCATTATTTTCTGAACTTAGGAGATACCAGTTCTATAAATACTGACCAGGGCTCATGAATTTTGAGGTACGTGGAAGATTAAAAAAAAGAAAGTGTGAATTTAATGCAACAGTGAATTCCAAAGTGATGCTCTAAATATTCACAACTTGTACATTCCTTTTTCATATTCCAATGTGCACTATTTTTTGAGCTTAGAAGATACTAGTTCCATGAATATTGGCAAGGGCCCATGAATTTTGAGGTACGTACAAGATTAATTCAACCATGAATTCTAAGGCACGTACAAGAAAGCGTAAAATTAATTCAACCATGAATTCCAAAGTGCCGCTCTAAATATTGACAACTTGTACATTCCTTTTTCATATTCCAATGTGCACTATTTTTTGAGCTTAGAAGATACTAGTTCCATGAATATTGGCAAGGGCCCATGAATTTTGAGGTACGTACAAGATTAATTCAACCATGAATTCTAAGGTACGTACAAGAAAGCGTAAAATTAATTCAACCATGAATTCCAAAGTGCCGCTCTAAATATTGACAACTTGTACATTTTCTTCCCCATTTGAACGTGCACTATTTTCTAAACTTAGGAGATACCACTTCCATAAAATACAAGTGTGGGCCCATGAATTTTGAAATACGTAGAAGCTTGAAAAAAAGAAAACATAAATTTATTGCACCCATGAATTTCAAAGTAATGCTCTAAATATTCACAAATTGTACTTTTTATTTTTACATTCCAATGTGTATTATTTTTTGAACTTATAAGATACCAATTCCATGAATATTGGCCAAGGCCCATGAATTTTGAAATACGTAGAAGATTAAAAAAAGAAAAGCATAAAATTTATTCAACTGTAAATTCTAAAGTGCCGCTCTAATTAATTAACAACTTGAACATTTTCATCCCCATTCCAATGTGCAATATTTTCTAAATGTAGAAGATACCAGTTCTATAAAATACTAGCTAGGGCCCATAAATTTTTGGAGGTATGTAGAAGATTAAGAAAAAAGAAGCGTGAATTTAATGAAATCCCAAATTTCAAAGTGAAGCTCTAAATATTGACAACTTGTACATTTTCTTCTACATTCCAACATGCACTATTTTCTAAACTTAGGAGATACCAGTTCCTTAAGATAGGCTAGGGCCCATGAATTTTGAAATACATAGAAGATTAAAAAAAAGAAAGCGTAAAATCATTCAACCATGAATTCCAAAGTGCCACTCTAAATAGTCACAACTTGTACATTTTATTCCACATTCCAACATGTACTATTTTTAAAACTTAGGAGGTATCAATTTCATAAATATAGGCCAAGGCCATTGAATTTTGAAGTATGTAGAAAATTAAAAGAAATAAACCATGAACTTAATGCTCCCATGAATTCCAGAGTGATGCTCTACATATTCACAACTTATACATTTCTTTTTCCCATTCGAATGTGCACTATTTTTTAAACTTAGGAGGTACCAGTTCTATAAATATAGGCCAAGGTCCATGAATTTTGAAGTACATAGAAGATTAAAAAAAAAAGCGTATATTTAATGTAACCCATGAATTCCAAAGTAACGCTCTAAATAATCACAACTTGTACGTTTCTTTCCCCATTGCAACGTGCACTATTTTCTAAACTTGGAAAATACTTGTTCTATAAATACAGGCCAAGGCCCAAGAATTTTAAAGTATACAGAAGATTGAAAAAAAGAAAGCATAGATTTGATGCAACCTTAAATTCCAAATTGATGCTCAAATATTCACAACTTGTACATTTCTTTTTCCCATTTCAATGTACACTAGTTTATAAACTTAGGAGATACTAGATCCCTAGATACTGGCCGGGGCCCATGAATTTTGAAGTATGTAGAAGATTTTTTTTTAATATGCATAAATTTAATGCAATTGTGAATTCCAAAGTAATGCTCTAAATATTGACAACTTGTACATTTTGTTCCTCATTCCAACACTTAGTGGTTGATCTCCAACACTTAATTCCTCCCTCACAATCACTCAAAAGTCACAAACATCAATTCTAATTCCAAGTACAGAAAGTACAATTTTGTATTTTAAGTACAAAAAAGTACAATTCAATTTTGCCAAAAACGCATGGGTCTAGCATATTTAGACCCTATTTTCTAAACTTAGAAGACACCACTTCTATAAAATACAAACCAAAGCCCATGAATTTTGAAGTACGTAGAAGATTTTTTCTTAAAAGCATAAACTTAATGCAATTGTGAATTCGAAAGTGATGCTCTAAATATTCACAACTTGTACATTTCTTTCCCCATTGCAACGTGCACTATCTTCTAAACTTGGAAGATACTTGTTCCATAAATTTAGGCCAAGGTCCATGAGTTTTGAAGTACGTAAAAGATTAAAATAATGAAAGCTTGAATTCAATGCAATTGTGAATTCCAAAGTGACACTCTAAATAATCACAACTTGTACATTCTTTTTGCCATTCCAACGTGCACTATTTTCTAAACTTTGGAGATATTTGTTCCATAAATACAGGCCAGGGCCTATGAAGATTAAAACAAAGAAAGCGTGAATTTAACACAACCTGTGAATTCCAAAGTGACGCTCTAAATAATCACAACTTGTACATTTTTTTCCCCATTCCAGCGTGCACTATTTTCTAAACTTGGGAGATACTTGTTCCATAAATACAAGCCAGGGCCCCGGATAGATCATTTAGCACATTTTAGAAACAACGTGCGGCATAAAATAGGAAAGGATTTATTCTTTTGAGGTAAAATTTATAATTTTATTACAAATAAAGTAAGGTTCATTCAAAAAGAAAAATCTATTAGCCTGAAAATCTAGACCATTAAATTTTTTTACATCTAATTTAGGGGCTGGTCATTGAGATCCTATGTACTGTATTTAGTAGGGTTCATATATTTAGTACATTACAGCTAGGTTGTGATTGCCTTTTTATACAAAAACTGATTTCATATAATTCTCACCCTTACAAAATTTATACTCTTTCACTAGTCTAGAACTATTCTTATCACTTCCAGTACTTTTTAGCAGTTACTCACTCGACACAACACTCATTAACACCCACTTGTAGACTTTCACTCAAAATCAAATACAACCACAAACCACACTTTATAACATCATGTGACCTTAGCATTTCATGTATACATGCAAAATACTTTTTACCTTAGTAGATCACATAAATGCTTCCATGCTTCCATCATATCAACCATGTTAACTGCAATTCTATTTTTCTCTAAATTAAACACTTAGGCAATATAAACTCACAACCATCAAGCAGCTTATAAACTTTCAATAACCAGCCTTTAAAATTACAATCACATTACAATCAAACACTAATTAACAATCACAGTTCTACATTTTTCAGACCATTTTAACCATACATACTCGCATCAACATCAACTGAGTTGCAGATATTTTGTATAACTCCAAATTGGTGAAAAAGTCACCATTTACAATTTTTATAAAGTAGGAACCGCCCAGCAGTTACCAACCATAGAAAAGACAACTAACTGCCCCAAAATCACCAAATTAGAACTACCTTGCAACTCCACCTTAGATACTTGATAAATTCTCCTACTTGGTAGCCAACTCCTATAACCAAATATACACCCCATTTTACTCTTTTTACCCCAAAACAACTCAAATCAATATAAAATCAGCAACCAACTTGCAAAAACAAGTTCAAAACCACACAAAAACCTGCCCAATTTCAAAAATAAAAAATCCAACTAGCGAATCTAACTTCCAAAGGTACGCTGGTGCGCTGGCCTAGAGCAGAACTTGAATTTTACAACCGAGATGAAATTGAATTTTTTCAGCTAACCATTCTGCAGAGTTTTTCAATAAATTATCTGAAAGCCAGATTGAACAAACCTTAGTCCCAAGTGGTTTGACATGTTTTGGAGCATTTATGATATCCTAACCCTTTTTTAAGTTGGAATGCCATTGCTTTATTTGTGTCGCGTTTGAATTTTGGGTATGCAATGTATTTTTTCTTATAGAAATACATTTGTGTCCTAAAATTGACAAAAGTGTATTAGCCTCAAAAATAGGACGTCAATAAAAAAGACATACTTTACACCAACAAAAGTCGTACAAAAAAAATAGGGTGCAAAAAAGGAACACCCTCCTCAAACCATCTAAAGTGCCTTACAAACAAAATAGGATGTGAAAAAGGAAAAACAAATTCACACCAACCGTCAATCCTAAATAAAAAAAAAATAGGGTGTGAAAAAACATAAGAAAGGAATTAAAATACACCCTAAATCAAATAGCCTAACCCCCAAAATAGAAGATCAACATTTGCTTTAATATTGTCCACCAACAAAAGTGTCACCAAAAAAATAGGATGCAAAAAAGAAATATCCTTTTCAAACCATCCAAAGTGCCTTACCAACAAAATAAGATGTCAAAAAGGAAAAAAAAAGTCACACCAATTGTTCACCCTAACCCCCAAAAAATAGGGTGTGGAAAAGAAATAAAAAATACACCCTAAATCAAGTAGCCTAAATAAATAAAAATAGGATGTTAAAAAGAAAAAAAGTTTAACATCAATTGTAGTCTCTCCATAAAAAATAGGGTGTAGAAAAGATATTCATGCTTTGTACCAAATAAAATTTTCAAATGTTGGAATGCTAAAACTAAGTTGTTTCAAAATGCACGGAACATGATTGATTTCCACGCATGCAATATTTGGACATTTTTTTAACCTTTTTGCTTTCACATTGCTTTTCAATTCACTTTTTTTTCTTATAAGGAAAATAGCCTAAAGAAAATTGTCCTTATATGGCTAGTATAAATAATAATAGAGTACCATAATATAGGCCATTTTGCTAAATTACATAATTATAAGGGCCCTCTTATTGAGGCCTTGGAGATAAATAGCCCCCTAAAAAATACCCCCTTGCCGCACGGGGGGTATAAAACATACAAAGAGTGATCCACCCAAGGCCAGGGCCCATAAATTTTGAAGTATGTAAAATATTACAAAAAAGAATTTGTAAATTTAATGCAACCATAAATTCCAAAGTGATGTTGAAAATATTCACAACTTGTACATTTTTTTCCTCATTGCAAAGTGCACTATTTTCTAAACTTGGGAGATACCAATTCTTTAAATATAGGCCGGGGTTCACGACTTTTGAAGTATGTAGAAGTCTAGAAGATTACAAAACGGTATTCGTAAATTTAATGCGCCCATGAATTCCAAAGTGATGCTCCAAATATTCACAATTTGTGCATTTCTTCCCCTCTTGCAACATGCACTATTTTCTAAACTTGGGAGATACTTGTTCCATAAATACAAGCCACAGCACATGAATTTGAAGTATTTAGAGGATTACAAAAAGGAATTTGTAAATTTAATGCAACCATAAATTCCAAATGATGCTCAAAATAGTCACAACTTATACATTTCTTTTTCCCGTTCCAACGTGCACGATTTTCTAAACTTAAGAGATACTAGTTCTATAAAATATACATGCTAGAGCCCATGAATTTTGAAGTACATAGAAAATTACAAAAAGAATTCATAAATTTAATGCAACCATGAATTCCAAAGTGATGCTCAAAATATTCACAACTTGTACATTTTTTTTTCCCATTTCAATGTGCACAATTTTCTAAACGCAGGAGATACTAATTCTAAAAATATACAGGCCAGAGCCTATGAGTTTTGAAGTACGTAGAAGATTACAAAAATGAAATTGTAAATTTAATGCAACCATGATTTCTAAAGTGATGCTCAAAGTATTCACAACTTATACATTTCTTTTTTCCATTCCAATGTGCAGAATTTTCTAAACTTAAGAGGTACCAGTTCTATAAATACAGGCCAAGACCCATGAATTCTGAAGTACATAGAAGATTAAGAAAAAAAATGCGTAAATTTAATGCAACCCATGAATTCCAAAGTGATGCTTGAAATATTCACAACTTGTGCATTTTTTTCCCCACCGCAACGTGCACTATTTTCTAAACTTGAAAGATACCTGTTCCATAAATACAAGCCAGGGCCCATGAATTTTGAAGTATGTACAAGATTAGAAAAAAGAAAGTGTGAATTTAACTCAATCTTAAATTCCAAAGTGATGCTTGAAATATTCACAACTTAAACATATTTTTTACCATTCCTACATCTACTATTTTTTAAACTTAAGAGATACCAATTCCATAAATATAGTCCAGGGCCCATGAATTTTGAAGTATGGAGAGGATTAAAAAAAATAAAGCATAAATTGAATGCGTCCAAGGATTCTAAAGTGATGCTCCTAAATTGAGCCTTAAATTCGGTTTATTGTTTCTTTTGGATGAAGTTTACTAACGCCCATCCATCCTCAACCACTCAACTTGGCTTAGCATAGTCAAATCAAAGTCAAATCCTAAATGTGATATGTTTCTGGAAACCTCTTATCCTAATATTTGAACTTTTGAATTTAAACTGCTAATTTTACTACCTACTTGTTAACATGGATTAAAGGCTAATTAAAAAAAACAAAGGAAAATTAGGAAAAAACACCAAGGATTAGCTTAATGACTTACCTCGTCACTGCTGATGTTAGAGACAATCTCATCCACGTCCATGTATGCATCCTTGTTTTCCATTGTAATCCTTTGTTTATTTTTCAATAATGCCCACGGCTTAAGATTAGAGGTTACAATTGGTTTTCCTTCTTCTCCCTCTAGCCTTTTTTTCTTTTACTTTCCCTTCTTCTACTCTTGAACTATTCCACCAAATGCCTTGACGAGCTTTTGCGCTACCAACTTTGACAACTAAGAGGCATAAATGTGTCCACTCCCCTCTTACAAAGTTTTTATATTGCCATCCCCCCATCTTCCTCTAATGGCTACCAAGACTTTTTTTTTCAATTTCTCCTATTCTACCTAGTCTATCTAACTAGCACACTATTTATTGTCTCTCTCCTACATCATCCATATAGCCATCTTCTCCTCTCTTTCTCCTTCTCCTTCTATCTTTGAGTGGTTTTGCAAGAGTTGAACGAATGGCTATCCTATGTGGAGCTTAGCCTGGGCCACAAATTTCCTGCCCCCTGCTTCCACTGTTTTCCCTTGTCAATTTTGGATTTTGAAAACAAGCCCGACTCCCCACCCAAACTCTAGACCTCCAAGTAGCCGATTTTTAGAATCTGAATTCTTTGTGAAATCCGGACCTCAAGCACCTTGAACTTCCTTGGCCGCCCAAGCACCCTAGACTGAACCGCTCGATGGTTGGTCATCTTGTTCTCTTCTCATCTGGCCCCAATACTGGTCGTCTTGTTCTCTTCTGATTTGGCCTCCAATGCTAGTCATCTTGTTCTCTTTCTGATCTATCTCTAATGGGGTCTTTGGAAGGTGAAAGGGAGTAGGAAAAGACTCCTTGTTGACGCTGTTTTGCTGTTGTGTGCCCTCAGAATGCCGGTCAACATCGTGGGGATCTTGCAATGTGATTAACTCCAGAGGAATCTTGCTGGTTTGGATACTTGCCGCTATCAGAATGCCGTGAAACTTATTGGAGCCCATTATTAGCGTAAAACAAGCTATTCTAATTTTTAGTTAGATTTTATCGCAACTTGGATAATTTACAAGAAATTCCCATTGGAGATTAGAACAGTTGATCGCCCGAAAGAAGTTATTTTGCAATTCGGAAGATGCCGGGAATTTTCATGGAACCTCTCAGGGAGCCTCACAAAAGATGTGTAGGTGCATTTTTGTACTTGGTACAATTGGTTAGTGGAGATCCAAATTGGCCATCTCCTCGAATTATTGATGGTACGGAAATCTTCTACGGATGAGGGAATCTTAGAGAATCAATTTTGTCAGTGGACTCCTGGCATGGTATTCACCCTAAAACACCATCCTTGTGTTGTAAACTCCTCCAAGGGCCCATCTTGAGCTTAGTGGTTCTTGCATGCTAACAATCGGGTTTTTGAAATTCGTTAATTTAATGGAGACTTCAAAACCTAACTCTAGGACCCGACCTATGGCTTTGCTTTGAATCCTTGGGACTGATTTAGTCATGCATTGCCACCTTTTGGTGTGATTTAGCCCTTTTGGGGCTATGTGACAACCTTGATAAATCCTACTATCTGGTGATTTATATTCTAGTTTTAGGCAAGGTCTGGAAAAATTCTAGGTGTAGAATCAAAACTCGACCAAATACTATAATAAGCATGGTACAACCCTATTTTGGTTCTACACTCTTTTTATGACTTTTTGTATAATTTTATCTATTTTAAATTTTTATCTATTTTAAATTGCAGATTTCAAAAAAAAAAAATCAACAAGTCCCAAGTGACAAATTGGGTGCTCACAACGTACAATGTGAAGTTTGAATGGTTACTGACACAACAATTACTGAACAGCTTAATAGTTTATAATATTTATTGCGTAGAGAAACAATCTTTTGGAGGAAGAATGCCAGCACCATTTGCATCGCTAAAGCCTCTCTACCTATTTGTACTTGGAATGTGACAAAAGGCAATTACATCAATTGAATAAAGTTCTGTAAAATTGGAACAATAATCTATCAAATCCATTGCCTTGAAACAAACTATTGCTTGATGTCACTTCCAAAGCACTAGAGAATAGAGTAGTCTTGCTCTTCTGGAGAGGAAGGACCTAAGACACACTGTTGAAACCACTTAATATCCCAGTTTCTCAAAAACATTTAGTTGCAAGACATCATTTCCAGGCAGCAAACCAAGCATTGCAACAAGCTTCAACAAAGCAAATACCCACGAATGTAACATTTGGATGGAAGCTTATCAAACAAATGGAAGCAGTGAATAGTTTGTCCAATGGTGAGCTTGCCGAAGATACCGAGAAAGAAGCCTCCATGATTTGGAAGACGAAATTGCTTGCCTCTTGCAATAAAGACGCAGCAGCCAACTATGAAGTAATGCACATACATGTACATCCTAGATCAACGGAATGTTCACCATCTCAAGTCAATAGGATACCATACTACAGCGTTCAGGAAGCAGTACTCTCCTTAAGCCCACCATAGACAGCCTGCAAATGATCACTAAACCATCCTAATTTCCTGTTCAAACAACCCAAGCATTTCAATATTCAGCACCCAATAGATGACCTTCAAAAGTCGTTTTCAATAGAATCCAACTAATGGCTCAAGAAAAAAAAATTCATTTCAAATTAGCAAACACAACAGGAAATAAGCACAAGAAATAAGCACTCCAGACTTGCCAAAAATAAGAAGGGAAAACCGCTCGGGTGTGGAATGAGTCATACCTCTTCAATGAGATCCATTTTGTAATCCTACCAACAGGTTCAAAAACGATTTGGAAAAGGATACCAGTCAAACGCCACCAAAGGGAACAACAAGAATTAGGAAACCCTTAAAAATGGCGTACGATACCAAAACTGAAGTAGTGCCCACGGAGTTGCATTTGAACTTTTGAATTAAACAAAGAAATAGAATTGGAACAAAACACGGCGTTATGGTTCCAACTTCAGCCTACAAACTACAAACTCCATCATAGCAAATCCACTACATCCACCGAAAGAATTGTGAGTCTCAAACTTCCAGGGTGTTGATGATGTCAGTGTGGATTTTGGTCGCTTTATCCATTCTCCAAGAGAGATCATTGCCTTGTCTTAAAACCATGGATAACTTCTTACAGAGTCTAAAAAAGATGATAGTTTGCGGAAGAAACTGCAGTTCTAAAAATTAACTCTGCAAAGTTATCATTCCCCTATATCTAGACTTTTGCTTTTCCTCCAAACGCGTCATTAATTCCTTCCAAAAAAAGTGGCCAATGTCCAGGACTTCTACACAAATACGCGGGGAACTCCCACCAAGCCACAAAGTTGCCTACGTGCACAGAGAATGCCCAGCACCCCAGCATGATAGTGAAAAGTGATACAGCCGAATAATAGGCTGTATCAAAGACTAAGTAACATGTATTAGTTGCATATTGTACAGCCAGGTCCTGTTTAGATACAAACTGGCTGTTTGATTTCTGTGCAATTCAATTTATATACTATGGCCAAGCTAGTGCTACTTTTGCAAATTCCTCTCATTGTTCCTGTGCACTTCCACAAATTGCGAACTTCCAATGACTTGCACATGGATGGTACACAGAATGAGTCCAGATTGGATGACTGTGAATACACTGTCACTTCAATGTAGACTACACAAAAACATACATCTTCTTGCATAACTTGATTTCCACACTCATTTTGCTCCTACTCAGCAATTCAAAAGAAACTACCCCAATATCATCCATGCACATTACTCTGCATTTTTTTTAAAACAACATTACATTGAGAAGTTATGACATTATATGTATCCATCTTCATACGTACCTCTCAGCAAACCAGCTTCGCCACGTCAATTTCATCACAGCAACAAAGAGGTAACTTTGGACTGCAAATTATGGATTTTACCAGAAACTATGGAGCTGTAGGTTTCGACCATGTCCTCTAAGATGTGAACCAATCTTAAATTTCAGAACATATTCAAGGAAACCTTTACCAATCCTATAAAAAAAATGGAAAAAAATCAATAGAAATTTGCTGATTCAACCAGAAGAGCTGTACATCTTACCAAGAAGCAACCATATTTGGATCAAAAACATGACGCACATTTCCAGTATTTCATGCTCCTACAGTAACTGTTTCTACCTCCCACACACTTTTCAATTCTAAGCAGCACAATTCCAACCCTCATACTCTTCTTTCCTTTCAGTGTCTACAACATGGCCACATTCCGACAGGCTACCTTGCAATACAACGATACAATTTAGAAATCCTGCAAGTACTAACACTCGGCACTTTCTATATAAATTAACCAAACAAATCATGAAATTAGGCATCATTCCCAAAATTCTGTAAATGCACTTCACTCTTTAAATCGTGTATTACATTTTCCCTTTCTTATTCCTCACAAAATTATAGATGGATTTCAAAAGGAGTGCACACTTCTTTATAGTATGTTTCTTATGCAACATCAGTCTTCCCATTCAATTGCGATTTCCTTCTCCATTTCTAACCACATTCTCTATACAACTTCTATTGTTAACATTGATCTTCATGTATTCAGAAACTTACAAAACGTACATCAGAAACTGAGCACCATTACGTTCAGATAAATGACATCCACGATCCACATAGACTGACAATATTCCATGATCCAGCCAGATGATTCCTTCCACTGCAAAGTTCTTTGAGACGAGGTCAAAATGTTCATCTAAAGCATACACTTACCGAAATGGATCGTGAACTAATCGGCAGTCGCACTCGAGCCTCAACGACCGACGTGCTCATTATCTCTTTGTTGTTGCCCTTGACATACTAAACATTCTATTAGAAATGTCCTAAAAATTCTTTGCTTCAATTACAAATAATGCGCCTCCTGCTGTATACAAACCCAACGCTACAAACAAGTAGCCACAGAATATAAAATATCTCAAAAATTGCTACGATCTGATCACAAATACTATAGACAAAGCACAGTTCTGACCTGATCTTTGTCATTTCAAAGTGACAATTGCAAAGTCTGACACGTCCTACTGAAGAAGTGCATCATAAGAACCGATCATTGTTTTAACTTTACAACAACATGCATAAGACATTCAGGATTTTACCATTCACAGCCTCCTTTGAATACCTTCCCATCAGGCTTTGTCAATAAGGTGAAAATGCACACTCTATGGTGTTATATTAAAATTAGAAAGAAGTATAGGCAAAATCAGTATTTAAAAATGAAAAAAAGAAAGTACCTGCACAATGCCTGCAAAGTCATACATTCTTGCATGATTGGCTTTGGTCTTTGCTTGTTGTACATTCCGTTTCACATGTGGAACCGCAAACGTAAGCCCTCTAATACTCTTCCTGCATCTAATCAACAGGTAAATCTAGAACTCCTTCTGCAAACTCTGCAATTGTCTATCAACACAGCTCAATCTGTCCTGTAAGACAGCTGTCATGAAATACTTGAATAAATCTCCCCACCTAATAAACAAAATAACCCATACACAAGGTAAGCATTTGTGAAAACATGAGTAAGCATTACGTGCTCATGATCAAACAATGCCACCTATGCAGTAAATTGGTAAATGCTATTTCTTTTTTTGTTTTCTTCTGCCCAAGAGATGTCCAGATCCCGTCTGATCGCATTCAAACTTGCAATATGTCAGGGAACAAACTTTTAATAAGACCGATAAGAGTGTATGGGTCAAGCCCACGCTCCCATTGCTTGTCAATCAAAGATTCAAAAAAATATGAGCCTTACATAGCAAAGTGCAAAAGTCGTGCACTTCCAGAGTCCAGCAATATCTTTAGCACTTCAAACGGGTCCTCTAAAGAGTCGGCAACTATCCACTTCCACTAAATTGAAGTTAACCAAAATCACACAGCCATTGTCTACCAAAATTCTGTGTTAGCATATACGGTTTCAATTGCGGAAGGATGGAGGAGACCACGTCGGAGGCATTCGTTTGAATATTGCATCATCGTCTTCCTCCTTTGACAATGGTTCGAACATTGCATCGTTGTCTTCGTCCTCTGGCAATGCTTTTTTCGTGACCAGTTAGGACCGCCGTCCTCAAATCGAGCCTTCTATGCACTCCCTCCGTTGTCATTGATGGAAACCTCAACCTACTACTCGCCGTCCACATCCTGCTAGTAATACTCTTCTACTGGAGTCAGCGTAGAGCCGCGAGACTCCGAGGTTCCTTCATTTGGATCCATAGCTGCCTTTAACTAATCTGCACATTCTCACCACTTATTATATTTGACGGACTACATATGCAAGTGCAGTACATGACGTAGCCAATAGAAGAAATAAAACTAGGGTAGGGAGCCCTATACAAATAATTCAAGGGCGTGTCTATCGTCTGCTATTGGATTGTTCTATCTATAAAAGACTATTCTGTACCTCATGGACCACTCTAGTGACTCCACCAGAAATTCTCAAGCCCAAAGCCACAGGTTTACCAACCTCTCACAAAAACACTATAGACGTGATAAGTGATAACAAAGGTTGGGTAGAGCCCACTGACAACCTTGACCAGCTCAT
The DNA here is from genome assembly GCA_963969595.1 of Neckera pumila. Classification (NCBI taxonomy): domain Eukaryota; kingdom Viridiplantae; phylum Streptophyta; class Bryopsida; order Hypnales; family Neckeraceae; genus Neckera; species Neckera pumila. The sequence continues at coordinate 7,137,190 of OZ018418.1, forward strand.
ACATAAACATGGAAAGAGTTAACAGCACTTATAAGGCTTGCTCCTCATTAAGCTACAAAGCAGCACCTTCATCGGCAAGCTTGTCAAGTCAGGTTCCTCCTTTCACAATCATCACAAATGCAGGGAATAAATTACGGAAGAAAGCTAAAGAAACTAGAGCCATATTTGGAAGAGGAATGAACAACTTGAAGACCACGCATGCACAACAAAATTCCTCAGCATACTATTGAAACTACTAACACCAAAAAACAGCTCTAAAACCAACAACCTAATTAGCGTCATCCCCCACAACAAAAAAGAAGACGATTCTCTAAGCGCAGCGAGACCTTCACAACCTTCCCACTAAAGCAAACACGAACTCTCAACCCTAAATTAAAACACAACTTTCGACCAGTCAACCTCTCCTAATCTATAGAACTCATCAACGAAACACCAACATCAAAGCTGTACACTGATTGCCTTTCTTGTTTTGTTTCTAACCAAATCAACAATGGGGCTTTGCTCAAATCCACATCCCTCTGCCATATCCGGAGTACAACATCGTGAAGCTAAGCACGTATCACACTACTCGTCATGCTTCAAAATAAACTACAATGACTGGTCCAACGTACGACTTGTTTCATCGAACAAAGCGCAAAATTTGAGCAATCATGATATGAGAAAACATCATCAAGCAAGCACAGACAAACATCAGTTAAACACAACTTATGCAGAAAAGCCAAAAAGTACTTTTGGTCCTGGCGTCTACAAGCATCAGTAATAGAAAGCTAATACAGTCAGACAATGAGGACTAGTGCATGCTTGGTAGGTGGTCCCACGAATGTTACGATCAAAGTCAATGGAGTGGTTGAAAATAACTCAACTGTTCAGATATGCCCGGCATGCTTGCTGAAGCTCTAGAAGTGAATAGCGACTTAACAAGCAACATGATTTAGGGTTTTCATGAACATCTGAACTACCGCATCTGCTCTGTAGTCTCTGCGATATTGGTCTTGCTGCTTGTCCTGTGCAAGAATTGCCAAGCGCCGGCTAGTCACGTACATGGAATGAAAATGATGGTGCACCAAGACGGACTCACCCTAGATGGGCACCCCTGCTGCTGAAGGAGGTGCTCCCGTCGACGATGTAGGCAGGTAAGCTGCGCACAAAAATTGTAATCGGTAATAACGAAATGCTGTCTTGCATGATCTCACTCAATAGAACGTCAGAGAGTGTAAGTGTCATAAGCAGGTCACGTTTTAACCCCTACAGGCCCAAGGCCTTTTTCTGCCAAAAAAACACCCAAAACTACCATTTTTATAGCAAAGAGTGGAAAAAAATTAAAAATGTTTTATTTGCATATCTAACCACAGGATCTTACATCTAATTAGTATGAGAATGTGTGAAAAACTCTCAGAATTTTTGACCACACAAATTGCAAGATATCTACGTTTAAAGTGAAAAAAACAAGTTTTTTCAGCACATTGTGGGACTGGATTTTTTGACTTAAAATTTTTGCACTACAGAGTTTTGAGCTTTAAATATTTATAGTGGAGAATTGAGTTGAGAATCTAGCAAAAATAAAAATTCAAAAAGCCTTAATTTTTATTATCAAAAAAATTGATTTGTTAAGTAGAAGTAGGTACGAGATAGAAGGAAAATCTAAAATATTCATATATTTTAGATGGAATTAAAATGCACTAATCTCAATGGTGAGATTGTTTTAGAAAGTAAGCTAAACCAGCCAAAAAAAATTTGAAAAATTTGAAAAATTGCATTCATAAATGAATCCTACAAGTTATTTTTTTCAAAAAGATGCTCAAACTGCCCCCAAAACAAGAGTGTCCATAACTTTCTCAAAACAAATCCAAATGAAATGAATAAAAGCTTTTTATATAGACAAAAAAATATAATCTATGAAAAAAATACTAAAAAAAACAAAAAACATTTTCAAATTTTTTTTTGTTGCTCGCCATCCCTTATTTTGAGCTTATTTGGTCATAACTTTAGTTCCTAGGCACCAATTGTGAAAAAAAATATATTTTCATGAAGCTAATTAGCTTTTCTACCTCCTAAAAAATTTTCACAAAATTAAGAGAAAATTTCAACCCGTAGGTACCTGCCCAAAAACGCATCTGTCTACCAAAGGAACAATGGTCCTTTGGGAGTTAAGGAAGCAAATGGAGCACAAGGAGCACTAGTTCTAGTAGTACTAATTTAAGCGCCTTTTCATAGCCCCTTTAACTAAAACCAAATCCAAACAACTGAAATCTATTTTTACACAAGAAATCGCTGCTACTTAAATAGTGCCACTTAACTCTTGCTTGAGACCAAAGACTCCTACAGCGACAAAGTCAACAACGTTCTTTCTTGTTGCCAGCTTGTCGTAGCACAAGAAAGTAATTTCCCTCCAGTAGACGTTCTAACATGTTAAAAACGTCTTTAGGGTGACTTAGGTATCGTTCCCTCAGAGATCTAATTTGGACTTCTCTTAGTGATGACCGAAACCGGATGCGGAAGTAACAACAACCACAAGCAAACCGGATTCTAGAACGGAAAGCTTAATATTCCTAAATGATTGCTTTCCATCCGGTTGGACTATCCCACTCTAGTCCTAATCCGCTCAACAACAACAGCGCAGTGTTTCAACAATGTACCGCCTTCTCTCTCTCTCTAATACAACTCTGCTCCTAGGACTCAAAACCGGAATCGGAAGGAGTGTCATTACCCTGTGCCTCTTCCTATTTTCGCTTCTAGATCCTCAATTTCATTAACCGGTTAGAAGTTTAGCCTCTATATCAGAGGGTTCCGCATATTGCAATTAAGGAAGGCTGCGTGAATTCCTAATCTTCAATGTTTAGAGTGACAGAAGTTCCACTAAAAAGAAGAAAAATAACAAAAGACAAAAAGAAATAGGACTTCAGTTTCTCCTCACAACTAACTCAGAAGCTTAATCCGGATAAGAAGGTCACTCAGGAAACCTCTACCGTCCTCACAATACTACAATGACAGATTCTTCCGAACCAAGCTCTCAGATAGAGTCGCTACTCTCGAAAACCGGATACATGAAACATCCGGGGGCACTCATCTTCTTACAAAATCTACAAACACAGCTACTCATACGAAGTAATGGTTCTAGCATTACCGGCATACCAACCTAGCGTTGAGACTTTTCAGACCAACACTTAGGATGTGGAAATCAATATGCTTTGCAATGAAAAATGAAAAAGAACACAAGTGTAAGATAAAATTTTCCTATCAAGCCCGGGATTGAAACTAACTTCAACCCCCTAAATACCAACCCAAGGGAAACCCAAAAAGGCCCCATGAGAATCTTAACTACAGACCAGAGAATGACACACGTCATTTCCCCAATCTCAAAATCCTAACTAGTAGTGTTGACTTCCTAACAGCCGGTCCTTTCCACAAAAGTGGATCTCAGATCTAGAAAAATCGGATCCAGTTGTCCAGGTGCATGCAACCGGAAAGCAACTAGAAAGCTGCTTTATAAAACTTTAAGTTTCCTCTACTTAACTGAACTCCACCTATCTTTTACTTTCCTAAAGTAAACTTAACTAGACTTTACTTTTACTTTCCACCTACCAAAAACTAGAGTTCTTCTAACTCCCTAACTCAACTTAAAAAATTTTCTACCTACTTCTTCTGTCGCTTGGATGGCGTTGGTGTAGTCTTGACTGCTCCTTTCCTTGCTGGCTGCTGTCTACCACCAGTAGACTTAGAAGCTTTCCCCTTTGGGGAGTTGAAGGTTTACCTTTCCCCTTTTCACGTGCAGGTTCCGGTTCTGGTTCAAATTCTTCTTCTCCTTCCTCGGATTCCTCTTCTGATTTGGACTGGCTCTCCTCTTTCTTTGTGGTCTCTGGCAATTCATCCTCTTCACATTCAATCTCAATTGGGAGTGACGCCTCCCTATCTCTTTTTGATGTTGATTTTTGTTGTTTTGCTGCTGGCTTGTCTGACCGACCAAAAAGGGTGCTTTGTGGAGTGCCCTGATTTGATTCTGCAAACTTACTTTGACTGCGGGTCTGGGATCTAGGTGAAAACCCTTTTCCGATTCCCATGTCAATCTTCAACTTGGAGCGGCTGGCTGGTGTGGTCTTCTCCTCCGCTTCTCCCTTCAACTTCCGATCAGCTGAACTCCGCAACGGCGTTGCCTTGGTAGGAGTCTCCTCCTTCACCTTTGCTTTAGCCTTCGCCGGTTCCGATTCTGAGTGGAAGCCCACATTCTCCATGACTTTTCTCAACTCAAATAAGGTACGTTCCATCTCCTCATGATAGGACACCAAGACTGAAACAACCTTGGGTCCCATTTGAGATCCTTCCTCAAGAACTCCAGCCTCAAAAAGTTTGGCTTTGTTAACTACATCGCCCGAATTCCCAATAAACTTCCGGATCCGGTTAAGGGTGTCTAAGGTTTCAGTCGAGTGCTCTCTAACCTCACTCTCAGACTTTTTCCCTATCTCCTTCTTCAGATCCTTTACTTGACCGGTTAGGTTAGCTATCCGATTTTCTGATTTTCAGGTCACCTCCTTATCACTCATCATTTTCTCTTGAATGCCCTTCAGTTCACTTATAATTGCCCCAAGAAGGTCAGTTGATTGTGCCCAAATTGGATCCTTAGTAGTCCCCTCTCCAGCTACTTTCTTGCCTTTCTTTCGGGGTTCCTCCAGTTCCTCTTCTGGTTCTGACTCATCTATTGACACCTCTCTGCTCTTCCGGTTTCGGACTAATGTCATGCTGTTACATCACGTCCGCGGACTTATACTTGGTTACTTCCTTCCCTCTCAGTAATTCATTGTGCTCATAGAAGTGGAAGAGAAAGGAAGATAAACCGGAAGGTCTGGACTTGCTTACCACTGAGACCATTTTGCCCACAACTTCCGTAAGTATTAAACCCCCAATTCACTTTCCTCCCTCCGGTCAGCGCTCCAAAAAATTGTCTTTGCTATCGTAATGGTGGCCCGGGTAGGACGCTCCGGATTCAAAATCGGAACTAAGAACTCCAACACTCTCCTATGCCTTAAGTTTGTACAATCTGCCACGGCATATCCATCCTTGGGGTGGACAGGGTTGCAAAACTCACTATTCTCAAACTCGTGCTGCCGTCCAGCTACTCCTTTCCCTTCCTTGGGAAAATTGTACACCTCGCTCCACATATCCGAAGTCCATCCCGTTGGCTGTGCTCGGATTGTATGTGCCACTCGCTTGACTGCTTCGTGAGTAGCTCTTCAACCATCGACGAGACCATCGACTTGTTCTTCAGGTTCCACAGCCTCCGCATGAAACCATCACATCCCAGCCCCTTCAGTCTTCCCGCAAGAGCGCCTTCTCCTTGGCATTCTTCGGCAGTCCGGGTACCATTGACCGGAATTTCAGTGAAGGCGACTCCTCACTTGCTTCTGCCTTCACCATGGCTCTAGCAACTACTTGGATTGACTAATAACCTCTCAACTCTTCTTGCCCTAGTCAATTGAGCTCTACTGTTGTTTTCTCTTACAAAGCAAATCAGTCTCGTAACCGCCTAACCGTGACCGGAATCTCAAAACTTGCACTCCTCCAAGCTCTTCAGTGCCACACTTTCTTACAAACATTCACTCAAAGTCAAGAAACACTAGAATGTGAAGATAGAATGCGGATGCTTCTACTTGACCCCTTCCTCTCTCCTGACTGTCCGGTTTCCCCCATCGTTGGAACTGGCCGTTCCTGTCCATACCAGGAAATGATTTCCGTTCAACGGCTCTCTAATTTTCCGGTTAGTGACTGTTGGCTCTCGATTTCTGTTTTCGATACCGGTTTGACTATTTCCAAATCCCTGGAATCCCGGTTGTGGTCCCATATATATTTCCAGTTTTCGGTTCAAGACAGGAACAAATAAGACCCGTCTTAACCATTTTATCTCTTTTAAGAGATTCGATGGTTGCTAATCTAAAAATCTACTAAACTATGTATATTAACCTATAAAACAACAAAAAAGATATGGAAATAAAATATCTTTAACCTAATTCTATTATAAAGTAATAGAATTTGGCATTCCAAGCTCCCACACAGTTCCACCTCTATGTAGGCTTGGAGATTACAAATGGACGCTAGTGTATATGCCATCTCCCTGTCTTCTATAAGAACGCAAGATAACAACACCCTTAGCACTAGGTGTGAAAGTACCTTGACCCTTAAAAGACAGACCCATGACCACTGATTTCAAGCCTCACTGCCTATCACTTAATTTTCTATCATTTTGAAACTAGATATGAATGAAAATTTTATTTATTTATTTTTCAGAGATGGAACTACATGCCTTCTATATTTCATAAATTATTTAGATTTTTTTGGGAAAATTGTTTTTTTTGAGAATTTTTGAAGAAAAAGTGAAGAAAAATCATATCCAACAGATAAATATTTCAAAAAGTCTGAAAATTTTAGCATGTGTGTATATTATAGTGACAAACATCATAGGATAAACTCAATTTTTGTAACATCCTATAATTAGAAATAATAGATATTGAATGCATCCAAAGTTCAAATTGCAATAAAATATTCAATATTAGGAATTTTTTCAAAATTTTAATTGGAGTAGAAACTTGAGTACATGACCTTCATTTTCTTAGTTGGACTCAAACTCAAAAAATATAATTTTTGTGGAGAAATTTTAGATTTAGAGCAAGGAGCAACAACTTTCCAAAATACACTAAAATAGCATATTTTGTGATCCGTTTTTTTTACTAACTTCTCATTCACTTGAAGACAAGTACTAGGAAGACTACAAACTCAATTGAAAATTCTTCATAACCCACCATGTAAGGTCAACAAAAAGAAAGTAGATGAAAAAATGCTTCCAGTCTCTCTGTAGACCACAGCATTATCATCCAGAAGCCATCAAATGGCTATGGAGGCATTGTTGGGTTAATTTGTAGAATAAATTTGTATAACTTAAGTAGAGAATTGCAACTTAATTACAACTGAAGCACAATTTCAACAAGAAAGCAAAACTTAAAACACAACTAGATAAGGACAATAATAAGAAGCATACAGTTCAAATGCTGCTGACTTAAACTAAAGGCAGGAAGCAACAGAGGGCTACAAAGAAATGTATAACAAACAATAATAAGGAACAAAAACTGTGGAGGAGCTTGTTGCACAAAAACATATATATGGATGATTCCTATATATCTATAGATGTTTCCTACATATCTATGCAATCAAAATAAAAAAATTCATTGCCAATTATTTTTTAACAAAATATTATATGAGACCATGAAAATTGACTTGAAAATTTCACTAAAATAGAATTTTGCTATTGTGAAACTAAAATTTAGTGTGCTTGATTGAAATTGTGTAAGATTTGAGCATTAATAATTTGCCATATTTAACTACTTTTGAACTATCAATAGTCCAAAATCAATAAATGCACAAATCCCACGATGGTGGAGGTTGTCTATTGATCGGGGGATATCCAGACAGAAAGTACCAAGATATCCCACGGTTTGAGGGTGAAACCTTTGTCTTAGCATTGGAAGTAGTAATGGATAGTTTTGGTGTTCAAAAGAAGTTCATGTAAGTCCCTCAATTGATTCCTGCTGGCTGTGCTAAAGTTTTCATATTGGCATTGTAGGAACTCTTGATGAACATAGAACACATGTGTCAACTTCCCTCAATACACATATGATTCGAAGCTGGGATTTGCTAATGTATTGATTGTTGTAGTCAATTAACTTCCACACTGTATAAAGGGGGAAGTCTCATCTAGATATCCCATGATGGTGTGCTAACATTGCAAGGCAAGTGGAGACATCCGCATGATCACGGAAATTAATGCTAGCAAGAATGCATCTTCTGCCCTATTTAATTCTTGGCTGCATAGAGTGTAGATACCTAGTAGTCCATATTAAAGTACTTGGCTACATATTTTAGAACAATTAGCAAGCAGAATCCTAGATGACCAAGAGTACAAGAGATACTGGAGTGATGAACGAAAACAACTTTTGACAATAACAGTGAGGATTGACAAGGCATCGTGACATCTCACGGTACCCACGATGGCCCGGATATAGTACTCGATCAAGGATTGGCCTCGTTTGACCTATTCAAATTTGCTAAGGCAGCCTCTCTATGTTTCTTACTAATAGTTCGTGACTTTGGATCTACTATCTTGGACCAACTAGAGTACATTGCAGCATCTGTGTCCACCCAAATGGGGGGACGATTTTCAACAACCCATTTTCCGTACCAGCAATTACGATACCTCAAAACCATTGTAGTTTCTGAATTATCCAGTTGCCAACACTGTATTATGAACTTCCCGTTGTTCACATCTTTTGCCAATCTGCATATGGTGGATAGTGCTCTTCCTTGCCAAACAGGACAAATATTGGGGTCTTCAGACTTAAGAAGAACCCATGAACCTGGGCGGATGTCAAGCCAAGGATTGAAGCTTTCTAGTGGTGCTTCATTTGCAGGGCCGCAATAAGGTTTCGGGTCCTCCTCCTCCGGAATGACGTCAAGCGGATTGACCCTCACCCCTGGGCCAGTTACATCATTATACACCACCCTCCAATCATGCTGTGGCCAAAAGCCTTCTTGCAATTCAGCAGGACACTCTAGGAGTGGTTCCTTCAGCTCACCCAGAACACGTTTCCAATAATCAACGTATGGACCAAATGCAGTTGCAAATCCCTCGCATTTGGACATTCCTTTCTGCCAATACTGAATGTACTTCTCCAATCCTACCATCATGAAACCCTTGTTCAAGGTTGCTTTCCTTGCCATTTCAATAGCCTTCTCTTGGTTTCTTGTGGCTTTGGAGACTTCGTTGCCCCTCATGGACTTAAATGGAACAAGCTTTGGACAACCGGAAGGGAGCATCGGCCGACCACTGTGGTTTGTCTCCTAGAGGGTTTGAGAAGGCTTATTTGACGGCAGCCACTTTGAATCAACTGCTGACCTTTTGAAGTTTATAACAGGGACCCCGTCGCTGTCCATGTAGAACCTAAATAGGTGCATCTCTTCCAGCCTAATTAATTGTTTTTTGCAATTGCATTGGTAACCCTTCACGAACAACTTGAAATCCCCCACCTCCTATATAATCTCCAGCATAAATGACATTTCTTGTGAATCCATGAACGCTTTCATGAGATCAGCCACCATAAAAATGTTCTTTGTCTTTAGAGCCTTAGACAAGTGGCTAAAATATGCATCAATGTCCTCATGAGTGTGTCCAACTAGTAGAAATCCAACTTGAATTTCCTTGAAGACACCTCGCGCAGTGAGCAAAGACAAGAATGCCATCAGATATTTGTTCTTGTTATCCTTAGTGGAGTTGTCAAGCTGAAGATACAATTTCTTAGGAAAGGGGACGGATCCGATCCAAACTTCTGGATCAATGAGCTTCATGATATCCATAGACCTAGACTTTCCTCTAAGTAGGGCCTCAAACATTGGGTTAGCCGGCAGATAGGGAAAATTGTCTCCCGTCTCTCGAATTGGTGGACCTTCTAATCGGCGAAACAATCTTGCCAATGACGAGATTGTAAAGTTTGAATCACCAGGCCAATAGGACGGAGCATAGTGAGCATTTGCACAATCACTGTGACCATGAGCTATCATTCCAATAACGCTAATAGAAAGCTGACTCAGTCCAGCCGTGGCCTTGGTTGTCACCTGCATTCTTGGGAGAGCTGTTTTAGCTGTATCCATCTTATTGTGAATAATACATAAAATGTCCTTTAGGTTTTGTTTTGATTCCTCATGCCACGTAGCATATAGCCAACGGCATGATGCTTGATGATTGAGATTTTGAATTTGCTGCTTCATGAACTCCACGTACTCCGGGCTTTCTTTTGGTGACTTCAGCAGAAATTGCTAATATTAGTATGTCGTATGCACGGTTTAGGCGTAAGTATCCTTACAACACAAAAATGTGGTAAGATGACACAAAATATTGTCCCAAGGAATTATACTATGTTATTGCAAACTAAGGATATCTAGATCTCTTCTCAAACACTCAAGCAAACTCGTCCCAACGATTTGCTCACTCTTCCGGTTACTACTACTTTCCGGATTCCAATCCAAATCCGTTCTCAGCCGGAATCTAGTTACGTCTCTTCCAATTGATTGGTTTTATATACCCCTGTTTTATTCTCAGAGGGTCCATTTTTGATCTTTCAAAGGAGTAGGAACTCACTACTCATAAACTTCACACTCTCTACTCACACCCAAACACAAACACAAATTAAATCTGATTTTGTAATAGAGAAAAAAGAGGTAGCAATCCTGACAACTTCTTGGATGGCCTTTTCGGAAAGCAGGTCACTCAGAATTCACTTCCTATCTCCTTCACTACAACAACAGATCAAAGCATCTAAAACCGACAGAGACGCGTATATTCTAGAATCTAGATTGATCCAATAGTTGGCAAAACTTTCGGGGTTGGGGATATTCCATTGGTGGTTGCTTATCTCCGCACAAAATCCTCCTTGGATTCCGGACTTGCATCCACTCCACTCCTTCTGGAATACTGTTCTAGTAGTTTAAAGGCACAGTGCACTAGTCCTCCTTTACAAATCCAAAACTTCCACACTAACACACCCTACCAATTAGACCCAGTTGCCTCAGATCTAGACGCCTCCTCACCTGTCTTCCTTACACCTCAACACCCTCATAAACAATCCAACACATTTGTAAACATAGCCAAAATCAAAAAGTCCACCAAGTGGTCTCCGATTAAAGAAACCAAAAGAACATAAACAAATGCACTCAAATGGGCTAGGATGGAATGAAAGGGCAACAAGGCTGCCCTCCCTTAAAAACCCAAATAAAAAGCCAAAAAGCAAAAAGGGCACCCCCAAAACTAGGGTGACTACACACTAACTTCCAAGATGACCGGAAAATCCTAGGCTGACGGCCTCTTAGAAATCTGGAGCCGAGCTCTACATCTGGAAAATCCAAAGCAGAATGGAATTCAAAATTCAAACAAAAATGAACACCCTAACTAGCTACTTCTTCTTTGGTTTCTTTGTGCTGCTCCTTGCCTTAGTCGCGGGTGACTTCATTGACATTGTCTTGGTTTGCGCCCGGGTTTGAATTATGCGCCCTTGTGGTGGTGTTGCGTCATCTTCCGATTCCGATCCGGTCTCACAATCGTCTTTATTCAAGAGCAGCACCTACGGTGCTGGCTCCTTGGTCGGTGAAGCTTGCGCTATGTGCTCAAAGCTTGCCAGATGGGTCCGGGCTGGATTTGTGATAACATCCATGCATCCACTCAACTTACGATGGACTTAGGACTTAGGCTTCTTGAAGAGCTCGGATCCGCTTGGCCAGATTTGCAAATTACTGACTGGAAAGATAATTATCTTTTGCGTCAGAACGGAAATTTCTGTCTATACCAGAATAGAGGTTACACCCGCCTCCATTCTACCCAAAGGAGGCATTACCGATTTCTCCAAAATCATCCCCAGACCCCTAGAAGGAGTCCGATCCGGCTTACCTGTCTTTTCCGGAGTATCCATGAAGTTGGAGACATCCAAGACATCTAGAAAACCTGAGAGATCTAAGGCCTTGTCCGGATCAAGATGCCCCAGCAGTATACGCATCTCCTTCATCACCTTCTCCATGTGTGCTTGGTAGTCGATAACTACCCTCAACACCTTTGGTCTGGAAAGTGGGCCTTCATCCGTTAGCTTGTTGGTGAAGAGGTTGGACCTAACCACTTGTTCCGCCGATGGTGCAACCAAAGCCGATAAATTCCATACAAGCTGGAGGACATCCGACTCGTTTGTTCTTATCACTTCTAGGTCTCCTGTCAATTGGGCTACTCGCGTTCGGAGGCCGGTCTGGTCCTTTTCCAAGTTTCGGAATTGCTCCTTCTTCTCTTGCAGCTCCTTTGGGTCCGATCTTTGCCGGATTGCGTCCACCATTTGATCCGGTTCATCCACTCCCAATGCCGATATAACGTTGACAATATGGTTTGCCATTTTATTATGGATCTCCCAACACATATTGATTCAATCCAGTCAGATTGCACAGAATTTCTTCATCTGCTCAATTTTTGGAGGATGGCTAGGCTCACTTGCTTCCAAAGACAACTACTTGCCTCACAGAGCCAGATCCGTTGACTTCTGTCTTCTTATCCTACATCGTTGGAGTGGCTCTTTTGATACTTCCTCTTTGGATTCCATTGGAGTCGGCTAAGCCGGTTGAACTTCTTCCCTAAAGTCGTACCTCAGAATTTCTTCTGCATGGGCGTACTCAAGCATTTCTGAAGCACCCAAAACCTCCCTTTGGTGGAAGAGGTGAAATGGAGACGGACTGATTGGGCTAGACTAACCTTCGGTGGCACGCGTAACTAATTTGGAAACTACATCCACAATGAGTTTCCCCCAGTTCACGGATCTACCCTCCATTGCTACGAAAATGGTGTTAGCCACGGTAACCATAACCCATGTTGGCTTCTCCGGATACATGATCGGGATCAAAAAATTCAGCATCCGTCTATGCCTCTCATCCCTACAGCCACTAATGCTGTACCCTTCCTTGGCATGCACTAGATTTTAGAACTTACTAGCCCCCACTATAAGAAATCCATGTTTTTTTTTATAATTCCAGATTTTTTGTGACGGATTTTGTTAGACATCTAAGTTGACATCTAGTTGTTTTTATGTCAACAATAATATCCAATGTAACATCATGAAAACATAAAACAGCTAGATGTCAATATAGATGTCTAACAAAATCCGTCACAAAAAATCCAGGCTTGTCAAAAAAAACCCAGATTTCATATAGTACCTGGTCTTATCTATATGGGAGGCTAATCCTAATCCGGCCTTCCGGAACAAGTATACCTCCGCCCACATATCCTCTGTCCAGGTATTAGGTCAACCCCTCTCGATCAACTGATACTGATTTGGAACTTCCTCTACAAACTCCAAAATCATCTCATCACTCTTCAGGCTCCGAGGCCGCTATAGCAATCCGGCACATCCTATTGCTACCAAGTGTGATTCTAATAGTTTCCATAAGTCCATATCGGAAAGGATAGCCGGATAGAGTATCCGAGCTGGTCCTGCCATGGCTCACCAACCCAATTAATCGGATGCAATCGGCCCCGACCTCACTATTCTCTCCCTAACAAGATCCTATTTCACCACACTTTCACTCACTAAGCACACATTAGAAGTTTGCGAGGAAACAGATGTAGGAATGAGGGGAGAAAATTCTTAAATATGCAACGATCGGACAACAATTCTCAAGGAGAACGGGCATGAGACCGTTCCTGTAATAATACCCTAGGTTTTCTAGGCCGGAAGTCTAGGTCGCAAGTCTCTTGGATCCGGACTTCGGTCTTTTGGGTTTTGTCCTTTACTAGATAACTTATCCAATTTTAGCAATTTTAGCAATCCGAGTACCAACTAATCCCAATCTGTTTATAGTTGGCCTGGATTCCCATGTACTAACAACAAAATTCAAAAAATTTAGGCCACCCTAACCTATTTCCAATCCGTTCCCTATTTATTTGGAGTTTTTGTTTTCCCACATGGTTGCACAAACTACATTTTGCAAAGGAACTTTTGATAGGCTTCATGAACACATTATTAAAGTGCTCCTTCTTAAGTCTACTATTAGTTGACATGCTGACGGTGGGGAGCCTGTAATCCGCATTCAATTGCCAAAACAATTAAAGATCAACTGAGTGTACAAGGTAGGAAAGTTGTAGGACTTCAAAAGAGAAAAAGATACCATGAAAAAGACTTGAATACCTGATGAATGACAGAAGAGAGCAGGCATCATGATATATTATGATGATAGAGTCAATGAAGAGAAATTAGGGAAGAGAGCAGGCATCATGATATATCATGATGATTGATGATAGAGTCAATGAAGAGAAGTTAGGGAAGAGAGCTGTCGTACGTGCGGTCTAGGTGTAAGTATCTTTAACACAAAAATGTGGTAAGATAACACAAAGTATTGTCCCAAAGAATTCTACTATGTTATTGCAAACTAAAGATATCTCGATCTCTTCCAAAATACCCAAGCGATCTGTATTTAATGTCTTTCCTCTCTTTCCGGTTCTAACTACTTCTCAGATTTCAATCTGGATCCGTCTTTGTTCGGATTCTAGTTACGTCTTTGTTTGGATTCTAGTTACGTCTTGTCACACTCTGGTTTTTTATACCCTTGTTTTATCCTCAAGGGGTCCACTATTGATCTTTCAAAGGGGTAGGGACTCACCACTCGTATTCTCCAAAATCTTTATTCACACTCAAACACACATTCACACCCACAAACCACTTCTAATTTTGTAATAGAGAAGGAAGAGGCAACAATCCTCACAGCTCCTTGGATGGCCTTTCCGAAAAACAGGTCACTCAGAATTTACTTCCTATCACCTTCACTACAACGGCAGATCAAAGCATCCGAAACCGAAAGAGATGCGTGTATTCTAGAATTCAGACTAATCTAGTAGTTGGCAGGCCTTTCGAAGGTGGGGATACTTTGTTGGCGGTTGCTTATCTCCGCACAAAACCCTCTTTGGGTTCTGGACTCGCATCCACTCCACTCTTTCCAAATTACTAATCCGGCGAAAGCACAATGCACTAATCTTCTTTCACAAATCCAAAACTTCCACACTAACACATCCTATCGATCAGACCCAGTTGCCTCAGATCTGGACTTCTCCTCACCCGTCTTCCTCACACCTCAACACCCTCATAAACAATCCAATATATTTGTGCACATAGCCGGAATCAGAAAGTCCACCAAGTGGTCTTCGATTAAAGAAAGCAAAAGAACATAAACAAATGCACTCAAATGGGCTAGGATGGAATGAAAGGGCAACAAACCTACACTCCTTTAAAAATCCAAACAAAAAGCCAAAAAGCAAAAATGGCACCTCCAAAATCAGGGTGACCAATCACACTAACTCTCAAGATAACTGGAAAATCCCAGGCCGGTGGCCTCCTAGAAATCCGGAACCGGGCTCCACCTTCGGAAAATACGAGGCGGAATGAAATTCAAAAACCACACAAAAACTAACATACTAACTTACTACTTCTTCTTTGGATTTTTTGCGCTGCTCCTTGCCTTGACTGCGAACGACTTCACCGGCGTCGTCTTGGTCTGTGCCTGGATTTGAATCTGGCGCCCTTGTAGTGGTGTTGCATCATCTTCCGACTTTGATCCGGTCTTGCATTCTTTGTCGTTCGAGAGCAGCACTTCCAATATTGTCTCCTTAGTCGACGAAGCTTGCTCCATGTGCCTGCTGGATGGGTCCGGGCCGGATTCGTAATGACATTCATGTGCCTACTTAGCTTACGGCAAACTGACTTTGGTGTCACGAAGAGCGCGGTTCCACTTGGCCGGATTTGCGAAGTCTTGACTGGGAAGATAATGATCTTTGTTGTTGGATTGGAAACTCCCGCTTGTACTGGAGTTGATGCTTCCTTCAGTACCGAAATCGACACTGCTGTCGAGGTCGGAACCAATGATTTGCCCTCAACCCTTCTAGGAGGCATCACCAAATTGTCCAACATCATCCTTCGACCCGTAGTAGGAGTCTGATTCGGCCTTTAAGCTTGGCCGGAGTCTTCATATAGTTCTGGACATCCAGATCATCCGGAAAACCTTTGAGATTTAAGGCCTTATCTAGATCAAGATGCCCCAACAGGTGACGCACCTCCTTCAACACCTTCTCCATGTTCACTTGGTAGTTGGTATCTATAACTACCCTCAATACTTTTGTTCCGCAAATATGGCCTTCACTCGTCAACTTGTTGGTGAAGAGGTTGGCTCTAACCAGTTGGTCAGCCAGTGGTGCAACTAAAGCCAACAAATTCCGGACGAGCTAGAAAGCCTCTGACTCCTTGTAATTGCCACGTCTAGCTCCCCTTTCAATTGGGCTACTTGCGCTTGGAGATCGATCCGGTCCTACTCCAGGTTCTGGACTCGCAGTTCCTCTTCTCGTAGCGCCCTTGGATTTGATCTTTCCCGGATTGCATCTATCATCTCCTCCGGGTTGTCCCACTATAAGAAACCCATGTTTTTTTTGACAAGTCCAGATTTTTGTGACGGATTTTGTTAGACATCTAAGTTGACATCTAGCTGTTTTTATGTCAACAATAATATCCAATGTAACATCATGAAAACATAAAAACAACTAGATGTCAACTTAGATGTCTAACAAAATCCGTCACAAAAAATCCAGGCTTGTCAAAAAAAACATGGATTTCTTATAGTGTCCACTCCCATCTTCAACATGATGTTGGTGATATGGATCAAAAATTTTGTTGTGAATTTTTCGGCACATTTCAATCCACTCTCGTCCGGTCCTCCAAAATGTCTTCATTTGCTCAATTTTTGGAGTATCGCTCGTCTTGCCTTCTTCCGGATTTATTTGCTTGCCTTGCCCAGCCAGATCTGTTGACTTCCGTCTCTTTGTCTAGTGATGCACGAGGGGTTCTTCCAATTTTTCTTCTTTGGATTCCATCTGAGTCCGCTGATCCGATTGGACTTCATCCGTAAAGTTGTACTTCAAAATTCCTTCTTCGTGGGACTCCACAAGACTCTTTGAAGTATCTAACCTTATTTAGTACCTAAGCTTAGTTAGTATCCATATTTCTCTTTCCGGTCCTAACACAATAATCAGAAACACAACAACTCCAAAAACTACAATTAGACCCTTCTCTCCTTTCTCAATCTGTCCAACTATCCGATCCGGTTTGATCAACTCATATTTGCTCTTACTCTCATCCGGTTTAGTTTTACCTCTATTTCACCATCAGAGGGTTCGTCGCTTGCTTTTGAGAATGGCAGACCTGCCACTCCTTCCGTGACTTATAGTGGCTGAAGATCCACTTTTCTATCCTCCAATCTCCTACACTAATCTGGATCCGGTTTGATCCCTTACAGCCATCTAGAGAACTCTTCGGATCACAAGTCACACAAAGACCTCCCATACAATCCTCTCATACCACAACAACCTTAGCGCCAAGTTCCATCTATACAAAGTTAGGTGGTTACAAGTGTATCTGTCCATTTCAACATCAACTAAAGCTCTTCCATTTACAAACTAGGGCAGCAAGATCTCTCATGAGATTGGACACTCAATTGGATTTCCCACCCAGGAGTTCTAGCGCGACTAAGGAATCCTCCCTATCCGCCTAGCCTAGCAACGACTTTCTCGCCCGGAAACCTAAACCTTAGAAGTGCTGAGGAACTGAAATCCACTCCCAATTCTTTCACTACCCGCTCACTTGCACATAAGATCAAAACAAGAACGGGAGAAATCACTCCCAAACCAACATGCACCTTCCAACTTCCACACCATATAGTCCTGCCACACACGGAAGAGACACACAACAAGAAGCCAATAGAAGGTACAAGCAAAATTTAGGCAAAAAGACTCCTAGCTCTTAAGCAGAGGCTGGCTTATATACAACTGATTTACAAAGGCAAAATAGCCCCTAGAAATACGCGTGGAACTTTGGGTCCGAACCTAATCGGCCAAACCAAATCAACATCTGATCTGGTCCTAACTATCTTACACAAAATACATTCCTACCTACTCTGCAACTCCCTCACCCAGTATAGGACTTTTGGGTTCCGCAGGTAATTGGTTGAAGACGTCTGTCAAATTCCTACTCCGCTCCCCGATTGCAAGATCCGGAAGATCTGATCCTGGCAATGAATCCAGCTGAATTGTTTGTCGAGGCCCAGGCCTTTGTTGACTCTTCTTTGACTTGGGAGTCCGATCTTTAGGCTCCCTTGGATTCAATCCTTTTGCCGGAAACGATTCCGGCAGCAAGAGGTCCAAAAGATGGATCTCCTTGGAAAGCATGGATCTGTTTAGCTTCTGGCTACTAACGTCCATCCGGTCGGCTGCCTCTCGTGCCGCCACCATTGCCACTTCCACCCGATCAATAAAATTGGTCAGGATTCAAACTATCCGGGAACCGGATACTTTCTTCTCCTCCTGTACTTCCTTGTTAAACAACTCCACCTTGACAGCGGCGGACCTTGAAGCTCTAAGAGTGGCCTTCACCGTTTCTGCCCCCTTCCGGGTTGCGTCCGCCATCTCCCAGACGGCAGTCTTGACCTCTTTGAAGGCAACCATTTTTGCCTTCAACATGTTGACTTCCTCCTGAAGCCAACGGATCTTTGCCTCTTGCTTCTGGTGTTTGTCCGGATTGGTGATGTGTAGTGCTACTTTAGCTGATAGCTTGCTGTCTATCGGCACACCTACTAGCTCTCCGATACTGCAGAGGGTCCTTCTCTTGACCTCCCAATCCGCTTGTATTCCGCAGAGGATGCCGATCAACTAATTGAATGGATTAGTCGGGTCTTCAAGATCCGGTATCTCTACTTCCGGTCCTTATTTAGGAATCGACCGGTTGGTAGGAGGGGTTCTTTTCTTATAAGGAGGCGTTGTCTTCATTTGCTTCCTTGTCCTGAAGTGCTCCTCTTCATCTTCTTCTTCCGTCTCAGATTTGGATCCGGATAATTTCTCTAGTTCGTCATCCGAACCTGACTCCCCGTACTTCAGGATAGATTCCTGAATGTTCCATGTCTTCTCCTCCATGTCGATGAGGAGTTGGTTGCGCTGGTAGAGGTGAAAGAGGTAGGTATTCAAAGGAGTGGCCCTACTCTTTCCAACTCTTGTAACAAGCTGGGACACTAGATCGCAAGAGATCCGGGCCTAGTTTACTTTCCGTTCCCCGCTCAGGGCTCCAAAAATAGTGTTGCTGATGGTCACCGTCACCCTCGTTGGCTTCTCCGGGTGGACAATTGGAATCAAGAACTGGAGAAGGCGGAGTTGTCGGTCGTCTTAGCAATCCGGTTCAACCCTAATCTGATCCAAGATAAGTTTTGGATGTGATTCCGCTCCTGAATATTAATACTCTGACCGGATCAGATCCAGTTTACCCCTTACTGCATTAGTTTTCTCTATCTTCAGTCTTCTTCTGCCTCCTAGCAGGATCTAGATCCTAATTAATCATTTCCGTTCCAACTTTTAGGTAAGCAAGGGAAAACCAAAAATTTTGGTTCCAATAGTAGAGGATTGTGATATCTCACGGTCGCTTACATGAATGTCTGTCGCAATCAGATTTTTGGTTTTCCTTTGCTTATCTAAATATTGGAACGGAAATGGATAAATAGGATCCGGATCCTATTAGAGAAGCAGAAGGAAACTAGAGATAGACAACGCTAATCTACTAAGGAGAAAAACTGGATCTAATCCGGTCAAAATGTTAGTATTCAGAAGCGGAATCACATCCGAATCTCATCTTGGATCGGATTAGGGTTGGACCAGAATGATATGGACCGGACCGGAAAAGGTCATGATGACCTGCCAGGGGTCCTGGGACTATATAAAGGCTGGTCGTCCCCATTTTCACTCCTTTACTTCCCTCAAGTTCTGGAGCTGACCTTGAGCACTTTTACGCCTCCATCTGTGCTAAAGCCATTGTATATGTGTGCTTCAAGCCGGTTACGTCAGAGTGGGTAGGAAAGGTAGAGATTGTGTGGGTTGCAGGTTTTTGTGTTGTTTTCTGGTTGAGATCGGACAAGAGGAAGTGAGGAACGGGACGTGCGGCTAGGAGAGAGTGAGGTAGCGACCAATAAGGGTCCAGTAGCCGTCCGTGTCCATGCCTCAGCTGCGTAAGAGCAGACCGAGAGCGCCCAGTTCCTCCTCTGACGTCAAACTCCGGAAAGTACTTCCGGTCATCCCAACCAAGGAACCGGCAAGGACCAAGCTCATAGATGATCTTAACGCAATGGGCTGTCTGGTGTTGGTGGATAAACCCTGGAGGTTTAGGGAGGAGCGGATGGTGAGAGAGCTGAAGTGTAAGGTGTCGAACGAGTTCAACAACACGCTCCAAGGCCGCCCGACTGACTGGGAAAAAGAGAGGTGGAGGGAAGTTTACAACTTCCGGATGGGAGGTTCCGGCATGGCTGGACGGAAAGCCGAGTTCATCCATGACAAGTTTCATGGAGAGCCGAGCAACAAAGATGGATACGCGGTTGCGGATTGCAAGAGCAATCAACACTGCAATCTCCTCCAGTTCTTAGTTTCGATCATCCACCCGGAGAAGCCGACGAGGGTGACAATGACCATCGGCAATACAATTTTTGGTTCCCTGAGCAAGGAACGGAAGGTGAACTGGGCCCGGATCTTTTCCGATCTGGTGTCCCAACTTATGACGAGGATCATAAAGAGTAGGGCCACTCCTTTGAGTCCCTATTTCTTCCACCTCTACCATCGCAACCAACTCCTCACAGATACGGAGGTGAAGACGTGGAACCTTCAGGAGTCTATCCTGAAGTATGGAGAGTCAGATTCGGATGACAAGCCGGAAGAACAAACCAGGTTCAAACCCGAGACAGAAGAAGAAGATAAGGAGGAGCACCTCCGAACAAGGAAGCGGATGAAGATGCCTCCTCCTCGCAAGAGAGGAACCCCTCCTACCAATTGGTCGACTCCAGTACAGGGACCGGATGTGGAGATGCCGGATACCGAAGACCCAAACAACCCGTTCAATCAGCTGACTGTGATTCTATGTGCGATACGAGCGGACTGGGAGGTCAAGAGGAGGACCCTTGCTAGCGTCAGAGATCTGGTGGGTGCATCGGCGGATAGTCATTTACCGGGTAAGGTGGCCCAATATCTGTCGAATTCGGATGAGCACCGGAGGCAGGAGGCAGAGATTTGTTGCCTTCAGGAGGAAGTCGACACTCTGAAGGCTGACGTGGTAGCCCTTAGAAAAGACAAAGCTGCAGTCCGAGAGATGGCGGAAGCAACCCGGAAGGTGGCCGAGTCTGTGAAGGACACTCTTGGAGAATCCGGATCCGCCGTAGTCAAGGTGGAATTATTTGACAAAGGAGTGCATGAGGAGAAGAAGGTATCCGGTTTCTGGATAGTTTGGATCCTGACTGACTTCACCGATCGGGTGGAAGCATCGTTGGTGGCAACAAGGGAGGCGGCCAACCGGATGGACATCAACAACCGAAAGCTGAATGGGTCCATGTACTCCTAGGAGATCCACCTCTCGGACCTCTCGCTACTGGATTTCTTTGTAGCCGGAGGATCAAATCCAAGGGAGCCCAAGGATCAGACATCCGAGTCAAGAAAGAGTCACCAAAGACCTGGGCCTCAACAACCCATTCATCTAGATTCATTGCCAGGATCAGATTTTCCGGATCCTGCTTCCGGGGAGCAGAGCAAGAACCTGGTTGACGTCTTCAACCAACTGCCCGCGGAACCCAAGAGTCCTACGCTAGGTGGGGGAGTTGGAGAGTAGGTAGGTAGGTAGGGATGTAATTTTTGTAAGATAGTTAGGACCGGATCGGATATTGACCCAGTCTGGCCAGTTAGGATTGAACCCGCATGTCCAGTGCGGATTTCCGAGGCCCTTTTTGCCTTGTAATCAAGTTGTATATAAGTCAGCCTCTGCTTGGGAGCTGCGAGTTTTTTCGCCCAAATTTTGTGTATGTCTTCTCTTGGCCTCTTATTGCATGTCTCTTTCATGTGTGGCAAGGTTGTGTGGTGAGGAGTTAGGAAGGCACATGCTTGTGCGGGTGTGATTTCTCCCTTTAGTGTTCCTGTTTTCAATCTTATGTGCAAGTCAACAGGTTGTGAACGAGTTGGGAGTGGATTTCAGTTCCTCAGCATCTCTAAGGTTTAGGATTCCGAGCGCGACAGCCGTTGTTAGGCTAGGCGGATAGGGAGGGATTCCTTAGTCGTGCTAGAACTCTTGGGTGGGAAACCCGGTTGAGTGTCCGATCTCCTGAGAATTCTCATTGCCTTAGTGAGCAAACGGAAGGATTTTAGTTGATGATGGAATGGACGGGTTCACTTGCAATTGCCTAGCTTTGTACAGACGGAATGTGGCGCTAAGGTCGTTGTAGTATGAAAGGATTGTACGAAGGGTCTTTGTGTGACTGGTGATCCGGAGAGTTCTCTGGATTGTTGTGAAGGATCAAATCGGATCCGGATTAGTGTAGGAAAGTGGAGAATAGAGAAGTGGGTCTTCAGCCACTATAAGTTACAGAAGGAGCGGCGGGCCTGCCACTCTCAAAATCAAGGGGCGAACCCTCTGATGGTGAAACAGTGGTAAAACTAAACCGGATGGGAGTAAGAGTGGATGTGAGTTAATCAGACCAGATCGGAAAGTTGACCGGATTGGAGAAGGAGAAGAAGGTCTGATTGTAGTTTTTGGTGTTGTGTTTCCGGTTGTGGTGTTAGGATCGGAATGGGAAATATAGGTACTAACTTAGCTTAGAGACCAAATAAGGCTATCTTCTTCACAGAATCTTGCAGGTTCGATCTTTAGAGTCACTTTGTTATACTTTAAAGTGGTTTTTGGTAGTATAACTAGGAATTTGCTTGCCCTGTGCTGCGACAATTTGTATATAGATCAATCAACAAGGACCCGCAGCATGGAATAGAGCACCAAATTATTATTGAGGTGGACTATGATTCTGTAGACAAGTTTATTACCATTCTTGCCCTAAAGCGTGGTCCTTATGAGGAAAAGGGAGTGGTGGACTACTTTGACGCCTACCCCAAAAGAAAACTACTGACAGCCACAACGCATTACTGGATAATTGGCAGTTAATACAACGTTGCGACACACAGAAAACTTGTAGAGCGCGGCAAGATTCCAGAGTATGACAAGAAGATGGCATCCATGTTCAATATTATTCCAATTTGGTCTCCCAAAGAAAACTCCCTCGAGATTATGCACCTCTCCAAGGCAGTGAATCAGAACATTGCTGGTGAGCAGAAGGAGCAAACCTTCCTAATGCAACTTCTACACGCTAGGCAAAAATGGAGAAATATGGGTAGCCCACAGCCATCACTTATGGGAAGACCACACTTGAAAGAGTATCTTGTAAGTATCTCATTTACTTTATTATCTTGTTGGTTTCACTTCTATTTTTGTTCGCCGTTAGGGCAACCATGGTATCTCACGAATGTTGTGAGAGCACGTAGACTACAAATCGGACCGTGATATCTTACGATGCTCAAATGAGGATACAGAAAATTCTTTCCCTCACTACCGATTGCAATTAATATAATCTATGTTTATAAACAGGCGTATGTTCTAGTGATGGCAAGTTGGCAACTATCTTCACTAGTGTGAAGAGCAATGACTCACCGGACTTGAGAATTCCGCTTGTCTTCATGGAGAATGATTCCAATGTGGACAAATTAGTTAAGATCAAGAAGAAATTTGTCAAGTATATCCTACCTGACGGTGCACTATTTGATTTGGATGCAAAAAGGAAACCTCTTTCGCGGAATGATTTCAAGCGGCTGTATGAACTCCGGACAGAGGATATTAATTATCAAGCGGACCTTGTGGATAACAAAAAGGTGTGCGTGAAGAATTCAAAGGCAAAGGCGGGATTGAACATGACCAGGCCTGTCGCCGCCACGGCTAGACTGAGACTTGTTAGGGGAATGCAGAACGAGCTCATGTACGTCTATCGGCAGCATCCTCTGCCTAGCAAGGCTAAAGAATACATCCCTTACACATCTAGAAAGTGAGATGCATTTGCAAAGGAAAAGAAGATTACGCAAGCGAAATTGGAATTATGGGTGGATAAAACCATATCCATGGACCTTGAAAAGGAATGGTTAACAATGCCGGCAAGAAATCTAAATAAATCGACGGACCTAGACCAGTGCCCACAGTTAGTGAAGGCAATGTGGATGTCTTTCTTCAATGCCCATGCCAAAGCAACTATGGAAGAGGTCACTGAAAATGAATTTGCAGACAATGACTTCTGCGCGGTCATGGAGGAGAGAAGCTGGAATGTCAGCACAATCCTGGCAGACCCTACCGTGAAACTGTGGAGGAGCAAAGACAAACCGCACATATATTTTTGGTTTCTATTCAAGGTTAGAACTGCTGGGCCTTGAGCAAAAATGCTAGAGAATTATAAGCTAAAGAGAGTATTTGATGCTATAGATATCAAGGACACAACTAGAAATGTCCTCAGGGCCCAATCTCTAGCAGTTCCCATCACTGATGCTAAAAGATTCCACAAGATACTCTGTCATTTCCAAAGGCGAGTGGTGGACAACAAAGTGCGGGTCTGGGACTGGCACGTAATTACGTACACTCCGAAAACTAGCAACGGCTTTCCAGACTCTACCACAAGAAATGCATACAACGTATTCCTTGTCTTTGTATTTGGGTACAACAAGGGCCAGGATGCACAAAGCTGCTTCAACAGCTTCTTCACCGAGGATGCTGCATCCATGAAATCAACCTACAAATCCAAAGACATTGATAATGATTACGCTTTCTATAGGTGACGTTTAATGCCTTGGCTAATGATCTCCACTGCGCTAGTGATATTTGGTGATCACATGGTTGATGACATGGTGGTTGTGAATGTTAATGGCGGTCCAGAATTCACATTTCTGGGAGTGGTATATTCTATCCCCTTCTTTTCTTTTCATGAATTTCAAGGGGTTTACACTGCACTCTTTATGGGCCTTTCTCACTTTTGCTTTTTTTTTTTTCATCAATGGTCCGGTGCAAAGGTACTAGAGGTGGTTGATTCTTAGGATGCAAAGGAGTCAGCTTTGTTGGTGGCGAAATTGATTAGGGAGATGTATAATCTGACACCCCAACCCAATGATGACGTGGACCAAGAATCCCTGGACGACGACATCAACAACCATAACGCGGCTTCTAAGGAAACCGAGGAGGATCCAGATTAGCAGTACTCCTTGCACAAAGATGAACTTGAGCCTCCCCCCGTCGTGAAGAAGGTGGGCTATCTTATGTTGACACTGTGAGATATCACAATCTAGCTAAAGTGATGGTGAGGCTGTGACATATCCTGATCCAGCTAAAGTGATGGTGAGATTGTGAGATATCATGATCCAGCTAAAGTGATCATGAGACTGTGAGATATCATGATCTAACTAAACTGATAGTGAGATCGTGAGATATCACAATCCAGCTAAAGCCTTCAGCTTCGACGTTCTCAATTTACATCATTTCTAATTGAGTGTCTCCTTGAATTGTTGTGGAAGAAGTCTCCACAATTGAAGTAGCAGCCCAAGAAGTTAAAGAATCCTACCACCAGAATCCGGCATCAAAGAACGTTGTCAGAATCCGACATCAAAGAAGCAATCCGAGAAGAGAAGTTGGCTAAGAATTCGGCTAAAGTCATGAAGAACAGGGGTTCAACATCTGTGAAGGATTGATCGATGCCAAACCTTTCGGATGAGGAGACATTGGAGACGACAGTGGATGTTTTGGACCTGTCCCCTAGTACATCTCTTAATCCTTGTAATTTTGAACTGGTGCATACAATAGAGCGGATTCCGAATGCTAGGGATGCTGCAGCCATATTAGGCTCTCTCGCAACGGATGTTGGCCCTTCTAATGTTTCTAAGTTGCCCTACAAGCGATGTCCCGAGTTAGAGGAGGCAGGGCATGCAGAGGTTCTGAATTGCAACCATTCCCTCTCCCAGTCTGGGGATGGGAAGTCAACATGTGGCAACAAGCAACGGTGCTTCAGAAATCTGACGATGTCCCCTGCTTCCCAACCGAATTCAAGTGTCGCCATAGCTGATAACGTTGTTGACAATACTTTGGTGGATCTAAACCAAATGAGTCTAGAGGCCGATGCAACAAAGGAGACTCCTGCAGAAGCTGTTTTGTAGGCAGAAGTGGTTGACGATGTTTCGGGGAGAGGAACCAAAGAAGACAACATTGTGGAAGGGAAAGGGACTGTGGAAGACAATGCCAAAGGTGCATGAGGTGACATCCTGCATTTCTTGACAAAGTGAATTTGTCGAATACAATATAAAATGGACTTGTCTCTAACAAGCTAATATCCCTTGGGCTACAGATTTTGACCAAGCTATGGTGACGCAACCAAGGTCATCAAATGAGGTACCTTTCCAGAAGTATACAGTGGTCTTGGACTTGAATGAAGTTCTTGCTCACAGGACTTACACACACACACAACTCCATGTTCAGCGTCGTCCGGCTGTGAAGGACTTCCTGGATTGGCTTCATAAAAAGGCCAATATTGCATTCTGGAATAGTGTTACATCCACAACTTGAACAATTTGTTAGATGTTGTACTTGTTGGTGCTTCCTTTGGTTCTAGAGATTTCACTTGTTTAACTCAAGCAGCGTGCATGCAATTAAGTTACAGATCCCTGAATGCGCCGTAGAAACCAATCTTCCTGAAAGATCTGGCTACAGTAGCAAAGATGGCTGGGTTTTCATCTCTAGAAGATGTTCTTCTAGTTGATAGTCCAATTAAAATCCTTCTCAACGAACCCCACAACAAAATATTCCCTTAGTCATGGTGCGGTGACAGACGTGACAACTACTTGGATTGCCACCTCCGTCCTTGGCTTGATGGTCTTTCTAATTCAAATGTAGTTGTTTCGTTGTATGTAAAGGGTAATCCACTATATGGTAGTTAGTTTCCAATGGAAGCAATGTCAATTGAAGCCTTGAATATACTAAGGGGGGCCGTGTGAAAGTCGTGAAGCATCAGCGTGAGATATCACGTTCCTTTTTTGGTTGTACCGACGGTTCTCTAGTTAGTGAAGAACTATCTAGATGTACAGTATAGGGTATTGAGAAGATGAGGCAGTATCAAATACTAAGCTCTAGTATTTTCATACTTGCTTAAAAGACAATTGTAATGAACATTTTGTAATTATAAATTTTTGAAGTTGCATGTAAAGTGACACCCTTTGTAAACTAGATGTATACTTTGGTTTGAAGTTATGCAAAGTAGGACCATAAAATCTCACAATAGCCTTTACAATAGTATATCTGACCATCCTTGAATCATAGTATTGTCAACCCTAACCAATGACCGAGATATCTCACAGTCGCTCACATAAGAGTCCTACCAACGTTGTTACGTAATACCTTAAACTATAGTAGAAGACCGTCATATATCTATGTCTCTTATATTAGGGTCCTACCAATTGACCTCATCATATAGTACCTTCATATGTAATCGAGAACTGTGGTATCTTGCAGTCACATATATACGTGTCCTTCCGACGTTGTCACATAACACCTTTAACAATAGTATCCTACTATGGTTGTCACATAGTACCTTCAACTCTAATCGAGGATCGTGATATCTCACGTTGCTTATATAAATGTCCAGCCAACCTTGTCATATAGTACCTTCAACTCTAATTGAGGATCGTGATATCTCACGTCACTTATATAAATGTCCTGCCAACCTTGTTACATAGTACCTTCAGCTGTAATAGAAGACCGTGATATGTCACGGTCCGTCATCTATGCACTAACCCTTACCCAGTAAATCACCGTCCTTAACTTCTAGCAAATCTTTAGATGATTACATTTCAGAGTGCTATTGCATTGCAATAGTGCTAACCAATTCTTGCGACATGCTGTATTAACAATGTCTTACACGAATGGCTGGACGATTACTCTTCTAGAAAACTTGCCATTTTCATTGACACCTCAGTACATAAGTTTTGTAACACGCGCAAACGTCCCCCTCTTCGTTGTCTGCGTGCTACTTGTTGTATGTAGTGTGACGTGATTAGTATTCATTGGAAGAACTCTTGATGGTTGGTTCACGTAGAAGGCGTTGCTTGTTGTATTGATCGGTGATCTATACGTCCCAGGTGGTGTTGCGGATCTCCCTTAAAACATCAACATATCGGTCGGTCTGTCAACTGATGCTGTAAGTGCAAAGATTGAAAACAAAGTGGACGATCAAAAGAAGGCAAAGGGGAAGAAAATCGTGTATGGAGGTAGCCAGAGATGGAGAAGTAGAACCATCCGTATCGGATGAATCTAGAATTTGATGGGAAGGTGGAGATTACATCACCTTTGGTTTGAATGTCTGCAAAGCAAAGAAGAAGATTTGGTGAGCAACGCGATGCATATATATTGCGAATGGGGGGAAGAAGGGTGGTGATGATGACCCTGTGCATGAATATAGAGTTAAGCAAAAGAGTACATTGCACGATCTTCCATATTGGTCAGTGAGTTATAGGATGTGTGAAATGAGATGGAAAAACTGATGTAGTGATGTCATGGGTGGGAATATGTATAATATGAAATAACTGAAGTCTCTGGATTGGGGGAAATAGTTATGAATTTGTAGTCCCTTTCAATACAAGAACGATTGGTACCACACAAAGTCCCCTTTTTTTGAAAATCTGCCTTGATAGAATGTGAAAATGAATTTCATGTAATGAAGGGAGTCTTCATATTAGAGGAATATGATTACCCAAAGACGATAGGTAGTGTGGTTTGTACAAATTGTAAGGGAGTTTTTAAACCGTATCATGGAGACGGACTTGTTTTCCAATGAGGAACCATTGGATATGGCTAGCATAGAATTGGTTATAGGAGGGCAAGTATCTTGCAAAAAGTTGTTATTTGGTAATGTTGAGTAGAACATGTACTTTATGTTGGAATTGAGTTCATGTTGTTGACATCTAGTAATAGTGCAATGTTATCGAATTTGAGGTAAGTTGCCGACGACATCAGGGCAAGTACATGGAAGATAGCAGGTGCTGTTGTTAACGTATGTATGGTTAATGCCCGTGCATTGTTGAATGAGATGTTTAAGTATAACTAACATTGCAGGAACTGATGTTTAATTTCCCAGAAAATTGTGAGTGGTCGTTTTAAAAAGAAAGCATTTTTGCATTACGTGGGGGTCAAGTGAAGGCAAAAAGTACTGAAGCACTCAAAATTTGTGTGACCTGTGTGCATCAATTGCTAATTGGACATTTGTTGGATCCAATACATTGCAAAAAGAACCTTTGCAAGAACATTACCAAAACATTTTGGGGAGGAAAGGATTCAGTAGGCAACAGACAAGACATGGAGGCATTGAATATTAGGCCAAAATTATGGGTTGGTCCACCGGAGAGTAACCGGGAGGATTTTCACGTGCCAAGAGCTCCTTACATTCTGAATCCCAGTGAAAGGACGACCGTAATGCAAATCATAAGGGAAAAATCCCAGTAATTATGTTGGTGCCATCCACAAGTGTCTTGAAGAGGGGAAGCTGCGGTACATGAAGTCACATGACTTCCATGTGCTCATGCATGAGGTTTCACAAACTGCACCCTCTCTTTGACAAAGAGTCTTCTTTGAACACAAAGAAGAATGACTCATTTTAGCAAGCATTGGAGAAAAAAATTTGTTTGGAGGTAATTGTAATTAGTACTTGAAGACATTGTAGAAGGTGGGCAAAATTGTTATTTCTTTAAAGTGAGTGAAAATTAGTATGAGAAGTTGATAGAGTGTTTGTAAATTAAGGAGGAGCAATATGTCGTGTAGTAGAGCAGCAGTTGCACCCGACTAAATTGGTCTTGGAATGGCAAGTACTACCTTTAGCATCACAAAATGTACTGAGCAAAGAAATTTGTATAGTTGTGATGAAAGTGAGCCGTGTATTCCAAACGCTTTGCACAAGGGAAATCACAATTGCAAACAGAGATTTCGATTTGATGGACGCTACGGATGCCTTGTGCATGTTAGAGAAGGAGTTCCCGCCTACTTTCATGGATATCATGTCACACTTGATGATTCATCTAGTTGAAGAGCTCTACATTTGTGGACTGGTTCATTGCCATTGGATGTATCCAATGGAGAGATACATGAAAACTTTGAAGGAATGTGTGAGAACATATGCCTAACCATAGGCAAGTATGGCTAAAGGTTACACAATGTCAGAAACATTGGGATAGTGCACAGAGTATTTGCAACAATTTGAAGGTACTACACAACATGTCTGGGATGATAAAGAGGAGCAACAAATAAACGATGAAGTTGTCCATGGCAGTGGTTGGTTGCAAAGAATGTTGGAGCAGTTCTTAGCATGGGCACACGATTTTGTGCTCTCCAGTTCAGTGGACATGGAGCAATGGAGATGGTGAGTGCTCAATTCACTTTGAAATGGTGAGGAGGACATTAGAAGTGGGATAGTTTTGCATGAAGACATAGGTAGAGACTCACAAATAAGAGCAGGAATGTGGAGATGAGTTATGCAGTGTTGGTTTCTTGTTTAATTAGAGAGGGCATGCAACATAGGATAATAAGGGCGTAGGAGTGTTCCTTGCTCCAGAGTGCATGGATTTGCAAATTAGTGAATGATGTGAGACCATATTTAGAGTTGGTTGGAATTCATTTTGGGCAACAATTCAAGTTGCAGGTGACAATTGCTCAAAGGAATTCAAACGTGCGTGAAATCCTAAACAAAATAGACATAGCTTCCATTGGTCGTAACAGCAATAGATATAAACATGTATTGAAATAATTGCGTTAGTATTATAGAGAATAGAAAGAATTCCTTCCCTTGAATGTTCAAATGTGTGCGTGCCATTAAAGGTAGTCAAGGAAGAGGAAATGCAATGAGTGAACAATGTGACTAACAAGTACAGTAGAAGAAGTGGTGCAGAATTTTATGTCTTTTGAAATGGGGAAAGTGATGTTCGCATGTTCAATCAATTGAAGTTGACTAAACAAGTGAGCAGACATTTTCAGTGCCAGGTTATTCTAATGACCCTAACATGTTGTCTCGTTATTGGACTGGAACAAGAAATACGGTGTCGCATGCAATGAGAGGAAAGCAGCTAGGGAGAACTTCAGGAGGGAACATGGTTGTTGTCTGAATCGTCAAGGCAATGTTCAATATCCAGAGGAATGTAGGAATTTACCCAATTTTGCAGAGTGGATTTGAGTGCAGGTGCAAGAGGCCATGAACGGACCAGAGAAGCCAGCAATTGATGTTTTTGAAGCATCAAAGCTTCCAAAAATAGTTGCGACAATGTATCGAGCCATATACACTCATGGAATGCACTTGTGCGTGCAAAGTGCTGAAGAAGATAAAGTCACTTGTGATAGTGGTATTGCAAGCTTTGTATTGTGGCATAGTAGGGGGAGTTATTTGAACGAGCAAGGACAATGGTAAAGTATGGAGTACTTTGGTTGAATACAGGAAATTCTAGAACTTGACTATTGTAGTCATTGCTGTGTTAAGCTTGTTTGTTCATGGATTCCAGCAAAAGTGGGAGTAGGAAATACCAACGTAATTTGTGACAAGTATGGATTTTCCATTGCAAATTTCTCGAATTGTCTACCTTTGGGACCAAAATCGTTCGCATTTCCAACACAATGCCAACAAGTGTTTTTTTCAGACAATATAGAATAAAGAAATGGAAATGGAGGAGATTGGAAGGTTGTCTGTGGAACAGAATTGAGAGAATGGTATGCGAAGAGCGGTTTTGTGAAGCCAGATATACAAATTTTGGCAGCAAACAAGGACTTAGACTTTGAAGGACTTTGTGTTGTACGGTAATAGGAAGAAGAAGTTGTTTGTAGTGCAAATTCAGTTTTCGTCCTTACGGCATATTCTAGTGATGGCATGCATTATCTTTGGAGAAGATTCGGTATAAGCAATACTTGCTGCATGTAGATGCACTTGGACATTGCTAGAGAGTGGGACGTCTACTTTGTTTGTTATGGTGGCAGCGTAAAAAAAAATTTATCAAATGGAGAGATAGAGACATAGAACAATGTCTAGTGGAATGAAACTTTCTATTGTGTATGTGAAATGGTTTTGAGAATCAAATGTGTTAATCAATGTATGTATGAAGCACCTACACACCATTTAGTAGATTTTGAATGTGTACATACAATGACTTGCATGTTATGTGTGATAGGGTGGATACCTTGCTGAGTAAAAGGAAGGAGGCAATGCGTATCGCAATAATTTGTAAAAGGGCATTGTTGTTGTTGTGGACTAAGCTATTGATGTTGTCAACATTTTGGAAAGTCCTACAGTAAGCATACAAGGTTTTATGTTATTTCTTGGTGCAGATATGTAATACAGCTTAGAAGATATAGTAGAAAACGGAATTTTGATGTCGTCAACATCATTTTTTTGTGACTAGTTAACGTAGGTGAAGCGTCTTATTGTTCTCAAGAACAGTAAAGTGATGTCTATAATGAATGTTTTGCGTTTTTTTGAACATGCAGTTGAACCACTGAACGCCAATTCAGCAAGTTTGGCATGCTTTACATCAAATTTTCAGAAAGGAAAACCATCCACTTGTGTTTTATAAACAAAGGAATGGCCGGCCAAGTGTCGTGAGTTAATTGCTTCCCATAAACCCTCTACAGAGGCCATAATTAGCCACCAAAGTCCTGTAGCATGTTCCACTCCGTCTAGTGTGAACGACAACCAGAAATTATTGTGCATCTACACAGCAGTTGAAGGTCTATTGGCGTGACAGGCCATTCACGTTTTGCACAACAGAATTCACGTGTAATAGAACAGGAGTCGCAAACGTGAATACAACGTCACAACACAATGAATGCAATGGCAATGAATTGTATTATCATTAACATGATTAGAACAACTATCTAACGCTTTAGTTCAATAGCGCAATAAAATTGTCCACATATACAAAAACCATTGGAAATAATGTTGAAGTCAACACAATTTTCTTCTAGTGAAGTTCTGTCGTTTCAAGATGGACCTATAGTTAACTTGACCCGAGTTAAAATTGTGATAGATTAGATTTATGTTAAATTGACCTTAGATGGACCTGTAGTTAATTTGACCCAAGTTAAGATTGTGATAGGCTAGGTTTATGTTAAGTCAACCTTAGATGGACCTGCAGTTAACTCAACCTGAGTTAAGACTGTGATAGGCTAGGTTTAAGTTATGTCATCCTTTATGGACCTGTAGTTAACTTGACCTGAGTAAAACTGTGATAGATTAGGTTTATAGTAAGTTGTCCCTTGTAGACCTGTAGTTAACTCAACTTGAGTTAAAACTATGATAGACTAGGCTGAAGTTATATCCACCCAAGATGAACTTGTAGTTTATTTGGCCCGAATTGAAACTGTAGGTGACTAGATTGTAGTTATATCAACCCGAGGTGAAACTTTAGTTGATTAGGTTGGTATTGAATAGACCCAAGATAAACCATGTAATTAACTTGACACGAGTTGAGACTATAGGTGTCTAGGTAGTAGTTAACTCGACCTAAGATAAACCCGTAGTTAATTTGACCCAATTTATCTCTACCAGCTAACCTGTTTGACAGTAGTTAATTCTTTCCGTGATAAATGTATGATCCTTGAATTTTTGATCCCACATTGGAGCTATCTTGTTTTGTTTCTGGGCTGGTTTTCAACCCGACTTGAGTTAATCCCAAATTTTAGTATACTTCTATTGTACCCCTGAACAATGTGGTTTTGATGTCCTCTGTTGGACTTTCAGGTAAGATGGAGTCATCTGGGATACCTATGGTGGACTACTTCTCTGATGAAGGAGAGGTTCAGAATGTTCTCAAAGATGTCAATGATGTTCCAGACTGTGATGGCATACCACTTCGTCTTTGGAGCACTAGGGTTGTCATTCTGCAGAATGTGGGTAGTGTAGCAGTGGCGGAGGAGATCTATCACAGTGTAAACTTTGACCTTGTCATTTGGTCTAATGGTCCGCTTGGAGACTCTTTGGTTGCTGTCTAGATTACTAAGTCCATATATGAAGACGTTCCCGACAAATGGCGGTATTCTTTGAGGGCTTGGCCCATTGGGCAAGTGTATTTGCCACGGGGGGTGCACTTAGTGTATCTAGTCCAAACTACGTGCGAACAAAACTTTGTACCCCCTATATTATATCCTAAAATTTAAATAAATGAAAACAAAAAAAATATGAATATATTTTCCTAATTTGAAAGTTTATGTTTTGAATTATTGATATTTTTATTTGCTAATGATAATTAGTTACAAATTTTTGAAGTAAATAGATACACTGCAGAACTGAAAAATAACTTTCACACCCCTATAGTATATACTAAAAAATTGTCTAAAAAATGAACAAAAAATTCCTAAAAATAACTCTCTATTGAAAGTTCATTTTGAGTTGAATATTGATGCAACGGTCATCTAAATGTGTTCTCTATAAATATTTGAGTTGGAAAATATGCCATTTTAGGTTCATTTTCAACCTCTTCTAGAAATCATTCCATATTTCATTTGAGTTGGAAATTTTGGCAATAGAAAACTATAGTCATTATCAAACAATGCTCAAAATTTTAGTTTGAAATTATAGTTTATTAGAAACCACTTGTTCGCACGTGGTTTGTAGTAGTAGAACCAAGTGCCCTCCCCGAGGTATTTGCAAGGTGCAAGTCTACACAATCACAAAATTCGTGACGAGTACAACCAACGGCAAGCCAGACTTTCACAGCCATCCTCTTTAGGAATGAGACCTTATGCAACCATTGTAAGAACTCCTTCTGTTCAAACCTATATGAAGTCCTAGACATTGATGAGCCAGACATGAATCAATTCTATTGGACAATTGCAAGCTAGGGTGTACCAAAACCGGCAAAGTTACAAAAATAAAAGTCCATTTCATTTTTTGCATATGATTTCTAAATTTGTTGATTTTTTTCTATAATTTCTTTGTAGTGTGGTAAAGCAAAAGATGAAGAAATTGAATTGAAATTTCTTTTGTATATTTATTGAAAAAGCTTCAAAAATGACATTAAATTTTGATTTATTTCAATAAATTGTAGAATTGATTATAATGAAAATTATCTCTATTGAAAGTTAAGCCATTCTTAGAAATACTTATTACAATTATTTTGATAAGATAGATATGTGTAAAGTTGATTTTAACTATGTCTAATGTACCTCATAAAATCACTGCTATTTTTGCTGAAATAATGATTTGCAGAAGTCCTTTCTTCAAAAAATAAAACATAAACTCTATTAAGAAATACAACAATTCCATTTACAACAATTTATGTTTCATAATCTTCAAACATCAAAAAGATGTTTTATATTCTTGAATGAATTCAAAAGTCATTTCATAAGAATTAATGGACTGTGACAGTCCTCAAAGGGAAGACTAAATAGTCCATAACACTTAAAATATTAAAAATTTATTTAATCCATCTATAGAGTGTTGTAATATATTGAATATAAAACATATAAATGAGTCCTTTTAATTACAATCATACCATATGCTTTTTAATCTTCAAAAATAAATGTAAATCTAAGAAAAAATGGATTGTGACAGTCCTTTTTGGGTCACCTTAGCTTGCAATTGCCCTATTTCTAGCCAGACGTGTTGCTTGAGCAACTGTGTTCAACTCGGGTTGGGTAGAATAGCTTTGTCCTTGGTTTTAATAATGTTGGTGTGTCATAATACATCTTTACCTGGATTTGGGTTTTTGTACCTGAATGGTGTAGTATACTTATTAGTGTTTTCCTATAACCATTTATTGTTTACTTTCAGAATTTCTTACTTAAGTTTTTGTGGAGTGTTCTTCCAATTTGTTTAACTCGTGTCAAGTTGTTTTTCTTGGTTGTTGACCTTCTTATTTCTTCATGACTATAGAGTCTTCTGTCATTTCATATACTTGTCTAAGATCTTGTGATTGGTTTGCAGCCTTCATGGATTTTATTGGCCTACTAGTAGATGACTACTCTTTCGATGAGGGGGAGAATCTAAATGTTCCTGACGAGGTTATCAAAGTCCCTATCTGTGAGGGCATATCTCGGCGTCTTTGGAGCATTAGGGTTGTTATTCTGCACAATGTCGCAGGTGTGCCAGTGGCGGAGGGGATTTGTCATAGTGTGAACTTAGACCTTGTAATTGGGTCTAACGGTCCACTTGGAGATTCATTGGTTGCCGTACAGATCACAAAGTCTGTGCACGCAGACGTTTCAAACAACTGGCGGTACTCTTGAGGGCTTGGCCAATTGGACAGGTGTACTTGCATGGGGCAAGTCTTCACGATCATAAACTTCGTGACATTCTTCTCGAAAAAGGTTGAACACAGTTGCTCAAGTACAACCGCCGGCAAGCTAGTCTTATTTTGTGTTTTGTTTTGTGTTCAACCTTTTCCAAGAAGATTCGGGCATTTTGTAAATGTATATACTAGAACACTACGTTTGAATTTCAATACCACATGAAGTTGGATGTTCATCAACAAGTCCATTGTAACGCTGAAGAAAAGCGAGTGGTCACTGTCGATGGGGTAAATGTATGTTTGGCGGCATAGAGGCTTATTTTAGGTGTCTCTGAAAGCACCTTCCATTGTTTTCAAGGGTGCGCTGCCAAAGGTGAACAAGCTCAACGTCATGATAATTTGGGGACTTTGAAGCCTTGAAAACATAAGTTGCAGGCCACTGCAACATTGAAGTGTGTCCTTGAGAAGTCCGCGGACCATATGCCACATTACACTCAAACTCTTCCTTTAGAGGAGAAGGTAGTGACCAAGGTTCTGAGGGCCACCTTCAAGTGGAAGGAGACTATTTTCAAGGTCAATGCAGCAAACGTTGTGTTTGGGTTAGAAAAAGTCGCAATCTCCAATATCAGTAAAATCAAGAAATTAAATTTCTTGCGATACATTGCCAAGAAGCCCGGAGATAACTTGGCGCATTGCTCAAAATGTGATAGGTTGCAAGACCGCCGTTGCTGGCCATTTACTGAAATGGACCCAACTCTTGGATAAACATTTGGCTAAATTTGGAGCACATCAGGACCAGTACTATGCAAAACAATACAACTCAAGCGCGTACCCTTACAAGTGTTTGACAATGATGCATGACAAAATGGATCATGCTAAAACAGCTTCTCCTCTCTTCTCGCACAAGAGCAAGCAACTTGATGGGCTGCTGAAACTGCTAGTCTCCGTGATGGGTATGATTGCCCACAGGCATGGTAATGTGCATTACACACATTACGGTCTTGATGGTCCTTCATGACTCCAATTACACGGTTGGGTCGTTAGCAAAGTTGTTGCGGGACTTGGAGTTGCCCCCGAAGTATTCCTCACGAGAATTTTTTATTGCGTCAGGCTCAACTCCTTTGTTTCACGCCGTAATGCAAGGAGCTAATATGTACAAGTCATTGCTTAGACTTGCTTTAGAAGTTGCAATTTTGGGAACTTCTCTTCCTCTGATTCTGAATGTCCAAATGGACAACTCCACAGGAGACAACAAGAACAAATTTGTGTTTGTGTTTTGGTCCCTTCTTGTTGCTAAGAAGATGTTTTGTGAAATTTATGTGATTTTCATGTTGGTTGGTCACACGCATGATGACATTGACGCCTTGTTTGAGAGATGGAGTATGCAATTGAATATAGAAAACTTCCCGACTATTCCATCCCTTATGAAGTCCTTCATAGATGTGGATTCCGTTCCAACAATTCCTCACCTTATTGAAGAGGTACCTGATTTATTCAAAGCTTGCTTTTGGGAGGGGAGGATGCACTTGTTGGCCATACAAAGGTGCAATAAGTGAACTTCTATTTGAATTCTAAAGGTGCCCCCGTCATGAAGTACAAGCTTTATTGCACAGATAGTAATTGGTTTCCAGAGGAAGGTAGAGGGATCAAATTGTGGCAAGAGGATTGCAAAGGACATAGTCTATGGCCTCGTGGGGAGCCGCTGTCGGTTGTCCACCTGCCAATGTGCAACGTGGACAATATTTATAAAGGGTTATGTGGGTTCATCAAATATTGGGAGGCACTATGCAATGAAGACAGAAGTGGAGAGTACATGAGACAGTTCAAGCATTTGGTGTTCTATTGGTGAGCTGTGAATGCAGCTTTGAAGGAGCCGATTGAATCGGCTCTAGCTTTGGAGGATGGCTTCTGGCCTTCTTTTCAAATTGAAGCAACGGAGGGGGACGAACTGGATGAAGATGGTGAAGTTTGTGAGGGCTTTGGTGATGATGATGCCTTTGTAGGTCAACTCCGCAATCGCCCGTTGAGATCTGGATGTCATTCTGCTCTTGAGTACTAACACTCTGACCAGATCAGATTCAGTTTTCTCCTTACTGGGTTAGCATTGTCTATCTTTAGTTTTCTTCTGCCTCCTAATAGGATTCGGATCCTAATTATCCGTTTCCATTCCAACTTTTAGGTAAGCAAAGGAAAACCAAAAAATCTAGTTGTGACAATGATTCCCACTCGAAGGGGGTAGTGTGTCAAAAAAATAAGGGGATAGGTGCGAACGCCAAGTATTTTTTAGGGGGGTATTA
Source organism: Neckera pumila (assembly GCA_963969595.1). Lineage (NCBI taxonomy): Eukaryota > Viridiplantae > Streptophyta > Bryopsida > Hypnales > Neckeraceae > Neckera > Neckera pumila. The sequence continues at coordinate 7,175,248 of OZ018418.1, forward strand.
TTTTATTTTATTTTTTTTTAAACATGCTATCATTATATAATTTTCTACTTAGGGTTATTAGAGAAGGGGCTTGCATTACTTATAAATCTAAATTCATATGAATAAATGATATGGTTATTTAGAAAAATAAATAAATTTACTACAAATTCTGTCCTATAGTCATTCTGTTCAAACTTGGTTTTCTTTCTTCCAGTAATGACAACTTACAACTAGAACTTAAGAAAAAAGTGTAGTCAATACTATTATGGTAGGAGGCTCATAAACCGACCGGGCTATAAAACCGATCATGGTGTAGGGGTACACGTTGCTTTCTTCCATGTACTGACTGTGTACATTTCAAGGGGTGGTTGCTTTTAGTGACCACTGCATTTCAACTCTAGAAATTTATAGCTAATTCCAGAAAGGTCTAAAAAATATGAAAAGACTTGGACTAGATGCAAATTCCATTTTTCTTCCTATTAAAATTTACTGAAGATTGTTTCAATGGAGTTTAGCTCTTAGATGGACAGTTTAGGAGCATCCTACCATATTGAATCTTCCATAAAAATTGTTAATGATGCTCAAAAATTAGGAAGGTATCTGATTATTTAATGCTACAAACTGAACTCTACATTTAGGTCCATACATGATTAATATGACCTGTCTTTCCAGTATTCACAACAATATGTAAGAACCATTTTGCATTATCATAGTATAAAATTCAATGTCAGAAATATTTGTCAACAATCATGGTAGTATGAAATGGTATATAAAATGTTAGTATGCAGTAGTATTATCAAATAGAATGTCCTCATTGTGTTTACAAACACAATCAATGAAAAAAATGTGCATACTAAGTTATGAAATAGAATGTCAAGAATGTCTAGTTATGGAGATCAAATCAAAACTGAGCTTGTACAAGTAAACTCACTCAAACATGCATAGATTTGTTTTATACTTTTTCCATTATGTCTGCAAAGTATAAAACAAATCTAGTCTTCGACATGAGAGGGAAATGCGAAGAGGAATGCATTTGGCCTCATTCTAACAGTCTCCTACAGTTCTGCACCTGCATTGCAGCAGACACACACTTGAATCAATGGAAATGGCCAAAAATAACATCAACATGCAAGCACACACATTGGCAGCATACAGTACATCATGCACACATTTGAAGAGCGGTTTTGCAAATGTAAGCACCACTGAAAGGGTAAGTACATGCAAAGGAGAGGGAGATGAAATTCAATACCTGGCGTGAGCTTGTACAGCAACGTCAAAGAGCTCGGTGGGACGGTGTAACCCACTTCCTATTGGAAGGCTTCAGTTTCGCTCCAGCAGGCACCTGAATCTCCGAGCAGTCCCACCCATCTTGCAGAGTGCAGCGAAGGGTCTGCAATTCAGCAGCAGACAGCTCCGCCAAAGGTACGCACCTCAATCTCTCATCTAAGTCCTTCAGCAACGCCCACAAACAAGACAACAAGAAAAGAGCACGCTCAAAAACTGAAAAAAGGAAAGCCATATCCCTCTTCCTTGCTCGTGAGGTTCGGCGATAGATTCCCCTCCCCTTCACCTGCACCAAGTCTGCCTTTGCTATGCGCAACGCAGCAAACTCCGTAAGCCCGTGCACTGCATCACGCTACTGTGTGCATGTCGCTGCAAAACGTGGGAGGAGAGTCATGATTTCCTCGTCATTCACAAACGCCCGTGCCCAAGAATCTTCAGGCAGCCGTGCAGCCACTGGCAACATACAGTCCCGAAGAATCCCAGGGAAGTCTGCGGTCTCCATGGATGCCTGTGAAACCGCGCATTTGTAAGACTGCGCTTGAAGAAAGAACATCGACACACATCGGAAGCACCAGGAAATTCAAACTTTGTGACAGTGTGTTGTACACGGACTGACGCCCGTCAAAATTCACAAACAAACCTACATTCTGGGTTTTAGCGACTTACCTTTCTAAGCTGCGCTGAACTCCGCAGCAGAATCCCACGCGCAAAATATGAAGGCGTCCGGAGATACTGCGCACTGCACCCGCTCAATTCCGACGTCGCACCCCCCTCCAGACTGCGTACGCTGCACGAATGAGGACTGATCAATGAAAATGGCCAGGACTGGTAGCAGTTTAGGGTGACAAACAGCCCATAGAAGAAGTATAAAACAAACAGGCGCAAGTGAAATCACAGTCCAGGGTTAGGGGCGCTTACGATTCAACATTGAAGCACCGGATCACACATGACGGCATGCCCAAATCTTCCGCCCAAGGCAGAATCAAACAGGAATCACTTCCCAATCTCCCACAGCAGCCTCTTCGGAAACTCAGTCACATCCAGCACCCACATCATGCAGTCACAGAAAAAACACCAGAATAGCGTCTAAACATCAACTCAGACACATCAGCACATATTAAAGGTACCCAAAAAAAACTGGGGTAGACATAAGCAACACAACAACATTTTAATTAGACCCTAAAATCTGGCTCGGGTCTAGTGCAACCTTAATGTTCAGTCTTATGCCACATTCAGTTACCAGACTGTGATTAACATATGTGAGGATGTCATGTCAATCCAAATTTGAAACCATGTACATGAGAGAGTATTGACCTGCAATGGACGGAAAATATACTCGTCCTCATCTTAGTACTCACTGCAAAGCGTTGCCGTCTTCATAATCGATGCATCCACTCCTTCAATCAGCACCCAAGATCCTCCAGGAGCCTCGGTAACTGGGATACGGAAACGGGCTTGGTAAACCCACCGCTTGGTCACCTCCTTCACGGCCATGTCTTCTTCATTGTCCGTGGAATAGCCTTCCCCAAGCACCTTCACCGATTGCCCAGTACAAATAGTTCCACTTATAACCCTTTCAAGTGAATCAAAAACACTACAATCAGGTTTGGGTAAAGCTTGGTGACGTTGATCATCAATGGTCCCACTGCCTTGCTGTCTCGAAGTCTCGCATAGATTGTGCAAGGTCAGTATCCTGAGGACCAGTATACGTATGCTCCACCTTTGTCACCGCACCATCTTTGGCTGATGGGATGTGTTTCACCAGCATGTCCGTGAAGCCCGTCCCAGATCCAAACATGGAACTGCATGGTAGCTTCAAGAGAGGCTCTACATTTAACTTGTACGCTGCGTTGCTTAGAGTGACTCGTAGCTCAACCAAGGTCACTTCCACGCTTGTACGATGTTCTCCGATCACCTGAATAATAGAGCCACTTTAAATGACATGTTCAAGCAATTTACCCAACAACATTCGACAACAACAACATATGCACCGTAATCACTACAATGCAATAGAGCTGTCCGTAATCTGAAGCGTTGTAGCTCGTGATTTTAAAATAAAATAAAATAATCCAGAACATTAGAATACTGCCGAATTCTGATTATGTATAAACTTTAGAAATGTACCTGAACCACTGATCACCGTCTTGCTTCAAGGCTGAACCTTGGAGACCTGAAAACCGTAACCACGTCTACTATTAAAAAATGCAGCGCTCAAGTAGTTTTTGACACAAATTCATCTAGCACCTACCGATCATTCTCTTGTAGAGTATAAATGTTGGTATTGGAATTGAAGGAAAGTGCAATGATGCAAATCACGCTCTCAATGTCAATCCATTGGGTGTCCGTCACATCGTACTTGTACTTGTTCCTCCCCGGCGCAGATTTGAACCAATTTAGCATTAGTTGAATGGACGTTGAAGAACTTACCTTCTTACCTGCTAAGGTGTGAGCCATGAGGTCGACTGGGTTCCTACACAAGCCCCACGTTTTTCCAACCCTCCTTCGCATTTTCTGCAGTCGGCCCAGCCACCAGGTGCCAATGTCCCCCCCAGCGGTCACTGCAGCCGGCCGTCCTACTTGAGCACCAGAGCGGTTCCTCTTCTGTGCTGCTGTCACTCCGGAACTCTGGCCTAGACTTCGTGATTGCATGAACAGCACACCGCAGTCACTTCCAAGCCCGAGGAGAGCAGTTGTTGTCGAATTTGCAGTAGAAAGATAATCCTCTGCATTGTTAAAGTACACAGAGTTCTTGACGCAAGTCAACTGGTCCTTCGATAAGAACGGATTTCCATTCAAGTTGGCTACCAATGTCGATTTGTAAATGGCCTTTCCCATGTACTCCACCACCGGCTCTACTTTCAGTGCATTGTTATCAGAATTTAGCGGCACTGGTTGGCTCGGCTCAGCTGAATCTAGCATTAGCGAGATTGCATCCCTGCATTCCTCCTTAGCAACTCTTATAACTTCTTCCCCATCATCTGCAGAAGCGTCCGCAGCACTCATATCCGTGTCACTGTCGCAACCTTCATCCTCCACACGGTCTCCCTCCACCTGCACAATTTCGGAGTCCCTCATGGCCTCACCGTCGCCGTCTTCGCCGGGGACAGCTTTTTCAGGAGCCACATATGCCCAGTGCTTCGGATCCGCCCTCTCGACCATCCACGGCTGCAAGAACCACACTTTATTTCTAGCATAAGAGGATGGAGCCATATTCAGCGCCTTCAGCTGTGCTTGGGCTGCCTTCAGACCTTCCTTCAACGCTGATATGAAGTCCTCATCTGTGGCAAGGGCACTATAATCTCCCAAATCTGCAGGGGACTGTCCCCATTCTAGAGGATGCAAGTCAGCCTAGATGTTGCGCTGCTTATTATGTGCTCTAGCAAATTGCAAGCCATTAGGCCCGTACTCAATTGCAGCAAGCTGGTTCACAGTGTTAGCACAACCAACGAGCTCCTGAAAATCATAAGCTCTCTCCATACCTTGCATCCCCCCCACCTTGCTAAAAAAAATTTCACACGAATCAAATCCTCTGAGGTGCAGTGGAACCGACAAGTGAGAGAATGCATCACGGAAATACCTTATGAGTAAAACAACGAAATGGCAAGAGAGCTGCACGTCAAGGTAGCACTGGTTGCCCACAAAGCATTCCTGCAGCGTCAGATTCTTCGTATTTCCTCCTACACCATGGTCACTATGTTGGAACCACAATTTCCATATCCTAAAAAAGAATGATACTTTGCTAGCAAGAACCACCCTCTCCCTCAAAGTCAAAGACACGGAAAGGAAGATGTCGATATAATCAGCACATATAGACAAGTACAACTCAGTCCCCAAAGTTCTCTCCTGATGTGCATCCCTACCAATTCTGAGTTCGTGCAAGCAAGTCCTTGCCGTCTTTGCACAAATGCGTTGTGCACTAGCCCAATTCTGTTTGTCAGTTCGCTCCACATCTTCCTTTCTGAGACCATGCTGATCAATACCAAACTTTTGATAAACCTGACCAAGATGATCTAGGTAATAGACATCAGCCCCTAATTGAAGGTTTTTGACAACACTGTCAAGTGGATTGATCAATTTCTTTCCGTTATGGATAAAATCCTGATCATACAAGCCTTTGATTTTATTTTCCCCAAGCCATTCACAAGATAAAGACCACCCTTCCCATGGAATTCCATACCTCAATCCCACCTTGCTCCGGTAGTCTTCAACCATCAACTGCCTTCTCCTGGAGTCCCCATCTGAAGAATGCCCTACAATAGGTCCCACAACCGTGCCACAACTGTCTTGCCAAAGCGTGTCAATAGTGTTCCACTGATTACGGACCCAATTGGAATTGAAACGATTGCAAGTGCAGGACATAGCAAGGACAAGTCTGGGCAGTTTATCATGCAAAGGATTGACCATAATCACCCATGCAAAACTTCCGTTTGTCATTCAGCCGAAAAGAATCAACTATGGATGAATAACCACCCTCACCATTCCCTACATGTGGCCTAAAAGTAGAGATGCACAGATGATTCTCTTTTTGTCCACAGAAGCCCACCAATCCATCAGATCGGGCATCCCAAGAAATACGGGACTTGACTTTTGTCTCGTCTTCAGCCAAGATGACTGGTACCGGTCCTTCCACTCCGTGAGTAGCTTTGGCCTCCCTGTAAATGTGAGCCACAGCAGCAAACAACGAAGAATGCTCCCCGGCAATAAACTGAACCCCTGTCTTGTTTTCCCGTTTAGTACAATTATAGGACGGACCACCAAAATTCAAGGAAAACAAATCACACATTCGCCTGCCTCCATAGATCCTCATAGCTTGTGCAAATGATTTTGTATTTTTTGAGAATCTATGACCTTGCCTCACACGATTCAAGTTTGTGGCAACATCCCTGAGGAAGTCCCACAAAGCTGGCTTTCCCCCAAAGGCGTTGGTTCTATGAGCCGCCAAAATGTTGTTACAGAAGGATAGAACATCCTTTCTATTAAAACTTTCTACGGCACTAAGTTCTAGACCACGGTGACTTACTTTCAATTGGGCAACCCTAGACTTCATGAGCCAGTGCCTGGCCTTTTCCTCACGATATTTCCTAGCTAAAGTCCTAGAGTGTGCGCCCAGCTCAAGGGATGACAAGTAGTCTATCCTTCTTCCACACTGTGTATCCCTAGAACCGCGCTTAACCAGAGCACGACCTTCCCTAAGCACCCTAAGTCTGAAATCCGTGGACTGCTCAATCTCTCTACACTTACAACAAGTGAAATTTGTGAACGGTTCTCCTGTGCCACACACACGTTTGCAGTGTGCATGGCGCAAGCAACCCCTCACAACGACAGTTTCACTTTTGAATAGGAAATCTGCAGTTGTGCTGGGCTCCGCTATCCACAGCGATCCAGGCTTCGGATCATTGAGCAATGAATCCACTCTATAGCTCTTCCCACCGTATTCAACGATTTTCTTCCTAAATCCCCAGCACAACAATGAGAAGATGGAGTCTGAGTGCAGACCTGACGGAGCTTCGCCTGATGTTTCAATATCTGCACTGCCCGAACTGGTGAACCAAGAATGCAGGTCGCGTTGATTTCCAGTGGTGGATCTCGACCTTGCGGTAGGTCTACCCCGTTTTCCCAAGCTGACTACACTTGATTTCTTAGAGGAACTATTTGACGCAGCCAGATCTTCACAACACTTGGTATGCATGAGCCCATGGACGTGATTCTCTAAGTTAGCTCTGAGGTTCCCCTTCTGCGGGCACAGGTACATTATTTCTTCGTCGATTTTATAGCGCACCTTGAACCAGAAAGACTTGAATTGAGAACTTCCCACATCTCCTACTACAACAAACGGAGGATCAACTAAAGAGATGGAGTCATTCACGCTTTGAAGAACGCTGACACCTTCCTCCACGAGACGCTTGTGGTCTGCTGCTGTATAAATGACGGGTTTCTTCGAGTTGCCCTCCTTCTTTGGGTGATCGCTGTACGGGATGTCCCTCTTCTTGCACCACTGCTTGATGTGAAGAGCTGAATGCCAGTGCGATTTCTTGAAATTTGTGAATAGGTTCTGTATGCCATACCGGCTATAATCAACGCTTGTACCCCCGATTTCTTTGTTGCACTCCACGCAGAAGATCTTGACGATTGCAACGCCACGCTGATCGTAGGTCTTCAGCTTCCAGAGATGGTCCGCAAAATCCATGGGCTGAAGCTCCCTCGTAAACTTTGTAGCAGCGCTTGTATAATTCTCCATGATCTCACTGGAAAGGATTTGGGATTGAAGCAGACTGCCATCGTCTGGAAGCTCTTCAGGGGAAAACCCTAAACCCACTTCTGCCTCCTGCAACATCGAGTCGGCAACAACTTCGAACTCCTGCGCATCGGGGAACTCCAAGTCGAGGGGCGCTACAAAATCATTGCTCCCGGTTTTGCCACGGATCTCCTGACGACATCGCTTTCCAGGTCCACCCCCGTCTTCCTCCACCGTAGGGATCACGTAAATGCGTTCCGTGATAGGATTCATCACCTCGAACCTCTTCCGGATGCGACATTGATCCTCGAAGTCCCAAAACTCAAACGCCCAATCAACGCACCCGCCCTCCTCCAGACGCAATCGCAACTCGGTGTAAGTGTCGCCAGCTTTACAGAAGAAAGGACTGCGGAGCTCCGGACGCGCGTTCTCGTCTGCGAGGGAAAACAACTTCGTCTTGAAATTGAGCGCCATCTTTGCCTGAACCCTAAACCGCCACCTTGAGTCCGCAAACACACCGCAAGCACAGAACAGTGAGAAGGAAAAGACTGGCCCGCTTGTGTCTACGCGATCCCCTGCCCCAAACCCCAGAGCGGACCCGGAACAAACAGGGCGCCAATTTTCGAAATGAAATGAAATTAAATGACAAAATTAAATGCCAGCCACTTAACCAACGGCTACTGTAGAAATGAGTAAAGTCTATAAAATTATTGATTACTTTCAATATGCCACTCACAAGGCAGCAGCATTTAATACTTTTGGCCAAAAAAAAGAATAAAAAGGGGGGTATCCTAGGTCTAATTTTTTTCTAATTGGACCTATTTTTCTATACCGTATAGTAGTTTGAAGACATGTCAATCCATTTTAGTACCCTATAGTATTAAAAAACAAATTATAATTTTTATCTCAAATGTTTTTTAGGCACCCTATCATTTGTTCGCACGTAGTTTTCTACTGCTACCGCTGACTACCCCCCAAGGATTCCCAACGCAATTACATTGTTACTCGGTGATTCAGCAATTGATTTGATCACATCCACAACACAGAATTTCATTATGTTTGGAGCCTCATAGGGTAAGGCCTCCAGCACTTCTACGTTAATTCCCTCACCATTTCAGGAGCCACTTCTCTTGATACCTCCAGTGCAACACTGGAGGCTTCAAAAGCAATATCCACAACCCTCCTCCCTCTCAATCTAGGACTCATGGGCAAGAAGCCAACAAGGGTGTCATCCTGTTCGCCTCCGTAATACTCGTTGGCAGGAGACCTGGCAAAAGGATCGTCGTGATATCCCCTGATGTAGAAGTTGCTACCCCTACTTCGTGTCCGTCAATAACTTTGCCTGCTGCCTGATCAACTTGCGCCATAATGTCCTCCGTTTCTTGGATGATCAGGGGATCCCTCGATACCTTTGTGCCTGCCCCACTCCCCTGATCATGGGTTCTAGAGCCTGGTGCAGGGGCATCTGTCGTGGAAATCCCCGATTCAAGTCAACCAGCGTCAATCTCCGTGAGGTCTCTACTAAGAATAAACTGTGGATACTCTTCACTAGTACCCTCTGGAGTCTCCTGGATCAACGTCAGGTACCCAGATAATTGGCGGCCGGTGCTCTCATCTGAGTTTTCCAGCCCTGGGATACACTCTGGAACACCCTTCATTATATCCATCACAGTCCTTGTGTTCATCATGGGATCCCCTGATGGACCTCGACTTTTGTTGTCTCCTGTGTGTTCCATCCCTTGGGCAGGTTCTGTGACATCGGACAAATTTGTGATAACTCTATCAGCACTAGCTGTCTGCGGCTCCTCTTCTTTGCGAGCATTTAAGTTGACAGTATCCAGAGGTGACGGTTCACAAGGACATGTCAAAAGTGTGCCTGCTATGTGTGATGCTTCGGGATTCACAATTCTAGTTGACATCTGCGGATCTTGTTCCCCCTTGACGCCATCTTGTTCTACTTTCCTTTGGAACTCACCACCTTCCGCGGTTGCGCTACAGTTGCACTACCTTCCATTGTCGCTTCGCAGACTTCTTTCCAGCAATATCTGTTCCACAGTCAAGTTCCTTGGCCAAATTCACTCCAGTCTTCTTTTTGGATGTCCTCGGGTTTAGAAGCGGAGTCAGTGCATCCTCATTGCCTGTTGAATTGTCAGACAGGAAATGCACTTTTCGTCTAGCTGTTGTCGGTTGAGGAACTTCCTGTGGTTGCTTGACCGCCTCTGCCGGCCAACCCAATGCTGCCGGTTCAAAATCATCCTTTGGCTGCTCGACCACATCTTTCGGACCCGTTGGAGGTGACTGAACATCGGGATCACTGGCGTTTACGTCCTCAATCCTTCCTCTTGGAGTTATCATAGGTGCATTGTCCTCCTGCGTGGAATCCAAAAACCATTCACTTGGGCATTTAGTTTCCCATTTCTGAACCGCAAATCATTAATGTGAGCTTGCCAGGATCCGGAGATCTCACAATGGTTTAACAAGTAATGCATACTAACCTTGGTGTGCTCAACTGACCTTGTTCTTGTATGTTGCTGGGATTTGCCGATGACCTCATTCACTGTATCTTCCTCATGCTCGTCACGGGAATCTAGAAGATTCACTGGGTCGTTTTTGTCATTATCAGCCTCAATGTCAGATTGATCCTCGGCCTTGCCGGGGGCCTTGTAGAACTAGAGGAGCTGCCGCCAGGGCTTCCTTGTTGTTCCAAATCTATTTGGCAAAGACCTCACTTGCCGTCACAGCTTCAACAGAATGCACAACTTCTGGCACTTGAACACCTCCTAAATTCTGAAATACACCAATCAGTTGTTAGTGTGCTTGAAACTGGCAGGACAAAAATTTTGTGTTGCTCGAATTGAAAGGAGAAATGTGGAGCCCAAAAGCTTACCAATCCTTGGTAGGTGAACTTGGGACCGCCGTTGACATTCACGAGGACAAGGTCGTTGCAGGCAAGTCCTTTAAATATCTCCTCCACCGTCTTGATCTTCAGGTAAGGCACATGTTGTCGTTGCCAATACGGATAGGCATCCTTCACATCTTTTGGTCTGTAAGTTTGTTTCAGGTCAATTTATCCAGGGAAGTAGCTTTTGTAGGAAGCTTGCTTGGTTCCCTAAGGGATGTGCTCAAAGATGAAGACAAGAAACACATTGAAACCCTCCTTGGTTGGTGGCAGAGGGAAGAAGTTGTCCGGCCCAGCCATATAGGTCACAACGTGCCAATACCTTAGCCTTGCTCTCATCTGCTCATCTTTTTTCTCAAGATAAGCCACAATATTGTGGAATCCCTTGGCATTTGTGATGAGGACGGCGCTAGCCTAGGGTGAGATTGTCTTGTCCTTTAGGTCATAGAACTCTAGAGCTTTGAAGAGTCTGTTCAGTTTTCCAAACTCCAGCATCTTTGCATGGGATCCATAGGATGTCTCCTCAAACATGAACTAGATGTACAAGTGAGGCTTCTTCTTTCCCCGCCATGCCTTGACATCTGGGGCCGACAAAGTTGCGCTGATATCCCAAGTTCTCTCAACCATGGTTTTGCACAGATAGTGCTTTGAAAAATCCTATACATGTGCCTGTGTCACTTCATCCTCCATGGCCGACTTGAAAAAGGACTCCCACATAGTAATGACAAATTCAGGGAGGTCCTCTGGGTCAGACGACTTGTTCAAACCCTTTGTCTTATCTTCCAACCACTTCTTGCTAGTAGGGATTTCCATTGCCTTGTTCATCCACAAATCTAATTCATCGCAACTGATGTCCTTTTTGGTCGCAAACGCCTCCCGTGTGGATTCCGAATATGGTACGTACTCCATCTTCCTCATGGGCAGCAATTGACTCTTATAATGTGACAAGAGCTTGTTCTTTATTGCCCTCACCAGCCTGACTCTTGCACCAGCAATACTGAGAGGGATGATTTTGAAATTTTGCCGGCCACTCTTCTGACCCATCATCCTCGAACTCTTTACACAGACGCCGTTGGCTTCCACTTGATCCGCAAGGTAGTTTACGTCCTCCAATTGAAGTCCATAGAGCATCTTGAAGCCGTTTTGCGTTAGGGGTTTTTGCTCTTGCTTCCCGCATACATCAACCAGGCCCATTCCGTCGGGAAGATATCCTTTCATATATTTCTCCTCAATGTCGATCCACCTCTTTACGTTGGTGTCGCCCTCCATGAAGAGCAAGGATATTTGTAGTTTCAACATTTCTACAGCCTTAACACTCGCAAAAATTGTCACCAAGGACAGATGAAATGCCTGCACAACAGAGGAGTCAAAGTGAGTACCCAATGAACAGGTCTACACCATGAATGGGATACGAAGTTGTGAGATCCCACGATCTTTGATAGTCACAGTAAAACAAATCGGCATAACATCAATTGTTTGGGATAGACTAGAAAACCATCAGAGGATATCACAATGATGGCATTGTGAAGGAAATCAAAGTAGCTCACAAACATGGACGTTGTGGGATCACATGATTGACCTTATGATAATTTATCCATAAAAGCATGAACAATAATCCAGAAAACAACTCACAGAAATGTAGCCAAAAATCTCCGAACAGTCCTTAGGTACGTCTTCAAAAGATTTGAAGATGCTTTGCCAGAGCAATGGTGGAGCCCACAAAGACTTCATAATAATGTGCTCAGCTTATGGCTGTAAGTACAAATCAATCATGGGATCCCATGATGACTGCTAAGTGTTCCGTTCAGATGCAAAGCTGAGATAAATATGAATTGGAATCTTACATTATACTCTTACAAGTGAGGTCTTCCCATTATAGCGGGCTGTGGACTTCCCATATTGGGCCACTTTATTCTTGCGTACAGGAGCTACTTGGTGAAATTCTACTCCTTTTGTTCACTAGCAAGATTTCGGTTCAGCGCCCGCAAGAAGTGCAGTATGTCTCCGTGGTTGTCTTTGGGTGTCTCAAGTGGAATGATGTAAAGCGCAGAAGCAAGCTTTTTTTCGGCCTCGGGAATTTCATTAGCATCAATCAGGTTCTTGAAGGCCTTGACAGTGTGCTATCCCCCAATAATGAAGTATTGCATTTTTGGATCCTCAAAGATTTCTTGCTTTGGTGGTGTCTTCTTGTAGTGTGTCACCATGCCATTTGGGTCGTAAGGGCCAACTTCAAAAGGAAGGACTATTATTACTCTGCTCTCTGACTCATAATCTTGAGTGATACGTGCCTTCTTTGTGATTCTGTCTAGCCATTCCGCATTGATGGCTTTGTATACGAGCAGTGCTTTTGAAGCCTTGTGCAAGCACTTCATATTGACGCGGATTAGCTCCCCATTTTTGCCACAAAGGGCTTTTCTTCCCCATTTGTAGAAGCCACTGAAGGATTTCTGGTACAATGTCTTCATCGTCATCATTTGCTCCGGTCGCATTTTCTTTATCTTTGCTTTCCCTAGAGCCACAACCTCATGCAGCAAAAGCAGGGCCTCTGCTTTTTTCTTCTTTCCGGCTGACCTCTATCTGACATCATCGTCATCGCCTAGAGCTCCAACTATTGACTTCCTCTTCTTGGTCATTTTTGCCGGAGACGGCGTGGGAGCAATCACTTCGATTACCTTGGAAGCAGCACTCGATTCACGCTAATCTTCCTATATGATATCCCATTGGTTCTTCATTTCTTTAGGCTTCCACCAAGGCTTCAAGGGTACCTTCTTCCCTATGACAAGAAGCGCAATCTTGCCGTCAAGTCCTTGCACCTCCATGACGCTGAGACCGCCTGTTGCATGTCCCAAGCCGTTGTTCAAGATTGAGGAAAGAATCAAAGCTGTACCGTCACTCTCAACCTCCCAGACCAGGCCCCATTCTGTAAAGCTTCTCTGGCATCGAAATATGGCTCCGGGTAGATGTGGACCCTTGTACTTGAAGTCACAGATCCAGTAGTCGACAAAGTGACTAAGCTTCCTCGGTGATAACTCTCCGGACCGTCTTCAAATTGGTTCACTGCAGCATTGCAGGCAGTGATGTTAATGAGGGCAATGGAAAATGAGTAGAGTCCTGCGATTCCAATTCTCTTTACATGCTTGAATTTTAGGCACAATTGTAGGATATCACGATTGGTGGTCTTATGACATTTTAGTGAGCCGTAAGGCATCTGTGATTAATTCTAATCAGCGGTCCTCTTGATGCCTATTCTTGGTTTATGGACAACATAGAACAAGATATCGCGTCACCAACTGAAATGTGGAGTGTAAGGATATCAAGACTGCTTATAGATCATAGGATATCACGATGGCATAGACATTGTAGGATATCACGATGCTCTCTGAAGTATGTCGGACATGTTTCCGGGCTAGTTTACGGCCGCCTTCATTCAATTATATTTTTGGATATTGTCTACATCAATCATGAGATCCCACGATGGGTAATCTCCAAGGCCTATTCACCTATTCGTCTGTGTTTGACGAGGCTCTAGGCAATGATGCATCATGATGTCCCACGATGTGGGATTTTGTTCCTTCCTCCTTTGCACTTGAGGTTTGGTTTGCATTTCCTTGGAGTCTCTATGACATTTCATCAAGGGTTCCCACGATGTGGCGTTTTCTACTCCAACGAGATCAGTCCTCGGGACATAAATAGGCTACTCCATGAGCCTTAATCAAGGTATCCCACGATGGACTGTTCTCTAATATCTTGAAATTATAACCTATCGTGATATCTCATGATGATTTTCAGTGCCAACTGACTAAGAATTGGCAAATCGTAGGATCCTACGATGCACGGGTTTAGGGTCACAAAGCACGGTAATAAGGTGGGGTACTTATTACCGTGTATTCTTCTTTTGATTTGCATTACGGTAACTCTCAATAGGGTATATAACAACGACTATAAAGAGATTGCAGAGTACCCTAAATCACATGATAACAGCAACAGCCTTCACCCGAATTTTAATTCCAATGTTCTAAAGCTTGGCATTGCATGCACGAAATAGAAATGAGGATTGCATTTAGAAAATTACGGGTCGTTCCAATCTACTTACTCTCCTGTATGCGAAGATGAAGTCCCTGCCATTGTATCGACAGCTTGACCGAGTCTGAAATGCATTAGAATTGTACAAAAATCAACTAATGCCAAAAAAATGTCTTACAATCCAGTCAGAATGTGAAGACTTGTAACAATAGCAAAACATAATTTCCCAGATGCATTGGACCATCTTATTGCACCATCCCTAGCCATTCAAGCTTGATCACATTCAGCAAAAAACTAGAAATTGCAACCTTGAACAACAACACATTCAGGCCAATTGAAACCGAAAAGTCACAATACTAGAAAATGCAAACTTGCCTAGTATTGAGTTCAAAACAAGCAATGCCATGACTATCTTACTACATGCATCATTTGAGAACTTGAGAACATTTAAAATAATAATGAAAATGGGGGATTTAACTCGGGAAGGGCTGCCCACTGGAAGATGGAAGGATACTTAGGAGCCCGAGTATAATTATGAAGACTGTCTAATGCCGTGCACTTAAATCAGTCTGTAGTTCTCTATCTCTAGAAAGGAAGCCACTGCAAATGGAATCAAAACTCAAACAATGAAGGTTGGCAGAAGAATGTTTAGGAAACTCACCTCCCAAGTTTCGCCATAGTTCACGCACAGTTTCGCAGCAACAAATCCTTTGCATGCATCCTCAGTCTACAGCTCACGCAACGTCCCCTTGGGCAAATTTCAAAACCGCCAACCTCCACAACCTTGCGTGCCCGTATCCAGAATCTTGCGCGCCCGTCTCCGCTAGCAAATGGTGGGCCGCCAACATCAAGAAGCTTATGCACCCGTCTCCACCAGTGATAGCTCCCACCCACAGACTACTTCTCATGGAATTTGATCGCCCCCCGCCCCTCCGTAAAAGACGACTCACTACGCGCAGCAACCTTCAACGCTATGCCAACAACTCTTGCACACTGGCTTTGTCAAACACAGTTAAACTCGCTTGCACATTCACTTCGTCAAACACAATCTAACAACTCTTGCACACTCCACAGCAAAACACAAGCACTGCAGGAGAATACAAACTCGGAACACAATGACCTCTCTAGCTGCACACAATATTGAGTGAACACGGAGAGCGCTGGACATTGTGTGCGGTGCAAAGGGAAATCCAACTCCCTTCTGTTGACGTGGCGCTGTCAAGGAAGAGGTGACGGAGGAAATGACTGTTAGCCCTCCTCATCATACAGACATGATGAGGGGGGCTAATTAGAAGTCTACGAAAGTTGGTCATTTATGACCATCAATTAAGTCATAAGTAAATTCCAACTTACCATAAGGGGTGGAAGCATGCTAATAGGAGCCACTAGTGGACCTTAATGGACTTCCGTGGACATTGATTTTGCTCTTAGAAGGTGCCACCTGTGGTAGTTAATGGCAATTAAGATTGCCAGAAATCATTGTCTGGCACGTTGTACGCCACATTAATGCAGGTGCCCACTTTGAATTTTTGGCGCTTTACTGAGGACTCGTCATTTCTCTTCGCCATTTGCTCAATTCCTCTTTGTCTGTGACTTGATCTTCATCTGAATTCTTTGTTGTTGCATTGTGTAATTAGGGTTTAGCTTTTAGGATTGCTCAATTTGGCTTGCTTTGAGCGTGCAATGGAGGAGGCTTGGGTGTGTAGAAAGAGTTTGGGCACAGAAGAGAAACGAGGGCACCGAGAGAGTTTAGGGAAAGATTTTGAGAGAAAATTGAATGTGAAGCCAAAGATCAGTATAGAGAAGTGCAAAGAAGAGATCGCTTTTTACTCTTCTCAGACAGAGAGTTTTTTTGAAGAAGAGCGGGGCTTAATCAAAGGAGGATTGAACCCTAAGTTAGCTTCCAATGTTGCCTTCGTCACTGACGCGGACTTGGAGGGCTTGTTTGGGAAGTGCACAAAATTACGCACCATGAACACATTCCTCGATCCCGATGCAAGAAAAGACTTGATGGAGTTGTACTCAAAGATTTACGGATCGCATTCGGTGACAAACAACGAATTTTCTGGGTGGCTTGTAAAGGATACATTGCTAATTTGAAGAAAAGGAGGGTCAAGTGGGCATTGGCAGCCTCAACTACTACTTTGGAGAAACCAGACCAAGTACAGAGGCTCTTGCTGTGGCTCTTAAATCCAGAGTCAAGTGAGGAGGCTGCGCCTTCAGGATTCTAGGACGATTTAGGTACATCCCACCGAGATGACGTTAGCAACCTTTTACGAGGAGCAATGGCCAAAGTTGAGGGAGTCGATGTGAAGCTAAGGAGCACTCTTGAGGGGTTAGGGATTACCAGCCTCTATCCTTATGGGGTTTCATTGCACAATTTAGAAGTTGTTTGGGATGTTAGTGTAATTCAGAGTGAGCTTCTTGGCATTGCCACAAGCAAAGTCAGATACGTAGAGGCAGAGTGCAAGAAAATATCGGAGAGGCTCATCGGATTCAGATTTACTATGGATGATCGGTGCATCACTGCTAAGGAAGATGAAGAAAAGGTGCTGCACTTCCAAGTTGAGTTCGAGAAAGCTACGAGGGTGGTTGAAGAACTGGAGTTACAAGTAGGGTTCTATTTCGGTCAATTTTGAACACCTCTACTGCTACAGATTTGGGTTTGGCTTAGGGCTTTGGGTCTTTCAATTTTGAACACCTCTATTGCTATAGATTTGGGTTTGGGCTTTAGGTTTAGGATGGATGATTGGATTAGGGTGGAGCTTACTATTGCATTACCTCGTTGGTGTGCAGGCTACGGGAATTCCCAGGGGCTTTGCTGAGCTTGAAGACTTGGAACAAAAGTTGAAGATCACGCAAAGGCAAATGGATTCGGTTCAAAGAAAATTGAAAGTCTCTAGATCTGTGGCAGATTCCAGTTGGGAGAGGGCTATGAAGGGCCAAGATTTTTATGAAGACATTGAATCCGAGCAAATGAGAGCTGAATCCGACCTCCACATTTTGAAAAGGGAGATTGTGGATCTAGAGCGTTTTTTGGGTGCTGTTGAAGACCAGAGTACCTAGATGGAAAAGGGAGGTGGCTTGTCATTGTGGCCCAAGCCAGCGCTCCATCTAGCAATGGGGAATAACGAGTCACATGTCAACACTCTGACCTTGCAGCTTCACCCTTGCGTGTTTTGCAACAGGGGTTATCCATTTTATGATATTATCATTTCTTCTTGTAAACACATCCACCACATTTTTTGTACTGCTGCACTTGCTAAAGTTGACAATAGGTGCATCCGATGTCATGAAGTTTTCCATCCTCATTGGTGGCAAAATTTTGGCTTCCAAGGTGCATATTTAGAGTTTGAAGAAGAGAGCTTGAGGTTGGAATTACTTGCTAACACGGAAGCCATAAGGCAATCCTTGAAGGAGAATGGCAGCCGGCATGTACTGAATTGTAAGTGTTTTCTTCCTTGATTCGCTTTGCACTATACTCTTCTTCCTTTTCTGTGGTCAGTTCCTGGAATTGCTTTGAAGAACAACATCAAGCATCACTTTAGCAGTTTTTAGAGGGTCAAGGTCTTCAGCCAATCGAACGGAACTGCTTGTACAGGAACTTTTGTTCGAAATTGTTGCTAACTACTACTATAGCTGAAAATGTTCATTACTGCTTATGGCAGGGTCAAAGCAGCTTAGACTTGAATTTGGTTTCAGGGTCTTAACGAGTGTGGCGCTAAAAAAAAGAAGGTGGTTTAGGGTGATCCTTATTTGTCCTTGTTGGTGTGTGGTACTACTTACTTGTGCTTGGTAGTAAGTGCTACTCCTTCATTGTGCTTATTGGTGTATGTTATTGCTTACTTCTACTTGCTGGTTGACAGTGGTGCTTACTTGTGCTTTGTAGTGGTTGCTGGTTGACGGTGGTGCTTATAACTTGTGCTTTGTAGTGGTTGCTGGTTGACGGTGGTGCTTACTTGTGCTTTGTAGTGCTTTAGGCTTTCTTGATGCTTATTTTTTAAGCGGTTTAAAAGTGTAACTGCTTTGGTCATAGCACATTCATTTGGTGCTTTCTTCTTGACTGTTCCTTATTTGGAAGTGCTTTATTCCTTGTTGTCGCATACCTCATACAGTGGCCAATGTGCAGGGACGCAGTCAAGTCTCAAACACTCAGATTGGAGGTCATGTGGATCACCACAACGAAGTTGTCTTCCAATTACTGGAGGACACAGTACAGGCACGACAGAAGTGCAAATGTTGCCATCCCTTGCTAGTTGCTCTCCTGTTGAAGAACCAGTCTGTATCGAGTTAGAGCCACATAACTCAAACTTTGGAATAGATCAAGAAGCAGAGTCACCAGTGAAGACTTGTGGTGTGGAACGTTGCTCAGTTTGGGCTCCACCTTCAGAATTCAACCCAGGTTCAAACATGAACTCTAGCTAGTTCTGTAATTACTCTGCCATTGGTTTAGGTCTTTCATTTCCCTCAAAGAATTCTTGCTACAAATGAGTATAGAAATTGTATTGTAGGTGTACTCGCTAATAACAAATTTGACAAATTTGACAATTTGTAAATGAGTATTCGTAGCATACTGTCAAATTTGTTACTGGCGAGTACAGATGTAGCAACACCCTCTGTTTTTGATCCAGTTTTTGTTTAGATTTATTATTTTAGTACAATGATGATCATTAAGTTGCAAAACACATTGTTTAAGCAACACGTCAATCGAGTCACCTAACAGAAGTTGATGATGGTGGGTTTCGGGTGTACATTATCAGTGTGATTGACTTGGGTTTGACTCTTACAGAATTGGACGAAGTATTGGTATTTCGGGAGATTCTGGTTTGTAAGGTTTGGAATCTATGCTTGGGTTTTGGACTGGATCTTGTTCTTAGGATTTAGGCTGTTGGAAATTTCATAAATGAAGTGGCAGCGATATCGTGGACATGGTTCTTTGGGTGTAGATGTCACAAATTTTTTGGTGGTACCTTCAAGAGAGGGATATGGTAAGCTTGCTTGAAACCTACTGCACTTGAAAAATTGGTTTAGGATTCTGGGTAAGTTTCTGCTTTGCAATTTCTAGCTTACTGTCTACTTCTATTGCTTGAGGCTTAGCGGGTGACTTTGTTGTGCAGACACAAAGAGAGTTGGCAATGATTGTGAGCTCCCAGGCATTCCAAAGTTCAGATGCTCACTCTTGAAGAGACCTGCCGATCTACCAGAAGATGGAAGAGATGCAAGGAAGAAAGTAACTTTGAGTAGCTTAGGAGGAAACGGACAAGACATGGCAGTTGTATTGGACCCTAGCGGGCAATCTAGTGGAAAGGAAACAATAGAGCATAGCCTTTTGAATTCCGGCACCCCAAGGGAAAGACAAAATCAAAGAATTCCAAAAGAAAATCCCGTGAGGCTCTTCCATGTACAACTGCAAGCAGAGTTTCAACTCAAGCTGATAGTAAAAAACGATAATGAAAACTATCTAAGTGTTGAGCTTGGAATTCTTTCACAAAAGGATGTTCATGTCTTTCAGGATGTCTTTTGTGATTTCTTCACTATCACATTGGAATGCATTAAAGGATGCTGATTTTTTTTCTGGGCACTGAAAGTGGAACTCCCTCATGGACTTTTTGAATGTGATTCTGAATTAAATCGCCTTATAGTATTAGTCAGCTGTGGTAATCTCGGTTGATGAATATGTTTCTTACTGCTTCAGATCTAATTCCTTCTATGACAAAAGAGTCTTGCTATCATTTGTGAAGGAATTGTCAGTAGTTTCAGTTATCTCTAGTTTTGTTTTAATAAAATAGTTTGCACTTCATCCTTTCATAATCATTTTTATGTTTGATTGATGAAGAAATCAGAGGTTGTATTCACATGATTCTGAAAACGGGAGAAAGAAATAAGCCATAGATTCATTGTTGAAGAATTTGCAAGCAATGGCTTGAGTCATTGAAGACAGAGTGCATAGGTAAAGTTTTATCGTCCATTTGTAGACAGAGTGTGTCTCGTTTGGAAATTAATTGGCAGTTGTCCAGAAACTAGCTGCATAGTGATTTGCTTTCTTGGAATTTTGCAATTGCTCATGCAAGGGTTTCACTAAAGATTTTAGGTTAAAGACCATATTGGTGAATTCATTTTTAAATCCTTCAAAGGGGATATCCACAAGATTTCTACAAACATTCATAATTATTGACGGCCCATAAAACTTGCTGCAGATACAAGTGCTTAATAAAATTTTGCTACAAAGGCAACCATTGAAATTCCCCCATTATTTGTCTAGGGGCCTTTTATGTAATTTAAAATTTTTTTAGACACACCATTCCCCCATTATTTGTCTAGGGGCCTTTTATATTATTTTACATTTTTTTGAGAAATATTTCATCACCTTCCAATTATCCCAAGTTGTTTGGTAATTACAAGCTCCTGTAAAGAGGAGTCCTACTCAATGAAAAGACATCTCAAGGGTCAAGGCATTACCTTCCAATTATCCCATAACGTTTGGGAATTACAAGCAGAGCTCCTATAAAGAGGAATCCTACTAATGAGAAGACATCTCAGGAGGTGAGGGGACTTGCTTGTACCATGGTAAATTTGTGTGGTTCAAACATAGTTCCCTCGCCTTCAAGGATTTTGTTGAAATGTTTTTAAATATATAAATTCACCAGACTTGGAGAAAGATTTTGGTGAAATGTTTGGGAATATTAAATGTGGATTTCCGCTCACTTTTAGTAAGCATGTGAATTCATATATGACTCCCACAAATTAAGATTTTGTACTTAATTTGTTTGGCAACCATTGAAATTAAACATAGTGAGTTCATTTTTCATGCACATGGTGACTAATTCTATGAACTTTGCCCATTCAAATACCAAAAGTATAACAAATGAATATCCAAATGTCTTCTTGTTGTTTCAAAATTAATGCATTAAAAATTGCTTTAATGCTTGCATTATTCTAAATATATATACAAGTTGTGGGGTTTGGGTTGTCATACAATTGGCTACAAATTCTATTAGTTTTATCTATTCAAATACAAAGTGATACCAAAATTTTGAATTATTTGCAATAATTACTATAATTTGAAACCCAATAATTTTTTAATGCATTCAATATATATATTTAGTTTGCTATAGAATAACAAAAATATATTGGATAAAATATTAGCAAATGCACTGGATAAAGTTAGAAATAACACATATTGTCAAAATTTTGGCTGTGTTTCTGAATTGTTTCTACAAATGCATGTAATGGTCAACCATTACTTGGCTCTAAGAGTTCTCTAGTTGTGATTACAGTGCTTGGTTTAGAGAGTAGTTGCATTCTCTAAAGGCACATAACTATGGACCAAGTTATAATGTTTTGTTTTTGTAAGTGATAAATTGGTCATGTTTTAAAAGATGAACAAGCATAACTTTGCAAAGCAATTCCATTGAAACACTCTTGAAATCAAAACTTCCAAGAGACCTTTTTGTGCACCACAAGTCCAACCAAATGCAAGAACCAAAACTGTGGTAAATCAAAAGGCTGTCCATTAAGATATGAGGGTTTAAAACCCTGTGTACAATGACACTTTGCCTAAAGCTAAAACCATCCTAAAGCTCCCAAATCTAAGACCCTAAGGAAACCTTGAACCTTCTTGCCATGCTCTATCTTCGAGGACATGCATCTGCCACAAGTCTAGACCTTCCATAAGTCCTAACCAACACATCTTGTCCAACAGTGAAGGAATACAAGCAATTCTAACAACCCAAATGGACAAAGTGCCTTACCCTCAAACATGAAAGCATTGCTCCCATGGGTCTTCAGCATTAATCGTGGCACTCTTTCTCCTTTGTCGAGAAGCGCACTCAGTTCCTCACCACCCCAGAAAGAAAACTCACCCTTACATCGCTCCACCTCAGATCTAACCCGTGCAAGGAAGCATTGGAAATCATGCTGTCTTGGGAAGCTCTGCCATCCTCCCTCACTGAAACACTTTCCCAGAATAGTACAAAAAGAGAGCAAACACTATACAGGCAACAACTACTACAGGCCAAACAATGCAATATAGGATTCAGAGTCATACCTTAAAGCATGTTTCGTCTGTTTGTCCACTGGGGTTTGAAGATTGAGCCTTGCTTGGCCTAGAAGCCTGTAGCCTTAGCATCCAGAAGAGAAGCAATTATGGAGTCCAAAATTGGCACTCGTAACTCATAACTTGCAAAATTTCCCTTCACAGAATGCACTGTAGGGGGCATGGCAAAATCGGAAAGCAAAACAGCATGGCTATGGACATACGAAAACGCCCTATCATCCCTAAGTAAATAGGTCTAGAGTAGGGGCGTACTATTCATACAAAAACAAGTAAGTTGACAGAATTGGATCAATGTCGGATCCCTGCACGACAACGAACGGCATTGATGCATGCCTCTACTCCCAGGTACGGTTTCTGCCTCTAGCTTGTCCACTCTCAAAATGTCACCTTCTTTGACTTCTCAAAAGAATTTTGTGACTCTTTGGCATTCACCAAGTCGGCTTGCATGGAACTTGTTACTCTCTTCCTGCAAAAAACGAACCACATGAGTAGCACTTTGGAGCTGCTTTCCATTAGGTTTCAGTTGCTCCTTGTATAACTCTTGTTTCATAAGTGCCCCTGCCCCATCTACTTCATCTTTACCGTATCCAGATGCAAAGTAGTTCCATGACATTTGGCAACCTTCAGTCAACTCTTCAGTCATTGTCAAGCTAGGGAATTTGCTTATAAAGTACCAAGCTCGGGTTGACTTAAATTGCCCACTACAGCCATCACTCCACACAACATGGTTAGTGGGTTGAAACCCTTCTTCTTTGAGGTAACCCCAGTGCAACATGAAGGCATGCTGAACATACAAAGAGTCATGACATTTGTCATTAGATACGTAGTAGTGAACCTCTTTCAGCAGATAAGGCTCTTCACCCGACAAGGTCCACTCGGGATTTCGTCGATAAGTAATGTGAACCAGAATGGAGACTTGTATACTATGCCAATGCATAGACTGGATTTCGCTCGGAATTTTCATAGAGTAGTTTTCAGAGAAATCCATGCATGATTTGAGAGTACCATTGGGGACGGAACTAAACAATTCTTTAAACTACAAGTCTTGCCATGAGGCAAGAAAGTTATGGACAATGAATTGTGACAACTTGGGTTTCAAGTAATCAAAAAGGTCAGAAGGGGGTGTCTCACAGTAGATCACTTTGATGACTTTCTTTGACTTTCCATCTTCCCCCACACCAATATTCTTGTACCCCGTGCATTTCCATTTGACCAGCTTGTCAGAAGAAACTTCGCCAGGACAAATCCGCAGGTTTCGGACTCCATAGTTGTCACATTCACCTAGAAGGCACTCCCGCTTATACCACATCTTGAATTCAGGCTTCTGACAAAGAACCGAACTCCACAAATGTGTTAGCCGTTCATAAATTTTGTTATGGCCATCACATCCAGTCCGAATGGTTTCACAATCACAAATAGTACCACAAACAATGCAATCACAGGTGCATTCTTTGTGTACACCTAGAAAATCACTCCTCATAGCATTTAGGCCATCTCGGAGGTCTGAGAAGTCTTGCTGGTACCTACAACAGCATGTATTCCATGATTTCAATCTCCTTACCTACCAATGTTTCAATCCCTCAAACGTCCTCATTCCACATAACACATTTGATACTTATTTCTGAATGCGGTGAAGAATTCCAGCTGCCACCAAAGCACGTGTTAGTCCTCAACTGGTTACCCTAATGCAAAAGGAACCACAAAAGATTCTACAAATAGTAATATGCTCCTTACAAAAAGGATTGAAAAAGGACCAATAATCCCAAAAGCAATACACAATGATTACTTGCTTATGAAAAACCACCACAAGAACCTCTAAGAACCAAAGCAATACACAATGATTACCTACTTATGAAACACCAGAGCAAAGAACCTCTAAGAACCAAAGCAATATACATTACTTACCTGCTTATGGAACACTAAAGCAAAAAACCTCTAAGAACCAAAGCAGTACACACTACTTCCCTGCTTATGAAACACCAAAGCAACGAACCTCTAGGAACCAAAGCAACACACACTACTTACCTACTTCTGAAATATCAGAGCAAAGGACCTCCAGGAACCAAAACAGTGCACATTGCTTATCTGGTATAGGGCCCAATACAAAGTGTTCAGCCAAGAATTGCAAAGGAACTAACCCTCCTGATGCTTCTACAAAAAGGACCACACAAAATGGAAGGGAGCCCTCAGGGTGCTTGCTGTAACTCATGCTTGCTTACCTTGTTAAAACACAGGACAATGAAGCACAACAGAAATGGACCTAAACACCTGAACTGCATGATGTGGGCTATGTCCTCTTTTGTGTCCTTAGAAACAAGAGAAATCAGCACATTTCAAGGGCCCAGACCCATTCACAGCACTTGGAAACCTCTACAAATGACTAAGGAACAACTTCAATACACGCTACTCTAAACAACCAGCCTTTTCTTCCAACTATAGCTCCAGACTTGCAAACATACCTGGGAGACCTGGAGATAGTGAGTTGCGTGCTCAATATACAGCTTTGGCAAAGTCCACTTCCTGACGATGTCCTTCCAATTCAGAGGAATTGTGGTCTCTTCTTCCCACCACTACCTAATGATCTCCTTCGCTTCATCTGGAAGAGCATCTGAGCGAGTCCTTCTTTGATCTTGCAACCAAAATGCATCCTATTTTGTGTCCAGCAAAACTCTCCTAGCAAGCGCCTTTTTTATATTCCTCCCATCCACTCCAAGTATACTTGCCACACCCCTCCCACTACCAATTCCTGGCGCAACCGCAAAAGTAGTGACAATGTTTTTTGCTTGAACAGTTCTAGCTTTTCTAAGCCCCACCAGGTGACTCTGCATACCATCTCTCAAGCAACCTAGGACATCATGTTGCAATTTCACCGCAACAGGATCCTTTAAAAAGTCAGGGACCATTTGTTCAAGTACCGGTTGCCCTAAAATCTTCATAATTGTAAGGTGATGAACCTCAATGTCATGGTTCTTCAATACTTTTGCTGCATACAAACCAATGTCTCGAGCAAGAGTGGCACTAGTCCTATGAGCTTGTTTGTGACAATGGCTTGAGAACTTAGGGTCTGCATCTACAATTCTTGCTGAGACCAATTCGTGTTCACTACGTAGTTTGGCTTTCCGAGCACGACACCTATAGGTTCTCTCCCGAGCACTTGCTTTACGTTTTTCTACTAACCAAGCACTGTAATCACAGCCTGGTATGAGGAACTTTGCAAATTCTTCAACAACATTGACACTAGACAAATACGCATTTGTCCTTGCCATTTGAATTGACCAATGTTACGATTGTGTTCACATTCAATTCAACCCTGTGCATCAATACTGTGGGAACATGTAATATCAATACTTAGAAATCCGGGTTAGTTTAGGATCAATTTTGTAAACATTTTTTGTTCAAAATTTTGTAGTAGTAAAGTCGGGAATCGGAACATCTAGTAGAAACTAGGTAGTCAAAAAGTTCCGGCTTGCTAATATTTGTAGAATAGGTAAGAGACGGACTTATGCCGGAATCCGTAAACCAGAATGAGATCCGAATTCAGGCAACCTACGAACTAGGGGTCCAACCTATGAAATCTAGGGATCCGTTTGCAATGGCGGCGCATTAAGTGACCGGACCAACGGATGTCGGTTGCTGGCTGGGTACTTAAGCACATGAGTCTTTCATTTTCTCCCTCTTTCTTCTGCTCGAGGAAGTGTGTGCTTGCAGGTTTTTGGAGCACGTTTTTAAAAGAATGAAAGAGTGGTGAGTTAGACCGGATAGGGAGAGAAGGAAAGGAGGGTGCCGATTGCACTGGATGGCAAAAGGAATGTCGACGCAGGGCTAGAAGACTGTTCCCACTGTCAAGCTCCTGTAACCCGTTGTTCCGAAGGATTCCACTGAATGCTTAGACTTAGAAGAAGATCTCTTCAACATAAGGTGTATCGGGTTGATCCGGCACCCTTGGACAGTTAGAAGTGAGGACTTTCTTCGTGAACTGATTATGGGAATGCCAAATCAGTTTGAAACAATGACAAGGGGTCGATGGGCCTCTTGGACGGAAAAGATGTGGGTGGAGACTTACGGGTTCAAACAGACCGGATCCGGAAATGCAACCCGAACGAACAAGTATTACGACAGGAAGTTTAAAAAACCGCCGCACCACAAGGAGGGTTTCGCCATTAATGACTACATAGACAAGCGCCAAAGGCGGTTGTTAGATTTTCTGATTCCTATCGTGTATACGAAAAAGCCGACAAGGGTTACGGTTACGGTGGCGAATACAATTTTCGGAGCAATCGAGGGCTGGGTCGTGAATTGGGCGACCATAATCCACCAAAAGGTTAAGAAGAAGGCGGGGAGTATCGACAAGGCCAAGCAGAGTCCGCTCAGCACCTACTTGTTCCATATGTACCACCATTTTGATTTTATGACCCCGCAGGAACAAGTAGCCTATGAGACCGGAATGCAAATCCTAAAATACGGATTCACGGAGGAGTTGAAGCCGACGGAAGAAATGCCACAAGAGGAAGAAGAAGAAGAGGAAAATCTGGAACCAAAGCCGCTGGAGAGAAAGAGGAGGCAGAAGATCACCAATCCAGATTTACAAAGAACGAGTCTGGACGTGGCGGAACCGAATCTGTACCTAACCCAGCCACTACCGGAAACTTTCGGTGAACTCGACTTCTGTGAAGTCGGAACCCGATGGATGGTGCAGTGTCGGAAATTGCACACCGACATGGCAGACGTGATCACGGGCATCGCCAAGGAGTTGAATGTAGAGACGGACCGGATCTTCAACGAACTCCGAAAGAGACCGGATCCGGCATTACTCCAAGAGAAGGACAAGCAGATCGAGCTGCTTAAGGTGGAACGGGATCACTACAAGAACAAGTTTCACTAGACGAAGGGTCAGTTGCTCTCAGCCCGGAAGAAAGAGACGGATGCCCTGAAGTTAGTCAAGGATTTGAGGGTGTTGGTAGAAGAACCGGAACATCAAATTATCTGGTCCGCAGTTTACACGAAGAAACTCAATAATGACGGCATTGTTACCGGATCAAGAGTGCTGCAAGTCCTGGTCAATTATGAGGCTAAGATGAAGATCTTTTTGGACAAGATGCGGCAGCTGTTGGATCACCTGGATGTGGCCAAGGAGGACTTTGGACCACTTTCAGATATCTTCATGGAGTCCCCAGGCAAACGCGGAGCAGGAACTTCCGGGGCACAAGAGGATCCAGGTTTGAAGTCTTTGCTTAAAATACCTAAAGCACCTTCCTCAAGTCAGTTCCCGAAGTGGGGCACGGTAAGCACTTTTGTCCCTTCCTCATAGTCTTCGAGGGAAATCGGAAAGGCTGGGCAGAGGTTGCCGATCCGGAGGGATATGTTAGAGGGTTTGGGGACGGTAAACCCGACGAGAGAACACCTGGAGGGATTCCCTCATATGTGGCAAGCGTCGCCAACACGGGGTGGAGAAATGATTGACTTAGGAGATCCGGCTCCAGAGGTGAGACCGGAAACCAGGCTGGAAACCCGGGTGAAGAAGAGGACAAAAATAGTGGAAGCCGAGGTCACGGATCCAGATAAAGGACTCGAGATTGTGGAGCCAAAGAAGCAATTGAAACTCCGGAAGTCTGAGAAGCGGAAATCGGAAGCTAAGAAGCCGGTGAAACAACAGATTGAAGACTCCGAATCCGGTGAATTCAAGTCAGGATCAGAGTTTTAGGAGGATATGGAGGAGGAGGAGACGTCTCCTGCGACCCGTCAAAACCCGCCCCAAGCCGCCAAGATGACGCCAGCAAAGAATTCCGGTAAGCCGACAGCCAAACAGGGAGGTTGAAGTTCAAAGAAATCCCGGGTGGACAAGTAGTTAGAAATGAACTACTTGTAAAACGTGGAATAGAATTTAGATAGTTTAGTTTCGAAACCGGATTCCAAGCATAGAACCAATTTTCAAAACTTATGGATAAGGACTTTCCGGTTTATTCGGGATTTCCTTGGTGTGTGCGATTGGCCCGGTTTGTGGGGAGCCCTTTTTCACTTTTAGGGTGTTGACTTTGGTTTTGGTTTTGGGTTTTTAAAGGGCAGGCAAGTTAGTTGCCCCTCATTCCCTCCTAGTTAATATTCAATTGTATTTCATTCCCTTTTCAGAATCTAAGCCCTTGGGTGTGCATTTTGGCTCTATCGGTGTATCCGGATTGTGTTGATCTGTAGTTTGGGTGTTAGAAGGGAAGGACGGGTGAGGAGGAATCCGGATTTAGGAGAATGCGGTCTAAATCGAGAGTATACTATTAGAATGTTGTTGGATTGTTGACTTAGGAGCTGCGTACAATGTCTTTAAATTACCAGGAGAGTAGTCCAGATCACAGAGTAGCGGGGAAGCGAGTTCGGTTGTCAAGCCGTGCAAAGGTAAGCGCTCGCCCAAGGAAGCTCCACCTTTTCAGAAGATCTGCCAACCTTAGAATTCATCTAACATCTAGGAAGATTACACCCCCGCATTTGTTCCGGGCTTTGAGATCTGTCGTTGTAGTAAAAGAGGGTGAAGTCTTCCTAAGTCACCTGCTGCCTAGAATCACCATCCGGAAGTTGTGAGGATCCGGATCTCTTCGTCTTGTTGCAACACCTTGAATACTTGGTTGTTTTTGTTTTTGTTTGTTAGATTTGTAGGAGAATCAGAGTGGTGAAGTCCCTACCCTTCAAAAGATCAACTAGTAGACCCTTTGAAGGTAAAATAAAGGTATCAAAAATTAGATTGGAAGAAGAGACGTAAACCAGATTCCGGATAGGTTAGGTTCTGGGTTTGTATTCTGGATTGTGAAAGTATCCGGAAAATTGTAAATTGGTGAGAAGAAAGAAAGAAAGAAAAGCCGGATAGCTAGAATATGCTATATATATCCTGGAAATTCCCTGGGACAATAACTGGTGTCATTTTAGTACAACATTGTGGCTAAAGATACTTACGCCTAGATTGCACGTATAATAAATATCCTAAAACCTAATCAAGCACCTCTGAGGTCCAATACTCCCTTACAAATCAGAAGAAGTAAATCCTCTACCCGTCACCCTTGACCATTAAATCCAACACTCCAACTCTAAACTCAATTGGTTTCCACCTAAATTGCCTAATATCTCTCTAGAAGGCAATGTTCTGATCGACTTCAACTCGTTGTTTTCAGGGGTCACCTGAAATCAAGAGGGAAGCACACCGTAGTTTGCCGCCAATGAAAACTATGCACCTTCAACTCAGATGGACAGAGAAGCACAGTGGGCTTCCACAATACTTGATCAAGAACCCTATCGTGCATTTCAAGCAGACGGGTCGCTTTCGTAATGGACTTCAAATCACTGTTACAATCGCTCTGTGAATCTCCCTCATTAAAGTGTTGTGGGCTTTGAGGCGGTGTTACAAAACTTTCCTCACAAACACTTTCTTCTTCATCAATTACAATTTGTTTGCAAGTTTTCTACACCGCCATGTTAACTCTCTGCCACGATGCACCTGGACGCCTTGAATTGGGGCCACCAAACTCAACTTTTGAGACTATAGAGCCCATGATCCACACCTAAGCCGCCCTTCTTTTCTCCAAAATAAGATCTGTGAACCCCAGAATCCTACGTCCTTTGATCCTATAGCAAAGTGCACATTGCTGGAAACAATTCGACAATATCAACCCAAGACTTTGAATTGCAACAACCGCGCCAACATTCAGAAAGCTATAGGCAAGCAAGAACATTCTCCGAATCCAGAATTGCTGCGCGCTAATACCCATGAAGCTGCAAGCAAGCGGGAACCTTCTCCAATCCCAAAGCCGCAAACATTCAGAATTCAAGCAAAAACCACAAAGAATCGATCTCCAAATGCAACAGCTTATTCTAACAATCACAAAGCTGCAAGCAAGCAGGAATTCTCTCCAAACCCTAAAGCCGCCAACATTCAAAATTCAAACAAAGAGCACAAGGAATTGGACCTTAAGCTCAATAGCTCGTTTGCGGATTTTGCAGTAAAGAGGAGATCAAATTGTCGTTAACCGCTCTGAACAAGCGATTCGATTCTAGGGACAATGCTAACGAACTACCGCAACTCTCATCCATTCAGCTGTGACATTCATCCAAGTATTACAGCAAGTAAGGACCAAAAGGGCCTGTTACACGTGGTATTGTGTGGTTATTTCAGTTACAAACAATTTAGAATACTAAATTTTTTTTTTGGCAAGGCACATGTACTATAGTTGTACAAGATTGTCAAAAAAATTTGAAAGAATTCAAAATTGTATGCCTTCCAATAACAATATTCCCCCCCCAAAAGGAAGCGTTACACTCAACTTGGCTCCTATTAGCATGCTTCCACCCTAAGTTAAAATGAACTTACCATCATTAAAAATTAACTTACCATGAATTTTCCATAAATGAGAATTAAGTTACTCTATACTCATAGTCATAGTTACTGGCATGTCTTGAACTCCTCTATTAGTTATAGGCTTCAAATATAAAAGTCTAAATGTCCCAAAAATTGAACGATCTTTCAAATGAAAAAATAAAATGGTTTCTAAATTAAATTGATTAGAATAAAATTTGAGAAATGATTCAAATCATATATAAAACCTTCAATCATGAGGTGATACTAAAACTATAAGAGTATAAGAGGGTTTAGAAATGTTAGACCCAAAAGAACATGAAGTTCAAAGTCCTCATTCCCATTACAAAACCTTTCAAACAAACATTTTTCATGTCCCAAAATTGAAATAACTTTTTTAAGCATCGCAAGTTGACCTTGTTCTAATACTATAATTCCACAAGCGACTATGAGAACAGATTTAAAATTATTAGATAACTAAAATTGCAAGATGCTTTCATTATATCGGAAGGAAAAAAAAATTTGAGACACATTCCTCAATATATCAATTGCTATTAATTAGAAACTGCTATTAACTAGAAATTAAGTAGCAAAGCGTGTGCACCCCAACTTCATGATAAAATTCATTTTTCTTGCTATCGATTCTAGGTCCTGCATTTTCTGGATCTATTGTGGCCAAACTTTAGTTGCATCCTAAATCAATGATAAATTTCCAGTGGCTTTCAATTTTGAGGCCTTAGCAAAGTAAAGCGCTTGCATCCAAATTGAATTGGTAGAGAGACAACAAAGGATTTTCACCGAAACACCAAATTAGAAGCCAATATTGAACTTCTAAAAATATGACTCAGATTAGACAAAAACACTTCAAATTGTATACATTGTTTTAAAAAAAAAGGTAGAAGTTGTAATATTCCGCTCATGAAGTTATGATTCATGAGCGGAAACAATCTATGCAACTTTTTCCAAAATGGACCATATAACTAAGAAATGGACCCCCCGTCCTGTGGTTCAAAAAACCCTCATTCCATAAGTCCTATTCAAAATAGTATATATTGGGATGAAAAAAAAAATGTAGAAGTTGTAAATACTCTGCTCATGAAGTTAAGATTCATGAGCGGAAACAATCCATGCAACTTTTTCCAAAATGGACCACGTAACCCAAAAGAACGATGTGGTCCAAATACAAGTGATAAAGTGCTCAATATGTATTAATAGGTGGCAGCAAAAAAGTACTAGGCGTTGTTGTAGAAAACTAGCATTTGAATGTTTCAATTACTACGCTAATGAATTTTAGATTTATGAGTGGTTTAATAGTTAACACCCATGGTAATTTCTTTAAATTTTACCATGTCACCCAATAATTAAATAGCATCCCCAGTTGTATACTTAGTTTAGTGATCTCTCTTTTATAAGTCATATCATTAGTAGCACACATTTCATAAAAAGAAATAATGTAAAACTTGTTTTGTTTTGCATCCAATCCACACTATTTTCGAGGAAATGGATAGTACCCACGGATTCATGAAATGTAATGATTGGTATAGCAATATTGGGAACATCGTTAGTGTCCTATATTCTTTATCATTATTATATATCTTAGGCATAATTACATTTCAATATTGAAAATCAAATCAATTGACAATGGTGTACATACTAAGTAGAAACTGTAGGACTTTTGATAGGATTTTGTTGATTTGTTTAGATCTTTGTTAAAATCAATAAAATAGTGAACGCAACAGCGTGACCAAATCCACAAAATCTTGTCAAAAGTTCTACGTTTTCTACTACTGTGTAAAGCGGACAAAATATCATAAACAATTAAACCCTCAAGCAACCTATTTGACAATTTAATTTGTGCAATCATTTTGTAGGACGATATACTAGACAACTTTTTAATGATTCTACAAGTCAACAATTCATAGGCATATTTAGTATTCAATTTTATGAGCTTTATTTTTTATACTTTTGATGATAAAAATAATTTTCCAAAGTATAAATCAAGTTTAGCCCTTCAATCTCATGTGCTTCTATGCTAAATATTGGAAAACAAAGCATGAAGTACAGAATGACTAACATTTTTAAATCTTCAATTCATGAATTTGTAGACCCTAAATCTAGAACCATATATAATTTCTAAATTGTGACAAACCTCAAAATCCTTTAAGCATGAATTTAAAAACTTGAACAAAAAGTTCTGGGACCGATAATCCAAAAATCGTCTATCTAAAATCAAAGACTCTAGAATTGACCACCCTAAACCATGAACTATACACCTTTAGTTGAAACCAACAACCATGACCCTAAAATAAATTAATCCTAAGCCTAAGCATTATTAGTCATGAACAATGCCCCTCTGAATGCTAAATTCTAAACCCAAAAGCCATGACTCTTCAACCGTTAAGCTGTAATTGTACAAGTGTGTACTTTGCATCCTTAAATCGCAGACAATTGATCTTATAAATGTGGACCCCAGACCTGAAGACTTCAGTCATTCAAATATAAAATATCAAGTATAAACACCTGTGACCTTCAGATTATTGTGAATTCTTTTTGCAAATGAGGGGATTTAGGTGAAAATTAATCCCTCATTTAATAAAAAATGAGGGGTTCAATACTTCTTTTTTGATTGAATTTGTTTTTGTTTAGATTCCAATGCTCTAGAATTTCATTGGAAACGTTAACCCCTAAATACCCAAGGCCTGTTTTTCACCTCTTGGAATTTATTCTATATTGAACTAGAGGCCAACCTTTTGATAAGTTGAATCAAATTTTTGGTTATTGTAACCATACAAATTCAAACTACACATGTTAAATATCACATAGGAAAAGAAAACACAACAATATCATTTAAGGATTGAAAGAGTATAATGTTTGATCATCAGAGTATTAAAACTATGAAAACCTTTGAGTTCAATCTCCTTCTGCATGTCAAACCTAAAACATTCAAGACCCCAAAAATATGAGGTTGAAGGGCCTAATAAATTTTATAACCCCAATCATTTTAAGACTTCTCAAAATCTACTCTACAAATTTTTAAAACAAATACCTAGTGTCAATGATTTTTTCTCCAAGATCTAGAGTATTTGAGGCTAATTTCCAAGAGCCTTGAACAATACAAGAAGTCAAGATTGCAATGGGTACCTTTGCACAAAATTCTGAATAGGATAAATCATAATCATTCATGCCCCAAAATTGATTTTTGGGTTTAGGGTTAGACTTAAAAAATAATCTTTCAATAATATTATCTACTAAAAATAGGAATTTGGTATGGTTTCGGTTTCAATAAAATTCATTTGCTTCCAAATAAAAAAAATAAAAAAAAAATTTCTTAGACACCATCTACAGGTGCCTTGCACTGTTTATCCTAAACCCTAAACCCTTAATATCCTAAATCCTAAAACCCTAAAAATCCTAAACCGTAAATCCTCTTTTTGGCCTTGTGTAGCTCCATCCCTCAAAAATAAATGGGTTGCATCTAGCCTAGTATATGAAGAAATTTGAAGAAAATTTAGATGACAATGCCAAATTGCTCCAATTCTTTTTTAAATTTTGAATGAAAATGCCCTGTATAAACAAAACTCATCCAAAAATGTGGATGAAAAGATAACTCTATATAAAATTTAGATGAATACTAAAATATTTGGCTAGAACATTTTCTTGTAAGTTGCCACTTCAGCACTTCTTCGAAAACCACCTAAACCAAATTGGTGCCTTGGCCATTTAGGGATTCTGCTACAGATCCTAAAACCGCAGGCGGTCTGGAGCTGAAGAAAACAACCCCCCGCTCCTTGACTATCCAACAGACAGATTGAACCGACAAGCACCTTGGCTGCAGAGCATATTAAGCACGGAACAGACCAAGGTACAGCAATTGTGGAACTATTATGTTGGTATTCAGGTCTTTAGATCGCCTTGAGGTGGAGGGACACAAAGTTATTTGTCCAAGTATTGACCGAGAAGCGTGTGAAATTTGAGGAAATGAAAGTCTTGAAGACCAATTCCTCTTTGCTTGAAGCATCATTGACTCCTATGAAATTGTGCAACAATACCATCCTTGAATGCGACAAATTTCAGAATGTCAGTGAACACTAGAGCTGCAAATTTCCAGTCACAAAGTCAAGAGCCCCATGCCCTCCCTCCTTGTGGTCGGAGCAGCGCGGAATTCAAGAGTACATTCCACTTCCAACGTGTATAACCGCACGTACTCTACTTCTTGATTGCGGCTTGGCAATCTAGAATGCATCCAACCAACATTTAAAAAAAAGGAACGCTTGAAAATTTGAAAACTCAGGGCAGAAATCCACAGCTTTTGAATTCCAGTCCAGGTGGTTTATAATCCAAAACAAACCTCAAGCTTCTCTTTTGAACAAGCAAAGCACACTGCGGGGGATTGGAGTCGGTGTCTACCTATGTAGGCGATGAGATTGAAGTGGAGGCGGACGATGCTCTAACCAGGCCATTTTTCACGAGGTAAGCTATGCATTCCTATCAATTACAGTGAAATTTCGAGCCTGAGTGTTTTACCAGTCGAATGCATACCATAGCAATTTCGTGAAACTCTTTAAGAACGCGTAGATTGAGAGTGAAGAAGAGTCCGACTACGGGTGGTTGCTCCAAGCAATAGATTTACTTACAATAAACTCACCTAATGATGCAATCACCATGCTCTGGTGACATGGAAGTTCACTTGAAGACGGCAAAAGACAGAGCTTAATGTGTTTGTAAATACAACCACTGTGCCATCGGATGTTGAAGAAAATGTCTAGATGCGGTGATATACGATAGAGCAGTACGCGTACGTATTAGACCTGATTGTAAAATCCCATGATCAGTGTTTCTAAAGTGTAGTGACTCCCGCTAATCTCTGAATGGAGGAAATCAGCGACATAGAAACTGGAGGATCTCAGGATTGTAGTATTGTGGGATTTCACAATACTACAATTGTAGGATCCTACGACTGACTAGAATCAAATTCGGTTCTGGGCCCCGTTAACTTGGGACTATGTTTCTCTCAGTTCTGGACAATCAGGGGATTCCACGATCTCTCTTTCTAATGAGGAGATCTCGAGATCTCTATTTTGTGGATCCTAGAATGTCCTGGGCGTGGGATCGCACAACCGATTAGATATGAGATTGGGATCTATTTGCATGACTAAGTTCGTTTACTTACTAATTAGCATTTCACTCCCTCTAGGCATTATTCTGTAAGAGGATCGTGGGATGCCACGAGTGCTGAAAAGGGTGATCCCGCGACCTATGTGTCATGGGTTCCCACGACGCACGGAACCTTGGTGTGTGGACTTTTCTGTCTGGTTCCAGTGGCCTACTCCTTAATGTATGTATTGGCTCATTGCTCCCTTCACGAGCATCGTGTGATTGCACGATCGCTTGTGGACTTCAGATGTTCTTGCTTACCTTGTCGAGGTACTCTTTTCATTTGCCAAGACCTGCTATCCTTAAATTCCCTGACACTATTATTGATGATTGACTAGTTCTCTAGTATATCGTACTAGAAGTGTTTCCTTAGTAGTCAGCTGGAATTGAAGACATTGTTGTCAGATTCCTTGGCTACAAAGGGAACACCAATCTCTTAAAAAACTAACTCCTCGTTTTCTTCATGATTGTTGTAGTTTCAACAAATCTTCGAAATCTCTTTGCCATAATTCACTGAGAATGGATTCATTTAGTGAATCCGGTGTTGATGCGATTGTTCCATATGTACGCGGTGAACATGTGGGAAGTGGATTGCAAGAGTCCAGCGATGAATCTCCATCATTCTTGACCGGTGATTGGGTTAAGCTGATTGTTCCTGGATTTGGTGAGGTCAGATCCGGGATTGTTAAGGAGGTTCGTCCCCAAAGCCAGTGGCTGGGTTTGCCTCTACCTGTAGAGCCCCAGATTTATATGCTGGTGCAGCTTCATTCCTTAAAGTTAGAGTTCTAGGACTTAAGATATAATCCTCAACACAAGAGTTATAGAACACTGTATGATGTTCAAGGATGTGTCATGTTGTAGAGAATTGCCGACATTGTAAGAGCATCGAGGGATCCACCAATGGATCCGCGTCTGTATATTTGCTAGGGGGCCTGGTTTGGACTTCATGTTCATCGGAAAGATGGATGGAGACTCCACGTTTTGTCGGGTCGTATCGTTTGCTGGAGGTTGGAAGATCATTTCCAGGATGAAACACTTGGTGAGGGCTTTGTGGGTGTGACAGTCCTTGATGTCTTTGTAGATAACAAAGAAGCCATAATGTCGCACCAGAGGTGGCCATTGTCGAAGTGCTGGTTTCCAAGCGATCGGTCGTTGAAGGAGACGGTGGATCATTTTGCCGCCAATCCAGATATAGACAATCCTCTTGCTTATCTCGGAGGTAGAATGAAAGCACCATATTGCTTTGTAGTCCGTAAATTCAATATAAAGCTGAAGGAATCATAGTTAGACCGGAAAATGGCAGCCGAAGAGATCCGGAAAGTGAGCTTGCAAAAGTGCTTCAAACATCTGTGTTGTCAACATTTTAACCAGGAGTTCACGCTATTGGTTAGGCAAAAATACTACTTGAAGTCGTTTGAGGACCGTCGTGAATATGGGTTGCAATGGAAGGGCAGCTTCACAAAATGAATGGGGATTGGAAGCAAAAGTTCATCACACTACAAGGAGTGGAAGTTTGTGGCATGGCGTGGTACATAATTCATGAAACCCCAAAGTCGACCTACCACACTTATAGTGACATGTACAACGACAGGGTGAATTTCGGGACGCACGAAAACAAAGGGATTAAGCGACCGAGGACTTGGACTGTTCAAGTTACAAGGACTATGAAAGCCATTATTGACGAGAACACTGATCAAATGCCCCACCAAATGCGTAGTGTCGGTAATGGACGAGTGGACACTCTTACATTTTTGCCTGCAAATTGGGGGATGTCACAATTGGGGGATGTCACGATTGTTTGGGGGAGTCCAAGCGGATGCTAATGAAGTAAACCCATTGATTCTGATTAATGCAGCTAGTGATCGTGAGATACCTTGACTGGATCAACGATTGGGGGATGTCACGATTGTTCTTTTGGAATACTGTTTGTCATTTGCGTTCGTTGGCTCTTTTTGCTCGTATTGTTTCTCAAGCTTAGTCGTTTTGTTTTCCCAGTTGAATACCAAGTATGGTCTGTCGCCCATTAGCTAGTCAAACATTAGTAGACTTAAGAAGGACCACTTCAACAACGTCCACATTAAGTCTATTGGGAGTTTGTTTGCAGAATGTACCCTGTGCCACAATCTACAGCAATACATCCTGAAGTCTCCAAAGGGAAGCCCCCAATACGTGGAGTTCATGCATCAAAGGGCTCATCATCTGAATCACCAAGCGTCTTGCTATCGTCTGTATGCGTCTTGGTGTGAGGAATCCAAACGAGATCCACGTGAGGAATCCAAATGAGATCCACGGTGAATTTTATGTATAATTTCCGACAAGATGGATACGGCGAAGACGGCTCTCCCTAGAATGCAAGTGATGACAAAGGCCACGGCGAGTTTGGGGCAACTTCCCATGAGCATCACAAGAATAATAACTCATGGTCATGGTGACGGTGCGTACGCCCATTATGCTCCATTGTGCTGGCCGGCAGACTCCAACTTCACCATTTCGTCTTTGGCGAGGTTGTTGCACCAACTGGAAGGTCCATCGATTTGAGAGGCAGGCGACCTCTTTCCTTATCCTTCGGCAAATTTATTGTTTGAGGCACTGCTTAGAAGAAAGTCGAGATGTATGGACAGCCTGACCCTCACTAAATCAAGAGCTTGGGTTGGAAGTACCCCCCTTCCTGAAAAGTTATATCTTCAACTCGACAACTCTGCTAAGGATAACAAGAACAAATACCTAATGGCGTTCTTGTCATTGCTCACTGCACGAGGTGTCTTTAAGGAAATTCAGGTTGAGTTTCTACTAGTCGGACATACTCACGAGGATATTGCTACCTATTTCAGCCACCTTCTCAAGGAGCTGAAGACCAAGAATACTTTGTCGTTGCTGACCTCATGAAAGCATTCATGCAGTCCCAAGAACTGTCATTTCTATTGGAGTTTATACAAGAAGTGGGGGATTTCAAGGCATTTATGGAGGGTTACCAAACCGGTGGCTCCAAAAGATTAATTGGATTAGGGGAGATGCACGTGTTCAAGTTCTACGTGGACACTGATGGAGTTCCCATCATGAATTACAAGGAGTCAGCGATTGATTTGAAGTGGCTTCCGTCTGATAAACCTTCTCAACGCATTTGGAGGAGAGATGAAAATGGTCGCCCTAGGCTCCCTCACAGCTGCTCGAAGCCTGTTCCATTTAAGCCCATGTGGGGCAGTGAGCTTTTCGTTGTGGGTGGAAATCAAGAGAAGGCAAGGGAAATAGCACGGAAAGCTACCGTGAACAAGGGTTTCATTTTGGTGGGACTCGAGAAGTACATTCAATACTAGCAATATGGAATGTCACAATGTGAGGGATTTGTAGCTACATTCGGCCCATACATGGAATACTGGAAGTGTGTACTAAAGGAGCTGAAGGAGCCACTACCTGAGTGTCCTCCGGATTTGGTGGAAGGCTTCTAGCCACAGTATGGTTGGAGAGTGGTGCAGAATGGAGTCCCTCGCCAAGGAAATACAGCCCATCCCATGGATGTGATTCCGGAGGACAAAGAGGAGCCCAAACCTTATTGCGACCCCGCAAATGAAGCGCCAAGGGAAAGATTCAATCCGTGGCTGGACATATGACCATGCTCATGAGTACTTCTCAGGCCGGAAGTCCCAGAAACATGTGCTGTTTGGCAAGGAAGAGCATTGTCTATTGTATGCAGACTGAAAGGAGACGCAAATTATGGGAAGTTTTTGCTTCAGTATTGGCGACTGGATAACTCCAAAAGTATGCTGAAGTTGAAGTACTGGAATTGCTGGTACGGTAAATGGGTTGTTGAAGATTCAGCCCCTACTTGGGTTGATGCAATTGCTGTGGTGTATGCAAATTGGTTGAAAATAGTCGATCCAAAATCAAGGACCATTCCTATGAAGAGTAGGGAGTCTGCCTTGGCGAATTTGAATCTGGCAAACGTGGTGGACCTATGATCAAGCGCCTTGTCCTTGAACTGTAATACATTGTGAGAACACCCAACGTTTGATGGAATAGCGCGCCTATCGTGATATCTCACAATGCATTGCAGGGGTCGTTGCGGCCATCACAAAATCTCACGATGCATTGTTTAGGTCACTGCAAACATCATGGGATTCCACAAGGCTTTCCACGTTGAGGTAGCTTAGTTGCAAGTTAGGTTTTCCAGGTACACTACCCTGTTTGAGTTCGACTGTTATACAATGAACCTCTCAGTGTTGTTTTTATGTGACATGTATTAGCATCATAAATCTTTACGAATATATAAATTTGTTTATGGTGTTCATTATGCGTGCGGAACACTGGCAGTCACCTGATATGTGAAGTGTGGGCTATTTTTTCTTTCATCTGTTGAAATGGAAGTGATTCAAGTTTTTATCAATGACAAATACAGTGTTTGGATTATACATGCACAAAGATTAGTCTGAATACGCATTTATTTTCTTACCCTTTCACTCCTTGTTGGAATTCCAGTCAACTGGGTTTTGCATGTTCACAATTATGTGGACATCAAAGATTGGATGTACTTCAGCAGTGATAGAACCCTGCTTTTCTCCACACAAACTTAAATCTCTCAGATGGAATAGTATATTAGCCAATATTCATCAGTCTACAGATGTATGCTGAATGTCTGAGCAATTGTGGCTCACTTGTCTACAGTCCTTTTGTTCCAGTGGATGTAGTGTGAAATGACAATGTTTCTTATGTTAGCACTCCATCGGGAGATCTCTTGCTTAGATAAAACTGGTCTCCTTCTTCCTGAGAGGAAGTGCTCGTTTGATAATTCTAAAGTAATGTTTGGGACTTCCAGTAAATTTCAATTTTTTCTCCATGAATGTATCTATGAATTGCACTGTCTACAGCACATGAATGAAACTGTAGCACTTCGACACGAAGATTGTCAATGAAGCCGATGCATATTTGACAACCTTGTCAGGGGATCTCCTGATGCATTCATTTCAAACAAAACGCTGACTGAGGGATTAATATAGGGCCCGGAGCCGTATTTGCTTGAACTGGTTGTCATTGTGTGATCTCTTGATAGGTTCAGGGACGTGAGCTATTAACGGGATTCTATAAACGTTGTGTTGTAAACGGGATGCTAAAATTATGGAAACCCGGTCTACAAATCTTCGAATCCAGGCACGTGAACTCTGGCATAGTCAACTACGGAACAATAATTTACAATTTTTCTAGCATTTCCAAGCACATAAAGAAGCACTCTCCAAAAGACTTATGAGTGCAGAAATTGAGGTAGATTGGGAGATTTCACCATCTCTTTAATTCTGGACTATTGAAAGTCCAAAATATTGTTAAATATGGCATCAATACGCGAAGTCAAGGAATTTATATGGAAAAAGCTTAATAAAAAATTATGTAGAAGTTCCAAATATCCTAAAGATTAAGAATCTTTGAAAAAATTTAATTCTTACGCATGTTTGATGAATAAAGAGGTAAAGAAAGAAAAGGGGAATGAATTTGGTACTATATTTTAATACATTACCAATACGTAAAGTCATGGAATTTATACATAAAAGGCTTAGTCAAAAAGTTTATAGAAGTTATAAATATCATGAAGATTAAGAATCTTTGATGAAATTTAGTTCGTGCGCATTTTTTATGATTCCCAGTGTGAATTAAAGAAATGGGAATGAATTTGGCCTTGTATCCTAATACACCACCAATACGCAAAGTCATGGAATTTATATGTAAAAGGCTTAGTTCAAAACTCGGTTGAAGTTGTAAATATCATGAAGATTAGGAATCTTTGATGAAATACAGTTTTTGCGCATTTTTTATGATTCCCGATGTGAATTAAAGAAATAAAAATGATTTGATCCTTTATATTAAAAAACCGCTAGTACCCAAAGTTATGGAATTGGTACATAAACGACTTAATCAAAAAAATATAAAAGCTGTAAATATCATGAAAAACTAAGAATCCATGAAAAAATTTGATTTGTGCACATTTCTGATTAATCACAAAGTGCATAAAAAAAATGGGAATGAATTTGCTCTCACAAGTAATACACCAGCAATATGCGAAGTCAAAGAATTTATACGTAAAAAGCTTAGTCAAATTTTTTGTAGAAGTTCTAAATATCCTAAAGACTAAGAATCTTTGAAAAAATTTAATTCTTGCGCATGTTTGATGAATAAAGAGGTGAATAAAGAAAATGGGAATGAATATGGCCCTGTATTTTAATACACCACCAACACGCAAAGTCATGGAATTTATACGTAAAAGCCCTAGTCAAAAAGTTTGTAGAAGTTGTGAATATCATCAATATTAAGAATCTTTGATGAAATTTAATTTGTGCGCATTTTTTATGATTCCAACGTGAATTAAAGAAATGAAAATAAATTTGGCTTTGTATTTTAAAAAATTGCTAATATCCAAAGTCAAGGAATTTATATGTAAAAAGCTTAGTCAAAAATTATATAAAAGTTCTAAATATCCTAAAGACTAAGAATCTTTGAAAAAATTTAATTCTTGCACATGTTTGATGAATAAAGAGGTGAATAAAGAAAATGAGAATGAATTTGGCCCTGTATTTTAATACACCACCAATACGCAAAGTCAAGGAACTTATACGTAAAAGACTTAGTAAAAAAGAGAAATTGAAGTTGTAAATATCATGAAGATTAAGAATCTTTGATGAAATATAGTTCGTGCGCATTTTTTATGATTCCCAATGTGAATTAAAGAAATGAAAATTACTTGGCCTTGTATTTTAATAAACCGCTAATATCCAAAGTCATGGAATTGGTACTTGAACAACTTAATCAAAAAAATGTAGAAGTTGCACATATCATGAAGACTAAGAATCCATAAAAAAATTAAACTTGATTACATTTTTGATTAATCACAAAATGGAAATGAATTTGTTCTTACGAGTAATACACCACCAATACACAAAGTCAAGGAGTTTATACATAAAAAGCTCAGTCAAAATATATGTTGAAGTTCCAAATATCCTAAAGACTAAGAATCTTTGAAAAAATTTAATTCTTGCTCATGTTTGATGAATAAAGAGGTGATTAAAGAAAATGGGAATGGATTTGGCCCTGTATTTTTATACACCACCAATATGCAAAGTCCTGGAATTTATACCTAAAAAGCTTAGTC
Organism: Neckera pumila; assembly: GCA_963969595.1. Classification (NCBI taxonomy): domain Eukaryota; kingdom Viridiplantae; phylum Streptophyta; class Bryopsida; order Hypnales; family Neckeraceae; genus Neckera; species Neckera pumila. The sequence continues at coordinate 7,218,336 of OZ018418.1, forward strand.
AAAAAATTTGTAGAAGTTGTAAATATCATCAATATTAAGAATCTTTGAAAAAATTTAATTTGTGCGCATTTTTTATGATTCCCGACGTGAATTGAAGAAATAAAAACAAATTTGGCTCTGTCTTTCAAAAAATTGCTAATATCCAAAGTCAAGGAATTTATACGTAAAAAGCTTAGTCAAAAATTATGTAGAAGTTCTAAATATCCTAAAGACTAAGAATCTTTGAAAAAATTTAACTCTTGCACATGTTTGATGATTAAAGAAGTGAATAAAGAAAATGGGAATGAATTTGGCCCTGTATTTTAGTACACCACCAATACGCAAAGTCATGGAATTTATACGTAAAGACTTAATCAAAAAGTTTTTAGAAGTTGTAAATATCATCGAGATTAAGAATTTAAATTGTAGATATTTTTGATGAATCCCGACATAAATTAAAAAAATGGGAATGAGTTTGGCCCTATATTTTAATACACCACCAATATGCAAAGTCATGGAATTTAAACATAAAAGGCTTAGTCATAAAATAGGTAGAAGTTCTAAATTTCACCAAGATTAAGAATTTGTGCCCATTTTTTATGAACCCAGAAGTGTTTAAGAAAAATGGGAATGAATATGCCCCTATACTTTGGTTCACGACCAACACCAAATGTCATGGAATTGGTACGTGCAGGACTTTAATAAAAATAAATGTAGAAGTTGTAAATATGATGAAGAGTAAGAATCTTTGATGAAATATAGTTCATGCGCATTTTTTATGATTTCCGACGTGAATTAAAGAAAAAAAAATTAATTTGGCCTTGTATTCTAATATACCAATAATACCCAAAGTCATGGAATTTATACGTAAAAGGCTTAGTCATAAAATAGGTAGAAGTTGTAAATATCATGAAGATTAAAAATCTTTGATGAAATTTAATTTTTGCGCATTTTTGACGAATAAAGAGGTGAATAAAGAAAATGGGAATGAATTTACTCTGATGAGTATTAGACCACCAATACGCAAAGTCAAGGAATTTATACGTAAAAAGCTTAGTCAAAAATTATGTAGAAGTTCTAAATATCCTAAGCACTAAGAATCTTTGAAAAAATATAATTCTTGCGCATATTTGATGAATAAAGAGGTGAATAAAGAAAATGGGAAAGAATTTGGCCCTGTATTTAATACACCACCAATACGCAAAGTCATGGAAATTATTTGTAAAAGCCTTAGTTAAAATTTTTTGTAGAAGTTGTGAACATCATCAATATTAAGAATCTTTGAAAAAATTTAATTCGTTGGCATTTTTTATGATTCCCAATGTGAATTAATGAAATGAAAATAAATTTGGCTTGTATTTCAAAAAATGGCTAATACCAAAAGTTATGGAATTGGTATGTAAACGACTTAATCAAAAAAATGTAGAAGTTATAAATTTCATCAAGATTAAGAATCTTTGATGAAATTTAATTTGTGCGCATTTTTGATGAATCCCGACGTGAATTAAAAAAATGGGAATGAAATTGCTCTGACAAGTATTGCACCAACAATACGCAAAGTCATGGAATTTATATGTAAAAGGCTTAGTTAATAAATAGGTAGAAGTTCAAAATATCAAGATTAAGAATCTTTGATGAAATTTAGTTCATGCGCATTTTTTATAATTCCCAATGTGAATTAAAGAAATGGGAACGAATTTGGCCCTGTATCCTAATACACCACCAATATGTAAAGTCATAGATTTTATACGTAAAAGGCTTAGTCAAAAAATAGGTTGAAGTTGTAAATATCATGAAGATTAGGAATCTTTGATGAAATATAGTTTGTGCACATTTTTTATGATTCCCTATGTGAATTAAAGAAATGAAAATAACTTGGCCCTTTATTTTAAAAAACCACTAATATCCAAAGTCATGGAATTGGTACGTAAACGACTTAATCAAAAGAATGTAGAAGTTGTAAATATTGTGAAGACTAAGAATCCATAAAAAAATTTAATTTGTGCACATTTTTGATTAAGCACGAAGTGCATAAAAAAAATGGGAATGAAATTGCTTTGACAAGTAATATACCACCAATATGCACAGCCAAGGAATTTATATGTAAAAAGCTTAGTCAAAAATTATGTAGAAGTTCTAAATATCCTAAAGATTAAGAATCTTTAAAATATTTTTAATTCTTACGCATGTTTGATGAATAAAGAGGTGATTAAAGAAAATGGGAATGAATTTGGCTTTGTATTTTAATACACCACCAATATGCAAAGTCATGGAATTTATACGTAAAAGGCTTAGTCAAAAAGTTTGTAGAAGTTGTAAATATCATTGAGATTAAGAATCTTTGAAAAAATTTAATGCGTGCGCATTTTAGATGAATCCCGACGTGCACTAAAATAATGGGAATGAATTTGGCCTTATATTGTAATACACCAACAATACCCAAAGTCATGGAATTTATACGTGAAAGGCTTAGTCAAAAAATTTATAGAAGTTCTAAATATCATCATGATTAAGAATCTTTGATGAAATTTAATTGGTGCGCATTTTTGATGAACCTAGACGTGTTTAAGAAAAATGGGAATGAATATGCCCCTATACTTTAGTTCATGACCAATTCCAAATGTCATGGAATTGGTACGTGAAGGACTCAATCAAAAAAATGTAGAAGTTGTAAATATCATGAAGATTAAGAATCTTTGATGAAATATAGTTTGTGCACATTTTTTATATTTTCCGATGTGAATTAAAGAAATGAAAACAACTTGACCTTGTATTTTAAAAAACCGCTAATACCCAAAGTCATAGAATTGGTATGTAAACGGTTTAATCAAAAAATATGTAGAAGTTCTAAATATCATCAAGATATTGTAATGTGAAATTCAGCTTTTCTTTGCTGTGATGTGAATGCAGGTAGTGTTCATTGTGCTCTTAAGGTTTTAGGATACTTGCTGCTGTTATTAATATATTTTTGTGTGTTTGTTTATTCTTCTGTTGTTTGTTTATTCTTGTACATCTTTCTTCAGATTTGTTGCTGTCAGTCTTGGATTAGCATTACAATTCGTATTGAGTGGAAGACTCATCAACTAAATGTGGAACATGGGATTTGTTCTCAGGACTGAGACTGAAACCCTAAACAGGACCTGTTGGAGCAAAGGAAAGAAGTGCATGTAGTACAGTTTAAAGCATCAGCTCCAAACCAGAGTGCAAACATATTGGTATGTCATTGTAAACATAGCAGTTTCTTGTTTAAAAAAGAAACCCTAAACATCCATGCAATTTGATTTTGAACAACCTCTGTCATTTTAGCGCGAGCCACGCTGAAATGACACATACACTCCAATTTACCAGGAACATCCGAATCATTTCAGCGCAACTCACGCTAAATTTGAACAAATGTGACACAAAATACGCAAAAACTTCTCTGCTATTCCAAATACAACATAACAAGTCAACAAATCCCAGTCTGCCAGTTCCCTATGAGTATTAATTTTTAAGATATAAGTGTTGATTTAGCGCATCTCAATATACTACAGACATATATGTCATTTCAGCTTGACTTGCACTGAAATGACATAAGTGTAAATGCCGGCCCATTGTCACGCATGAGAACGCATACGCAAAGGGAAAAGAAGAATGGATATGTCAATTTAGCGCGGCTCAAGCTGAACCAACAGCTGATAGAATAGGTGACCCTTAATACATTGACGCATACAAAAATGACCCTACAACCATATATGATCCTGTACATCTATCAAACAAACCTGTATACGACCGTAACAACAGGATTAGTAAAATCCATCAACATTTCACCTCAGGAAGCGTTAATTAGACAAAACAATATAATAAAAACGCTTTGGATTATTGTTTAGCACAAGTCACGCTAACAATCAAAATGCTTAGTAATTTCTAGAAACTCTATGGTACAGAATCCACTTGTGGTGTTGTAGCTAGAAAAACATATGACCTGATGGGCTGTTTGCAGTTTGCAGAATGGAAAATCAAATGGAGGCGCTAGACATGTACTTCAAAAAATGTGGAATATAATTACAAAACAAGCACAGTCACTGGCAAAGACAAGTATCTCATGGAGGGGGAATACTAGGAATTCAAAGAGCCGGAGAGAGTAGAGTTCTAGGGATTTTTCATGCTCGCATTTTCAAACGAGTTTTACTTCACATACAAGTTCAAGAATGCGCAGGTCTTCCTCAATCTTTCCTTCAACGCAAAAGTGAAAGATGTGGAATCAGACACCCATCCCATGATCAAAATCAAGTGTGTCACAGCTATTAAGGGCATCCAGAAGAAAGATCAATATCACTTCACTATTTGCTTGGACTCCGTAATGATTTTGTTCAACATGACCTCCTTACTTAGTAGCCTAGATCCGACGCCAATCCGGCAAAATGTCAAAGAATTGGAGAAGAAGATGGACAATAACAAATGGCAAAATGCTAATGGGACGCCCCTAGCCTGGAGACAACTTTGTTCCAAAATCCAGTCCCTCTTCAAGGATTTTGACACGCTGAGAGGGAAGTATGAAATACAGAGCCCCTTGAATATGTTGAAGTCAGTCTCAATGGACATTGCCAACCTTGGCGTCAGCCAGAGCTCAAAGAAAATCCCAAAGCAAGATTCTGGAAGCAGTTGGGGTCAGAAAACCGCTCAGAAGTCCACTCCCAAGACAACGCAAGAGAAGGGAAAGAAGGCCGCAATTTCTCCTTCTGTAAATAAAGTCATGGCACAATCTTTGGAGCAATCTAAAGTACATGATGGCAACTTTGTAGAGGAGATGGCACATGTTCCTCACTCCCGGGCCACAGAGAAGAAGCCCAACTACAAGGCCATCAGTGACACATACTAGAAGTATTAGAAAACATGCATAGACGTGTATGTCTTCGCGGTTGACGAGAAGAAGGCAGTCAACATCTCCCAGCTAATTGAGGCACTGGTTACATTCAACATTAGGTCTAAGCAGCAGAGAATAGTGGAAGACATCGTGACCTATCTCCTGAACATTCCCAACAAGAGTACAAAGCAGACTCTGTGTGTTATGCCTGTCAGCCTCATCCAAAAACCGGAGAAGTGGGAAGATATTGAAGGCGAACAGTTTTACATCATCAACGACCAGCATAGCATTGAAGCAAGCAAGTTCATGTTCAATGATAGAAATGTTGTTGACTACAAGGAAAGAAAACATTTCCAAAAATGGAACTGTTTCATAGTATGGTCGTTGGACGGAGAGAAGCTGCGAACCATCTCTGCATACTATAATCAAGTAAATCATTTCATAGCAGTCCAACCATCATAGGTGGCAAATATTCTAGGAGCTTGGGCAATATGGGAGGCCAAGAGCAAGCCAAAGAATCCAACTCAAGTTCAGTCGGTGGGGACATTAGCCAATACCAAGCGAACTGTCAAAAACTGAAAGAACAAGGACTTGTTCCAGGTTTTTAGTTTAGCGCGCTTTGAGCTGATCTACAATGACTTCTTGCCTCTCTCAAATGTATTTGGTGAAGCATTCTGTGTACAAATTAGCACAGGCGCGCTGAAGTGTTTGTTCTAATATCCATTTTTTTGCATCTAATTCAGGAGTTCAAGAAGGCAATTTTATTGCGGTTCTCCATAATCGAAGTGAACAAAAGCTGAAAATATCAAAGACAAATGGAAATATCAAAGAGGAAAAATTGAAAGTGACAAACAAACTCAAGTTCATCACCGCTTTTGAGCATGTGTACAAACTTTGGAGCGAGGTTATCTCTGTTGCCCCACATGGTCAACTGCTCAACCCTGACACGGATAAGTTGTTCAATGTGAAGACAAATTGGAACCTAGATTCGTTGGTATTGAATCGGGAATTCTTTAAATATTTGGGCAATTTGAGCTATGACGAGCTAGACAAATTAGCGAAGCACATCCTCAACCAGGGGGGTAGCAAGCGCACCCTCTCCTACCCCACGGTGACGATTAAGAGCATTTCGTCCATGCTTGAGAGCTGCTACAATGTGAAGGAATGGGTAGAGAGGCGGAAGCGGAAGCACCTTGTGAAGAAAGAACTTCACCAAATCGACCCCGAACTTGGTCTTCTGAATGCAAATAACAAGATCATCAGGGAGAACTAGAAAGCCATCAAGAAAGATTGATTCTTCTCAAGGGCAACCATGGATGTCCTTCTCGACAGACCTGGAGAGGCATACTTTGGCAAGGCCAAGCTTGTCAGTGCCAAAAACAAATCATGCTCCGAGCTCTCAAAGGAAGCATTTCAGTTCTTCAAGGTGTTCCTAGAGCAAAAGAAGAAGTTCGTGAAGCCCACTGCACTAGGCCACTATCAGTCATACAAGTTTGCTAAAAACTATAATTACAAGTAGCTAGTGCATTCATGGATGGATGAGACCATCAAGCTATTGTCTTTGAGGGTCCTAGACTTCCAAAATCTTCTTGGAATTAAGAAGACGGACGCGTCCACTGTTGACAGCCCGTTTTTCAACGAAGTGATGACAGCCATGCACAAAAAGAAGAAACCAACACTTGAGGAGGTCCCTGCGTGGCTATTCATTTGCTCTGACGAGAAGGAACAATCGCAGGTTCTCAAGTTTGTAGAGACAAAGGAGGTCCTCAACTCCTATGCCCTCGATTTTGCATCATACACTCCTGGGAAAAACGACCGCCTCGGTGATATTGCAAATGCCAAGACACCAAAGAAGGTGTTGCTCAGTTTCCTGCAGAACCCCACGAACTTTAATCCCATGGTGTTTCCGGACAAATTTGAATGCCCAAAGACAGCCAGGTATATAAAGGCGTGCGCATACAATGAGCTCAAATATCGGATTCACAATACGGAGTTGCGCATGGAATTTTATCTGTGGATTGTCAAAAAGTTCTGCAATCTGGGGATGTGTGTCTACTCAGCATTTGCGAGAGGCAAATTGATGTGTGGTGCAATGGTAAGCCTTGCCAAGGTACATTAGCGCGAGTCGTTAATTTGCTTTTATCGTATATATGTTCATTGTGAAATTTAGTGTCCGGAGCTCTTGTTTTGCACTTCAGCGTGCGGCGCGCTAAAGTACAGCAAGTCGTTGTTGGTGTTCTTAACTCTCTAGGAATTGTCTCCTGCAGATGAGTTCTGTTGATGTCTATGCTTGTGGTTTACCCGAGCAGTTGTTCTGGTGGCAGGATATCTGCATGAAGGCCATGACATTAGACAAGGCTGATTTCTTGGACGGCGAGTATCCTGTGAACGTCGGAGTAGGTCCAAGTTCGGCGCCCTCTCCTTCGAAGAGGAAGTTGAGGTCAAATCAAGATTCTCCTCAGAGTGAAAAGGGAAAGAAGGCAAACCCTGTTTTTGACCTTGAAGAGGAAGAGTTCGAGGAAGAGAGCAAGGAAGAGGTCAATAACAAGGACTACAATGACAGCGTTGGAATTGACAATATCCCGACACCAACTAGTCGTCCGTCATCTGAAGTACCGGCCTCATTGGGTTCCTCTCTGCTGCCTCTACTGCCCCATATGCCAGTAACACCGACTCCTTCTACTTGCCCAACAAAAAAGAAGAAGCAGAAGACAATTGCCAGCGTAATGAAGAGCATGGCCAACATGGGAATACGGAAACTCCAGTAGATAGGGAATAGGATAAAACTGGGTAAGAATAGTCTAATTTTTTTGAATTTGTTATTAGTATCTAAGATTCCGTTTGCATTCACCCGAATGCCATTCGGATTGTGCAATGCTCCGGGGACATTCCAACGGCTGATGATGGATATATTCTGGGATTTTCTACAACATTTCCTGGAAGTATTCATCAATGATTTTGCAGTTTTCAGTTCTCAAGCTTCACATCTAGAGTATTTACGGAAAACTTTCCAGAGATGTAGAGAAACTAACCTCAAACTACATCCGAGAAAGTGTTTCTTTGGGATGGTTTCCGAAATTCTGCTGGGACACATTTTGAACCAGAGGGGGTTGGAAGTGGATACGGACAAGGTTAAAGCTATGCTTGCCTTAGTCGCTCCTACCTATATACAAGAAATCCGGAGATTTCTCGGATGTATTGGCTACTATCGCCGGTACATTGAAGGATATGCGTGGAAGATAACTCCATTGACTGAGTTGCTTAAGAAGGATACAGATTACATATGGAATCTGGAAAGACAAGAAGCTTTTAAAAGCCTGAATTTGGCTTTGGTTAAAGCTCTTATATTGTCGTCACCGGATTGGGCGAAGGAATTCCATGCCACCTTGGATGCTTCCGGATGGTGTCTGGGAGCCATTTTATGGCAGTATGACAAGAACCAACAGGAGTGCCCCATCTACTACTCCAGTAGATAGATGAGCCTTGCTGAACAAAAGTACGCCACTATAAAAAGAGAGGCGTTGGCAGTGGTGTACGCCTGTAAGAAGTTTCGGCATTATCTTCTCGGATACCGGATTGTGTTTCACACGAATCACGACTCCTTGAAGTATCAAATCAATAAGTCGGACCTTTTTGGAAGGATAGCCTGGTGGGTGCTATTGCTTCAGGAGTTTGATTATGAAGTCAAAGTGAAACCAGGGAAGTCTAATGCAAATGCAGACTTCTTATCAAGGTTTCGAGGGAAGAATGCACTAGAAGATATTTCTGCCGAGTTTCCGGATGAGTTTCCAGAAGAAAAGGAGGTACCAGTATTCCACCTCAACGCGGAGAAGGATTCAGCATTTCAAGATATCATCAACTACCTGATAAAGCCAAGACATCCAGAAGGACTGAACCGGGAAGAGAAGAGTATCTTTCAGCAAAAGGTAGCCCTTTACTCGCTAATCAAGGGTACGTTATTCAAGATGGGGGCGGATGATCAACTCAGACGGTGCTTGGAAACCAAGGACCGGAAAAATGTCATGAGGGCATTGCATTCTAGACCGTCCGGAGGACACTTCGCCGCCATTACGACAGTCAACAGGATCCGCTCAACCAGATATTGGTGGTTGTATTTGATACGGGATGTTAAGGCATATGTAGGAGGTTGTGATCAATGTCAACGAATGGGAGCTCCTTCCTTCCGCAATCATTGGCCACTGACTCCTATTATTCCAACAGCTCCATTTGAAAAATGGGGGATTGATTTTATTGACTCCATTGCTCTGGTGAGTGCCGGAAGGAAGAGGTACATAATCCTTGCCACAAATTATGCAACCAAGTGGGTAGAAGCGCGTGCGACCTGGAATTGTTCCGCCAACACGACTGCTTCATTCCTATTTGAGGAAAGCATGATGAGATTTGGGCATCCCCTGGAATTAGTTAGTGATAGGGGACTGCACTTTCTCAACAACGTTGTTCAAGACATCACTGAGAAGTATTTGATCAAACACCGGAAAACCACTCCGTATAATCCCAGAGCAAACGAATTGACGGAACGGGCCAACGGCATTATCGAAAAGTCTTTGAACAAGATGGTATCAGAACACAAGACGGATTGGGACCTCAAGCTTCCATCAATTGTTTATCCTTACAACACGTCTGAGAAGACGACGACCGGAAGAATGCCTTTCTTTATGGTGTTTGGACAGGAAGCTGTCCACGGAATTGAGTTGGAGTTGGAGTTGGAGTCTCACAGAGTCATGGCCACTCGCCATGCATTACGGAACAAAGATCTAGAAATTTGACTCTTGGCAATAGAAGACCTAGAGGAAGCCCGACTAGTGGCTTTGGATTGGACAAGAGAAGTCCAAGAGGGAAGAAAGAAGGATCACAACAGCAAACTTCCGGAAAGAAAACCCCGCTCAGCCCATATCTTTTCCACCTTTACCATCAGCAGGGTTTTTTGAATGAACCGGAGATGCATGTGTACATCCATAGAGAGGAGATCATAAAATACGGGTTTATGAAAGAAGTCCAACCGAACCAACTCGTCCAAGGAGAATCCAAAGGGGAGGAACTGGAGCAGCAAACCTTGACGCACAAGCGGATCAGGAGACGAAAGTCCACGGATCAGGCTGCACGAGGCAAGCAGGTGGTTACAGATGACGAACCGTAACCGAAGTATCCAGAAAATGAGTACATGATGGAGTTTTGGGGTTGCGGACATAAGTGGGGCGACGAGTGTTGGTTGATCCACAATGAATGGCGGAATACATCAGCGAAACCATGACACTTTTGGGAGTGAATTGCTTGGAGCAGATAGCTGACACAATCCGGGAAAGGACGGATCTGGAAACACTAAAGGCGCAGGAGCTCCGCATCCGGAATCTGCAGCAGGACAAGATGGATCTCAGATCTCGGGTAGCTCAACTAAAGAGCGAGCTAGAAGTAGCAAAGATGAAAGAAGCAGACGCTTCCAACCTCGTCTGGAATCTGTCGGCTTTGGTGGTAGCTCCGGCGGAGCAGGTGTTAAGAGCTTGGCTTTTCATCAACAAGCTCACAAACAAAGCTCACCCTTCCGGAGCGAATGTGCTGAGGGTGCTCACGACTACAAGACTCAGATGGAGAAAGTGTTGGTAGAGATGCGGCATCTACTGTGGCAACTTGACCTGGGTAGAGAGATGGATTTTGAGTGTTTCCCGGAGGTCGTGGATGCCCAAAATTACTTGCAGACTTCGGCCAAAGAAGTAGTACTGGAGGAGAATTTGATAAGGAGACAAGATATGCTGATTGATGATACCAATATGCCCCTGATGTCTGGAAAGGAGGGAACCAGAACGTCTGTTTCGGCATGAACGAGAGCAACTGTTGTGACAGTGCCGGAAGCATCAACACCGGAAAAGGCAAGAGACTTGATTCCAGGAACGAGGCTCTTCTTTCTCCCAAGTGAGCCGGCCCGACCAACTGGAGCTGCACTCTTTACTACACCGTAGTCCGTGGTTTGTTGTAGCCTGGCCGGAACTTTGGAGGCCATCAAGAATCCGGCTCAGAGCTATCCGGAGAAGTTCACCTAGATGCAGTAGGCTTCTCCGCCGAAGGGCGATAAATTCCGTTGGAGATTTCGGACGATGAGGAGGAAGAATGTGAGACCGCAAGGGAGTCAGAGGACAAGGCCACTCCGCCTCAAGGGTGCACAATCATCACCCGGGCGCAGACCAAGAGCACGCTGGTGAAGTTAACACCAATCAAGGTACGGAGCAGTGTGAAGAAATCATGGAGAAAGTAGTTAGTTTGATAGGTTTTTGTGTTTGATTTTGAATTTGTTTTGCCTCAAGTTTTCCAAAGGTGGGACCCGATTCCAGATTCTTAAGAGGCCATTGACTTGGATTTTCCGATTATCTTGGAGGTTAATTTGATTGGCTACCCTGATTTCCGAGTGTGCCCTTTTTGCTTTTTTGCTTTTTAGTTTGGGTTTTAAAAAGAGGGCAGGCTTGTTGCCCTCTCATTCCATTTCAGCTCAGTAGAATACATTATTGCTTATGTTCTTTTACTTTCTTTGATTTGAGACCACTTGTGGATATTTCTGGATCCGGCTATGTGCATGAGTAAGATTGTTTGCAAGAGTGTTGAGGTGTGAAGAAGACAAGTGAGGAGGAGTCCGGATCTAAGTCCATTGCAATGTTGCCACCCGTAGCTCAATCTCCCCCATTGCTCTTGGAGGGTCAACCATCTGGCTCAAATGTTAGCAATGGTTCGAGCCCTTTGAATTTGGCTCAAGTCCCTCCACCTCTGCCATCCGGCCCACCCATTATGGTTCCTCTTCCTCCACATGAAGAGAATGTCGATCCTTCCATTCTATTGTCAGAGAATCAGGATGTAGCTCTGGAGCACAAAGCTGGCGACAAAGAAGCGGCAGAGATCACCGCGAAGGAAGTTGGAATTGGGCACAACCTGGTCATGGATGCTTCCGAGGTTGAAGTTAGAGGTGCCGCACTACCTACCGTAGATCCACCAACAAGTTGTGCTCAATAATCACCTTGTGTCATCTTGTGTAGTTTCAAGCTGATCTGTATGATAGAGTTTGAGTTGTAGAAGTCTTTTCCTAGAGGCAATATTCTTTTATATTGGAGCTCTATATTTAGTGGAGCCAACCATAGTTTTGGAAGTGTTGCACTCAATTTTGTATTTTGTAAACTAAATGTGTAATATATAAATCTCTCACTGAGATTTTTTTCTACATCTTGAAGCGCAGGCCCTACAAATCCTCCAAGTTTGCCTGATGTTTGTTAAGCACCCTCCGCACAATCTTGCCCGCCTAAGTCTCCAAGGCTCCTGTACAAAAACGACGTCTTACCAAGTCCCATCTAGTCATTGGCATTAGGTGAGGACAGATGTGTCCGCGATCAGGCTCAATTGGGTAATGATGGCAGTGATTGGCCATTAGGTTTCGCGTCAAGGAAGGTACAATCCATGTACTCTAATTTCTTCATCTGTCTAGATTTTTCTTTTTGTTTTGTGGTGGTCGTCTTTTGTGTGGTTTTGTGTGAGGTCCGTAATGTGCCAACTCCATGGACGTAACTGGCAATGAATTCTTCCATTTGTTAGCAAGAATTGGATCCTTTGTTAGCTCATAAGGAATCATCGGAGGGCGTCCATCCGCCATTGAGGTCCGCAACGGCGGAGAAGTGGATCAATGTCGTCTTGGACCTCAATGGCATTCTTTGTGTCAGCGAGGATTGGAAGTCCAAGGGATCCATTAAGCAATTCAACCATCAGTCAGGGCACACACTCCACCACGGTTGGCGCAATTGTGGGGCCAAAGGCAATCAATGTTCGGCCCACTTGCTTTGCATTTTTGAAGGAGCTAGAGAAGATAGCCTTTGTCTCAGTTTGGAGCTCCATGAGAAAGTCCTCCACTAAAGGCATTTGCTTGTATCTTTTTCGGGACGGAGGGATGCCCTTCCTCATCTTTGGGCAAGTCTCCTCCAAGACGATTAAGTGCAAGGATAGATTGGGGAAATTGATCTTGTATAAAGAACCAGGAATCGATAAGGAATTGTTCTTGAAAAACATGGACATGTTGTTTGGTGCCTCACAACGAAATTTTTCTTCAGGCAACACCGTTATAGTGGACAATAGCCCTCATAAGCACAACTTGAACAACTCGGAGAATATTATACTCTCCAACTCCTGGAGTAATAAGGGAAATGGCAATAAGGACACTTTTTTCCTCGCAGTCCTACTTCATTGGTTCCAGGGATTGCACTCCAGACGCAGCGTGGGACTCAAGTCATATCGGAATGATAAGAAATGGAGAATTGGGAGGCGGATGCTGTGCGAGGAAAGGGATCGTTGTGAGTATGACAAACTCATGGAGGTGGTGTCAGGTTCCAATAGAGTTAGGTAGCAGAACAACTGGAGGTAAGTATTTCAGCTCGAAACAAGCTGAAGTGTATTTTTTATCCGGCTCATGAATATGGTGTAAAGCCTCTGCATTTCAGCTCAAGTTGCACTGTGTCGCAACCAGAATTTTTAGTTTTCCTTTGCTTACCTAAATAGTGGAACAAAAACGGGTAATTAGGATCCGGATCCTGTTAGAGGGACAGAAGAAAACTAAAGATAGATAATGCTAATCCAGTAAGGAAGAAACTGAATCTGATCCGGTTAGAATGTTAGTATTCAGGAGCGGAATCACATCCGGATCTCACCTCAGATCGGATTAGGGTTGAACCGGATTGATATGGACCGGACTGGAAAAGGTCATGATGACCATCCAGGGGTCCTGGGACTACATAAAGGTTGGTCGTCCCCATTTTCACTCCCTTACTTTCCTCAAGTTCTAGAGCTGACCTTAAGCGCTTTTACGCCTCCGTCTGCGCCAGAGCCGTTGTGTGTGTGTGAACTTCAGGCCGAGTACGTCAAAGTGTGTAGGAGAGGTAGAAATTGTGTGGGTTGCAGGTTTTGTGTTGTCTTTCGGTTGAGATTGGACAAGAGGAAGTGAGGAACAGGACGTGCGGCTAGGAGAGAGTGAGGTAGCGATCGGAAAGGGTCCAGTTAGCCGTTGGTGTCCATGCCTCAGTTGCGTAAGAGCAGACCAAGAGCGCCCAGTTCCTCCTTCGACATCAAGCTCCGGAAAGTAGTTCCGGTCATCCCTACCGTGGAATTGGCAAGGACCAAGCTCATGGACAATCTCAACGCGATGGGCTATCTGGTGTTGATGGTAAACCCTGGGGGTTTAGGGAGGAGCGGATGGTGAGAGAGTTGAAGTGTAAGATGTCGAATGAGTTCGACAACACATTCCAGGGCCGCTCGACCAAATGGGAAGAAGAGAGGTGGAGGGAAGTTTACAACTTTCGGATGGGAGGTTCCGGCATGGCTGAACAGAGAGCCGAGTTCATCCATGACAAGTTTCCTGGAGAATTGAGCAGCAAGGACAGATACGTGGTCGCGGATTGCAAGAGTGACCGGCGACGCCATCTTCTTGAGTTCTTGGTTCCAATCGTCCACCCGGAGAAGTCGACGAGGGTGACGATGACCATCAGCAAGACAATTTTTGGTTCCCTGAGCGGGGAACGGAAGGTGAATTGGGCCCGGATCTTTTCTGATTTGGTGTCCCAGCTTGTGACAAGGGTTGGGAAGAGTAGGGCCACTCCTTTGAGTCCCTATCTCTTCCACCTCTACCATCGCAACCAACTCCTCACGGATACGGAGGAGAAAACATGGAACCTTCAGGAATCTATCCTAAAGTACGGAGAGTTGGGTTCAGATGATGAGCCGGAAGATCCAACCGGATCCGAACCCGAGACAGAAGAAGAAGACGAGGAGGAGCACCTCCGGACGAGGAAGCGGATGAAGACGACGCCTCCTCGCAAAAGAGGAACCCCTCCTACCAACCGGTTGACTCCAAAACAGGGACCGGAAATGGAGATGCCAGATTCTGAAGACGCGACCGACCCGTTCAATCAGTTGACTGTGATTTTGTGCGGAATACAAGTGGATTGGGAGGTCAAGAGGAGGATCCTTGCTAGTGTCGGAGAGCTGGTGGGTGCACTGGGGGGATAGTAAGCTACCAGGTAAGGTGGCACAGTATCTGTCTAATCCGGATGAGCATCGAAAGCAGGAGGCAAAGATTTGTCGACTTCAGGAGGAAGTCGACACTTTGAGGGTCGAGATGGTAGCCCTCAGAGAGGATAAAGCCGCAGTTCGGGAAATGGCGGAAGCAACCCGGAAGGTGGCCGAGTCTGTGAAGGCCACTCTCGGAGAGTTCGGATCCGCTACGGTCAAGGCGGAATTATTTGACAAAGGTGTGCATGAGGAGAAGAAGGTATCCGGTTTTCGGATAGTTCAGATCCTGACTGACTTCACCGATCGAGTGGAGGCGTCATTGATGGCGGCCAAGGAGGCAGCCAACCAGATGGACATCAGCAGCCGGAAGCTGAACGTGTCCATGTACTCCCGGAAGATCCAACTCTTGGACCTCTCATACTGGATTCATTCCCAGCGGAGGGATCGGATCCGAAGGAGCCCAAGGATCAGACACATGAGTCAAGAAAGAGTCACCAAAGGCCTGGGCCTGGGCAATCAATTCATCTAGATTCATTGCCGGGATCAGATCTTCCGGATCCTGCTGCCGGAGAGCAGAGCAGGAACTTGACTAAAGTTTTGAACCAACTGCCCGCGGAACCCAAGAGTCCTACGCTAGGTGGGGGAGTTGGAGAGTAGGTAGGTAGGTAGGAATGTAATGTTTGTAAGATAGTTAGGACCAGATCGAATGTTGACCCGATCTGGCCGGTTAGGATTGGACTCGGATGTCCAGCACAGATTTCCGGAGGCCTTTTTGCCTTATAGTCAAGTTGTATATAAGTCAGCCCCTGCTTGGGAGCTGAAAGTCTTTTCGCCCAAATGTTGTGTATGTCTTCTCTTGGCCTCTTGTTGCAAGTCTCTCCCGTGTGTGGCAGGGTTGTGTAGTGAGGAGTTAGGAAGGCGCATGCTAGTTCGGGTGTGATTTCTCCCTTTGGTGTTCTTGTTTTGATCTTATGTGCAAGTGAGCGGGTTGTGAAAGAGTTGGGAGTGGATTTCAGTTCCTCAGCATTTCTAAGGTTTAGGATTCCGGGCGAGACAGTTGTTGTTAGGCTAGGCGGATAGGGAGGGATTCCTTAGTCGCGCTAGAACTCCTGGGTGGGAAATCTGGTTGAGTGTCCAATATCTTGAGAGATCTTACCGCCCTAGTTGGCAAACAGAAGGACTTTAGTTGATGTTGGAACAAACAAATTCACTTGCAACCGCCTGCCTTCGTACAGACGGAACGTGGCGCTAAGGTCGTTGTAGTATGAAAGGATCGTACGGGGGGTCTTTGTGTGACTGGTGATCCGGAGAGTTCTCTAGATTGCTGTGAAGGATCAAACCGAATCCGGATTAGTATAGGAAATTGGAGAGTAGAGAAGTGGGTCTTCAGCCACTATAAATTACGGAAGGAGCGACGGGCCTGCCACTCTCAAAAGCAAGGGGCAAACCCTCTGATGGTGAAATAGAGTTAAAACTAAACCAGATGGGATTAAGAGCGGATGTGAGTTGATCAAACCGGATTAGAAAGTTGGCCGGATCGAGAAAGGAGACAAGGGTCTAATTGTAGTTTTCGGTGTTGTTGTGTTTTTGGTTGTGGTGTTAGGACCGGAAGAGGAAATATAGGTACTGACTAAGCTTAGAGACCAAATAAGGCTATACACTTCACAGAATCTCGTGGGTTCAATCTTTAGAGTCATTTTGTTATACTTTAAAGTGTTTTTTGGTAGTATAATTGGGAATTTGCTTGCCCTGTGCTGCGACAAGTTGATTTGTGTAGCAAACTTTTTTACGGTCCGCTGAACCGTTGTGACTATATGTGATTGTATTTCAATGTATGCCCACTCCAGAGTTTTGTGAATTCCAATTATGATGTAAGCTCTTTTTGTGTTAGATGCATCGGAACCCTCTATGCTAGATGAGGAGTTCCTGTGCGAGGTGTTTGCGGATTCCATCCTAGACTACGGGCAGTATGTGGTATTCAGCACCGGAAACTTTCTCTACTCAGCATCCACTGTGAATTCCAGTATAGACTTTTCTATTAAGCCCATCGAAGACGGTATGGTGGACAGTCCTCCAAATCGGATGTTTGTTGATTTTGTGCTCGCCATCTCTTTTGCACTCAAGGGGAAACCAAACTTCGTCAATGTCGCCAACAGCTTTGGACAAAGGGACGCAAAGGAGGCTGTACAAAGACGCCAACTACCCTATGTCAACAACAGAATTGGAGCTCAATGTCTTGGAGAAGCCATGTGAGAAAATTGTTCCTGCCCTTGTTGTTCCGCCATTGCTTCCTCGCCGGCCTGCACCATTACATGGAGGAAGTTTGAAGAGAAAACTTGATGAGCCGTCGCGGAGTCAGTGCTCCACTCCAAGTCGGGACTCTTGGGAGCTCAGATTGTTACAGGTGCAACGGGTGGAGCACATGCGTCATGCCGGGAAAATTGCTGAAGGTTATAATCGAGGGCCAGAGATTTTGAAGGCTTGGAAGAAGCTGAAGAGTACGTCATGTAGTTGATATCGTCCTTTAGTAAATGGATGAATATTGTAGATATAGTAGTAGATATAGAAACATGTGAATAGATGTTTTATAAAACTAATTGTTTCCAAATATCTAACAAAGGGGTAGTATATACATTGTGGAGATGTCTTTTATTGGATATTTTTGAACTCTTTCTTGGATATCTGTTGGATGCAAGCTATGGAAATTGTTAGAATTTCACAAACTGGCTAGTCAAAATATCACATCTTCATTGCTTGTGGTAGTCATGCAACTGGAAGCTTAAATAACTAGAAGCTTAAACATCATTGGGCATTGCATTCATCCAACATTTATGTGTACATGTCATGACATTTGTCAATTAATAGTATTGCATACTGCCAATTGTATATGACATTTCCAAATTTTTCATTTGCAAACTTGTTATAGATGTAACTGCGTTCCATTTTATGTGCTGAATACTTGAAATTCTTCTTTGCTTCTCAATTGTGTGCCTCCAAAGATTCCCACATCATTGGAAAAAGACTCTCATTTCACTAAAAAACTCCCAAAATAACAAATATGAGGTTAGGCATTTTAAACACGTTCGCATGTCTGCTGGAGGCATTTTACTTTCTTATGCTACAACACAAAAAAGTGGTGCCACTGCTGGGGATCTTAAGGATACTTTCTTAGTGATGCGGTCACTATTTGACGGTTGCCACAGGAAATTAAAAATTTAGTTTGAGTAAAGTTTTTAGTACTCCTATCTAGGTTTGTTGTTATTTTTATATTCTAAGGTGGAGGATGACCTTCTTCATGAAATGGGCGGAGAATATAGGAACCTCTAAGAAACAATCTACCCGGATTAGGAGAGGAGAATTTGTGGTTCACGGCATTCTTAGTGTTAACACGGAACCTAGGTATATTTTTATATTAGAAGTTCAGGAAGAGTCTGTTGTAGATATAGCAGAGGAGGTATACAATACTCCTGCAATTGATCCAAACCTGGCTAGTACTGGGGAGGATCCGGTTCCTTCTGACGAGGATCAAGAACGAGTCGAGTCTGAGCCTGAGAGTGATAACATGGTGGGTTCCACGCGTCTAAAGTATAGTAGGTTTAAGGTAGATGGAAGTCAATATGTTGATGATTGGTTTTTGTAAGATTGAGTCCATTGCCATAGCAAATCAAGAGGACTTCAATGCAAATAGCAAATCCTCTAGGACCTGCTAAAAGGGGAAGCTTTGAAATGGTACTAAGATGTTCTAGTCATTACCCAAAATGACTTGAACCAGCTCATATTTTTTTCTTGAGGACGTTTAATGAAGCATGAGGTGAAGCTAGATCTTTGGGAAGACTGAGTAGGATGATTATGAAGCCAAGAAAGTCAATTTACAAATATGGGCAGAGAATGAAGGCCCTCATTCAAAATCTGACTATGGAAATTGCTCCTAGTGTACAAGTTGAGTGGTATGTGGCAGGGTTTCCGGAAGAGATGGGATTCCAAATTTGGCAAGCTTGTCCAGCCACACTAAGGGAAGCCATGGAAGCTGCCCCAAATTATGAAGATTCAACCCAATCCCTTCAAAATGCTTTGAAGAGAAGTGAGAGAAAGAACAAAAAGTACCTAAAGAAGGAAAACAGGAGGAGGAGATACTCCGACAGCTCAAACTCAAGCAATGGATCCACCACTTCTGTTTCCCAGTCAGAGAGCTTGGATTTAGACACCGGAGCTGCATTAGAATCTGGAACCAGATGAAGATATCTCCATCATAGAAGTTCAAGGACGGAGAAAGGCAAAGGAGTTGTCAAAGTTAAGTTTGAGGAGGATGTGAACGCTAAATTACCCACCCTTGGTAATGGAGCGAACCCGACCAGCTTCTCAGCTTTTATCCACTTTTGATTTAAGAGGGTGTTGCATGCGCGGTCCATTGTGCCTTCTAAGCAATGGAACTTGCTAATGTTTCCTAGTTTTGTGGATCGCAGTAGGGGTAGCTATGATCTGTGTGCAAGTTTTACTAACTGTTGGCTAGCCTAAAGGCTAACCTGGGAAATAAAAGAAAACAAGACAACTTTTCCGGACGCTTTACCTATTCCAGGTCCCTTCTATGATGTTTCTTGTTTAGTTCCTATTCATTGATTGTCCCAATCGGTTTTTTTACTTTTAACCTTCTACATGAACTCCTGTGGTTTAACCTTTGACTTGGTTAGGTATTCTACCTTGACTCTAGACTTTTTACTTCTATTAGAATTTTACTTCTAGGTTTTGTCTTTTAACTTCAAAAATTTACTTCTGAATTTTTACTCTACTTTCTAAGTTCAAAATATTACTCTAAGTTTTTACTGTCTAATTTTTATTCCAAATTCCTCACTTCTAAATTAACTTCAAGTTTTCACTTCTAAAATTATTTTTAATTCTTAACCCCTAGGTTTTACTCTAGATTTTTGACTTCTAATTTACTTCTATATTTGAACCCTAAGTATTACTCTAGATTTTGACTTCTAATTTACTTTGATGTTTTAACCTCTAAGCTAAACTCCCATGGTTTACGTCCTAATTCATGTTTGATTTTTTCCCTCTAAATTAACCTTCAGAATTAACTTTTGCTAATTGTAATCCTAAATTGTTATCTCTAATTTAAACCCCAAATCAACTTTTCTAATTCTAATTCTAAATCTTGACTCCTAATTTAATTTCCTTGAATTAGCTCTAATAGGATTTTTTAACTCTTGATTTTCTTCTAATTTCTACTTCCTAAACCTAATTCTTGGTTGTGGACTTTTAAATTAACGCTAATCCCTACTTTTAACTCTAATTCTTCTTTGATTTATTGTTCTTTTAAACAAAATTCACCCAAGATTTATCCTCCTTGGACCGCTTAAATTAACCTAGTGTGGTCAATCTAAAGCCAAATTTTTAGCATAATATATTTTTGGGAAATCCTATTCCTAATCTATAGACTTTTGAATCTAAACTTCTAATTCTTGCTAATTTTTGCTAATTATCTTGGGTTAAAGCCTAATTGAGAGAATCACAAGCTAATCAACAAAAAAAAAAAAAAGGATCAGGTTAATGGCTTACCTCATCACTTCCGGTGTTGGAAATAACGTTGTCCATGTGCTCATAAGCATCCCCGTCCATGATGATTTATTGGCCTTTTTTCCTAAAGCTCACTGCTTAATTTTTAAAAGAGATATTACATCCTAATTTCTTTCCTTCTCACTTCTCTTTTCTTTTCTTTCTCCTTCTTTCTTCTACTCTAGTACTATTGCACCAACCTTTGATGGTGGTCTTACAAAGATAGTTCCAAATGCCAAGAAATTTAATGTCTCTCCTACCCTCTTACGGCTTCCTTGCTTTGCGTCATTCCTATCCTCCTTCTAATGATTGGGATGGACTCTTGAGATTTCCTTCCTAACCTACCTAATCCTACACCTAGGTTACTATTTGTTCTCTACTTCATCTCTTCCGCCACTAATTTCCTTCCGTTATTTTGTGTTCACGTGTGGGTGTGAGAGTGGAGCGTGTGTGTGCAGATGTGATGTGGAGGCATTGATTCCCTTCCCCTTTCCTTTTTATTTCTTTAGTTGCAAGTGGACCTTGAACTCTAGTTCCTACTTGGTCATTCTGGGCTTTCTACTCTAAGTTTTTCCTAACTGTCTCCTAATTGGGTTTCTTTTCTACTCTTTTATTTTCTAAACTAGCTCCTAACCGGGTGTTTTCTCTACTATAGTGTTTTCTCTAAACTAGCTCCTAACTAAGTAAAAAGCTAAAAAAACGAAAGTGGGACCCCGCCGGATATCATCCCTTGTTGATCTGGTTTTAAGCCATGATGTATGTGAGAAATAGAAATTAGAACAAGAGAACTGGGCTGCTGGCCCAATGGCTGGATACCGGCCTGCTACTAGATACTGGCCGCTATTGGATGTTGGCTGTTGGCTACTAGCCCTCGGCTAGCTGCTGGTGGTTGGTGGCTGGCTATTGGTATGCTGGCTTCCAAAATTTTTTAAACACACACCTTGGGTTTCCTCAGGGGAACCCACTTATATGAAACTTAAACTGGATTTTAGAGAGTTAGGGCCAGGTTTAAAGCTTCGCCGTCTTGGCGGTTAGGCCCAAAAATTCTTGTACACAAAACCAACTCCTCAAGTCACATGCTATCTTTCTCACACTAGGACTCTAGATCTTGGAAGCTAAACTTTAGACTTTCCAAGAAGATCTTGGAAACTAAACTTTGGAGCTAAGCACTAGGGAGGTTCAAAGCTTCGCTGTCAAGTTGGGTTTAACACCAACTCTAGGACTTCGTGGCACTCCGGGGGTTCAAAGCTCTGTTGTCCAGGGTTGTTTTAACACATATTCTAGGACTCAACTTAATTGTGGGTTCAAAGCTTCGCCGTCCAAGAGGGGGGGTCCACATGGCAAGGAAGACTTTAGAAGAAGGAACAAAAGACAAAACAAGGAAACATGTACGGAAGGTCAAAGCTTTGCCGTCCCGTAGGAGGGTCCACTCAATAAGAGATATGTTAGAAGAAAGTAAGAACTGGACTTAAGAGGACACGCGAGTTAGTATAACAAGGTAAAGCAAATGATTAACACTCTAAAGGGGCCCCAGAGCGGCATGCCCCAATGTATGGAGGGGAGTGACCTTAGGAATAGTCCAGAGCACAAAAGACTCTCAAGACACAAAGGTTAGTCCACAAAACCGTCAAAAAACACAAGAAAAAATACACAGAAGTATACAAGGAGTACACAAGGCAAGATAGAAGGATCCCCAAGGACCTTCAAAGCTTGAAATACAACAACAAGAGAAGCCAAAAGTGCTCCAAGAATACCGTAGAGGTATTTGGCTTCAAACGCCAAAATATCCAAAATGACTTGGACCCACGAACCCAAAAACAAGTATGGGGGTGATTTTAGAGAGTGAAGTGGAGCCCTTTTATAGGTTTCCAAGGGCTTACTCCTCCCCCTAAATTCCTACTAGTAACCTTATCAACTTGGATTTTCATCCTCATCCTCAAAGATTTTCATCCTAATCCTAAAATTTCACTTTTAATCATCTATGCTGGACCAACCTCCTAACTTTTGGAGATTAACTCCAAATGTCAAACGGATTGCGCCATTGGATCCAGAACGCCATTTTTAGTCTAGAACCTACCTACCTCCCGTACCGGGATCAAAAACCCAACTCAAGCTAGTCTAGTTTAAAAACCCAATCGTAGTAATTTCCAATTGTTGGGGGTTTTCTATTTTGAAAAAACTAACTAGCCTGGGGTCTCCGAAAGGTGAAAAGGAGTAGGAAAAGACTCCTTGTTGATGCTGTTTTGCCGTTGTGTGCCCCCTGAATGCTAGTCAATGTCGCGGGGATGTCGTGACGTGATTAATTTCCGAGGAATCTTGCCAGTTTGGGTATCTTCTGCTACCAAAATGCCGCAAAACTTATCGGAACGCATTATTAGCATAAAACAAGCTATCCTAATTTTTAGTGAGATTTTACGGCAACCTAAGTAATTTACAAGAAATTTCCGTTGGAAGTTAGAATGGTTGACCACCCGGAAAAGGTTCTTCTGCAAGTCGGAAGATGCCAAAAAATTTCGTGGAACCTCTCAGAGAGCCTCGCAAAAGATGTGGAGGTGCGTTTCCGTACCTGGCACAATTTGTCAGTGGAGACCTAAATCGACCGTCCCCTTGAATTGTTGATGGCACGGGAATCTTTTGCAAATGAAGGAATCATGGCAAATCCATTTTGTCGTTGGACTCTTGGCATGGGATTAATCCTTAAATACCATTCTTGGGCTATAGATTCCTCCACAGCCCCGTCTTGAGTTTATTGTGCATGCTGACAATTAGGTTTCCGGGAATTTATTGATCTAATGGGGAATTTGAAACCTAACCTAGGACATGACATATGGATCACTGTAACTTCCTAGGACCAATCTAGACATGCATCGCCACCTTCCAGTGGGAATTAGCTCTACTAGGGCTATGTGACTAAAATCCTCTAAAACCTGCTATCTTGTGGTTTAGACTCTATTTTTGGGCAAGGTTTGGAGATGGTTTAGGTATAAAGTCAACACTAAACCAAATACTATAATGGGTATGGTACAACCCAATTTTGGTTCTACACTCTTTTTATGTCTTTTTGTATACTTTTACCTATTCTAAATTGCAAGTTTCAAAAAAAAGAAATCCAGAGTCCCAAGTGACAATTTGGGAGCTCACACCAGGATTGTTGATGAGGTCTAAGATAGTAAGAAATGAGTCCAAGTTGACTCTAATCGGAAATTGGGAGCTCCTGGAGTGCCGATCAACGTAACGAATGTCTTAAAATTCGTTAAAAACTCCTTAGCGCCGCTAGTTCTAATACTTTTGGGGTTGGAGAGTAATGGAATTTGGTCGGGCGCTTTATTAGCACTAAACATCCTATCATAATTTTTAGTGGGATTTTACCACCACTTTGGGATTTTCTAGGAATTTCCCAATGCGTAAAAACACGGTTGACTTCCCAGGGAGTCATTTCCGCAATTCGGAAAATTACAAAACTATTTGGGCAACTTCTAAGAAGTTCCCAAGTGCAATGTGCAAACTTACAACTTTCTTTGAACTAGTCAAAGGATTGTTTAATTTAATTCCTTCTAGTTTACTTTCCCACTCGGGGGAAGAAATCATTTTGGATATAGGGTTAATTCCCTTCCGGGAGGAGAATCATTCTTGGTCAAGGGAATCTAGCCATCCAACTTCATCACTACGCTCTTGGTAGGTTTCCTGGTCAAAACCTTTGCTCTTTGCTTGTGGACTGCTTATAATCTCAGTTTATGGTTTTACCTGTATTGCTTCGTGGCTTCTTTCCTATCCTCTATTTTCTATCCTAAGTATTTCACATGCCCTTCAAAAGTCCATTTCTAGGTGGTTTTGTGGTTTGGCCTTCAGGCTTAATACCACCTGAATCCTCAAATGTTCTCTCAAATGCTTAAATAGACTAAATTTTAGCTCATAATAGTGATTAGAATGATTCCAGGTTTTTTGGATAAATCATATTTCATTTGTAGGGATTTCCTCCAAATGTCACATGAACATACTTATACTATCTTTTTAACCCTAATTAATTGTAAATGTGAGCAAAATGCAAAAAAAAGAAAATTCTGAGGTTCAAGTGCTAACTTGGGGGCTCACAGTAAGCTGCACACCAAATGGATGGGACCATACAAAGTGAGTCAAATATTTCCAAATGGTTCCCTCCAACTTGAAGATCTGCAAGGAGATTGGCTTAACACTAGAGTCAATGGTTCTAGAGTATAGTGCTAGGTGCTTCTCTCAAATCCATGTCCACTGCTCCAGCCTCCATTGCCAATGCTCCAATCAGTACCGCCACCGTTGCACTCTAATCCTCCTTTGTAACTGCCACTAATTCAGTCACACCCTTCACAGTTGTGGCTCCAGCCTCCTCCTTTGGTGTAGCCTCGCCCTCTTTGATCCCATCCAATCTCCCCTTTGCTGCAGCCTCCACTTCTTTGACCCCATCCGACAAACCCTTTGCAATGCCCTCCATGTCATTGTCCTTGCTCTCTTTCCCTTGCCGTCCAGGCAAACACTGTGACCCTGGTTTGGGCACAGCTGTGCATCCACATTCATCTTGTGGCTCCGTTGCTTTCGTGGTCACCAATCCACGTTCTCCCTCAAGAATAGCATTCACTTCCTTGACTCCCTCTTCTAAACCCTTTGCACTACACTCCATGTCATTCTCCTTGCTTCCGCTATCCGTTCCTTTTCCAAGCCCTCTTTGCAAGCACTGTGACCCTAGTTTAGGCACAACCGTGCTTCCAGGTTCATCTTGTGGCTTCAGGCTGCCCGACTTTGAGATCTTTCTTGGTTCTTCCGACTTCACCCCATCACCATGTGCATCTTTTGGTTCAATATCTTCCTTGCCTTGCAGCTAGGAAATCTTTGGACCTGAATCCAAGAACTTCACAACGCCCTCACGCTTTTCTAAGGCATGCTCAGACTGAACGTCATTGTCCTCATTGTCCCCATTGTCATCTGAAATGGTGGTGCCCAAGGTTGAAGGCAAATGGTGCATTTTGGTGTTCCCTTTGCCATTTGTTGATTTTGCTCCTGAATCCAGATCAGGTTCATAAGCCTTAGTGCTCTTACCATTGTCAAGGGACTCCATGAAAACCCCTTCGTCCGCTTTCACTGAATTCTCTGGCTTCTCTTTTGCCTTCAACCGAGTGAGGCTGTGCTTTGAGACCTCGAGAGGCCCTACATTGTACACGTCACCATCTCTTCCAGAGCAAGTCCCTTGACTTGTCTCTTCCTCAACTAAATGAACCTGGCTCTTCAATGCTGAAGCATGATGGGCAAACTTAAGCGAAGAGCTTGCCATAACACACAGAAGATTAATGCTTGTCATAGCAAATATATAGGTAGAAGTGTACCAAGTGTACCAAGTGTACCAAGAAATACAAGTGTACTGAGATTAAAAGTACTTTAACAATGCAAGAGTATCCAGAATATGAAATGTACTACAACACACATGTACTAAGAATACAAATGCACTTATAAAACAGATGTACTAGGAATACAAGTGTACTAAGAATATAAACGTACTTAAAATAGGAACAAAGCAAGAAGTAAGAAATACAAAGTGTAAGACTAGTACAAAGTCTAACTAATACATTAAACTACCAATTCAATAAAATTACTTTAGAGTACTTTTTGTTCTTAGCAGCCATGAAAAATGAATTACATAAAGTTGAAGAAATACTTGTTTTGACTCCGCCTAGTACATTCTTGTCTGTGGATCCCCTCGTCAGTACATTTGCATTGTCATCAGTAAGTACCAAAAATAACCGAGTACTTTGAGACAATAAACTGAAGATATTTATGTATACAAAAAGCAGTTGAGGAGTGCTCCAAAAAAACCCGAGTATTGTTCTATGTGTGTGAAATACCTGCAAAGTCCTAAAACTCTCGCTCGGAAACCTAAACCTTAGAAGAGCTGAGGAATTCAAATCCACTCTCAACTCTTTCACTATCCACTCACTTGCACATAAGATCAAAATAAGAACACCAAAGGGAGAAATCACCCCCAAACCAATGTGCACCTTCTTAACTCCTCACCATACAGCCCTGCCACACACGAGAGAGACACACAACAAGAAGCTAATAGAAGGTACAAGCAAAATTTAGGCAAAAACACTCTCAGCTCCCAAGCAAGGACTAGCTTTATATACAACTGATTTACAAAGGCAAAAGAGCCCCTGGAAATCCGTGCGGAACTTTTGGGTCCAATCCTAACTGGCTAGACCGGATCAACATCCAATCCGGTCCAAACTATCTTACACAAAATACATTCCTACCTACTCTACAACTTTTGGGTTCCACGGGTAACTGGTTTAAGACGTCCACCAAATTCCTACTCTGCTCTCCAATTGCAGGATCCAAAAGATCTGGTCCTGGCAATGAATCCAGTTGAATTGCTTGTGTAGGCCCAGTCCTTTGTTGACTCTGCTTTGACTTGGGAGTCCAGTCTTTAGGCTCCTCCAAATTTGATCCTTCTGCCGCGAACAAATTCAGCAACAAAAGGTCCGAAAGATAGATTTCCCTAGAGTGCATGGATCCGTTCAGCTTTTGGTTGCTAACGTTCATTCGGTTAGCTTCTGGCTGCTAATGTCCATTCGGTCAGCTGCCGCTCGTGCCGCCACCATTGCCGCTTTTACTTGATCAATCAAATTGGTCAGGATCCAAACTATCCGGGAACCGGATACCTTCTTCTCCTTGTATATTCCCTTGTCAAACAACTCCGCCTTGACAGCGGTGGATCCAGAAGCTTTGAGAGTGGCCTTCACTGTCTCCGCCTCCTTTCGAGTTGCATCCGCCATCTCCTTGACGGCGGTCTTATCTTCTTTGAAGGCGACCATATCTGCCTTCAACGTGTCGACTTCCTCCTGAAGCCAACAAATCTCTGCCTCTTGCTTCTTGTGCTCGTCCAGATTGGTGATGTGTAGTGCTACCTTAGCCAGTAGCTTGCTGTCTACCGGTGCACCCACCAGCTCTCTGATAATAGAGAGGGTCCTTCTCTGGACCTCTCAATCCGCTCGTATTCTATAGATGATGTAGGTCAACTAATTGAATGGATCAGTCAGGTCTTCTAGATCCGGTATCTCCACTTCCGGTCCCTATTCAGGAGTCGACCAGTTGGTAGGAGGGGTTCTTCCGGTTTGTCATCCAAACCCGACTCCCCATACTTCAGAATGGATTCTTGAATATTCCATGTCTTCTCCTCCGTGTTGGTGAGGAGTTGGTTGCGTTGGTAGAGGTGAAAGAGGTAGGGACTCAAAGGAGTGGCCCTACTCTTTCCAACTCTCGTAACAAGCTGGGACACTAGATCGTAAAAGATCCGGGCCTAGTTTACTTTCCGTTCCCCGCTCAGGGCCTCAAAAATAGTGTTGCCGATGGTCATCGTCACCCTCGTCGGCTTCTCCGGATGGATGATCGGAATCAGGAACTGGAGAAGGCAAAGGTGTCGGTTGCCTATGCAATCCGCGACCGCATATCCGTCCTTGTTGCTTAGCTCTCCATGAAACTTATCATAAATGCACTCAGCCCTCCGTGCTGCCATGCCTGAATCCCCTAACCGAAAGTTGTAGACCTCTCTTCACCTTTCTTCTTCCCACTCGGTTGGACACCCCCGGACAGTATTATCAAACTGATTCGACATTTTGCCCTTCAGCTCTCTTACCACCTGTTGCTCTCTAAACCCCCAGGGTTTGTGTTGTCTTCCGATTGAGATTAGACAAGAGAAAGTGAGGAACGGGACGTGCGGCTAGGAGAGAGTGAGGTAGCGATCGAAAAGGGTCCAACTAGCCCAGTTCGTGTCCATGCCTCAGCTTTACAAGAGTTGACTGGGAGCGTCCAATTCCTCCTCGGAGATTAAGCTCCGGAAAGTAGTTCCGATCATCCCCTCCGAGGAACTGGCGAGAACCGAGCTCATGGACGACCTCTCATGCACTCTCACGCATTCGCCACTTTCTTTGATTCTTGAGTGTGTTGCTGCTCCAAGTGAATGGCCTCCATCAGCATCTCCACTTCTCTCAGCCGCTCCAAAACCACAGTCTTCTTCAACTCGCTGCCACTCTGCCCAACGGCACCAAGGTCTTGCATGTAAATCCCCAAAGCCATCCCCAATTCCAGCCCCAAATCATCCCTTTCACCAGCCTCTACACGCCGTGACTTACACGGCATACCTTGAGCCCTCTCAAATGTGGAATCTTGCAGCCCTTGCTTTTTCCCACTGCTCTCCCTCCCTCCCTCCGTCTTCACCTATAGACCAACCTCCAACTTCACTTTGACACTAGGCTCCAGCTTCAAGCCTCGCCATTCTTTTCCTCGGACATCCACGCTCTTTGCAGCGGGTACTACTTTCTTCAATTCTTCTAGCTTTGTCCGATCTAACAAGTACCTACTTTGCTGCCGCTTGTTGGTCTCCTCTCCAAATGCACACCAATTCACCCTGCCACTACCTTCTTCGTACTCAAGAGCTACCCCTTTGGCAAAGCAAATTGTGACAAGATTAATTGTTTTGTCCTCTCCGTACTACTAGAGGATGGGTTGCAAAAACTTCGTCCACAGTGCATCCACCTCAAGCATACCCGGCCCGCCTTTGCTCACCATATGGTTTGCCAGTTAAATTTCCTCAACGACTCAGGAGACACAGTATTCTTGCGGAAGTGGTGGGGATTGTCGCTAGCGTCTGTGAGTCCAAACTCGATCTTGAAATCTTTCTTCTTCAATTCTCAAGGGGCCTTCTTCAATCTCAAAATTTTGTCCTCAACATCTTCAATGCAGGTGAAGGCTCTCTGCGACCTGAGGTTGCCTTTCTCCTGTGTCTTGGCAGCAGGTTTAGGAGCACGCTCAAGAACCTTGAGATCTTCCTCGTCATCGCTTGTGGCACCCGATTTCCCTCCGGACGATTTAGAAATCTTGGGTGCCGCCCCCCCCATTGCCTCCCATGATTTCAAACCTTCTGATTTCACCTTCTTTGCTATCAACCTCCCAGCCTCTTCCTTGTTAGAAGCGATAGACTTACCCCTCTCTTGCGCGTGCGGCATTTTTGCACTCACTGAGAACACGCACTGCCACCACTAATCCTCCACGCTCACTACGCACTCACTAAACCTCTTTGCTGTCCACCGTAGCTGCACAATCACGTATTCATACCATGAATCCTCTCATCTCTTGCCATTGCTTCTCTAAACCCTGGACACTAACGCGGATTTTCTCCCACGACTTGCGCAAGAATGATCTTCAATTTGTGTATAGAAACTACCTAAACAAGCACTCCAACATTGCCTGCACACAGCAATACTCTGCAAAGACAAGTGAAGGGACAATCAAACCCTAACCGCTAAGCCTGCAGCACAATCGCGCGACAAAGCCAGGAAACGAAAGCAAAGCAATAGCAATACAAACGAAAAGACCGCCAAACCTGAGCGTTCTCCAAATGAGAGAGACAACGGCGACCGGTGGTCACCAATTACCAATGATGTGTCCCGCAATGGCAACTGGTGGTCACCAGTCACCCTAAGTCCAATACCTCCTAGACAAGTCAAAAAATCTAGAGGTGATGTGTAACTCGATTTTAACTTTAAGCACTTAAGGTTAAAAAAATAAAGAACAAATCAAATGAAATTAACATTTGAGGTGAAGTGTGAGTGTCAAAACCTCTAGACTTATGTAGGGTTGAATGAATCAAGATGTTTTTGACATTTTAAGTTTGGATTCAACATTGTGGCAATAAATGACGTCCACAAAATTAATCTACAATTCATTTTTTCAAATGGGGAGCAAATTTAAAGAAGGGGAAGCTTATTTGTTTGCTTTCAAAGTTTATAATTGGTGGTCTTGAAAAATTGGATTTCGGATAATTAATCCTACATATTAACCTGCATGTAAAATGTGGTAGTAGATCACATCTACCAAATTAATCTATTTTCAAATATATTACTTTCAAAAAAAATTTAGAGCAAATAAAATAAATGGAGAAAAGATTTATTCTCTTGATTCAATTTTTGAAGCAATTTTAAGGTTTGAAAAAAGTATTAAATCAAAGTTTGTACTAAATTGCGACCTTTCAAATTTCCCTAAATATATTAGGACTCATACTTGGATTCAAAGAACTCAATTTTTGATCCATAAATTGAAAATTTTAAAACCAAACAAATTTGCTTTCCATTCTATTCACCTCTTTAGCATTTTTTTATTCACTTGCCATTTTTTTTCTTTGTTCTCCATTTTTTTCTTTGCTCTCTATTTTTTTTCATTCAATTTTTGAATAAAAGCAAAATTCAAAGTCCTACTTAGATGTCTACATTCAACTAATTTGATTATAGGAATTTTTAAGGAACTTAAGGAACTTATTTTTAAATGCATTCTCTACCATTTTAAGAACATATTGAGTTTAAAAAAATACAAAATACAAATTACAAATATCAAATTTTCTTAAAGTAGCCACATGTGGCCACGCATTATAGTCATAATATTTAAATACAAGTATTCATCCGAGTTTTTTCAATTCAAAATCAAATATCAATTTGTTTTTAAATTTTTATTTTTGAACATTGTAGTCATAGTCATAGTATCTCAACAACAATTGATTTAAATTGATCTCTACGCTCTAAAGATCCTAAATACAATCCAAAATATTGAATGTAGACATTAAAATGAACTAGCACTTGCAAAAATAAAAAGGTTAATTTAGGATCTCCAACAAAATCAAATTTTCAACAAAAGGGGGGGGGGGGGGGTGGGTCCTTAAGACCAATACGACCTTCCCCACTCACTAATTAGTAATTGAAGCAGGCCCATTTGGTCTCTAGGGTTGTCTACTCAACCCCCAATTAGTCCTCTTATAGGAGCCTTAGATGCCCTCACCAAACAATATGGGATAAAGGTTGCAACCTTCTAATCAAAGACATGTCAGGTATGTCTGAGGTTGCTAGCCTGGAAGTGAAATTCAATTCCAGGAAGTTTTAGCCAAATTAGGTTTTTTTTGTCTTTGTTAAATGACTTTTAGATTCTTTTCAATTCAATAATTGAATGAAATTTGAACATCATGAAGGCTTCTTCATGTCTTTACAATAGAGGTTAAAAAAAATTAATTATTATATTTGAGTAGATGCAGTTTAAAAAATCAAAATAGACCAAAAAGATTTAAACCATCAAATTATTCTAGATATATTTTAAGTCTAGATTCTTTTATAAAAAAAATGGGGAGCAAATAAAAAAACGGGGAGCTAAGTTGTTTGCTTTTTAAATCTTTAAGCCACAAATTAAAATTGATCCCGTGACATGTATTAATAGGATTTGGCCAAGACCTACTTTACTTATATGCACATGTAAAATGTGGCAACTCATAGATCTTTGACATCATCAACTTCATCTAGATATATTTTAAGTCTAGACTCCTTTATAAAAAAAAATGGGGAGCAAAAAAAAAAATGGGGAGCTTAGAATTTGTTTTCTTTTATAATCTTTAATCCAAATATCAAAAATTGGATTCAAGATAATTGACCCCAAACACATAAATTACCCTGAATTATGTCTACATATAAAATGTGGCAATAGATCATATAGATCCACCAAATTAATCTATGTTCAAGTTGATTCCTTTATATAAAAAATAGAGAGCATATAAAATAAATGGGGAGTTAAGTTGTATCTTGCGTTTTAAATCTTTCAATTCCTATGGATCAGAAATTGGATTCAAGATTGATCCCACGTATTAATAGGATTTGGCCATGACCTACATTACTTATGCACATATAAAATGTGGCAATAGATCTATCACATCCACCAAATTAATCTATGTTCAAGTCTAGATTCCTTTTTAAAGAAAAATGTGGAGCAAATAAAAAAAATGGGGAGCTAATTTCTTTGCTTTTTAAATCTTTAATCTATACCAGAAAAAAAATTGGATTCAAGATTGAAACTACATATGAGTAGCGTTTGACCATTAATTAAAATTTGTATGCACATATAAAATTCCAATTGTCATGGGAGATTTGAAGGTTTCGAATCCACATTATTATTTATAGAGCTTTTATTGACTGTTCTAAGAAATTCTACCTATTAATGTAGATTCATTTTAAGAATTAACCTTTTTATTTTCTCTCTTCATTTTTCATATGTGTCTTAATACATAAAGATAAAAAAAATCTAATCGGTTAACAAGGCAAATTAGACATTTTGCCTTAGCTGAATTTTAAGAGACGGGAAGGCCATGTTGCCTTTTTTATATTCAATCTGTTAACAAGGCAAATTAGTTGTTTTTCTTGAGCTGATTTTTAAGAGAGGGAAAGGCAGCCTTTTTTATATTCGATCTTTGAATGCTCCAAGGCAATTCAAATTGATTCCGCCATTCATAAGCATACACAGTTAGGCTTGTTAATGTTGGTGAATCTTTCAAATTTGGCAGGTGGGCTGTTAATCTAAGTTTGCTTTGATCTAGCGTTATGTTTGGCAGTATCTGTTAAAAACTGCATCCCCATTGGCCTAAATATCCACTGCTAATTACTCATGCATCATCCCAAACCAGCGGTCTAGATCAAACGCACCAATGAACAAAAAGTACAAAGTTGTACTCTGCATTCGGGAAAGTACAGTAGGTTTTTGCCAAAAATGCATGGATCTAGCGTACTTATACCCTCCGCTAGAGTCGTCTAGCCACACTACAACAAGCTATGGAGGCTGCCCAGAATTACAAGGATTCCGCTCAGTTACTTCAGAATGCTTTGTAGAAAAAGATGAGAGGAAGAGTACGAAATATGCAAAGAAAACCAGAAGGAGGAGGAAGTACTTTGATAGCTTGAGTTCAAGCAGTACATCTTCCATGTCTTCATCCTCATCCGAGAATTTGGAGACTGATCATGGAGCTACATCCAGATTTGGAACCGGATGCAGACATCATCAATACCGGAGCTTGAAGGAAGACAAGGGCAAGGCCATTGTCAAGGTTAAGATAGAAGAAGATGATTCCAAGAAGATGATGAAGAGCATCTAAGAATTGCTTGAGGCCATTAAAGTCAACATGGCTGGAAACTGGATTCCAAGGCGAACTATTTACACAAGCAGAGCAAATGTTTGGTGCCCAAGATGTGGAGAGGTAGGACATTTCTTGAATGAGTATAATAGATGTCACAACCAGAATTTTTGGATTTTCCTTGCTTACCTAAAAATGGAATGGAAATGAGTAATTAGAAACCAGATCCTGCTAGGAGGCAGAAGAAGACTGAAGGTAGACAAAGCTAATGCAGTAAGGGGTAAATTAGATCTGATCCGGTCAAAGTATTAGTACTCAGGAGCGGAATCACATCCGGAACTTATCTCGGATCGGATTAGGGTTGAACTGGATTGCTATAGACCGGACCGGAAATGGTCATGATGACCAGTCAGGGGTCCTAGGACTATTTAAAGGCTAGTCATCCTCATTTTTGCTCCTTTACTTCCCTTGAGTTTTGGAGCTGACCTTGAACGTTTTAACGCCTTTGTCTAGGCCACAACCATTGTATGTGCAGAAACTTAAATGCGAGTGTGTCAGAGTACAGGAGAAGTTGAGATTGTGTGGGCTGCAAGTTTTGTGTTGTCTTATGGTTGAGATTGGACAAGAGAAAGTGGGAAACGGGAGGGCTGGATTCATCCATGACAAGTTTCATGGAGAGCCAAGCAATAAGGACGGATATGCAGTCGCGGATTGCATAGGCGATCAACACCTCTGCCTTCTCCAGTTCCTGATTCCGATCATCCATCCAAAGAAGCCAACGAGGGTGACAATGACCATTGGCAACAATATTTTTGGAGCCCTGAGCGGGAAACGAAGTTGAACTGGGCCCGGATCTTTTGCGATCTAGTGTCCCAACTTGTTACAAGAGTTGGAAAGAGTAGGGCCACTCCTTTGAGTCCCTACCTCTTTCACCTCTACCAGCGCAACCAACTCCTCACCGACACGGAGGAGAAGACATGGAACATTCAGGAATCCATCTTGAAGTATGGGGAGTTGGGTTCGGATGATGAACCGGAGGACGTATCCAGATCCGAACGCGAGACGGAAGAAGAAGATGAGGAGGAGCACTTAGGACGAGGAAGCAAATGAAGACAATGCCTCCTCATAAGAGAGGAATCCCTCCTACCAACCGGTCGACTCCTGAATAAAGACCGGAAGTGGAGATAACGGATCTCAAAGACCCGACTGATTTGTTCAATTAGTTGACTGGCATCCTTTGCGGGATACGAGCGGATTGGGAGGTCAAGATAAGGACCGTCTACAATATTGGAGAGTTGGTGGGTGCTCCAATAGATAGCAAGCTAATGGCTAAGGTAGCTCTGCACATCACCAATCCGGACAAGCACCAAAAGCAAGAGGCAGAGATTTGTCGGCTTCAGGAGGAAGTCGACACTTTGAAGGCAGAGATGGTCACCTTCAAAGAAGATATAACCGCCGTCAGGGAGATGGCGGACACGACCCGGAAGGTGGCTGAGACAATGTAGGCCACCCTCGGAGCATCCGGATCCGCCGCTATCAAGGCAGAGTTGTTTGATAAGGGATTACATGAGGAGAAGAAGGTATCCGGTTCCCGGATAGTTCGGATCCTGACCGACTTTACCAATTGGATGAAAGCGGCAATGGTGGCGGCGCGAGAGGCAACCGACCGGATGGACGTTAGCAGCCAGAAGCTAAACGAATCCATGTACTCCAAAGAGATCCAACTTTAGAACCTCTCGCTGCCGGAATCGTTCGCGGTAGGAGGATTGAATCCGAGGGAGCCCAAGGATCGGACTCCCAAGTCAAAGAAGAGTCAACAAAGGCCTTGGCCTGGACAAGTGATCCAGATAGATTCATTGCCAGGATCAGATCTTCCGGATCTTGTTGCCGGGGAGCGGTGCAGGAATCTGACAGAAGTCTTCAACCAGTTATTCGCGGAACCCAAAAGTCCCACATTGGGTGAAGGAGTTGTAGGGTAGGTAGGTAGGAATGTATTTTGTGTAAGATAGTTTGGACTGGATCGGATGTTGATCCAGTCTAGCTGTTTAGGATTGGACCCGAAAATTCCGCGCGGATTTCCGGGGGCCTTTTTGCCATTGTAAATCCATTGTATATAAGCCAGCCCCTGCTTTGGAGCTGCAAGTCTTTTCGTCCAAATTTTGCTTGTACCTTCTATTGACTTCTTGTTGTGTGTCTCTTCCGTGTGTAGTAGGGCTGTGGGGCGAGGAGTTAGGAAGACGCACGTTGGTTTGGAGGTGATTTCTCCCTTTGATGTTCTTGTTTTGCTTTTATGTGCAAGTGAGTGGGTTGTAAAAGAGTTGGGAGTGGATTTCAATTCCTCAGCACTTCTAAGATTTAGGTTTCCGAGCGAGACAGCTGTTGTTAGGCTAGGCAAATAGGGAGGGATTCCTTAGTCGCGCTAAAACTCCTGGGTGGGAAATCCGGTTGAGTGTCCGATCTCCTGAGAGATCTTGCTACCCTAGCTGGTAAATGGAAGAGCTTTAGTTGATGTAGGAATGGACAGGTACACTTGTAACCACCAGACTTTGTACAAATGGAACTTGGCGCTAAAGTCATTGTAGTATGAGAGGATTGTACGGGGGGGGCTTTGTGTGACTTGTGATCTGGAGAGTTCTCTGGATTGCTGTGAGGGATCAAACCGGATCCAGATTAGTATAGGAGATTGGAGGATAGAAAAGTGGATGTTCAGCCACTATAAGTCACGGAAGGAGTGGCGGGCCTGCCACTCTCAAAAGCAAGCGGCGAATCCTCTGATGTTGAAATTGAGGTAAAACTAAACCAGATGAGGGTAAGGGCAAATATGAGTTGATCAGACCGGATCAGATAGTTGGACGGATCAAGAAAGGAGAAAAAGGTCTGACTATAGTTTTCGGTGTTGTTGTGTTTTCGGTTGTGGT
Source organism: Neckera pumila (assembly GCA_963969595.1). Classification (NCBI taxonomy): domain Eukaryota; kingdom Viridiplantae; phylum Streptophyta; class Bryopsida; order Hypnales; family Neckeraceae; genus Neckera; species Neckera pumila. The sequence goes on from OZ018418.1 coordinate 7,254,640, forward strand.
GTTAGGACCGAAAAGGGAAATATGGATACTGAATGAGCTTAGAGACTAAATAGGGCTAGATACTTTACAGAATCTTGCGGGTTTGATCTTTAGAGTCACTTTGTTATGCTTTAGAGTGGTTTTTGGGAGTATAACTAGGAATTTGCTTGCCCTGTGCTGCAACAATAGACCCTATGCTAAACGGGTCCATTACGTGAATCCGGAGGAAGTCTACATCACGATGCCGGAGGATGAGGAAGAAGAGGATCTGAATCTTGTTTTTTAGATCCAGCCTATTTATGGGTGAGGAAGACCTTTGCAGCAGTTGATGAGAGCCAACGTCATTCCGAGATCTGTTCCAATAGGGATGAATCTACATATGATGTCTCAGCCAAAACCTTACGGGTTTTGCTTTAATTGCGGAAGTCCGGGTCACCATGCCAACAATTGTATGTTCAAAGGTGGACTAGGAGCGCCTATGATATTAGCATGTCAGAATTGTCATGAGTATGGTCATAATGTTTCCAAATGTCAAAAACCACAGCAATACAGGGCAATCTATAAACAAGTAGAGGCTCCTCCTAGAGATTAGATAACACTCAACTACGGATCTAAAACCGAAATTGAGAATTTGGATAAATGATCCATAGGTGTGGAGCTGCTGGATAGAGTAGGAGAGTTAGTGCATAGAGTAGGAACCCATAGCTCCATCAAAAATTAGAGAGAAGCTAGAAATAGAGGTAGAGTCAGAACTAGAAGTAGAAAAGATAGAAGAAAGGAACTGGATTCAAGTGATTTTGATCACTCTAACAAATCCGCTAAATCTCAACCCGCAGCAACCTTGGAAAATGGGATACACCCAGAGGTATTTCCGAGGATATCAATGAGGAAGTTAGGCAAGAACTTAGGAATTCTAAATCCACTCTACTGGATAGAAAAGTTCTGATTTCCAGTTTACCAAGTTCACAGCCGAGAGTCAGGTTTAATGACACCCCAATTTTTATTGAACCAGAGAAGAGGGAAAATGATTATAACATTTTGCAGGAGATCAAGGATTAGAAGGCTAATGTTACCATTGGGCAATTTCTACATGATAATGCCAACTATCAAAAGCTGATCCAGGATGCCTGGACTAAGAGAAGGAAATGGAGATCAAGCTTCCAACAGTAGTAGTTAACCTTGCCCAAGTTGAAGACTACGGACCATTGGAGCTTGCCGTGGAGATAGAAGGATGTTCCATTCCTAAAGTTTTGGTAGATGTAGGATTGGGAGTGAATCTGATGTTGGAGGATACAGCATTCGACTTGCAATTTACAACTTTCAAGGCCACATATCAAGTACTTAGAATGGCGGATCAGTCCAAGGTCGTTCCGGTGGGAAGACTCTTTCAAATACCAATCCGGATTGGGAAGGTGACTTATCTTTTGAATTTTGTTATTATCTGAGTAGACAAAAGAAGACCATTTCTTATGTTGCTTGGAAGACCTTGGTTGTATTTTGCAAGAGTGATTCTAGATTGGGGACACAAGGAATTTGTTATTGGTAAACCCAATATCCAGATTCCTTGGAAGAATGAAGAACACCAATGAGAGACAAATGAATCGGATGGGTACACCACAGATTGATCGGATCCAGAAGATTCTACTACTTCATCTATCAACTTAGTTAGAGAATTTGATGGAATGATAGAGGCAAATTTCGATTTTCTAAAACCAATAGTAGAATTGGCAGAACCAGAGGAAGAAGATTTTCTTGATCCGGTTCTAAGATCCGCATTTGGTCAAACGGAAGACCGATCACTTGGAGAAGGCTGTATACCACTGTCAACTGACTGGATTAGAAGATAGATTCAGAAAGGCAGCTTATCTACTGTGAGGGAAAGACTAATGTTCCATGGAGTGAGTTTTTAGTCCAATCTGAGGAATTGGAACCGGATCGGATCAAGAACATAGTAAACCCCTCGGACTATGAAAAGGTGGAAATAGAATTGGGAAAGTTTTTTTTTCTGGGGAAATCTTTGAGCCAAGGTGAGGAAAGGGGCTGTGTTAGACTATTGAGGAAATACCTAAAGGTATTTGCTTGGACTCCATTGGACCTTAGCGGAATCCCACCAAATTGAGGGGAACATCAGATTGATCTAGTTGATGGAGCTGTTCCGATCAGACAACGCCAGTACAGACTCAATCCAAGGTACTTGCTCATAGTGAAAGAGGAAATTGACAGATTGTTGGAGGTTGGATTTATCTATTTGGTGAACAATTTGGAATGAATTTCACCTATTGGATTGTTCCCAAGAAGGTGGGAGCAGATGGGAAGGTGAAGATTCGAGTCTGTCAGGATTTCAAGAAATTGAACGCCGCGACAAAGAAGGATTATTTTCTGTTACCTTTTATGGATATAATCCTGGACCAAGTATTTGGTCAAGAGTGTTATAGTTTCCTAGATGGATTTTCCGAGTACAACTAGGTATCCATCCGCTTGACATACCAGTTGAAGACTACCTTTACTAAGGAGTGGGGGACATTTGCCTTCAATCGGATGCTGTTTGGATTGATTAATGCACCCAAAACGTTCCAAGGCTAATGATGGATATCTTCCAAGCCTTCCTCAAACATTTCTTGGAGGTATTCATTGACGATTTTGCTGTGTTTAGCAACAATACAACCACCTGGAGCTATTGGAGAAGACCTTCATCAGATGTCAGGAAATAGGATTGAAGTTTCATCTAGGTAAGTGCTTCATGGAATGCAATCCAGGATTTTGCTGGAACATATTGTTAGCAAACGCAGATTGGAAGTTGATGTGGATAAGGTTAAGGCTATTCTAGCCTTAGTAGCTCCCACTTGTGTAAGAGAAATCCGCGGATTTCTAGGATGTGTTGATTATTGTAGGAAGTTCATTGAGGATTATGCCAAACTAGCTAGTCCTCTGACTGAACTCCTGAAAAAGGAAGTAGAGTTCACTTGGACTGCATAGAGATAGAGAGCTTTTGAGGACTTGAAGAGTAGATTGGTAAAGGCTCCTATCCTCTCTCCACCGGATTGGATTTGGAAATTCCATGTAACCATAGATGAATCCGGATGGTGTCTCGAAGCGATTCTTTGGCAGTATGATGAAAAGAAGGAGTGTCCTATCTATTATGCTAGTAGACAGATGAGCCTAATTGAGAAGAAAAATACCACAACTGAGAGGGAAGCCCTTACTGTGTGTTTATGCTTGCAAGAAGTTCCGGCTCTATTTGCTAGGATAAAAGATCATTTTCCATACGGATCATGATTCACTAAAGTATCTAGTAAATAAACCGGATCTATCTGGTAGGATTGCTAGATGGATACTCCTGCTTGAGGAGTTCAACTACAAAGTGGTGGTGAAGTCTAGCATGGCAAACGCCAATGCTGATTTCTTGTCCAGACAAAGAGGATCAAAAGCAGTGGTGGGGATTTTGGATGACTTTTCGGAAGAGAAATTGGAGGACCTGGAACCCAAAATTGCAGTTGTACCAGAGGCAATGGTGTACCACATTAGAACGGGTGCGGCTTCGGAGTTTTAAGATATCATTGACTACTTGACATAGCACCGATATCCAAATGGGTATTCAATGGAGGAAAAGATCTTGTTTCATCACAAGGCAACACCTATTTCTTTGATCCATGGGATATTGTTTAAGATGAAGGCAGATGATCAATTGAGGAGATGTTTGGAGAAAAAGGAGCAAAAGCAAGTGATGAGTGCACTCCATCCCGGATCCTCAAATGGACATTTTGCAACCACTACAATTGTGAACCAAATCCAAACATCTAGATACTGGTGGCCTTCTATGATCCGGGACGTTAAGACTTTTGTGGGTAGTTGTAATCAGTGCCAGAGGACAGGAGCACCTTCCTTCAAAAATCATTGGCCACTTACACCCATAATTCCCCTTGCTCCGTTTGAGAAGTGGGGAATTGATTTCATTGGACCAATCCATCCGGCTAGTTCCAGGAAGAAGAAATATATCACTTTGATGACAAATTACGCTACCAAGTGGATTGAGGCAAAGGCAACCAAGAAGAACGACAATTATACGGCAACCTTTTTTTGTTTGAGGAAATAATGATGCATTTTGGACATCCTTTGGAGCTGGTTAGTGATAGAGGAACTCATTTCCTCAATGATGTCATAGAAGACATCACCAAGACGTATCTGATCAAATATAGAAAGACGACTCTATACAATCCAAAGGCGAATGGGCTAACTGAGCGAGCGAATGGGATTGTCCAGAAAAGTTTGAACAAAATGGTATCCGCGCACAAAACGGATTGGGATCAAAAATTGGCATTTGCATTCCACTCTTACAACACTTCAGATAAAACTACCACTGGGAAGAGTCCCTTCTTTCTTGTTTTTGGACAGATAGCATTGCACAAGATAAAGATGGAGATTGAGACCCTACGAGTTATGGCATCCAAAAAGGGAGACCAGGTTCCGGAATTGAAGTTTCGATTATTGGCAATTGAGGATCTAGAGGAAGCCTGCAGTGACGCTCTTGAGCGTACCATAGCTGTCCAACACAAAAGAAAGAAGGACTTTGATGCAAGATTGCTAAAAAATCATGGAGTATTGGAAGGAGGATTGATGTTGTTGTATGACAACTGTCATGAAGAATTTCCGGGGAAACTACATACAAGGTGGATGGGACCATATCGGGTAAGTCAAATCTTCCCTAATGGTTCACTCCAACTTGAAGATCTTCAGGGAGATTAACTTGGTACTTGGACCAATGGGTCTAGAATCAAATATTATAATATGGAAGAATTCCGAGAAGAATTCTCTAATTTGGACTCAGATCCGGATGCTAATAATCCAGTTTGGAATTAAGACTCTTACTTCAGTTTTTGCAGAGACGCTCACATTTGAAAATGGGGTGATGTGGGAGCCCGAAAGTAGGATAAGTTTTGTTAGTGAGGAAAATAGAGGAAGGAGTTAATAGGGGTATAATGATTTGATTTATCCAAGGATAAACTAAAACATCTTACCATAATTAACATTCTTTCTTAAAAGAGTATTGATAGATAGATAATTAGGTTAAAAACATTAGTTAAAATTTCCTATTCTTACTGAGAACCGAAACCCGATTGAAATCGGGAATTGTTCCAATACCAGAATTCACGGAAAAGGTAACGGAACACCTACGGAGAGCTGGTTGAGCGGATGTAGGATGCAATGGCCATACCGGAGATTAGAGCTGACCGTTCAGCAATCAGATTTATCCGCATGCAGGAGGATAACGGCTACCCTAATCTGGTGGCCATTCATTTGAGGGAAGTTCCAAGGGTCGGAACTTCTATCCTCATTCTTACGTTTGAATTTGGTTTGTGCCTAGAGCGCGAGTTAGGGAAGCTTTTGCATGCAAGTGTGTTTGGAGAGGATAGAAAGGTTTCCGTTCTCGGAGTGGAGAAAGCGGAAGAAGATTCTTACAAGGCAAGAAACTGCTCTTAGTTCTTTGAGAGAGGCATTGTTTGAGTGGATTGTGAGCAATTTGAGCAATGGTGAAGGTTGAGATCAGCGGATCAGGATAGCTCAAGTTCAAGACAATCTATCCGGCCATTCCAGAGGATAATGGAGAGCGGAAGCAATTGGAAGAGGATTCTGACCTGGCTACGATTTCTCCATTGAGCTTTAAGGGGAAGACTTTAGCTAAGGGTAAGACAACAGCTAAGCCTTTGGCGAGCAAGAAGCAACCGCCAAGGAAGGGCGCATCCAAAGCCAAGGAATCTTCTCCAAAGAAAGGTAGAAAGTAGAAGTAGAAGTAGAAGTTCTTAGGATAAGCCTAGAAACAGTAGGCGGAAATTACAATAAAGTAAAATATTGTTTAGTTCAGTTCAATTAAGGAAAGTTCATGTTTTTGAGTGTTAGAAGATACTTGGCAAGTACTTTTCAGCTGTATGCACCTGGACTGTACCTTTCCGGGGTTTTAGGATCTGAGATCCACATTTTGCGGATCAAACAAGGTGGTAGAAAAGTCAACTTAGGAGGATAAGGAATGACATCTGTCATTCTTTGGTTCTCTGCTTTTGTTTCTGGGGACCTTTAAGATTTTCCTTGGTTGGTTATTTAGGAGTTGGAAGTTAGTTTCAACTCCGGGCAGTTTATACTCTTGTTTTCTATTTCAATCTTGCAAAGAAAGCTTGGATTTCAACTCCATGAGTACTAGTCTGGAAAGTCTTGGTCTTGTGTTGAGGGGTTAGGCGGTGCTTTGACCATTGCTAGTTTAGGTAGCTTGGTTGTGGAAACTTGAGAGGAGAAGTTACCCACGGATTCTATCTGAATCCGGTTCCGGGATTTGAAGTGAACTGGTTGAGATATTTTGTGTACTAGGAGTGAAGTTTAGTTACTGCCGTTACTTAAAAACTTCTGTGGAGGATATCCGCTCTTAGATTGGGTGCATTTTGCAGGAGGCAAGAATATACCGAATGACGTGTTGATGAGGTCCTCTTACAACCGGAAGTGAGTAATGCGCAAGTAGTTAGGATTGCCTAGTTATCTGGTCACCAGATTCTGCCTTAAGGAACTAGATTTGAATAGATCTGTTGTTGTAGTACAAGAGGATTGTGGGAGTTTCCTGAGTGACCTATTGATTTGAATTGATTTCCGGATCAGCTGTAAGGAAGAATCCACATCCAAGTTTTGTGTGTGTGTTGTGTTTTCTCTAAGTGAAACTTCATTCACTTTAATCTATTGAAGGATAGGATATACGTTTCCTTCCTAAAACCAAAGAGCGGACCCCTCTGTTATAGAGGTTAAACTATTTCATTGGTTACTTTGCTTACTAAATCCGGATCTGGGAAAGGTATAAGATCATGACACTCCTTCCGGTTCCGCATTTAATTAAGTAGGATACTAAGTTACAGCTATTATTAGGAAGAATGCATATCGGTTCGAAAGGGTCTGTGGTATAGTTAATTGTATGAGTTAAGAGAGGGAAGGTTTAGGAAATAAGGATGAAGAAGTGCAGTTCCTAGTTTTCAATTTTGGATTCTTTTGCCTTAGGTTAGGTTTTCTGTATTCTGCTTCCGGTAATTTTGAGGAAACTACAAGTAAAATCCTTTGGGAACAATACACGAGTCATCTTGGGTGTTTTACACTAATTTAACACCTAAAGGTAGGATTTGTGCTTCCTTGTGCTACAACACAAACCCATTTCCTTCCAAGTTTAGAAACAGACACAATTGGTGAACGGATTGTCTGTGAAGGTTGGATAAAATAATACTACCCTAAACCCTACTATCTGCAATTCCAAAACATTCTTTCTATTTGGAGCTCCCATGCTAGGGAAGTGATTGATATTGTACGCTGCAAGTGGAGCTAGAGGTGCTGCATATTTTAACGCATTTAAGCTCTGGTCATCTTGTTGCCTAAATACTAAGTGCCGAATTCTAGAAATTCCGTAATTTACAACAGTTTTTACAATGTTTTAGCATAAAAGATAAAAGATGTATCAAATCCCTAATTTGTCTGCTTTCCTCGGAATTCTGAGATTGCATGATAATTTACAAAGATTCAAGAGAAATACAATCTTCAAGAAGAACCAAAATCAATTACCCACTTCAACAGCACACAAAAATCTAACATTGAAGAGCATTGACAATCAAAAACTCTACCACAGCTACTTGCACTTCAGATAACTTTGCATGGACAAGAACGCCTCGTGAATATGTTTGAGATGAACACCCGCATATTGCGGAATGGGAGACATGCAATCTCCCAAAGTCAATAGGGAGCTGTACTTTGGACCAAGAAGCAACCAAATGGGCCTTGATTGCACTAAACAGAGCCGTATTCTGTACCAACACATAGTGTCTGAGTATTCAAGGGGGGCTCGATGGCACTAAAAAGAGGCTCAGAAACAACCAGAATGGCAAAATTGAAGAAGCTGAAGAGGGAAATGCTACAATATAGCAGGCGGAAGTGAACACCAAACAAAGGACAAGGACTGGAATGAGAACAAGCAAAGGGAATGTGCAAGACAATTCGAGAGGGGAGATAGAGCAACACTTTCAAAAGGTCCTAACAAAAGCACAATAATACTCGGTACATGAATTTTTGGGGGCTTCTATAGATATGAAAATTGAATGCGTCAAACTTTGAACCTTCTATTTCAATCAAGTGCAGAATGAAAATCAGATTTGTCAACACCTTTTGAGCTACACGTTCGTCATCCTTTTGGAATCCAGGTGCTACAAGCTTAATTTAGGGCGGCTAAGTTAAGGCGGTAGGCTTGCAGACGACGGTTTTTAGAAGTGCCTGTCATCTCTTAGATGGAGGACTTATTGTTCAATCACGGGTTATGAAAAAGCGGATTTACTGTTCTGAAGGCGGACTTATTGTTCATGGGTTTTGAGAATGCACTGTAACATTTTTGAAAGTGATTTTTTAATGTAATTTGCAAAATTAATAATTCCCGTAGTATTGTAATTACAATATAAATAATATACAAATCTTTTAACAAACAATGAAAGGAGCTATGATTCAATAAACTATTAAAAGAGTGACAAGTGCCAATGTAACTAATTCAGGCCAAGACTTGAGGGACAAGATCCAGGTTCAAAGTAAGGGTTACACGGTTTAGAATTTGGGATTTTGGGGGTTACAATTGAAGGTTTGGGGTCTAGGACTAAGGTCGAACTTCCACCAGTACTTCTAAAACTCTTGTAATTTAATTTATTCAAAGTTCAACAATAATTTCTAATTCCCTTCTAGTTTGTGTTTTCCAAGAAAATGATAATAAAAATTCCATACGCTCCTAATGTTTTGTATCATTGCATTGGAATTCATATGTGATAAGTAAATGGATAAAGAGTGGATGATAATTACAAAGTGATGGAGTATAATTTTCTATAAATCATTGATTTCGGATTCACTTGTGATTTTTTTTTTTAAAAGGTGGAGGGAAGGCGGGAGGCACCAAATACGAAGTGATGGAGTCTACTTTTCTATCAACTGCAAAGTTTGGATTCACTTGTGATTTTAAAAAAAGAGGAGGGGGGAGCACCAAATACAAAGTGGTAGAGTCTACTTTTCTATCAACCATTGAGTTCAGATTCACTTGTGATTTTTTTTTAAAAGGTGGGGGGAGGCACCAAATACGAAGTGATGGAGTCTACTTTTTTATTGACCATTGAGTTCAGATTCACTTTTGATTTAAAAAAAAGGGGGGGGGGGGGGGAAGCACCAAATACGAAGTGATGGAGTCTACTTTTTTATTGACCATTGAGTTCAGATTCACTTGTGATTTAAAAAAAAGGGGGGGGGGGAAGCACCAAATACGAAGTGATGGAGTCTACTTTTCTATCAACTGCAAAGTTTGGATTCACTTGTGATTTTAAAAAAAGAGGGGGGGAGAGCACCAAATACAAAGTGGTGGAGTCTACTTTTCTATCAACCATTGAGTTCAGATTCACTTGTGATTTTTTTTTAAAAGGTGGGGGGAGGCACCAAATACAAAGTGATGGAGTCTACTTTTTTTTATCAACCATTGAGTTCGGATCTACTTGTGATTTAAAAAAAAAGGGGAGGGGGAAGCACCAAATACGAAGTGATGGAGTCTACTTTTCTATCAACTGCAAAGTTTGGATTCACTTGTGATTTTAAAAAAAGAGGGGGGGGGGAGCACCAAATACAAAGTGGTAGAGTCTACTTTTCTATCAACCATTGAGTTCAGATTCACTTGTGATTTTTTTTTTAAAAGGTGGGGGGAGGCACCAAATACGAAGTGATGGAGTTTACTTTTTTATCAACCATTGAGTTTGGATTCACTTGTGATTTTTAAAAAGAAAAAGGGGGGGGGAGGCACCAAATACCAAGTGATGGAGTCCAATTATTTTATCATTAAATTGGGATTCACTCTCGGGGGGGGTGGGGGTAGTGAGCGGTAGCAGTAGAAAACTACGTACGAACAAATGATAGGGTGCCTAAAAACATTTGAGATAAAAATTATAATTTGTTTTTTAATACTATAGGGTACTAAAATGGATTGACATGTCTTCAAACTACTATAGGGTATAGAAAAATAGGTCCAATAAGAAAAAAATTAGACCTAGGATACCCCCCTTTTTATTCTTTTTTTTGGCCAAAAGTATTAAATGCTGCTGCCTTGTAAGTGGCATATTGAAAGTAATCAATAATTTTATAGACTTTACTCATTTCTACAGTAGCCGTTGGTTAAGTGGCTGGCATTTAATTTTGTCATTTAATTTCATTTCATTTCGAAAATTGGCGCCCTGTTTGTTCCGGGTCCGCTCTGGGGTTTGGGGCAGGGGATCGCGTAGACACAAGCGGGCCAGTCTTTTCCTTCTCACTGTTCTGTGCTTGCAGTGTGTTTGCGGACTCAAGGTGGCGGTTTAGGGTTCAGGCAAAGATGGCGCTCAATTTCAAGACGAAGTTGTTTTTCCTCGCAGATGAGAGCGCGCGTCCAGAGCTCCTCAGTCCTTTCTTCTGTAAAGCTGGCGACACTTACACCGAGTTGCGATTGCGTCTGGAGGAAGGCGGGTGCGTTGATTGGGCGTTTGAGTTTTGGGACTTCGAGGATCAATGTCGCATCCGGAAGAGGTTCGAGGCGATGAATCCTGTCACGGAACGCATTTACGTGATCCTTGCGGTGGAGGAAGATGGGGGTGGACCTGGAAAGCGATGTCGTCAGAAGATCCGTGGCGAAACCGGGAGCAATGATTTTGTGGCGCCCCCCGACTTGGAGTTCCCCGATGCGCAGGAGTTCGAAGTTGCTGCCGACTCGACGTTGCAGGAGGCAGAAGTGGGTTTAGGATTTTCCCCTGAAGAGCTTCCAGACGATGGCAGTCTGCTTCAATCCCAAATCCTTTCCAGTGAGATCATGGAGAATTATACAAGCGCTGCTGCGAAGCTTACGAGGGAGCTGCAGTCCATGGATTTTGCGGACCATCTCTGGAAGCTGAAGACCTACGATCAGCATGGCGTTGCAGTCGTCAAGATCTTCTGCGTGGAGTGCAACAAAGAAATCAGGGGTACAAGCGGTGATCATAGCTGGTATGGCACACAGAACCTATTCACGAATTTCAAGAAATCGCACTTGCATTCAGCTCTTCACATCAAGCAGTGGTGCAAGAGGAGGGACATCCCGTACAGCGATCACCCAAAGAAGGAGGGCAACTCGAAGAAACCCGTCATTTATACAGCAGCAGACCACAAGCGTCTCGTGGAGGAAGGTGTCAGCGTTCTTCAAAGCGTGAATGACTCCATCTCTTTAGTTGATCCTCCGTTTGTTGTAGTAGGAGATGTGGGAAGTTCTCAGTTCAAGTCTTTCTGGTTCAAGGTGCGCTGTAAAATTGACAGAGAAATAATGTACCTGTGCCCGCAGAAGGGGAACCTCAGAGCTAACTATGATAATGCAAAATAGTTCTTACATATTGTTGTGAATACTGGGAAGACAAGTCATATTAATCATGTATGGACCTAAGTGTAGAGTTCAATTTGTAGCATTAAATAATCAGATACCTTCCTAATTTTTGAGCATCATTAACAATTTTTATGGAAGATGCAATATGGTAGGAGACTCCTAAACTGTCCATCTAAGAGCTAAACTCCATTGAAACAATCTTCAGTAAATTTTAATAGGAAGAAAAATGGAATTTGCATCTAGTCCAAGTCTTTTCATATTTTTTAGACCTTTCTGGAATTAGCTATGAATTTCTAGAGTTGAAATGCAGTGGTCACTAAAAGCAACCACCCCTTGAAATGTACACAGTCAGTACATGGAAGAAAGCAACGTGTACCCCTACACCATGATCAGTTTTATAGCCCGGTCGGTTTATGAGCCTCCTACCATAGTAGTATTGACTACACTTTTTTCTTAAGTTCTAGTTGTAAGTTGTCATTACTGGAAGAAAGAAAACCAAGTTTGAACAAAATGGACTATAGGACATAATTTGTAGTAGATTTATTTATTTTTCTAAATAACCATATCATTTATTCATATGAATTTAGATTTATAAGTAATGCAAGCCCCTTCTCTAATAACCCTAAGTAGAAAATTATATAATGATAGCATGTTTAAAAAAAAAATAATAATAATAATACCCCCCTAAAAAATACTTGGCGTTCGCACCTATCCCCTTATTTTTTTGACACACTACCCCCCCCCCGAGGATTCACTGGTGATAAAAATAGATAGGCAATGGAAACAATTATAAAGCCATGCAATCAAATTATTTTTTATTGAGATTGAATTACTTTCGACAAAAAGCAAATGGGAAAAAAGTGGCACTAACTACAAAGTGATGGAGTCCAATTTCATTATCTTTGAGTTGGGATTCATTTCTAACAAAAAAAATGGGGAGGGAGTGAACCAATTACAAAGTGATGGAGTCCAATTTTTTTATTTTGAGTTGGCATTCATTTCTAATAAAATGAATCGGGAGGGAATGAACCAATTACAAAGTGATGGAGTCCAATTCATTATCTTTGAGTTGGGATTCATTTCTAATAAAAAAAAAATGGGGAGGGAATGAACCAATTACAAAGTGATGTTGGGATTCATTTCTAGTAAAAGAAATGAGGAGGGAATGAACCAATTATAAAGTGATGGAGTCCAATTTCATTATCTTTGAGTTGGGATTCATTTCTAATAAAAAAAATGGGGAGGGAGTGAACCAATTACAAAGTGATGGAGTCCAATTTTCTATCACAGAATTGCTATTCACTTATGATTAAAAAAATAGAGTGGGAGTGGACCCAGTACAAAGCCCCAAAAATGGATGGCGGTGAAGCGAGTAATGTAGACTCGGCCATGGGGGCAAGTGGAAGGCCTCAATTAGTAGAAGCCATGGCATTGGGGCCATTCAACTGACTTAGGTACAAGCGCAAGTGAAACAACCTCCAGTGCATATCCTAGTTGTGGTAGCAAATATTCAAATGGGAATTTTGAAGTTTGAAATGCAGAAAGGTTTTATATGAACAAAAATTGGATATGGATAAGGAGATCCTAAGACTCCCCTTTTGATCACGCATTCCCTAGGCGTTGCTAAAATTCTCATCACATTATAATGTAGCAAAAATTTTAATATTCCACTTAGTACAACTTTTCATTAGAAGATATTGGTGTGTGTATCTTACATTTGGTCACACCATACATTATAGTGTAGAACATCTTGATGTTAACCAAATTTTGGTGTCCTTTACTATCAGTGAATTAATAAATTGTTATTATGTACATTTATAAGCTTCACATTGCGGTTCAAATTGAATGTTCGAAATTCTTTGGAATTCCAAATAGGAATCCAAATTAAACCTAGTAAATAGATATTTTAGTAGTTTGGTTCAAATTAAAAACAACCATTTCTATGGCAAAATTTGAGATCTCGAACAAATAATTGGAAGTTACAAAAATATCTCCAAAGAACATCTTTAATGATTCATTTTTAACACATCCTCTTGTTTAAGAAGATTACTATGACATCACTAAATAAAATTTCCACCACCACATATTTAGGACACATTGTAGAGTCAAATCACTCTCAAAGGTACCATTGGAATTACTTTGCTAAGATAGGACTCGAGTCCTTTTTTGAACTTTTAAAGCTAAAAATTCCTTTGATGTTGTCATTTTTAAGAAAAAAATTTAGATGAATAGTTTGCAATGTGTCCCTTTAAAAAATTGGAAAGAAAAAATCATAGAAAAAATCCTTAGAAAGACATAATTCACCAATTTTAAGGCTAAATTTAGTGATTATTTTATAATATAGCACTTTAAAATGATATCTTCATCCTAATTTTTTATACTTCTCAAATATAAAACTATTTAAAAGGATTTCTAGTGATTAAATCTTGAATTGAAAGTAGTATAATTTTTTAATTAATTAAATGATTATTGACAAATTATTAATTTCATCTCATACAAAATTTAGACATCCAAATCCAAAAATAACTTATGTAGTGACTTTAAAGTCAATAATATATACATTTCTTGTTCTAATACAATCTACATTTGGATTGTTTTTTACATTGAAAAGGATGTTTACAAGTTTTTACTTCTGAATATTATAGAAAATGGAAAAAATTTCAAATTGTAGAAAAATAGTCTTTTTTTATTCTATCATATGATTACTTATATACATGATTTTTTGGAATTCAATCACATTATTATTAATCAAAAAAAAGAAGCCTTCTCTACAATTGAAAAATCTGACATGTTGACATTGAAACTTGAATTGGAACTATAATAAAGAATTTTTTTATTTTCTGATAAATAAAGCAGTATTAGGCTCAACATAACTCAAAATACTAGTCAAAAAGGACTAAAATACCTATAATTAATAGATTAGTATTAGATAACAATAGCTAAAAAGAAGTTACATTGCAGATTTTTGTATTTTTGACCCCTTTTGTGGTACATTTGAGTGTGATTTGACCCTCTAATATGTGTTAATTTAAATAATTTGCATGCAAATCTAATTGTCACTAGTGGCATTTAGAGCCTTAGAGGTTCATTTAATATATATACTGTACTAATTCTTTTAGTCGTGGAGCAACTCCTTTATCATTATTGTAGTGCCATAAATGCACCTAATGTAAAATGGGTGAAGAATTGAAAACCATGTTCTTAAATTCAAAATAAGCAATTTATAATATACAACTATTGGTAGAAGTATAATTTTGCATTCACTACCTTTTAACTAGTTAATGTCAATATACTAGTGATCAAAGTACAAGAAGTACTTACAAGTATAGGTATATTATTTAGCTTCATTTTTTTAATGTTTCAAAGTTAGTTTTTCTGATTTGTTTGTTTTAATTCTATATTGTTGTTCATATTATAGCATTGTATGTGTTCATATCTTTATAAATGGTACCAACTGCTTCCAATTTTTAATGTACAAAATTTTGTTCTTATTTGTATATGACCAAGTCATTTCACTCATGAATTTCACAATATTTATATATGATGGTGATATCTTATTATGAAGGGTTGCAAAAGAGAAGTGGTACATTGAACATTGGTGAATACGTTTACTTTTACTTTTGTAAATTTTGCGAATTGAAATTACCCTTTATGTATATGAGTGACTATCACTCATGAACATTAGAGAAATTATGTGTGCATTGCTCTTCCTGTGAAAGAATGCAAATCTTACTTAATCTTTGTATTTGTATGTATACTTTTATTTCTGAGGATTGAATAAATTTTTTATTTAACTCAAATATCACTTTCTCTTAGGAACTTAACAATAATTTCATGTGAGTACATTTTTGCATAGAAAGAGAAGATTTCAACATTGCTTAATCACTTCATTTCCCAAACAATTCACTTCTACTTATTAAAATTGAACCAAAATTGTATGTAATTAGACACGCAATCTCACTTAAAAATTTCACAATAATTATGTGGTAGTCTATTATTTTTAATGTAATGGTTGCAATGGAGAAGTGGTGATATCAGGAAGTAATTAATGTCTTTACTTTAATTTTTGTTTTTTAACCAATTAGGACTCTATATAATTGTAAAGGCACTCATCTTCAGAACTCTTATTTTTTAATATCAATATTCCAATTTGCATACACACAGTAATCTTCCAATAGCACCATTGAATGCTTTTCTACTTCTTGAAAAAATATAGCACTCGACTTCAAAATACAATTGTACAATGGATTTTTGCTTTAATCCTTTGTTTTTGTTGATATCAATGTTCATAAAGAATTGCCTAAAGTGCAGTGCATATAGATAGACCATCTCAAGCAATAATTGCTTAAATTAGAACATATTATTTTTCATTTCTCTCTTACAAGGGTGAGGGATTGTACTCATCCTAAAATGAGTTTTTCTTCTTCTTTATCTTCACTTAGACTAATTTATACCTACTATTTTCTTAAATGATTTTTTTTTTCAATACTCTACTTGACATCCAATGATGTGTTAAAAATTAAATGTACCCTAAACAAATCTAAATCATTTTGAAATTTTTTCTACAGTGAATGAAATGCACTCTTGCTATAGTTTCAAAGACATGGTTATGTACGTTTTGTAGATCTTCCCCCCACCCCCCGCCCCCCAAAAAAACTACAAACTATTTAAAAGCTATGATTTGTAAAAAATTCTAAAATGCAGGTTTGCATAAAGAAATGTATTTCATTCAAGCTGAACTTCTTGAAAATGTTTTCACCCCAAAAGGGCTGAAGTTTTTTACATCAAATACCACTTGGAATTGCCCTTTCCATTACAAAGAGCATAAACCTTAACCTTTTTTCTTTGGCATATCAAATTGTAGGAGCTTAATCATAGGAGCTTATACTGTAGTGGTATAAACATGTAATTATGGAAAAATAATTTGAAAGTACTTTGGCCGCCTAGATTCACTACAGAGAATGAGACTTCTGCAATAAGTGTTTTAGCATAGCTATAGACCTAAGATTATAAATTAGGACTTTTAAGGAGATTTTCCATAAAATTTGACTACAAATATTTTCTTTTATAGTAAATTTGTACTTGTAAGGATTGAAAGATATTTGCATTAAAAGTGAAGAGAACAAGTTTTTTTACACCTTGTCAAATTAGAGTTTTTGGCTTCTCCTTTTTCTAAATTCAAATTTTTGTGTTATTGATTTTTTCACTTTTCATGTTAAATATTTTAATTGAGAATCTAGGGAAAGAAATTTATTAAAAAAAATATTTAATTTAAACTCATTAAAATTTTGTTAAGAAAAACTAGGTTTAAAAATGAAGGAATCCTATCTATTGGAACACAATAATCCTAGCAGTCACATTATGAAAAAAACATTTAAGAATTTATTTTCATTTCTTGTAAATTACACATCCATAAATCCTTGCTTATAGTTGCCTAAGTATATACCAAAGCATTGTAAATGAACATGCCCGAGTAGGTCACTTAGTGCATTTTAGAAACCACATGCAGCCTAATATAAATAGGATTTTATTATTTTCAAATAATTTAAGAAGAATTACAAATAAATAAGGGAATATTAGAAGTGACTAATCTATTCTAAATAAAATAGGTAGCCTATAAATATGGGTCATTAATTTTTCTTACATGTAATTTTGGGGCTTTAGAGTTAGATACCCACGTATTCTATTTAATATAATACTCTAGAGCAGTTGGTTGCACAACTGGGGCTGACCTAGAATGGATGAAATACAGGGAGGTGAATATTTTTGAAACATATTTCAATAAATTTTGTTGAAAGCCTAATTTTGATTCACATCTAACCTAAGTTGTTTTACATTTTTAGAACTTTGTACAATTAGTATGAATTGCTGAAGTTGTAATGGCATTGGTAACTTCCTTGCATGTTTGAATTTTAAATATGATATCTATTTTTTTCTTTTAGATATGATTGTAGTGAATTCTAATCACAAAATTATTTTCAAAATCTTGACTACAATAATTTTATTAAAAAAAAATAGGGTGTGAAAAAGTGAATCAAAAGTTTTACACCAACCAAGTGTCTAACCTCAAAAAATAGGATGTGAAGAACAATGAAAAACTTAACTTGGACAAAATAGTGTTATACCAAAAAATTAGGGTGTGAAAAAAATCGGAACTTTCACACCAATCCAAGCATCAAACCCCAACAAATAGGATGTGAAAAAATATGAAAGTTTTCACCTAAACCAAAGAGTTCTCCACTCATACTCATACTCCTCCCTAAAAAAATAGGGTGTGAAAAATAATCAAAACTTTTGCACCAACCCAAGTGTCATACAAAAATTTATAGGATGTAAAAAGGAATAGAAAACTTCAAACCAAACCAAGTGTCTAACTGGGGGTCTTATAAAAAAGTAGGATGTGAAATTTTTTTTTATTTTTTATTTTAACCAAAGTGTCTTACCCAAAAAAATTGTGTGTGGAAAAAAATGAAATTTGTTATACCAAATAAAAAATCACAATTGTTAAAATGCATAATCAAAGTTGTTTGAAAATGCATGGAAATAAGCTAAACTCTATGCATGTATTTATTGTACTATTTTTTCAAATACTTTTGCTTTTGCTTTGCTTTTTAATTCACTTCTTTTCTTTATAAAGACATTAGCCAAAAAATTGCATTCCTGTGGATATTAAAATGGACATAAAATAGGCCATTTTGTCAAATATAGTAATTATAGGCTTCTGTTTATTTTTCATTGGGAGGTAAATAGCCCCCTAAGTCCTTAACAAATACCCCCTTGCTGCACGGGGGATATAAATATACATAGAGTGATCCACTCAAGCGAACATGTCTAATTGTGAATTTTAGGCAAGGACAAATCATTGTTTTGCAAAAGTTATTGACATTCAGGTGCAGGTTAGAGTGTGCTTCATATCTCTCAAAGCAACAAAATTTGTCACACAATGGTAGGTTTTCACTAAAGTCCATTTCATTTGACTTGATTTGATTTGGTTTTGTTCCACTTTATTTTCTACTAATTTGTATTTCTAAGATGAAATTCTATATTCTCTAAAAGCCTTACAATTTTGAAGTCAATACTTGATGATATTAAATTAATATGATGTGGAATAAGAAAACAAAAGAATATTCACAAGTAATTCTAAATTACCATAACAAATGAGGAAACATTGAAAAGTGTAAACAAACTAGAAGTTATTCACTACTTTGTCAAGTGTATGGAAATTGGGATTGTAGAAGCCTCCATCTCTAAAAACAATTGTGTACCTGGTTTGAATGAATATTTCCACGAATGTTTCATTTTTTCTCTAATTTCCGCATGTATTATGAAAATGATGCCTCTATCCTGCATGATATTTAGACTTCTTTTTAGTATTGAATACTATAATCAAGAGAGATTTACAACACTTGAATAATATTTATCGAAAAAACAAATTTTTTTTCATACATGTTATTTTTTCATGTACCAATTATTTTTATTTCCATATATTTTATGTATAGCTTCCAAATGTTAAGGTCTCTCCTATGGTGGGTCTTTTTTTCACTTGGCAAGAGTAGAATTTGAAAATGAGGTCATTTGTGTTCATGTGAAGAGTCCAAATCCTAAAACTAAATCTTCAGTTTTATTTGGAAAACTAAACAAAACTACATGTACATTGAATAGGGGACTTGTATTAATTAATCTACATTTCACACTACATGAATTTTTACCTCAGCGGTATATAAATAGATATTCAACTATCCGAGTATGTACATTTGACATGTTTAAAACCTCATGCTATAGTTTTCCACAATAATTTGCTTCATCTTCTTTGTCCCTGTAATTCATGAAAGATGAGCTCGAAGATGAGAGGGAGGACCCGAGAAATAATCCCTTTTCATCATTGTCAAAATAATTGAGTTTAGAAATAGCAAAAGCAATGATTCAAAGAAGCACTATGGTAGGAGATCTACCCGGCCCTTTTTTAGAATAACATTTCAAAGAAGCATAGTTGCACTTGTCTTCTACATAGGAATTTGTATGTTATTCATCAAACGTGAAACATCCACCTCAACATTTAAGGGCTATATCTCTACATTCCTTGTACCACTGTAGCTTTAATCAAGCTACAATTGGGATTCATATGTAACAGGGCTTTTTATTCCAGTTCTTAAGAACTACCATAATGGCGATATAAATTTTTGTAGTGTTGCTACAGATATCAACATTCATCCATACTAGATAGAAAATATCACATTAACACATATTACAAGTCTATAAATTGGTTTTCATCCTTGTTTAGGCAATTTCATCTTGTTTTTTCTTTAACTTTGAATTTTTTTTAAGATTTCATCTAAATTTTTTGTCCTATTTTTTACCAGCCATTTAGAGGCAAATTCTTCTTTCTAGTGTTATTTGGCACTAGAAAGCCCCCCCCAAATCCATGATGCGTACCATTCCCCGGTTCTTGTTCAAGGGTACCTATCCAGGGTCCATGATCATAGGTCAGGGTTTCGGATTGGTCCTCTGCCCAAAACCCTAGCACCAACTTTGTGTCAACTCCGACGCTCCTGCTTATCGCGGCATAGGAATTGGAATCGCAATGTGAAGAACCTATGTCTACTAAACCTCACTTTGAAAGTGCTGTTCAATGCACTTTAAGACTCCGAAAAAGTAAGTTGCTTTCTTGCATTTGGTTTGGTGTTTAGGGTTTTGATTTGAGGTTGTTGTAGCTCATTAATACTGCTCTCGTGAGGTTCCTCCATTTCAAGAAATGAATTTACTTAGCTAGAAGTAGTGCGGCGTAGGAATTGGAATCGCAATGTGAAGAACCTACATCTACAAAACGTCGCTTTGAAGATGTTGTTCATTGCTTTAGGGTTCTGGAAATGGAAGTTGCTTTCTTGCATTTGGTCTGGTGTTTTTTGCTGTGATTTGATGTTGTTGTAGCTTGTCAGTACTGCTCTCATGAGGTTCTTCCACTCTGAGAAATGAATTTACTTAGCGGGAAGTAGCATTGTGTGCTGCGTTTCTGTGTCTGTTTCTTCTTTGGAGAAGCGGTCGATAAGAAAAGAGGTGTGCATGGAAGCCAAAAAAATAGTAGTGCAAAATTGGCGGCATTGCACTTCTAGACAGGTACATGATGTTCATTTTTAACCCTAGCTTATTGTGCCTTCCGTTTGTTCCTGCATTTGGGTCCCATTTAAAAGTTAAGCTTTCTTCTTGGGTTGCTGCTTGCGGGTCGTCAATTTGGAGTTTACAGTCAATTACAACAAATTTTGCAACTTCAATTGTTTGTAGAGTTAGAGAGCAGTCAATGAACTTCATAGCCCTAGCTCATCCTTCTTTCACAAGGTACAATCCAAGCATCAGACAGTTGTGAGTGGAGAGGTAGGTGTTCGCAACTTTCTCATCTTAACATCCAGAATTGCATTAATAGAAAGTTGCAGGGGCCTTGTTGAATTCACAACCTGGGAATGTTACACGTTGGAATGTAGGTAGCTTCAAAGTACATTGAACAGAGTGCTGACCTTGTTCTTTAGTTTATTAATAGAGCCATAATTGCGGCATTCAACTGATATATAGGGCTTCTGAAAATATGGAGGACTAATTCATTAGACGTATTTTTTACACATTATGGTTCCAATTCTTTAAAATGGTAGTTCCTACATCAAACAGGGTAAATAGGCGGCAACATGAGTTTAGGTTGACAAAGTGACAGGGTCAAGAGTGCTTTAGAAGTTTTGGGCCATTGCGGATCATTAAAGTAAATCATCTTTGTTGCATTTTCATAAGTTGTTGAACGATTTTTAACCTTTTCAGTTCCTTGTTTTTTTAAAAGGTTTTGCATTGACGGTATCGAACCAACTTTCTTATTCGGCAGATGTTGCCGTGATTGAATTTTGTGAGTAGGGACAAGGCAGGCAGCCAGCAAGGAAGAAAGCCAGTCCCACCAAGTATCAGGCAGATTGAGGAGGGCTTAGCAAAGCTCCAATTTTAGTAAAGAGACTTGCGGCAGAAAAAACAACAGCCAGGTATGCCCAAAAAAATTAGAAATGGCTTAGAAGCCAATACTTTGATAGACACGCGAGAACACAACTCTCTTCAATTAGGATGTTAATGTTAGAATTAAGGTATGAATTAGGTTTGAATCTTGTGCTTAAAATGTGATTCAAATATGGCTTTAAGCTTGTGCTGTTATAATTTTTTTACCGCGGCAGAGGATGCTTAGCTTTGTAGTGCTATTGACAAGCTTAGTCATGAAGCGTGGATATGAACTGTATGTAACCTTGATTTGTACATGTTTCTCTCCAGGTAAAACTAAAGCTTTTATAGGCTGTTGCTGCGTTGCATTAGGCGTTTGGAGGGAGCTTAGGGTTTGGAGGGAGCGCCATTGCGCTTCTGCTGCAAATACGTCAGGTATATTAAATATCAATCCTAAACCCGGAAAACAAAGTCAACATTAATTTTGAGTCGCGATGATCAGAGATCAAGAACTGAATCATAGATCATATAAGTCACTAGTCATCTTGATTCAAGATAAATGTCAATAGCAAAGATATAAAGCTAAGTACAGTAGGAGTTATACAATTAAATCCGTTAATGGAAGCCCGCCACAAGTTGCAAGACTATATGGTGAGCAGAGTAAATCTAGAAACAAGATAAATAAACAAGAAGGAAATGATTTTCAACTCAAGTTAGTAAAACTAACTTGTAGACTACTTACAATATAGGAATGGCGGAACAGATCGAACTCCTGAATACGCATCTTCAGCACTTCCAGATACCTGAAGAAAACTCAAAAGATTATGGAGACAAGCTTCTTCTCGGGATTACTGGGAATGGAAAGAGCCTAATATAGTCAGGTATTGGACAATCATCATTGTCCCAATGACCACCAATTTAAGTTTTATGATAGCATATGTAAAAAGTGAAGCAAACCTTCCAATGTCATTGACGGAGTCGATCAAAGAGGTCACAATGGGTCCAAAGGGAATTATCCTGGTTTGTTGCAAAATAACATATCCAGAGACAAAACATGATTACTTATTCTCCTATGTAGTGGATACAAAGAAGATGATCTTCTCAATCTCGGAGTATTATAATAGCCTCAGCAACAACAGCTTTCAAAACCTCCAAATAGCATTAGGGAAACAAATTGATGAGAAGCTTTGGTAGGGGAAGGACGGGCAGCAGTTGACAAAGAAAACACTTGCTTCAAGATTGAACACGCTCATCAAGAAATTTGAACACATGAAAGTGAGCCTGGCTGACAAAGCAAGACGAATGATTCCTCTCATTGTCGCTAGACAATATAGTAGTCTAGATGGGAGTCAAGGTTCCCTTGTTCTCACTACACCTGAAACAAGAAGAAGCCACACCCAAATGAAGCACATTGAGAGGTTCGAATGCTGGACACCATCTGATACTCCTCCAACAGGAGCGAAGACGCGCAGTAAGAAGGTTGTAGAAGAAGGAACTAAATCTATAGTTGGAGAGGACAGCATGGCCTGAGAGATCATAAACATACCTCAAGATCTCGGTGGTCGTCTTAAAGACATTGACTGTGAAGAGTCTTGCAAGACCTACGAGGAATATTGGTCCATCTGTACTAACTCATACATGCCCAACATAGGCCAAAAATTTGCGATTTCAATTGACCAACTTGAGACACCGCCTCATAACCTAAATATCCGAAGTCTTGAGGAGGGAGGGGTGAATAAGTGTCTAAACTTTTTGCTTAATATGCCCGATCCAGACAAAATGATGATGTTGTGCGTGATGCCACAGGACCAGACCAAGAAACCTGAGAAATTTGAAGGTGTATAGACTGGAAAATTTTGGATGGTTAATGGACAACATTGTGTCGAAGCTTCAAAGTGCATGCTGAAGATGAACAAAATCCCAAAGTCGAAGGCGGAGAACTTCAAGACATGGGAGTGCTTTGTTGTCTGGAATAAGGACAACAGAATAGTCCGGAGGATATCAGCATATTATAATAAAGTAAATAAATTTGCTAACTTCATGCCTACCTGGTCTACATACATTATTGCTTCCACATTCATTTGGACCAAAATGGAATCACCAACGCCCCCGAAGGAATCCACTAAGCTAAGGAAGACTCTTCCTCATGAGAAGCGGATGCTGAAAGATGTATGGAACCAGAAACTCTTTACAATTCTAATAATCATTTCCTAAAATCGACGTTCACTATATGGATTCATTGAGTTTATTATCTTTCAATTGTTTCAAGACACAGTTAGTGTCTGAGTTGAATGAGAATGTATATCCGGCTATTATCTTCTGTCATCGATTTCCAACCCAATAGCTGAATACTTTCCTTCTTGTTGGTTCTGCAGGATTTCAAAGATGCAATAAAGCTACGGTTTGCTATGATCAACATCAAGAAGAATCAAGGAGCTCTGAATCAAAAGAAAGAGAAGGACATTGACATCCACAATGAGATCAAGATAATCACTGCGAGCCAAAATGTCTACAATCTATGGAGTCAACTCATTTCCAACCAATCTCAAGGAGAGCTCATTGATCCCAATTTGCTTATGCGGTTCAAGAATAAAAAAAGGTTGGGATTCAGAGAAAGATGGAGTCCTCACTCGAGAGTTTTCAAATGGATTTGAAATTGTTTTAGAAGCAGATCTGAGGCTGGCCTTGCATTTCCTATCCAAGACAACTAATAGAACATACGTGCATCCAAAGGTTACCATGAAGTCAGTGAAGGCTATACTTCCAGATTGTTATGGCTCAAAAGACTAGCTTGAGCAATGCAAGTAGAAGCAAGCTATGTGAAAGCAACTCCACTTCTTGAAGCCAAGTTTGTGCTTGTTTGACAACGATGGAAACATGAAGAGGACCATGTAGAAGAAGTTCAAGTTGAACTACAATGTCACGAAGGCAACAAAGACACACTTCTAACTGCCCCCGAGGAGAGTTTCTTCTCATTCTCAAAAATGCCATCAAACAAGATCAAAAGCCTTGAAGAGTTGTCTCTTGTAGCAAAAGAATTTTTCACTATTTTCTTAGAGACTAAAGGAAGGTTTTCAAAGCCCATTGCTAAAACTCATTTTTGGCCATATGAGACAAGCAATGACGAACTAGGAAACTGGGGCCCAAATGTGTGGAACGAGTCCACAAAGTCCAGACTGAAAATGTCCATCATGGACTTCAGGCATGTCCCAGGTGTAATTAACAAGAAGAAGACAAGCAAGCAATACTACCTCACCTTTATGGAAGTCCTTGACAAAGCTGTCAATTCCAAGGTAACCAATCTAGAAGTTTGGTTATGGATCTGTGGAGAAAAAGGGGTTGAGTTGGACCTCCAAAATTACATCAAGACTTCAACATATGGGGCAATGTATTCTGTGCACTACGCCGAGTACATCCCTGCAGCCTTTGAACATATTAGAGACCTTCCTGAAAGAAGCAATGGAGCTAAAAATCCCATCTAGTTACTCTTCTTGGTGAAGAACAGCGCGGCCATGAAGACTAAAAAGATCTTAAGGACGTTTGAAGTCCTTCCCAAGTCAAGGCACAACACTTGTTGGCAAACATTTGAGGTCGATTATAGGCTGTATACCACGGAGTTTTGAATGGAGTTTTATTTGAAAAACATCATATTCATTAAAATGGGAGTTTTCCAGGGAAATGAGAGGTTTAGGAAGCACTAGAAACCATTAATTGAAGTGAAATTCTTCTCTATAAATACAAAATAAGCATTGCAATGACACATGAAGCACGCATATAGTAGCAAAATTGGCCAATACCACATAGTAATTACAAATTACATTGCAATTTATTGAAAGTATTTAATAAATGTACATATATTTCATCTATAAATGTACAATCACCATACAATGTTACATTTGTGTAATTAAATGACGTCATGAGCTGTTGCTATCTGTGTAGTAAAGTACATTATTTTTGGAGTCCGTGCTAGAGCCATTATCATAGAAGTCTATAGGAATGGTGATGTGTCCAATACAAATTCAAAAAATCATGTACTCCACTAGTTAGCACTACAGCAATAGCTCTTCAGCCAACAATAAAGACAAATTCAGGAAAGGAAAAGTACGGAAATCGTAGAACCAAACTCTACCATCTCCCTTGAGATGAATTTTTACACACTACATTGTAAAAAGTGCAGCCTATGAGAATCCTTCTCAAGTGTGGTGGAAGAGTTTGGTTCTACAAATTCTTTGCTCTTTCCTTCCTGGAGTTCGTCTCTGCTGTAGACTAAAGTGATTCAAACACATTGGTGCCGCCATCTTTTTGTGGATTACATTCTTCCAACATCCATTTCAAAGAATATGGTGTTCAAAGTTTGGTAATGTTCTAAAACATTTCAATATTTACATTCTCTTCAAGAGAACTACCCTATCAAACCTACAATAGCTATGAGTGTGTCCTATTCTTCAATTTTTCCAATGCTGCCAATAACTCAGGCCCTCGACTGTATCCATTCGACCCTAAAGTGATCCCTAGAGAATTGAACTTTGGCAAAATACGGCGGGTGGTGTTAGATGTCGAAGGCCGCTCTTCGTAATTTTAATTAGGAGGAGGGAGTTCACTCAAACTATTGGCGCGTATGGCAATGGACTTCTACAATATGACATCACCCTGCATGAACAAATGAAATCCAACATTACAGTGAGATTCCAAGACATATGGCAGATATTTGTAGAACACACCTTGCATTCCTAATTCCAAAGAGCAAAACCTTAACCTCGTGGGCAAGCACCACGCTTATTCCTTCCTCGTAAAGCTTTCTTGGAGTGACAACATTCATCTCCGGGCAATGGTGGGGCGAAGTCAATCCAAGACGCCGTTTGAGTGGAGAAGGCAACCACACTGCTTGAGGCCGCTTTCCTCCATTTGGAGGACTGTTGACAACCCCGTCATTGACGGGCTTTGTTGAAAAATCCATTGTCAACTGCGCGGTGGCCGCAGACAACATGATGTGTCCGAATCCGCCTTGCAATATGACAAACTGTCCAGAATCAAAGAAGAAATTAGCAGAAGCAGCACACTTGCTGCGGGAATCAATTAGAGGTACAAGTAGTAGCACGCAAAGAAGCCTAGAGACACAAATTAAAAACCATTGTTAAAACAATGTTTGTCTAGACACAAATATTACATACAGGCAACCCAATACAAAGTCATACCATAGTCCTTGTCATTGTGACTCCGACTCCTGATAGAATAACATACATAATTCTTCTACTTCCGCCTTCTTGTGTTGGGCTCTCTGAGATTCTTCAAAGATTGATGTATGATTGGGATTCCTCACATTCCACTTAGAAAATACGGTATTAGAGTCCTTGACGGCATCCATGAGCTCCCCATACTCAGTTGTGTCTTCTTTATTAAAGAGGTGCAAGCGCCCAAAAATATTATCTCTCCAAAAGGGGGACAATTCCAAGGGCCTGTCCAAGTGCAAGCGTTGGATATAGGGCAAAAGATGATCTATGAGGATCCCATTTGGTGTTCTATCACCCACATGTGACCATGGCTCAAAGAGGATCACATTCTTTGGGTGATTAACTACGTGCTTTGCAGGACTGTCGTCCACTATGACTGTATTTTTTGTCGAGAACATTGAGTCGCTCATTTAGAACAACTTCTCTAGCGATTTCAAGAACAAGTCCTTGTTTGTCCCCTTAACCTTGTAGTTGCCTATCTTCCCATATCTGGTCTTGCACTTCAGCATGTTGGATTGCTCTTGTCCGAAGACATGTAATGGCAGATCTAAGCTTTTGAAGAGATAATTGTACACTTGCATGGCTAAGGACCTCTTCATAGAGCTCCACACGGACAAGATCACGACCTTCGACAACTCTCGAATAACAATAAGGCAGTAGGGCCAAATTGTGACTTTCTTGACCCCATAGATGAACATTTCTAAGTCTGGAAAAACTTCATCAGGTTTGGAGTATCTTCCTTCCCTCATATAATACCTCTTATCCTCACAGACGCATAGAACCCCATTCAAATCTAGGACAACATGGAGCCATTTTTGAGTCACCCTAAACGTGAATGGGGAGAGGACTCAGTCCTCTGCCTCACCTCTCAAAACACATGCCTCACTGCTAACCTGCTCAGGAATTACAGCAAAATGTGCAAACAGTTAAACTAGGGCACTGTCTAGCACATTTTGAGTACTAAAGAAAAGAATGAAAGAAAAACTAGTTGCACTGTAAAAGAGGGAAAACTTTGAGAGATTGAAGCACCATTACTAGAACCATTACAAATAAAAAATGCATGAGTATTTACGGGATCCGCGTCAACCGCAATGAGAGAATTAGAGCACACGTCAACCAATGTCTCAGAAGCAGGGATATCCAAATCTAGAAGTGCCTTGTTAGGAATATCTTCATCGACGATCTCCTTCGTAGCCTCAGGAACACCATCCATAGCCACTTCCAAACTAGGCAAAGAAAGACGGACTGCATCTAAATCTAAAAGCAAATCATCATAAGGGCATAATGACTCATTGCAGACACGATCCGGACAAGACTCAAGAGCAGATTCAAATGCAGCAGAGGAAGTCTAGGGGGGAGCATTGTGGACAATGATTGGGCTTGTGGTCTGGGCTAGAGGAGCAGATTGGAATGTAGCAGAGGAGGTCTGTGCTTGTAAAATATTTACAAGAGAAATATTTTATAAGGAAAAAGTTTATTACCAAATCTCATTAAGAGGAAAAATTTACATATTGCACACATTATCAAAAAAAGCTCCTGAGTTCTCAACCACCTATCTAGCTACAACTGCGCAGCAAATTCATGGAATGGACGAAAACTAGGAAGCAAATTCAACTCGGGTCGAGTTGAACTGTGGGCAAGAGAGGTCACCAAAAACAACCTGCAGGTTCCTCAATCATGAGGTCCTGGGACTGATCTTGGTCGGCTGCACTCTCGTCTTGAGTCGGGCCAACCAACTTTTCTTCTTGGATCTCCTCAACCAACGTCTCCTCTTGCGTCAACTCGATCACTGCTTGTAGGACCTCAAGAGCAGAGTCCGGCGTTTGAGTGTCAGGAGTTCCCTGCAAAGTCGTTGCTGTCTGCGATGGGTTTGCGGACCTTTGAGGAACTTGTTTTGCACTATCTCCTGACCCGTGCAGTTGTTCGTCCAAGAGAAGCTGTTGGCCGGGAGAGATCTGTGGCATTCTCATTTGAAGTGGTACGAGGTTCTGAGAATGCATTTTGGAGAAGACCGCTTGTGCTATGCGCACCATCAAAATCTTCATGTCCTCTTTGTCCTCCACACGCTGCCTCTTCCTTTCGTCACGTTCCTCCATAAGTATCCTTACCAGTTGGGACACCTCTGACTCCTTCTCTGGAGATTCCTCCTTGGTCCTCTTCTAGGGATCGCGCTTCTTGGAGATCGGAGTCACGGCCCGCCTGTCCCTAGTCGAGGCCAAAGACCCCCAACAAATAGGTGTGCTGGATTAGGGAGGATCGACCACCTCAAGGGAATCTTGTTCACTTCTCGGAACTAACCATTCCAAGGGATCCATCCAGCCAGTTCTCCTTGTCACCCCCTCTTCCTCCAGATTCATGATATCATCTTCTTGCTCTTCTTCCTGCTTTCTTCTTCCTCCTCCTCCTCCTCCTCCTCCTCCTTGACTACCTCCTTTTTCTTCCTTGAGGACGATGCTTCTTTAGAGCCTATTGTGGGGTACTCCTCCTCATCGACGAAGTAGCTGGTGTCAAGGAAATTGTTCTTGTCCATATTGTTGGAGACCAAAGACCAAGTTCATATACTTGTTACTGAAATCCATGTTTTCAATGTCGAAATGATCCACTGAATACATTTGCTTGACCAACAGGAGGAGGAGTGTCGCAGCATAAGGCAAGCAAATTCCTAGTTATACTACCAAAAACCACTTTAAAGTATAGCAAAGTGACTCTAAAGATCAAATCCACGAGATTCTGTGAAGTATCTAGCCTTATTTGGTCTCTAAGCTAAGTCAGTACCTATATTTCCTCTTCTGGTCTTGACACCACAACCGAAAACAGAACAACACCGAAAACTACAATCAAACCCTCTTCTCCTTTCCCGATCCGGCCAACTTTCCGATCCGGTCTAATCAACTAACATGTGCTCTTATTCCCATCCAATTTAGTTTTACCTCTGTTTCACCATCAGAGGGTTTGCCCCTTGCTTTTGAGAGTGGCAGGCCTACCGCTCCTTTCGTGACTTATAGTGGCTGAAGACCCACTTCTCTATTCTTCAATTTCCTATACTAATCCGGATCCGATTTAATCCTTCACAGCAATCTAGAGAACTCTCTGGATTACCGGTCACACAAAGACCCCCCGTACGATCCTTTCATACTACAACGACCTTAGCGCCACGTTCCGTCTGTACGAAGGCAGGCGGTTGCAAGTGAATCCGTCCGTTCCAACATCAACTACAGTCCTTCCTTTTGCCAACTAGGGCGGCGAGATCTCTCAGGAGATTGGACACTCAACCAGATTTCCCACCCAGGAGTTCTAGCGCGACTAAGGAATCCCTCCCTATCCGCCTAGCATAACAACGGCTCTCTCGCCCGGAATCCCAAACCTTAGAAATGCTGAGGAACTGAAATCCACTCCCAACTCTTTTACAACCCGCTCACTTACACATAAGATCAAAATAAGAACACCAAAGGGAGAAATCACACCCGCACAAGCATGCGCCTTCCTAACTCCTCACCACACAACCCTGCCACACACGGGAGAGACATGCAACAAGAGGCCAAGAGAAGACATATACAACATTTGGGCGAAAAGACTCGCAGCTCCCAAGCAGGGGCTGACTTATATACAACTTGATTACAAGGCAAAAAGGCCCCGGAAATCCGCGCGGGACATCCGAGTCCAATCCTAACCGGCCAGACCGGGTCAACATTCGATCCGGTCCTAACTATCTTACAAACATTACATTCCTACCTACCTACCTACTCTCCAACTCCCCCACCCAGCATAGGACTCTTGGGTTCCGCAGGCAGTTGGTTGAAAACTTCAGTCAGGTTCCTGCTCCGCTCCCCGGCAGCAGAATCCAGAAGATCTGATCTTGGCAATGAATCCAGATGAGTTGGTTGCCCAGGCCCAGGCCTTCGGTGACTCTTTCTTGACTCAAGCGTCTGATCCTTGGGCTCCCTTGGATTCGATCCTCCGGCTGGGAACAAATCCGGTAGCGAGTGGTCCGAGAGTTGGATCTCCCGTGAGTACATGGACCCATTCAGCTTCCGGTTGCTGATGTCCATCCAATTGGCTGCCTCCCTGGCCGCCACCAATGATGCTTCCACTTGATCGATGAAGTCAGTCAGGATCTGAACTATCCGGGAACCGGATACCTTCTTCTCCTCATGCACCCCTTTGTCAAAGAATTCCGCCTTGACTGCGATGGATCCGGATTCTCCGAGAGTGGCCTTCATAGACTCGGACACCTTCCGGGTTGCTTTCGCCATTTCCCGAACTGCAGCTTTGTCCTCTCTGAGGGCTACCATCTTGGCCTTCAGAGTGTTGACTTCCTCCTGAAGGCGACGAATCTCTGCCTCTTGCTTCCTGTGCTCATCCGGATTAGACAAATACTGGGCCACCTTACCCGATAGCTTACTATTCCCCCCGGTGCACCCACCAGCTCTCCAACACTAGCGAGGATCCCTCTCTTGCCCTCCCAATCTGCTTGTATCCCGCACAAAATTACAATCAACTGATTGAACGGGTCGGTCGGGTCTTCGAAATCCAGCATCTCCACATCCGGTCCCTGTTCTGGAGTCGACCGGTTGGTATAAGGGGTTCCTCTCTTGCAAGGAGGCATCGTCTTCATCCGCTTCCTCGTCTGGAGGTGCTCCTCTTTGTCTTCTTCTTCTCGAGTTCGGATCCGGTTGGATATTCCGGCTTGTCATTCGAACCCGACTCTCCGTACTTCAGGATAGACTCCTAAAAGTTCCATGTTTTCTCCTTCGTATCCGTGAGGAGTTGGTTGCGATGGTAGAGGTGGAAGAGATAGGGACTCAAAGGAGTGGCCCTACTCTTTCCGATCCTCGTCACCAGCTGGGACACCAGATCGGAAAAGATCCGGGCCTAGTTTACCTTCCGTTCCCCGCTCAAGGAACCAAAAATCGTGTTGCCGATGGTCATCATCACCCTTGTCGGCTTCTCTGGGTGGACGATCGGAACCAGGAACTGCAAAAGGTTGCGATGCCGGTCGCTCTTGCAATCCGCGACCGCATATCCATCTTTGTTGCTCGGCTCTCTATGAAACTTGTCATGGATGAACTTGTCTTTCCGTCCAGCCATGCCGGAACCTCCCATCCGGAAGTTGTAAACTTCCCTCCACCTCTCTTCTTTCCATTCGGTCGGGCGGTCTCGGAGCGTGTTGTCGAACTCATTCGATACCTTATACTTCAGCTCTCTCACCATCCGCTCCTCCCTAAACCCCTAGGGTTTACCATCAACACCAGACAACCCATCGCGTTGAGATCGTCCATGAGCTCGGTCCTTGCCGGTTCCGTGGTTCGGATGACCGGAACAACTTTCCGGAGCTTGACGTCGGAGGAGGAAGTGGGCTCTCTCGGTTTGCTCTTACGCAGTTGAGGCATGGACACGAACGGCTAACTGGACCCTTCCCGATCGCTACCTCACTCTCTCCTAGCCGCACGTCCCATTCCTCACTTCCTCTCGTCCGATCTCAACCGGAAGACAACACAAAACCTGCAACCCACACAATTTTTACCTCTCCTACACACTCTGACGCACCTGGCCTAAAGTTCACACACACACAATGGCTCTGGCGCAGACAGAGGCGTAAAAACGCTCAAGGTCAGCTCTAGAACTCGAGGGAAATAAAGGAGTGAAAATGGGGACGACCAGCCTTTATATAGTCCCAGGACCCCTGGCTAGTCATCATGACCTTTTCCAGTCCGATCCGGTCCATATCAATCCGGTTCAACTCTAATCCAATCTGAGGTGAGATTTGGATGTAATTCCGCTCCTAAATGCTAACATTCTGATCAGATCAAATCCAATTTTCTCCTTACTGGATTAGCATTGTCTATCTTCAGTCTTCTTCTGCCCCTCTAACAGTGTCCGGATCCTATTTACCTGTTTCCGTTCCAACATTTAGGTAAGCAAAGGAAAACCAAAAATCTGGTTGCGACAAGGAGTCAGATGTTTGTTCAAGTCGATACAACTTGAACATCAAAATATATAAAGGAAGAAGGCATGCTAGAAAATGCAATATGCCGAAAGAGGAATTCAAGTCGGTTTGACTTAAATTGAAAATAGATTCAATCATAAGTAATCTAGCAAAGTATTAATTTGCAGACAAATTCAATGACTCACCCATGTAGCGTATACAAATTTTCCGCCAACAAAGAATGAGACAACATCATCTCTCTCTTCATAGAAGAGATTCAAGACTGTGATATAGAACTCCATTTGGAGTTTGATATTGTACATGCAATACCCCAGCTTAGAGTACTATCCTGCCTTCTCCCACTTCGGGAGTTTTGCGGCCGTGAACTTCCGAGGAATGGTTTTTGACTTCGGTTTGGAGCCCCGCTTCACCAAAAAAATGAGGTGCACAAGTGCCTTCATGCGAGCCAAATTGGCCGGCAGGTCTTCCAGACGTTCCACTAGAGCAGGTCTGTACTCAACAAAATGAGGCGTGTATTTTGTCCTGAAGACACCACCCCTCACTTCTAATCTCAAGGCATTGTCGACCTCCTTGTCACCGCAAATCCACAGCCAAACCTGAGGGTCTGTGACGGCCGGATCCTTACAAGTCTTCAGCTTCTCTAGGAAGTTGTTGAAGTACAAAGCATCAGGGGAGTCCATGTTCTTAGTGATCACTCCCGAGATATTCCGGAAGTCAATAATCGCCAGCTTCAGCAAGTCCTTCATGCCTTCATCCTACATACCTTGCGGCTATTCATCGAACTTGTCATTCGGCACGTTGTAGGGCCTCTTGTATTTCCCCTTGCTTTTGAAGAAGACCTTAAAAAACTCTGCGGCGAAGGGGGAGAGCTCTCAAGCAGTCTTATTCTTGTTAGCAAGCCTCTTCACCTGGGAAAAGAAACTCTCTCTTGGACCAATGAGGAGAAGCTCCTTCGTGGCTTTTGTAATTTTGTAATCACGTTTGAAGGCCTTCCTCTGACTCACCTTGTAATTCCCTTTGTTGTTGAAGAATCCCAGGCGCCGGTGCTCTAAATACAGGTATTTCCTAGCTGTCTGCTTCCTCTTATTGTGCTCCAATCAATCCTTTGTGCTATAGCAATCTTTGACAGCAGCGTGGGGTTTCTTGAAGGTCACTTATGGGTGAGTGAGCTCCCGTCAAGGCAATCTGTTCAGAAGGTGCAACACCAACTTCCTCAGGTCACACTCCTGTGTATTCCCGAGCCACTTAAGAAACTCGCGGCTAATTATCCCATCCCTCTCCAATCCCAGGACTTTGAGTCCTTGAATGCAAATCTGGTCTCTGGATCCATCAGAAGCCCATGTGTTTGCCCGGATATGACCTCCTTCCAGAGCTCCTGGATAGCATCCGGCAACGTTATGAGTTTAATCTTGTTGTGGATGGCCAGTGTCTCTTTTTTTTTAGATTTAAACTGGCTTTGGGACTTCTTCACGTCGATTATCGCAAAGCGAAGCTTTATGGCGGCGTGGAAGTCCTGAACAATCAGAGGAGATGATGATTAGCAAGCGCAAACGTGAATTAAGTTGACTCAAGTTGATGCAAACATCATCATGAATACAATATGGAGATCGATGTTTGCATATGCATTCAAGTCATCTTGAGTTGAATGATAACTTACCGCCCACTTCTTTGCCAACATGGCATCCCTGGGCGTCTTAGCCTTTTGCAGAAGAACCTTCCCTAGCTTGATTGCGTCTTTGGGAGGTGGAGGCCTTCCAAGAGAAAGCTAGACGTGCTTGGCGCTAATGATATTCGTCGCCCATGTTTGTTGGAAGTTTTGCAAATGGTTGACGCAATTGTAGTACGCCGATATTTTCCTTATGATAGCAGCGTCCTTGTTCCAAACCATAAAGCAGTCCCACTCCTAAAAAATGCTCGAACTTCTTTTTGGCCTCCTTTATTTTCTTCATGCATTTTCTAGCCTCGATGCTATGTTGCCCATTCACCATCCAGAACTTCCCGGATTGTATGTCTTTGAAGTCCTCAGGTACAGCTGTGAGATCTTGGGGCATAGCGCACAGTGTCATTTTCTGAGTCGGGTTGGGCATCTCAAGGTAAAAGTTCAGAGTGTCAATGATCCCTTTCTTCTCGAGTTCCTGGACGTTAAGGTCTCATGGAGGTGTCTCCAACAGCTCGATAGGGATGGTAAATTTCTTGAGAGTTCCAAAGATGTAAGAGCTCATACACAATGCCCAGTGATCCTCCCACACCTTTCTCGATTCTTCAAAATTTATATTCTCTTGTACCCCGTGTGCATCCTTGGCAGCCCGGTTAGCTTGGAGGCTATGCTATCTGCTTTGATTGGCTCTCTCTTTGGCTCTCTCCTCAACTTCAGCCTTTGCACAAGCCCTGGTTGCCTTCATTGGGCTACCGGACGGGGACAACCAGGCGTTTACGGGTGTTGTCTTCCTCTTTGTCTTACTGCAGCCCGTGTCCATAGTGACCACTACAAGGGACCCATGACTACCACCCGCTTTGCTGTACTACCTGGTTATGGACGTGGGCGCCATATTCCTGGCTATGTCCTTGATCATCCTCTTGGTTACATTATTCAACCTCGACATTAGGGTCTTTGCTGGGAGGGGTCCATCAATCTTGGAGACCTGCCTCGTCTTCTCAATGTGTTCAATTATATTTTTTTGGGGCCCTATGTATGGTGTATTGTTCAGGTTTCTTTTAGTCGCTGAAATCAAAAACGTTATGTCTGTAGAGGGTATGATGTAGGAGAATGCATACTCCTTCTTCTGGTCGGACTGAATGGTTTTGCAGGAAACAACGACGAGGTGGTTGTCAGGTCCCACGTTGACTTCTCTTACAGCTTCATAGAGGGTAACTGGAAGCGTGGGTTGGCACTTCTTATACTTTGTCATGAAACTGAGATGCCCTGAAGCTGGGGTGAGGATCACGCTCTAGTACTCCACTTCTTTTGGGTCCTTCCATGTCCATCACTCCCCAAGGACGAGCTCATTGCCATACTCTTCTGGGTTCTCGTCACTTTCAATCAGGAACCTCCTAAAGTTCATCTAGAGAAGACTGCTCTGCTCTTCCATTCCTAGATTTTAGAATATCCATTAGTGAAGTTCAAGTCGAATCAACTTGAACATTAATATTGAAACTAATACTCCTCCCTCGTTTCGCGCCAATTCCCCACGTAACATTATTGTATGTTCTAGTTACCGCTAACCTTGCCCTTCAAGTCAAATAGACTTGAATTCTAGTTTCATCTACTTCTGGACAGTACTACTCTTAATCAAGTCGATCCAATTTGAATGAGTGGTTTTTGGCACCAGTTTTAGCATTTCTGTGGGTCTTCTTTTTTTTAGTTCTCTCCCCCCGCAATTCAAGTTGTGTCAACTTGATTCTATCTCAGGTGCCCTTTACTCTCTTGTAGTCTAGCCAGCACGTCCGCTCTTTTAGTTCTCTGTACCTACTTCAATTCATGTCGTATCGACTTGAATTTGTTTGTGTCATCTATATCAACCTGACTCAACTTAAGTATAATCTTCTTTTGCTCAGGGATTAAGTCGATTCAAGTTGAACATCTACTCCATTTGATTTGATTGATCCTTTTTATCATTATTTTTCTGCATGAACTATGTTACTGCCGGTGTTTGTTCAAGTCGGGTTGAGTTGAATTCATGGTGTCTAAACTCTACATTCAAGTTGAATCGACTTGAATATGGTTTCTAGCAGATTTTGATTCTTTCCCGGCGTGGCTTGTTTTATTGAGTTGATCATCTGCTAATTCAACTCGATTTGAGTTCACTAGCAGTTGTATTTATATGTTTTTGTACTAGGATCAAGTTGAATCGGTACCGATTTGAATTGTCATTGACTTAGATGTATTTGGGCTTTTAGTGCTGTCAACTTGAATTCTTCTGGAGCAGGTTCTAATACTAGTGGTTTTGAGATTTAGAGTTTATGTTATTCTCTGACACAGACAACATCCTAAACCTCGGTTGATACTACAATGACAGACAATTGCGAACAAACAACAACATTCAGAGCAGCACCACCAAATCCTAAACCAAAGAGAAATGATAACCACAACTTCAGCTGGGCCATTCAAGTCCATGCCAAAGCAACCTAGAAGCAATCAAATAAGAAAACAATGAAAAATAATTTGAAAAAGACATATTTGAATGAACATGCACACAAACATTGATAGTTAAACGACCACATACAAGAAATAGAAAAGTAAATCATACCTGATCGCTGAGAAGTCCTCTTCCAAGTCCTAGAGCTTCCGTTCTCAGAACTGCATCACATCAAAGTCTTGAAGCTTGGCGGCAAAACAAAATCTTCAAAACTTGGAAAAGCAATGCTCACAGACACTCACAGACACACTGTCATCACACAAAATGTCACTCCAACAACCACTCAGACAAGCCGTCATTCACAAAACAAGACAAGAGAGTCAACACATTGTCACTCACAAAACGAGACACAAGTTAGCACTATCAAACTCGCCAGACACACCGTCAGTCAAAAACTCGGCACTCTCAAACTCGCCACTCACTAGATTAGGGCACTTACTGATAGTCACTCTCCCAAAACACTTGCCATTCAGGAAAAAAAACCAACCCTTAGAAACACCTGACCTCACAAACAATTGCCACTCAAAAAAAAAAAAGAATCAGAAACACCCGCAATCCTAAACCGTCACACAAATAATTTGCAAGAGATAAACACACTCTCAAAAACAGAAATTTTGTGCACTCTCACAAACACACACTAACAAAAAAACCGCTCTCACTAGTTGTGACTACCATCAAAGAAACCTAACCCTATAAACTCCAGAGTCCCTACGTAGAAAAAACAACAATACCAAAGGTCAAATTGGCAAGCGCTGGGGAATCCAGAGAAGAATCAAAGCTTCACCCGCGACCCTAAATCTTCACACAAACAATTTGCAAGAGATGAAAACACTCTCAAAAACAGAAATTTTGTGCACTCTCAGAAAAAAAACCTCACAAAAAACCTGCTCACTTGCCATAACTGCCATGAGAAGAACCTCACCCTACGAACTCCAGAGTCGCAGCGTAGAAAAAACAGCAATACCGAAGGTCAAATTGGCAAGCGCTGGGGAATACAGAGAAGAATCAAAGCTTCAAATGGGCTTCAACAAGGGGGGCGTCAATTGCATCGTTGCAGAATTTTCTGATTGAAATGCAGTGGCTCCTCCTTAGAAACACCCGCCACTCAGAAAACCCGCTCTCACTCACCACACAGCACAATGCTTGCAGATAGCATGATGCTCTCAGACACTTGCTCTTCCAACACGATGCTCGCAGACAATCAGGAAATTGAGGGAGCTAGGGAGACCAGCGAGAGTGATGACCTGGCTCCAGGATCCCTAAGACCGTACTCCGGAATCTATGCCCGTGACCTGACTTCTATACCCGTGCAGCTTAAAATCCTAATCCACAGTACTTTCTCAACACTTGTCACTCTATGAGCCGGCCAAGGCCCAAGTGGGTTTTGATTTTCATAGTATATATTTTTCTTTTTAATGGAAATTTAATGCATTTTATGAATTCCAAAGAGATGCTCTATATATTCACAACTTGTCTTATTTTTTTCCCATTCCAACGTGCACTATTTTCTAAACTTAGGAGATTTCATTTTTATAAAGTATAAGCAAGGGCCCATGAATTTTGGGTTACATAGAAGATTAAAAAGAAAAAATAACTTTCATGTGCACCTGGATTCTAAAGTGATGCTCTAAATATTCACAATTTGTACATTTTCTTTCCCATTCCAACATGCATCACAGGAAGAACAGAAGGTCAATATTAGGGGGGGGGGGGAATAGTTTTTTCAATGTGTAACTACGCTCCCTAGCCTGAAATTTTTATTTTAAGTAAGATTTCGGGGAGGTAAAGTTCCACAGTGGAAAAAATACCCCCCTCCCGGTATTGAACTCCCGTTCTTCCTGTAAATTATTTTTCAAATTTGGAAATACTAGTTCTATAAAATTCAAGGCAGGACCCTTGAATTGTAAATTACGTAGTAGATTTTAAAAAACCAAGCGTAACTTTTATACGCCCATGAATTCCAAATTGATTCTCTCAATGTTTACAACTTGTACAACTTTATTGAAATACATGGCAAGGTCTATGAAATTTGGGTTATGTACTAGTAGATTAAGAAAAAAAAGCGTAAATTTCATGCACCTATAAATTTGAAATTGATGCTATAAATGTTCACAACTTGTACATTTTAAATGCTAATTCTTTCTTGTACAAATTCTATAAGTTTTAGAGCTTGAAGTCCAAAAAGTCCAGTACATGGTTTAGAATTTATTTCTTGTCATTCCCATAGCAAAGAAATTAAAATATTATGAAACCAAAAAACTAATGGATTAGTATTCTTTGGAATATTTACATGGTCTATGTTTTAAAAAGAAAATTTACAAACATATTCTATGAGTTTTGATGGTTCCTTAGAAGATAATTCACTTCATTTCAATTTTTTCTTCATAAACCCAATGAAGGAGACAAAATGAGCATGAATGTAGTATGCCAATTGTTTTTTCAACTTTGGAATAATTAGAACTTCCAAATTTAAAATAAAATATATTTCACGTACAATTTCCATTAAGTAACCTTGCAAGTTGGGGGCCTTAAAGTTACATAGTATGTGGATGAGGCAAAAAAATTTATCCCCTTAGGATAATACACAAACTAAATGTAAGTTGCTAACACACGAACTACATGCAAGTTCCTGACATGAACTTCCTGGATGAACAAAATTAGAGACGTACTTTTATTTTATTTCAATTGTGGAGACGGCATGAAGCACTCAATTTTTTTGGTAGTAATGTTGGAAAGCCATCAGTAAGGAGGGGTGCACGAGCTTTTGTCTGATGGCATTTGGATCTAAAACCTTGAAAGAATTTTAATTCGAAATTTTTTATTAACTAAAGAAATTCCAAATTAGTTTTAATTTTCATTTAGTTATGGGACACTGCTTACTAACCCAAACCCTGAACCCAAAATTTTTTATTTGAATAGTCCATGTGTAAAAAATCCTTGAACCCTGAATCGTGAACCGTGAACCCTAAACCCCAAACCCTAAGAACCGTAAATCCTAAATCCTAAACCCAAATAATATGAGTCTTGAAAGCTTTGCTCTCTTTGTTATTTTTCTTTTTTTAATGCATTGTTCATTTGTTTGGAAATGTTGGTATGACATGAAATCTATCTCAGAAAATCCAGAAAAGTTATGACATTTGTTCTCACATTAGAGATTCTAACATTAGTTCTGGAAGTGGCAGTTCCTAAACCACCCCTATTAAATGATATCATTTGTAAAAGCTGGAAAATAAAGCATGCACTCCATTTAAGTACGTTGACTTTGGATTTCCTCAAAAACTCCGCGCCTTTAGCCTATCCTTCATTCTTTTGTTGATTTGTCTACCAACCTTTTCAACAATAATAGTATACAAGGAGAATGTAAAGAATGTACAGATTTAGTGAATGCCCCTCGAATTCTGCGCGGACCTTTTTTGACGGTGTGGTCATGGAGTTCCGTCTGAAATTCCCGCAATACTTTTCACACCGTCCTATCACAATTTTGGCTACCTTGCTTTTGCCTCTCTCTTCTCAGTTGATGCATTCCGAAACTCATTTCTCCAGCGCTCATTTGTCGCGGAGGTGGACCGATACTTAACCATCCACTTTGTTTCCGCCGTTGTGTGATAGTCCGGCGTGATTTTGCGCAAGCTTTTCATTTTTCAGTACTCAGTCCGTGCTTTACTAGTGCGCTCTTT
The DNA here is from genome assembly GCA_963969595.1 of Neckera pumila. Classification (NCBI taxonomy): domain Eukaryota; kingdom Viridiplantae; phylum Streptophyta; class Bryopsida; order Hypnales; family Neckeraceae; genus Neckera; species Neckera pumila. Next base: position 7,294,983 of record OZ018418.1, read on the forward strand.
TGTCTATATGATCTTGCACTTGCGTTCAGTGGACTCTTTTCTTTTGTAAAGTTGATGTTATTCGAGCAGTTGTCCTTGAGTTACACAAATTTGGTATCCAAACGGAGCAATTTCATGATTTATGTTGCCTCTTAGGATTGTGGGCTCTTTGGAAGGCACTATTGACATTAAGATGCATAACCCCAGCAATTGCATGTTCTGAATATCTTTGACCAACTTTACTGTTAGTGCATTACAATGTTGCCCATCGCTTCCGCAGGACACACAGTTTCAATTATATTGCGTTCTTGACAATTTTACAGTGAATGTTCAATTGCATATTGTATAGTGATGGGTGTTTTTTATAATGTCAATTTGAAAATTATGACTCCCATATGATTTAGAATCAGTATCGTTTTTTGATTGTGTGAATGGATGACAAGGTGATGCTCCCGACTTTTATGTCGTAAATCCCGAAATGGTCCATGTGTGTACCTTCTGAAATATAATCAATTTGATTCGACTTAAACGTATCAAAGATGAACGAGATATATGAATAATAAACTAGTCCTTTCAACTCAAGCCGAGTTGAATATTTATACAGGAATAACTAATATAGGTGAATACTTATATAGGATTAACTGATACTGGAATATCTGATACAGGAACAATTTATTCAACTTGAGGCAAGTTGAAGAGATAAGATCTTCTCTGATATCTAGATGATGCTTGTAGACATGAAATTATGAACTCAAACCGACTTGAATACCAGCATGAAGAACCACTGGGCAAACCTGCAGTCAGCGTAGTCTCTTCAACTTGATGCAAGTTGAATGTCCTAGTGAGGGATTTTTTAGTATTTGTATTCTAGATATTTGATGTCAATATAACCCGATATGCTTTTCTGTGGTACTAGACAACCATATTATTATTCCAACATTAGTTCTATTAGAGTTCTCCTAATTCAAGTTGACTCGACTTGAACAATGGCTGGCAGCAACTTGTGCTCTTATTTGTGTATGGTACAGACTAGATTATACATTTAGACTTGTTCAACTCGGTTCGAGTTGACCGTCTTGATACATGTTGAACATCCTAGTAGACGTGGATTCTGAACCTATTGTACTGTTATGGTTTTGTTATTGATACCCTTTGATTTTTCATATATGGATGTTTCTCATTCTGTAGTCATTTTGTAGAACTTATTCAAGTCAACTCAAGTTGAAGCCTGTTTACGTTTTTTGATCATCCTCTGTTGCTTGTGCAGACATTATAGGTGTCATTGGGTCTTCCTGTACAGGATTACTCCTCTGATGAAGACGACGATCACAATGTCCCTGAGGAAGTTGTGGATATTCCTGACTGTGAAGGCATCCCGCAATGTCTGTGGATCACGAAGGTTGTGATGCAGCACAACGCGGCTGGTGTTCCAGTGGCGGAGGGAATTTGTCACAGTGTGAACTCAGACCTCGTCATAGGTGTTGACGGTCCCCTTGGAGATTCCCTTGTTGTGATCCAAACCTCGAAGTCTCTGCTTATTGCGGAGGTTCCGGATGAATGGAGATACTTTCTCCGTGCCTGGCCCATTCATCTCGTGCACTTGAATGGGTCAAGTCTCCAGGATAATGGAGTTTGTGGCGATTACAACCGTTGGCAAACAAGCATGTCGCAGCTGTCCTCTTTAGGGACCAAACCAAATGCAAGTGTTGTCAGAACTCCTCCTCTACAGACTTGTATGAAGGCTAAGACATTACTCACGCAAGCGTCAATCAGTTCTGTTTCAAGCCAAACTTGTTGCTCAAAAAATTGTGTTCAGCCATTTCCAAGGGAGAAGATTCGGGCATTCCGAGAACGGATGTATCAGAACTCCACATTCGAATTCCAGTACCACATGAAGTTGGACGTACATCAATAGATCCATCGGAATGGTGAAGGCAAGAGGGTGGTCACTGTTGACGAGATTGACGTTTGTTTGGTGGCATAGAGGCATAATTCGGGCGTTCCAGAATCCACCTTTCATCGATTTCAAGGGTACGTTGCCAAAGGTGTACATGCTCAGCATCACAGTTATTTTGGGGACAATGAAGCCTCAAAAACATACGCTACAAGCAACCACGACGTTGAAGTGCGTGCTAGAGAAGTCGACGAACCTTATGCCACATTGCACATATACTCTTCCTTCTAGAGAGAAAGTAGTGTCTATGGTGTTGCCGGCAATGTTCACATGGAAGGAGACTATTCCGTGGTCAACACGGCAAATGTTGTGTTTGGGTTGAAGAAAGTCTCAGCTTCCAATATCAGCAAGATCGGGAAGTTGAACTTCCTTGCATACAGTGCCAAGAAGCCCGGAGACAATTTTGCACAATGCTTGAAATGTGATAGGTTGCAGACTCTGAGGAGAACCGCCGTTGGTGCCTTACAACAGAAATGGATCCGTCTCTTAGAGAAACATTTGGCTACAGCTTGGGCACACCGAGACCAGTATTATGCAAATTGCTATAGGTTGACTGCCTACCCTCACAAGAGCTTGACGATCATGCATGACAAAATGGATCATGCAAAACGGCTTCCTTTGTCTTCTCGCACAAAAGCAAGCAGCTTGATAGACTCATGAAGTTGCTGGTGTCTATGACATGAATGATTGCTCACGGGCACGGTGATGTGCGTTATACACATTACAGTCTTGATATCTTTTTGCACAACTCCAACTACACGATGGGGTCATTAGCAAAGTTGTTGCGGGACCTGGAATTGCTGCCAAAGTATTCATCTCAAGAACTATTTGTTGGAGGGGGCTCTGCTCCTTTATTTCACGAAATACTGCAAAGGGCTGATATGTGCAAGTCATTGCTATGGCCGACTTCGGAAGTTGTAATTCCAGCGCCTCTCCTTCCTTCGGTTCTCAACGTTCAAATGGACAATGCCACGAGAGACAACAAGAATAGATTTGTGTTTGCATTTTGGTCCCTTCTTGTTGCTAAGAAGATCTTTTGTGAGGTTTATGTGAGTTTCATGTTGGTTGGTCACATGCATGATGACATTGATGCATTCTTTGGGAGATGGAGTATGCAATTGAAGAAAGAGAACTTCCCGACCATCCCATCCCTCATGAAGTCCTTCATGGATGTTGATTCTGTGCCTACAATTCCTCACCTTATTGAGGAGGTGCTAGATTTCAAAGCCTTCATAGAAGGCTCGCTTTTGGATGGAGACAAATTACTTTGTAGCCATATAAAGGCGCAATAATTCAAGTTTTATCTAAATGCCGCGGGTGTCCCCATCATGAAGTACAAGCGTTACTACACGGATAGTGATTGGCTCCCAGAGGAAGGTGGGGGAATCAAGTTGTGGCGGGAGGATTCTGAAGGACAGAGCTTGTGGCCTCGTAGAGAGCCATTGCCTGTTGTCCACCTTCCAGTGTGCAACGTGGACGACATTTACAAGGGGTTGTCTGGATTCATCAAAATATTGGAAGGCATTATATAATGAAGACGGAAGTAGGGAGTATCAAAGACGGTTCAAGCATTTGGTGTTCTATTGGCGGGCGGTGAATGTAGCCTTGAAGGACACAATTGAACTGTCCTAAGCGTTGAAAGATGGCTTTTGGCCTTATTTGCAAATCGAAGCAACGGAGGAAGACAAACTTGATGAAGATGGTGAAGTTTGCGAGGAATTTGCTGAGGATGATGCCTTTGTAGGGCAACTCCGCAATCGCCCATTGCCATCTTTTCAAGTGGCACGAGATGTTTACAAAGGGTATTTTCTTGCTCTTCAACCGGCTGATGATGATACAAAGCCTGTATGGATTGCAAGAGTCTTGTCCGATCCATTTACAAACACCGAGCCTCCAAAATCTATATTGGTACAATACTTTCAACCTACGTCACGAGACCAAAATGTTCAGCAGTTCTATACTGGATGGGACTCCACCAAAGGATTGCGTTGGAAAGTTAATGAGACCAAAGATCTGACTTGGCAGGATACAAAGGCTCTAATGACGACATGGAAGTCTAGGGTCCAGAAGGACACAGTAGAGTGTGTCCTTAAAATCCCAAGGGCCCACATTGATGTAATCAAGGAAAGTTTGGCTTTGATCCCTTTAGATTGAGGATGTACAAGGTATTCTAGAGATACTTTGTAGTATTGAAGCTTTTATTTTGTAGTTTTTATTTGATGTTTTATTTCCTGGTTTTGCATTAGCATACTGTAGTTGATTTTATATGATATTATGCCACATGCTGTATAGTATGTAGTACAGGGTGGAGCAATCTGATCTAGTTTAGTAGTTTTGTATTGGAATTTTGATTTTCTATTGTATGAAGTTCCTTGCTTAGCAAGAGAACTAATACATAATACTAATTATATTTCTTATTACCATATCTACATACTTGTATGTATGTTGACATTATTATCATTGTTTATTCACTTTATAAATTTTTTTGAAAACAAAATACAAGTACAAAAGCTTGGTAGAGGGGAAGACCACTTTTTATTTTGTCTACACATGTGACACTTGTCACAATTTGGGGGGGTGGGGCTGGTTGGTTGTTACCACTTTCCTGCCTGCAAAGCTCACTTAGCAGCACCAAGTCATGTATATCTCTTAGCCACTCATACGGAGTCAATGGGAATCGAACCTGGACCTCCTAAATGAGATAAACAGCTTCTTACAACCAACCATTCAGCTCATGACTTGGTGTTCAACAAAGGACACAATATGCATTTATATAGAAAATCTATATAATCATTATTAGCCATGATTTGCAAGTGACTACTTTAAACTCTCATTTTAATGGAATGTAAAGTTTACAACTAAAAAAATGAGTTCCCATCAACTTAAACATATTTCATCTTGACTTCAAATCTTGGTCCTAAAAATGAGTGATATTATTTTGGAAGGTTCTAAATCTCCCATTTTAATGTATATGATGTTGAAGTGCTTAACCTTTTTGTATCCCCTCGAGAGGAAGTTCTTTCCGTATTTGTTGGCTGGAAAGTCATTTGTGTAGCCTGGGTATTTTTTATTCCACTTCATTGTGTGCTTTAATTCAAATCGAGTTAAAGTGTTGTGCTTTGTAGTTTCTGAATGCAGCCTAATGTAGCTACTATAATTATGCATTCTTGTCAGTTTTTGTTATAACTAGTTTGAAATAGAGATCATGTATTCTGCACTTACATAATGTTGTCGGTCATTGCAAATGAATTCCTTGAATCATTTTGTCATAGATAGCAGTTCCCTTCATGACAACTTTGAAACTCTTGTAGCGCAAGCCGAGAACTTAGACAGAGATGATTTTCAGGACTCAAAATACTTTGTTGATGAAGCGTGTATTGAGCAGAAGAACTCAAGAGGAGCTTCGTCCTCTCGGAAAGGCAAAGAGCATATGCCCGTTGATATTGATGACGTTGAGGCTTACAATGAAGATGACATTGCTATAGATTTGTCCGAAAATCTTGTTCCGTCGGAGAATGCAGAGCCTGATGTACTCAAGTTGACCCCAACAAATGCTGCTGGGTTTGCCAGCTTTGCAGAGCCCAGCGACATATGAGGTTCCTCCGATACCTCGGCACAATGTGGTCAGACCCTGTCTCTGGAAGACAACAGAAGAGAAAGAGGAAGGTTGTTGCGACTCCAAAGACGAGTCCAGAGCAGTAGTGGGTAGTAAATTTGCTTTGGGAGAATTCTGAGGCAAATGAGAGGCTTCATCTGGAGCAGCACAAGGAAAAAAAGAGAGCCCGTTAGGAAATGGCCGTGGAGATGATGAAGGATCTTGTGAAAGAGTTTTTCTTCTAAGCGCGGCCTATGCTTACACATGACCTAACAGCGCAGTCTCCTTAGTTGCAGATTGACAGCCAACGTCACAAGACAGTCACCAGTGCGAGGCATGTCCAAGCTGAGTCAAAAAACCATTTTGGATTGTGACCACATCAGATGTTGCTATTGCACAGCCGTTGACATCATCTCTTTTTCATGAGGAGCTGATGTTGCGTGAAGAGTGCAAAGTTGGTGTTGACCAAATGAATGTAGAACCTTTTGTGGTTTGCGACGTTGGTGCTACAGTCTTGGAGATTGCTGATAACGGGGCCAAACGTTTGTTGCGGGATGACCGAGATCTTGAAGATTTGGAGGCGGAGCACTCACAAGGCCTTTTGATTAATATTTCTTAAGGTTTTTCCTTGTGACTCTCTGCCTCTCAATCAACTCGATTTGAGTTCAGTTTCTATTTGCATACATCCTTCATTACGTCTGATTTTCATGCAAATATTTTGACTAGTGGTTATGCTTTGCACACATTGTAGATATACCTCTCTATGAGAGTTTATGTAATAAATATATTTCTTACTATTTGTTTCATGTCCATTGCTAACCTCGTAGACCCAATTACTGGCACTACTTGCATGCCACTTTTATTCTTGGATGGCTTTGCTCACGTCCCTATTTGTGAGGCTGTCTGCAATGACTCATTGCGTCCAAATGATGATTCTTTGATAGACATAGTTGTGACTAGTTTTGAGTCATCCGATTTTGAGAAGGGTCTCGTTGATGTTGCCGAGACATCAGTGGGTGTAGGTGGAGACGATGTACCAGACCATGAACTTCTGAAGATTCACATTCCCTTGTCCGAAATGTTAGTGACAACAATCGTATCTTCTCCGAATCATGTGGCATGGGATTCAATGCATATTCTTTCCACTATGCTCTTTTCCTTTTGTGTAATGAATTTAATTGTTCTTTCTTTGTATATATGCTCAAAGTTCTTACACTGCCATGCTTCAGTACTTGAAAAGTTATAGACTTTACACTCGATTAATTGTCTACAAATTTTGCTATATATCTAGAATAGGATAGCAGTGAGACAATAGGTCAAGCGGAGAGTATGGAACATCCATTCAAGTCTGGAGTGACATAGAAGTGGCTTAATGTCATCCTAGATCTGAATGGGGTGCTCTGTGTATGTGAGGATAAGAGAAATCTTGAAAGAGAGAAACAAGATATCAAATCCAATGAGGCTAGAATACTTCTTCTTTGATTTTAAAAGAGTCACTCTTTGTCCCCATTACAAGACCTTCCTTCAAAAGTTGTCCTCCTTTGCAAACATCTTGGTGTCGACCTCCATGAAGAGGTCCACGGCCATATGCATTTCCAATCACTTATTTAGTGGCATAGAACCCCCAACTTATGTCTTAAGACAAGAACAACGCAACATTCTCAAGTGCAAGGGGAGGTCTGCAAAGTTAGTGAATTACAAGGTGAAGGGAACAAAGAAAGACTTGTTCATAAAACCGTGGAGCAAGTTGTATGAATTGACAAACTCTATGTTCTCAACGGACAATACTATTATTGTGGATGATAGTCCGGTGAAGCACTTTACAAATGATCCCACAAATCTTAGTTTGCTTGACCAGTGGTCATATGAAGGGCATAGAGCAACAGACAGGCTCTTAGTTTAAAATCTTATTCCTTGGATAAGGCGCCTGCATGTAGCAAAGCCCTTAGCATTGGATGTATTTTGGTTTAATAATATCATGGGGCGCTTGAGCCATTCAAAAAATTTGGATAAAACCGAGTTCATACAGCTTAGTGAGGTGCTTGACGTCTCTAATGCGCTTTATAGTGAGTGGAGTGAGAGTTACCCTAGACAAAAATGGCAAGACTTAGAAGGTTCGGACAAAGCATAGCACACGGAGATCATGATGGATGGAAGACATAGCATCCATCCGTGTCTGAATGCTAAAGTGGGTCCTTAATAGTTGATGTAGAGGTCTTACATTGTCATTAGTTTTTGACTTAATCAATTATATGTCAAACGGTCAACATTAAATATATGACTATTTGTAGTGGTCATCAAATGATTCCCTTGTTGTTGTGTATATGTATGTTTCTAAGTTGCCAAGGTTTAATTGGTCACTGGCAGCAGTTTATAAAATTCACTTTGGGAGAAAGTGTGTTGTTTTCATTGATTCCTTCTCAGACTGTGGACAATTTGTCCTATCAAAAAGCGACTTACGGCACATCTTGTATTTTGCTACCACTGCGAAATCAACAATGGATTTTTCAATGATGCCCGTTGATGACGGTGTAGTGGACAATCCACCAAATGGTGGAAAGCGCCTTAACCTTGTTAGCTCTCCTTTGCTACTCAAATGTGGTTTCCAATCACTCTCACCATGGACTGTAGTGAGGGTAACACCGTGACGCAAAGAAAATTGTACAATGACAAATTCAACCATCTAGTCGCCACTGAGGTAAGTGAGTATTACTCTAAATTCCTAATTTGAAGTATTTTTTAATGCTTCTTTGTCCTATGAAATGCAAATGTTTGATTTCTGTTTGTCTATGTTAGAGGATACAAAAGTACCAGAGCCAATTGTCATCAACGCAAATGCGTCAGAGGAACTACTGTGTAATACTTGCAATTACACGGAGAAAATTCTTGCATTAGTGGTTGTGCGGCCTCCTTTGCCTCCATTCAAGAAACGGCTTGACTTAAGAAGCAAGTGCATGACACATGATAGGCAACCTAGACGTCACTGTAGTCCTTGTCCATGGGATGCTTGGAAGCGGAGATCCTTGAAAAAACAAAGGCGGGATACTGCCAACCAAGCAGCTGCACCAAATACGGATACAGTCAAGGACCTGAGCTATTGAAGGCACTTGAGATATTGAAGAGTAGGTCACACTCATAGGACATAAATTGGTGGTGGTGGGATAAATACCATCAGCATCTGAGTATATATGTAGAATAAAATACCTATCTTGTTCAAATTTTAATGAGTGATATAGAGCTGTTGATTATTTATGTTTTAATATTATGTAGCTAGAAAACAATCAAATATTGGATGATGGTCAAACTATACTAGGTACAGTCGTGGATCATAAATATTTGCTGCAATGTAGAAGTAGAAGAGTAGGAGACACTCGTAGTCTATGTAGGATAGAGTTCTCTTCAGGAGAATAGAAAAGCATAAATTATTTGAATCCTAGTCTATGTAGGATAGAGTTTTCTTCAGAAGAATAGAAAAGCATAAATTATTTGAATCTTGCCAAACTTTCACTGGAGAAGGTGTTGGAGACATCTCTACTTTTGTAAGTATGAGTTTGTGGATAAGGTATCATAGTGTTCTAAGGATGAAAACTATAGGAAGCAATAGGTACCAACTAATTCCACAACGAACTAAAAATGGAGACTAAAACTTAGAAAATTATAGAAGCAATCTATGTCATTGTCCTTAGCAAGTACTTTTATAGATTGTAGTTTTTATACTCTAGTGTGTAGAAGTATTTGTCAAGGGGAATGATATAGCTTGCTTCTATAATTTTCTAAGTATTAGTTTTCAATTGTTGTCCGCTATGGAATTAGTTGATACCTATTGCTTGCTATAATTTTCATCCTTCCCATACTAAAGTTGCCTCTTTTGCAAGTAATTAACTTGCAATGGTGGTAATGTCTCCAGCTCAGTGTTTGAATAACTTATACTTTGTTACAAATAATGTAAAAATTTGTAAATTCTAGTGCTTCCACAAAGTCACATTTTGTAGTGATTGTGTAGTCATTGATTCAATAAAATACATTCTATGATTAATTTTATTAAATATCTGTATACTTTATAATTACTAAACAATATTTGGGAATTGTGATACCACATGCGTGTTATGTATGAAATTGTATTGCCTAATTATAATTTATAGAGATCAAATTCTCTTCAATTTATAAATTGTGGTGCTTCTAAATACTCCCATTTCCGTGGAAAACTTCCATTTTAATGAATATGATGTTGTATTGTATTTAAGTAGTTTTCTCTGATTATTCTAGTATGTTTTTGATGACGTTGTTATTGTATAGCAGGTGGAGAATTCCCCAATTAATTTGTCATAGGATGAACAACACCAAGTGACACCAAGAACTGACAAAATGCAACAGCCAAAGATTAGAGATTTGGAAGATGAGGATTTTTACATGGAGGACTTGGAAGAAGATGAAGAAAAGGAATTGATGGAGGATGAGCTCCGATGGTTGCAGAAGGTGGACTCCATGGCAACTATCTCAAGGTTGAGATTGAAGTCCAATAACTTCTCAAGAATACAAATTTCTTTTAGTAAACTTGTGCCAATGCCCATGGTGAGGCCAATGCTCTCTTCTAACTTGATAAAACTTGAGTAAGAGTTTGTTCCTGGTTATTGTGAAGGAGCAACAGTGTTTTATGTTTCTACAACCAACGAAGCTAGGGAAAGCTTGGAGTTCACGGAAGATGAGATGAATTGTGGTGACTTGTTGTAGAAGCACAAAAACCAAGAGTTTAATGAATTTGTGAAATTGAAGGAACTCAAGTTCATGAAGAATTTGAAGTTCTATGTGTGTGATGGAAATCATCATTGCATTGTTTGGATGAGTCACATAAATTGGCGATATCCAAAGGACCCCGATTGGCACATGTTTGTTGACTGTATTGTTCTCAAAACGAAAGGCTAAATTGAGTTGGTCATGACATCAATAAATGAGCTCTTTTATTTCTATTTCATATTCACTTGTAGTTTTTATTTCATTTTCTTAAATTTCTGTGTGTATTTAGGTGAACAAGTTTGAATTGACTAAGTGTAATTCTGGTTTCCATATCCACGGAGGATTTTTGCATGAAGATGAATTTGGTGCATACTCTTTATCGAGTGCAAAAGTATGGGCATCAGCCATTAGTAAAGTTCATGGAGATCCTGAGACCTTTGGAGAAGAAACGCTGCATTTTTCAAAGAGGGAGGAAGTTGTGGTACTCTATGCTTGTTGACATTTTCACAGCATTTAATTTTAGGTTGAGATTCATTTTATTTGTTTGCTCACATATCTTTAATTTGTATTTGTGACGTTACATTGTTGATTTGGATTTTTTTAATTGAAGAAGTAATGAATATTGTTCTTTTTCTATAGCCAAAAATTTCTCAGGCGGCGAATAGTGCAGCACGCAAGTACAATGAAATCACTCCAGCCAAGGAAATCAAACCAGAAGGGTTGCCAATGCCATGAGGCTTGGAGCAAAATCATTAGCGTCCAAATTGTATGCGAAGATGGGAAAGTTGTTGTCCATAGCAAACCGAGCACTAGGTCCAAAATTTCTTGCCAAGGTTAGTGTGGTTTGTGATTCAATATTTAATAGTGATTTCATTTGTTTAGGTAGTCTGTTATTAAATATAACATTGTAATTTTGTAGGTGGAGAAGCACTGGACAATCAATGAAGACCCGAAAATGACCTCGAAGAAGCTACAAATAATAGCAACATATAAGACAATGGCAAGCCACATATTGAAGTACATGAAATGGTGGAATTCCTCCAATCCTTCTCAAGACACACGGAAATTCCCACCACATCCTATTTCTGAGGAAAAGCTGTTGCCTTTCCTCAACAAGTGCGTGTGGTAGTCTGGGGTAAATTTTGTTGTGTTTAAACTTAAGTTTCATGTATTTCTTGTTATCACATTTTATTTATTTACACTTATTATTTTCAATTATTTTGATTTGTCAATTTGTATTATTACCATCTTAATATGAAATAATTTATTGCCCTTGTAGATAGAAGAAGCTGCTTATGAATACTTTGATAACGTGGTGGCAAAAGACAACCTCAAAATTGACATGGGGTCCCACTCAAGCCACAATCACTATTTGAGTACATTGAAGGTTGGAGAAAGAAAACATGGGAGTATAGATTTGGGAGCATAGATCAAGATGTTTTATTGAACATCATTGTTGACATAAAAACATGGGTTGTTAATTGTAATGTCCACAAAAATGCATTCCAAAAAATAGTGAAAACATCCCAAAAAATATGGGTTTTTTATAGTGAGTGGGGGTACTGTGAGGTACTCCCCAAATGTTAGTTGGGTCCGACTGAGGATTTTGAAGTACCTCACAATACCCCACTTTTGATATTACAAATATATTTGTTCATATTTCAATTTTTAAAAAATCTTTGAATGTATTGCTTTCAAATTTTTTTGGTAGTCCATGAAATGCTGAAGTGATTTTAAAATAATTACTATTTGTTGATTTATGCAAAATGTATAATACTCTGTAACAGTTGAAAGTTTGATTTATAATAATATGTTTGAATTTTGGTAGTTATTTCAAGCTTGAAGTTGTAGTGAAGAATGCTTTATCATGGAAGGATCTTCCTTCATTCTTGTATTTGTGTCTTGACTGGAATTCGGAACAATGCGTGTACACACCATCACAACTTTGAACGTTCACAACCGCAAATATGAGCAAAGGAAAATGGTATTTGGATTGCTTTGTGGCATTCACTCATCCGACAGAGATGTGGCTTTGGAAGTCCTTTGATGGGTTGGATGCTATGAACTTGGATGTTCCCAAATTTGTGGATCTTACGGACATGCAAAAGAAAAAGGCCATTGCGTGGAGGACGGTTGCTGACAAGAAGAAAGAAGGTAAAGAACAAGAAACTAGGGCAAACAAGGAGAAGAAGGAAGTTGAGCGTTTGGCCAAGTTGGCAGGGAAAGAAAAGCAAGCCAAGAAGGAGGGGAAGGCAAAGGGCAAAGTAAAAAAAAAGGTGGATTGCAGAGACCAAAGAAAAAGTAGAAGTTGTAAATACTCTGCTCATGATGCTAAGATTCATAAGCAGAAACAATCTATGCAGCTTTTCCCAAAATGGACCACGTAACTAACAAATGGAACCCTGGTCTTGTGGTCCAAAGAAACCTCATTTCATAAATCCTATTCAAAATAGTACATATTGGGATGAAAAAGAAAATGTAGAAGTTGTAAATACTCCGCTCATGAAGTTAAGATCCATGATTGGAAACAATCCATAGAACTTTTCCTAAAATGGACCACGTAATTAAGAAATGGGACCCCCGTCTTGTGGTTCAAAGAAACCTCATTCCATAAATTCTACTCAAAATAATACATATTGGAATCAAGAAAAAAATGTAGAAGTTGTAAATAGTCCGCTCATGAAGTGAAGATTTATGAGGGGAAAAAATCCATGCAACTTTTTTCCAAACTGGACCACATAACTAAAAAATGGCCCCCCCGTCCTGCGGTTCAAAGAAACCTCATTCCATAAATCCGGCTTAAAATAGTACACGTTGGGATGAAAAAAAAAATTTACAAGTTGTAAATACTCCGCTCATGAAGTTAAGATCCATGAGCGGAAACAATCCATAGAACTTTTTCCAAAATGGACCACGTAACTAAGAAATGGAACCCCTGTCCTGTGGTCTAAAGAAACCTCATTCCATAAGTCCTATTCAAAATAGTACACGTTGGGATGAAAAAAGAAATGTAGAAGTTGTAAATACTCCACTCATGAAGTTAAGATTCATGAGCGGAAACAATCCATGCAACTTTTCCCAAAATGGACCATGTAACTAAGAAATGGAGCCTCCGTCCTGTGGTCCAAAGAAACCTCATTCTATAACAGGGTTGACGAGAGGCTACGTCCCAAGCAAAATTACGTCCATTTCTGGGACATTCAGACATTCGGATGTCCAGACGTTGCGTCCGCTGTCGGATAATTTTAACGGGCGGATGGCTTATTGTAGCAGACGACAATTTACAGTCACATCGTCCGCCCCAACCGACGCCCCGTCCGTCAAGCCATCCGCCAAACCGTCCGCTTGTGTATATCTTATAATAAACCTTTGGAAAAGTATTGTCAAGAGCTTTTCCAATGGTATATTATGCGTCCAATTTGGCCAAAAACTCCAACGGTGGGATCCTTCCAAAGATTGGGGTCCGCCAAGCCGTCCACTAGTATGTAGCCCGCCCAGCTGTCCGATTAGCCGTCTGCTGGTCTACTTGTCCGTCCGCTATTATGTGCTTCATAATATACCATTAGAAAAGTATTGTTAAGAGCTTTCCAATGGTATATTATGTGTCTGATTTGGCCAAAAATTCTGACGGTGGGACCCTTTCAAAGATTGGAGTCCGCCAACCGTCCGCCTCATCTGCTCAACACCTACTTGCTTGTCCACCCAGCTGTCCGCTTCAACTAAAACATTAAATTCTCAAAAGCATATATTTGCTTCCAAAGATTGCTATTCAATACTACAAGCATCCAATGCAACATTAACCCCTAAAGGACCAAGGTGTTTTTCCTATCAAAAACTACTCAAAATTGTCATTTCTATTGCAAAGAGAAAAGAGCTTTAAAAGTTCTTCTTTCTTGAATATTCAACCGTAAGATCTTATACTTAACTAGTATATAAACATGTAGAAGATATTTCAGAAACTTTCACCATGTAGATTGCAAGATATATGCATTTAAAGTGAAGAATACAAGTTTTTTTACACCTTGCTTGACTAGATTTTTCGGCTTTGAATCTTTTTAGTTCAAATTTTTTGCACTATGAACTTTGATTTTCTATTTTTTTATGTTAAGCAATTGAGTCAAGAATCTCTTAAGAAAATTCAAGATAAAAAGCATTTGATTTTCACTCATTAAAAAATTGTTAAGTAGAGGTGGGTTCAAGATTGATGAAATAACAAAATCGTTAATAGCTTTTTGATGGAATTGAATCACAATAATTCCAATAGTGAGATTGTTCTAGGAAAAAAATCTAACCTTGTCTAATAGTTTTTTGTGAAAAATTCTAAAGATTGCATTTAAAAAAAAAATTCAACAAGTTATTTTTTCAAAAAGATGCTTAAATTGCCCAAAAAACTAAGATTGTCCATAACTTTCTCATTACTAGTCCAAATTGAATGAAACAAAGCTTCACATTTAGACAAAAATATAATCTTTCAGAAAAAATTTGAAAAAAATTTAGTTTGACTTTTTTTGATTTTTTTGTGCTGGCCGCCGAACTCCAATTTTGCTTATTGTGCCATAACTTTTGCTCCCGGGCATCAATTAAATTAAAAAATATATATTCACAAAGCTCTTGCAAAAATACACAAACTCAAAAAATTCCAAAAAAATATTATTAAAAATTGAGACAGTAAGGGGACAAATGGTCCTTTAGGGATTAATGTATGCAAGAAAGGATCATTGAATTTTTTTTCAACAAATTAAAACCTACACAAAATAGTGAAACTAGGTTGCCTTGTTAATTAGGTTGCCTTATCTGAGATAATTTACCTCATTGATCAATGCTTGTTCCATATGGAGGTGCATGCCACTCTTTGAACTAAATCTTGAACTGGTGCACAAATCTATGCCATATACATGGCTTTAAATTGAATGCATCATTGCACAAAAGCTATGAATATTTCTATAGTGTGGATTGCTGAGAAATTGATATGAGACAACCTAATTTCACTATTTTGTGTACAACCTAAATCCTATACCTTAAACTCTATACCCTAAATCCTATATCCTAAATCCAAAATTTTGAATCTTACAATAGTGACCAAAAACATTGGTGCAATGTGTGGAATATGTTTGACCTTCAATCCTTTTTAAATGTCATTATCAAAATATATTATATATAAACCTCACAAACTTATTTATTTATGTTTTCAATGTGGTCCTTGTTTTCTTTATCAAATATTATGTGCCAATGTACAATGTGGAACATGCAACTATAACTTCAAGTATTCCTTTAAGTTTTATTGTAAAATACATTGATAGTTTGAAACACCAAAGTATACATAGTACAAGCAATTGTATTAACTTATTATTCTATTAGAAGATGCTACTAAAATGCTTTAAGCACTTCAATAAAATTTAATGTACGTAGTTCAATGTAGCTCAAGAAAAATATTGCATTCACACAACAAAAAAATAATTAATTTTATTTTCCTATATCTTATATATATATATATATATAATATTGCATCTTAATTTACAAACCATCAACAATGTATCCTATACCAAAAATATATGGTGCTTTGGTAGTCAAGAAGGTGATTGATCTCAAATATGATGACCCCTCATATACGACAATTATGGACCTCATTTATGTTTTTCTACATCATAAATGATATCATTAATTCATATTGTTGTAATATGCAAATGCGAAAGTGTGAAATGTGCAATCCTGATTTGAAAAGGATTTGAACTTAGGCTTTAGGATGCATGCCAAATTCAAGGGATTAGTATTAATATATTACAACTATACAAGCAAGTTTATCATTTTCTTAGATGGTTCTATATTAGAGAAATGAATAATCACCCATGTCTACATGAGCTTGTTAATCTTTTCAAGACCAAATATGTATATTATGTAATATTCATTGATTTTTCAAAACAATTGCGTTTTAGAGCTTCAAAGGGAAATATGGATTTCATTGGAATAAATTAGTAGATTTTCATTGAACAAAGAATAATGCTTGCATGCTTGTGATCTAAATATGATGGCATTGAATATCAATTAAATAAATAATTAATACTTGTATTTTAGAATATGTTATTATAGTGAATTTTATAAATCTATTCAAAGTTCCGGATAGGACATTAGATTTGTAATAAGGACTCTTAGAAATATTGGGTGGTTCTTGGTCCTAAACTAGTTTATAGCTTTTTGGATTGTGAATCATTCTAAGAATCAAGGGTGGGTATGCCGGCCATATATTACCCACTACAATAAAAGACTCACTCTACCTTAGGCAATGAATATGCATTATGGATTTTTTCAAAATTTTACGACATATGTTTTAACATGTATTAATGTCATCACACCTAATTTTACACAATATCACTTTGAAATATAGGTACCTTAAAACTAACGATTGTACTTTAATGATTACAACTAAATATAGTCTCAAAAAATAGTTTTATTAACTTCACAAAAAATTTCAATACTACTATAAATATCAACTAAATATGACCAAGAGCATTAGCATAAAGAGAATTTTAAAAGTATGCCACAAATTTATAATCTAAAAAATGTGGTAACAATAAGAAATTGTGCATATACAAATCATTTTATAGAAAGTTACATAATCAATCTACAATTTTGGAGATTACAATATTGATTGAATTGAAAGAAGAAAATCTATATGGTTAAACTTTTAGTAATATTTACTAATCAAGCATACTAGGACTTTAATAATACAATTGCAAGCGAGCCACTTGTGTTTTTTGAATAACAACCAATTCAACCTTTTTAGGTGAAGATTAAGAATTCCAAGAGTATTGAAGATTACAAGAATTAAAATAATGGCTAGCACCCAAACTTTGGAGTGGTCCCCTTGCTGAAGTTTTTGTCCAAATTAGACGCATGATATACCATTGGAAAACTCTTGACAATACTTTTCTATTGGTATATTATGAAGCATACAATAACAGACGGACGGCTAGGCGGATAGGTAGATAGGCGGACGGCTTAAAGGACCCCAATCTTTGAAAGGATCCCACCGCCGGAGTTAGTGGCCAAATTGGACGTATAATATACCATTGGAAAGCTCTTGACAATACCTTTCTAATGAATTATGAAGCACATAATAGCGGACAGACGGTCAGACAGGCAGACGGCTAGTCAGACGGCTGGACGGACTACAAACTGGCAGACGGCTTGGTAGGCCCCAATCTCTGGAAGGATCCCACCGTCGGAGTTTTTGGCCAAATCGGATGCATAATATACCATTGGAAAGCTTTTGACAATAACTTTCCAATGGTATATTATAAAGCACATAATAGCGGACGGACGGGCAAACAGGCGGACAGCGAGTTGGACGGCTGGGCGGACTACAAGCTGGCGGACGGCTTGGCGGACCCTAATTTTTGGAAAGGTCTCATTGTTTGAGTTTTTGGCCAAAATGGACGCATTATATACCATTGGAAAGCTCTTGACAATACCTCTCCAATGGTATATTACAAAATATACATTTCTAATGTCTGGCGGACAATTTGGCGGACGACCTGGCGGACGGACGGTAGACGGGACATTGGTCAAGGCAGACGGCTTAGCGGACGGGCCGTTGGACTGGGCGATCGAGTCAGATGGGGTGGCAGTCAGGCATTGATCACGGCGGACAGGGCGTCAATCGGAGGCAGACAGCCGGGAGTGACGAGCCGGGTGGTCGTTGGTGATGTGCAAAGTTTATTGTTCACTCTATAAATGCAAAATTCAGATTTTACAAGATGTCCGAGGGATAGCGGACGTTGGACATCACACGTCCAGACGTAGCCGCGAACGCTCAGACGTTCGGACAGCCCTGTTCCATAAGTCCTATTCAAAATAGTACACCTTGGGATGAAAAAGAAAATGTAAAAGTTGTAAATACTCCGATTATGAACTAAAGATTCATGAGCGGAAACAATCCATACAACTTTTCGAAAAATGGACCACGTAACTAAAAAATGGAATTTACGTCCTGGAGTCCAAAGAAACCTCATACCATAAGTCCTATTCAAAAAAATACACCTTGGAATGAAAAAAAAAATGTAGAAGTTGTAAATACTCAGCTCATGAAGTTAAGATTCATGAGCAGAAACAATCCATGCAACTTTTTCCAAAATGGACAACGTAACTAAGAAAGGGAACCCCCGTCTTGCGGTTTAATCAAACCTCATTCAAAAAACCTAATCAAATAGTACACGTTGGGATTAAAATAAAAATGTAGAAGTTGTAAATACTCCGCTCATGAAGTTAAAATTCATGAGCGGAAAAAATCCATGCAACTTTTTCCAAAATGGACCACGTAACTAAGAAATGGGACCTCCGTCCTGCAGTTCAAGGAAACCTCATTCCATAAGTCTGATTCAAAATAGTACACATTGGGATGAAGAAAGAAATATAGAAGTTGTAAATACTCTGCTCAAGAAGTTAAGATTCATGAGCGGAAACAATCCATGAAACTTTTTCCAAAGTGGACCACATAACTAGGAAATGAACCCCCCCGTCCTGTGATTCAAAGAAACCTCATTCCATAAGTCCAATCCAAAATAGTACATGTTGGAATGGAAAAAAGGATGTAGAAGTTGTAAATATGTCGCTCATGAAATTAAGATTCATGAGCAGAAACAATCCATGCAGCTTTTTTCCAAGACGGACCACGTAACTAAAAAATGGCACCCCCATCCTGCGGTTCAAAGAAACCTCATTCTATAAGCTTGATTCAAAATAGTACACGTTAGGATGAAAAAAGAAAATAGAAGTTGTAAATACTCCGTTCATGAAGTTAAGATTCATGAGCAAAAACAATCCATGCAACCTTTTCCAAAAAGGACCATGAACCTAAGAAATGGCACCCCCATCTTGCGGTTTAAAAAAACCTCATTCCATAAGTCCTTTTCAACATAGTACACGTTGAGATGAAGAAAAAAATGTAGAATTTGTAAATACTCTGCTCATGAAGTAAAGATTCATGAGCGGGAACAATCCATGCAACTTTTCCCAAAATGGACCATGTAACTAAGAAATGGCATCCCTATCTTGCGATTCAAACAAACTTCATTTCATAAGTCCTACTAAAACATAGTACACGTTGGAATGAAGAAAAAAATGTAGAAGTTGTAAATACTCCGCTCATGAAGTTAAAATTCATGAGCGGAAAAAATCCATGCAACTTTTTCCAAAATGGACCACGTAACTAAGAAATGGGATTCCCGTCCTGCGGTTCAAACAAACCTCATTCTATAAGTCCGATTCAAAATAGTACACATTGGGATGAAGAAAAAAATGTAGAAGTTGTAAATACTCCACTCAAGAAGTTAAGATTCATGAGCAGAAACAATCCATGCAACTTTTCCCAAAATGCACCACGTAACTAAGAAATGGGACCGCGTCTAGCGATTCAAAGAAACCTCATTCCATAAGTTCTAATATTTGAAATAGTACACGTTGGGATGAAAATAGAAATGTGGAGGTTCTAAATACTCCGCTCATGAAGTTAAGATGCATGAACGAAAATAATCCTTGCAACTTTTTCCAAAATGGACCATGTAACTAGGAAATGGGCCCCCTCGTCCTGTGGTTCAAAGAAACCTCATTCCATAAGTCCGATCCAAAATAGTACATGTTGGGTTGGAAAAAAAAATGTAGAAGTTGTAAATACTTCCATCATGAAGTTAAGATTCATGAGCGAAAACAATCCATGCAACTTTTTCCAAAATGGATCATGTAACTAAGAAATGGCCCCCCCATTTTGCGGTTCAAAGAAACCTCATTCTATAAGCTTGATTCAAAATAGTACACGTTAGGATGAAGAAAAAAAATAGAGGCTGTAAATACTCCGCTTATGAAGTTAAGATTCATGAGCGGAAACAATCCATGCAACTTTTTTCAAAAAGGACCATGAAACTAAGAAATGGCACCCCCGTCCTGCGGTTCAAAGAAACCTCATTCTATAAGCCCGATTCAAAATAGTACACGATAAGATGAAGGAAAAAAAAAAGTTTTAAATACTCCGCTCATGAAGTTAAGGTTCATAAGCAAAAACAATCCATGCAACTTTTCGAAACAGGACCATGAAACTAAGAAATGGCACCCCCGTTTTGCTGTTCAAAGAAACCTCATTCCATAAGTCCTATTAAAAATAGTACACGTTGGTATGAAGAAAGAAATGTAGAAGTTGTAAATACTCCGCTCATGAAGTTAAGATTCATGAGCGAAAACAATCCATGCAACTTTTCCCAAAATGGACTACGTAACTAAGAAATGGCACCTCGTTTTGCTGTTCAAAGAAACCTCATTCCATAAGTCCTAATATTTGATATAGTACACATTGGGATGAAAAAAGAAATGAAGAAGTTCTAAATACTCCGCTCATGAAGATATGATTTATGAGCAAAAACAATCCATGCAACTTTTCCCAAAATGGACCATGTAACTAAGAAATGGCTCCTGTGTTCTGCGGTTCAAAGAAACCTCATTCCATAAGTCCGATTCAAAATAGTGCACGTTGGGATGAAAAAAGAAATGTAGAAGTTGTAAATATTCCGCTTATGAAGTTAAGACTCATGAGAAAAAGCAATACATGCAACTTTTCCCAAAATGGAGTACGTAACCAAGAAATGAGACCTCCTCCTGCGATTCAAAGAAACCTTATTCCATAAGTCCAATTCAAAATAGTGCACATTGGGATTAAAAGAGAAATGTAAAAGTTGTAAATACTCCGCTCATGAGGTTAAGATTCATAGGTGGACACAATCCATGCAACTTTTTCCTAAATTGGACCATGTAACTATGAAAAGACACACTCGTCCTGCGATTCAAAGAAACTCCATTCTATAAGTTCGATTCAAAATAGTACATGTTGGGATGAAAAAAAAAAGTGAAAGTCATAAAAGCTCTGCTCATGAAGTTAAGATTCATGAGGGGAAACAATCCATGTAAGTTTTCCAGAATGGACCACGTAACTAAGAAATGGCACCCCCATCTTGCGGTTCAAAGAAACCTCATTTCATTAGTCCGATTCAAAATAGTACACGTTGGGATGAAAAATGAAATGTAGAAGTTGTAAATACTCCGCTCATGAAGTTAAGATTCATCAGCAGAAACAACCCATGCAACTTTTCTCAAGATGGACCACATAACTAAGAAGTTGCACCCCCGTCCTGCGAATCAAAGAAACCTCATTCCATAAGTCCGAATCAAAATAGTACACGTTGGGATGGAAAAAAAAATGTAAAAGATGTAAATACTCCACTCATGAAGTTAAGATTCATGAGCGGAAACAATCCATGCAACTTTTCCCAAAATAGTCCACGTAACCAAAAAATGAGATCCCCTCTTGCCATTCAGAGAAACCTCATTCCATAAGTCCAATTCACAATAGTACACGTTGGGATGAAAAGAGAAATGTAGAAGTTGTAAATACTCCGCTCATGAAGTGAAGATTCATGAGCGAAAACAATCCATGCAACTTTTCCCAAGATGGATTACATAATTAAGAAATGGGACCCTTGTTTTGCACTTTAAAGAAACCTCATTCCATAAGTCCTATTCAAAACAATACACTTTGGAATGAAATAAAAACGTAGAATTTGTAATTACTCCGCTCAAGAAGTTAAGATTCATGAGCGGAATTAATTTATGCAACTTTTCCCAAGATGGACTACATAACTAAGAAGTGGCACCCCCATCCTGCAAATCAAAGAAACCTCATTCTATAAGTCCGAATCAAAATAGTACACGTCGGGATGGAAAAATAAATGTAGAAGTTGTAAATACTCCGCTCATGAAGTAAAGATTTATGAGCGGAAACAATCCATGCAACTTTTCCCAAAATGGATCATGGAACCAAGAAATGAGACCCCCTCTTGCGGTTCAAAGAAACCTCATTCCATAAGTTCAATTCAAAATAGTACACATTGGGATAAAATGAGAAATGTAGAAGTTGTAAATACTTCGCTCATGAAGTTAAGATTCATGAGTGGAAACAATCCATGCAACTTTTCCCAAGATGGACCACGTAGCAAAGAAATGAAACCCTCGTCCTGCACTTCAAAGAAACCTCATTCCATAAGTCCGATTCAAAACAGTACACTTTGGGATGAAATAAAAACATAGAATTTGTAAATACTCCGCTTATCAAGTTAAGGTTCATGAGCAGAATTAATTTAAGCAACTTTTTGCAAAATGGACCACGTAACTATGAAATGGCACCCTTGTCCTGCGGTTCAAAGAAACCTCATTCCATAAGTCCAATTTTAAAGAATACACGTTGGGATGAAAAAAGAAAAGTAGAATTTATAATTACTCCGCTCATGAAGTAAAGATTCATGAGCGGAAACAATCCATGCAACTTCTTCAAAAATAGACCACGTAACTAAGGAATGAGACCCCCTCCTGCGGTTCAAAGAAACCTTATTCCTTAAGTTCAATTCAAAACAGTACACATTGGGATGAAATATAAATGTAGACGTTGTAAATACTTCGCTCATGCACTTAAGATTCATGAGCGGATACAATCCATGCAACTTTTCCCAAAATAGACCACGTAACTAGGAAAGTGACACCCGTTCTGCGGTTCAAAGAAACCTCATTCCATAAGTCCGATTCAAAATAGTACACATTGGGATGAAAAAAAAAAGGTAGAAGTTCTAAATACTCCGCTCATGAAGTTAAGATTCATGAGCAGGAACAATCCATGCAACTTTTTTCCGAAATGGACCACGTAATTAAGAAATGGCACCCCTGTCTTGCAATTTAAAGAAGCCTCTTTCCATTAGTTCGATTCAAAATAGTACACGTTGGGATGAAAAAAAAAATGCAGAATTTGTATAAACTTTGCTCATGAAGTTAAGATTTATGAGGGGAAACAATCCATGCAATTTTTACCAAAATGGACCACATACCTAAGAATTGGGACCCCCGTCCTGCGGTTCAAAGAAATTTCTTTCTATAAGTCCGGTTGAAAATAGGACATGTAGGGATGAAAAAAAAAAAGTAGAAGTTCTAAAACTCCGCTGATGAAGTAATGATTCATGAGCGGATACAGTCCATGCAACTTTTTCCAAAATGGTCCTTGTAACTAAGAAATGAGACCCCCGTCCTGCGATTCAAAGATGAGACCCCCGTCCGTGTTTGCGTTTATTAAAAAGTTTTCACTCTCAATTTTTTGGGGTAGTACAGCTACGTGTAGGTGAATTTATCTGGGTTTTTTATATCCTATGTTGTTAGGGTTTGACCTTTGGAATCTTCCAAAAGTTCATATTTTCTCACGTTCAATTTTTTTTGGCATTGTGAAAATTGGTTAATGACCATTTTTCCTTTCTTTCCACATTCTATGTTTTGGGATAGGTGTTTTTGGTCTACGTCTTAAGGACTTTAGGTGAAATTTTTATTTCTCTTTCCACATTCTTTTTTTTTCCCTAAGACCCCAAGTTAGACACCACCTTTTGGTTTGGAATTTTTCATTCTATTTCACATAATGTACATTTTGGTTTGACACTTGGGTTGGTGCTGATGTATTCATTATTTTTCACATTCAATTTTTTGATATAGCACTGTTTGGTTCAATTTTTTTTTTTTTTTTAAAACATCATTTTTGTTGAGGGGGCTATACACTTGGGTTAGGGATAAAGTTTTGATTTCTTTCACACCCTATATTTTGGAATAAAACACTTCACTTAATATAAATTTTCTAATTTCCATATTTATTGACACCCCATTTCTTGGGCTACGTCTCTTTGGTGTAGGTTTGATTTATTTTTCTTCTTGTACCTCTTTTCTTTAAGTAAACCTAGGATTTGAGTGTTAGACACCTAGGTTGGTTTAAAATTTTCATTCTTTTTCACATCCTATATGTTTTGGTTTGACTCTTCAGTTGGTGCAATATTTTTGACACTTTGATTGGTTTGAAAGTTTTGATTTTTTGTACACCTAATTTTTTTAGTTAAAATAGTTCATTCCAAAATTAGAAAAAAATTATCTAACCATAATTAAACACAATCATATCCATAAACAAAATAAATGCAGATCATATTTAAAACTGGAATCATATAAAAAATTTACTAATCCCTTTAGTGTAGACCTTCACCAAAATCTTGAAATTTTGCACTATGAATTTCTATATAAACCACCCATCCGACTTGCAATCCGCTAGGACATGGGCTGTCCGCGTAGTCGTTCGACGTCCTGTCCGCCAAAAAAACGACTGTCGGCCGTCCGCCCTCCCGTCCGCTGATGTTCCAACTGTCTGCCCTCCCGTTCACCAAAATTCTGACCATCTGCCCTCCCGTCCGCCAAAATTTCAACTGTCCGCCCTCCCGGTCGCCAAAATTCCAAACGTCCGCTTCCTCGGCCACCAAAATTCTGATTGTCCGCCCTCCCGTCCGCCAAAATTCCAACTACCGACCCTCCGTCCGCCAAAATTCCGACCGTCCGCATTCTTGTTTGGCATCCTGACTGCCAAAAGTCCAACTGTCCGCCATTTTACCTGGACGCCCGCTGCTTCCGCTGCTTTTGGACGTCCGCACGTCCGGACCTCCAGTTTTTAGACGTAATTTGCCTTGGGACGCAATGTCCCGTCAACCCTGCGTTGAGATGAAAAAAGAAATGTAAAAGTTCTAAATACTCCACTCATGATGTTAAGATTTATGAGCAAAAACAATCCACGCAACTTTTCCCAAAATGGATTACGTAACTACGAAATAGCACCCCTGTCTTGCGGTTCAAAGAAACCTCATTCCATAAATTTGATTCAAAATAGTACACGTTGGGATGAAAAAAAAAATGTACAAGTTGCAAATACTCCACTCATGAAGTAAAGATTCATGAGCGGAAACAATCCATGCAACTTTTCCCAAAATGGTCCATGTAACTAAGAAATGAGAACCCCGTCCTACAATTCAGAGAAACCTCATTCCATAAATTCGATTCAAAATAGTACACATTGGGATGAAAAAAAAAATGTGGAAGTTGTTAATACTCCGCTCATGATGTTAAGATTCATGAGTGGAAACAATCCATGTAACTTTTCCCCAAATGGACCACGTAACTATAAAATGGGACCTTTATCTTGCGGTTCAAAGAAACCTCATTCCATAAGTATGATTCAAAATAGTACACAATGGGATGAAAAGAAAAATGTAGAAGTTGTAAGTACTCTGCTCATGAAGTGAAGATCCATGAGGGGAAAAAATCCATGCAATATTTTTCCAAATTGGACCACATAACTAAGAAATGGCCCCCCCGTCCTACGGTTCAAAGAAACCTCATTCCATAAATCCGGCTTAAAATAGTACACGTTGGGATGAAAAAAAAAATTTACAAGTTGTAAATACTCCACTCATGAAGTTAAGGTTCATGAGCGGAAACAATCCATGCAACTTTTCCCAAAATGGACCAGGTAACAAAGAAATGGGACCTCCGTCCTGCGGTTCAAAGAAACCTCATTCCATAAGTCCGATTCAAAATAGTTCACTTTGGTATAAAGAAAAAAATGTTGAAGTTGTAACTACTCCGCTTATGAAGTAAAGATTCATGAGCGAAAACAATCCATGCAACTTTTTCCAAAATAGACCACGTAACTAAGAAATGAGACCCCCTCCTACGGATCAAAGAAACCCCATTCCATAACTTTGACTCAAAACAGTACACGTTGGAATGAAATAAAAACGTAGAAGTTGTAAATACTTCGCAAATGAAGTCAAGATTCATGAGCGGAATTACTTCATCTAATTTTTGCCAAAATGGACCATGTAACTAAGAAATGGGACCCTTGTCCTGCGGTTCAAAGAAACCTGATTCCATAAGTCCGACTCAAAATAGTACACGTTGGGATGAAAAAAAGAATATAGAAGTTGTAAATACTCCGTTCATCAAGGTAAAATTCATGATCGGAAACAACCCATGGAACTTTTCCCAAAATGGACTACGTAACAAAGAAATTGGACCCCCATCCTATGGTTCAAAGAATTCTCATCCCATAAGTCCGATTCAAAATAGTACATGTTGGAATGAAAAAGTAACTGTAGGAATTGTAGGTACTCCACACATCAAGTTGAGATTCATGATCGGAAACAATCCATGCAACTTTTCCCAAAATGGACCACGAAACTAAGAAATGGCACCCCTGTCTTGCGATTCAATGAAATCTCAATCCATAAGTTTGAAATAGTGCACGTTGGAATGAAAAAAAAAATGGAAAAGTTGTAAACACTCCGTTGATGAAGTTAAGATTCATGAGCAGAAACAATCCATGCAACTTATCCCAAAATGGGCCATAAAACTAAGAAATGGCACCCTTGTCATGCGGTTCAAAAAAACCTCATTCCATAAGTCCGATTCCAAATAGTACACAATGGGATGAAAAATGAAATGTACAAGTTGTAAATACTCCCCTTATGAAGTTAAGATTCATGAGCGGAAACAATCCATGCAACTTTTCCTAAAATAGACCATCTAAGCAAGAAATGGCACCCCTGTCCTACGATTCAAAGAATTCTCATTCCATAAGTCCAATTCAAGATAGTACATGTGCGGATGAAAATAGAAATGTAAAAGTTGTAAGTACTCCGCTCATGAAGTTAAGTTTCTTGAGCAAAAACAATCCATGCAACTTTTCCCAAAATGGACCACGTAACTAAGATATGTGACCCCCTCCTGCGGTTCAAGGAAACCACATTTTATAAGTCCAATTCAAAATAGTACACGTTGGGATGAAAAAAAAATGTAGATGTTGTCAATTCTCTGCTCAAGAAATTAAGATTCATAAGCACAAACAATCCATGCAACTTTTTTCAAAAGAGACCACGTAACTAAGAAATGGCACCCGCAACTTGCGGTTCAAGGAAACCTTATTGCATAAGTCCAATTCAAAGTAGTATTTGTTGGGATGAAAAAGAAAATTTAGATGTTGTAAATACTCTGCTCAAGGAATTGAGATTCATAAGCAGAAACAGTCCACGCAACTGTTTGCAAAATGGACCACGTGGCTAAGAAATGGCACCCCCGTCCTGCAGTTCAAAAAACTACATTCTATAAGTCCAATTTAAAATAGTAGATGTTGGGATGAAAAAAAAATGTAGAGGTTGTAAATTCTCCGCTCAAGAAATTAAGATTCATAAGCATACACAGTCTATGCAACTTTTCCCAAAATGGACCACGTAACTAAGAAATGGCACCCTCATCCTGGGATTCAAAGAAACCTCATTCCATAAGTCCGATTCAATGTAGTACACGTTGGGATGAAGAAGAAAATGTAGATGTTGAAAATACTCCGCTCATGAAGTTAAGATTCATATGTAGAAACAATCCATGCAACTTTTCGCAAAATGGACCACGTGGCTGAGAAATGGCACCTCCATCCTGCGGTTCAAAGAAACCTCATTCCATAAGTCTGATTCAAAATAGTACACATTGAGATGTAAAAAGAAATGTAGAAGTTGTAAATACTCTGCTCATGAAGTTAAGATTCATGAGCGGAAACAATCCATGCAACTTTTCCCAAAATGGACCACATAACTAAGAAATGCCACACCCAATCGACAGTTCAAAGAAACCTCGTTCCATAAGTCCGATTCAAACTAGTACACATTAAGATGAAAGTAGAATTGTAGAAGTTGTAAATTTTCACTCATGAATATAAGATTCATAAGCGGAATTAATTTATGCAACTCTTCCCAAAATAGACCACATAACTAAGAAATGGCACCCCCGTCCTGCGATTCAAAGGATCCTCATTCCATAAGTCCGATTCAAAATAGTACATGTGAAGCTGAAAAATGAAATGTAGAAGTTGTAAATACTTCGTTCATGAAGTTAAGATTCATGAGAGGAAACAATCCATGAAACTTTTTCCAAAGTGGACCACATAACTGAGAAATGGCACATCCAACCTGCGGTTCAAAGAAACCTCATTCCATAAGTCCGATTCAAAATTGTACATGTTGGGATGAAAAAAAGAATGTAGAAGTTGTAAATACTCCGCTCATGAAGTTAAGATTCATGAGCGGAAACAATCCATGCAACTTTTCCCAAAATGGACCACGTAACTAAGAAATGGCACCTCCATCCTGCGATTCAAAGAAACCTCATTCCATGAATCCGTTTCAAAATAGTACATGTTGGAATGAAAAACAAAATGTAGAAGTTGTAAATACTTTGCTCATGAAGTTAAGATTCATGAGTGGAAACAATCCATGCACCTTTTTTCAAAATGGACCACCTAACTAGGAAACAACCTCCCCATCTTGAGGTTCAGGGAAACCTCGTTCCATAAGTCCGATTCCAAATAGTACACGTTGGGATGGAAATATAAATGTAGAAGTTGTAAATACTCCGCTCATGAAGTTAAGATTCACGAGCGGAATTAATTTATGCAACTTTTCCCACAATGGACCACATAACGAAGAAATGGAATCCTTGTGTTACAGTTCAAGGAATCCTCATTACATAAGTCCAATTCAAAATTGTACACGTTGGGAGGAGAAATCAAATGTAGAGGTTGTAAATACTCCGCTCATGAAGTTAAGATTCATGGGCAAAAACAATCCATACAACTTTTCCAAAAATGGACCATGTAACTAGGAAATGGGACCTTCGTTTTGCGGTTCAAAGAAACCTCATTCCATAACTCCGATTCAAGATAGTACATGTTGGAATGTAATAAAAAATAAAGAAGTTGTAAATACTCCGCTCATGAAGTTAAGATTCATAAGCGGAATTAATTTATGCAACTTTTTCCAGAAGTGGACCACAAAACTAAGAAATGGCATCCTTGTCCTGCGGTTCAAAGAATCCTCATTCCATAAGTCCGATTCAAAATAGTACACGTGAGGATGAAAAATGAAATGTAGAAGTTGTAAATACTCCGCTCATGAAGTTAAGATTCATGAGTGACAACAATCCTTGCATCTTTCCTCAAAATGGACCACGTAACTAGGAAATGGTAACCCTGTCCTGCGGTTCAAAGAAACCTCATTCCATAAGTCCAATTCAAAATAATACACATTGGGATGAAAATAGAAATGTAGAAGTTGCAAATACTACGCTCATGAAGTTAAGATTCATGAGCGGAATTAATTTATGCAACGTTTTCCAAAAGTGGACCCCAAAACTAAAAAATGGCACCCCCGTCCTATGATTCAAAGAATCCTCATTCCATAAGTCCGATTCAAAATAGTACATGTGAAGATGAAAAATGAAATGTAGAAGTTGTAATTATTCTGCTCATGAAGTTAAGATTCATGAGCGGAAACAATCCATGCAACTTTTTCCAAAATGGACCATATAACTAAGAAATGGTAACCCCGTCCTGCGGTTCAAAGAAACCTCATTGTAAAAGTTCCATTCAAAATAGTACATAGTGGGATGTAAAAAACAATGTAGAGGCTGTAAACATTGCGCTCATAAAGCTAAGATTCATGAGCGGAAACAATCCATGCAACTTTTCCCAAAATGGACCACGTAACTAAGAAATGGCACCCCCAACCTGCGCTTCAAAGGAACCTCATTGCATAAGTCCGATTCAAAGTAGTATTTGTTGGGATGACAAACAAAATGTAGATGTTGGAAATTCTCCACTCGAGAAATTGAGATTCATAAGCAGAAACATTCCATGCAACTTTTTGCAAAATGGACCACGTAACTAAGAAATGGCACCCCCATCCTACGGTTCAAAGAAACCTCATTCCATAAGTCCGATTCAAAATAGTACACGTTGGGATGAAAAAAGAAATGTAGAAGTTGTAAATACTCTGCTCATGAAGTTAAGATTCATGAGCGGAATTAATTTATGCAACTTTTTCCAAAATGGACCACATAACTAAGAAATGGCACCTCCATCCTGCGGTTCAAAGAAACCTCATTCCATGAATCCGTTTCAAAATAGTACACGTTGGAATGAAAAACGAAATGTAGAAGTTGTAAATACTTTGCTCATGAAGTTAAGATTCATGAGCAGAAACAATCCATGCACCTTTTTTCAAAATGGACCACCTAACTAAGAAACAACATCCCCGTCTTGAGGTTCCGGGAAACCTCGTTCCATAAGTCCCATTCCAAATAGTACACGTTGGGATGGAAATATAAATGTAGAAGTTGTAAATACTCCGCTCATGAAGTTAAGATTCATGAGCGGAATTAATTTATGCAACTTTTCCCAAAATGGACCACGTAACTAAGAAATGGCACATCCAACCTACGGTTCAAAGAAGCCTCATTCCATAAGTCCAATTCAAAATAATACACATTGGGATGAAAATAGAAATGTAGAAGTTGCAAATACTCCGCTCATGAAGTTAAGATTCATGAGTGGAATTAATTTATGCAACTTCTTCCAAAAATGGACCACAAAACTAAGAAATGGCACCCTTGTCCTGCGGCTTAAAGACCCCTCATTCTATAAGTCCGATTCAAAATAGTACATGTTGGGATGAAAAAATGAAAGTAGAAGCTGCAAATACTCCGCTCATGAAGTTAGGATTCATGAGCGGAAACAATCCATGCAACTTTTCCCAAAATGAACCACGTAACTAAGAAATGGCACCCCCAACCTGCGGTTTAAAGAAACCTCATTGCATAAGTCCGATTCAAAGTAGTATTCGTTTGGATGAAAAAAAAATGTAGATGTTGTGAATACCCCGCTTAAGAAATTGTGATTCATAAGCAGAAACAATCCATGCAACTTTTTGCAAAATGGACCACGTGGCTAAAAAATGGCACTCTGTCCTACGGTTCAAAGAAACCTCATTCCATAAGTCCAATTCAAAATAGTACATGTTGGGATGAAAAAAAAATTGTAGATGTTGTAAATTCTCTGCTCAAGAGATTAAGATTCACAAGCAGAAATAGTCCATGCAACTTTTCCCAAAATGGACCACGTAACTAAGAAATAGTATCCCCGTCCAGCGGTTAAAAGAAACCTCATTTAAAAAGTCCCATTCAAAATAGTACACACTGGGATGTAAAATTCAATGTAGAGGCCGTAAACACTGCGCTCATGAAGTTAGGATTCATGAGCGGAAACAATCCATGCAACTTTTTCCAAAATGGACCACCTAACTAAGAAATGGTAACCCCGTCCTGCGGTTCAAAGAATCCTCATTCCATAAGTCCAATTCAAAATAATACACAATGGAATGTAAAAAAGAAATGTAGAGGTTGTAAATACCCCGCTCACAATGTTATGATTCATGAGCGGAAACAATCCATGCAACTTTTTCCAAAATGGACCATATAACTAAGAAATTGTAACCCCGTCCTATGGTTCAAAGAAACCTCATTGTAAAAGTTCCATTCAAAATAGTACACAGTGGGATGTAAAAAACAATGTAGAGGCTGTAAACATTGCGCTCATGAAGTTAAGATTCATGAGCGGAAACAATCCATGCAACTTTTCCCAAAATGGACCACGTAACTAAGAAATGGCACCCCCAACCTGCGCTTCAAAGAAACCTCATTACATAAGTCCAATTCAAAATAGTATTTGTTGGGATGAAAAACAAAATGTAGATGTTGTAAACACTCCGCTCAAGAAATTGAGATTCATAAGCAGAAATAGTCCATGCAACTTTTTGCAAAATGGACCACATGGCTAAGAAATGGCACCCCCATCTTGCGGTTCAAAGAAACCTCATTCCATAAGTCCGATTCAAAACAGTGCACGTTGGGATGAGAAGAAATGTAGAGTTTGTAAATACTACGCTCATGAAGTTAAGATTCATGAGCGGAATTTATTTATGCAACTTTTCCAAAATGGACCACATAATTAAGAAATGGCACCTCCATTCAGCAGTTCAAAGAAACCTCATTCCAAAAGTATGATTCAAAATAGTGCATGTTGGGATAAAGAAACATTTGTAGAGGTTGTAAATACTCCGCTGATGAAGTTAAGATTCATGAGCGGAAACAATCCATGCATCTTTCCTCAAAATGGACCACGTAACTAAGAAATGGCACCCCCATCTTGCGGTTCAAAAGAAACCTCATTCCAAATGTCCGATTCAAAACAGTGCACGTTGGGATAAAGAAGCGTTTGTAGAAGTCGTAATTATTCCGCTCATGAAGTTAAGATTCATGAGCGGAAACAATCCATGCAACTTTTCCCAAAATGGACCACATAACTAAGAAATGGCACATCCAACCTGCGGTTCAAGGAAACCTCATTCTATAAGTCTGATTCAAAATAGTGCTCATTGGGATGAAAAAATGAATGTAGAAGTTGTAAATACTCCGCTGGTGAAGTTAAGATTCATGAGCGGAAACAATCCATGCAACTTTTCCCAAAATGGACCAATTAACTAAGAAATGGGACACTCATCCTGCGGTTCAAGGAAACCTCATTCTATAAGTCCGATTCAAAATAGTACATGTTGGGATGAAAAATGAAATGTAGAAGTTGTAAATACTCCGACCATGAAGTTAAGGTTCATGAGCGGAAACAATCCATGCATCTTTCCTCAAAATGGACCACATAACTAAGAAATGGCACCTTCATCTTGTGGTTCAAAGAAACCTCATTCCAAAAGTCCGATTCAAAACACTGCAGGATGGGATGAAAAAACATTTGTAGAGGTTGTAAATACTCTGCTCATAAAGTTAAGATTCATGAGCGGAAACAATCCATGCAACTTTTTCCAAAAGTGACCACCTAACTAAGAAATGGGACCCCCATCTTGCGGTTCAATGAAACCTCATTGTAAAAGTCCCATTCAAAATAGTACACAGTGGGATGTAAAAAACAATGTAGAAAATGTAAATACTCCGATCATGAAGTTAAGATTCATGAGCGAAAACAATCTATGCAACTTTTCCCAAAATGGACCACGTAACTAAAAAATGGCACCCCCAACCTGCGCTTCAAAGAAACCTCATTGCATAAGTCCAATTCAAAGTGGTATTCATTGGGATGAAAAACAAAATGTAGATGTTGTAAATACTCCACTCAAGAAATTGAGATTCATAAACAGAAACAGTCCATGCAACTTTTTACGAAATGGACCACGTGGCTAAGAAATGGCACCTCCGTCCTACGGTTCAAAGAAACCTCATTCCATAAGTCCGATTCAATATAGTACACATTGAGATGAAGAGGAAAATGTAGATGTTGTAAATACTCCGCTCATGAAGTTAAGATTCATATGCAGAATCAGTCCATGCAACTTTTTGGCAAAATGGACCACCTGGCTAAGAAATGGCACTCCATCCTGCGGTTCAAAGAAACCTCATTCTATAAGTCCGATTCAATATAGTTCACTTTGGGATGAGAAAAGAAATGTAAAGGTTGTAAATACTATGCTCATAAAGTTAAGATTCATGAGTGGAATTAATTTACGCACCTTTTCCTATAATGGACCACATAACTAAGAAATGGCACCCTTGTCCTGCGGTTGAAAGAAACCTCACTTCCATAAGTCCGATTCAAAATAGTACACATTGGGATGTAAAAATGAAATGTAGAAGTTGTAAATACTCCGCTCATAAAGCTAAAATTCATGAACGGAAACAATCCATGCAACTTTTTCCAAAATGGACCACATAACTAAGAAATGGCCCCCCCATCCTGCGGTTCAGAGAAACCTTATTCCATAAGTCCGATTCAAAATAGTTCACGTTGGGATGAAAAATGGATGTAGAAGTTGTAAATACTCCGCTCATGAAGTTAAGATTCATGAGCGGAAACAATCCATGCAACTTTTCCCAAAATGGACCACGTAACTAAGAAATGGCACTCCCATCTTGCGGTTCAAAGAAACCTCATTCCAAAAGTCCGATTCAAAATAGTGCACGTTGGGTTAAAGAAACATTTGTAGAGGTTGTAAATATTGTGCTCATGAAGTAAAGATTCATGAGAGAAAACAATCCATGCAACTTTTCCCAAAATGGACCACCTAAGCAAGAAATGGCACCCTCGTCTTGCGGTTCAAAGAAACCTCATTCCATAAGTCCGATTCAATGTAGTACACGTTTGGATGAAGAAGAGAATGTACATGTTTTAAATACTCCGTTCATGAAGTTAAGATCATATGCAGATGCAGTCCACGCAACTTTTCGCAAAATAGACCACGTGGCTAAGAAATGGCACCCCCATCCTGCGGTTCAAAGAAACCTCATTCCATAAGTCTGATTCAAAATAGTACACGTTGGGATGAGAAAAGAAATGTAGAGGTTGTAAATACTACGCTCATGAAGTTAAGATTCATGAGCGGAAGCAGTTTATGCAACTTTTTCTAAAATGGACCACGTAACTAAGAAATGGCACCCCCGTCCAGCGGTTCAAAGAAACCTCATTCCATAAGTACAATTCAAAATAGTACACGTTGGGATGAAAAATGAAATGTAGAAGTTGTAAATACTACGCTTGTGAAGTCAAGATTCATGAGCGGAAACAATCCATGCAACTTTATCCAAAATGGACCACCTAAGCAAGAAATGGCACCCTTGTCTTGCGGTTCAAAGAAACCTCATTCTATAAGTCCGATTTGATGTAGTACACATTGGGATGAAGAAGAAAATGTACATGTTGTAAATACTCCGCTCATGAAGTTAAGATTCATATGCAGAAACAATCTATGCAACTTTTTGCAAAATGGACCACGTGGCTAAGAAATGGCACCCCTATCTTGCGGTTCAAGGAAACCTCATTCCATAAGTCCAATTCAAAATAGTACACATTGGGATGAGAAAAGAAATGTAGAGGTTGTAAATACTACGCTCATGAAGTTAAGATTCATAAGCGGAAACAATCCATGCAACTTTTCCCAAAATGGACCATGTAACTAAGAAATGGAACCTCCCGTCCTGCAGTTCAATGAAGCCTCATTCCATAAGTCCGATTCTAAATAGTACACGTTCAGATGAAAAAATAAATGTAGAAGTTGTAAATACTTCGCTCATGAAGTTAAGATTCATGAGCGAAAACAATCCATGCAACTTTTCCCAAAATGGACCACGTAACTATGAAATGGCACCCCCGTCTTGTAGTTCAAATAAACCTCGTTCCATAAGTCCAATTCAAAATAATATACGTAAGTATGAAAATAGAATTGTAGATGTTGTAAATACTCCACTCATGAAGTTAATTCATAAATAGAAACAGTCCATGCAGCATTTTGCAAAATGGACCATGTAACTAAGAAATGGCACTTCCGTCTTGCAGTTCAAAGAATCCTCATTCCATAAGTCTGATTCAAAATAGTACACGTTAGGATGAGAAATCAAATGTAGAAGTGGAAATACTCCGCTCATAAATCTTAACTTCATAAGCGAAATCAATCCATGCAACTTTTCCCAAAATGGACCACGTAACTAGAAAATGATACCTCGGTTTTGTGGTTCAAGGAAACCTCATTCCATAAGTCCTATTCATAATAGTACACGTTGGTACTAGGGGAAAAAATGTAGAGGTTGTGATTTAGTTTAGTATCTTAATGGATTCATGAATTGAAGATTTAAAAATGTCAGTTGTTCTGTACTTCATGCTTTGTTTTCCAGTATTCAGCATAGAAGCATAGGAGATTGAAGGACGGAATTGATTTATTCTTTGGAAATTTGTCTTTATCGTCAGTAGTATAACAAATAGAGCTCATAAAGTTGAATACTAAATATGCCTATGAATTGTTGACTTGTACAATCATTAATTAGTTGTTTAGTATACCGTTCTACAAAATGATTGCATAAATTAAATTGTCAAATAGGTTACTTGAGTGTTTAATTATTTATGTTATTTTGTTCACTTTACACAGTAGTAGAAAATTTAGGACTTTTGACAGAATTTTGTTGATTTGGTCACATTGTCTTGGTCACTATTTTGTTGATTTTAACAAAGATCTACACAAATCAACAACATCCTATCAAAAGTCCTATGGTTTTTACTTAGTATGTACACCAATGCCAAATGATTTGATTTTCAATATTGAAATGTAATTATGCCTACAGGTCACTATCGATGTCCCCAATAGTGCTATACCAATCATTACATTTTATGAATCCATAGTTACTATCCATTTCTTTGAAAATAGTATGGATTGGATGCAAAACAAAATAAGTTTTACAATATTTCTTTTTAATACAATATTCATTAAAATGAGAGACTGGGGACCTCCCAAAATAGTTTGGTTGATCTTGACTTGAATCACCAATTTCCATTAAATGAGAGTTTTGGGTTGAATTGACATAAAACCTTTCATTTTGAAATAAAATCAGAAAGATTGTATGTTAACTGAACTCAAATGGAGTTAAAATGAAATTAAAACTTTCAATTTTAGGTAAAATCTGAAAGGTTTTATGTCATTTTAACTCCATTTGAGTGAAATTGACATAAAACCTTTTAATTTTAGCTGAATTGACATAAAAAAACTTGTTAAATTTTCTTGAAATAAACTCCCATTTCAATGGAAAACTTTCATTTTAATGAATATGGTGTTTCTTATGAAATGTGTGCTACTATTAATATGACTTATAAAAGAGAGATCACTAAACTAAGTACACAACTGGGGACGTAATTTAATTATTGAGTGACATGGTAAAATTTAAAGAAATTACCATGGGTATTAACTAATAAACCACTTATAAATCTTAAATTCATTAACGTAGTAATTGAAAAATTCAAATGCTAGATTTCTACAACGCACCTAGTATTCTTTTGCTGCCACCTATTAATATATATTGAGCGCTTTATCACTTGTATTTGGACCGCATCATTCTTCTAGGTTACGTGGTCCATTTTGGGAAAAGTTGCATGGTTGTTTCCGCTCATGAATCTTAACTTCATGAGCGGAGTATTTACAACTTCTACATTTCTATTTTCATCCCAATGTGTATCACTAGTAGAAAATTTAACTTTTTTGTTGTTTTGGTTGTGTTGATCCGGTCAAAATTTGACCTAAATCTGTCGATTTCTGTCAAATTTTGTACTATATTGAATAGGACTTATGGAATAAGGTTTCATTGAACCGCAAGACGGCGGTTTCCATTTCTTTGTTACATGGTCCATTTTGGAAAAAGTTGCATGGATTGTTTTTGCTCATAAATCTAAACTTCATGGGTGGAGTATTTACAACTTGTACATTTTCTTTTTCATCCTTGTGTGTACTATTTGAATCGGACTTATGGAATGAGGTTTCAATTGAACCGCAAGACGGGGTGCCATTTCTTAGTTACGTGGTCCATTTTGGGAAAAGCTGCATGGATTGTTTCCGCTCATGAATCTTAACTTCATGAGCGGAATATTTACAACTTCTTCATTTCTTTTTTCATCCCAACGTGTACTATTTTGAATCGGACTTCTGGAATGAGGTTTCGTTTAACCATAGGATGGAGGTGCCATTTCTCAGTTACATGGTCCATTTTGGGAAAAGTTCCATGGGTTGTTTCTGCTCATGAATCTTAACTTCATGATCAAAGTATTTACAACTTCTACATTTTTTTCTTCATTCCAACGTGTACTATTTTAAATAGTAGGACTTCTGGAATGGGGTTTCTTTGAACCGCAAGACACGGGGGCCATTTCTTAGTTACATGGTCCATTTTTGGAAAAGTTGCATGGATTGTTTCAGTTCATGAATATGAATCATGAGCAGAGTATTTACAACTTCTACATTTTTTCTTCATCAAGCTCCGGAAAGTAGTTCCGATCATCCCTTCCAAGGAACCGGCTAGGACCAAGCTTATGGAGGATCTTAACACAATGGGCTGTCTAGTGTTGATGGATAAACCCTGGGGGCTTAGGGAAGAGCGGATGGTGAGAGCGCTAAAACGCAAGATGTTGAATCAATTCGACAACACTGTCCGGGGCCGCCCGACCGAGTGAGAAGAAAAGAGGTGGAGAGAAGTCTACAACTTTCGGATAGGAGGTTCCGGCATGGCAGGAAGGAGGGCAGAGTTTATGTATGACAAGTTTCATGGAGAGTTGAGCAGTAAAGACAGATACGTGGTCGCAGATTGCAAAAGCGATCGGCACCTCCGTCTTCTCCAGTTCCTGGTTTCGATCATCCACCCGGAGAAGCCAACAAGGGTGACGATGACCATCGGCAACACAATTTTTGGTTCCCTAAGCGGGGAACGGAAGGTCAACTAGGCCCGGATCTTTTGCGATCTGGTCTCCCAGCTTGTGACGAGGGTTGGAAAGAGTAGGACCACTCCTTTGAGTCCCTATCTCTTTCACCTCTACCATTGCAACCAACTCCTCACGGATACGGAGGAGAAAATGTGGAACATTCAGGAATCTATTTTGAGGTACGTGGAGTTGGGTTCGGATGACAAGCCGGAGGACGCAATTGGATCTGAACCTGAGACGGAAGAGAAAGATGAAGAGGAGCACCTCAAGACAAGTAAGTAGATGAAGACGACGCCTCCTTACAAGAGAGGAACCCCTCCTACCAACTGGTTGATTCCAGAACAGGGACCAGAAATGGAGATACCGAAAGCCGAAGACCCAAATGACCCATTCAATCAGCTGACCCTTATCCTGTGCGAGATACGAGCAGATTGGGAGGTCAAGAGGAGAGCCCTCTCAAGTATCAGAGAGCTGGTGGGTGCACCGGAAGATAGCAGGCTACCGAGTAAGGTGGCATGGTATATCTCTAATTTGGATGAGCACCAGAAGCAAGAGGCGGAGATTTGTCGGCTTCAGGAGGAAGTCGACACTCTGAAGGCCGCGATGGTTGCCTTCAAAGAGGACAAAGCTGCAGTCCGGGAAATGGCGGAAGCAACCCAGAAGGTTGTTGAGTCGGTGAAGGCCACCCTTAGAGAGTCCAGATCCGCCGTTGTCAAGGCGGAATTATTTGATAAAGGGGTATATGAGGAGAAGAAGGTATCCGGTTCCCGGATAGTTCGGATCTTGACCGATTTCACCGATCGGGTGGAAGCGTCAATGGTGGCGGCCAGGGAGGTAGTCAACCGGATGGATATCAACAGCCAGAAGCTGAATGGATCCATGTACTCTTGGAAGATCCAACTTTAGGACCTCTCGCTACCGGATTTGTTCGCAGCCGGAGGATCAAATCCAAGGGAGCCCAAGGATCAGACTCTCGAATCTAAAAAGAGTCATCGAAGGACTGGACCTGGACAAGCGATTCATTTGGATTCATCGCCAGGATCAGATCTTCCGGATCCTGCTGCCGGGGAGCGGAGCAGGAACCTGACCGAAATTTTCAACCAACTGCCTGCGGAACCCAAGAGTTCTATGCTGGGTGGAGGAGTTGGAGAGTAGGTAGGTAGGTAGGAATGTAATTTTTGTAAGATAGTTAGGACCGGATTGGATGTTGACCCAGTCTGGCCGGTTAGGATTGGACTCGGATGTCCCGTGCGGATTTCCGAGGGCCTTTTTGTCCTTGTAATCAAGTTGTATATAAGTCAGCGCTTGCTTAGGAGCTGCAAGTCTTTTTGTCCAAACTTTGTTTGGGTCTTCTCTTGGCTTCTTGTTGTGTGTCTCTTCCGTGTGTGGCAAGGTTGTGTGGTGAGGAGTTAGGAAGGCGCATGCTGGTTTGGATATGATTTCTCTCTTTGGTGTTCTTGTTTTGATCTTATGTGCAAGTAAGCGGGTTGTGAAAGAGTTGGGAGTGGATTTCAATTCCTCAGCACTTCTAAAGTTTAGGATTCCGGGCGAGACAACCGTTGTTAGGCTAGGCGGATAGGGAGGGATTTTTAGTCGCGCTAGAACTCTTGGGTAGGAAATCCGGTTGAGTGTCCGATTTCTAGAGAGATCTCGCTGCTTTAGTGGGCAAATGGAAGGACTTTAGTTGATGTTGGAACGGACAGGTTCACTTGTAACCGCCTGACTTTGTACAGACGAAACTTGACGCTAAAGTCGTTGTAGTATGAAAGGATCATACGGGGGGTCTTTGTGTGACCGGTGATCCGGAAAGTTCTCTGGGTTGCTGTGAAGGATTATACTGGATCCAGATTAGTGTAGGAGATTGAAAAATAGAAAAGTGGGTCTTCGGCTACTATAAGTCACGGAAGGAGTGGCGGGCCTGCCACTCTCAAAAGCAAGAGGTGAACCCTTTGATGGTGAAACAAAGGTAAAACTAAACCGGATGAGAGTAGGAGTGAATAGAAATCAATAAGATCGGATCGAATAGTCAGCCGGATCGGGAAGGAAGAAGAGGGCCTGATTATAGTTTTTGGTGTTGTTGTGTTTCCGGTTGTGGTGTTAGGACCGGAAGAAGAAATATAGATACTGATGGAGCTTAGAGACCAAATAAGGCAAATACTTCACAAAATCTTGCGGGTTTGATCTTTAGAGTCACTTTGTTATACTTTAGAGTGGTTT
Organism: Neckera pumila; assembly: GCA_963969595.1. Classification (NCBI taxonomy): domain Eukaryota; kingdom Viridiplantae; phylum Streptophyta; class Bryopsida; order Hypnales; family Neckeraceae; genus Neckera; species Neckera pumila. Next base: position 7,335,522 of record OZ018418.1, read on the forward strand.
TTGGTAGTATAACTGGGAATTTGCTTGCTCTAAGCTGCGACAAGGACTTTTGGAATGAGGTTTCTTTGAAGTGCAGGACGGAGGTGCCATTTCTTAGTAACATGGTCCATTTTGGAAAAAGTTGAATTGATTGTTTCCGCTCATGAATCTTAACTTCATAAGCTGAGTACCTACAACTTCTACATTTTCTTCTTCATCCTAACGGGTACTATTTTGAGTCGAACTTATGGAATGAGGATCCCTTGAAACGCAGGACGAGGGTGCCATTTCTTAGTTACGTGGACCATTTTAGAAGAAGTTGCATGGATTGTTTCCGGTCACGAATCTTAACTTCATGAGCAAAGTATTTACAACTTCTACATTTTTTTCTTCATCCCAGTGTGTACTACTTTTAATCGGACTTATGGAATGAGGTCTCTTTGAACCGCAGGACGGCGGTCTCCTTTCTTAGTTATGTGGTCCATTTTGGAAAAAGTTACATGGATTGTTTCCACTCACACATCTTTACCTCATGAGCAGAGGATTTACAACTTCTAAATTTCTTATTTCATCCCAACGTGTACTATTTTGAATTGAATTTATGGAATGAGGTTTCTTTGAACCGTAGGACAGGGGTCTCATTTCTTTGTTACATGGTCCATTTTGGAAAAAATTTGCATGGATTGTTTCCGCTCATGAATCTTTACTTCATGAGCAGAGTATTTTCAACTTCTACATTTTTTTTTTCATCCCAACGTGTACTATTTTGAATCGGACTTATGGAATGAGGTTCCTTTGAACCGCAAGACGTGGATCCCGTTTCTTAGTTACGTGGTCCATTTTGGGAAAAGTTGCATGGATTGTTTCCACTCATGAATCCTAACTTTTTGAACGGAGTATTTACAACTTCTACATTTTTTTTTTCATCCAAACGTGTATTGTTTTGAATCGGACTTATGGAATGAGGTTTCTTTGAATCGCAGGACGGAGGTCCCATTTCTTAGTTATGTGGTCCATTTTTGCTAGAGCACCTTGGCTGCAAAGCACATTAAGCACGGAATAGACCAGGGCATAGCAATTGTGGAATAGTTATGTTGGTATACAGGTTGTTAGATCGCCTTAAGGTGGAGGGACACAAAGTTACTCGTCCAAGTATTGACCGGGAAGGGTGTGAAATCCGGGAAATGAAAGTCTTGAAGACCGAATGCACTTTGCTCAAAGCATCATTGACTCCTATAAAACCGTGCAACGATACATCCTTGAATGCAACGAATTTCAAAATGTCAATGAGGAGCCAGAATTGCAGTGAATATTGGAGCTGCAAATTTCCAATCACAAAGTCAAGAGCCTCACACCCTCCTCCCTTGTGGTCGGAGCAACGTGGATTTTGAGAGTACATTCCACTTCAAAAGTGTATAACCGCACGTACTCCACTTCTTGATTGCGGCTCGGCAATCTAAAACGCATCCAACCAACATTTGAGAAAAAGGAACGCTTGAAAATTTAAAAACTCAGGGCGGGAATTTACAGCTTTTGAATTCCAGTTCAGGTGGTTTATAACCCAAAACAAACCTCGAGCTTCTCCTTTTCGCTTGCACCCGTGAACAAACAAAGCACGTTGCGAGGGGTTGGAGTCAGTGTCTACCGGTGTAGGTGACGAGATTGGAGTGGAGGTGGACGATGCTCTGACCGGGCCATTTTTCACGAGGTAAGCTATGCATTCCTATCAATTATAGTGAAATTTCGAGCCTGAGTGTTTTACCAGTCGAATGCATGCCACAGCAATTTCATGAAACTCTTTAAGAACGCGTAGATTGAGAGTGAAGAAGAGTCCGACTATGGGTGGTTGCTTCAAGCAATAGATTTACTTACAATAACCTCACCTAGTGAAGCGATCACTATGCTCTGGTGACATGGAGGTTCACTTGGAGACGGCAGAAGACAGAGCTTAATCTGCCTGTAAATACAACCACCGCGTCGTCCGATGTTGAAGAGAATGTTTACATACGGTGATATATGGTAGAGCAGTATGCATACATATTAGACAGACTATGAAATCCCACAATTGGTGTTTCTAAAGTATAGTGACTCCCGCTGATCTTTGTATGGAGGAAATCGGCGATCTAGAAATTGGAGGATCACAGGATTGTAGTACTGTGGGATCTCACAATCTTGGTTTCATGGGATCCCACGACTGACTAGACCAAATTTGGTTCTGGGCCCCGTTAACTTTGGGTTATGTTTCTCTCGGTTTTGGACCATCAGGGGATCCCATAGTCTCTCTTTCCAATGAGGAGATCTTGAGATCTCTATTTTGTGGATCCTAGAATGTCCTGGTCGTGGGATCGCATGACCAAATAGATATGAGATTGGGATTTGTTCACATGATTAAGTTCGTTTACTTACTAATTAGCATTTCACTCCCTCTAGGCGTAATTCTGTAGGAGGATTGTGGGATGCTATGATTGCTGAAAAGGGTGACCCCGCGACCTATGTGTAGTGGGTTCCCACGACGCACTGAACCTTGGTGTGTGGACCTTTCTGTCTAGTTCTAGTGGCCTACTCCTTAATGTATGTATTGGCTCATTGCTCCCTTCGCGGGCATCGTGTGATTGCACGATCGCTTGTGGACTTCAGATGTTCTTTTTTACCTTGTCGAGGTACTCTTTTCATTTGCCAAGACCTGCTATCCTTAAATTCCCTAACACTATTATTGATGATTGACTAGTTCTCTTGTATATGGTACTGGATGTATTTCCTTAATAGTCAACCAGAATTGAAGACATTGTCGTCAGGTTCCTTGGCTACGAAGGGAACAACAATCTCTTAACTAAACTAACTCTTGGTTTTCTTCATGATTTTTGTAGGTTCAACAAATCTTCAAAATCTCTTTGTCATAGTTCACTGAGAATGGATTCATTTAGTGAGTCCGTTGCTGATACAATTGTTCCATATGTAGGCGGTGAGCATGTGGGAAATGGATCACAGGAGTCCAACAATGAATCTCCATTGTTCTTGACCGGTGATTGGGTTAAGCTGTTTGTTCTTGAATTCGGTGAGGTCGGATCCGGTATTGTTAAGGAGGTTTGTCCCTAGGGCTAGTGGCTGGGTATGCCTCTACCTGTAGAGCCCTAGAAGGTATTCAGTTTCCTCTTCTACCCATTTTCTTTTTAAATTGAATACCCTAGAGTATTCAATTTCCTATTCTGCCCATTTTTTTTTGAAATTGAACACCCTAGAGGGAATTCAATTTCCTCTTCTACCCATTTTTTTTGAAAATTGAATATCCTCTAGGGTATTCAATATGTATTCTGCCTATTTTAAAAAAAAATCAAATATCCTTGAAGGTATTCAATTTGAAAAAAATTTCCATTTAAGAAAAAAAACACAAGTCCGACCCTCCCTCCCGTTCGACTTTCCTCTAGCCCGTCCAACTTTCCTCCAGCCCGTCCGACCTCTGACGGAGCGTCCAAATTCTTGTCTGACCTTGAACGGACCGTTTGAAGGCTTGTCCAACCTCCTGTCTAAAGGGCCGTCCGATCTCAGACATCTTGTCCGACCTCCAGTCCGAAGAGCCGTCCGACCTCAGACGTCCAGTTTGAAGGGCTGTCAGACTTGCGACCGCTAGTCCGATGGCCCATCCGACCTTAAGCCGCGCTTCCAAAGGCCCGTTCGACCTCCGACTGGCCATCCGAAGGCCCGTCCGACCTCCAACCCTTTGTCCAAAGACGCGTTTGACCATCCACAGGACGAGGGGTCAAGGTTTGTCCGAATGCCCAGGAACGTCCGGACAACCCTGCTTAAAAGTTATATCTTCAACTCGACAACTCTGCTAAGGATAACAAGAACAAATATCTAATGGCATTCTTGTTGTTGCTCATTGCACAAGGTGTCTTCAAGGAAATTCAGGTCAAGTTTCTACTAGTTGGACATACTCACGAGGATACGATGCCTATTTCAGCCACCATTCTAAGGGGCTCAAGACCAAGAACACTTTTGTCATCGCTGACCTCATGAAAGCCTTCATGCAGTCCCAAGAACTGTCATTTCTATTGGAGTTTATACAGGAAGTGGGGGATTTCAAGGCATTTGTGGAGGGTTACCAAACCGGTGGCTCCAAAAGATTAATTGGATTAGGGGAGATGCACCTGTTCAAGTTCTACGTGGACATTGATGAGGCCCCCGTCATGAATTAGAAGGAGTGAGCGGTTGATTCAAAGTGGCATCCGTCTGATAAACCTTCTCAACGCATTTGGAGGAGAGATGAAAATGGTTGCCCCAAGCTCCTTCACAGTTGTCCGAAGCCTGTTCTATTTAAGCCCATGTGGGGCAGCGAGCTTCCCGTTGCGGGTGGAAATCAAGAGAAGGCAAGGGAAATGGCGCGGAAAGCTACCATGAACAAGGGTTTCATTTTGGTAGGACTCGAGAAGTACATTCTGTATTGGCAACAAGGAATGTCAAAATATGAGGGATTTGCAGCTGCATTCGGCCCATACGTAGAATACTAGAAGTGTATACTGGATGAGCTGAAGGAGCCACTACCTAAGTGTCCTCCGGAGTTGGTGGAAGGCTTCTAGCCACAGTATGGTTGGAGAGTGGTGCAGAATGGAGTCCCTCGCCAAGGAAATACAGCCCATCCCATGGATGTGATTCCGGAGGACAAAGAGGAGCGCAAACCTTATTGCGGCCCTGCAAATGAAGCGCCAAGGGAAAGATTCAATCCGTGGCTGGACATACAACCGGGCTCGTAGGTACTTCTCAAGCCGGAAGTCCCAGAAACATATGCTCTTTGGCAAAGAAGAGCATTGTCTATTGTATGCAGATTGAAAGGAGACGCGAATTACGGGAAGTTTTTTATTCAGTGTTGGCGACCGGATAACTCCGAAAGTACGCTGGAGTTGAGGTACCGGAATTGCTGGTACGGTAAATGGGTTGTTGAAGATTCAGCCCCTACTTGGGTTGACGCAGCTGCTGTGGCGTATGCAAATTGGTTGAAAATAGTCGATCCAAAATCAAGGACCATTCCTATGAAGAGTAGGGAGTCTGCCTTGGCGAATTTGAATCTGGCAAACGTGGTGGACCCATGATCAAGCGCCTTGTCCTTGAACTGTAATACATTGTGAGAACACCCAACGTTTGATGGAATAGCGCGCCTATCGTGATATCTCACAATGCATTGCAGGGGTCGTTGCGGCCATCATGAAATCTCACGATGCATTGTTTAGGTCACCGCAAACATCATGGGATTCCACAAGGCTTTCCACGTCAAGGTAGCTTAGTTGCAAGTTAGGTTTTCCAGGTACACTACCCTGTTTGAGTTCGACTGTTATACAATGAACCTCTCAGTGTTGTTTTTATGTGACATGTATTAGCATCATAAATCTTTATGAATATATGAATTTGTTTATGGTGTTCATTATGCGTGCGGAACACTGGCAGTCACCTGATATGTGAAGTGTGGGCTGTTTTTTCTTTCATCTGTTGAAATGGAAGTGATTCATGATTTTATCAATGACAACTACAGTGTTTGGATTATACATGCACAAAGATTAGTCTGAATACGCATTTATTTTCTTACCCTTTCACTCCCTGTTGGAATTCTAGTCAACTGGGTTTTGCATGTTCACAATTACGTGGACATCAAAGATTGGATGTACTTCAGCAGTGATAGAACCCTGCTTTTCTCCACACAAACTTAAATCTCTCAGATGGAATAGTATATTAGCCAATATTCATCAGTCTACAGATGTATGCTGAATGTCTGAGCACTTGTGGCTCACTTGTCTACAGTCCTTTTGTTCTAGTGGATGTAGTGTGAAATGACAATGTTTCTTATGTTAGCACTCCATCGGGAGATCTCTTGCTTAGATAAAACTGGTCTCCTTCTTCCCGAGAGGAAGTGCTTGTTTGATAATTCTAAAGTGATGTTTGGGACTTCCAGTAAATTTCAATTTTTTCTCCATGAATGTATCTATGAATTGCACTGTCTATAGCACATGAATCAAACTGTAGCACTTCGACACAAAGATTGTCATTGAAGCCGACACATATTCGACAACCTTGTCAAGGGATCTTCTGATGCATTTGTTTAAAACAAAATGCTGAGTGAGGGATTAATATGGGGCTCGGAGCCATATTTGCTTGAACTGGTTGTCATTGTGGGATCTCTTGATAGGTTCAAGGACGTGAGCTGTAAACGGGATGCTATAAACGTTGAGCTGTAAATGGGATGTTGAAATTATGGAAACCTAGTCCATAGATCTTCCAATCCAGGCACGTGAACTCTAGCACAGTCAACTACAAAACAGTATTTTTCAATTTTTCTAGCATTTCCAAGCACATGAAGAAGCACTCTCCAAAAGACTTATGAGTGCAGAAATTGAGGTACATCGGGGGACTTCACCATTTCTTTAATTCTAGACTATTGAAAGTCCAGAAGTAGTTAAATATGGCATATCTATAAGAAAAAAAAAATTCTAAACTTCTCTCTCATTTATATTCATTTGCAAACAAAACACTAGAAGAAAACTATGTTGGAACCTAGGAAAACACGTGGGATTGGTTTTGTTGAGTTCCTAGTTTCTAACGCAGATCTTTGCGTTCCAACGCATTTTTGCGTTTCACTTCCAATGTGGAAACAAGTTGGATTGCAAAAATCTATGTTAGGAACTAGGAACTCAACAAAAGCAATCCCACATGTTTTCCTAGGTTCCAATGCAGTTTTCTTCTAATGAAATGAATAGAAAGTGAAATTTGACCAACTAAGATCCTATAATTTTCACTACCTTCTATATATGTACATATGCGCCAATTTATAAAATTTATCTCATGATTTATACTAACAACTTTTTAAGAGAGTATTTCTATATATTTTTAATTAATTAATAATATTGTTGATCATTTTGATTATTTTATATTCAAAGAATTATCCTTCCATCTGATATATCCGTTTTGAATTGACATTGGTATTATTTCAATTTTCTAGGATCTAGCTTGATTGGCTTAAAATATTAACCCTTTCGAAGTCCAAAAAAAGATGCTTGTTGTGGCCTAAAATACTTGCCACCTAGATGGTCCAAAAAAAGATGCCTGTTGTGGCCTAAAATACTAGCCACCTAGATGGTCCAAAAAAAGATGCTTGTTGTGGCCTAAAATACTAGCCACCTAGATGGTCCAAAAAAAGATGCTTGTTGTGGCCTAAAATATTAGCCACCTAGATGGTCCAAAAAAAGATGCTTGTTGTGGCCTAAAATACTAGCCACCTAGATGGTCCAAAAAAAGATGCTTGTTGTGGCCTAAAATACTAGCCACCTAGATGGTCCAAAAAAAGATGCTTGTTGTGGCGTAAAATACTAGCCACCTAGATGGTCCAAAAAAATATGCTTGTTGTGGCCTAAAATATTAGCCACTTAGTTGGTCCAAAAAAATATGCTTGTTGTGGCCTAAACTATTAGCCACCTTGATGGTCCAAAAAAATATTCACTATTATAATTCCTTATTCCAAATTCAACTTTTGCGTATAAGTTTAATAGATTTCATGCGAGTCACAAACTATCCCTCCACTATATACACATATATATAGAGAGAGAGAGTCACAGAGAGAGAGAGAGATTTTCAGTACTAGAAAAGGGACCTAATTCACAAGACCTCTTATATGCTAAAGCGCACATTATGTCTACTCACAAATTTTGAATTCAAACTTCTATTAAAAATCATAATAGAAGTTCTATATATTATTGTGTTATGTCATTCAATTTTTTAGAAAGTAATAGAGACAAATATTAACCATTTGCTAACTTCTAAAAGGATATAAAATGGGACCATTTGGTGTTACTTAAAAATATCTTGATGATTTAATGTTTAAATGTAAATTAAGCTAATTACTTGGTATATCGGTAGATGAATTTATTGGACTTCACATCCTTGCTTTTCAGTACTAAATGGATTAGATAGAACTTCCATGCACCTTAAAATAGAATCATTATCCTAAATCCTAAACCCTAAACCCTAGATTCTAAACCCTAGACCCTAAAAGCCCTAGTCTCCCTTTTAATGTATAATATTTTATACACTATATAAAATCTGGTTTTAAAAATATGAAACCATTCATTGTTACTCTATCCTTTATAGTAGTCTAATCTCAAAAAATAAAACTCTCCTATCTAGATATTGCTATATTTTCCTTTCCTATATGATCTCTAGCATGTCTAGTTTGAATTTGTATGGTTACAATTTAATAAAATCTCTTGAGTACAATTATTTGACCCTTAAATCCACCAATTCTATAGTAATGTTGCTTATGAACAGAAATGCTAAAATGCTTCTTGGCTTTTTCTTATTCAATGTCAAAATACAGCCCATCGGATGCTTTCAGGAGTCCAATGCTACAGAATCACACTCAATCTAATTGGCCGTCTTCACATTATATTGGGATGCTGTCCAAGGTCCAGCTGTTGCATTGCAAGCATATTTAGAGATATAAATGACAAATTTGCAGTTGCATAGAAGCATTTCAGATGCTTCACTTGATCCAATTTTTGACAGATAACCCCTAAAGCACTGAACATGCTTTTTTGAGAACATAGCTTTTTTGGGCACCTCACTACAAGCGGAGATTTTATTTTTTTTCTTTGAAATTTTCACATAACATTTTCCTAAGGAATAGCTTTAAGGCCCAACAATTTTCATAACTTTTGATTACAAGATTAAAAAGTTATTGCATGATATGTCGTTTTCACTACTTGATGGGCAGCCCGGGTAGCAAAAAAAGCTTCTTTAAAAATCACTTTTTAAAAAAATAAAAATTTGAAATTGGTTCTTTGGATTTATATATAGGTGGGGAGCTTTGAATCATTCCATTTGGATCTATGAGTCAAAAGTTATGAGGATTCTTAGTTTGAAGGTAATTATGGAATCTCAACTCTAAAATAAACTTTGAAGTCCTGTATTTCACTTAATTTTCAATGTTTTTGAAAAAAAATTAAAACCTTGGATGAAGATTGTTTATTACAACATTACAACCGTTGGAATTGGCATTTTTCAATTCCATAAATAAATTCTTAACAGTTTAGTGTTTTGAATCATTCTCTACCGCTTCCTACTTACTATTTTTTTTCTATATGTTGTACAATTCCAAATGAAGTGAAAAATTTCAATCATGTAGCCAACTTGTCTAGGAAAATGAATCCAAAGAATAACCACCATTTTGAACATTTTTTCATGCAAATGTGACCTTGTGAAGGGCAGTTGCCTGTTTTTTTGCAAGGACAAAAAAAGGATTTTTGTCAACTGAATCGCTATTATCATGAATCCACACGGTGGAAATCCAAAAATGTTTTCTTTTCTAAAATTTGATACTTATATTAGAAATGGCAGTTTTGTAGCATTTTTGGTGAAAACATAGTCAAAAATCTTTAGGGGTTAATGCCTTTAGCCATAAATGGCAAGAAAATGACAGAAAGGCCACCCTAAACACCCCACAATTTTATTCGTTCCGTACAATATGTGTTAATACAATTTTGGCTATCTTTAAATATAGTTTCAGAAAATACATTCAACCGACATTGGGAGAGTGAGATCCTCATGTATCTTGATGCTGAAGTTCTTTACTATAATTTTTACTAACTTTGGATAGATCAATGCTTTTCAAACTAATACCATGTACCTTTCTAAAATCTAGCAAATAACTTCCAAATCCATAGCAAGACTCAAGTTAATTAAACTACATGTACAAATACACAAGAAAGTCTAAACAAAGGGATCAATACTTGTGATCCAATAATTTGACTACAACATCTATTATAAAATTGTGTCAACCTAAACCCGACCAATTCAGGAATTGTTCATCCTCGGCAGCCTGCGATATGTCACAGTACCTAATATGGCATTGTTTGCTCATACTAGCCGCGATTCCTCTGTGTCTACCATACCCTAAGCCTCCCACCACCCTAAAATTCTGCCCACAAGCAAATCAAAACCCTATGTACATGCACTGTAAATCCTCCCCAGCACTTAATGAAACAAAAAATTTATCAATGAAACCTGTCTACTGGCAGGTGCGTCTAAGAGCTCTTCTTCCTTGTTGTCCGAGTGTTTGTCGCTGTAGAGATCCGTTCCGCAATAGGCACCTTCAATTTCTTCTTCTGATTGGGCTTCTTGTTCCTACTCTTTGTTGCCTTCCTCTTTGGAGGTGCTTTTTTTGTCATCTTCTGATTCTTGGCTACACCCTCCAATATTTCCGCATCATCTTCCCCATCCACGGATTCATCGTCTTCTTCTTCGCTATCCTCTTCTTCATCTCCCTCCTCCTTGGTACCTTCCTCTCCTAAAACTGCAGACATTGGCAGTACTTTTGGGGTGCACTTCGTTGCAAAAATTGGCTTCTGGCAGGATGCATGACTCTTTGTTTTCAATCCCTTTAGTGCAGGGTTTCGTCCAAGCTGCCTTTGAACTTTGTCCAGTGCCTTTTGTTGTCTGTTACTTGGAGTGACGAGTTCCTGAAGTTCAGAGCCTCCATTTTCTTCCACACCACTAACAGCACTAACATGAGCTTCGTTGACAGGTCGCACATTGACCCTAAAATCACTTGGAAGTGGCCCAAAGAAGTCCTGCTCATGGCTAATCTCCAAGTCAATGAGAATGGGAATTTTGGCATGCTGTGGATTAGGTTTGCATGGGATAGCACCAATTTCGGAGTCAAGGGCATTTACAACAGTCACTCCAACCGCATACCCTGATTCAATGGTGTGACACACCTCTATAGTACATTAAAACTTATATTAGTCCACGTATACTGCTTCTGTAACTACTATTGTGCATAGGAATTGACTTCAAAGAACTGCAATGCACTATGTAGTTAGACCTGAGGACTTTTGCTGAAGTTGTACCATTGTTTCAAGATTTGCATATTCACAAATAAGTACTTTGACTTCACATTTACCCAACTATTGTGAATGAGTTGAGAATATCATAGACTAACCCAAGTGCACTAAGGACTCGCAAGGATTGTTATGGAAAAAAATGCACAGTTTTCTTAGTCCTTATGGAAAGCAAGGATGAAATACATGTACTAGTATAATAGAATGGATATCTGTATACTACTTTTATATACTGAAAATTAGTTCCATACAAATCTAGTGCACTACATAAGTACAACAGTGGACTTATCGTGAAGTTGTACCACATTTTAAGCTATCGATGTGGAGAACTCAATACTTGTCATTCACATTTGCCTCACTTTTGAATGAATTAAAATCTAACTCACTAATCAAGTTCCATTAAGGACTTTAGAGGATTGTTATGACAAAAAGATGAACTCTTATCTTAGATACTATGGAAAAAACGTGACACAATTCATGCACTAAGGACTTTCAGTTCAAATTTATTTAATTTACCCACAAGTATAGGACTGTCAAGACTCCGCCAGTATTTCAGATCTAACGAGTTCTTCAACAAAGCCTCAGAATACAATATACTACTTATCTTCAAGGTTAACAACAGTTTCTGTGCACTATAATACTACAGTTGAATACAAAATTGTTACTTAAGTACTTTTCCTAAATCTTAAATCAAAAAATGCTAAGGGTAATGTTCATAGCCAATTCCTCCACAATAGTTCACTAGCCAATTTGTGGCAAACTAAAACCTCTAGACTCTACAATAGCAAATTCCAGATCTTCAACTCTCATCTATTTAACAAACATGTATACATTTTGGATTGCCTATACTAATCTATCATACCATTGAAAACATCCCAAATCCTAAACCCTAAAATGAAGTGATTGCATCTAAATATGCCAATGGAATATGGAAAATAACCTGGCAAAATTGGAAGCTGCCTTTGCTTGGTTGTGCCCTCATGCTCCTTTGGAAACCGTTCAACTGTGCTCTTCAATGGATCTGCAATTCCAGGCTTTAGAAGTCCTGTTGATATCCACCAACCCTTGTGCATCTCGACACCACAATCAGGAGCTATACAGGATTTACTAGTCTCAAAGTGAATACAAGAACACCACTCATGGTAAGGATGACAACAACTAGCTAATTTCACAGCCTAGACAGGAGCAAACCCTAAACCACAAGCTCCACATTTGCTTAGTAAATGCTGCACAGGCGGATCAACTATGACAACATCGGAATATGGTCTAGGATGAACCAATTGGAAGAAATAGGTGCCAATTTCCAATCTACCAAGGAGTAGCTTCACTGCACGTTCATGTCGATTGGCCTGCATCAATCGCAATTCAACATCGGAAACAAGAGAACACACAATACCCTCACCACCTGTGACTTCCAATAACTGTACACTTGCTTCTTCCAAACAATCTTCAAACACCTGGATTAAGTTCTTATGAGACTCAAATTTACGGGATAAGGTTTTCAATATGTCAATCCTTAAAGCCAGATCCTCACTGACGTCCACTGTATGATGTAATGCACTCAACTCCGCTTCTAACTCAAGGCACTTCTCCCGTGCGGTTTTGAGTTTGAACTCACAGAATTTGAATTGGGAGTGCGCCTTCAAGTCACTCTACATGTGCATGTCTATGCCACTCTTTGCAACCTCCAAAATTTGTTGTGCTTTGACAACTTGAGAATGGGCAATACTAGAATACATCTTCCAATAGCTAAGGGTCTTGGGAAGCTCACTTGGTTCTATGAAGACTTCAATCCCTTGCTAATCACGAACAACACCACCGTGTCGTGAGCCAGCCTCCTCAGCTGTCAGCTTTGACTGTGTGGATCCACCCTCCTCTAACTCCCCGTCGTCTTCTCCATCGAAAAAGATATACTCTTTACCATTGGACTCTGCTCTACTCTTCGACTTTAAGCGGCGCCTTAGTTGTTCATTATTGGTCCACTCAGCATAAAGCGCCCAATTCAATTTCTTCTTCTTCACCTCCTGAACGTAGAAACCTTTTGCCATTGCCTTTGTAATCAAGCGCGATTGTAAAACTACAATATTTTGATGGCAAACCATCCACATGTGTTCAATATGCTAAATCAAGTCCGCATCCTTCACAAATATGTACCTATGGCCGTTCTTGTTCACTATCAGTCCAAAAAAATCCACAAGTTTTGCGTCTGTAACATCTGTATCTCTCAAATGCTTAGGACTCATGCCGCTGTGGTGCAAACTATACTTATCTGCAAGTTCTTTCAAGAATATCTCCTACACAATGTAAACAACATCATATTCACTAAAATGAGAGATTAGAAACCTCTCAAAATAGTTTGGTTGATCTTGACCTAAATCATCAATTTCCATTCAAATGAGAGTTTTGGGTTGAATGGACATAAAACCTTTCCATTTTTAGGTAAAATCTCAAAGGTTTTATGTCATTTTAACTTGAATTGAGTTAAATTGACATAAATCCTTTCAATTTTAGGTCAAACCTGGAAGGTTTTATGTTAATTTAACTTGAATTGAATTCAATTGACATAAAACCTTTCAGTTTTAGTTGAATTGACATTAAAAAATTTGTTAAGTTTTCTTTAAATTAACTCTCATTTCAATGGAAAACTCTCATTTATGTGAATATGGTGTTAAACAGGAAAAGACTAGGAGGTTCAGTGAATACTGGAGCAGCATAGCCGATTTTCTTCTTCCTCAATGTTTCGCTTGTACCCTCTACCTTCATGCTCATATCCTCTACCTTCACCTTCACTACGGTATTCTCTGGATCAAACAAGCATACGGCAACCATAGCGTAGCAAACAAAAACAAGGTGACAGCAAAACAAGTTAGTGTGAGATTAACGAAAGATTAGGAAAACCGTGACTCCGTCGGGACCCAAGGAAGAAGACGACCAGCAACCGTCAATCTCAAGACCATGGACAGTTCAGATCAAAAGATCCCGGCTGTATTGGTGCCTCCATCTTTATGACGTCAGCCGGCCTGCGTAAGAACTAGATTACCGTGGAGATAATGGAGCAAATCAATGGCCATAATCACCCCCGATTTTGCGGTATTGCCACACAGCAGGTCTGTAAATGGACTCCAATTTGTGCCAGTTTTAGTCCACCCTAGTTTGCACTTGCCCATGAAGTTGGATCTGAAAAAGTTGGGTGTTTTTAGTAACAATTTTGAATCTCCCCACTGGGCTTTTGACTAAGAAGTTTTTCATAAGTCTAGCGATACTAATACCAGGTCCAAAAGCAACTATAGCTGAAAATGTTCATCTCTTTCTACGTCTTCTTTTTAATGATTTGCTACAGCTATGGAGAGGTGTATCAGCAATAAATATGTCAAAATTGGAGGGGGAGAGAGTATTTACTTTGGGAGCCATGTTAATATTGATAATCAATAATTTCCCTGCCTATAGACTTCTAGGGACAACAAATTCATGGTTATAAAGGGTGTCCCCTATGTGGCCCAGAGACATGTGCTGACCATGCGCGACTTCTAAGAAAAATGATCTATTTAGGTGGGCAATGTTACCTTTCTGCAGATCACCCATTTTGAAGGGCAAGGGCTGCATTCAATAATCACCAAGAATGGAACATGGCTCCTCAAAGACCAAGCGGCGAAGAAGTCCTTCATTGGGGGAGTGAGAGAGAGGAGTTTTTAAATGAAGGAGGAGTTGAAAATTCAGATGAAGATCCTGTGAAGCTACATGGTGTCAAATGCAATTGCATGCTAAACGACCTCCCATACTGGAAGGTACAAATGTTTTGAATGGTATGTCTTAGTTAGGTAGGAGGAGCCCTATGATAGAGTTTGGGTGGAACTTCTTCTAGTGTTGGAAAAGTTTCTTTGCATGAAAAGTGCACAAATTGTCATGTCTTTGGGAGGAAGAAATGAACCTTATCCGGGAAGACGTACCTTTCAGCACAAGCCCCTTCGTGTGGGGGGTGTTCCATCCACCTCCAATCTTCTGTATTCTTGGATGAATACTGTTGTTTGAGAGAAGTTACGTGATCTATGAAATCAGAGATTCTTGAAATTGACAGAGAATGTGCACATCAATGATACACTACTTAAGTAGAACTTCTGCGTAGTCAATTAAAGTTTATGGAATGGGAAACTTACCTTAAAAATCAATACAATAGTTCACACATAAAGTTATGTAGAACAAATGAGCATCCATTTCAAGATTGTATGCCATGAGCAAATGTGTTCCAATTTTTGTTAGGTTATATTCCATAGAAGTAGAGCAAGAAATGCTTATAAGCTCAAAATAGTTAGACAAACTTGGCAGGATGCTAATCAACAAAGAAACTTTTGTATAAATGATGTGGTGAATTTGTGGACATGGCGGTATTTGATATTGCATGTTCCCACTCTTTTCTAAGTTTGTTGGATATTTCTCACGACTCGATTTGAACGTGAAAGTGACTAGTTTGTGGGAGACCTACATTATTAGAGCAATATTAATAGGTCACATTGAATTAATTGAACGTCAATTTTATGAGTGAATGTACTTCAATTCTACTACAGTAGGACTGAAACAATTCTATTGCGCTTATATTGGA
Organism: Neckera pumila; assembly: GCA_963969595.1. Taxonomy (NCBI): domain Eukaryota; kingdom Viridiplantae; phylum Streptophyta; class Bryopsida; order Hypnales; family Neckeraceae; genus Neckera; species Neckera pumila. The sequence goes on from OZ018418.1 coordinate 7,350,975, forward strand.
ACTCTAGTAATTCAAAAGAGAAGTTTTAGTTTAGAGTTTCTATCATTCATGTTCAACTGGAATTTACTAATTTCCAAAGCAGATGATTCCTACTGAGCAAAGGAGGAAGACTTCTATGAATAGGTTGACCACAGCGTTTCAGGGGTGCACTAGCTAATTGCTAAGTTAGTATGTGTTCCAAAATTAGAGTCACTAAAGTTCTATTACCTTCACTGAGTATTATGTCTAGGAATTGACAACATAAGGTTTTAGTGGAGGTCAAATTTTCAATGCTTGTATTTATTCAAGTCTATATGGATAAGGAAATGATGATCAATCACATACAATTGGTGATGTTTATTGGGCTGCAGCATGTGATGCCAGATTGCAAATTGTAGTCAGAAGCATATTTCACTTACTTGTTGTCTCTTGTGGATAAAAATGTCAATAGTGTATTGTTCAGAATGTGAGGAAGCATTCATTTCTACATTGAAGGCATTGATTGTGATTGACTGTTGGTTATTAATATATTTGTAGGATCATCTTGTGCGTCATGCTCTAGATCCAATGCATTGCGAAAAATACATTTGCAAGAATGTATTGAAGATTGCATTTGGTGAGAAAGGTTCCTCCGCAGTTAGAGCCTACATGCAGGCAAGAAACATTTGACCTCATCTTCATTAAAACCTGTCAGCCGTAACAATGATAGATTTACATGCCAAATGCCACAAATTTTCTTTCCGCTAATAATAAGGCAAAGGTGCTACAAGTAATGAAGTCATTAAGGACTCCAACTAATTATGCAAGTTCCCTGCATAGCAAAATCAGCAAAGGGAAACTTAGTAGCCTTAAATCCCATGACTTCTACGTGCTTATGCAAGAAATTTTGCCATTGTGTTTTCGAAAAGTTGCTAACAGGAATTTTGCTGGGGCAATGATTCACTTGAGTAGAGTGTTTAGAAAAGTTTCTGCCAAGACAATAAATAGTGAGGATAAAGAGCAGTTGAAAGCAGAGTGTGCAAAAACAATGTGCTTGCTAGAAAAAGAAATGCCCCCATCATTTTTTGATATAATGTTGCATCTTCCAAAACATTTATCGGAAGAGCTTTTTCTACGTAGAGTCGTCCATACGAGGTGGATGTATCCTTACAAACGCTACTTCAAATCACTGAAAGGATTTGTCCAGAATTTATCAAAACCAAAAGGTTGCATTATTCAAGGCTACCAAGTGGAGGAAGCTTTGGTATTTATAACGGAATATATGTTAGAGTATGACATTACGTCATGATGAGTATGGGATGATGAAGAGGAGTCAACATTGGTGGACAAAATATTGAAAGGCAAAGAAAAACCAAGAGTTTTGTCAAAAAAAAAAAAGGAATAGCATGCACAAATTCATTTTGGACAATGCAAAGCACATGGAGCCTTAACGGGAGTAAGATGCCAACAATAAATATTAAAGAGCTTTAGGAGAGATATTATTTTGTTCATGCTCAAAAGTAAATTTAAGCAAGGGATTTAGTCAGGCTATAGGACTCAATGAACAATTTTAATGTAAGTCCACACTTAGAAAAGAAAGCAACAACAGTGAGACCTTTAGGGCAGCATTTGTGGGAAATAAAGCGTGCATACTAATATAAACGTAGTTAATGACATTGGCATTCATAGTTCATGAGTTTTAAATGTGCAGTACTAACTTCTACTGTATTGCACATGAAATGTGCTGCAAGAGATATGAACAACTTTGGCAAGAGAGGGTGATAGCGCGAGCTAAGTTCCACAGCAGGCACCCACAAAAGAATGGAAGAAAAGGGGTTGCTTATCCTAGTGGATTGGAAGAATTGCCAGCCTTTGCTTAGTGGATTGAAACAGAAATAGAGCATGAAAAAGAGAGGAGTAGCGGTTCCTGAAGATGTGGAAGATTCATCAAGGCCACCGTCTTTGCAAGTACGGAGATTCAAAAGCATGTACGCCTATGGGTACCACTACCGAGTGAAAAGTGCTAAGGGAGGCCTCACCACTTGTGACTCAGGGGTAGCTACAGTTTTTTGAAGACCATGTCGATCTGGCAGACAAGATCAAAACCTAGTTAATGCAGCACTTGAGTACATAGGCCAAATCGTGGAGATTGTAGAGCTCAACTACATCCGACATTGTACCGTATTGTTTGTCAGTGAGTGGATAAAGCTAACTACAGAGGCAGGAATGCCACAATCAAGAAAGATGAGTGGGGATTTGCTATGGCCAATTTCAATTCACTTGTACCGTTTGGTTACGAATCTTTTGCTTTTCCAATTAATTGTGACCAAGTATTTTTCTCAGATGATGAAGACGATCCCAATTGGAAAGTAGTACTACGAACTAAGGTAAGGGGGTGTAGAGGAGATAGTGAAAAGGAGGACGACAAAGAAATTGAGATGAATAGAATGGAAGAGAATGCAAATTATGAGGGTCTTTGAGGTGCAGTCATCATTGAAGAGGGAAATGCAAACCCCATTTCTACAGGTAGAGACATTGCAATGAGTGAAGTGCTCGGACAAGGGATTCAGGAGGAAGCTGAGGTTTTTGATCGGGATGTTGGTGAATCCATAGAAGATGAGGAGTGAAATGCTTAAATCAAAATCATTGTGAGGGGTGGCTATAAGTAAAGGTCATTTCAATCGCCTCCAAGAGAAGGTTGTGGGTTTTGGATTAGGGCTTCAAGTTCTTAAGTTATGCTGAAGTGAGCAAGGCCAAGAGCAAATTAATTCAGGAATTTGCTATTTGCTAAGGAGATCAAGCTGCAAAGTTTGAGGTCGTGCATTAATGGTTGTGCTTGTCAAAATGAGGTATGACATATAACAATGTTGTAGAGCATTGTGCACACATCATGTGTCATATTTGTATAAAATAAAAGGGAGAGTAGAAGTTCTTTGTCAAAGAACAATACAATTTGTATTCAGTAGAATTTGCTTTAGGTTTTCAAAGTGCATGTCTTCATGTGCCCTCTGGTTTTTATAGTTGGTGGATAGATATTGAAGGAACCTGGCTAAGAGTTACTCAGGTCATTTTGTTGGAGTGGTTTTGCATGTTGTTGTAGAGTCCTTCCTAAAATTAGAATGTGAAGACCACATCTTGGGCGTTCAATAATAGAGTGAGCCCCTTTGACTGGGCATGGGCTTGTGAATGGAATTTGTAATTTCTAAGCTGTTGTGTAGTCAATTTTGATTGTTTTTGAAGATGTTGACCTCTATTTTGCAGAAACCTATCTTCTCTCTATCATTGAGGATGTGTTAGATGAAGAAACCTCTTTAAAACCGACCGTAGTTTGTGTAGAACAATTGGTCAGATGTGTGACAGTATTTTTGGTACTATAGCAAGCAGTGCGGTCTCTTGAGCTTTTTGTTGCTGAGGTTGCCATCCTTGCTCAGGTATGCAATTATTTATATGTTGAGAAAGGAAGAGTATTTGGACATGAAGGTCACTCTTCAATAATATGTTTTTATTACTTTGAAGTAAAAGGAAGATCCTTGCTAAGAGCGTATAGTGCTTTAGAAGTTTTTTAGTTTTGCATTTTTAGTATTTTTTCCTTGGGATATACAACGAACATTTTGGTGTTGCAATTGCAGTCTGAGAGTAGACTTCAGAGATTGCAATGGTCTCTTCACATTATTTTGTATAACACAAGGATATGAATTGGTGAAATTATGAATAGATTTCATAGATTCTCAATTCCGACTATTGGTACTTGGTACTTCTTGCTCACAATTGCAGATCATATGATGTGGAGTGAAGAAAACGGAGTGTCATGCATCATTCATTTGTGGACCCCCTTATCAATCCTAAGTCCAGTTTGTTTGTGCCATAAGCATTCCTAAACATGCTCTGGGCCAACACATATTTGGTAGAGAGAAAGGGAACTTTATGTACTAACCATTTGTACAAATCCTTGAGTTCTGAGCTCATTTTGTAATTGAGGGTGTATATGCAGGGGACAAGTGCATGTTCAATGGACAATGGAATTTGATGACCACATCTTGTTGGTTGAAATGTTGATTAAGTTATGTGAAGACTGGAAATGGTATCTGGTATGGCAATTGTAAGTGTCAACGAGAGTGGGAAGTGGAGGGACACTGGGAAGTAAGTATGGTTACGTTATTCCTATTTTATGCCCTCTCCAATCTCTTGATGGACTCTTAGGAAGCTGACGATCATCACTAAAGGTAGGGTAGTGTTTTGGGAAGATCAAGTCCCTTCAGAAAGGTAGTAGTAGATTGCTTTAACTTGTGAAACATATGTATATTGACTCGTAAAAAATGCAGGTAGTGAGTGTCTAGTCAGTGAAGTTCCTAGGTGATTGTTTTATACTCATGTAGTAGCAATTGTGGTGGACCATGTTGGCTCATGAGGGTCATTGCTTTCCATGAGTTGGTTTTGACGTTTGTGTTTCTTCTATTGTGCAATTTTAGAAATATTTTCAACAAAGCATATACCTTTAGTTGGGACATATTTAAAGGATGTCAACTTATGGTTGCACTTGATTCGGTTCCAAGGGCCAGACTAGCTAGCCGTTATTCTTGTAATCAGAAATGCTATTGTGAAGTGTCTTGTTGCAATGAGAGATTGGTTGTGTACAATGCATTATTTTTCTTGCTGAAGCTGGGGAATGGGCAGATGCAACGCTAGAAGGGGCGGCCGAGATAGGCATTGGTATGTGACTTGGCCATGGGGAGGGTACAACTTTCTGTACTAGCCTTTCAAACCTACAAGAAATGAAGAATTCAAAGCACTTACTAGTACCGCATGGCAGTGCTGCAAAAAAATTAAAGCAGTCCTACAATAGTGCTAGGGGGAAGTCAAGGTAGCTCATGGAAGGCAATCTGCTCTTACTACAGTGGCATTGTACACAAGGAACAAGTCTTGCAATTTAAATGTTCATGGCTTTTATGCATTCATTTCCAAGGATTTTGGAATTGCCACTACATTTTGGAGCTTGAGCATGTAAGCAAATAATAGCAATTGCAAAATAGTGGATGTCAGAGTAGCGTGCTTTCATGATAAACTGATGATAGGAATGTGGCTTTAAGCAGTGCTCCACTTTTAGGCTAAAGGGCACTTCCACTGAGAATGAATGAAAAGATGAAAATATGAGGATGTTCATTCCAAAATCCAAACCAATGTAACTTAAGTTCAAAAACATGCCAACAGATTTAATATGCTTCACCAGCAATGTCAACTTCCAAGCATGAAGGTATTTATGGGGGCATTTTATGATACAACAAGCACCACTCCAAAATACTAGTTATAAGTTTGCATAACTGTCAATGAGATATTCATGTGGTATATTCAATGAGCAACAGTAGCAATGTCTTCTATAAACCCACGTTAAATGCCTCTTCAAATATTACTATACCCAGACCAACAGAAATCTGTTGAAGCCTCCACAAGTATCAGTGAAATCAAATAATTTGTGATTGCCTCTGTTTTAAACAACAAATAGCTATTGGTTTTCTATTGTTCTAGTCACCATTTTCTAGTACTATTATGAATGTGACAGGTATGCACGACCTTCTCATAATTTTGATGTTCTGCTTAGGTGCTAGACAAAGTTTTATTAGGTAAATAGAAGAGAAGACTACATGATGATGTGCTAGCTGTATTGGCTTTGCACGCATCCCCACAAATTTGTGGTGATGAATTCTTAGACATTTTGCAGGAATCGGCTAGAGAGATAGGCAATGAGTTTTAGCAACGTCGGGTATCTGTTGTGGAACAGAGGCACATTTGAAGAATTATGACAAATTGTGTAGTGTTTAGCTTGCAATTGTTTACTTTTCCTATAATGTTTTGTATACATTTCCTATAATGTTTTGTATACATTTCCTATAATGTTTTGTACATTTTTCTTATAATGTTTTGCACACATTGCTAAACATTTTCTTGTTCAATGTTGTCCAAGCTGACAAAAAATTTAGGAATTTTTAGTTAAGTACTGAACATTTTTTTATTCAACATTGTCCACGACCACCAAAATTCAACAGTTTTTTGTTAAGTACTCAACTTTTTCTTGTTAGATATTGTCCACGCCAACAAAAATTCAACAGTTTTTAATTAAGTATTGTCCAAATCAACTTGACCAAAGCTACTCAAAAGGGTTACGGATTAGAACAGTCTTTTGTTATTTTTTTGTTGATTTAGTCACCAATTTTTTAGTAGTGCGGATCTAGAGGTGTTTGCATTGCATCTCTGTACTGAGACATCAGAGCGTAGGCAAAAGCATCCAAAGGTGTCCATTGGTAAAAAAAAAATTTTGGTACTGGACAACCAGGTAGCTTCAGATTGGGTTGAGTGCAAAAAGAAGAAAGAATTATCCATGAAGAAATGATGGCAATTAAACCCAATATGAAGCTGCGCAAGGATTCAAACAACATTGACCTAGAGGTATAGAGGTTTTGGAAGAAGAGGCATCTTTTTTTGTCTGCAACTTGGGATTTCTCCCTCTCCCATCCAAAGCCATTGTTTTTTGGTAGACGGTTGACAAATGATGCCAAAACTAAGGCGTGCTAAGGATCTTGGCAACAAGTTTTTGGACGAATTGATGATGTTCTAGAGATTCATGAAGGCAAAATATTGACTTCAAAACAACTTTGGAGGTGTGGTGTTTCAAGGATTGGATGCCAAAGCAAGGGTCCTCATCATAAGCAATATGTATAAGTACCACAAATGGCCCCTAAACTTTGCCATCTTTGATGTCCGGAGGTTGGAGAAGCCAAATACTCCAAACAAAGTCTCAGACTTAGAGCCATTTCTAGAATTCCTTGCCACTCAGTTGGAGCCAGCAGCAACTGAGGCTAGCGTTTGGCTGTGGATTCTTGGCGGAGAAGAGGACTTCAACACGGCTATAAAGTTTGTAGCTTCCGATCTACTAGAGTTTGATTGCAATGAATTGTTGTACATCTTCTATCGGACAGAGCGATTGGACAATGTGCCCAGCCGACTGAGAGTCGCTCCTGATGTGTGTATGCTTTCCTCTTCAAGAAAGAAGATAGGCATGCCAATGATGTACAAGACAGAATGAAGGCGGAATATCATGCTGCTGAGATTTCGTACTACCAAGAGCCTAAGTACAACAATGAAGCTAAGTGGAGGTTGTATAAGACTGAACTAAGGATGGAGTTCTATCTGGAGGTCTTCCAATGCTTTGCAGTGGCTGAAGAAAACGTCCTGGGAATCTACGTCAGGACAAAGTGTGTTATGGCAGCCACTATACGTTTATCCTTGACCCAAATGTAATCTATCAATTACTGTCCAAGTTTTTGCTTAGGTTGGCAATCTATGTATTTGTCGGAGAATGAAATCACTAGTAGAAAACGCAGGAATTTTAACAGAATTAAGTTGATTTGGACGCGTTGTCTCAGTCACTGTTTTGTTGATTTCAGCAAAAACATTAGAAGAGATTTGAGGGGACTAAAGGGCCATTTCAAGCTTGCTCTCCCGACGCTATTCCTTGACAGATTGGGAACGCCGGCTATCAAATTTTTTTTAAAAAAAAAAAAAAAATCTGAAATGAAAAAAAAAAAAAAAAAATTTTTTTTTTTTTTTGGTGACGTGGCAGTCGTTCTGCCACGTCACGCAACAGCTTCAGACTACTGCAATTCTCTAGATTGCTAAGATGTCATTTCTTTTCTTTTTCCTCAAGGATAACTACTTTCATAATCTGTCTCCTAACAAATGATGGTCCTTCTTCTTTTCTCCAGATATTTTAATAGATTTCTATTAAAATCAACAAAATAGTAACTGGGACAACGCGTCCAAATCAACAAAATTTTGTTAAAATTCTTATGTTTTCTACTAATGAATTTTATTGTCTAGCACTATAAGAGACCTATGTTTTTTAGGATGCTTTCACTATTTTTTGGAACGCATTTTTGTAGACATTATAGTTGAGAACCCATGTTTTTATGTCAACAATAATATTCAATAAAACATCTTGATGAAAATACCAACCCTATTCCGAAATAGTAAGTTTTTCAACAATAGGCAAATCTGAACACTTTGTGCTATTTCTCTTATAATTTAGGTTTGACTGTAGTGATTTGAGTCTTGCCTACAAATATTGATCAAAATCTAACCCATTTGAAAAAATAAAATAAAAAATTCAAAACATGTCTCCTTCCGTCTAAGAAATCTGTCTAACTGGGCAACTTCCAACCAATGTTTCTTTTTGTGGTGATTTGGTGCAAAATATGATTTAATTTTATGGCTTGGTACCGCGTCTATAGGGAAAAATGGTACTGTAAAGCTGCAAAATTGCCAAAAACTTCAAATAAATTCATAATCTTGGATGAAATTGCCAAAATAGAAATGAAAACTGAATTAGTATATATGTGATATGCAACATTTTTTTTTGGCTTTCTGATGCTTTATTGCACTAGAAAAAACAATCTGGCAATAAAATTGTAAGAAAATTGGCAAAAAACTTGGTTGAAGTCGCCCTAAAAAATTCAAAGTACAAAAAAATACTGGATGAAATTGCCAGATTCTGGATGGAAACCAAATTAGAGACAAATGATATGTATATTTCCTATCTGGTATGGATGAATGTTGAAATTTGTAGCACCACTACAAAAGTTTAAATTGCCACTATGGCACTTTTGAAAAAACTTAAAAAAGAACCTGGTGATATGTGCTAATATGATATTTTCTATCCAATATGTGGATGAATGTTGAAATTTGGAGCACCACTGTAACATTCAATATCGCCGTAGACCCATATCCGTGGTCGACATGGACCTGTAGTCGGAACAAGAAGTTTGGTACCCACATTTGCCGAGAACCCCAGGTCGCTTCAATGGTCTCACCCGCACCCGCCGTAGACTCGTAGTCGCCCCATTGCGACTTTGGGTATTAAAGAGATCGCCTGAATCCACATTCTCCACTTTTGGCTCTGCGTACTGACTGTCATCCATCTAGAAGTGACTGATTGCATACTTGTGGGCCAGGGGCTTAAGTTGTGAGGGGGATATGTTGTCCCTTTCCACCTCGTTTCCAGAAATTCTTTTCCATGTTTGAGATTGATTTCACATCTTGTTATGGTAAATGACTGTATTTTTGTAAATGTGAATTGCGAATACTTTAGGGTTTTCTTGTTCGTGTAATACGGATTCATTCTAAAATCATTAGACAAAATATCTAGAGCAGCATTCTAGATACAAAGTGATCATTATGGAAGATGAGACCCCACCATTCCCGCCTACGTCATCCAAATCGCTAACTCAGCTCCAAAAGAAGGCGCTTTGCGATAAGGATAAAAAAAAATTGGGAAAAGCCACAAAAAGCGTGTGGCTATCCTTTTGCATGGAAAGATTAAGGCTTTTGGGGGCTGAAGAAGGGAACCGGAGCCTTGGACCCACAAAACAGTTAAAAATTATGTGGATTGGCCACATCAACAAGATGTTTCCACTCTGGCATCACAAGCTACATTTGGAGTCTAACAAAGCAAATCTTGGATATTGCCTCTCTGAAGACTTTGTACAAAGATGCCTGGAGATATGGATTGGAGTGAATTTGGAATCCTTGCCATTCCAAAACGACAGATTTCCTTTGTATCTTGACCAAATGGTGTATGTCGAGTGTATATTGAAAGAGATGGATTGGACGACTGTAAAGGAGCTCCCTAAAGGAGACTGTCCTGCCAATGCAACAATGCTGATTGAAGCTGCCATACTTGATGCCAAGAAGAAGTTGGCATTAGTTAAGCTGAGGAAGTTATGCATTCCTAATGAAGAGGTAGTGTGGTCGGATGGTTCTAGCTCCAATAGCCACACCCATGAGTACGACGGGTATGATTGGCGAAGTGAGGATGAAGAATATGCTGTTGTGGATTAGTATAAGAAGGGCTTGGAGGCGGAGGTTGACAGGAAAGGAAAGAAGAAGATTGAGGAGTTTGAGACTGTACCTAACATTCCTAAACAAGGTATGGAAGATGTGGAGGAAATGGAAGTAGACAATGAGTTCCACGAGCGCAGTGGCAATAAGAGTGAGAATGATTTAGATGACAATGTGGAGATGTTGGGCTCTAAGATTGCAAGCGCAAGAACATTTTTATGGAAAGCGACTGCGGAATTGAAAGAATTGAAAGAAAAAGAACTTTCAGATTTGGGCACCCGGGAGTACATTTTATCATACAAGTGGGAGTTAGAGATTGTGAATAAAGAGATAGCTACAAACGTAGTGTATTAGAAGAAATTGGTTTGGAAAACTTTTTTTGATGTCAATTACTTTGAATAAATATGAAATATAATGTTTTCTCTTTCAAAAGTATCTTTGAAATATTATGTATAGAATGACTTTGAAATTGGCTTATGCCCTTATAATCCCATAAGGATGTGAAAAAGCACCATGACATTTCAACACATTGGTAGTTGAACACATCCTTAACCTTTGCATTGTTCCATGACTATGTTTTCACTGGTGAAATTTGGAACCTCCCATTTCTTTAAGAAGTACTAATTTTCTTCTAAAAACTAATTTTTCAACATATGTAACGTTTGGATGTACTAGTGTGCTGTCTTGATCCCATTTGTTACAAAATTTCAGAAGTTTTCACCGCAAGGATTGCAATATATAAGCATTCAAATGAAATAAAACCATTTTGAGGGCCTCCCAAAAAACTTGGCAATTGCACTACGGAAGCTTATTTTTGTATGGAAAAATGTGCATAATGGTAATGCTTCTTTGGATTGTTTTTCCTAGACAAATGGATGTCATGCTTGAGATATTTCACATCAATTGGATTTGTAAAAGGTATAGGAAAGAAATAGTGAGTAGAAAGAAGGAATGAACATGATTTGAAATATTGAATTGTTAAGAATTTATATATGAAATAAAAAAGACCAATCCTAGTAGTGGCAATGTTGTAGTGAATACTCTACACCTAAGGTTTCTATTTTCTTCAAAAATATTGGAACTTGACTTAAATAAAGGACTTTAAAATATATTTTCAAATACAAAAATAGTAATTGGCGTTTATAGTGTTGAATGTTCCTAACATTAGATTCATTGATTTCATGAAAATTGATTGACTCAAAGGTCAATCTGAATAAAACTCTAGAAAACAGTTTTGCTACTTCTTGTTCATGAAGAAAGTGAATTACTTAAATCTGCGCCAGCTGTCCAAGCTTAAAATCAAAATAACAAACTATATATTATGGGATAGCTTGGATAATTGTTTATTGAGAAATTATAAAAATTGTTGGACCTTATAGTGATTCCTCGTCTACATCTTCTATTAAAATTGGGGCCCAAATATAGAAATTTGTAGTGACATTCATCGTGTTCAAAATGTCTATGTAGTCAATACTCTAGAAATGCGTGTTGGTTTTGTAGAAGTTAAAAGATTTGTATCCTTAACTATTTCCTTTACGAGAATGTAAAATGTCATCTTTCTTTTGGTCATAGAATATTTATTTTATAAAAAAAAAGATAGTGGTGGCCAGAAATAAGGGTGGGAATCTTTAATGCACAAATATTATAAGACCACTTAAAGTTTATTGTCTTTGAATTTTATGTTAAATTAAAAAAATACCCTGGATTAATTGATTTTATTTTTAAATTTTTCTTTTGTTGAAAATAAGAGTACCCATTTTTTGTTTTTCCTTATTAGAGAATGTTTTTTTTATATGATAAAATAAGAACATTTGTTAATTTATACAAAATTGTTCTAGATATCTATCAGAAGAGCTAAAATGAAGAGCACACATTCTCTTGCATTCTAATATTGGATTTTTGTCAAAATCATGAATACGCTGTCTATTTTTTTCCTAAATAACCCCACAAGGTCCACTATCCATTAAGAAGACATTTAGGAATTTAGGCAGGTATATACGGGTTGAGTTCTTCTCGTGATAACTTTTTATATCTTTTTTTGAAGATAGGAGAACTGATAATCTCTTTGGGAATATCATTTTTTTATCATCCTCTACCGTAAACACAAGTTGTGCCCCCAAAAGCTCAAAATAGGGGTGAAGGGACAGCCAGCAAAATTTTGCATTTTTTAAAAATTATTTTTGTCTACCATACAGTATATTTCTTTTTAATTGAACAGCTTTGATTCATTCCATTTCGATTTGTTCTGAAAAAGTTTTGGGCAATCTTATTATTTGGGCACTTAGAGCCTCTTTTTGAATAATAATGTGCAAGATTCATTTATGATTGTAATTTTTACAAAAAATAAAATAAAATAGGCCCACGTAGTATAGTTTTTGTGCTAGAATAATCTCACCATTGGAATTATTGAATTTTAATTTGATATAATGGACATCAAAAATCCATATTATCCTTCTATCTTCTACCTACTTGGCTACTTGTATTTAATAATTTTTTAATAATGAAAATAATTTTTATCTTATCTTCTTTTACTTGGTAGACTCTCAACTCAATTCTCCCCTATAAAATATAAAGATTTAAAGGTCAGAACTTTGTAGTGCATGAAATTAAAGTACATGATGTTCAAATTCAGGAAATTTAGTCCCACAATATGCTAGAGAACCACCTCATATGTAGTTCAAATGGAAATATCTTGCAATTTAAATGGTCCCCAATTCTTAAATATTTTCCACACATTGTCATAGACCTTACATGTAAAATCCTCCTCTTAGATATGAAAAGAAGAAGAAAAGTTCAACTTTTGAGTAGTCTTTGCTATAGAATTGGCTGTTTTCAATTTCTTTTGGCAAAAAAATAGCCTTATTTGTTTACCAATTTAGGATAACAAAATCCATGACCAAAAGATACTCATTTGAGTTTCTTATCATGTTTTTCTTCCTGAAATCCTAAACTGTTGTTCATTTTCTGATAGCTAAAGTTAAATTTACGATATGAGAAGGGAAACACCTGTTTTCTTTTGTTAATAAATTTTGATATACATATCTATAAGAATGACAACCTTCTTTATATTTTTTCTTTATTCCCAAAAGGACTTTTTCTTTTAGATTATTACGTTTCCAATATTTAAACCAAAAAAAAAAATACTTATTATTTTTCTAAATAATTGTAGACAATTCCTGACTTCCCGTGCACATAAAAAGGAATGCACTCACTTAGTCACTTCTTTTCATTATTATGTTATTATGTTCTAATTTTTTCTAAAACTAAATGCTATTGCTAATTTGCTATTTATTTTTCTTGGAGGTTCCAATTCTTTTTTTGCAAACAATGAACATCCTTTCTAATTTTTAATACTATTTCCGAATTTTGTTGGAAGAAAGTGAAGGCCTTAACTCCATTATGTTTTTAGATTTGTGAATAAGTATTTCTTGTATAGTTGTATCAGAAGAGCACCCATTTTGTTTCACTATTATCAATATTATGTTTGATTGAATTTTTCTTGTGAAAGGCGAATTGTCTTATTGTTTTCTTTTATGAATGAATTTTATTTATTCATACATAAAAAATAGTCATTTCCGTTTAGTACTATCCAAATCTTTTTTTTAATAAGAATAAGAATCCTTTTGGATTTTTTTATTGTGAAGGGTTGTTTATTGAATAAGCAAAAGAGCACTAATTTTCTTTCATTATTATGTTCTTCTATTTAGTTTAAAAGAATCATATTCCTCTTCATTGTCTTCCTTCATGTATGAATTATTTTAATAAGAAAGACTTCCATTTTCTAAAGTGATTCAATTTCCCATGGACTTTTAATAAAATTGCAATAGTCATTAATTTTAGAGAAAATAGTTGAAACTTTCCTGGATTCCACCAAAAGGACTAAAGGAGTGTAGCACCCATTTTATTGCATTATTACATTCCTATATTTATTAATTTTTTTAAAGAATTGTAACGACTTTGCTTCATAAAAAGAATAACACGTATTTTATCCCATTATTACGTTCCAATATATATATTTTTGAAATAAAATCCTTTCATTTTTTGGACCGTTTCCTCTTTCCTGTACAAGAAATCAAGAATGAGAAGAACATGCATTGTTAATATAGTTTGGCTTCACGTCTCGGAAGTTAATTTCTCTATAACTACATGGAATGATGGGAATAGAAAGGTCCTTCCTTTTGTTATTATTAGTCTATTACAATTGATAAATTCTGGAAAAAAAATAAGAACACGGATTTCTTTCTCGACGAATATATTACCGCACAAATGCACAATCATGTGAAGCAATAAAGGTAGTATTTATTATACAAAATCAAAGCGTTAAAAATTATTAGATAATATCAAAGCATTATAAAACTGCTTTGCATAAGTACAAAATTGTAATACAAAGCCGTAGAAGTGGAATGAAAAAGGAATACTAAAGCACTATATACTACTCGACTATGCAAGCATGGATATTGTATGACCCTATATTATTGAGCCACTTCGTATTTCTATTATTATGCAAAATTGATCTGCAAGTGAACGCTTCTTACAAACATTAAGTTGATAACAATTTCGTTGTTTACTGACCGGCTTCTTTTGCCACGTTCGTAATTGGATGACTCTCCAACCCCAAGCTTGCGCTTTGCACGAGTTTGTGATGCTGGTCCATCCGCGTTCAAAATGGATTCCAAGACATTGGAGTCCTTCAGAGCTTGGAGGGTTCCCATTGTCTGCAGAGAGTGTGCTTCCGGATGAGGACCCCACTTGAAAGTTGCAGAGCCTTATTCAAAGTAACCTCCGAGGCATTGGAAGAAGAATGACCTCTTTCCTTCATGTTGTGGACCTTCTCCCATCAACCTCGGTGCAACTGCCGCAATTTCTTTGGGATCTGTCTCCCAGTTCAATTGGGAGCTCAAATTTCTAGGTTCTTGATCATGTAGCCCTTATCGCCAACTCCAAAGCAAGTCTCGCCCCCAGAATTTAGAATCTGTTGTTGTGTAGAGACTATGCTTTCAAGAAGGTGGCATGTAAGTCATCAATTTGAATAAAGCATACAATCCATCATGGAATGTGCTGAACATATCACGCAACGTCATCTAATCAAACATTGTGTGATGAGATATTGCAGATGGTACATGTGTCTAGAAGATCCAAGTTCCCACCCTCCTTTGGGACCAAATGGGTCTAGATATATGGGGCATTTGGTGTGGTCCAAGACAAAAAGTGCAATCTTTGGCCACAAGAGATGTTGTTTGTCCTCTATCAAGTGGCTAGACTTTTGATTTTCATGGTCCCAACCCATTTTTTTCCAATTTACAGTAGTCTTTCCAGGCAACTCCAACGTGGGCATGTCACTGGGAAACATGATATTGAGCAATGCCCAAGATGTGAGTCCGTTCTCCCGTTTTGGAGCATTTGCAATAAAGTTTTTTGAAACTTTATCCAACTCTTGAGCAATTTGTTGTGATCTATCCACCAAAAGAATGCACTCAACTTTCCAATGATAATATGTGGCCGCCAATTGTGCCAACTGCATGGTGAGCATATTGTCTACCTCTTGAAGACCCAATTTCTTCATGGATAGTATGAGATGTGGAATTGCAAGAAATGAAAGTGAATCCTGGGTCCCTTGGAGTTGATCACTCATGCCAATAGTATTGTCTTCCGTGATGGTAGCAAGAGGCACGTTCAGAAGAAGTGAAGAACGCTTGATACGCTTGGTAGGAGGTGAATGGTGAAGGACGTTGCTTGTGAGGTCCCCTACAACCTTGTCCAATTGATGTGAATCGTGCTTGACAAAGGCATCGTCCATGTCCGACAAAGTCAACGTCTCATGCTCTTTCTCTTGGAGGCGTTGCAATTCTTTGGACTGCTGAGAAATGAGAGCATTTTTTTGATTGCAATCAGATTGCAATTTTTGGATATCCAATTGCAGTGAAGCAATTGTTGTGTCTTTGGCCTTCAAGAGATCAAGGGCCTTACATAGAGTTATAGTATTGTCAGCAACAGCTGCTTGTGACTGAGGAATGGGAGCACGGACAATTGCTTCCATAGGTGTGTCGTCGTTGGAGCCAAAATCAAAAACGTTGCTTGCACCCGGTGGTGACAATGATGGTTGCAAAACGGTCGTTGAAGGTGATGCAGGTCCAATTTGGTTGGTGGAGAGCCGCAACTTCAGGGGATGTTTTATTCTTTGTCCTTGTGATGATGAAGAAGCCTCAACATTTTGAACTCAAACCTCGGTGGACATGATAGGTTGCTCCCTAACTTGTACTACTCTTGGGGCTCACGTGCCATCGGAATCCACATCCACTTTTGATTCCTCAGTGTGGACTTCAAGCGTTTCAGTGTTTTGATAATCATTACGAATGGGGCCTAAACCGCCCTCTGGGAATGTGAGGACCCTTTTTGGTATGACACCAACTTTTGGACGTGCTACATATAGACTTTCTTTTATTGCACACCAATCAACCTCTTTATTCAAGGCCACTTCAATGTATGCTCCTCTGGCAATGAATACAAGGACCTCATTCCTCTCTATAAAAGGGATTTTGTAGAGGACCTGGTACAATTTCATGCATCTTTGAACAAAAGCTAAACTTTCACAATACTTCAAGTTCGCCTTATTGGTCCTGGTTGTAATGATGGTGCCATGTTGGAAAGAACTTTCTGATGTGGCACCATTCAATGTAATCTTCACAAATTTGCATTGTCCATGGCCCTTCCTCTTCATTCTAGCCTTAAAAGCAAGGTAATCCGCACTATTCAGCATGTGCCATCCCTTTCGGTGAGTGGTGCTTCTGCGCTTCCGGCCCTCATCTTTAACAGCCTTCCTGACAACACTAGAAGTGTTGTGTGAAGTGTGCAGAAGAGGAACTGACCCATCACTGTTTCCTGCTGCAGCCAGTGGATTTGTTGGAGAAACGATATTTGCGGTAACAAGTGGCATGAAAGAACTCAAGAAGTAGTGAATATTCAACTTGAAGGTAACGCATGCAGCCACGTAAGGATGCAAGACCAAAAGCCTCAACGTTGAAAAAAGTTGTCAAATGCCGCATGGGCGAGTGAACTTATAGGCGGTGCAAGCTCGGGTTACAGAGGGCACGTGCAAATGAAGCAACCCCGCGTAAGGCGACCTTGGATCAACTAGGCGCATGCGGGTCCGTCCCAGGTGACTTTGGGTTTGACAGGCGACTTCGAGTCCGAAAGCGCAAACTCGGGTACAAGAAGGGCGACCTGGGGAACCGGATAGGCGAATGCAGGTCTACATTGGGCGACCTCGTGTAACAGAAGGCGACATCGGGTTGCGAAAAAGCAATCTTGGGTCCTGAGAGGGCGAGTGCGGGTTTCAATGGGCGACTTTGGGTTACCTTTACCCACCCGCAATCGCCCAAGGTTTGTTTGTGGTCGCCTACCCAGCCCCACACGCGCGGTTGCCCAAACAGTAGTCACCTATCCGTATTTTCCTTATCCATGGTTGCTTCATATCCGTAGTTGCCTACCCGAGGTTGCTGAATCCGTGTTTGCTTTGAATCCGCACTCGGCACATACGCATGCGCCCCGAAATGTGCCATGCATATGCCACATGGCATCCAGGTGGCATAAGTCAAAGGGGGCTAACTTTTAGGAAAGTCAAAGGTAATTTTGACCTTATTGGACGTCGCGAGGGGTCTATTGAACCTCGTGTGACGTCTAGTTGTTGCGCCCCTCGCAATGTTGGGGAAGACAACCCTAATAGGGATGCACCACTCATAATCTTCACACTCTTTACTCACACTCTAAACACACGCCTACAAACCAATCCCAATTTTGTAATAGAGAAGGAAGAGCCAACAATTCTCACAGCTCTTCGGATGGCCCTATCTCCTTTACTACAATAATAGATCAAAGCAACCGAAACCAACAAAGATGCATGTTTCTAGAATCTAGACTGATCCGGTAGTTGACAAGCCTTTCGAAGGCAGGGATATTCTGCTAGTGGTTGCTTATTTCCGCACGAACCCCTCTCTTGGTTCTGGACTCGCCTCCACTCCACTCTTTCCGGATTACTATTCCATCAGCTTAAAAGCACAGTGCACTAATCCTCTTTCACAAATCCAGAACTTTCATACAAACGCACCCTATCAATCAGACCTAGTTGCCTTTGATCCGGACTCCTCCTCACCCGTCTTCCTTACACCTCAACACCTTCATAAACAATCCAAAGTATTTGTGCACATAGCCGAAATCGGAAAATCCACCAAGTGGTCCCAGATTAAAGAAAGCAAAAGAACAAAAACAAATGCACTCCAAAGGCTAGGATGGAATGAGAGGGCAACAAACCTGCCCTCCCTTAAAAACGCAAAACAAAAGGCCAAAAAGCAAAAAAGGCACATCCAGAATTAGGGTGACCACTCACACTAGCTTCTGAGATAACCGGAATGTCCCAGGCCAGTGGCCTCCTAGAAATCTGGAACTGGGCCCTACATCCGGAAAATCCAAAATGGAATGAAACTCAAAATCCAAATTAAAATTAACACCCTGACTAGCTACTTCTTCCTTGACTTCTTTACTCTGCTCCCTGCCTTGATTGCAGGTGACTTGAACGGTGTTGTCTTGGTTTGCGCTTGAGTTTGAATCTTGCACCCCTGTGGTGGTGTCGCGTCATCTTCCAACTCTGATCCGGTCTTGCATTCTTCGTTATGCAAGAGCACTTCCGGTATCGGCTCGTTAGTTGGCGAGGCTTGTTCTATGTGCTCAAAGCCTACCAAATGGGTTTGGGCTGGATTTGAAATTATATCCAAGCGCCCACTCAACTCACCCCAGTCTTGGAACTTCGGTGTCGCAAAGAGCACGGATCCACTTGGCAACATTTGAGAAGTATTGACTAGAAAGGTAATTATCTTTGTTGCCAGAATGGAAGCTTCCGCCTATATCAGAATTGACACTTCCGTCCTCATTGGAACCAATGTTCCACTTGCCTCCTTTCCTATCAAAGGGGGCATAATTGATTCGTCTAGAATCATCCCTACACCCCTAGAAGGAGTCCTATCCGACCTGCCAAGCTTGGCCGGAGTTTGCATGAAGTTGGTGACATCCAGGACATCCGGAAAACTTGTAAGATCTAGGTTATTGTCCAGATATAGATGCTCCAATAGTTGACGCATCTCCTTCAGCACCTTCTCCATGTGTGCTTGGTAGTCAATAACTACCTTCAGTACCTTTGGTCCGGAAGGTACACCTTCACCTGTCAGCTTGTTGGTGAAGCGGTTGGATCTGACCACTTGTTTCGATGGTGGTGCAACCAAAGCCGACAAATTTCGGACAAGCTGGAAGGCTTCGGATTCCTTCATTCTTGTCACTTCCAACTTCCCTACCAATTGGGCTACTCGCGCCCAGAAATTGGTCCGGTCCTGCTCCAAGTTCCGGATTTGCTCTTCCTTCTATTGTAGCGCCTTGAGATTTGATCTTTTCTGGATTGCGTCCACCATCTTCTCCGGTAATTCCACTTCCAACTCTGACATGACGTTGATGATATGGCCCACCATTTTGTTGTGAATTTCCCGACACGTAGTGATCCAATCCCATCTGGTTGTCTAGAATGTCTTCATCTACTCGGTTTCTTGAGGATGGCTGGCTCACCTTCTTCCAAAGACACTGCTGCCCTCACACAGCCAGATCCGTCGACTTTCGTCTTTTTATCCTACAATGCCGGAGTGGTTCCTTCGATTCTTCCTCTTCAGATTCCATCTGAGTTTGCTGATCCGGTTGGACTTCATTTGTAAAGTCTTACCTCAATATTTCTTCTCCGTGGGAGTACTCAAGCAGCTCTGGAGCACTCAAAACCTCCCTTTGGTGGTATAGGTGAAACAAATACAGACTAAGCGGGCTAGACTTACCTCCAATGGCACACGTAACTAGTTCTGAAACTACAACCGCAATGAGTTTCCCCCAGTTCACTAATCTACCCTCCATGGCTCTGAAAATGGTGTTAGCCACCGTAATCGTAACATAGATTGGCTTTTCCAGATGTATGATCAGGATTAAAAACTCCAGCATCCGTCTATGCCTATCATCCCTACAGTTGTTAATATTGTATCCTTCCTTGGAATGCGCCGGATTCCGATACTTACACGCCCCAATCTTATCTATACGGGAGGCTAGTCCTGATATGGCCTTCTGGAATGAGTACACCTCCGCTCACATATCCTTTGTCCAGGTACCGGGTCGACCTCTCAAGGTCAATTGATACTGATTTGGAACTCCGTTTACAAGTTCCAAAAGCATCTCATCAATCTTCAGGCTCCAAGGCCATTGCAGCAAGCCGGTGCACCCTATTGCCGCCAAATCTATTTTTAGTTGCTTCCTTATGTCCAAGTCGAAAGGGATGGCCGGATAGAGCATCCGGGCTGGTCCCGCCATGGCTCACCGACCTAACTAATCTAGTGCAAGCGGCACCAACCTCACTATTCTCTCCCTAATACAATCCTAACTCACCACACTTTCACACTCTTACTACACGCAAGAAATCTACAAGAAAAGAGAGATTAGAATGAGAGGAGAGAACCCTTAAGTATCCAACGATCGGCTGGCAGTTCTCGAGGAGAACGGGCATGAGACTATTCTCATAATGGTGCCTTAGGTTTCTTAGGCCGGAAGTCTTGATTATAGGTCTTCTGGATCCAGCCTTCCAGCTTCTAGGTTCCGTCCTTCACTGGATAACTTATCAAGTTTTAACAATTCTAGCAATCCGGATATCAACTAATATTAAATCGTTTATAGTTGACCCGGATTCCTATGTATTAACAACAAGATTCAAAAAATTTAGACTATTCTAACCTATTTCTATTCCGTTTCCTATCTATTTGGAGTTTCCGTACTCTTATAATACCAAGGCGGGTGTTACCTTCCCGCGTGTGGCCAAAGCCTCTGCTGTGGATGAGGAGGTAATAGGTGCGTCCTAAGATGTCACTCCCTGTCTACATCCACGCAAGAGATTGAAGGCGCTTTTCTTCTTGGTTTTCCAGAAGATGAGTAGGTCGGTTACGAGGATGACAAGGACAACTTCCTTGACAATGTTTCGGAGGAGGGCAATTAGCGGCAACCAGATAAGTCAATGGAGCTATAGTCCTTTGACATGTATTACTTTGTCTAAGTCCTTTGATGTCTTATTTGTCTTAACTTTTGCCATTGTGCTTCAATACTTGACACTTATAGTGTATTCACTTTTATTGACAGGAAGGCACTCCTTGATTGTTTGGATTTGAGGGGTACCTTTGTGATTGCGCGTCATATAGAATAGTATGATTTGGGCATTTAAATTATACCACCTTCAGATAATAGCTTCTTTTTCTGGATGTATTCTATAATAGTTGAAAGTAAATTATACATATTGCATTTTCCTTACATTACAATCTAATTGTGTTCACTTGTCTATGTTTTGCTCAGCCCAAATTTCCTAAAAGTTTTCATCGTTTGTTGGCAATAAAACCACTTATTAATGGGAGCAAGCACTTGATTAGTAGAATGTAGTGCTCATATCCGTTGTCTAGCTCACCTGATTCTACATTCAAACCAGTAACTTCATTTTTCTTTTGTCTTTCTTTTATCAAGTAGAATCAGAGGGCCACAGAGAGATCGTGCCACGGAATGTGTTGCCAGTAGCTAGTGCCTAAATCCCGACGAAGATGGCTAAACATTGTCTTTGACTTGAACGGCATTTTTTTCCACTGTGAGCCCAAGTTATACACTAGAAATTTTAAGCAGAATCAAATCAAAGACAATGTATTATGCCACTCGAACCCCACCATTATTGGATTGAAGGCAGTATTTGCTAGTCAAAATCTATGCAAATTCTTATATGAGGTTTCTCGCATTGCAGACAAGGTTGTAGTGTGGTCCTCCACAATGCATTTCACGGTGGAAATGATCACGGACTTTTTGTTTAAAGGGAATAGATTCCCCTTTGAGATCCTAGGTCAAGAATACTGCAAGAAGATAGAGACTTCTTGGAGGAAGTTCCTTTTGTGTGGATCCAAACCGGTCTTCTTCAAAGTCTTGTCAAAGTGAGTGTTCTTTATTGCATGCAGGGGTGTGTGGACCCTTCACCACAGATAATATCATTCTCATTGACAACTCTCCAGAGAAGAGTCTATGTAATGAGAAGTAGAATGCAACTTTCCCCCGTACTTGGAGTCATGTGCAACACAAGGACAAATTCCTCACGGAGACCCTTCTGCCATGGCTCCTGCCCCTTGAATTGGATTGTGGACAGGGCCATCTGCACGACTATATGCAGTCTAGCCAAATTGGTTCAAATCCTTCAAGCGCTTTGGACTACATTGTTTAGCACATCATAGGAGCCATGAGGTAATCTGCCCAAAATCTTAGGTCCCAATTTGAACTTCCGGAAATAAATTTAGTTATAGATCCTAGCAGACATAGGACCTAGACATTCTCATAGTCCCTACATTTAGACTAGATGGTATTTTGTGTTTCTTAAATGTTATAAACTAAATTCATTTATAAATAATATACTAAAGTTGGAATTAACAATTGAATTTAGTGTTTGTAATTGGTATAATTTCTGTTAATGTGTATCATTTTGATTTTTGTAATTTTGTTGTATCTATTGGTCTTTAGAATAAGGGATAACATATGTAAAAACTTTTATAAACTCTACTTTGTGCAGGTTGGAGCTCCTTCTATAGTCCCATTATTCAAATGGCAGAGACTAACAAAGAGCCTCCTTTCTGGATCAAAAAAGTCAGTGTCTATAACATTCAAATCTAAATCTGGTGAAGGAATACCAAACTGTCTTTGTTTTCTAGTCTGTATATGATGTGCATTGCAAAGCACGTTGCGTCTACGGCCATAGACTTCTCCAAGGAGACTGTGGAAGATGGCATCGTAGATAGTTCCCCAAGTCAAAGATCGGTCCGGACCCCTATCAGCTCCCTTTCTCCACTCAAACGGGCATTCTCAAATATAGGATGTTTGTTTTTATCTACTCCGCGGACAAAGTTTGCAACAAACCGAAGACTTGACCTCCCGTTTGGTCAAGCTTTGGAAGCTGAAGTCAATGGTCTTAAGTTGGTGGTTGTCTTGGGGGGGATTTTAGTATTGCGGAATACTTTTCTTTGATTGCACCTTGTTTACCTTAGCTCAAGGATAATTAACCTTGTCCTTTATTGTCTGTCAAAGCCAGGCAATTGCCTTCAACAAACAATATCCATAGGCAAAGGTATCTTCAAGACCATTGACAATCTTTGGATTCTAAATCAATAAGATCTCAAAGTCCGTACACATATATTGTCAATACATTGCTGCCAACATCACAAAGCATGGACCCTACAATTTGCCAGCAATTGTCATGTGATTATTGGTATTTCATGGGTTTGCACATTAATTACAATTTATCACATCATTACAATGAATTACTTTGCATTGTTATCGCATCGTTACAATGCATTACTTGCAACTGCATTGTAACAATGCGAAGTAACTCATTATGATTATGTAATAAACTGTAATTAACGTGCAAACCCATGAAACAACAATAATCACATGATAACTGTTGTCAAACCGTAGGGTCTAACTTTGTGATGAAGTCTACCTCCTAGAGGGTTCAAAGCTCTTTCCACCTCAAACCTCCATCAAAATACCCGCAAGCCCAATCAAATGGAAAGTGGATCTCGGAGTGTGGACGTTAGAAGTGCGCTAGACTATTGCTATTTGCATTATCCTTCTCGACACAATGACATCTTGAAAGCTTGCCAGAAACAAAAATCTTTAGAGGCAGCAAAGAGCAATTGTACAGTCAATAGCAATATTTAGTAAAAGCAAGAAATCTTTTCAAAGCCTTTGCTTTTAAGCCTCTTTCACTATTAATAGCATGATAAATATAATATAGAAAAAAAGAGATAGGAAAATAGAGAGCTTTGTGTACAATAAGCTTCTTTGTTTCTACAAAGATTTTGACTTTTCAAAGTTTCATAATTCATTCAGTTTAGATGAAACTGTCCAAAAAAGTTACATACTTTTTGTGTATTCAAATTCTCAAGTTAACCCCTAAAGGACCAAGCTACGTTTTTTGGCAACATAGCAATTTTGTGTAGCTCACTACAAATGGAGTTTTTATTTTTTTCTTTGAAAATTTTACACATGTGCCTAAGGAGTAGCTTTAAGGCCCAACAATTTTCATAACTTTTGACTACATAGTTAAAAAGTTATTGCATGATATGTACTTTTCATTGGTTGGCGGGCGGCCCGGGCAGCTCAAAAAAATTCTTAAAAAATTACTCTTAAAAAAAATAAAAATCTGAAATTGGTTCTTTAGATTTATATAGAAGTGTGAAGCTTTGAATCATTCAATTTGGATCTATGAGTCAAAAGTTATGAGGATTTTTAGATTGTGGGTAGGTATGGTTTTGAAAGACTCCATACCTAAAGCTACTCCTTGGGCACATGTTGTGTAAAATTTTCAAAGAAAAAAAATAAAAACTCCATTTGTAGTGAGCTATACAAAATTGCTATGTTGCCAAAAAAACGCAGCTTGGTCCTTTAGGGGTTAATTGAGCTTATTGAATGTAAATTTTTTTGCTTTTCTATTTTTTTTGTACTTGTGTAAAAAAGTATTTTTCATGTCTTAATCTTTTGATGTCGTTTGGTTCTCTAATTTTGAGTCATTTGGTATTGTTGTTATCATTGCTGTAAGCTATGCTCTATTTATCTTTGGACTCAACAATGCTTACTTCAAGGGAGCTTCACACCCCTATTTTCAAAGTCTCAAAATGGCCATATTATCTCAATTAAAGAAATAAGGCCTTATTTCTTAGTTACGTGGTCCATTTTGGAAAAGTAGCATGGACTTTTTTCTGCTCATGAATCTTAACTTCATAAGCAGAGTATTTACAACTTCTACATTTTTTTTTCCATACCAACGTGTAATATTTTGAATAGGACTTGTGGAATGAGGTTTCTTTGAACCGCAGGACGGGAGGCCCATTTCTCAGTTACGTGGTCCCTTTTGGAAAAAGTAGCATGGACTTTTTTCCGCTCATGAATCTGAACTTCATGAGTGGAGTATTTACAACTTCTACATTTTTTTTTTGTACCAATGTATACTATTTTGAGTAGGACTTATGGAATGAGGTTTCTTTGAACTACAGGACAAAGTTCCCATTTCTTAGTTACGTGGTCAAGTTGGAAAAAAGTAGTATGGACTGTTTCCGCTCATGAATCTTAACTTCATAAGCGGTGTATTTACAACTTCAATATATTTTTTTCATACCAATGCGTACTATTTTGAGTAGGACTTATGGAATGAACTTTTCTAACCATAAGACCGCTGGGGTCCACTAGTAGAAATACCTAGGATGAAATCATCAGAAAAACGACCGAGAACTATTGTTCCTTTCTATTGATTTGGTCACGTTGTCTAGGGCAATAGGGAACACAAAAGTACTGTTCAATGTGTTGACTGGCACAAAGATGTGTTGTTCAACGAGTTGATTTGAACACTTTACGTTTTAATTCATGTTGACCATACATGTGAATTGAATGGAAAGGTGACATGTGTTAAGGGAAATCCTTTGAAGGTGACATGTGTTGTAATGTGGCAGACAATAGGGCAGTCACCATCTATCCATTTTCAGTTTTTCTTGGCAGACTTTTATTATTGCAATTCATTTAATTCCAAATTGCTCACTAGTGGAGGCCTCCATCTCACTCGCTACACGGACCACTTCCTCACAAACTACAACAACAACAATACAACCTCCATCTGCAAAGTTGGAGAGCTTTCCTAAAATGGCTTTTTAAATGGCTTTGACACGCCCTACCTATGCTATAGGAACCTCACTCTTCATTTTTCTATAACTTAACGCGTTGATTGATGATTCCTCCAAAGAAGCTCCTGAATTATTGACTTCACCTGCTGGTATTCAAAATGTTGCGTGCCAAGAAAATAAACAAGGAATGGACTTCTACAAAGCCTTTTGCCGGTAAGTGTGTCATTGACTTTGAGAAGAAAAGAAGCCTTCTCCACTTATTTGAGGCCATCTTCTCCACAACTTGTCATTCCAAGCTCTTGTTATATATCATATGTATCTAATACTAGGAAAAAATTCCCACCAAGCACTCAAAATGCACTCCCACCAAGCACTCAAAATGCACTCCCACCAAGCACTCAAAATGCCTAGCATAATTGAATAGTCTATTGCAACTCGCAAGGACAAGAAAGATTATCACCTGCCAGATTCAAACTATTTGGTCATCAATTGCACAAAAGTCATGGCATTTAGTGTGTGCCTGCCAATCTTCAAGGCAGATGTTTTGGTCCTTTCTGTACAACATTAGTTCAAGGTTCAAAGGCAAGAACTGCTGATAAGGGCGGTTCACAAGCAAGTCAGAAAAGCCTTGCGAAAACAATTTGACCTGCTGTGTAACTAAAGCTACGAGTCGTTGTTGGACCAGCAATTCAACAAATTGCCTACGGTTCTCACTAGTCACCACCATGTTTTTACCACCTGAGCAAAGATCCATTGATTTATGAGAACCCAACTTTTTGACTTCTTTGACAAAAGTTAGGTCCAAGGTGTCGGTGTCAATCAAGGCGACATCCATCTCCAAAATTCTCTTGCACCTTTTATAAAGACATAGATCAGCATTTTTCGCATCATCCCATAGCACAAGTAGCCCAGCTAGCTCCTTGAAGAAAGACAGAGCAAATATCACGTCCATTTGCACATGGTGCATTAATGCTAATGCAATTACTCGCCCACAAATTCTAAAGTAGGTAAGATGTCTTAGATTTACCTTGAACGCTGCAAAATACAAGAATATAAAAACCAGAAAACCTACAACTGATTTGAAACAGCAGACAACTACCTGAAAATCTTCCAAGTGATGATCGAATTACTTCAAGAGATTGAGGATCAAAAGCTATCAAGAGAAGAAAAATTAAACCTTGGCATACCAAGATTGGGGAAACATTGTTGTCTATCATTTGGACAGGACAAGAATATGGCGTTTTGAGGGTTAAAAATTTCTTGTGCCTTCTCTTGAAATAAAAGAAACTACTCGCTTTGTCCTGCCAAAAGACAAGAAATATCAACAATCTAAATCCATGTCTGATGATAAAACTCTAGAATGAAAAGTAACCTGCTACTACATATTTTATTTACCAATAGAAAAGTCGTAGACCTCTGAATTCCCAGTGAAGCGTGACCTTCTCCATCACTTTCTATGACTACATTATTCAACAAATGCACACACGGCTGAAATCATCCTTGTTGCTGTTTCCATTCTTGTTGGTAGCAATTCTCACCACCGAAAAGGTATTATACATGAATGTCGTGACCTTGCTCTATTTTTTTGGATCCAAATAGCACATTGAAATTGAATTAGTGCAGACATGGGCATTCTGCAATTACATAAATAATGCAATCACCTTTAGAGCTAACTCCCTAACACAATGTTAATGCTTGCCAAATAGAATCTCAAAGGTTCATTTCATATCTATAAAGCGGACAAAAATGGTGTACCTCAAAGCCATTGAACTTGAACATGAAGTTGCACACATTCCTCCAGTTGTAGCACTAGGACCTGCACAAAATTACAAACAACTAGAATAATTAAAACCACTAGGCAAATGTAATAAGAAAATAATGCAATGGTGATTCATTGTAGAAGCATTTCGAAGTTCAAAAACGTATGAGTACATATACTTGATCATTGAAACTTGATTCAAAACACAAGTTTGAATGAAAGTGCAAGTAGAATTTAGTTTAATTCAAAATGCAAGTTTCTTAAACTTGTACACATCTTCAAACATCTGCACTCAATGACAAAGCACATTGATGTAGCATCCATATTCATTAAACTTATATCATCAAAATGCAACAGCTTAAGATGTTAATAAAAATATCCAAACGCTTCTTTTGTCCATCCAATAATGTGTTCACATTTCAAATATACCCACAAATTGCATAATTTTGTTGTGACTTCTAAAACATGCCTGCGTTGATATCATAAGCCAAGATAGAGTGTTTTTTTAAATCACGTTAAAGAGAAGATCGATCTCTGAACATGTCATCTCTTGAACAATGATGGAAAAGGGAAAGACATCTACGCTTTTGTCATAATACTTATGCATGAATATCTCTGGGGCCATGTATCAATCCATTCCAGTAGCACAATGAATATAGTTACAAATGAAAAAGTAAAAATAGCAGCCCTGCTTGAAGAAACTAACACTCAGACAAATATCCATACTTCCATCAAATGCAAGCAGCATATATTGGGTATGGCGCTTACTTCATAAATTTCAAATTCCATTATAGATCAAGTGCATCACCAAATTTACTCTGCTTGCAAAAATTAAGTAATCAATAAATTTAGAATTGATGCCATTCGAGATCGGTACATCAACTTATCAGAGCCGGTTCACCCATCATTTTGTACAAGGCATTACAATCCGTTGCAAGAAGATCAAGAAGCTTGCCTAGCCCAAAATTTGCCACCTTCAAATGACATACATCTTGTTTCAATCAATTCTGGATCAATGCAATGCCATAAAAGAATGAGAGAATTGATAAGATGTCAGGTTGTTTCTAGCGCATAGGGCTCTATACTTTGAAGAGAAATTTGTCAGCATTAATGAAAACCCTAAATTCTTCCTTTGTTGTACAACATCGATACATACCTTTACATCCTTGTCATTTTCAATTCCAGAAGAGAATCCCCTTGGCTAGTAATATTCTCCTCTCCACCGCCACCACCATCTTTGTTCAACAACACCCTTGTTCTCTTCGTTTGTCTCCTTCCATGGCTCCAATTGCCCGTGCTTTTGGAGCATCTAGAGCTTCACTATATCACTAATAGAAAATTTAGTTTTTCTGTTGATTTGGTCGTGTTGATTTGGATCACTTTTCTATTAATTTGAACAATATTTTGTTGATTTCAACAGATTACTGTTCAAATCAATAGAAAAGTGACCCAAATCAACACGACCAAATCAACAGAAAAACTAAATTTTCTACTAGTGTATCCACGAGAAAAATATTTTGTGGCCCTTCAATAGAGCTTGCTGTCGATCTTGCCCTTCTTCAGGAGCTCTTTCAACCTCACTACCCGCACGTTGTCATCTTCCTTAAAGAGCGTGACTAGTTGCTCCAAGTACCGCAGCCTCTTAATCACTTCTTCCTTCGACAAACCAATTTCATTGGCCTCTACTTCCTTACCGCTCTCTTTTCATTGCATCAAAAGCTTGGGAGTTGAAGCATTAGCTTTGGGTCCCAGATCCTGCAAATCCGAGGGCACCCTTTTGCTTAGCCTACTTGAGCGATACCTTCTTCTCTTGTCCACTTTTCCATGCTCCAAATCCCAATGCTTGATTTCCCCCCTGGCAAACAAACTTGCGCCCTCCAAAGTCCTCTTTTATAGCTTCCTCTTCCGTTCCAGCTCGGCCTTCAGCACATCCATCTTTGTAAAATGAAACAAAACTGCAAGTTGTATGCACAATAGACAGGCTCTAGAGCAACATCATGATTGTACTAAGTAATTCTACACAGGCATGATCGCGATGTAACAAGGTTGCTTGTGCAAACACTAATAGAAAATTTAATTTTTCTGTTGATTTGGTCGTGTTGATTTAGGTCACTTTTCTATTGATTTGAACAGTATTCTACTAATTTAATAGATTACTGTTCAAATCAATAGAAAAGTGACCCAAATCATCACTACTAGAAAATGCAAGAATTTTGACAAGTTTTTGTTGATTCGGACGTGTTGTCCCGGTCACTATTTTGTTGATTTCAACAAAAATCTATTAAAATTAACAAGTTTCTGTTGAAATCAACAAAATAGTGACCGGGACAATACGTCCAAATCAACAGAATTCTATTAAAATTCCTGCGTTCTCTACTAGTGCTGCAACGCGACCAAATCAACAAAAAAACTAAATTTTCTACTAGTAAATTTTCAAGCACGGATGCTGGCTATGGAGAAATCCTAAGTTACTTTCTGGCAAGGGTCTTTTTTTCAAGAAACATGCGTTCCCATGACGTTCTCTTCAAAAATCTAAATTTTGAATGAATCAATGTTTTTTCAAAATCCACTTTTAATAAATCTAGAAATTTAATAGTATTAAGACCAACAGAACACAAACAACATCCATTCAAACCATCACAAGTATTTGTGAAAATTAACAATTCTTGACTGCCAGTGCTCCAAACAATGGAAACCTGTTGGTTTTTTGTTGTTCTGGATGCCATTTTCTACCAGTGGTCCTACTTCTTAGTTACAAGGTCCATTTTGGAACAAGTAGCATGGACTTTTTTTTGCTCATGAATCTTAACTTCATGAACAGAGTATTTACAACTTCTACATTTTTTTTCATAACAACGTGTACTATTTTGAGTAGGACTTATGGAATGAGATTTTTTTGAACCGCAGGACAAGGTTCCCATTTCTTAGTTACATGGTCAATTTGGAAAAAGTAGCATGGATTGTTTTTGCTCATGAATCTTAACTTCATAAGCAAAGTATTTACAACTTCTACATTTTTTTCCATACCAACATTTAATAGATGGAGTATGATTTATATATTTGGATCAATGACGTCTAATACTTTATGGCCGTGTCTTTTTTACAAGTATTTTTGTGGGTTATTTGGTCTACAAACTATGCAATGTTTTTTAAATTAAATAAAGGTCACCTTTGTTATGAATTTTATTGTTACAAAATTTTGTAGTATAGAATTTTTCTTGTATAAAATTACAAGTACAGATGAAGTCTATAATCAAAAAGTAGGCGATTTTGGTGCAAACTAAAGATCATAGTGATTTATTTTAAGTTTGCCTTTTTGAGAATAATATCTTGAATATCCGTAATAGATATGATTGTTCCAAATCAAATGAATGGGTTGTGTTTTAAATAACAATTATGTACAATCATCATAATTACATAACAATGTAAATGTATACCATATACAATCAACTATAAAATGAAGATGAAAGATTGCATGACCTACAATGTTTTCAAAAATGACATAATGACTTACTCAACTACCCATGAGCAGTCAAAGTGCATTGATTTCAAAGGAAATTAACTCATAGTCAAATATTACAAATACATTCAAATGGTTCAGTTTGTTCTCTCTTGACTTTCATGATTGTAGATCAAAAGTCTTTCATTTATTTATAATTTTTTTTAATGAATTCTAAAGTGTGTGATTGTTTAATGCATAAAGTCCCATATATGACCATTGGATCTTTACTATAGCCATAAAAGAAGCTTGTTAACTTCGAATTTTAGCTATAACTATAGATTTAATTTTTTTTTGGGCTCAAATGAAACGGAGTTTTATAGCAAAAAAAAAAGTGAACAGTAGCTTAGCTACAGGTGGCCTGAGGCTATAATTTTGAGTTCCATTTAAAAGTTTCTATGTTACAAGTTTGAGAGGATACAACAAGTCAAAAAAGTTGGAAGCACTGAACTTCAAGTTCATTCCAGGCTATACATTAAATCCGTAAACCCTAAACCTTGAACCATATATAATCCCTAAATCATGACAATTTTAAAAACCTTTAAGCATGAATCTAGAAACCTTGAATGAAAAGTTTTGGAACCGGTAATTCTAAAATCGTCTACCTAAAATCAAAGATTCTAAAATTGACAATCCTAAACCATGAACTGTAGACCTTCAGTTGAAACCAAGAACCATGACCCTTAAATTTTGTAATCCTAAGCCCGAGCATTATTAGTCATGAACCATGGCCCCCTGAATCCTGACTCTTCAACCGTTAAGCTTCAACTATACAAGTGTGTACTTTGCATTCTATAACAATAGACAGTTGACCTTATAATCATGGACCCCAGACTTTAAGACTTCAGTCATTGAAATATAAAATATCAAGTATGAACAACTTTGAATTTAAAATTATTGTAAATTATTTTGGCAAATGAGGGGGTTTAGGTAAAATCCCTCATTTAATAAAAAAGGAAGGGTTCAATAGCTCTTTTTTCTTAAATTTTTTTTTTTTCTAGATTCCAATGAAACAGAATTTCATTGGAAGCGTTACATTCTAAATGCCTAAGGTTTGTTTTTAGCCTCTTGGAATTTACTCTAAATTGAACTAGAAGCCAAACTTTTGATAAGTTGAATCAATTTTTTTTGAATTGTAACCGTACAAAATCAATCTAGACATGTTAAAGATCACATAGAAAAAGAAAACACAACAACATCATTTAAGGATTGAAAGATTATAATGTTTGATCATCAGGGTGTTAAAACTATGAAAATCTTTGAGTTCTCCTTTTGCATGTCAAATCTTAAACATTCAAGACCCAAAAAATATGAGGTTGAAGGGCCTAAAATATATAACCCCAACCATTTTATGACTTTTCAAAATCTACTCTACAAACTTTTAAAATGAATTCCTAGAGTGATTTTTTTTCCAAGATCTAGAGTATTTGAGGCTAATTTCCAAGAGCCTTGAACAGTACAAAAAGTCAAGATTGCAATGGGTAGCTTTGCACAAATTTTGAATAGAAAAAAAATCATAATCATTCATTTTCAAAATCGGATTTTGGATTTAGGATTAGGCTTAAAAAGAATCTTTCGATAACATTATCTATTAAAATAGCAATTTGGTAAGGTTTTAATTAACTTCAAAGTTTCTTAGACACTACATTTGGGTGCCTTCCAGTGTTTATTCTTGGGCTTGGTGAGGCTCCAATCCCTCAAAAATAAATGGGTTGCATTGAGCTTATAGGAAAACTTTGAAGAAAACTTAGATGACAATGCCAAATTGCTCCAGTTCTTTTTTAAATTTTGGATGAAAATGCCCAATATAAATGAAAAACATCCAAATATGTGGATGAAGAGATAACTCTATCCAAAATTTAGATGAATACTAAAATATTTGGCTACATCATTTTCTTGTAAATTGCCCCTTCAGCACTTCTCCAAACACCACAAAAATTGAATTAGTGCCTTAAGCATTTAGAGATTCAAGTACAGACAAACCAGCCGCAGGCAGTTTGGGGATGAGAAAACAAACCTCCGCTCCCCAACTCCCCAGCTGACAAATTGAATCGATAAGCACCTTGGCTACAGAGTACATTAAGCAAAGAACAGACCACGCATAGCAATTGAGGGGCCGATAGGTTGGTGTTCAGGTTGTTAGATCGGCTTGAGGTGGAGGGATATAGAGTTACTTGTCCGAGTATTGATCAAGAAGTGTGTGAAATCCAGGGAAACGAAAGTCTTTAAGTCTTACTCCGCTTTGCTCAAAGCATCATTGACTCCTATAAAACAGTGCAATAATACCATCTTTGAATGCGGCAAATTTAAAAAGTCAGTGAAGATACAGAATTGCAGTGAAGATTGGAAATGCGGAATTCTAGTCAAAAAGTCAAGAGCCCCACGCCCTTCTTCCTTGTAATGGAAGCAGCGCGGAATTCTAGAATAGAATCCACTTCCAAAGTGAATAACTGCACATGCTCCACTTCTTGATTGCGGCTCGGCAATCAAGATTGCATCCAACATTTGAAAAGAATGAACGCTTGGTAATTTCAAACTTCAGGGCGGGAATCTACAGCTAAAGAATTCTAGTCCACATGGTTTATAATCCAAAAAGAACCTTGAGCTTCTCCTTTTCACTTCAACAAGTGAATATGTGGAGTAGGCTGTGGAGATTGGAGTCGGTGTTTACCGGTATTGGCAACAAGGTTGGAGTGGAGGCGCACAATCACTACTAGAAAATGGCATCCAAATCAACAAAAAACTAACAATTTCTTGTTGATTTGGGTACTAGATTGACCATATTAACATCTAAGTGTGAACTATGAAAGTGTTCAACAAAAATACCACTTATTTCTGCTAATTTGGTTACTTCATTTTTTGTTGATTTGGACAATATTTATTTTTTGCCAAAGGGTGCTGACTTTTTATACATAGGTGATTGCTAGACATACTTGTCCTATTTTTTGGTTCCTTTAACCACAAACAAGTGGATTGTTGCTCATAGCTTTTGAACCATTTGTCCAAATTCTTTGAAATTCAAAAGGAAAAGTATATGTACTACTTTTAGATATTGTGGAATTTTTTTTTATGTCTTAAAAAACTGATCATACTATTTGAAAGCAGTCCCTAATTGGATGTCTACTTTGTTTGTTCAAGGGGTATTAGTCCTATTTTTTACCCAAAAATGCAAATTTGAAGCTCAAAATTGGAAGATGTGGATCTCTTTAGAAGTGAAAAAATCTCACATAGAGTTTTTCTTATAATAATATACATTCCACCTTGCACATGTGCACAAAGAGTAGAACTCCTTTGTGCAAGTGTAGATTACCCAATTTACTTTTCCTACAGATAAATTTGGTTAAAAATGAGAGTTTTTATGGAAGGAAAACTAAATCTTTTTAGTTTTTTTCTGTTTCTCTATTATTTTCTAAAACAAAAATTTCAAGTGTCTATTTTCATGTATTCTCCACATTCATTGAGTGTTCATAATTTTAATGGATAACTTTCCTTAGGTCTAAATATTTCACAAGTATTTTTTTCTAAGCTTTACAAATTTTCCTTATCTCATTATATTTAAAAAATATTTCTCTCAAAAGTCACAATTTTGTACAACTAAGACCATTTTAAGCCAAAATTGGTAAGTATATTGCCTAAACCTTCATATTCCACTCTAGACATTTTACAAGCTTTATTATAACTTGTAGTTTAATGAGATGTTCCATAATTAAAATCCACATCTTGCATTATGAGCTTTGTTACCAATTTCATTATGAAGCCTATTCTAATCCATTTCCCTTTTTATAAATTTTTTAACATAGAAGTCTACATCACAATAAAATCAACAACCAATTGTGAAAGAAAATAATGCAATGCAATTTATTTATTATAACCATTTCTTTTAGAAATCATGTTATAGCATTTTAATATTTGAAGGTCTCCAAAGGCTAGAAAATCATGACTACATGAAAGGAAAAACAAACAGTTTTTGTTGTTGGAGCACTTTAATGATTATTTTTGTTTATTTTCAAACTTTATATAAGAAAATAATTGAAAATTCTATTTTTCATTTCTTTGCAAGTAATGGCTTTATTTCAATAGTTTAAATTTAGTAGGTAAGATTTTTGTACATTTTATAAATAAAGAATTGAAATTTGAAAGCTGGAATGAAAAATTAAGGGACCACCAAGCAAGCCTAGGATAAAAAAGTAGCTTTGAATTAGAGCACAATTTTCAAGCATGCTTCAAACCCTTTCATTTGTTCATAGATTGAACTACAATACAAATAAAAAATAGACCTTTCAAGCAACAAAGTAAGAGTCTACACACAAAGCAATATGCATTGATCAAAGAGGAGATCAAGGAAAGGTCCAAGGAAATATGGAGAGTGCAAAAACAAGCAAGCACACCAAACTTTTATTTTCTTTGTCCTTCAATTTGTTCTAGGAGCTAAAATGCCCTGGAATTAAAGCCTAGGCAATAATCAATGTTTCACTTTTTTTTTAGTGAAGAAACAACATTGCTCAATGTCATTTAAATATCATACGGTGGAAAGTAGCTCTATCCAATGACAATTTGTGTGGAAAGTGCATGGATTTGTTCTAATAATGCATATAAAACAAGGGCATACATAAAATTATCATATTTTATAAGATAGAATTTTTTTAACCATCAATGTACTTGAATATTTTTCAATATAGACAACAATATGAAACTATTCTATATTCAATTCTCTAAAAATTCATAACTAACCATAATATGTTACAATTTCTTTCAAGCACTATTAGAACAAATTGGTATAGTTTAAGAGTATGGTTTACCCAGTGGTTTAGTGGTAATTTCTTGTTACATGCTCAAGTACAATAAATCATTGTAATGGCAATAAGTTGTGAGCTTTGTAGCTTTTAATAACTCTTCAAACTAAAAGGAATTTAGTTTCAAAGAATCCAAAGAAGGATTGGTTCCTACTACATTTTAAGTCCCATATTTCATTGACTTCCTAGACCTTGATTGGTTTAATGTTCTTATATTGTGGCATTAGAGCAAGGTGGCACATAGATGCCAAGTAAATAAATAACTCTTAAAGCCAATTTTTTCTTTTCTCCTGAATCCTTATTAATTTCAAGCCATTTCTTACTTTTTGGAAGGTTCATCCCGGTGCATTATTTATTGGATTTTTGAGGATTTTTACCAAAGGTGTCTTTCATTTATAGTTAAATGCCTAGAATATTTTGAATCAATCCAACTTGGTTTAAAGAATTTATATTTTAGTAGTGATTTAGTTGTAGTTTGAAGCAACCATGACAGATTTAATTGGTCTAAAATTCTTAAAGTATATTCTCATCAAGGTATTTAATGTCATTTCAAAAGTTGAACATCATGCAATTTCATGATTTTGATGTATGAGCATTTAGAATAAGTTTTTCATCATATTGGCAATGTTCCAATTACCATTGTCAAATCTTGTATAAAATTGTAATGTCTATTTTGTGGTTAACCCCTCACTATTCAAAGCAACAAATTTTGGTGTCCATAATACATTCGAGGTAAATACAACCAAACATAGTTGATGATTTTAGCATCTTATATTTTTTGGAGAATTCTTTTTGAAGTCTATTTTAGAATTAGGAACCTGATTCTAAGAGTGATTGATTACAATCACTAGTAGAAAATTGGGCCCGATCCGTTGTTTTGGTCATGTTGATCATCAACAAATTTTTGTTCATGAACAAAAATCTGTTGATGATCAACACGACCAAAACAACAGATTGGGCCCAGTTTTCTACTAGTGAATTTTTCTATTCAACATTTTGTTCAAATGTGCCATTGTACTCTTCTTTTTTTGTAGTGTTGGGGGCCTTGGAAATGAGCCTCAAATACTTTAAATCTGAAAAGATGAAAAGATAGTATTGTAGTACAATTTTTCTAAGACAAACCAAAGCAATTCCAACTAGATTCATTCGGGAGAAAACTCAAATTAGCTTAGTGTTTTAGTTAGCTAATGTCACTTTGTAGGTGAATTATGTCATTAATCTTAATATTTTAGGATATTTGATATATTTCATACATTATTTAGGAATAGGAAGGAATTCTCTCTCTAATTTCTGTCTAATTATGAATATAAATTTCTAACCACTAAGTCCGTCCCGGTCTTATCTTAAAATAAAATGTGAATCTAAAAGTATAAACTAAAGGAACCTACATCCACAAATCTCATACTTTGAATTCACTAAAATGTATTACAAGTATATTTATTGGCAACCTGCATCTCACAATATATATATTTGAACTTTGAAAATTCGGTTTTGTCGAGAATTCATAAATTGTTTTACACAAATATTATTTCACATTTAAGTCGCTTTAAGCGCTAATGCCTCAATTACTTAAGTAAATGTAACACATGTCCTTTTTAGGAATTGAAAACAACCGAAGACATTGCTTTAAGCAAAAACATTAATGCACATATGCTTTAAGCAATTCTAAAATTTCCCTTGAGGGATGTAAAATATGCTTTGCAAAATTAATTAAAAGAATTTCAAGTTCTTCCCTTTTTAAAGCTTCGGTCTTTACTTGACAATATGTCTTTCCATCTTTCGCTTTAAACTTTCTCCATTTGCATCACCATGTTATTTTGAAGCTTCTTCTTTTTTTTAATTGTAATACTAATTCTAAATTATGCTTACTAAATTCACACAATTTCATACAATTTCTAATAAAAAAATTCAAATACACATTCAAGCATTCAATCATGTACACATGCCTTCAATTGGAATATAATTTATTAATCATATAAATAATCATTCAATCTTTAGAATGTACACCATTTGTTTGTAATTGTTTAATAATTTCTATTCACTAGAATTATAAAGTTTCAAAATAAAATCCAATCTCTGGATCACTCAATTCCAAACCAATCCCTGGTTTATAAATAATTTCCAATCACTGGAATTATCAAGTCAATCACTAACTTAATGTTTTGCTTCCTTTTTTTTTTTACTACAAATCTTGCTTTAAGCATTGACACAAAAATTCTTAAAAGATGAAATATAATCAATAGACAAAATCCACTCAAAATATAATAAAAATCTCTTAAAGAGATTCTCCTTCATAAAGATTGCTCAAGGCAAAGAATACTTATTCATCACTTAAGTGAGTATTAAATTATTCAATTTAATTGATTTGACATTCACAAAATACTCAAAGTAAAATATCATCAAAATTCAACTTCATGCTTAAGCAACAATCACTATCACTTAAGTGAACAACAAAAAATGACAATGATGAATCTATAAAATTAATATGACAACAAAAAAAACACAACCTCACATCACCAAAAACAAGAGAAATTAAAAAGAGAGAGCAAAGAATGAGAGAAACACACTATTTATCACCCTCCACTCTTAAACACCCCTTCAAATCTTGCGATAAAAACTGTCACAATTCACAACCGTTCAAACTAAAGGGATTTTTCACATTTAAACATCAACTACTACCACATTCACACTTTATTACTCAAAATCTAGAACATAAAACCCATTTACACTCAAAAAAATAAAATTTTACTATAAAATGAAATTGTCTCGATTACATAGCCCCACACTCTATCTTTTGACATCCCCGTCAAAACTAAAACTAAGTCTTTTGCCCTTTGTCATGATCTTGTTGTCGACGATGTAACCATTGCTTGGAGTGCTCATATCTAGTGTTAATTTGCTCATCGAACCGCATCTCATGAGGATTTAGACGACCTTGCTTCAGGTAAAATCGCTGTAGAGTTCCATGACGCATATCAAACTCATTCACCAAACATGGATGAGCTCCCGCAATAAAATGCATAGTAGCCATCACCTCCAACATCCTGTTGATTCGACTTGATCGATCTTGCATCTTCACAAGCAACCACAACTCCTTGTTGCCCTCCTTCCAATTGTTAATGTCGATTGTCACCCTCCACTCCATGCACCAAGTTGCCAAAGCAGAGGCAAAAACAGCCGCTTGAAAACAGACAGGATCCTTGTGATGTCGATGTAACTCAAAAAATCGATTGTAAGTATCATGACAATCCTGGTAGGATTGAAAAGAACCCATAATTTCTGGCCAATTGTATTCCACACTAGCAATGGTCAAATTAGGGGCCCACTTATAACGACGCTCACAAGGACAAAAGTGTGGATCAGCCAAAACTGCTGGTGGTGGCTCTATGGTCCATGCCAATAGTGGATCTTGGCCTTTCTCTTGAAGAGATTTATCCACAGACTTAGATTCTCGTTCATGACGAATTAGGCCATAGTCTTTCAAAATCCATTCAATAGCTCTCCAAGACTCATAGGGAATCTCGTTCAAACCATTAAACATCAAATGATATTGACCCAAGTACTCTTGATCCAACATGTCAAGACTCATAGGGGCCTGAGTAACCACAGTTGAAGGAAGAGATGAATTGGACTCTACCTCCACGGTTTGCACAGCTTGATCATACATCGCCACTTTGGATGGATTTGCCTGAGAAGCTAGTTGCAATTTTATGTCCTCCACCTCTTTTTGATAACGTTGGAGCTTCTCGTCCTTTTGTGCAAGTAATAACTTGTGGAGGTCCTTGTCTTTCAATAACTCAACAATATACTCTTTTTGGTTTGTACACGTCTTGGTATCTTTACTGCTTTGCTCTTTTAATAATGAAGCTAATTCCATCAAAGTAGAATTCTTTTCCCGAAGACGAGAGTTAGCACTCACAAGAGAGCGAATCTGATCCCGCATCTCTTGATTCTCCTTCTTCAATGTCATAACTTCCTCCTTCTCTCGCTCGTCAATAGGTGTGGGTGATGGCAATTGGTGTTGCAGCATCATGCGGCTCACTTCATTCACAATTTGTTGAGTCACTTCTTGTGGAAGATTATTGGCCACTGGTGTCTTCTTTGTCCGCTTTGCCTTGGTATTTTGTTTTTCTCCTTCCACCACTAGTTGCACCAAATCTCGTTTTAGTGTACCACTTGGAGTGATCGCCATCAACTCCTTCTCTTTTCCTCGTGAAGAACTAGCACCATTGTATAATGCTGCAATCGGAACCATAATGTCCGATCTCAACACTTGCTTACAAAAGTAGGTGATGATATTCTTGGAAGGATTGGTTAAAACCAATTCTCCTTTCTTTGCAGCCTTCACTTTACGGAAAAAATTGATGAAGAGTACTGCAGCCCAATCCACTCTCATCCCATACCACGCCATGTAGGACATCCGCACCAAAACTGGGGATAGGGATGCAGCATGATGCTCCAAATATATATAACGATTGATAAAAGAAAACCAATCGTTCCAATGTTTAGTAGTTGTGGAGAAATCCCACAGATCCGTCTCTGGATCATAATTCTCCGCACAATCTGGGAAAATTTGGTTAAACACCTTGTTTGACCACATCTGCTTAGGATTGACTGGTGCAGCTCCCTCAGCTCTAGGTATACCAAAAGTATCCGCTATGATTTGTTTTGTGATCAATAATTTACGGCCCTTCAACTCCACCGTAAAATTATTGATATCTTCTGACATGGTCTGCATAAATGAAGCAACCATATCCTCTTTATAGAATCGCGCATGTCTGGATAGTTGCACAAACTTCAACAATCTAGCTGCCTCCAAATTCTTGGCATTGAAAGATAGTCGTTTGGAAAAGTCGTCCAATGGAACTCCCTCCATTGAAGGTCGCCTCTTCATAGGAGTAGATTTTCCCGTCATCCTGTATATAAATAATAAATACATCCAACCACCTTAAACATTTCCTCAAATCAAGTGTTGAATTCTCCATTGATCTTTGTATTAATCATTCATCCATTTAATTTTTCTTGATGTAATTGTGGTAACTTTCTTTACAATAAACAATCACTCTTTTGACAGTGAGTTGATATTCCTTCACAATCATCATCAATCACCCTTCAAGGGATATAACAAAATTTCCTCAAAGGGAAAATGATTAAAACTTTATGTCTTCATCTTTTATTAAAACCTCTTATTTCCACAAAACTTCTTATCACAATGGAACCTCCATATTTTGTTTGTCACCATAAGACACAAAATCCAAATTAAAACGAATATAATTAAAGTTATAAATAGAAGTCCCAACTTGGTTCATCCATTCCAAGAAACTAGATTGCACTTAAAGTGATTACTTCAAACTCTCTAAATTGAATAATATAAATTTTCACTTTATAAACAAACTCTTCAAATTTAACTATCCATAGAATTCTTACAAAACACTCATGACATTCCAAACAACAATTTGCTTTAAGCATAAAAGAACTAATTCTCTTAAGAGAAATACCTAATGAAATTGCTTAAGGCAATAACTACCTAAATTCTCTTAAAGAGAAAGATAATAATCCTTACTTTAGTAATGTCTCTTAAGGGAATCTCTTTAGAGATTTGTTCAAGGCAAAAGATACAAATTCCTTTAATATACTCTCTTAAAATTAGCATACATGACAAATGTATAATTACTTCAAATATTAAATACTTTAAGTTAAACAAAAAGATTTAAATATGATGGAATTAAAAATAAATAACTTGACAATTTTTTGAAAAGGTTAATTGTTGCAATACACATCCAACTTTCACTTGAGTGATAATGCTCTATTCATACATTTATAATGAGTAATTAAATTTTGTTTAAGTATATGCGTAGAGCAATTCTTAAATATGCTTGGAGCAATCATTAGATTTCTACTTTGGTTAATCCAACAACTTGACAACACTTAAGTGAACTTCTAAAAATACAATCTTAATTACTTTATTATTATTATTATTATTATTTTTAATTGTAAAAATTATTATTGTTTATTATGATTATTATCATGTAACTTTCTCTTAAGAGTTTCCTTTTAACCTTTTTTTTTTTTTTTTTTTTTTTTAAGAGAAAATTTAAAACTTGGTTATAATAACATAATTAGCAACTTGAAATTGCACAACATATTATAGCTTAAAGCTTTAACAAAAGTATCTATACCCTTGAGGGAAAATCCATCAACCATTCTACACTTAGAATATAGTAATCCATCACTTGAGTGATATAATAAAATCACCCATATAGCTTTGAGCTAGGAAGAATTCACTTAAGTGGAAAAGAAAAAAGAAAAAAGAAAATTGCTTATAGCATAAGATTTCATTTTATCAATTTGCTTAAAGCATTTGCTTATAACTTTTCAACACTTAAACTTTCACCCCTTTATTCTCTTTTAAGAAAAATATAATCGGTTTAACCAAATAATTCACATTATCCATTCTTTGGATTTAAAAACACTTCTCTTCAAGTGAATTACACTCCATTTAATCTCTTAAGAGATGAACCATATTGCTTTGAGCAAAATAAACCAAAACAAGCATATATATAATCACTCAAAAACAATTTTAAATACTCTTCATAGAGAGAAAACTATCACAATCTTTTAAAAGAATAACAATATTGCTTTAAGCAAAATAAACTCACAACAATTACATATAATCATCAAAAATTTGAAACACTTCTCTTAAAGAGAAATTCAACACAATCTCTTAAGAGATAAACAAATACACATATCAATAAATAAAAAATTAAGTTTCCCATTTCCAACCATGGCTTCTTATCTTAGTGGTGAATCACTTTGGGAGGGAAGGAAGGCCCGACCTTGTCCCATACCCGATCACATAGGCCTTCCCCTTCGGCTAAAGGGCTCACTGCTTTCGCATGGGAGGGCCTCAACCTTTTACCCTTTAGCTCCCGAGGTGATTTATTGCACAAAATTTGAATGAGGATCACCAAAGAGTTTTGTGCTAACTCCAAAATGTCGGATTAAATCACACTCTCATTCAAATCCCCACTTTTGTAGCTCATGGTTTCCCATAGATATATCCAATCACAACATAATAATAATAACAATTTACTTTACTTTACTTTACTTTACTTTACTTTAATTTAATTTAATTTAATTTTTAGGAATTAAATTTTATTGCTTTGGAGAAAATTCGTTGAGCGGTAAGACAATATATGCAAGCGACGCTCAACCATTGTCCAGCTAAATACTTCACTTCAGACCGGCTCAAAAATACCACAAGTTACAGACACCAAGTCTAACTAAAAACTGTTCTCTAGAGATACAGAAACAGAAAACTAAGGATGCAACTCACGGTACAGAGCAACTGCACTAATACGTCCTTACTGCAATCTGAAACAGAATGGGACAGCATTGATGGACCGTTTGTATCGACCTCAGTGATCAAGCAGGCTCTAAAAGAATCATGACGTTTGGATCACGACCGGCACTCAAGCTTTTCACTGCGCGAACTTCGGCGGCTCCTAACTTACTCAATTTTTCTCCGATTTGAGAATTTTTTTTTGCCTATCTTGACTGATTTCTTCTCTTCTTTCCAACGGTATAATTTGCGCCTTCAAATTCCACCGGAATCAAAAGTTATTGAAATTTAAAGTTTGCAGTTTTTTACCTCTCCGAATTTCGATCAGCACTCTCCTTTCTGACCAGCAGCTCCTCCGACCAGCAAACTCCTGCACAAATTCTTTCCAACCGGACTCTGGCACCTCCGCAGCGCCTCTTTCCGATTAGCAATCTCTCTCCTCCCGAGCTTCACTTCGTCTCCGATCAGGCGCTTCTGACCGCAGCTCCGACGACCAGCAACGCTTCCTCCGATCAGAACCCGAGATCCGCTCCGCCACAGCTTCGACAGCCTCCTTCCGACCTTCACCAATCAGACTCTCTCCCGATCAGGCTCTCCGATGCTCTCCCGACTCTCCGGCCAACTTCTCCAATCCGACTCTCCGGAACTCTCGCTCAGACTCCGCCTTCCGAACAACTCTCCGAACAGCTCCGATCAGTCACCGATTTCCTCGCTCCGGTCAAGAATAGCATGCTTCCTTCCCACCAGCAGCTCCTCCGGCCAGAACCGGCTCCAATCAGATCCGCGAACTTCAAACTCTCTCCTTTCACCGATCAGCCTCTCTTCCCGATGGACAACTCTCCCTCTCCGATCAGTAAAAGAAACCGAGTCACTCCGCCAGAGCTCCGGCCTTCTGCTCAGATGCAAGCAACCGCCGATCAAACTCTGAAATAACCATACACGCCCACCTCCTGATATAGGCTTCACACTTCAAGAATTTGCAACTGTCACGCAACATTGGGTGAACAGGAAGAAGACAAAGGAACTGAATCCTAACTGCCACTGGCGC
Organism: Neckera pumila; assembly: GCA_963969595.1. NCBI lineage: Eukaryota > Viridiplantae > Streptophyta > Bryopsida > Hypnales > Neckeraceae > Neckera > Neckera pumila. The sequence goes on from OZ018418.1 coordinate 7,395,017, forward strand.
TCTTCATCCAAGTCTTCACCCAAGTTTTGGTTCATCCAAGACAGTCCTTTTTCTTTTTCATTTTTTATTTTTATTTTTAAAATTGATTGGCTTAAAGGGGGTTGTCTTAAGGATTATTCTTATTATTGGAAAGTTAAACACCTTAAACAAATTTTGCAATATTATAATTATTATTTATATATTAATTTTAATTTGTTTTAGTTTAGTTTAGATTGATTGATTGATTGATTGATTTTAATAATATGTGTATTATTAATTTCGTCTTTGAGGGACCATAAAAAATTTTAATTTAAAAAGATACTTATTCTATAAATCAACCTTATAAACCACAATAAATTTAATTTTTAATTTTATAATAAAAACTAAAAACAAATATTTAAGCAAAAACAACCATAAATCTTAATATTTCTCCTCCCTTTCAAGATAAAACAACTTTAACTCAAGTTGTATGACTTGTAATAAAATTTTGGAAGAATTAAAATTTTTTATTTTTTATTTTTTATTTTTATTTTAACTATATATTATTATTTATTCTTCCAAATTTATCATATTTTCATAAATTTTGTAAGAAAATAAAGTTCACCGCACACTTAAATGAAAACTTGTCCCCAAGTTTTATTAATTTCTAATAATTTGCAACAAACAGTGAACAACATTAAGTACAGTTTAATCAACCCAAGGATTGTAGGTTCCATTAAAAGGAAAATAATTACTAACCTACAAAGGTGAATGAAATTTGAAACGGCTAAATGTTTAATTTTAATTTTAATTTTAATTTTAATTTTAATTTTTTAATTTAAAATTTAAAATTTAAAATTTTAATTTAATTTAATTTTGTATTTGTTAATTTTAATACCCTTGTTTATTTATTCTTAGCCCAAGGCTATAACAAAGTAATAAAATAAAAATAAAATTTTGGAATAACATTGGATGAACTTAAACTTTTAAGATTATTGGTAATAAAATTTAAGTCGATTTCCATTATAACGGGTAAGATGCACTTTCCCTTCAAAATCTTCTAGCTCAAAAGAACCATTATCAAAACGTTTTAGAATTTTATAAGGACCAAACCAACGCATTTGGAATTTGCCTGGGAACTTTTGAAAACGACTATCAAACAAAAGTACCAAATCATTAGTTTTTAGTAATTTAGGTTTTAGCTTGCTATCATAAAAAAATTTTCATCGATTTTGAATGCTAGCCATGTTTAAATATGCTTGAGCACAAGTTTCATCTAATTTTTCAAGCATTGCATAGCGTTCTTCTAAAGATTCTTTATCACTAAGTTTATGATCAAGGGCTATCCGTAAAGATTGCAGTTCTAATTCTATAGGCAAAATGGCCTCTTGGCCATAGACCAGTTGAAAAGGGGTATGTTCTGTTGTTACTTTATAGGCAGTCCTATAGGCCCATAAAGCGTCAAAAAGTCTTTCATCCCAATCCGTATTTGACCCTTGTACAATTTTAGTAATAATTTTACATAAAATCCCATTTGTTTTTTCAGTTTGTCCATTAGCTCTAGGATGATAGGTGTAGACTTCCTATGTTTAATTAAATACTTATTAGTTAAACTTTCAATGGTAGAATTTATAAAATGGGTCCCTCGATCGCTTACCAATTCTTTTGGACAACCAAACCTAGTAATTATATTTTCATATAAAAACTTTGCAACCGTTTGTGCATCATCTGCTCTTGTAGCTTGAGCTTCCGCCCATTTGGTCATATATTCAGTTGCTACAAGGATATATCGTTTTCTACCATTTCTACTAGGGATTTTTATGGGTCCAACAAAGTCAATCCCCCATTTTTCAAATGGTGTTTGAGCCAAAATAGGAGTTAGGGGCATTGCCAAAGTGGCAGTAGGCTTCCCAACTCTTTGACATGGATCACATTTTTTAACAAATTTTGCAGCATCTTTAAACAAAGATGGCCACCAATATCCAGAATGAAAGGCCTTTTTAGCGGTAACAAATCCCGCAAAATGTCCTCCACAACTAGATTCGTGGCATCCCTTTAAAACATCTTCTATTTCACTTGAATTTATACATCGACGTAAAATACCATCATGTCCCAATTTAAATAGTATTCCATCTATTAAGGTATAAGGTCTTGATTTTTGGATTAATCTTGCCTTTTGTTTAGTTGTGAAATCAGAAGGAAAATTTCTTGTGGATAAATAGTTCATAATTTCTGCATATTCTAAAGGAATGACATCTACTTGAAAAAGTTGAGCATCTGGATAATTATCATCAACAGGTTCGGTGCCAACTTGTTCATTAAGTCTAGAAAGGTGATCTGCATTAACATGGGCTTTTCCTGGTCTAACATTAATTGAAAAATTAAATTCTTGTAATAAAAGTACCCATCTAGCAATTCGGCCCCTTAATTGGGGTTTATTTATCATGTACTTTAAGGCATCATGATCTACATGAAAAGTAAACTTATAGCCCAACAAATAATGACGGAATTTCTTAACAGAAAAAATCATTCCCAAAGCCTCACGCTCAGTAACAAAATAATTCCTCTCAGGAGAAGTAAGTTGTCTACTTGCATAGTAGATAGGATGATCATGTTTTTTATCATCTTTTTGACTAAGAACCGTGCCAATTGCAAAATTGGAAGCATCAACATAAACCTCAAAATCTTTATCCCAATTTGGACTAACTAAAATTGGGCTATTAAGAAGTTTTATTTTTAAGGTCTGGAATGCTTTAGTGCATTGCTCAGTCCAAACTGGAGGTTGTTCACTCTTTTTTAATAAATGTGTTAAAGGTAGGGCAATAGTGGCATATTTATGAATAAATCTTCTATAATAGCCAACATGACCTAAAAATCCTTTAACTCCAGTGACAGTATTTGGGATTGGTAAATTTGCAATAATTGCGACTTTATCTGGATCGGTGGCAATACCTTGTTTGGATACTATATGTCCCAATAGTTTTCCAAAAGGTACTGCAAACTGAGATTTAGCTGAATTTATAGAAATCCCAAATTTCTCATATTGTTCAAAACATTTGGTTAAACAAGTAGCATAATTAGACTTACTACTAAAGACACAAAAATCATCTAAGAAAATTTCCATAAATTTTCGTAGATATTCTTGAAAAGCTATAGTCATTAATCTTTGAAAAGTGGCAAGTGCATTACAGAGACCAAAAGGCATTACTCTACATGCAAAAGTTCCCCAATCCGTAGTAAAGGTGGTCAACAATTGATACATTAAGGCAATTTGAACCTGGTTATAACCTGAAAATCCATCCATCATTGAATAACACTCATATCCTGACACTGTATCTAACATGGTGTCTGTAAAAGGTAAGAGGAAATAGTCTTTACAAGTAACACTATTCAATTTCCTATAGTCTTGACAAATACGTAATTTGCCATTTTTCTTGGGAACAATAACAATTGAAGACACCCACTCACTACAAGGTACCGGATATATAAATCCACATTCTAATACTTTATCAATTTCTTCTTTTACCATCAAAGAATACTTAGGGTTCATTCTGTATTGTCTTTGACGTACAGGTTTAGCATCTTTTTCTAGAATAATTTTATGCTCACAAATTTCTGGGGGGACTCCTCTAAGGTCTTTATAGGTCCAAGCAAAAGCACTCTTATTTCTTTTAAAGAAACTCCTCCAGTAATTCCATTCAATCTTAGTCATTTTAGAATAGACCCTTATATTTTTTGGATCCTCATCCGTTCCTAAATTCATATCTTGACATATATCTTTTAAAGATCCTAAATTAATAGGAGTTTTATCATCATCTAAAAACATTTTTTCTAGGTCATGTGTGTCTGAATCAAAATGCGGTTCTAACTCAGATTCTTCCGTGGTCTCAACCATTTTTACCTCAGAAGTTTGCCAAGCTAGAATTGCATCATCTAAATCATCATAGGTTGTTAATGGGGTAAAATATTCACCAGGTCCAACACACTGATAAGGTAAGGTACTTTTAGATATATTTTTAGAAGATTCTTCAAAAGATGTATTATAACCATTATCAGAAGAATCTGCTATTGTAATATTTGATTCATCCTCTTGGGTTTCCCCATGATAAATAATTGGAAACATAGGTAATGTTAGTTTTTGTTTTCCTTTCCCAATTGTTATTAGGCCTTTTCCCCAATCATCTTTTACATTGGCCATATGTAACCAAGGTCGGCCAAGTAAAATAGGATAGGAAGAAATGACATTGGGGACTTTGAATATAATGTAATCCACTTTATATTCTAAGTTACCAATAAAAGTAGAAATTTGGGATAACATACCCAAGGGTTTGACTCTACTTTGATCCGCCATACGTAAAATTATGGGTGTGGGAATCATTGTTGTTAATCCTATTTCATCCATAGTTTCCTTACTCATAAGGTTAACACTAGAACCCCCATCTATTTGAGCTCCTGAGATTAAGGTACCATCAATTCTTACTTCAATGGTTGGGGCACCCGGATCTAAGGAAACATCATGAATTTCATTTTCCTTAACCCTCTTTTTTACTAAGGCATGGCTAAGTTCACTCCTACACTTAGGTGAAATAGCTAAAAGTTGCTTTAGGGATATTTGGGGTTGGATAGAGTCCAAATTCTCTAAAATATTATAAGATTTCATTCCAGCTACCAATCTCATCAACCGTTTATTAATTCTTTTAGATTTAATCCCATTTTTACTAGATAATGAAATTGGAAGTCTTTTCATAGGTATTTTAGTTGTAGATGGAATTAAAGGTGTATTGGAAATTTTTGGCAATGATGCGTTATTCTCTAAACTTTTTGTGGGTTGGAGAGAAGGTACATGTGATAAAAGAGGTTGGCTTTTTAAGGGTGACTTTGAAGAAAATGAATTCCCCTCTAAAGATTCATGTTCACTTTGATCATCCTTTGAATTAATTTGGAAGTCCCGATTTGAATTTAATTTATTTTTCAAGGTAGCACTACGGGTATTAATTGCAAAAGTAGGTTGTTTAAGTTGAGGTTCATTTAATTCTATAGTTTGGGTTTGTAAGGCCTTAGAGAATTTATGGACTTCTTTTTCCTTAGATTCATCTTTAAATGTCACTTGCTTTCCTTGATTCCAATCCCTCTCAGAAGGTGAAAACTTAGGAAAGTCTTCCCGATAGTCATTAGTTGTATGTCCTAGTTTCCTACATCTTCCACATAAAGGGACATATCCCTCTTGTTTTCTAGGATTTGGACACTCATTGGCATAATGGCCTAATTCACCACATCTATAACATACCACATGTTTCCCTTTTTGTGGTGTATTATATTGGTGTGTATTTGGGTTATAAGGTGGTCCATTCCAAACAGGTGGTGCATTATATTCATCATTCCATCTGGGACGATTGTCATTTGGTTTATAAGGAGGATTAGCTCTAGGTCGTGTAAATGGTCTTTTATTCATATTAGCTTGATTTCCTCCTTTATTAACCCAAGGTCTATTATTGGATGAACTATTGACCTGCTGAACACTTTGTAAATTCCAACATTTAGTAATGTCATGATTTCCACCACAATAAGAACACTTAAGTGTTTGATGTGGAGGAGATGGACATTCATTGGCCATATGTCCTTGACCCTTACAAGTTGAACACCATACATTAGAACGGTTATTATTAGGTTTAAATCATTTAGGTCTACCCCCCGCCAATTTTACCTCCATATTTTGTAATTGTTGAGTAAGTTTTTCTGTGCGATCCATGTTAGGGTCAACAATTGGCTTTTCATTAGGTGACTTTTCTACAACAATTTTAGATGGAGTAGCAACGATAAATTGAGGTTGGGGCATTAAATAAGGTTGTGGATACAAGGGTATATTCTGATCCACAATTGGACGTATACGCCCTTGTAATTGATTTGGTGTCACTCTAGGTTGAGGTTCTAAAGTTGGATAAATTGTTTGGTCTGCATAAGGCATATAGTCTTCGTCAATCCTAGACTCTTCCCATATTTTTGCATGACACAAACTTTCTAATAAAGTGTTAGGGCGTTTTTCTTTAGTATAAAGTTTTAATTCATAGGGGTACAATCCCCCTACAAATAAACTTATTAGAAAATCTTCAGGCATGTTCTGATTAGTCCATCTATTTAATAAATCTTGCATTCTTCCATAATAAGAATCTACACTCTCACCTACTCCCATTTTTATATGCCTTAGTCTTTCTCGCAAACTTTCACTAAATCCAATTGGCCGAAATTGTGCGAGAAAGGCATTTTTCAAAGCATCCCAATTTACAAAGATATCTTGATTTTGTCTTTGATACCAAGCAAAAGCATTTGCTTGTAAAGTTGCTGGAAATGTGACCAAATAATCAGCTTCTGGGATTCTATTTGCTAAACAACAAGCTATAAATTTGGACAAATGAAAATCAGGAACGGTTCCTATTTGGCCATAATAAATAGGCATAGGAGTAAGATTCAAAGGTCTTTGATTTGCTATTGAATTATTTTGATTTTTACTAGATGAAGATGAAGAAGGAGTAGAAGGTGTATTATTAAGTTTGTCAAGGAAGTAGAAGACTCCCTTGAGCTGTCAGAATCTAAATTACCTCCAGAAAAATTTAGAGGATCAAAATCTTCTAAATTCTGTAGAGAGTCAAATTCAAAAGGTATATCCTTTTGTGAATTTGCAAGTGAAATTTTTTGTACAATAACTTGAACTCCCTCTTTAACGGTTTGTGTTTTAGATTCTGATTGAATAAGTTTTCTGTCTGAAAGAACTGTGGTATTTAAATCATATTCACCTTGCCCATAAGTATAAGTAGGAGTACTAAGAAGACGTTCTACTTCTTGGGCTCTTTTCTCATTTTCTTCTTCACTTTCTAGCCTGTCTCTTGGATTTTTAATTTTAATTACATCTCCCTCAACTTGAATATAATTTGTCTTTACAGAAGAAGAAGAAGAAGAAGAAGAAGAAGAAGAAGGACTAAGACTGAAACACCCCAAAACAGGGCTTCATCTTTTCACAACTTATCTTGTAGCAAAACAAGTATCATGGCTATAAAATAACCACTTCTAAATCAAATCTCATTTCTCATTCCATAAGCTGTACAAGTAGTATCAGAAATAGTTTTTTACATAACACTTCTTTTGAGGGAAGAAGTATCTAAAAATGTAAAAATAACAAAAATATCCATAAGCACAATAAAGCATAGAAGAGATGTCCATGTGCTTGAAAAAGTCTTGTTCCATGAAATCCACAAATTTGGGAGTCCAGGATCTGAAGGCTCAGCCTCACCTGTACCCATCCCAATACACACCACAATCCAATGTAATGTTAGTGAGGTTGTAACAGGTGTCTTAAGCTGTAGCCAATTGTTATCTATGTCACAGATCCTAAAATTCCAACAAGGAAGAAAAGGAAGAACAAACAAAGGTCATAAGTCACATCAATGGTAAAGCAAATGCAAATCAGTGAGAAACATCCTCAAACACACTAAGAAAACTCAAACACACTAAAAAATCACCAAGACCTTTGCCATTCCGTAGTCAAGTAAACTTGCTAGAAGTTCAAGAGTCACAGAGCGCTCCACACAAAACACCAGCCCAAGCAAATTGTCACACCAAGATGGTGATGTATGGCAATACAAAGGCACTAAGTAGTTGCAAGGCTTGGAGGGAAAAACCAGAGAGACGTATTTATTAGGTAGTTGTAAAATAAATCACAATCTCTAATAGTGGAGACAACTAATAAAGTCTACACCCATAGTGGGTGGGTGGGTGGGATTTCCCACCTGACAGACCTAGTTTAAAATTTGAAATTTCTTTGGAGGACCACCCAAAGTGATAATGGTCCAGAAATTTAGACATGTGGAGCATAATTTAATTGCATAGACTTGCAATGTTTTAAGAAAATTATTTGCTAACCACCCATATAAAAATAAAAATAAGTACTTTTAAGCAAATAAGGTATTTGATAAAAATATATATGTGACAACGGGATTTAAATAATCGGAAGGTAAAATAACCAAATAGGTGTATTTTAATAATTCCAAAACAAAGAATCTAAGGTAACTTTTGCTTGGCTTATTATAAATTAGAGAATTAATCCCTATAAATGGCCAAAGAAGAAGAAGAAGAAGAAGAAGAAGAAGAAGAAGAAGGAGATCCTGAAGGTGATGTTTGATGGCCCTCTTCACGATGTGAATGTGAGTGTGATTTATCACAAGATGGTAGTTTCCTTCTTTGATCCCTAACCTTGGCACGTTTATCTCTAGCAAGTTTTTGTAATTCTTTTTTAAGTTGGGATGGAGAAGGTACTCTTGACATTAATTTTCTCCATAACATGGGAACAAAAACTCACCAAATATATATATAATTTTTTTCTTTTTTTTTTCTTTTTTTAAAAAAAAAATTTTAATTTAATTAAATTTAATTTGTTTTTAAGGACAAATTAATTTGAAATTCATATGGAGAGATTTTCCGTTTGAATGTATAAAATCAGGAATAAAAGGGGTGGATAGGAGATTAATTGGTCCATAATTCAAAACGTATATCTTTTTTTCAATTTTTACTCCATTCCAACCCGCATAAATCCTAGGTATTTGGTTTTTAGTAATTGCTTTTAATTTTCTATATTGCAAAAATAAATAATGTAGTGAAGAATCTAGAAGTAATTCTCCATCCACAACATTTACTTTATTATTAAATTCTTCACTTCCTTCCCAAAGTTTACTAAAGATAATCCTTTTAATATCTAAAGGTAATTTATCAATTTGATCACAAAAATATTTACTCCTAGGATAATTTCCAATAATTCTAAATCCTTCTCCTAAATAAGCTCTCTTATAAAGTCTATATAATGCCTTGAAATGACATGGTCTAGAAAAGAAGTCTTCTAAAATTTCTGGGACTTCCCAAGGAAAATTATAATTCATCTAATCAAAATTATTACAACCTTGCTGAGACTTCCCTTTGTTATTTCCCTACACTTCCACATTATCAATTTTAATTTTTTCCTGGAAATAAATAAAGGTATCAACAACAATTCGCAGTTGTCTTAATTCTGGAAGAGATGTAGGTTCAAGTGTAGGTTTAATTTGTAAAATATCTAAAAGTCTAATTATATTCAAAAATTCAGATTCATAAGGCAATGGTTCTATGGATTTACAATTTAAATTTTGTCTAGAAAGGTTTGAAGTAACAAAGTCTTGCTTCTTTTTACAAGTTTTCTTAATATGTCCAAAAGCACCACAAAAATGACATTTAATCTTTCCTCTATGGGTTTTACTATTACCCTTTCTTTTTGTAGAATTTCCTAATTTATTTTCAAGAGTTTTCCAACATTAAGAATCTATTATATTTTGAATAGGATAATTACTCCTATGACTACAAGAATCCATTCTTTTCTTATATTCACCATCAAATTATCAAATTTTAATTTAATTTAATTTTAATCAAATTTGAAATCCATACTCACTCCAATCTCCAAATTAGATTCCTATAGACTCAATTTAAAAAATAATAATAATAATAAAAATATTCTACCTACATTTTAGCTACCACTTAGCAGAGTTTTCCCCGGCAGCGGCGCTAAAATGTAGTACAATTTTTCTAAGACAAACCAAAGCAATTCCAACTAGGTTCATTCGGGGAAAAATTCAAATTAGCTTAGTGTTTTAGTTAGCTAATGTCACTTTGTAGGTGAATTATGTCATTAATCTTAATATTTTAGGATATTTGATATATTTCATACGTTATTTAGGAATAGGAAGGAATTCTCTCTCTAATTTCTGTCTAATTATGAATATAAATTTCTAACCACTAAGTCCGTCCCGGTCTTATCTTAAAATAAAATGTGAATCTAAAAGTATAAACTAAGGGAACCTACATCCACAAATCTCATACTTTGAATTCACTAAAATGTATTACAAGTATATTTATTGGCAACCTGCATCTCACAATATATATATTTGAACTTTGAAAATTCGGTTTTGTCGAGAATTCATAAATTGTTTTACACAAATATTATTTCACATTTAAGTCGCTTTAAGCGCTAATGCCTCAATTACTTAAGTAAATGTAACACATGTCCTTTTTAGGAATTGAAAACAACCGAAGACATTGCTTTAAGCAAAAACATTAATGCACATATGCTTTAAGCAATTCTAAAATTTCCCTTGAGGGATGTAAAATATGCTTTGCAAAATTAATTAAAAGAATTTCAAGTTCTTCCCTTTTTAAAGCTTCGGTCTTTACTTGACAATATGTCTTTCCATCTTTCGCTTTAAACTTTCTCCATTTGCATCACCATGTTATTTTGAAGCTTCTTCTTTTTTTTAATTGTAATACTAATTCTAAATTATGCTTACTAAATTCACACAATTTCATACAATTTCTAATAAAAAAATTCAAATACACATTCAAGCATTCAATCATGTACACATGCCTTCAATTGGAATATAATTTATTAATCATATAAATAATCATTCAATCTTTAGAATGTACACCATTTGTTTGTAATTGTTTAATAATTTCTATTCACTAGAATTATAAAGTTTCAAAATAAAATCCAATCTCTGGATCACTCAATTCCAAACCAATCCCTGGTTTATAAATAATTTCCAATCACTGGAATTATCAAGTCAATCACTAACTTAATGTTTTGCTTCCTTTTTTTTTTTACTACAAATCTTGCTTTAAGCATTGACACAAAAATTCTTAAAAGATGAAATATAATCAATAGACAAAATCCACTCAAAATATAATAAAAATCTCTTAAAGAGATTCTCCTTCATAAAGATTGCTCAAGGCAAAGAATACTTATTCATCACTTAAGTGAGTATTAAATTATTCAATTTAATTGATTTGACATTCACAAAATACTCAAAGTAAAATATCATCAAAATTCAACTTCATGCTTAAGCAACAATCACTATCACTTAAGTGAACAACAAAAAATGACAATGATGAATCTATAAAATTAATATGACAACAAAAAAAACACAACCTCACATCACCAAAAACAAGAGAAATTAAAAAGAGAGAGCAAAGAATGAGAGAAACACACTATTTATCACCCTCCACTCTTAAACACCCCTTCAAATCTTGCGATAAAAACTGTCACAATTCACAACCGTTCAAACTAAAGGGACTTTTCACATTTAAACATCAACTACTACCACATTCACACTTTATTACTCAAAATCTAGAACATAAAACCCATTTACACTCAAAAGAATAAAATTTTACTATAAAATGAAATTGTCTCGATTACAAGTATATTTTTACTCTTAAAAAATACGAAAAGTCAAAAAATCTATATTGAGTTAGGCATGTTAGGCCCTTTAATCCCTGATTTTTGGTTTTGGTAACATAATTTTCTTGGCAAGTATATATGAATGAAATTTTTATTTTTTATCCTTGAATTTGTCACACAGCATGAAGACGAATATATATCTTGAAGACGCAACAATTCTCAAAATTTAGACTACATGGTGAAAAATTATTGTACGATATGCAATTTATTTCTCAACTTCGCCAGCTTAAGCACCTAAATAAGTCATTTTTTTCAAAAACAAAATTTTGAAATTGATTTTTATATATATGTGAAAAGCTTTGAATCAATCCATTGGGATCAATAATCAAAATTCATAAGCCAGAATGTATTGTTTGTTATCATTTAAAGATTTCACAATCTAAAATAAAACCTTTTAATTTTCAATTTTCAATATTAAGAAAAAAACTCATAGCATGTAGATTGTTTATTAAAAAATTCCAACCTTTCAAATTCGCATTTTTCAACTTCATATCTTGAATTGTTAAAAATTTAGTATTTTGAATGCTTTTCTATTTCTTTCTACTCACTATTTTTCCTTCTAGGTTGTACAACTAACTAAAATGATGTGAAAATTTTCAAGCATGTAGCCAATTTGCCTCAAAGAATGAATACAAAGAAGCATGGTCACCATTTTGGACATTTTTTCATGCAAATGTGACCTATGTGAAGTGGAGTCACCTTATTCTTTGTCTCAAAGTCCAAAAATTGAATTTTATCACTTCAAAAGCTTAAAATATCTTGCAATCCACATGGTGGAAATTTTACAGATCTTTTCCACATCCTCTCAATTCAAATAGTATAAGATGCTACAATTGAATGTGTTTAGAAATGTTTGTGGTCTAAATGTGTTATTAGTTTTAGATATGGCAATTGTGGAACATTTTTGGAAAAAGTATAGTCACGGAACTTTCACTAGTATAAAATTTAGTGACCAGATCAACAAAAATTCAACAGAAAAGTGTTGATTTTTTTGTTAATTTGGACAAGTTGATTTATGTATTTGTGAATAAAAAAGTGTTGATTTTTTTGTTGATTTGGTCAATTCAAGAAAGAGAAAAAAATTAAAAATTAAAGGAAACTTAACCATACAAAAATTGACACGTGACAAGTGCCACATCATCACAAAAGTGCCACCTTGGCAATTCAAACCAATGGGGAGCCTCCACCTAGACAAGCTGCCACCTAAGCCAATCAAACCAATAGGGAGCCGCCACCTAGGCAAGTTGACAACTAAGCAAGGGGTGTCGATGGGGTTTGAAACCTGCACCTCTCGCTTATAGTACAAGGCCTTTACCAACACACCAAGCATCCATATACATGAACACATGTGAGTTTCCGTTTTTATTTATTTAGTTATTGCTAGTTAAGTTCAGTGTTTTTCAAACTCAGCAGACTTTGGAGGCCATTTAGGCGTAGTAAACAACTTTTTTCAAAAGAAATTTAACTAAAAAAAGTTGCAAAATCAATTTAACTCTTACCTAGGTTTAACTTAAAGCAAATCCCTACAAGCTCAAAAACGGCCTTAAGAATTCTGGGATCAATCATTCATAATTTGGTGTTTTTCAAACTTAGGAGACTTTGGTGGCCATTTGAACATTGAAAACTAACTTTTTTCAAAATACTATAAACTAAGAAAAGTTGGTAAATGAAGTTAAGACTCATATTCAAAAAAACTGTTTAAGTTTTCAAACCTTTTATCAAAAGTTATGGACAAAGTTCAAAAAGGGGTTGAAAGGGATATTTTCAGACACCCTCTCTGAATTTTGCCCATAACCTTTTATTGAAATCTTCACATATCAAATGGAGTTTTGGATAATAAAGTTGACTTAATTTCAAAACTTTTCTTATTTCAAAGTTTTTTGCAAAAAGTTATTTTGCTATGTCTAAACGGCCGTCAAAGTCTGCTGAGTTTAACAAAACCAAATCAGAAATGTATAAGTAAAATTAAAATAAATTTTGGAGATGTGAATGTGTATTTGTGGTATAAGTAAAATTAAAATAAATTTTGGAGATGTATATGTGTATTTGTGATATAAGTAAAACTAAAATAAATTTTGGAGATGTGAATGTGTATTTGTGGTGTACTGGTAAGGTCTTAGTTTCTTTGGTGGGAGGTTTGGAGTTTGAATTCAGATTGGGACTTCCACCAATTCATCCCCTGTTCAAAATATCTAGGTAGTGGGCAATAGGTAGCACTTTGTAATAATATTTTCTATAGCCTGGAATTTTTGGCAACCCATTTTTATTTTTTATTTTTATTTATTTTTTATTTTTTTATTTTTTTTATTTTTTTTCATTTTTTTACCAAATCATGCAACAAAAATATCAATAACTTTTTGTTGAAAATCAACAAGTTTGTGTTTTAATTAACAACAGTATGAACATTTTTTTGGTGATGAAGAACACAAAAGTGGCAATATAGACATCCAAATCAACACTTTTTGGTAATGCTTTGTCCAAATCAACACGTCTAAATTAACAAAAAAAATCAACACTTTTTTGTGGAAAATTTGTTGATTTGGATACAAACTTTCTAGTAGTGGATGTTCTGACCAGGTCATTTTTCATGATGTAAATATGCATTCCTATCAATTACTGTGAAATTTTGAGTTTGAATGTTCCATCAATCGAATGCATGCCACAGCAATTTGTAAAACTCTTTAAGCACACGTGGATTGAGAGTGAAGAAAAATCTGACTGTGGTGGTAGCTCCCAGCAATAGATTTACTTATACTAATAGAAATTTTAGTTTTTCTGTTGATTTGGTCGCGTTGATTTGGGTCACTTTTCTATTGATTTGAACAGTAATCTGTTGATTTCAACAGATTACTATTCAAATCAATAGAAAAGTGACCCAAATCAATGCGACCGAATCAACAAAAAAACTAAATTTTCTACTAGTGTTACAAAAAACTCACCTAGTGAAGGGATTACCATGCTGTGGTGACATGGAAGTTCACTTTGAGACGGCAGAAGACACAGTCCAAAGTGCTAGTAGATACGACTACCGTGCTATCAGATGTTGATGAAAATGTATAGACACAGTGATATATACAGTAGAACAATACGCTTATGTATTGGATCCAATCGTGAAATCCCACGATCGGTGTTTGTAAGTGTAGCGATTCCCGGTGATCTCTGAATGGAAGAATTCAGCGATCTAGAAATCAGAGGATCTCAGTACCAAAGAATTGTGGGAACTCACAATCTTGGTGTTGTGGGATCCTACAATTGATTAGACCAAATTTGGTTTTGGACCCTATCACGACAATTCTAGGCGCCTACTTCATTAACTTGAGTTTGTATTTCTCTCGATATCGGACAATCAGGAGATCCCACAATTTCCTTTTCTAATGCGGAGATCTCAAGATCTCGGTATCATGGATCCTAGGATGTCTTGCACTATAAGAAAATGAATCTAAGAAGAATTAAAGAAAACTTACCATCTACCATCAAACAAATTTTTTATGGCAAAATGAAAGGAATCATTCATTAAAAGTTAGTGAGAATGAAGGATAGAGAAGTCCTGTTTATATTCTTTGTCCGTCCATGGTGAGAAGATATGGGATAACTAGAATATAGGAACTTGACATTTGTAAGTTAACATTGTTTTAGACATACATAAGTTGTTTCAAACATTTGGATGTTATTTCTGACATGTCAATGTTTTTTCAAACATCTGAATCATGTTGCTTCACATATTCCTTATGGATTGCTTCACTTCCTACCACCCCACTTGTATCAAGATAATTTCTTTTCATCCATATTGCACATCCATCAATTTTCCCTTTTTTTCAAAGCATGCCATGTGGCTGCCCTTCCCCTAAAAATTTTACATATGGTCAACATTTTATCATAGACCGTCGTATTTTTAGTAATTTATCATAGTAAAAATCAGTCTATTTGCTAACATGGCAGTCTATGTTTTTTTGGATGTCCCAAAAAACATTAGTTTATCTTCAGTCATGTCAAATAAAACATCGACGTCAATTATAACATCAACTTGGATTTACAGTTAGAAGCCAATGTTCTGCGCAACGTCCACAAAAATCTACCTCATCAAGCCAGATGTCCTTTGACATCTTCATTTTTTAACAGACATTGCATGTTAGTGGTAAAACACAGCCAAAAACATAGATTTCTTATAGTGTAGGTTGGAATCTGTCTGCGTGATTCAATTCATTTACTTCTTAATTTGCATTTCACTCCCTCCAGGCATAATTTTGTACAAGGATCGTGGGATGCCATAATCGTTGAAAAAAGTGACCCCATTCCTATGTATCGTGGATTCCCACTGACGCACTAAACCTTGGTTGTGGACCTTTCTATCCGGTTCTAGTGGCCTACTCCTCAAAGTACCGGCTACAACTCAGTGCTCTCTTCACGGGCATCGTATGACTGCACGATCGCTTGTGGACTTTAGATGTTGTTGCTTACCTTGTTGAGGTACTCTTTTCATTTGCCAAGATTTGCTATCTTTAGATCCCCTGACACTATTGTTGATGATTGCCTAGTTATCTTGTATATCGAACAAGAAATGTTTCCTTAGTAGTTCAGTTGGAACTAAAGACATTGTTGTCAGGCTCCTTGGCTAGGAATGGAGTGCCGATCTCTTGATTGGACTAACTCTTGTTTTTCTTCATGATATTTCACTATAAGAAAACCTTGTTTTTTGGGACGTTAGTAATAAACACTGAAACATGTTTTTCCATGCTTTTTGGTAGTCAACTATGGTGTCCTCAAAAATCTGTCTCTATTGACAAGCAAATAACGCGCTAAAATCACAAGAAACATTAGGAATTTTAGGCTTGTTTTATAAGAACATCCATCAAAAAGTAGTGTTTTTTTCCATAAACTTTCTGCCATGTGGACGCCACATCACTAACACGTCAGCCCACTTCCGCTGCCTTTTTTTTTTGAAAATTTTTTTTTGAAATTTTTTTTCCCAAGCAGCCCAATGATTTTGGTTCCGTGACGTGGCAATGGCATGGTCTAACATGGCACAAATACAAGATGTTGAAAGTGATGTTTACTATGATGGATTTGTGTTTCATAAAACATTTCTAAGAATGTTTGTCCAAACATTAACAAGTACACTATAAGAAGCAAGGTGTTCAAGGTGACATTTATAATGATGGTGCACCAATGGTGCACATTTTCTTTCTAGAATGTACTCATGAGATTCAACCTTACAAATGGCCCCAAGGACTTTTGCCTAATGACTTCAAGGATTCTAATCTGCACTGATCAGCCCATAATTTGTCCTTGGTCCCTAGCTCCTTGCCAATTCCTAGCCTGAAAAATAGCTCCAAGTATTACACTTCACATCAGATACAATGTACAAACTTTCAACACATAGATTCATACAAACCAAGACCCCATCTGCACCAAGGAAGTAACGTCAACTAGCTGACTGGAATTAGTTAAAGAACGCCACAATATCCAAGTTGTGTTATGTTAACAAATTGCAGAGAGCTCCCGATAAAAACTTGTAAAAATTTAGTCATTTTCTATTTTCTTAACTAACTGTGCTTATATAAATGGCTTGAACTACTAAATCTGCCCACACTAATCAAATAGCAGCAGTTTGCTAACTTGAAAGCTTAACTTCCCATTAGTTGCTGTGCAAGTGCGGACACGCAATAAGTCACTCAATTCCCACTAGCTAATTGGGCTTAAGAACCCAGGTAGATAATTGACGTTACTTGGTGGGTGCAGGTGGTACATAAGACTAAAGCCAATAAAGTAGTAGCATGGAGAAGAGAGAGTAGACTACCTCTAGGGAATGGAGCGCTCGTTAGGCAACTTCCTGTTTACTAAGCAACTTGTAGGTTGGAGATTCCACGACGAATTCAGATTTCAACGTTCACATATCACCTAGATAGACTAAAGCAATAAGCAACAGTCGTTTCTCATCTTTGAAAGGGCTAAAATTAATTGCATAAGATCTTAATTTCTCAAATGGTGGGTATCAGTACTTGCAAGGCAAATACAACGTCGTCCTAGTTCACTTGGAGTGTCACCCTGCAAAGGCAATCTTCATGAGATTCACCAAGCTTCAGCAATGCCTGTTAACAAACATTTTTTGGTCACGAATATATGGCACAAAAACCATTAATGAGACAAGGAATCGGACCTAATTGGCTAGCACACGGCACATATTTAAAAACTCACTACCAGCAAGAGCAGGCATTGAGCTTGATTTACAGAAGTTGAGATATGCTTTATTCAACTGCGCTTTGCACATTTCACCATAAGAACAAGTAGTGGATCCCAAAATTGTTTCCTTGCATCACATCAAAAGACAATTTCTTTTTTGGTGTTGAATTACTAAATTGGCCAGTGAATTACTGTACCTGAACAGTAAAAACTGTGAGAAGACGACTCACCTCGCCAAGGGTGGCATCCTTTCTGGCACGGCAAAATAAGCGGACCACAAAACACAGCACCATCTGAGTGAACAGATGCAAATTTTTTAAGAGAGAGAGATACAAATATATATTCAACATTTTCCCATCCAACTAGACAAGTTCTCTGGCCTCTACAAATTAGTAAAATGTCAGATACGATAGGTTATCACAAAGTATATCTTCACTAGATATTAGAGGCTGATTTCAGTAATTACTAGAATTCAGTAATTCTTCAATTACTAGAATGCACTCTAAACGTGTTCAATAAGCATTCATAGCTCATTTTGTCCTTGGAAGATAATAAAAACTTCCAGAAAAACGCTTAATTCTCTACACAGGTCAGTTGTTGATAATTTCTTAAGACTACAAGTGATTTTTTGTAAGGAACTTAGTGCTTTCACCTCTCAAGTTGGTATATCATTTTGTGCTCTTGTCATTATATACAAGCTTTGTGAAACCTTGTCAACTGCATTAGAAAGTTTTGAGAGTAGTCAAAGAACTTGAAAATAAGAGGTTCACAATACCTACGGTGCTACAATAAGTTTTGAATAGTTTCCACAAGTAGAGAACAAAACGTGCGTGCAAGAGCTTTTGCCATGTGATCTATTTGTACCTAAACATATAGCATAAAATTGAGATTCAGTGCTTCTTTTATACAAACAAGCTTGTGAATTGCCGGGAATTGTGAGAAAAAGTAGAGACCATACGCAATGAAAATTCTATGCAACTCCACAAAGAAGATCCTTGTAGACAACCCAGAAAGGATTCTACTTTTTTCAATGGAGCTCTCTATTGGACTTGCATAAACGCTTTGTAACAACCTCAACAAGTCCATATTAAATTCAAAGTTCATCAATGATCCACTACTACATGCATTACAAGTTCAAGATACTTTTATGAGTTGTGGATTTAAAGCATGAAATTTTGCCAAAGAGTAACCACTTGATTTCAAACAATTAACATGGAGTAGGAATTTTCCAATTTGTTGCATCACTCCTACTCATTATGTATTAGTTATAAATCTTCGATTATAAAAGATCAAGATAAGAAAACACTTGAAAATACCAGATGTGCCGGCTTGATGGAACTTAACCGTCGACCCAAGCTTGTAAGCTCACTTTCGTTCAGTGTCGATATATCCACTACATCCTTGCCCAGTTCTGCTCTAACCTCTATTTCTAAAATATCTAATGCACTCTTGCGCAAAGCATATGCACTCGGTTCAAGACTCTAGAAATTCAAACTATATCGTGTAGAATGGTGCAGAATACAGAAAATGGTCGTAACAAATAAATAAACACCTGCATTGCAACTTAGCATGCAAAACATTGGCACCAGGTACATCATAATAACTTGTTTGTGAAAAAAACTTTGGTACAAGCAACCATACAAATCTGCAAACATGAAGGGCTTTCCTCATATCCCTAGTTGTTGCCGCCACTTTCTATGATTCGACAGAAGAAAGAGTCATCAAATGGCAACGAACATTTAAAGACAAAATATGGCCATAGCTATATACTGGGGCAGAGATGACCACAATTACGCAATGCAACATATTGACTACAGAGTGTTTTTAATGAGGGAGAGTCATACCATACAGATCTTTATAAAGTAGGTAGAATTGTAAACAAAACAACTTACTCTTGCACATAACTCCAATGCTGCAGTATTAAATATTGGGAAGGGAATACCCTGAACCACAACATTTTCACGAGTTACTTTCTAAAAGAGCATGAGTCATTGCACATGTAATGATGAAAGATTTGCCCAGATAATTTGTCTGGCAGTATTTCAAAAAATCTGAGATGTCGGTAGAGCAACGAAAATTTAAATTCAAACGGTAAAGAAATAACATTTTGATCCAAAATCAACATCCTCTAAAGATAGATTTGCATACGAGCCTTAATTTTGGATTTTATTTCAGTATTAAGAAAAGAAATAAAACAACACCCAGCTTTTGAAGCAATTACAAAGGGCAGAAGGAATCCAAACGACAACTGAAAGTACCGCTACCATCTAGGTGAAGGTTCTGTTGACAGAGGTGTTGTGACTATCCAAAGCCATTCAACAATCGTCATTGTGACACTAATAGTCATAGAAGGAGGTTTACAACTGTTAGTAGCCGGCTCATTGCTAGGTTGACAGTCCATATTTGCAGGTGATGAGCTAGATGCGTTACATGGTGACAAAAGGTATAAACCTAAGGACCTCGGAGGGCCCTTGTCCTGGTGAGGTTATGAAATCATGCTTTTTCTGCCATAAATATACGATTGAAAATCCTTCTACCAAAAGCAATTTTATACATACAATAACATACTGAGATTGTAATGTAAATAGTAACAACATTTACTTCATTCCATTGTCATACAAGATAAGAGTATTGTCTCACTTCAATGGAGTGCAAAGTGTTTAGACTTTTAGTTACCTGGAAGAATGTATGCATCTTTACAGTTTGAAGCCCATGCAAAACTGTAGTCACAAGCAAATCTATGTCATTGACTTCATGAGATGCACATTGCAAAAATGGACTCCATTGTGGTTACCAGCTGCAAATCAGAATTATATCTTCTAATTTTGCAAAGAAAAATTCAGAAAAATAGAAACTCTAAAAGAAGACTAGTGGATATTCAACAAGGAACTCATATGGCACCTCCCACTACAGGTCCACTCCTTTGAAAGCCGACACCAAACTCATAACTAGTTTATTAGCGGTTGATAACTAGCCAGCAGAGTCATTAGAGAATTCAACGTGTTCTTCAAGGGCCTTGATTGTGTCCTCCACTGAGAGGCTAGCACCAAAACAAGCAGTTACAGCAACCAGAACAACTTAAGAGAAAGATTGGATACTACAGTTACGTGATAACCGGCCAAAACTTCTTCCACTGCCTCCAATGCATTCTCTAACTTGCTCAGAGAAAGTCCTCTCAGATTTAACAATTGTCATAATTGCAACATGAACCTCAATCCTCTTATAGCAACAGTGAACGAAGGTTGAATACATGAGCTATACATCACCACTCATTGGAGTACCTTTTTCTTGATGCCTTCATCAGCATCATCTTCTAGATCACTGAAGGACACATCTTTGTCTATATTTACTGCTGCCCCTGAACACACAAAACAAGTTGGTAAAAAACAGTTAAAACGAAAACCATAAGACATGCCCCGTAAGCCATCTCGGTTTCATTAAAATTTTGCTTTGTAGAAACCTTTGAACAAATACTCCATCAAAGTACACACAAATTCATTGTCAAGTCTGAGTGCCACAAACAATTTGAGCTTCTAGTCAGAATTCAAAATCCATGGACGAGAAGGGTCCTGAATTGCACTATACCTAGGTCCAAAATTCAAGCAACGACATTGCAATATCTTCTTTTCTGCCAAAAGCTTAAGATTGTAAAGTTGCAAGCTAGAATTTCCCGTTACACAGAATGCCATCACACAGTTCCTTCATAATATCCATTGCAGCACGTTCATGCTACAACGAAGAACAAAAGATGTCATCTACATGCCAATGCAATTCTAAAAGCACGTGCATGTGCACAATGTCACTCAAAAAGTAGGGCTTCACTCACAAACCTAACACCAAGTCACTCAGCACAGAGACTCATCAATTATCACATACATTTTCAAATAAATGAAAAAAATGAATCAAATTCAAGATGATAGTTCTCATAAGCAATCCATGAATATCACGAGTGACGTACCTGTCCAATCACAGCCACCTCCAAAGATCAAGAAAACCCTACACCCTACACCAAATTCCCTCATCGATGGAATTTATTTGCAATGCATTGTGGGGTGTATATATTTTTTGGAAATCAAACTAGCACTGCTACATTTGACACACACTTCCATCCATTGCTATAAGCTTTTGCAAGAAAACCAAATTGAAATAAGCGTCAAACAGCAAAGTGAAACGTATTGAGATCTCATCTCCTGAACAGATACGAATCATTTGTACGCACTTGGACTTGAACAAACCCTTGGAACCTCATGTCGGCTCTACTGGAGGTTAAATCAACCTGGGCAGGCATAGCCAGCTTGCAAAAAGATGGATGCGAGTTGGTTTTGCACCAAAATCAACATAAAAGATAGCTTACTAATCTGTGAATCGGAGGACTCTACAAAATCAAGACATGCGAACAAAGATTACGAGACTGGGGCCCTTTCAAGCTCAGTGCTGAGACAAGATGAGGCGACAACAAGCACGTCGGCCATAGCTAGAGCTTCACAGTAACTTAGGTTTCAGAAATAGCAAGAGAGGATAACTAAAAAGAGCGTGAATTCCATGTCGGAATTGTTGACGTGGTGATGTATCCGTTTTATTTTACAGGACAGTGGGTCAGCCAAAATTATAGACACCCTCCTTGTATCCCGTGCAAACACCCATTTTCAAACGCAATCTTATATAGGAAATAATTCCTACACCATTGCATTCTTACACAATCTTAATTAAGCCTATTAATCCTTAAGGACAAGCAAGCGTTTTTTTATTACATAGCTATTTTGGGCTGGTGACCTGGTGTGAATGAGGATTTGTATATTTTAGGCTGAAATTTTAATAAAAGGTGGGGACAAGGAATATCTTTCATGTGCACTAAATTTCATGAACTTTGGAAATATGAGTAAAAAATTATGGCCTAATATGTTACTTTTTTGTAAATGGGCAATTTGTGTAGATAAGAAAAAATCACTTTTTCCACAAACTAAAATTTGAAGATTTTTTTTCTAGAGTTATTTACATGGAAAGCTTTGAATCATTCAATTTTGATCAATGAGTTAAAAGTTATGAGGACTTTTTGGTTGCAGGCACTTATGGATTTTTTACTCTAAAATAAACTTTGAAATCCTTTATCTTATTCTATTTTCAATATATATTTAAAATAATAAAACCATAGAGTGTATATTATTTATTACAACATTGCAACCATTGCAATTGGCATTTTTTAATTTCATAATAAAATTCTTAACAATTTAGTATTTTGAATCATTCTCTACTTCTTTCTACTTAGTACGTTTTCCCTATATGTTGTATAATGGCCTAACAAAAAGATAAGTGATGGCCGTTTGGACCATTAAATTTTCTTACATAAAGTAAAATGGAGTTGACATTTTTTATTTTGCACAATGAACATTGATACTTTAAGCAATTGCAATCAAGCATACCAAATTTAATTTCAAAAAATTGAAATTCTTTTTTAAGTCATTTTTTTCATTAATTTTATGGTTTTACATGAAAATTCATTGAAGAACATTGGTGATGCATAGTTTAAATTTGATTGCAAAGATATGTAGGAAACTTCCATACACACATATTTCCATCAACAAGCATCTCCAAAAAAATTCACAATTATAACAAAGAGATTTTAAATTTTTCAAGCTAAAGGCTAAATCATGCCAAAATAAGAACCAATCTAGAGGATAATTAGATTTTTGCATTTTTTTCTTCTTGCTATTTTAACCAATTCAAACACTAATATCTTCCATTTTGCACAATAGAAATTCCTAATATTCTTACCACATGTTTTAAAGTCGATATACATCTATGTCCTATGGTTGTATGTATCCCAAAAAAAATTCAAAAATATGGAACTTGTACTAGAAATGGTAAACCTTATAGGTGTCATAAAATAGAAAGTTAAAATACATTCATCATTCAAAATATGCAATCCAATTCATGTTAAAGTTAAAAGATATAGGGAACACAAATACAAAAAACATTAATAATCATATTTCAACCAAACATTTCCACCTCTAAATGCCTCTAAATTCTTAAGGCATCACATTTTGATGTAGATTTTTTTCTAAGATTAAAAAAAAATCCTACTAAAATATCCTTTCTTTTAATTTTTTTTAGGTGAACACCTTTTCAAGCCTAATTTTATAATCATCTAAAATATCATTTTGAAATTGAATGTTCACAATTTTCTATTCAAGATTATGTATAAGAATGTCCATTGCAAATCATGGTTTTCTAGTACTGATGATTTTTAGAAATGATCCTCAAATTTATTAGATCTTGGAAGGAAATTGTTTTAGAAAATCCTACAACAAAAGTTTGTACTTTTAAAGAAATCTTAGGTCAAATTTTGAAAATTCATAAATTGTCTGTAGTTATTCATATTATGTCCTTCAATTTGTACTTTTTTTATGACCTATTTTTAAATTGATTGAAATTATTTTGCCTTTATAATTAAGGTGCCTTACCTCATAAAAGTTATTTTCCAAGCCATCTAAGTGAATTGAAAATGCTATTGATATTCCCAATTCTAGCAATACAAGAGTAAAAAGTAGTACCTTCTTGCACCGTAACTAAAAAAATTTACATAGTGTTGAATGTAATATGGGGCAATCTAATCCCAGTCTATTGTATTTTATGAAATTGTCCCCTTTCAATCTATGCCTTAAATTAGATTGTTTATTTTGTTTTGTTTGTTTGTAAGGCGTCTTGTGTTTTTTTTGGTATTGCTCAAAAACTCTTGGTAGAAAGGGGTGCACAGACTTTGTTTTGTGGCATTTGGACCTTTGGTGTGAAAGTTATTGAATACCAAAGGTTTTTATGAATTTGGAAATTGATTTGAATTATCTTTTATTTTGGAGAAACCATAACTTTCTCATCACATGTTTAAACTAAACCTTAACACTCTTTCATACATAGAGCATTCTATTCATGCCAAATTTGTGGCGTTTGGACCTATGGTGTGAAAATTATGGATTTAAAAAAATAAAACAATGGAATTAAATTATCTTTTGTTTTAGGAAAAACATAGCTTTCACATTGCATATCCAAACACCATGAAACAAAACCCTTGCACTCCTTTGTGCATAAAGCTTTCTATTTGTACCATAAACACAACCTCTCATATTGTGGTGTGAAAATTCTTGAACTTCAAAGTTTTAATGACTTAAAAAATTAGAAAATTATTTTTTATTTTATTTTGGTTGTAGTAACAGACAAGGCACACAATTTTTCAAAGAATCATTAAACTTATCTTAATTTACTCTTGAACTTGAATTCATAGCCAACTCAAAGGCCACGTTGAAGAAGATCGAAGGCCTACAAAGGTGCACGGCTTTCCATATTATATAATTCACTATATAATAATTCTCGGGTTTCAGGACCAACAAAGTTCAGAATATAACTACATGCAATATAAATTCCTGTCATTTTGAAGCTTCTTCATCTTGACATGGTTCTGTTTTTGGCAATCAAATGAAGGACCTGCCCTTTCTCTTCCTTTTCTAAATATGCTGCACGTTGAGCTGCTGCCCGTAGTCGTTTTCAAAAAGGTTCTCAAACTGAAATCCAGACCAGTTGTCTATCTGGTAGGACCGTGTACTTCATGATGTTGCATTGAACACTTTTATGATTTTCTAAATGCCCTTTGCAGCATGCACGTCCTGAATGACATCAGTTTGATTTTTTAAGGATATCCGCTCGTTTCCAAGGACATCACCTAAAATTTCAAATTCTATAGCTAAAGTTATTGTGATCTAGTGATGTTTCAGCAAACATTCACGTTTTGCGCTAACGTCCCCCCAAACAAGTTTTTTTTATAGTGTTTGTAGGTTCAACAAATCTTTGAAATATCTTTGCCATAATTCACTGAGACTAGATTCATTCAGTGAGTTTGCTGCTGATGTAATAGTTCCATATGTAGGTGGAGAGCATGTGGGAAGTGAATCACAGGAGCCCACGGATCAATCTCCATTGTTTGTGACCGGTGATTAGATTATGCTGTTTGTTTTTAGATTTGGTGAGGTCCGATTCAGGATTGTTAAGGATGTTCATCCCAGTGGCCAATGGCTGGGTGTGCCTCTACCTGTAGAGCCCTGGATTTATATTTTGGTGCAACCTCATTCCATAAAGATAGAGTTTCAGGACTTAATATATAATCCCCGACACATGACTTTTAGAACATTGTATGATGTTCAAGGATGTGTTGTGGAGAATTGACAATGTTGTAAGAGCATCAAGGGATCCCCCAATGGATCCGCGTCCGTATATTTGGCAGGGGGTCTAATTTGGACTTGATGTGCATCAGAAAGATGGAGGGGGACTCCTCGTTTTGTCAGGTCGTATCATTTGTTGGAGGGCGGAAGATCATTTTTAGGATGAAATACTTGTTGAGGGCTTCGTGGGTGTAACAGTCCTTGATGTTTTTGTGGGTAACAAAGAAGCTATAATGCCGCACAACAGGTGGCCATTGTCGGAGTGCTAGTTTCCAAGCGGTCGTTTGTTGAAGGAGATGGTGGATCATTTTGCCGCCTATCTGGATATAGATGATCCTTTCACTTATCTTGGAGGTAGAATGAAAGCACCATATCGCTTTGTAGTCCATAAACCCAATATAAAGCTGACACTAGTAGAAAACGCAAGAATTTTGACAGAATTTTGTTGATTTGGACGCATTGTCTCGATCACGGTTTTGTTGATTTCAATAGAAATCTGTTAAAATTAACAGATTTATGTTGAAATCAACAAAACAGTGACCAAGACAATGCGTCCAAATCAACAAAATTCTGTCAAAATTCCTGCGTTTTCTACTAGTGTGAAGCAATCACAATAAGACCGAAAAACGGTTGACAAAGAGATTTGAAAAGTCAACTCAAAAAAGTGCTGCAAACGTTTGTGTGGCCAGCATTCTAACCACCAGTTTACGCTATTGGTTAGGTAGGACTACTACTTGAAGGCGTTTGAGGACCATCGTGAATATGGGATTGCAGTGGGAAGGCAACTTCACAAAATGAATGGGGATCGGAATTAAAAATTCATCACACTACAGGGAAGGGAAGTTTGTGGCACAGCGTGGTACATAATTCACGGATCCCCAAAGTCAACTTACCATAGTTACATCGAGATGTATAATGATGGCATGAATTCAAGGACGCACGGAAACAAAGAGATTAAGCGACCGAGGACTCGGACTGTTCAGGTTACAAGGACTATGGAAGCCATTCCTGACAAGAATGCTGATCAAATGCTCCACCAAATGCGCGATGTTGGTAATGGCCAAGTGGATACTCTTAAATTTTTGCCTGCCGGCAGAAATTGGAAATGAATCCAAGCGGATGCCAATGAGGTAACTCCCTTGTATCTGATTAATGCAGTTCATGATCTTGAGATCTCTCGACTAGATCAAAGATTGTGAGATGTCACAATCTTTCTTTTGGAGTATTGTTTGTCATTTGCAATTGTTGGCTTTTTTGCTCATACTGTTTCTGAATCGTAGTCGTTCTGTTTTTCCAATTGAATGCCAACTATGGTCTGCCGCTCGTTAGCTAGTCAAGCATTAGTAGAATTAAGAAGGACCACTTCAACAACATCTATAGTAAACATGTTGGGAGTTTGTTTGCAAAGTATACCTTGTGCGACAATCTACAACAGTATATCCTGAAGTCCCCGAAAAGAAGCCTCCAATTTGTGGAGTTCATGAATCAGAGGACTCATCATCTGAATCACCAAGCGTCTTGCCGCTATCTGTATGCATCTTGGCATGAGGAATCCAAACAAGATCCACAGAGAATTTTATGTATAATTCACGACAAGATGGATACGTCAAAGACGGCTCTTCCTAGAATGTAGGTGACAACAAAGGCTTTGCAGGTTTGGAGCAGCTTCCCATGAGCATTACAAGAATGATAGCTTGTGGTCATGGTGACAATGCGTACGCCCATTATGCTCTAGCATGTTGGCTGGCAGACTCTAACTTCACCATTTTGTCTTTGGCGAGGTTGTTGCACTGACTGGAGGGTCCACCGATTCGAGAGGCAAGCGACTTCTTTCCATACCCGCCTGCGAATCCAATGTTTGAGGCATTGCTAAGAGGAAAGCCTAGATGTATGAACAGCTTGACCCTCACTAAACCAAGAGCTTAGGTCAAAAGTACCCCCGTTCCGGAAAAGTTATATCTTCAACTCAACAACTCTGCTAAGGATAACAAGAACAAATACCTAATGGCATTTTTGTTGTTGCTCAATATTCGAGGTGTCTTCAAGGAAATTCAGGTTGGGTTTCTATTAGATGGACATACTCACAAGGACATCGATGCCTATTTCAACCACCTTTCCAGCTTTCCAAGGAGCTAAAGACCAAGAACACTTTCTACAGGAGGGTCACTTAGAAAAAACTTAGGAAACAACGTGCTGCATAGTATAGGGAGGTTAAAATTCACGCTATCAAAAATTTAGAAATAACTTAGAGCTAATATACAATGTACTAAATCATGTGCACTCAATTATAAGTAAGATACTTAGGGAAATAATAACTCATATTTAATATTTTTTTCCTAAGATAGGGTCCTAGGTATGGATCTTAGAAGTTTACTGTCATTAGATTCAATTTATAGAACTATTCAACAACCTGCCTGGATGGAAAAATTCTAGTACTAAATGGACAAATTCATTAACCTCTAATGACCCAAGGGGGGTATTCTTTCAGAATGGGCCAAAACTGCTAACAACTTGAGCAATTTTTGCTCATTTTTTCTTGAGATTGGATAGAATGTAACCATATGATCTTGAAGTTAACATTGAAAAAAGCACCTCAAAAAAATTCAGAGTATTTGACCGCACTATCTAGGAGATAATTAATTTTGAAGTTTTTCTTGGGTTAGTGGAAATACAAGGCAGTGCACTTTGAAGGAGCATATCTTTGTGAGAATATTTTGAACTAATGCTTTTTTGGTTCTCAGTGAAAGAAAAGAAAGTTGAAAATATACATGTAAAATTTCATAATATTCCAAGAATTTTACAATTCATGGTCAAGTTTGCAATGCACGGTGGTCACTGAAATTTGAATAGTGTTTTCAAGAGAAAAAAGAATGGACACTTGTCTTCTCCTTGAACTCCTTAGATCTGCCCTTTATGAAGTGGATCTACCCTTTATGAGGTAGAATTGCCCTTTATGAGGTGGGCAAGAATCATATTCATTGGCTGACTTTTTAGTCCATGCCCAAACTGAACACAAAAAAATGAGCTATAAACTATACTATACCACTTAACTTTGAAAAGTTCCACAAGGCGGAATTTAACTTGAAATTTAATGAAACCACCACTTATGGATTTTTATTGTAGTCTATTTTGTAGATGTAAATTTTATTTTTCAATAAACGCAGAATTTAAGAACAAGAAGCTCAAAAAACAGGGGCAGTGACCAAAAAATGGTTGCTTGGATCCTTAGGGGTTAATGTGATGTGTTTCAACAGTGCGCATGCCCTGGGATTGTTATGTTCTACTCTTTCTAGCCTTTTCCCATTCATAACCGTGTTTGCATTTCAACCATTTTTTTTTGCTTAACTTTGTGATTTTGAGGCTTCTATATCATCCATGCTTGATAGGAAGGATTTGTCTTGGTTTTGTGACTTCAAATGTTCTTATTCACAAAGTGCAAGTGTATCTAAAACATATCTTATCATTCTTGAACTTTTGTATGTGATGTACTGTATAAAATTTGTAAAGTCTGACCGTAAACCCATTTTTTTTCCAATTGAAAGCAATTTCAAATTGTTCCTTTGCTTCACGTTTTTTGTAGATGTAAGTAGTTTTGGGTTTTTTTCCTTACCAAATTTTTTTTGGCTCAAGGTAGGGTAAGGTTTACTCTCCTTCCCTAAATTTTTCAACTTGAGGTAGTTTACGATTTTATTACCTTCCCATTTTGGGGGGCTCAAGGCAGTTTAAGGTATTCTTTTCCTTTCCATTTTTTTGGCTCAAGGTAGTTTAAGTTTTTTTTTCTTCCCATTTTCTGAAATGGAAGGTAATTTACAATTTTTTCCTTTGCATTTTTCTTGGCTCAAGGTAGTTTAAGGTTATTTTCCCTTCCCATTTTTTTGACTCAAGGTAGTTTAAATTTTTTCCCCTTCCCATTTTTTTGGCTCAAGTTAGTTTAAGATTTTTTGTCCTTCCTATTTTGGGGTCCCAAAGGTAGTTTGGGACTTTTTTCCTTCCCATTTTTTTTTTTGGTGGCTTCAAAGAGTTTTCAATTTTTGAGCTTATAAATTTACTTCGTGCCATTTGTTTTTGTCTTTAATCTTAGTATTTGCCTTTTTCACTTTACTTTTTTTCTTTATAATGAAGTTAGGGTATTAAAAAATGCCCTTCCTTGCAAATTCAAAGTAATGATACGAACCTAAAATACCAGAATTTCCAAAATTAGATAATAATAGGGACCATTTAGTTGGCTTGGGATATCTAAATACCCCCCTAAGAAAAAACCTGGCCGCACGTGATATCCAAAGGTCTACATAGAGTGACCCCCCCGTGACACTTTTGTCATTGTTGACCTCATGAAAGCTTTCATGCAGTCCTAGGAATTATCATTTTTGCCGGAGTTTATACAGGAGGTGAGGGATTTCAAGGCGTTTATAGAGGGTTATTAGACCGATGGCTCAGAAAGATTAATTGGATTGGAGGAGATGCACTTGTTCAAGTTCTACGTGGACACTAATGGGGTCCCTGGCATAAATTACAAGAAGTTAGTGGTTGATTCAAAGTGGCTTCCGTTTGATAAACCTTCTCAACGCATTTGGAAGAGAGATCACAATGGTTGGCCCAGGCTCCTTCACGGTTGTTCAAAGCCAATTCCATTTAAGCCTATGTGGGGCAGCAAGGTTTCCGTTGCGGGTGGAAAGCAAGAGAAAGCAAGGGAAATGGCACGGAAAGCTACCATGAATAAAGGTTTCATTTTGGTAGGACTCGAAAAGTACATTCAATATTGGCAATATGGAATGTCAAAATGTGAGGGATTTGCAGTTGCATTTGGTCCATACATGGAATACTGGAAGTGTGTATTGGATGAGCTGAAGGAACCACTACCTGAGTGTCTTCTGGAGTTGATAGAAGGCTATTGGCTACAGTATAATTGGAGGGTGGTGCGGAATGGAGTCCCTTGCCCAGGCTTGATGGCCCATCCCATATATGGATGTGATTGTGGAGGAAGAAGAGGAGCCCGAACCTTATTGCGGCCGCGCAAATGAAATTCAAGGGAAAGCTTCAATCCGTGGCTGGACATACGATCAGGCTCATGGATACTTCTCAAGCCAGGTGTCCCAAAAACATGTGTTGTTTGGCAAGGAAGAGCATTGTCTACTATATCTAGACTGGAAAGAGATGCAAATAACGAGAATTTCTTGCTTTAGTATTGGCAATTGGATAACTCCAAAAGTACATTGGAGTTGAGGTACTAGAATGTGGATATGGTAAATGGGTTGTTGAAGATTCAGCCCCTACCTAAATTGACGCAGCTTTTGCAGTATATGCAAATTGGTAGAAAATAGTGGATCCAAAATCAAGGACCATTCCTATTAAGAGTAGAGAGGCTGCCTTAGCAAATTTGAACTGGGCAAATGTGGTGGACCCATGATTAAAGTGCCTTGTCCGGGATTGCGATCGCCTTTGTGATAACTCCCGATGCACTCTGAAATTGTCGCGCCTATCATGATATCTCACGATGCATTGTGTGGGTTGTCTCGGCCATCATGAGATCTCATGATGCATTGTGCTGGTCAATGCGGACATTGTGAGATCTCACAAGGCTTTCCACATCGAAT
Source organism: Neckera pumila (assembly GCA_963969595.1). Lineage (NCBI taxonomy): Eukaryota > Viridiplantae > Streptophyta > Bryopsida > Hypnales > Neckeraceae > Neckera > Neckera pumila. The sequence goes on from OZ018418.1 coordinate 7,426,261, forward strand.
TAGCGCAGTTGCAAGTTAGCTTTTCCAGGTACACTACCCTATTTGAGTTCGACTGTTATACAATGAACCTCTCAGTTTTGTTTTTTTGTGACATATATTAGCATCATAAATCTTTATGAATATATGAATTTGTTTATGGTGTTCATTATGCATGCGGAACACGGGCAGTCACCTGATATGTAAAGTGCAGACTGTCTTTACTTTCATTTGCTGAAATGGAAGTAGTTCATGTTTTTATCAATGACTGAATATAGTGTTTGGATATATACATACACAAAGATTCGTCTGAATATGCATATCTTTTTTTATCCTATCACTCACTATTGGAATTCCAGTCCATTGGATTCCGCATCTTTATAATTACGTAAACATCTAAGTTTGTATCTATTTCAGCAATGAAAGAACCCTAATGTTCTGTACACAAACTAAAATCTCTCAGATGGAATAGTATATTAGCCGATATTCATCTACAAATGTATGCTAAATGTCTGATCATTTGTGATTCACTTGTCTACAATCCTTTAATTAACATCATATTCTTTAAAATGGGAGATTTCCAGGGAAATGAGAGTTTTAATAAGCACTACAAACTATAAATTGAAGAGAAATTTGAAGAGAATTTATAAATTGAAGAGAATTTAAGAATTAATAAAGTATATAGATATTTAATAAAAATAATCATAGAAGTCATTTTATTGAATCAATAAATGCACAATCACTACAAAATGTGACTTTGTGGAAGCACCAAAATTTACAAATTTTTACATTATTTGTAACAAAGTACAAGTTATTTGGTAACTGAGCTGGAGACATTACCACCATTGCAAGTTGATAGTAAAATCATTTATGCTTTTCTATTCTCTTGAAGAGAACTCTATCCTACACAATCTACGAGTTTCTCCTACTCTTCTACTTCTACATTGCAGCAAAAAATTTTGATCCACGATTGTACCTAGTATATTTTGAGCATCATCCAACATATGATTATTTCCTACCTACATAATATTAGCTCTATATCACTCACTAAAATTTGAACAAGATCGGTATCTATCCCACCACCACCAACTTATGTCCTACGAGTGTGACCTACTCTTCAACATCTCAAGTGCCTTCAATATCTCAGGTCCTCGATTGTATCCGTTATTTGGTGCGGTTTTTTGGTTGGCAGTCTCCCACCTTTGCCTTTTCAAGGATCTTCGCTTCCAAGCGTCCTATGGACAAGGACTACAGTGAAGTCTAGATTGCCTATCATGTATCATGCACTTTCTTCTAAAGTCAAGCCGTTTCTTGAATGGAGGCAAAGGAGGCCACACAACCGCTGATGCAGGAATTTTCTCCATGTACTTGCAAGTATTTCGCGGTAGTTCTTTTGACGCATTTTCTTTGATGACAATTGGCTTTGGTACTTTTGCATCCTCCAACATAGACAAATAGAAATCAAACATTTGCATTTCATAGGACAAACGAGCATTTAAAAATACTTAATCAAGAATTTAGAGTAATACTCACTTACCTCATGGGCGACTAGATGGTTGAATTTGTCATTGTACAGTTTTCGTTGCTCCACGGCGTTATCCGTCGTACAATCCCGTGGTGAGAGTGATTGGAAACCACATTTGAGTGGCAAAGGAAAGCTAACAAGGTTAAGGCACTTTCCACCATTTGGCGGACTGTCCACTACACCGTCATCAATGGGCATCATTGAAAAATCCATTGTTGATTGCGCGGTGGCAGCAGAATACAAGATGTGTCGTAAGTCGCTTTTTGATACGGAAAATTGTCCACAGTCTGAGAAACAATCAACAGTTTTAGCACACTTGCTCCCAAAGCCAATTTTAAAAACTGATGCTTGTGACCAATCAACCTTGGCAACTCAGAAACATACATATGCACAACAATAAGGGAATCATGATCTTCATGTGCTGTGCTCTGTCCGAACCTTCTAAGTCTTGCCATTTTTGTCTACGGTAACTCTCACTCCACTCACTATAAAGCGCATTAGAGACATCAAGCGCCTCACTAAGCTGCATGAACTTGGTTTATCCAAATTTTCTGAATGGCTCAAGCACCCATAATATTATTAAACCAAAATACATCCAATGCTAAGGGCTTTGCTATATGCAGGTGCCGTATCCAAGGAATAAGATTTTCAACTAAGAGCCTGTCTTTTGCTCCATACCCTTCATATGACCATTGGTCAAGCAAAACAACATTCGCGAGATCATTCGTAAAGTGCTTCGCCGGACTATCATCCACAATAATAGTATTGTCCCTTGAGAACATAGAGTTTGTCAATTTATACAACTTGCTCCACGGTTTTATGAACAAGTCTTTCTTTGTTCCCTTCACCTTGTAATTCACTAACTTTGCAGACCTCCTTTTGTACTTGAGAATGTTGCACTGTTCTTGTTCCAAGACATAAGTTGGGGGTTCTATGCCACTAAACAAGTGATTGGAAATGCATATGGCCGTGGACCTCTTCATGGAGGTCCATACTGAGACATTTGCAAAGAAAGACAACTCCCAAAGAAAGGTCTTGTAATGGGGACAAAGAGTGACTCTTTTCAAATTGAAGAAGAAGTGTTCTAATTAAGAGGCAGCCTCATCAGATTTGATGTATTGTTTCTCTCTTGCAAGATTTCTCTTATCCTCACATATAAAGAGCACCCCATTCAGATCTAGGATGACATTAAGCCACTTTTGTGCAACCCTAGACTTGAATGGATGTTCCATGCTCTCTGCTTGACCTATTGTCTCACTGCTACCCTATTCCAGATATATAGCAAAATTTGTAGACAATTAATCGAGTGTACTGTCTATAACATTTTGAATATTGAAGCATGGCGGTGTAAAAACTTTGAGCATATATAAGTTCATAAAACTAAATCTAAGTTCATCACACAAAAGGAAAAGAGCATAGTGGAAAGAATACGCACTGAGTCTCATGCCACATGATTTGGAGAAGATACGACTACTGTCACTAGCGTTTCGGACACGGGAATGTGAATCTTCCTGAGTTCATGGTTGGTATATCGTCTCCATCTAGGCCCACTAATGTCTCCGCAGCATCAACGAGATCCTTCTCGTGAAGGTTGATTCAAAATTAGTCACAACTATGTCTATCAAACAATCATCATTTGAACGCAATGAGTCATTAAGGCCTTATTCATTAAATTGAGACAATATGGTTATTTTGAGACTTTGAAAATGAGGGTGTGAAGTTGTTTTGAAGTACTAGTTGGTGAATCCAAAGATAAACAAATCCTTTGCTTACAACAATGATAGAAATTACTGAAGACAGCAAGGCAAATGAAATAAAACAAGACAGCAAAGTTTTAGGAATATATCAAAACATCAAAAAACATTTTGCTACTCAAGTACTTGGGAAATAGAAAAACGAGTGAATTTACATTCAATAAGCTTCTTTAAGATGAATTTAATCTGAATTGAATGAATTAGAGACCTTTGAGTTTGTAAAGTCTATGTGACTGTGTAGAAATGAAGAGGCCCTTTGTACATAAAGCTCTCTACTTTCCTGAATCATTTTCTTTGTATGATATTTACCATGCTATTAATAGTAAACGAGGGTCAGAAGCGTAGAGCTCTGAAAATTTTCTTCATTCACTAAGCATCACTATAGGCTATACAATTGCCCTTTGCTGCCTCTAACGCTTTTTGTTTATGGAGTGCCTTCAAGATATCCTTGCGTCGAGAAGGATAGTGCATCGCTCCTCCAACTTCCACACTTTGAGATCCAGTGACTTTCCGTTTGAGTTTGCGGGTGCTTCGCTGAACCTCGGAGGCAGAATGCACTTTGGAACCCTTGGGAGGCAGGCCTGGCAGCAACATACCAACATTGTTTATGTATGGACTCCCCAATCCAGTTGATCTAGAGTCCAAAGACCGTCGATGATCTCGAAGATACCTTTGCCTATGGACATTGTTTGTGGATGGCAACCACCGTTCCCCGACAGACAATGAAGGACAAGGTCGACTATCCTCGAGCCGATGTAAACGAGGTCAACTATCCTCAAGCCGAAGCAAACAAGGTGCAGTGAAAGACAAGTACTGCACATTTTTGGAATCGACGCCACGCACACCCATCGACTCCACATCGCTCACGTCGACCGCATCCTCGAGGCAAGGTTGTATCTGACCTTCGGTGACGTGGAGTTTGAGTCTTTGATTCGTCGCGGCTTCCGCCCGAGGAGTGGGCGAGAAAGAACACTCTCGAGTTGAGGATGCCCGTTTTAGAGGGGACGGGGAGCAGATGGGGATCCGCATTGGTCCTCGACTCGGGGGACTGTCCACGACGCCGTCCTCCACTCCCCCCTTTGAGAAGTCAATGGCTGTTGATGTAGCGTCCTCCGCAATATGCATCATGTAAGGTCCTGACAAAAGAGACGGTCCAGTGCTCCCTCCTGCAGATGCGGATCCAGATGCGGATCCAGATGATAGGGACAGCGACTTCTCCGACCCGGAAATGAGGCTCCTAGATAGCTATTGTCGTTTGGTTGACAGCATTACAGAAAGAGCTCCCACTTGCATGAAGTATAGATATCCAGGTGTTTCACATACACTATCCTCGACACAAGGATCCACAAGACACACACGCCCAAATGTGAATGACACAAATTGACACAAAGCATACACAGATTTTCAATGGTTAACTTCCAATACATAATATATATTTACAAATGTATGTACCATAGTCACCATACAATGGGGAGAATGTCATCAAGTCCTAATGCGGGAGACTATAGCCAGACCTAGGTTCTATGTCCGCCCGGCTCTATCACTACATTTATTCCTGGAAGTTTGAAACGGGACCCGAGGTTCATGGCGGACTCTCTCATCCCTCTCAAGATGTGCTGCACAACGTAGTCCGAAGCACCCGCAGGATTTGATCCAATGCGACTTCTGTGCATATAGTCCCGCAGATGACCCTGCCCGCAATCTGATTGAAGACGTCGGAGCCACGGCTTATGGACCCCAAAAGGAAGTCGTCCTCCCGTTGTGCATGACTCCACGTACGGGGGAAAATTGCATTCCACCTCTCATTGCAGAGACTCTTCTCTGGGGAGTCATCGATGAGAATGGTGTTGTTCGCGGTGAAGGACGCGCCCTCACACGCAAGCATAAACACCCGCTCGGACAAGACTTTCAGAAAGACGGTTTTAGGGCCACGCGACAAGAACTTCCTTTTACGGGTCTCTATCTTCATGCAGTGTTCTTGACCTAGAACTTCGAAGGGGGCTTTGTTTCCCTTGAATAGGAAGTCCGTGATCAATTTCGCCGTGGAATGCATCATTGAGGACCACACTACGACCCTGTCCGCGACGCGAGACACCTCACGCAAGAATTCGCGCAGATTTTGCCTAGCAAATACCGCCTTTGGTCCAACGATGGTGGGATTTGTGTGGCTTAATACATTGTCTTCAATCCGATTCTGCATTAGATTTTTAGCATACGATTTGGGCTCGCACTGGCAGAGAATGCCATTAAGGTCGAAGACAATGTTCAGCCACCTCCCTTGGTGTTTAGGCACTACTGGCAATACATTCCTCGACAGGACCTCTCCGCGGCCCTGTGATTCTACCTGATCAAAGAAAAACAAACAAAGAAATAGAGTTACCTGTTTGAATGCGGAATCAGGTGAACCAGACAACGGGTAGGAGCATTGAATTCCACTAATCGAGTGCTTGCTCCCGTGAGGAAGTGGTTTCATTTCCATTGGACGGAGCAAGCTTTTAGTGGTTTTGTGCTGAGCAAAAAAACATGGACAAGAGAATACAATTAGATTGCCATGTATGGGATTTGAATATGGTAGATTTTATTTACAAAGATTACAGAAAACATCCGTCAACTAAAGCCACCATACTGGGCTACAAAATAGGCCAATCCTATGCTACACTAGTTTATACGGACGGCAATCACAGAAGTGTCCGTAAGCGCCAAACAATCAAGGAGAGCCCTCCTGTCAAGCAAAATAAATACAGTATAAGTGATAATCTCTAAGAGAAAAGAGATGCAGACAAGCAAGAGAATACACCCATGGTCTCATACAAAGTCATACGGGTCAGAGGAGTATACCTCAATTGACTCGTGAGGCTGGAAATCCACGACCCCCACCGCTGCCACTTCCTGCAGAATTTCGTCGACCTCCTCAAGAACATTGTCGCGCAAGGACTCTTTGTCGTCTCCATAATCTACCTACTCGTCATCGAAGGAAGCGACAAGAAATGCCTTTTCGACCTCGTGCTCGGAGGTCAGACGCAGAGCAACCCCCGCAGCCACTTCTGCTGTCTTCGCAATAGATGCACGGGGCACCAGAGGCAGAACTGGTTGTGAACCAACAGCCTTAGCATTTTCCTCGACTCGAGGATAACTCCTGGACCCTTACCTAGGTGCCACAGACAAAGCGACGAGTTGAGTCTCCGGCACAAATTCATCGCCCGCTGTAGAGGAGGGAATCTGGACATCAATCATCTGGGGTGCAGGGGTGTGAAGAACTTCGGCCTCGTCGACAAGGGTTACTGGTGGACTGGATTCTTGAACTTGAGAATCTGCCACACCACTAACAAGATTGCGAGCCTCTTGCGTTAAGCCAGGTGCTGAGGTTGAGGGAATTGCTGGATGCTCCGATTGAACCTGGCTAAAAAGAGGTGCAGCCTGGGATACGGACATGCGGGACTGGCTTTCAAAAAAATCTTTCATTTGTCGCTCAAGCTTGTCGATCTTCTCCTGCGCCTCTTGGCTCACGTGGAGAGCTTCCGCAATCTGCTGGTCTTTCTTGTCAAGAATATCCTACTGTGCTTGCTTCCGGACCCGTTTCCTATCCTTCCGTTCCACCTTTGCAACCCAATATCCGGTCTGGACTTTACCAACGGATGTAGGTGGAGCAGCAGGATCAACCGGCAATGTGGCAGGAGCAACGTCGCTAACCTGGGGTATAGAGGGGGTACCAGTTTGGTCCCCAGGGGGTTGCTTGTCCTCACTGCCAGTTTCACTGTCAAAATCTGACTCCGCCAGGAGTGTATCGGTGTTGATGTCACTCAGAATAGTCACTACGTGCTCGACGACCGACTTCATCTTTTGACGCTTTGGTCCTTCGTCCTTCTTACCGGCGGAAGTAGAGACTGCCAATCTGCGACAAGATTTACAACGGGTTCTCCGAGGTGTGTTGCGTATCTCTTGCGATTCAGCCTGCCCCAACTGGCTCTGACATTGGAGCTCTTTGTACTCTGGATCTGACTCGATATCCTCTCCAAGCATGTTATCATCTTGTGCAGTCTCACGGCGAACAGCCCCCCATCTGTCCATTTCACTAGACATCGTGCCGTACTAGTCAATGTTAGGGAGTCCTTCTCCCAAGTCCCTACGCTCATAAACTGGGGTAACTTCATCTTCGGAAGAAGGTGGCGAGCGCAATTCATTCTCCTTAGGCGGTGACACAGATGTCATTATCGGCGCTTCTATATACAGAGGCCTCAAGTATTTCAATGAGTATGGGGAGTTGGAGTGCAGAAAGTCATTCATATCTAGACGATGAGCTGAAAGCGCGAAGTCTCGATGCCTCCTCATAAGATTCTTGTGGACCAGTCCATAGAAGTAAGCCCCAAACATCTGGAGAACATATGAGACATAAACAAATATCAGGGAATGATATCCTTGAATCGAAGAGAATGGTTCTAGGAGCTGGTCCAATGATGCAAGAGAATTGATAATTAGACGACAGTAACAAATGATCTAAGGATAACTTCAACTCTACTCTAATCCAACACAAATTATCTTCGAGCCGAAGGAAACATACCTTGGCTGCGAGCGTGAACTTCATGCCCGCTTCAATGCCTAGGATGTTTTCTCCAGTCACCGTGAAGCACTGGAGGATCTCGAAGTAAAACTCCATCCTTAGCTCAGTAGCATACAACCTCCACTTTGCCTTGTTGTTAAGATTCGAGTCCAGGTAGTACGGAACATCTGCAGCTGTGTTAGTCGACTTCTATCTGTCGTGCACAGAATCGGCGTGGATGTCGCCTGTCTTGAAGAGGAACAGCATCCGCACATCGAGGGCCACTCTAAGAGGGTTGAACACGTTGTCAAGTCGCTCCGCCCGACATGGATAATACCAAGACTTGTATGTTTTGTACTCTGGCATATATTCCACAGCGAATTTCTTTGCCACATTGTAGTCCTCTTCCTCTTCGAGGATCCAAAGCCATATACTAGCTTCAGTTGCAGCTGGCTCAAGCTGGGTGACGAGAAAGTCCAGAAACGGTTGAAGACTTGGCACACCCTCTGCAACGGCGGGCCTATCCAACTTTCGGATGTCGAGGACATCAAGGTTCAGAGGCCTACTCTGATACTTGTAGTGCACAATTGTTACAAGTGCCCTCTCCTTGGCATCCAGCCCTCTGAACTCCACACCGCCTGTACTCTTCTTAGGTTGGTACTTGAACTTCATGAACCTTTGGAATAGAGCCACTTTGTCAGAAAACTTCTCTCCGAGGTCTTTGGCACGCTTCAGCTTTGCGTCATTCGTGAGCCGCTTACTGAAAAACGAGGGTTTTGGATGGGAGATAAGAAAATCCCACGTTGAGGAAGTGAAATTATGCCTTTTCTTCCAAGACCTCCACACATCGAGGTTGGTGTTGTTGAGGGCGTCTCGCAGCTTCAGACTGGGCTTGACAGCCATCAGCTCCTCATGTACAATTCTTTTCTTTTTCCGACGCTCTATCCAATCGAGTGCAGTTTGGTTGTCCGGCACTAGATATTTCGTTTTCCCCATGGACACCTTCGGATAACTCAGTTTCCGCTCTGGAGTCTCATTTAGAAGGTGCTGTGCAAACACCTTCAAATCATTGTCCGTGAAATGCCCTAAATGCTTAAAGAATTCTCTCTTCAAGCAAAGCGACATGTGACTGAAGTCCTTCAAGTCCCGGAAGAGTTTCTTAGAGTACGGTTCAATGGTCTTGCCGCAAGAATACTTGGTAAGGAAGTCCTTCCACAGATTCCAAACGTTGTCCCGGAGCGTGATGATTTTGATCTCGCTCTTCAAATCACCTGACGATTTGATATTCTACCCCTCCTTCTCAGGATTAATGTTTGGGAATCAACTGACCACTGTATGAGAAAACCTTTGAAACAAGCAAAGCAGGGATCAGTCTTTGTCAGCAGACATTATTACCGTAACTTTGACTCAAGGCTATCCTATACACTAAACAGCATGACGCAATAACGCACTACCGAAACATGAAATAATACCATTTAGAACAAGAACTGCGAGCTTTGAGTCAAAGATAACGGAACACTGGACAAGATTTAAATAAGAATGGAGGCCTCTATAGAAGAAGGACCATTATCCTCAAATCGAAGATAATGGAAAGACCAAGACACTTATTGCATACTATCCCTCGCTAAGAACAGAGGCATTCCTTCGCAAAACAGGATCTTCAGGAACAATCGTGGGTCGTAGGTAGTTAACCCATATATTCCTACAACTGACAATCTGATTACCCCAAGTGGGTTGCGCATGATCAAAGTGATTGGTTGTGTTGTAAAATTGCGAGATTGATAACAGCTTTGCGGGATCAAGGGCCCATACAATGTAGGCTTCCCAGTTTTGCAGCTCCACTCTGCGTTCTGGACCGCATTTCTCTGTCTAGAGGTCCTTCGAGGCTTGGACATTGTGTTGCCCATTTATGATCGTGAAGTCGTTGTCCTTGATCTCTTCCCACTTCTCGGGCTTCTTTAACAGCAACCTACCCCAGGATTCCACTGGAGTCAGACAAAGTCTCTAGCGCTCTCTGATATGGCCAATTGCTTTTAGGAGGTTCTTTGCCCCATCTAATATATTTTGTTGGATGCCGCAAATGACATACTCGTCCCTAGCCCGTATGACTTTGTTGATGGACACGTCGACAGGTTCCTGTCCAAACAAGTAGTAGGGCCCATTTTCAACCTAGAAGGTCCTCTGCCTCAGAGCAAACGTGTCAGTTGAGTCAAGAGGGGTTTCAGAAGCCGGTGTGGTTGCGACATTTGTTAATGCCAAACCAGAACTTCCAGCAGGAGCTTTCTTTTGGCGCTTAGGTTTGGAAGCCACTACCTCTCCTGACTGGGTTCCCTAACGCCTCTGAGTCTCAAATGGGACCTGACTTGGTCCGGTTGCTCCACTTCCGGACACAAGTGCCACGGATCCACTTGGTGCTCTCTGAGTAGGTCCCCTCTGCTTCCTCTTTTTCTGTTGTCCTACTCTGGGTTGGAGTTTCACAACCTTTCGAGCATGGCGTTCCAGTGACTGCCAGATGTTCATCAACCTTCGGCAATTAACTTGTGCGGTGCCGTCAACCCATGGAAGGTACTTGGCAGCCGTGAAGGTATTGATGAGGTGTTGAAACTGGGACACCTCAAGAGAAGATTGAAGTTCTTGCATGTCAAACCTTCCCCGTGGATCGTTAACGTCCATTACAATTGAGTGAAAGTGCTTACTGTCGCTACCATCCTCCAGATCTTCTTGTAGTACAATCACGACATAGTTATCGCAGACGGCTTTGATAACTAACACCTTCTCTTGAGGATGCAACGGCAGAAAGTTAGGCTGATCCTTAATGCGGTAGCGAAGGTGTACATAGTCTTGAAATTGATTTATGCCGAACGTCCATGCCGCGACATGCTTCTTGAACTGCCAGAGCTTTCCGTAGGAGTCCGGCATTTCTTCTATAAACGGGACGTCTCCAAAGGGGTTGTTGAAGGGCTCAATAAACGGCAGTGTAGTGGTGTAGTCATAATTGCTGCTGCCTTCCATCTTCGTTTCTCTTCCAGGGCTACATTTGATGTTACGCTGGTCAGATTTGTCTTTGACATGTAGCCGGGGCTCATGTATCCTCGACACGAGGATAAATCATTATCTCTACAAACTGTTAAGGTAATAAACTATTTTGATAGGGTGGATTCTAATTCACAGTGCAGGACGGAAATTCTCTGAGAATGAAGTCTACGGACTTCTAGATTAGCTTCGAGTCGCAAATAAGTTCAAATATTTTGCAGCCAACGATAAGGTACCAACATTACTCTACCGTTCAACGGAAGGGCAATTACCGTGGAGCGGAATGAGATGATTTCTTTTTTAATCCTGTCTTCTACTTCAGGCTAATTACCTTCGAGCCAAAGCTAATCAACTCCAACGATTGTGCTTCTCTATTAGGAATACTTCTCGAGAGTTATACATTTCTGATTATGTTATGGGTGTAACTGCCTTCGGCTCAATGAATAAATATCTTTGGCTATATGTAAGAATACCTTCGCCTTGAAGCTGGACAGTTCAAATTGCATTTCCAGGTTGAGGGCTTAAGTTTGCGAGCTATATAAATCTAGGAGGGAATTCCACCTTTAACCTTATCTTTGACACAAGGGTAGTTACCTTCGAGTCGAAGGTATTCATTTCAAATTATACCGCTAAGTTCTTGCCGAGGTTAGCAACTATCGACTAGTAGGAAGTTGGACTCTAATCCTGGCTTATGCACATACATTCATGATACTTATAAGTCCCGGAGAAGTCAAAATTAATCGAAATCCTATCTTATCTAATAACTTTGTTTTAGGAGCTTCGTAAATTACCTTCGATTCGAGGGTAATCGAATTGGAGACCTAGCTAATGCGATTATTTTACAGAGCTTCATATAACATCTTCGAGACGAAGGTAATTCAGCTCTAGTCCTAGCTAAAGTGTTTAGTTTTGGAAGCTTTAGAAATTACCGTCGAGTGGAAGGTAATCCAACGCCAGTCCTAGAAAACTTGCTTAATTGCTAGAGCTTCAGATATCATCTTCGAGTCGAAGATAATTTAACTCTTCTCTGAGCTAATGCGCTGAATTTCTGGAGCTTTAGAAATTATCTTTGATTGAAGCTAATCCGACTGTAGGCTTAGGTCATATTCATTTTCTGTGGAGCTTTATAGATTTTGGATAGATACCCTAATGCTGCTTTGCTTACTTTCATGAAGTAAAGGTGGAAACCCTAAGGACGTTAGCTTCGAGTTGAAGCTAATCTAACTGTAGTAGCGGCTAATGTTCTTCCTTTCTATAGCTTCATAAATTTTGGATAGAAACCCTAATCTAGCTTTCAATAAATTTAGTAAAATTGTGAGGGAAACCCTAATGCAATTAAATAGTTTGGTTGATTTTCTTACCTCTGATAGAATCTTTCAGCAGGTTTCGCTATATCCAACTGGAAATTCTAAACTGCAGATTACACATGAAAATAAGGAACAACATTGTAAGCTATATGTAAATCAAAACAACTAGATTTCAACCCTAAATCCTGTAAACCATCCACTAGAAAGCAAATATGTATAGTCATAGTAGATTTGAATTCAAGCTTTGAATCCTAAACCCTAATCCCAGCTTCCATCTATACTTTCAGTCTCGATTTCCAATCCTAGCTTGAAATTGCAATTCCACATAGCAAAGAAAGAAAGGAAAATCTTAGTTTCCAATCTTAGCTTCCAATACCAGCTTTAAATTGCAAAACCAAATAGCAGAGCAAACAAATTGGCAAAAGTAAGAAAACTACAAGCAAAGCAAAGCAAGGAAGGAAGCAAAACAAACTAGAATTCAATGTAGCGTGCACTTGCCAAACTCAAAATTCTTGCAAAATACATGTCCAGCAATAGCACAATCTTGCAGGGTCTCAACTTCTGCGCATAGCTTCAACACCTCTTGTGCACACCACTTCAACGATGAAGCCTAAACTTGAAATGTGCTCACTGCTCCAGCTCCACAGGAACCCTAAACCTCAAATGCGCTAAAAAATCCGCAATCCACATTTGTGAGCGGTGGCTTCTAAGAGACCTAAAACCCCAACACCACTAGTTCCAGTCGTCCTCCCATTGTGCATTAATGCCGACCTCAAATGCGCTCAAGGAATACGGACACTAAACCCTCAAATGCGCTCAAGGAATACGGACACTAAACCCTCAAATGCGCTCCACCTCACATACGCGCTCACAAGTACACTCTCAAATGCACTCACCGGTGCATTCCCAAATCACTCATTGCTTCGCTCCCATAAGAAGAAGCATCACGGCAAGGAGAGTGCTTTGCTCTTATAAGAAGAAGCACTGCGGCGAGGAGAGAGAGACAACACGATGGAACCATGGAGCGACAGGAGCGTAAGGGTTTAGGTGGCGCGGCGAGGGGAGGGAGATGACCAGCCATATCCAACTCGAGCTGCAAAAGCCAAGTTCGGTGGCCAGAACCTGTTATCGAACCTCCGGCCTGAACCTCCGGATCTGTATTGGAGGGTGCCAAACCCCAGGTTCGGCAATAAAGTCCTTTTTCAAATGCTTCCGCCCACATTTTTTTTTTTTTTTTTGAACAAATGGGGAGACGCCCATTGACTAGCAATTGGCACTTGCTATGCTATGCATTCTTCATTAGAATTTTATTAGAATATGTATGTGTTAAACAAAATGCAGAATAAAAGTTTCAAATTACTACAATCTTTGTATAATTTTGTTTATAGGTAAGCATATAGTGAAATGTACAACAGAAATTGCAATAATTTTTGTTAAAAGATTTGCAACAATTTTGGATTTCAATCACTTTATGAACAATTTGGAAATTGAAAAGAGGAATTTGTAAATTTCAAACACTTTATGAGCAACTTCATTTTTGTGAAATCCAAAATTGCTACAAGCGAAATAAACTTTTCTAATCATTTGGTAGTAGCAATAGAATTTTAAAATCATAAATGCTGTAACAATGATATTATAGAGGTGATTGGAAACTACAACTCTATTTCTGTAATATGACATTGTGTGATAATACTATTTTTATGTATGTAGGATTGACAATATTTATACAAAATATTAAAATTATTTATTTCAAAGACTCATGGAAATCATTATCATGCATTCTATTCAAATTTATCAAAAAATTAGTACTATTAGAAAACACGAAAATTAAATATTTCAAAGATTCATTGAAATCATGATCATGCATTGATTTCTATTCAAATATTACAGTTATTTATTAATATGTGATAAAGTGAATCCGTAGTATAGCAAGCATGAGCCCCTATTATTAATGGTGGAATTTGTGATATTACAGAGGGAATTATGATTTTAGTAGGATAATGACGCAAAAGGGTGCCATCGAAGGTGGGTTTTGTGGGCCAAACTTTCCCTAGACAATACGCAAGAATATTTTATCTTCCTAGGTAATTATATTTTTTTGCAAATTCTAAATTCATATTGCAATGAAACACCTTCAATTAGCTAGGTGGGCCTACAATATACCATCGGCACGGCACATAAAACGGGTTTTATTTTTAAAATTATCCAAAAGTGATTAAAAGTCAACCAAAGGAGGTGAATTACGTGTTTTCAAAGTACCGTTCTTAGTACCAAACCTACACATATTATTTAAGACAAATATACACACAATTAGTAATCGTTTACAATTTTGGTGTTCTCTGAATATAAATATCAGGACTTCATGTAGGCAAAGTAACCCAGATTTCAAATACTTTCAAGCCATTGCACTGTTCCAGACTTGATCTACAGCTTCACACACTCATACATTTCCCTATGTACTAAAGAACACCAAATTGAAACACATGATTAAAAAAATACAAAACAATAACTATCTCTGCAAAACTATTCATACTACTTTCAATAAAATCTTATTCGCATACAAAGCTCAAGAAATTAAGCTAAAAATTTGAAGCGACCATAAATTCAAAATAATTAGATGTATTTAAAACTTTTATGTACTTCTTTTGACGTTCGCATCCATCCAATTCCATGAGTTTGGGAACGCGAGGTGCATAAAATACAAGTCATGGCGGATTCAATTTCTTTTTCATTCACGTAGCACACGTGGTAATTAAGTCACAAATTTAAGGCACTCATAAATCACAAATGTTTAGTTGTTTTCCAACTTCTACGTATTTATTTTGATGTTTGCATCCATCCAATTCTATGAATTTGGGGATGCGAGGTGCATAAAGTACAGATTATGGTGAATTCATTTTTTTTTTCATTCACGTAACACACGAAGGTAATTAAGTCACAAATTTAAGGCACTCATAAATCACAAATGTTCAGTTGTTTTCCAACTTCTACGTATTTCTTTTGACGTTTGCATCCATCCAATTCTATAAGTTTGATGATGCGAGGTGCATAAAGTACAGGTCATGGTGAATTCAATTTTTTTTTCAGTCATGTAGCACATAAAGTTATTTAAGCCACAAATTTAAGGCACTCATAAATCACAAATGTTCAATTGTTTTCCAACTTCTATGTATTTTTTTGGACGTTTGCATCCATTCAATTCCATGAGTTTGGGGATGCAAAGTGCATACAATACAGGTCATGGCAGATTCAATTTTTTTTCATTCACGTAGCACACAAAGGTATTTAAGCCGCAAATTTAAAGCACTCGTAAATCACAATTGTTTAGTTGTTTTCCAACTTCTACGTATTTCGTTGAACCCTAAATCCTGATGCGAGTTCCATAACATACAGGTCATGGCTAATTCAGTTTACTTTTGTTCAAGTAGCACACGATCGAAATTGGGCCACAAATTTGAAGCACTCGCATTCAATAAGTGTGAGGTGTCTTCCAATTTCAACGTATTTTCTGGAATGTTTGTCACAGTATAGCCATTCCATCTAATCGGGGTTGTTTTTTTCTACCGATTTGGTGCCAAAGTGCACCAAAATTCTTTTGGCTCGCACCAAGGCTATAGAAAATAATCAAAGAAAGAAGACCATATATAGCCAAAGCGGATCCATTTTTTGAAATAATTTGGATGAACCCACCAACTTTAAATGAAATTTGTCTAAGTTCGTATATAAAAAGAAAGTTCTACTTATTCTACA
Organism: Neckera pumila; assembly: GCA_963969595.1. Taxonomy (NCBI): domain Eukaryota; kingdom Viridiplantae; phylum Streptophyta; class Bryopsida; order Hypnales; family Neckeraceae; genus Neckera; species Neckera pumila. The sequence goes on from OZ018418.1 coordinate 7,442,143, forward strand.
AATGAATACTAATTATTTTTGCAACATCATTTTTTTGTTTGCCACTACTTCACCACTTTTGAAAAACAAAAGAAACCCCAAACCTCCCATCCCCCGAACTTATACAATCCCTTTGCTGACCCTAAACCCTAAATCCTAAACCCTAAATCTAGAATTATTGAAGTTTTTATATTTTTTAATTTTCCACATTATGAGCGCAGTTAGTATTCCAAAATGGCGGAAGCTTGATTTCGGGACTAGTTAGTGGAGATAGCACATTTGGTCCCCACCTGACAAAAAGTCCCCTTAAACTTGAGGGAATATTACAGTTTTGGCAGAAAAAGTTGTCGAGAATGGCGCGCATGGACTGGCGATTCAAATGATTCTTAGTTTTTGACTTCTGGCACCAGTTTTCTTCCCGCCCCCGCTTTGACGGAAGATTTCTTGTTTGTCAATGGGAACCTCAGGTTCGGCCATCAGCTTCAGAGGTGAGAATCGCCGCTTCATTCTCTCGCCCGCCCATTCATCCGCCCACCCTCCGCGAGATTGTCTTCTTGAATGTTTCCTTTTTCCGGAGTTGCTCAAGCTTTGCACGCTTCCGCCATCCTTTACAGAAATCCTCTGCCTTGTTTTTTTCCACTGAGGACTTCGTTTGCGTCCTTGCGATCCCTGGCATGCGCAAAAACTTGCATGGAGCAAAGGCTGTTCATGAAGGTATGTTTCCTCTAAGCATTCTTCAGCTTCATTGTTTTCCGTAGCATGTGTTCTTTGCCTCACTTCCCCTTCTCATTGTTGTGTTTATCAATGCGTCCACAAGTAAGCAGAACAATGAGAAGTGGACGGTCTTTGAATGAGCAAAATGTTTTGCTGGTCTTGTTCCGCACAGTTGCTTACAAAGTTGTGATGGCGCACCCCTGGAACCTCCCCCTAAAAAGGTGCTGTAAATTCCGGAACTTCGTGTCGAAGATAAATCCTAATTTGGAAGGAGTACTCCAGAATTTATCTTTGAGTCGAAGGTAGTTCGGCAATTGTGTTAGTGCTTCAAAAATTGTATCTAGTGTATTAGAAAGTTCTGCATTTAAATTGACAAATTTAGGATTTATCTTCGTGCCGAAGAGAACTACGCATTATGAAGGTTGTTTTAGGGTTTGTCCAAGGGTCGAAGAGAATTACGTATTGTCGAGACTGATTCTGTATTGATCTTCGTGTGGAAGATAATTGAGCAATAGGAAGACTACTTCTGGGATTATCTTTGTATCGAAGTTAATTGCGCATTAGGATGTCTACTTCAGGGATTATCTTCGTATCAAAGGTAATTACATCTTATCTAGACTTCTTCTTGATTTATCTTCGTGTCGAAGGTAAATACGCATTAGCCAGACTATTTATGGGCTTATGTTGGTGTTGATGTTAATCAAGCATTAGCAGGACTGTTTCTGGATTTATCTTTGTGTCGAAGGTAATTATGCATTACTAAGACTGTTTTTGGATTTATGTGCTTGTCGATGATAATTCCGCGTGAGCAAGACTGTTTCTGGGTTTATCTTCTTCTCGAAGATAATTACGCATGAGCAGGAGTGCTTAGGATTTATATTCGTGTCAAAGCTAAAATTGTAACACTGGCTGGGTTCTTTTTGACGTTTTCTTAGACAATGTGATTGGAAGAAGAATAGTATGAATAATGTATTCGAAGATATTTGTAGATTATTTTGGAATCGGATTTTTATATATGTTTCTAATAAGATCGATTGTACTCTTCGATATTTGACGTGGATAATGGATCGGGCTGTTGTTGGGTGTTTTTTTCGTCGGCTCAATTTTAATTAGATTGAGAACAATTTGATATTTTCCAAGAAGTTGCCATTGTTTTTTTATGTTGTTTTCCTAGTAGCATTTACTTTGTCTTATGCAAAATTAATCTAATCGGTCTTTACCTTCGGCTCGGGAGTAATATTTTTCCTTTGTCTGGGGTTGAGTGAATGTCGCACTTTCATCGCATATATTCTAACTAATGACCTTTTGGCTTTATGATTCTTTGTTGCATATATTTGGTGTTGGATTAGCTTTGCGTCTATGGTAATTTTGTCATCATGTTTTGGGTATCTGGTAGGTATTGGCTTTCTTGGATCGTTTAATAGGCTTGTGGAATATTTTATTGTCTTAAAGTTTGTTATAACGTTTGTTAAGGAATTGAGAGTGTTGGGCGTCGTGTTTTGTATTGTTAAACATATAAATTTTTCAGGTAGGACAGTACTATATTATCACTAAAATTTATGTCCTAGTAATTCCATATTCTTTTAGTAAAATGTAGGGTGTGGTTTTTAGGGTTTGACTTTGTGTCGAAGCTAATTTATAGGATTTCTTATTTTTGTACTAGTAGTTCACATATCGAACTGTGAGGCAATATTTGTACACCTGTCTGGGTTGTTTAGAATAATTGTTGTTGTTTGCTGTAATGTCTATGGTAGTTTACTTAAGCAGGTGGAATATTTTTGCCGGAAGTTGCCGTTAATTGTGTCTTGTATCTGTAGGATGGATATCCATGAGCCGGGTGAGTTTGCAATTCCGGTACCAATTTTACCGGAAGGTGTCGCACCTTGCGACGATATCGCTCGTTCCTCTTGGGTAAAAGGTTTTGTTACCTTGAGGAATGAAGTTGGGGATGACGTTGCAAAAGGAATTTGCCAAAGTGTTGATGCTGACCTTGTCATCGACACAGATGGGAAGCCGCTTGGTGATGATCGAATTGCCGTTCAAATTGCAGAGTCTTTATGCGAGGCAGAAGTCCCATCAGCTTGGATGTGGTCTACGCACTCATGGCACATTAAACAAGTGTTTTTGGAGAATGTAAGTCTATATGACCACAAGCAGACTCACATATATAATGTGGGCATGAGTGCATTGAACCGCCGCGTTCATACTAGGGTGCGTTCTTATGAAAGTTTTTGTGAGAGGTTTGGATTGGGCGTTTTGACCAAAAAAGAATCCCTTCTTACAACTGAAGCTATCCTTCGAGTGTCTACAATGACATGTTGCAAAAGGAATTGTGTCCAGCCTTTTTCGCGTGGAGAAATTCATTCCATACGTATCCAACTCCATGTAATTGATGGTGTGTACGCTCGCAAGAAATGTCTTCTTGAAATGCATAGACAAATGCACAAAGACAATGCGGGCAAACAGTGGGTGACTTTGAAGAAGATTGAAGTATGTCCTGCTGCTTGGTGGATTATACACGGGATTTCGAAAGCTACCTTTTACAGGTACAAGCATATGGCCAAATTCGGGAAGCAAGCAGATGCACATGGGAACTTGGGCTCCAAAAACCCCCGTACACATACTGTACAAGCCACCGCCATACTTCGATGTGAACTTGGAAGTGAAGCCGACCAAATGCCACACAAATTGAGGACACTTCAATCCAGGGAGAAGGTCCCTACAATGGTGTTGCCATTCGCTTTTCTTTGGAGTGCCCAATTACCAAAAATCAATGAGGCTAATGCAATGTTGAATTTGTCGTACGCGCAATCTAGGCGTAAGTATCTTTAGCCACAGTATTGTGCTAAAATAACACAAGTTATCGTTCCAGGGAATTCCAAGATGATGTTGCACATTCTTAGTTTCCGGATTCTCTTTTCTCCTCAATCCAATCACCTATTCACTTCTTTCCGGAACTTTCCACTATCCGGAATTCTATCTGAATCCGGTTCAACCTGGAATCCGGTTTCCACTTCCAAATCAAGATGGTTTCTTTCACCTCTGTTTCACCCTCAGAGGGTCTGCTTTGATCTTTTGAGGGGTAGGGACTTCACCACTCTAGTTCTCACACTCACTAAACTTGACAAACACAAACACACACACACAAATATTTCAAGGAGTTGCAACAGGGAAAGAAGATCCGGATCCTCACAACTTCCTACACACCCGATCCGGAAATCAGGTCACTCAGGACTCGATCCACTCCTCACTACAACAACAGATCACAAGGTTCCGGAACCTACCGGGGGTGGTTTGTTAAATGCTAGACCTTTTCGAGGTTGGCAAACCTTCCGGGAGAGTGGCGACTTCCTCTGGGCGAGCGCTTACCTCCGCACGGGTTGACAGCTGGACTCGCTTCCGCTACTCAGTTGACCGAATCACCGTCACGGCAATTTAAAGGCGTTGTGCACTTCCACTCAGTCAAGAATCTAACACTATCTCAAATGTACCTTTCAAATGAAACCGACTGCCCAAGATCCGGATTCCTCCTCACTCGTCTTCCCTCACATTCTAGTACAGTCATAAGCATTCAGACCCACACTTAAACACAAAGATGAAAATCCGGAAGCTCACACAGCACTTAGATTAAAAGAAAGGAATGGAATACAAGATGAAAATCTGCCAGGAGGGAATCCCAGTACAACCTGCTTGCCAGCCCTTAAAAACCCACAAAAAGTCAACACCTAAAAGCCCAAAAAGCAGCCCCAGAAATCTGGACAGCCAATCAGAGAACCCCCTGAAATACCCAGAAAATCTACTACCGGCTCGTCTTAAAAATAAATCCGAAACCAGGGATCCAAGCACGGAAAACCCGTTCCGAAACTAGAATTCAAATCCTAAACCAAAATCCAAACATCCAAACTAACTACTTCCTCCGCGACTTCTTTGAACTGCTGCCGCCTTGCGTCCCTCCTGTCGTCTTCGTGGGAGTGTTTCGGACACTTGCTCGGGTCTGGATTGGACGCCGGATCAGTGGAGTTGTCGTGACTTCCGTCTCCTCGTCATCGGATAAGACTAACTCCCTATCCGATTCCATCTCAATAGGTTGCTCCAATGAAGCTCCAACCAGATCCTCTTCTCCGCCTTCCTGCTCTTGCTCAAATGCTTCCTCCATGTGGGTGAAGTCTTCCGGATGTGTCCTGGCCGGATTCTCCACCACAGGCATCCGGCTTGTCAGATCCGTCCAAACCGGAGAAACTAGGACCGTGGATCCTATGTTCCCCTCTGGTACCCTTGCTGTGCGTGGAGGAAATGTGACCAAGACCGTCTTTGCCGGAGTTTCCTGAACCACTGGAGAACCCGAACCCTTCTTGGCAACATCTGCGGTTAACCTCTCTCTCCTTCGTGACGGCCCCGCCTGACCTGCACACTGAGCCGTAACGTCCTTCAGCAAGGCTTGGAGCCTTGGATCCGATATGGGAGTTCTTTCGGCGGGGACTGGTTTGGCCGGAGTTTTCCACAACTGCGCACTTTGCACTTCCAGAAATTTGGTGAAGTCCATGACTGCCAGATCGAGAAAGCCCAACAGCTTCCTCATCTCCGCCAATACGTTCTCCATCTTGATCTCATAATCCACCAGGATCTTGAGAATCATACTTCCGGTCACGACGCCTTCTTGAATTAACTTATCGGTGAAGAGCCAAGCGCGCGTGATTTGAGCCACGGGCTGTCCCACCAAATCCGTAAGTGTCCTCACTACATGCATAGCATCCAACTCTCTCTTGGATGCAAACTTGGGGGCTTCATCCGCAACACCCAAACGGGACTGGAGTTGGGTCTTCTCCTCCTCCAGTTTTCGGATCTGATCCTCCTTCTTACTGAGCAAGGTCGGATCCGGGCGCTTTCTGTGCTCCCCCAAAATCTCGTTCGGCTCCACCTTCATTTCATTGGATATCATGCATATAAAATCTGCCAATTCCTCATACCGTTTCCTCGTCTCCTGCAACCACTCTTCTCCGGAATCAAACAACTCGTTCCCTCCAAGGTCTGAGAAGGTCCAGCCCGGTTTCCCCGTTTCCGGAACTTGCTGTTTCCCCCTTGCATCCGGGTCGGTCAACTTCCGCCGTGAACTTTCCGCCCTCTCTGGCCTTGGCGGTGTCAGTTCTGGAACGGTCTCCTCGGCCTGCTTCTCTAGTTCCAGAGCCAGACCATACTTGAGCATCTCTTTGGCCACCTTGTAGTCCTTGGTTTCCTGCTCACTCACGATCCCGTTGTGGTAGTACAGGTGGAAGAGGTAGGTGCTGAGCAGGCTGGACTTGGCCCTCTGCACGCCGTCCGCCAGTTTCTACACCACGGCCTTCAATATCCTCCCCCAGTGTACTGGTTTGTCCTCCATTGCTTCGAAAATGGTGTTGCCCAACGTGCTGGTGAGCCGGGTGGGCTTCTCCGGATACAGGATCGGAACCAGGAACTCCAACATTTGTCTCTACCTCACATCAATGCAATCGTGGATCGCATACCCTTCCTTTGGATGGGGTAGATTCCGGAACTTCTCGTGAACTTACCTGTCATTCCTCAAGGCATATCCGGAACCTGCCTTCCGGAACGAGTAGACTTCCATCCACATCTTATCGGTCCACTTGGCTGACTTCCCTTGCTCCGTCAATTCGAACTAATTCAGAGCTCCGGCCACAACTTTGTGGATCATCGCCTCTTCCTTGAGATTCCAGGGTTTGCGCAACAACCCCGCGCATCCCATCCTGTCCAAATCCTCTTCCAAAAGCACCCGCGCTTTTGGGTCCGTCGGTATGACCGGATTGAGCCACCTGGCCGTAACTGTCGGTTTGCGAGATTCCTCCATCTACGCAGACCAAATCCTACTAACCCGGTGCAATCGGCACCTTCCTTTCCTTCTCTCCCTATCCGATCCTATCTCACCACTCTTTCACTCAGCTAATGCACGCTCCAAACCTGCAAACACACACGCATCCTCGAGCGGAAGAAAGAGAGAGAAGAAATGGAGGAGAGCGGCTTAAGTAGCCGGCCAGCGACCGACACCCGTTGGGGCGGCCCATAAATGCACCGCCTTTTCCCAACAGAACCCTAATTTCCAGACCGGAACCTAGGTTGTAGGTTTCGTGAATCCGGATCACCTTCCGGATTACGGATTCCGTTAAGATCCGTTCCTTATCCATTTTACAGTTTCTGCTAAACCAAAACTTTCCCAGTTTCCTAGTTTGGCTAATTGTTCCGGGTTACTACTTCCGTATTCTAAAATTTCGAAAAACCTCACTAATCTACTCCTAAACTAATCCAGAATTCCGGAGTTTGACATTACATACTCCCACAGAATTTACCGTCTATTTCATCAAGCGGCTTGAGCAATATCCGGCGTGCTTCGTTTCCTGAATATGCTACTAAGGTTCGTGGAGATTCGATTGCAAGGTGTGGTCTTTGTGATAAGTATAGGCAGCTAAGAAGCACATGTACGCCTCTTTCTAGTGCGCAGGGCAATTGGGGCAGGGTTTTGACTACTCATCTTGCAGGGCAAAAAGCCCACAGGGAACTGTATTATTCAAATAGGTATGTTTCCGACAAGTACCCTGAAAAGATGCTTACCATCATTCATGATAAAATGGATCACTCTAAGACTGCTTCTCCGCACATCTCTCACAAGACCAAGGCGACAGACTCTTTCATGAAGATGCTTGTCGTTGGTACTGGCATGATTGCTCATGGTCATGGTGATGTTTAGTATGCGCATTACGGCTTAGACATTCTCCTGACAGACTCTAACCATACCATAGGATCTATTGCGAGGTTATTGCGTGATCTTGAAGGAGAGCCTAAGAATTTGTCGCGTAAATTGCCTGCTGTTAAGGAGGGGTTTTCTACATTAACAAAGGCGGTATTGCAGGGCTCGGAAATGTGCCTGGACTCCCTCCTTCCTCCTCCACCAGAACCAATTCCAACCCAACCTTTGCCACCTATATTGACTCTGCAGCTTGACAATGCATCAGGGGACAACAAGAACCGATGGGTTTTTGCTTTCTGCTCTCTCCTTGTTTTCAAAGGAATTTTTTGGGAGATATATCAACTTCCTCATTGTTGGACACACTCATGCAGATATTGATGCTCTTTTTGGTCGATGGAGCACTATGTTGAAGACGAATAGCTACCAAACTATTCTAAGGCTTATGAAATCCTTCATGGACTGTGAAACCCAACCTGTCATTCCTCACTTCATTGAGGAAGTTCCTGATTTCAAGCGTTTTGTGCAGGGGTATTTGGGTGCAGGCGGGGACTTTCTAGAAGGTCATTCAAAGGCCCAGCAGTTCAAATTTCACATGGATTCCAAAGGATGGCCGTTGATGGAGTATAAGCATCTTTGTACGGACAAGAAATGGCTGCCAGAGGAAGGCAAAGGGATTCGGTTGTAGTCTAAGATTGTAGATGACCGTCCCAAAGTGCTTGCCGGTAGTCCACGACCTTTGGTTCCACAAAATATGAAATCCCTTGATGATATCAAAAAAGGTTTGTCTGGTTTCATTGCACATTGGAGCAGTATGGCGGACGATGACCAATTGGGAGAGTTCAGGAGGAAGAATGGGCCTATACTAAGTTATTGGAAAGGTGTGAGAGCTCCTTTAGATGTACCTCTGCAGGCTAGCAAGACACTGGAGGATGGATTTTGGCCGACTTCAGAGATCATTATTGAACCGGAAGACACAATGGACGAAAACGGCAGAGTGGGTGAAGAGTTTGCAGAGGATCCGCCCTTCATTGGACGAAGAAAAGATCGTCTCCAAGATTCGTTTCATGTTAACCGTGATGTGTTTGCCGGTTATTTTGTCGTGGTGCGTCCCGCTAATAAAGACCCAAAGCCGTTTTGGCTTGCCAAGGCGCTCACGAATCCAAATCCAGATCCGAGGCATGTTAACTTGATCTGAATTCAATATTGGACGCCTGCTTCAGATTGTCCATCAATTTGGATACATACGCTGGATGGGACACAAATGCAGGGATAGTGTGGCATAAGGATACTCCAATTCACCCGTGCTGGGAAAAAACAGGGGGTATTATGACGGCTTTCAAGCCGCGTGGAAAAATGGGAGTTGACGGTGAACCTGATGTTACAAAGGTTAAAATTCCCAAGGCACAAATCAACATCATCAAATTATTGGTGGCAGCCCTTTTGTCTCATTCGAACGATGATGAATCTTTTGAAGATGCGGAGGAGTAGTTTGTAGTTTTGTTTGATAATTTTTGTTTTTGAGATTCAGGTAGAATGTGCTTCTGCATTTAGATGTTTTGAGATGCTTGCAGGTTTATTTTATGTCATTCGATGATAGTGTTGTTGTCTTGTGGTAATGTTGATTTCTATTAATAGTAAAAAAATTCTTTGTCATTGCGCTTTTTGTATTGCAATTTCTTTTTCCTTCAATTTCTCTATATAAGCTCTTGTACTGTTGTACCTCAATGTTTTTAAGAAATTAAAAAAAACTCGAAATGTTCCTTATACATTTTTGCACCTTATTTTAGTATTTTTGCATTGGCAAAGTGTATAATATTGTATTTTGGCTTTATTGAGTCTCATTTTATTGAAGACTCTCAGATTAATGAACACTTGTTTTATTCTAAATATACAATGTAATAAAATGAGACTACAACTTGTCTCAATTTAACAAATAAGGCCTTCAATTTTCTTTACCTTCTAAAGGACAAGGATCCTTTTTCCACCAATCATGGAAATGAAAGTGTCATTTCTATTGCAAAGACTACAACAATTTGAGAGTTGTTTTTTGGGCTCATCTACCCACAAGATACAACACATTAACACCTAAGTACAATAGTTAGTACATGAGTGAATTTAGGGTAAAAAATTTACAATTTTTTATTCTTTACACTGACAAATACTTGCATTTTAAGTTTTAACCCCTAAAGTTCCATGACTGTGTTTTCACTGACGGGCATAGTGCACAAAGTCTGCTTTGTACTCTTGTTGGGAATATTCAGGAGATAGGTCACGATGTCTTCCACTATTCTCTGCTGCTTAGACCTAATGTTGAATGTAAAACTGCCATTTTTGGAACAAGTATGAAATTTTTTTTCTTAATACATATAACCGTAAGATGTTGGACTAAAATTATTTGAGAAGATGTAATTAAAAATTAAGAAATATTCACCATGTGGATTGCGAGATATTAGCATTTGAATTACCAAAAACCTGTATTTGTCCTCTGCAAAAAAAGGAGCAACAATACTTTAGAAATTTGGGATTGTATGAATAAATGTCCAAAATGGTAGTTCTTCTTTGCATTCATTACTTAAGGCACGTTCTCTACATGCTTGAAAACTTTCACATCATTTGAAATTGTACAAGATAAAAGATAAAAGAAATAAGTAGACAATAGTACATATGATACAAAATTGTTAAGAATTGAATTATGGAATTGAAAAATGTCAATGTCAATGGTTGCAATGTTGTAATAAACAATCTACATCTTATGATTTTATTCTTTTCAAAAAGTATTGAAAATTGAGTAAGATGAAGGACTTTAAAGTTTATTCTAAAGTAAAGAATCCATAATTGCCTGTGCACTAAAAATCCTTGTAACTTTTGATCATTCATCAAAATGGAATGATTGAAAGCTATCCATGTATATGTAACTCTACAAAACTATCTTCACATTTCTTTTTTGGAAAATAGTAATTTTGTTTTATCTAACCTAACTTTTAAATTCTACAAAAATAGTTTATATCATGCCATAATCTTTTACTCATATTTCTAAATGCCTCATGAAATAGCATGCATACAAAAGGTATTCCCTATCTCCAAAAAATTTAGAAATCTCCAATGACACACTGACACGTACCAGTCCAAAATTTCTATGCAGCCCAAAAATGCTTGTTGGTCCTTCAGGGATTAAAGAAGGACAAGAAGTTCTCCAGCACCTTCAATGACTATATCAATTGACTTTGAACCTGCATCACTTAAATTTGATGCCATACAGAGTTGTGAGGTTTATATCTTCATGGTGGGGAATGCAATTGAGAATGTAGTAATTTAATATTCATTCTTCACTTTTGCAATTCCATGACAATGCTTTCACAAATAAGGCCACTTGAGGTATAGTTACCAAATTTTGGAATTCATTTGGTGCCAGCGAAGAAAATTCATGCCCAAATAAGTTCAAAACAAGAAAAAAGAGGTAGCAAAACAAAATTGGTAAAAATTTAAAGAACAGAATCTAAATTATTTGTGCAGTAGATTCTTTTTTGGTCTACCTGCAAAGCTTTTATTCATTCCATTTGGATTTGTTATGAGAAAGATATGGACAATCTTATTTTCAGCCATGTACAACATCTTCCTAGAAAAAACAACTTGTAGCCTTGTAGGATTCATTTCTGAATGCAATTTACTTTGTCTTTTAGGAAAAAAAATTGACACATGTTTTTTCTTTGGGCCTATAATAATCTCTCCATTTGTATTTGTGCATTTTAATTCCCCATAAAAAAAATAAAGATTTTAAATTTTCCTTTCTGTCTTATACCTACTTCTACTTAACAATTTTTTTAAGAATAAAAATTAATTTGTTTTTTTTTGGTTTTCTCTAGACTCTGAAGTCAATTCTCGACTATATAAATTAAAGCTTAAATCTGTGTAGTGCAAAAATTTAAAGTGCAAAATGTTCATAGTCCAAAAATTGAATCCCACAATGTGCTTGAAAACTGATTTTCTTCACTTTCAATATAGATATCTTGCAATCTATACAGTCAAATATTCTGAATTTCTTTTAAAACATTGTCATACTACACTAATGATAGTCAATAGTGCTATCTACATTGATTGATTTTAAGTTTTCTAATTTATTATTCTTCATGAATATTTTTGCCAAGATTGTAAGTATCAGTATATTCTAAACTTGCAATTTTGAATGAATGTAGTTGGTAAAAATACTCATCAAGAGTAAATATTTATAGCATTTTAAAAGGAAGTCATGTGGGTAATACTAAATACCATCGTTGGTGTAATTAGATATAAGTTCCTAAATGCCATATTTAACTACTTCTGGACTTTCAATAGTCCAGAATTAAAGAGATGGTGAAATCCCTTGATGTTCTTCAATTCCTGCATTCATAAGTATTTTGGAGATTGCTTCTTCATGTGCTTGGAAATGATAGAAGTAATGTAAGTTACTGTTTCGTAGTTGACTGTGCGAGAGTTCACATGTTCGGATTGGGAGAAATGTAGACTAAATTTCCATGATTTTAGCATTCCCATTTAGCACAACATATATAGCATCCCATTTACAGCTGAAGTCCCCAAACCTATCGAGAGATCCCACAATGACAACCAGTTCAAGCAAATACGGCTCCGAGCCTTGGGGTTCATCCCTCATTGAGCATTTTGTTTGAAACAAATGCATCGTGAGATCCCCTGACAGGGTTGTCAAATATGCGTCTGCTTCACTGATAATCTTAGTGTCAAAGTGCTACAATTTGATTCATGTGCTGTAGACAGTGCAATTCATAGATACACTCATGGATGAAAATTTGAAATTTGCAAGTAAGTTTGAAAGTCACAAACATCACTTCAAAGTTATCAAACAAGCACTTCCTCTCATCGAGAAGAAATAGGCCAATTTGATCTAAGCAGGAGATCCCCTAATGGAGTGCTAATACAAGAAACATTGTCATTTCACATTACATCCAGCAGAAATAAAGGACTTTAGACAAGTGAGTCATAGGTGCTCAGACATTCAACATACATTTGTAGACTTATGAATATCTGCTAATATACTATTCCATCTGAGAGATTTCAATTGGTATGGAGACAATCGAGGTTCAATCATTGCTGAAATACATCCAGTCTTAAATGTCCACGTAATTGTGAACATGCAGAACCCAGTCGACTAGAATTCCAATAGGAAGTGAAAGGGTAAAAAAAGAAATGCATATTTAGACTAATCTTTTTGCATGTATAATCCAAACACTTTATTCTATTATTGATAAAAACATGAATCACTTCCATTTCAGCAGATGAAAGAGAAAACAGCCCGCACTTCACATATTAGGTGACTACTCGTGATCCGCACGCATAATGAACACCATAAATGAATTCATATATTCATAAAGATTTATGATGCTAATACATGTCACATAAAAACAACACTTACAGGTTCATCGTATAACAATCAAACTCAAACATGGTAGTGTACTTGGAGAACCTAATTGTGCTATATCGATGTGGAAAGCTTCGTGGGATCTCAAGATGTCCGTAGCAACCTACACAATGCATTGTGAGATCTCATAATGGCCGCGACGACCCACGCAATGCATCGTGAAATATCACGATAGGCGCGACGACTGCAAAGTGCATTGGGTGTTCTTACAATGGCGGTCGCAATGAAGGACTAGGCACTTGATCATGGATCCACCACATTTGCCCAATTCAAATTTGCTAAGGCAGCCTCCCTACTCTTTTTAGGGATGGTCTTTGATTTTGGATCCACTATTTTTGACCAATTCGCAAACGCTACAACAATTGCGTCAACCCAAGTAGGGGCTGAATCTTCAACAATCCATTTACTATATCAGCAATTCCAATACCTCAACTCCAGCATACTTTTAGAGTTATCCGGTTGCCAATACTGAAGCAAGAACTTTCCGTTATTTGCATCTCTTTCCAATCTGCATACAATAGACAATGCTCTTCCTTGCCAAACATCACATGTTTCTAGGACTTTTGGCCTGAGAATTACTCATGAGCCTGGTCGTATGTCCAGCCACGGATTGAATCTTTCCCTTGGCGCTTCATTTGCAGGTTTGCAATAAGGTTTGGGCTCCTTTTCTTCCTCCGGAATTGTATCCATGGGATGCGCTGTCGATCCTAGGTGAGGGACTCCATTCAGCGCCACCTTCCAATCATATTGTGGCCAAAAGCCTTCCACCAACTCCGGAGGACACTCAGGTAGTGGCTCCTTCAGCTCATCCAGTACACACTTCTAGTATTCTACATATGGACCGAATGCAGCTGCAAATCCCTTGCATTTTGACATTCCATATTGCCAGTACTTAATGTACTTCTTGAGTCCCACCAAAATGAAACCCTTGTTCATGGTAGCTTTCCGCGCCATTTCCCTCGCCTTCTCTTGATTTCCTCCTGCAATAGGAACCTCGCTGCCCCACATGGGCTTAAATGGAACAGGCTTTGGACAGCCGTGAGGGAGCCTAGGGCAACCATTGTGATCTCTCCTCCAAATTCGTTGAGAGGGAAGCCACTTTGAATCAACCGCTGACTTCTTGTAATTCATGACGGGGACCCCATCAATGTCCACATAGAACTTGAAGACGTGCATCTCCCCTAATCCAAATAATCTTTCTACACCATCGATCAACTAACACTCCACAAACACCTTGAAATCCCCCACATCCTGTATAAACTCCAGCAGAAATGACAATTTTTGGGACTGCATGAAGGCTTTCATGAGGTCAGCGACAACAAAAGTGTTCTTGGTCTTGAGCGCCTTAGAAAGGTGGCTGAAGTAGGCATCGATGTCCTTGTGAGTATAGCCGACTAATAGAAACCTGACTTGAATTTCCTTGAAGACACCTTGTGCAGTGAGCAACGACAAGAACACCATTAGGTATTTGTTCTTGTTGTCCTTAGCAGAGTTGTTAAGTTGAAGATATATTTTTTTTGGAAGGGAGGTACTTCCGACCCGAGCTTTTGGTTCAATGAGGGTCAGACTCTCCATACATCTAGACTTTCCTCTTAGCAGTGCCTCAAACTCTGGGTTCATCGGTGGGGATGGAAAGAGGTCACTTGCTTCTCAAATTGATGGACCTTCTAGTCGATGAAATGACCTTGCTAAAGACAAAATGGTGAAGTTGGAGTCTGCCAGCCAATATGATGGAGCATAATGGGCATATGCACTGTCAGCATGACCATGAGCTACCATTCCTGTAATGCTCATGGAAAGCTGCCCCAAACCCGTTGTGGCCTTTGTTGTCACCCGCATTCTAGGGAGAGCCGTCTTCACTATATCCATCTTGTTGTGAATTATATATAAAATTCTTCGTGGATCTTGTTTCGATTCTTCATGCCAAGACACATAAAGACAATGGCAAGACGCTTGGTGACTCAAATGATGAACCCTCTGATTCACGAACTCCATGTACTATGGACTTCCTTTTGGTGACTTCAAGATATACTGCGTGAGATCATCGCACAAGGTACATTTTGCAAACGAACTCCCAACAGGCTTAGTGTGGACGTTGTTGAAGTGCTCCTTCTTAATTCTACTAATGGTCGGCTGGCTAACGGGCGGCAGACCATAGTCGGCATTCAACTGGAAAAACAGAACAACTACGCTTCAGAAAGGGTACAAGCAAAAGAGCCAAAAAATGCAAATGACAAACAATACTCTAAAAGAAAGATTGTGACATCTCATGATTGTTGATCCAGTTGAGAGATCTCACAATCACTAACTGCATTAATCAGAAACAAGGGGTTACCTTGCTGGCATCCGCTTGGACTTGTTTCCAATTTCTGCCTGCAGGCAAAAATTTAAGAGTGTCTTCTTGGCCATTACCAACACTGCGCATTTGGTGGGGCATTTGGTTAGCGTTTTTGTCAATAATGGCTTTTATAGTCCCTGTAATCTGAACAATCCGAGTCCTTGGTCGCTTAATCCCTTTGTTTCCATGCGTCCCCAAATTCACACCGTTATTGTACATCTTGATGTAATTGTGGTAGGTTGACTTTGGGATTCCCTGAATTATATACCATGTCAAGCCACAAACTTCCACTCCCTGAAGTGTGATGAATTTTTGCTTACAATCCCCATTCATTTTGTGAAGTTGCCCTCCCACTGCAATCCCATATTCACGGCGGTCCTTGACCGACTTCAAGTAGTATTTTTGCCTCACTAACAGCGTGAACTTCTGGTTAAAACGCTGACAATACAGATGCTTGCAGCACTTTTCTAAGCTCACTTTCCGAATCTCTTCATCTGCGATTTTCTGGTCAAACTGTGATTTATTTAGCTTTTTACTGGGTTTACAAACTACAAAGCAATATGGTGCTTTCATTCTACCTCCAAGATAAGCAAGAGGGTTGTCTGTATCTGGATAGGCGGCAAAACGATCCACTGTCTTGTTCAATGAACAACCACTGGAAAACCAGTACTCTGACAATGGCCACCTCTTGTGCGACAATGGCCACCTCTTGTGCGACAATGGCCACCTCTTATCGCTTCTTTGTTACCTACAAAAACATTGAGGACTGTCACACCCACAAAGCCCTCACCAAGTGTTTCATCCTCAAAATGATCTTGCCTTCCAGCAAATGATATGACCCAATGTGAGTGTTTTGATCTCCATCCAAGAGACCAAACAAGCACAATCAGGTTCTATAGTAATTTAGTGAATTCTACGGGTGATTGGTTGTAGTAAACGAGCTGCCTTCCAAGCAATGGAGCTTTTTTACCACAAGTGTGAGTAGCTAAGTAGAAGTTGAAGGATGATTGATTTAATTCTAGGTTTTTTCCTAGTTTGAAGTATTATCTTATCCTAAGCGTTTAATTGTCGTTTAATTAAGTCAATTCTATGTGAATTCTAATCTTGAATACATTTTGCTATACTTATAACTTTACTTTTCTATCAAATTTAAGTTTTTATTCTATCTTCCTTTGTTAATCAACCTCTATCCAGTTTCTATTATTACTATTCTAATTTGATTTAAAGAATTAAGGATTAGTTCAAATTTGCAAAATCTTTGCTAAAATTTGACCGATTTAGTGGTTCATCAAAATTTACCTTAAGTTTTACTCCTTTTGGTAAATTATTTTATCTCTTCTTCTAAAATTTTCTATCTTCGTTAAAAATTCAATTACTTAATAGTTTAAAAATTTTAGTAAATTCTGACCGATTGATGGTTCTTCAAAATTTACTCTAACTTTTACTTCTTCTTGTTAAATTATTCTAACTTTCTATTTTTCGTTAAAAGTTCTTTTACTTGATCTAAAGTTAAAAGTTCGTTGGTAAATTTTGACCAATTAACGGTTCATCAAAATTTACCTTGAGGTTCTTACTCCTCTTGGTAAATTATTTTAATGCTTCTTCTAAATTTCTACCCTCAATAAAAGTTCAATTACTTAAAGTTAAAAGTTTTAGCAAATTTTGACCGATTCAGCGGTTCATCAAAATTACTCTAGGTTTTACCCCTTTTTGAGATAAATGTAAATTCCTAATTACTTTTGACTTTCTTCCTACTAATCCTTCCCGTTAATTTCTAAGATAAATAATTGATCAATTTTACGACAAGTTGTGGTAAAATTCTGATAGTTAACTCCTTTTTTTGACTTCTACTGGGTTGGTTAAATTAAAATGATGGGGTGGTTAATTTCTTTTATTGTGGAAATTAAAAACCAAAGTTAACTTTTTAAATCCAAAGTAAAGGTTGTTTAGGTGAAATTAGATTTCACCTAATTCTTATTTACTTTGGAAGAAAAAACTTAATTTGAGTTTAATCCTTTTGGGGATTCTACTTTAAATTTCTAACGTTGTAATTTTCTTCTCAATCTCCTACTCTAATTTAGATCCTAAATTCCTTTAGAATATCCTTTGGATGATTTCCTGATTTTTCATTCGTTTCTTGTGTGAATTTCATTCTCTCACTACTTTACCAATTTTTCTTGGATTTTTATGTTTAATATCTTTTCGGAAAGCTACAAGAAATTCCTATTTGATTTTGAATTCTAATACTACTAAATAAATTCTTCTAAGGTTTGATTCTAATTCCTATTTTCGGCTCTAGATTTTAAAGCAAATCAAAATTAATTAAAAATCAAAACACAATTAGGGAGTGAGAATTAAGCACATACTTTGGAATTGTTGATGGTCTCATGCTCCATTTGGATTGTGAAATCCATCCCTTGTTGGTGTGCTCCCTCCACGTTTTGTATATATTTGATTCTTGATATTGGAAAAAATGGTCGGTCAGTGGTTATTCTATATTTTCCTTTCCTTATTCCAATTGTAATTAGTTAATTCTCCTTGTTATCTTGATGTTTTTTTTTTCCAAACTAATTTGATCCCAAGATGTCCTAATTTTCTTCTCTTTTAAAAGTCTAAGGTAATGTTTTGGATTTGTTCTAATCTTTTTAATTTTAGTCTTCTATATTCTATCTTAATACTAAGTAAGTTATATTTTTATGGTTTCCTATATTTCTTTTTCTAGGACTTTAAGTTTACCTAAGGCAAATCTCAAATGATTCCAATCTCTAAATGGTCTAAAATGTTTTATAAGTCAAATTTTAGCAAATTAACTTACTCTAAATTTTTCTAAAGTCTAAATAATTCTAGAAGTATTTTTAATGATCTATTTTATTTTTCCTATGGTGATATCTTTTCTTTCCACTAAAGTCTTTAGTTTTTCAAAGGCAAATTTTTGAAAAAATCTAAACTTTTGGAATATTGGTTAGACTATTAGGGAAGTCAAATTTTAGTCACTAAATGGTTTTTAAGTCTTTCCTAAATTTAACTAATTTCTAGAACCATTAGCAAGTCAACTGTTATTTTGTTTTTTATTTGTTGACTTTAATTCCCACCTTAAATTATGTCAAAGATTTGATTTTTTATTCAAAAGAGAACTTACCTTGACTTTTTGGGACCTTCTTCTTCTTCTTCCACAAACTTTAAATTAGTCTTCGATTTGTTTCCAATTTGCACCTCACTCCTTATGCTTCACAAAAATTTGTAGCTGATGACTCAGTTTGATTTTCTTCCAAATGCTTGAAGGATGTAGTGCTGTGAGAGCCTGAAAGTATGAGAGAATTTGGAGGCAACCAGGTGCTGGAGGACTGGGGATGAGTTATTATTCCTGTACTTGGAAAGGTATCGCAGGTGAGTTGACTTCTGAATGAGATCACCCTCTCTGGCTTACAAGCCAAATTTCAGACTTCTTCTAGCTCTAAGCAAAATTTCAGGCTTCTTTTGGCTCTAAGCAAAATTTCAAACTTCTTCTAGCTTTAAGCAAAATTTCAGGCTTCTTCTGGCTCTAAGCCAAATCTTAGACTTCTTCTAGCTCTAAGCAAAATTTCAGACTTCTTCTGGCTCTAAGCAAAATTTTAGGCTTCTTCTGGCTTCTAAGCAATTTTCAGATTTCTTTTGGTTCTAAGCAATTTTCAGGCTTCTTCTAGCTCTAAGCATTGAAATTTTTTAAAAGGTACTGATATCACCTAGAATTTATTATGCTGGGATATAGTTCAAAGAACTAAGCTTGGTGTTCAGATTTTGCAAAAAAATAAAACCAAAGGGGGCCCGTAGGCATCCTCTCCGTGTTTGGTTTTATGATACAAGATGATGGATGACCAGTATGGCTTGGTCAAGGCAATCTGACCGGCTTGTTCTCTTGGCTCTGGCTGATTCACCGGTCCGGCTTCTGGTTGGTTCTCTTGGGCTCTGGCTGGTTACCGGAGACCTGGTATTTCTCAGATTCAGAACCTCGGCTGTTGCTTTGCCACTAATTGGGGTCCCTCAGGGCCCCTTTTAACCAAAAACTAACTTGGAAATTTCTAAGGCTTGAAGCCGTATTCTAAAGGAAAACTAACACACGATCTTTTTATGGTTTTGACAATTTTTTCTAAAACAATTCCTCTTAGAGGCGAAGCTTTGCCGTATTGGGGAATAATTCTCCAAAAGTATAACAAAAGAAACTCAAATGTTAGTGATTAAAAGTTAAGTCCAGGAATGAAGCTTTGTCGTATTGGGGTTTTTGGCCCCAAATTCTAGACAAGTCCACTAGCGGTTAGTATTGTGAGGGTTGGTGCTCACCCAACTCACTCCAAATGACAACAAATACTCTGGACCACGTCTTCCCACGTCTAGGCTTCAGAGGAAATTTTCTATCACCCAAAGGGTATGAAATTCCACTCCAAAAAAGCTCAATTGGAAGTGATTAGTATGTTACAGACTCAAAATATGAAATCCAAGGGTTCCAACTACCGGCGTCGCCGAGATTTGGTTGGATTATCCCTGGTGTTAATACTAAAAATTAAGGTGAAGGAAGCAATTGCACAAAGTATGCGTTAGCAGTGATTCAAAGGGACCCCAACGTCCTTTGAATGGCACCAATAATCAAACAAAGAATGGAATTCAAGACTCTAATGCAATAAAAGCAAGGTTTTTGGTTTCAGACCAAAAACTCAACAATTGCCAACGATTTTGGCAGAATAACAAAGCAAGAATCCAGAGCCTCGTGTCGGCTCAATTAACATAAAATGAAGAAAGGGGGTGCAAAGAGAGTCGGTGGGAGCCCTTTTATACGTTTCCGGGGCTCCCATTTACCTCCTTTTACTCTAAATAATATCTACGCAAACTAAATTAATATCTAAGTAAATTAAAACTACCAATTACTACGCCTAATTCTACCCTACAACTGAATGGGCTATATCTTTTGGAGAAAAGCTCCAAATGAAAAACGGTCTGCGGCGTTGGCTCCAGAAGACCCTTTTCAATCTACGGACCTCCTAACCCCCTACTCCTAAGTCGATTTCCTTCATAAAAGATAGTGTTTTCCAACCTAGTGAAAAAGGTGGAAAATCCAACTCTTGGAGTTTATAACTTTTGTTGATTCTAACTAGCCAGGGTTGTCCGGAAGGTCCAAGAATGTCAAAAAAAAATTGCTGTTGACTTAATTCGGACTTTGTTAGCTTGTGATTCGCCGTTCCATCCGCGGAATGTTTTGGAATTCCGTTAAATTCCGTTAGCACCGTCGGTTTGGGTAGTTACCGATGTCGGAATGTCGTGAAACTTGATTAGGCTCTTATTCAAACTAAAATACACTATCCTAATTTTTAGTGGGATTTTACCATTACCAGATTAATTTCTATGAATTTCTTAATCCGTGGTAATTTTGGTTGACTTCCCAGGGAGTCATCTTCTGCAATTTGGAAAATTACGAAATAATTTGGATAGCTTCTAGGAAGTTCCCAAACCCTTTTTGCAAAATTCCAACCCAAATTGGTACTTATTCAAGGAGAAATAAATTCCAATCTCCTGATTTCAATTCCTTTACAAAGGAATCTTCCTCCTATGAGGGAATCTTGGCAATCCATCTTCGCCATTAAGCTCTTGGCATGTTTCTAAGTCAGAAACACCTCTTTCCATGTCGCGGTCGCCTCCTTGTGATTTTCTATGAATTTTGGCTTAAAAAGTTCTGCGGGGCAACTATTTACCAATATTTTTTTTCAAGCTCGGTTTTCACCCAGACTCCTCTCGTGGGCTTTCTAAGTTACTGGTAAACTATAATGACCTATATTTACAATTTTTAGCCAATTCACTATTTGTATGCATCTTCGTAGTAAAAACTCTTTGTAAATTCTATCAGTATTCTAATATTTGGGTGTAGGTTGGAATTAGAACTCTCCCAATTCCTATTTGGGCTCTCATTTATCCATTTCTACTGCTAGAACTTAGGAAAGAGCATAGATTTGAATGGTTTTGATGCTTTTTGGGGATTTTACTCAACATGCATTATTCTATCTCAATTATTCACAAAGTAGTATAACTGGTCAATTTGATAACAATCTACTCATTAAAATGAGTAAAAAGCAAAAAAATTTAGACTCTGAGTTCCAGGTGACAACCTTGGGGCGCACACCCAACGAAGCAAGGAGTCCCCCTTTGTCTTTCAGGTGCACATCAAGTCCAAATTAGGCCCCTTGGCAAATATATAGATGCGAATCCTTTGGTGGGTCCCTTGACACTCTTACAACGTTGATGATTCTCCACAATACGACACATCCCTAAACATCATACAATGTTCTATAATTCCTGTGTTGGGGGTTGTATCTTAAGTCTTGGAACTCTAACTTTATAGAATGAGGTTGCACCAGCATATAAATCCAACGCTCCACAGGTAGAGGCATACCCAACCATTGGCCTCGAAGACGAACCTCCTTAATAATCCCGGATCCGACCTTGCCGAATCTAGGAACAAACAGCTTAACCCAATCACCGATCACAAATGATGGAGGTTCATCGCTGGACTTCTGTGATTCACTTTACATGCTCTCCGCCTACATATGGAACTATTGCATCAGCAACAGACTCACTGAATGAATCCATTGTCAGTGAATTATGGGAAAGAGATTTCAAAGATCTGGTGAACCTATACTACAAAAATCATAGAGAAAATCAGAAGTAAGTTCAATTAAGAGATCGGCGTTCCATTCGTAGCCAAGGAACCTGACGACAATGTCTTCAGTTCCGGCTGACTATGAAGGAAAAAATTTTCTTGTAAAAATATACAAAAGAACTAGTCAATCATCAACAATAGTGTCAAGGAATCTTGGGATAGCATGTCTTGGCAAATGAAAAGAGTACCCGACAAGGTAAGCAACAACATCTGAAGTCCACAAGTGATCGTGTGGTCACACAATGCCCGTAAAGAGAGCAATGAGCCAGTACTTTGAGGAATAAGTCACTGGAACCAAATAGAAAGGTACACACACCAAGGTTCATTGTGTCGTGGGATCCCACGATGCACAGGTTGTGGGGTCACCTTTTTCAGCGATTGTGGCATCCTATGATCCTTCTACTAAATTATGCCTGGAGGGAGTGAAATGCTAATTAAGAATTAAACAAACTTAATCACACAAACAAATCCCAACCTAATGTCCAATCAGCTGTGGGATCCCACGATTGGGACATTCTAGGATCCACGTAACAGAGATCTTAGGATCTCCACATTTGAAAAAGAGATTGTGGGATCCCCTGATCATCCGGAACCGAGAGAAACATAGACCCAAGTTAATGACGCTAGAATCCACGTAACAGAGATCTTAGGATCTCCGCATTTGAAAAAGAGATCGTGGGATCCCCTGATCATTCGGAACCGAGAGAAACATAGACCCAAGTTAATAATGCTAGAATCCACGTAATGAGGCCCAGAATCAAATTTGGTCTAGTCAGTTGTAGGATCCCACGACACCAAATAGTGAGATCCTACGATACTACGATCTTGAGATCCTTCGATTTCTAGGTCGCTGATTTCCTCCATTCAGAGATCAGCGGGAGTCGCTACACTTTACAAACACCAATCATGGGATTTCATGATTGGATCTAATACATACATGTATTGTTCCACCGTATATCACCATATCTAGACATTCTCTTTGACATCTAACGGCACGGTGGTCGTATCTACTGGCACTTCGAGCTATGTCTTCTGCTGTCTCAAAGTGAACCTCCATGTCACTAGAGCATAGTGATTGCTTCACTGGGTGAGTTTTTTGTAAGTAAATCTATTGCTGAGTGGGAGCAACCACCGCAGTCGGACTTGTCTTCACTCTCAATCTAAATGTGCTTAAAGAGCTTCACAAAACTGTTGTGGCATGCCTTTGACTGATGAAATATTCAGACTTGAAATTTCACAGCAATTGATAGGAATGCATAACTTACCTTGTAAAAATTGACCCAATTAGAACGTTGTGTGCCTCCATTCCAACTTTGTCGCCAACATCGGTAGACATTGACTTCAATCCCCGCAGCATGCTTTGCGTGTTCATGGGTACAAGCGATAAGGAGAAGCTTGGAGTTCTTTTCGGGTTATAAATCATTTGGACTGGAATTTGAAAGCTGTGGATTCCCACCCTGAATTTTCAAATTTCCAAGCGTTCCTTGTTTTCAAATGTTGGATGCATTCTAGATTGCCGAGCTGCAATGAAGAAGTAGGGTCCCTGCGGTTATTCATTTTGGAAATGGACTGTATTCTTGAATTCCGCACTGCTCCGACCACAAGGAAGGAGGGCATGGGGCTCTTGACTTCGTGACTAGAAATTTGTAGCTCTAGTCTTTACTGCAATTCCGGATCTTCACTAACATCCTAAAATTTGCCGCATTCAAGGATGGTATCGTTGCACAGTTTCATAGGAGTCAATGATGCTTTCACCAAAGTAGATTAAGTCTTGAACTTTCATTTCCCTGGATTTCACACGCTTCCCGATCAATACTTGGACAAGTAACTCTGTGTCCCTCTACCTCAAGGCAATCTAACAACTTTTTTTTTTTGACACAAATGAAACGGAATTTTGTTGCAATCTAATGACCTGAAAACCAACATAACGGCCCTACAATTGTTGTGCCCTGGTTTGTACCGTGCTTAATGTGCTCTGTAGCTAGGGTGCTTGTCGATTCAATCTGTCAGTCAGGGAGTTGGAGAGCGGGGGTTTGTTTTCTCAGCCCTAGACCACCTACGTTTGGTTCGTCTGTACTTGAACCCCTAAATGGCCAAGGCACCAGTTCAAATTTTGTGGTTTTTGGAGAAGTGCTGAAGTGGCAACCTACAAGAAAATGATGTATTCAATATTTTAGTACTCATCTAAATTTTATGTAGAGTTATCTTCTCATCCACATATTTGGATGATTTTCATTTATATTGGGCATTTTCATCCAAAATTTTAAAAAGAATTGGAGCAATTTGGCATTGTCATCTAATTTTTCTTTGATTTTTTTCATATACTAGGCTCAATGCATCCCATTTATTTTTGAGGGATGGAGCCTCACAAGGCCCAAAAATAAACAATACAAGGCATCCAGAGGTGGTGTCCAAAAAACTTTGAAGTTAACTGAAACCTTATCAAATTGCTATTTTTAGTAGATAATATTATTGAAAGATTCATTTAAGTCTCATCATAAACCCAAAATCCGATTTTGGAAATGAATGATTATGAGTTTCTCTATTCAAACTTTTGTGCAAAGGTACCCATTGCAATCCTGACTTTTTGTACTATTCAGGGCTCTTGGAAAGTAGCCTCAAATACTCTAGATTTAGAATCATTGACACTAGAAATTCATTTAAAAAATTTGTAGAGTAGATTTTGAGAAGTCATAAAATGATTGGGGTTATGTTTGTTAGGCCCTTGAACCTCATATTTTTTGGGTCTTGAATGTTTTAGATTTGACATGTAGAAGGAGAATTCAAAGATTTTCATAGCTTTAACACCCTGATGATCAAATATTATAATATTTCAATCCTTAAATGATGTTGTTGTGTTTTTTTTTCCTATGTGATATTTAACATGTCCAGTTTGAATTTGTAAGGTTACAACTCAAAAAAAATTGATTCAACTTATCAAAAGGTTGGCTTCTAATTCAATATAGAATAAATTCCAAGAGGCTAAAAACAAGCCTTAGGTATTTAGAGGTTAGCGCTTCCAATGAAATTCTGTTTCATTGGAATCTAGAACAAAAACAAATTCTAAAGAAAAAGAGCTATTGAACCCCTCATTTTTTATTAAATGAGGGATTTCACCTAAACCTCCTCATTTGCAAAAAGAATTTACAATAATTTTAAATTCAAAGGTGTTCATACTTGGTATTTTATATTTCAATGACTAAAGTCTTAAGGTCTAGGGTCCATGGTTATAAAGTCAACTATTTGCCGTTATAGGATGCAAAATACACACTTATACGATTGAAGCTTAACGGTTGAAGAGTCATGGTTTTTGGGTTCAAGGTTCAAGGTTCAAGGATTAGGGGGGCATGGTTCCTGACTAATAATGCTCGGGCTTAGGATTAAAACATTTCAGGGTCATGGTTTTTGTTTTCAACTGAAGGTGTATAGTTCATAGTTTAGGGTTGTCAATTCTAGAGTCTTTGATTTAAGGTAGACAATTTTTGGATTACCGGTTTTAGAAGTTTTCATTCAAGGTTTCTAAATTCATGCTTAAGGGATTTTGAAATTTGTCACAATTTAGAAATTATATACAGTTTAGAGTTAGGGTTTACGGATTTTATATATAGCATAGAATGAACTTGAAGTTTAGTGCTTCCAACATTTTCCACTTGTTGTGTCCTCTCAAACTTGTAATATGGAAACTTTTAATTCAAACTCAAAATTATAGCTCCAGGCCACCTGTGGCTAAGTTGTTGTTCATTTTTTTCTTTTGCAATAAAATTCCATTTAATTTGAGCCCAAAAACAAATGAAAGCTAAAATTATATTTAAAATTTTAAGTTAACAAGCTTCTTTTATTACTATAGTAAAGATCCAATGGTTATATATAGGACTCTATGAATTCAACAATCACACACTTTATAATTTAATCAATAAAAAATAAATTATAAATGAGATACTTTTGATCTACAGTCATGAAAGTCAATAGAACCATTTGAATGTATTTATAGTATTTGAATTTGAATTAATTCTTTGAAATCAGTGCACTTTGACTACTCATGGATGGTTGTCGTAGCACAAAGAAGCATAAATCCTACCTTTAGGCGTTTTAATTGATAAAACACCCAGGATGACTCATGTATCGTTCCCACAGGACTTTAATTGTAGAATCCTTAATATATCCGGAATAGGATTAGGAAACCTCAACCAAAACAACAGAAACCGAAACTGAAACTTGGATACTACCTCTTATACTCTAGTACTTCTAAAATATTCTCTCAATCAACTCATACAATTTCATAACACTTCACCAGACATGGAAGAGTGTCATTATCCTGTACCTCTCCGTATCTAGATCAACAACTTAGTATCAATCGAGGCGGATGCGGAACCAAAAGGAGTGTCATAATCTTATTCCTCTTCCGAATTCAGATCCGTACCTTGTAACCTTAGTAACAGAAAGTAGAAGTTTAACCTCGTATACGGAGGAGTCCCCTCTTTGATTAAGAAATGATGCGTAAATCCTACACTCCAGATGATTAAAGTGATTGAAGACTTCACTAAAATAAAAACAACAAAAAGACAAAAAAGAATGGAATGCAAGTTCTTCCTTACAACTAACCCGGAAATTAATCCGTGCCAGCAGGTCACTCAAAAAAACCCTACAATCCCCACGTTACCACAATGACAGACTTATCCGGATGCAATCCAAAGAGAGGGATGTGGTACCTTGCTAATTAGGAGATTCCTCCTACCTTCTAGTTCCTCTCTTCCGATTACAGCAAGACCTCTCAGACGTTAGCTAGCATTTGCCCTTCCTCTCAAGGACTCATCTAACCTAGGAATTTCTATCTTGCTCAGAAGACTCCCAAGATACATCAACAGATGGAATTTCCTCCTAGTACACAAAGTTTACAGAACCAATCCTCAATACTCTCAGACGCGGATCTAGACAGAATCCGGGGACTACTCCACTTCTCAAGTTTCCACTACCAAACTACCTAAATTAGCAATGGTCAAAGCACCGCTTAACCCCTTAACACAAGACCAAGACTTTTCAGACCACTACTCATGGAGTTGGAATCCAAGCTTTCTTTGCAAAAATTGAATAGGAAAACAAGAGTGTAAAAATGCTCGGAGTTGAAACTAACTTCCAACCCCTAATACTAATCCCAAGGAACCCTAAAAGGCCCAAAGAACAAAATCAGAGGACAAGGAGATGATAGGTGTCATTCCTTATCCTTTCCAGCTAACTTCCACTCTAAAAGCCAATCCGCAAAATGTAGATCTCTAGATCTTAAAATCCTAGAAACTCACGTCCAGGTGCATGCAGCTGCCAACTAGCATTTAATTCTCAAAAACTTTAACCTTCCTTCACTTAACTAAACTAAACTTATCTTTTATTTCCTATAATTAACTGAACTGAATTCTACTTTACTTTTCTGTAATTTCCACCCACTGTTCTTAGGCTTATCCTAAGAACTTCTACTTCTACTTCTACTTCCTAACTTTCTTTGGAGAAGGTTCCTCGGCTTTGGAGACGCCCTTTCTTGGTGGCTGCTTCCTGCCGGCTAAAGGCTTAGCTATCTTACCTTTAGCTAAAGTCTTTTTCTTGAAGCTGGACGGAGAAATCGTGGCCAGATCAGATTCGTCTTCCTCTTCCTCTTCCAAATCAAGCTGGGACTTAGATTCGGATCCGGATTCGAATCCGCTATCCATCTTTGTGAACTGACTGGGCGACTTGTCTTAAAGACCTAAACGATCAGCCCTAATCTCCAGTATGGCCATTGGATCCTACATCCGCCCGACCAGCTCCCGGTAGGTGTTCCATTACCACTCTAGAACCCGGGCTTGGTTATTGGAACGATTCTGGATCTCAATCTAGTTCCCATTCTCAGTAAGAACAGGAAACATCAACTCTTGTTTTTAACCTAATTATCTATCTACCATTATTCTATTAGCAAAGAACGTCAATTGTGGTAAGGTATTTAATTTACCCTTGGATAAACCAAAAAATTCTACCCCTACTAACTCCTTCCTCTACTTTCCTCTCTAATAAGACTTATCTTACTTTCCGGGCTCCCACAGTGGTTGAACATGTCATTATGTCATTCCTGAAGACATTGTAGGTCATATAATCTTTCATCTTCATTTTATAGTTGATTGTACGTGGCACACATTTACATTGTTATTTGATTATGATGATTCTATATAATTGTTATTTAAAACACAACCCATTCATTTGATTTGAAATAATCATATCTAATATCACGAACATTCAAGATATTATTCTCAAAAAAGGCAAACTTAAAACAAATCACTATGATCTTTAGTTAGCACCAAAATTGCCAACTTCTTGATTATAGACTTCATCTGTACTTGTAATTTTATACAAGAAAAATTCTATACTACAAAATTTTGTGGCAATAAAATTCATAACAAAGGTGACCTTTATTTAATTTAAAAAATACTACAAATTTTGTATACCAAATTACCTACAGAAATACTTGTAAAGATGACACGGCCATAAAGTCAGTACTAGACGTCATTGACCCAAACCTATGAATCAGAATCCACTTATTAAACCTTGGTATGGAAAAAGAATGTAGAAGTTGTTGATAATGCGCTCATAAAGTTAAGATTCATGAGCGGAAAC
The DNA here is from genome assembly GCA_963969595.1 of Neckera pumila. Lineage (NCBI taxonomy): Eukaryota > Viridiplantae > Streptophyta > Bryopsida > Hypnales > Neckeraceae > Neckera > Neckera pumila. Next base: position 7,470,659 of record OZ018418.1, read on the forward strand.
AATCCATGCGACTTTTTCCAAAATAGACCACATAACTAAGAAAAGGGTCCCCCGTCCTGCGGTTCAAAGAAACCTCATTCCATCAGTCCTACTCAAAATGATACACGTTGGTATAAAAAAATAATTGTAGAAGTTGTAAATACTTCGCTCATGAAGTTATGATTCATGAACGGAAACCGTCCATGCAACTTTTTCCAAAATAGACCATGTAACTAAGAAATGGGACCCTTATCCTGCGGTTAAAAGAAACCTCATTCCATAAGTCCGATTCGAAATAGTACACGTTGGGATGAAAAAAGAAATGAAGAAGTTGTAAATACTCCGCTTATGAAGTTAAGATTCATCAGCGGAAACAATCCATGCAACTTTTTCAAATGGACCATTGTCGGAACCTGAAAATCCACTTTTACTTATTTAAAATATAAATGAAGGAATAATATTCTTCTTAGTAATAAATTTTTTTGATTTTAAGATAGTTATAGACCGTCTAATGTTTAGAACCGGAAATTGGAAGTGGACTGATCGGGAATCGATGTAAAGGCTAACCGAATGTACCAAAAACAAGGAACCGAAGTTCGAATTTGCCTAGACCGGATCAGGAAAGGGGTAACAGGAACCGGCATCCAACGGTGACCTATTTAACCCTAGGGAACTACGGGAACGTTCTAATCATTAGTGAACGGAAATCCTAAACGAGCAGGTTTAACGGGCAAAGCCTGGATTAGGGGAATCATTAAGAGCAACTGGGATTGGCTCTCTTAAACCCCATTTGTCCAGAGACTGGTCACTTATATTTTCTTGCCCTGACTGAAAGTTGTAGCAACGTGCACCATTACTGGTTTCCGATCTGAGCATCAGTATTGGGTTTTGAGTTGATGGACTGCGGAAGAGAGTGCTTGAGGAACATTAAGTGCAAGAGAGAGGTCTGCTAGCATCCCAGCTTAGCGTTAGTGCTTGCACAGCTGAAAGGGGGAGAGAGAGTCGTGAGCACCACTCTTTTTCCGATTTCCGAGAGTAGACCGCCCGCATCCTAACGGAAAGAGAGATGGCTGCAAGTCAGAGCGGGGGAGCCACCATCTCGCTCCGGTATGTGACGCCACGATTGCCCAAGGAGGAGCTGGAGCTGGCAAAGCTGAAGGAAGATCTAGAGCAGATGGGGTGCACTGGGTTCCTGATCCGACCATGGGACTTCATAAGCGAAGCAATAGTGGCGGAATTGAGGCCTAGAGCACCAACTCGCGCCGCGATCACAATCCGTGCAAAGCCCAAGCGATGGACGGCGGACATGTGGAGGAAGGTCTATCTATTCGGCCAGGAAGGCGAAGGAAGTGCATCCCGAAAACACAAGTATACGGTGGGTAAGTTCCGAAACCCAATTAATAAGAAAGACGGGTTCTCAGTCACCGACTGTATCAATCAGAGAGAGAAGCGGTTGTTACAGTATGTCTTGGCCATTCTCAACCCGGAAAGGCCAAGCCAAGTTTCTCGGACATTGGCCAACACAATATTTGGCGCATTGTCTGGAGACCGGAAAGTAGATTGGGGAGTGGTCATCCAGGACCAAGTACTGAAAATGGTGAATAATGTTGGGAAGGCCAAGCCTTCCGCCATCTGTCCATTCCTGTTTCATCTGTATCATTCTGAGGGGGTGATGACAAAAGAGGAAGAGGTAGAGTATGAGGCCGCTGCTGCTCTGGTAGAGTTTGAAGTTCCAGACTTAGATTCTGAGACCGAAAAAGAGGAAGAATCCTCAGATGAAGGAGACAATGAGGATGAGCAGAGCGAGTCTGAGGACGATGACAATGAGAGTGAGGATGATGATAAGGGTGAGGAAACGAGAGGAAAGGGTCAGGTAGAGAAAGAGTAGACCAAGGATACCGATCCGGTCTGGAGAGACGAGCCGCTAAAGAGAATCACCCGAGAATTGAGCAACTTCAGGACCCGGTACGAGAAGGAGCGAGGGGTGATGCAGACCATCTGCACCATAGTGGGCGCCATCCACCCAGCTCAAGCCTTAACCTGGGTAATACGGCTTACCTGAGAGAAGGAGAAGAATGAAAACAAGGAAGAATTGGCAAAGCTTTCCGGCCAAGTGGCGACTCTTAAACAGGAGTTGCGCCAGAAAACAGAAGAGGTGGAGAAGGAGAAAACGTTCTCCAAGCAGACGCAAGACACCATTTCCCGAATCCAGGATTTCATCACCCATCCGGGTGAAGTTGTCAACAAGGCTAACTTGTTTGACCAACAAGTAATGGTGAAAGGACGACAACTGCATCAGAAGCTCATACTGGCTATGGTGACTTATCACAAGAAGATGGAGTCCACACTGGAGCAGCTGCGAGAAGTGATGCGCGAGGTAAATCCTCGAAGTGATCCTGCACCGAGTTCGGAACCGGATCACGAACTAGTTCAGCAGCCAACAGCAGAGGACAAGGGTAAAGGTGAGACTCCTCACGAGCAACCAGACCTACCTGTACCAGAGGAGCCAAGACAAGTCAGGTGCAGGAAACTGAGGTGGAGATCACCAAAGTCACCGATCCGGATCCGGAGGATGACGACTTCGAGATCACGAAGGTAACGGGACCGGATCCAGCAAAGGCACAGGGACTGAAACCGACAACCGGACCAGGAGGGTCCATTCCAGGGGAGAGTACTAAGGTGAAGCAGATGAGTGCCCTCTCACCCTCCAAGTCTTCTCCCAAGACTCCCGGAAAGAAGGTGCAGTTTGGAGATGCAGGGAAGATGACGACCCTGATGCAGTCCGTGGTGAAGACAGAGACTAGAGCCGGTCGCGGCATTTCATCCGGCTCATCGAGTAAGGGCCTAATCAGGAAACCGGCTGAAGGAGATGCAACACCTCAGAGCAAGGTAGCAAAGCCTGCTCCTGTCCCGCATAAGAGAAAGGTTCCTGAGCCATAATTGGCCAAGAAGAAATTCACCAAGGTTTAGGAGGAGGAGGAAGAAGAAGAGGATTCCGACTATGATGAAGAAGAATCCGATTTCGACCAAAATTCTAAACCTTATTCGGATCCCGATCAGGCCTTGGCAGAGACCCGAGTGACAAAGGCGAAGGCGGCCAGAGAGAATGCCAAAGTCTGGTCCAAACAAACTGTCAGGCCGTAGACCGGAAAGAAGCCCTTAACTCGGAAGGGACCAACAAAGGCGAGGTTTTCTCTAGTGAAGAAGATGAGGAAGTAGGTGAAGGTTCTGACAGTGACTATAGGGCTGCATGCCTAATTTTGACAAGTAGATGTGTAGGTATGTTTTTAGTTTAGAAGGAATTAGGACTCAAGTTGATTCCGGATTTTTAGGATCCAAGATCCACTTTTAGTGGGAGCTTTTTGACTGTAGCTTAAGTTACCTAAATTAGACATGAAGTTACGAATGAAACGTGTCATTCTATTAGCTGTATTTAGCCTTATGCACTTTTTGAGTTTGAGGTGTAGTTTAGTATTTAAAGGCGGATTTTAGGTTTTGATCCGGGTAGCATTTTCCATACTTTGTATTCCCAATTTTCTGCAAATGCCGTTGGAGTTTTTCCAATTTACAATTGTGAGCTGTACCTTTTAGCACTTGTCCGTGTTATTGTGAGAGCGGTGAGATCGTGCAGATTTGGGTAAGGAGGAAGTGAAACCCGGATACAGGAAGTATCCGGTCCCTGGAGAGATTGCATGTTAGACAGGATACAATAGGATTTCCTTGCGAGGATTAGAGCTGGCTTTTGTCAAAAAGCTGCTTTTGTCAAGAAGTATTATAGCTCTCCCAATTTTTCCTGACGCCCGTTCTCTACTTAGGCCGTGGATTGTCCTGTAGTCTGTCATTGTAATAATTGTTAGGAGAATCCAGACTTTCTTGCGTGACCTGCTAGCTTGTGTAGCCCATCCGGTCTAATTGTGAGGACGGTCTCTTTCTCGTTGTTCTTGTCAAAATTTTCTTTTCAAGTTTATATCGTGGATCTTCTGACACGTTAAAACTCGGAGGGTAGGAGTTCAGCTTCCTTCCTGAAGCCCAAAGTTGCAGATCCCTCTTGGTCCAAAGGTTAAACTCGAATTTATTACATATAGTTACATACTCTAGACCGAATATATATAACCGGGAAAGGAGTTTCCGGTTACGGATTACTGGAACTGGATCCGGTCTAGACTAGTATTTGGGATTTGTTTTGGGATACCAATTCACTGCATTTCGGCCACTTAGTAGAATTACACCGAAATCTCTGCGGAACAATACACGAGTCACTTTAGGGTCCATTAAGGCCTTAGAGAAAGATTTTGTACTTTCTGTGCTACGACAACCATGTATCTTAACTTCATAAGCAGAGTATTTATAACTTTTTTTGCTCATGAATCTTAACTTCATGAGCGCAGTATTTACAATTTCTACCTTTTTTTTTAGTAACAATGTGTACAATTTGAAGTGCTTTTGTTTAATTTTTGTTTAATTCTTAGAACGTCAATATTTCCTTCCAATTTGGTATTTTGGTGAAAATATACTGTTGTCCCTCTGCCAATTCAATTTGGATGCAAGCACTTCACTTCACTAAGGCCTAAAAAGTGTGAAATTCAAAATTAGAAGCCAGAGAAATTTATCATTGATTTAGGATACAACTGAAATTAGGCCACAATAGACCCAAAAAATGAAGGACCTAGAACTGGTAGCAAGAATAACAAATTTTATCATGAAGTTGGGGTGCACAGGCTTTGCTGCTTCAATTTCCAATTAATTATAGTAATAAATATATTGAGGGAGGTGTCTCAACATTTTTTTTCTTCCGATTTGATGAAAGCAATCATCTTGCAGTTTTGGTAATCTAGTATTTTTAAATCTGTTCTAACAGTCAATCTTGGAGTTTTTGTATAGAACAAGATCAATTTGCGGTGCTTAAAAAAGTCATTTCAATTTTGGGGCATGGAAAATGTTTGTTTGAAAGGTTTTGTGATGGGAATGAGGACTTTGAACTTCATGTTTTTTTGTACCTAATATTGCTATTAAACCCTCTTATACTCTTATAGTTTTAGTATCACCCTATGATTGAAGGCTTTATATATGATTTGAATCATTTTTCGAATTTTATTCTAATTGATTTCATTAAGAGAAAATTTATTTTATTTTAGGAGATCATTTAATATTTTGGGCATTTAGACTTTCATATTTGAAGCCTATAACTAATAGAGGAGTTCAAGACATGCAAGTAATTATGACTATGAATATGAATGGAAAAGAAAGTAATTTAATTCTCATTTATGTTAAATTCATGGTAAGTTAATTTTCACTTATGACTTAATTTTTGGTCATGAGTGACCAAAACCTGTAGACTTCTAATTAGCCTCCCTCATGATATCAGAAATGATGAGGAAGGCTGACAATCATTTTCTCCGCCGCCTCTCCCCTGAGAGCGCCACGTCGACAGGGGGGGAAGCTAGGTTTCCTTCTTCACTGCACACAATGTCCAGCGCTCTCCTTCTTCACCCAATATTGTGTGCAGCTTGAGAAGTCGCACGCTGTGTTTTGCGTTTTCATTCTGTGAGTTTATATTCTCCTGCAGTCCTTGTGTTCCGCCATGGAGTGTGTTCAATTGGGTTTGAAGAAGTGAGTGTAAAAGATTTGTTGGTGGAGCGTTCAAGTCTTCTGTGCGTAGTGCGTCGTCTTTTATGGAGGGGCGGAGGGCAATCAAATTCCAAGAAAAGTAGTATGTGGGTGGAAGCTCTTGCTGGTGGAGACGGGCGCATGAGCTTCTTGAGTTTGAAATTGGCAGCCCACCATTTGCTGGCGGAGAAGGGCGCACAAGGTTCTAGAAACAAGTGCGCGAGGTTGTGGAGGTTGGCGGATAAGCATTTGCCAAAGGAGACGTTGCGTGAGCTGCTAGACTAAGGACGTGCGCAAAAGATTTGCTGTGGCGAAACTATGCGCAAACTTGACTCAAGAGGTGAGTGTTTCTTGAACATTCTTCCGCCGACCTTCATTGTTTCAGTTTTTTATTTCCATTCACACTGGCTTAATTTCTAGGGATTTAGAACTACTGATTGAAGTGCACGGCGTTAGTCTTCATATATTCAGGCTCCTATCCTTCCACCTTCTAGCAGGCAGCCCTTCCTGATTTAGTTTCTGCGTTTACATTATTTGAATGTTCTCAAGTTCTCAATTCATGTAGTCAGGCATGGCATTGCTTGTTTTCAACTCAATAGGCAAGTTCTGAAATTTTTAGTATTGTGACTTTTCAATTTGGCCTGAATGTATCGACATTCAACGTAGAAATTGCAATTTTCTATTAAATGTGATCACGCTTGAATGCTTGTAGTGGGGTGCAGTACGATAGTCTAATGCATCTGGAAAATTTAGTCTTGCTGTCAAAAATCTCATCCATTTGGCATGTCCACCCCAAACAAATCTTAACACTCTGTTGTATTGATTGGATTGTATGATGTTTTTTTGGCATCAAGCAATATTTTTACAGTTCTACTACATTCCGAACTTGTACAAGTTGTCGATACGATGGCAGAGGGCTCATTTGAGTGTACAAGAGAGCAAGTAGATTAAAACAACCCATAAGTTTCTAAAGGCAATCCTCATTTCCTTTTTGTGCATGCAATGCCAAGCTTTAGAACAGTGGAATTAAAATTAAGGTGAACAATGTTGCTGTTATCCTGTGATTTAGGATACTCTGCACTCTCATTAGTCATTGTTACAAACCTGTCAAGAATTGCGGTAGTGCAAATCAATAGAAGAATATACAATAATTAGTACCCAACCTTATCATCATGCTTTGTGCCTCTTAACCGCGCATCATGCCCCTAATCCTGTGTGTCGTGAGATCCCCTAATTCTCCAATTTGCAGTCAATTGCTAGTGCAAATCATTGTGAGATATCATGATAGATAACAATTTCAAAAGATTAGAGAACAGTCCATTGTGGGATCCCCCAATTTTGGCACACAAAATAGCCTAATTATGTTTTGAGGATTGATTTTGTTGGATTAGAAAGCGCCCCATCGTGAAATCCCCCAATGAAATATCGTAGAGACACCAAGGAAATGCACCCCAAGCTTTAGGTGCCAATCAGGAAGTAAGGAAATCCCACATCGTGGGATTGCACGATGCACCTAGGGTTGTCTTCTCCAACATCGCAACAAGTGCAATAACTAGACGTCACACGACGTCTAGTAGACCCATTGCGACGTCCAATAAGGTCAAAATTACCTTTGACTTTCCTAAAAGTTATCCCCTTTGACTTATGCCACCTGGACGCAAGTGGCATCTACATGGCACATTTGGGGGCGCATGTGTATGTGGCAAGTGCGGGTGCAGGGCGAACGTGGATTCGGCGACCTTGGATAGGCGATTGCGGATATAGGGCGACCGCGGATAAGGTGAACACGGGTAGGCGACTGCTGTTTAGGCGACCGCGCGTGTGGGGCTGGGTGGGCGATCGCATGTCGGGGTGAATAGATTTTGGCAACTACAAGTGGGCAAGGATAACCCAAAGTCACCCACTACAACCCGCACTCGCCCTCCCAAGACTCAAGATTGTGTTTCTTCAACCCAAGGTTGCCTTCTATTACACCAAGTTGCCCAATTTGGACCCGCAGTCGCCTACTTGGTGCTTGAGGTCGCCTTTCTTATACCTGAGTTCGCGCGTCCGGACCCAAAGTCACCTGTCAGACCTGAGGTCGCCGGTGACAAACCCACACGCGCCTAGCTGATCTGAGGTCGCCTTACGCGCGATTGCTTCATTTGCACGTGCCCTTCGTAACCTGAGTTTGCACCACCTATAAGTTCACTCGCCCATGCAGTATTTGTCAACTTTTTTCAACATTGAGGCTTTCGGTCTTGCATCCTTACGTGGCTGCATTTGTTACCTTCAAGTTGAATATTCACTACTTCTTGAGTTCTTTCATGCCATTTATTATTGCGAATATTGTTTCTTCAACAAATCCAATGGCTGCTGCATAAGACAGTGATGGGTCAGTTCCTCTTCCGCACACTTCATACAACACTCCTGGTGTTGTCAAGAAGGCTGTCAAAGATAAGGGTCGAAAGGGCAAAGGCACCACTCACCAAAAGTGATGGCATGTGCTGAATTGTGCGGATTACCTTGCTTTTAAAGGCTGGAATGAAGAGGAAGGGCCATGGACAATGCAAATCTGCAAAGATTACATTGAATGGTGCCACATTGGAAAGTTCTTTCTAGCATGGCGCCATCATCACAACCGGCATACCAATAAGGCAAACCTGAAGTACTGTGAAAGTCCAACTTTTGTTCAAAAATGCATGGAATTGTACCAGGTTTTCTACAAAATCCCTTTTGTAGATAGGAATGAGGTCCCTCTATTCATTGCCAGAGGAGCATATGCTGAAGTGGCCTTGAATGAAGAGGTTGATTGGTGCACAATAAAAGAAAGTCTGTACGTAGTACGTCTAGAAGTTGGTGTCATACCAAAAGGGATCCTGACATTCCCATAGGGTAGTTTAGACCCAATTCATAGTGATTATTGAAACACGGAAATTCTTGAAGTCCACACTGAGGAATCAAAACCAGATGAGGATTCCAATGGCACGCGAGCCCCAAGAGTAGTACAAGTTAGGGAGCAACCTGTCCCGTCCACCAAGGTTCAAGTTCAAAATGTCAAGGTTGCTTCATCATCATGGGGATGGAGAATAAAGCATCCCCCGAAGGTGCGGCGTTCCACCAACCAAATTGGACCTGCATCACCTTCAATGACCCTTCTGCAACCATCGTTGGCACCACCGGATGCAAGCAACGTTTTTGACTTTGGCCCCAACAACGACACACCTATGAAAGCAGTTGTCCATGCTCCCATTCCTCAATCACAAGCACCTATCGCTAACAACACTATAGCTCTATGTAAGGCCTTTGATCTCTTGAAGGCCAAAGACACAACAATTGCTTAATTGCAATTGGATATCCAAAAACTGCGATCTGATTGCAATAAAAAAAATGCTATTATTTCTCAACAGTCCAAAGAATTACAATGCCTACGAGAGAAGGAGAGTGAGACGTTGACTTTGTTAGACATGGACAATGCTTTTGCCAAGCACGATCCACATCAATTGGACAAGGTTGTAGGGGATCTCACAAGCGACGTCCTTCACCATTCACCTCCTACCAAGCGTATCAAGCGTTCTTCACTTCTTCTAAACGTGCCTCTTGCTACCATCACGGAAGACAATACAGCTGCCATGAGTGCTCAACTCCAAGGGACCCAAGATTCACTTTCATTTCTTGCAATTCAACATCCCGTACTGTCCATCTTGAAGAAACTAGGTCTTTACAAGGAAAACAATATACTCACCATGCAATAGGCACAATTGGCGGCCATATATTATCATTGGAAAGTCGCGTACATTCTTTCAGTGGATAGATCACAACAAATTGCTCAAGAGTTGGATAAAGTTTCAAAAAACTTTATTGCAATTGTGTTGTCGCACAGTCCAGGCGTAAGTATCCTTAACACAAAGATGTGCTAAAATAACACAAAATATCATCCCAGGAAATTCTAGGTGTTATTGCAAACTAAGGCTATCTGGATATCTCTCCAAAACAAAATCCCAAGCAATGTATAACTCAATTACTTTACTTTTTCTCCTTCCAGGTAACACTACCTTCCAGAATCCAATCCAGATTCGTCCTTATCCGGGATCCAGTAATTCTCAATTGAAATTCTGGTTTTTTTGTACCCTTGTTTTATCGTCAAGGTGTCCACTATTGGTCTTTTAGAGGGGTAGGGACTCACTACTCATAGTTAAAACACTCACACACACAAATACACAAACAACTCTCTTCCGGATTTGTGGCAGGGAAGAGGCAGACAGTAATCCTCATAGCTCTCCGGATGAATTTTTTCAGAAAATAGGTTATTCAGAATCCACTTTCTACTCCTTCACTACAACGACAGATCAAGCACGCAGAACCGTTAGTGACACTTCTGTTCAAGACTCTCAGATTGATCCAGCAGCTGGCAGGCCTTCCAGTGGTGGGGAATATTCCGCTGGCGGTTGCTTATCTCCGCACAAAGCCCCTTCTAGGTTCCGAACGCGCATCCACTCCATTCTTCCGGATCACTATTCCAGCGGTTTAAAGACGCGGTGCACTAATCCTCTTTCACAGATCTAGAACTCTCACAAATGCCGACTACCGATTACACCCAACTGACTTAGATCCGGACTCCTCCTCACCCGTCTTCCTCACACTTCAACACTCTTACAAATACTCTTACTCATGCACATAGCCAGATCCAAAAATATCCACAAGGGATCTCAGATTAAAGAAAGCAAAAGAACATAATCAAAATGCACTTTAATGGGCTGGAATGGAAAGAGAGGGCAACAAGCTTGCCCTCCCTTTAAAACCCAAACTAAAAAGCAAAAAAGCAAAAAGGGCACACCCGGAAATCAGGGGGGCCAATCAAATTAACATCCGAGATAACCGGAAATCTATGCCGGCGGCCTCATAAGAATCCGGAATTGGGTCCCACCTCCAAAAAACCTGAGGCAAAATGAATTCAAAAATCAAACACAAATAACTATCAAACTAACTACTTCCTCCTCGATTTCTTCACGCTGCTCCTTGCCTTAGTCGGTGGTGACTTCACTGGCGTGCTTTTGGTCTGTGCCCGGGTGATGATTGTGCGCCCTTGAGGCGGAGTAGCCTTGTCCTCCAACTCCCTTCCGGTCTCCCATTCTTCTTCCTCATCTTCTGAAATCTCCAACGGAAATTTATTGCCCTTGGACGGAGAAGCCTGCTGCATGTGGGTGAACTTCTCCAGATAGCTCTGAGCCGGATTCTTGATGGCCCCCAAAGGTCCGGCCAGGCTACAACAAACCACGGACTATGGTGTAGCAAAGAGTGCAGCTCCAGTTGGTCGGGCCGGCTCACCTGTAAGAAAGGAGAGTCTCGTACCTGGAATCAAGTCTCTTGCCTTTTCTGGTGTTGAAGCTTTCGGCACTGTCACAACAGCTGCTCCCGTCCTCGCCAGAACAGATGTTCCGGTTCCCTCTTTTCCGGACATCAGGGGCATATTGGTATCATTGATCAGCATATCCTGTCGCCTTACTGGCTTCTCTTCTAGTACTACTTCTTTGGTTGGAGTTTGCAAGTATTTCTGGGCATCCACAACCTCCGAAAAACCTTCAAAATCCAACTCTCTGCCCAGGTCAAGTTGCCCCAACATGTGTTGCATCCCCGCCAACACTTTCTCCATTCGGGCTTGGTGGTTGATGAACACCCTCAACACATTCGGTTCAGAAGGGTGAGCTTTGTCCATGAGCTTGTCGGTGAAAAGCCAAGCTCTTAACACCTGCTCCGCCTGAGCTGCCGCCAAAGGTGACAGATTTCGGACGAGGTTGGAAGCGTCTGCTTCTTTTGTCCTTACCACTTCTAGCTCGCTCTCTATCTGAGCTATCCGAGATCTGAGACCCATCTTGTCCTGCTGCAGATTCCGGATGCGGAGCTCCTGGGCCTTTAGTGTCCCTGGATCCATCTTTTTACGGATTGCATCAACTATCTGCTCTGGGCAATTCACTTCCAAGAGTGTCATAGTTCCGCTGATGTATTCCACCATCTCATTGTGGATCAACCAACACTTGTCAGCTTACTTATGTCCACGAGCCCAGAACTCCTTCATGTATTCATTTTTCGGATACTCCAGTTGCGGTTTGTCATCCGTAATCACCTACTTGCCTCGTATAGCTTGATCCATGGATTTCCATCTTCTGATCCACTTATGCGTCAAGGGTGGCTTCTTCGATTCCTCCTCTTTGGATTCTCCTTGGATGGGTTGGTCCGGTTGGACTTCTTCCGTAAACCCGTATTTTAGGACCTCCTCTCTATGGACGTAGGCATGCATCTTCAGTTCATTCAAAAACACCTGCTGATGGTAGAGGTGGAAAAAATTTGGATTTAGCGGGGTGGCTTTTCTGAAAGTTGCATGCGCAACTAACTTGGAGACTACGTCCGTGATAAGTCTACCCGAGTTCACCGGTCTGCCTTTTATTGCTCCAAATATGGTGCTTGCAACTAAAGCCGTAACTCGAGTCGGCTTCTCTGGATATAGAATCAGAATGAGAAACTCTAGAATCCGGCTATACCTAACCTTGATACAATCATGAATATTGTATCCCTCCTTACTGTGCACCAGACCTCGAAACTTAGTCTGCCCGGTTCTATCATTATGAGGAGCTAACCCAAATTTGGCTTTCTAGAATGAATATACCTCCGCCCATATGTCCTTTGTCTAGAGCATGGGTTGGCCTCTCATAGTCAATTGATATTGATTTGGAACTCCCACTACAAGTTCCGTGATGATCTCATCATTTTTCAAACTCCAGAGGCGCCGTAACAATCCGGTGCATCCTATCATTTCTAAGTCCTCTTCCAGGCACTTCCGGGCTTCCGGATCCTTAGGAACCACCGGAGACATCATTTGGGCCAGCCCTGCCATAGCTTATCGACTTGCTAATTCAGTGCAATTGGCACCGACCTCACCGATCTCTCCTTAGCATGGTCCTAACTCACCACACTTTCACTTTCTAAGCGCATGCCACAAGTACAAGAAGAAAGAGAGAAAAAAAACGGGAGCTGAGCCCTTAAGTGCCCGACGCTTGGCCAACAATTTCCCCAAGGAAACCGGTATGAGACCATTCCTATAACGGTGCTTTAGGGGATCTAGGCCGGAAGGTTACCAATCGTAGGCTTTCTGGATCCGTCTTCCGTCTTATGGCTTCCGTCTATCACCAGAATATTTATCCGGTTTAGAAGTTCTAGCAATCTAGGTATCAGCTATTTCTAATTGCTTTGTAGTTGATCTGGATTCTTAGATACTAATAACAAATTCAAAAAAATTAGACTATTCTAACGCAGTGTTATCCTATTTCCTATCTATTGGAGTTTCCGTATTACCACAAAATGCTCCAAAATGGGAGAACAGACTCACATCCATTGCTGAAAAACATGTTTTCTAGTGACATGCCCACATTGGAGTTGCTTGGAAAAACTACCGTAAATTGAAAAGAAATGGGTTGGGACCATGAGAATCAAAAGTCTAGCCACTTGATAGAGGACGAACAACAGCTCTTGTGGCCAAAGATTGCACCTTTTGTCTTGGATGACACCAAATGCCCCATATGTCTAGACCCACTTGGCCCTGAAGGAGGGTGGGCACTTAAATCTTGTAGACACATGTACCATCTACAATGTCTCATCACACAATGTTTGATTAGACGATGTTGCGTAATATGTTTAGCATCATTCCATGATCGGTTGTATGCATTATTCAACTTGATGACTTACATGCCACCTTCCTGGGAGCACACTCTCAACATGACAACAAATTCTAAACTCTAGGGGCAAGACTTGCTTTGGAGTTGGCGACAAGGGCTACATGATCAAGAACCTAGAAATTTGAGCTCCCAACTGAACTGGGAGACAGATCCCAAAGAAATTGCGACAGTTGCACCGAGGCTGATGGCAGCAGGTCCACAACATGAAGGGAAGAGGTCATTCTTCTTCCAATGCCTCGAAGGTTATTTTGATAAAGGCTCTGCAACTTTCAAGTGGGGTCCTCATCCACATGGTCATCGATGGGATTTAGACAAGAAGTGGGTGGCCAATCAAGATGAGAATGCCTTTGTCGAAGACTTGACTAGTATGGCTTACCTAAACTCTACATATGGACCTTACTACCAAAGTCAAGCACTCGACTATCTTTTGGAAGCATACTCTTTGCAGACAATGAGAACCCTCCAAGCTCTGAAGGTCTCCAATGTCTTAGAATCCATTTTGAACTTGAATGGACCAGCATCACAAACTCGTGCAAAGCGCACGCTTGGGGTTGGAGAGTCATCCAAATACGAACGTGGCAAAAGAAGCGGTTTAGTAAACAATAAAATTGTTATCAACTAATTGTTTGCAAGAATCGTTCACTTGCAGATTAGTTTTGCGTAATAACAGAAATCCAAAGTGGCTCAATAATATAGGGTCATAGAATATCCATATTTGCCTAGTTGAGTAGTATGTATTGCTTTAGTTTTCCTTTTACATTCCACTTCTATGGCTTTGTATTTCAATTTTGTACTTATGCAAAGCAGTTTTATAATGCTTTGATATTATATAATAATTTATAATGCTTTGATTTTGTATAATAAATACTACCTGTATTGCTTCACATGATTGTGCATTTGTGTGTTAATATATTCGTTGAGAAAGAAATCAGTGTTCTTATTCTTTTTCCAGAACTTATCAACTGTAATAGACTAATAATAACAGAAGGAAAGGCCTTTCTATTCCCATCATCCCATGTAGTTATAGAAAAGTTAACTTCCAAGACATGAAGCCAAACTAAGTAAACAGTGCGTGTTCTTCCCATTCTTGATTTTTTGTACAGGAAAGAAGAAATGGTCCAAAAAATGAAAGGATTTTATTTCAAAAATATATACATTGGAACGTAATAATGGGATAAAATACGTGTTATTCTTTTTATCAAGCAAAGTCTCCACAATTCTTTAAAAAAATTAATAAATATAGGAACATAATAATGCAAAAAAATGGATGCGACACTCCTTTTGGGGGGGATCCAAGAAAGTTTCAACTGTTTTCTCTAAAATTAATGACTCTTGCAGTTTTATTAAAAATCCACAAGAAATTGAATCACTTTAGAAAATGAAATTCTTTCTTATTAAAATAATTCATACATGAAGAAAGACAATGAAGAACAATATGATTCTTCTAAAATAAGTAGAAGAACATAATAATGAAAGAAAATTAGTGCTCTTCTGCTTATCAATAAATAACCCTTCACAAATAAAAAAATCCAAAAGGATTCTTATTCTTATTAAAAAAAAGGATTTGGATAGTACTAAATGGAAATGACTATTTTTTATGTATGAATAAATAACATTCATTCATAAAAGAAAACAATGAAGACAATTTGCCTTCCAAATACAAATTCAATCAAACATAATATTGACAATAGTGAAACAAAATGGGTAATCTTCTGATACAACTATACAAGAAATACTTATTCACAAATCTAAAAATGGAATGGAGTTAAAGCCTTCATTTTTTTGCCAACAAAATTTGAAAATAGTATTAAAAATTGGAAAGAATGTTCATTGTTTGAAAAAAAAGAATTGGAACCTCCAAGAAAAATAAATAGCAAATTAGCAATAGCATTTGATTTTAAAAAAAACTGGAACATAATAACATAATAATGAAAGGAAGTGATAGTGAGTGCATTTCTTTTTATGTGCACAGGAAGTCAGGAATTGACTACAATTATTTAAAAAAGTAATACGAATTTTTTTTTTGGTTTGAATATTGGAAACATAATAGCCTCTAAGTAAGTCCTTTTGGGAATAAAGAAAAAATAAAAAGAAGGTTGTCATTCTTAAAGATATGTATATCAAAACCTATTGACAAAAGAAAACAGGTGTTTTCCTTCTGATATTGTAAATTTTACTTCAACTATCAAAAAATGAACAACAATTTAGGGTTTTAGGAAGAAAAAAAAATATAATAAGAAATACAAATGAGTATCTTTTGCTCATGAATTTCATTATCCTAAACTTGTAAACAAATAAGGCTATTTTCCTGCCAAAAAAACTGAAAATAGCCAATTCCATAGCAAAGACTACCAAAAAGTTGGAATTTTCTTCTTCTTTTCATACCTAAGCGGAGGATCTTACATGTAAGTCGTATGACAATAAGTGGAAATATTTAAGAATTTCAAACTGCATGAATTGCAAGATATTTCCGTTTGAACTACATGTGAGGTGGTTCTCTAGCATATTGTGGGACTAAATTTTTTGAATTTGAACATTATGCACTTTAATTTCATGCACTACAAAGTTCTGACCTTTAAATCTCTATATTTTTTAGGGGAGAATTGAGTTGAGAGTCTACCAAGAAAAAGATAAAATAAAAATTATTTTCATTATTAAAAAATTATTAAAAACAAGTAGCCAAGTAGATACAAGATAGAAGGATAATATGGATTTTTGATGTCCATTATATTGAATTATAGTTCAGTAATTCTAGTGGTGAGATTATTCTAGCACAAAAACTATACCACGTGGACCTATTTTATTTTATTTTTTGTAAAAATTACATTCATAAATGAATCCTACACATTTTTTTATTCAAAAGATGCTCTAAGTGCCCAAATAATAAGATTGTCCACAATTTTTTTAGAACAAATCTAAATGGAATGAATCAAACCTTTTCAGTTAAAAAGAAATATACTGTATGGTAAAAAAAAAAAAAAAATGCAAAATTTTGTTGGCTGCCCCTTCTCTCCTATTTTGAGCTTTTTGGGGAAAAACTTCTGTTTACAGTAGAGGATGATAAAAAAATGAAATTTCCAAAGAGATTATCAATTCTCCTATCTTCAAAAAAAGTTGTAAAAAGTGATCACGAGAAGAACTCAGCCCGTATGTACCTGCTTAAATTGCCAAATGTCCTCTGAATGGATAATGGTCCTTTTGGGTTTATTTAGGAAAAAAATAGATAGCGTATTCATGATTTTGACAAAAATCTAGTATTAGAATGCAAGAGAATGCGTGCTCTTCGTTTTAGCTCTTATGATAGATATCCAAAACAATTTTGTGTAAATTAACAAATGTTCTTATTTTATCGTATAAAAGAAAACAACCTCTAATAAGGACAAAAAAAATGGGTCCTTTTATTTTCAACAAAAGAAAGGTTGAAAAATAAAATCACTTAATCTAGGATATTTTTTTATTTTAACATAAAATTCAAAGACAATAAATTAGAAGCGTTCTTATAATATTTGTGCATTAAAGATTCCCACCCTTATTTTTGGCCACCACTATCTTTTTTTTTATAAAATAAATATTCTATGACCAAAAAAATTATGACATTTTACATTCTCATAAAGGAAATAGTTAAGGATACTAATCCTTTAACTTCTACAAAACTAACATGCATTTCTAGAGTATTGACTACATAGACATTTTGGGCACAATAAATGTCACTACAAATTTCTATATTTGGGCCCAAATTTAATTAAAAGAAGTAGACGAGGAATCACTGTAAGGCCCAACAATTTTTATATCTTCTCAGTATAAAATTACCAAGCTATCCCATAATATATAGTTTTTTACTTTGATTTTGAACTTGGACAGCTGGCGTAGATTTAAATAATTCACTTTTTTCATAAACAAAAAGTAGCAAAACTATTTTCTAGAGTGTTATTCATAGAGACTTTTGAGTCAATCAATTTTCATGAAATCAATGAATCTAACGTTAGAGACATTCAACTCTATAAACATCAATTACTAAATCTGTATTCAAAAATATATTTTAAAGTCCTTTATTTAAGTCAAGTTCCAAAATCTTTGAAGAAAATAGAAACCTTAGGTGTAGATTGTTCATTACAACATTGCCACTACTAGAATTGGGCTTTTTTATTTCATATATATATTCTTAACAGTTCAATATTTCAAATCATGTTCATTCTTTCTTTGTACTCACTATTTCTTTCCTATATCTTGTACAAATCCAACTGATGTGAAATATCTCAAGCATGACGTCCATTTGTCTAAGAAAAACAATCCAAAGAAGCATTACCATTATGTACATTTTTCCATAGAAAAACAAGCTTCTGTAATGCAATTGCCAAGTTTTTTTTGGGGCCCTCAAAAAGGTTTATTTCATTTGAATGCTTATAAATTGCAATCCTTGCAGTGGAAACTTTTGATATTTTGTAACAAATGGGATCAAGACAGCATAGTACTAAGTCCAAACGTTACATATGTTGAAAAAATATTTTTTAGAAGAAAATTAGTACTTCTTAAGAAAATGGGAGGTTCCAAATTGCATCGATGAAAACATAGTTATAGAACAGTGCAGAGGTTAACGATGTATTCTAGTACTAATGTGTTGAAATATCATGGTGCTTTTTCACATCCTTATGGGATTATAAGGACATAAGCCAATTTCAAAGTCATTATATACATGGTAGTTCAGGGGCACTTTTGAAAGTAAAAACAAAATATTTCATATTTATTCAAAGTAAGGGACATCAAAAAAAGGTGCCCAAATCGGAAAATTTGCACTGGGTTAGTAACAATAATCCCTCATGCTTCCACTAATGCTGAGATAGTCGCTTTCTTCTGGCTCCTTTCCCATCTGCTCTAGCTCTTTTGGTAGTGCACCTCTAGTAGCTTTGCTCCACGCCATCCAATCCTTATTAAAACGACGTTTGGTACTCAGTTTATGATACTCCTCTAGAAGCACTTCATTTTTTTTCTTGTGCAGCTTCACCAACTTCCAAAGATTTGCTAATTCTTTGGGCTGCTACCATATCCTGGAGCCATAGCCAAATCGTCTAGCTGCAACAAATGTTCTATAGCAGTTGTATATAACTCTTTTTCTTTTAAAGCTACTTGCACATCCAAGCTTTGCCTTTCATACTGTAGCCTCAAACAATCACGTTCCAAGATTTCAAGTTTCGGCTCATACATTGCGACATCATCCATCATGTAAGCGCGCCCATCAATGATCTTGTTAAATAATTATCTTTACTTTTCTTCAAAGCAACCAAGTACTTATCGTTTGTAGCTACCTCTTTCTTTACAATCTCTAACTTCCACTTATATGATAACACATACTCTCGAGTGCCTTCATCTGAAAGTTCTTGTTCTTTCAATACTTTCAGTTCCGCAGTCACTTCCCATAAATATGTTCTTGCGCTTGCAATCTTACCGCCCAACATCTCCACATCGTCATCTAAATCATTCTCACTCTTAATGCCACTATGTGGGCTCTAAATTACCCACCCTTGGTAATGGAGCGAACACAATCCGGTTCTAGCCTTTTGTCCACTTTTAATTTAAGAGGGTGTTGCGAGCTCGGTCCACTATGCCTTCCAAGTAGTGGAACTTGCTAATGTTTCCTAGTTTCGTGGATGGCAGTAGTTGTAGCTATGATGAGTTGTGCACGTGTCTACTAACTAGTTGCTGACCCAAGAGGGCAGCCTGGATAAATAAAGGGCAAAAACAGCCTATTTGGATGCTGTTTCTAACCTATGTCCCTTCCATGGTGCTTTCCCTTGTGATTTTCCACTCGTTGACTGTCCCAATTGCTTGGTGATTTTAACCTTCTACATGAACTTCTATGATTGAACCTTGGATTTATTCTAATATTCTACCGTGATGTTAAGTTTTTTACTTCTACTTTAATTTTACTTCTAGATTTTTACTTTTAACTTCAAAATTTTACTTCCAACTTTCGACTCTACTTTCTAACTTCAAAATATTATCCTAACTTTCTACCTTCTAAGTTTTAACCCCTAGGTATTACTCTAGATTTTTTACTCCTAAGTTACCTTTATGTTTTAACTTCTAAAATTACTTCTAATTTTTTAACCTCTAAATGTTACTCTAGATTTTGACTCCTAAATTACTTCTAAATTTTAACTCCTAAATCTATCGTCTAAATGTTACTCTAACCTTTCTTAACCTCTAATTTTAAATTCTAAATTTGTGCTTCCTAAATCTAATTCTAGATTTTAACCTCTACACTAAACTTCCACAGTTTACGTCCTAATTCATGCTTAATTTTCACCTCTAAGTTAAACTTCAAATTAACCCTCTAATTCTAATTCTAAATCCTGATTCCTAATGTAAATGCCCCGGATTAGCTTTAATTGGACTTTTAACTCTTGATTTCTTCCTAATTTCCACTTTCCAAACCTAATTCTAGATTGTTGACTCCTAAATTAATGCTAATTCCTATTTTGAACTCCAGTCCTAAGTTGTTCTATTGTTTTTTAAAACAAAGTTTACTAAAAATTTTCCCTTTTGAATCGCTTGACTTAACTTAGCGTGGTTGATCCAAAGCCAAATTTTTAGTGTAATATGTTTCCGGAAACCCTTAATTCTAATCTATGAGCTTTTGAATCTAAACCTTTAATTCTTGCTAATCTTTGCTAATTATCTTGGATTAAAGCCTAACTGAGAAAATCACAAACTAATTTGGAAAAAATACCAAGGATTAGTTCAAATGGCTTACCTCATCACTGTCGGTATTGGAGACGACGTCGTCCACATGCTCATACGTATCCCTGTCCATGATGATTTGTTGGCTTTGTTTTCTCCCAAAGCTCACTGCTTAATTTTTGAAAGAAATGTTACACCCTAACTACTTTCCTTTTCTTTTCTTCCTCCTATTTTCTTCTACCTTGGGACTATTCCACCAAACGTTTTATGAGGCCTTACACTACCAACTTTGACAACTTATGCAACATCAATGTGTCTACTATTCTCTTACAAAGTTCTTACGTCGTCATACCCCCCATCCTCCTCTAACAGCTACCAAGGCCTCTTTTTAGATTTTCTCCTATTCCTCCTAGCCTTTCTAAGTAGCCTACTATTTATTGTCTCTTTCCTTTCCTCCTATTTAGCCTCCTACCTCCCTACTCTCCATCCATTGTGTGTAAGTGTGAGAGTGAGGCTACTTTTGTATGCAGGTATGGTGGTGCTCCGCTCTTTTCTCCCTCCTCTTTTTTGTATTTTGTTACCCTAATCTTACTCCAACCCTAGCTAGCAATAGGTTAGTCCAACATTCTTTTGTTGTTTTTTTGGTTTGTTTTAGTTTGAACGAGTTCCAAAAAAACAATAAAAATCGGAACTAAAAAAAAAAAGTTCAAAGTGGGGGAGCCCAATCTAGGGCCCAGTTGGCTGGCTGCCAAGTCGCCTAGCCTACCTGCCTGCCTCTCGGCCGGCTAGCCTTCCGGTTGGTTGGTTGGCTAGGAAATCAGTTTATATTTTTTCTTGTTTCTGTATGCTGGACTAATGCTAGATTGATGCTAGTTTTGGATGCTGGATTGATGCTAGTTCTGGATGCTGGATTGATGCTAGTTCTGGATGCTGGATTGATGCTGGACTGGCTAGCTAAGGGAAAACTGGATTATTGCTAACTAAGGAAAACTGGATTTTTTGCTAACTAAGGAAAAACTAGATCTTTGCTAACTAAGAGAAACTAGGGGAAATACACTTGGAGAAATTAAACTTGGGGAACAACTAAACTAACTAAAATCTTAGGGAACAACTAAATTTACTAGACGCAAAAAGAAATCTACATATCTTGGAGGCTAAACTTTGGACGTTTCTCCAAAGGTGTTGGAAATTAGACTTTGGAACTAAACACCTGGGAAGTTCAAAGCTTCGCCGCTAAGTTGGGATTAACACCAACTTTAGGATTTGGTGGCACTCCGGGGGTTCAAAGCTCCACCGCCTAAACTTTTAACACACACTTTAGAACTTCAACCTTGTCACTAGTTCAAAGCTTCGCTGTATCCAAGGGAGGTCCACACAATGAGAGAGTCTTTAGAAGAGGGAAAGAAACAAGACTTTTAAAGGAAACACACATAGGGTCAAAGCTTCGCCGTCCCATGGGGGGGTCTACTTAACAAGAGGCACGTTAGAAGAAGGTTTGAAATAAACTTAGGAAACATACACAAAGGAGGTTCAAAGCTTTGACATCCCGTAGGGGGGTCCATTCAATAAGAGGTACGTTAGAAGAAGTTAAGAACTTGACTCAAGAGAACACGTGAGTTAATATAACGAGGTAAAGCAAATGACTCAAACTCTAAAGGCCCCCTATGGCGGCATATGCCAAGGCACGGAAGAGGGTGGCTTTCGGATTAGTAGAAAACACAAAAGACCCTCAAGACACAAGGGTTAGTTCATAAGAGTATAAAAAACACAAGAGAAAACGCATAAGGAGTATACAAGGCAAGATAGAAGGACCCCCAAGGACCTTCAAAGCTTGAAAAACAACAACAAAAGGAGCCAAAAGTGCTTCAAAAACACCGTAGAGTTTTTTTGGCTTCAAACGCCAAAATTTCCAATATGACCTAAATACATGGACCCAAAAACAAGTATGGGGGTGATTTTAGAGAGGGAAGTGGAGTCCTTTTATAGGTTTCCAAGGGCTCACTCCCCCCCCCCCCCCCCCCCCCCTAAATTCCTACTAGTAACCTTATCAACTTGGATTTTCATCTTCATCCTCAAAGATTTTCATCCTAACCCTAGATTTTCACTTTCTACTATCTATGCTGGACCAACCTCCTAATTTTTGGAGATGAACTCCAAATGTCAAACAAACTGCACCATTGGATCCAGAACACCATTTCTAGTCCAAAAGCCCCCTACCTCTTGTATCAAGATCAAAATCCCAATATAAGCTAGCCTAGATTAAAAACCCAATCGTGATAAATTTCCAACTTTGGGGGGTTTCCTTTTTTGAGGAAAGTAACTAGCCTAGGGTCTCCAAAAGGTGAAAAGGAGTAGGAAAAGACTCCTTCTTGACGCTGTTTTGCCATCATGTGCCCCCGGAATGCTGGTCAACGTCGCGGGGATGTCGTGACGTAATTAATTCCCGAGGAATCTTGCCGGTTTGGATATCTTCTGCTATTGCAATGCCGCGAAACTTATAGGAACACATTATTAGCATAAATAAGCTACCCTAATTTTTAATGAGATTTTACAGCAACTTGGGTAATTTACAAGAAATTTCTGTTGGAGGTTAAAACGGTTGACCGTCCAAAAAAGGTTCTTTTGCCAGTTGGAAGATGCTGGGAGTTTTTGTGGAACCTCTTCGGGAGCCTCCCGAAAGATGTGGAGGTGCGTTTCCATACCTGGCACAATTGGTCAATGGAGACCTAAATCAGTCGTCTCCTCAAATTGTCGATGGAGCGGGAATCTTTTGCAGATGAGGAAACTTTGGCGAATCGATTTTGCCGTTGGACTTCTGGCATTGCATTTACCCCAAAACACCATCCTTATGCTCTAGATTCCTCCACAGCCCCGTCTTGAGTTTAGTGGCTCCTGCATGCTAACAATTGGATTTTCGAGAATTCATCGATCTAATAGGGAATTCAAAATCTAACCTAGGACCTAACATATGGATCACTGTGGATCCCTAGGACCAATCTAGACGTGAATCGCCACCTTCCAATGGGAATTAGCCATGCTGGGGCTATGTGACTAAGATCCCTTAAAACTCGCTATCTTGTGGTTCAGACTCTATTACTGGGCGAGGTTTGGAGATATTTTAAGTATAAAATAAAAAAGAGACCAAATACTATAATGGGTATGATACAACCCTATTTTGGTCCTACACTCTTTTTATGGCTTTTTGTATAATTTTACCTATTCTAAATTGCAAATCTTTTAAAAAGAAAATCTAGAATCCCAAGTGACAATTTGGGAGCTTACACACTGCGCTTGTGGAAATTGTTGTCCACTTCTATTTCCTCCACATCTTCTATACTTTAATTGGGAATGTCAAGTACAGTCTCAAGCTCCTCAATCTTTTTCTTTCCTTTCCTATCAACCTCTGCCTCCAAGCCCTTCTTATACTAATCCACAACAGCATATTCTTTGTCCTCACTTTGCCAATCATATCTGTCGTACTCATAGGTGTGGCTATCGGAGCTAGAACCATCCGACCACACTACCTCTTCATTAGGAATGCATAACTTCCTCGGCTTAGCTGATGCCAACTTCTTCTTGGCATCAAGTATGGCAGCTTCGATCAACATTGTTGCTTTGGTTGGACGGTTTTCTTTAGGGAGCTCCTTACAGTCCTCCAATCCACCTCCTTCTTCAATATACGCTCGGCATACAACATTTGGACAAGATACAAAGGAAAACTATCGTTTCGGAATGGCAAAGATTTCAAATTCACTCCAATCCATATCTCCAGGTATCTTTGTACAAAGTCTTTAGAGAGGCAGTATCCAAGATTTGCTTTGTTAGACTCCAAATGTAGCTTGTGACACTAGAGCGGAAACAGCTTGTTGATGTGGCACCAATCCACATATTTTATAATTGTTTTGTGGGTTCAAGGCTCCGATTCCCTTCTCCAAATCCCAAAAGCCTTAATCTTTTCATGCAAAAGGATAGCCACACGCTTCTTGTGGCTTTTCCCAGTTCTTTTTTGATCCTTATCGCAAAGCACCTTATTTTGGAGCCGAGTTAGTGATTCGGGTGACGTAGGCGGGAATGGTGGAGTCTCATCTTCCATAATGATCACTTTGTATCTAGAATGCTGCTCTAGATTTTTTGTCTAATGATCTAAGAATGAATCTGTACTACACGAAGAAGAAAATTCTAAAGCAATCGCAATTCACATTTACAAAAGTATAGTCATTTACCGTAACAAGATGTGAAATCAAGTTCAAACATGGAAAAGAATTTTTGGAAACAAGGTGGAAAGGAACAACATATCCCCCTTACAACTCAAGCCCCTAGCCCACGAGTATGCAGTCAGCCACTTCTAGGTGGATGACAGTCAGTACGCAGAGCCAGAAGTGGAGAATGCGGATTCAAGCAATCACTTTAATATCCAAAGTCGCAAAGGGGCAAGTACGGGTCTGCAGCGGGTGCGAGTGAGATCATTGAAGCGACCTCGGGTTCTTGGCAAACGTAGGTACATGACTTCTCATCCCAACTGCGGGTACTGGGCGAACGCGGGTATGGGTCCACGGCGACAGCGGGTACGGGTCCAATGCAATCTCAGGTCCTAGGCAAACACGGGTATGGGTCCAAGGCAACATCAGATACAGGTCCATGGCGACTCTATGTAGGATGCTTGTTTTTTTTTTCCATTTTTAATGAAGTGCCAAGGTGCCGATATTGAATGTTACAATGGTGCTCCAAATTTCAACATTCATCTACATATTGGATAGAAAATATCATATTAGCACATATCACCAGGGTTCTTTTTTAATTTTTTCAAAAGTGCCATAGTGGCGATATAAACTTTTGTAGTGGTGCTTCAAATTTCAACATTCATCCATACCAAATAGGAAATATACATATCATGTGTCTATAATTTGGTTTCCATCCAGAATCTGGCAATTTCATCCAGTATTTTTTTGTACTTTAAATTTTTAAGGGTGATTTCAACCAAGTTCTATGCCAATTTTTTTACCATTTTAGTGCCAGATTATTTTTTCTAGTGCAATAAAGCACCAAAAAGCCAAAAAAAAAGCTTTGTAGATCACATATATACTAATTCAATTTTCATTTCCATTTTGGCAATTTCATCCAAGATTTTGAATTTATTTGAAGTTTTCTGGCAATTTCGCACCTTTTCAGTACCATTTTTTTCTATAGGCGCAGTGCCAAGCCATAAAATTAAATCATAGTTTGCACCAGATCGCCAAAAAAAAAAACATTGGTTGGAAGTTGCCTAATCGGACAGATTTTTTAGGCGGAAGGAGACATATTCTGAATTTTCTATTTTATTTTATCAAAGGGGTTGGATTTTGATCAATATTTGTAGGCAAAACTCAAATCACTATAGTCAAACCTAAATTTTAAGAGGAATAGCACAAAGTGTTCAGATTTGCCTATTGTTGAAAAACTTACTATTTTGGAATAGGATTGGTATTTTCATTATTAGATCTTATGCATTTTTTTACAAATCAATAGAAACCACAATTTTGACCAATACGAAAAAAAAGCATATGCGGAAGATAGAGATTTTACTTGGAATCCATTTTTTAAATTATTTCATCAAAAGTCATTTTTAAGAAAAGGTAAAAATAATTCAATATCTTTTACCATACAGATGCTTTCTACCTTATGTGCTTCGTACTCTCTTCTTTGATGAAAACTTCAAATTAAGTTACAGAGCTTATATTTTGTAATACATTTGTATTTCTATCCTAATCCCTAGGGCTTTTAGGGATAACAGATGTCTGGAAAAATTAAATTGTATGAAAAAATAATTCAAAAATACATTTGATAAATTTATCAAAAAGATCAAAAAGGATTTGGGTACCTTTTTTAAAGCATGTTATACAAGTATGATACTTGTTGTTTGTACTTGTTTTAAATCTATTAGGAAAGTCTAGTCTCTCAATCATTTGTGGCATTTCAATAAATGTATATATATGTATGCTAGCCAGCTTCTATATGTATACATATTTAACCCCTAAAGGCGGAAGGTTAGTTTTCTTCCCAAACACACAAAGAACTACCATTTTCACCACAAAGATTAAGAAAATTTGAAAAGTGTTTTTTGGCCACATCTAACTGTAGGATCTTACACCTAACTACTATGAGAATGTTTGTAAATAATTTCAAAATTTTTGACCACCTTGATTGCAAGAAACCTGCGATTAATAAAGAGTCGTAAGGCATTTTCTACTCAAAATTGCCGTTTCTATAGCAAAGGGCTATAAAAATTTCTAAATTTATTTTTTACATATTTAACCATTGGATCTTACATTGCACTAGTGTAAGAATATGTGAAAGAAATTTCAAAAACTTTGACAATCTCGATTAAAAGATATTTGCATTTAAACCTAAGGAACCAAGTTTTTTTGCACCTTGTTCAACTACATTTTACGGCTTTGAACCTTCTCAACTTAAAAATTTTAGTTTCTAATTTTATATGATCAAGAATTGAGTTAAGAATCTAGGAAAAAAATTCAAAAAAAAATCATTTAGTTCTCACTCATTAAAAATTTGTGAAGTAGAAGTAGGTTCAAGATTGAGAAAAAATGAAATCATTAATAGCTCTAAGATAGGGTTGAAATATACTAATCTCAATGGTGATATTGTTCTAGCATGAAATCTTAACCTTGCAAAACTTTTTTGGAAGTAAATTGTCAAATTTGAGTTTAGAAAGGACTTCCAGTCATTCCAGAAGTTGTCTTTTCAAGAAGATGCTGTAATTGCCCCAAAACTCAGAGTGTTCATAATCTTTATTGTATAGAATTGAGTTCAACATGTAGGGGGGAAAAAAATCCAAATAAACTTCATTTTAATTATTCCATAAATTATTAAGTAGGAGTAGGTACAAGAAAAATCTAAAATATTAATATCTTTTATATGGAGTTTGAAGTAGCACTAATCCTAGTGGCAAGATTGTTCTACCCCCAAAATTAACCTTGTGGACCCTTTTTTTTTTAAATTGTAAAAATGGCATTCAGAAAAAGAATTTTACAACTCTGCAAGTTTTTTTTCTTTAGGAAGATGCTCTAAGTGACCAAAAAACAAGATTGTCCATAACTTGATAATAAAAAATTCAAATGAAATGAATCAAAGCTTTTTAAAAGCCAAAAAAATATCTATAAGAAAAGAAAATTTAAAGACTGAAAAAAAGTTCAAAGTTCCATATAGAATTCTTATTCTATTTCAAGTTTGACAACCAAAATCAACACAGTGTGCCCACAATATTTAATAACTTTTTTACCCTTGAAATTGACAAATTAGAAACTTCCCAATGAATAATTCTAAGAAACCGTGATGGTACAAGTCATTTGAAATTATAAACACTCATGGTACAAATAGCATTGGCATTTTGGCCTTGAGGACTCATGATTCAAACATCTTTTTTTTATAGGTTTCACAAGGCCATGATCTCTTAGAACAACAATTTCACCGTGGATACTAGCTACTACCGTGGCAATTTCCCTTCAATCCTAAATTTACTTCTACAATTGTATAAAACAATTATATAAGGGATGAAAAATAACTAATTTTTTTTTTCCTGATTTCTAATCACAATTCTTGGTGAATGGAAAATAACAAT
Source organism: Neckera pumila (assembly GCA_963969595.1). Lineage (NCBI taxonomy): Eukaryota > Viridiplantae > Streptophyta > Bryopsida > Hypnales > Neckeraceae > Neckera > Neckera pumila. The sequence continues at coordinate 7,498,247 of OZ018418.1, forward strand.
TCTTTGAATTTTGGATGTCTTTCCTTTCAATCGTTCTTTCAAACCGGCACTCATAGGCCTGAAGGGATTAATGTATTTTTCTGAAATAATCACATAAAATAAGTGATGTGGAAAACAAATCTTACAACAACATCCACTATTTGACATATGGATTTCTGAATTGGGTACACTCAATAGTTTGCAAGCAAACAATTCCAGTCACATTGCAATCTAATATAGTAGATAGTTTCCAAAACAAAGTCAAACTTCAAGATTCTGTATATGAAATTGGGCTGACTACATACACAATATTAGATTTACTTATGACTTTGCACATGGTAAGAAGTATTTTTATAGATTTATATACCATATTACAAATATAGAGGCAAACAACAGGGCTAGCATTTTCATTCCTTCCATGTGCTACCCTCACCACAAGAATTTGTACACTCCTTCTATAAAGGCAAGTCGTGAAAAACTGCTTTGGGGGGCTTCATGCACTATGGTGCAGCCATGAGCGAGTTCGTCACCTCAATGCATGTTTGTCTCTTCTTTGGATCAGAGTTCACAAGTTGACCCAACTTTTAAGCAAAGAACCTAGATCCGTCGGCATTCCTGAATAGGTCCAAGTCAAAGTCAGTCATATCTCCAATCCTCATCCATTCCATCAACTTCCCAATAGAATAGGAGACCGAGTGTTGCATATATTTCCGTGTTGATTACATAATCTCTATGCTCGGTATCAGAATTTTGGGGCCCATATACATAGAACAACTTGGGAGCCACCCACCAACGTTGCCGCTATTGTCGTTCCCTCTCATCCACATTGGGGTAGCCGTAATGCGATGGGGCTTTTTTGTCAAAACGACTTGAAATTTTCCAATCACAAATCTCGATGTAGATTATGTCATTTGAATAATTAGGAAAATGGGACATTACATTCCTCGGAGACAAGTCATTGTGTAACACTAGAGACTTGTGTATGAGATGTGTCACGTACACTAGAACCCACGCCATCAATGCCGTGTGTCTTCAAAACAAGCTAACTTTTTTTTTTTCTTCCGGATGATTCCTCAGCCGCTTCACTTCATTCCATTCGAAATTCATTGGTACCTTGCTATCTTGTCCCCTCAACTCATCAAGGTTACCACCATTTCACCATAATGTGTACGCTTCCATAGTTCTTGAATGAATGGCAAAGAATTTAATTACGCCAGGATGATTTAAGGGGCAAGCAAGGGCCTCTATGGACCGTTCCACTCTCGCGTCACGCATATTGTTTGTCTTTGGCAATTTTGCAGCAAGAGCAATGTATGGCGGGATTGTATCCATCCCTTCAATGCGCACCTTACGCACCTTTCCGTGTCCGCCTTCACGTATAAATCCATTGAGGGCTACCACCTTCGCCAAATGAGAGATCTATGTCATAGATAATCCACCATCTCTGGCAAATGCCGCAAAGGTAGCGTCATTTTTCCACTTGAATCCCTTGACTGATTGTTTTGACAGTTTCCTTGCTGTTGTCGCCCACCATTCCATCTTTGACAAGAATTCCTTGGCCTGGTCACCTCCTAAGTAGCTCGGCACTTGTGGGCGCATTTCTTCCATCAACTTCTTGGTATTGAATATGCATTGCTTGATAACATCATCCAACCAAGCGTATAGTTTGTCAGCATAAGTGAAGTCCACATTGTTAAAATCCTGGGATTCTTTGCACTTTCTTTGTATTAAAATCGTCAAATCATCCATCAACTTCACGCTGTTGTTTGTTGGATCCCTCAAGTATGTGGACTCCAAGAATTCCACACTCTTTCCCTCATACCATTGCAAACACACTTTGTATGCATATTTTATATACTCTGAAGGAAGATACATTCTCTACATCATTTGGATTCCAAGGAGATTCCTGCTTCATGCTAAAACCTTCCCTTGGCTAAGACTTGGTGCTCGTTCAAAACAATCGATGTGAATTTGGGCTAAATCGTAGATAAAAAGGGCAAAAACTTGCCCCTCGTAATTCACCCCGGCCCACAAGCACGCATTCAGCCACTTCAAGGTGGATGAAAGACAATATGCAGAGCCAGGATTGGAGACTGCGAGTGTGGAAAACACTTAAGTACCCGAACTCGTCCAGAGGCCCGTGCAAATGGTGGAAAAGAAGCGCGTGCGGGTACAAGGCAACCACGCGTCCGGGTACTGGGCGATCGTGCGTCCGAGTTTAGGCGACCTCGGGTACAACGGGCGACTGCGAGTACGTGGGGACTGCGTCTGCTTCAGTTGTCCGGACTCGGTTGGGCGATAGTGGGTAATTCAGGCAACCGCGCCTGTGTATGGCAATTGCGCCTAGGTCGCCATTGACCTTTCTTTTTGAATTTTTGGAATGGGACCAAAATGGCCCTCATTTAAAATTTTGTGAAGCACAATATTTCTATATTCATCCATATTTTGGATCAAAAACACTATTCAATCATAATTTTGCACTTTTTCATCAAAATTAGCCGACTTTCTCCACACTTTTCATAGAAAGGAAAACGTTTAGGCAAAATAAAATTAATTTTCTCTAGCAAAAAGTAGACATTTATTTTGAAATGATGCAATCTGGCCCTATTATGCCAAAAAATAAAGGGCTGGTCGGATGTCCATGGCACTCTTTAGTATTTGCAATTTATGGCGACCAACTGACCGAGGCATTCTAGTTGTATTGTAGGTCACCAAGGCATTCAAGAAAATCCAAAGTATAATGAAATATGGCATCTAATGAAGAGAGAGCAAACTTTTCAAGACTTTTGCATTTCTTAGAACCTTGTGAAGCAATCTTGAATTAAATGTGGCATGTGAATTAATAGTGAATTAGGATTGAGTGCACTTATAAAGGAACCCAAGGCCACCCTAAACCCTATGAATTGTATACCCTAAACATTTATTTGGGAAAAAAATGGTAAGTGGTTTTGTACTTTTTCCTAAAAATTTACATTCCAAAAAAATGGGAAGGGATTTTTTACTTTTCCCTCCACGAAAGCACAACACTTGACTTTAAAACATTCTTTCCAAATTAAACCATAGTGTCTTCATTTTAATGTGAAGTAGTGAAATTAAATCATGGTGGCTTGATTTTAGTTTCAAGTAGCAAAACTAAATCATGGTGGCTTGCTTTTAGTATGAAGTAGCAAAATTGGCTTGATTCAACTTTGAAGTGGCAAAATTTAAATCATGGTGTCTTGATTTGAATGTGAAGTAGCAAAATTAAAATTATAGTGCCTTAGTTTTAGTTTCACGTACCAAAATTCAAATTATGGTGGCTTCATTTTCATTTGAAGTAGCAAAAATTAAATCATGGTGGCTTGGTTTTAGTTTGAAGTACCAAAAGATAAATTATGGTGTGTTCATTTTAGTGTGAAGTAGCAAAATTCAAATCTTGGTGTCTTGATTTGAATGTAAATTAGCCAAATTAAATTATGAGGGCTTGGATTTGATTTGAAGTAGGTGAATTGAATCAAGGGGGCTTGGTTTTATTTGTGAAATATCAAAGTGAAATCATAGTGGCTTGGGTTTTATTTGAAGTACACAAAATAAAATAATGGTATCTTGATTTTAATTTGAAGTAGCAAAATTAAATCATGTAAAACTTGATTCTAATTTAAAGAAACAAACTCAAAATCAAATCATGTTGGTATTCAAAATGTCATTTATCCACCTTCCCCACCAAGGTATAATTGTACATGAGCAGCAAATATAATTTGCTTGTGAGGAAGCAGGTGATGAATTTTGAGGGTTTGGAGGAGGCAGTTTTGAGTTTCAAATGGAAATGTTTATAGTTGGGTGGCGCTATCAACATCCCGCTTCAAAACTTGAGATTGCCCCTTCCAAGTCCTCCATTTCATTGCCTCCCCCCTCCCCAAGCAAATCGTAATTCCCTCCCAAATACAAACACAAATTGATTGGATGTTTTTCTTTGTTTTGTATGGTTGGCTACCACGACCAAATTAAATCCCACAACCAAGGAGGTGACATCACCAAACAAGGCAGAGGATGTCACTGGGAATTGAACTGTGGACCACTTCAAATTCAAATGAGTTCTAAGAAGCCCACCATTTACGGCCATGCCCTTGAGGTACTACGAAGTCACCTCGGTCCTACTCGGGCTGACCTTATTCATGAATTTATGGTTTTCTTATTGCCTAGTTTTTGCACCCGAGGCCGCTCAAGTCAAGGTCGCCAACTAGCCAAGGTCGCCTCCCAGGCCAAGTCGCCCTTGATAACCAAGGTCCAGAATTACCTCATTCCTGGATCCAAAGTCACTCCACCTAAGGTCAACGAACCCGTGGTCACCATCCCTGAAGTCGCCAACGGACCTCTGAAACCAGGTTTGCTCAAAGGGGGACGATCTTCTATACCCAAGGTCGCACCTCAGACAAGGTCGCCCTTCAAGCACGGTCACCCAACATCCGAGGTAGTCATTGTCCGTTTTTGAGTGCATTTATGAAGGAACCCGAGGCCATCCTAAACCCTATGAAGTGTATACCTTAAACATTTACAGGGAAAACAAAAAATGGAAAAGGGTTTTGTACTTCCTTCTAAACATTTACACGAAAAAAAATGGAAAGAGATTTTGTACTTTCCCCTCCACAAATGCACAACACTTGAATTTGAAATGTCTTTCCTAAATTAAACCATGATGTCCTTCATTTTAATGTGAAGTAGCAAAAATTAAATCATGGTGGCTTGATTTTAGTTTGAAGTAGTAAAATTGAAGTAATGGTGGCGTGAATTTAGTTTGAAGTAGCAAAATCAAAATAATGCTGGCTTGATTTTAATATGAAGTAACAAAAATTAAATCATAAGGGCTTGATTTTAGTTTAAAGTAGTCTTATTTGAATAATGGTGGCTTGATTTTAGGTTTGAAGTAGCAAAATTTAAATTATGGTGGCTTGATTTTAGTTTGAAGTAGCAAAATTTAAATCATGGTGGCTTGGTTTTAGTTTGAAGTAGCAAAATTAAATCATGGTGGCTTGGTTTTAGTTTGAAGTAGCAAAATTTAAATCATGATGGCTTGGTTTTCATTTGAATTTGTCTAATTTAAATCATGGTGGCTCGGTTTAGTTTGAAGTAGCAAAATTTAAAGCATGGTGGCTTGATTTTAGTTTGAAATAGCAAAATTTCAATCATGGTGGCTTCATTTTAGTTTGAACTAGTCTAATTTAAATCATGGTGGCTTGGTTTTAGTTTGAAGTAGCAAAATTTAAATCATGGTTGCTTGCTTTTAATTAGAAGTAACAAGAATTAAATCATAGTGGCTTGATTTTAATGTGAAATAGCAAAATTTAAATCATGGTGGCTAGGTTTGAGTTTGAAGTACGAAATTTTTTTCATGGTGAATTGATTTTAGTTTGAAGTAGTCTAACTTGAAGCATGGTGGCTTGATTTTAGTTTGAAATTACAAAATTAAATCATGGTATCTTGATTTTAGTTTGAAGTAGCAAAATTTAAATAATGGTGGCATGATTTTAGTTTGAAGTACCAAAATTAAATCATAGTGGCTTCTTTTTAGTTTGAAGTAGCAAAATTTAATCATGGTGATTTGCTTTTGGTTTGAAATAACAAAAATTAAATCATGGTGGCTTGGTTATAGTTTGAAGTATGAAATTTTTTTTTTGGTGAATTGATTTTAGTTTGAGGTAGTCTAATTTGAATAATTGTGGCTTGATTTCAATTTGAAGTAGCAAAAATTGTATAATTGTGGCTTGATTTTAATTGAAGGAGCAAAATTTAAGTAATGATGTCGTGAATTTAATTTGAAGTAGCAAAGTTTATTCATGGTGGCTTCCTTTTAGTTTGAAGTAGCAAAATTTAAATCATGGTGGATTGATTTAATTTTGAAGTAGTCTAATTTAAATTTTGGTGGCTTTGTTTTAGTTTGAAGTAGAAAAATTTAATACCATTATTTGAAGTGCATAAAATGAAATAATGGTATCTTGATTTTAATTTGAAGTAGAAAAATTAAATCATGTAAAACTTGGTTCTAATTTAAATACACAAACTCAAAATCAGATCATGGTTGTACTCCCCGTCCAAAAAAGACATCAAGGCAAGGCATGATTGTACATGAGCAACGAATATTATTTGCTTGTGAGGAAGCAGATTTAGAATTTGGAGGATTTGGAGGACACGATTTCGAATTTTGGACGAAGATGTTTGTGGTTATGTGGTACTACAAACATCCCACTTTGAAACTCGAGATCGCCCCTTCCAAGCCCTCCATTTTATTGCCTCCTCCCTCCACAAGCAAATCGTAATTCCTCCCAAATACAAACACAAATTGATTGGACGCTTTTTTTTTGTATGGTTGGCTACCACGACTAAACCAAACCCCACAACCAAGAGGGTGACATCACCAAACAAGGCAGAGGATGTCACCGGGAATCGAATTGTGGACCACCTCAAACTCAAATGAGGTCTAAGTAGCCCACCACTTACGGCCATGCCCTCGACGTACTATGAAGCCACTCCGGTCCCAGTGAAGCTGACCTTTGTTGTTGCATTTTCATGAGTTCATGGTTTTCTTATTGTCTAGTTTCTGCACCCGAGGGTGCCCAAGTTCTGTTGTTCATATGTGAAATGGTGTATGCGGAGGTCATCTTGGGACAAAGAGTGGATTGGTCAACTGTCAAGGGAGTGAAACAAGTCATCATTCCAACCACCAAGGTTATTCTCAAGGCGGGCCCTTCCAAAAATCCGCGTGACGGGCTAGAAAAAAGGAAAAATATAAAGTCCAAAGTCCTCGATGATCAGTTTGTATGGTCAGACCATTCAAGTCCAACAAGCGAAGATGATTCCATTGAAGAATTTTCTTCCGACAATGCGAGCCCAATGCGTATGGCACCGGTGGTTGGAGATTTATCAGTGGTGGCAACAGAAGAAAGAAATCTGAATGAATGTCGTACATTAGCAATATACATATCCCTTGTCGCGTTCATCAAACCGGTAGAGGTCTCTCATCTTGATGAAGTTGAAGTGCAAGATCTTGTGAATACACGTTTACAAGAAGAAGATGCGGATGACATTGAAATGCTCAAGTATGTGGGGCCTTCCGCCTTGCCCTCTGTGGAAAACCTACCATCAATGGAAGAAGACCCTCGAGATGAAGATACAGAGCATACCGAAAATCCAAAAATGAAGAAGTTTTACAGAGCTCAACTTCTAAGGATTTGTGAAGAGTTGGCGGCCAAGAAAAAGGAGTGCCAGATGATGAAAGACAAGCTAATGGAAGATTTGGGTATCTTAGTTGAGATGACCGTTCAAGTAGATCTTGAAGAGAGCCAAAGCCGTTTGTCACAGCAACATGAAGAGAAAGCAAACCTAGAAGCCTTTTACCTCCAATTCTCCGGAGTGGGGCCATCTAGTTCTAAAGAAAACCCGTTTGCAAAAGAAAGGCTTGCCAAAATCATCGAGAAGTGCACGATGAAAACACATCAGAAGGACATTGAAAAGCAACCTTTGGAGCAAACAAAATCGAGGTTAAATTTTCTTGAAGGAATCAACAACAAAAAACCCCTTGACTATATCGTGGATGTGTCTGGTTTGGAAGATTGTGCTGGGGAAAATGAGATGCGCTCTAATGAAGTAGTGGAGCTCCAAAAGAGGGTAGCATATTGTAAGAGGTACAAAAGGAAATTGGAAGAGGCCATTACCCACTACCATGTTGATCTTGGTTGGCAGAATTCGTTCCGGAAAGTTTGGAAATTTGACCCTATTTATTTAGATTGGGAGCGCTCGAAAAACAGCATTAAGATGGAAGAAATAGCGGTGCTTGCCGAGATGGAGAAGAAGAAGAGGAATTTTTAGGGCATGGTGGCTGTTGTATGACACAATTTTGTTGTTGTGGTTGTTGTAGGAATATACACTACCCTGTACATGTAAATATAATAAAATATACTATCCATTTTGAAAATTCTAAGCAAGTATGGTAAATTCAACGTACTTCATTGTCAAGTCTAAATGTATATGAGCCTGAATTCCATGATTTGTATAATTTCTGGTTAATGTATAGACACGAATGTCTATGATTGTCAACTTCTTTACATTTTTATAGGCATATATGAATGTAATGATATATACCAATATGAGAAGCCAGAACAAGGTCTATAAAGTGTTAAGTAGAAATTGACAAAATACAAAGTAAAAGAAAATGAGAACGCAATAAATCAAAGAATTTCTTTTATTTTCATACTTCTTTGAAGGCAATTCTTTGATGAAACAATTTCAAAATTGATGATATTGAATTTTGTAATTTAAAAGAAGAAAATGAAAGCTCAACAATGTTTTAATAGAAGGTGTAGAAGAAATGGATATGTTTAAAATGACACAAGCATTGTATGCCGGCTACAAACACCAAACTTGGATGTGAATAAAAAATCAAAATTACATAGAATACAGCCCAGTATCAATTTATAGAAGTCAATATTATATTTACCATAATTTTGAACTACACGTTTATTATCATTTATCAAATATCTAATCCCTTAAGGCATATAGTCTTTTTGGGAGAGAAGTGTGATATCCTGCACGTACGTGTTGTCTCCATGTTTGCCATGATTTATTGGAACTCTTCTTGACGAAAGTAAAATTGACTTATTTTTGGGGCCTTTTGGAGGGTGCAATCGGTGCTAAAGAACAAAACGCATGCCCAAAAATGCTCAAAAAAGGAGAGAAGAGGCAAACAAAGTACAAATCTATGTTCAAATAATTTTTTTCTTTCAATATATATTTTCCTCATACATTATATGTTTCTTTACATAGAAAGCTTTTATTCATTTTGTTTGGATTTGTTTTTGGGAAGTTATAGAGAATCTTGCTTGTCAATCGATTAGAGCATGTTTTTGAAAAAATAACGTATATAATTCATTAATGGTTGCAGTTTTTTAAGTGATTCTTCAAATATTTTCACGTGGTTTACTTTTCTTGCTAGACACATCACACTATTCAGATTAGTGCAATTTAATTCCATTTTAGAATTACTAGTACCATAGATTTTTCTTCTATCTTGTACGTAATTCTACTGCATCTTTGAACACCGCAGGCACCCTAATGCCATGTCAAATAAAGATAGAAGTTAAAAAGAGTCTAATGAAATTGCAAATTTCAGTAGTTTACAATCCTGAAAGATTATTTTTGAACTTTAGTTGTAGCCTGAACAATTCTATATTGGAAATGAATGATTTCAATTTCACTTTTCAAGATTTGGTGCCAAGGTACCCATTGCAATATTGACTTTTTGTATTGTTAAGGGCTTTTCCAAATGAGCCTTAAAGAAACCCAAAATACTAGAGGAAAAATCACACTAGAAGTTCATCTTCAAAAAGTACATCATAAATTTTTGAGAAGTCAAAAATTAATTGGGATTTGGGGCTGTATTTGTTAGGCTTGTCAATCTCATATTTTTTTGGTCTTCAACTTTTTAGGTTCAATATGCAAAAAGAGAAGTCAGTGATTTGCATAGTTTTTATTTATATTTTTTGGAACAAATAGAGTAGACCATTGCATTAGAAAAGCCCCAATACCTAAACCGCCAAGCCTTTATAGTTGGTCAACAAAGATTTGCATAGTTCTAACAACCAAATGATCAAAGATTATAATCTTTGAATCATTCAATGATTTTTTTCTTTTGTGATCTTTTACATCAATTACATGTGTAGTTCAAATTTGTACAGTTATAATATAGAAAAATTGATTCAACTTATCAAAATGTTGGCTGCTGGATCAATTTGGAAAAAATTCCAAAAGGCTCAAAATAGGCCTTGTGCAATTAAATGATAATATTTTTGTGGTGTATGACAAATCAATATTCTTTATTTTTCCTGGGTCGTAGACTCTAAACTCAATCCTCCGCCACAAAGATTTAAAGCTCAAAATTCATTAGTGTATGAAATAAAAATTAAGAAGGCTCAAAGTCTATTGATGTTCTTTTGCAATGTGCTTCGGAATAAATTTTTTTCAATTTAAAGTGGAAACGCAAATATCTTGTAATCTCTGTTGTCTAAATTTTTGAATTTTGTTGCACACAATGTCCTACCTTTTAGGTATATGATTCTATGGTTATTTGAGCGTAAAACACCCTTTCTGCATTTTTTAATCTATGCTATAGAAATTGCAATCTTAACCCCTAAAGGACCAAACACCATTTTTTGGCAATATAGCAATTTTGGGCAGCTCACTACAAATTTTAATTTTAATTTTTTTCTTTGAAATTTTTCACACAAGATGTGGCCAAGGAGTAGCTTCAAGGCCCAACAACTTTCATAACTTTTGACTACATAAGTAAAAAGTTATTGCATGATATGTAATTTTCTGCGATTGGCGGGCAGCTTGGGTAGCTCAAAAAAATTCTTTAAAAAATACTTTTTTGAAGAATAAAAATTTGAAATTGGTTTAATAGATTTATATATACATGGAAAGCTTTGAATCATTCCATTTGGATTAACAAGTCATAAGTTATGAGGAGTTTTAATTTGAGGATAGTTATGGAATCTCTACTCTACAACTCGCTCTACAATAAACTTTGAAGTCCTTTATCTAACTCAATTTTCAATAGTTCTGAATAAAACAAAAAACATTGGGTGTATATTGTCTATTACAACATTACACCCGTTGAAATTGGAATTTTCTCAATTCCATAATTAAATTCTTGACAATTTAGTATCTTGAGTCATTTTGTACCTCTTTCTACTTACTATTTTTTTCCTATATGTTGTACAATTCCAAATGATCTGAAAATTTTCAAGCATGTAGCCAACTTGCCTTGAAAAATGAATCCAAAGAGTAACCACCATTTTGGAAATTTTTTCACACAAATGTGACCTTGTGAAGGGCTGCTGCCCGAATTTTTGCAATGATTAAAAAAGGATTTTTGTCAATTCAAACGCTATTATCTTGCAATCTACATGGTGGAAAATTCTGAATATCACAACCACCAATATCCTGCATCTAATTTTTCCACATCTTCTTAAACCAGTGTACTATAAGATCCTACAATTACATGTGTTCAAAAATATTTTTTTCTACATTAGGTTACTTATATTAGAAGTGGCAATTTTGGAGCGGTTTTGGTGAAAATATAGTCAAAAACCCTTAGGGGTAAACTAATTACATGCAGAAAAGAAGGCAATGGTATTTTAGAGGTTTAGAATCTAAAGTTTTCTACCATCTCACAATTTCCGCAGAATTCAATATATAGCCCTATTTCGAATCATACCTTTTTTTTTCCTAACAAATGGAATTTGAATCATACTTGGGATTTCATAGAGATAATGAAGTGTAGATATGCTTCATCAGTCGATTTTTGCCGGCACCCGCGGTCTCTCCTTTATCTTCGATTGCTGCAAGACCCGCGGTCACCGTAGCCTAAGACCTGAGGCTCCAATTATCTTCACGATGAATGGAATAACGGAGGGCATGATGTTTCTCCTTAAAAGTCCAATCCAACGTCACGCAAGGAGCTTAGGCTACGGGACATTTATTTTCGTCTTTGTTTGCTTTCCCACAAGATGTCCAGTCCATCGCCGCAGAAGGAGTGTAGCCTGCAGGACATTTGTTTGGAGCATTGTCCACCTCCCCGCCATAGGAATTTGTAGGCCATAGGATTCTTGGATTTCATAACCTTTATTGCAATATACTTCCAATGTAACAATTCATTACAACAAAGACCTGTGTTTTGTGCTTAGGATGTAAGTGTTTGTGTGGCACCCAAATTTCCTTCTGGAGATAAGTGTGTGGTGTCTAATGATTCCCTTGCTGACTATAATCAGTTGAACATATTGCAAGGTGGAATTTGTCATATCATGTACTCAGCGGCCACTGCACAGTCAACCATGGATTTTTCAATGCTGGACGTAGATGATGGTGTAGTTAACAGTCCTCCCAATGGAGGAAAGCGTCTTGTGTTACTGCACTCTCCATCTCTTCTCGAGTCCCGTCCTCAGTCGGTGTCTCCATGGGAGCACTCCGGAATGAATTCCAAAATGGAGAGGAAGCTCTACGATGATGAGGTGGGTGGTGTGGCTGTTGTAGAGGTATAGTATTAATAGTTTTTTTCTTTGCAATCCTGTTTGTTTTTAAGTAATGCTCTGTAAACGTTGTAGGGTATGAGTCTCTTTTAAAATTTGTGTACTTGTAGGTGCAAGAGATGGTACCTACGTCTCTTGCCATCAGCGGCATCAATTTTAAAGACACAAAGCCAGGAAAATGCGAAGAACGACCTACTACATGTAATGGCATCTTGCCTCCTTGGCCTTGTTCGTCTTCATTGGGCCTTATTAAATTGCAATGCAAAACACATGATGGATTGCGTCTGCTTCAATGTAGCCGTCATCCATGGGATGCTTGCGAGCAAAGGTCTTTGAAAAAACAGCGGCGAGAAATTGCTCTCCAAAGGTCCAATGTTAGTACTGGATACAATTGAGGGCCAGAGTTAATGAAGCCAATGGAAATGTTGAAAAGTAGGTCGCACTTGTAGTGCATAGAAGAAGACTATGGAGGTCAACATACTGTCTCCATTTTTGTGGTATAGAATTTCGGTGTATCACTCAATGATTATTGAGGGGTTCAGAATTTTGGATTCTTATAATTCTGCTCTTTTATAGCCAAGAACCAAAATTTGATTTTAAATAGCAAATGGCAGTAGGACTAATATAGTGTTCCAAAAATGATAGTGAAGTTCTTAGTCTATTAGGTAGAATGTACTTACTATGGGATTCACAATAAAGTGATGGAAACAAAGTCTTTGAAGCACTTCAGTCAACAATAGGGACAAACTTAGGGAAGGAAAATTACAGAGTTTGTAGAATCAAACTATTGCATCACCCTTGAGAAGGACTATCATAGGCTGCACTTCATATAGTGCGGTGTGTGAGAATTCATCTCAAGGGAGATGCTAGAATTCGGTTCTAAGATTTTTGTGCTTTTCGTTTCTTGAATTTGTCCTCGTTGTTGACTAAAGATAATCCTACTAGTGTATGTTACAAACCGGGTTGTCATAATATCACATCTTCATTGCTTGTGATAGTCATGCAATTAGAAGCTTAAAGAGATGAGGACTTGGTGATTGAAGAATGAAGTGGATGTTGAGCATTGCCCTAGATTTGGGGACAAGTAGTGAAGGAACAAAAAGATCTAGACATCGCTCTAAGGACATTCATAAATGACGCTCCAAATTGCAGCTTGTGGAGTGTGATTTCTAAGAGTCCTAGGGTGGCGTTTGGATGACTTGTTTCTACACTATTTTTGCCCTGATCTAGGTCAAAGTTCAGCATACACTTCATTCTTTAATCACCATGCATTCGTCTTTTTAAGCAATCTATTTGTAGTGTCTAACATGGGCGATGATGATGTGATATCTTGCTGCTAGGAGTGTAACGGTAGGCAATGCTTCTATTGGATTTTGTTGGGCAATGCATATATCCAATATTTACGTGTATATGTAATGACAATTTTCAATCAAAAGTATTTCATACCGCAAGTTGTACATGACATTTCCGCATTCTTCATTTGCAAACTCATTTTGGATGTCATTGCATTCCATTTTACGTGTTGCATACGTGATGTTCATTTTTGTTTCACTTATGTGCTTCAAGAAATGCCTAAGTCATTAAAAGAAGACTCCCATTTCACTAGAAAACTCCCAAAGTAATGAATACGATGTTTTATAGTGCCTCATGATTTCTTTATGATAGGACTATTTATAACTTGTGCATTTTTTTTTCACGCCCATTGCATTGAAATTTTGTGACATTTTACATTTTGGTTCTTTAAACTACAGGGCATGGATAATTCTCTTTTTTTCTTCATTTGTAGAGTGCATAGAACAAAATGAGGCACTAATTATAGTGCCACATGCTTTCTTTATGCTAGGATTATTTATAACTTGTACATTGTATTTCCCACGCCCGTCGCATTGAAATTTTATGACATTTGAGGTTTTGGTTCTTTAACCTCTAAAAGCCCAAGGGGTTTGGACAAAATACAAATGTGTTATAAAGTATAAGTTCTAAATCTTTTTTTAAGTTTGCATCAAAATAAATAATGTGAAGCACAAAATGTAGAAAGCATCCGTACCATCAAAGTTATCAAATTATTTTTACATTTTTTTTAAATGAATTTTGAAGATATAAGTTCAAAAATTCACCAAAAAAACAATTTCGGTTTTCAGCATTTGAATTTTCTTTCGGTTGATCAAAATTGTGGTTCCTAGTGATTTGTGATCAAATGCATGAGATCTAGTAATGAGAACACCAATACTTTTCCCATAAAGTAAGTTTTTCAACACTAGGCAAAACTAGACACTTTGTGCTATTGCTCTTATAGTTTTTGTTTGACCATAGCAATCAAAGTTTTGAATATACAAATTGATAGACAACCCAATCTTTTGCAAGAAAAAAAAAATTATTTTATTTTATTTTTTGCACAAAAATTTTGCCCAAAGTTGGGCAGCGACCATAAAATGGTCGCTTGAGCGCTTAGGGGTTAAACTACAAGGCATGAATAATTCTCTTTTTTTCATCATTCATGGAGTGCATGGAGTAAAATGAGGCACTAATTACAGTGCCATATGACTTCTATATGGTGGTATAATTTAGAACTTGTACAATTTTTTTTTCATATCCGTTGCATTGAAATTTCATGACATATGAGATTTTGGTTCTTTAAACTACAAGGCGTGGATAATTCTTTTTTTTTTCTTCACACTTGGAAAACATGGAGGAAAATGAGGCACTAATAATAGTGCCTCATGATTTCTTTACATTAGGACTATTTACAACTTGTACATTTTCTTTTTCATGCCTGTTGCATTGAAATTTCATGACATTTGTGGTTTTGGTTCTTTAAACTACATGGCATGGATAATTCATTTTTTCTTCATTTGTAGAGTGCACAGAGGAAAACGAGGCAATTATTATAGTGCTTCATGATATATTACAGTAGAATTGTTTACAATTTTTACATATTTTATTCCATGCTCGTTGCATTGAAATTACATAACATTGGATGTTCTGGTTGTTTAAACTACAGGGCATGGATAATTCTATATCTTTCTTCATTTATAAGGTGCATGGAGGAAAATGAGGCACTAATTATAGGTCCTCATGATTTCTTTACGGTAGTACTATTTACAATTTGTACATATTTTTTTTCACGCCCGTTGCATTGAAAGTTTATGACATTTGAGGGTTTGGTTTTTTAAACTACATGGCATGGATAATTCTTTTGTTTTCTTCATTTGTAGAGTGCATGGAGGAAAATGAGGCACTTACTATAGGTGCTCATGAATTCTTTACGGTAGGATTATTTACGACCTATACATTTATTTTTTCACGCACATTGCATTGAAATTTCATAACATTTGATGTTCTGGTTGTTTAAACTACAGGGCATGGATAATTCTATATTTTCTTCATTTGTAGAGTGCATGGAGGAAAATGAGGCACTAATTTTATAATGCCTCATAATTTCTTTACAGTAGGATTATTCACAACTTGTACATTTTTTTTTCACGCCCATTGCATCAAAATTTCATGACATTTGAGGTTTTGGTTCCTTAAACTACAGGGAATAAATAACTTTTTCTTTTCTTCAATCGTGGAGTGCATGGAGAAAAACAAGGCACAAATTATAGGTCCTCATAATTTCTCTACGGTAGGATTAATTATGACTTATACATTTTTTTTTAACCCTACTGCATTGAAATTTCATGACATTTGAGATTTTGGTTCTTTAAACTACAGGGCATGGATAATTCTTTTTTTTTTCTTCATTGTGGAGTGCATGGAGGAAAATGAGGCACTAATTAAAGTACCTCATGATTTCTTTACCGTAGGATTAATTACAATTTGTACATTTTTTTTTTCATGCCCGTTGCATTGAAATTTCATGACATATGAGATTTTGGATCTTTTAACTATATGGCATGGATATTTCTTATTTTTTCTTCATTCATGGAGTGCATGGAGAAAAACAAGGCACTAATTGTAGGTCCTCATAATTTCTCTACGGTAGGATTAATTACGACTTGTACATTTTTTTTTAACCCCATTGCATTGAAATTTCATGACATTTGAGATTTTGGTTCTTTAAACTACAGGGCATGGATAATTCTTTTTTTTTCTTCATTTGTGGAGTGCATGGAGCAAAATGAGGCACTAATTGTATAGTGCGTCATGATTTCTTTACAGTATGATTACTTACAACTTGTATATTTTTTTTTCACGCCCATTGCAATGAAATTTCATGACACTTGAGATTTTGGTTCTTAAAACTACAAGGCATGGATAACTTTTCTTTTCTTCATTCATGGAGTGCATGGAGGAAAATGAGGCACTAATTATAGTGCCTTATGATTTTTTTATGCTAGGATTATTTATAACTTGTACATTTTTTTTTCACGCCTGTTGCATTGAAATTTTATGACATTTGAGATTTTGGTTCTTTAAACAACACGGCATGGATAATTCATTTTTTCTTCATTTGTAGAGTGCACAAAGGAAAATGAGGCATTTATGATAGTGCCTCATAATTTCTTTACAGTACAATTATTTACAACTTGTACATATTTTATTCCACGCCCGTTGCATTGAAATTTCGTGACATTTGATGTTCTAGTTGTTTAAACTATAGGGCATGGAAAATTCTATATTTTCTTCATTTGTAGAGTGCATGGAGGAAAATGAGTCACTAATTATATAGTGCCTCATAATTTCTTTACATAGGATTATTCACAACTTGTACATTTTTTTTCTCACGCCCATTGCATTGAAATTTAAAACATTTGAGGTTTTGGTTCTTTAAACTATAGGGTATGAATAATTGTTTGTTTTTCTTCATTCATGGAGTGCATGGAGGAAAATGAGGCACGTATTGTAGGTGCTCATGAATTCCTTTCGGTAGGATTACTTACGACCTTTACATTATTTTTTTCAAGCCCATTACATTGAAATTTCATGACGTTTGAGATTTTGATTCCTTAATCTACAAGGCATGGATAATTCTCTTCTTTTCTTCATTCGTGGAATACATGGAGGAAGTTGAGGCACTAATTGTAGGTCCGCATGATTTCTTTACGGTAGGATTATTTACAACTTGCACATTGTTAAGATATGTTTGTCTAAAATTGTGAAAGTGTTCAGAACTTTTTGATAAAGAAGATGAATTTCTATAGCTGAAGTAAAGATAAGCAAAATTTAGACGTCATGTTTATTTATGAATGGAAAAGAATTCTCCAGACTAACATTATTGAATCCGTGGATAGGGTTGCCATGTTGTTAAATCAGCAAGTGCCCATGCCCTTCTTTTGAGGAACATTGTACAAAAAGTCGTGCAAATCCTAACTTAGTAACCGCCTACTTGCTGTCCAAAATGTTTGAAATTCCTTTTTCATACTTGCCACCTTCCTTTTTCTCGCAAAAAAGCCCTTGACTTCCATCGACATCTGGTTTAGGTCATTCATTCTTTCATTCTCGGTCGTCTATGTGCTCTTTCGACTGTGTCCTGCTTATTTTGTTTTTATGTTGTTGAGTGCGCAAACAATATACAGCGTACAGGACTGGTGCTCAAGAATACTTTGGCAAGGCTCTCAGGGTTATGAATACGTGACTGATAGCATCTTAGTGTCTTTGTTGGTATTTGCTTTCACTGAGCTGCCTCTCGGATGTCTTGAACCACCGGATTTGTTTAGTGATTGGATGTCTTTTCCTTTGTTGCCAATTCATTTTCATCACGCTGCCGTTTCATTTCCATTTCCGTTGCAATTGTGAGTGCAAGATCGTGCGTCTAATGGTAGATTGCATATTTTTTCCTTCTGAATTGCTTGACAATGGTGGCATTGGTCCCAAATATGTTGCCGTGAATTTTGGAACATTGTTTGTTCATAGTGAATTGATTATGATCTTGTGAAATCCGGAAGCTGTGAAGCCAACCTCTCAAAGAGACGTTTTAGGTCAAATCGACCTCTACATGGAGCCTTACACATCTCATTAGATTATTAGAAGTGTCTCACATTTTTGGAAATAGATTCAAGTCGATTTGACCTAAAAGTAAAGAGGTCATGAAAAGGGACAAGGACGTTTTGATCGACAAGATAATCCTTTCTATAATCAAGTCAAGTCAACCTGATTCAGGAGACCAATTGTTATGCACATATGCAGTATACAATATTCTAGAGAGCTTGTTCAGTTCAGAAAGTTTGTGTAAACGATTGAGGTCAAGTCGACCTAAACTGGAGAGATGCACATCAAAAGTATCATCTTCAAAAAACCTTATTTGAACATTCATAAATGTTGTATTACTGTTAATGTCCTGAACATGTTACTCAAACTTATTTGGAAGTATTATATTGATATTTGTCTTTCCACTTTGTTTTAGGTCAAGTCGACCTAAATGGTATGCCTTGTAGTTAGTACATTTTCATAGACAATGCACTTAACTGGATGAGATTGAATTTCCATCCTTCACCATTCATCTTGGTTATCTTCATCATTGGGTTTAATCTTGTATGCTTTTCTTCAACTTAGGTGAAGGGAACTGTGATTTAATTATTCAGGTCGATTTGACCTGAATATTTATTTGGACATTTGTTTGAGGATATGCTAAAACATGGTAGAATGATTCTTGTTGTTTGATCCTATTTCTTCCTGTTGATGATATGGATATAAGATTGCACACATCTTGAGAAGCTAATGCCATGTTTTGTTTTACCTGTATGGCATTTAGGTTGTGCCGATCTAAAATTGGTGTATTGGTTTTCGTTCCGCTTTTGATAAACCTCTTTGCAACTTCAGCTATATCTGCAGTTGTTTAATTGTGTGGGACGATGGTTCCAATTTGTAAAGGTGCAATGGAAGCTATGGCCACGCTACTGGAGATTATGGACTCATCAGACGATGAGGTCCAAGATACTGAGGGAATGGATGTTAATGTGCCACAATGTGAGGGAATTCCGCGTCGCTTCTGGAATACAATGGTTGTCACTCTATACATGGAGAGTGGAGTACTTGTTGGTGAAGGTACTTGCCATAGTGTGAACTGTGACCTGGTGCTTGGTGCCACTGGTCCTCTAGGAGATACTCATGTGGCTGTCGACATTTCCAAGTCACATTCCGAGGAGCACTTGCCACAGGAGAGGGTGGCTTTGTTGATGGCCTGGCCTATTCATCTAGTCCATTGCTGTGGTGCAAGCCTTTGGGACCGTGAAGCCCGTGATAAGTTCAACACTCTTCAATCAACTCTCTTGAACCCGCCATATGCAACGTCTTGTCGACCATATGCAAGTTGCATCCGGAATCCTCCTTGACTAACTTCTGCAAAAATAAAGGAGCTCCTTACTTAGGATTCCATCAATGCAATGTCTGGCAAAGTATGTTGCCCCCAAAATTGTATTCAGCCATTTTCAAGGGAGAAGATTTGTGCATTCCGCAAACATATGTATCAGAATTCAATGTTTAAACATAGAGCCATCATGAAGACAGAGGTGCACAGATTGATTCATTGTGATGCACATGGGAGAAAGATGGTGACAGTTGAAGAGATTCCTATGTGCATGCAAGCATGGATGCATATTTTGGGGGTCTTGGAAACCACATTCTTCTGCTATCAAATGCTTGTGAAGGATAAGAGAGAAGCGACGGACCATGCAATAGGGGACTGTTGAAGCCAAAGAGACACACTCAACAAGCTACTGCTACGTTGAAGTGCCTCTTTGACAAAGAGGCCAATCACATGCCACATTGTACTTGAACTATGAAATCAAGAGAGAAGGTTGTGTCCATGTGTCTCCCCCCTACCTTTCAATGGAAGGGGAAGATGAAAGAAATCAATGATGCCAATGTAGCCTTCGGATTGCCTGAAGTTTCAATTTCAAATTTAAGCAAGATCAGATCCTCAAATTCTCAGAGTATGAGGTGAAGAAGCTTGGGGACAATTTTGCTCAGTGCGCTATTTGTGACAAATTACAAGCACTCAGGAAGGGTGCTCTTGCTAGTTCAAACATTGTTCTCATGTGGGCGCGAAAGTTGGAGAAACATCTCGCTGTTGCATGTGCTCACAAGGAGTTGTACTATGCAAACCGTTATTGGTCGCACACTGATCCGCACAAGTGCCTCACGATCATGCACGAACAAAATGGATCATTCTAAAATTGCTTGTCCAGTCTTTTCCTACAAGAGTAAAGACATTGATGGCCTTGTCAAGCTACTTGTGTCTATCACGGGAATGATTGCGCATGGTCATGCTGATGTGCACTATGCACATTATAGTTTGGATCTGTTTCCTCACGATTCAAACTATACCATTGGCTCTATGGCAAAGTTGTTGCGAAATCTTGAATTGCCACCGAAGTCTTCTTACCGGCAATTGTTTGCGAGATCAAGGTCAACAACTTTGTTTAAGGCGGTTCTGAAGGGTGAGGAGATGTGCGAAGCGTCGCTTCCTCCATCGCCGATCAACTTAGTTCCGGAAACATCGTTGCCGCCCATTCTCAATGTGCAGATGGACATGCCACTAGCTACAACAAAAATAGATTTGTTTTCTGCTTTTGGTTGCTTCTTGTTGCAAACAAGATCTTCCGTGAAGTGTACGTGAACTTCATGATTGTAGGTCACACGCACAACAACATTGATGCGCTATTTGGAAAATGGAGCATACAACTGAAGAAAGAGAACTTCTCTACAGTTCCTGCGCTGATGAAGTCATTCATGGATGTGGAGTCCATTCCTCACCACTATCCACTATCCCTCACCTTGTAGAAGGGGTGCTTGATTCAAGAATTTCATTGCAAGTTCATTTGTGGATGGTGATGACATCCTCGTTGGACACACGCGACTACAACATGTGAAGTTCTACTTGGATTCAACGGGGTGTCCAATCATGAAGTACAAACTACTGTGAATTGATGTGAACTGGTTAGGGGAAAATGGTGCAAGCATTAAGTTGTGGAAAGAAGACGCTGAAGGGCAAAGTTTGTGGTCGTATGGGGTACCGTTGGTAATTCCATTGAAGGCAATGAGAGGCCTCGATGACATTGTGAAAGGTATGTTTGGATTTATGAAGTATTGGGAGGACTTGTGCAATACGGATGACACTGGAGAATGCTGGAGGTGCTACGAGCATGTGGTGCATTACTGGCGTGATGTGAAGGTAGTACTGCAAGAACCACTCCCTACATCTACTATTTTGAAGGATGGTTTTTGGCCAAGTACTGAAGTGTGGGAGTACGTAATATCAATACTTAGAAATCTGGATTAGTTTAGGATCAATTCCGTAAACATTTTCAAAATTTTGTAGTAGTAAAGCCGGAAACCGGAACATCTAGTAGAAACTAGGTAGTCAGAAAGTTCCGGCTCGCTAATATTTGTAGAATAGGTAAGAGACAGACTTCGGCCGGAATTTGTAAACCGGAATGGGATCCGGATTCAGGCAACCTACAAACTAGGGGTCCGACCTACGAAATCTATAGATCCGTTTGCAATGGCAGCACATTAAGTGACCGGACCAACGGATGTTGGTCATTGGCCGGGTACTTAAGCGCATGGATCTTTCATTTTCTCCCTTTTTTTTCCGCTCGAGGAGGTATGCGCTTGCAAGTTTTTGGAGCGCATTTTTAGAAGAGTGAAAGAGTGGTGAGTTAGACCGGATAGGGAGAGAAGGAAAGGAAGGTGCCGATTGCACCGGATTGTAGTACCGAATGGCGGAATGAACGTCAGCATAAGGCTAGAAGACTGTTCCCACTGTCAAGCTCCTGTACCTGTCGTTCCGGCGAACTCTACTAAGCGCTTAGAGTTAGAAGAAGATCTCTTCAACATAGGGTGTATCGGGTTGATTCGGCACCCTTGGACAGTTAGAAGTGAGGACTTTCTTTGTGAACTGATTATGGGAACGCCAAATCAGTTTGAAACGATGGCAAGGGGTCGGTGGGCCTCTTGGACGGAAAAGATGTGGGCGGAGACTTACGGGTTCAAACAGACCGGATCCAGAAATGCGACTCGGACGGACAAGTATTTAGACGGGAAGTTTAAGAAACCAGCGCACCACAAGGAGGGTTTCGCCATTAGTGACTGCATAGACGAGTGCCACAGGCGGTTGTTAGATTTTCTGATCCCTATCGTGTATCCGAAAAAGCCAACGAGGGTTACGGTTATAGTGGCAAATACAATTTTCGGAGCAATCGAGGGACGGGTCGTGAACTGGGTGACCATAATCCACCAGAAGGTGAAGAAGATGGCGGGGGCTATCGACAAGGCCAAGCAAAGTCCGCTCAGCACCTACTTGTTCCATATGTACCACCATTTTGATTTTATGACCCTGCAGGAACAAGTAGCCTATGAGACCGGGATGCAGATCCTGAAATACGGATTCGTGGAAGAGTTGAAGCCGAAGGAAGAAACGCCACAAGAGGAAGAAAAAGAAGAGGAAGATCTGAAATCGAAGCCACTGGAGAGAAAGAGGAGGCAGAAGACCACCAATCCGGACGCACGAAGAACAAGTCTGGACGTGGCGGAACCGAATCCGTACCTGTCCTAGCCACTATCGAAAACTTTTGGTGAACTCGACTTCTATGAAACCGGAACCCGATGGATGGTGCAGTGTCAGAAATTGCATACTAACATGGCAAAGGTGATCACAGGCATCGCCAAGGAGTTGAATGTAGAGACGGACCACTGGACGGAGGGTTAGTTGCTCTCAACCCGGAAGAAAGAGATGGATGCCCTGAAGTTAGTCAGGGATTTGAGGGTGTTGGTAGAAGAACCGGATCATTAGATTATCCGGTCCGCACTTTACACGAAAAAACTCGATAATGATGGCATTGTTACTGGATCAAAAGTGCTGCAAGTCCTGGTTGATTACAAGGCTAAAATGAAGATCATCTTGGATAAGATGCGACAGCTGCTAGGTCACTTGGATGTGGCAAAGGAGGACTTTGGGCCACTTCCGGATATCTTCATGGAGTCCCCAGGCAAACACGGAGCAGGAACTTTTGGAGCATAAGAGGATCCAGGTCTGAAGTCTCTGTTTACATTACCTAAAGCACCTTCATCCAGTCAGTTCCAGAAGTGGGGCACGGTAAGCACTTTTGTCCCTTCCTCACAGTCTCCAAGGGAAACCGGAAAAGCTGGGCAGAAGTTGTCGATTTAGAGGGATTTGTTAGGGGGTTTGGGGACTGTAAATTTGGCGAGAGAACACTCGGAGGAATTCCCTCACATGTAGCAAGCGTCGCCAGCTCGGGGTGGAGAAATGATTGACTTGGGAGATCTATCTCTAGAGGTGACACCGAAAGCCAGGTCAGAAACCCGGGTGAAGAAGAGGATGGAAATAGTGGAAGCCGAGGTCACGGATCCGGATGAAGAACTCGAGACTGTGGAGCCTGAGAAGCAACTAAAACTCTGGAAGTCTGAGAAGCGGAAATCGGAAGCTAAGAAGCCGGTGAAACAATAGATTGAAGACTCCGAATCTGGTGAATTTGAGTCAGGATCAGAGTCTAAGGACAAAATGGAGGAGGAGGAGACGTCTCCTACGACCCGTCAGAATCCGTCTTGAGCCACCAAGATGACGTCAGCGAAGAGTTCCGGTAAGCCGACAGCCAAACAGGGACCAAGAAGTTCAAAGAAATCCCGGGTAGACAAGTAGTTAGAAGGGAATTATTTGTAAAAGGTGGGTTAGAATTTAGATAGTTTAGTTCCGGAATTGGATTCCAATCATGGGCCTAGTTTCCGGAAACTTAGGGATAAGGACTTTCTGGATTATTCGGGATTTCCTTGGTGTGTGCGGTTGCCCCGGTTTGTGGGAAGCCCTTTTTTACTTTTAGGGTGTTGACTTTGATTTTGTTTTGGGTTTTCAAGGGCGGGCAAGTTAGTTGCCCCTCATTCCCTCTTAGTTGATATTCAATTGTATTTCATTCCCTTTTTGAAATCTGAGCCTTCGGGTGTGCATTTTGGCTCTATCAGTGTATCTGGATCGTGTCGATCTGTAGTCTGGATCGTGTTGATCTGTAGTCTGGGTGTTAGAAGGAAAGGACGGGTGAGGAGGAATCCGGATTTAGGAGAATGCGGTCTGATCGAGAGTGTTCTACTGGAATGTTGTTGGATTGTTGACTTAGGAGCTGCGCACAGTGTCTTTAAATTACCAGAAGAGTAGTCCGGATCACAAAGTAGCGGGGAAGCGAGTCCGATTGTCAACCCATGCAGAGGTAAGCGCCTGCCCAAGGAAGCCCCCACCTTTCCGGAAGATCTGCCAACCTCAGAATTCATTTAACATCTAGAAAGATTACACCCCCGCATTTGTTCCGGGCTCTAAGATCTGTCGTTGTAGTAAGGGAGGGTGAAGTACTCCTGAGTGACCTGCTGCCCGGAATCACCATCCAGAAGTTGTGAGGATCCAGATCTCTTCCTCTTGTTGCAACACCTTGAATACTTGGGTGTTTTTGTTTGTATTTGTTAGAATTGTAGGAGAACCAGAGTGGTAAAGTCCCTACCCTTCAAAGATCAACTAGTGGACCCTCTGAAGGTAAAACAGAGGTATCGAAAACCGGATTGGAAGAAGACACGTAAATCGGATTCCGGATAGGTTGGGTTCTGGGTTTGTGTTCCGGACTGTGAAAGTATCCGGAAAATGGTAAGTTGGTGAGAAGAAAGAAAGAAAGAAAAGCCGGATAGCTAGAGTATGCTGCATATATCTTGGAAATTCCCTAGAACAATATTCCGTGTCGTTTTAGTACAAAATTGGGACTAAAGATACTTACGTCTAGACTGTACGTAAGACATGAAGTTCAAGCGACTCAAGCGGATCAATTTGACAAAGACGGTGAAGACCGTGAAGAGTTTGGAGAAGATGATGCCTATGTCGGACCTTTACAGGGCCGCCCACAACCTTCTTTCAGGGTAATTTGGGATGTTTTTGATGGCTACTTCCTTGTAGTAAGGCCAGCAAATGGTGACAGTCATCCAGTTTGGATTGCAAGGGCATTGTCTGATCCACATTATAACCCTCATAAGCCGAATTGTGTGTGCATGCAGTATTTTTGTCCAACATCAAGAGATGAGGATGTTCAGAACTTCTACACTAGCTGGGATGACAAAAGAGGTCTGCGTTGGAAGGTTGATGAAACCGAACCACCACTTTAGCAGCATACAGAAGCACTTATGACAACATGGAAGTCTAGAATTCAAAAAGATACCACAAAGTACATGATCAAGTTTCTTGCTACTCAAATTGAAGTCATCAAGCAAAATTTGGCTTTAATTCCTTCGTCTTAAACGCGGCAGTGGATCGTTGATTTTGTGAGATTCTGACTACCTGTCAGTAATATATTATAGATTGCTATTTGGTATTTAGATGTTTACAATAATTATGCTTTCACATGATTGTGGGATAATAATAATATTATGTTTTATCCTAGATGTGAGGTAGTAGTTTAAGATTTATGAATGTTTTTGTGCTGATTTCCATGTAAACGACTAGAATTATGGATTTGTAGTGGTGAATATATGTTTGGGGAATGTATTTGCGATCTTTACATTGCAAATGCAATGTGTACACCATATTAATATATTTTGTATTTACAATATTATTTTTACGTGGTTGTGAAATGAATGTCATTTATGACATGAAACAATGCAATATTTGTTGAAGGACATGTATTATTTGCAAGACTGATTGTTTGATGTTGGTTTCTATTTGCTTTTGTAGGGCAATGACGCATTGGCTACATCCATTGCCATCCATGACAATGATTCACGTGGATTGGCGCCTCCTACTTGCAATTATAAAGAGCAAAGTATGACGTCTAACGTCCTCCAACATACTCTACCTCAATGCAATTCATTGGGGTTGGTAAACACCAAGACAAGTCACATGACATAAACTGTCCGCCAATTCATTTTGGATGTCATCCGTGGGACGCATAGGAAGAGGGGTCCTTAAAGAAGCAAAGGTTGGTGATGGCAAGCAAAAGATCCTCAAAATGTATAGAATACAATCGCAGGCCTGAATTACTCATGGCAATGAAGAAGTTGAAGAGCAAAACACACTTGTAGTAGTTGCATGTAGCATAGAATAGTTCTTTTCAAGAAATTGTAAATATTCAAATGTTATATTTGATACACTGCGGTGTGTAAGAGTTTTTTTTCAAGGAAAGTGGAATTTCTTGTTTCCATAATTTTCTATGCTGGGGTTTCTTGATGCCTATCCGTTGTGGATTTAGTTGTTGCTTATAATTTCTATGGATTTCATTCTTCAATCACTTAAATTGCCTCTTTACTAGCAATTGACTTGCAATGGTGGTGATGTCTCCAGCACAATCTCCAATGAACATGTACTTTACTACTAACATTGCAACAGCTTATGGATTCATTTACTTATACAAAGTCACATTTTGTAGTGATTGTAAATATATAGATTAAATATATGTACATTCATTAAGTACTTTTATAAAATGAAATGTAATTTGTAATTACTGCATGGTATTGGAGAATTCTCCTATTGTATGTGTACTTTGTGTGTCACTGCATTGCTTATTTTGTATTTAAAGAGAGCAATTTCTCTTCAATTTTTGGTTTGTAGTGCTTTCTAAAACTCCCATTTCCCTAGAAAACTCTCACTTTAATGAAAATGGTGTTATGTATGCAACACTACTTGGCCTTAGTTTCTTCAAAGAAGTGCGTCTTTGTTTTTCAATAGTAGGCCACAACCATAAAGACATTGATTAGAGATTTAGTGTCATTTCCAATTTATTGAAAAAGAGAGACATAGATACACTAAAAGAGATTTTGCAACTAGTAGAGAAAAGAGCATCATTAGTATACAAATGCTTTTGTGAGTGCTTGCAAGCTTGAGCACATTTGAGCTTTGGAAGGCATTTATCACACCTTGTTTGTCACAAGGGATGAATCAATTGATAGGCATATTAAAATTTCTACACCACATGAGGTTCTATGTGGAAAATGGATTGGTCCTTGTACAACATAAACATTTTAGCTCAAACAAGTAGGCTTGACAAGAGGTCAATTGTGTTTGAACTTACTACCAAGCATAGTACAAAGACCATACCTTGCAATTGATCAAAGATAATCAAAACCACAAGACAAATTTTTTGCATATAAAGAAAAATTGACATTGAGAGGCATAAATTGGATGAAGAATTTGCAAGCTGTGGAGAAGACAAGGAAATTCAAAGATTATTTGGAGCATTTCCCGCAACCAAATAGAGAAGTCTTTTGTGATTTACCATTTTGGCCGAGCAATGTATGGAACGACACAAAGATGGTAATATTGAACCGGATATTGGAGAAGCAACTACAAATTATAGCGCAGTAGCCAATGCGGAGGGGATTAAAACTGGAAGTGTAGCTGTGGACTTGATTATAGCAACATTGCCTAATCCAGAGAAAAGGAGGTTTTTTGGACCTCACAAGAAGCATCAAGGAGAGTAATTGGAGGGAGGAATAAAGGCAAAAGAAATGAATCTGAACCAGATGTAGTAGAAGGTGAAAATAAAGATCCTTTTCCTTTGTTCAATCTGGAGAATGATGTTGTTGTGAGCTTGTTTGTGGATTTTATTATAGAATTGAAGGAAATTACACAAAGAGTACCATTTTATGTGAAAAAGGCGCTGGAATTTGATAAAGGAGGTGAACCTCAAAGATGAAGGTTTTGGGTATTGGCCAGCTATGAGACCCAAAGTGCAAGAAGAGGCAGGTAATAACAGAGTAAGGTACACAAGTTATACAGAAGCTACGTCTGATGAGAAATTTTCCTGGATTGAAAAGGAAGCTACCACATATTCATGGATGGATGTCACTTTTAGCAGAAGGAGTGGCCATGTAGTACGTTCTAATATTATAGTGCATGATGTGCAAACAGAAGAGACAGTGGTCATTCCGCAAGAGGCAAAATTGCACCTTGTGGAGTACATAGCAATGTAGATGGAAGACCTAAATGACAAATGCTAGCAAAATGATTTGGATATGTATTAGAGAAGTATCGTGTACTTTAATTACAAGTGATTATATAGTATGGAGTATTACAAATATCCATCGGACAATTTTTTATAAAATAAGTGAACCATGTATTTGAAAATTTCCACCCCCCCAAATAATTTGAAAGTGTCTTTTTTGGTTAGCAATTAAACCAAGTGCAATCCCACACTCCAAAGTGCAAACATATTTACTTCGGTGTTAGTAATAGTTTTATATAGTAGTAAGTGGTACAAAAATGGTAGTAAAATTGTTGTAAACAAGGCTAATCAAAATTCTCCTAAGTTTTGCTATTGCATGGTGAAATTATGGTAAATTCACAATATATCTATAGTGAATTTTGGCAAATCACCACACAATCATATGATAGTGAATAAGTCAAAGTTTTGTGTATAGTGAGCTAAAATCTTTTCATATTTTTGGATATATAGTTGCATTTATTGTTTCTTTAATTTCTGTCAAAATCATTCATTGACCACTTTTAGACTGCTTGAGCAATTCAGGGTTAAAGTGGGATGTTTATAAGCATCCTTCTAAGCATTGCTCCAAGTTTTCAAGATGTTTGTACACCTCTAATCATTTTTCAACAAATTTTCCATAAAAGCTAAAAAGAAGTTGCAATTTTGGTTTATATTTTTGAACTCTTATTGAATTGGTTATGAATTTTTGAAGTTGGAATTGAAAGGTACTCCATAAATGCTCCAAAAATTTCTATTCACTATGAGAAATCCGTGTTTGGGAGGATGGTTTCACTATTTTTTGAAATGCATTTTTGTAGACATTAAATAAAACAACCCATTTTTTATTTAATGTCCACAAAAATGCGTTCCAAAAAATTGTGAAAGCATCCTAAAAAATATAGGTTTCTTATAGTGATTTTTGTATCTAGCCAACATTTAATATATTTATTACCAGAATTTGATGTGGTTATTTTCCACCACAATCATGTTATTGCTATTAGTATTCTAAAATATGAATTATATTAGAGATGAGGACCACAAAGTCCATTCCTCACTTGGACCTTTTCAAAAGAGTCCATTCTTCACCAAATTTAGAACTAATTATATATTCTACAAGCTAAAGACATGGAAAGAAATATCTTAAAATTTGAAGTAAAAATAATTGCCCTACCATCCTTTAATATTTGTCAAAGACAATTTTGCACTTACAATTCATAAGGAATTTGCCATGCTCATCAATATCAATAATATTATTTTGCCTCTAAGTTGCACTTTAGAATTTGAAAGTGCTTCAAATCAAGCAAGCGCCTTGTAGATTGATAGTGGATTGGTTTTGAATTAGTGGAACTTTGGTAGTGGGTTTATAACAATTTTTGGAGCCTTTTAATTATGATTTTTCATTTATTATCTCTAATTTTTTTACTAGTTTTTCTCTTTGTTTGATATGCCTCAAAATTTAACACCTTTTGTTTCTCTTTCATAGCTTTCAGAATGTATTGTTAGTTGTAAAATTTGGTGAAGTGTTGACTATGTGAGGAAGCGTCTCAATGAGGAATGGATCTTTTTGTCCCCGACTCTTTTTTTCTACTATTGGAGTATTAAAATTCTTTGGCGGTTGTACGTAGCAGTGCCACAGGGGGTGCACTTAGTATATCTAATCCAAACTACGTGCGACCAAAACTTTGTACCCCCTATATTATATCCTAAAATTTAAATAAATGAAAACAAAAATAATATGAATATATTTTTCTAATTTGAAAGTTTATATTTTGAATTATTGGTATTTCTATTTGCTAATGATAATTAGTTACAAATTTTTGAAGTAAATAGATACACTGCAGAACTGAAAAATAACTTTCACACCCCTATATTATATCCTAAAAATTGTCTAAAAAATGAACAAAAAATTCCTAAAAATAACTCTCTATTGAAAGCTCATTTTGAGTTGAATATTGATGCAACGGTCATCTAAATGTGTTCTCTATAAATAAGCCATTTTAGGTTCATTTTCAACCTCTTCTAGAAAGCATTCCATATTTCATTTGAGTTGGAAATTTTGGCAATAGAAACCTATAGTCATTACCAAACAATGCTCAAAATTTTAGGTTGAAATTATAGTTTATTAGAAACCACTTGTTCGCACGTGGTTTGTAGTAGTAGAACCAAGTGCCCTCCCCGAGAGCAGTGCAAAGCCTTAGAACTTAGTACTAAATATAGTATAATATTAATAGATATAACATTATTTTATTCAATTTTATATAATACATTTATTTCTTATATGATTCATGTTTGTTGTTTGCAAACCTCACAATGCCCTATTGTATTTGTATATTAAGTGTTTGAGTTTTGATGTGTAGGGTAACAACCTTGTGGGAAGGGCTTATGCAAATGAGGGATTCATTGAGGCCGGTAGGCCATGGTTGGGCCCTTCTTTTGTGTAAGGCCTTCCACGAGGTCGTTGCCCAGTTTAACCCCTAAAGGCCCAAGGCCATTTTTCTGCCAAAATCCACTCAAAACTACCATTTCTATAGCAAAGAGCAAAAATAAATTTTAAATTTGTTTTTTGCATATTTAACCATAGGATCTTTTACTACATTAGTGTAAGAATGTGTGGAAGAAATTTTAAAAACTTTTACCGTGTAGATTGCAAGATATTTGCATTTAAAGTGAAAGAATCAAGTTTTTTTGTACCTTGTTCAACTACATTTTTGGCTTTGAACCTTTTTAACTTAAATTTTTTGCTATAATAATTTTGAATTTCTAATTTTATATGATGAAAAATTGAGTTGAGAATGTAGGAAAAAACTTCAAAAACGAAACATTTAGTTTTCACTCATTAGAATTTGTTAAGTAGAAGTAGGTTTAAGATTGAAGGAAAAATGAAATCATTAATAGCTCTAAGATAGGGTTGAAATATACTAATCTCAATGGTGAGATTGTTCTAACAAGAAATCTTAACCTTGTGTAACTTTTTTTTTTTAAAATGTCAAAATTGAGTTCAAAAATGAATCCTACAGGTTATTTTTTCAAGAAGATGCTCTAATTGTCCAAAAAACAAGATTGTCCATAACTTTTGCATAACAAATCCAAATGGAATGAATCAAAGCTTCCATGTAGATGAAAATAAAATCTATATGAAAAAAAAAATTCAAAATTTAATTTTAAAGTTTTTGTGAGGTTTTTTCCTGCCCGCCAAACTAAAATTTGGAGTTTTTCTACCGTAACTTTTGCTACCGGGCACCGATTGAAATAAAAACTACATTTTTGGAAAGCTAATGTGATTCTCTATCTTCACGAAAAAATTCAAAAAATTACAACAAATATTGAGATCATAGGAGCCTGACTGAAATCCATTTTGTCCCTCGAGGGGACAATGGGCCTTTAGGAATTAAAGATGCAGCAACAACTATTTCTTTTACTAGAGTATTTCTTTACTGGATTTCTTTATTGCTCACACCTTTTTGCATGGAAGAAATGAAGATAAAAGGAAAAAAAAAAAATTGAGTGGAAGGCGCCATCCACTCATCATGAGGCGGTGTGACACATCGGGTAAGGTGCCATCCGCTCCTTCAGTAAAGTCGTTGCCGGGTCTTTACGTCTACAGCAACTGTCAGGAAAACCTGAAATGTCCGTGTCCTGTGAAAGAGCTGTGCACGAAGCTCGCAAGCGTAGAGTAATCGCTCCCAACGTTCCCTCATGGACTCTGTTGCCACGCTGTCTATGCAGAAAAGAAATGGCCCGGAAGATGATGCACGAGGCACGCCTTTGAAGCCCCTTGAAGAAATACCAAACTGCAGAACCGGCGCAATTCCCGACGTATCGGGCTTTGCTGTGCTCAAATATCTTCACGGCAGCAGGAGAAAGCACCGTCGAAGCACTCGCCCCACACCCTGCGGTCCTGCGGACTAATTTAGGATCACGTGATGTAAAAGTAGACTGGTCTACCAATGCGTCACTTTTTCGGACCGTATATTCAAGATTGCGTCAGTCAGACCAAATAAGCGTCGTCCTTATTTGATTAAGGGTTAAAGAGCAAAAATTAACGTCGATTCAGGTCTAAGCGGTAGCTTTACAGGTTGCGTGATTCGACGTTTGCAATGGAGTGGGGACGATCAACTTGCATAGCGACTGATGCCGCTTCTTCCCAGGTGTATCATTCGAACCTAAAGGCAGTATCTCGGTGTTCTTGATTCTGAGGAAGCCTACTTGCAGTGGGTTATTTGGAGTTTATGTTACAGAAGGAAGCTAGGCCTTGATCGATCGTCGTAGTCTAATCGTCGTTGTTATGAATCGAATTTTCTGTATTATGAGTGGTTTCTTTTCGTTTCTTTGAACGATATACTGTAATCTATTTTCTTTAATGAAAGAATGGTAAGCCAGTGTTTTAACGACAACAAATAGATTCAAGATAGGTGGTATTACGGAATTGAATTGTTGGTTGAGTGTTTGCAGGTTCGTAGCAGAATTGAGTTTTTAGTCAAGCTTTTTCTCAAGAGTATAATGACAGACAAAGATGTAGCGATTGAGCCCCTGTCACTGGTAATGTTGTCCATAATTATAATCTCGAAACTTCTCAGGGCACCGCCTTTCTCTGGGGTGATTCGATTTGAAGTTATACGGCGTCTTCTCGCTTGGATGCATGAGCAACGACAATGGTTAATTCTTATGAAAGATGGTCTAGCTTCTCGTTGAATCACCATTATGAACAGGAATCGATATAATTGAACTGATTCTAGTGTCCCCGTTATGGCTTTACGGGCTGATGCCTAGAATTGCCTAAGTTTTCTGTTACAAGAACTGTAACTATGAGGTCGCCTTGCTTTAAAGATCTCAAGAACGGAACGGAACACTGGAGCCTACGCAAAAGGCATTCATTTGACGGATGCAACTTATGAGAAAGACTTCTCTACTGGGAACTGCGGAAATGGTTTCTTTCGAGGCAAATACATTTCTCTAAGATGATGCATCTTTTATGCCTAGATGTTCTCTGCAGCTACTGAATTGTTTGATATACCAAGAACTGTGGCCTGCGCATCCAATTAACAGTACAGTTTATGTGCACTTCTTACGGGTAGAAGTACACTCATTTCACCTGACTGGCAGACTATTTTGGCTGACCTAGGTCTATCATTTATATCGAGTTTCATGATATGCAGTTTGGAAAGTGATGGAAATCTGCTATCACTTGCTTGGAATTGGAAAACAAGCAACGCAGAGGGAAATCTTTTACAAGATTCTATCAAATCAAAGCACCTACGTTAATTGCCAGAATCAAGTGAACAATGCAATTCAAGGTAAACTGCAAGGAAACAGAGTTCTTCTTTCTTCGTCTACCCTAAAGGGCCATTGTATGACTTCGCGACGGACATGTGACTTGACGCTGATCTTTGTGCAGATGTTGTGGCAGTTCTGTTGTGTACTCGTCGGAGCCTTGGCATAGTTGCCTCTAGCAAAGGCCTCGTGGCTGG
This sequence comes from Neckera pumila, assembly GCA_963969595.1. Lineage (NCBI taxonomy): Eukaryota > Viridiplantae > Streptophyta > Bryopsida > Hypnales > Neckeraceae > Neckera > Neckera pumila. The sequence continues at coordinate 7,531,658 of OZ018418.1, forward strand.
TCGTCTTGTAATCGAGGTAAGAAGATGAAGTGTATGGATTCGTTGAGTGTTTGGACCCTTAATAGTTATTTTAACTGTGCTTGGTAGATTTCGGTTTTGCACTATATGAACTCGTGATTTTTTTGAAGGAGCATGGTGGAGACATGATCGACTGCAGCAACCTAGGATCAAGCGCTCATCCTATTACCGCGGACATAAACTTGCAGCAGCAATTTTACTCGGACGCCAGATATATTCTTGTAATTGAGAAGGTGTGATTGTTTGATATGAAGGAAATTTCAAGGTGACCTCCTGCGAATGTGCACGAAAAATTAATTCGGATATACAAAACTGCTTTTCTACCCCCTGATGATTTTTATGTTAACAATATATTGTAGGATGCAATATTTCAAAGATTGGTGGAAGAACGTTTTTTTCTTAAAGTCCCATGCATCGTTATGACGGCAAAGGGCTTTCCGGACTTGGCTTCCAGGTCTGTGGACCACTTCTGCATGCTGTATTAGTTTGTGTTGTAAATAGTGGACCAATATCAGCTGCTTAGTCAAATATGCTGGTTTATCAGCTCTCCTTGGTCATTTATATACTTATAACAAAGCCTGTTTCTTGCAGAGCACTGTTGCATCGTCTACACCAAGAATTTCCGAGTTTGCTTATTTACGCTCTTGTGGACTGGCGAGTCCTACTTCCCTTACAATTCATGATTTTACTGCATATGAAAATCATATGTAATTGAATTCTATTCCTTATAGTTTGCGGAGTGGTTGTATTAACACTTGGACTTGCTGTAGGAATCCAGCTGGTTTGGCTATTATCTGCACATACAAGTTTGGGAGCATCAGGATGGGATTGGAGGCTCCACGTTACGGTAAGCACATATTTTTATTTTCTTAAGGTAGTAATCAGCAATTTGCAAGCCATTCACCGCAACCATTGCCTCGTGCCATACGCATCAATCTTATTCTTGGTAACGTGCAAAATTCTCAATTTAAAGCTGAAAATATTTCGCAGTCAAGTGCTCAGTCCATTCCCGAGGTCTCTAGCCTAGTCTAGCTTATGAGTACGGTGGTGTCCGCAGTTTGCGATGTCAAGTGGCTTGGATTGCGTTACAAAGATGTTCTTACGCACGTACCAGATAATGCTCTTTCAAGTCTTACGGACAGAGATGTCAGCCAGGCTAAAAACTTGTTAACTTCAAAGATGCTCCGGGTAAGGTGCTGAAGAGTCAATGGTAGTTTTCGATTAAGTGAAGGGTAGTAATTGTTGTATGTGAAGGAATACTTTTGCCTGGAACCACTTATCAGAGCTCCATTCACAGCAAGCAGATCAGAATTCCCGATTTCATGTTACGTCATGATCTAAAATTATATGTCCGATACGCCGCAGTATGAGCGCATTAGAAGTCGGTTGGATTTTCTCACAGATAAGATTGTCAGGTGTATGAGTTTTGGACCAGTTTGGATGTGATCTTGACTAGCCTTCATGGAATGTAAACAGAACAACGAACCGTACAAGCAGGAGATACTGGAAATGCTTGCATTCGGACAGAAAACTGAAATTGAGGCACTATACGCTCATGGTTACGACTTCCTTGCCAAATTTATCACCGGAAAAATCGTTCAGAGGGGCTACATCTAACTCGTATCTAAGAAATTAGCGTAGGTTCTTGGTTCTCAATTGGTTCACATTCTGTTTCTCTGGAAAATGACTAAGTGTAGGAACCCGACGACATGCATTCTTTTCTGCACGCAAGTTAAAGAAGTTGGTGCCATTCAGTTTCAACCATTTTCTGCATACTACTCAAGTTGGAGTATGTTTGAAACTTTAGGTTTAGGGTTTACGACATCCCTCATTCTCCTTGTTTGATTTCCTTCCAATATTTTGCAGTTGTTTCAGTTAAGGACGAAGACGAAGTGTACGTCAGATGTCTGCGATGTTCTCATCGTTTTCTTAAAACTGTAAAGAAGCTTCCGCATAATTTGATTGCATGATCTCGTATATCAACCAGTACCGGGATATTTCTTTTGAATAATTCTATTCTTTGATCCGAAAATTAACATTCAATGCTCTTTATCAGATTCTGGACAATGCTTTCATTTCTGTGAACAGAATCATCCCCACATGTCCTGTTCGGTCGCAAATTGTTTTAGGTGTGCCACCTTGAAATTTACACTATGTTGAGCTTTCCTTTTCTGTTCATAAGAATTGAAATGTCACTCATGTCAGAAAACACAATCTTGGGAGAAATTTGAGCAACATAAATTTGTGAATACTTCTTATGTTTGTTGACATACTTAGCCACAACATACTTCTCATGTATCCTAAACTTGATCTTGAGGAAGCTCGATTGTAACAGAAACGTGGCACCGCTCATCGAGCTCTTAGAGCTTTTATGAGGATGCCTGTCTTTGACGCTTTGACAGGCCTCCTTATAAAAGCACTTGGAGGTCCCCCTCCCCAAACTCTGGAAATGTCAAGTGGCATGCTTTACGAAGTCCGCGTGGCGCAAGTCAGGGAGTTGGGGAAGAACCTCGTCCTTCGCTAATGGTCGTGGAATCATACCACCGCATTCTAATCTTGTTTTGATGGTTTATGTAAGTTAGCGGGGAGTTTTTTATGAGGCTCTAGGTGTCGGAACGACTGTCTCCATTGAAGTTCGGTGGGTTTGGACTTCGGTGATTATAGGCAAACGGTCTTGATTTCTCACGACGATGTGTTTTCATTTGCGATCATTGTCCAAGAGGTATCTATTGCGGTTTCTCTGCGTTTAAAAAATTGAAGTTTCCACCATTTTTCTGTTGTTATCATATCGATCTTGTGCGTCCGTCAACACGGAATGACAATTCTCGGCGTCTCCTTCCTCCTAATTTGAAAATCAGCTCTCGTGGCAGATTCATGTTCTTGCTTGTGAGTCGTCTACCGATTGCACTTCGTCATTGAACTTGAGTTCTGTATTCGTGCATTGATTCTCCATGAGCTTGAGGTTTAACACAACAGGTCCTTCAAAGGGTTTAGGATTTGAATTTTCTCCTGTGAAGGACCTTAAGATCCAAATTGGGGCACCTCTTTTGGTTCAGCATCATAGAGTACATCATTCGTAGTCTTTCTTGTTCTATACTAAGTTTGTTTTCCGACCTACACTATTAAGCACTCATGCTAGGTTCCAGAGAAAATTTCTGAAATTTCTGGCTGGATAATGCGTTTTGCTTTTGATTGAGAGACGATTTAGGTGCGAATTGCTGTTTTTCTCGATGTTGGGTTTTCTTCGTCCTCCGATCATCAGTCTGGCGTGACTCTGATTTTAAGATTCCCATCAAAGTTTCTCTGATATTAGAGTTTGATGCTAATGTGACGATCTGCCCTAATTTGAGATCGGGAACTTAGTTCTTTCAGCCCTTTAGTTTGAAGCTTCATTTGAATTTTTGATGTACAATGGGGAGATAAAAGTATCTTCGCCCCCTTTTGTTCCCACACAAACTCCTCCATTTCCAAATACTATTTTTTATAATTTTTATCTAAGTCTTGTATCATTACATTCCTACCTCAAACCCAATCATATATACCAAATTTCGACTTTAGAAAAGCAAAACTCCATTTTTGGTGAATTTTTTAAGTCATTTTTCATGGTTTTATATAATATTTTATTGAAAACAATTAATGATGAACTTTTTAAATTCGATTGCGGAGATACAGTGACTAACAAAACCGAGTACTTTTGTGAAACGTTTTCATTCAAACAACCATACCATAAGCATCAATGGTTAAAACCCAGAAGTGTACACATGAAAGTTGTAGAGCACGACATACAACACGTTACTATGGAAGTTTAAAGAAAAAACTAGTTGCGATTTGAAAGAAAATTATTTCCAAAGTTTGCTATGTCAAAAACTCGGTTTTGTTCAACATAGTTTGGCTTTACCTTATCTTTTGTCAATTTCTTTTTAAAACTCCAAAAAAACTTTTTGTACCTTAGCATGTTGGTATACATCATTTTTGATTGTTGTATACAAAAATTGAAGGACTTTCACATTTATAGAATTAAAAATATTAACAATTTAACAAACATGCAAATGATGTTGGTTCTCACAAAATTTGAGTTTTTTTGTGAAATTCAGAGCATGGGATAGCATTAGCTATGGTAAAGAGAGTATAGGTTGCAAAATAGACCACTTTTATATCTAAATGTCCTTGTATATAAAATATTTGTTGAATTGGGCAATGTGTACAATTTATATTTTACAATTGTATAATACACTTTTAATTTCAATTTTTGTATTTAAAGACTAGAGTTCATGATGCATATAAATCATCCAAAACAATTCAAAAAATTCCATCATCATTGTCTGTATTATCCAAAATCTACTCATTTTCAAAAATTACACTGACATTCAAAAGATTAGCTGTTTTTGGATAATACAGACAATGATGATGGAATTTTTTGAATTTTTTTGGATGATTATATGCATCATGAACTCTAGACTTTAAATACAAAAGTTGAAATTAAAAGTGCATTATACAATTGTAAAATATAAATTGTACACATTGCCCAATTCAACAAATATTTTATATACAAGGACATTTAGATATAAAAGTGGTCTATTTTGCAACCTATACTCTCTTTACCATAGCTAATGCTATCCCATGCTCTGAATTTCACAAAAAAACTCAAATTTTGTGAGAACCAACATCATTTGCATGTTTGTTAAATTGTTAATATTTTTAATTCTATAAATGTGAAAGTCCTTCAATTTTTGTATACAACAATCAAAAATGATGTATACCAACATGCTAAGGTACAAAAAGTTTTTTTGGAGTTTTAAAAAGAAATTGACAAAAGATAAGGTAAAGCCAAACTATGTTGAACAAAACCGAGTTTTTGACATAGCAAACTTTGGAAATAATTTTCTTTCAAATCGCAACTAGTTTTTTCTTTAAACTTCCATAGTAATGTGTTGTATGTCGTGCTCTACAACTTTCATGTGTACACTTCTGGGTTTTAACCATTGATGCTTATGGTATGGTTGTTTGAATGAAAACGTTTCACAAAAGTACTCGGTTTTGTCTGTCACTGTATGTAGGAAATATACATACGCACATCTTTCCTTCAACAAGCATCTCCAAAAAAATTCACAGCTCTTTCAATAAAAAATTCAATATTAGGGTGACAATGTCCTAATTTTGGAAAACAGATACATTTTTATTGTAAATAGACTTTGGGCAAGGCAATTGTACCATCATGTTCAAATGTACAAAATTAGATACAATGTGATGGTTAAATAAAAAAATCTAATTACAATAAAACTATATATATTTTTCAAAATTAGGACATTGTCCCCCCAATATTGAATTTTTTATAAAAGAAGCTTTAAATTTTTTTTGGAGATGCTTTCTGAAGGAAAGATGTGCATATAGATAATTCCTACATATCTCCGCAATTGAATGTTAAAAATTCATCTTTAATTGTTTTCAATAAAATGTTATGTAAAATCATAAAAAATGACTTAAAATTCACCAAAAATGGAGTTTTTCTTTTTAAAGTCAAAATCTGGTATATATGATTAGAACTAAGGTTGGAATGCAATGATTCAAGAATTACATAAAAATTGTAAAAAATGGTGTTTGAAAATGGGGGCGTTTGTGTTGGAACAAAAAGAGGTGACAATACTTTTGTTCCCCCACTATACAATTTTTGATTAATTTCAATTTCTTCTCTAGTTTTTGTTTGAGAAAAATGAATCTCCATGTTTCTGCTTGTCTTTGGCAATCATAGATATAAATGTTGGAAATTCCAGTGAGTGACGACAAACATTGCAAGTGTTGATACTCTGGAGTTTCATTTAGTTTCGTTATAGCAAGTTTCTACAAGGTGGAAAAAGACTATTGTGGTTTAGGAAATTGTAATGCTCATTAAACAAATCGAAATCAATACATTCATTGGGATTTTTTCTCCTCAAGGTAAGCACTACCGCATTAGGTCCCTTTACAAAACATCCCTGATTATAGGGCATAATGTACTTGTAATAGTGCAAAGCACAATATTTTGGGTAGGCCCATGTGCTTATCACCTTCAAGGTAGGGTCCTCACATCTTTGCGGTGGGGGTGTCCCATTGTATTGAAGATGTCAATGAGATAATTGGAAGCTAGTCATTTGTAGGGTCATCACTTTGTGTGTACCTTGTACTTTGTGCTTCTTACAAAGATGGTATAGTGGTAGTGTGTATGCTTGTTTTTGTGTCTACTTTTTAAACCCATAAAGTCCCATAATCTCCTTGTGGGACAAATTGGATTTCAAGTAGGTTCAAACAATTTCATTTTTTGTTGTAATTTTTGGAACTCTTTTGAAGATAGGAAATATATATTAGCTTTTAGGGAATGTAATTTTTATTTGAATTGGTGCTTAGGAGCAAAAGTGTTGCCACCTTAAGTCCAAAAGGTTTTTGATTGGATAGCACCAAAAAATCCCCAAAAGTCAAAATTAAATTTTTAAATGTTTTTTCTTCCTAGAAAATATTTTATCTACACAAAAAAATTTGATTCATTCTATTTGGACTAGTGACAAGAGGTTATAGGCAATCTTTTTTTTTAGACAATTTAAGTATCTTTTTGAAGGAAGAATGTATAGGATTCATTTTTGAATGCAATTTGAATCACAATTTTTTGAAAAAAGAAGCTTGATAAGGTTTAGTTTGCTTGCTAGAACAATGACATTGTTGGAATTATTGTGATTTGATTCCATATTAGATCTATTAACAATTTAGTTTTCCTTCAATTTCACATCTATTTCTATTGAATACTCCCTCTATCTCAAAATAAATCCACGATTTTTTGAAAAAGCTAAATTATCATGTAAGTTTTTCATATTTGGTTGGAAATGCATAGTTATTGTAGTTGCTAATCAACCCTAGTAGGCTTGAAAGTTTCAAAGTCAAAAGTCAAGCAGACCATATTGAAAATAGGTTGAAAAACTTTCAATTTTTTCCTATTCTTCTAATAGCTTCAATGCAATGAATTTTGACCATTTTGTTGCCCATCCATTGTAGAGAACTTCAATCAATTCTTATACATTCAACTTTGATCACCCCTTGTAATTCAATTGTGATGAGCTTTTTTGATGCAACTTTGATTAGTTCCTTTCAATCAACTTTGACAAGCTCAAGTTATTGCTCTTTGATCATCTCATGTAATTCATTTGTGATTGAATCTTGTGATTCAACCTCAATGAGCATTCTATTAACATTTTCTGATAAGCTCCTATGCTTTAAATACAATTATAGCTTGCAAGTCAGCTTCAATTAGCTTTTGTCAACGTTGTTTGATAAGCTCTTGAGTTTAAACTATGATCAACTTTTAAAATTCAAATTCAATCAACTCCAAACAATGATTCAACTTTGAATTGTTGGTCACCCTGCATTGATCAGTTGACACCATGAAGCGTGCCCACGTAATAATTCATTTCCATTAACCATTGAAACATCAAATTTAATTTGAAACAAGCAAATTTAGAAAATCAGGGACTTATTTTGAGACGAAGGAAGAAATTTTTAAAAGAATGAAAACTGAATTTTTTGGTTTTTATTTTTTATATTCTTCCTACACTTTCAATTCAATTTTTCAACATAAAAAATTTCAAATTCAATATTGGTAGCATAAAAATTTAATGCTATAAAGATTTGAAGCATTAAAATCTAGTCAAGGAAGGTGCAAAAACTTTGATTTTTTTCACTTCAAATGCAATTATCTTGCAATCCACATGGTGATGTGAAATCATTCATTGTCCTTCATTTCTTCATTTTTTTTAAAATTAGAAAAACCTATAAGTCTTTTATCTTCTTAACCATTTAGTGCCAAAGGTGCTCTAGTTGCAATTAGGTATATTTAAAGGCGTAGCTAGTCTATAGTGTATAGTGATAAATGTATTGGATTTTTTTTCCAATTTGGGAGCAGTAAAGGAATCAACAGCTCACTAGAATGAATCAGTGAAGGCGGGGTTGCTCCAATTTGCAAACAAATGACCTTTTTGAAGATGAATATGGCGAGATCAGGGCTTTTTTTTTCATTTTTGAAGAAGTGCCATAGAGGCGATATAAAATGTTACAGTGGTGCTCCAAATTGCAACATTCATCCACTTATTGGATGTATAGTATGGTTTTCATCCACAATTAGGCGATTTCATCTAATATTTTTTTTTAATTTCAAAGTTGTTTGGCAATTTCATTCAATTTTTTTGGCATTTTTTATAACCTTTTTTAGCTAGATTTATTTTTTTCTAGTGCAATCTGGCACCGAAAAGCCAAAAAAACAAGCCCTAGGCGAGATACGCCAATTGTGTATAGTGGCCATCTTTTTCTTTCCAGAGTGACTTCTTCTCCCTTTTTGCTTTCAAACTGTTGTTTTATTCATTCTTTATTGAGTTGGTTGTATAAAGTAGGATCCAAACATAGTGAACGCTTGGTCCCTCTTTGATTACACATACTCTTGAGCCTGGAAACCAATAGCAAGTTTGGTGCAAAGGAGAGTAGACATAGATGCGCAAGAAACTAGCTACATGAAGAATGAGGAAAACTATCCAAAAAACATTCTTGAGTTTCACAACTCTAAATCGGATTGACTGAGATAAGTCATAATAGATGTAGTAATGTAGATATAGAATTAAGTTCATTTATCCACATTAATGAGAGTTTTTTCTTTTTACCATGCCAAATATGAAAAAAATCTTTTACTTATCTAAAAAAATAATAATTATAAAAATAATAATTATATTAGTCCTTTTTAACTGACATCTTATATAGTATAGAAAACATAGCTTCATAAAAGTATAGTTATTATTTTAAGAAGTGCTTAGGAGCAAAAGGTTATACCACAAAAAGCCTACAAATGAACTTAGCAGGTAGCCTAAACAAAATCGCAAAAATCAAAAGTAATTAGAGATTTTAGATAAAAAAAGAAAAGAATTTCATCTATTTTTTAGTCTTGGATCTACTTCTACTCAACAATTTTTGTAACAAGAATGAAAATCAAGTGATTCTTTTGTTTTTTTTAAATTTTGTTTCCTAAACTTTCAACTCAATTTTTCAAGACAAAAAATTTTCAATTTAAAGTTTGTAGTGCAAAAAAGTTTCACAAATGGTTGTCAAAATCATCTTAAATTTTAAACCAATATTCAAAAAGTAATTAAATTCATGACTGGAATCTTTATAATTTCCACATTTTTTTTCCAATATCAGTGTGCACTATTTTTAATATGACTTATAAAATGAGAATTCATTGAAATGCTAGACCGAGATCCAATTTCATAGTTACATGGTCAATTTTGGGAAAAGTGGCATGGACTTTTTCTGCTCATGAACAATTACTTCATGAGTGGAGTATTTATGACTTCTACATTTTTTATTTATACCAACATGTACTATTTTGAATAGACCTTATGGAAGAAGATTCTTTAAACTGCGGGACCAGGGTCTTGTTTCTAAGTTACGTGGTCAATTTTGAAAAAAGTAGCATGAACTTTTTCCGCTCATGAATTTTCACTTCATGAGCAAAGTACGTACAACTTTTACACTTTTTTTTCATACCAACGTGTATTATTTTGAGTAGGACTTATAGAAGAAGAATTCTTTGAATTGCAAGACAAGACTCCTATTTCATAGTTATGTGGTCAATTTTGGAAAAAATAGCATGCCCTTTTTTGCTCATCAATTTTCACTTCATTAGCAGAGTATTTACAACTTCTACATTTATTTTTTCATACCAGTGTGTATTATTTTGAGTAGGACTTATGGAAGGATAAATATTTGAACCTTGAGACCGGGGTCCTATTTCTTAGTTATATGGTCAATTTTGGAAAAAGTAGCATGGACTTTTTTTGCTCATGAAATATTACTTCATTAGCAAAATACTTACAACTTTTACATTTCTTTTTTTATACCAACGTGTACTATTCTAAGTGAAACTTATAGAATGAGAATTCTTTAAACCGCGGGACCAAGATCTTATTTCTTAGTTACTTAGTCAATTTTGGAAAAAAAAGCATGGACTTTTTCCACTTATGAATTTTCACTTCATGAGTGGAGTATTTACAACTTTTAAATTTTCTTTATCATATTAATGTGTACTATTTTGAGTAGGACTTATGGAATGAAAGTTCTTTGAACTACGGGACCAATGTCTTATTTCTTAGTTATGTTGTCAATTTGGAAAAAATATCATGCATTTTACCCGCTCACAAAATATAACTTCATGAGCGGAGTATTTACAATTTCTCCATATTTTAAATCCAACCAATGTATACTATATAGAGTAGTACTCATGGAAGGAGAATACTTTGAATTGCAAGATTGAGGTCCATATTCTTAGATACAAGGTCCATTATTCTTAGATACAAGGTCCATATTCTTAGATACAAGGTCCATATTCTTAAACACAAGGTCCATATTCTTAGATACAAGGTCCATGTTCAATAAAACATCTTGATGTTTTATTGAACATCATTGTTGACATAAAAACATGGGTTCTTTTATTCAATGTCCACAAAAATGCGTTCCAAAAAATCGTGAAAACATCCTAAAAAACGTGGATTTCTTATAGTGTATTATAGATTTTTACTGCTTATGAATTTCACTTCATGAGCGGAGTATTTACAATTTTTACATTTTATTTTTTGTACCAAAATGTACAGATTTAAGTAGGACTTATAAAATGAGAATTCTTTGAACCGCAAAATTATGGTCCTATTTCTTATTTACGTGGTCAATTTTGGAAAAAGTAGCATGGATTTTATCTGCTCATGAAATATAACTTCATAAAGGGAGTACTTATAACTTTTAACTTTTTAATTTTTCATACCAACGTATACTATTTTTATTAGGACTTATGGGAAGAGAAATCTTTGAACCGCAGGACTAGGGTCCTATTTTTTAGTTACGTGATCAATTATAAAAAAAATAACATGAATTTTATGCGCTCACGAAATATAACTTTATGACCGGAGTATTTACAACTCCTACATTTTCTTTTTTCATACCAACGTTTATCACTTTGAGTAGGACTTACTGAAAGAGAATTCTTTAAATCACAAAATTGAGTGTTGTACATACAGTCTAGGCGTAAGTATCCTTAACACAAAATGTGGTAAGATAACACAAAATATCGTCCCAGGGAATTCTACTATGTTATTGCAAACTAAGGATGTTTGTGTCTCTCCCAAAACACCCAAGCAATCCGTAAATCACATATTTGCTCTTTTCTTGGATAACACTACTTTTCAAATTCTAATCTGGATCCGTCTTTGTCTGGATTTTGGTTATGTCTAGTCACACTATGGTTTTATATACCTTTGTTTTACTCTCAGAGGGTCCACTGTTGATCTTTCAAGAGGGGTAGGGACTCACCACTCATAATTCTCACATTCAAATACACATACATACACACACAAATCACTTCTGATTTTGTAATAGGGAAGATAAAGGCAACAATCCTCATAGCTCCTCGGAAGGCCTTTTCAAAAAGTAGGTCATTCAAAATTTACTCTCTAATACCTTCACTACAACGACGGATCAAACCACCCGGAACCGGTAGTGATGCATATGTTCTAGAATCTAGACTAATCCGGTACTTGGTAGGCCTTCTAGAGGTGGGGATATTTTGCTAGCGGTTGCTTATCTCCGTAGGAAATCCTTCCTGAGTTCCGGACTCGCATCCACTCCACTCTTTCCGGATTACTATCCCAGCAGTTTAAAAGCACAGCGCACTAATCTTCTTTTACAAATCCAGAACTTTCCTACAAACGCACCCTATTGATAAGCTTTAGTTGCCTCAGATCCGGACTCCTCCTCACCCGTCTTTCTCACACCTCAACACCCTTATGAACAATCCTAATACATTTGTGCACATAGCCAGAATCAGAAAAGTCCACCAAATGGTCTTAGATTAAAGAAAGCAAAAGAACATAAACAAATGCATTCCAATGGGCTAGGATGGAATGAGAGGTGTCGCAACACAAGGCAAGCCAATTCCCAGTTATACTTCCATAAATCACTCTAAATCATAACAAAGCGACTATAAAGATCAAACCTGCGAGATTCTATGAAGTATCTAGCCTTATTTAGTCTCTAAACTTAGTCAATATCCATATTTTCCTTTGCGGTCCTAACACCACAACCGGAAACACAACAACATCGAAAACTACAATCAGACCCTTCTCTCCTTTCTCGATCCGGCCAACTATCCAACCTGGTTTTATCAACTCCTATTTATTCTTATCCTCATTCGGTTTAGTTTTACCTTTGTTTCACCATCAGAGGATTCGTCGCTTGCTTTTGAGAGTAGCAGGCCCGCTACTCCTTCCGTGATTTATAGTGGCTGAAGACCCACTTTTTTGTTCTCCTACACTAACCCGGATCTGGTTTGGACCCTCCTAGCAATCCAGAGAACTCTCCAAATCATAGGTCACACAAAGACCCCCCGTACGATCCTCTTATACTACAACGACCTTCGCGCCAAGTTCCGTGTGTACGAAGTTAGGTGGTTACAAGTGTATCCATCCGTGCCAACATCAACTAAAGCTCTTCCGTTTACCAACTAGGGTAGCGAGATCTCTCAAGAGATCGGACACTCAACTGGATTTCCCACCTAGGAGTTCAAACGCGACTAAAGAATCCCTCCCTATCTGCCTAGCCTAACAATGGTTGTCTTGATTGGAAACCTAAACCTTAAAAATGCTGAGGAATTGAAATCCACTCCCAATTCTTTCACTACTCGCTCACTTGCACATAAGATCAAAACAAGAACACCAAAGGGAGGAATCACACCCAAACCAACGTGCGCCTTCCTAACTCTTCACCACACAGCCCTGCCACACACAGGAGAGATACACAATAAGAGGCCAACAGAAGACACCAGTAAAATTTGGGCAAAAAAGACTCGCAGCTCTCAAGCAGGGGTTGGCTTATACACAACTTGATTTACAAAGGCAAAACGGCCTCCGGAAATTCGTGCAGAACTTCTAGATCCAATCCTGATCGATCAGATCGGATCAACATCCGATCCGGTCCTAACTATCTTACAAAAATATACATTCCTACTTACCTACCCTGCAACTCCTCCACCTAGTGTAGGACTCTTGGGTTCCGCAGGTAGTTGGTTGAAGACTTCAGTTAGATTCCTGCTCCGCTCCTTGGTAGCAGGATCCAAAAGATCTGATCCATGCGATGAATCCAGATGAATTGGTTGTCTAGGCCCAGGCCTTGGTTGGCTCTTTTTTGACTCAGGAGTCCGATCTTTGGGCTCCCTCGGATTCGATCCACCTGTCGCGAACGATTCCGGCAGCAAGTCCAAAAGTTGGATCTTCCTAGAGTACATGGATCCGTTCAGCTTTTGGCTGTTGACGTCCATCCGATTGGCTGCCTCCCTTGTTGCCACCATTGTCGCTTCCACCCAATCGGTGAAATTGGTCAGGATCCAAAATATCCCAGAACTAGATACTTTCTTCTCCTCGTGTACTCTCTTGTCAAATAACTCCGCCTCAACAGTGGCGAATCCGAATGCTCCAAGGGTGGCCTTCACCGTTTTGGCCACCTTCCGGGTTGCATCCGCCATCTTCCGGATGACGGTCTTATCTTCCGGATGACGGTCTTATCTTCCGGATGACGGTCTTATCTTCTTTGAAGGCAACCATCTCTGCCTTCAAAGTGTCGACTTTCTCCTGAAGCCAACAAATCTCTACCTCTTGCTTCCGGTGCTCATCCAGATTGGTGATGTGTTGTGCTACCTTAGTCGGTAGCCTGCTGTCTCCCGGCGCCCCCACTAGCTCTCTGATATTGGAGATGATCCTTCTCTTGATCTCCCAATCCACTTGTATTCCGCAGAGGATACAGTTCAAATGATTGAACAAATCAATTGGGTCTTTGGGATCCGGCATCTCCACTTTCGGTCCCTGTTCAGGATTCGATTGGTTGGTAGGAGGGATTCCTCTCTTATGAGGAGGCATTGTCTTCATCCGCTTCCTCGTCTGGAGGTGCTCCTCTTCGTCTTCCTCTTCTGTCTCGGGTTCGGATCCGGTTACATCCTCCGGTTCGTCCTCCGAACCCGACTTCCCATACTTTAGGATGGATTCCTGAATGTTCTATGTCTTCTCCTCCGTGTCGGTGAGGAGTTGGTTGCACTAGTAGAGTTGAAAGAGATAGGGACTCAAAAGAGTGGTCCTACTCTTTCCAACTCTCATCACAAGCTGGGAGACCAGATCGCAAAAGATCCGGGCCCAGTTTATCTTCCGTTCCTTGCTCAGGGCTCTAAAAATAGTGTTGCCAATGGTCATCGTCACCCTTGTTGGCTTCTTCGGGTGGATGATCGGAATCAGGAACTGGAGAAGGCGGAGGTGCCGATTGCCTATGCAATCTGTAACCGCGTATTCGTTCTTGCTGCTCGGCTCTCCGTAAAACTTGTCATGGATGAATTCAGCCCTTTGTGCCGCCATGCTTAAATCCCCTAACCGGAAGTTGTAGACCTCTCTCCACCTCTCTTTTTTCCACTCGATTGGGCGCCCCCGGATAGTATTGTCAAATTGATTCGACATTTTGCACTTCAGCTCTCTCACCATCCACTCCTCTCTAAACCCCCAGGATTTGTCCATCAATCCTACACAACCCATCGCGTTAAGGTCGTCCATGAGTTCGGTTCTTGCCGGTTCCTCGGAAGGGATGACCAAAACTACTTTCCGGAGCTTAATCTCTGAAGTGGAAACTGGGCGCTCCCAATCTACTCTTGCAAAGCTGAGGCATGGACATAGACTTGGCTAGCTGGACTTTTTCCGGTCGCTACCTCACTTTCTCCTAGCCGCACGTTCTACTCCTCACTTTCTCTCCTCCGGTCTCAACCGGAATCCAACACAATCTCGACCTCTCCCGCACTCTGACGCACTTGCACTTAAATTTCCACGCACATAGAGCTCTGGCGCAGACGAAGGCCTTAAAGTGCTCAAGGTCAGCTCTAAAACTTGAGGGAAGAGAAGGAGAAAAAATGGGACGACCAGCCCTTATATAGTCCCAGGACCCTTGACTGGTCATCATGACCTTTTCCGGTCCGATCCATAGCAATCTGGTTCAACCCTAATCCGATCTGAGATAGTTTTTGGATATGATTCCGGTCCTGAGTACTAATGCTTTGACCGGATCAGATCTAGTTTACCCCTTATTGCGATAGCTTTGTCTATCTTCAGTCTTCTTCTGCCACCTAGCAGGATCCGAATTCTAATTACTCATTTCCATTCCAACTTTTAGGTAAGCAAGGGAAAACCAAAAATTTTGGTTGCGACAACAAACTTCGTATCAAGGTTTAGAGGGAAGAATGCACTGGAGGATATTTTTGCCGAGTTTCCGAATGAGTTTCCGAAAGAGAGGGAGGTGCCAGTATTCCACTTCAATGGGAAGAACGATTTAGCACTTCAGGATATCATCGACTACCTGACAAAGTTGAGGTTTCCGGAAGGACTGAACCGGGAAGAGAAGAATATCTTTCAGCAGAAATCTTAGAGCCCCTTATTTGCTAAATAAGGGTACGTTATTCAAGATGGGGGCGGATGATAAACTCAGACGGTGCTTAGAAACCATGGACCGGAAAAATGTTATGAGGGCACTGCATTCTTGACCGTCCGGAGGACACTTTGCTGCCACCACGACAGTCAATCGGATTCGTTCAGCCGGATACAAGTGGTCGTATCTGATACGGGATGTCAAGGTGTATGTGTGGGAGCACGAAATGTCAATACCCGGAATTCCAGATTAATTTAGGAGTAGATTAGTGAGATTTTTCAAAATTTTTGTATACTGAAGTAGCAATCCGGAACAATTAGCCGAATCAGGAAAGTAGGAAAGTTCTGGCCTAGCAAAAACTGTAAAATGGGTAAGGAATGGATCTTAATGGGATCCATAATCCGGAAGGTAATTTAGATTCTGGAAACCTAGGACCTAGATTCTGGCCTAGGAACTAGGGTTCCGTTTGCAAAAGGCAGCGCATTTATGGGCTGTCCCAATGGGTGTCGTTCGTTGGCCGGCTACTTAAGCCCGTTCTTCTCCATTTCTTCTCCCTCTTTCTTCCGCTCAAGAATGCGTGTGTTCTTGCAGGTTTGGAGCGCGCGTTAGTTGAGTGAAAGAGTGGTGAGTTAAGATCAGATAGGGAGAGAAGGACAGGAGGGTGCCGATTGCACCGGACTAGTAGGATTCTATCGGCGTGGATGGAGGAACCTTGGAGATCGGAAGTTACGCCCAAGTTGTTCAATCCGGTTATACCTGCGGATCCGAAGGCACGGATGCTTTTGGAGGGTGATCTGGACAGCATGGGATGCACGGGGCTACTGTGCAAGCCGTTAAATCTGAAGAACAAGGCGATGATCCACGAAGTCATGACTGGAGCTCCGAATCAGTTTGAGTTGACGGAGTGAGGGAAGTCGACAAAGTGGACCGAGCAGATGTGGACGGAAGCCTACTCATTTCAAAAGGCGGGTTCTGGTTATGCCTCAAGAAATGACGGTTACGTTCAAGGAAAGTTCTGTAATCCATCCAATTCAAAGGAAGGTTTTACGATCCATGAGTGCATTTACCTGAGGCAGAGGCAGGTGCTGGAGTTCCTGGTTTCGATCTTGTATCCGGAGAAGCCAACCCGGCTCACCAGCATGTTGGGCAACATGATTTTTGGAGCGATGGAGGACAGGCCAGTACACTGGGGGAGAATATTGAAGGCCGTGGTGCAGAAACTAGCAGACGGCGTGCAGAAGGCCAAGTCCAACCCCATCAGCACCTACCTCTTCCACCTTTACTACTACAACGGGATTGTGAATGAGCAAGAAACTAAGGACTACAAGGTCGCCGAGGAGATGCTGAAGTACGGCCTGTCTCCGGATTCGGAGAAGCAAGCCGAGGAAGCAGTTCCAGAAGTGATGCCGCCAAGGACAGAGAGGCCGGAAAGTTCGTGGCAAAGGTCAACCGATCTGAACTCAAGAGGGAAGCAGCAAGTTCCGGAAACGGAGGAACCGGGCCGGACCTTTGCAGATCTAGGGGGGAACGAGTTGTTCGATTCTGGAGTAGAGTGGTTCCAGGAGGCCCGGAAACGGTATGAGGACTTGGCTGACTTTGTATGCTTGGTATTGGACGAATTGAAGGTGGAGCCAAACAAGATTAGGGGCAAGATTAGAAAGCGTTTGGATTCGACCCTGCTCAATAGGAAGGATGAGCAGATCCGAAAATTGGAGGAGGAAAAGATCCAACTCAAGACCAATTTGGGTGTTGCAGAGGAAGCCCTGAAGTTCGCATCCAAGAGGGAGTCAGATGCAATGAATATAGTGAGAGCACTAACGGAGTTGGTGGGACAGCCCGCGGATCAAATCACACGCGTCCGGCTCTTCAATGATAATTTAGTTCAAGAGGGCGTAGTGATCGAAAGCATGATCCTCAAGATCCTGGTGGATTATGAGATCAAGATGGAAAACGTGTTGGCAGAGATGAGGAAGCTACTAGGGTTTCTTAATCCGGCAGCCATGGACTTCACCTGATTCCCGGAAGTTTCAAGTGCGCAGTTGTGGAGGACTCCGGCCAAACCAATCCCTGCTGGAAGGACTCCCATATCAGAGCAAGGTCTTCAAGCCTTGCTGAAGGACGTTACTGCTCAAGTTGCAAGTCAGGCGGGGCCGTTACAAAGAAGGAAGAGGTTAACCGTGGAGGTTGCCAAGAAGGGTCCGGATGCTCCGGTTGTTCAGGAGGCTCCGGTGCAGATGGTCCTTATCACATTTCCCACGCGCACGGCAATGGCACCAAAGGGGATCGTAGGGCCCAAAGTCATGGCTTCTCCCGTTCGGACGGATTTGACAAACCGGATGCTTGTAATTGAGAATCCGGCCCGGACACATCCGGAAGGATTCACCCACATGGAGGGAGCATCCGAGGAAGAGGAAGAAGGCGATGATGAGGATCCAGTTGGAGCTTCATTGGGGCAACCCATTGAGATGGAGTCGGATAGGGAGTTCCTCCAGTCCGATGACGAGGAAACCGAAGAAACGGCAACTTCACTGATTTGACGCCCAATCCAGACCCGGGCAAGTGTCCGGAACACCCCCACAAAGACGACTGGAGCGACACAAGGCAGTAGCAGTACAAAGAAGCCGCGGAAGAAGTAGTTAGTTAGGATGTTTTGATTTTTGATTAGGTTTTGAACTCTAGTTCCGAAACGGGTTTTCCGCGCTTGGGACCCTGTTTCCGGATTTATTTTTAGAATGAGCTGGCAGTAGATTTTCCAAGTGTCTTGAATGGTTCTCTGATTGGCTGCCCGGATCCCCGGGGCTCTTTTTGGCTTTTAGGTGTTGACTTTTTGTGTGTTTTTAAGGGCTGGCAAGCTTGTTGTGCTGTCATTTCCTCCTAGCAGATTTTCATTTGTATTCCATTCCTTTTTTTTAATCTAAGTGCTGAGTGACCTTTCGGAATTTTCATCTTCGTATTCAAGTGTGGGTCTGAATGCTTGAGACTGTACTAGAGTGTGAGGGAAGACGGGTGAGGAGGAATTCGGATTTTGGATAGTCGGTTCCATTTGAAAGGTACATTTGAGATAGTGTTAGATTCCTGATTGAGTGGAAGTGCACAGTGCCTTTAAACTACCGTAACGGTGATCCGGTTGATTGATTAGCGGAAGCGAGTCCGGTTGTCAACCCGTGCGGAGGTACGCGCCTTCCCAGAGGAAGTCGCCACTCTCCCGGAAGGTCTACCAACCTCGGAACGGTCTAGCACTTAACAAACAACCTCCGGTAGATTCCGGAACCCTGTGATCTGTCGTTGTAGTAAGGAGTGGATCGAGTCCTGAGTGACCTGCTTTCCGGATCGGGTGTCTAGGAAGTTGTGAGGATTTGGTTCATCTTTCCTTGTTACAACTCCTTTAAATACTTTGGTATTTGTTTGTGTTCGTCAAGTTTAGCAAATGTGAGAACCAGAGTGGTGAAGTTCCTACCCCTTGAAAGATCAAAGCGGACCCTCTGAGGGTAAAACAGAAGTGAAAGAAACCATCTTGATTTGGAAGTGGAAACCGGATTCCAGATAGAACCGGATTTGTATTGAATTCTGGATAGTTAAAAGTTCCGAAAACAAGTGAATAGGTGATTGGATTGAGGAGAAAAGAGAATCTAGAAAACTTGAAATGTGCAGCATCATCTTGGAATTCCCTGGGACGATAACTTGTGTCATTTTAGCACAACATTGTGGCTAAAGATACTTACGCCTAGATTGCACGTATGATAGTATGTAGGAGGTTGTGATCAATGTCAACGGACAAGAGCTCCATCCTTCCGCAATCATTGGCCACTTACTTCTATTGTTCCCATAGCACCATTTGAGAAATGGGGGATCGATTCTGTTGGCCCCATTGCTCTGGTGAATGCCGGAAAGAAGAGGTACATAATCCTTGCATGGATTATGCAACCAAGTGGATAGAAGCGCGTATGTGGGAATACAAAAACTCCAGTAGATAGAAAATGGGTTAAAATTGGGTTAGCATAGTCTAATTTTTTTGAATTTATTATTAGTGTCTAAGAATCCAAGTCAGTGTAGGAATACAAAAACTCCAGTAAATAGAAAATAAGAGAAAATTGGATTAGCATAGTCTAATTTTTTTTTGAATTTGTTATTAGTGTCCAAGAATCCAGGTCAGCTAGAATGAAATTAGAAATAGCTGATACCTGGATTGTTATAATTCCTAAACCGGATAAATATTCCGGTTAAGACGGAAGCTGTAGGACGGAAGACGGATCCAAAAAACCTACGACCGAGAGCCTTCCTGCCTAGACCCCCTAGGGCACCGTTATGGGAACGGTCGCATACCCGTTCCCCTAGAGAACTAGCGGCCGAACGTCGGGAATTTAAGGGCGCAGTTTTCATTTCTTCTATCTCTTTCTTCTTGTACTTGTGGTGTGCACTTAAAAAATGAAAGTGTGGTGAGTTAGGACCACGCTAGGGAGAGATCAGTGAGGTTGGTGCCGATTGCACCGGATTAGCCAGTACGTAAACTATGGTAGGACCGACCCGAATGATGTCTCCGGCGATTCCAAAGGATCCGGGAGTTCAAAAGCATTTAAGGAGGACTTAGAAACGATAGGATGCGCCAGATTGTTGCAACGCCCCTGGAGTTTGAAGAATGATGAGATCATCGCAAAACTTGTAGTGGGAGTTCCGAATCAGTATCAGTTGACTATGAGAGGCTAGCCCAAACTCTGGACAGAGGACATCTAAGCAAAAGTATACTTGTTTCGGAAAACCGGATTCGGATTAGCTGCTCGTAATGATAGGACTGGGTAGAGTAAGTTCCTGGGTCCGGCGCATAGTAAAGAGGGATACAGTATTCATGACTGTATCAAGGATAGGCATAGCCAGATTCTGGAGTTATTTATTCCGATCTTGTATCTGGAGAAGCCGACCCGGGTTACGGCGACAGTAGCGAGCACCATATTCAAAGCGATGGAAGGCCGGCCAGTGAACTGGGATAGACTCATCACGGATGTAGTCTCCAAATTAGTCGCGCGCGCAACTTCCGAGAAAGCTACCGCGCTCACCTTGTATCTTTTTCATCTTTACCATGAGCAAGGGTTTTTGAATGAGCCGGAAATGCATGCTTACATCCATGGAGAGGAAGTCCTGAAGTACGAGTTTATGGAAGAAGTCCAACCGGACCAAACCGTCGCAGGAGAATCCGAAGAGGAGGAATCAGAGCAGCCACCCTTAACTCACAAGCGGATCCGGAGACAAAAGTCAATGGATTAGGCTGCACAAGGCAAACAGGTGGTTACAAATGACAAACCACAACTGGAGTATCCGGAAATTGACTATATGAAGGAGTTTTGGGAGCATGGACATAAGTTGGCCGACGAGTGCTGGTTGATCCACAACAAGATGGCAAAGCACATCAGCGGGGCCATGGCACTCTTGGGAGTAAGTTGCCTGGAACAGGTAGTGGACGCGATCTGGAACAGGACGGATCCGGGGGCACTGAAGGTGCAGGAGCTCCGTATCTGGAATCTATAGCAGGACAAGACGAATCTCAAATCTTGGGTAGCTTAGCTAGAGAGCGAACTAGAGGTGGCGAGGACGAAAGAGGCAGATGCTTCCAACCTTGTCCGGAATCTGTCGACGTTGGTGGCAGCTCCGACGGAGCAAGTGCTACGAGCCCGGCTCTTCACTGACAAGCTAACGGACAAAGCTCACCCATCTGGACCGAATGTGCTGAGGGTGCTCATCGATTACCAAGCTCGGATGGAGAAGGTGTTGGTGGAGATGCAGCAGCTGCTTGAACAACTTGACCTTTGGAGGGAGTTGGATTTTGAGGGTTTCCCGAAAGTTGCGGATGCCCAGAATTACTTACAGACTCCTGCCAGAGAAGCAGTTCCAAAGGAGAATCCGGTAAGGGGACAAGATATGTTGATCAATGAGACCAGTATGCCCCTGATGTCCGGAAAGGAAGGAACTAGAACGTTTGTTCCGGTGAAGACAACAAAAGCTGTTGTGACAGTACTGGAAGCTTCAACATTGGAAAAGGCGAGAGACCTGATTCTGAGAACAAGACTCACCTTTCTTACAGGTGAGCCGGCCCGACCAACTGGAGCTGCAATCTTTGCTACATTGAAGTCCATAGTTCGTTGTAACCTGGCCGGACCATCAAGAGCCATCAAGAACCCGGCTTATAGTTATCTGGAGAGGTTCACCTACATGTAGCAAGCTTCTCCGCCCAAGGGCAACAAAATTCCGTTGGAGATTTTGGATGAGGAAGAGGAAGAATGCAAAACCGGAAGGGAGTCGTAGGACAAGGCCACTCCGCCTCAAGGGCGCACAATCATCACCCGAGCGCAGACCAAGAGTACGCCGGTGAAGTCGTCACCGACTTAGGTAGGGAGTAGCGTGAAGAAATCGCGGAGGAAGTAGTTAGTTTGATGGTTATTGTTTTGTTGTTTTGAATTCGATCCGTATCGGGTTTTCCGAAAGTGGAACCCGGTTTTGAATTCTTAGAAGGCCACCGGCCTGGATTTCTCAAGTATCTTGGGTGTTAGTTTGTTTGGCCACCCTGATTTTCAGGTGTGCCCTTTTGGCTTTTTGGCTTTTTAGTTTGGGTTTTAAGGGAGGGCAAGCTTGTTGCCCTCTCATTCCAGTCCAGCCCAGTAGAGTGCAGTTTGATTGTGTTCTTTTGCTTTCTTTAATTGGAGACCCTCTTGTGGATATTTCTGGATCCGGCTATGTGCATGAGTAAGAGTATTTGCAAGAGTATTGAAGTGTGAGGAAGACGAGTGAAGAGGAGTCCGGATCTAAGTGAACTGGGCATGGTTGGTAGCCGGCCTTTGAGAGAACTCTGGATCTGTGAAGGAGGATTAGTGTGTTTTGTCTTTAAATTGGTGGGATAGTAATCCGGTTGATTGAGTAGCGGAAGCGAGTCCGGCTGTCAACCCATGCGGAGGTAAGCACCCGCCAAGAGGAAGTAGCCGCTCTACGGGAAGGCCTGCCAACTTCCAAATCAGTCTGAGAATCTTGAATAACGTAGCTACCGGTTCTGGGTACTTGATCTGTCGTTGTAGTGAAGGAGTAGAAAGTAGATTTTGAGTGACCTGTTTTCCGAAAGGATCATCCGGAGAGCTGTAAAGATCACTAGCTGCCTCTTTCCTGCGGCAGTACCATAAGAGAGTTGTGTGTCTTTGTATGTGTGTATATGTTGAATTATGAGTAGTGAGTCCCTACCCCTCTAAAAGACCAATAGTGGCCCTCCTGAAAATAAAACAAGGGTACAAAAAAACCAAAGTTTCGATTGAGAGTTACCGGATTCCGGATAAGGATGGATCCGGATTGGATTCCGGAAGGTAGTATTATCCGAAAAGAGAAAGAGTAAAAAGATTGAGTTACAGATTGCTTAGGATTTGTTTTAGAGAGATATCCGGATAGCCTTAGTTTGCAATAACACCTAAAATTCCCTGGGACAATATTTCGTCTTATCTTAGCACATCTTTGTGTTAAGGATACTTACGCTTGGATTGCGCGTACGACAGCATGCAGCCCAGAATTGTTCCGCCAACACGGCTGCTTCATTCCTATTCGCAGAAATCATGATGAGATTCGGGCATCTCCTGGAACTAATTAGTGATAGGGGATTGCACTTTCTCAACCACGTTGTTTAGGACATCACTGAGAAGTATTTGATCAAACACCGAAAGACTACTCCGTATAATCCCAGAGCGAAAGGATTGATGATACGGGCCAACGGCATTATTGAAAGGTCTTTGAACAAGATGGTATCGAAACACAAGATGGATTGGGACCTCAAGCTTCCGTCAGCTGTTCACTCTTACAACACATCTAAGAAAACAACGACTGGAAGAATGCCCTTCTTTATGGTGTTTGGACAAGAGGTTGTCCACGGAATCGATTTGGAGTTGGAGTCTCACAAAGTCATGGCCACCCGCCATGCATTACGGAATGGAGATCTAGAAATTTGACTCCTGGCAATAGAAGATCTAGAAGAAGTCCGACTGGTGGCTTTGGACCTGATGAAAGAAGTCCAAGAGGGAAGAAAGAAGGATCACGGCAGCAAACTTCCGGTAAACCATGGGATCAAGGAAGGAGGTCTGGTACTGCTATATGATAGCCATTACCGGATTTTTCCGAATAAGGGCCATACTCATTGGATGGGACCTTATAGAGTTAAGAGCATCTTTCCAAACAGATCTATGCAGCTGGAGGATCTTCAAAGAGTATGGCTTGACAATAGGTAAACAAATCCCGAGTCAAGAAATATGAACTAGATCCGGCATCTGAGGATGAGGAAGAGGATGTTCGCGGGGACTCTCACATTTGAAAAAGGGATTATGTGAAAATACGGAAACTCCAATAGATAGAAAATAGAATAAAATTGGGTTAGAATAGTCTAATTTTTTTGAATTTATTATTAGTATCTAAGAATTCGGATCAGCTAGAAAGAAATTAGAAATAGCTGATACCTAGATTGCTAGAACTCTTAAACCAGATAAATATTTCGGTAACAGACGGAAGCCGTAGGATGGAAGACAGATCTAGAAAGCCTACGATCGATCGCCTTCTGGCCTAGACCCCCTAGGACACCGTTATGGGAACGGTCTCATAGCCGTTCCTTGGGGATCTGTCGGCCAAACGTCAGGTACTCAAGGGCACAATTTTCATTTTTTCTATCTCTTTCTTCTAGTACTTGTGGCGTGCGCTTAGAGAGTGAAAGTGTGGTGAGTTAGGACCGTGCTAAGAAGAGATTGGTGAGATTGGTGCCGATTGCACTGGATTGGCAAGTCGGTAAACTATGGCAGGGCCAACCCGGATGATGTCTCCGGCAAATCCTAAGGATCCGGAAGTCCGGAAGCGCTTGGAGGAGGACTTGGAAACCATAGGATGCGCTGAGTTGTTACGGCGCCCCTGAAGTTTGAAGAATGATGAGATCATCGCGGAACTTATAGTGGGAGTTCCGAATTAGTATCATTTGACTATGAGAGGCCAACCCAAGCTCTAGACAAAGGACATATGGGTGGAGGTATATTCGTTCCACAAAGCCAAATTCGGGTTAGCTCCTCATAATGATAGAATCGGGCAGACTAAGTTCCGAGGTCCGGCGCACAGTAAGGAGGGATACAGTATTCATGACTGTATTGAGGATAGGCATGGCCGGATTCTGGAATTTCTGATTTTGATTCTGTATCCGAAGAAGTCAACCCAGGTTACGGCTTTAGTAGCGAGCACCATATTTGGAGCAATGGAAGGCAGACCGGTGAACTGGGGTAGACTTATCACGGACATAGTCTCCAAGTTAATCCCGCATGCAACTTCCGGAAAAGCCACCCCGCTGAGCCCATATCTTTTCCACCTCTACCATCAGCAGGTGTTTTTTTAAGAACCAAAGATGCATGCGTACGTCCATAGAGAAGAGCTCCTAAAATACGGGTTTACGGAAGAAGTCCAACCAGACCAACCTGTCCAAGGAGAATCCAAAGAGGAGGAATCTGAGCAACCACCCTTAACGTACAAGCGCATCAGGAGACAAAAGTCCACGGATCAGGCTACTTGAGGCAAGCAGGTGATTATGGATGACAAACCGCATTTGGAATATCCGAAAAATGAGTACATGAAGGAGTTCTGGGGGTGCAAACATAAATGGACCCACGAGTGTTGATTGATCCACAATGAGATGGCGGAATACATCAGCGGAACCATGACACTCTCGGGAGTGAATTGCTCGGAGTAGATAGCTAACACGATCCAAAAAAGGACGGATCCGGGGACACTAAAGGCGCAGAAGCTCCGCATCCGGAATCTGTAGCAAGACATGACGGATCTCAAATCCCGGGTAGCCCAACTAGAGAGCGAGGTAGAAGTGGCAAGGACAAAGGAGGCAAATGCTTCCAACCTTGTCTGAAATATATTGACTTTGGTGGCAGCTCCAGCGGAATAGGTGTTAAGAGCTTGGCTCTTCACCGACAAGCTCACAGATAAAGCTCACCCTTCCGGACCGAATGTGCTAAGGGTGCTCATCACCTACCAAGCCCAAATGAAAAAAGTGTTGGCAGAGATGCGGCGTATGCTAGGGCAACTAGATCTGGGAAGAGAGATGGATTTTGAGGGTTCCACGGAGGTCGCGGATGCCCAGACTCACTTGTAGACTCCGGCCAAAAAAGTTGTACCGAAAGAGAATCCGGTAGTAGGATAGGATATGCTGTTTGATGGTACTAGTACGCCCTTGATGTCCGGAAAGGAGGGAACCGGAACGTCTGTTCCGGCAAGGACGGAAATAGCTATTATGACAATACCGGAAGCTTCAACGCCGGAATAGGCAAGAGACTTGATTCCAGGAACGAGGCTCTCCTTTTTCCCAGGTGAACCAGCTCGACAGACTGGAGCTGCGCTCTTTGCTATATTGCAGTCCATGGTTCGTCGTAGCTTGGCCAGACATTCCAATGTCATCAAGAATCCGGCTCAGAGCTATCCGAAGAAGTTCACTCACATGCAGCAGGCTTCTCCGTACAAGGCCAATAAAATTCCATTGGAGATCTAGGATGACGGGGAGGAAGAATTTAAGACCGGAAGGGAGTCGAAGGATGAGGCCACTCTGCCCCAAGGGTGCACGATTATCACCCGCGCGCATACCAAGAGCACGCCAGTGAAGTCACCACCAACTAAGGCAGGGAGCAGCGTGAAGAAATCAAGGAGGAAGTAGTTAGTTTGGTAGGGTTTTGTGTTTAATTTTTGAATTTGTTCCGCCTCGGGTTTTCCAGAGGTGGGATCTAGTTCCAGATTCTTAAGAGGCCGCCGGCCTAGATTTCCGGTTATCTCAGATGGTAGTTTGATTGGCCACCCTAATTTTTGGATGTGTCCTTTTTGCTTTTTGGCTTTTTAATTTGGGTTTTAAAAGGAGGGCAGGCTTGTTGCCCTCTCATTCCATTCCAGCCCATTACAGTGCATTTTGATTATGTTCTTTTGCTTTCTTTAATCTAAGACCACTTGTGGATATTTCTGGATCCGGCTATGTACATGAGTAAGACTGGTTGCAAGAGTGTTGAGGTGTGAGGAAGACGGGTGAGGAGGAGTCCGAATCTAACTCAACTGGGTGTGATCGGTAGTCGGCATTTGTAAGAGTTTTAGATCTGTGAAAGAGGATTAGTGCACCATACTTTTAAACCGTTAGGATAGTGATCCGGAAGAATGGAGTGGATGTGCGTCCAAAACCTAAGAAGGGCTTCATGAGGAGATAAGCGACCGCCAGCAGAATATTCCCCACCATCGGAAGGCTTGCCAACTGTCGGATCAATTTGAGAGTCTTGAACAGAAGCGTCACTACAAATTTTGGGTGCTAGATCTATCGTTGTAGTGAAGGAGTAGAAAGTGGATTCTGAGTGACTTGTTTTTCGAAAAGATCATCCAAAGAGCTGTGAGGATTACTATCTGCCTCATCCCTGCCACAAATTCGGAAGAGAGTTGTTTGTGTCTTTGTGTGTGTATGAGTGTTTGAACTACAAGTGGTGAGTCCCTACCCCTCTATAAGACCAACAGTGGACCCCCTGACGGTAAAACAAGGATATAGAAAATCAAATTTTTGATTGAGAGTATCAGGATTCCGGACAAGGACGGATCTGGATTGGATTTCGGAAGGTAGTATTACTCGGAAGGAGAAAGAGTAAAGCAATTGAGTTACGGATTGCTTGGGGTTTTGGTTTGGAGAGACATTCAGATAGCCTTAGTTTGCAATAAACACCTAGAATTCCCTGGGACAATAGTTCGTGTTATCTTAGTACGTTTTTGTGTTAAGGATGCTTACGCCTGGACTGCACGTACGACAGCATTTATCTCAAATCATCTGCAAGTTCCATTTTCATTATTAAAACCTTTAACAAAGCACTGACCATCTTCTTGTATTCCTTGTGGGAATACAAAAACTCCAATAGATAGGAAATAGGATAAAACTGGGTTAAAGTAGTCTAATTTTTTGAATTTGTTATTAATATCTAGGAATCCGGATCAACTACAAAGCAATTTGAAATAGCTATTACCAACATTGCTAAGATCTCCTAAACCGGATAAATATTCCGGTGAAAGACGGAAGCCGTAGGATGGAAGACGGATCCGGAAAGCCTACAATCGGTAGCCTTCCTGCCTAGAGATCCTAGGGCACCATTACGCGATTGGTCACATACCCGTTCCTCTAAGGAACTGTTGGCCAAGCATTGAGTACTTAAGGGCTCTGCTCTCATTCTTTTTCTCTCTTTCTTCTTGTACTTATGACGTGCGCTTAGAGAGTGAAAGAGTGGTAAGTTAAGACCATGCTAAGGAGAGATTAGTGAGGTCGGTGCCGATTGCACCGGATTAGCGAGTCGATAAGCTATGGCAGGGCCAGCCCGGATGATGTCTCCAGCAATTTCCAACGATCCGGAAGTCCGGAAGCACTTGGAGGGGGACTTAGAAACGATAGGATGTGCCGGGTTGTTACAGCGCCCCTGGAATTTGAAGAGTGATGAGATTGTCGCAACCAGATTTTTGGTTTTCCTTTGCTTACCTAAATGTTGGAACGGAAACGGGTAAATAGGATCCGGATTCTGTCAGAGAGGCAGAAGAAGATTGAAGATAGATAATGCTAATCCAGTAAAGAGAAAACTGGATCTGATCCGGTCAAAACATTAGTATTCAGGAGCGGAATCACATCCGGATCTCACCTTAGATCGGATTAGGTTGAACCGGATTGATATGGACCGGACCGGAAAAGGTCATGATGACCAACCAAGGGTCCTGGGACTATATAAAGGCTGGTCATCTTCATTTTCACTCCTTTACTTCCCTCGAGTTCTGAAGCTGACCTTGAGCACTTTTACGCCTCCGTCTGCGCCAGAGCTATTGTGTGTGTGTAAACTTCAGGCCGGGTATGTCAAAGTGTGTAGGAGAGGTAGAAATTGTGTGGGTTGCAGGTTTTGCGTTGTCTTCCGGTTGGGATCGGACGAGAAGAAGTGAGGAACGGGATGTGCGGCTAGGAAAGAGTGAGGTAGTGACCGGGAAGGGTCCAGTTAGCAAGTCCTTGTCCATGCCTCAGCTTTGTAAGAACAGACCGAGAGCGCCCAGTTCCTCCTCCGACGTCAAGCCCCGGAAAGTTGTTCCGGTCATTCCTACCGCGGAACCGGCAAGGACCAAGCTCATGGACGATCTCAACGCAATGGGCTATTTGGTGTTGATGGATAAACCCTGGGGGTTTAGGGAGGAGCGGATGGTGAGAGAGCTGAAGTGTAAGGTGCCAAATGAGTTTGACAACACGCTCCAGAGCCGCCCGCCCGAATGCGAAGAAGAGAGGTGGAGGGAAGTTTACAACTTTTGGATGGGAGGTTCTGGTATGGCTAGACGGAGAGCCGAGTTCATCCATGACAAGTTTCATGGAGAGCCAAGGAATAAGGACGCATACGTGGTCGCGGATTGCAAGAGCAACCGGCACCGCAACCTCCTCCAGTTCCTGGTTCCGATCGTCCACCCAGAGAAGCCAATGAGGGTGACGATGACCATTGGCAACACGATTTTTGGTTCCCTGAGCGGGGAACGGAAGGTGAACTGGGCCCGGATCTTTTCTGATCTGGTGTCCCAGCTGGTGACAAGGATCGGAAAGAGTAGGGCCACTCCTTTGAGTCCCTATCTCTTCCACCTCTACCATCGCAACCAACTCCTCATGGATACGGAGGAGAAAACCTGGAACCTTCAGGAGTCTATCCTAAAGTACGGAGAGTCGGGTTCGGATGATGAGCCGGAAGATCCAACCGGATCCAAACTCAAGACAGAAGAAGAAGACAAGGAGGAGCACCTCTGGACGAGGAAGCGAATGAAGACAACACCTCCTCGCAAGAGAGGAACCCCTCCTACCAACCGGTCAACTCCAGAACAGGGACCAGATGTGGAAATGGCGGATTTCGAAGACCCGACCAACCTGTTCAATCAGTTGACTGTAATTTTGTGCGGGATACGAGCAGATTGGGAGGGCAAGAGGAGGATCCTCGCTAGTGTCGGAGAGCTGATGGGTGCACCGGGGGATAGTAAGCTACCGGGTAAGGTGGCCTAGTATCTATCTAATCCAGATGAGCACCGGAAGGAAGAGGCAGAGATTTGTCGGCTTCAGAAAGAAGTCGACACTCTAAAGGCCGAGATGGTAGCCCTCAGAGAGGACAAAGCTGCAGTCCGGGAAATGGCGGAAGCAACCCGATAAAGGTGCCTGAGTCTGTGAAGGCCACTCTTGGAGAATCCGGATCCGCCGCAGTCAAGGCGGAATTATTTGACAAAGGGGTGCATGAGGAGAAGAAGGTATCCGGTTCCCGGATAGTTCGAATCCTGACCGACTTCATCGATCGGGTGGAAGCATCATTGGTGGCGGCCAAGGAGGCAGCCAACCGGATGGACATCAGCAGCCAGAAGCTGAATGGGTCCATGTACTCCCGAGAGATCCAACTCTTGGACCTCTCGCTACTGGATTTGTTCCCAGCAGGAGGATCAAATCCAAGGGAGCTTAAGGATCAGACGCCCGAGTCAAGAAAGAGTCACCAAAGGCCTGGGCCTGGACAACCCATTCATCTGGATTCATCACCAGAATCAGATCTTCCGGATCCTGCTGCCGTGGAGCGGAGCAGGAACCTGACTGAAGTAGGTAGGTAGGAATGTAATTTTTGTAAGATAGTTAGGACCGGATTTGATGTTGACCCGGTCTGGCCGGTTAGAATTGGACCCAGATGTCCAGCACGGATTTCCAGGGGCCTTTTTGCCTTGTAATCAAGTTGTATATAAGTCAGCCCTTGCTTGGGAGCTGCGAGTCTTTTCGCCCAAATTTTGTATATGTCTTCTCTTGGCCTCTTGTTGCGTGTCTCTCTCGTGTATGGCAGGGTTGTATGGTGAGGAGTTAAAAAGGCGCATACTTGTGCTGGTGTGATTTCTCCCTTTGGTGTTTTTGTTTTGATCTTATGTACAAGTGAGCGGGTTGTGAAAGCATTGGGAGTGGATTTTAGTTCCTCAGCATCTCTAAGGTTTAGGATTCCGGGCAAGACAGCCGTTGTTAGGCTAGGCGGATAGGGAGGGATTCCTTAGTCACGCTAAAACTCCTGGGTGGGAAATCCGGTTGAGTGTTCGATCTCCTGAGAGATCTCACTGCCTTAGTGGGCAAACGGAAGGACTTTAGTTGATGTTGGAATGGACAGGTTCACTTGCAACCGCCTGGCTTTGTACAGATGGAACATGGCGCTGAGGTCGTTGTAGTATGAAAGGATCGTACGGGGGGTCTTTGTGTGACCGGTGATCCGGAGAGTTCTCTGGATTGCTGTGAAGGATCAAACCAGATCCGGATTAGTGTAGGAAATTGGAGAAAGAGAAGTGGGTCTTCAACCACTATAAGTCACGGAAGGAGTGGCGGGCCTGCCACTCTCAAAAGCAAGCGGCAAACCCTCTGATGGTGAAACAGAGATAAAACTAAACCAAATGGGAGTAAGAGCGGATGTAAGTTGATCAGACTGGATCAGAAAGTTGGCCGGATCGGCAAAGGAGAAGAGGGTCTGATTGCATTTTTTGGTGTTGTTGTGTTTTCGGTTGTGGTGTTAGGACCGCAAGGGGAAATATAGGTACTGACTAAGCTTAGAGATCAAATAAGGCTAGATACTTCACAGAATCTTGCGGGTTCGATCTTTAGAGTCACTTTGTTATACTTTAAAGTGGTTTTGGTAGTATAACTAGGAATTTGCTTGCCTTGTGCTGCGACAAAGATCATTGCGGAACTTGTAGTAGGAGTTCCAAATCAATATCAATTGACTGTGAGAGGCCAACCCAAGCTCTGGATGGAGGACATATGAGCGAAGGTATATTCGTTCCGGAAAGCCGGATTTGGGTTAGCTCCTTGTAACGATAGGACCGGGTAGACTAAGTTCTGGGGTCCGACCCATAATAAAGAAGGGTACAGTATTCATGACTGTATCGAAGATACGCATAGTCGGATTTTAGAATTTCTGATTTTGATTCTGTATCCGGAGAAGTCGACCCAGGTTACGGCCACAGTTGCGAGCACCATATTTGGAGGGATGGAAGGAAGACCGGTGAATTGGGGTAGACTTATCACGAACGTGGTCTCCAAGTTAGTCGCATGTGCAACTTCTGGAAAAACCACCCCGCTAAGCCCATATCTTTTCCACCTCTACCATCAGCAGGTGTTTTTGAATGAACCAAAGATGCATGCGTACGTCCATAGAGAGGAGGTCATAAAATACGGGTTTATAGAAGAAGTCCAACCGGATCAACCCATCCAAGGAGAATCCGAAGAGGACGAATCGAAGCAGCCACCTTTGACGCACAAGCGGATCAGGAGACGAAAGTCCACGGATCAGGCTGTGCGAGGCAAGCAAGTGATTACGGATGATGAACAGCAATTGGATTATCCAAAAAATGAGTACATAAAGGAGTTCTAGGGGCTTGTATTTAAGTGGGTCAACGAGTGTCGGTCAATACACAATGAGATGTTGGAATGCATTACCATAGCCATGAAACTATTGGAAGTAAATGGCCTGGAGCAGATAGCTGGCGCGATCCGGCAAAGAACGGATCTGGAGACTCTAAAGTTGTAGGAGCTCCGGATGTGGAACCTGCGACAGGACCGGACAAATCTCCGATCCCAAGGAGCCCAGTTAGAAAACAAGCTAGGAGTGGCGAGGGCAAAGGAGGCAGACGCTTCCAACCTCGTCCAAAATCTCTCAGCTTTGGTGGCAGCTCCAGCGAAGCAGGTGTTAAGAGCTCGGCTCTTCATTGACAAGCTAACGGACGAAGCTCACCCTTCCGGACCAAATGTGCTGAGGATACTCATCGACTATCAAGCCCAGATGGAGAAAGTGTTGGCGGAGATGCAACATCTGCTGGAGCAACTAGATCTAAGCAGGGAGATGGAGTTTGAAGGTTTCCCGGAGGTTGCGGATGCCCAAAATTACTTACAGACTCCTGCCAAAGAAGTAGTAACGGAGGAGAATCCGGTAAGGGGACAGGATATGTTGATCAAAGATACCAATATACCCCTGATGTCCAAAAAGGAGGAAACCGGAACGTCTGATCCGGCAAGGACAAGAGCAGCTATTGTGACAATGCCGGAAGCATCAACTCCGAAAAAGGCAAGAGACTTGATTCCAAGAACGAGGCTCTCCCAGATGAGCCGGCCCGACCAATTGGAGCCGCACTTTTTGCAACACCAGAGTCAGTGGTTTGTCGTAACTTGGCCGGACCTTTGAGTGTCATCAAGAATCCAGCTCAGAGCTATCCAAAGAAGTTCACTCACATACAGCAGGCTTCTTCGCCCAAGGGCAATAAGTTTCCGTTGGTGATTTCGAATGACGAGGAGGAAGAATGTGAGACCAGAAAGAAGTTGGAAGACGAGGCCACTCTGCCTCAAGGGTGCACGATCATCACCCGGGTGCAGACCAAGAACACGCCGATAAAGTCACCACTGACCAAGGCAAGGAGTAGTGTGAAGAAATCAAGGAGGAAGTAGTTAGTTTGGTAGGGTTTTGTGTTTAATTTTTGAATTTGTTCCGCCTCGGGTTTTCCAGAGGTGGAACTCAGTTCAAGATTCTTAAGAGGCCGCCGGCCTAGATTTTCGATTATCTCAGATACTAGTTTGATTAGCCACCCTGATTTTTGGATGTGTCCTTTTTGCTTTTTGGCTTTTTAATTTGGGTTTTAAAAGGAGGGCAGGCTTGTTGCCCTCTCATTCCATTCCAGCCCATTACAGTGCATTTTGATTATGTTCTTTTGCTTTCTTTAATCTAAGACCACTTGTGGATATTTCTGGATCCGGCTATGTGCAAGAGTAAGACTGGTTGCAAGAGTGTTGAGGTGTGAGGAAGACGGGTGAGGAGGAGTCCGGATCTAACTCAACTGGGTGTGATCGGTAGTCAGCATTTGTAAGAGTTTTAGATCTGTGCAAGAGGATTAGTGCACCATACTTTTAAACCGTTAGGATAGTGATCCGGAAGAATGGAGTGGATGTGCATCCAAAACCTAAGAAGGGCTTCATGAGGAGATAAGCAACCGCCAGCGGAATATTCCCCACTATTGAAAGGCTTGCCAACTGTCGGATCAATTTGAGAGTCTCGAACAGAAGCGTCACTACCAATTTTGGGTGCTAGATCTATCGTTGTAGTGAAGGAGTAGAAAGTGGATTCTGAGTGACTTGTTTTTCGAAAAGATCATCCAAAGAGCTGTGAGGATTACTGTCTGCCTCATCCCTGCCACAAATCCGGAAGAGAGTTGTTTGTGTCTTTGTGTATGTGTGAGTGTTTGAACTACAAGTGGTGAGTCCCTACCCCTCTAAAAGACCAACAATGGACCCCATGACGATAAAACAAGGATACAGAAAACCAGAATTTTTGATTGAGAGTATCAGGATTCCGGACAAGGACGGATTTGGATTGGATTCCGGAAGGTAGTGTTATCCAAAAGGAAAAAGAGTAAAGCAATTGAGTTACGGATTGCTTGGAGTTTTGTTTTGGAAAGATATCTAGACAGCCTTAATTTGCAATAATTACCTAGAATTCCCTGGGACAATAGTTCGTGTTATCTTAGTACATTTTTGTATTAAGGATGCTTACGCCCGGATTGCGCGTACGACACTCCTTGTACAATTCCTTCCCTTGCTTTTTTTATACATTAAATAGAAAGCTAGGCAAGCGAGTTCCAAGAGCTTGTTTGTTGTCAACATTTTGGCTGCAAAGAATTCCAAGTGAATACTTCATCAGTAAGGCATAGATCAAAACAACTATGAGGTAGAAGATGAAGGTTGAAACTCATCAAAGACCGCCATAGGAAGTGACTAGGAGCAATAAAATGCCGTTGCATAGGCAAATGAGGTGATCGATCATCTTTAACCACAATGAAAACTACTGCGACCTCTCAATGCATCTCCCAACGTAAGCAACAGAATGCACATGCTCTTGGCCAATCACTTGATCCGCATACTCAATGCACACAAAAGATAATCCACTCTCGTTCCATTTGACCATGACCTGTTCTACCATTTTCTCACAAGAAATTTGCAGCTACTGCTTGGATTTCTTAACTTGATCCTTTTGCTCCTGCAATCTCTACTAAATAACACATGAAAATGAGAATTATCAATGAAGGTGAATGCAAGAAACACTTGTACTATTTTTGGTCACACCTTGCATGCTGATTTGTTTTTTAGGCATAGCTTTTGCGTATTGAATCCAAATGACTTAAAACTTTTAGGGAAGGTGGTCATGACCACTATACACCTTGCCTAATTTTTGAGCAATTTTCAAAAATGTTTTACTAAACAAAAACAGCCCCCGATTTTATGTCACAAATTCCAATTTGGAAGTTTTAAGTACTATTTAGTACCCAAAAAATCAAATTTGGAGCTGAAACTTGGATGAGATGGTCTTCTAGTAGACTTCTAGCTCTCTAGAAGAGGGATTTAAAAAAACATTAATTTTGAGTAGTGTAGAAGTCTACAAAGTGAGCTTCTTTTTGCTTGCATTTCAAAATACATAAAACATTATTTTGATGTTTTTTGGGGGAATGACCATCTCCATAGAGCTGTTGCAAATGACCAATTTTTATTTAATTTATTTAATTTATTTTACTACTTTAAATTAATTAAAGCATCAAAGTGTTTATTTTCTTGAGATTTGGCACTTTCTAGTTCTCCCACTTAGAGAATTTTTCTATGCTTTTCCTTCTCAAGGTTTCTTCATCTTAAAGGTATACACGTTGGCCATATTTTTTAAAAAGTCAAAAATTATTTTTCTATGCTTAAAGTACTCCAGAAAAAAAAGCATCAATTAGTGAAAACGCAACAAATAGTACAAGTGTTTTTTGCATTCATCCAACATTCTGCACAAGATCTCATAATCTCAAGGCTCAACCACGGAAAACTAAAAATGCAAACAATAATCACTCCCAATCAATTGCCATCATTATGTAGCCAAGTAATAAATTGCATCTAAATAAGCGAGAAATTCACGGCTTCTGCTTCAAGCTCAATTCCCTGTCAACCTAACCCGAGAACTGCAAGGCATGCACATCCGTCAAACACCGCAATTTCCTATCAACCTAATACAACCTAATACGAGAACTACGAGAACTGCAAGGCACACACATCCGCCGAACACCGCAGAAATCACAACAAAGAGCCTTGTATAGAACTTCGTCAAAGCAAAATTAGCTTACAAAGCAACAAATTAAGAGTTTTGAATGACTACAAGTCAGAAAGTCTCGTCAGAAGCGGAGAAACTCACATCCCAGCAACCATTGGTACCTTCGATAGAACGTTCTCTCGTGCAGCAAAAGATGAACAGATCACATCTAAGTACTCCAATTTGTTACAACAGAGACACAAAACTTACCAAATCTGAAACAACAACAACAAACTTACCAATTATTGCCAATACACGACCACACGTGCAATTGATGATGCGGCAGTTCTCACCACGTCCGCTTTAGGTTGCTTCTCTCCGCCTCCACCTCAATAAAAGAGACCTCAACCGGATTCCAAAGCTTGCAGTTGCTTTGGTAAACCTCCAAACAAAAACCTCAGAAAATAGTCCCCTAAAACCTCAAACAGAATACTCCAAAAGCGCGAGATGTAGCTCTTGACCACGTCCTGCCGTGGCAAGGTAGATTGCGTATAAAAACACTAGCAACACCAGCGAGACAAGTGACCACTCAAAAAAATTAGACACAGAAATTTACTCACGATAGCAACTGCATATCTTTGCCTTCATCATTCAAACAGAAATTGGACTACAAAAAAACTCTCACATCAAAGAATACGAATATGAAGAAATCCATTTATGACTATTTCAAAGCTATTTACCTTTATTTGGCGCATTACCAACTCCATCTCAATTTCTGTTACAAGACCAATCTGTTGGCAAGAATTTTGATTCATGACATAATCAAATGTGAAGAAGCAGAACAGAAACTCAGTCTGCAAGCATAACCTTGCCAAAATATGAAGGATATAGACTTTCTGCAGTGGTACTAGTCCATCAAGTATGAACTAGACATAGGACATAGCAAAACATCATATACCCACTCAAAGTAGGATACCTTGTTCAAAATGATGCAATCCACATAGACAATCTGCTCCACTACTTCATTAGCCACACCATCAGGCTTGACTTCCTCTATATGCTATGTTGCATGCTTGGCATTCACTAGGGTCACAACTCCATCCAGACGCAAGTGATGTGCCAAATGCTCCTCAAGATAAATTGTCTGGATGATTGGAGCAGGGTTTGCAAGATCTGAAGATGACCACTTCCAAATTACATTTCTTATACAGAAGCAAAAGCAACAGATCAACTGCTATTGAACTAACATTATTTTTAACAAGTATGTCCCGGTCCACAGCTATTGAAGATCCAAAAGAATGAACTTCCAAACCTCTAAGACAATAAAATATAACAAAAAATGTTACGTAACAGAGTGAAAGTTGTCTTTACTGCTGCAATGTTAGCCAAGTCCTGCTTTGATAAATCAGGTGCGATTTTCACTAGTAGAGGAGGTGGCCTTGCTTCTTTCCATTGCATTTTATCTTGAGTATCTAGAACCTTCAAAGTTGACACTATACATTATCAGTTGAGCTGTTCCAAAAAATTCATCAAGATGCATTTGAATAGATAACTTTACATAGTAGTACCTTTTTTATAAGGTCCTGACTTGGGGGATGCAGTAAATGTGAGAAGTAGCGCACTACATGCGAACAAATGATAGGGTGCCAAAAAAACATTGGAGCTAAAAATTTTAAATTGGTTGATTATACTATAGTGTATGTAAAATGTCATTGGGTGTATTGTAAATACTATAGGGTGTGGAATAATGGGATGCATTAGGAAAAATTTAGACTTAAAATACCCCCTTTTTTATTAGTTTAGTGGGTCAAAAGTCTTAATTATGGGTTTAGAGCTGGCATTTCATTCCATATTTATACTACATTGTCCTTTTATTTTAGATTCTTTAAGCTATAATGATCTATTATATTTTACCCACCACTTATAGTGTTAGATTTAAATGAGGGTATCATCCTACCATATGCAAGTTGTGGTTATAACTCCATGTGAGGAATAAATTGTGAACACATAAGTTATGGGAGTGCATTTGAAAATGCATTTCTCCAAAAGCAATATCATCAAAAATGTAGAATGGAATGGTTTACTAAATTTACAATCCAGATAGCCTAATGTCTTTCCTCTTTCCTAGTCATACTTGGTCTGGTCATGTACATCTTGCTTCTCTTCTGTGCAAACCACTTGTAAAGCCTGGGTGAATTGACCCCGCACTTGCTCCCAAGGGAAAATGTTGACTTTTTAAATTTGCAATACATGATAAAATTTGCAAATTTTGAATTTAAGTTTGCAATCAAAAGCCCCAAAATTAGCAAGGAGGATTGTACAAAATAAATTAATCAAGTACAAAGTAGGACGCTTTTTCTTACGTGCACCCTTAGAATGACTTGGGGGAACAAGCAATGGGGGCAATTCACCTTGGCCACTTGTGGCTAGCCGGCTTGTAAGTTATTTTTTACCAATGAAAATATATTTCATTTGTTTCAAAATTAAAACAAAATCTGGACAATAACGAATCATATAATTGGATTATGGTTTTTGAAGCTGCAAATATCTGCACTTTACATGAATATCAATTCTGCTACTAAAATCCTGTCAATGAGAAATTGATTACAAATTGAGCTTAAAAGGTAAGAGGTTTATAAATTGCCCATTTAAGAGCTGAAATTGAATTTTGAGGAGGTGAAACTTCTTAAAATATCCTTCAGGAAATTCTCTTTGAAAGATGAGTAGAATTGGCATCTAATCCAAGTTGTTTCATAATTTTAGAGCTTTATGGAATTAGATATGAATTTTTGGACTTCAAAGCACTAAATGATTAATCCCTAAAGCCCTAAACATGCTTTTTTGAGAACATAGCGGTTTTGGGGAGCTCACTACAAGCGGAGTTTTTAATTGTTTTCTTTGAAATTTTGACAAAATGTTTTCTCAAGGAGTAGCTTTAAGGCCTAACAACTTTCATTTCTTTTGACTACATGATTAAAAAGTTACTGCATGATATGTAATTTTCATTGCTCGGCGGGCAGCCCGGGCAGCAAAAAAAACTTCTTTAAAAATCACTTTTTAAGAAAATAAAAATTCGAAATTGGTTCCTTAGATTTATATATATGCAGGAAGCTTTGAATCATTCCATTTCAATTAACAAATCAAAAGTTATGAGGATTCTTAGTTTGGAGGTAGGAATGGAATCACAACTTTAAAATAAACTTTGAAGTCCTTTATTTAACTCAATTTTCAAATGTTTTTGAAAAAAAATAAAAAAGTTGGATGTAGATTGTTTATTATTACATCACAACCGTTGGGATTGGCATTTTTCAATTCCATAAATAAACTCTTAACAATTTAGTGTTTTGAATCATTCTCTACCTCTTCCTACTTACTATTTTTTTCCTATATGTTGTACAATTCCAAATGATCTGAAATTTTTCAAGCATGTAGCCAACATGCCTTCGAGAATAAATGCAAAGAATAACCACCATTTTGGACATTTTTTCATACAAATGTGACCTTGTGAAGAGCAGCTGCCCATTTTTTTGCAGGGATAAAAAAAGTATTTTTGTCAATTCAAACGCTATTATCTTGCAATCCACATGGTGGAAAATTCTGAAATTTTTTCCACATCTTCTTAAACAAGTTTACTACAAGATCCTACGGTTATATGTGTCCAAAAATACTTTTTTTTCTAAAATTTGGCACTAGTATTAGAAATGGCAGTTTTTGGTGAAAACATAGTCAAAAACCTTTAGGGGTTAAGAAGCCCCCTAATTGTGAACTCTAAACCCTACACCAAATTTTGTAATTGCAAGTAGTGCAAAAAAATTGAATCAATATAGCATATGACATATTCAAGTCAATTAGGAATTATAATTAATGTATGCCCCCTTCTTAATGGTTCAAATTAGAAAATTATATAATGATAGACCTTAGAAGAATCTACAAACAAAAAGTAGTACCCCCCATTTAAATACCTGGTGTTTGCACCTATATCCTTATTTTTTTCAAAGAGTGCACCCCTGAGGGTCTTAAAGCTGTTTCTTGCCTTGGAATTTGCATAATCTTGGGGTATTAGAAGAGGAGATATTTATAACTCGCAAGCGTTTCCCACCACATGTTACCCTCAATGTTTTGGTCAAAAATCACTCATGGAAGGAGCCCACTCAAAACACACTAAACGTCCGTTCCAACAAAGTATGGCACAGATTCAGGATTAGGCCAAGACTCACCAAGTAATCAATATATGGTGACAAAGTATACATGCCTTGTATATAATTAGTCGCGGCATCCTCACTAGTTTTATTCTTTCCAAGATTAACTCCTAAATTCCCAATACCAGCATTTCCTGCTGGTCAACTATCTGAACCAAAAGGGTCCCTCCTGGTGGTCTTGGCGAGCCTTCTCTTCCCATGTTGGGCTCCAAGTCGCTTTGCCACCGCAATTGTTCCATCGCTATTGAATCCATATCAATTGATGATTGCCCTGCGCAACTTAGGGAAAAAATTTCAGTTTCAACAATTGCCATCCTTGAAAAAACAGGAATGCCCCAGGTCAAAACAAAATCACAACCTACTATTTGAATGCCTAAACACTTAAGATTCTTTGCTACTACGTGTAGAAGCCAAAGTTGAACAAGATCTTTATCATGTAATCAAAAATTTTAGCACACAGGTAGTCACATTAGCTACATTTCCTGAAAACAAGGCACAATATACTAAGACCATTAGAGATCTGATTTTGTCTCCTAGATTGACCACTGCTACCATCAGTAACTCATCTATTCATACACTTGGATGCACTTATTAGCAAGTGGTGGAAGCATGACTTGCCTAAATGTCTATGAGCACTAATCTATGAAT
This sequence comes from Neckera pumila, assembly GCA_963969595.1. Classification (NCBI taxonomy): domain Eukaryota; kingdom Viridiplantae; phylum Streptophyta; class Bryopsida; order Hypnales; family Neckeraceae; genus Neckera; species Neckera pumila. The sequence continues at coordinate 7,572,150 of OZ018418.1, forward strand.
AGAATTTTGGTTGTCTACCATCCCTTCAATAGAGGTTTACAACCTCAAGCCTACTTTGAATGATTGCATAAGAAATTCATGCTCTCCTACATATGTTAGAATGCTAGAACTCACGCAAATTATATCTATATTAGACCTAAAAAGCAACATTTTACATTAATTGTCATGAGAAAGAAAGCAGAGACATACTTTCTTACCCCTGTAAATACTTGAAGGTCAAATGCTAATTTCAAATTGCACTTAAAACCAAGTCCGTCTTTCACCCACTTCCGCACAAAATTCTCCTACTTGCACTTTATCAGTACACTTGCACTTTATTTGTCTTGTATAACCAAGGCACCAACAAGGTTACGTTCTGGTCCCCAGGTTGGGCTCTCTCTTGGCCTCTAAAAGTTTTTTGGTCCCTGTTGCTTCAATTTTCCTGTAAAGTCTAGCTAATGTTGCTCTGCATCAGTGTGCATTTTAAACCACCACATCAAGAGAACACAACGCAATAAAATGCAGTTGTGTTGACAAATTGACGTTAGCTGTATTCCAGCAATGAATAAAGTAGTTACTAGTAATATAACGCACAGCAATAGCTCTAAGCTAATGCAAGGGCAAAGTCAAAGTTTAAAACTTCAACTAAGACAACTTCTTATCCTAAAATTCAATTTCTTCTTCAATCGATTTCACTAGGGCTTTTAGCGCCTTTTTCTCTTCACTGTGATTTTCTACTTAGTCCATTGCAAAACTAGAGTATTCCAACCTTAAAAACTGTAATGCATGATACGATTGCGAGATTATCACCTTGCATTCAAAATGAGCTCAGAAGTATATGAATATGTATTTGCAAAGGAAAGACAGCATAATGAAAGGATTGAATGTAGGCTTGAAGCGACGTGAGGGTGCACCAATTTCTTAAGCTCATCTAGCATGACATTACTTCATGACAAATTCTTCAGCCTTCGTAAGGAAAACCTAAATATCACAAGTAGGTCAACAGCAATTTCCTATAATTTTCTTATTGCAAGATACATTTGGTATGAAAAACTTTGGTATCCAGGATACTTTGGCTACAGTGCAGAAGAATTGGATGCGTACCTTTTTTCAAGCTAAGATGATCCAGTAGAGGTTAAATTGGCACACTAAGGACTCAAATAACTCCGAAACATTCAGCGGCACCACATTTATCATGTATTTGTCAACATTGTCAACATTCCATTTATTGTTTTACAGCACCATTGCTGCACCAAAACAATTTATTCTTCTGCAGAAGCAAGACCAAATAATTTGAACACAGCATATATGTGAGGTTCAACTGGGTTCTAGTATTCAATTGAGAAGCTCAAAACAACTTCAGTTTTCAGTCTGGCCACTGAATTACAAATGCTCCGGGTTTGTCAAAATTTGTCCACCAATTCTGTGAAATTTTGACATATTAACAAAGAATAGTGGACTTCAAAGTGAAATGAAGTAACAAGTTGAAATTGGTTTTGCATTTCTTTGGATTTTCTTGAATGTACATGAGCATTGATTTTACCTTCCACATAGGTGCAGATAAGAGCACCCTTAATACATTTCAAAGACAATGCAAATTTTGAGGATTAACGTACCTACGCTGTTGAAGGCAAAATGTTGTCTACCAAAGATTGATTTGTACTAAAGCAATTCACCATCCTTTGCACAAGACTGTTTACAAAGGCATGAGTCCAATATGAAAATTGAGGGAAGATGTCAAAGTTCTTTTTTTCAGAGAATTCACCAAATATTTGGATCTAAACATTTAAAAGATTGATCTCAGACTGGAGTACACAGATATTGTACACAACAACATTGCACACAAGAAAGTGTGACCAAATCCACAATTATAGGAAATGCTATGGAAAATATACCAAAAATATTTAAAAAAAATTTGCACCCAGACTACTAAAGTGGGATAACATGATACGTACCTGACTCCATGATCATGACTCACATTGGAGGCCGAAAGCAATCTTCAGCAAAGCAGACTAAGGTCGTTTCACCAAACATGAGCTTTAGACCAACATATAGTGAAGGTTCGTGCATTGATTCCTACTATTTTGACTTTCTACTAGCTCTGTCTACCGTAGCAGTAAATTCAACTTGAATATGATACTTGTTAGCCAGAGACCCAAACCAAAGGCTAATGGTAACTCTAGATTTCATTTGCAGTAAAGGAAGTTTGCATAGTCCTTCAACCTTATTCCCAAAACAAGCATGTAGGACCATGTTAAATAAGCGGAAGCGGAAAAGCACTTTTGCTGCGGGACAAATGAATCACTATTCCAAAGTTGGAGTTTTTGCATTACACTCCATTCTCCAAAACCTTTAGAGCTACCTCACCACAGATGCATAACACCCCAAATTTGACAAAAGCCTTTCCCACATATTTAAACCAATTGTGAAAAAAAATGCAAACGAACAGCTTTTCTACTTGGGAAAAAACACCACAAAAGACACTACAAGTTTGGACTTTCTAGGAGAATGTACTCTGACAACATAGGACCTCAAATAGACAATGCAGAACCAATAGCAGAAAGAGTAAAACGCATTTGTTGGATTCAAACCAATACTGGTAGATAATCGTAACAAATCTCTAAAAAATGGAGCAAGCAATGAGAAAAGTGCTACCACTTCTGGGTCTTTCAGTCCTCTGTTGATGATGATGGAACCAACCACTTGAACCGAAATGCTCTTCTGTAACCTTGTTTTGCTTCTCGCACTTGATGCATGCCCTTCTGGAGTCTCACTACCTGCAAATCATTGTACCCTCGTGGAGATGAACAGATGAAGTGGTGAAAAAGATGAAGAATAGCTTATGGTGCGGTGCACGGTGCAAGCGACAAGGCACGGTGCCCAGGCGCAGCTTAATAAGGATGTAGAACAATATTTGTTAGGTCTTTTGCTTCAAAATACATAGCAACACAAATATAATTAGATGACTGAATTCCATGACTTTGTCTTTTGCAGGGCAAGCAAATTCAAACCCAAAACAAAATCAGCCTCCAAAGAAGCCCAAAAGTAGCTTGACACTGCCTCACCAGCAACAGGGGTACTGAGCTTTTAGCTACAAGCCCATGTCATCACTAGCCACAGTAGATTGGGATCACAAACAATTGTGACGGAATTTGTGTGCCGTTCCTCATCAAATGTGATAGAATCCGTGCAACACTAAGAACAAAAATTAGGGTTACAACAACTGTATGAAAGAACAGAGGGAAATTCAGTGCACTCCAAAAGAATGATCTGAAACCTTTGAAAACTCCTTCAATCAGTTTGCCAGTAAGGGAATGGTCTAGGGTTTTGCTCTTCCAATTTCCGCTTGCCTAAGCTCAATAAATTTGTCTCAAGAACCTGAAGTCTTTCTACACATCGCATCAATTGTGCAGCACTAAAGGCATGAAGGATTTCGACAAGAGCGGATTGCAAATGGCAACAGAAAGCTCTGTGGAAACTCAACACACAAACAAACAGAGGTCCTAAACTAATACTATTGACACTCGGGACCTATTTGAAGACTTGACACGGAGATATAGTACCGAAGGCAACATAAAAGAGTCAGGCTTCTAAACAAACATGACAAAACCCTTGACAAAGTGTTGAAATGGTTGATGTATAACCCAAATCAACAAAAAATTGTTTAAATTTTGTTGATTTGGACGCCATTTTCTAGTAGTGCCATTAAGATGCTTGTGTCGCTTTTTTGCTTTGCTCATTGATGTCAGTTCCATTCTCTCTCTTGATAAGTACGAGCAGAGTCATTACTTAATAAAAGAAAATAGACTGGAATGATTTACCTCCACTGAGTTTGTTTTCTAATTTGTTGTATCCATCTAATGTAGATACAATGTTGTTGTCAAATGTGCAACAATCACTCTTAGTTTGTTTTGTACCCGGCATTTGTTTGAATCTTGCCCGAGATTGTCATATCTTCACACTTGTAGAACGTTTTTTGTTGGGAAATGCCATTGTTGATACGCAGCTTGTCTATCGCTGCCACATTTAAGATTAACATTGCAGGCAATAATGTTGCCACAAGATATATTTTCGGCCCTGTCAACTTTCGTTGCTACTCTTCTATCAACAAGTGAATGTATTTTTGTTGTTTCTAGATGAAGGTCGTGTGAAGGAATTTGGACTAAAGCAGATGTGGAAGAGTCCAAATGGGACCATTAGAAACGTTCTCAACAGTAATGCTTGTCTATGTTTGACTAGCTAAAATGTGTGCTTCTGTAACATTTGCATTTGGGTTTCCTCTACTAACCATGACAAAGCAATTGCATGGTTTGGTTTGAGACCCTTTAGTGTGGTTGTTTGAGTGAAGTTTATCTATGGAAGTGAAGTTTGAGTGTGGATGATCTCGCTCAAGTGAATCCAAGTAGGGGATACATGGTCACCCTTGATAAGTACGAGCAGAGTCCCATTTCATGTTGGAGTTCTTTATCCTACCTATCTTGAAGTGTTGCTTTTCAATTGGCAAAAACTATGTTTCATGAGCCGATTCTGTGTAAGAACGTTCCCCGCCTTGTTCTTGGTATAGAACCAACCCCTGTGGTCCTCCTTTTGGTTCGTACTCAGGGACTGATGGATTCGCTATTTGTGCTGAGAGGTGTTTGTATCTGTTGGAGCCCTTATAGACAATAGTGTGCAGGCTAGACCAAGCCCATTTGCATCGGCAGGCATGCCTTTGGCGACCAATACAAGGCCACGGACGCTGTGTTCAAAGGGCCGGGCAAGCTAAAGATGGTTTTTGGTAACCCTTTGGCTCTTTCTCTCTTTGTTTGTCCTTATTTCGATCTTGCTGTCAAGTCCGATTGGAGATTTGAGTTTTGATGTTGATCCTCTTTTAAATTGAATGAGTTCCACCTTTTTTGCGTTCTGAAGATTTTTATTTGAGTTGTCTGTAGGTCTAGATGCCAAATGTTATGTTGCTTTGTTGGTGATGAAGAACCTATTATTGACCTTCAATTTGTGAAGTCTTAATCCCAAAACTATTGATTTGTCCTTGAGTTAGCAAAACCTGACAACAGTGGAGAGATTGTCAACTTGGATGTCTACCACTATGACGGTGCTGGTGGAGTTGCCATTTCTATGTATAATACTGATGAGGTGTGTTTTCTCCTTTGGACCTCTGTTGTGAAAGCTAAAGTGTTTAATAATTGGAGTTTACCTCAACCTATTTCATGATGTCTGCCAAAGATGATGTTGCCGTCTGTCCTTCCTATATTTTTTCTTGAGCAATCGGATTTGTGTGATTGTCTGCAATCTATCCAGGGATTTGAAAAATCATCTTTCACAATGGCATTGCAAAAGAAATGGCCCTTATACTTGAGCACAAAGAACACTATTTTGAAGAACTATAATGGAAGGTACTGGGTTATTTTTGGTAGTGGTGCCTTGTCTGATGAAGCCTTGTTTGAGATGTTGTTTGGATAGGAAAGTATGTTGTGCCAGCTATATGTTGGTGCGCCAATTTATATTTATATTTTAGTATGTCCACTGATGCAGTATCTTTTGGATAGTCTTGGCGGTATCTACACTTGCTAGCTTGTTGACAAATTTGTAGACCAGATTGAATTGTGATATGCTCGTCCACATTGTGAACTTATTAGCTTGGTGCGCATTTGGTTCAGGTTCAAGGATATCTTCCTGGAAGCCTATCAGAATGAGGGATGGGAGGCTAAGTTCAAAGATTCTGGAATTTGGTACTTGTCTACTGCCTTCAGCTCTTCCTTGTCTGCAGCGGTTCATTGCCCTCTTCCTGGTGGATTCTGATCCATGTCAGGTTTTTTTGGATCTCTTCTTGCTGGTGTATGTGTTGTGAATTTGTCCATTCTGAGCTGAGTTGAGGACCTTGATTATCACAGGTATGAGCACCGACTCATCGATGACATGGTGGCATATGCCCTCAAGAATGAGGGTGAATACATCTAAGCGGGTAAGAACTACAATGGAGATGTCCAAAGTGACATGCTTGCTCAAGGTACCTTTGTCCGACCCCCTTTTTTTTTGTCAAAAGACTCCAGTTTCTTTCACTTTTAGATGTTCCCTGACCCTCTTTGTTTTTTGAAGCTTTTTTTTGTGGCATAAAGAGACGATTTGGTATGCTGCATTTTCAATTCCAAAGATCTCAAAACCCAAACCATCTCCTTTCTTGTTGTGTGCAAGTTTTGGATCGCTTGGCCTCATGACTTTTGTGCTGGTTGTCTTGCATGACTGCTTGAACCGTGTGCTGGACTTCCCCAAAGTATGTTTCTGAGGGCACCTTTCAATCTTTCTTATTAAAATATTTTTCTTTTTTTCTTTCTAATCTGAAGTACATCCATTGAAAATTGATTATATTTATGTCTTGACAAGGTTTGGGACTTTGGGCTCTTTGGTATTTGACAAGTTTGGCATAGAGCTTGCCAAAGCTGCTATTTCACTTGCGGCCACAAAAAGCTTTGAGATTGGAAGTGGCTTTGCTGGTACTACACTAATCAAATTTGTGGCTGTCGTTTTGTATCATTTTTAAGACGAGGTAGGCTGTGATTCATTATATCATTGGTTCACTGGTTACTGGTTCATGGTATGATAGCGTCATTCATTATTGTAGATTACTTGTATCTCTTGTACAAGCAATCTAAGAGAAGGTAGAAGTCAAAGATCTGATTTTGAATCTATTGCATATGCAAGGCCACATTACAGCATGGTTCTGAGCACAATGATGAGTTCTATGTTGATGGGAACTTACACAAAGGAGAGACTTGGGCACAACGAGATTGAGCTTGAAGTCTTTTCTGGGTGATTGCCTTATAATGCCACAAGCGTGTCCACAAAGAAGACCACGTCCAACAAGCTTTTGTCCTATCCTTTGAGTCTTTTTGGCTCTCTCCAAGTTGCTGCTTTCCGACTGCTCATCCTTGTACGGAGCTTCTTATTGCTCTGGATGATAGAAGGCCTTATGTTGGCATATCCTAAGCACTGTCTCCTGCCTTGGGCTGGATTGCAGGGACGTAGCAGGAGCACAGTGTTATAAATGCACACCTACGCAATAAGTAGCTTAGATTATTGAGAGATAAATTTGAGAACAACAACTTAGACTTAGAAAAATGAGCCTCAAACCTCATTTTGTAAATAGTGCCTCTGCTTGTGTTAAATGGTGTATTTGTCAGTAAAGTTTTTGATTTCCAGAAAATCTTCTGATCTTGAAGAGTTCCACAACTTTGAAACTTATGGATCTGTTGCAAATTCTTACATGCAATAAAAAAAAAAAAACACTGGACAAAGCACACCATCAGCAGACATCATTGGGGATTACAAATATGACCATCGTATCAAACTCCCATTTCCGACATTCCAAGTGACAATTTGAGGAGGTAACCGCTTTCTTGCCAAGTGGGCTTCAGCTGAAGTCTGGGAGTCAATGGAAAAGTACTTTTCAATGGAGCCAAACGTCTTCATTAGCCCACCCTCCAAGGTGTCCTTCATGTACATCGCCCATAAACCGGCAGCACTTGTCTCCATGTGATCAGGAACAAGATAAGCATAGGCCTGACATGCACGGCACCCTAGTAAAGCAACGTTACACAATACATTGGCCCCCACGCTTGCCTAAATCACCTATACTTCTACTGTTTCACGCTTCTATGAGATAAATTGATACACAAAATTCTCTGAAGCACTTCCGTAGCTCCAAAGGCGGGAAAAATTTGAGAGGAACATACTACCTGCTTATATAATCCCGACCAAAATTCCCAGCTTCATATAATCCTTGGAAGGCAGTTGAGCCCAATTGGATTTGCTGGTGGTGTACAATGCACATATAGAATGCACCAACCTCTTTTAGGGGTTCAAGCCTTTCATGTCTGATTTTCATGACTTAGGAAATTTGTGGTGCTCAAAGTATAGGAATTTTGTGGTGCTCAAACTACTTCAAACGATGTTTAATACTCTTGGGATTTTATGCACTAAAAACATAGTGCATGGGTCATATGTATTTTGGGTTACGTATTAAATTCAAAAAAATATTGTAAAGAAATCATTACATTGGTGATTTTTGAACCAATGTTTGAAGTATTTATAATTTTTTCTTTGACTTTTGATACCACTTCATCCTTTTCTTACGACTTTAAAATTTTAAGGCATCTAAAGTATACATTATGGTTCATTTAGATTTGTATGGATTAAAAGATTGTTATGAATGTACGGCAACATTTTTTTTGTCACCGCCTTCAACAATTTTGATGGCTTGGAAGATCACGGCTTGAATCCTAAATCCTAAATCCTGAACCCAAAACTCTAAATCTAGAATCCCTAGAATCCAAATCCTAAATTTTCTCCCATAAAAGTGGAGTTCTGCAGACATTTTATTTGTTTATTAATATATATTATTTTTTAGTGCACAGAATTTATTCACAATAAAAGGAAAAGGGAATTTCCGCACTCCAAGGATAGAAAAGGCATTCCAAAGAAGCTGCATTTTTATGAGAATTAACTCAAAATTCCTACTTTGCGCTAATTAAATATTGTATAAGCGACAAGAGCGGGTGGCGGCGTTTTTCTTGTAGTACTAAAATGGTATTTCACTTTCTATTATGAAGTTGTCACCATTAATGTCAAACTACAAAATGCTAATTTGAAGGAGATAAGGGTATGATTTGCAACTATCTCGAGCTACGGTGATAGCTTTCCAATAGGAGAGGGCCACCTTAGTCTAATAAAGTCAGCCAACATTTATAAAGGAAATCCTCGTGAGAATGTTGCCCATAATTTTTGTCGGGCTAGTAGATCAATCTCGCTTTGCAAGATGCTTTCTTGGTATACAGCTACGAAGGCCTTAATAACATCATATTCATTAAAATGGGAGATTTAGAACCTCCCCAAATAGTATCATTCATTTTTAAGACCAAGATTTGAAGTCGAGATGAAATGTATTTAAGTTGATGGGAACTCATTTCTTTAGTTGTGAGCTTTAAATTCCATTAAAATGAGAGACATTGTGTCTCTTACAAATCATGGCTGACAATGATAATATAGATTTTCCATATAAATGCATATTGTGTCCTTTGTTGAATACCAAGTCATAAGCTGAATAGTTGGTTGTAAGAGGCTGTTTATCTCATTTACGAGGTCTGGATTCGATTCCCATTGAATTTGTATGAGCGGCTATGAGATATACATGACTTGGTGCTACTAAGTGAGCTTTGCAGGCAAAAAAGTGGTAACAACCAACCAGCCCTACGCCCCCAAATTGTGACAAGTGCTACATGTGTAAACAAAATAAAAAGTGGTCTTCCAAACTAGCAAGCTTTTGTACTTGTATTTTGTTTTCAAAAAACTTTATAAAGTAAATAATAATGAAAATAATGTCAACATACATACAAGTAAGTAGATTTGGTAATAATAAATATATTAAATATTATGTATTAGTTCTCTTGCTAAGCAAGGAACTTCATACAATACAAAATCAAAATTCCAAAACAAAACTACTAAATCAAATCCAAATGCTCCACTTTGTACCACATACTATACAACATGTGGCATAAAATCATATAAAATCAACTATATTATGCTAATGCAAAACCAAGAAATATAACATCACATAAAAACTATAAAACAAAAGCTTCAACACTACAAAGTATCTCTAGAGTACCTTGTACATCCTCAATCTAAAGGGATTGAAGCCAAATTTTCTTTGGTTTCATCAATCTAGGACCTTGGGATTTTAAGGACACACTCTACTGTGTTCTCTTAGACCCTAGACTTCCATACCGTAATTAGAGCCTTTGTTTCTTGCCAAGTCGGATCTTTGGTCTCATTAACTTTCCAACGCAATCCTTTGGCGGAGTTCCACCCAATATAGAACTGTTGAACATTTTGGTCTTGTGACGTGGGTTGAAAGTATTGTATCAATATAGAATTTGGACGCTTGATGTTTGTAAATGGATCAGACAAGGCTCTTGCAATCTATATAGGCTTTGTATCATCAGTAGGTCAAAGAGCAAGAAAATACTTTTTGTAAACATCTCGTGCCACTCAAAAAGATGTCAATGGGCGATTGCGGAGTTGCCCTACAAAGGCATCATCCTCAGCAAATTCCTCACGAACTTCACCATCTTTGTGCGAATACAAAAACTTTAGTAGATAGAAAATAGGATAAAATTGGTTTAGCATAGTCTAGTTTTTTTGAATTTGTTATTAGTATCTAAGAATCCGGGTCAGCTAGAAACAAATGAGAAATAGTTGATACCTGGATTGCTAGAATTCCTAAACTAGATAAATATTCCGATGACAAATGGAAGCCGTAGGACGGAAGATGGATCCGGAAAGTCCACGACCGGTAGCCTTCCGGCCTAGACCTCCTAGGGCATCGTTACGGGAACGATCTCATACCCGTTCCCCTGGAAACTAGCGGCCGAACGTCGGGTACTCAAGGGCTCAGCTTCCATTTCTTCTATCTCTTTCTTCTTGTACTTGTGGCATGCGCTTAGAGAGTGAAAGTGTGGTGAGTTAGGACCGTGCTAGGGAGAGATTGGTGAGGTCAGTGCCGATTGCACCGGATTAGCGAGTCGGTAATTTATGGCAGGGTCGGCAGGGATGATGTCTCCGGCAATTCCTAAGGATCCGGAAGTCTGGAAGCACTTGGAGGAGGACTTAGAAACAATAGGATGCGCCGGATTGTTGTGACACCCTTGGAGTTTGAAGAATGATGAAATCATCGCAAAACTCATAGTGGAAGTTCCGAATCAGTATCAGTTGACTGTGAGAGGCCAGCCCAAACTCTGGACGGAGGACATCTGGGCGGAAGTGTATTTGTTCTGGAAAGCCGGATTCGGTTTAGCTCCCCATAATGATAGGACCGGGCAAAGTAAGTTCCGGGGTCCGGTGCAGAATAAGGAAGGATACAATATTCATGACTGTATCGAGGATAGGCATAGCCGGATTCTAGAGTTTCTCATTCCGATTCTGTATCCAAAGAAGCCGACCCGGGTTACGGCAATAGTTGCAAGTACCATATTGGAGCGATGGAAGGCAGACCGGTGATTTGGGGTAGATTTATCACAAACATAGTCTCCAAATTAGTCGCGCGGGCAACTTCCGGAAAAGCCATCTTGCTAAGTCCGTATCTTTTCCATCTTTATCATTAGCAGGGTTTTTTGAATGAATTGGAGATGCATGTGTATATCCATAGAGAGGAAGTCCTGAAGTACAGGTTTACAGAAGAAGTCCAACCGAACCAACTCGTCCAAGGAGTTTCCAAAGAGGAGGAATTGGAGCAGCCGCCCTTGACGCACAAGCGGATCAAAAGACGGAAATCCATGGATCAGGCTGCGCAAGGCAAGTAGGTGGTTACGGATGACGAACCGCAACTGGGATATCCAAAAAATGACTACATGAAGGAGTTCTGGAAGCGCAGACATAAATGGGCCAATGAGTGTCAGTTGATCCACAACGAGATGGCGGAATACATCAGCGGGGCCATGACGCTCTTCGAAATGAATTGCTCGGAGCAAATAGCGGACGCAATCCAGAAAAGGACGGATCAGGGGGCACTAAAGGTGCAGGAACTCTGCATCCAAAATCTACAGCAAGACAAGACGGATCTCAGACCCCGGGTAGCTTAGCTAGAGAGCGAGCTAGAGTTGGCGAGGACAAAGGAGGCAGACGCTTCCAACCTCGTCCGCAATCTGTTGACTTTGGTGGCAGCTCCGGTGGAGCAAGTGTTACGAGCCTGGCTCTTTACCGACAAGCTGATGGACAAAGTTCATCTATCCGAACCAAATGTGCTAAGGGTGCTCATCGACTACCAAGCCCGGATGGAGGAGGTGTTGGCAAAGATGCGGCAACTGCTGGGTCAACTTGACCAGGGTAGGGAATTGGATTTTGAGGGTTTCTCGGAGGTCGCAGATGCCCGGAATTATTTGCAGACTCCGGCCAGAGAAGCAATATCGGAGGAGAATCCTGTAAGGGAACAAGATATGCTGATCGATGAGACTTGTATGCCCCTGATGTCCGGAAAGGAGGGAACCAAAATGTCTGTTCTGGTGAGGATGGCAAGAGCTGTGGTGACAGTACCGGAAGCTTCAACACCGGAAAAGGCAAGAGACACAATTTTGGGAACGAGACTCACCTTTCTTATGGGTGAGCCAGCCCGACCAACTGGAGCTGCAATCTTTGCTACACCAAAGTCCGTGGTTTGTCGTAGCCTGGTTGGACCTTTGGGGGCCATCAAGAATCTAGCTCAAAACTATCCGGAGAAGTTCATCCACATGCAGCAAGCTTTTCCGCCCAAGGGCGATAAGGTTTCGTTGGAGATTTCGGACGATGACGAGGAAGAATGTGAAACCGGAAGGGTGTCAGAGGACAAGGCCACTTCGCCTCAAGGGCGCACAATCCTCATCCAGGGGCAGGCCAAGAGCACGCTAGTGAAGTCATCAGCGACCAAGGCAGAGAGCAGCGTGAAGAAATTGAGGAGGAAGTAATTAGTTTGATGGTTTTTTGTTTGTTTGTTTTGAAATCGTTCCGTCTCGGGTTTTTCGGAGGTGGGATTCGATTCCAGATTCTTAGGAGGCCGTCGACTTGGATTTTTCGGTTATCTTGGATGTTAGCTTAATTGGCCACCCTGATTTTTGGGTGTGCCCTTTTTGCTTTTTTGCTTTTTAGTTTGGGTTTTTAAGGGTGGGTAGGCTTGTTGCCTTCTCATTCCATTCCAGCCCATTAGAGTGCATTTTGATTGTATTCTTTTGCTTTCTTTTATTGGAGATCCTTTTTGGATATTTCTGGATCCGACTATGTGCATGAGTAAGAGTATTTGCAAGAGTGTTGAAGTGTGAGGAAGATGGGTGAGGAGGAGTCCGGATCTAAGTGAATTGGGTTTGATCAGTAGTTGGCATTTGAGAGAACTCTGGATCTGTGAAGGAGGATTAGTGCACTGCTTCTTTAAACCACTGGGATAGTAATCTGGAAGAATGGAGTGGATGCGCGTCCAGAATCCAGGAAGGGCTTCGAGCGGAGGTAAGCAATCGCTAGTGGAATATTCCCCACCATTGGAAGGCCTGCCAACTGCCGGATCAATCTGAGAGTCTTGAACAGAAGTGTCACTAACAATTCTGGGTGCTTGATCTGTCGTTGTAGTGAAGAAGTAGAAAGTAGATTCTGAGTGACCTGTTTTTTGAGAAAGATCATTTGGAGAGCTGTGAGGATCACTAGCTGCCTCTTCCTTGCTGCAATACTAAAAGAAAGTGTGTGTGTGTGAGTGTTTGAATTACGATTGGTGAGTCCCTACCTCTCTGAAAGACCAACAGTGGACCCCCTGACGATAAATAGGGGTACAGAAAACCAGAGTTTCAATTGAGAGTTATTGGATTCCAAATAAGGACGGATCCGGATTGGATTCCGGAAGGTAGTATTATCTAGAAGGAGAAAGAGTAAAGAGACTGAGTTACGGATTGCTTGGGGTTTTGTTTTGGAGAGATATCCGGATAGCCCTAGTTTGCAATAACATCTAGAATTCCCTGGGACAATATTTTGTGTTATCTTAGCACATCTTTGTGTTAAGGATACTTATGCTTGGACTACGCGTACAACAATCTTTATCAAGTTTGTCCTCCTCTGTCGCCTTGATTTGAGAACAAGGCCAAAAGCCATCTTTCAACGCTTTGAATGCTTCAATTGTGTTCTTTAAGGATGCATTCACCGCCCGCCAATAGAACACCAAATGCTTGAACTGCCTTCGATACTCCCTACTTCCATCTTCATTACATAATGCCTCACGGTATTTGATGAATCCAGACAACCCCTTGTAAATGTCATCCACGTTGCGCATTGGAAGTTGGACAACAGGCAATGGCTCTCCACGAGGCCACAGGCTCTGTCCTTCAGAATCTTTCCGCCACAACTTGATTCCTCCACTTTCCTCTAGGAGCCAATGACTATCCGTACAATAATACTTGTATTTCATGATGGGGACACCCGCGGCATTTAGATAAAAATTGAATTGTTGCGCCTTTGTATGGCCACAAAGGGATTCGTTTGCAAGATTGAAGTTCTACTTTTTAGTGACGTGGTCAATTTTGGGAAAAATAGTATGGATTTTTTCCGCTCATGAATCATAACTTTACTAGCTTCATGAGCAGAATATTTACAACTTCTTTCTTTTTTTCTCATACCAACTTATATTGTTTTGAAAAGGAATTATAGAAAGACAATTCTTTGAATTGCGGAACAGGAGTTTTATTTCTTAGTTGCGTGCTCAATTTTGGAAAAGCATAGCATGGACTTCATCCACTCATTTACAACTTCTATACTTTGTTTTTTATAGCAACGTGTACTATTTTGAGTAGGATTTATAGAAAATGATTCTTTGAATTGCAAGACTAGGGTCCTATTTCTTAGTTACATGGTCAATTTTGGAAAAAGTAGCATGCACTTTTTCCACTCTTGAAATATAACTTCACTAACTTCATGAGTGAAGTATTTGCAATTTCTTCCTTTTTCTTTGTATACCAACGTCTATTTTTTTTAGTAGGACTTATGGAAGGAAAATTCTTTGAACTACATCTCTAGGGTCTTAATTCTTAGTTATATAGTCAACTTAAGGAAAAGTTGCATGCATTTTTTCTGCTCATAAAATATAACTTCAGAAGTGGAGTATTTACAACTTCTATATTTTTTTCTTCATACCAATTTGTATTGTTCTGAGTACGACTTATGGATTGAGAGTTCTTGGAACCGCAGCCCCGTGGTGTTATTTCTTAGTTATATGGTCAGATTTAGGAAAAGTAGCATGTACTTTTTCCACTCATGATATATAATTTCATGAATGGAGTATTTACAACTTTTTTTTTTTTTTTCCATACCAACAAATATCATTTTAAAAAGGACTTATGGAAGGACAATTCTTTGAACCACGGGACCAAATTATTATTTCTTAGTTGCATGGTCAATTTTGAAAAATAATAGCATGGACTTTATCCACTCATGAATTTTCACTTCATGAGCGGAGAGTTTATAAGTTCTATGTTATTTGTTTCATATCAACATGTACTATTTTGAGTAAGACTTATAGAATGAGAGTTCTTTGAACTAGAAAACTACAGTCCTATTTCTTAGTTACATGGTCAATTTTGGGAAAAGTAGCATGGACTTTCTGCGCTCATGAATTTTCTCTACATGAACAAAGTGTTTACATTTACCAACTTTTACATTTAAGAAAAAACATCATGATGTTCTATTTTCAATATGACTTATGGTTTGAGAATTCCTTGAACCACGGGACCGGGAACTATTTCTTAGTTACATGGTCACTTTTAGGAAAAGTAGCATGTATTCCTTTTGGTCATGAATTTTCACTTCATGAGCGGAGTATTTACATTTTCTTTTTCTTACAAACGTAAACTATTTTTAGGACTTATGGAAGAAAAATTGTTTGAGTAAGACTTATGGATATGGAGTTCCTTCCACCACTGGACCGGGGTCTAATTTCTTAGTTACATGAACAATTTTGAAAAAAGCAGTATGACTTTTTTTGCTTGTGAATCTTAATTTCATGAGCGTAGTATTTACAACTTCTCCATTTTCATTTTCATACTAGTGTGTATTATTTTGAGTAGGAGTTATTGTCGGATCAAGGTCTAGGCAAAAGTATCTTTATAATACAAAAACATTGTAAAATGACTCAAAATTTTGTCCCGGGGGATTCTAGTTTGTTGCTACAAGCTAAGGTATCCAAATTTTCTCTCTTTTCCAAAGACCCAAGAAACCTGTCTAATCTCTTGCTCTCTTGTGGTTACAAAACTACCCGGAATTCAATCTAGATTTGGATTCACCCGGATTCCAATTACGTGTCTTTAAATCATTGGTTTTCTATTCCTTTATTTTACCCTTAGAGGGTCCACTATTGGTCTTTAGAGGGATAGGGACTTCACCACTCATAATCCTCACACTCTCCATGCTCACTTAAACAAACAAACAAAACAACAATCAAATGTGTTGTGCTAGAGGAGAGGAATTAACACCCTCACAACTTCTCGGATGGCTTATCCGGAAAGCAGGTCGCTCAAGACTGCGACCAATCCCCTTCACTACAACGACAGATCAAGGCATCCAAAACCAATAGGAGATGGTTGCCTAGTTGCTAGACTAATCATGGGGTTGGCAGACCTTCTAATGAGTGGTAATTTTCCTCTGGCGGTTGCTTGTCCCCGCACAAAACCTTGCTTTGATTCCAAACCCACATCCACACCACTCTTGACCGGATTACCATTCCGGTAATTTAAAGGTACTACACACAAGTCCTCATTTACTGGCCTAAACTCCGTCACAAATGTACCCTCTCAATCTAGCCCAATAGCCTACAATCCGAATTCTTCCTCCCTCGTCCCCTTTTTCACCTCAGCATCCAAATAAACAAACTCTTTGCACAATGTCGGAGCCAAAATGTCCACTTGGTGGCTCAGATTAAAGAAAGGAATGAAGTAAACATTGAAAATGCGCTTGGATGGAATGGGAGGGCAACGGATTTGCCGACCCTTAAAAACCAAATCAAAAAGCCAAA
The DNA here is from genome assembly GCA_963969595.1 of Neckera pumila. Lineage (NCBI taxonomy): Eukaryota > Viridiplantae > Streptophyta > Bryopsida > Hypnales > Neckeraceae > Neckera > Neckera pumila. Next base: position 7,588,690 of record OZ018418.1, read on the forward strand.
AAGCCATGTCAAAGCCAGGGTGACCACACAATGACCCTCCAAGGTAATTGAAAAGTCCTAAGCCAGTGGCCCCTAGTAATCCAAAAACTAGTCCTGCACACATAAAACCCATTCCGGAGCCAAAATCAAATCTAAACTAATTGAAAACATCATAACTAACAACTATTTTTGTGCTTTCTTTGCACTGCTATTGCCCTTACTCACAAGTGACTTGCTAGCGGCCTTCACTGGAATTGACCTGGCTGTTGCCTGGGTTTCAATCTTCCTCAATTTTTGAATCGGACTCAAACTCCACTTCTTTAGAAACCTCGATTAGATCCAATTTCTCCTTGGTGGACAAAGGTTGCTGCATGTGAAAGAAGTCTTTTGGATGGATCCGGGCTGTATTGGACATGGCCCCCATTTGTTCAATAAGATTGCTGTGGACATTAAGTCCGAGTAGCTTGAATTTCCCTGCCCCATTTGGCCGGGTGGACAGAACACTTGGTGGAGCAAAAACTTCTTGCTGCACCGGAATGTATTGTTCACCCGACTTCTTCTGACTCAAAGGAGGTCCTGTAGGCTAAATCAGAAGGATCCCAACACCTTAGACTGGGACTGAGCCAAAGTAGTCTTCTTGAAAGGAGTCTCTATGAATAAGGTGCTTGGGTTTACTGAAAACTGCAAGAAGTCCATGGCCTTATCCAGATTAAGGTGTCCCAACAGTTGGCCCATTTCCTTCAACACCTTTTCCATCCGGGCTTGAAAGTGGACAAGAATCATCACCACCTTTGATTTGGTTAGCTGGCCTTCATTTGCCAGCTGGGCGTTGAAGAGGTTGGCTTTAACCACAAGATCCGTTGGTTGCATAAACAACACCGTCATGTTCCAGATGAGTTGGAGAGCTTTCACCTCCTTCTGCATTGCTGCTTCCAACTCTCCTTCTATCCAAGTTACTCGTAGTTGGAGGTCATTCCGATCTTTTTCTAAATTCCGGATTTGCTCCTCCTTTCTGCACAGCACCTTTGGATCCGCTCAATGCTTGATTTCGTCCACAATCTGCTCTAGTTCCACCTTCAACTACTCCATGATGTTGACAATGAGGTTTGCCATGTCATCGTGCAACAACCGAGCCTGTTTGACCCACTAGATTCCGGTATGAAAGAACTTCAAAATTTCTCCTACTTTTGGATTCTGGTTGGGTTCTCTTCTTTCCGGTGTTGGTAGTTTCCCTCGCACAAATGGATCGATTGGCTTCCTCCGCTTCTCTCAACAACTGAGTGGTTCTTCTTTCTCCTCCAATTGTTCTTCCACCTTGGAGTTTGGCTAATCCGGCTCAACTTCATCTGTATGACCATACTGCAAAATTGTGGCCCCGATGTCATACAAAATTATTTCCGAACCACTCAAAAAATCTTTCTAGTAGAGGTGGAACAAATACGGACTAATAGGGTTGTGTTTACTCATGGACACATGATCCGGAAGACGGAAGTCCGGATCCAAGAAGCCTACAATCTAGACATCTGGCCTAGGGAACCTATGGCACCGTTATGGGAAGAGTCTCATGGCCGTTCTCCTTGGGAACTGTCGGCCGATTGGTGGGTACTTAAGGGGTCTCGACCCTCATTCTTCTTCCTCTCTCTTTGCCATCTTCTTGCGTGTGCTTAGTGAGTGAAAGTGTGTTGAGTTAGGACCGTGTTAGGGAGAGAACAGTGAGGCCGATGCCGATTGCACCAAATTAGCTGAGTCGGTGAGCCATGGCAAGACCAGCCTAGATGCTCTATCCAGTCATCCCTTCCAACTTGGACTTAAGGAAGCAACTAGAGGTAGATTTGGAGACAATAGGGTGCGCCGGATTACTATAGCGGCCTTGGAGTTTGAAGAGCAATGAGATGATTGCGGAACTTGTTGCTAGAGCTCCAAATTAGTTCCAATTGACCATATGGGGACGACCCAGTTCTTGGACAGAGGATATGTAGGCAGAGGTGTACTCAATCCAGAAGGCTCATATGGATTAGCCTCCCATACGGATAAAACCAGGCAGAGTAGGTTCCAGTGTTCGACGCATTCCAAAGAAGGGCACAGCATTAATGACTGTATAGATGATAATCATAGAGGGATACAAGAGTTCTTGATCCTGATCATGTATCCGGAAAAGCTGACTTGGGTTACAGTTATGGTGGTTAACACCATCTTTGGAGCAATGGAAGGTAGAGCCGTGAACTAGGGGAAACTCATCTCGGATGTAGTTTCTAAACTAGTTATGCGTGCCAGAGCGTGTAAGGCTAGCTCGCTTTGTCCGTACCTGTTCCATTTGTACCACCAAAGGGAAGTTTTGAGTGCTTTAGAGCTACTTGATTACTCCCATGGAGAGGAAATTTTGCGGTATGACTTTATGGATGAAGTCCAGTCGGAACAACATCCTTAGATAGAATCCAAAGAAGAAGCATTGGAGCAACCGCTCCTGCATAAGCAAATAAAGAGACAGAAGTCAACAAGGTCTAGCTGCACGAGGCAAGTAGGTGATTTTGAAAGAAGACAAACCATACAACCCTTCAAAAACCAAGGAGATGAAAAGATTCTAGGTGACCGGACTTCATTGGATCAAATCGTGTCGGGAGGTCCACAACAAGATGTCAGACCATATCACCAACATCATGTCAAAGTTGGGAGTGGACTTATCGAAATAGATGATAGACGCAATCTGGCAAAGATTGGATCCAAAGGGGCTGCGGTAGAAGGAAGAAGAAGTCCGGGACTTGGAGAAGGACCAAACCAGCCTCCAAGAACAAGTAGCCAAATTGGTAGGGGAGCTGGACGCGACAAGAACGAGGGAGTCCAAAGCCTTCCAACTTGTCCGAAATTTGTCAGCTTTGGTAGCACAGCTAGCGGAACAAGTGGTGAGGTCCAACCTCTTCACCAACAAGCTAACGGGTGAAGGCGTACCTTCCAGATCAAAGGTATTGAAGGTGGTTATCGACTACCAAGCACGCATGGAAAACATGCTGAAGGAGATGCATCAACTGTTGGGGCATCTTGATCTACACAGGGCTTCAGACCTTCTGAGTTTTAGATGTCTTGGAAGTTGCCAACTTCATGGACACTATGTCCCAACATGGCAGATAGGGTAAGACTCCTTCTAGAGGTTAGGGTATGATTATGGACAAATCAATTATACCCCCGTTGATAGGAAAGGAGGGAACCAGAACATCCGTTCCGGTGAGGATGGAAACGCCGATTCCGATGCAGGCGGAAGCTTCCGCTCCAGCACAGAGGATAGTCAACTTTCTGATTGAGACCTCTCAGGCCCGACCAAGTGGAACCATGCTCTTCGTGACACCAAAGTCTCATGTCCGCCATGGGCAGAGTGGGCGTTCAGGTGTCATTGCAAATCCAGCCCTGACCAATCTGGACAATTTTGAGTACATGGAGCAGGCTTTGCCAACTGAAGTTCCGGCATCACGAGTGGTGATCTTGGACGACAAAGAGGAATGTGAAACCGGATTGGAGTTGGAAGATGATGCAACACCACCTTAGGGGTGCCAGATTCAAACCCAAGCGCAGACCAAGATGATGTTGGTGAAGTCGCTAGCAATCAAGGTAGGGAGCAGTGCAAAGAAACTAAAGAAGAAATAGTTAGTATGTTAGTTTTTGTGTGATTTTTGAATTTGTTCCGCCTCAGATTTTTTGAAGGTGGGACCCAATTTCGGATTTTTAGGAGGCCACCGACCAAGGATTTTTTGGTTATCTCGGAAGTTACTATGATTGGTCACCCTGATTTTGGATGTGCCCTTTTTTCTTTTGGGCCTTTTGTTTGGGTTTTTTAATCCCTAAAGTCCCAAGGCATTTTTTGGCCAGAAACCACTGAAAATTGCCATTTCTGCTGCATTCACCCAAAACCCCGGAAAAAACATTTCTTTCAAAAACAAAACCGTAAGATGTTGTACTTAACTTGACCAAGATCACGTGGTAAGAATTTCAACAAGTTTGACAATACGGATTGGGAGAAAATTGCATTCAAAATTTGAGCAAAAGTATTTTTGTGTGCTACCCTGAAATTTCAGATGACTTTGACCGCCATTTGTTGAAATTACTACAAACTTTGAATCTAAAAATCTACCATATTGTAGATCATATTAGGAACATGTCCACCAGTTTTCAAAAGATTTGGAGACTTACAACACTTCCAAAAAAATCTTGCAATGCAATTATGTTCTGAAAATGACAATACAATACTTTTTTTTGGAATGAGATTTTGTAGCCCATTCTTTCAAATCTGAAAAATCCCAACGGTAAGTATAAAGATGCATTCATTATTCACAAGATCCTAAGAAAAAAATTTGGAAAAAAAACTTTACCTCCATTCTATGCAATTTCAAAGACCTTTGGTATGAACAAAAAGGAAAATGCCATTGGGCAACTACCAAAAATGGGTCCATGATGTTTCCTGTAAAACCCAGCATGTTCTCCACTACATTCCCAACATTGGGAGCGCAGGAGCTCCCCACCTTCACAGAAGGTCCTTCATCTACTTCAATCAATTGCCTTCTTGTAGTTTCCCAATAAATGGCACCATACCATGCATGTAGACTTGGAGACCACATAGGAGTCATTGGAAGCATGAGGTACACTCCTAGGATGGGTATAGAGTAGTGCTTGCACAGAAAACTTGCAAAAGAATACTTCAAACTCCAAAGTGATGGCATATTTCCTACAAGTAAAATAAAAAATGTTAGGAGGTTATAAACAACAACATTTGAGCATTCTAAAATATTTAAAACTCTTTGAAAATTAGTAGTTATTGTCCAAAAAAAATATCCTAAAATCATTGTAAATTCATAATGACAATCTTTTTTGTTTTGCATGTCATTTGAATTGTAAGTAGCCTTCATTGCAACATTTGCTTATGAATAAAAAATGGCCAAACACCAACATTGTAAAAAATGAATGTGTAATTGACATTTATTTGTTCAACATCATCTCAACAAAGATTTTCATGGTATTTTTGGAAGCATCATTTTCACCAACACATGAACTTATTGCCACAAGTAGGGCAAATTATTTTAGGGCTTGTCAATGGCAGTGAGCCATCATTGCAAACCTCGCGAGGATTTTGGTTCTGGGTAAATGTTGGATAGCACACTCGCCTACTACAGGGTGCTTCTTTGGATGCTTCAGAGGATCTTGTGTCTTGCATTTGTCTATATAAATGATGTACATGTTCACAATGCTAGTGTCGACAAGGAAAAAGAAAACCGGGTGCCACCACTTGTGGGACCAGGTTTGACATATTTGACACAATAAATATCATCCCAAAATGTTCCCAAATAATGGCTTATGCAAAGGACTATTGCCTGGTTATACAATGTCATGTTCCCACAATAGAAAAATAAGAACTAGGTTAGGGTATAACCTAAAACAAATACAAATATGGAAAGCAAAATAGAATAAGTATTGAAAAAGAACATGAATAAGGGGAAAGGGAATGAAGTTGTGAATGGAGAAGAGAAATGAACAAAAAATGATTGTAGACATTCAATAAAAATTGATCAAGAACTTTGAACAAAAGATTTAGAGAAAAAAGAAGGATAAATTGTGCTAGCAAAGAAACAAGAAAATGGAAAAGGACAAGAAACAAAACAAAACAAAAAAAATTGTGCAATACTTGATCAAGGGGAAGAACAGACACAATTTTTTGGCTTCATCACCTGTCTCTCCAAAGTCATTCTAGGTGTTTATGTAAAGAGAATGTAAACCCTACTTTATGCTAGAAGAAATTATCTTGTATGAATCTCCTACTAACTTTGGGACCATTGATTGCAAATATAAATTCAAAATTTGCAAATTTTATCATGTGTGGCAAATAAAAAATTTCAGAGTTTTTCCTTGGAAATGAGTGAGAGGTGCGTTTATGAAGTTGGGAAAAAAGAGATAAAACAAGGCAAATAAAAAGGGGATTAGAAAACAAAAAATAGAAAAACAAAAAGAAACAAAAAGAAACAAATAAACAAAAACAAAAACAATAAAAAAATTAAAACAAAACAAAAACAAAAAAAAGGGAGAGGACTTATCTGCCTTCTGCTGGGTTGAGGTCGGAGGCGCTGCTCCCTCCCAGCACGCTCCCTCCCAGCAGCACTCCCCACAATAAGTTCCCTGCTCTAGATCCAGTGGTCGCCCGACCTTGCCTGATCTCAGACCTCACCCACTATTCAAGAGCAAATTCGGGCTGACTCTCCAGGGACTTATCCTGACAAAGTCAAGGAGAAATTTAGTTGACCAGCCTGCCCCTCAAGTTTGGTTTGGGCAAAAAAGTGCCATAACTTTTTCATCCGGCATTGGATTGGAATAAAAATTACATATCCACAAACCTCTTGGAAAACTACACGTCTTCAAAAGATTTCAGAAAATCACACTAAAAATTGAGCCCGTAGGTACCTACCTAAACTCCAAATTGTCCCCCAAGGGGACAATGGGACTTTAGGGGTTAAGGGAGGGCAGGTTTGTTGCCCTCTCATTCCATCCTAGCCCATTAGAGTGCATTCGTTTATGTTCTTTTGCTTTCTTTAATTTGAGACCATTTGGTGGACTTTCTGATTCCGGCTATGTGCACAAATGTGTTGGATTGTTCATGAGGGTGTTGAGGTGTGAGGAAGACGGGTGAAGAGGAGTTTGGATTTGAGGTACCTGGATTTTATTGATCGAGTGCATTTGTGTGAAAGTTTTGGATTTGTGAAAGAGGATTAGTGCATTGTACTTTTAAACTTCTGGAATAATAATCTGGAACAAGTAGAGTGGATGCGAGTCCGGAATCCAAGAAGGATTTCATGCGGAAATAAGCAACTGCCAACAAAATATCCCCACCTTCAGAGGGCCTGCCATCTACCAGATCAGTTTAGATTCTAGAATATATGCGTCCCTACTGGATGCTTTGATTTATCGTTGTAGTGGAGATGTCAGGATGTAAATTCTGAGTGACCTACTTTCCAAAAAGGCCATCCAAGGAGCTGTGAGGATTGCTACCTCTTCCTTCTCTATTGCAAAATCGGAAGTGGTTTGTGGATGCGTATTTGAGTGTGAGTAAAGAGTGAGAAGTTTACAAGTGGTGAGTCCCTACCCCTCTTGAAAGATCAATAGCAGACCCCCTGAGGGTAAAACAGGGGTATATGAAACCAGAGTGTGACTAGACGTAACCAAAATCCAGACCAGGACGAATCTGGTTTGGAATCCGGAAAGTGAGCAAAGACATTATTTCCAAATTGCTTGGATGTTTTTGGAGAGATTTGGATACCCTTAGTTTGCGATAATATAGTAGCATTCCCTAGGACAATATTTTGTGTCATCTTACCACATTTTTATGTTAAGGATACTTACTCCTAGACTGCGTGTACAACAAATTCCAACTTGGGCAACAGCCAGGTCGACTTTTGTGAAGGCCGCTAGCAAGTCACCTGCGAGTAAGGGCGATAGCAGTGAAAGATAGCACAAAAATAGAAGTAGTTAGTTATGATGTTTTCAATTAGTTTAGATTTGATTTTGGCTCCGGGATGGATTTTATGTGCGCAGGACTAGTTTTTGGATTACTAGGGGTCACTAGCTTAGGACTTTTCAATTACCTTGGAGGGTCATTGTGTAGTCACCCTGGCTTTGACGTGGCTTTTTGGCTTTTTGATTTGGTTTTTAAGGGTCGGCAGATCTGTTGCCCTCCCATTCCATCTAAGCGCATTTTCAATGTTTACTTCATTCTTTTCTTTAATCTGAGCCACCAAGTGGACATTTTGGCTCCGACATTGTGCAAAGAGTTTGTTTATTTGGGTGCTGAGGTGAAAAAGGGGACGGGTGAGGAGGAATCCGGATTGTAGGCTATTGGGCTAGATTGAGAGGGTACATTTGTGACGGAGATTAGGCCAGTAAATGAGGACTTGTGCATAGTACCTTTATATTACCAGAATGGTAATCCAGTCAAGAGTGGTGTGGATGTGGGTTTGGAATAAAAGCAAGGTTTTGTGCGGGGACAAGCAACCGCCAGAGGAAAATTACCACTCACTAGAAGGTCTGCCAACCCCATGATTAGTCTAGCAACTAGGCAACCATCTCCTGTTGGTTCTGGATGCCTTGATCTGTCGTTGTAGTGAAGGGAATTGGTCGCAGTCTTGAGCGACCTGCTTTCCGGATAAGCCATCCGAGAAGTTGTGAGGGTGTTAATTCCTCTCCTCTAGCACAACACATTTGATTGTTGGTTTGTTTGTTTGTTTAAGTGAGCATGGAGAGTGTGAGGATTATGAGTGGTGAAGTTTCTATTCCTCTAAAGACCAATAGCGGACCCTCTAAGGGTAAAATAAAGGAATAGAAAACCAATGATTTAAAGACACGTAATTGGAATCTGGGTGATTCCGAATCTAGATTGAATTCCGGGTAGTTTTGTAACCACAAGAGAGCAAGAGATTAGACAGGTTGCTTGGGTGTTTGGGAAAGAGAGAAAATTTGGATACCTTAGCTTGTAGCAATATACTAGAATCCCCTAGGACGATGTTTTGGATTATTATTGAATATTTTGTTGTTGTAAGGATACTTACGCCTAAATAGTGACCCGACACTTTTGGCGCCACTGCCAAGGATTCTAATATCTTGTTGCAAGCTTTGGAAATGATCCAAAAGGTGACCAGGATGATAAAGTGAAGTCTCTACTAGAAACTTTTCTATGGAACAAAATTAGAGTAAGAAAGCTGCAAGTGTAGATTCACACTCTAATATCAATGAAGTAAACCTTGAGGGAATACCAAGCATCTACTTCATGAGTAGAACTTAAACGGGGAATCCGGTAGGACGTCGTTTAGTGCAATTTGAAGACGTTTCCAGAAGAATTGTGGTACACGGAATTCTTGCGTCAGAATTGGAGGAGGATTTAGTAGACATTCCTAACCAAGGTGCCAGACCTGAACTTCATCCAAAACATTTTGCATTTTTGCAAGTCCAGAACTAGGGGCACAACTGAAAGAAGTTATAGAGGAACCTGAGAGAAGACCCGCGTCGATACATTCTAAAGAGCAGCAATCCTCGAACAAAACAAACACTATGGTGACAACCACACGCCTCAGGTATAGCAGATTTTGGAGAGATGGTAGTAAGAATCTAGACGACTAGATGGGAGAATTTGTGGCCATTGCTATAGCAAATCAAGAGGACCCAGCCTCCGGAAAGCAAATTTTTCAAGGAGTGATGAAAGGCAAAGCCCTTTGATGGTACCAAGATGTTTTGGATAATATCCGGAATAATTGGGACCAGCTTAGGGATCTATTTCTCTGTACATACAAAGAAGTCAGGGGAGAAGCTAAAGCACAGGGGAAGCTTAGCAAGGTAACTATGCTTTCTAATGAGTTAGTAAGAAAGTATGGGCAAAGGGTGAGAGCCTTGATCAAGAAACTAAACATGGACATAGCCCCAAGCATACAAGTGGAATGATATGTGGCAGGATTTTGGAGGAGATGGGTATCGAAATCCGTCAAGCCCGACCTTCCACGTTACAGGAAGCTATGGAGTCGGCCCAGAATTATAAAAATTTAGTGCAGTCACTGAGAAGGTCCATCAAGAAGAGTGAGAAGGTGGAGAAAGGACAAAGCAAGAAATACAATAAGAAAGAAAGACATGGAAGGAAGTTTTTCAATTCCGAGACTCCTAGTCCCGGAACTAGGACAAATTCATCGACCACTGGGACGAACAGTTCCGACAACAAAGCGGAAACCTTCAACAATAGGCGTGCTGGGCAAAACAAGAATGAAAGAGCCAACTAGAGGTTAGTCAAGGTGAAGGTGGAAGGTGATGATTCCAAGAAGGTTATGAAGAACATTCAAGAGTCTTTGGAGGCAAATCAAAGTTAACTTGGCAGATAATTGAATGCCAAGACGGATTGTGCCAACAACTCAAGCGAATGTCTGGTGTCCAAAATGTAGAAGACCGGGCCATTATGCGAGTGAGTGCAACCAAGGACCTCAGAAGCAGATCTACTTTGTGGAAGAATAAGAAGTGTACTATACCGCACCAGATACTAGAGAATACAAAAAACAAGTTAATCCAGTATTCCAAATCCAGACGGGATACATACGAGGTAAGATACTAGAGCAACTGATCCGGACAAACATGAATCCGTATATCGTAACAATCGGATCTAGCTAAGGAAATTATTCCCCTTCTAGATTTCTACCTGGATGTTGTTTTGTGTGTGGAGGTCCTTAGCATTACGCTAACAATTGTCCCCATAAAGCAGAGTTGTCATATTGGACAGAATCGGACGAATCGGACGGAATCAGGGTTGACTGGCTGCAAACTTTGGAGATCAATAACTTTTGCAAAAATTATCCAAATTGGACATTTGAGATGTTTTTCGGCATCTAAAAAAACTGTAGATTCCGAAAAACATCTCATATGTCCAATTTGGATAATTTTTGCAAAAGTTATTGACCTCCAAAGTTTGTAGCTAGTCAACCCTGATTCCGTCCGATTCTGTCTGATATGACAACTCTGCCATAAAGGACATGGACAAGGTGCACCTCGGGCCTTACCTTGTCAAAGTTGTCATAAATATGGGCACGGAAGTAGTGAGTGTCCTAAACCACAACAAGTCTGTATCCTTCGTAGACAAGTAGAAGTCTCACCGCAAGGCCAGAGTGGATTTAGTTACGGTTTTACTACTGGAATTGAGAATTCGGAAAAGTGACAACCAAAGGTGGAGCTTCTGGAAGGGCGACAGGGATCTGTTTATCAAGTAGTAAAAGGAGTTCCACCAAGAACTGGACAAATAAATATAGAAATAGAGAATGGAAAGGTGAAGGAAAATCCACATTTGGCATCACCAATGCAAAAATTGGATCTGAGTGATTTTGATCACTCAGTAAGACTAGTGCCTATCCAACCCATAGTAGAGTTAGAAAAAGGGGTAGGATACTATCCAATTCCCATATACATTGGTCAGAAAGTACGGAAGAACCTAGACAAATTGGTAAAACTTCCGGAACCTGAACGACAAAAGGTCATGTTTGATGATGTTCCAGTTTTCATCAATCCAGAACTTAAGGTGGATGAATACAAAATTGTGTAAGATGTCAAAGATCAAAAAGCAAACATTACTATGGGACAACTTCTCCATGACAAAAGGAATTATCAAAAGCTGATCCAAGATGCCTAGACAAAGGAGAGGAAGAGAAGGTTGAAGCTACTCTCGATTGCTGTCAACTTCTCTCAGACAGAAGATTATGGAGCACCCGAGATGGAAGTTGAGGTAGGAGGATGCATCGTGCCAAAAGTTCCAGTGGACGATGGTTTTGGAGTCAACCTCATGTTGGAAGATACAGCATTTGACCTAGGGTGCACTTCTTTTCAGGTGACTGATCAAGTGTTACGACTAGCGGATCAATCATGTGTATATGCAATAGGAAGGTTGTCAAAATTTTGACCCGGATAGGAAAAGAGACCTATTTGCTAAACTATGTGGTCATCTGGGTAACCAAGAGAAGACCTTTCCCTATATTACTAGGAAGAGCTTGGCTATATGCAACAAGAGTTTTAGTGGATTGGGGAGCCAAGGAGTTTGTAGTGGGGAAACCGACTATCCAGATTCCTTGGAAGCATGTGGACCACCTGAAAGAGACCAGTGAGAATATCAAGCGATAATGCAAAGTAGATGAAGGGTTAGGTGATTGGAACATAAAGAAAGGTGCTTTTAGGGGAAAAGTATGCCAAGAGGTCAATTTAGGAGCCGATCATCTACAACAAACCCCGGTACCAGAACAATTTCCCCCTCAAGTAGAAATTATTAAGGAGTGTCTAATGTTAGTCTCCTCATAAATTGTATTATGGAAGATTTTCCAAAAACAAGTGTTATAGTTTTCTGGACAGATTTTTAAGATATAACCAAATCTTCATCCGGTTGATGGATCAATTGAAGACTACTTTTACCACAGAATGGGGGAATGTTCACATTCACCCAGATGCCATTCGGATTGTGCAATGCTTTGGGGACATTCCAACGGTTGATGATGGATATATTCCGGGATTTTCTATGACATTTCTTGGAGGTATTCATCAATGATTTCGCCGTGTTCAATTCTTAAGCATCACATCTTGAGTATTTACAGAAAACTTTCTAGAGACGTAGGGAGACCAACCTCAAACTACATCTGGGAAAGTATTTCTTTGGGATGATATCTAGCATTTTATTAGGTCATGACGTGAGTCAGAGAGGGTTGGAGGTGGATACAAACAAGGTTAAAGCTATGCTTGCCTTAGTGGCTATCGTATGCACAGTCCAAACGTAAGTATCTTTAACACAAAATGTGTCAAGATAACATGAAATATCATCCCAAGGAATTCTACTACGTTATCACAAACTAAGGATGTCCGGATCTTAACAAAAACACCCAAGCAATCACGTCTATGCTTTATTTCCGGATAATTTTTCCCTCTGGATTCCAATCTAGATCCGTCGTTGTCCAGATTTTGGTTACATTTAGTCACACTCCGGTTTTATATACCCCTGTTTTACCCTCAGGGGGTCCACTATTGGTCTTTCTAGAGGGGTAGGGACTTCACCACTCGTAACTCTCACACTCAAACACAAATACACATAAAACTACTTCCAATTTTATAATAGGGAAGAGGGAGATAGCAATCCTCACAGCTCCTTGGAAGGCCTTTCTGGAAAGCAGGCCACTCAAAATTGACTCCCTAACACCTTCACTACAACAACAGATCAAAGCAGCTAGAATTGGTAGGGACACAAATGTACTAGATTCTAGACTGATCCGATAGTTGGCAGGCCTTCCGGAGATGGGGAATATTCTAGCTGGTGGTTGCTTATCTTCGCACAAAACCCTTCTTGAGTTGCAGACTCGCATCCACTCCACTCCTTTCGGATTACTATCCCAGCAGTTTAAAAGCACAGTGCACTAATCTTTTTTCACAAATCCAGACTATTCACACAAACGCACTCTATGAATCAAAACCCAATTGCCTCAGATCCGGATTGCCCCTCACCCGTCTTCTTCACACCTTAATACTCTTCATGAACAATCCAACACATTCACGCACATAGCCGGAATCATAAAGGTCCACTTAGTGGTCTCAAATTAAACAAAGCAAAAGAAGATAAGCAAAATGCACTCTAATGGGCTAGGATGGAATGAGAGGGCAACAAGCCTGCCCTCCCTTTAAAACTCAAACTAAAAAGCCAAAAAGCAAAAAGGGCACACTCTGAAATCAGGGTGGCCAATCACACACAAAAAACTAACAAATTAACTACTTCCTTCTTGCTTTCTTCATGCTGCTCCCTGCTTTGGTCGCTGGCAATTTGACTGGCGTGTTCTTGGTCTGTGCTCGGGGTTTGATCTGGCGTCCTTGAGGCGGAGTGGCATCGTCCTTGACTCCCTTCCGGTCTCACATTCTTCTTCCTTATCATCCGAGATCTCTACCAAGGATTTCTTAACTTTGGGCGGAGAAGCTTGCTTCATGTGCACAAAATCGGCCAGATGAGTCCAAGCCGGATTTGTGATGACACCCAAGTTATGATGGACAACCGACTTTGGTGTTGAGAAGAGCGTGAATCCAGTTGGCCGGGCCGGCTCATTATCTAGGAAGAATATGAGCTTTGTTCTTGGAATCAAATCTTTTGCCTTCTCTGGAGTTGATGCTTCCAGCGCTACTACAATTGGTGCTTCCATCCTCACCGAAACGGATGTTTTGGTTCCCGCCTTTCCAATCAACAAAGGTACACCGGAATCATCCGTCAACATATCCTACCCTCTAACAGTAATCTGCTCCGGTACTACCTCCCTGGCCAAAGTCTGCTTTGGTCCTATTGACTTGGCCGGAGTCTGCAAGTAATTCTAGGAATTTGCGGCATCCGGAAAATCTGCAAAATCCAAATCCTTACCTAGATCCAGTTGCCCCAGTAGGTGCCGCATCTCTGTTAACACCTTCTCCATCCGGGCTTGGTAGTGAATGAATACCTTTAGCATGTTCGTTCCAAAAGGGTGAGCTTCATCCATTACCTTGTTGGTGAAGAGCCTGGTGTCGTAGCACAAGAAAGTAAAATCCCTCTAGTAACATTCTAATGTGTTTAAAAACGCCTCTAGGATGACTTGTGCATTGTTCCTATAGAGATCTAGTTTGTACTTCTATAGTGATGACCGCAACAGGATGCGGAACTCACAACAACCACAAGCGAACCGGATTCTAGAATGGAAAGCTAAAAGTATCTATGTGATTACTTTGCATCTCGTTGGACTATCCCACTCTAGTCCTAATCCTCTCAACAATAACAAGGAAGTGTCTAAACAATGTACCACTCCCTTTTCCGCTGATAAAACTCTGACCCTAGGACTTAGAACCGGAACCGGAAGGAGTGTTGTTATCCTGTGCCTCTTCCAAATTCTGCTTCAGAATCCTCAAACTTAATAACCGTTTAGAAGTTTTAGCCTCTATAGCAGAGGGTTCCGCGTATTTTAAATAAGGAAGGCTGCGTGAATTCCTACCCTTCAATGTTTAGAGTGACAGAAGTTTCACTAAAAAAAAGAAAACTAACAAAAGACGAAAATGAAATGGAACTTCAGTTTCTCCTTACAACTAACTCAGAAGTTTAATCCGGATCAGAGGATCACTCAGGAAACTCCTACCGTCCTTATACTACTACAACAGCAAATTCCTCCAATCCAAGTTCCTAGACAGAGTCCCTACTCCTGAAAATCGGATACAGGAAACATCTAGGGGCACTCATCTTCTTCCAAAACCTGCAAACACAGCTACCCACACAAAGTAATCATTCTAGCATTATAGGCATACCAACCCAGTGTCAAGATTTTTCAGACCAACACTTAGGATGTGGAAATCAAAATACTTTGCATTGGAAAATGAAAAGAACATAAATGTAAGACAATATTATCCTATCAAAGCTTGGGATTGAAACTAACTTCAACCCCCTAAATACCAAACACATGGGCACCCAAAAGGCCCCATGAAAATCCTAACTACAGACTAGAAAATGACATGCGTCATTCCCTCAATCTCAAAATCCTAATTCCTTGTATTGACTTCCTAACAACCGGCCTTTTCCACAAAAAAGTGGATCTCAGATCCAGGAAAACCGGATCCAGCTGTCCAAGTGCACGTAACCAAAAAGCAACTAGAAAGCTGCTTTCTACCTACCAAAAGCTGGATTCCCACTAACTCCCTAAATCAGCTCCTATAAACTCTCTACCTACTTCTTCTTTTGCCGCTTGGATGGCATTGGAGCTGTCTTGACCACACCTTTCCTTGCTAGGTGTTGTCGACTACCAGTAGACTTAGTAACTTTTCCCTTTACAGGAACTGGAGGTTTACTTTTCCCCTTTTTGCGCACAGGTTCCGGTTCCGGTTCGGATTCCTCCTCTCCTTCCTTGGTCTCTTCCCTTGATTTGGACTGACTCCCCTCCTTCACAGTGGTCTCTAGCAACTAACCCTCGTCAGATTTAAGCTCAAGTGTGGGTGACGCCTCCCTTCTCCTCTTTGATGTTGATTTCAGTCAGGTTGATGCTGACTTGTCTGAATGACCGGAAAGGGTGCTCTGTGGAGTGCCCTGATCCGGTTCTACAATCTTATTCTAACTGTGAGTCTGGGATCCAGGTGATAAACCTTTTCTAGTTGCCGTATCAATCTTCAACTTGGAGTGGCTGACTGGTGCGGTCTTCTCTTCTGTGCCTGCCTTCAACTTCCGGTCAGCTGAACTCCGCGACGACGTTGCCTTGGTAGGAGTCTCCTCCTTCACTTTTCCTTTAGCCTTCACCAGTTCCGATTCTAGATATACACCAGCATTTTCCATGACTTCCCTCAACTCAAACAAGGTATGCTCCATCTTCTCATAATAGGACACCAAGACTGCAACAACCTTGGGTTCCATCTAAAATCCCTCTTTGAAGATCCCAGCCTCAAAAAGTTTGGCTTTGTTAATTACCTCGTTCAGGTTCCCAACAAACTTTCGGATCCTGTTAAGGGTATCTAAGGTTTTAGCCAAGAGCTGTCTACCCTCACTCTCAGACTTTTTCCCTAACTCCTTCATCAGATCCTTTACTTGACCGGTTAGGCTTGCTATCCGGTGTTCAGACTTCCGGGTCACCTCCTTATCACTCATCATTTTCTCTCAGATGCCCTTCAGTTCACTTATAATCACCACAAGAGGGTTAGTCGACTTTGACCAAACCGGATCCTTACTAGTCCCCTCTTCAACTATTCCCTTGCCTTTCGTTTGAGGTTCCTTCGGTTCCTCTTCCAATTTTGACTCAGCTACTGATGCTCCTTTTTTCTCTTCCGGTTCTGAACTTATGTCATATTGTAACATTACATCCACGACCTTGTACTCGGTTACCTCCTTTCCTCTCAGTAACTCATTGTGCTTATAGAGGTGGAAGAGAAAGGGCAATAAATCGGAAGGTCTGGACTTGCCTACTACTGAGACCATCTTACCCACAACTTCTTTCAACACTGTACCCCAACTTACTTTCCTCTCTCCGGTCAGCACACCAAAAATGGTATTTACTATGGTAATGGTGGCCCGGGTAGGACGCTCCGGATTTAGAATCGGAACTAGAAACTCCAGAACTCTCCTATGCCTTAAATTTGAGCAATTTGCCACTGCATATCCATCCTTGGGGTTGACCGGTTTGCAGAACTTACCATCATCAAAGTCATTGGTCTGTCCAACCATTCCTTCCCCCTCCTTGAGAAAGTTACACACCTCTGCCCACATCTCTGGTGTCCATCCTGCTGGGTGCACCCGGATTGTGTGATGCCATTCACTTGACTGCTTCGTGAGTAGCTCCCCCATAATCACCTTGTTCTTCAGGTTCCAGGGCCTCTCCATGAAGCTTTTGCATCCTAGCCTCATCAGGTCCTCCCGCAGGAGCACCTTCTCTTTGGCATTTTGTGGCAGTTCGAGCGTCACGGACCGGAGTTTTAGCGAAGGCTACTCTTCACTCACCTCAGCCTTTACCATGGCTCTGAGCAACTACTTGGAGCAAATAACAACCTCTCCACTCCTCCTTGCCCTAAACAGTTGCATCCTACTGCTGTTCTTTCTCACAGAGCTAGGCAGTCTCACAATTGCTCAACCGGAATCAAAATCTCGAAGCTCACAATCCACCAAGCTCTCAGCGCCACACTTCCTTGAAAACACTCACTCACAATTGGAAAACACCAGAATGTGAAGATAGAATGAGGATGCTTCTATAGGACCCCTTCTTCTTCATTGCCCATCTGGTTTCCCTATCGTTGGAAATGATTGTTCCCATCTTCACCGAGAAATAGTTCCCGTTCAATGGCTCTCCTA
This sequence comes from Neckera pumila, assembly GCA_963969595.1. Taxonomy (NCBI): domain Eukaryota; kingdom Viridiplantae; phylum Streptophyta; class Bryopsida; order Hypnales; family Neckeraceae; genus Neckera; species Neckera pumila. Next base: position 7,606,016 of record OZ018418.1, read on the forward strand.
CTTTCCCGGTAGTGACTGTTAGCTCCTGGTTCTGTTTCTAATACCGATTTGACCGACCCCAAATCCTTGGAATCCCGGTAGTGATCCCATATAGGTTTCTGGTTTTTGATACAAGACAGAAACAATTACAATCTGTCTTAACCATTTTATCTCATTTAAGAGATACTATGGTGGCTAATCTAAAACTCTACTAAAATTTGGACTTGTATCCATAAAACAACAAAAAAAATATAGAAATAAAATGTCTTTAACCTAATTCTATTACAAAGTAATAGAATTTGGCATTCCAAGCTTCCACACCTGGCTCTGATCACTTACTTTGCTGGAGGTGCAACTAGACCTGACAAATTTCGGATGAGGCCAGCAGCATCTGACTCCTTCATCCTCGCCAAGTCTAGCTCCGCTTCCAACTGCAACACCTGTGATTGAAGATCAGTCCGAGCTTACAACAAATTCCGGATCCGGAGTTGCTTCTCCCTTAGCACCCTCGGATCCGTCCTTTCCCGGATCGCGTCAGCTATCTGCTCCGGTTGCCGCACTCCCAATAGTGTCATGGCTCCGATGATATAATCTGACATCTTATTGTGGATAGACTGGTAGTGGTTGACCCACTGAAGTCCGCGTCCCCAGAACTCCTTCATGTGCTCGTTTTCTGGATAATCGGATTGCTCTTCTTCATCCAAAATAACCAATTTGCCTCGTGTAGCCCAATCCGTTGACTTCTGTCTTCTGATCCGCTTAAAGTGCAAGGGTGGCGGCTCAAAGTCTTCTTTTTTGGATTTGGCCTGCATGTTCTGCTCCGGTTGGAGTTCGTCAGTAAACCCATACTTTAAAAACTCCTCCTCGGTAAGGTTGTCTTGTCTGATATGTTCCTAAGGTTTGGTGTTGTATAGGACGTCTAATGTCGCGTGTTGTATAAGACAAAGTGTTGAACAACCGTTGCATCCGGTTGTGTAAGGGTAAAAAACTTTACCCCGCTGTAACTTGATTTGACTACGTGGCGGGCTGTGAAAACTAAAGTGGAAATCCAAACACACGTCAACGTGGGCAACTTCGGGTGGGGGTGCATGCAAGTCTAGCTAAGGCGACATCGGGTCCAAAATTTAGAGCGACCTCGGGTTCAGGTTGCTGGACGACTTCGGATTCAGATTTGTGCGTGACCTCAAGTTTACAAGATTGGGCAACTTTGGGTTCAAATTGCTGGGCGACCTCAAATTGACAGTGTTGGGCTACTTTGGATTTAAAACGCTGGGCGACTTTGGGTTCAGAACGCTGGGTGACTTTGGTTCAAGTGCGACCTTGGGTCTAGATGCAACCTCCGGTTCTATAGAAGGGAGACTTCGGGTGATTGGCGACTTCGGGTGAAAAGAAGGGTGACGTCGGATTACAAAGCGACTGCGGCTAACATTTCCGTAGGCGACCGTGGGTCCAAAAGCAAGCGCAGTTGTATCCACGAGGGAAATGGGGGGTACAATTCCACAAAATACATTTTGTTTTTAGGAACTTCTATAGTTTACGTTTTCTATAGTATATCTTGGAAGTTTTTGAAGTTAAAATCTCCCTCTCCAATTCAAACACATAATCTAGTATGAGTCCACAAGAATAATATCAATAATAATTTTTTTATATTAGCAGTAGCTCACATACATTGGTGTAAAGAAAACTCCAACCGAAGTTGCACTACCGTTGAACTTTGATAATTAGGCTTTGATCATCATCAAACCACCGAAGATAAAAACAAAAAAAACGATCCAAACCATATTTTATGTATGTCTCACTGTATTTGTCTCACTTGCCTGTTGAAGCATTGGAAAAATACTCACAAATAAACTATTAAGCAAGGAAATTCAGCTGCAAATCTTCAATACATAACATTTATGCTAAATCCTTATGACAATACTACATTGCATGCACATCTAGTCCTCGAGTGTGAAAGTTGAATTGCTGAGAACTTCATTAGCATTAGGGTCTGTATTTTCATGCAACTCTCTACTGCTATTGTTGTCACTGGAGCTCTCGTTCTCATCATCTTCTCGGGGTACTGGTACGTTTTGTACTTCTTGTTCTACCACAAAGTTCAAATTTTGAACTTCAATATCCATGCTAGCTGTGCCTTCTCTTTGCACCAATCATTTTATGAGCCTGTTCACATCAGTGAGTCCATTAATGTTGGGTGTGGGGTGTTGTCCTTCTTTGCTTGATTGTCCAATATTTTGGGTGGAACATCCCGCATCCATGCTATACTGCTGGACAACTTGGTTGGCACATTTATGATTCTTGCGTATCTTCTCCTCAGGTTTTCTAATACGCTTTTTGCCTATACTGTTGTCAGTCCTACATCTACGCACTTCCAATGACAAATCTCCAGGACCCGACACTGATGACGGTTGAATGGGTTGCGGAGCTGAGCCACGGACTTCTTCAACCATGCCTTCTAGTACACCTCGATAGCCCTGCAGCCGTACTGGTGGGGTTGGTGAACTTGGTGAAGACCTCCTGGCTGTAGGCAAGTTTGTGCTTCTTCCTCGATTCAAGACCGCATTACAGTTAATGGACAAAAGACTTCCCAATGGCTCATCATCATTGAACTCGTCAATTTTAGATGTTCAAGTGGCCGCTGCGTTAAATATTGCAAGATTTGCAATTCTCTCATGTTCGGCCTCATCGACAGTAGTTTGCTGTTCTAGACGCTCGCTTCTCACTATACCTTTTGTAGCGCTGCGGAGATTCATTGGTGTTCTCAAAGGCGACTAAATTGGTACTGGTGATCTCGCTTGTGGCTCTAAATATTTACGTCACTGTTGTTGTTGTCAGGACTTCTTTTCCTCAATGGCGAGATGTTCTCTATCGTATCTTCATGCCATGCACAGACGCGCACTTGTTCTGGAGAATGTAGGACCTCTTCTGTCGCAGTACAATGCAAGCAAATTCCCAGTTATATTTCCAAAAATCACTCTAAAGTATAACAAAGTGACTCTAAAGATTGAACCCGCAAGATTCTGTGAAGTATCTAGCCTTATTTGGTCTCTAAGCTCAGTGAGTTCCCATATTTCCCTTTCCGGTCCTAACACCACAACCGGAAACTCAACAATACCAAAAACTACAATCAAACCCTTCTCTTCTTTTGCAATCCGGCCAACTATCTGATCCGATGTGATCACCTCCTATTCACTCTTACTCTTATCCGGTTTAGTTTTATCTCTGTTTCACCATCAAAGGGTTTGCCGCTTGCTTTTGAGAGTGGCAAGCCCGCCACTCCTTCTGTGACTTATAGTGGCTGAAGACCCACTTTTCTACTCTCCAATCTCCTATACTAATCTGGATCCAATTTGATCCTTCACAGCAACCTAGAGAACTCTCCGGATCACCGGTCACACAAACACCCCCCATACGATCCTCTCATACAACAACGACCTTAGTGCCAAGTTCCATCTGTACAAAGTCAGGTGGTTACAAGTGTACCCGTTCGTTCCAACATTGACTAAAGTTCTTCTGTTTACCAACTAGGGTAGCGAGATCTCTCAGGAGATTGGACATTCAGTTGGATTTTCCATCCAGGAGTTCTAGCGCAACTAAAGAATCCCTCCCTACCCGCCTAGCCTAACATCGGCTCTCTCGCCCGGAAACCTAAACCTTAGAAGTGTTGAGGAACTAAAATCCACTCCCAACTCTTTCACAATCGCTCACTAGCACATAAGATCAAAACAAGAACACCAAAGGGAGAAATCACAACCAAACCAGCGTGCGCCTTTCTAACTCCTCACCACATAGCCTTGCCACTCACAGGAGAGACATACAACAAGAAGACAATAGAAGACACAAGCAAAATTTGGGCAAAAAGACTCGTAGCTCCCAAGTAGGGGCTGACTTATATACAACTTGATTTTACAAAGGCAAAAAGGCCCTCGGAAATCCACGTGGAACTTCCGAATCCGATCTTAACCAACCAGACCGGATCAACATCCGATCAGGTCCTAACTATCTTACAAAAATTACATTCCTACCTACTCCGCAACTCCTCCACCTAGTGTAGGACTCTTGGGTTCCGCGGGCAGTTGGTTGAAAACCTCGGTCAAGTTCCTGCTCTGCTCTCTGACAGCACGATCCGGAAGATCGAATCCTGGCAATGAATCCAAATGAATTGGTTGTCTAGGCCCAGACCTTCGTTGACTCTTCTTCGACTCGAGAGTCCAATCTTTAGGCTCCCTTGGATTTGATCCTCCTGTCGCGAACAAATCCGGCAGCAAGAGGTCCAAAAGTTGGATCTCCTTGGTGTACATGGACCCATTCAGCTTTTGGCTGCTGATGTCCATCCAGTTGGCTGCCTCCCTGGCCGCCACCATTGTCGCTTCCACCCGATTGGTAAAGTCGGTCAGGATCCGAACTATCCGGGAACCGGATACTTTCTTCTCCTCATGTATCCCTTTGTTGAATAACTCTGCCTTGAGAGCGGCGGATCCGGACTCTCCGAGGGTGGCCTTCACCATCTTGGCCACCTTCTAGGTTGCTTCCGCCATTTCCCGGACTGCGGCCTTGTCCTCTTTGAAGGCAACTATCTCTACCTTCAAAGTGTTGACTTCCTCTTGAAGCTGACAAATCTCCGCTTCCTGCTTCCAATGCTCATCCGGATTGGAGATGTGCTGTGCCACCTTACTTGATAGTTTGCTATCTCCCAGCACTCCTACCAACTCTCTGATATTAGCAAGGGTCCTCCTCTTGATCTCCCAATCCGCTCGTATTCCACAAAGAATAACGGTCATCTGATTGAACAGGTCATTTGGGTCTTCAGCCTCCGGCATCTCCATTTCCGGTCCCTATTCAGGAGTAGACCGATTGGTAGGAGGGGTTCCTCTGTTATGAAGAGGCATTGTCTTCATCCGCTTCCTTGTCCTGAGGTGCTCCTCCTCATCTTCCTCTTCCGTCTCGGATTCAGATCCGGTTACGTCCTCCGGTTTGTCATCCGAACCCAACTCCCCATACTTCAGGATGAATTCTTGAATGTTCCATGTCTTCTCCTCTGTGTTGGTGAGGAGTTGGTTGCACTGGTAGAGGTGAAAGAAGTAGGGACTCAAAGGAGTGGCCCTAGTCTTTCCAACCCTTGTCACAAGCTAGGACACCAGATCGTAAAAGATCCGGGCCCAGTTCACCTTCCGTTCCCTACTCACGGCCCCAAATATGGTGTTGCCTTATCCATCAACACCAAATAGCCCATTGTGTTGAGATCCTCCATGAGCTTGGTCCTCGACGGTTCCCCTGAAGGGATGATCGGAACTACTTTTCGGAGCTTAATCTCGGAGGAGGAACTGGGCGCTCCCGATCTGTTCTTACAAAGCTGAGGCATGGACACGGACTTGCTAATTGGACCCTTTCCGGTCACTATCTCACTCTCTCCTAGCCACACGTCTCGTTCCTCACTTTCTCTCGTCCAATCTCAACCGGAAGACAACACAAACCTGCAGCCCACACAAATTCAACCTCTCCTGCACTCTGATGCACCCGTCTTGAAGTTTCCACTCATACAACGGCTCTGGCACAGACGAAGGCGTTAAAGCACTCAAGGTAAGCTCCAAAACTCGAGGGAAGTAAAGGAGTGAAAAGGGGGACGACCAACCTTTATATAGTCCCAGGACCCCTGATTGGTCATCATGACCTTTTCGGTCCGGTCCATAGGAATCCGGTTCAACCCTAATCCGATCTGAGATAAGTTTTGGATATGATTCCGCTCTTGAGTACTAATACTCTGACCAGATTAGATCCTATTTATCCCTTATTGGATTAGCTTTGTCTATCTTCAGTCTTCTTCTGCCTCCTAATAGGATCAGGATCCTAATTACTTGTTTCCGTTCCAACTTTTAGGTAAGCAAAGGAAACCAAAAATTCTGGTTGCGACATCTTCCTCAGTAGCACCCTCCTCATTAGTGCCATCCACAAACTTGTTTGCAAAACATTGATGTTGTCTAGGAAGACTGTGCTAAGGGGGGATCGTTGCAGCCCATTCATTGTCGCGCAAGCGCTCCTCTTTGTCCCTACGGTTCTTGTTTGCTTGCATGAAAGCGGAAACCACCTCTTCTTTGTCTCTGGAAGGCAATCTCTCCTTGTAGTCTAAAGCATCATCCGCATCTAAAAGGAGCTGCTCGTAGAAAAGGGCTGGATTGTACCCATGTTTCTGGCTTTCAAGTTTGCTGTTCGCGTAGATATACACCAATGTCTCTGCCTTGGATGTACTCAAGCGGGTCCGCAATTTGTTGTGCACAAACAAATACATGCTCCAATTCCTTTCACATGAAGACGCTGAGCATGTTAACCTAGAATTCTCTTTGCTACCTTTAGAAGAGTATTGCCACCTACTTGATTCCACCACTGATGAGGCAACAAGTTACATTCATTGACATCGAGAGCCTCCAGTTTGGGGTCAAAAGGCCATGTCTTCTCTCCAAATTGCGTCAACTCATCCATTGCTTCCAATGCCAACACTCCTGAAGACTGACTCATTTTCCGTATGACTTGATTCAAGGCTCGCTTGGCTTGGCCACTGGCAAGAACTTCTCGGACATTTGCTAGAAATGGATTTAGGAGTGCAGGTCTGTATGCATCAACTTCCAGCAGGCATCAAATTGCTTATTATATTTGTCTGCCAACACTAGATCCAACCAAAATGGCGCTCGCCTCAAACTATACACGTGGGTTTTCAATTCCTTCATTATTATCCAACCTTGGGGCATGGCCGGAATTTTTCCATCAAAATGATGAAGAGCAAGGAGTACGGGCTCTACCATATGCAAGAAGTTCTAACATTTTATCCAGAACGCCTCCAAATGAATGTTATGACGGATCTGTCTCACTTGTGCTTGAATTAAGCATCCATTTTTCCTCTTCATCAAACTGAACTCAAACTGCATGTAGCTGTCATCATTAATCACGGAGTGCAATGCTTGCTTGCAATCCATCAATCAGTTTATCATTAGGAAGTTGGTGGAGAAGCGTGTTTCAGAAGGAAGTCGCACAACTTTGTCGGGTGACCACTTCCAAAAAAAGAGCCAACATGTGTTGATACTTCTTGATGTACTTCATAATATCCCTACACTCCTGTACCAAATCTTTCATCGATTGAGACTTTGCCCAGTCTTCCAAAAGTAAGAACAGAATGTGTGCAGCACACCCTTGGCTATACAAGTGAGGGTACTTTTCTTCCAAGCTTGTCATGGCCCCAGTCATTACTGCGGCATTGTCCGTACATAGTTGGACAATGTTCAAAGGGCCCACCTTGTCTATGTAATTTCCCATCTTCATTGTCATATAAGCAATGTCCTTTCTGTCTCCCGTACTGTTGAGCGATCCCGAAAAGGCATCCCCGGCAGGACAAACAAGCATCATGTTCAACAATGGACGGACATTGGTATCCGACCAACCATCCGAACAAAAATTGCACCGTACTGGTTGATTGAGTTCGTAGTCCGCTCAGAGACCACCTTCTTAACGGCTTCCTTTTTGACATCTATCATCTTCATTCACACTATGTTGTATGAGGGCGGATGGTACAAAAATCCAGTTGTAGCTGTTTCCTTCACCGCGTTTACAAAGGCAAGGTGTTGCACAACATTGAATGCAATGTTGGCCTCATAAAAGAAGGAAGCCTACATCTTGTCCAACTTTTGCCTCAGACCCACTTGTAACACCTCATCCATACTTCTTTGACGGAAAACAATTGGCCGATTAATCCTTCTCTGGACCATCGCAGGGGTGGAATCAACTAAATCAGGGGTAAGGGCCGGTGTCTCATTTGTACCACTAGGATTTGTAGAGCCTTTTGCCTCAATGTTTGGTACAGGTGGAACGACGGACTCATCAGCGTTGTCGGTAACCGGATCTTCATACATCTCTTCATAGCTCATGGATTTAGGGACAATCCCTTGATAATCCCTAAACTTGTCATGTACAATCCTAGGCATTTTCTTACAACGGTCTGACGTATCTGAGCCACCAAATCCAAAATGACTCAATGCCCTCTTTTTTACAAATGTTTTGCTCCACCCATAGAATATGCATTTTTGAGGATAGGCAGAAGCATCATCCTCAGTGCACGGTACTAGCCAAGGGTCTTACTCTTTTGTGGCTCTACGTGTATCTTTTGCACTATTTTCCCTACCAGTGCCTCGTCCAGCCATCTTGATTATCCGCAATACATTCAACACAAAACTGTTTAATCAATGAACTTGATAATGTATAAGAAGTAATGACAAAGTCCCCTGCTAAGAGTGTTCTTTTGAACCCCTCGAAGCAAGGTTATTGCCCTTCAAAGAACCAAAACATCCGTAGGAAGCCTCTTTCAAAGATTCAAGTCAAGCGTCTAATTTTCAGAGCAAGTTGTCAAGGAAAGATTGCCCCCCCGGCTTTATAGTCACGGACTTCCAGGACTCGAGGTCGCTCCATCAACGAGTGCGGGTTCAACAAAGGCGACTTTAGGTTCACCAGGGGCGACCTTGGGTACGGTGCAACCTCAGGTATTGGGAAATCAACAACCTCAATCACTTGCAAGTAAAGGGCGACCTTGGGTCCCGTCACTATTGAGAGCAACTGCGGCTACATGGTCAACCTCGGGTCTTAGGCTATAGCAACCGCGAGTCTTGCAGCGACCTTGGATAAAGGAGAGATCGCGGGTGCCGGCGAATATCAATTAATGAAGCATACCTACACTTCATTATCTCTATGAAATCCCAAGTATGATTCAAACTCCATTTATTAGGTAAAAAAAAGGGATGATTCGAAATAGGGCTATATAATGATTTTTGCAGAATTTGTGAGATGGTAGAAGACTCTAGATTCGAAACCTCTAAAACACCAATGCCTTTTTTTCTGCATGTAATTAGTTAACTCCTAAGGGTTTTTGACTATGTTTTCACCAAGATCGCTCCAAAAGACTAAATTGTCAAGAATTTAATTATGGAATTGAGAAATTTCAATTTCAACGGTTGTAATGTTGTAATAAACAATATACACCCAATGTTTTTTGTTTTATTCAAAACTATTGAATTAGATAAAGACTTCAAAGTTTATTGTAGAGTAGAAATTCCATAAGTACCTTCAAAACAAAACTCCTCATAACTTTTGACTCATTAATCCAAATGGAATGATTCAAAGCTTTCCAAGTATATATAAATCTATTCAACAAATTTCAAATTTTTATTTTTCAAAAAAGTGTTTCTTAAAGAATTGTTTTGAGCTACCCAAGCTGCCCGCCAAACGCAAAAAACTACATATCATGCAATAACTTTTTAAAAATGTAGTCAAAAGTTATGAAAGTTGTTGGGCCTTGAAGCTACTCCTTGGGCACATCTTGTGAGATAAGTTTCAAAGAAAAAAATTAAAATTTTCATTCGTAGTGAGCTGCCCAAAATTGCTATGTTGCCAAAAAATGGTATTTGGTCCTTTAGGGGTTAAGACTGCAATTTCTATAGCATAGATTAAAATATGCAGAAAGGGTGTTTTACGCTCATATAACTATAGAAGCATTTACCTAACAGGTAGGACAATGTGTGCAACAAAATTCAAAAATTTAGACAACAAAGACTACAAGATATTTGCGTTTCCACTTTCAATTGAAAAAAAAATTTGAAAGCACATTGCAAAAGTACATCAATAGACTTTGAGCCTTTTTAATTTTTATTTTGTGCACTAATGAATTTTGAGCTTTAAATCTTTGTGGCGGAGGATTGAGTGTAGAGTCTACAACCCACAAAAAATAAAGAAAACTTATTTGTCAAACGCCACAGAAATATTATCATTTAATTGCACAAGGCTTGTTTTGAGCCTCTTGGAATTTTCTCCAAACCCTAAATCAGAAGCCAACATTTATGTAAGTTGAATCAATTTTTTTATATTGTATCGATACAAATGTGAACTACACATGTAACTGATGTGAAAGATCACAGAAGAAAAAATAAAAAATCATTGAATGATTCAAAGATTATAATCTTTGATCATTTGGTTGTTAAAACTATGCAAATCTTGTTGATCAACTATAACGACTTGGCGGTTTAGATACTGGGGCTTTTCTCTTGCAATGGTTTACTCTATTTGTTCCTAAAAATATAAATAAAAACTTGGCAAATCACTGACTTCTCTATTTGCATATGGAATCTAAAAAGTTGAAGACAAAAAAAGTATGAGATTGACAAGCCTAACAAATACAACTCCAATTAATTTTTGACTTCTCAAAAATGTATTATATACTTTTTGAAGATGAATTTCTAGTGTGATTCTTTTTCTAAGATTTTGGGTTGCTTTAAGGCTCATTTGCAGAAGCCCTTAACAATACAAAAGTTAATATTGCAATGGGTACCTTGGCACCAAATCTTGAAAAGAGAAATCGAAATCATTCATTTCCAATATAAAATGTTCAAGCTACAACTAAACTTCAAAAATAATCTTTCAGAATTGTAAACTATTGAAAATTGCAATTTCATTAGGCTCTTTTAACTTCTATCTTTATTCGACACCACATTAGGGTGCCTGCGGCATTTAGGGATGCAATAGAATTACGTACAAAATAGAAGAAAAATCTATGGTACTAGTAATTCTAAGATGGAATTAAATTGCAATAATCTGAATGGTGTGATGTGTCTAGCAAGAAAAGTAAACCACGTGAAAATATTTGAAGAATTGCTTAAAAAATTGCAACCATTAATGAATTATATACGTTATTTTTTCAAAAACTTGCTCTAATTGATTGACAAGCAAGATTCTCCATAACTTCCTAAAAACAAATCCAAACAAAATGAATAAAAGCTTTCTATGTAGAAAAACATATAATGTATGAGGAAAATATATTGAAAGAAAAAAATGATTTGAACATAGATTTGTACTTTGTTTGCCTCTTCTCTCCTTTTTTGAGCATTTTTGGGCATGCGTTTTGTTCTTTTGCACCGATTGCACCCCCCAAAGGGCCCCAAAAATAAATCAATTTTACTTTCTTCAAGAAGAGTTCCAATAAATCATGGCAAACATAGAAACAACACATACGTGCAGGATATCACACTTCCCCAAAAGACTATATGCCTTAAGGGATTAAATATTTGATAAATGATAATAAATGTGCAGTTCAAAATTATGGTAAATATAAAATTGACTTCTATAAATTGATACTGGGTTGTATTCTATGTAATTTTGATTTTTTATTCACATCCAAGTTTGGTGTTGCAGCCGGCATACAATGCTTGTGTCATTTTAGACATATCCATTTCTTCTACACCTTCTATTAAAACATTGTTGAGCTTTCATTTTCTTCTTTTAAATTACAAAATTCATTATCATCAATTTTGAAATTGTTTCATCAAAGAATTGCCTTAAAAGAAATATAAAAATAAAAAAAATTCTTTGATTTATTGCGTTCTCACTTTCTTTTACTTTGTGTTTTGTCAGTTTCTGCTTAACACTTTATAGACCCTTGTTTTGGCTTCTCATATTGGTATATATCATTACACATTCATATATGCCTATAAAAATGTAAAGAAGCTAACAATCATAGACGTTCTTGTCTATACATTAATCAGAAATTATACAAATCATAGAATTCAGGCTCATATACATTTAGGCTCAACAATGAAGTACATTGGATTTACCATACTTGTTTAGGATTTTCAAAATGGATAGAACACATTATTATATTTACATGTACAGGGTAGTGTATAGTCCTACAACAACCGCAACAACAAAATTGTGTCATGCAACATCCACCTTGCCCACAAAATTCCTCTTCTTCTTCTCCATCTCGGCAAGCACCGCTATTTCTTCCATTTTAATGCTGTTTTTTGAGCGCTCCCAATTTGAAAAAGTAGGGTCAAATTTCCAAACTTTCCAGAACGAATTCTGCCAACCAAGATCAACATGGCAGTGGGCAATGTACCAATTTCCTTTTGTACCTCTTACAATAAGCTACCATCTTTTGGAGCTCCAGTACTTCATTAGAGCACATCTCATTTTCTCCAGTATAATCCTCCAAACCATACACATCCATGCATAGTCAAGGGGTTTTTTGTTGTTGATTCCTTCAAGAAAATTTAACCTCGATTTTGTTTGCTCCAAATGTTGCTTTTCAATGTTCTTCTGATGTGCTTCCATCGTGCACTTTTTGATGATTTTGGCAAGCCTTTCTTTTGCAAACAGGTTCTCCTTAGAACTAAATGGCCCCACTTCTGAGTATTGGATGTAAAAGGCTTCTAGGTTTGCTATCTCTTCATGTTGCTGTAACAAACAGCTTCGGCTCTCTTCAAGATCTACTCAAACAGTCATCTCAACCAAGACACCCAAATCTTCCATTAGCTTGTCCCTCATCATCTGGCACTCCTTTTTCTTGGCCACCAACTCTTCACAAATCCTCAGAAGCTGAGCTCTGTAAAACTTTTTTGTTTTTGGATTTTTGATATGCTCTGTATCTTCATCTCGAGGGTCTTCCTCCATTGATGGTAGGTTTTCCACAGAGGGCAAGGCGGAAGGCCCTACATATTCGAGCACTTCAATGTCATCTGCATCTTTTTCTTGTAAACGTGTATTCACAAGATCTTGCACTTCAACTTCATCAAGATGAGAGACCTCTACCGGTTTGATGAACGCGAAAGGGGATACGTATATTGCTAATGTACGACATTCCCTCACATTTCTTTCTTCTATTGCCACAACTAATAAATCTCCAACCGCCGGTGCCGTGTCCATTAGGCTGGCACTGTTGAAAGAAAGTTCTTCAATAGAATCATCTTTGCTTGCTAAACTTGAGTGGTCTGACCACACAAACTGATCATCAGGGACCCCGGGCTTTATATTTTTCCTTTTTCTTAGCCTGTCACACGGATTTCTGGAAGGGCTTGCCTTGGAAATGTCCTTGGTGGTTGGAATGATGGCTTGTTTTACTCCCTTGACGGTTGACAAATCCACTTTTCGTCCCAAGATGACCTCCACATACACAATTTCACATATGAACAACAGGACTTTGTTCCTAATCACTGAATGTACCTAGTACAATGTTCAATACACTTCAATACATAATTGCACAAATGTGTCATGAATGCAATAATAAAGATTTGCCACATTCGTACTAAGATGGTGCTTGTGCCGATGATATGGGAATAGCTTGTCGATGTGGCACCACCCCACGAATGCCTTACAAGTCTGCGTTGTCTAATCTCCACGAATTCTATCTCAAACTCGATAGGCCCGAGTGTATGGATCAACAAGGGTAAGATGGTTGTTTTGTTGTTGCTTCCCCTTCGGCTTCGACTTCTTTTGGTGGGGGGCCATTGGATATGATTTGTGCATTACAAACTATTAATCTAATGTAAACGGCTACACTCGGATCCAAGCAAAATGACAAAAGAAATGTGAAAGTTCTAAACCCGTTGTACTTCACATTTACAAAAATTAGGCAAAAGTTCATATAACAAAATGTCAAAATCGAGGCCTACAATTGAATGTATGGACTAGAAGCTCAAAAAATGAGGTGAAAAGGGACAATATATCCCCCTCGCAACTCAACCCCAAGCCCACAAGCACGCAGTCAGCCACTTCAAGGTGGATGATCAAGCAGTGCACAGAGCCAAGAGTGGGGACCTTGACTGCTAGTCTAGATTATATAGCCAAAGTCGCCCGAGGGTGCGTGTAGGTAAGGGCGCGTATGGATCAAAATCTAGGCGACCGCGGGTACCGTGGGCGAACGCGGGTCCAATGCTAGTGACCTCGGGTCCATAGAAAACAAATTCGGCCATCCAGAAAGCAAATGCGGGTCCAGTGCTGGTGACCTCAGGTACACAAAAAGCGACCTCGGGCATCTAGAAGGCAACCTCGGGTAGGCAGAAGGCGATCGCAGGTAAAGATTTTTTGAATGTAATTGGTTAACAGACTGACGACCTCGGGTGTGTTGCGACCCCACATTGGTTGACCGTAGGTAGGGCAACCTCGGGTCCAATTTTCCTAGATCGATTTCAAATTCGGGAGGTCACTCCATTTATGACTTTCTTCAAATTTGATCAACTTGAAGAAGAATCAAACAATTAAATTTCTTCATTCAATTTTCTTTAACAACTTCTGTAAAAAATCCATACCCAATTTCTTTAACCCGCTTGCACTACTCCTAATGGAATTGGTCATGTACCATTTTCCCCCGTGGGTTTTGTAGATTTAAAACAAATAGGAAAAAGAGTGGCATTAGCAATCCCTCCTTTTAGATTTTGCTATTTCGAGTTGAAATCAAGTGTCAAAGATTTAATTTTTCTACTTCAAATGTGAATCAAGCCACCATAATTTGATTTTGCTACTTCAAACTAATATGAAGCTACCATTATTTAATTTTCCTACTTCAAACCAAAGTCAAGCCACCATGGTTGAATTTGGATATTTCAAATAAAAACCAAGCCACCATGATTTAATTTTTGTTACTTCAAATTAAACCAAGCCGCCATGATTTAAATTTTGCTACTTCAAACCAAAATCAAGCCACCGTGTTTTAATTTTGCTATTTCAAACTGAAATCAAGCCACCATGATTTAATTTTTGTTACTTCAACCTAAAACCAAGCCACCAAGATTTAAATTAGACTACTTCAAACTAAAACCAACCCACCATGATTTAAATTTTGCTACTTCAAACTAAAATTAGGCCACCATAATTTGAATTTAGCTACTTCAAACTAAAATCAAGCCACCATGATTTAAATTTTGCTACTTCAAACTAAAATTAAGCCACCATGATTTAAATTGTGCTACTTCAAACTAAAATGAATCCACCATGATTTCAATTGTTCTACTTCAAACTAGAACCAAGCTACCATGATTCAAATTAGACTATTTTAAACTAAAACCAAGCCACCATGATTTAAATTATACTAATTCAAGCTAAAATCAAGCTATCATGATTTAAAATTTGCTACTTCAAACTAAAACCAAGCCACCATAATTTAAATTAGATTGCTTCAAATTAAAATCAAGCCACCATAATTTAAATTAGACTACTTCAAACTAAAATCAAGCCACCATGGCTTAAACTTTGTTACTTCAAACTAAACCAAGCACCATTATTCAAATTAGACTACTTCAAACTAAAATCAAGCCACCATAATTTATATTTTGTTACTTCAAACTAAATCAAGCCACCATAATTCAAATTAGACTACTTCAAACTAAAATCAAGCCACCATTTTTCAAATTAGACTACTTCAAACTAAAATCAAGCCACCATGATTTAAAATTTTGTTACTTCATATTACAATCAAGCCAGCATTATTTCAATTTTGCTACTTCAAACTACATTCATGCCACCATTACTTCAATTTTGCTACTTCAAATTAAAATCAAGCCACCATGATTTAAATTTTGCTACTTCAAATTAAAATGAAGGACATCATGGTTTAATTTAGGAAGGACATTTCAAATTCAAATGTTGTGCTTTCGTGGAGGGAAAAGTACAAAATCCCTTCCCATTTATTTTTCATGTAAATGTTTAGAAGAAAGTACAAAATCCCCTTCCCATTTATTTTTCATGTAAATGTTTAGAAGAAAGTACAAAATCCCCTTCCATTTTTTTTTTCCATATAAATGTTTAGGATATACAATTCATAGGGTTTAGGATGGCATCGTATTCTTTCATAAGTGCACTCAATCCTAATTCATTATTAACTCACACGCCACAGTTAATGCAAGATTGCTTCATGGTATTCTAAGAAACGCAGAAATGTTGAAAGGGCTGGTCTTCTGAATTTTCTGTAAACAAGTAAGGTACGGCAACCGCGGGCAGGCGATTTCGGGTGCAAAAGAGTTTCTATACCTTTGCAAAAACGGACAATGGCTACCTCGAGTATTGAGCAACCGCGCTTGAAGAGCGACCTCGTATAAGGTGTGACCTTGGGTATAGAAGTTCGTCTTTGTTTGATCAAACCTGGTTTCAGAGGTCCGTTGGCGACCTCAGATATGGCGACCACGAGTTTGTCAACCTTGGGTATGGCAACCACGGGTTTGTCAACCTCGGATGGGGCAACTTTGGGTCCAAGAATGAGGTAATTCTAGACCTTGGTTATCAAGGGCGACCTCGGCTGGTTTGCGACCTCGAGTGCAAAAACCAGACGATAAGAAAACTATGAACTCATAAATAAGGTCCGCCTAAGTGGGACCAAGGTGGCTTCATAGTACCTTGGAGGCATGGCCGTAAGTGGCGGGCTTTTTAGAACTCATTTGAGTTTGAGGGGGTCTACAATTCATTTCCTAGTGACATCCTCTACCTTATTTGATGATGTCACCCCCTTGGTTTTGGGATTTAGTTTGGTTGTGGTAGCCAACCATACAAAAAAAAAAAAAAAAGCGTCCAATCAATTTGTGTTTGTATTTGGGAGGGAATTACAGTTTGTTTGTGGAGGGGGGAGGTGATGAAATGGAGGGCTTGGAAGAGGCAATCTCGAGTTTTGGAGCAGGATGTTTGTAGTACCACATAATTACAAACATCTCCATCCAAAATTTGAAATCATATCCTCCAAACCCTCAAAATTCGAAACCTACTTTCTCACAAGCAAATAATATTTGTTGCTCAATATAATCATACCTTGGCTTGACGTTTTTTGGGGACGGGGAGTACAACCATGATTTGATCTTAAATTTGTTTCTTCAAATTAAAACCAAGTTTTACATGATTTAATTTTGCTACTTCAAACTAAATTCACGACACCATTACTTAAATTTTCGTACTTCAATTAAAATCAAGCTACAATTATACAAATTTTGCTACTTCAAATTGAATTCAAGCCACAATTATTCAAATTAGACTTCTTTAAATTAAAACCAATCCACCATTATTTAAATTAGACTATTTCAATCTAAAATCAATTCACCAATAATAAAGTTTTGTACTTCAAATTATAACTAAGCCACCATGATTTAATTTTTGTTATTTCAAACCAAAATCAAGTCACTATAAATAAATTTTGCTACTTCAAACTAAAAAGAAGCAACTATGATTTAATTTTGGTACTTTAAACTGAATCCACGCCACCATTACTTAAATTTTTGCTACTTCAAACTAAAACCAAGCCACAATGATTTAATTTTGATACTTCAAACTAGAACCAAGCCACTATGAATCAAATTAGACTAATTCAAACTAAAATCAATTCACCATGAATAAATTTTTGTATTTCAAACTCAAACCTAGATAACTTCATTTAATTTTGCTACTTCACATTAAAATCAAACCACTATGATTTAATTTTTGTTATTTCTAATTAAAAGCAAGTGACTATTATTTAAATTTTGCTACTTCAAACTAAAACCAAGTCATTCTAATATTAAGTAGATTAGTTCAAACAAAAACCAAGCCACCATAATTTTAATTTTGCTACTTCAAACTAAAATTAAGCCACCATTATTCAACTTAGACTACTTCAAACTAAAATCAAGCCACCATGATTTAATTTTTGGAGCACCACTATTAAAATCAAGCCAACATTATTTCAATTTTGCTACTTCAAACTAAATTCACGCCACCATTATTTAAATTAGACTACTTTCAAATTAAATCAACTTACCATGATTTAAAATTTGTTACTTCACATTAAAATGAAGGACATCATGGTTTAATTTAGAAAAAACATTTCAGATTCAAGTGTTGTGCTTTCGTGGAGGGGAAAGTACAAAACCCCTTCCCATTTTTTTTCCCATATTAATGCATAGGATATACAATTCATAGGGTTTAGGATGGCCTTGGGTTCCTTTATAAGTGCACTCGAAAACGGACAATGATTACCTCGGGTGTTGGGCAACCGTGCTTGAAGAACGACCTCGTATAAGGTGTGACCTTGGGTACAGAAATTCATCTTTATTTGATCAAACCTAATTTCAGAGGTCCGTTGGCGACCTTGGATATGGCAACTACGGGTTTGGGTACCATGGATTTGTCGACCTCGAGTGGGGCGACTGTGGATCCAAGAATGAGGTAATTCTAGACCTTGGTTATCAGGGGCGATCTCGCCTGGGAGGCAACCTCGGTTGGTTGGCAACCTCGGCTTGAGCGACCTCAAGTGCAGAAACCAAACGATAAGAAAACTATGAACTCATGAATAAGGTTTGCCGGAGTGGGACCCAGGTGGCTTTGTAGTACCTTGGGGCATGGTCGTAAGTGGTGGGCTTCTTAGAACTCATTTGAGTTTGAAGTGGTCTACAGTTCGATTCCCAGTGACATCCTCTGCCTTGTTTGGTGATGTCACCTCTTTGGTTGTGGAATTTGGTTTGGTTGTGGTAGCCAACCATCCAAAAAAAAAAAGGCGTCCAATCAATTTGTGTTTGTATTTGGGTGGAACTCACAATATGTTTGTGAAGGTGAGGTGATGAAATGGGGCGCTTAGAAGGGATAGCATCTAGTTTTGAAGCGGGATGTTAGTAGCGCCACCCAACTACAAACATTTCCGTTTGAAACTCAAAACTGTCTCTTCCAAACCCTTGAAATTCATCACCTGCTTTTTCACAAGCAAATTATATTTGCTGCTCATGTACAATCAACCCTTGGCTTGACGTATTTTTGGGTTGGGAGTGCGGATAAATGACATTTTGAGTGCAACCATGATTTAATTTTGATTTTGATTTTGTTTCTTCAAATTAGAACCAAGTTTTACATAATTTAATATTGCTACTTCAAATTAAAATCAAGATACCATTATTATATTTTCTGCACTTCAAATAAAACCCAAGCCACCATTATTTCACTTTGATACTTTATAAATAAAACCAAGCTGCCTTGATTTAATTCACCTACTTCAAACTAAATCCATGCCACCATGATTTAATTTGGCTAATTCACATTCAAATCAAATCACTATGATTTAAATTTTGCTACTTCACATTAAAATCAACACACTATGATTTATATTTTGGTATTTCAAACTGAAACCAAGCCACCGTGATTTAGTTTTTGCTACTTCAAATGAAAATGAAGCTACCATAATTTAAATTTTGGTACGTGAAACTAAAACTAAGCCACTATACTTTAAATTTTGCTACTTCACATTCAAATCAAGACACCATGATTTAAATTTTGCCACTTCAACCCTAAATCAAGCCAATTTTGCTACTTCAAATTAAAAGTAACCATCATGATTTAGTTTTGCAACTTCAAATTAAAATCAAGATGCAATGAATTACTTTTGCTACTTCAAACTAAAATCAAGCCACTGTGATTTAACTTTGCTACTTCACATAAGAATAAAGACACTATGGTTCAATTTGTAAAGAACATTTTGAAGTCAAGTGTTGTGCTTTCATAGAGGGAAAAGTAAAAAATCCCTTCTCAATTTTTTGGAATGCAAATGTTTAGGGAAAAGTATGAAACCACTTACCATTTTTTTTCCCAAATAAATGTTTAAGGTACACAATTCATAGGTTTTAAGGTGTCCTCAGATTCCTTTATAGGTGCGCTCAATCATAATTCACTATTAACTTACATGCCACATTTAATGCAAGATTGCTTCATGGAGATCTAAAAAATGCAAAAGTATTGAAAAGTTTGCTCTCTCTTCATTTGATGCCATATTTCATTATACTTTGGATTTTTTTGAATGCCTTGGTGACCTACCATACAGCTAGAAAGCCTCGGTTAGTCGGTTGCCATAAATTGCAAAAGCTCAAGAGTGCTACGGACATCCAACCAACCCTTTATTTTTTGGCATAATAGGACCAGATTGCATCATTTCAAAATAACTGTCTACTTTTTGCCAGAGAACATTCATTTTATTTTGCATAAAAGTTTTCCTTTTTGTCAAAAGTGTGGACAAAGTTGGCTAATTTTGATGAAAAAGTGCAAAATTATGATTGAATATTGTTTTTGATCAAAAATATGGATGAATGTAGAAATATTGTGCTTCACAAAATTTCAAATGAGTGCCATCTTGGTCCCATCCCAAAAATTCAAAAAGAAAGGTCTATGGCAACCTAGGCATGGTTGCCATAGATAGGCGCGGTCGCTTGAATTACCCGCGGTCCCCAACCGAGTCTGGACAACTGAAGCAGACACGGTCCCCACATATCCAAGGTTGCCCGTTGTACTCAAGGTTGCCTAAACTTGGAAGCGTGGTCACTCAATACCCGGACGAGTGGTTTTCTTGTAACCGCATGCCCCTCCATCCCACCATCCATACGTGCCTTTGGGCGAGTTCAGGTACTTAAGTGTTCTCCACATCCGCAGTCTCCAATCTTGGCTCTACGCATTGTCTTTCATCCACCTTGAAGTGGCTGACTGCGTGCTCGTGGGTCGGGATGAATTGGGAGGGGCAAGTTTTTGCCCTTTTTATCTACGATTTAGCCTAAACCCACATTGATTGTTTTGAACGAGCACCATGTCTAATTCAGGGGAAGATAGTAGCATGAGGCAAAAATCTCCTTGGGATCCAGATGATGTTGAGAACTTTGAAGTGCCTATATCTACAAGTTGGGCAATGGGGAGTTTCCGCCAAGAGAAGAAGAAGAAGAAGAAGAAGCAGTCAGCACATAATAGGGACCCAACATATTCTCCTTCAGAGTATATGAAGTATGCATATGAAGTGTGTTTGCAATGGTATGAGGGAAAGAGTGTGGAATTGTTAGAGTCCACATACTTGAAGGATCCAACGACGAGCAGTGTGAAGTTGACGGATGATTTGACAGTTTTAATACAAAGCAAGTGCAAAGGATCCTAGGCTTTTAACGATGTGGACTTCACTTATGCTGGCAAATTATACGCTTGGCTGGATGACGTTGTCAAGCAATGCATATTCATTACCAAGAAGCTGATGGAAAAAATGCGCCCATGAGTGCCGGGCTATCCAGGAGGTGACCAGGCCAAGGAATTCGTGTCAAAGATGGAATGGTGGGCAACAATAGCAAGGAAACTGTTGAAACAATCAGCCAAAGGATTCAAGTGGAAAAATGATGCTACCTTTGCGACATTTCAACAAGATGGTGGATTGTCTGTGACATAGATCTCTCATTTGGCAAAGGTGGTGGCCCTTAGTGAATTTGTACGTGAAGGTGGGCACGGAAAGGTGTGTAAAATGCGCATTGAAGGGATGGATACAATCCCGCCATACATTGCTCTTGCTGCAAAATTGTCAAAGACAAACAATATGAGTGACGTGAGGGTGGAATGGTCCATAGTGGCCCTTGCCTGCCCCTTAAATCATCCTGGCATAATTAAATTTTTTGCCATTCATTCAAGAAATGTGGAAGCATACACATTTTGGTGGAATGGTGGTAACCTTGATGAGTTGAGGGGACAAGATAGCAAGGTACCTATGAGTTTTGAATGGAACAAAGTGAAGCGGCTAAGGAATCATTCGGAGAAAAAAAAAAAAAAATTAGCTTGTTCCCAAGACACAAGGCAAAGATGGCGTGGGCTCTAGTATGCGTGACACATCTCATACACAAATCTCTGGTGTTACACAATGACTTGTCCTCGAGGAATGTAATGTTGCATTTTCTTGATTATTCGAATGACATAATCCACATTCGGATTTGTGATTGGGAAATTTCAAGTCGTTTTGACAAAAAAGCCGCATTGCATTACGGCTACCCCAATGTGGATGAGAAGGAACGACAATAGCGGCAATGTTGGTGGATGGCTTTGGAGTTGTTCTGTGTATATGGGCCCCGAAATTTTGATATGAGCATAGAAATTATGCAATCAACACAAAAATATACGCAGCACTCAGACTTCTATTCTATTGGAAGGTTGACGGAATGGATGAGGATTGGAGATATGACTGACTTTGACCCATACCTATTCAGGAATGCCAACGGATCTAGGTTCTTTGCTTATAAGTTGGATCAACTTGTGAACCCTAATCCATGCATTGAGGTGACAAACTTCCTTATGGTTGCACCATGATGTATGAAGCCTCCCGAAGCAGTTTTACGCTACTCGTCTCTATAGAAGGAATGTACAAATTCCTGTTGTGAGGGTTGCACATGGAAGAAATGAAAATGCTGGCCCTGTTGTTTGCCTCTATTTTTGTAATATGGTATATGAATCTATAATAATACTTCTTACCATATGCAATGTCACAAGTCAATCTAATATTGTGTATACAGTCTGCCCAATTTCATGTACAGAATCTTGAAGCTTGATTTTGTTTTGGAAACTCTCTACTATATTAGATTGCAATGTGATTGGAATTGTTTGCTTGCAAACTATTGAGTGTACCCAATTCAGAATTCCATATGTCAGTCAGTGGATGTTGTTGTAACTTATAAGATTTGTTTTCTGCATCACTTATTTTATGTGATTATTTCAAAAGAAAACATTAATCCCTTTAGGCCTATGAGTGCCAATTTGAAAGAACAATTGAAAGGAAAGACATCCAAAATTCAAAGAATCGTTATTTTCCATTCTTCAAGAATTGTGATTAGAAATCAGAAAAAAAAATTAGTTATTTTTCATCCCTTAAATAATTGTTAGGTAGAATTGTAGAAGTTAATTTAGGATTGTAGAAAATTATAAATTGTGAATAGCTTCTAGAGGGAATTGCCATAGTAGTAGTTGGTATCCATGATGAAATTGTTGTTCTAAGAGATCATAGCCTTGTGAAACCTATAAAAAAAAGATGTTTGAATCATGAGCCTTCAAGGCCAAAATGCCAATGCTACTTGTACCATGAGTGCTTATAATTTCAAATGACTTGTACCATCACTGTTTCTTAGAATTATTCATTAGGAAGTTCCCAATTTGTCAATATGACAATTACATCTAGTGACCAAGGAAATAGTAGATAATTGATATTGGTAAAATGGAATAGGCTAGGTTGAGCTCCAAAAAAAGGTTTTGGGGTGGGATACTTACTGTCAATTTCAAGGGTAAAAACGTTACTAAATATTGTGAGCAAGCCGTGTTGATTTAGGTTGTCGAACTTGAAATAGAATAAGAACCCTATATGAAATTCTGAACTTTTTTTCAGTCTTTAATTTTCTTTTTCTCATAGATTTTTTTTTGTCTCTCTAAAAAGCTTTGATTCATTTCATTTGGATTTTTTAGTATCAAGTTATGGACAATCTTGTTTTTTGGTCACTTAGAGCATCTTCCTAAAGAAAAAAACTTGCAGAGTTGTAAAATTCTTTTTTGAACGCCATTTTTACAATTTAAAAAAAGGGTCCACAAAGTTAATTTTTGGGATACAACAATCTTGCCACTAGGATTAGTGCTACTTCAAACTCCATATAAAAGATATTAATATTTTAGATTTTTCTTGTACCTACTCCTATTTAATAATTTATGGAATAATTAAAATCAAGTTTATTTGGATTTTTGTCCCCTCTACATGCTGAACTCAATTCTGTACTATAATGATTATGGACACTCTAAGATTACGGGCAATTACAGCATCTTCTTGAAAAAACAACTTCTGGAACAACTCGGAGTCCTTTCTGAATTTAAATTTGACAAATTACTTCCAAAAAAGTTTCATAAGGTTAAGATTTCATGCTAGAACAATGTCACCATTGAGATTAGCTTCATTAAGAATGGAAAAAAAAACTAGCTTCCTACATATAGTTGCCATGGACCTGTACTTGTGGTCGACATGGACCCGTATCCAATGTTGCCTTGGTTCCATACCTGCATTTGCCTAGGACCCGAGGTTGCATTGGACCCGTACCCGCTGTCACCGTAGACCCATACTCGCATTCGTCTAGTACCCGCAGTTGGGACGTGAAGTCCCGTACCTGCGTTACTGAGAACCCAAGGTCGCTTCAATGGTCTCACCCGCACCCGCCGTAGACCTCTACTCGCCCTATTGCGACTTTGGATATTAAAGGGATTGTCTGAACCCGCATTCTCCACTTCTGGCTCTACATACTAACTGTCATCCACCTAGAAGTGGTTGACTGCATACTCGTGGGCCAGGGGCTTGAGTTGTAAAGGGGATATGTTGTCCCTTTCCACCTTGTTTCTGGAAATTCTTTTCCATGTTTGAGATTGATTTCACATCTTGTTATGGTAAATGACTGTATTTTTGTAAATGTGAATTGCAATTGCTTTAGGATTTTCTTGTATATATAGTATGGGTTCATTCTTAGATCATTAGATAAAATATCTAGAGCAGCATTCTAGATACAAAGTGATCATTATGGAAGATGAAACTCCACCAGTCCCGCCTACGTCACCCGAATCGCTAACTCGACTCCAAAAGAAGGCGCTTCACGATAAGGATCAAAAAAGAATTGGGAAAAGCCACAAAAAGCGTGTGGCTATCCTTTTGCATGGAAAGATTAAGGCTTTGGGGGGTTGGAGAAGGGAACCGAAGCCTTGGACCCACAAAACAGTTAAAAAATATGTGGATTGGTGTCACATCAACAAGCTGTTTCCGCTCTGGTGTCGCAAGCTACATTTGGAGTCTAACAAAGCAAATCTTGGATACTGCCTCCCTGAAGACTTTGTACAAAGATGCCTGGAGATATGGATTGGAGTGTATTTGGAATCCTTGCCATTCCGAAATGACAGTTTTCCTTTGTATCTTGTCCAAATGGTGTATGCCGAGCGTATATTGAAGAAGGAGGTGGATTGGACGACTGTAAAGAAGCTCCCTAAAGGAAACTGTCCTGTCAATGCAACAATGCTGATCGAAGCTACCATACTTGATGCCAAGAAGAAGTTGGCATTAGTTAAGCCGGGGAAGTTATGCATTCCTAATGAAGAGGTAGTGTAGTCAGATGGTTCTAGCTCCGATAGGCACACCCATGAGTACGACGGGTATGATTGGCAAAGTGAGGACAAAGAATATGCTGTTGTAGATTGGTATAAGAAGGGCTTGGAGGCGGAGGTTGATATGAAAGGAAAAAAGAAGATTGAGGAGTTTGAGACTATACCTAACATTCCTAAACAAGGTATGGAAGATGTGGAGGAAATGAAAGTCGATAACAATTTTTACGAGCATAGTGGCAATAAGAGTGAGAATGATTTAGATGACGATGTGGAGATGTTGGGCGCTAAGATTGCAAGCGCAAGAACATGTTTATGGGAAGTGTGGGAATACAAAAACTCTAGTAGATAGAAAATAGGAGAAAATAAGATTAGTCTAGTCTAATTTTTTTGAATTTATTATTAGTGTCCAAGAATCCGGGTCAGCTAGAAACAAATGAGAAATAGCTGATACCTAAATTGTTATAATTCCTAAACCGGATAAATATTACGGTTAAGACGGAAGCCGTAGGACGGAAGACGGATCCGGAAAGCCTACGATCGGTAGCCTTCCAGCCTAGACCCTCTAGGGCACCGTTATAGGAATGGTCTCACAGCCGTTCCCCTGGGGAACTGTCGGCCGAACATTGGGTACTTAAGGGCGCAGTTTTCATTTCCTCCATCTCTTTCTTCTTGTACTTGTGGTGTGCGCTTAGAGAGCAAAAGTGTGGTGAGTTAGGACCGCGCTAGGGAGAGATCAGTGAGGTTGGTGCCAATTGCACTAGATTAGCCAGTTGGTAAACTATGGCAGGACCAGCCCGGATGATGTCTCCGGCGATTCCAAAGGATCCGGAAGTCCGGAAGCGCTTAGAGGAGGACTTAGAGACGATAGGATGCACCGGATTGTTGCGACGCCCTTGGAGTTTGAAGAATGATGAGATCATTACGGAACTTGTAGTGGGAGTTCTGAATCAGTACCAGCTGACTGTGAGAGGCCAGCCCAAATTCTAGACGGAGGACATCTGGGCGGAAGTGTACTTGTTTCGGAAAACCGGATTTGATTTAGTTGCCCGGAATGATAGGACCAAGTAGAGTAAGTTCCAGGGTCCGGCACATAGTAAGAGAGGGATACAATATTCATGACTGTATCAAAGATAGGCATAACCGGATTTTGGAGTTCCTTATTCCGATTCTATATCCAGAGAAGCCGACCCGGGTTACACCGACAGTAGCGAGCACCATATTTGGAGCAATGGAAGGCCGGCCGGTGAATTGGGGTAGACAAATCACAAATAAAGTCCCCAAGCTAGTCGTCCGCGCAATTTCCGGGAAGGCTATTGTGCTCATCCCATATCTTTTTCATCTCTACCATCAGCAGGGTTTTTTGAATGAGCCGGAAGTGCATGCTTACATCCATGAAGAGGAAGTCCTGAAGTATGGGTTTACGGAAGAAGTCCAACTGGACCAAACCGTCACAGGAGAATCCAAAGAGGAGGAATCAAAGCAACCGCCCTTGACTCACAAGCGGATTCGGAGACGGAAGTTGACGGATCAGGCTGCACGAGCCAAGCAGGTGGTGACAAATGATGAACTGCAACTAGAGTATCCGAAAAATGACTACATGAAGGAGTTTTGGGAGCGCGGACATAAGTGGGCCGACGAGTGTCGATTGATCCACAACGAGATGGCGGAGTACATCAGCGGGGCCATGACGCTCTTGGGAGTCAATTGCCCGGAATAAATAGCGGATGCAATCCGGAAGAAGATGGATCCGAGGGCACTGAAGGTGCAAGAGCTCCGTATCCAGATTCTGCAGTAGGACAAGACAGATCTTAGTTCCCGGGTGGCCCAACTGGAGAGCGAGTTAGAGGTGGCAAGGACAAAGGAGGCAGACGCTTCCAACCTCGTCCAAAATCTGTCGACTTTGGTGGTCGCTCCAGCGGAGCAAGTGTTACGAGCTCGACTCTTCACTGATAAGCTGACGAATGAAGCTCACCCATCCGGACCAAATGTGCTCAGGTGCTCATTGACTACCAAGCTCGGATGGACAAGGTATTGGTGGAGATGCGGCAGCTACTTGGACAACTTGACTTGGGGAGAGAGTTGGATTTTGAGGATTTTGAGGATTTTCCGGAAGTCGTAGATGCCCAGAATTACTTGCAGACTCCGGCCAGAGAAGCAATTCTAGAGGAGAATCCGATAAGGGAATAAGATATGTTGATCGATGAGACCAGTATGCCCTTGATGTCCGGAAAGGAGGGAACCGGAATGTCTGTTCCAGTGAAGACAGCAAGAGCTGTGGTGACAATATCGAAAGCTTCAACACCGGAAAAGGCAAAAGACTCGATTCCGAGAACAAGGCTCACTTTTCTTACAGGTGAGTCGGCCCGACCAACTGGAGCTGCAATCTTTGCTACACCAAAGTTCATAGTTCGTCGTAACCTGGCTAGAGCATTGAGAGCCATCAAGAATCCGGCTCAGAGTTCTCTGGAGAGGTTTACGCACATGCAGCAAGCTTCTCTGCCCAAGGGCAACAAAATTCCGTTGGAGATATTGGACAATGAGGAGGAAGAATGCAAAACCGGAAGGGAGTCGGAAGACAAGGCCACTCCGCCTCAAGGGCGCACGATCATCACCCGGGCACAGACCAAGAGCACGCTGGTGAAGTCGTCACCGTCCAAGGCAGGGAGTAGCGTGAAGAAATCGCGGTTGAAGTAGTTAGTTTGATGGGTTTTGTTTTGTTGTTTTGAATTCAATCCGTATCGGGTTTTCCGGAAGTGGAACCCAGTTCCGGATTCTTAGGAGGCCGCCGGCCTGGATTTCTCAGGTGTCTCGGATGTTAGTTTGATTGGTTGCCTGGATTTCCGGGTGTGCCCTTTTTGCTTTTTTGCTTTTTAGTTTGGGTTATAAAGGGAGGACAAGCTTGTTGCCCTCTCATTGCATTCCAGCCCAGCGAAGTGCAGTTTGTTTGTGTTCTTTTGCTTTCTTTAATCAGAGACCCCCCTTGTGGATATTTCTGGATCCAACTATGTGCATGAGTAAGAGTATTTGCAAGAGTGTTGAAGTGTGAGGAAGATGGGTGAGGAGGAGTCCGGATCTAAGTGAACTGGGTTTGATCGGTAGTTGACATTTGAGAGAACTCTAAATCTGTGAAGGAGAATTAGTGCGTTGTGTCTTTAAACTGCTGGGATAGTAATCCGGTTGATTGAGTAGCGGAAGCGAGTCCGGCTGTCAACCCGTGTGGAGGTAAGCGCCCGCCAAGAAGAAGTCGCTGCTCTACTGGAAGATGTGCCAACTTCTGGATTATTCTGAGAGTCTCAAACAACGTTGCTACCGGTTCCGGATACTTGATCTGTTGTTGTAGTGAAGGAGTAGAAAGTCGATTCTAAGTGACCTATTTTCCGAAAGGATCATCCGGAGAGCTGTGAGAATCATTATCTGCCTCTTCTCTGCAGCAATACCGGAAGAGAATTGTGTGTCTTTGTATGTGTGTGTGTTTTGAAGTATGAGTGGTGAGTCCCTACCCCTCTAAAAGACCAACAATGGACCCCCTAAAGGTAAAATAGGGGTACAGAAAACTAGAGTTTCGATTGAGAGTTACCAGATTCCAGATAAGGACGGATCCGGATTAGATTCTGGAAGATAGTATAATTCAGAAGGAAAAAGGATAAATAGATTGAGTTACGGATTGCTTGGGGTTTGGTTTTGGAGAGATATTCGGATAGCTTTAGTTTGCAATAACACCTAGAATTCCTTGGGACGATATTTTGTGCTATCTTAGCACATCTTTGTGTTAAGGAGGCTTACGCTTGGACTGCGCGTACAACAATTCAGTATATTTCCTTTTAAGTGAAAAGCTTTGATTCATTCCATTTGAATTTGTTCTGAAAAATTTGTGGGCAATCTTATTTTTTGGGCACTTAGAGCATCTTGTTGAATAAAATAACGTGTAGGATTCATTCATGAATGTAATTTTTATAAAAAATAAAATAAAATAGGTCCACGTGGTATAGTTTTTGTGCTAGAATAATTTCACCATTGGAATTACTGCATTTTAATTTGATATAATGGATATCAAAAATCCATATCATCCTTCTATCTTGTACCTACTTGGCTACTTGTACTTAACAATTTTTTAATAATGAAAATCATATTTGTTTTATCTTCTTTTTCTTGGTAGACTCTCAATTCAATTCTCCCCTATAAAGTATAAAGATTTAAAGGTCAGAACTTTGTAGTGCATGAAATTAAAGTGCATAATGTTCAAATTCAAGAAATTTAGTCCCACAATATGCTAGAGAACCACCTCACATGTAGTTCAAACGGAAATATTGTCGCAGCACAGGGTAAGCAATTTCCCAGGTATACTACCAAAAAACACTTTAAAGTATAACAAAGTGACTTTAAAGATCAAACCCGCGAGATTTTGTGAAGTAAATAGCCTTATTTGGTCTCTAAGCTAAGTCAGTACCTATATTTCCTCTTCCGGTCTTAACACAACAATTGGAAACACAACAACATCAAGAACTACAATCAGACCCTCTTCTCTTTCTCCGATCCGGTCCACTTTCCAATCCGGTTTGATCAACTCACATCCGCTCTTACTACCATCCGGTTTAGTTTTACCTTTGTTTCACCATCAGAGGGTTCGCTCCTTGCTTTTGAGAGTGGCAGGCCCGTTGCTCCTTCTATGAATTATAGTGGCTGAAGACCCACTTCTTCCTTCTCCAATTTCCTACACTAACCCGGATCTGGTTTGATCCTTCACAGCAATCCTGAGAACTCTCCGGATCACCGGTCACACAAGGATCCCCCGTACGATCCTCCCATACTACAACGACCTTAGCACCATGTTCCGTCTGTATGAAGCCAGGCGGCTGCAAGTAAACCTGTCCATTCCAACATCAACTAAAGTCCTTCCGTTTACCCACTAAGGCAGCGAGATCTCTCAGGAGATCTGACACTCAATCGGATTTCCCATCCAGGAGTTCTAGCACGACTAAGGAATCCCTCCCTATCCGCCTAGCCTAACAACGGCTGTCTTGCCCGGAATCCTAAACCTTAGAGCTGCTGAGGAACTGG
Organism: Neckera pumila; assembly: GCA_963969595.1. Lineage (NCBI taxonomy): Eukaryota > Viridiplantae > Streptophyta > Bryopsida > Hypnales > Neckeraceae > Neckera > Neckera pumila. The sequence goes on from OZ018418.1 coordinate 7,635,761, forward strand.
AATCCACTCCCAACACTTTCGCAACCCGCTCACTTGCACATAAGATCAAAACAAGGACGCCAAAGGGAGAAATCACACCCGCACTAGCATGCACCTTCCTAACTCCTGACCACACAACCCTGCCACATATGGGAGAGACACGCAACAAGAGGCCAAGAGAAGACGTAAACAAAATTTGAGCGAAAAGACTCGCAGCTCCCAAGCAGGGGCTGACTTATATACAACTTGATTACAAAGCAAAAAGGCTCCCGGAAATCCGCACTGGACATCCGGGTCCGATCCTAACCGGCCAAATTGGATCAACATCCGATCCGGTCCTAACCATTTTACAAAACTGTACACTTCTAATTACCTACCTATTCTCCAACTCCCTCATCCAATGTAGGATTTCTTGGTTCCTTCGGCAGTTGGTTGAAGACGTCGGCAAGGTTCCGACTCCGCTCCCCAGCAGCTGGATCCAGAAGATCTGACCCTGGCGATGAATCTAGATGAATTGGTTGCCCAAGCCCAGGTCTCCAGTTACTCTTCCTTGACTCGGGTGTCTGATCCTTGCGCTCCCTTGGATTTGATCCTCCGGCTGCAAACGAATCCGGTAGCGAAATATCGGAGAGGGGGATCTCTCGAGAGTACATGGATCCGTTCAGCTTTCGACTGCTAACATCCATCTGGTTGGCTGCCTCTCTTGCTGCCACTAAGGACGTTTCCACCCGATCGGTGAAGTTGGTCAGGATCCAAACTATCCGGGAACCGGATACCTTCTTCTCCTCATGCACCCCTTTGTCAAATAGTACCGCCTTGACTGTGGTGGATCCGGACTCTTCGAGAGTGTCCTTCATCCGACTCAGCCACTTTCCGGGCTGCCTCCGCCATCTCCCAGACTGCAGCCTTGTCTTCCCTGAGGGTTACCATATCAGCCCTTAGGGTGTCGAATTCCTCCTGAAGTCGACGGATCTCTGCCTCCTGCCTCCGGTTCTCATCCGGATCGGCTAGGTATTGGCCTACCTTACCCGGCAAATCGCTATTGGTCGATGCACCCACCATTTCTCCGATATGGGTGAGAGCTCTCGTCTTGACCTCCCAGTCCGCTCGTATTCCACACAGGGTTACCGTCAACTAGTTGAACGGGTCGGCCGGGTCCTCGAGATCCGGCATCTCTACCTCCGGTCCCTATTTTGGTGTGGACTGGGCGGTTGGAGGGGTTCCTCGCTTGCGAGGAGGCGTCGTCTTCATCCGCTTCTTCGGCCGGGACGGCTCCTCCTCTTCTTCCTCTTCTGTCTCGGGTTCGGACCCGGTTTGCTCTTCCATCTCATCATCCAAACCCGATTCTCCGTACTTCAGGATAGATTCTTGAATGCTCCACGTCTTCTCCTCCGTATGAGTGAGGAGTTGGCTGTGCTGGTAGAGGTGGAAGAGATAGGGACTCAAAGGAGTGGCCCTACTCTTTCCGATCCTCGTCACCAGCTGGGACACCAGATCGGAAAAGATCCGAGCCCAGTTCACTTTTCGTTCCCCGCTCAGGGAACCAAAAATTGTGTTGCCAATGGTCATCGTCACCCTCGTCGGCTTCTCCGGGTGGATGATCGGAACCAGGAACTGGAGGAGGTTTTGGTGCCGGTCGCTCTTACAGTCCGCGACCGCGTACCCGTCCTTGTTGCTCGGTTCTCCATGAAACTTGTCATGGATGAACTTGTCCTTCCGTCCAACCATACCGGAACCTCCCATCCGGAAGTTGTAAACATCCCTCCACCGCTTTCTTCCCATTCGGTCGGGCGGCCCCGGAGAGTGTTGTTGAACTCGTTCGACGCCTTACACCTAATCTCTCTCACCATCCGCTCCTCCCGAAACCCCCAGGGTTTATCCATCAAGACAAGGCACCCCATGGCGTTGAGATCCTCTATGAGCTCGGATCGAGCAGGTTCCTCCATAGGAATGACCGGAACTACCTTTTGGAGTTTAATGTCGGAGGAAGAACTGGGCGCGCTCGGTCTGGTTTTACGCAGCTGAGGCATGGACACTAAATGACCGCTGGACCCTTATCGATTGCTACCTCACTCTCTCCTAGCCGCACGTCTCGTTCCTCACTTCCTCTCGTCCGATCTCAACCGGAAAGTACCACAATACCTACAACCTACACGTTCTTTACCCTTCCTACACTCTCAGACATGCCCAGCCGGAAGCGCACACACATACAATGGCTCTGGCGCAGACGGAGGCGTAAAAGCGCTCAAGGTTAGCTCCAGAGCTCGAGGGAAGTAAAGGAATGAAAATGAGGATGACCAGCCTTGTTATAGTCCCAGGACCCCTGGCAGGTCATCATGACCTTTTCCGGTCCGGTCCTCTATCGATCCGGTCCAACCCTAATCCGATCTGAGGTGAGATCCGGATGTGATTCCGCTCCTGAATACTAACATTCTGACCGGATCAGATACAGTTTTCTCCTTACTGGATTAGCGTTGCCTATCTCTACTTTCCTTCTGCCCCTCTAACCGGATACGGATCCTAATTACCTGTTTCCGCTCCATTATTTTAGACAATCAGAGGAAAACCAAAAATTTTGGTTGCGACAAATATCTTGCAATTCATGCAGTCTTAAATTCTTAAATATTTTCCACACATTGTCATACGACTTACGTGTAAGATCCTCCGCTTAGATATGAAAAGAAGAAGAAAATTCCAACTTTTGGTAGTCTTTGCTATGGAATTGGTTGTTTTCAGTTTCTTTGGGCAAGAAAATAGCCTTATTTGTTTACGGGTTTAGGATAATGAAATTCATGAGCAAAAAATACTCATTTGAGTTTCTTATTATGTTTTTCTTTCTGAAACCCTAAATCATCATTCATTTTCTGATAGTAAAATTTATGATATCAGAAGGAAAACACCTGTTTTCTTTTGTTAATAGGTTTTGATATACATATCTTTAAGAATGACAACCTTCTTTATATTTTTTCTTTATTCCCAAAAGGATTTTTTCTTTTAGGTTATTATGCTTCCAATATTTAAACCAAAAAAAAATATTTATTAATTTTCTAAATAATTGTAGACAATTCTTGACTTTCCGTGCACATAAAACAAAATGCACTCACTTAGTCACTTCCCTTCATTATTATGTTATTATATTCTAGTTTTTTCTTAAATCAAATGCTATTGGTATTTTGCTATTTATTTTTCTTGGAGGTTCAATTCTTTCTTTTCAAACAATGAACACCCTTTCCAATTTTTAATACTATTTTCAAATTCTGTTGGAAGAAAGTGAAGGCTTTAACCCCATTCCATTTTTAGATTTGTGAATAAGTATTTCTTGTATAGTTATATCAAAACAGCACCCATTTTTTTTCACTATTATCAGTATTATGTTTGATTGAATTTCTTTTTGGAAGGCAAATTGTCTTCATTGTATTCTTTTATGAATGAATATGATTTATTCATACATAAAAAATAGTCATTTCTATTTAGTACTATCCAAATCCTTTTTTTTAATAAGAATAAGAATCCTTTTGAATTTTTTTATTGTGAGGGGTTATTTATTGAATAAGCACAAGAGCACTCATTTTCTTTCATTATTATGTTACCATTCTTACTTTAGAAGAATCATATTCCTCTTCATTGTCTTTCTTCATGTATGAATTATTTTAACAAAAAAGACTTCAATTTCCTAAAGTGATTCAGTATGTTGCAGCACAAGGTTCAAAAAGCAAATTCCCAGCTATACTTCCAAAAACTACTCTAAAGCATAATAAAGTGACCCTAAAGATCAAACCCGCAAGATTCTGTGAAGTATCTAACCTTCTTTAGTATCTAAGCTCAGTCAATATCCATATTTCCTTTTTCGATCCTAACACCATAACCGGAAATACAACAATACCAAAAACTACAATCAGACTCTTCTCTCTTTTCTCAATCCGTCCAACTATCCAATCCGGTCTGATCAACTCATATTCGCGCTTACCCTCATCCAGTTTAGTTTTATCTATGTTTCACCATCAGAGGGTTCGTCACTTGCTTTTGAGAATGGCAGGCCCGCTACTCCTTCCGTGACATATAGTAGCTGAAGACCCACTTTTCTATCCTCCAATCTCCTACACTAATCCGGATCCGGTTTGATCCCTCGCAGCAATCCAGAGAACTCTCCGAATCACAGTTCACACAAACACCCCCCGTACGATCCTCTCATACTACAACGACCTTCGCGCCAAGTTCCATCTGTACAAAGTCAAGTGGTTACAAGTGTACCCATCTATTCCAACATCAATTAAAGCTCTTCCGTTTACCAACTAGGGCAGCGAGATCTCTCAGGAGATCGGACACTCAACCGGATTTCCCACCCAAGAGTTCTAGCTCGACCAAGGAATCCCTCTCTATCCGCCTAGCCTAACAACGACTTTCTCGCGCGGAAACCTAAACCTTAGAAGTGTTGAGGAACTGAAATCCACTCCCAACTCTTTCACGACCCGCTCACTTGCACATAAGATCAAAACAAGAACATCAAAGGGAGAAATCACCCCCAAACCAACATGCGCCTTCCTAACTCCTCACCACACAGCCCTGTCACACATGGGAGAGACACACAACAAGAAGCCAATAGAAGGTACAAGCAAAATTTAGGCGAAAAGACTCCCAGTTTCCAAGCAAGGACTGGCTTTATATACAACTTGATTTACAAAGGCAAAAGTCCCTGCAAAAATCCGCGCGGAACTTTTGGGTTCGATCCTAAGCGGCCAGACTGAATCAACATCCAATCCAATCCAAACTATCTTACACAAAGTACATTCCTACCTACTCTGCTACTCCCTCACCTAGTGTAGGACTTTTGGGTTCTGCGATTAACTGGTTGAAGACATCTACCAAATTTCTGCTCCGCTCCCCGGCTGCAGGATCCGAAAGATCTTATCTTGGCAATGAATCCAGCTGAATTGCTTGTCCAGGCCCAGTCCTTTGTTGACTCTTCTTTGACTCGGAAGTGCAATCCTTAGGCTCCCTCGGATCCGATCCTTTGGCCGCGAATGATTCCGGCAGCAAGAGGTCCAAAAGATGGATCTCTCTTAAGTACATGGATCCGTTCAACTTCTGGCTGCTAAAGTCCATCCGGTCGGCTGCCGCTCGTACCGCCATCATTGCCGCTTCTACGCGATTGGTAAAATCGGTCAAGATCTGAACTATCTGGGAACTGGATACTTTCTTCTCTTCGTGTACTCCCTTGTCAAACAACTCCGCCTTGACAGCGGCGGATCCGGAAGCTCCGAGAGTGGCCTTCACTATCTCTGCCACCTTCCGTGTTGCGTCCGCCATCTCCCAAACGGCGGTCTTATCTTTTTTGAAGGCAACCATATCTGCCTTCAATGTGTCGAGTTCCTCATGAAGCCAACAAATCTTTGCCTCTTGCTTCTTGTGCTCGTCCGGATTGGTGATGTCTAGTGCTACCTTAGCCGGTAGCTTGCTATCTCTCGGCGCACCCACTAGCTCTCCAATACTACAGAGGGTTCTTCTCTTGACCTTGCAATCCGCTCACATTCCGCAGAGGATGTGGGTCAACTGATTGAACGGATCAGTCCGGTCTTTGAGATCCGATATCTCCACTTCCAGTCCCTCTTTTGGAGTGGACCAGTTGGTAGGAGGGGTTCCTTTCTTATGAGGAGGCGTTGTCTTCATTCGCTTCCTTGTCCTGAGGTGCTCCTCCTCATCTTCTACTTCTGTCTCTGGTTCAGATCTGGATAATTCCTCCGATTTGTCATCCGAACCCGACTCCCCATACTTCAGGATAGATTCCTGAATACACCATGTCTTTTCCTCCATGTCGGTGAGGAGTTGGTTGTACTAGTAGAGGTGAAAGGGGTAGGGACTCAAAGGAGTAGCCCTACTCTTTCCAACTCTCGTAACAAGCTGGGACACCAGATCGTAAAAGATCCTACCCCTTTCACCTCTACTGTCGGACTCATATTGAAGAATTCTCCGAAGATCTGCAGGTGTTGGCTTGGCACTCTTCGGCGTCACTGTCACTCTTATCGTCATCCTGGATCTTCTCAAAACCTTTGCAGAAGAAAAATACAATGTTCCCCGTCTCTTTCCTCTCCTTTTCAACTTTAAACTACTGAAATGGACACCTCCACTGTCTACAAGCATGAAGCGAGGAAGAACGCATAAACCTTGTTGCTGTCTACGACAACACCTAAACTAAATCAAAACCAGAAGAATAAGGTCGAACAACAAAAGTGGCCCTTCTTGTATTCCGCAAAGCAAGTCGAGGGGAGTGCTCTCCATAAATGTTCAAGTGATGAGAAGTAGTTGAGTAGGCAAAAATCGTAGCTATTTGGTGCACGTTCATTAGTGTGCCGTAAAATTAAAACCTATAGAGAAGCCATTCATAGTGGGGGCTATGTCAGCCTCGAGGAGAGCACCTTTGGATCAAATACAAATACAAATTGTAGACGTCAAATGCTGTAAGCGCAATCTCCAAGATTCACAGAATCCAATGCTTCCTGACAATGCCTTCTAGAGAAATTCAGTAAGCATTGTACCAATATCAAATGTCAGATTAGCAAACCATTTATTTCATTTTATGAAGTTATTTTGATTTCAAAGTCTTGGAAAAAAAGAAAAACAAAATGGACCCAAGCTAAGGAATTATAACTGATGATGTATGCTGTCTTATAATAATATTTGCAAGGCACAATTATGGATTGATTTTAAATCAGAATTTGTCGTGATATTTAGGGTTGTCCTATATATTTTATTTGAAAATCTATTCCGGGGGATCACTATTGATTCACACTAAACCCCATTAGTCAACAAGTGGGGTAGTGCATACTATTAAATTTATAATACTCTACTTATAAACATCTTATAAAATGAATTCATTTTAATGAATTTGCTTAGACAAATGGGACCGTGCATGTCTTTGTTCGTAAATGGATTACGGATGTGGACTAATAATTTTGTATGGATAAAAAGATTTGACATGATCAAGAAGATCTATGGTGAAGGGTACTCAATTTAAATTGTGCCACAATAGTAATAGTATATATCTACTTTAAAATTTATGTCTAAATGTAAAACAGAAGCAAAAGTAGAAAAAAAAGTCGCAATATGCCAATGTGGATGTTTACCTTATTGGGCTCCATAAACTAAAAGTTGTACAATATTTGAATCATTTTATGTAGTCCATTGCATTCCAATCCTTGAAGCCATTCTATTCTTATTTTTTTGTTAATCAAATTCTAATTGAATGAAATGTTCATGGTATACTTTTAGTAAAGATTTGAAGGTGTTCATTGAAATTTGGTCCTAAAGGCTAGAGTGAGATTTGGAATGGAAAATCAGTATGATAATCTACCAATTTTCAAAGAATTTTCCCAAATTCTCTATACATATATAGGGATTTATTTGAAAATTTCTAGCGTACCAAAGTGTATTATATCGTTAAGTGAATGAGCAAAAATGTACTACCCATTTGACCACATGGAATGAAAGTTTATAACGTGAGGAATGGAAAAAAAATTCTCCATCCTCTTAAACAAGGGTTAACACACCTCAAGCTTTTTGAATGAATTAGTTTTTGTTTAATTCATAATGAGGGTTTTGGACTATTTGGAAATTTTTGATGTTTGGCTCAAAATGAAAAGAGGACTTTCAGATTTCATAATCCTATGATTTTAGATTCAGTCATGAAATAAATGCCCCTAAATATAGAATTGGCCTTACCCTAAATCTACCTTTAAGGATTTAATGCTCAATATATTGGCAATAAACTCTTCATAATCTTAGGATGTCTTTTGCAATGATGAAGTCTTTCTACCTTTTAAAATCCAAATTGTCAAGAATTTAAGGCAAGCTCATGGATTATGAGGAATAGATTTCAAGAACACTTACTTCATAGTTTGCTAAAAAATTGGGTTTCAAGATAGAAGTGAAGAATTTTTTTTGGAAGCCCCCCAAATGTAGCTAATAAAGATTGAGTCTTCTTAGAATGTAATTTGATCACAAATTGTTTGTTTCATTTGTATGATACATTTTATTATTTATATAAGTGACTACTTTCAAAGGTTGACAAAAATTCTTGAAATCAATATCCAGAAGATGCTCAAATTAAAAAGGTAGCCAAAGAAGTTTAAGGCATAACAAAATTGTATTGCCATTGAAGTACTCAATATTCAGATTGGGTTTCAAAATTTCATGAAAATGTGACTAAATTGATTTCAAAGGCATTTACATGGATTTCCAAATGCTTATTCAATGGATACTTGACCTTTAGGGTTAAAGAACTTTCACTTCTTCAGTGGCACTTCAATTCCTTTGATTGTTGTGCATTTTTATGGTGAATATCCTATACAAATATGGAGTGGAGTGATGGATAAATTAGTGACAAAGAGTGGGGGCAGAAGTGAGTTGGACAATTCTAATTCAAACAAAACAAAGTCCCAGTTAACGACTCACAGGCTCAAATTTAGGAGAAATTATGAAGAAATTCCCAAAGTTAATATATATTTAATAAACTTTTTTGAATATATTTCTACTTACTTCAGTCTACCATAGTCTGCATTTGCCCGTGCAATCAGTATTCACATTCATTGAGATGAATGTAGATGGAAGTCCTTAAACCGCCGTCACTATTAATTCTTTGTAATGCATTCTTGTCTGATCAACTGATATTGGGGGAGGACTGATTATGTTCTATTGTTATCTGAAGAATTTAATTTTGTTCCCAAAAAGATATTACTACTTTCAAATCCAATGTAAAATCAATGCCCTAATTACCTATAGAAGAGAAATACGGCGCACAGTATTGGCTGAAAAATGAATATATAAGACTAGCCAAGAAGAAGCTGAAGAGGAACCCCACTCATAGAGGACCCAAAGTTTAGTTCTTCCTCACCTTACTTCTTGCATTGCATTGAATTACCCTTGTTATTGGAGTGTCTCTGTAGGTTTCAACAATGGCTTTGTTTAGAGTTGATGGTCATGACATTCCTCTTGTGTTCCCAGTAGTAGACGGTGGACATGTCCGTTTTAGATTTGTAGAAAGTTCCATCTATGTTGAGGAAGAGAAATGGTCGGAATCAGGTGAAGTGCTACAGTCTGTACTAGTTGTAAGGTTGGTGGAGGATGGAACGCATTGTTGGTACCTTGCTCCGGGAAACTACAAAGCGTATGGACTCCCACTCTCTATGCTAGATGCATCTACACAAATCCAGAGTCGCTAGTCAGATAATTCTACAGTTGATATGCCGTGTAATCTTCATCCCATGTCATCCAGTACACCTAGAGAAGCTGTGCCGGTCCTACAAATGCCTACTGTACTTCTTGCCGTGAAGGAGGAGAGATTAGATCCAATTATAGAGTTGTCTACGGAATCAGAAAGAGAGTCTCCCAGTGCTGATGCTCAAAAGCAAAGTTGTTTTGTCCGGATTGCATTGGACAAGACTGATCTTGTGAAATCACTATCCGGAACCCCGTCAAGAAGTCGCTCTAATTCCTCAATGTTACTACCTCCACTGCGACCATACGTGCCAGCAAAAGCAAGCATAATGGAGTGTTTGAAAAGACTGGCCACTACGCATCACTCTCGAAATGAATTATCGACTATGGATCTGAGCACCGTGAAGCACCAGCAGGTTCCAATTCTTCCACCAGTATTCAACGGGGATTTGATCTTTGAATTGCCTCCTTGTGGATCATCTTCATCTTCATCGGGGGCCAAGAACTTTGAAGGAATGGACAAGTACTATGATGGACATCTGTGGTGCAAGGTACTGAACATGAACATTCACAACTCCGACAACCTCAAATTCTGTAAGTCGTATTGTGCTGGCCATCTTGCCTGTGAGAATGCCAATTGTGAGTATTTGAAGAGAACTTCAAAGCGAGACAAAATTGAGTGGAGTGGCTATACTGTGTTTTCTTTTATTGTTGGTGGGTGTCCTCCAAAAGAATCCACCCTAGTTTGCAAGGTCTGCAAGATTGCACCTACGTGTCTTGGCACATGCAAGGCTAGGATATACTATATATACACGGATAACCCAAAAATGAGTAGGGCTGCTATTTACTTTGGAAAGCATGGACACCTGGTTGCAAAAGGCATGTACAAAGACTCCACCAAAAAGATTTGCAGACTCATTGCGGAGCAAGTGGCCAAAACACCCACGGCCACAAACTCCGCAATCGCTCTTGCTACTAGTAAAGACTTCCTTGCAAGCCACCTATTTTACGATGGAGAGGGAGAGAAAGAGATGTTGAAAGCGGAAGAGATGGAAGAGGTCATGGACCGCTTCCAATATTTGAGTAGTCCAAGTATTCGCAACATGATCTCTTCCTTCTCTTCTAACAACCGAGGAGGGATAATAGACAATATTATGACCATGAAGAAAGAGGCGAAGTTTGAGTTCATACATGACAGCATCTTCCCAGGCCAAGGCAAGGAAAAGGTATACATTTTCAAGATGCTCACCGAAGGACCAGGAAGTGGAGTAGATCTTATAAGGCGCATGCAACCGGGAGGGGATCTGCAAAATGCGTGGTTGATGTTCAACCACGTGAAGCGTGTGAAGGACTGGACTACAATGGCCTGCCACATGTAAGATACTGAGTACAAGAAGGTGATGACTATTGCAATGTGCGATATGCAATCCAAAGACATTGAAGTTCAAGTACAATTTTGGCAGAGTTTGAATGCGGTCATGGATCGCCACAGAGTTGCAAACCCTAACTTCAAGGGGTTTATGGCAGATAGCACTATGGCCAACTGGAATGCCATTCGCATTGTCTACGGAAGTGGGTTTGCCAATGTCGAAATGGAGAATAGTGAGAGGACATGTTTGTTGCATTGGAGTACCTCTCTTCACAAGCATACGCAGAAGTACATCAAGGAAGCCTTCCAACAGCAGCACATATCTTTATGTAAACAATACAAAGATTCAAAGAATATGGACCAAGCTAAAGTCCGTTACCTTGCAATATGGTCCTGGTGGTTCTCGTCTAGAGCTGCCAACGAAGAAGCTCTACATCACTTAGACCACTGGCTAGTTTTTTGGCATTTGCGATATTAGCATTTTGTAGGCTTCATGGACATGGTGAGTAAAACTTGAATTTCAATTTATGTAAGTGTTTGAGGTTCAAGGGTTCATTTTGAAATTGTAAGTTCTACCAACTTGATAGAATTTTTTTTTTTTTTTAATTTTATTAAAAAAAAATTTGATTTCTTTTGTCCTCAATACTAAAATTTGGGGGTCCTCTCAACACTGCAATAACATCTCTCAGCTCCGACGGATGTTTTTGAGGGGTCATCATGACCCCTTCATTTTTATTATTTGAAATGAAAAATCCAATTTCGGTAGTAGCAATCGCTACAGGTAAATTTTTTTGTTCGAAAAATATGATGGAATAAATATACTTCATTATTTCAATATCAATTTAGGCCTAACAGTATGACTCATTGCAATTCCTTTACCTTATGAATTCACATAGCCAATATATATACAACTATTAAGAAGATGCAAGTTACTATGGTTGTGAATGTCAATTATTAACAATCTTTATATCTTTTGTGGAGTTTGTAGAAATTGAATTTGGAGGAGATGGTGGACTTGCCATCCTGCAATTTATTCAAAATAGTGCATAACAAGTGGCTACAAATGTCCGGAAAGCGAGGAAACAACTTGTTTGACGCTACATGTGATGACAGTATCCGTGCTTGGATGCAAATGACAAACTACCGTGCATACCTAAAAGGATACACATTGAGATCAGGGTCGTCGAAGGGAGCTGAGGTTGAGAGCTGCTAGAAGAAGTGGAGATCCCAAAAAGATTGCCGAGGCGTTAAACACCATGCCTCGAGCAGAGGGTGTGGGAAGCAGAGTACCACACTTGGAAGAAGAAGAAACTTTTGGGAGCACAAAGAGGAAGTTGGACGTGCCCATTGGTGATGCAGGAGACTCACATAGACCGGACAAGATCAATTTCTTTCAACCCCGTGTGAGAATGAGGTCCAATACAAATGTTTCTCACTCTCCTGGAGATAAAGGTAAGCAACCTCAAACAAATACTTTTCAACACGTTACAGTAGCATTTGAAAGCAATTGTGATACATCAAAATGGCATATTGCCAAAATCAGCCACAAATCCAACACGAGATGTCAAGCTCAACAACAACGATCAAACATCAAATGCACCAGCAAGATTGCAAAAGGGAAGAAGGGAACTCCAGCTCCTACCTACCGTGGTAGAAAAGAAGAATATGGGAGTAAGCAAGAGGTGGTGGTTGATTTCTGGTTTTGTTGGGATGACATCGAACGATGCGTGAAAGGTATAAAGCGGAAGTGGGTTCTGGAGTGGACAGAGGTGCTGGAGGTTTGGCCAGTTTTGTCGAGAACTAACCTAAATTGAGAAGAGACATTGTTGCTGCAACATGCAGGATTTTGCCTCCAAGAACGACCCATATTGTCAGCACGTTGATGGTTCAACATGTCAAAGATTTTCAAACTTGTTGTATATGACCAACTTCCACCGCGAAACTCGGATATGTATCCAACAGTGAGGAATAGCAGAGCCATTTGAAGGATTGCAAATGCACCTACTGCAGAACAACGGAACAAGTGGGAAAGTGCAGGTAATGTTAGAGGGCAAATTTTAGGAGTAACACTGCTCCCTTTCCCAGGCCTCGGTGCAATTGTACAATTAGAAACAGGGTCAGATTCTAACAAAAATGCATATCGAGTCACACTGGGCCAATTTCCAACGTGCACATGCCCAGATTTTGTAAATATGGCAATTTCCGCTATTGGAGGTCAATAGCAGTACGTGAATTGCAAACACTTGTATTTTTTGTACAGGTACTTCTGCAAGATGGATGTCAACGAAGACAAATTCATTCATGCACCAAGTTATAGCTTCAACAAGCTGAAGCTACTGCTTGTTAGAGCTAGAATGATCACACTTCCGGAATAGGCATGGCCACATTTTCCAATGTACTTCAATTGTAATGCATTCATTTTTATATATTACAATTGAAATGACTGATGCATACTTCTTAGGATTTCATTTCCATATTCATTTTCACTGTAGTGTCCATTGTATCCGTTTTGATGGTAATAGTTTCCATTTTTTTCTAGCATTCTTCTTCTAGATTACAACCCTCCCTTCTTCTACCTTGTCTTCATTTTCTTCTCTGATCTATGCCATCTTGTAGTATTCATTTACTTTATTTTGTACAAGGTCTCCAAAATACCAAAATTGGCCAATACAGTATCCTAAACCCCACAGAATCCACTTCATATTCTCTACAAAAACAAAAATATCAAATGAAAGAAGACACTTGAAGATGCAAATGACATGCCCACCACTATGATTTACAAAAATAATCATCTCCTCCTAAGAATGTATCCAAGAATAAAAAATATATGGCTGCGTTTTAATTATGATGACATATTGATTTGAATTTTGTATATTTTATTATGTTCAAAGTACAAAGCCAAATGGATAGCCTCAATCACAGTAAATTGTCATTAGCCCAATAGATGCAATGAATTGTGATAGTAGACTTTCCATTGGCTTTGTAGATGTATTCTCATCTGAACTCAATTCTTTTACAGTATCTCATGTGGCCAATTGCAATCAATATGGGGTTTGTTGCATGTAGCAATGCTAGTATGTAAATGCAGAGTGCTAATGAGTGCTGAAAATAAGGAAGAGTGACGAGACCAATGTTCCAGGGTTCCTATTCATATGTCCCATAATGTTTGGCACTCTACAGTGTGCCACTATAAGAGCTGTCATACTCGATGATCATATATGACAGTGGACCCTTCGGGGGAATAGCCTTTCTCCGTCATTATGTGGAGAATTATATTCCCCAAAGGTTCTCTGCCATTTTGTTTAAAATAATGAATAAAGCATGTATAGATAAAGCACGTATAGAATAATAAAGAAAAAAAGTATAGACTTTGCCTCAATAGGTTTCTAGGCCTTTTTCATTTGATTATGAAATCCATTCATAATCTAATTCTGTAAGTATAGCTTCAGTGATAAATGACTCCCTTTCTGGAGTTGATCCCTCATTTCTTTTTACATGTATTTTTGTGGACAGCAATGCGGGCACCACTTCATTTTTTTGTTTTTTGGGAATTTAGGTTTCCCACTAACCTTAGCCTCATTCAGAGACTAAAACCACTCTAAATTTGACCCTCAATTCTTTTTTTATATTTTTGGGAACAACGCTGTGGTTAACACCATATTTCCCTATTTTTTTGGAGCTTAGGTTTCTTAAAAACCTTAGCTTCTATAAGAAATGTCTCTCGGTCTCACTAAGTGGTGGATTTTTTCTACTACAATGAATCCAAAAAACACATAAAATATTTATTAATCCACGGTTATAGGGTATACGGTTATAGATCCCAATTTTACCATAAATAGCAAAAAAAATCGTTTTGTTGAGTTTTTTTAGCAAAAAAAAATTGGAGGGCAAAAAAATGGAATTTTTTTTTCTGCAGGCTCCAGGCTCCCAAGCTCCAAGCTCCACGCTCACAGGCTCATGGCTCAAAGCTCGCTTGCTAGCGTCGTTGCTATATTATTGAGCCACTTTGGATTTCTGTTCTTACGCAAAACTGATTTGCTAGTGAACGATTCTTGCAAACATTTAGTTGATAACAATTTCGTTGTTTATTGAACCGCTTCCTTTGCCACGTTTGCAATTGGATGACTCTCCAACCCCAAGCTTGCACTTTGCACGAGTTTGTGATGCTGGTCCATCCGCGTTCAAATTGGATTCCAAGACATTGGAGTCGTTCAGAGCTTAGAGGGTTCTCATTGTCTGCGGAGAGTGTGCTTCCAAAAGATAGTCGAGTGCTTGACTTTGGTAGTAAGGTCCATATGTAGAGTCTAGGTATGCCATACTAGTCAAGTCTTCGAGAGAGGCATTCTCATCTTGATTGGCCACCCTCTTCCCATCTAAATCTCATCGATGACCTTCCGGATGAGGACCTCACTTGAAAGTTGCAGCCTTTATCAAAATAACCTCCGAGGCACTGGAAGAAGAATGACCTCTTCCCTTCATGTTGTGGACCCGCTCCCATCAGCCTCGATGCAACTACCGCAGTTTTTTTGGGATTTGTCTCCCAATTCAATTGGAAGCTCAAATTTCTAGGTTCTTTATCATGTAGCCTTTGTCGCCAACTCCAAAGCAAGTCTTGCCCCCAAGAGTTTAGAAACTGTCGTCGTGTCAAGACTGTGCTCCCAGGAAGGTGGCATGTAAGTCATCAAGTTGAATAAAGCATACAACCGATTATAGAATGGTGCTGAATATATCACGCAACATCGTCTAATCAAACATTGTGTGATGAGACATTGCGGATGGTACATGTGTTTACAAGATCCAAGTGCCCACCCTCCGTCAGGGCCAAATGGATCTAGACATATGGGGCATTTGGTGTGGTCCAAGACAAAAGGTGCAATCTTCGGCCACAGGAGTTGTTGTTTGTCCTCTATCAAGTGGCTAGACTTTTGATTTTCATGGTCCCAACCCATTTCTTTCCAATTTACGGTAGTCTTTCTAGGCAACTCCAACATGGGCATGTCAGTGGGAAACATGTTTTGGAACAATGCCCAAGATGTGAGTCTGTTCTCCCGTTTCGGAGCATTTGCAATAAAGTTTTTTGAAACTTTATCCGACTCTTGAACAATTTGTTGTGATCTATCCACCAAAAGAATGCACGTAACTTTCCAATGATAATATGTGGTTGCCAATTGTGCCAACTACGTGGTGAGCGTATTGTTTTCCTCTTGAAGACCCAGTTTCTTCACGGATAGTACAGATGTGGAATTGCAGGAAATGAAAGTGAACCCTAGGTTCTTTGGAGTTGATCACTCATGGCAGAGGTATTGTCTTCCGTGATGGTAGCAAGAGGCGTATTTGGAAGAAGTGAAGAACGCTTGATACGCTTGGTAGGAGGTGAATGGTGAAGGATGTCACTTGTAAGGTACCCTACAACCTTGTCCAATTGATGTAGATCGTGCTCAACAAAGGCATTGTCCATGTCCATCAAAGTCAACGTCTCACGCTCTTTCTCTCGGAGGCGTTGCAATTCTTTGGACTGCTGAGAAATGAGAGCATTTTTTTTATTGCAATTAGATTGCAGTTTTTGGATATCTGTCGTAGCACAAGGAAGCACAAATCCTACCTTTAGGCGTTTTAAATGACAAAACACCCAAGATGACCCGTGTATCGTTCCCAAAGGATTTTAACTGTAGTTTTCTCAAATTTACCAAAACAACATCCGGAAAACAAAACCCAAGGCAAAAGATATCCGGAATTGAAATTTGGATACTGCCTCTCAAACACTCTTACTTCTAAAATACTCTCCTAATCAACTCATATAACTACATACCACTTCACTTGATATGGAGAAGTGTCATTATCCTGTGCCTCTCCCTATCCAGATCAACAACTTATCACCTAGCAGTGTGAATGCGGAATTGGAAGGAATGTCATAATCTTATTCCTCTTCCAAATCCAGATCCCTACCCTATAAATTTAGTAACAGAAAGTAAAAGTTTAACCTCGTATACGGAGGGGTCCGCTTTTAGATTAAGGAAGGACACGTGAATCCTACCTTCCAGATGATTAGCGTGACTGAAGACTTCACTAAAAGGAAAGCAACAAAAAGACAAAAAAAGAATGGGACACAAGTTCTTCCTCACAACTAATACGGAAACTAATCTGCGCCAGCAGGTCACTCAAGAAATCCGTACAATCCCCACGTTACTCTAATGACAAATCAATCCGGATGCAATCCAAAGAGGAATATGTGGTTCCTCACTAACTAGGATTCCTCCAACCTTCCAATTCTTCTCTTCCGGTTACAGCAAGACTTCTCAGATGTTAGCTAGCGTTTGCCCTTCCTCTCAAGGACTCACCTAACCTAGGAATGACTATCTCGCTCAGAAGACTCCCAAAAAACATTAGCAGATAGAATTTCCTCCGAGTACACAAAGTTTACTAAACCAATCCTCAATACTCTCGAACGCAGATCCGGGCAGAATCCGGGGACGACTCCTCTCCTCAAATATTCACTACCAAACTACTTGAATTAGCAATGATCAAAGCACCGCCTAACCCCTCAATACAAGACCAAGACTTTTCAGACCAGTACTCATATAGTTGAAATCCAAGTTTTTTCTGCAAAAATTGAATAGGAAAACAAGAATATTAAAACGCCCGGAGTTGAAACTAACTTCCAAATTCCAAGTACCAAATCAAAGGAAACCCTAGTGGTCCCCAACAATCCAAAATAAAGGACCAAAGAATCGCACGCGTCATTCCTTGTCCTTCTAAGTTGACTTCCTACCAACCCAGTTGATCCACAAAATGTGGATCTCAGATCCTAAAAACCCAAAAAGACATAGTCCATGTGCATGCAACTGAAAAGTACCTCCCAAGTAACTTCTAACTCCTAATCAAAACTTACTAAATTGTATTTTACTTTATTGTAAATTCCTCTTACTATTCCTAGGCTTATCCTAAAATTTTCACCCTCCTAATTCTACTTCTTAGCCTTCTTCGGAGAAGGTTCCTCGGAGTTTGAAGCATCCTTCCTCGGCGGCTGCTTCTTGCTGACTGGGGGTTTAGCTATCACCTTACCTTTAGCCATATTCTTCCCCTTCTTGTCTGATGGAGAAACAATTGCAACGTCAGATTCCTCCTCTTCTTCCTCTTCTACTTCCAAATCGAGTTGGGACTTGGACTCGGACTCGGATTCAGATCTGCTACCCTCTTTTGCTGACTGACTGGGCGTCTTGTCCTCCCGTAAATGGTAACTCTTGGATGGCTCCTTCCATGCTTGTTTGATGGTGGACTTCGACTTGACCCCGCTGGTCTTTACTAGAGAAGGTTTGGCACCTTTACCTTGCGAAGTCTGGAACTACTCCTGTTTCTTCTTGATGGTGCTCTTAGATCCGGACCCAGGTGTCGAACTCTCACCCCCTTCTAACTTCTGTTTGGAAGGGTCCTTGGCAGGTGTCTTCTCTTCCATGCTCTTCCTTGATTTTGCAAGCGTTTTAGGAAGTACACCTGCTTGTTGTAAAATTCCCCGGATACTATCAAATATCTGGTCCACACTATCCGCATACTCGGCACAGACTAGGACAACCTTGACCGCAGCCTCATCTCCAGACTTTTGGATTTCCTCATCAAAGCACTTAGCTTTGTTGAGAATATCCCCAAAATTCTGGATAAACTTCTTGACCTTCTTCAGGGTCTCTTCGAACTCAACGGAATTCTTCCCCTTTTCCTTACTTCCTTCTCACTTTTGTCTAACTTCATGCAAAGGGATTTGTTTTCATCGGCCAGTTTCTTAAATTCCTCTCTTTGTTGGTCTAGATCCTTCTGCCCAATCAGTTCCTCTACCAAATCTACGAGTTTGGATATTGCGATTCCCCCAAGCAGTTTGCAAACTTTCCTCACTGCTATCCTCTCAGCATCCCAATCCTCCCTTGTCTTCTCTAGACTCTCAATGATCTTTCCTAGAGGATTTTTTGTCTCGTCTTCCAATTCTGCGAAAGTTTCCCTCTCACTCTGGGACCCTTTCTTCTTCTCAGAGGCCGGTTTCCTATCTACAGACTCTCTCCCCTTTGATGACCCTCTTTTGGATACCTCAACCGGTCTTTTCATCTTTTCTTCACTCTCTTTCTTCAGGGGAGTAGTGATATTGAATTTACACATTACGGAAGCCGCCTTTAGGGTCCCCTCGTTTGTGCTACCTTAGCACGTCTAAACAGAAGTACAAATGAAATAAAAAGGATCCTATGGAGGTTGCCTTGGTACTGCCTAAAGAATTGACCATCTTCTGGACTAAGTCCCTCACTATTCCTCTCCAGAATACCTTCCTCTCACTGCTCAGTGCTCCAAAAATTGTAAGGGCCAAAGTGACTGTGATCCGGTTTGGACGTTCCGGATACAAAATGGGTACCACAAACTCTAAAACTCTTTTTTCCTTCAGGGACTTACAGTCTGCTACTGCATAGCCATCCTTTAGATGAGGCGGGTTCTCAAATTTACCTTTTGCAATTCTAGCTGTTCGTGAAGCTAGCCCCTCTCCAGCATGCGGAAAGTCATACACCTTCTTCCATATTTCGATCGTCCACTTCTTGGGCTGAGCGCGCGCGGTCTTCACCCATTCATTTGACTGCGGCTTCAAGAGCTCCCTCACCATGTCTTTGTCCTTCAGGCTCCATGGTTTCTACAAGAAAGCAGCAACACCAATCTGCCCTAGATCCTCTTCCAAATGTTTTTGCTCCACGACGTCTTTTGGGATTACCGGATGGATCACCTTGAATTTGAGAGAATCTGACCCGCTTCCCTCAGCCTTCACCATCACTAAAGTCCCTAAACAATCCGCTCAAACGATGCCTTCCTCTCAAAGAATTCCAAGCAATTTCCTGTTGGGTGAGGATCCTCTTCCGCTCTTTCACTCCGGAAAACGGAAACCTTTCTATCCTCCACAGACACCCTTGCATGCAAAAGCTTCACAACTTGCTCTCAGACACCAGCCAAATTCAAACGCACAAGTGAAGATGAAAGTTCCAAACTTTGGAATTTCCTTGAAATGAGCGGCCGCCAGATTAGGGTAGCCGTTATCTTCTTGCGTGCGAAAAATTCTGACCGTTGAACGGTCAGCCCTAATTCCTGGAATGGCCGTTGGATTCTACATCCGCTAGCCTAGTTCCCGATAGGTGTTCCGTTACTTCTCCGGAATTTTTTGATACTCAGTCTCAGTTATGGGGACAATTTCGGATCCTAATCCGGTTCCGGTCTGACAAAGTATAGGAAACTTTAACTACTGATTTTAACTTAATTATCTAACTAATATTATCCTATTACTAAGGAAGGTTAATTGTGTTAAGGTTCTCAGCTTACCCTTGGATATACCAAAAAAAATTTACCTTCACTAATTACTCTCTGTATTCTTCCCACTAATAAGACTTATTCTACTTTTCATGCTCCCACAATATCCGATTGCAGTGAAGCAATTGTTGTGTCTTTGGCCTTCAAGAGATCAAGGGCCTTACATAGAGCTATAGTGTTGTTAGCAACAGCTGCTTGTGACTGAGGAATGGGAGCACGGACAACTACTTCCATAGGCATGTTGTTGTTGGGGCTAAAATCAAAAACGTTGCTTGCACCGGTGGTGCCAACGATGGTTGCAAAACGGTCGTTGAAGGTGATGCAGGTCCAATTTGCTTGGTGGAACACCGCACCTTCGGGAGATGTTTTATTCTCCGTCCCCGTGATGATGAAGCAGCCTCAACATTTTGAACTTGAATCTCAGTGGGCACAACAGGTTGCTCACTTGCTCTCTAATTTGTACTACTCTTGGGGCTCGTATGCCATCGGAATCCTCATCCGGTTCTGATTCCACAGTGTGGACTTCAAGCATGTCAATGTTTCAATAATCACTACAAATTGGGCCTAATTGCCCTCTGCTAATGTCAAGACCCCTTTTGGTATGACACCAACTTCTGGACGTGCTACGTATGGATTTTCTTTTATTGTGCACCAATCAACGTCTTTATTCAAGGCCACATCAGCGTATGTTCCTCTAACAATGAATAGAGGGACTTCATTCTTCTCTATAAAAGGGGATTTGTGGAGGACTTGGTACAATTCCACGCATCTTTGAACAAAAGCTCGACTTTCACAGTACTTCAGGTTTGCCTTATTGGTGTGTCGGTTGTGATGGTGGCGCCGTGCTAGAAAGAACTTTCTGATGTGGCACCATTCAATGTAATCTTTGCAGATTTGCATTTTTTCACGGCCCTTCCTCTTCTCTCCAACCTTTAAAAGCAAGATGATCCGCACTATTCAGCACGTGCCATTGCTTTTGGTGAGTGGTGCCTCTGCGCTTTCGGCCCTTATCTTTGACAGCCTTCCTGACAACACCAGGAGTGTTGTGTGAAGTGTGCAAAAGAGAAACTGACCCATCACTGTTTCCTACAACAGCCATTGGATTTGTTGGAAAAACAATATTCGCGGTAACGAGTGGCGTGAAAGAATTCAAGAAGTAGCAAATATTCAACTTGAAGGTAATGCATGCAGCCAAATAAGGATGTAGGACTAGAAGCCTCAACATTGAAAAAAGTTGTCAAATGTTGCATAGGCGAGTGAACTTATAAGCGATGCAAGCTCAGGTTACGGAGGGCGCGTGCAAATGAAGCGACCGCATATAAGGCAACCTCGGATCAGTTAAGCGCGTGTGGGTCCGTCATCGGCGACCTCGGGTCTGACAGGTGACTTCATGGCCGGATGTGTGTACTTGAGTACAAGAAGGGCAACTTTGGGCACCGTGTAGGCAATTGCGGGTCCAAATTGGACAACCTCGTGTAACAGAAGGCGACATCAGGTTGTGGAAAAGCGATCTTGGGTCCTGGGAGGGCGAGTGCGGGTTGCAAAAGGCGACTTTGGGTTACCCTTATCCACCCGCGGTCGCCCAAGGTTTGTTCGCCCCAACACGCGGTCGCCTACCAAGCCCTACATGCACGGTCGCCCAAACAGCAGTTGGCTATCCATGTTCTCCTTATCCACAGTCGCCTTATATCCGCATTTGCCTACCCAAGGTTGTCAAATCCACATTTGCCCTGAACCCGCACTCACCACATATGCATGCGCTCCAAAATGTGCCACGCGGATGCCACATGGCATCCAGGTGGCTTAAATCAAAGGGAGGTAACTCTTAGGAAAGTCAAAGGTAATTTTGACCTTGTTGGACATTGCGAGGGGTCTACTAGACATCATGTGACGTCTACTTGTCGCGCCCGTCGAGATGTCGGGGAAGACAGCCCTGCTACAAATCCATACCTTGAAGATAAGTTGCTTGTTGATTTTGTTTGTAACATTGGAATCTCTCGGACACCGCATCCTTTGTACTGTTGAGAAACAATAGGCCAAAAGGGTAACACAAGCTTGCTTTCATGGCATTTTGACCTATGATGCAAAAATTATTCAAATTTGAAGTTATTATTTAATGTAAAAAAATATGAAAATTGCTTTCACCTTTATTGTAATCGTACCAACGGTACAATGCACAGTAGTTTATTTTATATTAAGCAAAAAAAGGACATTATAATGAAATGAATAATTCTATTGAAATTGTAACCACAAATTCCAAAGTATTTATGTTCAATATCACTTACGCATAAAGTTGACAAATTAAAATGGTCTTAGGGTTTAGGATGAAAACTTAATAATATCAGTGAAGCATTTACATGAAATATTTTGATGGTTGATTACGAGGCTTTTAAAACAAAAGGTTTGGATTGTTTTGATAAACAAGTGATTCTCAATATCAAGGCCTAAACCATTGAAAGTATACTTCAAAAAATAATTTTCCTACACATGAGCCACTAAATTCATCCAGTAAATCTAACCACTTGGTTAGAGTTAATGGAACTTGTAAGTACTAACATTACTAGAATTTGTGACTTTGAGATTTAGGCATTCAATGCTATAGTATTGCTCTAAAAAAGCAGCATGATCTGAAGATGGTCATGGATTGTAAATGCTTTTAGTATTTGCACTTTGTAAATATTTTTTAGAATTCATATGTATGCAAATTAAATGACTTCTTGGATTCTTATGCATTGAGGTACAAGGTATTATTTATTCCTATTTTTCGTTAATCACGTAGAGAATTCATAAAAAAAAGACCATAAAATCCATGAAGTGAAAATGCTTCATAGATTGTAAGTCCTTTAATTATTTGCAACTTCAACTTTTATATTTAATTTATTTTTTTGCATAATTCATGATTTTGAGGCTCTTTAATGTACATGACAATGCTTATTCCTATTTTTATCTTTACGTATTGAATTCATGAAAAATGAGCATATTTTACATTCATATGCTTGTAAACTTTAAATTTTCAAAACATTTGCAACTTGTACGTGTTTATTTCATTTCATATTTGTGAAAGTTCCTATGCCATTTGAGGTTCTTCATCAATATAGTAAGCCCATAATTTATTCCTAATTTCTTATCACATAGTGCATTATGTCATAAAAATTGAGAATGATTGAACTAACTATGGTCATGAATTGTAATACCATGGAAAATAAGATTAAAGAAAATCCTAAATCCTAGACTTTAAACCCACTTCAATGGGGTTTTTTTTTCAAGTTTGTGCAAATTCTATGACTTTTGAGTTTAATGCATGTTAAAGAACACGACAACACTTGTTCCTTTTTTATTTATGTGGTGATTTCATAAATATAAGCATGCATTATAAATCCTCAAAATACTTTCACAACTTCTACAAATCACTATAAATTCATATGACCAAAGCAATTTGATGAAGTGCACTCTGGATTTCTTTGTACTAAGATTACTTATAACTTGTTCCTTTTGTTTTTCACGCCCACTGCATTGAAATTTCATGACATTTGAGATTTTGGTTCTTTAAACTACAGGGCATGGATAATTCTTTTTCTTTCTTCATTTGTGGAGTGCATGGAGGAAAATGAAGCTCTAATTACTGTGCCTCATGATTTCTATATGGTAGGACTATTTACAACTTGTACATTTTTTTATTCACCCCTGTTGCATTGAAATTCAAGACATTTGAGATTTTGGTTCTTTCACAGGAAGTTTTTGCAGCATTAGCAGGGTCTAATCTTTCAAAGATTACACCCCACTTTAGCCCCTTTATACACGGAGTTTGAAAAATCTCAGATTTTCTTGTTAACAAAACATTAGCCCCAAAAAATGTTCACCTTGACTAATGGGTAAAGTATGGTCTAATCTTTGAAAGATTAGACTCTGCTTAGGCCCCATGCCAACGTTAGATCCTGGGGCTAACGCCTCCAAAACTTCTTGTGTTTAAACTACAGGGCATGGATAATTCTTTTTTTTCTTCATTCGTAGAGTGCATGGAGGAAAATGAAGTACTAAATATAGTGCCTCATGATTTCATTATGGAAAGATTATTTACAACTTGTACATTTTATTTTTCACGCCCGTTGCATTGAAATTTCATGACATTTGACATTTTGGTTGCTTAAACTACAAAGCATGGATAATTTTTCTTTTCTTCATTCGTGGACTGCATGGAGGAAAATGAGGCACTAATTATAGTGCCTCATGATTTCTTTAGGGTAGGATTATTTATAACTTCTACATTTTTTTTTTCACACCCACTGCATTGAAATTTCATGACATTTGAGATTTTGGTTCTTTAAACTACAGGGTATGGAAAATTCTCTTTTTTTCTCCATTTTGTGGAGTGCATGGAGGAAATAAAGCACTAATTACAATGCCTAATGATTTCCATATGGTAGGACTATTTACAACTTGTACATTTTTCTATTTACGCCCGTTGCATTGAAATTCATGACATTTGAGATTTTGGTTCTTTCACAAGAAGTTTTTGCAGCATTAGCAGGGTCTAATCTTTCAAAGATTAGATCCCACTTTAGCCCCTTTATACACGGAGCTTGAAAAATCTCAGATTTTCTTGTTAACAAAACATTAGCCCCAAAAAATGTTCACCTTGACTAATGGGTAAAGTATGGTCTAATCTTTGAAAGATTAGACTCTGCTTAGGCCCCATACCAACGTTAGACCCTGGGGCTAATGCCTCCAAAACTTCTTGTGTTTAAACTACAGGACATGGATATTTCTTTTTTTTTTCTTCATTTGTGGAGTGCATGGAGGAAAATGAGGCACTAATTCTATAGTGCCTCATGATTCTTTTACGGTAGGATTACGTACAACTTGTACATTTTATTTTTCACGCCCGTTGCATTGAAATTTCATGACATTTGACATTTTGGTTGCTTAAACTACAAAGCATGGATAATTTTTCTTTTCTTCATTCGTGGACTGCATGGAGGAAAATGAGGCACTAATTATAGTGCCTCATGATTTCTTTAGGGTAGGATTATTTATAACTTCTACATTTTTTTTTTCACACCCACTGCATTGAAATTTCATGACATTTGAGATTTTGGTTCTTTAAACTACAGGGTATGGAAAATTCTCTTTTTTTCTCCATTTTGTGGAGTGCATGGAGGAAATAAAGCACTAATTACAATGCCTAATGATTTCCATATGGTAGGACTATTTACAACTTGTACATTTTTCTATTTACGCCCGTTGCATTGAAATTCATGACATTTGAGATTTTGGTTCTTTCACAAGAAGTTTTTGCAGCATTAGCAGGGTCTAATCTTTCAAAGATTAGATCCCACTTTAGCCCCTTTATACACGGAGCTTGAAAAATCTCAGATTTTCTTGTTAACAAAACATTAGCCCCAAAAAATGTTCACCTTGACTAATGGGTAAAGTATGGTCTAATCTTTGAAAGATTAGACTCTGCTTAGGCCCCATACCAACGTTAGACCCTGGGGCTAATGCCTCCAAAACTTCTTGTGTTTAAACTACAGGGCATGGATATTTCTTTTTTTTTTCTTCATTTGTGGAGTGCATGGAGGAAAATGAGGCACTAATTCTATAGTGCCTCATGATTCTTTTACGGTAGGATTACGTACAACTTGTACATTTTATTTTTCACGCCCGTTGCATTGAAATTTCATGACATTTGACATTTTGGTTTTTTAAACTACAAGGCATTGATAATTCTTATTTTTTTCTTCATTTGTAGAGTGCATGGAGGAAAGTGAGGCACTTGTTATAGTGTCTCATGATTTTTTTACGATAGGATTATTTACAACTTGTACATTTTATTTTTCACGCCCGTTGCATTGAAATTTCATGACATTTGAGATATTGGTTCTTTAAACTACATGGCATGGAAGATTTTTCTATTCAGTCATTCGTGGGGTCCAAGGATGAAAACAAGGCACTAATTATAGTGCCTTATGATTTCTACATGGTAGTATAATTTACAACTTGTACATTTTTTTTTTCATGCTTGTTGCGTTCAAATTTCATGACATTTGAGATTTTGGTTCTTTAAACTACAAGGTATGGATAATTCTTTTTTTTCCTTTATTTGTGGAGTGCATGGAGGAAAAAGAGGCACTAGTTATAGTGCCTCATGATTTCTTTGTGCTAGGATTATTTACAACTTGTACATTTTTTTTTCACGCCCGTTGCATTGAAATTTCATGACATTTGAAAGTTTGGTTCTTTAAACAACAAGGCATGGATAATTCTTTTTTTTTTCTTCATTTGTGGAGTGCATGGAGGAATATGAAGCACTAATTACAACATTATATTCATTACTTTGGGAGATAGGGGACCTCCCAAAATAACAATGTCTTATTTTGTGCCTCAAAAATTGAATTCAAATTGAAATAAATATAAAACTAGGGGAATTGAATTCTTTAGTTTATACCTGCAATTTCCATTAAAATGGGAGTTTTAGGCAATTTGTGTGTGCCGGGCTAATTATTGATCAGAGTGACAATAGTCATTTCTATATAAATATATTATGTGGTCGTCTTCGGACACCAAGTCATGAGCTGAACGGTTGGTTGTAAGAGGCTTTTTATCTCATCCAGGTGGTCCGAGTTCAATTCCCATTGAATTTGTATGAGCGGCTATGAGATACACATAACTTGGTGTTGCTGAGTGAACTTTACAGGCAAGAAAAATAAAACAACCAATCAGCCCCCTATTCAAAATCGTGACGAGTGGTCTTAGCCACTACCAATTTTTTCAACTTGTATTGTATTTTTAAAAGACATAATTTAGTTACATAATCTGATAGTTAAATGATGCCAATATATACAATAACACATGTATCATTGAATCAAAAATTTATTAAATAATATAAAGAAGTGCACTTGCTATGCAAATAACTACACACAAAATATAGAAATACTTCCAAAACAACTCTATAAATTTCAATCACCTTACTCCAATCCACACCACCTACCCTACAACATACAATATAAAATTATATAAAATCGCCTATACTTATGCCAAAACATACAGACCATGAAATACTAACTACCAAACTTAGCATCAAATACTACAAAGTATCTCCAGAATATGTAGTGCATGCTCAAGCAGAATCATACAAACGCAAGCTCCTATTGATGACATCAACTTGAGCTGCAAGGATTCAAAGGACACATTTCACTGTGTCTTTCTTAACCTTAAACCTCCATGCAATGATGAGAGCATTTGTGTCCTCTCAAACAGGTTCTTGGATCTTGTCTACTTTTCAACGCAATCCCTTAACAAAGTCCCAACCACTATAAAATTCTTGAACATTTCTCCCTCATGTCGTTGGCTTAAAATACTCAATCAAGACACAATTTGGATGCTCCGGGTTTGTGAAAGGGGCAGATAAAGCTCTAGCAATCCATACGGGTTTTGTATCAACATGAGCAGGTCGAAAGGCGGCAAAAACATCTTTCTTAACATCACGACCCACTCGGAAAGATGCCAAGGGACGATCACGACGTTGCCCCACAAAGACATCATCCTCAGCAAATTCCTCACGAACCTTGCCATTGTCATCAAGTTTGTCTTCCTCGATTGCTTCCAATTGGGTAGAAGGCCAGAAGCCCTCTTTCAGCAATTCAAATGGTTCAGTAGGCTCTAGCAAACATGCTTTTACTGCTCGCCAATAGAACACCAAATGCTCGAAGCATCTCCTATACTCTCCACTCCCGTCTTCATTGCATAATGCCTCCCAATATTTGATGAACCCAGAAATCTCCTTGGAAATGTCATCCATATCCCTCATTGGAAGGTGGGCGGCAGGCACGGGCTCTCCGCGAGGCCATAGACTCCTTCCTTCTGAGTCTTCTTTCCACAATTTGATCCCCCCTTCTTTTGGGAGCCAATCACTATCCGTGCAATACCTCTTGTACTTCATGATCGGAACACCCGCCAAGTTCAAATAGAACTTGTATTGTTGTGCTTTGGTGTGGCCAAAGAGTGCTTCATCTCCTTCCAAAAGGGAGCCTTCTATAAAGGCTTTGAAATCCGGTACCTCCTCAATCAAGTGAGGAATGGTAGGCACAGAATCCACATCCATGAAGGATTTCATGAGGGCTGGGATGGTGGGGAAGCTTTCTTTCTTCAATTGCATGCTCCATCTGCCAAACAAAGCACTGATGTCGTCGTGCATATGACCGACCAACATGAAAATCACATAAACTTCTTGGAATATCTTCTTTGCAATGTAGAGAGACCAAAATGCAAACACATACCGGTTTTTGTTGTCTCTTGTAGCATTGTCCATTTGAAGATTGAGAACCGGAGGAAGGAAAGTCGTTGCAATTGGGACTTCTGGTGGTGGTTGAAGTGATGAGTTGCACATTTTAGCTCCTTTCAGCAACGCTTCAAATAGAAGAGCAGAGCCCGACCCAACAAAGAACTACCTAGAGGAGTACTTTGGGAAGAGTTCAAGGTCTTGTAAGAGCTTAGCTAGTGAACCCACTATGTAGTTGGAGTTGTACAGGAAGATATCTAGACCATAATGCGCATAATGCATGTTGCCGTGCCCATGAGCAATCATTCCAGTGACCAAGACCGGCAACTTTGTGAGTCCGTCAAATTGCTTGCTCTTGTGGGAGAACACAGGAGATGCCGTTTTGGCATAATCCATTTTGTCATGCATGATCATCAAGCACTTGTGAGGGTACACAGTTGACCTGTACTGATTTGCATAATAATTATCTCGATGAACTTGAGCACATGTATTATAATTCTCTAGCAGATGGTTCCACTTCCGTTGCAATCCAATGGGGGCGGTCCTTCTCTGTGCTTGAAATCTATCACAGTCCGTGCAACGAGAAAAATTATCTCCGGGCTTCTTCACGGAGTACTCAGGAAAAGTCAATTTCCTAATTTTGTTGATGCTTGAGGTGGAGACGTCCTTCACCCAAACATAGCATTTGCTGCGTTGACGTCGAGGAGTAAATTCTTCCATGTGAAGGTGGCCGGCAAAACCTTAGACACGATCTTCTCTCCAGAAGGAAGAGTGTGCGTACAATGCTGCATGTGGTCAGCCGACTTCTCAAATAAACACTTCAATGTCACATCGGCCTGCAACGAATGCTTCCGAGGTTTTTGCGTGCCCAGATTTTTATGTGATTGAGCTTGATCACCTCTAGTTGCATATCCTTGAAAACGATGGAAGGTCGTTTCTGAGACACCTGCAATATGCCGCCATACAGACCTCAATCCCTTCAAGAGTGACCACTCTCTTTCCTTGACTATTACGGTGGACCTGTCGATGCATGTCCAACTTCATGTGGTAACGTAATTCGAAGGTCGTCTTGTAGTACATACGCTCACGGAAAGCACAAATCTTCTCTCTAAGAAAAAGTTGGACACAATTGCTTGAATAACACATCTTGCTTGACATGGAATTGACAGATTCCTGAGTGAGTAGATTGTCGGCATTCACACAAATTTGAGGAGGTGAAGCATTCCTGACAACGCTTGTATATGGTCTCGTAGTCAACGATGATGGCTACGACAGTCTTGCCTATCGACGATTGTACTTGTCTCAAACCTCGTGATTGCTCAAACTTGCTCCATTCAGAAAGACACAAGTAATTGGCCATACACAAAGTGAGTACTTCCAGTCTTCAGGAACATCATCAACCTATAGCAACTTTGAAATCTGAACTGCGACAAGTGAATCTCCTAGAGGACCATTGCTACCAACAACAGGATCAGAATTCACATTGTGACAAATTCCCTCAGCCACAGGCTGACCATTGGCATGGTGCAGGAGAACAATCTTTGTGCTCCAAAATTGACGTGGGACACCATCATAGTCAGGAACAATGATGTCTTTGAGCTTTGTATTCTCCACCTCACTTTCATCCAAAGAATACTCCCTAACAAGCCGCCGAAAGGCATTCATAATCCTTGCGCACAAAAAAGATGGCGTTCAATGAAGGAATAAGATTCATAATGTGTGGGAACACGTAATATCGATTCTTAGAAATCCGGATTAGTTTAGGAGCAATTCCGTAAATATTTTCAAAATTTTGTAATAGTAAAGCCGGAAACCAAAACATCTAGTAGAAACTAGATAGTCAGAAAGTTCCGACTCTCTAATTTTTGTAGAATAGGTAAGAGACGGACTTTGGCCGGAATCCGTAAACCGGATTGGGATCCGGATTCAGGCAACCTACGAACTAGGGGTCCGACCTACGAAAACTAGGGATCCGTTTGCAATGGCGGCGCATTAAGTGACCAAACCAACGGATGTCGGTCGCTGGCCGGGTACTTAAGCGCATAGGTCTTTCGTTCTCTCCCTCTTTCTTCCGCTCGAGGAGGTGTGTGCTTGCAGGTTTTGGAGCGCATTTTTAGAAGAGTGAAAGAGTGGTGAATTAGATCGGATAGGGAGAGAAGGAAAGGAGGGTGCCGATTGCATCGGATTGTAGTTTCGAATGGCGGAAACGTCGGCGCAGGGCCAAAAGGCTATTCCCTCTGTCAAGCTCCTGTACTCAGTCATTCCGGCGGACTCTGCTGAATGCTTAGAGTTGGAAGAAGATCTCTTCAACATAGGGTGTATCGGGTTGATCCGGCACCCCTAGACAGGTAGATGTGAGGATTTTCTTTGTGAATTGATTATGGGAACGCCAAATCAATTTAAAACGACAACAAGGGGCCGGTGGGCCTCTTGGACGGAAAAGGTGTGGGCGGAGACTTACAAGTTCAAACAGACCGGATCCGAAAATGCGACCCGGACGGATAGATATTACGAGAGGAAGTTTAAGAAACCACCGCACCACAAGGAGGGTTTTGCCATTAGTGACTGCATAGACGAGCGCCACAGGCGGTTGTTAGATTTTCTGATCCCTATCGTGTATCCGGAAAAGCCGACGAGGGTTACGATTATAGTGGCGAATACAATTTTCGGAGCAATCGAGGGACGGGTCATGAACTAGGCGACCATAATCCACCAGAAGGTGAAGAAGATGGCGGGGGTTATTGACAAGGCCAAGCAGAGTCCGCTCAGCACCTACTTGTTCCATATGTACCACCATTTTGATTTTATGACCCTACAGGAACAAGTAGCCTATGAGACCGGAATGCAGATCCTGAAATATGGATTCACGGAAGAGTTGAAGCCGACAGAAGAAGCGCCACAAGAGGAAGAAGAAGAAGAGGAGGATCCGAAACCAAAACTGCTGGAGAAGAAGAAGAGGCAGAAGACCACCAATCCGGACGCACAAAGAACGAGTCTGGACGTGCCGGAACCAAATCCGTACCTGACCCAGCCACTATCGAAAACTTTCGATGAACTCGACTTCTATGAAGCCGGAACTCGATGGATGGTGCAGTGTCAGAAGTTGCACACCGAAATGGCAGAGGTGATCACAAGCGTAGCTAAGGAGTTGAATGTAGAGACGGACCAGATCTTCAACGAGATCCGGAAAAGACCGGATCCGACATTACTCCAAGAGAAGGACAAGCAGATCAAGCTGCTTAAGGCGGAACAGGAGCACTACAAGAACATGTTCCACTGGACGGAGGGTCAGTTGCTCTCAGCTCGGAAGAAAGAGACGGATTCCCTGAAGTTAGTCAGGGATTTGAGGGTGTCGGTAGAAGAACCGGAACATCAGATTATCCGGTCCGCTCTTTTTACGAAGAAACCCAAGAATGACAGCATTGTTACCGGATCAAGAGTGCTGCAAGTCCTGGTCGATTACGAGGCTAAGTTGAAGATCGTTCTAGACAAGATTCGGCAACTGCTGGGGCACCTGGATGTGGCCAAGGAGGACTTTGGACCACTTCTGGATATCTTCATGGAGTCCCCGGGCAAGCACAGAGCGGGAACTTCCGGGACACAAGAGGATCCAGGTCTGAAGTCCCTGTTTAAAATACCTAAGGCACCTTCCTCAAGTCAGTTCCCGAAGTAGGGCACGGTAAGCCCTTTTGTACCTTCCTCACAGTCTCCGAGGGAAACCGGAAAGTTTGAGTAGAGGTTGCTGATCCGGAGAGATTTGGTAGAGGGTTTGGGGACGATAAATCCGGCAAGAGAACACCCAAAGGGATTCCCTCACATGAGACAAGCGTTGCCAGCACGGGGTGGAGAAATGATTGACTTGAGAGATCCGGCTCTAGAAGGGAGACCGGAAACCAAGCCAGGAACCCAATTGAAGAAACGGACTGAAATAGTGGAGGCCGAGGTCACAGATCCGGATGAAGAACTTGAGATTGTGGAGCCTGAGAAGCAACTAAGACTCCGGAAGTCTGAGAAGCGAAAATCGAAAGGGAAGAAGCCGGTGAAATAAGAGATTGAAGACTCTGAATCCGGTGAGTTTGAGTTAGGATCAGAGTCTGAGGAAGATACAAAAAGGAGGAGACATCTCTTGCAACCCGTCAGAATCCGCCCCGAGCCGCCAAGATGATGCCAGCAAAGAATTTCGGTAAGCTAGCAACCAAACAGGAGGCTGGAAGTTCAAAGAAATCCCAGGTGGACAAGTAGTTAGAAGGGAACTACTTGTAAAAGGTGGGTTAGAATTTAGATAGTTTAGTTCTGGAATCGGATTCCAAGCGTGGGCCCAGTTTCTAGAAATTTAGGGATAAGGACTTTCTGATTTATTCGGGATATCCTTGGTGTGTGTGTGGTTGCCCGGTTTGTGGGGAGCCCTTTTTCACTTTTAGGATGTTGACTTTGGTTTTGTTTTGGGTTTTTAAGGGCGGGCAAGTTAGTTGCCCCTCATTCCCTCCTAGTTGATATTCAATTGTATTTCATTCCCTTTTCGAAATCTGAGCCCTCGCGTGTGCATTTTGGCTCTATTGGTGTATTTGGATTGTGTTGATCTATAGTCCGGGTGTTGGAAGGAAAGGACGGGTGAGGAGGAATCTGGATTTAGGAGAATGCGATCTGATTGAGAGTGTACTATTATAATGTTGTTGGATTATTGACTTAGGAGTTGCACACAGTGTCTTTAAATTACCAGAAGAGTAGTCCGGATCACAGAGTAGTGGGGAAGCGAGTCCGGTTGTCGTTGTCGTTCGGAGGTAAGCACCCACCCAAGGAAGCCTCCACCTTTCCGGAAGATCTGCCAACCTCAGAATTCATCTAACATCTAGAAAGATTACACCCCCCATATTTGTTCCGGGCTCTGAGATCTGTCGTTGTAGTAAGGGAGGGTGAAGTATTCCTGAGTGACTTGATGTCCGGAATCACCATCCGGAAGCTGTGAGGATCCAGATCTTTCCGTCTTGCCGCAACCTCTTGAATACTTGGGTGTTCTTGTTTGTGTTTGCTAGAATTGTAGGAGAACCAGAGTGGTGAAGTCCCTACCCCTCAAAAGATCAACTAGTGGACCCTCTGAAGGTAAAACAGAGGTATCAAAAACCGGATTAGAAGAAGAGACGTAAACCGAATTTCGGATAGATTAGGTTCCGGGTTCGTGTTTCGGACTGTGAAAGTATCCGGAAAATGGTAAGTTGGTGAAAAGAAAGAAAGAAAGAAAATCCGGATAGCTAGAATATGCTACATATAATCCGGAAATTCCCTGGGACGATATTTTGTGTTATCTTAATACATTTTTGTGTTAAGGATACTTACGCCTAGATTGCGCGTATGACACAATGCAGGCCCCAGGAGCTGTCAACACAATCAATTCAAGGCAAGTTAAGTCACTACCTAAAGCTAAGCTACTGCAACATTTAGAAATCACCAAATACAAGAGTCCTAGCCCTCGATATATTGGACACAACAGAGAAAAATGTCCAGAGGCGGATCATGCACGACAGAGCTCATTTAACTCAAATCAAGTTGAACACACCAGTGGCAAAATAGAGGACAGATAATAAAATAATTTCAATTCGAATCATCCACAGACCTCAGGCCAATTCAACAGGAGACGAAATTGGTAACAAATAGACTGAATCTGGATTCTTGGATGTGACATCCATTACCAACAAACTTGTTGACATGATCTCAAATATGTCAACTAATCCCGGCACTGAAGCTAATACAAGTCAAGTAAATTCTAAGGGTACTTAACCCGGGTTGAGTTAGCCTTGACGACAACTAAATCGTGTCCAAATCTGATGCACCATCACTATTTAACTCGTGTAGAGTTAATTCTGGTGAGACCTAGATCGTATCTAGATAATTGATATTTGATGACAATTTCACTCGGGTCAAGTTGAATCTCTCCAAATACAGAATACTCAAATCAGTATATGCCATTTAATTTGGTTTGAGTTGAAGCTTGTATTATAGTGTAGATATTGTTAGGTTCACCAGTTAACTCGATTCAAGTTAAATGTCCATTTCGCATTTTACAGGGTGTCATATTTTATAATTGTTAAGTTTCAATCCCGGGAATTCCGGTGACAATATTGGATTGTCTCACTTGCTCAAGATACTAGAAGCAACCCAATTTCCTGCAGATGTTGGTGCAAGGTTGATCACAAGTAACAACAAAAAATCCGAACCAATCTAAAACATTGCAAACATCAAACGCAATGCAGACAAAAACATAAAATTCCTACATTCCAACGACATGATAACTTCATGATTTGTAACATCGAATACTGCAAATGCACAAAAGAGATTGGAAGAAGGACCCATTACAACACTGGCACAAGGAACACACTGTGCAAAAGTAAATGTGTAATGCAAGACAGGGACCCCTCAGGTTGAGAATACAATAAGAACTATTGCATACCCAGAATTTCGTGAATCAAAACGGCGACAAAGCAAACCCTGAATTCTTGAAGTAAAACTGCGGCATTAGGTCTTACAAGAACAAAATGCAGATGAGCTAGAGACCAAGAAGCCGAATGGAAAGAGCTTTGAAAGCATGGAAATGGGACATATTGCAAGAATAGAAGCAGGTTTGCAAAGGTGGGCGGCGACAACAAGAAAGAGAAGACTTCGAAGTGGGAATGGAAATGGGACACCGACGCCAGCAGAGAAGCGGATTGATGGACAATTGCGGGATGGTGAGAGTGAGAATGGTATGCGAGAAGGTAAGCGAGGGAATGTACGCGGGATTTTCAAACAGTCCTCTTCAAGGCCGAATAAAAATAGGTAGGCACTTTTCACTACCGCTGGCAGCTGTAAGCATTCAATGCTGACAACGTAGAATCTTCCAATTTCACTTTCGGCTGAATAATTATGTCATTCTTTACAGCTTTTCAGCCGCACTAAGAAGGTCCTATTTCCCATAAACTATTGTTAGTAAAAGTTAAATCCATCGGCGGCTACAGAAAAAGTAATGGAAGGAATCCGAGTGCTGTACGGCTATACATGGTCAGGCCAGGTTTCTGAGGCTTAGCAAAAAGATTCAGGGTTTGATTAGGGTATAGGGTTTAGTATTAGGATAGGGTTCAGGGTCTAGGTTTTTAGGGTAAGGTATGAAAGGTCCTGGGAAACAGAAATTGCTGACCAGTCTTTGAATCCCCTTAAATTCGATGAATATGTTTTCAGCGAAATACTAAAAACCTGTCATTTTTAGTACAAGTACCCAATTCTTGGGGAATTTTTTTTTTTTTTCACATATACAAGAAAGTTTTCTAATATGGTGAACTGAAAACAAGTGGTAAAATTTTCAGAGTTTTCCACCGCGTGGACTGCAAGTTCCAACATTGAAATTCAATGAAAGCATTTTTTTGGCCCTTCGCAAACAAGGGTGCTATACTTTAGATGCCCACTTTCCTATGAAAAATGTCCAAAATGATGGTGCTTCTTTGGAATTTTTTCCTCAACAAGTTCGGTACATGCTTAAAATTTTTAGGCTTCATCTGGAATTGAGCAGCGCATAGGAAGAAAAAGCAATTGGACTGTACTTCATAAATTGCTACCCATTTTTGCAAAAAGGTTCATATAATTAATCAATTGTGAAGTATTGTCTACACTAGTTTAGAATGAGAACCTGCTAATAGGTTCAAGTATTTCAACAAATAGATTCTTCTCCTAAATAGGTTTTGGCTGAAACAAGCACAGGTTGCTAATGTCAAACGTGCAGAGTTTAGCATGGCTTTAATTTTAACAAGTTTTTCAAAATCAGAATTCTTTCGAACTAAATGCACAAATGTAACTACATAAATCAACAATTACACCATGGAGACACATTGATGAGACACAAACACAAATTCCAACCACAAGCAAAGCCCCAATAACAATAACCGTCTAGAAGCAAGTACTATGAGCTAGCAAACAAAAGCAATTCAAACACAAAAAGTGAACAAAGACGTTTTATTAGTAAGGCCTAGATCCTAACCTCCAACACATAGGAAAGCAAATAATTTTTCTTTCTTTCATATTGGACCTCAATAAAATGTACGCGTGCCTATCTTCAAGATAGTAGAGCAAAAAAAACCTATAACCAATCCATTCTTGCAACAATTTGAATTTTGTAGACCCTTTTCTGGGCCCTTTTCTAGGATGGAGGGACAAAAGAATTATACCACATTTTTATTTAATTTGTTCAAAGAGTAGATTAGTTAATACACCACATTTTGGAGTTTAGGGTGATGGTATAAGGCTAGACAAGGGCATTCAATGCGGATTGCCAAAGATTTGGGGATTGTACTATGTACATGTACAACTTTGAATGTTATGCAATTCATTAAATCAAGAATACTGTCTTAGCTCATCTAAATATGTAACTATTGAAAATACAATGATGGATATAGTTGATATTTTTTTGTTTTTTGCAATTGTGATCATGGTTACAAATTACTATAGAATTACATCAATGCATTGTGATGGGTGCATAGTGTTAGCACAAGTATCCCACACGTCCCATACATGTCACTTTTTTTAAAGAACAATTTGATGTGGAAATCTTTTCTTGTCATGTATAAAAAATTACTTATTTAAAATGTTGACAACCATGTCATCATAAGGTCCGTATAGTATTTTCACATTTTTCTTGCTTGTGAAATCCAAAAATTGATTAAATTCATTGTAAATCATGAAAAATAATGATGCCATGAGAAATCACTATAAGACAGTTAGCCAATGTCATTAGTAGTCACGACAAGTCTCAGAATTTAAAAAAAAGATATAACCATATAAATACTTCTATATAGCTTGAATTAATTCCAAAAGTCAAGAAATTGGTATATACTATATTTGAAAAGAAATGTAGAAGTGAATATTTCAAAGATTTAGATTTTATAAAGCAAGCGGGTACCAGCTATCAGGGAGAGGCAATTGCAACAAAGTAAGTAAACTAAGTCATTTATCAACACGTCCTAGTTCCCATGAACCTTGAATGGTAGGCAAAGCAAATAATTTCTCGTCCTACCTTAATACTTTATGACATAAAATCTTTTTAATAGTTGTATTCTTAAGAAATACAAAAAAATTTGGATAAAAATATCTATTTGAAGTACTTTATTGTTAAAAATATACTAAATTTAGCCCTAAAATTGATGATTTAGATCCCTTTACAGATTTTTTGCAAAAAACTTTATCTCCAACTTATTAAAGGGATGCATTGCAATAATATATATAAAGTTTTAAGAAAATTGACAACATCAAAGTAATTTATAGTTTTGAAATTTCAAAAAAGGACTCAAGTCTTGTCCTAGTAAAGTAATCCCAATGGTCCCTGTAAGTGTGTTTTGACTCATCTCCAAATTTCTCCTCTACCTTCCTTTTCTTGTGTTTAAAAAGAAATTTCTCTCCAATATCACTTATTCAAAATGTTGACAAAAATGACATCATTAGGTGTGTTGACTTCAAATAGTTGTCGCTTGTAAAATCTATAAAGTAACAGAATTCACTAAAAGTCATGAAAGTAACAATGTCATAACTTTTTGGAAGAAGTCATGAGAATTCTTCAAAAGTCATGAAAATCATAGGTATTTATGGATAAAATGGGTGTTTAGGTATAAAATGGGTGTTAAAATATAAAATGGATATGTCATATTTAGTCAGTGCTTTTTGTACAAGCCATTCTGCTGTACAAATTTGCTCCATTAAGAAGGAATGAAGTATACACTCAAACAATACTGCAAACCTCGACAATATGTTAGTATGAAATAAGTTGGAGGATCCTTAATTTATTCCTTGGAGTTTTACATAACCATAGAGGTGATTACCATGGATCTTCACAAAGCTCGATGGAAAATCCTACATGTGCAAGGATAAATCAATATTCAAAAGAATTGGATGGGAAGTGGAGAACAGTCTTCTAGGCAAAACGCAATGACAAACTTGAATGAGCAATGCATCACTACCTATCCACAATCTCATGAAAGACCATTTGCGTGACAGTTCTAATATTATTAGAGCTTGGGGTTCCTAGTTAGAAACTCAAAAATTGTCTTGAATTACTGCCACCGTCAGATCGTCTGATACTAATAGCAGTCAATTGTTTGCAGAAATTAGGATACATGTAGTTCTTTTCCAAGTGCCAATTTGTATTTGCCTCATTAAGCTCACCTTGTTTGTGCTCAAGAGAAAGAGAATGGGATAGGTTGGAGTTACCTTTTCCTGAGGCATAAGAATATTCTGCTTGGTCTTCTTTATCAATGGGAGAACTTTTTTCCTCATTTTGAAAGTGTGGAGACCCTTAGGGTCTTTGAAACATATGGACTTCAAACTCTGATCAAGCATCCTCTTTGACATGAAAAATCAAAGAATCTTATTCCTTGAGATGATTGCTAGCAATAAAAAAACACCATCTAAAACCAATATGAACTATTGATGTTTTGGTAACTCTGAGTCTCACAAGCCATGGCCTTCACAATTTTCCACCTGATGATTGACTTCAAAGAATGACCCATTCTTCAATCTTGTCGCAATTTTCTAATACAAATTGTGTTGGCAAAGCCTGTAGGAAACAAAATGAGCTCCACGCAAGTACTTTATAAGACTACCTAACTAGGTTATAAAGAAACAAGATTAAGATTAATGAAATTTGATAGGAGTAGTGCAGTAGGTCAATAGTGTACCAATTCAACATATTTTGTACAAGAGCATCATTCATGTTGGTGACTTCTTGTTTCATGAAAGGCCACATAATTGGCTTCATTTTTTGCCTCTTGATGGAGATGCTTGTGCATGTGGGTGATTCACCAAACTGCAGCTTACAAGCTTGGATATACCTGCCTGACACAACTTAGCCATTTTGAATGTTGCAAGAATTCCAAGAGCCGTACTAGAGAATCGTTGTTTCTCCTTTTGTTTTTTAATCTTTTCTCTGTGGCAAGTCAGGATGTCAAAGGAGGATTGAACAACTTCTTAGAAATGTTTACTGATATTCATGTGCCAAAGCAAGATTGATCATTTAGCTACTGATGCTTGCATCTTGAAGCACTCTAGGTTAAAGCTACAGAAAGAAGTAAAAAAAAACACACAATACATATGCATTGACCTTGTCCAGACAACATTCAATTAAGGATTTGATCATAGTTCATAAATGCAATACTCATGATTCAAGGGTCATGTAAGTTAATGCTTGGAATCCTACTTCTTCAAATTAAAGCTCACCAGAAACATTCTTAGTTATTTGATTGTTCTACCGTCCTCACTATTAATCTTTCCGTGATTCATATGAATCCACATTAAGCTTACTCAGTTACTCCCCAAATTTAATGGTCTTTCAACTAAGTAAAGAATGTTCATGGATTGTTTTGTAGGTTGAAATTAATTGGACATTGCAAAGATGGTGGGTGTTGAACAATGGCTTACATAAAAATAAAGACAGAAAAAGCTTGTTGTTTCAAAACAAAAAGCTAGAGTTAGGCGCACCTACCTAAGTTGACGGTGCGTCTACATTGAAGAGCCCGTTGCTACTGTACCTTGGAAGACTGGTAACACAAGCGTCCCAGTTTGAAGCACTGTCCAAGCACTCCATGCCTTGGAAGGTACCAATTTCCTTGTCAGTTCAGCTTAAAAGTATCAATTGTTTATATTCTTTGCTAAAAATCCTTGCTTGCAAGCACTGGAATGGTTTAAAAAAGTTAGAGGAAACAACAATTGTTTTGTATACATAACTCTTGGAATTCTTGAGAAGGGCGAAGAAAGGGTCATTGAATTTTGCATTGACACACCTGAAATCAATCAATGTATGTACTCAGAACTACGCTCACAAATAAGAAACTAAGCCACAAGCAAAGCCTTGCAACAGAGCTAACTTTTCTCCACAAAGGAGCGTGGTGCTACATAAAATTTTGCACATTCACAAGTGGAAGAATTTTGATGTCTACCGGTGGATTTGACGTCAAACTTGAGAGTGAAGGTTTCACTGTAATGCAAAATTCTACAGTGCTCAATGTTAAAATCATTCATGGCTATAGCCATAGAGATAATATCGTAGAAGTTGCTAAATTTACATATGTTGCTGAAAATGGACTCATTGGAAATCAATCAACACGCAGGCTGCAGTGCCTACAAGTGGAGAGTTGTGAATCAAAGCTCTGCAGGGTCAATCAATGTACCTACTGACAAATTCACTAAATTGAGATAGACATGAAAATTAATCTCATTGTTCCATGATTCACATATTTAAGATGATTATCTGATGTTCAATGAATAAATATTCAGCGATCTAAAATCAAATGACACTTAAGGTCATGGACAGTAATTTATAATGTCATAAATTCTTTGTGGAAGTCAATCCATGAAAAATCTTCACATGGGTGTTCAAAAAGAAAATGATCCATGTCTAGACCTTTGAAGGACCTAATTTTATCAAAAATGACCTGGAATTTGTTTTTAAAAATAAAAAAATAATCTCACATATCAATAGTCATTTTTTATATATTTTAATATGTTAGGAAGACAAAAATAGTTAGAATTATTCATATGTGCTAAGTTTGTGAAGATGATGAGGCACCGGAGAAAGAACAAAATATTTTTTTTAATGGTCAGGATGGCAAAGATCACCGTCCGTAGAAGTAACTGCAACACTGTTCTAAGCAATAAGAAAAATTCAATCATTGAATATTATGCATTCTTTAAATTTTGAAAGTAATACAGAATAAAATGATCTCAAATAATTTTATATTATCCATTTGGTCTTAGTCACACTTATTTATACTAAATGTGAATGATTTTTAATTAATCATAATTATACTATACTTTACAGGACCAAATTCATAAGAAAACTAAAAATTGAAAGTAAATGTATAGTAAGAAACTTATGGTCCTACAAATTCTAAATGGTTGATACTTGTGAAATCTATTATGATAATAGAAAACTCAATGCATTTTCACAAGTTCTGACTTCAATTATATAGGAATTTCTTTTTCACCCTCCTCCTTTAAATTACTCAGTCTGTGACTTCTACTCCCTCCGTTCCTCTAAAAAACTTGTGTTTTGACTTATTTTTTGTTTTAAACAAAACATGTGTTTGTTTATTGACTTGATTTATTATTTTAAAAAACCTATGCTTATCTCTAAAATAAAGTGTATTGCTTGGCATGTTTGGTGATATTTTCTGAGCATTTTGTGCTCATCAAATGCTAATGTTAGCAATGCAAACTTCATTTAGTGATTTTTTTTGCAAATTGTCCCTATCATGAAGCTAGAATGATCAATAGTAACAACATTAAGATTTGGTTTTCTAAAAGATAGAACAACTTGGGCAACTAGGCTAACCTGTTCTTTACATACATTCAATTGCATGGACACAATTCATATCAATCATTTTTCTATCCATTTGTGACAATAACAGAACAATTGAAATTTCAAAAGTGGATGTAAAATCCATGTTTTCTGCATTTGTAATTTGATGACTATTTAAAAATTCTGTACATACCTTCATGATAGTTCCGAGAGCTCATGATATACATTATAGTCATTTGTGAGAGCTTGAATTTCTTATAAAAAGCGGACATGGGCATGAGTGGCCTCTATAGTTAATTCTTTGAATTTTTTTCCTAATTCAATTTTTTTATTATATCAAATCAAAGAAAAATTCATATTTATGAGTGCTACTTTAACATTTCCACACAAAAAAGATCTTGTATATATTAACATGTTGAGTCTGTTCTACAAATTAATTTTTTTATAATTTACCATATTCAGTACTACGTGGTCATTTTAGAATAATGAAATGATTTATTATTTAAGCAAATAGGTTCAACAGAAATAATCATGTACCTTATTCAGTTCAAACTTTTGTATGTCACAGTTTTGGATTGAGTACAATAATAGTATACGAATATGTCATGAATTTAACATAAAGTGAGAAAATTTATTGTGTAGAACACATTAAATGAGTTGCAAAATGACAATGTTTAGTTGGTCAACCCTTTTTGGTATCCATATAGAAAGCCTAAGCCCTTACGGAATTGAAAAATGCCAATCCCAATGGTTGTAATATTAAACTTAGTACAGCGTCCAATTTAGTCCCATTCCCAATATTTTCATGGATTCTGAATCTTCATGATATTCACAACTTCTACATTTGTTTGATTATTCTTTTCATATATCAAGTCCATGTGTGGGAATACGGAAACTCTAGTAAATAGTAAATAGGATAAAACTGGGTTAGAATAGTCTAATTATTTTGAATTTGTTATTAATATCTAGAATCTAGGTTAGCTATAAAGCAATTAGAAATAGCTGATACTTGGATTGCTAAAACTCCTAAACCAAATAAATATTATGGTGATAGACGGAAGCCGTAGGACGGAAGACAAATCCAAAAAGCCTACAATTGGTAGCCTTCCGGCCTAGAGACCCTAAGACACCGTTACGGGAAAGGTCTCATACCCGTTCCCTTGGGGAACTGTCGACCGAGCGTCAGGTACTTAAGGTCTCTACTCCCATTCTTTCTCTCTCTTTCTTCTTGTACTTGTGGCGTGCGCTTAGAGAGTGAAAGAGTGGTGAATTAGGACCATGCTAGAGAGAGATTGGTGAGGTTGGTGCCGATTGCACCAGATTAGCGAGTCGATAAGCTATGGTAGGGCTGGTCCGAATGATGTCTCTGGCAATTCCTAAGGATCCGAAAGCCCGGAAGCACCTGGAGGAGGACTTAGAAATGATAGGATGCGTTGGATTGTTACGACGCCCCTGGAGTTTGAAGAATGATGAGATCATCGCGGAACTTGTAGTGGGAGTTCCGAATCAGTATCAATTGACTGTGAGAGGCCAATCCAAGTTCTAGACGGAGGATATATGGACGGAGGTATATTTGTTCCGAAAAGCCGGATTTGGGTTAGCTCCTCATAACGATAGAATCGGGCAGACTAAGTTCCGGGGTTCGACGCACAATAAGGAAGGATATAGTATTCATGATTGTATTGAGGATAGGCATAGCCGGATTCTAGAGTTTCTAATTCCGATTCTGTATCCGAAGAAGCCGACCCGGGTTACGGCCACAGTTGCGAGCACCATATTTGGAGCAATGGAAGGAAGACTGGTGAATTGGAGTAGACTTATCACAGACGTAGTCCTCAAATTAGTCACGCGTGCAACTTCCGGAAAAGCCACCCCGCTCAGTCCATATCTTTTTCACCTCTACCATCAGCAGGGGGCTTAGAACAAACCGGAGCTACATGCGTACATCCATGGAGAGGAGGTCATAAAATATGGGTTTAGGGAAGAAGTCCAATCGGATCAACCCGTCCAAAGAGAATCCAAAGAAGAGGAATCGGAGTAGCAAACCTTGACGCACAAGCGGATCAGGAGATGGAAGTCCACGAATCAGGCTACACCATGCAAGTTAGTGATTACGGATGACAAACAGCAATCGGAATATCCAAAAAATGAGTATATAAAGGAGTTTTGGGGGCGCGGACATAAGTGGGCCGACGAGTGTTGATTGATCCTCAATGAGATGGCAAAATATATCAACAGAACCATGACATTCTTGGGAGTGAATTGCCCAGAGCAGATAGCTGATGCGATCCGGAAAAGGATGGATCCAAAGACACTAAAGGTGCATGAGCTCTTCATTTGGAATCTGCAGCAAGACAAGACGGATCTCAAATACCAGGTAGCCCAGCTAGAGAGCGAGCTAGAAGTGGCGAGGACAAAGGAGGCAGACGCTTCCAACCTTGTCCAAAATCTGTCGGCTTTGGTGGCAACTCCTGCTGAGCAGGTGTTAAGAGCTTGGCTTTTCACCGACAAACTCATGGACAAAGCTCACGGACAAAGCT
Organism: Neckera pumila; assembly: GCA_963969595.1. Classification (NCBI taxonomy): domain Eukaryota; kingdom Viridiplantae; phylum Streptophyta; class Bryopsida; order Hypnales; family Neckeraceae; genus Neckera; species Neckera pumila. The sequence continues at coordinate 7,679,767 of OZ018418.1, forward strand.
CACCCTTCTGGACCGAATGCGCTAAGGGTGCTCATCAATTACCAAGCTCGAATGGAGAAAGTGTTGGCGGAGATGTGGCATCTGCTGGGGCAACTTGATCTGGGCAGGGAGATGGATTATGAGGGTTTCCCGGAGGTCGTGGATGCCCAAAATTACTTGTAGACTCCGGCCAGAGAAGTCGTATCGGAGGAGAATTCGGTAAGGGGACATGATATGCTGATTGATGACACCAGTATGCCCCTGATGGTTGGAAAGGAGGGAATCGGAGTGTCTGTTCCGGCGAGGACGGGAACAACTGTTGTGACAGTGCCGGAAGCTTCAACACTGGAAAAGGCAAGAGACTTGATTCCAAAAACAAGGCTTTCTTCTTTCCTAGGTGAGCCGGCCCGACCAGCTCGAGCTGCACTCTTTGCTACACCGCAGTCCGTGGTTCGTTGTAGCTTAGCCGGACCTTTTGGGGCCATCAAGAATCTAGCTCAGAGCTATCCAAAGAAGTTCACTCACATGCAGCAGGCTTCTTCGTCCAAGGGCAATAAGTTTCCGTTGGAGATCTCGGATGACAAGGAGGAAGAATATGAGACTGGAAGGGAGTCGGAGGACAAGGCCACTCCACCTCAAGGGTGCACGATCATCACTTGGGCACAGACCAAGAGCACGCCGGTGAAGTCATCACCAACTAAGGCAGGGAGCAACATGAAGAAATTGAGGAGGAAGTAGTTAGTTTGGTAGGTTTTTGTGTTTGATTTTTGAATTCGTTCCACCTTGGGTTTTTTCGGAGGTGGGACCCAGTTCCGAATTCTTAGGAGTCTGCTGGTTTGGATTTTCAGTTATCTCAGATGTTAGTTTGATTGGCCACTCTGATTTTTGGGTGTGCCTTTTTTGCTTTTTTGCTTTGTTGTTGGATTTGTAAGGGAGGGCAGGCTTGTTGCCCTCTCATTCCATTCCAGTCCATTAGAGTCCATTATTTCTTATGTTCTTTTTCTTTCTTTAATTTGAGACCACTTGTGGATATTTCTGGATCCGGCTACGTGCATGAGTAAGAGTATTTGCAAGAGTGTTGAGGTGTGAGGAAGATGGATGATAAGCGACCGCCAACGGAATATTCCCCACCACCGGAAGGCCTGCCAACTGTCGGATCAATCTGAGAGTCTCAAACATAAGCTTCACTACCGATTCCGGGGGCTTGATCTGTCATTGTAGTGAAGGAGTAGAAAGTGGATTCTGAGTGACTTGTTTTCCAAAAAGATCATTCGGAGAGCTACGAGGATTACTATTTGTCTCTTCCCTGCCACAAATTTGGAAGAGAGTTGTTTGTGTATTTGTGTGTATGTGAGTGTTTGAACTACGAGTGGTGAGTCCCTACCCCTCTAAAAGACCAAAAATGGCCCCCCTGACGGTAAAACAGGGGTATAGAAAACCAGAATTTCAATTGAGAGTATCCAGATTCCGGACAAGGACGGATCCGGATTGGATTCCGGAAGATAGTGTTATCCGAAAGGAGAAAGAATAAAGTAATTGAGTTACGGATTGCTTGGGGTTTTGGTTTGGAGAGACCTCTAGATAGCCTTAGTTTGCAATAAACACCTAGAATTCCCTGGGACGATATTTTGTATTATCTTAGCACATTTTTGTGTTAAGGATATTTACGCCTGGACTATGCATACAACACTTTTGGCGCCGCTGTCGGGGATTGTGATAGATCATTGTTAATGAAAATCATCCTTTTTGGTATAGTATTCATGAACTACTGAAAGCATTTTTTGCATGAATTTCCAAAATTCCAAAAATGAACATTTGTACAAACTATTGTAAATTCAAGGCCAGCTTTTTTTCCATGAAATTTCAAGGATGAACAAGTTTACTTTTGATCTATAGTTATGCAAATTTTTTTAACATTATAACATACTTAGTCTAACATCCTTAGTTCGCATCAACATTTATAGAGTTAAAGTCAAAAAACTATGATTTGAATGACTTACAAGAATCCACAATTATAGAGCTTCATAGTTAAGGTACATAAAATAGTGACATTAGGTTGCCCTACACTAATTTCTCGATAGTCCACATTATAGAAATATTCACTGCTTTTATACAACAATGCATTTAATTTAGAGTCATGGATATTGCATAGATTATAAATATTCATTGCTTTTGCACAACAATGCATTCAATTCAGAGCCATATGAATTGTTAGATTAGAAACATTCATTACTTTTGTACAAGAATGCATTCAATTTAGAGCCATGTGTATCATATAGATTTTTGCATCGTTCAAGGCTTTGTTCAAAGAGTGGCATGCGCCTTTAAGGTCGGACCACCCATTTCCAAGTAGGAACCAATTCCCAACCGGTAGTGCACCTATTTCCAATCAAGGCATGTAATATGTTTTTTACTCTTTTTTAAGGTTGGAACTAGTAAGATTATGACCAGGGTTATCACACTGAACAAGTCACCCGCCTGCTTGCCCGTCCGGTTTGCTCGTCTGGTTTGCGTGTCTAGTGTAGGTTCCGCCCGTCCGATGTAGTCAACATATAGTTGACTTTATCCTTAAGTCCCTGCCCCATCTTTAAGTCCCCGCCCTTAAGTCCCTGCCCAGTCCTTTAAATCCACGCCCAGTCCTTTAAATCCACGCCCAGTCTTTAAGTCCCCGCCTAGTTGCCCAGCTCCATGGTTTCAATTTCTGTGCAAACCCGTCTGGTCCAATTTGCCCGTCCATCCGGGATGTCTAGTGACCTTGGAATGCCCAATGTGACAACCCTAATCATGACACATGTTCTAAAGTATGCAAAAATAACAAGAAAGTAGGTAGTAGGAAGCTAGTTCTTGAGTGATCAGAATTGGAAGAGTCTAGTGATTGGGAATTGGTTTGGAATCCTTTTTGGCTCCCAAAATTCACAAAAATTTCAATTTTGCAAAAAAAGTTCTGAAAATTTTGCAATCTTAATAGTGAAGACCAGACGGGTTTGCTTGATTGTGTGAAGGATGGCAAGACGGTGGACCCGAGCTTGAGTTTTAGCTCGTGATTGTTTAAAGTACCAAATGGAGTGAGATCAATCGAGTTTCAATACTGCTTGATTCTAGGGTTTGCTTTCTTGCTGCAGGTTCTATTTTCTGTTGTGATTGTTGCAATTCTCCTTCTTCTTTGTTATAATTTGGTTCGTGCAATTTGCCTCAGTCAAATTGATGTTTAAAATAGCTTGAGAGCATGTTGAGGCTTGCATTTGTAAAAAGAGTAATTTGAGTTCAATTTAACAATTATTTCCTTCTTCATGATGTGTAGAATCACAGTTTCTGTGGATTTCCAGTCAGTGGAGTTTATGCATGTCGTACGTGCAATCTAGGCGTAAGTATCCTTAACACAAAAATGTGCCAAGATAACACGAAATATCGTCCCAGGGAATTTCCGGTTTCTATGTAGCATATTCTAGGTATCCGGCTTTTCTATCTTTCTTTCTTCTCACCTACTCAACCTTTTTCGGATCCTTTCACAATCCGGACCACAAACTATCCGGAATCTGGTTTACGTCTCTTCTTCCAATCCGGTTTTCAATACCTCTGTTTTACCTTTAGAGGGTCCACTAGTTGATCTTTTGAGGGGGTAGGGACTTCACTACTCTTGTTCTCCTACAATTCTAACAAACACGAACAACAACACCCAAGTATTCAAAACGTTGTAGCAAGACAAAAAATCCGGATCCTCACAACTTCCGGATGGCAACTCCGGACAGCAGGTTACTCAAGAATACTTCACTCTCCCTTACTACAACGACAGATCTCAAAATCCGGAATAATTTATAGGGGTGTGATCTTTCTAGAGGTTAGATGAATCCTAAGGTTGGCAGATCTTCCGGACAGGTGGGGGCTTCCTTGGGCGAGCGCTTACCTCCGCACGGCTTGACAACCGGACTCGCTTCCCCACTACTCTATGGTCCGGACTACTCTTCTGGTAGTTTAAAGACACTGTGCGCAACTCCTAAATCAACAATCCAACAACATTACAATAGCACACTCTTGACTCAGACCGTATTCTACTAAATCCGGATTCCTCCTCACCCGTCCTTTCCTTCCAACACCCAGACCACAGGTCAACACAATCCGGATACACTGATAAAGCCAAAACTGCATACCCGAGGGCTTAGATTTTAAAAAGGGAATGAAATACAATTGAATATCAACTAGGAGGGAATGAGGGGCAACTAACTTGCATGCCTTTAAAAACCCAAAACAAAACCAAAGTCAACACCCTAAAAGTGAAAAAGGGCTCCCCACAAACCGGGGCAACCACACAAACACACCAAGGAAATTCCGAATAAACCAGGAAGTCCTTATCCCTACGTTTCCGAAAATCGGGCCCATGCTTGGAATCCGATTCCGGGATAAAACTGTCCAAATTCTAATCCATCTCTACAAGTAGTCCCCTTCTAACTACTTGGCCACCCGAGATTTCTTTGAACTCCCGGCTCCCTGCTTGGCTGTCGGCTTACCAGGACCCTTTGCTGGCGTCATTTTTGCTGCTCAAGGCGGATTTTGACGGGTCGCAGGAGATGTCTCGTCCTCCTCTGTATCTTCCTCAGATTCCGAGCCTGACTCAAACTCTCCAGACTCGGAATCTTCAATCTGTTGCTTCACTGGCTTCTTGCTTTCCGGTTTCCGCTTCTCCAACTTCCGGAGTTTTAGTTGCCTCTCAGGTCCCACCATCTCAAGTTCTTCATCCGTATCCGAGATTTCAGCCTCCACTATTTCCGTCCTCTTATTCAGCCGGGTTTCCGGCTTGGATTCCGGTTTCGTCTCTGGAGCCGGATCTCCTAAGTCAATCAATTGCGTACCCTGTGCTGGTGACTGTTCCGACATATGAGGGAATCTCTCCGGGTGCTCTCTTGCCGAATTGATCGTCCCCAAACCTTCTAACAGATCTCTCCGGATCGGCAACCTCTGCCCAGCTTTTCCGGATTCCGACGGAGACTGTGAGAAAGGGGCAAAAGTATTTACCGTGCTCCACTTTGGAAATGACTTGGGGGAGGCATCCTAGGCATTTTAAACAAGGACTTCAAGCCTGGATCTTCTTGTGTTCCAGAAGTTCCGGCTCCATGCTTGCCTAGGGACTCCATGAAGATATCTGGAAGTAACCCAAAGTCGTCCTTGGCCACATCCAAGTGTCCCAGCAGCTGCCTCATATCGTCCAAAACGATCTTCATCTTGGCCAAAAATATCGACCAGGACCTACAGCACTCTGGATCCGGTAACAATGCCGTCGTTCTCGAGTTTCTTTGTGTAAAGCGCGGACCGGATGATTTGATGTTCCGGTTCTTCTATCAATAGCTTCAAATCCCTGACTAGCTTCAGGGCATCCGTCTCCTTCTTCCGGGCTGAGATTGATTGCCCCTCCGTCCAGTAGAACTTGTTCTTGTAGTGATCTCGCTCCGCCTTAAGCACCTCGATCTGCTTGTCCTTCTCTTGGAGTAGTGCCGGATCAAGTCTCTTCCAGAGTTCGTTGAAGATCTGATCCGTCTCAACATTTAACTCCCTGGCGATGCCCGTGATGACCTCTGCCATCTCGGCGTGCCTCTTCCGGCACTGCACCATCCATCAGGTTCCAGCCTCATAGAAGTCGGACACATCGGAAGATTCCGGTGATGGCTAGGTGAGGGACGGATTCGGTTCCGGCACGTCCAGACTCGTTCTTCGTGCGTCCGGATTGGTGGTCTTCTGTTGCTTCTTCTTCTCCAGCGGCTTTGGTTCCGGATCCTCCTCTTCCTCTTCTTTTTCTAGTGCCGCTTCTTCCGTCGGCTTCAACTCTTCTGTGAATTCGTATTTCAGGATCTGCATTCCGGTCTCATAAGCAACTTGTTCATGCGGGGTTATGAAATCAAAATGATGATACATGTGGAACAAGTAAGTACTGAGTGGACTCTGCTTGGCCTTGTCGATAGCCACCGCCATCTTCTTGACCTTCTGGTGGATTATGGTCGCCTAGTTCACAACCCGGCCTTCGAGTGCTCCGAAAATCGTATTCGCCACCGTAACCGTAACCCTGGTTGGCTTTTCCGGATAGACAATGGGAATCAAGAAATTCAGTACTTGTCTATGGCGCTCATCGATACAGTCACTAACGGTGAAACCCTCCTTATGGTGCGGCGGTTTCTTGAACTTGTCTTCATAAAACTTATCCGTCCGGATCGCATTTCCGGATCCAAACTGCTTCAACCAGTAAGTTTCTACCCACATCCCTTCCGTCCAACATGCCAACCGACCCCTTGGCGTCGGCTCGAACTGGTTTGGCGTCCCCATAACCAACTCACGAAGAAAATCTTCACTCCTAACTGTCCAGGGTTGCCAAATGAACCCGATACACCCTAGTTTGAAGAGATCTTCCTCTAACTCTAAGCACCCAACGGAGTCCGACGGAATGATTGGGTACAGGAGTTTGACAGAAAAAATAGTCTTCTGTCCCTGCGCCGATGATCCCGCCATCTTCTTGTCCTACAATTTGGTGCAATTAGCACCTTCCTTTCCTTCTCTCCCTATCCGGCCTAACTCACCACTCTTTCACTCTTCTAAAAGAAACGCGCTCTAAAACTTGTAAGCACACACACCTCCTCGAGTGAAAGAAAGAGGGAGAAAAACAAAAGGCCCATCTGCTTAAGTACCCGGCCAGTGACCGACACCCGTTGGTTCGGCCATTTAAAGCGCCGCCATTTGCAAACGGATCCCTAGTTTTCATAGGCCGGACCCCTAGTTCGTAGGTTGCCTGAATCCGGATCCCATTCCGGTTTCCGGATTCCGACTAAAGTTCGTTTCTTACCTATTCTACAAGTTTGTGCAAGCCGGAATTTCCTAACTACCTAGTTTCTACTAAATGTTCCAGTTTGCGGCTTCACTACTACAAATTTTTGAAAATATTTACGGAATTGATCTTAAACTAGTCCGGATTTCTAAATATTGACATTGCGTGTTCCCACAATGCATGAAGGTCTTGTTTTCAATATCGTGGAGCTAGTCTGTGGAGAAGCTGAACGCATTGAGTGGTAAGGAAATCCTCCCAGCTGGTGTTTTTGACATGGCAATAGCCATTTAGGCATGTTTAAACTGAATTCACTTGAAGCCAATTTAACTCGACTCAAGTTTAACTCGATACACCCCAAAATAAAGTGAATGACCCGGAGACATTTAACTTGAGACAAGATAAGAGACTCAAAGTACAAGAAGATTTAACTCGACCCAAGTTAAAACCAAAACCAAAGGCCCACAAACCACCTAGATGGTCGCACCTCCTAGACCAACCAATACGACAGTGATCTAATAAAATATTAACTCGGCCCGAGTTAAAAACAACAAGAAGAAATACGACAGACTATAGCACAGATACAACTAAAATGGAAACATGCAAAGCAGAGCTTCACAAAAAGAGGAATAGAAAAGAAAGTTTAAACCGTTCCGTTTTAAATACCACAAACTCTAAAAAACAGAGAACCCGATGGATAGTTGCAAGCTAAGCTTAACTCAAACCGAGTTAAATTCATCAAGTTAAAGTAGTCCTAGAGGATAGAAGCACAAGGAGCTGACAAAAAAAGAACCCTTTGTTTCACTTGGTCCGAGTTAAAAGAAGCCGCCAAGGGAGAAGATTTTAGTACTATCAAGGCAAAAGGGTATGAAAGACAATGAATAGAATTCTCCTTGTTTTAACTTGGTTCGAGTTAACATGTTTTCACGTCCTGGACTTGCAAAGATGAAGAGGCAAATACAAGAACTAGAAGTATATCTGAAGCGCTTCTAGATTCTAGAGGAGGATAGAGACAAGTACGGCAAGCCCGACATGCTGTGGAAGTCGATCACTGAATACTTGCACTTGTTCCCATGAACTCTAACCTATCCTTTAGGACAAAGACAAGAAGGTCAAGGACAACCTGCTGGTCATACTTACGGAGGTTGTAAGAGAGCTCACGACCAGGCCGAACAGGTTAATATTCGTTTGCTGCAGGACGTAGGATCTAGAACAATTGGAGGAGTATATCTTCTTGTACGTAGTGAACAGCAGGCAAATAAAATTCAGTGTCTCTGATTACTACAGGACACTCAAAGGGACAAACTACCAGGGATTGCAAAAGAAGATTGAGCAGTATATGCACGAGAAGAGGTGGAAGGCAAAAGATGGGAGCCAACTAACATCCGTAACTCTTGCGTCAAGAGTAAATGCATTAATCAAGGGGTTTGACCACATGAAGATGGAATTGCAGAACAAATGCCAGAGGATGCAACGCATGTCATTGACTAGAGATTACAGCAGTCAAGGAGGAAGCCAAAGATCCCTCGTTGTGGTGACCTCGAAGACTGGTAGAAGCCACACTTGCATGAAGCAAACGGATCGCTTCGGCAGAGGAGAACCATCAAAGACCCCACCACCTGCACTGAAAGGAAAGGGGAAGATATCCACTTCAAAGAACCTCCTAGTGCTTGAGAGTAGCATGGCCTTAGAGCTTGTAGACATTCCGCAAGACCTCGGCGGAAACGTGAAGGAGATCAATTACGAGGAAGCATGCAAACACTTTGAAGAGTACTAGTTGATATGCAAAGGGTTGTACATACCAAAGACTGGGCACAAGTTTGAGATTTCAATTAATCAGTTGGAGACGCCACCAGAAACACTCAACATCTAAGTGTTAGAAGAACAAGGTGTGGACAAAACACTGAACTACCTCATCAACATGCCTAATCCTGACAAGAAGATGACGCTTTGTGCATATCCGCAGCTTGTCAAGGCGAAGCCTGAAAAATTTGAGGAAGTTTAGGCTGAGAAGTTCTGGATGGTAAATGGTCAGCACTGTATAGAGACGTCGAAGAAAATGCAGAAAACGGATAAGATTCCCAACGATAAGAAGGCTAAGATTCTCAAATGGGAGTACTTTGTTGTGTGGAACAAAGACGACAGCCTAATCAAGAAAGTTTTGGCCTATTATAATCGAGTGAACCATTATGACAACTTCATGCCAACCTGGTCCACCAACATCTTGGCATCCAAGTTCGTCTAGACAAGTATGGATCTCCACCGCCACCAAGAGAGCCTACAGCGCTGGGGAAGGTAGTAACACCGGCAAAGAAGTCCAAGGTTGACGGCAACAACCAGAGGCTGTTCGCAGTAAGTCCACTACCTTTAACTCGTCCCGAGTTCACTCGTAATTCCATTGTCGTCAATTCATTCCATAGCTTAATTTGCATCAAGTTAAGACCCATTGCTGACAAGAGGTGTTTGTTGGAACTAGATGTGCAAGAGTTCAAGAACGCAATCAAGCTAAGGTGCGCAATGATCAACATTAAAAAGAACCAGGAATATTTGAGCAAGAAGAACCAGAGGGATTTTGACATCCACAATGAGATCAAGCTAATTATAGCTTAGCAGGACGTCTACGACCTATAGGCGGAGGTCATCTCTAGCCATGCTCAGGGAGAGCTTATCAATCCAGATTCGCTTATGAAGTTTGAGTATTGTAAAGGCTGGGACTTGACAAAGGATGGCGTGATGACTCGTGAGTTCTTCAAGTGGATTGGGAATTGCACTCAAGATGATTTGAGCAGGCTCGCCTTGCATATCCTTCATTGGTCTCCTCGGAGGACTGTAGGACACCGAAAAGTTGTCATGAGGGCATCAAAGTCTATCCTTCTTGACTACTACACTGCAGAGGACTGGCTTGAGAGGATGAAGAGGAAGGCTACTGTAAGGATACAGCTACATTACCTGGATTCAAAGCTGAAGCTCTTTGACAACAAGGGAAATCCAAGGAAGAATGCACGAAAGACCTTCAAGCGAGACTACAGCGTGAACAAGGCCACAAAGAACACGCTACTCATTGCTCCAAAAGAACACTTCTTCTCTCAAGTGAAGATGCCTTCAAACAAGAAGAAGACACTTGAGGAATTGTCAATTACAATCAAGGAGTTCTTCAAGGTCTTCTTGGAGAGCAAGGGCAAATTCGTGTAGCCTGAAGCCAGGGCGTTCTTCAGGCCCTACGACATGGACGATGACGAGCTCGGCAAGTGGGACGCTGCTGTATGGGATGAGTCCATACAAACTAGAATCAAGCTGGCGGTCATCGACTTCAGGAGTATTTTGGGAGTTATAAACAAGGGCGCCAATGCTTTGTACTATGAGAATTTTATGAGCATTTTGGAGGAGGATGTCGAGGTGGAGCTCACGGACCCGGAGATCTAGCTGTGGATTGCTGGTGAGAAGGATGTGGAGGTCAACTTGCGGAGTTTCATCAAGACATCCGATTTTGGCAAGTCGTATTCAATTGGCTACACGGATTATTTGCCATCCGCATTTGAGCGGATTGGGGACGTCCCCAAGAGGAGCTCCAAAGCAAAGGATCCGGTCCAACTGCTGTTTCTGGTGAACAATGGGGCAACGGTGAAGACCCGCCAGATTCCGAAATCATTCACGTTGCCTCCAAAATCTCATTACAATACGAAGAGGCACAATGTGGAGGTGGAGTATTGAATACATGACACGGAGCTCAACATGGAGTTTTACTTGAGCGTCCTACAACTGTTTGTGTCATCGAGAGACATGGTGCTCATATATTTCGCGGGAGGGAAGATGATATCTGCTGCGTGGGTGAGTTCAACTTCAATTGTAAACGCTGATAGTTTAGAAGTCTGAACCCCTTTTCTTTAACTTGGGTTGAGTTGATTCAGGTCTGTTGGGAGGTCTCTTGGAACTCTAACGGTCATGTACTCTTCTTTAACTTGTTTTGAGTTGATAAAGCTATTCTAACTGCTCTTTGGGTTTGTCTTGTAGATGCTATCGTTGGACCACTTCTTTGTTGGCGAGAGCAAGAAGAAAGAAGACTTCTTTAAATTGTGCTTGGAGTCAGAGAGTATGGACAAAGATGATTTCCTTGAGTTGGTGTATTTTGTGGAAGAGCACAAAGATGATAAAAGTAAAGGGAAAGGAGTGTCCACCTCAAAGGCTAAGGAGGCGTCCAGATCCAAGACAGGAAAAGAACTAGCCAATGACAACTGCATCGAGATTTATGGAGGATTTGAGATTTTTGTTATTGTGAACCTTGGTGCGGACACTGATGAAGTGTTGGACTTGACACCGAGAGTAGTTGGCAAGTCAACGCATGTCCCTAAGAGTAGTGACATGCAGGGATCATCTAGCTTGTCTGCCAGACATAATGTTACTCGTAAGTGTTGTGCGCGTGAGGCATTGAGGAGGAAGCCTGATCCACCAGCGGCTGCTCCATTCTCGTAGCAGTGGATAATGGACTTCATTGAGAAAAACAATGAAAATCAGGCTAGGACTTGTCAAGAAGATCGTGAGGCACAGAGGAAAGAAAACAAGCAGGGTTGTCAGGAAATAAGAACATGATCAAGGAGTTGATGCAGAGTATTCCCGAAATTGCATCAAAGGTGGCAATGACGGTAGTGGAAATGATGTTCAATGCGAGGCCGTTGATGTCGCTGGATCTAGCTGTAGGAACTCCTCAACTCATGATTGCAAATCATCCCCAAGGGTCGGCCGATAGTGCCAAGCAATCTCATATAGGGTCAGATATCCTCACTGGAGTGCCGTCAACATCACAGAACTTGCTGACCCAGGCGTCCCTGAGTTCTGCTCCGAACCAGGTCGAGTCCACCTGGGATCCTGACAACATGGAGGTGGAGGCAATTCAGCAGGGCACGATGAAAGATGATGCTGCCCCGGCGTCTAGCGTTGCTCTATGAATTGCCACCAAGGAATCATAGGACATGGATCCAATTTTGCAGGTCGTGGAGCAAGATTCCGCTGCCCCAAAGACTGGTAGCAATCAGCTATCTGAAGTCGTTGCCATGCAGGGTGTAACACAGATGGATCCTATTCGGGAAGGCATGGATGTGGAGGACGTTGCCCCGGATGCTAGCACCGACACCATCCCAGCAGATGTTGTTGTGCACAAAGTAGAGGTTGAGCAATCACAGGGGCCTATAATTGAGGATCCTCCATGTTGTTTCCTGTGACTCTCTAAGCCCCTTCTTCAACTTGACTCGAGTTGAATCTCCTTTACTTTTTTGTGGACTTTAGAGAGCATTTGTAGGGCAGACAGGCTCGGTTTCCTAGTGTAAATATAATGTATCATTTCATCTCTCAGAGATATTTTGTAAAATATAAGATTCCTTACATATCATTCCCTGGCTTGATTCTTCACAGTCACAAGCTCCAGCATTGTTGAAAACATTGCTCTGCGTATTGCCTGCAATGCTCAGAATGTTGCTCAGGATACTACCCTTGCATGTGTCAAAAGATGAGTATATTGCTTTTGTAGATGATCCGGTGTTGGAGATTTGTCCGCCATGTCTTGAGGAGGAGACACGGGGGGGGCCTTTAGTATATCTAATTCAAACTACGTGCAACCAAAACTTTGTACCCCTATATTATATCCTAAAATTTAAATAAATGAAAACAAAAAAAATATGAATATATTTTTCTAATTTGAAAGTTTATGTTTTGAATTATTTATATTTTTATTTGCTAATGATAATTAGTTACAAATTTTTGAAGTAAATAGATACATTGCAGAACTAAAAAATAACTTTCACACCCCTATATTACATCCTAAAAAATTGTCTAAAAAATGAACAAAAAATTCCTAAAATAACCCTCTATTGAAAGCTCATTTTGAATTGAATATTGATGCAACGGTCATCTAAATGTGCTCTCTATAAATAAGCCATTTTAGATTCATTTTCAACCTCTTCTAGAAATCATTCCATATTTCATTTGAATTGGAAATTTTGGCAATAGAAACCTATAGTCATTACCAAACAATGCTCATAATTTTAGGTTGAAATTATAGTTTATTAGAAACCACTTCTTCACACGTGGTTTGTAGTAGTAGAACCAAGTGCCGTCTTTGAGGGAGGAGAAAGTCAAGGATGTTGTTGATGGGAAAGACGTCGAGTTACCAAAGGACGATCTCGAGGATGCTCTGATGGACATAGAGATTTTTCCATCAGATTGCCAAGTGGAGACGAGTATATCATGCCCAATTTCTTTGGTTGAGGATGCGGTACGTTCACTGTGATGTATGTTGTAGTGTCTTTTGCTGTTGTTGTCTGTGTGTCCTTTTTTTTATTGATACTTTATCCTACCCTTGGTGGATGAGGTTGAATGTTCTTATAGCTCGGCTGTAGTACTCAATTCAATGTCAAAAGCGCATCTGTTTAATTTGCACTTTGTATATTTTTTTTATGAGCAAAATAGCTGTGAGAGACCACGTATGGCGGAATGCCACATTCTTCCTCCATTCACATCCAGGGTGGCAGAGAAGTGGCTCAACGTCATCTTGGATCTCAATGGAGTTCTCTGCGTGTGTGACAATGTGAGGTACCACCTGAAGGAAGGGAGATTGTGCACTTCCGGTGAGGTAGTCCCTAATATATAGAGCATGCGACCTTGAAAATCAAAAGAGTCACTTGTCGGCCCCACTTTAGGAGGATCTTGCGAGCAGAGTTGTCTTCCCCAACATCGCGATGGGTGCGACAACTAGATGTCACACAACGTCCAGTAGACCCCTTGCGACATCCAATAAGGTCAAAATTACCTTTGACTTTCCTAAAAGTTATCCCCCTTTGACTTATGCCACCTGGACGCCATGTGGCATCCGCGTGGCACATTTTGAGGCGCATGCGTATGTGGCGAGTGCGGTTTTAAGGCAAATGCGGATTTAGCAACCTTGGATAGGCGACTATGCATATGAGGCGACCGCAAATAAGAAGAATACTGATAGCCGATTGTTGTTTGGGCGATCGCGCATGTGGGGCTGGGTAGGCGATCGCGTGTCGGAGCGAACAAACCTTGGGCAATTGCGGGTGGATAAAGGTAACTCAAAGTCACCCATTGAAACCCCCACTTGCCCTCCCAGGACCCAAGATCGCTTTTCCGCAACCTAATGTCGCCTTCTATTACACAAAGTCGCCCAATTTAGACCTGCATTCGCCTACCCGGTTCCCGAGGTTGCCCTCCTTGTACCTGAATTTGTGCGTCCGGACCCAAAGTCACCTGTCAAACCCGGGGTCGCTTGTGATGGACCCGCACACGCCTAGTTGATCCAAATTCGCCTTACGCGCGGTCGCTTCATTTGCACGTGCCCTGCGTAACCCCGAGCTTGCACCGCCTATAAGTTTACTTGCCCATGCGGCATTTGACAACTTTTTCAACGTTAAGGCTTCCGATCTTGCATCCTTATGTGGCTGCATGCGTTACCTTCAAGTTGAATATTCACTACTTCTTGAGTTCTTTCACGCCACTTGTTACCACAAATATCGTTTCTCCAACAAATCCAATGATTGCTGCAAGAAACAGTGATAGGTCAGTTCCTCTTCTACACACTTCACAGAACACTCTTGGTGTTGTCAAGAAGGGTTTCAAAGATAAGGGCCGGAAGCGCAGAGGCACCACTCACCAAAAGCAATGGCACGTGCTGAATAGTGCGGACCACCTGGCTTTTAAAGGCTGGAACAAAGAGGAAGGGCCCTGGACAATGCAAATCTGCGAAGATTACATTGAATGGTGCCACATCAGAAAGTTCTTTCCAGCATGGCGCCATCATTACAACCAGAACATCAATAAGGCAAACTTGAAGTACTGTGAAAGTCCAGCTTTTTTTCAAAGATGCATGGAATTGTACCAAGTTCTCTAGAAAATCCCTTTTATAGAGAGGAATGAAGTCCCTCTATTCATTGCTAGAGGAGCATACGCTGATGTGGCCTTGAATAAAGAGGTTGATTGGTGCACAATAAAAGAAAGTCTGTATGTAGCACGTCCAGAAGTTGGTGTCATACCAAAAGGGGTCTTGACATTAGCAGAGGGCAATTAGGCCCCATTTGTAGTGATTATTGAAACACTGAAACGCTTGAAGTCCACACTGAGGAATTAGAGGTGGATGAAGATTCCAATGGCACGCAAGCCCCAAGAGTGGTACAAGTTAGGGAGCAACTTGTCGCGCCCACCGAGGTTCAAGTTCAAAATGTTGATGCTGCTTCATCATCACGGGGATGGAGAATAAAACATCTCCTAAAGGTGCGGCACTCCACCAGTCGAATTGGACTTGTATCACCTTCAACAACTGTTTTGTAACCATCATTGGCACCACCAAGTGCAAGCAACGTTTTTGACTTTGGCCCCAACGACAACACGCCTATGGAAGCAGTTGTTCGTGCTCCCATTTCTCAGTAAGAAGCAGCTGTCGCTCACAACACTATAGCTCTATGTAAGGCCCTTGATCTCTTGAAGGCCAAAGACACAAGAATTGCTTCATTGCAATTGGATATCAAGAAACTGTGATCTAATTGCAATCAAAAAAATGCTCTCATTTCTTAGCAGTCCAAAGAATTGCAACGCCTCCGAGAGAAGGAGCATGAGACGTTGACTTTGTTGGACATGGACGATGCCTTTGTTGAGTATGATCCACATCAATTGGACAAGGTTGTAGGGGACCTCACAAGCGACATCTTTTACCATTCACGTTCTACCAAGCGTACCAAGCGTTCTTCACTTCTTCCAAACACGCCTCTTGCTACCATCACGGAAGACAATACCGCTGCCATGAGTGATCAACTCCAAGGGACCCAGGATTCACTTTCATTTCTTACAATTCCACATTCCGTACTATCCGTGAAGAAACTGGGTCTTCAAGAGGAAAACAATACACTCACTACACAATTGGCACAATTGGCGGCCACATATTATCATTGGAAAGTCGCGTGCATTCTTTTGGTGGATAGATCACAACAAATTGCTCAAGAGTTGGATGAAGTTTTGAAGAACTTTATTGCAAATGCCCCGAAATGGGAGAATAGACTCACATCTTGGGCATTGCTCCAAAACATATTTCCCACTGACATGCCCACGTTGGAGTTGCCT
Source organism: Neckera pumila (assembly GCA_963969595.1). Lineage (NCBI taxonomy): Eukaryota > Viridiplantae > Streptophyta > Bryopsida > Hypnales > Neckeraceae > Neckera > Neckera pumila. The sequence continues at coordinate 7,695,668 of OZ018418.1, forward strand.
AGAAAGACTATTGTAAATTGGAAAGAAATGGGTTGGGACCATGAGAATCAAAAGTCTAGCCACTTGATAGAAGATGAACAACAGCTTTTGTAGGCAAAGATTGCACCTTTTGTCTTGAACCACACCAAATGCCTCATATGTCTAGACCCATTTGGCTCCAAAGGAGGATAAGCACTTGGATCTCGTAAACACATGTACCATCCGCAATGTCTCATCACACAATGTTTGATTAGACGACGTTGCATGATATGTTCAGCACCATTCCATGATCGGTTGTATGCTTTATTCAACTTGATGACTTACATGCCACCTTCCTGGGAGTATAGTCTTGATACAATGATAGATTCTAAACTCTAGGAGCGAGACTTGCTTTGGAGTTGGCGACAAGGGCTACATGATCAAGAACCTAGAAATTTGAGCTTCCAATTGAATTGGGAGACAGATCCCAAAGAAATTGCGGCAGTTGCATCGAGGCTGAATTCTTCATCCTCACTTCAATCATTCTTTCAAATTGGCACTCATAGGCCTCAAGGGATTAATGTTTTCTTTTGAAATAATCACATAAAATAAGTGATGCGGAAAACAAATCTTACAACAACATCTACTGACTGACATATGGATTTCTGAATTGGATACACTCAATAGTTTGCAAGCAAACAAATCCAGTCACATTGCAATCTAATATAGTAGAGAGTTTCCAAAACAAAATTAAACTTCAAGATTTTGTACATGAAATTGGGCAGACTGCAAACACAATATTAGATTCATTTATGACATTGCATATGATAAGAAGTATTTCTATAGATTCATATACCATATTACAAAAATAGAGGCAAAAAACAGGGCCAACATTTTCATTCCTTCCATGTGCTACCCTCACCATAAGAATTTGTACACTCCTTCTATAGAGGCAAGTTGCGGAAAACTGCTTCGGGGGGCTTCATGCACCATGGTGCAGCCATTAGGGAGTTTGTCACCTCAATGCATTTTTGTCTCTTCTTTGGATCAGGGTTCACAAGTTGACCTAACTTATAAGCAAAGAACCTAGATCCGTCGGCATTCCTGAATAGGTCCAAGTCCAAGTCAGTCATATCTCCAATCCTCATCCATTTTGTCAACTTCCCAATAGAATAGGAGTCCGAGTGCTACGTATATTTCTGTGTTGATTGCATAATTTCTATGCTCATATCGAAATTTCGGGGCCCATATACATAGAACAACTCTGGAGCCATCCACCAACGTTGCCGCTGTTGTCGTTTCCTCTTATCCACATCGGGGTAGCCGTAATGCGATGGGGCTTTTTTGTCAAAATGACTTGAAATTTCCCAATCACAAATCCCAATGTGGATTATGTCATTCAAATAATCAAGAAAATGCAACATTACATTCCTCGGGGACAAGTCATTATGTAACATCAGAGACTTGTGTATGAGATGTGTCACGTACACTAGAACCCACGCCATCTTTGCCTTGTGTCTTCAAAACAAGCTAACGTTTTGTTTTTTTCCTCCGCATGATTCCTTAACCACTTCACTTTGTTCCATTTAAAACTCATTGGTAACTTGCTATCTTATTCCCTCAACTCATTAAGGTTACCACCATTCCACCATAATGTGTATGCTTCCATAGGTCTTGAATGAATGGCAAAGAATTTTATTACACCAGGATGATTTAAGGGGCAGGCAAGGGCCTCTTTGGACTGTTCCACCCTCGCATCACGCATATTGTTTGTCTTTGGCAATTTTGTAGCAACAAAAATGTATGGTGGGATTGTATCCATCCCTTCAATGCGCACCTTACGCACCTTTCCATGCTCACCTTCACGTACAAATCCATTGAGGGCCACCACCTTTGCCAAATGAGAGATCTATGTCACAAACAATCCACCATCTTGCTGAAATGCCGCAAGGGTAGCATCATTTTTCCACTTGAATCCTTTGGCTGATTGATTCGATAGTTTCTTTGCAATTGTCGCCTACCATTCCATCTTTAATACAAATTCCTTGGCCTGGTCACCTCCTGGATAGCCCGGCACTTGCGGGTGCATTTTTTCCATCAACTTCTTGGTATTGAATATGCATTGCTTGACAACATCATCCAACCAGGCGTATAGTTTGCCATCATAAGTGAAGTCCACATCGTTAAAAGCCTGGGATCCTTTGCACTTGCTTTGTATTAAAACCGTCAAATCATCCGTCAACTTCACGCTGCCCATCGTTGAATCCCTCAAGTATGTGGACTCTAACAATTCCACACTCTTTCCCTCATACCATTGCAAAAACACTTTGTATGCATACTTCGTATACTTTGAAGGAGAATATGTTGGGTCCCTATTACGTGCTGACAGCTTCTTCTTCTTCTTCTTCTTGTCTTGGCGGAAACTTCCCATTGCCAGCCTGTAGATATAGGCACTTCAGAGTTCTCTACATCATCTAGATTCCAAGGAGATTCCTGCCTCGTGCTACTACCTTCCCTTGGATTAGACATGGTGCTCGTTCAAAACAATCGATGTGAGTTTGGGCTAAATTGTAGATAAAAAGGGCAAAAACTTGCCCCTCTCAATTCACCCTGACCTATGAGCACGCAATCAGCCACTTCAAGGTGGATGAAAGACAATGCATAGAGCTAGAATTAGAGACTGCGGGTGTGGGGAACACTTAAGTACCCAAACTCGCCCAGAGGCGCGTGCAGATGGTGGAAAGGAGGCGCGTGCGAGTACAAGGCGACCACGTGTCCGGGTACAGGGCAACCATGCGTCAGGTTACTGGGCAATCAAGCGTCTGGGATTAGGCGACCTTGGGTACAACGGACGACCTCGGATATGTGGGGGTCGCGTCTGCTTCAGTTGTCCGGACTTGGTTGGGCGACCGCAGGAAATTCAGGCGACCGCGCTTGTCTATGGCGATTGCGCCTAGGTAGCCATAGACCTTTCTTTTTGAATTTTTGGGATGGGACCAAGATGGCATTCATTTGAAAATTTGTGAAGCATAATATTTCTACATTCATCTGAATTTTGGATCAAAAACAATATTCAATCATAATTTTGCACTTTTTCATCTAAATTAGCTGACTTTTTGTCCACACTTTTGACAGAAAGGAAAATTTTTAGGCAAAATAAAATGAATTTTCTCTGGCAAAAAGTAGACATTTGTTTTAATATGATGCAATTTGGCCTTATCATGTCAAAAAATAAAGGGCTGGTCGGATGACCGCAGCACTCTTTAGCGTTTGCAATTTATGGCGACCGACTACTCGAGGCTTTCTAGCCGTATAGTAGGTCACCAAGGCATTCAAAAAAATCCAAAGTATAATGAAATATGGCATCTAATGAAGAGAGAGCAGAATTTTCAAGACTTCTGCGTTTTTTAGATCCTCGTGAAGTGATCTTGCATTAAATGTGGCATGTAAGGTAATAGTGAATTATGATTGAGCGCATTTATGATGGAACCCGAGGCCACCTAAAATCCAATGAATTGTGTACCCTAAACAATTATTTGGGAAAAATAATGGTAAGTGGTTTTGTACTCTCTCCTAAACATTTACATGAAAAAAAATGGGAAGGAATTTTGTACTTTTCCCTTCACAAAAGCACAACATTTGACTTCAAAATGTTCTTTTCTAATTAAACCATAGTGTCTTTATTCTTATGTGAAGTAGCGAAATTAAATCATGATGGCTTGATTTGAGTTTTGAGTAGCAAAATTAAATCATGCTATCTTGATTTTAATTTGAAGCAGCAAAACTAAATCATGGTGGCTTGCTTTTAGTTTGAAGTAGAAAGATTGGCTTAATTCAGGTTTGAAGTGGCAAAATTTAAATCATGGTGTCTTGATTTGAATGTAAAGTAGCGAAATTTAAACTATAGTGGTTTAGTTTTAGTTTCACGTACCAAAATTTAAATTATGGCGGCTTCATTTTCATTTGAAGTAGCAAAAATTAAATCATGATGGCTTGGTTTTGGTTTGAAGTGGAAAATTAATCATGGTGCCTACATTTGAATGTGAAGTAGCAAATGTAAATCATAGTGGCTTGGTTTTAGTTTGAAGTAGGTGAATTAAATCAAGGCGTCTTGGTTTTATTTGTGAAGTATCAAAGGGAAATCAAAGTGGCTTGGGTTTTATTTGAAGTGCAGAAAATGAAATAATGGTACGTTGATTTTAATTTGAAGTACCAAAATTAAATCATGTAAAACTTGGTTCTAATTTGAAGAAACAAAATCAAAATCAAAATCAAATCATGGTTGCACTCAAAATGTCATTTATCCGCCTTCTCCACCCTAGAAAACGTCAAGCCAAGGCGTGATTGTAGATGAGCAGCAAATATAATTTGCTTGTGAAAAAGTAGGTCATGAATTTCAAGGGTTTGGTGGAATCCCACTTCAAAACTTGAGACTGTCCCTTCCAAGTCCCCCATTTCATCACCTCCCCCCCACAAGCACATTGTGATCTTTATCCAAATACAAACACAAATTGATTGGACGCTTTTTTTTTTTTTTGTATGGTTGCCTACCACAACCAAACCAAATCCCACAACCAAGGGGGTGACATCACCAAACAGGGCAGAGGATGTCACTGGGAATCGAACTGTTGACCACCTCAAACTCCACCACTTAAGGCCATGCCCCCGAGGTACTATGAAGCCACCTCGGTCCCACTCGAGCAGACCTTTGTTGTTGCATTTTCATGAGTTCATAGTTTTCTTATTGCCTGGTTTCTGCACCCAAGGTCGCCCAAGCCGAGGTCGCCCCCAAGGGGAGATTGCCCCTAGGCGAGGTCGCCCCTGATAACCAAGGTCCAGAATTACCTCATTCCTGGACCCAAAGTCGCCCCACTTGAGGTCGACGAACCCGTGGTCGCCATACTTGAGGTCGCCAACGGACCTCGGAAATCAGGTTTGCTCAAAAGAAGACGAGCTTCTGTACCCAAGGTCGCACTTTAGACGTAGTCGCCCTTCAAGCGCGGTCGCCCAACACTTGAGGTAGCCATTTTTCGTTTTAGCAAAGGTATAGAAATTCTTTTCCACCCAAGGTCGCCTACCCGCGATCGCCATACCTTACTTGTTTACTGAAAAATCCAGGAAACCAGCCCTTTCAAGGTTTCTAGGTTTTTTAGAACATCGTGAAGCAATCTTGCATTAAATGTGGCATATGAGTTAATAGTGAATTAGGATTGAGTGCACTTATGAAGGAACCCAATGCCAACCTAAACCCTATGAACTGTATACCCTAAACATTTACAAGGAAAAAAAAATGGGAAGGGGATTTGTACTTTCTTCTAAACATTTATATGGAAAAAAAATGGGAAGGGATTTCATACTTTCCCCTCCACGAAAGTACAACACTTGAATTTGAAATGTCCTTCCAAAATTAAACCATGATGTCCTTCATGTTAATATGAAGTAACAAAATTTAAATCTACAAACTCAATCAACCAATACGGGGCGACTTTTTGTTCAGATGGTTGCTTGAATACCACTGTCCGTCCATTGTTAAACATGATGCTCGTTTGTCCTGCTGAAGATGTCTTTTGGAGATCGGTCAACAGCAGTGGAGACAGAAAGAACATTGCTTATATGACGGAGAAGATGGGGAATTACATAGACGAGGTGGGCCCTTTGAACATTGTCCAACTATGTATGGACAATGCCACAGTAATGATTGGGGCCATGACAAGCTTGGAAGAAAAGTACCCTCACTTGTTTAGACAAGGGTGTGCTGCACACACTCTAGACTTACTTTTGGAAGATTGGGGAAAGTCTCAATCAATGGAAGATTTGGTACAGGAGTGTAGGGATATTGTGAATTACACCAAGAAGTATCAACACACGTTGGCTTTTTTTTGGAAGTGGTCACCCACCAAAGTTTTGCAACTTCTTTTTGAAACACGCTTTGCCACCAACTTCCTAATGATAGACTAATTGGTGGATTGCAAATAAGCATTGTACTCTGTGATTAATGATGACAACTACATGCAGTTTGAATTCAGTTTGATGAGGAAAAAAAATGGACGCACACTTCAAGACCAAGCAAGACAGATCCGTCATAACATCATTCGGAGGCGTTCTGGGTAAAATATGAGAACTTCTTGCATATGGTAGAGCCCGTACTCCTTGCTCTTTGTCATTTTGATGGGAAAACTCCGGCCATGCCCCGAGCTTGGATAATAATGAAGGAATTGAAAACCCACGTGTATAGTTTGAGGCGAGCGCCATTTTGGTTGGATCCAGTATTGGCAGACAGATTCGAGAAGCAATTTGATGCCCGTTGGAAGTTGATGCATACAGACCTGCACTTCTAAATCCATTTCTAGCAAATGTCCGAGAAGTTCTTGCCGATGGCCAAGCCAAGCGAGCCTTGAATCGAGTCATACGGAAAATAAGTCAGTCTTTAGGAGTGTCGGCACTAGAAGCAATGGATGAGCTGACGCAATTTGAAGAGAAGACAGGGCCTTTTGACCCCTTACTAGAGGCTCCTGATGTCACTGAATGTAACTTGCTGCCTCATCAGTGGTGGAATGGAGTGGGTGGCAATGTTCTTCCAAAGATAGCAAAGAGAATTCTAGGTTTGACGTGCTCAGTGTCTTCATGTGAAAGGAATTGGAGCATGTATTTGTTTGTGAACAACAAAGTGCGGAACCGCCTGAGTACATCCAAGGCAGAGACATTGGTGTATATCTACGCAAACAGCAAACTTGAACGCCAGAAACGTGGGTACAATCCAGCCCTTTTCTACGAGCAGCTCCTTTTAAATGCGGATGATGCTTTAGACCACAAGGAGAGATTGCCTTCCGGAGACAAAGAGAAGGTGGTTCCCGATTTCATGCAAGCGAACAAGAACCGTAGGGATGAAGAGGAGCACTTTTGCAACAATGAATGGGCTGCAATGATCCCCCCTCAGCACAGTCCCCCTAGACAACGTCAATGTTTTGGAAACACGTTTGTGGATGGTAATAATGAGGATGGTGCTATTGAAGAAGAGGTCCTACGTTCTCCTAAACAAGTGCGCGTCCGTGCATGGCATGAAGATACTACAGAGAATACCCTGCCATCGAAGGAAAGAAGTCCTGACAACAACAATGGTGACGTACATATTCCAATGCCAAATTTAGAACCACAGGCAAGATCACCAGTACCAACTGAGTCGCCTTTGAGAACGCCAATGAATCTCCGCAGCGCTGCAGAAGGTATAGTGAGAAGCGAGCGTCAAGAACAGCGAACTATCCTCAATGAGGTCGAACATGAGAGAATTGCAAATCCTGCAGTATTTAATGCAGCGGCCACTTGAACGTCTAAAGTTGACAAGTTCGATGACGATGCGCCATTAGGAAGTCTTTTGTCCATTAACCATAACAAGATCTTGAATGGAGGAAGAGGCACAAACTTGCCTACAGCCAGGAGGTCTGCACCAAGTTCACCAACCCCACCAACACGACTATGGGGGCATCGAGGTGCACTAGCAAGCATTGATGAAGAAGTTCGTGGCTTAGCTCCGCAACCCACTCAATCGTCATCAATGTCGGGTCCTGGAGATTCGTCATTGGAAGTGCTTAGACACAGGACTGACAAGGGTAGAGGCAAAAAGCGTATTAGGAAAAATGAGGAGAAGATACGCAAGAATCATAAACGTGCCAACCAAGTTGTCCAGCAATATAGCATGGGTGTAGGATGTTCCACCCAAAATGTTGGACAATCAAGTAGAGAAGGACAACACCCCACACCCAACATTAATGGACTCACCGATGTGAACAGGCTCACAAAACGATTGGTGCTAACAAAAGGCACAGCTGGCGTAGATATTGAAGTACAGAATCTAAACTCTGTGGTAGAACGTGAAGTACAAAACATACCAGTACCCCAAGAAGATGATGAGAACGAGAGCTCCGGCGACAACAATAGCAGTAGAGAGTCGCATAAAAATACAGACCCTGATGCTGATGAAGTGCCAAGTGATTCAACTTTCACACTCAAGGACTAGATGTGCATGCAATGTAGTACTGTCATAAGGATTTAGCATAGATGTTATGTATTGAAGATTTGCAGCTGAAGTTCCTTGCTTAATAGCTTATTTGTAAGTAATTTTCCTGTGCCTCAACAGGCATGTTAGACAATTATAGTGAAACATATATAATATGATTTGAATTGTTTTTGTTGTTTTTATCTCTGGCGGTTTGATGATGATCAAAGCCTAATTATAGAAGTTCAACGCCAATACAACTTTGGTTGGAGTTTTCTTCACATCAATGTATGTGAGCTACTGCTAATATATAAAAAATTATTATTGATAATATTCTTGTGGATTCATAGTGGATTATGTGTTTGAATTGGAGAGGGGGATTTTAACTTCAAATATTTCCAAGATATACTATAGCAAACGTAAACTATAGAAGTTCTTAAAAACAAAATGTATTTTGCGGAATTGTACCACCCATTGCCCTTGTGGATACAACTACGGTCGCTTTGTAATCCGACGTGGCCCTTCTTTTCACACAAGGTCGCCAATGACCCGAAGTCGCCCTTCTATAGAACATAAGGTCGCATCTAAACCTGAGGTCGCACCTGAACCCAAAGTCGCCCAGCTTTCTAAACCCGAAGTCGCTTAGCCTTGTCAACTTGAGGTCGCACAGCCTTGTGAATCCAAGGTCACCCACAAATCTGAACTTAAAGTCACCCAATAGCATGAACCTGAGGTTGCCCTATATTTTGGATCCAAAGTTGCCTTAGTTAGAACTGCGTGCGCCCCCACCCAAAGTTGCCCATGCTGACGTGGGTTTGGATTTCCAAGTCGGTTTTCACAACCCCCCACGTAGTCAATATTGAGTTACCGCAGGATAAAATTTTTTATTCTTACGCAATAGGATGCGACGGCTGTTCAAGACTTTGTCTTATACGACACCAAACCTCAAGAACATGTCAGACAAGACAACCCTGGATGCACCATTGTTTGAAGCCTCGCCAAACACAGACAAATAGGTGAATAGGCCTCGAAGATTACCAATTGTGGGATCTCATGATCGATGTAGACAATATATTGTGTAAATGTCTAATAAAGAGCCGCCTTGAGCTAGCCTTGAAACAAGACCAATATAATTTTGTGATCATCGTGATATCCTAAGATGCTAATCAATAAATATCAACTGTTGTGATATCCTTAGACTCCCCAGTTCAGTTGGTGACAAGATATCTCCTGTTCTCTGTTGTCCAAAAACCAAGAATAGACGCCCAGAGGACTGCAAATTAGATTTGATCACAGATATCTTATGGCTCACTGAAATGTCTTTACATTACAAATCTTGAGATCCTACGATTGTGCCTGCAATTGAAGTGGTTGATCCCACGCCGTCTCCAATAAAGAAGGCCAAGAAGAAGAAGTCAGTAGTTGGAGCTCCAGGCGATGACAATGATGTCGGATAGTGGTCAGCTGGAAAGAAGAAAAAAGCAAAGGCCCAGCTTTTGCTGCACAAGGCTATGGCTCTAGGGGAAGCAAAGATTAAGAAGATGCGACCGGAGAAATGATGGCAATGAAGACTACTCTAGCCGTAGTGACAATAAGATTGTTGCTAGTGGTTATGGCCTCACAAGATCTAGACGCCATGACTATGGTGCTTTGGAAGTTTGCTCAAAAGAATAAGTTTAGTAAGTGAATTTATAGAATTTTCAATTCTGTGTATGCATGTCAATTTTAATGTTTAATGAGTAACATTGTATCATTTGTATTTGCAGTCGTCAAGGACTTTTGCCAACAAATGCATTGATGAAGAAACCAAGTCTTTTATTTAGAACACCATATTTACTAAAATGAGAGATTGGAGAACTCTCAAAATAGTTTGGTTGATCTCGACCTAAATCATCAATTTCTATTAAAATGAGAGTTTTGGATTGAATTGACATAAAACTTTCAATTTTAGGTAGAATTTTGAAAGGTTTTATGTCAATTTAACTCAAATCGAGTTACATTGACATAAAACCTTTGAATTTTAGCTGAATTGACATTAAAAAAATTGTTGACTTTTCTTATAATTAACTTTCATTTCAATGGAAAACTCTCATTTTAGTGAATATGGTGTTTTAGACCAGAGAAGACTTTTGATCTTCCAGTGTATACTAAGCAAATGGTATCTACGTTTGTGGATTTTGGTTGCACTAAACCAAAATGTTGTAAAGGTACATACTTTGAATGTTTTAGAGTTTATAGATGGGTCAATATCCAAGGGTAGAGAGACTTTAGAGTCATATAGAAATGAAGATTCCGCGATTGAGTCCACTACAACGTAATTTCATGAGATTGACATATCTCATGAATCAAGCTATTATGTGTTGATTTTGATTTTGATTGGATCTGTGTGCTTTATGGCTAAATCTAGGGCGTAATTAATTTTCCTTTACATTTTTGCATTGTGTCTTTTCTATCAAAATTGACTATATTTGGTTGTTGCAAAGAACATTTTCAAATAAAGTTTGCAAGTGTCTCAAATTTCATGAAAATGTCCTCACATTTTTGAAAATTCTTTATACCCACGTCATAGATACCTTATTCCTTTTTTATCAAAAAATAATTTCTACTCATATGCTTGTCGTACGCGCAGTCTAGGCATAAGTATCTTTAACACAAAAATGTGGTAAGATAACACAAAATATTGTTCTAGGGAATCCTACTATATTATCGCAAAATAAGGGAATCCGGATCTCTTCCAAAACACCTAAGCAATCCGTGAAACGTAAATCATCTTTGCTCGCTTTTCAAATAAAACTACTTTCCAGATTCCAATCCATATCCGTCTTCAGCCGGAATCCAATTACGTCTTGTCACACTTTGGGTTTATATACCTCTGTTTTGCCCTCAGGGGGTCCGCTATTGATCTTTCAAGAGGGGTAGGGACTCACCACTTGTAAAATTCTCACTCTTTACTCACACTAAAACACCCCCCCACAAACTACTTCCAATTTTGGAATAGAGAAGGAAGAGGCAGCAATCCTCACAGCTCCCCGGATGGCCTTTCCGGAAAGCAGGTCACTCAGAATTTACGTCCTAACACCTTCACTACAACAACAAATTAAAGCATCCAGACCCAACAGAGACGCGTGTTTCTAAAATCTTAGACTGATCTGGTAGTTGGTAGGCCTTTTGGAGGTGGGAATATTTCGTCGGCGGTTGCTTACCTCTTGAGTTCTGAACTTGCATCCACTCCAATCCCTTCGGATTATTATCCTTGCAGTTTAAAAGTACAGTGCACTAATCTTCTTTCAAAAATCCAGACCTTTCACTCAAACGCACCCTATCAATCAGACCCGGTTGCCTCATATCTGGACTCCCCCTCACCCGTCTTCCTCACACCTCAACAGTCTCATGAACAATCCAACACATTCGTGCATATATCTGGAATCAAAAAATCCACCAAGTGGTCTCAGATTAAAGAAAGCAAAAGAACATAAACAAATGCACTCTAATGGGCTAATATGGAATGAGAGGGCAACAAACCTACCCTCCATTAAAAATCCAAAACAAAAGGTCAAAAAGCAAAAAGGGCACATCCGAAATCAAGGTGACCACACACACTAACTTCCGAGATAACCGGAAAATTTCAGGCCAGTGGCTTCCTAGAAATCCGGAACTGGGTCCCACCTCCGAAAAATCCAAGGCAAAACAAATTCAAAAATCACACAAAAACTAACATACTAACTACTTCTTCCTTGGTTTCATTGCGCTGCTCCCTGTTTTGACTGTAGGCAATTTCATCGACATTGTCTTGGTCTGTGCCCGGGTTTGAAATTGTTGTCCCTGTGATGGAGTTGCATCACTTCCGACTTTGGTCTGATCTCGCATTCTTCTTTGTCGTCCGAGATCAGCACTTCCGATATTGTCTCCATAGTCGACAAAGCTTGCTCCATGTGTTCAAAGCCTGCCGGATGGATCCGGACCGGATTTGTAATGACATTTGAGCGCCCACTCAGCTCACGACAAACTGACTTTGGTGTCACAAATAGGACGTTTCTACTTGGCCAGGCCTGCAAGATCTTGACTGGGAAAGATGATGATCTTTGCTGCCAGACTGGAAACTCCCACTTGTTCTGGAGTTGATGCTTCCTTTGGTACCGGAATCAACACTGCGGTTGAGACCGGAATCGATGATCCGCCCTCATCCCTTCTAAGAGGTATCACTAAATTGTCCAACACCATCCCTTGACCCCTAGAAGGAGTCTAATCCAGCCTACCAGGCTTGGCCGGAGTCTGCAGGTTTCATGTTTCTGGACATCCAGGTCATCCGGAAAACCTTCAAAATCTAAGGTTTTACTCAGAGCAAGATGCCCCAGCAGGTGTCGCATCTCCTTCAAGACCTTATCTATTTGTGCTTGGAAGTTGATAACTACCTTCAATACCTTTGGTCCGGAAGGTACACCTTCAGCTGTTAATTTGTGGGTGAAGAGGTTGGCTCTCACCACTTGGTCCGCCGGTGCTGCAACCAAAGCCAACAAATTCTGGACAAAATTGAAAGCCTCTGACTCCTTTGTTTTTGCCACGTCCAGCTCCCCTTCCAATGGGATACTTGTGCTCGGAGATCGGTTTGGTCTTGCTCCAAGTTCCGGATCCGCATTTCCTTCTCCCGTAGCGCATTTGGATCCGACCTTTGCCGGATTGCGTCTACTATCTGTTCCGGTAAGTCCACTCCCAACTCCGACATGACGTTCACAATATGGTTCGACATCTCATTGTAGACCGCTCGACACAATTTGATCCAATTTTGTCCGCTTTCCCAAAATCTCTTCATTTCTTCGGTTTTTGGCGGATCGTTTGGTTCGCTTTCTTTCGGATCCACTTGCTTGCCTTATGCAGTTAGATCCGTCGACTTCCGTCTCTTTGTCCACTTATGCATGAGTGGTTCTTCCAATTATTCTTCTTCGGATTCCATCTGAGTCCACGGATCCGGTTGGACTTCATCTATAAAGTCGTATTCCAAAATTCCTTCTCCATGGGAATACTCCTGCAACTTTGCAGCACTCAAAACCTTCCTTTGGTAGTAGAGGTGAAAAAAGATACTGACTAAGCGGACTAGATTTACCTGCAGTGGCACGCGCAACTAGCTTAGCCACTACATCCAAGATGAGTTTCTTCCAGTGCACAGATCTACCCTCCATCGCTCCAAAAATGATACTAGCCACTGTGACCGTAACCCAAGTTGGCTTTTCCGAATATATGATTGAAAACAAAAACTCCAGCATCCATCTATGCCTATCATTCCTACAGTTGTTAATATTGTACCCTTCCTTGGCATGTGTCGGATTCCAGAACCTACTCAACTTAGTCTTATCTGAATGGGAGGCTAACCCAAATCCGGCCTTCCGGAACAAGTATGCCTCCGTCTACACAACCTTTGTCTAGGTACTGGATTGACCCCTCACGATCAACTGATGTTGATTCCATGGTTGTCATATCGGACAGAATTTTACTATTCACAGACGAATCGGACAAATTTGCGTTGACTGGCTGCAAACTTTAGAGGCCAATAACTTTTGGAAAAATTGTCCAAATTGGGCATGTGATATGTTTTTCGGCATCTACAAAAAAATGGCAGTTTCTGTAGATGCCGAAAAACATATCACATGCCCAATTTGGACAATTTTTCCAAAAGTTATTGGCCTCCAAAGTTTGCAGCCAGTTAATGTAGATTTGTCTGATTCGTCCGTGAACAGTAAAATTTTGTCCGATATGACAACCGTGGCTGATTCGGAACTTTGTCTACAAGTTCTGCAATCATCTTGTCACTCTTCAAGCTCTAGGGCCATCATAACAACCTAGCGCACCCGATCACCTCCAAGTCCTCTTCTAACAATTTTCATGCGTCTAGGTCGAAAGGGATTGCCGGATAGAGCATCCAAGCTGGACCCGCCATAGCTCACCAACCCAACTAATCCAGTGCAATTGGCACCAACCTTGCTATTCTCTCTCTAGCATAATTCTAACTCACCATACTTTCACTCACTAACCACACGTTAGAAGTTTGTGAAGAAAGAGAGAGATGAGAATGAAAGAAGAAAACCCTTAAATACACAATGATCGGCCGACAGTTCCCGAGGGGAGTGGGTATGCGACCGTTTCTGTAATGGTGCCCTAGTTTTTCTAGGCCAAAAGTCTAGGTCGTAGTCTCCTGGATCCAGAACTCTGTCTTCCGGATTCCGTCTTTCACTAGATAATTTATCCAGTTTTAGCAGTCTTAGCAATCCGAGTCCTAACTAATCTCTATTTGTTTATAATTGGACCGGATTCCCATGTACTAACAACAAACTTCAAAAATTTTAGACTACCCTAAAGTATTTTTTATACATTTCCTATCTATTTGGAGTTTCCGTACTCCCACAATGCTCATGGGCTCATAGGCTCACTTGCTAGCAACTCTAATCTCCAAGTAACTTGACAATGCCTTTTTTTTATATTGCCATATAACAATTTTTGGAAGTTGGAATTTTTCCATTTTATCACATTACATGTTCTTTGTAGACATTCATATTTTTTACTCTATAGAAGTTGATGTCTTAAGTTTGATAAATTATTAAAATATAGTTATCTATTGAAGGATAATATACACTATGTACTTCAACTCTACCAATAAACGACAATCCAATATCCAACATCAATGTTATGGTCATCTCTAATGCACCCTTTCAGACAATGTTGTTTGGTTAACTTCATGTGAACACACTAAACAATTCTCATACAATCTTTAGATGATTCTACAAGTAATAGAATTTTGAATTTTGAGTCAGTGGCAACCATGGTAGTAGATCATTGCATTTGTATTAATGATGAGTTGACCACTCATAGTAAACCCTGTAGGGAAACATCCAAAAGGAGTATTGGCCAAGGAATAGAAGTGCAATTCGTTGCTACCAACCCTTCTTTTTTGGTTTTTGAAAAACTACCAGGATGGCGATTACTTCAAATTTGGTGAAGCATTTTATTTCTTTGTACATCCATCTTTTGTACCATAAAACACTTTTCAATCAAATTCATACATTTTTTCATCCAAATTTGACAATTCATCCATATTTTAAAATTGGATAGAAACTTTTCTGGCGAAAAAAAGATTTTCACTATGAAGTGGTGCTTTCTAGCTCCATTTTGCCCAAAAAAAAGGGGTGGTTGCTACTGAACATGCATAGGAAGGATTCCACAAACATAATTGGTGTTCTCTACAATGCATCTTAGAATGTGGGTGTTATTGATACTCAAGGTGATAACACTAAATGGTATACATCAGGCTAAATAACCCCCAAATGTTGCATATTTTCATACTTCTCTATGTGCACATGCTACGTAACTTGAAAATAGAGTCTTAAGGTTTTCCCATTTCACTTTATGGTTCTCAATGTCATGAAATTTTGATATTTTGAGACCAATTTCAATCTTGAATTCATCACACTATTGCTCAGAATCTTATGTCCATAGAATTGTTGCCTGGTATTGTACTGTACTAACTTGCAGAATGGCAATCAAATTCTGAACAGAAACAAGACAGTTTCGTGCACCCTCCTAGAAGTTCTACCGAAATTAATAACACTGTTGGTGCAAGTATTAGGTCCTAACAGGATGACAACGATAATCCCTGCTCGAAGTGGATGTGACATGCAAGGCTCACTTCAGTCGATTGAGCCTCTTTACATAATCTTCCATAGACGGACCATTCTCCCAAGGGGCAAATGCTCTTGTCAGTCTCTCAAAACACGTCCTGGCCTCCTCCATCACTTCTGCCTGCATTAGCCCATCCCTGTGACGAAGGTGACTATTGCGACTATGGTGTGGTCGTGCGAATAGCACTCGATTCACATGCTCTTCAATCTCTAAATCATACACCTCCTCAAACACCTGTCACAAACGATGGGTTCATGCACACATCACTCCCTCGTTCGATCAAAGACACGTAGTGTTACAATCACCAATCAGATCACAGACTCGCATATTTACATGAATGGTGCTGCCAGTCTGCTCACCTTCTGCAGCAGAGCAACTGATGTTATATGTGGGGAAGAAGCTCGTGACACTAAGTTGATTGCCAGGATGCCACCATCCACGAGAGCTTCTCTAGCTGATCGTAAGAACGGCTCCTCCAAGAACTCCGCAGGCGGACAGCTCAACCCCTTACTACAGTTTCGCAAAAGAGCCAGCAATTAACTCAACTGATCCTCACAGCTTACGACATCCAACCACATCACACTATTCATAACCTCATAGAACAGTCCCGGATTAACTTTCCGAGATATCTCCATAAATCTCGCGCTTAGCCAGTGTGCACTCCCTATCTCAACTGTCTAGATCAGAAACGTATTACCAACAGGACTGACCCTTTGTGAATAATTGTGAATAAAATTACAACTAACAACAAAGCCTACCTTGGATCCTCCGAGTCTGCATCAATTATTAATATGTGCAACTTTTCGACCTCACTGCTGTTTCCACGATTTGGACCATAAATTTCACTTGAATGAAAGGGGTCCGCCACAACGTCAGTTTCAAGCAAGACTTTCGAGTCAACTTCGGTAGTCACTTTATTCGTGGGCTTTCTAGATGACAGATCAAGTACAGAAAGGTTTTCCTCCAACAAGTCGCTACGTGGAAAGGTGGGCATGCTTGAGGTCCGTTTTGCAATTCCGAAAACAGCTTCAATTCCATCACCAATGTAAAGCTGAGCAAGTAATCAACGAAGAAATCAGCAAGTTTTAACCACAATTGCAAAACGGAAAAAAGGTATTTTCGACCATAATTTTATTTGAAATATACTGAAGGCAACACACAGATCATAACCTGGTCTTCTCCGTGTCAATGTAACGAAAATAAAGCCTAAACGCAACAAAACGGAAGACTGCATGCCGAAGCATCGAATTGTTTAACTATCGGAACATATCACCTCAGTGTTAACTTTTGTCGCGACTGATTTATCAGAGGTCATGAGAAGTAGCTCTAGAGGTAAACACTAGACTGTAGTGAAGGATCTATTGAATGCACCTGCATACGTTGGTTCTCCACAAATCCGAAGTGCCGCTTTGCCACATCACCCACTACTCCATCAAGCTCAATTACCTTCACGAAGTATTGACATCGAATTGAACTTTAGTGATGCAAACATACTTGAAACAAACCAAGTTGCAGGTGAGACAAAGATCCGCAAGCTCGGGCATGCAAAAGAGCATACGAGTGCAGATACCTCATTTGCAGTATAATTGCTCTGGTCCCCATAAATTACAAGGGCAACATTATATGCTGCAAACTGAGATGCTTTAACTAACACATGGGACATTTTGGAAAGCTCACTGTTCACTAGCAATTAGACACCTACAGCGACTCCAAATGTGGAAACTTGTAGTCAATTGTCACTACAAGAGACTCTTTAGGCACCTGAATTGTATCCACTGGGATATGGTTGTGTATAAACATGGGTAATAGTCCTGCTCCAAGCCCAACAATCATTGCTCTTCTCTGCACAACCCAAAATTCAACCAGCAGGGACCAATATTTTAAACCGAGGAAACAATTTTCCACTCGCCAACCTAAGAGTATGACTCCAAGATCTGTGTTCCTCTAAGCATATCTTCTTGTGAAGATGAGGTGCAGACATATTGAGTACTTAGCAAAAAAAATTGAGTCTGAACAGCAGAAATAACAACTGAAGACATACCGTCTCCTTTGCAGATATCCACTCGTCCAACTTGTGAGCGATCAAAGACAGACCAGAAATGATTCCTGCATGGTATTCACTCGCCAAGTAACTGAAATCTACCCTTAATTCATCGAAACCTACAATCATGCATACTTGGCATCAGCACACTACACTGGAGCTCCACTGACCAATGTAAAGTTAGACAAGTCAACATTAAATCAGTGACCTTCTCTGCGTCCTGGCTATTCTTAGAACCTGAAACAGAAATGCCATGACGTCTCTTCTAACGTATTTCAGGTTCACTCCCGAAATGGATAGCCAGACACTTGCACTGTTCAAATTAAAATGTCGCCATAAAATTGTTGCAAACAATTATTGAGGACTTCCAACTGATAGTATTACTTCCATATCTTTTCTCAATACCATATCCGCCAAATTAACTCACAGGATACCAAAAAAATATAGAGTTAAACCCTCGGGTTTTTATGCACCTGTTCGAAAGCCCAAGGCCGAAATCTTGGCCTTATGCTTTTTCTTATTTCCACTATGTCGTCTCACAACATCAGTCCCATTCATAGTTCGGTCGCGCCCATTACTGTACACCTTGAGGGATATCAAGAAAGCCTCTGACTGTATCAAATTAGGATTCCTCCGAAAAACAAGACGCCGATAATGCTTTGACTTCGGCTCTTCGGCTCGGCTGGCAAATAATTCCTTGCATAGAACCACCACCTCTTCTACTTGTATTGTGCCAGTCAGAGGGGACTCAATCTGCACCAGACTCAGTCCTTACTCTATGCACCAGGCAATCTTGCATGCATATAGGAGCAGCGGCATGGATCAAGGTCATCCAATTGTCTATGCTGAATAAACGTCATTTCAGAAAACTTACCTCCTCCAATAGAATCCTCTGGCTTACAGCATCATTTGTAGTCATATAACTGACAAGAATCATGAGATTAGCACGTTTAAACCTTGACTACACATTAAGAGACTCTGTCAGACTCAGAAGTTATAAAAGTACTTATTGGCCCTTGAAAAGATTTTAACAACATCACTCAACAACGTCAGCAGACACTTACGGAATTGAATCTGAGTCTCGACAGTCCAAGGGTAAAAAGGGCTTAACCAAAGGCAACAAGTCTTGCTGCACATAGAGCACCCAAGAAATAAATAATTCAAGCATCACAGTGATAAAGGATCAAATCAGCAAAATCACCGTCATCATATGCTCTGGGAAGGCAGGCAATGACAATTGAATTCTTCAGTCCTTCAAAGTTCATATGAGTTCAAGTAAGACAAAATGTACCTTGATGTTGTCCACGTTGTCTGTCTGCTGAGCATCCAACGTGACCTAGAATCCAAACTAAACGCAAATTAGTAAATAAAATGGATCATCATGAAATGTCAGTAAATATGAGAAAGCGACGATATGTAGGTATTAAGACAATATTGTGACTACACGAATGACAGGACATTAAGGCTAAAAGCTCAGCACAGATAAAATGACACACTAACGACATAGTGGCTGGACCAACAACAGTCTAATTCAGTCTAATTCAGTAGTATTGATGTTCTACCAGGATGAGGCGGCCTGCTTGTACAGTTTCTATGACCTGCCACTGTCCTTCTTCAGATGAAAATAGCCACTCATGTGCTCGGCTCTGTGAACAGCAGCACATATTCATGTCAGGTATTGTCTGCACCACGTATTAAATTTTGCTAATTCATCTGCACCATACTCCAAGAAGCTCTGAATGAGGTTCTAAAAAGACCTTAGGTACTAAGAAAACACCACAACGTAGGGCAGGTGGCTCTGCATCTGGTTTAGCATCCAGAACAACTGCTGGATAATGTGCGGCCAGCTTTACGGATGTTCTCCGGCCTCGGAGGAGTTGGCCAAACACATCCAAAGGGTTAGTTAACCATCCTTCGGAACGAAGAGTGTTTTCCTCTTTGATTGAATCCACAACAAGATGCATCTGCAGATCAAGGAATAAGCACAGGTCCAGTTCAATCATACTCTGTGATCCTGGTCGCCATCATCGACCACGAATAATTATATATCCAGCACTCATTTACATTTCCACTACTCCCAACAGTCGATAGGAAAAGTTGGGACCCGACAACACTACATTCAGACCGCGACCCACAAAGAAAAGAAAAATACATGCAAGGCTTAAAGAACTTAAATCAGGTCTGTTAGGACTCATTTCCAACATATTGAAAAAACGTGCATCCCATATGGCATTCTAGCAAACAGATATCTTCCTCGCCAGATGCCTCATCCCCATAAATTTTCAGTTTTAAGTCATGAAGACTGCTAATGGAACTAAAACTAATTGGGAATTGCATTGTACCAAGCAAAGATAGGACCTTTTCTGAAAGAAATACTATCTAATACAGTACTGATTCTGCACAAAACGAATCAGCTATTCCCACAAGAATGACTGCATTAGCACTCTCCTGCAGAAAAAAAAATGCTCAATTCAATCCTGACACTTGTCAATTGCTTAGGATTCTAATGACTCTTTTTCTTCAGCCAATTCTTAGCAAAGAAAAATGTTTTTCATTGCATACCTGAGTTCCAGCAGATGTATTCTTACTGTTTCCAAAGAAGCACTGCACTGGCGCTAAATCTTCTGTACTGATCTTCACAGCATAGAACAGGTATGGTTGTAAATGCGGATTAGAATTATTAGAAAGTAGCAGAATTTTGTGTACATTGAGCAGCCAACCTTGCCTGAAACTCAGCAGCAGCAACCCTGGTTCCACCACAATCCAAAAGACAAATACTCACTGTAAGTACTAAACATTTTATAACATAGAACAAAAATGTACAGTGTTGAGGTCGGAAAATAATGATGACCACGTACCAGAAATACGCTAAAATATAAGGCCAATGAACAGATTAGAGTTCAATACTTTGCCACTTACATGAGCAGAATGTAAGTGTCTGAGAGGTGCATCTACAGAATTGCTCAATGAAAGGCAACATCGTAAACGACATATGTGTAAGGAAAATAGGGACAAAAGGATGAAAGGCACTCAAGTCAAAAAAACTTAGATAAACGGATTGAAATACTGAAGTCTGAAAATTACATCATACATACCAAATAAATGCAGGACAGCAACCATTAAAACAATTGACGAAACTAAATGCAAAGAATTGGTTGACCGTAACCTAAGACGTTGCTCTGAGCCCCTGTCACGCATGCATACTTCCCACCTGGTCGAAGGACGCGTCTGACCTGCCCCAAATCCAAAACAACAGCAACATCACCACCAATATTCATGAGTGACGGTATCTGTTCCCTACATTGTCACCATGCAAGTGGCGCTCCACGTCAGGTGGACTGCAGAGACCTGCTCTTGCAGCAACGGAGCAATTTTTCAACCTTCTACAGAACCACCAGGAGTCTTCTAGAGCATCAAGATAAATCTTGATAGTTTAAAGGACAGCATTTACTCGACCTTTATATTTATCTTGATGTAGATCACTGAATTCAGAAAAATAATGCAAGTTTGGAGATAAATTAATAGCCACACGAAGTACAAGCCGAATCACTATGGAGAACAAGAAGGAAATGAGCAGGCACTAATCACTTTCTCTTATATATACCACAACTATCAAAAGCATATTCTCTTGAAACAAATCCTTCTAATGACCCTATGTACTTGAAATCTGTACTCACTACATTGTCATGACACTTGTGGATCAGAAATATTCAATACGAGATGAGGCGCAATACAGATGAGGAACCAGAGTAGCACAAGCTATAGGTTTCAGGAAGCATTAGATTGCAGAGACGCACCACTCAAGACCACATACCTCAGAAAGATAGCTTCTGGCTGCCACAGAGCACTCAGTCGCATCTCCCATCAGTGAATCCAAACTGCCCTTATCTAGCACCAAATCAAAACAGGCATCCGCGAACTGCACCCACAAACGTCGTCATTCGGCAAGACGTCGTAAAATCCACCGACAATGTTTGCACGATCGTACACATCTCCGATAATTCAAGATAGACGTCTACGCTTGTTATTTGACACTCTAAAACTCTGAATTGTGTTTTTTCACTCAAATTCGACTAACTCTCTTCCAAAGGCTTTGTTGTGAAAAGAAACATAGTGATACCGGTTGCAATTGCCAGTACTTGAAGGTGACTATTACAAAGCAAAGGGTTTAATATCAAAATTCTTAATCTCCACTTGCTCATGATGACTGTCACAAACTGAAGTCCCAGAGACAGGCGAGGTGCAGGTGCGTGCTTCAGCCCAAGATCAGAAAGTACAGGGACCATAACAAAGGGTTAAGATTTAAGAATCATGGACGAAACCAAAGCAATGGGACCAGTAAATCGTGTTGCAGCAAACCTGTAAGTGGGACATGTCCATCACTTGCCAACGCATGTGAGGACGAGAGCGCACATGTAAACGCAACATTTCCGCAATCACCACCTTCGAGAAATCCACGTTGGTGATACTCTGCCACCCTGCATCATACATATGCGCCGAAAGCTCCGAATTGCCGCATCCTACCACTAAAATCGGCACGGAATTGTGGTTTTGAGCATTCTTGGGCACCAGCATTGACAAGAATCTCTGCAAATCCGTCCAGTCACTGTACCACTCAATAGCTCGCCCGTTTCGTGCCCGGAAAAATGCATCCCAGTAATGAACTTGTTTGCCATCCAGGCTGTCACTGCTGGCAAGCTCCATCGAGTCCGAGGTGAACGTGGCTGCAGTCTCACACCGCTATCTCTTCTTTTCTCTCTTACCTTGTTTCTTTTTCGGAAAAGTAAGGTACGATTACACTAATTAATTTAATCGTTAGTCGCTGGCATTACGACACTGCAGTTGTCAAAATACTTCTTGATACCTGAATTAGCAGAGAATAAATGTATTTACAACAGGACTGTTGAACTTGTGCCGCCCACCCTCCCATTTGGATATTAGGATCAGTCGAAAATGAAGCCACAAGGAGTTTTCGAGGTAACTACTAGGGAAGATGATGCTTCACGTGTAAACTTGTGTTTACTGTCACTCTCTCGCAGCAAGATGCGATAATGGCGTATGCCAGAGACCCAATGACGAATTCAATCAGCATCTACATTTTCAAACAAATATAGCTTGATGAGCAAGCTGAGGGCAGAGTACCTCAACGCCCCTGCAAAAAAAGTAAGCCGCCTTGTAGGTGAGGACATCTTATTACAACACCTTCGGACAACTACAAAATGAACTTAATCCTGTAATGCCGCCGACGCCATTTTGTGGCTTTTGGATGAGAATTTCTTGACCTGGGTGAAAAGACTAAGTGATTTTTTCATCCTTTCATTTTCTCAGCATGTGATTGGCCGGGTTATGATTCTTTAGGGACTTGGGACGGCAGCCATGCAGCCACTTCTAATAGAGTAGAGTTAATGAGAGCCATAAAAACGAGATGGGACCCTCGGAAGTGGCGGTCAGGCTCTTTGCCCGATTGCTCTACGGTCACGTAGTTGGAAAAAATTTCAAGCAAAAGAAGAGCAGTTCGACAAAGGAAAATTTTGACGAGTATGCGAGAATGAAGTCACGGGCAGAGTGCCATGTCATTGTTAGGGCAGTTCTCTGTAGTGGGAAAGGATGGCGTTGGCTGTTGGCCGTTGGTCACTGATCCTAGGGAAATTGCCGGCGCTTCCAGAAGGAAAAAAAAGAGCAAACACTCATAAGTGTTGTGGACGGCGCTTCCGCACCCAAAAAAAATTACTGACGTTCCACAAATTGGGATTGAACAACAAAGAATGGCGGCTGAAGCACGCAGCCATGCAAACATGGTGGGAATTGAGAACTAAATTCAAAGCAAGTCATCATACAGAAGTGAACTCTTAGAAACTTTGCAACGCTAGCTGAATGCAATAGAGAGAACATTCAAGAACCATGTCGAAACCCAGACCAAAGAGAAAATACAATAGTCTTCCTTATCCTTCTCCACTACCGAAATGGTGTGCCTTTGAAGCAGGGATCATAGCCATGCATTTGGTGATAAAACACAAAGCTAGGAAATGGCATATAGAGTACCTTTTGGCAATGCTAGATGAGAACTACTTGATCATTCTACCTACACTAAAGAGAGACAATAGTGAGGCTTTAGACAGATTCCTATAGCACTTACGTTGGCTCTGGTGCTCTTCGGCCTCCAAATTACTTGGTTGGACTTCCAAGAGGCCTGAGGGTCATCTACAAGGGTTTTGCAAAGAAGTGCATAGGGGCCTGAGAGACCAGATTTTTCCCTTTCTTAAAATAGAGCATGACGAACATGAAACTCAAGATGCAAGCACATTCTGCACATCTGCGGAAGAGCATGGTCACGGCGATGGAACCTGCAGGAATTGGAGAGAGCACACATCAAAGACCTCACCTCACCATGCCAATACAGCAGAGTCCACCCGCATCAGCTCCGACGTTGCTGCCCGCATCAGCCCCGATGTTAGCACCTCTGTTGCTGCAAGAAGGTGCTCCCAGCACCGCCAAAGGAGTCACACCTGCCCATAGAAGTCTGCCTACGATGCACAGTTTGTTGACACCACCAACGCCAAGGGAGCGGTCGCTGCTGCAGTAGCTTGGGACAATGTCGTCAATAGCTACGCAGGGAGAGGCAACGACCTATTGCCCACTTCAGAAGGTGAGAAAAAAAAATTGCAACACCTCTGTCCTCAAGCGCAGTAGGTTAGAAGGTCTGTCGCCTAGTACTGAGGTCGTAAGAATTCAAAGACAAGTTATTCTGGAAGACATAGCAAACCCTTCTGAAGATATGGAGCATTGGAGTGAAGCTCACGTCCTGGAAGAAAGAGTAGGCCCTCAGACAAAACAGAAAATATTGCGGTTGAAATTTCCAAATGGGGAAGAACACGATGTCTGTGAGGGGGCGGTAGATAGGCCAAAACAGAGGCGTCTGCATATGAAAAAATATGACAATGGCGATGACAAACCACAAAGCAGGCGACACATTACTATACCTGGTCATATTGAACGACAGCAAGAACCAAGCGAGGACTTGTACGATGAAAATCCTTCTTCAGTAGAAGAGTTCTTGTGCATGACCTCCTTGGATTTAGTCATAGCACAATCCTCTTCTTCAAACAACACAGATGAGGAGATCAGAAAAGGGATGCATGACATGGCCTCTTCAAGCAAGCACCATAGAAAGGGACATCACATATCTAAATCAATGCTCTCTGAGGGAGAGCTTGAGCGTGCTGGCAGACCCCGTCCTAAAGGAGTACAGGAGCAATAGGCAGCAGGGTCACTAAAATCAAATGAAGACTCATGGCAGGCAGCAAGGAGAGTGCGATTGAATGGGGACTCAATGAATCAGGGACACGGTTTTGGCAGGGGAGGAATTTCTTCTGACGGGTTTAACCTAAATGGAGACCTATTTAAAGGGCGCGGCAACAACAAAGGGCAGTTGGGGGGGAAGCGCGACAGCCGTGCCTGGCGGGTGAGGGGGAAAGGCGGAGTCGCATTCAGCGATTCAAATGCGGAGAGGGCGGGACAGGAGCTGGCAAACCAAAATGCGGCCACTCCAATCAACGATAACTTTTTTGAAACTGAAGTTCCGCTCCCTGGCAGTGGCAGTCTCTCTGACTCATGGTACAGGCCTCCCAAAAAAAAGGTGCCCCAAAAAAGAGCAAAGAAGACTTAGAAAGGGAAGGGCATTTTGAAGGACCCTCTGCTTAGTCGCTTCGCAGAGGAAACTTGGAAATCCAATACATGGCATTACATAAATCCTCCCTTTCCTTTCACTGGCCCCTCTCCGGGCTACACCCATCTATGTGGGCGTTTACCTTCAGTAATGGGATTATTTGAGAAGTTCTAGCCATAGAAACTTCAAAGGCACATTGTCAAGGAGACTAATATGTTTGCTTCCGAAGTAATATACAATGATGGAGGAACACAAGGTGGACTAGAGCGGACAACTTTGGGCTTAGCAGAGTTTCGGGCTTATCTTTCTATTTGTCTATACATGGGCATTAAGAAATTGCCGAACCAACAATTGTATTGGTCTAGAGATGAGCCCCTTATTCATTGCCACATCATTTTTCAGATACTAAAGAGAGATTGGTTCAAAAGCTTCACTTGTTGTTTACATGTGGCTAGTGCGGATGATGATGTCAAGGACCGCAAGAGCCCTACATATGATAAGCTGCATAAAATGAGGTGGATGGTTGATGAAGAATGCACCAACTTCAAGGCTATGTGGTCCCCCAACCAACAATTAACGGTAGACAAAAGCATGGTAATGTACAAAGGGAAATACTGTCCTATTCGATAGTATATGCCAAATAAACCCGTTCATTTTGGCATTGAGGTGTGGGTGGCCACTGATGCATTGTCAAAGTATGTAGTGAATTTTCAAATCTATTGTGGGAAGGAGGGTAATCCACATGATGAGAATTCAGATTGTGATGGCAGGATTGACAATGAGAACAATGGAAGATGAACCTATTTGTAGTGGCAAGGGGCAAGGACTACAAGGTCAACATGTGGTGAAGCATCTTTTGAAGGAATTGGGCGGAAGGGGTCACATTGTGACAGTGGATAGCTTCTTTACTTCAGTGCCATTATTTCTAGATTTATTGGAGGAGAAAATCATGGCCACGGGCACATTGAAATCAAATCGAAAGTATGCTCAGCGATTAATGTACGCAAAAACCATCACCAAGAAAAAGGACTATGGATGGATAGATTATTGTATGCATGAAGAAGGGGTTATCTGTTGTGCGGTTTGGAAAGACAAGAATGCTGTCATTCTCTTGTCTACATATGCTGAAGCAATATCATCGTCAGGACGAATTTGTCTATCATAGAATAGGTGGAAAAAAATAAAAGTGCGAACCGGTCCCATGCACTTTTGCAATATACTAAGAACATGAGGGGTGTCGATACTTCAGATCAATTGAGAGGGGTGTACTCTTGTTTGACAAGAAGCTACAAATGGTGGCATTGTGTGTTCATGTATTTGCTAGATACTACCATGTGCAATGCTTGGATTTTTTACAGTGACATAAGTTTTAAATTCATGGAGGAGCCCATGACTCAATTTTCTTTTCAAATGCAGCTGGCGAAGCAACTCACAACTAAATGGCTGAATGGATTGAAGGATATTCGACAACGTCACCCCATGTAGCATTAACACATGGTTCAAGGAGTATAGGAAAGAAGAGGGTAAACTGCGTCATTTTTGGGAGGCACATGAATCAAGCATATCCGGGTTGTCACGGAAATATTTGCAAGGGAGCATGTTATTGGGAGAATCATTGGTGACTGTACAAATGGAAGTTCAGGGTTTTTCTTATGTACTCGGTTTTTACATGCTAGTAGTAAAAGTATATGTAAAAATACTTTAGTTCACCCTTTTTTTTTTGGTGTCAAGGGGGGAACAAACTAATGTATATGTTCATATAAGTAAAGTCCTTTGCAATTTCTGTATTTTTCTTTGTTTTTGTGAGGGAATGTAAACCTTGTGAGACATTGTCATTACATTCGAAGTTCAGGAGTAGTTTTCAGAAAAGGGGGAGACAACCCAAAAAATGACATTGCCAACAGAACTTCCACGATTTGGAGACGTTGGCATGAAGCGTGTAAATCTTTGGAGTCCCTAGACTGTGAAATGGAAGGCGGCAGTTGGAGGGGAGCCATGTGGCATGATGGCAGTACGGGTTCCTGGGCGCGAGGGTCAGGGCAGTCGGGGGGGGGGGGGGGCGCAGAAAACTTCAGGACCGGTCTGCCTTCCTCTTGTAGGCCAAACTGGGCATTCCTAAAGGCCGGACCTATCCGCCTGAAGCCCACTGATTCATGCCTTTCCGTCATTAGGCTTCTTTGTTGTCTTCTTGTACCTGCATTTTTTGTCAACTTGCTTTGCAGTGGATCAACATTCTTCACTTTTTCCAAAAATAAGTTGGAAATCATGGAGATACAAACAGAATCCAACGGCAAGCTACTGTTTGGGTTTTTTTTGGTCACTTTGCGATCAAATGCAAGCTTCATACTGCCAAAATTCTGGCCGAAATGCTCCGTCTTCTTTCATGGAATTAGTGCTTTGCTTCTGATCTTCTCAAATTGTGGTTGTCAAATCCCGTGCAAATTCATGAAATTTTTTTTTTTCAATTCTTGAGCAACTGCCCTACTGCAAAAAAAAAGGGAACTTCCCTTCAATCCGCCACCATTTCATGCAATTATGTAGTTGAGATCTTTACTGGTGCTTTTTGGCATCTCAAAAGGTGTTTTTTTGTAACAAAACGATCCATGTCACTTTTTCTGGCGTTCAGCGATCCAAGGACGCCATTCTGTCTCACCCCATGACTTTAGGCCAATATTGCAATTCCTCTCCACGGCTACCAGCCCGTCATTACAGGATTAAATGAAAATTTCTGTGACTCAAAACTACCAACCACTTTTCAAAAGCAACCAATGTAAGGTGAGGACTTTTTTGAAGAAACCAATGAAAGTTGAGAAATTTCTTGTTTCAAGAGTATTCATTCAATGTGAGTCTAGAATTGTATTTAGAATATCTAATGTTTTCAACTTAGAAAATTTATAAATAAAATATTACTAAAGCGTCAAAGAACAAAATTATTTTGGTTGCATTTTTCTTAAGCTTGTTAATTATCTCATCAATTTTTTTTGATCATTCATCTTTTGAAATAGCAAGATTAGAAAAATTATTCTTTTTAGATGTTATTTTAAATTCCTTTATAATAAATCCTCTTTGATTTATTAGATTGACCAAAAGTTTCATCCAATTTTTTTTCATAAAGTCAAACTTAGATTTGAAACTATATGGGACAAATTTTTCCAATTAAACCCTAAAAGTTCCAAATGTTCCTTTGATGGACATTTGAAGGTTTGAACATATTCTTGTGATCTCAATATTTGACAAGATTTTTTCAATCCTTCTTTGTAGATAGAAAAACACATGAGCTTTATAGAAATATAACTTTTATTTCAATTGGTGCCCAAGAGCAAAAATTATATGCCATATTTAATTAATTTGGATTATGCAAAGTCTAAAATTAAATAACATGAGTGTAGAGTACAAACGGATCTTGAAGTTTTGCTAAATTTTTAATTTGTGGTCTCATTATTTTCATTGGAAGATCCCTCAAATGTGGAATACAAGGATTTGGCTTGCACGGCATTAGTGTTTAAGATTTGCTCAAGTTTGCATTATAAAAGAAGTTCATTGAAAGATCCTCTGAGTTACATCTGCATTTAATAAATTTCAACTTTCAGCGGACCATAGATGGTAAAAGGTGAAACATTTCCATAGTAAAGTTCATTCTTATGATCCACATTCCTCAATTACACATGAAGACGGACACCACTCAAGCATTCTAAAAAGCTTCAAATTATATTAAAAACATATAAGCCTATAGCAAAATCAAAACAATGCTAGAATTTTTTTTGCTTCTACTCAATAAATAGCACTTAAAAGATATCTGAATGTCATTGTAAGATTCTTTAATAATAAAATTGACAAGGACTTGTACTTAGCAATAGTCAATACAAAAAAAATCTCCATATTTGTATATTTCAATACAGCATTGTCCACAGCAAAAGATCCTCCCAATAAAAAGGTGTGCTTTCCTTTTGAGTTATAGAAGATCAATACATCATTTATTGGATGCATAATCATGACTACATAATCATACTATAAAATAATGTCATGAATAAATATACAAAAATTGCCATTGGAAGAAAACTATTATTTCACTAGTATAAAATTTAGTTTACTGTTCAAATCAACAGATTACTGTTCAAATCAACAAAAAAGTGACCCAAATCAACACCAAAAAATCAACAGAAAAATTGAATTTTCTACTAGTGTTTATTGGTCAATCTTCTAGCAACAACAATCTATGTATATACTATTGGGACTATTAGGCCTATTGAAAAGTACAAAATGTGAGAGAGCCCATGCTAACTCTTAAATACAATTTACTAAAAAATAAAATATATAAACAAAATGAATGATAAATGCAAAAAATGATTGAACTTATTAGGATCTTTGTTGCAAGAACAATTATAAAAGAAGTAATAAAGCACATAGATCCATTAAAGAATATTATAATGGCATATATTACTATAACCTTGTATGAAGACTCTAAGGTCATTATCAATTTGGGATTCTCCTAGAAATTTCTATTATATTCTATATAACAGACAAACGCAACCAAAGAGCCACCAATATAAAAAGAAGCTTTGTTATTTAAAGTGTACCCTATTCAAATTCTCTATAGCATATTCCTTCAATTTCTTTAGAACCATTTAAGTCTTAGATCTCTAACCATTGATCAATTCCTGAATTATATAGAACTTATACTAATCTATTTTAGAAAGTGGTCCTCTTTTTTCCATTTTTAGACTGGTATTTGCAATATTAAAATTAAAAGTCTACTTAGGCATTCTAGTTTGTCAGAACACTACTAGAATATAGGGCCCAAATAACAAAAAAATTGATAAAGTTGTATTAATTTGGATGCAAGGAATAACTAGCTTGTTGATTTTGCAATTTTATTTTACGTGATCAACAAAGTTTTTGTGAGGAGTGCTACGAGGATGGAGTTAGAGCTCCGTATTTTCCAGATCTGAGTTTTTTCTCTCGGAATTTTAGTTTTCGTAATCTGTACGATTAGGTTTGGATTGTATCAAGGCGGTTTCAACAAATCCTAGTAGCTGGGGATTAGACAAAGCTGTAGATACCAGCATTGCCAGTTTTGGAGAATAGTTAACAATTTCAACAGTATTTTTAAAAAACGGATCAGAGGTGAGGGAGCAACGTGGATCGCTACTAGCTATTGGTACGCAGATCTTCTTGTCAAAGACATTGTTGCCTCCAATTAAGTGATCTGTTTGTTGCTGAGGGTTAGCGTATACCTTGGGCGTACGATTGGTGGTGTTGAAAACAATTTTGAATCACTCTAACCTGCAAAAAGTAGACAAATTCTTTCAGTTGTACCTTAATCTCTTTTACCAAAGCGCTTACCGTGATTATATTTGCTCTATAGTTTTTTAAGACCACACTTACTTATGGAGTCATACCGTGACATAGTTCGAGACGGAAGGAGGTATACAGTCGACGAGTACCTTGAACTTCATCGCCAGCACGCTAGGAATTTGAGGCGCGAACAAGTCATCAACAGGCTCAATAATGAAGGGCAAGGGCAAGGGCAAGGCCACAGGGTATAGGTGCAGAGTTGTCGGAACATGAAAATCTAGTTTTACTATATTAAAATATAAATTAAGGAATAATATTCTTCTTAGTAGTTAATTTTTTCGATTTTTAGATAGTTGTAGACCGTCTAAAGTTTAGAACCGGAAACCGGGAATGGACTGATCAGGAATTAGAGTAAAGGCTAATTGAATATACCGGAAACGAGGAACCGGAACTATACTTTGCTTAGACCAGGTCAAGAAAGGGAAAACAGGACACCGCCATCCAATGGTGACCTACTTAACCCTAGGGAACAACGGGAGCGTTCTAATCATTAGTTAACGGGAACCCTAAACGGGCAGGATTAACGGGCAAGGCCTTAATTAGGGTAATTACTAAGGGCTGCTGAGATTGGCTCTTTTAGATCCTATCTGTCCAAAGGTTGGTCACTTGTGATTTCCTGCCCTGACGGAGAATTATACAGCGTACGTGATTACTGATTTCCGGTCTGAGAGGTAGTATTGGTGTGTTGAGTTGATGCGACTGCAGGCGAGAGTGCTGGAAGGTTATTGAGAGAGAGAGAGAAGGTTGTTGGTGCCGGAGCTTAGAGTTAATACCTTCCATCTGAAAGGAGAGAGAGGGGGTGAGCCGTGAGGATCACTAGTCGTACCAATATCCAACAGTAGACCGGTTCTCTTTGATCGACGGGAGATATGGTTGCAAGTCACAGTGGAGGAGCGACCATCTCGCTGCGCTACGTGACACCGCGATTGCCCAAGGATGACAAGGAGATGGCGGATCTGAAGGAGGACTTGGAACAAATGGGATGCGCCGACTTCCTGATCAGATCGTGGGATTTCCGGAGTGAAGCTATAGTGGCGGAGTTGAGTTCGGGAGCACCATCTTAGGCCGCGACCACGATCCGTGCGAAACCTAAGAAGTGGACGGCGGAGATGTGGAGAAAGGTGTACCGGTTTGACTGGGAGGACGAAGGCAACGCATCCCGGAAGGACCAATTCACGGTGGGTAAGTTTCATACCCCCATTAGCAAGAAGGATGGGTTCGCGGTTACCGATTGTGTCAATGAGAGAGAGAGGCGTTTACTGCAATACGTCTTGGCCATTCTTAACCCGGAAAGGCCAAGCCGAGTCTCTCTGACACTCGCCAACACAGTCTTTGGCGCGCTGTCAGGAGACCGGAAGGTAGATTGGGGTTTAGTAATTCAGGACCAAGTGTTGAAAATGGTCAACAATGTCGGGAAGGCTAAGCCTTCCGCCATCTGTCCGTTCCTTTATCACCTGTATAATTCGGAGGAGGTGATGACAAAAGAGGAAGAGGTAGAGTATGAGGCAGCCGCGGCATTAGTAGAATTTGAGGTCCCTGACTTAGATCAGGAGACTGGAAACAAGGAAGAGTCCTCCGATGAGGACAATGAGGATGAGTCTGATGAAGAGGAGGATAAGAGTGAGGCTGAGGACAAGGGTGAGGAAACGAGAGGAAAGGATCCGGTAGAGAGAGAACAGACCAAGGATACCGATCCGGTCTGGGGGGAAGAGCCTTTGGACAGGATCACCAGAGATCTGAGTGATTTCAGGAAACGATACGCGGTGGTACAAGGTGCAATGCAGGCCATCTGCTAAACGGTGGGCGTTGACCACCCAGCACAAGCCTTGACTCGGGTGATCCGGCTCAACCGGGAGAAGGAGAAGAATGAGAATAAGGAGGAATTGGTGAAGCTTTCCGGCCAAGTGGCCGCTCTTAAACAAGAGTTGCGCCAGAAAACGGAAGAGGTGGAGTTGGAGAGGACGTTCTCCAAACAGACAAAGGATACCCTTTCCCGAATCCGGGAATTTATCACCCATCCGGGTGAAGTGGTCAACAAGGCTAACTTGTTTGACCAACAAGTGATGACAGAGGGAAGACAACTGCACCAAAAGCTCCTATTGGCGATGATCACTTACCATAAGAAGATGGAGTCGACGTTGGAGCAGCTGCGAGAAGTAATGCGTGAGGTGAATCCTCACAGTGTGCCTGCGCCGAGACCGGGACCGGATCAAGAGCCAGTTCAGCAGTCGGCAGCAGAAGACACGGGTAAAGGTGAGACTTCTTACGAACAACCTGCTTTACCTGTACCTGAGGAACACCAGGAAACCAAGACGAATCAGGAGCAGCAGACCGAGGTGGAAAGCACCAAGGTACCCGACCCAATTCCGGAGGATGACGATTTGGAGATTACAAAGGTGACGGCACCGGATCCAGCCAAGGCACAAGGACCAGAAACCGGACCAGGAGGATCTACACCAGAGGAGGGAACCAAGACGAAGAATATCAGCAGTCTCTCCCCTTCCAAGTCTTCTCCCAAGACTCCGGGGAAGAAGGTGCAGTTCGGCGAGACCGAGAAGATGACGGCCCTAATACAGTCCATGGTGAAGACGGAGGCTGGAGTCAATCGCGGGACTTCATCAGGATCACCCAGTGAAGGTATGATCAAGAAACCGGTTGGAGGAGAGGCAACACCTCAGAGCAAGATGGCTAGACCTGCTCCAGTCCCGCAGAAGAGAAAGGTTCCTGAGCCACCGTCGGCTAAGAAGAAATTCATCAGGGCTCAGGAAGAGGAAGAAGACGAAGAGGATTCCGATGATGAGGAAGAGGAATCAGAGTCCGATGAGAATTCTGAACCATATTCAGATCCCGATCAGGCTCTGGCAGAGACCCGAGCAACAAAGGCGAAGGCGACCAGAGAGAAAGCCAAAGTCCGGTCTAAGCAGATGGCGAGACAGCAGACCGGAAAGAAGCCGGTGGCCCGGAAGGTACCAGTGAAGGCGGGGTTTTCTCCAATTAAGAAGACTAGAAAGTAGGTGAAGATTATGGCAGTGATTGTAG
Organism: Neckera pumila; assembly: GCA_963969595.1. Taxonomy (NCBI): domain Eukaryota; kingdom Viridiplantae; phylum Streptophyta; class Bryopsida; order Hypnales; family Neckeraceae; genus Neckera; species Neckera pumila. The sequence goes on from OZ018418.1 coordinate 7,729,388, forward strand.
GGCTGCATGTTTAGATTTTTGACAAGTAGTTGACTTGGAATATTTTTAGTAAAAGGAATTAGGACTCAAGTAGTTGAGTCCGGATTTTTAGGATCTAAGATCCACATTAAGTGGAAACTTTTTTATTGTAGCTTAGGTTGCCTAAAATTGGCAGGAAGTTAGGAATGAAACGTGTCATTCCTCTTCTTGTTTTGGGCCTTAGGCGCTTTTTAAGTTTGAAGGGCAGTTTAGTATTTGAAGGCGGATTTTAGGTTGAATCCGGGTAGCATTTTCGTACTTTGTATTCCCAGTTTTTCTGCAAATGCCATTGAAGTTATTCAATTCACAAACCGTGAGCTGTACCTTTTAGCACTTGTCCGTGTTATTGTGAGAGCAGTGAGATCGTGCAGAGTGGGTAAAAAGGAAGTGATACCCGGATACAGGAAGTATCCGGTCCCTGGAGAGATTGTGTGTTAGACAGGATACCACAGGATTTCCTTGCGAGGATTAGAACTTGCTTTTGTCAAGAAGCTACTTTTGTCAAGAAGTACCATAGCTCTCCTGTGTTTTCCTGACGCCCCTTCTCTACCTAGGCCGTGGATTGTTTTGTGGTCTGTCGTTGTAGTAATTGTTAGGAGAATCCAAACTGTCTTGCGTGACCTGCTAGCCTGAGTAATCAATCCGGTCTAGTTGTGAGGAAAGTCTTTTTCTCATTGTTTTTGTCAAGGTTTTCTTTTGAAGTTTATATCGTGGATCTTCTGACACGTTAAAACTCGGAGGGTAGGAGTTAAGCATCCTTCCTGAAGCCCAAGTTGCAGATCCCTCTTGGTCCAGAGGTTAAACTCAAATTTATTATATAGTTAAATATTCTAGACCGGATAGATAAATATATACGTGGGAAAGGAGTTTCCGGTTCCGGATTACTGGAGTTGGAACCGGTCTAGACTAGTACTTGGGGTTTGTTTTGGGATATCAACTCACTTCATTCCGGCCAATTAGGAGAATTACATCAAGATCTCTGCGGAACGATACACGAGTCACTTTAGGGTCCACTAAGGCCTTAGGGAAGGATTTTGTGCTTTCTGTGCTACGACAAGAGTCATAACAGATATGGTCAAGCTCTAGATCATTTGAGAGGTCAATTGAACGGCTACAAGGGACGACTTTTTCGAGGTCTAGATGCAATTGCTCATCGACAAGAAGGAGAGAATATCCTTTGAGGCACACATTTCGACCATGGAAGGACATCATCCCTGGACCTCATGCTGAATCCATGTGCACCTTCGGTTGGCAAATCTCTCCCGCAGGACACCTATCGGAATTGGGCGGGTCTGATGCTACAAACACACAAGGTACTTCCATCAGGAACTATTGATCCTTCCGCCCTATCTCAGGAGATTTCCTTGTTGGAGAGTAACGTTGTAGTTGCTGGATTTGTGGGAGGTCAAATTTACGACTCCACCACAAGTTCTTGGCTTGCAGACGTGGAAAGGAAAATTTACCCTAACCAAATCTTACTCCATAAGCACGCAGGGAATGGTTTTCAGTACGTAAAGGTTGATAGCATTGAAGCTGTAGAAAAATGCATTAACCTTATGCTACATAGATTCCAAGGGGGGGAAGCTGCTTACTAGTATTGGCAGCCATCTTTTAATCCTTTCTCTCACACGGTTTCAAGCCATCTCTGTTGGTTAACACTAGAAGGCCTTCCACTAGAATTTATACCTTTTTTAGAAATTATCATCTGGATGCTAAGAAGACAGCTTGCAGTCGACATCTCCAACCGTGCGATGAGCCCTTACAGGTTCTGCATTGCTCTCGATTTGTTAGATGGTTGGATCTCCAAAATTTACATTGAGACACAAGAAAGAGATATGGCTGAGGTGTGCGTGGTGTATGAGGACCCACATTTAAATTGCCCAAGATGCAGGTCTGCCGGTCACCATGTGCAGGACTGTCCAACTCAACTTGTCAACAGTGATCATAATCCCGCTCCGCAACAGACCAAGTGGAGTCCAGATTACGGACACCATCCATTAGCTAACAACAAGCAACTTGACATGAGCCGATCGGTCCAATCCAAGAAATACAACCTCCATAACAACATGAGAAGCCAACAGCATCAACCCAAACCACAGATTCCTACACTACATTAAGACGGCTTCACGTTGGTCCAGAACTGTAAATGAGACCCTCTACCTTGCAGGTTAGGATCTCAAGCAAGTTCATCCAAAGTTTGGGTGAGAAAGGGTGAAGCAGAGGGCAAACTAGACAATGCCCACAAAGAGGAAAACCAGACACTACCACATCACGGGAAGGTCATAAGCGTTGAAACGAACCAAAAAAATAATTCCAGGAACGGTGTATAGGAAACAAACTCTGATTGGACAGGGAATCTACCTTCTCCACCATCTCTCAAGGCCTTCCACAATCCTAGGCATATATCCAAATACCTTCTGAACCAAAAATCAGATCCAATCGACAATTCCAAGTTCCAAGCTATAAGCCCGCCATCGAATCAATCTCCACAAGCTTCTAGGTTCAAAGCCTTGAATTCATCTCCTTAAGAATTGGGAGCCATAGCGTCAAGCTCATCGACCTCGGACTCACTCTCATTTCCCAGTCAAGCGAAGCAGCCGACAATTCCATCTTCTACTTTGCCAACACAACCATCGCACCACTCTGGAGCTGGACCATTGGGATTTGAAGCAGGACTGTCGGGAACTGGAGTTGGACCATTGACATCCAACCCCATCAAAGATGGACCACATTCCAGGCAGTTACGGGAGCCTCCCAACTCGATTACCCAACTCCTAATCGACCAAGTTGCGCAGTTGATAATCGATTCACAATTTCCAGAGGTATCTAATGATCTAACCACCAAGCCATCTGATGTTTTACCTCTAGCATTATCCCTAGAACAAGAACTTGAACCTGAACAATACGTCAATGCTCCAATCTACTTACCTGCGTATAGGAAACAAACCAGACCTTTGTCCCCATCTGTAGACAACGGAACATCGCTAGCAATTAGAATTTTCAACCAAATCTCAGGTTCCATTCCTCAGTGGATCAATACCGATCCAAAGATGACTAACCAACACGTCAATAAGGAGTGGTCACTTAGAAATACAAAAGCTATAGCAAGACTTAGAATTTCAAATCAAAGTTGACTTCCTCAAATAGAGACCATAGTGGCTACTACTGTACAACCACAAGCTTCATGGGGTCAGATTAGGGATCCACAGAAGGATGCTTGGGGCTACGTAAATAATCAATTCGTAGATCAGGAAGACCGCGAGGAGAGCGCTAGGAATACTTCCAACCAGGAAAGCTTATGAAGTTAAAAATTTATCGCAAAATGTCAGAGGGCTGAATGATCCTACAGCCATAGATAATCTTAGGAATTACAATAGGAGGAATCTAGTTGACTTTATGTTCATGTAGGAACATAAACTCCGAGGCGTCAATGCTTCACGACTGGGATCGATACTGTGGAAGCGAGCTAAGTACTTCTACACCAAAGCCGAACTGGGATATATGGCAGATGGAAGGAACGAAGGCAAAGGTGGGATCAATGCTTTTATCTTGCCCAAGTGGGCAAACCAGATAACACTATTTGATTCGATCTTTAGCGGAAGGGCTCAATGGTTCATTCTCAATCAAATTACAGGGGTGATTTAGGGTTTGTGAACCTATACGCACTAACTGATCCTCAACCAAGACGAATCCTTTGGGAATCCATGATCCATGAATTGCCAAAAACTTGCAGATGGATAATGCTGGGCGACTTTAACATGGTGGAGCGAAGGAGTGATAAATTGAGCGCATGTGGGAAATCGATGTCAACAAACAAACATCTCTTATTTAGTGGGTTGAAGGACACGATCCAAGTCATGGAATGCCCACTGACCATCCCAAATTTAAGGTACTCATGGGATAACTCTAGGGAGGCAAATGCCAGAGTCATGGCGCGTTTGGATAGATATTATATCTTTCCAGAATCAGTCAATGGAAACAGGAAAATTATTGAATATCGAATTAAAGGAGATCATACTAGATCTGACCACTGTCTAGTTTCCATTCATATAGAGCTTGAGAAAACGCCAACCCATCCTAGTAGGTGTGTAATGTCCTCGCACTACCTAGATGAAGCCAATCAGGTGATTCGACATGCTTAGGAATCAGCACCACAACAGGCTGGCTTCTTCTCAAAACTCAAGAAGTGACTAAGGCGTACATGAGCTATTGTATCAGGAGAGCCAACAATAACAGAGCACACGAAGTCTCCTTGTGCAACAGGCTCAAAATGAAGACCAACTAGCTTCAAAATTCACCCCTTTTAGTCCAATTACAGGAAGACGTCAACCAGATCAAGGACAAACTCGCGAACCTCGAAGTAAGGAAAGTTGATGGTCAGAAAGTAAGGTCCCGGGCAAGATGGAGATTACACGATGACCGCATGTCTGCCAAGTTCTTTAAAGCGGTCAAAGAAGAACTAGTCAATACATTGATCACTGAGCTAAAGGATCACCTAGGATCACTCAAACAGGAATGAAGCGAACTCGAGAGCATATGCACAGTGTTCTATTCAAGATTGTATTCCCAAGCGGAATCGACTCTAGAAGAACACGAGGCCCAAGAGAAGATCTTAGATTGTGTAGATAGGAGATTCTCATAGCCCATGGTGCAGGAGCTAGACAGGCATTTGATCCAAAACAAGCTTCACCAGGCGCTAATACAGATGGCAAACGGGAGAAGCCCAGGACCTGAGGGGGTACTAACGGAATTCTTCTGTCGTTTTTGGGATTTGCTCGGAGAAGAGTTCACTAATATGATCTGTGAATCAATCACAAAGGGTAGTTTTCCAAATGGCATGACCTTAGGATCAATTATACTTCTCTTCAAGGCAGGAGAGCAAGCTGATCTTTCAAGCTGGAGACCAGTAACTTTGTTTAATGTCTCCTACAAGATCGTGGCAAAGGCTTTGCAAATTCAAATGCAGAGCCTGCTTAAGGAGGTAATTAGCCCAGAACAATCTGCATTCCTCCCATCACGACATATTTTAGCCAACATTCTTCTTCAGTATGAGACTGTGGAATGGGCTTGAGAGTCAGATCAGGACCTTATCTTCTTGAAATTAGATTTCACCAAAGCTTACGACATGGTGTCGTGGGAGTTCCTTCTCCAAGTCATGGAAAGAATGGGTATTCCCCAATCATTTTCACAGATAGTGATGATGCTCTTACAAAATGCTTTGGCATCAATTCTATTAAAAGGCAAAGCCACCGCGCCCTTCCCTATTCTACATGGCGTGAGGCAAGGCTGCCCATTGGCGCCGTATCTTTTCTTACTAGTTGGAGAAGCTCTGAATATGGCCGCAATTGTGGAACAAAGGACAGGCAAAATTCAAGAGATTCTTCTACTGGATGGTGAGTCATAGCAACTAATTTTGCAATACGCCGATGACACAGGCTTCTCCATATTAAGACAAGAGGTATTCCTCCAAAATTCCATATTGCTCTTGAAGGTTTTTGGAGCAGCTTCTGATCTCATTATAAACTGGATCAAGAGCACCGGGTATTGGTTCTCTAAGCTAATTAGACCAGCTTGAACAAACAAATACAAACTCACTTGGGCTCCTCCAAGGTCAATAACAAAACTTCTTGGAGCCCCTTTTGGGATCACGCTTGAGACCTCAAACATAGATGAGTTTTTACAAGGAAAAGTTACCAAAAAACTCGCGTATTGGACCACTCAAAGATTGTCGCTTGCAGGGAGAGTAACGGTGATAAATGCCATTCTACTGTCAACTTTTTGTACTATTTCATTGCGATATGGACGGGGTCACTACAGGCCATCATGGCAATTAGGGGCAAGCTACGCAACTACCAGTGGAGCGGCTCTGAACACACATCAAGAACGAGGGTTAATTGGGAAGATTGTTGCCTTCCCAAAGCGACTGATGGATTAAAGATTTTGGACCCGGAAATCTCCCTCTCGGCCTTATTGGTGAAATGGATCTTATATGCCATTGAACCAGGAAATTCAAACCTCAAGATTTTACTTAGGCACAGGATCTTCAAGATGAAGCCAAATTCCAAACTCGGACTCTAGTACCCTTCAAAAGCTTGGCTAATGGTACAAAGTCCGTCCGTCACCAGGGGGTCAAGAATCTGGAACAAGGTAACGGCCGCGTGGAGATGCATTGCCAAACACATCGAACCCATCCCACCTACAAACGCAGAGGAGGTACTATTGACAAGCTTGTGGTGGGCCACAAGTTACATTGGCTCAAATTTCCACTTCAATCAGAAGAGAACTCAAGAGTTGGCACAAAGTGGACTCGGGACAATTGTAGATTTATGGGACTCGGATAGGCAAGATTTCAAGCCATGGGTGGAAGTACAAGCTAATTTTCAACTCACAAATACAAAATATGGCAAATGGCATTATCTCATCTTGCAAATTCCACAAGAATGGGTAGTTTTTCTTACCAGACACGTCAATCAATTTAAGGCTGGACAATGGGTTGGTATCTTCAACTCAGCAAATGATGAGATCCCAATGATCATATGGAAGGTCGGAGAGCAAGGATTACGATTTCAATCAGCACAATCTCAAAATATTTCCTTATCAGAAGCTAGTTCTTATACAACTGTCGGGCATAGCTCCAAGCAAGTATCAGCTCTTACTCCATTACAGGAAGACACAAGGTATGAAGGTTTTCTCCGGAGAGTGCGAGTTTTGGAAGGGAGGAAAACGGCAAAAGATATATCAATTTTGCTATTTGCTGGTGCCATCCAAACTCTAAGCTTTGACCCCGGCAGGTGGAAATGGGCCAACGGTATCAAATTATCAGCATACTCCACAGCTACTGGAAAACTATTACTCACCAAACGAACCCAGCTTAAACACTCCATTCCATCAAAATGGTCCGGCCACCTTCCACCGGGTTTTCTGCCAGACTAGAGAGATCTTTGGCAAAATACACGTGCCCAGAAGGAAGCAACTTTCATGTGGTCCGTGTGGCATAATGTGGTAGCTGTTCACTCTTGGAGGGCCTGGATCAATCCAGGCAGCGACACTAGGTATAACTGCTGCACATCTGACAGCTCAAAGACTCCTATCCACAGGTTTTTTTACTGCCCGCGAGCCCAAGAGGTATGGAAATATGCCCAGTCTATCCTCATTCACTTATGTGGTGACCAGTCTAAATTTATCTTGCACATTAGACTTAGCTACAAGCATTGCATTTTTGGTGTTTCACTTCCTCGTCGGTTCCTTTGGTTTAAAAACCTATGGTCTTTACTTAGGGGATCTTCACTTTGGATCATTTGGATCTCTAGGAATAGTAAAGTGTTTACACAAAAAGAATGGACCTGTGAGTGCACTCAGAAAGCCTTATGGATGGCTTTACTTGACTCAGGTAGGGCAGCTCAGATTAAGGCAACTAGAGCAACTCATCAGAGGCCACAGAACATGGGGAGTATTTGGACCAAGTTTGAAAAAATTTGGCTTCACAACCCGAGCTTGGCTATTCATGAGGAGGGATGGTACACTTAGAACAGAGACAGTCCCCCGTCTTGTTTGTTTGCTTAGTTGTTGCCCTGCCTCTTGCCTTTAGGTTTGTTTTGGCTTCTTGTTTTGTTTCTTATTTTTGCTTGTATTCTCTTCACTGTCCAGCCATGAGGCTTGGCTGCTTTGTATTTGGTTCCCGGTTTCTTTTTTAATGCAGTGGGTTCTCCCATTTGTTCCAAAAAAAAAAAAAAAAAAAAAGTTTTTGTTGATTTTCTAGTCCGAGCTTATAAATTTCCATGTAGAATAGTAAGATGGCCATTATTATTTTCTTATGTCATTTTGGTTATGCTTTATGATAATATGCTGTATTTTATTAGCAGCTTTGGCACCTAAATATCTAATAATCAATTTAAATAGAAAAATAAGGTTAAATAGCTTAATATATAATATTCAAAATTTTGGCATTCATTTAAAATAATATCATATAATTTGGGCATTCATTCAAGCTAGACTATTGTTAGTAAACTACCAATATGTAATTAATTTCATTATCACAATTGTCACTTTTTCAGTCCCTATAAAAATGACATTAATTAAGAAAATGAAGGCCAAATTTGCCAGGTTATTATTGCTTTAAAGCTTCACAAATTTGTTAATAAGCTTCATTTTGTCCTCATGTGATACAATGGTAATACTATTTATATTATAGAGAAAAAATTCTCTGATACTTAGAAGTAATCATGAGGCTGATTTTCTATCCAAAATCAAACAACAAACTACTAGGGACAAACACCAAAACAAAAATATGAATAGTATGTAAAAGCTAAGAATTGCTTGAAATATAGAAAATGAAAAGAATTCATGTGAAGAAACTTATGAATAGTTGTAAATAGGATTTTTAATGCAAATTGACAGGTATTTCAATTCTGATCTAATAACACTACAAGAAACCCATGTTTTTTAGGATGTTTTCACTATTTCTTGGAACGCATTTTTGTGGACATTAAATAAAACAACTCATGTTTTATTTAATGTCCACAAAAATGCATTCCAAAAATAGTGAAAACATCTTAAAAAACATGGGTTTCTTATAGTGTAATTACAATCAAGATAATGTATGTAACAGTTGTGCATGCATGTGATTCACTAGAGCACAAATTTCTATTTAATATCTGCATGGTGCTTTCATTTATCTACAAGAATCCAATCTATAATATAGACAACTATCATGTCTGTGATTTATTCCTCAGCTTCTCGATTGCCTTCAAAATCTCTAGTCCTTGACTATATTTGTTATTAATTCTAAAGACCATATTCATTAAAGTGAGAGAATGTGGCGTCACATTTTATTTATGAGCCTAAATTTAGTATGCAAAAGGGTTCATTAATTTGAGATACTTCAATGAATTGAGACTATAATATGTCGGATGAACTAAAAATTTCTGTACAAATAAAAAGTTGCACCAACCCATGTCATTTTGCACACAATCCATTTTATATCTCATGTTTGTATATGTATCCATTACAAAGATCACATATTTTTTTGGATATATTTGGATAGACTCGCTTGGCACTTGTTGCAGGGAAATGTGTTCCAAGGATTTCAATGACATTCAAACTAAAATCATTGATAACAAACAATTAACTATTTTAAGATTGTTAGCACAACATTTTGCACAAGCACAAGAATAAAAATTCATAATTATTCATCATAAATCACATTTAAGTGCATCTACCTTTAAAAATAATCAAATATGAACATTGGAAATACAATTAATAAGCAAAAAATGCACAAATGCCATATTTAACTACTTCTGGACTTTCGATAGTCCAAAATTAAAGAGATGGTGAAATCCTCTGATATTCCTCAATTCTTGCACTCATAAATATTTTGGAGAGTGATTCTTCATGTGCTTGGCAATGATAGAAATATTGTACGTTATTGTTCCATAGTTGACTGTGCAAGAGTTCACATGTTTGGATTGGGAGATCTGTGGACCGGATTTCCATAACTTTAGCATGCCATTTACAGCAAATGTTCATAGCATCCCATTTATAGCTGACATCCCCAAACCTATTGAGAGATCCCATGATGACAACAAGTTCAAGCAAATACGGCTCCGAGCCCTATATTAATCCCTCACTAAGCGTTTTATTTTTTTAAAAATGCATTGGGAGATCCTCTAATGGGGTTGTAGAATATGCGTCGGCTTCACTGACAATCTTCATGTCGAAGCGCTAGAATTTGATTCATGTGCTTTAGACAATGCAATTCATAGATACATTTATAGAGGAAAATTTGAAATTTGCAAGTGAGTTTGAAAGTCACAAACATCACTTTAGAATTATCAAACAAGCATTTCCTCTCGAGAAGAAGGAAACCAATTTGGTCTAAGCAGGAGATCCCCCGGTGGAGTGCTAACACAACAAACATTGTCATTTCACATTACATTCAGTAGAATTAACATCATATTCATTAAAATGGGAGATTGGGACCCTCCCAAAATAACATTGTCCATTTGTAGGCCCGGAATTTGAAGTTGGCTTGAAGTACATTTTTGTTGAAAGGAACTAAATTCTTCCACTAGAAGATAAAATTTCCATTAAAATAGGAGTCCATCGTAAGGTTAATGCGTCCTAGTATCTATTGGGCATTATTACTTAAGCAATATTTACATATAAATACACTATATTTTTTGTTGATTACGAAGTCATGAGTTGAACGATTGATTGTATGAGGCTATTTATTTCATTCACGTGGTCCGAGTGCGATTCCCATTGAATTTATATGAGTGACTATGAGATATACATGACTTGGTGTTGCCTAGTGACCTTTGCAGGTTGGAAAAAAGTAACAACCAACTAGCCCCTATCCAAAATTGTGACATGTGTTAACAAAATAAAAAGTGGTCTTATCCACTACCAGTCTTTATACATGACATGATACTTTGAAAAGAAATTTATCGAGTCAATGAATAAGGAAAACAATGCCATGTAGACAATGCATTGCATAACAACAAATTATTTGGAACTTTATAAAAAAGTAGGTGCTCCACAAGGTGCTTCATATAATATAGAAAATAATCTAATATAAAAACTACAAAATCAAATCAAAACACTCCAATCAATAAGACATTTTCTATAGTACTAAATATATACATAATCATAGAATATTCTTCAAGGTTATGCGAAGCATTACCATGGAAAAAAACTGCACACAAAACTAATAGAAGTACCTTAAATACTATAAAGTTTTTCTATACTGCCTTAGACATGCTCAATCGGAATAAGAATCTAGACTTTCGTTGATAACATCAACTTGAGTTGCGGGTATTTTTAGGACACATTCGACGGTGTCCTTCTTCACCCTTGACTTCCAAGCTATGACCAATGCATTTGTTTCGGCCCACACCGGGTTCTGGGTCTCGTCCACTTTCCAACGCAATCCTTTGGCGGAGTCCCATCCAAAATAACTCTCTTGAACATTTCGGTTGCGAGACGTGGGCCTAAAATATTGAATCAGCACACAATTAGGAAGATCCAGATTAATGAAAGGATTAGTCAAGGCTCTCGCAATCCATATAGGCTTTGCATCACCATTAGCTAGTCGAACGGCGACAATTTATCCTTCGAAAACATCACGTGCCACTCGGAAAGAGGGCAATGGGCGATTGCAAAGTTGCCCAATAAAGGCATCATCCTCAGCAAACTCCTCACAAACCTCACCATCTTCACTAAGTTTGTCCTCCTCAATTGGATTGACACAAGAAGAAGGCCAAAAGCCGTCCTTCAATGTTGCAGACGATTCAATTGGCTCTCTCAAGGTTGCATTGACCGCTTGCCAATACAACACCAAATGTTCAAAGCGTCTCTTGTACTCTCCACTTCTGTCTTCCTCACGCAATCCCTTCCAATACTTGATAAACCCAGACAACCCCTCGTATATATCGTCTACACTTTGCATCGGGAGGTGAACAACAGGCAATGGATCCCCATGAGGCCAAGTACTCCTTACTTCCAAATCTTCTTGCCATAATTTGATCCCCCCACCTTCCTCTAGGAGCCAATCATTATCCGTGCAGTAATGTTTGTACTTCATGACTGGAACATCTTTTAAATTCAAATAGAACTTGAATTGTTGGGCCTTTATATGGCCAACAAGTGCCTCATCCCCTTCCAGAAGCAAACCTTCTATAAAGGCTTTGAAATCAGGGACCTCTTCAATGAGGTGAGGAATTGTAGGTACTGAATCCACATCCATAAAGGACTTCATGAGAGATGGGATGGTGAGGAAGTTATCTTTCTTCAATTGCATACTCCATCTCCCAAACAAAGCATCAATGTCATCATGTGTGTGACCGACCAACATGAAATTGACATAAACCTCACGGAAAATTCTTTTAGCCACTAGAAGGGACCAGAATGCAAATACATATCTATTCTAGTTATTGTCAGTTGCGTTATCCATCTGAACATTCAGAATTGGAGGAAGAGGCTTTGCTGGAATTGGAACTTCGGGTGGGGGACACAATGATGATTTACATATGTTTGATCCTTGCAGTATTGCGCTAAAGAGGGGAGCAAAGCCTGATCGAACAAATAATTCTTGGGAGGAATACTTGGGGGGTAGTTCTATGTCGCGCAGAAGCTTTGCTAACAAACCAACTGTATAGTTTGAATCGTGTAGGAAAATATCAAGCCCATAATGAGCATAACGCACATCTTTATGCCCATGAGCTATTATATCCATCACTGAGGTCAAGAGCTTCATGAGTCCATCAAGTTGCTTACTCTTGTGTGAGAAGACAAAAGACTCAGTTTTAGCATGATCCATTTTGTCATGCATGATCGTCAAACCCTCGTGAGGGTAGGCACTTGACCTGTAGAAATTTGCGTAATACTGATCTCGATGAGCTTGAGCTATAGCCAAATGCTTTTCCAAACAATGGGTCCATTTGCGTTTTAGGCCTGCACATGCAGTCTTCTTCAGATTGTTATATTTGTCACACTTAGAGCAGCACGCAAAATTGTCTCCTGGTTTCTTATCTGTATACTCAAGAAAGTTCAATTTCCTGATCTTGCTAATACTGGAAGCTGCGACTTCTTTCAACCCAAAAACAGCGTTTGCTGCATTGACCTCGGGAATTGTCGCCTTCCATTTAAAGGTGGCCGACAAAAGCATAGACACCTTTTTCTCTCTAGAAGGAAGACTGTGTGTGCAATGTAGCATATGATCTGTTGACTTCTCAAGTACACATTTCAATGTAGCCGTGGCTTGTGATGTATGCTTTCAAATCTTGTGCGTGCCCAAGTTCCCATGTCCTTGAGCTTGTTGACTAGCTGCAACATACCCTTGAAAGCGATGGAAGGTGGTTTCCGATACACCAGAGATATGATGCCATGCCGCCATGTAGACGTCAATCCCTTCAAGAGTGAGCACCCTCTTCCCTTGAGTGTTCCAACGGACTTGTTGATGCACATCCAATTTCATGTGGTACCGAAATTCAAATGATGAATTGCGGTACATACGTCCACGGAAGGCCCAAATCTTGTCTCTTGGAAATGGCTGCATGCAATTGTAAGAGCAGCACATCCTGCTCGAAACAAAACTAATCGACTCATCTGCCAAAAGCTCTTTGGACTTCACATAGGTTTCAAGAGGAGGAACTCTAACGGATGTTTCATACGGCCTTGCATTCGAAGATGATGCCTATGACCAAAGAACTTCACGGCAGTTGAAGCCATGTCGAACCTCATGATCTCAAAGACTAGTCCCTCTCAAGAACACCCGGTCAATGGGCCATGCTCGAAGAGAGTATTTCCAATCTTCTAGAACGACTGCAAAGTCAAGGGACTTTGAAATTTGGACCACGACTAAAGAACCCCGTAATGGTCCATCGCAACCTAGAGCAAGGTTGGACCTCATGCTATGACAAATTCCATCTGCCACTAGTAGACCAGTAGCACTCATGAGGACGACAACCTTTGTGCTTAATAAACATTACGGGATTCTTTTGCAGATCGGAATGCCAACATCCTCTTGGGGAGTATTTTCAATCTCTCCTTTGTTGGAGGTGTCAACCTCCAGTGGCTATCCCAAGTCCATGGTATCTAGACAGAAGTTACAAACATTTGTTAAAAACCATAGCAATCATAATACATAAGGAGTTCATCTCACATCAAGGTGAATAAACATCCTTGTGAAGTCAAGCTCACCGATAATCACATTTGTCATTGATCATCTTTGGTTCATCTCGAATCGAGATAAACTGCTACTTGGTGATTCTGATAATATTTAGTAGTCCACATATTCAATAGTCTCGATTTGTACTAGTCTGGAATTCATCTCCATTCGAGATGAATTGCTGATCAGGTGTTAGTCAAAGTAACTGAGAATTTTGATCAATAATGAGATCATATCAACCTCCGAGAATTGAACAGTAGTCTGGAATTAAGCAATCTGGATTTATAGTTGTTTGGAATTCATCTCCATTCGAGATGAATTTCTGATCAACCATTAGTCAAAGTACTTGAGAATTTTTGATCAACCGTGAGATTATATTGACCTCCTAGAACTGAACAGTAGTTTGGATTTAAGCAGTCTGAACTTCAGTAGTCTGGATCTATAATAATCTGGAACTCATCTCAAATCAAGATGACTTGCTGATCCGTCGTTAGTCAAAGTACTTGAGAATTTCGATCAATAATGAAATCATATTGACCTCAGAGAACTGAACATATTGACCTTTGAGAAGTTTGAGAACTGAACATAGAACATCAAATATAGAACCTCCAAGAACTGAACAACAATCTCACCTAGTGGACTTTTGTGAGATTCTTGTTCAATTCATTAATCAGAACCTATTTGTCTATTTATGATCTCAGTCCATTGAGATTCTTGTTCAATTCTTAGAACTCCGAGAACTAAATATAGAACCTCCAAGAATTTCAGAGATCGTCAATCAATAACAGTTCCCGATTTAGTCTACAATATCAGTCAACTCAATTCATGTTGGTTTCTATAGGTTTGGTTTGGTTACTCATCGCCCTTCTAATTGAGTGCCGAATTCTGAATTCTTACTCTCAATCACGATTGTTCTACATCATCAGGTCGAATTGGACAAAACTACCCTAAATCCTATTGTCGCAACTTAGAAAAGTTCTATTATTTGGAGCTCCCAAGCCAGGGAAGTGATCAATATTGTATGCTGCAAGTGGAGCCAGAGGTGCTGCATATTTTAATGCGTTTATGCTTTGATCATCTCGTCACCTAGTACTAAGTGACAAATTCTAGAAATTCAGAAATTTACGACAGTTTTAACGACGTTTTTACATGAGAGCAAAGATGTATCAAATCCCGGATTCATCTGCTTTCCTCAGAATTCAAAGATTGTATGACAATTTCTAGTGATTCAAGAGATACACAATCCTCAAGAAGAACCGACATCAATTACCCACTTCAACAGCACATAGAAATCTAACATTGAAGAGCATTGACAATCAGTAACTCTATCACAGCTACTTGCAGTTCAGATTACACTGGACGGATAAGAACGCCTCATGAATCCGCTTGAGATGAACACTCGCATACCTTGGAATGGGAGACTTGCAATCTCCCGAAGTCAACTTGGAGCCGTAATCTGTACCAAGACGCAATCAAAGGAGCCTCAACGCCACTGAAGAGAGCCGCTTGAATGCACCAACATGCAGTAAGTGCGCAAGCGGAGGGGCCTCAATTGCACTGAAGAGAGCTGTATTCAGTACCAACACCCGGTGTTTGAGTGTGCAAGGGGGGCTCAATTGCATTGAAGAGAGGCTCAGAAACAACCAAAATGGAGGAATTGAAGAAGCTGAAGTGGGCAATGCAATAGTACAGCAAGCGGAAGTGAACACCAAACAAAGGACAAAGACTGGAGTGAGAACAAGCGAAGGGAATGTGCGGGACAATTCCAGAGGGAAGATTGAGCGGCATTTCCAAAAGGTCCTGACAAGTGATGGAGTCCAATTTCTTATCATTGAATTATGATTCACTTGTGATAAAAAAGATGGATAGGTAGTGAAAACAATTACAAAGCCATGCAATCCAATTATTTTTTTTATGAGTTTGGATTACTTTTGACAAAAAGTAAATGGAGAGGGAGTGGCACCAATTAGTAAGTGATGGACTCTAATTCTGTTATCTTTGAGTTGGGATTCATTTCTAATCAAAAAAATGGTGAGGGAATGAACCAATTACAAAGTGATGTTGGGATTCATTTCTAATAAAAAAAACGGGAAGGGAATGAACCAATTATACAGTGATGTTTGGATTCATTTGTAATAAAAAAAAATGGGAAGGGAATGAACCAATTACAAAGTGATGCTAGAATAAATTTCTAATAAAAAAAATGGGGAGGACATGAACCAATTACAAATTGATGTTGGGATTCATTTCTATCAAAAGAAATGGGGAGGGAATGAACCAATTACAAAGTGCTATTGGGATTCATTTCTATTAAAAGAAGTGGGGAGGGAATGAACCAATTACAAAGTGATGTTGGGATTCATTTCTATTAAAAAAAAATGGAGAGGGAAATGAACCAATTACAAAGTTATGTTGGGATTCCAATTTTATTATCTTAGAGATAGGATTCATTTGTAATAAAAAAAAATGGGGAGGGAATGAACCAATTATAAAGTGGTGTTGGGATTTATTTCCATTAAAAAAAATGGGGAGGGAAATGAACCAATTAAAAAGTCATGGAGTCCAATGTTATTATTTTAGAGTTGGGATCATTTGTAATAAAAAAAAATGGAGAGGGAATGAACCAATTACAAAGTGATGCTGGGATTCATTTCTAATAAAAAAGAAATGGGGAGGGAATGAACCAATTCCAAAGTGATGTTGGGATTCATTTCTATTAAAAAATATGGGGAGGGAATGAAACAATTACAAAGTGATGTTAGGATTCATTTCTATTAAAAAAAGTGGGGACGTAATGAACCAATTACAACGTCATGGAGTTCAATAATGTATTGAACAAAATGGAATCACGACTCAATCTTATCCACTTCTAAATATTTCTGTAGAACCACCTCAATTTTCCATTTTGCAAAAGAGCCCATATCAAATAGTTGGGCAAGTATGAATTTTGTTTTAGTCACAACACTAAATGGAATCAGTTAGTTAAACACTTACTCAAATCTTTTTTCTTTACTTCTTGATGGTCTCAATTAGTGTGTAATTTTAAGGATCATGGGCCATTTTCATATAAAATGAAAATTGGAGCCAAAGACACTTCATAATCCCATTTTTTTGAACAACACTTACTCATGATTTATTCTAGTGTGTAATTTTAGGGATCGTGGGCCATTTTCATATACAATAGAAATTGGAGACAAGGACACTTCACATTCCCATTTTTTTTAACAACACCAATTCATGATTTATACTAGTGTGTAATTTCAATGATTATGGACCATTTTCATATAAAATTGAAATTGGAGCCGAGGACACTTTACATTCCCTTTTTTTTGAACAACACTTACTCATGGTTTATTCTAGTGTGTAACTTCAATGATCATGGACCACAATCAAAATCAAACTGAAACTGAAACAAAAGAGGGGGGGGGGCCCGGAGACCAATACAAGCTTCCCTCCCCACTTGCAGAGCGTGAGAGGACAGTCCATTTGGTCTTTGAGGTTGTCTGACTATGACAAACAAGCCCTCTTATAGGAAGTCTGCCACTACTTACCAAACAATATGGGATAATTAGAAGGTCGTGTCCTTCTAATCACAAGCATGATTAGTTGGTGCTGGCTGAATGATTTATTTTCTTGTAGTCAAGTTTAACTACCTCAGTTCATTTTGGATCTCTACCTAGGAATTTATTGGTCTTTTGAATTCAACTTAAACTAAATTAAGTTTCAAGTGAACATAGAAGCTTCTTCATGTCATTAACAGAAAGTCTTCTAAAAAATTAGTTGATTTAGGACCTCTACCTACTTTGAGGATGCTGTCAATTCTATAAATAAATTAAATTTGAACATAGTATTTCTTTATGTCATTAAAAAGGTCAATAAAATTGGTTGATTTGGGACCTCTACCTACTTTGATGGTCTTATCAATTCAATACACAAAAAATGAAAATGAACAGGGATGCAAGAGCCTTGTTACTATAAATAATGAATCAATAGGTTCTAAAAATGCCATTCTCATGAATTTCCAAAGAATAAAAAACAAATGAACTCCTAAAAGCAGTTGGCTACTTGGCTTGCATTCTCATCCATTTTGCAGAATGGCACAAGCACAAAATGAAAATAATAATGAAAATAATAATGTAAAGTTCATGCTTCTAAGCCTTATAATTCAAAGAAGTGAGCCAAATTACATTAGAAATTAATTTAAAAAGCAATTTAGAATAGATTTTTTTATTGATCAACTTCCTTATTAAAACAAGGCCACCATTAGGTATATTTGTATATTATTCCATTTTGGAGATATTAACAATTTAGTTTTTTTCTCAATCTTCGACGTACTTGTACTTCAAAATTTTCTAATTTAATTTAATGAAGTGTGTTTTAGTGGAATTTTTTGGAGATTCAGTACTTTGCACCAAAAATGGGGAGGGAATGAACCAATTACAAAGTGATGTTGGGATTCATTTCTACTAAAAAAAATGGAGAGGGAATGAACCAATTACAAAGTGATCTTGGGATTCATGTCTTAATTAAAAAATAAGGAGCAAATGAACGAATTACAAAGTGATGGAGTCCAATTCAAATGGGAATTTTGAAGTTTGAAATGCAAAAAGGATTTATGTGAACCAAAATTGGATATGGTTAAGGAGATCCTAAGACTCCCATTTTGATCATGCACTCCCTAAGTATTGTTGGAATTCCCATCACATTATAATGTAGCAAAAAATGAATATTCCACTCATTACAACTTTTCATTAGAAGATATTGGTGTATATATCTTACGTTTTGTCACGCTATACATTATAGTACAGAACATCTTCATATTAATAAAATTTTGGTGTCATTCACTTTTAGAGATTGAATTAATAAATTGTTATTATGTAAATTTATGAACTTCACATTGCAATTCAAATTGAATGTTTGAAATTCTTTAGAATTCCAAGTAGGAATCCAAATTTGACCTAGTAAATAGATAATTTAGTAGTTTGGTTCAAATCAAACAACAACCATTTCTGTAGCCGAAATTGAGATCCCAAACAAACAATTTACACCAATCCAAGTGTCCAACTCCCCAAAATAGGATGTGAAGAACAATGAAAAATTACACCTAAACAAAACAGTCCTACACCAAAAAAATTGGGTGTGAAAAAAATCGGAACTTTCACACCAACCCAAGTGTCAAACCCCAAAAAATAGGATGTGAAAGTTTTCACCTAAACCAAAGAGTCCTCTACTCATATTCATACTCAATCCCCTGTCAAAAAAATAGGGTGTGAAAAATAATCAATACTTTTGCACCGATCGCATCATACAAAAATATATAGGATGTAAAAAAGAATAGAAAATTTCAAACCAAACCAAGTGTCTAATCGAGGGTCTAATAAAAAAATAGGATGTAAAATTTATTTTTATTTTTTATTTTAATCAAAGTATCTTACCCAAAAGAATAGTATGTGGAACTGAATAAAATTTGTTATACCAAGTAAAAATTCACAAGTGTTGGAATGCATAATCAAAGTTGTTTGAAACTGCATAGAAATAAACTAAATTCTATGCATGTATTTATTAACTGTACTGTTTTTTCAAATAGTTTTGCTTTTGCTTTGCTTTTCAATTCACTTATTTCCTTTATAAAGAAATTAGCCTAAAAAATTGCATTCACATGGATATTAAAGTGGACATAAAATAGGCCATTTTGTTAAATTTAGTAATTACAGGGTTCCATTTATTTTTAGGTGGGAGGTAAATAGCCCCCTAACAAATATCCCCTTGCTGCATGAGGGGTATAAAATATACATAGAGGATCCACTTGAGCGAGCATGTCTAATTGTGAATTTTAGGGAAGAATAAATCATTGTTTTGGAAAAATTATTGACATTCAGGTGCAGGTTGTTCCACTTTATTTTCTACTAACTTATAATTCTAAGATGAAATTCTATATTCTTTGAAAGCCTTACAATTTTGAATTCAATAGTTGATGATATTAAATTAATATGATATGGGATAAGAGAACAAAAGAATATTCAAAGGTAATTCAAAATTATCATGACAAATGGGAAACCATAAAAAAGCATAAACAAACCAGAAATTATTTACTACTTTGTCAAGTGTATGGAAATTGGGATTGTGGAAGCCACCATCTCTAGAAACAATTATGTACTTGGTTTGAATGAACATTTCTATAACCAAATTAATTTTCTCTCTAACTTCCGCATGTATTATGAAAATGATGCCTCTATCTTGCATGATGTTTAGACTTCTTTTTAATATTGAATACTATAATCGTAGGAGATTTTTTTGGCATACACGTTATTTTTTAAGTTACCAATAATTTTTTGTCCATATATTTTATGTATAGCTTCCAAATGTTAAGGTCTCTCCTATGGTGGGTCTTTTTTTCACTTGGCAAGAGTAGAATTTGGGAATGAAATCATTTGTGTTTATGTGAAGAGTCCAAATCCTAAAACTAACCCTTCACTTTTATTTGGAAAACTAAACAAAACTACATGTACATTGAATAGGGGACTTGTATTAATTAATTTACATTTCACACTACATGAATTTTTACCTTGGCAATACATAAATAGATATTCAACTGTCCCAGTATGTACATTCGACATGTTTAAAACCTCATGCTAACAGTTTTCCATAATAATTTGCTTCATCTTCTTTGTCCTTGTAATTTATGAAAGATGATAGGGAGGACCCTAGAAATAATCCCTTTTCATCACCATCAAAATTGTTGAATTTAGATATAGCAAAAGCAACGATTCAAAGAATTACTATGGTAAGAGATCTATCCAATCCTTTTTTAGAATAGCATTTCAAGGACGCATAGTTGCACCTCTCTTCTACATAGGAATTTGTATACTATTCATCAAACGTGAAACATCCGCCTCAACATTTAGGGGTTATATCTCTACATTCCTTGTACCACTGTAGCTTTAGGCTACAAATTGGGATTCATGCGTAACAGGGCTTTTCTTAACAGTCTTTAAGAAGTGCCCTAATGGCAATATAAAATTTTGTAGCGGTTCTACAAATCAGAGTTGTCATATCAGACAGAATCGGACGAATCGGATGGAATTAGGGTTGACTGGCTGCAAACTTTGGAGGCCAATAACTTTTGCAAAAATTATCCAAATTGGACATATGAGATGTTTTTAGGCATCTACAGTTTCTCTAATTGAGTTGAATGGGGTCCGTAAAGCATAGAAGAACAAATCCATACCAGCAACCATTCAAAATAACCGAAAACAAAGAAGGCAGAACCCTGTAGCAAATTCAACTCGCACCAAGATGAATGGCAAGAAACAATCAACACTAAAGAAACATTGCATATTCAACTCGCACCAAGATGAATGTCAAGGAACAATATACAATAAAAGAACATTAGATAGAACAGGAAAATGTGAGAATTAGGAGATATCCAAGTCATCTTGGGTCGAGATGACACCTTCTAACAACAATGCAAAAAACCCTCATGACAGTTCCTCTTGATCCGAGATGAACAAATCAAAAATCAGGATAACTAAAACACAGATTGTAGTTGCAAACAGATTGTAGTTGCAAAATATGTTTCTCATGCAGACAACATTCATCTCAAGTGGAGATGATCAAAGGTCGAGAACTGAATTGTAGATAACAAGTCTAATTGTTATTGGTGAAAACGATAGTCATCGTTCATCTTGTGTCGAGATGATCGGAGATCAAGAATGCAGTCGTAGATTAATCATTTGAATCCTAGGGGGACCAAAGTAAATCATTTGTATTGGGTCTAGATGATCAATGATCGACAATTGAACCTTAAAAAGAACATCCATGTGCTATCAGGAAAACAATGTCATCATTCATCTCGAGTTGAGATGATTAGAAATAGAGAATTGAATCATAGATCATATTAGTCACCAGTAATCTCAAATCGAGATAAATGTCAACAGCAAAGATAAGTAAAGAATAAGTTATACAACTAAATCCGTTAATGTAAGCACACAACAATCTGCAAGATTATATGGTGAGCAGAGTAAATCTAGATATAAGACACATAGAAAAGAAGGAAACTATTTTTAACTCAGGTCGACATAAACTAACCTTGTAAACTATTTACAATACAGGGATGGCGGATCAAATGGAACTCCTTAGTACGCATTTTCAACGCTTCCAGATACCTGAAGAAAACTCAGATGAATATGGAGACAAGCTTCTTCTGAGGGATAGCTGGGAATGGAAAGAGCCTAATATGGTCAGGTATTGGACAATTATCATTGTTCCAATGGCCACCAATCTAAGTTTTATGATAGCATATCAACAAAGTGAAGCAAACCTTCCAGTGTCATTGACGGAGTCTATCAGAGAGGTCACAACGGGTCCAAAGGGGTTATCTTGGTTTGTTGCAAAATGACAGATCCAGAGACAAAACAGGATTACTTATTCTCCTATGTAGTAGATACAAAGAAGACCATCTTCTCAATATCTGAGTATCACAATAGCCTCAGCAACAATAGCTTTCAAGACCTTCAAATAGCATTAGGAAAATAGATTGATGAGAAGCTTTGGCAGGGGAAGGATGGCTAGCAGCTCACAAGAAAAACACTAGCTTCAAGATTGAATGCACTCATCAAGGAATTTGACCACATGACCGTGAGCCTGGCTGACAAAGCAAGACGGATGACTCCTCTCACTATTGCCAGAGAATACAGTAGTCTGGACGGGAGTCAGGCTTCCCTTGTTCTCACTACACCTGAAACAGGAAGAAGCCACACCCAAATGAAGCACACTGAGAAGTTTGGTTGGGGGACACCATCAGGTCCTCCTCCAATAGGAGCAAGGACGCGTAGTAAGAAGGCTGCAGAAGAAAGAACTACATCTATTGTTGAAGAAGTCAGCATGGCCTCAGAGATCGTGTACATACCTCAAGATCTCGGTGGTCATGTTAAAGTCATTGACTATGAAGAGTCTTGCAAGACTTATGAGGAATACTGGTCCGTCTGCACTGACTCATACGTGCCCCACATAGGCCAGAAATTTGTGATTCCAATTGACCAACTGGAGACACCACTTCAAAACCTAAATATCTGAAGTCTTGAGGAGGGAGGGGTGAATAAGTGTCTAAACTTTCTATTTAATATACCCGATCCAGACAAAAGGATGACGTTGTGCGCAATGCCAAAGGACCAGACCAAGAAATTGGAGACATTTGAAGACGAGCAGACTGGAAAATTCTAGATGGTTAACAGACAACATTGTGTCAAAACATCAAAGCACATGCTGAAGATGAAAGAAATCCCAAAGTCAAAGGCGGAGAAGTTCCAGACATGGGAGTGCTAGTTCCAGACATGGGAGTGCTTTGTTGTCTGGAATAAAGACGACAGAATAGTCTGGAGGATATCAGCATCCTATAATAGAGTGAATCACTTTGCTAACTTCATGCCTACCTAGTCTACCAACATTATTGGTTCCAGATTTGTTTGGACCAAAATGGGATCGCCAACGCCCCCAAAGGAACCCACTGAGCTAGGGAAGACTCTTCCTCAAGGAAAGCGGACGCTGAAGGATGCACAGAACCAAAAACTCTTTACGGTAATAATAATCATTCCCTATTCCCGACGTTCACTACATGCATTCATTGTGTTTGCTATCTTCAAGGCACAATAAGTGTCGGAGTTGAATGAGAATGTATATCTGGCTATTATCTTTTGTCATCGATTTCCAACCCGTAAACTGAATAGTTTCCTACTTGTTGGTTCTGTAGGATTTCAAAGATGCAATAAAGCTACGGTTTGCTATGATTGACATCAAAAAGAATCAAGGAGCTCTGAGTCAGAAGAAAAAGAAGGACATCGACATCCACAATGAGATCAAGATAATCATTGTGAGTCAAAACGTCTACGATCTATGGAATTAACTAATTTCCAGCCAATCTTAAGGAGAGCTCATTGATCCCGATTTACTGATGTGATTCAAGAACATAAAGGGCTAGGATTTGGAGAAAGATGGAGTTATCGCCCGAAAGTTTTTCAAGTGGATCGGGAATTGTTCAGAAGCGGATTTGATGAGGCTGGCCTTGCATCTTCTATCCAAGACGCCTAATAGAACATACGGGCATATGGAAGTTACCATGAAGTCGGTGAAAGCTGTACTCCCGAATTGCTATGTCGCAAAGGACTAGCTTGAGAGGTGCAAGCGGAAGCAAGCTGTAAGAAGGCAACTACACTTCTTGAAGCTTAGTCTGTGCTCTTTTGACAACAATGGAAACATGAAGAGGACCATGTGGAAGAAATTGAAGTTGGACTACAATGTTTTGAAGGCAACAAAGAACACACTTCTAACTGCCCTGGGCGAGAGTTTCTTTTCACTCTCAAAAATGCCATCAAACAAGAACAAAAGCCTTGAAGAGTTGTCTCTTGTAGCAAAAGAATTCTTCACAGTTTTCTTGGAGACTAAAGGAAGGTTTTCAAAGCCCATTGCTAGAACTCATTTTTGGCCTTATGAGACGAGCAATGACAAACTAGGAAACTGGGGCCCAAATATATGGAACAAGTCCACAAAGTCCAAATTGAAAATGGCCATCATGGACTTCAGGCATATCCCGGGTGTGATTAACAAGAAGAAGACAAGCGAGCAATACTACCTCACCTTCTTGGAAGTCCTTGACAAAGCCATCAATCCCAAGGTAACCAATCCAGAAGTCTGGTTATGGATTTGTGGAGAGAAAGAGGTTGAGTTGGACCTCCAAAATTACATCAATACTTCGACATATGAAGCGACGTATTCTGTGCACTACGTCGAGTACATCCCTGTGGCCTTTGAGCATGTTAGAGACCTTCCTGAAAGAAGCGCTTGAAGTAAAGATCCCATTCAGTTACTTTTTTTGGTAAAGAACGGCACGGTCGTGAAGACTAAGAAGATCCCAAGGACGTTTGAAGTCCTCTCCAAGGCAAGGCACAACACTTGTCGCCAAACGTTTGAGGTTGATTATAGGTTTCAATTCACCGAGCTTCGAATGGAGTTTTATTGTCAGTGCTTGACCTTTTTCTGTCCCCTCGAGAGGATGTTCTTTCCATATTTGCTGGCACAAAAGTCGTCTGCACAGCCTGGATGTGTCAGAGTTCGTGTATTGTGCACTTACATAATGTTGTCGGTCACTGCAGATGAATTTCTTGAATCATTTTGTCATAGACAACAGTTCCCTTCATGACGATTTCAAGGCACTTGTAGTGCAAGCCAAGAACTTGGATAGAGATGATTTTCTGGACTCAAAATACTTCAGTGATGAAGCATGTATTGGGCAGAAGAACTCAAGAGGAGCTTCCTCCTCTCAGAAAGGCAAAGAACTTAGGCCCATTGTTATCAATGATGGTCAAGCTTGCAGTGAAGATGACACACTGCTATAGATTTGACCAAAAATCTTGTTCCGTCGGAGAACGCGGAGCCTATCGTACTCGAGTTGACCCCAACAAATGCTGTTGGATCTGTCGGCTTTGTAGAGACTAGCAACATGCGAGGTTCCTCCGATACCTCGGCACAACATGGTCAGAGTCCCGTCTCTGGAAGACGGCAGATTCAGAAGAAGAAAAAGGCAGCTTTAACTCCAAAGACGGGTCCAAACCAGCAGTGGGTAGTTGATTTGCTTCGGGAAAATTATGAGGCAAAGAAGAAGCTTCGTCTGGAGCAGCACGAGGAAAATAAGAGAGCCTGTCAGGAATTGGCCGTAGAGACTAAGGAGATGATGAATGATCTTGTGAAAGATTTTTTCTTCCAAGCGCAGCCTATGCTCACACACGACCCGACAACGCAGTCTCCTCAGATGTAGATTGATAGCCAACCTCATGGGACAGCCACCAATGCAAGGCATGTCCAAGCTGGGTCAGAAAACCATTATGGATTGAAGACCACATTAGATGTTACTATTGCACAGCCATCAACATCATCTCTTGTTCATGACCATATGTTGCAAGATGACCGAGACCTTGAGGATTTGGAGGTGGAGCAGTCACAGGGCCCTGAGACTAATATTTCCTGAGGTTGTTCCTTGTGACTCTCTGCCTCTCAATCAACTTGTTTCAAGTTTAGTTTCTATTTGCATGCATCTTTCGATTACGTCTGATTTTCATGCAAATATTTTGGCTAGTGGTTATGCGCTGAACATATTGTAGATGTACCTCTATGTGAGAATTTATGTAATAAATATATTTTTTACTAGTTGTTTCATGTGCACTGCCTACCTTGTAGGCCAAGTTTTTGGCTCCACTTGTATGCCGCTTTTACCCTTGGATGCTATCGGCTTTGCTCAAGTCCTTGTTTATGAGGCTATCTGCAATGAAGGCCTTATTTGTTAAATTGAGACAAGTTGTAGTCTCATTTTAATACATTGTATATTTAGAATAAAACAAGTGTTCATTAATTTGAGAGTCTTCAATAAAATGAGACTCGACAAAGCCAAAATACAATATTATACACTTTGCCAGTGCAAAAATACTAAAATAAGGTGCAAAAATCTATAAGGAACATTTAGATTTTTTTTGAATTTCTTAAAAACATCGAGGTACAACAGTACAAGAGCTTATATAAAGAAATTGAAGGAAAAAGAAATTGCAATACAAAAAGCGCAATGATAAAGAATTTTTTTATTATTAATAGAAATCAACATTACCGCAAGATAGCAACACTATCATCGAATGACATAAAATAAACCTTCAAGCATCTCAAAACATCTGAATGCAGAAGCGCATTCTACTTGAATCTCAAAAACAAAAATTATCAAACAAAACTACAAACTACTCCCCTGCATCTTCAGAAGATTGATCATCGTTCGAATGAGACAAAAGG
This sequence comes from Neckera pumila, assembly GCA_963969595.1. NCBI lineage: Eukaryota > Viridiplantae > Streptophyta > Bryopsida > Hypnales > Neckeraceae > Neckera > Neckera pumila. The sequence goes on from OZ018418.1 coordinate 7,755,897, forward strand.
GCTGCCACCGATAATTTGATGATGTTGATTTGTGCCTTGGGAATTTTAACCTTTGTAACATCAAGTTCACCTCAACTCCCATTTTTCCACGCGGCTTGAAAGCTGTCATAATACCCCCTGTTTTTTCCCAACACGGGTGAATTGGAGTATCCTTACGCCACACTATCCCTGCATTTGTGTCCCATCCAGCGTATGTATCCAAATTGATGTGATAATCTGAAGCAGGCGTCCAATATTGAATTTGGACCAAGTTAACATGCCCCGGATCTGGATTTGGATTTGTGAGCGCCTTCGCAAGCCAAAATGGCTTTGGGTCTTTATTAGCGGGACACACCACGACAAAATAACCGGCAAACACATCACGGTTAACATGAAACAAATCTTGGGGACGATCTTTTCTTCGTCCAACGAAGGGCGGATCCTCTGCAAACTCTTCACCCACTCTGCCATTTTCGTCCATTGTGTCTTCCGATTCAATAATGATCTTAGAAGCCGGCCAAAATCCATCCTCCAGTGTCTCGCTAGCCTGCAGAGGTACATCTAGAGCAGCTCTCACACCTTTCTAATAACTTTGTATAGGCCCATTCTTCCTCCTGAACTCTCCCAATTGGTCATCGTCCGCCATACTGCTCCAATGTGCAATGAAACCAGACAAACCTTTCTTGATATCATCAAGGGATTTCATATTTTGTGGAACCAAAGGTCGTGGACTACCGGCAGGCACTTTGGGACGGTCATCTACAGTCTCAAACCATAACCAAATGCCTTTGCCATCCTCTGGCAGCCATTTCTTGTCCGTACAAAGATGCTTATACTCCATCAACGGCCATCCATTGGAATCCATGTGAAATTTGAACTGCTGGGCCTTTGAATGACCTTCTAGAAAGTCCCTGCCTGCACCCAAATACCCTTGCACAAAACGCTTGAAATCAAGAACTTCCTCAATGAAGTGAGGAATGACAAGGTGGGTTTCACAGTCCATGAAGGATTTCATAAGCCTTGGAATAGTTTGGTAGCTATTCGTCTTCAACATAGTGCTCCATCGACCAAAAAGAGCATCAATATCTGCATGAGGGTGTCCAACAATGAGGAAGTTGATATATATCTCCCGAAAAATTCCTTTGAAAACAAGGAGAGAGCAGAAAGCAAAAACCCATCGGTTCTTGTTGTCCCCTGATGCATTGTCAAGCTGTAGAGTCAATATAGGTGGCAAAGGTTGGGTTGGAATTGGTTCTGGTGGAGGAGGAAGGAGGGAGTCCAGGCACATTTCCGAGCCCTACAATACCGCCTTTGTTAATGTAGAAAACCCCTCCTTAACAGCAGGCAATTTACGCGACAAATTCTTAGGCTCTCCTTCAAGATCACGCAATAACCTCGCAATAGATCCTATGGTATGGTTAGAGTCTGTCGGGAGAATGTCTAAGCCGTAATGGGCATACCGAACATCACCATGACCATGAGCAATGATGCCAATAACAGCGACAGGCATCTTCATGAAAGAGTCTGTCGCCTTGGTCTTGTGAGAGATGTGCGGAGAAGCAGTCTTAGAGAGATCCATTTTATCATGAATGATGGTAAGCATCTTCTCAGGGTACTTCTCGGAAACATACCTATTTGAATAATACAGTTCCCTGTGGGCTTTTTGCCCCGCAAGATGAGCAGTCAAAAACCTGCCCCATTTGCCCTACGCACTAGAAAGAGGCGTACATGCGCTTTTTAGCTGCCTATACCTGTCACAAAGACCACACCTTGCAAACGAATCTCCACGAGCCTTAGTAGCATATTCAGGAAACGAAGCACGCCGGATGTTGCTCAAGCCGCTTGATGAAATAGACGGTAAATTCAACATAGCATTAGCCTCATTGATTTTTGGTAATTGGGCACTCCAAAGAAAAGTGGATGGCAACACCATTGTAGGGACCTTCTCCCCGGATTGAAGTGTCCTTGATTTGTGTGGCATTTGGTCGGCTTCACTTCCAAGTTCACATCGAAGTATGGCGATAGCTTGTATAGTATGTGTACGGGGTTTTTTGGAGCCCAAGTTCCCATGTGCATCTGTTTACTTCCCGAATTTGGCCATATGCTTGTACCTGTAAAAGGTAGCTTTTGAAATCCCGTGTATAATCCACCAAGCAGCAGGACATACTTCAATCTTCTTCAAAGTCACCCACTGTTTGCCCGCATTGTCTTTGTGCATTTGTCTATGCACTTCAAGAAGACATTTCTTGCGAGCGTACACACCATCAATTATATGGAGTTGGATACGTATGGAACGAATTTCTCCACGCGGAAAAGGCTGGACACAATTCCTTTCGCAACATGTCATTGTAGACACTCGAAGGATAGCTTCAGTTGTAAGAAGGGATTCTTTTTTGGTTGAAACGCCCAATCCAAAACTCTCATGAGAACTTTCATAAGAACGCACCCTAGTATGAACGCGGCGGTTCAATGCACTCATGCCCACATTGTATATGTGAGTCTGCTCGTGGTCATATAGACTTACATTCTCCAAAAACACTTGTTTAATGTGCCATGAGTGCGCAGACCACATCCAAGCTGATGGGACTTCTGCCTCACACAAAGACTCTGCAATTTGAACGGCAATTTGATCATCACCAAGCGGCTTCCCATCCGTGTCGATGACAAGGTCAGCATCAACACTTTGGCAAATTCCTTTTGCAACGTCATCCCCAACTTCATTCCTCAAGGTAACAAAACTTTTTACCCAAGAGGAACGAGCGATACCGTTGCAAGGTGCGACACCTTCCGGTAAAATTGGTACCAGAATTGCAAACTTGCCCGGCTCATGGATATCCATTCTACAGATACAAGACACAATTAACGGCAAGTTCCGGCAAAAATATTCCGCCTGCTTAAGCAAACTACCATAGACATTATAGCAGACAACAACAATTATTCTAAACAACCCAGACAGGTGTACAAATATTGCTTCACAGTTCGATATGTGAACTACTAGTACAAAAATAAGAAATCCTATAAATTAGCTTCGACACAAAGGCAATCCCTAAAAACCACACCCTACATTTTACTAAAAGAATATGGGATTACTGGGACATAAATTTCAGTGATAATATAGTACTGTCCTACTTGAAAAATTTATATGTTTAACAACACAAAAAACAACGCCCAACACTCTCAGTTCCTTAACAAACGTTATAACAAACTTTAACACAATAAAATATTCCACAAGCCTATTAAACGATCCAAGAAAGCCAATACCTACCAGATACCCAAAACATGATGACAAAATTACCTTAGACGCAAAGCTAATCCAACACCAAATATATGCAGCAAAGAATCATAAAGCCAAAAGGTCAAAAGTCAGAATACATGCAACAAAAGTGCAACATTCACTCAACCCAGACGAAGGAAAAATATTACTCCCGAGCCGAAGGTAAAGACCGATTAGATTAATTTCGCATAAGACAAAGTAAATGCTACTAGGAAAACAACATAAAAAAACGATGGCAACTTCTCGGAAAATATCAAACTGTTCTCAATATAATTAAAATTGAGCCGAGGAAAAAAACAACCAACAACAGCCCGATCCATTATCCACGTCAAATATTGAAGTACAATCGATCTTATTAAAAACATGTATAAAAATCCGATTCCAAAATAATCTACGAATATCTTCGAATACATTATTCACACTATTCTTCCTCCAATCACATTGTCTAAGAAAACATCAAAAAAAACCCGGCCAGTGTTACAATTTGAGCTTCGACACGAATATAAATCCTAAGCACTCCTGCTCACGCGAAATTATCTTCGACAAGAAGATAAACCCAGAAACAATCTTCCTCACACGGAATTATCATTGACAAGCACATAAATCCAAAAACAATCCTGGTAATGCGTAATTACCTTCAATACAAAGATAAATCCAGAAACAGTCCTGCTAATGCTCGATTAACATCGACACCAACATAAGCCCAGAAATAGTCTGGCTAATGCGTATTTACCTTTGACACAAAGATAAATCAGGAAGAAGTCTAGATAAGATGTAATTACCTTCGACACGAAGATAATCCCTGAAGTAGACATCCTAATGCGCAATTAACTTCGATACAAAGATAATCCCAGAAGTAGTCTTCCTATTGCTCAATTATCTTCCACACGAAGATCAATATAGAATCAGTCTCGACAATACGTAATTCTCTTCGACCCTTGGACAAACCCTGAAAAAACCTTCGTAATGCGTAGTTCTCTTCGACACAAAGATAAGTAAACGAACTGTGTAGCTAACCCGTAATTATCTTCGGCACAAAGATAAATCCTAAATTCGTCAATTCAAATGCAGAACTTTCTAATACACTAGATACAATTTCTGAAGCACTGACACAATTGCCGAATTATCTTTGACTCGAAGATAAATTCTGAAGCACTCCTTCCAAATTAGGAATTATCTTCGACATGAAGTTTCGGAATTTACGGCACCTTTTTAGGGGGGGATTCCAGGGGTGCACCATCACAATTCAATAAGCAACTGTGCGGAACAAGACCAGCAAAACAGTTTGCTCATTCAAAGACAGTCCACTTCTCACTGTTCTCCTTACTCGTGGACGCATTGATAAACACAGCAACGAGAAGGGGAAGTGAGGCAAAGAACACATGCTACGGAAAACAACGAAGCAGAAGAATGCTTAGAGGAAACATACCTTAATGAACAGCCTTCGCTCCATGCAAGTCTCCACGCACGCCAGAGATCGCAAGGACGCAAACAAAGTCCTCAGCGGAAGAAAACAAGGCGGAGGATTTCTGTGAAGGATGGCGGGAGCGTGCAAAGCTCAAGCAACTCCGGAAAAAGGAAACATTCAAGAAGACAATCTCGTGGAGGGTGGGCAGGTGAATGGGCGGGCGGGAGAATGAAGTGGCGATTCTCACCTCCGAAGCTGATGACCAAACCTGAGGTTCCCGTTGACAGACAAGAAATCTTCCGTCAAAGCGGGGGCGAGAAGAAAACTGGTGCCCAAAGTCAAAAACTAAAAATCATTTAAATCGCCAGTCCATGCGCGCCATTCCCGACAACTTTTTCTACCAAAACTGTAATATTCCCTCAAGTTTAGGGGGACTTTTTGTCAGGTGGGGACCAAATGTGCTGTCTCCACTAACTAGTCCCGAAATCAAGCTTCCGCCATTCTAGAATATTAACTGCGCTCACAATGTGGAAAATTAAAAAATATAAAAACTTCAATAATCCTAGATTTAGGGTTTAGGGTTTAGGGTTTAGGGTCAACAAAGGGATTGTATAAGTTTGGGGGATGGGAGGTTTGGGGTTTCTTTTGTTTTTCAAAGGTGGTGAAGTAGTGGCAAACAAAAAAATGATGTTGCAAAAATAATTAGTATTCATTTGTAGAATAAGTAGAACTTTTTTTTTATATACAAACTTAGACGAATTTCATTTAAAGTTGGTGGGTTCATCCAAATTATTTCAAAAAATGGATCCGCTTTGGCTATATATGGTCTTCTTTCTTTGATTATTTTCTATAGCCTTGGTGTCAGCCAAAAGAATTTTGGTGCACTTTGGCACCAAATCGGTAGAAAAAAACAACACCCCCGATTAGATAGAATGGCTATACTGTGGCAAACATTCCAGAAAATACGTTGAAATTGGAAGACACCTCACACTTATTGAATGCGAGTGCTTCAAATTTGTGGCCCAATTTCAATCGTGTACTACTTGAACAAAAGTAAACTGAATTAGCCATGACCTGTATGTTATGGAACCCGCATCAGGATTTAGGGTTCAATGAAATACATAGAAGTTGGAAAACAACTAAACATCTGTGATTTACGAGTGCCTTAAATTTGTGGCTTAAATAACTTTATGTGCTACGTGACTGAAAAAAAAATTGAATTCACCATGACCTGTACTTTATGCACCTCGCATCTCCAAACTCATAGAATTGGATGGATGCAAACGTCAAAATCAACACGTAGAAGTTGGAAAACAACTAAACATTTGTGATTTATGAGTGCCTTAAATTTGTGATATAATTCCCGTCGTGTACTACATGAATGAAAAAAAAATTGAATTCACCATGACTTGTACTTTATGCACCTTGCATCTCCAAACTCATAGAATTGGATGGATGCGAACGTCAAAAGAAATACGTAGAAGTTGGAAAACAACTAAACATTTGTGATTTATGAGTGCCTTAAATTTGTGACTTAATTACCTTTGAGTGCTACGTGAATGAAAAAAAAAGTTGAATTCACCATAACCTGTACTTTATGCACCTCGCATCTCCAAACTCATAGAATTGGATGGATGCAAACGTCAAAATAAATATGTAGAAGTTGGAAAACAACTAAATATTTGTGATTTACGAGTGCCTTAAATTTGTGGCTTAAATACCTTTGTGTGCTACGTGAATGGAAAAAAAATTGAATCCGCCATGACCTGTATTTTATGCACCTCGCCTTTCCAAATTCATAGAATTGGATGGATGCGAACGTCAAAAGAAGTACATAAAAGTTTTAAATACATCTAATTATTTTGGATTTATGGTCGCCTCAAATTTATAGCTTAATTTCTTGAGCTTTGTATGTGAATAAGATTTTATTGAAAGTAGTATGAATAGTTTTGCAGAGATAGTTATTATTTTGTATTTTTTTAATCATGTGTTTCAATTTGGTGTTCTTTAGTATATAGGCAAATGTATGAGTGTGTGAAGCTGTAGATCAAGTCTGGAACATTGCAATGGCTTGAAAGTATTTGAAATTTGGGTTACTTTGCCTACATGAAGTCCTGATATTTATATTCAGAGAACACCAAAATTATAAACGATTACTAATTGTGTGTATATTTGTCTTAAATAATATGTGTAGGTTTGGAACTAAGAACGGTACTTTGAAAACACGTAATTCACCTCTTTTGGTTGACTTTCAATCACTTTTGGATAATTTTAAAAATAAAACCCGTTTTATGTGCCGTGCCGATGGTATATTGTAGGCCCACCCAGCTAATTGGGGGTGTTTCATTGCAATATGAATTTAGAATTTGCAAAAAAATATAATTATCTAGGAAGATAAAATATTCTTACGTATTGTCTATGGTAAGTTTGGCCCACAAAACCCACCTTCGAGGGCACCTTTTTGCGTCATTATCCTACTAAAATCATAATTCCCTCTGTAATATCACAAATTCCACCATTATTATCACAAATTCCACCATGAATATCACAGATTCCACCATTAATAATAGGGGCTCATGCTTGCTATACTACGGATTCACTTTATCACATATTAATAAATAACTGTAATATTTGAATAGAAATCAATGCATGATCATTATTTCAATGAGTCTTTGAAATATTTAATTTTAGTGTTTTCTAATAGTATTAAGATTTTGATAAATTTGAATAGAATACATGATAATGATTTCAATGAGTCTTTGAAATAAATAATTTTAATATTTTGTATAAATATTGTCAATCCTACATATATAAAAATAGTATTATCACACAATGTCATATTACAAAAATAGAGTTGTAGTTTCCAATCCCCTTTGTAATATCATTGTTACAGCTTTTATGATTTTAAAATTCTATTGCAACTACCAAATGATTAGAAAAGTTTATTTTGCTTGCAGCGATTTTGGATTTCACAAAAATAAAGTTGTTCATAAAGTGTTTGAAATTTACAAATTCCTCTTTTCAATTGACCAAGTTTTTGGGTTGCCATTGTTCGTAACAATTGAATCAAGTTTTGAATGCATTACAATAAATGAATATCTTCTGTAGTATAATTCATTCACTATTGCATATAATTCATGCATCATTCAATAAATTTCTATTGTACAATTCAATATATGCTACTTATAAACAAATTTATACAAAAATTGAAACTTTTATTCTGCATTTTATCTAGTACATAAAAATTCTAATAAAATTCCTATGAAGAATGCATAGCATATCAAGCGCAAAGCGCTATTCAATGTTATAAAATGTGGGCGGAAGCACTTTCAAAATTTTAAAGGACTTTGGTATCAAACCTCAGGTTCGGCACCCTCCCAAGGTTCGGGCCATTGGCTTGTGCAGCGGTTCGGGCCGCTGAACTTGTGCTTTTTGCGGCTCGGCTTTAGTATGGGACGTTGTCTCCCTCCCCTTGCCGCGCAGTCCGTCTTCTTGTCTGTCGCTCCAGGCGCTGCATGTACCTCTTTTGGTTGTCTCTCTCCCATTGTTGCGCTACTTCTTTTCTCTTGTGGAGCGGAGCGGTGAGCGTGCGGTCTTTTTCACTCGTTTTTGAGCACATTTGAGGGTTTAGTGTCCGCATTCCTTGAGCCCATTTGAGGTAGGCATTGTTGCACAACGGGAGGACGACCGAAACCAGTGCTGCCGCAATAACTAGGTCTCTCAAAAGCCACCACTCACAAATGTGGATTGCAGATTTTTTAGCGCATTTGAGGTTTAGGGTTCCTGCATTTGAGGTTTAGGGTTCTTGTGGAGCTAGAGCGGTGAGTGCCTTTCAGGTTTAGGCTTCATTGTTGAAGTGGTGTGCACAAGAGGTGTTCATTCTGTGCGCAGAAGTTGAAACTCCTTCAAGATTTTGCTATTGCTGGACAGGTATTTGCTTTGCTTTGCTTTGCTTCACTTTGCTTTGCTTGCTTTGCTTTGCGTTGCTTTGCTTTGCTTTGCTTGTAGTTTTCTTACTTTGCCAATTTGCTTGCTGTGCTATTTGGTTTTGCAATTTAAATCTGGTATTGGAAGCTGAGATTGAAAGCTAAGATTTTCCTTTCTTTTTTTGTTGCGTGGAATTTTTATTTCAAGCTGGGATTGGAAGCTGGGATTGAAAGTATGGATGGAAGCTAGGATTAGGGTTTAGGGTTGGAATCTTGAATTCAAATCTACTTTGACTATACATATTTGCTTTGTAGTGGATGGTTTGCAGGATTTAGGGTTGAAATCTAGTTGTTTTGATTTACGTATAGCTTACAATGTTGTTCCTTATTTTCATGTGTAATCTGCAGTTTAGAATTTACAGTTGGACACAGCGAAACCTGCTCAAAGATTCTGTTTGAGGTAAGAAAATCAACCAAACTATTTAATTGCATCAGGGTTTCTTTCACAGTTTTATTAAATTTATTGAAAGCTAATTTAGGGTTTCTACCCAAAATTTATAAAGCTATAGAAAGGAAGAGCATTAGCCGCTACTACAATTAGATTAGCTTCGACTCAAAGCTAATGTCTTTAGGGTTTCCACCTTTACTTCATGAAAGTAAACAAAGCAGCATTAGGGTATCTATCCAAAATCTATGAAGCTCCACAGAAAATGAATATGACCTAAGCCTACAGTCGGATCAGCTTCGATTCAAAGATAATTTCTAAAGCTCTAGAAATTCAGCGCATTAGCTCAGAGAAGAGTTAAATTATCTTCGACTCGAAGATGATATCTAAAGCTCTAGCAGTTGAGCAATTTTGCTAGGACTAGCGTTGAATTACCTTTGACTCGACGGTAATTTCTAAAGCTTCCAAAATTAAACACATTAGCAAGGATTAGAGATGAATTAGCTTCGTCTCGAAGATGTTATCTGAAGCTCTGGAAAATCATCACATTAGCTAGGTCTCCAGTTCGATTACCCTCGACTCGGAGGTAATTTATGAAGCTCCTGAAACAAAGTTATTAGATAAGATAGGATTTTGATTAACATTGACTTCTACGCGATTTATAAGTATCCTGAATGTATGCGCATTAGCCAGGATTAGAGTTCAACTTCCTACTAGTCGATAGTTGCTAAACTCGGCAAGAACTTAGCGATATAATTTGAAATGAATACCTTCGACTCGAAGGTAACTACCCTCGAGTCGAAGATAAGGTTAAAGGTGGAATTGCCTCCTAGATTTATACAGCTCGCAAACTTAAGCCCTCAACCTGGAAATGCAATTTGAACTGTCCAGCTTCGAGGCGAAGGTATTCTTTCATATAGCCGAAGATATTTATTCATTGAGCCAAAGGCAGTTACACCCATAACATCATTAAGAATGTATAACTCTTGAGAAGTATTGCTAATAGAGAAGCCCAGTCATTGGAGTTGATTAGCTTCGGCTCGAAGGTAATTAGCTTGAAGTAGAAGATAGGATTATAAAAGAAATCATCTCATTCCACTCCACAGTAATTGCCCTTCCGTTGAACGGAAGAGTGATGTTGGTACCTTATCGTTGGTTGCAAAATATTTGAACTTATCTGCGACTCGAAGCTAATCTAGAAGTCCGTAGACTTCATTCTCAGAGAATCTTTGTCCTGCACTCTGAATTAGAATCCACCCTATCAAAATAGTTTATTACCTTAACAGTTTGTAGAGATAATGATTTATCCTCATGTCGAGGATACGTGAGCCCCGGCTACGTATCAAAGACAAATCTGACTAGCGTAACATTGAATGTAGCCCTAGAAGATAAACAAAGATGGAAGGCAGCGGCGATTATGACTACAGCACTACACTGCCATTTATTGAGCCTTTCAACAACCCCTTTGGTGACGTCTTGTTTATTGAAGAAATGCCGGACTCCTACGGAAAGCTCTGGCAGTTCAAGGAGCATGTCGCTGCATGGACGTTTGGCATAAATCGATTTCAAGACTATGTGCACCTTCGCTACCGCATTAAGGATCAGCCTAACTTTCTGCCGTTGCATCCTCAAGAAAAGGTGTTAGTTATCGAAGCCGTCCGCGATAACTATGTCGTGATTGTACTACAAGAAGCTCTGGAGGATGGTAGCGACGGTAATCACTCTCACTCAATTGTAATGGACGTTAACGATCCACGGGGAAGGTTCGACATGCAAGAACTTCAATCTTCTCTTGAGGTGTCCCAGTTTCAACACCTCATCAATACCTTCACGGCTGCCAAGTACCTTCCATGGGTTGACGGCACCGCACAAGTTAACTGCCGAAGGTTGATGAACATCTGGCAGTCACTGGAACGCTATGCTCAAAAGGTTGTGAAACTCCAACCCAGAGTAGGACAACAGAAAAAGAGGAAGCAGAGGGGACCTACTCAGAGAGCACCAAGTGGATCCGCGGCACTTGTGTCCGGAAGTGGAGCAACCGGACCAAGTCAGGTACCGTTTGAGACTCAGAGGCGTCAGGGAACCCAGTCAGGAGAGGTAGTGGCTTCCAAATCTAAGCGCCAAAAGAAAGCTCCTGCTAGAAGTTCTGGTTCGGCATTAACAAATGTCGCAACCACACTGGCTTCTGAAACCCCTCTTGACTCAACTGACACGTTTGCTCTGAGGCAGAGGACCTTCTAGGTTGAAAATGGGCCCTGCTACTTGTTTGGATAGGAACCCGTCGACGTGTCCATTAACAAATGCATACGGGCTAGGGACGAGTATGTCATTTGCGGCATCCAACAAAATATATTAGATGGGGCAAAGAACCTCCTGAAAGCAATTGGCCATATCAGAGAGCGCTAGAGACTTTGTCTGACTCCAGTGGAATCCTGGGGTAGGTTGCTGTTAAAGAAGCCCGAGAAGTGGGAAGAGATCAAGGACAACGACTTCATGATCATAAATGGGCAACACATCGTCCAGGCCTCAAAGGACCTCCAGATGGAGAAATGCAGTCCAGAACGCAAAGTAGAGCTGCAAAACTGGGAAGCCTACATTGTATGGACCCTCGATCCTGCAAAGCTGTTATCAATCACACAATTTTACAACTCAACCAATCACTTTGATCATGCGCAACCCATTTGGGGTAATCAGATTGTCAGTTGTAGGAATATATGGGTTAACTACCTACGACCTACGATTGTTCATGAAGATCCTGTTTTGTGAAGGAATGCCTCTGTTCTTAGCGAGGGATAGTATACGATAAGTGTCTTGGTCTTTCCATTATCTTCGATTTGAGGATAATGGTCCTTCTTCTATAGAGGCCTCCATTCTTATTTAAATCTTGTCCAATGTTCCGTTATCTTCGACTCAAAGCTTGTAGTTCTTGTTCTAAATGGCATTATTTCATGTTTCGGTAGTGCGTTATTGCGCTCATGCTGTTTAGTGTATAGGATAGCCTCGAGTCGAAGTTACGGTAATAATGTCTGCTGACAAAGATTGATCCCTGATTTGCTTATTTCAGAGGTTTTCCCATACAGTGGTCAGTCGATTCCAAAACATTAATCCTGAGAAGGAGTGGTAGAATATCAGATTGTCAGGTGATTTAAAGAGCGAGATCAAAATCATCACGCTCCGGGACAATGTTTGGAATCGGTGGAAGGACTTCCTTACCAAGTATTCTTGCGGCAAGACCATTGAACCGTACTCTAAGAAACTCTTCCGGGACTTGAAGGACTTCAGCCACATGTTGCTTTGCTTGAAGAGAGAATTCTTTAAGCATTTAGGGCATTTCACGAACAATGATTTGAAGGTGTTTGCACAGCACCTTCTAAATGAGACTCCAGAGCGGAAACTTAGTTATCCGAAGGTGTCGGTGGGGAAAACAAAATATCTAGTGCCGGACAAACAGACTGCACTCGATTGGATAGAGCGTCGGAAGAAGAAAAGAATTGTACATGAGGAGCTGATGGCCGTCAAGCCCAGTTTGAAGCTGCGAGACGCCCTCAACAACACCAACCTCGATGTGTGGAGGTCTTGGAAGAAAAGGCATAATTTCACTTCCTCAACGTGGCATTTTCTTATCTCCCATCCGAAACCCTCGTTTTTCAGTAAGCGGCTCACGAATGACGCAAAGCTGAAGTGCGCCAAAGACCTCGGAGAGAAGTTTTCTGACAAAGTGGCTATGTTCCAAAGGTTCATGAAGTTCAAGTACCAACCTAAGAAGAGTACAGGCGGTGTGGAGTTCAGAGGGCTGGATGCCAAGGAGAGGGCACTTGTAACAAGTGTGCACTACAAGTATCAGAGTAGGCCTCTGAACCTTGATGTCCTTGACATCCGAAAGTTGGATAGGCCCGCCGTTGCAGAGGGTGTGCCAAGTCTTCAGCCGTTTCTGGACTTTCTCGTCACCCAGCTTGAGCCAGTTGCAACTGAAGCTAGTATATGGCTTTGGATCCTCGGAGAGGAAGAGGACTACAATGTGGCAAAGAAATTTGCTGTGGAATATATGCCAGAGTACGAAACATACAAGTCTTGGTATTATCTGTGTCGGGCGGAGCGGCTCGACAACGTGTTTAGCCGTCTTAGAGTGGCCCCCAATGTGCGGATGCTGTTCCTCTTTAAGACAGGCGACATCCACGCCGATTCTGTGCGCGACAGATAGAAGTTGACTTACACAGCTGCAGATGTTCCGCACTACCTGGACTTGAAGTTTAACAACAAGGCAAAGTGGAGGTTGTATGCTACTGAGCTAAGGATGGAATTTTACTTCAAGATCCTCTAGTACTTCACGGTGACTGGAGAAAACGTCCTAGGCATTGAAGCGGGCATGAAGTTCACGCTCGCAGCCAAGGTATGTTTCCTTCGGCTCAAAGATAATTTGTGTTGGATTAGAGTAGAGTTGAAGTTATCCTTAGATCATTTGTTACTGACGTCTAATAAACAATTCTCTTGCGTGATTGGACTAGCTTCTGGATCCTTTATCTTCGATTTGAGGATATCATTCCCTGACATTTGTTTTTGTCTCATATGTTCTCCAGATGTTTGATGCTTACTTCTATGGATTGGTCCACAAGGATATTACGGGGAGGCATCAAGACTTCATGCTTTCGGCTCATCGTTTGGATATGAATGACTTCTTGCACTCCAACTCCCCATACTCATTGAAATACTTGAGGCCTCTGTATATAGAAGCGCCGATAATGACATCTGTGTCACCGCCTAAAGAGAATGAATTGCGCTTGCCACCTTCTTCTGAAGATGAAGTTACCCCAGTTCGTGAGCGTACGCACTCGGGAGAAGGACTCCCTAACATTGACCAGTACGGCACGATGTCTGGTGAAATGGACAAATGGGGGCTGTTTGTCGTGAGACTACATAGGATGATAACGTGCTTGGAGAGGATATCGAGTCAGATCCAGAGTACGAGGAGCTCCAACGTCAGAGGCAATTGCGGCAGGCTGAATTGCAAGAAACACGCGTTACACCTCGGAGAACCCATCAAAAATCTCGTCGGAAATCGGCAGTCTTTACCTCCGCCAGTAAGAAGGACAAAGGACCAAAGCGTCAAAAGATGAAGTCGGTCGTGGAGCACGTAGTGACTATTTTGAGTGACATCGACACCGATATACTCCCGGCGGAGTCAGATTTCGATAGTGAAACTGTCAATGAGGACGAGCACCCCCCTGGGGACCAAACTGGTACCCCCTCTATACCCCAGGTTAGGAACGTTGCTCCTGCCACATTACTGGTTGATCCTGCTGCTCCACCCACATCCATAGGTAAAGTCCAGACCAGATATTGGGTTACAAAGATGGAACGGAAGGATAGAAAACGGGTCCGGAAGCAGGCACAGCAGGATATTTTTGACAAGAAAGACTAGCAGATTGCGGAAGCTCTCCACGTGAGCCAAGAGGCGCAGTAGAAGATCGTCAAGCTTGAGCGACAGATGAAGGATTTTTTTGAAAGCCAAGCCCGCATGTCCGTATCCCAGTCTGTGCTTCTCACTAGCCAGGTTCAATTGGAGCATCTAGCAATTCCCTTGACCTCCGCACCTGGCTTGACGCAAGAGGCTCGCAATCTCGTTAGTGGTTTGGCAGATTCACAGGTTCAAGAATCCGGTCCGCCAATATCCCTTGTCGATGAGGCCGAAGTTCTTCACACCCCTACATCTTAGATGATACATGTCCAGATTCCCTCTTCTACAGCGGCCGATGAATTCGTGCCGGAGACTCAGCTCGTCGCTTTCTTTGTGGCACCTAGGCAAGGGTCTAGGAATTATCCTCGAGTCGAGGATAATGCTGAGGTTGTTGGTTCACAACCAGTTCTGCCTCTGGTGCCCCATGCATCTACTGCAAAGACAGCAGCAGTGGCTCCAGGAGTTGCTCTGCCTCTGACCTCCGAGCACGAGGTCGAAAAGGCGTTTCTTGTCGCTTCCCTCGATGATAAGCAAGTAGATTACGGAGACGACAAAGAGTCCCTACACGACAATGTTCATGAGGAGGTCGACAAAACTCTGCAGGAGGTGGCAGCGGTGGGGGTCGTGGATTCCCAGCCTTACAAGTCAATTGAGGTATACTCTTTTGACCCGTATGACTTTGTATGAGACCATGCGTGTGTTCTCTTGCTTTTCTGCGTCTCTTTTCTCTTAGAGATTATCACTTATACTGTATTTATTTTGCTTGACAAGAGGGCTCTCCTTGATTGTTTGGCGCTTACAGACACTTCTGTGATTGCCGTCCGTGTAAACTAGTGTAGCATAGGATTGGCCTATTTTTGTAGCCCCGTATGGTGGCTTTAGTTTACGGATGTATTCTGTAATCTTTGTAAATAAAATCTACCGTATTTAAATCCCATACATGGCAATCTCATTGTATTCTCTTGTCCATGTTTTTTTGCTCAGCACAAAACCACTAAAAGCTTGCTCCATCCAATGGCAATGAAACCACTCCCTCACAAGAGCAAGCACTCTATTAGTGGAATTCAATGCTCTTACCGTTGTCTGGCTCTCTTGATTCCGCATTCAAATAGGTAACTCTATTTCTTTGTTGTTTTCTTTGATCAGGTAGAATCGTAGGGCCGCGGAGAGGTCGTGCCGAGGAATGTGTTGCTAGTAGTGCCTAAACACCAAGGCAGGTGGTTGAACATTGTCTTTGACCTTAATGGCATTCTTTGCTAGTGCGAGCCCAGATCATATGCAAAAAATCTAATGCAGAATCGGATCGAAGACAATGTATTAAGCCACACAAATCCCACCATCGTTGGACCAAAGGCGGTATTTGCTAGGCAAAATCTGCGCGAATTCTTGCGTGAGGTGTCTCGCGTCGCGGACAGGGTCGTAGTGTGGTTCCCAATGATGCATTCCACGGCGGAATTGATCACGGACTTCCTATTCAAGGGAAACAAAGCCCCCTTTGAAGTCCTAGGTCGAGAACATTGCATGAAGATAGAGACCCGTAAAGAGAAGTTCTTGTTGCGTGGCCCTAAAACCGTCTTTCTGAAAGTCTTGTCCGAGCGGGTGTTTATGCTTGCATGTGAGGGCGTGTCCTTCGCCGCGGACAACACCATTCTCATCAACGACTCCCCAGAGAAGAGTCTCTGCAATGAGAGGTAGAATGCAATTTTCCCCCGTACATGGAGTCATGCACAACAGGAGGACGACTTCCTTTTGGGGTCCCTTTTGCCGTGGCTCCGACATCTTCAATCGGACTGCGGGCAGGGTCGTTTGCGGGACTATATGCACAGAAGTCGGATTGGATCAAATCTTGCGGGCGCTTCAGACTACGTTGTGCAGCACATCTTGAGAGGGATGAGAGAGTCCGCCATGAACCTCGGGTCCCGTTTCAAACTTTTGGAAATAAATGTAGTGATAGAGTCGGGCGGACCTAGGACCTAGGTCTCGCTTTAGTCTCCCGCATTAGGACTTGATGACATTCTCCTCATTGTATGGTGACTATGGTACATACATATGTAAATATATATTATATATTGGAAGTTAACCACTGAAAATCTGTGTATGCTTTGTGTCAATTCGTGTCATTCACATTTGGACGTGCGTCTCTTGTGGATCCTTGTGTCGAGGATAGTATATGTGAAACACCTGGATATCTATACTTCATGCAGGTGGGAGCTCTTTCTGTAATGTTGTCAACCAAACGACAAAAGCTGTCTAGGAGCCTCATTTCCGGGTCGGAGAAGTCGCTGTCCCTATCATTTGGATCCACATCTGCAAGAGGGAGCATTGGACCGTCTCTTTTGTCAGGACCTTACATGATGCCTACCGCGGAGGATGCTGCGTCAACGGCCATTGACTTCTCCAAGGGGGGAGTGGAGGACGACGTCGTGGACAGTCCCCCGAGTTGAAGACCGGTGCAGACCTCCATCTGCTCCCCATCCCCTCTGAAACGAGCATCCTCGACTCGAGAGTGCTCTTTCTCGCCCACTCCTCGGGCGGAAGCCGCGACGAATCGAAGACTTGAACTCCACGTCAACGAAGGTTAGGCACATCCTTGCCTCAAGGATGCGGTCGACGTGAGCACTGTGGAGTCGATGGGTGTGTGTGGCATCGATTCCAGAAGTGCGCAGTACTTGTCTTTGACTGCACCTCGTTTGCCTCGGCTCGAGGATAGTTGACCTTGTCCTTCACTGTCTATCGGGGTGCGGCGGTTGCCATCTACAGACAGTGTCCATAGGCAGAGGTATCTTTGAGATCATTGATGGTCTTTGGACTCTAGATCAACTGGATTGGGGAGTCCATACATAAACAATGTTGGTATGTTGCTGCCAAGCCTGCCTCCTAAGGGTTCCAAAGCGCATTCTGCCTCCGAGGTTCAGCGAAGCACCCGCAAACCCAAACGGAAAGTCATTGGATCCCAAAGTGTAGAAGTTGGAGGAGCGATGCACTATCCTTCTCGACGCGAGGATATCTTCAAGGCATTCCATAAACAAAAAGCGTTAGAGGCAGCAAAGGGCAATTGTATAGCCTATAGTGATGCTTAGTGAATGAAGAAAATCTTCAGAGCTCTACGCTTCTGATCCTTGTTTATTATTAATAGCATGGTAAATATCATACAAAGAAAATGATTCAGGAAAGCAGAGAGCTTTATGTACAAAGGGTCTCTTCATTTGTACACAGTCACATAGACTTTACAAACTCAAAGGTTTATAATTCATTCAATTCAGATTAAATTCATCTTAAAGAAACTTATTGAATGTAAATTCACTCGTTTTTCTATTTCCCAAGTACTTGAGCAGCAAAATGTTTTTTGATGTTTTGATATATTCCTAAAACTCCGCTGTCTTGTTTTATTTCATTTGCCTTGCTGTCTTCAGTAATTTCTATCATTGTTGTAAGCAAAGGATTGATTTATCTTTGGATTCACCAACTAGTACTTCAAAACAACTTCACACCCTCATTTTCAAAGTCTCAAAATAACCATATTGTCTCAATTTAACAAATAAGGCCTTATTGTACAACTTTTTTTTAAGATTTTAGTAATATATCCATTGTAACATAGAAGCAAAAGTTTCATGAACCACTTCTTCTCTTCTTAGAAAAGGAAATTTAAATAAAGAAGAATCTTCAAACAACAATCACAAGATTCAAAGTTTAAACAATCCGATCTCTGAAGAACAATATAAAATCATTTTGATGGTAAATACTAAAATCTAGTATAAAAGTGGTAGTATATAATCAAAATCGCAGCAATATAAAATTGCAATACATCAGTTTAATACGAAGCTGTAAAGAGAAATTTTTGAGACAATACAAACTTACTAAATATTGCTCCCTACTGGAAGCGTGGATATAATATGACCACATGTTTGGGGCCTTTCATAACGTATACTACTACAATGTATACTAATGTACACTACAAGTGATGTGGATGCAAACAAAGAATGAAAATGCTTAGACCAAAACATTTGGGTCGTCTTGAAAACCACTTCGTTTGCCACGTTCATAGTTGGATTACTCTCCAACCCCAAGTTTCCGCTTGGCACGAGTTTGTGAAGCTAGTCCATCTGCCATCAAAATGGATTCCAAGACCTTGGAGTCCTTCAAAGCTTGGAGCGTCCTTGTTGACTGTCTGCAGAAAGTGTGCTCTTAATAAATAGTCCTGTGCTTGACTTACGTAATAAGATCCATATGTGGAGTCCAGAAACTGCACATCATTTAAGTCTTCTAAGGAGGCATTTTCATCTTGATTGGCCGCTCTCTCCCCTTGAAAATTCCAACGATGCCCTTGTAGGTGAGGACCTCATTTGAAGGTTGAGGAGTTTTTATCAAAATATCCACCAAAGCATTGGTAAAAGAATGCCCTCTTTCCTTCATTGTGCAGGCTTTTTCCCCTCAACCTAGATGCAACTCTGACAATTTTGGACAGGTCAGTTTCCCAATTCAACTGCAAGCTAGCTTGTCCATTTTTCTAGTCATGGTGGCCTTGTTGCTAGCTCCACACCAAATTTTGATCCCATAAGCTGCGCTGTGCCATTGTGTCAACAATGTGCTCCCAAGAAGGTGGCATATAAGTCATCAAGTTGAATATGGCATACAAGCAATCATGGAATGGTGCTAAACAAAAAACGCAACATCATCTATTCAAACATTGAGTGATGAGGCCCAACGGCCTGTAGGCACAAATTGGTCTTGACATATGGGACATTTTGTTTGGTCCAAGATAAAAGAAGCAAGCTTTAACTACTAAAAAATTGGTGACTAAATCAACAAAAAAATAACAAAAAAATGTTCTAAATTGTAACTCTTTTGAGTAGCTTTGGTCAAGTTGATTTGGAAAATATTTAACTAAAAATTGTTGAATTTCTGTCGGCATGGACAATATCTAACAAAAAATTGTTCAAAATTTAACAAAAAAATGCTGAATTTTTGTGGATATGGACAATATCGAACAAAAAAATGTTCAATACTCAACTAAAAATTGCTAAATTTTTGTCGTCTTGGACAATATTGAAACATCCCCATGGACATTATTTTTGTTGGCTTTCTACAGGTTGTATCTAATAATCCCTGCTTTTAGACAGCAATCACCTAGTAGGGTGACACTAACCTCTGGATGTTAAAGAGATGAAAGGTGATGCCAGTACCTACCTGTGTGAAGATGCTGCAAAGCAAGCACAAGCAACCGAAGCCTTGGGCCAGTCCCTAATGCTTGCAATCTTAACATAAAGTTTCAGACTCCCTTATCTTTGACCTCATAATATCCTACATCGTTTTCCTTAATAGATAATCTGGAAAGAGAAACTCCTAGCAACCCTTTTGATTAATGTGGTCACTAATTAAACACTTGTTGTCCAGTCACCATGCTGAAAGTGAATACACGGTGGATTTATCATCAATTGGCAAAACTCCAAGTTCTTGTAACTGAGAAGTTGCCTCTGCTTCATCACCAAGGCCTTGCCTCCCACCTGATTCATGCGTCACAAAGCAGATCCGTCATGCACTGGAATGAAGCAAAAAGGAATTTGAAAAATGACTGAGAGACGCACCATGGTCAGCCACACAAGATAGAGAACTGAACGTACCTCTCCATGGGCACCTTGAGCTTTCTCTTGGGCCTCTTCCATGGTTCTATTGAATCCCTCTTTGTCGACCTTCAGACCCATCTCCTCTGTCATCAGCTGCCAAGAAGGAAAATGCAATTAGAAACACTAAAATGACATTTCCATAAAAGTGATCTCAATTTCAACCCCACCCTGAATCCAAAACAATGATTGAGCCTTATCAATGGCAAATTGACCTAATAACAAATACATTTCTCATTCTGGGTTGAGATAATTGATTACATACTTTCAGAAGCGATAGAGCAGAGAAGCACTAGATAGGGATAAACAGCATATGTCAATACATCTAAAAATTTGGTTAAAAGAGAGACATCAACAAAAATTACCAAAAAAACATACAATAACAAACAGCTTCCACGCACTCAGGTGAAAAGAGGTCTACAAGCATAAGGTAAGAATAGAAGAACAAACCTCTGTTAGATCAATGAGAAACCCAAATGTGTCCCACAAAATGAAAGAATCTTGCAGAACATCATGACCATTACACAATTGAAGCATAATGATTTAAGTCATAATGAAATCATGAATCCCAAGCGTAGGAGCCATGGCTGTTAAGTAAAAGTCAAATTTTGAACTCAAGTCTCTGAAACAAAGTCAAGAACCTGGGGACGCAGCATGCAGCAAAGTTGTCCATATAGCATCCAATTGTAAAATCTCATCCTAATTCCAGAACACCTTCTCAGATAAAAAACAACCAACAAGGTGAATGAAATGTATACCTAAGAACCAAAAACACCGTCCTAGACCTTTGCGGCTCCTCCATCAAATCCCCTAACATTGTCCAATATTTGGAATCACAATGCACCAGCTCGCTCACACTCACAGAACCGCTCCGTCAAATCCTGCACACTCTTGCCTTTCCCTTGCAAGACATTATATTGTACTCCTTAGTCCTCTTTTGCACGTAATCTAGATATGGACAACTATCAACTTGATTGCCTATACAAAACGTCAACCTTGTCATTGATTCAAAAAGAAAAAAATCCAAATTTCATTAGAGCTTATACACTTAGTAATCATGGTGAACCTTGAAAAAGATCCTGGACTTCATAGTGTACCTGCAACAATATTAAAAAACACGTTAAGAAAAAGTTAATTTCCTAATGTAATCATCCAATCCATTCCACTCACTAATAGATTACCACATCCCAATGCACACCTCAATTACAACTCAATTCTCATGAAACTAACAAACCTTGGTGTTTAGCAAGCAATGTGAGCTTACTATCTAAAGATCTTGGTGATATCCCTTTGATAGCTCTCATAAGTATTTGGAGCTCCGCCAACAAAAGCATAACAACAACCTCCAAAAACTTGATACTTCCATCTAAGCACCTTGTAATGCACTATGTCAATGATCCTAGAATTGCATATCCATATCTGTTCTGGATTTTATTGAATTGCAGTTTCGGCTCTTCAAAACTATCTATTGCTCTGTCTTTAAGCTCCCCGTGTAGTGGCTTTGTGGATAGTACTTCCAAGGAACTTGGTATACATTACGCTGGGCCATTGACTCAAAATTATTCTTTGAATGAAATTGAAAGTCACCTAACTTAACAAGGTTTTTAGTATCATTCTTGTCCAGCTTGGATCTGTCTGCAACTTCTTCAAATAAAACATCAGAACTTTTTGAGATGAGGATGGGTGAGACCCACGTCTCGAAGATATAGCATAGCTTTGGCAATCTGTAACAGAGTATCCAACACCACATTCATTATAAACGATGATTTTTTAACTCTTAAACGCCTTCTTATGAGATCTTTGAAATCTCCCTCCATGAGCTCCATCATCAAAAATAAGAACATGATACCCTGATCAGGATTTCATCATATTTAGCAAAGAATACAAAAACTGTAATCTTCTGTACATGTTTCAAGCATTTCCAACAATAGCCTACACACGTTAAAAAACACACTACATAAAACCTAATTGTAATAAGCGAGCAATATCATATTACCTTCACTAAGTTGCGGTTGAAGCTAGTCCCCTCCTCTGATATAATTTCCTTCATCTTTGCTTGATTGTTCTTCAGTTCATGGAATTTATCACGCATGGTTGCCATAAAAATCTCGATGAGCCTGCAATAGAGAATCATTAACTGATAAGGCATACTGATGTGAGCTGAGATCAGACAGACCTAGAACATGAGCATTTACCAATTCGTTTATTTTCCTCCACATGGTGCAAGGCACTCACCCACTAAAAAAACCTTCCTGAGCTTTCCACTTCTCATCCATAACAGACACCTCTCCTTAGCATTCTACGCAAAACATTTTCTCGACCCTCATTACCTGCACAGTAAAATCAAACTTCTGAAAAGAGAACGATCCTTGATATTAAATAATTTGGAGATTTTCAAAAGCTATCATAAAAGGCCGCTTAAGTTTAACGATTTCCATCATTATACCAAATCTTAGTAGATGAAAAAACTATTTACACTGAATACTGCAGCAGCACATTTCCAATTACTGTGTAACTTCTGATAGAACACAATTGCAGCAGTAGATCTAGAACAAAAATAGCCCCACACAAGTCACAAGCACATATAATACCAAGATGTGATCGATCAGCAACTGCAGAAGAGAGCATCCGAAGGTGATCAGTCACAATTCTATACGCCATATCTAAATTGTCGATATCATCCTTCTCCACTTTGCCAGTATACAGATGAGACCTAGTGGCCTGAAAGAATGCCCAATAGAACATCCCTCTCAGTACCAAGGACCTCCACATACATACAAGTCAACAGTGAAACTTTTAGGAGAAGCAAGATCCTTGATCTGTTTTAGTGATACCTTGATAAGCTTGTCCAAAATGCGAAACCAGAAAGACCTCACAAACTGAGTACAACGAGAGATTGATCATCTCTAGGCTTTGATTTTAGTAACAAACCTTCTTAATTGCTCCAAAAATAGAAATAAAGACAGCAGTGTTGTACTTGCTCATCTTCTCTTGCAAGTCTGAGGTTGCGCACTCAAATCCCATTCCTGTGTCGACATGTTGAGCCGGCAAAGTCTTCAAAGACCCACCCTATTCTCTATTATACTACAGGTCAACCAACCAAAATTCATCAGATCTAGCTCTAAACCTTGAATTGTGGACTCCAATTAACAATACATGACATAGATCGGCATATCCTGCCAAACACCAATCGCATATCTTCAGGAGGCAACCACGGATTAGAACTTTCATACGTACCTGATCGAACACCAAATTCCAGATTTCTAAGGAATTCAGATCATCCATGTTCACCAACAAACTAGCGTCCTACCCCCTATTTTGTCAAAGCGAATTTCTGAACAAAGTCCACAGGGTCTAGTATCCCTGATTTCCCAGAAATTGTCTCCCAAAAATTGCCTGAGACAAATCCCAAGGGTCACCCTCATGAGTCTCCATCCCAAGGTCCTTGCATTCCGGTGCTCTGAACCAGCAGCACAATATGGTCAGATGCTCGTGCTTAGAATGCACCGGATTAAACTACCTTCAACCTATAGCTTGACAAATCATTAAATCAAAAGAGAAACAATACTGAGCTCCAAACCAACAACAGCTTAACATGTACGGAATTGTCGAGAAGGAACAAGTTCCCTACCAATTTTCTAAATTACAGCCACTTTTACATCTTACTCAGACGTTTCATGTAATAGTAATAATGCAAAACTAAATGAGGTGAAAAAAAGAAACTACCTTCAAAGTGTCATCATTGTAGGAGGCATCAGAGGCTACAATTTTCATAGTTTCACTGAAGCAAATGGCAACAACCAACCCCACTTCCTTGTCCTTGTGCTGATATGCTTCTGCACAAATATTAATCATAGGGAAGTAAAAAAAATCAGCAATATAAACAAGAGTACAGGAACACGTCTAAATCGTGTAGTATTGTAGTGTGGAGAGCCCCAGAAGCTAATTTTCCAAAGTGAACCTCATAAAAGAAGCGAGCATGAGGCAACCAAGCTCCTTGATCTAAAGAGAAAATTGAAACATCTTGTGTTTAAGTAGACAAGATCTGCATCTACAGGGAAGCAAGGAGCAAAAGAGGATTTTCCACAAACCACATCAGACAAGCGAAAAGAAATACACCAGAGTTCTACACCATAATAAGACATTAAGATTATATAAAAGTCTTCAATCCAAATTTCCAAGATCTGAGATGCACACAAACATTAAATAATGGTTTCGAACAGAATGAGTGAGGTCTGGATTTTGGAAGGTATCCACCCATATGAAGCCCAGCTCCTATCCCTCTTAATCCAAACATACCAAAATTAGGCTGCACAAGAAATCACCCAAGAAAATGAATGATCTTCCTTGGATTCCTTGTCTTCAACACAATCAGTAATCTATCCGCTTGAGAGTTAGTTAGATTACTAATTGCAATAGGAATACCACCTCCATATCTGAAGGTGGAAATCTGAAACTGTATTTGAAAGTTTATTTTGATAAAAAAAAATGGTAGAGTGCAACAATCACATCCCACATAATAACTCACGAGAATTGCCATGAGTTCTGGCTATGACCAGCTGCTTTGCACTGACCATTAAGTCCTGTAACACCCCAAAATATGCCCCTGTCAAACTCTTTCTAATTTGCTCCAAATCAGAGTAATATGATATGAATTACTAAACGTTTGGATCACACTCCACTTTGTTGTAAATTTCAATTTTTACATCATACTTGAGGAGGTTACAACCAACTATAAGAGCAACAAATAGACGACATGCGTCACTGCTTTAGCAAAATACGAATCAATTTGTTTTCAATTTAACCCAAATGTAGGGGTAGGGCATTCACTAGTTGACATACCAAAAGAGATTTTGCACATTCAATTTTCCTGCGCTTCTTCTTCTTTTGGTTCTTCACCTCCGCAATACTCAACTCCCCTGATAAGCTTGTCATCTCGACCGACGATGAAGTACGACTTCTTTTGCTTAACAAATCAGCAATACAGACATCGATTCAACCCCAAATCACCTTCAAATACGTTAGAAACCACTAAACCCTGTATCCAAACCTGAATCATTTTCTCGAGGACTTAACCCTACAATCTAAAATTTTGAAAGAAATAAAACATGCACATTCGTTCAATAATAAGATCAAATATTCCGCAGAGGACAAAACTTTTCAACTTGACGACTCACAACTCTGAGACAGACAACAAAATTGTAGCTACTTAGTGTAAACCCTAATTCTTGATCCCACTTGAAGAAACTAATCTGTTGTACACCGAAAAAACCCAAACCTTAGACGTGTTCCTTGAGGACTAAACCCTGACAGTAGAAAATTAAAATAATTTAGACCGGTGTTCATTCTGAACAATAATAAAGTGTTCCGACTAAAAGCCTGATACTATAGACAAAACTGCAGCGTGCAATTTATGATCAATAGATCCTAATCCTCAAAAATTGGCCTCTAGATTTCTTCACCTACAATTTGAAATGGAATGTTAATAAATGAATACTTGGTCTTTAAAGGCATTAGCATCAAGATGCTCTTCTTTTGTTGCTTCAAGCCATGGAAAGAAAAAAAATTGTCTGCGGATTATCGTGCAAGAAATAGTGTGAAAAAACACTATGTTATTGCTCGCAGCAACTGTTGAAGAGTAACGTAAACTTTTTTTGAACTAATTTTGAACAATGAGAAGGTTTACCTAGATTGAATTATGTAACACTAGTTGGAGTCGGCGTCGGCTCCAAAACTCTGTAGCCGTTCGGCATTGGAATTAGGATTTCAGCAGTGATCAAACAATTGAGATCTTATTCAACCTAAGCGGCATATGTGAGCACACCATGGTCACCCGCGTCAACTATTGGCAACCAAAACTTTTCTCCAGCTCCTCTCCCTGCTGCTGCAATTACGCAACAATCAATAATCTCAAAATCCAAAGTGCCAAACAAGAAAGTTTGCTAGAAAAGATAGACTGTGTTTGGTACCCTGGTTGATACCATGTTTGGTACTTTGGTTGATACCATGTTTGGTACTTTGGTTGATACCATGTTTGGTACTTTGGTTGATACCATGTTTGGTACTTTGGTTGATACCATGTTTGGTACTTTGGTTGATACCATGTTTGGTACTTTGGTTGATACCATGTTTGGTACCCTGGTTGATACCATGTTTGGTACTTTGGTTGATACCATGTTTGGTACTTTGGTTGATACCATGTTTGGTACCCTGGTTGATACCATATTTGATACCCATGTAAGATTAATACCCTATGAAATCAAAAAAAAAAGTTCCATTTGGTAACAAATATATAGTATCCAAATCAACAGAATCATGTTGCATTCTTCACTAACATTTATGTAGTTAACACCAAAGTGTGAAAACAGTCAATCTGGTACCCAAATCAACAAAAAAATATTCATTTTCTGTTGATTTGGACACCATTTTCTAGTAGTGTTTGGCCATAGAAGTCTCTGTTCTTCCACATTGTTGTGACAAGACATTTGTGTGTTGTGGTCCCAACCATTCTGCATCCAGTTTGTTAGATTTTTTCCTAGAAGTTCTAACATAGGCATGTCACTAGGAAACATATCCTCCAACAATGCCCACAACATGAGGCCGTTCTCTCATTTTGGAGCATTTGCAACAAAGTTCTTTGATACTTTATCCAACTCCTTGGCGGCTTGCTACAATTTGTCCACGGATAGAATGCAGGCAACCTTCCACTAATAGTATGTCACCACCAACTCAGCCAATTGCTTTTTAAGCACCATATTTTCCTTTTGAAGCTCTAGTTTTTTTTCTGACACTATAGAATGTATAAGTGTTGGAAACGAGAGTGAATCTTGTATCCCATTAAGATCAATTGCATTGGACGTAGTATCTACCATGATGGTAATAGGAAGCTTATTTGGAATAATTGAAGAGCGCTTAATACCCTTGGCAAGAGGAGAATGGTGAAGAATATTGCTGATCAGCTCCCGTACAACCTTCTCCAACTACTGTGGGTCATGCTCAACAAAGGTGTCATCCATATCCGACAAATTCAAAGCCTCACGTTCTTTGTCTTAGAGTCATTGTATTTCTGCAGATTGTTGAGAAAGGAGAACCTTTTTTTGTTTGCACTCAAATCGCAGTTTGCTCACGTTAGTTTGTAAAGAAGCGATCATGGAATCTTTGGTCTTCAAGATGTCCAAAGCCTTGGCCACAATCATCACATCATCAATTGGAAGTACTCCACCTTGAGAATTGGGAGCACGGACATTTGTTTCGATGGCCATGTCCTCATTTGCATTAAAATTGTAGACGTTGCTTGCGTCTTGTAGTGGTAGAGGTGGGCTTGAAACCGGCATAGGAGAAAATGTTGATCCAATTTGATTGACTGAACGTTGCACCCTTGGTGTTCTTCTGGTCCCACATCCCCGTGATGTTTCACCTGCCTCAATATTTTCATTCTGCACTTCAATGGTGGGGCCTAATTCCTCAATGATTTGTGCTGTTTATAAAAGTCGCGTAACATCCAAATTGTCATCCTCTTCAGATACCTTAGTGTCTACCTCAGCACAGTCTACATTCCTATAGGCACTATGAATAGGTCCAACTCCACCCTCTGGGAAAGTGAGAACGCCTTTATATATCAGCCCAATTTTTGGACAATT
The DNA here is from genome assembly GCA_963969595.1 of Neckera pumila. Classification (NCBI taxonomy): domain Eukaryota; kingdom Viridiplantae; phylum Streptophyta; class Bryopsida; order Hypnales; family Neckeraceae; genus Neckera; species Neckera pumila. The sequence continues at coordinate 7,783,645 of OZ018418.1, forward strand.
TATGTACATATTCTCCTTGACTGTGGACCAATTGACCTCCTTCTTTAGCGCACCTCAGCATATGCTCCTTGCGCAAGGAAGAGAGGGACTTCATTTCTTTCCACGAAGGCAATTTAGTAGAGGACTTGCCACAATTCAATGCATTTCTAAAGGAAAGGTCAACTTTCACAATACTTCAAATTTGGCTTGTTGGTGTACCGGTTGTACTGATGGCGCCATGCTGGAAAAAACTTGTCTATGTGACACCATTCAATGTATTCTTCACAGGTTTGTACTGTCCACGGCTCTGCCTCCTCGACCCACACTTTAAATGCAATGTGATTTTCACTCTTTAGAACGTGCAAATGCTTTCGATGAATGGTGCCTCAGTGCTTTTGATACTTGTCTTTGCTTGCTTTTTTGGATGCCGCGGCAGGGCATGCAGCAGTTGAGATGGGGAGTGACCCATCATTGTTGTAGTGGCCATGGAAAAATGTCCAATGTGAGGCTTAAAAACCTTTGACATAGAAATCGTAGATAGTGAAAATAGTTAATTTTCAACATGCACTTGAGTTCTCGCATGTAGCCACGAATGGGTACAAGTTGTAAAGACCAAGTGAAGAAGAAAGATATCAAAAATGACAAGTGCAAGGGGATTTATAGTTTGGCGACTGCGCGTGAAGATTGCTGGTGGAAGAGGCGCGTGCGGGTTGGGTGCTGCAAGTGCTGGTGGAGGGACTGCGGGTTGGGTGACGACCACGGGTGTTGAAAAAGGAACCGCGGGTGTTGAAAAAGGAACCGCGGGTGTAACATCATATTTGTTAATTTGGGAGTTTTCCAATGAAATGGGAGTCTTTTTCCAATGACATGGGAATCTTTGGAGTCACATAATTGAATAACAAAGAAGAATTTCAAGTATGCAATAAGTAAAATGGAATGCAATGACATCCAAAATGAATTTGCAAATGAAGAATTTGGAAATGTCATGTACAATTTGCGGTATGCAATACTATTAATTGAAGAATGTCATCACATATACACATAAATGTTGGATGAATGCATTGCCCAATGAAATCCAGTAGAAGCATAGCTGACCGTTACACTCTTGGTAGCAAAATATCACATTGTCACCACCCGTGTTAGACACTACAAATAGATTGCTTGAAAAGACGAGTGCATGGTAATAAAGAATGAAGTGGATGCTGAGCTATGACCTGGATTAGGGCACAAAAATTGTAGAAACAAGTCATCTAGACGCGACCTTAGGACTCTCAGAAATCACACTCCACATGCTGTAGTTTGGAGTGTCATTTATGAATGTCCTTAGAGCGATGCCTGGGCGTTTTTGTTTCTACACTATTTGTGCCTAGATTCAGGATATGGAAACTCCAATAGATAGAAAATAGGATAAAACTAGGTTAGAATAGTCTAATTTTTTTGAATTTGTTATTAGTATCTAAGAATCCGGGTCAGCTACAAAGAAATTAGAAATAGCTGATATCTAGATTGCTAGAATTCCTAAATTGGATAAATATTCCAGTGAAAGACGGAAGCCCTAGGACGGAAGATGGATCCGGAAAGCCTACAACTGGTAGCCTTCCAGCCTAGATCCCCTAGAGCATTGTTTTGGGAACAATCTCATACCCATTCCCCTGGGGAATTGTTGGCCGAGCGTTGGGCACTTAAGGGCTCAGCTTCCATTTCTTCTCCCTTTTTCTTCTTATACTTGTGGCATGCGCTTAGAAAGTGAAAGTGTGGTGAATTAGGACCGTGCTAGGGAGAGATCAATGAGGTCGGTGCCGATTGCACTGGATTAGCAAATCGGTAAGCTATGGCAGGGTCGGCTCAGATGATGTCTTCGGCAATTCCGAAGGAGCCGGAAGCCCGAAAGGATCTGGAGGAGGACTTAGAAACTATAGGATGCGCCGGATTGTTACGGCACCTTTGGAGTTTGAAAAATGATGAGATCATTGCAGAACTTGTAGTGGGAGTTCCGAATCAATATCAATTGACTGTGAGAGGCCAACCCAAGCTCTGGACGGAGGACATATGGGCAGAGGTCTATTTGTTTCGGAAAGCCGGATTCGGGTTAGCTACTCGTAATGATAGGACCGGACAGAATAAGTTCCGAGGTACGATGCATAATAAGAAGGGATACAGTATTCATGACTGTATCGAGGATAGGTACAGTCGGATTCTAGAGTTTCTAATTCCAATTCTATGTCCAAAGAAGTCAACTTGGGTTACGGCCACAATTGCGAGCATCATATTCAAAGTGATGGAAGGTAGACCAGTGAACAGGGGTAGACTTATCACGGATGTAGTCTCCAAGTTAGTCGCGCACGCAACTTCCGGAAAAGCCACTCCGCTCAGCCCATATCTTTTCCACCTTTACCATCAGCAGGGTTTTTTGAATGAACCGGAGATGCATGCATACATCCATGGAGAGGAGGTCATAAAATACGGGTTTACGGAAGAAGTCCAACCGGATCAATCTGTCCAAAGAAAATCTGAAGAGGAGGAATTGGAGCAGCCGCCCTTGACGCACAAGCGGATCAGGAGACAGAAGTCCACAGATCAGGCTGCACAAGGCAAACAGGTGGTTACGGATGACGAACTGCAATCAGAATATCCAGAAAATGAGTACATGAAGGAGTTCTGGGGTCGCGGACATAAGTGGGCCGACGAGTGTCAATTGATCCACAATGAGATGGCGGACTACATCAACGAAACCATGACACTCTTGGGAGTGAATTGCCCAGAGCAGATAGCTAACGCGATTCGGAAAAGGACAGATCCGGGGACACTAAAGGCCTAGGAGCTCCGCATCCGGAACCTGCAGCAGGACAAGACGGATCTCAAATCCCGGGTAGCCCAGCTGGAGAGCGAGCTAGCAGTGGTGAGGACGAAGGAGGCCAAACGCTTCCAACCATGTTCGGAATTTGTCGGCTTTGGTGGCAGCTCCAGCGGAGCAAGTGTTACGAGCCCGGCTCTTCACTAACAAGCTCACAAACGAAGCTCACTTTTCTAGACCGAATGTGCTAAGAACACTCATCAACTACCAAGCCCGGATGGAAAAGGTGTTGGTGGAGATGCGGCATCTACTAGGACAACTCGATCTGGGCAGGGAGATGGATTTTAAGGGTTTTCCGAAGGTCGCAGATGCCCATAATTACTTGCAAACTCTGGCCAAAGAAGTAGTACCGGAGGAGAATCCGGTGAGGCGACAGGATATGCTGATCGATGACACCAGTGTGCCCCTGATGTCCGGAAAGGAGGGAACCAAAACGTCTGTTCCGGTGAGGATGGCAAGAGCTATTGTGACAACGCCGGAAGCTTCAACAGCGGAAAGGGAAGAGACTTGATCTAGGTACAAGACTCTCCTTTCTCTCAGGTTAGCCGGCCCGACCAACTGGAGCTGCGCTCTTTGCCACACCGCACTCCATGGTTCGTCGTAACTTGGTCGGACCTTTATGGGTCATTAAAATTCCGACTCAGAGCTATCCGGAGAAGTTCACTCACATGCAGCAGGCTTTTCTACCCAAGGGTGACAAGTTTCTGTTGGAGATCTCGGATGACGAGGAGAAAGAATGTGAAATCGGAAAGGAGTCGGAGGACGAGGCCACTTCGCCTCAAAGGTGCACAATCACCACCCGGGCTTAGACCAAGAGCACGCCGGTTAAGTCACCACCGACCAAGGCAGGGAGCAGTGTAAAAAAATTGAGGAGGAAATAGTTAGTTTGGTAGATTTTTTGTGTTTGATTTTTGAATTTGTTCCGCCTCGGGTAATCCGGAGGTGGGATCCAGTTCTTGATTCTTAGGAGGCTGCCGACTTGGATTCTTCAGTTATCTCGGATGTTAGTTTGATTGGCCATTTTGATTTTTGAATGTACCCTTTTCGCTTTTTGGCTTTGTAGTTGGGTTTTTAAAGGAGGGCAGGCTTGTTGCCCTTTCATTCCATTCCAGCCCTTTAGAGTTCATTTTGATTATGTTCTTTTGCTTTCTTTAATCTGAGACCCCTTGTGGATATTTCTGGATCCGGCTATGTGCATGAGTAAGAGTATTTGTAAGAGTATTGAAGTGTGAGGAAGACGGGTGAGGAGGAGTCCAGATCTGAGTCAACTGGGTGAAATCGGTAGAGCGCAATTGTAAGAGTTCTGGATCTGTGAAGGATGATTAGTGCATCGTGTCTTTAAATCGCTGGGATAGTGATTCGGAAGAGTAGAGTGGATGCGTGTCCGGAACCCAGAAAGGGTTTTGTATGAAGATAAGCGATTGCCAGCGGAATATTCCCCACCACCGGAAGGCCTGCCAACTACCGTATCAGTCTGAGAGTCTCGAACAGCGTCACTACTGGTTCCAGGTGCTTGATCTGTTGTTGTAGTGAAGGAGTAGAAAGTGGATTCTGAGTGACCTGTTTTCCGAAAAGATCATCCGGAGAGCTATGAGGATTGCTGCCTACCACTTTCCTGCTACAAATCCAGAAGACAAGTAGGTGTGTCTTTGTGTGTGTGTGAGTGTTTGAACTACAAGTGATGAGTCCCTACCCCTCTAAAAGACCAACAGTGGACCCCCTAACGGTAAAACAGGGGTACAGAAAACCAGAATTTCGATTGAGAGTTACCGGATTCCGGATAAGGACGGATCCGGATTGGATTCCGGAAGGTCGTGTCTTCTGGAAAGAAAAAGAGTAAAGTGATTGAGTTACAAATTACTTGAGGTTTTGTTTTGTAGAGATATCCGGATAGCCTTAGTTTGCAATAACACCTAAAACTCTTTGGAACGATATTTTGTGTTATCTTAGCACATTTTTGTATTAAGGATACTTCTGCCTAGACTGCGCGTACGACATGGAGTTGAGCATTGACTTTGCGACGACTCATCATGTTTTCTTTTCAATCTCCCCCCATGTGATGGTGCATGTCGGTAAGGAAGCAACGGTGGGACAACAAGAACAAGAACCATTATCTCACGTGGCTTCTCTGAGACATTGGGCTCTAATTCCGCACTCAACATGGGGTAGTTGGAGTCTCAATACAGTCTCCCTTGCGTCCCTCTGTCTGAAGCCGTTTGCGACAATGACAAAGCTTAGTTTTCCCTTGATCGCAAAGGAGATGGCTTGCACAAAATCAGCAAGCGAGGCTTCCAATCTGGAGGACTGTCCACACACCATCTTCGATGGACTTAACAGAAAAGTCCATACAGGAATTGACAGTGGGTGCCGAGTAGAGAAAGTTCCCGGTGCTCAATACCACATATTGCCCGAAGTCTGGGTTGGAATCCGCAGACGCCTCGCACGGGAACACCTCATCTGGCACAGAGGATTCCGATGCACTCCCCTTCTGACACAAAAAGATCTTACATCAGAACCACAATTTGCAAAACTCTGGAGAAAAAAAAGGCAAACATTGAAATACAACCACATACAATCACAACGGTTTTGCGGGCCATGAAAAAATTTACCGCACATATCAGCGCAACTCAAGCTAAAAAGCATTGGCCTTACACCTTATTCATGAAAAAAGCTACATTTCATCTCGTTTTGAGCTTAAATACATACTTTCAATTGTTGCGCTAACTAACTCTACTGAAACCTAAAACCACCTCCATGAGTTTGTTATACACTTGACAACCTCTTTGCATGCAAACCAGGACCTCTTCAATCATGACCTCTTCCTTCCACGAGAGTTGTAATGAATATGTCTATGGACATCCATCTTCATGAAGGCTCTCTGCTTGAATGTTGAATTATGGTACATGCGCTTACGGAAGGCTCAAATCTTCTCTCTCAAAAACAGCTGAACACAATTTCGGATGCAACAAACTTAGATAGAAACCGTGTTGATGGACAACTGTGTAAGCAGAACCTTTGACTTCAGGGAAGCCTCGTAATGAGGATTTTTGAGGACATTCAAATATGATTTGCTAGCGGTCAAAGACAGTGGGTTCAAAAGATTTGCTTGGAGGTAGTTGAATTTATCCCGGGCTTTATGATCATGCAGGCTTGCACCACGGCAGTGGACAAGCTTAATAGGCCAAGCCAACAAAGAGTAAATCTATTCTTGGGAGATGTCCTCTTTTGAATGAGTCTTTGAAGTGAATACTACAACATGAATGTCACCCAAAAGACCATTAGCACCAAGAATCAAGTTTGAATTTACACTATGGCAAGTACCTTCACCAACAAGTACTCCGCCTTCATTATACAAAGTGACACACTTTCTATTCTAGAGTACGCAGAATACCTTCGCAGTCTGGGATGTCTCCATTCATTCCCTGAGGAATTTAGAGTTCCTCGTCCGATTTGTCCATTGGATTGTTTAGGTTGACTGCTGAGGCCATGTCACCTGAAAAGAATGCGTATCCAGTAAATGTGTTAATAATATAGTTTCTATGCAAAAATTAAACCGCGAAGTAATATTATGTTTATGAACGTCTACTGCAATTCAACTCAATCCACGCTGAATTGCATCTACGATCGAAGTAATTGAATTTCAAGATTGAAAATGATTATGTAATGTAATTTACCTTGATCCGCATTGATATGACATTCAGCATGTCTCGAGCTGAATTGTAGTAGACAAACAATAGAGTATTATGCCGAAGACAAATGAATTGCAATATCTGAAATATCAATGGAAAAAGACATGTGATTAAAATAATAGATACTCCCTCGGCATCGCAATTCAGCTTGGGTTGAGCTGAATTACAATGTCAATCCAATTGAATGATGAAATGTAGACATCCATTGAATTGCAATTCAACACTGACTGCGCTAAACTGCAATACAATGAAATATATTAAACTCATAAGCATGGTCGACCGTCTACTGCAATTTAGCGCAAGTCGCACTAAATAGCAATTCAACGCTGACCGCGCTGAATTGCAATACAATGAAATATATTAAACTCATAAGCATACTTGGCCCTCTACTGCAATTCAGCCCGAGTCGCACTAAATTGCAATTTAGCGCCGACCAAGTTGAATTGCAGTTTTCTTCCGGAAATATCGGGGCCATCAAATAGATATTTAGTGTCGAGTTATTGGATTCCGGGATTTTCGACGCTTATTTTGGAGACTATCTCACTTTGATCGGTCGCATTTCTAGAGTGGCGTAACAAAATAAAAATCTAGTGCAATGTGGACTGTGCAATATATGAAAACATGAAATGCAAGGACAGCAAATACAGAATTGAGTAAGCATTGTCAATGCCAAACAATGAATGGCAAATGTCTATCATGTTGAGTGACAAACGTTCAATAATGCAAAGAGGATAGCTTACTAGAAGCAATATGCAATGAAGTGCCTACTCCAGCAACGCAACGGACAACAACAACACAAATTCAAATTGATCATGAAACGAAACTCCTCAAACACTTCAAGAAATCTAACAATACAAGTCAAATACGAACACGAAGGGAGCAACATACGAGGAAGTCGATGGAGTTGAAGAGAGAGGGGGGAAGGGCATGTCTAGGAGTGGGTTGATGACGCTCGCCAGGATTCCTGGCCGGAACAAAAGAGCGCGAAGGTTTTGAAAATCTCCCTCCTAATTTTTGATGTCCCAAGAATCATTATGGCCTTTGCAACTGTACACCAAGAATGTGTCGTACAAAGCGAGAGTTAATTTGCTAGTCCCAGTGAAATTATGAGGCAACATTCTCATGTAGATTTCCTTCATAATTGCTTGCGTACTTTATTAGACTAAGGTAGCCCTTTGCTATTGGGAAGCTGACATTGTCGCCCAAGATAGTTGCAAATCATACCCTTATCTCCTTCCAATTTGCATTTTGTGCTTCGACAAAAATGGTGACAAATTGTTATTAGAAAGTGAAATGCCATTATTGTACTATAAGGAAAACGCCACCATCGACTGTTGTCGCTTATACAATACTTAATTAGCACAAAGTAGCAATTTTTTAGTTAACTCTCTAAAAAAATGCAGCTTTTTGGGAATGCCTTTTCCATCCTTGGGGTGCAAAAATTCCCTTTTCTTTTTATTGTGAATACATATTGTGCACTATAAAAATAATATATCATAATAAACAAACAAAATGTTTGCAAAATTCCACTTTCATCAGTTTACGGGAGAAAATCTAAGATTCATATTTTTGGGATTCTAGTTTCAAGTTTTAGGGTTTAGGATTTAGGATTCAGACGATGATCTTTCAAGCCATCGAAATTGTTGAAGGAGGTGGAAAAAAAATGTTGCCATACATTCATAAAAATCTTTTAATCCATACAAATCTGAATGAACCATAATGTATATTTAAGGTGCCTTAAATACCAAAAGTCATAAGAAACGGATGAAGTGGTATCCAAAGTCAAAGAAAAAATTATAAATACTTCAAGCATTAATTCAAAAATCACCAATGTCATGAGTTCTCCATAGTATTTGTTTCAATTCACTACGTAATCCAAAATACATATGAACTATGCACTATATATTTAGTGCACGAAATGCCAGAAGTATTAAACATCGTTTGAAGTAGTCTGAGTACCATAAAATTCCTGTACTTTGAGCACCACAAATTTCCTAAGTCATGGAATTTCTCAATCTACTTAGTGATGAATTCGAAAATTATATTTACTTGTTTTAGAAGTTTTGATGTACCAAAAATCCACACATTTGATTCTAGCTTATACAAATAAATATTTTTTTCCACAAAGCCATTAAAGTACAAGGCTAAATTCATCCCCATTTTTTTATTCATGTCAAAATTCATCAAAAAAGCGCACAAATTTAAAAATTTCATGGAGTTTTAATCTTCATGATATTTACAACTTCTACGTTTTTTTGATGAAGCCCTTTACGTATTAATTCCATGGATTTTGGTATAGATGTTGTATTAAAATACAAAGCCAAATTTATTCCCATTTTATTTATTTATGTCCCGATTCATCACAAATGGCCACGAATTAAAGAATTTTAAAGATTCTTAATCTTCATGATATTTACAAGTGGGCGCAAATTAAATATTTTTGAAGACTTTTAATCTTCATGATATTTAGAACTTCTAAATTTTTTTGATTAAGCCCTTTGTGTACCAATTCCTTGACTTGTGGTATTGGTGGTGTATAAAAGTATAGGGCTAAATTCATTCCCATTTTTTTATTCACGTCAAGATTCAGCAAAAATGGGCACAAATTAAAATATTTCAAAGATTCTTAATCTTTATAATATTTACAACTTCTACACTTATTTGATTAAGCCCTTTACGTACTAATTCCATGGCTATTGGTATTGGTGTTGTATTAAAATACAGGGTTCCACTGATTCTTATTTTTTATTGTTCACAACGTAGAGATTCATGAACAATGAAGGACAATTGAACATTCTCATAGATGTTGAATCTTGGGAATATTTACAACTTCTATAAGTTCTTTTGTAAGCCTTCCACATACAAATTTCATGACTTTTGGTGTTTGCGGTGATTAAAGTGCAAGGCACAACTTAGTCGTACATATACTAGTTCACATAGGGGTTCATTAAAAATGTGTCCAAATTAATTATCCTTGTCAAGTCTATGTCTTAAATACATTTACAACTTGTACATTTCATTTAAAATCTTTTCAGGTACAAAATGCATGACTTCTTATATCCATAGTCATTAAAATCCAAGGCACAATTTTTGCATACATATATTAATTTACATAGGGGTTCATTAGAAATGGGCAGAAATTGAATATTCTTGTAGAATGTACATCATCAATATATTTAGAACTTCTACATTTCTTTTTTAAGCCTTTCATGTACAAATTCCATGACTTAGGAAATTTGTGGTGCTCAAAGTACAGGAATTTTATGGTGCTCAAACTACTTCAAATGATGTTTAATACTTTTGGCATTTCGTGCACTAAAAACACAGTGCATGGCTCATATGTATTTTGGATTACGTAGTGCATTGAAACAAATACTACGGAGAACTCATAACATTGGTGATTTTTGAATTAATGCTTGAAGTATTTATAATTTTTTCTTTGACTTTGGATACCACTTCATCCGTTTCTTATGACTTTTGGTATTTAAGGCACCTTAAGTTTACATTATGGTTCATTTAGATTTGTATGGATTAAAAGATTTTTATGAATGTATGGCAACATTTTTTTTTCCACCTCCTTCAACAATTTTGATGGCTTGAAAGATCATCATCTGAACCCTAAACCCTAAACCCTAAAACTTGAAACTAGAATCCCAAAAATATAAATCCTAGATTTTCTCCCATAAAGTGCTGAAAGTGGAATTTTGCAAACGTTTTATTTGTTTATTATAATATATTATTTTTATACTGCACAATATGTATTCACAATAAAAAGAAAAAGGAATTCCTGCACTCCAAGGATGGAAAAGGCATTCCCAAAAAGCTGCATTTTTTTGGAGAGTTAACTAAAAAATTGCTACTTTGTACTAATTAAATACTGTATAAGCGACAACAGTCGGTGGCGGCGTTTTCCTTATAGTACAATAATGGCATTTCACTTTCTAATAACAACTTGTCACCATTTTTGTCAAAGCACGAAATGCGAATTGGAAGGTGATAACGGTATGATTTGCAACAATCTCGGGCGACGATGTCAGCTTTCCAATAGCACAGGGCTATAGTAGTCTAATAAAGTCCGCAAGCAATTATGAAGGAAATCTACATGAGAATGTTGCCTCATAATTTCACTGGGGCTAGTGAATTAATCTCGCTTTGCACGACGCATTCTTGGTGTACAGTTGCAAAGGCCATAATGATTCTCGGGACATTAAGAAATAGTAGAGTACATTTGAAGAAGCCACAAATCAGTTAGGATTCTTTATATATTTATATTTGAACTTTTAACCTCAAATTGTTTTGGTTAGGAACTACTCCAAGATTTACCTGTAAAAAGATGATTGAAAGATTTCAAATCACTTTTGCTATTTGAACAGACTCATGGTGAAACATTCTAATCTGTCAAGTACATAAAGGATATCGTAACTATTGTATTTTCTTTTCCTATGTTGTGTCTACCATGTGTCCATGTCTAATTAGAAATCTAGAATTTGTATAGTTAAAATTCCAAAAACAAGGATAGCACTCACAAAAATGTTGGCTTCAGTTTAGACTTTTGCTGGAATGCGTAGAAACTCTTAAAAGGCCTTGGGTCATAGTTCATACTAAAATAAGCTAGGAGAAAGAACTTCCCACAAATTTTGTATTTAACCTACAATCTTCTTCAGGTTCTGGAAAAATCAACATTATTCCACCCAACAACTTCTGCTGCCTCTTGCATTGGATGCTTATATCATGAATAAGCAATCTTTGGAAAAGGATCCGTGGATCCTACATTTATATGCTTCAGCAAGGACTTCAGACGGTGGGTAGGACGGGGGTTGGATTGCTTCGAATGGGGCATCAGATTGCAATACCTAAAGCGGCTGCCGCCGCCCAATCGTCCACCCTAATCCGCTTTGGGGTCATACGGCCAAGTTTGGTAATTGGAAGGCTCGGTTTGGCGGTCAGACGGAATGCTGCTTGTTTGACTCCGAAGCGGTTAGCGTTGGTTTGTTTGACGAACCTCAGGTCCGAGGCCGCTTTGCAACATCCAGGGCAGGTCCAGTACCGGACCTAGCTTAGGTTTGTCGTTTGTCAAGTATAAGATTGGACAAGCTGCTCATTTTTCCTTACTTCTTCTCTCCTTTAAAGGTATCAGAATTGTGTCGGATGCTCTGTTGTTGCTTCACGCGCCAGTTGCTCCTACATGGTGGAGAGTTGGGGTAATTCATTTTTCATAACAACATGAGCTCTTTTTTTGATTGAAATACACGTGTTTCAAGAGGCTCACTTGTAGTCATTTTTGAAGTGGTTACAAATTCAAAGCGACAGTCATGAGTGGTGTAGGTGTTGCAAATATTGGTGGGATGACTTTAGGGGCTGAAAATAGTAAAAAGACTAAACGGAAGGGGGCTACCCAAGGGCTCCACCTTGAGATTTTAGACGACCCTAACATCAAGCAAAGACAAATTAGGAGAAGGAGGCAGTGGAATATTGGAGGATGTGCAAGAAGTATGTAAAAATGTACCACATTGACAAGTTGAGGCCGCAGGAGTCCCGTGCCGCATACACGCATGATTTTAGTTGCAAGCCATGGAGTTGCAACAAATAGCATTTTGTCCATCAATTGTTGGGGTTGTAGAAGGCATTCTTTGCAGTCAAAGCAATGAATAAGGGGCACATAAACTACAACTTGGCCTCCATGGTGTACGTAGAACTCATATTAGCCCAGAAGGTGGATTGGAGTACGTTTCCAACGTCAGCGCAGGTTCTACTTCATCTTTAAAGCAATCAAAAAGATATTCTACATTTGAACAATCCTTAGGTAGGGCCAAGTGAGACACCAAAACCAAGAAAAGTATTATAAAAAAACTCCTATGCCTATGACAACCATTTGTGGAGGCACAACTGATGCATTATCATTGGCTTTCACGCAGACCCCAACGAGAGTGTGCCGTGCCTCCTTGGGAGATCCGGAGGGAGAGGTGTTTCTAACTCCTCCAACGGCTTTGATGTGCACACCAAATGTAGAAACCATGGTTTGAGATATCATGGTTTCAAACAAGCAAAACGTTTTGAACAAATGTGGGGCACCTTTTTCGCTTCGAGAATGTCAACAAAACCCTAAACGGGAACAAGTTGCAAGGCCAATGCTACAATTGATAATCTTTTAGAGAGCAATGCTCTAGATAGCTTGATACACATACCTTTCAACCAAGACTCAACAAGGTCACCGAGCCCAGTATTGAGCCCTCTAGGTCAAATGCATTTGTCAGCAAGAAATAAAGAACTAGCCCATGATGTGACAAGGGATTTCATCATTCATGGAGAAGACATTGCAAGAAAGTATCCGGAAGTGTTAGCTATTCTTCCCGAACAATTGGAGATTCTCCGTCCCATGCCCAATCTGAAGGAATTAGAAGACTTGGTGTAGTGCTCTGCTCAATGGAAGGAACTTGAGGTAGGACTAAGACCATCTACATCTATGGCAATCCTAAGAGCTCTAGTCCTTTTCCAAAGCCTAATATAGACTGGAGCACATTTGCCAAAACTGCAGTCTCATTGACCACAGCAGTGGGATATGTAAAAGAAATTACCCCGAGGGTTACGGAATTTGCAAAGGAATTGGCTTAAATATCACCTGAACTAATCATTGGTGCCGTGGCTTCATGAAGTATACATAGGCTATATTACCATTCCTTGACAACAAGTACAACAAAATGAAAGACATGTTTGAGTTAGCAGAAGAAAATCAAAAGTTGAGGGCCTTCAACGATTCCAATGACAAGTGGAAGGCACACTGTAATGAATTGAAAAATAAGTTGGAAAGGATACAAAGGATCCATGAGTGCAAATTTGGACTCCAAAATAAGTATGTTGAAGACTTGGGGCCCATAACACAAGAGGTGCAAGACACTCAAGAGAGCGATCAATTCTCTCTTCCTTTCAAAAAAGCCGTAGCTATGGTTGGTGTGGTGGGCCACAAAAGCATGGAAGTAAACTCTCAAATCGCCATTTGTAATCCTACCTCAACATTGCAAGTTGCTTCCATGCAAACGGAAGGCAATGAGGTCGAAAAATTGAAGCAAAAATTGGATGAGGCAACCAAAGAGAATGTCCGTGCTCAGTCTGAGTTGGAACGATCGAAACAAATAGTTGGATAAATGCATGCTAGAGGGTAGTGTGGACTCACGGTGGTTGGCATGGGTACATAAACTCAAAGACAAACTGTCCGTAGTATCCCGAGCAATGCAAGGGCTCCTCAAATTAGCAATGAAGTTGGATGAAGAATGCAATGCTGTGGAGAGCTCTCTCTGGCGGATGAAGCAGATGTTTGAACTACACACAAGGGGGTCCACCAACATTACATGTTGGGAAGAAATAGAGGCGATGTTTGAGCACTTGAACCATTCCAAGAACAAACAACATCCTCACATCAATTGGACCTTGGAAGCAGAGGAAGGATGGGTCCCTTACAACAAGCTTTCAGCACACATCAAGAAGAATGAGAAGGAAGTAGTGCATGCTCGTGATCCTTCCATGAGAATCTTGGAGGGCAGGTGTAGCCTTTGCCTAGGTCATATTGGTGCGGAAAGAGCCCTAAACATGGGCCACTATCGCCACATTTTTCATGTCACATGCATTGTGAAAGCATCTCTATGTCGTTCGCTTTGTCTTAAGTGTTGTTCTCCTTTCAGCCCGAGGTTCTATGAAATGCTTGGGATCTTGGAAGGTATGCCTCCCGGTCACAAATACAATCAATGGAACCTTCCACTTGACCAAGGGATGTACAAATTTCAAAATTACTTGCATTGGGAAAACCTCTAACATGAGATTCACTAGCCCAATTGCATTACCTAACCTAGACATCTATGTATGAGGCGAATCCTTACGTGTAGATGACCAAGGACAAAGAAGTAGAGTTGCGGGCCCGAGGTATTTTGGATGGTAAGGCTTGTGAAATGTTTTGTCGCAGCATGGAAGGACATTAAAGCATGCAACACTAGAAATTCTTCCAATTTCCTGAAAAGGAGGTGCTTAAAGGACTAGATGGAAATTGGATAGAGCAGGAGCCTACTAAAGAGTTCCATGAGCAATACAGGGCGTATAATTACAGTTTGATAGGCAGGGCCCTTTTTTTGTCGAATTTGGAAGAAGCCGTAGAAGTTTTTACTATTGTGGAAATAGATGGGCAATCAAGCACATGGCATCCATATGTGGACGTGGCAAGGGAATTTGATAAGAGGATGGGCAAGATCATAAGTGCATGGACAATGTTTCTAATGGGAGGAGATCAACCTACATGGTTATACATGCAAGTGTTGACCAAGTGGTCAATGCAATGGTAGATCGAGTGGATATCGCATTCAAATTTTGAAAAGAAGGGAAGTGGATTTGTCTCCCAAGTGGAAGCAGAATTAGAAGATGGAAGACGAAAATGACCAATCTCCGGAAACAAAACAACAATTTGGCCTCATTGACTTGGAAGCTAGGTCTAGAGGGCCCATTATTGGAGGAAGTCTTGGGTGTACACCTTGATGCAAAAGTGCAAGACTCATGGATGAAAAGGGGCTTTCTTGTGTATTGGGGGAAGGTAGCGTTGATAATATATAGTGCCGGTGACCTTTTTTTGTAATAGGATAGAATTGCGTGGAGTGTTGTTTGGATCTTAGGAGAACTTAGTACTACTAAAGCATTGTATTCATGGTATGTTATGAGTTTCTTTCAATATATAAATATGTAAGGAATGCAAATTTGTTTTGATTTGCTTTCACTTTATGGTATTTTTTGCTACACCTTTTGGGCAATTATGTGATTTGTGTACTTCTTTTACAAGATACTTTTATGTCAATGATTGGATAATCCCTAAATGCCAGACAGCCTAAGCAATCATATTTGGTCGCTCTAAAATTTGAGGCTTGTTTTGGTGTGAGCAATTAAATTCCTTTGACCCCTTTTAAATTTTTTTATGGATAGTTTTGAAGGTTAATTATTCAAAATTATTATTTTTCACTGAAAAGGTATATATTTGAATTTTGAGAGGTTCTCAAAGGCATATATGTCTAATTGTAGAAGAGAAAAGCTTACAAAATTTACTTGATTTCCTGACTTTAAGCATCGGTTGTCAAATTCACTTGAATTTAGATCTACCAAATTGTATTAATTTGTTTGCTTTGAAATTGGTCCCAATGGAAATTGTAAGAAGATTTCCTGATTTTCACTATTGAAAATTTAGACATGCAAATGATAATTTGGCATTATTTGCAATTCCTACTTATCCAAGAAATTGCATTTTAACAATTGCAAGGTGGATTGTGTAATGAGTTTGATAGCTTTTCATGTGACATAAAGTTCTTAAAAGTGTACTTTAGTGTGCTAACATGATTTATAGTTGTTCATCTCACCTCTAATCCCCAAAAAAGTTTGTATGCTAATTTCTCAAACATAGTGCGGAGGGGCATGCAGGCATCATTCTAGAAATAAAAAATATACAATTCTCTTTTTATAATTTCCCGACTCATGTGCAATTTGAAACTGGAAATTGGTGTGCATACTAATAGAAATAATAAGCAAGCCCTTCAAACATCAGTACGGTTAGATTTTGAAAAACAAACAATTTGCTTCATTGGAGAGAACCGAACAACGGAACAACTATAACTCTATAAATCTGCTTGTTTTTCATAAGAAAAATACATTTAGAAAGGCTTAGGGCTTTAGGCATTTAAGGATTAAGGCCTTCAAGGATTTTTGCTCAAACATTGATTGGTTGGACTAACTGACCGACCGACTTGTCCAGTGCTGATCGACCAACCGTTTGAAGTCCAAACCCGTCTGACCCCCATATAATTGATCATTTGACCCCACCTTAAACACACCGATTGACCCCATGCGACCCCCATCCGACCAATTGATCGACCATACTCTAAAACGACTGTCTGTCTGAGTCCGTCCAACCCCGTTTGATCCCACCCTAAACCAACTGACTGTTCGACCTCGTCCGATTCTCCTAAACCCCGTCCAATCAATCATCCGCCCCCCCATCCACCTGATAGACCGTCCAACCATTGGGACCAAAACAGGATTCTTTATTCCTTGTTCAATAGTCACTTGTGACCTCAAAACTATAAGTTTGAAAAGACTGGCATTTGCAAGCACTCTTGAGAAACTAAACGCTAAGATTTCCAAAAGCTAGACACTGCAATTTATTTTGTCCTTTACTTGTTAATGTATAGTTCCGTGGACAGGGGGGCCTTGTGCACACATTGTTTGTCATATTTTTGACAACATTTATCAAACCGTTATTGCGTTACATTTTCAATTTCATTCTAATATAAAGAACCCGAACTGGTTACTATGAGCAAGGATTGATCTTGTTGGTATTGTGCCTCGTTAAATGATAAAGTGGAATGCAAAGCTTGCAAGCTAGTGTTTGCCAAGAAAACAAGCCGTATATTCAACCATCTAGGATATAGAGGCACATCAAGTTCGAGAGATAAAGAAATAAGCCTTTGTCTGCAGTTGACATCTCAAGTTCAAAATCTATTTTTTCATTGCAATGGGGCTATCCCACAAAGATCTACGGGAGACAATGTGGATGGCAACGGCACACCTATGGTTGAAAACGATGTTTCAAATGGGAGGGCATGCGACGCGTTCTACACAAGAAGACTCATGCACAATACACGAGCAACCCTTTTGTGTGGCCTCTGATGGAAATCCAAATACACAAACATAAAGTGAACGTGAAACTACGCGGGGATCAAGCAATAGGCATCAAAGGCAAAGAAGGCTAGCGGATGGATTTGACAAGGCCGATAAATGGAATGTAAATGCAATCTGGGCCAAGTTCTTTTATGCCGCCAACATTTCATTTGTTTTAGCTTGAAATCCAGTGTTCAAAGAAGCAGTGAAGAGAATGGCTCAGTTCCATAGGCCCTATACCTTGCCAACATACCACAATCTGTGGTATAAATTGCTTAACAAAGCAAAGGCGGAGGTGCAGACAAATCTACAGAAGAAGACTAAAGACAGCATTAGGAAGTTTGGAGCAATGTTGTCTATTGAAGGATGGAACTCGGTTACAAATCGGCCATTAATAAATGCCATGCTTGTGTCTTCTGCAAGTGAGCAATTCCTAGGATCAGTGGATACAAGTGGGGTTGAAAAGAATGCAGTGTATTTGGCCTCTCTTAGAGATATTTGTAGAAAAAGTGGGCCGCACAAATGTGGTGCAAGTGACTATGGATAATGCGCTTGTGAACCCAGCAACATGCACTATGGTAACCACTACATATTGTCGTATGCGCAGTCCAGGTGTAAGTATCCTTAACACAAAGATGTGCTAAAATAACACAAAATATTGTCCTAGGGAATTCTAGGTGTTATTGCAAACTAAGGATGTCCAAGGAATCTCTCAAAACACACTCAAATAATCCGTCTCAATGATTCACTCTCTTCTGGTTACTACTACTTTCCGGAATCCAATCCGAAATCTTTCCTTACTACTTTCCGGAATCCAATCCAGAATCCTTCCTTGTCCGGATTCTGGTTACTTTCAATCAAAACTCTGGTTTTTTGTACCCCTGTTTTACCATTAAGGGGTCCACTGTTGGTCTTAAAGAGAGGTAGGGACTCACCACTCGTAGTTCAAACACTCACATATATAAAAACATACACAACTCTCATCTGATATTGTAACAAGGAAGAGGCAGACAATAATCCTTACAGCTCCCCGAATGATCTTTCCGGAAAAGAGGTCACTCAAAATCAACTTTTCTACTCCTTCACTACAACAATAGATCAAGCACCTGGAACCGATAGTGATGCATCTATTCTAGACTCTTAGACTGATCCGGTAGTTGGTAGGCCTTCCAGTGGTGGGGAATATTCCGCTGGCGGTTGCTTATCTCTGCACAAAGCCCTTCCTAGGTTCCGAACGAGCATCTACTCCACTCTTCTGAATCACTATCATAGCAGTTTAAAGACACGATGCACTGGTCTTCTTTCACAGATTCAGAACTCTCACAAATGCCCTCTATCAATCTTACCCAGTTAACTTAGATCCACGTTCCTCCTCACGCGTCTTCTTCACACCTCAACACTCTTGCAAACAGTCTTACTCATGCACATAGCCGGATCCAGAAACATCTAAAAATGGTATTAGATTAAACAAAGCAAAAGAACATAAGCAAAATGCACTCTAATGGACTGGAATGGAATGAGAGGGAACAAGCCTGCCCTCTCTTTAAAACTCAAACTAAAAAGCAAAAAAGCAAAAAGGGTACACCCGAAAATCAGGGTGGCCAATCACAACAACATCTGAAATAACCGGAAAATTCAAGCCGGTGGCCTCTTAAGAATCCGGAACCGGGTTACACCTCCGAAAAACCCGAGGCGGAACAAATTCAAAATTTACACACAAAAAACTACAAAACTAACTATTTCCTCTTCAATTTCTTCATGCTGTTCCCTGCCTTGGTCGGTGGTGACTTCACCGGCATGCTCTTGACCTACACCCGGGTCTGAATCTGGAGTCCTTGAGGCGGAGTGGCATCGTCCTTCGACTCCCTTCCGGTTTCACAGTCTTCTTCCTTATCGTTTGAGCTCTACACTGGCAAATTCTTACCTTTGGGCGGAGAAGCCTGCTGCATGTGTACAAACCCGGCCGGATTAGACCGGGCCGGATTCACAATGGCACTCAAAGGTCCGGCCAAGTTACAATGAACCATCGACTTTGGTGTTGCAAAGAGTGTGGCTCCAATTGGTCGGGCTGGCTCACTAGCCACAAAAAAGGTGAGCCTCGTTCCTGGAATCAAATCTCTCGCCTTTTTCGAAGTTGATGCTTCCGGCACTATCACAAGAGTTGCTCCCATCTTCACCGGAACAGATGTTCTGGTTCCCTCTTTTCCGGACATTAGAGGTATACTGGAGTCATTGATCAACATATCCTATCCTCCGTTACTACCTCCTTGGCTGGAGTTTGTAAGTAATTTTGGGCATGTGCGACCTCCGAGAAACCGTAAAATCCATTCCCTACCTAGATCCCGTTGGCCCAGCAAATGCCGCAACTCTGTCAATACCTTCTCCATCCGAGCTTGGTAGTCAATGAGTACCCTCAACAAATTTGGTTCGGAAGGGTGAGCTTTATTTGTCAGCTTGTCGGTGAAGAGCCGAGCTCTTAACACTTGCTTTGCCAGAGGTGCCACCAGAGCTCACAGATTTTGGACAAGGTTGGAAGCATCTGCCTCCTTCATCCTTGCCACTTCTATCTCGCTTTTTTATTGGGCTTCTCAGGAACAGAGATCATCCCAGTCCTACTGCTAATTCCGGATCCAGAGCTCCTGCAACTTTAGTGCCTCCGGATCCGTCTTTTGCTGGATTGTGTCAGCTATTTGCTCCGGTCCATTCACTCCTAATAATTTCATGGCTCCGGTGACATATTCCGACATTTTGTTGTGGATCAACCGACACTTCTTGACCCACCTAAATTTGCGTCCCCAAAATTCCTTCATGTACTTGTTTTCCGGATGATCCGATTGCTCTTCTTTCATGTCTTCTTCATCCAAAATCACCTGCTTGCCTCGCGCAACCAGATCCGTGGACTTTTGTCTCTTGATCCTCTTAAGCGTCAAAGGTGGCTGCTCCAATTCCTCCTCTTCGGATTCAGCCTGGACGGTTTGCTCTGGCTGGACTTCTTCCGTAAACCCATACTTCACGACCTCCTCTCCGTGGACATACGCATGCAGCTTTGGTTCGTTCAAAACACCCTGTTGATGGTAGAGGTGGAAAAGATACAGGCTAAGCGGGGTGGCTTTTTTGATAGTAGCACGCAAAACTAGCTTGGAGATTACATCCGCGATGAGTCTCCCCTAGTTCACAACTCTACCTTCCATTGCCCCAAAGATGGTACTTGCGAGTGTGGACGTAACCCGAGTCGGCTTTTTTGGATACAAAATTGGGATCAAAAATTCTAAAATCCGGCTATACCTATCCTCAATATAGTCGTGAATATTGTACCCCTAGTTATTATGCGCCAGACCCCGGAACTTACTTTGCCCTGTCCTATTGTTACAAGGAGCTAATCCAAATCCGGCCTTCTGGAACAAATATACCTCCGTCCATATATCCTCTGTCCACATTTTGGGTTGGCCCCTTATGATCAACTCGTACTGGTTTGGAACATTTCCTACAAGTTCCGCGATGATCTCATCACTCTTCAAACTCCAGGGGCGCCGTAACAACCCGGCACATCCTATCGTTTCTAAGTCCTCCTCCAGGTGCTTCCATACTTTCAAATCCTTAGGAATTGCCAGATACATCATCTGGGCCGGCCTTGCCATAGCTCACCGACTCACTAATCTGGTGCAATTGGCACCAACCTCACCAATCCGTCCCTACCACAATCCTAACTCACCAGACTTTCACTCACTAAGCGCGTGCTGCAAGTCTATGAAGACAGAGAGAAGGAAGAATGAGAGATGGAGAACCCTTACGTACAGAAATGATCGGCCGACCGTTCCCTAAGGGAATGGGTATGTGACCTTTCCCGTAACAATATCCTAGGGTTTCTAGGCTGGAAGACTATTGATTGTAGGCTTTCCGGATCCGTCTTCCATCTTATGGCTTTCGTCTTTCACCGGAATATTTATCCGGTTTAGCAGTTCTAGCAATCCAGGTAGTAGCTATTTCAAATTGCTTTATAGCTGACCCGGATTTCTAGATACTAACAACAAATTCAATAAATTTAGACTACTCTAACCCAATTTTATCCTATTTCCTATCTATTGGAGTTTTTGTATTCCCACACATATCCACACATTTTTTTTTAAGGCTGCACAATGCACGCCCTAAATTTGTTGCTAAAAGATTGGGAAAAACAAGAATAGATAATGGAACAGGTGGAGAGGGCCAAAACCATAGTGAAGTTTTTAAAGAAGAGGCATTTGCCGCTTGCAATATTTGGAAGCACAAGCCAAAGTATAGCTTGCTAATGCCGGGAGAAACAAGATTTGCCTCCAATTTCATCATGATTATATGTTTAATGAAGGTCAAAGGTCCATTGCAACAAACTGTGATGGAATGAATATCTGAGGAAGTTAAGGCGGACATCAAAATCTTGTAATGACTTTTGGGAGGTATTCAAGATACTTTTGAGCAAGCATTTCTGGTGCCGTTGTCAAAATTATAAGGACTTGGTGGGTCGTATTGTGTATGGCCTACGTGATTTGGATGCAAAGATGCCATGTTTGGGCAAGGTTTTGTACATTATGAAGAATTTAGAAAAACACCTCTGAGCTGTAGACAAAGAGCCTTTTTGTTTGTAGAAGATTCTTGCCATTTCACTACTGAGTTGTTTCATGTACGACGCAAAATGGTGGAGACCAATCTACACTATGCAGGAGCTCTTTTGAACCCCTACCTTCTTGAAGACAATGAACTAGTCGACAATTAGAGAGCAACAGACGCGTGCAAGCATGTTTACATGAAAACTTGTAAACCAAGAGATTATACAAAGGTTGTGAAGGAATTTGTAGCCTTTCAACATAGGGAATTGCTATTCCACAACATGTTGGAGCTAAGTGAACAACAATTGTCAGCATATGCTTGGTGGGATTCAAAGGTGCGTATAAGAAGCTCATTGCTCCAATTGCCAAGAGGATACTGGCACAATTGATGTTCTCTTCTTCATATGAACAAAATTGGAGTAGCTATCCTTTTGTTTACAACAAATCTAAAAACATATTGAAGCCACAGAGAGCAGATGATTTGGTGTATGTGTACACTAATTCAAAAGTCTTAACCGCATCCAAGGAAAATGATGAGAAAAGTGGTACCAAGAGAACAAGCAGTTCAAAGATAGGGAGATGTCTATCTCTAAAAGTAAGGATTCGGAAGATGGTGAGTCCACATCCAATGATGGGGATGCTATGAACAACGACATGCATAATTTTGATTGGTGAAGATGGTGAGTCTACATTTGATGATGGAGATGCTGTGAATTATGATCAGTCCAATTCAGACGATGGACCATTTCAAAGCCCAAATCAAAACAATGAAGACTTGGGAGTCAATGATTGAGACATCTACAATTATCCATCGGATGAAGACAATTGTGGATGTGATGAAGAGAACTCTTCGATAGCCAAATGTATGGATGGGACCGGGTTATTGACTAGCAAAAACATTTTAGCGGATAGGAAAATACTTATATATAGGGTGCAGCAATAAATGGGGTAGCGCTTATCTGTGGTAGGACTCTTGAAATGGATGAAGAGATTCCAATTTCCTAGTCTCCATCCATGGCAATGGCACGAGCAGAACAGAATGACAAAGACAATAACAAGTCTTATAACCAATTATTGCACTTATAACTTGGCATCCAACACAAGTCACAACATTTACTTATATAAGAAATTTTTATTATTTTCTTCAACCATAATTGTGGAGGGATGCTCATTCTATACAAAAGTTTCATTTCAATGGAAACTACAACTTACAACTAATGAATTTGGTTTCCATCAAATTATAATATTATATTGACTACACCCCAACTTCAACCTTTGGCATGCAAATGGATAATATTATTTTGAAAGGTTAAATTTCTATTTTTTATTTTAGTAAATATGATGTTTAAACTTGATAAACACTAATTATTAATTCAAGACATTACAAACCTTGTTTGGACAGCACTACCTCTTATAATCCTCATAGTTGGAGCCTTATGCACAACATTGACATCTATTTCCATCCTTTAAATCTTTGCACTATTATTTTCTCCTTCACCACTTTTTTTAAGGTCCTATTTTAGATAGTATAGAGTCCCTCCTGTAGAAAAGGTATGCAGACTTGGTAACACTCATCTTTTCTTTTGACAACTAATATGGGATCTAAAATGAAGACTCTTAGAAAATGCCCTTTGTGCATTGTGGTTGAAGTTATTTCTCTTGACCCATCACCATCATGTTCCTTTTGTCTATGTATTTGCCTATTTTTATAGGACTTTAAATTTGTATCTCATACCCAATCCTTAATTATAATCTTTTTGTTAATTCTGTCGTTAGATAGAGACTATGGCATTGGATCTGCATCCGCATTGGTCTGAAAAAGTCTAAATCTTATGTCCTACCTTGTTCACACTGCACAAGCAATGTGTCCACAACTAGGCAAACTTCTAATGTTTTGCCGATGTATTCAATAAACTTTTGTCCTCCTTTTTAGGTTTCGAGAAAAAGGACAAGGATTCTTACGTTTGTTCTATCAATTGGCTTGCTCTCCTTGATGCAATGAACAATAGTAGAATGTCAAAATTCCAAGCTCTGATTTGAAATTTTGCAATTCATGAATTCTAAAAGTACCATTCTCTTGCAACTTTGCAAGTTGGATTCCCCATTTTCGTCAATTTGTAGTTGTAATTTTTTTGTAATAAACTTTGTTGGTTGTGTAGTGTGAGTGTTTCCAACTCTACCATTGAGTTTGAAAGTAGCACATAGATTCTAACGGCTTTTAGAATGGAGATTCACTTATGGGTGTATGATTCCTAATCAAGTGTATGCCTCCCAAGCAATAGACATTTTTTGTTATTTGTAATTTCTAAAAAATCAAATAGCTCAAGTCACACTAATCATTAAAAGGTTAGAATGTCGCGGTCAAATCAAACCATGTAGTGAAACAAAAGGTAATCTAAAATAAAGTTGTATCTAAGCAAAGTGATAGAATATAATCCCCTCTTTCCAAAATTATAAAGGTAATTAGATTCCAAGGTTCCTATCAAAAGTTATTAGTGGATGAAGATTGACTCCTAATCTAATTTAAAAACTTCATCCCTGAATTAAAAATAGAAAATAAATTCAAAACTTTAGGATTCAATTCTTAATTACTTTGACTACTGAATTCTAAACTCAAACCTAATTTTGACCTAATTGCAAGACTTTCATCCAAAATAGGTTCCAAACTTCATTGAAGCTAAAAAATAAGTTGTTTTTAAAAGTAAAAGCGAATCTAGAATCTCTTAAGATTCTTCTAATTTAGATCCTAAAATTCCTTTAGAATATTCTTTTGGATGATTTTCTAATTTTTTCATTTGTTTTTTACGTCAACTTCATTCTCTCACTACTTTCTCCATTTTTATCGGATTTCTATGTTTAATGTCTTTTCGGAAAGCTAGGAGAATTCTTTATTTAATTTTAAATTCTAATTTCACTAATTAAACCCTCCTAAGGTCTGATTCTATGTCCTAAATTCGGCTCTAGGTTTTTAAAGCAAATCTAACTTAATTAAAATCTAAAACACAATTAGAGAGTGAGAATTAAGAACGCACCTTGGAATCATCAATGGTCTCATGCTCCATCTCGATTGTGAAGTCCATGCCTTGTTGATGCACTCCCTCCACTTTTGCGTATGTCCGATTCTTTATATTTGGAAAGAATGGTCGGTCAGTCCTTTTCCTTTCTTTGTTCCAATTGTAATTGGTTAATTCTCCTTGTTACCTTGATGTTGTTTTTTCCTACTAATTTTGTTCCAAGATGTTCTAATTTCTTCTAATTTAAAAGTCTATGATAGTGGGTTTTTTTTGTTTTTTTGTTTTTCTAATCTTGTTAATTTTAGTCTATTATTTTCTATCCTAATACTAAATGGGTTGTATGTTTATGGTTTCAAATATTCCTTTGTCTAGGACTTTAATTTTGTCTAAGGCAAATACTAACAATTCTAATTTCTGAATGATCTAAGATATTTTGTAAGTTAAATTTTAGCAACTAAAGTGATTCTAAATTTTTCTATGGTCTAAATAATTCTAGAAATATTTTTAATTGCCCCTTATCTTTTCTTATGGTGATAGCTTTTCTTTCCACCAAAGTCTTTCTTTTTTCAAAGACAAATCTTTGAGAAAATCTAAACTTTAGAATTTTAGTTGGACTATTAAGCAAGTCAAATTTTAGTCATTAAATGGTTTCTAAGTCTTCTCTAAATTTAACTAATTTCTAGAACCATTAGCAAGTCAATTTTTATTTCGTATTTTATTTGTTGACTTTAATTCCCACCTTAAATTATGTCAAAGATTTGATTTTTTATTCAAAAGAGAACTTACCTTGACTTTTTGGGACCTTCTCCTTCTTCTTCCACAAACTTTGTATTAGTCTTCGATTTG
Source organism: Neckera pumila (assembly GCA_963969595.1). Taxonomy (NCBI): domain Eukaryota; kingdom Viridiplantae; phylum Streptophyta; class Bryopsida; order Hypnales; family Neckeraceae; genus Neckera; species Neckera pumila. The sequence continues at coordinate 7,809,290 of OZ018418.1, forward strand.
TTTCCAATTTGCACCTCACTCCTTATGCTTCACAAAAATTTGTAGCTGATGACTCAGTTTGATTTTCTTCCAAATGCTTGAAGGATGTAGTGCTGTGAGAGCCTGAAAGTATGAGAGAATTTGGAGGCAACTAGGTGCTGGAGGACTGGGGATGAGTTATTATTCTTGTGCTTGGAAAGGTATTGCAGGTGAGTTGACTTCTGAATGAGATCACCCTCTCTCTGGCTTACAAGCCAAATTTCAAACTTCTTCTAGCTCTAAGCAAAATTTCAGGCTTCTTTTGGCTCTAAGCAAAATTTCAGGCTTCTTTTGGCTCTAAGCAAAATTTCAGACTTCTTCTAGCTTTAAGCAAAATTTCAGGCTTCTTCTGGCTCTAAGCCAAATCTTAGACTTCTTCTCGCTCTAAGCAAAATTTCAAGCTTCTTCTGGCTCTAAGCAAAATTTCAGACTTCTTCTGGCTCTAAGCAAAATTTTAGGCTTCTTCTGGCTTCTAAGCAATTTTCAGATTTCTTTTGGTTCTAAGCAATTTTCAGGCTTCTTCTAGCTCTAAGCATTGAAATTTTTTAAAAGGTACTGATATCACCTAGAATTTATTATGCTGGGATATAGTTCAAAGAACTAAGCTTGGTGTTCAGATTTTGCAAAAAAATAAAACCAAAGGGGGCCCGTAGGCATCCTCTCCGTGTTTGGTTTTATGATACAAGATGATGAATGACCAGTATGGCTTGGTCAAGGCAGTCTGACCGGCTGGTTCTCTTGGCTCTGGCTGATTCACCGGTCCGGCTTCTAGCTGGTTCTCTTGGGCTCTGGCTGGTTACCGGAGACCTGGTATTTCTCAGATTCAGAACCTCGGCTGTTGCTTTGCCACTAATTGGAGTCCCTTAGGGACCCTTTTAACCAAAAACTAACTTGGAAATTTCTAAGGCTTGAGGCCGTATTCTAAAGGAAAACTAACACACTATCTTTTTATGGTTTTGACAATTTTTTCTAAAACAATTCCTCTCAGAGGCGAAGCTTTGTCGTATTGGGGAATAATTCCCCAAAAGTATAACAAAAGAAACTCAAATGTTAGTGATTAAAAGTTAAGTCCAGGACTGAAGCTTTGTTTTATTGGGGTTTTGGGCCCCAAATTCTGGACAAGTCCACTAGCGGTTAGTATTATGAGGGTTGGTGCTCACCCAACTCACTCCAAATGACAACAAATACTTTGGACCACGTCTTTCCACGTCTGGGCTTCAGGGGAAATTTTCTACAACCCAAAAGGTGTGAAATTCCACTCCGAAAAAGCTCAATTGGAAGTGTATAGTATGTCACAGACTCAAAATATGAAATCCAAGGGTTCCAACTACCGGCGTCGTCGAGATTCGGTTTGAATATCCCTGGTGTTAGTACTAAAAATTAAGGTGAAGGAAGCAATTGCACAAAGTATGCGTTAGCAGTGGTTCAAAGGGACCCCAACGTCCTTTGAATGGCACCAAAAATCAATCAAAGAATGGAATTCAAGACTCTAATGCAATAAAAGCAAGGTTTTTGGTTCCAAACCAAAAACTCAACAATTGCCAACGATTTTGGCAAAATAACAAAGTGAGAATCCAGAGCCTCGTGTCGACTCCATTAACATAAAATGAAGAAAAGGGGTGCAAAGGGAGTCGGTGGGAGCCCTTTTATACGTTTCCGGGGCTCCCATTTACCTCCTTTTATTCTAAATAATATCTACGCAAACTAAAATAATATCTAAGTAAATTAAAACTACCAATTACTACGCCTAATTCTACCCTACAGCTGAATGGGCTATATCTTTTGGAGAAAAGCTCCAAATGAAAAATGGTCTACGGCATTGGCTCCAGAAGACCCTTTTTAGTCTAGGGACCTCCTAACCTCCTACTCCTAAGTTCATTTTCTTCATAAAAGATAGTGTTTTCCAACCTAATGAAAAAGGTGGAAAATCCAACTCTTGGAGTTTATAACTTTTGCTGATTCTAACTAGACAGGGTTGTCCGGAATGTCCAAGAATGTCAAAAAAGAGTTGCTGTTGACTTCATTCGGACTTTGTCAGCTCGTGATTCGCCAGTCCATCCATGGAATGTTTTGGAATTCCGTTAAATTTCGTTAGCACCGTTGGTTTGGATAGTTACCGATGTCGGAATGTTGTGAAACTTGATTAGGCTCTTATTCAAACTAAAATACACTATCCTAATTTTTAGTGGGATTTTACCATTACCAGATTAATTTCTATGAATTTCTTAATCCGTGGTAATTTTGGTTGACTTCCCAGGGAGTCATCTTCTGCAATTTGGAAAATTACGAAATAATTTGGGTAGCTTCTAGGAAGTTCCCAAACCCTTTTTGCAAAATTCCAACCCAAATTGGTATTTATTCAAGGAGAAATAAATTCCTATCTCCTGATTTCAATACCTTTATAAAGGAATCTTCCTCGTATGAGGGAATTTGGGCAATCCGTCTTTGCCATTACGCTCTTGGCATGTTTCTAAGTCAGAAATACCTCTCTCCATGTCGCGGTCGCCTCCTCGTGATTTTCTACAAAATTTTGGCTTAAAAAGTCCTGCAAGGCAACTATTTATCAATATTTTCTTTCAAGCTTGGTTTTCACCCAAACTCCTCTCGTGGGCTTTCTAAGTTACTGGTAAACTATAATGACCTACATTACCTATTTTTAGCCAATTCACTATTTGTATGCATCTTTGTGGTCAAAACTCTTTGTAAATTCTATCAATATTCTAATATTTGGGTGTAGGTTGAAATTAGAACTCTCCCAATTCCTATTTGGGCTCTCATTTACCCATTTCTACTGCACAAATTCGAATGGTTTTGATGCTTTTGGGTTTTTTCTCTCAACATGTATTATTCTATCTCAATTATTCACAAAGTAGTATAACTAGTCAATTTGATAACAATTTACTCATTAAAATGAGTAAAAAGCAAAAAAATTTAGACTCTGAGTTCCAGGTGACAACCTTGGGGCTCACACTACCCTCAGTTGCTGTCAACTTCTCTCAAGTAGAAGACTTTGGAACACCCGAGTTGGAAGTGGAGGTAGGAGGGTGTATCGTACCAAAAGTTTTGGTCGATGGTGGTTCCAAAGTCAACCTCATGCTAGAAGATACGGCATTTGATCTGGATTATACTTCTTTTCAGGCAATTGACCAAGTGTTACAACTGGCGGATCAATCACGTGTACATTATGTTGGAAGACTGTTGAAGATTCCGACCCGAATTGGAAAAGAGACCTATTTTCTGAACTATGTGGTCATCCAAGTAACTAAGGGAAGACCTTTCTCTATGTTACTAGGCAGACCTTGGCTGTATGCACCAAGGGTCTTAGTAGATTGGGGAGCCAAGGAGTTTGTAGTTGGGAACCAACTACCCGGATCCCTTGGAAGCACGTAGATCATCTAGGAGAAACCAATGAATCAGATGGATATACTACTGACTGGTCTGATCCAGAAGATTCAGACTCCGTAACCAACTATTTCACCTCTATGACGGAAACTGACTTCGAGTTTCCGGGTCCTACCTTGGAGGTTGCGATGGAAGAACCTACCATCATTCCAACGGAGGTTCAACCAAAAGACCAATTCATGGGAGAGGTGGATGTACCACTATCTTTCAATTGGATCAGATGTCAAATGATGGACGGAAACATTCCAACTATAGCTCCATAGGATGTCTCCTTGAACATGAACCAGATGTACAAGTGAGGCTTCTTTTTCCCCGCCATGCATTGACGTTTGGGGCCACCAAAGTATTTCTGATCTCCCAAGTTCTTTTGTTCATAGTCTTTCAAAGATAATGCTCCAAAAAAACTTGAACATGCTCCTGTGTCACTTCATCCTCTACGGCCAACTTAAAAAATGACTCCCACATAGTAATTGCAAATTCCGGAAGGTCCTTAGGGTCGGATGTTGTAAGCACCCAATTTATCACTTGAGACTTGTGGATATCTTTTTTTTGAAATTTGCAATTTGGAATAGATAAAATTATACAAAAAGCCATAAAAAGAGTGTAGAACCCAAACAAGATTGTACCATGTCCATTATAGTATTTGGTTTAGTTTTTATTTTATGCCTAGAACTTAATCAATTCTTGACTAAAAATTAAGTTCAAATCACAAGATAGCGATATTTGTCAGAATTAGATTACATAGCCCCCAAAAGGCTAAGTTACACCGAAAGGTGGCAATGCATGGCTAAATTAATCCTAGGGATTCACAGCGAGGCGATAGGTCGGGTCTTAGAGTTAAGTTTCAAATTCCCCATTAGATCGACGAATTCCCCCAAACCCCGGTTGTTAACATGCAGCAGCCACTAAACTCAAGACGAGCTCGTGGAGGAGTCTAAAGCCCAAGGTGAGTGTTCTAGAGTGAGTCCCATGCCAGGAGTCCACCGACAAAATCGATTCGCCAAGATTCCTTCATTCACAAAAGATTCCCATGCCATTGACACTTTGAGGAGACAGCCAATTTAGATCTCCACTAACCAATTGTGCCAGGTACAGAAGCTCACCCTCACATCTTTTGTGAGGCTCCTTGAGAGGTCCTATGTAAATTCTCGGCATCTTCCGACTTGCAAAAGAACCTTTTTTGGACGGTCAACCATTCTAACCTCCAACGAGAATTTCTTGTAAATATCTAGGTTGCCGTAAAATCTCACTAAAAATTAGGTTAGCTTGTTTAATGCTAATAATGGACTCCAATAAGTTTTGCGGCATTTCGGAAACGGCAAGTATCCAAACCGGCAAGATTCCTTTGCAATTAATCACGTGGCAAGATCCCCACAACATTGACCAGCATTCTGGAGCACACGACAACAAAACAACGTCAACAACAAGTCTTTTTCTACTCCCTTTCATCTTCCGGAGACCCCAGACTAGTTACTTTTTTCACAATAAGAAACCTCCAAGATTTGGAAATGTACCATAATTGGGTTTTTAATCTAGACTACAATGGGATTTTGATCTCAATATGGAGGGATAGGAGGTAGTGGACTAAAAACAACATTCTAGATCCAATAGCGACATCCATTTGACATTTGGAGTTGATCTCCAAAAGTTGGGAGGTTGGTCCAACATAGATGGTAGATAGTGAAAATATAGGATTAGAATGAAAATCTTGGAGGATGAGGTTGACAATGAAAGTCCAAGTTGATAAGGTTACTAGTAGGAATTTAGAGGGAAAAGTGAGCCCTTGGAAACCTATATAAGGGCCCCATTTCCCTCTCTAAAATCACCCCCATACTTATTTTAGGTCCGTGGGTCCAAGTTATTTTGGATATTTTGGCATGTGAAGCCAAAAACCTCTACGGTGTTTTTGGAGCACTTTTGGCTTCTTTTGTTGTTGTATTTCAAGCTTTGAACGTCCTCAGGGGTCCTTCTACCTTGCCTTGTGTACGCTTTGTGTATGTTTGTTTATACTATTGTTGTTATTTGAGAGTTTTTTAATCCTCGTGTATCCTTGTAAACTAACTTGTGAGTTTTAGAGTCTTTTAGTGTCTTGTACTAACCCTAGAGCAACCCCCCGCCATACCTTGGCGATGCCGCTTTGGAGGGTGTTTAGTATATAAGATTGTACTAACTTGCAAAAGCTATATTGTATTCATATTCCTTTTTATCTCCTTGTATTCTAACCGTCGTTTAACCATTTTTTTCTTTGTTGAATGGACTCCCCTCCAGGACGGCGAAGCTTCAAACTCCCTTTGTATTTGTTTCTTAACATGTGTCATTACCTTTGTCTAACAATTGCCTTGCCGTGTGGACCCCTGTGGGAGCCCGAAAAGTAAGATAAGTCTTGGTGTTGAGGAAATTAGAGGAATATAAGTAGGAATATATAGGAGTTAATATAAGTATATTTTTTTGGTTTATCCAAGGGTAAACTGAAACGTCTTACCACAATTAACGTTCCTTGCTAAAAGAGTATTGGTAGATAGATAATTAGGTTAAAAATAGTAGTTAAAGTTTCCTGTTCTTACTGAGAACCGGAACCGGATTGAGACTCAAAATTGTTCTAATATCAAGACCGGGTACCAAAATTCACGGGAAAAGTAACGGAACACCTACCAGGAGCTGGTCGGGCGGATGTAGGATCCAATGGCCATACTGGGGATTAAGGCTAACCATTCAACAGTCAGATTTATCCGCACGCAGGAGGATAACGGCTATCCTAATCCGGTGGCCATTCTTTTGAGGGAAGTTCCAGAGGTCGGAACTTCCATCCTCATTCTTACAATTTGAATTCGGCTGATGTCTGGAACGCAAGTTAGTGAAGCTTTGTATACGAGTGTGTCTGCAAAGGATAGAAAGTTTTTGTTCCCAGAGTAGAGAAAGCAGAAGAGGATTCTCACCAAGAAGGAAACTACTCGTAGTTCTTTGAGAAAGACATCGGTTAAGGGGATTGTGAGTGGCTTGAGCGATGGTGAAGGCTGAGGGCAGCGAATCAAGACAACTCAAGTTCAAGAAGATCCATCTGGCTATTCCAAAGGATGACGGAGAGCGGAAGCAGTTGGAGGAGGATCTGGGTCAAATTGGGGTTGCCTCATTTCTGAAGAAACCTTGGAGCTTGAGAAATGAAGACATGATTGGCGAGCTCCTGAAGGACCAGTCAAATGAATGGGTGAAGACCGCTTGTGCTCTCCTTAACAAGTAGATGATTGAAATGTAGAAGAAGGTGTACGACTTTCCGCGCGCTGGAGAGGGAATGGCCTTGTGGTCGGATCGGCACCACCAAGGTAAATTCCTAAATCCTCCTCATGCCAAGGACGGATACACAGTGGCAGACTACAAGTCACCCAGAGAGAAGAGGCTGTTAGAATTCTTGATCCCCATCCTTTATTCAGAACGGCCAACCGAATTACAATAACATGGGCCAACACCATATTTGGCACTTTGAGTGGAGAGAGAAAGGTGTTCTGGGCAAGAATTGTGAGAGAATTAGTCCAGAAGATGGTCACCTCTATAGAAAGAACAAAGGCGACTTCCATAGGACCTTTCCTATTTCACTTATACGACCATCTAGAGGTATTGAGGAAGCCAAAGGAAGTAGTTCTGAAAGCAGCCTCCACAATGAATAAACTTGACATTACTCCCCCTCAGAAGAAAGAGAGTGAGGATAAGATGAAAGGACCGGATGAGGAATCCGGGAGAGGGTCATCAGCAAAGAAGCAAGAGTCTTCAGAGAAGATCCCATCCTCTGAGAAGAAAAAAGGGTCCCAGAGTGGTCAAAAGGGTTCTGAGGAACCGGAAGTCAAGAGAGAGGATCCTCTAGGGAGGATTATTGACGACCAGGAAAAGACAAAGGAGAACTTGGATACTAAGAGGGGAGCAGTTAGGAAAATCTATATACTACATGGTGGGATCAAAGTATCCAAGCTCATAGACTCGGTAGACAATCTGATCCGAAAAAAGGATACCAAGCAGTGGAAAGAGTAGTTTAAGGGACTGGCTGATGAGAATGAGTCACTCCATTAGAAGTTAGACAAGAGTGAGGCAGAGAATAGGAAAGTGCGGAAATTTTCCGCTGAGTCAGAGGAGACCCTCAGGGGGGTTAGGAAGTTCATCCAGCATTCTGAGGTCGTCCTCAACAAAACCAAATGCTTTCACGAGGAAGTCCACAAGGCTGGAGCAGAGTTCACGGTCAAGGCTGTCCTGGTTTATGCGGAGTACTCGGATAGTGTGGAGAAGATAATGGATGACATCCGAGGAGCTCTACAGTAAGCGGGTCAGTTTTTAGACACGCCTGTGAAGTTGAGGAAGAGCAAGGAAGAGAAGACACCTACTAAGGATTCTTCCATGCAGAAGTTGGAAGGAGGTGAGGATTTGGCACACGGATCTGGATCCAAGGGCAGGATCCACAAGAAGGAGGATGAGTTCCAGACTCCATAGAGCAAAGGCGTCAAACCCTCTCTGCAGAAGACAAGCAGGGTGAAGTCAAAGACCACACTCAAACAGGCACGGGAGGTGTCTTCTGAGAATTACCATTCCAGGGAAGATGAGTCGCGCAATCAGTCAGCAAAGGAGGATAGTGGGTCTGAATCCGGATCCGAGTTTGAGTCTCAATCTGACTTGAAAGAAGAAGAGAAAGAGGAATCTAACCTGGCCACGATTTTTCCGTCAAGTTTCAAAGGGAACACTTTCGCTAAAGGTAAGACAGCTAAGCCTTTGGCCAGCAGGAAGCAGCCGCCAAAGAAGGGCGCATCTATAGCCGAGGAACCTTCTCCAAACAAAGGTAGAAAGTGGAAAGTAGAAGTAGAAGTTTTTAAGATAAGACTAGGAACAATAGGCGGAAATTACAATAAAGTAAAGTATAGTTCAATTCAGAAAAGTTAAGTTTTTGAGTGCTAGAAGCTACTTGGTAGTAGGTACTTTTCAACTGTATACACTGTCGTTACTTGGAAACTTTTGTGGAGGATACCTGATCTTAGATTGGGTGCGTTTTGCAGGAGGCAAGCATATACGAGTTGACGTGTTGATGAGGTCCTCCTACAACCGGAAGTGAATGATTTGCAAGTAGTTAGAATCGCCTAGTTATTTGGTCACCAGATTCTGCCTTAGAGAACCGGATTTGGATAGGTCCATCTTTGTAGTAAGAGAGGATTGTGGGGTTTTTCTGAGTGACCTACTAGTTTGGATTGATATCCAGATCAATTGTGAGGAAGAATCCGCATTTGAGTTGTGTGTGTGTGTGTTTTGTATTTTCATTGAGTAAAACTTCAGTAACTTTAATCTATTGAAGGGTAGGGTATACATTCCCTTCCTAAAATCAAAAAGCGAACCCCTATGTTATAAAGGTTAAACTATTTTCATTGGTTACTTTGCTTATTGAATCCGGATCCAGGAAAGGTACAGAATCATGACACTCTTTCTGGTTCTGCATTTAGTGAAGTAGGATACTAAGTTACAGCTATTGTTGGGATGAATGCATACATGTTCTAAGTAGTCTGGGGTATAGTTATTGGTATGAGTTGAGAAAGAGAAGGTTTAGGGAATACAGATGAAGAAGTGCATTTCCTAGTTTTCAATTCCGAATTCTTTTACCTTGGGTTTGGTTTCCCGTATTCCGATTCTGGTAATTTTGAGGAAACTACAAGTTAAAATCCTTTGGGAACAATACATGAGTCATCTTGGGTGTTTAACACTAATTTAATACCTAAAGATAGGTTTTGTGCTTCCTTGTGCTATGACAACCCTCTCCGAGACGGCAAAGCTTTCATTATCAAACCTAGAGGAGGTTGGCATTTTTTACAATTACCATCAGGACGGCAAAGCTTTGATTATAAGGTCTAGAAAAGTTTGACATTTTTTACAAAATCCCAAGCACTTTTCTACCTTAGTGTCCAAATATGCATATGAGGATATTCTTGTTAGTGTCCAAATATCCATGAGTCTTGGAAAACATTTGAATCAGTAGACTCGTCTTCCATTTGAAATACTAGGAACCGGTATACCTTCTAGGCTAATCATAGAGTTTTTATTAGCACCACTCCAAGTCCAAAGTGGTGTGGTGATCCTACTCCAAGTCCAAGTTTTTTTGTTCCAAAAATCAGAAAAGAAAGCAAAACAACCAGCCCATTGGGCAGCTAGATCAAAAAGAAAACAAGACAACCAACCATTAGGGGTCAGATCAGAATAGAATAAGACAACCAGCATCAGAGACCCAGATCAAAAGAGAACAAGAAGACCAGTCCGGGGGGCTTGGTGGGGCAGTCCAGGGGGCTTGGAGGCCGGATTATACAAAAAATTTTGATTCTAAAACCGGCTATTTGGAGGTCCAACATCTAGGTGGAGAGTCGGGCTTGTTTTCAAAATCCAAAATTGACAAGGAAAAACATTGGAAGTAGGGGGTGTAGGAGCCTGGAATGCCAAATTCTATTACTTTGTATTAGAATTAGGTTAAAGACATTTTCTTTCCATACTTTTTTTGTTGTTTTATAGATTAATGTACGTAGTTTAGTAGATTTTTAGATTAGCAGCCATCAGATCTCTTAAAAGAGATAAAATGGTTAAGATGGATCTTAATTGTTCCTGTCTTGAACCGAAAATCGGAAACCTATGTAGGATCACAAACGGGATTCTAGGGATTCGGGAAGAGTCAAATCGGTATCAAAAACGGAAACCGAGAGCCAACAGTCACTAACGTGAAAACTAGAGAGCCGTTGAGCGGAAATCATTTCCCGGTGTAGACAAGAACAACCAACTCTAATGGTGGGGAAACCGGAAGGTCAAAAAAGAGGAAGGGGTCAAGTAGAAGCATCCGCATTCTGGTGTTTCCTAATTGTGAGTGAATGTTTGCAAGAAAGTGTGGCGCTGAGAGCTTGGAGGAGTGCAAGCTTTTGATGTTCCGGTCCCGATTAAGTGGTTGTGAGGCTGATTGGCTTTATGAGAAAAAACACAGTAGAGTGCAAGTGATTAGGGCAGGAAGAGTTGGGAGGTTGTTAGTCAATCCAAGAGTTGCCCAGAGCCATGGTGAAGGCACAAGCAAGTGAAGAGTCGCCTTCACTCAAACTCCGATTAGTGGTACTCGAACTGCCAAAGAATGCCAAAGAGGAGGCGCTCTTGCAGGAGGACCTGAAAGGGCTGGGATGTGATGGTTTTATACAGAGGCCGTGGAACCTGAAAAACGAGTCAATGGTTGGAGAACCGCTCACGAAGCAGTCAAGCGAGTGGCATCACACAATCTGGGCGCAACCAACCGGATGGACTCCGGAGATGTGGAACGAGGTGTACAATTTTCCCAAGGAAGGGGAAGGAGTAGCTGGACGGCTGCACGAGTTTGAGAGTGGTAAGTTTTGCAACCTTGTCCACCCCAAGGATGGATATGCCGTGGCAGATTGCACAAACTTAAGGCATAAGAGAATGTTGGAGTTCTTAGTTCCAATTTTGAATCCGGAGCATCCTACCCGGGCCACCATTACAATAGCAAAGACGGTTTTTGGAGCGCTGACCGGAGGGAGGAAAGTGAGTTGCGGTTTAATAGTTAAGGAAGTTGTGGACCAAATGGTCTCAGTTCTAGGCAAGTCCAGACCTTCTGATTTATCTCCCTTTCTCTTCCACCTCTATAAGCACAATGAGTTACTGAGAGGGAAGGAAGTAACCGAGTACAAGTATGCGGACGTGATGTTACAGCATGACATTAGTCCAGAATCGGAAAAGCAGAGAGAGGCGTCAATAGAGGAGTCAGAATTGAAGTTAGAACCGAAGGAATCCCAAAAGAAAGGCAAGGAAGTAGTTGGAGAGGGGACTAGTAAGGATCCGGTTTGGGCGAAGTCAACTGACCCTCTTGAGGTGATTCTAAGTGAACTGAAGGGCATCCGAGAGAAAATGATGAGTAATAAGGAGGTGACCCAGAAGTCAGAAAACCGGATAGCTAGCCTAATCGGTCAAGTAAAGGATTTGAAGAAGGAGATAGAGAAAAAGTCTGAGAGTGAGGTTAGATAGCTCTTGGCTGAAACCTTAAACACCCTTAACTGGATCCGGAAGTTTGTTGGGAATTCGAGCGATGTAGTTAACAAAGCCAAACTTTTTGAGGTTGGAGTTCTCAAGGAGGGATCTCAGATGGGATCCAAGGTTGTTTCAGTCTTGGTGTTCTATCATGAAGAGATGGAGTGTACCTTATTTGAGTTAAGAGAAGTCATGGAGAATGCGGGCTTCTACTCGGAATCGGAACCGGCAAAGGCAAAAGAAAAGGTGAAAGAGGAAACTCCGAGCAAGGCAACGCCGTCAAAGGATTTAGCTGACCAAAAGTCAAAGGGAGAATCGGAAGAGAAGACCACACTAGTCAGCCGCTCTAAGTTGAAGATTGACATGGCAACCGGAAAAGGGTTTTCACCTGGATCCCAGACCCGCAGTCAGAGTAAGTTTGCAAAATCGGATCAGGGCACTCCACAGAGCACCCTTTCTAGTCGATCAGACAAGCCAGCAGCAAAACGACAGAAATCAACATCAAAGAGGGGTAGGGAGGCGTCATCCACGATTGAGGTTGAATCTGAAGAGGGTAAGTCGCCAAAGACCATGGAGAAGGAAGAGAGCCAGTCCAAATCAGGAGAAGAGTCCGAGGAAGGAGAAGAAGAATCTGAACTGCAACCAAAACCTGTGAGTGAAAAGGGGAAAGGTAAACCTCCAACTCCCCCAAAGGGGAAAGCTTCTAAGTCTACTGGTGGTAGACAACAGCCAGCAAGGACAGGAGCGGTCAAGACTACACCAACGCCATCCAAGTGGCAAAAGAAGTAGGTAGAAAGTTTTTTAGAAGTTGAATTAAGGAATTAGTGGAACTCCAGTTTTTGGTAGGTGGAAAGTAAAAGTAGAGTCCAGTTAAGTTTACTTTAGGAAAGTAAAAGATAAGTGGAATTCAATTAAGTAGAGAAAAGTTAAAGTTTTAAAAAGCAGCTTTCTAATTGCTTTCCGGTTGCATGCACCTGGATAGCTGGATTTGATTTTTCTGGATCTGAGATCCACTTTTGTGAAAAGGGCCGGCTGTTAGAAGTCAACACTACTAGTTAGGATTTTGAGATTGGGGGAATGACGCGTGTCATTCTCTGGTCTGTAGTTAGGATTTTCATGGGGCCTTTTTGGGTTTCCCTTGGTTTGATATTTAGGGGGTTAAGGTTAGTTTCAATCCCAGGCTTGATAGGATAGTTTTATCTTAAACTTGTATTCTTTTTCATTTTCCATTGCAAAGTATTCTGATTTCTACATCCTAAATGTTGGTCTGAAAAGTCTCGATGTTGGGTTGGTATGCCGGTAATGCTAGAACCATTACTTTGTGCGGGTAGTTGTGTTTGCAGGTTTTGGAAGAAGATGAGTGCCCATGGATGTTTCTTGTATCCAGTTTCCGAGAATAGTGTCTCTGTCTGAGAGCTTGGGTCGGGAAAATCTATCATTGTAGTATTGTGAGGATGGTAGGGGTTTCCTAAGTGACCTTCTAATCCGAATTAAGCTTCTAGGTTAATTGTGAGGAGAAACTGAAGTCCTATTTCTTTTTGTCTTTTGTTATTTTTCTTCTTTTTAGTGAAGCTTTTGTCACTCTAAACATTGAAGGGTAGGAATTCACGCAGCCTTCCTTAATTGCTATATGCAAAACCCTCTGATATAGAGGCTAAACTTCTAACCGGTTACTAAATTTGAGGATCCAAAAGCGGAAATAGGAAGAGGCACAGGGTAACGACACTCCTTCTGGTTCCGGTTTTGAGTCCTAGGATCAAAGTTGTATTAGTGAGAAAGGGAGTGGTACATTGTTGAGACACTACCTTGTTGTTGTTGAGCGGATTACAACTAGAGTGGAATAGTCCAACCGGATGGGAAGCAATCACTTAGGAATATTAAGCTTTCCGTTCTAGAATCGGGTTTGCTTGTGGTTGTTGTGACTTCTGCATCCGGTTCTGATCATCACTAGAGAAGTCCAAATTAGATCTCTGAGGGAACAATACCCGAGTCACCCTAAAGACATTTTTCACATGTTAGAACGTCTACTGGAGGGAAACTACTTTCTTGTGCTACGACAAGGGGGCAGGAAACTTGTGGAGGAAAAAAAAAAATAAGAAAGATGGAGTCCGGCCCATGCTAAGCTCTACGTAGGATAGTTGTCCGTCCAACACCTGCAAAACCACTCAAAGATAGAAGGAGAAGGAGAGGAGAAGATGGCTATATGGATAACGTAGGAGAGAGACGATAAATAGTGTGCTAGTTAGATAGACTAGGTAGAATAGGAGAAATCAAAAAAGGAGCCTTGGTAGCTGTTAGAGGAGGATGGGGGGATGACAATGTAAGAACTTTGTAAGAATTGAGTGGACACATTTAGGACTCTTAGTTGTCAAAGTTGGTAGCGCAAGAGCTCATCAAGGCAATTGGTGGAATATTTTGAGAGTAGAACAAGGGAAAGAAAAATAAAAGAAGGTTAGAGGGAGAAGACAAAAAACCAATTGTAATCTCCAATCTTAAGTTGTGGGCATTACTGAAAAATAAACAAAGAATTACAATGGAAAACAAGGGTGCATACTTGGACATGGACAAGGCCCTCTCTAACACTAGCAATGATATGGTAAGTTATTAAACTAATCCTTGGTGTTTTTCACTAATTTTCATAATTAGCCTTTAATCCATGTTAACAAGTAGAGATTATTGACAATTAGCAGTTTAGATTCAAAAGTTTAAAGATTAGGATACAGGTTTCAGAAAACATATCACACTTAGGATTTGACTTTGATTTGATCACACAAAGCCAAGTTGAGTGGTTGAAGGATGAATGGGCGTTAGTAAACCTCATCCAAAAGAAATGATAAACCAAATTTAGGGCTAGATTTAGGAAGTAGAAATTAAGGTTAATTTAGGAAGTCAAAAATCAGAGTAGATATTAGAGAAAGGAAACTAGAAATTAGGATTAATTGTCAGAACCTAGTAGTAATTTAGAAGTAAAACCTAAGGTTAGATTAGGAGTTAAACAATTAGAAGTTAAACACTTAGAGGTTAAAAACTTCAAAAGTAGTTATTAGTTTTAGAAATAAAAACCTAGAGTTAAATTAGAGATTAAAGATTAAGAGTAAAATAAAAAAGTTAAAAATTTTAGGGTAAAACTTAGGGGTTAAAACCTAAAAGTAATTTAGAAGTAAAAAATCTAGAGTTAAATTAGAGGTTAAAAATTAAGAGCAGAACTTTGAAGTTAAAAAACTTAGAGGTTAAAGCTTAGGGGTAGTTTTAGGAGTAAAAACTTAGAATTAGTCCAGAAGTTAAAATCTAGGATAAAACTTAGAAGTTAAAATCTAGAGGTTAAATTTTAGAAGTTAATTTTTAGAGGTAAAATTTAAAACTTAGAGTTAAAGTAGAATGGTAAAATTTTGAAGTTAAAAGTCAAAGTCTAGGAGTAAGATTTGGATAGAAGTAAAAATTGAGAGTTACGGTAGAATACAGTTAAAGCAAGTCGAAGGTTAAAACATAGGAGTTCATGTAGAAGGTTAAGAGTCACAAACCAACTAGGAAAGCCAACAAGTAGGGAGTAAGCGTTAAATCACCATGGAAAGGACATATGATAGATTGAGTATCTAAATAAGCTGTTTTCCCTTATTCACCTAGGCCGGCCTCTTAAGTTAGTAGCTAGTTAGTAGATCTTTGTTCTCAGACCATAGATACCACTATCGCCATCCACAAAATTAGGAAACATGAGCAAAGATCCATTGCTTGGAAGGCATAGTGGACCGCGCTTGTAACATCCGTATATTTGAACATAGTGGATTAAAGGCTAGAACCAAGACGTGTCCGCGTTATTATCAAGGGTGGATAATGAAGTGCCTACAAACGTTTTGTTCAGATCCTTTGTCCGGTCTTCCAACCAATTCTTGCCAACAAGGTTTTCTAATGCCTTGTTCATCCACAATTCTATATCCTCGCGACCGATTTTCTTTTCATTGGCAAACGCCTCTCATTCGGATTCCGGGTATGGTACATACTCCATCTTCCTCATGGGCAGCAAAGGACCTTTGCAATGTTATAAGAGCTTGTTCTTCATGGCCTCACCAACCTCACTCTTGCACTAGTAGTATTGAGAGGAATAATTTTGAAAATTTGCCTCCCAGTCTTCCGACCACTAAACTTGGAGCTCTTTACGCAAATGATGTTGGCATCCACTTGATCCGCGAGGTACTTTATGTCCTCCAATCAAAGTCTATAGAGCGTCTTGAAGTCATTTTGCGTCAAGGGGTTTTGCTCTCATTTCTCGTATACATTGGGAAGCAATCCTTTCATATATTTCTCTTCAATGTCAATCCACCTCTTTAAGTCGATGTCGTCCTGCATGAAGAGTAGGGGATTTTGTAATTCTGACAATTCGTAAGCCTTCATTCCCGCAAATATTGTCATCAAGGACAGATGAAATGTTTGCACAACAGAGGAGTCACATTGAGTACCCAATGAAGACCAAGAATACAAAGTTGTGAGATCCCACAATCCTCAATAACCACAATAAAACTAATTGGCATACCGTTTACTATTTTGGATAGACTGAAAAACCGTTGGAGGATATAACAATTATAGCATTGTAAAAGAGATGGTAGTAGCTCTGAAACATGTACGTTGTGGGATCACACAATGGAAATTCTGATAATGCATCCAAAAAAGCAAGAATTGTAATCCGGGAAACAAGTAATTGCAATGTAGTAAATCTCAAAAGGGTCCTTAGGTACATCTCGAGAAAATTGAAGATGCATTGTAGAAGCAATGGTGGAACCCACACTAACAACATTTCAACATGCTCTGTTTTAGGCGATAAGTACAAATCAATTAGAGGATTCTACTATGACTGCTAAGGGTTCCGTTGAATGAAAGAAATGCCAAGTTGAGATAAATATAAATTGAAATCTTACATTATACTCTTACGAGTGTGGTCTTCCCATAATGGCAGGCTTCGGGCTTCCCATACTGCGCCACTTGATTCTTGCATACACGAGCTGCTTGGTGAAATTTTGCTCCTCCTGTTCACCAGCAAGATTCTGGTTTAGCGCCAGCAGGAAGTGCAATAAGTCTCCATGGTTGTCTTTGGGTATCCAGATAGGAATGTTGTAGAATGTGGAAGCAAGCTTTATGTCCGCCTCAAGAATCTCACCAGCATCAATCAGGTACCTAAAGGCTTTGATAGTATGCTATCCCCCGATAATGAAATAGTTCATCTTTGGGTCTTTGAAGATTTCTTCCTTTGGTGGCGCTTTCTTGTAGTGCATTACTATGCTTGTTGGGCCATAAGGGCCAAACTTTAGAGGAAGGACTATTATCACTCTGCTCTCTGACTCATAATCTAGTGCAACACGTGCCTTCCTTGTGATTCTATCCAGCCATTCCGTGTTGATGCCCCTATATACAAGCAGGGCTTTGGAAGCCTCGTGCAGGTACTTCATGTTCACGTAGATGAGCTCCCCTTTTTTGTCACAAAGTGCTTTTCTTCCCCATTTGTAGAAGCCACTAAAGGATTTATCATACAATGTCTTCATCGCCGTCATTTACTCCGATTTCATCTTCTTTATCCTTACTTCTCCTAGAGCCACAGCCTTGTGCAGCAAAAGCAGGGTCTCTACTTTTTTCTTCTTTTGGCTGACCCCTATCTAACATCATTATCATTGCTAGGAGCTCCAACCACTGACTTCTTCTTCTTGCCCTTCTTTGCCCAACCACTTCAATTGCCTTGGAGGCAGCACTCACTTCACTCAAATCTTCTTGTATGATGTCCCACTGGTTCTTCATTTCCTTAGGCTTTCACCAAGGCTTAGTGGGATCTTTGCACATTAGATGCGCCTTGGCAGTTAAGGACTCACAGAGTGCGAGGTTCATCTTTGCGTAGTCCAAGATCAAATTGTAAGTTATGCACTCAGTGGAAAGGGGTATTGTCTCCCCTATAACAAGAAGCGTTGTTTTGTCATCAAGTCCTTGCACTTCCATGACGTTTAGACCGCCTATTGCATGTTTCAACACCTCATTCAGGATTCAGGGAAAAGTCAATGGTGAACCTTCCAGACCAGGCCCCATTGTGAAACACTTGTGTCGCATTGAAATATGGCTCCAAGATGATGTGGGTCCTTGTATTTAAAGTGATGGATGCAGCTGTCGACAAAGTGGCCAAGCTTCCTCGATAATAACACCTTCAAGTCATCATCAAATGGTTTTTCACTGCAACATTGTAGGCAGTGATGTTTGTGAGGGCAACGGATGATAAGCAGAGTCTTCCAACTTTGATTCTCTTTACGTGTTTGAATTACAGGCACAATTTTAGGATCTCACAATCGGTATTCTAAAGACATTTCCGTGAGCCTAAGATATCTGTGATCAATTCGAGTTTGCAATTCTCTTGACGTCTATTATTGGTAATATTTTTGGACAATATAGAACAGGAGATGTCTTGTCACCAATTGAACTAGGGAATCTTAGGATATCAAGATAGCTTATATTTAATGATAAGCATCGTAAAATATCACAATGGCTTTATACACTGTAGGATATCATGATGATCACAGAATAATATCAATCTTGTTTTGGAGCTAGTTCACGGCAGCCTTTTATCAGACATTTTTACACGGTATTGTCTACATCGATTATGAGGTTCCACGATGGGTAATCTCCAAGGCCTATTTACAAATTTTTCAGTGTTCAGCGAGGCTCTACACAATTGTGCATTGTGCAACTATATAATGAGGGATTTCTTTACTTCTTGATTGGCACCTAAAGTTTGGTTTGCATTTCCTTGGTGTTTCTACAATAGGGCGCTTTCTACTCCCACAAAATTGGTCCTCAGAACGTAATTTGGTTACTCAATGAGCCAAAATCGGGGGATCCCATGATTGATTGTTCTCTAATCTCTTGAAAATGTTACCTATTGTGATATCTCACAATAATTTGCACTAATAATTGACTAGGAATTGGAGAATCGGGGGATCTCAAGACACACAGGTTTAGGGGCACAATGTGCGATTTTTGGGGCATGAAGCATGGTATTAAGGTTGGGTACTAATTACCTTGTATTCTTCTATTGATTTCTACTACCGTAATTCTCGACAAGGTCATAACAATGACTAAACAAACTGCAGAGTTATCTAAATCTCAGCGAAGTCCGTCAGTATAACAGCAACTTCACCCTAATTTTAATGCCAATGTTTTAAAGCATGACATTGCAAGCCCCAAAAGGAAATGAGGATTGCATTTATAAACTTACGCATTGTTCCAATCTGCTTGCTTTCCTGTACATTCACATGAACCCCTGCCATTGTATTGTCCGCTTGCACGAGTCCAAAATGTAGTAGAACTATAAAAAAAGCGCTTGATGCCAAAAAAACATCATATGATCCACTTAGTACAATAGAATGTTTAGACTTGTTTCGGACAACATGCCAAGTGGATGAGATGATTGACATCAAAACTTAATTTCCAAGATGGACTATTGTACTGCGTCCCAGGCATTCAAGTGTGATCACATTTAGGAAAAAACTACAATTTCTATCTTAAAGGACAATATAGTCAGGCCAAATCAAAATGTCACAATACTACAAAATTCAGAACTTGCCTATCAAGTACAAAACAAGCATGTCTTACTACATGAATTGAGAACTTTAGAACATTTAATGTAAACGAAGAAAGCCAGAAAGGGCTGCTGGAAGGTGGAAGGATAGGGGTCTAAGTCAACAAACTAACGCCACACACTTCAATAGTTCTACATCTCTAGAAATTAAGCTAGAATGGAAATCAAAAACTAAAACAACAAAGGTCAGCGACAAGTACTAAATCAGAGGGAAGGACGTTCACGAAATACTCATTTGCTGAGTCAACCTTGCGCATAATCTCGGCCTAGAAACCCTTCATGCACATCCGCCACACCTTGCGCGCCCATTTGCGCTGGAAAAAATTGTAGAAGCCGCCAAAATTGCGAAGCTTGTGCGCCCGTCTATAGATTGAAGTTGTCGCACCCATCTCTGCCAGCAAAAGCTTCTACCAACTACTTCTCACAAATTTGAACGCCCCTCGCCCATGAAAAACAATACATTCCGCACACACAATTTGAACGCTCTGCCAACAAAACTTGCACACGTGCTTTGTGAAACCAAACTGAACACTCTTCACGATGGAAAGCATTGACTGTAGGAGAATATGAACTCGAAGAATGAAAACACAAAAAAGAGCGTAAGGCTCGTCAAGCTACACACAAGATCGGGTGAAGACGGACAACGTTGGACATCATAGGAAATGAGGAAGGGAAACCCAGCTCTTTCCTCCCTGTCAACGTCGCACTGTCAGTGGAAAAAGCGGCGGAGGAAATGACTGCCAGCCCTCATCATCATTACTGACATGATGAGGGGTACTGATTAGAAGTCTATGGATTTTGATCACTCATGAGTGAAAATTAAGTCATAAGTGAATATAAACTTACCATAAGTGAAAATGAATTTACCATTAACTTACCATTAACTTATCATAAGTGAAAATTAAGTTACTCTCTTTTCCATTCATAGTCATAATCATAGTTATTTGCATGTCTTGAACTCCACTATTAGTTATAAGCCTCAAATATCAAAGTCTGAATGCCAAAAAAGTAAAATGATCTCTTAAATGAACATTTTTACATGCCTCCAAATTGAAATTATTTTTTTAAGCACTGCAAATTGATCTTGTTCTAATACTATAACTCTAGGAGCGACAATGAAAACGGATTTAAAAATACTAGATTACTAAAATCACAAGATGCTTTCATCATATCAAAAGAAAAAAAATTTGAGACACCTTCCTCAATTTATTTGTTGCTATTAATTGGGAATTGAAGTAGCAAAGCATGTGCATTCCAACATCAAGATAAAATTTGTTATTCTTGCTACCGGTTCTAAATCTTGCATTTTTTGGATCTATTGTAGTCTTCTATTGCATCCCAAATCAATGAAAAATTTCTTCCGCTTCCAATTTTGAATTTTACATTTCTTAGGCCTTATTGAAGCAAAGTGCTTGCATCCGAATTGAATTGGCAAAGGGACAGCAGAGGATTTATACCAAAACACCAAAGTGGAAGGCAATATTGACGTTCTAAGAATTTGACTTAAATTAAACAAGAATACTTCAAATACTATACGTTGATATGGAAAAAAAAACTGTAGAAGTTGCAAATACTCCGCTCATGTAAATAAGATTCATAAGCAGAAAAAGTCCATGCTATTTTTCACAAAATTGAGCATGCAACTAATAAATGGAACCCCCATTTTGCAGTTCAAAGAAACCTCATTCCATAAGTCCTACTCAAAATAGTACACATTGTTATGGAATAAAAAATGTAGAAGTTGCAAATACTCCGCTCATGAAGTTAAGATTCATGAGCGGAAAAAGTTCATGCCGCTTTTTCCAAAATTGAACACATAACTACAAAATGGGATCTGTGTCTTGCGATTCAAAGAAACCTCATTCTATAAGTTCTACTCAAAATAATACACGTTGGTATGGAAAAGAAATGTAGAAGTTGTAAATACTCCGCTCATGAAGTTAAGATTCATAAGCAAAAAAATTCTATGCTACTTTTCCCAAAATTGACCACATAACTAAAAAATGGGACCTTCGTCCTACAGTTCAAAAAAAACTCATTTCATAAGTCCTACTCAAAATAGTACACATTGGTAGGGGAAAAAAATGTAGAAGTTGTAACTTAGTTTATATTAATTGATTCATGAATTGAAAATTTAAAAATGTCAGTCATTCTGTAATTCATAATTTGTTTTCTATTATTCAGCATATAAGCACAAGAGAGTGAGGGGCTGAGCCGGGTTTATTCTTTGGAGAATTGTCTTCATTGTCAAAAATCTAAAAAATGAAGCTCAAAGAATAGAATACTAAATATTCCTACGAATTGTTGACTTGTACAATCATTAACTAGTTGTCCATACCTACAAAATGATTGCAATACATTAAACTGTAGAATAGGTTATTTTAGGGTTTAATTATTTGTGATATTTTGTCCGCTTCACACACTAGTAGAATACATAGGACTTTTGACAATGATAATTCTTTTATTTGGTCATCTTGTCTTGGTCACTATTTTGTTGATTTCAACAAAAATCTGACCAAATCAACAGAAATCTATCAAAAATCCTACGTTTTCTACTAGTGTGTACACCATTGCCAATTGATTTGATTTTCTTTATTGAAATGTAATTATGCCTAAGATATATAATAATGGTAAAGAATATAGGATACCAATGGTGTTCCTTGTATTGTTATACCAATCATTACATTTTATGAATCTATACTATCCATTTCCTTGAAAGTAATATGGATGCAAAACAAAACAAGTTTTACATTATTTCTTTTTATTCATGTGTACTACTATTAGTATGACTCATAGAAGAGAGATCACTAAACTAAGTGCACGACCAGGGACATTATTTAAATGGGTTACATGATAAAATTTAAAGAAAGTCCCATGGATATTAATTATTAAACCACTCATAAATCTAAAATTCATGAGCATAGTAATTGAAAGGTTGGAATGCTGGTTTTTCACAACGACGCCTAATTTTTTGCTGTGACTTATAGAATGAGCACTCTTTGACTTGTAATTGGAACAAATTGATCTCCTAGGTTACGTGGTCAATTTTGGAAAAACTAGCATGGACAGCTTCCATTCATGAATCTTAACTTCATGAGCGGAGTATTTACAACTTATATATGTTTATTCATATAACAATGTTTACTATTTTGAACAAGACTTATGGAATGAGTTTTCTTTGAACCACAGGACCAAGGTCCCATTTCTTAATTATGTGGTCAATTTTTGAAAAAGTAGCATGGACTATTTCCGCTCATGAATTATAACTTCATGAGCGGAGTATTTAGAACTTCTACATTTTTTTTCCATACCAACATGTACTATTTTGAGTAGGACTTACGGAATGAAATTTCTTTGAACCGCATGACCCGGGTCCCATTTCATAGTGATGTGGTCTATTTTTTTAAAAGTAGCATGGAATTTTTCCGCATATGAATCATAACTTCATAAGCAGAGTATTTACAATTTCTACATGTTTTTTTTTCATAAAAATGTGTACTATTTTGAAAAGGACTTATAGAATGACTAATTCAAACCTCAGGACAAGGTTCCCATTTTTTAGTTATGTGGTCCATTTTGGAAAAAGTAGCATGGATTGTTTTTGCTTATGAATCTTAACTTTATGAGCGGAGTATTTACAACTTCTACATTTTTTTTTTCATAATAACTTGTATCAGTTTGAGTAGGACTTATAGAATGAGTTTTCTTTAAACCACAGGACAAGGTTCTCATTTCTTAGTTACATGGTCCATTTTGGAAAAAGTAGCATGGACTTTTTCCACTCATGAATCTTAACTTCATGAGCAAAGTATTTACTACTTCTACATTTTTTTTCCATACCAACATTTAATAGATGGAGTATGATTTATAGATTTGGGTCAATGACATCTAGTACTTTATGGCCATGTCTTCTTTCTAGGTTACGTGGTGAATTTCTAGAAAAAGTTGCAAAAGAACTAGCATAAGTTCTTAATGCATGAATGTATGGAATTCTTAGTCGGACTTTTATTATTTTACAAGTATTTTTGTAGGATATTTGGTCTACAAACTATGCAGTGTATTTTAAATTAAATAAAGGTCTCCTCTGTTATGAATTTAATTGCCACACATTTCTGTAGTATAGAATTTTTTTTGTATAAAATTACAAGTACAGATGAAGTCTATAATCAAGAAGTTGGCAATTTTGGTGCTAACTAGAGATCATAGTGATTTGTTTTAAAGTTTGCCTTTTTTAAGAATAATATCTTGAATGTCCGTAATATTAGATATGAATGTTCCAAATCAAATGAATGGGTTGTGTATTAAATAACAATTATGTACAATCATCATAATCAAATAACAATGTAAATGTATACCACGTACAATCAACTATAAAATGAAGATGAAAGATTGCATGACCTACAATGTTTTCAGGAATGACATAATGACATGTTCAACCACCCATGAGCAGTCAAAGTGCATTGATTTCAAAGGATAAACTCATATTCAAATATTAGAAGTACATTCAAATGGTTTTGTATGTTCTTTGTTGACTTTCATGATTGTAAATCAAAAGTCTTTCATTCAAAAAAAATTTGTAAAGGATTATAAAGTGTGTGATTGTTTAATGCGTAAAGTCCCATATATAACCATTGGATCTTTACTATAGCAATAAAAGAAGCTTATTAACTTAAAATTTTAGCTATAATTATAGATTTAATTTTTTTTGGTGCTCAAATGAAAAGGAATTTTTTTGCAAAAAGAAAAAATGAACAACAGCTTAGCCACAGGTGGCCTGAAGCTATTTTGAATTTGAATTAAAAGTTTCTATATTATAAGTTTTGAGAGGATACAACAAGTGAAAAATGTTGCAAGCACTGAACTTCAAGTTTAGTCTATGCTATAGATTAAATCTATAAACCATAAACCATAAACTGTATATAACCCCTAAACTGTGACAGATCTCAAAAACCTTTAAGCATGAATCTAGAAACCTTGAACGAAAAGTTCTGAAATTGATAATCCTAAAATTGTCTATCTAAAATCAAAGACTCTAGAATTGACAATCCTAAACCATGAACTATACTCCTTCAATTGAAACCAAGAACCATGACCCTGGAATTTTTTAATCCTAAGCCCGAGCATTATTAGTCATGAACCATAGCCCCCTAAACCCTAAACCCAAGAACCAGGACTCTACACCCGTTAAGCTTCAATTGTACAAGTGTATACTTTGCATCCTATAACCACATATAGTTGGCCTTATAACCGTGGACCCCAAACCTTAAGAGTTCAGTCATTGAAATATAATGTTTGATCATCAAGGTGTTAAAACTGTGAAAATCTATGAATTCTCCTTTTGCATGTCAAATCTAAAACATTCAAGACCCAAAAAATATGAGGTTGAAGGGCCTAATAAACATAACTCCAATCATTTTATGACTTCTCAAAATCTACTCTACAAAGTTTTAAATGAATTCCTCATGTGATTTTTTCTCCAAGATCTAGAGTATTTGAGGCTAATTTCCAAGAGTCCTGATTAGTACAAAAAGTCAAGATTGTAGTGGTTACCTTTGTACAAAATTTTGAATAGAAAAATCATAATCATTTATTTTCAAAAACAGATTTTGGGGTTAGGATAAGATTTAAAAAAGAATGTTTTAAAAATATTATCTATTAAAAATAGCAATTTGATAAGGTTTTAATTAACTTCAAAGTTTCTTGGACACCACTTTTGGATGCCTTGCAGTGTTTATTTTTGAGCCTTGTAAAGCCCCAATCCCTCAAAATAAATGGGTTGCAGCAAGCCTATAGGAAAAGTTTGAAGAAAAATTAGACGACAATGCCAAATTGTTCCAATTTTTTTTTAATTTTGGATGAAAATGCCCTATATAAATGAAATTCATCCAAATATGTGGATGAAAAGATAACTCTATCCAAAATTTAGATGAATACTAAAATATTTGGCTACATCATTTTCTTGTAAGTTGTCTCTTCAGCACTTCTCCCAAAACCACAAATACTAAATTGGTGCCTTGGGCATTTAGGGGGTCAAGTACAGATGAACTAGCCGCAAGTGGTTTGGAGATGAGAAAACAAACCCTCGCTCCCCGATTGACAGATTGAATCGACAAGCACCCTAGCTAAAGAGTACATTAAACACTGAGCAGACCAAGGGACAGCAATTGAGGGGCCAATAGGTTGGTGTTCAAGTCGTTAGATCGGCTTGAGGTAGAGGGACACAAAGTTACTCGTCCAAGTATTGATCAAGAAGCGTGTGAAATCCAGGGAAATGAATGTCTTCAAGACTTAATCTACTTTGTTCAAAGCATCATTGATTCCTATGAAACCGTGGAACGATACCATCCTTGAATGCGTCAAATTTCAGAATGTCAATGAAGATCCGGAATTGCAGTGAAGACTAGAGCTGTGAATTTCCAGTCACAAAGTCAAGAGCCCTACGCCTTCCCTCCTTGTGGTCGAAGTAGCATGGAATTCAAGAATATAGTCCACTTCCGAAGTGAATAACCGCATGTGCTCCACTTCTTGATTACGGCTCGGCAATCAAGAATGCATCCAACATTTGAAAACAAGGAATGCTTGGTAATTTCAAACTTCAGGGCGGGAATCCATAGCTGAAGAATTCCAGTCCAGGTGGTTTATAATTCAAAAAGAACCTCGAGCTTCCCTTTTTCACTTGCACACGTGAACATGCAGGTTGCAGGGATTGGAGCAAGTTGCGGGGATTGGAGTTGATGTCTATCGGTGTTGGCAACGAGGTTGGAGTAGGGGCACACGATGTTCTGACCGGGTCATTTCTCACGATATAAGTATGCAGCCCTATCAATTACTCTGAAATTTTGAATCTAAATGTTTCATCAGTCAAATGCATGCCACAACAATTTGTAAATCTCTTTAAGCACTTATAGATTGAGAGTCCAATTGCGGTGGTTGCTCCTAGCAATAGATTTATTTACAAAATACTCACCTAGTGAAGGGATCACTATGCAGTGGTGACATGGAGGTTCATTTGGAGACGACAAAAGACACAGCTTGAAGTGCTAGTAGATACGACCACCGTGTTGTTGGATGTTAACGAAAATGTCTGGAAATGGTGATATACGATAGAACAATATATGTACATATTGGACCTAATCATGAAATCCCACGATTGGTGTCTATAAAGTGTAGTGACTCCCAGTGATCTCTGAATGGAGGAATTCACCAATCTAGAAATTAGAGGATCTTAAAATCATAGTATCGTGGGATCTCACGATCTTGGTGTCGTGGGATCCTACGACTAACTAGACCAAATTTGGTTCTAGGCCCCATCATGATGATTCTAGGCGCCTACCTCATTAACTTGGGTCTATGTTTCTCTAGGTTTCGGACGATTAGGAGATCCCACGATCTTTTTCTCTAATGCAAAGATCTCGAGATCTCTGTTACATGGATCCTAGGATGTCCTGGTTGTGGGATCCCACAACTGATTGGATACTAGGTTGGGATCTATCTGCGTGATTCAATTAATTTACTTCTTAATTTGCATTTCAATCTCTCCAGGCGTAATTTTGTACAAGGATCGTGAGATGCCGCAATTACTGAAAAAGGTGTCCCCTTGACCTAAGTGTCATGGGATTCCACGACGCATTGGACCTTGGTTGTGGACCTTTCTATTTGGTTCTAGTGGCTTACTCCTCAAAGTACTGGCTACAGCTCAATGCTCTCATCAAGGGCATCATGCAACTGCATGATTGCTTGTGGACTTTAGATGTTGCTGCTAACCTTGTTGGGGTACTCTTTTCATTTGTCAAGACATGCTGTCCTTAGATCCCTTGACACTATTGTTGATGATTGCGTAGTTATCTTGTATATCGTATGGGAAATGTTTCTTTAGTAGTTCAGCTGGAACTAAATACATTGCCGTCAGGTTCCTTGGCCAAGAATGGAGCGCCAACCTCTTAACTAGACTAACTCCTATTTTTCTTCATGTTATTTGTAGGTTCAACAAATCTTTGAAATCTCTTCGCCATAATTCACTAAGAATGGATTCATTCAGTGAGTCTGCTACTGATGCGATAGTTCCATATGTAGGTGGAGAGCATGTGGGAAGTGAATCACAGGAGTCCAGCAATGAATCTCCATCGTTTGTGACCGGTGATTGGGTTATGTTGTTTGTTCTTGGATTTGATGAGGTTGAACCTGGGATTGTTAAGGATGTTCGTCCCCAAGGCCAATGGTTGGGTATGAAGCTACCTATGGAGACCTGAATGTATATTCTAATGCAGCCTCATTCCATAAATTTACAGTTCCAAGACTTTATATATAGTCTCCAACACATGAGTTTTAGAACATTGTATGATGTTCAGGGATGTATCATGCTATGGAGAATTGCTAACGTTGTAAGAGTGTCGAGGGATCCCCTAATGGATCTCTGTCCTTATATTTGCTAGAGGGCCTAGTTTAGACTTGATGTGCATCGGAAAGATGGAGGGGGACTCCTCGTTTTGTCTAGTTGTATCACTTACTAGAAGGCGAAAGATCATTTCCAGGATGAAACACTTGGTGAGGACTTCGTGGAGGTGACAATCCTCGATGTTTTTGTGGATAACAAAGAAGACATAATGTTGCACGCCAGGTGGCCATTGTTGCAGTGTTGGTTTCCAAGTGGTCATTTGTTGAAGGAGATAGTGGATCATTTTGCCGCCTATCCAGATATAGACAACCTTCTCGCTTATCTCAGAGGTAGAATGAAAGCACCATAATGCTTTGTAGTCCATAAACCTAGTATAAAGCTGAAGCAATCATAGTTTGACCAGAAAATGGCAGATAAAGAGATTTGGAAAGTGAGCTTGGAAAAGTGCTGCAAATGTCAGCATTTAAACCACCGATTCACGCTGTTGGTTAGGAAAAAATACTACTTGAAGTCATTTAAGGACCACCTTGAATATGGGATTGTAGTGGGACGGTAGCTTCACAAAATGAATGGGGATCGGAAGCAAAAATTCATCACACTATAGGGAATGGAAGTTTGTGGCATGACGTGGTACATAATTCACGGAATCCCAAAGTTGACCTACCACAGTTACATTGAGATGTACAACAATGGTATGAATTCGGGGACGCACAAAAATAAAGGAACTAAATGACCAAGGACTTGGACTGTTCAAGTTACGGGGACAATGAAAGCCATTATTGACAAGAACTCTGATCAAATGCCCCACCAAATGCGCGGTGTTGGTAATGGACAAGTGGACACTTTTAAATTTATGCCTTTGAATAGAAATTAGAAACAAGTCAAAGCAAATGCCAACAGGGTAACCTCCTTGTATATTATTAATGCAATTAGTAATTGTGAGATCTCTCAACTGGATCAACAATCATGAGATGTCACAATCTTTCTTCTGGAGTATTGTTTGTCATTTGCATTCGTTGGCTCTTTTGCTCGTACTGTTTCTGAAGCTTAGTCATTTTGTTTTTCCATTTGAATGCCCACTACGGTCTGCCACCCATTAGCCAATTGACCCATAGTAGGATTAAAAAGGACCACTTCAACAACGTCCACATTAAGCCAATTGGGAATTTGTTTGCAAAATGTACCTTGTGCAATTACCTCACACAATATATCCTAAAGTCCCTGAAAGGAAGCCCACAGTACGTGGAGTTTGTGAATCAGAGGATTCATCATCTGAGTCACCAAGCGTCTTGCCGTTGTCTATATGCGTCTTGGCGTGAGGAATCCAAACAAGATCCACGGAGAATTTTATGTATAATTCACAACAAGATGGATACGGCAAAGACGGCTCTTCCTAGAATGCAAGTGACAACAAAGGCCACGGCGGGTTTGGGGCAGCTTCTCATGAGCATTACAGGAATGATAGCTCATGGTCATGCTGATAGTGCGTATGCCCATTATGCTCCATCATGTTGACCGGCAGACTCCAACTTCACCATTTTGTCTTTAGCAAGGTCATTTCGTTGATTGGAGGGTCCATCAATTTGAGAGGCAAGTGACCTCTTTCCATACCCATCGATGAACCCAGTGTTTGAGGCACTACTGAGAGGAAGGTCTAGATGTATGGATAGTCTGAACTAGAAGCTCAGGTTGGAAGTACTTCCCTTCCAAAAATGTTATATCTTCAACTCAACAATTCTGCTAAGGATAACAAGAATAAATACCTAATGGCGTTCTTGTCGTTGCTCACTGCATGAGGTGTCTTCAAGGAAATTCAAGTCGGGTTTCTACTAGTCAAGTATACTCACGAGGACATCGATGCCTATTTCAGCCACCTTTTCAAGGCGTTGAAGACCAAGAACACTTTCGTCGTCGCTGACCTCATGAAAGCCTTCATGCAATCCTAGGAATTGTCATTTCTATCGGAGTTTATACAAGAAGTGGGGGATTTCAAGGCGTTTGTGGAGGGTTACCAGACTAATGGCTCAGAAAGATTAATTGGATTGAAAGAGATGCATCTGTTCAAGTTCTATATGGACACTAATGGGGTCCCCAGTCATGAATTACAAGAAGTCAGCAGTTGATTCAAAGTGGCTTCCATCTAATAAACCTTATCAACGCATTTGGAGGAGAGATCAAAATGGTCGGCCCAGGCTCCCTCATGGCTATCCGAAGCCTATTCCATTTAAGCCTATATGGGGCAGCAAGGTTTCCGTCGCAGATGGAAATCAAGAAAAAGCAAGGGAAATGGCACGGAAAGCTACCGTGAACAAAGGTTATATTTTGGTAGGAGTCAAGAAGTACATTCAGTACTGGCAAAATGGAATGTCAAAATGCGAGGGATTTGCAGCTGCATTTGGTCCATACGTGGAATACTGGAAGTGTGTACTGGATGAGCTGAAGGAGCCACTACCTAAGTGTCCTCCGAAGTTGGTGGAAGGCTTCTAACCACAATATGATTGGAGGGTGGTGCAAAATAGAGTCCCTTGCCCAGGATCGATGACCCATCCCATGGATGTGATTCCGGAGGAAGAAGAGGAGCTTGAACCTTATTGCAGCCCACAAATGAAGAAAAAGCTTCAATCCGTGTCTGGACATACAACTGAGCTCATGGGTACTTCTCAGGCCGGAAGTCCCAGAAACATGTGCTGATTGGCAAGAAAGAGCATTGTCTACCATATAAAAGAAAGAACATTGTCTACCATATGTAGACTAGAAAAAGATGCGAGTAACAAGAAGTTCTTGCTTCAGTATTGGCAACTGGATAACTCCAAAAGTACGCTGGAGTTGAAGTACCGGAATTACTGGTACGGTAAATGGATTGTTGAAGATTCAGCCCCTACCTGGGTTGACACAGCTTCTACAGTATATGCAAATTGGTCGAAATGTTGAAGAAGGGTTTGATATGTCCAAAAAAACGGTCCTAATATTCCCACCGTCCCAAAATGATCTTCTTGTTGGCCTTAATTTTTGGTTGATCTATATGGTTTTTCCGCTATATTTTGAGATGTTGGAAATTGGAAAGATTTGGTCATTGATTGCTACTTGGGACCAGCCAAATAACTCCTAAAATTCCTTCTAAATTTTCCATTCCGATTTTTTAAAACAAAACTTTGAAAAAGCACTAGAAGAGAAAGGGATGTTTTAAGTAGTGTCCTAGACATCACATCTTTTTAAGTAACGTCATTTAAGTAAGTTCTTAAGTAAAATTTTACTAAAAAGACAATCTTTTTAGTAAAATTTTATTTAAAATTTTACTTAAAGACGTTACTTAAGAGACATGATGTCTAAGACACTACTTAAAACACCCCTTTCTCTTGTAGGGAAGGGATCTCAAATTCAAAGTTTATAGAATGCTGGACTATGTATAGAACAAAATTGGTTTTTAAATGTTATTTTTAGCCTTAATTCAAAACAATGTGTCCAAAAAGAAGATCACTTTGGGACGGAGTGAGTATACCTTAAAAAATCAAAGTTCAAGTTTTTGGAAAACATTTATTTCTCAAATCCATTGTTAGAACTTGCTGCAAATATCCAATCATTTGCATAAATTGATATATATATATACATATGCAAGTGGTTATATTATATACCGAATCATCACTATAGTAAGTAAGCAAGACATACTGATTGCTACTTAGGACCAACCAAACAACTCCTTCTAAAATTCCTTCTAAATTTTCCATTCCTATATTTTAAAACAAAACTTTGAAAATGGATCCCAAATTCAAAGTTTCCAGAATGCTAGACTATGCATAGGACAAATACAAGGAGCTACACTAATTTCCCCTTCACTTGAGAGACCAAAGTGGAGAAAGAAGTCCACCTCTCATTACTCCACAAAGAAAGCACTTGATCACTCTAGGAAATAGATTATAAGAAGTCATTAGTCTGAGTGCTTTTCCTAGTCTTACTAAGAACCTTTTCTTCAATAGTATTGAGGTCATGGGTGCTGAAAAGTTGCATAAAAAGTTATGCTCAATAATGAAGTTGTTCTTAGAACCAGTGATTGAAGTCCAAAAAGGCGATGGCTTCAGCAACTCCTTCAATCCATCCTTTAAGGTTTGAATTGGATGTCTCATACAATTTTGAAATCCAAGTATATTACTTCCTCTATTGTCTATATCTTTCAATTGACAAGATTATGATTGACCTTAGTATGATATAGAAATTTTATTTTGTTTTTTCATTGTAAGAAATTTTGATTAGCACGCATGCTATTGGATATGTACATTATTGATTTCAATAAATTCAATAAGATCAATAGGACTCAACAAATTCACAATAGTGCTATTAAATTATTGATGCCTTGGATGGAAGGAAATGCTTGTTCTTGCTCTTGGCAATGGAACTCACAAGATCCTCATGATTGGCCAATAGCTGGCTTCCTTCCACCACAAGATGGTACCACTTTTTTGGCTAAAATAAATCAAAATTCTTCCTTTTTTTTTCCCCATTGGTGAGAGAGCCCAACCTTGCCATGTCAAATATTGGCTATTTTTTGCGAAATAATTACTACCTTCTATGCAAACTTTGCAAGTTTTGAAATCGCATGTTAACTCTTAAAGGACAAAGGGATGATCATGGAAATCATCCCTTTTCATTACCATATACATCACTACCTTAAGAAATAGCAAAATCACTCATTTGAAGTCAAAGTACCATAGAGGATCTCTCCTTTTCACAACAAAATTGCGAGAATGAATAGTTGCACTTCTGTCCTACACAAGAGATTTCCTATCATTCATTGGCCACAAAACATCCACCTCACAATGCAAAATTTTGCGTTATGAGTTTAGGCACTAGAAGAATTTGCATTTAACTTGTCAAAAATTGCAGCTTACTTGTCAAATCTGTGTTGTATTTGATAAAAACTACGTTGTATTCAACAAAAAGTGGGGGGTGGATTTTGTTGAGTTCTCCCTTTATGACGCAAAATTCTACATTCCACCGTTTCAACACAAAATTTGACAAGAAAAACCAAGAATTATGTATTAGAATGCAAAATTTTGCGTTATGAAGGGAGAACTCAACAAAATCCACCCCACATTTTTTATTGAGTACAACGCAGTTTTCTTCTAGTGAGGGTTAAATAGTCTTCTACAAACTGTTGTGACCCAATTCTCTGTAATCCTAGAGCCAACTGTGATATTTTTACTACCGGTAAGGTAGGTGGCTCAAAAGCGACCTTCTTCAAACCACCTTCATGGGAGCTCTGAAATGAACACTAAGTGATTCCAAAATGAACTGCCAACAATGTGAGAACATAATTGAGACTTGTCATATATTGCTTCATACTTTGCCAACGGATGGAATAAGAACCAGGGAGGGTCCATTTCAAGGCCAAAGTGTGGCCACTTAATTTTTCTAAACAAGAATTGATTGTTTCCTTGGCTTTTCAGCCAAGGAAACAATGCCCTCTACAAGTTGGTTATGGGTCATGATCGTCTATGGGTACATTTACCTTAAGTAATTTGCCACCAAAAATTACAGAGAATGAAGAAAACAATAAAAGACTTGAACATAGGGTGGCAATACATGCCAGTGGTCAGGGTCTGTAAAATCCATTCGTAAGAATAGATGCTGGAATTATTAGGATAATATTTTTAGGGAAAAATGGGAAAGAAACGAGTCTTTCTATTTTTTGGCGTCTGCCGAATCACACTGATTAATTATTCGGCAAGAATGTTCACCTGACCACCGGGAACGGCACTAAGTTAATGAAGCAATATACCCTAAAATCGCGGAACACAGGTGTTCGACATTTGAAATTTTCAAATTCAACCCAAACGACTTCACATACTTACCAAATGTACCAAATATACAGGCCATGCATCTGCAATAAAAAATTCAGCTAAAGATTTGCTTTCATAACTCACGAAGTCCAGCATTGATCCAGTCATCTATGATCCCTACTCCGGCTTTGTCTTCGACTACCTCCTTCTCTATCCCTGTCAAGGTCTCCCTCTCTACCTCTACTTCTACATCTGTCCCTACGCCCTTCTTCTCTATCACGCTCTCGATCCCTATCTCTGCAGCCACGATTTCTTTCTCTATCACGGTCTCCATATCTACTCTTCTCCCGGTCCTTGATATCTCTTTCAGATTCTCGATCCCGGACTCTTTCAGGACTCCAGCATCTGCGCCGGTATTTTTCCATGCTTCGGCTGTCAGCAGAGATTGAAAATATGAGTTGCCAGATGCATGATCACGTACTTATTCAGAAATACAGCACCATAACCTCAAGGAAATCAAACACAGCTAACCTCTAAGGCTATCAAAACCTGCAACAACTGATCTCAAGACAGTGAACAAAGTATTTCCTACGCCAAATGCCATCTTGATGAAAGTAAGTCAAATTTCCAAAAACTGACAAGTAATTAGAACTATATCCGACGTTACATCTACTTCAAGTGGCAGTTGCCCAATAGTGCGAACGGCCATAAAAAATATGCTTCAAATCAGACCGTCCTCCATTTCACAAAGAAAATTAGGATCAATCCTGTAGGAGAGCGGTCGTCCATGGCAATAAATTTGGCATTCGAAACACGACGGTGTGTGGAACCAAGAGATCAAACACTTAGGCAAACTTTGAAGAGCAAAATCTGAACTAGACAAAATTCACGGACAGTAACGAAATATGCAAACTGTACCTGCGTTCATGTCTATATCGTTCTCTCTCATCGGGGCGAGAACCATTCTGTAAATGGGACATGTCAATGTTCGCTATCTGCTTGCAGTGCGTTGGAGACTCAGCATAAAATCAACAAAGTACGAAAAAGCTGAATAGTCCCGCATGTAAGACCTCGAACTTCAATTCGTAAGTTTCACATCCATAAACATCACAGAACAGAAATGAATGATGCATAAACTAGAATGACACAAAAACTACACACATAATGTAGCAAATCATTATTCTCAAGTCTGCTGGCACAAAGCACCTTGTCAGAGTCTTTGGAATCCTCCATGGACACCTCTTCCACTTTGAACTTGCAATCATTCTCCAGAGACATTTCTGCAGTTTCCCGGTCTCGCCTTCGGGATTCTCGATCTTCTTTTTTCTTGCGGAGGTCTGCAGCAGTTTGTCTAATCCTAAAATAGCCCTGCAGTCCAGACGATCGTAAGCATGTATTATCCATATTTACAGACATATTATAGGCCATACCCACAACAGCACAAGAGACATAAGCATCATCCTAATGCCCCCTTCTCACTTGACGTTTGGTAAGTGGATGTGCTAAGAAATAGCACGAAGTCATTGCAAATTTCCAGTTTGCATTCACATATTCTCTTTGATGAACTGGTTCTCAGATGCAATGCTACGTATCACTGCGTTGTATTCAATTACACCATCATGTGTGAGTACCAAAATTCTCCAAAAGAATATGTGGGAAGGGGGCATAAGAATACTTCATACTCCGCAATCAAATACAACGCACTTATCGATCAGACCATCGGAATAAACGACGAGGTAATAAACGTCACCCATTGATCTCATACCAGATGTTGCTTTCCTTCCAGATGACTAGCAAGCCGCTTTTCCGTATCTGTAGATGCTTGCATTGCCCCACACACTTCACATACTTGCATGCGCTTCTCCTTCTCAAGTATGCTACCAAATTCAGGCATTACAGCCCGCACAAGTTGATCTTTCTCCTTGTTAAGAACATCCACCTGCCAAACCCCATCAAATCAAATCAAATCTAAATGATAATGTCACAATTGAAGCAGGCAATGGATTTCAAACAAAAACCTCACGACAACAGAGGTTATTTCAAACCTAATGACAGAACAGAAGACCGTTTTCATAAATCCAATGAAGTCCCACAAACTCCATACCTTGCTCATGGTAGCTTGAGCATGATCCACCTGACCATCCTCACCCTCTTTTTCAGCCTGCTTTAGCAAGTATTGCACTTCCATTGCGATGGCTGAAATACGATCACTATTTGACCGTACATGATCTGTAAGAGGCATCTCTTTGTCAAGTCGTTCATGACACCTTTTTATCTTCCTGTCACATAGATATAGAACTGCATGAGGAACGAGAATATCGATAAATCGAGCGATTTCGCGTGGAACTCCGATTTAAGTGATGAAATTACTTTTAAAAAAGTCTACTGTACTCCACATCGGACTCTCCTCGCGTTTGCACAATCTACAGATGCATGAAGGCCATCAGCATGACTTAAAAAGACTTGCTTGCTCTAGCAGTACGCAAAAACCTCTGATTATATAGCCACAATGTCGGAAATCATTATAATTCGTACCTCTCTAAGTCGGATATCAAACGCTCTAAATAGCCTAGAAACTCGGCCTCATACTGCACAACTTTATTGGATTCAAGAAATTCTGCTCGCAGGGTCTCGTCGTGTAGCTTTTCGCAAGCGCCAAGATCACTCTTCGTATTTGGAAACAAATCGTGAGGACAGAAAGCCACCAGATGATAGTGACAAACCTACACAGGACACAAGTTAAGAACCGTACAGGTAAACGGTACTAGAAGGCATTCCTTCACAAACTACAAAATATTGCAATACCTGAGGATCATCAAACTTTAGCCGCTTCTTCTTCTGTTGATCCAAAGGAAGGTCTCGGTCCTTTCCCATAAGCTCATCCAGAAGTACTTTAGGATCCATACTGCCCTGATTTTCTTCAAGTCACCCTTACCCCAGCTATCCAATGCCTCTCAAATCGAAACCACTCTCTCCATACACAACTCCCGAAGCGTCAGAAACCGTGAAATAAAGAAACCATCTTATAATCTGCCTTCATTCTCCAAGCTGAAGTCAAACCACCAAAAACCAGGTTTAATTTCTGCTCCAAGTAAGTAAAATAGAAATCGCGACGTCCGCAATACGGCAGGGAAAATGGCATCGCTCGATTGCCTCTCAATTGAAAACATTCAGTCATGGAACACACCATCCTACCGATACTTCATCGGCTCGGTGGAAAATAATTAGGGTGGGAAAGAGGACTGCCCCTCATAAGTAGCGATGCAGTGGGGCGCGAGCATGCTCCCCTATCCCTATGCACATAACTCATCCAGGAAGATAGGGGTAGGGAAGCCCTCCCCACCAGTCCAATGTACGGGGAGTACCGGCATTTAGTACAAGTTAGCTGGTTGAAATCAGGAATTGCCTAATTAATTTCAAAATCTTCAGAAAAAAATTGAGGAAATCAAAGAATATTCTCTATTTTTATAGGCCTAGCCAAGAGAATGTATCCAAACAAATTACCCGATTATAGACTATAGTTACGTACTAGTGTGAAGACTTACTAATGGGAGACATAATAGCTGGCCAACAAGCCATGTAGTTTATTACTACTTTGAATTTAAATGTTTGTTAGTTCGCGTATTATAATCATTCACACAATATAATTAATGAATTCACCAATATTTTATTTCATTAGTTTAGGAAGAATGTCAAATGCACTTAAATAAAAAGCATTTAATTATTTTTACAAGTAATGAAAAAGTTGCACAAATCTTATTGCTATTGTTAGGTTTTAAATTAATACTATGACTTTAACCTAAACCTTGACCTACAAATTCATTCTCCCTCTCCCTGCCCAATGATGTTTAATAAGGTCATTTCTAAGGTTAAAGAATCTTAATTCATTCTTCACTTGCCTTGAACCTTCCCGGTACTCAACAAATATCAATCCACAGTCTGTAGGTGCAGCATCACTCCTTTCATAATCAACAAGAAGAAGTCCATCATCCCTTTCAATTTCATTGATCATATTGTGAAAAATTGTACATGCCATCACTATATCCTCAATTATGTGCAATTTCCATTGCCTATTGGATTATTGTAGAATTCCCCACTTTATTTGTAACACACCAAAACAATGTTCAATGTCTTTCCTAGCACTTTCTTTTGCATTTTTTGGAAATGTGCTTTCTTTTGTTCTTTTGAACCATGGAGAGTTTGTATAAAAAGCGCCCATGGAGGATAAACTAAATTTGTTAGCAAATAATATCCTCTATAAGGATTACCATACACCTCAAAGCTTAAATCATGAGTTTGATTTTGAAGATAATTATGCAAGACTAGGCTGTCTAAAATATTGATGTCATTGTTGGTTCTAGACATACAAAAAAAAGCATGCCAAATCCACAATGATTGATCACATACACCTTCCAATATGGTTGAATAATTACCATCTTTGTCAATAAATTGACCTTGCCAAGCTATGGGACAATTCTTTCAATTTAAATGCATGCAATCAAGCGATCCAAACATACTTTGCCAGCCCTTCTTTTCATTGACTTCCATTTGTTTTACTATATCTTCATGAGTGGGTTTGCGCAAGTATTGTTCATCATAAAGTTTTTGTATTACTTGTACAAATTGTTTTAATGATTTCATTGCGGTACTGTCCGCCAATCGTACGTATTCATTGCATGAATCTGCTGGGAATTCATAAGCCAATTGCTTTATAGCTGCAATGCACTTTTGCATACTAGAAATACCTGGTTTGCCTGTGGTATCTGGTCTTTGCCTATAATACTTATCCCCCATTTCAACGTCTTTAATTATCTTCATAAACAACTACCTTGACATTTGATAGCGCCTTCAAAAGTGGGTTTTGGTGAACAATGGACTTGCTGCAAAATAATCTTTCACTATTTGGTTATAACCTCGGTTCCAATTTTGATCTAAATTGCCTTTTTTTCTTGGTACTGAACCACCATGTCTATTTTTTTTCAATTGCAAACGCTTGTTAAAAGCATACTAGTTGTTCTTGCAAATAGAATATGTTTTAGACTTTGTATAATGAAAGGATGTTAATATTTAACTACAAATATATCTACAAATATATCTACAAATATATATATCTACAAATATATCTACAAATATATACTACGGAATGACATTTTCAATATTAAACATAGTATATGTACTCTTTAATTTATATAATTGTAAAACCAATTCTATTTATTTGTAATCGTGTCACTTGCATTTGACTTTTACTTTTTCTGTTTTTAATCAGGTCACTTTCAATTTTATTTTATTTATTTTATTTTTATATAGACCAAATGTAAAAGTACTTTTGCTTTTTTTAATAGGTATACTTTTACTTTTCATAATTGTTCACCTACTATATAAATGAACTGTAATTCATATTTGCAAACTAATTTTGTATATATTAAATTCTATTATACATTTTTTTTGTCTTAATCAATATGTTTTGTCAATTTATCTACTAATTTTTATATTTCTTTTTCCTTTTCTACATGTGTTTCCTTAGTCTTCACCTTTTCTTTTCATAAATAAATATTTTTTTTAGAGTAATCAACCTCATATGTAGGTATCTTCAAACAAATTTTTCAAAATCCTATCAAAATTTTGTGAATCATATTCTAGATTTCCTAAGGTCTTTTCTATAATCTTCAAGATTTTCTTCAATACCCTTAGGGAATCGTGTCTAGCATTCCACCCCCAAAAAGACAATCAAATTTTTCAACTGGAGATGATAGTAGACATGCACAATGTTTTTTTGTCTATTTCACAAGATGCAGCTAGAGTTGCTAATCAATCATGTGATCAATTTTGGTCAAGGATCAAAGAATGTTTCAATGTTTCCTAAACTCCAAAGCGAACCAATTAATTGATACATAATAAGTGGTAAAACATGATACAAAGGAATTCATGGGGTGTTTGAACAAAGCCAAGAGATTGAAGAAGTTAGGCCTGAATGTAAAAGATGAACACAACATGGTGTTATCCATGTATATAAGCAACGATCCAAAGGTACTCAATTCAAATATGAGCACTATTGGAAAATCTTGAAGGATACACCAAAGTAGATACTAGGAGGCAGACCAAGACCAACAGAAAAGGGAAGGGCACAGGACATGGCAAGGAGAAAAGAACCCATCAACATGCTGATACAAACCAGTGAAGCTTCAAATCCTCAACCAAGTCTTGAAGAATTCATTGTCGGTATACCGAGATCGATTGGATCGAAGATAGCCAAAACAGCCATGCAAGCTCATGATTGACGGAGAATATGAGTTGTAATTCAAAAGCAACTCTGCAACTATCCAAATCTATAGATGCTCAAACAAAAGTGATGGTGGACATAGCTGCGGATGAATTATTTTCAAAATTAAAAGAAGATTACCCCAAATATAAAGCCCGCATGTATCAACATTTAGATGAGCAAACTTTGCTACGCAACAATAGACCTTCGAGGTTGAAACGACTTGCTGATGCCAAATTACAATGTGCTACACCAATGGCACCTGCACTGAATGTGGACTCTTTAATTATAACTCTGCCTCCATCTCCTACTAGGTCTACAAGTTCTAGGGATTTGGTCTTACCTTCTATTCCATTTACTTGTTGTGCAGGTAAATACAGTCAGCTTTTCAGGGAAAAATAGGCACTTTTTAGGAAAACAAGGATACGAGTTACCAAACCCCAATTCCCTATTCAACATCCTGTTTGAGGGATTGTAACGCCCCCTTCCAAAAAATTTACAAATATAGGTTGCTAGTTGGAAGGGGGGTCTTCCCTATCCAGATGAAATTCATCTGGATAGGGATATAGAATGGAGATGATGGGGATGCTCTAAGACCTAATTCTGACATGGACGCCCGCTGGCAGTGGGCCACACCTTTGTCCACTTGATTGCCCGACTTGTGTGGAGGAAAATTGTCATGTCATCACACATGGATTTAAATGTCTATTAAAATTGTCCTTTGCTACATTTGTGTCATTTTTTTTATAACTATCACCTTTGAAATGAAAATAGAACTATCGTGATGCACAACTTTTTTACATAAATATTAATTTACTATATATATTATTAATTTTAGAATGTTTCTTTAGTTTGATGTACAAAATTACTAAAGAAATATTCTAAGTATATTCTAAAAATATGCTAAATGTAGTCTAAAAATACTCTAACAATATTCTTAAAATATTGTAACAAATTATAAAAATATTATAAAATATTTTAAAAAGATTCTAAGAATATTTTTAGAGTATTGCTTTCATTGATCTCTACTTTTTTTTTGTAACAGCATGTTTAGAAAAGTTCATATATAATAGAGGTTGTGTACCTATAAATGTTATTAATTCTCCATATTTACAATCCTTCACAAAGTGTACGTTGCATCTCTATATTGTTCGCCTAAGATGGATCCTTCTTGTAGAAATTTTATTGCAATCTTTGTTTTACAATTTGTGTCCTTAATTGATCTATTTTGTGCATCTCCTGCTGATGTAGAGGCTATTACAAATTTACATCAAAACCCTTTGGTGCTTATACAAAAATATTTACTTAAAAAGGATAGAGGTGGGTCAGAACTAGGAAGGATTCAATTGTATAATAGGAATTCAGAGACTTTGATTTGTATTTTATGTTTTCATACAACAATACCATTTTCAAACTATGTTTCCGGATGACTAAACAAATATTTAGTTATGTGTATCAGCAACTTGCACTAACAATATTCAAAAAAGGCTCTAAGTGGAAGAAAGCTGTTTGAGTAGAAAAAGAAATTGCTATTGCTATTAGAAGGTTAGAATTTGGATTACCTTTATATACAATAATTGATAGCTTTCGAGTTGGTACATCCACAATGCATAAAATTGAGTGATAATTCTATCATGCTCTAAAAAAACATTGTAGAATTGTTTTACTGAGATGGCCTTCTCTATTATGGTTGCGAGATATTCATCAGCATTTTAAAGTACTCCACATAGTATCTTGCATTGCCAGAGTGATAGATGAAAGTTATATTTATGAGCGCATTGGAATTTCATACAATCTATTATTCAAATGTATATTAATCTTTGAAGTCCCATTGTCCCCTTGAGGGACAAAATGGATTTTGGGCAGGCTACTACGGCTTCAATATTCATCATTATTTTTTGAATTTTTTATTGAATATAAAAAAAACATTGGCTTTATGGGAATATATTTTTTACTTCAATCAATGCCCAAGAGCAAAAGTCATGGCACAAAAGGTCCCTTTTTATGGTGCGGCGGGCAGAATTCTTCTCTTACTTTTTTTCTTTTTTTTTTAAAATTTTAAAATTATCTTCTCATAGATTGTATTTTTATCTATATGGAAAGCTTTGATTCATTCCATTTGGATTTGTCATGTAAAAGTTACGGACAATCTTATTTTTGGGACAATTAGAGCATCTTCCTAAAAAAATAACTTGTAGGACTCATTCCTAAATGCAATTTTTACAGTTTTAAAAAAAAAATTGTTTGACAAGGCTAAGTTTGCTTACTTAAAAACCTCATCACTGGAAATACAGTGTTTTAATCCCATCTTAGAGCTATTGACAATTTAATTTTTATTTCAATCTTGGACCTACTTCTATTTAATAGATTGTTAATTAGAAAATATACCAATTCATATTATATCATGCTTAGTTTTGCATAATTTAATTATTATGCACAATGATATTTTAATGCATTTTAGATTACTGAGGCTCAAATTGAGCTTAAGAAGAACATGTCAATGTTCCAAGACGCAGTAATGTCCCAACGTTAATGCATCTACTTCACTATTGGAAGCTCAAAATGCAATAATAACACCTGTTGAGTTCAATAATTATAATCAAAGGAGGTTGAAATCCTTGGTTGGAATTCAACTCCATCCTCAACTAGAGAGAGAATGTGAATATATCAAGATGTCATAGTAAACTCACTTTTTGATAGGAAATGGTTTAGAGATATGGCAAAAGATCAAGGTGATATACACGTTGGATTATCTTCATCAAGGTCCAATTGAACTTTACATTGTGGTATTCCATGATGTATGGGAGTTTTCTTATAAAAGTTATGCAAACAATATTTTTGTTGATTTTATAAGTACATTTACTTATTTTTCAAGTTCTTGTTATTTTTAGGGGAAAAATTCATTTTTTCTAAGTAAATGCAAATAATATAATAATTTCTTAACAATGCAAGTAGAACGCATGGAAATTGTTGTTCTTTAAAGCTAATCCCACCTTCAGTTTTGCACTTCACATGTTTAATTTAAAACTATTTATATTGAAGCATTGTATTGGAATTCTACAAAAAAAAATTATATGGTGAGATTGTTCATCACTTTCTCATCACTAGTCCAAATAGAA
This sequence comes from Neckera pumila, assembly GCA_963969595.1. Lineage (NCBI taxonomy): Eukaryota > Viridiplantae > Streptophyta > Bryopsida > Hypnales > Neckeraceae > Neckera > Neckera pumila. The sequence goes on from OZ018418.1 coordinate 7,851,891, forward strand.
TGAATGAGATCTTTCTATATTCATAAGAAACATTTCTATGAGAAAAATAAATAAAAATTTTATGTAGAATTTTTGAGTTTTTTTTATAGTGACCAAAGAACATAGGTTTGTACTTTTGCTTAGCATAACTTTTACCTTTGGACTTTACTTGAAGTACAAATTACATTTTCAAGAAGCCAGTATGTTTCCCTATCTTTAAAAAAACTTTGAAAATCAATTGTGAGGCATAGATGATGATAATGCTTCATGCCACGGAGCTCAAGAGGAGAGGAATGAAAGAAAAGGGTCATTAAACTAATCCAAGTGAAAGATCAAAATAGAAAAATAGAAGATCGTCAATATTACCAAACTACATACATTAGAAATTGAAATGGAGATTTCAACTCAAAATCAATATGCAATGATGATATACTTGGACTTAAAGAAAGAATTCCTATAGTTCAATTTGAAAATAGCAGAAGCTCTCTCTCTTATAGGTATTCAACCAAAGCAAGTATGCAACACAAGTCTTCAAATAAGTCTCTAAACTAAGACTATAACAATTTTGTATTATTGAATGAAGTACATACTCTCAAGGACCATTCTTCTCTCAAAGCAATGTGACCTGATAAGGAAAAATATAAAGTTTAAGAGTCACATGATGATCTATAACTTCTTCAACAATTCATTCATTGTGGCAAGCATTCTTCAAAAAAGAGTGAGTTTAGCTGTTTCTAATTCCTTTATTGCATCTGTGGATTTTTTAGATTGCTCTGCCATCTGTAAATTGCCTTTTTTGTATAGCAAATTTGTTAGTCCTTTTCCCGACAAGAATTTGAGAAGTACTTTCTATAGGTTCAAGAATCCTAACAATATCATCAAAAGTCTCTTGACCTTTATAATGGAGACTATTGGAATCCTCATTATATTCACTAGAATGAACATGCTTGAGTACATTCGCACAATCAAGCATGTAACCATCAATCAAAGAACACCATTTACACTTGGTAAATCTACCATTACCAAATGTATCGGTCATTGCGGTCTACTCAGAGAAATTCTTAGCCCTTCGGAGGGCTTCTGCATAGTGACCAAACCAATCTATCAATTGCCTGAGAATTTGTAGGGGCACATAGCCGCAACGCATTGTCAGAGTGTGTAAATTTTGTAAAAGACTTCAGAACTCCAGTAATGAGGGTGTAATAGAAGTTTGTTTAATAATTAGCTGCATGAACATACACGGTGATTAATTGGGAAATTAATCAAATTCTATGAATTTAAGCAAAATGAAGTGGATTTTCAAGCTAGTTGCCAAAAAATTAAAGAACTCTTATGTTTTCCAACTAGCTTCTAAAGCCACTTAATTTAGGATGTGTGAAGATGAGAAGAAAAATTTGGTACGTACATATAAGGTGGTAGGAGGTAGAACAACCCATGTGGAATATATAATTAGAATTTGTAAAATTTCAATTCATAGTCAAATTTAAGTAGGAATTGTATTAAAACTAGAATTTCAGACCTCATTTAGGCATAGTAGAATAATTTTTTTCAAAAAAAATTGAGGAAAATAATGTTGAAGAATCAAGCTAGTTTTTATTTCCAAAAATCCGTTTGAGGTTTCAAGCCTCCAATAAAAAATTATGGATAGAACTTGGAGAAGGTATTTGAAAATATTAAAGAAAATCTCCATTTTAATCCCTTTTAGAATTTTGTCCATAAATTTTTATTAGAGGTTGAAAAAATTCATTATACTATGCCTAAATGGGATCTAAAATTCTAATTTTAATACAATTCCTACATTTGACAATGACTAATTTCTCTTCTAAGTATTCCATATCGTTTGAAGATTTACCATGGACAATTGATTTCTCTATAAAAATAACCTCTTCATCCTTCCTTCTCACCAATTGTCAATGAATTGAATCTATCATGATGCCACTAAAAAGCCCTTGATGGTAGATGTCCTTGGACTATTTTTGACACTTGCTTTTTTTTTTCATAACTTGGTTATAAAATAAGATATGGCATTAGATGGGATTCAAAGGTCTTGGAGGGCCATTTCAGGTCCGTTTTCCAATCTGGCCAGATTTAGTGAATGTCGGTATGGGCGCGTCAGAATTTAAAAAAAGAAAAAAAAAGAAAAATTCTTTTTACCAAAATATCATTTTAAGTAAAAAAAAAAACTTTATTTTCAAAAAGTGACATGGCAGTCGCTGTGCCATGTCAGCCAGCTACTGCAGCTGCGTTCTTGCAATCTGGGAACGCAAGGGAACACAAGAAAACTCAGAGCCCTCCAAGACCTCCAAATCCCTTCTAATGGAATAATCAAAGTTAAGGTGCATTACAATACTTGAACCCTAATTATTTAACTACTTATACTTGGATTTCAAACCACTAACAGTCATCGGACATCGCAACTTCAGATGATCATCTATAGGAAAAGCAAATCACTAAGCAAAGTTAAATATAATCTTAGGATCCTTTCAGCTGCTCTAGAGTGGCCCTGTAGAGGGTTGAGAATTTCTCAAATGAATTGGCCTTATCATTGTCATAAATCTTCTTCCGCTTCTTCCAGCAGTCACCATTGCTACAGTAAAAGTTGGGGCAAAATGAAACCAGGTGAGTATGCACCCCACCCCACCCCATTGTCCACACCTATAAAATAACAACCACTGGGAACTTATTTGTTGTTCAGGAATTCAAAACAATATAAAAAATGGTAGCTTCAAAAACAATATGATACCAATAAAACGCAAAGACAGCCCTTGCAAATTGTCTCTAGCCATATTATTTGAAGAACATTTCATTGGCTTTATAATGCTATGGCTTAACGATGCACATTGTCTACTTGCAACTAATGGTATGTACACACTTGCAGTTAAAGCTACGGTTCCAAGGCAGTTTTTGAGTGTAAAAATTGTGCATGTTTAGATCTGCCATCTCCATAGAATGCCAATCCTAGCTGGAGGGCCACCTGACAGCAGGTACTACCGATAGTTAGTCAGAGAGACGGCGACCAAGTTGCGGAAGTAGCGGTCCAGCTTGAAGATATTATGTAGCATTGGAATAAAGTAAAATAAAGATTTCTGAACTTGAAGAGTGTTGTTAGGTAATGTCTAGCTTGATGGCCTATTAGCAAAGATTGGCGCTACATAAGAAAGAAAATAGGATTAAAAAATAATAGTTTATTTTGAAGGACCCCTCAAATGATATCAAGCTGTACATGCAATTAAATGAGGTGGGCCTAGTACGTATCTGCTGGACATGAAGAAGTGACCCCATCTTCCTAGAATCGCTCTGTCTTCATGAAATCCTTGCGTGTTCATTGCCCTTGTGTTTGCTCATGAAATTGTTGTAAATGGATAAAAAATGTGCGTGCTTCTTCGTTGACAACTATAGCTATAGTGCCTGGAAGATCGGCAATGCTGTGGAGCTCTTAGCATACGTCATCAAAGCGACCAGGTGAGATTTCTAGGATGCCAATTCATTGGTGCATGCACCACCGTCTGCTTTTCCTGCATCATGTACATTAAATTAGGAAGTTATAGAACTTGAAGGAATTGGTCTAAAGCAGAGTTGACGTCATGGAAAACCATTTGAATAGTGCATCTTATAGTTCTGGAGCACCAATGAAAGGAATTGGCTCAGATGGTAAGTTTTCTTTCTTCTCACTTGCCGTTCTTGTAAATGCTTTATTAAAGAATAAAATCCATGCAAATAGACTTGCACAAACACACTCCGATGCTACAATAAGTACTAGTACTTCCAGTTCTTAATCATTCTAGAGTTTGCGTTTGTAAAGCTACCATTGGTTCAGGAAGAAGAAGATCAGCAATGCCTTCTTGTGTTCCTGTTGGAATGCCTAGATCAGCACCTCTTGCAACTGTTGTAGCTAGTGGAAGCGCTACAAAGCGAGCTTATAAAGATCGCGGGTCCAATTGGAATTCATTAGGAATCACGGCTCTCATCAATGCTAAGCGCCAACTGTTTGTTCAAGAACTTGATGTTGTTGATGGAAAGGACCCAATGAACCCCGATGCTACCAAGAAGGCACGAATCACCGCAGATGTCATCCAAGCTGGTTGTTTACACTATAAGAAACCCATGTTTTTAAGGATGTTTTCACTATTTTTTGGAATGCATTTTTGTAGACAATAAATAAAGCAATCCATGTTTTTATGTCAACAATGATATTCAATAAAACATCTTGATGTTTTGTTGAACATCATTGTTGACATAAAAACATGGATTGTTTTATTGAATGTCCACAAAAATGCGTTCCAAAAAATAGTGAAAACATCTCAAAAAACACGGGGTTCTTATAGTGTCACCTTACCATGAGATGGGCTTGCCTGCAAGACAAAGTAGAACCAACATATATCCGACTATAAAAAAATCACAGATTTCTTTGCTTGAATTGGCAATAATGGCGTGGTTTACTAGGACATGAGTGCTCTTGAAAAGAAGGTTGAGGTCTTCTACGTTCCTTTGCAGAGGATGTCTTTTTTTGACATTCATGAATGGTTTGGTAAGCAACCCAGTATGAAGCCACCTAATACAATAGATTTGCACTCTACTAAGGATTTCCATTACCAGGTGCCCACCAATGCCACTAACAAATTCCAGGATAAGTGCAACAATGAGCACAAATCTGAAGATCCTATGGACCTTCTCAATGCTACTGCAAATGATGGAATTATTGGCCCCTCAACAAGCATGGGCCCTGTGACTGCAAACCCAGACACTGTGCCGCCAATTTTGCTACACCAGATAGGAATGAGCACTCCCACGGTTTCTTCTATTCCACGGCGAAGGAGCAATCTTCCAACAAGAATAACGCTAGTTGTCATCAGCTCCAACGACACTTCCGAGTGTCAAGTGAAGCGACATGATGGTAATTTAGGAATCCAAAGGAAAAGCGTTTTTGGCCACAAGCTCATCGCTAAAGCCACGCGTGCAAGTGGCGCCATTATGGCCAGCCAAATGAAAGACATGACTGATGCCAGCAAGGACTTAGAGGAATGCAAGATGGAAGTGCAGTTGAAGTTGTTTGGTCAACAGATGGATTACCAACGCCACATAGATCAAAGACTTCATGATTGAGAGCGAGCCCATTGCAAATGAAACTACCAGGCTAGCCATTGACAAACAGCTGGAAGTTACTAAGTGCTTGGCAACTCTTGTTGAAGTTCTCAGCAGAGGCATGCTCCTCACCAAGGGGAAAAATAAAATCGTGGAGCTCGTAGGTGGCCCTCCAAATGACAATCCTGAAAATGTGTTGGCCCCACTACAGCCCTACATCAAGCCTCCAGCTACTTCTTTACAGCCTCCAGCTGCAATTGAGGATTGAGATCCAAACTCTACATTACTGTACAGAAATAGTACTACTTTTCTTCTTATTGGCTGATATTGGATACTCTGTACACTAGGTCCTCTGCTCCTGTGAATAGCGTGCTCTTGTAAAAATCGTCCGTCGTGCAGACCATCTGCATTTGTACATAGTGTACAAGTTAGTTTCCTCAATTTCTAGGCATGCCGTCCCTTTGCAAGTGGATAGCACAAGTAATGTGTGCACATCATTTTGTAATTCTAGTCTATTATTGTCGTACACGTGATCTAGGCGTAAGTATCCTTACTCACAAACAAGTGGTAAGATGATACAAAATATTGTCCCAAGAGATTCTAGTATGTTGTTTCAGACTTAAGGTTTTCAACTTTTGTTTCTCTCCAAAATACCCAAGCAAATTTGTCCTTTTTCTTACTCTCTTACAATTACTACTACTTTCCGGAATCCAATCCGGATCCGTTCTTGTCCAGATTCCGGTTATGTCTTGTCACACTCTGGTTTTTTATTCTTCTATTTTACCATCAAAGGGCCCACTCTTGATCTTTTAGAGAGGTAGGGACTCACCACTCATAATCTTCACACTCTTAACACTAATACTTATAGCAAACCCACACACAAACAATCCAAACAGAGTTTGTAATAGAGAAGGGGAAAGTAGCAATTCTACCAACTTCTCGGATGGCCAATCCGGAAAGTAGGTCACTCAGAACCACGCTTTATTTCCTTCACTTCAACGACAGATCAAGACTTCCGAAATCGGCAAGGGTTCATGCTTCTAGTTGCTAGACTATTCCTGTAGTTGGCGGACCTTCCAATGAGTGGGGACTTTCCACTGGCGGTTGTTTATCTCCACACAAAACCCTCCCTAGATTCCGAACTCATGTCCACATCACTTCTAAGTATCAGGTTACCATTCCGGTAGTTCAAAGGTACTTTGCACTAATCCTCAATCACAAGTCAAAAAGCTTCCACCCACAAGTACACTACCGATCAAACCCGGTCACCTAAGATCCGGATTCCTCCTCACCCGTCCCCCTTACACTTTAACACTCTCATAAACAAATCAATCAAGTTGTACACATAGCCAAAATCAAAATGTTCAATTGATATTTCAGATTAAAGAAAGGGAATAAACAAATGCATACACATGAAGGCTTGGAGAAAATGAGAGGGCAACAGTCCTGCCGACCCTTAAAAATCCAAGCAAAAAGCAAAAAAGCAAAAAGGCCACCCCAGAACTAGGGTGACCATACACTAACCTCCGAGATAACCAAAAAGTCCCAGGCCAGCGGCCTCCTAAAAATCCGAAACCGGGCCCCACATCCGGAAAATCCATAACGGAATGAAACTCAAAATCCAAACTAAAAATCCAAACTAAAAACAACATCCTAACTAGCTACTTCTTCCTTGGTTTCTTTGCGCTGCTCCCTGCCTTAGTTGCAGGCGACTTGCTACTTGGCTTCACCGGGGTCGTCTTGGTCTGCGCCTGGGTTTGAATTGTGCACCCTTATAGTGGTGTTGCATCATCTTCCGTTTCCAATCTGGTCTCACATTCTTTTTTGTCAGAGAGCAGCACCTGCGCTGCCGGCTCCTTGATTGGCAAAGCCTGCTCCATGTGCTCAAGCCTGCTGGATGGGTCCGGGCCGGATTCAAAATGACATCCATGCGCCCAATTAGATTAAGGTGGACTTGGAATTTAGGCATCAAAAAGAGCTCTGATTCACTTGGTTGGAGTTGCAAAGTACTTAGTGGGATGGAAACTCTCTTCTGCACCGGGACAAAAACTTCCATCTGTACCAGAATAGACGCCTCTTTTTGTACCAGAACAGAAGTTTCCATTTATACTGGAATTGATGTTCCACCCGACTCCTTCTGTCTCAAAGGAGGTAAAACTGATTCGTCCAAAATCATCCTGAGACCCCTAGACGGAGTCCGATCCGGCTTTACATTCTTGGCCGGAGTCTCTATATAGTTGGGGAGATCCGGAAAATCTGAGAGATCTAGGGCCTTATCTAGATCAAGATGCCCCAGTAGTTGACGAATCTCCTTCAGCACCCTTTCCGTTTGTGCTTAGAAATTGATGACCACTCTCAATACCTTCGGTGTGGAAAGTAGGCCTTCACTTGTCATCTGGTTGGTGACGAGATTGGCTCTAACCACTATTTCGGCTGATGAAGCGACCAAATCGGATAGATTCTGGACAAATTGGATGGCATCAGATTCCTTTGCCTTGCCATTTTTAGCTCTCCCAACACTTGGGCTACTCGCCCCCAGAGGCCAGTCCGGTCCTTCTCCAAGTTTTGGATTTCCTACTCTTTTGCTAGCAGTGCTTTTTGATCTGGTCTTTGCTTGATTGTGGTCACCATCTGCTCCGATTCGTCCAACTCCAACTCCATCATGACGGCGACAATATGGTTCGACATCTCGCCGTGAATCTCTCGAGCTGTATTGACCCAATTGAATCTGGTTTCCCATAATTTCTTTATCTTGGCGGTTTCTGGTGCATGGCTGGGCTCCCTTCTATCCGGTGATGCCTGCTGGTCTCGTGCAGATAGATCAGTTGAACTCTATCTTCTCACCCTACGCTGAAGTGGTTTTTCCAATTCTTCTTCTTCGGAGTTGGTTGATCCGGTTGGACTTCCCCCGCAAAGTCGTATCACAGAATTTCGTCTCCGGTATTATACTCAATCATTTCCATAGCACTCAGAACCTCCCTTTGGTGGAATAAGCAAAACAAATATGGACTAATCAAGCTAGATTTACCGCCGGTGGCACCCGTAGCTAGCTTGCATATTATATCTCCAATGATCTTGTCCCAATTCACGGTTGTACCTTCTATCACTTCGAAAATGGTGTTAGCCACCGTAATTATAACCCAGGTGGGCTTTCTTGGATACAAGATCGGGATCAAAAACTCCAGCACCCGTCTATGCCTCTCACTCTTACAATCACTACAACTGTACCCCTCCTTGGCATACGTTGAATTTCGGAACTTGCTAGTCCCGATCTTCTCTGTAAGGGAGGCTAATCCTAGTCTGGCCTTCCAGAACGAGTACAACTCCGCCCACACATCCTCAGTCCAAGTTGTGGGTCGACCCCTCACGGTCAACTCATACTGATTTGGAACTCCCTCCACGAGTTCTTGAATCATTTTGTCACTCTTCAGGCTCTAAGGTTGTTATATCAGTTCGGCGCACCCTATTGCCGCCAAGTCCAATTCTAACTGTTTTCGTAAGTCAATATTGGAAGGGATGGCAGGACAAACCATCCGGGTTGATGCCGCCATGGCTCATTGACTCAACTAATCCGATGCAATCATCACCTACCTTATTGTTCTCTCTTTGACACAATCTTTAACTCACCACACTTTCACTTACTAAGCTCACGCAAAAGTCTGCAAGGAAAGAGAGATAGGAATGAATGGCGGAGGCGCTTAAGTACCCACTGATTGGCCAACAGTTTTTGGCGGAGAACGGGTATGAAATTGTTCCCGTAACGATACCCTAGGTTTTCTAGGCTGGAAGTCTAGGTCGTAGGTTTCCTGGATTTGGACTTTTGAGTTCCGAGTTATGTTCTTCATTGGGTACCTTATCAAGTTTTAACAATTCTATTGATCCGAGTACTAACTAATCCCAAGTTGTTTGTAATTGACCCGGATTCCTATGTATTAACAACAAAATTCAAAAAATTTAGACTACCTTAATCTGTTTCTTCTCCATTTCCTATCTATTTGGAGTTTTTGTACTCCCACAATTGTGTATACAAGTGTGAGACCAATAAAAAAATTTTTTTTTTCAAAAACTGCTCTTCATTTCACTTGTTCACAAATTCTCAACTGAAGAGGACTTAGGACCATGTAGATCTATTATCACACGTAGAGAATGAAAGAAATGAAGATTTGTGCTAACTTTAAATTTTCATAGAAACAAATTGCATTAGAGAGCTAGGTATACTCCCAAATTGCAATGTTTCCTAATGCCCATGGCCACAGCCACATCATCCATCATAGCTTACACTCCTCAGGCTATTCACGTTCTTCATCCACTGCCTCCCAGCTCAAGCACTTTATGTGCAGTACCTACAGTAGGCAATTGACGTCCTCATGGATTAATCCAACAGAACGTTGTGAAGAACACAAGGCATGAAGGAGACATGGAGATCAGATTTGCATCGGAGTTCTCTGAAAGTCTATTTCAGTATGCCAAAAGCAATCTCGACAACCCCATGACCTTGACTGAGTTTTTGGTTGAACAAATACTCAGCAATTGGCAGGTTGCCAATACGTTGATTAGGCACAAGCAACCAAGGCATCAATGGGTATCCCGAATCCCTGATTAAGTAAGGATTGAAACCAGAGAATTGAAGAGCTGGATTCCAAAGAGAGATTTTGCACTCCCTTAAGGTACAAAGATAAACAATGCAAAACACTTGCATCATTATTGGAACCAGGCATGCCCAAATACAAGTCTGTGAAGCATTTCCGGCTGTCTACAACCACTTGACAATTGAGTGTGTACTTGCCCAACTTGAAGTAACAGTAATTTGCAGGACCAAAATGAGGTTTTGCATAGACACATGGGTAGCATTGATGGCACCCAAACCCCTTGGAAGACCACACCAATTCTTGAAATCAGCTTCAGTTTGAAGGAGTCTTCAACCTGTTGGCCACACAATCTTTGATCAAAAGACTACATTAACAGTTTGCACTACTTTTTGGAGCATAAAAGAAACAATGGACAAACCTACAGCAAACAGCTCACTACATATCCGTAAACTAGTACCTTGCGTTAATTTGAAAAGTGTGCAGGCAACATGCACAACCACTAGAATGGACAAGTGGTACTTTGTAACCTTTTTCCCCACCAAGGGCTCCAGGAGTGTGCCAAAGAAAAGATTGCAGGTTTGGTCATGCAAAAAAGTTTGATCCATTTGGATTCATCATACTGCTCAAGTAGGAATCAAGAAAACCATGCCATGCTGTGAGGTTTCACCCAATAGCAAAGTTCTTCATCAAACAAGGAGAATACATCGCATAGTCTGAAGTTGTGAAGGGTAGCTTGAGTAACCATATGTGAGTAAAAAATGGGTGAGCTCGAATGTTGTCAAGGAATTTGCAATTGTCCTCGTCATTTTCTTCTTCAATTAGCACCTCCACTGCTCTGTTGGAGGTGAGCAACAACAGGAGGATAGCAGATGCAATTGCCATTAACTTCGCTGGGTTGGTCGCAATATTCATTGCCTTCAAAACTACAAACAAGTTAAACTTCGTTAAGAAATCAGTACAGGGACTTGGACAATGCAGTCACGATTTCCTCAAAAAGAATGTGAAATAACTGCAAGTGAAGAACTTCAAAAATGCAGGATATAACTATATAGCGTCTGTTTCAATAGAGTGCGCAAGAAAGGCCATATATTTTTTAACAAAAAAACAGTAGTTTACAATTACAATGGACAATTTTAAAAAAGAAAATGAAATTGTAGGACTACAAAGGGATTTCACCTTGTGTTTACAGATGCAGGAATACTTCAAACTTAGGGCTCTTGAAGAAAGTCCGTTGAAGTTGCCTCCTCTAAACCTGAGCGCCAAAGGCTACCAAATGTCAAATCAAGTGCGCAGCAAGCGAAGCGAGTGTGACAATTTCACTCAAATTGCACGCAAACTCTCACATTTTCAACATGTAGCCAAGAAGCAAGGACATGCAATTGAGAAGGCTGCCGTGAAGTAAGCGCCAAGAAATCAAATATTAAGAACCTCCAAACCCTAGCACCACATTGCATGAAATCAAAAGATAGGAAGTAGGGTTTCTTGAATTATTACTTGAAGCAGAAACATCCACGACTGCAATTGTTCTTTGTAGGAATTCACTCTACAAATGCACTAAGAAATCGATAAACACAAGTTGCACAAAGAGTTCGCCAATGTCTCCAATGCATTCATAATTTTCACTCTTCAGAAACAAGGGACATGAAATTGCGAGCAAGACTTCATAATAGCAAGCAGCATGAGGTCAAGCAAAGAGCTGTGATTCTGTAAGCAAGTTGAGCATGCAAGTGAAGTGCAGGAGAAAAGGTGGCGGAAGTGAAGTGCAACACAAAATTCATGCAGGCGATGAGACAAGTCACCATGGCGGGGGCCATTAAAAACTAAACACTCTCTTTAGGTTTGAATCACCTTTTCGTGATGTCCTATTTCTTCTGACATGGCTGTCGCCTTTGCAATTTACAAATCCAAATGTGAACAACAAGGTACTTATTGCACTTTACCAATTTTCACATTAATTTTAGTTTTGGCCACGTCAACATCATCCCTGGCAAATGGGCCCATCCACCATTTGTGAAAATTTTATCTTTGGCCCCTAGTCTTTGCTTAGCCCAAGTGTGTACGTACCATAATATTCTTTGACAATAAGTCTCCCATCTTTGATTCTAAATAGTTAAATTTTGTTATTCGAAATAAATTAACCGTTGGACTACAAGACTTTTGTAGCATGGAATATTTATAGATTGTTTTTTGCTCCATAGTCAAAATTGGCCCTTGAAAGCAAAGTCACTCGTATTGACATGAATTTTGTTTTATTTAAATCACAAAATTTTCCATGTGGAAAAACATCAATGAAATAAAAGCCTTATGTCATTGATGTTGTTCTTCTATTATCTCTCAAGAAGTATGACAACTTATTCATTCAGCTAACAAAACCAGTTTGGTCAAAGTAAAGTTACAATGTAGTTCACACCATAGTGGATTAGCTTGCAAAAAACTGGAGCAAATCACTGAAATTGATATTAACCTAAAGGACAAGTATATATATATATATATATATATATATATATATATATATATATATATATATATATATATATAAATAGAACATAGTATTTGCCTTCACAAGATAAACTAACATGCATAGCCTCACAAGGCTTCAAAAAAAGTGGAACTCACTCATACAGACAAATGATCCAGTCACTGAATTTCTACTAGTGAAAATGATAACAACTTCACCCTGGATTTGATTTAATGCAATCACGTAGAAATTGCATGACATTCTTGCCATGACTCCATTCTTTAGTGCTTGTGCACATAAATTGGCCATGCTTCATGAATCATTAAATAGAGACACGTGGGTGTGGAAAAAATAAATATAGAAGTTAGAAATAGTCTACACATTACTTTCAAATCCATGACCGCATTCAATTCATGACCCCTTTTTTTTAATTTGCGTTGAAACCCAAAATGAATTACAGCTGCTCTGTATTTTAGAGAATGACAAATGCATGAGTTAAAAAATATGTGCATATTGGTTTCTTAGAAAATATATACAATTTGGAAACACTCGAGGCATTGTTTTCAAATCCATGGCCGCATTCAATTCACCATCCATTTTTTTAATTTGATGTTGAAATCCAAAAAGATTGACATTCAAGGAAATGGGGCTCTAATTTTAGTGTGCTCACAAATTCTTCATGTTTGGATTATTTACAAATTGTACAATAATTTTTCATACTCTGGGCATTCAAATTTCATGACATTTCAGTTTTTGGTTCTTTAAACTAGAAGGCAATGCATGGGTAATTGTTTTTTTGTTCTTTGTGAATGAGATTGAAGAAAAAGGGGCTGTAATTTTAGTGCACTCACAAATTCCTTATGTTTGGATTATTTACAATTTGTACTTTTTTTTTTCATGCTCTAGGCATTCAAATTTCATGACATTTCAATTTTTGGTTCTTTAAACTACAGGGCATGGGTAATTCATTTTTTTTTTCTTTGTGAATGACATTAAAAAAAATGGGGCTCTAATTTTAGTGCGCTCACAAATTCTTTATGTTTGGATTATTAACAACTTCTACATTTTTTTTCATGCTTTTTGCATTCAAACTTCATGACATTTGAGTTTTTATGGACCTCGTTGGAAACGCAGACGCTCCCAACATTGGGAACGTTGACGTTTCCAACGAGTAATGCTCGGAACGGAGAACGCCGGGAGCGTTTGACTAGGGTGGCAATTTTGGGTGAGCGATCTTAAGTGATGTTGGGTGGGCGGTTTTGGGTGAGTGTCTAATTAGGGTGGCGATCAAAATTGAGGATTGGATCCTGCAATTCAAGGTTTCCTTTTTTTTCAGGAATTGCCATTGCGGCCTGAGCTCTGAACTACCTTCAATTTTCCAGCTCCTCATCACCATCTCCAATTGCTGTTCCCGTAGACCCGTAGACATTGTGAACACTGAAATCTTCCTCACTTCAATAATAAATAAAATCTTCAACAAATTGCACAATTTCCAATCAACAAAGCCAAATCAGAAAAAAAAATCTAGCTAGATATGCTGAGGATTCATTAAAGCATTTCAAAAGATTCAGTGACAAAAATCAAAGTAGGAGCAGTTGCAACATGCTTAGAGTAACTCTTGAATGTACACATCACTTCCTACACCTGTGTATGAAGTGGTATCTTGTATGACGTATATCTAAAAATATTGTGTTATCTTCCATGCAACAAAATAGAAAAAAAAAAATTTAGTTGAAGTTGACAATTATGTAACTTGCACTAGTTCCCGTGAAGCCCCGGACGCTGGTGTCTGATACTTTTGCTAATGACCTCCACTGGATTGTTTATAAGAGTTGCTTTGATTGGGGGTGCCACTCCCTACAAGAAAATTAAATCCGTTGAAGCCTTAAAAGAAAATTGCCCCCGAAATAAGAATCAAAACCTTGTATTTAAGCATCAACAACAAGGTCATCATAGAAAACAAATAGAAACTTCAAACCTATGGTCACCGCTGGCAATGCGGCAATTTCAGGTGCAAGGACAGCCTCCTCTTGAGCAACTTGGTACTGGTAGTATTTCTACTCCGCACATTGGGTATCAAAGAGAAAGATTTACACTCCTACATTCATAGAAATCAGTCATTGTCCCATAGAGGCTTTAGCTAGATTCATTTAGGTCCATTCAAAAGTAACAAACAACAGGAGATCGGCATACACAATCAATTATAAACAAAGAATTGCATCCAACAATTGTAGGTGAAGCCCGAAGCAATAACCTGAAAGGAGTGTTTCCAGGGTTTTTGTGACGCATAATGTCTTCAAATTGACATCCATTCTTTGCAACAAAGTCACCTTTAGCAAGTTTATCAGCCACCTTCTTCACCAGAAGGAGGTGGTGGAACTATTACACAAGAGTCAAAAACAAAAAAAGATTAGAGAATCCCCGCCTTCCGTCAAGGAAACCTACTCCTACAAATGGCATTTAACAAGTGGTCTACACCAAGTCCCCCAAAACAAAAAAATACTCCAAAGTTTGGAACAGATAGTAAATAAGAAGTTCTCATACCAGAATTCTTGGGCTCGAGAGTTACGCTTCTTGGGGCAGAACCAAAAATTGTCGATGCAGAGCAATACTATGGATGTGAAGATTGAGTACTGGCAAGCGCCAATTCAACCACCTGCTTATACTCCAGGTCAGCAATACTACATAGAGCAATTAGTTGCCCCCTCGGACTGCGCCAAAAGCCTAGCTTTCCTTTCCCCTCCAATTCCCCTTACTCAAATAGAGATTTATTTTGTTCTCATGTTATAACAGACGCTAAATGAAACTACCATGTCACCCCCATCCCGTTCTATTGACTTCAGCAGGAGCAACATCATCGCAAACCATCATCAAGAATGGAAGCAAGAAGAAAGGAGCAACAACAAATTCTGGCAACCTATACCTCAAGTCGGACTCCTGTCACTGAATGAACTTTTGTTTATGTGTCATGCAAATCACAAAATGCAACTCATCACAAGGTTCATGGCACTCTTAACTCAAACCATCAGCCACCCTGCTCTACTACATCCAAGGCTTTGTGTCGATAATTTCACCGCTTTAAGACGCCGATTAATCAAAAATTTGATGGGGTGAAGATGCAAACTACTAATCACGCTTCTTCAAAAGGGATCCGCGAAACTGGAGTCCCCTGCAACGTGATCTAAACACACCAATCGGCTAACTGACGGAGCTTCGGGACGAGCAAAAGAGAGTGCAAATCCTAATTTCACGCAGGCCTCTGGTTGATACTGTAGTACGACGCAAGGGGAGGATCAATATGTTTGGACAAATGATTTTTTGCTTATCATCCGCTTTATCTGTTCGTGGACTGCAGGGTCGATGGAAATTATTATTAATTAATTCTAAAAATACAGTAATTCTAATATAAATTCTAACATCATACTATTAAAATCACAACGACCTCTATAATATCATAATTCAATTTTGAACAATATTATAGAAATTCAATTGCTTTTGTAATAGCCATAGGATACTTTTTTCTATATATTATATATTCTTTTTATGAAATATTTGAAAATCAAATGGATACTTATATAAAAATTTCAAAGAAACTTTTCAGACAACAAAACTATAGATAAATTCCATGTCTTTTTCAAATGTGATATTAAAGAATAAGGAAGCACCAACTGCTAGTCATACTACTAAAATCATAACTCCCTTTGTAGTATCACAAATGCTACCATTAATAATAGGGGCTCATGCTTGCTATGCTACGCATTCATTGTATCACATATTAGTAAAATTTTCATATATTTGAATAGAATGCATGATAATGATTTCAATAAGTCTTTGAAATAATTAATTTTAATATTTTGTAAAAATATTTTCAATCATGCATACATAAAAATAATATTTTCACACAATGTTATATTACAAAAATAGAGTAGTAGTTTGCAATCACCTCTGTAATATCACTTTTACAGCTTTTATGATTTCAAAATTCTATTGCTACTACCAAATGATTTGAGAAATTTCATCAATTGAAGCGATTTTGGATTTCACAACAATGAAGTTGTTCATGAAGTTTTTGAAATTTACAAGTTTTTCTTTTCAATATACCAAGTTTTTGGATTGCCATTGTTTGTAACAATTGAGTCAACTTCTGAATGCATTACAATAAATGTGTATCTATAGTATTTCTATTGTAAATTTTCATTGTACATTGCAAAATATGCTTATTTATAAACAAAATTATACAAAGATTTTTGTAATTTTATTTGAAGCTTTACTGAAATTTTTGTTTTGCATTTTATCTAATACATAAAAATTCTAATAAAATTCTAATGATGAATGCGTAGCATAGCTAGCGCCAACCGCTAGTTAATTCTAAAAACATGCCAATAGTGTTTTTGAATTTTCTTTTCATAATTTTTTTTTAATGGTGAAAACAATAATCTCATAGAAACAATGCTATTTTTAACTCTTATCAAACCTTATTTTTCATTTAAAAAAATTTCTTTTTCTTTTTTTTAAATTACTAGAAAGGAAGCATGTGTCAACCCTACTATGCCTTTTGGAGGATATATAGTAATTAATGGAATCCAAAATTTGCCCCGACAAATGTAACTAACTTTTTAGTATTTTGTAATTAGAATTTGAAATCTCTATTAACCCCTAAAGGATTGGAAGGGTGTCCAGATTTCCAAAATTGTGAAGATCTATTATAAAATGCAACTTAGAAGAATATTTGAATGATGACTCTCAAACAATAGTTGTAAAATGCTATTTAGGATGAACAATCCGAGGATGCAAAGGGCTACCAATAGAAAAACTACTTTGCAAAAATCAAGACAACAATCTACACTTTAGTCCTTCTAGACAAGGGTACATGCAACTCGATCGGAATTCAAGAGCAAAAATGAATCACTAGAAGTACATAAAATGGACAAAGAACAAAGCACAAAGAAGCCTAGAGGATAGTCATCTAGAGCAACTATTCAAATACTTAAAGCTACAATTTCAGGAGAGCCGGAAACAAGAAAAAACGAAAACAAAAAGAGCAAGAAATCCTTAAGATACACTGGCACTAACAGTGCACTTTAGAACTTCACAAAGCTTTGCAAACCCTCTTGAAAATCATTAATACCTAAAATAACGCATTAATGAAGACCTGAGAAATCACATAGGGGTCTAAAAAGTCCCATTGTTGATAGACACAGATGAGTGCAGGACAAACAATGACTATATAGAGCTACAAATCTCTCCACAAGGAAATTTATAAAGATAGAGGGGATTGGAAATAAAGGCATAGATACAACATCCTACAGGCCTATAGTATCTCCAGATTGCTATGCATGTGCAAGTAGCAAGTAGCAAGGGAATTCACAAAATCCAATAGGTATATTGAATCTTAAGAGACATGGAGTGGTTCAATGTGTGTTGTTATTATGATGGAGTTTGCGTTTTCATGAGCATATGATTTGGCGAGTAGATACTATGCAATGTCAAATTAGAGTTTTTGACCCAATTGATCATCTAGACTTGCGAATGCTCATGTAGTGATTGTGCTCAAGTTGTTTCTGTTCTAGTTCATATTGGTTGATGAAGAGGATGGACTCGTGTGTTGATGTTGCTGTTTTGATTGCTTTGAACGAATAATCTTAACCCCTAAAGGCCCAAAAGCCCCTCGGGGGACACTTGGGATTTCGGGCAAGCTTGTGTGATCTGAAATTTTGGCAAGATTTTTTGAAACTTTTTTTGAAGATAGGGAATCACATGAGCTTTCTAAAAACATATTTTTGTTTCAATCGGTACCTGGGAGAAAAAGTTATGCCACCTGAAGTCAAAAAAGCAACTCGCCGGGCAGAAAAAAAATTGTAAGAAATTGTATTTTAAAAAAAAAAAAACTCTCAAAGATCATGTTTTTGTCGACATTTGAAGCTTTGATTCATTCTAAATGGACTCATAATGAGAAAGTTATAGACAATCTTGTTTTTTGGGCAATCTAGCACCTTTTTCAAAAAAAGACTTATAGAATTCACTTTTGAATGCAATTTTCAATTTTTTTCAAATTTTCTTTTTGGAAAGGGTTAAATTTGTTTGCAAGAAAAATCTCACCTTTGGAATTATGGTGTTTTAATTCCACCTAAGAGCTATTAATGATTTACCTACTTCTACTTAACAATTTTTATATATGTGAAAATCAAGTTTTGACATTCTAAATTTTTTTCATAACTCTCAATTCAAATGTTCAACAAAGAAGAATTTAGCCCAATGGTGTGTAGTGCAAAGAAAATCTACAACTGGACGTCAAAGTCATCTGAAATTGCAAGCCAAAGTTCAAAAAAACTTCTTTTTTCAACTTCAAATGCTAATATCTTCCAATTTGTACGGTCAAACTTCATGAAATTCTTACCACATATTCTAAGACAAGTGAAGTACAAGATCCTATGGTTAGATTGTAAGAAAAAAGTTTTTTTGGTTTTTTAAGTGATTGTAGCAAAAATGGCAGTTTTTTGTGGTTTTGGAGCCAAAAAATGCCTTGCACCTTTAAGGGTTACAAAATTGAAGGTCTATGCTTTTAGAGCTGACTGCTAACTTCTTAGAGATCTGTCCCTTTTCTTATTTATGTGGATTGCTCTGCTTTTCTAGTCACTTTATCTTGAGAATTTTAGAGTGCATCAAAATGTTGATAAAGTATTCAGTGAGAACTCAAATGTTTGGGAATTTCGAGCAAGCTGATTTTGGTATCTTTTCTTTTTGACTTTGAATGAAGAGCATGTGATACCATGGCATCCCACTTTCACTCAATAGAAGGATAAATTAGGCTTCTGTGAACCTGCTTATAAACCTACTTGTATTTCAGGCTATTACAGTTATATGATCACTCGGTAACTTTTCATTGTAGAGGATTGAGGTTCAATTGCGTAGATTTGTGTGTTTTTTGTGTGTGCTTTGAGTACGTACATGCAATGGGTAATACATTCAAAATGAAATTGAATAAATTATCATGTTTGAAACCTACAATAGAGATGATTAACACTTCAACTTCTAGCTACCTACAAAAAGATGTTGTAGAGATTCCACCTTGCCCCAAAAGAGCTAGACATTAAGCATTCATTACAAAGAAATAGTCTACATTGTTGCACCTACATAATTATTTTCAATGCATTCTTTAGAAATAAATAAATAAAAACTATTAATTAAAAAAAATTAAATCTTTATAATAAATCCAACTTTCTTCAATATATCATTTTATACGTGATTCTTGCATACATGAGTTGTTGATTCTTTAAACTATAGGGCATTGGTTATTTTGTTTTCTTTGTGAATTACATTCAATAAAATGGGGTTCTAATTTTGATGCGCTCACAAATTCTTTATGTCTAGATTATTTACAACTTGTACATTTTTTTTTCAAGCTCTAGGCATTCAAATTTCATGACATTTGAGTTTTTGGTTCTTTAACCCCTAAAGGCCCAAGGCCTCTTTTCTACCAAAAAACATCCAAAACTGCCATTTTTTTAGCAAAGAGTGAAAAAAAATTAAAAATGTTTTTTTGCACATCTAACCACAGGATCTTGCACCTAACTAGTATAAAAATGTGTGGAAAAAATTTCAGATTTTTTGATCGCACAGATTGCAAGATATCTACATTCAAAGTGAAAAAAACAAAATTTTCAGCACACTGTGGGAATGGATTTTTTGACTTTGAACATTTTTAACTTAGAAATTTTGCAATACAAAGTTTTGAGCTTTAAATGTTTATAGTGGAGAATTGAGTTGACAATCTACCAAAAAAAAAGGATCCAAAAAAACTTAATTTTCATTATTGAAAAATTTGTTAAGTAGAAGTAGGTACGACATAGAAGGAAAATCTAAAATATTCATATATTTTAGATGGAACTAAAATGCACTAATCCCAATGGTGAGATTTTTCTAGCAAATAAACTAAACCATGCCAAAAAAAAAATTTGATAAATTTGAAAAATTGCATTTAGAAATGAGTCCCACAAGTTATTTTTTTCAAAAAGATGCTCTAATTGCCCGAAAAACAAGAATGTCTATAACTTTCTCATAACAAATCCAAATGAAATGAATCAAAGCTTTCTAGATAGACAAAAATATAATCTATGAGAAAAAAATACTAAAAAAAAAAAAAAAAAATTGCAAAATTTTTTGTGCTGCCTGCTGTCCTTTGTTTTGAGCTTATTTGGTCATAACTTTTGTTCCCTAGTACCAATTGTGAAAAAAGTTATACTCCCACAAAGCTAACCAGCTTTTCTACCTCCAAAAAAAATTTAAAAAAATCAGGAGAAAACTTCAGCCCATAGGTACCTGCCCAAAAACGCATTTGTCCCCCAAAGGGACAATGGGCTTTTAGGGATTAAATTACACGGCATGGATAACTCATTTTTTTTCTTTGTGAATGACATTCAAGAAAAAGGGGCTCTAATTTTAATGCGCTCACGAATTCTTTATGTTTGAATTATTTACAACTTATACATTTTTTTTTCATGCTCTGTGCATTCAAACTTCATAACATTTGATTTTTTGGTTCTTTAAGCTATAAGGCATGGGTAGTTGATTTTTTTTTGTGTGAATGACATTCAAGAAAAAGGGGCTCTAATTTTAGTGCACTCACAAATTCTTTATGTTTGGATTATTTACAACTTGTACTTGTTCTTATTCATGCTCTTTGCATTGAAATAGTTCATTACATTGGGTTTTTGATTCTTTAAACTATAGGACATTAGTAATTCTGTTATCTTTATGAACTACATTCAATAAAATGGGGTTCTAATTTTAGTGTGCTCACAAATTCTTTATGTTTGGATTATCTACAACTTGCAAATATTTTCTTCATGTTCTTTGCAATCAAATTTCATGACATTCCGGATTCTAATAATGGATAATATATCCCATGTATGATTTTTATGAGATTCCTTGTATAAAATACAGTGACAATTTTATTTAATTCTCATGAATGGTCTTAAATATGCAGCCAGCTTCATGAATGATTAAAGATGATGAATTTATTTTTCTATACAAGTTGCAAATAGTCTAGGCATTACTTTCAAGTCTATGGTCACATTCAATTCACTACCCATGTTTTTTATTTTACATTGAAACCCAAAAAGAATGGTCCTTGCCCTATATTTTAGAAAATCACAAACGCTTGAGTCAAAAAATAAGTGCACCCGGGCTTCTTAAAAAATATGTACAAGTTGAAAATAGTCTAAGCATTACATTCAAATCCATGGCCTCATTCAATTCACCATACAATTTCTTTCTGTACGAACATGCATTGTCTTTATGGTTTATGGACTTGTAGTTTATGTAAGTACAGGACATGGCCTACGGATTTTTTGAGCTGCAAACCCTAAACCCTAAACCCAAACCCTAATTCTATTCCTTAAATCCTAAACTCTAAAGCCGCCATGTGTAAAATCGCAAGGAATTTGCCAAAAGCGACAACAATGAGGCTTCCTTATTTGACAGCAAGACACCTGCAAAAAAACAAGTAGAAAATTCAGCGTGGATTGTAGAAATAGAGCTTGCACTGGTGTTCCGTGGTTTTGTGAATTAAGCACTTGGAAGCAAATAAATCAAATGCAACAATAGCAGGGAATTGTTAGAAGCAGGTGGTTTTGTAGATCTTTTTTAAGTACAGTTCAATTTTTGACCTAGAGTGAACTAAAAGCGCCTCCAAAATGGGATGGCATTAATTTATGTTGCTAGGCGTTTCGAACGCCAAATTCTGGCATCCGTTGGCTTTGAGGGATTTTGAATCTTCAAAGTTTTGCACCTTTTGACTTCAAGAAATTTTGGATCTTTTGATTTTTGCGCCTTCTTTCCTTCCCGTGCCTTCCTCTCGCAAGGCTCCTCCTCTGCCGAACACCTTGACGTTGTCGGCTTTTCTCTCTGGCACAAGCAAGCAGCCTTAGCGATTCACTTGCGTTGCTGCTTCTGCATCCCTTCCGTGCACTGCATTGCCTTTTGATCTGCGGGAGTTATTGTGTACCTCTTCCGATTCTATGTACTTCGTGAAGTGTGTGACAATCGTGCTCTGTTTATTAAGATCCGTGTGTAGTATGCAATCTTGTTCATTGTCCCAATTGCGCAAAACCTTGTTTTTCATGTTTCTGGAAACCTCATTTCTCTCATTTTTGATGCTTATCCAACCTACACACATTTCATATTCTTTACTTCCTTGCATGCAATATCAATAAATAAATTATTGATGTTTTGGTTATTTAGCAATTTTGTATGCAAGCATCACTTTTTGAATCTTTGTAATATTCAATTGTTATTGGTTCCACGTTTTTTGGTGGAAATGTCGGAAGTATTTTCATGTAAAGTTATGTTTACATTGGGAATTGTGTACTTTCTTTTCCAGAGTATGTTGTGAAGGCTCCAGGAGACTCTTTTGCAAGGTGTGCTCAATGTGATACATATAGGCAATTAAAGAGCACTTGCACACCACATTCTCCCGCACAAAATAAGTGGGCTACACTTTTGCAAACTCACCTTGTGGAGTAGAAGGTCCACAATGAATTGTATTATGCAAATTGTTATATTTTTGAGAAATACTCTGAAAAAATGCTCACCATTATCCATGATAAAATAGATCACTCAAAGATTGCTTCTCCCCATTTCTCTCACAAGACCAAAGCAGGGTTGTCTTGTTTGACATGTTCTTGAAGTTTGGTGTTGTATAGGATGTCTGATGTCGCATTTCGTATAAGACAAAGTGTCAAACAGCCATTGCATCCCGTCGCGTAAGGATAAAAAATTTACCCCGCAGTAACTTCATTTTGACTACATGGCAGGCTGTGAAAATCGATGAGGAAATCCAAACCCACGTCAGCGTGGGTGACTTTGGGTGGGGGCGTGTGCAGGTCTAACTAAGGCAACTTCGGGTCCAAAATTTAGGGCAACCTCGGGTTCAGGCTGTTGGGCGACTTCGGGTTCAGATTCGTGGGTGACCTCGGGTTCACAAGGCTACACGACTTTTGGTTCAAAACGCTGAGCAAACTCGGGTTGACAATGCTAGGTGACTTCGGGTTCAAAATGCTGGGCAACCTCGGGTTGAAAATGCTAGGTGACTTCGGGTTCAGAACGCTAGGCAACTTCGAGTTCAGGTGCAACCTTGGGTTTAGATGCGACCTTGGATTCTGTAGAAGGGCAACTTCGAGTGATTAGCGACCTCATGTGAAAAGAACGGCAACGTCAGATTACAAAGCAACCACGGCTGACATTTTTGTAGGCAACCGCGGGTCCAAGAGCAACCGCGGTTGTATCCACAAGGGCGATCGCGGGTACAATTCCGCAAAATACATTTTGTTTTTAGGAACTTCTATAGTTTACGTTTTGTATAGTATATCTTGGAAATTTTTGAAGTTAAAATCCCCCTCTCCAATTCAAACACATAATCAATATGAGTCCACAAGAATAATATTAGTAATAATTTTTTATATATTAGCAATAGCTCACATACATTGGTGTGAAGGAGACTCCAACCGAAGTTGTACTAGCATTGAACTTCTATAGTTAGGCTTTGATCATCATCAAACCACCGGAGATAAAAACAACAAAAACAATTCAAACCATACTATGTATGTCTCATTGTAATTGTCTAACATGCCTATTGAGGCATTGGAAAAATACTCACAAATAAGCTATTAAGCAAGGAAATTCAGCTGCAAATCTTCAATACAGAACATTTATGCTAAATCCTTATGACAATACAACATTGCATGCACATCTAATCTTCAGGTGTTAAAGTTGAATTGCTTGGCACTTCATCAGCATTAGGGTCTGTATCTTCATGCGACTCTCTACTGCTGCTGTTGTCGTTGGAGCTCTCGTTCTCTTCATCTTCTTGGGGTACTGATACGTTTTGTACTTCATGTTCTACCTTAAAGTTCAGATTCCATATTATAATATCCACGCCAGTTGTGCCTTCTGTTTGCACCAATCGTTTTGTGAGCCTGTTCACATTGATGAGTCCATTAATGTTGGGTGTGGGATGTTGTCCTTCTTTGCTTGATTGTCAACATTTTGGGTGGAACATCTTGCACACATGCTATACTGCTGGACAACTTGGTTGGCAAGTTTATGATTCTTGCGTATCTTCTCCTTAGGTTTTCTAATATGCTTTTTGCCTCTACCCTTGTCAGTCATGTGTCTACGCACTTCCAATGATGAATCTCCAGGAACCAACACCAATGACAATTGAGTAGATTGCGTATCTGAGCCACGAACTTCTTCATCAATGCTTGCTAGTGCACCTCGATGCCTCGGCAGCCGTGCTGGTGGGGTTGATGAACTTGGTGCAGACCTCCTGGCTGTAGGCAAGTTTGTGCCTCTTCCTCGATTCAAGACCGCATTACGGTTAATGGGCAAAAGACTTCCCAATGGCACATCATCATCGAAATTGTCAATTTCAGACGTTTAAGTGGCCGCCGCGTTGAATATTGCAGGATTTGCAGTTCTCTCATATTTGACCTCATCGACGGTAGTTTGTTGTTCTTGACGCTCGCTTTTCACTATACCTTCTGTAGCGCTGCGGAGATTCATTGGCGTTCTCAAAGGCGACTCAGTTGGTACCAATGATCTCACCTGTGGTTCTAAATTTGGCATTAGAATATGTACATCACCGTTGTTGTCGTCACGACTTCTTTCCCTCGATGGCGGAGTACTCTCTGTTGTATCTTCATGCCATGCATGGACGTGCACTTGTTCTGGAGAACATAAGACCTCTTCCTCAGCAACACCGTCCTCATTATTGCCATCCACAAACGTATTTGCAAAACATCAACATTGTCTAGGGGACTGTGCTGAGGGGGGATCATTGCAGCCCATTCATTGTCGTGCAATTGCTCTTCTTTGTTCCTACGGTTCTTGTTCGCTTGCATGAAATCGGGAACCACCTCTTCTTTGTCTTCAGAAGGCAATCTCTCCTTGTGGTCTAAAGCATCATCCACACGTAAAAAGAGCTGCTCGTAGAAAAGGGCTGGATTGTACCCACATTTCTGGCGTTCAAGTTTGTTGTTTGCGTAGATATACACCAATGTCTCTGCCTTGGATGTACTCAGGCAATTCCGCACTTTGTTGTGCACAAATGAAGACATGCTCCAATTCCTTTCACATGAAGACACTGAGCACGTCAAACCTAGAATTCTCTTTGCTATCTTTGGAAGAGCATTGCCACCCACTTGATTCCACCATTGATGAGGCAGCAAGTTACATTCATTGACATTGGGAGCCTCCAGTAAGGGGTCAAAAGGCCTTGTCTTCTCTTCAAATTGCATCAGCTCCATCATTGCTTCCAATGCCGACACTCCTAAAGACTTATTCATTCTCCGTATGACTCAATTCAAGGCTCATTTGGCTTGGCCATCAGCAAGAACTTCTTGGACATCTGCTAGAAATGGATTCAGAGAGGAAGTCGCAAGACTTTGTTGGATGACCACTTCCAAAAAAGAACCAACGTATGTTGATACTTCTTGATGTACTTCACAATATCCCTACACTCCTGTACCAAATCTTTCATCAATTAAAACTTTTTCTAGTCCTTCAAAAGTAAGTCCAGAATGTGTACAGCACACCCCTGTCTGTACAAGTGAGGGTACTTTTCTTCTAAGCCATTCATGGCCCCAGTCATTACTGTGGCATTGTCCATACATAGTTGGACAATGTTCAAAGGGCCTACCTCATCTATGTAATTCCCCATCTTCTCCTTCGTATAAGCAATGTCCTTTCTGTCTCCAGTGCTATCGACTAATCGCCAAAAGACATCCTAGGCAGGACAAACAAGCATCATGTTCAACAATGGACGGACATTGGTATCCGACCAACCAGCCGAACAAAAAGTCACCCCGTGTTGGTTGATTGAGTTCATAGTCCGTTCAAAGACCACCTTCTTAACGGCTTCCTTTTTGTCATCTATCATCTTTGTTTGCACTGTGTTGTATGAGGGCGGATGGTACACAAATCCAGCTGTAGCTGTTTCCTTCACTGCGTTTACAAAGGCGGGGGGTCGCACAACATTGAATGTAATATTGGCCTCATAAAAGAAGGAAGCCCACATCTTATCCAACTTCTATCTGAGGCCTACTTGTAACACCTCATCCATATTTCTTTGACGGGAAAAGGTTGTCCAATTTGTCCTTCTCTGGACCATCGCGGGTGTGGAATTAATTGAATCAGAGGTAGGGGCCGGTGTCTCATTTGTACCACTAGGATTTGCAGAGCCTTTTGCCTCAATGTTTGGTACAGGTGGAACGACGGACTCATCAGCATTGTCGGTAACCGGATCTTCATACATCTCTTCATAGCTCATGGATTTAGGGACAACCACCTGACAATCCCTAAACTTGTCATGTACAATCCTGAGCATTTTCTTACAACGGTCTGACATGTTTGAGCCACCAAATCCAAAATGACTCAATGCCCTCTTCTTTACAAATGTTTTGCTCCACCCACAAAATACGCATTTTCGAGGATAGATAGAAGCATCATTCTTAGTGCACGGTACTTGCCAAGGGTCCCACTCTTTTGTGGCTCTATGTGTACCGTTTGCACTATTTCCCCTACCAGCGCCTCGTCCAGCCATCTTGTTTATCCGCAATACATTCAATACAAAACTGTTTAATCAATGAACCTGATAATGTATAAGAAGTAATGACAAAGTCCCCTGCTAAGAGTATTCTGCCGAAGCCCTCAAAGCAAGGTTATTGCCCTCCAAAGAATCAAAACGTCCGCAGGAAGCCTCTTGCAAAGATTCAAGTCAAGAGTCTAATCTTCAGAGCAAGGTGACAAGGAAAGATTGCTCCCCCAGCTTTATAGTGATGGACTTTCAGGACCCAAAGTCATCCCATCAACAAGTGTGGGTTCAACAGGGGCGACTTTGGTAAAAGGCGACTTCAAGTACAGAGTGACCTTGGGTACCTTGAAGCAGCGACGTCGTTCACTTGCAAGTAAAAGGCAACCACGAGTATACTGGCGCAACCTCGGGTCCCGTCACAATCGAAAGCAACTGCGGCTACATGGGCGATCTCGAGTCTTAGGTTACGGCGAGCGTGGATCTTGCAGCGACCTCGAATAAAGGAATGATTGCAAGTGCCGGCAAAAATCGACTGATGAAGCATATCTACACTTTATTATCTCTATGAAATCCCAAGTATGATTCAAATTCCATTTGTTAGGAAAAAAAAAGGTATGATTCGAAATAGGGCTACATAATGATTTTTGCGGAAACCGTAAGATGGCAGAAGACTTTGGATTTTGAATCTCTAAAACACCAATGCCTTCTTTTCTGCATGTAATCAGTTAAGACTGCAATTTCTACAACATAGATTAAAAAATGCGGAAAGGGTGTTTTACGCTCATATAACCGTAGAATCATATACCTAACAGGTAGGACAATGTGTGCAACAAAATTCAAAAATTTAGACAACAAAGATTACAAGATATTTGTGTTTCCACTTTAAATTGAAAAAAAATTATTCCAAAGCACATTGCAAAAGGATATGAATAGACTTTGAGCCTTCTTAATTTTTATTTAGTGCACTAATGAATTTTGAGCTTTAAATATTTGTGGCAAAGGATTGAGTTTATAGTCTATGACCCAGGAAAAATAAAGAAAATTGATTTGTCATACACCACAGAAATATTATCATTTATAGAAGTTGAATCAATTTTTTATATTATAACTGTACAAATTTGAACTACACAGGTAACTAATGTAAGAGATTACAAAAGAAAAAAAAGAAAAAATCATTTAATGATTCAAAGATTATAATCTTTGATCATCTGGTTGCTAAAATTATGCAAATCTTTGTTGACCAACTGTAAAGGCTTGGCGGTTTTAGTACTGGGGCTTTTCTAATGCAATGGTTCACTCTATTTGTTCTAAAAAATATAAATAAAAACTATGCAAATCTCTGACTTCTCTTTTTGCATATCAAATCTAAAAAATTGAAGACCAAAAAAATATGAGATTGACAAGCCTAACAAATACAGCCCCAGACCCTAGTTAATTTTTGACTTCTCAAAAATGTATTATATACTTTTTGAAGATGAATTTCTAGTGTAATTCTTCCTCTCAAGTTTTGGGTTTCTTTAAGGCTCATTTGCAAAAGCCCTTAACAATACAAAAAGTCAATATGGCAATGGGTACCTTGGCACCAAATTTTGAAAAGAGAAATCAAAATCATTCATTTCCAATATAAAATTGTTCAAGCTACAACTAAACTTCAAAAATAATCTTTCAAAAATGTAAATTATTAAAAATTGCAATTTCATTAGGCTCTTTTTAACTTCTATCTTTATTTGACACCACGTTAGGGTGCCTTTGGCGTTTAGGGATGCAATAGAATTACGTACAAGATAGAAACAACATCTATGGTACTAGTAATTCTAAGATGGAATTAAATTGCACTAATCTGAATGGTGTGATGTGTCTAGCAAGAAAAGTAAACCACATGAAAATATTTGAAGAATTACTTAAAAAATTGCAACCATTAATGAATTATATATGTTATTTTTTCAAAAAAATGCTCTAATTGATTGACAAGCAAGATTCTCCCTAACTTCCTAGAAACAAATCCAAACAAAATGAATCAAAGCTTTCTATGTAAAGAAACATATAATGTATGAGGAAAATATATATTGAAAGAAAAAATTATTTGAATGTATATTCATACTTTGTTTGCCTCTTCTCTCCTATTTTGAGCATTTTTGGACATGCGTTTTGTTCTTTTGTACCGATTGCAACCTCAAAATGCCCCAAAAGTAAATCAATTTTACTTTCTTCAAGAAGAACTCCAAAAATCATGGCAAACATGGAGACAACACGTACTTGCAGGATATCACACTTCTCTCCCAAAAAGGCTATATGCCTTAAGGGATTAAATATTTGATATAAACGTGCTGTTCAATATTATGGTAAATATAATATTGACTTCTATAAATTGATATTGGGCTATATTCTATGTAATTTTGATTTTTTATTCACATCCAAGTTTGGTATTGTAGCCAGTATACAATGCTTGTGTCATTTTAAACAAATCCATTTCTTCTACACCTTCTATTAAAACATTGTCGGGCTTTCATTTTCTTCTTTTAAATTACAAAATTCATTATCATCAATTTCAAAATTGTTTCATCAAAGAATTGCCTTCAAAGAAATATGAAAATAAAAAAATTCTTTGATTTATTGTGTTCTCATTCTCTTTTACGTTGTGTTTTGTCAACTTTTGCTTAACACTTTATAGACCCTTGTTTGGCTTCTCATATTTGTATATATCATTACACATTCATGTATGCCTATAAAAATGTAAAGAAGTTGACAATTATAGACATTCATGTCTATACATTAATCAAAAATTATACAAATCATGGAATTCAGGCTCATATATATTTAGGCTTGACAATAAAGCACGTACCATACTTGCTTAGAATTTTCAAAATAGATAGTACACTTTATTATATTTACATGTACAGAATAGTGTATAGTCCTACAACAACCGCAACAACAAAATTGTTATATGCAACATCCATCTTGTCTTAAGAATTCCTCTTCTTCTTCTCCATCTCGGCAAGCACCGCTATTTCTTCCATCTTAATGCTGTTTTTTGAGCACTCCCAGTTTGAAAAAATAGGGTCAAATTCCCAAACTTTTTGGAACAAATTCTGCCAATCAAGATCAACATGTCTGTGGGTAATGACCTCTTCCAATTTCCTTTTGTACATCTCACAATAAACTACCCTCTTTTGGAGCTCCACTACTTAATTTGAGCGCATCTCATTTTTCCCAACACAATCCTCCAAAATAGACACATATACGACATAGTCAAAGGGGTTTTTGTTGTTAATTCCTTCAAGAAATTTAACCTCAATTTTGTCTGCTCCAAACGTTGCTTTTCAATGTCCTTTTGATGTGCTTCCATTGTGCACTTTTCGCTGATTTTGGCAAGCCTTTCTTTTGCAAACGGGTTCTCCTTAGAACTAGATGGCCCACTCAAGAAAGGCTTCTAGGTTTGCTATCTCTTCATGTTGCTGTGACAAACAGCTTCGGCTCTCTTCAATCTCTGCTCAAAGGGTGAGCTCAACCTCACCACCCAAATCTTTCGTTAACTTGTCCCTCATACTCGAGCACTCCTTTTTCTTGGCCGCCAACTCTTCACAAATCCTTTGAAGCTGAGCTTTGTAAAACTTCTTCATTTTTGGATTTCTGACATGCTCTGTATCTTCATCTCATAAATCTACCTCCATTGACGGTAGTTTTTTCACGGAGGGCAAGGCGGAAGGCCCCACATACTCGGGCATTTCAATGTCATTCGCATCTTCTTCTTGTAAATGTGTATACACAAGATCTTGCACTTCAACTTCATTAAGATGAGAGACCTCTACCAGTTTGATGAACGCGACAGGGAATACATATATTGCTAATGTACGACAT
The DNA here is from genome assembly GCA_963969595.1 of Neckera pumila. Taxonomy (NCBI): domain Eukaryota; kingdom Viridiplantae; phylum Streptophyta; class Bryopsida; order Hypnales; family Neckeraceae; genus Neckera; species Neckera pumila. The sequence continues at coordinate 7,882,450 of OZ018418.1, forward strand.
TCCCTCACATTTTTTTCTTCTGTTGCCACCATTGATAAATCTCCAATTGTCGGTGCCGTGTCCATTGGGCTCGCACTATCGTAAGAAAGTTCTTCAATAGAATCATCTTTGCTTGCTAAATTTGAGTGGTCTGACCACACAAACTAATCATCAGGGACTCCGGGCTTTATATTTTTTCTTTTCTCCAGCCCGTCAAGCGGATTTCTGGAAGGGCCTGCCCTAGGGATGTCCTAAGTGGTTGGAATGATGGCTTGTTTCACTTCCTTGACGGTTGACCAATCTACTGTTTGTCCCAAGATGACCTCCGCATACACCATTTCACATATGAACAACAGGACTTTGTTCTTGATCATTGAATGTACCTGGTACAAAGCTTGATACACTTCAATACATCGTTGCACAAATGCGTCATGAGTGCAGTGTTAAAGATTTGCCACATTCGTATTGAGATGGTGCTTGTGCCGATGATATGGGAATAGCTTGTCAATGTGGCACCACCCCACGAACGCCTTGCAAGTCTACGCTGTCCAATCTCCATGAATTATATCCCAACCTCAATAGGCCCGAGCATGTGGATCAATAAGGGTGCATCGGTTCCTTTGTTGTCGCTTCTCCTTCGGCTTTGACTTCTTTTGGTGGAGGGCCATTGGATATGATTTGTGCGGTAACAAACTATTAACCTAATGTAAACGGCTACACTCGGATCCAAGCAAAACGACAAAAGAAATGTGAAAGTCCTAAACCCGTTGTACTTCACATTTACAAAAATACGTTAATTTCACATAACAAAATATAAAAATCGAGGCCTACGATCAAGTGCACGGACTAGAAGCTCAGAAAATGAGGTGAAAAGGACAATATATCGCCCTCGCAACTCAACCCCAAGCCCATGAGCATGCAGTCAGCCACTTCAAGGTAGATGATCAGACAGTACGCAGAGCCAAGAATAGACACCTCGACTGCTGGTCTAGATTATATAGCCGAAGTCGCTTGGGGGCGTGTACGGATGAGGGTGCGTACGGATCTGAATCCAGGTGACCGCAAGTACCGTGGGCAAATGCGGGTCTAGTGCTGGCGTCTGCAGGTATACAGAAAGCGACCTTGGGTATTCAGAAGGTGACCTTGGGTAGGCAAAAGGCGACCGCGGATACAGAATTTTTACAAAAAATGGTTAGCGGACTGGTGACCTTGGGTGTGGTGTGACCCTGCATTTGTCGACCGCGGGTAGGGCGACCTCGGGTCCAATTTTCCCAAATTGATTTCAAATTGGGGAGTTCAATCCATTTATGACTTTCTTCAAATTTGGTCAACCTTGAAGAAGAATCAAACATTCAAATTTCTTCATTCAATTTCCTTTAACAACTTCTGTAAAAAAACCCTATCCATTTTTTTTAATTCACCTGCACTACTCCTAATGGAATTGGTCATGTACCATTCCCCCCAATGGGTTTTCTACTTCAAATGTGAATCAAGCCACCATGATTTAATTTTGCTACTTCTAACAAAAATAAAGCCACCATTATTTAAATTTTGTACTTCAACCAAAGTCAAGCCACCGTGGTTGAATTTAGATACTTCAAATTCAAATCAAGCCACCTTGATTTAAATATTGCTACTTCACACTGCAACAACGCTAGCATGCAAGCTTGGAGCGGCGAGCGTGGAGCTTGCAAGTGTAGAGCTTGAACAACTAATTTTCTAAGATCTTTTTCCAATTTTTTTTGTGGTTTAGGATTTTTCTTCAAAAATAGATGACAATTTATTATTTATAGTAAGATTTAGGACCTGTGACCGCTACTCCTATGACCGTGGGTTTAGGATTTAGGAAACTATTATACTTTGCAATCTGCCAAAATTTATAAAACAAGACTTTGATATTTCTATGCATAGATTTAGACTATGCTGCCACTACAGTCTCTTGGACTTCTTGCAAATATATTGTAATCTAAAGGAATGACCACCAATTGGATATTTTTTCTTCTAAATTGCCAAAAAAACTTTCAAAAAATTAAAAAGAAAAAGGACAAGATAAAGGAAAAACATTTGGAAACTATTCAGAAAAAAAAAATTTAAGAAAAGAAAAATGGGAAAATTATAGATAGGTAAGGCAAAAAAATAAACATCACAAAAAAAGAAAATGGGAAAAAAAATACATTCACAGAGTTGATTTGATGATCATACATCCAATACAGGATAAGAGGTGATTATTGTAATGATTGGCCATTTTCACCCTCATGTTGCCAAACATTTGATAAACACACATATTTCCATACATCAAACAGAAACATCTTCTATTCTACATGCTCCAAACCATTTCAATCATACCAAAAATACTTTAATTCAAAAATACTTTAATTCAATTGAAGTACAAAGAAGAACGTCAGTTGTCCCCCTACACTGGCACACTAATGATCCCTGCTCGAAGTAAAAGAAGCTTCAACTTGTTGAAGCTATAACTAGGTGCGTGAATGAATTGGTCGTCATGGATGTCCATTTTGCAGAAGTATCGGAACAGGTAGTACAAGTGCTTGCAATTCACGTATGCTTGACGTCCACCAATAGCGGAAACAGACATGTGAACAAAGTCGGGGCATGTGTACGAGGGAAACATACCAATTGTTATTCTGTATATGTTTCTATTTGGATCTACCCTAGTCTCCAGTGACACTATTGCACCTAGACCTGGAAAAGGAAGCAAAGTCACTCCCAGAATTTTCCCTTTAACATTTCCAGCACTCTCCCACTTATTACACTGCTCAGTAGTAGGTGCTTTTGCATTCCGTCGAATGATACGATTGTTCCTAACCGTTGGATACACACCTGCATCCTGTGGCGGCGATTAATTATAAAAGACACTCTTGAAAATGTTTGACATATTGAAGAGTCGTCGTGGTGATAATGTAGGCCGCGACTGGAGTAGGAAACCAGCATGCTGTAGATATAATGTCTCCTCTCGATTGAGGTTAGTCTTGGTTAAAACAGGCCAAACATCTAGTACCTCGGGCCTGTCTATAACATACTTGCGCTTAGTACCTTTTACACATCTTTCAATGTCATCCCAACAAAACCAGAAGTCTGCCACCACTTCTCGCCTTGTGCTGTAATCTTCCTTCCTACCACGATAGGTGGGAGCTGGTGTTCCCGACCGTCCTCTAGCAATTTTTGCAACGCACTTGATATTCGATGTCCATTGCTGAGCTTGACATTTTGCGTTTGATTTGTGGCTGATCCTTGCAATGTGCCACTTTGACGTATTGCAATTGCTTTCAAATGCAATCGTAATATGCTTGGATGGATGAACCTCCGGCTGCTTTCCTTTGTCCTTAGAGGTCTTTGTGAAAGCCGTACTGGACCTTGTTTGAACACGAGGTTGGGAGAAATTCACTTTGTCAGGTCAATGTGAGTCTGTTGCATCGCCAATGGGAATGTCCAACTTCCTCTTTGTGCTTCCAAAAATCTCTTCTCCTTCCAAGTGCGGTACGCAAGTTCCAACACCCTCAGCTCCGGGCAATGTGTTCAATGCCTTTGCCACTTTCTTAGGGTCTCCACTTTGTCTTGCAGCTCTCAATTTTAACTCCCCCTTCGATGGACCTGATCCAGATGTATGCCCTTTTAAGTAAGCAAGGTAGTTTGTCATTTGGGTCCATGCACGGATACTATCATCGCAAGTGGCATCAAATAAATTGTTGCCTCGATTGCCTGACATTTGAAGCCACTTGTTGTGAATTGTTTCAAACAAGTTGCAGGATGGCATATCTGCCAGCTCCTCTAAACTCAAATCCTAGAAATCCATCTCAAAAAAAAATTCATTAGTACAATTTCATACATGAGAGCTCACTAATCACTATGAACTCAGAAAACTTAGTCCACATGTACGCCAATACAATTAAACAACATTCTAAATATTCCAAGAAAATAATATATAAATATTGTTCTCTTAAAAAGAAACATTCTAACAAACAAACAATACAAAATATCATTCCTTTGTTTTTGAATTCCAAAGTTGGACCAAAAAAAGGGGTACCTTGCGGTTACCCAAATACTACCGTCGGATCCGACGGTAGTGTTCTGGCTCCCTCAAGGTACCCCTATTTTGGAACACTCAAAGAAAAAAAGAAAAACAAATTTAAAATTTAAAATACAAAGGTTGTTTCTTGTAACATTATTCAAATCAAATATGAACAAAACTTTTATACACACTAGTATTCAAAAACTGCAATATTGCACATGCTACTTTAATTTCTTTGCGGACTTACCATTTGCATGAAGCCTCCCCATTGCCGATATCTGAAATGCCAAAATGCAAGCCAATGATCCAAGTGATGAAGCGCATCTTCAATGGCAGCTCCAGAGGAAAACCACCACGACTGAATTGCAAGGTAACGTGTCTCTGCCTCCTCCATAGTCTTAGCATCTTTGTACTGTTTACATAGTGCATTGTGTTGTTGCTAAAATGCCTCTTTGATGTGCTTCTGAGTGTGTTTCTATAGAGATGTACTCCAATGCAATAAGCACGTCCGCTCACAATTCTCCATTTTATCAGTGGCAAAACCAGATCCATAGACAATACGCACAGCATTCCAATTAGCCATAGCGCTGTCTGCCATGAATCCCTTGAAGTTAGGATAATCTACTCCGTCTCTTGACATTACAACATTCAAACACCTCCAAAATTGCACTTGGATCTCGATATCTTCAGATTGCATGTCGCATGTTGCAATGGTCATAACCTTCTTGTAATCCGGATCATACACGTGGCACGCCATTGTGGTCCACTCTTTCACACGTTTCACGTGGTCAAACATCATCCACGCATTTTGGAGATTCCCTCCGAATTGCATGCGCCTCACCAGGTCCACTCCACTTCCTGGCCCTTTGGTAAGCATCTTGAATATGTAAACCTTCTCCTTCCCTTGTCCAGGGAAAACGCTATCGTGAATGTACTCAAACCTACACTCTTTCTTCATGGTCATGATGCTATCTATAACACCTCCCCGGTTGTTTGAGCGAAATGATGATATCACATTTCTTATATTTGGACTGCTCAAGTATTGAAAACGGTCCATCACTTCTTCCAGCTCCTCCCCCTTTAACATCTGTTTCTCTCCCTCTTCATTGTAAAATAGGTAGTTTGTTAAAAATTCCTTGCTAGCAGATAGAGCAATTGCAGAGTTGGTGGCCGTTGGTGTTTTGGCCACCTGCTCTGCAATGAGTCCACAAATCTCTTTTGTGGAATCCCTATACATGCCTTTTGCCACAGGATGCTCATGATGTCCAAAGTGAATGGCAGCCCTACTCATTTTAGAATTATCACTATAGCTGTAATACATTCTAGCATTGCATGTGCTCAAGCACATAGGTGACGTCCTGCACAGTTTGCAAACTAAAGAAGAATCCTTGGGAGGCGTCTCTCCAACTGCAAAAGGAAACATTGTATAACCACTCCACTCTGTTTTGTTTTTTTTGGAAGCTCTCTTCAAATAATCACACTCTGGATTTTCTCAAGCAAGATGACAAGCGCAGTATGACTTACGGAACTTGAGATGGTCTGAGTTGTTAATATTCGTCGTCACCAACTTGCACCAGGGATGTCCATCATATCATTTGTCCATTCCTTCCAAGTTCTTGGCTGTCGATGAAGACGACGATGACCGGCACGGAGGTAGTTCGAAGATGACATCTCCATTGAATACTGGCGGAAGAAATTGGACACGGTGATGCTTGATGTTGGTGAGATCCATTATTGACAATTCGTTTCGCGACCAATGCATATTGGCAAGTCTCTTCAAACATTCTATGATGCTTACACGGTCAACGGGTGTTGGATGTAGTGGCGAAAGTGAGAAACAAGACTGGGCTGGACTATGTGATTGGATTTCTGATAAGCATTTTACATTTTCTTTCTCACTTGAGACGGATGGAATTCGGCAAGATTGTTTTTGGTGTGTAAGGTCGGGAAATTCTCCTTCCGATTCACTAGACAACTCTATGACAATGTCTAATTTCTCGACCTTCACTGTTTGGAGAATTGCTTTGCTACGGAGGGTTGGGAACACGTGATGTGGCGGACTAGGCCCTTCGGTTTGAGATATGTATGGCATATTCACAGTGGAGTTATCTGACTGCCGACTTACAATCTCAGTTGGTGCACCTAACAAAGACAAGGGAAGTCCATAAGCTCTGTAATTCCCCAAAGACAAATACCAGCAGTGACCTTCTTCTTTGACGGACTTGACAACCGGGATGGATTGCTATAATTCTCCAGACTTGGACTTCTTCTCTTCGACAACATAGATTAAGGACTCTACAAATCTGAAGCGTACATGAAGAAGGTGGCTTAGTACTTGAGCACGCCCTCCTTCATCTACTGGAAACACCAACAGATCCTCATGACCATCTACTCGAATACAAGCCATGATTACAACACACTCAACGGGCGAAGCAGAAACAAAAGCAATCCTTGGTAGGCAATACAATGCCCATCTATATCATTTAACAGTACTAAACCTTCACAACTGTGTCAAGTGATTGCGAAGGATGCTAGCACAATGTGGGGTTTGCCAAGATATCTGCTATTTCAAATTCATCTTCAACTATGAGTTACCTCTTTCATGACGTCGCAAACTACTTTTTGAAGCTTTGTCTTTCAGACAGATTTTAAATAAGACTAGGCGGCTATGTCAGATATTTTAATGGGCACGCTTTAGACCATCTGCAATGATGTCACGATATACGGCCCAGTATTGGCATAGCTAACTTTTGAATGCTAAACAATTCAAATTTGAAAATTGTCTTATTGAAAGTGCATTGGAAAGAACTTGGAGAAAGAACAAAAACAGTTTAAAACTAGACATTGGACAAGTACTTCAAAAGCAAGGTAAAAATCTGAAATTATAGAGGTCTTAGAAAATCACGGTTACCAGAGCAACATTTGGCCATAAATCCTCTGGAAATTGTCAAATGTGGAGGGTCATTGACCAAATTTTGGTTAGGAAGCTGTGATTTGCTAAGACCTCTATAATTTCAGATTTGTATCTTGCTTTTGAAGTACTTGTCCAATGTCTTGTTTTAAACATTCGTGTTCCTTTTCCAAGTTTTTTCCAATGCGCTTTCAATAAAACAACTCTCAATTTCAAATTGATTAGCATTCAAAAGTTAGCTATACCGATACTGGGCTGTATACCGCGACAACATTGCAGAGGGTCTTATATTTTGGGGCTCCAATACTAAAGAAGATTTTTAAAGTGAATAGGCAATGCTATGAAGTACCATAAATTTGCATGCACAAATTTTTTTGCGCTCACAAATTTGTAATTATGGATCCCCACTTGGATAGCAACATCAAAAGAAAAGGCGGCGTCAGACTCACTTTACTACTGGCGGCTACGTAGTTTCAAAAACTGACGGTGCATTTTACTACCTGACAGGTTTACCACTTGTCAATTCCAAGCATGCCTCTGACATGTACACAATATTGAATGCCATCAATTTTGTGTGCGACGTTCAGCTTCTGAGCGACTACATATGTGCCCCTTCCTCAGCAAAGAGTCATTTTAGTTTGGTTGTGTAAGTGTAGCCTTAGTTTCTTTGTTGAGGAGTGTTGATGTGTTCTTGTGCTTTCTCATGCTTCTAGAGCAACAGAACTTAGTGTTTGTTGTATTTGCACATACAAAGAAGAGGAAGAAACGAAGTTCTCTTTACTTTTCGACTTCTAAGGCACTCAGAAGAGCTAGGATGACACGAGGGAAGAAAGCAGTGTCCAAAACAAATGAGGCAACAGCAGGCGAACTCCGGAAGTCTTTACGCTTTGAGGGAGGAGGTTCTCGTGGAAAAGACGACAGTGAAGGCCACTGCGCAGATTCACCACACCAAGCAATTGAGGATGCTGCGATTCAAAACGTTGTTGGGGAGCACAGCAACTTCAATGTAAGCATATCACTATCGTACCTTCATCCTTTGAAATGCTTTCTGTCGTCCAAGTTATTCAACAGTTGTAAAAAAACTCTAATATGGTATTGAGAGATGAGAATGAAAGTAGAGTTTTGATTCAATATTGAGTTAACATTATCGTGACGTTCATTATAGAGTTAGGAATCTATGGACTTCAAAGAAGCAAAGTGTCATGGTATAGTACTTGAGTTTGAAGAACCTAGAACATTTAGGTTTGGTGCACCCTGTTAGAACTTGTGAGAGCAAGATGAAGTTGTTTTGTTTTCAATGACACCAAGGAATAGAACTCTTTGGCAGTTCTTAATAATGTCTTGGACTTCAGGCCAGAATCATCGGTAGAAATCTTAATAGTGACCACCAAATTTTTCACCAATAATAATTACAGAAAGAAACTTTCTTTATGCCTTCCACTTTAGAAATATTATCAATGTGGTAGGTGACAAATGTGATTGATATGGGTATAGAGTAGGTTGATTTTACAATTTTGTTCACACTCATTTTGCTTTGAAGCTTCCAAATTATGAAGGGAATATGGTGCAAGTTACAATTCTCAATATTGTGGTTTTAGTCTTTTAAAACCTTATGCACAGCAACAAAAATTGATTAGTTTGATTGGAATGAAGAATTTGTCAACATTAATGCCTTGGATCAATAATTGGACAAATCCAAGAAAATCAATCGTGGGGTTAACCCAAAGTTATATTTGGATAAAGTAGGAATAGGTTGTGCAGTTTGTTTTATCCAGAATATATTATTTTCTCTCTAGGTTTGTAGCTTATACTTTTTCCACTTAGTCTAGTTATTAAAATGATATGGACATTCTTAGTGTCAATGCAATCAATGCATGTTCTCTATAAAGTGAAATGTGTTAAACTTTTAATGGTAATATCAAGTTCATTTTCAATAGACTAGAAGAGCTTGGAACCTGGTTCAAACAAAAGACTATTAAATTTTAAATGTCAAACACACATCTTTACTTCCATAAAATATTTTCAGTAGTGAACAATCTTAAAAAGCAAAAATCCATTTCTATCACAGATTAATGGTGTCTCTTGCATTTGACCCCTGAAGTTTAATTCTACAACAAGGCGGCAAAATAAAATATTAGGGCATGTTTCAATTATCTCTATTTGAGGGATAATTTCTATAAACATTTCCGGGAGGAGTAATTCTTAAACTATATTTGAATTAAGTTTTTGTTCAATTTAGTGCCTACATGAGCAGTTAAACAACAAATCCTATTCAATTAAACAAGGGGTTGACCTCATAAATAAATTTAAGAGAAATTGGAAATTTTAGAATATATTGTATTATCTAAAATAATTACTTCCTTAGAAAATTTCTTGATTTTATTAATTTCATTCATTAGTGTGATAGCAAAGTTATGGAAAATCATAGCTTAAAGGAAAATAATGCCCAATTGTATCTGTTGGTTTTACCCCCAAATCCTCATTCCTTAATTTTGTTAAAATAGTTTACACTTGATCTTCTAGCGTTGCATAAAATGGTGAAATGGATTAATAGTGGTTTTGAATTCTAGAATGAGTTGCATGAATGAATGCGTCAGCAAGGGCAGACTTTTGTATTCACAAGCAAGATCTTCATTCTAAATTTCAGAGGAATGTGGATGGAAATAATCACATTCGCAATCTTCATGGTCAATTATTATAAAAAATTGGGAATTTTCGTTTAAACCTCAGGCAACAATTTAAGAAAATGGTAGAGAATGAACCAAATGGATTTAATTCTTAACAGAAACAGAAATCTTCAAATGGCTCCGCCTGACCTGCGTAGTAATGAAAATCTTTAGAAGCCATTTTTTACGAGCCTTGAAATCCAATTTCAGAGTCAACTGACAATTGCCACAATTCAACTGTGGCACAAAATCATTTAACTACTTTTTTTCTTTCAAATTACTGAGCTTATCTACTGCTGCGGTCCACCATTTTGGATGAAATATGAAGCAGTGGCAGGTTTAAAATTTATGAAGCACCGGCGGGTTCATAAATAGCATTTTTCAATCTTGCTAAATTTTCACACCTGAGGTTCAGTACACAATCTGATTTTCAGAAACTCGGTGATGAATGCCAAAACTCCTGGAAACAAAAAATTCTCAACGTATTAGTTTGGAACTTGGTTAGAGATGAGGTTACCGAAAAATTTGACGAGATGAAAGGATGTGGCTTCCCAGATTTTCTCACCTTCGAGGAGCGCTCATTTGTCCTTCAGATCTTCACCGAATTTGAATTCAACAACTTCTTTAATGTTCAACCACACCCGCGCAGAATTCTCGATGGACTCGGCTGTCAAGATACAGACGTTGGCTGGAAATACAAAATGAGTCCGCATGACCCCTTCTTTTCAAAAACTGTGCTTAGCCAAAGAAGTTCTTGCCGGTGCTGCGCTCACTATGAGTCTGATCGTTCTTGTCACTTCCGCAAATCATTTGCAGTCTCATTTCAGTTTCCTGTTGAATTCTTCATGTTCAGACTGCTCCAATGACAAACACGCAAAGCACTCTCAGTCGCAAGAGGCTGGAAGCTGGAACACTTGCAGCTGAAGGATTACCGGGGCCGTCCGCAAGAACCCAGGTTTGACATTTCTCATTAGTTATCAGCATTTCGTTTACTTGTTCATCTGTTTTTAGAACTTAAGCACCATCAATTCAAGAGAATAAGCGACCTCGGAGATGAAATCGAATGAATCTAAATGTATCATGATGGTCTGTGTTTGTTGAAAAAGTATTTTATGAATTCTTAAGCAAAAGTTCTATGTTTTTGTCGCAAGGATCAGGTGTTGTCATTGAGTTGTCATTGTGTCAATGTCTAGAGTTTTGGGAGATTAGAATACTTAGCGTGATTAGCAAGAGATCGAACAATGAGGAAGCAAGAACAGAGTTGAATTAATCGCAGTGGGGTACCAATTTCTGGGGTAGCGGCGAGCAACGCTGACACCCCTGTCGGATCCGAAGGTCTATGTCGCGACGACTACAGCTACCCTTAGAACCGGTACCAAAGTTGTTCCTTGCAAAAAAACGAGATAGGCCTTCCGTTCATTTTCTGCATTTAGACAGTTAGTTCCAAAACTCTGTGTGATGCTCAAATAACTGTTGCAAAGGGAGAGATTGCGAGAATGTATGAGCTGCAATTCCTACAAAGAAGTCGATCGTGAGAGGAAGACATAATTCAGGAATTTGCGAACCTGGGTCCAGTTCATGAGCCCATAGACTCTGTTTTGCTCGCCCCGTCTCTTTAATTCGTCAAATTTCATAAATTTCGAGTGTCTCGGATCTTGCTCGTTTGCGCACATCCTTAGAGTAGCTCTGTATAGCTATAAAGATTGGTTTAACGACAGTATTTCGCAGTTTCTGGAAACTTTGAATCTAGGAAGAGTAATCCTCAAAACCTGTAGGGAACCATTTCTTGGGGTAGCGGCCAACAGCCGGAATACCCAAGTCGGATCCGACGACCCAATCCAGGGTGTCTGCCACTAGCCCAACAATTGGTTCCCATCAACGTTCCAATCTCCATCCGGTCCTGAGCGCCCGATTCACTCCAAGTCCAACCTCATAATTTGGAAGCTATCGATTTCTTTGAATACTGCGAAGTTCCTGAATATTGGGGTTTGAATTGTTGGCTCTACTAGATTTGGCTTGGATCAGCCTCAGCGAGACTCTATGTTGAGAAAGATCTTTCCATTTCAAGTATTCAGGCAAATAAGAATTAGATTGACAAATATTTTTCCTCTTCAGTATTCGTAGAACCAGCACGACAAGAGTGATACTGTTCAACAAATTTCAATGAGAACCATGCGGGTACCAGAATTAGCGGTACCCGCCACCATCTCAAAACGAACTGTCGGACCCGAAGGTGCCCTTGCGCGTACCGGCTGATACCCTGCATTCTGGTAACCCTATGAATATCAGACTAGTTTCCTTGTCGGATATTTGGAAAGAGGTCACAATAGTTTGGAGTTTCTTTATACATTTCTCTTCTTTCGATTCCCAATATTCTATTCTAATGTTTATTCAATGTTTTTAAGATTTCCTTTCTTTATTTTCATTTTTCACTCCATTTATTTTTAATCCATAATATTCTGCTATTTATTTTAATGTATAACAACAAAAAAAAAATTTTGGTCCCCAATTATTCATTATAATATTTTTTTCTCATTTTTTTTTCTATTTAGTAATTTATTATTTTCTTGCAATGTCATTTCCTTTCTATTTCTTATTTGTATGAAGCTCTAGTGATTCCTTGAATTTATTGGACGCAAAAAAGTGTTTGTTCATTTTTCTAGAAAATATTTATTCTATCAATTGGCATAATTAGAATTCTAGAGTATTTGGTCACATACGGTTACCAAAAGAAGGGGTGGTCTCAGCAACCATAGAAAGGACCTTTGGATTTTTTTTCACTTTTCACGGGTGCTAGGGCTACCCCTTCTTTTGATACCCGTATATTACCAAATACGCTAGAATTCTAATTCATGCTCCAAGAATGATAAAAATGACATGAAATAGGTCATTAATAGGTGAAATGAACCTGTCATTGCTTCTAAGTGAACTTTAGGAGTTTGCCAAATTTGCAATCTCTGGTATCATGTTATGTCTGAACATCAAAATTTAGCTAATGTGAATGTGACGAAATATTTAAAAGTTTTGTTACTTATAAATTATTGTTAAAATTTGGAATCTCAAAAAATTAGGATATCATATATGATGAATTGTTTTGATTTTATATGTGCAGACCGTAGATGCCAGTGTTGGTCATGGAGCCTCTTCTTTGGATCCAGAAACCATTGCACCTGCTCAACTTGTCCCTATCCAGGAGAGTGGAGGTCAATCTGAGCCTTTGACTCCTGTCCAAGAAAATGTGGACATCTCTAGTGACTCTGAAAAGGAAGAACTTGATGAGGATGACTTGGTAAGCACCGATGCAATTGTGAATGCAATTCATCGTCCTGCAAACTTAAAGAAACGATCACGTGAAAATGACTTCAGTTCCCAGAGAAAATTGAAGAGAAGACAGCCGATGTTCTCATCAGAAAGCTCAGAGACTGAGTATAGTTCATCATCCAATTATTCATTTTCTGTTTGTAGTCCTCTGCAAGAAGAGTTCTGCCAATGTGCTTGTAGTGTTAGTGACCCAAGACACGAGATTGTCATTATCCATCTGAGCTCTGACTCGGATGAACCGGTAGACATAGAGTCTTCATAAACAAAACATGCTTGGTTGCTCTCTCAAGAAGTTTCTTTTTATACGGGCCATGGTTATAATTGGCTTTTTCCTGTACAAATGACACTATTTACATTTTGATATATATTGCTATTTTACTTTCGCCAGTAATATGTTCTTGCAAAATCCACTCTTGATTATATTCTATACATTTGATTGTAACTTATTTTATGCTTGCTTGGATTTTAGATGGATTTGACTCCTTTGAATGAAATACAGGAAGAGAAAGTGTTGGAAACCCCGGATACCGGTGAAGAAGCTCAGCCGGATATTGAAGGGGATGATGCACCTCTGTTTATGGAGGAGGATGTGGAGGAAGATGAAGAGAAGGAGTTGATGGAGGATGAGCTTCGACGAGTTCAGAAGGTGGACTCCGTTGCTACCATTGGCATGCTGAGAATGAAGCCTGAGAAGTTGTCTCGGCTTCAAATTCCACTCTGCCGGCTTGTTGCGATGCCAATGGTGAGGCCAACATTGTCTTCTGATGTGAAGAAACTAGAGACTGAGTTTGTCTTTGGATACCGTGAGGGAGCAACAATATTTTATGTGTCAACCACAAACAAGGGAGGAGAATCTTTAGAGTTCATGGATGACGAAATGAGCTGCTGGGATTATATTTGGAAAGAGAAGAATGATGTCTTCAACAAGTATTTGGAGACGGAGCCTTTATTGCGTTTCTTAAAGAACAAGAAGTTCTTTGTCTGCAACGGTAATCATAGACTTCATGCGTGGATGAGTTACATTACCAGGGTTGAATCCTTAAACCCAACTTTCCATTGCCTCGTAGACTGCATCTTGTTGGAAACAAAAGGAAAGACGGAATTGGTCATGCAGGTCATCCATGACATAAACAAGTAAGTTCTCGTGTATCTTTTATTTTTGCAATTATGATTACTTATAGCCATTTCATAATCCTTTTGTTGAATTTTGTTTGAGAAAACCGACCCACATTTTTCATTGACATGCAGAGCGACGGAGGACTCATATGTGAAAACGAATTTGGTTCATGATTTATACCGTGTTCAAAAATATGGTCTTCTTCCTTTTGAGAAGTTCAACAAAATGTTGAGGCCATCAGAAGTGAAACGATGTTTTGCAAAGCCTACAAAGAAGTGGTACTCTATGCCTCAAGAAGTATTCACTTCTTTCTTTTTCTGGGTAAGAATTTTATTTGATAATCTTGTAACTGTATTGTTATATAATCTGCTATTTTAATTTTCATATATTGTTCAGTTTATAAGCTCTTTTGATTTTCTAGCAAGAAACTGCACAAGCAGCGGATGCAGCGGTCCGGAAGTACAACGAGACAACAGAATTCGAAAACAAGTCTGATGAGGGCGTTGCTCATGCCATGCGAGTGGGAGCAAAAGAGAAGAATTAGAAGTTGAACTCAAAGATGGGTAAACTGTTGGCAGTCGCACAGCCAATGAATGGATCCGGATTTCTGCAAGAGGTGAGTTGCATTTTTGACAGAGTAATTAAAATTTATCTCATGAATATGCATTTGATAATTGATATGGAAATATTTTGGTTTTTGTTACAAGTGGAGAAGCACTGGACTTTTAATGAGGTTCCAGAAATGACTTTGGAGAAACTACAGATGGTCGCAACATGTTGCACGACATCCTTTTACAAGGTGAAGTTATTGCAGTGGTGGAATTCCTCGTATCCATCTCGAGAAGCAAGGAAGTTTCCGGGAAGGCCCGTTTCTGAAACTCACCTCGGACCATTCTTGAACAAATTTATCTTTTATGCGGGGGTAAGTGATTATGTATTAGACTATTAGTAGTAGTTGAATATAAGTATGTAATGTTAAACATAGATTTGTATATTTAACTCATTTGATTATTTTCATCTGGTTTCAGTCATTTGCCTTCTTAGATTAAAGATGCAGCGGTGGAGTACTTTGATGACGTTGTAAAGCAAGACAACATTCTAATAAACTACGGCGCCCCGCTGCAGCCAGAGTTCCTGGTTGAGTATGTTGAGGGTTGGCGGAGGAGGCTCTGGGATCAAGGGTTTGGGTCATACTTGAGAGGCAACAACAACTTTAAAAAGGGGGATTCATTCATGACATTTGAGGGCACAAATTTGGTTGTTCGAAGGGTTTTATTCTGGTAAGATTTCATTATTTATCAATACTATAATTCTTAGTTTTTGGATGCTTAATGTTATTGAAATTTATGTTTATGTGTTCAAGGTATATTTAATTTAATTCTTTTATTATCTCTTTTCCATGATCTAGAATTAGGGGTACCTTGATGTACCTCTTGAACCATCGTCAAATCCGATGGTGGTTCAGGAGGTTCTTCAAGGTACCTGCAGTTTTGATTCTCCCTATCAATTCCCAATTTTTTTTTGCCTTTCATAAAATTTTTTTTGCGAGAACCAGAAATGGGGGTATCTCAAGGCTCCTCAAGAACCACCGCCGGATCCGATGGTGGTTTTTGTGGTACCTTGAGGTACCTTTAGTTCTGGTTCTTATTTTCAATTCCAAATTTTTTTTGGCTTCTTCAAAATGTTCTTTGTATGAGAACCAATATGGGGAGTACCTTAGTACACCTCAAAAGCTACCGTCGGATCCGATGCTGTTTTTTGAGTTACTTTGAGGTACTCCCAATTTTGGTTTTGTTCTTAGTTCTTATTAATCTGAGCTACCATGGATAATATGAAGGTTTGAATGATGAATGCGTGGATTATGATCTTTCACTACTTTGATCTCTAACCTTCGGTTGAAGAGTTTCCCTTTATTCAAATTATTTCAAAGAGAATGTTATGATTTTGTTATTCAATTTCCGGAGCTTCTATACTGATTGTTTTGTCTTGAATTTCAGTTACTTCAAGCTTGAGCTTGAACCGAAAGGTGCCATTGCAAGGAACGACCTCCCTCCTTTTTTGTCTACATGGTTAGACCGGACTTCTGGAACCGGAATGTATACTCCAAGCCAGATGCGTACATTCACAACAGCTCATCTCAGTGGTGGTGGTTGGTATTTAGATTGCCCCATCACTTTCACTCATCCGTCAGAGGTACAGATGCGGGCAGCTCTGGAAGGCAAAGGTGTCATTGATTTGGAGGTGGATGAGTTTGCATGCTTGACAGAGAAGCAAAAGAAAAGGGCCATTGCGAGAAGGGAGGCCAACGACAAGAAAAAAACGGCCCGCCTCGTCGTATTGATAAACACAAAAGAAAAGAAAGAAGCAGATTGTTTGGAGAGGTTGGCGGAGAAGGAGAAAGAAAAGGAGAAAGAGAAGGAGAAGAAGGCCAAGTTGAAAGAAAAGAAGAAGGTCGGTGGAGGTGTTC
This sequence comes from Neckera pumila, assembly GCA_963969595.1. Lineage (NCBI taxonomy): Eukaryota > Viridiplantae > Streptophyta > Bryopsida > Hypnales > Neckeraceae > Neckera > Neckera pumila. Next base: position 7,898,941 of record OZ018418.1, read on the forward strand.
CAATTATTGCATCTTCGACAGTGGACCAAGGCTCTCAAATGCAGATGGGATCTAAAAGCGGGGTGAAGAGGAAGGCATTATTGCACTTGACGGAAGATGTTATCACTTTTGGAACGCAGGTGATTGCCTTGGAGGAAGACAATGCAATCAACACGGAGGATTTAATTGTGAATCTCTCCATTGAAGACTTGGTCGAGAACTTTGAGTCCGATCCACCGAATTGTTACACGGAGGTGATAGAATTTCTGCGGAAGGTAATATCTTTATAATTTTGATTCGACTTTCATGATGGAGCTTTGCATCATGAATGTTCTTTGGATTGATGTTGAATTCATTTTATTGTGGTATATTTGTAGTTGTCGGGAGGAAAGCCTCGTATGTATGGGGGTGAATTGAATCGAATTTCGGGCGTGGACCTTGTCATTTTTGACTGTCCAGACAATTTGCCCGTGCCCGAAGTGTCTCCAACAAAATATGAGGTGCCCACATGGAACGCAAATGCAGAGTAAGAAGCTCTTCAGTCGACATTTGCTTTTGCAGAGAAACATTTGCAAGACGACGGCTGCATGGTGATTTTTCACTCTTACTGTGTAGATTTCAGGAACACTATCGCAAGATTGTGTGAGACATACCCGATGGTGATTTTCAAGGAATTAACGGGCGTGAACTGTCTCCCTTTGACATCGGCTATTGATCATGCTACCCCGGTAATTTTTTTGCTTATTTAGAAGTGGAGTGTTAGTTGTTTGTTCCTCTTGTTAGCTTCATTTCTTACATGTATCTTATTGGATCATTTGAATGATTGCAGACAGTGAAGTTTGGTATTAGCATTCTCGTAAAGGATCTTGGCGACGAGGCAAAATCAAATTTTTGTTTCAAACGTTCATTGGCGATGAAGAAGGCTAATATAGACCTTGTTTGGAATGACATGATCAACAATTATACTTTCGATGGGAACATGGCAATGAATGGGGATAAACCGTGGCGAGCAGGTCATGAAAAGGACCTTCGGTTCTTACAAGTCCTCATTGAAGGCACAACCATTGAAGGAGATTTGGTGGTAGATTGCAGTGCATCTACAGGTTAGTCTTTAATTTAATTTATTGCTTAATTCAATTAATTTTAGCAAAATGAATTGTTGAACTGAAATATTTGAATTTTTTCATTTCAGGTGCATCGATTGTTGTTTGTCGTGGCTTGGGCCATCACATCGTGGCCTTGGAGGAGAACAAAGACTTTTTTGATGCCTTGCTGGAACCTATAAAGAAAGTTGCTCCGACTGTAGTGACCACACAAGTGACACAGCCGGCACCGGCAATTGTTGCATCAAAGGATCCTGAGTCGTCAGCCGTAGTGCCAAAGAAGTTTGCCCGGAAGACTAAAAGCAGTAAGTAAGTTTGCAATATTTTTCTCATGATTCTAGGCATGGTCCTTTTTGCGATTTAAAAATCTAACAGTGCATCATGTATGTTTGCAATCGTTTGAGGTTGATGGCAGCAGATGCAATTATGAAGAACAGAAGTCTTCTTTTTAGTCTGGAGAAGACTTTTGATCTTCCGGTGTATGCCGAACAAATTGCCTCGGCATTTGTGGATTTCGGTTGCCCTAAACTTAAGCGCAAAAAACATAACTAGGCATTAAATGTGTTAGATTTTATAGACAGGTTAGCGTCTGAGGGCAGAGAGAGTTCTGAGTCGTCTACTGCGGACGATTCGGCGACGAAGTCTATTGCAACTTAGACTCACAAGATTGACATATCTCGTGAGTTATTGTATGGTTTGTTGATTTTTATTCTGGTTGGATTTGTGTGTTCTATGGCTACATCATGGGGCGTATTTCCTTCCCATTTCATTTCAGCAATACGTGATGTCCTTTTGGTTGCAATAATTGATTGAAATAGAAACATAGGAAACAAGTTTATGATTTGACAAATTCTCTCTAGAATATGTAAAATGTCTTCGAGAGTATGGTAAATAAATCTAGTGTTTGGAATAATGGGATGTTGTAGTAAAAAGTTGGATTTAAGGTATCCGGCAGTTTATTAATTGACTGGGAGAGATGTCTTTTTCATGCGTTAAGGATTAACATTCAGTCCTACTTATATTTTTGGAATGTATTGTCTTTTTATTCTAGAGTCTGTAAGCTTTGATGATCTAACCCTAAAACCGCTTTAAGTTCTTTGAATTGAAAATGTATCATTAGTCTATCACATGCAGTCTATACTATATTGAATCCAGATTTTTATTAAGCCCAATTGTTTAACTTATGTGCTATATTTACCAATCACCTGATGTCTTTGTTGTATTTAGCCTACCCTTTTTTTAAGCACAACTAAATTTCCATTGTATTTAACATTAGGTACGTACTGGTTGATTACCTATATAGCATTTCAATTGGCCTATATTAGTTTTTGATGAGGCTTGGATTTTGAATCCTATAACACACTAATAACTAAGATTTTTTATGTAGCCAATACATGTTTGGACAACCATAAGAGTTTTTTGACTTAGTTTTTATGTAATTATCCAAATCTCACATTCAGTTGACTCGATGATGGTATGTTGAACTTGCCTAATTTCCTTCACCAAATGCATTGTTTGACTTGCTTTTTTACATACTCATTTCCTCACAAATTGGGCTTCAATTTAAATCTAAGGGTATAGCTTTGACTACTTTTCGATTGCATAACAACAATGCTTTTTGGCTGCTTGATAACAATGATTTGAAATTCAACAATTGCTAGAATGCTCTCTTTTTAGCTCGGGATTGCATTTGTAGCTTTTATTTGCGGTGACCATAGCATTATTGTTCTCTAGAAAGTAGGTTTGGAACATAACATTTTTGTGAAGACCTTCAGGCACTCACTGAGTTCACCTAAAATTGTTAGATTATACTTCTTTCCAAATTTAACTTCATATTTGGTTGGTACTTCTTGAAATATTTTCCAAGTACTTATTCTTCAAAGACAAATCAAATTGGCATTTAATGAAAGTTGTTTAATATTTTTTGGAGGTTTGTAAATTTGGGTAGGAATTTGTATATGTTGGAGCGCTAAGGGGTTCAGCAATGAAGCACCTTCATTTATAACACTAAACCGTACAGCAATTTCTATGATTGTGAGTAATACAAGAATTGAACTAATATAGCATGTGATGTATTTGTGGTAATTGGAAATTGCAATTATTATAAGGCACTTATTAGTGAGCCAAATTCGAAAACTACATAAATTAATGAGGTGCAAAATAAATGATACGCAAGAAATAATACTAAACTAATAATTATCCAATTTATCCTAATTCAATATCTTTAGGTTTCTAACGGATTGCACCCCTTCAGGATGATTACATTCAAAAATTACTAAATTCTATTATTGCAAATAAGATTTCACAAAATAATTTATAGAAGTGCCTCAATTTGAAGAAAATGGTCTCTCCTTTCTTGAAATATAGAACACCCTAATCCCCATGGTCATAGGCCTTCATGTAATTTTGCAGCCCTAAAATTTTCCCACTCACAGGCTCACAGACTCACAGGCTCGCCTGCTAGCAACCCTGCCTCAAATTGAAAGGAAGCCATCATGAATAAATTTTGCTCCTTCAAACTAAAACCAAGCCACTATGATTTAAATTTTACTACTTCAAATTAAATCAAGCGACAATTATACAAATTTTGTTACTTCAAATTGAAATCAAGCCACCACGATTTAATTTTTGTTACTTCGAACTAAAACCAAGCCACCATGACTTAATTTTTGTTACTTCAAACAAAAAGCTAGTCACCATGAATAAACCTTGCTACTTCAAACTAAAAGGAAGCCACTATGATTTAATTTTGGTACTTCAAACTACATTCACGCCACCATTACTTAAATTTTACTACTTCAAATTAAAATCAAGATACCATGATTTAATTTTGCTACTTCAAACTAAAATCAAGCTACTATAATTTAAATTAGACTACTTTAAACTAAAATCAAGACAGCATGATTTAAATCTTGCTACTTCAAACTAAAACCAAGCCACCAAAATCTAAATTAGACTACTTCAAACTAAAATCAAGATAGCATGATTTAAATTCTTTTACTTCAAACTAAAGCCAAGCCACCAAAATTTAGTTTTGCTACTTCAAATTAAAATCAAGCCAATATAATTTGAATTTTGGTACTTCAAACTAAAATCAAGCCACCGTGATTTAATTTTGGTACTTCAAACTAAAACCAAGCCACCATGATTTAATTTTTGTTACTTCAAATTAAAACCAAGCCACCATAATTTAATTTTGGCTACTTCAAACTAAAACCAAGACAACTTCATTTAATTTTGCTACTTCACTTTAAAATCAAGTCACTATGATTTAATTTATGTTACTTCTAATTAAAAGCAAGCAACCATTATTTCAATTTTGCTACTTCAAACTAAATTCACGCCACCATTACTTAAATTATTGCTACTTCAAACGAAAATCAAGCCACCATGATTTAAAATTTGCTACTTCACATTAAAATGAAGGGCATCATGATTTAATTTAGGAAGGACATTCTAGATTCAAGTGTTGTGCTTTTGTGGAGGGAAAAATACAAAATCCCTTCCCATTTTTTGTTCATGTGAATGTTTAGAAGAAAGTACAAAATCCCTTTCCATTTTTTTTTTCTATGTAAATGTTTAGGGTATACAATTCATAAGTGCACTCAATCCTAATTCGCTATCAACTCACATGCCACATTTAATGCAAGATTGCTTCATGATGTTCTAAGAAACGTAGAAATCTTGAAAGGGCTGGTCTCCTGAATTTTCTGTAAACAAGTAAAGTACGACGACCGCAGGTAGACGACCTTGGGTGCAAAAGAATTTCTATACCTTCGCAAAAACAGACAATGGCTACCTCAAGTGTTGGGCAATCGCACTTGAAGGGCGACCTCATTTAAGGTGCGACCTTGAGTACAGAAGTTCGTTCTCTTTTGAGCAAAATTGGTTTGAGAGGTCCGTTGGCAACCTTAGATATGGCAACCACGGGTGCAGAAACCAAGCGATAAGAAAATCATAAATTTATGAATATGCAACAGCAAAAGTCAGCCCGAGTGGGACCGAGGTGGCTTTGTAGTACTTCGGGGTTTCGTAAGTGGTGGGCTTCTTAGAACTCATTTGAGTTTGAGGTGGTCTAGAGTTCAATTTGCAGTGACATCCTTTGTTTTGTTTGGTGATGTCACTTCCTTGGTTGTGGGATTTGGTTTGGTCGTGGTAGCCAATCATACAAAAAAAAAAAGCATCCAATCAATTTGTGTTTGTATTTGGGAGGGAATCATGATTTGCTTGTGGAGGAGGGAGGTGATGAAATGGAGGGCTTGGAAGGGGCGATCTTGAGTTTCAAAGCGGGATGTTTGTAGTACCACATAACCACAAACATCTCCATCCAAAACTTGAATATGTGTCCTCCAAACTTTCAAAATTCAAAACCTGCTTCTTCACAAGCAAATAATATTCGCTGCTCATGTACAATCATGCCTTGGCTTGACATATTTTTTAGACAGGGAGGGTGGATAAATGACAGTTTGAATACGACCGTGATTTGATTTTGAGTTTGTTTCTTCAAATTCAAACCAAGTTTTACATGATTTAATTTTGCTACTTCAAATTAAAACCAAGATACCATTATTTCATTTTGTGCACTTCAAATAAAATGGAAGCCACCATGATTTCACTTTGATACTTCACAAGTAAAACCAAGCCCTCTTGATTCAATTCACCTACTTCAAACTAAATTCAAGCCACCATGATTTAATTTGGCTAATTCACATTCAAATCAAGACACCATGATTTAAATTTTGCTACTTTACATAAAAGTCAACACACCATGTTTTAAATTTTGCCACTTCAAACCTGAATCAAGCCAATTTTGCTACTTCAAACTAAAAGCAAGCCACCATGATTTAGTTTTGCTACTTCAAATTAAAATCAAGATAACATGATTTAGTTTTGCTACTTGAAACTCAAATCAAGCCACCATGATTTAATTTTGCTACTTCACATTAAAATGAAAATACTATGGTTTAATTTAGAAAGGACATTTTAAAGTCAAGTGTTGTGCTTTTGTGGAGGGAATAGTACAAAATTCCTTCCCATTTTTTTGGAATGCAAATGTTTAGAAAGAAGTATGAAACTACTAACCATTTTTTTCCCAAATAAATGTTTAGGATACACAATTCATAGGATTTAGGGTGGCCTCGGGTTCCTTCATAAGTGCGCTCAATCATAATTCACTATTAACTCACATGCCACATTTAATGTAAGATCGCTTCACAAGGTTCTAAGAAATGCGGAAGTCTTGAAAAGTGTGTTCTTTCTTCATTAGATGCCCTATTTCATTATACTTTGGATTTTTTTGAATGCCTTGGTGACCTACCGTACGGCTAAAAAGCCTCGGTCAGTCAGTCGCCATAAATTGCAAACTGTGAAAAGTGCCGCGAACATCCAATCAGTTGTTTATTTTTTGGCACAATAAGGCCAAATTGCATCATTTCAAAATAAATGTCTACTTTTTTCCAAAGAAATTTAATTTAATATTGCCTAAAAATTTTCCTTTCTATCAAAAGTGTGGACAAAGTCGGCTAATTTTAATGAAAAAGTGCAAAATTATGATTGAATAGTGTTTTTGATCCAAAATATGGATGAATGTAGAAATATTGTGCTTCATAAAATTCAAATGAGTGCCATCTTGGTCCCATTTCAAAAAGAAAGGTCTATGGCGACCTAGGCGTGATTGCCATAGATAGGCACTGTCGCCCTATGTAGGCGTGGTTGCCTGAATTATCCGCAATCGCCCAACTGAGTTTGGACAACTGAAGTAGATGTGGTTCCTATACACCTGTGGTCACCCGTTGTACCCGAGGTCGCCTAAACCCGGACGCGCAGTCGCCCAGTACGCGGACGCGTGGTCGCTCAATACCTGGATGTGTGGTCGCCCTGTACTCGCACGTGCTTCTTTCCCTACCATCCACACGCGCCTTTGGACGAGTTCGGGTACTTAAGTGTTCCCCACACCTGCAATCTTCAATCCTGGCTCTTTGTATCGTCTTTCATCCACCTTGAATTGGTTGACTGCATACTCGTGGCCAGGATGAATTGGAAGGGGCAAGTTTTTGCCCTTTTTATTTACGATTTAGCCCAAACCCACATCAATTGTCTTGAACAAGTACCATGTCTTAGCCAGAAGAACGTTGTAGCATAAGGCGGGAATTTCCTTGGGACCCAGATGATCCAGAGAACTCTGAAGTGCCTATATCTATAGGCTGGGCAATGGGGAGTTTCCGCCAAGAGAGGAAGAAAAAGAAGAAGTAATCAGCACATGATAAGGACCCAACGTATCCTCTTTTAAAGTATATGAAGTATCCACACGAAGTGTGTTTGCAATGGTATGAGGAAAAGAGTGTGGAATTCTTGGAGTTCACATATTTGAAGGATCCAACATCGGGCAATGTGAAGTTGATGGATGATCTGACCATTTTAATACAAAGCAAGTGTAAAGGATCCCAAACTTTTAACAATGTGAACTTCACTTATGCTAACAAACTATACACCTGGTTGGATGACGTTATCAAGCAATTCAATACCAAGAAGCTGATGGAAGAAATGCAATAGCAAATGCCGGGCTATCCAAGAGGTGACCAGGCCAAGGAATTCTTGTCAAAGATGGAATGGTGGGTGACAACAGCAAGGAAACAGTCGAAACAATCAGTCAGGGGATTCAAGTGGAAAAATGACGCTACCCTTGCGACATTTACCAGAGATGGTCGATTGTCTGTGACATGGATCTCTCATTTGGCAAAAGTGGTGGTCCTCAGTGGATTTGTACGTGAAGATGGGCACGGAAAGGTGCGTAAGGTGCACAGTGAAGGGATAGATACAATCTTGCCATACATTGCTCTTGCTGCAAAAATGCCAAAGACAAACAATATGCATGACGCGAGGGTGGAACGGTCCATAGAGGCCCTTTGCCTGCCCCTTAAATCATCCTAGCGTAATTAAATTCTTTGCCATTCATTCAAGAACTATGGAACCATATACATTATGGTGGTATGGTGGTAACCTTGATGAGTTGAGGGGACAAGATAGCAAGGTACCAATGAGTTTTGAATGGAACAAAGTGAAGCGGCTGAGGAATCATCCGGAGGAAAAAAAAAAAAAGTTAGCTTGTTTTGAAGACACAAGGCAAAGATGGCATGGGCTCTAGCGTACATAACACATTTTACACACAAATCTATGGTGTTATACAATGACTTGTCCCTAAGGAATGTAATGTTGCATTTTCCTGATTATTTGAATGACATAATCCACATTGGGATTTGTGATTGGGGAATTTCAAGTTGTTCTGATGAAAAAGCCCCATCGCATTATGGCTACCCCAATGTGGATGAGAGTGAACGACAACAGTGGCAACGTTGGTGGGTGGCTCCGGAGTTGTTCTATGTATATGGGCCCCAAAATTCCGATACGAGCATAGAGATTATGCAGTCAATATGGAAATATATGTAGCACTCGGACTCATATTCTATTGGAAAGTTGACGGAATGGATGAGGATTGGAGATATGACTGACTTTGACCCGGACCTATTCAAGAATGCGGACGGATCTAGGTTCTTTGCTTATAAGTTGGGTCAACTTGTGAACCCTGATCCAAAGAAGAGACAAACATGCATTGAGGTGATGAACTTGCTCATGGCTGCACCATGGTGCATGAAGCCCCCCGAAGCAGCTATCCGCGACTTGCCTCTATAGAAGGAGTATACGAGTTCTTGTGGTGAGGGTAGCACATGGAAGGAATGAAAATGTTGGCCCTGTTGTTTGCCTCTATTTTTGTAACATGGTATATGAATCTATAAAAACACTTCTTACCATGTGCAATGTCATAAGTAAATCTAATATTGTATATGTAGTCTGCCCAATTTCATAAACAGAATCTTGAAGCTTGGTTTTGCTTTTAGGGGGAATTGTCATTGTAGTAGCTAGTATCCATGGTAAAACTGTTGTTCTAAGAGATCATGACCTTGTGAGACCTATAAAAAAAAGATGTTTGAATCATAAGCCCTTAAGTCCGAAACGCCAATGCTACTTGTACCACGAGTGCTTATAATTTCAAATGACTTGTACCATCACTGTTTCTTAGAATTATTCATTGAGAAGTTCCCAATTTGTCAATATAACAATTACATCTAGTGACCAAGGAAATAGTAGATAAATGATATTATTAAAATAGAATAGGCTAGGTTTAGCTTCAAAAAAAGGTTTTAGGGTGGGATACTTACTGTCAATTTCAAGGGTAAAAAAGTTACTAAATATTGTGGGCAAGCCGTGTTGATTTAGGTTGTTGAACTTGAAATAGAATGTAAACCCTTTATGAAACTTTGAACTTTTTTTTTCACTAAATTTTTTTCTTATAGATTTTTTTTTGGCTCTCTAAAAATCTTTGATTCATTTCATTTATATATTTTATGAGAAAGTTATGGACAATCTTGTTTTTTGGTCACTTAAAGCATCTTCCTACAGAAAAAAACTTGCATAGTTGTAAATTTCTTTTTTGAATGTCATTTTTACAATTGAAGAAAAAAAGGGTCCACAAGGTTAATTTTTGGGGTAGAACAATCTTGCCACTAGGATTAGTGCTACTTCAAACTCCATATAAAAGATATTAATACTTTAGATATTTTTTGTAATGAATCTTTTTTCCTAGATTTTTAACTCAATTCTTCATCATATAAAATTAGAAATTCAAAATTATAAGAGCAAAATTTTTAAGTTGAGAAGGTTCAAAGCTGTAAAATGTAGTTGAACAAGGTGCAAAAAAACTTGGTTCTTTAGGTTTAAATGCAAATATCTTTTAATCGAGATTGTCAAAGTTTTTGAAAAATTTCTTCCACATATTCTTACACTAGTGCAGTATAAGATCTAATGGTTAAATATGTAAAAAACAAATTTAGAACTTTTTACAGCCGTTTGCTACAAAAACAGCAATTTTGAGTGGTTTTTGATGGAAAATGCCTTACGACTCTTTGTTAATTGCAGGTATCTTGTAATCAATGCGGTCAAAAATTCTGAAATTATTTACAAACATTCTCATAGTAATTAGGTATAAGATCCTACAGTTAGATGTAGCCAAAAAACATTTTTCAAATTTTTTTAATCTTTGCTGTGAAAATGGTAGTTCTTTGTATTTTTGGAAAGAAAACTAACCCTCCGCCTTTAGGGGTTAAATATGTATACATATAGAAGCTGGCTAGCTTACATATTTTTACACTTACAGAAACACCACAAATGATTGAAAGACTAGAGTTTCCTAATAGATTTAAAACAAGTACGGACAACAAGTATCGTACTTGTATAACATGCTTTATAAAAGGTACCCAAATCCTTTTTGATCTTTTTGATAAATTTATCAAATGTATTTTCATATTTTTTTTTGATACAATTTAATTTTTCTAGACGTCTGTAATCTCTAAAAGTCCTAGGAGTTAGGATAGAAATACAAATGTCTTAGAAAATATAAGTTCTCAAATTTAATTTGAAGTTTTCATCAAAGAAGAGAGTACGAAGCACAAAATATAAGTTCTCAAATAGAAAGCATCCGTATGGTGAAAATTATTAAATTATTTTTAGCTTCTTTTTAAAATGACTTTTGATGATATAATTTAAAGAATTAACCCCAAGTACAATTTCTATCTTCCACATATGCTTTTTTCTTGTATTGATCAAAATTGTGGTTTCTATTGATTTGTAAAAAAATGCATAAGATCTAATAATGAAAATACCAACCCTATTCCAAAATAATAAGTTTTTCAACAATAGGCAAATCTAAACACTTTGTGCTATTTCTCTTATAATTTAGGTTTGACTGTAGTGATTTAAGTTTTGCCTACAAATATTGATCAAAATCCAACCCTTTTGAAAAAATAAAATAAAAAATTTACAACATGTCTCCTTCCGCCTAAGAAATCTGTCCGGTTGGACAACTTCCAACCAGTGTCTTTTTTTGTAGCAATCTGGTGCAAACTATGATTTAATTTTATGGCTTGGCACCGCGCCTATAGGAAAAAATGGTACTGAAAAGATGAAAAATTGCCAGAAAACTTCAAATAAATTCAAAATCTTGGATGAAATTGCCAAAATGGAAATGAAAACTGAATTAGTATATATGTGATATGCAAGGCTTTTTTTTTGGCTTTATGTTGCTTTATTGCACTAGAAAAAAAAATCTGGCACCAAAATGGTAAAAAAATTGACAAAAAAATTAGTTGAAATCAACCTAAAAAAATCAAAGTACAAAAAATACTAGATGAAATTGCTAGATTCTGGATGGAAATCCAATTATAGACATATGATATATATATTTCCTATCTGGTATGGATGAATGTTGAAATTTGAAGCACCACTACAAAAGTTTATATCACCACTATGGCACTTTTTAAAAAAATTAAAAAAAAACCCTGGTGATATGTGCTAATATGATATTTTCTATCCAATATGTGGATGAACGTTGAAATTTGGAGCACCACTGTAACATTCAATATTGCCACTTTGGCACTTCATTAAAAATGGAAAAAAAAGACAAGCTTCCTACATATAGTTGCCATGGACCCGTACTTGATGTCGCCGTGGATCCATACCTGCATTCGTCCAGTACCCGCAATCGGGATGAGAAGTTCCGTACCCACATTTTCCAACAACCCGCAGTCGGGATGAAAAATCACGTATCTGCGTTTGCCGAGAACCCGAGGTCGCTTCAATGGTCTCACCCGCACCCGCCGTAGACCCGTACTCGCCTTGTTGCGACTTCAAGTATTAAAGCGATTGCTTGAATCCGCATTCTCCACTTTTGGCTCTGCGACTTGACTGTCATCCACCTAGAAGTGGCTAACTGCATACTCGTAGGCCAGGGACTTGAGTTGTGAGGGGGATATGTTGTCCCTTTCTACCTTGTTTCCGTAAATTCTTTTCCATATTTGAGCTTGATTTCACATCTTGTTATAGTGAATGACTGTATTTTTGTAAATGTGAATTGCAATTGCTTTAGGGTTTTCTTGTTCGTGTAGTACAAGTTCATTCTTAGATCATTAGACAAAATATCTAGAGCAGCATTCTAGATACAAAGTGATCATTATGGAAGATGAGACCCCACCATTCCCACCTACGTCATCCAAATCACTAACTTGGCTCCAAAAGAAAGCACTTCGCAATAAGGATCGAAAAAGAACTGGGAAAAGCTACAAAAAGCGTGTGGCTATCCTTTTGCATGAAAAGATTAAGGCTTTTGGGGGTTGGAGAAGGGAACCGGAGCCTTGGACCTACAAAACAGTTAAAAAATATATGGATTGGTGCCACATCAACAAGTTGTTTCTGCTCTAGCATCACAAGCTACTTTTGGAGTCTAACAAAGCAAATCTTGGATACTGCTTCTCTGAAGACTTTGTACAAAGATGCCTGGAGATATGGATTGGAGTGTATTTGAAATCCTTACCATTCCAAAACGACAATTTTTCTTTGTATCTTGTCCAAATGGTATATGCCGAGCGTATATTGAAGAAGGAGGTGGATTGGACGACTGTAAAGGAGCTCCCTAAAGGAAACCGTCCGGCCCACGCAACAATGCTGATCAAAGCTGCCATACTTGATGCCAAGAAGAAGTTGGCATCGGTTAAGTCGGGGAAGTTATGCATTCCTAATGAAGAGGTAGTGTGGTCGGATGGTTCTAGCTCTGATAGCCACACCCATGAGTACAACGGGTATGATTGGCAAAGTAAGGACAAAAAATATGCTGTTGTGGATTGGTATAAGAAGGGCTTGGAGGCGGAGGTTGACAGGAAAAGAAAGAAGAAGATTGAGGAGCTTGAGACTGTACCTGACATTCCCAAACAAGGTATGGAAGATGTGGAGGAAATGGAAGTGGATAATGATTTCTATGAGCGCAGTGGCAATAAGAGTGAGAATGATTCAGATGACAATGTGGAGATGTTGGATAATAAGATTGCAAGTGCAAGAACATGTTTATGGGAAGCAATTGCGGAACTAAAAGAGTTGAAAGAACAATCACTTTCAGATGAAGGCACCCGAGAGTACGTGTTATCATACAAGTGGGAGTTAGAGATTGTGAAGAAAGAGGTAGCTGCAAACGATAAGTACTTGGTTGCTTAAGAGAAAAGTAAAGATAATTATTTGAACAAGATACCTGATTGGTGTGCTCACATGATGGATGACATCGCAGTGTATCAGAAGAAACTTGAAATCTTGGAACGTGATCTTTTGAGGCTATAGTATGACAGGCAAAGCATGGATGTGTAAGTAGCTTCAAAAGAAAAAGAGTTATACACAACTGCTGTAGAACATTCCTTGTAGCTAGACAATTTGACTATGGCTCCCGGATACGATAGCAGCCCTAAAGAATAGCAAATCTTTGGAAGTTGGTGAAGCTGCACGAGAAAAAAAATGAAGTGTGTCTAAAAGAGTATCATAAACTGAGAGGCAAACGTTGTTTTAATAAGGATTGGATAGCGTGGAGCAAAGATACTAGAAATGCACTACTTGAAGAGCTGGAGCAGATGGGGCCGGAGCCAGAAGAAAGCAACTATCTCAGCATTAGTGGAAGTGTGAGGGATTATTGTTAATAGCCCAATGCAAATTTCGTAGTTCGGGCACCTTTTTTTGATGTCCCTTACTTCAAATAAATATGAAATATAATGTTTTCTCTTTCAAAAGTATCCCTAAACTACCATGTATATAATGACTTTGAAATTGGCTTATGCCCTTATAATCCCATAAAGATGTGAAAAAGCACCATGACATTTCAACACATTAGTACTTGAACACATCCTTAACCTTTGCATTGTTCCATGACTACATTTTCATCGGTGAAATTTGGAACCTTCCATTCTTTAAGAAGTACTAATTTTCTTCTAAAAACTAATTTTTCAACATATGTAACGTTCGGATGTAGTAGTATGCTGTTTTGATCCCATTTGTTACAAAATTTCATAAGTTTGCACCAGAAGGATTGCAATATATAAGCATTCAAATGAAATAAAACCTTTTTGAGGGTCCCAAAAAAAACTTGGCAATTGCACTACGGAAACTTATTTTTCTATGGAAAAATGTGCATAATGGCAATGCTTCTTTGGATTGTTTTTCCTAGACAAACGGGTGTCATGCTTGAGATATTTCACATCAATTGGATTTGTACAAGATATAGGAAAGAAATAGTGAGTAGAAAGAAGGAATGAACATGATTTGAAATATTGAATTGTTAAGAATTTATATATGAAATATAAAAGACCAATCCTAGGAGTGGCAATGTTGTAATGAACAATCTACACCTAAGGTTTCTATTTTCTTCAAAAATATTGGAACTTGACTTAAATAAAGGACTTAAAAATATATTTTCAAATACAAAAACAGTAATTGACGTTTATAGAGTTGAATGTCTCTAACGTTAAATTCATTGATTTCATGAAAAGTGATTGACTCAAAGGTCTATGAATAAAACTCTAGAAAACAATTTTGCTACTTCTTGTTAGGCCTTATAGTGATTCCTCATCTACATCTTTTTTTAAATTAGGGCCCAAATTTAGAATTCTGTAGTGACATTCATTGTGCCCAAAATGTCTATGTAGTCAATACTCTAGAAACACATGTTGGTTTTGTAGGAGTTAAAGGATTAGTATCCTTAACTATTTTCTTCATAAGAATGTAAAATGTCATCTTTTTTTTGGTCATAGAATATTTATTTTATAAAAAAAAAGATAGCGGTGGCCAGAAATAAGGGTGGAAATCTTTAATGCATAAATATTAAAAGACCACTTAAAGTTTATTGTCTTTGAATTTTATGTTAAATTAAAAAAATACCCTAGATTAATTGATTTATTTTTCAACCTTTCTTTTGTTGAAAATAAGAGTACCCATTTTTTTTGTTTTCCTTATTAGAGAATGTTTTCTTTTATAGGATGAAATAAGAACATTTGTTAATTTATACAAAACTATTCTGGATATCTATCATAAGAGCTAAAATGAAAAGTACACATTCTATTGCATTCTAATACTAGATTTTTGTCAAAATCATGAATACCCTGTCTATTTTTTTTCCTTAATAATCCCAAAAGGACCATTATCCATTCAAAGGACATTGGGAATTCAGGTAGATACATGCGAGCTAAGTTCTTCTTATGATCACTTTTTACAACATTTTTTTGAAGATAGGAGAACTAACAATCTCTTTGGGAATATCATTTTTTTATCATCGTCTGTCGTAAACAGAAGTTGTGCCCCAAAAAGCTCAAAATAGAGGAGAAGGGGCAGCCAACATAATTATGCATTTTTTATTTTTTATTTTTTCTACCATACATTATATTTCTTTTTAACTAAAGCTTTGATTCATTTCATTTGGATTTGTTCTAAAAACGTTGTGGGCAATCTTACTTTTTGGGCACTTAGAGCATCTTTTTGAATATAATAATGTGTAGAATTCATTTATGAATGTAATTTCTACAAAAAATAAAATAAAATAGCTCCACGTAGTATAGTTTTTGTGCTAGAATAATCTCACCATTACAATTACTGAAATTCACTTTGATATAATGGACATCAAAAATCCATATTATCTTCTACCTACTTGGCTACTTGTATTTAACAATTTTTTAATAACAAAAATAATTTTTATTTTATCTTCTTTTTCTTGGTAGACTCTCAATTCAATTCTCCCCTATAAAATATAAAGATTTAAAGGTCAAAACTTTGTAGTGCATGAAATTAAAGTGCATAATGTTCAAATTCAGAAAACTTAGTCCCACAATATGCTAGAGAACTACCTCATATGTAGTTCAAACGAAAATATCTTGCAATTCATGCGATTTGAAATTCTTAAATGTTTTCCACACATTGTCATACGACTTATATGTAAGATCCTCCGCTTAGATATGAAAAAAAGAAGAAAATTCCAACTTTTTGGTAGTCTTTGCTATAGAATTGGCAGTTTTAGTTGCTTTTGGCAGGAAAATAGCCTTATTTGTTTACGGGTTTAGAATAATGAAATTTATGAGCAAAAGATACTCATTTGTATTTCTTATTATGTTTTTTATTTT
The DNA here is from genome assembly GCA_963969595.1 of Neckera pumila. Lineage (NCBI taxonomy): Eukaryota > Viridiplantae > Streptophyta > Bryopsida > Hypnales > Neckeraceae > Neckera > Neckera pumila. The sequence continues at coordinate 7,915,055 of OZ018418.1, forward strand.
CTTCCTAAAATCCTAAACCGTCATTCATTTATTGATAGTTGAAGTAAAATTTACAATATGAAAAGGGAAACACCTGTTTTCTTTTGTTTATAGATTTTGATATAAATATCTTTAAGAATGACAACCTTCTTTATATTTTTTCTTTATGCCCAAAAGGACTTTCTCTCTTAGGTTATTATGCTTCCAATATTTAAATAAAAAAAAACACTTATTACTTTTTTAAATAATTGTAGACAATTTCCGACTTCCCATGCATATAAAAGGAAATGCACTCACTTAGTCATTTCCTTTCATTATTAAGTTATTATTTTCCAATTTTTTTAAAAATAAAATGCTATTACTAATTTGCTATTTATTTTTTTTGGAGGTTCCAATTCTTTTTTTTCAAACAATGAACACCCTTTAATAGTATTTTCAAAAGAATGAACACCCTTCAAACAATGAACACCCAATTTTTAATAGTATTTCCAAATTTTGTTGGAAGAAAGGAAAGGCCTTAACCCTCTCCCATTTTTAGATTTGTGAATAAGTATTTCTTGTATAGTTGTATTAGAAGAGCACCCATTTTGTTTCACTATTATCAGTATAATGTTTGATTGAATTTTTTTTGGAAGGCAAATTGTCTTTATTGTTTTCTTTTATGAATGAATGTTATTTATTCATACATCAAAACCAGTCATTTCCATTTAGTACTATCCAAATCTTTTTCGTTTAATAAGAATAAGAACCCTTGTGGATTTTTTATTTGTGAAGGGTAATTTATTAAATAAGCAGAAGAGCACTGATTTTCTTTCATTATTATGTTCTTCTATTTATTTTAGAAGAATTGTATTCCTCTTCATTGTCTTTCTTCATGTATGAATTATTTTAATAAGAAAGACTTCTATTTTCTAAAGTGATTCAATTTCCCACGCATTTTATTGCATTATTATGTTTCTATATTTATTAATTTTCTTAAAGAATTGTGGAGACTTTGCTTCTTAAAAAGAATAACACGTAATTTATCCCATTATTACGTTCCAATATATATATTTTTGAAATAAAATCCTTTCATTTTTTGGACCATTTCCTCTTTCTTGTAAAAGAAATCAAGAATGGGAAGAACATGCATTGTTTACTTAGTTTGGCTTCACGTCTTGAAAGTTAATTTCTATATAACTACATGGGATGATGGGATGATGGAAATATAACTATATGGGATGATGGAAATTAAAAAGCCCTTCCTTCTGTTATTATTAGTCTATTATAATTGATAATTTCTGGAAAATAAATAAGAACACCAATTTCTTTCTTGACAAATATATTACCGCACAAATGCACAATCATGTGAAGCAATAAAGGTAGTATTCATTACACAAAATCAAGGCATTATAAATTATTATATAATATCAAAGCATTATAAAACTGCTTTGCATAAATACAAAATTGAAATACAAAGCTGTAGACGTAGAATGAAAAAGGAATACTAAAGCACTGCATACTACTTGACTAGGCGAGCATGGATATTATATGACCCTATATTATTAAGCCACTTTGGATTTCTGTCATTACGCAAAACTAATCTGCAAGTGAACAATTGTAGGAACACGCAATATCAATATTTAGAAATCCGGATTAGTTTAGGATCAATTCCGTAAATATTTTCAAAAATTTATAGTAGTGAAGCCGGAAACGGAACATTTAGTAGAAACTAGGTAGTCAGGAAGTCCTGGCTTACAAAAACTTGTAGAATAGGTAAGAAACGGACTTTTGCCGGAATCCGGAAATCGGAAAGGGATTCAGATTCAGGCAACCTACGAACTAGGGGTCCGGCCTATGAAAACTAGGAATCTGTTTGCAGTGGCGGTGCATTAAACTGCCAAACCAACGAGTGTCAGTCACTGGCCGGGTACTTAAGCAGATGGGCCTTTCGTTTTTTCTCCCTCTTTCTTCCGCTCGAGGAGGTGTGTGTGCCTGCAAGTTTTGGAGCGCATTTTTTTTAGAAGAGTGAAAGAGTGGTGAGTTAGGCCGGATAGGGAGAGAAGGAAAGGAGGGTGCCGATTGCACCGGATTGTAGGTCAAGAAGATGGCGGAATCATCGGCGCAGGGGCAGAAGACTATTCCTTCTGTCAAGCTCCTGTACACAGTCATTCCGTCGGACTCTGCTGAGTGCTTAGAGTTAGAGGAAGATCTCTTCAAACTAGGGTGTATCAGGTTCATCCGACACCCCTGGACAGTTAGGAGTGAAGATTTTCCTCGTGAGCTGGTTATGAGGATGCCAAATCAGTTCGAGCCGACGCCAAGCGATCGGTGGGCCTCTTGGACGGAAGGGATGTGGGCGGAAACTTACGGGTTGAAGCAGTCCGGATCCGGAAATGCGACCCGGACGGATAAGTTTTATGAAGGGAAGTTCAAGAAACCGCCGCACCACAAGGAGGGTTTCACTGTTAGTGACTGTATCGATGAGCGCCATAGGCGATTACTGAATTTCTTGATTCCCATCGTGTATCCGGAAAAGCCAACCAGGGTTACGGTTACGGTGGCGAATACGATTTTTGGAGCAATCGAAGGTCGGGTCGTGAACTGGACGACCATAATCCATCAGAAGTTCAAGAAGATGGCGGTGGCTATCAACAAGGCCAAGCAGAGTCCGCTCAGTACTTACTTGTTCCACATATATCATCATTTTGATTTCATGACCTCGCAGGAACAAGTTGCCTATGAGACCGGAATGCAGATCCTGAAGTACGGATTCACGGAAGAGTTGAAGCTGATGGGAGAAGCGGCACTAGAAGAAGAAGAAGAAGAAGAGGAGGATCCGGAATCGAAGCCGCTGGAGAAGAAGAAGTGACAGAAGACAATCAATCCAAACGCACAAAGAACGAGTCTGGACGTGCCGGAACCGAATCCATACCTGACCCAGCCATCACCGGAACCTTCCGATGTATCCGACTTCTATGAGGCCGGAACCAGATGGATGGTGCAGTGCCGGAAGATGCACGCCGAAATGGCAAAGGTGATCACGGGCGTCGCCAGGGAGTTAAATGTTGAGACGGATCAGATCTTCAACGAAATCCGGAAGAGACCTGATCCGGCACTACTCCAAGAGAAGGACAAGCAGATCGAGTTGCTTAAGGTGGAACGGGATCACTACAAAAACAAGTTCTACTGGACGGAGGGGCAGTCACTCTCAATCCAGAAGGAGGAGACGGATGCCCTGAAGCTAGTCAGGGATTTGAAGGTGTTGGTAGAAGAACCGGAACATCAGATTATCCGGTCCGCACTTTACACAAAGAAACTTGAGAACAACGGCATTGTTACGGGATCCAGAGTGCTGCAAGTCCTGGTCAATTACGAGGCCAAGATGAAAAGCGTTTTGGACGATATGAGGCAGCTGCTGGGTCATCTGGATGTGGCCAAGGACGACTTTGGGCTATTTTCGGATATCTTCATGGAATCCCCAGGCAAACACAGAGCCGGAACTTCCGGGACACAAGAGGATCCAGGCCTGAAGTCCCTGTTTAAAATGCCTAAGGTGCCTTCCTCGAGTCATTTCCCGAAGTGGGGCACGATAAATACTTTTGCCCCTTCCTCACAATCTCCGACGGGATCTGGAAAGGCTGGGCAGAGGTTGCCGATCTGGAGAGATCTGTTAGAAGGTTTGGAGACGATCAATCCGGCAAGAGAACACCCGGAGAGATTCCCTCATATGTCGGAATAGTCACCAGCACAAGGTACACAATTGATTGACTTAGGAGATCCGGCTCCAGAGACGAGACCGAAACCCAGGCCGAAAACCCGGCTGAACAAGAAGACGGAAATAGTAGAGGCCGAAATCTTGGATCCGGATGAAGAACTCGAGATGGTGGAACCTGAGAGGCAACTGAAACTCCGGAAGTCTGAGAAGCGGAAACCGGAAAGCAAGAAGCCGGTGAAGCAATAGATTGAAGATTCCAAGTCTGGTGAGTTCGAGTCAGGCTTAGAATCTAAGGAAGATACGGAGGAGGAGGAGATGTCTCCTACGACCCGTTAGAATCCGCCTCAAGCCGCCAAAATGACGCCAGTGAAGAGTTCTGGTAAGCCGACAGCCAAACATGGAGCCAGGAGTTCAAAGAAATCTCGGGTGGCCAACTAGTTAGAAGGGGACTACTTGTAGAGGTGGATTAGGATTTAGATAGTTTTGTTCCGGAAGCGGATTCCAAGCATGGGCCCAGTTTCCGGAAACTTAGGGATAAGGACTTCCCGGTTTATCTGGGATTTTCTTGGTGTGTGTGTGAGGTTGCCCCGGTTTGTGGGGAGCCCTTTTCGCTTTTAGGATGTTGACTTTGGCTTTGTTTTGGGTTTTTAAGGGCGGGCAAGTTAGTTGCCCCTCATTCCCTCCTAGTTGATATTCAATTGTATTTCATTCCCTTTTCAAAATCTGAGCCCTCGGGTATGCATTTTGGCTCTATCAATGTATCCGGATTGTGTTGATCTGTGGTCTGGATGTTGGAAAGAAAAGACAGGTGAGGAGGAATCCGGATTTAGGAGAATACGGTCTGAGTCAAGAGTGTGCTATTGTAATGTTGTTGGATTGTTGACTTAGGAGTTGCACACAGTGTCTTTAAACTACCAGAAGAGTAGTCCGGATCACAGAGTAGCGGGGAAGCAAGTCCGTTTGTCAATCCGTGCGGAGGTAAGCGCCCGCACAAGGAAGCCTCCACCTGTCCGGAAGATTTGCCAACCTCAAGATTCATCTAACATCTAGAAAGATCACACCCCTATATTTATTCTGGACTCTGAGATCTGTCGTTGTAATAGGGGAGAGTGAAGTATTTCTGAGTGACCAGCTGTCCGGAGTCACCATCCGGGAGTTGTGAGGATCCAGATCTTTTTGTCTTGCTGCAACCTTTTGAATACTCGGGTGTTGTTATTTGTGTTTGTTAGAATTGTAGGAGAACAAGAGTGGTGAAGTCCCTACCCCCTCAAAAGATCAACTAGTGGACCCTCTGAAGGTAAAACAGAGGTATTGAAAACCGGATTGGAAAAAGAGACGTAAACCGGATTCCGGATAGTTTATGGTCCGGATTGTGAAAGTATCCGAAAAATGTTGAGTACGTGAGAAGAAAGAACAAAAGAAAAGCTGGATAGCTAGAATCTGCTACATAGAATCCGGAAATTCCCTGGGACAATATTTCGTGTTATCTTGGCACATTTTTGTGTTAAGGATACTTATGCCTAGATTGCACGTACGACAACGATTCTTGCAAATATTTAGTTGATAACAATTTCATTGTTTATTGAACTGCTTCCTTTGCCACATTTGTAATTGGATGACTCTCCAACTCTAAGCTTGCGCTTTGCACGAGTTTGTGATGCTGGTCCATTCGTGTTCAAGATGTATTCCAAGACATTGGAGTCCTTCAGAGCTTGGAGGGTTCTTGTTGTTTGCGGAAAGTGTACTTCCAAAAGATAGTTGAGTGCTTAACTTTGGTAGTAAGGTCCATATGTAGAGTCCAGGTAAGCCATACTAGTCAAGTCTTTGAGGGAGGCATTCTCATCTTGATTGGCCACCCTCTTCCCGTCTCAATTCCATCGATGACCTTGCAGATGAGGACCCCACTTCAAAGTTGCAAAACCTTTATCAAAATAACCTCCGAGGCATTGGAAGAAGAATGACCTCTTCCCTTCATGTTGTGGACCTGCTCCCATCAACCTCAATGCAACTGCTGCAATTTTTATGGTTGTGGGAATATGGAAACTTCAAATAGATAAGAAATAGAATAAAATTGGGTTAGAGTAGTCTAAATTTTTTGAATTTGTTATTAGTATCTAGGAATCCTGGTCAGCTACAAAACAATTTGAAATTAGCTGATACCTGGATTACTAGAATTGCTAAACCGGATATGTTATTTGGTAAGTGACAGAACTAGGAAGACAGATCCGGATCCTGAAAGCCTACTACCTAGCCTTTCGGCCTAGAACCTCTAGGTTATTGTTATGGGAACAGTAGCAAATCCGTTCCCTTGGGGAACTGTCAGCCGATTATCGTGTACTTAAGGGCTCTTTTCTCTCATTCTCATCTCTCTCTTTCTTTGCGGACTTGTAGTGTGCGCTTAGTGAGTGAAAGTGTAGTGAGTTAGGACCGTTTTAGGGAGGAATTGGTGAGGTCGGTGCCGATTGCACCAGATTAGTTGAGTCGGTGAACTATGGCAGGGCCGGCCCAAATGCCCTGTCCGTCAATTCCTAAGAGCCCAAATATATGGAAACAGCTAGAGGAGGACTTAGAGGCGATCGGATGCGTCGGGTTGTTGTAGTGACCCTGGAGTTTAAAGAGTGACAAGATAATTGTGGAAATTGTAGAAAAAAGTTCCAAATAGGTATCAGTTGACGGTGAGAGGCCAACCCAAGCTTTGGACAGAGGATGTGTGGGCGGAGGTGTATTCGTTCCAAAAGACCGATTTGGATTAGCTTCTCAGAATGATAAGACCGGGCAGAGTAAGTTCCGGGGTTCGGCGCATTCCAAGGAAGGATACAGTATTCACGACTATATCAAAGATAGGCATAGCCAAATGTTGGAGCTCTTGATTCCAATTATGTATCTGGAAAAGCCAACCCGGGTTATAGCCACGATCGCGAGTACCATTTCTGGAGCAATGGAGGGGAGATCCGTGAACTGGGGGAGACTCATCGCGGATGTAAGTTAGTTGCGCGTACCACTGCCAATAAAGCTACCCCACTCAGCCCGTATCTGTTCCACCTCTACCATCAGAAGGAAGTTTTGAGTGATCCGGAGCTACAAGCATACGTCCATAGGGAAGAGGTCTTGAAGTGCAGATTTATGGATGAAGTCCAACCGAAGAAGCACACTCAAGCCGAATCCAAAGAGGAAGAATCGGAGCAGCTGCCCTTGCAGCACAAGCCGATCAAGAGACAGAAGTCAACGGATTGGGCTGTGTGAGGCAAGTTGGTTATACCGGATGAAGAAGAGCAATCCGATAATCCGGAAAACGAGAAGATGAAGGAATTCTGGGGACGCAGACTTCATTGGATCAACCAGTGCCGGTTTATCCACAATAAGATGTCAAAATATATCATCGGAACCATGTTGCTATTGGGAGTGCAGCAACCGAAGCAAATAACAGGATGGATCCAAGGGCGCTGAGGGAGAAGGAGCTCTGGATCCAGAATTTGGAGTAGGACCAAACCGATCTTCAATCACGAGTGTCCCAATTGGAAGGGGAGCTGGATGTGGCAAGGACAAAAGAGGCAAACGCTACCAGCCTCGTCCGAAATCTGTCAACTTTGGTTGCACCACCGGCGGAGCAAGTGATAAGGGCCAGACTCTTCACCGACAAGCTGACGATGGAAGGTAATCTTTCCAAAACAAATGTACTGAAGGTAGTCATTGACTACCAAGCACGGATGGAGAAGGTGTTGAAGGAGATGTGACACCTGCAATGACAGCTGGATCTAAGTAAGGCCATGGATTTTGAAGGTTTTCCGGATGCCATGGATGCCCAGAACTACCTGCAGACTCTAGCCAAGGAGGTAGTACCGGATTAGGTTCCTGTTAGAGGACAGGAGATGACAATAGACGACTCCAGTATACCCCCGTTGGTAGGAAAGGAGGGAACAAGAACATCCGTTCTGGTGAAGACGGAATCACTGATTGTGATAGCGCCAGAAGCATCGACTCTGAAAAAGGCAAGAGATTCCATGCCAGGAACAAAGATCATCTTCTACCCGGATACTATGCTAGCCCGGCCAATTGGATCCGCACTTTTTTTGACACCGAAGTTGGTTGTCCATCGTAACTTGGGTGAGTATTTGGGTGTTATCACAAATCCGGCTCGGACCCATCCGGCTAGCTTTGTGCACATGAAGCAGGCTTTTCCGCCCAAGGCAAAGTCATCCCGGGTAGATATCTCGAACGACAAAGAAGAAGAATGTGAGATTGGAGGGGAGTCGGAGGACGAAGCCACTCCACCTCAAGGGTGCCAAATCATAACCCGGGCGCAGACCAAGAACACGCCGAAAAAATCACCACCAACCAAAGCAGGGAGCAGTGTGAAGAAATCAAGGAGGAAATAGTTAGTTTGTTAGTTTTTTGTGTGTGATTTTTGAATTTGTTCCGCCTCGAGTTTTTCGAAGGTGGACCCGGTTTTGGATTTCTAGGAGGCCATTCGCCTAGATTTTCCGGTTATCTCGGAAGCTAATTTGATTGGTCACCCTGATTTTGGGATGAACCCTTTTTGCTTTTTGCGCTTTTTGTTTGAGTTTTAAAGGCAGGGCAAGCTTGTTGCCCTTTCATTCCCTCCTAGCCCATTAGAGTGCATTTATTTATGTTCTTTTGCTTTCTTTAATTTGAGACCACTTAGTGGGCTTTTCTAATTCCGGCGACGTGCGCGAATGTATTGGATTGTTCTTGAAGAGTGTTGAGGTGTGAGGGAGACGGGTGAAGGGAGTCCAAATTTGAGGCAACCGGGTTTGATCAATAGGAGTACGCTTGTGTGAAGGGTCTGGACTTGTGAAAGAGGATTAGTGCATTGTGCTTTTAAATTGCTAGAATAGTAATTCGGAAGGAGTGGAGTGGATGCGAGTTCAGAACTCAAGAAGGATTTTTGTGCTGAGGTAAGCGACCGCCAGCAGAGAATTCCCCATCTCCGGACACTACAAGAAATTGGCCTAAAATACGATTGCAGAAGAATGACTTCCTGTCCAATGTGACTACAAAATGACTAGCGCTCTCTAATTGCACCGGCATCCACCTAACTACAGTGCCCAAGTCATTATGGAGTCGCAGATGGCGACTATGCAATGAAGGAAATAGTGATGGAGTTGTGAGAGACAATTTTCTGTCCACTGCACTGCAGACTGACAAACCGCCGCACGTTTCCCAAGATTGCAGCAGGGTATAGAACTACGACATGACTTCTAGTCACTTGTTGTGATTGTGTGCTACTTCAAGGCAACTTCATTGCGATTGAAAGGTCTATAGAGACAAAAACAAGGTAAAAGATAGTTGACATGTCAATTGTCTTCTCTTTTTCTTTATATAGGACACAGGGAAGTGAAGAAAGCAGGTTACAGGCTGAAATACTGATTGTCAAAGTAATACCTCTGTATTTTAAATCTCACATGGAGGCTTCATTATTTTTTCTATTTTTTACGGGCCCAAATAAAAATGTTTGTATCCTTCCTTATTTCTTATATTGATGTCTAATTCACGGTTTTTTACTTTTTTATTCCTTCCAATAAATTGTTGTCTTTTGTTGTCATTGTCTTTAATGATTTTTTGCTTTTTCTTTCTTTATTTTTTATTAATTCTTCCCCCCTTCTTTTTAAAACTTCTTCTATTTTTCTTTTAATTATTGTGGAACATTTCATTTTCTATAATTCCGACAAATTTTGCAGTCCTACATTTTGGGCTTCTGGCTTCCCAATTCTTATCTAACTTCCTTCACACCCAGCACTGCAGTTTTTTTTTCCTTTCCGTAAATTACTTTCAAGTGTTGTCATTGACTTTATTCACTTAATTTTTGCCTTGTCTTTCTTTGTTTTTTTATGAATTCCATTTTTTGGATGATGCTTAGGGTCAAAGGAGTTTCTTCTTTTGGTTTTCAATCTTTTTATTCTATCTTTTTACCCCTTTATTTTAAGAAGCATAGCCTTCAACATGTTAATATCCTTCATGAGCCAAAAGCTTCTCTTCCAGAGATTACTTAATCACCACCTTTAGAGAGGGATTGTTGTAGCTCACTAACCAAGTAGTCATCTTAACATCCACTCAAAAGTAGTTACCAAACACCGTGATGCACATGTACGTAGTAGCTCTTTGCAATGGCTTTTTCTAAGCAACCACCAGTCCATATCCTCCTAGTTCCTCCAATCTAGATTCAAATCTTGCACTATGGTTTGAAACCATTTTATTAGTGTAAGAATGTATGGCTTTGCATATTTTTCAATCTTCAACTCCTTGCGCAGCTGCACGTCTATTAGTGTATACAATTTCTATTTTAAAGCCTACCCTTGAAACCCAGTTATAAAAAATAACTAAAACAACATTCCTAGTATTGACCTTCTACAACACTAATTTAATAGGTGATAGATATGACTTCTAATTGACTAGACCTAATGAAGTGGAATTCGCATTATAGTATTGCATTAGTATAATGACTCAAAAATGACTATGTCACGTCTTTTGTGCTACTAGATTCATAAAATATGTTAAAAAAATGACAATAATATATCCTTTTCAATCCTTTTCTCAAAATTGTCTACAACTTTTGATTTGAGGCTCAAAATCTAAAACAGATTTCTGGAAATGAAAGTAAGATTGATTTCCCAAATTTTTTTAGTTCAAATTTTTTTGAGGAAAATTAATCTACTATGCCTAAATGGGGTCTAAAATGTTACTTGTAACACAATTCCTGCGTTTTACATATCCCACATGGTTTGTCTTGCCTCCTACCACCCCACTTGTATAAAGGGCTTATCATTCAATCTCTTTTTATTCATACATTAAGTGGCTTTAGAAGCCATGCAATATATATGCCACATATGGCGCATTATGTATGGTGTATGGTATACTGTATATGATGTGTTGTATATGGTATATATTGTATTGTTGTTGATCTTTGAATGTATTCATATGTGACTATAGAATGACTATTTCCCATGCAATTGTCCTTAATTTGACTTCCCTTTCTGTACACGTTATGGTAACTGCAAAATGACAAGGGAATGACTGGTGACGTTGATGATGACGTCACAAGAACCATAAAAAGGCATATCTTGTAAGTGACTGGAAAATGACTTGCCATGTGTCAGCTTCTGAGAGCTATGGCACAACTGCGGTACAACTTTTCAATGACTTTGGAACAACTTTTGACGTGGACGTCTACGTCAAATTTCTTGGGGTCAGACGTGACTCCTAAATGACTCGGGCACGACTACTGACGTGGCAATCCACGTCAAATTTATAGGGGGTCGCATATAACTTGAGAATGATTGCATAATGAGTGGGCATGTGGATGTTCACATCATATATTTTAAGGTGCAACCCTCCACGTGGTAGCACATAAGCCCTTTCCTTTGATTGCATTTCTTTATCACTTCACTTACACTCTTTGTCATCCATATCTACATCCAAGTTCCAAATGGATGGTGATAATAAGTCTCTAGTCATTTACACAAATGACTTGTCTACAATGACTCCAAGCCCCTAAGTAATTTTAGAGTCAAAAATGTCTACAATGACTTCTTTGCAGTCATTCTTTGCAGTCATTTTTGTACCCATTTTTTTGTAGTGGGAAGGCCTGTCAACTATCGGATCAGTCTAGATTCTAGAACATGCGCATCTCAACCGGTTCCAGGTGCTTTGATCTGTTGTTGTAGTGAAGGTGTTAGGGAGTCAATTTTGAGTGACCTGCTTTTTGGAAAGGCCTTCCGAGATGTTGTGAGGATTGCTGTCTTTCTCTTCCCTATTACAAAACCGAAAGTGGTTGTGTGTGGGTGTGCGTTTGAATGTAAGAGTTACGAGTGGTGAAGTCCCTATCCCTTCTGAAAGACCAATAGTGGACCCCCTGAGGGTAAAACAGGGGTATATAAAACCGGAGTGTGACTGGAAGTAACTGGAATCCGGACAAGGACAAATCCGGATTGGAATCCGGAAGAAAGAGTTATCCAAAAATAGAGCATAGACGTGTTTGCTTAGGTGTTTTTGGTGAGATCTGGACATCCTTAGTTTGCGATAACATAGTAGAATTCCTTGGGACAATATTTTGTGTTATCTTACCACATTTTTGTGTTAAAGATACTTACGCCTGGACTGCGCATACAACAGCGGGATCTGTCTCCCAGTTCAATTGGGAGCTCAAATTTTTAGGTTCTTGATCATGTAGCCTTTGTCGCCAATTCCAAAGCAAGTCTTGCCCCAGAGTTTAGAATCTGTCGTCGTGTTGAGACTGTGCTCTTAAGAAGGTGGCATGTAAGTCATCAAGTTGAATAAAGCACACAATCAATCATAGAATGGTGCTGAACATATCACGCAACATCGTCTAATCAAACATTGTGTGATGAGACATTGTGGATGGTACAGGTGTCTACAAGATCCAAGTGCCCACCCTCCTTTGGGGCCAAATGCGTCTAGATATATGGAGCATTTGATGTGGTCCAAGACAAAAGGTGCAATCTTTGGCCACAGGAGCTGTTGTTTTTTCTCTGTCAAATGGCTAGATCTTTGATTCTCATGGTCCCAACCCATTTCTTTCCAATTTACTATAGTCTTTCCAGACAACTCCAACATGGGCATGTCATTGGGAAACATGTTTTCGAGCAATGCCCAAGATGTGAGTCCGTTCTCCCGTTTCGATGCATTTGCAACAAAGTTTTTTGAATCTTTATCCAACTCTTGAGCAATTTGTTGTGATCTATCCACCGAAAGAATGCACACGACCTTCCAATGATTATATATGGCCACCAATTGTGCCAACTGCATGGTGAGCATATTGTTTTCCTCTTGAAGATCTAGTTTCTTCACGGATAGTACTGGATGTGGAATTGCAAGAAATGAAAGTGAATCCTGGGTCCCTTGGAGTTGATCACTCATATTAGCAGTATTGTCTTCCGTGATGGTAGCAAGAGGCACGTTCAAAAGAAGTGAAAAACGCTTGATACGCTTGGTAGGAGGTGAATGGTGAAGGACGTAGCTTGTGAGGTCCTCTACAACCTTGTCCAGTTGATGTGGATTATGCTCAACAAAGGCATCGTCCATGTCCGACAAAGTCAACGTCTCACGCTCCTTCTCTTGTAGGCGTTGCAATTCTTTGGACTGTTGAGAAATGATAGCATTTTTTTGATTGCAATCAGATCGCAGTTTTTGGATATCCGATTGCAGTGAAGCAATTGCTGTGTCTTTGGCCTTCAAGAGATCAAGGGCCTTACATAGAGCTATAATATTGTCAGCAACACTTACTTGTGACTGAGGAATGGGAGCACGGACAACTGCTTCCATAGGCGTGTTGTTGTTGGGGCCGAAATCAAAAACGTTGCTTGCACCCGATGGTGCCAACAATGGTTGCAAAACGGTTGTTGAAGGTGATGCAGGTCCAATTCGGTTGGTGGAACGCCACACCTTCGGGGGATGTTTTATTCTCCGTCCCCCTGATGATGAAGTAGCCTCGACATTTTGAATGTGAACCTCGGTGGACGTGATAGGTTGCTCTTTAACTTGTACTAATCTTGGAGCTTGCGTGCCATTGGAATCCTCATCCGGTTTTGATTCCTCAGTGTAAACTTTAAGCATTTCAGTGTTTCAATAATCACTAGGAATAGGGCCTAAACCACCTTTTGGGAATGTCAAGACCCCTTTTGGTATGACACCAACTTTAGGACGTACTACGTTAAGACTTTCTTTTATTGTGCACCAATCAACCTCTTTATTCAAGGCCACTTCAGCGTATGCTCCTTTGGCAATGAATAGAGGGACCTCATTCCTCTCTACAAAAGGGGTTTTTTAGAGGATCTGGTATAATTCCACGCATCTTTGAACAAAAGATGGACTTTTATAATACTTCAAGTTTGCCTTATTGGTGTGCCGATTGTGATGATGGCGCCATGCTGGAAAGAACTTTCTGATGTGGCACCATTCAATGTAATCTTCACAGATTTGCATTGTCCACAGCCCTTCCTCTTTGTTCTAGCCTTTAAAAGCGAGGTGATCCGCACTATTTAGCACGTGCCATCGCTTTTGGTGAGTGGTGCCTCTGTGCTTCCGGCCCTTATCTTTTACAGCCTTCCTGACAACACCAGGAGTGTTGTGTGAAGTTCCACCCTTACATATGCACGCTATTCTCCACGGAACTATCTAAATCCTGGAGGGGTTGAACGAGATTGTCGTGCAAATTGTACTATATAGAACAATAAAAATAAAAAGCAGCCCATCAATCATTGATTGTAGTCCATCACACTACACAAGCACTTGTCCTTCTCTAGCATCTTCACAACCTTGTTTATTCCAAAAAGGGCAGCTTTTGTGGCATATAGCGGTTGAGATTGATGACCTGCACACACTGGAGATCATAATGTTAACAATCAAATCACTATGTCATAGAACTGAGTCAAAGTACGGTGTTGGAGATTCTTCTTATAGAATCACGTGTTAACTGGTGGACAAATTATTTTATGTGCACAAACAGGAGTACACTCAACTCTCTCTAGTGACTCACCCTCTCATCCAACCACAATTCAAATCTCTTTTTGTCTTCAGAATTTGTTCCATTGTTAACAAGTTTGACCGGACTCCTTCTCCATGACCTGCTCTGCATCTATGTGACTGCATTCAGAAGCCTCTAAGTCCCCCCAATGTTGTGTCATTAGATAGACTTGGGTTTAATGCCTACATTTTGGTGGTAAAGGAATATATCAAAGTGGGACACAACTATATCATTATGTACCATATTTTGCATATATCTAGACCATCATATACTTAATTTATTGAAGGAAGTGCTCATCCAATCACACGATACTAGGCAAACAGTATGTATAGTATATACCGACTCATCCTGGCAAATCAAGTCTACCTTTAAAGTCTCTAAAAAATCCTGATGTCTAGGACTTGCCATTAACAGCTTACTTGGATGGAAACAAAGTGTCTTTGTAGAGTCTATTAGACCAAGGATTACTGCCTCCCCCCCAGCTTGCAAACAATTCCATCAACTGTACATGAATCATTCATTAATTTCAAAAATTGATTATGTAAAGATGTTCCTAATCAAGCCACACGTCCTCCTTGCACGTCAATTGATCATGATCTATTCATCACCTCAATGAGCGTAATGACATTGCTTTAATGTTTTTGGCAAGCCAAACCTTAGGTGTTTGATGTTCTAGGCTCATCAAAATTTTAGAAGGAGTACTTAGTGAATACAACCTGCACTTTGATATCCAGAAATAATACCGCATTTGCACACTCCATGGTATAATAGATGATTCCTGGATTTCCAGTAAAATTGAGAGAGTAATTTCCCTTGTCATCGTTTGGCATCTCTTTTATAACCTCTTCAGTGGGCATGTCTAGTTTAGTTGAATCCAGAGTGTTCGTGATTCCCCAATCGGAGCCTGTCATCCCCCCTTGAAGCTATACATAGTTAGCATCATTTTTGATAGAATCTTTTATCGACAATTACCTCCCAAGCTTCAATTACGTCTTCAATGTCCATGACAGTACTAAGCTGTACCTATTTTGAGTTTATTAGCATCTCTGCTAACCCACATTATATTAGCCACTCTAACTACCTCTGAACCTTCCAACTACTTGTAAATATTAATCATTAACAATGTGAATACACACATCAGCAAGAAGAACATCTTTGTGGAATTAGTCAATGCATGTTTTCAAAATGGTCCACAACCTACTGAGCAATTTTGGCTTCTACCCAAAGCTACAAAAAGTAGATTGTTGTAACATGCAACTACAGAAAATCCCATAGTCTCCAACCAAATATGGACATTGCAGAACTGGGGGTACCTTCATAAATGTTCCAAGCTGATCCAATTCCTGTTGAGCATAGCAACAATTGAAATCAGTGAATGACAAATAGTTCATGGAGTACTTAACACTTGCATGGTGGAGAGCATATTAAAGTGTAATAGAGCCACAATAAATGGATCATATACAGATTCATGGTTCAAAAATGATCAATTCAATTAATAATACGCTGGAACTCCAAATCAGAAATATGGGGCCACATTATACTTCATGAAAATCAAAGAAACTACATGTGAAAAGGCCAGAAAAAAAAAGAACTTCAAAAAATATAATAAAAATCTTCTTATAACCTTTTCAGAACATGCGGTTCCTTTAGAGAAGACTCATGTCTCAGCTGCAAGTATACCATTACCAAAGAGGCAAACTTTGGAAAGATTGGCCTCGTGGATGATTTTTGTGACAGAAGCATAATCACAAACAGTGTATTGACTAAAAGTGGAGGTGTAGAAGTAATGGTTGATGAGCTTCCCTGCGGAACCGCTGGAGGAGCGCTTTGTTGTCTTCTCAAATGGCATGGACCCATTGCTCTAGTTGTACACTACCCTACTAGGGTTTCACGTTTGCATTGAGGGCACTTCTTCTATTTGTACATCCATAATGGAATCACTTTGTCTCTGCCCTTCAAATCCTTCATGTTACTCCCCACAATCTCCACCAACCTAAAGCACCCAGAGAGCAACATCAGCACATCTTCAAATGAAAGCATACGTACACTCATTGACATGTGAATTTTAATCTGCATGCCTATTTAGAGTTTGATAAATGGAATTCAAAAAGTGCCTAGCTTATGCTGCTCCTTCATAGCCAAAAATACAAGGACATAATCTACCTGGGTCCTATAGCAACACACACTTCATAATCATCAGTAACATATGTTAACCCAACTGAATACCCCTTCAACTAATTCCAAAATTTACAAGCCTTTAGTGCACCTTCAGCAAAGATGGTCGAAACATCAGTCTACTAAGATAGGGAGTTTTCTTGTTGCAAACCCCAGTAAACCTTCACAGTCATAGATACTACACTCTTCAAATAAGAGTATAAGTCATTTGCACTATTGATAAGAAGATTTCATTTTCCCCCAAAATTGTCTGCATACATATTACATTCCAGCTCTACTTGAGAAGAATATTTGGAAAGATGTTCCCCAACTGAGAGCTCCATGTAATCAACTGTGAAAACTGGAAACACACAACAAAAACCATATCTATACCATTTCTCCAGTGTTAACTCCAACAATTATAGGGCATTACAAGGTTTTCTTCAAATTGACTCTGACTATGCATGCTATTTGGATTAATATACATGGGCTCCCTTACCTTTACCTTCAAATACCTTTATCTTCAAATACAACATATGAGTTTGACAAACTGCGCCATTCGTAATGTTTATGCGCACTTCTGTAGGCCAACCGGCGCAACGTCAACGTTCTCCACCATCAATGGCTTGTTGGGCTCGTACGCCACTACAGCTACACATCTCAAGTAAATCTTCCACCACAGCAAGATTACAACATAAACCAGTACCAATACCCAAAATTGCTATCCCTCCTTTTCAGTTTGTTTAGAGCCATTAAACCATTAATTCACCCATGTGAAATAGGAAGTGGCACATGCACAACGGGCAATTGCAAGCTAGGGTATACCAAAATCAGCAAAATTACAAAAATAAAAGTCCATTTCATTTTTTGCATATGATTTCTAAACTTATTGATTTTTTTTCTACAATTTCTTTGTAGTGTGGTAAAACAAAAGATGAAGAAATTGAATTGAAATTTCTTTTGTATATTTATTGAAAACACTTCAAAGATGACATTATTTTTTGGTTTATTTCAATGGACTGTGACAATCATTTCATAAAATTAATGGACTGTGACAGTCCTCAAGGAAAGACTAAATAGTCCATAACACTTAAATTATTAAAAATTTATTTAATTCATCTATAGAGTGTTGTAATATATTGAATATACAACATATAAATGGGTCCTTTTAATTAAAATCATACCATATGCTTTTTTAATCTTCAAAAATGAATGTAAATCTAAGAAAAAATGGACTGTAACAATCCTTTTTGGATCACCTTAGCTTGCAATTGCCGCATCACCAACAATTGTTACGCATTGATTCTGTGGCATTTTAGGATTTGGCCTTAAGCTCATGTCCTATTGCAAACCATAGTCAAAGTGACTCAAGGTTGTTGCAAAAGTCTCCACAAAAGATCCACTGCGTTCAAATCTATGCAAAAACTAAAGAAATCTCAAATATAAGGTATAGTTAATATAGACTTTGCAAATTGTAGTTCCAAACGATTGCAAATTTGTCAACACATTTAAAGTGGTATATTGATGCAAATCAAGCCTGTTGCAAAACTATTGCCATCGTAGCCTTTTGCAAAATTGCGACAACACCGAACCTACAGTGAATTTAAATGCAACCGTTTGAGAATCCACCTGACATACTAACATATCTAAGAGTACAAGAAAATTGACCTCAACAAGTGATCATCTATCCAATAGTAGCAGCAAACGAGTCCGTAACATTAGCCAAACTAAACTCCATAGCTAATCAAATGTTGTATGCCATACCTATGGGAAACTATCCTATGTAAGCCCCTACTAATCAACGTTGCTTTTCCTACTTCCTCCAGGATTTATAGATAGGAGCAACAAGTGGTGGAATATTGAAATGTTCTTAACCTAGTTTTACAATCTGTTTGGAGGAAAGATACTAGCTGACACAGGAGCAATTTCTTTCCGGACTCACCATGAATGAAATGGTTACTAATTATGTTTGCTAGCCTTTGCATCTGAAATTAAAAATTTTGTCCTTGAGTCACCATAGAGATTTAAAGGCTGTACAAATACATGAACCATGCATGCAGCCTATCTTTCCTAATGAGCAATCTCACTTGGAATTTGCCGTGCAATTTCATGTTCATGTTGCATGGGAAGCCATCCGGCACAACTTGCTTCGACAGCTGGAGTGGTTATTACCGTGTCCTGCAAGATACAACTCTTTCATCAATCTAGCACACAAACTGCAACTTAAATGATTAAGTGTTCTATACATGACATACCTAATCTTATGGCTTTCATTTATGGGCACCCATACATTAAATAAGGTCAGCAATGACCCTCTTAAATGGTAGTAAATAACAAGTCATCTGAAATCAAGCCACTTTCAAGCCAGCGTCCACAAACCTAGACCACATATTATCAAGTCCGTAGGAGGTTCTACATCTAAACACCTGCAATAGAGCTAACGAGAAGTGCCACAATAGTCTCCACTCACATCATTTCTTTGTTACTCAAAGGTAGACACTTCATCCTCCATAATCATAAAGCTCTTACAACATTCACATGGTCACTCAATTTTCCATGAGTGAAAAGCAAAAAAATTGGTTTTTGATCTACCAGCCAGATGCATCCTAAGTTTTTGTCAAGGGAAAAATAGACATTTCTTATGGAGATGCTTGTCACTCACAACAACTAATTGCCTTCAAAATTTAAAATAAATCGTAAAACTTTTGATGCTAATCAAAGAGAACATACGTAGACAACTCACGCTTAACTTGAACAATAGAAAAATGCTTCTACCCACCAAGAACTTGCGAAGGTGCAAAGACAAGAAGCTCCATTTTATGCTGCGTATTGTGAGGATTGCCCTGGACTTACCCAACGCAGTCATCTACTTGTGCATATAGTGGAAGCTCCTCTACTATTCCATCGTTCACTGTATATTCACATTTTAACGTCCAAACATAAAATGGTACATTATGAATATTAAAATATTGCAATATTACATAAACTACCCAATATCCTCTACATGTCAAAGTTCTTTCAAAATCAGACACAACCATCAAAATTAGGATTTCTTATGTGTGCATCTAAAACTGATATAAAAAAGCAACCACTTTCCTCCAAAGGAAACTTTGCAGACATATCAATATAACAAAATTAGTGATGTCTAAGGGAGCCCACCGTATTAAGCAAGCAAAGAATGCACAATTGCCTTGAGGAATATTGGATTCATTTGCTAGTAGCACCGTGACAACCAATAAGACTACTAGCTTAAGTGGCACCAACTAGAAGGCAAAAGGACACAGTAGTACCCCTAGGCGCAATTTCTGCACAAGTTTGTCTCATTCATCATCTTCAAAAGACTCCCCAACCTCCCGGTCAAATAACAGGGACACTTCTTCCATCCCCTTCTCGAAAAAATGTCATCAATTTTGGTGTCCCTACTTGTAGGAAGAGGGTCAGGGTGGGTCTTTAGAATAATTGATGCGGCAATAAGTCCTTTGAAGTCATTGTCATTTCCCATTCTAAAAATCTCAGCCTCTTCTTTGTTGTCCATCTCATTGTCTATCCAACGACCCCTCACCTCAACTCGGAGGACTACTTTCCAACCGGGCTCATCCTCATCATTTGAAAAGAACATTTGATCACAATTCCTTGGAAACGCAAAGGATTCATAACCAAATGGCACAAGTGAGTTGATATTTGCCATGGTGAATCCCCACTTGTGTTTCTTCACTGTATTATTTCTCCCCCTATAGTTGGCTTTTATCCAATCACAAACAAGAAGCACCCTGCATTGACGTCCATAGTTGAGTTCCACAATCTCTAGAATTTGACCTATGTACATGTACTGCGGCATGAATTGGATTTTGATCTCCCCTTTTTTATCGACACGATCTATAAAATACGGTGGCAACCCCTGGGTCTTATATTTTGAAGCTCTTCTCAGCACTTTTCACTCAAAAGTGATAACCATAGGAAAACATACTTCGAAATCTTTGTGCTTGTAGAGAGTGTGGTCTTGAGGAGTCCTCTACATCTTTTGGAACAACGTCTCCTCTCTCTTTAGCATCTTCAATATCTTTTTTCAGCCACTTAGAAATTGGCGGTAGTTCCTGCAAACTAGTAGGGTAAGGCACCAATCTTGTCCCGATCCTTCTTGGATGCATGTTTTGAAATTGTTCTTGTGCTGCTCCTTGCTCAACACACAAAACTTCATACCTCCTGTAGCATATTCAACATTTCAATGTTAGTCTTGGTAGATAAGAAAAACTCATAAAACTACTTGCACTATTTCAAAACTTCATACTCTTCACTAACATGTCCCGTTTGGCACACTAAGACATTCAACTGCATCACTCTTCCTTTACAATTGCGGTCCTCATTATACAATGCTGAAAAATCTCAATGCCAATGTGGTAGTTGTCCACGTTACTCAATGACCAACAAATTCTAAGCAATAATGCAACATGTATCCTTGAAGAAGACAACATCAATTTATTTTGTTGAAAAGTTACTCTCAATATGTCTACAAGTGCATTGCATTGTCCAATACAAAATCATGCATTGCATCCCTAAAATCTTTTGAAAGTTCTCAAGGTTTTCCTTTGCCTTCCAAAATCTTGTCCACCATTGTTGGCTCCTCGTTGTCGTCCCAAACTCTCTATGTAGTAATGCTATACTCTAACATATATTCCATTATGAATCCTAAAGCTTGTTCAACTTGGTAACCCTGGGGAATGCTGCCCTCTAGTTTTGCAAGGTTCCTCACGAATCCTTTCAATGTTTTGAAATAATGCTCGTATAGGTACATCCACCTAGTGTGGACAGGTTCACACAAGAAAACTTCTTCTACTATATAATTAGGCAAATGTGCCATGATATCAAAAAAAGAAGGTAGGAACTCTTTTTCTAACAAACACATTGTCTCCGCGCAATCTGCTTTGAGTTGACCTCAGTCCTCACCGTTTATTGTCTTTGCGCAATTCTTTTGAAACACTCAGCTCAAGCAAATCACAACCCTAGCAAAAGACCTGTTACAAATCCTACAAAAATATAAAGGCAATATTTGTTGCAACAAGACATGGAAGTCATGTGCCTTCAAGTCTGACAATTTTCCTTTGCTTATTTTTGTATTTTTGCAAAGGACCAACGTAATGAGTTGGTCTTCTCAGGAACTTCAACACTTTGAGCACCTTTGCTTTGTCTTTTGGGGATAAAACATATGTTGCATCTGGCATGTATAGTCTGTCACGGTTTGGGCCAACTTGTTGTAAATGGAGATGCGGTTGAATGTTTTGTGTCTCCATGTCTGCTCGAATTGCTGGGTTGTCTTTTTCACCAAATGCTGTCTTCGCAATGTTCTCTGCTATGTTCTTTTCACAGTGCATCACATTGAGTAGATGGCGCATAGGAAGAAACTGCAAAGACATTTCAACAACCACTTGGGATTACTTTCTGCACTACAACTAACAATTCTTTCCTGCACAACCACTATGTAATTGCAAGTGAAAGTTCCCACACATTACAGAGAAAATGACATGGAAATCAAAATTACCCACATGTACTCATATGCATACCATGAAGGAGTAAATCATGAACACTAACATCACATTAATTCCTTCAAACACAATAAGAAATTCCTTGCTCTATATTCAGAATCAAATTCTAAGGATGGTATTCAAATAGTGATGAAATATTTATATCAATATTTATACATCACGCATGAACAGCTTACATTCATTATTTCCAATGCATTCCAAAATCCCTTAGTGCACTTTTAACAATGAATTTCAAATGATGGCTTTGTCACTTTGGAAAAAAATAGACCGGGAAAAAACATCCAAGAAAGCACATTAGCCTATCATGACGGAGTTACTCATGCACAAAGTTAGCGGACATTTCAAGCCTACTACATAAAGCACCGGGAAAAACACTTAGAAATTCCCACACTCCTTCCACACTAGTATAAACAAAAATATTGTTAACATGGCGGGATTTCTCAGACTTGGCAATTTTACATTTACATTGGATGGTGTGAAATCTATACCATTCCTTGACTTTAGAGCTAACTAAGAAAATTAATGGGAAAATGGGTTACAAAATACAACAATTTTAATCTCATTTCACATACTGCTGGTATTGCAAGACTTTGGCATTTCAAACACTGAAAAGTAAAAAATACCAGACCTACTTCTGAGACTTTCATAAACACTTCTAGCAATATAATCAAATCTCTGCCACTTTTTGCCAATTCAGCAAAATAGATGACAAGTATAGATTTACAAGTCATGCAACTCTCTTGAAAGGTGCCATAATAGTGGATATATTGTGAAGCGCATGAAGTAACAATAACAAGAATTCTATGTAATAGATAAAACCCCAACCTTGCTAAACTGGCATAGTTGAAAAGGCTCATTACATACGTTTATTCCTAAAATTTCAATAAGCTTCAATACTCTATAATTATCAAGTGATTCTTAAACCTTATATTGATCCTTTTTTCTACAAAACCTTGCAGACTACGAATGATCTTACTGTCATGCATCTGTCACCTATTACTTCAAACTTCTAAACATTTATTGCAGAACACTGTCATATAATTTCATTAACTCCTAAAGGATTGAGGCCCTTTTTCTGCCAAAAAAGACTCAAAATTGCCATCTCTATAGCAAAAAGTAAAAAATTTTGAAAAATGTTTTTTTTTCACGTCTAACCATAGGATCTTACACCAAACTAGTATGAGAGTGTGTGGAAAAAATTTCAGAATTTTTGATCGCACAGATTGCAAGATATTTGTGTTTCAAGTGAAAAAAACAAGTTTTTCAGTACATTGCGGGACTAGATTTTTTGACTTTGAACATTTTTAACTTAAAATTTTTGCACTACAGAGTTCTGAGCTTTAAATCTTTGAAGTGGAGAATTGAGTTGAGAGTCTAGGAAAAAAAAACAAAGTTCAAAAAAACTTAATTATCATTCTTTAAAAAATTGTTAAGTAGAAGTAGATACAAGATAGAAGGAAAATCTAAAATATTCATATATTTTAGATGGATTTAAAATGCACTAATCCCAATGGTGAGATTGTTCTATCAAGTAATATAAATCGTGATAAAAAAGAAAATTCGAAAAACTTGGAAAATTGCATTTAGGAATGCATCCTATAAGTTATTTTTTTCTAAAAGATGCTCTAATTGCCCGAAAAACAAGAATGTCCATAACTTTCTCATATCAAATCCAAATGAAATGAATCAAAGCTTTCCAAATAGACAAAAATATAATCTATGAGAAAGAAATATTAAAGAAAAAATTCCAATTTTTGTCCATTTTTTTTTGCTACCCGTGCTGCCTGCCGTCCCCTGCTTTGAGCTTATTTGGTCATAACTTTTGTTCCTGGGCACCGATTGTGAAAAAAATTATATTCTCACAAAGATAATCAGCTTTCCTACCTCCAAAAAAAGTTTCAAAAAATCAGGAGAAAATTTCAGCCCATAGGTACCTGCCTGAAAACGCATTTGTCCCCAAACGGACAATGGTCCTTTAGGGGTTAAACAAGTTTTGGGATTAACCAACGCTCAATTAGTGCTCAAAAATTTATAATCATGGCAGAGAAAAAAGTACAACCATGCAATGCTCTACTTAGGGAACTCCTATATGGGAACCTACGGATGAACCTTCACTGCAAAACCTCAATTTTGGCCATGCTACCTTATCAATATGTTGTATTGTTCTCTGACTTTGTGAGAATGGAACAAAGTGGGTGTAATTAGAGTTCCTATTTTTAATTAATAAGTATTAATAAAAGAAGAAATTGAAGCCAGCTACACTAGAAATGCTTACTCATGTTTGTAGCAATGGCATCTTTTATGATAAGGAATTCACTTCAACAATTCTTATTTTTGCAACTTCCCTGAGCTCTTTGTGTTATGTGACTACTACCGCAGAGCATTGCTAGGAAGCAAGCGGGAAGCGGTGAGCGTGAAATAGTGAGTAGTGAGCGTAGATTATGAAGGAAGAATTAAAAAAAAAATTATTTTGGAATTTTTTGGGATGAAGGTGGGTTAGATTTTGAATGAAAGAGACTGAAATTCTAGAAATTATTTGGAAAAATTCCCCTAAAGTTCAGTGGATGTGGACAAACTCTTAGATTAAATGGTAAGAGTGAGAAAAACATTTGGATGGAAAAAGTGGATGAAAGTAGATGAAATATTGGATGAAAAGTGATGAAAGATTGGATGAAATTTTAGACGACAATAGATGAAATACTTTGTGAAAGAAGAGGAAATATTAGATTAAAGGTTAAGAAAATATTGAATTGATTCATAGATGAAATACTACATGAAAATAGACAAAATATATACTTCTTAGATCTTAGAATTTTAACCTCTTGGATGAATTTGGGATAGGTTCATTTGGTGGTTCTTAAAGCTCTATTTTATTTTTGGCCTACTCACTACTTAGAAGTAGGGAATTTAAAGTTCCATTTTTTTTTTGGCCTACTAAATAGTACTCCTCATAACTTAAAAGGTTCAAATGTTTTGTGTATGTATCATGAAAAAATTAAATAAAATATCTTGGATGAAAAATACATGAAGTACTTCATGAAAATATTAGAAATAATAGATGCAAGTACATATAATATTGGATGAAAGCATATGATTTACTAGATGAAAGTAGATGAATTACTAGATGAAAGTAGATGGATAATTAGATGAAAATAGATGGAGAACTGGATGAAAGTAGATGGAGAATTGGATGAAAGTAGATGGAATATTGGATGAAAGTAGATGAAATATTGGATGGAAGTAGATGAAAAGATGGATGGAAGTAGATGAAAAGATGGATGAAGGTAGAAGAAATATAGGATGACAGTTGATGAAATTTTGGATGAAAAGTACATGGGATATTGGATGAAAGTATATGAAATACTGAGAACCAAAGTAGATGGTCTACTACATGAAAGAAGAGGACATTTTGGATGAAAAGTAGATAAATAACTGCAAAATCCAATAGGAATTCTGACATTCTAAAGAAAACAAGGTCAGAACACTATGAAGATATAAAAATGAGTGACACAATTACAAAAATGAATATTTGTAGAAGGTGGGACCTATTACCGTGGGAATAGGGGACTTGTGACCGCGGTTTAGGGTCACTTTGTCTGCACAGATCAGTCAAACTGAAATGTACCTATTACAGTGAAAATGTAGAGCACCATGGAGATAGACCTTTGCGCACGTCATAGGTTTAGAATAAAATTGAAATTCATACAACACATCACTTGTCCCGTTGGCTGGCCTGTAGGTTCAAGGGGTTGGCACAATGCCAAATACTAAAATAATTTAACACATAATACATATCACTTCGTAGAGTGGAGCATTATGCACAATACATGGATGCTAGAAATAGTTTCTGAAGGGATAGGACCCTGTCTAATAAAATGTAAGTAGTGGCCCTTTTAGTCTTAGTATATATTTCAACTCAACAAACATAAACAAGTTCTCAAATGCAAGAAGGCAAGCTAATTTTATACCAAATGATTCAAAACCCCGCTAAAAAGCACTTGCTTCACTTCATTGAAGTTGAAGCTCGGCGCATGAATGAAAGCTTCTGCTGCTAACTCCAGATTGCAGATCATACTGAAAATAAAATAAAGATGCTTACAATTTACCCATGTTCCCCGCTTGCCCAAGCACTTGAGCTTCATCTCTTTAAAATTCCAACGGGTGCAATCCAGAAACAAAGATACGGTAAGCATGTACGTTTCCTATCGAGTCTCTACCCCAAAAACAAGTGACACTATACAACCAAATCCAGGATGGGGAACCATTGTCACCCCTTCAATGCATGCATTCAAAGTTATTGCAGATGCACAATTGTTCTGATGCTTTACAGTTGGACCCTTCAGATTGCGATGAACTACCTTCCCCACTCAAGTTGTGGGATGCTCATCTGGTGAAGATGGAACATGATAGGCTTGCACAATTTGTATGCCAGCTTCTCCGCCAAACAATCTTTTGGGTGAAATGACTTGATGTTGCGGAAGTTGGAAGCTTGTGCCTTCCAATGCCAGAATCTCTACTTGCAACAATTTGGTGCCCAATTTCATTGGCCAAATTGCTGAAATAGCAAGTACTGACAACACCCACTTCCTCCGGGTGCCTTTCACACATCTTTCAATGTCATCGTTGCAGAAGAAGAATTGCATACGATCATGCCAATTTCTCTTGTAATTTACCATCATACCTATATACATTGGCGTTGCAATAACAATGTTATTATGGACTATCTAAGCTGTGCATTTCTTCTTTGTAATAGCTTGCAGTGCAAAGCATGCCTTTGCTGATGTTTTCGGTAAAAATGCTATATGCTATTGGCCCTCATTGCACATGGTCTCTTGGATAGCTAACACATGAGTGGAATTTGGAGTAATAGTTTGGCCTCCAATGTTTTCATATGACATTGCAATTGGGGGCTCAACATCCACACTGTGAAAAATGTCCTCCAAAATCGGATTCAATGTAGTCGCACTACTTGTGCCTCTCTAGGACCGCATCTAGATGCGTGGATGGGAGAAGTTCACTTTGTCCAGCCTGTGCGAGTCATATTTGCATCCAAGTGGCATGTCTGCCTTCCTCTTTTGCAATCCAAACACCTCTTCACCTTCAAGATGAGGCTCTCTGTTAAAGAAGTCTTCCACACTTGGAATTTTCGAAATAGCTTTTGTGAGCGTCCTAGGGTTTCCCATCTGTTCTGTTGAATGCTGAGCCACGTGAAGCATGAGCTCTTCCTTTCTTGGTCCCTTCCCAGTTTCATTTCCCTTCAGGTATTGGTAATACCGCACCATCTGCATGAACGCTCTAACAAAATCGTCTACGTTGGCAATGTAGAGATCGTTACCTAATTTCCAAACTGTTGAAGCCACTTGTTATATATTGTCTCGGCAAGGTTGCAGGACGACATTTTGGCTAGCTTTGACTCGCTAAGATCCTAAAAGAAAATCATCCATATACCACAATTAATATCCGTTGTCCGCGGACCTATACTAAAGTTTGGATTACAGTTAAAGAATTTCAATATATAAATCCTAGAATATTGTTGTGTGGACACAAATTACTTTCAAAAGGACACATATATGCTTAAAGAGAGAGCTGACAAAGTACCCCTCTCGGTACCGAGATGGTCTTTCCAAGTACCAACGCCATGCATTGGTTGATCATACCAGGTACTATAAAATCGAACCGTTAAATCAATAATGACAACATTTCTAGCTATACGAGTAAAACTGTACTCCTCTTTTCATGAAAAGGACCATGAAGGAACAAATAGAATGCCTCACTTATACACTATTGTTTACTACAGAATATAGTTGTCCTCTTAGTGAAAGTAAAAAGTGCAAGAGTCCCAATGTCATTAGACCTCTCTCGGTACCGAGAGGGGTCCCCAGTGTCTTAACGTCATGCAACATTCATAGATCATGTCAACCCAATGCGAGCACACATGATACATATTTAAGTATATCGCCGGAGAACAAATAGTTGGAATGGAGAGATTTATTACATCTAGTAATAGTAGACCATCGGATAATGAGGATAGCAAAAATGAAGTTTAGATACAGAATTTACAGATTTAGATAAGTGACAAGGAGGAGGCATGAAGGCTTACAATTTGCATGAATCCACCCCGTTGACGATACCAAAAATGCCAAAAAAAAAGCCAAAGCTCCAGTCGATGCAGACCGGATTCCGTGGTGGCCCCAGATGATAACCACCATGCTCTAATGGCCAAATAACGAGTCTCGGATTCTGTAGTAGTGGAGGTGTTCTTGCACTGCTTACAGAATAGCCGATGCTGATCTTGTAAGTCGGCGCAAATGGACTCTTTCGTATGTTTTTCCATGGATTGTGTCCAATGAAAGAGGCATGTTCTTTCATGGTTTTCCATTGGTATGTTACTGTCTCCAAACCGCAGACCTTCCGCACAGCATTCCAATAAGCTTGGGCATTATCTGCCATGAATCCCTTGAACTGTGGCTTGTCTACACCGTGTCATGCGAGTATGGAATTCAGATTCTTCCAAAAGAGAATTTGAGCCTCTCCATATTTGGATTGCATGTCACAAACAGCGATGGTCATTACATGACAATATATGGAGTCATACACGTAACACGCTATGGTCGTCCATTCTTTGATGCGTTTGACATGATCAAACATTATCCAAGCATTCTCCAGGTCACCTCCACTTTGCATCCGTTTGACGAGGTCAACTCCTTTTCCAGGTCCTACTTCAGACATCTTAAGTACAAACACTTTGTCCGCATCTGTTCCTTGACTTGGGAATTTACTTTCCTGAACAATTACCCACGTACTTGCTCCTCTCAACATGGTAATATTGTCTCACACCAAATCTCTTTAAATGCTTGAATGATGTTACCTCGTTTTGAATACTTAGGGAGGTGAAGTATTTGCATTTGTCCAGCACTGGGACTACTTCATCGAAGTCCAGAGTCTTGGTCTGCTTTCCATTCGGGCATAGAATAAGCTCGCCCAATAGTTCCTTCATTGCCTCCATGACAATTGAGGAATTCGTGCCACTGGTTGTTCTCTCCATCTGCTCCCGAATTAGAGACCAAGTTTTGTCCTTCATGTTGTGTAGTTCACCATCTTTCACCGGATGATTGTGAGTACCCAAATGTACGAAAGCACGAGTCCGCGTCTCATTTCCAATTACATGGTAGACCTTCACACTACACCTAGCAATACATGAGGGAGGCTTCTTACATAATTTACAAACTAGAAATGACCTTGGAGGGTGAATGTCACCCACAGTAAGTGGAGTAGGTGATAGCCCTTTCCGTTCCATTTTGTTCAAGGCCTTTGTTCGATTGACACAACTAAAGAACTCACAGGAAGAATTAGTGCAACAAAGATGACCTAGACAAAAAGCTGTGTAGAACGACAAGCCCATTGGATTCAATATGTTGGTAGTCACCATTTTCGACCAGACGTGACCATCACACCGCCTGTCCTTACCAACCATATTTTTTGCTTCCTGTTGAGTAGGATAGGACTCAAGGGGTGGCAACTCAAATATCACATCCCCATTAAACTATGGAGGCAATGCCTCCACTCTCTCAATGGGAATAGTATTGTAATTCAGTTTTGATAAAACATTTCTACATCCTTTCAATGTACAAAGTTCCCTCAAACTTTGAGTCATCGATGCACCTAATATTTCGATTGCTGGTGTATTCATTTTGATTGGCAGGGTCAATGTAATGGAGATGGCAGTGTCGACTGAGAAGGAGTATCTGCGTTCATGTTGTCTTCAGGTGCATCAACATTGGAATCATCAGTTAAAATAGTGACATGATCCGGAAGCACTTCTATCTTAACATGAGTCATGGGTGGAGTCCGGTACGACAATGATGAGGATCTATAGGGCGTGAAAGCGTCCGTAAAAGCCATACAATTGGGTTCAAGTTCTCCATACACTCTATATTTTCCAGGCTTCAGTACCCAATACCTATCATCACCATCTGAGACAGAAACCTGTCCTACACTATAAGTGATCAACCGAGTCTCGCCATTGTATATGTCTTTGTCAACGTAAACCGATTGTACTATGAAATTGAACCTGATACTCAATCTAAAAGCTGAAACACAAACCCGTCCATCTAGGCCTGCGGGAAACAAGATTGGTACATCATCTCCAATTACACTTATCACGATCATTTCCGTGAAGTCTACCATAACGGACAAAAGGGATCTCAAAATCATGAAACAAAATAGTGATACAAAAGTAGGACTGCATGCAAAGACAGAGAATGTAAAATAGTGGGGAGCAAACTCAACAGTAACAAGGAAGGTTTAGGCCATTTTATTTATTGCAGTGTACTGCTCTTGAACAGTGTCCTATGCTTGTTGGTATGTAAATTTGAATGCTGAGGGAAATGACATTGTCCTGTACGTTTCTGTTCATTTGTCAAATGCGATTGTTTTCCATGACATATTCCAAGTCGTTTCATGTTCACCACTATTCTAACCCTCTTGAAACGTAGTGCCAAACTCAGAAGCAACATAATCATGAAGATGGATTTGAGGCCAAGGCGAGGACAACCTCCAGCGAGCAGCGGCGACGCTCCAGCCCAACAAGCTCCATCCCGAGCTGAGGATGTTAGAAGCTACATTCGGGAGGACCCCATCCCTCCCCAGTTTTCTGATTTCTGAATTTCATGTCACCGTGGGTTGCAATTTCGCAAGATTGCTCCACTTTCTAGAGGGGTCTTGGTATCGAGAGGGATCCGGGGCAGGGGAGGCTCTTGGCGCAGAGGGTTTCTCCTTTCACACTAGATTCTGTCAATTCCGAGGAGGACCCAATCCCTCCCCATTTTTTTTATCACGCCTTCGTCAATCTGTTCAAGGAGAGGACTCGATCCCTCCCTGTTTTTTTGTTTCTGTCAGGATTCAACCTACACTAGGGAGGACCCCATCCCTCCCCAATTTTTTATATTATGAATTTCATGTCACCATGGTTGCAATGTCGCAAGACTGCTCCACTGTCTAGAGGGTTCTTGGTACTGAGAGGGGTCCGGGGTAGGGGAGGCTCTTGGTGCAGAGGATATCTCCTTTCCTATACTGGATTCTGGCTTTTCCGGGGAGGCCCCAATCCCTCTCCATTTTTTTTATCATGCCTTCATCAATCTGTCCAAGGAGAGGACCTCGTCCCTCCCCACTTTTTTGTTTCTATCACGATTCAACCTAGAGTGGGGAGGACCCCATCCCTCCCTAGTTTTTTATATTATGAATTTCATGTCACTGTGGGTTGCAATGTTGCAAGACTACTCTACTATCTAGAGGGGTCTCGATACCGAGAGGGGTTCGAGATAGGGGAGGCCCTTGGCGCAAAGAGTTTCTCCTTTCATACTGGATTCTGTCGATTCCGAGGAGGATCTCATCCCTCCCCATTTTTTTTATCATGCCTTCATCAATCTGACCAATGGAAGGACCCCATTCCTCCCCAAATTTCTTTTTCATTCAAGATTCAATTAGCTCTAGGGAGGACACAGTCTCACACAAGTTCTTATTATTATGATTTTCACGTCACCATCAAGTGCATGTTGCATAACTGCTCCACGCAATGGAGGGGTCTCGGTACCAAGAGGGGTCCGGGTGAGGTCGGGCTCTTGGCGTAGAGCCGTTCTTATTTCATACAGGATTCTATCGTTCCCGGGGAGGACCCCATCCCTCTCCATTTTCTTATCATGCCTTCACCAATCTGTCCAAGGGGGGGACTCCATCCCTTCCTGATTTTATTGTTTATTCAGGATTCAACTTACTCTAGGGAGGACCCAATCTCTCCCTAGTTCTTAATTATTTGAATTTCACGTCAATGTGGTGTGCGTGTTGCATGACTGCTCCACCCAGTGGAGGGGTCTCAAACCGAGAGGGGTCCGGGTGAGGTCGAGCTCTTGACGTAGTCGATGATGACATCCAATGTTGTTATTTTTCAGATTCAAGAAGAGAATGTCTCCCCTTGGAGTGCAGAAGAGTCCACCAAAGAAGAGGAGGTTCACCTGGATCAACCCAAGCCTGAATCCACCATGTTGGCAGTGGTAAGACTTGAAGATTCTTATCTAAAAGCGGCTGACAGGAACATTGATGGACAAGAATATAGTAGTCCGTGTCACTCACAATGTGCTTTGGTAGGAGAGAATTTTAAGGAGGAATTGAACTCGTCACCTTTTCGTAGTACAGAATACTGTACTTGCAATCACAACAATGTCAAAGTTACATCCGTCTTGGCTATTGATGATGACATTTTGATCTACTGTTGTGGTCAATATAGACCTCTTACGAGGACGTGCAAGACCTCATGTGGTCGTTGAGATTTACCCCTAAAAAACGGATACCACTACAATTCTGGATATACATCACTTTTGTTATGGATATATTTAATTTGTAAATGGACCTACGACCTCTTTATTGCATTTTCAAATCAAGCAATATTCTTCTAGTGGTTATAAACTCTCATTCTAATAAGTATTTGGACTTGTATATTCCACTGCCGGAGGGAGTTGAATCTAGAAACACATCATCACCTCCTCCAGTTCCAACAGGTCAACTAACAGAGACCCCCGTTGAGTTCGTTGATGTGACCGAATATGATGACGACAACATCGCCGGTGTTGGTAATGACATGTTGGAGGACAACATCCGAAAGACTCAAAAGATGGACATTGTGTCCACTATAGCTAGCTTGAAGCTCACAAGCTCCGACCTTTCCCGGATGCGCATTCCCTTATGCCGCATGATTCCCATGCCCATGGTCCGCCCGACACTGGAGTGTGACCTTGTGCAATTGGAGAACCAATTTGCTTGGAGATACGAGGAAGGTGCAAGGGTGTTTTACGTGTCCATTGCAAATGAGTCCGACCAAACCGCAGCATTTTCAAAGGAAGAGAAGGAGGAATGGGGACCTCTTTGGAACCAGGCGAATGAAAAGTTCAAAGCCGAGCTTCTCTCTTAAATGGTACTAAAACATTTAGTGGACTACAAGTTCTTGGTCTGCAATGGCAATCACCACCGTATTGCTTGGATGAATCATATCAAGAGGAAGAACTCCGCTGACATTCACTGGCACTATGCTATAGACTCCATCATCCTCGATACAAGGAGTCAAATTAGCACTGCCATGCAGGTTATGCATGACATCAATTTGTAAGAAATTTCCAACCCATACTCCCTTTGAATAATTTGATTTGTTGTTTGAATAAAATTGAAGCACTTTTGTTTTGAGATCTTATTATTTAGTGCTTCTATCTTTTCAGGCAAACGGAGAATTCACATGTGAAGATGAACCTGGTTCACACATTATATCGTGTCCAGAAGTATAGCATAATGGACATCAGAAGTTCCAAGAGCTTTTGACGGCTGAGGAGCTCTTGATCTGCAAGCAGTATGCATGCCCCTCATGGTATTCCATACCCTTGGAAGTATTCACATGATTCATATTCAAGGTAATTCACCCTAGCCTGCGTAATAGCTCTTTTTCTGTGTGTGCATTTGCACTTTGTGTTTTAGTCATACTAAATTTTGTTGTCATTTGTGCCTTAACAGCAAGAGATAGCCGCAGCCACTAATTTGGCTGTTTGTAAGTATCACAAAGATACGCTAAAGGATGAGGTCACGCCAGATGGAGTTGCTGCTACAATGAGGAGATCAATACAGGATGCAAAGGCTTCAAACTGGCAGAAGCTATCTAAAATAGTCTCTGTCGCGTCTCCATCTCTCAGTCTGGAGTTCCTATTTGAGGTATGCAAACATTCCACATGCTTTTGTTGAAATGCCTCTTATTTGCACTCTCCCTAATGAGTGACCTATTTGACTTTACAGATCAAGAGACATTGGAGCCTCTTTACACAGCCGAAATTGACACTAGAGAAGTTGCAGATTATTACATCTGCAAATGCCCCTCCAAAACACAAAGTGAAATGGCTGAAGTGGATGAACGCATCTACTCTGACACAAGAGGCTAGGCAATTTCTACCTCGTCCTGTTAACGAGGACAATTTGGTTCTCTTTCTTGCGAGGGCATGTTGGTATACTGGGATGAGTGCTCATACTCTACCCAACTCCATATTGAATACATACAATCTGATTTCAGTACGTTCGTTTGCTTTACAGTTTTCTTGTTCAACTGAATATAGTTATTAACTTAGTACGTAATTATATTGTCATTGTAGCTGGAGGAGTCAGTGCTCTCTATCCTCAATTGTGTCTACAAGGCAGACAACATTCCCATCAACTTGGATGTTTTGGGGGAGCCTCAAACATTACCGGACTACTTGGAGGACTGGAGAATGAAGCTGTGGGATTTGGCATACACTGGCGTCATCAAGGGGGTGGATTTCCTTAAAAAATCTGACACGTTCAAGGATAGAACAAGAGCTTCCAAAGCAGTGAATCGGTTGCTCTACAGGTAACACTCATTCATATATATTCTTTTTTGGGAACATACATGACAATTTTCATGACGTAGGGATGTTAGATTTCTCAAATCGGACACGCATTGTTTCTCACTAAGACAATGATTTTCCCAAATCACTCTTCCGGAATCTAGTTTATAGTATTTAAGTTCCATGGTTCATGTGTTGTTGTCTCAAGAGGAAGACAGTCCAGAAGGGTATCTCAGTATCGAGAGGGTTGGTTGGAGACGCCACTTCTTGCACAATTTTGGTGAAGTATCCTTTTCCAGTCTATTTTCCTTGTTTGTGATTGGAAATCCCAATCCTATTGTTTGTTGATGTTGATGTTCCTCAAGGCTCTATCCATACTTGGGGAAGGTAACCTCCTGGCCATCTTCCATGGAAATTGCATTATAGAGTTTCGTGGTTGGCATCTTCAGGGATCCATTGCACAAGGTACCATGCTGTAGATTTCTTTTGGTTGACCCAATCCTTTTCCACTTTTCATTTCCTATCTATCCCTCTTTATTACAGGTATTTCAAGTTCGAGCTATATGCTGAAAAAGCTATCCAGAAGGCGGATTTACTGCCATTCTTCACTACATGGCTGGACAGAGCATCTCCTGACTGCATGTTTTTGTCATTGCAGCTGCGCTTGTGGACCACTCTACATTTGCAGGCTTGCCCATGGTACTTGGAATGCAATTTCGGCACCACTTCGCTAGAAGAGGAGGCCCTCTTCAAGAGGCTGAAAGAAACTGATGAAACGAGCCCAAGTTTGATGAATTTGCAGGGCTAGATCCCGAGGTTCAAAGCAAAGCCATAGCAAGAAGAGAGATGGCCGACAAGAGGAAGGAGGAGAAGTGGGAAGAGGCAAAGAAGAAGACCAAGGACACCAAGAAGAAACGCATGGCGGCCAAGGAGGAGAAGGAGGTAGAGAAGGCGGAGAAGGCCAAAAAGAAAGGCATTAAGAGGAAGGTTGAGACACCCTTGCAAGAACCAACTACAAATGCAGCAAAGATGAAAGATACATCCTCCGGATTCTCACTAACATAGGAGAGACTGGTGCATGGTGTGACACCAACTGCTCCGAACATCGACCCCGTGCTTGACGTAGACAAGTGCATCCTCAATATAGGTCTAAAGAATCTGATTGAGCATGTGAAGGAGCATGAGCGCGTCGAAGCCTTCTTGGCCACGGTGAGTTCTCACTATTTTTTAGTGGTTTGATCTTCCTATGGTTTTTGTCCCATACCTGATCGGATCACATATTATGCGTTCAGAGTTCTAAGCACTCATAACCTGATTACTGAAGACATGTAGAACCTCAGATTTTAATATCCCGTGAAATGCATGGCTTGTGCAGCATTCCAATGACAAGTACCGCTACTTCGACGGGAAATTGAGCACAAAGTCCGCAGTTGACTTGATCATTGTAGACCTACCTGAAGGACTTCATGTGCCAACCATTTCCGCTCCTGGTGCACCCATTCCAAAGTAGAACCAATTCGACGAGCAGTGGCTTGTTCCCGTATTTGACCTTGCTCAGGAGTACCTGCACGACAAGGGTGGGTTGTTGTTGATATACCCAGGCGCGTCCACTAAACACCAAAGTCAGATCCTTGGTTGCCTTGAGGAATATAAGTTCCACATACTGGACATGTATTTTGGCAACAACCATCTCCATCTGACATCACTCGTAGATCCATCAAAAATGGTAAAAGCTTGTGTACCAACATGTTTGCTTTGTTTTGAATTGCATTCTTTATATATCGCATTCTGACATCATGTATTTATAGACCAAGCGCTTCTCCATCTCCCTTCTGGTCCAGGACTCAAGTCCGAAGACAGAGAAGGAGTTCCCATTTCAATACGTTCCTTCCCATCATGCCGTCGGTGGGTCACCGTGGGCAAGGACAACATCCTCACAAACTTGTGTTTCCAAGAGGACGTCACTATGAATGGGGTCGTACCTTGGCGAGGCCCTTGGTAGAAGGCAAGACAGTTTATGCAGATGCTAGTGGAAGGTCTGACGGAACCTGGAGACGTTGTTGATTACACCGCAGCCACAGGTATTTTTAGTTCATATTCTTCTTTTCTTTACATTAAGCCACACCATAAACTATCTGTATTTACAACAACTAGTTCTCATATTTTTACCTCATATCATGCCGTCGGGGTCACCATTCAAGCCTGTCGTGCCACGTGTCGTCATATATTAGCATTCGAGGAGGACAAGGTTATCTTTGATGCCCTTATCGCCCTAGGCATGCGCACTACTGTGGTTGTTTGCACACGAACACCACAACCACAAGCGGACCTTGTTGACCCAGACGAGGAGGACGTATCGGTGCAGCATATTGTGAAGACATCTCGATTTAGTAATTAAGTTTTATATTTATCTACTTATTTATTTTCAGTGGTTCATTTCATTGATCTGTATTCTAATTTCTCCTTTTTGTGTCTTTGTAGGAAAGCCAAGGAATTGAAGTCCTCTAAACGTGTTCCTTTTTTTGGCAATCCGGCCTTTTTTTGAAGCCCCCCTAATCCTTTCCAACTACCTGTATATGCTGAGGCAATTTCTAAAGATTTAGTGCTTTGGAACCCTAGACCCACTTCTAGGGCCTCTAGAATAGATCCTCATATTTTCCACTTTATAGATGACTGTGCTGTGGAGTCTGACTCCCAGACATCAGATAGTGAGGGTAGTTCGACTTGAGAATTGAGACTATGCATGGGTGATGTTATTTTCTAGTGGTTACCTGGATATTTTGTTTCTATTATATTTGTATCTATGTTTTCTTTTGAGCTCTACATGAATGATTCTTGCAAGGAGACCCCTCTTGGCATCCCTTTGTAAACGATAATAAAAATATGGAATGTGATGACTGTCACCACTCACTAAAAGTATAGAGGGACAAACTACTCTCTTTCCTAATTTACTACCCACAATAAAATACATGGGGTGGGAGTGTCTCTTCTTGGTTTTGAATTTGGCTAACCATAGTAGAAGAAATGTGTCAAGAGGAGGGCCCCGAGGAGAGGCCTCTCGGTACTGAGAGGCCCCTAGTGCTGAACTTTGTCTTGCAACATAGAACCCTACCGGTGCCAAACTTGCATCCATTTGTCAACTTTAATAAAAATTACAGAATGTGATCACTATGTGGATCCTCCTTGTACCGAGTTTCACTAACCAATAAAAATAATATGTGGAGGGAATGGGTTCGCGCGGATTTGAATTTGACTAACCAAGGTAGAAGAAATGTGTCAAGAGGAGGGCCCCGACAAGACCCCTCTCGGTACTGAGAGGGGCACAATGCTGACCTCTGTCTTGCGACATTCAACCCTACTTATGGCAATCAAGCATCCATTTGTGAACTTGAATAAAATTTATAGGGTGTGATCACGGTATGGATCCTCCGGAATTCACTAGCCAAACAAAAATATATTGAGAGGGATGTGGTTCTACCGGCTTCGATTTTGACTACCCTATTAGAATGGGGAGAGATGGGGTCCTCCCAGTACCGAATTTAACTAACCACAATAAAATGAATGGAGTGGGATGGAGTCTGACCCTTTTGAGATTTTGGAATCCCTTTTCTAGACTTTGATCCACAGGGTCTAGATGAGGCCTCTGAGGGGACCCTTCTCAGTACTATTCATGCCCCCACTGCTGACCTTGGTATTGCGACGATCAACTCGACTGGTGAAACATACAAATGGGATCCAATATTGAAACTGACCTTCTTATATTCAATCCTCATACCAAATGAGTTGGATGCAGACCTCTAGCCATTCCCCCCAACCTAAGGTGGGGTCCCCTTACACCCCATTTCCAATGCTCAACAGGCCCAAAATTGGGACCCCTAAACCAACAATTTCAAATGCAAAGTGGACTTTCATAAGATGGAGAGGTATGGAAGCGGCCATCTTCCCCTCCTTTAGTGTTTGATTCTAGACACCCCAATTACAACATGAGCTCTTCCAAAATGGGAACCGCATGTGGTCCAAGGCCACCAAATATTATAGTTCATTTGTCCGATATTTGAAAGGCGTTTTTAGGGCATTCACTCATATTCATGGTTCAGCAGTATGGAATTTATTTCAATGAAACATGCAGATTTTTTGAAACAGAAGTGTCACCTACTACCTTTTTATGCATATTGACGACATCCTATTGAGAAAAGCCCCAATTTTCCCAACAACATTGTGTTACAAAGTGCGCGTAATGGATCTTAGGATGTTAGATTGCGGATACTAGATTTGCTTTTACAAAATTGCGGACACTAAGCCCTCGGAGACAATCCTTAGAATCACTGCCTGGACAATGCTTGAACTGCTTCAATCTCAAGAAGTTTCCACTAAGGTTTCTAGTGAACCACTCCAATTACTATTGAGATCATTAGTATAGATAGTATTAATATATTATACTATTAGATACTGTAAATCTGCCTAAAGCAATTAAACTTCATCACGCAGAGTTCATTCAGGCGAATTTGGGCCTTCTGTATAAGTTACCTCCCCAAAAATGATGTCAATGTCAGTATCAGTGTAATATCCCCCTTCCTTGGGCCAAATGTCGTCGTCATTTTCATAGCGATCACGGTGACGGATTGGCCCAGAGCTCCACTCCCCTGTTATCCACCACATTGGCTCCCGCACCCACTCCTCCAAATTGCCTTTGTACTCGATGCTTGTGCAATACTCCATGTGGCGGAATTGGTAATTTGCAGGCTTTGTCCAACTCAAGTTCTCACCATCTCCTTGGCATAGAAGAGCCCTCACTTCATCTGATTCAAAAAAAAGGAGCTTCCCTTTCCACTTCTTGACTTCCTCATCCAATTTTGCAAGATATTCACACAAATCAGACTTTGACTTTGGAAGGGAAGACATCTCACCCAAACCTGGTCCACTAGCAATTGACTATGTAAGAAAACAAATAAAATACAATGAAACAACGCTGGAAATAGAAAATGGAGGCCAAATATAGAAATGAGCTCTCCATTTTGAACCATTATCCTTCATCAGTTAAAAATGAGCAGCAATGAGTGAGATTAGACATCTAGAACACGTCGTCTATTAATGAGGTGTCCTCCGAATGAGGGTAACTATTGTGTATGAAACTCAAACTCAAACTCAAACTCAAACTCAACGTCTATAAGTCTCGATGGAAATTCTACCTTGCTTAGTTTATTGTACTCTACTCTTTCCAACACAATACTGTTGAAAATACCTGTTCTCCTTAAACTTCAATGTCCCCGCTATTTGCCCCCTAGATCCAGAACCGTCCTACTGTTCAATGTGGCTCATATCACTGGTTGTAGTACTTAGTTTTGAATATTCAATATTTAGGTGCCCCCCTGCACTCCCTGTATTCTTGTCCTTACCGCTTTAGATTCTTAGATGAATCCATTGATGAATTTATACAATGTCATGGTATTGTGCACTTCAAAGAAGGAAAGCATATCTCCCACGTCCTCTTATTATTTGATGACACATATTATACAATTTGCCCATTTCAGTCAGATAAGGTGATATGGCAAGCATATCTCTTTGTACCACGCGTCGCCGTGTAGTTATATTTGAAGAGTATGAGGTCCTCTGGTTTGCCCTTATGAATCCCCGCTCCAATGTAGTGATGATAAGGTGAGTATTGTAGAACTTGAGTTTCAAACATCAGTTAGGAAGAGTACTATTGCCTGAAATGCAAGTAGTATTCCATGACATTACACACTAGTAGTTTCAAAACATTGTAGTTGACAATGCAATACAAGATTTTCGTTTTCATTCAAATTTAGAGTCTCTTCAGTGAACTTGGATTGTTTAATGTCGTTGTTTTGGAGGCAGTAATACTATTGATCTGTACTTCCATCATTATCCAATATGCTTGACATCTTTGTGACAGTCATCATGCATTTTCTTCAGCCAGACAATATACTCCTCGATTAGCACTCTTGGATTTTTGACTTGCTTGGCCTTGCTACCACAAAATCACATTTCTGTGAGATTGTGGTCAATTGAACAGGCATTTCTTTAGTTCCAGGGTATTCTTTGATGAGTGCATTGTCTGTTGCAGGGGGTGTATGATGAATGTTACAAAGATGGTGAGCTAGTTGGCATGTAATGATAAAAAGTGGAAGTTGATGCTCTCCAGGCTAAAACGAACCTTGACCCTAGAATCGTGGTTTAGGAAGTCTAACTGAGATCCTAAACCGCTGAATCAAACAATGATGCTCCACATGCTCATTTGACCATGAAGGCAGAATCAGATAGAAGCGCCTAAAAAGTGAAGTTCGGGGTTGGCAATCTTAGACGATTTCAATCCAAAACTGAAACAGCAGGGTAATTCGTGAGACCAGAACTCCAAGACGGCAAACACAATATTTATGCATTTTCAAGAAAAGATCAGATGTTCTCAATGTATTGATGCAATTTAATTCCATTGCTTGTCCTCATCTCTTCTGGATGAAGTTCATGGGATGATCCTCTTACATCTAAACCTCTTTCTATCCTTTTTGTCACACAAGTATGATTTTGTAAAAGTAGCCTCATGCAAA
The DNA here is from genome assembly GCA_963969595.1 of Neckera pumila. Taxonomy (NCBI): domain Eukaryota; kingdom Viridiplantae; phylum Streptophyta; class Bryopsida; order Hypnales; family Neckeraceae; genus Neckera; species Neckera pumila. The sequence goes on from OZ018418.1 coordinate 7,955,884, forward strand.
CTAGAAAGCTACAGATGAAAGGTCCAACAACTCTAATGGCAAAACTTGCCCTGAAGATCACTACAATATAATTCATCCATATTTTACATCCACTTTCATCCATGTTTTTCATCCATTTTCATCCATTTTTCAACCACTTTCATCCATATTTTACGTCCACTTTCATCCATATTTCACATCCACTTTCATCCACTTCCACCTCATTTTTCATCTAATTCTTCCAATCCCTTTCATCCATTTTTTCCAATGACTTTCTTCCGTTTCTTCCATTTTTCCCACCCAATTTCGGCAATTTTCCATAAAATTTCATCCATTTTTTTCTGAACTTTCATCCACTTTTCAATCCATTTTTTCTAACTTTTTTTCTTTAGCTTCCAATATTTATGCTCCACACTCACCAATCCCCGCTTCTTGCTCGCCGCTCCCTGATCGCTCCCCAGCATTCTCCTACTACTGCAGACCTATAAATAATGTCATTATGTCAATTTCATGAATTTAGCATATTGCACTTCTTGCAAAGTAGTACATTTCACTTTCAAGCCGCACAGCCTGAAATAGAAACATACAACTTTGCTAGTTTTTGTTGCTCAATTAGTCAATTCCAACTAGAAGTTCATTTCAATTTATGGCACTGCATTCTTGCCAAATTAACAAAATTGAACATTGCAGTCAAACATGCTTCTTATTGTCACTCACCTTAGTCACTGGAATACAATTAGAACAACCTCCTAAGCTTACATCTAATGCCATGAAAGCTTCTCATCGATTACTTAAAATAAAGATGTCCACCGACTTCTTATAATCCAAAGAAAACGACCATGACCTTGTGGTCAACCACTATATAGAGTAAACGTAGCCAGAATCTTGCTCTAGCCAACCTTCACAAATCCATTGCCCAACACATGCAAATGCTACTGCAGCTAAGACTAAGGAGTTGTTTTCACTCCATAGTCATTTCTACTGTGCTTGAAGATAGTGCGACTATTACGATATTTGAAGAAATTGTGCTCCTCTACATTCAATCCATGACAAGGATAAGCCATAATTTTGATTGTGCACATGGACTTCAGAAAAACGACACTTAGAAGGGCTCTACTTAAGACTTACAGTAGAAAACCTCTACTTCATATACACACACCTAAAGTTTACGCTGATGAAATATAACATGCCTACCGCCTCTAAACAGGTCGATGTAAGTTTAAAGCCTTTGAACAACCTTTAGAATGAGGTACAGCATGAGGTATATTAAACAATAACTACTTCAAAGCACCTACACTATGCACTCCACCTTTATTGTTTTGTAGACAAAATGTTGTTGGAAATTCTTCACCAATCCTCTTCCATCTCCAGACTATGCCAATTTAATCAATTGTTTCCTTCGGGATTCCTTCATATGGCAAATTTTTTACTCATTATCCTTAAAAACTATCGCTAACCACGCACCTTCTGTTGTTCAAAGTGCAAAATCCAAAATCAGACTCCTACACCCAAAAAATAATCAACGCATACGTTGCGTGAGCAATTCTAGAGTACAACACAGCATAGAAAACATACCTCCCAATATGGTAAGTCAAAAAGAATACTTCTTTGTTTCACGCCATACCGTCAAATTGGGTTGCTGTCTGAATTTTAGTGCCACCCTGACAAAGAATATGTGCAGCAAATGAGCGTACTCAGAGCATGTCTCTGGCAAAGTTTGGATAAAGATTATCTATGGTTTTCCACTACATACTTTCTACTATAGACCTCATTCTCCGGCCTCTGCACTTGTGAGAATCATAACAAGTCATGTACTTTGCTACCTCCTGGCACTTAAACATTCTCAAGAAGTGCTTAATGAAATCAAAGTAACGCACTATTTGTTGGGGAACTCTATTAGATCCTGGAATAAATTGAGGTTTACGGCATGTCAGGCACTCATGAAGATCTTCCTTGTCCCCCTCATACAACACATGGGGTTTGAATAGCAGTGTACCTGCTTATGTTGTAAACCTAGCTTCATCAACATGCTCTTCACCTTGTAAGCAGTTCGTGGAAAGCAATTTGATGTAGGCAAGAGGTCCCTAGCTATCCATGTCAACAAGGCATCAACAAATGTATTTGGCACTGAGTACAAAGTGCACAAGGAAAACAATACAATGGCACATTGTAGACGATTTTGAGGCTGCCTTCAAAAACTCATTGAGTGGACTCTCTAACCAAGTACTCCAAATTCTCTTCATCACATTCGGCATCTCCTTCTATATTCATATCCTCCATAGTTGATTGCCCATCATCACTGCAAACGTTGTTGTAGATGTCGTCAATGTGACCAAAGGCATCTCTAGCCATGTTCTCAACATCCACAGCTGTCCTCTTTTGCCAAGTAAATTCTCCTTCTCCACACTGTGGCTGTCGTCGTCTATACATCTCTCTTTCACTGTCAGGATGTCTACAAGGACCCCCGCACATTTTGACCATCAATTGTCTGCAAAAAGGCCATTCATTTTTTTTAAATCATCAAAAAATTCAATATAGTCCCTAAAAATCATTATTGTTTGTAGGTATTGTCCCTTCATCAACTAATGACACATTCTAATTCTATTGCCACTATAATAACAAACAAGTTCACACATAGTTTTCAAAATGAACATTATATTCATTAAAATGGAGGGTTTGTGGCCTCTCAAAATAGTCTTTGGTATTTGAAGACACAATATGTGACTTTCATGGGCTCTAGTTTAGCTCAAAAAGCACTCAATTAATTACTCTAAATCATCAATTTCTATTAAAACGAGAGCCATGCAAACAGTGAATGCCTTCCAACAAGTGTTGTTTTATTCCATGTCAAACATTCCATGTGTTCCAAAAACATTGTACCCATAAAATGCAATAGCAAATACATGAATACAGTATATGGATTGCACTTGTGATATAAATATGGCAAATGTATCACCAGAACATGTATTATCTACTATAAATCTATATTTATAAATTCAATTCTTAAAAATAAATAGTTACTTCTTCCAAAAAACAAAATCCAAATGCCCACATTCATGGGAACACAAAATGATGTCTTTCACGTGTATCCAAAAGCATACTGTAGACATACAAATGACAACTAATACACTATCCTAAACCCTATAGTAACAACATATTGAGCTTCTTCCCGACCACCATTGTGCTAAAGACTAAGGATTTTCAGCCAAACTTTGCTTGATGATTTCAATTTGAATAGCAGGAGTCTTCATCATGCAGTCATTGGTTTCTTTCTGGGTCCTAGACTTCCACGTTGTTATAATAGCATCCGTGTGCTGCCAAAGTAGCGGTTCCGTTTCATCAATCCTCCAACGTAGACTTCTTTTGCTGTCCCATCCAGTGTAGAAGTTTTGAATATCATCATCTATTGCTGTTGGACAGAAGTATTGAATGAGCACGAAATTTGGATGTAGTGGATCTCTGTGAGGATGAGACAATGCCTTTGCAATCCACACTGGATGCAAGTCATTCTCCGCAAGAACAATCGCCACAAAATACCCTTTGAGTAGATCTCGACCTACACTGAAGGACGGTTGTGGCCGACCACTCAATGGCCCAACGTATGCATCATCCTTGGCACTTTAATTTGTACTTCATGACAGGACAACCAGTTAAATCAAGGTAGAACTTCACTTGTAGGGCTTTGTATGCCCAACCATGATATCACTGCCGTCGAAAAATGACCCTTCAATGAAAGCCTTAAAATCAGGCACCTCTTCTATAAGATGAGGGATTGTGGGAATGGATTCCACATCCATGAACGACCTCATAAGCACAGGAATAGTAAGGAAATTCTCCTTCTTCAACAACATGCTCCATCTCCCAAAGAGTGCATCAATGTCGTCATTAGTATGATCCACAATCATGAAGTTTACATACACTTCACGGAAAATCTTGTTTACAACTAGTAGAGACCACTAGCAATAAACATATCTATTCTTGTTGTCCCCAGTGGCATTGTCCATTTGCACATTCAAGATGGGCGGCAAAGGCATAGCTGGAACCAAATTCTTTGGTGGTGGAGGTAGTAAGGCTTCATAGATCTCCGCGCCCTTCAACAGCACCTTTGACAATTTGGACAACCCTGCCCCTACAAACAATTGCTGAGAAGAAGACTTTGGTGGCAATTCCAAATCTCACAACAACTTTGCTATGGAGCCAATGGTATAGTTCAAATCGTGGAAAAACATATCTAAGCCATAATGCGCATATCAAACATCAGCAAGACCATGCGCAATCATGCTAGTCATAGAGACAGGCAATTTCACAAGTCCATCGAGTTCTTTAGTCTTATGAGAGAAGACCGGAGATGCAATTTTGGAATGGTCCATCTTGTCATGCATGATTGTCAAACACTCATGTGGAAAACTATGCGACTGGTAACAATTTGTATAATATAGCTCCCTGTGCGCTTGAGCAATAGCCAAGTGTCTGTCCAGCCTCCTTGCCCATATGAGAGCACTTTGAGATCCAGCAAAGCAACCCTTCCGGAGCTCTTGTAACTTGTCATAGACCGAACACCGAGCAAAGTTGTCTCCAGGTTCCTTGACCTCATACTCTGGAAACTTTGAGGATCTAATCTTGCTCAAGTTTGAAGTTGAAACTTCAGCCAATCCAAAGGCCGCATTAACTTTGTGATTTTTTTCATCTTCCCCTTCCATTGAAAGGTAGGGGGGAGACATATGGACACAACCTTGTCCCTTGACTTCAAAGTTCGGATACAATGTGGCATGTGATCCGCCTCCTTGTCTAGGATGCACTTCAGCGTTGCCGCAGCTTGTTGAGTATGCTTCTTTAGCTTCACCAATCTCGTATTACCGTGAGGACGCGCTTCTCGATCGTCCTTCCAGTATTTAAGGTAGCGATAGAATGTGGCCTCCGGGACACCAGAAATACGCATCCATGCTCACATGCACACTCTAATGCATTTGATGGTCACCATCTTCCTTCTACGTGCATCAAAATGAATTGATCTATGCACATCAATCTTCATATGGGACCTGAACTCAAATGAGGAGCTCAGGTACATGCGTTCACGGAATGCACAAACTTTCTACTTTGGAAATGGCTGAACACAATTTTTACTGCAGCAAATTTTGTTGGACATGGCATTGATGGACTCTTGAGTGAGTAACTTCTTAGATTTGAGGGACGACACGCGTGATGGATTTTGAACGAGACTTGTATAAGGCCAAATAGATGCTAAAGGTGGAGGATTTAGAAGACAAGCCCTATGTGAATTGTAATTATCTCGGATTTCATTGTCCCGCAGACTTGCTTTGGAGCAGTGGACTTTGTTAATGGACCAAGCCATCAAATAGTAAATCCTCTCCTCGAGGATGTCCACTTTTGAAAACATCTTGGTAATGTGCAGCGTGAAAGCACACTACACCAGGTACGATTTTGGCAAAAATTAGAAGTACTTTTGAGTATACATTTTCTATTTGAAGTACTCAAAGCACTTTAGTAGAAAAAACATTATCACATGAGGAAACTTTAAATCAATGATTGTAGAATATTACCTATACAAATTAACATACTTAGAGACCAGGATTAATGGAATTTGAAAACAATAAATGGAGATAATGTTGAAAGTTTAAAACTAAATGTACCATAAGTACTTTTTGTAAATAGAGGCAAAAAAAAAGTCATAGAAATATTTAGAATTTTGGAGATTTAATCACTAGCCATCCTATAATACGCACATATGGTGTTGTATTCATCAAAATATCAACCAAAATAATGTTTTGTTAGTCTTTTTTCCTCCGCTAGAGATAATACCCATCTGACTTCCAAATTCCAGTAGATATTGCAATTATGGTCTTACTATCACTAAGAATCCCTTGCATAGTAAATACTCTACCACTGCGCAAACTATTGTGCCTTTTTGATTGTTCATTTGGCCACTACAAAGTACTTTGTACTTTTTTTGCAAATCTGACATGTTTTCTTTTGTCGGTAAAGTACTATATAGAGGATGGTTGAAACATTGGATTGGGTTAAAATGTGGTAGAATACCTTCTCTATAAGATTACTTACAACAAGTATCAAATAGAAAGCCAAAACAATGTTTTGTTTATTTTCTTAAAATAGTTTTATATAAATACATCCTTCCAAAGTACTTTTCCAATGTATTTTTTAGGAGGGCGTAGTGTGCTTTCACCTTGCACAGCTACGTGAGTATCACCTAGGGGGCCATTTCCACCAAGAACCAAATCTGAATTGACCCTGTGGGTAGTACCTTTGCCAACTAGTACACCCTCATCATTATATAAAGTCACAGACCTTGTATCCCACAGACAACAAGGAATTTCTTTGCATTCTGGAATGTCCTCACTCATACCTTCTACCTTTGAATTTTTGTCATTTGAAAACTCCATATCGTCAACCTCAGAATCAAAGGAACTCAAGACTTCAATCTGCAAATCAAAAGACAAACATATTGTAGATGTAGGCCGAGGTTTTTAGTTCTCTAATGTTCAGCTCGAATCGAGCTTAAAGGTATATGAATGTTCATACATCATTCCACTATAGGAGATCATACAAATCCAAGCAAATTTACCTTATAGATTTTGATGTTCAAAATACAAAGAGCAGAGTATTGTCAAAATAACTCTTTAGAACAAATCAGTCCAATTCAGATCAATTTGAGCTTAACATCACTTCCCTACATAGTCATGAAACTCTCCAATTATGCGATAATATGGATATGTGTATTCATAAATTAAAACAAATCGGATTGATTTGAAGCACTAACTACAACCTACTCCATCCATACTATATATACATATTACATTATGTACTAATCACCTTGACTCAAGCTGAAATCCTCTTAGAGTGTAAGAATAGTCACAAATGAGGTGATTAGTAACATTTATTATTGTAATACATAATTCCTTGTATCCTTATACTTTTGTGAATGCATGCTTAAGATTAAGCTCAATTTGAGCTTAATTCTAGTTATAGAAGAACCATTATTTGGTTGATGTTAAATTCATTATATTCAAGCTCAAATTGAGCTGAATATGTAGACTACACCAGTTGAGTATATTTATACGAACATTAGGCTCGAGTCAAGCTGAGTATGTAGTTGAGTATATTTATACGATCATTAAGCTCGAGTCAAGCTAAGTACGTAGACCACATCAATCTACTTCTTGGAGTTCATCAACTCGAGTCGAGCTAAGTACGTAGACCACATCAATCTACTTCTTGGAGTTCATCAGCTGAATTTTTGAGCTGATTGGTTCTAGACTTTCCGGAGATGCACAACTCTTGTATGTTGAAACTCCTGTATATTGGTGATATTATTCCAGGTTTTACCGCGACATTTCCAGATATTATCACTACCGAAAACAAAGGCTGCACCTTCCAACACAATAATTCTACTAACAGTTGCACAGAATGCAAAATGATATGCACGGATTATCATTCCATCGCAACATATGCTACCAACAGCTCTATAATATGTATGACACTCTCTCTGCACTAGACCAGATCATTGACCTCACTCTTTTGTCTTTGCTGCATACAGATGAGACATAATCCTGTCACCATTCAAAGCAGGAAACGAGAACTGCTACAGCCTTGATAAAAAAAATGAAGACATGCCGCAAGCAATGTGTGACAAAGCGACTCCTGCAAGCATTTGTTGGCAAAGGAAATTCTCTATCCAAAGTTCTCTCAATCTTCATTGTGTTTCCGTATCACTCAATGAACTGTTCAGTAACCAAAGAGAAGCCAGGGTGCCTCGATGCTCATATCCAAGACAAGAAATAATGAGGAGAATTTTGGGATTAAGGGTGACGACGTCTAGCCGGCTCACTCGTGGAAACTCGTCGGCGGTAATGGAATGGTGCCAACCAAATTCAAATACCGATTTTGAATCTTGTATCATTAGATGATATTTGGGGGTCTTGGAGGGCCGTTTCAGGCCCGTTCCCTAATCTGCCTAGATTCAGTGAACGCCGGTACAGGTGTGTTAGAAAAAAAAATTTCAAAAAAAAAAAAAAAAAGAATTTTTTTTTACCAAAATATCATTTTAAGCAAAAATAAAAAAAATAAAAAAATAAAAAAATGACGTGGCAGTCGCTATGCCACGTCAGACAACAGGGGAACTCGGAGTCCTCTAAAACCCTCGAATCTCATCTAATGTTGGAGGGAGGTTGAATGTAAAATAATTCCTAGAATTGAGGAAGACTTTGCAGCTGCCGTACCAGAAAAAGGCATCCAACGCAGAAAGTAGTTGAAGATAGGTTCTCCACTGATATTATGGGCTAGTACTTTCTCTTATTGCTTTAGGAAAATATTCAAAGCGTTCATTTAAGATTACTATTCAAAAGGCATGGCATCCTGAATTTTAATAAACAATGGGACAAAAATCGTAACTTCTAAATCCTAAATCCTAAACCCTAGAAACCCTAAATCCTAAACCATATCCTGAACACTAAATCCTAAATCCACATCATACAACATATAGAGGGAAAATGGTAAGCCCATTCTTTTTTTGGTTTTCGAAGAAGTGCTACGATGGCCATCACTTCAAATTTGGTGAAGCGTTTTATTTCTTTGTACATATGGTGAAATACTTTTGTACCACAAAATACTTATCAATCAAATTCATACATTTTTTCATCCAAAGTTGACAATATTATCCATACTTTAAATTGGATTGGAACTTTTTTGGGGAAAAAAATAACTTCTTTATGGGGAAAAAAACATTTTTCCTTGCAATAGTGCTTTCTGGCTCCATTTCGGCCCCCCAAAACGGGCTGGTCTACATCCAATGTTTTTATATTGTTCTAAAAACATTGGATATTTAGTATAATCAAGGGCTACAAAGTTCATTAGTAGAGTACAGATTCAGATCTATCCGTAAACTACCCTGAATTGAAACTCCTACTACTTGTCCTCTCATCAATTAAAATAGAATGATTCAAAGCTTTTCAAAGTTTATATAAATCTAGAAAACTAGATTCAAATTTTTTTCCCTTAAAAAGTTAATTCTCCCATATCAGCCTTTACTGTCCAGCCTCGCCAAAAAATCACATGTCATGCAACAACTTTTTAATCTATAATTATAACCAAAAAGATTAGTTGTGATAGGCTTTAAAACTATTCCTCTAATACATGTTGTGCAAAAAATTAAAAGTAGAAAAAATTCCATTCGTACTGAGCTGCCCAAAATATCTTTGTAGCCAACAATTAGTGCTTGGGACTTCATGGTTTAAGCTAAAAAATTGTAGTCAAGAAATCAATGCTAAATTATGAGTGCCTTGAATTTGTGACCCAATACTCTAGCTTTCCTACATAAACAAAGAAAAATTAACATGCCATGACCTCTACTTTATAGACCTCCTACCTTCAAACTCACGGAACTAGATGGATAAGAACATCCAAAAAAAAATTGTCCCAAACTCATGGAATTGGATGGATGTCAACATTCAAAAAAATACGCAAAAGTTGGAATACACCTAAACACTTATGATTTACAAGCGCCTTGAACTTGTGGCCCAATATTCATGGTTTACTACATAAACAAAAAAAAATGGAATAAGCCACGACCTGTATTTTATGGACGTTCCACCCCCAAACTCATGGAATTGGATGGATGTCAACGTTCAAAAAAATATGTAGAAGTTGGAATACACTTAAACATTTATGATTTACGAGCATCAAATATTTGTGGCTCAATATTCTTGGTTTACTACATAAACAAAAAAATTGGAATAAGCCATGACCTGACTTTCCACCCTCAAACTTATGGAATTGGAAGGATGTCAACTTTCAAGAAAATATGTAGAAGTTGGAATACACTTAAACAATTATGATTTACAACCACCTTCAATTTGTGGCCCAGTTTTCTTGGTTTGATACGTAAACAAAAAAACATGGAATAAGCCATGACCTGACTTTCGACCCTCAAACTCATGGAACTGGATGGATGTCAACTTTCAAAAAAATATGTAGAAGTTTGAATACACCTAAACATTTATGACCTACGGGCACCTTGAATTTGTGGCCCAATATTCTTAGTTTGCTACATAAACAATAAAGAAGAATAAGGCATGGATTGTATTTTATGGACCTTCTACCACAAAACCTATGGAATTAGATGGATGTCAACATCAAAAAAAATTTGTAGAAGTTGGAATACGCCTAAACATTTATGATTTATGAGCGCCCTTGATTTGTAGCCCAAAATTCTTGGTTTGCTACGTAACCAAAAAAATGGAGTAAGCCATGACCTGACTTTCCGCCCTCAAACTCATGGACGTGGATGGGTGTCAACGCTAAAAAAAACAAGTAGAAGTTGGAATATACCTAAACATTTATGATTTACAAGCGCCCTCCATTTGTGGCCCAATAATCTTGGTTTGCTAATTAAAACATAAACATGGAAGAAGTCATGAACTCTATTTTATTTACTGTCCACCCCAAAACTCATGGACGTGGATGGATGTCAACGCTGAAAAAAACAAGTAGAAGTTGGAATATACCTAAACATTTATGATTTACAAGCGCCCTCTATTTGTGGCCCAATAATCTTGGTTTGCTACGTAAACCATAAATATGGAAGAAGTCATGATGTGTATTTTATGGACCTTCCACCTCCAAACTCATGGAATTGGATGGATGTCAGAGTTAAAAAAATATGTAGAAGTTGGAATATACCTAATCATTTATGATTTACGAGCGCCCTCAATTTGTAGCCCAATATTCTTGGTTTGCTTCCTAAACCAAAAAAAGTAAAAATACGCCATGACTTGACTTTCCACCCTCAAATTCATGGAATTGGAAGGATGTCAACTTTCAAAAAAATAAGTAGAAGTTGGAATACACCTAAACATTTATCACTTACGAGCACTTTGAATTTGCGGCCTAATATTCTTGATTTGCAACGTAAACCAAAAAAGTGGAATAAGCCATGACTTGTATTTTATGGACCGTCCACCCCAAATCTCATGGACTTGGATGGATGTCAACATTGAAAAATATAAGTAGAAGTTGGAATACACCTAAACATATATGATTTACAAGCGCCTTGAATTTGTGGCCCAATATTCTTGGTTTGCTACGTAAACCAAAAAAAATGGAATAAGCCATAGTCTTGCCTTCCACCTCCAAACTCAATGAATTTGATGGATGTCAATGTTCAAAAAAATATGTAGAAGTTGGAATTCTCTTAAACACTTATGATTTTCCAACGCCCTCAATTTGTGACCCCATATTCTTGGTTAACACTGTAAACAAAAAAAAATGAAACAAGCCATGACCTGTATTTAAAGGACCTTCCACCTTCAAACTCATGGAATTGGATGGATGTCAACGTTGAAAAAATATATAGAAGTTGGAATACACTTAAACAATTATGATTTACGACCACCTTCAATTTGTGGCCCTATTTTCTTGGTTTGCTACATAAACAAAAAAACATGGAATAAGCCATGACCTGACTTTCCACCCTCAAACTCATAGAATTGGATGGATGTCAACTTTCAAAAAAAAATGTAGAAGATTGAATACACCTAAAAACTTATGACCTACGAGCACATTGAATTTGCGGCCCAATATTCTTGGTTTACCACGTTAAACAAAAATAATGGAATAAGCCATGACCTGTATTTTATGGACCTTCCACCTCCAAACTCAGGGAATTGGGTGGATGTCAACGTTGAAGAAAATAAATAGAAGTTGGAATACACTTAAACATTTATGATTTTTGATGGCTTTGAATCTGTGGCCCAATATCCTTGGTTTGCTACATAAACCAAAAAAATGGAATAAGCCATGACCTGACTTTCCACCTTCAAACTCATGGAATTGGATAGATGTCAAACTTCAAAACAATATATAGATATTAGAATACACCTAAACACTTATGATTTACGACCGCCCTCAAATGGTGGCCCATTATTCTTGGTTTACTTCGTAAACAAAAAGCAATAAAATAAGCCATGACCAGTATTTTATGGACCTTCCACCTCCAAACCCATGGAACTAGATGGATGTCAAAGTTGAAAAAAATATATAGAAGTTGGAATATACCTAAACATTTATGATTTACGAGTGCCCTCAATTTGTGGCCAATATTCTTGGTTTGCTTTGTAAACTAAAAAAAATCGAATAAGCCATGACCTGACTTTCCACCCTCAAATTCATGGAATTGGAAGGATATCAACATTCAAAAAAATATGTAGAAGTTGGGATTCACCTAAACATTTATGATTTACTAGTACGCTCAATTTGTGTCCCAATATTCATGGTTTGCTATATAAACCATAAAAATGGAACAAGCCATGAACTGTATTTTATGGACCGTCCACCCCAAAACTCATGGACTTGGATGGATGTCAACGCTGAAAAGCATAAGTTAAAATTGGAATACAAATAAACATATGTGATTTACGAGCGCCTTGTATTTATGGCCCAATATTCTTGGTTTGCTACATAAACCAAAAAAAAATGGAATAAGCCATGACCGGCCCTTCCACCCCAAAACTCATTGAATTGGATGGATGTCAACGTTCAAAAAAATATGTAGAAGTAGGAATATACCTAAACATTTATGATTTACGAGCGCCCTCAATCTGTGGTTCAATATTTTTGCTTTTCTATGTAAAATAAAAAAATGGAATAAGCCATAACATGACCTTCCACCTCCAAACTCATGGAATTGGATGGATGTCAATTTTCAAAAAAACATGTAGAAGTTGGAATACACTTAAATACTTATGATTTACGAGTGCCTTCAATTTTTGTCCCAATATTTTTGGTTTATTACGTAAACAAAAAAAAATTGGAATAAGCCGTGACCCTTATTTTATGGACCTTCCACTTCCAAACTCATGGACTAGGATGGATGTCAATGTTGAAAAAAATATGTAGAAGTTGGAGTACACCTAAACATTTATGATTTACAACCCCCCTCAAATTGTGGCCCAATATTCTTGATTTGCTACGTAAACAAAAAAAATTGGAATAAGCCATGATTTGTAATATTTGGACTTCCCACCCCCAAACTCATGGAATTGGATGGATGTCAATAATGAAAAAAATAAGTAGAAGTTGGAATATCTCTAAACATTTATGATTTACAAGCGCCTTCTATTTGTGGCCTAATATTCTTGGTTTGCTACGTAAACCATAAAAAATGGAATAAGCCGTGCTAACCTTCCAACCCAAAACTCATGGAATTGGATAGATGTCAATGTTTAATAAAATGTAGAAGTTTGAAATTGCAGCCCAATATTCTTGGTTAACTATGTAAATAAATAAAAAATGGAATAAGCCATTATCTCCCCTTCCACCACAAAACTCATGGAATTGGATGGATGTCAACATTGAAAAAAATAAGCAGAAGTTGGAACATAGCTAGACATTTAAAACTTACAAGCATCCTCAATTTTTGGCCCAATATTCTTGGTTTGCTATGTAAACAAAAAAAAGTGGAATAAGCCATGACTTGACTTTCCACCCCCAAACTCATGAAATTGGATGCACGTCAACATTCAAAAAAATATGTAGAAGTTTTAATACACTTAAATATTTATGATTTACAAGCGCCCTCAATTTGTGGCCCAATATTCTTGGTTTACTACGTCAACAAAAAAAACGAAATAAGCCATGACCTGTACTTTTGGACCTTCCACCCCTATACTTAGGGAATTGGATGGATGTCAATGTTGAAAAAAATAAGTAGCAGTTGGAATACAACTAATCATCTAAGATTTACAAGCGACTTAAACTTGTGGATCTATATTCTCAGTTTACTACATAAACATATAAAACTGGAATAAGCCATGACCTGACCTTCCACCTCCAAACTTGTCAAATTGGATGGATGTCAATTTTCAAAAAAATGTGTAGAAGTTGGAATACACTCAAACATTTATGTTTTACAAGCGTTTTGAATTCTTGGCCCAATAATCTGGAATTGCTATGATAAAAAAAAAATGGAATAATCCATGACCTATATTTTATGGACCTTCCACCTCCAAACTCATAGAGTTGGATAAATGTCAATGTTGATAAAAGTAATTAGATGTTGGAACACACATAAGCATTTATGATTTATGAGCGCCCCCAATTTGTGGCCCAATACTCCAAGTTTACTACATAAACAATAATACTGGAATAAGCCGTGACCTAACCTTCCACCTCCAAACTTGTAGAATTGGATGCATGTCAACTTTGAAAATAATAAGTAGAAGCTAGAATACACCTAACCATTTAGGACTTATGAGTGTCCTGAGTTTGTGGCCCATTATTCTTGGTTTGCTTCGTAAAAAAAAGGAAGGAATCAGCCATGATCTGACCTTCAACCCCCAAACTCATGGAACTGGATGGATGTCAACGTTTTTTAAAATAGGTAGAAGTCGGAATACACCTAAACATTTAAGAATTACAAGCACCTTGAATTTGTGGCCCAATATTATTGGATTACTACGTAAACCAAAAGATTTGGTGTTTGTCATGACCTGTATTTTATGGACCTTCCACCCCCAAACTCATAGAATTCGATGGATGTCAACGTTCAAAAAAATAAGTAGAAGTTGGAATACACATAAAATTTTATGCCTTACGAGCACCTTCAATTTGTGGCCCAATTTTCTTAGTTTGCAGGTGGAAAGTTGGAATACACTTAAACAATTATGTTTTACAAGCATCCTCAATTCTGGGCCCAATATTTTGGATTTGCTACGGTAAAAATAAAAAATGGAATAAGCCATGACTTGTATTTTATGGACCTTCCACCTCTTAACTCATAGAATTGGATGGATGTCAATGTTGAAAAAAATATGTAGAAGCTACAATATACCTAAAAAATTATGATATATGAGCGCCTCCAATTTGTGGCCCAATACTCTTAGTTTGCTTCATAAACAAAAAAAATGGAATAAGCCATGATTTGACCTTCCACCTCAAAACTCATGGAATTGGATGCATGTCAACGTTGAAGAAAATATGTAGAAGTTGGAATAAACTTAAACATTTATGATATACAAGCGCCCTCAATTTTTGGTCCAATATTCTGAGTTTGCTTTGTCAACAAAAAGAAATGGAATAAGCCATGACCTATACTTTATGGACCTTCCTCCCCCAAACTCATGGAATTGGATGGATGTCAAAGTTGAAAAAAATAAGTAGAAGTTGGAATACACCTAAACATTTATGACTTACAAGCACCTTGAAATTGAGACCCAATATTCTTGGTTTACTACGTAAACAAAAAAAAATGGAATAAGCCATGACTTGTAATTTATGGACCTTCCACCCCTAAACTCATGGAATTGAAAAGATGTCAACGTTGAAAAAAATAATTAGAAATTGGAGTACACCTAAAAATTTATGATTTACGAGGGCCTTGAATTTGTGGGTCTATATTCTTGGTTTACTACGTAAACAAAAAAAAATGGAATAAGCTATGATTTGACCTTCCGCGCCCAAACTCATGGATTGGATGGATGTCAATGTCCAAAAAAATATGTAGAAAATGGAATACACCCAAACATTTATGACTTACAAGTACCCTGAGTTTGTGGCCCAATATTATTGATTTATTACGTAAACCAACAAAATTGGAATATGCCATGATTTGACCTTCCACCCCTAAACTCATGGAATTGGATAGATGTCAATGTTCAAAAAAAAAATAATGAAGTTGGAACACACATAAACATTTATGGATTACAAGCATCTTGAATATCTGGCCCAATATTATTGGTTTACTACATAAACCAACAAAATTGGAATATGCCATGATTTGACCTTCCACCCCTAAACTCATGGAATTGGATAGATGTCAATGTTCAAAAAAAAAATAATGAAGTTGGAACACACATAAACATTTATGGATTACAAGCATCTTGAATATCTAGCCCAAAATTATTGGTTTACTACATAAACCAAAAAAATTGGAATGTGCCATGATCTGACCTTTCACCCCCAAACTCCTGGAACTTGATGGACATCAACATTGACAAAAATATTTAGAAGCTAGAATACACTTAAACACTAATGAATTATGAGCACCTTGAATTTGTGGCCTAATATTCTTGGTTTGCTACGTAAACAAAAAAAATGAAATAAGCCATGACATGTATTTTATGGACCTTCAACCCCCAAACTCATGGAATTGGGTGGATGTCAACCTTCAAAAAAATATGTAGAAGTTGGAATATACCAAAACATTTATGATTTACGAGCACCTTGAATTTGTAGCCCAATATTATTGGTTTACTATGTAAACCAAAAAAAAAAGAACAAGCTATGACCTATGTTTTATGGACCTTCCACCTCCAAACTCATGGAATTGGGTGAACATCAAGGTTGGAAAAAATATTTCAAAGTTGGAGTTCACTTGAAAATTTATGATTTACAAGCGCCTTGAGTTTGTGGCCAAATATTCTTGGTTTACTACGTCAACAAAAAAACATGGAATAAGCCATGATTTGTATTTTATGGACCTTCAATCTCCAAACTCATGGAATTGGGTGGATGTCAATGTTGAAAAAAATATGTAGAAATTGGAATCCACCTAAACCTTTATGATTTACAAGCGCCTAATATTTGTGGTTCAATGTTTCTGGTTTACTATATAAACAAAAGAAAATGGAATAAGCCATGACCTGACCTTCTACAACCAAACATGTGGAATTGGATGGATGCCAATTCTCAAAAAAATAATGTAGAAATTGCAATACATCTAAACATTTCTGTTTTACAAGCGTTCTCAATTCTTGGCCCAATATTTTGGATTTGCTACAATTAAAAATAAAAATGGAATAAGCCATGACCTATATTTTATGGACCTTCCACCTCCAAACTCATGGAGTTGGATGGATGTCAACGTTGAAAAAAATACTTAGAAGTTGGAATACACCTAAACATTGATGACTTACAAGCGCCCTAAGTTTGTGGCCCATTATTCTTGGTTTGCTTTGTAAAATAAAAGATGGAATAAGCCATGACCTGACCTTAAACCCCCAAATACACGGAATTGGATGGATGTCAACGTTCAAAAAAATATGTAGAAGTTGGAATACACCTAAACATTTATGACTTACGAGCACCTTGAATGTGTGGGTCTATATTCTTGGTTTACTACATAAACAAATAAAATTGGAATAAGCCATGACCTGTCCTTTCGCGCCCAAACTCATGGAACTGGATGGATGTCAATGTTAAAAAAAAAATGTAGAAGTTGGAATACACCTAAACATTTATGACTTACGAGCACCTTCAATTTGTGGCCCAACTTTCTTGGTTTACTACGTAAACCAAAAAAAATGGAATAAGCCATGACCTATATTTATGGACCTTCCACTTGCAAACTCATAGAATTGGATGGATGTCAATGTTGAAAAAAAAATTTACTAGTTGGAGTACTCCTAAACATTCATGACTTAGAAGCGCCGTGAGTTTGTGGCCTATTATTCTTGGTTTGCTTTGTAAATAAAATGAAGGAATAAGCCATGACCTGACCTTGAACCCCCAAACTCATGGAATTGGATGGATGTCAACGTTCAAAAAAATATGTAGAAGTTGGAATACACATAAACATTTATGAATTATAAGCACCTTGAATTTGTGGCCCAGTATTATTGGTTTACTACGTAAAGTAAATGAAATGGTGTATGCTATGACCTGTATTTTATGGACTTTCCACCTCCAAACTCATGGAATTGGATGGATTTCAACATTGAAAAAATATGTAGAAGTTGGGATACATCTAAACATTTATGATTTACAAGCCCCTTGAATTTGTGGCCCAGTGCTCTTGGTTTACTACGTCAACAAAACAAATTGGAATAAGCCATGATCTAATTTTCCACCCCCAAACTCATGGAATTAGATGGATGGCAACATTCAAAAAAATAAGTAGAAGTTGGAATACACATAAAATGTTATGCCTTATGAGCACATGCAATTTGTGGCCCAGTTTTCTTGGTTTGGCCCAATTTTCTTGGTTTGCGGGTGGAAAGTTGGAATACACTTAAACACTTATGTTTTACATGCATCCTCAATTCTTGGCGTAATATTCTGAATTTGCTACGGTAAAAACTAAAAATGGACTAAGCCATGACCTGTATTTTAGAGACCTTCCACCTCCAAACTCATTGAATTGGATGGATGTCAACGTTGAAAAAAATATGTAGAAATTTTAATACATCTAAACATTTATGAATTACAAGCACCTTGAATTTGTGGCCCAATATTCTTGGTTTACTATGTAAACGAAAAAAAATGGAATAAGCCATGACATGTATTTTATAGACCTTCCACCTCCAAACTCATAGAATTGGATGGATGTCAACATTGAAAAAAATATTTAGAAATTGGAATACACCTAATCATATATGATTTACAGGTGCCTTGAATTTGTAGCCCAATATTCTTGGTTTACTACGTCAACAAAAAGAAATGGAATAAGCCATGATTTGACTTTCTACCCCCAAACTCATGGAATTGGATGGATGTCAACATTCAAAAAAATAAGTAGAAGTTGGAATACTTATAAAATTTTATGCCTTACGAGCACCTTGAACTTGTGGTGCAATTTTCTCGGTTTGTAGGTGAAAATTTGGAATACACTTAAACACTTATTTATACAAGCGTTCTCAATTCTTGGCCCACTATTTTGGATTTGCTACAGTAAAATACAAAAATGGAATAAGCCTTGACCAATATTTCATGGACCTTCCACCTCCAAAATCATGGAATTGGATGGATTTCAAGGTCAAAAAAAATATTTAGAAGTTGGAATACACCTACATATATATGACTTACAAGCACCTTGAATTAGGGGCCCAATAATCTTATTTTACTACGTAATTAAAAAAAAATGGAATAAGCCATGACCTGTATTTTATGGATCTTCCACCCCAAACTCATAGAATTGGATGGATGTCAACATTGAAAAAACTATGTAGAAGCTGGAATACACCTAAACATTTATGAATTACGAGCGCCCTCAATGTGTGGCCCAATATTTTTAATTTGCTACGTAAGCAAAAAAATGGAATAAGCCATGACTTGACCTTCCATCCCCAAACTCATGGAATTGGATAGAAATCAACGTTAAAAAATATGTAGAAGTTGGACTACACCTAAACAATTATGAACTACAAGCACCTTGAATTTGTGGCCTAATATTCTTGGTTTCCTACATAAACAAAGAAAAATGGAATAAACCATGACCTGCATTTTATGGACCTTCCACCTCCAAACTCATGGAATTGGATGGATGTCAACGTTGAAAAACATACGTAGAAGTTGGAATACATCTAAACTTTTATGATTTACAAATGCCCTCAATTTGTGGCCCAATAGTCTTGGATTGCTTTGTATGAAAAGAACACGGAGTAAGCCATGACCTGACCTTCCACCCCAAAACTTGTAAAACTGGATGGATGTCACAATTGAATAGAATATTTAAAAGTTAGAATACACTTAAACATTTATGATTTACAAGCACCCAATATTCTTGGTTCACTATGTCAACAATAAATAATAGAATTAGCCATGACTTGACCATCCATCCCCAAGCTCATGGAATTGGATAGATGTCAACGTTGAAAAAAACATGTAGAAATTGCAATACACCTGAACATTTATGTGTTATGAGCACCTTGAATATGTGGCCCAATATTTTAGATTTCCTATGTAAACAAAAGAAAATGGAATAAGCCATGACCTGTATTTTATGGACCTTCCACCTCCAAACTCATAGAATTGGATGGATGTCAACATTGAAAAAAATATTTAGAAATTGGAATACACCTAATCATATATGATTTACAGGTGCCTTGAATTTGTGGCCCAATATTCTTGGTTTACCACGTCAACAAAAAGAAATGGAATAAGCCATGATTTGACTTTCCACCCCCAAACTCATGGAATTGGATGGATGTCAGCGTTGAAAAGAATATTTAGAAGTTGGAATACACCTAAACATTCATGACTCACGAGTGCCCTGAGTTTGTAGCCCATTATTCTTTGTTTTCTTTGTAAATAAAATGAAGGAATAAGCCATGACCTGACCTTCAACCCCCAAATTCATGGAATTGGATGGATGTCAAAGTTCAAAAAAATATGTAGAAGTTGGAATGCACATAAACATTTATGAATTATGAGCACCTTGAATTCGTGGCCCAATACTACTGTCTTACTATGTAAAATAAAAGAATTGGAACATGCCATGACCTGTATTTTATGACCCTTCCACCTCCAAACTCATGGGATTGGATGGATGTCAACGTTGAAAAAAGATGTAGAAATTGGAATACATCTAATCATTTATGATTTACAAGCCCCTTGAATTTGTAGCCCAATGTTCTTGGTTTCTACGTCAACAAAACAAAATGGAATAAGCCATGACCTGACTTTCCACTCCCAAACTCATGGAATTAGATGGATGTCAATGTTCAAAAAAATAAGTAGAAGTTGAAAAACACATAAAATGTTATGCCTTACAAGTACCTTCAATTTGTGACCCAATTTGCTTGGTTTGGCCCAACTTTCTTGGTTTGCGGGTGGAAAGTTGGAATACACTTAAACACTTATGTTTTACATAAGTCTTCAATTCTTGGTGTAATATTTTGGATTTGCTACGGCAAAAAATAAAAATGGAATAAGCCATGACCTATATTTTATGGACCTTCCACCTCCAAACTCATAGAATTGGATGGATGTCAACATTGAAAAAAATATGTAAAAATTGCAGTACATCTAAACGTTTATGACTTACGAGCACCTTGAATTTGTAGCATAATATTCTTGGTTTACTACGTAACCAAAAATAAATGGATTAAGCCATGACATGTATTTTATGGACCTTCTACCTCCAAACTCATGGAATTGGATGGATGTCAACATTGAAAAACATATTTAGAAGTTGGTATATTCCTATATATATATGATTTACAAGCGCCTTGAATTTGTGACCCAATATTCTTGGTTTACTACGTCAACAAAAAAAAAAGGAAATAGGCCATGACCTGACTTTCCACCTCCAAACTCATGGAATTGAATGGATGTCAACGCTGAAAAAAATATGTAGAAGTTGGAATACACCTAAACATTCATGGATTACGAGCGCCCTCAATTGGTGGCAAAATATTCTTAATTTGCTACATAAGCAAAAAAATGGAATAAGCCATGACCTGACCTTCCATCCCCAAACTCATGGAATTGGATGGATGTCAACGTTCAAAAAAATAAGTAGAAGTTGGAATACACATAAACATTTACGAATTACGAGCACCTTGAATTTGTGGCCCAATATAATTGGTTTTACTATGTAAACCAAAAGAATTGGAATACGTTATGACCTATATTTTATGGACCTTCTACCTCCAAACTCATGGAATTGGATGGCTGTCAACGTTGAAAAAAATAGGTAGAAGTTGGAAAACATCTAAACTTTTATGATTTACAAACGCCCTCAATTAGTGGCCCAATATTTTTGGATTGCTTTGTAAAATTAAAACATGGAATAAGCCATGACTTGACCTTCCACCCGAAAACTCTTGGAACTAGATGGATGTCACAATTGAATAGAATATTTAAAAGTTGGAATACACTTAAACATTTATGATTTACAAGCACCCAATATTCTTGGTTCACTACACCAACAATAAATAATGGAATTAGCCATGACTTGACCTTCCACTCCCGAGCTCGTAGAATTGGATAGGTGTCAATGTTGAAAAAAATATGTAGAAATTGGAACACATGTAATCATTTATGATTCACAAGCCCCTTAAATTTGTGGCCCAATATTCTTGGTTTACTATGTCAACAAAAAAAAATGGAATCAGCCATGACTCGACATTCCACACTCAAACTCATGGAATTGGATGGATGTCAACATTCAAAAAAATAAGTAGAAGTTGGAATACACATAAAATGTTATGCCTTACAAGCACCTTCAATTTGTGGCTCAATTTTCTTGGTTTGCGGGAAGAAAGTTGGAATACACTTAAACACTTATGTTATACAAGCCTTTTCAATTTTTGGCCCACTATTCTGGATTTGCAACGGTAAAAAATAAAGATGGAACAAGTCATGACCTGTATTTTATGGACCTTCCATGTCCAAAGTCATAGAATTGGATGGATGTCAACGTGGAAAAAAATATGTAGAAATTGCAATTCATCTAGACATTTAAGACTTACGTGCACCTTGAATTTGTAGCCTAGTGTTTTTGGTTTACTACGTAAACAAAAAAAAGTGGATAAGCCTTGATCTGTATTTTATAAATCTTCCACCCCAAACTCATGGAATTGGATGGATGTCAACGTTGAAAAAACTATGTAGAAGTTGGAATACAAGTAAACAATTATGAATTACAAGCGCCCTCAATTTGTGTCCCAATGTTCTTAATTTGCTACGTAAGCAAAAAAATGGAATCAGCCATGACCTGACCTTCCATCCCCAAACTCATGGAATTGGATAGATGTCAACGTTCAAAAGAATATGTAGAAGTTGGATTACCCCTAAACATTCATGAATTACGAGCACCTTGAATTTGTGGCCTAATATTCTTGGTTTCCTACGTAAACAAAGAAAAATCGAATAAGCCATGACCTGTACTTTATGGACCTTCCACCTCCAATCTCATAGAATTGGATGGATGTCAAAGTTCAAAAAAATATGTAGAAATTGCAATACATCTAAGCATATATGACTTACGAGCCCCTTGAATTTGTGGCCCAATAATCTTGGTTTACTACGTAAACAAAAAGAACTGGAACATGACATGACCTGTATTTTATGGACCTTCCACCTTCAAACTCATGGAATTGGATGGATATCAACGTTGAAAAAAGATGTAGAAGTTGGAATACATCTAAACATTTATGATTTACAAGCCCCTTGAATTTATGGCCCAATGTTCATGGTTTACTACGTCAACAAAACAAAATGGAAGAAGCCATGACCCGACTTCTACCCCCAAACTCATGGAATTAGATGGATGTCAACATTCAAAAAAATATGTAGAAGTTGGAATACACATAAAATGTTATGCCTTATGAGCACCTTCAATTTGTGACCCAATTTGCTTGGTTTCGCCCAACTTTCTTGGTTTGCGGGTAGAAAGTTGGAATACACTTAAACACTTATGTTTTACATGAATCCTCAATTCTTGGCGTAATATTCTGGATTTGCTACGATAAAACTAAAAATGGAATAAGCCATGACCTGTATTTTAGGGACCTTCCACCTCCAAACTCATAGAATTGGATGGATGTCAACATTGAAAAAAATATGTAGAAATTGCAATACATCTAAACAATTATGACTTACGAGCACCTTGAATTTGTGGCCCAGTATTCTTGAATTACTACATAAACAAAAATAAGTGGAATAAGCCATGACATGTATTTTATGGACCTTCCACCTCCAAACTCATGGATTTGGATGGATGTCAACGTTGAAAAAAATATTTAGAAGTTGGAGTACACCTAAATATATATGATTTACAAGCGCCTTGAATTTGTGACCCAATATTCTTGGTTTACTACGTCAACAAAAAAAAATGGAAATAGGCCATGACCTGACTTTCCACCTCCAAACTCATGGAATTGGATGGATGTAAACATTCAAAAAAATATGTAGAAGTTGGAATACACCTAATCATTTATGACTTACCAGCGCCTTGAATTTGTGGCCCAATATTATTGGTTTACTATATCAACAAAACAAAATGGAATAAGCCATGACCTGACTTTCCACCTCCAAACTCATGGAATTAAATGGATGTCAACGTTCAAAAAAATAAGTAGAAGTTGGAATACACATAAAATGTTATGCCTTACAAGCACCTTCAATTTGTGGCCCAATTTGCTTAGTTTGCGGGTGAAAAGTTAGAATACACTTAAACACTTATGTTTTATAAGCATCCTCAATTCCTAGCATAATATTCTAGATTTGCTACGGTAAAAACTAAAAATGGAATAGCCATGATCTGTATTTTATAGACCTTCCACCTCCAAACTCATAGAATTGGATGCATGTCAAAGTTGAAAAACATATTTAGAAGTTGGAATACACCAAAACATTCATGACTTACGAGCACCCTGAGTTTGTGGCCCATTATTCTTGGTTACCTAAAAAAAGAACTGAAAGACTAAGCCATGACCTGACCGTCAACCTCCAAACTCATGGAATTGGATGGATGTCAACGTTTAAAAAAATATGTAAAAGTTGGAATACACATATACATTTATGGATTACGAGCACCTTGAATTTGTGGCCCAATATTCTTGGTTTCCTACGTAAAATAAGAAAAATGGAATAAGCCATGACATGTATTTTATGGACCTTCCACCTCCAAACTCATGGAATTGGATGGATGTCAACGTTCAAAAAAAAAATTAGAAGTTGGAATACACCTAAGCATATATGATTTACAAGCGCCTTGAATATGTGGCCCAATGTTCTTGGTTTATTATGTCAAAAAAAAAATGGAATAAGCCATGACCTGACTTTCCACATTCCAACCTCATGGAATTGGATGGATGTCAAAATTCAAAAAAATATGTAGAAGTTGGAATACACATAAAGATTTATACCTTACAACCACCTTGAATTTGTGGACAATTTTCTTGATTTGCAAGTAAAAAGTTGGAATACACTTAAACACTTGTATTATACAAGCGTTTTCAATTCTTGGCCCAATATTCTAGATTTGCTCCGGTAAAATACAAAAATGGAATAAGTCATGATCTGTATTTTATTGGACCTTCCACCTCCAAAATCATGGAATTGGATGGATTTCAAGGTCAAAAAAAATACTTAGAAATTGGAATACACCTAAACATATATGACTTACAAACACCTTGAATTAGGGGCCCAATATTCTTCATTTACTACGTAACTAAAAAAAATGGAATAAGCCATGACCTGTATTTTATGGATCTTCCACCCCAAACACATGGAATTGGACGGATGTCAACTTTGAAAAAATTATTTAGAAGTTGGAATATACTTAAACATTTATGAATTACGAGCGCATTTAATTTGTGGCCCAATATTTTTAATTTGCTACGTAAGCAAAAAGATGGAATAAGCCATGACCTGACCTTCCATCCCCAAATTCATGGAACTGGATAGATGTCAATGTTCAAAATAATATGTAGAAGTTAAAAATACGCATAAACCTTTATGAATTACGAGCACTTTGAATTTGTGGCCTAATAATCTTGGTTTCCTACGTAAAATAAGAAAAATGGAATAAGCCATGACCTGTATTTTATGGACCTTCTACCTCCAAATTCATGGAATTGGATGGATGTCAATGCTGAAAAAAACACGTAGAAGTTGGAATACATCTAAACTTTTATGATTCACAAACGCCCCCAATTTGTGGCCCAATAGTCTGCGATTGCTTTGTAAAAAAAAAAACAGAATAAGCCATGACTAGACCTTCCACCCCAAAACTCGTGGAATTGGATGGATGTCATAGTTGAAAAAAATATTTAAAAGCTGGAATACACTTAAACATTTATGATTTACAAGCACCCAATATTCTTGGTTTACTACGACAACAATAAACAATGGAACTAGCCATGACTTGACCTTCCATGTCCAAGCTCATAGAATTTGATAGATGTCAACTTTGAAAAAAATATGTAGAAATTGCAATTCACCTAAACATTTATATGTTCCAAGCACCTTGAATTCACCCAATATTATTGGTTTACTATGTAAACCAAAAAAAAAAGAACAAGCTATGACCTATGTTTTATGGACCTTCCACCTCCAAACTCGTGGAATTGGGTGAACATCAAGGTTGGAAAAAATATTTCAAAGTTGGAGTTCACTTGAAAATTTATGATTTACAAGCGCCTTGAGTTTGTGGCCAAATATTCTTGGTTTACTATGTCAACAAAAAAACATGGAATAAGCCATGATCTGTATTTTATGGACCTTCAATCCCCAAACTCATGGAATTGGGTGGATGTCAACATTGAAAAAAAGATGTTGAAGTTGGAATACATTTGAACATTTAAGATTTTCAAGCGCCTTGAATTTGTGGCCAAATATTCTTGGTTTACTACGTCAACAAAAAAACAAGGAATAAGCCATGATCTATATTTTATGGACCTTCAATCCCCAATCTCATAGACTTAGGTGGATGTCAATGTTGAAAAACTTGTGTAGAAGTTGGAATCCACCTAAACCTTTATGATTTACGAGCGCCTAATATTTGTGGCTCAATGTTCTTGGTTTACTACATAAGCAAAAGAAAATGGAATAAGCCATGACTTGACCTTCCACCTCCAAACATGTGGAATTGAATGCATGTCAATTTTCAAAAAAATAAGTAGAAATTGCAATACATCTGAACATTTCTGTTTTACAAGCGTTTTCAATTCTTGGCCCAATATTCTAGATTTGCTACAATTAAAAATAAAAATGGAATAAGCCATGACCTATATTATATGGACCTTCCACCTCCAAACTCATGGAGTTGGATGGATGTCAACGTTGAAAAAAGTATTTAGAAGTTGGAATACACCTAAACATTCATGACTTACGAGCGGCCTGAGTTTGTGACCATTATTCTTGGTTTGCTTTGTAAATAAAATGAAAGAATAAGCCGTGACCTGACCTTCAATCCCCAAACTCATGGAATTGGATGGATGTCAACGTTCAAAAAAATATGTAGAAGTTGGAGTATAAATAAACATTTATGGATTATGAGCACCTTGAATTTGTGGCCCAATATTATTGGTTTACTACGTAAACCAAAAAAATTGGGATATACCATGCCATGACCTTCCACCTCCAAACTCCTGGAACTGGATGGACGTCAACGTTGACAAAAATATTTAGAAGTTGGAATATACCTAAACACTTATGAACTACAAGCACCTTGAATTTGTGGCCTAATATTCTTGATTTGCTACGTAGCCGAAAAAATTGGAATAAGCCATGACCTGAACTTTATGGACCTTCCACCTTGAAACTCATGGAATTGGATGAATGTCAACGTTCAAAAAAATATATAGAAGTTGGAATACACTTAAACAATTATGATTTACAACCACCTTCAATTTGTGGCCCTATTTTCTTGGTTTGCTAAATAAACAGAAAAACAAGGAATAAGCCATGACCTGACTTTCTACCCTCAAACTCACGGAATTGGATGGATGTCAACTTTCAAAAAAATATGTAGAAGTTTGAATATATATAAACATTTCAGACCTACAGGCACCTTGAATTTGTGGCCAAATATTCTTGGTTTACTACGTAAACAAACAAAAACAAGAATAAGCCATAACCTGACCGTCGACCTCCAAATTCATGAAATTGAGGCATATCAACGTGCAAAAAATATGTAGAAGTTGGAATACACTTAAACATTTTTGGTTTATAAGCGCCCTCAATTGGTCGTCCAATATTCTAGAATTGCTTCGTCAACAAAAAAGAATGGAATAAGCCATGACCTGTATTTTATGGACCTTCCTCCTCCAAACTCATGGAATTGGATTTATGTCAACGTTGAAAAAAATAAGTAGATGTCGGAATACACCTAAACATTCATGACTTACGAGCACCTTGATATTGTGGCCCAATATTCTTGGTTTACTACATAAACAAAAAAAATGGAATAAGCCATGACCTATATTTTATGGATCTTTCACCCCAAACTCATGGCATTGGATGGATGTCAATGTTGAAAAAACTAAGTAGAAGCTAGAATATACTTAAACATTTATGAGTTACAAGCACCCTGAATTTGTGGCCCAATATTCATAATTTGCTACGTAAACAAAACAATGGAATAAGCCATGACCTGACCTTCTATCTCCAAACTCATGGAATTGGATGGATGTCAATGTTGAAAAAAATACGTAGAAGTTGGAATACATCTAAACTCTAATGATTTACAAGCGCCCTTAATTTGTGGCCCAATACTCTTGGTTTGCTTGGTTATGAAAAATACATGGAATAAGCCATGACTTGACCTTCCACCACAAAACTCTTGGAACTGGATGGATGTCAAAGTTTAAAAAAAAATTTAAAAGTTGGAATACACTCAAACATTTATGATTTACAAGCACCCAATATTCTTGGTTTACTATGTCAACAATCAAAATGGACCTTCCACCCCCAAACTCATAGAAATGGATGGATGCCAATGCAGAAAAAAATAAAGAGAATATGGAATACACTTAAACAAATGTGATTTACGAGCTCCTAATATTTGTGGCTCAGTATTCTTGGTTTCCTACGTAAACAAAAAAAAACGAAATAGGCCATAATTTGTACTTTATGGACCTTCCACCCCCAAACTTATGGAATTGGAGGATTGCCAACGCTAAAAAAATTAAGTAGAAAATGGAATACACTTAAACAAATATGATTTATAAGCGCCTAATATTTTTGGCTCAATATTCTTGGTTTACTACGTAAACGAAAAACTCTGGAATAAACTATAACCTGACCTTCCACCCAAAAAGTGATGGAATTGGTTGGATGTCAACGTTCAAAAAAATATGTAGAAGTTGGAGTACACTTGAAAAGTTATGATTTACGAATGCCTTGAATTTGTGGCCCAATATTCTTGGTTTACTACGTCAACAGAAAAACATGGAATAAGCCATGACCTGTATTTTACGGACCTTCAACCCCCAAACTCATGAAATTGGGTGGATGTCAACGTTGAAAAAAATATGTAGAAGTTGGAATCCACCTAGACATTTATGTATTACGAGCGCCTCATATTTGTGGCACAATGTTCTTGGTTTACTACATAAGCAAAAGAAAATGGAATAAGCCATGACCTGACCTTCCACCCCCAAAACTCATGGAATTAGATGGATGTCAATTTTCAGAAAAATATGTAGAAGTTGCAATACATGTAAACACTTATGTTTTACAAGCGTTTTCAATTCTTAGCCCAACATTTTGAATTTGCTACGGCAAAAAAAACAAATGGAATAAGCCGTGACCTATATTTTATGGACCTTCCACCTCCAAATTGATGGAGTTGGATGGATGTCAACGTTGAAAAAAATACTTAGAAGTTGGAATACACCTAAACATATATGACTTACGAGTGCCCTGAGTTTGTGAACCACTATTCGTAGTTTGCTTTTTAAAAGAAAAGAAGGAACAAGACATGACCTGACCTTGAACCCCCAAGTACACGGAATTAAATGGATGTCAACGTTCAAAAAAATAAGTAGAAGTTGGAATACACCTAAACATTTATGACTTACAAGCACCTTGAATGTGTGGGTCCATATTCTCGATCTACTATGTAAACAAAGAAATAATGGAATAAGCCATGATCTGACCTTCCATGTCCAAAACTCATGAAATTGGATGGATGTCAATGTTCAGAAAAATATATAGAAGTTGAAGTACACCTAAACATTTATGAATTACGAGCAACTTCAATTTGTGGCCCAACTTTCTTGGTTCACTACGTAAACAAAAGAAAATAGAATAAGCCATGACCTGTATTTTATGGACCTTCCACCTCCAAATTCATGGAATTGGATGGATGTCAACGTTCAAAAAAAAAGTTGTAGAAATTGCAATACATCTAAACATTCATGACTTACGAGCACCTTGAATTTGTGGCCCAATAATATTGGTTTATTACGTAAACCAAAAAAATTGGAATATGCCATGACCTGTATTTTATGGACCTTCCACCTCCAAACTCATGGAATTGGATGGACGTCAACGTTGAAAAAAGATGTAGAAGTTGGAATACATCTAAACATTTATGATTTACAAGGCCCTTGAATTTGTGGCCTACTATTCTTGGTTTACTATGTTAACAAAACACAATGGAATAAACCATGACCAAACTTTCCACCCCCAAACTCATGGAATTAGATGGATGTCAACGTTCAAAAAAATAAGTAGAAGTTGGAATACACATAAAATTTTATGCCTTACAAGCACCTTCAATTTGTGGCCCAATTTGCTTGGTTTGGCCCAACTTTTTTGGTTTGCGGGTGGAAAGTTGGAATACACTTAAACACTTATGTTTTACAAGCGTCCTCAATTCTAAGCATAATATTCTGGATTTGCTATGGTAAAAACTAAAAATGGAATAAGCCATGACCTATATTTTAGGGACCTTCCACCTCCAAACTCATAGAATTGGATGGATGTCAACGTTGAAAAGAATATTTAGAAGTTGGAATACACCTAAACATTCATGACATACAGGCACCCTGAGTTTGTGGCCAATTATTCTTGGTTTGCTTTGTAAAGAAAATGAAGGAATAAGCCATGACCTGACCTTCCACTCCCAAAACTCATGGAATTGGATGGATGTCAACGTTAAAAAAAAATGTAGAAGTTGCAATACATGTAAACACTTATGTTTTACAAGCATTTTCAATTCTTGGCCCAACATTTTGAATTTGCTACGGCAAAAAAAACAAATGGAATAAGCCGTGACCTATATTTTATGGACCTTCCACCTCCAAATTGATGGAGTTGGATGGATGTCAACGTTGAAAAAAATACTTAGAAGTTGGAATACACCTAAACATTTATGACTTACGAACGCCCTGAGTTTGTGAACCACTATTAGTAGTTTGCTTTGTAAAAATAAAGAAGGAACAAAACATGACTTGACCTTGAACCCCCAAACACACGGAATTAAATGGATGTCAACGTTCAAAAGAAAAAGGAGAAGTTGGAATACATCTAATCATTCATGACTTACTAGCACCCTCAGTTTCTGGCCCATTATTTTTGGTTAACTTTGAAAACAAAATGAAGGAATAAGCCATGATCTGACCTTCAACCCTCAAACTCAAGGAATTGGATGGATGTCAACCTTCAAAAAAATATGTAGAAGTTGGAATACACATAAACATTTATGAATTACAAGCACCTTGAATTTGTGGCCCAATAATATTGGTTTACTACGTAAACCAAAAAAATTGGATTATGCCATGACCTGTATTTTATGGACCTTCCACCTCCAAACTCATGGAATTGGATGGATGTCAACGTTGAAAAAAGATGTAGAAGTTGGAATACATCTAAACATTTATGATTTACAAGCCCCTTGAATTTGTGGCCTAATATTCTTGGTTTACTATGTCAACAAAGCAAATTGGAATTAGCCATGACCGAACTTTCCACCCCCAAACTCATGGAATTAGATGGATGTCAACGTTCAAAAAAATAAGTAGAAGTTGGAATACACATAAAATGTTATGCCTTACGAGCACATTCGATTTGTTGCCCAATTTGCTTTGTTTGGCCCAACTTTCTTGATTTGCAGGTGGAAAGTTGGAATACACTTAAACACTTATGTTTTACAAGCGTCCTCATTTCTGGGCATAATATTCTGGATTTACTACGGTAAAAATTAAAAAGGGAATAAGCCATGACCTGTATTTTAGGGACCTTCCACCTCCAAACTCATAGAATTGGATGGATGTCAACGTTGAAAAAAATACTTAGAAGTTGGAATACACCTAAACATTCATGACATACAAGCGCCCTGAGTTTGTGGCCAATTATTCTTGGTTTGCTTTGTAAAGAAAATGAAGGAATAAGCCATAACTTGACCTTCCACCTCCAAACTCATGGAATTGGATAGATGTCAACGTTGAAAAAAAATATGTAGAAGTTGGAACACGCATAAACATTTATGAATTACGAGCACCTTGAATTTGTGGCCCAATATTATTGGTTTACTATATAAACCAAAAAAATTGGAATATGCCATGACCTGTATTTTATGGACCTTCCACCTCCAAACTCATGGAATTGGATGGATGCCAACATTGAAAAAAATACTTAGAAATTGGAATACATCTAAACTTTTATAATTTACAAACGCCCTCAATTTGTGGCCCAATATGCTTTGATTGCTTTGTAAAAAATAAACAAGGAATAAGCCATGACTTGACCTTCCATCCCAAAACTCGTGGAACTGGATGGATGTCATAGTTGGAAAATATATTTTTAAAAGTTGGAATACATTTAAACATTTATGATTTACAAGCACCCAATATTCTTGGTTTATTACGAGAACAATAAACAATGGAATTAGCCATGACTTGACCTTCCATCCCCAAGCTCATGGAATTGGATAGATGTCAACGTTGAAAAAAATATGTAGAAATTGCAATATACCTAAACATTTATGAATTTTGAGCACCTTGAATTTGTGGCCCAATATTTTTGGTTTCCTACGTAAACAAAAAAAAACCGGAATAAGCCATGACCCGTACTTTATAGACCTTCCAGCTCCAAAATCATGGAATTGGATGCCTAGGTTGAGAAAATTAAGTAGAAGTTGGAATACACTTAAACCTTTATGACTTAACAGCACCTAATGTTTTTGGCTCAATGTTTTTGGTTTACTACATAAACAAAAGAAAATGGAATAAGCCGTGACTTGACCTTCAACCCCCAAACATGTGGAATTGGATGGTTGTCAACGTTCAAAAAATTAAGTAGTAATTGCAATACATCTAAACATTTATGACTTACGAGCACCTTGAATGTGTGGGTCTATAGTCTTGGTTTACTACGTAAACAAATAAAATTGGAATAAGCCATAACCTGTCCTTTTGCGCCCATACTCATGGAATTGGATGAGTGTCAATGTTCAAAAAAATATATAGAAGTTGGAATAGACCTAAACATTTATGACTTACGAGCACCTTCAATTTGTGGCCTAATTTGCTTGGTTTGCTACATAAACAATAAAACAAAGAATAAGCCATGATCTGACTTTCCACCCTCAAACTCATGGAATTGGATGGATGTCAAGAGTCAGAGAAATATGTAGAAGTTGGAATACAACTAAACACTTTTGATTTACAAGCGCCTTGAATTTGTGGCCGAATATTTTGGGTTTACTACGTAAACAAACAAAAACTGGAACATGCCATAACCTAACCATCCACCCCCAAATTCATAAAATTGGATGCATGTCAACGTTCAAAAAAATATGTAGAAGTTGGAATACACTTAAACATTTATGGTTTACGAGTGCCCTCAATTGGTGGCCCAATATTCTAAGTTTGCTCCGTCAACAAAAAAAATGGAATAAGCCATACCCTGTACTTTAAGGACCTTCTTCCTCTAAAGTCATGGAATTGGATTAATGTCAATGTTGAAAAAAATAAGCAGAAGATGGAATACACCTAAACGTTTATGACTTACGAGCACTTTGATATTGTGGCCCAATATTCTTGGTTTACTACGTAAACCAGAAAATATGGAATAAGCCATGACCTATATTTTATAGATCTTCCACTCCAAACTCATGGCATTGGATGGATGTCAACATTGAAATGATTAAGTAGAAGCTAGAATATACTTAAACATTTATAAGTTACGAGTGCCCACAATTTGTGGCCCAATATTCATAATTTGCTATGTAAACAAAAAAATGGAATAAGTCATGACCTAACCTTCCATCTCCAAACTCATGGAGTTGGATAGATGTCAACGTTGAAAAAAATATGTAGAAGTTCAAATACACCTAAACATTTATGAATTACGAGCAACTTCAATTTGTGACCCAATATTCTTGGTTTCCTACGTAAACAAAAAAAGATGGAATAAGCCATGACAAGTATTTTATGGACCTTCCACCTTGAAATTCATGGAATTGGATGGATGTCAACTTTGAAAAAACAATTTGTAGAAATTGCAATACAACTAAACATTTATGACTTACGAGCACCTTGAATTTGTGGCCTAGTATTCTTGAATTACTACGTAAACAAAAAAAGATGGAATAAGCCATGACGTGTATTTTATGGACCTTCCACCTCCAAACTCATGGAATTGGATGGATGTCAACGTTGAAAAAAATATTTAAAAGTTGGAATACACCTAAACATATATGACTTACGAGCACCTTGAATTAGAGGCCCATTAGTTTTGGTTTACTACGTAAACAAAAAAGAAATGGATTAAGCCATGACCTATGTTGTATGGATCTTCCACTCCAAACTCATGGAATTAGATGGATGTCAATTTTGAAAAAACTATTTAAAAGTTGGAATACACCTACACTTTTATGACTTAAGAGCGCTTTGAGTTTGTGGCCCATTACTCTAGGTTGCTTTGTAATAAAAAAGGAGGAATAAGCCATGACCTGACCTTCAACCCCCAAACTTATGGAATTGGATGCATGTCAACGTTCAAAAAAATATGTAGAAGTTGAAATACACTTAAACATTTATGACGCACAAGCGGCTTGAATTTGTGGCCCATTATTCTTGATTTACTATGTAAAAAAAAAAAAATGGATTAAGCCAGGACGTGCATTTTATGGACCTGCAACCCCCAAACTCATGGAATTGGGTGGATGTCAACGTTGCAAAAAATATGTAGAAGTTGGAATACACCTCACCATTTATGGATTACAAGCATCTTGAGTTTGTGGCCCATTATTCTGGATTTGCTCTGTAAAAAAAAAGAAGGAATAAGCCATGACCTGACCTCCAACCGCCAAACTCAT
Organism: Neckera pumila; assembly: GCA_963969595.1. Classification (NCBI taxonomy): domain Eukaryota; kingdom Viridiplantae; phylum Streptophyta; class Bryopsida; order Hypnales; family Neckeraceae; genus Neckera; species Neckera pumila. Next base: position 7,990,388 of record OZ018418.1, read on the forward strand.
GGAATTGGATGGATGTCAACTTTGAAAAAATTATGTAGAAGTTGGAATACACCTAGACATTTATGAATTACGAGCGCCCTCAATTTGTGGCCCAATATTCTTAATTTGCTAAGTAAACAAAAAAATGGACTAAGCCATGACCTGACCTTCCATCCTCAAACTCATGGAATTGGATAGATGTCAACGTTCAAAAAAATATGTAGAAGTTGGAAAACACCTAAACAATTATGAATTACAAGCATCTTGAATTTGTGGCCCAGTATTCTTGGTTTCCTATGTAAACAATACAAAATCAAATAAGCCATGACTTGTATTTTATGGACCTTCCACCTCCAAATTCATGGAATTGGATGGATGTCAACGTTGAAAAAAATATGTAGAAGTTGGATTACATCTAACTTTTATGATTTACAAGTACCCTCAATTTATGGCCCAATATGCTTGGATCGCTTTGTAAGAAAAAGACACGGAATAAGGCATGACTTGACCTTCCACCCTAAAACTCATGGAACTAGATGAATGTCAAAGTTGAAAAAAATATTTAAAAGTTGGAATACACTTAAACATTTATGATTTACAAGCACGCAATATTCTTAGTTTACTACGTCAACAATAAATAATGGAATTAGCCATGACTTGACCTTCCATCCCCAAGCTCATGGAATTGGATAGATGTCAACGTTGAAAAAAATATGTAAAAATTGCAATACACCTAAACATTTATGAATTTTGAGCACCTTGAATTTGTGGCCCAATACTTTTGGTTTCCTATGTAAACAAAAAAACCCGGAATAAGCAATGACCTGTACTTTATGGACCTTCCACTCCAAACTTATAGAATTGGAGGGATGCCAATGCTGAAAAAAATAAGTAGAAAATGGAAGACACTTAAACAAATATGATTTACGAGCGCCTAATCTTTGTGCTTCAATATTCTTGGATTACTACGTAAACAAAAAAAATTGGAATAAGCCATGACCTGACCTTCCACCTCCAAACTGATGGAATTGGTTGGATGCCAACGTTCAAAAAATTATGTAGAAGTTGCAATACATCTAAACATTTAATACTTACGAGCACCTTGAATTTGTGGCAGAATATTCATGGTTTGCTACGTAAATAAAAAAAATGGAATAAGCCATGACGTGTATTTTATAGACCTTCCACCTCCAAACTCATGGAGTTGGATGGATGTTCAATGCTGAAAAAAAAGAGTAGAAGTTGGAATACAACTAAACATTTTTGATTTACAAGCGCCCTCAATTTGTAGCCCAATTTTCTTGGTTTTCTACGTATACAAAAAAAAAGGAATAAGCCATTACCTAACTTTCCGCCCTCAAACTCATGGAATTGGGTGGATGTCAACATTGAAAAAAATATGTGGAAGTTGGAATCGACCTAGACATTTATGTATTACGAGCGCCTAATATTTGTGGCTCACTGTTCTTGGTTTACTACATAAACAAAGGAAAATAGAATAAGCCATGACGTGACCTTCCACCCGCAAACTTGTGGAATAAGCCATGACCTGACCTTCCACCCCCAAAACTCATGGAATTGGATGGATGTCAATTCTCAAAGAAATAAGTAGAAATTGCAATACATCTAAACATTTCTATTTTACAAGCATTTTCAATTCTTGGCCCAATATTTTGGATTTGCTATGGAAAAAAAATAAAAATGGAATAAGCCATGACCTATATTTTATGGACCATCCACCTCCAAACTCATGGAGTTGGATGGATGTCAATTTTTGAAAGAAATACTTAGAAGTTGGAATACACCTAAACATTTATGACTTATGAGCACCTTGAGTTTGTGGCCCATTATTCTTGGTTTGCATTGTAAAATAAAAGAAGGAATGAACCATGACCTGATCTTCGACCCCCAAACTCACGGAATTGGATGGATGTCAACATTCAAAAAAATAAATAGAAGTTGGAATACACCTAAACATTTATGACTTACAAGCACCTTGAATGTGTGGGTCTATATTCTCGGTTTATTACGTAAACAAATAAAACTGGAATAAGCCATGACTTGTCCTTCTGCGCCCAAACTCATGGAACTGGATGGATGTCAATGTTCAAAAAAATATGTTGAAGTTGGAATACACCTAAACATTTATGACTTACGAGCACCTTCAATTTGTGGCCCAATTTGCTTGGTTTACTACGTGAACAAAAGGAAATGGAAAAAGCCATATCCTGTATTTTATGGACCTTCCACCTTCAAACTCATAGAATTGGATGGATGTCAACATTGAAAAAAATACATAGAAGTTGGAATACACCTAAACATTCATGACTTATGAGCGCCCTGAGTTTGTGGCCCATTATTCTTGGTTTGCTTTGTAAATAAAATGAAGGAATAAGCCATGACCTGACCTTTAAACCCCAAACTCATGGAAATGGATGGATGTCAATGTTCAAAAAAATATGTAGAAGTTGGAATACACCTAAACATTTATGACTTACGAGCACCTTGAATGTGTGGGTCTATATTCTCGGTTTACTACGTGAACCAAAAAAATTGGAATATGGTATGACCTGACTTTCCACCCCCAAATTCTTGGAGCTGGATGGATGTCAACGTTGAAAAAAATATGTAGAAGTTGGAATACACTTAAACAATTATGATTTACGACTACCTTCAATTTGTGGCCCTATTTTCTTGGTTTGCTACGTAAACAAAAAAACATGGAATAAGCCATGACTTGACTTTCTACCCTCAAACTCATGGGATTGGATGGATGTCAACATTTAGAGAAATATGTAGAAGTTGGAATACAACTAAACACTTCTAATTTACAAGCGCTTTGAATTTGTGGCCGAATATTCTTTGTTTACTACGTAAACAAACAAAAACAAGAATAAGCTATGACTTGACCGTCCACCCCCAAATTCATAAAATTGAATGCATGTCAACGTTCAAAAAATATGTAGAAGTAGGAATACACTTAAACATTTATGGTTTATGAGCGCCCTCAATTGGTGGCCCATTATTTTGGGTCTGCTCCATCAACAAAAAAAAATGGAATAAGCCAAGACCTGTATTTTATGGATCTTCCACCTCAAACTCATGGAATTGGATGGATGTCAAGGTTGAAAAAAATATTTAGAAGTTGGAATACACCTAAACATTTATGACTTAAGAGCGCCCTGAGTTTGTGGCTTATTACTCTGGGTTTGCTTTGTAAAAAAAAAGAAAAAATAAGCCATGATCTGACCTTCAATCCCCAAACTCATGGAATTGGATGGATGTCAACGTTCAAAAAAAATATGTAGAAGTTGGAATACACTTAAACAATTATGATGTACAAGCGACTTGAATTTGTGGCCCATTATTCTTGGTTTACTACGTAAACAAAAAGAAAATGGAATTAGCCATGACGTGTATTTTATGGACGTTCAACCTCCAAACTCATGGAATTGGGTGGACGTCAATGTTGAAAAAGTATGTAGAAGTTGGAATACACATAAAATTTTATGCCTTACAAGCACCTTCAATTTGTGGCCCAATACTCTTGGTTTACTACGTCAACAAAAATAAATGGAATAAGCCATAACCTGTATTTTATGGACCTTCCACCCTCAAACTCATGGAATTGGATGGATGTCAACGTTCAAAAAAAATATGTAGAAGTTGGAATACACTTAAACAATTATGATGTACAAGCACCTTGAATTTGTGGCCCATTATTCTTGGTTTACTACGTAAACAAAAAGAAAATGGAATTAGCCATGACGTGTATTTTATGGACGTTCAACCTCCAAACTCATGGAATTGGGTGGACGTCAATGTTGAAAAAGTATGTAGAAGTTGGAATACACATAAAATTTTATGCCTTACAAGCACCTTCAATTTGTGGCCCAATACTCTTGGTTTACTACGTCAACAAAAATAAATGGAATAAGCCATAACCTGTATTTTATGGACCTTCCACCCTCAAACTCATGGAATTGGATGGATGTCAACGTTCAAAAAAATATGTAGAAATTGGAATACACCTAAACATTTATGACTTACAAGCGCCCTCAATTTGTGGCCCAATATTCTTAATTTGCTACATAAACCAAAAAAATGGACTAAGCCATGACCTGACCTTCCATCCTCAAATTCATGGAATTGGATAGATGTTAACGTTCAAAAAAATATGTAGAAGTTGGAAAACACCTAAACATTTACAAATTACAAGCACCTTGAATTTGTGGCCCAATATTCTTGGTTTCCTATGTAAACAATACAAAATTGAATAAGCCATGACCTGTATTTTATGAACCTTCCACCTCCAAATTCATGGAATTGGATGGATGTCAACGTTGACAAAAATACGTAGAAGTTGGATTACATCTAAGCTTTTATGATTTACAAGTACCCTCAACTTGTAGCCCAATAGTCTTGCTTTGCATTGTAAGAAAAAGACACGGAATAAGCCATGACTTGACCTTCCACCCCAAAATTTGTGGAACTGGATGGATGTCGTAGTTGGAAAATATATTTAAAAGTTGGAATACACTTAAACATTTATGATTTACAAGCTCCCAATATTCTTCGTTTACTACGTCAACAGTATATAATGCAATTAGCAATGACTTGACCTTCCATCCCCAAGCTCATGGAATTGGATAGATGTCAATGTTGAAAAAAATATGTAGAAATTGCAATACACCTAAACATTTATGAATTTTGAGCACCTTGAATTTGTGGCCCAATATTTTTGGATTCCTATGTAAACAAAAAAAAACGGAATAAACTATGACCTGTACTTTATGGACCTTCTACCTCCAAACTTATGGAATTGGAGGGATGCCAATGCTGAAAAAACAAGTAGAAAATGGAATACACTTAAACAAATCTGATTTACGAGCGCCTAATAATTGTGGCTCAATTTTCTTGGTTTACTACGTAAATAAAAAACATGGAAATAAGCCATGACCTGACCTTCCACCCCCAAACTGATGGAATTGGTTGGATGTCAATGTTCAAAAAATTATGTAGAAGTTGCAATACATCTAAACATTTAATACTTATGAGCACCTTGAATTTGTGGCAGAATATTCATGGTTTGCTACGTAAACAAAAAAAAATGGAATAAGCCATGACGTGTATTTTATGGACCAAACTAATGGAATTGGTTGGATGTCAACGTTAAAAAAAATATGTAGAAGTTGCAATCCATCTAAACAGTTATGACTTACGAGCACCTTGAATTTGTGGCCCAATATTCATGGATTGCTACGTAAACAAAAAAATGGCATAAGCCATGACGTGTATTTTATGGACCTTCAACCTCCAAACTCATGGACTTGGATGGATGTCAACATTGAAAAATATAGGTAGAAGTTGGAATACACCTAAACATTTATGACTTACGAGCACCTTGAATGTATGGGTCTATATTCTTAGTTTACTACGTAAACAAATAATACTGGAATAAGCCATGACCTGACTTTCCACCCTCAAACTCATGGAATTAGATGGATGTCAATGTTCAAAAAAATATATAGAAGTTGGAGTACACCTAAACATTTATGACGTACAAGCACTTCAAATTTGTAGCCCAACTTTCTTAATTCACTACAAAAACAAAAAAATGGAACAAGCAATGACCTGTATTTTATGGACCTTCCACCTCCAAACTCATAGAATTGGATGGATGTCAATGTTGGAAAAAGTATTTAGAAGTTGGAATACACCTAAACATTCATGACTTACGAGCGCCCTGAGATTTTGGCCCATTTTTTTTGGTTTGCTTTGTAAGAAAAACTGAAGGAATAGGTCATGGGCTGACCTTCAACCCCCAAACTCATAGAATTGGATGGATGTCAACGTTCAAAAAAATATGTAGAAGTTGGAATACAGTTTAACATTTATGACTTACAAGCGGCTTGAATTTGTGGCCCAATATTCTTAGTTTACTACGTCAACAGAAAAAATGGAATAAGCCATGACATGTAGTTTATGGACCTTCCACCTCCAAACTTGTGGAATTGGATGGATTTCAACGTTGAAAAAAATATGTAGAAGCTGGAATACACCTGAACAATTTTGATACACAAGCGCCTTCAATTTGTGGCCCAATACTCTAACTTTGCTATGTAAACAAAAAAAATGGAATAAGCCATGACTTCAACTTTATGGACCTTCTCCCTCCAAACTCATGGAATTGGATGGATGTCAGTGTTCAAAAAAATATGTAGAAGTTGGAATGCACTTCAACATTTATGACTTACAAGCGGCTTGAATTTACGGCCCAACATTCTTGGTTTACTATGTAAACAAAAAAAAATGGAATAAGCCATGACCTGACCTTCCACCCCCAAACTCATGGAAATGGGTGGATGTCATTGTTGAATAAAGTATGTAGAAGTTGGAATACACTTGAACAATTATGATTTACAAGTGCCTTGAATTTGTGGCCCAATATTCTTGGTTTACTGCGTCAACAAAAAATGGAAGAAGCCATGACCTGACTTTCCACTCCCAAACTCATGGAATTAGATGGATGTCAACGTTCAAAAAAATATGTAGAAGTTGGAATACACTTTAATGTTTATGACTTAAAAGCGGCTTGAATTTGCGGCCTCATATTCTTGGTTTACTACGTCAACAAGAAAAAATGGAATAAGCCATGACCTGTATTTTATGGACCTTCCACCCCCAAACTCATGGAATTGGGTGGATGTGAACTTTCAAAAAAATATGTAGAAGTTCTAATACACTTAAACAATTATGATTTACAGGCGCCTTGAATTTGCGGCCCAAATTTCTTGGTTTACTACGTCAACAAAAAAAGTGGAATTAGCCATGACATGTAGTTTATGGACCTTCCACCTCCAAACTCATGAAATTGGATGGATTTCAACGTTGAAAAAAATATGTAGAAGCTGGAATATACCTAAACAATTATGATATCCAAGCGCCCTCAATTTGTGGCCCAATACTCTGAGTTTGCTACGTAAACAAAAAAAATGGAAAAAGCCATGACCTGATTTTCCACTCCCAAACTCATGGAATTAGATGGATGTCAACGTTCAAAAAAACATGTAGAAGTTGGAATACACTTTTACATTTATGACTTACAAGCGGCTTGAATTTGCGGCCCAATATTCTTGGTTTACTACGTCAACAAGAAAAAATGGAATAAGCAGTGACCTATATTTTATGGACCTTCCACCCCCAAACTCATGGATTGGGTGGATGTCATTGTTGAATAAAATATATAGAAGTTGGAATACACTTGAACATTTATGATTTACAAGCGCCTTGAATTTTTGTCCCAATATTTTTGGTTTACTACGTAAACAAAAAAAACACGAAAGAAGCCATGACCTGTATTTTGTAGACCTTCCACCTCCAAACTCATGGAATTGGACAGGGTTGTCTTCCTCGACATCGCGAACAGCGCGACAACTAGACGTCACACAATGTCTAGTAGACTCCTCGCGTCATCCAATAAGCTCAAAATTACCTTGGACTTTTCTAAAAGTTACCCCCCTTTGACCTATGCCATCTGGAAGCCATGTGACATCTGCGTGGCACATTTCAAGGCGCATGCGTATGTGGCAAGTGTTGGTGCAGGGCGAACGCAAATTCGGCAACCTTGGGTAGGCGACTATGGATATAAGGCGACTGCGTATAAAGAGAACACAAATAGGGGACTGCTATTAAGGCGACCGCGTGTCGGGGCGAACAAACCTTTGGCGACTGCGGATGGGCTAGGAAAACCCGAAGTCGCCTAGTGCAACCCGCATTCACCCTCCCAGGACTCGAGATCGCGTTTCTGCAACCTAATGTCGCCTTCTGTTACACCAAGTCGCCCAATTTGGACCCTCAGTCGCCTACCTGATGCCCAAGGTCGCCCTTCTTGTATCCAAGTTCGCATGTCCGGACCCAAAGGCGCCTGTCAGACCCGAAGTTGCTGGTGACGGACTTGCACGCGCCTAGCTGATCCGAGGTTGCCTTACGCGCGGTTGCTTTATTCGCACGCGCCCTCTGTAACTCGAGCTTGCATCGCCTATAAGTTCACTTGCCCATGCGGCATTTGTCAATTTTTTTCAACGTTGAGGCTTCCGATCTTGCATCTTACGTGGCTGCATGCGTTACCTTTAAGTTGAATATTCACTACTTCTTGAGTTCTTTTACGCCACTTGTTATTGCAAATATTGTTTCTCCAACAAATCCAATGGCTGCTGCAGGAAACAGTGATGGGTCAATTCCTCTTCTGCACACTTTATAGAATACTTTTGGTGTTGTCAAGAAGGCTGTCAAAGATAAGGGCCGGAAGTGCAGAGGCACCACTCACCAAAAGCAATGGCACGTGCTAAATAGTGCGGATTACCTTGCTTTTAAAGGCTGGAATGAAGAGGAAGGGCCGTGGACAATGCAACTCTGCGAAGATTACATTGAATGGTGCCACATCGGAAAGTTCTTTCTAGCATGGCGCCATCATCACAACCGGCACACCAATAAGGCCGGCACACCAATAAGGCAAACTTGAAGTACTATGAAAGTTCAGCTTCCGTTCAAAGATGCATGGAATTGTACCAGGTCCTCTACAAAACCCCTTTTGTAGAGAGGAATGAGGTCCCTCTATTCATTGCCAAAGGAGCATACGCTAAAATGGCCTCGAATAAAGAGGTTAATTAGTACACAATAAAAGAAAGTCTGTACGTAGCACGTTCAGAAGTTGGTGTCATACCAAAAGGGGTCCTCACATTCCCAGAGGGCGGTTTAGGCCCTATTCATAGTGATTATTGAAACACTGAAACTTTTGAAGTCCACACTAAGGAATAAAAATCGGATGAGGATTTCGATGGCACGTGAGCCCAAGAGTAGTACAGTTAGGGAGCAACCTGTTGTGCCTACTGAGGTTCAAGTTCAAAATGTCGAGGCTGCTTCATCATCACAGGGACGGAGAATAAAACACCTGCCGAAGGTGCGGCGTTCCACCAACCAAATTAGACTTGCATCACCTTCAACAACCATTTTGCAACCATCATTGGCACCATTGGGTGCAAGCAACGTTTCTGACTTTGGCCCCAACGACGACACACCTATGGAAGCAATTGTTCGTGCTCCCATTCCTTAGTCAGAAGCAGCTGTTGCTGACAACACTATAGCTCTATGTAAGGCCCTTGATCTCTTGAAGGCCAAAGACACAACAATTGCTTTACTGCAATCGGATATCCAGAAACTGCAATCTAATTGCAATCAAAAAAATGCTCTCATTTCTCAGCAGTCCAAAGATTTGCAATGCCTGTGAAAGAAGGAGCGTGAGACATTGACCTTGTCGGACATGGATGTTGTCGGACATGGACGATGCCTTTGTTGAGCACGATCCACATCAATTGGACAAGGTTGTAGGGGACCTCACAAGCGATGTCCTTCACCATTTACCTTCTACCAAGCGTATCAAGCGTTCTTCACTTCTTCCGAACGTGCCTCTTGCTACCATCACGGAAGACAATACTGCTGCTATGAGTGATCAACTCCAAGGGACCCAAGATTCACTTTCATTTCCTGCATTTCCTGCAATTCCACATCTCATACTATTCGTGAAGAAATTGGGTCTTCAAGAGGAAAACAATATGCTCACCACGCAGTTGGCACAATTGGCGGCCACATATTATCACTAGAAAGTTGCGTACATTCTTTCGGTGGATAGATCACAATAAATTGCTCAAGAGTTGGATAAAGTTTCGAAGAACTTTGTTGCAAATGCTCCGAAATGGGAGAACGGACTCACATCTTGGGCATTGCTCAATAACATGTTTCCCAGTGACATGCCCATGTTGGAGTTGCCTGGAAAGACTGTAGTAAATTGGAAAGAAATGGGTTGGGACCATGAGAATCAAAAGTCTAGCCACTTGATGGAGGATGAACAATAGCTCTTGTGGCCGAAGATTGCACCTTTCGTCTTGGACCACACTAAATGCCCCATATGTCTAGACCCATTTGGTCCCAAAAGAGGGTGGGAACTTGGATTTTGTAGACACATGTATCATCCGCAATGTCTCATCACACAATGTTTGATTAGACGATGTTGCGCAATATGTTCAGCACCATTCCATGATCGATTGTATGCTTTATACAACTTGATGACTTACATGCCACCTTCCCGGGAGCACAGTCTTGACACGACGACAGATTCTAAACTCTGGAGGCGAGACTTGCTTAAAAGTTGGCGACAAGGGCTACATGATCAAGAACCTAGAAATTTGAGCTCCCAATTGAACTGGGAGACAGATCCCAAAGAAATTGCGGCAATTGCACCGAGGCTGATGGGAGTAGGTCCACAATGTGAAGGGAAGAGGTCATTCTTCTTTCAATGCCTTGGAGGTTACTTTTATAAAGGCTTTGCAACTTTCAAGTGGGATCCTCATCCAGAAGGTCATCGATGGGATTTAGACGGGAAGAGGGTGGCCAATCAAGATGAGAATGCCTCCCTCAAAGACTTGACTAGTATGGCTTACCTGGACTCTATGTACGGACCTTACTACCAAAGTCAAGCACTCGACTATCTTTTGGAAGCACACTCTCCGCAGATAATGAGAACCCTCCAAGCTTTGAAGGACTCCAATGTCTTGGAATCCATTTTGAACACGGATGGACCAGCATCACAAACTCGTGCAAAGCGCAAGCTTGGAGTTGGAGAGTCATCCAATTACAAACGTGGCAAAGGAAGCAATTCAATAAACAATGAAATTGTTATCAACTAAATATTTGTAGGAATTGTTCACTTGCAGATCAATTTTGCGTAATGATAGAAATCCAAAGTGGCTCAATAATATAGGGTCATATAATATCTATGCTCGCCTAGTCGAGTAGTATGTAGTGCTTTAGTATTTCTTTTTCATTCTACTTCTACGGCTTTGTATTACAATTTTGTACTTATGCAAAGCAGTTTTATAATGCTTTGATATTATATAATAATTTATAATGCTTTGATATTATATAATAATTTATAATGCTTTGATATTATATAATAATTTATAATGCTTTGATTTTGTATAATAAATACTACCTTTATTGCTTCACATGATTGTGCATTTGTGCGTTAATATATTCGTCAAGAAAGAAATCGGTGTCTTTATTCTTTTTCCAGAAATTATCAACTGTAACAGACTAATAATAACAGAAGGAAGGGCCTTTCTATTCCCATCATTCCATGTTGTTATAGAAAAATTAAGTTCCAAGACGTGAAGCCAAACTAAGTAAACAATGCATGTTCTTCCCATTCTTGATTTCTTATACAGGAAAGAGGAAATGGTCCAAAAAATGAAAGGATTTTATTTCAAAAATATATATATTGGAACATAATAATGGGATAAAATATGTGTTATTCTTTTTATAAAGCAAAGTCTCCACAATTCATTATAAAAAGGAATAAATATAGGAACATAATAATGCAATAAAATGGGTGCTATATTCCTTTTGGGGGAATCCAAGAAAGTTTCAACTGTTTTCTCTAAAATTAATGACTCTTGCAATTATGTTAAAAATCCGTAGGAAATTGAATCACTTAAGAAAATGGAAGTCTTTCTTATTAAAATAATTCATATATGAAGAAAGACAAAGTATAGAAAATAATGATTCTTTGAATTTTGGATGTCTTTCCTTTCAATTGTTCTTTCAAACTGGCACTCATACGCCTGAAGGAATTAATGTTTTTTTCTGAAATAATCACATAAAATAAGTGATGCGGAAAACAAATCTTACAACAACATCCACTGACTGACATATGGATTTTTGAATTGGGTACACTCAATAATTTGCAAGCAAACAATTCCAATCAAATTCCAATCTAATATAGTAGATAGTTTTTAAAACAAAATCAAGCTTCAAGAATCTGTACATGAAATTGGGCAGACTGTATACACTATATTAGATTTCCTTATGACACTAGACATGGTAAGAAGTATTTTTATAGATTCATATACCATATTACAAAAATAGAGGCAAAAAACAGGGCCAACATTTTCATTCCTTCCATGTGCTACCCTCACCACAAGAACTTGTACACTCCTTCTATAGAGGTGAGTCGCGAAAAACTGCTTTGGGGGGCTTCATGCACCATGGTGCAGCCATGAGGGAGTTCGTCACCTCAATGCATGTCTGTCTCTTCTTTGGACTAGTCTTCACAAGTTGACCCAACTTATAAGCAAAGAACCTAGATTCGTCGGCATTCTAAAATAGGTCCGAGTCAAAATCAGTCATATCTCCAATCCTCATCCATCTGGTCAACTTTCCAATAGAATATGAGTCCGAGTGCTACATATATTTCCGTATTGATTGCATAATCTCTATGCTTGTATTGGAATTTTGAGACCCATATATATAGAACAACTCCAGAGCCACCCATCAACGTTGCCGTTGTTGTCGTTCCCTCTCATCCACATTGGGGTAGCCATAATGCGATGGGACTTTTTCGTCAAAACGACTTGAAATTCCCCAATCACAAATCCCAATGTGGATTATGTCATTTGAATAATAAAAAAAATGCAACATTACATTCCTCGCGGACAAGTCAATGTGTAACACCAAAGACTTGTATATGAGATGTGTCATGTACAATATAGCCCACGCCATCTTTGCCTTGTGTCTTCGGAACAAGCTAACTTTTTTTTTTTTTCCTTTGGATGATTCCTCAGCCGCTTCATTTTGTTTCATTCAAAACTCATTGGTACCTTGCTATCTTGTCCCTTCAACTCATCAAAGTTATCACCATTTCACCATAATGTGTATGCTTCCATAGTTTTTGAATGAATGGTAAAGAATTTAATTACACCATGATGATTTAAGAAGTAGGCAAGGGCCTCTATAGACCATTCCACCCTCGCATCATACATATTGTTTGTCTTTGGCATTTTTGAAACAAGAGCAATGTATGGCAGGATTGTATCCATCCCTTCAATGCGCACCTTACGCACCTTTCCGTACCCACCTTCACGTATAAATCCACTGAGGGCCACCACCTTCGCCAAATGAGAGATCCATGTCACAGACAATCCACCATGTTGCAGCATAGGGCAAGCAAATTCCTAGTTATACTACCAAAAATCACTTTAAAGTATAACAAAGTGACTCTAAAGATCAAACCTGCGAAATTCTGTGAAGTATCTAGCCTTATTTGGTTTCTAAGCTAAGTCAGTACCAATATTTCCTCTTTTGGTCCTAACACCATAACCGGAAACACAACAACACCGAAAACTGCAATCAGACCCTCTTTTCCTTTGTCGATCTAGCCAACTTTCTGATCCAGTCTGATCAACTCACATCCGCTCTTACTCCCATTTGGTTTAGTTTTATCTCTACTTCACCATCAGAGGGTTCGCCGCTTGCTTTTGAGAGTGGCAGGCTCGCCACTCCTTCCGAGACTTATAGTGGTTGAAGACCCACTTCTATTTCTCCAATTTCCTACACTAATCCGGATCCGGTTTGATCCTTCACAGCAATCCAGAGAACTCTCCGGATCACCGGTCACACAAAGCCCCCTGTACGATCTTTTCATACTACAACGACCTTAGCACCACGTTCCGTCTGTACAAAGCTAGGCAATTGCAAGTGAACCCGTCCATTCCAACATCAACTAAAGTCCTTCTGTTTGCCCACTAAGGCAGTGAGATCTCTCAAGAGATCGGACACTCAACCGGATTTCCCACCCAGGAGTTCTAGTACGACTAAGGAATCCCTCCCTATCCACCTAGCCTAACAACGGCTGTCTTGCCCGGAATCCTAAACCTTAGAGATGCTGAGGAACTGAAATCCACTCCCAATGCTTTCACAACCCGCTCACTTGCACAACCCGCTCACTTGCACATAAGATCAAAACAAGAACACCAAAGGGAGAAATCACACCCGCACAAGTATGCGCCTTCTTAACTCCTCACCACACAACCCTGCCACACACGGGAGAGACACGCAACAGGAGGCCAAGAGAAGACATATACAAAATTTGGGCGAAAAGACTCGCAGCTCCCAAGTAGGGGCTGACTTATATACAACTTGATTACAAGGCAAAAAGGCCCCTGGAAATCCGTGCTGGACATTTGGGTCCAATTCTAACCGGCCAGACCGGGTCAACATCCGATCCGGTCCTAACTATCTTACAAAAATTACATTCCTACCTACCTACTCTCCAACTCCTATATCTAGCGTAGGACTCTTTGATTCCGCTGGCAGTTGGTTGAAGACTTCAGTCAGGTTCCTGCTCCGCTCCACGGCAGCAGGATCCGAAAGATCTGATTCTGGTGATGAATCCAGATGAATGGGTTGTCTAGGCCCAAGCCTTTAGTGACTCTTTCTTGACTTGGGCGTCTGATCCTTAAGCTCCCTTGGATTTGATCCTCCGGCTGGGAATGATTCTAGTAGCGAGAGGTCCAAAAGTTGGATCTCCCGGGAGTACATGGACCCATTCAGCTTCCAACTGCTGATGTCCATCCGGTTGGCTGCCTCCTTAGCCGCCACCAATGACGCTTCCACCCGATTGGTGAAGTCGGTCAGGATCCGAACTATCCAGGAACCGGATACCTTCTTCTCCTCATGCACCCCTTTGTCAAATTATTTTGCCTTGACTGCGATGGATTTGGACTCTCTGAGGGTGACCTTCACAGACTCGGCCACCTTTCGGGTTGCTTCCGCCATTTCCTAGATTGCAGCTTTGTCTTCTCTGAGGGCTACCATCTCGGCCTTCAAAGTGTCGACTTCCTCTTGAAGCCGACGAATCTCTGCCTCCTGCCTCCGGTGCTCGTCTGGATTTGACAGATACTGGGCCACCTTACTCGATAAATGACTATCCGCCGGTGCACCCACCAGCTCTTTGACACTAGCGAGGATCCTCCTCTTGACCTCCCAATCTGCTCATATCTCGCACAGAATCACAATCAACTGATTGAACGGGTCGGTCGGGTCTTCGGAATCCGGCATCTCCACATCCGGTCCCTGTTCTGGAATCGACCGGTTGGTAGGAGGGGTTCCTCTCTTGCGAGGAGGCGTCGTCTTCATCCGCTTCCTTGTCCAGAGGTGCTCCTCCTTGTCTTCTTCTTCTGTCTCGAGTTTGGATCCGTTTGGGTCTTCTAGCTCGTCATCCAAATCCGACTCTCCGTACTTCAGGATAGACTCCTAAAGGTTCCATGTTTTCTCCTCCGTATCCGTGAGGAGTTGGTTGCAATGGTAGAGGTGGAAGAGATAGGGACTCAAAGGAGTGGCCCTACTCTTCCCGATCCTCGTCACCAACTGGGATACCAAATCAAAAAAGATCCAGGCCTAGTTTACCTTCCGTTCTCCGCTCAGGGAACCAAAAATCGTGTTGCCGATGGTCATCGTCACCCTTGTCGGCTTCTCCGGGTGGACGATCGGAACCAGGAACTGGAGGAGGTTGCGGTGCCGGTTGCTCTTGCAGTCCACGACCGCATATCCATTTTTGTTGCTCGTCTCTCTATGAAACTTGTCATGGATGAACTCGGCTCTCCGTCTAGCCATGCCAGAGCCTCCCATCCGGAAGTTGTAAACTTCCCTCCACCTCTCTTCTTCCCATTCGGTCGGGTGGCCTCGGAGTGTATTGTCAAACTCATTTGACACCTTGCACTTTAGCTCTCTCACCATCCGCTCCTCCCTAAACCCCTAGAAATTATCCATCAACACCAGAGAGCCTGTAGGAGTACGAAATATCAACCTCCAGAAATCCAGATTAGTGTAGGAGTAGATTAGTGAGTTTTTTTTCAAAATTTTGAATACTAACGTAGTAACCCGGAACAGTTAGCCAAATCAAGAAATTGGGATAATTCCGGCCTAGCAAAAACTGTAAAATGGATAAGGAACGGATCTTAACGGGATCCGTAATCCGGAAGGTGATCTGGATTCTGTAAACCTACGATCTAGGTTCCGGCCTAGGAACTAGGGTTCCGTTTGCAAAATGCGGCACATTTATGGCCCGTCCCAACAGGTGTCGGTCGCTGGCCGGCTACTGGAGCCCGTTCTTTTCCATTTCTTGTCTCTCTTTCTTCCGCTCGAGGATGCGTGTGTTCTTGCAAGTTTGGAGCGTGCGTTAGCTCAGTGAAAGAGTGGTGAGTTAGGATCAGATAGGGAGAGAAGGAGAGGAGGGTGCCGATTGCACCGGGTTAGTAGGATTCTGTCGGCGTGGATGGAGGAATCTCGCAGACCGGTAGTTACGGCCAAGTGGCTCAATCCAGTCATACCAGCGGATCCAAAGGCGCGGGTGCTTTTGGAAGGTGATCTAGACAACATGGGATGCGCGGAGTTGCTGCGCAAGTCGTGGAATCTGAAGGACAAGATAATGATCCACGAAGTTGTGATTGGAGCTCCGAATCAGTTTGAGTTGACGGAGCGAGGGAAGTCGGCAAAGTGGACCAAGGAGATGTGGATGGAAGTCTACTCATTCCGGAAGGCAGGTTCCGGTTATGCCTTGAGGAATGACGGTTACGTTCAAGGGAAATTCCGGAATCTACCCCATCCAAAGGAAGGATTTGCGATCCACGATTGCATTGACGTGAGGCAAAGACAGGTGCTGGAGTTCCTGGTTCCGATCTTGTATCCGGAGAAGCCGACCCGGCTCACCAGTACGTTGGGTAACACCATTTTCGGAGCAATGGAGGACAACCAGTACACTAGGGCAGAATATTGAAGGCCATGGTGCAGAAACTGGCGGACGGCATGTAGAGGGCCAAGTCCAGCCCGATTAGCACCTACCTCTTTCACCTCTACTACCACAACGGGATCGTGAGCGAGCAAGAAACCAAGGACTACAAGGTAGCCGAGGAGATGCTGAAGTACGGCCTGTCTCCGGATCTGGAGAAGCAAGCCGAAAAAGCAATTCCAGAAGTGACGCCGCCAAGGACGGACAATGCGGAAAGTTCGCAGCGGAAGTCGACCAACCCAAATTCAAGAGGGAAGTAGCAAGTTCCAGGAACAGAGGAACTGGGCCGGACCTTTTCAGATTTAAGGGGGAATGAGTTGTTCGATTCCGGAGTAGAATGGTTCTAGGAGGCCCGGAAACGGTACGAGGACTTGGCTGATTTTGTATACGTGGTATCGGATGAATTGAAGGTGGAGCCGGACGAGATTTTAGATGAGATTAGAAAGCATCCGGATCCAACCCTGCTCAATCGGAAGGAGGAGCACATCCGGAAACTGGAGGAGGAGAAGATCCAACTCAAGACCAGTTTGGGTGTTGCGGAGGAAGCCCTGAAGTTCGCATCCAAGAGAAAGTCGGATGCGATGCATGTACTGAGAACACTGATGGATTTGGTGGGATAGCCCGCAGATCAAATCACACACACCCGGCTCTTCAATTATAAGTTAGTTTAAGAGGGTGTCGTGACCGGAAACATGATCCTTAAGATCCTGGTGGACTATGAGATCAAGATGGAGAACGTGTTGGCGGAGATGTGGAAGCTATTGGGCTTTTTCGATTCGGCAGTCATGGACTTCACCAGATTTTTGGAAGTGCAGAGTACGCAGTTGTGGAAGACTCCGGCCAAACCAATCCCCGCCGGAAGGACTCCCATATCGGAGCAAGGTCTTCAAGCCTTGCTGAAGGACGTTACGGCTCAATGTGCAGGTCAGGCAGGGCCGTCACAAAGGAGGGAGAGGTTAACCGCGGAGGTTACTAAGAAGGGTTCGGATTCTCTGGTTGTTCAGAAAACTCCGGTGAAGACGGTCCTTGTCACATTCCCCTCGCGCACGGCAAAGGTACCAGAGGGGAACATAGGATCCATGGTCCTGGTTTCTCTGGTTCGGCCGGATTTGACAAGCCGGATGCCTGTGGTGGAGAATACGGCCCAGACACATCCGGAAGACTTCACCCATATGGAGGAAGCATTCCAGCAAGAGCAGGAAGGCGGAAAAGAGGATCTGGTTGGAGCTTCATTGGGGCAACCCATTGAAATGGAGTCGGATAGGGAGTTAGTCCTATCCAATGACAAAGAAACGGAAGTTACGACAACTCCGCTCATCCGGCAACCAATCCAGACCTGGGCAAGTGTCTGGAACACACCCACGAAGACGACAGGAGCGACGCAAGGCGGCAGTTGTTCAAAGAAGTCGCGGAAGAAGTAGTTAGTTAGAATGTTTTGATTTTGGATTAGGATTGGAACTCTAGTTTCGGAACGGTTTTTCCGCACTTGGGACCCTAGTTCCGGATTTATTTTTAGAAGGAGCCGGTAGTAGATTTTCCGGGTATTTCATGGGGTTCTCTGATTGGCTGCCCAAATTTCCGGGCTGCTTTTTGGCTTTTAGATGTTGGCTTCTTATGGGTTTTTAAGGGCTGGCAAGCTCGTTGTGCTGGGATTCCCTCCTAGCAAATGTTCATTTTGTATTCCATTCCTTTTTTTTAATCTAAGTGTTGAGTGAGCTTCCGGATTTTCATCTTTGTGTTCAAGTGTGGGTCTGAATGCTTGAGACTGTACTAGAGTGTGAGGGAAGACGGGTGAGGAGGAATCCGGATCTTGGGTAGTCGGTTCCATTTGAAAGTACATTTGAGAGAGTGTTAGATTCTTGACTGAGTGAAAGTGCACAACGCCTTTAAACTACCGTAACGGTGATCCGGTTGATGGAGTAGCGGAAGCGAGTCCGGCTGTCAACCCGTGCGGAGGTAAGCGCCCACCCAAAGGAAGTCGCCACTCTCCCGGAAGGTTTGCTAATCTTGGGATGGTCTAGCATTTAACAAACCGCCTCTGGTAGGTTCCGGAACCCTGTGATCTGTCGTTGTAGTAAGGAGTGGATCGAGTCCTGAGTGACCTGCTTTCCGAATCGGGTGTCTAGGAAGTTGTGAGGATCTGGATCTTCTTTCCTTTTTGCAACTCCTTTAAATATTTGGGTGTTTGTTTGTATTTGTCAAGTTTAGGGAGTGTGAGAACCAAAGTGGTGAAGTCCCTACCCCTCGAAAGATCAAAGCGGACCCTTTGAGGGTGAAACAGACGTGAAAGAAACCATATAGACTTGGAAGTGGAAACCGGATCCCGGATAGAACCGAATTCGGATTGAATTCTGGATAGTTGAAAGTTCCAAAAATGAGTGAATAGGTGATTGGATTGAGGAGAAAAGAGAATCCGGAAACTTGGAATGTGCAACATCATCTTGGAATTCCCTGGGACGATAACACGTGTCAGTTTAGCACAACATTGTGGTTAAAGATACTTACGCCTAGATTGCGCATACAATAGGGAGCATTTGAGGAAGAGGAGGAAGGCGATGACGAGGATCCGGTTGGAGCTTCATTGGGGCAACCCATTGAGATGGAGTCGGATAGGGAGTTAGTCCTGTCCAATGACAAGGGAACGGAAGTCACAACAACTCCGCTGAGCTGACGCCCAATCCAGACCCAGGCAAGTGTCCGGAACCCCCCTATGAAGACGACAGGAGCGACGTAAGACGGCAGCAGTTCGAAGAAGCCGCGGAAGAAGTAGTTAGTTAGGATGTTTTGATTTTTGATTAGGATTTGAACTCTAGTTTTGGAATGGGTTTTTCGCGCTTGGGACCCTGGTTCCGTATTTATTTTTAGAATGAGCCGGCAGTGGATTTTCCAAGTATTTTGGATGGTTCTCTAATTGGCTGCCCCAATTTCCAAGCTGCTTTTTGGCTTTTAGGTGTTGGCTTTTTATGGGTTTTTAAAGGCTGGCAAGCTTGTTGTGCTGGAATTCCCTCCTAGCAGATTTTCATTTTGTATTCCATTCCTTTCTTTTAATCTAAGTGCTGAGTGAGCTTTTGGATTTTCATCTTCATATTCAAGTGTTGGTCTGAATGTTTGTGAGTGTACTAGCGGACCCTCTGAGGGTGAAATAGAGGTGAAAGAAACCATCTTGATTTGGAAGTAGAAACTGGATTCCGGATAGAACCAGATTTGGATTGAATTCCGAATAGTCAAAATTTCCAGAAACAAATGAATAGGTGATTGGATTGAGAAGAAAAGATAATCTGGAAATCTTGAAATGTACAGCATCATCTTGGAATTCCTTGGGACGATAACTCGTGTCATTTTAGCACAATTTTGTGGCTAAAGATACTTAAGCCTAGATTGCGCGTACGATACAGCCCATCGCATTGAGATCGTCCATGAGCTCGGTCCTTTCCGGTTCTGCTGTAGGGATGACCGGAACGACTTTTCGGAGCTTGACGTCAAAGGAGGAATTGGGTGCTCTTGGTTTGCTCTTACGCAGTTGAGGCATGGACACGAACGGCTAATTGGACCCTTCCCGATCGCTACCTCACTCTCTCCTAACCGCACGTCTCGTTCTTCACTTTCTCTCGTCCGATATCAACCGGAAGACAATACAAAACCTGCAACCCACACAATCTCTACCTCTCCTGCACACTCTGACGTACCCGGCCCAAGGTTCACACATACACAACGGCTCTGGCGCAGACGGAGGCGTAAAAGGGCTCAAGGTCAGCTCCAGAACTTGAGGGAAGTAAAGGAGTGAAAATGGGGACGACCAGCCTTTATATAGTCCAAGGACCCGTGGCAGGTCATCATGACCTTTTCCAGTCCGGTCCATATCATTCTGGTCCAACCCTAATCTGATCTGAGGTAAGATCCGGATGTGATTCCGCTCCTAAATACTAACATTCTGACTGGATCGGAACCAGTTTTCTCCTTACTGGTTTAGCATTGTCTATCTTCAGTTTCCTTCTACCCCTCTAATAGGATCCGGATCCTAATTACCCGTTTTCGTTCCAACTTTTAGGTAAGCAAAGGAAAACCAAAAATCTGGTTGTGACACACCATCTCTGGCAAATGCTACAAGGGTAGCGTCATTTTTCCACTTGAATCCCCTGACTGATTGTTTTGATAGTTTCCTTGTTGTTGTCACCCACCATTCCATCTTTAACAAGAAATCCTTGGCCTGGTCACCTCCTGGATAGCCCGAGACTTGGGGGCACATTTCTTCCATCAACTTCTTGGTATTGAATATGCATTGCTTGATAACATCATCCAACCAGGCATATAGTTTTTCAGCATAAGTGAAGTCCACATTGTTAAAAGCCTGGGATTTTTTGCACTTGCTTTGTATTAAAACTGTCAAATCATCCGCCAACTTCACACTACCCAACGTTGGATCCCTCAAGTATGTGGACTCCAAGAATTCCACACTCTTTTCCTCATACCATTGCAAACACACTTCTTGTAGATACTTTATATACTCTGAAGGAGGATATGTTGGATCCCTATCATGTGCTGATTGCTTCTTCTTTTTCTTCCTCTCTTGGCGGAAACTCCCCATTGCCCAACCTGTAGATATAGGCACTTCAAAGTTCTCGACATCAACCGGATCCCAAGGAGATTCTTGCCTTGTGCTACTATCTTCCCCTAGCTTAGACATGGTGCTGGTTCAAAACAATCGATGTGGGTTTGGGCTAAATTGTAGATAATAAGGGCAAAAACTTGCCCCTCCCAATTCACCCCGGCCCACGAGCACGCAGTTAGCCACTTCAAGGTGGATGAAAGACAATGCACAGAGCTAGGATTGGAGACTGCGAGTGTGGGGAACACTTAAGTACCTGAACTCGCCTAGAGGTGCATGCGGATGGTGGGAAGGAGGCGCGTGCGGGTACAGGGCAACTATACGTCCGGGTATTGAGCAACCACACGTCCAGGTACTGGGCAACTGAGCGTCCTGGTTTAGGCGACTTTGGGTACAATGGACGACCTCGAGTACAACGGGCAACCACGGGTATGTGGGAACCGCGTCTGCTTCAATTGTCCAGACTCAGTTGGACGACCACGAGTAATTCAGGCAATCGCGCCTACATAGGGCGACCGCACTTGTCTATGGCAATCACACCTAGGTAGCTATAGACCTTTCTTTTTGAATTTTTGGGATGGGACCAAGATGGCACTCATTTGAAATTTTGTAAAGCACAATATTTCTATATTCATCCATATCTTGGATCAAAAACACTACTCAATCATAATTTTGCACTTTTTCATCAAAATTAGCCGACTTTGTCTACACTTTTGACAGAAAGGAAAAATTTTAGGCAAAATAAACTAATTTTCTCTGGCAAAAAGTAGACATTTATTTTGAAATGATGCAATTTGGCCCTATTATGCCAAAAAATAAAGGACTGGTTGGATGTTTGCGGCACTCTTGAGCGTTTGCAGTTTATGGCGACCGACTAACTGAGGCTTTTTAGCCGTATGGTAGGTCACCAAGGCATTTGTCGCAACCAGAATTTTGGTTTTCCTTTGCTTATCTAAATACTGGAACGGAAACGGGTAATTAGGATCCGGATCCTGTTAGAAGGGCAGAAGGAAACTAGAGATACACAACGCTAATCCAGTAAGGAGAAAATTGGATCTGATGTGATCAGAATGTTAGTATTCAGGAGCCGAATCACATCCAAATCTTACCTCAAATCGGATTAGGGTTGGACCGGAATGATATGGACCAAACCGGAAAAGGTCATGATGACTAGCCAGGGGTCCTGGGACTATATAAAGGCTGGTCATCCTCATTTTCACTCCTTTACTTCCCTCAAGTTCTGGAGCTGACCTTGAGTGCTTTTACGCCTCCGTCTACGCTAGAGCCCTTGTATGTATGTGCGCTTCAGGCCGGGTCCATCAGAGCGTGTAGGAAAGGTAGAGATTGTGTAGGTTGCAGGTTTTGTATTGTTTTCCAGTTGAGATCGGACGAGAAGAAGTGAGGAACGGGACGTGCGGCTAGAAGAGAGTGAGGTAGCGATCGGTAAGGGTCCAGTAGCCATTCGTGTCCATGCCTCAGCTGTGTAAGAGCAGACCGGGGGCGCCCAGTTCCTCCTCCGATGTCAAGCTCCGGAAGGTAGTTCCGGTCATACATGTGGCGGAACCGGCCAGGTCCGAGCTCATGGAGGATCTCAACGCGATGGGTTGTCTCGTGTTGATGGATAAACCCTGGGGGTTTATGGAGGAGCGGATGGTGAGAGGGCTAAAGTGTAAGGTGTCGAACGAGTTTGACAACACGCTCTGGGGCTGCCTGACCGAATGGGAAGAAGAGTGGTGGAGGGAAGTTTACAACTTCCGGATGGGAGGTTCCGGCATGGTTGGACGAAAAGACAAGTTCATCTATGACAAGTTTCATGGAGAGCCGAGCAACAAGGACGGATATGCGGTCGCGGATTGCAAGAGCGACTGGCACCGTAATCTCCTCCAGTTCCTGGTTTCAATTGTCCACCCAAAGAAGTCGACAAGGGTGACGATGACCATCAGCAACACAATTTTTGGTTCCCTGAGCGGGGAACAGAAGGTGAACTGGGCCCGGATCTTTTCCAATCTGGTGTCCTAGCTAGTGACGAGGATCAAAAAGAGTAGGGCCATTCCTTTGAGTCCCTATCTCTTCCACCTCTACCATCGCAACCAACTCCTCATGGATACGGAGGAGAAGACGTGGAACCTTCAGGAGTCTATCCTGAAGTATGAAGAGTGGGTTCGGATGATGAATAGGAAGAGCAAACCGGGTCCAAACCCTAGACAGAAGAAGAAGACGAGGAGGAGCACCTCCAGACAAGGAAGCGGATGAAGACGACGCCTCCTTGCAAGAGAGGAACCCCTCCTACCAACCGGTCGACTCCAAAACAGGGACCAAATGTGGAGATGCCAGATCCCGAAGACCCAAACGACTTGTTCAATCAGCTGATTGTGATTCTGTGCACGATACAAGCAGATTAGGAGGTCAAGAGGAGGACCCTCGCTAGCGTTGGAGATCTGGTGGGTGCACCGGCGGATAGTCATTTACCGGGTAAGGTGGCCTAGTATCTGTCAAATTTGGACGAGCACCGGAGGCAGAAGGCAGAGATTCGTTGGCTTCAGGAGGAAGTCGACACTCTGAAGGCTGACATGGTAGCCCTTAGAGAAGACAAAGCTACAGTCCGCGAAATGGCGGAAGCAACCCGGAAGGTGGCCGAGTCTGTGAAGGACACTCTTGGAGAGTCCGGATCCGCCGCGGTTAAGGCGGAATTTTTTGACAAAGGGGTGCATGAGGAGAATAAGGTATCCAGTTCCCGGATAGTTCGGATCCTGACCAACTTCACCAATCGGGTGGAAGCATCGTTGGTGGCAGCAAGGGAGGTGGCCAACCAGATGGACATCAACAGCCGGAAGCTAAATGGGTCCATGTACTCCCGGGAGATCCACCTCGCGGACATATCACTATCGGATTCGTTTGCAGTCGGAGGATCATAGCTGAGGAAGCCCAAGGATTGGACACCCGAGTCAAGAAAGAGTCACCAAAGACTAGGGCCTGAGCAACCCATTCATGTAGATTCATCGCCAGGATCAGATCTTCCGGATCCTACTACTAGGGAGCGGAGCAGGAACCTGACTGACGTCTACAACCAGCTGCCCGCGGAACCCAAGAGTCCTACGCTAGGTGGGGGAGTTGGAGAGTAGGTAGGTAGGTAGGAATGTAATTTTTTTAAGATAGTTAGGACCGGATCGGATATTGACCCGGTCTGGCCGGTTAGGATTGGACCTAGATGTCCAGCGCGGATTTCCGGGGGCCTTTTTGCCTTGTAATCAAGTTGTATATAAGTCAGCCCCTACTTGGGAGCTGCGAGTCTTTTTGCCCAAATTTTGTGTATGTCTTCTCTTGGCCTCTTGTTGCGTGTCTCTCCCGTGTGTAGCAAGGTTGTGTGGTGAGGAGTTAGGCAGGCGCATACTTGTGCAGGTGTGATTTCTCCCTTTGGTGTTCTTGTTTTGATCTTATGTGCAAGTGAGCGGGTTGTGAAAGCATTGGGAGTGGATTTCAGTTCCTCAGCATCTCTAAGGTTTAGGATTTCGGGCGAGACAACCGTTGTTAGGCTAGGCAGATAGGGAGGGATTCCTTAGTCGCGCTAGAACTCCTGGGTGGGAAATCCGGTTGAGTGTCCGATCTCTTGAGAGATCTCACTACCTTAGTGGGCAAACGGAAGGACTTTAGTTGATGTAGGAATGGACGGGTTCACTTGCAACCGCCTGGCTTTGTACAGACGGAACGTGGCGCTGAGGTCGTTGTAGTATGAAAGGATCGTACGGGGGGGGGTCTTTGTGTGACCGGTGATCCGGAGAGTTCTCTAGATTGCTGTGAAGGATCAAACGGGATCCGGATTAGTGTAGGAAATTGGAGAAAGAGAAGTGGGTCTTTAGCCACTATAAGTCACGAAAGGAGTGGCGGGCCTGCCACTCTTAAAATCAAGGGCGAACCCTCTGATGGTGAAACAAAGATAAAACTAAATCGGATGGGAGTAAGAGTGGATGTGAGTTCATCAAACCGGATCGGAAAGTTGACCGGATCGTTGAAGGAGAAGAGGGTCTGATTGCAGTTTTCGGTGTTGCTGTGTTTCCGGTTATGGTGTTAGGACCGGAAGAGGAAATATTGGTACTGACTTAGCTTAGAGACCAATAAGGCTAGATACTTCATAGAATCTTGCGGGTTTGATCTTTAGAGTCACTTTGTTATACTTTAAAGTGGTTTTTGGTAGTATAACTGGGAATTTGCTTGCCCTGTGCTGCGAGAGCATCCAAAAAAATCCAAAGTATAATGAAATATGGCATCTAATGAAGGGATAGCACACTTTTCAGTACTTCTGCGTTTCTTAGATCCCCCTAAAGCAATCTTGCATTAAATGTGGCATGTAATTTAATAGTGAATTATAATTGAGTGCACTTATGAAGGAACCCAAGGCCACCCTAAATCCAATGAATTGTGTACCCTAAACATTTATTTGGAAATAAAAACGGTAAGTGGTTTCATACTTTTCCCTAAACATTTACATTCCAAAAAAATGGGAAGGGAAATTTTACTTTTCCCTCCACAAAAGCACAGCACTTGAGTTTAAAATGTCCTTTCTAAATTAAACCATAGTATCTTTATTTTAATGTGAAGTAGCAAAATTAAATCATGGTGGCTTGATTTTGGTTTGAAGTGGGAAAATTAATCATGGTGCCTACATTTGAATGTGAAGTAGCAAATGTAAATCATGGTGTCTTGGTTTTAGTTTGAAGTACCAAAATAGAAATCATGGTGTCTTGATTTTAATGTAAATTAGCCAAACTAAATCATGGTGTCTTGATTTTAATGTAAATTAGCCAAATTAAATCATGGTGGCTTGGATTTAGTTTGAGGTAGGTGAATTAAATCAAGGGAGCTTAGTTTTATTTGTGAAGTATCAAAGTGAAATCATGGTGGCTTGGATTTTATTTGAAGTGCACAAAATGAAATAATGGTATCTTGATTTTAATTTGAAGTAGCAAAATTAAATCATGTAAAACTTGGTTCTAATTTGGAGAAACAAAATCAAAATCAAAATCAAATCATGGTTGCACTCGAAATGTCATTTATCCACCTTCTCCACCCAAAAAAACGTCAAGCCAAGGCGTGATTGTACATGAGTAGCAAATATAATTTTCTTATGAAGTAGCAAGTGATGAGTTTCAAGAGTTTGGAGGAATCCCGCTTCAAAACTCAAGATCGCCCTTCCAAGCCCCCCATTTCATCACCTCCCCCCCATAAGCATATTGTGATCTCCATCCAAATACAAACACAAATTGATTGGACGCTTTTGTTTTTGTTTTTGTATGGTTGGCTACCAGAACCAAACCAAATCCCACAACCAAGGGGGTGACATCACCAAACAAGGCAGAGGATGTCACTAGGAATCAAACTATAGACCACCTCAAACTCAAATGAGTTCTAAAAAGTCCACCACTTATGGCCATGCCCCCAAGGTACTACGAAGCCACCTCGGTCTCACTCCGGCAAACCTTATTCATGAGTTCATAGTTTTCTTATCGCTTGGTTTCTGCACCCGAGGTCGCCCAAGCCGCGGTCGCCTCCCAGGCAAGGTCGCCCTTGATACTTAAGGTCCAGAATTACCTCATTCCTGGACCCGAAGTCGCCCCACCCGAGGTCGGCAAATCCGTGATCACCATACCCGAGGTCAACAAACTTGTGGTTGCCATACCTGAGGTTGCCAATGGACCTCTGAAACCGAGTTTGATCAAACAAAGACAAATGTCTATACCCAAGGTTGCACCTTATACGAGGTTGCCCTTCAAACGTGGTCGCCCAACACCTGAGGTAGCCATTGTCCGTTTTTGAGTGCCCTTATGAAGGAACCCAAGGCCATCCTAAACCCTATGAATTGTATACCCTAAACATTTACATGGAAAAAAAGAATGGAAAAGGGTTTTGTACTTCTTTCTAAACATTTATACGAAAAAAAATGGGAAGAAGTTTTGTACTTTCCCCTCCACGAAAGCACAACACATGAGTTTGATATGTCCTTCCTAAATTAAACCATCATATCCTTTATTTTAATGTGAACTAGCAAATTTTAAATCATGGTGGATTGATTTAATTTTGAAGTAGTCTACTTTAAATAATGATGACGTGAATTTAGTTTGAAGTAGCAAAATTGAAATAATGCTGGTTTAGTTTAGTTTGAAGTAGTCTAATTTAAATCATGGTTGCTTGATTTTAGTTTGAATTAGTCTAATTTGAATAATGGTGGCTTGATTTTAGTTTGAAGTAGCAAAATTTAAAGCATGATGGCTTGGTTTAGGGTTTGAAGTAGCAAAATTTAAATCATAGTGGCTTGGTTTTAGTTTGAAATAGTCTAATTTAAATCATAGTGGCTTGGTTTTAGTTTGAAATAGTCTAATTTTAATTATGGTGGCTTGGTTTTAGTTTGAAGTATTCTAATTTTAATGATGGTGGCTTGGTTTTAGTTTGAAGTAGTCTAATTTTTAATTATGGTGGCTTGGTTTTAGTTTGAAGTAACAAAATGAAATCATGGTGGCTTCGTTTTAGTTTGAAGTATTCTAATTTAAATCATTGTGAATTGATTTTAGTTTGAAGTAGTCTAATTTGATTTGTGGTGGCTTCCTTTCAGTTTTAAGTAGCAAAACTTAAATCATGGTGGATTGATTTAATTTTGTAGTCTAATTTAAATTTTGGTGTCTTGGTTTTAGTTTGAAGTAGCAAAATTAAAGCATGGTGGCTTGATTTTAGTTTGAAGTAGCAAAATTAAATCATGGTATCTTGATTTTAGCTTGAAGTAGCAAAATTTAAATAATGGTGGTGTAAATTTAGTTTGAAGTACCAAAATTAAATCATAGTGGCTTCCTTTTAGTTTGAAGTACCAAAATTTAATCATGGTGACTTGCTTTTGGTTTGAAGTAACAACAATTAAATCATGGTGGCTAGGTTATAGTTTGAATTATGAAATTTTTTTCTTTGTGAATTGATTTTAGATTGAAGTAGTCTAATTTAAATAATGGTGGATTGGTTTTAATTTGAAGAAGTCTAATTTAAATAATTGTGGCTTGATTTCAATTTGAAGTAGCAAAATTTGTGTAATTGTGGCTTGATTTTAATTGAAGTACAAAAATTTAAATAATGGTGTTGTGAATTTAGTGTGCAGTAGCAAAATTAAATCATGTAAAATTTGATTCTAATTTGAAAAAACAAACACAAAATCAAATCATGGTTGTACTCCCCGTCCAAAAAAAACGTCAAGCCAAGGCATGATTGTACATGAGTAGCAAATATTATTTGCTTGTAAGAAAGCACGTTTTGAATTTTGAGGGGTTGGAGGACACAATTTTGAATTTTGGACAGAGATGTTTGTAGTTATGTGGTATTACAAACATCCCGCTCCAAAATTCGTGATCGCCCCTTCAAGCCCTCCGTTTCATCACGTCTCTCCTCCACAAGCAAATCATGATTTCCTTCCGAATACAAATACAAATTGATTGGATGCTTTTTATTTTTTTTGTATAGTTGGCTACCACGACCAAACCAAATCCCACAACCAAGGGGGTGACATCACCAAACAAGGTAGAGGATGTCACTGGGAATCGAATTGTAGACCACCTCAAACTCAAATGAGTTTTAAGAAGCCCACTACTTACGGCCATGCCCTCGAGGTACTACAAAGCTACCTCGGTCTCATTTAGGCTGACCTTTACTGTTCCATTTTCATGAGTTTATGGTTTTCTTATCGCCTGGTTTCTGCACCTGAGGTCGCCCAAGCCGAGGTCAACTATCAAGCAAGGTTGCCTCTGATAACTAAGGTCCAGAATTACCTCATTTCTGGACCCGAAGTTGCCCCACGTGAGGGCGACAAACCTGTGGTCGCCATACTTGAGGTCGCCAATGGACCTTTGAAATCAGATTTGCTCAAAAGAAGACAAACTTCTATACCCAAGGTCGCACTTTAGACGAGGTCGCCCTTCAAGTGCGGTCGCCAAACACCCGAGGTAGCCATTGTTTGTTTTTGCGAAGGTATAAAAACTCTTTTGCACCCAAGATCGCCTACCCGCGGTTGCCGTACCTTACTTGTTTACAGAAAATTCAGAAAACCAGCCCTTTCAAAAATTTTGCATTTTTTAGATCACTGTGAAGCAATCTTGCATTGAATGTAGCATGTGAATTAATAGTGAATTAGGATTGAGTGCACTTATGAAGGAACCCAATGCCATCTTAAACCCTATGAATTGTATACCTTAAACATTTACAAGGAAAAAAAAATGGGAAGGGGTTCTGTACTTTCTTCTAAACATTTACATGGAAAATAAATGGGAAGGGATTTTGTACTTTTTCCTCCACAAAAGCACAACACTTGAATTTGAAATGTCCTTCCTAAATTAAACCATGATGTCCTTCATTTTAATGTGAAGTAGCAAAATTTAAATCATGGTCGCTTGATTTTAATTTGAAGTAGCAAAATTTAAGTAATGGTGGCGTGAATTTAGTTTGAAGTAGTCTTATTTAAATTATGGTGGCTTGATTTTAGTTTGAAGTATCAAAATTTAAGTAATGGTGGCGTGAATTTAGTTTGAAGTAGTCTAATTTAAATTACGGTGGCTTGATTTTAGTTTGAAGTAACAAAATTAAATCATGGTGGCTTGGTTTTAGTTTGAATTAGTCTACTTTAAATCATGGTGGCATGATTCTAATTTGAAGTAACAAAATTAAATCATGGTGGCTTGGATTTAGTTTGAATTAGTCTACTTTAAATCATGGTGGCTTGATTTTAGTTTGAAGTAGCAAAATTTAAATCATAGTAGACTGATTTAATTTCGAAGTAATGTAATTTAAATTTTTGTGGCTTGTTTTTAGTTTGAAGTAGAAAAATTTAAAGCATGGTGGCTTGATTTTAGTTTGAAGTAACAAAATTTAAAGTATGATGGCTTGATTTTAGTTTGAAGTAGAAAAATTTGAATCATGGTGGCTTGGTTTTAGTTTGAACTAGTCTAATTTGAATTATGGTGGCTTGGTTCTAGTTTGAAGTAGAACAACTAAAATCATGGTGGATTCATTTTAGTTTCAAATAGCACAATTTAAATCATGATGGCTTGATTTTACTTTGAAGTAGCAAAATTTAAATTATGGTGGCTTGATTTTAGTTTGAAGTAGCAAAATTTGAATCATGGTGGCTTGGTTTTAGTTTGAATTAGTCTAATTTGAATTATGGTGGCTTGGTTCTAGTTTGAAGTAGAACAACTAAAATCATGGTGGATTCATTTTAGTTTCAAATAGCACAATTTAAATCATGATGGCTTGATTTTACTTTGAAGTAGCAAAATTTAAATTATGGTGGCTTGGTTTTAGTTTGAAGTAGTCTAATTTAAATTATGGTGGCTTGATTTTAGTTTGAAGTAGCAAAATTTAAGTAATGGTGCCGTGATTTAAGTTTGAAGTTGCAAAATTTATTCATGGTGGCTTTCTTTTGGTTTGAAGTAGAAAAATTCAAATCATGGTGGCTTGATTCACATTTGAAGTAGAAAATTTTTATCTTTGGGACTTGATTTCAATTCAAAATAGCAAAATTTAAAAGGAAGGATTGCTAATGCGACTCTTTTTTTTGTTTTGTATTAAATCTAGAAAACCCACTGGAGGGAATGATACATGACAAATTCCATTAGGAGTAGTGCAAGTGGATTAAAGAAATGGGTAGGGGTTTTTTACAGAAGCTGTTAAAGGAAATTGAGTGAAGAAATTTAAATGTTTGATTCTTCTTCAAGGTTGACCAAATTTGAAAAAAGTCATAAATGGAGTGAACTCCCGAATTTGAAATCGATCTAGAAAAATTGGACCTGAGGTCGCCCTACCCGCAATTGACAAATGCGGGGTCGCACCACACATGAGGTCGCCAGTCTACTAACCATTTTTTGTAAAAATATCTGTACCCACGGTCGCCTTTTGCCTATCTGAGGTTGCCTTCTGGATACCTGAGGTCGCTTTCTATGTACCCGCGGTCGCCAACACTGGACCCACGTTTGCCCACAGTACCCGCGGTTGCCTTCTATCCGCGGTCATCTGGATTCAGATCCGCAGGCGCCCTTATCCATATGTGCCCGCAGGCGATTTCGGCTATATAATCTAGACCAGCAGTCGAGCTCCCCACTCTTGGCTCTGTGCACTGTTTGATCATCCACCTTGAAGTGGTTGACTGTGTGCTCATGGGCTTGGAGTTGAGTAGCGAGGGGGATATATTATCCCTTTCCACCTCATTTTCTAAGCTTCTAGTTCGTGCACTCAATTGTAGGCCTTGATTTTGACATTTTGTTATGTGAAATTTTGCCTAATTTTTGTAAATGTGAAGTACAACAGGTTTAGGACTTTCACATTTTTTTTATTGTTTTGCTTGGATCCAAGTGTAGCCGTTTACATTAGATTAATAGTTTGTAACGTACAAATCATATCCAATGGCCCCCCACCAAAAGAAGTCGAAGCCAAAAGGGAAGCGACAACAAAGGAACCGACACACCCTTGTTAATCCACATGCTCGGGCCTATTGAAGTTGGGATATAATTTGTGGAGATTGGACAGCGCAGACTTGTAAGGCATTTGTGGGGTGGTGCCACATTGACAAGCTACTCCCATATCATCGGCACAAGCACCATCTCAATACAAACGTGGCAAATTTTTAACACTGCACTCATGACGCATTTGTGCAATGATGTATTGAAATGTATAAAGCGTTGTACCAAAAACATTCAATGGTCAAGAACAAAGTCCTATTGTTTGAAATTGATGATAATGAATTCTGTAATTTAAAAGAAGAAAATGAAAGCTTGACAATGTTTTAATAGAAGGTATAGAAGAAATGGATTTGTTTAAAATGACACAAGCATTGTATACCGGCTACAAGACCAAACTTGGATGTGAATAAAAAATCAAAATTACATAGAATACAACCCAGTATCAATTTATAGAAGTCAATATTATATTTACCATAATTTTGAACTGCACGTTTATTATCATTTATCAAATATTTAATCCCTTAAGGCATATAGTCATTTGGAGAGAGAAGTGTGATATTGTGCACGTACATGTTGTCTCCATGTTTGCCATGATTTATTGGAATTCTTCTTGAAAAAGGTTAAAATTGATTTATTATTGGGGTCTTTTTTGGGGTGCAATCGATGCAAAAGAACAAAATGCATGTCCAAAATGCTCAAAAAAGGAGAGAAGAGGCAAACAAAGTACAAATCTATCTTCAAATATTTTTTTCTTTCAATATATATTTTCCTCATACATTATATGTTTCTTTACATAGAAAGCTTTGATTCATTTTGTTTGGATTTGTTTCTAGGAAGTTATGGAGAATCTTGCTTGTCAATCGATTAAAGCATGTTCTTGAAAAAATAACATGCATAATTCATTAAGGGTTGCAATTTTTTAAATAATTCTTCAACAAATTTTCATGTGGTTTACTTTTCTTGCTAGACACATCACACTATTCAGATTAGTGCAATTTAATTCCATCTTAGAATTACTAGTACCATAGATGTTGTTTCTATCTTGTACGTAATTCTATTGCATCCCTGAACGCCAAAGGCACCCTAACGTGGTGTCAAATAAAGATAGAAGTTAAAAAGAGCCTAATGAAATTGCAATTTTTAGTAGTTTACATTTCTGAAAGATTATTTTGAAAAGTTTAGTTGTAGCTTGAACAATTTTATATTGGAAATGAATGATTTCGATTTCTCTTTTCAAGATTTGGTGCCAAGGTACCCATTGCCATATTGACTTTTCATATTGTTAAGGGCTTCTGCAAATGAGCCTTAAAGAAACCCCAAACCTAAGAGGAAGAATCACACTAGAAATTCATCTTCAAAAAGTATACAATATATTTTTGAAAAGTCAAAAATTAACTAGGGTCTAAGGCTGTATTTGTTAGGCTTGTCAATCTCATATTTTTTTGGTCTTCAATTTTTTAGATTTGATATGCAAAAAGAGAAGTCAGAGATTTGCATAGTTTTTATTTATATTTTTTAGAACAAATAGAGTGAACTATTGCATTAGAAAAGCCCCACTATCTAAACCGCCAAGCCTTTACAGTTGGTCAACAAAGATTTGCATAGTTTTAACAATCAGATGATCAAAGATTATAATCTTTGAATCATTAAATGATTTTTTATTTTTTTTTCTTCTATGATCTTTTACATCATTTACATGTATAGTTCAAATTTGTACAGTTATAATATAAAAAAATTGATTCAACTTACATAAATGTTGGCTTTTGGTTCAATTTAGAGAAAATTCCAAGAGGCTCATGTTGTATGCGCAATCTAGGCATAAGTATCTTTAGCCACAGTATTGTGCTAAAATGACACGAGTTATTGTCCCAGGGAATTCCGAGATGATGTTGCACATTCCAAGTTTCTGGCTTCTCTTTTCTCCTCAATCCAATCACCTATTCACTCATTTCCGGAACTTTCCCCTATCCGGAATTCTATCCGAATCCGGTTCAACCCGGAATCCGGTTTCCACTTCCAAATCAAGATGGTTTCTTTTACCTCTGTTTCACCCTCAGAGGGTCCGCTTTGATCTTTCGAGGGGTAGGGACTTCACCACTCTGGTTTTCACACTCACTAAACTTGACAAACACAAACATACACACACCCAAATATTTTGCAAAGGAGTTGCAACAGGGAAAGAAGATCTGGATCCTCACAACTTCCTAGACACCCGATCCGGGAAGCAGGTCACTCAGGACTCGATCCACTCCTCACTGCAACGACAAATCACAAGGTTTCGGAACCTACCGAGGGTGGTTTGTTAAGTGCTAGACCGTTCCGAGGTTGGCAGACTTTCCGGGAGAGTGGCGACTTCCTCTGGGCGGGCGCTTACCTCCGCACGGATTGACAATCAGACTTGCTTCCGCTACTCAGTCAACCGGATCACCGTTACGATAATTTAAAGGTGCTGTCCACTTTCACTCAGTCAAGAATCTAACACTGTCTCAAATGTACCTTTCAAATGGAACCGACTACCCAAGATCCGGATTCCTCTTCACCCGTCTTCCCTCACACTCTAGTACAGTCATAAGCATTCAGACCAACACTTGAACACAAAGATGAAAATCCAGAAGCTCACACAGCACTTAGATTAAAAGAAAGGAATGGAATACAAGATGAAAATCTACTAGGAGGGAATCCCAGCACAACCAGCTTGCCAGCCCCTAAAAACCCACCAACAGTCAACACCTAAAAGCCCAAAAAGCAGCTCCGGGAATCCAGGCAGCTAATCAGAGAACCCTCCAAAATATCTGGAAAATCCACTGCTAGCTCGTCCTAAAAATAAATCCGGAACCAGGGTCCCAAGCGCGGAAAACCCGTTCCGGAACTAGAATTCAAATCCTAAACCAAAATCCAAACATCCTAACTAATTACTTCCTCCGCGACTTCTTTGAACTGCTGCCGCCTTGCGTCCCTCCTGTCATCTTCATGAAAGTGTTCCGGACACTTGCCCGGGTCTGGATTGGAAGCCGGATCAGTGGAGTTGTCGTGACTTCCGTCTCCTCATCATCGGATAAGACTAACTCCTTATCCAACTCCATCTCAATGGGTTGCCCCAATGAAGCTCCAACCAGATCCTCTTTTTCGCCTTTCTACTCTTGCTCGAATGCTTCCTCCATCTAGGTGAAGTCTTCCGGATGTGTCCGGGCTGGATTCTCCACCACAAGCATCCAGCTTGTCAAATTCGTCCGAACCAGAGAAACCAGGATCGTGGATCCTATGTTCCCCTCTGGTACCCTTGCTGTGTGTGGAGGGAACGTGACCAGGACCGTCTTCACCGGAGTTTCCTGAACTACTGGAGAACCCGAACCCTTCTTGGCAACATCTGCGATTAACTTCTCCCTCGTTCGTGACGACCCCGTCTGACCTACACACTGAGCCGTAACGTCCTTCAGCAAGGCTTGAAGACCTTGCTCCGATATGGGAGTCCTTCCGGCAGGGACTGGTTGGCCGGAGTCTTCCACAGCTGTGCACTTTGCACTTCCGGAAATTTGGTGAAGTCAATAATTGCTGGACCAAGAAAGCCCAATAGCTTCCTCATCTCCGCCAACACGTTCTCCATCTTGATCTCATAATCCACCAGGATTTTAAGGATCATGCTTCTGGCCACGACGCCCTCTTGCACTAACTTATCGATGAAGAGCCGGGCATGCGTGATTTGATCCGCGGGCTATCCCACCAAATCCGTCAGTGTCCTCACTACCTGCATCGCATCCGACTCTCTCTTGGATGCAAACTGGAGGGCTTCATCCGCAATCTCCAAACGGGTTTGGAGTTGGATCTTCTCCTCCTCCAGTTTCTGGATGTGCTCCTCCTTCCTATTAAGCAAGGTCGGGTCCGGGCACTTTCTCAGCTCCCCCAAAATCTCGTTTGGCTCCACCTTCATTTCGTCCAATATCATGCATATAAAATCCGCCAATTCCTCATACCGTGTCCGCGTCTCCTGAAACCACTCCTCTCCGGAATCGAACAATTTGTTCCCTCCAAGGCCTGAGAAGGTCCGGCCCGGTTCCCCCGTTTCCGGAACTTGCTGTTTCCTCCTTGCGTTCGGGTCGGTTGACTTCCGCCGCAAACTTTCCGCTCTCTCCGGCCTTGGCGGTGTGAGTTCCGGAACGATTTCCTCGGCCTGTTTCTTCGGTTCCGGAGCTAGACCGTACTTAAGCATCTCCTCGGCTACCTTGTAGTCCTTGGTTTCCTGCTCACTCACGATCCCGTTGTGGTAGTAAAGGTGGAAGAGGTAGGTGCTGAGCAGGCTGGACTTGGCCCTCTGGACGCTGTCCGCCAATTTCTGCACCACGGCTTTCAATATCCTCTCCCAGTATACCAGTCTGTCCTCCATTGCTCCAAAAATGGTGTTGCCCAACGTATTGGTGAGCCGGGTGGGCTTCTCCGGATACAGGATCGGAACGAGGAATTCCGGCACTTGTCTCTGCTTCACGTCAATGGAATCGTGGATCGCAAATCCTTCCTTTGGATGGGATAGATTCCGGAACTTCCCTTGAACGTACCTGTCATTCCTCGAGGCATATTCGGAACCTACCTTCCGGAACGAGTAGACTTCCGTCCACATCTCCTTGGTTCACTTGGCCGACTTCCCTCGCTCTGTCAATTCGAACTAATTCAGAGCTCCGGCCACGACTTTGTGGATCATCGCCTCGTCCTTGAGATTCCAGGGCTTGCACAACAACCCCACGCATCCCATGCTGCCCAAATCACCTTCCAAAAGCACCCGCGCTTTTGGGTCCGTCGGTATGAACGGATTGAGCCACATGGCCGTAACTGTCGGTTTGCGAGATTCCTCCATCCACGCCGACCGAATCCCACTAACCCGGTGCAATCGGCACCCTCCTTTCCTTCTCTCCCTATCCGATCCTATCTCACCACTCTTTCACTCAACTAATGCGCGCTCCAAACCTGCAAACACACACGCATCCTCGAGCGGAAGAAAGAGACAAAAGAAATGGAGGAGAACGGCTTAAGTAGCCGGCCAGCGATCGACACCCGTTGGGGCG
This sequence comes from Neckera pumila, assembly GCA_963969595.1. NCBI lineage: Eukaryota > Viridiplantae > Streptophyta > Bryopsida > Hypnales > Neckeraceae > Neckera > Neckera pumila. The sequence goes on from OZ018418.1 coordinate 8,027,189, forward strand.
GCCCATAAATGCGCCACCTTGTTTTTCCAACGGAACCCTAATTCCCGGACCGGAAGCTAGGTCGTAGGTTTCCTGAATTCGGATGACCTTCCAGATTACGGATCCCGTTAAGATCCGTTCCTTACCCATTTTACAGTTTTTGCTAAGCCGGAACTTTTTTAATTTCCTGGTTTGGCTAACTGTTCCGGGTTACTACTTCAGTGTTTGAAAATTTTGAAAAACCTCACTAATCTACTCCTAAACTAATCCGGAATTCCGGAGTTTGACATTACGTACTCCCACAGCTCAAAACAGGCCTTGTGCAATTAAATGATAATATTTCTGTGGCGTTTGACAAATCAATTTTCTTTATTTTTCCTGGGTTGTAGATTCTAAACTCAATCCTCCGCCACAAAGATTTAAAGCTCAAAATTCATTTGTGGACTACCTTAAAATGAAGAAGGCTCAAAGTCTATTGATGTTCTTTTGCAATGTGCTTTGGAATATTTTTTTTCAATTTAAAGTGGAAACGCAAATATTTTGTAATCTCTATTGTCTAAATTTTTTGAATTTTGTTGCACACATTGTCCTACCTATTAGGTATATGATTCTACGGTTATATGAGCGTAAAATGCTCTTTCCGCATTTTGTAATCTATGCTATAGAAATTGCAGTCTTAGCCCCTAATGGACCAAACACCATTTTTTGGCAACATAGCAATTTTGGGCATCTCTCTACGAATGAAAATTTTGATTTTTTCTTTGAAATTTTTCACACAAGATGTGCCCAAGAAGTAGCTTCAAGGCCCAACAATTTTCATTACTTTTGACTACATGGGTAAATAGTTATTGCATGATATGTAGTTTTTTGCGTTTGGCGGGCAACCCTGAGCAGCTCAAAAAAATTCTTTAAAAAATAATTCTTTGAAAAATTTTAATTTGAAATTGGTTTAATAGATTTATGTGTACTTGGAAAGCTTTGAATCATCCCATTTGGATTAACAAGTCAAAAGTTATAAGGATTCTTAGTTTGAGGGTAGTTATAGAATCTCTACTCTAAAATAAACTTTGAAATCCTTTATCTAATTCAATTTTCAATATTTTTGAATAAAACAAATAACATTGGGTGTATATTGTTTATTGCAACATTACAACCATTGAAATTGGAATTTCTCAATTCCATAATTAAATTCTTGACTATTTAGTATTTTGAGTCATTCTATACCTCTTCCTACTTACTATTTTTTTCCTATAAATTGTACAATTCCAAATGATCTGAAAATTTTCAAGCATGTAGCCAACTTGCCTTGAAGAATGAATTCAAAGAGTAACCACCATTTTGGACATTTTTTCACACAAATGTGACCCTGTGAAGGGCTGCTTGCCCGTATTTTTGTAGTGTTTAAAAAAGGATTTTTGTGAATTCAAACGCTATTATCTTGCAATCTACATGGTGGAAAATTCTGAAATTTTTTCCACATCTTTTTAAACCAGTGTACTACAAGATCCTACGGTTACATGTATTTAAAAATGTTTATTTTCTAAATTCGGATACTTGTATTAAAAGTGGCAATTCTGGAGCGGTTTTGGTGAAAACATAGTCAAAATCCTTAGGGGTTAACTGATTACATGCAGAAAAAAAGGCATTGGTGTTTTAGAGGTTCAAAATCCAGAGTCTTCTACCATCTTACAATTTCCGCCTAAATCATTATATAGCCCTTTTTCGAATCATACCTTTTCTTTCCTAACAAATGGAGTTTGAATCATACTTGGGATTTCATAGAGATAATGAAGTTTAAAAATGCTCCATCAGTCAATTTTTGCCAGCACCCGTGGTCTCTCCTTTATCCGAGGTTACTACAAGACCTGTGGTTGCTGTAGCTTAAGACCCGTGGTCGCGCATGTAGCTGCAGTTGCTCTCAATTGTGACGGACCTGAGATCGCTCCAGTATACCTACAGTTGCCCTTTACTTGCAAGTGAACGAGGTCACTGCTTCAAGGTACCCTAGATCGCCCTGTATCCAATGTTGCCCCTGCTGAACCCAAAGTTGCTCCTTCTAAACCCGCATTTGTTGATGGGGTGACCTTGGGTCTCGGAAGTCCCTCACTATAAAGCCGAGGGGGCAATCTTTCCTTGTCAACTTGCTCTGAAGATTAGACTCTTGACTTGAATCTTTGAAAGAGGCTTCCTGCAGACGTTTTGGTTCTTCAAAGGGCAATAACCTTGCTTTGAGGGGTTTGGAAGAACACTCTTAGTAGGGGGCTTTGTCATTACTTCTTATACATTATCAGGTTCACTGATTAAACAATTTTGTGTTGAATGTATTGCGGATAAACAAGATGGCTGGACAAGGCACTGGTAGGGAAAATAGTGCAAACGATACACGTAGAGCCACAAAAGAGTGGGACCTCTGGCTAGTACCGTGCACTGAGGATGATGCTTTTGCCTGTCCTCAGAAATGCGTATTATGTGGGTGGAGCAAAACATTTGTAAAGAAGATGGCATTGAGTCATTTTGGATTTGGTGGCTCAGACATGTCAGACCGTTGTAAAAAAATGCCTAGGATTATACGTGACAAGTTTAGGGATTGTCAAGGGGGTTGTCCCTAAATCCATGAGCTATGAAGAGATGTATGAAGATTTGGTTACCGGCAACGCTAATGAGTCCGTCGTTCCACCCGCACCAAACATTGAGGCAGAAGGCTCTACAAATCCTAGTTGTACAAATGAGACACTGGTCCCTACCCTTGATTTAGTTGATTTCACACCCGCAATGGTCCAGAGAAGGACTAATCGGCCAACTGTTTCCCATCAAAGAAGTATGGATGAGGCATTACCTACTTTTATGAGGCCAACATTGCATTCAATGTCGTGCGACCCCCCGCCTTTGTAAACGCAGTGAAGGAAACAGCTACAGCTGGATTTGTGTACCATCTGCCCTCGTACAACGCAGTGCGAACAAAGATGATAGATGTCAAAAAGGAAGCCGTTAAGAAGGTGGTCTCTGAGCGGACTACGAACTCAATCAACCAACACGGGGCGACTTTTTGTTCGGATGGTTGGTCAGATACCAATGTCCATCCATTGTTGAATATGATGCTTGTCTGTCCTGCTAGGGATGTCTTTTGGGGATCGGTCGATAGCACAGGAGACAGGAAGGACATTGCTTATACGAAGGAGAAGATGGGGAATTACATAGACAAGGTAGGCCCTTTGAACATTGTCCAACTATGTATGGACAATGCCGCAGTAATGACTGGGGCCATGACAAGCTTGGAAGAAAAGTACCCTCACTTGTATAGACAGGGGTGTGCTGTACACATTTTGGACTCACTTTTGGAAGACTAGGAAAAGTCCCAATCAATGAAAGATTTGGTATAGGAATGTAGGAATATTGTGAAGTACATCAAGAAGTATCAACACATGTTGGCTCTTTTTCAGAAGTGGTCACCCAACAAAGTCTTGCGACTTCCTTCTGAAACATGCTTCGCCACCAACTTCCTAATGATAGATTGATTGGTGGATTGCAAGCAAGCATTGTACTCCGTGATTAATGATGACAACTACATGCAGTTTGAGTTCAGTTTGGTGAGGAGGAAAAATGGACGCATATTTCAAGCCCAAGCGAGACAGATCCGTCATAACTTTCATTCGGAGGCGTTCTGGATAAAATGTGAGAATTTCTTGCATATAATAGAGCCCGTACCCCTTGCTCTTTGTCATTTTGATGGAAAAATTCTGGCCATGCCTCAAGCTTGGATAATAATGAAGGAATTGAAGTCCCACTTATATAGTTTGAGGCGAGCGCCATTTTGGTTGGATCCAGTGTTGGCAGACAGATACGAGAAGTAATTTGACGCCCGTTGGAAGTTGATGCATACAGACCTGCACTATGCGGGGGCACTCCTGAATCCATTTCTAGCAGATGTCCAAGAAGTTCTTGCCGATGGCCAAGCCAAGCAAGCCTTGAATCAAGTCATACAGAGAATGAGTCAATCTTTAGGAGTGTCAGCATTAGAAGCACTGATGGAGCTGACGCAATTTGAAGAGAAGACAAAGCCTTTTGACCCCTTACTGGAGGCTCCCAATGTCAATGAATGTAACTTGCTGCCTCATCAATGGTGGAATCAAGTGGGTGGCAATGCTTTTTCAAAGATAGCAAAGAAAATTCTAGATTTGACGTGCTCAACATCTTTATGTGAAAGGAACTGGAGCATGTATTCGTTTGTGCACAACAAAGTGCAGAACCGCCTGAGTACATCCAAGGCAGAGACATTGGTGTATATCTATGCAAACAGGAAACTTGAACGCTTGAAACGTGGGTACAATCTAGCCCTTTTCTACGAGAAGCTCCTTTTACATGCGGATGATGCTTCAGACCACAAGGAGAAATTGCCTTCCGAAGACAAAGAGGAAGTGGTTCCCAATTTCATGCAAGCAAACAAGAACCATAGGGACAAAGAGGAGCGCTTGCGCTACAATGAATGGGCTGCAATGATCCCCCCTTAGCGCAGTCCCCTAGACAACATTGATGTTTTGCAAACACGTTTGTGGATGGCAATAATGAGGACGGTGCTGTTGAGGAAGAGGTCCTACGTTCTCCAGAACAAATGCGCGTCCATGCATGGCATGAAGATACGACAGAGACTACTCCGCCATCGAGGGAAAGAAGTCCTGACAACAACAACGGTAATGTACATATTCTAATGCCAAATTTAGAACCACAGGTGAGATCACCGGTACCAACTGAGTCGCCTTTGAGAACGCCAATGAATCTCCGCAGCACTGCAGAAGGTATACTGAGAAGCGAGCGTCAAGAATAGCAAACTACCGTTGATGAGGTCAAACATGAGAGAATTGCAAGTCCTGCAGTATTCAACGCGGCGACCATTCGAACGTCTAAAATTGACAATTTTGATGACGATGCGCCAGTGGGAAGTCTTTTGCCCATTATCCGTAACGCGGTCTTGAATCAAGGAAGAGGCACAAACTTGCCTACAACCAGGAGGTCTGCACCAAGTTCATCAACCCCACTAGCACAGCTGCTGGGGCATCGAGGTGCACTAGCAAGCATTGATGAAGAAATTTGTGACTCAGATCCGCAACCCACTCAACCGTCATTGGTGTCGGGTTCTGAGGATTCGTCATTGGAAGTGCGTAGACACATGACTGACAAGGGTAGAGGCAAAAAGCATATTAGAAAACCTAAGGAGAAGATACGCAAGAATCATAAACGTGCCAACCAAGTTGTCCAGCAGTATAGCATGGATGTGGGATGTTCCATCCAAAATATTGGACAATCAAGCAAAGAAGGACAACACCCTACACCCAACATTAATGGACTCACCGATGTAAACGGTCTCACAAAAAAATTGGTGCAAACAAAAGGCATAGCTGGCGTGGATATTGAAGTACGGAAGCTGAACTTTAAAGTAGAACGCGAAGTACAAAACGTATCAGTATCTCGAGAAAATGATGAGAACGAGAGCTTCAGCGACAACAGCAGCAGTAGAGAGTCGCATGAAGATACAGACCCTAATGGTGATGAAGTGCTAAGCGATTCAACTTTCAAACCCAAGGACTAGATGTGCATGCAATGTAGTACTGTCATAAGGATTTAGCATAAATGTTATGTATTGAAGATTTGCAACTGAAGTTCCTTGCTTAATAGCTTATTTGTGAGTATTTTTCCAGTGCCTCAACAGGCATGTTAGACAATTATAATGAGACATGCATAATATGGTTTGAATTGTTTTTGTTTTTATCTCCGGTGGTGCAATGATGATCAAAGCCTAATTATAGAAGTTCAACGCCAATAGAACTTCGGTTGGAGTCTCCTTCACACCAATGTATGTGAGCTACTGCTAATATATAAAAAATTATTATTGATATTATTCTTGTGGAATCATATTAGATTATGTGTTTGAATTGGAGAGGGAGATTTTAACTTCAAAAATTTCCAAGATATACTATAGAAAACGTAAACTATAGAAGTTCCTAAAAACAAAAGGTATTTTGGGGAATTGTACCCCCCATTGCCCTTGTAGATACAACCGCGGTTGCTCTTGGACCCACGGTCGCCTATGAAAATGTGAGCCGCGGTCCCTTTGTAATTGGACGTCGACCCTCTTTTCACACAAGGTCACCAATCACCCAAAGTTGCCCTTCTATAGAATCCAAGGTCGCATCTAAAGCGGAGGTCGTACTTGAACCCAAAGTTGCCCAACGTTTTGAACCCAAAGTCGCCCAACATTGTCAATTCAAGGTCGCCCAACATTTTGAACCAAAGTCGTCCAGCACTGTCAACTCGAGGTTGCCCAGAGTTTTGAACCCGAAGTCGCCCAGCCTTGTGAACCCAAGGTCGCCCATGAATCTGAATCCGAAGTTGCCCAACAGCCTGAACCCAAGGTCGTCCTAAATTTTGGACCCAAAGTCGCCTAAGTTATACCTGCACACGCCCCCACCCGAAGTCACCCATGCTAATGTGGGTTTGGATTTCCACGTCGGTTTTCACAGCCCGCCACATAGTCAAAATTGAATTACCGCGGGATAAATTTTTTACCCTTACGCGACGAGATGCAACGGTTGTTCGACACTTTGTCTTATACGACACGCAACATCAGACGTCCTATACAACACCAAACCTCAGGAGCATAACAGACAAGACAACCCTGGAATTGGATGGGTGTCAACGTTGAAAAAGTATGTAGAAGTTGGAATACACCTAAGCATTTATAACTTACGAGCGCCCTAAGTTTGTGGCCCATTATTCATGGTTAGCTTTGTAAAAAAAAAAAAGGAATAAGCAATGATCTGACCTTCTACCCCCAAACTCATGGAATTGGATGGATGTCAACGTTCAAAAAAATATGTAGAATTTGGAATACATATAAACATTTATGCCTTACGAGCACCTTGAACTTGGGGTCCAATATTCTTGGTTTCCTATGTAAACAAAAAAAAATGGAATAATCCATGACCTGACCTTCTACTCCCAAATTCATGGCATTGGATGGATTTCAATATTGAAAAAAATAAATAGAAGTTGAAATACACCTATACATTTATGACTTATGAGCGCCCTGAGTTTGTGGCCCATTATTCATGGTTTGCTTTGTAAAAAAAGAAAAGAAAAATGCCATGACCTGACCTTCCACATCCAAACTCATGGAATTGGATGGATGTCAATGTTCAAAAAAATATGTAGAAGTTGGAATACACTTAAACATGTATGATTTACGAGCGTCTTGAATTTGCAGCCTAGTATTCTTGGTTTGCTACGTAGTAAAAAAAGATAGAATGAGCCATGACCTGACCTTCCACCCCCAAACTCATGGAATTGGATGGATGCCAATGTTGAAAAAAATAAGTAGAAAATGGAATACACTTAAACATATATTGTGCCTAATAATTGTGGCTCAATATTCTTGGTTTACTACGTAAACAAAATATACTGGAACAAGCCATGACCTAACCTTCCATCTCCAAACTCATGGAATTGGATCAATGTCAACATTGAAAAAAATATGTAGAAGTTGGAATACACCTAAACATTTATGAATTACAAGCATCTTGAATTTGTGGCCCAATATTCTTGGTTTACTACGTAAACAAAAGAAAATGGAACAAGCCATGACCTGTACTTTATGGACCTTTCACCCTCAAACTCATGGATTTGGATGGATGTCAACATTGAAAAAAATAAGTAGAAGTTGGAACACACCTGAACATTTATTACTTACAAGCGCCCTGAATTTGTGGCTCATTAAACTTAATTTGCTTTGTAAGGAAAAAAAAAGGAAAAAGCCATGACACGACCTTCCACCCCCAACCTGATGGAATTGAATGGATGTCAATGTTGAAAAAAATAAATAGAAGATGGAATACCTTTAAACATATATAATTTACAAGCGCCTACAGTTTGTGACTCAATATTCATGGTTTACTACGTAAACCAAAAAAGCTAGAATAAGCCATGACCTGACCTTCTACCCCCAAATTCATGGAATTGGTTAGATGTCAATGTTCAAAAATACGTAGAAGTTGCAATATACCTAAACATTTATGACTTACGAGTGCCCTTGAATTTGTAGCCAAATTTTCTTGGTTTACTACGTAAACAAAATAAATGGAATAAGCCATGACCTGTACTTTATGGACGTTCCACCCCCAAACTCATGGAACAAGGTGGATGTCAATGTTGAATAAAATATGTAGAAGTTGGAATACACCTAAACATTCATGACTTACATGCGCCTTGAATTTGTGGCCCAATATTCTTGATTTACTACATCAACAAAAAAAAAATGGAAGAAGCTATGATTTGTACTTTAAGGACCTTCTACCCACAAACTCATGGAATTAAATGGATGCTTACTTTCAAAAAAATATGTAGAAGTTGGAATACACTTAAACATTTATGATTTACAAGCGTCCTCAATTATTGGCCCAATATTCTAGATTTGCTACAATAAAGAATAAAAATGGATTATGCCATGACCTGCAATTTATGGACCTTCCCCCTCCAAACTCATGGAATTGGATGGATGTCAACGTTGAAAAAAATATGTAGAAGTTGGAATACATCTAAACATTTATGATTTACAAGCAACCCCAATTTGTGGCCCAATACTCTAAGTTTGCTACGTAAACAGAAGAACTGGAATAAGCCATGACCTGACCTTCCACCTCAAAACTCATGGAATGGGATGGTTGTCAAAGTTGAAATAAATGCTTAGAAGTTGCAATACATCTAAACATTTATGACATACGAGCACCTTGAATTTGTGGCCCAATATTCTTGGGTTACTACGTCAACAAAAAAATGGAATAAGCCATGACATGTATTTTATGGACCTTCAACCCTCAAACTCATGGAATTGGGTGGATGTCAATGTTGAAAAAAATATGTAGAAGTTGGAATACACCTGAACATATATGACTTACAAACACCTTGAATTTATAGCCCAATATTCTTGGTTTACTATGTAAACAAAAAAAAATGGAATAAGCCATGACCTGTACTTTAAGGACCTTCCACCCCCAAACTCATGGAATTGTATGGATGTCAATGTTCAAAAAAATGTGTAGAAGTTGGAATACACCTAAACATATATGACTTACGAGCACCTTGAATTTGTGGCCCAATATTCTTGGTTTACTATGTAAACAAAAAAAAATGGAATAAGCCATGACTTGTATTTTATGGACCTTCTACCTCCAAACTCACGGAATTGGATGGATGTCAACTTTGAAAAAAATATGTAGAAGTTGGAATACACCTCAACATTTATGGCTTACAAGCGCCCTGAGTTTGTGGCCCATTTTTCTTTGGTTGCTTTGTAAAAAAATAGGGGAATATGCCATGACCTGACCTTCCACCCCAAAACTCATGGAATTGGTTGGATGTCAACGTCGAAAAAAATATGCAGAAGTTGGAATTCACCTAAACATTTAACAATTACAAACACCTTCAATTTGTGGCCCAATATAATTGGTTTACAACGCAAACCAAAGAAACCAAAATATGTCATGACCTGACCTTCCATCTCTAAACTCATGGAATTGGATAGATGTCAATGTTTAGAAAAATATGTAGAAGTCGGAATACACCTAAACATTTATGACTTACAAGAGCCCTTGAATTTGTGGCCAAATATTCTTGGTTTACTACAAAAATTAAAAAAATGGAATAAACCATGACATGTATTTTATGGACCTTCCACCCACAAACTCATGGAATTGGGTGGATGTCAACGTTGCAAAAAATATGTAGAAGTTGGAATACACCTAAACATTTATGACTTACGAGAGCTTTTGAATTTGTGGCCAAACATTCTTGGTTTACTACGTCGACAAAAAAAATTGGAATAAACCATGACTTGTATCTTATGGACCTTCCACCCTCAAACTCATGGAATTGGGTGGATGTCAATGTTCAAAAAAATATGTAGAAGTTAGTGTACACTTAAACATATATGAACTACAAGCACCTTGAATTTGTGGACCAATATTGTTGTTTTACTATGTAAACCAAAAAAACTGGAATATGCCATGCCATGACCTTCCATCCCCAAACTCATGGAGATGGATAAAGGTCAACTTTCAAAAAAATATGTAGAAGTTGCAATACACCTAAACATTTATGACTGACGAGCGCCCTTGAATTTGTGGCCGTATGTTCTTGGTTTACTATGTAAACGACAGAAATGGAATAAGCCATAACCTGTATTTTATGGACCTTCCACCTCCAAACTCATGGAATTGGATGGATGTCAACGTTGAAAAAAATATGTAGAAGTTGCAATACACATAAACAATTATGGCTTACAAGTGCCCTGAGCTTGTGGCCTATTATTCTTGGTTTGCTTTGTAAAAAAGAAAAAGGAATAAGCCATGACCTGACCTTCTACCCCCAAATTCATGGAATTTGCTGGATGTCAACGTTGTAAAAAATATGTAGAAGTTGGAATACACATAAACAATTATGGCTTACGAGCGCCCTGAGTTTGTGGCCTATTATTCTTGATTTGCTTTGTAAAAAAGAAAAAGGAATAAGCCATGACCTGACCTTCCACCCCCAAATTCATGGAATTTGCTGGATGTCAACGTTGTAAAAAATATGTAGAAGTTGGAATACACATAAACAATTATGGCTTACGAGCGCCCTGAGTTTGTGGCCTATTATTCTTGATTTGCTTTGTAAAAAAGAAAAAGGAATAAGCCATGACCTGACCTTCTACCCCCAAATTCATGGAATTTGCTGGATGTCAACGTTGTAAAAAATATGTAGAAGTTGGAATACACATAAACAATTATGGCTTACAAGTGTTCTGAGTTTGTGGCCTATTATTCTTGGTTTGCTTTGTAAAAAAGAAAAAGGAATAAGCCATGACCTGACCTTCTACCCCCAAATTCATGGAATTTGCTGGATGTCAATGTTGTAAAAAATATGTAGAAGTTGGAATACACATAAACAATTATGGCTTACGAGCGCCCTGAGTTTGTGGCCTATTATTCTTGATTTGCTTTGTAAAAAAGAAAAAGGAATAAGCCATGACCTGACCTTCCACCCCCAAATTCATGGAATTTTCTGGATGTCAACGTTGTAAAAAATATATAGAAGCTGGAATACACCTAAACATTTCTGAATTACGAGCACCTTGAATTTTTGGCCTAATATTGTTGTTTTACTACATAAATAAAAAAAAATTGGAATATGCCATGACCTGACCTTCCATCCCCAAACTCATGGCGATGGATAGACTCAACTTTCAGAAAAATATGTAGAAGTTCAATACACATAAACATTTATGACTTACGAGCGCCCTTGAATTTGTGGCCGTATGTTCTTGGTTTACTATGTAAACAAAAAAAATGGAATAAGCCATGACCTGTATTTTATGGACCTTCAACCCCCAAACTCGTGAAATTGGATGGATGTCAACATTGAGAAAAATATGTAGAAATTAAAATACATTTAGACATTTATGAATTACGAGTGCTCTCATACTGTAGCCTTATATTTTTGGTTTGCTAGGTGACCAAAAATAAATAGAATAAGACATGACCTGAACTTTATGGACCTTCACCTCTAAACTCATGGAATAGGATGGATGTCAATGTTGAAAAGAATGAGTAGAAATTGGAGTACAAATAGACGATTATGATTTACAAGCGCCTTTAATTTGTGGCTCAATATTCTTGGTTAACCACGTAAACAGAAAAAAATGGAATAAGCCATGATCTAACCTTCCACCGCCAAACTCATGGAATTGGATGGACGTCAACATTGACAAAAATATGTAGAAGTTGGAATACACCTAAACATTTATGACTTACGAGAACCTTGAATTTGTGGCCCAATATTCTTGGTTTACTACGTCAAAAAAAAAATGGAATAAGCCATGAACTATATTTTATTGACCTTCAACCCCCAAACTCATGGAATTGGATGGATGTCAAGGTTGAAAAAAATATGTAGAAGTTGGAATACACCTCAACATTTATGACTTGTGAGCGCCCTAAGTTTGTGGCCCATTATTCTTGGTTTGCTTTGTAAAAAAGAAAATGGAATAAGCCATAACCTGACCTTCCACTCCCACACTCATGGAATTGGATGCATGTCAACATTGAAAAAATATTTAAAAGTTGGAATGCACCTAAACCTTTATGACTTACGAGGGCCTTGAATTTGTGGCCCAATATTATCTGTATACTACAGTGGGGGCTTTATTAACCACCCTAGGTAATAACGGAGACACCGTCCCGGTTCTAGCCTTTTATTTACTATATTCAGATGTACGGGTGTTTTTGCAAGCGCGGTCCACTATGCCTTCCAAACAATGGAGCTTTGCTAAGTTTCCTAGTTTTGTGGATGGCAGTAGTTGTAGCTATGGTCGGTATGCAAGTGTCCATTAACTAGTTGCTAACCCAAAAGGACAATCTGGGTAAATAAAGGACAAAGGATACAACCTATTTGGACACTTCTTCAGTCCTATGTCCCTTCCATGGTGTTTCCTGCTTATCTTCCACACATTGACTGTCCCAATGGATTTGTGACTTTTAACCTTCTACATGAACTTCTATGTTTTAACTTTTGAATTGTTCTATTATTCTACTTTGACTTTAGATTTTTTACCTCTATTTTAATCCTATTTATAGCTTTTGACTTTTAACTTTAATCTTTTATCCTTCTACTTTAACCCCAAGTTTTAACTTACCCTTCAAAAATTTACTTCTAAATTTTTATCCTAACTTTTTAACTCCCAAAATTTTACTCTAAATTTTTAATATCTGAATTTTACTCCAAATTTCTAACTTCTAAATTAACTCTAGGTTTTTAGTCTGAAACTTACTTCTAAATTTTAACCCCTAAGTTTTACTCTAGATTTTGACTTCTAATTTACTTCTATGTTTTTAACCCCTAATTTAACTTTAACCTTTTCACTTCTAAATTTTATTCTAAAGGTTTAACTTCTAAACTACCTCTAGGTTTTCTACTTCTACGTTACTTCTATGTTTAAATCTCTAATTTAATTCTAAATTCTTTTTAGTTTCTAGTTTTATCCTAGGTTTTACTTCTAAACTAATCACTACTTCTAAGTTGTTTAACCTCTAAATGTTTGAGCTCTAATTAGTTTAACTCCTAACGTAACCTTAGACTTTACTTCAAAACTATTACTAAGTTTCAACTTTAATCCTAATTTCTACTTTTGAACCTAAACTGCTAATTGACATTAATTCCTACTCGTTAATGCGGATTAAGGCTAATTAAAAAAATCAAAGGGTAATTAGGGAAAAACGCCAAGGATTAGCCTAGCGACTTACCTCGTCATTGCCGGTGTTGGAAATGACCTCGTCCATGTCTACATACACATCTTTGTGTTCCATCGTAATCCTTTGTTTATTTCCCAATTATGCCCTTGGCTTAAGGTAAGAGTTTACACTTGGTTTTGATCTAATTCTCTTCTTTCCTCCTTTAGTCTCTTTTCTTTTTCTTCCTTTCTTCTACTTCAGAACTATTCCACCAAATGTTTTGATGGCAACCCCGTGCTACCAACCTTGACAACTATGCAACATAAATGTGTCCACTATTCTCTTACAAAGCTCTTACGCATCATATTTCAATCCTCCTCCAACGGCTACCAAGGCTCCTTTGTGATTTCTCCTAGTCTATTTAGCCTACCTAACCTAGGACACTATTAATTGTCTCTCTCCTACGTCACCTTGTATATAGCCATCCTCTCCTTCACTCCTCCTTGTATTCTTGAGTGTTTTTTGCAGGTTTTGGACAGACAGCTATCCTACGTGGAGTTTATCCTGGGCTTGACCCCATCTCTTCTATTCTTTTTTCTTCTCTACTTTATTTCTTTCCCCTCTACTTTTAATGCTCCCCTGGTTAATTTCACGGTTTTGGACAAGCCCGACTCCCCACCCAGACTCTGGACCTTCAAGTAGTGTAAAGTATTTTTTGTGAATTTTTAAAAACCCCAACACCCTAGACCCCAGCCACCCAAGTCCATCTCCCTGAACCCCAGACCCCGAGCTGGTTCGCCTTATTGACCTTTGATCTGGCCGGCCCCTTCGAGCTAATCTCGTCCTGTTGACCTCCGATCTGGACTGGGCCCCTTGGCTGGTTTGTCTTGTGATTTCTAATATGGACTTGGACCTCCTCGGGCTGGTTCGGTTTGTAATTTCTGATCTAGACTTGGGTCCCCTCGGCTGGTTCGTCTTGTGATTTTTGATATGGACTTGGGCCCCTTGGGTTGGTTTGTCTTGTTAATTTCTGATCTGGACTTGGCTCAATAAGGGTAAACTAGATTTTTTTCAAACTAAGGGAGACTAGATTTTTGCTAATTAAAGGAAACTTGGGGAAAATAAACTTGGAGAAAATAAAACTTGGGGAACACTAAACTCACTAAAAACTTGGAGAACAACTTAGACTTACTAGATGCAAAGGAAACCTACATCTCTTGGAAGCTAAACTTTGGATGTTTTGACAAAGGTCTTGGAAACAAGACTTTGGAACTAAACACCTGGGAGGTTCAAAGCTTCGTCGCTAAGTTGGGTTTAACACCAACTTTAGGATTTGGTGGCACTCCAGGGGTTCAAAGCTCCGCTGCCTAATTTTTTAATACACACTTTAGGACTTCGACCTTGTCACTAGTTCAAAGCTTCGCCGTATCCAAGGGGGGTCCACACATGAGAGAGACTTTAGAAGAGGGAAAAAAAACAAGACTTTTAGAGGAAACACACACAGGGTCATAGTTTTGCCGTCCCGTAGGGAGGTCCACTCAACAAGGAGAATGTTAGACAAAGGTTTGCGATAAACTTAGAAAACATGCACAAATGAAGTTCAAAGCTTTGCGGCTCCGTAGGGGGGTCCACTCAACAAAAGACACGTTAGAAGAAGGTAAAACTTGACTTAAGAAAACACGTGAGTTAGTATAACGAGGTAAAGCAAATGACTCACACTCTAAAGGCCCCCAATGGCGGCATACGCCGAGGCACGGAAGGGGGTGGCTTTAGGGTTAGTAGAAATACAAAAGACCCTCAAGACACAAGGGTTAATTCACAAGAGCACCTAAAACATAAGAGAAAACGCACAAGGAGTACACAAGGCAAGATAGAAGGACCCCCAAGGACCTTCAAAGCTTGAAAAACAACAACAAAAGGAGCCAAAAGTGCTCTAAAAACACCATAGAGGTTTTTGGCTTCAAATGCCAAAATATCTAAGATGACTTGGATCCACAAACCCAAAAACAAGTATGGGGGTGATATTAGAGAGGGAAGTGGAGCCCTTTTATAGGTTTCCAAGGGCTCACCCCCCCCCCCCTGAATTCCTACTAGTAACCTTATCAACTTGGATTTTCATCTTCATCCTCAAAGATTTTCACTATAATCCTAGATTTTCACTTTCTACTACCTATGCTGGACCAACCTCCTATCTTTTGGAGATTAACTCCAAATGTCAAACGGACTGCGCCGTTGGATCCAGAATGCCATTTTTGGCCCGCGACCCCCTATCCTCCGTACCAGGATCAAAAACCCAACATAGGCTAGCCTAGATTAAAATTCCAATTGCGGTAAATTTCCAACTTTTGGGGGTTTCCTATTTTGAGAAAGGTAACTAGCCTGGGGTCTCTGGAAGGTGAAAGGGAGTAGGAAAAGACTCCTAGTTGACGCTGTTTCACCGTCATGTGCCTCCAAAATGCCGGTCAACGTTGAGGGGATGTCGTGACGTGATTAATTCCCGAAGAATCTTGCCGGTTCGGGTATCTTTTGCTATCGGAATGCCATGAAACTTATCGGAACCCATTATTAGCATAAAATAAGCCATCCTAATTTTTAGTGAGATTTTACCGCAATCTGGGTAATTTACAAGAAATTCCCGTTGGAAGATAGAACGGTTGACCGCCCGGAAAAGGTTCTTCTGCAAGTCAGAAGATGTCGGGAATTTTTGTGGGACCTCTCAAGGAGCCTCACGAAAGATGTGGAGGTGCGTTTCTGTACTTAGCACAATTGATCAATGGAGACTTAAATTGGCCGTCTCCTTGAATTATTGATGGCGCGGGAATCTTGGCAAATTGATTTTGCCGTTGAACTCCTGGCATGGGATTAACTCTAGGTTACCATCTTTGGGCTATAGACTCTTCCACGGCCTCGTCTTGAATTTAGTGGCTCCTGCATGCTAATAACTGGAGTTTCTGGGAATTTGTCAATCTAATGGGGAATTTGAAACCTAACCTAGGACCTAATATATGTCTCTCTTCGACTTCCTTGGACCAATCTAGACATGCATTGCCACCTTTCAGTGGGATTTAGCAGTGTTGGAGCTATGTGACTAAAACCCCTAAAACCCGCTATTTTGTGGTTTAGACTCTATTTCTGGGCAAGGTTTGGAAATGATTTAGGTATAAAATCAATACTAGACCAAATACTATAATGGATATGGTACAACCCTATTTTGGTTCTATACTCTTTTTATGTCTTTTTGTATACTTTTACCTATTCTAAATTGCAAATTTCAAAAAAAAGAAATCTAGAGTCTCAAGTGATGATTTGGGAGCTCACAACTACGTAAACAAAAAAAAATGGAATAAGCCATGACCTATACTTTATGGACCTTCCAACCCCAAACTCATGGAATTAGATGGATGTCATTGTTGAAAAAAGTAAGTAGAAGTTGGAGTACAGCTAAACATTTACAATTTACAAGCGCCCTCAAATTTGTAGCTCAATATTCTTGGTTTACTATGTAGATGAAAAAAAATGGAGTAAGCCATGACCTGACCTTCCACCTTCAAATTCATGGATTTGGATGGATGTCAACGTTCAAAAAAGTATGTAGAAGTTGGAATACACCTAAACGTTTTTGATTTACAAGCACTTTGAATTTGTGGCCCAATATTCTTGGTTTGCTACGTAAAAAATAAAAAATGGAGTAAGCCATGACCTGACCTTCCACTCCCAAATTCACGGCATTGGATGGATGTCAACATTTGAAAAAGTAAGTAGAAGTTGGAATACATCTTAACATTTATGATTTACAAGCGCCTAATATTTGTAGCCCAATATTCTTGGTTTGCTATGTAAAATAAAAAATGGAATAAACCATGACCTGACCTTCCACCTCCAAACTCATGCAATTGGATGGATGTCAACGTTCAAAAATATGTAGAGGTTGGAATATACCTAATCATTTATAATTTATGAGCGCCTTGAATTTGTGGCCCAGTTTCCTTGGTTTGCTAGTATTTGAACAAAAAAAATTAGAATGCGCCAAGATCTGTACTTTAGAAAAGACTCCCAGTCCGAAACTCATGAAAATTGATGGTCAGAAACATTTTTATCTTCCCCATGAATTATAAGCAACAATTTAATTTGCTGTGTGCCCATTTAGTTTTTCATAAATATACAGGGATTGTACTATTTTAATTTAGGGGCCTTCATAGAATAGCCACACACATGCATTGTTGATATTTTCACTTGAAAAGAATGGTCAAGAAATTTTGAAAGTTATGTTTTTTTTGTTTTCTTTAATTAGATGCAAGATTTATGACTTATTGACATATGTCCATTTTTAGTTTATTCATGTGCACATGAGTTAAAGAGAATTGGGATATAACCATACGGCAAATATCATTAAAATAGAGCCATTCCAAAAGTTTGGCACTTTTACAATTCAGACCGACCATTCTAAAATTTGCACTTGTCCTAAATAGTTTAGAGCTGCCGTTCTGAAATCTATACATGTCCTAGATGGTCAAAATGGCACAATGTCAAAATGGAACGCAAAATACCACCATTTTAACAAAATTCCCCATCCGTGCACTATATTTTAATGTCCACCAATATCAAATGTCATGGATATTTGTACGTGAATGATTAAAATGAAATTGAAGCTGTAAATATTCTTTGGATTTAAATACCGTAAGAATAATCAATTCATATCCATTTGATACCTATCTCTTAACCACGTGAATTACTAAAAACTTTAGGGACTAATTTTTTAGTTTGTTCTCGTAATGAAATGTGATTTAATAACACAAAACAAAAATGCTTTTGAATTTCATCTTATTTGGAATCCTCCTTTTATTAATTATTTAAATATATTAAGCAAATAGAAAGTTACGTCAACATATTAATGAAATCTAACTCCTTCATATATTTAAAATTTCCTGGGATTCTTTTGGCGTTGCATTTTGTTAAGAATTTCATGACTTTTGCCCTTTTGAACACTTAAAAGTACAGCCCATAAACAAATGATTGTTTGTTTTTTCTCTTGTTTTATATTAAGAAGTAGAAATTTAGTTCCATGTATTTATGAATTCTAACATCTTATAGTATTTATAAATTGTTGGGATTCATCTTTATAGTATTTACAATTTCTTAGGGTTCATTTTGCAAGCGCTTTGCTAGAAATTCTATGAGCTTTGCACATTTGAATACTTAAAGTATAGCCCATGAATGAATGGCTATTTTTAATTATTTTAAACTAAATAAATAGTAAATTGGTTCCACCTTTTTATAAGTTCAAATTCCTTATAGTATGTACAACTTGTGGAGATTCTCCTGGCATGCATTTTACTTGGAATTCTATGAATTTTGCCCACTTCAACACTTGGAATAGAGCCCATGAACAAATGACATTTTCTTCCTTGTTTTTATATAAAGAAAAAACAAGCTTGGATTAATGTTATTATGAATTCCAACTCATTGTAATTAGAGCAACTGAGGTTGAGGGTTTTCTTTTTTTTCCTTTCTAAAGAAGTGGCAAAGTGGCAATGTAAAATGTTATACTGGTCTTCTAATTTGAAGATTCATCCACATATTGGATAAGTAATGTCACACTAGCACATATCACATGGTTTTCATTTACGTTTTGGCAATTTCATCCAAGATTTTATGAAATTTGAAGTTTTCTTATCGATATCATCCAAATCTTTGAGACATTTTTAGCCATTTTCTTAGCCAAATTATTTTTCTGGTGCAACCGGGCACTGCAAAGCCCACAGAAAAAGCCCTCTTGATGGATAGGTAATGTCACTTTAGCACATATCACATGTTTTTTATTTACAATTTGGCGATTTCATCCAACATCTTATTAAATTTGAAGTTTTCTTGAAGATTTCATCCAAGTTTTAGGATGTTTTCTGTTGCAAGCAACCCATTTTTTGGAGGGAAAATGGAGCCAAAAAGCACCATTTCATGGTGAAAACCTTTTTTTTGCAAAAAAAAGGAATCTTTTTTTGCTAGGAAAGTTTCAATCCAATTTAAAATGTGGATGAAATTCTCAAATTTGGATGAAAAATTGTATGAATTTGACTGTAAAGTGTTGTATGGTACAAAAGATGGATGTACAAAGAAATAAAATGCTTCACCAAATTTTAAAGGATGGCCATCTTGGCACTTTTTCAAAAAACCTAAAAAATAGGCTGGTTGCAAGTAACACTACAAAGCCCCCAAAAAAAACCTCTTCATACCTGGGCTCCTCTTAGTATCTGGCTCCTCTGGGTACCTGGGGTGGTCTTGTTATCAGGGCTTTGATACCGAGGTGAAGTTTATTCCGTGGCCAGTAGGGTTGGAACTTGTCATACATGGAACCCTAAAGTGGAGGATTTTTTCTCGGCAACAACGATGCGCATTCTGAAACTTGTTGCTTGTTGCTTCCGTTGTTAATCATTCTTGCGATTCACAAAACTGACCGTGATTTGTAGTAGGCTGCGCGTGATTTCCTGAAGCTTTTTCATTGTCTCCGCGTCAATTACTGGGCTGCTCAGGGTCGGTTTCTTGGAAAGCGTCCGAGGTTTGTGGGCTAGAGAGCAATTGTTTTTTTGCATTCGGGATTCCGAGTTTGTAGGGTTCTAAGAGCGACCGGGATTTGCGCGATTGGGGATCAGGGCCTAGGGGCTGCTCAGGGTCATTTTGATTCCGGGGTTTGGTGATTGCGGCCTGAGATTAGGGTTTCAAGGTGCAAGGTGTTTCCAACGTGCGAGAGCTGCGTGCTGCAGCAAACTCAAGTGCTACGGGAGGGTGTTGCGGGACAGTGCAGCAAGGTGCTGCTGTTGAGTGCGGGAGCTGTTAGAGCGCAACGCAACAGCAGCAGCAGCTTTGAGGTGCAAGGCAATAGCGCGGCGGGAGTGGGAGGTGCTGCAAGGCGATGCTGAGGTAAGTTTGTTTCATTTTCAAGTTGGGTTCAGGAATTGTTGGCTTCCGATTTCTGCTGGCTTCCGATGTTTTTAGTCAGCTTGCGTTTCGGAATTTGGGATTTGGTATGCGGTTTGAGGTGGGGTATTGGAAACAAAATTTGGGTTTTGGTATGCAGTTTGAGATGGGGTATTGGAAACAGGGGTAGTGCTGTACGAACTTTGGTTGCATTTAAAAATGCGCAAGTGTGAATGTTTGATTTTCTAGAGGTTTTTCAAAACAGGCACGAGTGGAGCCAAGACAGAAGTTTGATTGAATTGCAGTCAAATTTTTTAGCTAGGGTATGAGATCTCTATAATTGCTAATACTAATGCACAAACTTTGTTGTTTTGTTCTGCATTGTTCTCCCTTGGTCACATACTGAAAATGGTCGTGTTCGTCGCTTTTGTTGATCTGAAATGAAGTATCGGGATTTTGAATTTTGCATTATAGTTGGTTAAGGGTTTAGGATTTAGGTTTTGAATTTCGCATTATAGTTGGTTAAGAGTTTAGGATTTAGGTTTAGGGTTTTACATTACAGTTTGTTTAGGGTTTATGTGGTGCAATTTGCAACTTTGCTGGGATTCTTATGCAGGCGGCATTATCTTCTTGTCCTCCTTTAAGCAGATAGTGAAACGGGTTCGGGAGTGTTGTTGATCTGTACTGAAGTATTGAAATTTGAATGACTACTCGGTGCTAACGAGAATTTGAACGTATGTGCATCATTTGTTTAGGATTCAAGGGTTTAGGCTTAGTCAGTGTGGTTTGCGACTTCATTAGGATTATTACCTTGACGACAGTCTTTGACAGTTCAGTTCGATGTCAATTCAGTTTGAATAGACCTGAATTTGAAGAGAAGAAAAAGTCCAATCAGCTCGACTTGAGCTGATGCAAACAATGCGTAGCACTAGACACCAAAGAAAATTATCTCCAAAAGACTTCAGCTCGAGTCGAGCTGAAGTCTTGGCAGTAGACGTAAATCTAGAAATCCCCCTAAAAGTTAACTGACACCCAAATAAGAAAACAAAAGAGTATAAGCTCAAATTGAGCTAATTAGACAATAAGAATCAGCTCAAAACGAGCTAATTAGACAATAAGATCCAATTGGAATGGATCTTAGAAGACAAACTCTGAAGCAAGAGAAAAAATAAAAAATAAACTTAGTTCAAGTCGAGTTGGATACCCAAACATGCTAATACATAATGACTATATAATCATGTAAAAATACATCAAGAAAAAACATGTTCAAGTGGACAAGCTTCGGTATATTACAATCAGCTCGACTCAAGCTGAAAATCCAGTGCTGCTCTAACTCGTTGAATCTCTGCAGGGGAATGGAAAGCCAGGTGTCAAAACTGAAGCACTACTACAAGAAGTCACCAGTGGAGAAGGTTGATGACGAAGGGGATGGAGACGACTTCCTCAACGATGGGGAGTACTAGGAATTCTTGCATCTTGAGAAAGTTGAGTGCTGGAGCCTTCTCATGGTTCCGTGCTCCGAGCTCATTTGCTTCTGCGTGAAGTTTAAAGGGATGGACACCTTCCTTCCTCTATCCTACAACAAAAAAATCAAAGATGTAGTAGAGGATGTGCATCCAACCATCAAGGTTCATTGTGTTATAGCTCAAGTTGATGTCCCCACCGACAAGCAGTACAACTTCAAACTGCATTTGAACTCTGAGGAAATCCCGTTCCGCGAGACACCATTCATGAAGTCTCTAGAGACAACATCATTCCAAGATGAGGTGAAGGAGCTGGAGGAAAATGTAAATAAGAAGTGCTTCCTCAAGGCAAATGGTGACCCTCTAAGTGGTCAAAAACTTTGTGCCAAAGTTAGAGCTTTATTCTAGGATTTTGACGTCCTCAAGGTTAAAATCCAAATGGACCGGAAGAGCAAGGCTACGAGGGTCGTCTCTCTGAACACCGGTAGCCAAGGACCGAGTCAATTGTCAGTGGACAACCACTGTTGTGGAGAGTCATCTCGGTGGGGAACACAAAACAGAAAATCAGTTGAGATACAAAATCGTCCTTGGAAAGAAGTAATCTTGCATCTCTGTCAATGCAGGCCTTAGTCGAGAAGTCTGGAGAGCACTCCGCTTTGGAAGATGTTAGTATGGACATGACGGACATCTCAGAATCATTGAAAACAAACCGGAACCCAAACTATGAAGAGTCCAACATAGCATATAAGAAGTTTTGGATTACATGAGCCAATGTATTTCTCTACGGCATGGAGAAGGAGCTGCATGTTGACAAGCTAGTTTAGGCTCCTGCTTCCCTCAACGTTTGGAGCAAAGAATAGCGAATCATAGAGGAAATGATGGACTATCTGGTGAATATGCCAGACCACAGCAACCGGCAATTGCTTTGCATTATGCCGAAGAAGCAACCAACGAGGCCCGGAAACGACTCCTAGAACGAGAGATGATACACAAATCGGAGCCGTAACAAACTCTAGACAAACAAAAGAGGCGTACGACAATCGTAGGAGATGGGGGGTAAGTGATTAAGCTCGACTTGAGCTAATGAAACTGTATTGTTGCTCTTTTGTTACAACTATAGCGTACCTCGTCAATGTAGTACTAGAGATCAACTCAACTTGAGCTAAGCAGGCGACTGATGTGTTCATCTTCATTCATTGACAGGAATTCACCAAGGCCATACAAATGAGGTTCTCTATGATTGATGTGGCGAAAGCGCAACAAAAAGCGAAGGCAAAGGATTCCAAGGGGAACTTGGTGATCACAAACAAGATAAGACTCATCACCGCCCCCGAACATGTCTTTAGTCTCTGGAGCAAAGTGATTTCAAGTGCTATGCACGGCGAGCTTATTGATGCCACCATGCTCAAGAAATTCAATGTGCAGACGTCTTGGAAGACTGAGAACGAGATGCTCAACAAAGAGTTCTTCAAGTTCTTTGAAAATCTCACAAACGACGATCTCATCACACTTGCCAACCACATATTGAATCAGATTGGCGAGAAGAGAAGGCATCCACATCCAAAGGTGATAGTGAGGCAAGTCTCGTCGGTACTCGAAAGCTATTACACCAAAGGAGTGGACTGAGAGGCGGAAGCGGAAGAGTTTGGTGAAGAAAGAGTTGAACAAACTCGATCCCACCCTTGGCCTCCTTAACATGGTCGGGGAGCCTGTGGCCTTGAAGTAGAAGGACTTCAAGAATAAGTATAGTGTCACATCTGCAACCATGAATGTACTTCTAGAGAGGCCTAGGGAAGAGTTCTTCTCGGAGGTCGAGCAATTAAAGTCCAAGAATAAGACTCTCAAACAAATTTTGGAAAAGGCTCTTCAATTCTTTAAAACCTTCTTGCGTGATCGCAAGAAATTTGTTCTGCCATTGACATTAGCGTAATACGCACCGTACAACATTGCGAAAGATCATCACACTACCTAGCCAACAAATGTTTGGACCTCTGACACCCCAGCAGACTTAAGGCTAGGAGTCATTGACTTCCACTTCATTCCGGGAGTGCTGGAGAAGAAGTCGGGAACAATCACAATTCCGTACTTCAATACTGTCATGCAATCCTTGAAAAAGAAACGGCAACCGTTGCTGGAGGAAGTCCCTGCTTAGTTATTCATTTGCACAGATTTGGCGGAGCAGACCCAGGTGCTAGCATTTGTGCAAAGCCACAAGATCCTAAATACATACAAGTGCCATTTTGCAAACTACATACCCGGCCAGTATGAGCGTATGGGAGACATGGCCTCTACGAAGGCCAAGTTGCATAACAAAGTGCTGCTGACGTTCCTCACTAGTTCAATATTCCTAATTGCAAGGGACATCTTGGATGTGTTTGAGGCTCCGGAGACGCCTACTTTCACAAAACCTAGAGCGTACAATGAGTTGGAATTCCGTTTGTATAATACAGAACTTTGCATGGAATTCTATCTCTGGGTTGTGAAGAAGTTTTGTATTCCCAGCACAAGTGTCTTCTCAATTTTTGCGGGTGGGAAGTTGACTTGTGCTGCAGTGGTACACTCCCTCCCTTGAGTTTAGCTGGAATTGAGATTTGATTGTTACCTACCTTGTGTTTGAACTATTGCTAAGTAGCGTGTGAATTGGATTTTGTATCAGTTCGATTCGAAGTATCTGTAGTTTTAGCTTGGTTCAAGCTGAAGTAGCTAAAGATTCAGCTCGCTTTGAGTTGATGTGCTTGTATTGTATATTTATTCATTTGTGCTCTTTGTTTTGTTCCCTGCAGATGAGTTTTGTAAACATGTGAGGAACTGGTGTTTCTTTTACTTCCAATTTCTGGAACGACGTTGCATTCCTTGCCATGAAACTTGACAAGGAGGATTTTCTTGCGAGTGGGTATAAAGTAGTAGAGTCTTAAGGAAAGAAGACTCCAATCTCTAAATCTCAGCCGTCGACCTTGCAAAAGAGATAGGCGTCACCATGGGCCTCGCCATCAACGGCCCTACTCCACCACTTGAACCCGAAGTCCTATCTGACTTGAGAGACGACTATAAGGAGACTACTACGAGAAGGTAATGCTGGAAGAGGCGTTGCTGGAGCATCATACTGCACATGGGACCACAACTCCTGTTCAATCCACCCCGACCAAGCATTGGGGGTTGTCTCCATTGAGTGTGCAAGAAGTGCAACCATCTAGCCCTCCTTCTTCTGCAATTTTATCATGGCAAAGGAAGTTGTCAAAGCGCAACAAATATATGGAGAGCAAGCTAGCGGCAATCGAGCAGCAACATATCAATGATCAAACGATCAATGCTGCGCTGCAGGCGCAAACAAAGAAAGACTCAACGCAGTCAAATCATATTGAAGGACTCAACGTAGTCAAATAATAAGCTGGCCTCTATCATAAATTTCTTGAGAGGTGCCAGGCCCATGGCAACATTGGAACCCACGACTATGAGACCCTGATTGCTGCTTGAAGGTCAGACTTTGGGTTCAAATGATGTGCTGCCTCTGGATCCTACGGGTTTGGTTGACTTTTTAGTACCAACACCGCCTTCCCAGGCCCCTCCTGGCACCCCACCGCCACCTCGTTCATCAGATGATGCGCAGGCGGCCCCAATCAATGCCACACTAAGTGTTCCCGTGGCAGAAGGTACTCAGCAGCAACAATCCAGCGAACAACCACTTGATATAGATCTACAAACTCACGAGTTGCCTAGCCAAGACATGGGCGCAGGTGCTCCTCAATCACTTGATGTAATCACTCGCTGTCACTTCTACAGATTAGCTCGACTCGAGCTGATTTTTTGCTTTAGTTTATACATAGTTGTAGTCATTTTGTAGAGACTGCAAGCGCTACGTTTGAACCAAACTTGGAGTGGACTGAACCTTGAAATTCACACATTTTGCAACTATATTATATGTATTTTATATCTCATTTTGTAAGGCTCTAATATAAGAATTTCTTACGGATCAATCTTTGTACATTCTTGAAATGTAGGCATTGCCAATATTGTAGATTGTATATCCCCACATGTTGCTGCAACTGTGAACACAAATCCCCAACTTGCAGCATTTCATGTGGCGAAAGACAAACCCAAGTGTCGCAACCAGAATTTTTGGTTTTCCTTTGATTATCTAAATAATGGAACTGAAACGGGTAATTAGGATCCGTATCCGGTTAGAAGGGCAGAAGGAAACTGGAGAGTGACAACGCTAATCGAGTAAGGAGAAAGCTGGATCTGATCCGGTCAGAATGTTAGTATTCCAAGAATGGAATCACATCCGGATCTTACCTCAGATCGGATTAGGGTTGGATCGGATTGATATGGACCGGACCGGACCAGAAAAAGTCATGATGATCTACTAGGGGTCCTAGGACTATATAAGAGCTGGTTGTCCTTATTTTCACTCCTTTACTTCCCTCAAGCTCTGGAGCTGACCTTGAGCACTTTTACGCCTCCGTCTGCGCCAAAGCCGTTGTATGTGTGTGCGCTTCCGGCCGGGCATGTCCGAGAGTGTAGGAAAGATAGAAAGCGTGTGGGTTGCAGGTTTTGTGGTGTTTTTCGATTGAGATCGGACGAGAGGAAGTGAGGAACGGGACGTGCGGCTAGGAGAGAGTGAGGTAGCGATTGGTAAGGGTCCAGTGGCCATTAGTGTCCATGCCTCAGGTGCGTAAGGCCAGACCGGGCGCGCCCAGTTCCTCCTCCGATGTCAAGCTCCGGAAGGTAGTTTCGGTCATTCCTACGGAAAAACCGGCCAGGTCCGAGCTCATGGAGGATCTCAACGCCATGGGGTGCCTCGTGTTGATGGATAAACCCTAGGGGTTTAGGGAGGAGCGGATGGTGAGAGAGATTAGGTGTAAGGCGTCGAACGAGTTCGACAACACTCTCTGGGGCCGCCCGACCGAATGGGAAGAAGAGCAGTGGAGGAAAGTTTACAACTTCCGGATTGGAGGTTCCGGCATGGTAGGAAGGAAGGACGAGTTCATCCATGGCAAATTTCATGGGGAGCCGAGTAACAAGGACGGGTACGCGATCGCGGACTGTAAGAGCGACCGGCATCGCAACCTCCTGTAGTTCCTGGTTCCGATCGTCCACCCGGAGAAGCCGACGAGAGTGATGATGACCATCGGCAACACCATTTTCGGTTCCCTGAGTGGAGAATGGAAAGTGAACTGGGCCCAGATCTTTTCCGATTTGGTGTCCCAGCTAGTGATGAGGATCGGAAAGAGTAGGGCCACTCCCTTGAGTCCCTATCTCTTCCACCTCTACCATCGTAACCAACTCCTCATAGAGACGGAGGTGAAGACGTGGAGCCTTCAAGAGTCCATCTTGAAGTACAGAGAGTCGGGTTTGGATGACGAACAGGAAGAGCAAACTGGGTCCGAACCTGAAACGGAAGAAGAAGAAGAAGAGGAGGAGCCATCCCGGTTGAGGAAGCGGATGAAGACAACGCCTCCTCGCAAGCAAGGAACCCCTCCTACCATCCGGTCCACTCCAGAGCAAGGACTGGATGTGGAGATGCCGGATCCCGAGGACCCGACCAATCCATTCAACTAGTTGACGGTAATCCTGTGCGGGATACGAGCGGACTAGGAAGTCAAGAGGAGGGCCCTCGTCGCTATCAGAGGTCTGGTGGGTGCACCGGTGGATAGTGATTTATCGGGTAAGGTGGGTCAGTATCTGTCTGATCCGGATGAGCACCGAAGGCAAGAGGCAGAGATCCGTCGGCTTCAAGAGGAAGTCGACACCCTACGGGCTGATATGGTAGCCCTCAGGGAAGACAAGGCTGCAGTCTGGGAGATGGCGGAAGCAACCCGGAAGGTGGCCGAGTCGGTGAAGGACACTCTTAGAGAGTCCGGATCCACCGCAGTCAAGGCGGTACTATTTGACAAAGGGGTGCATGAGGAGAAGAAGGTATCCGGTTCCCGGATAGTTCGGATCCTCACCGACTTCACCGATCAGGTGGAAGCATTCTTGGCGGCAACGAGAGAGGCAACCAACCGGATGGACATCGAAAGCTGAACGGGTCCATGTACTCCCGGGAGATCCACCTCTCGGACCTATCGCTACCGGATTCTTTCGCAGCCAGAGGGTCGAATTCGAGGGAGCCCAAGGATCAGACACCCGAATTGAGGAAGAATAACCGGAGACCTAGGCCTGGACAACCGATTCATCTGGATTCATTGCCAGGGTCAGATCTTCCGGATCCAGCTGCCTAGGAGCAGAGCCGGAACCTTGCGAACGTCTTCAACCAACTGCCCGAGAAATCCAAGAGTCCTACACTGGGTGGGGGAGTTGGAGAATAGATAGGTAGTTAGGAATGTAAAGTTTTGTAAGATAGTTAGGACCGGATCGGATGTTGATCCGGTCTGGCCGGTTAGAATTGGACCCGGATGTCCAGCGCGGATTTCCGGGGGCCTTTTTGCTTTGTACTCAAGTTGTATATAAGTCAGCCTCTGCTTGGGAGCTGGGAGTCTTTTCGCCCAAATTTTGTGTACGTCTTCTCTTGGCCTCTTTTTGCGTGTCTCTTCCGTGTGTGGCAGGGTTGTGTGGTGAGGAGTTAAGAAGGCGCATGCTAGTTTGGGTGTGATTTCTCCCTTTGGCGTTCTTGTTTTGATTTTATGTGCAAGTGAGTGGGTTGTGAAAGAGTTGAGAGTGGATTTCAGTTCCTCAGCAGCTCTAAGGTTTAGGATTCCGGGCGAGACAGCCGTTGTTAGGCTAGGCGGATAGGGAGGGATTCCTTAGTCGTGCTAGAATTCCTGGGTGGGAAATCCGGTTGAGTGTCCGATCTTCTGAGAGATCTCGCTGCCTTAGTGGATAAACGGAAGAACTTTAGTTGACGTTGGAACGGACGGGTTCACTTGCAGCCGCCTGGCTTTGTATAGACGGAACGTGGCGCCAAGGTCGTTGTAGTATGAGAGGATCGTACGGGGGGGTCTTTGTGTGACCGGCGATCCGGAGGGTTCTCTAGGTTGCTGTGAAGGATCAAACCAGATCCGTATTAGTGTAGGAAATGGGAGAATAGAGAAGTGGGTCTTCAACCACTATAAGTCACGGAAGGAGCGGCGGGCCTACCACTCTCAAAATCAAGAGGCGAACCCTCTGATGGTGAAATAGAGGTAAAACTAAACCGGATGATAGTAAGAGCGGATGTGAGCTGATCAGACCGGATCGAAAAGTGGACCGGATTGGAGAAGGAGAAGAAGGGTCTGATTGTAGTTCTTGGTGTTGTTGTGTTTCCGGTTGTGGTGTTAGAACCGGAAGAGGAAATATAGGTACTAACTTAGCTTAGAGACCAAATAAGGCTATCTTCTTCACAGAATCTTGCAAGTTCGATCTTTAGAGTCACTTTGTTATACTTTAAAGTGGTTTTTGGTAGTATAACTGGGAATTTGCTTGCCCTGTGCTGCGACACCAAGGCCGCGGAGGATAATGTCGTGTTGACCGAACATGGACCTGTGCCCTCCGTGACAACTCACCTTATCCTAATGACATTGTGATCTCAAATGCGGATCTGCTTCAAGTTCAAAATCCAAACACGTTCGTTGTGACTAAAATCACTACCGTGGAGGCTATTGTTGCGTTGCTAGAAAAGGTATTTACTTGCTATTGTAATGGTTTCATTGAGTCAATCTTTGTCCACATATCCTTTATCTATTTTTTATTTTCTTTTTGGTCTCGGCAAATGTGAGCGTCTCCATTTTGCATGAAGTTACTAATGTGCCAGTATAGGATAATAATTGGTTGGACATTTGTCCATTGTTTAGCAAGAATTCGGTCCTCCATGTGATCTTAGAGGAACTTTGGTGGAAGTCAATCTTCCATTGAAGTCCAAAGTGGTGGACAAGTGGATCAACGTCATCCTGGACCTCAATGGGATATTATGTGTCTATGAAGATGTGAAGTCAAAGGGTTGGTCCAAACAATTAGCTGATGCTGTTCAGCCACACTTGGCTATCCATCCCGCTGTTGTGGGGTTGAAACTAGTCTTTGTTCGGCCAAGGTGCTCTAACTTCCTCCGTGAGTTAGCTAAGATTGTTTCCATTTCCGTGTGGAGCTCCATGAAGAGGTCCACCACTAAAGAAGTAGCCTTGTATCTCTTCGAGGGATTGGAAAAGCCGGTAGTGATTCTAGAACAAGACTCCTGTAAGACACTAAAATGTAGGGATAGGTCAGGGAAATCAACAACTTATAGGGAGCCAAGCACATATAAGAAATTGTTCCTTAAGAATTTGGAGAACTTGTTCAATGGCTTTTGGGATAGATTCAATGCACAAAATACGGTCGCTGTGAATGATAGTCCAAATAAGCACATTCTTAACAGGACAGAGAATGTCATTCTTCTAGAGCTGTGGTCAAATAGAGGAAACAGTTCAAAGGACACATATCTCTTAAATGTCCTGTTGCCCTGGTTTCAGTGCCTTCACAAAGCTCAAGAGTGGGGGCTCATCACATTTCGGGGAAGTGCACACGCTAGAATTGGTCGGCGGATGCTCTTCGATGAACGAAACCATCGGGAGTACGACAAGCTAATGGAGGTAGTTCGGATGTCGCCCAGTTTTCATTAGCAGGAATAGAGCTAATAAATATTTAGGGTGTCCGTGCTAGTTCAGCCATACAGTTGAGCTCGAGTCGACCTAATTGGCACGTTCTAGAACTAAACTTTAAATTGTTTGGTTAATTCAGCATATAAAAATGTATTCCGTATTATATAGTTTTAAATGATGAACTTTGCGTCTAGATTCAGCTCGAGTCAAACTAATGTTGTTTTCTTTTCTTGCCTTTGCTAATGCTGCAATATGGGTGGGTGAGATTGTTGAATCTGCATTCTATAATTGTGTTCTAAATGATTCTTGTTTTTAGAATTTGGAAACCTCAACTTTACATGATCATGGTGGCTAGTTGCCATGCTCTACTTCAGTGGATTCAATATTGGATTATGGGCAATACAAAATCTTGAGTAGAAGAAACTTCCTCTGCTCAGCGGCGACAGCAAACTCGACTATAGACTTTTCCTCTAATCCCTTGGAGGATGGAAGGGCCGATAGCCCCCCAAGTGGAGTTTTGCATTAGCCGGCCTTGGCCTCTCCTTCTCCTCCGAGGATGCAAGGTCCCCTTGCTTTGTAACTGTTGCTAGCTGTCTCAAACAAGGCAACTCAGAAAAGGCTTTATAAGAGCGAAGCAGATCCATTAGCTATGGCCGAGAGGATGTCCACAGTTCTAATTGATCATCAAGTTGTACGTGGTGGAGATACTTATCATCAGTGATTGCTCCCACGTCAAATTACCTCGTCCGGAGGTGTTCAGACGTTCAAGCCAGCTCATAGAGTACATCCACTTGGCTGCGTTCCTCCAGTGCATGATATGTGGAACAAGAAGTTCCTTGAATTGCAAAGGCTCCAGATTAGACGAGAGTGCAAAGGGACTAATGCTAGATATAGTCGGGGGCCAGAGATTTTGAAAGCAATAGAAATATAGAAGAATAAATCCCACTAGTAGAGTCTGTTTATATTGTAGATTGAGTGTCTATAGGTACGCACATGACTGAATTGTGTAGATATTATGTAGGACTCAAAGATAGAGTGGATCACATTTAAGGCAGTTATATACATTACTTTGATAAATGAAAATTCACCCGTAATTCTGTATCGATGAACCAAAAATTACTATAAATAGATGACATTTTCATGCTTAACCCCTAAAGGACCAAACGGCCTTTTTTGGCAATATAGCGATTTTGGGCAACTCACTACAGATGGACATTTTAATATTTTTCTTTGAAAATTTCACACATTGTGTGCCCAAGGAGTAGCTTTAAGGCCCAACAATTATCAAAATTTTTTATTACATAGTTAAAAAGTTATTGGATGATATGTCATTTTCAATGATTGGCGGGCAGCTCAAAAAATTTCTGAAAAATCACTTTAAAAAAAAAAAAAAATTTGAAATTGGTTCTTTAGACTTATATACACACGTAAAGCTTTTAATTACTCCATTTTTATTTATGAGAAGAAAATTATGAGGTGTTCTAGTTTGCGGGTAGTTATGGATTCCCTATTCTAAAATAAACTTTGAAGTCCTTTATTTAACTCAATTTTTAATATTTTTTGAAAAAAATAAGAGCATAGAATATATATTGTTTATAGCAACATTACAACTGTTGGGATTGACATTTTCAATTCTATAATTAAATTCTTAACAATTTCGTATTTTGAATCATTCTCTACTTCTTTCTATAACCTATTTTTTTCCTATATGTTGTACAATTTCAAATGATTTGAAAAATTTCAAGCATGTAGCCAACTTGACTTGAAGAATGAATCTAAGGAGTAACCACCATTTTGGACATTTTTTCATTTAAATGTGACCTTGTGAAGTGCTACTGCCCGGTTTTTCGCAAGGCCCAAAAAAGGGTTTTTGTCAATTCAAATGCTAACATCTTCCAATCTACAAGGTGGAAAATTCTGAAATTTTTTCTACATACTCTCAAACAAGTTTACTACAAGATCCTACGGTTACATGTGTCCAAAAATGTTTTTTTCTAAAATTTGTTACTTGTACTAGAAATGACAGTTTTGGAGTCTTTTTGGTGAAAATGTAGTCTTTGACCTTTAGGGGTTAATGTTGGTTCCATATTCTTGTTTTAGACATTTATTCACTATTCTTGGTGTTC
The DNA here is from genome assembly GCA_963969595.1 of Neckera pumila. Classification (NCBI taxonomy): domain Eukaryota; kingdom Viridiplantae; phylum Streptophyta; class Bryopsida; order Hypnales; family Neckeraceae; genus Neckera; species Neckera pumila. The sequence goes on from OZ018418.1 coordinate 8,059,474, forward strand.
TTCTCTTCAATTATGTTGGTTTTTTATTTTGTTGAGTCCGTTTGTCCTCTAAAATTTAGCCTTCTTAGCTCCCATTTCATTGGAAAACTCTCAGTTAATTGAATATAGTATTTGAGGTTGCATTGAGGTTGGCATAGAAATAGAGTTCAATGCAAACTCAATGCAATTCAAAGTTAACACATGGAAGGATTTGAAATTAATATATAAATAGTCAGCATTGTGGTTGCATTGAGCCCTACATCAACTCAACTTCAAAAAGACTTTTTATGGGTTTTTTTGTTGGAGGAAAAGTCCAAAAAAAGTGCATCATGTTCATTAGTTGAAGATGGCATAGAAATAGAGTTCAATGCAAACTCAATGCAATTCAAATATTTTACTTGGAAAGATAGGATTTAGAAAAAATATATAAATAGTTAGCACTGAGGTTACATTGAGCTCTACCTCAATGCAACCTCACATAACTTTTTATATGTATTTTTTTTTGGAGAAAAAATCCAAAAATACCCATCAAGTGCATTAGTTGAAATTAGCATAGAAAGAAAGTTAAATGCAAATTCAATGCAATTCATATATTCTTATTTGGAAAGATTTAAAATAAATATATAAATAGTAAGCACTGAGGTTGCATTGAGCCCTATGACAATGCAACCTCAAGTGCACTTTTTATATACTTTTTAACTTGGAAGAATGGTCCCAAAAGGTGCATCAAGTACATTAGTTGAGGTTGGCATAGAAAGAGAGTTCAATGCAAGCTCAATGCAATTCATGTTTTTCACTTGGAAAGACTTCAAAAAAATGAATATATAAATAGTGAGCTTTAAGAATGCATTGAGCTCTACCTCAATGCAACCTCAAATGCACTTTTTGTGTATTTTTTTTCTTAGAGGAAAAGTCTAAATAAAGTTCATTAAGAGCATTAGTTGAAGTTGAGATAGAAAGAGAATTCAGTGCAAACTCAACACAATTAAAATTATTTGCTTGGAAGGATTTTGAAAAAATAGTAAAATAGTCAGCATTGAGGTTGCATGGAGCTCTACCTCAATGCAACTTCAGAGAGACTTTCTATGTATTTTTTTCTTGGAGGAAAAGTCCAAAAAAGTTCATCAAGTACAATAGTTGAAGTTGGCGTAGAAAGAGAGTTCAATGCAAACTCAATGCAATTCTTATTTTTTACTTGGAAAGATTGGATTTAGAATAAATATATAAATAATCAACATTGAGGTTGCATTGAACTCTACCTCAATGCAACTTCAAATGCACTTTCTTTGTATTTTTTAACTTGGAAGAATGGTCCAAAAGAGTGCATCAAGTGCAGTAGTTGAGGTTGGGATAGAAAGAGAGTTCAATGCAAACTCAATGCAATTCAAATATTTTACTTGGAATGATAAGATTTAGAAAAAAAATATAAGTAGTCAACATTGAGGTTGCATTGAGCTCTACCTCAATGCAATCTCAAATGCACTTTTTGTATATTTTTTTTTTGAAGAAAAGTCCAAATAAAGTTCATCAAGTACATTAGTTGAGGTTGAGATAGAAAGAAAGTTCATTGCAAACTCAATGAATTTCATGTTATTTATTTGGAAGGATTTAGAAAAAGAAGTATAATAGTCAGCATTGAGGTTGTATTGAGCTCTACCTCAAGGCAAATTCAAATGCACTTTCTATATATATTTTCCATGGAGGAAAAGTCTAGAAAAATCCATCAAGTGGATTAGTTGGGGTTGGCATAGGAAGAGAGTTCAATGCACACTCAATGCAATTCATATATTTACTTGATAAACTTAAAAAGAATATATAATTATATAAATAGTCAACATTGAGGTTGCATTGAGCTCTACCTCAATGCAACTTTAAAAAGACTTTCTATGTATTTTTTTCTTTGTAGAAAAGTCCAGAAGTGTTCATCAAGTGCAATAGTTGAGGTCGGCATAGAAAGAGAGTTCAATGCAAACTCAATGCAATTCTTCTTTTTTTACTTGGAAAGACTGGATTTAGAATAAATATATAAATAGTCAACATTGAGGTTGCATTGAGCTCTACCTCAATGCAACCTCAAATGCACTTTTTATATATTTTTTAACTTGAAAGAATGGTCCCAAAAAGTGCATCAAGTGCATTAGTTGAGGTTGGCATAGATGAGAGCTCAATGCAAATTTAATGCAGTTCATGTTTTTTACTTGGAAAGACTTCAAAAAGATGAATACATAAATAGTCAGCTTTGAGGTTGCATTAAGCTCTACCTCAGTGCAAACTCAGATGTACTTTTTACATCAGTTTTTTCTTGGAGGAAAAGTCCAAAAAAGTCCATCAAGTGCAATTGTTGAGGTTGGGATAGAAAAGGAGTTCAATGCAAATTAATGCAATGCAAATATTTTATTTGGAAAAATAGGATTTAGAAAAAATATATAAATAGTCGGCATTGAGGTTGCATTGAGCTCTACCTTGACGCAACCTCAAATGCACTTTTTGTATATTTTCTTTTGAAGAAAAGTCCAAATAAAGTACATCAAGTGCATTAGTTGAGGTTGGGATAGAAAGAGAGTTCAATGTAAACTCAATGCAATTCTTTTAATTACTTGGAAGGATTTAGAAAAAATAGTAAAATAATCAACATTGAGGTTGCATTGAGCTCTACCTCAAGGCAAACTCAAATGCACTTTCTAGTAATTTTTTCCATGGAGGAAAAGTCCAAAAAATTTCATCATGTGCATGAGTTGAGGTTGGTATAGAAAGAGAGTTCAATGCAAACTCATTGCAATTATTATTTCTTACTTGGAAAGATTGGATTTAGAATAAATACATAAATAGTCAGCATTGAGGTTGCATTGAGCTCTACTTCAATGCAACCTCAAATGCACTTTTTATGTATTTTTTAACTTGGAAGAATGGTCCCAAAATGTGCATCAAGTGTATTAGTTGAGGTTGGAATAGAAAGAGAGTTCAATGCAAAGTCAACGCAATTCATGTTCTTTATTTGGAAGGATTTAGAAAACATAGTAAAATAGTCAACATTGAGGTTGCATTGAGCTCTACCTCAAGGCAAATTTAAATGCACTTTTTATTAATTTTTAAACATGGAAGAATGGTCCAAAAAAGTGCATGAGGTGCATTAGTTGAGGTTGGCATAGAAAGAGAGCTCAATGCAAATCTAATGCAATTCATTTTTTTACTTGAAAATACTTCAAAAAGATGAATGCATAAATAGTCAGCTTTGAAGTTGCATTGAGCTCTACCTCTAGGCAACTTCAAAAGCACTTTTTATACATTTCTTTTCTTGGAGGAAAAGTCTTCAAAGGTACATCAAGTGCATTAGTAGAGGTTGGCATAAGATTAGAGTTCAATGCAAATTCAATGCAATTCGTGTTTTTTACTTGAAAGGATTTGAAATAAATATGTAAATAGTCAGCATTGAGGTTGCATTGAGCTCTACCTCAATGCAACTTCAAATGTGCTTTTTGTATATTTTTTTTCTTAGAGGAAATGTCCAAATAAAGTTCATTAAGTGCATTAATTGAGGTTGGGATAGAAAGAGAGTTCGATGCAAACTCAATGCAATTCTTATTTTTTGTTTGGAAGGATTTAAAATAAATATAGAAATAGTCAGCATTGAGGTTGCATTGTGCTCTACCACAATGCAACCTCAAATGCACTTTCTACAGAGTTTATTTCTTGGAGGAAAAGTCCGAAAATAGTACATCAAGTGCTTTAGTTGAGGTTGGCATAGAAATAGAGTTCAATGCATATTTAATGCAATTCATACTTCTTTACTTAGCAAGAGTTTGAATAAATATATAAATAATCAAAATTGAAGTTGTATTGAGCTCTACCTCAATCCAAACACAAATGCACTTTCTATACGTTTTTTTTCGTGGAGGAAAAGTCCAAAAAAATACATCAAGTGGATTAGTTTGGGTTGGCATAGAAAGAGAGTTCAATGCAAACTCAATGCAGTTCATATTTTTACTTGATAAACTTAAAAAGAATATATATATATATATATATAAATAGTCAGCATTGAAGTTGCATTGAGCTCTACTTCAATGCAACTTCAAAAAGGAAAAGTCCAAAAATTTTCATCAAGTGCATTAGTTGAGGTTGGCATAGAAAGAGAGTTCAATGCAAACTCAATGCAGTTCTTTTTTTTGACTTGGAAAGATTGGATTTAGAATAAATATATAAACAGTCAGCAATGAGGTTGCATTGAGCTCTACCTCAAGGCAAACTCAAATGCACTTACTATGTAATTTCCTTCTTGGAGGAAAAGTTGGAAAAAGTACATCAAGTGCATTAGTTGAGGTTGGCATAGAAATAGAGTTCAATGCAAACTCAATGGAATTCATATTTAACACATGGAAGGATTTGAAATATACATATAAATAGTTAGCATTGAGGTTGGATTGAGCTCTACCTCAATGAATCTTCAAAAGCTATTTTTATATGTGTTCTTTCATGGAAGAAAAGTCCAAAAAAATACATCAAGGGCATTAGTTGAGGTTGGCATAGAAAGAGAGGACAATGCGAAATCAATGCAATTCATATTTCTCGCTTGGAAAGAATTCAAAAAATGTAAACATAGAGAGTGCACTGAGGTTGCTTTAAGCTCTACCTCAATGCATTCTAACATGCACTTTTTATATATTTTTTAACTTGGGAGAATGGTCCCACAAAATTCATCAAGTGCATTAGTTGAGGTTGGCATAAAAAGAGAGCTTAATGCAAACATAATGCAATTCATATGTTTTACTTGGAAAGACTCCAAAAAAATAAATTTGTAAATAATCATCATTGAGGTTGCATTGAGCTCTACCTCAATGCAACCTCAAATGCACTTAATATATATATTTTAATTTGGAAGAATGGTCCCAAAAAGTGCATCAAGTGCAGTAGTTGAGGTTTGCATAAAAAGAGAGCTCAAGGCAAATGTAATGCAAATCATGTTTTTTACTTGGAAAGACTTCAAAGAAATGAATATATAAGTAGTCAGCTTTGAGGTTGCACTGAGCTCTACCTCAAGGCAACTTTGAAAGCACTTCTTAAATATTTCTTTTCCTAGAGGAAAAGTCTAAAACAATATATCAAATGCATTAATAGGGGTTGGCATAGAAAGAGAGTTCAATGCAAACTCAATGCAATTCTTATTTTTTACTTGGAAAGACAGGATTAGAATAAATATATAAATAGTCAGCATTGAGGTTGCATTGAGCTCTATTCCAATGCAACTTCAAAAGCACTTTTTTTGTATTTTGTTCTCGGAGGAAAAGTCTAAAAAATTTCATCAGGTGCATATGTTGAGGTTGGCATAGAAAGAGAGTTCAATGCAAATTCGATGCAATTCTTTTTCTTTAACTTGGAACAATTTGAAATAAATACATAAATAGTCAGCATTGAGGTTGCATTGAGCTCTACCTCAATGCAAACTTAGATGCACTTTTTTCCTATTTTTTTTTCTTGGAGAAAAAGTCCAAAAAAATACATCAAGTGCATTAGTTGAGGTTGGGATAGAAAGAAGGTTTAATGCAAACTCAATGAAAATCATATTATTTACTTGGAAGGATTTAGAAAAAATAATAAAATAATCAGCATTGAGGTTGCATTGAACTCTACCTCAAGGCAACTTTAAATGCATTTTTTATATATTTTTAACTTGGAAGATTGGTCTCAAAAAGTACATCAAGTGCATTAGTTGAGGTTGGCATAAAAAGAGAGCTCAATGCAAATTTAATGCAATTCATGTTTTTTACTTGGAAAGTCCTCAAGAAGATGAATATATAAATAGTCAACTTTGAGATTATACATGAAGTGCATTAGTAGGGGTTGTCATAGAATGAGAGTTCAATGCAAACTCAATGCGATTCATTTTTTTTTACTTGATAAACTTAAAAAAATGTAAATATGTAAAATGTCAGAATTGAGGTTGCATTGAGCTCTACCTCAATTTAACCTCAAAAGCTATTTTTCTATGTGTTTTTTCTTGGAGGAAAAGTCAAAAAAAGTACATCAAGTGCATTAGATGAGAATGGCATAGTAATAGAGTTCAATGCAAACTCAATGCAATTCATAAATATTATTTGGAAGGATTAAAATGAATACATAATTAGTCAGCATTGAGTTTGCATTGAGCTCTATCTCAATGCAACCTCAAATAAAATTTTATATACTTTTTAACTTGGAAGAATGGTCCCAGAAAGTGCATCAAATGCATTAGTTGAGGTTGGCATAGAAAGACATTTCAATGCAAACTCAATGCAATTCATATATTTTACTTGGAAAGACTTCAAAAAGATGAATATATAAATAGTTAGCTTCGAGATTGCATTGAGCTCTACCTCAATGCTACTTCAAAAGCACTTCTTAAGTATTTTTTACTTAAAGGAAAAGTCCAAAAAAGTTCATCAAGTGCATTACTATGGATGGCCTAGAAATAGAGTTCAATGCAAACTCAATGCAATTCATACTTATTACTTGGAAAGATTTAAAATAAATATATAAATATAAGCATTGAAGTTGCAGCGAGCTCTACCACAATGCAACCTGAAATGCATTTTTAATAAATTTTTTAAGTTGGAAGAATGGTCCCAAAAAATGCATCAAGTGCACCAGTTGAGGTTGGTATAGAAAGAGAGCTTAGTGCATATTTAATGCAACCTCAAAGTTGACTATTTATGTACTCATTTCTTTGAAGTCTTTCCAAATATGAAAAGACTACTAATAGCGAGCTCTACCTCACTGCAACCTCAAATGCACTTTTTTTGTATTTTTCTTCTTAGAGGAAAAGTCCAAAAAAGTCCATGAAGTGCATTAGTTGAGGTTGGCATAGAAAAAGAGGTCAATGCATATTCAATGCAATTCATACTTCTTTACTTAGAAGGAGTTTAAAAAAATATATAAATAATCAGAATTGAGGTTGCATTGAGCTCTACTCAAATGTACTTTCTATATACTTTCTACTTTCTATATATTCTTTTTTGTGGAGGAAAAGTCCAAAAAAATACATCAAGTGGATTAGTTGAGGTTGGCATAGAAAGAAAGTTCAATGCAAACTCAATGCAATTCATATAGTTTACTTGGAAAGACTTCAAAATTATAAATATATATATAGTCAGGATTGAAGTTGCATTGAGCTCTACCTCAATGCAACTTCAAAAGCACTTTTTCTGTGTTTTTTTCTTGGAGGAAAAGTCCAAAAAAATTCATCAAATGCATTAGTTGAGGATGGCATATAAATAGAGTTCAACTCAAACTCAGAGCGCTTCATACGTTTTACTTGGAAGAATTTAGAATAAATACATAAATAGTCATCAATGAGGTTGCATTGAGTTCTACCGTAGTGCCACCTCAAAAGCACTTTTCATATTTTTTTTCTTCTTGAAGGAAAAGTCCAGAAAAGTCCAACAAGTGAATTAGTTCAAGATGGCATAGAAATAGAGTTCAATTCAAACTCAGTGCACTTCATAGTTTTTACTTGGAAAGACTTCAAATAAATATAATAGTAGTCAGCATTGAGGTTGCATTGAGCTCTACCTCAATGCAACCTCAAATGCACTTTTTATATTTTTTTCTTCTAGGAGAGAAAGTCCAAAAAAGTTCAACAAGTGCATTAGATGAGGATGGCATAGAAAGAGAGTACAAAGCAAACTCAATGCAATTCATATTTTATACTTGATAAACTTAAAAGGAAAAAAATATATAAATATCCAGCATTGAGGTTGCATTGAGCTATACCACAATGCAACTTCAAAAGTACTTTTTATGTTGTTTTTTCTCGAGGGAAAAGTCTAAAAAAGTCATCAAGTGCATTAATTGAAGATGGCATAAAATTAGAGTTCAATGCAAACGCAATGCAATTCATGTTTGTTACTTAAAGAACTTCAAACAAATATATTAATAGTCAGCATTGAGGTTGCATTGAGCTCTACCTCAATGCAACCTCAAATGCACTTTTTATATATTTTTTTCCTTGGAGGAAAAGTTCAAAAAAGTACATCAATTGCATTAGTAGGGGTTGGCATAGAAGGAGAGTACAACGCAAACTCATTGAAATTCATATTTTTAACTTCAAAGGATTTTAAAAAAATATATAAATAATTAGCATTGAGGTTGCATTGAGCTCTATCTCAATGCAGCCTCATATGCACTTTTTATATATTTCTTTTCTTCGACAAAAAGTCCAAAAAAGTCCATCAAGTGCATTAGCAGGGGTTGGCATAGAATGATAGTACAATGCAAACTCAATGCAATTCATATTTTATACTTGATAAACTTAAAAGAATGTATATATACAAATAGCCAGCATTGAGGTTGCATTGAGCTCTACTATAATGCAACTTCAAAAATATATTTTACGTTTTTTTTCCTTGGAGGAAAAGTCTAAAAAAGTTCATCAAATGCATTAATTGAGGATGGCATAGAAATAGAGTTTAATGCAAATCCAATGCAATTCATATTTGTTATTTAAAAAAACTTCAAACAAATATATTAATAGTCAGCATTGAGCTCTAATGGAATGCAACTTCAAAAGCACTTTTTATGTATTTTTTTCTTGGAGGAAAAGTCCAAAAAAGTACATCAAGTGCTTTAGTTGAGATTGGCACATAAAAGAGAGTACAATGCAAACTCAATGCAATTCATATTTTTTACTTGGAAAGACTTCAAAAAATAAATATATGAATAGTCAGCATTGCGGTTGCATTGAGCTCTACCTGAATGCAACTTCAAAAGCGCTTCTACCGTATTTTTTTCTTAGAGGAAAAGTCCAAAAAAGTTCATCAAATGCATTAGTTGAGGATGGCATAGAAATAGAGTTCAACTCAAATTTTGTGCAATTCATATTCTTTCCTTAAAAGGATTTAGAATAAATATTTAAATGCAAGCATGACAAGCTTGCCACGGGCATAAGTGCTCATGATTGTCTATCTGAGTGGTGAGTCTATTTTCCACTGCAAAAGCGATGATCACTCCATCGTTTGCTGGTGAGGTCTTGGTGCAAATAGTAGCGCTGTATGGTTGCACACAGGGAGCTTATATAGAGTTTTCCGTGGGAAAAACAGGGAGAATTCCCAGTGTTTCATAGTGTGCCAAAGGGAACACTAGGAATTTTCTCACAGCGGGAAAAATGAGACACACAGGGAATTTTCATTGGAACACCTGGAAGAAATCATTGGGAACTCATTGGGAAAATTTGTTGTAATATGATGATGTAAGAATGTAAAATTGTTTATTGGATGGATGACATTATCAACTTGGATGAATGAATATGGATGAAAATTTGCTTTTTGGATGGATGAAATTGTTAATTTAGATGGATGTAAACAAATGAAATTTTGCTTTTTGGATGGATGAAACTATCAACTTTGATGGATGTAAATGGATGAAAACAATCTTTTTGGATGGATGCAATTGCAATATATTTGATGGACAAACACGGATGAAAAATAGATTGAAATTCCTTTTGGATGGATGAACATCGTAGCTTCACACAACTGAAAGAAGTCGTCACGTCCCTGCAGCTCTGCAACTGCAAGGAGAACAATCACAGGCACTCATCTATGACTAACTCTATCATTCTAACTCTATCATTCTATAACAGGAACACTGCCGAATCAGTTGCATTCCTTAGTTCTTCAATCTCCAACATCTCTCAACAGGCACCGTAAACGTACTTGACTTTTACAGGAAGAAACTGAACTTCAAAAGCAACTGTTGGTGTTCCTTTACGTACGTCCTCAATGCGGTTGGGGATGAGAGCCTTGTACTTGCATCGTACTTGCAATGATTCATCTTCCTTACAGAGAGTTGTTAATCCTGCAAGCAAGAGTTCATTTGACAGAAGAATCAGTTGACAATTAACATGCAAGATTGTCATACAAGCATACTTCCAGCTTATTAATTCACAGACTCCATGTCATTCAGGCCCTCACGTCCCTATTGAGAGGATTGACACCATTTTACAATACTTATCACATACTAACATCACTATAATCAAGCTTAATTTTGATGCAGGCAAACCTGCAAGGAATCAATATACTCTATCATATCTGCTGACATCTGCTCATGACTCCTGCAATATCATGTCAAAATTAGACGATGAGAGACTTCTGCTCAGGAGACAGAGTTCCTTCCCTCGTTATGACATGCAGTAGCTACCAACAGCTATGACAATATATATGACAACTGCACAATCCTATTGACAACTGCTTCAAAATGGAGTATCCAATTTATCTTCTTCTAATACAAAAGGCGAAACACAAAGTCACAATTCATACCCTTGACTATGACAATTCAGAAACCCTTCAATAGGTAAAAATTTGGAAACATTTGCAACTTAAAAATCTTCTTACCTGGACTTTCTGTAGGTCAGAGAAATCAATATTGATGTGGTGCTAATCAGCAATACACTCTATCATATCTGCTGACATCTGCTGATGACTCCTGCAATAGCATAAATAAATTAGTATATGAGGGCAATTAATATCACTTCATGACTAGTTGGGGCAAGGAGAGGAAATGAAATGTGAAGATATACCTTAATTTTCATCCGTAAACTCATTTGGCGCAATTTTTGTATCCAAAAACGTCTTAACTGTTTGATAGTTTTCTTCCCATGCTGCAGACCCATCCCATACATACATTAGAAAAATGTAAAAAAATAAAATTGGAGAAGAATCCACATCCCCACATTGAGGAGAAATATGCTAAGAGCTCCTCCTCACGGTCATGCCAAATCAGCAACAAAAAAAAACAAAAAAAACTTACCTTAACAAACAGTTCCCAATAGCTGGAGAGTTGTCTCAGCCTGCTCGGGTCATCACAAGTCACAGTCAGTGCAAATGCTTGGTTATGCGATAACATGGTCATGACAAAGCTTCAAAGAGAGTTGTTCCAGGACGTAGAAAATTGAAGGATTCAGCATGCTGTGAAACAAGACCTTGGAGAAAACGGCGATACCAAGACCAGCTGCTGCTGCTACACCAACCGCCGACAGCACCAAACTATCGGCGTCCTCTAATAGCAATGATTTCACACTACTGTCACAATAATTCATTCCAACAACTTTCTCAGACACCTATTTTACAGGTATGAAATCAAACGAGTTTTTAATATCCTTCAGTACATACCAGTCCAAAGCACTCTGGACCACTCATACTTCTCCACTATTCACTCAATTTGACAAAAGAAAATCCAATCATTGAAGAGACCTATCAAATGAACCTAAGATGAACATTTGAAACAGTTGAGAATGTGGCTTGGTAAGGACTGCCATAAGCTCAAGAGAAGAACTTCCAAAAAAATTTGATGTCTAGTTCCCAGGGTGTTGAGGCCAATATCCTCGATTACTGCCTGGTTAGCAAAATGCAGAACAAGTTTATTGACAATCAAGTCCCCATACCTGACTGTCTCCGAGAATGCTCTTCAGGCCGTCAATGTTGATGGAGAACGACTTGGAAGGCAATGCCCAGGGCAACTCCTTGTCCTGCATCATATCAATCTCAAATTCAGCCAGTACCTTCACCACAACATCCCCCAAACGAGTAGAGAACACAGTAATATCTTTAAAATCCACACTATTTCCAATTCATCAGGCCACAAAGTTCCTTCCCTTGTTATTACATACATTAGCTACCTACAGCTATGACAATACATATGACAACTGCGCAATCCTACTGACAACTGATTTGAAATGCAGAAAGATCCAACTCATCTTATTCTAATACAAAATGTGAAACACAAAGTCACAATTCATACCAAAATAATTAAAAGCCACCCGAAGCACGTAAATTATATGACAAGGATTAAAACGCACCACTTCAATTTCGGTAGTGCTCGAGGGAAGAAGGCATAGTCAACACATCACTAAAAGGACCATGACCAATATCAGGAAGTAGTCCATGTACAAGTACAACACTTAATTGTTAGAAAGAATGTCGTCCTCACGAGTCCATGAGCACCACAAGCATGAAATGGCTCAGCAAACACGTTAAATTCTACATTCGCTTCTGGCGACCGTATAAACTTAACAGCTCTCCAATCAGCGCAGCTGAGCGAGGATATCTTCAAAAATACCTAGAATAACCTCTCAATTATGACAATGCAATGTTCTCAAAATAACAAGAATGATGTGTTCCTCTAGTACAAGTTCAATACATAAGTCTTCTCAACAAATAAGGTCATATGAGTACTTGAAATCAACAAGTCCAGTGAAAAGACAAATGGTATACTAATATGCTAGATTCAGCTTCTAGAGAGATGTACTTTTTTTCAGAAATGGTTAAGCTTATTTTTTATGGCTGAATAAAAATTGTAAAGAGGCCCTCAATTACCTGCTACTTTGATGACGCTGATATCAGAAGGCTCCATTTCCAATTCAATACCTTCTGAGCAAAGACAGCAGATTTTAAAGAACCAACTAAAACGGATATGCAAACTGGAGAACTGTGGATCTTTTGGACATTTCAAAATTTGGTGCCCAATGAAATTTTCAATCCAACCCATTGCTTAGTCTTTCCCTTTGGAGTAGTGACAACAAAAGAAAACAAATGCTTGTGCCACAAACTCTAAAGCATAAACTGCAAATCCAATTAATTATAGAGATCCTAGAATCATACCACTAGAGACGTCCTTGGCGTTAGCAGCACCAGCATCACTTCCAGCTCCTTTTTTCTTGAGTGCTTTCCGCTTCTCGATTCGCTGTAGCCTCACGTTTTCTTTTCTCTCAATCCACATGATGAGCATGGTCTCCCTACCATGATGAGCATGCGGATCGAAAGCAAAAACAAGGACCAAAAACTTATACCGACGTTTATCACACATTTGCTTTGGCGTTGAAGTTGGATGTCACTCTCGTGTAGCCAAAGACACAAATATCCTTGGGGAGGTGCTGGTTGACCAGCTCCACAAAGCCTGGGGGGTCAATCACCAAACGAGCAGAAACAATTTGCCCTATTGCGCTCACTCCCTTGTCAGTTCAAGCCGCTCTCATCCAATCCATTTTTCTCATGTCGCCAAAATTGCACTCCGCAATAGCATTCGCTTGGAACAATGCTTGCTCCGGTTTGCCTTGATGGTAATAGCTTCTGGATTCCTCTGCATTCCTTGATACCCAGCCCCGCTATATGCAAGTAGCACTGCCACCTTCCTCTTTTTTCCCTCTCTCCCTCCTCCAGGCATGTTCTTGCCCTTTTTCGCTTCGGCCACTCTAGCTTTCTTCGCACCTGAGCCTTCACATCACAAAGTACGAAAGAGATATTTTTTACTGGAAATTTCAATGACTTGAACTGAAGATTAACACCAAATAGACTGTCCGAACGTACAACCAACATGACGCAGAAGATCCTAATTCAAACACTCTAGAAAAATATATTGATATTGAACATCAAAACTCATGTTGCTTCTACGCCATCCACCATAAAACTTGAAGCCTTTATAACTTTTGTATATAGTATGCAAATGATACATCCTTTAATGCATTGGAAAGCTCTTTGATTTGATTAACAAGAATACATAGAAAGAATGGTCATTTAAATAATAGTAACAACACTCAGCGCTTAACTGTCACTTGTAGTTGCAGTTAGTTTAACTAGTTGCCTATTGCATTGACAACAAACACTTCTTGCAATGGAATTCTAAGCTACCACAGGAATTAGGTTTTGGTCAGCATATGCAAGTCCACTCACCATCTTTCGCCACAATCGTTTCGAGTATTTCACTCTCCAAATCTTTTTGCTCTTCTTCCACGTACATGACGCTCGCACCCGATGCCGACCCATCAATCTTCGCTTTCTTAACGTCAAGCTTCTCCAAATCCGCCAAAGCACCATTCACTTGTTCAGGAAAGACGTCACTATCCAGCACAGCAGCACCATCATTTCCTTCTCTCGGTCTCTTGTTGTCTGTGGCAACCTCCTCAACTCCGCCATTGGGCTCCATTGCAGCAAGGCTGTCAAAATCTTGACATAAAAAAAAAAACGGTTTTCTTATAGTGAAGGCAATTTCTGCGGGTATTCTATCCTTCAAAATCTTCAAGCAACGAACGCGACAAAAGCCATGAACCCTAAACCCCTTGTAGCAACCAAATGCTCACCCTTAACCATCAATTCAGACCTTCAAGAAACCAAATTTTTCGAAGAAACTCAATCCATAGCTTATGTGACACGAATTGAGAGCTACAACTTCGATCAAAAATAGATTGTATGCGAAAAAACGTCGATTTGGTGATTCGCAGCTTCCGTCTGTCAGTGAAGGCAGAGAGCATCCCACATGCTTTGGCCACTACAATGGGCAGTAGCAAAGCTTGCAACAAAATCCAAGTCCAGGTGTCCATTTTCCTCAAAACAAACCCTAAACCCTATAAAATGTCAATAATGTGGAGAAACAAATGAAAGAAGAAATTGGCATAAGTTTATCTGAAGTGAATGACCCAAATTCTGATCCCTTCCACATACAAATTTCTTGTCTGCAAAGTACTCCCACTATGAACCCCTAAAATTCCATAACTATGTTTTCACCATAAACGCGCAAAAATTGCCATTTCTAGTACAAGTACCAAATTTTTGAATTTTTTTGACTACTCATGAACTGTATGATCTTGTATTACACTAACTTAAGAAGATGTGGAAAAAATTTCAGGCATGTTCACTGTGTGAATTGAAAGGTATGAGCATTTGATATCACAAAATTTGCATTCTATTATCTAATTTATTTAAGAAAATATTGAAAATTGAATAAAATGAAGGACTTTAAAGTTTAGAGTAGAGAATTTATAATTGCCCGCAAACAAAAAATCCTCATAACATTTGACTCATTAGAGTTATTCGTAAAGTCCCCCCCAGTTTGGAGGGGACTTTTTTTGACAAATTTTTCTCCGATGGACGACCCCGCAGGCAACCACAACCCTGCAAGCAACCACAACCCCGCAAGCAAAGTCCGGACGAAACTTCTTTTTGGTCGATTTGGACGTAAAAGTAAATTTGATACCCACTTTCGTATTGACTTTTTGCCTAAAATCTGCTTTTTCACAAAACTGCGAGGTTTAAATCCCGGTTTTGGATACTTTACAAATAACTCTATTGATCAAAAAAATATGATTTAGAGCTTTTTACGTATACATAACTCTAAATAACAAATTTCAAATTTTTGTTTCTAAAAAGAGTGATTTAATTTTTATGTGCCCGGACTATGTGCTTTAGGAAAAATTGAACATATTAGGCCATAATTTTTTACTCATATTTCCAAATGTCAAAAAAAATTGTTTATATAAAAGACTTTCATTGTTCACAACATCTATTAAGGTTTGGGCCTAAAACATGCAAATTTATAGTCACTTGTACCTACATAAAATTTCTATATTGCCAAAAATGCATGCTGGTCCTGTGGGGGTTAAAAATAGTCCAAAATTGCTTTTTAAAACACCATTATACAACCTTGTAAGAAGTCATAGTTCATTTATGTAGAGTTATTTGTATACATGAAAGATGTAGAATACACCCCTATCTATCAATAAGATTCAATCAGAAATTTTGCAATTAGAAAGTGGGGTCAATGCTCATTTACTAATTTACCTTGTCATGCCTTTAGGGATGTAGCTGTTATTGATAGCATAGGCTCCGTTAAGACTTTTTTGAAATCCAAGTAAGCTTTCAAAAGAACAAACTTGTATTTAGAATCATTCCCTAAACCAAATTATACTTGTAGTCATTGTTACAAACATTGGAAAATAATGGTATTTTCTTCTATTTTAAAGAATTTTTTGTGCATTGGCAACTAAAGTGTTCAATATAATTTTTTTCATGAAGAGTGAAGTGAAAAACTTGTGAGTTTTTTCTCTTCAAAGAACTACAATGCACTTAGAGAAGGTGCACAATCATGATATTATTTTTTTCACTTTGATCGAGAAAATGTTCAGAAGGACATGTTGAAGTGCTTGAAATTCATTCCACATATTTTTATACTACTCTAGTGCAAGTTTCTAAGGATGGAAATGTAGAAAATATAGTTTGTGGAAGTTTTTACTCTTTACAACAAAAGTGGAGACTAAAATGGTTTTGTTAACTTAAAAAGGCTTTGGACCTGAAAGAATAGGGATTGTACTATATACAAAAATGATTAAGGAAACAATAAGTAAACAAATGAACAGAGTGTTAGTGAATTTTTAGACAAACTAGGACAAGAATACAAAATAGAAAGTAGTTTAAAAAAAATGGCAAGAAATAGATAACATTCAATTTTTATAGTTGGAAATGTATTAGATTCAAGTGCAAAATTTTCTTAAAGACTATACTATTGTGTATATGAATATAAAAAAAGCTAAAAAAATTAATAGATTTTGCACTGCAAAAGGTGTACAACTTCATGTTCTTAGGAAGGTGATTTAATGATTCAAATTCTTTAATATGAAAGCTTCAAATACATTTTGAAATGCACTACCATACGCTTAATACGATTGAATGGTTTAGTGCAATGCAATGTATATGTTTGAATTATGCAAGCATTATAAGCATGAATTCGATTCTAAGTAACAATATAGGAAGAAGCTCTAATTTTTGTATAGAAATGCAAACTTTATTTATAAATTGCTACAATTATTGTAGGAATTTGGAAAGAGATTGCTTTAGAGGAAAAAAGATATTGCCAAACTTCTTTGAGATATTATTTTGGATATTACATCACAACTTCAAATGTGAATGTAGGCGTATGTAAAGATAACAGTTTGCATAGCTTAAAGAAAAATATAAGAGAATAATGAATTCAACCCTTACCGTACATTTTATGTCTACGCTTTGGGAATGTTTTAACATTTGGATATTGAAACATACATTTGAAATGCTAATATATCTTAAATATAATAATATGTTTTTGAAATGTAATTTTTTTTAGTAATTGAAAATACCGAATTGAAGTTTCCTTGATTTTATAAAGATTTTTTTGCAAAAATCCATTGCATTGAAAAAATTGCTTAAATAGTATAAATCCTTTTAGAGAAATGGAAATAACAGTGATAAATGTCATGGTGCCCTTCCTATACTTTTTAGACTCAAATGAAGATAAGTTTAATAGGAAAAATTCAAAAGTGGCGTATTTGGAGCTTTGAAGATGCAATCTCCAAAGTGATTACAAGAACTAAAATTTTAACCATTTTGAAGATAATTCAAATGGAGCCAAAAGTAGAGTCTTTGAGCTACATTTTTATATGTAACCTAAAAAACATTAAAAATGATGAATGTTTTGAAAATTCAAATTTTGACTTTAGAAGTGTCACAAAAATTGCAATTAGAACAGGTTGGAAGGAAACTATAATGGAGCAAAATGTAAATTAGTGGAATTACATTTTAGTAGTTAACCTTTCACAATCAAAGTCTATAATTTTTCAATCCTAGATTTGTCTAGGATCATGTGGTAAGAAAATCATGAATTTTGACCTTTTAGATTGAGAGATATTCACTACAAAAAAGAGGGGTATAAATGACTTGTCCACAATGGTTGCACCGACAAGTATGGCTGCAAAATGACTACAAAATGACTATTTTGCAGTCATTCTTGTCAGTGCAGTCATTGTGGACAAGTCATTTATACCCCTCTTTTTTTGTAGTGATTAGCATTTGAAGTTGGGAAAAAAAGTTTTTTTAAAGGATAGACTACAATTTTAGATGACTTTGACCACCATTTGTAGAAGAAAATTGGACTATGCTTTGAATTTGAAATTTTTTGTGTTGAAGAATTCAGTTGAAAGTCTAAGAAAAAAATTCTAAAAAATACATACTTGATTTTCATTCTTTAAAAAATTATTAAGTAGAAATAGATTTAAAATTGAAAGAAAAATTGTATCATTGATAGCTCTAAGATGGGATTGAAACGTAATAATTCCAATGGTAAGTTTGTTCAAGCAAGCAAACCTAACCTTGTCAAACTATTTTTGAAGGAAATTATAAAAATTGCATTTGGAAATGAAACCAACAAATTATTTTTTCAAAAAGATGCTTAGATAGCCCAAAAAACAAAATTGTTCATAACTTTCACATCACTATTCCTAATGGAATGAATCAAAGCTTTACACATACACAAGAATATAATCTTAAGGGAGAAAAAAATGTAATTTAGTCTCAAGTTTTTGTGGATTTATTTTTGTGTTTGCCAACTATAAATTTGAGCTTTTTGTGGTAAAACATTTGCTCTTAGGCACCAATTGAAATAAAAATTATACTTCCACGAAGCTAATAAGATTTTCTTTGAAATGAAGAAAATTTCAAAGAAATACACTGAAAATTGAGGTTAGAGGAACTTACCCAAAATCCATTTTGTCTCCCAAGGGGACAATGGGCCTTCAGGGGTTAAAATTGTGAAAGTGATTTCATGTGTGTTTTGAAGTCTTTCAATCCTCATTTGACTTGCCAACTTTAAAAGAATCGGTATCCATAAAAAGTTTAAGTCTACTTTTAGCATCTAAAATCCTATTTGGAAACTAAATGATTATGATTTTTGATTCACAATTGCGTGCAAGGGTGTCTGTCCATTGCAAATCTTGATGTTGTAGTATTCAATATTCTTGGAAATGAGCCTGAAGTACACAATATTTTGGAGGAAAAATGCATTAGAAATAAAATTACAAAAATTGCAAACTAGATTTTGAATAGCCGTAAATTGATATGGATTATGCATAGAGTGTCCTTGAACCTTGTATTTGTTTTGGTGACCAATTTCATAGATTTAACTTGTGAAATTAAAGAGTTTTGGAAGAGTTCAAAGCACTTTCAAAATTATAAGGCATCAGAAAAAAAAAAAAGCCCTTTGGAGGACTGTTCTAGATTGACATGGCCAAGCTATTTCAAAATGGCTGCTAGTGAGTAGTCAGCTTGGCTGACCGCTCTCCAAAACAATCAGCTTTTATATTTTTTTTTGTCCTTTTATAATTTTAGTTTTTTTTAATTTTTTTTTTAAGATTTAAAACAATAAATTTACATTGATTTTTTAGTCACAAATATGAGTTCCTGCACCAGTATTACAATAGAAACTACTGCACGGAAATAGGGCAAAAAACAAATTTTCAACCCCGAAAAACACTATTTTAGGGTCCTTCAGAGCAGCCCTCTAGAGGCCTGAAATTTTCTCTAATGGTTTCCACTATCAAACATTATAATCTTCAAATCCATAAGTGGTATTATGGTGTTTCTTTTCTTGATGCAATCTCAAATATGTTTGCTTTGAATTTGTTTGGTTAAAATTAAAAGAAATTGGTAAAACTTATTTCAATGTTTGCTTTTTGTTGAATTAAGAGCAAATTCCTTAGTGATTAGAAAAATCCTACAACATTTATGGACTTAGTGACCATTGCGTTTTGAGTTAAAAAATTTGTACCTAATTCCATGAAGGTCCAAAAAATATGAAACAACTTTGTCTAGATACCAATTCCATTTTACATCCTATGAAAATGTACTTGAAATTCTTTGAAAGAATTTAGCTTTCTCCAAAAGGCAATCAATTTTTAAATGGTCCAATTCCATTTTACTTCCTAAGAAAATGTATTGGAAATTGTTTGAAGGAGTTTAGCTTCTTCCAAAACGCAATCATTTATATTAATCTTTCTTTTTGTTTTGTAAGCGTTCCACAAATACAGCATTGGTTTACCTGCGAGGAACCACAGAATAAGTGAAAAATAAAAATTGCGGTGCCTGTCTTCACCACGCGTGAGAATTTCCAGGCGGGGTTTGCGTCTGCCGGTGGCTGCCGAACCTAGTTCCAAGCCTATTGACGAACAACACCGGGAATGCGAGGCCCAGTGAAGGACGTCGGAGGGAATCTTAGCCACTTTCCCGGTGACACACACCGGGAACTCGATATGCTCCCTGTGGCAGTTACAAGCAAAACCACATACTATTAAACACTAGAGTACACATTGTCCAGAAGTACGATTAGGCCAAGCAAGTGTGCCAACTTCTGGACTCCCTCAAACAGAGTTCAATGGGTGCGTTGACGGCGTCGATGCAATGACTGTCAACAATTTACAGAATTCAAGCTTGCATTTGGCAGTCACAGGCCATGTGAGGATCGAATGAAATAAATACCTCGATTACCTCGATCAGCTCGGACGTCTCCGGAAGTCTTCCAAGCTCATTCGCAGCAGGTTGTCGTCCTTCCTTCCGTTTGCGACTCCGGGTGCTTCTGGTGCTCATCATGGTGTCTGGTTCCTACAAATTTGTTTCAGAAGCTGATTGTAGTGTTCACGCAAGTCTGACAGTGAAGCTCAGGGGAGTAGCGCGAAGTACCAGGTTTCAGAATCCACAGCGCAGAGTAGTTCCTGTTCGGTGGTCACACTTGTATTTCGGCGCTGGAGCGGCTTGGCAAGGTGCTGGTTCGGTGGTGACACGGGAATTTCAGCTCGGCACTATGCCATTTTGCTTTCCAGAAAGCTCTCCGAAATTAGTGAGCAAGTTTTAAAAATTCGTGATTTCAAATTGGCGAGAGATCCGGTGAGGAGATCATATTTCTATTTTGATGAAGGAATTCAAAAAGCCCATGACCCACCTGAAAATTCTGCCCCAAAGCATGAAATTCTATTTCGAAGAGGATTTCATGCTGCCACGGTACCACACCCGTTGGATTTTTGAGGCCATGCAAGTTACAGATTCTTTGAAAAGATTACCTATCCAGTTCAAAAAATTACTCAAACCCCAGTTTCTAGGTGCCATACTTTTCTCAGTGGGTAAGGTTTCTCAATTTAGTGCGGGTTTCCATCAGCGTGCTTTGCTCAGTCCAGCACGGGTTTGGGGTTATAGGGTTTCACAAATTATATTAAATCATTGATTTAATATAGTAGTGTTCTTTGACCCTAAGCTAGACTAAAAACTTATATGGAATTCCTTTTCTAAGCTTGAAAATTCCAACTATTACAAATTTCACTGCCTGTCTATGATAAATACCTATAGATCCTTGACTGTATTTTCATCCAAAACGCTCTAGAACCCTGGTTACCATAAAACAATTACCATATTATAGAAAAAATCATTTTTCAAAACATGTAACGGTAGGATCTTCTAGTATGCTAGTTTGGAAGTATGTGTAAAATATTTCAACACTATTTGCAGTATAGTTTGCAAGATATTAGCATTTGATTTGAAAAGGTCCTTTTTCTGGCCTAGGAAAAAAATGGCCTATTGCACTTCACAAGCTAAACTTTCTATGGAAAAATATCCAAAATGGTGGTACTTCTATGCATTCTTTTTCCAAGACAAGTTGTCTAAATGCTTGAAAACAATAGAAGAACCCCGCATTTTAGATGGTGCATTAGAGATAATTTGGGGTGGCTATTGGGCCCTCTCTTCTAAACTATAATTAGAATTAAGTGAGTTCAAGAACAAATTTGACATGGCATGGGCCACTGTGACACAGGTTTTTCCCTCCACCAACGGCCCAATAAGAACCTGCATACTCAATGGATCAACAAAGGCTTAGTTATTGTGACCACGACAAGAGGAGTAAACTTGCTTGCTCAAATACACCGATCTCCAGGAAGGACCCACTTTTGTACCTGTCAATGATGGACTTTACATTTGGTTTAAGCTTTAAAAGTGTATAAATTTCTAACAGCTTGATTGCACTGCTATAATCATTACTGATTTTTTTATGGCTAAACTTCCACAGGTTTGACCATAAAATTGAAATTTGGATTGTTATCTCAGTTCGCTTAGGAGAGTGATTTTAATTTATTAATGCGTATTTAGGTCTGGATTCCTGCTTGTATATTATTTTGCTTTATCCAGTAAAGTTTATATCTACTATACCTATACCACTTACTCCAAGTTCATTAATTAGCCAAATTGGGTTCAGGTTGACACCCTTGCATTAGAACTGAAATGGGACCAAGGGAGGGCCTCCAATTATTCTGGAGCTCCCAAGCTTGGGAGCTTTGCTCCCATTGAATATGCCCATGCCAAGTAGATTACTGACGTGGCGGGGACATTGCCACGTCATCTGCCACGTCAGCATACTATTAAAAAAATATTTTTGTAATTAAAAAATCCAAAAATAGTAAAAAAAAAAATTTAATTTAAATTTTTTCTTTTCTTTTCAAAAATGTTCCCAACATGGGAATCAACCCTGAAATGGGCCTCCCATAGGCTGAAATTTTCTGCAATGCATATTACTACAGAATAAGATAAAACTTGTTAGCTATAGAAGTGTTTGCCTAATCTTTCTTAATACTAAAAATTGGGTAGTTACATTGTAGCATTTCATTGAATACATTATACATGAGCTATAGAAAATATTCAACTAAAAATAATCAAATATTTACAAAGTAGTTAAAGGTCTGTATAAATTTGAAAGGAACAATACTACAATAGCAACTAATACTTCAAAAGTTAGAGCTCCACTTAGCCTGAGTTAGGGACTATGAATCTAAGGCCTATGTACAATATATAGTCACTTTTGACTTTTACAAAGAAGAAGTTTAACTCCATCGCTGGTTTAGGATGAATATGGAACCAAACTAAGATTAGCCTCTATTTCCAGCTCATAGAAATATGATGTCCCACCTACTATTGCATGGTCTGCATCCACTCACTGATCATTTTTCAAGCTATCTGCTGTAAACTCCTCTACCTCCTTAAACATTTGTTTATCCAATGAAAACCCCCAATATGCCATCCAAATTCCATGCTCAGAGTCACCGCATGCCCAACAATTCTTGTGTCCACTAAGGATCAACGCTCGCATGCAAGGGGGATGATAGCGGCATCCGCATGAAAGAGGGACATATGCATTTTGAACATGCAATCTGCCATAATGTGGGCATATCATCTGCACTACACCACATTTAGGTAACTTCCGAAGGGTATGCTTAGGAAACAAACCCACTTTAGAGATGGCATCCAGGAGATCACATTTTGCATCTATAATAGATGAGCCTGTAATGGTGACTTCTCCTTATGCAACTTCCAGCTTGGCCTTGTTTACATCAACTTCTTGTTGAAGATTTTGTTTCTGCAAAGCAATATCACAAATTGTTTGGGCAATAGCAATAATTTGGTCCTTAGCAAATTCAACATATGCGATATCTCCACAGCTTTGGGCCTCTTTTTTGCTGTCAAAGAGGAGCTCAAGGTCGGATGTATGGCAAGCTTTTGCCTTACTGTTCTTCACCAATGCCTCCTCTAATTCAATCTCCACTAGACTTTTCAGCCGAAATACCTACACCATACGCCAATTTAGTTGGAATCAGTCTGAGTACTACGTTGTGAGATTGAACATGAGATTGTGAAATCAGTGAACACAAATAATTTTCTCCAATGGCTCAAAGAGTCAAAGCCAAAGACTCATTGAACTACTAACCATACCTTTACTCATTGACTAACTTAGTGAAATCTATTTTAGGCTAAAATTGTATTTGAAACATGCTTGAGGATTGAATTATATGCCCAGAGGGCCTTGAGAGAAGAGAATGCCAAAGGCAAAGAGTGGGCACAAAATTAAAAGACAGAAAAAACCTAAAAAAAAGTTGA
Source organism: Neckera pumila (assembly GCA_963969595.1). Lineage (NCBI taxonomy): Eukaryota > Viridiplantae > Streptophyta > Bryopsida > Hypnales > Neckeraceae > Neckera > Neckera pumila. The sequence continues at coordinate 8,082,960 of OZ018418.1, forward strand.
GAAAGGAATAAGGGAACATGGCTGGAAGACCCTAGGGGTGAACCAAGGGAATAGTAGAACCCAAGGCTTTTTTTTTTGGCTTTCAGGTGCCAGATTGCACCAGAAAAAAAAATCTGGCTAAAAAAGGTTATAAAAAATGCCAAAAAAATTGGATGAAATCACCAGACAACTTTGAAATTAAAAAAAAAATTGGATGAAATCACCAGACAACTTTGAAATTAAAAAAAAAATTAGATGAAATCGCCTAATTTTGGATGAAAACCATACTATACATCCAATAAGTGGATGAATGTTGCAATTTGGAGCAGCACTGTAACATTTTAAATCGTCACTATGGCACTTCTTCAAAAATGAAAAAAAAAGCCCTGGTAGAAACCAAGGGTATCATGTAGGGTTGAGCAATTAGAGGGACAAGAGAAAATCATTCATTACTAACTTAGTTTAAAGAAGGCAAACTTATAATTCTTCTCAATCCTTGTCCATCTTTTTGTTGTCCTTGGTCTATTGCCCTGCCAGGCCAATTATGGCCAGCAGGCTTGTTTTTTAACTTTTTGAAAGCTAATGAAGCTACGCTTTATTTGTTTCCAAGAAAAAAACACCCCAAAATCCTTCTCCTACATTGAATGTTCTTGATTCAGTATGAACAACCTAGCTGTCTTGACTAACTACTCACTCCTTATCAACATTAGTTAGTAGCACTAGCAAGTTTGTACATCTTTAGCCTTCGGTCCTATTGCAAGTAAGCATTCTAATTTGATAAACAAAAACTCTGTTACATTTTGGTGGATTTAAATACAATTAGAGTTGTAAATATATGAAGTATAGGGCTTACCTTGTTGATTGCTTGAACTTGGTTGTTCTTTGCACCAGCCAATTTCAGCTTTGCTGACTCTAGGACGTTGCTAGTTGGTTCAATGGATCCACTGACAGTCTGTAGTGTCGTTATGGTGGCTCCAAGCTCATCCACAATTCCTTGAACTTGCTTTGTTAGACATGGAGGTAGCAACTTTTGTGGATTGGGCTCTGGTTTTGCAAACCGCTTTTCATAGACCTCCAAAGCAAAAGCGGCCCAATCCACCAACTCATTTTCTTCAAGATAGTATGTAGCTGCTCTTATGAAAAAGTTAGCTAGACCTCCATTGTCAGGTTTGTTGCCATAAACTTGGGTGTAGAGAGATTGATATTGCTCCCGGATGATGTCATCATTTGCATCCTTTAGCCAGATTCTGGATTATCCATAGCATTTCCCTAATTGCGAGCCCACTTTGATCTGGGCATCATATCCTCGCTGACATTCATGGAGTCAGCGCCTGATGCACAAAGGCCTGCTACCTCGTGGAAGAACTTCTTGTCATAGACAGCTCCTTTGGTCCCAAGGACAAATGGGGCCTTTGTTGTAATTTGAGCTTGTAGATCAGCTGGCAACCTTGACAAATCAACTATGTCATCGAAATGCTGGTTTGCACCCTCTGCAAAATGTGACAATGCTGTTTCATCCACCGGAGGTTCTGCGGAAGTGCGACTGGCCCCTACTGGCTCATTATCTCTGTTGCGTTTCCGTGAACTTTTGCGCTGTGCAAATCCTCCCATTATGGTAGGCCTACCATTCAACATGGTAGAGATTCAAAAATGATCTTTTAAAATAGTTGTAGTGTTGTATTTTGAGTTTATCAAGGATACTAACCAAAGGTTTGCTAACCAAATGCAAATTGGATTATAATTCTGTCACTTACAATTTTGACTTACAACCATCTAATTGGGAAGTCAACTAGATTATCATTAATAGTAAAAGCAATTGTAGAAGAATAAGAAGATTACGTATCTTCAAAAATTACAAGTAAACTTCACTACCATTCTGATATGCTTGTACAGTACAATTGACCTATAATTCAAGTTACGGTGCAACATGCACAATCACAATAGGCAGCACAATGTCATTAGGTCACTGACTTTCCATTCTTATAAATTTAAGTTTTGCACTTCCTATGTAAGCATAACAATACTTTGGATCAAGTTTGGAGTCACATACATATTGAATAGAAGGTGGGATTTAGTTAGAATTTGACTCACGTACCTTGGTGATTCTGCTCCAACACTCGGTTGAGTCCGCTCCTACAATCGGGTGAGTCTGCTTCAACACTCGGGTGAGTCCGCTCCAACAATCGGGTGAGTCTGCTCCAACAATTAGGTGAGTCCGCTCCAAGAATCAGGTGAGTCTGCTTCAATAACATGGTTAGTCTAATGGGTACAAAAATTTGCTCTACAAAGTAAGAGGGTGATTTAGCTACAATCCAGGCAAGGCCATTTGGCTATGCAAATCGAGAATTTTAAAAACCCCACATAGTTAATCATCAAACATCAAACACTAGGAAATGACTAGGTTACTTCAAAAAAATCGTAACAATATACTAGATCAAGTTTGGAGTATATGTATACATGTTGAATTGAAGTTAGGATTTAGTTTAAAATTGACTTACATACCTCTGTGAGTCTGCTCCAACAACCAAGTGAGTTTGATGTGGAAACAAATCTACTCTACAAAATAAGATAGTGATTTTGCTCCGCCAATACGCTAAGTCTGTTACGACGGTGAATCTGCTCCAAAAAAACTCTGCTCTACAATAGTGAGTCCAAGGCGCAACAATTCTGTAATGTTGAGTGCAATTTCAACAAAAGGCGCAGCTACTGGGACAAGATATGGGGCAACGGCGTTGATCGGAGTGCGCCTTGAGTACTTTAATGGGAAGATTGATGCCGTGAGAGACAACTCTCAGCCCATAGAGTGAATTTGAAAGTGACTGGCTGACCCACGGCAAAAATGGCCAAATGCATGATTACGTGCATTGAATGCATGGGCGGTGCCATCAGCTATTCAAGTGTCATCTAAGCCGTTAATTCAAGTGCTAAGCTTCAGTGTAATTGCAATTGGATGGTTTAATCAATTCACTAATTTTGATAATTTAATTTATACTAATTTGTAATAGATTATATCTCATCCTACATTCCTATAAATTTCTCATCTTATATTCATCCTACTTATTCATCCTATTTATTTTCCTACTTTAGGTTATGTTAACCTCAATTCATAATGAAACTTTTTAAGACTATATCATAAGACAGAAAAATTCATTAGCTTTTGTCTTTTGAAAAATGTATTTTTCATTTCAACTAATGGGCAAAAGCAAAAATCATTTAACACAAAAAACTTGAAAGGGGCTTGAACCATAGAAATAAAATTTAAAATCCTTTAACTTTGCATACTCTTATTTTGTGACTATTTATACTTGAAATTTCTTATATTCCTTCTTAAAAATTAAAATTCCATGTATTTTATCTCAAAATTAAATTCCTTAAGGACTAAATTGGTTTTAGCGGTTTTAGAACTTGAAAAAGGTGGTCATATTTGGAGCCACCTCAGAAAAATTTAGTGGTAGAAACCACCGTGATGACCGTATAGATCTGGAGTATGCATGCTTTATTTCCTAATTTATTTTTTGCAAAAATTTTGATTTGTTGGATTGACATATTATACTAGAGAATTTGGGACTTTGAGGCCGAAACATAGGAATTTTAGGCCCAAACTTGGAGAGTTTGGAGCCGAAACATGGGACATTTGGGCGCAAACCTGGAGAGTTTAGGGCCAAAACATGGGACGTTTGGGCCCAAGCTTAGAGAGTTTGGGGCCGAAACATGGGATGTTTGGACCCAAGCCTGGAGAGTTTGGGGCCAAAATATGGAAAATTTGGGCCTAGTCATGAAGATTTTGGAGCCAAAACATGGAAAAGTTGGCAAATAAAATTAATAGTTGATTTGGGTACCTTCCAAAACGTATGTTTATGGTCCAAAAATGTAGGGTATGATTTAATCTTTATGTTTGTATATATTATTGTACATCAAAACCATACTAGGTCTTGGAAAGCAAGTAGTATTTGATAAATAATTTTCAATTCTCAAAAATTGATCTTTTCAATTATGAGCAGGGTCGTTGCAAGAAACACCGTCCGTTTTTGGTCCATTTTGGCCTGTTTTGGGCCAGTACTCCAGTACTCATGAGCTTTTGCATATGAACTTTAAAAAAATACATAAAATAAGGAAAATTAGTACAAGACTAAAATTAGCATATTCCCAAAATTTCAGATCTAAAAAAAATCTAGGTAAAAAGTTATTCACAAAAAAGAGTGAGCTGAAATTTTGAAGAAAATACATACTTTGATGTTTTTATTTATAAAACATAGGAAAAACAATTTTCAAAGAAAATAAAAACACAACATTTAGGAAGAGTTCATAGTGAAGAGATTTGACCAAAAAATTGATCTTGAAGTCATCTAAAATGTTCAGAACTGCACGAGTAAGAGAGCTCTCTTTGCAAAGACGTAGACAGCACAAAATAAAATATTCTTAAATGCCCCTTGGTAGAAACATGGGTTCCTACTATGCAAATAGGTCATAGAAATTTCAGCTCTAAATCATTAAATTTGGGTACTCCTTTTTACTCAAAACCCCTAAATTGCAAAACGTGACAAATTAGCTAAATTTAAATTTAAATTTAAAATGATTTTTAAAAAATTCTGAAAAATATGAGATATGATTAACTTCAAGACAGACATCTCTAATAAAAAAATTCAACTTCATGTGAGTTATACTTCAAAAGTTATTGCAAAAGGAAGCTTCCACAAACTCCTTGTGACAATTCAATAGGATAGGTGTTTTTTGCAATGACCCAGCAAAGTTTAGCAATACTTTAGAGCATTTATTTATTATTATCAGAATTCATTCATGATCATTCTAACATTTTATATAGCTTGGATTGTATATTTGTAATGAGAAATTTGTCTATGATTCAAAAAGAAAAGATTTTGTTTCACTTCACAACTTTGTTCTTTCTGCTAATTCTAAAATAGGAAAAAAGATGTGACCCATGATATCCTATAGTGAAAATACTTACAAAATCTTTGTTACCCGTTTCATAAAAATTTATAAAATTAATAAACTATTTGAACTGTTTTGATTTTATTTGAACAATTCAAAGTTATAAGTACAAAGTGTTCTTACCAACTCCCATTTCCTATGAAACCAATCCAAATATAAGCTAAATGTATAATACATATATTTAATTTTTAGCTTCAATTATCACTAGTTGGATGAATTGTAATTTTGCAACATTCATCATCCACCCAATGAATGGTTGAGCACTTAGGGGTTAATAAAACAACAATTTAAGTATAAAAATCAAAATTTAAGAATCATGATTGCATTCATATAAATTGAGCTTATGCAAGATTATCATCTATCTTCTTGTAACAATCTAGATTTTAAGTTTTATTTTTATTTTTAGATACAACCTAGGTTCAACATTTTTTAGAACAAAGTAGTGTTTTGATTCATTTTATATTTTTATAACAATCTATGATTAGTGTTTTTTTTCAATACAAGATAGGTTGGGAAAACTTTCATTTTTTTTTCTAAGTTTGGTCTATTTTTTTTTCTTATTTTTATAACGAGTACATGCCTCATTGAGTGTTGTTTAATATCACTAATATAACAAAACTATAGTATAGACAACTATTTAATTGTTTTCATCTAAAATGGAGGAAAAGTGAAGGTGTTGACATTTTCAATACGTCAATGTATCCAAAAAATTTAGTTTCTTACATTCTTTATAAAATATAATAAAACAAATAAAGATAGATAGATAATTTTTTTGATAATTTGTAAGTTTTGGCCAAATTGATATAATGAGCATGTGCAAATTGGAGGCTCAATCAAGTATGAAGTTAGTAAGTGAGTTTTGATTTTAGTTTAATAAAACATGAAATAAACACTAGTTTGTTAATATTGATTTGACTAGGTGTCTAGGTTAATACTATTATGTTAATACTACCTCCAGACGGGAAAAGTATATCCATTTTCAATGTTATTGCTATGTGAAATGGATACACAGTATTCTCAAACCAGTGTAGTAGAATGTTTTAACAATGAAATGACAGTATGATGGTTTGAGGTGTACCTATTTTTGTTTGTTAAAGAGTTGCCCATTCCCTTAGGCAATTTCCAAAAGAAATTTGTCTAAGTTGTTTAGACCAAAGAGTTTATTGACTTTCAGTTCAAGTAAATCATTTAGAAACTTCTAGGATGAACTATTTAGTACTATGAATATGTGATTAGTAGAAAAAAGTCAATTTATAAAAGTATACCGTTTAATAAAATATCTTATTCTAGATTGACTTGGTCTATTGTAACTTAATTTAATATTTAAGCAATAAACAATTAATGCACTAAACAATTGTTGACTTTAATATAGTTTTGAATTCAAAATACCTCCTAGAAACTTATAATATAATTTGTTCTTCATTTTTTTGCTCTTGAATACCAAAACTAATTTAATTTGCCACACCACTTTAGTAAACATGCATAGAAGCTAAGAGGCTTATATTTGAAATATTTAGATAAATAACCATTATTTTTGAATTTACAAATTTACAAGTTTATAGCCATGGTCACAAAATTATTGGAACCAACATAACTCTTTACCAAACTTGATATCAAAACTTTGGAATGACTTGAGAGGTCAATTTAGATATATGAGGGTTAATTTGATAAAGCCACTATTACAATTGTCAAGAAAATAATTAACATCATAAAGTTTGTCAATATCAAGAATTGATTTAAGGATTAGAACTAAGGATAAATTTATGCGGCATTTTCAACAATAACGGTTGGTACTTTGACCTAAACCCATAATACTAGATCTTCTTGGTTACATTTCATTCTTCTAAGTAATATGATTTAGAAAACCATGTGTAATCAATGAAATTTTTAGGGACTAATTTATCATAAATGTCAAAGTGTAATGCAAATTTTGAATTCTAAAACTTAAATTAATACGATTCTTCAAAATTTATAGCTAAATCTTTTAGTGTATATGATTTTTAAGATTCTACAATAGAATTAGAGCTAACAATAAAATTTGAAATGATCATATTTTGGTGGTTGAAAGTTTAAAATGCCATAAATTTTATGAATGTTATGATTATGAGAAGTAATGCTAGCATTATTAGAAAATAGTACGATGCACTAACATTGGTACCTTAATGTCACAGATATAGTGAGAAGTTTAAAAACCTCAGGTGATGGCTCTCCACCTTGCCTTGCTTCATTGCCCTAAATGTGAGTGTACTATAAGCGGCTCTTCCTTGATAGCAGTTTGTACTCCAAGAAGAAAGCCGGCCTTACTCTTAGTACTGTGAGTTTGCAAACACTCCAAAGTCATGATGATTGTACTGTATTGTTCCATGGCGCAAATGCTTACCATGATTGATGCCATACAAGTGCATGCAATCTATAAATCTACACCTTAGTTAGTGGTTACACTCTTCTACTGCACTAGTATTGACTAGTGATAAGCTACTTAGCTACTAGTACACACATTAGCCATTAAAATAATAAGACAATTAGAACCTCAATACTGTACATATAGCATTGTTGACAACTTCAGTCCTTTTTATGATTGATTTAAAGGATGTACATGTACTAACTTCATCTATGCTCCAAATGGCATCATTTATACAGAGCTAACAGCGGCATTCTTGTCATTTGTATTTGTTTTGAAGTTCCGCAGTCGTTAAAGTGGAAGCTTCACTGTTATAGAGTATCAAAGTTTGATTCATCTTAGCAATCCAAAATTGTTGGTTCAGCTTGAGTTTCCAATATGTCGATTACAAGAGACCCCGCAATACTGTACAGTCTGTGACTATACACAATGAGATGGACGGAGAGCAGCGATGGGTTTGAGGCTAGAGAAGGGATTTTGGGTGAATTTGAGCGCTGCAAGAACGGGTCCCTGGGCTCGTAGAAACACAAATCCAGAAGCTGACGGTCATTCCATTAGAAGTGCTTGGAAAGCGCAGATTGTAGACTTTTGTTTTTGAGTCACTAGAGAAGGGAGACCACCACGTCCCATTTTGTCCAAATTGTCATTAGAAGCGGTGCTTGTGAGACATGCTTTCAGTAGACGCGAGATACATGTAGATCAAGAACACCATAGTGTAAATGCAACACCTTGCAATTACTTGTATCCATCGTATTGTGAAGACTGGGTGAGTCCCAAGAGCATTGTTACTGTTGTCGTAGCCTACCACCATGAGATAGGAGAAGAGACCCGAGGACCACAAACCCATGTTGATTTGTGAGACAATGGCATCTACTTTTACAAGTATACATACGTGCCACCCACCACTGGAGAGTTGTGGGGTGCACTTGAAGAAATTCCTTTGCTGAATTTGGATGATCTGAAGTGACCTTTGCCTTGAAATGAGTACCAGCTAGTCATTTAGGGCGAAGTTGTCTTCAGACTTCCAAATGGGCACCAAGGTCACCACGGGTTCTCGTATGGGACATCGGCAACTATTTGTTTCTATACATGTGACCGTTGACTTGCTTGCATGCTCCAACAAAGTTCGTCAGACACCAACGTTATTGAAAGTGGATACACCGGAGGACACCCTATTCGATAGTCTGATGGATGCAAGATGGAATAAGAAGATTCATGCAGGAAGAGTTGTCACCAAATGCAAGGTATTGCGTTCATCTGTGCAATTCCGGTACCACATAGGACGCCAGATTCTATACGTGAATTTCAAGTACTAGCGCTTGCGTTTGTTAAACAATCACGGCACAACCACATGGGAATTGTTGGATCAGACAGAGGATAAGGACTTGGTACTTGTAACTTGCATATTTAGTGGCACCGAGGTAGGAAAGTTTGAGGTGGGAAAGACTTGGCCACTGACCCATATTTGGCATGAAGTCTGACTTCAAGTTTACTATGCATCGTCCAGGTCGTTTTGACATGAAGATCAATAGGAGAAGTGAGAAGGTTATAGACTGAGGCACTGTTATCCATCTAGCAAGCTTGATTGTAGTCTCGTATTGATATACTTCAGAAATTTTATAGTTTGCCCTGGATGAAGCAACAAGTTTGGCTAATCATGTCATCAATGTATTACATATCTATCATCTAGTACATTGAGTGCGATTATTTTAATTTGGGGGGTTCATTGAGTACTTGTCTGCAAGGCCTAATGTATCATTAATCGCATTGTATTTTGACCTAACTGTATTACACTTTATTTGTTCTAACAAAATCACACATCATTTTCCCTTATGCCACCGGCTAAAGTGTTATTGTCATAGTGTGTGTTGCTGGAATCGTCCGCAAACCTTGTGTCATGGTTGTCTGTACCTTCAACGTCCGGATGCTAATTTTATTGACTCCAAATGCTTCCAATTGTAACCTTTGATTGTCTCCACTTCCTTCTCCCTTCTTCCACAAATGGAAGGGTGCTCGCAAGACTGCGACACCTAAATGCCGCCAATTGTTCTTTGTTAATAGGCCTTGATCTCAACAAGACCAATTCTTGATTTTTGATAACCCTATAGTGAATGTTGCGGTACCAATGCTCATACTGCTGAACAATGGCACTTGTCTTGTTTTTGGTACCTCCGTGTTGGGTGTGATTTTGATTGGCAGCTTTTGCAACATGGTGGAACTTTTCTAGTCTTTGGCAGCTCTAGACACTCAAACTCCCATATTGCTGTGAAAACCATGGTGCATGTTTTACAAGCACATGCTGCAATGAATAACAATCAAACATGTTAGAAGTTCCATTAGAAATACCTTCACAAGTTACTAAATCAGAAGTTATTAATTATCTAGTAGACAACTAGTGAGTAGAAGGTGCGGTATCTAAAAATCATTGCTTACCATGTAATGGGTAACATGTTCTTCACCAAAACACTTAAAGTAACAATGTCCCCAATGGTGAACCTTATTCAGAAAATCAGCAGGCAATTTGTCTTCTTTGAGGTGCAACCTTGTGAGATATGCCACAACAGCTTCAAAGGCACTCCACATTTGAACTCTATCAGGGTGTGCTTGACCCTTTGCATTCTTGTTGTTCTTTGCACGTAAGATATCCTTCCAAACTTTGTCTTGCCTAGACCATTGAGAAGGCTAGAACATCTTGAGGATTGTGACACCATTCAAAGATGGCTTACACAGCACACTATTATTAGTCCCAGAAAGATTTGTGTCTTTGAACAAAGTAACATTGCCACCGTGAACCCCTACTTCAGAAAGTGCCTTCTCCGTATTCTCAATCCATTGTTGTTGTTGGGTGGGATTTTTCATATTCCAAACAAACATAATGTGAAGGTGCAAGATCTTCTTTATAATCCTTGTCAAAGCATGGAGAGTGCAAATGTGTACCCTGCTAAGTGGAATGGGCAATATAGGTTGCCAGTGATCAGTATGCATAGTGGCATCTAAAGGCTCATCATTCAAATCTTTGGAAAATAGGCCACTTTCCTATGTGAATGACCGTCCTTGAATTACCTTTGTGGCCTTAGCTGCTAAAACAACAATTGCCCTTCTCCACTCTTGGTTGCAGAAAACACATGAGTACTTTGCATTAGGCCCATGTTTAAATCCATACATACACTTGAGAGTTTTCATATCAGCTGTCAAGTGCCATTGCATTTTGAAACTACCAACGTCAGGCACTTCCAACCATTACCCTGTTTCTTGCGCAGCAATCAGTGCCTTCAAAGGTACTTGGTCAAAAACCCACTTCAAGATTTTGTTTGTCTCCTTGAGAACCTCAAAGCATGCAATAGGCCATATCTCTTGTTCACTCTAAACTGAAAAGTACTTCTTGTTGTCTCTAGCTATAGACGGATCAAGTGCTCTATTCATAATGATTATACTAACTCTTTTGTATTTCTTTCTCCTGACAACCTTAGCCTCGTCTAGCTTCAAAACAAAGATCAAGGGATCCTCTCCAATTTTTGTAAATCAAAAATATAAAGACTGTAGTCAGCCATTGCTCTCACTTTCATATATAGAAGTGAATTGCAACCTGCATACTCTTGGCAACTCTAGCAAGCAATGATCCTAAAGCCTATTATGCATACATATAAACAAACTCAAGATATGTGAAGTGGTACTAACCTTGTGGAGTAATGCCATATACTTTAACAATGGATCTTTGGACAGCTTCCACATCAGTGAAGAGTGTATTCTTCTCAGTTAATACCAATTTTTCATGTTGGCGTCCTTTTCCCTTCCCTTTTTCCAACAGCTTACCTTTGCTAGCAACAATCTCCAAATTGTTGTTTATATGTGTACATTGTCCCACAAGCTCAATTAACTTGGAATTCAATTCCTTCTTCCTTGTGACTTGTTTGCAACAAAAAAATTTCTCAGCTCACCTATCACCTCAAAATTAGTTGTCAAATAGAAGCAATGAAGCAAATGGAACCAACAGAAGCAATGACACAATAGCAACAAATTTTTCCTTACCTTGTAAGGTTTTGGTAAAATTGTGTCTTTCAATTTCTTATCTGCTAAGCCAATCCGTCCCTTCACTATTTTAAAAATTTTCCCGTAGCCTTTGTGTGAAACTCCTATCATATCGCATGCTACCAAAACTGCCTCAGGGTCTATGGCGGATCCAATCTTCTTCAATGTATTGTCCACCAGTTGATTGGCTACACCATTGAACTTGGGTGTATCAACAATTGATGTTGCCTCAGTCTTTGACAACATATGTGCAAGGGCCCTAGCGGTTGCACATTGCGTGGAATTATCCCCCCATGAGAGCTTTCTCTTTTTGGACATCCTATTTTCAGTCTGTGTCTCCTGCACCAACTTGGGACTGCCCAACAATTGGTGAATTTGCATGATCCTTTTCTTTGTATTGCTACTACCTTGGGCCAATGACTCCAATCCCTTGTTTTTTCTGGCCCTCGCTTCTGCCAACACTCGTGACCTTGCTGCTATTGCTAATTCTCTCTGTAAAGAGTTGACAACGATTTTTACCTCATGAAGCTCACCCTCCAGCGTTGTCACCTTTTCTTGCCCACACGTCCCATATGAAGCTCACCCTCCAGCATTGTCACCTTCTCTTGCCACACACGTTCCATTTGGAGCAACCCATTTGAATGCTTTGATCTTAACTCTGCTAGCAATTGCTCATGAATTTTTAGGCTATCCACTTGCAATCTCTCCTTGGAAGCATGTAATTTGTCCTATTGCATTTGTAATTGAATCACGTGTTGAAAAAGTGAGGCCCTATCTACACACCAAAAATCATTACGGCATAATGCCTTTGTGTAACCAAGCAGGCCGTTGTCTCCTTGGCAACAAAATTCCAACAGTCCTTTAAGATTTCTAAATGAGGGAGGAAGCCCTGTCAATACATTCTTAGGGTACAGTGATCCATCTATCTATAAACCAATGTTCAAGCAACCTTGAGCATGCTTGTCACTAAACTCACTCTGGTTGCATTGTAAATGCAAAGGCACCCTTTTTTCACCAATGGTACATACATGCTATCCAAAACAATGTGGGGTTCATTTTTCAAGGGCTATCTAGCACCATCTCTCAAGGCCATCACATACCAAGTTTGTGAAACTTGCACAATTTTTTTTGTAAACTACCAATCGACTCTACACCAGCTAAATCTTGTGAACCTTGTGACTCTACGTACACTAGCTGAACCTAAGCCAACTACCGCACACACTGACACATAACTACCAACTGCCACTCTCCACTAAATCACTTGCTTGGTTACACAAAGGCAAATGGCAGGTAAAAGGATGCTGCCACTCAACTCGATACTTATCCCTTCCAAAATCCTTCCGTTGCTAAACTGCTCTCTATATCAGCTTTGGCGCTATAAATTTTGAATTTCATGATGAAGTTCCAGCAGCCAACCAAGCTCTGGCGCCACCTTAAATCCGAAATCAGGCATTCTTGGCCTATGATGATAACAATGAGGTACTACATGATGGCTTGCTTATCTCGGTTTTGCCTTCTAAACCAAGGTATGGGTGACCTTTAAGTAACTTCATTAGAGATCTCAAGGGCCCTATTCTCACCCTGAATTCTCTCTAATGTTTTGTGATTTTTTCAGACGGATTTTAAGTGACATCAAAAAAAGAACTTCTATTTTTTCTTCAATAATCATATCTAATATATAAAGTTATACTAGACATGATTATTGAAGAAAAAATAGAACTTTTTTTTCTGATGTCACCTAAAATCCGTCTGAAAATATCACAAAACGCCACCTAAAACGCGGATTTCTTCTAGTGAAAGTTTCACATTATTTGGAATTGGAAAACATATGAGAAAAAATAGTAAGTTCTAAGTAGAGAAAAGTAGAGAGCAACTTAAAATACTAAATTGTAAAGAATGTACTTGGGGAATTGAAAAATGTCTATCCCAATGGTTATAGTGTTGTAATAGATAGTCTCCATCCTAGAATTTTAAAGAATCAAAGCTTTCTATATAGCCAAAAATAAAGTGTGTGATAAATGAAAATTCAAAGCAAAACAAATTATAGTTGATTAGATTTGAAAAAGCTCCATGGTCTCTCCATTTTATTTATAAATTTTGGCCTAAAGTCTGTTTGCGGGCACCAATTGAAGAAAAAATGATATTCTCATAAAACTTTGGAGTTTCTCTTCTTCCAATATTTTTCCAAAAATTATGACCAATACTATGGTTATGGATATTAAAAAACATGCTAAAAATCCAATTTGTCTATTGAAGGGATAAGGGTATTTTAGAGCTTAAAAATATTTTGACCACTCCATTAAATGCTTAGAACATTTTTTTACTAGCAAATGAACTACACAAGTTTGGAATGTCACAAATATACATACTTTGATTATAGAATTAGTATATAGTGTTACAATTTAAGAACTAAATGAAATACAATTTGACCCTAAATAAGATTGCTATGGAGATGGTCATTCCTTAGAAGAACCATCAAAATTATTGATCATTTCATCTGAAACGAAAGCACAAAGAATCTCATTTTCTAGACTTACACACAATTATGCACAAGAACAATGAACATTTTAATTATTTCCTTTTTACATTATTTTCAACCACTCTAAGACACCATCTCCTCCAAGTTATGCTTTAAATGTGTATTTGTAGATTTAAAATAACACTAAGAAGCCTCCAATTTAGCCAATGTGATATAAGAATTAGATTATAAATTACATTTGTGAACTTAGGAAAGAAAAGGCAAGGTCTTAAAATACCATAAGTACATAACTAATATTTTTTAAAATATCTAAAGACAAGATGTACAACTTGTCATTGACAAAATATAAATCATTACATTGATTGTGAAGAAAAATAGAATGACGTTTTCTAATGCTCACTTAAATATTGATGATGCATCAAATGTTCATCTGTACCATATTAAGGTAGTATAGCAATATCCTTTCCTATTTTGACTGTAGCTATAAATTTTTTATTTTATTATAGACGTTTGTTTATGTATTGCAATTGGAGTATATGAATCTAAAGTCATTCATCTTCACTAAATATCATATTCAAGTTTGAGTACAGAAGTTGAATAACTTAGATGTCACAATGCATTTCAACGAAATGCAAAATGATAGAGACAGGCTTGCTTTGAAGATGCTATGCTCTCCTACGACTCCTTAAAAGGTAGTATCCTTTGTAACTACATGCTCTGCATATACGCTTTGGCCTCCAACATTGTCCTCTCTGCTGCTACCTCCTTCTCCAAAGCAAAGAGATTTGCAAAATTTGTCTACTGTCGCCTCAATGGTCTTCATTACCACTTTCTTCCCTCGAGTCATCTTTGATCTCCACAATGCTTTAGAAGGCAAATAATACAGAAAACTACGCTTCATCCACTTCTTTGTGTGCTCTAAAAGAACAAAGATATGGTGTTCTAAAAGCATGGGAATATCAGAGTATATGAATAGTCCTCCACCAAAAAACTACTACAATACTTGAGCAAACAAATGAAAATGACTCTTTGTAGACAAGGGGCCACTTTATAGTTGCACGAAAGCACTACCCGGCATGCTTAATCAATGACATCATGTTGTAGGTCAAAGATGGAGGCCTCCCTAACAATTAACAATTCTAACTCTTGACAGGTAGTTCAACGTGCCGTCAATCTAAAGAACTTTGCAACTACCAACCATAAAACTACTCTGACAATGACTAGTCCCTTGATGTTGTAGTAGAAGTGGAGGATATATCATTTAACAAATTGGAGTGCAACAAAATCAAGTGCATGCACTTTAAAGATAGTTGATAGTGCCGCCTATTTTCATTCAAACTTTTTCTTAAATAGTGGCGTGCAAGATTTCAAAGCACATGCACATAGCCATCTAGTCTCATATAATTTCTTTCTAAAAAATGGTCTTCATAAAGATGGAGGACGGCAGCATGAAAACAGTTGTGTCATCATTGAGGATGAATTTGAATAAAAGACTTCTTACATCATGTTGGCATCCCCCGAGATTGATTGTCCCTGATAGTATACGAGCTGTATGGGGTCTTCTTTCGGGACTTGCACCACAGCTTAGTATAGGATATTGATAGTTATTGAAGCATCTTCTTGAACATCTTTTGCTTTCTTATCATCTAAAGTCTTCCACTTTCTCGTTTTGTTAAATCATAGATCTGTCACATAGGCCCTTAATTAAGTCAAATAGATATGTACAATTTGGATATTTTACTTGTATATATTTGCTTTCTATTTGTGGTCGCTAGGTATTTATATTGACCTAATCTGAGCTTGTTGTGAAAGTTCTTTGTTGCAAGCAATATCTCTCATTCAGTATAAGTTCTAGACTCCCACTAGAAGAAAATTGCATTTAACTTGTCAAATGTGCGTTGTATATGACAAAAATTGCATTATACTCAACAAAAAGTGTAGGGTGGATTTTGTTGAGTTCTCCCTTCATAACGCAAAATTCTGCGTTCCACTGTTTCAACACAAAATTTGACATGTAAAACGCAGAATTTTGTATTAGAATGCAAAATTTTGTGTTATGAAGGGAGAACTCAACAAAATCCACCCTATAGTTTTTGTTGAATACAACGCAGTTTTTGACAAATACAACGCAGTTTTCTTCTAGTGTCCTTTGATGTGAGGCCAAGCTTCAAAAGAGTTTTAGAATGGGTGTAGGGGGAATGAAAGTTAGATCCTCTTCTCGATCTAGTTACTATCAACCATGGGGATGACTACTCAGGCTCCTGCTGCAATGATGTCTGCCTCGAAGCTCATGCAGAGGCATTCTTTTGAAAGCCCATTAGAGCTTGAAAAGGAATTATAGCAAGCGTATGTTATAGTTGGATTTCTTGTCATCTAAGTTGTACTGTTACCAATTTATATTGGGTGAATACAATCAAACTAAATTACAGGATCGGCAATGTTGAATTGTGTGGTGCTAGTAGTATAGGAAGTCGTCATTGTACACTATAAGAAGGCAGCCCTAAACATTACAAAAAATGGCACCCCTCAAAGGGGTTGCTTCCCTTTGAAAAGTTCTCCTTAGGAAGGTGGCAGCCCCTTTAAGTGGAACGCCTTTGTGAATGAACATGGGTGTTACTTTAAAAAAATTATAAAAAAATTTAAAAAAATTATAAATTATTATTAATAAATTTAAATTTAAATAAATTATAAATTATTATTAATATAATATTAATATAATATTAGTATTGTAATAAAAGTTTTAAAATAATACAAAATAATTATATAATAATAATATAAAAAATAAAAAATATTAAAATAATAATTAAGATAATAATAAAATAACTAAAATAAATTCATTCTCAAATTAGCATGCTGATGTGGTCGCTATGGTGCCATATCAGATTCCAAAAAAAATTAATTTTTAATTTTTTTTTTAAATTTATTATTTTTATATGTTTTTGAAATATTAAAAGAAAATTCAGTGAAGTTCAACGTCTAGATGTCCTGCAACATCAATACAAACATTCACATTTCACCATGAATACCTCTTGCAACTCTAATTAATATAATGTTAATATGGACAACTGCACGTATTCTACATAATGCACAAGTGCATTTCATAATGTCTAATACAACATGTCATACACCATACATAGTATATTCTATACAATACACCATATTTAATACTACACTATACAATACACCATATATAATACGCCATACAAAATAGATCATATTTGGAGATAAGTGTCACATGGCTTAATAAGCCACTTGATGTGATAATATAGAGAGGAGAAAACATAGAGCTCTTTATACAAGTGGAGTGGTAGGAAAGAAAACAAACCATATGTGATATAAAAAATATAGAAGTCACGTTTCTATAGGGCAACATGTAGACGTCTGGTAGGACATCAGGAGGATAGAGTGGATTGTCCAATGCTATGTCTCCTTTAGGAGTACCAGTGTCTTTCAGACATTCATCAAGGACAAAAGTAATGGTACCTGATGTTGAGCATGACGTACGTTTGATATCACTTCTATATTTAGAAACACATGCATGATTCTTTTATTTGCCTAGTGAACTTCCATGTCCACAGCTTCCTTACTGGTAATTGAAGAATAAATTATTGCATTTTTTATTTCTAAAAAATGCATGTTTGAACCTTTTGTCTCTTGCCATATTTATGTACCATTCGACACTCATGTCTACTTGGTGGTTGCTAGATAGACCAACCAATTTTTGTAGTGTTTTTTACAATACTCATTTTTGTTTCCAAGAATATAATAGAACTAAAGTGTTTTTTTTTAATAAATATACCTTTAAGAGAAGATATCTTGTTAAAAAAAGCATAGAAAAACTCTCTTAGTAGGAAAACAAGAAAAGACTCATGAACTAATAAAATCTCAAGAAAATAGGTACTTTCACATTTTAATTTGTAGAAAATAAGAAAAGAAATTAAAAAGAACGAAAAAAATTTGGGAGAATTTTATCATGAAGAGATTCCACCAAAAGGACCATTTTCTATATTTAGAAATGCACGGACAAAAGAGCCCTATTAGTATGCATGTGGAGGATGTAAAGTAAAATATTTTTAAATTTCCTTTGATAGAAATATGATTTCCTACTATGGAAATCGACCAGAAAATTTTGGATACGCTCTATTACTAAAATATCCTAAATTGCAAAGTGTGACAAATTTGGTATATTTAAATTTAAATGTTAAATGGTTTTTTGAATTTAAAAAAAATAAGGAACCTAAATATTACCAAGTGCCCAAGTTAGACATCTCTAATAAAAATTTCAAGTTAATCAAGTTCATGCTTCAAAAGTTATAGCGGATTACAAAAGAATCACTCTCATTGAGATGCAAAATAGTACCAGTCTTCTTTGCAATCACCCTATTGTCCAAAATCCATAGAGAGACGTTGTTTGTTAGGACTAAAATTGAGAGTATTAGTGACTAAGTACATTGTGGTATTCGTTGTTGTGTATGATGTACACAGAAGCTGTAAATGGTGGTTGTTGATGTTGTTGTAAATATGGCCTGAGGTCATGTTCCATTGTCTTGGATTGCTAGACATATAAGAAGATTTCCTGTGTTGCTCACTGAATGTTTTAACTTCCAGTGAATGTAATAAAAAGCATGTCAGATAGTTGATAAGGTACATAAGGTACATTTGAATGGAAACAAAGAAAATCTTGCTCCAAATTATGTCTTTCAAAACGTCTTGAAGTCTCTATAGATGTCTCTACAGATGTCCTAATGTCTCATTCTATATCTCTAAACATGTCATAAAGTCTGAGACTACATCTCAGGCTACATCTTGTATGCATGCAATATTGAAGTTGAACCCAACTCTTTACCATTCTACAATGTCAAGTTATTTTGTTCATGTTGATGTCTTCCTTCATATTCTAGTAGATGCTTTTGTATGAGTACATAAATTGTAAAGACATTTTTTATTGCAAATGCGGACGTCAATTCCCCAACATTCTTGTAGACATAGCTTGAACCCTATATATGGCGTCCACATAATGCATGCATTTGAATATTTGGTACATATACTAGAAGATGACATCAGACATTAAGCACAAACTGCAAAGCAAAATGCGACATTGTACTATCAAATGTATTGTTATGGTATGCACCTACGCATCCGAAGCTTAAAAGGTGGATTTGTCACCCATGACTCAAGTTTGGTAGCGTATTTATCTACCAATTTTGTTAGGGTCTAGTAAATGGGAGGCTACTGGATTATCACAACCAATGCATTACAATGTTGCTATGTGAAAAGGACATTCACATGCATGCATTTGAATATACAATCATGGAGTGACACAAGTACTGGTTGTGAGCGTTGACTATGGCGCAAGTCAGACGTCATTTGAAAGGAGAGGATTGCTCATATGACAGCCTTGTGCATCATTTTCTCATGCATCTATAACAGAATGTTTTTACTAAAAGTCCAAGTCCAGTGAAATACAACCTTTATTCCTAGGCACAAAGCAGTGTACCTTTTTTCTCTTTTCTAAAACTCCATATAGTTTTTTTCGTTGCACATGTACATTCACAATCAAACATCCAACCTGAAATTCCAATTGTAAAACATCCCCATGACCCTTGCATTGAGTGTGTGTATTTCATGTAATCGTAGACCTATTTGTTGCACATGGTAGCATTCACTATTGGACAATCATGTGGATACAAAAAAGGGCATGCCAAGGCTGTGTGGACATTGCAGACAACGTCAACCGTTTGTGAGCTGAATGTTATGCCGTCCAATCAAATATGACAAAAAGCACCGCGGTAAACATGTAGTTCAAAATCAAAGTCACAATGAACTAAAGACAATGTTTTTGGATGCAATGTCTGAAGAGACGTGAAGATGTCTTTGGTGATGTTTTTGAGAACATTAGAACTTAACCATGTCGGTAGCCATGTATGCTGACGTGGCGTGCCACGTCACTTGATTTCCATGTCACCGGCCACATTAGCAGACACGTCACCTTTTTTTTCTCGGGCTGCTCTTCTTCACTTTTTTTTATCCGGGCAAACATTTTATCCCAGACCAGAATAATTCTTTTTGACTTATCCACAATTAAAATGGACCCTGATTGTTGACGTGTCACTCCATGTTTTCTTATACAATCGTCATGATATAAATATGTCATTAGTTATGTCTCTAACAACATTGTTGTTTCCACTAACAACAACTTGTTGGGAGTGTAGTACTCTACCATTTCCCACAACATCCATAAAATCTGCAATTTGCTACCTCCAACCGTCAGACATCCCAATGTTTGGTTGGACATAGTATGTCCGGCCATAAACATACTATGTTTTGGGTCGGACATCTAGAAAAACACGGGTTCTTTATAGTGGCTGACAGTAACATGCGCCCCGTTCAACTGTATAAATGGCTTGGCGGACGGCTCATTTCTTCATAGTCGTTTTCCCTGCGGAGTGGGTTCATCTGGCACCTTCAAGAACCTACATGCCCCTTTTGACTTGGTGTGTAAACGCCTATGGTTGGATATTGAATTGCTTTCAACACTTCCAATTCCGTAATTATTTGGTTGTTCTGAATTGGAGGTCCCCTTTAGTCCATCCAATTCTAACTTTGAAGCATTGCATTCATATATTAATAAATCAATTAGAATTCTAGAATCAAATCCTTTCATTTTAATCAAAGTTACCATGCCAAGTAGAAGAAGTGCACCAAAGAGAAAATCACAAGAAATGATTTGGAAAGATTGGGCAAACCTTTCATGCATAGCAAAACTTGGATGGGAAAAGGAGCCCAAGAAAGTTTGAGACTGCACAACATGCAAGAAGTATGTGAAAATGACGCACCTCTGCAAACTATGATCACATGAACATGCATAAGCACAAGTTGGACGCTGGGAAGGACAAATGTCCACGTGCAACAACGACCATTTTGTTTGACAATACGAGGAGGATTTGTCGGCAGTAGGTTTACTAATGTCCAAAACAAATCTCATGAGCTATTTGAACATGGCCATGATTTGGACAGAGATTGTACTCCACAAAGAAGTATATTGGCGTACAGCTTATGGGCGCAATGCCGCAATGTGAGTACTTTGACTTGTCGACACGCCATGATTTATACCAAGTGGGTTGGAGCAAGTGATTGCATGCCAGAGTGGTCCAATCAAGGCCAATTTGGTATGCCGCCGGTTGTGTTGCTGGATGTAGAGGACGATATGTTGGACAATGATGATGTTTGTAATGCTCCTACATTTGTGACATTTGTAGAGAGACACAAACGGCGAGAAGGTCGCAAAGACATTGAGTACAAGCAACAAATGCAAGAGGCAATGTGTCAATGCATGGAGGACCATGGTCAACAACATGGGCATGATCCATTGTTTCACCGTGCCCATGGTGCCCATGTCCTACAAGATTGGGGGGAAGTTCACAATACGATAATGCGTCCCTAGGTGGCTCTCAAAGCAAAGGAAGAAGCCATGGAACCATGCCACATGGTGGTACTAACCAAGGAGGCTCCAAATACTATCCCCTTACCACTGCGCCTGGTTTATACTACACTAAAGTCCCCCAAGGTGCTTATCAAAGCGAAGGAGGAAGCTATGGAAGCATGCAATATGCCGTTTCTAGCTAAGGAGGCTCCCAAGACTATCCTGGGACCACTGCACCTGGTTCAGTCAAAGCCTCTTATTATAGTGTTTCAAGTGAAGGAAGGTCTCAATACAATGTTCCAGTTCCTCTTTTGACTTTTGGAGGTCCTTACTACCGCAATTATAAATAAAGAGGTGTGCCAAGCGGACATGGAAAGAGCGACGGTGGAAGACCATATCTCAGGGTTTATGGGTCTAGTTCAAGAGGACCAAGTCAAAGAGATGATACTAGTTCAGATTTTGAGTGAATTAGTGTGCGCTCTTATAGTAGGAGCCTCAAAATATGATCCATTGATTCAAATGTCCGTAGAATGCTGTTCGTGGAAAGCATTGAAGCATAGTATTATGATGTCAGTGAATTCCAGTTATGTATTTTGCAATTTGGATGAAATTACCTTTTATGAAAATATGTAAGGACATTGGTAGATATGTGATGGTGTTATTTTTTAATACCATTGTTGTATAACCAATGGTTTTTTGTTAATACAAATATTGTATCGGACTGCTTTCTACAATTGAGTCATTGAGTGGCATATCAAAGTCTCAAATAAAGGGCAAAAATGCCTAACATTCAAAATGCATTCTGCAAGTTATTTTTTTGAAGAACAATTGACATTGAGCCTTCCAAAAGACAATCTATAGCTTTCCCATCACTATTCCAAATCGAGTGAATTAGAGCTTCACATTTAAATCCTAAGCATAATGTTTGGAGAAACAACAAATAATTACCTCACTTCAATTATTTTTAATTTTTAGGGGGGTTGTCCCTCGAGTTCTACTTGGAACTAAAAGTAAATCAACTTTTGTTCTTTAAATTGATTGGAAAAAATAATATATTCATAAAAAAGTAATGTCCCCACCAATTTGAGATGCAAGCAACTTCTCTCCATATCCGCCGGCAAACCCAATTTTTGAGGCATTGCTTAGAAGAAAGTCTAGATGTATGGATAGACTAATCCTCACCAACTCAAGAGCTTGGGTCGGAAGTACCTACCTTCTTGAAAATTTATATCTTCAGCTTGACAACTCTGCTAAGGATAACAAGAACAAATATCTTATGACATTCTTGTCCTTGCTTACTTGCTAGGTCTCTTCAAGGAAATTTAGGTTGGGGTTCTACTAGTCGAACACACTCACCAGGACATTGTTGACCTGTTATCCACCTTTCCAAGGCTATGAAGACCAAGAACACTTTTGTTGTCGCTGACCTCATAAAAGCCTTCATGCAGTCCCAAGAACTGTCAATTATGCCAGAGTTTATACAGGAGGTGGGGGATTGCAAGTCGTTTGTAGAGGATTATCAGATTGGTGGCTCAAAAAGAATAATTGGATTGTGGGAGATGCACATCTTCAAGTTCTATGTGGATATTGATGGGATTCCCTTTATGAATTTCAAAAGGCCAGAGATTGATTTGAAGTGGCTTCCATTTGAGAAAACTTCTAAAAAAAAGACCGCAATGGTCGGCCCAGGCTCCCTTGCGGCTGTCCTAAGCTTGTTCCATTTAAGCACATGTGGGTAACAAGGTTCTTGTAGCAAGTGGAAATCAAGAGAAGACAAGGGAAATGGCATGGAAGGATAATGGGTTTCATAATGGTAGGACTCAAGAAATACATCAGAATTGGCAAAATAGAATGTTAAAATGCAAGGGATTTGCAATTGTGTTTGTTCCATATAAGGAATATTGGAAGTGTGTACTGGATGAGCTGAAGGAACCACTACCCAAGTGTCCTTTGGAGTTGGTGGAAGGCTTCTAGCCACAACATGATTGGAGGATGGCACGGAATGGATTCCCTCGCCTAGGATCAATGGCCAATCCTATAGATGTGATTCCAAAGGATGAAGAGGAGCCGGAACCTTATTGCAGCCCAACAAATGAAGCGCCAAAGAAAAGCTTCAAACCATGGCTGGACATACAACCAAGTTCATGACCCTCCAGTCAGCGCAACAATCTCGCCAAAGACAAAATGGTGAAGTTGGAGTCCACCAGCCAACATAATAAAGCATAAGAGAATGCGGGTCACAGCAAAGGCCTTGGCAGGTTTTCACAGCTTCTAATGAGCATTACTAGAATAGTAGCTTATAGTTGTTATGACGGTGCTTATGTCCATAGCAAACTAATAAAATCAAAGCACTACTTTGAGGCAGACATACTTTCAAATGGTTTTGGATGTTTGCAACTTCTACATATTTTTTGGATGGTCGTTACAACCAAATTCCATGAATGTGGCGGTGAAGGTCTTTAAAGCACAAGACATGGGTTATTCGTATCTTTAAAGACATGGGTTATCAAAATCTGCAAACTAAGGAAATTGAAGCACTACTCTGGTGCACGCATGTATTCAAAATGTTTTGGATGTTTGCAACTTCTACAATTTTTTTGAACACCTATCACAACCAAATTCTCTGAATTTGGAGTTGGAGAGTCCTTAAAATACAGGAAATGGCTTATCAAAATTTTTATGGATTCACGTAGAAAACTAAGGAAATTAAATCACTACTCTGATGCGCATATGCATTCAAAATGATTTGAAGTTCGTAACTTCTACATATTTTTCTGGACAACTATTGGAGTTGGGGGGTCTTTAAAGTACAAGAAATGGATTATCAAAAGAATTCAACTAGCAAACTAAGGAAATTAAAGCACTACATTGATGCACACATGCATTCAAATGGATTTGGTTATTTGCAACTTCTACATATTTTTTGGACACCTATCACAACCATATTCCATGAATTTGGCAATTGGGGGTCCTTAAAGCATAGGATATAACTCATCAAAATTTTCTATGGATTCGTGTAGCAAACTAAAGAAATTAAAGCACTACTCTAATGGCATACATTCTAAATGTTATGGATGGTTGCAACTTCTACATATATTTTTTTTGACATCTATCACAACCATATTCCATCAGTTTGGCAATTAAGGTCCTTGAAACACACAACGTGCCTCACCAAAAATTTTATGCAATCACATAGCAAACTAAGAAAACTAAAGCATTACATTGATGCGCACATGCATTCTAAATGTTTTGGATGATTGCACCTTCTATATATTTTTGTGGACACCTATCATAACCAAATTCCATGAATTTGGGGGTGGAGGTCCTTAAAGCACATGACATGGCTCATCAAAATTTTCTATGGATTCACGTAGCAAACTAAGGAAATTAAAGCACTACTCTAATGGGCACATACATTCTAAATGTTTTAGATGTTTGCAACTTCTTTATACTTTTTTGGACACTTGTCACAACCAAATTCCATGAGTTTGGGGGTGGGAGAACCTTAAAGCACAAGACATGCCTCATCAAAAAATTTAGGGATTCAAGTAGAAAACTAAGGAAATTAAAGCAGTACTCTGATGCTAACATGCATTCAAAATGTTTTGGATGTTTGCAACTTCTACATATTTTTTTGGACACCTATCACAACCAAATTCCATGAGTTGCACAGTGGGGGGTCCTTAAAGCAGAGGACATGGATTATCAGAATCATAATCAATTTACACGTCAAACCAAGGAAATTAAAGCACTACTCTAATACACACATACATTTAAAATGTTCTTGATGTTTGCAACATCTACAAATTATTTTGGACATCTTTCGATTACAATCAATTTCCATGAGTTTGGTGGTTGGGAGTCATTAAAGCATAAAGACAATATTCAGTAAAATGAGAGAAATTGGTCGAATTTAGACCTTAATAGATTACACATGAGATGGACAAAGCAAGATGGGATTTTGAAATTGCAACATTTTAAAAATGCAACATGATTTTGCAACATGATTTGTAGGCTAATCAAAGGCAAATACTATATGATGTACTATATTTGAGAATAAATTTCATTGTTGGAAAGAGTTGTAGAACTTTGAGGAGGCGACCTTGGAAGCAATCTATGGACAGTGGTTATATATGGATCTACAAATGCAGTTGAAGGCGAGACGTTCGACCGCTGATGTTCTTTAAGAACTAATCTATACAAGATAGGTAGAGAGAAAGGCAAGGAACTGCCTCCCACGGGTTAAGGGGGGGTGAGTCGACGATGCCTAGAAATTGCAAACTTCGACCTCTACTCCGTTCATCGGATTGAAGCTTCCATTTTTCATGTCCTTTGCTTGAATCTGCTCCAAGGTTGCTCTTTTGGAGAGGATCATGTCCTACCTTATACAACAACAGAACTCCATCGTCAAGGTGGACATGCGTTTTCATCTGCGTACAATTTTCGGTGCAATGTATTCAAGATACGGGGAGTTGGCGACTAGGAACAAAGTTGACTTGGTATTGAGTCTTAGATCCATTTTGTTTCCACTTCATTAGAAACAACAAGCAAACTAGGATCTTGGGCAGTCCTCAATTGGGCGGGTTATCTATAGCGCCTTCCTCCACATTTCTCTTGGAGAAGTCTATGGCTGCGGAAGTAACATCCGTGGTGGAGCCAAAAACAAAAGGCCTCAAATACAATGAGGCCAAGAAGCTTCCCCCTTCTGAGCCGGGCCTCCTTGAGAGCAACGTCTTCCATCCAGACAAGAGGTTTCTTGTCATAGGCTCTCTCCATTGGAGCATGTGCTTAAGGGATCCTCCAAATTGAAGCCTTTTTAGATAACATAGAAGGCCTTACACATTTATCTTTGCCCCAAGGATAATTGAAGATAGTGCAATACAAAACATTACAACAGTCACAAGAAGACAAAACAATATGTCACAAACAAAGAGGCTACAAGTCGAAAGCTAATCTAAAAACTTTAATGATATATATGAACAAAATATTCCAAAAAAGCTCATTGTACAATATATCCTAGAGTCTATGTTGACCCAAAAAAAGTTTTTTCCGTCATATTGCCTCGGCCTTGGGCTCAATCATTAAATTCATCTCGGGAAGGACAAAACGCAACCCTAAATATGCGGAGTATGCCCTCAATCCATTCAAAAGGAGCTCATTTTTGCATGAGGTTTCCATCATGGAGCTCTCTACAATCCAATTTGAGTCTACATACTCCCACAAGCAACCCAGGTGTCGCAGCACAGGGCAAGCAAATTCCCAGTTGTACTCCCAAAAACCACTCTAAAGCATAACAAAGTGACTCTAAAGATCAAACCCGCAAGATTCTGTGAAGTATCTAACCTTATTTAGTATCTAAGCTCAGGTCAATATCCATATTTCCCTTTCCGGTCCTAATACTATAACCAAAAACTACAATCAAACCCTTCTCTCTTTTCTCGGTCCGTCCAACTATCCGATCTAGTCTGATCAACTCATTATTGCTCTTACTTTCATCCGGTTTAGTTTTACCTCTGTTTCACCATCAAAGGGTTTGCTGCTTGCTTTTGAGAGTGACAGGCCCGCCACTCCTTTCGTGACTTATAGTGGCTGAAGACCCACTTTTCTATCCTCTAATCTCCTACACTAATCCGGATCCTGTTTGATCCCTCACAGCAATCCAAAGAACTCTCCGGATCACAGGTCACACAAAGACCCCCCGTACAATCCTCTCATACTACAACGACCTTGGCGCCAAGTTCCATTTGTATGAAGTCAAGTGGTTACAAGTGTACCCGTTTGTTTCAACATCAACTAAAGCTCTTCCGTTTACCAACTAGGTCAGCGAGATCTCTCTGGAGATCGGACACTGAACCGGATTTTCCATCCAGGAGTTCTAGCGCAACTAAGGAATCCCTTCCTATCCACCTAGCCTAACAACGGTTTTTTCGCCAGGAAACCTAAACCTTAGAAATGCTGAGGAACTGAAATCCACTCCCAACTCTTTCACAACCCGTTCACTTGTACATAAGATCAAAACAAGAACGCCAAAGGGAGAAATCACCTCCAAACCAACGTGCGCCTTCCTAACTTCTCACCATACAGCCCTGCCACACATGGGAGAGACACATAACAAGAAGCCAATAGAAGGTACAAGCAAAATTTAGACAAAAATGACTCCCAGCTCCCAAGCAGGGACTGGCTTTATATACAACTGATTTACAAAGGCAAAAAAGGCCCCCGAGAATCCACGCGGAACTTCCGGGTCCGATCCTAATCAGCCAGACCGGATCAACATCCGATCCGGTCCAAACTATCTTACACAAAATACATTCCTACCTACTCTGCAACTTCCTCACCCAGTGTAGGACTTTTGGGTTCCGCGGGTAACTGGTTGAAGACGTCCACCAAATTCCCGCTCTGCTCCTCGGCTGCAGGATCCGGAAGATCTGATCCTGGCAATGAATCTAGCTGAATTGCTTGTCTAAGCCCAGTCCTTTGTTGACTCTTCTTTGACTCAGGAGTCCAATCCTTGGGCTCCCTCAGATTTGATCCTCTTGCCGCAAACGAATCCGGTAGCGAGAGGTCCAAAAGATGGATCTCTCTGGAGTACATGGATCCGTTCAGCTTTTGACTGCTAATGTCTATCTGGTCGGTTGTCGCTTGTGCCGCCACCATTGCTGCTTCCACTCGAACGGTAAAATTGGTCACGATCCGAACTATCCGGAAACCGGATACTTTCTTCTCCTCGTGTATTCCCTTGTCAAACAACTCCGCCTTGACAGCGGCGGATCTGAAAGCTTCAAGAGTAGCCTTCACTGTCTCCGCCACCTTCCGTGTCGCGTCCGCCATCTCCCGGACGGCAGTCTTATCTTCTTTGAAGGCGACCAAATCTGCCTTCAACGTGTCGACTTCCTCCTGAAGCCAACGAATCTTTGCCTTTTGCTTCTTGTGCTCGTCCGGATTGGTGATGTGTAGAGCTACCTCAACTAGTAGCTTGGTATCTACCGGAGCACCCACCAGCTCTCCGATACTGCAGAGGGTCCTTCTCTTGACCTCCCAATCCGCTTGTACTCCGCAAAGGATGCCGGTCATTTAATTGAATGGATTAGTTAGGTCTTCGAGATCCGGTACCTCCACTTCCAGTCCCTGTTCTGGAGTCGACCGGTTGGTAGGAGGGGTTCCTCTCTTATGAGGAGGCGTTGTTTTCATTTGCTTCCTCGTCTTGAGGTGCTCCTCCTCAGCTTTTTCTTACATCTCTGGTTTGAATCTGGATAATTCCTCCGGTTCGTCATCCAAACCCGACTTCCCATACTTTAGAATGGATTCTTGAATATTCTATGTCTTCTCCTCCGTGTCAGTGAGGAGTTGGTTGCGTTGGTAGAGGTGAAAGAGGTACGGACTCAAAAGAGTGGCCATACTCTTTCCAACTCTCGTAACAAGTTGGGACACCAGATCGTAAAAGATCCGAGCCTAGTTTACTTTCCGTTCCCCACTCACGGCCCCAAAAATAGTGTTGCCAATGGTCATCATTACCCTCGTTGGCTTCTTCGGGTGGACGATCGGAATCAGGAACTGGAGGAGGCGGAGGTGTTGGCCGTCTATGCAATCCGCAATCGTGTATCAGTCCTTGTTGCTTGGCTCTCCATAAAACTTATCATGGATGAACTTAGCCCTCCGTCTTGCCATGTCTAAACCCCCTAACTAGAAGTTGTAGACCTCTCTCCACCTCTCTTCTTCCCACTTGGTTGGACGCCCCCGGACAGTGTTGTCGAACTGATTCGACAATTTACCCTTAAGCTCTCTCACCATCCGCTCCTTTCTAAACCTCTAGGGTTTGTCCATCAACCCCAAACAGCCCATCGCGTTGAGGTCATCCATGAGCTCAATTCTCGCCGGTTCCTCGGAGGGGATGACCGGGACTATTTTCCGAAGCTTAATCTCTGAGGAGGAACATGTTGCTCCTGGTCTACTCTTGCAAAGCTGAGGCATAGACACAAAATTGGCTAGCTGGACCCTTTCCGGTCACTACCTCACTCTCTCCTAGCCGCACGTCCCGTTCCTCACTTTCTCTCATCCAATTTCAACCGGAAGACAACACAAACCCTGCAGCCTATACAATCTTGACCTCTAACGCACTCTGACGCACTTGCACTTAAGTTTCCATGCATACAACGGCTCTAGTGCAGACGGAGTTGTTAAAGCGCTCAAGGTCAACTCCAAAATTCAAGGAAAATAAAGGAGAGAAAATGGGAAAGAGTAGCCTTTATATAGTCCCAGGACCCCGACTAGTCATCATGACCTTTTCCGGTCCCGTCCATAGCAATCCAGTTCAACTCTAATCCGATCCGAGATAAGTTCCGGATGTGATTCCGCTCTTGAGTACTAATACTCTGACCGGATCAGATCCAGTTTATCTTTTACTGCATTAGCTTTGTCTATCTTTAGTCTTCTTCTGCCTTCTAGTAGGATCCGGATCCTAATTACTCATTTCCGTTCCAACTTTTAGGTAAGCAAAGGAAAACCAAAAATTCTAGCTGCGACATCAATGGACAGTCCTTGTAGAGTTGCATTAGCCATGGCATGAGCATTCCCAACAAGACTTGGTCTTTACGCATGTGATGATTCCAACTCTTTAGTAATATTGCCTTTTTGTTTTCATTGAAGACACACTTTAAAGAAGATCCATCAATGAGAATAGTGTTCTTCCTGCCAGAAGTTGTAACATTGTTAGGGTCTAGGAACAAGTGATCAGCAAGAACTTTGAAGAATAACGGCTTGAACAGATCCGCACCAAGGTTAAGGATTTATTTTTTTAAGATTTCAACCATCCTACATTTGTCCTGTCCTAGGATGTTGAAGGGAAACATAGTACAATTTTGAAACAGAAATCTTGCGACGGGTTCCACGTTCTTCTTTACCATGGAGATCCAAACTTCTATGCAATTAGCAACTTTGGTGACCTCGTTTAGGAATTCCCTTAAGTCTGGACAAACAAAGACGACTTTGTTGCCAACTATGGTGGAGTGCCTATCGCTAAATTCATTAATGTGGACCTTGTATTTCTTTTTGTCCGTATATTGCGACTTATTTATGCACTTGCATAGCACCCCGTTCAAGCCAAATACAATGTTCAACCTCTTCTGTTGCAGTGCAACTACTATCGCAAACACTCTCCGCGGCACAATCTCTCCGCGGCCCCCCTATACTACATGAAGCAAGCATAAAATAAGAGAGATGTGGTTACCTATTGAAATGCAGAATCATGAGAGCCATAAAAGAGCGACAAGCAGAGATTTCCACTAAGCAATTGTAGAACCCCTCCGTTAAGTGATTATTTGAGTGCATTTGGATGGTGCACACTTCTAATTTTTTTGAGCTGGTCACAAATATGGACAACATCAATTCATTAGACAGGTGTCCATTGAATATGTGTTGCTGATATTTATTTCAAAATATTATATGATACAACCGGAAGAATGTTTGCTGATCATTAGCCAATTATGCACAAGTTCCAACTACTCGCTGTTCCTATCTCTACATTATGCTAAAATAGGCAGTCACATATGGGCAGTTTGTCAATGCCACACAATAAGAGACTGTTCACTCCCCCTTGAAAGTCAGAATGAATGGCTTTAAGTGTCTCTGACTTGTAAATGTCAAGTAGATGGAATCCACGTCAAACATCCATCACAGGGCAATGAACTGAATAATTATAAGGGTCTCTATTATTTGCAATCATACTGCAGATGGCTGCCATATATGAGCTCCCAATTTGTTACTTGGGACTTGTGGATTTCTTTTTTTGTAAGTTTGCAATGTAAAGTAGATAAAACAATATAAAAAGCCATAAAAAGAGTGTAGAACCAAAATAGGGTTGTGTCATACCTATTATAGTATTTGGTCTAGTTTTGATTTATACCTAGAACTTCCCCAAACCTTGCCTAAAATATAGTGTAAACCACAAGATAGTGGGATTTGTCGGATTTGAGTCCCATAGCTTTAAAAGAGCTAAATTCCACCATAAAGGTGATAATATATGGCTAAGTTGGTCCAAAGGATTCATAGCAAGGCCATCGGTCAAGTCCTAGAGTTAGGTTTTGAAATCCCCATTAGATTGACAAGTTTCTAAAGAACCAAATTGTTAGCGGGTGATTGCACAAAACACCTCTATTGTCTGGTTGCGTGTTTTTTTTGGACCGCTATAACTTTTGCTATAACTTTTGATTTATAGGTTTGATGCCAAAACCAGAAAAAAAAGTTCTAGATATCCTGATTGTAATTGTATCCCTTATTTTTTAGAAACTTAAAAAACATCAATGTGTATTTAAAATTCAATTTTGTTAATTTGTCACACTTTGACGTTTAGGGATTTTTAGTACTATTGAGTGGTTTAAACTAATGATTTCAGTTGAAATTTCTATGGTATATTTTCCTAGTAGATAGACATACTTCTACCAAAGATCATTTAAAAATACATTATTTTATATCCTCCACAGTTGTGCAAATAGGCCTCCCTTGTGCGCGCACTTCTAAACATTAGAGATGGTTTTAACTTCATTTTTTTGGTCAAATCTCATCACCAAGAAGTCCTTCCAAATGGCCAATTTTTAGTTTGTTCAAAATTATTTTTCCTATTTTCTTCAAATTAATATGTTGAAAGAGGTATTTTCCTCTTCGCTAGAGTAGTCTGCAAAATTGTCCTCAAAAATACATCTTTCAACATATTAATTTGTAGAAAATAGGGAAAACAATTTTGAACAAAACTAAAAATTGGCCATTTGGAAGGACTTCTAGATGATGAGATTTGACAAAAAAATGAAGTCAAAACCATCTCTAATGTTTAGAAGTACGAGTGCAAGGGAGACCTATTTGCACAACTGTAGAGGATATAAAATACTGTATTTTTAAATGATCTTTGGTTGGAATATGTCTACCTATTAGGGGAATATATCATAGAAATTTCAACTAAAAATCATTAATTTATTAATTTTCTCAATAGTACTAAAAACCCTTAAACGTCTAAGTGTGACAAATTTACAAAATTGAATTTTAAATATACATTGATTTTTTTTCAGCTTCTAAAAAATAAGGGATACAATTACAATCAAGACATCTAGAACTTGTCTTTTTGGTTTTGGCATCAAACCTATAAATCAAAAGTTATAGCAAAAATTCTAGAGGTCCCAAAAAAAATGCAACTAGACAATAGAGGTGTTTTGTGCAATCACCCTAGCATGCAAGAGCCACTAAGTCAAGACGGGCTCGTAGAAAAATTTACAGCCCAAAGATGGTGTTTTATGGAGGCCAATGGCAAAATCAATTTGTCAAGATTATTTCATTAGCATAAGATTTCCGCGCCATCGATAGTTCAAGGAGACGGCTAATTTGGATCTCCACTGACCAATTGTGCCAGGAATGGAAACGCACCTACACATCATTTGTAAGGCTCCCTGAGAGGTCACATGAAAATTCCCGGCATCTTTCAACTTGCAAAAGAACCTCTTTTGGACGGTCAACCATTCTAATCCCCAATGGGAATTTCTTGTAAATTACCCAAATTGCAGTAAAATCTCACTAAAAATTAGAATAGCTTGGTTTTATGCTAATAATGGACTCCAATAAGTTTTGCAACTCTCCAATAGCGGCAAGTACTCGAACTGACAAGATTCCTCGAGAATTAATCACGCGGCTAGTTCCCAACCGGCATTCCGGGGGCATACAACGGCAAAACAAAGCCAACAAGGAGTCTTTTCCTACTCCCTTGCACCTATTGAGACCCAGACTAATTCCTCTTATCAAAATAGGAGACCTCCAAGAGTTAGGAACTTACCACAACTTGGTTTTCAATCTAGACTAGCCTACGATGGCTTTTGGGTCCCGATTCGGGGGATAAAGGGATTCTGGATTAAAAAATGACAATCTGGAGCCAACTGCGCATTCCATTTGGCATTTGGAGTTGATAACCAAAAGTTAGGATGTTGGTCTAGCATAGATGTTACATAGGCAAAGTTTAGGATTAGTATGAAAATCTTGGAGAATGAGGATGAAAACGCAAGTCGATAAGGTTACTAGAAGGAATTTAGGGGGTGGGAGTGAGCTCTTGGAAACCTTTATAAGGGCCCCATTTC
Source organism: Neckera pumila (assembly GCA_963969595.1). Taxonomy (NCBI): domain Eukaryota; kingdom Viridiplantae; phylum Streptophyta; class Bryopsida; order Hypnales; family Neckeraceae; genus Neckera; species Neckera pumila. Next base: position 8,116,331 of record OZ018418.1, read on the forward strand.
CCTTTCTAAGCCAACCCCCATATTTGTTTTTGGATCTTTGGTCCAAGTTATTTTGGATATTTTGGCATTTGAAGTATTTTTACAAAGTTTCAAGTACCTTCTTACCTTAGTTTCTACTATCACAACTAGAGGACATGTCTAAATCAAAAAACCAACAAGACAAGATTAGTTCAGGAAGCCAGTCCAGATCAAAAAATAAAAAAGACAAGACTAGCTCGGGAGCCAGTCCAAATATAAAAATCAACATGACAAGACTGGCTGGGTTGCCAATCTGTGATACTGGATTCGGGGTGCTGGATTGTGGTGCTAGTCTAAGGTGTTGGACTTAAGGTGCTACAACCATGGGGTGTTGGTCCAGTGTGTTGGGTTCCAAGGGTCACAAAGAATCCAAATTCTACAACTACTTTGGAGGTCCTGAGTCTTGAATGGGGAGTCGGGCCTATTCTAAAAACTAAAAATTAAAGAGGGGAACATTGGAAGTACAGGGGAAAGAAAATATTTGAAGTAGAAAGAATAAAGGAGATGGAATCAAGTCCAGGCTAAAATCTACATAGGATAGTTGTCCATCCAAAAAACCTGCACAAAACACTCAAAGATACAAGAAGAAGAAGAGGAAAAAATGGCCATATGGATGAAGTAGGAGAGAGACGATAAATAGTGTGCTAGTTTATGTAGACTAAGTAGAATAGGAGAGATTGCAAAGGAGCCTTTGTAGCCGTGTGAACCACCATGTTGGTTCACTTTTTAGATTGTAGAAAATAGAAACATTAAGTGAGAATTTCCAAGTCTGGAAGTGTTAGTACTCTGGAATAAGCCATAACCACAAATTAGAGAATTTTTTGTGATATAGAATTAGGAACTTTAGGAATTTAGGGTGAAAATTTCAAAATGCAGTTATGAAAAAACAATGGGAAAAATCTAGGGGAAAAAATAGGGATTTAAAACCATTAAAAATAATAAATATGGAAAACACAAAAGAAGTTGGTGCACTTTTAAACTACTACTGAAATACAAGAGTAGTGATAGGAACACTAAAATAGGATAAAAACAGTAAAATTGGGGAAAAATAGTAATTTTGGAGGTTTTCCACTAAATTGGCGCAATTTACGCTAAATTAGCGCAGTTTACATCAAGGTAGTGCAGTTTTTACTAATATGGCACGTTTTACACTATTTGAGCAATTTTTCAATAAATTAGAGTTGGATGAACGTAATTAATGAAAGAAATCCATTAGAAGTTGGAATATAGGCAAAATTAGGTTTTGTCTCTCTCTCTTTCTCAACTTCTTTCCACTTTTGGTGCATGTGTGGTTTTGAGAGCAAATTGGTGTTCATGAGCGTTTTAAGCATGAATGAGTAGAGATTAGGAAAGGAAAATATGTAGGACAATTAGTCGAGTAGTTCCACCTCTTTTGGGAGGGAAATGGGTGAAGAAAAATGGATTTTTTTGGTGAGATTGGGATCAGATTTTGGACTAATGGAAGCAAAATTAGGATTTTGGATTGAATTTTTGGGTGGTTTTGAGTAAGTTGGTGGGTGAGGGTGAGCTGGAGAATCCAGAAGAGATAATTTACAAGCAACAATCCCCGGAGGTGAGCCACCAAAAGAACAACAAAGATCAAATGGAAACTCAAGCTCAAATTGGGAACCGATGGAAAGAGACAAAATGAGTTCAACCCGGCAGTAGGGAAGAATCTGGCAGCAAGGCGCGCAAGGTGAGGCAATAGGCGTGCAAGATAAGGAGACCCGGTGTGAAGGAATTTCAATTGAGTGGATCACTAGATCCCACAGCTTGGATTTTTTGATACAAATGAAATAGAATTTCCACAGCTCGGATTTCAAGCTGGATTTCAGGCAAGGGATAAAACACAAGCTAATTGGCGACCCAAAATTCCAAGCTAATTTAAACCTGGCACTTGGAGGTTGCAAATCCAAGGCACCCCAATGCAGTGATTGATGCTGGGACTTAAATTAGGGGAGTTTATTTGGTGGGATGTTTACCCCGTGTTATGACAGAATTTAGTTGTAATGTTAATTACATTGTCTTGGTCTTGCATGCTGCTTGACTTCACAATGGACTTGTATGGCTGGCTTTTGCTTGGGAATTTAGAGTGTGAATTTTGGAGTGGTTGATACTAGAATTCCTCCTAAAAATTACACCCTAGAGGCCTATTGCACAATTTGAAGGGTAACACTAAAACTCACCCCTTAGAAAGCGGCTATTTAGAGCGGCTGGGCAATTACACACTACGATGGACCAAAATTGGCAAAAATACATCCATAAAAGTCAATTTCATTTTTTTACATAAGATCTCAAAATTTTTTGATTTTTTTTCTATAATTTTTTTATAGTGTATCAAAACAAAAGATGATTTTTATATACCTATTTATATATAATTCTTTTTTTGCAAAATATTTGAATTCCTAATAGATAAATGAGTCTTTATTTTTAATGCTATGGACTGTGATAGTATGTAAAAGTATATTTCAACGTCCTTTATTAATAGAATATAAACAATCTTGCAAAAATTTATTTTTTAGATCTTCAAGTATACAACAATAATATATGTCCTTTTCCATATTCTACAACTTGTATATTTTTGAAATTACAAAAATTTCACAAATCCCCACTAAACTATAGACTATGACAGTCCATAGTGGATCATCGTAGTATGCAATTGCTCAGCTGTACACTGACCGCTGTAGGCCCATGTACTGTCCTCGAAGAGCATGCTGTCGGGCAGTTGGGCAGTTGGGTTATAGATTTCTGGAGCAACTAACAAGCAAGTGTTGTTTCTTTTACCGTGTTTCAGCAAAGGTGGGCCTGTAAACTTTGGCCAGTGTTTTGCAGTGTTTTGTAGTGTTTTGCATCCAGAGTTTTGCAGTGTTTTGCAATGTTTTGCATCTAGTGTTTTGCTATCAGTGGTAGGGTTATTTGCCAACTTTTTTAGGATTTAGGGTCAACTTTAGGGTGAACTGCAGCGATTTAGGACCCTTTCTTTGTACACTTAGTAAATTTCCAAAACTCCAATGTAAATCCATATACAAATTGTAGAGAGGAAGACAGAAATTGCAATTATTGTGAATGGAAAGGTAATACATAAAAGGAGGGATTACCAGAACTCCACAAATGCCACATTTAACTACTTTTGGACTATTCAATGGATTCTGGACAAAACATTGTGGATCTCACAATGATAACATCGTGGGATCCCATGATGTTTGGATAGATCTCTGGATATTTGTATAGATCTTTGGATCAGTCTCCTGATGTTTTTCACTATCTCTTGATGATCAATTTTTTTCCTGTGGAATACCATTATTAACTCTGGACTTTCAAAAGTCCCAAAGTAGTTAAATGTGGCATACAACCAAGATGAGTACATAAATGGAAAAATGAGTAAATGAATAAATGAAAAAATAAAATAATGAAAGAATGGAAAAAAGAATCAATGACAAAATCAAAGAAATTTAGAAAAGAAAAACTTATAAAAAATAATAGAAAAATTTAAGAAAATGGAAAAATAAAATAAAATAAAATAAAAAAATGATAAAACAAAGAAATAAATAAAAGATTAGAAAAACAAAGAAAGAAGGAATTGAATAAATGAAGAAACAACAAAGTGAATAAAGAATAAACAAAAAGAAATAAAAAAATGGAAATGGAAAAGAAAAAAATCATACTACTAAAATCACAAGGACCTCTATAATATCACAATTCAATTTTGAATAATATTATAGAAATTCAATTGCTTTTGTAATAGCCATAGAATACTTTCTTCTATATATTATGTATTCTTTTTGTGAAATATTTGAAAATCAAATGGATACTTCTAAAGAAATTTCAAAGAAAATTTTTAGACAACAAAACTATAGATAAATTCCTTGTCTTTTTAAAATGTGATATTAAATAATAAGGAAGCACCAACCGCTAGCGTTGTTCTACATATTCAAATATGAAGATTCTACTTACATTGTTTACTTGATTAATTTATTTTTATTGCAATGTTTCCATCTTTGCAAAGGTAATTTTGTAAAAACTATAATCTAAAGATTTTCTTTAATTACTTTATATTGCAGTATATAAATTTTTTAAAAGAATATTATATGAGGATGTCAATATTTTCATTTAAAGATTATACATACTTTATTTATCTACATTCTATCACATGAAAAATTGATGAAAGTACTATATTTAATGCATAGCAAAGCAAGCGCCAATTGCTAGTGAATAAATGAAGGAATAATAAAGGAATGGAAAAATGAAAGAAAGAAGAAATTAAAAACTGAACAAAGGCAAAATGCCCAAAAAATGATTGGAAGAAAGGAAAAAAAAGTAAGAAAGAAATAAAAGAAGAATGAATAAGGAAAAAATTATAGGATTAATTAAAGGAATAAAGAAGAATGAAAGAAATAAGACATCAAAAAATAGAAGAAATATAACAAAGAGTAGAAAATGAACCCACAAAATTATCCCCAAAAATAAAAAAATAAGTAAACAAAGAAATAGAGGAATGGACAAATGAACCAAAAAAAAAGGTAAATGAAAAAATTGAAGAAATGCAAATATGACAAGAAGTAATGGAAAAAAACGGGAAAAAAGTAATGAAAGAAAGAAAGCTAATATGAAGAAGCAAAAAATAAAGGAATAAAGGATTAGAAAAATGAAAGAAAGAAGAATTTCAATAAATTGAAGAATGAACTAAAAATAAACTAAAGAATTGCAAAAAATTGAGATACAAAAAAATGAATAAATAAACAAATAAATTAAAGAATGGTCAAATGAAAATAGAAAATAATTAGAGATGGGGTCTTCTCCATCTTTGAAACACTATTGTGGAGGATTTAAGTAGCACCATATCTTCCACACTTTGAAACACTGAGCAAGATTTCATAAACTTTAAAGCCAAAAAAATAAAGTTCATTAATTTATGGACAATGAATACAAGGAGAGGGCCGACTAAAAATGTGATGGTAGTGGAATGTTCCAAAAATACGCGATTCTCCACCAAAATGTATATTGGTGTTGGCAATGATATCTACTCGTTTGAAGAAGGCGCTGCCAGCTGTTGAAATCTTTCACACAAACTTACTTATTTTGTCTGTGATTCTTTTTAAAGGGATTAGGCAGTTTATACGCAAACATGAAATATGAATTATCAAACATATCTAGTACAGCTCCAAGAGTAGGAAGTCATCAATTGAAACACTTAGTTAGGCCTCGTGGTGTCCAATTTTGATGTAATCATCATGTAGTAGACAATCTAAATGTATCTACTTGCTAGTACAATTCAAACTAATAGCGGTGGCTAATGGCTAAATGTGCAATAATACTTTGGGACATTGGAATCGGGATAGTTAAGCAAGGAATTCCCCTCCCAACCGCAATCTTCTAGACGTAGGCAATTGTCCTCTTTTCTCCTGCATGTCCTTCAGACGTGGCAACCAAATTCCCATCCCATCCTCCATGGGCTGAAATACTGGACTGGACCTCTAAGGATGCAGAATTCCGAATTCCATGTTGCTGGCTATTACCCATTTTACCAAGCGTTTTGTGCAAATCCGCATGCATGTGTTCCATTAGTGTTTCATTTCCTACAACAAAATCTAGAATTTCTAGTGCCTGCCCGGCCACAGTGTTTTGAAGTTCAACATTGCATCCCCCCTTGGTCCTTGGCTGTCATACATTATGGAACACAAGCCCTTCAATATATGAGCTCGCATAGAGCTGTCTGTGATTTTAATGCATGCTTGCTTTTGCCAGGCTCTGTACATGTGTCACAAGCACAGATAGATCTTCGTTGATGGCCAAACATTTCTATAGCAATATGGTTCCAATCAATCAGTCTTTTTGGAAGTAGGCAGTCAGTGTTTCAAAAGGACATTTTAAACAATGATATGCCTAAGCAAAGACTTTACAGTTTCAGGGCTCTTGTACATTTTAATTTAAAAGACACCAACCAATTCATACAGTAAACCCTCATATGTTCCCTAGCCCCTTCATAGAAGTTTGGATGTTGTTTAACACAAAAGGAAAGCAAACTTACCGAAGATTGTTGATCTTGCCCGGTGTGCAGTCAACAATGAAGGCATTGGACCTCCAATCAGGCAAACCACGTTTGAGAGTGTTGTCCAATGCCCTCATCCAGGGAGTGAGGTCTTCTTGTGTGAAACGAGATGTCAAAATGAATGCCATTGGTATCCTATTGTACCATCAAATACCATAACTGTGTATAGGGGAAATTGGAATTGCAAAAAGTTGTGACATCATTTACATTCTTGCAATTACAAGGGTGTCAAAATGTTGAATTAAAACAAAACAACTGAATGCAGCTTTCCAATTGTGCAATTGTGTGAAAATAGTGGATGAATAGAAGAATGACACTTCCAAATTAAATGTTTCCATTAATAAAACTCTGAATCAATACCGAACTTATAGCCACATATTCCCACTTCAAATTTCAATTGTGTTAAGCTCTGATTACTTACAGAGCACATGAATGCCTTGGTATAGATTGTCTTTTTATTGATGTTGTGAGCGTAAAGTACCTTATTCTCGTTTGTACCAAACGTCGCATCAAGGGAAATCCCACCTCTATGCCCAAATTGGAGCATAACCTCCCGTTGCCAAGTTGTTTGTAACAAGGACGTTACACTTTTGATGTTCCCTGAATGGTCTTGCGGACCATACCGGCATTGATACCTGCAGCAAGAAGTAGAAGTCAGTTGCGGCTTATAGATAGTGCGGAATTGAAACTAAATCCTAAACTGGAAGCTGAAGAAGGCATTTAGAAAGAAGGGATGTTACAGAAGAAGACATATCGGATAAACTCTTTTGCAGTACTCTCTGTAGCATAGAAATTCAGGTATCCTTTGTCTAGCTTTGTGCGTATCTTGACATACTTGGAACTTACTACCCTCTTGTTGCTCTCCATGCTGCATATGAAATCCCCCACCCTGCTGGTGGGGATGAAACACTGCTCCGCTACAACAAATCCGTCGTTGAAGATTCCGGGCACACATTGCACACTTCGCATCTGTCGCAATTCCCATAGCAAGTCCGCTTTGCTTATGGGACCGGCAGGTGGACACTGAACCTTCTCAGAAATATGCTGTACATTCCCACCAAATTTCTCCTCGTAATTTGATAACACATATGTCGATGCTCCAATGTGCATAGATTTAATACCTACTTGCACGGACAGACCAGAATCAACGGATGGAAATGCCGCCTATGCCATGCCTATGCTCCTGAGCAATCTTCTTGAAATCTATTAGTTGGATAGCCGCTAAAAATGCTCAGAAAACAATCCTGAAAATGATAAGCAGTTTCTTGAAACCCTAAACCGGACAGCTGTTGAAATGCTAAGAAAAGAATCCCGAAAATAAAGAATAGACCTAAATCCTCACATCAATGAAGGCCCTAAACCATAACAATGAAAAATTTGAGGTATCAACCATTAAGAATAAGGCTCTAAATTAAATATCGCACCTCAATTTCAAAATTGCTTTCTTACACAGATGTACAGCACATACCCAACACACAACGCACTGCGGCAAAGGTCTCACACAACACAGGCAGAGGTCACCAACCAAGGTTCAAAATTTCTTTATTAACTTGATGTACAACTCCTATACAACACACACAGCGGAGGTAGAGGTCACACACAGCTCATAGACAGAGGTCGGCGCTGCAAAAATAGAGACAATGTGGAGTCAACTTCTAAACACACCCGGAGCAACTGATTCCCACGATTTGAAGGCGCACCTGATTTTGCCTCAGGACGCTTCTTCACACCATCAACGCCTTCAGCATCCTTTCAACACCATAGAAACACCTTCACCGTCCTACAGCATCAGTCTAAATCCTAAACCGCAAGCAACAGCTAAAGTGACCCTAAACCGCCGCTCTTGCAAATGACTGCGCTTTCCAAACCCTAAACTACTCATATTGTGCCACAACTGCAAAATCGCGTGACTGCTATGAAAATCTCATTTGTGGATGCAGGTAAGGAGCGGATGAATTGCAATTCCATTGGATGAAGGACCTTGGAGGGATGGGGGATGGCCAACCGAGATCATCGATCAAAAAGCAGCTCCAAACCAAAACACTGAAACATTGTTTACCGCCCCGCCCCTAAACCGCAATGAACAGGAAGTCCAGTAAAGAAAAATTGTACAAGCCCATAAAATGGCAGGCCAACTACCTTTAACAGCTACTTATTAGATCCAATCGCCGGCCACTTTCTGGCTGATGGCAGCGAAGTTCCAAACATAGAGGGAGTCAGATTCATGAAGAAGGGTGAGAAATAGTGAAAACCCACTTTGAAGGTCTTAAAACAATGCATGAGTAATAAGTTGATTTTCAGAGTTTTCAGATATGGGCAGAAGCGCTGCCCAAATTGAGCTAAAATTTGGATTAGTTGTTGGAATGACCAAATGGAGGTTACTTGCTAAAAATGAGAGGGTGATTGTAATGGGATTGAACCTTGGGACATGGATAAAGTGCAAAATTAGGGTCAACATATGGAAAAAGTTGGATGTTTTGTAATGATGGTGTGTGCTGGAACTAGTTTGTAGGACTCCATTTGGTCCATTTTGGGTCCAAACTGGAGGTTTTTGTGGGGATTTTGATCTAGGAGATTAATATAACTATCTAAAATATGTATTAGGAGGATTTTGGGATTTTAGGTCACATATTTGGGTGATTTAGGGTTGTTGCCCCCTTTTCACTCGATTAAAAATTAACCAAGAAACATCATAGGAGTCCATTGCTTGGAGGCAAATTAGGTTAGGATTTACACACTCCCCCTCGACCAAACTCTAGGGGTGATTTTTTCTTCACGCAGAAAAAATCACTCATAGAATTGGTGCATCTATCGGAAGGGAATGTCAATCTCATGTGTGGTACAAGTTGGTTTTTGATAGTTGCAAGTACTGGAGCTCATTGGAGGAGCTTAATGACTTTATCTTTTTTATATTTTTTTATATTTTTATCTACTTATTTTATTCCACTTGTTGTGGGGCGTTTTGTGGGTGTCCTTATATTGTAGTTCACGCACCAAGAGGTACTTGAACGCCCAGAGGATTATCCCACCATTGTTGGGTGGGATCTTCTTGTGTGTTGTATAGTTGCTTTGTTTATTAGTTGTTTCTTGTATCACGGTGAGGCTGAGGTTTTGACCGGCAGGACCGTGTATGTCGTTTTCCTTTTCCTTAGTCTTAGTTAGGTACTTAGAATCAATTAGAAGCCTAAAATCACCAAAAAAAGTAGTCTTCAATCACTTAGGACTTTCCATCTAAGAAATTCAGCAATTCCGTATCCTGTTTTCCTTTTCTTAAGTCTTAGTTAGATACTTAGAATCATCATAATCCTATACCACTAAAGAAATTAGTCTTCTATCACTTAGGACTTTCCATCTAAGAAATTCAGGAACTCTATGTGCTGTTTTTCTTCTACTTAGTCTTAGTTAGGTACCTAGAATCAATCAAAAGCCTAAATTCACCAAAAAAATTAGTTTTCCATCATCTAGGACTTTCTACCTAGGAAATTCAACAACTCCATGTGCTGTTTTTCTTTTACTTAGTCTTAGTTAGGTATTTAGAATCGTTCAAAAACCTAAAATCACCCAAAAAATTTGACTTTTGCTCTACTTAGAATCCATGGACTAAAATTTCAGCATAAATTCACGCTAGGGTCTCACATGTTAGGATAAAAAATTTTACCTTGAATTTTAGGGGATAGTACTATTTGTAGTGAGCCCTCTAAAATTCTTATTGGGTCAAAATCGGCAAAAATATGGAACCATAGTAATTGAGGACTAGGACATTAGCCAGTAGCATGAGGACATTAGCCGGTAGCATGAGTAGGATGTAGTTACGTTTCAGGGAGGTTAGAAGGTTGTATGTTACCTTTAAACCATGCGTAGAATTAGTGGATTAGGGTAGTATGGGGCCCATGTGACTATTGAAGGCATGTTTCAGGATGATGATGGGCCACACTACAAGGTCATGCCGTCTTGTATGACAAATATTTGTCCGAATCGACAAACTGGCTTTCTGACTCTGCAATTTTGTTGATTTGGACATTCCCATTTTTGTCCCCGTACTGTAGAGAACCAACAGCCACATTTTCTTCTCTCTTGTTTAGGATAGGGATTGTCATAAATACAAACTCTCTCTCATTTTGAGCAAAAAGACCCACATATAAGGCTGCAACTCCGCCACTGCACTCTTCTATGTTTCAAAATTTAGCGTGGCTTATGTGCTCGGTAGCTCGAAAGATAATCGCGACTTAGTTCTAGATCACGTCAAGTTCCTACCAATTCTTCAAGCAGCTTCAGAATTCAAAGAAATTGAAAGAATCCATCGCCAAACATTCAACAAATCATATCAGCACAGACAGACTTGTGAAATTTGTTTTTCCGACTTGATTCTTGAGGGGCAGTTGCATGGAGATAGAATGGTGAGGATCCTATAGATTGGGAAGGTGTTTTGGAGCTATGGAGATCTTGGTTTTGGCGACTTTGAGGGGATCAACATTGGCTTGGCCACTCTATTTCTATTGCTGTATTCGGTGTTTTGGAAGAATCCTAAAAATGTAGGCATTTACAACACGCTACAGATGCTTCGGAAGAAGCACAAGGAAGTACAGCCGGAGCCTTGGCTTTAGAAAATTTGCTGCCATCGCCAATCTGGTTGGTCCGAGCTTGGAATTCCTCCAAGGGCAACATTTGGGCGTCCTTGGGATTGGATGCTATGGTGCTTTTGCGCATTTCAAAATTTTGATTAGTGATTGGAACCAATTCTTCAAACAGGGATTGTTAGTGAGTTTCAAGGAATCTTTGATAAGCAACTTTGGCTAACATTTCAAAAGCATCTGCATTTTTTTCACCGATATGCTTTTGTGTCTCCCCGTCTTATGCATTCTCTATCTTGCTGCTCATGTGGAAGTGCCTGATGTGTGGGAGACTGGGAGTATGCCAGTGTGTGCAATAGACTATGGTTTCTTCTAGCAATTCTCTACTTCATCTCCTTCATTACTTATGTCCTGCTTTATTTGGTTTGTCCAATTTCTTGTAAGCTATTTATTTCCCACCTTTGTTCAACTGCTTGGTATCATTGTTAACCATTGAATGGGGAAAGCTCGTCAATTTTTTTAATTGGGGTATCCATTAATTGTATGTGCAAGGATATCAGGATATATCTTTGATGAAGCAAGCTTTTTTGATGGCAGCAAGCCCTCAACCTGATCAATTTTTGGTGTTTAATTGTATGTAGAGGAATATCAAGAGATACCCATGATGAGGCAAGCTTTTTTGATGGTAGTAAGCCTTCAACATGATCAATTTTTGGCACTGGTTTGTTGCATTACAATGCCAAATGGGGAGCACAAAAAGACTTATAGTGAAAAAGTGGAAAATCCTTTGGAGGGTTTCATTCCTCGCACTACCTTTTGCATCAAATGATATTCCACTCTAAAAATTGGAGACCTTGTTGGTATATATCTTTTGTTCATCTTCACTGCTCTGACATTGGGCTCTTGTTTACTGGTTGTTTGTTGGATTATTGTTGTAGTGAAAATTGGTTGATCCACATCTTGAAAAGGGATGCTAAGCGTCATTATGATGTCTTTTAAAACAGACTTCTTGACTCTTGTGTACTATCTTCATAGAAAAAGATTTGAAAAGGAGAAACGCAAAATTGCAGTTTTGAAAATCAATCCTCTTGAGAAACAACGGCCATGTCAAATAGGCTTCCTAGGACTCTACGGACTGAAGATAAATCCTCTTGAATATCATACTCAACACCTAGAACACCTGGAAGAGCTCTCTGGGCTGATTTGAAAGTGGCAAGCTAATCATTACAATAGGAATGATGTTAGATACTATTCTAGCCTGCAAACTGTTGCATGTAATTTTCTTGATCTTATTCCTTGCAGTCAATATAGGTCTCCTTAGTATGGTTACCATTTAGGTCCTGCATGTTTACAATAATTAGATTATGTACTTTAGTACTCTAATGAATGAGAGACATTTTCCTTTGGAAGATTTTGAATTTCCTAATGACCATGGTATTCAGCACTTCTTTCTTTGTTTGTTCTTGATAGGAATTGCCAGTGGCATTTGTTTTGTTCAAAATATGATGGAAAGCTATGGTGACTCTCAAATACATTAATCTCAGAATCCATGTTATGGATTTCATAATGGGCTCCAAAATTGTGGGATGTGGATTGGAAAAATTTGAAGATCAGCTAAAAGTTATTTATACAAGGGATTTTGTTGGTGGTTGCAGCCATTCTTATTATACTATTCATTGCACATGCCATATTTAACTACTTCTGGACTTTCAATAGTCTAGAATTAAAGAAATGGTAAAATCCCCCGATCTACCTCAATTTCTGCACTCATAAGTATTTTGGAGAGTACTTCTTCATGTGCTTGGAAATGCTAGAAAAATTGTAAATTACTGTTCCGTAGTTGCCTGTGCCAAAGTTCACGTGTCTGGATTGGAAGATCTGTGGACCGGATTTCCATGATTTCAGCATCCCATTTATAACACAATGTTTATAGCATCCCGTTTATAGCTAGCGTCCCCAAACCTATCAAGAGATCCCACAATGACCACCAGTTCAAGCAAATACGGCTCTAAGCCCCATATTAATCCCTCAGTCAGCATTTTGTTTGAAACAAATGCATCGGGAGATCCCCTGACAAGTTTGTCGAATATGCGTCGGATTCATTGACAATCTTCATGTCAAAGCACTACAGTTTGATTCATGTGCTGTAGACAGTGCAACTCATAGATACATTCATGGAGGAAAACTTGAAATTCGCTAAAAGTCACAAACATTACTTTAGAATTATCAAACAGGCATTTCCTCTCGAGAAGAAGGAGACCAGTTTTATCTAAGCAAAAGATCCCCTAATGGAGTGCTAACACAAGAAACATTGCCATCTCACAATACATCCAGTGGAATGAAAGGACTATAGACAAGTGAGTCACAAGTACTCAGACATTCAACATACATCTGTAGACTAATGAATATCGGCTAATATACTATTCCATCTAAGAGATTTAAGTTTGTGTGGAGAAAATCGGGGTTCTATCACTGCTGAAATACATCCAATCTCTGATGTCCACATAATTGTGAACATGCAGAACCTAGTCGACTGGAATTCCAACAGGGAGTGAAAGGGTAAGAAAATAAATGCATATTCAGACTAATCTTTGTGCATGTATAATCCAAACACTATATTTGTCATTGATAAAGACATGAACCACTTCCATTTCAACAGATGAAAGAAAAAACAGCCCGCACTTCACATATCAGGTGACTGCCCTTGTTCCGCACGCATAATGAACACCATAATCAAATTCATATGTTCATAAAGATTTATGATGCTAATACATGTCACATAAAAACAACACTTACAGGTTCATTGTATAATAGTCAAACTCAAACAAGGTAGTATACCTAGAAAACCTAATTTGTGACTGAGCTACTTCAAGTGAAGTAGAAAGCCTTGTGGGATCTCACGATGTCCGCAGCAACCTAAACAATGCATCATGAGATCTCATAATAGCCGCGACAACCCCCGCAATGCATTGTGAGGTATCACGATAGGCGCGCTACTCCACCGTACGTCGGATGTTCTCATGATGGATTATTATTCAAGGGCAAGGCGCTTGATCATGGGTCTACCATGTTTGCCCGATTCAAATTCACCAAGGCAGCCTCCGTACTCTTCTTAGGAATGGTCCTTGATTTCGGATCCACTACTTTTCACCAACTCGCATACGCTACAGCAACTGCGTCAACCCAGGTAGGGGCTGAATCTTCAACAACCCATTTACCGTACCAGCAATTCCAACACCTCAAGTCCAGCGTACTTTTGGAGTTATCCGATCGCCAATATTGAAGCAAAAACTTTCTGTAATTTGCATCTCCTTCCAGTCTGCATACAATAGACAATGCTCTTCCTTGCCAAACAGCACATGTTTCCGAGACTTTCGGCTTAAGAAGTACCCATGCGCCCGTTTGTATGTCTAGCCACGAATTGAATCTTTCCATTGGCGCTTCATTTGCGAGGCCGCAATAAGGTTCAAGCTCCTCTTCTTCCTCTGGAATCACATCCATGGGATGGACTGTATTTCTTGGGCAAGGGACTCCATTCTATGCCACCCTCCAATCATACTAGGGCCAGAAGCCTTCCATCAACTCCAGAGGACACTCAGGTAGTGGTTCCTTCAACTCATCTAGTATACACTTCCAATATTCCACTTATGAGCCCAATGCAGCTGCAAATCCCTTGCATTTTGACATTCCATGTTCCCAGTACTAAATGTACTTCTCGAGTGCTACCAAAATGAAACCCTTGTTCACGGTAGCTTTCTGCGCCATTTCCCTTGCCTTCTCTTGATTTCCACCCGCAACGACAACCTTGCTGCCTCATATGGGCCTAAATGGAACAGGCTTTGGACAGCCATGAGGGAGCTTGGGACGACCATTTTCATCTCTCCTCCAAATGAGTTGAGATAGTTTATTAGACGGAAGCCACTTTGAATCAACCGCTGACTCCTTGTAATTCATAACGGGGACCCCATTAGTATCCACATAGAATTTGAAAAGGTACATCTCCCCCAATCCAATTAATCTTTTGAAGCCACTGGTCTGGTAACCTTCTACAAACACCTTGAAATCCCCTACCTCCTATATAAACTCCGGCAAAAATGACAATTCTTGGGACTACATGAAGGATTTCATGAGGTTAGCAACAACAAAAGTGTTCTTGGTCTTGAGCGCCTTGGAAAGGTGGCTGAAATAGGCATCGATATCCTCGTGAGTATGTCTGACTAGTAGAAATCCGACCTAAATTTCCTTGAAGACACCTCGTGCAATGAGCAACGACAAGAACACCATTAGGTATTTATTCTTGTTATCCTTAGCAAAATTGTCAAGTCGAAGATATCACTTTTCAAGAAGGGGGGTACTTCCAACCCAAGCACTTGGTCAATGAGGGTCAGGCTTTCCATACATCTAGACTTTCTTCTAAGTAGTGCTTCAAACATTGGGTTTGCCGGCGCGTATGGAAAGAGGTTACCTGCCTCTCGAATTGCTGGACCCTCTAGTCGGTGCAACAACCTTGCCATAGACAAAATGGTGAAGTTGGAGTTTGCTGGCCAACACAATGGAGCATAATGGGCGTACGCACCGTCACCATGACTATGAGCTACCATTCCTGTGATGCTCATGGGAAGCTGCCCCAAACCCGCCGTGGCCTTTGTCGTCACCCGCATTCTAGGGAGAGTCGTCTTTGTCGTATCCATCTTGTTGTGAATTATACATAAAATTCTCTGTGGATCTTGTTTGGATTCCTCACGCCAAGATGCATATAGACGACGACAAGACGCTTGGTGACTTAGATGATGAGCCCTCTGACTCATGAACTCCACATACTAGGGGCTTCCTTTAGGGGACTTCAGGATGTACTGCTGTAGATTGTTGTACAAGGTACATTTTGCAAACAAACTTGCAACAAGCTTAATGTGGACGTTGTTGAAGTGGTCCTTCTTAATTCTACTAATGGTCGACTGGCTAACGGGCGTCAGACCGTAGTTGGTATTCACCTTGAAAAACAGAACAACTAAGCTTCAGAAAGGATACAAGCAAATGAGCCAGCAAATGCAAATGACAAACAGTATTCCAGAAGAACGATCGTGACATCCTATGATCGTTGATCCAGTCGAGAGATCTCACGATCACTAACTGCATTAGTCAAAATCAATGGGTTTACCTCGTTGGCATCTGCTTGGACTTATTTCCAATTTCTGCCTGCACGCAAAAATTTAAGAGTGTCCACTCGTCCATTACCAACACCGCGCATTTGGTGGGGCTTTTGATTAGCGTTCTCGTCAATAATGGCTTTCATAGTCCCCGTAACCTGAACAGTTTGAGTCCTCGTTCGCTTAATCCCTTTGTTTCTATGCGTCCCCAAATTCATGCTGTCGTTGTACATCTTGACGTAACTGTGGTAGGTCGACTTTGGAATTCCGTGAATTATGTACCACGCCGTGCCACAAACTTTCACTCCCTGTAGTGTGATGAATTTTTGCTTTCGATCCCCATTCATTTCGTGAAGCTACCCTCCTACCAAAATCCCATATTCATGGCAATCTTCAAACGACTTCAAGTAGTATTTCTGCCTAACCAACAGCGTAAACTCTTGGTTAAAATACTGACAACACAGACGTTTGCAGCACTTTTGCGAGCTCACTTTCCGAATCTCTTTGTCTGCCGTTTTTTGGTTGAATTGTGATTCCTTTAGCTTTATATTGGGTTTACGGACTACAATGCGATATGGTGCTTTTGTTCTACCTCTGAATGAATAAGCAAGAGGGTTGTCTGCATCTGAATAGGCGGCGAAATGATCCATCGTCTCCTTCAACAAACAACCACTTGGAAACCAGCACTTCGACAATGACCACCTCTTGTGCGATATTATGGCTTCTTGGTTATCCACAAAAACGTCGAGGACTATCACACCTACAAAGCCCTCACCAAGTGTTTCATCTGGGAAATGATCTTTTGCCATCCAGCAAATGATACAACCCAATGAAACGTGGAGTCTCCCTCCGTCTTTCTTATTAACATCAAGTCCAAACCAGCCTCCTAGCAAATATTCGGACGCGGATCCATTGGTGGATCCCTTGACACTCTTACAATGTCAGCAATTCTCTATAGCACGACACATCCCTGAACAACATATAATGTTCTATACTCCTATGTTGGGGGTCATATCTTAAGTCCTGGAACTCTAACTTTATGGAATGAGGCTGCACCAGCATATAAATTCAGGGCTCTACAGGTAGAGACATACCCAGCGACTGGCCCTAGGGATGAACCTCCTCAACAATCCCAGATCCGACCTCACCAAATCCAGGATAAATAGCTTAACCCAATTAGCGGCCAAGAACGATGGAGATTCATCACTAGACTCCTGTGATTCACTTCCCACATGCTCTCCGCCAACATATGGAACTATCGCATCAGCAGCAGACTCACTAAATGAATCCATTTATAGTGAATTATGGCAAAGAGATTTCAAAGATTTTTTGAACCTACAAAAATCATGAAGAAAATCAAAAGTTAGTTCAGTTAAGAGATTTGCATTCCCTTCATAGCCACGGAAATTGACAACAATGTCTTCAGTTCCGACTGACTACTATGAAAACATTTCTTCTACAATATACAAGAGAACTAGTCAATCATCAACAATAATATCAGGAAATCTTAGGATAGTAGGTCTTGTCAAATATAAAGAGTACCCGGACAAGGTAAGCAAGAACGTTTGAAGTCCACAAGCAATTGTGCGGTTACACAATGCCCATGCAGAGAGCACTAAGCTAGTACTTTGAAGAGTAAGCAACTGGAACCAAATAGAAAGGTCCACACACCAAGGATCAGTGTGTCGTGGGATCCCATGACCCACAAGTTGTAGGGTCACCCTTTTCAGTGATCGTGGTATTCCATGCTCCTTTTACAGAATTATGCCTGGAGGGAGTGAAATGCTAATTAATAAGTAAACAAACTTAATCATTCATCCAGATCCCAACCTCATATCTAATCAATCGTGCAATTTCACGACCAGGACATTCTAGGATCCATAAAATAGAGATCTCAAGATCTCCGCATTGGACAGAGAGATCGTGGGATCTCCTGATCGTCCGGAACCAAGAAAAACATAGTCCCAAGTTAACAAGGCCTAGAACCAAATTTGGTCTTCTCAGTCGTAGGATCCTACAACACCAAGATCGTGAGATCCCATGATACTACGATCCTGAGATCCTCCGATTTCTAGGTTGCTGATTTCCTCCATTTAGAGATCACCAGGAGTCACTACACTTTAGGAACATTGATTGTGGGATTTCACGATCGGGTCTAATGCGTACGCGTACTGTTCAACCGTATATCACCGAATCTAGACATTCTCTTTGTCATCCGACGGCACAACAATCATATCTACTGGCACATTGAGCTTTGTCTTCTGCCGTCTCAAAGTGAACCTCCATATCACCAGAGCATGGTAATTGCTTCACTAGATGAATTTATTATAAATAAATCTACTGCTGGGAGCAACCACCCACAGTCGGACTCTTCTTCACTCTCAATCTTCTCGTGCTTAAACAATTTCACAAAATTGCTGTGGCATGCATTCGATTGATGAAACACTCAGGCTCAAAATTTCACTATAATTGATAGGAATGCATAACTTACCTCGTGAAAAATGGCTCGGTCAGAACATTGTCTGCCTCCATTCCAATCTCATCGCCAACATTGATAGACACCGAGTCCAATCCCCACAGCGTGCTCCACTTGTTCACGGGTGCAAGCAATAAGGAGAAGCTCAAGGTTTGTTTCGGGTTATAAACCACCTGGACTGGAATTCAAAAGCTATGGATTCCCGCCTTGATTTTCAAATTTTCAAGTGTTCCTTTTTTTCAAATGTTGGATGCATTCTAGATTGCCGAGCCACAATCAAGAAGTGGAGTACGTGGGGTTATACACTTTGGGAGTGGACTGTACTCTTGAATTCCGCGTTGCTCGCCTACTTGGACCACAAGGAGGGAGGGCGTGGGGCTCTTGACTTTGTGATTGGAAATTCACAGCTCCAGTATTCACTGCAATTCCAGATCTTCATTGACATTTTGAAATTTGCTGCATTCAAGGATGGTATCGTTGCACGGTTTCATAGGAGTCAATGATGCTTTGAGCAAAGTGGATTAAGTCTTCAAGACTTTCATTTCTCCGGATTTCACACGCTTCTCAATCAATTCTTGGATGGATAACTATGTATCCCTCCACCTCAAGGCGATCTAACGACCTAAAAACCAACATAACGGTTCCACAGTTGTTGTGCCCTGGTCTGTTCCGTGCTTAATGTGTTTTGCAGCCAGGGTGCTTGTCGGTTCAATCTGCCAGACGTGGAGTTAAGGAGCAGGGGTTTGTTTTCTTAGCCCCAGACCGCTTGCGGTTTTAGGGTCTGTACTGGAATCCCTAAATGGCCAAGGCATCAGTACGATTTTTGTGGTTTTTGGAGAAGTGCTGAAGTGGCAACTTACAAGAAAATGATGTAGCCAAATATTTTAGTATACATCTAAATTTTATATAGAGTTATCTTTTCATCCACATTTTGGGATGAGTTTCATTATTATAGGGCATTGTCATCCAAAATTTAAAAAAAGAATTGGAGCAATTTGGCATTGTCATCTAAATTTTCTTCAAATTTCTTCATATACTAGGCTCAATGCAGCCCATTTATTTTTTAGGGATGGAGCCACACAAGGCCCAAAAATAGGGTTTAGGATTTAGGGTTTAGGATTTTAAGGGTTTAGGTTTTAGGATAAATAGTGCAAGGCACTCGTAGGTGGTGTCTAAGAAACTTCTTTTTTTATTTTTTTATTTGGAAGCAAATGAATTTTGCTAAAACTGAAACCATATCAAATTCCTACTTTTAGTAGATAACATTATTAAAAGGTTCTTTTTTAACTCTAATCGTAAACCCAAAAATCAATTTTGGAGCATGAGTGATTATGATTTTTCCTATTCAAAATTTTGTGCAAAGGTACCCATTGCAATCTTGACTTCTTGTACTATTCATGGCTCTTAGAAATTAACCTCAAATAATCTAGATCTTGGAGAAAAAATCATTGACACTAGGAATTCATTTTCAAAATTTGTAGAGTAGATTTTGAGAAGTCATAAAATGATTAGGATTATATATTTTATTAGGCCCTTCAACCTCATATTTTTGGGGTCTTGAATGTTTTTGATTTAACATGTAAAAGGAGATTGAATTCAAAGATTTTCATAGTTTTAACACCCTGATGATCAAACATTATAATCTTTCAATCCTTAAATGATGTTGTTGTGTTTTCTTTTCCTATGTGATATTTAACATGTGTAGTTTGAATTTGAATGGTTACAATTCAAAAAAATTTGATTCAGATTATCAAAAGGTTGGCCTTTGGTTCAATATAAAGTAAACACCAAGAGGCTATAAACAGGCCTTGGGTATTTAGGGGTTAGGGGAGGCAACCCATTCCTGATCAACGTCCCATTGTGGCTATGTATGCTATTCTTTTTCCGTATAGGAGGAGATGACTAGGAATTAATTATGGTATGACCCGAGGCAATTGTGGCACATTAGAATTGCCTCCAAGACTTTCAATATTGCAACCAACCCTTGGTGGATTTTGCAACCAGCTCTTAGTTGAAAATAGGAAAATCTCTATGACCAAAATGGATAGAACAAAATCTTCAATTAAAAAATTCATGGTAAATATATTTTGAGAAATAAAAATCTGAAAAATTATGGAAACCTTCGAACTCTATTCTTACACCCAAGAAATTTCCCCACTAATGAAATCCGCCCTATAGATATGCTTAATTTCTTAAGTGATTAGAAATGGATTGCCTCTCCTAAAGCTTCCAATGAGATTTTGTTTCATTATAATCCAAAACAAAAACAAATTCTAAAAAAAAAAAAGTATTGAACCCCTTATTTTTTATTAAATGAGAGATTAATTTTCAACTAAATCCCCTCATTTGCAAAAGGGATTTACAATAATTTTAAATTCAAAGGTGTTCATACTTGATATTTTATATTTGAATCACTGAAGTCTTAAGGTCTGGGATCCACGGTTATAAGGTCAATTGTCCATGGTTTAAGGATGCAAAGTACACACTTGTACGGTTGAAGCTTAACGATTGAAGAGTCATAATTTTAGGGTTTAGGGTTTAGGATCTAGGGGGCCATTGTTCATGACAAATAATGCTCAGGCTTAGGATTAATTTATTTTAAGGTCATGGTTCTTGGTTTCAACTGAAGGTGTATAGTTCATGGTTTAAGGTTGTCAATTCTAGAGTCTTCAATTTTAGGTAGACGATTTTTGGAGTATTGATTCCAGAACGTTTTGGTCAAGGTTTCTAAATTCATGCTTAAAAGGATTTAAAGATTTGTTACAATTTAGAAATTATATACGGTTCAAGGTTTAGGGTTTATGGAAATTATACATAGTGTAGAATGAACTTGCAGTTCAATGCTTCGAACATTTTCTACTTGTTGTGTCCTCTCAAACTTGTAACATGGAAACTTTTTATTCAAACTCAAAATTATAGCTTCAGGCCAACTGTGGCTAAGCTGTTGTGCATTTCTTTTTTTGCAATAAAATTCCGTTTCATTTGAGCCTAAAAAAAAATGAAATCTAAAATTATAGCTAAAATTTTAAATTAACATTCAAGCTTCTTTTGTTGCTATAGTAAAGATCCAATGGTTATATAGAGGACTATGTGCATTCAACAATCACACACTTTATAGTTCAATCATTAAAAAAAAATTCAAAATGAAACACTTTTGATCTACAATCATGAAAGTGAACAGAGAAGAAAGAGAACCATGCAAATGTATTTATAGTATTTGAATATGAGTTAACTCTTTGAAAATCAATGCACTTTGACTGCTCATGGGTGGTTGAACATGTCATTATGTCATTCCTAAAAACATTGTAGGTCATACAATCTTTCATCTTCATTTCATAGTTGATTGTATATGTTACACATTTACATTGTTATTTGATTATGATGGTTGTATATAATTGTTATTTAAAACACAATCCATTCATTTGATTTGAAACAGTCATATCTAATATTACGGACATTCAAGATATTATTCTCAAAAAAGGCAAACTTAAAATAAATCACTATGATCTCTATTTAACACCAAAATCGCCAACTTCTTCATTATTGACTTCATCTGTACTTGTAATTTATACAAGAAAATTTTTATACTACAGAACTTAGTGGCAATAAAATTCATAACAGAGGTGATCTCTATTTAATTTAAATAACGCTGCACACTCTGTAGGCCAAATAACCTACAAAAATACAAGGCGCTGAAGTCAGTACTAAGTACTAGACGTCATTGACCCAAATCAATAAATTATAATTCACCTATTAAACTTTGGTATGGAAAAAAAATGTAGAAGTTCTAAATATTCTACTCATCATGAAGTTAACATTCATGAGCAAAAACAGTCCAGGCAACCTTTTCCAAAATGGACCATGTAACTAAAAATGGGACCTTTGTCCTGCAATTTAAAGAAACCTCATTCCATTAGTCCTATTCAAAATAGTACATGTTGGGATGAAAAAAAAATGTAGAAGTTATAAATACTCCGCTCATGAAGTTAATATTCATGAGCGGAAACAATCCATGCAACTTTTCCAAAATGGACCACGTAATTAAGAAATGGGACCCTCATCTTGCGGTTCAAAGAAATCTCATTCCATAAGTCCTATTCAAAATAGTACACGTTGGTACTAGGGGGAAAAAATGTAGAAGTTGTGACTTAGTTTAATATATTAATTGATTTATGAATTGAATATTTAAAAATGTCAGTCATTCTGTACTTCATGCTTTGTTTTCCAATATTTAGCACAAAAGCATAAGAAATTGAAAGGCTGAATCCAAATTTATCGTCAAAAGTATAAAAAATAAAGCTCATAAAATTGAATACTAAATATGCCTACAAATTGTTGACTTGTACAATCATTAAATAGTTATCTATACGTCCTTCAAATGATTGCACAAATTAAATTGTAAAATACGTTACGTAAGGGTTTAATTATTTATGATATTTTTTCCGCTTTACACATTAGTAGAAACCGTAGGACTTTTGACAGGATTTTGTTGATTTTGGTCGCGTTGTCCCAGCCACTATTTTGTTGATTTTTACAAAAATTTGAACAAATCAACAGAATCCTGTCAAAATTCCTACGGTTTTTACTAGTCAGTGTGTACACCATTGCCCATTGATTTGATTTTCAATATTGAAATGTAATTATGCCTAAGGCATATAATAATGATAAAGAATATAGGACACTAACAATGTCTCCAATATTGCTATACCAATCATTACATTTTACGAATCCATAGTTACTATCCATTTTCTCAAAAATAGTATGGATTGGATGCAAAACAAAACAAGTTTTACATTATTTCTTTTTATAAAATGTGTACTACTATTGATATGCCTTATAGAAGAGAGATCACTAAACTAAATACACAATTGGGGATGTTATTTAATTATTGAGTGACTTGGTAAAATTTAAAGAAATTACCATAGATATTAATTATGAAACCACTCATAAATCTAAAATTTATAAGCGTAGTAATTGAAACATTCAAATGCTAATTTTCTGCAGCGACGCCTAATACTTTTTTGCTGTGACGTAATACATATGGAGCACTTTATCACTTGTAATTGGACCACATTGTTCTTCTAGGTTACGTAGTCCATTTTGAAAAAAGTTGCATGGATTGTTTCTGCTCATGAATGTTAACTTTATGAGCAGAGTATTTACAACTTCTACATTTTTTTTCCATCCCAACGTGTACTATTTTGAATAAGACTTATGGAATGAGGTTTCTTTCAACTGCAAGACAAGAGTCCCATTTCTTAATTACATGGTCCATTTTGGAAAAAGTTGCATGGACTTTTTTTGCTCATGAATTGTAACTTCTTGAGTGGAGTATTACAACTTCTACCTTTTTTATTTTAAAATAATTTGTACAATTTGAAGTGTTTTTGTTTAATTTGAGTCGGATTTTTAGAAGTTCAATATTGCCTTGCACTTTGGTGTTTTGGTGAAAATCTTACGCTGGCCCTCTGCCAATTCAATTTGGATGCAAGCACTTTACTTTGCTAAGGCCTCAAAATTGGAAGCCAAAGAAATTTATCATTGATTTAGGATGCAACTGAAGTTAGGCCACAATAGACTCAAAAAATGCAAGACCTAGAACTGGTAGCGAGAAAAATGAATTTTATCATGAAGTTGGGATGCACACGCTTTGCTACTTCAATTTCTAATTAATAGCAGTAAATATATTGAGGAAGGACATGGTCTCAAATTTTTTATTTCTTTTGATATAATGAAAGCATCTTGCAATTTTAGTTATATAATAATCTTAAATCCGTTCTCATAGTCGCTCGTGGAGTTATAGTATTAGAACAAGGTCAACATGCAGTGCTTAAAAAAGTAATTTCAATTTTGGGGCATGAAAAATGTTCGTTTGAAAGTTTTTGTGATGGGAATGAGGTTTTGTGCTGGGAATGAGATTTTGTGATGGGAATGAGGTTTAAGTGATGGAAATGAGGTTTTGTGATGGAAATGAGGTTTTGTGATGGGAATGAGGTTTTGTGATGGGACTTTGAACTTCATGTTTTTTTATATCTAACATCACTAAACCCTCTTATCTTATTATAGTTCTAGTATCACCTTATGTTTGAGGGTTTTATATATAATTTGAATCATTTCTCAAATTTTATTCTAATTGATTTCATTTAGAAAACATTTTATTTTTTCATTTGAGAGACCGTTTAATTTTTGGGGCATTTGGACTTTCATATTTGAAGCCTATAACTAATAGAGGAGTTCAAGACATGCAAACAACTATGACTATGAGTATAAATGGAAAAGACAATAACTTAATTCTCATTTATGGTAAGTTCATGGAAGGTCCCATTTTCAATGATGGTAACTTCATTTTCACATATGGTAAGTTAATATTCACTTATGACTTCGTTTTTGGTCATAAGTGACCCGAAACCGTAGACTTCTAATCAACCCCCTTCATCAATAAGTAATGATGAAGAAGGCTGATAGTCATTTCCTCCGCCGCCTCTCCCCTGACAGTGCCACGTCGACAAGGGGAATCTGGATTTCCCTTCCCCAGTGCACACAATGTCCAGCGCTCTCCGCCTTCACCTGATGTTGTATACAGCTGGAGAAGTCTCTGTGTTGTGCATTTTCATTTTGCAATTTCATATTCTCTTGCAATCCTTGTATTCTGCTGTAAAGTGTGTTCGATTGGGTTTGATGCCGCGAGTGTGCAAGAGTTGTTGGCGGAGCGTTCAAGGCGGCTGCGCGTAGTGCGTCGTCTTTTACGGAGGGGTAGGAGGGTAATCAAATTCCGTGAGAAGTAGTATGTGGGTGGGAGCTCTTGTTGGTGGAGACGGGTGCGTTAGCTTCCTTGTTTTAGCGGCCCACCATTTGCTAGCGGAGATGGGCGCGCAAGGTTTTGGACACGGGAGCGCAAGGTTCAGTGCGCGAACTTGACTCGGGAGGTGAGTGTTTTCTGAACATTCTTCCACCGACCTTCATTGTTTAAGTTTTTGATTTATATTTGCATTGGCTTAATTTCTAGAGATATAGAACTACTGATTCATTTGAAGTGCGCGGCATTAGTCTTCATATATTCAGGCTCCTAAGTATCCTTCCACCTTCCAGCAGGCAACCTTTCCTAACTTACTTTTTACATTTACATTATTATTTTGAATGTTCTAAAGTTCTCAATTCATGTAGTAAGACATGGCATTGCTTGTTTTGAACTCGAAAGGCAAGTTCTGCATTTTCTAGTATTGTGACTTTTCGATTTGGCCTCAATGTATTGTCCTTCAAGGTAGGATTTATTGCGGTTTTCTGTTGATTGTGATCATTAACACTTGAACGGCTAGGGACGGTGCAGTACAATAGTCCAATGCATCTAGAAAGTTATGTTTTGCTGTCAAAACAAGTCTTAACATTCTGTTGTACTGATTGGATCGTATGATGTTTATTTGGCATCAGTCAATTTTCTTACAGTTCTATTGCATTCCGGACTCGTGCTTATTGTTGGTACAATGGCAAGGGGTTCATCTCAACATACAGGAGAGCAAGTAGATTGGAACGACCCGTAAGTTTCTAAATGCAATCCTCATTTCCTTTTTGTGCATGCAATGCTAAGCTTTAGAACATTGGAATTAAAATTAGGGTGAAGGCTATTGCTGTCATTCTATGTTTTAAGGTACTCTGCACTCTCTTTAGTCTTTGTCACAATCCCTGTCGAGAATTACAATAGTGCAAATCAGTAGAAGAATACACGGTAATCAATACTCAAGCTTATTACCGTGCTTCGTGCCCCTAAACCCGTGTGGCATGAGATCCCACAATTTGCCAATTCTTAGTCAGTTATTACTGAAAATCATCGTGAGATATCACGATAGGTTACAATTTCAAGAGATTAGAGAGTAGTCCATCGTGGGATTCCCGGATTGTACCTCATGGAGTAGCCAAATTTTGTTTCAAAGACCGATCTTGTTGGAGTAGAAAGCGCCACTTTGTGGGATCCCTTGATGAAATGTTGTAGAGACTCCAAGGAAATCCGAACCAAACCTCAGGTGAAAATCAGGAACAAACAAAATCCCACATTGTGGGAAAGCACAATGCATCATTGTGTGGAGCCTTGTAGAACACAGACGAATAGGTGAATAGGCCTTGGAGATTACTAATCGTGGGATCACATGATTGTTGTAGACAACACCCTGTAAGAATAACTGAAAGAAGGAAGGCGGTTGTGAACTAGTCTGAAAACATGTCCGATATAATTCAGAGATCATTGTGATAGCCTACAATGTATATGCCATTGTGATATCCTACGATCTATAAGCTATCTTGATATCTTTACACTCCATAGTTCAATTGGTGACACGATACCCTGTTCTATGTTGTCCAAATACCAAGAATAGACGTCAAGAGGACTGCAAACTAGAATCCATCACAGATATCACATGGGTTAATGAAATGTCCTTAGACTACCAATTATGAGATCCTATGATTGTGCTAGCAATACAAGCATGTAGAGAGAATTGAAATTGCAAGACTCTATTTATCATCCATCGCCTTCACTAACATCACTGCCTGCAATGCTGCAGTGAATACCAATTCGAAGACGGTCCGGAGGAGTTGTCACCGAGGAATCTTAGTCACTTTGTCGACTGTTGGATCCGTGACTTTAAGTACAAGGGTCCACATTAATCAGGAGCCATATTCTGATGCGACAAAAGCGTTACAGAATGGGGTCTGGTCTAGAGGTTGAGAGTAACAATACAGCTTGGAATCTTCCTTCAATCCTAAACAACGGCTTGGGACACGCAACAGGCGGTCTCATCGTCAAGGAAGTGCAAGGACTTGACGACAAAACATCGCTTCTTGTCATAGGAGAGAAGGTACCCCTTTCCACTGAGTGCATTACCTACGGCTTGATCCTGGACTACGCGACGATGAGCCTCGCACTCTGTGAGCCGTTCACAGCCAAGGCGCATCTGATGTGCAAAGATCCCAAGAAGCCTTGGTGGAAGCCTAAGGAAATGAAGAACCAATGGGATATCATACAAGAAGATTTGCGTGAATCAAGGGCTGCCTCCAAGGCAATCGAAGTGGTTGCTCCCATGCCATCTCCGGCAAAGAAGACCAAGAAGAGGAAGTCAATAGTTGGAGCTCCAGGCAATGACAATGATGTTGGACAGGGGTTAGCTGGAAAGAAGAAAAAAGCAGAGGCCCCGCTTTTGCTGCACAAGGCTGTGGCTCTAGGAGAAGCAGAAATAAAGAAGATGCAACCGGAGCAAATGATGGCAATGAAGACATTGTACGAGAAATCCTTCAGTGGCTTCTACAAATGGGGAAGAAAAGCCCTTTGTGACAAAATTGGGGAGCTGATCCGCGTCAACATGAAGTGCCTGCACAAGGCTTGCGAAAGCATTGCTTGTATATAGGGCCATTGACGCGGAAAGGCTAGACAGAATCACAAGAAAGGCACGTATCAGTCCAGATTATGAGTCAGAGAGCAAAGTGATAATAGTCCTTCCTCTTAAAGTTGGCCTTTACGGCCCAAATGGCGTGGTGACGCACTACAAAAAAACACCACCAAAGCAGAAAATCTTCGAAGACCTGAAGATGCAATACTTCATTGTTGGGGGACAACACACCTTCAAGGCCTTCAGAAACCTGATTAATGCTAATGAAATTCCCAAGGCCGACAAAAAGCTTGCTTCTACGTTCTACATCATTTCAGTTTGGACACTCAAAGACAACCACGGAAACTTATTGCACTTCTTGCAAGCGTTGAACCAGGATCTTGCTAGTGAACAAAAGGAGAAGAATTTCACCAAGCAGCTCTTGTAGGCAAGAATGAAGTGGTGCAGTATGGGAAGTCCATAGCCCGCTATAATGGGAAGACCTCACTCGCAAGAGTATAATCCAAGATTCCAATTTATATTTATCTCGACTATGCATCTGAATGGAACACTTAGCAATCTTTGTGGGATCCCTTGATTAATTTGTATCTACAGCCTAAACAGAGCACATTGAGATATAGTCTTTGTTTGTTCCACCATTGTTCCTTCAATGCATCTTCAAGTCTTCTTGGGACATACCTACGGACTGTTTGGAGATTTCTGGCTACATTTCTGCTGATTGCTTCCTAGATAAGTGTTCTTGCTTTTACGGATGAATTTTTAGAATGTTGATTGTGTGATCCCACGACGTCTATGTTTGTGAGCGACTTTGATTTCCTTCACAATGACGTCATTGTGATATCCTTTGATGGATTTCTAGTCTATCCCAAACAATTGACGCTATGCCGATTTGTTTTACTATGATTATCAAAGATAGTGGGATCTCATGACTTTGTATTCCATTCATGGTGTAGGCCTGTTCATTGGATACTCACTTTGACTCCTTTGTTGTGTAGGCATTTTGTCCATCCTTGGTGACCATATTTGCGGATGTCAAGGCTGCACAAATGTCGGAATTGCAAATACCCCTGCTCTTCATGGAGGACGACTCCGACGTAAAGAGGTGGATTGACATTGAGGAGAAATATATGAAAGGATATCTTCCCAACGGAACGGGCCTGGTCAATGTATGCGGGAAGTAGGAGCGGAAACCCCTAACACACAACGACTTCAAGAGGCTCTATGGACTTTGATTGGAGGACATAAACTACCTTGCGGATTAAGTGGAAGCCAACAGCGTTTGTGTAAAGAGCTCGAGGATGACAGGTCAGAAGAGTGGCTGGCAGAATTTCAAATCATCCCTCTCAATACTGCTCGTGCAAAAATGAGGCTGGTGAGAGCCATGAAGAACAAGCTCTTGTCACATTATAAGAGTCAACTGCTGTCCATGAGGAAGATGGAGTTCGTACCATATCCGGAATTTGCATGGGAGGCATTTGCAACCGAAAAGGGCATCAGTCGCGATGAATTAGATTTGTGGATGAACAAGACAATGGAAATCACTGCTGGCAAGAAGTGGTTGGAAGACAGGACAAAGGGTTTGAACAAGTTGTCCGACCCAAAGGACCTTCTTGAATTCGTCATTACTATGTGGGAGTCGTTTTTCAAGTTGGTCGTGGAGGATGAAGTAACACAGGTGCATGTACAAGATTTTTGAAGCATTATCTTTGCAAAACCATGGACGAGAGAAACTGGGATATCAGCGCAACTTTGTCGGCCCCAGACGTCAAGGCATGGCGGGGAAAGAAGAAGCCTCACTTGTACATCTGGGTTTAGGGTTTAGGGTTTAGGGTTCATGTTCAAGGAGACATCCTATGGATCCCGCACAAAGATGCTGGAGTTTGGAAAACTGAACAGAATGTACGAAGCTTTGGAGTTCTACGACCCAAAGGACAAGACTATCTCATCTAGGCTAGCGCCATCCTCATCACAGATGCCAAAGGATTCCACAATATTGTGGCTTATTACAAGAAAAGAGATGAGCGGATGAGAGCAAGGCTGTGGGACTGGCACATTGTGACCTACATGGCTGGGCCGGACGACTTCTTCCCTCTGCCATCGGTCGGGGAGGGATTCAATGTGTTTCTTGTCTTCATCTTTGAGCACATTCCTCAGGGAACCAAGCAAGCTTCCTTCAAAAGCTATTTTCCTGCATTAATTGGCTTGAAATAAACTTACAAATCGGAAGATACAAAGGACACCTATTTGTATTGGCGACAACAACATGTGCCTTAACTGAAGATCAAGAAGGCGGAGGAGATATTTAAAGGGCTCGCCTGCAACGACTTTGTTCTCGTGAATGTCAATGGTGGTCCCGAGCTCACCTACTTGGGATTGGTAAGCTTTTGGGCTCCACATTTCTCCTTTCATTTTGAGCAACGCAAAATTTTGGTCCTGCCAGTTTCAGGCACACTAACAATTGATTGGTGAAAATCATAATTTAGGAGGTGTTCAAGTGCTAAAAGTTGTGCATTCTGCTGAAGCTAGACGACAAGTGAGGTATTTGCCAAACAGATTTGGGACAACAAGGAAGAACAGGCGGCAGCTCTTTGAGTTCCACAAGGCCCCGGCGAGGCCAAGAATCAACCTGACACCAAGGTTGATAATGTCGAAATTGACCTAGTGAATCCTCAGAATTCCTGTGACGAGCATGAAGGAGATACATTGAATGAGGTCATTGACAAACCCCAGCAACGTACAAGAACAAGGTCAGTTGAGCACACCAAGGTTAGTGTGCATTACTTGCTGAACCATCGTAAGATCTTTGGATCCTGGCAAGCTTACATTGATGATTTGCGGTTTAGAAATGGGAAACTAAATGCCCAAGTGATTCATTTTTGGATTCCACGCAGGAGGACAATGGGCCTATGATAACTCCAAGAGGAAGGACTGAGGACATAAATGCTAGTGATCCCAATGTTCAGTCGCCTCCAATGGGTCCAAAAGATGTGGTTGAGCAGCCGAAGGATGATTTTGAACCGGCAGCAGCGAGTCGGCCGGCAGAGGTGGTCAAGTAGCCACAAAAAGTTCCTGAACCGGGAACAGCTGGACGAAAAGTGCATTTCTTGTCTGACAGTTCAGCAGGCAATGAAGATACAGTGACTCCGCTCGTGAACCCGAGGACATCCAGAAAGAAGACTGGAATGAATCTGGCCAAGGAACTTGACTGTGGAAGAGATACTGCTAGAAAGAAGTTTGCAAAGCGATAGCTGAAAGTTAGTGCAGCCATAGGGCAGACGCGGAAGGTGGTGAGTTCCCAAGGGAAGCAGAACAGGGACGTCATTGAGGGGGAACAAGATCCGCAGCATCACACGCTGCACGCATACTTTTGACATGTGCTTGCAAACCGTCACCTATGGAGATTGTCGACTTAAGCGCTCGCAAAGAGGAGGAGCCTCAGACAGCTAGTGCTGATGGATTTGTTAGGAATCTGTGGCATGTCATAGAATCTGCCCGAGGGATGGAACACACAGAAGACAACAGAAGTCGAGGGCCATCAGGGGATCCCACAATGAACTCAAGGACTGTGGTGGACATAATGAAAGGTGTTCCAGAGTGTATCCCAAGGCCAGGGTTGTCTTGTCTGACATGTTCCTAAGGTTTGGTGTCGTATAGGACGTCTAATGTTGCGTGTCGTATAAGACAAAGTGTCGGACAGTCGTCGCATCTCATCGCATAAGGGTAAAATATTTTACCCCATAGTAACTTGATTTAGGCTACGTGGCAGGCTTTAAAAATTGATGTAGAAATCCAGAACCACATCAACAGGGCGACTACGGGTGGAAGCACATGTAGGTCAAGCTAGGGCGACTATAGGTGGAGGCACAAGCGGGTGGATGAAACGGCAACCGTAGGTGAAGGGCGAGTACTAAGGTGGCGACTGCAGGTGGTGAAGGGGCGACCGCGGGTGAAAAGCAACCATGGATGGGTGAAAAGGTGACCGCGGATGAAGGGGCGAGTACATGTGGCAATCGAGGGTAAAAGGGGGAATGTTTGTAGGCAACCGCGGATGAAGGGGCGAATGCTTGTGGGCGACCTCGGGTGAATGGGCAAGTGCATGTGTGTGACTGCACAGGTACAAGTGAAAGGACAATTGTAGGAGAAAAAATCCAATCTCTTTCAAATCCAATCTTCTTCAAATTCAATCGCTTTTGAAAAGGCAAAAATTGCAAAAACTAGGTTTAAGTATTATTTGTTTATGATGAGTCTTTGCAAATTGCAAATAATTTAAAGGAAGCATTTACTTAAATCTTTATCCCTTAATTTTATTTGAAATATCAAAGTGAAAAAAAATAAATGATTACAAAGGTTCTTTAAGAATTGCAAAATATAAAAATCCTTATCTAACTCTTCATTTTTTATTTTCTATTTTTAAAATCAACACGACAAATAAAATGTAATTTGGAGGAGCCGAGGAATCTTAGAAAATTGCAAAAATTAAAGTTTAGAATTTTTAACTTAATTCTCCTTCCTTTATGTTGAATTTTGAAATCAATGTGACAAATAATACTTGAATAGAATGAGTTAGTGAGAATTGCAAAAAATAAATGAGAAGTCTTTCATTTTAATCTCCATCTATTATTTTGTTTTTACAAAATTAAATTGAATATACTTCATAATAAGAAGGAGATTAGGAAAATTGCAAGAAATAAAAAAGAATTTTTTTAATTTAAAGATCTATCCTTTATTTTTATTTATTTTTAATTCAATGCCACAAACAACACATGAGAAAGATGTTATTTTGTAAATTGCAAACATAATTGGGTATATTCTTTTTTAATCTCTCCCATGTAAATTTAAAAAAAAATCAATATGAAAAATAATACATAAATAGGATCATTTATTGAGTATTGTAAAAAATAAATGGAGGAGTTCTCAAGTTCTTACTAAAATCTCTTTCTTTTATATTATCTTTAAAATCAACATGACAAATTATTCAAAATTAAAAAGACTCTTTTGAAATTACAAAAAATAAATAGAGACTTTCTTAATTAACTTGCTACCATTTGTTTTTATTTTGAAATCAATGTAACTAATAATCAAAGTGACAAATAATTTGTTATTAAGAAGAACTTTGAAAATTGTTGGGACTCGATTTTTGGACTTTGAACACTTTTAACTTTAAATTTTTGCACTACAAAGTTTTGAGCTTTAAATATTTATAGTGGAAAATTGAATTGAGAATCTAGCAAAAAAACAAATTTAAAGAACTTAATTTTTATTATTAAAAAAATTATTAAATAGAAGTGGGTATAAGATAGAAGGAAAATAAAAAATAGGAATATCTTTTATGTGGAATTAAAAAGTACTAATTGCAATTGTGAGATTGCTCTAGCAAAAAAACTAAACCATATGGGACTTTTTTTTTGAAAAATTGTAAAAATTGCATTCAAAAATGAATCCTACAAGTTATTTTTTCAGGAAGATGCTCTAAGTGTCCAAAAAACAAGATTGTCCATAGCTTTCTCATAAAAATCCAAATGAAATGAATAAAATCTTTTTAGACAGACAAAAATATAATCTATAAGAAAGAAATTTGTTAAAAAAAAAGAATTTCAAATTTTTTTTTATTGCCCCACGAAAGCTGTTTTGAGCTTATTTGGTCATAATTTTTTTTCCCAAGCAGCAATTGAAAACAAAACTTATATTCCCTCAAAGCTTAGCAATTTTTCTATCTTCCAAAAAAAGTTTAAAAAAATTACGACAAAAATTCAGCCCGTACTCCCGTAGGTACCTGTCCAAAATCCCATTTGTCCCCCAGCCAAAGGGACAATGGCGGCAACAATGGTCCTTTAGGGGTTAATAATAAATAAAAAGGTGGAGATTTAAGTAAGAACTATTCCATAAGATTATTTTTTATCATAAATTATTTTTATTATGATTTTATAAATAAAAAGCAAAGAATGGAGATTTAAACAAGAACTTCTTTATTAATTTTTAGAAATTTTCAAAGATTCATCCTTTTCAAGCATTATTTGTCATATTGATTTAATAATTAAAAATGAAGCTTAGAGATTGAAATAAGAAACATCCTATTTATTTTTTGCAATTTTCTAAGATTCTTTCTATTATTGAATTATTTGTCACTTTAATTCTATAAGTAAAAGTAATAGGTAGACCTTTAAATAAGAATTCTTCTATATATTTTTTGGAATTTATAAAGACTCATTCTATTCAAGTTTTGTTTGTTATATTGATTTAATAACAAAAGCTATTATGTAGAGATTTAAGTAAGATTTTTCCATATTAAATTACTGAATTCTTGTAATCCTCAAATTAAGAATCCTCCTAACTTTGAATGACTTGTCATATTGATTTGAAAACAAAATATATAAAGGGTGGAAATTTCAGAACTTCCCCATTTATTTTTTTCAAATTTCAAAAATCATCCTACTCATGCAATATTTGCCATGTTGATCTAAAATTAGAAAATAAAGGGTGGACATTTAAGTATGAACTTTAATCATTATTTATTTTTATAAGTCTCCAAGGCTCTTTATCATACATTATTTTTCAATTTAATTTTATAAATGAAATAAAAAACAAAGATTTGCATAAGAATTTTTCAGTTGGTGTTTGAGAGCATTAGTTATGCCACCGTAAGCCAAAAACGGTAGTCAATGAGTAGCACAAAAATCACAAAAGATCAAAACTAAATTTTTAAATTTTTTTTCTTCAAATATTGTATTTTTGTCTATATACATGTGAAGTTTTGGTTCATTCTATTTGCATTAGTAATGAGAAAATTATGGACAATCTTGTTTTTTGGGCAAACAAAGAAGCTTCTTGAAAAAATAACATACTAGATTGCATTTTTGATTGCATTTTTCACAATTTCCATATATTTTTTTTTTTATCAAGGTTTAGTTTGCTTCCTAGAACAATTGCCCCACTGAAATTATTGTGTTTCAATTCTATCTTAGAGCTATCAACAATTTTATTATTTTGTTCAATCTTAGACCTACTTCTACTTAACAAGTTTTTAACCCCTGAAGGCCCAAGTGTCCCTTTGGGGGACACTTGGATCTTCGGGCAAGCTTGTTCAAACTTCATATTCGATGTGATTTTTTCAAACTTTTTTTAAGCGTGTAGTTTCTCATAAGCTTCGCATGGATACAAATTTTGTCAAAATCTGACTTATTCTCAATAAGTTATGAACATTTGAAAAAAAATTTAGTTTGTTCTACTGTTGCCCCTTAGCAATCTGCCTTTGACTCCCGAGGGGCAGCAAAGGTGGCAAGAGAGGAGAATTAGGCTATTGTTGTGCCTATTGGGAGGTCACATTAGGCTTTAGAAGCTTCTAAAAGTTAGATGATTTTGAGGTTTTCTATTATTTTTCTTCTTACTTCTCAAGTATCAGTCCATCTTTGAATCCTCTGTTCAGATTTCCTATATCTAAAAATATGTGATGGGAAAATTGATTTGAAAACTTCCTCGTGTATTGTCAATTCTTGGGACATTTTGGCAAATATTAATTTTTTTGAATGTCTTACTTGTCTTGGATTGCCTTGAAAACTGCCTTGTCTATGTATTTCCATAAGGAAAATTTTTAGATTCAAGGTTTGTAGTGGAAAAAATTTTAGCAAACGGTGGTCAAAGGCATTTGAACTTTTTAGGCATAGTAGAAAAAAAAAAAAAAGACTTTGAATGCAAATATCTTGCAATTTGTACGGTCAAACCTCACAAAAATTTTACCACATATTCTCATACAAGTGAACTACAAGATCCTATGTTTACATTCCCAAAAAATCAAATTTTCAAACTTTTTTTGATGAATGCTCTAGAAATGGCAATTTTGTGTGGTTTTTGAGTTAGAAAAGGCCTTGGGTCTTTAGGGGTTAAAGAATGAAAACCAAGTGTACTTTTTTGGGAATTTTTTTGAGACTTTCACTTCAATTTTTTCAGTAAAAAATATTTTTTAATCCAAAGTTTATAGCGCAAGATTTTTCTACAAATGGCAGTCAAAGTCAGCTGTAATTGCAGGCCAAAGTTTAGAATTATTTTTTCCAACTTTGGATGCTATTATTTTCCAATCCGTATGGTCAAACTTCATGAAATTTTTACCACATGATCTTAGACAAATGAAGTATAAGATTTTACAATTACATTTTGAAAAAAAATATTTTTTTATGTATTTTTATAAATGCAGTAGAAGTGGCAATTTTAAATTACAATACAAGAGGTCGCCCCTACAAGAGGTCGCCTCTAGAAGAGGTCGCCCTACCCGTAGTTGCCCTAAATCCGCAGTTGCTTGTCCTCATCAAACTCGCATGCGCCCTTGATTGTGCCAAGCGGATGCCACATGGCGTCCAGGTGGCGTAGGTCAAAGGGTGATAACTTTTAGGAAAGTCAAAGGTAATTTTGACCTTACTGCACGTCGTGAGGGGTCTAGTTGTCGCGCCCATCGCGATGTCAAGGAAGAAAACCCTGCCGAGGGCTGGAAAACTCAAACAAGAGCACTGGTTGCCAATCATCTAGGTACCCTACGTTGATCCAGGAGACTCCAGGGGGTACTGCGGAAGGGTACCCGCGGCTTATTCTTGGTGGAGACCTCACGGAGAGGGATGCTGGCAGACTTGAATCGGGGATTCACTCGAAAGATGCCCCGACAATAGTCTGCTCAAACCGTGATCAGGGGAGTAGGGCGGGCACAGAGGCTTTGAGGGATCCTCTGATCGTCTAGGAAATGGAGGTCATTATGGCAGAGGTTGATCAGGCAGCAGGCAAAGTAACTGATGGACATGTAGTACGGGTAGCAACTTCTACATTGGAGGATATCACGACGGTCCCTTTCGCGAGGGCCCTTGCCAATGGACATTACGGTAGACAAACAAGATGACACCCTTGTTGACTAAGTGCCCATGAATCCTAGATTGAGAGGGAGGAGGTGTCATAGCATAAGAAAGTAAAATCCCTCCACTAGGCGTTTTAACATGTTTAAAACGCCTTTAGGATGACTCGTGTATCGTTTCCACAGAGATCTAGTTTGTACTTCTATAGTGATGACCGGAACATGATGCAAAAATCACAACAACCACAAGTGAACCAGATTCTAGAACGGAAAGCTTAAAATATCTAAGCGATTGCTTTCCATCTAGTTGGACTACCCCACTTTAGTCCTAATCTGCTCAATAACAACAGGGAAGTGTCTAAATAATGTACCACTTCCTTTTTCACTGATATAACTCTGACCCTAGGACTCAGAAACTGGAACCCGGAAGGAGTGTCGTTATCCTATGCCTCTTCCAAATTCTGCTTTTAGATCCTCAAACTTAGTAACCGGTTTAGAAGTTTAGCCTCTATAGCAGAGGGTTTTGCATGTTGCAATTAAAGAAGGCTGCGTGAATTCCTACCCTTCAATGTTTAGAGTGACAGAAGTTCCTCTAAAAAGAAGAAAAATAACAAAAGACAAAAAGAAATGGGACTTTAGTTTCTCCTCACAACTAATCTAGAAGCTTAATCTGGATCAGTAGGTCACTCAAGAAACCCCTCCGTCCTCACACTACTACAATGACAGATTTTTCCGACCCAAGTTCCTAGCCAGAGATGCTACTCTCGGAAACCGGATACATAAAACATCTAGGGGCACTCATCTTCTTCCAAAACCTGCAAACACAGCTACCTGCACAAAGTAATGGTTCTAGCATTACCGACGTACCAACCTAGTGTCAAGACTTTTTAGACCAACACTTAGGATGTGGAAATCAGAATACTTTGCAATGAAAAATGAAAAGAACATAACTGTAAGATAATATTATCCTATCAAGCCCGGGATTGAAACTAACTTCAACCCCCTAAATACCAAACACATGGGCATTCAAAAGGCCCCATGAGAATCCTAACTACAGACCAATGAATGACACGCGTCATTCCCTCAATCTCAAAATCCTAATTTCCTATGTTGACTTCCTAACAGCCAACCCTTTCCTCAAAAAGTGGATCTTAAATCTAGAAAAACCGGATCCAGCTGTCCAAGTGTACATAATTGAAAAGCAACTAGAAAGATGCTTTCTTTCTACCAAAAGCTAAAGTCCCACTAACTCCCTAAATCTGCTCCTACAAACTTTTTACCTACTTCTTCTTTTGCCGCTTGGATGGCGTTGGAGCTGTCTTGACCACACCTTTCCTTGCTGGCCGTTGTCGACTACCAATAGACTTAGTCACTTTCTCCATGAGTTCCCTCAACTCAAACAAGGTACGCTCCATCTTCTCATGATAGGACACCAAGACTGAAAGAACCTTGGATTCCATCTGAGATCCCTCTTTGAGAATCCCGGCCTCAAAAAGTTTGGCTTTGTTAATTACCTCACCCGGGTTCCCAATAAACTTCTGTTTCCTATTAAGGGTGTCTAAGGTTTCAACCAAGAGCTGTCTACCTTCACTCTCAGACTTTCTCCCTAACTCCTTTTTTAGATCCTTTATTTAACCGGTTAGGCTCGTTATCCATTTTTCAGACTTCCGGGGCACCTCCTTATCATTCATTATTTTCTCTCGGATGCCCTTCAGTTCACTTATAACCACCCCAAGAGGGTCAGTTGACTTTGACCAAACCGGATCCTTACTAGTCCCTTCTCTAGCTACTCCCTTGCCTTTCTTTTGGGGTTCCTCCGGTTCCTCTTCCGGTTTTGACTCATCTACTGATGCTTCTTTTTTCTCTCTCGATTCCGGACTAATGTCATACTATAACATTACATCCGCAAACTTGTACTTGGTTACCTCCTTTCTTCTCAGTAACTCATTGTGTTCATAGAGGTGGAAGAGAAAGGGAGAGAGACCGGAAGGTCTGGACTTGCCTACTATTGAGACCATTTTGCCCACAACTTCCTTCAATACTAAACCCCAATTCACTTTCCTCTCTCCGGTCAGCGCACCAAAAATGGTATTTGCTACGGTAATGGTGGCTCGGGTAGGATGCTCTGGATTTAAAATTGGAACTAGAAACTCCAAAACTCTCCTATGCCTCAAGTTTGAGCAATCTGCCACTGCATATCCATCCTTGGGGTTGACAAGGTTGCAGAACTTACCATTATCAAACTCGTCTGTCCGTCTAGCCATTCCTTCCCCTTCCTTGGGAAAGTTATACACCTCTCTATACATCTCCAGAGTCCATGCGGCTGGATGCGCCTGGATTGTGTGATGCCACTCGCTTGACTGTTTTGTGAGTAGCTCCCCCAAGATCACCTCGTTCTTCAGGTTCCAGGACTTCTGCATGAAGCCGTCGCATCCCAGCCCCATCAAGTCCTCGCGCAAGAGCGCCTTCTCCTTGGCATTCTTTGGCAATCCAGGCGTTACGGATCGGAGTTTGAGTGAGGGCAACTCTTCACTCACCTCAGCCTTCACTATGGCTCTGAGCAACTACTTAGAGCACTACAAGAAAACAGTGTCCGAATTGACATGTCTTAATTGACTAAAATGTCTGAATTGACAAAATCTTGTCAAAAAAATGTCCGAATTGACAAAAAATTGACAAAATAATGTCCAAATTGACAAAAAATTGACAAAAAAATGTCCGAATTGACATTGCTGCCTTGTAGTGGAGCAAATAACAATTTCTCTACTGCTCCTTGCCCTAAACAGTTGCATCCCACTACTATTTTTTCTCACAGAGCTAGGCAGTCTCATAGCCGCTTAGCAGGAACCGGAATCTCAAAGCTCACACACCTCTTAGCTCTCAATGCCACACTTCCTTGAAAATACTCACTCACAATCGGAAAGCACCAAAATGAGAAGATAGAACGAGGATGCTTCTACAGGACCCCTTCCTCTCCGTCAACCATCCAGTTTCCCTACCGTTGAAAATGACCGTTTCCAAGTTCATCGGGAAATAGTTCCCGTTCAACGACTCTCGTATCACTACAAGGGAGCAATGTCAATTCGGACATTTTTTTGTCAATTTTTTGTTAATTCAGACATTTTTTTGATAGGATTCTGTCAATTCAGACATTTTAGTCAATTAGGACGTGTCAATTCGGACACTGTTTTCTTGTAGTGTATGTTCCTGGTAAAGATCGTTAGTTCCCAATTTTTGTTTCCAATATCGGTTCAATCGATCCTAAATCCCTGGAATCCCGGTAGTGATCCTACATAGGTTTCCAATTTCTGGTACAAGACAGAAACAATTAAGATCTGTCTTAGCCATTTTATCTCATTTAAGAGATACTATAGTTGCTAATCTAAGAATCTACTAAACTTTGTATTTCTACCCATAAAACAACAAAAAAAATAGGGAAATAAAATGTCTTTAACCTAATTCTATTACAAAATAATAGAATTTGGCATTCCAGGCTCCCACAAGAGGGTTGTGGATATTGCTTCTAAAGCCTCCAGTATTGCAATGGAGGTATCAAGGGAAGTGGCTCCTGGAAACGGTGAGGGAATTAACAAAGAAGTGCTGGAGGCCATACCCTATGAGGCTGCAGACATATTGAAATTCTATATTGTGGATGCGATCAAATCAATTGTTGAATCATCGAGTAACAATGTAATTGCATTGGGAATCATCAACCCTCTGCATTCTCCTAAAATTCAAAAGAAGAAAAAACATATGCAAGCCATAAGGTGAGCACACTGATTCTTGTACAAAGCCTTCTTTAACTGGGCATTTCAGAATGGGTTGCATGCAGGACTAGAAGGAGGGGATCCAATGGATCAATTTGGTGATGAGGAAGGGCAAGCAAGCAACAACAACAAGGAAATGGGGAAGGGGCCAATTAGCGGCGACGATGGTAGGGAAGAGCAAAATTGCGGCGACGAGAGGGGGAAAAGGCCAATAA
This sequence comes from Neckera pumila, assembly GCA_963969595.1. Lineage (NCBI taxonomy): Eukaryota > Viridiplantae > Streptophyta > Bryopsida > Hypnales > Neckeraceae > Neckera > Neckera pumila. Next base: position 8,156,778 of record OZ018418.1, read on the forward strand.
TCCACTATAAGATAGGAAATTGGCAACGAGATAGTAATGAGGCAAAGAACGCGTTGAAGAACGTCGAGAAGAGCAGAAAAGGGTCTTCTCGGAAATACCTCCAACCTCGGCGTCCAGGTTAGAAGCCAACCGTTTTTGATAATGGTTATACTTGAGAACGGATACTTAATTGGACTCTAATATGCTGTTTCTTGGATTTTCAGCAGGTTGTCAAGTCACCAAAGTCTCTCGTGAAGAGGTGCCAAAGTCGTTGAAAAAGGTAGAACCGCGGCCATATTTTGTGATCTTTGACCTGAATGGAGTTCTAATTCATAAGACAGTCAATGATCATGGTAGACATCGCTATGCCGTGCGACCAAAGTGTGGAGGCTTCCTAGACTAGTTGCATAGGACTGTTAATCTTGCTTTCTGGAGTTGTATGACAAAACAGAAGGTGACGTTCACTTTGAACCAGATACTGTCCTCGGTAGTTGTGAAGTCAAAGGATGTGCCTGTTCTCACGCAGGAAGACTATACACTCTCGTCTTATAGAGACTGACATTGTCCTAATAGGCCCTACTTTCTAAAGGATCTGTCACGCTTTACCCATAAGCTGAATTTGCGGACACAGGAAAATATTCTCCTCATGGATGACAACCCATTAAAGAACCTCCAGAACAACTGTCATAGCACCATTTTTTCCAACACTTGGGATGGTGACATGAGAGATGATTACTTGTTGGGGAAGCTGTTTCCTTGGCTTGACAAACTTTTCAAGTCACAAAAAGCTGTCCCAGCGTATATTAAAGACCACCCACTTCCTTGTGGTCAGGATCCGTCAATCCCGTTTACCAGACCGGGGTGTGACATATTGAAGGGTGGAACTTAGATCTGGTTATTCTTCTGCTTGGGACTCCATTTGGAGATGTTACAATCTCCTTCTGGCATACTTCAGTACTTATTGTTTAATAGTCTTGAACTCAATGCAAATATTGTAAATGTACTTTCTAAATGCTTGACATTCCCATTTTGTAAAGGTCATTCAAAATTTTACTCATTTTGTAAGCCACATTGTAAATGTTATAGTAAAGTTATATGCAAAATCCATTTGTAAGTTAGAGTTATGCTTTCAATCGGATACCTTTGACCTCCATAATTATCCTTGTGCGTAAATATACTAAGATGTGTTTGTATACTCTGCAAGTTCATTCCTATTGTGAAATCTCACGATGGACTGTAGGGGCGCTTTTAACTAACAAGTATTGTCATACTCATTGTTCACAACGTCAGTCTCTTATTGTTTTTTCCAACCGCATATCATGTTACTGGCAAAATGAAATTGTATTTAACTCTGAGTTATTTTATTTTTATTTTTTTGAAACAACTGACAAATCATTGCATTAAGAAAGGTAAGCAAGAATGCAGCCATGACATATGACATTAAGAAATTAGAGCAAAGTAAAGAGCAAAATGAAGAGAAAGCACTACAAGGGAGCAGTGTCAATTCGGACATTTTTTTGTCAATTTTTTGTGAATTTGGACATTATTTTGTCAATTTTCTGTCAATTCGGACATTTTTTTGACAAGATTATGTCAATTTGGACATTTTAGTCAATTAGGACGTGTCAATTCGGACACTGTTTTCTTGTAGTGAAGGAGCAAAGGGAAACATGAAGACTAAGTGAAGGAGCAGAGTGGGGGACCTTCTACACTCCAGCAGTCTCCATTATGTCTAAAGACGATGGTAAGGTCCCATCACGTCTAGCAAAGATGGGGGAATGCAGCGAAGCGATATCTTTAGTAGATTTTACTAGTGTGGGCCTCATAATGTTTAGCTGCTTAGTTCAATCACGAGATTGCACGATCTTCCCTCTTGACGTTCAAGGAATTTAATGCATCACCATGTACATGTCCAATAGTACAAACAGTTGAGGGTCTTCCGTCCCCATAATGTCCCTCGTTTTGGTTTATATAATAGGGGATGATAGTTGTGATTATGCTTCTGTAGTTTGTTGGGTGTGTTCTTCCTATTATCATATGCTGAAGTCCTGATTTGAATTTGTTTACGTAATCTTGTCTCTATGGCTTGATCGGCAGATCTCACGGTCTTGTGCCTTTGCCTCTATTGCATACTCTGAACTTTGCAATTTTGTCGCTCCAATGAAATGCAGATCCTCCTTTCTGTGGTATTTTGGATCTGTTAGTAATTAAGCCTATTTCCACTTTCTGTGTTTGACAAGAATCATTTACTTGCATGCCTCACTAGTCTTGCATTTTTGGATTGCAGTCACATTCTACACATATTGTTAACTTTCTTAAGCTCATCTGCAAATGAGATATTCACTTGCTTTTCTCTTTTCTAATCCGCCAGTTCTATTTGGTCCCCGGTTCTATAGTAATGATTGTGATAATTCACGATCATTCGACGTCCTCTTTTGTCTTTACATCATTTCTGTATGCTGAGATGTACTTGGTCTTTGCAGAAGGCGGTGTTCTTTGTATTGACTGGGGATCTCTGCGTTAAGGGCGGTGTAGAGGATCTTCTATAGAATATACAAATACGGGTTGGCTTCCATGGTCTTCTCCGATATCTCGTTGAAAAAACTCACTGTGGCTTGTGGGCGGCAATGCAACCTTTGACATTGGCCGTTCTTCTTCGACGTATTCTATTGCTGGAGATCCTTTCAAGGTTCCTTTTTCTTGCAGGATCCGACAATCCATGCAAGAACCAACTGTATTCGTGTCGTCATGCACTACTAAAGACTCTTTCAATTAATCCTCGGATGCGCAGGGTACTCTGGAATGACATTGTTGTAATGCTTGTTCTTGATCCTCTGAATTGGGCACGTTTGCATTTACTTCAACCAGCATTGCATGTGAGGGATGATGTAGATACTTCAGATTAGCAATGTCCGCATATTATAGGACCGCAGTTTGATTGGGCCCAAAAATAAACATAGGTTCACATGGAACTAGTGGCACTTATTTGATTGGCACCCATTTGATTTGAATGGCACGTATTTGTTGCATCTAAATGATTATAAAGTCCTTTTTGTTCGTTATCTCTTTGGTTGTGCAGACTCATGGCTTGGCTGTTTTAAATTGTGTTTCATGTAGTGGGTTCGCCCCATTTGTTTCACCAAAAAGAAAAAAATGATTATGAAGTGGTGAATCCACCTTCTGTATTTGATTCTTATTACAACTTACCAAATGTCTGTAACTGCATGACTATTTTGCCTCATCACTTTTTTCTTCTTGGGTAATGCTCTGCAAAATATGTCGTGACATCTCTCGATCTGTAATGTTGCATATTTAAAGCCAACTCTAAATCCGAAGGCACTCCTTACAGTAAATATGGGAGTAGATGTTGACATCATCCCAAATTCATCAATTTGTTCCAATACTTTAAATCCAAAAGGGATATAATTCCATTGCATCAAGAATCTCTCGATGACTCAGCACCCTAAGGCAGTATAGGCCTCCATAGAAAGGCATTGCGGCCTCAATTTACATAAGATCAAGATATCCTACAATGGAGAAAACCTTCACAAAGTCTAGAATTCCCGCTAAAGTCCAAAAGTAGTTAAATGTGGCAAACACCTGTGATAGGTTTGATCTAGCTATTAGATGATAGAGATCATGTCACGCAATATCTATTTGACTATATTGTCAAGATTTGGTTTGGAATGTAAGTTTCCTGCTCTTTTAATTCTAATCTCTAGAGAACCAAGAATCCCAATTGTGCATCAAGTCTTTTTCATGCAGTTTTAGTACATGCTACAGGGACTTTCTTTGACAAATTTGATTTATTTCTTACCAACATGTGCAAATTTTGTCATTGCCTATAGTGCTTTAGAATTTTGGGTCTAGAGGTAGCCATGTGCAATTTTAAGAGAGTTGAAAACGTAGCTATGTGGCAATTGCCTCCTTGAACAAAGGCACAAATCAATATCCATTTCATAAAAGCTTCGGATTACAGACTAACATGTTTGAAATTTGAATGACATTTTGTGGTGGTGATTTGCTTGGTTGTAGTCGTTGCTAGAGCGATTTGTAATTGACACAAGGCTGCTTACGGCCCTAACACGGTTGAGGCTTGTGGACTCCAGCGATAGAGCATGGAAAATATGCAGCCAAATGTACTCAAGTGGTGGGGTTGCATTTCATTGCAAGTACTGATGGGTGTTCTTCCAAGAGCATTTGATGGAAGAAGGCGATGTGTGTCTGTTTCAGCTCAAAAGCAAAGACGCATGCATCATGTCCATGTGTATTTTTTGACATTGCTCATGCTGGATGGTTTACAGGAAATCAATGCTTTAGAGGGTGTCCTAGTGAGTGCAAATTTTATATTGTGAATTATGGTGTGCAGCAAGTGGTTTTTTTGTTGACAACGACAGACCAAAGCGTCTCATGTATAAAATGTACCAGTATGAACATCTGATATTCTGATGTTCAAAACTTCTCTGTTGTTATTATTTGTGAATAGGAAAAAGCATAAAAAGTAGAAATAATTATTTCAGAAAGCAAAGGTGTGGATTGTGGAAAAGGCCCCTCTTGATCTATACACCTATCAATTGCATGCCCATATTCTGCATTTCACTACGGAGGTGGACCAACTTTTGTTCTATATAAAGACCACAGCAGGAATGAATGAGTAGGATACGGAATGCCATGCCTAAAAAGGGGCTGGGCCAGCATAAAAATGCATTTAAAAGAATAGAAGATGACGCAAATTGTGTCAAAAGTGACACAGTGTTGACAAATTTTTGTCAATAAAGTGGCCAAATTGAGACGTTTCCACTGACAAAGCTATTGACAAATTTTTGTTAATTTTTTGTCAGTTGGGACAGAAAAATCCTTGTCACTACAAGAAAATAGTGTCCGAATTGACACGTCCTAATTGACTAAAATGTCCGAATTGACAGAATCCTGTCAAAAAAATGTCCGAATTGACAAAAAATTGACAAAATAATGTCTGAATTGACAAAAAAATGACAAAAAAATGTTCGAATTGACAAAAAGTTGACAAAAAAATGTTCGAATTGACATTGCTCCCTTGTAGTGTGTAGTGCCAATTGCAGTCTGAGACTTCCCATTTAAATGCCATCCTCCAAAGGGATGGATCCCAAGATCAAATGCACGGCATATGGGGGAAGAGCCAAAGCTTGCAAAATGCAAATGAGGAAGAAATTGCTCAAATCTTGACGGCCATGCAAAAGACAGCAAAAGCTTCCTTGCAATTATTCTCTACGGAATAGACAACGCTTCAATTGCCTGGCAATAGCAAATGGGGATTTCAAAAGCACCAAACGGACTAGATGAGAGCAAACTACAGCCGACGGCAAGCTTTGCAGCACCTACTACGCTTAACAACAAAAAGGGCAAACTAACCACCTACCAGGTACTAAGTATCTCTACAACCAATCTCTTTCACATGTTGGTCTGTTGGTTTCTAAGTGCCTAAACCATGTATATGGTTATTGTCACAACCAAATTTTTTGGTTCTTTCTTGCTTACCTAGAATTTGGAACGGAAACTAGTAATTAGAATTCGGATCCTACTAAGAGGCAGGAGAAGACTGGAGATAAACAAAGCTAATGCAGTAAGGGGTCAACTAGATCTAATCTGGTCAGAGTATTTGTACTCAGGAGCGGAATAATATTTGGAATTCATATAGGATCACATTAAGGTTGAACCGGATTGCTAAGGACTGGACCAGAAGAGGTCATAATGACCAGTCGAGGTCCTGGGACTATATAAAGGTTGGTCTTTCCAGTTGCATTCCTTTACTTCCCTCAAATTCTGGAGCTACCGTTGAGCGCTTTTCCGCCTATTTCTGCACCAGAGCTGTTGTGTGTGTGTCTTAAGTGCAAGCGTGAAGAGTGTGTGTTAGAGTTTGAGATTGTGTGTGTTGCAGGATTAGATTTCCGCGCTTGCGAGGTTTGTTGTTTTCCGATTGAGATCGAACGAGAGACAGTGAGGATCGGGACGTGCGGCTAGGAGAGGGTGAGGTAGCGCCAAAAAGGATCCAGCTAGTCAAGTCCGTGTCCATGCCTCGGCTTTGCAAGGATATACCGGGAGTGCCCAATTCCTCCACAGCCGAGGTTAAGCTCCGGAAGGTGGTTCTGATCATCCCTTCCAAGAAGGCAGAGCAGACCCAGCTCATAGAGGACCTCAACACGATGGGTTGTTTAGGGTTGATGGATAAATGCTGGGGATTTAGAAAGGAACGAGTGGTGAGAGAGATACAGGAAAAATTATCAAATCAGTTTGACAATACTGTCCGGAGGCATCCGACCCATTGGACGAAAGAGAGGTGGAGAGAGGTCTACAACTTACGGTCAGGTGGTTTAGGGATGGCGAGCCGGAAGGACAAGTTCTACCACGAAAAGTTTCAGGGAGCAGTGAACCCAAAAGATGGTTACGCGGTCAAGGATTGTGAAAATGACCAACATCGCCACCTTCTTTAGTTCTTGATTTTGATCCTCCACTCGGAGAAACCAACAAGGGTAATGATAACCCTCAACAACATTATTTTTGGAGCCCTGAGCGGGGATAGGAAAGTGGACTGGGCCCGAATCTTTTACGTTCTGGTGTCTTAGCTTGTTACTAGAGTTGGAAGAAGTAGGGCCATTCCCTTGTGTCCCTACCTCTTTCACCTCTACCAGCACAACTTTATTGAAATAGAGGAGAAGACATGGAGGACTCAAAAAACTCTCCTAAAATACGGGGAAACAGAGACAGATGAGGAACCCAAGGAGGGATCCGGATCCGAGCTAGAGACGGAAGAAGAAGATGAGGAGGATCGCCTCAGATGGAGCAAGCAACTAAAGACGACGCCTCCTTGTGGAAGAGGAACACCTCCTGGCAGGAGGTCTACTCCGAATAAGGGATCGGAAGTAGAGAAGACGGAACCGAAGGAAGCGGATTACAATGATCCGTTCAATCAGTTGATCGGCATCCTCTACAAAATACAAGCGGATTGGAAGGTCAAGAGAAGGACCCTCTCCAGGATCGAAGATCTAGTGGATGCGCCTATAGACAGCAAGCTACCAGAGAAGGTGGCATTATGCATCGCCAATCCGGCCGAACACAAGAAGCAAGAGGCAAAGATTTGTCGACTTCAGGAGGATATCAACACATTGAAAGCAGAGATGTTTGCCTTCAAGGAAGATAAGGCCGCTGTTTGAGAGATGGTGGAAGTGACGCGGAAGGTAGCGGAAATGATGAAGGCCACTTTTGGAGAACCTGGATCCTTTGTCGCCAAGGGAAAACTATTTGACGAGGGAATACTTGAGGAGAAGAAACTATCTGCTACCCAGATGGTTCGAATCTTGACCAACTTTTCCAAGCAGGTGGAAAAGGCAATGGTGGAGGCACGAGAGGCAGCGAACCGGATGGAGGTGAGACACCAAAAGCTAATCGGATCAATGTACTCCAAGGATATCCATCTTCTGAATCTCTCGATGCCTGAGTCATTTTTGAGTGGGGTTAAGGATCAAACTTCCCAAATTGAAGAAGAGTGAACGAGGACCTGCAGCTGACACGACCATTCATCTGGATTCATTGCCAGGGTCGGATCTTCCGGATCCGGAAGCTAAGGGTGGAGCCAGAATTTGCAGGAAGTCTTCAACTAGTTACCAACGGAATCCAAAAGTCCTACACTAGGTTAGGGGGGTGCAAAGTAGGTAGGAATTATTTTTGTTAGGGATAGGATGGACCAGAACGGATGATGATCCAATCTGACAGGCTAGGATCAAACCAAAAGTTTCGCACGGGATTTTTGGGGGCCTTTTTGCCTTTGTAAATTGATTGTATATAAAGCCAGTTCCTGCCAAGGAGCTAGGAGTCTTTTCGCCTGAATTTTGCTTGTCTTTTCTATTGGCTTCTCATTGTGTGTCTCTTCCAAGTGTGGCAGGATTGTATAGTGAGGAGTTAGTGTTGAAACCTGAAAATCCACTTTTACTAATTTAAAATATAAATGAAGGAATAATATTCTTCTTAGCAGTAAATTTTTTCGATTTTAAGATAGTTATAGACCGTCTAATGTTTAGAACCGGAAACCGGAAGTGGACTGATCAGGAATTGATGTAAAGGCTAACCGAACGTACCGGAAACAAGGAACCGGAGTTCAATTTCGCCTAGAATGGATCAGGAAAGGGGTAACAGGAACCGGCATCCAACGGTGACCTACTTAACCCTAGGGAACTATGGGAATGTTCTAATCATTAGTGAACGGAAATCCTAAACGGGCAAGTTTAACGGGCAAAGCCTGGATTAGGGGAATCATTAAGAGCAGTTGGGATTGGCTCTCTTAAATCCCATCCGTCCAGAGACTGGTCACTTACATTTTCCTGCCCTGACTGAAAGTTGTAGCAATGTGCACCATTACTGGTTTCCGGTCTGAGCATCAGTATTGGGTTTTGAGTTGACGGACTGCAAAAGAGAGTACTTGAGGAACATTAAGCGCAAGAGAGAGGTCTGCTAGCATCCTAGCTTAGCATTAGTGTTGCACAACTGAAAGAGAGAAAGAGAGAGCCGTGAGGACCACTCTTTTTCCGATTTCCGAGAGTAGACCGGCCGCATCCTAACGGAAGGAGAGATGGCTGCAAGTCAGAGCGGGGGAGCCACCATCTCGCTCCGGTATGTGACACCACGATTGCCCAAGGACGAGAAGGAGCTGGCAAAGCTGAAAGAAGACTTGGAGCAGATGGGCTGCACTGGGTTCCTGATTCGAGCGTGGGACTTCAGAAGCGAAGCAATAGTGGCGGAATTGAGGCCTGGAGCGCCAACTCGCACCACGACCACAATCTGTGCAAAGCCCAAGCAATGGACGGCGGACATGTGGAGGAAGGTCTATCTATTTGGCCAGGAAGGCGAAGGAAGTGCATTCCGGAAACACAAGTATACGGTGAGTAAGTTCCAAAATCCAATTAGTAAGAAAGACAGGTTCTCAGTCACCGACTGTATCAATCAGAGAGAGAAGCGGTTGTTACAGTATGTCTTGGCCATTCTCAACCCGGAAAGGCCAAGCCAAGTTTCTCTAACATTAGCCAACACAATATTTGGAGCATTGTCTGGAGACCGGAAAGTAGATTCGGGAGTGGTCATCCAGGACCAAGTACTGAAAATGGTGAATAATATTGGGAAGGCCAAGCCTTCTGCCATCTATCCATTCCTGTTTCATCTGTATCATTCTGAGGGGGTGATGACAAAAGAGGAAGAGGTAGAGTATGAGGCCGCTGCTGCCCTGGTAGAGTTTGAAGTTCCGAACTTAGATCCTAAAATCAAAAATGAGGAAGAATCCTCAGATGAGGGAGATAATGAGGATGAGCAAAGCGAGTCTGAGGATGATGAGGATGAGAGTGAGGATGATGATAAGGGTGAGGAAACGAGAGGAAAGGGTCAGATAGAGAAAGAGCAGACCAAGGATACCGATCCGGTCTGGGGAGACAAGCCGCTAGAGAGAATCACCCGAGAACTGAGCAACTTCAGGAACCGGTACGCGATAGAGCGAGGGGCGCTGCAGACCATTTGCACCACACTAGGCGCCGTTCACCCAGCTCAAGCCTTAACCCGAGTAATACGGCTTACCCAAGAGAAAGAGAAGAATGAAAACAAGGAAGAATTAGCAAAGCTTTCCGGCCAAGTGGCCACTCTTAAACAGGAGTTGCGCCAGAAAACAGAAGAGGTGGAGAAGGAGAAAACATTCTCCAAGCAAACGCAAGACACCATTTCCCGAATCTAGGAATTCATCACCCATCCGGGTGAAGTTGTCAACAAGGCTAACTTGTTTGACCAACAAGTAATGGTGGAAGGACAACAGCTGCATCAGAAGCTCATACTGGCTATGGTGACTTATCACAAGAAGATGGAGTCCACACTGGAGCAGCTGCGAGAAGTGATGCGCGAGATAAACCCTCGAAGTGATCCTGCACCGAGACTGGAACCGGATCACAAACTAATTCAACAGCCAACAGTAGAGGACAAGGGTAAAGGTGAGACTTCTCACGAGAAACCAAACCTACCTGTACTAGAGGAGCACCAGGAAGCCAAGACAAGTCAGGTGCAAGAGACTGAGGGGGAGATCACTAAAGTCACCGACTCGGATCCGGAGGATGATGATTTGGAGATCACAAAGGTGACGGGACCGGATCTAGCAAAGGCACAAGGATCGGAACCGGCAACCGGACCAGGAGGGTCCATTCCAGAGGAGAGTGCCAAGGTGAAGCAGATCATTGCCCTCTCACCTTCCAAATCTTCTCCCAAGACTCCCAGAAAGAAGGTGCAGTTTGGAGATGCAGGGAAGATGACGACCCTGATGCAGTCCGTGGTGAAGACAGAAACTGGAGCCGGTCGCGGCACTTCATTCGGCTCACCAAGTAAGGGCCTAATCAGGAAACTGGCTGGAGGAGATGCAACACCTCAGAGCAAGGTAGCAAGGCCTGCTCCAGTCCCGCATAAGAGAAAGGTTCCTGAGCCACAGTTGGCCAAGAAGAAATTCACCAAGGTTCAGGAGGAGGAGGAAGAAGAAGAGGATTACGACTATGATGAAGAGGAATCCGGTTCCGACCAGGATTCTGAACCTTATTCGGATTCCGACCAGGCCTTGGCAGAGACCCGAGCGACAAAGGCGAAGGTGACCAGAGAGAAGGCCAAAGCCCGGTCCAAACAAACTGCCAGGCCGCAGACCGGAAAGAAGCCCTTGACCCGGAAGGGACCAGCAAAGGCGGAGTTTTCTCTAGTTAAGAAGATTAGAAAGTAGGTGAAGGTTCTGACAATGACTGTAGGTCTGCATGCCTAATTTTGACAAGTAGATGTGTAGGTATATTTTTAGTTTAGAAGGAGTTAGGACTCAAGTTGATTCCGGATTTTTAGGATCTAAGATCTACTTTTAGTGGGAGCTTTTTGACTATAGCTAAAGTTACCTAAATTAGACATGAAGTTACGAATGAAATGTGTCATTCCATTAGCTGTATTTAGCCTTATGTGCTTTTTGAATTTGAGATGTAGTTTAGTATTTAAAGGCGGATTTTAGGTTTGATCCGGGTAGCATTTTCCATACTTTGTATTCCCAATTTTCTGCAAATGCCGTTGGAGTTTTCCAATTTACAATTGTGAGCTGTACCTTTTAGCACTTGTCCATGTTATTGTGAAAGTAGTGAGATCGTGTAGATTTGGGTAAAGAGGAAGTGAAACCCGGATACAGAAAGTATCCGGTCCCTGGAGAGATTGCGTGTTAGACAGGATACAATAGGATTTCCTTGCGAGGATTAGAGCTGGCTTTTGTCAAGAAGCTGCTTTTGTCAAGAAGTATTATAGCTCTTCCATTTATTCTTGACGCCCCTTTTCTACCTAGGCTGTGGATTGTCTTGTAGTTTGTCATTGTAGTGATTGTTAGGAGAATCCAGACTTTCTTGCGTGACCTGCTAGCTTGCGTAGCCCATCCGGTCTAGTTGTGAGGACGGTCTCTTTCTCGTTGTTCTTGTCAAAGTTTTCTTTTCAAGTTTATATCGTGGATCTTCTGACACGTTAAAACTCGGAGGGTAGGAGTTGAGCTTCCTTCCTGAAGTCCAAAGTTGCAGATCCCTCTTGGTCCAGAGGTTAAACTCGAATTTATTACATATAGTTAATACTCTAAACCGGATATATTATCGGGAAAGGAGTTTCCAGTTTCGGATTACTAAAGCTGGATCCGATCTAGACTAGTACTTGGGGTTTGTTTTAGAATACCAATTCACTGCATTCCGACCACTTAGTAGAATTTCACCGAGATCTCTGCGGAACAATATACGAGTCACTTTAAGGTCCATTAAGGCCTTAGAGAAGGATTTTGTACTTTCTGTGCTACGACAGTTAGGAAGGCTCAAGTGGTTTTTGGGTGTGATCTCTCCCCTTGGTGTTCTTGTTTTGATCTTATGTGCAAATGAGTGGGTAGTAAAAGAGTTGGAAGTAGATTTCAGTTCCTCAGCACTTCTAAGGTTTAGGTTTTGGACGAGAAAGCCGTTGTTAGGCTAGGCGGATAGGGAGGGATTCCTTAGTCGCGCTAGAAATTCTGGATGGGAAATCTGGTTGAGTATCCAATCTCTTCAGAGATCTTGCTGCCCTAGTTGGTAAACAGAAGAACTTTAGTTGATGCTGGAACGGATGGATACACTTGTAACCGCCTAACTTTATATGGAGAGAACTTGGCGTCAAGGTCGTTGTAGTATGAGAGGGTCGTAAGGGAGGTCTTTGTGTGACTTGTGATCCAGAAAGTTATCTGGATTGCTGTGAAGGACCAAACCGGATCCGGAATAGTGTAGGAGATAGGAAAATAGGATAGTGGGTCTTCAGCCACTATAAGTCACGGAAGGAGTGGCGGGCCTACCACTCTCAAAAGCAAGCGGCGTACCTTCTAATGATGAAACAGAGGCAAAACTAAACCGGATAAAAGTAATGGTGTATGCAAGTAGACCGGAACGGATTGAGATAGAGGAGCGTCCAGGATTAGAAGGTAGAGGATCCTGGGATTGTGGTAGTTTTTTTCGGATTGGATAGCTGGACAGACCAAAAAGAAAGATAGGTCTGACCGTGGTTCTCTGTATTGTTGTGGTTTCCGATTTTAGATTGAAGACCAAAAAGAGGAATATGGATATTGACTAAACTTAGATACGTAATAAGGTTAGATACTTCACAGGATCTCGTGGGAATGATCTTTAAAGTCACTTTGTTATACTCCAGAGTGATTTTTGGGAGTATAACTAGAAAATTGCTTACCCTATGCTGCAATAGTTATAATCATTAAATGTATAAGGTAAAATCCTATGCTTTTGATGATTGTATAAAAGGCATTTTAATAGCCCTCCATGCCAAACAAAATTAATAGCTAACATCTTATTACAGTGGATGTAAGATAGCTAGAAAAATATCCAAAAAATACCCAAAAAAAAAATTAAAGATAAAAAAGTGATAATTTAGAAAAAAAATACATCTAATCCTTAAAAAAAAAAGTCTTACACAGATACCATCACATAATCTTCTAGATTCCTAGGGAATTTTAAAATTAGAACTATAGAGTGGTAGTTGTTAGATCTTAAGCAGAGACAAAATATTAAAATCCTTAAAGATAGTTCATATGATCACATCTAATGTAGAAAAAAAATTTGCAAGGCTAGCCAACTTTGTTTCCTGTTTTAGCTTGCCTAACTTCTTAGGATGATAGGGAAACATCAAGTGCAATGGGAGATCCTATACATCACCAACCTGTCAAAAGTTACTATAGCGTCATGTAGAAGTCAAATCAACTTTCTATTTTTTAGAGTAGATACTCCATAGACTGTTGTAATACAAGTCCACAGTGTGCTGAAAAAGCGGCTAGTAGCACTAGAAGAAAACTGTGTTGAATCCTCCAAAACCAATCCCACATGGTTTTGGAGGATCTAACGCAGTTTTCTTCTAGTGTAGAGATTGGCACTAACACCTTGTCAAACCATCATAATAGAAGCCCAAGGCCTTGAAAAGATGGCTGGCTTAAGAAAGAAACTTGTCCCTTGCTAGATTGTCGAACCAGTTGACATACTAAAGAGGCAACTAGTTTAAAAAGGGGCACTAGATACTAGACCGTTGCAATAATGCACAAGGGCTTAAATAATGGCTAGATTAGAAAAAACATTGTGCATCTTGGCCCCTACATCAGGGTATAAGAATGGGGAAACCGTTGTCCTTGTATGCTAGTGGCAACGTCATGTGCAAGTGCAGTTTGTGTCACAAATGGTCCATGGGTGGTAGAACCCACCTACGGTCTCACTAGTGACCATCACCATCAAGATACTATGCGTTGAAAAATATAGCTTCTTCCACTTCTTCATCTCAATCTTGCTTTGGATTCCAATTTTTTGTTTGTATTCTTCAACATCCTTGGCTTGTGCAGATCCCCATTGTTCACTATAGAGAAACATGGGAGAATATCATCTATAACCTAGTTTGGCATTTTTTCAAACAGCGGAGTGGTTTCACAGTCTTTAGGCACAAGCGCTCTTCTATCTCCCCTTGTCTTTGTTATCTTCTCTTTGTTTTTATCCCTACATGTTTTCCTTGTTTAATGTTGTTCTTCAATGTTCTATCTCTTTAAGAGTTCTTCTTTTTCAAAATCTACCCTAGCGAGACAATATACTAGTTCTCCAAACTTTCACTCTATAGGTCCAAACCGACTCCATTTGAGGAGGACAAAGGAGATAGGATAGCGTAGATGTCATTTAAGGCAGAAACAACGAGTTCCCAAGGACTTCCCCCTTAGCTCCGCCATCCTTGCCTTCTTCTTCATCTTCACAAGCCACCCCCTTGTGTGCTAGGTCGTCATCACTGACTCCAACCTCAACAGAAGAGGCGGTAGGAGACGTCCTCGTAATACTCACAATATTACCTACATCAACCGATGAACCATCTACACCAACAAAGGAGCTTCTGCTCCAACTTTCGGAAGAACTTGCATCGAAACTAGCGGCTAACACCATTGGAGATGGACTTGCAATTCCAAACAAGTTGCCCAATTCATGATGGTGACTATGTGACAAAGAGGAGCAACTGAGTCACGAGATTCCACTGGCAAGAAACCCTCTGGCTATGGATATCAGGCAACCTTGGCCAAACAGGAATTGCTCACTCTTGATTTTCTTTGAGGATCATGAGATCTTGCTGGGCCATCACCTTGTTGTGACAAGCCAATTTGCAAGTGAGAACCCCGCAATCAACACAACAATGCTAGAATGTGAGCAGAGAGCGACGAGCGTTGAGCAATGAGCAATGAGCCGTTAGAATTGAATGCTCATTGCAAATATTTTTATGAAAAATAGAGATGTCAGGGTAATTAATAGTGCTGTCAGACCCAAAATTAGTAATGTCAAAAAATAAATGTAGAAAAAAATTTCCCAAAAATTTTCCAACATTTGATTTCAAATAATCAATTTTGCAATCAAATATTATATAATTGAAGAACTAGCATTTCTTGCAATAAGAGAGATATAATCCTAGATTTGATGTCATCCATGTCATCTATGTCATCTATTCATCATCCACCTATATAATCCATTCATCATCCATCCATGTCATGCATTCATCATCCATCCAAAAAATATTTGTATTTGCACATTGTAATATATGTCTCAAAAAATTGTATTGTAATATAAGGTCTTATTTGTTAAATTGAGACATTTTGGTCATTTTGAGACTTTAAAAACCAGATGCAAAGGTCCGTTGACTCAATAGGTGTTGAACCCAAGGATAACTATAGGAGTTGCTACAACAACAATAGCAACTCTTGAACGGTTTGGCTCTTTAATTTGAATTGAACAAATGGAATCCTATCGAAAGATTTCAAAATAAGAAATGTTCTTCCAAATGATCAGCCACCAAGTACATTGAAGATGGAAAAGAGATCACATTCACATTCAGTAAGCTCAATTAAATTAAAAATTTGAATACAGAAAGAGTATGGTTGTACCTTTGCTCAGAATATCATCTGAAGTGAACAAATTATATACCGCTGAGTTATTACTTTGACTCAATGTACTAGAATGAAAGAGGCTCACTATACAAAAAGCACTCTATTTTTGTAAATCTTTTTTTTTATACTCAATTGTATATGCTATTAATAATAAAGAAGGCTCAAAAGCTGAGGACTTCAAGAACTTGAATGTCCTCCTTCCCTACACACTGCTAGTTCCTAAACAATTGCTCTTTGATGCCTCCAACACTTTTTGTTTCTCACAAGCTCTTTTGATTTCTTTGCGTCGAGAAGGATATTATGCATAGTGGCAATTGAGTGCACCATCGAAGTTCACACTTGAGACCTTCCCCTTTGGCTTAATTGAGCTCTACGGAAATTTGGAGGCGAATGAGACTTGGACTCTTGAGGAGCTAGAGTTAACAACAATATATTGGCATTGCTTATGTATGGACGACCAGATCCAGTTGATGTCGAGTTTAAAGACCGCCGCTGGTCTTGAATATACCTTTGTGTATGAATGCTGTCAATGAAAGGTAGTTGTCTGACTCCAATGGACTGTAAGGGACGTCGCTGCGAATTGTTAGGTCGAAGTAAGTGAGCTGCACCTTCTGACGCTGTTTGAATTTCGTGGGATATCACATGGTGTTGCACAGGGAACTCGGCATTATCATCCTTGGGACGAGGATGTATTGCAAGCTTCTTCGATCAAGAGGTTCAATTTCCGGTTTGTCGCACCCTTTGTCCTTGGAGCCGGCAAGAACGACCTTCCTCCAGCCAAAGATGCTCGTTTTAGCGGGGACATGGAGCAGATGGGTGTCCTAAGGGGTCCTTGACTCAGGGGACTGTCCACGACACTGCCCTCGACATCCCCTTTGGAATAGTCTATGGCCGCGGGAAACCGCATCCACTGCAGAGCGCAGCAAGTTGTGGACACTTTATGGTGCTTTCCCTTGTGATTCCCCACTCGTTGACTGTCCCAATTGGTTGATGATTTTAAACCTTCTACTTGAACTTCTATGTTTTATCCTTTGAATTGTTCTACTATTCTACTTTGATGTTAGATTTTTTACTTCTACTTTAATTTTACGTCTAGCTTTTGACTTTTAACTTTAATCTCCTACCCTTCTATTTTAACCCAAATTTTTACTTATCCTTGAAAAATTACTTCTAAACTTTTACTCTAGCTTCCTAACTTCAAAATATTACTCTAAATTTTTAACATCTTAGTTTTACTCCAGATTTCTAACTTCTAAATTAACTCTAGGTTTTTACTTTTGAAATTATTTCTAAATCTTAACCTCTAAGTTACTTCTGGGTTTTAACCCCTAAACTTTACCTTAAGGATTTCCTTTTAAATTACCTCTAATTTGCACCCCTAAGTATTACCCTAATTTTCCAATGTCCAAATGTTACTCTAACTTTTACTTCTAACTTATTTCTAAATTTTAACTCCAAAATTCTTGCTCTAAGCATTTAGCCTCTAATTTATTTTTAGGTTTTTATTTCTTAATCTAATTCAAAGATTTAACCTCTAAACTAAGCTTCCACGTTTTACATCCTAATCCATGTTTAATATTTCCTTCTAAATTAACCTTCCAAATTCACCCTCCAAATTCACCTGCTAACTTTAATTCTAAAGTTTAATTCCTAAATTAATTTCCTTCAAGTTTGCCCTAACTAGACTTTTTACTTCCTAATGTTTTCCTAATTTCTATTTCTGAACCTAAATTGCTAATTGTCGTTGATTTCTACTTGCTAACTGGGATTTAAAGATTAATCAAGAAAATCAAGAGGGAATTAGAAAAGGATAACAAGGATTCGTCTAAATGGCTTATCTCACTATTGCCGGTGTTAGAGATGACCTTGTCCATGTCCACGTACGCATCCTTGTTTTCCATTGTAATTCTTCATTTTCTTTTCAATAATGCACATGGCTTAAAGATTAAAAACTTACAATTGATTTTAAGCTAATTTTCTTCTTTCCACCTTTGGCTTCCTTTTCTTTTCCTTCCTTTCTTCTACCTTGGAACTATTCCACCAAGTGCTTTGATAGAGGCCTTACACCACCAACTTTGACAACTAATAGGCATAAATGTGCCAACTTGCTTCTTACAAAGTTCTTACGTTGTCATACCTCCATCCTCCTCTAACGGCTACCAAGGCTTCTTTTTAGATTTTTTCCTATTCCTCCTAGTCTACTTGCTAGCACACTATTTATTGTCTCTCTCCCCTAAGTTGCCTATATAGCCATCCTCTCCTTTCTTTCTCCTTCTATCTTTGAGTGGTTTTGCAGGTGTTGGACGGACGATTGTCCTATGTGGAGCTTTAGCCAACACTAGACCCCATTTTCTCTTCTTTTCTTTTCTTTCACAAGTTCTCCTCTTTCCTTCTTTCAATAGTTCCCTTATCAATTTTCTGTTTAAAAACATGCCCGACTCCCCACGCAGACTATAGACTTCAAGTAGTTTTTATTCTTAGAATTTGAGTTTTTTGCTTTATAACCGGCCGTCCTGAGTCCCTAGACCCCCAGTTCCCCAAAGCCCCTGGACCAGCCCGAGTTCCCCAAGCCCTTGACTAGCCCAAGTTCCCCGAGCCCTGGACCAGCCCAAGTTCTCCGAAGCCCCTGGACTAGTCCAAGCTCCCAGACCCTTGGACTGGCCCGAGCTCCTCGACTCCCTTGACCAGCCTTGCTGGTCGTCTTGACTTTTGATCTGGCCTTTTGATCATCTTGTCTTCTAATCTGGCCTTCTAGTCGTCTTGTCTTTTGATTTGGCCTTGCTGGTTGTCTCGTCTTTGATCTGGCCTTGCTAGTTCGTCTTGTTTTCTAATCTTTTCTTCTTTTGTTGGAACTAAAAGGACTTGAATTAGGGTAGTTTGGGCTAAAGAAAAGAAAAGAAAAGAAAAGAAACCAAACTTTATGATTAGCTTAGGAGGTATTATGGGGTTCTAGTATTCTCACCAATGGACGGTTATACTGATTCAACTATTTCCAAAACTCTTGGATATTTGGACACTAACAATAATATCCCCACGTGGATATTTGGACACTAAGGTAGAAAGATGGTTGGGATTTTTTTTTAAATGCCAAACTTTTGTAGACCCTATAATCAAAGCTTTGTCGTCTCGAGTGTAATCATAAAAATGCCAAAATTTCCTAGACCCTATAATAAAAGCTTTGCCGTTTTGTCAAGGTAACAATAAAAAATGCTAAACTTCTCTAGATTCTACAGTCAAAGCTTCGCCGTTCTCGAGGGGGGTACAAGTGGCCAAGCAAGAGTTAGACAAAGGAAAAGACACACGTAGAGAATGCACGTGACGAAGCCAAAGCTTCGCCGTCAACAGAGGGGGGCCACACAACAAGAGGGATGTTAGACAAAGGTGAGAACACGTAAGTAAGGGAACAACATGTTAGGACACAAAAATGAATGACAACTTCACACGCTAGAGGCCTCTCAAAGCGGCATACGCCAATGTACGGAGTGAGGTTGCTCAATGGTTAGTACAAGATTCAAAAACTCTCAAAACGCACGGTTAGTTCACAAGGATCCACCAAGGATAGGAAGACCCTCAAATAACAACAAAAGTATACACCAACACACACAAACGTATACAAGACAAGAAAGAAAGGCCCCCAAGGACCTTCAAAGCTTGAAAAATAGCAACAAAAGGAGCCAAAAGTGCTTAAAAAACACTGTAGGGTTTTTTGGCTTCAAACGCCAAAATATCCAAGGTGACTTGGATCCGCGGATCCAAAAACAAGTATGGAGGTGATTTTAGAGAGGGAAGTGGAGCCCTTTTATAGGTTTCCAAGGGCTCACTTTCCCCCCCTAAATTCCTACTAGTAACCTTATCAACTTGGATTTTCATCCTCATCCTCAAAGATTTTCATCCTAATCCTAGATTTTCACTTTCTACTATCTATGCTGGACCAACCTCCTAACTTTTGGAGATTAACTCCAAATGTCAAACGGATTGCATCGTTGGATCCAGAACGCCATTTTTGGTCAAAGATCTCCCTACTCCCCGCACCGGGATCTAAAACCCAATGTAGGTTATTCTAGCTTAAAAACCCAATCGCGATAAAATTCCAACTTTTAGGGATTTCCTATTTTGAGAAAAGTAACTAGCTTGGGGTCTACGGAAGGTGAAAGGGAATAGGAAAAGACTCCTTATTGACGTTTTTTCGAGGTCGTGTGCCCCCAGAATGCCAGTCAACATCGCGGGGATGTCGTGACGTGATTCATTCTCAAGGAATCTTGCCGGTTGGATATTAGATGCTATTGGAATGCCGTGAAACTTATCAGAATGCATTATTAGCATAAATCAAGCTATCCTAGTTTTTAGTGAGATTTTATCGCAACCAAGGTGATTTACAAGAAATTCCTGTTGGAGGCTAGAACGGTTGACCGTTCGGAAAAGGTTCTTCTGCAAGTCGAGAGATGCCGGGAAATTTCGTGGGACCTCTCAGGGAGCCTCGCGAAAGATGTGGAGCTGCGTTTCTGTACTTGGCACAATTGGTCTGTGGAGACCTAAATCGACCGTCTCCTTGAATTATCGATGGCGCAAGAATCTTTGCAAATGAGGGAATCTTGGCAAATCAATTTTGCTATTGGACTCTTGGCATGGAATTCACCCTAGAACACCATCCTTGGGCCGTAGATTCCTCCACAGCCGCGTCTTGAGTTTAGTGGCTCTTGCATGCTAACAATTGGGATTTCCGGGAATTCGTCAATCTAATGGGGAATTCAAAACCTAACCTAGGATCGGACATGTGGCTTGCTGTGACCTCCTAGGACCAGTCTAGACATGCATTGCGACCTTCCAGTGGGATTTAGCCTTGCTGGGGCTATGTGACTAAATTCCTCTAAAATTCGCTATCTTGTGGTTTAGAATCTATTTCTAAGCGAGATTTGGAGAAGTTTTAGGTAAAAAATCAAAACTAGACCAAATACTATAATATGTATGGTACAACCCTATTTAGGTTCTACACTCTTTTTATGGCTTTTGTATAATTTTACCTATTCTAAATTGCAAATTTCAAAAAAAAAGAAATCCAAAGTCCCAAGTGACAATTTGGGAGCTCACACAAGTATGGCTTTAAAACCAGTGCGGGACCGTAGCTCCCTCCCTCGGATTTGCTATAGCTCAAGATTGACTTTTGCGACCCAGACTGCAAGCTTTGTATCAGTCTTTGCCTGGGGGACGGAATTTTCCAACAATCATCTTGGACTTGTATAAATTACACATTAACCCAAGGAACACAAGCCAATATCCTCCATGCCAAAGAAGAATACTTCCAATGAAATTTGAGGTCCGAAAAAGAAGACGTTATCAAAATGTGAACTCCAATTTCAATATATTATTTATACTCTTTACAAATGAATATACATACAAAACTATGAAATACAAAATGTCATTACGGATCCATCGAGCTTCGCTCGATAGTCTAGTTCCTAGTACAACGACTCCGCTCTAGGACTATGTTATCTGACAAAAGTTTGTAGCGCAATCCCGTGTTCTGGGCAGAAGTTTTCATTGCATCAACTATTCATTGGTAATGGAAGTCACCTGCGACAAGCGGCATCTGACCAATCCGATTGGTTTCTACGTACTCCCTCAATCTTCTCGGTCGGACGTCCGAGACAAGACGCTGGAGCCACGGCAGGGGGTCCCTCATGAAGAAGTTGTCCCTCCACCTCTCATGGTCCTAGGTGTCGAGAATAATGCTATTCCCCCTCTCATTACATACACACTTTTGAGGTGTGTTGTCAAAGAGAAGGGTGTTGTCCGTGCCGAAAGACGTGTTCCCACTACGATTGAGGAACAACATCTTGGAGAGGATCTTCATGAAGACCGGGCTTCCACCAAAGTGATAGTATCTTCCTCAAGTGGTCTCCATCCTTTTGCACTCATTCTGAGTCAAGACCTTGAAGGGGAGCCTGCAACGACTGAAAATGTGTGCAGCTATGGGTTTGGCGTTACTTAGCCATCGAGGTCCAAACCAGAACCATGTCCGTGATCTCCGAGACCTCTTGAAGGAGTTTGGTGACATTATTTCAGGCAAATACCAACTTGGGTTCAATGATTGTGGGGTTTCTATGGCGAGAACATTGTCTTTGACTTTATAGCGCTTGAATTGTTTTCCATCTCCAAATTCAGCTCTAGCCACTTGACAAAGCACTCCATTTAGGTCAAAGACAATGTTCAGCCACTTCCTCCTCGACTGCGGCACTACAGGCACCACATTACTTCGCATGACCTCAATTATGCTCTCCAACCCTACTTGATCAAATCATAACAATATATAAAAATGGAGTTACTTATTGAAATGCAGAAGTGGGAGAGCCAGAAAGTGGGAAAATGGACTGAATGCCACATATTGACTGCAGTCTCCCGTTAGGAAGGGCTTTTACAGGCAACGGACGGTGCACGCTCTTTTTTTTTTTATTTGATCAAGAAAACAACAAAAATGAAATTCAATTAGACTATGGTCCATTTTTGATAGTGAATATTGTATATATTATTAACAAAATTTACATAACATCTTTGCAAAATTTGGTTTTCTACTATAGCGCGGCAGAGCTGTACACTTTGGACTATGCTACATTACACTACACTATACGCAACACAGTCGATGTTGCTGTCAGCGCCAAGAAATCAAAGAGTGGCAATGCCATCTTGCAAAGTAGAATGAATACAAATGAGTCACCAAACCTAGCAATAGTTTCTATTGTTGAAAAGCACAGAACACAATTCACTACAATTTTAAGTATTTTGGACTCAATAATTGAAATTATAAGGGTTAGTAGGTTGTACCTAAGCGGTTTCCACCGGTTGCAAATTGACACCCTGCTGGGTTTCCTTGACTGCAAGTACATCGAGCACAAACGTGTACATGTCCTCTTCCCCCTCACCAAAATCCACTCTCTTCTTCAAGAGGAACTGGCAAATCCAAGTGCTTGACATCCTCCATAGAGGTACTACATGCTAGCCCCTTCATGGGAGGGGCCTCAGTCGCCGCTTGTGCCACGCCTACAGGGGTATTGTTGACCCAAAGATCACCTTGACCTCCCTGGACAGCCACCAGTGTCTAGAAAGGGTTAGCAATGTTCTGACTAACTATCCGAAATCCCGCTTGGTCAGGGGATGTGACCTCTGGAAGTTGGGACGCGGGAGTGGAAGCCACCAAATCATCATGGGTAAGGGGGACCACATTGGCTCTATCCTCAACTCAAGTATCCAACAGCCCAATGACCAGCTCCCTGATTTGGTGTACGATGTTTGCCACAGGAGCTAATGAGGACAGGTGCTGGGGTGTGGAGATTGAGATGGATGCGGGAAGGCTCTACAACTGCCCCGATGGAATTTGCTAAGACTGCTGGGACAGCATCATGAATTTGATGAGCGCCATCTGCTCACAAAGCTCTGCAATCTCTTTATTTGATTCTGCCTGAATTGCAGCAATCTTCTTATTTGAAGCCTCTTGCACTTTAGTGATTTTTGCAGCGGACGCTTTGCTGCTTACCAATGCTTCAGCTATTTGTTTGTCCTTAGCTTCCCTCTCCAACTTCCTCTGTAGCCTTTGTTCTCTAGCGTCGTCCTTTTCCTGCCACCAACCCTTCTCTTTCTTCACGAGGACTTCAGATGTTGGGACTATAGCCTTGGACGCACCAAATTTAGTGATCGCCTGGTTGTCTTGTGATTGGGAGGCAACGAGTGCGGTGACTGCCTGGTTGTCTTGTACCGGGGAGGCAAAGGGTCTTGCAACTGCCTGACTTTCCCTTGGCGCGCTTTTGTTATCGGACTTCTTGTTATTGTCGGATAGATGCCGGAGGTCCGTCTTTGAGACATTGTTGAGTAAGACGGTCGGGGCATTAAGGACCTTCCTCTTATTTCTCTGCCATTTGGGGAGGTCGGCATCTTCTATCTCCATCACATCCGGGTTGGGTTGATCCCTCTCACTGAGGGCCCGGCTGCAGGGTCTCTTTGCACCCGCAAAGGCGCAGCAGGCTTCTTCCCTTTGCTCTATTAGCTTGCTCCAACGACCACTCCAACATGCACGGCTGGCGGGTTTGTGGAGACAGAAGGACATTTATCCAGCCATAAACCTGGAAAGTGTTTGACCCATACTAATTGATTCCTTCAAATCCAAGGTCCGCTACATCATGCGGACTAGTGGACTCAGTTTCAGGCTACGCCGCCTGCGCGGGATATAGGATGGGATGTGGTGAGTCGAGAGCCATAGGCGGCAACTACGGTGGTGGTGCATTGACAACCACGGGCCTCTGACGTGGTGGCGGGACATATGAATATTGAATACGGCAAATTGGAGAACAAGAAGTCTCTCTTGTCTATTTCATTTTGTGAGGTAAGCAATTTTTGAATAGCTTTTTTCATCGTCTTTATCTATGAACCCGTAAAAGAAAGCACCAAACATCTGCAGTAGTCAATCAGTGAATTAGTAATGTGGTCAAATGCAGAGATATTAGATTGTTAGGGATCGTCAACACGTGGATAGGATTAAGTATTAACATGCAGTAGAATACCAGGACCGTCAAACCGGGATCAAAACTGTTACAGACACTCAATAGAAATCAAGGACCAAAGTTATCATCGACTTGAGGATATCAGACCCAGAAGTTCAGGGGACGAAACTTAGCAACCAACATGAATTTCGCGCCTGTGTAAATGCCGAGGACATTTTCCTCGGGTGTAGTGAAGGCTTGCAAGATATCTAAGTAGAACTCCATCTAAAGTTCCTTTTGGCTAATTTTCCATTTGGCCTCTGTATTCTTGGCGGGATCCCTGTACTCCTGTAGTAAATATTCAACACTTGGGATGCGCCATATTTTGTCTTCACATAGCAGCGGATCGACGACGCAAACGTGTCTTCCTTCTTGAAGAGGAAAAGGAGCAGCACATGCGAGGCAACACCATGATTTGTGATGTTGTTCAGCATTTTGGCCTTGCACGGGACATAGGTCAACTGGATGCAGTCATACTCTTTCAACCTTAGAGCTGCAAATGATGTTGCGGCACTCATGTTGTCTAAGTCCTTTAAAATGAAGAGCCAGACGCTAGGCTCTGTCATTTTTGGCTGTAACTTGGTTGCTAGAAATTTGAGGAGGGGATCCAAGTTGGTTTCCGTGCTTATAGCGCCGAATCTCGGAATGTCCTGGACATCTAGGACGGCAAGGGGAACCTCTCGGGCATGATACTGATAACGCGTGCTAGTCACCACTGATTTCCCAATAATGTCAACTCCTTGCATTTCCACCCCCCCCTTCTACTCTGGAAGTTGATACTCTAACTTCATGAACCGGTGGAACATGTGATAGACTTCTGGGAAATCCTTCTTCATTTCTCTCACTCGTTTTGTCCATGTGTCGTTCTGCAGCCGCTTCTTGAAGTACTCCGGTTTGGGATGCATTAGTAGGAAGTCCCAACTTCCAGATGTGAAACGGTGCCGCAATTCCCAGGACCTCCAGTCTTTGATTATTACATCCCTTCCACTATCCACGAATTTCAGTGAAGGCTTGATGTCCATCAAATCCTGGTGGACGACCTTCTTGTGCTTTCTACGCTCATTCCAGTCCGGATTTGACATATTGTCCACGATTAGAATTTTTGGTTTTCCGAATGACACTTTCGGATATACTACTCTCTTATTCAGTGTAACACCAAGGAGATGTTGTGCCTGCACTTCAAAATATTTGTCCATGAAGTGCCACCCGTACCTGAAGAACTCTCTTTTGAGGGGGACCCTCTTGTAATGCTTTCCGTTCTTGAATACTTTCAGCGTGAGGGGATCAATGATTTTGCCATCAGCTTGCTTTGCAAGGAATTGTTTCTAGTACTCAAAGATGTCATCCGGAAGCGTCATTATCTGGATTTCATTTTTCAGATTCAAAGGACCATTAATACTTGCGTCGTCCTTGTCCAGATTCAAGCTTTGATATCTGTCGACAACTGCGTCTGTGAAGTTCTGTGGAGACGGAGAATTACTAACATTAGAATGAGGGTGAAGAGGTTAATACGAGCCAATCTTCTGCCTAATGTCAACTCGAGGATTTGATTACCGTTCCTATCAGACTGGGAGTTCTTCAGTAATCAAGAACAAGTTGTACGTGTTTTACAATAGACCTATATCATTAAGCTGAGTATAACTTGAGGGAATAAAATTTTATCGTATAGTTTGATAAGTTGTAGTTGGACGCATTGCTTCAAATAGCATTGTCATTCTTTTCTGGTGTCGGGCACTTGCAAGCAATCCAAATGTTTCAACAACTTACAATCTGGTCCCCCCATGTTGGCTGAGCGAATCCCAAGTGATTTGTTGCATTGTAGAATTGGGATATCTTCCGCAACTTATTTGCATCCAGTGTCCACACAATGTATGCATCCCATCTCTGGAGTTCCACTTGCCTTTCCTTGCCACATTCTGATATTTGGAGCTCTTTTGATGCCGTGCTGCTGTGCTGGCCGTTTATAATCATGAAACGGCCATTCTTGATTTTGTTCCAAGTTTTAGGCTTCCTCAAGAGCAACTCATCTTTGTCATTCACAGGCGTCAAGCACACCTTCTGTTGTTGTCTTATGTCTGCAAGCATGATGAGGAAGTCCTTGTTTTTGTCAATCGAGTCTCTCTAATGCGCGCGAATGACGTACTGGTCTTTTGCGATTATACACTTGTTGATGTCCATGCTTACTATTGCGTTGTCGAAGAAAAAGCAATGCTTGTGATCGGCCCAGAAGGTTTGCTGGATGATAGCGTGCTTCTGGTAGTCTTTGACGGGGTCGACAAATGGATTTGCCACGACCTGGGTAGAAGCTGACCCGGACCTTCCAGCCCCAACAGCTTCTCCACGATTACTTTTCTTCTTCTTTCTTGTGGACGCAGCTCTTGCGGCATTTGGTTTGTCTCATTTCTTCTGGCTGGGTCTTGCACCCTGACTCCCTCATGCAGTTGCACCAAATTGAGGTTGCTCTATTGCACTTGTCAGAGCACTCTTGTCACATATAGCTTTTCTGCCCACTCCTGGTAGGGGCTCAACCTTCTCTGCCGCATATTGATAGAGGGTCATGAAGATCAGCTGTAATCTTGTGGCGTTAGCTTGTGCTGTGGTGTCTCTCTAAGGGACATACCCAAATGTCTCAAATTCTTCATGCAAGGAGTCCATTTGGGATCCCTTGAGGAATGTCATTAAATTCTCAAGGTCAAATTTTTTGTAGCTTAAGCACACGTTTATGGCGATTGAATGGCAGTGCTTCCCAACTACCAAGTTGTCATCAACTTTGCAGAGTGTGATGACTACGTAGTTCACTTGGTGATGGTTGATGAACATGACCTTCTTGTTCATGTTCCAGGGGAGATACTTGGTTTGGCCTTGGACTCTATATCTTAGGTAGACGTAGTTCTTCCTCTTGTTCATCGCAAAACCCCACATTTGGATGTGATCTTTAAACTCCCACAGGATGCCAAAGCTATCCGTCATTTCAGTGATGAATGGTTCAATTTGTATTGGAGTGACAAAGGGCTCCAGGTGATGCTCTGTCTTTTTGTAGTCGTAGGCTTCATTCTTGTCCATTTCTAAGACCTAAATGAAGAACTTACAATGTTTTGTTTAGCACTGCATATCATCAACCCAAGAATATGTGTAGAACTTGTCCTGTGTAGTCTAGGATAGGACAATAGAATGATCAATATTTTACGCACAGTTTCTTTTCATATACTCGACCAATTATCTTGGATAGACTTCTGAGTGGATCGAGGTTGTTTTCTTTTAGATGTTAGTGTTCATTTAGTTTTTTGGAGGACTTCTTCATCGTCTAACTGCGTATTTCAGTATGTTTTTATCATTATATAAGTTATTTATCCTCAGGCCGATTATGCTTTCCATGTCTGCTGTCCTCAGACCAATGATAAGTGGGACAGCCGCATTGTTTTGGATGTTGTATTTTTCCTTAGTTACCAATGTTCGATGACTCTGTACTGTTGGTGTGTGTTTGTTAATTTACATCTCCATAGTTGAGTCAAGGATAACGAGTACAGTCTTCTTTTCTTGCTAGAGTTATCCTCAACCCAATGATAAGGGACAATCAAGCTCTTCCTAGATAGAATGTGTATTCTGTGTTTCTCATGTTCCACATTACTCTAGTACTAGAGCCTGGTTTTTATTTTCTATGTTTATAGACTTATAGTCATGCCGAGGGTAACAAGTATAGTCTTGTTTGCTGACTGGAGTTATCCTTGACCCAATGAAAAGGGATAGTTGGGCTTTTCGTAGATGGAATTTGTGTTCTATGTTTCCCTCGTTACATATTAGCCTAGTACTAGAGTATGTTTATTAGTTTATATCATTAGATCTATCAAGTGCAGCTGTACTCATGGTGATGGAGCCTTCGCAAGTACAAGCAAGGAAGTCCAAAATAGTGATTTGGTAGACCTTGTGGACAGGAAATATACCAGACTTCAGGGTTATTACTCTACCATAGCTAGGGTATGGAATAACGATTACGGATTCAACAATCACTTTCAGGTTCCGTGCTGTCTCTCATTTGTTGTGGCAGCCAACTATGGGTGCATTATGGTTACGCCGGATGGTCCTCCCCAATTCCTTTGTGGGGTGCATATGACCATTAGTTGGCTGCAAATCACTATCTAGTTGATTTGGATGGAGGAAAGATACACCTCTCTTCGTACTCTCTTCATTAAAGAGGTGGAGTATTGCTCTGCCTACCTCTTCTCCGTCTACCTCTTCAATTTGCAATTGGAACCCTGCTTCTTCTAGAGAAAGTATTTCTGATTTGGTGAGATGCATTCCACATGCAACAGGCCAAACTCTTGGAAGAGGAAGCCAGTTGTGATTCCACTTCACCTTGGATCCTCCTGCACAACGTAAAAGGTCGTCGGCACAGAACCAAAAATCAAAATTGATGATGACATTCGTTCTATACTCTATCATGCGGCCAATGTAGGTAGGTGCTGCCCTTCCACTTTTTTTGGACTTGTTAATCTTGGCCCCGCATTTCTTCTTCAACCCAACTTGAACTCCATGACAAGTCTTTGCTTCCTTCTTACACCTTGCAATGTGCCACAAAGAAAGGTTGCAATTTATTTCAAGTACCTTTATAGCGTGAAGACATATTAAGCTTGATTCTCCTTCTGGTGTAGACATTGGCATTGATACACCTATTTTTGTGCGTGCTCTGATTAACTGAGTCTGAACTTTAGGTGTAGAGAAGTTCACTGTATCATGGCAGTGAGAGTCGCCATTTGACCCAAGGGGTAGATTCAATTTGCACTTTCCGGAGCCAAATACTTCTTCACCTCCCAAGTAAGGAACCGCGTGGTGAATTGGTCAGCACTTGGTAATTTGATAACTGCACTGGCAAACTTCGCTGGATTTTTGGTTCGTCTTGCAGCTTGAAGGCAAAGCTCGTCCAAGTGGGGGCTAGTGCTAAATGCATATCCTTGGAGGTATGCCCAATAATTAGTCGATTGTTGAATTATAGCTCGCATCATGTCATCCATAGTAGCGACGTACAAACAGGTGCCCTTCTTCCCAGACATTTGCAACCACTTGTTGTAAAATGTCTCCGCCAAGTTGCATGAAGACATCTCAGCTAGCTCCTCCAAGTTTAGGTTTTGCACCAACAATAACAATTTAAATGACAATATAACGCTTTTTGGTTCCAAAATGCCTTTTTTAGTACTAAATGGAGACCTGAATGAAGTTGGCACTAAAAAATGGCTCCTCGGATCCGAGAAGCCTACTTTTGGCTTTCAAGGAGCTTTATCAAAATCAAAAGTTTTTTGCACCAAAGTAGGGCTCCTCAGAATTGAAGAGCCTTTATTGGATTCCAAGGAGCCTTCATTTGACTCTAAAGAGCCTTTCCGCAGCTCTAATAGAGCATAGCAACAATCCAAAAAAAATTAAAATGGCCACCAAAGAAAGTTAAGATAAATTATCCTTGCTTTAATAGTCATTGATTACTTTATATTGAGGTGCAAAAACCACTTTATCTTGAGTTCATTTTTGATTTAGGGTTCCAAAGAGCTTCAATTTTTAAGATTCTAGTTCCATTATTCCTGCAAAATTAAAATAAAACTCATGTATACTTTTCTTGCATTGAAGGCAATTATAAGAATATGCAACTAAGTTGGTAATACCAATTCTAAAGGTGATACACTATGGATATAATCCACAAATGACCAAGCCTTTACATTAAATTTTTTATATAGTTATCGATTTGGAATATCTACAAGGTGCACAGACTCAACTCTAATTGGATCCTACTCCATCCGGTTCAAGACTCAATGCATCACTGCTGTAGTCTTCTTCACTCTCATTCTCATTGTGGATGTTCAACTCAAATTTGTGCAAAATGTGTATATGTGAAGGACAATAATCAAACAGAAACCAATATTGAAAGAATTTGATTGTAAACAAAAGTTCAACCATCAAAAAGGGGATTCGGATTCAAGGAGGCTTGTGACTTACCAATTCCAGAAATCTACCCCATTGGCGGTACCGGAAGTGCCAAAAACCAAGCCAATCATCTAATTCTCGAAGAGTGTCCTATGATGCAGCCCTTGAAGAAAGCCACCAACCCTTGATTCCAAGGTATTGCTCTTTGGCTTCCGCCATTGACTCTGCATCCTTGTATTGTTTGCAGAGCCTCTTGTGAGTTTCTTGGAACTCTGGTCGAATGAGCTTCTCTGTATGTCTGTTTAATGATGTCGTCCAATGAAGTAGACAAGAGCGCTCTCGATCTTGCATTGGTTCTTGCTTGTTGCCACTTCCATACACCACACAAATTGCATGCCATTTTGGCCATTGCGTTGTTAACCATAAAACCTTTGAAATTTAGAGAAGAAATCCCTTGGCGCGCCATGACGGAAATAAGGGATCTTTTTCCTTATTTGCTCTTGTGATTGAGAATCTTCACTCATCATGTTACAAACACATATAGTTTGGACTCAACAAAACTCAAGGTCATGCACATGGGCAACCATCGACGCCCATCCTTTCACCCTCTTCACATGATCAAACATGCATCAAGAGTTTTGCAAGTCTCTACCAAGTTGCATTCGCCTCACCAAATCCACCCCGCTTCTCGAACCTTCCTCAGACATCTTGAAAAGGTAAAATTTATCTTTACCTTGGCCTGGAAACACACTATCTTGAATAAATGAATATGCACTTTTCGTTTTCAAAGAGATAATGTTGTCAACTAGTCCCCCACTTGTATTGTGACGAAAACTAGAGATGGTATTTTGAATACTCGGTGAACTAAGTATCCGAAACTTCTCCATAACTGCTTCCAAGGCCTCCTTAGGGAGGGGCTTTGGATTACTCTACATTCCATCCTCACAAAACAATTCAAATGCAAGAAATTCCTTGCTAGGAGCAAGACTAATGGTTGAGTTTGTAGCAGATGGTGTTTTAGAGACTTGCTGATTAATTAGAGATGTTGTCTGCTCAATGGAGTCACGACAAGTGCCCTTACCAACAGGATGTTCATGGTGACCAACATGGATACAAGTTCTCAGAAAACCACTAGAGTTTAAGATCCTATACATGCGGCAAGGGCACAAAGATTTGCAAGTAGGTGATACTTTGCAATTCCGGCATACAAGATTAGACTTTGCCGGAGATTGGTTTCCCACAAAAAAGATTGCAAGTGATGAGCCCTCCCACTCTGTTTCATTCTGGCTTCCACCTTGCTGAACTCTAGGGCAATCTACATTCTCGCAAACTAGATGGCCCAAATACAATGAATAGCAGAACTTCAATCCAAAGTCGTTAACAATATTTGTAGTGTATATATGTGTCCAGTTGTGGCCATCAAATCTTCGGTCCATGCCTTCAAGTTGTCAACCTATAGACAATGAAGATGTCAACTTTGACAGACCAATAGAAGAGGATGCCGGAGAAGAAAGTGGGGGTAATTCAAAAAGTACATCTCTGTTAAATGACTAAGGAAGATGACGCACAGATTGACAACAAAGTTTATTCAAGTCCAAGAACTTCAATTCATTTCTTGCTTGCGGTCAACTCTGCATCTCTCTAAGGCACTCAAAGACGCTTGGAAACTGTGATGCACTTTGGCGACCTAAAAGAGGCAATGTGCTCCAAGTAAGCACTTTCACTCATAATAACATCTGTGTCATTACTCATTTCAAATATGGGAGACAATTCTTGGGACGTTTCACTGACAAGAATAATCTCATCATCAAAAGACTCAGAAGGATCAATGTTGCTGTGATCTGAGGGCTCTACTTTGACACAAATTCCTGAAGACATTTGCACAAGAGTGGTTGCAGATCCTGGCGTAAGAATATCTGTTGAGACTGACCTAATAATATTTGGAGTACCCATGATGTGGTAACTACTAAGATTGAGTTTCCAAACATCTCCTGTGTCATTTTTGAGTTTCATTTGCAAGACAGTTGAAACAATTTCTACTCCCTCAAAATTGAATAGCTCCTCCTCCATCCACATGGACACCGATTCTAGATTGAACCTCACACTAAGGACCAAAGCTAATACCCATGCCACACCATCACCTCTACAAGGAAATGAAATGGGAATGCTAGACCCATCACCATGAACTACTGCCATGTCCATATTTGGATGAGCATGCAATCTACAAGCTCATGCTCAAACTTCTGCTCAAACTTCTGCTTAATGCAGTTGTTAACGTTGGAAAATCTTAAAGCTTTTTTGTGATTGACTGTTAGACAATAGATATGCATTTAAGTGGTTCTATATCGGATTCTATTAGTTTGAAATTCAAATTCAAAAGATCAGATCTTTGGATTTCCTAAACAGCTAGCATTAGAGTATTTTGATTTCATTTATTGTTAAACAATTTTTGAAATGATTAACTACAGATAGCGCCGCGTACAGAGAAGATTACATTTCAGAAGCCACCAAAATGAAGACTTTATTAATATAGGAGTGATATCTTCAAATCTAAGAGTGATCATAAGACAGTTGATTAAAAAAAGGATGTTTTCAGTGATCATTCATGTTTAGCTAATTGAATGTCATTCAATTGCAAGAAGCCCTAATTTTTCCATCAAGAATACATTCCTTGCAGTCTAATATTCCCATATATTGGAGAGATTGTAAAGTTACCAAAGAAAAAGTTAGTAGCATAAGTGCTGTTGTTGTATTTTTTGTTAGAAGGATGCCAGAGGGTTTTTGTAGGAAGAGATGTAAGGCTGGTCTTTGATTTTCTAGTAAAAAGCAGTTAGAGAGAGCAAAGATGGTTAGACGCTTGCATAGAACTAATGGCATTCAGATTAGTACTAATAGCATTGTTTGAACCTTGTCCTTTGAGGATCATGGAGTAGAAATTGGGGATTTTCCTCGGGTGGATCACTCTTTGTTTGTTTTTTACCCCCTTGTGTGGCAAGGGGGTATTTGGGGGGGGGGCTATTTACCTCCAAGGCCTCATTTAAAGGGCCCCTATAATTATATAATTTGGCAAAATGACTTATATTATGGTACCCTATCATTACTTATTCTACCCGTGTCAATGCAATTTTTTGGAGGCTATTTTCTTTATAAAGAAAAAAAGGAATTGAAAAGCAAAGTGAAAGCAAAAAGTTTAGAAGAAAATAAAAAGATACATGTGTGCAAATTAATCTTGTTCCATGCGTTTTCTCATGTGTTTTCAAACAACTTCCTTCTAACATTTCAATCCTTTAGATCTTGACGTGGTATAAAATTTATAGTTCTTTTTCACACCCTTTTTTTGGCAAAGAGACTTTGGTTGGGGAAACATTTTTCTTTCTTTCTTGCACCCTATTTTTTTTGGTAAGACACTTTGGTTGGTGTGTTTTTTTTTTCCCTTTTCACACCCTATTTTTTTTATCAAGGCAACTTGGTTCTTATAAATTCTTATTTCTTTTTTTGCACCCTATGTTTTTTGGCAAGGCACACTAGTTGGTATTAGAAGGGTCTTTCTTTTTTGCACCTTACTTTTTTGGGTGACACTTTTGTCTATGTGAAATTTTTGTGCATGGTTGACATTCTAAATTTGTTTATTTTTTGAGTTTGAAAATCTATTTGTAAATTATGAATATTTTAAAACATTAAAAAAATATTTTAAGACATGCGGACCCTAGAAAATCGCCTATAAGAATAATGTATTGAAGAAAGTTGGGTCTATTATGAAGATTAATTTTTATTTATTTATAGTCTTTATCTCTAAATCATTAAAAGTGACAATCTTCTTGGTACCATTAAAAATAATCAATGGATTTAGCATCATCTTATGAAGATAAGTAAATAATTTGAATTAAGAAATTTCCAATCCCATCTACGAAAAATGCATTCAAGCAATTCCCAACCCCAAAACTTGAATGAAGAAACATATATCTCCATCTAAAGTCCTAGAGGGCCCCTTGAAATTGTCTAAAGCATGCAAACTGTCAGTCTTAGCATCACTTCTAGGTAAAGAGTTTACATATTAATTTTCACCAAATCATCATATGTTTAAATCCCTTCTATCTCACCAAGCAAAACTCAATTACAGAATCCAATATATTCTTTATACTCATCAGCATCATAAGGTGCCAATGGCACAGCAAGTACTAATCCTATTAACGTGATTTGCAAAACATAATGAACCAAAACATCCGGATACAAAAACACCATACCCCATTTGTGCACTTGACATCCAAAAAGTTACAGATAGATACAAAGAACCCCAAAATCAATGCTCCTGCGGAGATGTATTCATGAACTCATGTAATCACAGCCACTAAGATCATTACAATTAGCTCTGTACATCCAATTAGTCTGACCCACTAGTACACCCAGCTGTAACATATAGACCCTATTAAATAAAATACAAGGGATCCAAATGACCAGCCCCTAAATTAGATGTACAAAAAGTGAATGGACCACATTTATAAGCTACCTAATTTACTTGTAATGCATTTCACCCTTTGAATGTCCACTACTTTAGTTGTAAATACTATATAGTTTTTATTTCAAAAGAATGAAATCCTACCTATCTTCAGCTGCACGTCGTTTTTAAAATGCACTAAGTGATCCACCCAAAGGATTTTCATTCTAGGGACAATTTGACAGAAAACAACGATGGAACAAATATTGTCAAGGTAGATAGACTAGATGAGGATGAAGAGAATGTACATCAATCAAGGCCAACAAAAATCTAGGGATGACTAATTTTTACTAAGTGAATAGTTCATTGCTCATGTATGCAATATTTCTCTGCAATTGTCATGTAGTACATGTTATTGTTTGTGACTAGCCATAGTTATATCTTATATGGAGAATAACTAATTAAATTTTATCCAAAATAATATCAAACATTATTTATTTCATCCAATGTCTTTTGGTTTTTCAATGAACCTTAGATATTTAAAAAAATTGCCCCATATATTGAACTTATGATATTACAAATGCAATATAATGAAGTTTTCATATTAATCATCCCCTTTTATCAACCCATGAATTGATCTCTTAATCCAACGACCACCTAGGTGCAACCCAACAAACCCTAGTTGCACTCCAACAAACCCTAGTCACACTCCAGTTCTCCAGTCTTTGTTCTTCCTTGGTGTTGATTCACTCGCCTCACGCTCTTCAGTCTTGCTACTCCTCTTGCTCTTGTTTGCAGAAAATGGAAGCTGGTGTGGGCGCTGTATTGGAAGAAATTGAAGAGGTCAAGAATCACGGGGGCATTGGAGGCATTGGAGGTGTGGGACCAAAAACAAGCGCGGCAAATGCTTCTGTAAGTTCCTTTTCGAAATTTGTATATGCATATCAAAAGGGCTCGTTCTGTTGCATTTTAGGCTTTGTCACACCTCCTTGGAATTGAGGAGCTCAACGTCCGTCCCGTATAGCTGGAGGTTGATCTCAAGAACCCCAAGCTCCAGTTCCAACATTTGTTCCAAGGAGCCTCCTCGGAATTGAGGAGCCCAAGGTTGATCTCGAGGAGCCCAAGTTCGAGTTCTGACATTTTTCATTTTGACCTCTTTGGAACCAAGGAGCCCCAAAGTTGATCGTAGAAGCCCAAAGTTTGCTCAAAGTTTGCTAGTTCATTTCTGAGGAGCTGCTTTGTCTCTTTAAATTCGGTACACGTAGCGCTAAAACTTTGGAACCTATTATTTGTTGTATTTCAGGGTTGCACTTAGGGTTCACCTTTTTACCGTCCTCTTCCTGGTCCAACCTTGCGTAGGATTTTTAGCACTGGTGATCTCAGATTTAGGGTGGTTCCTTGTTCGTTATTTTTGCTATCTCGGCCTTAGGTGTCTAGTTTCCAAAACAACACTCGTTTTAGTTCAAGCTTAATCAACATGGTCATTTGATTGAGTTCAAGCTTAATCAAGCTTAATCAACATGGTCATTTGATCAACGGTATGTGTACATATATATTTTTTAACCTCTTGGTGAATTTTGGTGTGGTTTTGTGATTCTTGGGCAAGTGTATGTGTGTGTTTCTTGTGATGGTGCAGAATTTCATATCATGTGGAGAAGTGTTGATAGGGTTTTGGTTGTTGAGCTTGGATTTTGGTTTGCACTCAAATTTTATACTCTATTTTGAGGGATATGTGGTTTGGTTTGTCGTTTAGTATAATTTGCCTTGCCTTGCTTCTTTAGTTTAGTGCTTGGAGGAGTAATTTTGTGTATACATAGCCGCAAGCAAAGCACGAGAGCATCATTCATCTCGAAAATGGTACTGGCAGCTTCACAGACTGCGCTTTGATTCATAGCCCTTTAGTTCTTATCGATTGCTTGATTGATTGCCATCACGGCAGCGATCCCTAAGTTTGTTCTCTCGTTTTTCTACTTCTATTCAATTGATTCTTTGCGCGGTTCGTGTGGTGCTTGTAGTTGCCGTGCACATGGTCGCAAGTGTTACTTTGTGGACTAGTCTTCGGTGACTGCAAGCTGCCATCCTTGTCTTCCTTTCTTCCCAACTCAAATTGATTTCTGCCAGGCTCATCGATTTTGTTAGGCTCACCACTTTTGTCAGGCTCATCGCTCATTTGCACTTACCTGCTTGTTCACTTTTGACATATAACTCGGAGCCAGGTTCAAGTTGGGCTCTTCTATCACATATTGGAATGCTAGGCTTCCATTTGTTTTCTTACCCCGTGTGCAGTCACTTGTTTTCAAAGTTGGTGTTGTTTTTGGAGGGAGTTTTGGCTAGTCTTCATTTGGGAAGCAAAACCAAGCTTGATCCCTTTGTCTCCTTGGGCTTTTTTTTCTACTAACCCGAGTAATGTATAGTGTAACAACCTCCACAATGCTCAAACTAGCTTGGAGGTAAGCAAATAAATGAGATATCACCGTTTGCATAGAAATTTGGAGATATCACCGTGTGCATAATCTTTCCAATGTCTGTCCCAGTCTCACTTCCTTGTAATTGAAGAGCCTCAACAGGCTTAAGTAGTCTTGGAATTAGTGAAAGTTGATGAGTTTGCAGCAACTGAATACAGTCTCCACAGGCTTCTTTTCAGTCTCCGCAATTAGTTAGAGACTGTACATTTCCACATTTGAAAGAGTAGGAATAGAGCTGCATATCGACAATTTCTTACTTGTTTTGTCTAAGGTTGAGTTCATGAAGATGGGTTTCTTACTTGCTTTGTCTGAGGTTGAGTTGATGAAGATGGGCTTCAGCTAAAGGAATCCATCGTATATTTCCAAATTAATAGCAACTGCTGGCAGCTAGCAGATATTTAGAATTAATGGATTTTTAGTTGATATGTGTTTGTTTATTATGAAGGTTGATAACCCTGTCATTGAGATGGATACTAAGATATTGTTGAGGTTTGAGGGAATTTGGTTGGAGAATTCTACGCACACAAACCACAAAGTTACATTGTATTTGAATTATTGATTTTCCGTATGCAGGCAATGGACAAACGAGCAAGCACATCCAGAGGACTACGTGAGAGCTTGAGCTTGATGGAGGCGGTGCAAAGATTATTATTGTGCCCAATAAGGATCAAACTACATCTACATTAAATGTGAGTTTGCGTGATCAGGGGTTTCAATGAATTGCAATTTATTGTGGTGGCTCATTTGAATTCCTGTTTATTTGTATGTAGACAACAGACGAACCAGAAGGCGCATCCACTGGAGGGGTTGTGGGCACTTTATTCCCACCCTTGGAATAAAGTGTACACAAGGCCAGGTTTTAGCTTTTGTCGTAGTTAAATCTCTATTGGGTGTTAAGACGTATAATCCAACTACGCCTTCCAAACAATGGATCTTTTGATGTTGTTTCTAGTGTTAGCTTTGTCCACTTCTAATTGCTATAAAATCCAAAAGATGTTAGTATTGTTCAGATGGTTTTTACTATGACCAATTAACAATCAAACTTTGAATTGGTATTAGCTTAGAAGCAAATAAACAAAATGGTTTAACGGATAGGGTTTGGTTTACCCTTTCCAAATGGTGAAGAAAGTTGAAGTTAACCTAAATTCCTAACGGATAATTGGGGTTAAAGTGATTTTTAATTAATCTCTTTTAGATAATTTTTGATAAGTTCTTACTCTTACTAATAGAAGATAAATTCAACTTGCTTCTAAACTAAATAGTTTTACCTTAGAAATGTTACTTCTATACTTGTTGTGGTAAAATATAACTACTTTTTACTTCTTGATGTAAGGTAATTTACTGATGAATTTTGACCATATCGGTTCATCAAAATTCTTACGTAATTCTTTTTTACCTTAAATTCCTAATTTTTTACTTCTTAGTTAATTGATTTTATTGATGAATTTTGACCAGGTTGGTTCATCAAAATTCTTATGTAACTTTTTTTTATTTTTTATTTACTTCTAATGTGAACTAGTTTTACTATCAAAATTTGATTTTTATCTTAAAGGTAAAATAAGAGTATTTTTGACTTTCTTGGTAAAATTTAGCTTATGGTTGAATTTTGACCATTATCCGATTCATCAAAATTCTTCCATAATTTCTTTTTTACTTTGGATATTTGGAATCTACTTCTACTTTGATCTTTGGTTTTTCTTTTTTACTTTAAATTCTAATAACCTAAAAGAAGTTCTATTAGATAACTCTAATTTTTTCTTTTCTACTTTTACTACTATTTTCTATTCAAGATAAATATTAGAAATTTCTAGTATGGTAAATTTTTGGAAATTATGCTAAATTCTTACTAATTTGAGTTACTTTTCTATTGTAAATTTTAAACTCCTTGATAAATTGGTTTTGGATAATTATTTCTAATTTGTTTCCAACTTCTACCTTAACTCAATTCTTTATCTTTTGGAGTTTTTATCTTATTCCTAATTGCAATTATTTCCTAGAAGCTATTCAAATTTCCTATCTAATTCTAAGTTTCAATTCCTATTTTTTGTGGTTCTTTATGTTCTAAATTGCATTCCAACTTCCTAATTTCAATATGTTAATCCTAATTTACAATCCTAATTTAATTCACTAATTTGCACAATTAAATAACAAAACAATAAAAGAAAGGATTTTTAAGAACTTACTCTGAGAATCGTAGATTCATTAATGCCCTCCTCGTTTACAGTCATTGTGATCTCGTTGTAGTTGAAATTGGCATCCATGTTGTCTTTTCTTTTCTTTTCATCAATATGGAAAAAATCGTTTTTTTTTTCGTATTTTCTTTCTTTTCTTTTTTCTTTATAATTTTTTCTTCTTTTGGAGATATTTTGAAAACAAATCTAATCCTATCAAATCTAATCTAATAGGATTTTTGCTAATGGTTCAAAAGTCAACCAAACTTTAAAATAAACTGGCCAAGATTTTCCTACTAATACTAATTTGAGAACTTTTCCTAAAGTCCAACTATTCTCTAATTGGTTTTCTAAGTGTTTCCCAATTAAAACAACGAAGGTTACAAAAGTCAACAATCTCTAGGTAGTATTCTAAAGTAACTTTTTTGTTCTCAAAAATCCTCTACTTCTAATATGTCTACTTCTTCTCAAACTTATTTGAGTTGTATGGCTCTAGCTTCAATTTTGTAATCACTCAGAACCTTGAGAATGAAGTTTTATTTGTGTATGTTGAGTTTCTAGAGGTAACTAGGAATTTGTGATAATCTACAACAGGTGGTGAGCTCAAGAAACCTGAAGGACTGAGTTGACTTGGGCTCCTCCACTCCCTTGAGTTCTGGCTCTGAATATTGGGAAGGCTGATTTGGTGACTAGGCATGTAACTGGCTGCAACTTAAGCTTGTTAACTGGTTGCAACTTTGAGCTTGTTAACTACTTTGCAACTGAGTTGAACTGGAGGCTTGATATCTTGGTCGGAGCTTCCAGTTGGTCGGAGCTTCCAGTTGGTCTGGTTTGTCTTCAGGCTTGAATGTTCTCTGGCCCTTGTTTCTCAACTCCTTGAATTTGATTTTTGGTTAATCCAATTGATTTTCTTCCACCAACCTTCTCAGCTTGATGATTTGGATAGTGATTCAAAAATCAAAGTATTCTTGGGTCTATAATCACCCTTATTAGATCACTTCCAAACAAATCCAAAAGAAACCAATTTTCAAACTATAGCTTGGCCAAAGAATGAAATTTTTGATAAAAAATCAAAAGTTTGGGACCTCGTGGGGTATCTTCTCAATTTTGGTCTTTACCCAAATGAGGGTGTGTGAGAATTTTGTTTGATCAAGGTACCCTCTTGTTGGTCCAGCGACCTACCAGAGATCGATCAGCCTTCTGGCTGCCTGTCCCCTTGCAATTATTGATACCAATCAGGCTGCTAGCTTGGCCGATTGGTTTGCTCCGACTGAGTTTCTGGCTTGCTGCTAGTTCTGACTGGGACGTAATTGAGCCTTCACTAGCACACATTAACACAAAAAATTAAATTGGCCATTGCTTAGCTACACATTTGGGGTCCTTCGGGATCCTTTTTAAAACAACACTAAATCGGGAAACTAGTGCCTAAGACAAAGCTTCGCCGTACGGGGTGGTTTAGACCCTGATTTGGACAATACAAGAAATAATAAATTCTATAGAAAAATTAGTTAGTAAGCAAAAGCTTTGCCATATCAGGGGGTTAACTCCAATTTCTAGCAATATTTTGCAAGAGTTTGGTTCTACATGGAACAACAAGAGTTTTGGATCCAACTCCAAGTTTCTCCAAATAACTTTAAAAATGGACTTGCACCATTTATTCTACGTCACGGCTTTAGGGGGATTTTCACAAACCAAAGGTGGGAAATCCCACACAAGAAGTTCAATGGAATGATTGTTAGTAAATGCAAGAATTTGAATATAATAAGGCAAACTCCAAAGGATTCACACTACCGGCATAGCCAAGACTTGGTGTGAATGTCTTTGGGATTAGTACACAAAGACTTGAAATTGATCAAAGCTTTAAAAATGTTCAAAAAACAATAAAGTAAGCAAGCTTCTCAAAGGGACCCCAACGTCCTTTGAAGTAAGCAACAAAGACACATAATAGCTTGAAAACACAAAGAGATCTTAAATTGAATTGAAAACAAAATAGTTTTTTGGCAAAATACCAAAACTTTTGACAATGTGGCTGCGTATGGCGCAAATAACAAAATGCAAAAGGGGTGTGAAGTGAGGCGAGGGGGAGGCCTTATATACTTGCTCAAGGCCTCACCTTCCCCCTCAATTTCCTAATTCTACTTCCTAGGTAATTTCAAATTTACTAATTAAAATTCTACACTACTGCTGTGATCATTCTAACTTTTGGAGAAATGCTCCAAACTCTAAACCAATTGCACCATTGTCTTCAGAAGACCCAAATTAGTCTGCGGATCTCCCTACCTCCTATTTCCAGGCCGTTTTGTATGTAAAAACCAACGTTCAGCATATCGCTTAAAAGGGTAAAAACCCAATTGTTGGAGATAATTTTATCTTCAAGTTTTGACTGGCCATGGTTGTCAAGGTGGTCCAAGATAGTAAGAAAAGAGTTGATGTTGACTCCAATCAAAATTCGGGAGCTCTTGGTGTGGCGGTCAACGTAACGAATCTTTTAAAATCCGTCAAAATTCTGTTAGCGCCGCCTATTCTGGTACTTGTTGGGTTAGAATGTGATGGAATTTGGTTGGGTGCTTTATTAGCACTAAACATTCTATCTTAATTTTTAGTGGAATTTTACTGCCACTTTGGGATTTTCTAGGAATTTTCTAATGTGTAAAAACACAGTCGACTTCCTAAAGAGTCATTTTCGCAATTCAAAAAATTATGAAACTTTTTGGGCAACTTCTAAGACGTTCTCAAATGCCATGTGCAAACTTACATTTTCTTTTGCACTAATCTAAGGCATGTGTGATTTACAACCTTGCAGTTTAATTTCCACCTGGGGGAGAAATCATTCTGAATATAAGTTAATTCCCTACCAAAGGGGAATCATTCTTGGTCGAGGGGATCTAGCCCTCCAGCTTCTTCCTTACGCTCCTGGCAGGTTTCTAAGTCAAAACCTCTGTTCTTAGCCCGCGGATCCCTTGTAATCTTGTTTCATGGTTTTACCTGCACTGGCACATGACTCCTTTTCTATCCTCTAATTTGTATCCTAAGTATTTCACATGCCCTTCAAAAGTCTATTTTTGGGTGGTTTTGTGGTTCGGCCATCAGGCTTAATTCAACCTGAAGCGTCAAATGTTTTCTGAATTGCTTAAATAGACTTAATATTAGCTCATAATATTAATTAGAGTGGTTTCGGGTTTGTTGGTCAAATCATATCTCATTTGTACGGATTTCCTCTAAATATCATGTGAACATATTTATACTATCTTTTTAACCCTAATTAACCCTAAATATGAGCAAAAAGAAAAAAAAAATTTGAAGTTCAAGTGCTAACTTGGGGGCTCACATATGGCGGCCATCTGCGGTACAATTAGAAATTGTGAGCACTCTAAATCTCTTGCTATTGCTATGTTGGGCACACAATCAATTTTTCCCTATCACTTGGCAATAAGAAATTTGAACAAAGATAGTTCAATCATGTATAAATGTAAAGATATTTAATGTGTCAAGAATAAATCTTGGACACGTATCTAAATGTGGTCCTAAGAACCTTGATGGCCCCTATTTTCACTCCTTGGTTCATTAATTTATCTGAAATAATTTTTTTGTGGTTTCCCATCCGCCTCAGTTGAAACTGACTTGGATCTATAGAAAATAAAAGATAAAAATCCATCCTTCCGCCTCAGTCAAATTTGACTTAAACTAAGAGGGAGGTAGAAATAAAGATAAAGGAATCCTTGTCCTTTTTTGACTAGCAAACTTGGACCTATAGATAAAAATTGTTTCAAACCCACCTTCCGTCTTCAACAGAGTGAGTTTGGACTAAAGAGAAAGAACTAAAATAAAAGAACATAAAGAAAAATAGATAAGTGCATAGACCTGAATTTTAGGAGCCCACTTAAAAAGTGTCTCCAGTTGTGGTGTCAGTTCTTGCCTTCTTGATACTAGCTCAAGGGTGGTGCCCCGGCGACGGCCCAAAGTTCAAACCTTCGTCACCGGAGTCAAACTGAGGTCCTTCAATGTTAATAGGGTGTTGGACTACCCCAACTGGAAACGTCCGTCGGACTGCTACGATGGTATAAATACAACTTTACCGGTAGCGTCACTCCTGCTGGTCCTTCAAATTTTTATTTTTAATGTCATTTTTAATTTTTAATTTTTTAGATGACTAGGCAACAATTGCCACCTACATCCCAAAGAATTTAATAAGTTGCCCCATCACTTTGAGCACATAAATGGGCCATCGTCCGCGAGGGAAAGGTTGTAGTAACCTTCTCACTACAAAGGTCTGCCCAGCAGCTGTGGGTGTGCGCTCGATGTTCACCTCTTTTTCTAGATTCGCAAACTGGCCTTCGAACATAATGTCGTTGCTCGGTTGTAGAATCTCATAGTTCTCCAAGTAAATCATTAGTGATCTGGCTCTTGGTGGCTAGGGACCTTGGGCCTCCGAATTTGGAGGATTTCTCTCCAATGGTCTTCCACGTCCGGGTTGTTCTTCCTCGTCACATGGACGTCTTCAAGTGTTTGATAATTGGGACAACCGTATTGGTTCTTCAAGCGGTTGCGTACTAAGTTTTTGAATATGTGGCTTCTCCCTGGGCTCATTCATTGGCTCCTCCGTGGGCCTGGTTGTATGCCCCTCCGGTGGCTCGTTTGTTGGCTCTTTCAAGGGCGGAAATGAAAAATCCTCAATGGATTGTGTAAAAAGCTCCTCCGGTGGCTCGATTGTTGGCTCTTCCGGAGACAGAAATGTAAAATCCTCGATGGATTGTGTA
This sequence comes from Neckera pumila, assembly GCA_963969595.1. Classification (NCBI taxonomy): domain Eukaryota; kingdom Viridiplantae; phylum Streptophyta; class Bryopsida; order Hypnales; family Neckeraceae; genus Neckera; species Neckera pumila. Next base: position 8,200,504 of record OZ018418.1, read on the forward strand.
AAAAGCTCCTCCGATGGCTTGTTTGTTGGCTCTTTTGGAGGAGAAAACAACTCGAATTCAGCAAGGGGCTGAGAGATGGATTCCAGCGGGGGCTCAGATGTTGGCACTGCCGAATTTGTTGAGGTCTCAGATACTGGCACTGCCGAGGTCTGTAATCTCTGCCCTACCGGGTTCTCTGTCGGAGAATCGGGCTCTTCATAGAGCGGTGTCAACGACAATGCTTCTAGAGCATTACTAGGCTGACTTATGGTTCCTAAGTGAATGAATCCTATTCTAAACAAGGTGGTTAAATCCTACCTCTAAAATCTTGTATAATAGCCTACGAACAGGTTATTGCAACCACTTTTAAATAGTTGTCCTAAATCTAATCTAATCAAAGCTCATGTCTATTCTGCTGTGTAGGTGTCCAACGAAAGGAGGCCACTCCAACGGAGTTGGCTTAATTCTAATTTAATTGAAGCTCACGTCTATTCTGTTGTGCAGGCGTCCAGCTAAAAGAGGCCATTTCAACGGAGTTGGCTTAAATCTAATCTAATAGGCAGATAAGAGGTCTTGCAAAATGATCGTGTTTCCTAATGACTATGGTCAGACTCTCATGTTTTGCTCAACGTGATTCAATACAATACATAAGTAACACAACCCCAAGTTTCTCCATATGTAACTACAAGAAGGAATACCGGTAACGGTATCTGCATTATCGACCTAAGAAACTTGGGACCAAAACAGAACAAAAGAAACTGAATGAAATTGTATTTCTCAACACATAACATCCTAATACTGAAAGCTCCTAATGGGCAGACTAACGGAGGTTGGGATCCACTAAAATCCCTACCATCCTTCTGCACAACTACTAGTGATTTCAAACAAGAGTCGCCTCCAGTTCTTGTACTAGAGTTGGTGCAGTGAGTATCTTGCTAGTTGTCTAGCCGACGTTCCATAGAAAGGATACGTCAAATGTGGACAAACTGGCTTGTGTTGGATTAGCATCGCTGCACTGGTGCCTTTTCTTTTACGCTACTCTTGTCAATAGTGGCCGGATTTTAGGCAACTTCTTTTTGAAGTCTTTTCCCAAATTACCACCTATCTCTGACTTAACTTAGAAGATTCCGTTATGGGATATCCATTAAGGCTCGGAGGTTGCAACCAAGTAGCAGGGGTCTTTATAAACCTTCAATGTGAATGTAAACGCACCCAAATGTGGAATTGATTTGTGATTTATATTCCAATTGATAGGTTCTCTATCGTAGAAAGCTTCATGGCTGACATTGTTGCCTTTCTTTTTACGTTAATTCCAACTATCTTTGCAAAATTTACGTAGCTTTTAGGAATAGTCTATGTCATTTGTAATGTCCTCAGCTCTACTCTAAGATAATTTTTAGAAAGACCAACCAAGAAACTTAAATTATAAAGTTTTCATTCCTATGTTGTCCCGTTTGGCATTTCGTAAGTTGGATTTGCTAGTAAGGTGACAACTAGTTATAAAATATTTTATGGTTGGCCTTTTTGGCTTTTACTTTTACGTGACTTCTATCATTAGTGGGCAAGGATTTTAATCTTTCCCAAAGGAATTGTCTGACTCAGTAGAAGTTCACAACCATGTGTTTAGATAATTTGAAGGTTATAGTTTTTTAAGGTTACAGTTCACACTTTATATTCCTTGCATCTATTGCCACTAGTTCGGGTTGGAAATTTTGATCCATCAAGGGTCTTTAATTGTACCAAAATGTTAAGGAAGGTAGATTGAATGATATACGGACCGGTCCACAAGGACCGAGCATTCTCGTAGCGATTCAGTATCATCCAACCTCATCGCAATGGCAATGTGCAGCGACTGCATTTCAAATACGATTGGCAATATTGCCTCAATTCTATACATTAAAGCGAAAGGTGTGGTGCATGCCGTTACCTTATACGTGGTACGGTAAGCCCATAATGCTGAGGTTAGTTTGAAGTCCCAATCTCGTTTGCTATCAAAAACTGTCTTTCCAAGAATTTGTACTAATGTCTGATTCACTCTTTCTGTATGCCCATTGGTCTGAGAGTGATAGGGTGTAGTCTTCTGATGATTGATTTGAAACATGTTGCTCATGAGTTCTATAGTCTCATTGAGGAAATTGTGAACCACGATCGCTAATAAGAATTTTTGGGCAACCAAAGCGGGAAATGATATTTTCATAGAGGAAAATGGCTGTTTGTTTTCCATCTGCATTTTTTACTCCCTTGGCCTCTGCCACTTGGTCAAGTATTCAGTGGCCATTATTATATATTGATTTCTTCATGATGATATTGGAGCAAAGGGCCCGACATAGTTGATTCCCCATTTCTCTAGAGGTGCCAGGGGTAATGATGGTTGAAGTGGGAGGTCAAGCCGCATATTGTTGTGTGCATACCTCCGACAAGCGTCGCATTCCTTGGTATGTGCTTTGGCTTCTGCAAACAAGGTCGGCCAAAAGTATCCTGCTCGAAGTATCTTTTGAGCAGTTAGTCTTCCTGAGAAATGACCGCCACAGCCTCCTCCATGACACACTTCTAATATAGCTGGTACTTTGTCATAGGACACACAATGTCGAAGAATCCCGTCGACCCCTCATCGGTACAATCTTCTAGCAATTAAGGCAAAATGTGAACTATTGACCCGTATCTTTCTACGCTCATTCTTGTCTAACCCTTCCGGATACTTTTGGGTAATTAAAAATTGTGCTGTGTGCTTGTACCAAGTTGGTACAGCTTGTACTGCAAAGAGCTGATCGTCGGGGAATTCATCATCAATGTCTTTTGTTCCTAACTCTGTAGATAACCTAGAGAGATGGTCTGCTCTTGAGTGCTTCTTCCCAGGTTTGAATTCTATTGTATAATCGAACTCTACAAGTAATAAAACCCAATGGGCTAACCTACCACTCAGTTCTAGTTTTTTGACCAGATACTTAATTGCCATATGATCTACAAAGAATATCACTGGGTTCATCAATAGGTAGTGCCAAAAAATTTTGACTGAAAAGATCATGGCCAAACATTCTCTCTCCGTAGTGGTGTAGTTGTGTTGTGCTTGGGTTAGTTGATGGCTAGCAAATACAATAGGATGTTCCTGGCTTGTTTCTTCATTTACTTGACACAAGGTGCTGCCCACCCCCACTGCAGAAGCGTCACAATAGACATGGAATGGACGATTCCAGTTAGGAAGTCTTAATACAGGAGTAGTGGTTAGTTTCATTTTTAGCTCATCATACCCCTTTTGACATTCCGGGGTCCAGTTAAACTTAACCTCCTTTTTTGTTAAGTTTGTAAGAGGCAATGCTTTTGTAGCATAGTCTTCTATAAATTCGCGGTAATATCCTATATGGCCTAGAACTCTTTGCACTCCCTTGACATCCTTTGGAGGAGGAAGGTTTACTATAACTTCCACCTTATCGGGGTTAGCCATCTGCCCGTCTTTTGACACTACAAATCCTAGCAAAACCCCTTGCTTGATGCCTAAAAATAATTTTGCAGGGTTCAAGGCAATGCTTGTCCTTACGCATCAAATGAGACATTCTTGTACCAAAGATAGATGTTCTTCATTGGTAGACTGAGTTCTAAAATCATCAATGTAGACAGTCATGGACTTGTGGACCAAATCTGAAAATACAAAACTCATAACTCTTTGGAATGTTGAGGGAGCATTGCATAGGCCAAATGGCATCACCTTATAAATGAATGTTCCCCAAGGCATGGTGAAGGCAGTCTTTGACCAATCTTCCTCTGCAATGGATATTTGAGTATAACCAGAATATCCGTCCATAAAAGTAAAGAGCCCGTTTCCCGCTACTTCATCTATGATGGTATTGATGAAAGAAAGAGGGATTTGGTCCTTCCTTGTTTTCTTGTTCAGCTGTTGGTAATCCACGCATACTCTAAGTTTCCCATTTTCTTCTTGACTAAAACCATAGGTGACATCTAAGCTGTAATTTTGACCGGCATGATGAATCTAGCTTGAAGCAATCACTCAATCTCAGCCTTCACTATAAGTTGTAAAGTTGGGTTCATTCGCCTCTGTCTTTGTCTGATGGGTACAACATTTGGGAGTACAGGAATGGTGTGCTGAGCAATGTATGGTGGAACCCCCTTTAAATCAAGGTAAGACCATGCAAACACGTCTCTGTATTCCAGAATTAGAGACCAATAACGCTCCAATTCTTGTCTTTTAAGATGTGAACCTACTTTAATAAGTTTAGGCTCTTTTCCAGGGAAGGAGACATCTATCTCCTTCCAGTCTGATGTTTGACTGTGAATGGGATCACTTGGCCCATGATACCAACCGCTAGGTACGGATGGATACATGGCTACATTGGAACCTACTTGCAACCCTTCTGAGGTCTTGCGAAAGTGTAAGGGTGGTAGAAAAGCTTCTTCTGCAAGGATGGAATTCCAACTCATGGTTTGAGTACCATCTATTTCAAGAAGGCAAGCAATTTCTACAGCAATATCGTCTAAGAGGGTGACTAGTCCTGGCTATTCAGCGTCGAGGATCTCTAATTCATCTAGGTCGGACATGGTCGAAGAGTTGGATTGCTTGTAGTTCTTAGGCATAGTTAACACCAAACTTAACCCAATCGTACTTGTGTATTTTCTTGTGTGTAAGAGAATTTAGAGAACAACCTTATTAAGTGACAAGGGTTGGTTGAGAATGACATCTCTAATTCCTCTTTGGATTTGAAGAGCAGTAAGTGCCTTTCAAAGAGAGCTCGTGGTTGAGCCCTCCTTGAATTTGAGGAATAGTAGTTGCTTTCCAAGAGAGCCCATAGTCAAGCCCTCCTCGAATTCGAGAAGGACTAGTGGCCTTTCCATGAGAGCTCGTGGTCATGCAAAAGAGACCCAAGGTCTATTTAGAGATTACAAAAACTAAAGCCTATACCTATATAATTTAACAATTTTCTTGAAATTGAGTATCTATTCAAATAGAGTTGTTTATCAACCAAGGCCCCTTGACATCGAGGAGGTATTCTTCTTAGCAAATTTTGAGAGGTGAATATCTGATATTAATATCTATTAGTGTTCCTCAAAATCGAGGAGGACTATTGGCCTATTGAATGAAGTATTAGTGCCCAAGGTCTTATGGATTATCAAGTGATTTACTAAATGTTGAACAACGACATTATTGTCATAGTCAAAATGAGGAGCTAGATGATTAATAGTTGGTCCAGGATTTTGATTACATTAGAATTTATGATACATATTTGGTCTAATAGTTGTATGCCTTTGTGCTCTTCTCATCCAAGAAGCCTTTTTACCTAGCATCGAGGCCTCGGGCCATAGGAGCCTTCTCGGATTCCAAGGAGTAATAGGAGCCTCCTGGATTTCAAGGAGCGATAGGAGCCTCCTCGGATTCCGAGGAGCCTCCAACATCATATTTGTTAAAATGGGAGTTTTCCAATGAAATGGGAGTCCTTTTGCATTGACATGGGAGTTGCTAGAGGCACATAAGTAAAAAAAAAAGAAGAATTTAGATTTGCAAACACCTAAAATGCAATGCAATGACATCCAAAACAAGTTTGCAAATGAGAATTTTGGAAATATCAGGCAGAATTTGCGATATGCAATACCATTAATTGGAAAAAGCCATCACATATACACGTGATTGTTGGATGAATGCCTTGCCAGACAAAATTTAATAGAAGTATAACCTATCGTTACACTCCTAGTAGCAAAATATTACATCATTATCGCCCGTATTAGACACTACAAATAGGTTGCTTAAAAAGACAAGTGCCTGGTGGTTAGAGAATGAAATGGATGTTGAGCTTTGATCTGGATCGAGGCACAAAAATTATAGAAACAAGACATGTAGATGTCTCCCTAGGACTCTCAGAATTCACACTCCACATGCTGTAATTTAGAGCGTCATTTATGAATGTCCTTAGAGCGACATCTAGATTTTTTTGTTTTTATACTATTTGTGTCCAAATCTAGATCAAAGCTCAACATCCACTTCATTTTGTCATCACCATGTCCTCATCTATTTGAGCTACTAGTTGCATGACTCCCACAAGCAATAAAGATGTGATATTTTGACTACCTGATTTGGCGGTTTGTAATTTTTAATGGTTTGCAATGCTCACTAAACGGATCATGAAAAATGTATGTAACTGTCATGAGTGTGATTCACTCTAGCACTAAATTCTATACACTAATTGCACAGTGCTTTCATGTATGAATAGACTATATTTGTATAGACTCTATGATGTACGTACAGATTCTAAGACTACAATATGAACAGAATCTACGTGTGTGATTTACTTTTTTGCAACTCCATCGCCCTCCAAATCTCCGGCCCTCGATTGTATACATTATTCCTTTGCTTGTACTCCCGTAACCATTGGAGCCTCTAGAATTCTAAAAACTTCCGGTCCCACATATTATGAATACAAAGAGTAGAAGGACTCAGTGGTTCATTATTGTGTGTCTTGGTCTTTTGCACTCCTAGGGACCATTTATGTCTACGTAGCCGAGGGGGAGGCAAGGAAGTGACACCAACGAGACCTGTGCTTGAAGGAGAATCTGACTTCACCATAGTGATGGAGACTGGAATTTCAGTAACCTCGTAAAGCCTTCGTGGCGTGCCTTTCTCTAAAGGAGAAGGCGACATTTGAGATGCCACCATATCCTTGCATCTAAGAGGGGACGGGGAGCAGGACTTTGGCAGGCGAGGAGCTCCATTTGGAAGACTATCCACCACACCGTCTTCCATGGGCATTAGTGAAAAGTCCATTGTCGAATTGGCAGTAGTAGCGGAGCACAAAAAGGTCCCTGTACTGAGGATAGCATTTTGGCCACAGTCCAGGAACAAATTAGTTGACGCTTTGCAGGAAGACTAGCATCCTTGATTGGAGTCGTCGAGGTACAAAAAGTGTGGAGACAAGTATCCTTTAGAAAGAATTCAACCAAGCAGTGCCACAAACACGCAAAGAAATTCATATGACAATAGTGACCAACACTTCAGGTCGACCAGACCTGAACAGACAGAGCCAAAAGACAAACATGCAAAGAAATTCATATGACAATACTGACTAGCACTTCAGGTCGAGCCGAACTAAACAAACATAGTCATTTTGAACTTTGAAATGTAGTGATAAAGCTTTCTTGTTAAATTTATTAAACTGTGGCTATAAAATGAAAATTGACCACACTTAAAATCTATTTATATTAAGGATCGATGCGAGCTAAAGTGAAAAGTAAACAGAAGAGGCCCTAATGTAATTGTCACAGGTGTCGAGTAGACCTAATCAACATCATCACCTACAAATACTGTCCTATTTCAAAGTAGAGGACACTCTAGCTACATCCATGAGCCTATTATATTTGCGACGACTCCGTTCGTCGCATAGCATTCGCCGACCCATCTTTCCTTTGCTATTCTCTCGAAATGACTTCAATCCTTGGTTCTGTGCGCTATGTACGCGGCGAAATCAGGGAAGAAGTACGTTGAGGAGGAAAGTGTCCTTCGGACCATTTCTCCTATAACTCCAACTGTCTGGGAGAATGACATTCTCTGAATTGTTCATTATGTGCTTATTTGGGATATCATTGACTACAATTGTATCCTCTGGCATAAAATTTCTTCGTAAGCCACTGAACAAGTAACTAAGTTTCTTCAAGAAAAGTTCCTTATTTGTGTCGGTCTCTTTGAAAGTACTAACGTTCCCAAAACTATCCCTACACTTCAATATTGCACAAGAATCCTGTCCTAATACGAGGAAAGGCTTCTTTTGATCCTCAAACAGATATTGGCTGATTTCTTCGGCGGTGGATTTTTTCATGGAGGTCCACACCAAACGAATGCTATCCATCCTAACTCAAGAAGAAACTCAGCGCACCCAGGCTGGACATACACTGCCTTTGGTCCCATAATTGCAGGAATTGTGGCTGAGTGAGGTTGCTTAACGACAATCCTGGACAAACCCTTGGACTTGGCATCTTCACAGACACATAATATTCCATTCAGGTCCAGGACAACGTTGAGCCATTTCTCGGTCACTCTGGACGTCAATGGAAGTTTGACCTCCTTCGACGTCCCTCCACGACCAATATGAGGACTCGATTCTTGCTATCAAATGGACAAATGTGCAGCCAATTACTATCCTATATTGACACATTTCCAACATCAAGCAAAACCACCACAACATCCCGGACCCTTTAAGTTGAATAATGGCATTAAAAATTACAAATTAAAAAACTAAGAACGTCGAGAACGCACACATGTAGTAGTAAACATGAATTACTTGCTGTTTAGAAGGAACAACTCGATCAACCAAAACATCAGGCACGACAATGGCGGCATCAGGAATTTGAACCTCCATGAGCACATCATCTGGAATGGATGTTTCATCAGCTGAAGCACTCTGTCTTCAGCCCAATTCAACGGATGCCAATTGGACTGCAAGATCACCATCCTTAAGGGGGCCCACATCCTCCGAAATCATAATGGAAGATGATGGGATAGGACATTTTGATGACGGTGAACTGGGGACTAGAGGCAGATTTGGAGCATTGATCGGGCTTGCGACGAAAGAATGTACAAGGAAGAAGTTTGTAAGAACTGAGTATATTAAATCCTGAAGTAATAAAAGTTCAATTACAAAAATAATATTCAAGATGCATAACTCCATGGCCGTGTCCAATAGCAAATCTGTTTCAAAAAATATCCAAACTGCTTTTGAAAGTCTACGTCTATATATAAACTATGATACAAATCAGCTTGAGTCGAGTTAATACTACACAATTGACATCAAGTGATTATTTGGGAAAACCTACGGGTGCATTTGAACCAGGCAACAATGTTTTCTGGTCATGTGCCCCAGTGGACTTGAGGGCCACTTCAGTGATGTTTGCTTCAATGGGAGCGGTGGATGATGTGGACGGGGCACCAACCTCATCTTTTGTTGCCGGCACAATGTTGGACTCTTTGGATGGCGGAGGAATCTTGGGGCAGACATCCGTCGGGAGAGCAGGCGCAGGGCAAGAAGGAAACAACTAGCTCCACGACAAGCCCCTGCAAGCTGGACCCGTTGCCTACATTTGTTGTAGACGGCAAACCCTGGAGCATTAGTTGAGGCTATTCTGGACTTGGTTGTTTGTAAGCAAGAGGTGCTATACCTACTAGTTGATTCATTATCGCAGCATATTGATTGTTGCTTTTGGCGTTTGAACTCACTAGTACCGCAAACATATCATCCATTCTCGCGTTTGTTGTCGCATACATTTCCATACTTTTCACCCGATCCTTCAACCTCTCTTCCCTGAGTTGAGCAATGTCGTCGTCACGGTCATCATCAGCGAAATTCCTCCTTTTCCTTTTCCCCTAACGGCCTTTAGGCGGCGGCGTGGATGAAGGCTGCGCCGATATGGGCTGCCCCAAGGAATCTGACGCCGACCCCCTAATGCTCTGAGACAGGTTCACGGGTGGCAAGTGCTCTGTGGGGACATCATCCGGACCGTAGTCTTCCTCCTCTGTATCTTTGTGTTCCTTCCCACTGTTGCATTCGGAAACTTGAGCTTTCGTGGATGGTGTATGGGGTTTGTTCCAAGCGAATTTGCGTCATCTCTTTGATGAAGACAAAGTTGTCGACCCAACAGGCTTCCTGTTGTGCTTCTCTTTGTCGACAAAATACCCTGTCGAAAGGAAGTCGTTCTTGTCGAGGGTCTTCGCCGTCTGCACAAGAGTTAGGGAGTTGAGACATCAGATGACGGAGGGAGACAATTCAGGTCGAAACAACTTGAAGCATTTGGCATGTGGATAGCAATTACGAACTTAGCATTCATTTCTAATTAGCTCGAGTCGACCTAAAGGTTGTTTGATGCTATTGAGCACAAAACCATATTCACATGCTCATTCAAGTCGAGTCAACCTAAACAACACTTACCATTGTGGCACAAGTAAGTTTTGATCCGCCAAATAACAATAATACATTGCCTACAGCGCAGCATCTCCTCAAGATACCCAAATAGAATTCCATTTGCAGCTCGGTATTGTGGATTCTGTATTCCACCTCATTGTAGGCCCTAGGCTTCGTGAACACTTCAGTGTCTGGGGCCCGATAAGCTGGTTTTGGCGTGATAATGTTGGAGTTCTTGGGGTTTTGCATAAACGAAAGATAAATTTTTTCGACCGCCTTGCTGTTGTTTGGTGAGTAGTCTCCCATATGCTCATGCTTTGCCGGATAATAATCGGCAAAGTCTAGCTTGTAGTCCTTGAATACCTTGTTGTTCTTCAAAAAGTGCAAGGTCTGCGTTTGTTCAACCAAGTCCGAGCAGATGATGAGCTAGGTGTTGACTTCTTCTATCTTGGGCTTCTTCTTCTCCTAGAATGACTTCATCACCGCGTGAAAGTATGGTTTTGCAAGCGTGGCATTTGCCTTCTTTGTCACCATTGGCATGTACCAAAAGTCCATTACCCCCAATTTAATGCTGTCTAGTGTGCCCTCTCTCTATGCATCCCTTGGCCAGTTTGTGTGCCTCTCATTCACGATGTTGTATGGTTGATAGTGCACGGTGGACTGCAATGGAATAAAATTTGACCTTCATTCCAGGAACACCCTGAAGAATTCTGTAGCATAGGGGGACATTTCTTCAGCAGACTTGTTCTTCGCCCTGGTGTTCTTGGCCTCCCCCAAGTAGTCAACGCCTAGCTGCTCAAGAAAGATGTTCATTGTCGCACTAGTAATGTTGCAACTACGTTTGAACTCTCTCCACTTGTCCAGGTTGATTTTGTTTAGTGCATTCAACAACCCCAAGTCTTCGCCAAGAACATTAAGTTCTTTCTTCACGAGGTACTTTCTCTTCCGTCTTTCCACCCACTCCTTGCATGTGTAGCAGCTTTCAAGAACGGATGAGACAACTTTGACTGTGACCTTGGGATAGTCATAATTCGCCAGCTTGGGATCAATGTGGAGAATGTGCTTGGCCAGTATTGTGAGATCATTATGAGAATGTGCTTGGCTAGTATGAGAGGTTCCCCAGAAATTTGAAGAACTCATGCATCAGATTTCCGTTCTCTGGCTTCCAGCTTAGTTTCTTGTTGAACGGCATCAACGTGTCTGAGTCTAGGAGCTCCCCGTGTGCAGAATTGGATATCACCTCACTCCATAGTTTGTAGATGTCATCAGAGGCGGTTATAATCTTAAGCTTGTTGGTGATTTTCAGCTTCTCCTCCGTGCCCTTTCCTTTTGTTGCTTTCTGGGACTTCACGACATCCAGCATTGCAAAACGGTTGCTCATAGCCGTCACGAACTCCTGCGTAATAGACAATGAGTGTTTAATAGGTGCCACACAAGAGGGTTCAGGTCAAGTGGACCTAAACCAACGAAGCTTGGCTGTTGAATGACGTTGCTTAATCAAGCACAGATTAGGTCAAGTCGACCTGATATAATTACCTTGAATTTCTTCTTGTTCGCTTTGTTCTCGGCGTTTCTTCTAGCGTTGGAGATTGTCTTCACTGGTGCGAGGTCTTTGGAGTGTCTTGGTCTACCCATGAGCTCCAGACTGTCCTTGTGCCCAAGATGTTAGTAGACCATGACGGCTTCATTGCCTGGAAGTGGTTTACTCTATTGTAGTACACTGAGACTGTCTTCAGTTTTTCAGTATCCGTTGACCAGACTACGTAGTTGTCCCATTGGCGGAAGTGCTTCAGGATGTCTTTGTCAATTCCCTTGTCTACCATCATATGGTCGGCGGTTACACTATACTGTCCATTGATGAGGTAGAAGTTCCCAATCTTGATTGACTCCCAGTCTTCCGGCTTGGGCTTCTCCTCTAGTCCGACAAGCATGATGCAAAGTTTCTGCTTTATAGACTTGTCTGGCATGTGGCAGAAAAAATGCATCAAATCTCTAGCCACACGGGTCTTGTAACTCCGCATGTTCAAGTTTGCCGATGCCTTCACGAGCTGTTCAATTGGTATGCTTTTCTTCTCGTCAATTTTGAAGACATGGGCGTTGTGGCATAATGCCCAGTAGTTCTTGTAGGCTTTTGCAGAGAGCTTATAATCATACTTATTTCTTAGGTCATAGGCCTGTGAGACATTAGTCACAATTGACGCAAAGCTCCCTTCTTCAACAGCAGGTTTGCTAGCAGCCTCATCTTGTACTCTCTGCGAAGAGGACGTTGCCAAGTTGCTCTTCTTGCCTCCTATTGGAGGGGTCTGGGCCTTCTTCCCTTTCCTTGTCCCTCAACTGTTTTGAGTTCCGGGCATGGTTTGCGATCCTTGCCCTTCTCCCTGACTGGGGCTATCTAGGGATACTGATCAAGGAGTCATATTTTTCTTTGCTTTTTCAATCTTGGAGGTTAGAACCGCAAAATCTATGAAAATAATCCTTAGTCTTGTGCACAATGTTTTCCCGGAAATTGGCTTTCCAGCACAAGTCTTGAAGAAATTGTCGTCAACTTTTTTCTAGAGCTCCGGTATTTCGGTTTTGTAGTCAGTGAGCACGTGTGACTCCAAGATTGAAGTGATGTTGAAGACTACTTGTGAGGAATCCAAAATGATTGTGAAATAATACTAGTCCTCCTCTGCAATTCCGACTTGTGCTGTAACACAATGAATTTTGATCATTTGGCCGACGTTGTGGACAATGTCCTTAATCTTCTTGTTGTAGGAGATAGCATAATATGGCTTGCTGTCTTTGTACTTTGCAAAGAAGCAAATCATGTTCCTCAGCTCAAGCATTTTTAAACTCCAGTGGGCCATCTTCTCGCGGTTTTGGAAAGTCCAGTACTCCCTGTCGGTGTCATAGTCATCTCCGTTGTCTTCATCTATTAGCCTCTCCACTCTCTTGTAGAACGCCTCTAACTTCTAAACCTGCTCCTCCATTCTTACCCTGCAAGATCAAGTGTATTCTTTAGGTCAAGTCGACTTGAATCGTAATCATTTGCTATTTGTTTTAGTTGCCTGGATGTAGTATGCGGTGCTACAGCGGTTTCTTTGGAACACTATACTTTTGGGGTCTGCCAGAATAGTTCACCTAGTCTCTTAGCTTGTGATGTTTTTAGCTGCTGATCAAGTTAATTTCTTGTAGTGTTTATTCTGTATCTTAAGGATATAGCCTTTTTAGGTCAAATTGACCTAATCTGGTTTTAGGATTACATATCTTGTATTGCTGGTGTATGATTTTGCTCTTTGATTTTTGTATGTCGACTCTTCTCATCTGGATAATCAGGTCGAATCTACCTAATTTTTGGATCTTTGAGCACGATACAATGTTATGCTATGTCAATTTGTCTATTCAAGTCAATTTGACCTAATTTGTTAATCTGTTTCTCTTTTAGTTTATTTATCTTCTGTACTACATGGGGCTTTCTTTTTGTTGGTGTTCTCTTCAATGTTTCTAATAATTCACTGATCAGATTGAGTCGATTTGAATTGTATTGTTCGGGTACAGTATTTTTGAGAGGGAGCTTGGGTTCTTGTTTAGATCGACTCAACCTGAATTGGCTAACTAACATTCACTAGATGATTTCCTACTTCCTTGGCTTTGGGCTACTTGATGTAGGAGAAGTTCCACTTCCTTGGGTTCACAAATTTAGGTCGAGTCGACCTAAACGGGCACCTCATCCTGTGTTGGGTCAAATTATGTGGGCGCTGTCGACCTAAATTGTGTTACCTATCATTCTAATCTTCTACCATAGTTGATCTAAATTGTATTATCTATCATTCTAAAATTCTACCACAGTTGACCTAAAGTGACATTGAGCTGAAATGCTATGGGCTTTACTTTACATTGAAATCATTGGTGGAGGAATAACTCAATACATACTTGGATCACAATGGTATTCCTCCTCAATAGCACTTTCAGGAATTGATACGCCTCTCGAAATCAAGGAATGCACCTACACATTTGAAAGAAATATTCAACGTTAGATTGCAATACAAAGAAGACAATCACATCCATCAATGGATTAAAAAAAGAAAAACATATAAAAATGTAAGCACATTTATATCACAATAATGGTGTTTCCAAATGCAAAAGTTCATTTACCAATGCTAAAAAAGCATGCAAACTCCCATAGAATTCTTTCACCTAAATAATCCTAATCATGTCAACCTATTGCACTCGTAAGTGGGACCGGTACACACTTAAACCAATTATTCAACAATTCACTTCAAATCCGTAATGTAGCAACCCAAAGTATGGTACATAGACAAACGAATTCATTATTTCAGCATGGAAGAATAAATCCTAATTGCTCCCAAACCTAAGAGTAAATCATTCATGGCATGCAACCACTAACTGTTGTTGCTGCTGCTACTATCAACCATTAATGGTTGTTGCTGCTGCTGCTACTGTCTAGGGGGTGCCTAAATCCAAGAGGTTCACAATCCAAAAGAAACAATCACTCGACAGAGAAGCAACTCCATTCCAAACACAACTCAATTCCGAAAACTAATCACAAATGCATTAGGTAGCGACAAACTAAATTTTCAAACTGAAACCACAGGTCTAAAACTATTGAGCACAAGCCACAACCACCTATAAGCCATCGCTACAACCAAGGACAGCTCAGAATGACCACAGACAAACAAAATCCCAACTATTAGGGTTTCAGCCAAAACTCTGTCCAATTAGAGTTTCCTACCAACTTTCGGTCATCAAACAACAACAAACTGCAATCCCTGACACCTTCCTAAAACCTCACAACAAAAATCATTCAACTTCGAGTTACCACCTAATCCTCAAAAACAAAGTGTCAAACTTGTCCAAACCCTAAGAACCAATAGGAGATAACTAATCAAACACAGCAACATAGCAACACAAGATAACACAAGATAACCCCACTGCAGTACAATGCACGATAGAAGAGAAAATCCTAAACTAAATTTCAAAACTTTAAGAATGCCACAGCAGGTGCAAAATAAGAATTTTTAGGAAAGTTAAATCAGCAAGACACAAAACAAAAAACAAAAGATCCTGCGAACTTACTCTAGAGCGCGCACTTCAAGCTCCAATGCGCCCGAAAAACCCAGCCTCCGTAGCGGATGCGCCACCAACTTCCTTAGACGACCACTTGCAGCGACTTCTCCCCACCACGCCGACCTTCCCCGCACCGTGCCACTTGTAGCGACTTCTCCCCACTACACCGACCCTCCCCGCTGCGCAAACCCTCCACCTCTGCAGACGAACCCTAAACCCTACTACCTCGCCACAATGCACAAACCCAGCCAAAACCGCCACAATTGAAGGGAATGCCGCAGGGAAAGACGGAAGAGCACCAAAAAACTAGGAGAGATTTGCAATCAGCAAACCCTACCACGTTCAAAAAACCCTACCGCGTGGAGAGAACCTGTTGATATCCATCTCTATAGTGCATACCAGCCAATACCCGTCGTTTTAGTGCAAACCCATCCTCCCATAGTAAAAAACCTAAACCCTAATGACCCTAGATTATTCTATATCTGCCCTATATCTGGTCCAAAAAAAACTTAAATTCATTTGTACCGTAAGCTTTCCCCTTTGTTTGTTTTGTTTACTTGTTTGTTTGTTACATTGAGATCCTTCAGATGCATATTTAATATTTTGGGAAGACCTTCATAAATAGGAATGTATAGGCTTCATTTTTTGAAAAGTTATGGATGTCCAAATTAATTTTGGTTTTAAAAATAACTTTCACTTTTGTTTCCTGTGCCAACGGTATTAGGCAATTTAGTTAATATCTTGTGGGGCTACCTTAACACTTAAAGGACAAACTACTAACTATGGAATTCATCCATTTTGATAGTGTGATGTGGGATTCATTCATAATGAATTCATTCATTTCATTAATAAAAAAGGAATGATTTAAAGTTATTCACGTATATATAAATCTTAAAAACCAATTTCATAGAAAAACATTTAATTTCAAATTAGGATTCTACAATCATTTTAGGGTTAAATGAAGGTATTGGTTGGTGTAATTTTTTTTTTCCTGTTCAAGCAAGTGAATAGAACCAGGTGTGGTGCATTTACACTTTGCTACTTTGCTACTCTTTTTTTAAAAGTAGATAAACATATTTTTTTTCACAAATGTTCTTGTAGTACTTTGGTAATAATAAGGGTGTCATCTATTATATGAAAACTTATTGAACCCTAATTGAATTATGAGGAGAATATAGTCTTCAAGTAGAGCATGAACTTCATATTTAGACCAAACAAGAAGAATAACCCCATTGATTGGTTGCACTCATATTACTCTGAAATCAAAAAAAGTCTAAGTGATGATTGAAGGATATTTAGACTCTATTTCTCTGCATTTCGACTCATGGTCCAAAAATTATTGGCTTCACAATACTTACTTAGCTTAAAACAATATCCAGTGTAGCCAAAAAGTATGTAATTCAATAGAAGACTTCATTGCACATTGAACAAAAAATTTAAAAAAAGAATTACATTCACATGCAAGGCTGTGTACATTGCACTTACCGTATGTATATATGCATTGGAAGACACGCAGATGCACTAAGGGGTCAAACTACAATTTCATTGATTTCCTAATAACAAATTCTAATGCATATAATATTAATAATGAACAATAAATTCTAATCCATAAAAACATTAGAAATGAACAACAAATTCTATTGCATAAAAATATTAGAAAATGAATTTTTTTTCTAATTTCATTTTAATGTGGTAGCAACACCAATAGGAATATTCTAGTACAATAAATGAAGGCCCATGTAGAAATCCTCGTTTTTTAAACATTGAAGATGACAAATGCTTGAAAAATCTTTATATTTCAGAATTTAAGAAAAAAAAAATTAGGGAAGAAAAATGGAATTGACCATTGTCTTTATATTTCTCAATACAATTTTTTTGCATGTTCAGTACTTTGTAGTCTTGACCAACATTATGTAAACTTCATAAATATCTTTGAAGGCAAAAGGGATTAAATATAATAGTAATAAAAAAAATAAAAAGATGTAATACGGTCCTTAAGTTTGTTTGGGTATTAAACAACTTCACGTGCCAATAGTCACTTAGTACGCTTTACTTAAAATGATTCTTGATTGCAACCACTAAACATAAATTATAAGTAATTAAATTGTTTAGTCTCCCAATTATAAGACATTATGACCATCTCTATGGTATCCAAAGCATGATAAGAAGCATAATAAATTTCAAACATGATCAATGTGATAGTATATCATAACAATTGATGGCCGCCACAATGGTATGGCAAGCTTTGAAATAGGGCAAACTTTGAACTAAAAATTCTATATGCCGTGCAAGAAAAACAAAAAAACATGCTTCATAAAAAGTATTATATGTACAATTCCTCCTCTATTGTATCTCACAAAGCTCTAATTTTGAATTAATAAAATTAACTATCAATTCTCTATTAGTAGTGTTGCTTGAGTTTTTATTTGAACGCATGTAATGACATTATTTTGAAATTTACGTTCTTTAAACTATAGGGCATGGGTTTTATTTATTTATTCATTCGTGGAGTGCAGGAAATAAAAGTAGGGCAATAATTTGAGTGCACTCACAAACTCTTTATGTTTGGATTATTTACAACTTGTACATTCTTTTTTTCATGCTCTTTGCATTCAATTTCTCTGAAATTTGAATTTTTGGTTCATTAAACCACAGGACATGGGTAGTTAGGTTTTCTCTCATTGTGCGCTTTATTCATGAGAATGGGGTTCTAATTTGAGTGCGCTCATGAATTCTTTATGCTTGGATTATTTACAACTTGTACATTTTTTTTCAAACTCTTTGCATTCAATTTCCATGACATTTAAATTATTGGTTCTTTAAACTATAGGACATGGGTAGTTAGGTTTTTTTTTGTTGTGCATTTTATTCAAGAGGATGGGGTTCTAATTTGAGTGTGCTCACAAATTCATTATACTTGAATTATTTACAACTTGTCTTTTTTTTTTCATGCTCTTTGCATTCAATTTCCATGACATTTGAATTTTTGGTTCATTAAACTACAAGACATAAGTAGTTGGGTTTTTTTTCATTGTGCGTTTTATTCAAGAGAATGGGGTTCTAATATGAGTGCGCTCACGAATTCTTTATGCTTGAATTATTTACAACTTATACATTCTTTTTTTCATGCTTTTTGCATTCGAAATCCATGACATTTGAATTTTTGATTCCTTAAACTACAGGACATGGGTAGTTGGGTTTTTTTCATTGTGTTTTTTATTCAAGAAGATGGGGTTCTAATTTTAATGCGCTCACAAATTCTTTATGCTTGGATTATTTACAACTTGTACCTTCTTTTTGTCATGCTCTTTGCATTCAAATTCCATGACATTTGAATTTTTGGTTCTTTAAACTACAGGACATGGGTAGTTGGGTTTTTTTTCATTGTGCATTTTATTCAAGAGAATGGAGCTCTAATTTGAGTGCGCTCACAAATTCTTTATGTTTGGATCATTTACAACTTGTACATTCTTTTTTGCATGCTCTTTGCATTTAAAGTTCATGACACATGCAATTTTGGTTCCTTAACTCCTAAAGGACCGTTGTCCCTTCGATGGACAAATGCGTTTTTGGGCAGGTACCTATGGGCTAAAATTTTGTTGTGACATTTTGAAACTTTTTTTGAAGATAGAAAGATTGATAAGCTTTGTGGGAATATAATCTTTTTCACAATCTGTGCCCAGGAAAAAAAGTTATGACCAAATAAGTTCAAAACAGGGGACAATGGTCAGCAAAAATTTTAATCTTTTTCTTAATATTTGTTTCTCATTGACTAAATTTTTTCCCCTTTGGAAAGCTTTGATTTATTTCATTCGGGTTTATTATGAGAAAGTTATGGACATTCTTGTTTTTTGGGCAGTTAGAGCATCTTCTTGAAAAAGATAATTTCTAGAATGCATTTTTGAATGCAATTTTTTAGTTTTTTTAGTTTTTTTTTTTCTTCATGGTTTATATTACTTGAAAGAATAATCTCATCATTGGAATTAGTGTTTTTTAATTCCATATAAAAGATATTAATATTTTAGATTTTTCTTCTATCTTGTACCTACTTCTACTTAACAATTTTTTAAAGTAAGAAAAGTAAGTATTTTGGATTTGTTTTTTTCCCTAGACCTTCAACTCAATTCTTCACTATACAAATTTAAAGCTCAAAACTCTATAGTGCAAAATTTTTAAGTTAAAAATGTTCAAAGTCGAAAAATCTAGTCTCACAATGTGCTGAAAATTTTGTTTTTTTCACTTTAAACACAAATATCTTGCAATCTATGTGGTAAAAAATTCTAAAATTTTTCCCACACACTTTCATACTAATTAGATATAAGATACTACGGTTAGATGTGAAAAAAAACATTTTTCAATTTTTTTTACTTTTTGCTATAGAAATGGCAATTTTGAATGTTTTTTGGCAGAAAAGGGCCGCGGTCCTCTAGGGGTTAAACTATAGGACGTGGGCAATTGATTTTTTTCTGATTAGTGAAGTGCATAGAGCAAAACAGGCACTGATTTTAGTGCGCCCACGAATTCTTTATTCTTGGGATTATTTACAACTTGTCCATTTTTGTTCACGCCCTTTGCATTCAAATTTCAAGACATTTGCGATTTTGTTTCTTTAGAATACAGGACATGCGTATTTTTTTTTTTCATTCTTACATTGCATAGAATATAAAGAAGCACAAATTTTACTGCCCCATGAATTCTTTAAGCTAAAATAAATTACAGCTTCCCCATTTTTTTTCATGCTCTTAGCATTCAAAACTCATGACTTCAAAGATTTTGGATCTTATAAATTACAAGGCATGGAGAATAGAGTTTCTTTCACTTTGTGGAGCACATTAAAATTTTCTGACATTTTGGATTTAGGTAGTCCAAATTTCAATGCATGGCCAATATTGTTCTCGCCCTACATTTAAGAGAATGATATCGCAATTTTATGTTCTGGAAGCCGTAAATAATTTGTTATATCAATGTCGCATTATTTATGAAAATAGAGTAGTTAATTTAACGTTATTGTCCCCGTGTTGTACCAAAAAGAATTTAAATCATTGATGTTTTGAAAGTCCTAAAAGAAAGTATAACTAAAAAAATGTGGAAGTGATAATTAGCCTGTAGAATTTTAGATAGAAGGTCTGAAATCCTAAACCCATAACGTGAACCCTCCTACCATTTGTTCTTCCCTTTATTTTCTTTTTATTTGTTTTTTTGATTTGCACTTATCTCTTTATTTGCAAGCCTCGGCTTGGCTGTTTTTTTTCGTCTTTTTTAATGCTTCCGAGTACTTTCCATTTTTGCAAAAAAAAAAAATAACAAAAACATGAAACCCTAAATTCTAAAATCTAAATCCTAAAAAAACCCAACCCTGAAACCTTGAACCCCAAGCCATTGACACTAAAAAAACAGTTGTCGGATGACAAGTAGCATTGGGTTTTGGTGGACTTTTCAGTTCACTTTTTATAAGATATGCATAAAAGTTTTGCTAATTTTAATAGAATAGGAATTATTAGGACCTAATGTTTTTGCATGAATACTCATTATTTTAATAAAATGTTGACTTTGCTATTACAACTTCAGAAGTCGACAAGAATGTTGTCAGGATAATGCTGTTCTAAAATTGTAAAAGTACCAAGAACTTTTTGATGAAGAAGAGGAATTCCTGTAACTGAAGTGAAGAGAAGCAAAATTTAGACTTCATATTTATTTTTGAATGGAAATGGAATCTCCAGATCATTATTGAACTTGTAGATAGGGCTGACACGGTGTAAAATCAAGAGATGCCCATGCCATTTTTTTTAGGAGCACTTAAGAAAAAGCCGTGGGAATTCTGACTTTGTAACCGCCCACTATTACCTACTTGCAAAATTTCAGAATGTTTGAATTTCCTTTTTGGACTTACTGCCTTTTTCTTTCCCGCAAAGAAGTCTTTGACCTCCAGCAACGTCTGGCTTAGGTCATTCATTCTCACATTCTCAGCTGTCTCCGTGCTCTCCCAAATGCGTTCTCTCCATTTTGTGTCCTTTGTTTTTATGTTGCTAAGTGCACAAACAGGATACGCCATGCAAGACTGATGCTCAAGGATTCATTGTCAAGGCTCTGGGTGTTTTGAATACGTGATTGACAACGTCATAGAGACTTTGTTAGAATTTTCTTGCATTGTGTTGTCACTTGGTTGTTTTGAGTCATAGGATTTGTTGAATGACAGGAATTCTTTTGTGCTGTTGTTTCGTTTCGTTTCAATTTGTAACTGTGAGTGTAAGATCCCACGTCTGGTAGTTGAGCTTGTTATTTTCCTTGTGAACTGCGTGAAGATGGTGCAGTTGTTCCCAAATATGTTGCCATATAAAGCGGAACAGTGTTATTTTAGAATGAACGGAGTACAATCCCAGAAAATTCGGGAGCACTGAAGCCAACTAAATAGAATGAGGTTTCAATTTGGGTCGACCTAAACAGGATACCCAGACACATGCTGTATAATAACTTAAGCGTCTCGTGTCGTTCAGTTCCAAATTCAAGTCGATACAACCTAAACCCTGCAGAAGTGATGATTTACATGTCATACAATTGTAGCATATTCTACTTTCAGGTCAAGTCA
This sequence comes from Neckera pumila, assembly GCA_963969595.1. Lineage (NCBI taxonomy): Eukaryota > Viridiplantae > Streptophyta > Bryopsida > Hypnales > Neckeraceae > Neckera > Neckera pumila. The sequence goes on from OZ018418.1 coordinate 8,222,029, forward strand.
ACCTAATTATGAGTCCCACAAAAAGATACGTGCGCAATATACAATACTATTGGAAAGCTGATTGAGTTCGTTAAGTTCAAAACTATTCAGGTCGAGTTGACCTGAACTGAGGAGAAGTATATCAAAGGATCTACACCCGATGAATAATATTAGTTTTAGTACCATCAATGTTGAATAACATTTTATTAACTAATCCTACAATTACTTTAATAAATGATAAAAATTCCATCGGGTTGTTATAGTTATGTTTGTATGTTGTCATTGTTTCAGGTTGAGTCGATCTAAATTGTCCGTCTGTTATTTTGAAATGTAACTTACGTAATGCACTTTATTGGATGGTTTAAGGATTTCCATAAATCTGAACTCATCCTGGATTTCACCTACACTTGGAATACTTATGTAAGCGCCACCTGAAATTAGGTGACAGTAACCTTGATGTTATTATTCAGGTCGAGTCGACCTGAATATGTTTTTGGTTCTGGTAATTCTGAAGCATAACAAAGTGACTCTGATTATGTTAATTATTTTCCTTCTTGTTGATGACCACAATGTTTTTATTGCAAGCATCTCCTATAGCTAGTGTCATGCTTTGTTTCACTTATTCAATATTTAGGCTGAGTCGATCTGAAAAATAATGCATCAATTTTGATTTGGCTTCTGATAACCTTCTATGTATTTGTATATGCACTTGTTTAATTACCTGAGACCAAGTTGCCAATATGTGAAGGTGCAATGGAAGCTATGGCCATGCTGCTGGAGATCATGGACTCCTCAGACAATGAGGTCCAAGATATTGAGGGACATATTGTGCCACAGTGTGAAGGAATTCCGCGTTGCTTTTGGAATACGATGGTTGTCACTAAGTACTGGGAGAGTAGAGTATTTGTTGATGAAGGTACTTGCCACAGTGTGAACTATGACTTGGTGCTCGGTGCCACCGGTCCTCTGAGAGATACTAATGTCGTTGTCCACATTTCCAAGTCACATTCCAAGGAGCACTTGCCAAAGGAGAGGGTGACTTCGTTGATGGCCTAGCCTATTCATCTTGTCCATTGCCGTGGTGCAAGCCTTCGGGACCATGAAGCCCGTGATAAGTTCGGGCATTTCGCGAACGTATGTATTGGAATTCAACGTTCAAATATAGAGCCTTCATGAAGATTGAGGTGCACAAATTGGTTCACCGTGATGCATATGGGAGGAAGATGGTGATGGTTGAAGAGATTCCTGTGTGCATGCAAGCGTGGATGCATATTTCCGAGGTCTCAAAAATCACATTCTTTCGCTATCAAATACTCATAAAGGACAAAAGAGAAGCGACGGACCATGGCTTTAGGGGATTGCTGAAGCCAAGGATACACACTCAATAAGCCACTTCTATATTGAAGTGCCTCCTTGACAATCATATGCCGCATCGTACTCGAACTATGAAGTCATGAGAGAAAGTAGTGTCCATGTGTCTTCCCCCTACCTTTCAATGGAAGGGGAAGATGAAAGAAATCAATGATGTCAATGCAACCTTTGGATTGCCTGCAGTTTCAATTTTGAATTTAAGCAAGATCAGATCCTCCATATTCTTAGAGTATGAGGTCAAGAAGCCTAGGGACAATTTCACTCGGTGCGCTATTTGCGACAAATTCAAAACACTCAGGAAAGGTGCTCTTTCTGGTTCAAACTCTGCTCTCATGTGGGCGCGAAAGTTGGAGAAACATCTTGCTATTGCGTGTGCTCACAGGGAGTTGTACTAAGCAAACTGTTATCGGTCGCACACTAATCCACACGAGTGCCCACAATCATGCACGACAAGATGGATCATTCTAAAACCGCTTGTCCAGTCTTTTCCCACAAGAGTAAAGACACGGATGGCCTCGTCAAGTTGCCTGTGTCTGTCACGGAAATGATTGCGCATGGTCATGCTAGTGTGCCCTATGTGCATTATGGTTTGGATCTGTTTCCTCACAATTCAAACTATACCATTGGCTCTATGGCAAAGTTGTTGCAAGATCTGGAGTTTGCACCAAAGTCTTCTTCTCGGCAATTGTTTGCGAGATTGCCTTCAACAAATTTGTTTAAGGCGGTTATGAAGGGTGCGGAGATGTGCAAAGCATCGCTTCCCCCACCGCCGATCAACTTAGTTTTGGCGACACTATTGCCGCCCATACTCAATGTGCAGATGGACAATGCCACTGGGGACAATAAGAATAGATATGTTTTCTGTTTTTGGTTGCTTCTTGTTGCAAATAAGATCCTCCATGAAGTATTCATGAACTTCATGATTGTAGGTCACACGCACGACAACATTGATGCGTTGTTTGGAAGATGGAGCATGCAATTGAAGAAAGAGAACTTCTCTACAGTTCTTGCGTTGATGAAGTCATTCATGGATGTGGAGTCCATTCCCACTATCCCTCACCTTGTAGAAGAGGTGCCTGATTTCAAGGATTTCATTGCAAGTTCATTTGTAGATGGTGATGACATCCTCCTTGGACATACAAAACCACAACAATTGAAGTTCTACTTAGATTCAACGGGGTGTCCGGTCATGAAGTACAAACTACTGTGTACTAATGTGGACTGGTTAGGGGAAAATGGTACAAGCATTAAGTTGTGGAAAGAAGATGCTGAAGGGCAAAGTTTTTGGCCGCATGGGGTACTGTTGGTAGTTCCTTTGAAGGCAATGAGAGGTCTCGATGACATTGTGTGTCTGGATTTATGAAGTATTGGGAGGACTTGTGCAATGCAGATAACACCGAGGAATGCAGGAGGCGCTACGAGCATGTGGTGCACTATTGGCATGATGTGAAGGTAGCGCTGCAAGAACCACTCCCTGCATCTACTATTTTGAAGGATGGTTTCTGGCTGAGTACTGAAGTTCAAGCAACTCAAGCAAATCAATTTGATGAAGACGGTGAAGACCATGAAGAATTCGGAGAAGATGATGCCTACGTCGGACCTTTACGGGGTCGCCCGCAACCGTCTTTTAGGGTGATTCGGGATGTTTTCGATGGCTACTTCCTTGCAAAACGGCCAGCAGATGGTGCTAGTCAACCAGTATGGATTGCAAGGGCATTGTCTGATCCGCATCGTAACCCTCATAAGCCAAATTGTATAAGCATGCAGTACTTCCGTCCAACAGTAAGAGACGAGGATGTTCAGAACTTCTACACTGGATGGGACGACGAAGGAGGTCTGCATTGGAAGGTTGATGAAACCGAACCACCACCTTGGCAGCATACAGACGCACTGATGACAGCATGGAAGTCTAGAATCCAGAAAGATACTATAGAGTGCTTGATCAAGATTCCTGCTGCTCAAATTGAAGTCATCAAGCAAAGTTTGGCTTCAATTCCTTCGTCTTGAATGCGGCGATAGATCGTTGATTTTATAAGATTCTGACTACCTATCAGCAATATGTTATTGAGTACTATTTGGTATTTAGATGTTTACAATAATTATGCTTTCACATGATTGCGGGATAATGATAATATTATGTTTTATCCTAGATGTGAGGTAGTAGTTTTAGATTTATGAATGTTTCTATGTTGATTTCCATGTGTGCGACTAGAGTTATGGATTTGTAATGGTGAATATATATTTTGGAAATGTATTTGAGATCTTTGCATTGCAAATGCAATATGTATACCATATTAATATACTTTGTATTTACATTATTATTTTACGTGGTTGTAAAGTGAATGTCATTTATGACATGAAACAATGCAATGTTTGCTGAAGGACATGTATTGTTTGCAAAGACTCCCATTTTAATGGAAATTGCTAGTTTAAACTAATTAAATGAGTGATTATAGAGCTAAATTGTAGCCCATTTTCATTCACTCATTGTGCCTTCAAAAGCCTAATTCTATTTTGGGAGTGCCACATCCTTCCATTTTAACGAATATAATGTTCACCTTGGATTCGTCCAGCAAGCTACGTCTTATTGCTCCTCAAAATCAAGGAGGGGTCCTAGCCTATACTCAAACAAATTTGGTTCAGTCAAATTTTATCATTTCTTAGGTAGATGGTTAATTTCATAGAGATTATTTATTATTGTAGAAGTATGGGATTTTGCAGGTTGAGGTTAATATGCCTAAGAGCTCCTCGGATTTGAGGAGCGATTCTTGTCTGTTTCTAAAAGCCTTTTACATTATAAACCTAACATAATTTTGTATGGAATCGGCTAATCATTTTTGAAGAAATTTATAGAAATTTAGTTATTGAAGATCTATACAAGTAGATAGTTGGATGTTTTTGTGCTCCTCAAAATCAAGGAGGCTTAGCCTATCCATAAGTGCCTACTTCAAAGTCCACTTGAACTACTATTGGTTGGGTTCAAATGATTAATACGGTTAATTATTACAACTTTATTTCAATATGAAGGGGATATATTTAGCTTGGATGTTGTATGTCTTATCTCTCCTTGAAATCGAGAAGGGAACTTGGCTCCATTAGAATGCTTAGTTCATCACTCTTGAGCAAGGTTACAAATCATTCAAGTTCTAACTTTATCTAATATTTTTATATGATGGAAACTTGTTGGGCCTATTTGAGAGATGTCATATTGCCTTTGTAAATCAAATAGGGATATGAGCATGTTGAATTGTTAAATGGTGTGACTATATTTAAGACTGTTTAGGAAATTGAATGCATGTATAACTTACTTGGAATATTGATTGTAAACTTTCAAGAACCACCTTTGTTGACATGTGCGGAGACTAGAGATGCTTGGCGGATAAAAGAGAGACTTGATTCCAACTCAATTACACAGGAGTTGCGATTCAAACCGCATGAATCAAGTCATTTTAAGATTCCATTGTGCAAAATGATCTCACTTCCAATAGTCCAGTTCTTCAAACGGATGTTGTGCGCCTTCAATCGAAATTTGTGCATGAGTACAGAGAAGGTGATAGGGTGATGTATGTATCGATAACCAATGACAAGGAACTCACTCAAAGGATCACCGAGGAGACTTCCAGTGGTTGGGATGCTATCTGGGTTGCAGAGAATGCAACTTTTGAGGAGCAGTTGAAGAGACATGAGGATTGCTCATATCTAGCCGGATTTATGTTTTTTGTTTGGGACGGTAATCACCCGCTTATGGCATGGACGATTACATCAACAATATGCATGCTTCAGAAAAAAAAGTGGCAAATCTGGGTTGACTCTATTGTCCTTGAGACCAAAGGCATTACAGGAATCTTGATGAATGCCATGAATGATATAAACAGGTCAAAATTGTTGCATCTTTTTATAGTATAATTTTTGGAATTGTTGTGTTGGATTATCTTTTTTGCATATTTAAAAATGCTTCATTCAATTTTTTGTAGTCTATACTAATTAAATACCAAATCTTATTAGATCTACGAAAAACGCACATGCACTAATGTCGTACACTAGCTTCTTCGAATCAACACTTATGGATCATTGAAGTTGGAAGACTTCAAAGACCTTCTTACAGAAGAAGAATATCGGACTTGTGAGACTAGGGATAAACCTTATCCTTGGTATCCGCTTACCTCTGATGTCTTCATCAGGTTCCTATATCGGGGAAGAATTGCTAACAATATTTGAAATAAATGAAAGGTACAAATCAAGTATATAGAATTTGACTTTTTCACTTTACCTTTTGTAGCAAGAAGTGTCGGCTGCTGCGGATGAGGCTGCCGACTTATATGAAGAACAAACAATTGAAGAGGAGAGGGATTCAAGAGCTTTGCACGATGTTATGAAAGCCGCAGCCAATGCAAAAGTGAAATCTCTTTGGTTTGAGTTTGATAAGCTCAGTGCGGTAGGGAATCCCAAGCATGGAATACGGTAGCTAGAAGAGGTGAGTCTCATGAGTTTCATTCATTTCTTATTGAATTCAAGTCACATCTATTTGAAATTGAAGAACATTTTTGGCCATAGGTCTTCTGTTTCATATGAATCTGCTTATTGATTACTTCTTTCTTGTTTTATAAATCAATCTCCATTGGAGCAAACTCAAATGTCAGGACATGACTTTAGATAAGCTGCAACACCTAGCTGCGACCATTGTCTTGCCAATTTATAAGAGTCAATGGTTGTCTTGGTGGAATTCAAGCAATATGAACCGAGTGGCCCTTCATATTCTGATTTCCGTGGCAAACGAGAAGAAACTTAAAAATTGGTTGCCTAAGGCAACTTTTTGGACAAAAGTGAGTAGGTGACTAAAATGTCTATACTATTCTTTTTTGCCAGACAATAAATTGTATAAGTGTCATATACGAGTGTCATATATTAGGAGCTTTTAATTTTTTACTTGTATACAAATTTGAAAAAATTTGTAGAAATCTTGCAGCTTGAAGAGGGTGCTACTACATGGTTCAATGCAACAATAGCTTCAAAGCGGATCATTGTGAATTGGGATGCTGATGATAGCCTTGACCGGATTGGTGACTATATTGAACGTTACCGAATCATTCTTTGGGATCACGCCTTTTATGAGTTATTTGGCAAGAACTCAAAGTACTCACGTATCGTGCCATTCCTTGACCAAGAAGGAATGGAGCACATTATGCTCCGATTTGTATACCGGTATTATTATTAGCCTTCATTTCAATTTTGTTGTTGATTCTATTTTTTATTTTTTTTATTTTTTTTTTGAGGATGGATTCAAAACTTATATTATGTAATTTTTTATGATTTGCTTTTGTTGTAGATAAAGAAAGAAGAAATGGAGAGGGAAGCTACTACAAAGACTCTTGTTGAAGAATTATTTGACGATAAAGTAGACCAAGAAGTTGTAAAGCGGCCAACCAATAGTAAGACAAAAAAGAAGTAGAAAGCACGTCCGGCTTCAAAGAAGCCTTGAAAGGGGAAAGCATCTGTGGCCACATCCAGACATGAAGGTGATGTTGCAGTGGTGGAAGCAGAGGTTGTCACAGTGGCCTCATCACAAGGCCCTCCTCTTCTCCAATCTTCATCTACGGTTAATTTGTACCCTCCCAGTGGCAAACTGCAAGCACCCTCCGCTTTGTGACGACAAACGTAAATGTTAATCGCCTTGTTCTTCAATACTCCATCCACAAGGCCATTGAGTATATGGTTAAGAACAAGCAACAATCTCCTTAACAAATCCAAATATTGGACTTTGCGAAAAAAGTAACTACTTAATTGCATGCTTGTATTTTTGGTCTATTTTTTTTTCCTTTGTATTGAAGATTCATTTATTAACAAGTATGTTTTGGTGTCGATAGGCAGATAGAGGTCAAGATCGTCCAATTGGTGGACTTAGCAAACGTGAAGCTTGCTTTGATCTCGTCATTGGTGATGTCCCTGATGGCTTGCTGGTACCAAATGTGTCACAACCACCATGTACTGCTCCATCATGGAACATTTACACTCCCGATTTTGTAGAATCCATCTTCAAATTTGTAAGTGGTATGCTTCAGGACAACGGTGCGGTAATGTTGTTCTCTTGGACAACTCCAAGACGCAATGTGGAGTCAACAAATTTGCCAAAATACATGGCATCGAGTGCATCTACGACTGGTGGAGAGTTAATGAGCTATGCTTGACTTCCTACAGGAACATCCAGCACACTGTAAGTAACATTTGGCCCTTTAAAGCTCTTCATTTCATTGTAAATTTGTTGATTAGTTAGTTACCTTGACCTAATGTAATAATTATACGTTTCTCTGTTTGTTGCTTTTACAGACAAAGCGTTTTTGGACTGTACTGTATGTTCAAGTTTCATACAAAGAGAAAGAGTTGGAATCAACTTCTTCAATTGACGAGAATCAAAAGCAAAGTGGACATGGCACAGACTTAATTGGTATATTATCTTTTAGATGGGTAGTTCGTTTAATTATTACAACGTAACTAAATTGATGATTTAGTTACTTTAAGAAAGTTAAAACTATTACTCTAATGGGCTACAAAATTGGTATTATGTATATGAAATTTTATGGTCTAACCCTCCTTGAATTCAAAGAGGCTAGAGAGTACAAGAGATTTTGGTAATCTACCACTAATTTTGTTTTTAAAATCTTGCTCGTGATACATTTTTGTAAAATTTTGCAAATCATTGCAATGGTATACTGAAGGTCATAAAAATTTTACTTTCAATGGCAATGTAATAGTGTGCTTCTATCTTAAAGAAATGTGCCAATTTTAATGTAATGAATTGGATTTTTCTAAATAGAATACCATTGGTAATGGATGTTCTTTGGTAATTTACTTTAGACTTTCAATTTTGTTGAAATTTTGTGGTTTTGTCAATGGTTGTATAATAGGAGAAGGACTTGTGCACAACTTCACCACAGTCAACAGTCAACTGAAGAAAGATGGAATCCCGTAGAGAGGTGCTTGAGAAAAAGATCCCTTATTTCTCCAAGTTCTCATCGAGACTTTTTCGAAGCTTGGTGACGTAGTGCTTGATTGCAATGCATCCACACAGGTTCTTTTACTACTTTAAAACTAAAGCCTATAAACTCTACTATCTTCATTTGTTGCATATTTAATTTCATTTGTTGTTAGACCTATTTAAATAAAAAGATCTCCCTAATTGTTTGTTTCACCTGCACTAGGGGCTAGTAGTCATGCGTATAAAAGGGCTGGCCGGCATATTGTGGTGCTCAAATTAGACTCAGCAATTTCCAAAGAGGTTCTTGCCTCCCTTAACATTTTTGAGGCTACAGCATATTCTATTTGATCCAAGTGAAAGTATTGTGCATCATCAAGCAATGAAGATGATGATAGACCAGCTAGCAAGGGTGCTAAAAGCCCTGTGCCAATTGCACAAAATTGCTTCGGTTCATAAGTTCAAACCTTCATCTCATCATTGTATTTGATTTTTGATTATCACTGTCTTTATTTCTTATAGTTGTTGACTTTATTTGAGATGTACCATCTTATTGTGCAGGTTGGTGAGATTGTTTCATAGTCCACCTATGCCATGGTCACTACCTATTTATGCTAAAGCAGTAGCCATGGCTATTGCAAAAGAAGTTTCACCAATGGTGACACTAAGGGGACCGAGGTTATGCAATAGGGCCTTGAAGTCTATGGATGTGGAGGCTATCAAGGATCGTTGTGGGAGTGAGAGTGAGGAAGACTAAGTAGTGATGCAATTTGTATTCTAGATAAAGTTGAGTATATGTACCTTGTGGATACTTCAAATCAGTTATTATATAAAAAATTTAAATAAAGGGTTTGTACACTTGTGGATTACATCTATAGTATATCACCTTTGGAGTTGGTATTTCCAACTTTGCTTTGCCCATAAGCAAAAATTTTAGAGGGTTTCGTTCATTGGAATTGAAATTCATTGATTATATATAGCAGTTAGTTACTTTCATATTGGATAGAATCACTTTATATCCTTATAAATGACTTGAATGCAAGAGAAGTATATATATATGAATTCCATCTTATTTTTTCATGAGCAATAGAATTAGAATTCTAAATCAAAAATGAACTCAAAATAAAGTGGTCCATTGCAATTCAAAATGAAGTGGTTTATGATTGTTGGTACAAAGAATCCTTATCCTAAATTTTTTAATAAGAGCCATTTAATTTTTTTGGCTTTTTGAAACGCTTTTCAAGCCATGAAAAAGGCTTTTTGGAATCAAATAAAGGCTCTTTGGAACCCCATAAAGGCTCCTTGATTCCAAAGAGCCTTACTTTAGTGCCAAAGACTTTGGATTTTAATGAAGATCCTTGAAAGCCAAAAGAAGGCTCCTTGGTTCCAAGAAGCCATTTTTTAGTGCCAACTTGAAGAGACTCTCTTTTAAACTTTAATGCCAACTTCAAGGGTTTAGTGCCAAAGACTTTTGGACTTCAATGCCAACTTCAAGGGACTGTCCCTTAAATTTTGGAGGGGCCTCATATTAAAGACTCTAACCAAACCATTCCATTTTTATTTTTTTTAATATATTTTGAAATATTTATATAATATTTTCTATAAACATTTTCTACTTTTGATATTTAAATGAAATAATTCACGTATTTAAATAACAAGGGGATTGCATTTTAAATTGAGGGGGGGCATATGTTAGTGGGGATTGTATGACGCTTCCTTAGAGGTGCAAGAAGGCTCTTGGGAATCAAATGAAAGCTCCTTGGAAGCTAGAAAAAGCCTCCTCTATTTCGAGGAGCCCTGTTTTGGTGCCAAGGACTTCTGATTTCAGTGAAGGTCCTTGAAAGTCCAAAAATGCTCCTCAGTTCCAAGGAGCCATTTTATAGTGCCAATGTCAACAGACTCCCTTTATTTTTTGTTAGGTGTCATTTGAGAGACTCTAACCAAATCATTCTATTTGAAATTTAAAAAAAAATATATATTAACAATATACATTAATATCTATGAATATTTCCTATTCTTGATATTTATAAGAAATAGTTTTATATGTTTATATGACATGAGGATTGTACATTGGAATTTCAAACATGTCTCTTTATTTACAAGAAATATTAATTTTACAAAAGTAATATAAATTAAAAAGTATGCATCTAACATTCATGAAGGTCTTAGTGATTTTTATTTTCAAAGAATGTGAATAATATTGTTCATATTATTTCATGAAATGTATTCTTAAATTTGCTAAAGTAGAAGTAGGCAAATCGAGAGATTGCATTTTGAGATGAAAATATTTATTTTCCTCTACTGAAAAGCTAAGATGTAATAAAATCTTATCTTTGATTTTTTATAATATTATAGACTAAATCTCAAAAATACTTTCATCCGGAAGAATTTAGTGCTTAAGTATATATGGAAGATGCTTAAATCAATGTTGAGATCTATGCTTTAGAAGTGGAGTACAATTGTATTTTTGGTCCCAATGTCCCACCTAGCAGTCATCCAAACTTATTCTCATCAAATGCAATGAACAATAGATGTATTTCATCCCAAAAAAATCATAACAATTCATCCACATCAACTCATATACATTCATCTCCATTCATCTCCTCTATACTAATTTTAATCCTTTTTACATGAAACCTGCAAATGAATTCTTCAAACTAGGGATCCATATACTTTATGATGTTGCTATTTCATTTAATATGAAAAATTTAAGGCCAATTTTCTTTTTCATCCATCAACTTTCATTTACATTCATTCATCAACATCTTCATCCATCCAAAGCAATGGATGAAATAAGTTACTTACTTTTATTTTTTATTTTTTATTTTAATCTTGTTTTTAAATGTGTAGTTATTGATAATTATGAAATCAAAAAAATATAATAAAAAATTATTTTACTGCTCAAATGTGACCCCTCATTGCTCAATGCTCATTGCTTCCTGCTCACACTTTAGCAACCCTGCAATCAACATCACAAGGAATTCCGCAATAGGTGACCACTTGTTGGCAATCCACGGACCAAAGCTCTAGCCTCTCAGTCAAGGCCAATACCCTCATTACATCTTCAAGGTAATAGACCAACTACACATGTTTTTTGGAATATAAGTGACCTTGTCGGCCTATCTTCTTTGTACACAGCATGGATTCTTTGGAATATAAAGGGGATCTACCACCCTTGTATATAGCTATTAAAAAAAAGTCCTTGTCATTGCTTTACAGGGAAGGGACCGGTCGGCATGGCACCAACTTATATACCATCGGAGCAAGTCAACAGACATCTTCTGTAGCAGCAGCCAGTAGACTGTAGCCACGTCGTAGTCAAACACCTCATCACCCTATTGGCGACAAGGGTTCAAATTACGAACTAGCACCGGGGCACCCCCTACTTGAGCAACTGACAAATGGCAAGAAATACTGCGGTATCCACAGCGGAAGATACTTTTCCAACCGAAACTTCTGAGCATTGAAGTCTCAGACCACTTGCCTTTTCTCATATCCTTTTCTTTCATGTTTTTTTTATCTTTCTTTCTTTTTTCTATTAGTCCAAACTCACTCTATTGAAGGAGGAAGGCAGGTTTGAAATTTTTTTATCTATAGTGTCCTAATTTTTTGTATCAAAGGAGGACAGGGCTTTTATTTTCTCTCTTTTCTCTACTTCTATCTCCCTCTTAGATCCAAACTCCCTCTATTGAAGGCAAATGGTGGTTTTTTAATCTTTTTTTAATCTACAGATCCAAATCAACTCCATTCAAGGCGAATGGAAAAACAACAAGAAAATTAAAAACTAGAAAATTTAGAAAAATTAAAAAAAAGAATGACAAGTCTACGGGGGTCAAACTTCCTTTGACCGCCCCTAGCCCTTCCGCTTGGAAGGTGTACTATATTTGTCTCTGCTCTCTTCAATTGTCAATTGATCCATGATCAAAACCTCTTGATTAAATCAACATCTTTTCAGATAGAGCGACATAACAGTAGTCCCTAATCCATCTTTAGGTCTACGGTACTCTTTTATTTAATGAGGGGCTTCTTTAAAGGCACAACAAGGGTTTTTTTCTAGTTTCGGAGTGATCTCCGGAACCAGTTGTTGGTCCACCCAAGATATAGGACTTTTTGACCGTGTGCCCATAGACAAGTGAACAAGAGAGCCATGGGTTCTCTATGATTTGCAATCATACCGCAGATGGCTGCCATAGAGCACCCACACCTCCACATGAAACTGTTGAGGTTCCCTGGAAGCGGACTGCTACGTCCAATTTTGCACTTGGAAGCCCTCCACCAAGACCTCCAAATACTCACTTCCAAGGATATCTTTGTTTGTCCCGAACTTGCGAATACCGAGTTTGGTATTGTCTTTGTCACCTAAGTCTTCTGTCTTGGCCTCTTCCTCATCCTCATTGACTTTTTCATCATGAGTGCCTTCTTTTGAAGGCGTGGACTCAAAGTTCAAGTCCGGGGTTCCAAGAAATTGCAGATGCACGTAGTTAGCAAGGTAATGCAAGTTGTCGTAAAGAAAATCATTGATGTCCGTTCTCTCACCATGATATGTGACTGCTGTGCGATAATTGTCAATTTCTTGTCTCCCTTGAATTTCTTAGCGGAAGAGGCCATACAACTACCAAAAATACCTTAGGCGTTAGTTCTTCAGTTGTTGGCTCAAATAGCAGCTTATACAAGTTCTCTTAGACATTATTCTCAAATCAAAGATAAGAGACCAACAATACTCAGACAACTCTCAACAAAGAAGCATCGCAATGAATGTGTTACAATATAATTAAATCGATTCAAAGAGTTTATGCTTGATTCAAGGATAAACAAGGAGATCATCACTGAGTCCATAATGTATAGATTATTCCCATTTCACTACAGGATACTCAACCATGTTTATATTTTACTCAAGGACAAAAAGGGCCATGAAAGGGAGCTCTACCTTTGCCGCTATCATGAATTTGGACCAGTGTAGATGCCCAAAACGTTTTCCTCGGATGGCAAAACTTTGGAGTATGTCTATGTAGAACTCCATCCTCAGTTTGCTCTTGTGCACCCTCAACTTGGCGTCCAGGTGTTTTGCAAAATTGCGATAATAGAAATTGTCCGATGTTTTGTATTGCTTCTGCAGGGAATCGATACCCTTGGGCACACCGTCATCTCCCTTCTTCAAGAGAAAGAGGAGGGTAAATGGAGCCACAACATGCCGATTTTTCAGGCCGTCAAGACGCTTGGCCTTGCATAGAACGTACGGCATCTGTTTCAAATCAAAGAGCTTCATATTCTCCTTTGCAAATGAAATGGCCGTCTTTTTGTTGTAATTATTTCCAAGAACCCACATCTACACATATAGAGCGCTCATGCTAGGCCTCAAGTGATTATGTAGGAAGTTGAGAAGAGTTGGAACCGATGGAGGATCACCAGATCCAGGAGCTGGCCTCAAAACTTGCCGGTAGCCTATAACTGCAACGGGAAGAGTTTGAATGTGGTACGTCCAATTGTGACTTGTGCAAAATTCCAGGGAATAGAATTTGTGTCTCTAGATGTAGACCTCTCCATCTTGTTTTTCCACATGTTTTTTCATCTTGACAAACCGCTGGACCATGGGATAGACTATTGGAAATGGTTTTTTCTTATAGTCTGCAACTCTCTTCTTCTTCCCCACATTTGTGAGACGCTTCACAAAGAAGTTATTTTGCGGCGCACTAAGGAGGAAATCCTACGATGCAAACATGAAGAGGTGTTTGCGCTTCCAAGCCCTCCAGTCGATGACGTCTTCTTCTTTGTCCTTGCATTTCAATGTCGAATTGACGACCATTAGTTCATCTAGGATAACTTTCTTTCACTTCTTGCGCTCCACCTAGTCTGCCCCGCTTGAACAATCCACCATTAAGTGAGAAACTTTGTGGACAATGAGTTTTTGATAGGGCAAAGTGCGCTTGGATGTCAGGCCAAGTAGATGAATGACGTATTCTTTCATGTCCTAATCCATGAAATGCCCCATGTGCCTAAAAAACTCCTGCTAAAGTGTGTAATTCTTTGGCTAGAATGTTTTGGACACCTTCTGTTGCTTCATCGTGGCAGGATCAAGGAATAAATCCGCCATGTGATTGCTGATGAAGTCATGCCACATTTGGTAGATGCCTTTGGCCAAGGTGGAAATTTGGATTTCATTCTTGATGTTAGAGGAGTTCTTTACTTGATTGCTGTCCTTGTCCAGATTGATGCTCTTGAAGCGGATCAAGACAGCATTGACAAATTTTGCATCAATGGAGAATTGTATACATCACCGTCAGACAGTATTTATTGTAATGGACTAGGTGGATATCATGTTAATCTTTGAGCCAAGGATAATGAAATGAGGTTTCTCTTGTGATGTTTTTATATGAAAAATCAATGGCGAAGCAATAAGAGCAAGTACATTGAGCAGCTGATGTGTAGAAAAGTTATCCTCAAGCCAAAGATAATGCTACAGTCATTGTGTTACCTTGTAGGCATCAAGTGCAAATTCGACTTTGTTTTTGCGGACTGCCGCTTTGCTTTCAACTATCGTCAGCTTCCCAAATGACATCTAGATGTCTCTGCAAGCAAAGATCTGGTTCCTCTATGTCAATTGGCTGTGCGTAATGTGGTTCGTTGCATTGTACCACCTCAATATCTTAATCAATTTGGCTGGATCTTTGCTCCAAATGATTCTTGCATTTGACATCTGCAACTCCACCTTCCTTTCCTGGACTTTGCAACCTGCCTCCTTCTTCTTGCAAGATTTTGACAGCAATCATGCTATGCTAGCTGTTAATGATAAAAAAATTCTGGACTTAATGGCATTCCAGTTTGTAGGATACGCTTTCAAGAGTTTTCTCTTTGTCCATTGGTTTCAAGCATATTGTCTGTGGATCCCTCATATTGGATAGGGCTATCATCTCTTTTTGCTTTAGCTTTTGGATGACGTATTTTGGATAAGGCATGAAGCATTGATTTATCTGCATAAGGAATGCCTTTTTTTTAAACTCTTAAAGAGGAAGCTGTCACCAAGGTTTTCTTTGAAGCTTTTCTAATAAGCCGCCATGACTTCAAACTCTTGAATTGGTTTGAAGTCTCCCTTTGGCAGAGGTGCCACATTAGTGAAGGAAGATTCAAAACTTTCCGCTGTTGTGGGTTGCTGTTCAGCGGCTTGTTTTCAACACTTGCCACTTGTTTCACCTGCTTTGGATTTAGGCGTCTTCCATTTTTGGGGTTATGAATGCGTGCTCTCCCTACCACTGCCTTTGTTGCCACCTTGGCTGGTCCCTCTGCTGCCACCTTGGCTGGTCCCTCTGCTGCCACCTTGATTGCCTCCGTGGTTCCCACTTCAACCGCCACACCAACTCCTGGATCTTCCATGGCCATGAGATGCCAAGAGGGGATCATTTGTTTTTGCTTGTGTCTTTGTGGCCCTTCCACACCAAATATGGGCGGCTTGTCGCAAATGCTTATCTAGTCCTCAAAAAATTAAGTTGATAGTTTTGGGCAGTCTGGTGTTCTACTTCTGCCATGGACTAAATGTTTGTGCAATTCATCTGCTAGCTCTTCAATATTGGAGGCATTGAGTTCAGCCACAAGAGCATCCATGTCAAATTGTGAGCATTCATCATCCTTGTGCATGATGATTGAGTGATTGTATGGTATTTCTTCTCCGTTGTCGTTGAGCGCGAGCCGTGTTAGGATAGTGTACTATATGTGATGGTGTTCAATGAGGGAGACCTTCTTGTTGAGGTTATAGTTCAAAAACAACCCAGTTACTTCATGCAATGTTGGAGGTAGATGTAGTCCTTGGAGTGGTTGACTCCAAATGTCCATGATTTGATGATGGACTTGAACTACCATAACTTGCCATAGATTGAAGAATCGCTCGTTTTTCATAACGATTGAAGAATGGCTTGTTTTCATTTGTTAAAGGGCTCTAGGAATGGAAGGGTGACCAAGTAATTATACTCTGGTTCCTTGTCCATTATATTATCTACCTATATGTGGACATAGATTTTGTTAGTTCTTATACATTTAATTTATCTTTGATTCAAGGATAATGGATAAGTCAACTATGTTTGAATTTGTTTAAGCTTCATGTCTTGCTAGAAGTGTTACTAACAGGCTTAGGCATAAAGTGTTGACGCGGTTGTCTTTGCAATATCTTAGGCTTGAGGATAACAAGATTCCCGTTCACAATTTTGCGATGCTTTCTATGAGATATGTTGTCTGCCTGAAAACTATTATGTTATGTTTCTTATTTTATCTTTGGCTCGCGGATAACCAAGATAGGTACTAATGGCTGGGTACATCGTTTTGAATTGAGCCCTTCCAAATTTATCTTTGGCCTGAAGATAAATATTTAGGCTTTGTCAAATTGACTATTTTGCGCTCGGCTTCTGTATTTATCTTCAAGTCAAAGATGGTTTTTTTGGACAAATGACTCTTCTCTTCAATTTTTGTTGTCTATGTTGATAATTTTTTTGCTTCTCTTTGTGATTTAGTGGAATTAGTTTTGTTTTTTGTTTTTATAGTTCTGGTATGCAATTAGTTATTTTCAACCTGAATATAAATATAGAAGCTAGGAATTTAAGAATGTTGAGTTTAGCATCTTTTATTATCCTTGGATTAAAGATAGTATTTTTGGACTAATATGTCTTGTTCTGGTACTTGAATGCCTACTTTACTAATTTTTTGCTAGTCTGTGCCTTTTAGAAATATTAATTTTTGTTTTAGTTTCCTTATTTTGATTTCTAGACAATTATCTTTGACTCAAAGATAACTATAGAGGCTTCTTTAAAGGATATTAAAAATGTCAAACTCCACTTCCGTATTTATCTTTGAGTTGATGATAAATATGGATGCTCCGTCAACATTATTTTGGAGATGTTGAACTCAACATTTCCAAAATAATGTTGAAAATAATCCTAATTTTGAACTATATTATTGAGACATTGAGTGTGAACACGTAAACTTATCGTAAAATCCATAATTTTGGTTCTAAAGATTAATGCAATTTCAGAAGAATTACAAACTTGTAGGTGCGTTGTATAACTACGGCTTCCAATTTCAAATCCCAATCGTCAACAAACATATATTGGTGACTGTGAGTACTTTGTACAAGTGAACAAGCAAGCAAAACAGCATGAGGTGAATAAAACCA
This sequence comes from Neckera pumila, assembly GCA_963969595.1. NCBI lineage: Eukaryota > Viridiplantae > Streptophyta > Bryopsida > Hypnales > Neckeraceae > Neckera > Neckera pumila. The sequence goes on from OZ018418.1 coordinate 8,239,503, forward strand.
GCCTAGCATGCAACTTTGGAAATCCTAGCAATAAAACATTAATCACAGCAAATTCAATCCAAAAATGAAAGACATTAACTAAGAACAGCAGCCTAACCTGTAAACCCTAAATCCCACAGGTGCACCCTACTTGCAACCTAAATCCTAAACCCTAAATCTAACAGGTGCACTCTGCTTGCAACCTAAACCCTAAATCCTATTTTCTATTGCAAGGTACCCTACAATCTTCAATTACACAATGAAAGAAATCTAGATGGAAGCATAAATATATGGATCCTAGAATATTACACAAAATAAATCAAGAGCAAGCAAGCCAATAGCCATGAACAAAACTCCAAATTGAAGCAAGCCACATGTATTCCATAATCCAGCAATCCCACAGAACTTCAAATTCTTGCAAGTAAGTCTTTCTCTACAGTCATTCAATCCATTACCCTGGGTGGGTATGTGACGAATGAGCAATTCTCTCTATGCAAGTCTTTCTCTACTCTTCCTACTCCTTCATATTGTTTAAGAAATTTTGTAGAGGATGCGTAGTCATTACCTCGCCGATAAAGCATTGAATGAGTCCTGAATCCGCAATTCCTTCTCCACTTTGCGCCAAGTGAATCTCCAAAATCCTTGCTTCACAACTATGGTTCAGAGCCCTGTGTTCTGAGCACGATTGCTGTAGCAAATTGTCACACTCTCTAGAGTGGTGAATTGGCTACGTCCCACCTGCATTTGCCTAGGTGGTAATGGATGGAGGCCATTCTGACAAGTGTACAATAAAAATAAAAATAAATCCTACTTCCCTTCATCTACCAACACCTCATTGAAAATCTGCGCAAAACCAAAACGACAAGAAAAGTACACAAAGGTAGGCGCACAATAGGAGAACACAAAGAGGAAACCAAAAAACTGTGGGGGCGTGCAACAGCAGAACACAAGAAAGCATGTGGTGCACAGAAACAGAAGCAACGACATAGAAAAGCATTGCATGACGCAGGGAGGGAGATGACATCCTTGAGCGACGCCAAGCTGCCACTCAAGTTTGTCAGGATACTAGAGTCGGATACAAGGCTTGAGTACCAAGCTCGGAATTTTGTCACTTATGCAACTTGTCTAAATACGTGTCTGAATACATGTAATAGTGAAATTAGAATCACCTCATCCTACTTCAAAAACATTAGACAATACATTAATATTTACGTTACAATACAAGAATGTACTACTTTTGGATTAGGTATTCATTATTTTGTATATTGTAGAATCCCAAAGGCCAAGACGTCTAAGTTAGTGCTAATTTGCAGAATAAAATTTTAGGAACTTACAACTAAACTTTCTTTTAACAATTCCTTACAAAGGTCACAATTGTATTAAAAAAATGCCAAAATTAAGAGTTACTCTTAAATTCATTCTTCAAAGCAAGTTCACTACATGCTTGAAACTTTCAAATCATTTGGAAATGTATAGTATATAGGAAAAAAATTGTAACTAGACAGAATTGGAGAATAATTAAGAATTATTACATTGGTGCCAAGCATGTAGGTATGGAATTCAAAAAATGCCAAATTCAAGGGTTGTAATGTTGTAAATAATAAACAATAGGACCCAATGTTTTTGTTATTTTTCCAAAATATCAAAAATTAAGTTGAATGAAAGAAGTTTCAGGTTCTTTTAGAGTAGAGGTTCCATAACTATTCTCAAACAAAAACTGCATATGAATGTCATTTCATTAATAAAATTGGGAATGATTCAAAGATTTTTATACTTTTGTAAGCCAAATTCACAAATACTATAGAAGACCTTTCCTTTAAAAAATCAAATTTAGAGGTTAATATTAACAATTTTGTCTTGCCCTACACTTGGGTCAAATTTGTTAAAAATAAACTCAAAATACAATCATATATGGCATGTATAAAAATTATGACATGCCACATTAGAAGTCTTCATACTTTTGCGTGGATTAAAAGTCCTTAGAACTTTTTCAACTGACTCATTGATCAAAATGAAATCTAAGCTTATCAAGTATACATAAATGTAGAGTACAAATTTTAAATTCTTATATCTGGAAAATCTTTTTTTTATAAGTGGACAATAGTAGAGAATGGTCCCAAATTACTAAATTGTCAAGAACGTAGTTAGAAAATGCCAATCCCAAGGGCTGTAATGTTGTAAAAAAAAATCTAAACCAAAATTTTATTTTTTTTTGAATTTCATCTTAGTATTAATGGAAATGGATGTTTTTGTGAATTTCAACTTAATATTATTGAAAATGGATTTTATTTATGAATTTAATCTTAATATTAATGAAAATGGAATGATTCAAAAATTTCCACTTCCATATAATTCTATAAATTTAATTGTCTCTTTCAATTTCTTTTTTTGAATTATTAGAATACCTAGCTAAAATTTTTGGATTCTACTTTAATTGACTTTTAAACTGTTGAAATTTTGATATTTCATAGAATGCTTTATTTCCTATATAATTTTGTTGGAGCTCTGTACTGGTCAAGAAATTCTATGTTGTTAGGAAAATTGCTTTTGCTTTTATTCATTATACAAGTAACTTAGTGAATTACAGAAAATATAGAACAATGTCCACATAAAATTGGCTATCATTTTTCATTTTGAATTCATAGAATTAGGAGTTTTTTTTGTGTGATAATGGAACTAAACTATTTTTTTCTTTTTTTGATGATTTTACAAAATAAATAGAACACTTTTATTTTATATTCTATAAAGAACTGAATATAGTATAAAAGATAATTGATCATACCAATGTATAGAGAAGTCATTTACAGAGTATAGACATAATTTTATGAATTTTTTTCCATTTAAATATCAAATACTATACATTATAATTGGATGAAATTTCTTACTTTTGTTAGGGATTTCATCCTCTATTATTAAAGTTGCTCTTTTTCTTTCATTGAAAATTTTCACCTAGAACTTAGAATTGTAGACTTCTCCAATGAAGTGTATTTCTTTATTTTTTTCACAAAATCAAAGTTATATGTAATTTTCAATTGTTTAGGTCTATTTATCCAATTAACCAAATTACTATGAATAAATGTAAGAAGAAGTAATTAGGAAGACCAAGTTCCACTAATAATGGTATGGACTTCTTTTCTATGAAGGATTTTTTTCTTTGTACCATTATTGAACAACTTCTTTTAAGCATTTTAATAAATTATTCAAATTGTGCCTTTTTTGTTACATGTAACAAAAGTGTTTCTGTTTAAGTTAATTTGTAAAGATTTACTGTTAATATATTATTTTAGGATAGCACTTGTTCTCTTAAGTATTTCCTAGTGTAAAAATTGCATTAGTTACAAGAGTTTTTGAGAAATAGAAGTTAAATATAAGTCATTATGAACATATGTATGAAGTGCAATTAAATCATCTGGAGTTAGGCTAATGTAGATCAAGAGTACTAAATAGGTAAAATAGGAAATTGTGTCATTGCTAAGTTGAAGGATAAAGGCTCTAATAAATACCATTGTTGAACTTAAATCCTAATAGCTTCAACTTTTTGCACAACACATTTACATTATTTTATTTTATTTATATTGTATAATGCACTTCATAGTGTATGACCTTAAATCCCATAAAAAATTGCTTACCTTGTACTAGCCTTCAAAAATAAATTGAGTTCAAGGAAGTTCATGAATTTAAGAAATACAAAAGAGATTTGCAATTGAATACCCACATGGATTCTCCGTGTGGAGATTATGGACAACTGGTACATTTTTTTCCTTCCAACAATTGCTATTGAATCTCATGACATTTGCAATTGGATTCCACAAACTACAGGGCATGGCTTATCTTTATTTTATTTTCTCTTGTAAATAAGGAGCAAAAATTAAAACACCCACATGGATTCTCCTTGTAGAGATTAATTTGTACAACTTGTACATTTTTGTCCTTTTTCAATTGTCATTATTTAAATTTTATGACATTTAGGATTGAATTCCACAAACTACAGGGCATGGCTTGTTTTTTAATTCCTTTTTTTCTTGTTAGTTATCTTGTTTTTTTAACGTGAGTCAATAATAATTATTGAGTTGATAAAACAGGAATGTGTTTCATTATTGAATTTAGGAGAGAGCTTCTAACAATATATCATTGAAGGCTTTCAGTTTTCATAGCTTCAAATTTCTCCAATTTGCATTTGTATTATTCTATATTCATTTGTAGGATTTTATTTTCAATATACATAGGATCTTTGAGTACCAAGCAAGCACTTCCAAGAAGTCATGATGGCAACTTCATAGCATCTAAAGGAATGAGGGCAACCATCATTTGATTTATGAAATGCTTTTTGATGGCAATCATAATGATTCTAAGCAACAATGCTTGATGGGCTCCACATTGATGCAAACATAAATACATCCTGGAACAACTTCAATAAAATCATCATGGTGCATGAAATAATTATGATTTGTAAATAATGTTAGGGAAAAAATGAGGATACTATTACTGTATAACTCTTTTTTTCAACCAAAATTCAAAAATCTTGAATGTCGGTTTTAAATTATTAGACATTACCATCACATTTAAAAAAGGATGTATTGAACTTGAATTGTTTAATTTACAATTAGAATGAAAGACTTTATCAAACTTCAAATCTATATTCCATTTACATTCTATTATATTCATATCTTAATTAATCTAAACCTACAAGTGGATGTAGCCATATTTCAAAAAACAAATAAGCCTATAAGTAACGGATGTTGTCATAAATGTGAGGTATAACAAAAATACATTGATCATTATTTTATTTTTCTAAAATTTGTATTTTAAAGGTCAAAATAAACTAATCTTAACTCCTAAATGTCCAAGGGTTGTTTTGAGCCTCTTTGGATTTGATCTAAATTGAACAAGAAGTCAACATTTTTATAAGTTCAATTAATTTTTTGAATTGTAACCATACAAATTCAAGCTAGAAATATTAAAAGTTGTATACAAAAAGAAAATACAACAATATCATTTAAGAATTGGAAGATTACAATACATAAGGAGGTGAAAACTACAAAAATCTTTGAGCTCTCTTTTTGCACATCAAATCTCAAAAATTGAAGATAAGAAAAAATATGACACTGAAGGGCCTAACAAATATAACCTCAATCAATTTATGAATTATCTAAATCTATTGTACAATTTCTTTAAATGAATTTCTAGTGCGATTTTTTTCTCCAAGATCTAGTATATTTGAGGCTCATTTCCAAGAGCCTTCAATACTACAAAATGTCAAGATTGCCATGGGTACCTTTGCATAAAATCTTGAATAGAAAAATCATAATCATTCATTTTAGAAATCGGATTTTTGATGCAAAAATTAGATTTCAAAAAAAATCATTCAAAAATATAAACTACTAAAAATAGCAATTTGGTAAGGATTTATTAACTTCAAAATTTCTTCAGCACCATATTTAGGTGTGTTGGACATTTAGGGGTTAAATAGGTTTCCAACAAGGAAGACAAAAAAATTTGTGTTGTGTACTTTTCTTCTTTAAAAAAAATTCTCAATTTACTTTTGCATCCCTAAATTAAATTCTATAATTTTTCTTTTTGTCAATTAATTGCTATATCTATACTTTATACGTATGCACTTTTTGAATGCATAATTTTTTTCCACTTCTGTTTTAGTTAAAATTTTGAATGATAGAACTCAATTACACTAGCCGTAATCATCAATAAACAATCTATGCAATATAGATGAACCTTGCACCTTGCATATTGCCAAAAATGTCAATATAATTTTAAAAAACGAGTTAGCCAAAATACAAAGGAATGAGCCCAAAGCAACCCTCAACTAAATCATAGACAAAATTTTTGTTTAAATATAATTTGGACTTTTAAATACCATGTCAAATACCTTGAAGTCTAAACCCTAAACCCTAAAATCCTAAGCCCCTAAATCCCAAACCCTGAATCCCTCCACTTTATAAATAGATTAAATAAAAATACTCCATTCTCATTGGCCGTTGCACATTAGCTGCATGATTTGGGTAATTTATGCTACCACTTGTTGGAAACACAGACTTTAGCCCAATCTTAAAAAAGAAAACAATGGATGTAAAAGATCGAAGGCAAGGGGCCACAACTAACTTTGGAATTGGACAAGTGCCAAGTCAGAGAGTAATCCACATTCCCAATAACTAAAGCCAACATTCTAGAAGAAAATGTAGTTGCCTAAATAGTTGTAAAGTGAAATCCCCCCTATTTATTCCCCCTATTTATTTCTCCTATTTATATAAAGTCAAATTCTCCTTATCTACAAAAGGTCAACCAAATGGAAGATGGCTTTGTAAATTTAGAAAAGTACATTGTCAGTCCTGTCTCTTACCTTTTCATGGAAGTTTTCAATGTCAATGCACCCTGAATCAAGGAGGTACTTCCCCCCTAAGCTTGGAAAGTTTTCAACAATTTAAATTCCATAACTTCCACCCAGAAATTTCCCGCCATCCAGCGTTGTCTCTCTCCCCGCAAGCCCCACAATTCCTCAATCCAACTCGTCTTCATTTACCTCTTTCATTGCCCTTGCAAACATTGCTTCAACGTGGACTTTGAATTTATGCTTTGCATTTTTTGTTAGTGTTTGCGGAACTAATATCATCTAGGGGCCTTAGTTTCGCACTCATTCTCATAAGCTTATTGTTTTGCTTGTTGTTCATTTTGCTCTCTTTCATATTGAGTACTTGCGAGTGCAAATGCTCTGGCTCCGCAAGGTTGCGTTTGATGTCTTTGGTTTTGATCATATCAAGGATATTATAGTTATCTTCAAAGATAAATGTTTATGTATTAATGAAATGACAATTCTCCAGAGAAGTACTTGTAGCATCTTTGACTAAGCAATCTATAGAAATGCTAAATTATCTTGGAGTCGAGGATAACCTATATAAGAAAACTCCAACATACATTGCTTGTGGGCGAAAGGTTACACCTCATTTTAAATCTTTACAGCTCTCTAGATAATGATTTAGTCTTCACATATGCTCAAATCAAGGATATATTTTCTTCATGTAATTTATCTTCAAGTCTAAGATAAAGTAGCTAGGCTGTAGGAAATCATTCCATTGGTTTATCTTTGAATCTAAGATAAAATAGTTAGACATTAGGAAATCATTCTGTTGATTTATCTTTGAATCTAAGATAATATATTCTAAATATAGGAAATTATTCCAATGGTTTATTTTTGAGTCTAAGATAAAATAATCAAACTATAGGAAATCTTTCTACTGGTTTATCTTTGAATCTAAGATAAAATAGTTAGACATTAGGAAATCATTCTGTTGATTTATCTTTGAATCTAAGATAATATACTCTGAATATAGGAAATTATTCCAATGGTTTATTTTTGAGTCTAAGATAAAATAATTAGACTATAGGAAATCTTTCTACTGGTTTATCTTTGAATCTAAGATAAAATAGTCAGACTTTAAGAATGGTTCCCACTATTTTTTTGACTCTGAGATAATATAATCATACTATAAGAATGGTTCTCACTGATTCTTTAACTCTAAGATAAAACAATCATATTGTAAGTTATTTGTCAGCAAAGCGCATTCTACTTATGGTGATTAAGTAACTCATTCAGAGTTAGGGGCATCATTCAAAACTACCTTAACAGTTCAGGTGTGTCTTTGAAGGCCTTATTCATTAAATTGAGACAATATGGTCATTTTGAGACTTTGAAAATAAGCGTGTGAAGCTCTATTGAAGTAGTAGTTGGTAAACACAAAATAAATAGAGCCTTGCTTACAGTAATGATAGAAATTACTGAACACGATAAGGCATGTGACTTAAAAACAAGATAGCGGAATTACAGAGATAAATCAAAACAATAGAATCATTTGCTACTCAAGTACTTGGGAAATAGAAAAGCGAGCAAATTTACATTCAGTAAGCTCCTTTAAAATGAACTTCATCTGAATTGAATGAATTATAAACCTTTGAATTTGTAAAGTCTATGTGACTGTGTAGAAACAAAGAGGCTCATTGTACATAAAGCTCTCAACTCTTTTGAATCATTTTCTTTGTATGATATTTACCATATTATTAATAGTAAATGAGGGTCAGAAGCAGAGTGCTTCAAAATTTATTCTAAATTCACTAAGCATTTCTATTGGCTATACAATTGCCCTTCTCTGCCTCCAACGTTTTTTGTTTCTTGAATGCTTTGAAGATATCCTTGCGCCAAGAAAGATAGTGCAGTGCACCTCCAACTTGCACACTTTGAGATCCAATGTCCATCCGCTTCGGCTTGCAAGTGCTTTGCTGAACCTCGGAGGACAGAAAGCGCTTTGAACCCTCTGTGCGGCAGCCTTGGTAGCAACTTATTGACATTGTTTATATAAAGATAACGCTTGTATCCAATTGATTTAGAGTCCAAAGATCGTCGATGGTCTCAAAGATACTTTTGTTTGTAGACACTATTTGTAGATGGCAACTGCTTGGCTCAAACAAACAACAAAGGAAAATGAGGCGCAATCAGACAAGTATTGTGCACTCTTGGAATTGCCCCCATGCCTAGCCACCAACTCCAAACCAGTTACGTCGATAGTTGGTCGGGCTGGCGGCATAGGAACACCACCATCCTCAAGGCAAAGATCTTCCGGAGCTTTGTCGACGGGAAGTTTGAGTCTCCAATTCGTCGCGGCTTCCATCCAAAGAGTGGGCAAGTACAAACAGTTTTGATTCAAGGATGCCCTTTTCAAAGGGGATGGTGAGCAGGAGGGGGTCCGGATCAATCCTTGACTTGGGGGACTGTCCACAATGCCATCCTCTAGATCCTCCCTATAGAAGTTGATGGCCACGGATGCAGCGTCCTCCGCAATGCGCATCATGTATGGTTTGGATAAAAGGGATGGTCTAGTACTCCCTCCGGCAAATGCGCAATAGAAGACAATTTTAACTTGTTTCTAAACTAAATAGTTTTACCTTAGAGATATTACTTCTACACTTGTTGTAGTAAAAATGTAATTACTTTTGACTTCTTGATGTAAGGTAATTTACTGATGAATTTTGACCGTGTCGGTTCATCAAAATTCTTATGTAATTCTTTTTTACCTTAAGTTCCTAATTTTTTACTTTTTAGTTAATTGGTTTTACTGATGAATTTTGACCGTGTCGGTTCATCAAAATTCTTATGTAATTTTTTTTTACTTTCTACTTCTAATGTGAATTGGTTTTACTATCAATATTTGATTTTTATCTTATAGATAAAATAAAAGTACTTTTGACTTCCTTGATAAAAGTTACTTTACAATTGAATTTTGACCGTTATCCGGTTCACCAAAATTCTTCCGTATTTCTTTTTTACTTTGGAAATTTGGAAACTACTTCTACTTTGATCTTTGGTTTTACTTTTACTTCAAATTTAAATAACCTAAAAGAAATTCTATTGGTTAATATCTATTTTTTCCTTCTTACTTTTATTACTATTTCCTATTCAAAATAAATGTTGGGAATTTCTAGTACGAAAGCTATTTGCAAATTATGTTAAATTCTTAATAACTTGAGTCAATTTTCTATTGTAAATTTTTAACTCCTTGATAAATTGGTTTCGGATAATTCTTTCTAATTTGTTTTCTAATTTCTATCTTCATTTCAAGTTTCTTTTAACCTTTTGGAATTTTTATCCTATTCCTAATTGCAGTTGTTTTCTAGAAGCTATTCAAATTTCCTATCTAATTTTAAGTTTCAATTCCTATTTCTTGTGGTTCTTTATGTTCTAAATTGCATTCCAACTTCTTAATTCTACAATGTTAATCCTAATTAACAATCCTAATCTAATTTACTAATTTGCACAATTAAATAACAAAACAATAAAAGAAAGGATTTCTAAAAACTTACTCCAAAAATTGCGGATTCGATGATGCCATCCTCGTTTACCGTCATCGTGACCTCGTTGTAGTCGAAGGTAGCGTCCATGTCGTCTTTTCTTTTCTTTTCTTCAATATAAGAAAAAACCGATTCTTTTCGTATTTTCTATTCTTTTCTTTTTTCTTTATACTTTTCTTTTTTTTTGGAGATATTTTTGAAAACAAATCTAATTCTATCAAATCTAACCAAATGAAACTTTTGCTAATGACGTAAAAGTCAATCAATTAAGAAATAAACTTTGTCGAGTTTTTCCTACTAATAATAATTTGGAAACAATTTCCAAAGTCAAACTATCCTTTATTTCTTTTTTTCTCCATCTTTTTCTTCTAATCTAATTAAAAACGTGGCTGATAAAGTCAACTATGCTTGGTTAGAAGCCTAATATTGACTTTTTTGGGTCTCCAAATCCTTACTTCTATAACTATCCAAATTCTAAACTTTGTGAAGTATTCTGTTGCAACAACTTGAGAGACAAGTGCTTCTAGTTCCCAAATGTTTAAAAGTGAGATCCAGAACAGGATGATTGCAACTCAGATGGTTTGTTCATTTTGTTTTTTCAAGAGAATCTAATCTGTTTAGAGAGTTGCAGCTCCAACCGGGTGAAGAGACCAGATGACCTGGTTGACTTTGAGGACCTGGATGTAAGGTAAGCTCCCTCCCTTTGATGCTTGATCTGGCCACTTGTGCTTTGAGATGCTTTGGTGCTCTGAAGTGGGCTGATTTGGCTTCAAGAGGAATTGGGGATAATTCTGGTTTTGGAAGAAAAAAACAAACTAGCTTCAACTGGAACTAGGGATAATCTGCTTTGGAAAGAAAGTAACTGGCTAATTTTCTTGGCAGGACTCAACTCCAGACTCTGAGATTTGAAGGAAACTAGGACTGGAAAGACAATTCTAAATCCTCCTTCTCCCTTTTTCTCTAAAAATTAGACTAACCCCTCTTGGTAATTTTTTCTAGTTCAAGGAAAAAAGGGGTTGGACACCCAGCATGTATGGATGTTCAAGGTGGATCGGCCCACAGTCTACAACTGCCTGCCTTGGGGACCAATCTAATGTTCAATGAATGTGTATTGGCTACCTTGATTGGCCCCGTGCTCTGTGCACAGACTTCCGACCAGCTGGACTGCCAGTTGCTTGGCCTGTCGGGCTTGCTGGGTAGTTCGATTGTCTTGGCCGGTACCGGCTTGGTTTTCTTGTTGGTTCTGGTTCTGGTTCTGGTTTTCTGGATTTCCTAAAAAATCCACCCTGGCTGTTGCTCGCCAATCTCGGTCTCCTTTTAGGGACCCCTTCAAACAAAACCAAGACGGAATATTAGTACCACAAACAAAGCTTTGCTGTATCGGGGGTTAGCCCAAAAATACGGGAATGAAAGTTTGTTTAAAAATCAAAGCTTCGCCGTTTAGAGGATTAGCCCCAAAATTCTAGCGAGATTTTGCAAGAGTTTAGTTCTACATGGAACAACAAGAGTCTTGAATCCAACTCCAGGTTTCTCCAAATAAAAAAATAGACTTGGACTACTTATTCCACATCAAGGCTTTAGGGGGATTTTCACAAACCAAAAGGTGGGAAATCCCACACAAGAAGCTCAATGGAATGATTGTTAGTAAATGCAAGAATTTGAATATAATAAGGCAAACTCCAGAGGATTCACACTACCGGCATAGCCGAGACTTGGTGTGAATGTCTTTGGGATTAATACACAAAGACTTGAAATTGATCAAAGCTTTAAAAATGTTCAAAAAACAATAAAGTAAGCAAACTTCTCAAAGGGACCCCAACGTCCTTTGAAGTAAGCAACAAAGACTCATAATAGCTTGAAAACACAAAGAGATCTTGAATTGAATTGAAACAAAAGAGTTTTTTGGCAAAATACCAAAACTTTTGACAATGTGGCTGCGTATGGCGCAAATAACAAAATGCAAAAGGGTGTGAAGTGAGGGGAGGGGGAGGCCTTATATACTTGCTCAAGGACTCACCTTCCCCCTCAATTTCCTTATTCTACTTCCTAGGTAACTTCAAATTTACTAATTAAAATTCTACACTACTGCTGTGATCACTCTAACTTTTGGAGAAATGCTCCAAACTCTAAACCAATTGCACCATTGTCTTTAGAAGACCCAAATTAGTCTGCGGATCTCTTTACCCCCTATTTCCAGGCCGTTTTGTATGTAAAAACCAACGTTCAGCATATCGCTTAAAAGGGTAAAAACCCAATTGTTGAAGATAATTTAATCTTCAAGTTTTGACTGGCCAGGGTTGTCGAGGTGGTCCAAGATAGTAAGAAAAGAGTTGATGTTGACTCCAATCAAAATTCGGGAGCTCTTGGTGTGCTGGTCAAAGTAACGAATCTCTTAAAATCCGTCAAAATTCTGTTAGTGCTGCCGGTTCTGGTACTTGTTGGGGTTAGAATGTGATGGAATTTGGTCGGGCGCTTTACTAGCACTAAACATTCTATCCTAATTTTTAGTGGAATTTTATCGCCACTTTGGGATTTTCTAGGAATTTTCTAATGCGTAAAAACACAATCGACTTCCCAGGGAGTCATTTCCGCAATTCAAAAAATTATGAAACTTTTTGGGCAACTTCTAAGACGTTCCCAAATGCCATGTGCAAACTTACAACTTCTTTTGCACTAATCTAAGGAGTGTGTGATTTACAACCTTCCAGCTTAATTCCCACCCGGGGGGAAATCATTCTGAATATAAGTTAATTCCCTCGGGGGGGGGGGAATCATTTTTGATCAAGAGAATCTAGCCCTCCAGCTTCTTCCTCATGATCTTGGCAAGTTTCTGGGTTAAAACCTCAGTTTTTGGCCCGCAAATCGCTTGTAATCTTGGTTTATGGTTTTACCTGGACTGGTACATGACTTCTTTTATATCCTCTATTTTCTATCCTAAATATTTCACATGCCCTTCAAAAGTCTATTTCTAGATGGTTTTGTGGCTTGGTCATCAGGCTTAATTCCACCTAAATTGTCAAATGTTCTCTCAATTGCTTAAATAGACTTAATATTAGCTCATAGTAGTAATTAGAGTGGTTCCGGGTTTTTCGGTCAAATCATATTTCATTTATAGGGATTTCCTCCAAATATCACGTAAACATTCTTATACTATCTTTTTAACCCTAATTAACCCTAAATATGAGCAAAAAGCAAAAAAAAGAAAATTTTGAGGTTCAAGTGCTAACTTGAGGCTCACATATGGCGGCCATCTACAATACGATTAGAAATCATAAAAACCCTAAATCTCTTACTATCGCTATGTTGGGCTCATGGTCAATTTTTCTCTATCACTCGGTGAAAAAAAATTTGAACAAGGATAGTTCAATCACGTACAAATGTGAAGATATTTGATGTGTCAAGAATAATTCTTGGACAAGTATCTAAATGTGGACCTAAGAACCTTGATGGTTCCTATTTTCACTCTTTGGTTCATTAATTTATCTGAAATAATTTTTTCGTGGTTTCCCATCCACCTCAGTCGGAGCTGACTTGGATCTATAGAAAATTAAAGATAAAAATCCATCCTTCCGCCTCAATTGGAGCTGACTTGGACTAAGAGGGAGGTAGAAAATAAGGTAAGGAAATCCCTATCCTTTTTTGACTAGCAAACTTGAACCTATAGATAAAAAATGTTTCAAACCTACCTTTCGCCCTCAACAGAGTGAGTTTGGACTAAAAAGAGAGGAAACTACAATGAAAGACAAAAGAGAAGGGAGAGAAGTGGGTTAAACATGAGTTCACTTAAAAAGTGTCTCTAGTCATGGTGTCGGTTCTTGCCATCTTGTCACTAGCTTAAGGTTGGCGCCCCGGCGACGGCCCAAAGTTTGAACCCTCGTCGCCAGACTCAATTGCGGTTCTTCCAATGCTAACGGGGTGTTGGGCTACCCCGATTGAAGACGTCCGTCGGACCGCTGCGGTGGTATAAATACGGCTTTGCCGATCTGTCCCGCCTGCTGGTCCTTCAAATTTTTATTTTTTATGTCATTTTTAATTTTTAATTTTTTAGATGACTAGGCAACAATTGCCACCTACATCCCAAAGAATTTAATAAGTTGCCCCGTCACTTTGAGCACATAAATGGGCCATCGTCCGCGAGGGAAAGGTTGTAGTAACCTTCTCACTACAAAGGTCTGCCCAGCAGCTATAGGTGTGCGCTCGATGTTCACCTCTTTTTCTAGATTCGCAAATTGGCCTTCGAACATAATGTCGTTGCCCGGTTGTAGAATCTCATAGTTCTCCAAGTAAATCATTAGTGATCTGGCTCTTGGTGGCTAGGGACCTTGGGCCTCCGAATTTGGAGGATTTCTCTCCAATGGTCTTCCACGTCCGGGTTGTTCTTCCTCGTCACATGGACGTCTTCAAGTGTTTGATAATTGGGACAACCGTACTGGTTCTTCAAGCGGTTGCGTACTAAGTTTTTGAATATGTGGCTCCTCTGTGGGCTCATTCACTGGCTCCTTCGTGGGCCTGGTTGTATGTGCCTCCAGTGGCTCGTTTGTTGGCTCTTTTGGGGGTAGAAATGTAAAATCCTCGATGGATTGTGTAAAAAGCTCCTCCGGTGGCTCGGTTGTTGGCTCTTCCGGGGACAGAAATGTAAAATCCTCAATGGGATGTGTAAAATGTTCCTCTGGTGGCTCTTTTGTTAGCTCTTCCGGGGGAGAAAACGACTCGGATTCAACCGGGGGTTGAGAGATGGATTCCTGCGGGGGCTCGGATACCGACACTGTCGGGATCTCTAATCTTTGTCCTACCGGGTTCTCTGTCGGAGAATCGGGCTCTTCATAGAGCGGTGTCAACGGCAATGCTTCTAGAGCATTACTAGGCTGACTCATGGTTCCTAAGTGAATGAATCCTATTCTAAACAAGGTGGTTAAATCCTACCTCTAAAATCTTGTATAATAGCCTATGAACAGGTTATTGCAACCACTTTTAAATAGTTGTCCTAAATCTAATCTAATCAAAGCTCATGTCTATCCTGCTGTGTAGGTGTCCAACGAAAGGAGGCCACTCCAACGGAGTTGGCTTAATTCTAATTTAATTGAAGCTCACGTCTATCCTGTTGTGCAGGCGTCCAGCTAAAAGAGGCCATTTCAACGGAGTTGGCTTAAATCTAATCTAATAGGCAGGTAAGAGGTCTTGCAAAATGATCGTGTTTCCTAATGACTATGGTCAGACTCTCATGTTTTGCTCAACGTGATTCAATACAATACATAAGTAACACAATCCCAAGTTTCTCCATATGTAACTACAAGAAGGAATACCGGTAACGGTATTTGCATTATCGACCTAAGAAACTTGGGACCAAAACGGAACAAAAGAAACTAAATGAAATTGTATTTCTCAACACATAACATTCTAATACTGAAAGCTCCTAATGGGCAGACTAACGGAGGTTGGGATCCACTAAAATCCCTACCATCCTTCTGCACAACTACTAGTGATTTCAAACAAGAGTCGCCTCCAGTTCTTATACTAGAGTTGGTGCAGTGAGTATCTTGCTAGTTGTCTAGCCGACGTTCCATAGAAAGGATACGTCAAATGTGGACAAACTGGCTTGTGTTGGATTAGCATCGCTGCACTAGTGCCTTTTCTTTTACGCTACTCCTGTCAATAGTGGTTGGATTTTAGGCAACTTCTTTTTGAAGTCTTTTCCCAAATTACCACCTATCTCTGACTTAACTTAGAAGATTCCGTTATGGGATATCCATTAAGGCTCGGAGGTTGCAACCAAGTAGCAGGGGTCTTTATAAACCTTCAATGTGAATGTAAACGCACCCAAATGTGGAATTGATTTGCGATTTATATTCCAATTGATAGGTTCTCTATCGTAGAAAGCTTCATGGCTAACATTGTTGCCTTTCTTTTTACGTTAATTCCAACTATCTTTGCGAGATTTACGTAGCTTTTAGGAATAGTCTATGTCATTTGTAATGTCCTCAGCTCTACTCTCAGATAATTTTTAGAAAGACCAACCAAGAAACTTAAACTATAAAGATTTCATTCTTATGTTGTCCCGTTTGGCATTTCGTAAGTTGGATTTGCTAGTAAGGTGACAACTAGTTATAAAATATTTTATGGTTGGCCTTTTTGGCTTTTACTTTTACGTGACTTCTATCATTAGTGGGCAAGAATTTTAATTCTTTCCAAAGGAATTGTCTGACTTAGTAGAAGTTCACAACCATGTGTTTAAATAATTTGAAGTTTTTAGTTTTTAATTTTTCACGAATTAATATACCATTGTAGAAGATATGACAAGAAATTGATAGTAGTAACTAACCTTTTTATAGCCGGGTGATTACATTGTCAAGGAATGATGGGTAGCTTGACTAATTTTTGTTTCTTGTCAAGATTTGTTACCAATTCATCCTCGATAGGATTTATCCACAGCTTCCACTTCATTAATTGTGGCGCATTTTGTATTCTATAAGGAATTACTGGAAGTAGTTGGTTAGCTTGTAGTGAACTTTGCAAGTACCAATTGTGTGACACTAGAGGACTGGTACCTCTTCCTTGTTGGTCCCACTGGTTGTTGCTCCCTTGCGTAGTCCATAAGTTGTTTTCATCCAACTGGGTATTGGTATATGCTTGGCCGAGTGGTGTTTGCAACCCAAGTTGTTGGTTATGAAAATATATAACATAGCGAAGGCTCTATCATCAAAATGACAATAAGTCAAAACTTGCAATCTATAATCAGTCTAGGCTTAATCCAAATATGACACTTAACATAGACAGAGACATTTAGATACCGACCACTAGAGATTGATCGTAGGATAACAACACAAAAAACAAACAAAACACAAGAGTATTTTTAAATTGAAACTTACTGCATACAATCAAAGACCGGTTGAGGCGATACCATCAACGCCCAAAGTATAGAAGTTGGTATATAATAAGTTTGCCGCAATTCAAAAGACTTTTTGGACAAGTACAAGTCTTTCTTCTTGCTCAAAATGGACACCATTACCAACCATAACAACCAATTTGATGCATCTTTGCAAAAAGACCAATATGTCATTTGCCTATTGCAAGAGTTGACTTTAGTGAAAGTAAAAAAGAAATTGCTCAAATTTGTTGACGTATAGCAGCGGCAAAAAATCTGCCTCACTCTTGTGGATATCAACAATCAATTGCTTATGAAAAAATCATCCAAGTAGGAAGAAACAAAGAATGGCTAGTCCAAGATGATAAACGAACAGCACAGCATCACTACATCTAAGCAGTTCCAAATTAAAGATTGCAATAAAGAACAAAAGAAAGAACTTCAAACATAGGAGGCCTTCATCGTTTGGACCTGAGATCCCAAAAAATTTAAAAACATCTTTGGTTTCCACAATTGCACCAATCATATTGGCTACGCCTAGCCTACTTGGGGGAACGCGGTTGTTAGTTGTCAAAACATCTATATAGAATGCAAGTGGCCAACCGACACCATAATTGAGGATGCGATCCAAAACAACAAAGCCATATTCAATATTGTGCAGTACAAAGTGAGAATTTATTTGGTTTTTTCATTGTCAAGTTGATGAAAATTGTTGGTTTTGTGGTAGATTGCATATACAATGAAAATTGTATACAAATATAAATGTTGTATAAACTTAGGATTTTCCAACTTTGCATTTGTTAATCATGCAGAGTAGAGGTATCATCAACACAACAATAATCCTCATATAATCAAGTATCATGCATTTCAATTCTAATAGTGATTTTTGATTTGGTGTTGTAGAGTTTCACTTATGCAGTCGTTCAAAGGTTCCAAAATATCAGTCTTTGAAAAGAAGAGATCTACGATAAAAGGGCTAATAGATATCAAGAATGAAATACAAATAAGAACCTTGCTTGATACTATGTGGGCATACTGGGGTCATTTTGCCCCAAAAAACACTCTGCAAGCAAGCTCATCAAGCTTGTAAGTTTGAAATTCTTCAAGGAAAGCAAGGGTTTTAAAATCAAGAACATGTTGTTGTAGAAGGAGTTTTTCAAACAATGCGGCCATTTCACTGGCACAGATATCAGAGAGTTTGCACAGCATCAAGGAGGCAAGACTCCTAACCAAAAAGCTGCATATCCAAAAGTGTCCATCTTAAGGACAAAAAATCTGATGATAGACAACAATGCCTATCATGACAGGGTAGAATAGAGGAAGCGCAAGAAAGTTGTGCTTCATAATTTGATGGATAGCAAACCTTCTTTGATGTTCATTGACAACGGAAGGGATGTTGTAAAAGAGACGTGGGCATCATGGAAATCAAGACACAGGTTCCAATTGGCATTCTGGGATTTTTTGCTATCACACCCAAAGCCTGAGCACTTTAAGAAGCGGTTTCTAAACAATGCTTGGTTAAAACGTGCAAAAGATCTACGAAAATAGTTTCCAAAAGTACATTACGTGTTCTGCAGGTTTAGGAAGTTAAGGAAACTATGTTGGATCCCATAAAACTATGTAGCCTGATTGGTTTTGTTGAGTTCCTAATTTCCAACACAAAATTCTACGTTGGAATGCATTGGAATGTATTAAAATGCATTTTCCTTCGCAGAATTTTGCTTTGAAAACTAGGAATTCAACAAAACCAATCCCACATGGTTTTGTGGGATCCAACGTAGTTTTCTTCTAGTGGTTGAAGTATCAACTTTCAAAGCCTATTAGAAGAATCCAAGTGAGAGGAATAGACATTCACTACAAGAAAATGGCCAAATATGTGACTGCAAAGAACGGCTGCATAGAACTTCAAAACAATTGGGGCTCCCTAATTGCATCAATGTTGCTAACCCCATAGTGCCCAAGTCATTATAGAGTCGCTTTAGCGACTTTGAGATGAAGAATCAACAAAAGGTGAGTTTCATCCGCCACTGTAGGAATACGGAAACTCCAATAGATAGGAAATAGGATAAAACTGGGTTAGAATAGTCTAATTTTTTTGGAATTTATTATTAGTATTTAAGAATTTGGGTCAGCTACAAGCAATTAGAAATAGCTAATACCTGGATTACTAGAACTCCTAAACCGGATAAATATTCCGGTGATAGACGGAAGCCGTAGGACGAAAGACGGATCATGAAAGCCTACGATTGGTAGCCTTCCGACCTAGAGACCCTAGGGCACCGTTACGGGAACAGTCTCATACCCGTTTCCCCAGGGAACTGTTGACCGAGCATCGAGTACTTAAGGGCTCCGCTTCCATCCTTTCTCTCTCTTTCTTCTTATACTTGTAGCGTGCGCTTAGAGAGTGAAAGAGTGGTGAGTTAGGACCATGCTAGAGATAGATTGGTGAGGTCGGTGCCGATTGCACCAGATTAGCAAGTCGGGAAGCTATGGCAGAGCTGGCTTGGATGATGTCTCCGGCAATTCCTAAGGATCTGGAAGCCCGAAAGCGCCTGGAAGAGGACTTAGAAACGATAGGATGCGCTAGGTTGTTACGGCGCCCCTGGAGTTTGAAGAATGATGAGATCATCGCGAAACTTGTAGTGGGAGTTCCGAATCAATATCAGTTGATTGTGAAAGGTCAATCCAAGCTCTAGACGGAGGACATATGGGTGGAGGCATATTTGTTCCAAAAGGCCGGATTTGGGTTAGCTCCTTGTAATGATAGAACCGGGCAGACTAAGTTCCAAGGTTTGGCGCACAATAAGGAGGTATACAGTATTCATGACTGTATTGAGGATAGGCATAGCCGGATTCTAGAGTTTTTTATTCTGATTCTATATTTGGAGAAGCCGACCCAGGTTACGGCGACAGTTGCGAGCACCGTATTTGGAGCAATAGAAGGAAGCCCAGTGAACTGGGGTATACTTATCACGAACGTAGTCTCCAAGTTAGTCGCTTGTGCAACTTCCGGAAAAGCCACCTTGCTCAGCCCATATCTTTTCCACCTCTACCATCAGCAGGGGTTTTTGAACGAACCGGAGCTGTATGCATACATCCATGGAGAGGAGGTCCTAAAATACGGGTTTATGAAAGAAGTCCAACCAGATCAACACGTCTAAGGAGAATTCGAAGAGGAAGAATCAGAGCAGCAAACCTTGACACACAAGCGGATCAAGAGACGGAAGTCCACGGATCAGACTGCACAAGGCAAGCAGGTGATTACGGATGACGAACCGCAATCGGAATATCTAGAAAATGAGTACATGAAGGAGTTCTGGGGGCATAGACATAAGTGGGCCGACAAGTGTCGGTTGATCCACAATGAGATGGCGGAATACATCAGCGTAACTATGACACTCTTGGGAGTGAATTGCCCGGAGCAAATAGCTAATGCAATCCAGAAAAGGACGAATTCGAGGACACTAAAGGTGCAGAAGCTCCGCATCCGGAATCTGCAGCAGGACAAGACGGATCTCAAATCCCAAGTAGCCCAGCTAGAGAGCAAGCTAGAAGTAGCAATGACAAAGGAGGCAGACGCTTCCCACTTCGTCCGGAATCTGTCGGCTTTGGTGGCAGCTCCGGCAGAGCAGGTGTTAAGAGCTCAGGTCTTCACCGATAAGCTCACGGACAAAGCTCACCTTTCCGTACCAAATGTGCTGAAGGTGCTCATTGACTACCAAACCCGGATGGAGAAAGTGTTGGCGGAGATGCGGCATCTGCTGGGGCAACTTGACCTGGGCAGGGAGTTGGATTTTGAGGGTTTCCCGGAGGTTGCAAATGCCCAGAATTACTTGCAGACTCTGGCCAAAGAAGTAGTACTAGAGGAGAATCCGGTAAGGGGACAGGATATGTTGATTGATGACACCAGTATGCCACTGATGTCCGGAAAGGAGAGAACCGGAACGTTTGTTCCGGCAAGGACATGAACAGTTGTTGTGATAGTACCAAAAGCTTCAACACCGGAAAAGGCAAGAGACTTGATTCCAGGAATGAGGCTCTCCTTTTTCCGAGGTGAGCCGGCCCGACCAACTGGAACTGCACTCTTTGCTACACCTTAGCCAGTGGTTTGTTGTAGCTTGGCCGGACCTTCAGGGGCCATCAAGAATTTGGCTCAGAGCTATTCGGAGAAGTTCACTCACATGCAGCAAGCTTCTCCGTCCAAGGGCGATAAGTTTTTGTTGGAGATCTTGGATGACGAGGAGGAAGAATGTGAGCCCGAAAGGGAGTCGGAGGACGAGGCCACTTCACCTTAAGGGTGCACGATCATCACCTGGGCACAGACCAAGAACATGCTGGTGAAGTCACCACCAACTAAGGTAGGGAGCAGCGTGAAGAAATTGAGGAGGAAGTAGTTTGTTTGGTAGGTTTTTGTGTTTGATTTTTGAATTCGTTCTGTCTCGGGTTTTTCGGAGGTGGGACCTGGTTCCGGATTCTTAGGAGGCCGCCGGTCTTGAATTCTGGTTATCTCAGATGTTAGCTTGATTGGCCACCCTGATTTCCGAGTGTGCCATTTTGTTTTTTTTGCTTTGTTGTTGAGTTTTTAAGGGAAGGCCAGCTTGTTGCCCTCTCATTCCATTCCAGCCCATTAGAATACATTATTTCTTATGTTTACTTGCTTTCTTTAAATCGGAGACCCCTTGTGGATATTTCTGGATCTGGCTATGTACATGAGTAAGAGTATTTGCAAAAGTGTTGAAGTGTGAAGAAGACGGGTGAGGAGGAGTCCGGATCTAAGTCAATTGGGTGTGATCGGTAGTCGGCATTTGTGAGAGTTTTGGATCTGTGAAAGAAGATTAGTGCATCGTGCTTTTAAACAGCTGGGATAGTGATCCGGAAGAGTGCAGTGGATGCGCGTCCGGAACCTAGGAAGGCCTTTGTGTAGAGATAAGCGACCGCCAACGGAATATTCCCCACCATCGGAAGGCTTGCCAACTGCCGGATCAATCTGAGAGTCTCAAATAGAAGCGTCACTATCGATTCTGGGTGCTTGATCTGTCATTGTAGTG
The DNA here is from genome assembly GCA_963969595.1 of Neckera pumila. Lineage (NCBI taxonomy): Eukaryota > Viridiplantae > Streptophyta > Bryopsida > Hypnales > Neckeraceae > Neckera > Neckera pumila. The sequence goes on from OZ018418.1 coordinate 8,261,244, forward strand.
AAGGAGTAGAAAGTGGATTCAAAGTGACCTATTTTCCGAAAAGATCATCCGGAGAGCTGTAAAGATTATTGTCTGCCTCTTTACTACCACAAATTTGGAAGAGAGTTGTTTGTGTATTTGTGTGTGTGTGAGTGTGTGAACTACAAGTGGTGAGTTCCTACTCCTCTAAAAGACCAACATTGGACCCACTGATGGTAAAACAGGGATATAGAAAACCAGAATTTTGATTAAGAGTATCTAGATTTCGGACAAAGACGAATCCGGATTGGATTCCGGAAGGTAGTGTTACCGAGAAGGAAAAAGAGTAAAGTAATTGATTTACGGATTGCTCGGGGTTTTATTTTGGAGAGACATCCGGATAGCCTTAGTTTGCAATAAACACCTAGAATTCCCTGGGACGATATTTTGTGTTATCTTAGCACATCTTTATGTTAAGGATACTTACGCCTGGACTTCGCATACGACAACCACAATCTGATGTGGAAGGGTGGCATTGAAGACGAGGGGGCGGCTATTATACATTGTAACTTACCTTCACTACAGTACAACTAAAAAATGATTGTAATGGAACTAGCAGACAACTTTAAGAAGTTTTGGCTTATTGATGGAAAAAGTAAAAGAAAGAGGCCATTAAAAAAGACATGGTAGAAGAAGATGTTCCGAGCAACCTTCATTTTACTGTAGGGCCACTATGGAATGACTGACTAATCACTGCACCTTACTAGGTATTTTGATACAAAATAATTCTATTCTTTAGGATGTTCTATGTGCTACATTGTTAAAGGATGCAACTATAACAAGATGGTGTATTGTCTACAAAATAAATTAATAAATGTTAGGCAATTAAAGTGCCTTAGTTCCTAAATATTCTTAGTATGCACTCTTTATTTATGCTTTACTTTTTTTCCATAGTGCATCAAATGATTTGAAGTCATTCGTCTGAGCTTTAGAAAATAATGCATACAAAAAGGCTTCTTTCTTCTCCGTCATTTTTTGTTTTCTTTTTTCTTTCTTGTTCTTTCTATTTCTAAAATCTATTTTAAGCTTTTCATCTCTTTTTCTACCTTTTCTTTTTTTATATGTTGTTGGTTTTTTTATTTTTTTCTTATCAATTTCATTTGCTGTTATTTTTTAGAATTTTTTCTAGAAATGAACAGAATTATTTTTTTTCTTTTTTGTAATTTTCATTCCCTCAAATTTTTTTCTATTTTGTAATCCTTGTAATTTTTTTTGGTTATTCAATTTTTTTTTTCTCTTCTCTTCTTCATTTTTTTAAATATTTTTTTTAACTTTCTCTTTTCTTTATGCTTTGTTTATCTTCTTAAGTTTATTTCTTCAACCTTTCTTCAACCTTTCTTCAATAAACTTAAGAAGATAAACAAAGCATAAAGAAAAGAGAAAGGTCTACTTTTAGAAGACCTTAACAAAGAAAATTATAGCTTCCAACAAAACAAAAAGGCTATCAGGAATGCATAATTTATAAGAGAAAAAAGAAAGGTTGAAGAAAGGTTGAAGAAATAAACTTATTTCATCATGGGTCATATACAAAAAGGCAAGACAAAATTTAAAGAGGTTTGGAAAATCAACCTTGCTTTCATCCCTAAAAAAGTTTTGAAAAAGTTTTTTGAAAAATTCATCGACCATGCTTAAATGAAATTTCAAACATTACTTGTAACACAATTCCTGCGTTGTACATTTACTACATGGTTTGTCTTGTCTCCTACCACCCCACTTGTATAAAAGGCTTGTCATTTCATTTCTTTATACTCACATACTAAGTAGCTTTGAAAGCAATGTGACACATGCCAACGACAATGTATGGTATATGGTGTATACGATGTATTGTATATGGTATATGATGTACTATATATGGTGTATTGTGTATGGTATATTGTTGTGAAACTTTGAATGTATTGATATGCAATTGCATAATGACTACTCCCTAGATAATAGGCCTCGCACTCCTTTCTGGAGTCGTTATGGTAACCTTAAAATGACTTTAAAATGATTAGAGACAACAACGGCAGTGTCTGCAAAATGATTGCAAAATGATTTTTCAATGACTCTGAAATGACTTCCTAAGTGGCCATCCCGTCAAATTCATCATGGATCAATCATAACTTCAGAATGACTAAAAAATTACTGGCCATGTGGATGTCCTTGTCATATGTTTTAGGGGTTTTGCTTTCTACATGGAAACTCTATAGACATTTCCTTAAGCTTAACTTTCTTTATCACTTCATCCATTTTTACATCCAAAGTAGAAACGGATGGTGATAATAGAACTGCAGTTGTTGTCCACAACAACTCCAAGGTCTGGAGTTGTATTGCAGTCATTGTCGTGTCACGGTCTAGGCGTAAGTATCTTTACAACACTAAAACTTTGTAAAATGACTCGAAATATCGTCCCAGGAGATTCTAGTATGTTGTCTCAGGCTAAGGTTTCCAAATTCTATTTCTTCCAGAAACACCCAAAAAAATTCGTCCTTCTCCTTATTCTCTTCTGGTTACTGCTACTTTCTAGATTCCAATCTGGATCCATTATTGTTCGGATTCCGGTTACGTCTTGTTACAACTCTGGTTTTCGTTTCCTCTGTTTTATCATCAAAGGATCCACTATTGGTCTTTCAGAGGGGTAAGAACTCACTACTCATAGTCTTCACAATTTTTACACTCACTTAATAGTCAAAACAAAATAACCAATACAGATATTGTACCCGAGGACAAGACTTCACTCTCTCACAACTTTCTGGATGACCTATCCCAAAAGCAAGTCACTTAGAGCTAAGCCAATCTCCCTAACTACAACGAAAAATCAAGACATCCGGATCCGATAAGAGGATAGTATCCTAAGTGCTAGACTGAATCTTGGAGTTAGCAAACCTTCTGTTGAGCAGGGATTTTCCTCTGGCAGTTGTGGTGGCCCGGAAGCTAGAATAAATCTTGTTAGATAGAAATTTAGAGGAAGGAATTAGCATTGGTAAATTTTTTTGCTTTATCCAAGAGTAAACTAGAAGTTTTATCACAACTAATGATCCTTTGCTAAGGGAGTTGTGGTAGATAGATAATTAGGTTAAAAGGAGGAGTTAAGGTTTCCTATTCTTATCAAAAACCGGAACCGGATTGAGATCTGGGATCGCTCCAAATACCAAGGCCGGGTACCAAAATATAATGGAAGGTACCGAAACACCTACCAGGAGCTAGTTGGGCAGGTGTAGGATCCAATAGCCATACCAGAGATTAAAGATGTTTCTTCAATGGTTAGAATTTTCCGCATGCAGGAAGATAACGGCTATCCCAATCCGACGGACTCATCATTTGAGGGAAGTTCTAGGGGTCAGAACTCCCGTCCTCATTCTCACCTTGGAGTTGGGATTGTCTCTGGAGCGCAATAGTGAAGCTTATAGCATGCAAGGGTGTCTGAATAGAAGAGAGACGTTTCCGATTCCGGAGTCGACAGAGCGGAAGAGGATTGTTGCCAAGCAAGAAGTTGTTTGTAGTTCTCATTCTTAGACACTAAGCAAGGTATTGCTTGAGTGGAGCATCAGAGCCTTGGAGAGTGATGGTGAAGGCTGAAGGCAGTGGAGTGGTGCAACTCAAGTTCAAAACCATCTACCCAGCTATTCCAAAGGATGAGGAGGAGCGGAAGCAGTGGGAGGAAGATTTGGGCCAGATTGGGATTGCCTTGATTTTGCGTCAACCCTAGAGTTTGAGGGACGATGACATGATTTACAAGCTCTTGAAAGGTCAGCCGAACAAGTGGGTCAAGACCGCTTGGGCTCTTTCCGGCAAGTAGACAATTGAGATCTGGAAGAAGGTGTATGACTTTTCGCGCATTGAAGAAGTATTGGCCTCTTGGGTGGACAAATACGCGGAGGGTAAGTTTCTAAAACCTCCTCATCTACGCAGTAGCGGATTGCAAGTCAGAGAAAGAGAGAGGAGAGTTTTAAAGTTTCTGGTTTCCATTCTATATCCGGAGAGACCAAATTGGATAACAATAACGTGGGCCAACACAATATTTGGAGCATTGAGTGGCGAGAGAAAGGTGTTTTGGACATGCATTGTGAGGGATTTAGTTCAAAAGATGGTCACTTCCTTGGAAAGTACGAAGGCAACTTCTATTGGACCTTTCTTCTTCCACATGTACGAGTATCTAGACATGCTGAGGAATTAGGAGAAGGTAGTTTTGAAAGCGGCCTTTACCATTTTGAAGCTGAATATTATTCCCCCTCAAAAAAAAAAGATTGAGGATAAGAAAAAGGGACCGGATGAGGAATCAAGGAGAGGCTCGTTCGCTAAGAAACAAGAGTCTTCAGGGAGGATTCCATCTTCTGAGAAGAGAAAAGGATCCTAGAGTGAGCGGAAGGGTTCTCCGGAACCGGAATTCCAGAGAGAGGATCTTCTAGAGAGGATTTTTGAGGACCTGGAGAAGACAAAGGGGGACTTGGATACTAAGAGAGGCATAGTCAAAAAAGTTTGCAGGCTACTTGGTGAGATCAAAGTGTCCGAGCTCATAGAATTGGTAGAAGATCTTATCCGGCTGAAGGATATCTAGAAGTGGAAAACCTAGTTCAAGGAACTGGCCGATGAAAATCAGTCACTCCATTGGAAGTTAGAAAAGAGTGAGGAAGGAAGTAAAGAAGTGCAAAAACTTTCCTCTGAGTCAGAGGAGACCCTTAGGAGGGTTTATGGGGTATTCCAGGGATGTACTGAACAAAGCCAAGAGTTTCGATGAGGAAATTCACAAGGCTAGAGCAAAAGCCGCAATCAAAGCCGTCCTGGTTTGTGCGGAGTACTCTAACACCATTGAGAAGATTATGTATGAGATCCAGAAGGCTCTCCAACAAGCGGGTCAGTTTTTGAGTTTGGGAACATTGCCTACATCTGTGAAGTCGAAGGACAGGGAGGAAGAGAAGATGCTCGCAAAATACCCTTCCAAGCAGAAGTCAAATGGAGGAGAGGGATTGATACACGGATCCGGATCCAAGGGCAGGATCCAAAAGAAGAAGGATGAATTTCGGACGCCACAGAGCAAGAACTTTAAACCCTTTCAATAGAAGACAAGCGTAACAAAGGCGAAGATCACAGCCAAATGGGCTCGGGAGGCATTCTTGGAAAGTTACCATTTGAAAGAAGACAAGTTGCCAAGTCAGTTAGCAAAGGAAGATAGCGGATCCGGATCCAAATTTGAATCCGAGTCACAACCAGACTTGGACGAGGAAGAAGAAGAGGAATTTGTCCTGGACACCATTTCTCTATTGAGCTTCAAGGAGAAGACTTCAACCAATGATAGGGAAACAGCTAAGTTTTCTGCTAGTAGGAAACAACCGCTTAGGAAGGGAGCCTCCAAACATAAGGAACCTTCTTCCAAGCGGACTAGGAAGTAGTTTGACAATTCTTTGGGGTAGGCCTAGATCAATAGGTGAAAATCCAAGTTTTTGAGTGTTAGAAAACTACTTGACAGCTGCTTTTTAGCTGCATGCACCTAGACTATACCTTTCCGTATTTTTAGGATCTGAGATTCACATTTTGCGGATTGGTTGATAGGATAGGAAGATATCTAGGAAGGATAAGGAATGACAACTGTCATTCCCTTGTCCTCTTATTTTGATCCTTAGGGCCGCTTAGGGTTTTTTGAAATTAGACTATAGGGGGTTGACTTTGATTTGAAGCCTCGGATATTCTTATTTTTGTTTTGACTTAATTTTGCAAATTGATTTTTAGATTTCTACTTCACAAGAGCTGGTCTGAAAAGTCTTGGTTCTGTGTTGGTATGCCATTAATGCTTCAATCATTGTTAGTGCGGGTAGCTGGATTTGCAGGTGTTGAGCATAATAGGTAGCTGCCGGATTTTGCTTGGATCCGATTTTGGGAGTATTAAGGATTGATTGAAGAATACTTTGTGTACTAAGAGGGAGTCCCAGCTGTTGATGTTTCTTGAGTGTCTTCTGAGTGAGATAGCCATTCTTAGGTAAGGTGAGTTCTTTAGATTGGAGGGCGAATGCTAGCCGACGTCTGATGAGGTCCTATTATATCTAGAAGAGAGGAATGGGAAGGTAGAAGGGAGCTCTTAGTTATTGGGGTACCAGATCCAGCTCTTGGGATTAACATCATATTCAAAATTTTGGGAGTTCAGGTCCCTCCCAAAATAATGGTCTCCATTTGCAGTGTTCAAAAATAGAATACAAATGAATGAAATTTAAATTAGAAGGACCTAATTTTGAAGTTAGAAATTTTAGTTTCCATTAAAATGACAATTTATGGTATTATAAATAATAACTCCAATCATAAACAACCCACATAAATTATTTGATTATTGCAAAAGTAAATTAGGCTTACGTAGATAGTTTACGATTTGTTGCCTTTTTTCAAGGTAGACTGTAAAATGTGGACTTCTACGCATTAAATATTGGTCCATATCTGTAAATATATATATTTTTTTGATAATAGGTCACCCTATTGAGTTAGGGTATGTTGCGGGAAATAATATAAAGACTGATGGTTGTGTGATTGCTAGTCTGGGTTCGATTCCTGTTGACTTGCATAAAATTAAGCCGTGGGGCGCTATTCCAAAATAGAACAACAAGGTGCCTTGTATTCAAATTCTACACACACAAATTTTATTGTTTCCAGTTTGAGTTCATAGAATAATTTCAATGTTCCCAAATAACATGAATACATAAACACAATACATTTAATACAATACATTTAATACAATACATTTAATACAATACATTTCAATTAAAATACAAATAGGTGTTCAACAAAACAATAATATATTTCAAATATTATCTTGACATGCAAGATAATTCATACAAAGTATGATACTATTTTGAACACCAATCCACAAAGTCAAATATCTATACTTCAATCAAGACAATATGGCCTTGTTTACTATAACACATGATATCAAATCACATGAAGCAAACATAATTAGGAAAAAAAAGGATAAAACATTACTCTATACTCTCAAACGTATCCCCTACCATTTGAAAAGTATTTCTGTAGTTCTCTATACGCATTCATTCTGCATCGAAGGAAGGCAAAGTGCCCTTGATAACTTCAACTTGAGCAGCTGGTATCTTCAAAACACACTCAGTCGTGTCTTTCTTCACCCTAGACTTCCACGCCGTTACAAGAGAATTGGTATTCTCCCAAACTGGATCTTTGGTGTCGTCTACATTCCAACGCAATCCTTTGTTTGAGTCCCAACCATGATAAAACTCTTGAACATTTCGCTCTCGTGAAGTAGGCATAAAGTATTGAATCTTAATACAGTTAGGATATTCTGGGTTACTGAAAGGGTCAAACAAGGCCCTAGCAATCCATATCAGCTTCGGATCTTCACCAACAGGTCGAAGTGCAAGAAAATATCCTTCGTAAACATCACGCGCCACCCAAAAAGATGGATTAGGGCGATTGCGAAGGTTTCCAACAAATACATCATCCTCAGCAAACTCCTCACGGACCTCACCGTCGTCATCAAGTTCGTCTTCCTCTGTGGTTTCTACTCTAGTGGAGGGCCAAAAGCCATCCTTCAATTCTATAGATGGCTCAATTGGCTCCTTCAACGTTGCATTCACCGCTCGCCAATACAACACCAAATGCTCAAAGTGCCTTCTAGCCTCCCCACTTCCATCTTCATTGCATAATGTTTCCCAATACTTGATGAATATTGACAATCCCTTGTAAATCTCGTCCACAGTCCTCATAGGAAGGTGGACAACAGGCAATGGCTGTCCACGAGGCCATAGGCTCTGTCCCTAGGAATCTTCTTTCCACAATTTAATCCCTTCTTTTGGAAGCCAATCACTATCTGTGCAATAGAACTTGTACTTCATGATAGGCAGACCTGCGGTATTCAAATAGAATTTGAATTGTTGGACCTTGGTACGGCCAACAAGTGCATCTTCTCCATCACAAACGCAATCTTCAATGAAGGACTTGAAATCTAGCACTTCTTCAATGAGATGAGGAATCGTAGGCACCGAATCAACGTCCATGAAGGACTTCATGAGTGATGGGATGGTCGGGAAATTCTTTTTTCAACTGCATACTCCATCTCCCAAACAAAGCATCGATGTCATCATGAGTGTGACCAACCAGCATGAAGCTAACATGAACTTCACGGAAAATCTTCTTTGCAACAAGGAGAGACCAAAATGCACAGACGAATCTATTCTTATTGTCTCCTGTGGCGTTGTCCATCTGAACGTTCAGCATTGGAGGCAGTGCAGTTGCGGCAATTGGTTCTTCAGGTACTGGCCGGAGTGAGGATTTGCACATGTCTGCGCCTTGCAAGACTGCACAAAAGAAAGGAGCCGATCCTGATCCAACAAATAACTCTCGTGAGGAGTACTTGGGAGGTAGTTCAAGGTTGCACAAGAGCTTGGCAAACGACCCCATCGTGTAGTTTGAATCATGATGAAAGATATCTAGACCATAATGGGCGTAACGCACATCACCATGTCCGTAAACAATCATACCTGTCACAGAGACTGGTAGCTTCATGAGTCCATCTACTTATTTGCTTTTGTGTGAAAAGACAGGAGAGACTGTCTTTGCATGGTCCATTTTGTCATGCATGATTGTCAAGCATTCATCAGGGTATGCACTGGACCTATACCAATTCGCATAATACTGGTCCCAATGTGCCCAAGCAGTAGCTAAATGCTTCTCTAATAGAAGGGTCCACTTTTGCTTTGAAGTACTAAGAGTCGCCCTTCTAAGGGTTTGCAACTTATCACACTTAGAGCATTGTGCAAAGTTGTCACCAGGCTTCTTGGCATAGTACTCAGGAAAGTTCAACTTCCTAATCTTGCTAATATTCGATGGTGACACACTCTTCAATCCAAAGATTGCGTTTGTTGCATTTACATCTGGAAGGGTATCTTTCCACGTGAAGGTGGCTGGCAAGACCATGGATACTACTTTCTCTCCAGTGGGAAGAGAATGAGTGTGATGCGGCATGTAGTCTACTTGCTTCTTGAGAACGGCCTTCAACGTTGCAGTAGCTTGCAATGTATGCTTCCAGAGCTTAAGCCTCCTGAGATTGCCATGAGACTGAGCTTACTCCTCTAGTGCAGCATATCCTTAGAAGCGATGAAATGTGGACTCCGACACACCTGAAATGTGGCGCCAAGCTGCCAAACAAACATCAATTCCTTCCATAGTGACCACTCTCTCTCCTTGAGCATCCCAATGGACTTGTCGATGTACATCTAGCTTCATGTGGTGCCGGAATTCAAATGTAGTTTGGTGATACATCCGTTCTCAGAACGCCCGAATTTTGTCTCTTGGGAACGGTTGAACACAGTTACCTGTGCAGCACGTTTTGCTAGAAACAACATTTATGGACAATTGGGTGAGAAGTTCCTTGGCCTTCACACAAGTCTTAGGTGTGGCATTCCGGATGGTACTTGTATAGGGCCTTCCACGTGAAGCTAATGGCTGTCCATGAGTAGCTTGCCGAAGATTGTAGTTGGCTCGCACTTTGTGATCAAGAAGGCTTGCTCCATCTAGAACCACTTGTCCAATGGGCCACGCACGAAGGGAATACTTCCAATCCGCAGGTACGTGAACAACATCAAGCGACTTCGAGATTTGCACAGCAACTAGAGAATCTCCAAGCGGTCCATGACATCCCAAAACAAGGTCAGAGTTCACATTATGCACTATCCCCTCCGCTACAGGTAGTCCCGCGGCACTGTGAAGTTCAACAACTTGAGTGCTCCAATGTCTTCGAGGAATACCCTTGCAGTCTGGAATGACTTCAGGGCCCTCAGGTACATTCTCGATCTCTCCATCATCAGATGAATACTCTGGCACGGGAAAGACAACGGGGTCCATGTTTCCTACACAATTATTCAGCACTTATAAATAAATGAAATAATCAGGCAAATGACTTCAGCAACGATTTTGATGGATGCAGCATGTTTTCATTCAAGTTGATACAACTTGAAAGTCCATCAGTCACAAAGTTAAACTCAAAAACAATTTGATAAAAAAGAAGGTCCAAGGAATACTTATTTTACCTCTATCTACAATCCCCGAAATACTCATGCCTCATTCATTCCAGAGCTATATATGCTTGTCTAATAGTACAACATGGCCATCAAATACTTAATGTCATATTCAGTTTGTCATGCACAATATGAAATATGTGGTACAAATCCACAATATGAACGATTAATTTTCAGCATTTAATGATATCAAGTCGATACAACTTGAATGAGGGGCAGATCAATGTGGACGTCACGCCAAAGTGTGCTAATCAGAGAACTGAATACTTCTGTAGGCATTTGTTATTCCAAGAAGAATCTCTTTAACAGAGCCAGTTTAATTTGGTTTTACTTGAACACTAATTTGAGTGTGGTGAATTCATTTAACATCTACAGGGGATCCCTCATTTTGAACGCCTCGAACTGGATTAGCAAACTTTTCATGAAATATTTAAGTCGATACGACTTGAAGTCAAAATTGTATAATCTGTCATTGGAAATCGGACAAGGGAAATCCAATCGTGTTGACATGTTTGGGAACGTTTTTTGTGCATTCAAGTTGGTACGACTTGAATTACCCCATGAAGTATGGAGTACTTTCACATCACAAATCTGGGTAAGCTTCTGCTGCAGATAATTCATTGAATCAAATGAGGCATTCAAGTTGGTATGACTTGAATTGCCCTCAGAGACCTTCTATAGTGTGGATGCGTATGGTTAATAAATAGAAATTCAAGTCTAGTTGACTTCATTGATGTGGTTAATTACGATAAAATTGAATCCTTAGCATTATAAAAGTATGGCTCTCGGATTTTCCGACGACATTCTCGGACATTTTGCCCGCAAACTCATATGCACCAAACAATCAAACAATCAGTCAATCAATCAATCAATAGTCAGCAATGAATAGTGATAACATTGCCCACACCCAGAGTCTATAACACAAAATGCAAGAAGAAGAAGAGAATGTTACATGCATTAGCTGAAAGGGAATTAGAAATTATCCTAAGTGAATTGGAAGATCAAAATTGGATAAACGTTTGTCCAATTGACACTACAACGCATATAAGGAAGCTCAATGAATAGAAGACTTCAAAACCTCCGAGACAAAGCTGCTCCGACTACATCAATATGTGGTAGAGTGGCAGCAAAGACAAGATTAGAGAGCAAGAAGCACAAAGCACAAACATTGAGAGAAAGGACGAAGGTACTGCAAATGGACAATAGTGCGAGTGACGAAAGAAAGTAGACCAGAACTTAGAAAACCTTGGAGGGAAAAGAGACGTGGCAAACTTGAACGGTCTCCTTGAAGCGCGGTCCTCATCATTGGGAATTTGTGTCCAGCTGCAAAAGTGGGCAATTGAAGAAGAAAATATTCTCATTGCTTGGGAAATTAAATGGAAAGGTGCCAGTACCGGTATCCAACTAAAGTTCTACCTCCATACCTTGACATTAAATGATAAGTTGTAACCACATGTTTAATAGGCTATCATAATTGTAGGATTCTGTCATTGTCCAGAAATGGACGTTTATTTCTTTAAAGTAGGACAAGCATTTACAAAATAAATAAAAAAAAGGGCTGATAAAGACCGAATTTTATTAGCTGACACCGTATTTTGTAGGGTTTTTTGGCTTCAATTTTTTCAAGGTTTAGGGTTTAGGGTTAAGGATTCAAGGATTAGGATTTTAGGGTATAGGATTCAGGGTTTAGGGTTTAGTGGATCTAGGATTCAGGGTTCCGAAGTTACATTGACTTATGAAGAATTTGCAATTCAACCTTACTATTAGTGATTATGTTTTCATCAATACTTCACTTTACATGACAAATTGTAACCACATATTTAGGGGACTATGTTTTCACCAGTACTATCATATTGAGTACGAGTAAAAAAAATTTGAGAACAACACATTTTTGGACACATACAACCATACGATGTATTAGTACATTTTTTTAAAAAGATGTAGAAAAACATTTCAAAATTTTCCACCCTCTACATTACAAGATAATAGCGTTTGAACTGACAAGGATGCTTTCCTTGTCCGTGCAAAAAAACAAGGAGCTGCGCTTCAGAAGGTCACATTCATACGAAAAGAAGTTATGGTGGTAATTCTTTGGATTCATTATTGAAGGCAAGTTGGTTACATGCTTGAAAAATTTCATCATTTGGAATTGTAGAACATATAGGAGAAAAAATTTGCCCAAGTTGCCCAAAGATCAAAGAAAAGTATTTATCATGCATTAAATTTTATCATGCAATAATTTTTTAAGCTTAATGTGAAATGTTATAAGAATTTATGGGCCTTAAAGCTATTCCTCCAAAACATCTTGTGTGAAAATTTCAAAGAAAAGAAAATAAAAATTCCATTCATTGTAATTTGCCCAAAATCACTACATTGCCAAAAAACGGTTTTTTGATTTTTTAGAGGTTAAACAATTTAAATGTTCATGACAAAGGCTTTCATGTTCAAGAAATTTTACAATTCTCAATTCTATTTTGCGTAAAAAACTTCGAGAAAAGTTACTATATTTCTAGTTTACTACACGAGTATTTAATTTATATGTTCTAGAAAACATACATTTATTATGATGTTTAGGCTTTTAATAGATATGAATGTTTAGGATCTAGGACAAATATCAAATGAGATCAAATGTAAAAGGTGCACGACCATTTGGAAGTAATAGTTGGTTGTTTTTTAAAGTAACACATAGTAAACAATAAAGATATAGGAACGCTGCATGCACGAGGAAAATTATTCATTAATATGTTCTAAGTTTTATTGGGAAGTAGGATGTAATTTTATTTTATTTTTTTGAATGAAGTGTTTTTAATGTATAAAAGATTTATATAATTATGACTATAACCATTCTGTGTACTATAAATCATTCTTTGACTATAATCATTTTATGACTATAATCATATTATGTACTATAAATCTTCTACAAGTGAAGAATCTAAACTTAATGGCAACATAGATGTGTAGATTTTTGTGAAGGATCTATTAAAAAATATTGAATTAGGAATGCACCAAATCATAGTTTACATATGTAATTTTATAAGATAATTGCACCTCTACTTTCATTGATTTTTTAGAATATAAGATTAATTATATCACTCTCACTTTAGTTTGTAGGTCTAACTTCTAAGGGCAATTTTGATATATCCAATGTCATTTTGAAAAGTTCATAAACCTCAATCAGCAACTAAAAATCAATAATTACCAAATGGATACCTTTCAAAGTGAATGCTGAACATATCAAAATTTTGAACTTGTATACAATGTATCATTCAAACATTGTGTTCATGACCATGTGTAATATTAATATTGGAATGTAGTGTTCTATATTCTAAGTCCATTTTTGAAGAAGGAATTTTAGTTTTGTAACAGAACAAGGTGAACTAAAATATATTACGTACATTTTTTTAATAAAAAGCCCACATCAACTATTTTAATTTTTTTTTAATTTTTTGTTTTTTGGAACCTTATGTATGCCAAAGATACCAAAATTTGTGAAATAATACACAATGTATCAGTTAATGTGTTTAGAATTATATGTAATTATATTTGCAATGTTCTATAATCTAAGTTCATATTCTAAAGGAAGAATTTAAAATTCTTACCGAACTCGGGGAGATCACTATCAGTTTTTTAGAAAACTACGTGAGTTAAAAGATAGGGTGTATTTAATTCAAAGCAAAGAAATTTTATATAATGTGTAGGGCTACTATAGGGTCCATGAAATGCTACATACTCTCTTATATATAATTTAGGGTATAGAAAAACATCATGTAGTAGGAATTTTTATTAATAAGTTAGCCTTAATAAACAGAGGTTGTGCAAATTTTTTATAGTACGATGAGTATAGATGTGGACTAATAATTTCATGTAGATGATAAAATGGACATAGTCAAGAAAATCTACAATGAAGGGTGGTTGGTTGAAGTTGTGCCACAATATTGGTGGTGTACCCTAAAAAAAAATTGAGTGTAAACGTAAAGCACTGACTATAAATGGCAAAACTGTCACATTACACAAGTAGGGAAGTTTACCTAATTATTTTAGTGGGTTCTATGAACTAATAAATGCACAACATGAGTATAGAATTAATAGTTTGTTTAATTTCATTCTCTGAAGCCATAAATGTTAAATACATTTATATTAAATGAAATGTTTATGGAATAGTTTCAATGGAGATTTTGAAGTGTTCAATGGTAAACTTGTTATTGACCCCAAAAGATCAGAGGGTGTTTTGGAAGAAAAAAAGTACAAGACTGCCCATTTTTGATGCATTGTTCAAATTAAAAATTAATTATTTTTTTTGAACTTCAACCATAAGTGTATTAAGCAAATAAGGCACTGTGTGGAATAAATTCAGCCCATTTGATCATGTAGATTGAAAGATTATAATGTTTGAAGCGAGGAAATTAACTTTATTTAATTCCTGCAAAATATAGCCAGCAAACTTTGAAACCGCTTTGAGTAAAATTTTTTGCTCTATACAAAGATGAAGATTTTGGCCATTCATACATCTATGATGTTAGATTTACTCATGAAAAAGTTTAGAAGCAAATATAGAGTCTAGCTTACTCTAAATCAACATGCAATGTAAGGAGGTTAAGTGCATTAGCAATATTAATAGTAGTCATTTTTTGATGATTTCTTGTGCAATGAGGATTTAAAAAAAAAATCCAAATAGTAAAAATTAGAAACAAAAATTTGGAATACAATATGTGGGAAAAATTTTAAGAACTTTAACTTCACATATTGCAAGATAATAGGACTTGAAGTAGAAAAAATTGATTATTCTTAAAGCCATTCCAACATAGCTAAAAAAAATTGATTCCTCTTAGTTTATGATTTGAGAATTAATTTTCTTTTTGATAATTGTATTCTATATTTTATTAGTTACATACATGCTAGATTTCAAAAGTTGAAGCATTTCTATAAAAGGTGCCTAAAAGATGCTTGAATTGCCTTGATTGCCAAAAAAATTCAAGGCAATATAACTTTAATTTGTTTTAGGTACTCATTTAAAAAAAAGTATATTTTCACTAAAGGTCTGGTTCATGTCCATACCTTGTGTCAAAATTTTGTGAACAACCGTCCCAAATTGACTTTTTAAATCCTATCCAAGTTTTCAATTGTTCATTCAAAGGACAATTGGTCTTCTAGGCTTAAAAAATTCCACTTGGTCAATTGGACATTTAAATTTTATATGTAAAATAGCCTCACTTAAAAAACCCTATAAACAAATTTACAAAAAACTATAGGGTGTTGAAAATATGCCCCTTGTAGCTTTTTATGTAAAACTACGGTCATCTTAAATACAATAATTAAGGTAAATAGCCCCACATCAAATACCCTCTTAACTCAGGTGTATACCTTAAATTACAAGGAGTGATCTCCCCGGGTTATCGAATAAGGTGTGCTAGAATATAGTAAAATTTTTTTTTAATAAAAACCCCTCATCAAATAGATTAAAAACATTTTTCCCTTTGTTTCTTTGTAATGTCAGAAATTTGAAAGCACAGACAATTCAAACTTTGTAAATATATATTTCTTTATTATTGCAGGTTTTGGATTTAACCCCTAATTGTTCAAAGCACCATAATATTGAATATTTCAAGCTTCAAGGTGAAATAGCGTGAAATTTAACCAAATTGTAATTTCCAACATAGGAATTTTTGAAAATTTTGTATTGAAGTTTAGGGTACCTTTACTATACTTAGGACATCCGATCATGAAATTGAATAACAATGACTTCTCTATACAAGATTTTGTGCAAGGATAATCATTTACTGTTGTGAGTTCTTCAAACTAAACCTCAAATACACCCAATCTTTCAAAAAAAATGACATTGACTTCAGTTATGAAGTAGTAGCAGGGTGATGATTTCAGTTATTACATAATTAAAATATTTTTGTTTCAATGAAGGGACCTCCTTTTTGAGAATGCAAAAGGACCCCAGTCACTACATTGATTCTTTGATGATATTTGTTTAGGCATCAATTAAACCTCTGAGTTATACTCATCTAAAAGTGCCACTATCCATTAATTTTGAGCCATTTGTACTAATTTGGCCCTTGAATGGCCAACTTCATTCACCCCAAACCACCCCAAGCTCTCAAACACAACTAATGGGAGTTGAAGCTTTTCCTTTTTTAAATATGGCCATCAATTAAGCCCTAAGTAAACTGCTTGGTTGACCATATCTAGTCGACCCAAATTTTGGGCTTGTTTATGTGTGGATATTTAAATTTTTTTGATAGTTTAAAAATTTTATGTGTAGTATTGAAGTTTATCTATTAAAGGCTTTTATTTATCATTGAAAACAACACACATTTGATTTTTTGAGAGGTCCTCAAGGCCATATATGTACCATTAGTAAAAGAGTAAAGCTTGCCAATTTCACTTGATTTTGAGATCTTAAAAATAGTACTTATCCATTTGCTTTGAAAATAGTCCCATTAGAAAGAATAAAATGTTTTCATGATTTTCACCATTGAAAATTTAAGCATGTAAGTACTGATGTGGATTTATTTGCAATTCCATTGGGTCATGCACTAGATTAGTATAAAAATGTGTAGAAGAAATTTCAAAAACTTTGATAGCAAGGATTGCAAGATATTTACGATTCAAGTGCCCATTGAAATGAAGAAATTTGTTTTTTTGCACCTTGTCTGAATTGATTTTTAAGGCTTTGAATCTTTGTAGCTTAAAATTTTTAAGTTGCACACATTGAAATTTTTATTTTCTATTGGAAATTTGAGTTGAAAGTGTTGGACCAGAATTTCAAAAAAACTTGCTCATTTTTCATTTAAAAAAAAATTATTAAGTAGAAGTAGGGTTGAGATTGAAGGAAGAACTAAATCATAAATATCTCTAAGATGGAACCAAAAATCACCAATATCAAAGGTGAGATTGTTCTAGCAAGATAATTGAATTTCGTACAACTTTCTTTTGGAAAAAATGTGTAAATTGCATTCAAAAGTGAATCCTATAAGCTATTTTTTCAAGAAAATGCTTAGATTGCCCCAAAACAAGATTGTCCAAAACTTTCTCATCACTATTCCAATTATAGAAAGAATCGAATCTTTCGATGTCAACAAAAATATTTTGTATGAGAAATAAATTTTAAAATTTTTATTTAGGCGTTTTGTGATTTTTTTTATGATGACCAACAAACTCCAGGTTGGACTTTGGGTGGCAAAACCTTTGCTTCTTAGAACTGATGGAAATAAAAATTATATATTCACAAAATTGTTTCAATTTTCTATCTGTAAAAGAAGCTCCAAAGAAAAAACCATTGGAGACCATTGGATACCACCCAAAATCCATTTTGTCCCTCTTTATGTTCCTTATAGGAACAATGGAAGTTAGGGGTTAAAAGATTAGTCTCCAAAGCATGGCTAAAATCTTCATCTATATATACTCCTTAACAAATCCAACCATCAAGCTTTTAGTTAACTTATTAGAATACCATCCTCTTAAAATTTTGGAATAAAAAACCATACCAATTGCAAGATCATGATGCGTGGATTTCACTCTTCTTGAATGGTTAGATTTCATCTGTCGTACATTTTACTGGCCCAAAATGAGTAGATCCGACAACTTGTAGGTCTTTGTAGTATATTAAGGAAATCAACTGGAAATGCATATAAAAAATTTCAGAAAAAAATATTATATATTCATGCTTGAACAAAATAGTCAATAGAAAAAAGTAGAATATGATTTAAAATAGAATTAAAAGACTTCACATCACTTTTGTTGTTTTAACACATTCATGGTGAAACATTACAATCTTTCACCTCATTAGTAATATTGTTGTGTATTTTTTTCCTATGATTGAGTTCTTTTTGCAGTTTTAACACCTTTATGATCATGCATTAAATTTTTTATCATATTAGTATTAAGTAATATTGTTGTGTTTTCTTTTCCTATGAGAGCTTTTGCATGTGTAGCTTGAATTTTAATGCTAACATAAAAAAAAGTTGGTACAACTTGTCATATTGTTGACATTTCATTCAATTTACATAAAATTTAAGGAAGCTCAGAAGTGGCATTTAAAAGTGCCTTTAACCCCTAAAGGACCAAGGTGATTTTCCTATCAAAGCACTCTCAAAATTGTCATCTCTATTGGAAAGAGAAAAGAACTTCAAAAATTGTTTTCTTTTGCATATCCAACCGTAAGATCTTATATTTAACTAGTATATGAATACGTGGAAGAAATTTCAGAAACTTTGACCATGTACATTGTCAGATGCATTTAAAGTGAAGAAAACAAGTTTTTTGGCACCTTGCTTGATTAGATTTTTTGGCTTTGAATCTTTTTAGTTCAAATTTTGTACACTAATGATTTTGATTTCCTAGTTATTTTTGTTAAGTAGTTGAGTTGAGAATCTACAAAAAAAATTTATGAAAAAAAGCACTTAATTTTCACTCATTAAAAAATTATTAAGTAGATGTGGGTTTAAGATGGAAGACAAAACTGAATTGTTAATAGCTTTTAGATGGAATTGAATTACAATAATCCCAACGGTGAGATTGTTCTAGCAAGAAAATTTAACCATCTAACAATTTTTTTGAAAAATTCTAAAAATTGCATTCAAAAATGAATCCTACAAGTTTTTTTTTCAAGAAGATGCTTAGATTGCCCAAAAAACTAAGATTGTCCATAACTTTCTCATTATTGGTCCAAATTGAATGAAACAAAGCTTCACATGTAGACAAGAATATAATCTTTGAGAAAAAAATTAAAAAAAAATTATTTTGACTTTTTGTGGGTTTTTTTTTTACTGCCCGCCATACTCCACCTTTTGTGGGGTTTTTTGTACTGCCCGCCATACTTTGGGTCGTGCATTTCGCCTGGGTCCGGAGTAATCATGTGTTTTGCCAGGATCTGAGAGTGCATTTCATGGTCGAGAGTTTGCTTCAGTGTGTCTCCGTGTGATTTTTGTGGTTTGTTCCAAGTTTGGGTTTGTTGAGGACGTCGGAGGTTAGGGTTTGGTTTGCGAGTCTGCAGCTTCGTTGGAGGTGCGAGTTTGGAGCTTTGTCTGGGTCCGAGAGTGCATTTCGTGGTCGAGAGTTCCGGTCGGTGGCTTTGTGTTTCGATCAAATTTTTGGAGGTGCTCGCGTGTGTTTGCGGTGTGCAGGTCGGTGCTTGCGGTTTGTTGTTGTGCTTGCGGATGTGCGCGTGTGGCCGTCCTCACCATTGTTTGCGGTGTGGAGCTGGGCGTGTCCAAGCTCGCGTGATCCAAGTGAGTGCTGCTTTCGTTGTATTGCTTTTATTTTTTGCGCTTCTTCTTCTTTTATGAAGTGTGCTTGTTTGTGTTAAATGTGAATCGCATGAGAAACCTATCTGTTGACCACATCACACTTGTCTTATGGGCAGTTTAGGGATTTAGGTTAGTGTAACAATAGTCGTGAAAGGAGATGGCCAGAATGTTGACAGTCACACCACATAGCCCTGCCATAATCAAAGCTGAGTATCAGCTGAGTATCAGGGGTTAGGATTCAGGATGCACCTGGGCGGGACTCAAAGTTTTCCATGGCCTTAACTGAAGAACGTGAATCTCTGCCTTGGAATATATCTGCACGGATTTGAGAATGTTGCGATTGTTGTTCAAGCTGCTTCAGAGTCTCAACCTAGTTGCGCTAGTTTCAAACTGGATTCTCTATGTCGTAGTTTTCGTGAGTTGGTTGAGATTAGACTGCCTTTGCAGGGAGTGATATGTCATGAATTTCAAGTGTATGTATGCTTTTCTTTGGTTGCAGATTTCAAGTATATGTCATGCTTTGCTTTGCTTTGTCATGAACTTAATTTCGGCAGAACTCAAGCGCGCAGGGAATGATCACGAGGAAACTGCTTCATTTCGGGACAATGAGGAATCTTTTATGACAATACTTTTTGGATATATATGCAGGTTCTATTTTCGAGTGCTTTGGAATCCTGTCGGTGTCGAGGTAAAGCTTACGGCCCCTGACAAGTGTAATCTGGATGATTTGGGCCTGAAAAACAAGCTTGTGCTTAGTATTTGCAAGAGATTTAAGGCGCCAGTGGGGACGGGGTTGGCCGGCTTTGCTGATGCTCTCCATCCTGACGCCTGGAAACGTTTTTTTGGGATTCGGTGACCAGAGCTTGACGGAGTTTTTCCTAGAGGCTGGCTATTGCCACTTTCTTCTACATTCCTCGCAGCATTTTGAAAGGCGCCGTACAGAGCGAAGTTAGCTCCAGGACTAAAGTGGGCGACGTTGGAGAACGTCAATTTTTGGCAGCTTTGGAGTAGACGAAGGTCTCTGGTAAGTGTCTTTTTCTGCCAAATTGTCCTCCCCGAGCTACTCCCACCCAATTTTGAGCGGCATGGCTCGAATCTCGCACGAAAACATCTCGAAATATTCAATTGTCGCAATGCGTTGAGTTGTCAAATTGGCACCTTTTGATGTTTAGGGTTTAGGAGGAGGGCAATTGATGGGTGTATGTCAGATCTTGCTTCACAATTTACAAGCTTGTTATCAAATTGGATGCAGCTCTATTCTTATTATCTAGGTTTTGAAATTGAAATTGAAATTGAAATTGAAATTGAAATCTAGGAAATTGAAATTGAAATTGAAACGTTTGAAATTTGCGGTGAGGTGGTGATGTTTGTGTTGCTTGGTTCTCAATTTAGTGATTCAATCCACAACATACCTTGTTGATCTGAATTCTTTGCATGTTTTGTTCAATTGCATTGGTGATGTGTCACTGTTAGTATCCTACTCAAACTACCTCTCCTCGCCATAAAACAGGGACTCTGAAAAGGTCTTCTAAACCCTATAGAACGTTATTTGAAGAGGAGTGAGCTACACGAATTCAAGTTGATTCAACTTGAATCCACATAACCCCTGCCCGTGAACGCGTGAGAGATCAAAATACCCATGCTACATAAAACACTAACCAAAAAGACTGATAAAACCCCATCGTCATGAAGTCGGTACAACTTGAAATCACTACAGGCTCCACTAAATAAGAATGCCAAACCCACACAAGTCGTGTCGACAAGAATTATCCTGCTTTTAAGTCGAGGCAACATGAATCCGTAAACTGCCCCTGGTAGAAAGAAAAAGATAACTCCATTCAAGTTGAGGCAACTTGAATTCGAAAATTGCCCTTCGTAGGAAGACCAAAACATAATGCATTCAAGTCGAGGCGACTTGAATCTGAAAATTGCCATCGTAGCAAGAACACAAACAATGCATTCAAGTTGAAGCAACTTGAATCCGAAAACTGCCCTTCATAGGAAGACCAAAATATGTTGCTTTCAAGTCGAGGCGACTTGAATATGAAAACTACCGTCGTAGCAAGAACACAAATAGTGCATTCAAGTTGAGGCAACTTGAATCCATAAATTGCACTTTGTAGGAAAAACAAAATATGTTGCATTCAAGTCGAGGCGACTTGAATATGAAAATTGCCCTTGTAGCAAGAACGAAGTTCAGTGTATTCAAGTCTAGGCAACTTGAATTAATACACATTCCTTTGTAGGAAGAAGATAATATATAACTTCAGATTCAAAGCAAATTGAATCATTAAATTGCCTTTGTAGCAAGAGTAAGAAAGATTGCTTTCAAGTTGAGGCAACTTGAATCCAGCACAGACTACCCCTTCAACCCGTCTGCATGAGCCATTAAAGCATATCCTAAAAAGAATAACCACCCCCGTCTTAGTAAACTTGATGCGGCTTCAGATATAAAAGCTAATAGCCCACTCAAAACGTGCAGATGGAAGAACAAATAAAACGACTGCAGCCGTACTTCCAGAGGGTCTCGATGGGAGGAGACAAGGAAGCTGATGAATAAGGGGACGAGCTTGTTCTTGGAGAGTGCTGGATATGGAAGGAGCCGCAGGATGTCGACTACTGGAGTATTGTCCTTACACCAATGGCAGGTCATCTAAGCTTCCAAACAAAATGGAAGAACCAAGAACCTTGCCTTCCTAATTCACTGCACGAGATTGTGAAGGAAGTGACCACGGGTCCACATAACAAGGTCGTCGTCTCCTGTACAACCAACTTCCCCGATCAGAAGGAAGAGTATGCATTCTCCTATATCGTGCCAAATTCGATGATCACTTTCTCCATTGCAACAACATGCAGAAGTCTGGAGGATACCTAGTTCAAAGAGCTGCACAAGTCAATGGCTGACCACATCGAGAGAGGGCTTTTCAAGGGCAAGGACAACGGCCCTCTAAAGCCTATAGTGCTAGCGTCAAGGCTTCGCGACTTTGTTCGTGGATTTGACACACTTGTAGTGAAGATGAAGAGCAAGGCAGAAGAGATGAGGCTCCTCTCCATCACTAAAGATTTGACGACTGCAGGGGCGAGCGAAGTGTCAAATGTGAACGAGACTGCAGGTACTCAACGCAGCAAGACAAAGAAGAAAAGTGCACCGAAAGACAAAAGGGGAAGTCCAAGTGCCAGTCCCCTCGCCCTCTCGATGACTCATGCAAAGACAAAGGCGGATGCTGAGGCTAAAGAGAAGGCCGAGAAAGACAACAGCATGGTCTCCGTCCGGACACAAGTCCCCATGGATATTGCTAACGACGAGGAGGAGATCAACTACCTCCAATCCAAAAAGATATACAACGATCATTGGGCGAACTGTGAAGATTCATACATATTCGGCCTTGAAAAGAAGTTCACAATTCACATTGATAAACTTGAGACACCACTAGAGACTATCAATGTCAGGGCACTGGAAGAAGGTGGGATCAAATCAACGGTCAATTTCTACCTGGAGATGCCAGATCCCAACAAGAAGATGACCCTATGCGCTATGCCCCAGGACATAACGGCAAAACCTGAGAAATGGGAGGATATCAAGGACATAAAGTTCTAGATGGTGAACGGCCACCATAGTGTGGAGGACTCGAAGCGAATGAGAGATGTTGAAGGCGCGGAGGCAAGGTCCAAGAAGTTTGAGACTTGGGAATGCTTCGTTGTCTGGAATCCAAAGCATTCCATCATCAGACAAATCTCCGCATTCTATAACAGAACAAACCACCTCCAAACCTATCAGCCGACGTGGGGCACGTACATCATTAGCGCCAGAAATGTTTGGCTGAGTCTCAGTCGCCCGCCTCCACCGAAGGAGCCAACTGACTTGGGGCAGGCGGTTAAGGAGAAGAAGAAAACATACAAGGACGCCGTTGCTGTGAAGAAGTGGACGGTAAGAAATCACTTGTATCCTAACCAATCTGAATCTCAGGCTACAGTGCTCTTTGATTCCAACTTGCGTTTTAAGTTAACACAACTTGAATGAAACAATAATGTGTTATGATATTACAGGAGTTCCATGAGGCGATGAAATTGCGTCTCGCAATGCTCGACGTCAAGAAGCACCAGGAAGCTTTGACCAAGAAGAAGATCAATGACGTATCCATTCACAACGAGATCAAGCTGGTAACCGCATCCGATGAGGTTCACGCGCTTTGGAAGGAGGTAATCTCTTGTGCGTACCATGGTCTTCTTATTGACCCAGACACTCTGGCGCCCTTCAAGTCTAACCTGAAGACCTAGAATCAGAAGAAGGACGGAGTCATACCTCATGAGTTCTTTCGATGGCTGGGGAACCTAATGGAGCTGGATCTGAAGAAGCTGGCCTTGCACATCTTAAACCAGACGCCAAACTGGAAGTTAGGGCATCCAAAGGTGACGTTGAAGAAGATATCTTGCGTTAAGGCTGACTGCTATAGCGCAAAGGACTGGCTCGAACGAAACAAGCGCAAAAAGGCCGTCCACAAATACCTCTACATCGAGAAGCGCAGCCTCGGCTTCTTCGACAGCGAGGGCAACTACTGTCCCAGCGCATGGAAAACCTTCAAGCAAGATTACAACGTGACAAAGGCCACCAAAAACTTGCTGATTACTGGTCCTGGTGAGGTTTTCTTTTTGCAAGCAAAGGTGCCTTCTAGTAAAAATAAGAGGGTGAAGGACATGTCGCAGTATGCAGTGGAGTTCATACCGGTCTTCTTGCGGACCAAGGGCAAATACAAGAAGCCTGAGGCCAAGTTGTTCATGAGGCCCTACAACATGGAGGCCGACAAGCTCTCGTCTTGGATCGACGACCAGTGGAGTGACGACCACAAGGACCGCATGACCCTCACTGTCATGGACTTCAAGAACATTCCCGGAGTCATCAACAAGAAGACGGCGCCTCAGGTTATCCATATTTTGTGGATTTCTTGAAGGTCATGATGGAGGTTGACGACCCGGCTCCATCCGATCCTGATGTCTAGCTTTGGATCTCAGGTGATCAGGATGTGGACGACGACCTAAGAGTGGAGATCAGGAACGGGACATTCGGCAAGCACTACAATATGCATTACTCGGAATACCTGCCGGCCCCGGTCGAGAGGTTGGGGGATCAATCTTTGAACTCTAGCCGAGCAAAGGTGTCCGTGAACCTCATCTTCCTCATTAAGAAGGGGACAAAGCCGAAGGCCAAGACCATTCCAAAGAGGTTCGAGGTGGCTCCAAAGCCAAAATGGCAGAAAATGGGTCTTTATAATGAGCTAGACTACAGAATCTACAACACCGAGTTGAGGATGGAGTTCTACATACAGGTGCTAGACCTCTTCTGCAACCCAAGGGCAACGGTATTCTCCGCCTTTGCTGGAAGTAAGCTGGTTTGCGCTGCCTGGGTAAGTTACTTTCAGGTCGATTCGACTTGAATGCCCTCTAACTGTCATGACATTGTTTGCTATCGGCCATAATTGTAACTCGGGTGGTCTTGCCATTCAAGTTGGTGCAACTTGAAATGTCTGTAAAGTATGATTGACTATCAAATGTTGAATTGAAGATGACTGGGATGGACCACTTTGCCATTGCCGAGAGCACGGACATGGTGAAGTTTAAAAGGTTCGCAACTCTCTCCGAGAACATGGACAAGAAGGATTTTTTCGAGAACAGCTACTTCGTCGATGAAAGCTGCCACCCGATGAAGGTATTGAAGACAGGGAAGGAAGCTGAGTTGAGCTCGAGGAAGGGAAAGAAATTAAAGGGCCAGCCAGCTAAGGAAGAGGACAAAGAGGTGCAGGATGTGGAGGAGGAAGTGGAGGAAGAGGAGGACGACGAGGGCAGTGACAAGGACATCCCGGAGATGCAAGATTCTCAAGTGGAGGATGTTGCATGGAGGGAAGGCAAAGACATGCACCTGGATGACGTTCCAGAGGCAAGCCTCATTCCCGTTTCCACTGCATCTGCTGCAGCACGTCCGTCAGGGACACCAAGTTCGTCCAAGTCGGCGCCTCGAAAGAGGGTGAGGGGAGAGACTAGTACAGAAGGCAAAAGCCTGAAGGAGACTCTGCAGTTCCTTATGGATGACAGGGATGAAATGAAGAAGCAGTGCATGGAAGACAAGAAGGAAGCGAAGAGGCTTCGGAAGGAGGACAAGAAGGAGATGAAGGAATGGATGAATGATGTCATGCCGGGTATGGTGCAGGGAATTGCCAGAACGGTCTTCGAAAATCTGGCCGTTGAAAACATCGTTCCACTTGCCATGATGTCGCCTTCACCTTCGCAGTTGCAGAAGTATCTCCTCCCTGCGCAGCCGCATGGCTCCTCCAACAGTGCAAGTCAGGCACGGTAGGTCTCAGAATATCTGTCGACAGCGGACCCGAAGGGAAATGCTGGGGTCACTGCTACTCAGACTCCTGACTCTGCGCCCGGGGGGGAGGATGATGCCGTGGAGCAAACACAAGACAAGGGTGACATAGGGGCTGAGGGATCAGATGTGATTCCCTAGGCCGGAGAAGGTTGTTCTCGGTGACCCCCTTTCATTCTATTCAAGTTGTTCCGACTTGAAATCGGCTCTCAGTTTGACTTGAATGTATCGAACATCCTCAGCTAGATAGGTGGACAGCTAGATGTTGACACAGATCAAATGTACAGCTTGTCATGTATTTCTCATTATGAGACAATTTAATAAAATGTGTTTCTTACAATATCTTTTTTTACCAATTCAAGCAGACACAGAGATGACTCCTGGCAATGATATCCTCGCGCCAAATTCTTCTGATGCTCCACTGTCTTCTCCTGCATCGCATCTTGAGAACATTGGCATGGCATTGTTGTCTCTTGGCCATGAGCCAATTATGGATGCAGAACCCACGGAATTTGATTTCCCTATTATTGATTGCCAGGAACGGGAAGGAACTCAGACGGCCTTGGCTGTTCATGACACTGAAGTCACAGATCCTGTAAGTGCCTTCTCTATATCTGCTGCTCTATTGGGATTGCTTTGATTTGGTGCTTAAATGACATTCTTTGCTTGGACGTATTCTTTCCATGCATCCGGAGGCCATGCAAGGAATGCATTGCCTTAATTGTCTGGGCACTTCCATGTACGCTCTTGGGCAGGGTAGTAGAAGTGAGGATCCTCTTGCGATAGATGACGCGGCGGACCAAGTCCCGGTTCCATCCACATATACGATGACGGAGAAGTGGCTTAATGTCATCCTAGATCTGAATGGAGTGCTCTATGTCAGTGAGGATAGAAAATCCCTGGCTAGAGAGGGCAAAAAATCATGAGGTCCCTTCTGGGATCAACGTCAACTACATCGGCATGAAGAAGGTTGCAATACGGCCCTTTTGTCACACGTTCCTCCGGGAATTGTCTCTCATTGCACATGTTCACATATGGAGTTCCATGAAGAGGTCCAGTGTTCAGCCCATAGCGGACCACCTGTTCCAAGGCATGGAGCCTCCGATGTTTGTCTTGGGACAAGAGCAATGCCGCATCATGATGCGTAAGAATAGCCGCGGTAAGATAGTTACCAACAAGCTCAAGGGCACAAACAAGGACCTCTTTCTGAAGCCCATGGACAAGTTGAATGGATTGGAATCCTGGAACTTCACAAATAAAAATACTATAATAGTAGATGATAGTCCCATCAAACACTTCATGAACTGCGCAAGCCAGGTCGTCTTGCTAGATACGTGGTCCTACAAAGGAGATGGGTCGCGGACGACTACCTTGTGTGTGAGCTTCTTCCATGGATTCGACGCTTGCACTTGGCTAGGCCTACGTCATTGTACTTGTGGCGGAGGGACAACAAATTTGGACGCCGTACATTGCTTCATAAATCTGGCCAAACATCGATGGATGAAATTGAAAAGGCAGTCAAAGAGTCCAATGTTGTGTATGATGAGTGGAGAGTCCTCAATCCAAGACGTCCTACCTGATTTGAGGATTCAATTGTGCCGAGCCACTGGCATGTCGAGATGCCTGACCCTGAACAAGAAGATTGAAATTGGGAGGCTATGTGACTGAGCCCTTTGTGTCTGCCTTGTATTGACTTCCTCGTCTAGTGCGGCTTACTGACTGACCTGTACTTGCCATGCACAATATATGCATTTCTTGTATATGCTTCCATGTAGGACCGTGATTTTGATAGGGGGTCCTTTGTTTGCTTACAGGACATGCCTGTGGATTCCTTGCTTGGAATTTGCGGAGGGAACAAGTCTGCTGCCTCCATTGATTCATTCTCTGACTATAGACAGTTTGCCTTATCGTAGAGCGGATTGGGTGTCATCATGTTTTTGGCGGCAACGGCGCGCTCCACAATGGACTTCTCCAAGTTGCTTGTGGAGGATGGAGTGGTTGACAGCCCACCAAACAACGAGAAGCAATCGATCATTGTGAATTCCCCTTCTCCGGTGAAACACCAACCTCTCCTTGTCTCAGCTTTGGACAAAGGCTTTATGAATACAAGCACACTAAAGAAGTTGTACAACAAAGGTGTAGATGCAGTTGCCCGTCTTGAGGTGCGGCAATGTCTCTCCTTTTAGCGCACTGTGTATTCATTTCAAGTTGATGCAACTTGAATTGTTGCAATGAGTGTGTGTCTCCATTATTGTGACGATGAGCTATTTTTATCTAATTAAGTGGATGCGACTTGAATACCGTCGTGGCGTTCTCGTTTGTTGCTCTATAGCTTCTTTCTTATATTGATAATGTTCAGTGTGTGGGTTTCTTTGGTCTAGGAAGATGCTGAAAGAAATGTGAAGTCCGACATCTTGGTTGGAGATGGTCTTCCAGTATTGGCGTTACTCGGTTTCAATTCGGATGGGAAAGCTCTGCATCCACAACTCAAGCACGATCGGCGACCTATTCGATGTGCTAGAAGGAACTGCAGAAGACCTGATGCTGAAACTCGAAGTGGGTCCAGTGGACGGTCGAGAGACGCTTGGGAAGAAAGGTCCCTGAAAAAACAAAGAAGGGACAGCGCCAACCAGAGATGCGCACGCAGTACCGGATATAGTCAAGGGCCGGAGTTGCTCAAGGCATTGGAGAAGCTCAAGGCTATGTCACAGTTATAGTACTCCGACTAGAGGACGTATTGGGTCAAGGATATTTAGGAATCCAAATGCTTTCGAGTATTATGGTTTTATATATAATACATGGCTTTGCACTATGTAGGTAGGGCTCATATTTAGAATGTGAATGAGGCGTTCACATTTAGGATGATGAGTAGGTCGTCTTCGTAGTACATAGATGAAGACTGTAGAGGATATTTTGTCCTCTTGATTAAAGCGGTATAAAATTTTGGATAATCACTCAACTATCAATGAGTGATTTGGAGATTATGTTTGAGACATCACCACTTTTACAAAGTCTAAGGCTTGTGTTTGAAGAATGAATGAAATAGAAATCTTTAAGCAACAACTAATTTCCCAGCAAATAAGCATCGAGAATCAACAGAATAGAAACTTGTAGAAACAACATATTCCATGCTCCTTAGCAAGTACTCTTGTAAATTGCAGCTGACACACTATAGTATATAAGAGTACTTTTCAAGGGGAGTGGAATACCTTGTTTCTACAAGTTTGTACTCTCCTGATTCTTAATGCCAATCTGCTGTGGAATTAATTGTCGCTTACAGATTACTATTTACTTCATTCTTCAAACAATGAAGTTGACTCTTCAGTAGCAATGGGCTTGTAATGGTGGTGATGTCTCCAACACATTCTCACTCCAAACGACAATGTACTTCCATGCGGATTGCAACAGCTTACGCATTCATTTGCTTATGCAAAGTCACATTCCTTAGTGATTGTACAATTATAATTGAAATGTATGTACATTCTTTAAGTACTTTCAATAAATTGTTTTGTCATTTGTAAATACTATATGGTATTGAGGAATTGTGTTATTGATTGTGTCCTTTGTGTGTCATTGCATTGCTTTTTTTGCATTTAAATATGTAGCTCCGTTGTGATTCAAAGCATTGAGGCAACCATAAATAGGAAGAATTTTAAATTTCAGACTTTAGAATAGTTCCCAGGACTCCCATTTTCTTGGAAATCTTCCAAAGTAATGAATATGATGTTGATTCTGTCCGGATAGGTTTGTCATTGTCGTAGTGAAAGGATTGTAGGGGTTTCTTGAGTGACCTGCTAGTGCGGAGTAGTTTTTGGGTTAGTTGTGAGGAAGAACTTACATCCTATCTTTTCTGTCTTTTGTTGTTTTTTCTTAAAGTCAAGTCTTCAGATACTATAATCAGTAAAGTAAAGCGTAGGATTTACACGTCCTTTCTTAAGCCAAGAGCGGACTCCTCTGAATGAAAGGTTAAACTTCTATTGTCAGTTACTTTTGTTATAAAGTCCGGATCCGGATTCAGAAGAGGTACAGAGTAACAACACTCCTTCTAGTTCTGCATCTGTGGGCGCCAAATTCTCCACCCTTGGTAATGGAGCAAACACAATTCGGTTCTCAGCTTTTATCCACTTTTGATTTAAGAGGGTGTTGCACACACGATCTATTGTGCCTTCCAAGCAATGGAACTTGCTAATGTTTCCTAGTTTTGTGGATGCAGTGGGGGTATCTATAATCTATATGCAAGTTTTACTAACCGGTGGCTAGCCCAAAGGCTAACCTGGGAAATAAAAGAAAACAAGACAACTTTTCCGAACGCTTTACCTATTCTAGGTCCCTTCCATGATGTTTCCTGCTTAGTTCCCACTCGTTGATTGTCCCAATTGGTTTTTTTACTTTTAACCTTCTACATGAACTCCTATGGTTTAACCTTTGACTTGGTTAAGTATTCTACCTTGATCCTAGACTTTCTACTTCTACTAGAATTTTACTTCTAGGCTTTGTCTTTTAACTTCAAAAATTTACTGTTGAATTTTTACTCTACTTTCTACCTTCAAAATATTACTCCAAGTTTTTATTGTCTAATTTTTTCTCCAAATTCCTCACTTCTAATTTAACTTCAAATTTTCACTTCTAAAATTACTATTAATTTTTAACCCCTAGGTTTTACTTTAGATTTTTGAATTCTAATTTACTTCTATATTTTGAACCCTAAGTATTACTCCAAATTTTGACTTCTAATTTACTTTGATGTTTTAACCTCTAAGCTAAACTCCCACGGTTTACGTCCCAATTCATGTTTGATTTTTTTCCTCTAAATTAACCTTCCAAATTAACTTTTGCTAATTGTAATCCTAAATTGTTATCTGTAATTTAAACCCTGAATCAACATTCCTAATTCTAATTCTAAATCTTGACACCTAATTTAATTTCCTTGAATTAGCTCTAATTGGATTTTTTAACTCTTGACTTTCTTCTAACTTCTACTTCCCAAACCTAATTCTAGGTTTTGGACTTCTAAATTAATGCTAATTCCTACTTTTAACTCTAGTTCTACTTTGGTTAATTGTTCTTTTAAACAAAATTCACCCAAGATTTATCTTCCTTGGACCGTTTAAATTAACCTAGTGTGGTCGATCCAAAGCCAAATTCTTAGCATAATATATTTTTGGGAACCCCTATTCCTAATCTATGGACTTTTGAATCTAAACTTCTAATTCTTGCTAATTTTTTCTAATTATCTTGGGTTAAAGCCTAATTGAGAGATTCACAAGCTAATCAAAAAAAAAAAAAAAGGAACAGATTAATGGCTTACCTCATCGCTGCCAGTGTTGGAAATAATGTTGTCCATGTGCTCATACGCATCCCCGTCCATGATGATTTGTTGGCCTTTTTTTCCAAAGCTCACTGCTTAATTTTTGAAAGAGATATTACATCCTAACTTCTTTCCTTCTTACTTCTCTTTTCTTTTCTTTCTCCTTCTTTCTTCTACTCTGGTATTATTGCACCAACCTTTGATGGTGGTCTTACAAAGATAGTCCCAAATGCCAAGAAATTTAATGCCTCTCCTATCCTCTTATGCCTTCTTTGCTTTGCGTCATTCTGATCTTCCTTCTAACAGTTGCAATGGACTCTTGAGATTTCCTTCCTAGCCTACCTAATCCTACACCTAGGTTACTATTTATCGTCTCTCTCCTTTTGTTTCCTACTTCATCTCTTCCTCCACTAATTCCCTTCCATTATTTTGTGTTCACGTGTGTGTGTGAGAGTGGAGCGTGTGTGTTCAAGTGTGACGTGGAGGCATTGATTCCCTTCTCCCTTCCCTTTTTATTTCTTTAGTTGTAGGTGGACCTTGAACTCTAATTCCTACTGGATTATACTGGGCTTTCTACTCTAAGTTTTTTCTAACTGGCTCCTAATTGGGTTTCTTCTCTACTCTAGTGTTTTCTAAACTAGCTCCTAACCGGGTGTTTTCTCTACTCTAGTGTTTTTTTCTAAACTAGCTCCTAACTAAACAAAGCTAAAAAAATGAAAGTGGGACCTAGTACAATGTCATCCCTTATTGATTTGGTTTTTAGCCATGATGTATGTGAGAAGTAGAAAATCGGAACAAGAGAACTGGGCTGCTGGCTCGATGGCTGGGTACCGGCAGCTATTGGGTGCTGGCTGCTGGTGGCTAGTGGTTGGCTGCTGGTATGCTGGCTTCCAAAATTTCTTAAACACACACACCTCGGGTTTCCTCAAGGGAACCCACTTATACAAAACTTAAACTAGATTTTAGAGAGTTAGGGCCAGGTTCAAAGATTTGCCGTCTGGGAGGTTAGGCCCAAAAATTCTTGTATACAACACCAACTCCCTAAGTCACATTCTATCTTTTTCACACTAGGACTCTAGATCTTAGAAGCTAAAATTTAGACTTTTCCAAGAAGATCTTGGAAACTAAACTTTGGAGCTAAGCACTAGGGAGGTTCAAAGCTTTGCCGTCAAGTTGGGTTTAACACCAACTCTAGGATTTCGTGGCACTCCGGGGGTTCAAAGCTCCGCTGTCTGGGGTTGTTTTAATACGTACTCTAGGACTCAACTTAATTGTGGATTCAAAGCTTTGCCGTCCAAGGGGAGGTTTACACAACAAGGAAGACTTTAGAAGAAGGAACAAAACACAAAACAAGGAAACTTGTACAGAAGATCAAAGCTTCGCCATCTTGTAAGGGGTTCTACTCAACAAGAGACACGTTAGAAGAGGGTAAGAACTTGACTTAAGAAGACACGCAAGTTAATATAACAAGGTAAAGCAAATGATTAACAGTCTAAAGGGGCCCCAAAGCGGCATGCGCCAAGGTATGGAGGGGGGTGTCCTTAGGATTAGCCCAAAACACAAAAGACTCTCAAGACACAAGGGTTAGTTCACAAAACTGTCAAAAAGCACAAGAAAAAGTACACAGAAGTACACAAGGAGTACACAAGGAGTACACATGGCAAGATAGAAGGACCCCCAAGGACCTTCAAAGCTTGAAATACAACAACAAGAGGAGCCAAAAGTGCTCCAAAAACACCATAAAGTTTTTTGGCTTCAAACGCCAAAATATCCAGAATGACTTGGACCCACGGATCCAAAAATAAGTATGGGGGTGATTTTAGAGAGGAAGGTGGAGCCCTTTTAAAGGTTTCCAAGGGCTCACTCCCCCTCCTACATTCCTACTAGTAACCTTATCAACTTGGATTTTCATCCTCATCTTCAAAGATTTTCATCCTAATCTTAGATTTTCACTTTCTACTACCTATACTGGACCAACCTCCTAACTTTTGGAGATTAACCCCAAATGTCAAACGGATTGCACCGTCGGATCCAGAACGCCATTTTTTGCCTAGGATTCCTCTATCCTTTGTATCGGGATAAAAAATGCAACGTAGGCTAGCCTAGATTAAAAATCTAATCGTGATAAATTTCCAACTCGTAGGGGTTTCCTATTTTGAGAAAAGTAACTAGCCTAGGGTCTTTAGAATGTGAAATGGAGAAGGAAAAGACTCCTTGTTGACGTTGTTTCGCCGTTGTGTGCCCCCAAAATGCCGGCCTACGTCGCGGGGATGTCGTGGCGTAATTAATTCCCAAAGAATCTTGCCGGTTCGGGTATCTTCTACTATCAAAATGCCGCAAAACTTACTGGAACACATTATTAGCATAAAACAAGCTATCCTAATTTTTAGTGAGATTTTATCGCAACCTGGGTAATTTACAAAAAATTCCCGTTGAAGGCTAGAATGGTTGACCGTCCGGAAAAGGTTCTTCTGCAAGTCGGAAGATGCCGGGAATTTTTGTGGGACCTCTCAGGGAGCCTCACAAAAGATGTGGAGGTTTGTTTTTGTACCTGGTCCAATTGGTTAGTAGAGACCTAAATTGGCCATCGCCTTGAATTGTCAATGGCGTAGGAATCTTTTGCAGATGAAGGAATCTTAGCAAATCAATTTCGCCGTTGGACTCCTGGCATTGGATTTACCCTAGAACACCATCCTTAGGTTGTAGATTCCTCCACAGCCTTGTCTTGAGTTTAATGGCTCCTACATGCTAACAACTAGGGTTTCTGGGAATTTGTCAATCTAATGGGGAATTCAAAACCTAACCTAGGACCCGACATATGGCTCATTGTGACTTCCTAAGACCAATCTAGACATGCATCACCACCTTCCAGTGGGTTTTAGCCCTACTGGGGCTATATGACTAGAATCCTCCAAATCCCACTATCTTGTGGTTTCAACTCTATTCCTAGGTAAGGTTTGGGGATGTTTTAGGTATAAAATCAAAACTAGACCAAATACTATAATGGATATGGTACAACCCTATTTTGGTTTTACACTCTTTTTATGGCTTTTGGTATAATTTTACCTGTTCTAAATTGCAAATTTCAAAAAAAAAAAATCCAGAGTCCCAAGTGACAATTTGAGAGCTCACAACATCTGCCCAGATAGATACTAAGTTATTGGTCTAGATAGGTAGAGATATAGGATAATGATACTCCTCCGTGTTTGGTGAAATTGTGAAGAATTGTATGAATTGAGATAAAGAAGATTTTAGGAATTCTGGTGTGAAAAGGCAATTTCCGGGTTTCATTTCTGGATTCTGTTGTCTTGGGTTGGTTTTTTCATATCCTCTTCCGGTCTTGTTGAGGAAACTACGAGTGAAATCCTGTGGGAACAATTCACAAATCATTTTGGGTGTTTTACCATTTTAAACACCTAAAGGTAGGATTTGTGCTTCCTTGTGCTATGATAGCAATTGCTTGTACCCGCATAGAACACTACTCGATTTTGGAACCGCATCCACACCACTTCTAACCGGATCACCGTTCCAGTGATTTAAAGGTACCACGCTCAAATCCTCATTCACTGGCCTACCTTTCGTCACATACACACCCTCTCCATCTGAATTCGTAGCCTAGAATCCAGATCCCTCCTCATCCACTCCCTCCTTCATTCCAGCAATAAAATAAACAAAAATACTTTGCAACCTATTGGAGTTAGAAACCATCCACTTGATGGCTCAATTTAAAAGAAGGAATCAAAATAACATTGAAAAGGAGCTTGGATGGAATGAGAGGGCAACAAATCTGCCCACCCTTTAAAAATCCAAATTGAAAGTAAAAACAAAATGTCCACCCCAAAGCCAAGATGACCGCACAACGAACCTCCAAGATAACTGGGAAGTCTTAGGCCGATGGCTTCCTAGAAATCCGGAACCGGGTCCCACACTGGGAAAAGCCATAACAAAATGAAACTAAAAATCTAAACTAAAAACAACACCCTAACTAGCTATTTCTTCCTTGCCTTCTTCGTGGTGCTACCTGACTTACTTGATGGCGACTTGCTACTTGACGTCATTGGAGTTGTCTTGGTCTTTGCCCAAGTTTGAATTGTGCACCCCTTTGGTGGTGTCGCGTCTTCCTCCGTTTCTAGCCTGGTTTCATATTTGTCTTTGTTGGAAAGCTCGACCTGCTCCGTCAGCTCTTTGGTCGGCAAAGTCTGCTCCACGTGCTTGAAACCTGCCGGATGAGTCTGGGTCGGATTTGACATGGCCCCTATGTGCTTGATAAGATCACGGCGGACATGGGGTGCGAGAATCTTGAATTGCACTAATCCACTTGGCTGGATTTGCAAAGCACTGGGTGTGATGAAAACTTTTGTTTGCACCAAACCCGAAACTTTTGTCTGTACCGGAATAGACAGTCCACCTAATTCCTTCTGACTTAACAGAAATCTTGTCGTCTCATCCAGCAGTAGTCCTAGACCCCTAGATGGAGTCTGATCTGGCTTGCTTGACTTGGCCGGAGTCTGCAGATAGTTGTGGACTTCCAAAAAGTTTGAGAAATCTATGGCCTTGTCCAAATCAAGGTGTTTTATTGAACATCATTGTTGATGTAAAAACATGGGTTGTCAACTGTAATTTCCACAAAAATGCGTTCCAAAAAATAGTGAAAATATCCTAAAAAACAAGGGTTTCTTATAGTGACTCGTCAACCGGTTGGTGAAGAGATTGGCTCTCATCAAGGTATTCGCCGGTGATGCGACCAATGTAGATAAATTTTGGACAAGCTGGATAGCATCTGACTCCTTCTGTCTTGCTACTTGTAGCTCTCCCACCACTCCGCTCACTCACGCTTGGAGGTCATTCCGGTCCTTTTCCAAGTGCCAGATTTGCTGCTCTTTTGCTTGCAACACTTGAAGATCCGATCTTTGCTTGATTTTGGCCACCATATGCTTCAGTTGGTCCACCTTCAATTCTTCCATGATGTCAATAAGATAGTTCACCATCCCGCCATGCAACTCCTGAGCCTGTTTCACCCAATTGAGTCTGGTTTCGAAGAATTGCTTTATCTCTTTAGCTTGTAGAACTCCACCGGGCCCTCTTCTATCTGGTGACAGCTGTTTGTCTCATGCAACCGGATCCGTTGACTTCCTTCTTCTCCTACACCGGAGCGGCTCTTCTTTCTCACCCAACTCTTCTTCCTTGGCTTCCATTGGATCCGGCTGATCCGGTTGGACCTCCCCCGGAAAGTCTTATTGCAAAATTGCGGCTCCGGTATCATACTCAATTATCGTTGTGGCACTCAGAACCTCTCTTTGGTGGTACAAGTGAAGCAAGTACGAATTGATTGGGCTGGTTTTACCCCTCGTGACGTGAGCAGCCAACTTGAATACTACATCCGCGATGATCTTTCTCTAATTTAAGGCTCTACCCAAAGATGGTGTTAGCCACCGTGACCGTAACCCGAGTGGGCTTTTCCGAATACAAGTCTAGAATCAGAAACTCCAACACCCATCTCTGCCTCTCGTTCTTATAGTCGCTAATGGTGTACCCTTCCTTGGCGTGAGCCGGATTTCGGAACTTACTAGTCGCAATCTTCTCTATACGGGAGGCCAATCCAGGTCCAAACTTTCAGAAAAAGTACACTTCTGCCCAAACGTCCTCAGTCCAGGCTGCGAGTCGACCCATCAAAATCAACTCGTACTGATTCGGAACTCCTTTGATGATTTCTTGAATGATTCCGTCACTCTTCAGGCTCCAAGGCCGTTGTATCAAACCGGCGCACCCTATTGCCGCCAAGTCCAATTCTAATCGTTTCCATAAGGCCGTCTCGGAAGGGATGCTGGACAAACCATCTGGGCCACTACTGCCATTGTTTACAGTACAGCAAAACTAATCCAATGCAATCGGCACTGGCCTTTTTTTTCTCTACCTGGCACGATTCCTAACTCACCACTCTTTCATTCACTAAGCACATGCAAAAGTCTGCAAGGAAAGAGAGACAGAAATGGAGTGGCGGAGGCGCTTAAGTACTCGATGATTGATCGACAGTTCCCGGCAAAGAATGGATATGAGACCGTGCCCTTAACGGTACCCTAGGTTTTGTAGACCAAAAGTGTAGGTCGTAGGTTCCTTGGATCCGGGTCATTTTTGGGTTCTGGATTCCGTCCTTCATCTGGTGACTTAACAGGTTTTAACTTTTTTAGCAATCCGGATACTAACTAATTCCAAGTTGTTCATAGTTAAACCGGATTCCTATGTGTTATTAACAAAAATCAAAAAATTTAGACCTTATTAATCCGTTTCTAATCCATTTCTATCTATTTTTGAGTTTTTATACTCCCACAGTCATTGTATCCACAACAACTGCTTTTCCGTCATTTTTTTTAGTCATTTTTTCCATCATTATTTTGTAGTGATTGTGGCTAAGGCGCTAGTGACAAGCAGACAAAATAGCTATCATCATCTGGAGGTCAACCTCGCCGTTGTGGATGTTAGGCAAGTTTTATGGTTGCCAGAAACAAAGAATGAGAGTGAGATAGATCCGTTCTTGAACTTCCTAGCGGAGAAATTAGAGTCTAATGTCTAGCTCCTCATCTTAGGTGGCAAGGACAACTTGAAGGTTGCAACAAGTTTTTCAGCTCTAAAGTTGAAGGAGTACAATTAGGTGCAGTCTATATATGTCCTATACAAAGCTAAGATGCTGAATAATATCAACAGTCAAGGAACTGCTCCTAATGTGCCATTGCTCTTTCTTTTTAAGAAAGACAACGCTTTTGCAACCTCTATCCGTAAATACATAAAGCCAAAGTATAACACACCACCTCCTAGTGACTATTTATAATATTTCAAACCGGCAAAAAACAAAAAGTTCAAGTGGAGAATAGATGCCCGCAAACTTAGAATGAAATTCTATCTAGACATCCTCCAGGATTCTGCTATACCCAAGGAGAGCATGCTAGGCATCTACGCAAGACCAAAATTTATGCTTGCTGCAAAGATACTTTTGTTATTGTTGAGTCAATACTAAGTCTAATACCTTATGTGAATTGCCTTGTATTCTTTTTCTGTTTTTTGGCGCTATTGTTGAACTGCTAGTTTTTGTCGTGTCGACAATATCATTCTCTATCTCCTTGAATTCATTATATTCTTCCAAGCTAGATAAAGGATTTTAGTTAATTTATGATTCAAATGTTTGGGGCAATTTTCTACGGATTTTGCAATTGGGAATATGCAAAGTCATTGCCAACAATTGCATATTTGGTGGACAAGCTAGATAAAAATGACTTCTAGTTTGCAAATTCTCCATATTTGTTGACGTTCGTTTGATAGTCTTCTTGTAGACTGGTGGTGGTTATTTCAAGCTCACCCCTTTCACCACTTGTGACGCTAGACTTGCCGGCTGATGTTGTTGTGCCAATGCTGTGGGAGGGGGGGTCTGTTGGTCCACACATTAGTACTAATCCTGGCCTGGAGGGCCTTGATTAGTTTGGGACCAATACTTTTCTGGTCCATGTGTGGATGGCACCTTCTTCTGTGCCTGCTATTCATTAAAACACTCATCTTAATGAAAATATCAAGTCTAACTCTAAATACAAAAAGCAGCTTTGTATTCAATCAAAGAAGGGAAGACAAGATAGAGTGCCACAAGATTCTGATGGAGCAGATGATATTCTTGTCTTTGAAGAAATTCGTGCTTTCCAACCCAAGAAAAAGTCAAAGTCGGAGATTACTGGACCTGTTATAGAAATCAGTAACAATAACAAGGCTTATAAGGCACGCTCTTCCGACAAGGATGATGACAGCATGCCTTGAGAGTCCAAACCTGTTGTTGGACCCTCAGGAATGGTAAAAGTAAAAAAAAACTAGTGGGTGTACAAAAAAGAAGCTATGAAGAGAAGATTAGCAAGGAAGGCAAAGTGGGAGAAGAAAGATAAGCAACTTGTTGAGGCTGTGGAGAAAAACAAAGCCACAAATGCTAAGATCTTCAAGGTTCAAGAGGAAGCCGAAAAGAGATTCGCTGAATTGCAAAATGAAATGAACCATTTCAAAGAATTCATGCGTTCTCAGTCTAACCAATTACAGAGCCTTCCAAGTTCACTTCCATTTAGCCCAACACAAAGTTGTCAGTGTGTTTTCCCATCCTGGCTATCATGCGGGATGTCCAACACTTGGTGTCTGTGCATCTAGATCTTCAAGTAGGCTAATAAAGTCCCTCCTGTCCTTGAGACGGTCTCTTCAACTCCCGCATCTCAACTACCAAGGTCTCTACCCTCTCATAAAGATGAGCTTGAGGCAGTCGACCTAGGGGCCCCAAAATTTGTATTCCCAAAAGACATTGGCGGAGATATAGGGTGTTAACTAAACCCTAAGCCCTTGAGTAGTCAATAAGGCTAACAAAGTCAAGGCAACAATAATGTTCAAAAAGACAAAGGATCTGAGGCTAATCGTCAATGTGACAATAGTGTTCAAAGTATTGCGGCAAATTGTATTCTTTTATTGTTGTTTTCCTTGTTCAATGTAAAAAAGACAAGAGCGTGGCACAGTCCCTTGCCAATGAAAGCACTTCCTATTGGAAGACCGCAGTTGCTGTGTGGCATTAAATCCGTTTCTCCTCTATTTGGCTCTCCCACTTCTGCATTTAAAAAAGTAGCTCCATGTCTTTGTTGTTATGCTTTGATCAGATAGAATCAAAGCACATAAGAGAGATTGTGCCAAGGATTGTACCCCAACCACAAAGGAAGTGGCTGAACATTGTTTTCAACCTAAAGAGAGTGCTCTACCAAGTGAAGTTGAGGTTGTATGGGACTCATAGAAAATTCCAGCCCTAAAAGGCCCAAGACAACATTTGTGCCACAAAAATCCCACGTTCATTGGACCCAAGGCGGTGTTTGCTCAAAAAGATGTAGAAAAATTCTTCCAAGAGGTTTTGGAGATTGCGGACAAGGTCCTAATGTAGACCTTGATAGCTAAGTCCAATGAGAGCAGGTAGCTTTATATCTGTTTAGCAGTAATAGACACCCTTCAATGTTCTAACTTAGGATGACTGCAAGAAGATAGAGGTCTCTCGTGAAAAATACTATCATTTGGATAAGAAAGTGGTCCTCATGAAGGTTCTATTGAAGACATTCCTCAATTCTAATGAGGGCAAGTCTTTTAGCATAGACAACACCCTTCTCATTAACAACTCTCTGGAAAAGAGTGTCTATAATAAAAAAAGAGAATGCCATTATCCTTGACACCTAGGACCACAAGAAATGGAGGGATAACTTCTTCATGGGGAACCTCCTGCTGTGGCTTTGGGGTCTTATCTTGGATTGCCAACCAAGGCCATTACAAGAATACATGGACATCAATAGGATTGGTTTGCAGCCACTTGTTACGGATGACTACCATTTTGAGCATCTTGTTAACGCCATGAGAGAGTTGGCCAAAAGCGGGGGGTTGAGCTTCCATCTTCCAACAGAGAATTTAGTTATAGAACTTGCCCATCTAAGGGCCTAGATTACCCTATCCCTTTGTTATTGCTGGAAATGGCATTTTGTATTGTATTTGTTTGTAGTTACTCCCATTTGTGAATAAATTTATGGAGTTCCAAGTTGTCATTTGACTTCTTGGCCTCAATTTGCGCAGTCTTCGTCCTTGTCTCTTCCTCTGAATTTTGGACTATGCTTGCATTTGCTTACCTTCAATAGAGGATAATGTCAAGGAGGCTTCTGGAATCTCCACTTTTTGCAAGTTGAAGCTGCTCCAACAAAACTCCCATCCTTGAAGCGGAGGTTGACGCAAAGTCTACTATCTAGATCAAAGAAGTCGCTATCTAATTGCAGCAAATCCGAGGAGGCAGCTCCGGTACCGCTCCTATTACACTCCCCCGTAGACGCAGCATCCGCGGTAATAGATAATTCAAAAAGAAACGTTGAGGACGACGTTGTGGATAGCCCTCCAAGTCAGGATCTAAGTAGGATTCTTGGCTGTTCTCTACCTATCTAAAAAGGTCATTGTCGGCTCAAAGAGGATCTTTCTCTCCAACTCCGCGGATGGAAATTGCTACAAATCAAAAACTCCACCTCCTTGTTGTTAAATCTACAAAATTTCCTCGTCTCCGGGATGACGATTACATAGCGGCTACACAACTGGCTATTAAAGTCAATGGTCTCAATTTGTTGGCTGCATTTGGAGCTTTAACAGAGAGTGCGTATTCCGGACCGTCAACTGCAACTTGTTTTCCTCGGTTCAAGGATAACCAACCAAGTGTTTTTTTAACAAGGGGACGCAGACTATTACCTCCCTTTGACAATATCCACAGTCAAAGGTATCTTCAAGACCATTGACGATCTTTGGACTCATGATCATTTTGATCTAGACGTCCATACATAAACAATATGAAGCTTTATTGGATTAATACACTAATAGAATCTGCATTGAACTCAACAAAACTACCCTATGTGTTTGCTATATCCATTGCAAAATCTACGTCGAAAAACGCAAATTTTGCAATGGACACAACAAACACGTGAGGTAGTTTTTGTTGAGTTCAATGCAGATTCTGTTAGTGTATTAATCCAATAAAGCTTTGTAGTTCAATTTTCAAAGTCTCAAATTTACAATTTTGTCTCAATTTAACAAATTAGGCCTTTAAGGTCAAGGAAATAAACAAGAACTTGTTCTTGAAATCGTTGGAGAAGTCAATCCAAATGAGGGATTCCTAATTGTTGAGTGAAAATACCATAATAGTCAATGATAGTCTTGTGAAGCATGTCACAAACCACCCAAAAAGTGTGATTTTCTTTTATACATGGTCATTTGAGGGCTATAGAGTGATAGATGGGATCTTGATTGATCTTCCTTAGATATGATGCTTGCGCTTGGCCAGGCCCCTAGGAATTGTATCCTTTTGGAGAGACAATATTATGGGGTGCTTGCACCTAGTTCAAAAGAATAGTTAACTAAATTTAGGAAGCTGAGGGAGGCAGTCCAAAACTCCAATACTTTTTCCTTGAGTGGAGAGAGAGAAATCCTAATCATATATTGCATTTTGAGGAATCAAAGAGACCCCAACATAAAGAGGTTGAAGTAGAAGACTTTTGTATCTTTTTTTGTCACATGCTGGAATTATGATGACAAAGTCGCATATTAGGTATTGGTTGTACTTTTGTTTTATTGCAATTTGTTTGTATTTCACTTCGATGATCATAACTATGCTATGTACATATTTATCCAATCTATTTAATAAACAAATACATGACTTTCTACCCCAATTTTTCTCCATGATTGCTAACTCACCAAGCACTCTATGTTTGTCTCCAAGCTTTGCATGCTATTTAATTTAGTACCTAATATTGATAGTGACAACAAGTGTGTTTAGTTTCTTTTCAATTCAATTTGAATTCATTCAAGTATTTTGAAATCTAAATCCAAAGGATGCAAGTATACCATAATTTGAAGGAGTGGAATCATGAATTATGTGATTGAATAAAATTTATATATTAGATATTGATCCTAATCTTGATTTGAAGCCATCAAATACAAGAAAAGTTATGTTTTTGGTTTCTACTAAGTCATAACTTGAAGCCTATAGAATTCATATATTGCTTCAAATATTTTTGTTTATTACTTTTCAAGACATTGCTGTATTTGATATATATATATGATATTGACATTGCTAATTTTGATATTTGCTGATTTTTTGTATTTGTGTATATATGTTGTTATATACCATTTGTATTTTGTATGTTTGTTTATTTGTATGTTTATTCTATTTGTACTATTTAGATTATTATATTTTTATTACCCTCAAAATAATATATTGCTAAAGATATATATTTTTTTGAGTACCACATTAATTCCAAAATAGAAAATTATTGAATATATCAAGAAAAAATGCTACATGCCATTTAAAACATTGTCTAAGAACAAATACAATAGAAGTTTGCTCAATTCAACTTTTATTGATGGCTATTGGAAGTGCAATTGTGTTAGTTCTCAGTAATATAGTAGTTTATATCCAATATTCATTACTTGTGTAGTACCAACCAATGGCCTTCTAATGTATATTTATATTTTAAATCCTAAATTGATCAATTAATAATTTAAAAAAATAAAAATATCACAAATTCAAAGTTAATTGAATTAGATTTTGATCTTTAGTATAAATTATTTTGATTAATTTCTTTTTGGATTCATTTTTGGGTGAAGTTTGATTAGTATTTTAATTTCAACTCCATTAATTATAAACTTTTTGTACCTTAAATCTAATTTACACCAGATCTAAAGATGAGAGACAAGAAATTTTGAAGGTTTTGAGTGGCCAAAATTGAGAAGTCTTTGGAAAATGATTTTATACCATGAATGAATATCCAATGGTATAGACCTCACTTTTGTAGAAAAATCCTCAAATTTTGTGAGCCCCAAATTTTTTGGTCTGAAACTATAGATTGAAATTCCAAATGTATTATTTTTAATCATTTCTTCTTTTTCTTCTACTTCTTTAGTAATTATCATGAATTAATTTCCCATTTTTAGATACTAATATTTGCCAAGTAAAGATATGCTAGGACCCTATGCCTACATCAAATGGTTAATACCATGTTTACTTTGTAAAATTTTCACACTCGTAGTTCTCATCAAATATACCAATTGTCAATTTTTAAAGCACATATATCCATTATTTATGTTTTTTATACCTCTGGAAAAATTTGATTGCTTTCCAATACTCTATGGATTAGCACTTATAATACCAAATTCATCCAATCATGCCTCCACTATTTAAATTAGAGTGGTGGTATTTCTATAAGAAATCACCCTATGGATTTTAAATTCAATTTTATGTTTAACCCCTAAAGGACCAAGGCCTTTTTTCTGCCAAAAAACATTCAAAATTGCCATATCTATAGCAAAGAGTAGATAAATCAAAAATTGTTTTTTTTCAAATCTAACCATAAGATCTTACATCTAACTAGTATGAGAGTCTGTAGAAAAAATTTCAGAATTTTTGACAGCTCAGATTGCAAGATATTTGCGCTTAAAGGGAAAAAAATAAGATTTTCAGCACATTGCGGGACTATATTTTTTTACTTTGAACATTTTTAGCTTAAATTTTTTG
The DNA here is from genome assembly GCA_963969595.1 of Neckera pumila. Taxonomy (NCBI): domain Eukaryota; kingdom Viridiplantae; phylum Streptophyta; class Bryopsida; order Hypnales; family Neckeraceae; genus Neckera; species Neckera pumila. The sequence continues at coordinate 8,305,279 of OZ018418.1, forward strand.
CACTACAAAGATTTGAGCTTTAAATCTTTATAGTGGAGAATTGAGTTGAGAGTCTAGGAAAAACAAAAATTCAACAAAACTCAATTATCATTCTTAAAAAAATTGTTAAATAAAAGCAAGTACGAGATAGAAGGAAAATTTAAGATATTTGTATATTTTAGATGGAATTAAAATGCACTATCCCAATGGTGAGATTTTTTTAGCAAGTAAATTAAACAATGTAAAGAAAATAAAAGTGAAAAATTGGAAAAATTGCATTTAGAAATGAATCCTACAAGTTATTTTTTTTGAGAAGAGGCTCTAACTGTCCAAAAAACAAGAATGTCTATAACTTTGTCATAACAAATCCAAATGAAATGAATCAAAGCTTTTGAGATAGACAAAAATATAATATACGAGAAAAAATATTAAAAAAAAATTCAAATTTTTGTCCATTTTTTTTTGGCTGCCCAAGTTGCTCGCCGTCCCTTGTTTTGAGCTTATTTGGTCATAACTTTTATACCCAAGCACCAATTGTGAAAAATTTATATTCCCACAAAGCTTATCAGTTTTTTTATCTTCTAAAAAAGTTTCAGAAAATCACAACAAAATTCTAGCTTGTAGGTACCTGCCCAAGAATGCATTTGTCCCCCAAAGGGACAACGGTCTTTTAAAGGTTAAATTCTATGATCTAGTCCCACTTAACCCCTAAAGGATCAACATGCATTTTTTGGCAACATAGAAATTTTGGGTAGGTACGTGTGACTAGAGATTTGCATATTTTGGGCTGAAATTTTGATAAAAAGTAGGGATGAGGAAAATCTTTTATATGCACCAAGTTTCATGACATTTGGAAATACGAGTCAAAAGTTATGGCCTAATATGTTGTTTGTTTCTCAACTCGGGCAGTCCGGGCAGATTAGAAAAAATCGCTTTTTTCAAAAATCAAAATTTGGAATTGGTTTATTAGATTTATATATATGTAGAAAGCTTTGAATCATTCCATTTTGATTAATGAGTCAAACGTTACAAGGAATTTAGTTTGTAGGCAATTACGGATTGTCTACTCTCAAATAAACTTTGAAGTTGTTTATTTCACTCAATTTTCAATAATTTTTCAAAAAAAACAAAATTTTAGGATGTAGATTGTTTATTACAACATTACTACCATTGGGATTGGCATTTTTCAATTCCATAATTAACTTCTTAACAATTTAGTGTTTTGAACCATTCTCTACTTCTTTCTACTTACTATTTTTTTCCTATATGTTGTACAATTCCAAATAATCTGAAATTTTTCGAGAATGTAGCCAACTTGCTCTGAAGAATGAATCCAAAGAAGCACAACCATTTTAGAGTTATTTTCATAATAATCAGACCTTGTGAAGTGCAGCTGCCCCATTTTTTGCAGGGCCAAAAAAAGGACTTTTGCCACTTCAAACGCTAATATCTTCCAATCTACACAATGGAAATTTTTGAAATTTTTTCCACACATTCACAAACCAGAGTACTACAAGATCCTATGGTTACATGTGTCCAAAAATGATATTTTTCAAAAATTTGGTACTTGTACTAGAAATGGTAGTTTTGGAGCATTTTTGGTGAGAACATAGTCAAGGAACTATAGGGGTTAATCTCTAATGGAGTAGTCAGGTAGAATTGAATTAGGCCTCATAGTATCAAATCTCACCCACCCTTCCTACTATGGGTATGGCCTTAATCTTAAAATCATTCACTGGAGTGGATAGTTATTACCAACTACCTTGTTATGAGTAGTTTTTGAAATCATTCCCTCCTATTGTGTGAACATGAAATAGCCAACAGTTTGCCTTGTCTCACACCTTTGGACTTTGAATGTTTTAGAAGTTTGCTTTCATATGGATGGCTTTTACCTTGTGATCTTTTTTATTGGTTTTTATTTTTGGTGTAATGGATTTGTGACATAGATAGCAATTGGTTGCAGCTTAAGACACATTGTACATCCTCACTAACTTAATATTAGATTTGTATTTGGGATAGGCGCATTTATCCAGTATATTGTCTGGTAGTATCTAGTTTGATACTTTTTGTAACTCAAAATTAGATTTTATAATGATGTAAAAGTTATGTGAGGCATTGTGAAGCATAAAATTAGGTTTTGACAAAGGTGAAGCCTTATTTCAAGGGTGTTTCAATCTTAATTTCTTCTTCTTCTTTAGCCATAGAACAACTCTTATTCATTTAGTGGAAAATATCTTAATTCATCTACTAGTGCTAAAATAAGCCCTTTGAATTCATGGCTTTGGTGTAATAAAATCAAATCCCCTATTTGAGATGGCTTTATATGATTAAATTTATTATTATTACTTGCTTTGGATTTATTTCCCAAATTTTCCAAATGTACACACCCACATATATTTTTTTAATATAAGCCCCTCATAGTTTTTTTGTAATACAATGCTTCTATGATATGGCTTTGATTCCATATCCACAATTATAAGCATGAAAATAATTTAGCTATCTTTACTTAGATAAGCTAAAAGCACTCTAAATCTAGGACCTCCACCACACTAAAAGTATAATGTGGTCTAAATTAGAGTACTTGGATTCTCAAATAGCCTTTCTAGTGGATGGTACCACCCACCCACCCTCTAATGGTGATAATTTAAAAGGCTAATAACTACTGCTATGGCACGATGATTGGTCTAACTATCCCATTATGACCATGACTTTGGACTTTCCTTCCCAAATTCAAAATAGAAAGCATATAATGGCTTCTTTGCTCCATTGTTTCTCATTCTTACTGTGACGGTTGAGTTTTAGTGTTGTGGAATATTTTTGTGGTGTTTTCTTTGGTGCAACTCTTGAACTTCAAACATTTGTACTTTGCGGGAATGACAAAAGTCATTGGGCTACTTGTACAATGTTAAGGATTTGCTTTACATATTTTGGTTGCTCTTGTGTGATTTTCTCTTCTCCTTTTAGTTTTACAGAGTTGTGACATAGATAACAATTGACTACAGTTGAAGACACCTGTTACAATCTCATTGACATAACATTGGCTTATTGTGTATATTGGGATGGGTAGAAGTGAGGTTGAACCTTCATATTTTGGACTCCCATTTTTGGATTTCAAGGAAGAAGACACTTTTCAAACATTGGACATTTAGTCATATTTTTTGTCATAGATACTTGTATTTAGCAATTTTTGAAAGAATAGACTTATTTCTTGAGACAATTTAGAATAAGTATTCTACCTTGAAACTTTTTTTGTGAACAAACTACAAAATTAATAGCTCTTATGCCAAGCTTGTGTACAAACTATGATTTGACAATACATATCTTATATTAGCTTGTGAAAAGACGAGTGAAAAGATTTGCCTGGATTTTAGTTTGGTCACAAGTTAGGTGGTGACAAGATATGACCTTGTTTAGGGATGTTCAGTCTTAGTCCCTTTTTTTTTTGAGATCCTTTATTTATTTTATGGAAATGTTAAATTTTTACCTATGTGATTAATTTATCTTCCAACTATTCTATTTCCAGTCTTATAAGTTCTTATGGTTCTTTATTTTGTCAAGCATCTAATTGCTTAGGATCCCCAATTTTTTTGAAAGTATCTTTTACTCCATGTTTATGCAAATAGGTCTTGCTTCACATATCTAATTTCCTGGACCATTATCACTTTGGATGGACCTCCATGGAAATTTTAGATTTAAAACTTAAATCCATGTCTGTTAGGTGGGATATACCACCCACCTACCCACTAAGGGTATAGACTGTATTTGAATCTTCAAATACCAAAGCTCGTTGTTTGTTCCACAACTACCTCATAAATACATTGCTTTTGTTTTTTCCCTCCAAGTTTGTAACTACTGAGTGGCTGTGTATTGCCACATATCACCATTTTTGGTGTGACGGTTGGCTTTGGCTCAGAATTGTGTAGTGAACTTCAAGCAAGTTGCTTGTCTACAAGAATGGCAAAGGTTGTGAAGATTTTTAGTATGTTTCATTGGTGATGTTTTTCACTCATTGCATTTGCTTAACTCATTAATGTGATTGGTGACCTTTGTTTTTGTTTTTGCTTTCCTTCTTGGAATTTTATAATCTGTGATATAGATAGCAATGGGATGCAGCTGAAGACACCTGTTACAACCTTACTAACATAACATTGGATTGTTGTGTGTTTGGAACGGGTATAGGTGAGGTTGCCCCTTCAGATCTTGAGTTCCATTTTTAGATTTCTTAAGAGAAGACAATTTTCAAGCACCCATACTCTTTGTGTGCTTACTATGGATATTTGTAGTTTTTTATGATTATTTGTACTTGACTCTATATAGGAAGTTGCATCAGTTTAAAAACAATGTTGTTTCTACTCTATTGTATCTTCTATGATACCATTATATATAATGCCTCTAAGTAGTTTTGGTAATTTTTATTACGATATGCCAATACTCTTGTTTGGTTATAAATTAAGTGGTGAAAAGTTGATGCCTACTTTTGGGATATTCAGTTTCAGTACTTTCTTCTTCTTAATAATAATTTTCCATTTCCTATTGCCTTGAAGGTTTACACCAATCTAAAGGTCATGACTTCCAAATGAAGACCTACTGCATGGCAAATGAGGGGGCTTTGAGAAGGAGACTTCTCAATTTTTTGGCCCTTTTGTTTTGGTATAAACTAGGCCTAGAACACCAGGTTTGTCACCATGAAAATCATGTTTTTTGGTATTCTGGAAATCAATTTCTTAAAAGAACTCAAGAACACTCATTGGAGGTCAAACTGTTGTGCAAGACCTCCCATTTTCACACAAAATTCCAAAGATGAATTACTGTATTGCACTTATTACATGGAAGGATTCTTTGTCATCCATCCGACACTTAGTGTCCGCAAGCGACCTGAGTGTGGAACTTTTCGGACAGAGGCTCACCGATTTGCTGTTGCTGTTAATATTGGTGTGAATTGATGAGATTGAGGTGAGTATTGATCCTGTGGGAGTGAGAGCAACAGGTAGAGGGTTTCTAGGGTGGTGAAGCTTCTGGGAGCTGGTGGAGGTCAACTTACGGCAGCGCCATTGAGCGTTTCGGTAGAAGAATTCGAGAGGGATGGATGTGGATCCTCGCCTGTTTGAAAATGTGGTACGATTTTTGGGCGTTCTTTGCCTGTTTCTGCGCTAATGGAAACCAGGACCTGCAGATTTTGGATGTTGAAGGCTGGGTGCTGAGAGAGATTATGTCCTTATTAAAGATAATCGATTTGATTAGAAATACCTCATCAAGTCTGTACTACTCGGCACAAAGAAATCTTATGCTTGAAGAGTTTTTTCATTTGTCTAGTACTTTCTCGAATCACAAGTCCACTGTTTGATTTGAGCCAACAACTCAATCATCATCGCTGGATGTTGCGCGATACTTTCTAGTCAATAACTTCACAGTTGCATGACTGGAATATGACTTGACAGTGTCCGATAATGCATTTGCTTTGCTACACCTGGGTCTCATGGGGTTGGACTAGCATTTTGATCAAATAGCATGCAAACATTGCATTTTGTTAATGAAAATTGCTTTTTTTGGTGTAGTAGTACCTGTCAATTTTGGAATCTGCTAGCTAGGGACTCCAGACTAGCAAGAGATCCGTCTCGGGTTGATTGATTCTTATTGGTGGTATTAATATATCTCTTTTACCTTGTTTCGAGTTTAATGGTTTGGTAGTAGTCAATGAACGCTTACACTTGAGGAGGTTCAGAATTCCTGAAATGTGTTGTGGGATTGGGCAGAAGGTGAGCGACAATGAGGTACGCAAGATCGTGTTGTCGTACCTCGTTCATAACTGCTTCAAAGAGACAGCAGAGACATTCATTGCCTGCTCTGACATGAAACGCACTGCTGACTGTTCCGTCGATATCGACAAGAGGAAACGTGTGTTCCTATGCTAATTGCATGTCTTTTTCTGTTTAGATACTGCTAGAGTTTGCTTGCTTATTTTTATCTCACGTGATTTGTCGTTGGAGATCCAAGTCTTCTGGATGAACTCACATCTACTTCGAATTTTTGAAATTAATTAATTGTCGTTGGCCAGATGTGCGGCAGATGCTACTTTCACAAAGTCTACCGATGTTTCTGTTACACTTGAGAGTTCACTTATTTAATTGTTGCAAGCGCTGATACAATGATATCTTGCGTGAACACTGGCTTATTTGCAGTCATTATTTCATGCAGGATATGCGTTGGATATTTGATAGATTCGCATTTTAAATCTCGTAGTATTCTTCATTTTTTATCGAAGAGATCCACCCGGCTTTGTTAATGATTTGGCAGTAAACAATCACAGCTTAGAACTGCTAGAGAAGGCTCAGGCAGTTCCTCTCGAGTATCTTAGGTAGGTTCGTAGTGTCAGACTAGCTCTTAACTCTTACCAACTTCTATTCGTACCTTGATTCGCTTCACTATGCTTGCGGAAGTGCAGATCGGATTGTCACTACGTGGTACATGAGATGTACTACCTGAGTCTTACATACCATCTACACAATGTGTCATTGGGTATCCCTCTCCCTTTGCATGTCTTACGCTGTACACCTATAATTGTCTTGTTCTTTACGATGTTGTAAATATTTTGAGTTGATTTTGGCGTGTGAAGCAGCAATCTACAATCATGTACTGGAAGGCAACGTTTTAAAAGCTATTGAGCTCACTGACCAACTTGCTGTGGATCTGCTGGCCTCGAACCCGGATGTACATTTTGCACTTTTGACTCTTCACTTTGTCGAACTTGTTCGAGCCAAGGATTGGTATGATATCAAACCAATCCAGGAGTATTGTTTGAATGTTTGTCTTGGGCTTTTTTATTCCTGGAAGTACAGATCCTCGTCATGAGGTTTGTCTTGGCAGGGTTTGGTTATGCCTCGCGGACTGAGTAGATGTTTGTGATAGCACAGAAAAAAGAACACCTTTGCTTATAATGTTTTTGTGTGTGGTAGTAAAGTCTTGGTCAGAGGGTGGCTTAGAACAGTAGTTGAAGGGGTTTGGTGAATGCAGTGCTAGTGCGTTACAGTTTGCACAGGGAGAGCTCCGACCTTTTGGCAAACAACAAGATCGATATCGGGAGAAGCTTCAGGTCTGTTCGTCTTGATCGTGACTGTGGACTTCATATTTTTGAATAAGTTGTCTTAAGCACTATCGTACACAGTATTTATGAATGAAAATCTTCATATTATGTGCTTGAATTTGTCCTGGGTAACGGATGGCCGATCTAATTGTTGGAGGGCCTACAACCTCCAATTCGCTAATCGTCAAGCCTTGATTAATTCTTCAGTCAACTTCTTGTGGTCATGAGCATCAATTTTAGTGCATCGGCTGCCAAGTGGTCTATGAGGCTGATTAACATAGACAATCAGATTCCTGACTGATGTATGTAACGTTTTTGAAGCTGTGCACAGGATTGTATGGCATTGCTTGCGTATGAGGAGCCTGAGAAGTCACCTTTATTCCAATATTTGACCGATGATTATCGCCAGACTATTGCAGACGAGTTGAATAGTGCTGTTCTTGGTATGCTTGTAGTGAATTCTAGTAAAGGTCTGGCAGAGGTAGTTGCGAAGAATTACATCTTGCATTGCATGTTTATTTGCGTAGCAGTACAGTTTCGTAAGGTTATTTATCTTCATCCTTTTCTTCACACTTTTCTTATATAATCTCTAACATGTCTAGTTTGAATTTGTACGGATACAATTAAAAAAAAAGATACAACTTATCGAATAAACTGCACAATCGTTTCATAAATATCACAGATCCCTCTCACAACAAGAACTTCCAGAAGTCTTGTATAAAGAATATCTAATCTACGGATGTGAAATCATGAATAAATATTCTAAGAATAATTTTAATCAAAGCTTTCCAAATAGATAAAAATATAATCTATGAGAATTTTTTTTTTTTAAAAACAAACTCAAAGGATTAGAAATTCTGGTACAGTTTCTAAACCATGTCCTGCTGCGAATCTGCAGTCTTAAGTTCCGTGTGTACCATGAACTTTTTAACGCGCCATGAACTGTTTTCAGGACTGTTTGCACACAAGTGGCTATTATGTCTTGGTACTCGGTTGCCAAATGAATTTTTGGGCCTTGCGTCTTATGTGTGTCTTGGTGGTGCAGCACATGCCAATCTACCAAGCTATACATCAATGGAGAGATTGCTGCAACACACCACTCTTGTAAGGCAGCGGCTTAATCAAGAACTTGGGAAGGTAGGACTCGAATCCTGAGTTTGAATTGACGTCAGCCTCACCCCAAGGAGTTTTGGACTTGTTTTGTCCTGGAATTTCTCAAATCTTTTGATGAATTTCACATGTCTTTTGGAGATTCAGCAATAATGTCCATCTGGGGGCTGATATAATCCGTTGTGCATGTTGTCCATACGGAGGATGTAATCAACACTGCTGGCTGGATGTGTGAAGCATGGGTGGGTACAATATAGCGTAGAAAACATGCATTATTAGCAGTGTTTTGATTCGTTAATTTCGACTTGCATCCATCATTCTGACCTTGTTTGTGCAATGCCTAAAGTGTATGTTTAGTCTAGGTTTGAAATTTGACCTCTCCAGGCTTTTGGCAATTTAAACTGTCAACTCGTTTTGCAGGATGGACCTCCAACCTTCACACTGAAGGCGTTCTTGAAAAATTAAATAGGTCAGGTTTCTGAATCAACCCTGCAGTTATGTTTCCAGTTTGCAACAGCTTTCACTGTTTATGTGCAAGCATGTAAACAGATTTCTGTCCTACCTTTTTGAATTCCACTGGAAAGTCGTGTCATACAACGTCCTTTCCCAGGATCTCACTAAACTGCACCAAGGTACTTTGCCAAAAAATGATCCGATTCATTAACCAACAAGGGCATCCTTCCACGGTTAACCCTGAAAAGATGGACGGGTGGCCGTGTGAATTTCGTGGGGTCGGAGCCTATGACAGTGGACTTGCAGTCAACGGTAGATTACATTGTTGGTATTCGAGGAATAGGATTGTGATTGGTTCTGGAGGATTGTGCTTTGATTCTATTGAGGAATCTCATCAATGACAAGTCTTGGTGCTTTGGATTTCAATTATTCACATTTGAATCGAATTTCTAGTGAGTTCTTGTCTTTCCAGTTTTGATTCTATGAAGGAATCTCTAACCACAAATAGTAGTGTAGGGCAGGCCGGGGCACCTGCCAGAAGTCTCTTTGAGATTTGTAGGGATGATACTGTGTCTAACCTAGCGACCGTTGAGTTGCCTTGAAAGGCTTGACAGCTACCTTTGTCCGACTGCCAATTTTTGCTTGCCTGATGGTTTGACGCCACGTTGGAAATCTCGCTATCCTCCTTCCACCACTGGGGACAAGAACTGTCGAGAGGATAGGGTTGCACCGTAGCATCTTCACAGAGACGTCTATGTCTTGGCATTCCAAGTTTCAGGTCTTCGCAGCCCCTTAACACACCCGACATGCATCATATCTTTACTTTACCTAAATTTGGAAACCCTTTTCAACTGTGTTTGAGACCAAATTTTCCAACTTTCTTATCCTATGTGCCGAATGTGAGTCCCTGTCACATGGAAATTCACACACGTACTGTTCAGCTCATCTTGGATATACAAGTGAGCATTTTTTAACCCTTCAATGATGAGGAGGCCATTTTGTGGTTGATGGATGATAGAGAATCAAATTGTATAGGATAGAAATGCAATCATTCATCCTTGAGATTTTGTTGTGAAAAGGGGAGATCTTCTACAGTAGCTTGACTTCAAATAGATACCTTTGAATTTTTTAATGTAGATGATGTCACACAGTAATGGAAAAGGATGATTTCTAGGGTCACCCCTTTGTCGTTTAAGGGTTAAAGCATATGATGGAAAGTTTCCTAGTGTTGCCATTGGCTACAATCTATTATTCCCTCAGGTTGTTGTAGTTATCACCAAAAACCCTTGTGTTTGCGTTTGCAAGCTGCAAGTAAAATGCTAGGTGCATTTTCAAGTTAGTCAGTAAATGGAAACTTACATTAGAGCGTACAATCCAAGCATTGACAATTGGAATGTCTTGCAAAAAATGGAGTTTGGTGTGCCAATTGTGACTTTGGGTCAAAGTTGAATAAGTTCCACAAACCTGATTTACACCATCAACACTATACATGTTCCTTTGGTATTAAAAATGAATCCATTTGGTTTTCATTGGTATGAGTATTCTTCATTTTTTCACCTTCTATAACATTGTTGAGGGTTCACTAATAAGTGAGATTGCTTCTATTTGTGTTGATGATAGTAGATCAATTTTTATTTTCTTTCCAAACAACACATAAAATGGTGCTTGAAGAATGCATTCCCTAGTTCAGTCATCTTAAGTCTTAGTTTTGGTATTTTGAGGGCCCACATATTTCTAGAGACATGTCTTTGATCTCTTAGTGTTTCTGTTGCCATTAAACCCAATTCCCTCAGTTCCATAGAAAATGGGACAAAAGTGAATAAATTATCAACTAAGACAACATGGCCCTAGGTTCAGTCATCTTGAGGCTAATTAGGACTTGAGATGATTGAACTAGGGCCCTAGGGCCAGTTTTTGCATTAGGTCCTTTACCTTCTCTACAACTTGAAGATTCAATCCTTTGTTGAAATACCCCTTCTTTTTATGTAGCATACCATTTTTAGAGAGAGCAATGTAGATATTTCTTCCAATGTTTTTAACTATATACAGAAAAATTTCAAAGATACTTTACTATGGTATCTATTAGAGACCACTTTAATTTTGAAATCTCAAAGTGGAGGGATTGGCGTGGTATGCCTTATTGGTTAGAGCTAACCTTTATATTCCATCATACATTCATGAATTATAATCCGCTGGTATAGATTCTATACACGTTCACAATAGATCATTATATACTCAACAAGTTATTTACTTTTTTTTCACTTTATCTTTAGGACCAATTTTGTCATTTGCTATAGATGTATTTGTCAAATGCAAACACCTTGACGTGGTTCCGTATCATAATTCTTGAAATAATGAGGCAATAAAACAAAAGATCATCTTTCAGCTTTAGCATCTAATGTTAAGGACTCTTTTTACACCCATATAAAGTGCGATGGTCAAAAGGCTCTAACCTCATGGTACTCCAAGAGTAATCCATTCATTATGCCCTATAGTATGCCACTGTCTACATCCAATATGATGGAAGCATATTTGTTTGTTTCGGCAATAATCTTGGAGTCTAGAATTCTTCAAATAATGCTATACAACATGGTAATCTTCCATATAGAATCCAAGTTTAGGGCCAATAAAAAAAGAAGCAAGCTAGTTGTATTGTATAGTATTATTCATCCAAAAGTCTAGTCCAAATTCCTTTGATTTTCTATCAAAGATTTTATCCATTGTCCTAATTCCTCTTCTAGAGCAACCAACCTCATCTACTAGTACATCCCTAGGCATTTCAAACTCTTCATTTTTTGGAACAAGTTTAGACTGCTCCCTCCAAATTAGACTATCTCTTACTAGTATCTACGATGTTTTCCTAGCCATGCCAGTGTTGGAAGCCTTTAATTTTTTTGTTTCATATAGTCAATGAAAAACAATGAGTCTGCCTAGTAGAGTCACTACAAACCTTTTCAGTGTTGGTAGTTTTCTAGAGTCATTTTTCAGAATGTTTAGCTCTCTTGCAAGAGGTTTCCTTGTCCAATGCCTTGTGGCACACTCATTGTTAAAGCAACTCAAAAAACCCTCTTCTTTCTTCCCTATCTCTCTCTTGTTGAATACATCTAGCATCCTTCCCTCGCATAATTAAGGGTTCAGTATTGGTGTCAATTTAAAAAAATTAGAGGTGTAGAAGTTGTGTGCAGAGTAGCGCTGCTATGCATTTGATTGCCTTCATCTTCTTCTTTGCTCCATTTTTGCAACACTGTATTTGAATATTTGTTTGTAGCCTTGAAGTTATCATTTCTATTTGAATCCATAGAAAAGTTGTTTCTTTGCAGGCTTTGAAAAATGCCAAGTAGATGAGGACTCCTTTGTCTCAAGCTACACCTTTCACTACTAGTTCAAGTATGTCATTATTTGTTTTGGTTTATTTTCCTCTTGTCTTTTACATTCCATATAGTCCACCCCTTGTGCATACTTCTCGGAGGGGTCACATATCCATACATTTGGATATGATGTGTAATAATGGGGTATTTAATTGGGGGATATTTATGTGTTTTAGATTATTTTTTTCCTCCCTAATTTTAGAGAAAAAACTACCAGCATGTATTTTTTAGCACTCTATTTTTTTTTATACATAGTAGATTTTTGAAAATATTGAAAAAAATATTATAGCAATGGAAAATCAATTCTTGTGGGCAACAAGCAATGTGTACATTTCAAACTAGCCTTTTATACCAATGGATGAAGAATCCATTCCTATTGCTTACTATCTAAACATCCATTGCAATCACCAAAGGTAAGATGGAAACTAGTGGAATAAAAAGCAACATGCACGGATCTGTGAAATGAGATATAAGGTTGTCTAGAACTTTGAAAGATGTACAAACTACAACAAGAAAGACACATTGGACCTCGAAGAACTTGCTGTGACATGGAGCTTGCACATCCATGAATTCTAGACAACAAGACTAAAAGCAAACACACATTTACAAATTCCAGACAACAAGATTGAAAGCAAACACAAGAAATTGAAAGCCAAAAACAATGAACATGGAAGATGTGTTTACAAACACATTAATGAGTAGTGCATGTAAATCAAACATTTATAGTCTCGAACGTCAGGGTTGAGATTATCTAGTAAATTGCTAAGGTAGAGGTTTAAAACTGTGAAACACTACAATTTTACATTACTTACAATAAAATCCATTGAAATGTGCACTTCTAATGACAATGCCCAAAACAAGAAGTATCCGCAGCTGTGCACATAATACTAAAATTGCAGTATAACAAAAAAAAAAAACTTTGGAGGGCAACAGGGCCACAAACTATGGGGATCAATCACAAAATTGGGGATGACTCCAGCCAACCAGTAGAAGGCGTCTCCAAATAGTCTAGCTTCAAATCTTGCAGCATACAACACATTTCATCTAGGTCATTTACAGTGAGGTCACCAATAGGAGCGATGCGCAATCAATTGTTGGACAGGTTATGCTGTAGGACTCAGTTTTTGGTGAAGAAGCTCCGGTGCTCTTCAAATTGGTGTCGTATACGTAGTCTAGGCGTCAATATCCTTAAAAGGCCTTATTTGTTAAATTGAGACAATATGGTTATTTTGAGACTTTGAAAATGAGGGTGTGAAGTTGTTTTGAAGTATTAGTTAATGAATCCAAAGATAAACAAAGCCTTTACTTACAACAATGATAGAAATTACTGAAGACAGCAAGGCAAATGACATAAAACAAGACAGTGGAGTTATAGGAAAATATTGAAACATCAAAAAACATTTTGCTGCTCAAGTACTTGGGAAATAGAAAAGCAAGTGCATTTACATTCAATAAGCTTCTTTAAGATGAATTTCATTTGAATTGAATAAATTATAAACCTTTGAGTTTGTAAAGTCTATGTGATTGTGTAGAAACAAAGAGGCCCACTATACATAAAGCTTTCTACTTTCCTGAATCATTTTCTTCGTATAATATTTACCATGCTATTAATAGTAAACAAAGGTCAGAAGCGTAGAGCTCCAAAAATTTTCTTCATTCACTAAGCATCACTATAGGCTGTACAATTGCCCTTTGTTGCCTCCAACGCTTTCTATTTATGGAGTGCTATGAAGATGTCCTTGCGTCAAGAAGGATAGTGCATCGCTCCTCCAACTTCCACACTTTGAAATCCAGTGTCTTTCCGCTTTGGTTTGCGGGTGCTTCGTTGAACCTCGGAGGTAGAATGTGCTTTAGAACCCTAGGGAGGTAGCCTTGGCAGCAACATATTGATATTGTTTTTGTACGGACTCCCCAATCCAGTTGATTTAGAGTCCAAAGACCGTCGATGATCTCAAAGATACCTCTGCCTGTGGACACTGTCTGTGGATGGCAACCGTCGCGCCTCAACAGACAGTGAAGGACAAGGTCGACTATCCTCAAGTTGAGGCAAACGAGGTGCAGTCAAAGACAAGTACTACGCACTCCTGGAATCGACGTCATGCACAGCCACTGACTCCACACCGCGCACGTGGACAGAAGGTCGGACTGGCGGCGGAGGAGCATCAGCATCCTCAACGCAAGGATGTGCCTGACCTTTGCTAATGTGGAGTTCGAGTCTCCGATTCGTCACAGCTTCCGCACGAGGAGTGGGCAAGAAAAAGCACTCTCAAGTTGAGGATGCCCGTTTCAGAGGGGACAAGGAGCAGACGGGGGTCCGCACCTGTCCTCGACTTGGGGGACTGTCCATGACGCCATCCTCCACTCCTCCCTTGGAGAAGTTAATGGTTGCTAATGCATCGTCCTCTACGGTATGCATCATGTAAAGTCCTGACAAAAGAGATGGTCTAGTGCTCCCTCCTACAGATGCGGATCCAGATGATAGGGACAGCGACTTTTCCGATCCGGAAATGAGGCTACTAGACAGCTTTTGTCGTTTGGTTGACAGCAGTACAGAAAGAGCTCCCACCTGCATGAAGTATAGATATCTAGATGTTTCATACACTATCCTCGACACGAGGATCCACAAGAGACGCATGCCCAAATGTGAATGGCACGAATTGACACAAAGTATACACAGATTTTAAATGGTTAACTTCCAATACAAAATATATATTTACAAATGTATGTACTACAGTCACCATACAATGCAGAGAATGTCATCAAGTCCTAATGCGGGAGACTATAGCGAGACCTAGGTCCTATGTCCGCTCGGCTCTATTACTACATTTATTCCTGGAAGTTTGAAATGGGACCTGAGGTTCCGGGCGGACTCTCTCATCCCTCTCAAAATGTGTTGCACAACGTAGTCCAAAGTGCCCGCAAGATTTGATCCAATCTGACTTCTGTGCACGTAGTCTCATAGATGACTCTGCCCGCAATCCGATTGAAGACGTCGGAGCCATGGCAGAAGGGAACCGAAAAGGAAGTCGTCCTCCCGTTGTACGTGACTCCACATATGGGCGAAAATTGCATTCCACCTCTCATTGCAGAGACTCTTCTCTGGGGAGTCGTCGATGAGAATGGTGTTGTCCGCGGTGAAGGACGCGCCCTCACACGCGAGCATGAACACCCGCTCGGACAAGACTTTCAAAAAGACGGTTTTCTGTTTACGCAACAAGAGCTTCCCTTTACGGGTCTCTATCTTCCTGTAGTGTTCTTGATCTAGGACTTTGAAGGAGGCTTTGTTTCCCTTGAAGAGGAAGTTCGTGATCAATTTCATTGTGGAATGCATCATTGAGGACTACACTACAATTTTATCCGCAACGCGAGACACCTCACGCAGGAATTCCCGCAGATTCTGTTTGGCAAATATCGCCTTCGGTCCAACAATGGTGGGATTTGTGTGGCTTAATACATTGTCTTTGACCCGATTCTGCATTAGATTTTTAGCATACGATTTGGGCTTGCACTGGTAGAGAATGCCATTAAGGTCAAAGACAATGTTCAGCCACCTCCCTCGGTGTTTAGGCACTATTGGCAACACATTCTTTGGCACGATCTCTACATGGCCTTGCAATTCTACATGATCAAAGAAAAACGACAAAGAAATAGAGTTACTTGTTTGAATGCGGAATCAGGTGAGACAGACAACGGATAGGAGCATTGAATTCCACTAATTGAGTGCTTGCTCCCATGAGGAAGTGGTTTCATTGCCATTAGATGGAGCAAGCTTTTAGTGGTTTTGTGCTGAGCAAAAAAACATGGACAAGAGAATACAATTAGATTGCCATGTATGGGATTTAAATACGGTAGGTTTTATTTACAAAGATTATAGAATACATCCAAAAACTAAAGCCACCATATGGGGCTGCAAAAATAGGCCAATCCTATGCTACACTAGTTTACACGGACCACAATCACAGAAGTGTCCATAAGCACCAAACAATCAAGGAGAGCCCTCCTGTCAAGCAAAATAAATACAGTATAAGTGATAATCTCTAGAAGAAGAGAGACGCAGACAAGCAAGAGAACACACTCATGGTCTCATACAAAGTCATACGGATTAGAAAAGTATACCTCAATTGACTCGTGAGGCTGGGAACCCACGACCCCTACCGTTGCCACCTCCTGCAGAATTTTGTCGCCCTCCTCAGAAACATTGTCTCGTAGGGACTCTTCGTCGTCTCCGTAATCTACCTGCTTGTCATCCAGGGAAGCGACAAGAAACGCCTCTTCGACCTTGTGCCTGAAGGTCAAAGGCAGAGCAACCTCCGGAGTCGCTGCTGCTGTCTTTGCAGTAGATGCATGGGGCACCAGAGGCAGAACTGGTTGAGAACCAACAGCCTCAGCATTGTTCTTGACTTGAGGATAACTCCTGGACCCCTGCCTAGATGCCACAGACAAAGCGACGGGCTGAGTCTCCGGCACAAATTCATTGGCCGCTGTAGAAGAGGGAATCTGGACATTTATCATCTGGGGTGCAGGGATCTGAAGGACTTCGGCCTTGTTGACAGGAGTTATTGGTGGACCTAAATCCTGAACTTGAGAATCTGCCAGACTGGTAACGAGATTGCAAACGTCTTACGTCACGCCAGTTGCAGAGGTCGAGGGAATTGCAGGATGCTCCAATTGAATCTGGCTAGGGAGAGGCGCAGACTGGGATAGGGACATGCGGGACTAGCTTTCAAAAAAATCTTAGATCTGTCGCTCAAGCCTGCTGATCTTCTCCTATGCCTCTTGGCTCACGCGGAGAGCTTTTGCAATCCGCTGGGCTTTCTTGTCAAGAATATCTTGCTGTGCTTGCTTCCGGACCCATTTTCTATCCTTGCGCTCCATCTTTGCGAGCCAGTATGCGGTCTGTACTGTACCTGCAAATGGGGGTGGAGCAACCGGATCAACCGGCAATGTGGCAGGAGCAACGTCGCTGACCTAGGATACAAAGGGGGCACCAGTTTGGTCTCTAGGGGGTTGCTTGTCATCACTGCCAGTTTCACTATTGTAATCCAACTCCACCAGGAGTGTCTCATTGTCGACATCACTGAGAATGCAAACGACGTGCTCCACAACTGACTTCATCTTTTGACGCTTTGGTCTTTCGTCCTTCTCATCGGCGGAGGTAGAGACTGTCGATTTGCAACAACATTTTCAACGGGTTTTCCGAGGTGTATCGTGTATTTTTTGCGATTTAGCCTGCCGCAACTGGCCTTGGCGTGAGAGCTCTTTGTACTCCGGATCTAACTTGATATCCTCTCCAGGTATGTTATCATTATGTGTAGTTTCACAACAAACAACCCCTCGTCTGTCCATTTCACCAGACATTGTGCTGGACTCGTCAATGTTAGGGAGTCCTTCTCCCGAGTCCCTATGTTCACGAACTGGGGTAACTTCATTTTCGGAAGAAGGTAGAGAGCGTAGTTCATTCTCCTTAGGTGGTGACACAGATGTCATTACCGGCGCTTCTATATACAGAGGCCTCAAGTATTTCAATGAGCATGGGGAGTTGGCGTGCAAGAAGTCATTCATATCTGGACGATCAGCCAAAAGCGCAAAGTCTTGATGCCTCCTAGTAAGATCCTTGTGGACCAGTCTGTAGAAGTACGCACCAAACATTTGGAGAACATATGAGACAGAAACAAATGTCAGGGAATGACATCCTCAAATCGAAGATGAAGGATCCAGAAGCTAGTCCAATCACGCAAGAGAATTAATAATTAGATGACAATAACAAATGAACTAAAGAAAACTTCAACTGTACTCTAATCCAACACAAGTTATCTTCAAGCCAAAGGAAATATACCTTGGCTGCGATTGTGAACTTCATGCCCGCTTCAATGCCTAGGACGTTTTCTTCAATCACCGCGAAGCACTGGAAGATCTCAAAGTACAATTCCATTCTTAGCTCAGTAGCATACAACCTCCATTTTGCCTCGTTGTTAAACTTTGAGTCAAGGTAGTATAGAACATCTGCAGCTGTGTAAACCGACTTCCATTTGTTGAGCACAAAATCGGCGTGGATGTTGCCTGTTTTGAAGAAGAACAGCATCCGCACATTGGTGTCCACTCTAAGACGGTTGAACACGTTGTCGAGCCGCTCCACCTGACACGGATAATACCAGGACTTGTATGTTTTGTACTCTGGCATATATTCCACGGCGAATTTCCTCGCCACATTGTAGTCCTCTTCGTCTCCAAGGATCCAAAGCCAAATACTAGCTTCAGTTGCAATTGGCTCAAGCTGGGTGACGAGAAAGTCCCAAAATGACTGAAGACTTGGCACACCTTCTACAATGGCGAGCCTATCCAACTTTTGGACGTCAAGGACAGCGAGGTTCAGAGGCCTACTCTGATACTTGTAGTGCACACTTGTTACAAGTGCCCTCTTCTTGGCATCCAACCCTTTGAACTCCACACCGCCGGTACTCTTTTTAGGTTGGCACTTCAACTTCATGAACCTTTGGAACAGAGGCACTTCGTCAGAAAACTTCTCTCCGAGGTCTTTGGCGCGCTTCAGCTTCGCGTCGTTTGTGAGCCACTTACTGAAAAACAAGGGCTTCGGATGGGAGATAAGAAAATCCCATGTCAAGGAAGTAAAATGATGCCTTTTCTTCCAAGACCTCCACATATCAAGGTTGGTGTCATTGAGGGCATCTCTCAGCTTTAGACTGAGCTTGACGGCCATCAACTCCTTGTGTACAATTCTTTTCTTCTTCTGACGCTCTATCCAATTGAGTGTAGTCTGGTTGTCCAACACTAGATATTTCATTTTTCCCACGGACACCTTCGGATAGCTCAGTGCCCACTCTGAAGTCTCATTCAAAAGGTGCTGTGCAAACACCTTCAAATCATTGTCCATGAAATGCCCTAAATGCTTAAGGAATTCTCTCTTCAAGCAAAGCGACATGTGACCAAAGTCCTTCAAGTCCCGGAAGAGTTTCTCAGAGTATGGTTCAATGTTCTTGCTGCAGGAATACTTGGTAAGGAAGTCCTTCCACAAATTCCAAACATTGTCCTAGAGCATGATGATTTTGATCTCGCTCTTCAAATCACCTGACAATTTGATATTCTACCCCTCCTTCTCAGGATTAATGTTTTGGAATCGACTGACCACCGCATGAGAAAACCTCTGGAACAAGCAAAGCGGGGATTAGTCCTTGTCAATAGACATTATTAACATAACTTCGACTCAAGGGTAACCAATACACTAAACAGTACGAGCGGGATAACGTACTACTAAAACATGAAATAATGCCATTTAGAACAAGGACTACGAGCTTCAAGTCGAAGATAACGGAACATTGGATAAGACTTAAATAAAAATGGAGGCCTTTGCAGAAGAAGGACCATTACCTTTGAATCGAAGGTAATGGAAAGGCCAAGATACTTATTGCATATTGTCCCTTACTAAGAACAGAGGCATTCCTTCGCAAAACAGGATCTTCAGGAACAATCGTGGGTTGCAGGTAGTTAATCCATATATTCCTACAACTAACAATCTGATTACCCCAAGTCGGTTGTGCATGATCAAAGTGATTGGTCGAGTTGTAAAATTGCGATATTGAAAACAGCTTCGCGGGATTGAGGGTCCATACAATGTAGGCTTCCCAATTTTGCAACTCGACTCAATGTTCTGGACCGCACTTCTTTGTCTAGAGGTCCTTCAAGGCCTGGACGCTGTGTTGCCCATTTATAATCATGAAGTTGTTGTCCTTGATCTCTTCCCACTTCTCGAGCTTCTATGACAGCAACCTACCCCGGGAGTCCGTTGGGGTCAAACAAAGTCTCTGGCGCTCTCTGATATGGCCAATTGCTTTCAGGAGGTTCTTTGCCCCATCTAATATATTTTGTTGGATGCCGCAAATGACATATTCATCTCTAGCCTGTATGCATTTGTTGATGGACACGAGGATTGGTTCCTGTCCAAACAAGTAGCAGGGCCCATTTTCAGCCCAGAAGGTCCTCTGCTTGAGAGCAAACGTGTCAGTTGCATCAAGAGGGGTTTTAGAAGCCGTTGTGGTTGCGACATTCATTAATGCAAAACCAAAACTTCCAATATGAGCTTTCTTTTGGCGCTTAGGTTTGGAAGCCACTACCTCTCTTGACTGGGTTGCTTGGCGCCTTTGAGTCTCAGACGAGACTTGACTTGGTCCGATTGCTCCACTTCCAAACACAAGAGCCGTGGATCCACTTAGTACTTCCTGAGGAGGTCCCCTCTGCTTCCTTTTTTTCTGCTATCCTACTCTGGGTTGGGGTTTCACAACCTTTCAAGTATGGCGTTCCAGTGATTGCCAGATTTTCATCAACCTTTGGCAGTTAACTTGTGCGGTGCCATCAACCCATGCACTATAAGAAACCCGCGTTTTAGGTGACGTTAGCATAACCTAAGCAAACGCATTTTTGTGGACGCAAAATAAAACAACTTGTGTTTTTATGTCAATAACAATGTTCAATGTAACATTTGGATGTTACATTAAACATTGTTATTGACATAAAAACACAAGTTGTTTTATTTTGCGTCCACAAAAATGCGTCTGCTTAGGTTATGCTAACGTCACCTAAAACGCGGGTTTCTTATAGTGATGGAAGGTACTTGGTAGCTGTGAAGGTATTGATGAGGTGTTGAAACTGAGACACTTCAAGAGAAAATTGAAGTTTTTGCATGTCGAACCTTCCCCGTGGATCGTTGACGTCCATTACAATTGAGTGAGAGTGATTACCGTCGCTACCATTCTCCAGAGCTTCTTATAGGACAATCACGACATAGTTATTGCGGACGGCTTCGATAACTGACACCTTCTCTTGAGGATGCAACGGCAGAAAGTTAGGTTGATCCTTAATGCGATAGCAAAGGTGCACATAGTCTTGAAATTGATCTAAGCCGAACGTCCATGCGGCAACATGCTGCTTGAACTGCCAGAGCTTTCTGTAGGAGTTTGGTATTTCTCTTATAAATGGGACGTCACCAAAGGGGTTCTTGAAAGGCTCAATACACGGTAGGGTAGTAGAGTAGTCATAATCGTCGTTGCCCTCCATCTTGGTTTACCTTCCAGGGCTGCATTAGATGTTATGTTGGTCAAATTTGTCCTAGACACATAGCCGGAGCTCATGTATCCTCAACATGAGGATAAATCATTATCTCTACAAACTGTTAAGGTAGTAAACTATTTTGATAGGGTGGATTCTAATTCAGAGTGCAGGACGAAGATTCTCTGAGAATGAAGTCTACGGACTTCTAGATTAGATTCAAGTCGCAGATAAGTTCAAATATTTTGCAACCAACAATAAGGTACCAATATTACTCTACAGTTCAACAAAAGGGTAATTACCATAGAGCAGAATGAAATGACCTAGCTAAGGCGATTATTTTCTAGAGCTTCAGATAACATCTTCGAGACAAAGATAATTCATCTCTAATCCTAGCTAATGCGCTTAATTTTTGGAGCTTTAGAAATTACCGTCGAGTCGAAGGTAATCCGACTCTAGTCCTAGCAAACTCGCTCAATTGCTAAAGCTTCAGATATCATCTTTGAGACGAAGTTAATTTAACTCTAGTCCTAGCTGATGTGCTTAATTTTGGGAGCTTTAGAAATTACCTTTGAGTAAAAGGTAATCTATTTCTAGTCCTAGTTGATGTGATTAATTTCTGGAGCTTCAAAACTTACCTTCGAGACGAAGGTAATCTATCTCTAATTCTAGCTGATGTGCTCAATTCTGGAGCTTTAGAAATTACCTTCGAGTTGAAGCTAATCTATCTCTAGTCCTAGCTAACTCGCTGACTTGCTAAAGCTTCAAATATCATCTTCAAGTCGAAGATAATTTAAGTCTAGACCAAGCTAATGCGTTGAATATCTGGAGCTGTAGAAATTACCTTTGAGTCGAAGCTAATCCGACTGTAGTCCTAGGTCATATTCTTTTTTTGTGGAGCTTCATAAATTTTGGGTAGATACCCTAATGATGCTTTGCTTATATTTCATGAAATTAAGGTGGAAACCCTAAGGACATTAGCTTCGAGTCAAAGCTTATCTAACTGTAGTAGCGGCTAATGCTCTTCCTTTCTATAGTTTAATAAATTTTGGGTAGAAATCCTAATCTAGCTTTCAGTAAATTTAATAAAACTGTGATGGAAATCCTAATGCAATTAAATAGTTTGGTTAATTTTCTTACCTCAGACAGTATCTTTGAGCAGGTTCCGCTGTGTCCAAGTGTAAACCCTAAACTGCAGATTACACATGAAAATAAGGGACAACATTGTAAGCTATATGTAAATCAAAACAACTTGATTTCAACCCTAAATCTTGCAAACCATTCACTACAAACCAAATATGCATAGTCATAGTAGATTTGAATTCAAGCTTTGAACCCTAAACCCTAATCCCAGCTTCTATCTATACTTTCAGTCCCGGCTTCCAATCCCAGCTTGAAATTGCAATTCCACGCAGCAAAGAAAGAAAGGAAAATTCCAATTTCCAATCTTAGCTTCCAATACCAGCTTTAAATTGCAAAATCAAATAGCAGAGCAAGCAAATTGGCAAAAATAAGAAAACTACAAGCAAAGCAAAGCAAGGAAGGAAGCAAAACAAACTAGAATTCAATGTAGTGTACACTTGCTAAACTCAAAATTCTTGCAAAACACATGTCCACAATATTACAATCTCGCAGGATCTCAACTTCTGCCCATAGCTTCAACACCTCTTGTACACACCACTTCAACGATGAAGCCTAAACCTGAAATGCACTCACCGCTCTAGCTCCACAGGAACCCTAAACCTCAAATGCTCTAAAAAATCCGCAATTCGCATTTGTGAGCGGTGGCTTTTGAGAGACCTAAAACCCCAACAACATTGGTTTCGGTCGTCCTCCCGTTGTGCAACAATGTCAACTTCAAATGTGCTCAAAGAATGCGGACACTAAACCCTCAAATGCGCTCACAAGTACACTCTCAAATGCACTCACCAATCCGCTCCTAAAATTGCTCACTGCTTTGCTTCCACAAGAAGAAGCACCACGGCGAGGAGAGTGCTCCGCTCCCACAAGAAGAAGCACTGCAACAAGGAGAGAGAGACGACACGACGGAACCACGGAGCGATAAGAGTGTAAGGATTTAGGTGGCGCAGCAAGGGGAAAGAGACGACCAGCCATATCCAATCCAAGCCGCAAAAGCCAGGTTCGGCAACTCGAACCTGTTACCGAACCTATGGCCCAAACCTCCGGATCCGAATTAGAGGGTGCCAAACCCCAGATTCGGCAACAAAGTCCTTTTTCAAGTGCTCCCGCCCACATTTTTTTTTTTTTTTTTTTTTGAACAAATGGGGAGATGCCCATTGACTAGCAGTTGGAGCTTGCTATGCTATGCATTCTTCATTAGAATTTTATTAGAATTTGTATGTATTAGACAAAATACAAAATAAAAGTTTCAAATTACTACAATCTTTGTATAATTTTGTTTATAAATAAGCATATATTGAAATGTACAACAGAAATTGTAGTAAATTTTGTTTGAAGATTTGCAACAATTTTGGATTTCAATCACTTCATGAACAATTTGGAAATTAAAAAGAGGAATTTGTAAATTTCAAACACTTCATGAACAACTTTATTTTTGTGAAATCCAAAATCGCTGCAAGCAGAATAAATTTCTCAAATCATTTAGTAGTAGCAATAGAATTTGAAATCATAAAAGTTGTAACAATGATATTACAGAGGTGATTGGAAACTACTACTCTATTTTTGTAATATGACATTGTGTGATAATACTATTTTTATGTATGTAGGATTGACAATATTTATACAAAATATTAAATTATTTATTTCAATGACTCATTGAAATCATTATCATGCATTCTATTCAAATATATCAAAAATTTACTATTACAAAACAATGAAATTAAATATTTCAAAGACTCATTGAAATTACTATCATTGAAAGTGGACCAAAAGAGGTGAATTACATATTTTCAAAGTATTGTTGTTAATACCAAACCTACACATATTATTTAAGACAAATATGCACACACTTAGTAATCATTTACAATTTTGGTGTTCTTTGAATATAAATATCAAGACTTCATGTAGGCAAAGTAACCCAAATTTCAAATTCTTTCAAGCCATTGCAATGTTCCAGACTTGATCTACAGCTTCATACACTCAAACATTTGCCTATATACTAAAAAACACCAAATTGAACCACATGATTAAAAAAACACAAAACAATAACTATCTCTGCAAAACTATTCATACCACTTTCAACAAAATCTTATTTGCATACAAAGCTAAAGAAATTAAGCTAAGAATTTGGAGTGTCCATATATCTAAAATAATTAGATGTATTTCCAACTTCTACGTATTTCTTTTTGCGTTTGCATCCATCCAAATCCATGAGTTTGGAGATGCGAGGTGCATAAAGTACAGGTCATGGGGGATCCAATTTTCTTTTCATTCACGTAACACACGAAGGTAATGAAGCTACAAATTTAAGGCACTCGTAAATCACAAATGTTTAGTTGTTTTCTAACTTCTACGTATTTATTTTGACGTTTGCATCCATCCAATTCCATGAGTTTGGGGATGCGAGGTGCATAAAGTACAGGTCATGGTGGATTCAATTTTTTTTTCATTCACGTAGCACACAAAGGTAATTAAGCCACAGATTTAAGGCACTTGTAAATCACAAATGTTTAGTTGTTTTCCAACTTCTACGTATTTTTTTTGATGTTTGCATCCTGATGCGAGTTCCATAACATACAAGTCATGGTTGATTTAGTTTACTTTTGTTCAAGTAGCACACGACCAAAATTGGGCCACAAATTTAAAGCACTGGCATTCGATAAGTATTTAGGTGTCTTCCAACTTCAATGTATTTTCTGGAATATTTGCCACAGCATAGCCATACCATTTGATTGGGGGCGTTGTTTTTTTCTACCGATTTGGTGCCAAAGTGCACCAAAACTCTTTTGCCTGGTACCAAGGCTCTAGAAAATAATCAAAGAAAGAAGACCATATATAGCCAAAGTGGATCCATTTTTTGAAATAATTTGGATGAAGCTACCAACTTTAAATGAAATTTGTCTAAATTTGTATATAAAGAGAAAGTTCTATCCATTCTACAAATGAATACTAATTATTTTTCGCAACATCATTTTTTTGTTTGCCGCCACTTCACCACTTTCCAAAAACCAAAAAAAACCCGAACCTCCCATCCCCCAAACTTATACAATCCCTTCGCTGACCCTAAACTCTAAACCCTAAACCCTAAACCCTCCTTTTTTTTATGGACATGTAACAAAATATGGGAGAAATTTTTTTAGCATAAGTTTAGATAAGATCGCTAACTTATGCAAAAAGGAAAAAGAGTAGGAAAAAGGAAAGAAAATGCAAGTCACTGTCATCAATAAAAGGATAATTAATTTTCTTTATAGATAATGCAAAAATGAGTTATGGTACCACGGTTATGCGTACTATACTATATTATGACAAAGGAAGGGTTATGCATGTGTTTTTCTAGTCCCTTTTAATTTTTGTCCCATCCACCCACCCACTAAGCTCTTATTATGTATGTTAGTTAGAGAGTTTGAGGGTGCTTAATTACGACAGTTATGATTAAATTAAGCAAAGTACCAATCTAATTCAAACGGGAATTATTAACCCACTAAGTAGTTAACATTAGTAACTGACTTGGTTAAAACTTCAGTATATGGCTTTGTACTGCCGATTGAGTTATTGGGAGCTGTGCCCAGTCGAGTCATCAGACTTGAGATTAGATCATGCATGCTCAGTCTTCCGATTGATTGAATGTATAAAGCTCGAACCTTGCAGAGCATGAACGCACTGGAGGCGATCAAGTTTTTTGATACTCGTGCTTGGGCTTTTGAATCCAACTTCGTTGCGGGAACATGGCTGCATTACAGGTCCAAGATTTCTTGTTTGTCATAAATCAATTTTTTGCAATTACTTGTGTGATACTAAAGCTCTGCTGTTTGGATTTATAGTATTTGTAATTGCAATAACAAGCTGCAAGTAGACTTAAGACACCTTGTCTACGAACTAACTTCACATTGTTATGTTGTGTTTCTTCATGGGGATAGGTGAGGTCCACTGCTTCAAAGACTATTTAGCCATTCAGAAGCTTCCAACGATTGCAACAACTGCCTGGGGGAAATGCAATTCTTGTTTATATGAGATCTTATGATTAGACAGGAATTGACTTAGACATGAGATAGAGCATTATGTTAAACAAACAAATACTTTGATGAGCTTAGAACTTGCCATGAACTAGTTAGGCAAGATGTTCTAAATGACAATATTGCTTTGATAAAGATAAGTGGGAGGTTTTGAAACTGCCTACATGATGGAAGTGATTTGTATCTTGTATGCTACATTAAGCTAGATATTTGCATATTCTGGATTGTAAGAAAATGATAGGAATAGCCCTGGGAAGGGATGTCCCACCCACCCTCCCAGGGGTCCCCTAAATCTAGAGTTATTGACGTTTTTATATTTTTTAATTTTCTACATTGTGAGCGTAGTTAATATTCCAGACCGGCGGAAGCTTGATATTGGGACTAGTTAGTGGAGACAGCACATTTGGTCCCCACTTGACAAAAAGTCCCCCTAAATCTGAGGGAATACTACAGTTTTGGCAGGAAAAGTTTTTGGGAATGGTGCGCATGGACTAGCAATTCAAATGATTCTGAGTTTTTGACTTTGGGCGCCAGTTTTCTTCCCACCCCTGCTTTGACGGAAGATTTCTTGTTTGTCAACCGGAACCTCAGGTTCAGCCATCGGCTTCGAAGGTTAGAATCGCCACTTCATTCTCCCGCTCGCCCATTCACCCGCCCACCTTCCGCGAGATTGTCTTCTTGAATGTTTGCTTTTTTCTGGAGTTGCTCGAGCTTTGCACGCTTCCGCCATCCTTCACTATAATCCTCCGCTTTGTTTTTTTTTGTTGAGGACTTTATTTGTGTCCTTGCAATCCCTGGCGTGCGTGGAAACTTGCATGGAGTGAAGGCTGTTCATTTAGGTATGTTTCCTCTAAGCATTCTTCCGCTTCATTGTTTTCCGTAGCATGTGTTCTTTGCCTCACTTCCCCTACTCATTACTGTGTTTATCAATGCGTCCACAAGTAAGCAGAACAGTGAAAAGTGGACGGTCTTTGAATGAACAAACTGTTTTGCTGGTCTTGTTTTGCATAGTTGCTTACGGAGTTGTGATGGCGTCGCAATTTCTGGAACATCCCCCGATAAAGGTGCCATAAATTCCGGAACTTATCTTTGTGTCAAAGTTATTTCCTAATTTGGAAGGAGTGCTTCAGAATTTGTCTTTGAGTCGAAGGTAGTTCGGCAATCGTGTTAATGCTTCAGAAATTGTATTTAGTGTATAAGACAATTATGCATTCCAATTGACAAATTTAGGATTTATCTTTGTGCCAAAGATAAATACGTGTTAGCTATACAGGTTCTTTATTAATCTGCGTGTCAAAGATAACTACGCATTAGGAAGGTTGTTTCAGGGTTTGTCCAAGTGTTGAAGAT
Organism: Neckera pumila; assembly: GCA_963969595.1. Lineage (NCBI taxonomy): Eukaryota > Viridiplantae > Streptophyta > Bryopsida > Hypnales > Neckeraceae > Neckera > Neckera pumila. The sequence continues at coordinate 8,332,833 of OZ018418.1, forward strand.
AATTACATATTGTCGAGACTACTTCTGTATTTATCTTTGTGTCAAAGGTAATTGCACAATAGGAAGACTACTTCTGGGATTATCTTCGTGTCAAAGGTAATTACGCATTAGGATGTCTACTTTAGGGATTATCTTTGTGCTGAAGGTAATTACATCTTATCTAGAATTCTTCTTGATTTATCTTTGTGTCGAAGGTAAATACGCGTTAGCCAGACTGTTTCTGGGTTTATCATAGTGTGTAAGGTAATCACATATTATCATAACTGCTTCTTGATTTATCTTTGTGTTGAAGGTAAATACGCGTTAACCAGACTGTTCCAGTGTTTATCTTGGTGTCGATGTTAATCTAGCATTAGCAGGACTATTTCTGGATTTATCTTTGTGTCAAAAAAAATTGCACATTACCAGGACTTTTTCTAGATTTTGTACTTGTCGATGATAATTCCACGTGAGTAAGACTGTTTTTGGGTTTATCTTCTTGTCGAGGATAATTACGCATGAGCAAGAGTGCTTAGGATTTACCTTTGTGTCGAAGCTAAAATTGTAATACTGTCCAGATTCTTTTTGACATTTTCTTAGACAATGTGATTGGAGGAAGAATAGTGTAAAGAATGTATTCAAAGATATTTGTAGATTATTTTGGAATCGGATTTTTATAAATGTTTCGGAAAATATCAATTGTACTCTTCAATATTTGACATGGATAATGGATTTGGTTGTTGTTGGTTGTTGTTTTTCCTCGGCTTGATTTTAATTATATTGAGAACAGTTTGATATTTTCCAAGAACTTGCCATTGTTTTTTTACGTTATTCTCCTAATAGCATTTACTTTATCTTATGCAAAATTGATATAATCGGTCTTTACCTTTGGCTCGGGAGTAATATTTTGCCTTCTTCTGGACTGAGTGATTGTCGCAATTTTGTGGCATATATTCTAAATTCTGGACCTCTTGGCTTGATGATTCTTTGCTGCATGTATTTGGCGTTGGATTAGCTTTGCGTCTAAGGTAATTTTGTCATCATGTTTTGGGTATCTGGTAGGTATTGGCTTTTTTGGATTGTTTAATAGGCTTGTGGAATGTCTTATTGTTTTAAAGTTTGTTATAATGTTTATTAAGGAATTGAGAGTGTTGGATGTTGTGTTTTGTGTTGTTAAACATATATATTTTTCAGGTAGGATAGTACTATGTTATCACTGAAATTTGTGTCCTAGTAATCTCATATTCTTTTAATAAAATGTATGGTGTCATTTTTTGTGTTTGCCTTTGTATCAAACTTAATTTATAGGATTTCTTATTTTTGTACTAGTAGTTCACATATCAAACTGTGAGGTGATATTTGTACACCTGTATGGGTTGTTTAGAGTAATTGTTGTCGTCTGCCGTAATGTCTATGGTAATTTGCTTAAGCAGGCAGAATATTTCTGCCGGAACTTGCCATTAATTGTCTCTTGTATCTGTAGGATGGATATCCATGAGTCGGGCAAGTTTGCGATTCTGATACCAATTTTACCAGAAGGTGTTGCACCTTGCGACGGTATCGCTTGTTCCTCTTGGGTAAGAAGTTTTGTTCCCTTGAGGAATGAAGTTGGGGATGACGTTGCAAAAGGAATTTGCCAAAGTGTTGATGCTGACCTTGTCATCAACATGGATGGGAAGCCGCTTGGTGATGATCAAATTGCCGTTCAAATTGCAGAGTCTTTATGCAAGGCAGAAGTCCCATCAGCTTGGATGTGGTCGGCTCACTCATGGCACATTAAACAAGTGTTTTTGGAGAATCTAAGTTTATATGACCACGAGTAGATTCACATATACAACGTGGGCATGAGTGCATTGAACTGCCGCATTTGTACTGGGGTGCGTTCTTACGAAAGTTCTCGTGAGAGGTTTGGATTGGCCGTTCCTCCCAAAAAAGAATCCCTTTTTACTACTGAAGCTATCCTTCAAGTGTCTACAATGACATGTTGCAAAAGGAATTGTGTCCAGCCTTTTCTGCGTGGAGAAATTTGTTCCATACGTATCCAACTCCATGTGATTGATGTGGGAGCACGCAATGTCATTATTTAGAAATCCGGATTAGTTTAGGATCAATTCCGTAAATATTTTTGAAATTTTGGAGTAGTGGGACCGTGAACCGGAACTTTTAGTAGAAACTAGGTAGCCGGAAAGTTCCGGCTCACAAAAACTTATAGAAGGAGTAAGGGACGAACTTTTACCGGATCTGGAAACCGGAAGGTAATCCGGATTAGTTTAGGATCAATTCCGTAAATATTTTTGAAATTTTGGAGTAGTGGGACCGTGAACCGGAACTTTTAGTAGAAACTAGGTAGCCGGAAAGTTCCGGCTCACAAAAACTTATAGAAGGAGTAAGGGACGAACTTTTACCGGATCCGGAAACCGGAAGGTAATCCGGATTAGTTTAGGATCAATTCCGTAAATATTTTCGAAATTTTGGAGTATTGGGACCGTAAACCGGAACTTTTAGTAGAAACTAGGTAGCCGGAAAGTTCCGGCTCACAAAAACTTGTAGAAGGAGTAAGGGACGGACTTTTACCGGATCCGGAAACCGGAAGGAAATCTGGATTTCGGCAAACCTACGAACTAGGGGTCCGGCCTACGGAAAGTAGGGACCCGTTTGAAAAAGGCGGCGCATTAAATGACCGGACCAACGGGTGTCGGTCACTGGCCGGGTACTTAAGCGGATTATCTTCTCATTCTTCTCCCTCTTTCTTCCGCTCGAGGAGGTGTGTGCTTGCAGGTTTGGAGCGCGTTTTCTCTTAGAAGAGTGAAAGAGTGGTGAGTTAGGCCGGATAGGGAGAGAAGGAAAGGAGGGTGCCGATTGCACCGGATTAGAGTTCAATGGCGGAAACGTCAGCGCAGGGACAGAAGACAGTTCCGTCTGTCAAATTCTTATATCCGATCATTCCATTTGATCCCGGTGAACGTTTAGAGTTAGAGGGAGATCTGTCCACACTAGGGTGTATAGGGTTCATCCGGAAACCCTGGACGGTGAGGAGCGAGGACTTTCTTCGGGAGTTAGTTTTTGGGGCGCCGAACTAGTTCGAGCCGACGCCAAGGGGGCGGTTATCGTCCTGGACGGAAGGGATGTGGGCGGAAACTTACGGGTTGACGTAGTCCGGATCCAGAAGTGCAACCCGGACGGATAAGTTTCATGAAGGAAAGTTCAAGAAGCCACCGCACCATAAGGAGGGCTTCTCCGTTAGTGACTGTAGCAATGAGCGTCATAGGAGGTTACTGAATTTCCTGATTCCCATAGTATATCCGGAAAAACCAACAAGAGTTACGGTCACAGTCGCGAATACGATTTTCAGAGTACTAGAAGGCCGGGTTGTGAATTGGGCAGGCCTAATTCACCAGAAGGTCAAGAAGATGGTGATGGCGGTCGAGAAGGCCAAGTAGAGTCCAGTTAGTACGTACTTGTTCCATCTGTATCATTATTATGATTACATGACCCCGCCGGAACAAGTTGCGTATGAGACCGGAATGCAAATCCTGAAATACGAATTCACGGAGGAGTTGAAGCCGACGGGAGAAGCGACCGAAGAAGAAGAAGAAGAGGAGGAGCAGCCGGAACCGAAGCCGCTGGAGAAGAAGAAGCGGCATAAGTTGACCAATCCGGACTCACGAAGAGCGAGTATGGACATGCCGGAATCGAATCCGGCCCTGACCCAGCCGTCGTTGGAGTATACCGATGTCTCCGACTTCTATGATGCCGGAGCCCGATGGATGGCACAGTGCCGGAAGATGCACGCTGAGATGGCAGGGGTGATCACGGGCGTTGCCAACGAATTGAACGTGGAGACGGATCAGGTCTTCAACGAAATCCGGGAGAGGCCTGATCCGGCACTACTCCAAGAAAAGGACAAGGAGATCGCACTGCTGAAGGCAGAACGGGATAACTACAAGAACAAGTTTTATTGGATGGAGGGATAGTCGATCTCAGTCCAGAAGAAGGAGACGGATGCCCTGAAGCTTGTCCGGGATTTGAAGGGGTTGGTAGAACAACCGGAACATTTGATCATCCGGTCCGCGCTCTTCACAAAGAAACTAGATACCGACGACATCGTCACCGGATCTCGAGTGTTGCAAGTCCTGGTCGATTACGAGGCTAAGATGAAGACCGTTTTGGACGAGATGCGGCAGCTGCTGAGACCTCTGGATGTGACCAAGGACAAGTTCGGGCCACTTCCGGATATCTTCATGGAGTCGCCGGTCAAGTACGGAGCCGGAACTTTCGGAACAAAAGAAGACCCGGGCTTGAAGTCTCTCTTCAAGCTGCCTCAGGTACCTTCCTCGGGTCAATTCCAGAAGTGGGGAACAGTGAGTACTTTTAGTCCTTCCTCACAGTCTCCAGCGGGATCCGGAAAGACAAGGGCAGAGATTGCCAATCCGGAGGGACCTCTTAGAAGGTATGGGAACAATAAATCCGGCAAGGGAGCATCCGGAGAAATTCCCCCACATGGCGGAACCATCACCAGCACGGGGGACACAGTTGATCGATTTGGGAGATCCGGCTCTAGAGGCAAGACCAAAACTCAAGCCGGAAACTCGGAAGAACACGAAGACGGAAATAGTGGAGGTCGAATTCTCGGATCCGGAAGAAGAATTGGAGATGGTAGAACCTGGGAAGCAACTCAAACTCCGGAAGTCGGAGAAGCGGAAGCCGGATGGTAAGAAGCCAGCGAAGCAAGAGATCGAAGACTCTGAATCCGGTGAGTTTGAATCCGCTACTGAGTTTGAGGAGGATACGGATGAGAGGAGACGTCTCCTGCGACCCGGCAGAATCCGCCTCGAGCTGCCAAAATGACGCCAGCCAAGGGTTCCAGTAAATTGACAACCAAGCAGGGAGCCGGGAGTTCAAAGAAGTCTCGGATGACCAAGTAGTTCAAAGGGGATTACTTGTGGAGATGGATTAGAATTTAGTTAGTTAGATCCGGAACCGGAATCCTAGCGTGGGCTCGGGTTCTGGAAGTTTAGGGATAAGGACTTTCCGGTTAAATCGAGATTTCCTTGGTGTGTGTGTGAGGTTGCCCTAGTTTTTGGGCTGCCCTTTGTTGTTTTTAGGGTGTTGACTTTGGTTTTGATTTGGGTTTTTAAGGGCGGGCAAGTTAGTTGCCCCTCATTCCATCCTAGTTGATATTCATTTGTATTTCATTCCCTTTTCAAAATCTAAGCCCTCGGGTATGCAGTTTGGCTTTATCAGTGTATCCGGATTGTGTTGCCTTGTGGTCTGGGTGTTGGAAGGAAAGGACGGGTGAGGAGGAATCCGGATTTAGGAGAATATGGTCTAAGTCGAGAGTGTGCTATTGTAATGTTGTTGGATTGTTGACTTAGGAGCTGCGCACTGTGTCTTTAAATTACTACTAGAGTAGTCCGGATCTGAGTAGCGGGGAAGCGAGTTCGGTTGTCAAGCCGTGCGGAGGTAAGCGCCCGCCCAAGGAAGTTCCCACATGTCTGGAAGATCTGCCAACCTTAGAATTCATCCAACCTCTAGAAAGATCACACCCCCTTATACTTAACTCTGAGATCTGTCGTTGTAGTTAGGGAGAGTGAAGTACTCCTGAGTGACCTGCTTTCCGGATTTACCATCCGGTTTAGCTGTGAGGATCCGGATCTTCTCGTCTTGCTACAACCTTTTGAGTACTTGGGTGTTTTTATTTGTGTTTGTTAGAATTGTAGGAGAACAACGAGTGGTGAGTCCCTACCCCTCTACAAGACCAATAGTGGACCCTCTGATGGTAAAATAGAGGTATAGAAAACCGGATTGGGAACAAAGACGTAAACCAGATTCCGGATAGTTTATGATCCAGATTGTGAAGGAAGCCGGAAAGAGAGAAAGTAAGTGAGAAGAAAAGAAAGATAGAAAAGCCGGATAGGTAGAACATACTACATAGAATCCGGAAATTCCCTGGGACGATATTTCGTGTTATCTTGGCACATTTTTGTGTTAAGGATACTTACGCCTAGATTGCGCGTACGACAATTGATGTTGTATATGCTTGCAAGAAATGTCTTCTTGAAGTGCATAGACAAATGCACAAAGACAATGCGGGCAAAGAGTGGGTGACTTTGAAGAAGATTGAAGTGTGTCCTGCTGCTTAGTGGATTATACACGGGATTTTGAAAGCTACCTTTTACAAGTACAAGCATATGGCCAAATTTGGGAAGCAAGAAAATACACATGGGACCTTGGGCTCCAAAGAACCCTGTACACATACTCTACAAGCTACCACCACACTTTGATGTGAGCTTGGAAGTGAAGCCAACCAAATGCCAGACAAATTGAGGACAGTTCTACCCGAGGAGAAGGTCCCTGCAGAAGTATTGCCATCCGCATTTCTTTGGAGTGACCAATTACCAAAAATCAATGAGGCCAATGCGATGTTGAATTTACCATCTATTTCATCAAGCGGCTTGAGCAATATCCGGCGTGCTTCGTTTCCTGAATATGCTACTCAGGCTTGTGGAGATTTGTTTGCAAGGTGTGGTCTTTGTGACAGGTATAGGCAGCTAAGAAGCGCATGTACGCCTCTTTTTAGTGCGCAGGGCAAATGGGGCAAGGTTTTCACTACTCATCTTGCGGGGCAAAAAGCCCATAAGGAATTCTATTATTCAAAAAAGTATGTTTCCGAGAAGTACACTAAGAAGATGCTTACCATCATTCATGATAAAATGGATCTCTCTAAGACTGCTTCTCTGCACATCTCTCACAAGACCAAGGCGACAAACTCTTTCATGAAGATGCCTGTTGTTGTTACTAGCATAATTGCTCATGGTCATGGTGATGTTTGGTATGCGCATTACAACTTAGACATTCTCCCGACAGACTCTAACCACACTATAGAATCTATTGTGAGGTTATTGTATGATCTTGAAGGAGAGCCTAAGAATTTGTTGTGTAAATTGCCTGCTATTAAGGAGGGGCAATTTACATTAACGAAGGCGGTACTGCAGGGCTCGGAAATGTGCTTGGACTCCCTCCTTCCTCCTCCACCAGAACCGATCCCCGCCCAACCTTTGCCACCTATATTGACTCTGCAGCTTGACAATGCATCAGGGGACAACAAAAACCGATGGGTTTTTGCTTGATGCTCTCTCCTTGTTTTCAAAGGAATTTTTCGGGAGATATATATCAACTTCCTCATTGTTGGACACACTCATGAAGATATTGATGCCCTTTTTGGTCAATGGAGCACTATGTTGAAGACGAATAGCTACCAAACTATTCCAAGGCTTATGAAATCCTTCATGGACTGTAAACCCACCCTATCATTCCTCACTTCATTGAGGAAGTTCCTGATTTCAAGCGTTTTGTGCAAGGGTATTTGGGCGCAGGTGGGGACTTCCTAGAAGGTCATTTAAAGGCCCAGCAGTTCAAATTTCACATGGATTCCAATGGATGGCCGTTGATGGAGTATAAGCATCTTTGTACAAACAAGAAATGGCTGCTAGAGGATGGCAAAGAGATTTGGTTGTAGTTTGAGACTGTAGATGACTGTCTCAAAGTGCCTATCAGTAGTCCACGACCTTTGATTCCACAGCAAATGAAATCCTTTGATGATATCAAGAAAGGTTTGTCTGGTTTCATTGCACATTGGAGCAGTATGGCGGACGATGACCAATTGGGAGAGTTTAGGAGGAAGAATGAGCCTATACTAAGTTATTGGAAAGGTGTGAGAGCTGCTCTAGATGTACTTTTGCAGGCCAGCAAGACATTGAAGGGTGGATTTTGGCCGGCTTCAGAGATCATTATTGAACCGGAAGACAATGGACAAAAACAGCAGAGTAGGTGAAGAGTTTGTAGAGGATCCGCCCTTCATTGGATGAAGAAAAAATTGTCCCCAAGATTTGTTTCATGTTAACTGTGATGTATTTGTCGGTTATTTTGTCGTCGTGCGTCTCGCTAATAAAGACCCAAAGCTGTTTTGGCTTGCCAAGGCGCTTACGAATCCAAATCCAGATCCGGGGCATGTTAACTTGATCCAAATTCAATATTGAATGCCTGCTTCAGATTGTCACATCAATTTGGATACGTACGCTGGATGGGATACAAATGTAGAGATAGTATGGCGCAAGGATACTCCAATTCACCCGTGCTAGGCAAAAATAGGGTGTATTATGACGGCTTTCAAGCCGCGTGGAAAAATGGGAGTTAATGGTGAACCTGATGTTACGAAGGTTAAAATTCCCAAGGCCTAGCATCAAATTATTGGTGGCAGCCCTTTTGTCTCATTTGAGCAATGATGAATCTTCTGAAGATGCGGAGGAGTAGTTCATAGTTTTGTTTGATAATTTTTGTTTTTGAAATTTAGGTAGAATGCGCTTCTGCATTTACATGTTTTGAGATGCTTGCAAGTTTATTTTATGTTGTTTCTATAATAGTATTGTTGTCTTGTAATAATGTGGATTTCTATTAATAGTAAAAAATTCTTTGTCATTGCGCTTTCTGTATTGCAATTTCTTTTTCCTTCAATTTTTCTATTTAAGCTCTTGTATTGTTGTACCTCGATGTTTTTAAGAAATTAAAAAAAAATTCCAAATGTTCCTTATAGATTTTTGCACCTTATTTTAGCATTGGCAAAGTGTATAATATTGTATCTTGGCTTTGTTGAGTCTCATTTTATTGAAGACTCTCAAATTAATGAACACTTGTTTTATTCTAAATATACAATGTATTAAAATGAGACTACAACTTGTCTCAATTTAACGAATAAGGCCTTTTAATACAAAAATGTAGTAAGATAACACAAAATATCGTCCCAGGTAATTCCAGATGTTATTGCAAACTAAGGATATCCGGATCTCTTCCAAAACACCCAAGCAAATCCATCTCAACAATTCACTCTCTTCCGGTTAGTACTACTTTCTGGAATCCAATCTGGAATTCGTCCTCAGTCGTATTCTGGGTTTGTCTTTTCCAACTTACTAGTTTTATATACCCTTGTTTCATCTTCACTCCGCTATTGATCTTTTAGAGGGGTAGGGACTTCACCACTCGTAATCCTCACACTCAATCACACACATACACACACACGTACTTCCGATTTTGTAATAGGGAAGACAAAGGCAGCAATCCTCACAGCTCCTCGAAAGGCCTTTCTGGAAAGCAACTCACTCAGAATTTACATCCTCACACCTTCACTACAACGACAGATCAAAGCACCCAGAATCGGTAGGGACACGTGTGTCCTAGAATCTAGATTGATCCGGTAGTTGGCAGGCCTTCCAGAGGTGGGGATATACCATTGGTGGTTGCTTATCTCCGCACAAAACCCTCCCTGGATTCCAGACTCGCATCCACTCCAATCCTTCCGGATCACTATCCCAGCAGTTTAAAAGCACAATGCGCTAATCTTCTTTCACAAATCTAGAACTTTCCCACAAACGCACTCTCTCGATCAAACCTAATTGCCTCAAATTTGGACTCCTCCTCACCCGTCTTCCTTACACCTTAACACTCTTCATGAACAATCCAACACATTTGTACATATAGCCAAAATCAGAAAAGTCCACCAAATGGTCTCAGATTAAAGAAAGCAAAAAGAACATAAATAAATGCACTCTAATGGGCTAGGATGGAATGAGATCCCTTCAAAATTCAAACAAAAAGCAAAAAAGCAAAAAGGGCACACCCCAAAATCAAGGTGACCAATCACACTAACTTCCGAGATAACCGGAAAATTCTAGGCCGGTGGCCTCCTAGAAATCCGGAACCGGATTCCACCTCCAAAAAATCTGAGGTGGAACGAATTAAAAAATCACACACAAAAACTAACAAACTAACTATTTCCTTGCTGATTTCTTCAGGCTGCTCCTTGCCTTGGTCGGTGGTGACTTCACCGGCGTGTTTCTGGCCAATGCCCGAGTCAAAATCTGGCACCCTTGAGGTGGCGTGGCATCGTCTTCCAACTCCGGTCCAGTCTCGCATTCCTCTTTGTCGTCCGAGATCTCCACCCGGGATGTCTTAGCCTTGGTCGGTGGAGAAGCTTGCTCCATGTGCTCAAAGCTGGCCAGATTCGCAATGACACCCAAATGCTCACCCATGTGATGGCGGACGACCAACTTCGGTGTCATGAAGAGTGTGGTTCCACTCGGCCGGGCTGGCATGGTGGAAGCGTAGAAGGTGATCTTTGTTCCCGGATTGGAAACTCCTGCTTTTTCCAGAGTCGGTGCCTTCGCTTGTACTAGAATCGGTGTTCCATCCTCATCAGAACAGATGTTCCGACTCCCTCCTTTCTCATCATCGGGGGTATGATGGATTCGTCCATCATCATCTCCTGAACCCTAATAGGAGTTTGATCCGACCTTACCGTCCTGGCCAGAGTCTCCATGAAGTTGGCAACTTCCGGCTCATTCAGAAAACCCGGAAGGTCTAAGGCCTTATCCGGATCAAGATACCCTAGCAGTTGACGCATCTCCACTAGTGCCTTCTCCATGCGCGCTTGGTAGTCAATGACTACCTTCAATACATTTGATCTGGAAGGGTTACCTTCACCAAACAATTTGCTGTTGAAGAGGTTAGCACTCCCCACTTGTTCCACCAACTGTTCTACTAGAGTGGTCATATTTGCATCAAGCTAGTAGGCTTCAGACTCCCTTGTTCTTGTTGTGTCCAGCTCTCCTACCAATTTGGCCACTTGTTCCCAAAAACCAGTCCAATCCTTTTCCAAGTTCTGAATTTCCTCTTCCTGCTCTCGCAGTGCCTTTGGATCTGCCCTTTTCCAGATCGCGTCTGCCATTTGCTCCGGTACATCCACTCTCAATAGTGACATGGTGTTGGTGATATGATCCAACATTTCATTGTAAACTTGCCGACATTGGTTGATCCAATGAAGCCCGCGTCCCTAGAATTCCTTCACTTGCTCGGTTTCCGGAGGAACGTATGTCCCTTCTTCTTCCAGAATCACCTGCTTGCCTCATGTAGCCAGATCCATCAACTTCCATCTCTTGGTCCACTTCTACAGGATCGGTTGCTCCAATTCTTCTTCTTCGGATTTGATTTGGGTCTGCTATTCCAGATGGACTTCCACCTCAAAACCATACTTCAAACACTCCTCCCTGCATGTGGAAATACTCTTGCATTTCTGGAGCGCTCAAAACTTCCTTCTGGTGGTACAAATGGAACAGGTACGGATTGAGCGGACTAGACTTACCCACTCTGGCACGCGTAACTAGTTTAGAAATTGCATTCAAGATGAGTTTCCCCTAGTTCACGGCTCTACCTTCCATCGCCCCCAAAATAGTGGTAGCCATTGTAACCGTAACCTAGGTTGGCTTTTCTGGATACATGATCGGGATCAAGAACTCCAGCATTTGTCTATGATTATCATCTATACAATCATAAATGCTATGCCTTTCTTTGGCGTGGGCCGGACCCCGGAACCTAATTTGAGCAAGCCTATTTGTATAGAAGGCTAACCCTAATCCGACATTCCGGAATGAGTACACCTCTGCCCACATATCCTCCGTCCAGGAACCAGGTCGGCCCTTGATGGTCAATTGATATTGATTTGGAGCTCCAGCTACGAGCTCCGCAATCATCTTGTCATTCTTTAAGCTCCAAGGGAGCTTCAACAAATCGGTGCACCCTATTGTCTCCAAATCTACCGCTAGTTGCTTCCATAAATCCGGGTCGACAGGGATGACCGGACAGAGCATCCGGGCTAGTCCCGCCATGGCTCACCGACCAACTACTCCGGTGCAAGCGGCACCAACCTCACTATTCTCTCCTTAACACGGTCCTAACTCACCACACTTTCACACACTAAGCACGCACAAGAAGATGGCAGAAACAGAGAGATAAGAATGAAGGCTGAGACTCCTTAAGTACCCACCGCTCAGCCAACAGTTCCCGAGGGGAACGGCCATAAGACCGTTCTCATAACGGTGCCCTAGATTACCTATGCTGGAAGTCTAGCTCGTAGGCCTCCTGGATCCGGACTTTCGTCTTCCGGATTCCGTCCTTCACTGAATATCTTTAACCATTTTTATCAGTCTTATCAATTCGGGTACCAACTAATTCCAAAGTATTTGTAGTTGACCCGGATTCCTATATATCAATAACAAAATTCAAAAATTTTGGATTATTCTGTCCTTGTTCTATTTCATTTCCTAGCTATTTGGAGATCCCGTATTCTTACAATCAGAGTGCACAAATTCTTATTCTAGTGTCTATACGGGAGGCAAAATCTGGTCGAAATCATACCGCGCCAAGTTGATTGCTCTCCTACATTCCAAGCACGCAATCCACTGCTGCAATTAAAAATAACACTTTGAACAAAACGTCAGCCAAAGAATGAAACCCTACTATCTACGGTAAAATTCACAATTCAAGCGCTCATAGAACACCGCTGCTCCCCATGAATAAAACCCTAAGAATTGGTAGGCAAAAACATCAACAATACACTTGCAGTTCAAAGGCGGAGGGGGAAACCAAAACACTTGCAAATAGCTCTTTACGTTGCAATGGAAACTGTTAGCATCCTAAGTTAAATCACATTTAAGAACTCCAACGGCCATTGAATGTGCTAGAGTAAAACTAGCTATAAAAGAACCAAAGCATCTCCCTGCATCCAAGGCTCTTCATTCAAAGAATAGATAGAAAATTTGCTATTTTTCATCTAAGTACTACAACTTGTAAATGCATTTATTCATCCTACTATATACTTTTGGGGAAATCCTAGGTTTGGCACTCTATTTTTTTTCTACTATTTTTAAGAATGAAGGAAATATTCACCACCCTATTTTATTTATAATCTTTTACCCTACAAGATATATTTCCAATGGTATGGTAGATCTACCAAAAGTATAAAATTTATCTTCAACAAATAAAATTGACCCTATTTTTTATCTCACCTAGTTTTCTAAAATTTCGATGGTCTCCCCTTCCAACATATACTTCTATTTCATGCCCATTGTAGAAATGGATAATAGCTTGCCATTTGCAACTAGGGTTGCTAATGTGCGAATAAGTGAGCGGGGATTTTTTTCAAGAAATAATCAATGATGGACCTATGACCATGGATGTAGGTCATTTTTATTTTTCAGAAATGTAAGTTCATTTTTCTAAAATGTAAGTTCATTTTTCTAAAATGTAAGTTCATTTTTCTAAAATTTAAGTCACTTACAATCTTTAAAAAAAAATCTTCATTGCATCAACCAATTGTACTCAATTTTGATAGAAATTGTGCAATGCAAAAGTGTAAAGGAAAATAAATCACGCCCAAGAATTTGACTTCTCACGTCTGTCATATAAAAAAATATACAAATTAAACATTTGAAAATCAAGATAAAAAAAACTTACCTATTTGGGCAAATAAATTTTTTTGGGTTCAAGATCTTTGTCAATAGTTCATTTGTCCATTTACAACTCCAAAACATAAAATTTCAAAGCTGGAAACATCCATTTACAACCTACAAATATGAAATTCCAAAGCTAAAAATGTCCATTTTATCACTTAATTGATTATGTGAGGCATATTCAAGTATGATATACCCACTACAAATTTGCAATAAAATTTTGTGTCAAATATAAGATAAAAAAAAGCTAGGTGTAAACAATAATATATTATACTCAAGATATAGCCATAAAACACACAAATCCACTCATAATGAAAATCAACACAATACAGTAACTCACAAGATATGTCAATTTTGTGAGTCTAAGTCGCAATTGACTTGGTTGCGGAATCCTTATTGGAAGAGGAATCTAAAGTCTCTCTACCTTCAGATGCACTAATATCTAAAAACTCTAACACATTCAAAGCATAATTATTTCTAAGCTTTTTTGGTTTAGAGCAACCAAATTCTACATACGCCGATGTAGCTTGCTTTGCATAAACTAGCAGATCAAAAGACTTCTTTGGACTAAAGAAAAGCCTTCGTTTTTTGCAAAAGCGCATTTGTCAACATCAACCCTTAGCTTCTCCAAAAACAAATGAAAACATATTAGTGAGACAAAACACCAATAATTGTATGCTTACTTAAAATTGAGACGTCTAGAAACTTATTTACAAGGTTTAGTCCTTCTAGCAAACTTGAAAACCTCTATAATTATGGCATCTGGATCTTGAGATGTCTGAACTTCTACTTCAGCTTCAGTTGTCACAATTTTCTTCCATTGGCAAGTTTTTTTACCAAAAGGGTCATCCCAAACTTCATGGTCTGCAAGCATTGAAGCAAAATATACATTAGAAGCATTAACAAATCGATAAGAGTCTCACAATGCAACTCAAATCAAGATTAAATTATAGTAGTTTATAGTGTCTAAAGGATCCACACCCAAAGTCAAAATCATGCGGTTGAATCCCAAACGCTCTTTCTTCTTCACAAACGGAAATACTTTGCAAAGTTTAGCAACAACACCCTTTGCTTGGCAGCTCCACAAGCGAAACACCACAATGCACCATGATCCTGTAAGTGCTTATCTGCAAATTCAAAAGCCATCGGAATTTCTTGGTATTCCTTGTCAGTGTTCCACATTGGCACATCAGTTGCTGAAACGGACACCCCAAGAACAGGCAAGTACTCTTGACAATCAAAGAAAATAAGATCCACTTCAAGCTTTCTGGACATTTCACCAGCAAACATGCAAACCTTTGTAGTGGACAACTGCAAACGACCAAAGATTAATATATTGCTACAAATATGCATTTCATTGCACAAATTATAATTTTAAATTCAAAAAATTCAAAAATTACCATTTCTAAGAAGGTCATGACTTCCTTGTAGCATGTATTACCCTCAACCTTCATGTTGTCAACCACGTCAATGATGGAGTCATTGACGATTAACTCTTCCAAATTCAGTTCATCATCATCACCACTAACAATAACTTTTGTGCCTTGGGTGACCATTTCTTTAGTTAGATCCTTCAAAACCGCCTTCCTCTTCATTTTGCTTTAAAATGTAGACTCTATCTGCGAGCCTTGATCCTTTGTCAAAGAAAATGGAATCAAGTTTCTTTGGACCACAGGACAAGGGTTCCAATTTTTAGTTACATGGTCTATTTTGGGAAAAGTTGAATGGATTGTTTCTGCTCATGAATCTTAACTTCATGAGCGGAGTATTTACAATTTCTACATTTTCTTCTTCATCTCAACGTGTACTATTCTAAACAGGACTTATGGAATGAGTTTTATTTGAACCACAGAACGGGGATCCCATTTCTTAGTTACGTGGTCCAATTTAGGAAAAGTTGCATGGATTGTTTTCAATCATGAATTTTAACATCATGAGCGGACTATTTACAACTTCTACATTTTCTTCTTCATCCCAATGTGAATTATTTAGAATAGGACTTATGGAATGAGGTTTCTTTGGACCACAAGACGAAGAACCCATTTCTTAGTTACGTGGTCCATTTTGGGAAAAGCTACATGGATTGTTTCCGCTCATGAATCTTAACTTCATGAGCGGAGTATTTACAACTTCTACATTTTCTTCTTCATCCCAATGTGTACTATTCTAAACAGGACTTATGGAATGTGTTTTCTTTGAACCACAGAACGGGGGTCCCATTTCTTAGTTACGTGGTCCAGTTTAGGAAAAGTTGCATGGATTGTTTCCAATCATGAATTTTAACATCATGAGCGGACTATTTACAACTTCTACATTTTCTTCTTCATCCCAACGTGTACTATTTTGAATAGGACTTATAGAATGAGGTTTCTTTCAATCGCAAAACAGAGGTTGCACTTTTTAGATTCGTGGTCCATTTTGGGAAAAGTTGTATGGACTGTTTCCATTCATTAATCTTAACTTCATGAGCATACTATTTACAAAACATCATATTCATTACTTTGGGAGATAGGGGACCTCTCGAAATAACAATGTCCTATTTTGTGCCTCAAAAATTGAACTCGAGTGGAAATAAATATAAGTTTAGAGGAACTGAATTCTTTAGTTTATACCTGCAATTTCCATTAAAATGGGAGTCTTAGGCAATTTGCGTGTGCCAGGCTAATTACTTATCAGAGTGGCAATAGTCATTTCCATATAAATACATTGTATGGTCGACTTTGGACACTAAGTCATGAGCTGAACAGTTGGTTGTAAGAGGCTATTTATCTCATCCAGGTGGTCCAAGTTTGATTCCCATTGAAATTGTATGAGCAGCTATGAGATACACATGACTTGGTGTTGCTGAGTGAATTTTACAGGCAGGAAAGTTAAAACAAGCAATCAACCGCTATCCGAAATCGTAACAAGTGGTCTTAGCCACTAACAAATCTATATAACTTGTAGTGTATTTTTAAAAGACAGAATTTAGTTACATAATCTGATAATGAAATGATGCCAACATACACAATAATACATGTATCATTGAATGAAAAATTTATTAAATAATATAAAAAAAGTGCACTTGCTATGCAAATGACTACACACAAAATATAGAAATACTTCCAAAACAACTCTATAAAATCCAATCACCTTACTCCAATCCACACCACCTACTCTACAATATACAATATAAAATCACATAAAACCGCCTCTATTTATGCCAAAACATACGGACCATAGAATACTAACTACCAAACTTAGCTTGAAATACTACAAAGTATCTCTAAAAAATGCGGTGCATGCTCAATCGGAATCATACAAACACAAACTCCTGTTGATGACATCAACCTGAGCTGCAGGGATTCAAAGGACACATTCCACTGTGTCTTTCTTAACTTTAGACCTCCATGCGGTGATGAGAGCATTTGTGTCCTGCCAAACAGGTTCTTGGGCCTCGTCCACTTTCCAATGCAATCCCTTAACAGAGTCCCAACCACTGTAAAATTCTTAAACATTTATCCCTCGTGCCGTTGGCTTAAAGTACTGAATCAAGATACAATTCGGATGCTCCGGGTTCGTGAAAGGGGCAGATAAAGCTCTAGCAATCCATACGGGTTTTGTATCACCATCAGCAGGTCGAAGGGCGACGAAAAAATCTTTCTCAACATCACGACCCACTCAGAAAGATGGCAAGGGACGATCACGACATTGCCCCACAAAGACATCATCCTCAGCAAATTCCTCACGAGCTTCGCCATTGTCATGAAATTCGTCCTCCTCGATTGCTTCCAATCAAGTAGAAGGCCAAAAGCCCTCTTTCAGCAGTTCAAATGGTACAATAGGCTCCAACAAACATGCTTTTACTGCTCGCCAATAGAACACCAAATGCTCGAAGCATCTCCTATACTCTCCACTCCCGTCTTCATTGCATAATGCCTCCCAATACTTGATGAACCCAAAAATCCCCTTGGAAATGTCATCCATACCCCTCACTGGAAGGTAGGCAATAGGCACTGGCTCTCCACAAGGCCATAGACTCCACCCTTCTCAGTCTTCTTTCCACAATTTGATCCCCCCTTCTTCTGGGAGCCAATCACTATCCGTGCAGTATCTCTTGTACTTCATGATCAAAACATCCGCCGAGTTCAAATAGAACTTGTACTGTTGTGCTTTGGTGTGGCCAACAAGTGCTTCATCCCCTTCCAAAAGGGAGCCTTCTATAAAGGCTTTGAAATCCGGTACCTCCTCGATCAAGTGAGGAATGGTAGGCATAGAATCCACATCCATGAAGGATTTCATGAGGGCTGGGATGGTGGGGAAGCTTTCTTTCTTCAACTGCATGCTCCATCTGCCAAACAAAGCATCGATGTTGTCGTGTGTATGACCAACCAACATGAAACTCACATACACTTCTCAAAATATCTTCTTTGCAATGAGGAGAGACCAAAATGTGAACACATATCCATTTTTGTTGTCTCCTATAGCGTTGTCCATTTGAACATTGAGAACTGGAGGAAGGGGAGTCGCTCCAATCAAGACTTCTGGCGGTGGCCGAAGTGATGAATTGCACATTTTAGCTCCTTTCAGCACCGCTTCAAATAGAGGAGCAGAGCCCAAACCAACAAACAACTCCCTGGAGGAGTACTTTGGAGGGAGTTCAAGGTCTCGTAAGAGCTTAGCTAGTAAACCCACTGTGTAGTTGGAGTCGTGCATGAAGATATCTAGACCATAATGTGCATAATGCACGTCGCCATGCCCGTGAGCAATCATTCCAGTGACCGAGACCGGCAACTTTGTGAGTCTGTCAAGTTGCTTGCTCTTGTGGGAGAACACAGGAGACGCCATTTTGGCATGATCCATTTTGTCATGCATGATTGTCAAGCATTCATGAGGGTATGTAGTTGACCTGTACCGATTTGCATAATAATTATCTCGATGAGCTCGAGCACATGTATTATGCTTGTCCAGCAGATGGTCCCACTTCCGTTGCAATCCAATGGGGGCGGTCCTTCTCTGAGCTTGAAATCTATCACAGTCCGTGCAACGAGTGAAATTATCTCCGGGCTTCTTCATGGAGTACTTAGGAAAATTCAATTTCCTAATTTTGTTGATGCTTGAGGTGGAGATGTCCTTCAGCCCAAACACAGCATTTGCTGCGTTGACGTCAGGGAGTACATTCTTCCATGTGAAGGTCGCCGGCAGAACCTTGGACATGATCTTCTCTCCAGAAGGAAGAGTGTGCGTATGATGCGGCATGTGGTTAGCCGACTTCTCAAGCAAATACTTCAATATCGCAACGGCCTGCAACAAATGCTGCCGAGATTTTTGCGTGCCTAAATTTCCATGTGATTGAGCTTGATCACCTCTAGCAGCATATCCCTGAAAACGATGGAAGGTTGTTTTTGAGACACCTGCAATATGCCGCCATGCCGCCATACAAACCTCGATCCCTTCAAGAGTGACCACTCTCTTACCCTGACTGTCACAGTGGACTTAATGATGCACATCCAACTTCATGTGGTAACGGAATTCGAAGGTCGTCTTGTGGTACATACACTCACGGAAGGCACGAATCTTCTCTCTAGGAAAAGATTGGACAATGTCTTCAACCTGCATATTCTCCACCTCACCTTCATCCGAAGAATACTCCACGACAGGCCGCCGAAAAGCATCCATAATCCCTACGCACAAAAAACGTGATGTTCAGTGAAGGAATATGATTCACAATGCAGGCTCCAGGAGCTGTCAACACAATCAACTCGAGGCGAGTTAAGCTACTACCTAAATCTAAGCTATTGCAGCATTTTGTCATCACCGAGTACAAGAGTATGAGTCCTCGATATACTGGACACAGTAAAGAAAAATATCCGTAGGCAGATCACATCCGACAGCGCTCATTTAACTCGAATCGAGTTGAAGACAGCAGCGACAGAACATAGGATAGATTATAAAATATCCTCAGTCCCGAATCACCCGCAGACATCAGGCCAATTGGACAAGAGACAGAATTGGTAACAAGTAGACTAAATGTGGTTTCTCAGACGTGACATCCATCACCAATGAACTTGTTGACATGATCCAATATGTCAACCAATCCCGGCACACAAGCTAGCACAAGTCCTGTAAATTCTGGAGGTATTTAATTCAGCCCGAGTTAACCCCAACGACAACTAATATGTTTCCAAGAAACTGTCACACCATGACTATTTAACTCGTGTCGAGTTAACTCTGGTGAGACATGGACCGTATCTAGATAGTTGTTATTCCATGACAATTTAACTCGGGTTGTGTTGAATTAGTATATTCCATTTAACTAGGTTCGAGTTGAAGCTTGTGTTACAATGTGGATATTGCTAGGCTCATCAGTTAACTCAAATCAAGTTAAATGTCCATTCCGCATTTCACAGGGCGTCATATTTTATAATTGATCAGGTTCAATCCCGGGAATTCCGGTGACAATGTCGAACTGTCTCACTTGCTCAGGATACCATAAACAACCCAATTGCCTATGGACATTGGTGCAAGGTTGATCACAGGGAACAACAAAAAATCCGAACCAATCTGAAACGTTGCAAACATCAAACGCAATGTAGAAAAAAACATAAATTTCCTACAACCCAGTGACATGATAACTTCATGATTTGTGACATCAAAAACTGCAAATGCACAGAAGGGATTGGAAGAAGGACCCATTTCAACACGGGCACGAGGAATGCACTATGCAGAATTAGATGTGTAATGCAAGACAGGGACACCTCCGGTTGAGAATACAAAAAGAACTACTGCATATCCAGAATCTTGTGAATCGAAGCAGCGAACAAAACAGACCCTAAATTTGTGAAGTGACACTACAGCAATAGCTCCTACAAAATCAAAATGCAAATGAGCTAGAGCCCAAGAAATCAAATGGAAAGAGCTCTGAAAGCACGGAAACGAGACATATTGCGAGGAGTAAAGGAGGCCTGTGAATGTGGGCGGCGACAACAAGAAAGAAATGATGGAACCCTGTCGCTGGTAGAGAAGCAGATTGATGGACAACTGCAGGACGGTGAGAGTGAGAACGGTACGCAGGAAGGTAAGCAAGGGAATGTACGTGGGATTTTCAAACAGTCGTCTTCAAGGCCAAATAAAAATAGATAGGCACTTTTCACTGCCGCTGGCAGCTGTAAGCATTCAATGCTGACGACGTAGAATCTTCCAATTCTAATTTCGGCTGAACAATTAAGTCATTCTTTACAGCTTTTCCACCACACTAAGAAGATCCCATTTCCCAAAAACTATTGTCAGTAAAAGTTAAATCCATTGGCGGCTACAGAAAAAGTAACAGAAGGAATCTGAGTGTTGTACGACTGTACATGGTCAGGTCAGGTTTTTGAGGTACAGCAAAAAGGTTCAGGGTTTGGTTAGGATATAGGGTTCAAGATTAGGGTAGGGTTCAGGGTTGGGGTCTCTAGGGTAAGGCATGAAAGCTCTTTTGAAACAAAAATTGCTGACCAGTCATTGAACCCCCTCAAGTTCAATGAATATGCTTTCACTGAAATACTGAACACATGGCATTCTGAGTACAAGTATCCAATTCTTGGGGATTTTTTTTTTTCCTCACATATACCAGAAAGTTTTCTACTATGGTGAATTGAAAACACATAGTAGAATTTTTAGAATTTTCCACCGCCTGGAGCCGTGGACTGTAACTTCCAACATTGAAATTCAATGAAAGCATTTTTATGGCCCTCTGGAAAACAAGGGTGCTACACTTCAGATGTCCACATTCCTATGAATGAATGTCCAAAATCATGGTGCTTCTCTGGAAATTTTTTTCCTCGACAAGTTTAGTACATGCTTAAAATTTTTTGGATTCATCTGGAATTGAGCAGCGGAAAGGAAAATATAGCAACTCGACTGTGCCACTAGATTGCTACTCATTTTTGCAAAAAAGGTTCATGTAACCCCTAAAGTTCCATGACTATGTTCTCACCGAAAAGGCTCAAAAACTATCATTTTGAATACAAGTATCCAATTTTGAAAAAATAAAATTTTGGCACATGTATCCGTAGGATCTTGTAGTATGGTGACTTGAGAACATATGTTAAAAATTTTAGGAATTTCCACCGCCTGGATTGCAAGATATAAGCATTCAAAGTTACTAAAACCATGTTTTTGGAACTACAAAAAACAGGGCAGCAGCACTCCACAAGCTCACTTTTTTATTAAAAACATTCCAAAATGATGGTGCTTTTTTGAATTCTTTTTCCTAGACAAGTTGGCTACATGCTTGAAAATTTTCACTTCATTTGGAACTGTACAACATATAGGAAAAAAATAGTAAGTAGATAGTAGTAGATAATGATTCAAAATACAAAATTGTCAAGAATTTAATTATGTAATTGAAAAATGCTGATCCCAATGGTGGCAATGTTGTAATAAATAATCTACATCCTTGGATTTTTTTTTTTTAATTATTGAAAATTGAGTAAGATAAAGGACTTCAAAGTTTATTTTAGTGTACAAAATCCATAACTGCCCGCAAACTTGTAGACCCTTTTCTTGGCCCTTTCCTGGATGCAAGGACTAAAACATTATACCACATTTACATTTTATTTGTTCAAAGAGTAGGTTAAGTAATACACCACATTTTGAAGTTTAGGGTGATGGTGTAAGGCGAAACACATTAAATGAGGGGTATAACTCCTGCGTTTTCCCCCTATGGGTTCCAATTAGAGCTCGGGGTTTGTAGTCAAAAACTTAGAAATTGCTGTTTCGATAACTCTGAGTCTCACAAGCCATGGCGTTTAGGATTTTCCACTTGATGATTGACTTCAAAGAATGACCCATTCTTCAACCTTGTCGCAATTTTCTAATACAAATTGTGCTGGCAAAGCCTATAGGAAACAAAATGAGCCCCCCGCAAGTACTTTATAAGACCACTTAATTAGGTTATAAGAAAACAAGATTAAGATTATTGAAATTTGATAGGAATAGTGCAGTAGGTCAATAGAGTACCGATTCAATATATTTTTTTCCAGTCTCTCCTTTTTGTCTTCTTGTCTTTAGGAATGACTTCACAGAATAGATGCTTCCTGAATGCTGGATTTGTACAAGAGTATCATTCATGTTGGTGACCTTTGGTTTCATGGAAGGCCACATAATTGGCTTCATTTTTTGCCTCACAATGGAGATGCTTGTGTCTGTGGGTGATTGACCAAACTTACTACAGCTTACAAGCTGGGATATACTTGCCCGACACAACTTAGCCATTTCTAATGTTGCAAGAATCCCAAGAGCCGTACTAGACAATCGTTGTTTCCCTTTCTTATTAATCTTTTCTCTGTTGCAAGTTAGAATGTCAAAGTAGGATTGAACAACTTTTAGAAATGTTTACTGACATTCATGTGCCAAAGCAAGAATGATCAATTAGATATTGATGCTTGCATCTTGGAGCACTCTAGGTTAGAGCTATACAAAGAAGTAGGAAAAAAACGCACAATACATATGCATTGACCTTGTCCAAACAACATTCTATTAAGGATTTGATCGTAGTTCATAAATGCAATACTCATGGTTCAAGGGTTGTGTAAGTTCATACATGGATCCCTACTTCTGGAAACTAAAGCTCACCCGAAACATTCTTAGTTCTTCAATTGTTCTATCGTCCTCACTATTAATCTCTTTGTGATTCATATGAATCCACATTAAGCTTAATCAGTTACTCTCCAAAATTAACTGTCTTTTAACTAAGTAAACCATGTTCAAGGATTGTTGTGTAGGTTGAAATTAATCGGACATTGTGAAGATGGTGGGTGCTGAACAATGGCTTATGTAAAAATAAAAACAAACAAAAATCGAATTAGGCGCAAGTAACTGAGTTCGGGTTGCGTCTCCACTGATGAGCATGCTGCTGCTACACCTTGGAAGACTGATAGTATAGGCTTCCCAATTTTAGTCACCGTCCAGGCACTTCACGCCTCGGAAGGTACCAATTTCCTTTTTAGTTCCGCTGAACAAAAGTATCATTTGTACATATTCTTGGCTAAAAATCCTTGCTTGCAATCACTTGAATGATTTAAAAAAGTTAGGGGAAACAACAATTGTTTTCTATACATGGCTCTTGGAATTTTGAACAAGGGTGAAGAATGGATCATTGAATGTCGCATTGTCACACCTGAAATCAATCAACGTATGTGTGGACAACTACACTCACAAATAAGAAAGCCACAAGCTAAGCCTTGCAACAGAGCTAATTTTTCTCCACAAAGGAGCACGATGCTACATAAGATTTTGCACATTTACAAGTGGAATAATTTGAATGTCCACGGTGGAATTGACGTCAAGCTTGAGAGCGAAAGCATTAGATGATATTTGGGGGTCGCGGAGGGCCGTTTTAGGCCTGTTCCCTGATCTGCCCAGATCCAGTGAACGCTGGTACGGGTGTGTCAAAAAAAAAAATTTCAAAAAAAATTTCAAAAAAAATTTCAAAAAAAATTTCAAAAAAAAAAAAATTTTTTTTTACCAAAAGATCATTTTAAGCAAAAAAAAAATTCTTTTTTTTTTTTTTTTTTTTTGAAAAAGTGACGTGGCAGTCGCTCGACCACGTCAGCAGCTGCTGCTGCTGCGTTCCCAGACTGCGGGAACGCAGCAAACAGCAGGGGAACTCATAGCCTTCTAAGACCCCCGAATCTCATGTAATGCTTCTTTGTACTGCAAAATACTATTGTGCAGTGCCAAGGTTGAAATCATTCATAGGTATTGCCATATAAGTTGCTGAATATACATTTGTTCCCAAAAATTGGCTCATTGGAAATCAACTAACACGCATACAGCAGTGCTTACAAGTGGGAAGTTCTCAATTAAAGGTCCGCTGAGTCAATTCCTAAACCTATTGACAAATTCACTGAATTCAGACAGACATGAGAATTATCCTCAACACTCCAATTACGTATTTAACATAATTATCCGATCTATAGCGAATGAATATTCCACAATCTAAATTTAAATGACACTTGAAGTCAATGTCATAAATTTTATGTACAAGTCATGGAGACTCTTCAAAAATCATGAAAAGCCATGGGTGTTAAAAAACAAAATGCTCTATATCTTGACTTGTAGAGGACCTAATTTTATAAAAGAAGACCTGAAATTTGAATTTAAAAATTAGAAATCTCACATATCTATAGTCCTTTCTTACCTATTTTTATTGGGTTTGGAAGACAGAAGTAATTAAAATTATTCATATGTGATAAGTTTGTGAAGATGATGAGGCACAAGACAATCAACAAAATTTTGTTTTTCATGCATAGCAAAGACCCCTCACTGTAGAAGTAACTGTAATACATCCCATGTAATAAGAAAAATTCAATCATCAGATACTATGCATTCTTTAACTTTTGAAAGTAATACAGAACAAAATGATCTTAAAAAATCAAATGCTCCCTCTGTTTAAAAAAAACCCAATGTTTCCTTTGTAAAATACAAACAAAACACCAATTTTATTTTGAGACATAGGGAGTGATTGCTATCTATTTTTTGTTAAATACACTTACTTATACTACATGTGAATGATTTCAAAAATGCACATAAGTGTATAGTAAGAACACTACGGTCCAACAAGTTCTAAATGATTGATATTTTTGAAATCTATGATCATAATACAAAACTCATTCCATTCTCACAAGTTCTGACTTCAATTATGCTCAAATTTCTTTTTCACCCTTCTACTTTAACCCCTGAAGGACCCAGGTCCTTTTTCTACCTGCCCTTTTCTTGTCAAAACTGCCATTTCTATAGGAAATTTTTTTTTTTTGAAAAAACATGAAAAACATTTGAAATTTTCACATGTAGCCATAGAATGTTATACCTAACAAGTATGAGAATGTGTACAAAAACTTCCAAAATTTCCGACCACACAGATTGCAAGATATCTGCGTTCAAAGTGAAAAAAACAAGTGTTTTAGCACATTGCGGGACTACATTTTTTGACTTTGATAATTTTTAACTTTAAATTTTTGCACTACAAAGTTTTGAGCTTCAAAATCTTTTTAGTAGAGAATTGAGTTTAGAGTCTAGCAAAAATAAATTTTTTAAAAAGCTTCATTATTTATGAGTGTTACTTTGACATTTCCACATATAAAGGACCATTCATATATTAATATATTAGATATGTTCTACAAATTAAATTTTTTTGTAGTTTATTATATGGAATACTACCTGGTCACTTTAGAATTTAGAAAATATTATCTAATTAAGCAAACAGATTCAATAAAAATAATCATGTACCTTATTCAATTTGTATTTCTGTGTATAATAATATTAGAATTGAGGACTGTAATCTTTAAACAAGTTTTAGGATTTAAGGTTTTGTTTCATTAAGCCCTTTAAATTCAAACTCTATGGCTTTTGATATTGGTTGTCATTAAAGTGCAGGGTCCAACTTTATAATAGGATCCCTTTTGTAATTGCTAGAGCGATAAATAGTCTTTTAAAGAATCTTTAGTGGATCACTGTATGTATATTCTATACCCTTTGTCACACAGGCTGGGGTATAGAGTATATATATAGTGATCCACTCCAAACTTTGGAGTCCATTTGTATGGTACTTGATAAGCATTTGTGTAGACTGTGTTTAAAGAAAAAATCCAACTGGTTCATGCTCTTCAATGCATGGCATTTCAAAAAAGGAATGAAAGTGCCCAAAATCAAATGCAGTTGTGATTTTCATAAACATTTTCCATGGAATGAATTTTTTACATGTGTTTCTTGGTCTACCACTGTTTGTCATTACAATCAATGTCTTTAATGATGCCAGCTTCGTAGCAAGCTGGTTTATCAATGCTATCATTTCAGCACATCTAAATCTTTTTAGGAAATTCAAATTTTGTCCAAAAATTCTAATTTTAATCCAACCATTATTAGTACTTAGAAACATTTGTAGCATATTCGAATTGTGTCCACAAATTATAAAGTGAAGTCCAACCTGCTAGAAGTTTCAGTCACTGCTTTTTATAAATTATTGAAACTCAAATTGATATATTGTTGGAAGCACAAAATAAGTCTCTTCAATTATATGATACATGGTATTTCAATTTAATTATTTAAAAAATAAGTTTATAGCTTTTCTTTCCATATGATTAATTGTAGATTTACACAATTATATTTCTCTTTGCTTTATAGTTGTGGTCAATAGTCTTCATAATTGCTGACCTCAAACTCAAACACTTCAAAGATGGCACGAAGTTCCTATTCAACTTACCGTACAATTATTGCAGCTGTCTTTTAGTTGTTAGAAAGAGCGTAAGTCCTAAAACCTTTTTTCCAGTTTCATTTTATACTTTCATTTCCTTACATTGACTTTCAAATTTTAGAAATTTGTATATATATGAAGTGTAAGAAAAGAAATTGTAATATTGTCTTCAAGAATGGCACAATTTTAATTTTAGCATATAATTAAATTACAGGT
Organism: Neckera pumila; assembly: GCA_963969595.1. NCBI lineage: Eukaryota > Viridiplantae > Streptophyta > Bryopsida > Hypnales > Neckeraceae > Neckera > Neckera pumila. Next base: position 8,359,584 of record OZ018418.1, read on the forward strand.
TTCTTTGAAGGAAAATTGGCAGAACTGTTTTAAACGATATACAAAAATCCCTATATGAACTCTTCAAATTTGTTCCACAAAACGAGATGCTCTATAATTATTGGACTTCTCTCATATAAAAGATTGAATAACTTAAGCTTATAATTAAGGATGGGCTACTCTCCATGAAAATCATCCAGTGTGCATACACTACTTAAAGATAACTAAAAGTACTCGATTGAGGTCAAACTACTGTTCGAGACCTACATTTTGTGCAGTATTTTTCAAAAATGAGCAATTGCACAAATGTTTTAGAATGCTGCAAAGATTATTTGTCTAAATTGGCAAGTTCTAAGCGTCAATTTCCAAACGTCTTTGGTAAAACCATTCCTAAACCTTCATAACTTTTGACTCATTGATCAGAATGGAATTGTTCAAAGTTTTTTATGTATATATAACTCTGGAAAACAAATTTCAAAGTTTTATTTCTGAAAAAAGGTATGTTTTTTGATTTCCTCTATCTGCCCAGTTATCAAAAAACCCCACATATTAGGCCATAACTTTTGACTCACATTTCCAAATGTCATTAAATAAGTGCATCTGAAAAATAATCCTTGCGTGGACATTGTATTAAAATTTCAGCATAAAATGTAAGTGATCTATTGTCACATGTACACATACGTGCCCAAAATTTCTATGTAACCACAAAATGCATGCCGCTCCGGTGCTTTTGGGGTTAAAATGGCATGGTCATAAGGATACGTTTAACCCCTAGAGGACCAACATGCGTTTTTGGGTTGTATAGAAATTTTGGGCATGTACGTGTGACTAGAGATATCAATATTATAGGCTGGAATTTTATAGAAGGTGGGCGCGAGGAGTATCTTTTGTACGCATTAAATTTCATCACATTTGGAAATGTGAGTCAAAAGTTATGGCCTAGTATGTTACTTTTTTTTGAAACTAAGTAGTCCGGGCAAATAAAAAAAACTCACTTTTTTTGAAAACAAAAATTTGAAATTGCTTTTCTAGAGTTATATGTATATAAAAAGCTTTGAATCCTCCCATTTTGATCTATGAGTCAAAAGTTATGAAGATTTTTAGTTTGTGGGTAGTTCTAGATTCTCTACTCTAAATTGAATTTTGAAGTCCTTTTTCTTACTCATTTTTCAATATTTGTTGAAAAAATCAAATCAAAGGATGTAGATTATTTATTACACCATTGCAACCGTAGGATTAGAATTTTTCAATGCCATAATTAAATTCTTTACAATTTAGTATTTTAAATCATTATTTACTACTATGTACTTTCAATTTTTTTCCTATGTGTTTTACAATTCCAAATGAAGTGAAAATTTTTGGGCATGTAGCCAACTTATCAAGGAAAAAAAATCCAAACAAGCACCATCATTTGGGACATTTTTTCATCGATAAGTGAGTTTGTGAAGTGCTATTGTCCTTTTTTTTGCAGGGTCAGAAAAATGGTCTTAATGAATTTTGCTGACACATGTAATTGTAAGTTTTTTTTCAGAAATTCGGTGTTTGTACTAAAAATGACACTTTTTGAGCGTTCTTGGTGAAAACATAGTCATGGAACTTTAGGTGTTAAAGTGACATAAGGCCATGGTGAATGGGCCATGGTCAAAGGGTCACAATCAAAGGGCCATGGTCAAAGGGCCACGGTTTAGGGTTTGCAATGGGCGGCGCAGTGTAGGGTTCGGAGCTCTTGTCTGGAAACCCTGGCCGTGATCCGCCATTCCTGGCAACTCTTGTGCGACTTCATTCCTTCCGTGATTTTGTGCTTTTGTGAGATTTTGCGTGCTTTTGCATCAGAGGTTCCTTCATTTTTGGTGCAACCTGCGCTGATCTTGATTTCGGGGGTTCCGGATTTGTGCGGTGTCCTTGTCAACCTCCTGTTGGGCGACCTAGGCGCGCTTCGTGGTGCGTCGTCGAGGCGTGGAGGTGGAGCTGGGCAACTTGGGTGGCTGTTTGTGTTGCCTCCTCGTGTAGGCGGGAGCTCTTGCTAGGCGACCTGGGCGTGCGTCATTGTGTATGCAACTGGGGGTTTTGGTGGAGCTTGGCTGGTACGTGCTGGATGAGAGTTCTTGTTTGCTTTCATTCTGTAGAGGCGACTTTGTGCACTGAATGTAATTGCTTGTGCTTGTGGACGTGCTGCTTCTGTAAGGTTCCCACATACTTGCATTGTGGTGCATTGGTTTCTGTTGCAGCTTAGAATTGTGATTTAGCTGGGCGACCTAGTTGTGGAAATGGTTTTCTCAAAATTGGATTTTTGAGGTCTGGGCGCTCAATTGGATTCAACTGTCTTTTGGTTTTGGTTCAGGTTTTGTAGTTGAATTCTTGCATTTTGTTTTTGGTTTCTTGAGTTTTTGCTGACTGCATTAGCCTTGTCACTAGGATTTGCATTTGTTGCTTGCATTAGGTATATGTTGAATTGATTTCCAGCTCTCGTATTTAGTTTTTGCAGTTTTCTATGTCCATTGCTACGTAGAAGTTAAACTTCCGTCGAGTTAAATGAAGGAACATCTGTAATAATCCCAAAAATATAGGTTTCAGTCGACGCATATTTAACTTGACGGAAGTTTAACTCGATAGATGACATAATTAAGGTAGCAAGTTACAGAAATTTAACTCGAGACGAGATAAGAGGCTTCAAAGAATGGAAGTTTCATCTCGAACGGGAGTAGCACACCAACACCGAAGATGTACAAACATAGAAAAAACATTGAAGTTGCGGAGAGAACCAACAGCTTTAACTTGGCTCAAGTTGAAAAACACATCCCAGACCCTACAATCAAGAAGGTACAGCAGCTAAAGCTAATTTGACAAGAGACAAGAATGCTAAATATTAACCAAAGACATAGAAGGCATAGGAATACACAAACATCAACAACCGATTAAGAAGGTTTAACTCGTGTCAAGTTAAAAGGCCCTCTGGTATGAATCGTGAAAAGAGAACCAAAGACGTCAGCCCCGTGACGAGTTCACCAAGTTAGAGAACTCCCGATGGTTTGGAATAGACGATCTTTACTCGGATAATAGAGGGCGTCATAAATAAGCGCTCAGTATAATAGGATTCACCAAGAATGATAAGTAGGACAATAAAGTGATGTCAGCGGTAATCTCCTGGTTTTAACTCGGTTCGAGTTAACATGTGCTCTTGTCCTGGACTTGCAGAAATGGAAGCGCAGACCAAGGGACTAGAGGTTTTTTTGAAGCGCTTTGAGATTCCAGACAATAACAGAGACGAGTACGGCAAGACCGACATGCTTGGGGAATGTTGTAAGTGGAAGGACCCTGAAGAATTCGACCACTAGACACTTGCTTTTGTTCCTATGAACTCGAACCTGTCCTTCAGGATGAAGTACAAAAAGGTCAAGGACAACCTCCCGGTCACACTTACGGAGGTTGTAAGAGAGGTCACCACAAGGCCAAACGGTTTAATATTCATCTGCTGCAGGACGCAAGACCCAGATCAGACTGAGGAGTACATCTTCTCGTACGTGCTAAACAGCAGGCAGATCACATTCAGTGTCTCCAACTACTATAGGACACTAGAGGGACGAGCTACCAGGGGCTGCAGAAGAAGATTGAGCAGCATATGAAGGAGAAGAGGTGGAAAGCAAAGGATGGGAGCCCTTTGACATCCGTCACTCTAGCTTCAAGAGTTAATGCCCTGATCAAGGGGTTTGACCTCATGAAGATGGAGTTGAAGAACAAGTCCCAGAGGATGCAACCCATATCTTTGACTAGAGATTATAGCAGTCAAGGAGGAAGCCAAGGATCCTTCATCGTGGTGACCTTAGAGACTGGTAGGAGCCACACTCGCATGAAGCAGACGGATTGCTTCGGCAGAGAAGAACCATCAAAGACCCCACCACCTGCACCGAAAGGGAAAGGAAAGAAGACCACTTCAAAGAACCTCCTGGTGCCTAAGAGTAGCATGGCCTCAGAGCTTGTAGACATCCCGCAAGACCTCGGCGGAATTGTGAAGGAGATCGACTACGAAGAAGCATGCAAACACTTTGAGGAGTACTGGTCGGCATGCACAAAGCGGTACAGACCAAAGATTGGGTACAAGTACGAGATTTCAATTGATGAGCTGGAGACGCCACCACAAACACTCAACATCCAAGTGTTGGAAGAACAAGGTGTTCAGAAGACACTGAATTACCTCATCAGTATGCCTGACCCTGACAAGAAGATGACGCTCTGTGCATATCCGCAGCTTGTCACGGTGAAGCCTGAAAAGTTTGAGGAAGTTGAGGCCGGGAAGTTCTGGATGGTAAACGGACAGCACTGCTTAGAGGCGTCGAAGAGAATGCAGAAGATGATTAAAGTGCCCAACGAGAAGAAGGCTAAGTTTCTGAAATGGGAGTGCTTTTTTGTGTGGCACAAAGACGACAGCCTAATCAGGAAAGTGTCGGCCTACTACAATCGTGTGAACCACTTCGACAACTTCATGCCAACCTGATCCACGAACATCCTGGCATCCAGATTTGTCTGCACAAGTATGGGGTCCCCACCACCTCCAAGAGAGCCCACAGCTTTGGGGAAGGCCGTAACACTGGCAAAGAAGTCGAAGGCTGACGGCAACAACCAGAGGCTCTTTGCAGTAAATCCGCTAGCTTTAACTCGTCTCGAGTTAATTTGTAATTCCATTGAGGTCAGTTCTTTCCATATAATTTAACTCGTCTTGAGTTAAGACCCGTCGCTGACAGGATGTGTATGCTGGACCTGGATGTGCAGGAATTCAAGAACACAATCAAGCTGAGGTTTGCCATGATTGACATTAAGAAGAATCAGGGGTATCTAAGCAAGAAGAATCAAAGGGAGCTAGACAATGAGATCAAGCTAATTACAGCTTAGCAGGACGTCTACGACCTATGGATGGAGGTCATCTTGAGCCAGGCTCAGGGAGAGCTTATCGATCCAGATTCGCTCATGAAGTTCAAGTATTGCAAAGGCTGGGACTCGGCAAAGGATGGTGTGATGACTCGTGAATTCAAGTGGATTGGGAACTGCACACAAGACAATTTGAGGAGGCTTGCGCTGCATATCCTTCACAGGTCTTCTCGGCGGACTGCAGGACACCCAAAAGTTGTCATAAGGGCACCAAAGTCTGTCCTCCCTGACTGCTACTCCGCAAAGGATTGGCTTGAGAGGGGAAAGAAGAAGGCTGCTATAAAGATACAGTTACATCACCTGGATCCGAAGCTAAAGCTCTTTGACAACAAGGGAAATCCAAGGAAGAAGCCATGGAAGGCCTTCAAGCGAGATTACAGTGTGAACAAGGCCACAAAGAACACATTGCTCATTGGTCCAGGGGAACACTTCTTCTCTTAGGTGAAGATGCCGTCGAATAAGAAGAAGACACTGGAGGAATTGTCAGTTATAGCCAAGGAGTTCTTCACGGTCTTCTTGGCGAGCAAGGGCAAATTCGTGAAGCCTGAAGCTAAGGCGTTCTTCAAGCCCTATGACATGGATGATGACGAGCTCGGAGAGTGGGACGTAGCTGTATGGGATGAGTCCGCGCAATCAAGAATAAAGCTGGCGGTCATCGACTTTAGGAATATCCTTAGAGTTATAAATAAGGGCGCCAATGCTTCATACTACAACAATTTTATGACCCTCTTGGAGGAGGATGTCTTGGTGGAGCTCATGGACCCGGAGGTCTGGCTGTGGATTGCTCGTGAGAAGGATGTTGAGGCCGACCTGCAGAGTTTCATCAGGACATCTGATTTTGGTAAGTCGTACTCAGTTGGCTACACGGATTATCTGCCACCCACATTCAAGCACATTGGGGACGTCCCCGAGAGGAGCTCCACAGTGAAAGATCCGGTCCAACTGTTGTTTCTGGTGAAGAATGGGGCAGCCGTGAAGACCCGCTAGATTCCCAAAACATTTGCTGTAGCACCAAAATGGCATTACAATATGAAGCGGCAGAATGTGGAGGTGGAGTATCGGATACATGATATGGAGCTCCGCATGGAGCTTTATTTGAGCGTCCTTCAACTGTTCGTGTTGCCGAGAGACGTGGTGGTCTCCTATTTTGCAAGAGGAAAGATGATATCTACTGCTTGGGTGAGTTCAACTTTACTTTGGAATGCTGATAGTTTAGATGTCTGAATCCCTGTTCTTTAACTCAGGTCAAGTTGACTCCCTATTCGCACGTCCTCTGGATCTCTAGCGGCCATGTATTCTTCTTTAACTTGGTTTGAGTTGATCATGCTTTCCTAACTGCTCTTTGGGCTTGTCATGCAGATGCTGTCGCTAGATCACTTCTTTGTTGGTGAGAGCAAGAAGAAGGAAGACTTCCTAAACTTGTGCTTGGAGTCGGAGAGTATGGACAAGGCTAATTTCCTTGAGTCGGCGTACTTTGTGGAAGAGCACGAAGATGATGGAAGTAAGAGGAAAGGTGTGTCCACCTCAGAAGCTAAGGGGCCGTCTGTATCCGGGAGGGGGAAGGAACCAGCTGATGACGACTGCATCGAGATTCCTGGGGGTCTAAGAGTTTTGTTCCTCTGAACATTGGTGCGAACACTGATGATGTGTTGGAGTTCACACAGAGAGCAGTTGGCGAGTCGACGCATGTGCCTGAGGGTAGTGACATGCAGGGATCATCTGGCTCGTCTACTAGACAAAATATCACTCCGAAATCCCGTCCGCGTGTGCCACCGAAGAGGAAGCCTGACTTACCAGCGCCGGCTGCTCCATTCTCACTGGAGTGGACAATGGACTTCATACAGAAGAACAATGAGAATGAGGCTAGGGCTCGTAAGGAGGACCGTGAGGCGCAAAGGAAGGAAAACAAGCAGGCGCGTCAGGAGAACAAGAACATGATCAAGGAGATCATGCAGAGTATTCCCGAAATTGTATCAAAGGTGGCAGCGACGACCGTGAATACAATGTTCAGTGGGAGACCATTGATGTCCCTGGATCCGGCTGTAGGAACTCTTCAACTGGCGATTGCCAATCATCCCCAGGGGTCAGTTGATAGTGCCAAGCAATCTTGCACAGGGTCGGAGATCCTCACTGGGGTGCCGTCGACATCCCAGAACTTGCTGACCCAGACGTCCTTGAGTTCTAATCCAAACCAAATCGAATCCGACCGATGTCCCGACAATATGGAGGTGGATACAGTTTGGCAGGATGCGGCAACTGATGATGTTGCCCCGGCGTCTGGCAATGCTCCACAAGTTGCGACCGAGGGATCCCAGGACAAGGATCCAGTTCTGCAGGTCGAGGAGCAAGATTGCGCTACCCCGGAGACTGGCAGAGATCAGCTCCCTGAAGTTGTTGTTGAGCAAGGTGTGGAGGAAGTGGAGAATGTTGCATCGTAGGATGAGGAGGATGTGGAGGATGTTGCCGCAGACACCAGCACCGACCCCGTCCCGCCAGATGTCGCCGAATGTGGATTAGAGGCCGAGCAGCCACAGGGGTCTATGACTGAGATTCCTCCAGGTTCTTCCCTGTGACTCTCTTAGCCTCCTCTTCAACTCGATTTGAGTTGAATTCCCTTTCCACGTTCGTAGGCATTTCAGATTGCATAAGTAGGCAAATAGGCTAAACTTTCCTAGTGCGTTGTATATAATGTATTATTCCATCTCCCAACAAGAAACTGTAATATATAATTTTTTCTCACACATCATTTCTGTGCTTGATATTTCGCAGCCACAGGCTCATTGATTTCTGAAATTGTTGCTCTCCCTATGGCATCCAATTCCCAGAATACTGCTGTGGATCCGAAGATTCCCCTTGCATGTATTCTGGACGTGTCTGTTGCTATTAGTGGTGATCCGGTGCTGGAGATACCTCCGTTATTTCTTGAGGAAAAGAATGTCGAGGAGCATGCTATTGATGGTGGAGATGTCAAGTTATTGGAGGACATTCCAGATGATCCTCCTTTTCAGTCAGAAATGCCCCGGTCGCATACTTGAGTCGAGACAACTACAGCATCTCTAGTTGCCATGGTCCAGGACGCGGTATGTATATAGTGATGTGTATGTTTGAGTGTCCTTGCTGTGGTCTTCTACCTGGCACTCTTGTTTTTACTTTCTCCCCTTCGTGGATGTGGTCCACTGTCTTGAAAGCACGGGTGGAGTACCCATTTTGTAGTCGGAAGTGCATCCTTTTAATTTGCCCTTTTTTTCTCTTTTCGTCATGAGTAGGGTAGCAGTGAGAGATCCCATGAGGCGGAATGCCACAATCTTCCTCCATTCACTTCCAGGATGACAGAGAAATGACTCAACGTCATCCTGGATCTGAATGGACTTCTATGCATGTGTGACGTTGTGAGGTACCACCTGAAGGAAGGGAGGTTATGCAATCTTGGTGAGGTAGTCCCTGATATAGAGCACAAGACCTTGGAAATTAAGAGGGTCACTTGTCGGCCAAATGTTAGGAGCTGTTTGCGAGAATTATCCTCCATTACATATGTCCACATCTGGAGCTCCATGAAGAGATCCTATGCCGAACTCGTTTGCAAGTTTCTATTTCACGACATAGAATCCCCGTGTTATATTCTTGGCCAAGAGCAATGCAATGTTTTGAAATGCAGAGGGAGGAACGGAAGGCTAGAGGACTACAAGATAAAAAGGGTTGGACAAAGTCCTCTACATGAAGCCATTAGAGAAACTGCACAATTTGATTGATTCCATGTTCACCAAAGAGACCACAATTGTTGTGGACGTCAAGCCGGAGATGCACTTTGTGAACGACCCTATAAGTGTGGTGCTCTTGGATCTGTGGTCATTTGAGGGTTTGGAAGCGACAGGTGGATTCCTCATAAATGAGCTTCTCCCATGGTTTAAGAATCTGCACGTAGAGAGGCCATGGGAGTTGAATTCTTTTCATAGAGACAATGCTCTTGGAGGCGTCCACCTTATGAATGAACTCGACATGGTCAAGTACAATGACTTTGCCAGGGCATTGGAGGTCTCCAATTTTCTTTACGATGAATGGAGTGTGAGCAACATTGGGCCTTATGTTTCTCCCCAAATGTCCAATCCTTCTTCTGGCAAGGAACTTAAGCTACGAGACGTTTATTTCCGTCTTTGTCCGCCTCCTTGCACCATGTCCAATCCGTTGCTGCGCAAGGAGCGTAATATACAAGACATTTGGGTCTATCATAGAGCGCCTCCCCGCAAGAGGAGTTTGTAGGCCCTATAGGATTTTGACCCTAAATTATTGCAATGCGAGTGCATCTTGTGTCAACATGAATCCATTATAGCAGTTCATTACAGTGGAGACCTCTGTTTTGTGCTCAGGATTTGGATGTTGCTGAGGCACCCACAAATGGTTGTGGAGACAAGTGCCTGGCCTCAACTGATTCACTTGCTGACTGTGGAGAGTTGAATATATTGCAATATGGGGTTCGTCATATCATGTATTCAGCGACCACTGCACAGTCAACCATGGATTTTTCAATGAAGGACGTAGATGATGGTATAGTTGATAGTCCTCCCAGTGGAAGAATGCCTCTTGTACTAGTTCACTCTCCATCTCCTCTCAAGTCACGTCTTCAATCAAAGTCTCCACAGGATCGCTCTCAAATGAATTTTGAAACGCAAAGAAAGCTCTACAATGATGAAGTGGATGGTGTGGCTGTTGTAGAGGTACATCATCAACAATTTTTGTCTTTGCAAACATATTTGTTTTTAAGTAATGCTTTGCAGACGTAAGTTGTAGATTTTGAATCTGTTTTAGAATTTCTATACTTGCAGGTGGAGGACATGGTGCCTATATCTTTTACCATCTTTGGTAATAATTTTAAGGATGTAGAGCCTGTAGTCCATAAAGACGGGACTACCATATCTAATGGCATGTTGCCTCCTAGACTTCATCCGTCTTCATTGGGCGTTGCCAAACGACAATACAAAACACATGATGGATTGCTTTCGCTTCGTTGTCGTCGTCGTCCTTGGGACGCTTGGGAAGAGAGGTCCTTGAAGAAACAACGACGGGGAAATGCTCTCCAGAGGTCCAGTGGTAGTACTGGATATAGTCGAGGACCAGAGATAATGAAGGCAATGGAGATGTTGAAGAATAGGTCACACTCCTAGTGTGTAGATTACGACTTTCCCTACAAATATAGTGAGCCTGTATTATTGTGCTCTCTTAGGAATGGTATTATTTGTAGTATCCTTGCTTATGTCTAGGCCAAAGTCCAAGTGTCCATTGCATTTTCCAATTACTCTGGCTTCCACGTCCATGGGTCGCTTGGGATTTGAGGTCCTTAAGAGAACAACGACGAGAGATTGCACAAATAAGATCTGGTAGTAGTAGTGGTTATAGTCAAGGGCCGGAGATATTGAAAGCAATGGAGTTGGTGAAGAGTAGGTCGTCCTCGTAGTACATAGATGAAGACTATAGAGGACATTTTATTCTCTTCATTAGAGTGGTATAAAATTTTGGTTAGTCACTCCAATATTAATGAGTGATTTAAAGACTATGTTTGAGACATCACCACTATTACAAAGTTTATGGCTTGTATTTGAAGAATGAAGTAAATAGTAATCTTTCAGCGACAACTAATTCCACAGCAAATAGAGATCGAGAAATTGCAGCAAGAGAGACTTGTAGAAATAAGGTATTCCAAACTCCTTGGCAAGTACCTTTATAGATTGCAGTTTATACACTGCGGTATATAAGAGTACTTTTCAAGGAGAGTGGATTACCTTGTTTCTACAAGTCTCTCTCTTGCTGCGATTTCTCGCTCCTTATTCATTGTGGAATTAGTTGTCGCTGAAAGATTACTATTTACTTCATTCTTCAAACATTGAAGTTGACTCTTCATTAGCAATCGGCTTGTAATGGTGGTGATGTCTCCAACACATTCTCACTCCAAAGACAATGTACTTTACTATTAGGATTGGAACAGCTTTAACATTCATTTACTTGTGGGAAGTCACATTTCATAGTGATTGTACAATTATATTTGAAATGCATGTACATTCTTCAATTCATTTCGATAAATTGTAATGTCATTTGTAAATACTACATGGTGTTGGAAAATTGTGCTTTGTGTGTCATTGCATTGCTTATTTTGCATTTAAATATGTAGCTTCTTTCTGATTGCAACGCTTTCAGGCAACTATAAATAGAGAATTCTTTGAATTTCAAACTTTAGAGTAGATTCCAAGACTCCCATTTCCTTGGAAAACTCCCAAACTTATGAATATGATGTTACAACTTCTACATTTTTATGTTCATCCCAACAAATACTGTTTTGAATAGCACTTATGGAGTGAGGTTTCTTTGAACCGCAAGACAGGGGTTCCATTTCATAGTCATGTGGTCCATTTTGGAAAAAGTTGCATGGATGATTTCCGCTCATGAATCGTAACTTCATTAGCAGAGTATTTACAACTTCTACATTTTACTTTTTCATCCCAATGTGTACTATATTGAATCGTTACGGAATGAAGAGTCTTTGGACTCCAAGACAAAGGTTCCATTTCTTAGTTACGTGGTCCAGTTTGGGAGAAGTTGCATGGATTGTTTTCGCTCATGAATCTAAACTTTATAAGCGGACTATTTACAACTTCAACATTTTTATTTTCATTCCAACATGTACTATTTTGAATAGGACTTATGGAATGAGATTCCTTTGGACAAAAGGACGAGGATTCCATTTCTTAGTTACGTGGTCCATTTTGGGAGAAGTTGCATGGGTTGTTTCCGCTCATGAATCTAAACTTTATAAGCGGACTATTTACAACTTCAACATTTTTATTTTCATTCCAACATGTACTATTTTAAATAGGACTCATGGAATGAGATTCCTTTGGACAAAAGGACGAGGATTCCATTTCTTAGTTACGTGGTCCATTTTGGGAGAAGTTGCATGGATTGTTTCCGCTCATGAATCTTAACTTCATGAGCAGACTATTTACAACTTCTACATTTTATTTTCATCACAACATATAATATTTTGATAAGGACTTATGGATGGAGGTTTCCTTGAACCACAAGACGAGGGTTCCATTTCTTAGTTACGTGGTCCATTTTAGAAAAAGGTGCATGGATTGTTTCCGCTTATGAATCTTAACTTCATGAATAGACTATTTACAACTTCTACATTTTTTTCTTCATCCCAACATGTACTATTTTGAATCGGATTTATGGAATAAGGTTTCTCTAGACCACAAGACAAGGGTCCCATTTCTTAGTTACGTGGTCCATTTTGTGAAAAGTTGAATGGATTGTTTCTGCTCATGAATCTTAACTTCATGAGCAGAGTATTTACAACTTCTACATTTTTTTCTTCTTCCTAACATGTACTATTTTGAATCGGACTTATAAAATGAGGTTTCTTTGGACCACAAGACGGAGGTCCCATTTCTTAGTTACGTGGTCCATTTTGTGAAAACTTGCACGGATTGTTTCCGCTTATGAATCTTAATTTTATAAGCGGACTATTTACAACTTCTACATTTATTTTTTTAATCCCAACTTGTACCATTTTGAATAGGACGTATGGAATGAGGTTTCATTGGACCAAAAGACGAGGATTCCATTTCCTAGTAATGTAATCTGTTTTGGGAAAAGTTGCATGGATTGTTTCCGCTCATGAATCTTAACTTTATGAGTGGACTGTTTAAGACTTCCACATATTTTTATTCATCTCAACCTGTACTATTTTGAATAGGACTCATGGAATGAGGTTTCTTTGGACCACAAGATAGAGGTTCCATTTTCTAGTTATGTGGTCCATTTCGGAAAAACTTGCATGGATTGTTTCCGCTCATGAATCTTAACTTCATCAGCGAACTTTTTACAACTTCCACATTTTTATTTTCATTCCAACATGTACTATTTTGAATAGGACTTACGGAATGAGGTTTCCTTGAACCATAGGGCGGTAATTCCATTTTTTAGTTACGTGGTCCATTTTAGAAAAAGTTGCATGGATTGTTTCCGCTCGTGAATCTTAACTTCATGAGTAGAGTATTTATAACTTCTACATTTATTTTTTCATCCCAATAGGTACTAATTGGAATCGGACTTATGGAATGAGGTTTCTCTGAACAACAGGACGGGGGTTCCATTTCTTCATTATGTGGTTCATTTTGGGAAAAGTTGCATGGATTATATCCGCTCATAAATTTTAACTTCATTAGCGGAGTCTTTACAACTTCTACATCTTTTTTATCATCCCAACAAGTACTATTTTGAATAGAACTTATAGAATGATGTTTCTTTGGACCAAAGGACAAGGATTCCTTTTCTTAGTTACGAGGTCCATTTTGGGTGAAGTTGCATGGTTGTTTCTGCTCATGAATCTTAACTTCATGAGAAGACTATTTATAACTTCAACATTTTTTTTTCATTCCAACGTGTACTATTTTGAATAGGACGTGTGGAATGAGGTTTCAGTGGACTACAGGACAGGGGTTCCATTTCTTAGTTACGTGGTCCATTTTGGGAAAAGTTGAATGGATTGTTTCCGCTCATGAATCTTAACTTTATGAGTAGACTATTTAAAACTTCCACATATTTTTATTCATCTCAACCTGTACTATTTTGAATAAAACTCATGGAATGAGGTTTCTTTGAATGAAAAGACGGAGGTTCCATTTTTTAGTTATGTGGTCCATTTCGGGAAAAGTTGCATGGATTGTTTCCGCTCATGAATCTTAACTTCATGAGCAGTGTATTTACAACTTCTACATTTTTTTCCTCATCCCAACGTATACTAGTTTGAATAGGACTTATGGAATGAGGTTTCATTGAACCACAAGACGGGGGTCTCGTTTCTTAGTTACGTGGTCCATTTTAGGAGAAGTTGCATGGATTATTTCCGCTCATGAATCTTAACTTCATAAGCAGAGTATTTACAACTTCTACATTTTTTTTTCATCACAACAGGTACTATTTGGAATAGGACTTATAGAATGAGGTTTCTTTGGACCAAAGGACGAGGATTCCTTTTCTTACTAATGTGGTCCATTTTGAGTGAAGTTGCATGGATTGTTTCCGCTTATGAATCTTAACTTCATGAGAAGACTATTTACAACTTCAACATTTTTTTTTTCATTTCAGTGTGTACTATTTTCAATAGGACTTATAGAATGAGGTTTCTGTGAACCGCATGATGGGGGTCCCATTTCTTACTGACATGGTCCATTTTGGAAAAAGTTGCATGGATTGTTCCCACTCATGACTCTTAACTTCATGAGCGGAGTATTTACAACTTCAACATACTTATCTTTATGCCAACGAGTACTATTTGGATTTGGATTTATGGAATGAGGTTTCTTTGAACTGCAGGAAGGAGGTTCCATTTCTTAGTTACCTGGTCCATTTTGGGAAAAATTGCATGGATTATTTTTGCTCATGAATCCTAACTTCATGAGCGATCTATTTACAACTTCTACATATTTATGTTCATTCCAACGTGTACTATTTTGAATCCGATTTATAGAATGAGGTTTCTTTGAACCACCAAACGGGGGTCCTATTTCTTAGTTACGTGGTCCATTTTGGAAAAAGTTATATGGATTGTTTCCGCTCATGAATCTTAACTTCATGAGCGGACTATCTACAACTTCTACATTTTCTTCTTGATTCCAACATGTACTATTTTGAATAGGACTTATGGAATAAGGTTTCCTTGAAACGCAAGACGCAGTTGCATTTTTTAGATATGTGGTCCGTTTTGGAAAAAGTTGCATGGATTGATTCCGGTCATGAATCTTAACTTCATGAGCGGAGTATTTACAACTTCTACATTTTCTTCCTCATCCCAAGGTGAACTATTTTGAATAGGACTTATAGAATGAGGTTTGTTTGAAACGTAGGATGGGGGTTCCATTTCTTAGTCATGTGGTCCATTTTGGAAAAAGTTGCATGGATATTTCCACTCATGAATCTTACCTTTATGCACGGAGTATTTACAAGTTCTACATTTTTCTTTTCATCCCAACGTGTACTACTTTGAATAGGACTTACGGAATGATGTTTCTTTGAACCGCAAGAAAGGGGTTCCATTTCTTAGTTACGTGGTTCATTTTGGAAAAAGTCGCATGGATTATTTCCGCTCATGAATCTTACCTTCATCACCGGAGTATTTACAACTTCTACATTTTTTTCATCATCCCAATATGTACTATTTTGAGTCGGACTTATGGAATGAGGTTTCTTTGAACTGCAAGACGGGGGTCCCATTTCTTAGTTACGTGGTCCATTTTGGGAAAAGTTGAATAGATTTTTTCCGCTCATGAATCTTAACTTTATAAGCGGAGTATTTACAACTTCTACATTTATTTTTTTCATTCCAATATGTACTATTTTGAATAGGACATATGGAATAAGGTTTCCTTGGACCTTTAGGACGGAGGTTTCACTGAACCGCAGTTTTGGGGAAAAGTTGCATGGATGATTTTTCTTCATTCCAACATGTACTATTTTCAAACGGACTTATGGAATGAGGTTTCTTTGAACCGCTGGATGGGGGTCCCATTTCTTAGTTACGTGGTCTATTTTGGAAAAAGTTGCATGGATGATTTCCGCTCATGAATCTTAACTTCATTAGCAGAGTATTTACAACTTCTACATTTTACTTTTTCATCCCAACGTGTACTATTTTGAATCGTTACGGAATGAAGAGTCTTTGGACTCCAAGACAAAGGTTCCATTTCTTAGTTACGTGGTCCAGTTTGGGAGAAGTTGCATGGATTGTTTTCGCTCATGAATCTAAACTTTATAAGCGGACTATTTACAACTTCAACATTTTTATTTTCATTCCAACATGTACTATTTTGAATAGGACGTATGGAATGAGGTTTCCTTGAAATACAGGACGGGGGTTCCATTTTTTAGTTACGTGGTGCATTTTAGGAAAAGTTGCATGGATTGTTTCCATTCTTTAATCTTAACTTCATTAGCAGAGTATTTACAACTTCTACATTTTTTTTTCATCCCAATGTGTACTATTTTAAATAGGACTCATGGAATGAGGTTTCTTTGGACCAAAGGATGAGGATTCCTTTTCTTAGTAACGTGGTCCATTTGGGGTGAAGTTGCATGGATTATTTCCGCTCATGAATCTTAACTTCATCAGCGAAGTATTGACAACTTCTACATTTTTTTCTTCATCCCAACCTGTACTATTTTGAATGGGACTTATAGAATGAGGTTTTTTTGAACCGCTAGACGGGGTTCCCATTTCTTACTAACGTGGTCCCTTTTGTGGAAAGTTGCATGGATTATTTCCGCTCATGAATCTTAACTTCATGTGCGAAGTCTTTACAACTTCTACATTTTTTTCCACATCCCAATGTGTACTATTTTGAATAGTACTTATAAAATGAGGTTTGTTTGAACCGTAGGATGGGGGTTCCATTTCTTAGTCTTGTGGTCCATTTTGAAAAAAGTTGCATGGATTATTTTGGCTCATGAATCTGAACATCATGAGCAGAGTATTTACAACTTCTACATTTCTTTTTCAATCCCAATGTGTACTATTTTGAACAGCACTTGTGGAATGAGGTTTCTTTGACACACAGAACGATGGTTGCATTTCCTAGTAATGTAATCTGTTTTGGGAAAAGTTGCATGGATTGCTTCCGCTCATGAATCTTAACTTCATGAGCGGACTATTTACTACTTCTACATTTTTTTTCCAATCCTAACTTGTACTATTTTGAATCGGACTTATGGAATGAGGTTCCGTTGAACAGCAAGACGAAGGTCCCATTTTTTAGTTATGTGGTTCATTTTGGGAAAAGTAGCATGGATTATATCTGCTCGTAAATCTGAACTTCATTAGCGGAATATTTACAACTTCTACATCTTTTTTATCATCCCACTGTGTACTATTTTGAATAGAACTTATGGAATAAGGTTTGTTTGAACCGCAAGATGGGGATTGCATTTCTTAGTTTTGCTATCCATTTTGGCACAAGTTGCATGGGTTGTTTCCGCTCATGAATCTTAACAGCATGATTAGAGTATTTACAACTTCTACATTTTTTTTTTAATTCCAACGTGTACCCTTTTGAATAGGACTTATGGAATGAGGTTTCTTTGAACTTCAAGACAAGGGTCCCATTTCTTACTAACATGGTCTATTTTGTGAAAAGTTGCATGGATTGTTTCCACTCATGAATCTTAACTTCATAAGCAGAGTACTTACAACTTCTACATTTTTATTTTCATCCCAACGTATACTATTTTGAATAAGACTTGTGGAATGAGATTTCTTTGGACCACGGGATGGGAGTCCCATTTCTTAGTTATGTGGTTCATTTTGGGAATAGTTGCATGGACTGATTCCGCTCATGAATCTTAACTTCATGAGCGGACTATTTAAAATTTCTACAATTTCATTTTTCATTCCAACGTGTACTATTTTGAGTAGGACTTATGGAATGAGGTTTCTTTGAACTCAGGACAACGGATTTCATTTCTTAATTACGTGGTTTATTTTGGAAAAAGTTGCATGGATTATTTCTGCTCATAAATCTTAACTTCATGAGCGGAGTATTTACAACTACTACATTTTTTTCTTCATCCCAACATGTACTATTTTGAATCGGACTTATGGAATGAGGTTATCTTGAATCGTAGGATAGGGGGCCCATTTCTTACTAACGTGGTCTACTTTGAGAAAAGTTGCATGCATTTATTCCGCTCAAGCATTTTAACTTCATCAACGGAGTATTTACAACTTCTACATTTTTTTCTTCATCCCAACATGTACTATTTTGAATCGGACTTGTGGAATGAAGTTTCTTTGAACTGCAAGACGGGGGTCCCATTTCTTAGTTACGTGGTGCATTTTGGGAAAACTTGCATGGATTGTTTCCGCTCAAGAATATTAACTTCATCAACAGAGTACTTACAACTGCTACCTTTTTCTTCTCAACCCAACATGTACGATTTTGAATCGGACGTATGGATTGAGGTTTCATTAAACTGCAGGACGGGGGTTCCATTTCTTAGTTACGTGGTGCATTTTGGGAAAAGTTGCATGGATTGCTTCCGTTCATGAATCTTAACTTCATGAGCGGAGTATTTACAACTTCTACTTTTTTCTTCTCATCCCAACATGTTCTTTTTTGAATAGAACTTGTGAAATGTGGTATCATTGAACCGCAGGACGCGGTTCCCATTTCTTAGTTACGTAGTGCATTTTGGAAAAAGTTACATGGATTGTTTTCGCTCAAGAATATTAACTTCATCAGCGGAGTATTTACAACTTCTACTTTTTTCTTCTCATCCCAACATGTTCTTTTTTGAATAGGACTTGTAAAATGTGGTATCATTGAACCGCAGGACGCGGTTCCCATTTCTTAGTTACGTGGTGCATTTTGAAAAAAGTTACATGGATTGATTCCGCTCTTGAATCTTAACTTCATCAGCGAAGTCTTTACAACTTCTACATGTTTTTCTTCATCCTTAAAAGAAACTATTTTGAATCGGACTTATGGAATGAGGTTTCTTTGAACCGCAGGACGGGGGTCCCATTTCTTAGTTACGTGGTCCATTTTGGCAAAAGTTGCATGGATTGTTTCCGCTCATGAATCTTAACTTCATGAGTAGAGTATTTACAACTTCTACATTTTTTCTTCATCCCAATATGTACTATTTTGAATCAGACTTGTAGAATGAGGTTTCTTTGAACCGCTGGATGGGGTCCCATTTCTCAATTATGTGGTGCATTTTGGGAAAAGTTGCACGGATTGATTCCGCTCATGAATCTTAACTTCATCAGCGGAGTATTGACAACTTCTACTTTTTTTCCTTCATTCTTAAGAGAAACTATTTTGAATCGAACTTGTGGAATGACGTTTCTTTGAACCGCAAGACGGGGATCCCATTTCCTACTGACGTGGTCCGTTTAAGGAAAAGTTTCATGGATTGTTTCCGCTCATGAATCTTAACTTCATGAGCGGAGTATTGACAAGTTCCACACTTTTTTTCTTCATCCCAACATGTATTATTTTGAATCAAACTTGTGGAATGAGGTTTCTTTGAATCGCAGGACGGGGGTCCCATTTCTTAGTTACGTGGTCCATTTTGGGAAAAGTTGCATGGATTGTTTCTGCTCATGAATCTTAACTTCATGAGTGGAGTATTTACAACTTTTACACTTTTTTTCTTCATCCCAACATGTACTATTTTGAATCATACTTGTAGAATGAGGTTTCTTTGAACCGCTGGATGGTGTCCCATTTCTTAGTTACGTGGTGCATTTTGGGAAAAGTTGCATGGATTGATTCCGCTCATGAATCTTAACTTTATGAGCGGAGTATTTACAACTTCTACATTTTTTTCTTCATCCCAACATTTACTATTTTGAATCGGACTTATGGAATGAGGTTTCTTTAAACTGCAGAACGAGGGTCCCATCTCTTAGTTATGTGGTCCGTTTTGGAAAAAGTTTCATGGATTGTTTTCGCTCATAAATCTTAACTTCATGAGCGGAGTATTTCCAACTTCTACATGTTTTTCTTCATCCCAACATGTACTATTTTGAATCGGACTTATGGAATGAGGTTTCCTTGAACCGGTAAATGGGGTGTTATTTCTTAGTTATAAGGTCCATTTTGGAAAAAGTTGCATGGATTGTTTCCGCTTATGAATCATAACTTCATTTGCGGAGTATTTACAACTTCAACTTCTTTTTTTTCATTCCCAGGTGTACTATTTTAAACAGGACTTACGGAATTAAGTTTCTTTGATCCGCAGGACGGGGGTTCCATTTTCCAATTAAGTGGTCCATTTTAGAAAAAGTTGTATGGATTATTTCCGCTCATGAATCTTAACTTCATGAGCGGAGTCTTTAGAACTTCTACATTTCTTTCTTCATCCCAACGTGTACTATTTTGAATAGGACCTACGAAATGAGGTTTCTTTGAACCGCAGGACGGGGGGTCCATTTCTAAGTTACGTGGTCCATTTTAGGAAAAGTTGCATGGATTATTTCCGCTCATGAATCTTAACTTCATGAGCGGAGTATTAACAATTTCTTCATATTTATTTTCATCCCAATGTGTACTATTTTGAATAGGAGTTATGGAATGAGGTTTCTTTGAACCGCAGGACAGGGGGTCCATTTCTTTGTTGCGTGGTCGATTTTGGGAAAAGTTGCATGGATTATTTTGGCTCATGAATCTGAACTTCATGAGCAGAGTATTTACAACTTCTACATTTCATTTTCAATCCCAACGTGTACTATTTTGAACAAAACTTATGGAATGAGGTTTCTTTGGACCTCAGGACGGGGTTGCATTTCTTAGTTATGTGGTCCATTTTGGAAAAAGTTGCATGGATGAATTCCGCGCATGAATTTTAACTTCAGAAACAAAGTATTTACAACATCTAAATTTTTTTTTTCATCCCAACGTGTACTATTTTGAATAGGACTTATAGAATGAGGTTTCTTTCAACCGCAAGACGGAGGCTGCACTTTTTAGATTCGTGGTCCATTTTGGGAAAAATTGCATGGATTGTTTCCGCTCATGAATCTTAACTTCATGAGCGGAGTATTTATAAATTCTACATATTTATTTTCATCCCAACGTGTACTATTTTGAATAGAACTTATGGAATAAGGTTTTTTTAAACTGCTGGACAGAGGTCGCATTTCATAGTTATGTGGTCCATTTTGGGAAATGTTGCATGGTTTGTTTCCGCTCATGAATCTTTACATGATGAGCGGAGTATTTACAACTTCAACATTTTTTTTTTCATTCCAACGTGTACTATTTTGAATAGGACTTATATAATGAGGTTTTTGTGAACTGCAAGACGGGGGTTCCATTTCTTACTGAAGTGGTCCACTTTGGGAAAAGTTTCATGGATTATTTCCGCTCATAAATCCTAGTATCGTGAACAAAATATTTACAACTTCTACATTTCTTTTTCAATCCCAACGTATACTATTTTGAATAGGACTTATGGAATGAGGATTCTTTGAACCATAAGACGGGGGTTCCATTTCTTTGATACGTGGTCCATTTTGGGAAAAGTTGCATGGATTGTTTCCGCTCATGAATCTTAACTTCATGTGCAGAGTATTTACAACTTCTACATTTCTTTTTCGATCCCAACGTGTACTATTTTGAATCGGACTTATAGAATGAGGATTCTTTGAACCGCAGGACGGTGGTTCCGTTTCTTAGTTATGTGGTCCATTTTGGGAAAAGTTGCATGGATTGTTTCCGCTCATGAATCTTTACTTCATGAGCAAAGTATTTAGAACTTCGACTTTCATTTTTTCATTCCAACATGTACTATTTTGAATAGGACTTACGGAATGTGGTTTCTTTAAACCGCAAGACGGAGGTCACACTTCTTAATTATGTGGTCTATTTTAAGAAAAGTTGCATGGATTGTTTTTGCTCATGAATCTTAACGTCATGAGCGGACTATTTACAACTTCTACATTTTTTTTCATCCCAACATGTACTATTGTGAATAAGACTTTTGGAATGATGTTTCTTTGAATGGGAGTCCCACTTCTTAGTTATATGGTCCATTTTGGGAAAAGTTGCATGGATTATTTCCCCTCATGAATCTTAACTTCAAGAACAAAGTATTTATAACTTCTACATTTTTTTTTCCATATCAACGTGTACTATTTTGAATAGGATTTATGGATTGAGGTTTCTCTGTACCATAAGACGGGGGTCCCATTTCTTACTGAAGTGGTTCATTTTGGAAAAAGTTGCATGGATTATTTCCGGTCATGAATCTTAAATTCATAAACTGAGTATTATATCTTCTACATTTTTTTTCTAATCCCAACGTGTACTATTTTGAATAAGACTTATGGAATGAGGTTTCTTTGGACCACAAGATGGAGGTTGGATTTCTTAGTTACATGGTCCATTTTGGGAAAAGTTGAATGGATTGTTTCCGCTCGTAAATCTTAACTTTCACGACCAAACTCTTTACAATTTCTACAATTCTTTTTTTCATCCCAACATGTACTATTTCGAATAGGACTTATGGAATGAGGTTTCTTTGAATGGCAGGACGGGGGTTCCATTTCTTAGTTACGTGGTCCATTTTGGGAAAATTTGCATGGATTATTTCCACTCATGAATCTTAACTTGAAGAACAAAGTATTTACAACTTCTACATTTTTTTTCATCCCAACATGTATAATTTTGAATAGGACTTATGGAATGAGGTTTCTTTAAACCGCAGGACGGGGGTTCTTTTTCATAGTTATGTGGTCCATTTTGCAAAAAAGTTGTATGGATTATTTCCGCTCATGAATCTTAACTTCATGAGCGGAGTGTTTACAGCTTCTACATTTTCTTTTTCATCCCAATGTGTACTATTTTGAATAGGACTTATGAAATGGGGTTTCTTTGAATTGCAGGAAGGGCGTCGGATTTCCTAGTTACGTGGTCCATTTTGGGAAAGTTGCATGGATTGTTTCCGCTCGTAAATCTTAACTTCATGAGCGGACTATTTACAACTTCTATAGTTCTTTTTTTCATCCGAACATGTACTATTTTGAATCGGACTTATGGAATGAGGTTTCTTTGAACCGCAAGACGGGGGTTCTATTTCTTAGTTACGTGGTCCATTTTGGGAAAAGTTGCATGGATTGTTTCGGCTCATAAATCTTAACTTCATGAGCGATGTATTTACAACTTCAACATTTTTTTCCAGTCCAAAGTGTACTAGATTGAATTGGACTTATAGATTGAGGCTTTTTTGAACCGCAGGACAAGTGTCCCATTTCTTAGTTACGTGGTCCATTTTGGGAAAAGTTGCATGGATTGTTTTCACTCATAAATCATAACTTCATGAGCGATTTATTTACAGCTTCAACTTTTCTTTTTTCATTCCAAAGTGTACTATTTTGAATAGGACTTATGGATTGAGGTTTCTCTGAATCGCAGGATGGGGGTCCCATTTCTTACTAACGTGATCCATTTTGGAAAAAGTTGCATGGATTATTTCCGCTCATGAATCTTAACTTCATAAGCGGAGTATTACATCTTCTACTTTTTTTTTTTAATCCCAACGTGTACTTTTTTTAATAGGACTTATGGAATGAGGTTTCTTTGAAACGCAGGACGAGGGTCGCAAATTCTTAGATATGTGGTTTATATTGTGAAAAAGTTGCATGGATTATCTCCACTTATGAATCTTAATTTCATGAGCGGAGTATTTACAACATCTATTTTTTTTACTCACCCCAACGTATATAATTTTGAATAGGACTTATGGAATGCGGTTTCCTTGAACCGCTGGACAAGTGTCCCATTTCTTAATTACGTGGTCCATTTTGGGAAAAGTTGCATGGATTATTTCCGCTCATGAATCTTAACCCCTAAAGGTCAAAGACTCTGTTTTCACCAAAAACACTTCAAAACTGCAATTTCTAATACAAGTACCAAATTTTAGAAAAAAAAAAACATTTTTTGACACGTATAATCTTAGGATCTTGTAGTAAACTTGTTTGAAAATATGTAGAAGAAATTTCAAAACTTGCCACCTTGTGGATTGCAAGATATTAGCATTTGAATTAACAAAAGACGTTTTTGGGGCCTTACAAAAAATCGGGCAGCTGCACTGCACAAGGTCACATTTAAATGAAAAAATGCCCAAAATGGTGGTTACTCCTTGGATTCATTCTTCAAAGCAAGTTGGATACATGCTTGAAAAACTTCAAATCATTTGGAATTATACAATATATAGGAAAAAAATATTAAGTAGAAAGAAGTAGAGAATGATTCAAAACACGAAATTGTTAAGAATTTAATTATGGAATTGAAAAATGTCAATTCCAACAATTGGAATGTTGCAATAAACAATATACATCCTATGCTTTTTTTTTTTTCAAAAAATATTAAAAATTGAGTTAAATAAAGGACTTCAAAATTTATTTTAGAGTATGGAATCCATCATTGCCCGCAAATTAGAACACCTCATAATTTTCATCTCATAAATCAAAGTGGAATAATTCAAAGCTTTATCCGTGTATATAAATCTAAAGAACCAATTTCAAATTTTTATTTTTTTAAAAAGTGATTTTTCAAAAAAAAATTGAGCTGCCTGCCGACCATTGAAAGTGACATATCATCCAATAACTTTTTAACCATGTAGTCAAAAGTTTTGAAAATTGTTGGGCCTTAAAGCTACTCTTTGGCCACACATTGTGTGAAATTTTCAAAGAAAAACAATAAAATTTCTGTCCATAGTGAGTTGCCCAAAATTGCTATATTGCCAAAAAACGCCGTTTGGTCCTTTAGGGGTTAACTTCAAGAACAAAGTATTACAACTTCTACATTTTTTTTTTCATCCCAACGTGTACTATTTTGAATAGCACTTATGGAATGGGGTTTCTTTGAACCACAAGACGTGGGTTCCATTTCTTAGTTACGTGGTCCATTTCTTAGTTACGTGGTCCATTTTGGGAAAAGTTGCATGGGTTGTTACTGCTCATGAATCTAAACTTCATGAATGGAGTATTTACAACTTCTACATTATTTATCTCTTTCCAACGTGTACTATTTTGAATCAGACTTATGGAATGAGGTTCCTTTGAACGCTAGGACAGGGGTTCCATTTCTTAGTTATGTAGTCCATTTTGGAAAAAGTTGCATGGATTATTTTTGGTCATGAATCTTAACTCCATAAGCGGAGTATTACACCTTTTACATTTATTTTTAATCCTAACGTGTACTATTTTGAATAGGACTTATGGAATGAGGTTTCTTTGAAACACAGAACGGGCAATGCAAATTTTTAGATACGTGGTTTATATTGGAAAAAAGTTGCATGGATTGTTTCCGCTTATGAATCATAACTTCATGAGCGGAGTATTTACAACTTCTACATTTTTTTTTTCACCTGAACGTGTATAATTTTTAATAGGACTTATGGAATGAGGTTTCCTTGAAATGCAAGACGGGGTCCCATTTCTTGATTACAAGGTCCATTATTGAAAAATTGCATGGATTATTTTCGCTCATGAATCTTAACTTTAAGAACAAAGTATTTACAGCTTCTACATTTTTTATCCCAACATGTACTATTTTGAATAGGACTCATGGAGTGAGGATTCTTTGAACCGCAAAATGGGGGTTCCATTTCTTAGTTATGTTAGTAGTCCATTTTGGAAAAAGTTGCATGGATTATTTCCGGTCATGAATCTTAATTTCATGAGCGGTTTATTTGCAACTTCTACATTTTTTTTTTCTTTCCAACGTGTACTATTTTTAATTGGACTTATGGAATGAGTTTTCTTTAAATGCCAGGACGGAGGTTCCATTTCTTAGTTATGTGGTCCATTTTGGAAAAAGTTGCAAGGATTATTTCCGCTCATGAGTCTTAACTTCATCAGCGAAGTATTTACAATTTCTACAATTTTTTTTTCATCCCAACGTGTACTATTTTGAGTCGGACTTACAGAATGAGGTTTCTTTGAACGCCAGGACAGGGGGGTGGGAACACGCAATGTCAAATTTAGAAATCCGAACTAGTTTAGGATCAATTCCGTAAATATTTTCAAAAATTTGTAGTAGTGAAGCCGCAAACCGGAACATTTAGTAGAAACTAGGTAGTTAGGAAATTCCGGCTTGCAAAAACTTGTAGAATAGGTAAGAAACGGACTTTAGCTGGAATCCGGAAACCGGAAAGGGATCCGGATTCAGGCAACCTACAAACTAGGGGTCTAGCCTATGAAAACTAGGGATCCGTTTGCCAATGGCGACGCATTAAATGGCCGAACCAACGGGTGTTGGTCACTGGCCGGATACTTAAGCAGATGGGCCTTTTGTTTTTCTCCCTCTTTCTTCCGCTTGAGGAGGTGTGTGCTTGCAGGTTTTGGAGCGCGTTTCTTTTAGAAGATTGAAAGAGTGGTGAGTTAGGCCGGATAGGGAGAGAAGGAAAAGAGGGTGCCAATTACACCGGATTGTAGGTCAAGAAGATGGCGGGATCATCAACGCAGGGGCAGAAGACTATTCCTTTTCTCAAACTCCTGTACCCAGTCATTCCGACAGACTCCGCTGGGCACTTAGAATTAGAGGAAGATCTCTTCAAACTAGGGTGTATCGGATTCATCCAGCAACCCTGGACAGTTAGGAGTGAAGATTTTCTTCGTGAGTTGGTTATAGGGACGCCAAACCAGTTCGAGCCGACGCCAACGAGTCGGTTGGCATCTTGGACGGAAGGGATGTGGGCGGAAACTTATGGGTTGAAGCAGTCCGGATCCGGAAATGCGACCCGGACGGACAAGTTTTATGAAGACAAGTTCAAGAAACCGCCGCACTATAAGGAGGGTTTCACTGTTAGTGACTGTATCGATGAGCGCCATAGGCGATTACTAAATTTCCTGATTCCCATCGTCTATCCGGAAAAGCCAACCAAGGTTAAGGTTACGATGGCGAATACGATTTTTGGAGCACTCGAAGGCCGGGTCGTGAACTGGGCGACCATAATCCATTAGAAGGTGAAGAAGATGGCGGTGGCTATCAACAAGGCCAAGCAGAGTCCGCTCAGTACTTACTTGTTCCACATGTATCATCATTTTGATTTCATAACCCCGCAGGAACAAGTCGCCTATGAGATTGGAATGCAGATCTTGAAGTACGGATTCACAGAAGGGTTGAAGCCGACAGGAGAAGCGGCACTAGAAGAAGAAGAGGAAGAGAAGGATCCAGAATCGAAGCCGCTAGAGAAGAAAAAGCGACAGAAGACCACCAATCCGGATGCACGAAGAATGAGTCTAGACGTGCCGGAACTGAATCCATCCCTGACTCAGCCATCACCGGAATCTTCCGATGTATCCGACTTCTATGAAGCCAGAACCCGATGGATGGTGCAGTGCCGGAAGATGCACGTCGAGATGGCAGAGGTCATCACGGGCGTCGCTAGGGAGTTAAATATTGAGACGGATCAAATCTTCAATGAACTCCGGAAGAGACCCGATCCGGCACTACTCCAAGAGAAGGACAAGCAGATCGAGGTGCTTAAGGTGGAGCAAGATCACTACAAAAACAAGTTCTACTGGACGGAGGGGCAGTCGATCTCAGCCCGGAAGAAGGAGATGGATGCCCTGAAGCTAGTCAAGGATGTGAAGGTGTTGGTAGAAGAACCAGAACATCAAATCATCTGGTCCGCGCTTTACACGAAGAAACTCGAGAACGACGGCATTGTTACTGGATCTAGAGTGCTGCAAGTCCTGGTCGATTACGAGGCCAAGATGAAGATCATTTTGGACAATATGAGGCAACTGTTGGGACACTTGGATGTGGCCAAGGACGACTTTGGGCTACTTCTGGATATCTTCATGGAGTCCCCGGGCAAACATGGAGCCGGAACTTCCGGAACACAAGAGGAACCAGGCTTGAAGTCCTTGTTTAAAATGCCTAGGATGCCTCCCTCGAGTCATTTCCCGAAGTGGGGCACGGTAAATACTTTTGCCCCTTCCTCACAATCTTTGTCGGGATCCCGAAAGGCTAGGCAGAGGTTGCCGATCCGGAGAGATCTGTTAGAGGGTTTGGGGACGATCAATCCGGCAAGAGAGCACCCAGAGAAATTCCCTCATATGTCGGAACAGTCACCAACACGGGGTGCACAATTGATTGACTTAGGAGATCCGGCTCCAGAGACGAAACCGGAACCCAAGCCGGATACCCGGCTGAACAAGAAGACGGAAATAGTGGAAGTTGCAATCTCGGATCCGGATGAAGAACTCGAGATGGTGGAACCTGAGAAGGAGCTGAAACTTCGGAAGTCGGAGAAGCAAAAACTGGAGAGTAAGAAGCCGGTGAAGCAACCGATCGAAGATTCCGAGTCTGGAGAGTTTGAGTCGGGCTCAGAATCTGAGGAAGATACGGAGGAGGACAAGACGTCTCCTGCGACCCGTCAGAATCCGCCTCGAGCAGCCAAAATGACGCCAGCAAAGGGTCCTGGTAAATCGACAGCCAAGCAGGGAGCCGGGAGTTCAAAGAAATCTTGGGTGGCCAAGTAGTTAGAAGGGGACTACTTATGGTGGTGAATTAGAATTTGTATAGTTTTGTCCCGAAATCGGATTCCAAGCGTGGGCCTGGTTTCCGAAAACGTAGGAATAAGGACTTCCCGGTTTATTCGGGATTTCCTTGGTATGTGTGTGGTTGCCCCGGTTTGTGGGGAGCCCTTTTTTGCTTTTAGGGTGTTGACTTTGGTTTTGTTTTGGGTTTTTAAGGGCGGGCAAGTTAGTTGCCCCTCATTCCCTCCTAGTTGATATTCAATTGTATTTCATTCCTTTTTTGAAATCTAAGCCCTCGGGTATGCAGTTTGGCTTTATTAGTGTATCCGGATTATGTTGACCTGTGGTCTGGGTGTTGGAAGGAAAGGCGGGTGAGGAGGAATCCGGATTTAGTAGAGTACGATCTGAGTTGAGAGTGTGCTATTGTAATGTTGTTGGATTGTTCACTTAGGAGCTGCGCACAGTGTCTTTAAACTACCAGAAGAGTAGTCCGGATCACAGAGTAGCGGGGAAGCGAGTCCGGTTGTCAAGCCGTGCGGAGGTAAGCACCCGCCCAAGGAAGCCTCCACCTGTCCGGAAGATCTGCCAACCTTAGGATTCATCTAACCTCTAGAAAGATCACACTCCCATAACTTATTCCGGATTCTGCGATTTGTCGTTGTAGTAAGGGAGAGTGAAGTATTCCTGAGTGACCTGCTGTCCGGAGTTGCCATCCGGAAGCTGTGAGGATCCGGATTTTTTGTCTTGCTGCAACGTTTCGAATACTCGGGTGTTGTTATTTGTGTTTGTTAGAATTGTAGGAGAACAAGAGTGGTGAAGTCCCTACCCCCTCAAAAGATCAACTAGTGGACCCTCTGAAGGTAAAACAGAGGTATTGAAAACCGGATTGGAAGAAGAGACGTAAACCGGATTCCGGATAGTTTAAGGTCCGGATTGTGAAAGGATCCGGAAAATGTTGAGTAGGTAAGAAGAAAGAAAGATAGAAAAGCCAGATAGTTAGAATACGCTACATATAATCCGGAAATTCCCTAGAACGATATTTTGTGTTATCTTGGCACATTTTTGTGTTAAGGATACTTACGCCTAGATTGCGCGTACGACAGGGGGTTCCGACTCTACGTTATGTGGTCCATTTTGGAAAAAGTTGCATGGATTATTTCCGCTCATGACTTTAAACTTCATCACCGGAGGATTTATAACTTCCACATTTTTTTTTTCATCCCAACATGTACTATTTTAAATCGGACTTATTAAATGAGGTTTCTTTGAATCGCGGCATGGGGGTTCCATTCCTTAGTTACGTGGTCCATTTTGGAAAAAATTGCATGAATTATTTCCACTCATGAATCCTAATTTCATGCACGGAGTATTTACAACTTTTACATTTTTTCTCCAATCTTAACGTGTACTACTTTGAATAGGACTTATAGAATGAGGTTTCTTTGAAATGCAGGACGAGGGTTTCATTTCTTAGTTATGTGGTCCATTTTGGAAAAAGTTGCATGGATAAATTCTGCTCATGAATCTTAACTTCATGAGCGGAGTATTTACAACTTCTACATTTTTTATTTCTTTTCAACGTGTACTATTTTGAATCGGACTTCTGGAATGAGTTTTCTTTGAACCGCAGGACATGGGTTCCATTTCATAGTTATGTGGTCCATTTTGAGAAAAGTTGCATGGATGAATTCCACTCATGAGTCTAAACTTCATGAGCGGAGTATTTACAACTTTTACATTTTTTTTCCAATCTCATAGTGTACTATTTTGAATAGGACTTATGGAATGAGGTTTCTCTGAACCGCAAGACGGCGCTTCCATTTTCTTAGTTATATGGTCCATTTTGGAAAAAGTTGCATGGATTGTTTTTGCTCATGAATCTTAACTTCAAGAACAAAGTATTTACAACTTTACTTTTTTTTTCATCCCAACATGTACTATTTTGAATCGGACTTATGGAATGAGGTTTCTTTGAACCACAGGACGGGGGTTCCATTTCTTTGATACGTGGTCCATTTTGGGAAAAGTTGCATGGATTGTTTCCGCTCATGAATCTTAACTTCATGTGCAGAGTATTTACAACTTCTACATTTCTTTTTCAATCCCAACGTGTACTATTTTGAGTAGGATTTATGGAATGAGGTTTCTCTGAACCGCAGGACAGAGCTTCTATTTCTTAGTTATGTGGTCCATTTTGGGAAAAGTTGCATGGATTATTTCCGCTCATGATCCTTAACTTCAAGAACAAAGTATTTACAACTTCTACATTTTTATTTTCATCCCAACGTGTACTATTTTGAATAGGACCTATGAAATGAGGTTTCTTTGAACCGCAGGACGGGGGTTCCATTTCTTAGTTATGTGGTTTTGGGTAAAAGTTGCATGGATGAATTCCACTCATGAATCTTAACTTCATGAGCGGAGTATTTACAACTTTTACATTTTTTTTTTCATTCTATTGTGTACTATTTTGAGTAGGACTTATGGAATGAGGTTTGTTTGAAACGCAAGTCGGGGGTTCCATTTCTTATTTACGTGGTCCATTTTGGAAAAAGTTGCATGGATTGTTTCCGCTCATGAATCTTATTTTCATGAGCAGAGTATTTGCAACTTCTACATTTTGCTTTTCATCCCAACATGTATTATTTTGAATAGGACTTATGGAACGAGGTTTCTTTGAATCGCAAGATGGAGATTTTACTTCTTGATTACGTGGTCCATTTGGGGAAAAGTAGTATGGATTGTTCCCGCTCATAAATCTTAACTTCATGAGTGGAGTATTTACAACTTCTACATTTCTTTTTCGTACCAACATGTCCGATTTTGAATCGGACTTAGGGATTGAGTTTACTTTGAACTGTAGGACGGGGGTCTCATTTCTTAGTTACATGGTCCAATTTGGGAAAAGTTGCATGGATTGTTTCCGCTCATGAATCTTAACCTCATGAGCGGACTATTTACAACTTCTTCATTTTTTTTTTCATCCCAACAAGTACTATTTTGAATAGTACTTATGGAATGAGGTTTCTTTGGACCGCTAGATGGGGGTTTTATCTCTTAGTGACGTGGTCCATTTTGGGAAAAGTTGCATGGTTATTTTTTGCTCGTGAATGTTAACTTCATGATGAGTACAGTATTTACAACTTCTACATTTTTTTCCCATACCAAGGTTTTAGTAGGTGGAATTTAATTTATTGATTTTGGTCAATGGCATCTAGTACTTAGTACTGAGTTCAGGGCCTTGTCTTCTTTACAAGTATATTTGTAGGTTATTTGGCCTACATTGTGTGCTGTGTTGTTTAAATTAAATAGGGATCACCTCTGTTATAAATTTTATTGCCACTATGCTCTATAGTACAGAGTTTTTCTTGTATAAATTACAAGTACAAATGAAGTCAATAATCAAGAAGTTGGTGATTTTGGTGCTAATCAGAGATCATTGTGATTTATTTTATGTTTGCCTTTTTTGAGAATAATATCTTGATTGTCCGTAATATTAGATACAACTATTTCAAATCAAATGAATGGGTTGTGTTTTAAATAACAATTATATACAATCATCATAATCAAAGAACAATGTAAATGTGTAATACGTACAATCAACAATAAAATGAAGACAAAAGATTGTATGACCTACAATGCTTTCAGGAATGACATAATGACATGTTCCACCACCCACGAGCAGTCAAAGTGCATTGATTTCAAAGAGTTAACTCATATTCAAATACTATAAATACATTCACATGGTTCTTTTTCTTCTCTGTTCACTTTCATGATTGTAGATCGAAAGTGTTTCATTTTGAATTTTTTTTTAATGATTGAACTATAAAGTGTGTGATTGTTGAATACATATAGTCCTTTATATAGACATTGGATCTTTAGTACAACAATAATAGAAGCTTGAATGTTAATTTAAAATTTTAGTTGTAATTTTAGATTTCAGTTTTTTGGGGGCTCAAATGAAATGGAATTTTATTGCAAAAGAAGAAATTAACAACAGCTTAGCCACAGCTAGCTTGAAGCTATAATTTTGAGTTTGAATTAAAAGTTTCCATGTTACAAGTTTGAGCGGACACAACAAGTGGAAAATGCTAGAAACACTAAACTTCAAGTTCATTCTACGCTATGTACAAATTCCATAGACCCTAAACCCTGAACCGTATATAATTTCTAAATTGTGACAAATCTCAAAATCCTTTAAGCATGGATTTAGAAAACTTGAACAAAAAGTTATGGAACCAATAATCCAAAAATCGTCTATCTAAAATCGAAGACTCTAGAATTGACTACCCTAAACCATGAACTACACACCTTCAATTGAAACCAACAACCATGACTCTGAAATAAATTAATCCTAAGCCTGAGCATTATTAGTCATGAACAATGTCCCCTTGAATGCTAAACCCTAAACCCAAAAACCATGACTCTTCAACCAGTAAGATTCAATCGTACAAGTATGTACTTTGCATCTTTAAACCGCAGACAATTGACCTTATAACCATGGACCCCAGACTTTAAGACTTCAGTCATTCAAATATAAAATATCAAGTATGAACACCTGTGACCCTGAAATTATTGTGAATTCTTTTTGCAAATGAGGAGATTTAGGTGAAAATTAATCCCTCATTTAATAAAAAATGAGGGGTACAATACCTCTTTTTTTTTAGAATTTGTTTTTGTTTTGGATTCCAATGCTCTAGAATTTCATTGGAAACGTTAACCCCTAAATATCCAAGGCTTGTTTTCTGCCTCTTGGAATTTACTCTATATTGAACTAGAGGCCAACTTTTTGATAAGTTGAACCAAATTCTTGGGTATTGTAACCATACAAATTCAAACTATACATATTAAATATCACATAGGAAAAGAAAACACAACAACATCATTTAAAGATTGAAAGATTGTAATGTTTGATCATCAGGGTGTTAAAACTATGAAAACCTTTGAGTTCAATCTCCTTCTATATGTCAAATTTAAAACATTCAAGACTCCAAAAATATGAGGTTGAAGGGCGTAATAAAATATATAATCCCAATCATTTTATGACTTCTCAAAATCTACTCTACAAATTTTTAAAAAGAATTCCTAGTGTTAATGATTTTTTCTCCAAGATCTAGAGTATTTGAGGCTAATTTCCAAGAGCCTTGAACAATACAAGAAGTCAAGATTGCAATGGGTACCTTTGCACAAAATTTTGAATAGGAAAAATCATAATCATTCATGCCTCAAAATTGGTTTTTGGGTTTACGGTTAGACTTAAAAAAGAATCTTTCAATAATATTATCTACTAGAAATAGGAATTTGGTATGGTTTCAATTTCAATAAAATTCATTTGCTTCCAAATAAAAAAATAAAAAATAAAGTTTCTTAGACACCACCTGCGGGGAGCTTTGCAGGGTTTTACCCTAATCTCTAAACCCTTAAAATCCTAAACCCTAAAACATTAAAAATCCTAAATCGTAAATCCTATTTTTTGGCGTTGTGTGGCTCCATCCCTCAAAAATAAATAGGTTGCATTGAGCCTAGTATATGAAGAAATTTGAAGAAAATTTAGATGACAATGCCAAATTGCTCCAATTCTTTTTTAAATTTTGAATGAAAATGCCCTATATAAACAAAATTCATCCAAAAATGTGGATGAAAAGATCACCCTATATAAAATTTGGATGAATACTAAAATATTTGGCTAGAACATTTTCTTGTAAGTTGCCACTTCAGCACTTCTTCAAAAACCACCTAAACCAAACTAGTGCCTTGGCCATTTAGTGATTCCAATATATACCCTAAAACCGCAGGCGGTCTGGGGTTGAAGAAAACAAACCCCCGCTCCCCAACTCCTTGACTGACAGATTGAATTGACAAGCATCCTAGCTGCAGAGCACATTAAGTACGGAACAAACTAGGGCACAGCAATTGTAGAACCGTTATGTTGGTATTCATGTCATTAGATCGCCTTGAGGTGGAGGAACATAGAGTTACTTGTCTAAGTATTGAGCAGGAAGCCTGTGAAATCCGGGGAAATGAAAGTCTTGAAGACCAAATCCACTTTGCTCAAAGCATCATTGACTCCTATGAAACTGTGCAATGATACCATCCTTGAATGCAGCAAATTTTAGAATGTCAGTGAAGATCTAGAATTGCAGTGAACACTGGAGCTACGAATTTCCAGTCACAAAGTCAAGAGCCCCACGCCCTCCCTCCTTGTGGTCGTAGCAGCGCAAAATTCTAGAGTACATTCTACTTCCAACATGGATAACCGCACGTACTCCACTTCTTGATTGCAACTTGGCAATCTAGAACGCATCCAACCAACATTTGAAAAAAAGGAACGCTTGAAACTTTGAAAACTCAGGGTGGGAATCCACAGCTTTTGAATTTCAATGTAAGTGGTCTATAATCCGAAACAAACCTCAAGCTTCTCCTTTTCGCTTGCACCCGTAAATAAGCGGAGCACGTTGCGGAGGATGGGAGTCGGTGTCTACCGGTGTAGGCAACGAGATTGGAGTGGAGGCGGACGATGCTCTGACCGGGCCATTTTTCACGAGGTAAGCTATGCATTCCTATCAATTACAGTGAAATTTTGAGCCTAAGTGTTTCATCAGTCAAATGCATGCCACATCAATTTTGTGAAACTCTTTAAGCATGCGTAGATTGAGAGTGAAGAAGAATCCAACTGCGGGTGGTTGCTCCGAGCAATAGATTTACTTACGATAAACTCACCTAGTGAAGCGATCACCATGCTCTGGTGACATGGAGGTTCACTTGGAGACGGCAAAAGACAGAGCTTAATGTGCTTGTAAATACAACCACTGTGCCATTGGATGTTGAAGAGAATGTCTAGATGTCGCAACTAGAATTTTTGGTTTTCCTTTGCTTACCTAAATACTGGAACGGAAATGGGTAATTAGGATCCGTATCCGGTTAGAAGGGCAGAAGGAAACTGGAGATAGACAACACTAATCCAATAAGGGGAAAACTGGATTTGATCCGGTCAGAATGTTAGTATTCAGGAACAAAATCACATTTGGATCTCACCGCAGATCGGATTAGGGTTGGACCGGATTGATATGGACCGGACCAGAAAAAGTCATGATGACCTGCCAGGGGTCCTGTGACTATATAAAGGCTGGTCGTCCCCATTTTCACTCCTTTACTTCCCTTGAGCTCTAGAGCTGACCTTGAGCGCTTTTACTCCTCCGTCTGCGCTAGAGCCGTTGTATGTGTGTGCGCTTCCGGCTGGGCAGGTCAGAGTGTGTAGGAAAGGTAGAAAGCGTGTGGGTTGCAGGTTTTTGTGTTGTTTTCTGATTAAGATCGGACGAGAGGAAGTGAGGAATGGGACGTGCGGCTAGGAGAGGGTGAGGTAGCGATCGGTAAGGGTTCAGTGGCCACTTGTGTCCATGCCTCAGCTGCGTAAGAACAGACCGGGCGCGCCCAGTTCCTCCTCCGACGTCAAGCTTCGGAAGGTAGTTCCGGTCATTCCCACGGAGGAATCGGCCAGGTCCAAGCTCATGAAGGATCTCAACGCCATGGGGTGCCTCGTGTTGATTGATAAACCTTGGGGGTTTAGGGAGGAGCGGATGGTGAGAGAGATTAGGTGTAAGGCGTCGAACAAGTTCGACAACACGCTCCGGGGCCGCCCGACCGAATAGGAAGAAGAAATTTGGAGGGAAGTTTACAACTTCCGGATGGGAGGCTCCAGCATGGCGGGACGGAAGGACGAGTTCACCCATGACAAATTTCATGGGGAGCCAAGTAACAAGGACGGGTACGCTGTCGCGGACTGTAAAAGCGACCGGCACCGCAACCTCCTCCAGTTCCTGGTTCCGATCGTCCATCTGGAGAAGCCGACGAGGGTGACGATGACCATTGGCAACACCATTTTTGGTTCCTTGAGCGGGGAACGGAAAGTGAACTGGGCCCGGATCTTTTCGGATTTGGTGTCCCAGTTGGTGACGAGGATCGGAAAGAGTAGGGCCACTCCTTTGAGTCCCTATCTATTCCACCTCTACCACCGCAACCAACTCCTCACGGAAACGGAGGAGAAGACGTAGAACCTTCAGGAGTCTATCCTGAAGTACGGGGAATTGGGTTTGGATGACAAACAGGAAGAGCAAACCGGGTCCAAACCCGAAACAGAAGAGGAAGAAGAGGAGGAGCAATCTCGGCCAAGGAAGCGAATGAAGACAACGCCTCCTCGCAAGCGAGGAACCCCTCCTACCACCCGGTCCACTCCAGAATAGGGACTGGATGTGGAGATGCCAAATCCCGAAGACCCGACCAACCCGTTCAACCAGTTGACGGTAATCCTGTGCGGGATACGAGCGGACTGGGAGGTCAAGAGGAGGGCTCTTGTCGCTATCGGAGGTCTGGTGGGTGCACCGGTGGATAGTGATTTACCGGGTAAGGTGGGTCAGTATCTGTCCGATCTGGATGAGCACCGGAGGCAAGAGGCAGAGATCCGCCGGCTTCAGGAAGAAGTCGACACCCTAAGGGCTGACATGGTAGCCCTCAGGGAAGACAAGGCTGCAGTCCAGGAGATGGCGGAAGCAACCCGGAAGGTAGCTGAGTTGGTGAAGGACCCTCTCGGAGAGTCCAGATCCATTGCAGTCAAAGCGGCATTATTTGACAAAGGGGTGCATGAGGAGAAGAAGGTATCCGGTTCCCGGATAGTTCAGATCCTCACCGACTTCATCGATTGGGTGGAAGCATCCTTGGCGGTAGCAAGAGAGGCGACCAACCGGATGGACATCAGCAGTCGAAAGCTGAACGGGTCCATGTACTCCCGGAAGATCCACCTGTCAGACATATCGCTACCGGATTCATTCGCAGCCGGAGGGGCAAATCCGAGGGAGCCCAAGGATCAGACACCCGAGTCGAGGAAGAGTAACCGAAGACCTGGGCCTAGACAACCGATTCAGTTGGATTCTTGACCAGGGTCAGATCTTCCGGATCTAGCTGCCGGGGAGCGGAGCCGGAACCTTGCGGACATCTTCAACCAACTGCTTGAGGAACCCAAGAGTCCTACGCTGGGTGGGGGAGTTGGAGAATAGATAGGTAGTTAGGAATGTAAAGTTTTATAAGATAGTTAGGACTGGATCGGATGTTGACCCGGTCTGGCCGGTTAGAATCGGACCTGGATGTCCAACGCAGATTTCCGGGGGCCTTTTTGCTTTGTAATCATGTTGTATATAAGTCAACCCCTGCTTGGGAGCTGTGAGTCTTTTCGCCCAACTTTTGTCTACGTCTTCTCTTGGCCTCTTGTTGCGTGTCTCTCCCGTGTGTGGCAGGGTTGTGTGGTGAGGAGTTAGGAAGGCGCATGCTGGTGCGGGTGTGATTTCTCCCTTTGGCGTTCTTGTTTTGATCTTATGTGCAAGTGAGCGGGTTGTAAAAGAGTTGGGAGTGGATTTCAGTTCCTCAGCAGCTCTAAGGTTTAGGATTCCGGGCGAGACAGCCGTTGTTAGGCTAGGCGGACAGGGAGGGATTCCTTAGTCGTGCTAGAACTCCTAGGTGGGAAATCCGGTTGAGTGTCCGATCTCCTGAGAGATCTCGCTGCCTTAGTGGGTAAACGGAAGAACTTTAGTTGACGTTGGAACGAACGGATTCACTCGCAGCCGCCAAGCTTTGTACAAACGGAACGTGGCACTGAGGTCGTTGTAGTATGAGAGGATCGTACGGGGGGGTCTTTGTGTGACCGGTGATCCGGAGGGTTCTCTGGGTTGCTGTGAAGGATCAAACCGGATCCGGATTAGTGTAGGAAATGGAAGAATAGAGAAGTGGGTCTTCAGCCACTATAAGTCACGAAAGGAGCGGTGGGCCTGCCACTCTCAAAATCAAGGGGCGAACCCTTTGATGGTGAAACAGAGGTAAAACTAAACCGGATGGTAGTAAGACCGGATGTGAGCTGATCAGACCAGATCGGAAAGCCAATCGGAACGGAGAAAGAAAAGAGGGTTTCATTGTAGTTCTTGGTGTTGTTGTGTTTCCGGTTGTTGTGTTAGGACCGGAAGAGGAAATATAGGTATTAACTTAGCTTAGAGACCAAATAAAACTATCTACTTCACAGAATCTTGCGAGTTTGATCTTTAGAGTCACTTTGTTATACTTTAAAGTGGTTTTTGGTAGTATAACTGGGAATTTGCTTGCCCTGTGCTGCGACACTAGATATGGTGATATAAGATAGAGCAGTATGCGTACTTATTAAACCCGATCGTGAAATCCCGCAATCGGTGTTTCTAAAGTGTAGTGACTCCCGTTGATCCTTGAATGGAGGAAATCAACAACCTAGAAATCAGAGGATTATAGGATCATAGTATCGTGGGATCTCACGATCTTGGTTTTGTGGGATCCCACGACTGACTAGAACAAATTTGGTTCTGGGTCCCATTTACTTTGGACTATGTTTCTCTCAGTTACGGACAATAAGGGGAACCCACGGTCTCTCTTTCCAATGAGGAGATCTTGAGATC
This sequence comes from Neckera pumila, assembly GCA_963969595.1. NCBI lineage: Eukaryota > Viridiplantae > Streptophyta > Bryopsida > Hypnales > Neckeraceae > Neckera > Neckera pumila. The sequence continues at coordinate 8,397,996 of OZ018418.1, forward strand.
TTTGTTTTGTGGATCCTAGAATGTCCTGGTCGTGGGATCGCACAATCGATTAGATATGAGATGGGGACATGTCTGCATGATTAAGTTCGTTTACTTACTAAATAGCATTTCACTCCCTCCAGGTGTAATTTTGTAGGAAGATCATGGGATGCCACGATCGCTGAAAAGGGTGACTTTGCGACCTATGTGTCATGGGTTCCCACGACGCATGGAACCTTGGTGTATGGATCTTTTTGTTTGGTTCCAGTGGCCTACTCCTCAATATATGTACTGGCTCAGTGCTCCCATCGCGGGCATTGTGTGACCGCACGATTGCTTGTGGACTTCAGATGTTCTTGCTTACCTTGTCGGGGTACTCTTTTCATTTGCCAAGACCTGCTATCTTTTTATTCCCTGACACTATTGTTAACTAGTTCTCTTGTATATCGTACTGGAAGTGTTTCCTTAGTAGTCAACCGAAACTGAAGACATTGTCGTCAGGTTCCTTTGCTACAAAGGGAACGCCGATCTCTTAACTGAACTAACTCCTGGTTTTCTTCATGATTTTTGTAGATTCAACAAATCTTCGAAATCTCTTTGCCATAATTCACTGAGAATGGATTCATTTAGTGAGTCCGCTGCTGATGCGATTGTTCTATATGTACACGGTGAGCATGTGGAAAGTGGATCACAGGAGTCCAGCAATGATCTCCATTGTTCTTGATTACTGATTAGGTTAAGCTGTTTGTTCCTGGATTCAGTGAGGTCGGATCCGGGATTGTTAAGGAGGTTTGTCCCTAGGGCCAGTGGCTGGATATGCCTCTACCTATAGAGCCCTGGATTTATATACTGGTGCAACCTCATTCCATAAAGTTAGAGTTCCAGGACTTAAGATATAACCCCCAATACAAGAGTTATAGAACATTGTATGATGTTCAGGGATGTGCCGTGTTGTGGAGAATCGCCGACGTTGTAAGAGCATCGAGGGATCACCAATGGATCCGCATCCGTATATTTGCCAGGGGGCCTGGTTTGGACTTGATGTTCATCAGGACGAGGGATGGGGACTCCACGTTTTGTCGGGTTGTATCATTTGCTGGAAGGCGGAAGATCATTTCCAAGATGAAACACTTGGTGAGGGCTTTGTGGGTGTGACAGTCCTCGACGTTTTTGTAGATAACCAAGAAGCCATAGTGTCGCACGAGAGGTGGCCATTGTCGGAGTGCTGGTTTCTAAGCAATTAGTTGTTGAAAGAGACGGTGGATCATTTCGCCACCAATCTAGATATAGACGACCCTCTCGCTTATCTCGGAGGTAGAATGAAAACACCATATTGCTTTGTAGTCCCTAAACCCAGTATAAAGCTGAAGGAATTACAGTTAGACCGGAAAACGGCAAACAAAGAGATCTGAAAAGTGAGCTCGCAAAAGTGCTGCAAACATCTATGTTTTCAGCATTTTAATCAGGAGTTCACGCTGTTGGTTAGGCAAAAATACTACTTGAAGTTGTTCGAGGACCACCATGAATATAGGATTGCAGCGGAAGGGCAGCTTCATGAAATGAATGTGGATCGGAAGCGAAAATTCATCACACTATAGGGAGTGGAAGTTTGTGGCACGGCGTGGTACATAATTCATGGAATTCCAAAGTCGACCTACCACACTTACATCGACATGTACAACAATGGCGTGAATTCAGGGAAGCACAGAAACAAAGGGATTAAGCAACCAAGGACTTGGACTGTTCAGATTACAAGGACTATGAAAGTCATTATTGACGAGAACGCTGATCAAATGCCCCACCAAATGCGCAGTGTCGGTAATGGCCGAGTGGACACTCTTAAATTTTTGCCTGCAGGAAGAAAATGGAAACAAGTCCAAGCGGATGCTAAAGAAGTAAACCCATTGATTCTGATTAATGCAGTTAGTGATTGTGAGATCCCTCAACTGGATCAACAACCGGGGGATGTCACGATCATTCTTCTGGAATAGTGTTTGTCATTTGTGTTTGCTGGCTTTTTTTGCTCGTACTATTTTTGAAGCTTAGTTGTTCTGTTTTTCCAGTTGAATGCCAACTACGGTCTGCCACCCGTTAACCAGTCGACCATTAGTAGAATTAAGAAGGACCATTTCAACAACATCTACATTAAGCCTATTGGGAGTTCGTTTGCAAAATGTACCCTGTGCGACGATCTACAGTAGTACATCTTGAAGTCCCCGAAGGAAGCCCCCAGTACGTGGAGTTCATGAATCAGAGGGCTCATCATCTAAGTCACCAAGCGTCTTGCCGTCGTCTATATGCATCTTGGCATGAGGAAGCCAAACAAGATCCACGGAGAATTTTATGTATAATTCACGACAAGATGGATACGGCGAAGACGGCTCTCTCTAGAATGCGGGTGACAACAAAGGCCACAGCGGGTTTGGGACAGCTTTCCATGAGCGTCACAGGAATGGTAGCTCATGGTCATGGTGACAATGCGTACGCCCATTATGCTCCATTGTGTTGGCCGGCAGACTCCAACTTCACCATTTTGTCTTTGGCAAGGTTGTTGTGCCGACTGGAGGGTCCACTAATTCGAGTGGTAGGCGACCTCTTTCCATACCCTCCGGCGAATCCAATGTTTGAGGCACTGCTCAGAGGAAAGTTGAGATGTATAGACAGCCTGACCCTCACTGAACGAGGAGCTCGGGTCGAAAGTACCCCCCTTCTTGAAAAGTTATATCTTCAACTCAACAACTCTACTAAGGATAACAAGAACAAATACCTAATGGCATTCTTGTCATTACTCACTGCACAAGGTGTCTTCAAGGAAATTCAGGTCGCATTTCTACTAGTCGGACATACTCACAAGGATATTGATACCTATTTCAGCCACCTTTCCAAGGCGTTCAAGACCAAGAACTCTTTCGTCGTCGCTGACCTCATGAAAGCCTTCATGCAATCCCAAAAATTGTCATTTCTACCGGAGTTTATACAGGACATGAGGGATTTCAAGGCGTTCGTGGAGGGTTACCAGACCGGTGGCTCTGAAAGATTAATTAGATCAAAGGAGATGCACCTGTTCAAGTTCTACGTGGACATTGATGGGGTCCTCGTCATGAATTACAAGGAGTCTGCGGTTGATTTAAAGTGGCTTCCGTCTAATAAACCTTCTCAACGCATTTGGAGGAGAGATGAAAATGGTCCCCCTAGGCTCCCTCACGGCTGTCCAAAGCTTGTTCTATTTAAGCCCATATAGGGCAGTGAGGTTGCCGTCGCGGGTGGAAATCAAGAGAAGGCAAGGGAAATAGTGCAGAAAGCTACCGTGAACAAGGGTTTCATTTTGGTGGGACTCGAGAAGTACATTCAGTACTAGCAATAAGGAATGTCAAAATGTGAGGGATTTGCAGTTGCATTTGGCCCATACGTGGAATACTAGAAGTGTGTGCTAAATGAGTTGAAGGAGCCACTAGCAGAGTGTCCTCCAGAGTTGGTGGAAGGCTTCTGGCCATAGTATGATTGGAGGGTGGCACAGAATGGAGTCCCTCGCCAAGGAAATACGGCCCATCCCATAGATGTGATTTCGGAGGAAGAAGAGGAGCCCGAACCTTATTGCAACCCCGCAAATGAAGCACCAAGGGAAAGATTCAATCCTTGGCTAGACATACGACCGGGCTTATGGGTACTTCTTAGGCTAGAAGTCCCGGAAACATGTGTTGTTTGGCAAGGAAGAGCATTGTCTACTGTATGCAAACTGAAAGGAGACACAAATTACGGAAAGTTTTTGCTTCAATATTGGCAACTGGATAACTTCGAAAGTATGCTGGAGTTGAGGTACCAGAATTGCTGGTACGATAAATAGGTTGTTGAAGATTCAGCCCCTACCTGGGTTGAGGCAACTGCTGTAGTGTATGCAAATGGTCAAAAATAGTGAATCTGAAATCAAGGACCATTCCTAAAAAGAGTACGGAGGCTACCTTGGCAGATTTGAATCAAGCAAACATGGTGGATCCATGATCAAGCGCCTTGTCCTTGAACAATAATCCATCATAAGAACACCCAACGTACAATGGAGTAGCACACCTATTGTGATATCTCACGATGCATTGTGGGGGTTGTTGCAGCCATCATGAGATCTCACGATGAATTGTTCAGGTCGCTGCAAACATCATGAGATCCCACGAGGCTTTCCACGTCGAGGTAACTTAGTCACAAGTTAGGTTTTCTAGATACACTACCCTGTTTGAATTCGACTGTTATACGATGAACCTCTTAGTGTTGTTTTTATGTGACATGTATTAGCATCATAAATCTTTATGAATATATGAATTTGATTATGGTGTTCATTATGCGTGCAGAACACGGGCAGTCACCTGATATGTGAAGTGCAGGCTGTTTTTTCTTTCATCTACTGAAATGGAAGTGGTTCATGTTTTTATCAATGACAAATATAGTGTTTGAATTATACATGCACAAAGATTAGTCTGAATACGCATTTATTTTCTTACCCTTTCACTCCCTGTTGGAATTCCAGTCGACTAGGTTCTGCATGTTCACAATTATGTGGACATCAGAGATTGGATGTATTTCAGCAGTGATAGAACCCCGATTTTCTCCACACAAACTTAAATCTCTTAGATGGAATAGTATATTAGCCGATATTCATTAGTCTACAGATGTATGCTGAATGTCTGAGCACTTGTGACTCACTTGTATACAGTCCTTTCATTCCACTGGATGTATTGTGAGATGGCAATGTTTCTTGTGTTAGCACTCCATTCGGGGATCTTTTGCTTAGATAAAACTGGTCTCCTTCTTCCCAAGAGGAAATGCCTGTTTGATAATTCTAAAGTGATGTTTGTGACTTTTAGCAAATTTCAAGTTTTCCTCCATGAATGTATCTATGAGTTGCACTGTCTACAGCACATGAATATAACTGTAGCGCTTTGACATGAAGATTGTCAATGAAGCCGATGCATATTCGACAAACTTGTCAGGGGATCTCCCGATGCATTTGTTTCAAACAAAATGCTGAGTGAGGGATTAATATGGAGCTCAGAGCCGTATTTGCTTGAACTGGTTGTCATCGTGGGATCTCTCGATAGGTTCGGGGACGCTAGCTATAAACGGGATGCTGAAATCATGGAAACCCAGTCCACAGATCTCCCAATCCAGACACGTGAACTCCGGCACAGCCAACTATGGAATAGTAATTTACAATTTTTCTAGCATTTCCAAGTACAAAAAGAAGCACTCTCCAAAAGACTTATGACTGCAGAAATTGAGGTAGATCGGGGGGGTTCACCATCTCTTTAATTCTGGACTATTGAAAGTTCAAAAGTAGTTAAATATGGCATATGACATTTTAGTTTTAGGTTCTTTGAAATACAGTGCATGGTTAATTGATTTTATTCTCTCAATCAGTGAAGAAATTTCAAGGAAATAGGGCTCAAAATTTAGTGCTATCACAAAATCTTCATGCTTGGATCATTTACAGCTTGTACATTTTGTTTTTTGTGCTCATTGCATTCAAATTTCATGACATATTAGTGTTTGGTTCTTTTATTTTATTTTCCTAGTCTGTGAATAATGTTGAAGAAAATGGGGCTCTTAATTTAGTGCAATTACCAAATCTTCATGTTTGCATTACTTACAACTTATACAATATGTTTTTCTTGCTCATTGTATTTAAAGTTCATGACATTTTAGTTTTTGTATCTATGACATACAGCGCATGGTTAGTGGATTTTTTATTCTCGGTCTGTGAAAATGTTCAAGAACATGAGGCTCCAAATTTTGTGCATTGACAAAATCATCATATTTGGATTGTTAACAACTTCTACAATTTGTTTTTTCACACTCTTTGCATTCAAATTTCATAACATTTTAGTTTTCAGTTCTTTGAAATACATTGCGTGGATAATTGATTTTGTTTTCACAGTCAGTGAATAATGTTCAAGGAAATGGGGCTCTAAATTTAGTGCAATCACAAAGTCTTTATGTTTGGATTATTTATAGCTTGTAAAGTTTGTTTTTTGCGCTCACTAATTGAAAGTTCATAACATTTTAGTTTTTGGTTCATTGAAATACAGCGTGTGGTTAGATGATTTTATTTTCTCAGTCTGTCAATAATGTTCAAGGAAATGGGGCTCTAAATTTAGTGCACTCACCAAATCTTCATGTTTGGATTATTTACAATCTGTGCATTTTATTTTTCAGGCTCATTGCATTGAGTGTTCATGACATTTTAGTTTCTACTTCTTTGAAATATAGAGCATGGTTAGATGATTTTATTTTCTCAACCTTTGGAAAATGTTCAAGGAAATGGGTCTCTAAATTTAGTGCATTTACAAAATCTTCATGTTTGGATTATTTACAACTTGTACATTTTGTTTTTTGCGCTCATTGCGTTCAAATTCTATGACATTTAATTTTTGGCTCTTTGAAATACAGCGCGTGGTTAATTGATTTTATTTTCTCAGTCTGTGAACAATGTTTAAGGAAATGGGGCTCTAAATTTAGTGCGCTCACAAAATCTTCATGTTTGGATTATTTACAACTTGTAAATTTTATTTTTTGCGTTCCTTGCATTCAGATTTCATAACATTTTAGTTTTTGGTTCTTTAAAATACAGCGCGTGGTTACTTGATTTTATTTTCTCAATCTGTAAATAATGTTCATGAAAATGGGGCTTTAAGTTTAGTGCACTCACAAAATCTTTGTGTTTGAATTATTTACAACTTGTACATTTTGTTTTCTTGCTCATTGCATTTAAGGTTCACAACATTTTAGTTTTTGGTTCTGTGACATACAGCACGTCATTAATTGATTTTGTTTTCTCAGTCTGTGAAAATGTTCAAGAACATGAGGCTCCAAATTTTTTGCGTTGACAAACTCATCATGTTTGGACTATTTACAACTTGTACAATTTGTTTTATACGCTCTTTGCATTCAAATTTCATGACATTTTAGTTTATTATTCTTTGAAACACAGCGATTGGTTTTTTGATTTTATTTTCTCAGTCTGTGAAAAATGTTCAAGGAAATGGGGCTCTAAATTTAGTGCGCTCACCAAATCTTCATGTTTGGATTATTTACAAGTTGTACATTTTGTTTTTCAGGCTCATTGCATTGAGTGTTCATGACATTTTAGTTTTGGATTCATTGAAATACAACGCGTGGTTAGAAGATTTAATTTTCTCAGTCTGTGAATAATGTTCAAGAAAATGGGTCTCTAAATTTAGTGCAACTACAAAATCTTCATGTTTGGAATATTTACAACTTGTACATTTTGTTTTGTGCTCTTTGCATTGAGTGTTCATGACGTTTTAGTTTTGGATTCTTTGAAATATAGCGCGTGGTTAATTGATTTTGTTTTCTCAGTCTGTGAAAAATGTTCAAGGAAATGGGGCTCTAAATTTAGTGCGTCACCAAATCTTCATGCTTGGATTATTTACAACTTGTACATTTTGTTTTTCGGGCTCATTGCATTGCGTGTGCATGACATTTTAATATCTGGTTCTTTGAAATACAGCACGTGGATAGATGATTTTATCATTTTAGTCTGTAAATAATGTTCAAGGAAATGGGGCTCTAAATTTAGTGCAATTACAAAATCTTCATGTTTGGATTATTTATAACTTAAACATTTTGTTTTTTGCGCTCATTGCATTCAAATTTCATGACATTTTTGTTTTTGGTTCTTTGAAATACAACGCGTGCTTAGATGATTTTCTTTTCTTAGTCTGTGAATAGTGTTCAAGGAAAGGGGGCTTTACGTTTAGTGTAATTACAAAATCATTATATTTGGATTATTTACAACTTGTACATATTGATTTTTGCACTCATTGCATTGAGTAATCATGACGTTTTGTTTTTGGGTTCTTTGCAGTAAAGCTTGTGGTTAAATGACTTTGTTTTTTGAGTTTGTGAACAATATTCAAGGAAATGGGGCTCTTAGTTTAGTGCAATTACAAAATGTTCATGTTTGGATATTTTACAAGTTGTGCATTTTGTTTTTTGCACTCATTGCATTCAAATTTCATGACAATTTAGTTTTTTGTTCTTTTAAATATAGCACATGGTTAGATGAAATATTATCTTCTTAGTCTATAAATAACATTCAAAGAAATGGGGCTCTAAACTTAGTGCAATTCCAAAATCTTCAATTTTGGATTATTTACAACTTGTACATTTTGTTTTTTGTGCTCATTATATTAAGTGTTCATAATGTTTTAGGTTTTGGTTCTTTGAAATACACCAAGTGGTTAGATGATTTTATTTTCTCAGCCTGTGAAAAATTCTCAAGGAAATGGGGCTCTCAATTTAGTGCAATTACAAAATGTTCATGTTTGGATATTTTATAAGTTGTGCATTTTGTTTTTTGCGCTCATTGCATTCAAATTTCATGACGTTTTAATTTTTGGTTCTTTGAAATACAGCGCGTGGTTAGATGATTTTATTTTCTCAGTCTGTACAAAATGTTCAAGGAAATGGGGCTCTAAGTTTAGAGCGCTCACCAAATTTTCATGTTTGGATTATTTAAAACTTGTACATTTTGTTTTTCGCACTCATTGCATTCAAATTTCATGACGTTTTTGGTTTTGGTTCTTTGAAATACAGTGCGTGGTTCATTGATTTCATTTCCTAAGTCTATAGACAATGTTCAAGAAAATGGAGCTCTAAATTTAGTGTAATTACAAGATCTTCATTTTTGGATGATTTACAACTTGTGCATTTTGTTTTTTGGGCTCATTGCATTGAGTGTTCATGATGTTTTAGTTTTTGGTTCTTTGAAATTTAGCGTGTGGTTAGATGATTTTATTTTCTCAGTCTGTACAAAATGTTCAAGAAAATGGAGCTCTAAATTTAGTGCAATTACAAAATCTTTATGTTTGGATTATTTACAATTTTTAACATATTGTTTTTTGCGCTCATTGCATTGACTGTTCATGACATTTTAATTTTTGGTTCTTTGAAATACAGCGTGTGGTTAGATGATTTTTTTTTCTCAGTCTGTAAAAAAATGTTCAAGGAAATGGGGCTCTCAGTTTAGTGCAATTACAAAATCTTCATTTTTGGATTATTTACAACTTGTACATTTTGTTTTTTGCGCTCATTGCATTCAAATTTCATGACATTTTAGTTTTTGGTTCTTTGAATTACAATGCGTGGTTAGATGATTTTATGTTCTCAATTTGTGAATAATGTTCAAGAAAATTGGACTCTAAACTTATGCAGTTACAAAATCTTCATATTTGGATTATTTACAACCTGTGCATTTTGATTTTCGCATTCACTGCAGTGAATGTTTATGACATTTTAGTTTTTGGTTCTTTGAAATACACCGCGTGGTTAGATGATTTTATTTTCTCAATTTGTGAAAAAATCTCAAAGAAATGGAGTTCGAAATTTAGTGTAATTACAAAATCTTCATATTTGGGTTATTTACAACTTGTACATTTTGTTTTTTAGGCTCATTGCATTGAGTGTTCATGACATTTTAGTATCTGGTTCTTTAAAATACAGTGCATGGTTAGATGGTTTTATTTTCTTAGTCTTTGAATAGTGTTCAAGGAAATGGGGCTCTCAGTTTAGTGCAATTACAAAATCTTCATGTTTGGACTATTCACTACTTGTGCATTTTGTTTTTTGAGCTCATTGCATTGATTGTTCATGACATTTTAGTTTTGGGTTCTTTGAAATATAGCGCGTGGTTAGATGATTTTTTTTCTCAGTCTGTGAAAAATGTTCAAGGAAATGGGGCTCTAAGTTTAGTGCGCTCACAAAATCTTCATGCTTGGATGATTTACAACTTGTATACTTTGTTTTTTGTGCACATTGCATTGAGGGTTCATGACATTTTAGTTTTTGGTTCTTTGATATACAACGCATGCTTAGATGATTTTGTCTTCTCAGTCTGATAACAATGTTCAACAAAATGAGGCTCCAAATTGAGTGCAACTACAAATTCTTCATATTTGGATTATTTACAACTTGTACATTTTGTTTTTTGCGCTCATTGCATTCAAATTTCATGACATTTAAGTTTTTGGTTCTTTGATATACAACGCGTGGTTAGATGATTTTATTTTCTCAGTCTTTGAATAATGTTCAAGGAAATGGGGCTCTAAGTTTAGTGTGCTTACAAAATCTTCATGATTGTATTATTTACAACTTGTACATATTGTTTTTCGCGCTCATTGCATTGAGTGTTCATGACATTTTGGTATCTAGTTCTTTGAAATACAGCACGTAGTTAGATGATTTTCTTTCTCAGTCCTTAAATAATGTTCAAGAAAATGGGGCTCTATATTTAGTGCAATTACAAAATCTTCATGTTTGGATTACTTACCACTTGTACATACTGTTCTTTGTGCTCATTGCATTGAGTGTTCATGACATTTTAGTTTTTGATTCATTGAACTATAACGCATGGTTAGATGATTTTATTTTCTCAGTCTGTGAATAATGTTCAAGGAAATGGGTTTCTAAATTTAGTGCAACTACAAAATCTTCATATTTGGATTATTTACAACTTGTACATTTTGTTTTTCCCGCTCTTTACATTGAGTTTTCATGAGGTTTTAGTTTTGGGTTCTTTGGAATACAGCGCGTGGTTAATTGATTTCATTTTCTCAGTCTGATAACAATGTTCAAGGAAATGGGGCTTTTAGTTCAGTGCAAATACGAAATCTTCCAGTTTGGATTATTTACAACTTGTGCATTTTGTTTTTCGGGCTCATTGCAATCAAATTTCATGTTATTTTAGTTTTTGGTTCTTTGAAATACAACGTGTGGTTAGATGATTTTATTTTCTTAGTCTGTGAATAATATTCAAGGAAATGGGGCTCTTAGTTTAGTGCAATTAAAAAATCTTCATGTTTGAATTATTTACAACTTGTACATTTTGTTTTTCGCGCTCATTGCATTGAGTGTTCATGTCATTTTAGATTTTGGTTCTTTCAAATACAGCGCGTCGTTAATTGATTTCATTTTCTTAGTCTGTGAATAATTTTCAAGGAAATGGGGCTTTAAATTTAGTGCAGTTACAAAATCTTCAGTTTTGGATTATTTACAACTTGTACATATTGTTTTTAGTGCTCATTACAATGAGTGTTTATGACATTTTAGTTTTTGGTTCTTTGAAATACAGCACATGGTTAGATGATTTTAATTTCTCAGTCAATGAATAATGTTCAAGAAAATGGGGCTCTAAACTTAGTGCAGTTACAAAATCTTCATGTTTAGATTATTTACAACTTGTGCATTTTGTTTTTTGGGCTTATTGCATTGTGTGTTCATGACATTTTAGTTTCTGGTTCATTGAAATACAGCATAGTTAGATGATTTTATTTTCTCAGTTTGTGATTAATGTTCAAGGAAATGGGGCTCCAAATTAAGTGCGGTAACAAAACCTCATGCTTGGGTAAATCACAACTTCTACATTTTGTTTTTTGCGCTCATTGCATTCAAGTTTCATGACATTTTAGTTTTTTGGTTCTTTGAAATACAACGCATGGTCAGATGATTTTATTTTCTCAATCTTTGAATAATGTTTAAGGAAATGGGGCTCCAAGTTTAGTGCATTTACGAAATCTTCAAGTTTGGATTATTTACAACTTGTACAATTTGATTTTTGCGCTCATTACAGTGATTGTTCTTGACATTTTGATTTTTGGTTCTTTGAAATACAGCGCGTGGTTAATTGATTTCTTTTTCTCAGTCTGTGGACAATAGTCAAGGAAATGGTTCTCTAAGTTTAGTGCAATTATGAAATCTTCAGGTTGTATTATTTACAACTTGTACATTTTGTTTTTCACGCTCATTGCATTCAAATTTCATGTTAGTTTAGTTTTTGGTTCTTTAAAATACAACTGGTGGCTAGATGATTTGATTTTCTCAATCTGTGAATAATGTTCAAGGAAATGGGGCTCTAAATTTGGTGCAATTACAAAATCTTCATTTTTGGATTATTTACAACTTATACATATTGCTTTTTGTACTCATTGCATTGAGTGTTTATAACACTTTTAGTTTTGGGTTTTTTAAAATACAGTGCGTGATTATATGATTTTTTTTTCTCAGTCAATGAATAATGTTCAAGGAAATGGGGCTCTAAATTTAGTGCAACTACAAAATCTTCATGTTTGTATTATTTACAACTTGTACATTTTGTTTTTCACGCTCGTTGCATTCAAATTTCATGTTAGTTTAGTTTTTGGTTCTTTGAAATACAACTCGTGGTTAGATGATTTGATTTTCTCAATCTGTGAATAATGTTAAAGGAAATGGAGCTCCATATTTGGTGCAATTACAAAATCTTCATGTTTGGATTACTTACAACTTATACATATTGCTTTTGTGGTCATTGCATTGAGTGTTTATGACACTTTTAGTTTTGGATTCTTTGAAATACAGCGCGTGATTAGATGATTTTTTTTTCTCAGTCTGTGAATAATGTTCAAGGAAATGGGGCTCTAAATTTAGTGCAACTATAAAATCTTCATGTTTGTAATATTTACAACTTGTACATTTTGTTTTTCACACTCATTGCATTCAAATTTCATGTTATTTTAGTTTCTGGTTCTTTGAAATACAGCGCGTGGTTAGATGGTTTGATGTTCTTAGTCTGTGAATAATGTTCAAAGAAATGGGGCTCTATACTTGGTGCAATTATGAAATCTTTATATTTGGATTATTTACAACTTATACATATTGCTTTTTGTGCTCATTGCATTCAGTGTTTATGACACTTTTAGTTTTGGGTTCTTTGAAATACAGCACGTGATTAGATGATTTTTTTTTCTCAGTCTGTGAATAATGTTCAAGGAAATGGGGCTCTAAATTTAGTGCAACTACAAAATCTTCATGTTTGTATTATTTACAACTTGTACGTTTTGTTTTTTGCGCTCATTGCATTGAGTGTTCTTGACGTTTTAGTTTTGGGTTCTTTGAAATACAACGCGTGCTTAGATGATTTTTTTTTTCAGTCTTTGAATAAAGTTCAAGGAAATGGGGCTCTAAGTTTAGTGCGCTCACAAAATCTTCATGTTTGGATAATTTACAACTTATACATATTGCTTTTTGTGCTCATTGCATTCAGTATTTATGACACTTTTAGTTTTGCGTTCTTTGAAGTACAGTGCGTGGTTAGATGATTTGATTTTCTCAGTGTGTGAATAATGTTCAAGGAAATGGAGCTCTTAATTTAGTGCACTCACAAAATCTTCATTTTTGGACTATTTACAACTTCTACATTTTGTTTTTTGGGCTTTTTGCATTGACCGTTGATGACATTTTAGTTACTGGGTCACTGAAATACAATGCGTGGTTAGATGATTCTATTTTCTCAATCTGTGAATAATGTTCAAGGAAATGGGGCTCTAAATTTAGTGCAATTACAAAATCTTCAATTTTGAGTTAGTTACAACTTGTACATTTTGTTTTTTGTACACATTGCATTGAATAGTCATCAGGTTTTAGTTTTTGGTTCTTTGAAATACAGCGCATGATTTTGATGATTTTATCTTCTCAGTCTGTGAATAATGTTCAAAGAAATGGGGCTCTTAATTTAGTACAATTACAAAATCTTCATGTCTGGATTATTTACAACTTGTACATTTTGTTTTTTGCGCTCATTGCATTGATTGTTCTTGGCATTTTATCTTTTGGTTCTTTGAAGTACAGCGCGTAGGTAATTGATTTTATTTTCTCAGTCTGTGAATAATATTCAAGGAAATGAGGCTCTAAATTTAGTACAATTACAAAATCGTCATTTTTGGATTATTTACAACTTGTGCATTTTGTTTCTCGTGTTCAATACATTGAATGTTTATGACATTTTAGTTTTTAGTTTTTTGAAACACAACGCGAGGTTAGATGATTTCATTTTCTCAGTTTGTGAATAATGTTAAAGGAAATGGGGCTCTCAATTTAGTGCAATTATGAAATCTTCAGGTTGGATTATTTACAACTTGTACATTTTGTTTTTCACGCTCATTGCATTCAAATTTCATGTTAGTTTAGTTTTTGGTTCTTTGAAATACAACTGGTGGCTAGATGATTTGATTTCCTCCGTCTGTGAATAATGTTCAAGGAAATGGGGCTCTATATTTGGTGCAATTATGAAATCTTTATATTTGGATTATTTACAACTTATACATATTGCTATTTGTACTCATTGCATTTAGTGTTTGTAACACTTTTAGTTTTGGGTTCTTTGAAATACAGCGCGTAGTTAGATGATTTTATCTTCTTAGTCTGAGAACAATGTTCGAGGAAATGGGGCTCCAGATATAGTGCAATTACAAAATCTTCATTTTTGGATTACTTACAACTTGTACATTTTGTTTTTCACGCTCATTGCATTCAAATTTCATGTTATTTTAGTTTTTGGTTCTTTGAAATACAACTCGTGGTTAGATGATTTGATTTTCTCAATCTGTGAATAATGTTCAAGGAAATGGGGCTCTATATTTGGTGCAATTATGAAATCTTTATATTTGGATTATTTACAACTTATACATATTGCTTTTTGTGCTCATTGCATTGAGTGTTTATAACACATTTAGTTTTGGGTTCTTTGAAATACAGTTTGTGATTAGATGATTTTTTTTTCTCAGTCTGTAAATAATGTTCAAGGAAATGGGGCTCCAAATTTAGTGCAATTATGAAATCTTCATGTTTGTATTATTTACAACTTGTACATTTTGTTTTTTGCGCTTGTTGCATTCAAATTTCATGTTAGTTTAGTTTTTGGTTCTTTGAAATACAGCGCGTGGTTAGATGATTTGATTTTCTCAGTCTGTGAATAATGTTCAAGGAAATGGGGCTCTATATTTGGTGCAATTATGAAATCTTTATATTTGGATTATTTACAACTTATACATATTGCTTTTGTGGTCATTGCATTTAGTGTTTATGACACTTTTAGTTTTGGGTTCTTTGAAATACAGCGCGTGATTAGATGATTTTTTTTCTGAGTCTGTAAATAATGTTCAAGGAAATGGGGCTCTTAATTTAGTGCAACTATAAAATCTTCATGTTTGTATTATTTACAACTTGTACATTTTGTTTTTCACGCTTGTTGCATTCAAATTTCATGTTAGTTTGGTTTTTGGTTCTTTGAAATACAACTCGTGGTTAGATGATTTGATTTTCTCAATCTGTGAATAATGTTCAAGGAAATGGGGCTCTATATTTGGTGCAATTATGAAATCTTTATATTTGGATTATTTACAACTTATACATATTGCTTTTTGTGGTCATTGCATTTAGTGTTTATAACACTTTTAGTTTTGGATTCTTTGAAATACAGCACGTGATTAGATGATTTTTTTTTTGTAGTCTGTGAACAATGTTCAAGGAAATGGGGCTCTCAATTTAGTGCAGCTACAAAATCTTCATGTTTGTATTATTTACAACTTGTACATTTTATTTTTCACGCTCATTGCATTCAAATTTCATGTTAGTTTAGTTTTTGGTTCTTTGAAATACAACTGGTGGCTAGATGATTTGATTTCCTCCGTCTGTGAATAATGTTTAGGGAAATGGGGCTCTATATTTGGTGCAATTATGAAATCTTTATATTTGGATTATTTACAACTTATACATATTGCTTTTTGTACTCATTGCATTCAGTGTTTATAACACTTTTAGTTTTGGGTTCTTTGAAATACAGCGCGTAGTTAGATGATTTTATCTTCTTAGTCTGAGAACAATGTTCGAGGAAATGGGGCTCCAGATATAGTGCAATTACAAAATCTTCATTTTTGGATTACTTACAACTTGTACATTTTGTTTTTCACGCTCATTGCATTCAAATTTCATGTTATTTTAGTTTTTGGTTCTTTGAAATACAGCTCGTGGTTAGATGGTTTGATTTTCTTAGTTTGTGAATAATGTTCAAGGAAATGGGGCTCTATATTTGGTGCAATTATGAAATCTTTATATTTGGATTATTTACAACTTATACATATTGCTTTTGTGGTCATTGCATTTAGTGTTTATGACACTTTTAGTTTTGGGTTCTTTGAAATACAGTTTGTGATTAGATGATTTTTTCTTCTCAGTCTGTGAATAGTGTTCAAGGAAATGGGGCTCTAAATTTAGTGCAACTATGAAATCTTCATGTTTGTATTATTTACAACTTGTACATTTTGTTTTTCGCGCTTGTTGCATTCAAATTTCATGTTAGTTTAGTTTTTGGTTCTTTGAAATACAGCTCGTGGTTAGATGATTTGATTTTCTCAGTCTGTGAATAATGTTCAAGGAAATGGGGCTCTAAATTTAGTGCAACTATGAAATCTTCATGTTTGTAATATTTACAACTTGTACATTTTGGTTTTCGCGCTTGTTGCATTCAAATTTCATGTTAGTTTAGTTTTTGGTTCTTTGAAATACAGCGCGTGGTTAGATGATTTGATTTTCTCAATCTGTGAATAATGTTCAAGGAAATGGGGCTCTATATTTGGTGCAATTATGAAATCTTTATATTTGGATTATTTACAACTTATACATATTGCTTTTTGTGCTCATTGCATTGAGTGTTTTTGACACTTTTAGTTTTGGGTTCTTTGAAATACAACTCGTGATTAGATGATTTTTTTTTCTCAGTCTGAGAGTAATGGTCAAGGAAATGGGGCTCCAGATTTAGTGCAATTACAAAATCTTCATTTTTGGATTACCTACAACTTGTACATTTTGTTTTTTGTGCTCATTGCATTGTGTGTTTATGACACTTTTAGTTTTGGGTTCTTTGAAATACAACGTGTGGTCAGATGAGTTCATCTTCTTAGTCTGAGAATAATGTTCAAGGAAATGGGGCTCTAAATTTAGTGCAACTATGAAGTCTTCATGTTTGTGTTATTTACAAATTGTACATTTTGTTTTTTGCGCTCATTGCATTGAGTGTTCCTGACATTTTAGTTTTTTGTTCTTTGAAATACAATGCGTGCTTAGATGATTTTTTCTTCGCAGGCTGTGAATGATGCTCAAGAAAATTGGGCTCTAACTTTAGTGCAACTACGAAATCTTCAAGTTTGGATTATTTACAACTTGTACATTTCGATTTTTGTGCACATTGCATTGAGTGTTCCTGACGTTTTAGTTTTTGGTTCTTTGAAATACAACTCGTGGTTAGATGACTTTATTTTCTTAGTTTGTGAATAATGTTCAAAGAAATGGGGCTATAATTTTAGTGCAACTGCAAAATCTTCAAATTTGTATTATTTATAACTTGTACATTTCATTTTTTGTGCACATTGCATTGAGTGTTCATGTTATTGTAGTTTTTGGTTCTTTGAAATACAATGCGTGGTTAGATGATTTTAGTTTCTTAGTCTATGAATAATGTTCAAGAAAATGGGGCTCTAAATTTTGTGCAACTACAAAATCTTCATGTTTGGATTATTTACAACTTGTACATATTGTTTTTTGCGCTCATTGCATTGAGTGTTCATGACATTTTAGTATCTGGTTCTTTGAAATACAGTGCGTGGTTAATTGATTTCATTTTCTCAGTGTGTGGACAATGTTCAAGGAAATGGGGCTCTAAGTTTAGTGCAATTACAAAATCTTCAATTTTGGGATTGTTTACAACTTGTGCATTTTGTTTTTCGCGTTCACTGCATTGATTGTTCCTGACGTTTGAGTTCTTGATTCTTTGAAATACAGCGCGAGGTTAATTGATTTTATTTTCTCAATGTCTGGACAATATTCAAGGAAATGGGGCTCTAAGTTTAGTGCAATTACAAAATCTTCAATTTTGGGATTATTTACAACTTGTGCATTTTGTTTCTCGCATTCATTACATTGAATGTTCATGACATTTTAGTTTTGGGTTCTTTGAAATACAACGTGTGGTTAGATGATTTTATCTTCTTAGTCTGTGAATAATGTTCAAAAAAGGGGCTCTAAATTTAGTGAAATTAGGAAATCTTCAATTTTGGATTATTTACAACTTGTACATTTTGATTTTTGCACTCAATGCATTCAATTTTCATGACATATTAGTTTTTGGTTCTTTGAAATTTAGCGCATGGTTAGATGATTTTATTTTCTCAGAGTATGAATAATGTTCAAGGAAATGGGGCTCTAACTTTACTGCAGTTACAAAATCTTCAATTTTGGATTGTTTACAACTTGTACATTTTGATTTTTGCACCCATTGCATTCAAGTTTCATGACATATTAGTTTTTGGTTCTTTGAAATTTAGCGCATGGTTAGATGATTTTATTTTCTCAGAGTATGAATAATGTTCAAGGAAATGGGGCTCTAACTTTACTGCAGTTACAAAATCTTCAATTTTGGATTGTTTACAACTTGTACATTTTGATTTTTGCACCCATTGCATTCAAGTTTCATGACATATTAGTTTTTGGTTCTTTGAAATTTAGCGCATGGTTAGATGATTTTATTTTCTCAGAGTATGAATAATGTTCAAGGAAATGGGGCTCTAACTTTACTGCAGTTACAAAATCTTCAATTTTGGATTGTTTACAACTTGTGCATTTCGTTTTTTGCGTTCATTGCATTGAATGTTCATGACATTTTAGTTTTTAATCCTTTGAAATACGGCGCGTGGTTAGATGATTTTAATTTCTCAGTCTGTAAGTACTGTTTAAGCAAATGGGGCTCCAAGTTTAGTGCAAATACAAAATCTTCATTTTTGGAGTATTTACAACTTATACATTTTGTTTTTCTCGCTCATTGCGTTGAGTGTTCATGACGTTTTGGTTTTGGGTTCTTTGAAATACAGCACATGATTACTTGATTTCATTTTCTCAGTCTATGAACAATGTTCAAGGAAATGGGGCTCTATATTTAGTGCAATTAAAAAATCTTCATGTTTGGATTATTTACAACTTGTGCATTTTTTTTTTGCGCTCATACATTGAATGTTCATGACAATTTAGATTTTGGTTATTTGAAATACAGCGTGTGGTTAGATGATTTTATTTTCTCACCCCGCGAATAATGATCAAAAAAATGGGGCACTAAATTTAGTGCAATTACAAAATCTTCATTTTTGGATTATTTACAACTTGTACATTTTGTTTTTGGCGCTCATTGCATGCAATTTTCATGACATTTAAGTTTTTGGTTCTTTGAAATACAATGCGTGATTAGATGATTTTCTTTCTCAGTCTATAAATAATGTTCAAGGAAATGGAGCTCCAAATTTAGTGCAATTACAAAATCTTCAATTTTAGATTATTTACAACTTGTACATTTTGTTATCTGGGCTCATTTCATTGAGTGTTAATAACGTTTTAGTTTTCGCTTCTTTGAAATACAGCGCGTGATTAGATGATTATATTTTCTCAGTCGATGAATACTGTTCAACGAAATAGGGCTCTAAATTTACTACAATTACAAAATCTTCATTTTTGGATTATTTACAACTTGTACATTTTGTTTTTCACGCTCATTGCATTGAGTGTTCTTGACGTTTTAGCTTTTGGTTCTTTGAAATACAGCGCATTGTTAATTGATTCATTTTCTTAGTCTATAAACAATGTTCAAGGAAATGGGGCCTTTAAATTTAGTGCAATTACAAAATCTTCATGTTTGGATTATTTAAAATTTGTACAATTTGTTTTTCGCGCTCATTGCATTCAAATTTCATGTTATATTAGTTAACATCATATTCATTAGTTGGGAGTTTTCTAAGGAAATGGGAGTCTTGGGAACTACTCTAAAGTTTGAAATTCAAAGAATTCTCTATTTATAGTTGCCTGAAAGCATTGCAATCACAAAGAAGCTACATATTTAAATGCAAAACACGCAATGCAATGACACACGAAGCACACAATCAATATCACAATTTTCCAACACCATGTAGTATTTACAAATGACATTACAACTTATTGAAAGGAACTGAGGAATGTACATGCATTTCAAATATAATTATACAATCACTATGAAATGTGACTTCCCACAAGTAAATGACTGTATAAGCTGTTCCAATCCTAATAGTAATGTACATTGTCTTTGGAGTGAGAATGTGTTGGAGACATCACCACCATTACAAGCCGATTGCTAATGAAGAGTCAACTTCAATGTTTGAAGAATGAAGTAAATAGTAATCTTTCAGTGACAACTAATTCCACAGCGAATAGAAATCGATAAATCGCAGTAAGAGAGAGACTTATAGAAAACAAGGTATTCCACTCTCCTTGAAAAGTACTCTTATATACTGCAGTATGTAAACTGCAGTCTATAAAGGTACTTGCCAAGGACTTTGGAATACCTTGTTTCTACAAGTCTCTCTTGCTGCAATTTCTTGATCTCTATTCGCTGTGGAATTAGTTGTCGCTGAAAGATTACTATTTATTTCATTCTTCAAATACAAGCCATGAACTTTGTAATAGTGGTGATGTCTCAAACATAGTCTTTAAATCACTCACTAATATTGGAGTGACTAACCAAAATTTTATACCACTCTAATGAAGAGAATAAAATGTCCTTTATAGTCTTCATCTATGTACAACGAGGACGACCTACTCTTCAACAACTCCATTGCCTTCAATATCTCTGGCCCTCGACTATAACCACTACTACTACCAGATCTTATTTGTGCAATCTCTTGTCGTTGTTTTCTTAAGGACCTCAAATCCCAAGCAACCTACGAACATGGAAGCCAGAGTAATTGGAAAATGCAATGAACGCTTGGACTTTGGCCTAGACATAAGCAAGGATACTACAAATAACACCATTTCTAAGAGAGCACAATAATACAAGCTCACTATATTTGTAGAGAAAGTCATAATCTACACACTAGGAGTGCGACCTACTCTTCAACATCTCCATTGCCTTCATTATCTCTGGTCCTCGACTATATCCAGTACTACCACTGGACCTCTGGAGAGCATTTTCCCGCCGTTGTTTCTTCAAGGACCTCTCCTCCCAAGCGTCCCACGGACGATGACGACAACAAAGCGAAAGCAATCCATCATGTGTTTTGCATTGTCGTTTGGCAACGCCCAATGAAGACGGACGAGGTCTAGGAGGCAACATGCCATTAGATATGGTAGTCCGGTCTTTGTGGACTGCAGGCTCTACATCCTTAAAATTATTGCCAAAGATGGCAAGAGACATAGGCACCATGTCCTCCACCTGCAAGTATAGAAATTTTAAAACAGATTCAAAATCTACAACTTACGTCTGCAAAGTATTACTTAAAAACAAATATGTTTGCAAAGACAAAAATTGCTGATAATGTACCTCCGCAACAGCCACACCACCTACTTCATTATCATAGAGCTTTCTTTGCGTTTCAGAATTCATTTGAGAGCGATCCCATGGAGACTTTGATTGAGAACGTGACTTGAGAGGAGATGGAGAGTGAACTAGTACAAGACGCATTCTTCCACTAGGAGGACTATCAACTACACCATCATCTACGTCCTTCATTGAAAAATCCATAGTTGACTGTGCTGTGGCCGTTGAATACATGATATGATGAACCCCATATTGCAATATACTCAACTCTCCACATTCAGCAAGTGAATCAGTTGAGGCCAGGCACTTGTCTCCACAACCATTTTTGGATGCCTCAGCAACATCCAAATCCTGAGCACAAAACAGAGGTCTCCACTGTAATGAATTGCTATATTGGATTCATATTGACACAAGATGCACTTGCATTGAAATAATATAGGGTCAAAATCCTATAGGGCCTACAAACTCCTCTTGTGGGGAGGCGGTCTAGGATAGAAACAAATATCCCATATATTACGCTCCTTGTGCGGCAACGGATCGGACATGACGCAAGGAGGTGGACAAAGACGGAAATAAACGTCTCGTAGCTTAAGTTCCTTGCCAGAAGAAGGATTGGACATTTGGGGAGAAACGTAAGGCCTATTGTTGCTCACACTCCACTCATTGTAAAGAAAATTGGAGTCCTCCAATGCCCTGGCAAAGTCATTGTGCTTGACTATGTCAAGTTCATGCATGAGGTGGACGCCCCCAAGAGCATTGTCTCTACGAAAGGAGTACAACTCCCATGGCCTCTCTACGTGCAGATTCTTAATCCATGGGAGAAGCTCATTTATGAGGAATCCATCTATTGCTCCCAGACCCTCAAACGATCACGGATCCAAGAGCACCACATTTGTAGGGTCGTTCACACAGTGCATCTCCGGCTGGACGTCCACAACAATTGTGGTCTCCTTGGTGAACATGGAATCAATCAAATTGTGCAATTTCTCTAATGGCTTGATGTAGAGGACTTTGTCCAACCCATTTATCTTATAGTCCTCTAGCCTTCCGTTCCTTCCTCTATGTTTCAAAACGTTGCAGTGCTTTTGGCCAAGAACATAACATAGGGATTCCTAACCGTAAAATAGAAACTTGTGTGGGAACACGCAATATCAATATTTAGAAATCCGGATTAGTTTAGGATCAATTCTGTAAATATTTTCAAAAATTTGTAGTAGTGAAGCCGAAACCGGAAGATTTAGTAGAAACTAGGTAGTCAGGAAGTTCCGGCTTGCAAAAACTTGTAGAATAGGTAAGAAACGGACTTTAGCCGGAATCCGGAAACTGGAATGGGATCCGGATTCAGGCAACCTACGAACTAGGGGTCCGGCCTATGAAAACTAGGGATCCGTTTGCCAATGGCGGCGCATTAAATGGCCAAACCAACGGGTGTCGGTCACTGGCCGAGTACTTAAGCAGATGGGCCTTTCGTTTTTCTCCCTCTTTCTTCCGCTCAAGGAGGTGTGTACTTGCAGGTTTTGGAGCGCATTTTTTTTAGAAGAGTGAAAGAGTGGTGAGTTAGGCCGGATAGGGAGAGAAGGAAAGGAGGGTGCCGATTGCACCAGATTGTAGGTCAAGAAGATGGCGGAATCATCGGCGCAGGGGCAGAAGACTATTTCCTCTGTCAAGCTCCTGTACCTAGTCATTCCGTTGGACTCTGCTGAGCGCTTAGAGTTAGAGGAAGATCTCTTCAAACTAGGGTGTATCGGGTTCATCCGGCACCTCTGGACAGTTAGAAGTGAAGATTTTCTTTGTGAGCTGGTTATGGGGACACCAAACCAGTTCGAGCCGATGCCAAGGGATCGGTGGGCCTCTTGAACGGAAGGGATGTGGGCGGAAACTTACGGGTTGAAGCAGTCCGGATCCAGAAATGCGACCCAAACGGATAAGTTTTATGAAAACAAGTTCAAGAAACCGCCGCACCACAAGGAGGGTTTCATTGTTAGTGACTGTATCAATGAGCGCCATAGGCGATTACTGAATTTCCTGATTCCCATCGTGTATCCGGAAAAGCCAATCAGGGTTACGATTACGGTGGCGAATACAATTTTCGGAGCAATCGAAGGCCGGGTCGTGAACTGGGCGACCATAATCCACCAGAAGGTCAAGAAGATGGTGGTGGCTATCGACAAGGCCAAACAAAGTCCGCTCAGCACTTACTTGTTCCACATGTATCATCATTTTGATTTCATGACCTTGTAGGAACAAGTTGCCTATGAGATCGGAATGCAGATCCTGAAGTACGGATTCACGGAAGAGTTGAAGCCGACGGGAGAAGCGGCACTAGAAGAAGAAGAAGAACAGGAGGATCCGGAACCAAAGCTGTTGGAGAAGAAAAAGCGACAAAAGACCACCAATCCGGATGCACAAAGAATGAGTCTGGACGTGCCGGAACCAAATCCGTCCTTGACTCAGCCATCACCGGAATCTTCCGATGTATCCGACTTCTATGAGGCTAGAACCAGATGGATGGTGCAGTGCCGGAAGATGCACACCGAGATAGCAGAGGTGATCACGGACGTCGCCAGGGAGTTAAATGTTGAGACGGATCAGGTCTTCAACAAACTCCGGAAGAGACTCGATCTGGCACTACTCCAAGAGAAGGACAAGCAGATCGAGTTGCTTAAGGCGGAACGGGATCACTACAAAAACAAGTTCTACTGGACGGAGGGGCAGTCACTCTCAGCCCGGAAGAAGGAGACGGATGCCCTAAAGCTATTCAGGGATTTAAAGGTGTTGGTAGAAGAACTGGAACATCAGATCATCCGGTCCGCGCTTTACACGAAGAAACTCGAGAATGACGGCATTGTTACTGGATCCAGAGTATTGCAAGTCCTGGTCAATTACGAGGCCAAGATGAAGATCATTTTGGACGAGATGCGGCAGCTGCTGGGTCATCTGGATGTGGCCAAGGACGACTTTGGGCTACTTCCGGATATCTTCATGGAGTCCCCGGGCAAACATGGAGCAGGAACTTCCGGGGCACAAGAGGATTCAGGTTTGAAGTCTTTGTTTAAAATACCGAAGGTGCCTTCCTCGAGTCATTTCCCAAAGTGGGGCACGGTAAATACTTTTGCCCCTTCCTCACAATCTTTGACGAGATCCGGAAAGGCTGGGCAGAGGTTGCCGATCCGAAGAGATCTGTTAGAAGGTTTGGGGATGATAAATCCGACAAGAGAACACCCGGAGAGATTCCCTCATATGTCAGAACAGTCACCAACACGGGGTGCACAATTGATTGACTTAGGAGATCCGGCTCCAGAGGCGAGACCGGAACCCAGGCCGGAAACCTGGTTGAACAAGAAGACGGAAATAGTGGAGGCCGAGGTCTCGGATCCAGATGAAGTACTTGAGATGGTGGAACCTCAGAGGCAACTGAAACTCCGGAAGTCTGAGAAGCGGAAAACCGGAGAGCAAGAAGCCGTTGAAGCACCAGATTGAACACTCTGAGTTTGGTGAGTTTGAGTCACGCTCAGAATCTGAGGAAGATACGGAGGAGGACGAGACGTCTCCTGCGACCCGTCAGAATCCGCCTCGAGTCGCCAAAATGACGCCAGCGAAGAGTTTTGGTAAGCCGACAGCCAAACAGGGAGCCGGGAGTTCAAAGAAATCTTGGGTGGCCAAGTAGTTAGAAGGGGACTATTTTTAGAGGTGGATTAGAATTTAGATAGTTTTGTCCCGGAACCAAATTCCAAGCGTGGGCCCGATTTTCGGAAACGTAGGGATAAGGACTTCCCGATTTATTCGGGATTTCCTTGGTGTGTGTGTGAGGTTGCCCTAGTTTGTGGGGAGCCCTTTTTCGCTTTTAGGATGTTGACTTTGGCTTTGTTTTGGGTTTTTAAGGGCGGGCAAGTTAGTTGCCCCTCATTCCCTCCTAGTTGATATTCAATTGTATTTCATTCCCTTTTCGAAATCTGAGCCCTCAGATATGCGGTTTTGTTCTATCAGTGTATCCAAATTGTGTGGACCTGTGGTCTGGCTATTGGAAGGAAAGGACGGGTGAGGAGGAATCCGGATTTAGGAGAATACGGTCTGAGTCGAGAGTGTGCTATTGTAATGTTGTTGGATTGTTCACTTAGGAGCTGCACACAGTGTCTTTAAACTACCAGAAGAGTAGTCCGGATCACAGAGTAGCGGGGAAGCGAGTCCGGTTGTCAAGCCGTGCGGAGGTAAGCGCCCGCCCAAGGAAGCCCCCATCTGTCCGGAAGATCTGCCAACCTCAAGATTCATCTAACATCTAGAAAGATCACACCTCCATACTTATTCTAGACTCTGAGATCTGTCGTTGTAATAGGGGAGAGTGAAGTATTCTTGAGTGACCTGCTGTCCGGAGTTGCCATCCGGAAGCTGTGAGGATCCGGATCTTCTCGTCTTGCTGCAACCTTTTGAATACTTGGGTGTTGTTATTTGTGTCTGTTAGAATTGTAGGAGAACAAGAGTGGTGAAGTCCCTACCCCCCTCAAAAGATCAACTAGTGGACCCTCTAAAGGTAAAACAGAGGTATTGAAAATCGGATTGGAAGAAGAGACGTAAACCGGATTCCGGATAGTTTATTGTCCGAATTGTGAAAGGATCCGGAAAATATTGAATAGGTGAGAAGAAAGAAAGATAGAAAAGCCGGATAGCTAGAATATGCTACATAGAATCCGGAAATTCCCTGGGAAGATATTTTGTGTTATCTTGGCACATTTTTGTATTAAGGATACTTACGCCTAGATTGCACGTACAACAACTTGCAAACAAGTATGGCATAGGATCTCTTCATGGAGCTCCAGATGTGGACATATGCAATGGAGGATAACTCTTGCAAGAAGCTCCTGACATGGGGCCGACAAATGACCCTCTTAAGTTTCAAGGCTTGTGCTCTACATTAGGGACTACCTCACCGGGATAGCATAACCTCCCTTCCTTTTAGGTGGTACCTCACATCTTTACACATGCATAGAAGTCCATTCAGATCCAGGATGACGTTGAGCCATTTCTTTGTCAGCCTGGAAGTGAATGTAGAAAGATTGTGGCATTCTGCCTCATGAGATCTTTCACTGCTACCCTGCTCATGACAAAAAGCAAAAAAATACAAATTAAAAAGATGCACTTCCGACTACAAAATGGGTACTCCACCTGTGCTTTCAAGACAATGAACCACATCCACGAAGGGGAGAAAGCAAAAACAAGAGTGCCAGGTCGAAGACCACAGCAAGGACACTCAAATACACATATTACTATGTATATACCGAATCCTGGACCGTGGCAACCAGAGATGCTGTAGTTGTCTCGACCCGGAAATGCAACGGAGGCATCTCCGACTGAAAAGGATTGTCTTGAATGTCCCTCAATAAATTGACGTCTCCACCATCAAAAGCATCCTCAACATTCTTTTCCTCAAGAGATAACGGAAGAATCTCCAGCACCGGATCACCACTAATAGCAACAGACATGTCAAGCACACATGCAAAGGGAATCTCCGGATCTACAGCATCATTTTGAGAATTGGACGCCATAGGGAGAGCAACATTTTTAGAAATCAACAAGCCTGTGGCTGTAAAGTATCAAGCACAAAAATGATGTGTGAGGAAAAATATATATTACAGTATCTCGCTGGGAGATGGAATAATACATTATATATTGCGCACTAGGAAAGTATAGCCTATCTGCCTACTCCTGCAATCTGAATGCCTACAAACGTGGAAAGGGAATTCAACTCAAATCAAGTTGATGAGGAGGCTGAGAGAGTCATAGGGAAGAACCTGGAGGAATCTCAATCACAGGCCCCTGTGACTGCTTGGCCTCTAATCCACGTTTGGCAACATTCGGCGGGATGGGGCCGGTGCTGGTGTTTGCGGCAACATCCTCCACATCCTCTTCATCTTGCGCGGCTACATCTTCCACATTTTGCGTGGCAACATCCTCCACATCCTCCACACCCTGCGCGGCAACGACTTCAGGTAGTTGATTGCTGCAAGTCTCCGGGGTAGCACAATCTTGCTCCTCAACCTGCAGAATTGGATCCTTGTCTTGTGATCCCTCGATTGCAACTCCTAGAGCATTGCCAGATGCAGGGGCAGCATCATCAGTTGCCACATCTGGTCGAACTGTATCCACCTCCATATTGTCGGGATCTCAATCGGATTTGACCTGGTTTGGATTAGAACTCGGGGACGTCTAGGTCAGAAAGTTCTGGAATGTTGGCGGCACCAAGTGAGGATCTCTGACCCTATGCAAGCTTGCTTAGCACTATCAACCAACCCCTGGGGATGGTTAGCAACCGCCAGTTGAGGAGTTCCTACAGCCGGATCCAAGGACATCAACGATCTCGCACTGAACATCGTGTTCACGGCCGTCGCTTCCACCTTCAATACAATTTCGGGAATAATTTGCATGATCTCCTTGATCATGATCTTGTTCTTCCGATGCGCCCGCTTGTTTTCCTTCCTTTGCGCCTCACGATCCTCTTTACAAGCCCTAGCCTCATTTTCATTGTTTTTCTGTATGAAGTCCATTATCCACTCATGCGAGAATGGAGCAGCCGGCGCTAGTAAATCGGGCTTCTTCTTCAGTGGCACACGAGGACGGGATTCAAAAGTGATATTATGTCTAGCAGACGAGCTGGATGATCCCCGCATGTCACTACTCTCAAGCACATGCATTGACTTGCCAACTACTCTTGGTGTGAACTCCAACACATCACCAGTGTCCGCACCAATGTTCAAAGGAACAAAACTCTCAAACCCCCCAGGAATCTCGATGTAGTCGTCATTGGCTGGTTCCTTCCCCCTCCCGGATACAGACAGCCCCTTAGCCTCTGAGGTGGACACACCTTTCCCTTTACTTCCGTCATCTTCGTGCTCTTCCACAAAGTACGCCAACTCAAGGAAATCATCCTTGTCCATACTCTCCAACTCCAAGCACAAGTTTAAAAAGTCTTCCTTCTTCTTGCTCTCGCCAACAAAGAAGTGGTCCAGCGACACATCTGCAAGACAAGCCCAAAGAGCAGTTAGGAAAGCATGATCAACTCGAACCAAGTTAAAGAAGAATACATGGCTGCTAGAGATCTAGAGGACGTGCGAATAGGGAATCAACTCGACCCAAGTTAAAGAGGAGGGTTTCAGACTTCTAAACTATCAGCGTCCAAAACTAAAGCCAAACTCACCCACATAGCAGATATCATCTTTCCTCCCACAAAATAGGAGACCACCACGTCTCTCGGCGACACAAACAGTTGCAAGACGCTCAAATAAAACTCTATGCGGAGCTCCGTGTCATGTATCTGATACTCCACATCTACATTCTGCCGCTTTGTATTGTAATGCAATTTTGGTGCCACAACAAATGTTTTTGGAATCTGGCAGGTCTTCACGGCTGCCCCATTCTTCACTAGAAATAGTAGTTGAACCAGATCTTTTGCTTTGGAGCTCCTCTCGGGGACGTCCCCAATGTGCTCGAATGTAGATGGCAGATAATCCACGTAGCCAACTAAGTACAACTTGCCAAAATCGGATGTTTTAATGAAACTCCGCAGGTCGATCTCAACATCCTTCTCACTAGCAATCCAAAGCTAGACCTCTGGGTTCGTGAGCTCCACCTCAACATCCTCCTCTAGGACGCTCATAAAATTCTTATAGTACAAAGCGTTGGCGCCCTTATTTATAACTCCCGAGATATTCTTGAAGTCGATGACCGCTAGCTTTACTCTTGATTGCGCGGACTCATCCCATACAGTTATGTCCCACTCTCCGAGCTCGTCATCGTCCATGTCATAGGGCCTGAAGAACACCTTAGATTCGGCTTCACGAATTTGTCCTTGCTCGCCCAGAAGACCGTGAAGAACTCCTTGGCTATAATTGACAATTCTTCTAGTGTCTTCTTCTTATTCAAAGGCATCTTCACCTGAGAGAAGCAGCGCTCCCCTAGACCAATGAGCAATGTGTTCTTCGTGGCCTTGTTCACGCTGTAATCCCGCTTGAAGGCCTTCCATGCCTTCTTCTTTGGATTTCCCTTGTTGTCAAAGAGCTTCAGCTTCGGATCTAGGTAATGCAGCTGTATCTTTACAACAGCCTTCCTCTTTACCCTCTCAAGCCTGTCCTTTGCGGAGTAGCAGTCAGGGAGGACAGACTTCGGTGCCCTCATGACAACTTTTGGGTGTCCTGCAGTCCGCCAAGGAGACCTGTGAAGGATATGCAGGGCGAGCCTCCTCAGATCATCATGTGTGCAGTTCTTAATCCACTTGAAGAACTCAAGAGTCATCAGACCATCCTTCGCCGAGTCCTAGCCTTTGCAATACCTGAACTTCATGAGCGAATTTGGATCGATGAGCTCTCCCTGAGCCTGGCTAGAGATGACCTCTGCCCATAGGTTGTAGACGTCCTGTTAAACTGTAATTAGCTTGATCTCATTGTGGATGTCTAGCTCCCTCTGGTTCTTCTTGCTCAGGTACCCCTGATTCTTCTTAATGTCAATTATGGCAAACCTCAGCTTGATTGAGTTCTTGAATTCCTGCACATCCAGATCCAGCATACACATCCTGTCAGCGACGGGTCTTAACTCAAGACGAGTTAAGCTATGGAATGAACTGACATTACTAGAATTATGAGTTAACTAGAGACAAGTTAAAGCTAGCGGACTTACTGCGAAGAGCCTCTGGTTGTTGCCGTCAGCCTTTGACTTCTTTGCCGGAGTTATTGCCTTCCTCAATGCTGTAGGCTCTCTTGGAGGTGGTGGGGATCCCATACTCGTCCAGATGAATCTGGATGCCAGGATGTTGGTGGACCAGGTTGGCATGAAGTTGTCGAAATGGTTCACCCGATTGTAGTAGGCCAACACTTTCCTGATTAGATTGTTGTCTTTGTGCCACACAAAAAAGCACTCCCATTTCAAAAACTTAGCCTTCTTATCGTTGGGCACCTTATTCATCTTCTGCATTCTCTTCGATGGCTCTATACAGTGCTGACCGTTTACCATCCAGAACTTCCCGGCCTCAACTTTCTCAAACTTTTCAGGCTTCACCGTGACAAGCTGCGGATATGCACAGAGCATCATCTTCTTGTCAAGTTCAAGCATATTGATGAGGTAATTTAGTGTCTTCTGAACACCTTGTTCTTCCAACACTTGGATGTTGAGTGTTTGTGGTGGCATCTCCAGCTGATCAATTGAAATTTCGTACTTGTACCCAATCTTTGGTATGTACCGCTTTGTGCATGCCGACCAGTACTCCTCGAAGTGTTTGCATGCTTCTTTGTAGTCGATCTCCTTCACGATTCCGCCGAGGTCTTACGGGATGTCTACAAGCTCTGAGGCCATGCTACTCTTAGGCACCAGGAGGTTCTTTGAAGTGGTCTTCTTTCCTTTCCCTTTCGGTGCAGGTGGTGGGGTCTTTGATGGTTCTCCTCTGCCGAAGCAATCCGTCTGCTTCATGCAAGTGTGGCTCCTACCAGTCTCCGGGGTCACCACGACGAGGGATCCCTAGCTTCCTCCCTAACTGCTATAATCTCTAGTCAAGGATATGGGCTGCATCCTCTGGGACTTGTTCTTCAACTCCATCTTCATGTGGTCAAATCCCTTTATCAGTGCATTTACTCTTGAAGCTAGAGTAACGGATGTCAGAGAGCTCCCATCTTTCGCTTTCCACCTCTTCTCCTTCATATGTTGCTCAATCTCCTTCTGCAGTCCCTGGTAGCTCATCCCTTCTAGTGTCCTGTAGTAATCGGACACACTGAATGTGATCTGCCTATTGTTTACCACGTACAAGAAGATGTACTCCTCAGTCTAATCTGGGTCCTACATCCTGCAACAGACAAATATTAACCCGTTTGGCCCTGTGGTGACCTCTCTTACAACCTCCGTAAGTGTGACCGGGAGGTTGTCCTCGACCTTTTTGTACTTCGTCCTAAAGGACAGGTTCGAGTTCATAGGAACAAGAGCGAGTGTCTAGTGGTCGAATTCTTCAGGGTCATTCCACTTCCAGCATTCCCCAAGCATGTCGGTCTCGCCATACTTGTCTCTGTTATTGTCTGGAATCTCAAAGTGCTTCAAGTAAACCTCTAGTCCCTTGGTCTGCGCCTCCATTTCTGCAAGTCTAGGACAAGAGCACATGTTAACTCGAACCAAGTTAAAACCAGGAGATCACTGCTGACATCGCTATATTGTCCTACTTATCATTCCTGGTGAATCCTGTTATACCAAGCCCTTATATATGATGATGTTTGTTATCCTAATGAAGACCGTCTGTTCCAGCTCATCGAGAGTTCTCTAACTTGGTGAACTCATCACAGGGCTGACGTCTTTGGTTCTCTTTTCACGATTCATACCTAAGGGCCGTTTAACTCGATAAAAGTTAAACCTTCTTAATTGGTTGTGGATTTTTGTGTATTCATATGCCTTCTATGTTTTTGGTTAATATTTAGCATTCTTGTCTCTTGTTGAATTAGCTTTAGCTGCTGTACCTTCTTGATTGTAGGGTTTGGGAAGTGTTTTTTAACTCGAGCTGAGTTAAAGCTGTTGGTTCTCTCCGCAACTTCGATGTGTTTTCTATATTTGTAAGGCTTTGGTGTTCTTGTCTCGCTCCCGATCGAGTTAAAACTTCTGGTATTTGAAGCCACTTATCTCGTCTCGAGTTAAATTTCTGTGGGTCACTACCTTAATTATGTCATCTATCAAGTTAAATTTCCGTCGAGTTAAATTCGCGTCGACTGAAACCTACATTTATGGGGTTATTATAGACGCAATTTTTTATGTTCATTGACTTATAAACATGTTCTCAAGCAATGAACATAGAAAACTGGACAGTACCAGAAGCAACATTTAGGAGAAATGCAATAACAAGGAGTTGACCCTCAACCTTGAAATTCATATGACAATTCATTCATGGAACCAAGAGCAAACCTTGAAATTGAGATGGTTTAGGGTTTAGATTCACTCAGGGAACCAAGAGCAAACCTTGAAATTGAGATGGTTTAGGGTTTAGATTCACTCAGGGAACCAAAAACAAACTGCAAAAACTAAATACCAAAACTGGAAATCAATTCAAAATATACCTAATGCAAGCAACAAATGCAAATCCTAGTGACAAGACTAATGCAGTCAGCAAAAACTCACGAAAACAAAAACAAAATGCAAGAATTCAACTATGAAACCTAAACCAAAACCATAAGACTGTTGAATCCAATTGAGCGCCTAGACCTCAAAAATCCAATTTTGAAAAAACCATTTCCACAACTAGGTCGCCCAGAAAAATCATAATTCTAAGTTGCAACAGAAACCAGTGCACCACAATGCAAGTATGTGAAAGTTGTCGGCCATACATGAACAAAAGTCGTATGTTTGGAAACCTTACGAAAGCAGCACGTCTACAAGAAATCACATTCAGTGCACCAAGTCGCCTCTACGATTGCACATTGCATAGAATGAAAGCAAACAAGAATTTGTCCAACACATACCAACCAAGCTCCATTGAGAAACCAAGTCCGTAAAGCTCCACCAAAAACCCCAGTCGCCTCCACAATTACGCATGCTCACATCGCCCAGCAAGAACTCCACGCCTCCACAAGGAGGCAACACAAACAGCACGCCCAAGTCGCCTAGCAAGAGCTTCATGCCTCAACGACGCACTACAAAGCGCGCCCAGGTTGCCCAGCAAGAGGTCAACAAGGACGCCGCACAAATCCAGACCCCCAAAAATCAAGGAAGCCCCTGAATTGAGTCAGCGCAGGTTGCAACAAGAATGAAGGAACCTTTGACACACCACAAATCACGCAAAAGCACAAAATCACAAAAGAAAATGAAGTCGCACAAGAGAGTTGCCAGGAATGGCGGATCAGGGCCAGGGTTTCCAGACAACACCGCCGAACCCTACACCGCGCCGCCCATTGCAAACCCTAAATCGTGGCCCTTTGACCGTGACCATGACCGTGGCCCTTTGACCGTGGCCCATTCACCGTGGCCTTATGTCACTTTAACATCTAAAGTTCCATGACTATGTTTTCACCAAGAATGCTCAAAAAGTGTCATTTTTAGTACAAATACCAAATTTTTGAAAAAAACTTACGATTACATGTGTCAGCAAAATTTACTAAGACCATTTTTTTGGCCTTGCACAAAAAAGGGCAGTAGCACTTCACAAACTCACTTATCAATGAAAAAATGTCCCAAATGATGGTGCTTGTTTGGATTTTTTTTCCTAGATAAGTTGGCTACACGGCCAAAGATTTTCACTTCATTTGGAATTGTAAAACACATAGGAAAAAAATTGAAAGTACATAGTAGTAAATAATGATTCAAAATACTAAATTGTCAAGAATTTAATTATGGCATTGAAAAATTCTAATCCTACAGTTGCAATGGTGTAATAAATAATCTACATCCTTTGATTTTATTTTTTTCAACAAATATTGAAAAATGATTAAGATGAAGGACTTCAAAATTCAATTTAGAGTAGAGAATCTAGAATTGCCCACAAACTAAAAATCTTCATAACTTTTGACTCATAGATCAAAATGGGAGGATTCAAAGCTTTTTACATACATATAACTCTTAAAAACCAATTTCAAATTTTTGTTTTCAAAAAAAGTGAATTCTTTTTATTTGCCCGGACTGCCTAGTTACAAAAAATAGTAATATACTAGGCCATAACTTTTGACTCACATATCCATATGTGATGAAATTCAGTGCGTACAAAAGACACTCCTTGCGCCCACCTTCTATTAAAATTTCAACCTATAACATTGAAATCTCTAGTCACACGTACGTGCCCAAAATTTCTATACAACCCAAATACGCATGTTGGTCCTCTAGGGGTTAAACATATCCTTATGACCATGCCATTTTAACCCCAAAAGCACCGGATCGGCATGCATTTTGTGGTTACATAGAAATTTTGGGCACGTATATGTACATGTGACAATAGATCATTTACATTTTATGCTGAAATTTTAATAGAAGGTCCATGCAAGGATTATTTTTCAGATGCACTTATTTCATGACATTTGGAAATGTGAGTCAAAAGTTATGGCCTAATATGTGGGTTTTTTCGGTAACTGGGCAAATAGAGGAAATAAAAAAACATACCTTTTTCCAGAAATAAAACTTTGAAATTTGTTTTCCAGAGTTATATATACGTAAAAACTTTGAACAATTCCATTCTGATCAATGAGTCAAACGTTTTGAAGGTTTAGGATTGGTTTTGTAAAAGACGTTTGGAAATTGACGCTTAGAACTTGCCAATTTAGACAAATAATCTTTGCAGCATTCTAAAACATTCGTGCAATTGCTTTTTTTTGAAAAAATTTGCACAAAATGTAGGTCTCAAACAAAAGTTTGACCTCAATCGAGTACTTTTAGTTATCTTTAAGTAGTGTATGCACACTAGATGATTTTCATGGAGAGTAGCCCATCCTTAATTATAAGCTTAAGTTATTCAATCTTTTATGTGAGAGAAGTCCCATAATTATAGAGCATCTCGTTTTGTGGAACAAATTTGAAGAGTTCATATAGGGATTTTTATGTACCGTTTAAAAAAGTTCTGCCAATTTTCCTTCAAAGAAACCTGTAATTTAATTATATGCTAAAATTAAAATTGTGCCATTCTTGAAGACAATATTAGAATTTCTTTTCTTCACTTCATATATATACAAATTTCTAAAATTTGAAAGTCAATGTAAGGAAATGAAAGTATAAAATGAAACTGGAATAATGGTTTTAGGATTTACGCTCTTTCTAACAACTAAAAGACAGCTGCAATAATTGTACGGTAAGTTGAATAGGAACTTTGTGCCATCTTTGAAGTGTTTGAGTTCAAGGTCAGCAATTATGAAGACTATTGACTACAACTATAAAGCAAAGAGAAATATAATTGTGCAAATCTACAATTAATCATATGGAAAGAAAAGCTATAAACTTATTTTTTAAATAATTAAATTGAAATACCATGTATCATATAATTGAAGAAACTTATTTTGTGCTTCCAACAATATATCAATTTGTATTTCAATAATTTATAAAAAGCAGTGACCAAAACTTCTAGCAGGTTGGACTTCACTTTATAATTTGTGGACACAATTTGATTATGCTACGAATGTTTCTAAGTACTAATAATAGTTAAATTAAAATTAGAATTATTGGACAGAATTTGAATTTCCTAAAAAGGTTTAGATGTGCTAAAACGATAGCATTATTAAACCAGCTTGCTACGAAGCTGGCATCATTAAAGACATTGATTGTAATGACAAACAATGGTAGACCAAGAAACACATGTAAAAAATTCATTCCATGGAAAATGTTCATGAAAATCACGACTGCATTTAATTTTGGGCACTTTCATTCCTTTTTTAAGATGCCATGCATTGAAGAGCATGAACCAGTTGGATTTTTTCTTTAAACACAGTCTACACAAATGCTTATCAAGTACCATACAAATGGACTCCAAAATGTGGAGTGGATCACTATATATATACTCTATACCCCAGCCTGTGTGACAAAGGGTATAGAAAATACATACAGTGATCCACTAAAGATTCTTTAGAAGACTATTTACCTCTCTAGCAATTACAAAAGGGATCCTATTATAAAATTGGACCCCTGTACTTTAATGACAACCAATATCAGAAGCCATAGAGTTTGAATTTAAAGGGCTTAATGAAACAAAATTGTAAACCCTAAAACTTATTTAAAGATTACAGTACTCAATTCCAAAATTATTATATACAAAAATACAAATTGAATAAGGTACATGATTATTTTTATTGAATCTGTTTGCTTAATTAGATAATATTTTCTAAATTCTAAAGTGACCAGGTAGTATTGCATATGATTAACTACAAAAAAATTTAATTTGTAGAACATATCTAATATATTAATATATGAATGGTCCTTTATATGTGGAAATGTGAAAGTAACACTCATAAATAATTAAGCCTTTTTAAAATTTTTATTTTTACTAGATTCAAAACTCAATTCTCTACTAAAATGATTTTGAAGCTCAAAACTTTGTAGTGCAAAAATTTAAAGTTAAAAATTATCAAAGTCAAAAAATGTAGTCCCGCAATGTGCTGGAAAACTTGTTTTTTTCACTTTGAATGCAGATATCTTGCAATCTGTGGGGTCGGAAATTTTGGAAGTTTTTGTACACACTCTCATACTAGTTAGGTGTAACATTCTACGGCTACATGTGAAAATTTCAAATGTTTTTCATGTTTTTTCAAATTTTTTTTTTTTCCTATAGAAATGGCAGTTTTGACAAAAAAAGGGCAGGCAGAAAAAGGGCCTGGATCCTTTAGGGATTAAAGTAGAAGGGTGAAAAAGAAATTTGAACATAATTGAAGTCAGAACTTGTGAGAATGGAATGAGTTTCGTATTATGATCATAGATTTCAAAAATATCAATCATTTAGAACTTGTTGGACCGTAGTGTTTTCACTATACACTTACGTGCATTTTTGAAATCATTCACATGTAGTATAAGTAAGTGTACTTAACACAAAATAGATAGCAATCACTCCCTCTGTCTCAAAATAAAATTGGTGTTTTGTTTGTATTTTACAAAGGAAACATTGGTTTCCTTTTTAAACAGAGGGAGCATTCGATTTTTTAAGATCATTTTGTTCTGTATTACTTTCAAAAGTTAAAGAATGCATAGTATTTGATGATTGAGTTTTTCTTATTACATGGGATGTATTACAGTTACTTCTACAGTGAGGGGTCTTTGCCATGCATGAAAAACAAAATTTTGTTGATTGTCTTGTGCCTCATCATCTTCACAAACTTATCACATATGAATAATTTTAATTACTTCTGTCTTCCAAACCCAATAAAAATAGGTAAGAAAGGACTATAGATATGTGAGATTTCTAATTTTTTTAATTCAAATTTCAGGTCTTCTTTTATAAAATTAGGTCTTCTACAAGTCAAGATATAGAGCATTTTGTTTTTTAACACCCATGGCTTTTCATGATTTTTGAAGAGTCTTCATGACTTGTACATAAAATTTATGACATTGACTTCAAGTGTCATTTAAATTTAGATCGTGGAATATTCATTTGCTGTAGATTGGATAATTATATTAAATACGTAATTGGAGTGTTGAAGATAATTCTCATGTCTGTCTGAATTCAGTGAATTTGTCAATAGGTTTAGGAACTGACTCAGTGGACCTTTGATTGAGAACTTCCCACTTGTAAGCATTGTTGCATGTGTGTTAGTTGATTTCCGATAAGCCAATTTTTGGGAACATATATAAATTCAACAATTTATATGGCAGTACCTACGAATGATTTCAACCTTGGCACTGCACAATAATATTTTGCAGTACAAAGAAGCTTTCACTCTGAAGCTTGACGTCAATTCCATCGTGGACATTCAAATTATTCCACTTGTAAATGTGCAAAATTTTATGCAGCACCACGCTCCTTTGTGGAGAAAAGTTAGCTCTGTTGCAAGGCTTAGCTTGTGGCTTTCTTATTTGTGAGTGTAGTTGTCCATACGTACGTTGATTGATTTCAGGTGTATCAATGCGACATTCAATGACCCATTCTTCACCCTTGTTCAAAATTCCAAGAGCCATGTATAGAAAACAATTGTTGTTTCCCCTAACTTTTTTAAATCATTCAAGTGATTGCAAGCAAGGATTTTTAGCCAAGAATATGTACAATTGATACTTTTGTTCAGCGGAACTGAGAAGGAAATTGGTACCTTCCGAGGCGTGAAGTGCCTAGACGGTGACTAAAACTAGGAAGCCTGTACTATGAGTCTTCCAAGGTGCAGTAGCAACAGGCTCATCAGTGGAGACGCAGCACAAATTCAGTTACGTGCGCCTAATTTGATTTTTGTTTGTTTTTATTTTTACGTAAGCCAATGTTCAGCACCACCATCTTCACAATGTCCGGTTAATTTCAACCTACACAACAATCCTTGAACATTCTTTACTTAGTTAAAAGACGATTAATTTTGGGGAGTAACTGATTAAGCTTAATGTGGATTTATTTGAATCACAAAGAGATTAATAGTGAGGACGGTAGAACAAACATTTCTAAAAGTTGTTTAGTCCTACTTTGACATCCTAACTTGCAACGGAGAAAAGATTAATAAGAAAGGGGAAACAACGATTGTCTAGTACGGCTCTTGGGATTTTTGCAACATTAAAAATGGCTAAGTTGTGTCGGGCAGGTATATCCCAGCTTGTAAGCTGCAGTAAGTTTGGTGAATCACCCATAGGCACAAGTATCTCCATTGTGAGGCAAAAAATGAAGCCAATTATATGGCCTTCCATGAAACAAGAGGTCACCAACATGAATGATGCTCTTGTACAAATCCAGCATTCAAGAAGCATCTATTCTGTGAAGTCATTCCTAAAGACAAGAAGATAGAAAGGAGAGACCGGCAAAAAGTATGTTCAATTGGTACACTATTGACCTACTGCACTATTCCTATCAAATTTCATTAATCTTAATCTTGTTTCCTTATAACCTAATTAAGTGGTCTTATAAAGTACTTGCGTGGGGCTCATTTTGTTTCCTACAGGCTTTGCTAGCACAAATTGTATTAGAGAATTGCGACAAGGTTGAAGAATGGGTCATTCTTTGAAGTCAATCATCAGGTGGAAAATCCTGAAGGCTATGGCTTGTGAGACTGAGAGTTACCAAAGCAGCAATTTCTAAGTTTTTGACTACGAACCCTAAGCTCTAACTGGGACCTGTAGGGTGAAAACACAAAAATTTTACCCCCCAAAAAAATGTTGGAATTTTTTATTTTTCACATATTATTTTTATTTAAATTTCCCATTTCATATTTGCAATCAAAGGCCCCAAGTTAGCTAGGGGAGGTTAAGATCTAACCCTAGACACGGCTTAAAATAGGGGCAAGATTTTTCTTTTACCCCCACCAATTTCTGCATTTTCACCCTGCGAGTCCTAGTTCGAATGCCGGATTTAACGTGTTTTGCCTTATACCATCACCCTAAACTTCAAAATGTGGTGTATTAGTTAACCTACTCTTTGAACAAATAAAATTGTAAATGTGGTATAATGCTTTAGTCCCGACATTCAGGAAAGGGCCAAGAAAAGGGTCTACAAGTTTACGGGCAATTATAGATTTTGTACACTAAAATAAACTTTGAAGTCCTTTATCTTACTACATTTTCAATAATTAAAAAAAAAAAATCCAAGGATGTAGATTATTTATTACAACATTGCCACCATTGGGATCAGCATTTTTTAGTTCCATAATTAAATTCTTGACAATTTTGTATTTTGAATCATTTTCTACTACTATCTACTTACTATTTTTTTCCTATATGTTGTACAGTTTCAAATGAAGTGAAAATTTTCAAGCATGTAGCCAACTTGTCTAGGAAAAAGAATCCAAAGAAGCACCATCATTTTGGAATTTTTTTAATCAAAAAGTGAGCTTGTGGAGTGCTACTGCCTTGTTTTTTTCATTTCCAAAAAAATGGTTTTAGTAACTTTGAATGCTTATATCTTGCAATCCAGGCGGTGGAAATTCCTTAAAAATTTATAACATAAGTTCTCAAGTCACCATACTACAAGATCCTACGGTTACATGTGCCAAAATTTTTATTTTTTCAAAATTGGATATTTGTATTCAAAATGACAGTTTTTGAGCCTTTTTGGTGAGAACATAAACCTAGTCATGGAACTTTAGGGGTTACTTACATGAACCTTTTTTGCAAAAATGAGTAGCAATCTATATGGTACAGTCGAGTTGCTATTTTTTCCTTTGCGATGCTTAATTCCAAATGAAGCCAAAAAATTTTAAGCATGTACTAAACTTGTCGAGGAAAAAAATTTCCAAAGAAGCACCATGATTTTGGACATTCTTTCATAGGAAAGTAGGCATCTAAAGTGTAGCACCCTTGTTTTCCAGAGGGCCAAAAAAATGCTTTCATTGAATTTCAATGTTGGAACTTGCAGTCCACGACTCTACGCGGTGGAAAATTCTGAAACTTTTACCACATGTTTTCAATTCACCATAGTAGAAAACTTTCCGGTATATGTGAGAAAAAAAAATCCACAAGAATTGGGTACTTGTACTAAGAATGACATGTGTTTAGTATTTCGATGAAAACATATTCATCGAACTTGAGGGGGTTCAATGATTGGTCAGCAATTTTTGTTTCCCAAGAGCTTTCATGCCTTACCCTAAAGACCCCGACCTTGTACCCTATCCTGAACCCTATAACCTAACCAAACCCTAAACCTTTTTGCTGTACCTCAAAAACCTGACCTGACCATGTACAGTTATGCAGCACTCGGATTCCTTCCGTTACTTTTTCTGTAGCCGCCGATGGATTTAACTTTTACTGACAATAGTTTTTGGGAAATGGGATCTTCTTAGTGCGGTTGAAAAGCTCTAAAGAATGACATAATTATTCAGCCAAAACTGAAATTGGAAGATTCTACGTT
Organism: Neckera pumila; assembly: GCA_963969595.1. NCBI lineage: Eukaryota > Viridiplantae > Streptophyta > Bryopsida > Hypnales > Neckeraceae > Neckera > Neckera pumila. The sequence goes on from OZ018418.1 coordinate 8,438,627, forward strand.
GTCAACATTGAATGCTTATAGCTGCCAGTGGCAGTGAAAAGTGCCTACCTATTTTTATTTGGCCTTGAAGATGACTGTTTGAAAATCCCGCGTACATTCCCTCGCTTACCTTCCCGCATACCATTCTCACTCTCAGCGTCCCGCAGTTGTCTATCAATCCGCTTCTCTGTCAGAGACGGGGTTCCATCTTCTCTTTCTCGTTGTCGCCGCCCACATTTACAGGCCTCCTTCACTTCTCGCAATATGTCTCATTTCCGTGCTTTCAGAGCTCTTTCCATTTGATTTCTTGGGCTCTAGCTCATCTGCATTTTGATTTTGTAAGAGTTGTTGCTGTAGTGTCACTTCACGAATTTAGGGTCTGTTTTGTTTGCTGCTTCGGTTCACAAGATTTTGAATATGCAATAGTTCTTCTTGTATTCTCAACCGGAGGTGTTCCTTTCTTGCATTACACATTTAATTTTGCATAGTGCATTCCTTGTGCCCGTATTGAAATGGGCCCTTCTTCCAATCCCTTCTGTGCATTTGCAGTTTTTGATGTTACAAATCATGAAGTTATCATGTCGCTGGGTTGTAGGAAATTCATGTTTTTTTCTGCATTGCGTTTGATGTTTGCGACGTTTCAGATTGGTTCGGATTTTCTGTTGTTACCTATGATCAACCTTGCACCAACGTCTACAGGCAATTGGGTTGTTTATGGTATCCTGAGCAAGTGAGACAGTCAGACATTGTCACCGGAATTCCCGGGATTGAATCTGATCAACTATACAATATGATGCCCCGTGAAATGCGGAACGGACATTTATCTTGATTCAAGTTATCTAATGAGCCTAGCAATATCCACATTGTAACACAAGATTCAACTCGAACCAAGTTAAGTGGAATGTACTGATTCAACACAACCCAAGTTAAATCGTCATGGAATAACAACTATCTACATACAATCCATGTCTTACCAGAGTTAACTCAACACGAGTTAAATAGTCATGGTGTGACAGTTTCTTGGAAACATATTAGTTGTCGTTGGGGTTAACTCGGGCCGAGTTAAATACCTCCAGAATTTACAGGACTTGTGCTAGCTTGTGTACCGGGATTGGTCGACATATTGGATCATGTCAACAAGTTCATTGGTGATGGATGTCACGTCCGAGAAACCACATTTAATCTACTTGTTACCAATTCTGTCTCCTGTCCAATTGGCCTGATGTCTGCGGGTAATTCGGGACTGAGGATATTTTATAATCTGTCCTATGTTCTGTCGCTGCTGTCTTTAACTCGATTTGAGTTAAATGAGCGCTATCGGACGTGATCTGCCTCTGGATATTTTTCTCTGCTGTGTCCAGTATATCGAGGACTCATACTCTTGTACTCGGTGATTACAAAATGCTGCAATAGCTTAGATCTAGGTAGTAGCTTAACTCGCCTCGAGTTGATTGTGTTGACAGCTCCTAGAGCCTGCATTGTGAATCATATTCCTTCACTGAACATCACCTTTTTTGTACGTAGGGATTATGGATGCTTTCCAGCGGCTTGTCGTGGAGTATTCTTTGGATGAAGGTGAGGTGGAGAATACGCAGCTCGAAGACATCGTCGTACCTGACTGTGATGGTGTCTGACGTTGACTTTGGAGCACAAAGATTGTTCTTCTGCACAATGCCAATGGTCAGCCTGTGGCTGAGGGAATCTGTCACAGCGTGAATTTTGAACACATTGTTGGTAGCGATGGTCCTCTAGTAGATTCTCTTGTCATTGTTCAGATTTCGAAGTCGCTACAAGTCGAGGATGTTCCTGAAGACTGGAAGTACTCACTTCGTGCATGGCCAACTACTCGTGTCTTTCTGAATGGGGCATGTTTGAGCGATCACGAGGTTCGCGACAGGTACAATTGTCGCCAGGCTAGACTGTCGCAGCCATCATCGTCAACTATGAGACCATATACAAGTGTCGTCAGGAATGCTCCACCTCCTCAAACTTTTGTGAAAGCCAACAATCTTCTCACTCATGAATTTGTCAATTCCATGTCGAGCAAGACGTGTTGATCGAGCAACTGTGTCCAACCTTTTCCTAGAGAGAAGATTCGTGCCTTTTGTGAGCGTATGTACCACAAGATGACCTTCGAATTCCGTTACCACATGAAATTGGACGTGCATCGGCAGATCCACCGTGACAGTCAGGGTAAGAGAGTGGTCACTCTTGAAGGGATCAAGGTCTATATGGCAGCATGGCGGCATATTGCAAGTGTCTTGGAGACGACCTTCCATCATTTTCAGGGATATGCTGCTAGAGGTGATCAAGCTCAATCACATGGAAATTTGGGCACGCAAAAATCTCGGAAGCATTTGTTGCAGGCCGCTGCATCATTGAAGTGTTTGCTTGAGAAGTTGCCTAACCACATGTCGCATCATACGTACACTCTTCCTTCTGGAGAGAAGATTGCATCTAAGGTTCTACCGACCACCTTCACTTGGAAGAATGTACTCCCCAACGTCAATGCAGCAAATGCTGTGTTTGGGCTAAAGGACGTCTCTACCTCAAGCATTAGCAAAATTAGGAAATTGAATTTTTCTGAGTATTCCGTGAAGAATCCCGGAGATAATTTTGCTTATTGCGCAAACTGTGATAGCTTTCAAGCACAGAGAAGGACTGCCCCCATTGGATTGCAACAGAAGTGGGACCATCTACTGAACAAGCATAATACACGTGCTCGAGCTCATCGAGATAATTATTATGCAAATTGGTACAGGTCAACTGCATACCCTCACGATGCTTGACGATTATGCATGACAAAATGGATCATGCCAAAACGGCGTCTCCTGTGTTCTCCCACAAGAGCAAGCAACTTGACGGACTCACAAAGTTGCTGGTCTCAGTCATTGGAATGATTGCTCACAGGCACGGCGACGTGCATTATGCAAATTATGGTCTAGATATCTTCATGCACAACTCCAATTACACAGTGGGTTCACTAACTAAGCTCTTACGAGACCTTGAACTCTCCCCAAAGTACACCTCCAGGGAGTTGTTTGTTGGGTCGGGCTCTGCTCTTCTATTTGAAGTGGTGCTGAAAAGAGCTAAAATGTGCAACTCATCACTTCGGCCACCGCCAGAAGTCCCGATTGGAGCGACTCCCCTTCCTTGTGTTCTCAATGTTCAAATGGACAACGCCACAGGAGACAACAAAAACCGATATGTGTTCGCATTTTGGTCTCTCCTCATTGCAAAGAAGATATTTCGAGAAGTGTATGTGAGTTTCATGTTGGTTGGTCTTACGCATGACGACATCAATGCTTTGTTTGGCAGATGGAGTATGCAATTGAAGAAATAAAGCTTTCTCACCATCCCAGCCCTCATGAAATCCTTCATGGATGTGGATTCTGTGCCTACCATTCCTCATTTGATTGAGGAGGTACCGGATTTCAAAGCCTTTATAGAAGGCTCCCTTTTGGAAGGGGATGAAGCACTTGTTGGCCACATCAAAGCACAACAGTATAATTTCTATTTGAACTTGGCGAGTGTTCCAATCATGAAGTACAAGAGGTACTGCACAGATAGTAATTGGCTCCCAGAAGAAGGGGAATCAAATTTTAGAAAGAAGACTTAGAAGGGCGGAGTCTATGGCCTCGTGGAGAGCCAGTGCTTGTCGCCCACCTTCCAATGAGGGGTATGGATGACATTTCCAAGGGGATTTCTGGGTTCATCAAGTATTGGGAGGCATTATGCAATGAAGACAGGAGTGGAGAGTATAGAAGATGCTTCGAGCATTTGGTGTTCTATTGGCGGGCAGTAAAAGCATGTTTGTTGGAGCCTATTGTACCATTTGAACTGCGGAAAGAGGGCTTCTGGCCTTCTACCCAATTGGAAGCGATTGAGGAGGACAAATTTGATGACAATGGCGAGGCTCGTGAGGAATTTGCTGAGGATGATGTCTTCGTGGGGCAATGTTGTGATTGTCCCTAGCCATCTTTTTGAGTGGGTCATGATGTTGAGAAAGATTTTTTTGTTGCCCTTTGACCTGCTAATGGTGATACAAAACTTGTATGGATTGCCAGAGCTTTATCTGCCCCTTTTACAAACCCGGAGCATCCGAATTGTATCTTGATTCAGTACTTTAAGCCAACGGCACGAAGGATAAATGTTTAAGAATTTTACAGTGGTTGGAACTCTGTTAAGGGATTGCGTTGGAAAGTGGACAAGGCCCAAGAACCTATTTGGCAGGACACAAATGCTCTCATCACCGCATAGAGGTCTAAGGTTAAGAAAGACACAGTGGAATATGTCCTTTGAATCCCTGCAGCTCAAGTTGATGTCATTAACGGGAGTTTGTGTTTGTATGATTCCGATTGAGCATGCACTACATTTTTTAGAGATACTTTGTAGTATTTCAAACTAAGTTTGGTAGTTAGTATTCCATGGTCCGTATGTTTTGGCATAAATAGAGGCGGTTTTATGTGATTTTATATCGTATATTGTAGAGTAGGTGGTGTGGATTGGAGTAAGGTGATTGGATTTTATAGAGTTGTTTTGGGAGTATTTCTATATTTTGTGTGTAGTCATTTGCGTAGCAAGTGCACTTTTTTTATATTATTTAATAAATTTTTCATTCAATGATACATGTGTTATTGTGTATATTGGCATCATTTCATTATCAGATTATGTAACTAAATTCTGTCTTTTAAAAATACAGTACAAGTTATATAAATTTGTTAGTGGCTAAGACCACTTGTCACAATTTTGGATAGCGGGCCAATTGGTTGTTTTAACTTTCATGCTTCTAAAGTTCACTCAGCAACACTAAGTCATGTGTATCTCATAGCTGCTCATACAATTTCAATGGGAATCAAACTCAGACCACCTAGATGAAATAAATAGCCTCTTACAACCAACCATTCAACTCATGACTTGGTATTCAAAGACGACCATACAACGTATTTATATAGAAATGACTATTGCCAATCTGATAAGTAATTAGCCTGGCACACACAAATTGCCTAAGACTCCCATTTTAATGGAAATTGCAAGTATAAACTAAAGAATTCAGTTCCTCTAAACTTCTATTTATTTCCACTTGAGTTCAATTTTTGAGGCACAAAATAGGACATTGTTATTTTGAGAGGTCCTCTATCTCCCAAAAGTATGAATATGAAGATTCATGACGTTTTAGTTTTTGGTTCTTTGAAATACAGTGCGTGGTTAGATAATTTTATTTTCTCACCCCGCGAATAATGATCAAGGAAATGGGGCACTAGATTTAGTGCAATTACAAAATCTTCATTTTTGGATTATTTACAACTTATGAATTTTGTTTCTGGCGCTCATTACATGTAATTTTCATGACATTTTAGTTTTTGGTTCTTTGAAATACAGTGCATGGTTAATTGATTTTATTTTCTGAGTCTGTGAATAATGTTCAAGAAAATGGGGCTCTAAGTTAAGTGCGCTCCTAAAATCTGCATGCTTGGATTATTTACAATTTGTAAATTTTGTTTTTTGCACTCATGGCATTGAGTGTTCATGACATTGTAGTTTTTGGTTCATTGAAATACAACACGTGGTTAGATGATTTTATTCTCTCAGTCTCTGAACAATGTTCAAGGAAATGGGGTTGTAAATTTAGTGCAATTACAAAATCTTCATTTTTGGATTATTTACAACTTGTGCATTTTGTTTTTTGCGCTCATTGCATTCAAATTTCATGACATTTTAGTTTTTGGTTCTTTGAAATACAACACGTGGTTAATTGATTGTATTTTCTCAGTGTGTGAAATATGTTTAAAGAAATAGGGCTCTAAGTTTAGTGTGCTCCTAAAATCTTCATGTTTTGATTTTTTACAACTTGTACATTTGTTTTTTTGCGCTCATTGCACTCAAATTTTACGACATTTTAGTTTTTGGTTCTTTGAAATACAGCACATGGTTATTTGATTTTATTGTCTCACCTTTTGAATAATGTTCTAGTAAAAGGGGGCTCTAAATTTAGTGCAATTACAAAATCTTCATGTTTGGATTATTTACAACTTGTGCATTTTTTTTTTGCGCTCATTGCATTCAATGTTTTTGACATTTTTGTTTTTGGTTCTTTGAAATACAGCGCGTGGTTAGATAATTTTATTTTCTCACCCCGCGAATAATGATCAAGGAAATGGGGCACTAGATTTAGTGCAATTACAAAATCTTCATTTTTGGATTATTTACAACTTGTGAGTTTTGTTTTTGGCGCTCATTGCATGCAATTTTCATGACATTTTAGTTTTGGGTTCTTTGAAATACAGTGCATGGTTAATTGATTTTATTTTCTAAGTCTGTGAATAATGTTCAAGAAAATGGGGCTCTAAGTTTAGTGCGCTCATGAAATCTTCATGTTTGGATTATTTTCAACTTGTAAGTTATTGTTTTTGCGCTCAATGCGTTCAAACTTCATGACATTTTAGTTTTGGGTTCTTTGATCTAGAAGACATAGTTCATATATTTTATCTCTATGTGAATAATGTTCTAGAAAATGGGGCTCTAAATTTAGTACAATTTTAAAATCTTCATGTTTGGATTATTTACAACTTGTGCATTTTGTTTTTTGCGCTCATTGCATTCAAATTTCATGACATTTTAGTTTTTGGTTCTTTGAATTACAACGCGTGGTTAGATGATTTTATTTTCTCAGTCTGTGAATAATGTTCAAGAAAATGGGGCTTGAAATTTAGTGCAATTACGAAATCTGCACGTTTCAAGTATTTACAACTTGTACATTTTGTTTTACGCGCTCATTGCATTCAATTTTTATGAAATTTTAGTTTTTCGTTCTTTGAAATATAGCGCGTGGTTAGATGATTTTATTTTCTCAGTCTGTGAATCATGATCAAGGAAATGGGGCTCTGAATTTAGTGCAGTTACAAAATCTTCAGATTTGGAGTATTTACAACTTGTACAGTTTGTTTTCTTGCGCTCATTGCATTGAATGTGCGTGACATTTTTATTTTTGGTTCTTTGAAGTACAACGCTTGGTTAGATGATTTTATTTTCTCACCCTGTGAATAATGATCAAGGAAATGGGGCTCTGAATTTAGTGCAGTTATAAAATCTTTAGGTTTGGATAATTTACAACTTGTACATTTTGTTTTTTGCGCTCATTGCATTCAAATTTTATGTTACTTTAGTTTTTGGTTCTTTGAAATACAACCCGTGGTTAGATGATTTTGTTTTCTCAGTTTGTGAATAATGTTCAAGGAAATGGGGATCTAAATTTAGTGCAATTACAAAATCCTCATTTTTGAATTATTTACAATTTTTTTTGTTGTTTTTTGAGTTCATTGCATTGAATGTTTATGACATTTTAGTTTTTGGTTCTTTGAAATACAGCGCGTGGTTAGATGATTTTATCTTCTTAGTCTATGAATAATGTTCAAGAAAATGGGGCTCTAAATTTAGTGCAATCACAAAATCTTCCTATTTGGATTATTTTCAACTTGTGCATTGTGTTTGTTGCGCTCATTGCATTCAAATTTTATATGACATTTTAATTTTTGGTTCTTTGAAACACAACGCATGGTTAATTGATTTTATTGTCTCAGTCTGTGAAATGTGTTCAAGGAACTGGGGCTCTAAATTTAATGCGCTCACAAAATCATTGTGTTTGGATTATTTACAACTTGTACATTTGTTTTTTTGCGCTCATTGCACTCAAATTTCACGACATTATAGTTTTTGGTTCTTTAAAATACAGCGCATGGTTAATTGAATTTATTGTCTCACCCTGTGAATAATTTTCCAAAAAATAGGGCTCTGATTTTAGTGCAATTACAAAATTTTCATGTTTGGATTATTTACAACCTGTGCATTTTTTTTGTTGTGCTCATTGCATTCAATGTTTTTGACATTTTATTTTTTGGTTCTTTGAAATACAGCACGTGGTTAATTGATTTTATTTTCTTTATCTGTGAATAATGTTCAAGGTAATGGGGCTCTAAGTTTAGTGAGCCCACAAAATCTTTAGTTTTGGATTGTTTAGAAGTTGTACATTTTGGTTTTTGCACTCATTGCATTCAAATTTCATGACATTTTAGTTTTTGGTTCTTTGAAATACAGTGCATGGTTATTTGATTGTTTTGTCTCAGCCTATGAATACCGTTCAAGAAAATGGGGCTCTAAATTTAGTGCAATTACAAAATCTTCATGTTTGGATTATTTGCAACTTGTATATTTTGTTTTTGGCGCTCATTGCATTCAAATTTTATGGCATTTTAGTTTCTGGTTCTTTGAAATACAGCGCATTGTTAATTGAATTTTTTTCGCATTCTATGAATAATGTTCAAGAAAATGGGGCTCTAAATTTAGTGCGCTCATGAAATCTTGATGTTTGGATTATTTCCAACTTGTAAGTTTTTGTTTTCGCGCTCACTGCATTCAAACTTCATGACATTCTGGTTTTGGGTTCTTTGATCTAGAAGACATAGTTCATTTATTTTAACTCTATGTGAATAATGTTCAAAAAAATGGGTCTCTAATTTTAGCACACTAACAAAATCTTTGTGTTTGGATTATTCACAACTTGTACATTTTGTTTTTTATGCTCATCGCATTGAGTGTTCATGACATTTTAGTTTTTGGTTCTTTGAAGTACAGCGCATGGTTAATTGATTTTATTTTCTCAAGCTATGAATAATGTTCAAGAAAACGGGGCTCTAGTTTTAGTGCGTTCACAAAATCTTTGAGTTTGGATTAGTTACAACTTGTACATTTCTTGCGCTCATTGCGTTCAAATTTCATGACATTTTAGCTTTTGGTTTTGTGAAATACAACGCATCGTTAATCAATTCTATTGTCTCACCCTGTGAATACTATTCTAGAAAATGGAGCTCTAAGTTTAGTGCAATCACAAAATCTTCATGTTTGGATTATTTACAACTTGTACATTTTATTTTTCACGCTCTTTGCGTTCAAATTTCATAACATTTTAGTTTTTGGTTCTTTGAGCTAGAAGACATAGTTCATTATTTTATCTCTATGTGAATAATGTTCAAGAAAATGGGGCTCTAATTTTTGTGCAATCACAAAATCTTCATGTTTGAATTATTTACAGCTTGTACATTTTGTTTTTTGTGCTCATTGCATTCAAACTTCATGACATTTTAGTTTTTGGAATTTTGAAATACATCGCGTGGTTAATTTACTTTATTGTCTCACCCAATGATTAATGTTCAAGAAAATGGGGCTCTAAATTTAGTGCAATCACAAAATCTTCATGTTTGGAATATTTACAACTTGTACTATTTGTTTTTTGTGCTCATTGCATTCAAACTTCATGACATTTTAGTTTTTGGTTCTGTTAAATACAGAGCATGGTAAATTGATTTCTTTTTTGCATTCGATGAATAATGTTCAAGAAAATGGGGCTCTAAATTTAGTGCGCTCATGAAATCTTGATGTTTGGATTATTTCCAACTTGTAAGTTGTTGTTTTCGCGCTCAATGCATTCAAACTTCATGATATTTTAGTTTTGGGTTCTTTGATCTAAAAGACATAGTTCATTTCTTTTATGTCTATGTGAATAATGTTCAAAAAAATGGGTCTCTAGTTTTAGCTCGCTTACAAAATCTTTGTGTTTGGATTATTCACAACTTGTACATTTTGTTTTTTACGCTCATCGCATTCTGTGTTCTTGACATTTTAGTTTTTGATTCTTTGAAGTACAGCGCATGGTTAATTGATTTCATTTTCTCAAGCTATGAATAATGTTCAAGAAAATGGGGCTCTAAATTTAGTGCAATTACAAAATCTTCATGTTTGGATTATTTACAACTTCTGCATTATGTTTCTCGCGCTCATTGCATTCAAATTTCATGACATTTTAGCTTTTGGTTCTGTAAACTTACAGCGCATGGTTAATTGATTTTATTGTCTCACCCTGTGAATATTGTTCAAGAAAATGGAGCTCTAAGTTTAGTGCAATCACAAAATCTTCATGTTTGGATTATTTACGACTTGCACATCTTCTTTTTTGCGCTCATGTCATTTATTGTTCTTAACATTTTAGTTTTTGGTTCTTTGAAATACAGCGCATGGTTAATTGATTTTATTGTCTTATCCTGTGAATAATTGTTTGGATAATGAGGTTCTAAATTAAGTGCAATCACAAAATCTTCATGTTTGGATTATTTACAACTTGTACATTTTGTTTTTCGCGCTCATTGCATTGAGTGTCCATGTCATTTTAGTTTTGGGTTCTTTGAAATACAACGCGTGGTTAATTGATTCTGTTTTGTAAGTCTATGAATAATGTTCAATGAAACGAAGCTGTAATTTAGAGTGCGCTCACAAAATCTTCATGTTTGGACTATTTACAACTTGTTCATTTTGTTTTTCACGCTCATTGCATTCAAATTTCATGACATTTTAGTTTTGGGATTTTTGAAATACAGCGCGTGGTTAATTGATTTTATTGTCTCACCCAGTGATTAATGTTCAAGAAAATGGGTCTCTAAATATAGTGCAATCACGAAATCTTCATATTTGGATTATTTACCACTTCTACATTTTTTGCGCTCATAGCATTCAAATTTCATGACATTTTAGTTTTTGGTTCTGTTAAGTATACAAAATCTTCATGTTTGGATTATTTACAACTTGTTTATTTTTCTTTTTATGCTCTTTGCGTTCACAGTTCATGACATTTTAGTTTCAAGTTCTTTGATCTAGAAGACATAGTTTATTTATTTTTACTCTATGTGAATAATGTTCAAAAAAATGGGGCTCTAGTTTTAGCGCGCTTACGAAATCTTTGTGTTTGGATTATTCACAACTTGTGCATTTTATTTTTTGCGCTCATTGCATTTTGTGTTCTTGACATTTTAGTTTTTCGTTCTTGACATTTTGAAGTACAACGCATGGTTAATTGATTTTATTTTCTTAGACTATGAATAATGTTCAAGAAAATGGGGCTCTAGTTTTAGTGCATTCACAAAATCTTCAAGTTTGGATTATTTACAACTTGTACATTTTTTGCACTCATTACATTCAAATTTTATGACATTTTAGCTTTTGGTTTTGTGAAATACAACGCATGGTTAATCAATTTTTTTGTCTCACCCTGTGAATCCTATTCCAGAAAATGGAGCTCTAAGTTTAGTGCAATCACGAAAACTTCATGTTTGGATTATTTACGACTTGCACATTTTCTTTTTTGCGCTCATGTCATTTAGTGTTCTTGACATTTTAGTTTTTGGTTTTTTGAAATACAAGGCGTGGTAAGATGATTTTACTTTCTCAGTCTGTGAATAGTGTTCAAGGAAATGGGGCTCTAAATTTAGTGCAACTACAAAATCTTCATGTTTGAATTATTTACAACTTGTGCATTTTGTTTTTTGTGCTCATTGCATTCAAACTTCGTGACATTTTAATTTTTGGTTCTTCAAAATACAGCGCATACTTAATTGATTTTACTTTTTTAGTCTGTGAATAATGTTCAAGAAAATGGGGCTCTAAATTTAGTGCAACTACAAAATCTTCATGTTTGGATTATTTACAACTTGTACATTTTCCTTTTCACGCTCTTTGCATTCAAAGTTCATGGCATTTTAGTTTTTGGTTCTTTGAACTAGAAGACATAGTTCATTTATTTTATCTCTTTGTGAATAATGTTCTAGAAAATGGGGCTCTAAATTTGGTGCATTCACAAAATCTTCATGTTTGGATTCTTTACAACTTGTACATTTTGTTTTGGCGCTCATTGCATTCAGATTTCATGACATTTTAGTTTTTGGCTCTTTGAAATACAACGCATGGTTAATTGATTTTATTGTCTCACCCTGTGAATTCTGTTCAAGAAAATGGGGCTCTAAATTTAGTGCAATCACAAAATCTTCATGTTTGGATTATTTACAACTTGTACATTTTGTTTTTTGCTCTCATTGCAATCAAAGTTTATAACATTTTTGTTTTTGGTTCTTTGAAATATATTGCATGGTTAATTGTTTTTTCTCAATCCGTGAATAATGTTCAAGAAAATGGGGCTCTAAATTTAGTGCGTTCACGAAAGCTTCATGTTTGGATTATTTCCAACTTGTCCTTTTTTTTTACAAGCTCTTTGCGTTCAAATTTCATGACATATTAATTTTTGGTTCTTTGCAATAGAAGACATTGTTCAGTGATTTTATTTTTATGTGAATAATGTTCAAGAAAATGGGGCTCTACTTTTCGTGCACTCACAAAGTCTTCATGTTCGGATTATTTACAACTTGTACATTTCCTTTTCCACGCTCTTTGTGTTCAAATTTCATGACATTTTAGTTTTTGGTTCTTTGAAATTCATTGTATGGTTAATTGATTTTATTTTTGCATTCTATGAATAATGTGCTAGAAAATGGGGCTCTTAATTTACTGCGCTCATGAAATCTTCATGTTTGGATTACTATAGCTTGTGCATTTTTTTTTGGTGCTCATTGCATTCAAATTTCATGACATTTTAGTTTTTGGTTCTTTGAAATACTATTCATGGTTAATTGATTTTATTTTCTCAGTCTGTGAATAATATTCAAGAAAATGGGGCTCGAAATTTAGTGCGCTTTTAAAATCTTCATGTTTGGATTATTTACAACTTGTGCATTTTTTTTTGGCGCCTTTTGCTTTCAAATCTCATGACATTTTAGATTTTAGTTTCTGGAACTATTGGGGACAAGTAGTTCTTTTTTTTCATCATTTGTGGAGTGCATGGAAGAAACGTTGGCACGAATTTTAGTGCCACATGAATTCTTTTTGATTGGATTATTTACAACTTGTACATTTTTTTTCACGCTATTTGCATTTGAATTTCCCCTACTCTTGTTGCCGATTTGCAAAAGAACCTCCCCTGTTAAGATGGCATTTATAGCAATTGTACTGGATATAGAGTACCGTTACGGATATCGTATCCATATCCATATCCATGTGTATATCCATATGTATATATATCCACATATATGTATCCACATATATATATATATACATGGATATGGATATGGATACATTTTGATAACTAAAGTTGTATCAATTTTTTTAAAATTATAATCGTACAAATTTAAACTGGACATGTTAGAGATTGCATATGAAAAGAAAATAGAAAAATATCACTTATGGAGTAAAAGATTATAATCTTTGACCATGAGGGTACTAGAATTGCAAAAATCAGTCAACTTTCTTTACACAAGTCAAATCTGAGAAGTTGGTGACCAAGAAATTATGAGATGAAAAGGCCTAATTTGTTTAATCCAAATCAATTTATGACTTCTAAAAATCTACTCTACAATTTTTTAAATTAGTTTTGCATGAGGTTTATTCTTCAACATCTAGTGTATTTGAAGCTCATTTCCAAGAGCTCTGAATACTACTGGAAGTCAACATTGCAATAGGTACCCTTGTACAAAAACATGAATAGAAAAATCACTATCATTTATTTTCAAGATTGGATTTTTGGAGCTAAAATTAGACTCTAAGAATAACTTTAAAAAAATATAAACTTTAAAAAATAGCAACTTGGTTAGGTTTAATTTAACTTCAAAGTTCTGCAAATACTAGATTTGGGTGCCTTGGGCATTTACGGGGTTGAAGTCCAAAATCCTAGACTCTAGTTTAAGAAAAAAAAACCCTCTAGAACCTAGACATATATCATAAGAAAAATAACTAGGAAGGTTCATCCACAAAGGAAGAAACCCCGAAAATCTCCAAAAAAAATGATTGGACAATTAGTTTAATAGTGAATAGGAATATACTTCCCAAGAAAGTCAATGGATCTCATTATGAAGAAACACCTCTAAATGGATGAGGGTTTTTCCTAGCGTACAAGTGGCGGAGACAAAACTTCTCGGGCACTTCTTCAATAAAAACACACCTAAATCTAAACGAATCTTTGGAAGCCGCTAGCAGAAAGTACTCTAACAGGGTGCGATGATTCTGAGGAATCTCGAATTCAAATTTCTCTGTTCCCGCGGCACTTCATTTCCGCTCCTTTGACCGCCAAAAATTCCTCCTCTCTTGATTGCAACCTCATGTCGCGATCTTCTTCTCGCAGGGCAGATACACAGCTCCAGAGCTCCCGTCAATCTTGTCTATTACACAATGTTCTTGCGGGGATTTTACTATTTTTCACCTCTCTTAAAGAGTCTGACTCCTTCTGTCCCTATTGTTTGAGGCTTTCTGCCGGAAAAGAGCTAGGCAGTTGGGCTACCAAAAGGACTGTACAATAAGTTTTTACTGTCCATTTTGGAGATATTCAAGCGGTAAATTTTTGAGCGGTATATGTTCAATGTTCTGGGTCTAGTGTTTCAAGAATGACTCAAGATGCCCCATGCCTATGATGCCCCATGCGTATCATCCGGCCCCATGCCCATCATCCCCCCCATGCCCATCATCCCCTCCATGGGCATCATTCCGGTTCTTATGCCACATGCAGCTCCATATACGCATTCAATTGTGATGTTCTCTTCAAGCAACCAGGTCGTTTTTAGGGTTTAGATTTTTTGGACCTTGTTTTGCGGCAATTGTATTTGAGGGTGATGACGACGTTTTCTTGCGCGGCTTTAGGGGCAGCTACAATTCGTTGGTGCTACGGTTTGGATATGCAAGGGAGACTAGTGGGCTTCTGTTTTACTATCTACGTTGTCATTGTCGTTTTGGATACTGCCCACGCTCAATTCTATTCTACTGATGCAAGTTTTGTCTTTAGACGTGTATATAGTTTTAGGATATTGTACAATTTTGTTTAAGCTCCGATTTTGACCAAAGCATTCTTAGATTTTGAAGTAGTTCAGCATCATTGTTGTATGAGTGTTTACTGCAATCATGAGCGGTTTAGTCACGTATGAGTGTCTCAAGCTATCATGAGCGGTTTCAGGCATGTATGTTTCAGGACAACAACAATGAAGCGTATCTATGGCGGCATTTGTATCCACAGCATCCGATCCGTCTGCAAAAGTTGATATAAACTGCAAGGATACTGGAGGATCCACTGTGTCCTGGGAGAATGTGTTGAATGACCAATTCCTAGTGAATATACGGCACATTTTGGCAAAGATTCAGAATCTGCCTGCTAGACCCATAAGCAAAGCGGACTTGCTATGGGATCTTTGGGAGATGCGACTTGTGCAACGCGGGAAGGGAAACCCCAGTAAGGATCGAGTTGTCGTTGAGTAGTGTTTCATCCCCAGTATCAGGGTGCAGGTGTTCATATGCGGAATGGAGAACAGCAATGGAGTAGTAACCTGCAAGTACGTGAAGATCCGCACCAAGCAAGACAAGGGAGAGCTTGATTTCTGTGCTACAAAAAGTGCCGCCAAGGAGGTAGTTTGATATATCTTCTTTTCTTCCCTCATGCCCTAATTCAGTACACTCTCGCATGGATCCGTCTTTATTGCTCAATTCCACAATGTTTCTCATCCCGCGTGCCTGCTTTTTGTTTATTCAATTATCACTGCCAATATGGTCCGCAAGACCATAGTCCAAACAAAAAAAGGGTAACGTCCTTGTTATTGCCAAAGCAAAGATCAAAGGCTATTGTCGCTAGAGCGGCATTGACAAGACATTCCAAAGCCAAAAAATCAGCAAACCCAGATGGAGAAATGCACCCGGACAATCCACCGAAGAGAAGGGGGAGGAAAAAGTCCACAGCAGATCAACTTGCAGGGATTGTGGCTAGTAACCCCAAACGCACATGAAAGGTGAAAGAGTCCTCATGGACTAATGTAGCTGTTCATGAGCCCATCTCCACCATAGACGTGGTGGCCCTCGCACAAACTGCGAATCCCAACCAAAAGCTATGCACAATACAACAACAGAGTGCGAAGGGGCTGCCGGGAAACACTAAATGTCCACAAAAACAGAGGCCTCAAAAAGATGAAGCTCTTAATCCCTTTCGCCCTATCCTTCTGTTGGGCCTAAATTCCAATGTTCAAGGGCAGGCCAGTGGCAATTCATTTCTAGCAGAGATTGCAGACATTGATTCGGCAATAGAGGTCTTTGACGTAGAACAGTATCCGGACCCAAAGCATGATCAAGACATTGAATTCCCTACTTTGTCCACCTCCATGGACAGTATGACTTGGCAAAATAGAAAACCGGTATAGTACAAGCGGCCCCAAGTTGGTAAAGTGCACGTGCACGCGTTTAGAGGCAACACCTGCAAACACAAGGTAAAGGTCTTGAAAATGCTTCATCCGTGATTGGCTAAAGGGACTATTGCTAGGCATTGTGGAGCACTGAATGAGATGGCTACAACAAATTTAGGGCACTTCTTAACCCCACGAAGGGCCAAGTGTCCTGCCCACTCAACCCCCCCTCACTCCAAAGGCCCTTCGTCTACCTCCAGGACTGGTAGACAGGCTGAGGTCAACCCCATTGATCTACATAGCACTTTGATAGCGCAGTCTCTAGAAATTCTAGATTTTGTTTCAGGGAACCGCACTCTAATGGAATACATGCATGCGGATTTGCACAGGCTGCTTGGAAAGATGAAGATCTTGGCGAGCAACATGGAGTCCAGAATTGTCCACCCTTAGAGGTCCAGTCCAGTGTTCTAGCCAATACAGAATGGGATGGGAATGCGGTTGGGACGCATGAGAGACATGTTGGAGAGAAGCACCAGAACTTCCATGTCAAGAAGATTGTGCTTGGGAGGGGAATCACCCGCTTGATAGTAGGTGGAATTAATTGAAGTTCCTGTTTGGGGCTTTCTTGTTTTGGACAACTCAGCATTTGAAACACTATTGCACGATTTTCATTAAACATATGCTTACAGTTGAAGCGTCAATGGTTGATTAAATGATGAAGACACTTTCGGCTACTTGCACTTAGCCAGAGAAATCGGGTCTAGAATCTTGCTGTCTAGGTGTATAGTTCGGAAACAAGGAATGCAAGTTCAAATTCAAACTTACCTACATGTTCCTTGATGAATCACGGATCATTGTCTTCAAAAGAGTCGTCCGAATGTGCCGAAACATTGTAAGGAAATAGCAACATGACCATGAAGGCAAAAGAATATCATCATTGAACTAATCCAAGCTAGGTTAGTGATTTAATTGAAAATTGTTAAAGTTGTCCCGACTACGAGGGTTGATTCTTGACAATCTCATGTTAATCCCCCGGCCCACCTGCTCTATGGGCACAAGTACAATTTAGTGCATGCAAACAACAGTGATGATTCCGGACTCTGAGTTTTGAAAAAGACATATAGAGACAACTTTACAAGACTTATAAAATGCATTCACCGGTTTTGCCCCTACTTGAAGGGGCTACAAAAAGTGTACACTATGTATCAGGTATACTCACTGTTAACATACTATACTTTGCATACTCTCTAAAGTTCTACAGCCAGGAACACTAAATCCCGAGAGGCCTATGTACGCTGGCTTTCCAATATTCTTATGCTTCAAGACAACATAATCATGCTGGACTCCTTCTGCGGTGCAAATATCACTTTGTACGGCTCGTTGTACTCCTCCAAAATAGACATACATGATAGCTCATCTACCACTGCAGTAATGACACTCTTCTGCAATTCACAACCTCATTCCGCAATATTAACCTGAAAATGAAACATAGACGAAGTGTGATACTAGTCCAGAATGGGTTTGTTGCCATGGAATATTCTAAGGTAGGACTCTATGTAACGGAGTACGTAGAAGCCACACTCATAATTACCTAATTGAGCAAAGCATTTGACAGTTTCCGCAACCTTCGGCAAGCTCAGTCACGGTTCGTGCAGCAACTCCCACACATGCCGCACACATCCAACGTACTCCACGTCCTTGGCCCCAGAGTGCATGTTTGCGCTATCTAGGTGCATCACTTGAGTCTGCGTAAATATATACAGCGACTGGTGTTTCCTGTTGACATACAGATCAAGGACTTCCATGTCTGTAGGGCACGTAGGATAGAAATGAAATTGCACTAAGTACTGACGATCCCATTTCAGGAGGGCCTCCTCCGTTTTTGCATCCCATGCGCCGGGAAGGGTCCCTTGCATAAAAGACAACGCAACGTACACCTTGGCACGTGCTGCGGCCAGAACACTGGATGTCGTTGACCAGGACGGATCGCTGCATCTGCAAAACAATAACAGACTCATGCACTATAACGGTTTCAGGGTCCACATGCTACTGCGAT
This sequence comes from Neckera pumila, assembly GCA_963969595.1. Classification (NCBI taxonomy): domain Eukaryota; kingdom Viridiplantae; phylum Streptophyta; class Bryopsida; order Hypnales; family Neckeraceae; genus Neckera; species Neckera pumila. The sequence continues at coordinate 8,456,744 of OZ018418.1, forward strand.
AGGAACTGCGCCGGTGAACCTAACGCGGTTGTCAACCATCCCTAAAAATTGAAAGGGTGCTTCAAAAATGTAGGAACTGATGGTGCGGAGGAGGTCACTGTGGCTACAATATAAAGAGCGCACAGCCGCTCGACTGACTCCAAAGATTGGGCAGCATAGTTGACAAAACCTCCCGTACAGAGATGTCATTGCGATGCGGAGCACCCTGACAAGGTGCGTTGGCGGGAGACGCGGCACTCGCTTCACCAGTAGTATGGGGCGGACCTTGTTTGCCTCCTTGTCTGAAACAAATAATAGCACAGTCAAAAAAACTGATTGTATGACACAGAGACTTCCAAGACGGAACTATATATCAAAACCTGCGACATTCCAAGAACTTAAGGAAAACACTTACCATTGTGGCGCCAGGGAAGTGGTGGCAACTTGTGTAAAATGTTCACTTGCAACACCACCCACCACAGAGGGCATCAATTCCACCGATAGCTCTCACGACAGAATTAAATGTCGTGTCGGAATTGCGGGACTGCGTCAAACACGAGTCTCTCTTCTCCTGAGTGAAGTTCATGACATCTGTCTTTGAAGCTTTGAGAGTCTTTTAGAAACTGAAGATACTTGGCAAGGAGCTCAATATCCGGGGGGATCCGACGATAGGTGACATGCTGACATACAAAGGTTACAGTGCGCCAAATTGTTGCACTGTCAGGGTATTCTTCTTCCTACATAAGACAAAATGACACTGTTTTAGCGAAATACAATCGAACCAGCAGAGAAAAACACTGACTGAATCTCAATTCTGGGCATAACACAAGGGAATGAAGGCACCTATTTCTTACTAGCGCCTTGCACGACCACCACATCGCTGCCTCACAAGTGGCAGCTTGGAAATGTCCCACGACCCAGGATGATTCAAAGTCACATTTAAACTTCTTTGCTGTCTGACACCAATACTCCCAATCAAGCAATTGCGGCCTGTTCTTCAGGAGGTGAAAAATGTTTGGCTCCAGGATGGGCTCCGGTGGCTTTTTCCTCCAAAAATTAGTCCCAAGTGCATCAGCCTTTACTTGTGCCTTCATCTGAACTTCACGCTCATCTCGCTCCAAGCGCGCAAAATGGCCAGAGTTGGTGGCCTCCAACCCCGGGTGATACACCCGAGTCTAAGGTGAGCCCACATCGTACATCCAATACTGCTAGAGTGTTGCGTTTCCCTCAAAGTTCCCAGTCCATGGAACTATGTCCAGACCTTGGTTTTCTTGACTGCCTTCAAGAGGATTGCTGTCTTCTTGTGCTTGACATGATAGGTTGTGCATGGGCAAGTCATTTGGGACAACTGCATCATCCGCCAGCGACGTCTTAAGCTGCGCCGCAAAAAAATGCAGAGCGCCAGCACTGTCAACACTTACCAATATAGGTGAGACATCTAGCATCTGGCAAGCATCAGCCGGGTCCGCCATATTGTCCATGTCGCCGTCATGACCACGTCCTTTGCTATCTTTGTCTAGGCACAAGTCGTCAGATCCATCCTCGGATAGCACCACATGCGGATTAAGATGACGCGGGTGGGGCAAGGGAGCCGGCTTCGCCCGTTTAGCAACGGGCGCCACCTCCATTGGAAGTGATGTAGCGTGCTTTATCGGACTAAGCCCATCCAGCAGGCCCCTCTTTGCCCTCCTCGCTTCTAGCTTTGCGTGCACAGTCTTGTGAATTGTGTCCCCTTCAACCGGGCGCGGGCTAATGGCGAGTAATGCCTGCACTATGGGAATACAAAAATTCCAAATAGATAGGAAATAGAATAAAACTTGGGTAAGAATAGTCTAAATTTTTTGAATTTGTTATTAGTATCTAGGAATCCGAGTCAGCTACAAAGCAATTTGAAATTAGCTGATATCTGGATTGCTAGAACTGTTAAACCAGATAAGTAATCCGGTGAATGACGGAACTTGGAAGGAAGGATCCGGATCCGGAAAGCCTATGTCCTAGCCTTCCGGCCTAGAAACCCTAGGGTTTTGTTATGAGAATGGGCACATACCCGTTCCCTTGGGGAACTGTCGGCCGAGCATTGGGTACTTAAGGGCTCTCGGCTCTCATTCTCTCCTCTCTTTTTCTTTGCGAACTTGTGACTTGCGCTTAGTGAGTGAAAGTCTGGTGAGTTAGGACCGTGCTAGGGAGCGATTGGTGAGGTTGTTGCCGATTGCACCGGATTAGTTGAGTCGATGAGCTATGGCGGGGCCGGCCTGGATGCTCTATCCGGCAATTCCTAAGGATCCGAAGGTACGGAAGTAGCTGGAAGAGGACTTAGAGGCAATAGGATGCGTTGGGTTGTTGTGGGGCCCTTGGAGTTTAAAGAGTGACAAGATTATTGCAGAACTTGTAGGAAAAATACCAAACCAATATCAATTGACCGTGAGAGGTCAACCCAAGTTTTGGACAAAGGTTGTTCGAGCGGAGGTGTATTTGTTCCACAAGACTGGATTCAAGTTAGCTCCCCAGAATGATAAGACCGGGCATAGTAAGTTCCGGGGTCCGGCACATTCCAAGGGATACAGTATTCACGACTATATTAAGAATAGGCATAGCCGGATGTTAAAATTTCTGATTCCGATTATGTATCCGGAGAAGCCAACCCAGGTTACGGCCACAGTTGCAAGTACCATTTTCGGAGCGATGGAAGGTAGAGCCGTGAAATGGGGGAGACTCATTGCGGATGTAGTCTCCAAGTTAGTTTTGTGTGCCATCGTCGGAAAAGCCACCCCACTCAACCCGTATTTGTTTCACCTCTACCATCAGCAGCAAGTTTTGAGTGATCCGGGACAGCAAGCATACCTCCACGGGGAAGAGGTCTTGAAGTACGGGTTTACAAATAAAATTTAACCAGAGCAGAATATCCAAGCCGAATCCAAAGAGGAAGAATCAGAGTAGTTGCCCTTGCATCACAAGCGGATCAAGAGACAAAAGTCGACAGATCAGACTGCGCAAGGCAAACTGGTTATTTTGGATGAAGAAGAGCAATCCAATTATCCGGAAAACGAGCACATGAAGGAATTCTGGAGACGTGGACTTCAGTGGGTCAACCAATGCCGGTCTATCCACAACGAGATGTCAAATTATATCACGGGAGCCATGACACTACTGGGAGTTCAGGGACCGGAGCAGATAGCTGACGTGATCCGGCAAAGGATGGATCCAAGGGCGCTGAGGGAGAAGGAGCTCCGGATCGAGGATTTGCCGCAAGATCGGACCAATCTTCAATCACAAGTGTTGCAGTTGCAAGGGAAGCTAGACTTGGCGAGGACAAAGGAGTCAAACGCTGCCGGCCTTGTCCGGAATTTGTCAGCTTTGGTTGCACCTCCGGCGGAGCAAGTGATCAGAGCCAAGCTCTTCACCGACAAGCTGAAGGTCAAAGCTCACCCTTCCGGAACAAACATGCTGAAGGTACTCATTGACTACCAAGCCCGGGTGGAGAAGGTGTTCAAGGAGATGCGACACCTGCTGGGGCAACTGGATCTAGGTAAGGTCTTGGATTTATTTGAATAGTTTCCGGATGCTGTGGATGCCCAGAATTACTTGCAAACTCTGGCTAGGTCGGTAGGACCGGAGCAAACTCCAGCCAGGTAGGTAGGACCGGATCAGATTTTTGTTAGAGGGCAGGATATGTTGATTGACAACTCCGATATTCCTCTGTTGATCAAAAAAGAGGGAACCGGAACATTTGTTCCGGTGAGGATGGAAGCACCGATTGTGATAGCGTTGGAAGCATCGACTTCGAAAAAGGCAAAAGCTTTACTTCTAGGAACAAGCTCATCTTCTTCCCGAATAATGAGCCGGACCGACCGACTGGATCCGCGCTCTTTGCACCACCAAAGCCGGTTGTCCGTCGTAACTTGGGTGGGCCATCAGGTGTCATCACAAATCTGGCTTGGACTTATCCGGCCAATTTTGTGCACATAAAGCAAGCTTCTCCGCTCAAAGGTAAGAAATCCTAGTGGAGATCTCGGATGACAAGGAAGAAGAATGTGAGACCGGAAGGGAGTCAGAGGACAATGCCACTCCGCCTCAAGGACGCCAGATCATAACCCGGGCGCAGACCAAAAACACGCCGGTCAAGTTGCCACCGACCAAGGCAAGGAGCAGAGTGAAGAAATCAAGGAGGAAGTAGTTAGTTTGTTAGTTTTTTGTATGTGATTTTTGAATTTGTTCCGCCTCGATTTTTTTGGAGGTGGGATCCAGTTCTAGATTTCTAGGAGGCCACCAGCCTGGATTTTTCGGTTATCTCGAAAGTTAGTGTGATTGGCCACCCTAATTTCAAGGTGTGCCCTTTTTGTTTTTTTGCTTTTTAGTTTGAGTTTTAAAGGGAAGGTGGGCTTGTTGTCCTCTCATTCCATCCTAGCCCATTAGAATGCATGTTGTTTATGTTATTTTGCTTTCTTTAAATCTGAGACCACTATGTGGACTTTTTTGATTCCAACTATGTACGCAAATGTGTTGGATTGTTCATAAAGAGTGTTAAGGTGTGAGGAAGACGGGTGAGGGGGAGTCCGGATCTAAGGCAACCGGATTTTGATCGATAGAGTGCGTTTGTGTGAAGGACTTGGATTTGTGAAAGAAGCTTAGTGCACTATGCTTTTAACCTGCTGGTGTAGTCCGGAAGGAGTGGAGTGGATGTGAGTCCGGAACTCAGGAAGGATTTTTGTGCGGAGGTAAGCAACCGCTAGTGGAATATTCCCCATCTTAGGAAGGCCTGCCAACTGCCGGATCAATCTAGGTTTTAGAACATGCACGTCTCAACCGATTCTGGGTGCTTTGATATGTCGTTGACTCATTGTAATAAAGGTGTTAGGAATTCATTTTTGAGTGACCTGCTTTCCGGAAAGGCCTTTTGAGAAGCTATGAGGATTGTTTTCATTCTCTTTCCTATTACAAATTGGAAGCAGTTTTGTATGTATTTGTGTTTGAATGTGAGAGTTACAAGTGGTGAAGTCCCTACCCCTTTGGAAAGACCAACAATGGCATCCCTGAGGGTAAAATAGGGGTATATAAAACCAGAGTGTGACTAAATGTAACTCCAATCCGAACAAGGACAGATCCAAATTGGAATCCGGAAGGAAGAGTTATCCAGAAAGAGAGCATAGACATGATTGCTTGGGTATTTATGGTGAGATCCAGACATTTATTAGTTTGTGATAATGTAGTAGAATTCCTTGGGACGATATTTCGTGTTATCTTGGCACATTTTGTATTAAGCATACTTACGCCTGGACTGCGCATATAGCATGCACCGCACAGGGCCCTTCCGCAACGCGTTGCAAATGCATCCAGGTGTTCTCTTTCACTACGAATGCCTTGACAGAAGGAGCTGTCTCCGTAGGCACGTCCCCCCCTCCTCCCAAGCACGCATCCGGAGCCCTTTCGTTGCAAGGACGCAACATCCTATTTTGGCGCAGGTATTGGAGGCTGCAGTTGGTAATTGTTTTGTATCGCCTCCTCCAGTGCTCTAGGTTACTCTTCAGGCAGAATATTGCCGCCAAGTTGTTTGGACACGGGTTCATTGGCCACCCTTACAGTTGCGGTTTTAGGTTCATTGGCCATCCTTACAACTATGGTAGGCGCTGCAAGTATTACAGGGGTAGTCTTGGTCGTCTGAGCCCGTGTGTGCACCCTGAAGTCTTGGTTGTCGAGGAAAAAGGTAACCATCTTCGCTATTTGTCACTGCTTCTCATTTTTTGGAGTCTGTTCCTCCGCACGAACCGTCTCAGCCAGCGTTGCCTTCTTCGCAAGTCCATCGCGACGTAATTGCCTGTCTATGGGGTCGTCATCACTGTCCGAAAGCTTTGTTGGGGTCTAGAAAGTGACTGTCTCAAGAAAAGTATCTGGCACAGCCGAAGTCCGCTTCATTTCCTTCCCAACGTTTTCCGCTGCCACCTCGCTAGTTGCCAGACTTCCAGTGTGCGACCTCAGCTTTGTCCGCTGTGCACTGCCAATGTTGAAGTCCTCGGTGTCATCGTCCGCTTCATGTTGAGGAACATTAGTTTCTGCCTCATTTGCGCTTTTGGAGAGGCAAACCACATTCTCTTCAACCTTGCTTTCCTTCCCCTTCCTTATCATTTTGCTTACTTTACTCCAACCAATGCCAAGGTCCGGGTAAGGCAGCAGGCGCTTTGGGTTCCCCTCATCCTCTTGCACCGCGGGACATTGGGAATCCCACCGGTGTCTGTTCAGTCACATCTTGTTCGGGAATGTCTTGTCACCACAGTGCATGCACTGGAAGAACTTCCGCCTCTCATTATCCGGCTTATGGTAGTCCGTTGCGATCCGCGGCATGCACTCCATCAAGAGCGACATGAAGTTCTCTTGGGTGGTGTAGTTCACCTCAAAGGTGCGTTTGTTGATTGTCACCGATGACCAGAAACCCGGCTTCTTCGGCTGCTGGGGTCTTGGCTCGTCCCTTTTTTTTCCCCTGTCGTCCTACAACACCACAAACACAACACGGTTTAGTCCCCCGACCCAGCCCCCAAGAATGTGGGACTCTATGGTACTGTGTCCCTCTTCTGAACTTGCACTCCCCTGCATTCGATTTCTACTTTTTAAGCGTTCCAGTTGACCTTCCTGCCTGTCAAAGCCAAAATCCAAAATGGGAGCATGTACTTGGAAGTCATTGGACACCGTATAGTTGGTGCCACTGTCCGATTCAGCTGGTCCCTCTACTTTTGCAGCCTTGCGCACCCGCCTCGCGTTATTCGTCCGCGCCAAGTTGCAACAAAAAGTTTCCTTCACCCCGACGGAGGCGAAGCTGAACCAATTCCGATATCCAATGACCTCACTCCACCAAAACACTAGCCTATAGCTGTAGTATCTGTTAGGGTACCTTGCGCGAACCTTGCACTCAATCAAACGAGGTGCGTTTAGTGCCTCCAAACATGCTGACCTTGGGATTTTAAAAAAACAAAATTGGGAATGCGACCTCAGCCTCGCTAATGTTCTAAAACTAGAAAGTCCAAAATCCCTACTGCTCACCCTCTGTGCTCTGTCATCTCTGTTGGACTCTCCATATATATACTACACTTCAATCCTAAACGCTGAGCACTACGGAGTTTCTAAACTCTCATCAAACCAAAACCAGCTCCCCGACCATCTCTATTGCTGAGCCTCGAAGACCTTCTGTTCCCTAAATTTCCTAAGCGCGCCCATCCGCTCAGCCTCGAAGGCACCCACCCGGGCACTCACATAGACCCAACAGCTATCCACCCACTCGCACACGCAGTTCAGCGAAAACGAGGAGTTACAATGAAATAGGATTTTGCTTACCTCCTACTGCGCCAACTTTGTGTTTGCGTCCACAGATCGCCACTCCGGAGGTGACCTGTTCTTCGAGGTGCCCATAATTCCACCCTACGCCTCCCTCGCAAATGATGGCAGCACTCGATGGCTGAACTCGATGCCGCCGGGTCCGCACTAAACTACTTGCTCTATGGCCTGAAACCCTACACACGCCTGAAAACCCTCACGCTCGCCTAAACCGCTAATCCCACTAAACCTTAAAATACACGTTGTTCATGCACAAATCTTGTCCTCGCCAACATAGTTCAGCACGTGAACCAAACACGCAGGAAGAAGGTGCCCAAACTCAGCGCCGGGAACTTAAAACACTGCACTTGTTTGTGGAAAAGAAGAAGATACTTGTCAAAGGATGAAGTGGTTGGATCAGAAGGCCCCGAAGCTGGAAAGCCGAACGTGGATTCTGACGTCTCGAAGACCCAAACCGTCACCCAAATCCATCCGAAGCTGAAATCGAGGCAAACTTCCGATTCTAGATACTGAAGAACCTCCACATGTCACGAAACACAAGACAAGGCAATGATTCCCTTTGCAGATTCGGATTCTTTTAATTAGAACGGGCTATGATAATTTAGCCAAAATTTAACTTCACCGTGATGTTTTGGAGATTTAAATTTATGGCCCAAAGCCATCTCGTCCAACCATCATTACTCTAAACTAACTTACAAACAATGATTTCAAAATTGGACATATTAATGTGTTTCATAATAAAACAAATTTTGCAGAGCATTGGAAATAGCCCTTGCCCTCTACTAACCCTAATCCTTTATTTTTTGGAAGGTGATATCTGAATCCTTTATTCATTTTTTACATTTTTAAGTATATCAACATCAAATTCTTCCTGAAACACAATTTTTATTTTACTTCTATCAATATATTATTTATGTATAGTATTTTAATTCTTTTTTTGTATCCCAAAATTTTTTTGGTGAAAACAAGTTAATCTATATTAATACATTTTGACCACCACTATCTAGTCTTTAAAAGATGAAACCCAAAGTCACAGCCCTAAGCCCTCAAAAGACTATGTTGTTTCCTCTAGTTCTATAAATGTCATCTAAATTGCACGCGAGCCTAAATTTTTAATAAGTTGTATGAATTTTGTCTGAATTGTAATCGTATAAAATCAACCGCCTTATATTTGAGATCAACTTATTTCTTGCATTGAATTAAAACTTTACTTTTATCAGAATATTTTTCATATGTAGCTTTTTAACCCTTTTTTCCTATATTCAGATATTTGTTTTATTTGTTCCAATTTACACTGGCCTATTAATATATTTAGACTCTTCTAGTCATGTCTTCGAAAGATGAATCCTAAAACACTCGCCCGTGCGGCCTACAATAATATATCTTGGCCAGGCAGTTGGATTATACGTCCTGACCATGAGAGACCCTAAACCCAAAAAGTAATTTGAAGTCTTTTAATCTTCTTTTTACATTTCAAATCTAAAAAAGTGATGCTTACACTAAACCTCATTGAAGGGACTACCTAACATAAACGGCAATCAATTTATGGCTTCAAAAAATGTCCTCATTGATTTTAAACTATGGTAATTTCTAATTTGATTTTGCAAGTTGGTGATCTAATGTATTTGAGACTCAGTTGTAGGAGTCCTGAACACTATAGAAAATAAATATTGCACCGGACACACTTTTCCATGAATCTCACCCCTCCAAAAATTCAGAATCTACCCTAAACCGAAATCCCCTTTTTGCACATTCAGTTGATCACTGAAATTATCTTTTGCAAAACAACCTCAATAATATACCAAAAAGTATGTAATATTTTATTGTAATGATCAAATTGATTACAGACCCATTTTCTTTTCTGGGTCATTTGGGTGTTAACCTCTAGGAGGTAGAGATTCTGTTTTGCCCTAAACCACTTTGAAACTAACACTTTGGACACACGTACATGTCTCATCTTGGATCCTGTTTTAATTTGAGAATTTGGTAAAGGAATTCCAAATTATCTCCCTTGGACATTGCAGTATATTAGCATAATCATTCTTCCAAAATGCCTTCTTGGCCTTGCACAAGACTATTCCGTTGCAGTTCACAAGCTTACATTTGAATGAGTTAAATCAGTTAAATCAGTTAAGTGGTGGTTATTCCACATTTTCATTCTTACAGCATATTTGGTAAATATTATAAAAATGTACTAAAATCCAAAAATTGTAAACATAAAAGAACAAAACGGATTGTATTATTCTCCAAAAGTATAAGACTAATCAATTGTAATTCACAAGCTTACATTTAAATCAATTAAATCAATTAAATCCGTAAAGTGGTGGTTATTCCACCGTTTTATTTTTATAGCATATTTTCTACACGCTGTAAAAATGTCCCGAAATTCAAAAATAGTAAAACATAAAAGAACAAAACAAGTTGTATTATTCTCCAAAAGTACAAGACCAATCAGTTGTAGTTCACATGTAAATGAGTTTGATGAGTTAAATCACTTAAATGGTGGTTATCCCACCATCTCATTCTCTAAAGCAAATTCCCTATATACTTGCAAAATGTCCTATCATTTAGAAATCATAGAATATATAAGCACACAATGGGTTGTATTATTGTAGGAAGTACTAGAAAATGCTTACGCACACTAATTATGAAATTCTAAATCCATTGATTCTACATATTTGTAATGTTGTAATAAACCATATCATTAAAGTCTTTGTTTTTATCCCCTAAATATCCCGCTTCTAAAATAAATGATTTTAAACCGCGAAGCTAATTTTATTATGAAGACTTCAAAACTAACTAAAAATCATAACAATCTCATGATTTTTTGGATATAAATCAGAATGAAAGAGGTCACAGATTTACACGCTTCGTAAAAGTTCTCCAAAAATTTAATTTGTAGCGAGCTAATCTGAACTAAACAATATTGATATGTTGCTAGGTCATTTATGGTTAAATAGCTTTTCCAATTCACCTTTGAAAATAGCAATCATAATTTCTAATACAAATTTCCAAAGTGAGCACTTGAAAACCATCTACAGTTAAACACTTGTAATAAAATGTTGTAAAGTGATTGACAGTGTTACAAAATCTCACCATTGCTACCAAGGGTATCACTTTAATGTCTGCAATGTGCGTGTCATTGCTTGCAATGCACGTACCACTCCGGGATAACTGTTGATGTCAGTCTTATTCCATCTCATTCACTGTATGTAGGAATGTCTCATCATCCTAAACCGCTTACCTTACCAGAATTATGCATTTGCAATGGTTTCTAATTAGCTTGATGCCTTGTAAAATGTGAAATGCCTAATCAAGTAAACCCTTAAATGGGTAGAACAAGTTGGAAAGGCTCGCATGAAGGAATAGAAAAAGTCGACGGCCTCTGCGAAAATGTTCTCTGCCAATAGCTAGAAAAAGTGGGAGGAACAATTTACAAACGCAGTGCATATTTGTCCCACGCAAGACAAATGTGTTATATTTTCATTGGTGCCTCATATATTATCCTGCGCCTAACTGGCAAAGGCGTTAATAAGTATGGGCATGGATGTTGTCCATCAAATTTTGAAACCGCATTCCTTCTCTAATGCAGCTCCTTCTCTAAATGCAGCTCTTCGAAACTCATCAACCAAAGTTAAAGTTTTAGTTCTTACTCCATAAGCGATAGCACTGAAGATGGACAAGTATACTGCCGTTCACAATCATTGGTGTATCATCTGGCATTTCATTAATAAAGACACCCCATCCTCTACTGTCTCCAGAATGTGCGGTGTAACAATGTGCTTGCAAATTTGAATTGCATAATGTATGTAATTCATAAAAACAGTTTCCGAACACAAATGACATGATAGTAGAAAGTAACGGGTCATATTATCACAGGAAACATCAGTTGTAACACTTTGATTCCATGAACCCGGATGCAATTCTTCGGGACTCCTAAATCCAAGTTAAAGTTGTAATTCTTACTCTATAAGCGATATGACCGCAGATTAACAAATATATCGTCTATCACAATCATTGGTGCATCATTTGGCATTTCATATAATAAGAACACTTCACCCTCAACCAACTCCAAAATGTGCGATGTAACAACGTGCTTGCAGATTTCAATTGCACAATGTATTTAATTTATGAAAACAATTTTTGAACCACTACAAGGGAGTAGTGTCAATTTGGACATTTTTTTGTCAATTTTTTGTCAATTTGGACATTTTCTAACAGAATTATGTCAATTCGGACATTTTAGTCAATTAGGACGTGTAAATTTGAACGTAGTTCTCTTGTAGTGAACACAAATGACCTGCCACAAATGAATTCCATGATAGTAGAAAGTAACGGCTCATATTATCACAGGAAACACTAGTTGTAACGGATTCTACATGAGGTTGTAATATGCAACACCCTAAACCATAAATGAATGTCAATATGCACGAATCCCTTCATTTGTGAGGCAGCTTTGCTAACTAGAGGCTCTAATGACAACAACATAATCTAAACCACAAAAATAATTGGCACTTTTGTAATATTGCAACCAGATGCCGTAGACGTGGCATTAATTAAAAACCCTTTGATCTTTGAATCATGGACCCTGAACACATTATGATATTCATTTCACTTTAGAAAGAAGTAGAAGGCAGTCATGAAATCCACTCTTCTCTCAAATTTGATGTCAAAACAATGCGCTATGTTCTATTAGTTTATTGAAGTTTCACAGTATATATTTATTTATTTAAGATCGTATGAATGTAAGTTGTACTTAGTTATGTACATATTTGTATATATATTTTTATGTATTCATTAGTTTAGTCATTTCATTGTTTATTTATTTATTCAAAGTTGTGTTTATGTATTTACAACCCAAATACATGTAAACATTTATTTATTTATGTATATATGTATTTATGTATTCATAGGTTAACCGATTTCCTCTTTTATTTATTTAATGAAGTTTGTATTCTGCAAATTTGTCTATTTATGTATATATGTATTCATAATTTTATCTTACTTATTAATTATTTATTTATTTAACCTTATTTTTATATATTTGTGTATTTATGGTTTATCCTAAATCTTTGTTTTTGTATGTAAGCATCCATATATTTTTGTATTCATTAGTTTAAGTATTTGATTGCTGATTTTTCTTCTCTAACTTGTATTTTGTTCTTTATGTATTTATGTATTTATATATTCTTGAATTTATGTATCCCTAAATTTCTTTATATAAATATTCATATATTTATATATAAATATATTTACCTATTGAGTAGATAATTAATAAATCTGCATTTTATATTATATATTTATGTATTGATTAGTTTAGCTATTGAATAGATTATTAATTGATTACATCTTATATCATATATTCATGTGTTTTCCTATGATTACTTTACCTATTTAATTGTGTCTTATTTTATTCAATTTTAAGGTTTAGGGCTTTATGTATTTATGTCACAATTCATTTTTTTTTCACCCGGTAGTTTTTTAAATTTCTTTTCCGTTTCTTCATATTTATGTATGGTATTAATTTTATTGTTTATGTAGCTGTCTTTATTTACTTGGTATGTTGATTTTATTGGATTTTTTATGTCACTCTCATTATTTTATTTAAGTAACTCCAATTGTTTTTTATTATTTTTTTGTGCTTGCAAATATATCATTCTATATCAATGTGTGTTAATTCATGTATTTAGTTTGGTATAGTAAGTTTTTTTAAATTATATGGATTTCATATTTTCATTTTATTGTTTGCTAATTCCACTTCAATTTTTTTTTGTAAATGAAGATTTTGTATACTAGTTGTTCATTTAATATCTTTGCAATGTAGCTATTAGTTGATTTTTTGATTGTAGTGGTGGTTTATTTATTACCTTCTTAACCCCTAGATGCTTAAGTGACCATTTGCAGGTCACTAACAGAATTTGTGCAAATTTATTGGTTGGCAGAAAACACCTATTTCAATTTTTTTTTTCTTTTACAGAAGAATTTGGATTGTCTTTCAATATTTATACCCTATACTTAGATCACTATGGTCAACTTGAAGTTATAAGTAAAATAAAAGAAATTGTTTAGATGTGCCTAGTGTTGCAAAACTTACAATTTGTGGAGATTGTTGCTTTTTGCATAAGTAAATCTTATGCATTTTTTCACTAATCAGTAGGGAGCACTCTTTTGCTCAATGGACATAAATTCACCCACTAAAGATATAATTTGTATTTCAGTTGAATTTCTCCAATTTTATGTTCAAAAATTATTTTAAGAGAATCTTAAAATAATTTCAGAAGTTTGACCGTACGAATACTTACTATTTTTTGTGCTTCAGAGAGGTTTTTTTTATGCACACTTCCCCAAATTTTGAGAACTTGTATTTTATAACACATTGGTAGTTTCTCCAAATCCATTTGGCTTGTAGGGATTAACGTACTTATTTGGTTAATTCATTTCTGGTTAATTCATTTTTTACTTTGTTAATGTACATGGTCATCTACTTCTTCATTTATTTGTGCAGTTGTTTATTTATTCCATTTTGAATGTATTTATGAAGTTGTTTCCTTGTTTTTGGTGTTCATTTACTACTCTCCTAATGTAGATATTAATTAATTTATTTATTTATTTTGGTGGTCGTTTATTTGTCAACCATTGAAAGTACTTATTTATTTATTTCTAATTTAAGGAATTTTCATTGATTACAACCTTTCTGTACATATTCACTTATTTATTTATTTATTTGATTTTATGGTGGTTTATTTATGAACTTCTGATTGTGCTTATCTTTTTATTTATTTTTAGAGGGTGTTCATTTATTATTTTTTTAAAGTAGATATTCATTTATGTTAATTTTTATTTTGTTGTTGTTTGATTTATCATGTCCGTTACGTACTTGTCGCAGCACAGGGCAAGCAAATTCCCAGTTATACTACAAAAAACCACTTTAAAGTATAACAGAGTGACTCTAAAGATCAAATCCGCGAGATTCTGTGAAGTATCTAGCCTTATTTGGTCTCTAAGCTTAATCAGTACCTATATTTCCTCTTTCGGTCCTAACACGACAATCGGAAACACAACAACACCGAAAACTGCAATTAGACCCTCTTCTCCTTTCCCGATCCGGCCAATTTTTTGATCCGGTCTGATCAACTAACATCCGCTCTTACTCCCATCCGGTTTAATTTTACCTCTGTTTCACCATCAGAGGGTTTGCCCCTTGCTTTTGAAAGTGGCAGGCCCTTTGCTCTTTCCGTGACTTATAGTGGCTGCAGACCCACTTCTCTATTCTTCCATTTCCTATACTAATCCGGATCCGGTTTGATCCTTCACAACAATCCAGAGAACTCTCTGGATCACCGGTCACACAAAGACCTCCCCGTACGATCCTTTCATATTACAACGACCTTAGCGCCAAGTTCCATCTGTACAAAGTCAGGCGGTTGCAAGTGAATCTGTCTGTTCCAACATCAACTAAAGTCCTTCCGTTTGCCAACTAGGGTGGCGAGATCTCTCAGGAGATCGGACACTCAACCGAATTTCCCACCCAGGAGTTCTAGCACGATTAAGGAATCCCTCCCTATCCACCTAGCCTAACAATGGCTGTCTTGCCCGGAATCCCAAACCTTAGAGATGCTGAGGAACTGAAATCCACTCCCACCTCTTTTACAACCAGCTCACTTGCACATAAGATCAAAACAAGAACACCAAAGGAAGAAATCACACCCGCACTAGCATGTACCTTCCTAACTCCTCACCACACAACCCTGCCATACACGGGAGAGACACGCAACAAGAGGCCAAGAGAAGACATACACAAAATTTGGGTGAAAAGACTTGTAACTCTCAAGCAGGGGCTGACTTATATACAACTTGATTACAAGGCAAAAAGGCCCTTGGAAATCCACGTTGGACATCCGAGTCCGATCCTAACCGGCCAGACCGGGTCAACATCCGATTCGATCCTAACTATCTTACAAACATTACATTTGTGGAAACACACAATATCAATATTTAGAAATCCGGATTAGTTTAGGATCAATTCTGTAAATATTTTCAAAAATTTGTAGTAGTGAAGCCGAAAACCGGAACATTTAGTAGAAACTAGGTAGTCAGGAAGTCCCGGCTTACAAAAACTTGTAGAATAGGTAAGAAACGGACTTTTGCCAGAATCCGGAAACCGGAAAGGGATCCGGATTCAAGCAACCTATGAACTATGGGTCCAGCCTATGAAAACTAGAGATCCGTTTGCAATGGCGGCGCATTAAACAGCCGATTCAACGGGTGTAGGTCACTGGCCGGGTACTTAAGCAAATGGGCCTTTTGTTTTTTTCCCTCTTTTTCCCGCTCAAGGAGGTGTGTATGCCTATAGGTTTTGGAGCGCATTTTTTTTAGAAGAGTGAAAGAGTGGTGAGTTAGGCCGGATAGGGAGAGAAGGACAGGAGGGTGCCGATTGCACCGGATTGTAGGTAAAGAAGATGGCGGAATCATCGGCGCAGGGGCAGAAGACTATTCCTTCTGTTAAGCTCCTGTACCCAGTCATTCCGTCGGACTTTGCTGAGCGCTTAGAGTTAGAGGATGATCTCTTCAAACTAGGGTGTATCGGGTTCATCCGGCACCCCTGGACAGTTAGGAGTGAAGATTTTCTTCATGAGCTGGTTATGGGGACGCCAAATCAGTTCGAGCCAACGCCAAGAGGTTGGTGGGCCTCTTGGACGGAAGGGATGTAGGCGGAAACTTATGGGTTGAAGCAGTTCGGATCCAAAAATGCGACCCGGACGGATAAGTTTTATGAAGGGAAGTTCAAGAAACCGCCGCACCACAAGGAGGGTTTCACCGTTAGTGACTGTATCGATGAGCGCCATAGGTGATTACTGAATTTTCTGATTCCCATCGTGTATCCGGAAAAGCCAACCAGGGTTACGGTTACGATGGCGAATACAATTTTCGGAGCAATCGAAGGCCGGGTCGTGAACTGAGCGACCATAATCCACCAGAAGGTCAAGAAGATGGTGGTGGCTATCAACAAGGCCAAGCAAAGTCCGCTCAGCACTTACTTGTTCCACATGTATCATCATTTTGATTTCATGACCTTGCAGGAACAAGTTGCCTATGAGACCAGAATGCAGATCCTGAAGTACGGATTCACGGAAGAGTTGAAGCCGACGGGAGAAGCGGCACTAGAAGAAGAAGAAGAAGAGGAGGATCCGGAACCGAAGCCGTTGGAGAAGATGAAGCGACAGAAGACAACTAATTCGGATGCACGAAGAACAAGTCTGGACGTGCCGGAACCGAATCCATTCCTAACCCAACCATCACCGGAACCTTCCGATGTATCCGACTTCTATGAGGCCGGAACCCGATGGATGGTGCAGTGCCGGAAGATGCACGCCGAGATGGCAGAGGTGATCACGGGCATCGCCAGGGAGTTAAATGTTGAGACGGATCAGATCTTCAACGAACTCTGGAAGAGACCCGATCCAGCACTACTCCAAGAGAAAGACAGGCAGATTGAGCTGCTTAAGGCGGAACGGGATCACTACAAGAACAAGTTCTACTGACGGAGGGGCAATCGATCTCAGCCCGGAAGAAGGAGACGGATGCCCTGAAGCTAGGCAAGGATTTGAAGGTGTTGGTAGAAGAACCGGAACATCAGATCATCCGGTTCGCGCTTTACACGAAGAAACTTGAGAACAACGGCATTGTTACCGGATCCAGAGTGCTGCAAGTCCTGATCGATTACGAGGCCAAGATGAAGATCGTTTTGGACGAGATGCGGCAACTGCTGGGTCATCTGGATGTAGCCAAGGACAACTTTGGGCTACTTCCGGATATCTTCATGGAGTCCCCGAGCAAACACGGAGCCGGAACTTCCGGAACGCAAGAGGATCCAGGTTTAAAGTCCCTGTTTAAGATGCCTAAGGTGCCTTCCTTGAGTCATTTCTCGAAGTGGGGCACGGTAAATACTTTTGGCCCTTCCTCACAGTCTACGACGGGATCCGGAAAGGCTGGGCGGAAGTTGCCGATCCGGAGAGATCTGTTAAAAAGTTTGGGGACGATAAATCCGGTAAGAGAACACCCGGAGAGATTCCCTCACATGTCGGAACAGTCACCAGCACGGGATACACAATTGATTAACTTAGGAGATCCGGCTCCAGAGGCGAGACCGGAACCCAGGCCGGAAACCCGACTGAACAAGAGGACAAAAATAGTGGAGGCCGAAATCTCGGATCCAGATGAAGAACTCGAGATGGTGGAACCTAAGAGGCAACTGAAACTCCGAAAGTCTGAGAAGCGGAAACTGGAAAGCAAGAAGCCGGTGAAGCAACAGATTGAAGACTCCGAGTCTGGTGAATTTGAGTCAGGCTCAGAATCTGAGGAAGATACGGAGGAGGAGGAGACATCTCCTGCGACCCGTCAGAATCTGCCTGGAGCCGCCAAAATGCCGCCAGCGAAGAGTTCCGGTAAGTCGACAGCCAAACAGGGAGCCGGGAGTTCAAAGAAATCTTGAGTGGCCAAGTAGTTAGAAGGAGACTATTGTAGAGGTGGATTAGGATTTAGATAGTTTTGTTTCGGAACCGGATTCCAAGCGTGGGCCCGATTTGTGGAAACTTAGGGATAAGGACTTCCCAGTTTATTCGGGATTTCCTTGGTGTGTGTGAGGTTGCCCCGGTTTGTGGGGAGCCCTTTTTTGTTTTTAGGATGTTGACTTTGGCTTTGTTTTGGGTTTTTAAGGGCGGGCAAGTTAGTTGCCCCTCATTCCCTCCTAGTTGATATTCAATTATATTTCATTCCCTTTTCGAAATCTGAGCCCTCAGGTATGCGGTTTTGTTCTATCAGTGTATCCAAATTGTGTGGACCTGTGGTCTGGCTATTGGAAGGAAAGGATGGGTGAGGAGGAATCCGGATTTAGGAGAATACGGTCTGAGTCGAGAGTGTGCTATTGTAATGTTGTTGGATTGTTCACTTAGGAGCTGCGCACAGTGTCTTTAAACTACCAGAAGAGTAGTCCGGATCACAGAGTAGCGGGGAAGCGAGTCCGGTTGTCAAGCCGTGCGGGGGTAAGCGCCCGCCCAAGGAAGCCCCCACCTGTCCGGAAGATCTGCCAACCTCAAGATTCATCTAACATCTAGAAAGATCACACCTCCATATTTATTCCGGACTCTGAGATCTGTCGTTGTAGTAGGGGAGAGTGAAGTATTCCTGAGTGACCTGCTGTCCGGAGTCGCCATCCGGGAGTTGTGAGGATCCAAATCTTTTCATCTTGCTGCAACCTTTTGAATACGCGGGTGTTGTTATTTGTGTTTGTTAGAATTGTAGGAGAACAAGAGTGGTGAAGCCCCTACCCCCTCAAAAGATCAACTAGTGGACCCTCTAAAGGTAAAACAGAGGTATTGAAAACCGGATTGGAAGAAGAGACGTAAACCGGATTCCGGATGGTTTATGGTCCGGATTGTGAAAGGATCCGGAAAATGTTGAGTAGGTGAGGAGAAAGAAAGATAGAAAAGTCGGATAGCTAGAATATGCTACATAGAATCCAGAAATTCCTTGGGACGATATTTTGTGTTATCTTGGCACATTTTTGTATTAAGGATACTTACGCCTAGATTGCGCGTACAACAACATTCCTACCTACCTACTCTCTAACTCCCCCACCTAGCGTAAGACTCTTGGGTTCCGCGAGCAGTTGGTTGAAAACTTCAGTCAGGTTCCTGCTCCGCTCCTCGGCAGCAGGATCCGGAAGCTCTGATCTTGGCGATGAATCCAGATGAATTGGTTGCCCAAGCCCAGGCCTTCAGTGACTCTTTCTTAACTCGGGTGTCTGATCCTTGGGCTCCCTCGGATTCAATCCTCCGGCTGGGAATGAATCCGGTAGTGAGAGGTCCGAGAGTTGGATCTCCCGGGAGTACATGGACCTATTCAGCTTCCGGTTGCTGATGTCCATCTGGTTCGCTGCCACCAATGATGCTTCCACCCGATCGGTGAAGTCGGTCAGGATCCAAACTATCTGGGAACCGGATACCTTCTTCTCCTTATGCACCCCTTTATCAAATAATTCCGCCTTGACTGCGGCAGATCCGGATTCTCTGGGAGTGGCCTTCACAGACTCGACCACCTTCCGGGTTGCTTCCGCCATTTCCCGGACTGCAGCTTTGTCTTCTCTGAGGGCTACCATCTTGGCCTTCAGAGTGTCGACTTCCTCATGAAGTTGACAGATCTCTACCTCCTGCTTCCGGTGCTCATCCAGATTAGATAGATACTGGGCCACCTTACTCGGTAGCTTACTATCTCCCGGTGCACCCACCAGCTCTCCGACACTAGCGAGGACCCTCCTCTTGACCTCCCCATCTACTCGTATCCCGCACAGAATTACAGTCAACTGATAAAACAGGTCGGTCGGGTCTTCGGAATTCGGCATCTCCACATCCGGTCCTTGTTCTGGAGTCGACCGGTTGGTAGGAGGGGTTTCTCTCTTGCGAGGAGGCATCGTCTTCATCCGCTTCCTCGTCCGGAGGTACTCCTCCTCGTCTTCTTCTTTTGTCTTGGGTTCGGATCCAGTTGGATCTTCCGGCTCGTCATTCGAACCCGACTCTCCGTACTTCAGGATAGACTCCTGAAGGTTCCATATTTTCTCCTCCATATCCGTGAGGAGTTGGTTGCAATGGTAGAGGTGGAAGAGATAGGGACTCAAAGGAGTGGCCCTACTCTTCCCGATCCTCGTCACCAGTTGGAACACTAGATCAGAAAAGATCCAGGCTCAGTTCACCTTCTGTTCTCCGCTCAGGGAACCAAAAATCATGTTGCCAATGGTCATCGTCACCCTCGTCGGCTTTTCCGAGTGGATGATCAAAACCAGGAATTGAAGAAGACAGAGGTGCCGGTCGCTTTTGCAATCCGAGATTGAGTATTCGTCCTTGCTGCTTGGCTCTCCATGAAACTTGTCATGGATGAACTCTGCCCTCCGTCCCGCCATGCCGGAACCTCCCATCCGGAAGTTGTAAACTTCCCTCCACCTCTCTTCTTCCCATTCAGTTGGGCGGTCTCGGAGTGTGTTGTCGAACTCATTCGACACCTTACACTTCAGCTCTCTCACCATCTGCTCCTTCCTAAACCCCCAGGGTTTACCCATCAACACCAGACAGCCCATCGGGTTGAGATCGTCCATGAGCTCGGTCCTCGCCGGTTCCGCGGTAGGGATGACTGGAACGACTTTCCAGAGCTTGACGTCGAAGGAGGAACTGGGCGCTCCCGGTCTGCTCTTATGCAGCTGAGGCATGGACACGGACAGCTAACTGGACCCTTTCCGGTCGCTACCTCACTCTCTCCTAGCCGCACGTCCCGTTCCTCACTTCCTCTTGTCCGATCTCAACCGGAAGACAATACAAAACCTGCAACCCACACAATTTCTACCTCTTCTACACACTCTGATGTACCCGGCCTGAAGTTCATACACACACAACGACTCTGGTGCAGACAAAGGCACTAAAGCGCTGAAGGTCAACTCCAAAACTTGAGGGAAGTAAAGGAGTGAAAATGAGGACGACCAGCCTTTATATAGTCCCAGGACCCCTGGCTGGTCATCATGACCTTTTTCGATCCAGTCCATATCAATCCGATTCAACCCTAATCCGATCTGAGGTGAGATCCGGATGTGATTCCGCTCCTGAATACTAACGTTCTAACCGGATCAAATCCAGTTTTCTCCTTACTGGATTAGCATTGTCTATCTTCAGTCTTCTCTGGCCCCTCTAACAGGATCCGGATCCTATTTACCCGTTTTCGTTCCAACATTTAGGTAAGCAAAAGAAAACCAAAAATCTGGTTGCGATAGTTGGAACAAATGCTACTTCCTTCCTAGTACGTGCTTCGTCTTTGTTGGAGTCAAGGAATTCTTTTCCTCCTAGATGCAAAAAAATTCCCTTCCAGAACTCCATGTGGGACTCCCAATTTTTAATGAAAGCCTCAACTACAATCAAAGGCTTTTCAATGTCCTTGTTTGACTGCAACATTGCATTGCTTGCTGTCGCCATTGATCGTTGGCGCTTTCTGTCCGCTGCTTCCTTTTGCATTATTGTCCACTTTTTATCAGCGGCAGCCTTTATCTTTGACTTGTAAGGCTCACCTTTCAAGTCTTTGGCCTGCCCAGCACAAAGAGAGCTCTTTGTTAATACATTGAATTTCATTCACGGATTATTTATTTATTTATTTATTTATTTATTTATTTATTTATTTATTTATTTATTTATTTATTTATTTATTTATTTATTTATCTATTT
The DNA here is from genome assembly GCA_963969595.1 of Neckera pumila. NCBI lineage: Eukaryota > Viridiplantae > Streptophyta > Bryopsida > Hypnales > Neckeraceae > Neckera > Neckera pumila. Next base: position 8,478,301 of record OZ018418.1, read on the forward strand.
ATTTATTTATTTATTTATTTATTTATTTATTTATTTATTTATTTATTTATTTATTTATCTATTTATTTATTTATTTATTTATTTATTTATTTATTTATTTATTTATTTATTTATTTATTTATTTATTTATTTATTTATTTATTTATTTATTTATTTATTTATTTATTTATTTATTTATTTATTTATTTATTTATTTATTTATTTATTTATTTATTTATTTATTTATTTATTTATTTATTTATTTATTTATCTATTTATTTATTTATTTATCTATTTATCTATTTATTTATTTATTTATTTATCTATTTATCTATTTGTCTATCTGTCTATCTGTCTATCTATCTATTTATTTATGTGGTGGTTTATTTATTTCCTAAGGTATTTCTTTGGTTTCACTATTTCTGGGATTGTTCATTTTTTACTTTATTAATGTAATTTTTTATTGGAGGCGGTTGAAGGGTTGGTAGGTGTTTATTTTTTACCTTCTTAACGTACATATTCAAGTTTCATATTTATCAAGCAATTTTTTCCTTTTTTCATATAGATATTCATTTCTTTATTTATAACCTTCTTTATATACTTATATAGTTTTTTCTTTTGAGGGGTTGTTCATGGTTTGTTTTTCCAATTTGATTTTTTACTATCTAGAAAATATATATACTCTCTCTTTATTTTTTTTAATCCTTCATGAAATCTCCATTTATCAATTGATGAATTAATTGATTATTATAAGATGCAAATTTATTGTTTGTTCCTTTAACATCATATTCATTAGTTTGGGAGTTTTCTAAAGAAACGAGAGTCTTGGGAACTACTCTAAAGTTTGAAATTCAAAGAATTCTCAATTTATAATTGCCTAAAAGCGTTGCAATCAGAAAGAGGCTACATAGTTAATGCAAAATAAGCAATGCAATGACACACGAAGCACACAATCAATATCACAATTTTCCAACACCATGTAGTATTTACAAATGACATTACAACTTATTGAAAGGAATTGAGGATTGTACATGCATTTCAAATATAATTATACAATCACTATGAAATGTGACTTCCCACAAGTAAATGACTGTATAAGCTGTTCCAATCCTAATAGTAATGTACATTGTCTTTGGAGTGAGAATGTGTTGGAGACATCACCACCATTACAAGCCGATTGCTAATGAAGAGTCAACTTCAATGTTTGAAGAATGAAGTAAATAGTAATCTTTCAGTGACAACTAATTCCATAGCGAATAGAAATCGATAAATCGCAGTAAGAGAGAGACTTATAGAAAACAAGGTATTCCACTCTCCTTGAAAAGTACTCTTATATACCGTAGTGTGTAAACTGCAATATATAAAGGTACTTGCCAAGGAGTTTGGAATACCTTATTTCTACAAGTCTCTCTTGTTGCAATTTCTCGATCTCTATTTGCTGTGGAATTAGTTGTCGCTGAAAGATTACTATTTACTTCATTCTTCAAATACAAGCCATAAACTTGTAATAGTGGTGATGTCTCAAACATAGTCTTTAAATCACTCACTAATATTGGAGTGACTAACCAAAATTTTATACCACTCTAATGAAGAGAATAAAATGTCCTTTATAGTCTTCATCTATGTACTACGAGGACGACCTACTCTTCAACAACTCCATTGCCTTCAATATCTCCGGCCCTCAACTATAACCACTACTACTACCAGATCTTATTTGTGCAATCTCTCGTCGTTGTTTTCTTAAGGACCTCAAATCCCAAGCGACCCATGGACGTGGAAGCCAGAGTAATTGGAAAATGCAATGGACACTTGGACTTTGGCCTAGACATAAACAAGGATACTACAAATAACACCATTCCTAAGAGAGCACAATAATGCAGGCTCACTATATTTGTAGAGAAAGTCGTAATCTACACACTAGGAGTGCAACCTACTCTTCAACATCTCCATTGCCTTCATTATCTCTGGTCCTCGACTATATCCAGTACTACCATTGGACCTCTGGAGAGCATTTTCCCGCCGTTGTTTCTTCAAGGACCTCTCCTCTTAAGCGTCCCACGGACGACGACGACAACGAAGCGAAAGCAATCCATCATGTGTTTTGCATTGTCGTTTGGCAACGCCCAATGAAGACGGATGAGGTCTAGGAAGCAACATGCCATTAGATATGGTAGTCTGGTCTTTGTGGACTACAAGCTCTACATCCTTAAAATTATTACCAAAGATGGTAAGAGATATAGGCACCATGTCCTCCACCTGCAAGTATAGAAATTCTAAAACAGATTCAAAATCTACAACTTACGTCTGCAAAGTATTACTTAAAAACAAATATGTTTGCAAAGACAAAAATTGTTGATGATGTACCTCTACAACAGCCACACCATCCACTTCATCATTGTAGAGCTTTCTTTGCGTTTCAAAATTCATTTGAGAGCGATCCCGTGGAGACTTTGATTGAAGACGTGACTGAGAGGAGATGGAGAGTAAACTAATACAAGACGCATTCTTCCACTGGGAGGACTATCAACTGTACCATCATCTACGTCCTTCATTGAAAAATCCATGGTTGACTGTGCAGTGGTCGCTGAATACATGATATGACGAACCCCATGTTGCGATATATTCAACTCTCCACAGTCAGCAAGTGAATCAGTTGAGGCCAGGCACTTGTCTCCACAACCATTTTTGGGTGCCTCAGCAACATCCAAATCCTGAGCACAAAACAAAGGTCTCCACTATAATGAACTGCTATATTGGATTCATATTGACATAAGATAAACTTGCATTGAAATAATATAGGGTCAAAATCCTATAGGGCCTACAAACTCCTCTTGCGGGGAGGCACTCTACAATAGACCCAAATATCCCGTAGACTACGCTCCTTGCGTGGCAATGGATCGGACATGACGCAAGGAGGTGGACAAAGACGGAAATAAACGTCTCGTAGCCTAAGTTCCTTGCCAAAAGAAGGATTGGACATTTGGGGAGAAACGTAAGGCCAATGTTGCTCACACTCCACTCATCGTAAAGAAAATTGGAGACCTCCAATGCCCTGGCAAAGTCATTGTGCTTGACCATGTCGAGTTTATGCATGAGGTGGATGCCTCCAAGAGCATTATTTCTACGAAAGGAGTACAACTTCCATGGCCTCTCTACATGCAGATTCTTAATCCATGGGAGAAGCTCATTTATGAGGAATCCATCTGCTGCTCCCAGACCGTCAAACGACCACGGATCCAAGAGCACCACATTCGTAGGGTTGTTCACAAAGTGCATCTCTAGCTGGACCTCCACAACAATTGTGGTCTCCTTGGTGAACATGGAATCAATCAAATTCTGCAGTTTCTCTAATGGCTTGATGTAGAGGAGTTTGTCCAACCCATTTATCTTGTAGTCCTCTAGCCTTCCGTTCCTTCCTCTGCGTTTCAAAACGTTGCAGTGCTTTTGGCCAAGAATATAACATAGAGATTCTATGCCGTAAAATAGAAACTTGCAAACAAGTTTGGTAGAGGATCTCTTCATGGAGCTCCAGATGTGGACATATGCAATGGAGGATAATTCTTGCAAGAAGCTCCTGACATGGGGCCAACAAATGACCCTCTTAAGTTCCAAGGCCTTGTGCTCTACATCAGGGACTACCTCACCGGGATAGCATAACCTCCCTTCCTTTTAGGTGGTACCTCACATCTTTACACATGCATAGAAGTTTATTCAGATCCAAGATGACGTTGAGCCATTTCTCTGTCAGCCTGGAAGTGAATGGAGGAAGATTGTGGCATTTCGCCTCATGAGATCTCTCACTGCTACCTTGCTCATGACAAAAAGTGAAAAAGTACAAATTAAAAAGATGCACCTCCGACTACAAAATGCCTACTCCACCCATGCTTTCAAGACAATGAACCACATCCACAAAGGGAAGAAAGCAAAAACAAAAGTGCCAGGTAGAAGACCACAACAAGGACACTCAAACACACACATCACTATGTACATACCGCGTCCTGGACCATGGCAACCAGAGATGCTGTAGTCATCTTGACCCGGATATGTGATGGAGGTATTTCCGATTGAAAAGGAGGATCATCTGGAATGTCCTCCAATAACTTGACGCCTCCACCATCAAAAGCATCTTCCTCGACATTCTTTTCCTCAGGAAATAACAGAGGAATCTCCAGCACCGGATCACCACTAATAGCAACAGACACGTCGAGCACACATGCAAGGGGAATCTCCGGATCCAGAGCAACATTTTGAGAATTGGACGCCATAGGGAGAGCAACATTTTCAAAAATCAACGAGCTTGTGGCTGCAAAATATCAAGCAGAGAAATGATGTGTGAGGAAAAATTATATACTACAGTATCTCGCTGGGAGATGGAATAATACATTATATACAGCGCACTAGGAAAGTTTAGCCTATCTGCCTACTTGTGCAATCTGAATGCCGACGAACGTGGAAAGGGAATTCAACTCAAATCAAGTTGAAGAGGAGTCTGAGAGAGTCACAAGGAAGAACTTGGAGGAACCTCAGTCACAAGCCCCTGTGACTGCTCGACCTCTAATCCACGTTCGGCAACATCTGACGGGACGGGGTCGGTGCTGCTGTCCGCGGCAACATCCTCCACATCCTCCTCATCTTGCGCAGCTACATCTTCCACATCCTGCGCTGCAACATCCACCACATCCTCCACACCTTGCGCGACGACGACTTCAGGAAGCTGATCGCTGCCAATCTCCAGGGCAGCGCAATCTTTCTCCTTGACCTGCAGAACTGGATCCTTGACCTGTGATCCCTCAGTTGCAACTCCTAGAGCATCACTAGACGCCAAGGCAACATCATCAATTGCCGCATCTTGCCAAACTGTATCCACCTCCATATTGTCGGGACCCTGGTCGCATTCGACCGGGTTTGGATTCGAACTTGGGGACGTCTGGGTCAGCAAGTTCTGGGATGTCGACGACACCCCAGTGAGGATCTTCGACCCTGTGCAAGCTTGCTTGGCACTATCGACCGACCCCTGGGGATGATTGGCAACCGCCAGTTGAGGAGTTCTTACAGCCGATGTCATACGCGCAATCTAGGCGTAAGTATCTTTAGCCACAATGTTGTGCTAAAATGACACGAGTTATCGTCCCAGGGAATTTCCAGGATATTTGTAGTATACTCTAGCTATCCGACTTTTCTTTCTTTCTTTCTTCTCACCAACTTACCATTTTTGGATACTTTCACAGTCCGGAACACAAACCCGGAATCTAACCTATCCGGAATCTATTTTACGTCTCTTCTTCCAATCCAGTTTTTGATACCTCTGTTTTACCTTCAGAGGGTCCACTAGTTGATCTTTTGAAGGGTAGGGACTTCACCACTCTGGTTCTCCTACAATTCTAATAAATACAGACAAAAACACCCAAGTATTCAAGGGGTTGCAGCAAGACAAAGAGATCCAGATCCTCACAACTTCCAGATGGTGATTCCGGGTAGCAGGTCACTTAGGAATACTTCACCCTCCCTTACTACAACAACAGATCTCAGAGCCCGGAACATATGCGGGGGTGTAATCTTTCTAGATGTTAGATGAATTCTAAGGTTGGCAGATCTTCCGGAAAGGTGGGGGCTTCCTTGGGCGGGCGCTTACCTCTGTACGGCTTGACAACCGGACTCGCTTCCCCGCTACTCTGTGATCCGGATTACTCTCCTGGTAATTTAAAGCCACTGTGCGCAGCTCCTAAGTCAACAATCCAACAACATTCCAATAGTACACTCTCGATTCAAACCGCATTCTCCTAAATCCGGATTCCTCTTCACCCGTCTTTTCCTTTTAACACCCCCACTACAGATCAACACAATCCGGATACATTGATGGAGCCAAAATGCACACCCGAGGGCTCAGATTTTGAAAAGGGAATGAAATACAATTGAATATCAACTAAGAGGGAATGATGGGCAACTAACTTGCCCGCCCTTTAAAAACCCAAAAGAAAACCAAAGTCAATACCCTAAAAGTAAAAAAAGACTCCCCACAAACCGGGCCAACCGCACACACCAAGGAAATCCCGAATAAATCGGAAAGTCCTTATTCCTAAGTTTCCGGAAACTGGGCCCATGCTTGGAATTGGGTTCCAAAACTAAACTATCTAAATTCTAACCCACCTTTTACAAATAGTCCCTTTCTAACTACTTGTCCACTCGGGATTTCTTTGATCTTCCGGCTCCCTGTTTGGCTGCCGGCTTACCGGAACTCTTTGTTGGCGTCATCTTGGCGGCTTGGGGCGAGTTCTAATGGGTCGCAGGAGATGTCTCCTCCTCCTCCGTATCTTCCTTAGACTCTGATCCTGACTTGAATTCACCGAATTTGGAGTCTTGAATCTATTGTTTCACCGGCTTTTTAGCTTCCAATTTTTGCTTCACAGACTTCCGGAGTTTCAGTTGCTTCTTGGGCTCCACAATCTCGAGTTCGTCATCCGGATTCGTGACCTTGGTTTCCACTATCTCTGTCCTCTTCTTCACCCGGATTTCCGGCCTGGTTTCCGGTCTCACTTTTGGAGCCGAATCTCCTGAGTCAATCATTTCTCCACCCCGTGCTGGTGACACTTGCCACATGTGAGGGAATCCCTTCGGGTGTTCTCTCGCCGGGTTTACCGTCCCCAAACCCTCTTATAAATCCCTCCAGATCGGCAACCTCTGCCCAGCCTTTCCGGTTTTCCTAGAAGACTATGAGGAAGGGACAAAAGTGCTTACCGTGCCCCACTTCGGGAACTGACTTGATGAAGGTGCTTTAGGTATTTTAAACAAAGACTTCAAACCTGGATCCTCTTGTGCCCCGGAAGTTCCTGCTCCATGTTTGCCTGGGGACTCTATGAAGATATTTGGAAGTGGTCCAAAGTCCTCCTTGGCCACATCCAAGTGACCCAACAGCTGCCGCATCTCGTCCAAAACGATCTTCATCTTAGCCTCGTAATCGATCAGGACTTGTAGCATTCTTGATCCGGTAACAATGTCGTCATTCTCGAGTTTCTTTGTCTAAAGTGCGGACCGGATAATCTGATGTTCCAGTTCTTCTACCAACACCCTCAAATCCCTAACTAACTTCAAGGCATCCGTCTCTTTCTTCCGGGCTGAGAGCAACTGACCCTCCATCCAATGAAACTTGTTCTTGTAGTGATCCCGTTCTACCTTAAGCAGCTCAATCTGCTTGTCCTTCTCTTGGAGTAATGCCTGATCCGGTCTCTTCCGGAGTTCGTTGAAGATTTGGTCCGTCTCTACATTCAACTCCTTGGCGATGCCCGTGATCACCTCTGCCATGTCAGTGTGCAATTTCCGACACTGCACCATCCATCGGGTTCCGGCTTCATAGAAGTCGAGTTCACCGGAAGTTTCCGGTAGTAGCTGGGTTAGGTACGGATTTGGTTCCGCCACATCCAGACTTGTTCTTCGTGCGTCCGGATTGGTGGTCTTCTGCCTCTTCTTTCTCTCTAGTAGCATTGGTTCCGGATCTTCCTCTTTTTCTTCTTCCTCTTGTGGCGTTTCTTCCGTCGGCTTCAACTCTTCCATGAATCTGTATTTCAGGATCTATATCCCGGTCTTATAGGCTACTTGTTCCTGCGGGGTCATAAAATCAAAATGGTGGTACATATGGAACAAGTAGGTGTTGAGCAGACTCTGCTTGGCCTTGTCAATATTCCCCGCCATCTTCTTAACCTTCTAGTGGATTATGGTCGCTCAGTTCATGACCCGGCCCTTGATTGCTCCGAAAATTGTATTCGCCACCGTAACCATAACCCTCGTTGGCTTTTCCGGATACACGATAGGAATCAGAAAATCTAACAACCGCCTGTGGCGCTCGTCTATGCAGTCACTAATGGCGAAACCCTCATTGTGATGCGGCGGTTTCTTAAACTTCCCGTCGTAATACTTGTCCGTCCGGGTCGCATTTCCGAATTCGAACTGTTTGAACCCGTACGTTTCCACCCACATCTTTTCTGTCCAAGAGGCCCACCAACCCCTTGCCATTGTTTCAAACTGATTTGGCGTTCCCATAATCAGTTCACGAAGAAAGTCCTCACTTCTAACTATTTAGGGGTGCCGGATCAACCCGATACACCCTATGTTGAACAGATCTTCTTCTAACTCTAAGCGTTTAGTGGAATCCTCCGGAATGACGAGGTACAGGAGCTTGATAGTGGGAACAGTCTTCTGGCCCTGCGCCGACGTTCCTTCTGCCATTTGGAACTAAAATTTGGTGCAATCGGCACCTTCCTTTCCTTCTCTCCCTATCCGGTCTAACTCACCACTCTTTCACTCTTCTAAAAACGCGCTCCAAAAAACTGCAGGCACACACTTCCTTGAGCGGAAGAAAGAGGGAGAAAATGAAAGACCCATGCGCTTAAGTACCCGGCTAACGACCGACATCCGTTGGTCCGGTCACTTAATGCGCCGCCATTGCAAACGGATCCCTAGATTTTGTAAGTCGGACCCCTAGTTCATAGGTTGCCTGAATCTGGATCCCATTCCAGTTTACGGATTTCGGCATAATTCCGTCTCTTACCTACTCTACAAATATTAGCGAGCCGGGACTTCCTCAGTACCTAGTTTCTACTAGATGTTCCGGTTTCCGCCTTTACTACTACAAAATTTTGAAAATGTTTACGGAATTGATCCTAAACTAACCCGGATTTCTAAATATTGATATTACGTGTTCCCACAGCCGGATCCAGGGACATCAACGGTCTCGCACTGAACATCGTGTTCACGGCCGTTGCTACCACCTTCAATACAATTTCGGGAATACTTTGCATGATCTCCTTGATCATATTCTTGTTCTCCCGATGCGCCCGCTTGTTTTCCTTCCTTTGCGCCTCACGGTCCTCCTTACAAGCCCTAGCCTCATTCTCATTGTTCTTCTGTATGAAGTCCAGCATCCACTCCTACAAAGATGGAGCAACCGGCGCTGGTAAGTCGGGCTTCCTCTTCGGTGGCACACGCAGACGAGATTCAGGAGCGATATTATGTCTAGCAGACGAGCCGGATGATCCCCGCATGTCACTACTCTCAGGCACATGCGTTGCCTCACCAACTGCTCTCGGTGTGAACTCCAACACATCATCAGTGTCCGCACCAATGTTCAAAGGAACAAAACTCTCAAACCCCCCAGGAATCTCGATGCAATCGTCATCGATTGGTTCCTTCCCCCTCCCGGATACAGACGGCCCCTTAGCCTCTGAGGTGGACACACCTTTCCCTTTACTTCCATCATCTTCGTGCTCTTCCACAAAGTATGTCGACTCAAGGAAATCAGCCTTGTCTATACTCTCCGACTCCAAGCACAAGTTTAAAAAGTCTTCCTTCTTCTTGCTCTCGCCAACAAAGAAGTGGTCCAGCGACAGCATCTGCAAGACAAGTCCAAAGAGCAGTTAGGAAAGCATGATCAACTCAAACCGAGTTAAAGAAGAATATATGGCCGCTAGAGATCCAGAGGACGTGCAAACAGGGAATCAACTCGACCCGAGTTAAAGAGGAGGGATTCAGACTTCTAAACTATCAGCGTCCAAAACTGAAGTCAAACTCACCCATGCAGTAGATATCATCTTTCCTCCCGCAAAATAGGAGACCACCACGTCTCTTGGCGGCATGAACAATTGCAGGATGCTCAAATAAAACTCCATGCGGAGCTCCGTGTCATATATCCGATACTCCACCTCCACATTCTGCCACTTTGTATTGTAATGCGATTTTGGTGCTAGAGCAAATGTTTTTGGAATCTAGCGGGTCTTCACGGTTGCCCCGTTCTTCACCAGAAACAGCAGTTGGACCGGATCCTTCGCTTTGGAGCTCCTCTCGAGGACGTCCCTAATGCGCTCGAATGCGGATGGCAGATAATCCGCATAGCCAACTGAGTACGACTTGCCGAAATCAGATGTCCTGATGAAACTCCATAGGTCGACCTCAACATCCTTCTCACCAGTAATCCAAAGCCAAACGTCCGGATCCGTGAGCTCCACCTCAACATCCTCCTCCAGGATGCTCATAAATTTCTCATAGTACAAAGCATTGGCGCCTTAATTTATAACTTTCGAGATATTCCTAAAGTCGATGACCGCCAGCTTTACTCTTGATTGTGCGGACTCATCCCATATAGCTACATCCCACTCTCCGAGCTCGTCATCGTCCATGTCATAGGGCCTGAAGAACGCCTTAGCTTCAAGCTTCACAAATTTGCCTTTGCTCGCCAAGAAGATCGTGAAGAACTCCTTGGCTATAACTGACAATTCCTCCAGTGTCTTCTTCTTATTTGAAGGCATCTTCACCTAAGAGAAGCAGCGCTCCCCTAGACCTATGAGCAACGTGTTCCTTGTGGCCTTGTTCACGCTGTAGTCCTGCTTGAAGGCCTTCCATTCCTTCTTCTTTGGATTTCCCTTGTTGTCAAAGAGCTTCAACTTCAGATCTAGGCAATGCAGCTGTATCTTTATAGCAGCCTTCCTCTTTACCCTCTCAAGCCAGTCCTTTGCGGAGTAGCAGTCAAGGAGGACAATCTTTGGTGCTCTCATGACAAATTTTGGGTGTCCTGTAGTCCGCCGAGGAGACCTGTGAAGGATATGCAGGGCAAGCCTCCTCAGATCATCTTGTGTGCAATTCCCAATCCACTTGAAGAACTCACAAGTCATCACGCCATCCTTCACCGAGTCCCAGCCTTTGCAATACCTGAACTTCATGAGCAAATCTGGATCGATGAGCTCTCCCTAAGCCTGGCTAGAAATGACCTCTGCCCATAGGTCGTAGACGTCCTGTTGAGCTGTAATTAGCTTGATCTCATTGTCTAGCTCCCTTTTATTCTTCTTGCTCAGATACCCCTGATTCTTTTTAATGTCAATTATGGCAAACCTCAGCTTGATTGAGTTCTTGAATTCCTGCACATCCAGATCCAGCATACACATCCTGTCAGCAACGGGTCTTAACTCGAGACGAGTTAAAATATGGAAAGAATTGACCTTAATGGAATTAAAAATTAACTCGAGACAAGTTAAAGCTAGCAAACTTACTGCAAAGAGCCTCTGGTTGTTGCCGTCAGCCTTTGACTTCTTTGCCGGTGTTATTACCTTCCCCAATGTTGTGGGCTCTCTTGGAGGTGGTGGGGATCCCTCACTCATCTAGACGAACCTGGATGCCTGGATGTTTGTGGACCAGGTTGGCATGAAGTTGTTGAAATGGTTCACCCGATTGTAGTAGGCCGACACTTTTCTGATTAGGCTGTCGTCTTTGTGCCACACAACAAAGCACTCCCATTTCAGAAACTTGGCCTTCTTATTGTCGGGCACCTTATTCATCTTCTGCATTCTCTTCAACACCTCTATGCAATGCTAACCGTTTACCATCTAGAACTTCCCGGCTTGAACTTCCTCAAACTTTCCAGGCTTTGCCTTGACAAGTTGCGGATATGCACAGAGCGTCATCTTCTTGTCAAGGTCAGGCATGTTGATGAGGTAATTCAGTGTCTTCTGAACACCTTGTTCTTCCAACACTTGGATGTTGAGTGTTTGTGGTGGCGTCTCCAGCTGATCAATTGAAATCTCGTACTTGTGCCCAATCTTTGGTATGTACAGCTCTGTGCATGCCGACCAATACTCTTTGAAGTGTTTGCATGCTTCCTTGTAGTCGATCTCCTACACAATTCTGCCGAGGTCTTGCGGGATGTCTACAAGCTCTGAGGCCATGATACTCTTAGGCACCAGGAGGTTCTTTGAAGTGGTCTTCTTTCTTTTCCCTTTCGGTGCAGGTGGTGGGGTCTTTGATGGTTCTCCTCTGCCAAAGCGATCCGTCTGCTTCATGCGAGTGTGGCTCCTACCAGTCTCCGGGGTCACCACGACGAGGGATCCCTGACTTCCTCCCTAACTGTTGTAATCTCTAGTCAAGGACATGGGCTGCATCCTCTGGGACTTGTTCTTCAACTCCATCTTCATGTGGTCAAACCCCTTGATCAGGCCATTAACTCTTGAAGCTAGAGTAACGGATGTTAGAGGGCTCCCATCCTTCGCTTTCCACCTCTTGTCCTTCATATGCTGCTCAATATCCTTCTGCAGCCCCTGGTAGCTCGTCCCTTCTAGTGTCCTGTAGTAATCGGACACACTGAATGTGATCTGCCTGTTGTTTACCATGTACGAGAAGATGTACTCCTCAGTCTGATCTGGGTCTTGCGTCCTGCAGCAAACAAATATTAACCCGTTTGGTCTTGTGGTGACCTCTCTTACAACCTCCGTAAATGTGACCGGCAGGTTGTCCTCGACCTTTTTGTATTTCGTCCTAAAGGACAGGTTCAAGTTCATTGGAACAAGAGCGAGTGTCCAGTGGTCGACTTCTTCAGGTTCCTTCCACTCCCAACATTCCCCAAGCATGTTGGTCTCGCCGTACTCATCTCTGTTATCGTTTGGAATCTCGAAGCGCTTCAAGTAAATCTCTAGTCCCTTGGTCTGCGCCTCCATTTCTGTAAGTCCAGGACAAGAGCACATGTTAACTCGAACCGAGTTAAAGCCAGGAGATCATCGCTGACATTGCTTTATTGTCCTACTTATCATTCCTGGTGAATCTTGTTATACGGAGTGCTTATTTATAATGCCGTTCATTATCCTAATGAAGACCGTCTATCCCAGATCATTGGGAGTTCCCTAACTTGGTGAACACGTCACAATTTTGACGTCCTTGGTTCACTTTTCACGATTCAATCCTAAGGGCTGTTTAACTCGATGCGAGTAAAACCTTCTTAATCCGTTGCGGATGTTTGTGTATTTATATGCCTTCTGTGTTTTTGGTTAATATTAAGCATTCGTGTCACTTGTCGAATAAGCTTTACCTGCTCTACCTTCTTTATTCTAGGGTCTGAGAAGTGTTTTTTAACTCGAGCCGAGTTAAAGCTGTTGGTTCTCTCCGCAACTTCAATGTGTTTTTTATGTTCGTAAGTCTTCGGTGTTGTTGTGTCGCTTCCGTTCAAGTTAAAACTTCTGGTATTTGAAGCCTCTTATCTCGTCTCAAGTTAAATTTCTATGGGTCGCTACCTTAATTATGTCATCTATCGAGTTAAACTTCCGTCGAGTTAAATACGCGTCGACTGAAACCTACATTTCTTGGGTTATTATAGACGATCCTACGTTTAACTTGACGGAAGTTTAACTTGTACATAGCAATGAACATAGAAAACTGCAAAAATTGAATACTAGGACTGGAAATCAATTCAAAATATACCTAACACAAGCAACAAATGCAAATCGTAGTGACAAGACTAATGCAGTCAGCAAAAACTCACAAAACCAAAACCAAAATGCAAGAATTCAACTACGAAACCTAAACCAAAACCATAAGACTGTTGAATCCAATTGAGCGCCCAGACCTCAAAAATCTAATTTTGAAAAAACCATTTCCACAATTAGGTCGCCTAGCAAAATCATAATTCTAAGCTGCAACATAAACCAGTGCACCACAATGCAAGTACGTGCAAGTTATTAGCCATACATGAACTTAAGCCGTATGTTTGGGAACCTTACGAAAGCAGCACATCCACAAGCACAAGCACAAGCAGTTACATTTAGTGCAGCACGTCCACAAGCATACGCATTTACATTTAGTGCAGCACGTCCACAAGCATACGCATTTACATTCAATGCAGCACGTCCACAAGCACAAGCAATTACATTCAGTGCACAAAGTTGCCTCTATAACTGTACATTGCACAGAATGAAAGCAAACAAATTTTCGTCCAACACGTACCAGCCAAGCTCCACTGAGAAACCAAGTCCGTAAAGCTCCACCCAAAACCCCAATCGCCTACACAATTACGCACGCCCAAGTCGCCCAACAAGAGCTCCATGCCTCCGCGATGCACCACAAAGCGCACCCAGGTCACCCAGCAAGAGGTTGACAAGGACACCGCACAAATCCGGAACCCCAAAAATTGAAAAAGCCCCCGAATCGAATTAGCGCAAGTTGCAGCAAAAATGAAGGAACCTCTAATGCAAAAGCACGCAAAATCACGCAAAAGCACAAAATCACGGAAGAAAATGAAGTCGCACAAGAGAGTTTCTAGGAATGGCGGACAAGGCCAGGGTTTCCAGACAACACCTCCGAACCCTGCACCGTGCCGCCCATTGCAAATCCTAAACTGTGGCCCTTTGACCGTGACCGTGACCATGGCCCTTTGACCATGGCCCATTCACCGTGGCCTTATGTCACTTTAACACCTATAGTTCCATGACTATGTTTTCACCAAGAACGCTCAGAAAGTGTCATTTTTAGTACAAACACCAAATTTTTGAAAAAAGACTTACGATTACATGTGGCAGCAAAATTCACTAAGACCATTTTTTTGGCCTTGCAAAAAAAAAGGCAATAGCACTTCACAAACTCACTTATTGATGAAAAAATGTCCTAAATGATGGTGCTTGTTTGGATTTTTTTTCTCTAGATAAGTTGGCTATATGCCCAAAAATTTTCACTTTATTTCGAATTGTACAATACATAGGAAAAAAATAGAAAGTACCATGCAGTAAATAATGATTTAAAATACTAAATTGTCAAGAATTTAATTACGGCATTGAAAAATTCTAATCCTACGGTTGCAATGGTGTAATAAATAATCTACATCCTTTGATTTTATTTTTTCAACAAATATTGAAAAATGAGTAAGATGGACTTCAAAATTCAATTTAGAGTAGAGAATCTAGAACTATCCACAAACTAAAAATCTTCATAACTTTTGACTCATAGATCAAAATGGGAGGATTCAAAGCTTTTTACATACATATAACTCTAAAAAACCAATTTCAAATTTTTGTTTTTGAAAAAAATGAATTCTTTTTATTTGCCCGGACTACCTAGTTACAAAAAATAGTAATATACTAGGCCATAACTTTTGATTCACATTTCCAAATGCGATGAAATTCAGTGTGTACAAAAGATACTCTTTGCGCCTACCATCTATTAAAATTCCAACCTATAATATTGAAATCTCTAGTCACACGTACATGCCCAAAATTTCTATACAACCCAAGAAACACATGTTGGTCTTCTAGGGGTTAAACGTATCCTTATGACCATGCCATTTTAACTCCAAAAGCACTGGAGCGGCATGCATTTTGTGGTTATATAGAAATTTTGGGCACGTATACGTACATGTGACAATAGATCATTTACATTTTATGCTGAAATTTTAATAGAAGGTCCATGCAAGGATTATTTTTCAGATGCACTTATTCCATGACATTTGGAAATGTGAGTCAAAAGTTATAGCCTAGTATGTGGGTTTTTTCGGTAACTGGGCAAATAGAGGAAATAAAAAAACATACCTTTTTCCAGAAATAAAACTTTGAAATTTGTTTTCCAGAGTTATATATACGTAAAAACTTTGAACAATTCCATTCTGATCAATGAGTCAAAAGTTTTGAAGGTTTAGGATTGGTTTTATAAAAGACGTTTGGAAATTGACGCTTAGAACTTGCCAATTTAGACAAATAATCTTTGCAGCATTCTAAAACATTCGTGCAATTGCTTTTTTTTGAAAAAATTTGCACAAAATGTAGGTCTCAAACAGTAGTTTGACCTCAATCGAGTACTTTTAGTTATCTTTAAGTAGAGTATGCACACTAAATGATTTTCATGGAGAGTAGCCCATCCTTAATTATAAGCTTAAGTCATTTAATCTTTTATGTGAGAGAAGTCCAATAATTATAGAGCATCTCGTTTTGTGGAACAAATCTGAAGAGTTCATATAGGGATTTTTATGTACCGTTTAAAAAAGTTCTGCCAACTTTCCTTCAAAGAAACCTGTAATTTAATTATATGCTAAAATTAAAATTGTGCCATTCTTGAAGACAATATTACAATTTCTTTTCTTACACTTCATATATATACAAATTTCTAAAATTTGAAAGTCAATGTAAGGAAATGAAAGTATAAAATGAAACTGGAATAAAGGTTTTAGGGTTTAGGATCTTTCTAACAACTAAAAGACAGCTGCAATAATTGTACGATAACTTGAATAGGAACTTTGTGCGATCTCTGAAGTGTTTGAATTCAAGGTCAGCAATTATGAAGACTATTGACTACAACTATAAAGCAAAGAGAAATATAATTGTGCAAATCTACAATTAATCATATGGAAAGAAAAGCTATAAACTTATTTTTTAAATAATTAAATTGAAATACCATGTATCATATAATTGAAGAGACTTATTTTGTGCTTCCAACAATATATCAATTTGTATTTCAATAATTTATAAAAAACAGTGACCAAAACTTCTAGCAGGTTGGACTTCACTTTATAATTTGTGGACACAATTCGAATATGCTACGAGTGTTTCTAAGTACTAATAATGGTTGGATTAAAATTAGAATTTTTGGATAGAATTTGAATTTCCTAAAAAGGTTTAGATGTGCTAAAACGATAGCATTATTAAACCAGCTTGCTATGAAGCTGGCATCATTAAAGACATTGATTGTAATGACAAACAGTGGTAGACCAAGAAACACATGTAAAAAATTCATTCCATGGAAAATGTTCATGAAAATCACGACTACATTTGATTTTGGGCACTTTCATTCCTTTTTTAAAATGCCATGCATTGAAGAGCATGAACCATTTGGATTTTTTCTTTAAACACAGACTACACAAATGCTTATCAAGTACCATACAAATGGACTCCAAAGTGTGGAGTGGATCACTATATATATACTCTATATCCCAGCCTGTGTGACGAGGGGTATAGAATATACATACAGTGATCCACTAAAGATTCTTTAGAAGACTATTTACCTCTCTAGCAATTACAAAAGGGATCCTATTATAAAATTGGACCCTGTACTTTAATGACAACCAATATCAGAAGCCATAGAGTTTGAATTTAAAGGGCTTAATGAAACAAAACCGTAAACCCTAAAACTTATTTAAAGATTACAGTACTCAATTCCAAAATTATTATATACAAAAATACAAATTGAATAAGGTACATGATTATTTTTATTGAATCTGTTTGCGTAATTAGATAATAATTTTTGTATTTTGAAGCGACCAGGTAGTATTCCATATAATAAACTATAAAAAAATTTAATTTGTAGAATATACCCAATATGCTAATATATACGTGGTCCTTTATATGTGGAAATGTCAAAGTAACACTCATAAATAATGAAGCTTTTTAAAAATTTTATTTCTGCTAGACTCTAAACTCAATTCTCTACTAAAAAGATTTTGAAGCTCAAAACTTTGTAGTGCAAAAATTTAAAGTTAAAAATTATCAAAGTCAAAAAATGTAGTCCCGCAATGTGCTGGAAAACTTGTTATTTTCACTTTAAACGCAGATATCTTGCAATCTGTGCGGTAAAAAAATTCTGAAAGTTTTTGTACACACTCTCATACTAGTTAGGTGTAACATTCTACGGCTGCATGTGAAAATTTCAAAGTGTTTTCAATTTTTTTTTCTTTTTTCTATAGAAATGGCAGTTTTGACAAAAAAAGGGTAGGCAGAAAAAGGACCTAGGTCCTTCAAGGGTTAAAGTAGAAGGGTGAAAAAGAAATTTGAACATAATTGAAGTCAGAACTTGTGAGAATGGAATGAGTTCTGTATTATGATCATAGATTTCAAAGATATCAATCATTTAGAACTTGTTGGACCGTAGTGTTCTTATTATACACTTATGTGCATTTTTGAAATCATTCACATGTCGTATAAGTAAGTGTGCTTAACGCAAAATAGATAGCAATCACTCCCTCTGTCTCAAAATAAAATTGGTGTTTTGTTTGTATTTTACAAAGGAAACATTGGTTTTCTTTTTAAACAGAGGGAGCATTCGATTTTTTAAGATCATTTTGTTCTATATTACTTTCAAAAGATAAAGAATGCATAGTATCTGATGATTGAATTTTTCTTATTATATGGGATGTGTTACAGTTACTTCTATAGTCAGGGGTCTTTGCCATGCAAAAAAAACAAAATTTTGTTGATTGTCTTGTGCCTCATCATCTTCACAAACTTATCACATATGAATAAATTTAATTACTTCTGTCTTCCAAACCCAATAAAAATAGGTAAGGAAGGACTATAGATATGTGAGATTTCTAATTTTTTAAATTCAAATTTCAGGTCTTCTTTTATAAAATTAGGTCTTCTATAAGTCAAGTTATAGAGCATTTTGTTTTTTAACACCCATGGCTTTTCATGATTTTTGAAGAGTCTTCATGACTTGTACATAAAATTTATGACATTGACTTCAAGTGTCATTTAAATTTAGATTGTGGAATATTCATTCGCTATAGATTGGATAATTATGTTAAATACGTAATTGGAGTGTTAAGGATAATTCTCATGTCTGTCTGAATTCAGTGAATTTGTCAATAGGTTTAGGAACTAACTTAGCGGACCTTTGATTGAGAACTTCCCACTTGTAAGCATTACTGCATGCGTGTTAGTTGATTTCCGATGAGCCAATTTTTGGGAATATATATAAATTCAGCAATTTATATGGCAGTACCTATGAATGATTTCAACCTTGGCACTGCACAATAATATTTTGTAGTACAAAGAAGCTTTCGCTCTAAAGCTTGACGTCAATTCCACCGTGGACATTCAAATTATTCCACTTGTGAATGTGCAAAATCTTATGTTGCACCACGCTCCTTTGTGGAGAAAAGTTAGCTCTGTTGCAAGGCTTAGCTTGTGGCTTTCTTATTTGTGAGTGTAGTTGTCCATACGTACGTTGATTGATTTCGGGTGTGACAATGCGACATTCAATGACCCATTCTTCACCCTTGTTCAAAATTCCAAGAGCCATGTATAGAAAATAATTGTTGTTCCCTCTACTTTTTTAAATCATTCAAGTGATTGCAAGTAAGGATTTTTAGCCAAGAATATGTACAATTGATACTTTTGTTCAGCGGAACTGAGAAGGAAATTGGTACCTTCCGAGGCATGAAGTGCTTGGACGGTGACTAAAATTGGGAAGCCTGTACTATCAGTCTTCCAAGGTGTAGCAGCAGCATGCTCATCAGTGGAGATGCAACGCAAACTTAGTTACGTGCGCCTAATTCAGTTTTTGTTTGTTTTTATTTTTACTTAAGCCATTGTTCAGCACCCACCATCTTCACAATGTCCGTTTAATTTCAACCTACACAACAATCCTTGAACATTCTGTACTTAGTTAAAAGACGGTTAATTTTGGGGAGTAACTGATTAAGCTTAATGTAGATTCGTATGAATCACGAAGAGATTAATAGTGAGGATGGTAGAACAATCGAAGAACTAAGAATGTTTCTGGTGAGCTTTAGTTTCAAGAAGTAGGGCTCCAAGCATTAACTTACACAACCCTTGAACCATGAGTATCGCATTTATAAACTATGATCAAATCCTTATTTGAATATTGTCTGGACAAGGTCAATGCATATGTATTGTGCGTTTTTTCCTACTTCTTTGTGTAGCTCTAACCTAGAGTGCTCCAAGATGCAAGCACCAGTAGCTAACTGATCATTCTTGCTTTGGCACATAAATGTCAGTAAACATTTCTAAAAGTTGTTTAGTCCTACTTTGACATCCTAACTTGCAACGGAGAAAAGATTAATAAGAAAGGGAAACAACGATTGTCTAGTACGGCTCTTGGGATTTTTGCAACATTAAAAATGGCTAAGTTGTGTCGGGCAGGTATATCCCAGCTTGTAAGCTGCAGTAAGTTCGGTGAATCACCCATAGGCACAAGCATCTCCATCGTGAGGCAAAAAATGAAGCCAATTATGTGGCCTTCCATGAAACAAGAGGTCACCAACATGAATGATGCTCTTGTACAAATCCAGCGTTCAGGAAGCATCTATTCTGTGAAGTCATTCCTAAAGACAAGAAGATAGAAAGGAGAGACCGACAAAAAATATGTTGAATCGGTACACTATTGACCTACTGCACTATTCCTATCAAATTTCAATAATCTTAATCTTGTTTCCTTATAACCTAATTAAGTGGTCTTATAAAGTATTTGCATGGGGCTCATTTTGTTTCCTACAGGCTTTGCCAGCACAAATTGTTTTAGAGAATTGCGACAAGGTTGAAGAATGGGTCATTCTTCGAAGTCAATCATCAGGTAGAAAATCCTGAAGGCCATGGCTTGTGAGACTCAGAGTTACCAAAACAACAATATTTGAGTTTTTGATTATGAACCCCAATCTCTAACTGGGACCCGCAGGGTGAAAACACAAAAATTTTACCCCCTGAAAAAATGCAGGAATTTTTTATTTTTCACATATTATTATTTTTTTTTAATTTTGATTTCATATTTGCAATCAAAGGCCCCAAGTTAGCTAGGGGAGGTTAACATCTAACCCTAGACACAGCTCAAAATAGGGGCAAGAGTTTTTGTTTATCCCCACCAATTTCTACATTTTCAACCTACAAGTCCCAATTTGAATGCCAAATTTTACGTATTTTGCCTTATACCATCACCCTAAACTTTAAAATGTGATGTATTAGTTAACCTACTCTTTGAACAAATAAAATGTAAATGTGGTATAATGCTTTAGTCCTTGCATTCAGAAAAGGGCCAAGAAAAGGGTCTACAAGTTTGCGGGCAGTTATGGATTTTGTACATTAAAATAAACTTTGAAGTCCTTTATCTTACTACATTTTCAATAATTAAAAAAAAAAAATCCAAGGATGTAGATTATTTATTACAACATTGCCACCATTAGGATCAGCATTTTTCAGTTCCATAATTAAATTCTTGACAATTTTGTAGTTTAAATCATTTTCTACTACTATCTACTTACTATTTTTTTCCTATATGATGTACAATTTCAAATGAAGTGAAAATTTTCAAGCATGTAGCCAACTTGTCTAGGAAAAAGAATCCAAAGAAGCACCATCATTTTGGAATTCTTTTAATCAAAAAGTGAGCTTGTGGAGTACTGCTGCCCTGTTTTTTTCAGTTCCAAAAAAATGGATTTAGTAACTTTGAATGCTTATATCTTACAATCCAGGTGGTGGAAATTCCTTAAAAATTTATAACATAAGTTCTCAAGTCACCATACTACAAGATCCTACGGTTACATGTGCCAAAATTTTTATTTTTTCAAAATTGGATACTTGTACTCAAAATGACAGTTTTTGAGCCTTTTTGGTGAGAACATAGTCATGGATCTTTAGGGGTTACTTACATGAACCTTTTTTGCAAAATGAGTAGCAATCTATGTGGTACAGTTGAGTTGCTATTTTTTCCTTTGCAATGCTTAATTCCAGATGAATCCAAAAAATTTTAAGCATGTACTAAACTTGTCAAGGAAAAAAAGTTCCAAAGAAGCACCATGATTTTGGACATTCTTTCATAGGAATGTGGGCATCTGAAGTGTAGCACCCTTGTTTTCCAGAGGGCCAAAAAAATGCTTTCATTGAATTTCAATGTTGGAACTTGCAGTCCATGGCTCCACGCGGTGGAAAATTCTGAAACTTTTACCACATGTTTTCAGTTCACCATAGTAGAAAACTTTCCGGTACATGTGAGAAAAAAAAAGAATCCCCAAGAATTGGATACTAGTACTAAAAATGACATGTATTCAGTATTTTAGTGAAAGCATATTCATTGAACTTAAGGGGGTTCAATGACTGGTCAGCAATTTTTGTTTCCCAAGAGCTTTCATGCCTTACCCTAAAGACCCCAACCCTGAATCTTATCCTAATATTGAACACTATACCCTAATCAAACCCTGAAACTTTTTGCTATACCTCAGAAACCTGACCTGACCATGTATAGTCAGGCAGCACTCGTATTCCTCTTGTTACTTTTTCTGTAGCCACCAATGGATTTAATTTATACTGACAATAGTTTTTGGGAAATGGGATCTTCTTAGTGCGGTGGAAAAGCTGTAAAGAATGACATAATTGTTCAGCCGAAATTAGAATTGGAAGATTCTACGTCGTCAGCATTGAATGCTTACAGCTGCCAGCGGCAGTGAAAAGTGCCTATCTATTTTTATTTGGCCTTGAAGATGACTGTTTGAAAATCCCGCGTACATTCCCTCGCTTACCTTCCCGCGTGCCGTTCTCACTCTCACTGTCCCGCAGTTGTCCATCAATCCGCTTCTCTGCTGGCGACGGGGTTCCATCATTTCTTTCTTGTTGTTGCCGCCCACATTCACAGGCCTCCTTCACTTCTCGCAATATGTCTCATTTCCGTGCTTTCAGAGCTCTTTCCATTTGGTTTCTTGGGCTCTGGCTCATCTGCATTTTGATTTCGTAAGAGTTGTTGCCGCAGTGTCACTTCACAAATTTGGGGTCTGTTTTGTTTGCTCCTTTGGTTCACAAGATTTTGGGTATGCAGTAGTTCATCTTGTATTCTCAATCAAAGGTGTCCCTGTCTTGCATTATACATTTAATTCTGCATAGTGCATTCCTCGTGCCCGTGTTGAAATGGGTCCTTCTTCCAATCTCTTCTATGCATTTGCAGTATTTGATGTTATAAATCATGACATTATCATGTCGCTGGGTTGTAGGAAATTCATGTTTTTTTCTGCATTGTGTTTGATGTTTGCGACATTTCAGATTGGTTCGGATTTTCTGTTGTTACTTGTGATCAACCTTGCACTAGCGTCTACAGGCAATTGGGTTGTTTACGGTATCCTGAGCAAGTGAGACAGTCAGACATTGTCGCCGAAATTCCCGGGATTGAATCTGATGAACTATAAAATATGATGCCCCGTGAAATGTGGGACGGACATTTATTTTGATTCAAGTTAACTAATGAGCTTAGCAATATCCACATTGTAACACAAGATTCAACTTGAACCAAGTTAAGTAAAATGTATTGATTCAACACGACCCAAGTTAAATCGTCACGGAATAACAACTATCTACATACAATCCATGTCTCACCAGAGTTAACTCGACACGAGTTAAATAGTCATGGTGTGACAGTTCTTTGGAAACATATTGGTTGTTGTTGGAGTTAACTCGGGCCGAGTTAAATACCTCTAGAATTTACAGGACTTGTGCTAGCTTGTATGCCGGGATTGGTTGACATATTGGATCATGTCAACAAGTTCATTGGTGATAGATGTCACGTCCGAGAAACCACATTTAGTCTACTTGTTACCAATTCTGTCTCCTGTCCAATTGGCCTGATGTCTGCGGGTAATTCGGGACTGAGGATATTTTATAATTTGTCCTATGTTCTATTGCTGCTGTCTTCAACTTGATTCGAGTTAAATGAGCGTTGTCGGACGTGATCTGCCTCTGGATATTTTTCCTTGCTATGTCCAATATATTGAGGACTCATACTCTTGTACTCAGTGATTACAAAATGCTGAAGTAGCTTAGATTTTGGTAGTGGCTTAACTCAAATCAAGTTGATTGTGTTGACAGCTCCTGGGGCCTGCATTGTGAATCATATTCCTTCACTGAACATCACGTTTTTTGTGCGTAGGGATTATGGATGCTTTCCAGCGGCCTGTCGTGGAGTATTCTTCGGATGAAGGTGAGGTGGAGAATACGCAGCCCGAAGACATCGTCGTACCTGACTGTGATGGTGTCCGACGTTGACTTTGGAGCACAAAGATTGTTCTTCTGCACAATGCCAATGGTTAGCTTGTGGCTGAGGGAATCTGTCACAGCGTGAATTCTAAACACGTTGTTGGTAGCGATGGTCCTCTAGGAGATTCACTTGTCGCAGTTCAGATTTTGAAGTCGCTACAAGTCGAGGATGTTTATGAAGATTGGAAGTACTTACTTCGTGCATGGCCAATTACTCGTGTCTTTCTGAATGGGGCATGTTTGAGCGATCACGAGGTTCACGACAAGTACAATTGTCGCCAGGCTAGATTGTCGCAGCCATCATCGTCAACTACGAGACCATATACAAGCGTCGTCTGGAATGTTCCACCTCCTCAAACTTTTGTAAAAGCCAACAATCTTCTCACTCAAGAATCTATCAATTCCGTGTGGAGCAAGACGTGTTGTTTGAGCAACTGTGTCCAACCTTTTCCTAGAGAGAAGATTCATGCCTTCCATGAGCGTATGTACCACAAGACGACCTTCGAATTCCGTTACCACTTGAAATTGGACATGCATCGGCAGGTCCACCATGACAGTCAGGGTAAGAGAGTGGTCACTCTTGAAGGGATCGAGGTCTGTATGGTGGCATGGCGGCATATTGCAGGTGTCTCAGGAACAACCTTCCATTGTTTTCAGGGATATGCTGCTAGAGGTGATCAAGCTCAATCACATGGAAATTTGGGCACGCAAAAATCTCGGAAGCATTCGTTGCAGGCCGCTGCGACATTGAAGTGTTTGCTTAAGAAGTTGCCTAACCACATGCCGCATCGTACACACGTTCTTCCTTCTGGAAAGAAGATCGTGTCCAAGGTTCTGCCGACCACCTTCACATGGAAGAATATACTCCCCGACGTCAACGCAGCAAATGCTGTGTTTGGGCTAAAGGACGTCTCCACCTCAAGCATTAGCAAAATTAGGAAATTGGATTTTTTTGAGTATTCCGTGAAGAAGCCCGAAGATAATTTTGCTTGTTGCGCAAACTGTGATAGATTTCAAGCACAAAGAAGGATCGCCCCCATTGGATTGCAACGGAAGTGGGACCATCTGCTGGACAAGCATAATACATGTGCTCGAGCTCATCGAGATAATTATTATACAAATCGGTACAGGTCAACTGCATACCCTTACAGATGCTTAACAATCGTGTATGACAAAATGGATCATGACAAAATGGCGTCTCCTATGTTCTTCTACAAGAGCAAGCAACTTGACGGGCTCACAAATTTGCCGGTCTCAATCACTGGAATGATTGCTCACGAGCATGGCGACGTCCGTTATGTACATTATGGTCTAGATATCTTCATGCACGACTCCAATTACACAGTGGGTTCACTAACTAAGCTCCTACGAGACCTTGAACTCCCCCCAAAGTACTCCTCCAGGGAGTTGTTTGTTGGGTTGGGCTCTGCTCCTCTACTTGAAGTACTGCTGAAAGGAGCTGAAATGTGCAACTTATCACTTCAGCCACCGCCAAAGTCCCGATTGGAGCAACTCCCCTTCCTCTGGTTCTCAATGTTCAAATGGACAACGTTATAGGAGACAACAAAAATTGATATGTATTTGCATTTTGGTCTCTCCTCATTGCAAAGAAGATATTCCGAGAAGTGTATGCGAGTTTCATGTTGGTCGATCATACGCACGACCACATTGATGCTTTGTTTGGCAGATGGAGCATGCAGTTGAAGAAAGAAAGCTTCCCCACCATCCCAACCCTCATGAAATCCTTCATGGATGTGGATTCTGTGCCTACCATTCCTCACTTGATTGAGGAGGTACCGGATTTCAAAGCCTTTGTAGAAGGCTCCCTTTTGGAAGGGGATGAAGCACTTGTTGGCCACACCAAAGCACAACAGTACAAGTTCTATTTGAACTCGGTGGGTGTTTTGATCATGAAGTACAAGAGGTACTGCACGGATAGTAATTGGCTCCCAGAAGAAGGGGGGGATCAAATTGTGGAAAGAAGACTGAGAAGGGCGGAGTCTATGGCCTCGTGGAGAGCCAGTGCCTGTCGCCTACCTTCCAATGAGGGGTATGGATGACATTTCCAAGGGGATTTCTAGGTTCATCAAGTATTGGGAGGCATTATGCAATGAAGACAGGAGTGGAGAGTATAGAAGATGCTTCGAGCATTTGGTGTTCTATTGGCGGGCAGTAAAAGCATGTTTGTTGGAGCCTATTGTACCATTTGAACTGCGGAAAGAGGGCTTCTGGCCTTCTACCCGATTGGAAGCAATCGAGGAGGACGTATTTGATGACAATGGCAAGGCTCGTGAGGAATTTGCTGAGGATGATGTCTTTGTGGGGCAATGTTGTGATCGTCCCTAGCCATCTTTCCAAGAAGGTCGTGATGTTGAGAAAGATTTTTTCGTTGCCCTTTGACCTGCTGATGGTGATACAAAACCCGTATGGATTGCCAGAGCTTTATCTGCCCCTTTCACAAACTCGGAGCATTCGAATTGTATCTTGATTCAGTACTTTAAGCCAACAGCACGAGGGAGAAATGTTCAAGAATTTTACAGTGGTTGGGACTCTGTTAAGGGATTGCGTTGGAAAGTGGACAAGGCCCAAGAACCTGTTTGGTAGGACACAAATGCTCTCATCACCGCATGGAGGTCTAAGGTTAAGAAAGACATAGAGGAATGTGTCCTTTGAATCTCTGCAGCTCAAGTTGATGTCATTAACGGGAGTTTGTGTTTGTATGATTCCGATTGAGCATGCACCGCATTTTTTAGAGATACTTTGTAGTATTTCAAGCTAAGTTTGGTAGTTAGTATTCTATGGTCCGTATGTTTTGGCATAAATAGAGGCGATTTTATGTGATTTTATATCGTATATTGTAGAGTAGGTGGTGTGGATTGGAGTAAGGTGATTGGATTTTATAGAGTTGTTTTGGGAGTATTTCTATATTTTGTGTGTAGTCATTTGTGTAGCAAGTGCACTTTTTTATATTATTTAATAAATTTTTCATTCAATGATACATGTGTTATTGTGTATGTTGGCATCATTTCATTATCAGATTACATAACTAAATTATGTCTTTTAAAAATACAGTATAAGTTATATAAATTTATTAGTGGCTAAGACCACTTGTCACGATTTTGGATAGTGGACCGATTGGTTGTTTTAACTTTCCTGCTTCTGAAGTTCACTGAGCAACACCAAGTCATGTGTATCTCAAAGCCGCTCATACAATTTCAATGGGAATCGAACTCGGACCACCTAACTAAGATAACTAGGTTCTTACAACCAACCGTTCAACTCATGACTTGGTGTCCAAAGACGACCATACAATGTATTTATATGGAAATGACTATTGCCACTCTGATAAGTAATTAGCCCGGCATACACAAATAATCTAAGACTCCCATTTTAATGGAAATTGCAGGTATAAACTAAAGAATTCAGTTCTTCTAAACTTCTATTTATTTCCACTCGAGTTCAATTTTTGAAGCACAAAATAGGACATTGTGATTTTGGGAGGTCCCCTATCTTCCAAAGTAATGAATATGATGTTCTTTGATTATATAGTAACTTTATGGATTACTTTCCATTCCCACTAATGGCAATTTACATCTTACTTTTAATTCCTTTTCTATTATTTGTAATCTAGATTTATCCTGAAAATTCTGGAATAAATGTGTCGTACGTGCAATCTAGGCGTAAGTATCTTTAGCCACAATATTGTTTTAAAATGACACGAGTTATCGTCCCAGGGAATTCAAAGATGATGTTGCACATTCTTAGTTTCCGGATTCTCTTTTTTCCTCAATCCAATCACCTATTCACTTCTTTCCGAAACTTTCCACTATCCGGAATTCTATCCGAATCCGGTTCAACCCGGAATCTGGTTTCCACTTCCAAATCAAGATGGTTTCTTTCACCTCTATTTCACCCTCAGAGGGTCCGCGTTGATCTTTTGAGGGGTAGGGATTTCACCACTGTGGTTCTCACACTCATTAAATTTGACAAATATAAACACACGCACACAAATATTTCAAGGAGTTGCAATAGGGAAAGAAGATCCGGATCCTCACAACTTCCTAGACACCCGATCCGGAAAGCAGGTCACTCAGGACTCGATCCACTCCTCACTACAACGACAGATTATAGGGTTTCAAAACCTATCGGGGGTGTTTTTTTAAATGCTAGACCTTTCCGAGGTTGGCAGACCTTTTGGGAGAGTGGCGACTTCCTCTGGGTGGGCGCTTACCTCCGCACGGGTTGACAGCCGGACTTGCTTCCTCTACTCAGTCAATCGGATCACCGTTACGGCAATTTAAAGGCGCTGTGCATATCCACTCAGTCAAGAATCTAACACTGTCTCAAATGTACCTTTCAAATGGAACCGACTGCCCAAGATCCGGATTCCTCCTCATCCGTCTTCCCTCACACTCTAGTACAGTCATAAGCATTCAGACCCACACTTAAACACAAAGATGAAAATCCGGAAGCTCATACAGCACTTAGATTAAAAGAAAGGAATGGAATACAAGATGAAAATCTTCCAGGAGGGAATCCCAGCACAACCAGCTTGCCAGCCCTTAAAAACCCACAAAAAGTCAACACCTAAAAGCCCAAAAAGCACCCCCGGAAATCCGGGCAGCCAATCTGAGAACCCCCCGAAATACCCGGAAAATCTACTATCTGCTTGTCCTAAAAATAAATCCAGAACTAGGGTCCCAAGTGCGGAAAACCCATTCCGGAATTAGAATTCAAATCCTAAACCAAAATCCAAACATCCTAACTAACTACTTCCTCCGCGACTTCTTTGAACTGCTGCTGCCCTGCGTCCCTCCTGTCGTCTTTGTGGGAGTGTTCCAGACACTTGCCCGAGTTTGGATTGGACGCCGAATCAGTGGAATTGTCGTGACTTCCGTCTCCTCGTCATCGGATAAGACTAACTCCCTATCCAATTCCATCTCAATGGGTTGCCCCAATGAAGCTTCAACCAGATCCTCTTCACCGCCTTCCTCTGCTTGTCCGAATGCTTCCTCCATGTGGGTGAAGTCTTCCGGATGTGTCTAGGCCGGATTCTCCACTACAGGCATCTGGCTTGTCAGATCCGTCTGTACCGGAGAAACCAGGACCGTGGATCCTATGTTCTCCTCTGGTACCCTTGCCGTGTGTGGAGGGAATGTGACTAGGACCGTCTTTGCCGAAGTTTCTTGAACCACTGGAGAACCCGAACCCTTCTTGGCAACATCTGCGGTTAACCTCTCTCTCCTTTGTGACGGCCCCGCCTGACCTGCACACTGAGCCGTAACGTCCTTTAGCAAGGCTTGGAGCCCTGGATCCGATATGGAAGTTCTTCCGGCGGGAATTGGTTTGGCCGGAGTCTTCCACAGCTGCGCACTTTGCACTTCCGAAAATTTGGTGAAGTCCATGACTGCCGGATCAAGAAAGCCCAACAGCTTCTTCATCTCCGCCAGTACGTTCTCCATCTTGATCTCATAATCCACCAGGATCTTGAGAATCATACTTCCGGTCATGACGCCCTCTTAAATTAACTTATCGGTGAAGAGCTGGGCGCGCGTGATTTGATCCGCGAGCTGTCCCACCAAATCCATAAGTGTCCTCACTACATGCATAGCATCCGACTTTCTCTTGGATGCAAAACTTGAGGGCTTCATCCGCAACACCCAAACGGGACTGGAGTTGGGTCTTCTCCTCCTCCAGTTTCCGGATCTGATCCTCCTTCTTACTGAGCAAGGTTGGATCCGGGCGCTTTCTGAGCTCCCCCAAAATCTCGTTTGGCTCCACCTTCATTTCGTCGGATATCATGCATATAAAATCCGCCAATTCCTCATACCGTTTCCTCATCTCCTGGAACCACTCTTCTCCGGAATCGAACAACTTTTTCCCTCCAAGGTTTGAGAAGGTCTGGCTCGGTTCCCTCGTTTGTGGAACCTGCTGTTTCCCCCTTGCATTTGGGTCGGTCAACTTCTGCCGCGAAGTTTCCGCCCTCTCCGGTCTTAGCGGTGTCAGTTCCGAAACGGTTTCCTTGGCCTGCTTCTCCGATTCCGGAGTCAGACTGTACTTCAGCATCTCCTTGGCCACCTTGTAGTCCTTGGTTTCCTGCTCACTCACGATCCCGTTGTGGTAGTAGAGGTGGAAGAGGTAGGTGTTGAGCGGGCTGGACTTGGCCCTCTGCACGCCGTCCGCCAGTTTCTGCACCATGGCCTTCACTATCCTCCCCCAGTGTACCAGTCTGTCCTTCATCGCTCCGAAAATGGTGTTGCCCAACGTACTGGTGAGCCGGGTGGGCTTCTCCGGATACAGGATCGGAACCAGGAATTCCAGCACCTGTCTCTGCCTCACATCAATGAAATTGTGGATCGCATACCCTTCTTTTGGATGGGGTAGATTCCGGAACTTCCCGTGAACGTACCCGTCATTCCTCAAGGCATATCCGGAACCTGCCTTCCGGAACGAGTAGACTTCCGTCCACATCTCCTCGGTCCACTTGGTTGAACTGATTTGGAGCTCCGGCCACGACTTCGTGGATCATCGCCTCTTCCTTGAGATTCCAAGGTTTGCGCAACAACCCCGCGCATCCTATGCTGTCCAAATCCCCTTCCAAAAGCACCCGCGCTTTTGGGTCCGTCGGTATGACCGGATTGAGCCACCTGGCCATAACAGTCGGTTTGCAAGATTCCTCCATCCTCGCCGACCGAATCCCACTAACTGGGTGCAATCGGCACCTTCCTCTCCTTCTCTCCCTATCCGGTCCTATCTCACCACTCTTTCACTCAGCTAATGCGCGCTCCAAGCCTGCAAACACACACGCATCCTCGAGCAGAAAAAAGAGAAAAGAAATGGAGGAGAGCGGCTTAAGTAGCCGGCTAGCGACCGACACCTGTTGGGACGGCCCATAAATGCGCCGCCTTTTTCCAACGGAACCCTAATTCCCGGACCGGAAGCTAGGTCGTAGGTTTCCTGAATCCGGATCACCTTTCGGATTACGGATCCCATTAAGATCCGTTCCTTACCCATTTTATAGTTTTTGCTAAGCCGGAACTTTCCTAGTTTCCTGGTTTGGCTAACTGTTCCGGGTTACTACTTTCGTATTCTAAAATTTCGAAAAACCTCACTAATCTACTCCTAAACTAATCCGGAATTCCGGAGTTTGACATTACGTACTCCCACAAAATGAAGTAACCAAATAAAAGGACCTAAACCGCGACAACTTGGGTCTAAACCCCAAAGCTGCCATTGAATCTTTAAACGCCATGAAACACTGGATATACAAGCATACTAGCACATGCACCCTAAATCCTAAAAAACGCATACTGCATGGGTTCGCATGGGGCATGTGGCAACACGGCATGGCCAGCTCTGACGTGGCTAAAGAACCGCTAAAGCACTAGCGGAAATATACCGGTCCCAAACCCTGACAGCCCCCTACAAGAACAAGCTCGTTCTTGTCAGCAGTCACTACTTCTGGCATAGATCACAAGGTCGCAGAAGGGGCCAGCAGGGGTCATAGGGAGTTAAGAGAGGTGAGAAGTAGTGTTCCCCCTCATATGGTCCTCCATCTTCTGCTTTTTCCTTTCCCTCATTCGTTATCTCTTTGTAGGTGTTATAGTAAGTGAGGACCCAAATTCACCCTTCAGTAGTCTTGCAAGTATGCTCTCTTGTGCCTAAGAATTTTTCATTGTAGATCTTCTTTGCTTTTCTTTACCATTGTTGCTTCTCACTAATAACTTCTGCTTTTGATTTCATGGAGTAAGTTCTTATCAATTCATTGATGGTGGAGCATAGAAGCTTTCGTGGTGTTTAATTTTGTTGTGCTGCATGTTCTGATGAACTATAGCGTTTCTGATAATTGCGCCAAGAATATTATGATACCTTTTTTCTTAGCTGTAGTTACTTTTGTGGGTTTAGGGTTGAGTCAACAATAATCTTGTATTTCATATATGTATTGTTGACTCAAGGATAACTGTACGCTAATATATAATCATGTAATTATTAGTTTGAATATTGTAACTTCAATAAATGTGAGGTTGATATCGTCAAGTTGAAGATAACTCTTGATGAGTAAAGTGTTAGCTGATTTCTTATTGTTTCAAGAATGTTATCATCACCTCAACAATAACTTGTACAGAGTACTGACTTGTATATTCTGAATAGATTTTGCAACCATTTGCAAATCTGATGATGTTATCGTCGTGTCAATGGTAGGTACCTCCAAAATTTAGTATGAGGATGGTAGGACCTTGAAATATCACACAATGAAAAACTGAAATGATATTGTCGTGGGGTTTGGCAATATTCCTTTATCCATCCAGAATGTTTATAATCAAGACCTTAAAAATGTTTACCACCAACTATTTTGAGGAGTTATCATTGAGTCAATGATAGTTGTGTAACTGGAGTAGTGTCTGGAAACTGCATAAGTTCGGAAGATGTTTTTTCCACTTGGTGACAACCGCATTGCTGTTCAAATTGTGCAATCTTTGTGCGTGGAGGAAGTCCCATTAGGTTGGATGTGGTCCATGCACGCTTGGCCCATTATATGAGTGTTTTTGAATGGTGTGAATCTGTATGATCATGACTAGACAAACAAATACAACACAACTATGAGTGCCTTGAATCGTCGTGTTGTGCTCGGGTGCGTTCTTATGAAAGTTCTTGTGCGAGGGTGGAGCCGGGCATTCCTCCCAAAAAGAATATCTTCTTATTCCGGAAGTGATCGCTCAAGTGTCTACTAAATTGAGCTACGAAAAGAATTGCTTGTAGCACTTTCCGCGTTGAGAAATTCAAGCCATACATTATCAACTTCATGTGCACAATGGAGTGTATGCTCATAAAAAGTGTCTTGAAGTGCACAGACAGAAGCACAAAGACGGTTCAGGCAAGTGGTGGGTTACTTTGAAGAGCATCAAAGTATGTCTCAAAGCTTGGTGGGTCATTCACGGGATTTCAAATTCTACGTTTTATAGGTTCAAGCATATGGCCAAATTTGGAAAGCAGGTAGATTTGCATGGGAATTTGAGCTTAAAAAAAACCCGCACTCATATTGTACAAGCGATCGCTACACTTCAAACATTACTTGCAAGTGAAGCTAATCAAATGCCACACAAGTCAAGGACATTGGAATTTGGGGAGAAAGTCCCCGCAATGGTTTTGCCATTGCCATTTTGTTGGAGTGATCAATTACCAAAAATCATTGAAGCCAATTTCATCCAGTGGTTTGAGCAACATCCAATTTGCTTCGTTTCCAGAGTATGTGACAAAAGCTCGAGAGGACTCTTTTTTGAGGTGTGGTCTTTGCGATAGGTATAGGCAGTTGAGCGGTGCTTGCACTCCCCTTTCTAGTGCTCAGGATAGGTGGGGCAGGGTTTTGAGCACTCATCTTTCAAGGCAAAAGGCCCACAAGGAGCTCTATTATGCAAATAGGCATATTTTTGAGAAATACCCTAAGAAGATGCTTACCATCATCCATGATAAGATAGATCACTCTTAGACTGCTTCTCCGCACCTTTCTCATAAGACGAAAGCAACAGATTCGCTCATGAAAATGCCCGTTGCTATAACGGGTATGATTACTCATGGACATGGCGATGTTTGGTACACGCACTATGGCATAGACATTTTTCCGACGGACTCAAATCACACAATTGGGTCTATTGCTAGGTTGTTGCGTGATCTAGAAGGGCCACCAAAGAATTTATCACGCAAGTTGTCTGTTGTCAAGGAAGGTCAATCCACATTCACAAAGGCAATGCTACAAGGTTCTAAAATGTGCTTGGACTCCTTCCTTCCTCTTCCACTTGAACCAATCCCTGATCAACCGTTAACACCTAAGTATATTGACTTTGCAGCTTGACAATGCATTAGGGGACAACAAGAATTGATGGGTTTTTGCTTTCTGCTCTCTCCTTGTTTTAAGAGGCATTTTTTGTGAAATATATGTTAACTTCCTCATTGTTGGACACACACACAATGACATTGATGCTCTTTTTGGTCGATGG
This sequence comes from Neckera pumila, assembly GCA_963969595.1. Classification (NCBI taxonomy): domain Eukaryota; kingdom Viridiplantae; phylum Streptophyta; class Bryopsida; order Hypnales; family Neckeraceae; genus Neckera; species Neckera pumila. The sequence goes on from OZ018418.1 coordinate 8,511,809, forward strand.
AGCACTATGTTGAAGACACATAACTATTAGACAATTCCAAGGTTCATGAAATCCTTCATGGACTGTGAGACGCACCCCGTCATTCCTCACTTTATAGAAGAAGTTCCTGATTTCAAGCAATTTGTGCAAGGATATTTGGGTACAAGCGGGGACTTCCTGGAAGGTCATTCTAGGTCCCAGCAGTTCAAGTTTTACATGGATTCAAATGGATGGCCTTTGATGGAGTATAAGAATCTTTGTAGTTTGTACAAACCAAAAATGGCTACCAAAGGACGGCAAAGGGATTTGCTTGTGGTCCAAAACTAAAGACGACCGTCCCAAAGTGCCTAGTTGTAGAAGCACAAAAAGTAAGATAAGCCTTGATTAGTGAGGAAAGTAGAGAAAGGAGTTAATAGAGGTACTTTTTTTTGGTTTATCTATGGTTAAACTAAAATCTTACCACAATTAACGTTTCCTTCTAGGAAAATAATGGTAGATAGATAATTATATTAAGAACAATAGTTAATGTTTCCTGTTCTTACAAAAAACTAGAACCAGATTGAGATCTGGGATCGTTCCAAATACCGGGGCTGGGTTTCAAAATATAGGGAGGTATCCTTGGGGAGTGACCATTTGGAAGAGGACAAGTCGCCCAGTTAGTCAACAAAGAAGGATAGCGGATCCGGATCCGAGTTAGAGTCCCAACTTGACTTGAAAGAGGAAGAGGAATCTGACCTGGACGCAATTTCTCCGTCCAGCTTCAAGGGGAAGACTTCAGTTAAGGTTAAGACAGCTAAGCCTTCAGCTAGCAGGAAGTAGCCACCAAAGAAGGGCGTCTTCAAAGCCGAGGAACCTTCTCCAAAGAAAGGTAGAAAGTAGAAGTAGAAGTGGAAGTTCTTAGGATAAACCTAAGAATAGTAGGTGGAAATTACAAAAAAGTAAAGTAGAGTTCAGTTCAGTAAATTATAGGAAAATAAAAGATATGTTTAGTTCAGTTAAATGAAGGAAAGTTAAAGTTTTTGAGAGTTAGAAGCTAGTTGACAGCTGCTTTTTGAGTTGCATGCACCTAGACGTGAGTTTCCAAGATTTTAGGATCTGGAGATCCACATTTTGTTGATCGGCTATTAGAGCGGAAGTTAGCTAGAAAGGATAAGAAATGACACCTGTCATCTCCTTGTCCTCTAATTTTGTTCCTTGGGCCTTTTAGGATTCCTTGGGATTATTATTCAGGGCTTAGAAGTTAGTTTCAACTCTGGGCATTTTTACACTCTTGTTTTCCCATTCATTTTTTGCAAAGAAAGCTTAGATTTCAACTCCATGAGTCCTAGTCTAAAAAGTCTTGGTCTTGTGTTGAGGGGTTAGGCGGTGCTTTGACCATTGCTAGTTCAGGTAGTTTGGTAGTGGAAACTTGAAAAGAAGAGTAGTCCCCGGATTCTGTCTGGATTTGCATCTAAGAGTATTGAGGATTGGTTCTGTAAACTTTGTGTACTAGGAGGAAATTCCATCTGCTGATGTTTCTTAGGAGTCTTTTGAGCGAGATAGCCATTTCTAGGTTAGGTGAGTCCTTAAGAGGAAGGGCAAACGCTAGCTAACGTTTGAGAGGTCTTGCTGTAATCGGAAGAGAGGAACTAGAAGGTAGGAGGAATCTCCTAGTTAGCGAGGTACCACATCCCACTCTTTGGATTGCATTCAAATAAGTCTGTCATTGTAGTAACGTGGGGATTGTAGGGTTTTTTTCAGTAAGTTGCTGGCGCGGATTAGTTTCCGGGTTAGTTGTGAGGAAGAACTTGCATCCCATTTTTTTTTGGCTGTTTGTTGTTTTCTTTTTAGTGAAGTCTTCAATCACTTTAATCATCAAGAGGGTAGGATTTACATGTCCTTCTTTAATCTAAGAGCGGCCTCCTCCGTATACGAGGTTAAACTTCTACTATCTATTATTAAGGTTACAGGGTACGGATCCGGATTCAGAACAGGATTATAACACTCCTTCCGGTTCCACATCCGCACCACTGGCTAATAAGTTGTTGATCTAGATAGGGAGAGGCACAGGATAATGACACTTCTCCATGTCTGGTGAAGTGGTATGAAATCATATGAGTTGATTAAGAGAATATTTTAGATGTACTACAATGTAAGAGGCAGTTTTCGGGTTTTAGTTCCGGATTTGTGCTTCCTTGTACTACGACATGACAAAGTAGCGCCGCTGTCGAGGATTTTTAGGATAGCATCCTCGAGATTTTGGGTTTGTGTTAGGAACCGTCACATGAGTCTATTTGTTGTTGATAAATGTTGAGTAATCCTCTTGGATAGACAGATTGCTAGAATTCTTTAATTTTGGAGGGAAATCCTGAAGTTGATGAGGATTCCTTCTTTAGGAAAAGAAAGGAAAAAGTAAGAACTGCTGAAAGAAGGTCTACCCGTCTTAGGAGAGAGGAACATACTGTTCCTGATATTCTTGAAATTAGTCTAGAGCCAAGGAAACGTTCTAGTTCTGAATTAGAAGAGGAGTTGGTAGAGGGAGTAGGTACTGATCCTTTACCAAATCCTGATCCGATTGTCGCTGAGGGAGTTCTGGTTTCATCTGACAAGGAAGAAGAGCGTGCTGATCCTGAGCTCAGGAATCCTAGTGTCATGGGTTTCACCCACTTGAAGTATAGTAGTTTTAAGGGAGATGGAAGCCAGAATGTGGACGATTGGTTTTGTGAGTTTGGATCCATTGTTGTAGCAAACCAAGAGAACCTAGAAGCTAAGCAATGGATTTTCCAGGGTCTTCTCTAGGGAGAGGCTCTGAAGTGGTACCAGGATGTTCCGGAAGTTACTCAGAATGACTAAAAACAGCTTACACAATGCCTTTGTTAGGACATTTAGAGAGGTTGGAGGTGAAGCCCGAGCTTTAGGAAGGTTGAGTAGGATGACTATGAAGTCATCTGAGTCAATTCGCATATATGGGTAGAGAGTGAAGGCCCTTATCCAGAAACTGACCACAGAAATTGCCCTAAGCGTGCAAGTTGAGTAGTATGTTGCAGGCTTTTTGGAAGAGATGGGATTCTAGATCCGGCAGAGTCGCCCAGCTATACTACAACAAGCTATGGAGGCTGCCCAAAATTATGAGGATTCCGCCCAATCACTTTGGAATGCTTTGAAGAGGAGTAAGAGGAAGAGCAAGAAACATGCAAAGAAGGCTAGAAGGAGGAAGAAGTACTCTGACATGTCGAGTTCAAGCAGTGCATCTTCCACGTCTTTATCCTCATCGGAGAGTTCGGAGATTGATCATGGAGCTACATCCAAATTTGGAAGCAGATCTAAACATAACCAACACCGAAGCTCAAAGGTAGACAAAGGCAAGACCATCGTCAAGGTCAAGATAGAAGAAGACAACTCCAAGAAGATGATGAAGAGCATCCAAGAATTGCTTGAGGCCATCAAAGTCAATATGGCTGGAAACCGGATTCTAAGGCAGATTGTCCCCACAAGCAAAGCAAATGTTTGGTGCCCAAGATGTGGAGAGGCAGGACATTTATTGAATAAGTGTAATAGATGCAAGATGGGTCCATTACGTGAATCCGGAGGAAGAAGTCTATATCACCATGCCGGAGGATGAGGAAGAAGAGGATTTGAATCCTGTTTTCCAGATCCAGCCGACTTATGGACAAGGAAAACCTCCGCAGCAGTTGATGAGAGCCAATGTCATTCTAAGGTCTGTTCCAATAGGGATGACTCCAGGTATGATGTCTCAACCGAAACCTTATGGGTTTTGCTTTAATTACGGAAGTCCGGGTTACTACGCCAACCAATGTATGTTTAAGGGTGGACAAAGAGCGCCTATGATTTTGCCATGTCAGAAATGCCATGAGTATGGTCATAATGCTTCCAAATGTCAAAAGTCACAGCAGAATAGGGTAATCTGTAAACAAGTAGAGGCTCCTCATAGAGATCAGACTGCACCCAACTACGGATCTAAAACCGGAACTGAGAATCCGGATAAATGACCCATAGGGGTGGGGCTGCTAGATAGAGTAGGAAAATCAATGCATAGAGTAGGAACCCAAAGCTCCACCAAGAATCGGAGAGAAGCTAGAAGTAGAGGTAGAATCAACACTAGAAGTAGGAAAAGTAGAAGAGAAGAAGCGGATTCAAGTGATTCTAATCACTCTAATGAATCTGCCCAATCTCAACCTGTAGCAATCTTGGAAAATGGGGTAAAACCCAGAGGTATTCCCGAGGATATCAGTGAGGAAGTTAGATAGGAACTTAGGAATTTTGCATTCGCTCCACAGGATAGAAAAGTTCCGATTTCTGGTTTACCAACTTCACACACCCCAATTTTCATTGAACCAGAGAAGCGGGAAAACGATTATGACATTTTGCAGGACATCAAGGATCAGAAGGCTAATGTTACCATTCCGCAACTTCTACATGATAATGCCAACCATCAAAAGCTGATCCAGGATGCTTGGACCAAGAGAAGGAAACGAAGATTCAAGCTTCTGGCTGTAGCAGTTATCTTTGCCCAAGTTGAAGACTATGGACCACTGGAGCTTGCCATGGAGGTAGAAGGATGTTCCATTCCTAAAGTTTAGGTGGATGGAAGATCGGGAGTGAATCTGATGTTGGAGGATACAACTTTCGACTTAGGATTTACCTCCTTTGAGGCCGCAGACCAAGTGCTAAGGATGGCGGATCAATCTCAAGTTGCTCCGGTGGGAAGACTTTCTCAAGTACCAACTCGGATTGGGAAGGTAATCTATCTCCTAACTTTGTTATTATTCAATTAGACAAAGGAAGACCATTTCCTATGTTGCTTGGAAGACCTTGGTTATATTCTGCAAGAATGATTGTAGATTGGAGGCACAAGGAATTTGTTACTGGCAAATCCAATATCCGGATTCCTTGGAAGAATGAGGAACACTAAGGAGAAACAAGTGAATCAGATGGATACACCACGGATTGGTCAGATCCAGAAGATTCTTCTGCGACATTTGTTAACTTAGTTGGAGAGTTTGACGGGATGACTGAGGCAGATTTTGATTTTCCAAAACCAATAGTGGAACTGGGAGAGCCAGAGGAAGAAGACTTTTTTGATCCGGTTCTAAGATCTACATTTGGTCAAACGGAAGATCCATCACTTGGTGAAGCCAGTGTTCCACTGTCAATTGACTAGATAAGAAGACAGATTCAGGAGGGCAATTTATCTAGTGTGATTTTGAACGGAGGAAAGACCAATGTTCTATGGAGTGAGTTCCAAGTCCAAACGGAGGAATTGGAACCGGATCGAGTCAAGAACATAGTGAATCCTTTGGACTATGAGAAGGTGGAGATAGAACCAAGAAAGTCCTTTTTCGTAGAGAAATCCTTGAGTCGAGGTGAGAAAAGAGGCTATATTCAATTATTGAGGAAATACCTAAAGGTATTTTCTTGGACTCCATCGGACTTGAGCGGAATTCCACCGGATCTAGGAGAACATCGGATTGATCTAGTTGATGGAACTGTTCCGATCAGACAACATCAATATAGACTAAATCCATAGTACTTGCTCATAGTGAAGGAGGAAATCGAGAGATTGTTGGAAGCCGGGTTTATCTATCCGTTGAACAACTCGGAATGGGTTTTATCTATTGTGGTTGTTCTCAAAAAGGTAGGAGCAGATGGGAAGGTGAAGATCCGGGTTTGTCAGGAGTTCAAAAAACTTAATGCTTTCACAAAGAAGGATTATTTTTTGTTACCATTTACAGGATATGATCCTAGATCAAGTCACTAGTAGAAAATGAGTGTCCAGATGAACAAAACATCAACACTTTTTTGTTAACTTTGGTATTGCAATGACCATTCTCAACGAATGTACACATTTTTGTTAATTTGGTTAAAAAATCCCAATTTCTTTCGTTGATTTTGGCACTGCTTTTTTCCGTTACAAAAGCATATGGATTGATGTGGAGCCATGTTCAATTTGTCTCTCTAACTCCTTCAGTGATGGGTACGTCTTCTGCAAATTCATCCTAAACTCTCTCTAGACTGGACAGTGTCTTCATAATCCTTGGCTCCTCTTCATTACTTCTCTTGTTAGTTGTTCAATCTCATGTAGGCCAATGCATGATTTGAATGCAATGTAAATTTAATGCAAATCTAAGACATGCATGTCTGTACATAATTCCAAATGAACAAGTGAAATTGTTTTTTCCATTCCCTATAACTACAAACACGTATTGTAGTACTCCATAGAATTGAAAGGAACTTTTGCAAGAAGTAATATAACAAGTTGCACTTCATGGGTACACATTCATGGTTTAAGTTGACCAAACCCTCACTTAGTCTATGTTTACAATGTATGTAAATTTGCCTTCACCACATTTGGAAGTTCCATGTAATAAGATTCTCCTCCCTTCAACTTCTAAACACACCATTCCCATAGAAAATTAAGATCCACTTCACTCATTCCAAATCCTTTATTCACTTCTAGGAGACTATAAATTCAAGATCAAAACCTTTTTCATCTGTTCCAAATAACATTTAAGAATACTGAAGTACAAGAAGAAAATATTGAATTCCTGCATACAACAGTGGATTCTTTACTTCCCCTTTCTCTACACTAACTTCACTCTGCTTCTACTACATACAAATGTTAGAAATTGGACTCAGTGAATTCTTACACCCTTTTCCCCACTACTGTTATACTGCACTTCCATGTTATATGTTCTTCATATAGCATATACAAGCATGGCAACAACTTCACCTCTACAGTGTCGCTAAAAGTCCAACATGCAACACAATTCTAAAAATCACCTTCCCATATAGTATTCCAGTGATGGTCAGTACTCTTCCAAGACAATAATTCACCTAACAAATCCTAAAATTCGACCAAAAAATTACCAATGCATAACTACAGAAAATAGTGAAATTAGGTTGCCCCACACTATAGTTGACCATGTCTGAAAGTGTTACATATGAGAATTTCGAGTGGGGCAACCTAATTTCACTATTTTGTGTAGTCAAACAAAGAACTTCCTGCAATGACTCAATCCCAGTTTTCGCTATTCACAATAATAAATAATATTTCGCATGCACAATTGTTCCTGGTTTCATTCAATTTTGTACTATCTTCCATGACTTCCTGCGTCTTTAATTACCATACATGCTGTACACTTTCATCCCCATGAACATTGGAAAAAAACTACTCTCTATACAATTGTAGCTTCTCATGTTCTCTCATCCTGTGATTCTTCATTGACACTTTGCTTCACTGCATCTGGACAGACAAATAAAACAGGAATTGCTTCCTTTACTTCTAATGAAAGACATGTTCAACAGGAATTTGTTCTACATCAAATTCAAGACAATGAAGGTATTGTAAGTTTCTACATAATCAAAATCCCTCCATCGTACATAGCATTTGAAGAATGAGTCTTTCATGACTAACCAATCCTCAGAGCTTCCATGCCACAATTCTGGAGATTTCCCACTCTTTGTACATGGATAGCACTCTGTGAATCCCTGCTGCTGATTATCCTCACTCATCTGCACAAGACATAAAGCAAAACCTTTAATCCCACTCCTTTTAATAAGACTTTCTTCTCCTTCTATGTTTCTCTACTGAATTGAATTTATAAAAACGTTAATGCATAACACAGTACTGAAACTCTGACATAACAATTCCAAAGTGAAACTATGACACCATTCCTCTTCTTACACAAATGAGCACATCATGCCTACATCCCAGGCATGTCATAGTCTACTTATTTACCCAATGACAAACATGCACACCTAATACTGCCTCCATTAATGTCTTTCAGCACTCAAATAAGATAGTTTGCTGTAAAAGTGACTACTTTTGCCTATCTGAGTCAATATTAACAAAAACAAATACTTCAAGCAGCATATGACTCATTCATGGATTGACATTGCATTCATAACAAGATTTTTTTTTTTTTCATTTCATTTTTAAACACATAGACAACACCGTTGCTTTTACAGCTTAGCACCTTCAACTACTTTGGCATATATACCCTTCAATTCTGTCCCCCAAAAGGAAGGAGCTCATAGAAGTTAAGGTAACTACACCTAATATTGCACAATCCTTAAAAGCGCACAGCGAATATTCTTGCCTAAAATGTACTCCCACTATTCATATGACTCTATGATCGCTTTTGGGTACACCTATTCTCAACAATTTGAAAATTTGTAGTTTATTCACACGGTGTCCAAAAATTACTTCTTTGAGAATCTAGAATCTCCTTTTGACAACCAATGGGACCCCACAAAAAAAATTCAATTTAATTGTGAAACCTATGCTGAATCAGGCTGAATTGCTTAACTGCGCGATTTAAGGTGCAATTACCTTACTCCAGCATGCACAATGCTGGGCTCTTGCCCTCTCCATGTTCATTGTAACTAACCACTGACGTCTGTAGTACCCAAAGTTCTTTTCAAATAGACTTGACATGCAATTTCAAAATTCCAAAGTGCTCTGGAACAAAACACAACAGGCTCCCTTGTACCTTCTTCTATGGAGTCCCCCTGTCAAACTCTACGGACACACATCACAAATAAATACATGGCTAACACTTTTTGAAATTGCAAACAACTGTTGCTTTCCTTTGAAGTCAAGTACATTTGTGGAAAAAAAGGTTACCTGTGCCACCTTCTACTTTTTCTTCAATTTTCATCCAAGGAGGACTCTCCAACATCCTTGTCAAACATCATGGGATTCTCTCAAACCTCTTCATTCATGACTTCATTCAACAGAATGTCTCTGCCTTCCTCAAATTCATGTAGAAAATAATCTGGAAATTCTGCGGCCACTTCTAAATCGTCATAGTCCACATCCAGTTCCATGGCAAACATCTCTGGCTCCTCTTCTTCTTCTATTTGAATGTCAACTCTACGACCCCTCACCTTCGTTTGCAAAACCACTTTCCAACCTGGCTCGTCTTCATTGTTTGAAAAAAACACTTGGTGGCAATGAATTGGGAAAGCAAATGACTTATACCCAAATAGTACTCGAGCTCCAAAATTTGCCATAGTGAATCCCCATTCATCCTTTTTCACTGTAGCATTCCTACCTCTGTAATTTGCTTTAATCCAATCACATACTAAGAGCACCACGCAGTGTCCCCCAAAATCTAATTCAACAATCTCCTTGATTTCACCTATATATTCAAGGTCTTCGTTCACTACATTGCGGTCTCGCCTCTCGGAGCGGCACGGTTTACAGAAAATACTAGCCACTCCTAAGTTACAAGTGCTTGTAATGCTTTGCTCTGCACTCTTCACTCGGAAGTTGTATCCATAAGCATATATGCTTCAACACCTCTTCGCTTTAATAGAAGGCAATTTGGATGAGTCCGGTGCATCCACGGGAACCACCAGTCCTTCTTAGATATCCTTTTCCACATCTTCTGCAAGCCATTTTGCAAATAGAGGAACTTCTTCCAAATCTAGAGGATAAGGGGCACCTCTTCTACCATCTTTGTGCGGATGTCTTCAGCGCTGTTCGTTTTGTGCATCTCTCTTCTCTTGCCATATTAGCTCGTATCTCCTAAAATGCATTCCAAATCTCATTAGTGCTTTCTTGTCCCACATCAATCACAAACAAGAAATCAAGACTCGGCCTATATAGGTGCTATGCCTTTATAGTGAATGAAACATACATATAATTTCCAAACTTCTACATATGTTCATCCATTCCTTAATCTCCACCCCTTGCCAATACTCATTTCAAACTGTCACTCTGAGCTTATAACAACTATGAAGTATATTATTTTCATATCTTCTAAAAGAAATGGGACTGTCCTTCTACCATTTCTTCACGTCCAACTACAATTGTCAGATTTTGTCTCCCCAATTCATTACCCTGCATATGTCACTCTGTATGTTCAGAATCAATAAAGTTTCCACTTCACTATTGGATACAGAAGTTATGCCAATTCAATGGAAGCTCCATGCTTACAACATCCCTTATATATGAAAAAACACCATTCCTGAAGCTTTATTGCCTTCCAATACATTTGAGTTCGTGGCCTTCATTTGGCAATTGAAATTATCATATGACCAAATACCAGATATTCCCCTTGGACCTTTTAAGCAATAATTACACTTCACTAACCCTATGTTCTTCAAATTCTCAGCCTCCTTTAACGCACTGAAGTATTGTACCATTGCTTAATTATACCTTGGTGTACATGCATCTGTAATATTATGGCCTTCTTTTAGCTAATGGGCTCCATTATCACCCAAGTGAATTCACAGTTCAATACATGCTGTAAACAATACATTGTAAACAATAATGTATAAATCCTATATATTACACAGTATGGTAGTTCACTCATCATCAATTGCCCTCTAATACCAATCACGGTAAGCAAGTACGCCATGCTCCATTCAATGTACACCTGCTGTACAATTCCAAAAGTTGTTTCTTCCAATGATTCTTGCATTTCACCTTCATAAACCAATTCCTTTATCCACAAAGGTACTACACAAAATAGTGAAATTAGGTTGCCCCAGACTATAGTTGACCATGTCTGAAAGTGTTAGATATGTGAAATTAGTGTGGGGCAACCTAATTTCACTATTTTGTGTACATACATGAAAAAACTAGGACGAGTTCTTTATCCTTTCTTTTGTACTAAATTTAATTGAAAAACTGTTTCATACAATCAAACTTCCAAGATTTGGAAAACACTTCTTACATTGTTGCTTAAGAAAAACACTGAATGCAAATGCAACAACTTCCCTTCTTTTCCACTAATCTTTTTTAATCATTTAAATATTCCACAATGCTGGCGTTTGAAATGCAGCATTGTCTTTGTTACAGCAATTGCCTCCTACAAATTTAGGTTTGAATACTTTTGCCACTATTCAAAAATTTACAGTTCAACAATGAAAGTAATGATTTTTTTTATTTCATTCTTCACCAAAAGAAAAATCCCATTGTAATGACTCACTTTCATTAAGTATTGACATACTTCATCCCTCCCAATTAGAAAAACACTTATCCCTACCAATGAACACATACTGCAAGTGCCAATTTCACATTCCCCACAAAACGTTCACTATCATGTTTCTTCATGTGAACATGACACATATCTACTTCCTACTAGGCAGTCTGATGTAAACAACAATCAAATGTACATTTCTCTTTCTTCAATGTACCAATATTGTACACTTCACCTCATGCCCGCCTCTAATGACCACTTTGTTCCAACTTCAAAAAATCAGAACAATTAAATAAAGGTACACACTGTTTGAAATGAATGTATTTAGATGCCAACTCGCTTTTTCTTTGCACAAAAAGACAATGACAATAGCTTCTATGTATTCATCTTCAAGGAAAATATTAGGTGCTTTCACATGTTATGATGGAAACTAACTACCTCTGCCTACATGTACCACAGAACATTGCATGCATATGGTTTTTTTCTTTGTTGACTTTATTCAAACGACAAATAATATAATACTCCAATGGCTCTTGAAAATCCTATTTTTTCGTTGAATTGACATTTCACATACTCATGCAATCCATATAACCAACTTGTATTTGCCATACTACATTTCCAAGTATCACACCGCTATTTCTTTTACTTCTAGAGCTCCTCAATTCCTATCACAGAGACTTTGTGTTGCTTAGGAGACCATACAATACCTTGAATTATTGTATCTGGTGCAAACCAATTGATACATCCAAAACAAAACAAAAATCCCAAACAAAAGCAAAAATGCCAATTACAAGGAAACACATATGACTACTATTTCTATACGCTAAGGATTTGCCTTTGGTGAATTCAAAAACACTCACCTGTGGTATGGCTTTATGTGGGATGCGTTGTCCAAAATGAAATCATGCATTGCACTTTGTAATTCCTCTGACAACACCTTCATCTTCCCTCTACCTTCCAAAATCTTGTCTACCATTGTTGGATCCTCTTTGTCATCCCAAACTCTTTGTGACGTCATATTGTATTCAGACATGTACTCTGTGATGAAGCCCAATGCTTCTTCCATTTCATAACCTTGGGCAATGCTACCCTCAGATGTGGCCAGGTTCCTCACATACCCTTTCAAAGTCTTAAAGTACCGTTCATATGGATACATCCACCTTGTATAAACGGGACCATATAAAACAGCTCTTGGACCAAATGGTTTGGTAGGTGTGACATGATGTCGAAAAAGGATGGGGGCATCTCTTTTTCTAACATACACATTGTCTCTATTGCCTCCGCTTGTAGTTGATCCTTGTCATCCTTGTTTGCAGACTTTATACACAACTTCTTGAACAACCTGCCCACTTGTATAATTGCCCTCGCAAGACTCTTGTTTGAAATCCTTTTATAACATAATGGTAAAATTTGCTGCAAGAGCACATAAAAGTCATGCTACTTTAACTCGCTCAGCTTCCCTTTGGAAATTTTTTTATGCAGCGCAGAAACATAATATGAAGGTGTTCTCAAATTTTCTAACACTCGAAACACCTTTGCCTTATCATTGGCTGATAACATATATGATGCATTTGGCATGTGTAGTTGATCATTGTTTGCACCACAAGGTTGTAAATGCAAATGGTGGAGTATACCACGAGCCTGTATGTCAGTCCTCACAGCAAGCGTGTCCTTCTCACCCATTGTGGTCCTCAAGATGTTCTCTGATAAGTTTTTCTTGCAGTTCATCACATCCAGAATGTGACGCATTGGGAGATCCTAGCATAAACAATCCAACCACGGAAAACAACATTTATTGAACAAAAATTGCATAGCTGGGAAACTTTGAAATGTATAAGACACAGTCCTCTCCACATTAAATCCCATTGGTGTTGATACAACGTCTGCATTCCCAATTCTACCTCGCACAAAGTGGCAATTAAAACATTCAAAATGGCTTCCACTAGGGATGTGTCAGCTTCTTCGTATTTTGAACTCATTAGCAATTTCCAATTGACAAGGACAAATCATGCACATAGATATTATGTCCCATCACTTCATATGACTAAGAAAAATGTTCGTCACTCCGGCAAAGTACACATAAACATCATAATGCATTCAGATCACATTGCATCCATGGTATTATCCCATGAACTTTGTCACTACAGATTCCTTGTCAAAAATTCATCAATTCAAGAGAAGGAAACAAACAAAGTCCACAACCTGCATTAGATAGTACAATAAACAAACTTTCCATTCACCGTTATTTGATTCTTTTGAACTACCAAACTCTATCTTGTAAGGGACTGTACTGCACTTCCCTTCCCTACATCCTACTCTTCAATAAACAATTCTCCAACAATCTTTCCAAATCATGATTAGAGAGTGCCAGACTATCTTCTTTGCCATAAAAATTTGTTAATGCCCTACAACTGACGCTAGTATGGTATCTATCATTCCGTATGGTCTTCAAATGGCCTTTATTTTGGAACCATATTTTCCAATGAAGTGGTACGACAAATTAAAAAGGCTCCAATCCACAAAAAAATTCTTCCTTTGCTCTTCAGAGTCTAATATCTTCATTTTAAATGGACATGCAAAGACACATGGTTGACCATACAAGTATACTTTTCAACTCCACATTGTTTTCCACTTTATATGTTTACTATCTTAATTAACAAAATCAACTTCCAAGACTCTTATTCTTGTTCCCTTTCAACTATTTTTAGAGTTATATGAATTTCACTTCCTCTTAGACTTTCCAGAGAGCAACTAGAAAACTAAAAACACAGCACTCTTACTTCCATGCTTTTGAATTACTCTTCCTCTCAGTTGAATAAAGTCCATCCATATGAACATGACATTTTAAAATATTCTTGGACTACATCCTCATATGAAAGGCTACATTTTTATCATTTTGCTACTCTGTACTACATGAATACACAATTTTTTCTTCATTGGTCAATGAAAATACATTTTCAATTTATATTCTATGAATAATTGCTATTAACATGTAAACCTCTCTTTATGCCAGTGCAAATCACCAACTCCCTCAATGTGCTTCAACGCGGACATGTAATGAAGTTCGACCAAGCTGCAAGGGAAAACTACATGTCTTCTCATTGAAAATCCTAATCATTTATGAATGCTCATAGCTAATTCACTAATTCTCAAATTCTAGATTCCATATATGATATCTAATGTCCTCCACATTAACCTTGTACCACTTGAATCATGAATTGAAATACACTAATGGCTACTTCTCAATCACAGCTTTAGAGTTTAGAACAAACTGAAAATAAATAACTAGGGACACTTCAAACTGCTCAATGCAAATGTACTTAAGCTTTTTAAAATTTCACAAATCCGCTCTTCATCATTTTTACATAAAAGCCTACTGTACCAATTCCTCTCCCTATCTGCGTATGCTCTGGTCTTCTTTAAATCAAATGAACCATGTGTGCAATTTCCTAGGCATGCAAGTTATAATTCCAGTACATAATCAAGCAGCATCCATTACTGTTGGTTTTGTATTTTTATACTTGGTTTACAGTAGACGACATCCTACAAGTTATCGTGCAGTTCGAAAAGATTCAATGGCACTTTCAAATGCATAGTTGGAACCCAAGTTGAGTTAACTATTCATTTTTCAAAAGCTCACTGTGCATGCTTGTCAAAGGAACCCTTCACTCCTGTACTAAAACGGTCTGCAACATTTGAAGTTCTTTGTAGCCACTTCTGAAGATTTCCCTAATATTCAAAGTAGTCGGTACTTGAGACATGGAAGGCCAAAATTGCCACTACTAAATAACTGAGCAGAAATTCATCACATTGTGGAGAATATCGCTGCCTCAAAGGACTTATCCACCTTTTTTGATACTTATAATCATGTTATATGTTTACTCTCAGAAATGACTGTGATTGTTATCAACTTATCTATATCCCAATAGCGATCACAATCCAAATATACACAATTATTTTAATTCATTGTTTTTCTTCTTCTATTATTTGGAATGGTCTATTGTCCGATTCCATAAAAATTCTTTACAAACTTATGCAAATTCATGATTTCTGGAAGGAAATCATGAACCTTACATACACTTCCGATAGCTTTTGCTACCTATTAGAGTAGGAGTAAAAGAATTGCAAGGTAGTTTTCTCTGACATTTAATTGTCAACACTAGTGAGGGCCGTGTAAACTAGGGATCACACTGACTTCAGGAAACGGGAGGTCCATACCTTGTCTATACATATAGTGAACACAAATCCTTTGAGGTTGAATACTTCTTTCACATAATCACATTTGCTAACAGCAGCAAATTTATGATAACAACTACATACTGCTTTCTTATACCTGCTGAAATTCCTTCATATGAGCCAATTGAACATGAAGGTTCACTACCTAATACAAGAAACATAACTTTACTTCAAAGGGACTAGAATCAAATATCTAACAAACTCTTACAGCATAATGCACTAAAAACAATAACTGCTAACAAATCAACTTGCATATCATGTTATACATTTGCCTTACATAGGTGGAACGATCTATACTCATGCCACTGCTGTTTGTTCTTTGTTCATAGACAATGGAATTCTCTTTCATTACTCTAGTGAAAAAGATATTTATTGAAAACTGAGCTCTCCATTCTTCAACCTTAAAAGCGAAGCCTACAAATTATTATCGCTGTATACGTCAAACTCATGCACTTGCTTCCTGCTGAAAGAGTTGCATGCTACTGCCATTGGCAGTATAGCCCATGCATTCTTTGTTCACATACATCGACTACCGGACCCATTAGAAACCCTGATGTACAAAACTCACGTATTGTCTTCCAAAAGGAAATGGGCTCTACAAATGATCACGCCACACACAAACATTTGACTTCATCCACTGTCTTGGAGATGTACATTTCAAGAGTTCCTCACTTTCAATGACCCCTCCGTTTCCGCTTCAAAAATTAGTACCTACTTCCGCAATGTTCCCTAAACAACGATTCCATTTGGTTTACATGGCACTACCATTTTCAAACCTCCTAAAAGTTACTAAGGACGATTTCACCGAAAAGTTAAATTCCACCTAAATTGATATCACTTCAAACAAGGCTACTTGGATAGCATACTACCTCAAAAAATAAAACTGCCTTCCACTACTTAGTTCTCAATTGACTTCCACGGACAAAGCAAAATTAAATTGCAAGCATTCCTTTTACCTAATAATGTAATTCAATCTTTGCAAGCATTTGAGTTACAAATTTTGTTCAACATGCATTTTGTAATTTTCTCTTATTACAGCGTTCAACACTGTAACAGAACTGCGCATCCAATACATTGCACATGAAATCACTCTTCTATTCTTCAGTCTCTACCATTGTCGATTGAATTTGAAAAACCACAAACATTTTAATGCTACCCAATGAGTACCACTTCCACACTCCATTAATGACATTCAGCTTTGCTTGAAAAAAATTGTTTCTGCCAAAACAAGTCAGTAATCACAAACCTTCCAATAAAATAGCAAGAAAAAAATACTGCAGCACTTCACACCATGCAGCTTGACGGGGTCTTCATCTAAGTTCTCCACTCTTCCATCCGCCAAGAACCTTGACCTTTCAGTCACCCAACGAGATACTCTTTGCTTGTTGGTCTTGTAGGAGGAAAGTGCCGCTCTTGGTGGTTGTTGAATGATGTCCTCGCCCTCTGGAATTTGTGATTCCCAGGCAAATAATGTCTACCTCCTAGATAGATCATCTTCCCTAACAGCATTGCATACTCACTACAAGTTTCTAGCCCACATAACGGACAACCTTTATACCCGAAAACTTGCTGTCTTAAGAACAGCCCATATGCTGGGAAATCATTCACGGTCCACATTAATAGAGCTCTCAGAGTAAATCTTCTTTCCCCCTCTGGTTTAGACATATTCACCGCCGGAACTCCTTCCTGAAGCTTTAGCAAGTCACAAACTAAAGGAGCTAGGAAAACATCAATGTTCTCAGCTGTAGGCGCTTTAGGACTGGGAATTAGTACAGCAATGGAGATGAAAAATTTCTTTGTTAACAACCATGGTGGTAGGTTGTAAATGGTTATCAATAGAACCCAAGTGGAATGCTTGATTGTATTATTCTTAAAAGGAATAATGCCAGCCCCTACTAATCCCAATCGCAGATTGGTCAAAATCAAGGCAAAGTCAGGTATGCTTCGTCTATTGCCTTCCACTGATCACTGTCAGCTACGGACCACATTTTTTGACTTCAAGATTTGTTAGTATTGTACCAAGTCATGTGCTTTGCAATTTGGGGACACCTGAACAACCTCAACAGATGTTTAACCACATCAAAGTAATGAACTACCCATTTAGGAACATTATGAGACCCTTCAACGTAACGGGCACTATTGCATATTGGACAACTTGTCAGGTTTTCGTTTTCACCTTCATACAGGACATGCCCATCAAGGCAACAATGAACTTGCGTGTACTTCAAGCTCCACTTCATCAAAATGCTCTTCACTTTGTAAGCTATTCGGGGAAAGCAATTTGAGGAGGGCATCACATCTCCAGCAAGCCAAGTAAGGAGTGTGTCAGGGAATGTGTTTGGCACAAAATAAAGGCTACAAAGGGAAAAAATGATGATAGCGCATTGTAGGCGGTTCACCTGACTCCCCTCAAAGATTTTTTCAGTTGACTGCCGCAAAAGGTTTTCCATGTCGGCATCATTCAACTCTTCATCTTCCTCAAGGTTGTCTACATCGACTGCTTGTTGCCCATCTTCATTCAAAACAGAATCGTGAATGTCGTCCATGCGAACAAACACATCTCGAGCCATGCTCTCAATATTGATGCCAGTTCTATCTAGCCACGTGAATGCACCATGCATTTTGTCTTCATCTAAGCGACGATACGGTTCCTCCTCTCTATCTGGATGACGAGCAGGACCCCTCACATTACGACCATCCACTGTTTATAGGCCAACACCTGAAAATGAGTTCATTTTTTGGAAAAGGGTACACATGCGCCTTCAAACAGTAAAAGAAAGTTCAAAAGTGTCTAAAACAAAATTAGTACAATACTTGGTTCATAAACAACTCTCGTTTTGAAGTTCCAATTCCCTCATCACATGCACAAGTCATATCACATAATGACCTGTAATCAATGTATGAACATGATTCTTTCAATTCTTTGTGCTTAGAAATGTCCAAATTATTTTGCATATCAAAGACAAATGCTCCACTTTAGCCACTGACCATTACTAGGTATATGAGGTATGGATCACGTTCATTTTGGACATGGTGTTTAGCGACGGTCTCCACTTTCTGGACTTGACCACCTCTGCATCAATTGCAAGCGCAAGGATACCCAGGCAATCCCAAGCGGTTTGCTATGGATCATTCAATGTGGTAAGCCGCATTCAATGTTTCACTCATCCTGCAAAAAACAACACCTCTCCAGTTATTTACACATTCTCAATAAATACTTGGACGTCTATTGTTAAATGACACTCCCAGCTTCTACTTATCAATATTAATCTTCAATTGGGCATTGTGCACCATTCATTCACAGGTGCTATCCCATTCAAGTCTTGCACTAAAGTTACAAAAACAACTCTGCAAGGTTGCTTCAAACCAACAAGGACCGAGTAAGTGATGTAATGCAATAGTGCATCTCTTGCACACTAGGCTAAATTGCTTACCACTTAGTATTACAAATGCTTTGTTAAATTCATTTAAAGAACATATTGAGTGTAGCAACATTTGAATCTGACTGTCCTCTAAAATTGCAAACTTAAGACAAACCACCAAAATCAAGCTAACAAGCTGAAAGCAGTTTCCTCTTTCCAAACAAATTTATGCTTAAAGGTACATGAATAAGATTCAACTTCAAACAACAACATACCCTGAGCCTCTCAAAGATTTTCACGTGTTCACATTACCTACTATTTGTTGATATTTTCTCCCTACGTGTGAGGTGAGAGTCAGTGAGGTATTTCTGCACTTCCAACTGTTGGAGACCTGCTGCCTTCCACAATGAAGTGTAAGAGAAGGGCCCACTTTCAAATTGTCAAGCATGACTGAGGATTTTTTCAAAAACAAACTATTCAACCAAATTTCACACCTTTTCAAAACTCAACGACTTCATAGGTATCTGCATGACAACTTTGTAGAGATTCAAATTTTGGAAAACAATGCACTAGATGTCAACAAGGCTACATCAATCTCGCCTCATCAATGATGCATGAAATCAACTATTACTAGCATTCCGGTTGATCTTCTATAAGCTCTGCTAATTATTTAAATTGAATCTGCAAATTATAGATCAACGACCTTCAAGTTCTCTTCCAAACACTAAAATCTGCGATGAGCATGTCTAGTTTTATATATAGATGCCGCACTTCTCTGTATATAATGTGACACTGCTTTGTAAGTGCCATCAGCTAATCATCAAAGGTGAACGGACCTAGCCCAGAGTATTGGCCCAAATAAATAGTACGTCATGTAAGAATACAAAGCCACATTAGTACTCGATTTGTATTGAATCAATGCCTCGACACAAGTACACAGCATTTCTAACTATGACTGATGGTTATCAATAGAACCCCACTCCCCCCCACCCTAAACCCCACTCTCCCTCACTCTCCCCTACTCTCTTCCACTCTCTTTGATGGTTATCAATAGAACCCCACTCTCCCCTACTCTCTTTGCTGCTAGCATTAACGCAATAGAATTCTTTATGAACCTTCCTTAAATGTATGACGGATAAATTTGGAATTGGTGATTAGAAGTTTCTGTAGACTTTCAATAACTTCTTTTAGCTCTTGCCCAAGGTAAATACTAACTCATATGCCTCATTATCATTACAAAACATTTCACTCTCACAAAAAATCGCAGTCTCAACTTCTTCTCTACATTCTTCAAGACTAATTCTTCTATGCTACATTGTTTAAACAACATTTCTTATAGATTGGTCAATTTGTCAAGGAGGTATTTTTGACGTTGTCAAATAGTGTGCAACAGTCGTCTCAATCTTTCAAATTATAAAATGCGACTAATGTGTGCACATCACTACCTACGGAAATCATCCCTTCCCAAATTATCATGCCTCTTGTTCACAATCTTGCGTGCTAAAAGCACATCTCTCAAAATCTACATACCACTAAGAGAAACATTCTCTATGCCATACATGAGAAGAAAAGTAAATAAGCACCTACTTTGCTGCAAACGAAGTACACACTTCCAGCTCCAAATCTCTTTTTACGTGTGAAAGCAAATTCTCTAGACATAAGAGAATGAAAACAGCAGTCACCACACTTTGCAAAAGCAAAATAATATGAACAAGACCATACACAATCCAGTTTGAAGCAGTACAGAAACACCCATGTATTTAAAATATTAAAGTTATTACAGTCCAAGAATTCTCCTTCTGCCATTGCCATATGGGCCAGCCTCTTCTTCATCCTGAAATACAATTTGAGACTGCTCTTTCAAAGATTTTGCCTTCTCTAGGATTACTTCTGACTGCTTCAACATGTCTAACAATACCTTCCTCATCTGGAGCTTGTAAGTTGTCACTCTTGTTACCCCTTCCTGGGCGTCCTAACACTCCTATCATGACATTGTCTGAGAGCGGACAACTACATTGCACTAAGGATTAGTCAGTATGCGGAATGACTTTGCATATAGCGGGGCAATTATCATTTGACATCCGCACAATTTTATTGTTTCCAACATTCTCTACATTTTTTTTTCATTATCATCAGCCGAGTCCACGGAGTCCATGAATTCTTGGATCTTCATCAGCCAAATGTTCCCACAAGTCAATTGCTAATTAGATCTATGGGGAAGTTTTGCATGGAGGCACATTCAATGACGTGTTATTATGAACCTCATATACATTTCAAAATGGTAGAGAAGGGCCTAGCATTAGATAGCGATTCAGCTCATGAAAATTTATCGAGTTCCCTCCATTTCATTGCAGAGAACAGCTACATGAATGTCCTCTCTATTACTGCACTGTTGACATGAAAGGATTGAGAAACAACTCGCACCTCAACTCTGTTGACTTGTATTCCCCACTCTCCCCATGTTTCCTTCACATCTTTTGAAAATTTTGCAAGATCCTGAAAAAACTAAACAAAAACATCCATTATGCTATTGCAAAACCAAAACCTCCAATTGCCACCACATTTTTCTAATCGAAGATATAACCTATCTTGAAATAGTTGCGTATGTACAACTACGTTTGAAAAGGACATGCCATCTGTGAACTCAATGCAATCAACATACTTTGAGCAAATTCAACTATCGAAATCCATGTACACAAAGACAAAACAAGGAAAATCACTTCAACTACAATAAAAAGGATTGCCAAATGTTCTGCTTCTTCTAAATAGCAGACACAAGGAGAAATGTTTTGCTCAACCCTCTTCTTGTGTAATATTTCACAACGCTTACTCTGTTACAACTTTTAATGACCATAATTCTCAAATGCAGACACGGTAGCAGTAAGTGCCACTTCTTGAAGAAGTTGTCTTACAACTGCATAGACTATGAAGACAGATATAGCATGGCACACGGAAAACTTATTCAATAATGCCATTTCTATGGAATTTCTGGGATCTACTATAAAAACTACTTGAAGCTTCTGTTCAGCAAATTTTGTTGCCGCACTAAAAAAAAAAAAGCAGATGCTGCACTAGATATATGCCTACCAAAATGCAAAGAGGGAGTTCTTCACTCCTCGACATGTGAACTCCGACTATCTCTATAGAAATGATGACACTATTCATGGATCTCCAATTCACAACATAAATTTTGGAATAAATCTTCTGGACTTGCCACACGGATAGCTCAAAGTTGATGTACTCACAAGAACATGCTGCAACGCTTTCAATTTATGACGTTACCACACAACATAGCAAAAGTGGTGGAAACATCCACATGTAAAGGAAACATCAATCTGGACTCTCATTATCATGAAGACTTACCACTAGCATCTTCTCTTCTTTTATTCCTAACTTTAGAGCCTAAATAATTCCTCCTAAGTGCAAAATTTCAATGTCTAAAATGCAGCGATGTCTACAATTCATGTCAGAGTGCATCGGAGCGATATGCACAATGAAAATGGCAAGGTGTAAGCAATATAAAATCGACACAAATTCATTTGTCTTGCAATGGCTGCACACTACATTTATGTACCTTGATGAATTCACCTCCTATTGTATTGCTTGATTAACAAATCGCACTGCTCAAGGCCTTTCCTCCTAAATCAGGAATGCACCTCCCTAGCATCGCCTCTAAATTTTTGATTCTTTTGTTCTTTTTCTCAGTCTCTTTCCGTTGATGCTGTTGAGTCACTACTTGTCGAGTTGTCAATCACTTGTCCTATGTTTAATCACAATGTAATCGAAACAGCCCCTTGATGGAATGACCACAATTCACCTACAATATCCCAATCTAGTTAGCCCCCAGACAATCCTGTTGTATCCTAATAACATTGACATTTACATATTCTGAGTGTCAGAACAGAAAGATGTCCTCAGTGGTCGCCTAACCAAAATTTCTAGAAACCTCATTAGTTCAAGTTTGCAGAATAGAAACGGGGAGAAAAATTTATCAAATCCACATTACCATGAACAGCGCCCTCCAGTGACCTGAGGATACGGGTGAAGAAAAATGTCGACCACTTCACAGATCACACAATACTTCTCATCAAATTTAAGGCACTGAGTTGGCGATGTTGACAAGTGCTATTCCCTGACATGAGCAAAACAATGGAGTCCCCTAAAATGATTACCAATAACGGAATTTCCTCGCACTGCAAGTATACAACTCTCGTATGAAATTTTTTTAATTCTACAATTCCATCAACATTGGTCATTACAACCAAAAATTCCGCCTAAATCTGCCATTTGAATTGCGTAAAATAGTGCACAACACTTACAAGCGTTGAAGAAGGAAAGCATTCTTCAATTCTATTTCTCTTTTCCTGTAGAAAAAAATGTTGAATTTCAACAAAATTGCAGATTTTAGCATCTCCTGTGAATGAATACAATTATTATTGTACAAACTCGATAGCTAGAGATGCAACAATTTCCCAGCTGACACAACTTTTTGAATATGGGCATTGAGTAAGTACTTTCTATGAATTAGTTGGCGCTGTTCCTTAGTGTGGGCTGATCGGAAGAACAAATTTGAAATTTACCTAATCTGGTGCTTGTGCTTTAATTTTCCTAACCAATTTGGATAGCAAGAGTGGTTCTAAGTAAGGCAATCCCTCAAAATATTGAACCCCTAGTTTTGAACTGAAACAATTTGGTGAGTGTGGTCGGGTATTACGATTGAGTGCTGAAAGTGTGTTATCTATTTTTCTTCACTCAGATGCAATATGAAGCTGGAACGTCGATGGCTGCAAGTGAGGGCTGTGCAAAAAAACCAGCAAAAAGTAGCACAAAGACACATTGATGCTGAATATGCTTAAAGATGAAGGAGAAGAAGAAACAATTCCATCGAGGTGGCGGAGGAGATTTATTACACACGTCATTCTACTCCTAACAATTAGTATGAGTGTCCTATAGCACTTAACAATTAGTATGAGTGTGGAAAGTAAAATCTTGTAAAGAGAATAATAGAGAGTATGCAATTCAATATGGAATTTGCAGATATATTCTGCATAATATGTGAGTAAAAGTTCCTTTTACTCACTTGTCAGCATGGAGACAGAAGTACTAAAGAGTTCGGATACCAAGTTCTATGGTACTATTCTTTACTACCATTTAAAAACTTTGCACACATTTTGACGACGACCTTTGTCCTTCATAGTCAAGGATGTGCAATTGGTAATAGCTATGTACGTTGTGGACCCGAATTCCTCTCTTTACCTCTGTGGCATTTCTCTTGTATTTGTAGCTTGTAAAATTACAATCCTGAAGTAACAGTGGAGGTTGATGTGAATTGAAGACTGACATGATTGGAATTTGAGGAATGTGGAGACAACGCAATGGCTGGAGGTAACTTGTTGGAGCATTTAGTTTTGGTACATAGCATAACTGAGTTGAAATTACACTTTCTTTCGGGATAGTATCGTGCACTGTCTTAGCTGTGGGACACAAATTTTGTAGGTGCAACAGTTAATCTCAACTTGCAGTTCTCAAGAATGGAATTAGATTTTCAGGCAAACTTTGTATGTATAATTGTACGTGGTCCAAATCTTGCATTACGAATGTTCGCTTCAATAGGACGCTTCATAGGGCCCTCTCAGAATTGTTTTTTTGGCTAGTACTTGGCAATTGGAGGGGATTTGTAGCCTATGTCACCTTAGAGTAGCACGAACTTAGGAAACCGCAATCCCTTTTGAAAGTGCCAAAATATAACTTTACCTAACAATTGTAGATAATGAAGGCAAAAGAAAACTTCGTTAAATTACCACTTCTTGCAGTATTTATAAATGAATGTTTGCAACAATGTATTAGTATGACAAGCATTGTTTGCAGACTCACTCGATGCATTGGCAACAGGAAATTCACTTGATGATAGAGTGTGAGGATGATGTATAGTTCCAAGTTCTCTATTTGTAAGAGTAGACTCTTTGCAATTTTGAGTTCTGAAGTGCGAGAATGTTCAGGGCATAGAATATTATTGTAGTAACAATCGTGTAACTGAAGCGGATGTTGACATGTAGGGGTTAAGTGTTTGTTCTTTGAAGCAGATACCGGAAGCACTTCGACAATATCAATGCAAATCAGTGTTCTCATCACTTGATAGGTGTTTTCCTCTATTGAATTATGGATACATATACAAATACATCATATTCAGCAAGAAGCGCTTTCTCACAAGTATCTCAGGTACTTTCCCTCTGAATTAGTTCTTTATTAACATATCTGTGGGGATCGGGAAATCATTGTTCAGACTAAAGTAACATTCATACCAGGAAGTCGACACCCCTTCCTACGTCCATAGAAGTAGTCTTATGGAATTCCAATTTGAGGAAAGTTAGGTAAATATACATTTGTACAGATAGTTTAGTTGCAAAGGTCAAATACTTGGAACAGATTTGTCTAGTTAGACACTCAATTGCAGTTGAACATTAATGTGCTTAATGTTTGATACTGGTATTTGAGCTCTATGAAAAATGAGGCCAAGTCCTTCTTACTTTTTGAGAGGTACATTACGTATCCTTCATCCCTTGAAAGTTGTTTCTTTGATTGCTTGCTTGTACTTACTCAGTAAGTACAGTGATTTCTTGCCTGTGACATTCAGTTGTTGTTATTCCATCTCGCTGTTGTCTTTTAAGAGCATATGTAATGAAATAAAAAACCTTTGTATGTCTTCGATGTTAGACCTATAGGTCCATGCATGTCCCCGTTTTTGGCGTAGGAATTGTGTAAATACAATGA
Organism: Neckera pumila; assembly: GCA_963969595.1. Lineage (NCBI taxonomy): Eukaryota > Viridiplantae > Streptophyta > Bryopsida > Hypnales > Neckeraceae > Neckera > Neckera pumila. Next base: position 8,537,088 of record OZ018418.1, read on the forward strand.
AATTGTTGTGGAATAATCCATAATCTTGTCAACAACACTCCCAGCTTCTACAATATGACATAGTTTGAATGTGTCAGAAGTTCGCTGCAGAATATATTAATGCAGCAAGTTGGGAGGATATCATAGCCTTTCATTTATGTGAATGTCACTTTAGAAGATGTTTTTGTAACAAATTGTTGAGCAAAGTGGCAAAGTAGACTTTCTTGATCACCATAGAATGCATGCCTATAGATGGAGAAGGTAGCGACTCTGTATGGGAACTTGTTCAGTTGACTTGTGGCAGCTTTGCAATTGATATTGAGAAGGAAGAAGTTCTAGATTGAAATGACATCTTGCAATGCGTAGATCCCTGGAAGTGATGCAGCTTGCATCTCTGCTATGAAGATACCCATGTCTCCCTACGTCATGGCGGAATATGTATGTGAATTGAGGAAAAAGAGTATACGCACTAGGTCATTTGTGGGGGTCAACCTCTTTGGAATTAGAGCATATGTTCTGGATCACCAATTAATGCCAAACTATTTGGGATAGGAATCACCCTTTGTCGCACATGTTGTTGTAGTGAAGCCAGTACTTTCATCGTTTCGTAAATGCTAGCGACTGTGAGTGAAACGCTGCTATCCTAGCATCAATAGTGCAAGTGTATCCCTATTTAGCTCACATCATCAAGAGGTGAGCTTTACTAGGTCACACCTAAGGTGCTGTTCATGAAACTTATGTAACTGTGGATTGAACTTTCTTACTGTTATCATTCATGCAAATGCTTTGTTTGGAAAAAGAAGTCCGAAAGCACAATTCCCTTCTTCAAAATTCATTGTTGGAAATGTAGAATCACACTCACGCATCTCATATTCATCTATTTCTCAGCTAGGGAAGCGCTGGAGCTGGGTATGTCGTCACTCAGCAGTGCAGAGGTAAAAATATGTAATCTTTCTTTGCCTACAATGTCACTGATTAGAGGAAGAAAAAATGGCTTTCCTGTCATTTCCATTTCATAGATGTGCTCATGAATGTTGTCCAAGTTATTAGAAGAATTATTAGTGTCCATTTGAATTGGTGACCCTTGGTGATTGACAGTCATGTCAGAAAATTTCTGGGAGTGGTAAACGTTGTCACAAAAGCTTCCAATTTTGGGAAGCACTGTACTGCATCCATGCCAGAAGAATGGTAGTTACTATACTTATTCCTGTAATACAAGAAGACAAGTTTACTTTAGTGGCTTGGAACTTGTTCAGTGTGAGTAAATAAGTCCCGGGAAGTGGTTACCCGTTTTCCTGCTACAATTGTATAGTCACTGTGCCCTCCGAAAAACTGTGAATTTGTCCATGAAATTTGGATTGAACGTCAAATGTTGAAGGGAAGGGTACCAAATTCCTTGTAATTATTTGCCAATGCAATATTCACATTGTGGAATTCATTCATTGAAATTCGACAACGTCCTACTAGTTTTGACGAGCTCAGAGTTTTGTGATATACAATGTGGTTCAATGAGGTTCACCTGTCTACAGATGGGTTGCTTTAGTCGGAGGAATTGGAAATCTGCATGGATGTTTAGTGTGAGTTGTTACCAATGTTCACGGTGGAGACAGTTTCATATCATCTTTGAAGACTTTGGTTCTCATGTGAACCCGCATGTAATTTAATTGTTTTATATGATTTCTTGTAGTTCCCGGAACAGGAATGGGACTCGTGAGACCTGCAGAAAATGATGAAAATGGGCTCTAAGAATGATCGCATTGCAAATCACCTGTGTACTACCCATGTACCGTAGCTTTATCAAGCTCATCTTTGTATTTATCTTTGAAGTCCTAGAGGAACAGAGAAGCTTTGGCACTCATGGTTGAAAATATTGACAACTTTTTAAATGCAATTTGCCAAGGCACAATGTTTATGAAATGCTAATATATTTCGCTAAAAATTTAAGGAGATATAGTTCGGACAGATTAATTCACAGGCTGAAGGGAATGCTATGTGGCCTGTGAAGGATAAAGTAGGACACACGGACTACGTTGAAGAAGGGGACGTCTGGACGACGAGGGACAAACAAAAGAATAAGTGCAAAAATCAGTCGCTTGGACCCAAAAGGTACGCATCACTGAATTTTCAAATTAACCAAGGGGCATTCAATTTATAGGGAGTTCAGGATTAGCACAATGTCATGCTTAGCTACATGTGCAGATGGTTTGACTCTATCATAGTGCAGTGGATACGCATTGAAATCATCGTTGATGAAGCCCAAAAAAACAAATACAAAGGCCACTGCAATGTCTCTTTCCTATTATGCAGCATTTTACAGAGTAAGCTCCGACGTCATTAACAATAGGTAATACACATTGAAGACTGATTTACATTTGTACAAGAGGACTAGGTCGGCCTACATTAGTGCTTTCAGGACTATCACAGGTAGATGCCACCGTCTGACCGTCCGCAATGCAATTCCTTTGGGAATTGTTTGTTGGATAGGGCTTCCCTTCAGTGAATGGCTTGGCAGAGCATGTCAGAGTTTGTCACTGCATTCCAAAATGCTACTATGAACTTCTTACAGAACTATAGTATCTCTCGGTCTTTGTGTGACATCGATAGGCATGACTTCAAAGTGATTTCTCTGAGTTAGAGTGAAAAGAAGCCAATCTCCATCAATGATGTTGTGATACACCATGAAATTCCTCCAGCCTGTTCCAAACGCTACGTGCACATGATCATGAATGAAGCCCACGTGACATCTGACCATCCACCAATGTCTGTTGTTGCCATATTGCATTCCAACATACCGGTGGACTCGGGTTGAGTGTGCACGAACAAACCAAGTAGGAATAGTTTGCAAAAAAGGATGACAAATATCAGAGGGAAGCGTAGGAAAATAGCTGAAGGTACGCAAACCTAAACTCTGCACTATCTATGGTAAATTTGAAGCCTGAGCTTCTAGTATAGCGCTACAGAGGTTGATTACCAAGTGTACTAAAACTTTGCAAGTGTGCATCCTATACAGAAGAAGAAGAGGACATCAAAGCATTTGGACGAAGAGTTCCAGAATTGCGTTGAAGCATAGTCCAATGAAACAATATTGGAGGTTGGAACGAGACCAATCCTGAAAAAGAAGATTGAAGATCTAAAGCACGAGGAGCTGCATGTGCAACAAGAAAAAGAATGCATAGTTGAATGAGAAAAGAAACATGGGGGCACCATGGACCTGGGTGAGGACTTCCTCATTGTCTTCTCAAACGATCTGTCAACCGAGCGTAAACGTCCTCCTCGTCGAGCAATGCCACAATGAATTGAAGCTATATCCATTAAGTTTCTGAAATGGTGAGAGAGGAAACAACAAGGATGAAGAGAAGGTAGCATAGAAGAAAAATGAGCAGTGAACAAGTGGCTGTACTCTCAAGGAAGAAGACGCCTAGAATGGAAGAAAAGGGGAGCAGTTTCAGAACTTAATCTACATTTAAGAAATCTTTCCCTAGTACTTGGGTTGTATCAAATCTCTTGGTAATTGCATTTGATTCTGCTGTTCTGCAGATAATACCTTGAATGGAGACTGATCTTGCATGATGAGGAAATTCAGATGTATATTGTTGTACATGGAAGTTGACGATAGTCTGGTGATTCCTGAAAGCACATCTTGTCACTTCCATAATTGCAAAAGTGACACTTGCAATTCCGGCTGAGGAGATGTTATCTCTTAATCATCATGCTGTAATGATGATTTTATGTACATAGGTGAAAATGCATATAAGTTTCATGTCAAAATGGTTTCTTAAAGCTTCTTGTTTTTCAATGCATAGGCTGCTACTATATTCATGCTTTGTACATCTCATTGAATGCTTGCTTATTTATTGCAGAGAAGGAGCAAGAGGCAAAAGCCTCTTTGGGTGTGAATTGTGGAAGAGGTTTTGCTTTAATTATTCTTTTGAAGCTCATGGTGTTATTTCCTTAATGTATGAGTGAAGGAGTTGGATTTTCATCTCCTTTTCATTTTTTTGCTGGTCAGAGAAATCTTCAGGATACTGGTAACAATGATTTTAGCTGACGGATAGTGACTTAGTGTTCTATAAGAGCTTCCAAAGTGGCGACCAAGTGTATGGTTGAGCATTCAGTCGTTCTGCAGGTTTCAAATACAGAGGACATCCGATTCACTGGACCCGAGCAATTTCTTTTAATACGTCAAATAATTGAAAGGAAAAATAAAAATATATTGACCTCACATATTCTTTTCAAAGTGCAACCACAACTATGGACATAGAGATCAGAACCCAGTTTTGAACAAACTGTATAGGTGCTAATCTCAATGGTCACCCTAAAAACATAAGGGATGAGGGTACTTAGATTACATAAGTTCAAATGTCTAAGAAGCCCATGATCTGTATTACTTACAATGTAATTTCAAATTGAGTTAATTCTCATTATTAAATTAAAATAATTTAGAGAAACCTCATACGTTTTTGATTTCATGGCCAAAGGGAAATGTATGTATGTGCAAAATTGATACCTAGCCTATTTTAGTGACAGTCTTAGAGAGTTTTCTCAATTATGATAACTTTTGTCATGTAGATAGGTTCAGCCTTTCATGTACATATACAGTTTTGTACAATTCATGAGGTGCAGTAGTAAACTTCAACAATGTATTGATTATTATGACGTTCCAAGTTTTCCATGACTGACATGTTTTGCAGGGCTATGTTGCAAATACAGGTGCTGTTGGGGTCATTGCCGGAATTTTAGGATCCTTTTGTTTCTACTGGGGAAGTTGGAATGAAAACATGCTTCATGAGGACATGAAGAAAAGACCAGGAATGTTTTCAGATTGGTCCAAAATGTCAGGTACTATTACCTGGAAATACTTGTTATCCCATTGTCAGAGTCGCATGGTGATTTTCCTGAAGCTGAAGTCATAAGCCTGCAAAATTGTAGACATGAAGGATACCTGCAACACTTGCTAAGAAGTCCAGGTATTTTGCGATACCACAATCTATGATTTTCGGAAATGGAGAAACAAGTGTAAACTGGATATTGCCATAAAAATTTGATCAGACTTGAATTACCATGATGTGAGTCCTGTTCTGTGATAGTGACAATAGTTTACCAGTATTAGCATTGTGAACCTAATAGTGAATGACTATAAGTAAATGCAGGTGTGGCATTGCAAACAATATCTATGTGACACGGGAGGGTCTACTATGTAAGATTTGAGGAGGTCCCCCTTAGAAGTTGGAAGCTTGGATTCAACAAGGCAGAGTGCAAATATTGTTGCATATCCGAACAGGTTCTTGCCATGTGATGGCATAGTAGGAAAATGTTTATGCTCATGACATCAATAACTTCTAGAAAACAATGCCTAGTTGTAGTGAAAGTGAAACATTTGTAAAACGTCACAGAGTAGTCTGAATTTGTTCATTGCACGTCATAATTGTGAAGGATTTGAAGATCTAAGAGTAACAATATAGAGAAGTCAATGTTCACAAAGGGATAGTTAAGACCTGAAATGGAAGGAATGCCATCATTGAGAGGGCGACTATGGTGTCCCTATTTGCTTTAGTAAGAACAGACAGAGAGTACAGGTGGAAGTTTTGAAAGCTGACGGTAGCCAATCTTTCCTCCTCAGCCCAGTTAAGAAGAAAGAAGGTGGTGTATGGAAGTGCCTTTTTTGAGTTTATGCCTCTGTTGTCATTGTCTCAATGTGAAATGTAAATGGGGCGTCCTTGCAGTAGTGGTCATGAAGGCAAGTGAAAGATATCTTTAGCATTGAATATGGAGAGTGGGAGACATATTTATTTGTTCAGTGAAAGAGGAGTGAACTCCCTTGATGTTTGTGCTCTCCGTTTTTGGTTGTTTGAGTCGTTGTTATAGTGACATTCATTGGCAATCCTGACTACTTGAAGACGAAGCATCACGTGCCTTGAGGAGTATGGAGTTCAGTGACCCCTCTTGAAATGGTTATCACTAATCATGTTTGTGATCTAGTCTATTTGCATAAGCAAATTGTGCAGATAATTCCTTTGTTGGTTTCAAAATTTCAATGTCTGTTTGTTTTTCAAGTGCTTCTATTTTGGAGCATGAAAAAGAGAGAAAGCAGTAGGAAGCTTTTGTATGCGTCAAAATGCATGATTGTATGACATGGTCAATCTCTTCTCTTGTTTTCAACATGTGGTTGCGATTCTTTGCTTTCTTTTTGAAAGTCGAAGTTAAAAAAATTTCGAGAAATGTGGTGTCAGTTGTTGTCAAGTTTGTTTGCTTTTCTTAAGATGGCTCATGGTCGTTAGCACTGGCAATTCTTTAGTGACTGCATTTCATAGAAGTCTTCGAATGCATGACATATTTAAAAAGGAAGCCGTAATGTAATGGTCTAAAGATGTTGTTGCAAAAATTTATTCATGAATTGCAGTGATGTTGAATCCTTTTGCAGGAATGCATATACGAGGAGAGCATAGCGGCATGTTCAGTGCATGAGAGGAGTAGCACTTGAGTGATCACTTCTGTCAAGTGTTGGTGTTTGATGATCAGTTGCTGGTGCATGTCAAGGGAGGATCATTGATTGGTAAGCGGAAGGGAAAGAAGGGTAGGAGTTTACATTTTTGAGTGGAAGACCCGCTGGTCATGTTCTGAACCACTTCAACCTAGTCATAATTGTGTCTTTTGCTCGAAGAAAGTGTATTGAATGTGCAAGTAGAGGCCAAAATGTAGAATTTCAGGATATGTACACTACAAGGGAGCAGTGTCAATTCGGACATTTTTTTGTCAATTTTTTGTCAATTTGGACATTATTTTGTCAATTTTCTGTCAATTCAGACATTTTTTTGACAAGATTCTGTCAATTCGGACACTGTTTTCTTGTAGTGGTATTTCAAAGTTGATACAAATTGTCCATAGTCCTGGAGCTTATGACGGTAGAGGCAAGGTAGTATTCAGATGCGATTATGGAGCGGATTTTTTGCTTTCTTTTGTATGATAGAAATGCCACAAGGTAAGACTAATTTTGTGTGAGTGATGATGCATGATGGTGTTCAATGGTTGAGGCGATGAACTACCGGAGAAATTGGTATTGAAATATTCATTGTGGAATTGAAATAGTTAATTGCATTCCAATAATTTCTTGTATACCTGCTGTTATGAAGACATCTATTTACTAGTTGTCAATACAAGCCATAACCCAAAGAGTTGAAGGAGTGCACTTCAAGAGGCAGTAATTGATTACAAAAATTTCCTAAACCCATTGTTCCATAAACAAAGTGTGGGAAGATGTCTCCTTTGGAACTTGTGAAATCATTTACTTCAAACTCTTTAGGTATGGATGCAATCCCTTAGGGCAAGTCTAGAAACTACGGCAGAACGTCAGTTAGTGTCGATGTTGTAGTTTTTTCTTACAGATGACTGTGGAGAGGAAGGATGCATGTTATATATTACTTAATCGAAATTCTTCTTCTTAAACTTCTGAGGTGAACACTAATACGAAAGTAGTTTTTGAGTATAGGCGGAGTTCATATCACCTTTGTGAATCTACTATGGCTGTATGTCCAGGAAGCAGAGGAGACAAGGGAAGTACGGGGAAGCGCAGCAATTATACTTTCATCCAATTCTCATTCTTTGGGAGATCAAACTCATATCCACAAGTAAGATTTCAATGACCATTACTATTGTTTGAATGATTTCAATGTACAAAATTAGAAACCCTAGTAATTTCAGGCATTCACAATGATTGTTAAAAACAAAAGCATTGTATGTGTTCAGCAATAGTCTTAATGAAGTGGCTTCATGAAGTCCATCACTTAATTTGGTTTCAAAGATTAAAATTATTATATTTTTTTCTTGTTTTGGATACTCCGTAATGTACTGGAGAATCATATGTCATCAATAAAAAGGAGTAAGTGGTGAAGATGTGCAGAGCAGTGACAAAGTGAACTATGGATTTGAATGAAGGCACTGGAGAGTCTTGCGGCTCTTCAGTGACTCCAATAGTGGAGTATTACTGGTAAGATGTGGGTGGAATTAACAGCAATGAGGATTCTGTAAACAACGGTGGAGTGATTGCACCTAAAGCTAGATTTGAGGACGACAGTGTTCAATTTATCACGAAACAAGCTTTGCCAGAAGAGGAAGATCTTGACAACAATGTAATGTATGAACCTGATGATAGAGCAATGTATGAACCAATGCCTCCGACGTGGTCCCCTCCGTCCTTCCAGGATTGAAAATGTAAATGGGAATAGATCTTAGAAGACAATGGCTACATGGTCCTCGTTAACTTTATTGTAATGGGAGTGCAATGTAGCTATCTCCCTTAGCGACACGTAAGAATTGCAAAAGATTTGGAATAGCTATGGAGTTGCACAAGTTCTGCTATGTTTGCTTGATAGCTTTCTCCAGTTTCCTAAAGGAGAGAAACTGACAATGCATTTGAAAACTAATATGGAATTATTTTTGTAATTGCCATTTTGTCCCTGCCACTATGAATTGTAGTAGAAGGCGTATGTTATAACTTCGTGTAAGTTTTAAGCATGATTGTTCTATCTCAAATTAATTTGAAGGAGCTCATAGCAAAAGTTTAGTAAAAAGACATTGTAGAAATCCAAGAAAAAATAAACTATGTTCCGTCTTCGTAGAGCCTTAAATGTTAGACGTCCTCAATCTGAAAGACCAAAAGGTGTGGGGGAGTACCGTATATTCCAGACACTTTTGATAATTGTTTGTACGATGAATTGAGAGGCGGAGCAAATGTTGGAGGACAACAAGCTAATGGATGTGGACATCAAGCAGTTAATCAGTGGCAACTCTATCAGGGAGGAAGAGGCTGAAATGGATATGCGCAATTTTGTAAATGTCTGTAATTGCTTGGATAGTATCATATTTTTTTGTAAATGCACTAAGTGGCTGTATAACAAACCTGCATATTCCATGATGAAGAGAAGTCTTAGATATGTTGCCACTAATCTAAGTTCATGCAAAGACTACAGTTTGGCGATTCATGATATAACATGCCATGACTTCTAATGTTGTGTAAGGTACATCCGGAGTTCTGCCTCACAACATGTTTAATGTTGATCATGGTTTTGTAATGATGATATTCTGTACTAAAGTGAACAACCTATTACCATTTTAAAAAATGTCATTATTTGGAAAGATTTAGTACCGTTAATGAAGTTGGCAACTATAGTATTTCAAGATTTGTTAATTTCACTGAATGTGTGCTTGGAAATAGCAGGGGAGTTGTATGCAGCGGAAGCAAAGGTGAGTCTGAGTTGAGTAAGTAATTGTGCTGCAAGTATTTTGTTGAAGCTATTGCTACAGGTGGGGTAAATCTCCTAAGTAAAAACTGTGAAGTTCATGTCGTTTCCATCTGTTTGGCGCTTTTTTCAATTCTATATAAGATGAACTATAGTGATTAATTGATTTGTCAAAATGCTTTGGAAGTTGCTATTGCAGGGACTGTTGTGTCTGTGAACAGATTGCTCTGTTGGAATGCACTTCATGTAAAGCACATGTGACGTCTTTTTATTTTTCTAAATGTTAAAGAAGTAGAAAGTGCAATAAAACTTGTTTTAATTTATTATAAAAGTAATGTTCAATTTCAAAGTTCAACTGATTAAAGAAATCTGTGAATCAGGCTATGAATCGTTTGTGGAGGTATTCAATTCTTTGCTTATATAGTGAATGCAATAGATTCATGTATTTTGTGAAAATATATTAGATTGTCTGAGAAGCCCAGGGTAGTTTTCCTTTAAACTAGAAATGAGCTAATTTGTTTGGTACTTGTATTAAATGGAAATAGTTCAGAGGAACCTCATGTGTTTTAGACTTCATGACAAAAGCTATATTTAAATATTAGCACATTCTACCAGGATTTTTCTGTGATCTTATTTGATATTGTGACCAGTAATGATAATGTAGTACTTGTACGCAGATTGAATGTATGTGCCTTCTCTGTTCACAAAGACTGGGGTGCAGTTCTTCAAAGAAGCAGTGGAATTTGGCAGATGAACTAAGAATTATGGCAAGCCAAGTTTGACCAAGTCACATATTTTGCTGGTTTAGTTGGAAAGCAGAGTTTCAGTCGGTGTGATTCAGAATGTATTTGGCTACGGCGATTTGTGCAAGAGAAGTGACAATCTCCAACAATCAAATGAATTGTTAGGAGATGTGACCGGCAACCATGTTCAACTGGACCTAGATGGCCAGGTACAATGTGTAATAGCTCTCGTTATTTCCATTCCCAGAGTCTCATGCTCTGTTTGCTGGAGAATGTGTGAACGATAGCCTAATAGGCCTTGCAGTTGAACAAGTCCTCATTGTATGATATCCGAAAATGAAAAATCAAAATTGAAGTGGGTATTGTGGAAAAATGTGTATGGAGCAGGTAATCAAAATTTATGGATCATGATTTCGATATTCATGTCACTAAGTAAGATACATTATTATAGCATTGAAAACATTGGGAACATATTTGTATATGCATTTGATTAACTTTAGGTATGTAAGTGTAGATTGTGGCGTGGGAGGGTATCCCATGTATTCTTTGAAGAGGTCCCTCTTGAAGATTTCAATATTATATGGAGAGAAACAATGGGCAGGCAAGGTCCTTCCAACATTGAAATTGGGTTCTTAACACAATGTGATTTCATAGTAGGAAAATGTTTTCTCTCAAATGAAAGTGAGAGTCGAAAAACAAATGACTAGTGGGACTGATAGACAAAGCTTGGTAGACGAGCAGGAGTCCACTTATTAATGGGGAGTAGTATTTTGGAAGTGTTGATTAGAAGTCATGTACAGAAAATGTTACAAGAACTTTTAGTAGTAATGTGGATAACCCAAAGGTGAGGAAGAAACAGCAAACTTATTGCATGCTTCAAATTCAATAGTGAAAGCAAGGACCATTCTGTGTATGCTTCATTTGTTGGAACAAGGTAGAGAGTAGATGAGGGAATTGGGAAAGGTAACTATAATGAGCTTCTCCCTTGAAGGACACTTCAGCTGAAGGAATAGGCTTCACGGAAGTTCCCTTCTATAATGGATCCCACAGTCATTGTTTTCCTTATGTGAAATTTGAACAATAGTCTTTATAGTTGTAGTTATGAAGGCAGGAGAGGGAGTACTAAAGAAGGAAAAATTGAGAGCAAGTACAGGAGTTTGATGTTTGGTGGAAAATATAAAACGTCTTGGTGCTGTATAGTATTTGATGTGAGAGTGCATGCATGTTCTAGTGACATTTGTATTGAGGATTTGTAGTTGTCTACTGATCAGCACGTGCAGGAGTGTGACAAAGATTCCATGAACGGTAATGGAAGATCATAGTCCTGATATAGTCAATTCTTGTAAGTAGATCGCTGAATGTTAATGCAATTACAGACCGTAATTTGATATTGTAGGGTATGTGTATTCAAGTCACTTTCGCTTTTTTGTAGTGTTGAAACTGATGCCGACAAAGGTCAGCTTTTAGAGGCAATTGCCATGCGGATGCTTGGGTGGCCTTTGCAGTCTACGTGTGGTGAGAGAATATAGACTTCTTGTGAGACCACATGTTATATGGAGATGGCGTCATCAGTAATAGTGGTGTCAGCGGACCGTGTTTTTAATGGTAAGAGTGCTAAAGTGGAGGAGCTACTACTGTAATGAAAATTCAAGTTGCACAAATTGCTTCAATTTTAGAGATTTTCTATTTTTTGAAGAGGAGTGTGTAGAGGAGTGCATCTTCAATGGCGGAGTTGGTGAATGGGAAGAGTTATTTTTATGAAGGGAATGTGAATTGTGGAAGTTGCTTATATTTTAGGATTTTTTGTTGAAATTACAAAGAAGTATGCGGAAGACAAATTGCATGTTGTGTCTTACTGAGATGAAATGTTTTGTTTCTTGTGTATGAGGTTGACCATGGTAGAAAACTGTTTAAATTGTGTGGGAACATCTTATCAAACTCACAATATATGATGTGCCTCTGAGTTCAGGGCCTGCAAGAAGCAAAAGAATCAAGGGAAGTGAAGGGGAAGCACTCGCAACAACAGAAACAAAAAGTACTGGACTAGACAATGTTGCCTTCTAGAGCTGGTTGACTTTAAATTTTAAAAGGCCTTCTTCTACAAATAGAGAAGTTCATATCCAGACGTAAGATTGCATTGTAGAGGTTGTTGTATGAATGACATCAATGTAGAGGAAATTTCAAATTTTATGGTTGTGCTCAGTAGAAATATGTGGTAGATGTGTTTTATTGGAGAAGAACACCGACAAGGTAAACCAAAAAGTGTGAACCAGTAGATGGTATTTGCTAAATGTGTTTTGACAAATTTGATAACTGAATTGAGCATCCTTTGAGAAGTTGTGTGAACGAGGACTTTTTGTGGCTCACTAAGGGGTGTTGTAGTGGATCAATAGTGAAGCTATTTTGGATTTTTACATTGTATCGTTGGAAATGACTTCTGGTATAGCACAAAATAAGGAATTGTGTTTCGGACTATGACGTTGGGCAAAAAAACAATAGTAAGTTTATAATTATGAAATTTGTGTTTGCAAATTTGCAGCACTAAATCACCTCGGTTTCCTTTCGTTTGACAGCTTAGACACGATGATTGGGGTATCCTCCAATCTGTCGTTGTTGTAATTGTGTCGTGAACGGCGCAGGGAAATGAAAGGATCTATAAAAGGTGTGGGTTCAAAGACTACCTCTATTGTACATTCCAAATGTTTGTTTTGCAAAGGTGCTTCCCTATCGGCTTCTATCTTCTTGTTGGTAGGCACCAATTGAGTGCAATGTACAGGGACAAGAGATTACATCATTTGACATTCAAGTTTTGGCTAAATTATTTAATTTCCTTGAATTTTTAACTTGGAGATAAATTTCTGTGGGCCTTGGAGAGTGCTTGTAGAAAGTGACAGGAAAAAAGCTATGTTAACGTGTTCTCACATATTTCAGGTAAGGCGGACAGTTAGGTCAAATTCTAAAGCGAACGTGTGCAGTAATGTAGGTGGACAAGGTTTTTTCAGGAAAGACCTCCAAAAGTACTAGAGGGCTTTTTTATCCAAAGAAAATGGAGCAAAAGATGCAAGTTACATCAAAAGGTGTAATTGGTGGGCATTTTTTGAGGAGTGATGAACATGCAAAGGTACACATGTTTAATCCAATTGTTGTGATGAAAGGTACTTCAGAGAAAGCAGAAGTAGTGTTTAATGAATGAGTGAACAAATAAGTGTTGCTGAGAGGAAAAGAATGAGTGCTTGCATACCATATAAAATGCTAAAGAATGAAGTTGAGTGGCTTTTGTGAACTTTATGGAATGCTAGCCTGTGAAGTTTGGCAATGTTCATATGTAATCGGTAGTTCTATAAATGTAAAGGAAATTGAAGAAAGAGTTGGCACTTTTAAGATCCAAGAGTGGATTCAGTGTTGATGCCATGTGCATGATTACTGTGGTTGTGACAGGTACATAATTGACATATAATGCACACATATATGTGTGGGTGGCAATTTCAAAGTGGAGGGGGCAGGCAAGAAATACATAAGAAATGGGCACAATAAAGCAGAGATTGTGTAGATGACAAACCATTTGAAGTTGAAGCCCTAATTGTAGCAAAGGTTTTGATGAAGCAGATGGTGGCAATGTACTTGTCTTTCCATTTGTAAATGCCTTATGTTTCCTCTTTGTTTGGAGAACATGTACAAAATATAAATTTAGTTTTGAATGTTTAGTGTGGCAAATCAGGATTTGGAATTCTGTGTATGTGAATGGTGCAAATTGAAGAGGTACAATACGCATTCTACAGAGCATCCATTCCTATATGCAGTGATGAAGTTGTTAAAATTTGCCAAATGAAAGTATGAAAATTATAGTATGCCATATGAATCATCAAATACACACATTTCAAGAGGCCATGAAGGAGCAAAACAAAATTGCTGAAATTAACAACATCATGTATAAAATGTTGTCCAAGATCATCAAAGAAGTGACAAAATCAGTAGCAGAGGTGACAAGTTTTTGTTAAAAAATGAACACTTTTTTGTTCAAACTGTCACAAAAGTGACATAATGAACATGAGAACTAGGAAAATTAATAGATTTTTGTTCAAAAATCAACACTTTTCTGTTCAAAACTACCCAAATCAACTTGTCCAAATTAACAAAAAAAATCAACAGTTTCTTGTTGAATTTTTGTTAATCTGGTCACTGAATTTTCTACTAGTGAGTATCTGGACAGGAGTGTTATAGTTTCCTAGATGGATTCTCCAGGTACAACCAGGTGTCTATCCGCTTGGCAGACCAGTTGAAGACTACCTTCACTATGGAGTGGGGAACATTTGCCTTCAATCGGATGTTGTTCGGATTGTGTAATGCACCCGGAACATTTCAGAGGCTGATGATGGATATCTTTCGCAACTTCCTCAGACACTTCCAAGAGGTGGTCATTGATGATTTTGCTGTATTCAGCAAACAAGACAACCACCTGGAGCTGGTGGAAAAGACCTTCATCAGATGTCAAGAAACCGGATTGAAATTACATCCGAGTAAATGCTTCATGGGAATGCAATCTGGGATTTTGCTAGGACATATTGTTAGCAAACGCAGATTGGAAGTTGATGTGGATAAGGTTAAGGCTATTCTAGCCTTAATAGCTTCCACTTGTGTTAGAGAAATCTGCGGATTTCTAGGATGTGTTGGTTACTCTAGGAGGTTCATTGAGGGTTATGCCAAACTAGCTAATCCTTTGACTGAACTCCTGAAAAAGGAAGTAGAGTTCATTTGGACTAAGGAGAGACAGAGAGCTTTTGAAGACTTGAAGAGTAGATTGGTAAAAGCTCCTATCCTCTCTCCCTCGGATTGGATCTGGGAATTCCATGTAACCATAGATGCATCCGGATGGTGTCTAGGAGCAATTCTTTGGCAATATAAGGAAAAGAAGGAGTGTCCTATCTATTATGCCAGTAGACAGATGAGTCTAGTTGAGAAGAAATATACCACAACTGAGAAAGAAGCCCTTGCTGTGGTTTACCTTTGCAAGAAGTTCTGGCACTATCTGCTAGGATACAAGATCAATTTCCATACGGATCATGATTCACTAAAGTATCTAGTAAATAAACTGGATCTATTTGGTAGGGTTGCTAGATGGATACTATTGTTACACGAGTTCAACTACAAGGTGGTGGCAAAGACTAGCAAGTCAAACGCCAATGTTGATTTCCTGTCCAACCAAAGAGGACCAGAAGCAGTGGTAGGGATTTTAGACTACTTTCCGGATGAATTTCCAGAAGAGGAACTGGAGGATTTGGAATCCAAAATCGCAACTATACCAGAGGCGGTGGTATATCACATTAGAACAGATGCGGCTTTGGAGTTTTAGGATATCATTGACTACTTGACGGAGCATCGATATCCAAATGGATACTCAATAGAGGAAAAGATCTTGTTTTATCACAAGGTAGCACCTTGTTCTTTGATCCACGGGGACATTGTTCAAGATGGGGGCAGATGATCAGCTGAGGAGATGTTTGGAAAAGAAGGAGCGAAAGCAAGTAATGTGTGCACTCCATTTTGGATCCTCAGGTAGACATTTTGCAGCCATTACAATTGTAAACCGGATCCAGACATCCGGATGTTGGTGGCCTTCTATGATCCGGGATGTAAAGACTTTTGTGGGCAGTTGTGATCAATGCCAGAGGACGGGAGCACCATCCTTCAACAATCATTGGCTACTTACACCCATAATTCCCCTTGCTCCATTTGAGAAGTGGGGAATTGATTTCATTGGGCCAATCAATTTGGCCAGTTCCAAGAAGAAGAAATACATCATTTTGGCGACAGATAATGCTACCAAATGGGTTGAGGCAAAGGCAACCAAAAAGAACGACAATTATACAACATCCTCTTTCCTGTTTGAAGAGATAATGATGCATTTTGGACATCCTTTGGAGCTGGTTAGTGATAGAGGAACTCATTTCCTCAATGATGTTATAGAAGACATCACCAAGATATATCTGATCAAACACAAGAAGACAACTCCATACAATCCAAAGGCGAATGGGCTAACTGAGAGAGCAAATGGGATCGTTGGGAAGAGTTTGAACAAGATGGTATCCGCACACAAGACGGATTGGGATCGGAAGCTGGCATCCGCAGTCCACACTTACAACACTTTAGATAAGACTACCACTAGGAAGTCCCTTCTTTTTTGTTTTTGGACAGATAGCATTGCATAATATAGAGATGGAGATTGAGACCCTGCAAGTTATGGCATCCAGAAGGGGAGACCAAGTTCCAGAGTTGAAGTTCCGGTTATTGGCAATTGAGTATCTGGAGGAAGCTTGCAGTGACGCTCTTGAGCAAACAATAGTTGTCCAATACAGAAGAAAGGAGGCCTTTGATGCAAGATTGCCAAAAGATCATGGAGTATTGGAAGGAAGATTGGTGTTGCTGTATGACAACCATCATGAAGAGTTTCCAGGGAAATTGTATACAAGGTGGATGGGACTATATCGGGTAAGTCCAATCTTTCCAAATGGCTCACTCTAGCTTGAGGATCTTCAGGGGGATTGGCTTGGTACTCGGACCAATGGATCCAAGATCAAACATTACCACTTAAGAGAATTCTCTAACTTGGATTCAGATTCGGATGCGGATAATCCAAGTTAGACTTAAGACTTTTTACTTCAGTGTCGGCAGAGACGCTCACATTTGAAAATGGGATGATGTAGGAGCGCGGAAAGTATGATAAGCCTTGATTAGTGAGGAAAGTAGAGAAAGGAGTTAATAGAGGTACTTTTTTTTGGTTTATCCATGGTTAAACTGAAAATCTTACCACAATTAACGTTTCCTTCTAGGAAAATAATGGTAGATAGATAATTATATTAAGAACAATAGTTAATGTGTCCTGTTCTTACTAAAAACCAGAACCAGATTGAGATCTGAGATCGTTCCAAATACCGGGGCTGGGTTTCAAAATATATAGGGAGGTATCCTTGGGGAGTGACCATTTGGAAGAGGACAAGTCGCCCAGTTAGTCAACAAAGAAGGATAGCGGATCCGGATCCGAGTTAGAGTCCCAACTTGACTTGAAAGAGGAAGAGGAATCTGACCTGGACGCAATTTCTCCGTCCAGCTTCAAGGGGAAGACTTCAGTTAAGGTTAAGACAGCTAAGCCTTCAGCTAGCAGGAAGTAGCCACCAAGGAAGGGCGTCTTCAAAGCCAAGGAACCTTCTCCAAAGAAAGGTAGAAAGTAGAAGTAGAAGTGGAAGTTCTTAGGATAAACCTAAGAATAGTAGGTGGAAATTACAAAAAAGTAAAGTAGAGTTCAGTTCAGTAAATTATAGGAAAATAAAAGATATGTTTAGTTCAGTTAAATGAAGGAAAGTTAAAGTTTTTGAGAGTTAGAAGCTAGTTGACAGCTGCTTTTTGAGTTGCATGCACCTAGACGTGAGTTTCCAAGATTTTAGGATCTGGAGATCCACATTTTGTTGATCGGCTATTAGAGCGGAAGTTAGCTAGAAAGGATAAGAAATGACACCTGTCATCTCCTTGTCCTCTAATTTTGTTCCTTGGGCCTTTTAGGATTCCTTGGGATTATTATTCAGGGCTTAGAAGTTAGTTTCAACTCTGGGCATTTTTACACTCTTGTTTTCCCATTCATTTTTTGCAAAGAAAGCTTAGATTTCAACTCCATGAGTCCTAGTCTAAAAAGTCTTGGTCTTGTGTTGAGGGGTTAGGCGGTGCTTTGACCATTGCTAGTTCAGGTAGTTTGGTAGTGGAAACTTGAAAAGAAGAGTAGTCCCCGGATTCTGTCTGGATTTGCATCTAAGAGTATTGAGGATTGGTTCTGTAAACTTTGTGTACTAGGAGGAAATTCCATCTGCTGATGTTTCTTAGGAGTCTTTTGAGCGAGATAGCCATTTCTAGGTTAGGTGAGTCCTTAAGAGGAAGGGCAAACGCTAGCTAACGTTTGAGAGGTCTTGCTGTAACCGGAAGAGAGGAACTAGAAGGTAGGAGGAATCTCCTAGTTAGCGAGGTACCACATTCCACTCTTTGGATTGCATTCGGATAAGTCTGTCATTGTAGTAACGTGGGGATTGTAGGGTTTTTTTCAGTAAGTTGCTGGCGCGGATTAGTTTCCGGGTTAGTTGTGAGGAAGAACTTGCATCCCATTTTTTTTTGGCTGTTTGTTGTTTTCTTTTTAGTGAAGTCTTCAATCACTTTAATCATCAAGAGGGTAGGATTTACATGTCCTTCTTTAATCTAAGAGCGGCCCCCTCCGTATACGAGGTTAAACTTCTACTATCTATTATTAAGGTTACAGGGTACGGATCCGGATTCGGAACAGGATTATAACACTCCTTCCGGTTCCACATCCGCACCACTGGCTAATAAGTTGTTGATCTAGATAGGGAGAGGCACAAGATAATGACACTTCTCCATGTCTGGTGAAGTGGTATGAAATTGTATGAGTTGATTGAGAGAATATTTTAGAAGTACTAGAGTCTAAGAGGCAGTTTCTGGGTTTCAGTTTCGGTTTCTGTTGTCTTGGTTGGGATTTACTAATCCTATTCCGGATATATTGAGGATACTACAATTAAAGTCTTGTGGGAACGATAATTGAGTCATCTTTGGTGTTTTATCGGTTAAAACGCCTAAAGGTAGGAATTACGCTTCCTTGTGCTACAACACTAGCGGTAGTCCACGACCTTTGGCTCCATACCAAATGAAATCCCTTGATGAGATCAAGAAAGGTTTGTCTGGTTTTAGTGCAATTTGGGACGATATGGCGGATGTTGACCACTCTGGAGAGTTCAAGTGGAAGAATGAGTCAGTAATTACCTATTGGAAAGGTGTCAGAGGTGCTCTTGATGCACCTCTTGTGACAAACAGGACATTGAAGGATGAATTTTGGCCAACTTCTGAAATTGCTAATGAAGTAGCGGACACAATGGAGGTAGATGGGACAGTGCGTGAAGAGTTTGCAGAAGATGCACTCTTTGTTGTACGGAGGAAAGACCGCCCACAACAATTGTTTTGTATTAATCGTGACGTGTTTGCCGATTATTTTGTCGTGGTGCATCCCACTGGTAAAGATCCAAAGCCATTTTGGCTTGCCTGGGCACTCACAAATCCAAATCCAGATCAAGGCATGTTAAATTGATCTGAACTCAATATTGGACGCCTGCTTCAAATTTTCACATCAATTTGGATACATATGCTGGATGGGATACAAATGCAGGGATTGTGTAGCACGAGGATACTCCAATTCACCCGTGCTGGGTAAAAACAGGGTGTATCATGACAGCTTTCAAGCCACGTGGGAAAAAGGGAGTTGATGGTCAACCTGATGTTACAAAGGTTATAATTCCCAAGGCGCAGATCAACATCATCAAATTATTAGTGGCGGCTCTTCCATTTGATTCCAATGATGATACATCCTTAGCAGAATAGCAGGAATAGTTCCTTGTTAATTTCATTAACTATTAGTTTTGTGATTCAAGTAGTTTGAATGCGCTTCTGCATTTAAATATCATTAGATGTCTGCAAAACTAGTTTATGTTGTGTCTTTTCTATGATCATATTCTTGCCTTGTAACATTGTCAATTTCTATTATTAGAATATTTTTTCCCTTAATATTGCACTCCGTGTATTGTATTTTCATTTTGTATTCAAATTTTTGTTGGTTCTAAAGTATGTTATGTAAAAAAAGTTTGGTATCACAAGTGTATGTATTGTTCATTTAGCACAAGCAAGTCTCAATTTGGAAAAATGATGCACTTCACAATGTATTGGTCTATTATACTTCTATGTTTATAAAGAAAAAAAATTCCAAATGTTCATTGCGGTTTTTCACGCTTTCTTTTAGTATTGGCAAAATATATAAAAGAGTATTTTGGCATTGTCGTGTCTCAATTTATTGAAGAGTCTCAAATGAATGAATATTAATTTTATTCTAAATATAGAATGTATTAAAATGAGACTACAACTTGTCTCATTTTAACAAATAAGGCCTTTTCCTTGGATTTCGGACTTGTATCCACTCCACTTGTTCCGGATTGCTCTTCCAGCAGTTTAAAAGCACAGTGCACTAGTCCTCTTTTACAAATCAGAACTTTTACACAAATGCATCCTATCGATCAGATCCAGTTGCTTCAAATCTGAACTCCTCTACACTTGTCTTCCTCACACCTCAACACCCTTATGAACAATCCAACATATTCATGCACATAGCCGGAATCAAAAAGTCTACCAAGTCTTAGATTAAAGAAAGCAGAAAAACATAAAGAAATCAGAAAAACATAAACAAATGCACTCAAGATGGGCTAGGATGGAATGAGAGGGCAACAAACCTGCCCTACCTTTAAAAACCCAAACAAAAAGCCAAAAATCAAAAAGGGCACCTCCAAAATCAGGGTGACAATACACACTAACTTCCGAGATATTTGGAAAATCTCAAGCTGGTGGCCTCCTAGAAATCCGGAACCAGGTCCCACCTCCAAAAAACCTGAGGCGGAATGAAATTCAAAAATCACACAAAAACTAACATACTTACTAACTACTTTTTTCTAGGCTTCTTTGTGTTGCTTTTTAACCTGACTGCTGATGACTTCATTGGTGTTGTCTTGGGCTGCGCCCAAGTTTGAATATGGCGCCCTTATGGTGGTATCGCATCATCTTCCGAATCTGGTCCAGTCTCGCATTCTTCGTCATCCGAGAGCAGCACTTCTGGTATCGTCTCCTTAGTCGGCAAAGCTTGCTCCATGTGCTCAAAGCCTGTCGGATGGGTCCGGGTCGGATTTGGAATAACATTTGTACGGCCACTCAGCTCACGATGAACTGACTTTGGTGTCACGAATAGGGCGATTCCACTTAGCCGGGCCTGCGAGGTCTTGACTGGGAAGATGATGATCTTTGTTGCTGGACCGGAAATTCCTGCCTATACCGGAGTCGATGCTTCCTTTCGCACCGGAATCAACACCACCATCGAGACCAGAACTGATGATCCACCCTTAGAGGAGGCATCACTTAATTGTTCAACATCATCCTCTCGCCCCTAGAGGGAGTCTGATCCGGTCTACCAAGCTTGGCAGGAGTTTGTATGTAGTTCTAGACATCCAGGTCATCTAAGGCCTTACTCAAATCAAGATGCCCTAGCAAGTGTCGCATCTTCTTCAATACCTTCTCCATGCTTGTTTGGAAGTCCACAACTACTTTCAATACTTTTGTTCCAAAAATATGGCTTTCACTTGTCAATTTGTTGGTGAAGAGGTTGGCTCTAACCACTTGGTCCGTTGGTGGTGCAACCAAAGCCAACAAATTCCGAATAAGTTGGAAGGCCTCGGACTCCTTTGTTCTTTCTATGTCCAGCTCCCCTTCCAACTGGAATACTTGTGCTCGGAGATTGGTCCAATCCTGCTCCAAGTTCCGGATCCGCAGTTCCTTCTCTTGCAGCGCCTTTAGATCCGATTTTTGCTGGATTGCGTCTACCACTGTTTCGATAAGTCCACTCCCAACTCCAACATGACAATGACAATGTGATCCGATATCTTGTTGTGGACCTCCCGACAGGATTTGATCCAATTTCATCCGGTTGCCTAGAATCTCTTCACTTCCTTGGTTTTCGGAGGATCATTGGGTTTGCTTTCTTTCGGATCCACCTGCTTGCCTTGTGCAGTCAAATTTGTCAACTTCTGTCTCTTTGTCTGCTTATACACAAGTGGTTCCTCTTATTCTTCTTCTTTGGATTCCATCTAAGTCTGCTAATTCGGTTGGACTTCATCCGTAAAGTTGTACTTCAAAATTCATTCTCTGTGGGAGTACTCCTATAACTCTACAACAATCAAAACCTCCCTCTGGTGGTAGAGATGAAACAAATACGAACTGAGCAGGCTAGACTTACCCTTGGTGGCACGCGTAACTAGCTTAGAAACTACATTGGAGGTGAGTTTCTCCCTGTTCACATGTCTACCCTCCATCGCTCCGAAAATGGTACTAGCCATTGTGATCGTAACCCAGGTTGACTTTTCCGGATACATGACCGGAATCAA
The DNA here is from genome assembly GCA_963969595.1 of Neckera pumila. Taxonomy (NCBI): domain Eukaryota; kingdom Viridiplantae; phylum Streptophyta; class Bryopsida; order Hypnales; family Neckeraceae; genus Neckera; species Neckera pumila. The sequence goes on from OZ018418.1 coordinate 8,559,069, forward strand.
AATATTCCAGCATCCTCCTATGCTTCTCATCCCTACAGTCATTAATACTGTACCCTTCCTTGGCATGCACCGGACTCCGGAATCTACTTGCCCCGTTCTTATCCGTACAGGAGGCTAACCTTAATCCAGCCTTCCGGAACGAGTACACCTCCGTCCACATATCCTCTGTCTAGGTACTGGGTCGACCTCTCACGGTCAACTAACACTGATTTGAAACTCTGTCTACAAGTTCCGCAATCATCTCGTCACTCTTCAGGCTCCAGGGCCAATATAGCAATCCGGCGCACCCGATTACCTCCAAGTCCTCTTCTAACAATTTCCGTGCATCCAAGTCGGAAGGGATTGCCGGATAGAACATCCGGGCTAGTCTTGCCATGGCTCACTAACCCAACTAATTCAAGGCAATCGGCATCGACCTCAGTATTCTCTCCCTAACACGGTTCTAACTCACCACACTTTCACTTACTAAGCGCACGCAAGAAGTTTGCAAGGAAAGAGAGATATGAATGAGGGGAGAGGGCGCTTAAGTACTCAATAATCGACTAATAGTCCCCAAGGTGAATGGATAGGAGACCTTTCCCGTAACGGTACCCTAGGTTTTCTAGGTCAGAAGTCTAGGTCGTAGGTCTCCTGGACCCGGACTTCTGTCTTTCGGGTTCCGTCATTCACCCGATAACTTATCAAGTTTTAGTAGTTTTAGCAATCCAGGTCCTAACTAGTCCCAATGTATTTATAGTTGGCCCGGATTCCCATGTACTAACAACAAAATTCAAAAATTTTAGACTACCCTAACCTATTTCTAATCTGTTTCCTATATATTTGGGATTTCTATATTTCCACAGCAAGTCACCTGAAATTAAGGTCAGTAGCAGTGCAAAGAAGGCGCGGAAGCAAAAGTAGTTAGTTATTATGTTTTCAGTTTGGATTTGGATTTTGGTTCCAGAACGGATGTTTTGTATGTGGGACCCGATTTCGGATTTCTAGGGGCCACTAGTCTCGGATTTTTTGATTATTTTGGAGGTTTGTTGTGTAGTCACCCTAGCTTTAAGGTGGCCTTTTTGCTTTTGGTTTTGGTTTTTAAAGGGTGGATAGCTCTGGTGTCCCTTTATTCAATCCAATTCCATTTTCAATGTTATTTCATTCCTTTCTTTAATTTGAGCCACTAGGTGGATAGTTTGGCTCCAACATTGTGCAAAGTGTTTGTTTATTTTAATATTGAGGTGTAAGAGAGGGTGGGTGAGGAGGAATCCGAATTGTAGGCTACAGGGCCAAATGGAGAGGGTACATTTGTGACGGAGTTTAGGCCAGTGAATGAGGACTTGAGCGTGGTATCTTTAAATTACTAGAACAGTAATTTGGTCAGGAGTGGTGTGGATGTGGGTCCTGGATCAAGCAAGGTTCCGTGCAAGAACAAGCAACCGCCAGAGGAAAATCCCTATTTGCCGGAAGGTCTGTCAACCCTAGCATCAATCTAGCAACTAGGAAACTATCTCCTTGTCGGTTTCAGATGTCTTAATTTGAGGAAGATTGGGCTCAGCTTTGAGTGACCTGCTTTCTGGATAGGCCATCCGAGAAGTTGTGAGGGTGTTAAGTCCTTTCCTCTGGTACAATACGTGCAACTGTTGTTTTGTTTATTTGTTTAAAAGAGTTTGAAGAGTGAGAGGATTATGAGTGGTGAAGTCCCTATCCCTCTAAAAAACCAGTAGTGGACCCTCTGAGGGTAAAAAAGAGGAATAGAAAACCAGAACTTTGAAGAGATGGAACCAAAATCCATGTGAGATCGGATCCGGATTGAATTCCAAATAATGTCCATAACTGGAAGAGAGTAAGAAAAAGGACAGATTGCTTGAGTGTTTGGAAAAGTGAAAGAGAATCCAAATACCTTAGCTTGAAACAACATACCCAAATCCTGTGGGACAATATTTTGAGTCATTTTACAATGTTTTAGTGTTGTAAGGATACTTACGCCTATATTGTGACGCAACAGTTAGATTGGAAAAAAGATCATGTCCCATCTTTGCTCATAACAAACCAGATCCTCATAATCTAGAAGACATCACTCCTTAGGATGAAGCAGAATTCTTTCCGTATTGTGGTCCTACTAAGGATAGACCAAAGATGAGCTTCAATCCATATTGAGATGTATTGCTTGGGGACTTTGTTCTTTATTGACCCTATGATAGTAGTTCAAGGTGGAATCATGGATGCCAATGAGAGCCAAGAGGGAAGGCAAGGGCATCGTTGCAAGGGAGTGTTGGATCTGTAGATGGCAAAAAAAACAGTGCCTTCCACAGATAGTTCACATAAACACTGTCTTATTCTTCCATCAAATGCCTTCTCATGCAAAGAGAGGACCTTCAGCTACTAATGCTTCAGTTACTGCAGCTTTGGAAAACTTGGAAGCTGCTGGCACCATAGTCGACCAAGATTTGATGACACGGAGAAGATTAAGCCGGCAAGTACATCGTGGTTGTTGTCCGCCAACCAATACATTACTTGTATGTTTGTTGACCGCCAATTCTTTACTTATTTATTGGCTACCAGCCAATACATTACATGAGTACCAGCTACCACGACTACCAGAAAATGCATTGGTTTATAATATCAATACATTTGTTGTGCCTTTTTGGATTTAGAAGGTAGGGCTAGGGTTTTTTAGGGTTTTCAGGTTTAGGATTTAGAATTAAATTGTAACTTCCACTGTTGGAGAATGTGGCAAGCTGTCACAACTTTTGTATTATGCAACTGGATTTGAAATTATTGCTTGCGAGATCACTTTTTGAAATATATGGTTTGATTCCAACAACAATTTGCTAAATATGTTGGCTAGCCGCTAATACTTTACTATCATTTTGCTATTTTTTGGCTTTGGAAGGGGTCACCAAATACCTGGTTCTGGACATAATTGGTAGAAGAGTCCAGAATTAATTAAATTGGGGTTAAGGGGTTTTAGCATGTTTTAATTAGGTTCAAGGCCTAGGATCAAATTAGACCATTAGAAGAAAATTCAAGTTAGTTTTGAATTTAGGAACCTATGGTAGAAACCTAGAAGATTTCAAAAATATAAAATAAATAGAAACCAAAATTAAAATGAGTAAGATATAGATGGATGAAGTTTAGGATATAGGCTAGATAAAAACCACCTAAAATCATCCAAACAAAACAAGATTAATATATTCTAGTGAAAGTAAGTTGGAATCCAGAAATGAAGGTATGTTAGTTTTGAATTGTAAATCAATAGTAAAGAGTGGATGAAATTTGAATTATCAATTAGTGGTCAAATTTCATCCATCAATAACTTTCATTAGAATAGTCCAAACTAGAAGTATTTTATTGTTTTGCAAAGTCAAAATCAAAATTTTTAAGAAAATAATATAAAATATCTAAAAATAATAATTGACCAAAAGTAGTTTAGTCCTTCAAAGTAATCAAGGATTAGCAAAGCAAAGTAGGTTAAAGTTTACAAAGTAAGAACTTAGATTTAGATTTGAATAGAAAGAACTTAGAGAAGTCTATAACTAGTTCAAACTTAAAAAACACTCAAAAATTCAAAAGATAATGAAGGATGAAGTTTAGATTAGAAAATGGATGAAGGCAATTGAAAATCATTCATTCGAGTCCAAAACTAAAATTTAGCTAGAAGTTAGTAATCTAAGGCTAAGTCTCAAATTTTCAAGTCATTTGAAATAAAAAAATTGTCCAAAAGAATGGATGAAGTTTAAATAGCTTCATAAAGGCTAAACTTCATTTGTCTCTATCTTTTGCTAAGAAGATCAAATTACTTCATATTTTAGGTTTCTAGACTTTTTGAATGGATGTGGTGACAATCTAAATTTCTTAACTTGAAGTTGTAGAGAATTTATATCAAGTTTATTTTCAAGTTAGTTTGAACGGGTTAGGTTAATCCTTGCAATTTAGGTTGGTTTTCTTGTTTTTTTTGCAAGTTTATGAATTCTTAGGCATTAGAAAAGACTTATAGCTTGGAAGTCACAATAAATCAATGTTTAGGCACCGACTTAGTATAGAACATTATACAAAAATCAGAATCTGGTTGTGTATGTCTAATTACCAAGGATGAATAATTAAATGCCCGCAAGCTTGTCTCTCAAAGAAAAAAGGTTCAACTATAGATGAAAAGAAGAAGAAGTCAATAGGAATATAGAGGTTGATGAAGATTTGGTAGTTGTGGCAATTGGAATGATCCACAAAGGGACAAATTTTGCTCAGGTTAACCCTTTGACCTTATAATTTTGATTAGGTCCATGAAGTTTGGAGTCAAGGATGTATTGTGCAGTTGGTTGCAATATGTCTTCTTCTAGTTGTGGACTCTCCTTCGTATTCATGCTGCTTGATAGGATGGCATGGCCATTCCGTAATTGCGTAGTGCTGATGGCAAAATTGTCTGTGGCTGCAATCCGTATAGTCTACTGTAGCATAGTGATGAGTGTACAGTTTTGTCGGCTATAAATGAAAGCAAAATTTTGTGGATGTACTATATTATCTTTTTAATTAAAATATACAAGATTCAATATAAAATGGGCAATGGTCCAATTGTATTGCACATTCAATGATTTCTTACTCAGCTCAAAAAACATAAAAGCGTTCACCATCCATAAGTTGCCAATGAAAGCACTTTGTAACAAGAGACCACAATCAATTGATGGGGTTCAATGCTTCTTCCTACCATTTGGCTCTTCTACTTTTGTATTCAAGCAAGTAATTCTATTTCTCTGTTGTTTTACTTTGATTAGGTAGAATAGGAGGATGGAAGAGAGATTGTGTTGAGAAATGTATCGCATCATTATAAGAAACCCATGTTTCAAGTGACAAGCCTTGATTTTTCCTGACGGATTTTAGTGGACATCCAATGCAACAAACTTGTGTTTTTATGTCAACACTGATGTTACGCTAGACATTTTTGTTGACAAAATTCATGAAATTGCTGCATTGGATGTCCACTAAAATTTGTCAAGAAAAGTCAGGGCTTGTCACCTAAAATGCAGGATTCTTATAGTGCATGTAGTGTCACAACCGCGAATGAAGTGGATGAACATTGTCTCCTAAGACAATGTTTTGTGCCACAGATATCCTATAATCGTTGGACCTAAGGCGGTATAATTCACTTAGCAAAATGTAGGCAAATTCCTCCAAGAGGTTTTGGAGATTGCAAACATGATTGTAGTGTGGACATCAATATTCAAGTTCAATACTAAGCCAATCGCAAATGTGGCTAGCACGTGACTGTAGAGTAGTGAGCGAGGAGCAAGGAGTAGGGAATGTTGAGTGAGGAGCATGGAATATTGAGCATGGAGCATACATTTTGAGTGCAAAGTTAAAAATTTGTTTGGAAGTGGATGAAAAATATGGATGGGATTGGATGGAAAAATTGGATAGAAGTGGATGAAAAAATCCGGATAGAAGTGGTTGAAAAAAATGGATGAAAGTGGATAAAAAAAGTATATGAAGATAGGTTGATAAATGGATGAAGGTAGGTTAATAAACATATGGAAGTAATGAAAAAAGTGGATGAATGTTGATGGAGAAGTAGATGAATTTTGATGGAGAAGTGGATGACTATGGATTAGAAAAATATATAAATATAGATGATAAAACAGAATTAAAAGGGATGGAAAACTTAGATGCCAATACAAATAAAGACTAAAAATATACAAGAAGCTCCATTACATTCAGGGTTTGAGACTTCTATAATGTAGGGATTATAACCATGTGGGTGTTTAATTACCTACCCTTGATAATTGGACATCTAAATGGTTCAGTTTAATGTCCAATCTGTATCCTCAATTTTGATTAATATTTTGTCAATTTTCTATCAATTTGGACATTCTTTTGACAAAATTCTATTCGTTTAGACATTTTAGTCATTTAGGACTTGTCAATTTGGACACTATTTTCTTGTATTGTCCAAAGATAATAACTTGTAAGTAGAGTCAAAAAAGTTTCTAAACCCCCAACGACTTCATGTGTGACATCAGGATGTTCCTTAGTAAAAATAGCCTTTAATAAGAGCTGTATCACTGCAACCCATTGTCCTTGTATTCAATTGCCTCTACTTGCATGGGGAAAGTAGAAAAGGTTTTACAATTTTTTTTATCCAAATACTAGAAGAAAATTGCGTTGTCTTCCATGTAATTTATGTTTGTTTTCTTGTTAGAAGAGCAATTTTAGAGGGATTACCATCCGACTTCACATTCTGCGTTCCGAGTCCTGTTAAAGAAAATAGTTTATGTGCTGTCATACTTTGCCATTTGCTTTTTTGTTTTACTGTTTTCTTTTCTTGTTACAAAGAACTAAGACCCTGTTTGTTTGAACGAGAAATATCCAACATGCCCCAAAAATGATGCATTATCCTGTTCAAGTCTATGTGGAAGACGACGTGGACCAATTCATCAGTTTCATTTTAAGAGTTTCGGCTTAGAACATGTCCACGTACTGCTTTCATTTGAGAAGGCCCTCTGCCGATCATGTTAGTGGAAAAATTCAAAAATGATCTGCGGAAGAGTATGCCCTAATTTCCAATTGGTTCTTTGAACCTTATTTTTTACCATTGCCTGGTCCTTTTTGTGAATATAATGTACCTCCTTTATACAGGACCATAGTCGTGCAATCATTAGGTTTCAAAGTATTCATCAAAATGTGTTCATTCAGTTCTACACTTCAATGTCCAATCTGTATCCTTGAGGAATTCCTTTTGTGATTTTCCATTAGACGCTTCAAGAAGCTGAAGACCTTCTATTCATATATATATTCTTATACTTCAGTGCTTGTGGTTTTTCTCCTGAGATCTCCATAGGTGCCTTGTAGGAATCCATCATGACTGTTTCCTGCAGCGCTTCCTTCATTTCCCTTTCACATGCTAGTAGTTGAATTCCTACCTTCACTTTCTTCCCAGTTAATAGCTCTAAACGCGCATATACACTAGTGGATAACACTTTTGTTTTTGTACATTGGCATACAACATGGACTTTGTTCAATTCTTATTTCTTTAATTGCTTCATATTTCCTTAATCCAATAACGAGTTACAATCATGAAGTGCAGTTGCTCCTCCTCTAATGAAACGTACGCTGTACTACGCTGTACTATGCTGTACTATGCTGTACTATATATACGTGCTTCGCTCTAGAAACAAGTTACCTGGTTTTCTATCCATGTGTGCTTCTCCTCCTACAGAAATGCTCTATTTCACTACATTCCAACATGCCCAAAACTACCATGTTCACAAAGTTGATGTTGACAACAACAATTGCAAATGTCTGTCAACCATACTTTTCTTCCTTCCTTTTGCACTCACACATTCTCGCAGTGCAGACTACCTTCTGAATAGCCATGAGGCACTAATATGCTATTGTTCCAAATTTTTCTCCACACTCCACTCACATGTTCTTCTGCAGCACATGTCCCTAAATTACTCACTCTGACTACATCATCACAAAATGAATGGTCAATTCTTAGACTACATTATTGTCCTCTCTAATATGATACTGTAATTCTCAGCGGACCATGTACAAAGAAACATACTGGTCAACACAAAATCAAAGAATGCACCTTTCCCTTGAAGTACCAACTAAACATACAATACCATTATTTCATCCCACTCACCTCCTGTGCACATTTCAGTCAAATGGATGACATATCTAACGCTAGCTTTAATGAATTTGAAGACCGTGGAAGTCTGCATCTCTACTTGCTGTAAGAATAGTAAGGTCAGCCCTCTCCAAATTTCCTTTTGCACGACGACCCTTCACTTCAGTTCCACAAACCACCTTCCAATCCCCTCCATTATTTCTTGTCCTCTCCACATTGTTTGAAAAAAATACCTGCTGGCATAGTGTTAGGAAGGCAAATGACATAGGTCCATTCAGTGCATGCTTGCCATTTGTCAAATTTTTTGTATCTAGCCAACAAACTCATGGCTTTCCCATCCACATTCTATACGATTCCTTGTACCCTTCATCCATAACAACGTGGATGCAGCGAGTCCATTGTCGCAAGTCACTTTTTCCTCCTCCGCGCTCCTTACTCGCAAATGCATCCCATGAGCATACACAACTCTATAAGAGGTGGCTATTCTCTCAGGCAATTTTGATGCCTCAATCACATCTTCAAAAGGTTGGTTCAATCCTTTGTAAACTCTCTCAATTTTGAGAGACAGACACTCTGAAAATTCTAGCAAACTCTCACAATTAAGAGGATATGTTAACGTCTGAGTCCTTCCATAGTGCTCCAAATAATTGTTAGCATAATGTTCCCTTCGACTTGCACGCTCCTTAACTGTAGTGTCGTATGCGCAATCTAGGCGTAAGTAGCTTTAGCCACAATGTTGTGCTAAAATGACACGAGTTATCGTCCCAGGGAATTCCAGATGTTATTGCAAACTAAGGCTATCCGGATCTCTTCCGAAACACACCCAAGCAATCCGTCTCAATGATTCACTCTCTTTCGGTTACTACAACTTTCTGGAATCCAATCCAAAATCTTTCCTCACTACTTTCCGGAATCCAATCCGGAATCCTTCCTTACTACTTTCCGGAATCCAATCCGGAATCCTTCCTTACTACTTTCCGGAATCCAATCCGGAATCCTTCCTTGTCCAGATTCTAGTTTTGTCTAGTCACACTCTGGTTTTCTGTACCCCTGTTTTACCGTCAGGGGGTCCACTGTTGGTCTTTTAGAGGGGTAGGGACTCACCACTTGTAGTTCAAACACTCTCTCCACTAATATTTTAAACAAACACACACAATCTAAACAGAGTTTGTAATAGAGAAAGAGAGGGTAGCAATTCTCACAACTTTCTGGATGGCCAATCCGGAAAGTAGGTCACTTAGAACCACGTCCTATTTCCTTCACTACAACAGCAGATCAAGACTTCCGGAATCGACAGAGACGCGTATGTTCTAGAATCTAGACTGATCCGATAGTTGGCAAGCCTTCCGAGAGAGCGGCGACTTCCTTTTGGCGGGTGCTTACCTCCGCACGGGTTGATAGCCGGACTCGCTTCCACTCCACTCTTTTCGGATTACTATTCCAGTAGTTTAAAGGCACAGTGCACTAATCCTCTTTCACAAATCTAGAACTTTCACACAAATGCTCACTATCAATCAGACCCAGTCGCCTAAGATCCGGATTCCTCCTCACCCCTGCACACTTGCACTTACACACCATCACACAAGTGACCATAGACGCGATACACAAGAGAATGATCCTAAGGTGATCTCCTAAATGCTTAGATTGAATGACAAAGGAAGGGGAATGAGAGGCCAACAAGCCAGCCTGCCCTTAAATACAAAGCAAGGCGACCTAAAAGTCACCAGAAAACTAAGGCAACGGCCCAATTAACCGTTCCAAGAAAGCCGTTCAGATCCTAAAAGTCCAGAACTCGGCTACTCCTTAAAATTCCGGAAATCCCTAAAATTCCGGAACTTCCTAAATTTTCGGAATCTGGTCCGTAAATCCCTTCAATCCGGAATTCTCCGGATTCCGACTGGCGCTTACGTCTGGTTCCAAAAACTTAGTTACGATTTTAGCCTATCCAAAAATTGCTTAATCTATAAGCAATTTGCTTAATCTATCTTAACTTTTGTTTCTACTTTCCTATTCCTATGTGTAAAGTCAAAAGAAATTATACTACTTTAATACTATTCTATTCTACTTTCTCTATTTTGAGTTTTGCATACCCTGACATGCAGCTGTGTATTTCCTATTCCATAGCAAGTGCACATTTCATCATTTCAGTGCTTCCGGGGTTGACATAAACATGAAGCATCTAGATTGACATAACTTTCACAACTTTGAATAGCAATGACTTGCTAGATAAGTGCATGAATTCCTCACACTCTGCTACTTTGCAATTACAACTATATGGTACACTCTTGAACAACACCACGGACCACTTCCAACATCGACCTGTGCTTGCACATTCTCTTTTCCCTCCACAATAGCAAACTCGCTTCTACAATGAAATAAGAACTTACAGTCCTCTCCTAACAGTGTCCTTCATTGCAGAAAACAACTATTCATACATATGAGCACTTACTCTCTCCATGGCTCAAGGTCCATTGAGTTCGATAAGACAAAACTATGGGCCCACTCCAAGAACTTTTCCAACATTGGACGTGTCCAAACACTGTCTTGTACTACTTCATTGTTCATGTGTTGTTCCTCTTTATTATCCCAAATGCGATGACTTGTTCCTTGAAAACGTTGCAGGTATTCTCTGCAATACCCTAACGTTTCGGACATGGCATACCCCTCTGCCATGCTTGCTTCTGGTTGGGTATACGTTCTCATATAATCCTTCAAAGTTTTCATATACCTCTCAATGGGATACATCCATCTACAATGGACTAGTCTATATATGTATAACTCCTCCAAGAGATGAATCATCAAGTGTGACATGATGTCCATGAATGTCGGGGGAAACACCTTCTCCAACAAACACAACGCATCCGCAGCATCATTCATATCTGCATCCCTTTCACTAATTTTTATTTCTCTTTTGCATAGTCTTTGAAACACCCTGCTCACGTTCAAAACAGCTAGTCAAACTTCTTCACTTAAAAAATTCTGCAGCACTAATGGCAATACCTGCAAACATGATCGCCTTCCAATTCAAACATCGAATAAAAACAAATTAGTGATAGTACCTGTCGCAAATAGAATTTTTGGTTTTCCCTTGCTTACCTACAAGTTGGAACAAAAACGAGTAATTAGAATCCGGATCCTGCTAGGAGGTAGAAGAAGACTGAAGATAGACAAAGCTAATGCAGTATAGGGTAAACTGGATCTGATCCGGTTAGAGTATTAGTACTCAAGAGCGGAATCATATCCGGAACTTATCTCGGATCGGATTAGGGTTGAACCGGATTGCTATGGACCGGACCGAAAAAGGTTATGATGACCAGTCAGGGATCCTAGGACTATATAAAGGCTGGTAGTCCCCATTTTTGCTCCTTTACTTTCCTTGAGTTTTGGAGCTGACCTTGAGCGCTTAAACACCTTCGTTTGTGCCAGAGCCTTTATGTGCATGGAAACTTAAGTGTGAGTGCGTGAGAGTGCATAAGCGGTTGAGGTTGTGTGGGCTGCAGGTTTTGTGTTGTCTTCCGGTTAGATCGGACAAGAGAAAGTGAGGAACGGGACGTGCGGCTAGGAGAGAGTGAGGTAGAGACCGGAAAGGATCCAGCTAGCCAATTTTATATCCATGCCTCAGCTTCGCAAGAGTAGACCGGGAGCGCCCAGTTCCTCCTCAGAGATTAAGCTCCAGAAAGCAGTTCCGGTCATACCTTTTGAGGAGCTAGCGAGAACTGAATTCATGGAGGACCTCAACGCAATGTGCTGTTTGGGGTTGATGGACAAACCCTAGGGGTTTAGAGAGGAGTGGATGGTAAGAGAGCTGAAGGACAAAATGTCGAATCAATTTGACAATATTGTCCGGGGGCGCCCAACCAAGTAGGAAGAAGAGAGGTGGAGAGAGGTCTACAACTTTTGGTTAGGGGATTCAAGCATGGCGGCACAGAGGGCTGAGTTCATCTATGATATGTTTCATGGAGAGCCAAGAAACAAGGACGGATATGCGGTCGCAGATTGCATAGACGACCGGCACCTCCGCCTTCTCCAGTTCCTGATTCCGATCATCCACCTGGAGAAGCCGACGAGGGTGACAATGACCTTCGGCAATATTGTTTTGGGGGCCTTGAGCGGAGAACGGAAGGTGAACTAGGCCCGGATCTTTTGCGATCTGGTGTCCCAACTTGTGACGAGAGTTGGAAAGAATAGGGCCACTCCTTTGAGTCCCTATTGTTTCCACCTCTACCAGCGCAACCAACTCCTCACTGACACAAAGGAGAAGACTTGGAACATTTAGGAATCCATCTTGAAGTATGGGGAGTCGGGTTTGGATGACAAACCGGAGGACGTATTCGGATCCGAACCCATGACAGAAGAAGAAGATGAGGAGGAGCACCTCAAGACAAAGAAGCGAATGAAGACAACATCTCCTCATAAGAGAGGAACCCCTCCTACCAACCGGTCTACTCCAGAACAGGGATCGGAAGTGGAGATGCCGGATGCCGAAGACTTGACTGATTTGTTCAATTAGTTGACCCCCATCCTCTGCGGAATACGAGCGGATTGGGAGATCAAGAGAAGGATCCTCGCTAGTATCGAAGAGCTGGTGGGTGCGCCGGGAGACAATAATCTATCGAGTAAGGTAGCTCTATACACCACTAATCCGAACGAGCACCGAAAGCAAGAGGCAGAGATTTGTCGGCTTTAGGAGGAAGTCAACACTTTGAAGGCAGAGATGGTTGCCTTCAAAGAAGATAAGACCGCCATACTAGAGATGGCGGACGCAATCCGGAAGGTGGTCAAAACGGTGAAGGCCACCCTCGAAGCTTCCGGATCCGCCGCTGTCAAGGCGGAGTTATTTGACAAGGGAGTACACGAGGAGAAGAAAGTATCCGATTCCCGAATAGTTCGGATCCTGATCGACTTTACCATTTGGGTGGAAGCAACAATAGTGGCGGCGCGATAAGCAGTCAACCGGATGGACATCAACAGACAGAAGCTGAACAAATCCACGTACTCCAGGGAGATCCAACTTTTGGACCTCTCGCTGCCGGATTTGTTTGCGGCAGAAGGATTAAATCTGAGGGAGCCTAAGGATCGGACTCCCAAGTCAAAGAAGAGTCAATGAAGGCTTGGGCCTGGACAAGCAATTCAGCTAGATTCATCACTAGGATCAGATCTTCCGGATCCTGCAGCCAGAGAGCGGAGCAGGAATTTGGTGGACGTCTTCAACCAGTTATCCGCGGAACCCAAGAGTCCTACACTGGGTGAGGGAGTTGCAGAGTAGGTAGGAATATATTTTGTGTAAGATAGTTTGGACCAGATTGGATGCTGATCTGGTCTGGCCGGTTAGGATGGATCCGGAAGTTCCGCGCGGATTTCCGAGGGCCTTTTTGCCTTTGTAAATCAATTGTATATAAGCCAGCCCCTACTTGGATGCTGGGAGTCATTTTGCCTAAATTTTGCTTGTACCTTCTATTGGCTTCTTGTTGTGTGTCTCTCTCGTGTGTGGCAGGGCTGTATGGTAAGGAGTTAGGAAGGCGCACGTTGGTTTGGGGGTGATTTCTCCCTTTGGTGTTCTTGTTTTGATCTTATGTGCAAGTGAGCGGGTTGTGAAAGAGTTGGGAGTGGATTTCAGTTCCTCAGCACATCTAAGGTTTAGGTTTTTGGGCGAGACAGCCGTTGTTAGGCTAGGCGGATAGAGAGGATTCCTTGGTCGAGCTAGAACTCTTAGGTGGGAAATCCGGTTGAGTGTGTGATCTCATGAGAGATCTTGTTGCCCTAGTTGGTAAACAGAAGAGCTTTAGTTGATGTTGGAATGGACGAGTACACTTGTAACCACTTGACTTTGTACAGATGGAACTTGGCGCTAAGGTCGTTGTAGTATAAGAGGACCGTACGGGGGGTCTTTGTGTGACCTGTGATCCAGAGAGTTCTCTAGATTGCTGTGAGGGATCAAACCGGATCTAGATTAGTGTAGGAGATTGGAAGATAGAAAAGTGGGTCTTTAGCCACTATAAGCCACGGAAGGAGTAGTGGGCCTGCCACTCTCAAAAGCAAGCGGCGAACCTTCTGATGGTGAAACAAAAGTAAAACTAAATCGGATAAGAGTAAGAGTTAATAGGAGTTGATCAGACCGGATCGGATAGTTGGCCAGATCAAAGAAGGAAAGAAGGGTTTGATTGTAGTTTTCGGTGTTGTTGTGTTTTCGGTTGTGGTGTTAGGACTTGAAAGGGAAACATGGATACTGACTAAGTTTAGAGACTAAATAAGACTAGATACTTCACAGAATCTTGCGGGTTTGATCTTTAGAGTCACTTTGTTATGCTTTAGAGTGGTTTTTGGGAGTATAACTGGGAATTTGCTTGCCCTGTGCTGCAATAGTACTCCTTTCCAACTACCAACTGTACCTTATATATACAGACCTTCACTACAAAGTTGCAAACATGCAACACAATTATTTACCAAAATTAAAGGTTACATCTTTGTGCTGAACTGCACATTTGTCTCCATGCTATGATTTAAGGCATTTTTTTTTCTATCCTCAGCAATTTAAAGGCATGCATCTTGTTTGAATTGTGTACCTGTTGCATAAGGAAGTGGAAATCATGGGACTTCAAATACCGCAATTTTCCCTCTTTAATGCACTTGTGAATGGCTCCCATATAATTAGTGGGTGTTTTCAATTTCTTGATTATTTCCGTTACTGTTGTCTTCTCAGCTGAGTTCAAAATGTAAGGAGCTTCTGACATGTGGAATTTATTCCGTCCACTCTCTGCAAATTGCAGCCACAAGTGCTGCCGAATGCTTATGGATTCCATGTCCTGCCTATTCCCTATTGAGTCTTTCAAGTCCCAAATTGTCTTTGTATTATTTTCACATAGATTCTTCTTGCACTGCATTGGATCCAACAAGTGTGGAAGCAATCGTTTCTACAATCATGAAAATCAACAAAAATATTATATATTCTCGCAATGAGTAATAATTTGATCCCTCTATTGTTGTGCACTAGCTTTTGCTACCCTTGTTTTAGTGAGCATACATAAAGCACATTGTCTCAAATGTGTAATTCATAGTCCTCCTCTTGCTCAAAGAGATTATTGAAATATGCCTTTGAACATGTTTGTCTGGGTATTCTTTAATATTTAGCATGCCATAAAATTCCTATTCAAAAGCGATTCATTCCTTCTAATGCTTTTAGATAATATTGGATATTACTAAAAATAAAGGTCACTAATAAACAAGTTCACTTCACAATCTAATCCAAAAAAATTGCCAACTATGCTAGAATTCATTGAGCACAAACTTTCATTATTTATTCCTACTTTTTAGGACATCAAGAGTGACCTCTGTTCCAGAATGCAACTGAAAATGTCCGCCACCATACACCACAATCTGCTACTCTTTTTTAACAAACTTCACGTTCAAATGCCAGTTCTTAAATGACATTCAATAATCTGCTCACGACTACTTGCTGCAGACTACTTCGGAAAGCAACACAATTGCAGAGTCTACAAGCGCCTGATGACTGAAAGAGCTCAAAAGTGGGCTTCCACGTTCCTCAACAATTCCTCCACCAATCCTCACCCTATTTTGGACACCTAAGTTTATCAGCTACACTTTCCAAACACAATACAGCAATCCATTGCAAGAGTCTCCACTACCAAGTTTTTGAAAATGCAAACTCACATTCCAGTAAAGTAGGTCGTTCAGTGTGCTTCGGCGCTTCACTCCATGTTCATGAACTGGATCATATTCTCTACCTTTCCTGCCTCCATTTGCTAGGTATGCATCGCGTTCCTTGGCCCATACTCTTGCTTGTTTTGTGCACCTTCTCCTTGGAGCAGCTCTTGTCTCCATCTTTCTATCAAACTGTAGGTCTCTACAATATGGATGGTTACTCGTGGTCCACCTACGGCTTCCACCATAAATGATTTTCCTTCCCTTGGCTCTTTTTGACCATCCATATTGTTTCCTGACTTTGCAGACCTACCATTTGTGGCTGGCCTGCACACCATGCATGCTTTGTATCCATGGGTGCACAACCCAGAAATCAATCCATAGGTAGGGTAGTCTAATATTGTCCAGATTAAAAGGCCTCTCAATCTGAAACATCTTTTCCCAAGAGGCCTTGAGAAGTCTTGTGCTGTAACTCCAATCCAAAGTTCTAGTAGCTCATCAATAACTAGACGAATGAAAACATCTATGTTTTCATTGGTAGGTGACAATTTCCTAGACACTAGAATAGTCAACTGGATAAAGAACTTTTTTGTCACCAAATACGGTGGCAAATTGTAAATAAGCATCAGCACCGGCCATGTAGAATGACTGGTTGTGTTGTGTGCATATGGGTTTACACCATCTAGTGACATGCCAAACCTCAAATTCCTCATGTCCTTAGAAAAATGGGGGTCCACTTCTGAGTCCACATGCTTCCACACTGGACTATCAACTACCAATTTCATCAAATCCTTGTCAGTGTTTGGATTATCTGCATGATATTGAAATAGCTCCGCAATGGCCGGCGACCGATACATCTGCAACAACCTCGGAATAAGAAGAAAGTGACGTATCACTTTAGCTGGAATAACCTCAGATCCCTCAATGAATCGTGACTTCCTACATTCTTTGTTAGGACATTTCTTCAAGTTCTCTGCTGCTCCACGATATAAAACACAACCATCTGGACAAGCATGAATGATGTTATAATTGAGACCTAACCTTTTGATCAATTTTTTTGCCTCGTAGTGATTTGTGGGGAGCATGCTCCTAGTAGGAAGTAGCATTGTTTCCAAATACCTCAAGAGTTTGTCAATGTAGGCATTGCTGACTCCATGTATGACTGCCATGTTTATGAGTACAATGGTTGCCGATATAATACTCAGGTTCTGACCCTTGTAAACAGGGCATATTGCTTGCTGGTACAACTCATCCAACGCCTCCATGTTCTTTGACATACCATCATCTTAGGTGCCCTATTCAGTGCAAGGAGGCCACTCTTCACAAAGACGGTCACCTACATTGAAAGCATCAAACATCTGTTGCTGAATGTCATGGAATAGATCCATGTGCTCTGCATATTCACTTTGGATGTCAAAATCATCAAAGACATTCACTTCTGAGATTCTCTCTCCAGCTGCGTTCACCCATATTCCGGATTCCGGATATCCCCCTTCTGGGTCTCCATCGAGCATGGAGTGCATTAGAAATGGATCCCGTTTGTTCAAGCATAGGTGTTTCTTTATGGCTTTTACGCTGTAGCGCTTGCCGCCATGACATTTTGTACATGGGCAAAGGAAAATATTGCAATTTTGCTCCCTAGCCACCCTCAATTCCGTTTCAAAAATCATATCCTCCTTGGGTAATGTAAGCAAGAACTTCCTGACATTCTCAACGTCTTTTCCTGTACAAGAACAATAGCACATCAATGGAACGTCAGAGAACATATCCGGAATCAAATTCTTCTTTATAACCTCAAATAATCACACCTCCATTTCCGAGTACCAATAGCACCTATTGACATGGCTTTTCATAAAAGGAAAAGCATACACTTTTGTACAATGTTTTTAGAAAAATGTTATTCATTTTTGTAAGCAACAGAAAGTCTATTATATTTTTGGAACTTCATCCAAAATCACTACCACATTCTTGACAGGCCCATACAAATGGCTTAAAGTTATTGGAATTTATGATTACATGCTCCATTGGAACCATAAGAAGATGAGGCTATTTGTTAAATACTTCTTCAACATGCATAGAAGCTGTATTACAAAATAACCAAGCATGACTAGATAGTACACAATTCTGTTATACGGGAATCAACATTCCCATCTTCCCATTTTCATGATACTGTGCAACTACAAACAACAATCCCCATTGATGATGCTTTGGTATGCATTTCTGAAATTTAATATGGAACAGAGAAATGCAAAACTCTTGATCAAAACATCCCAATGACCACAAAGGAAGTACTCTAGAATGTGACAATTTATTGAATGAACAAGCTGAAAATGTTATACCAACCTTACTTTGCAAAATTATGTTTACTCCCAACCAATCACTCTAGTACTGTACACCTTAACATCTAATTCTTTGACTATCACATGCATGTAAATACTAAGGGGAGAATAGTTTTCAAAACAAATACTTCATGCATCTAAAAACAATTACTATACGCAACGGACATAAATGTCATACAAATGTATTTTGAACATTTCCCATTCACTTCATTCATACAGCGCAGTTTGCATTTACATGCACTTCATGTTACATGTGGTTCAATATCTAACACGGCGGTCTACAATCTCTAGGTTTTCTGTTGACTTACTATGAGGTTCATTGGCCCCAGCATTACCAAACAAATGCTGGTAAGACACTTTACGCTTCTAAGGTTGTTCATGATTGCTGCCTTCTAATCTTCCATTTTCATTACTATTCTTGGACCTCTGACTTGCCTCACTGGAACACCTAGTGCGCTCAATCCACGCTCTCAAATCCTTCAAAGATTCTTCCACCACAGATTTATAACTCACTTTACATTTAACAAAAGGAGATTGCATTGGTTCCAACACTAAGGAATCTCCTCCTCGTTTGAAGTAGTCCCTAAGGACTCTGAAATGCCATCTGTGCGTTTCAGAGTATTGACCTTAGACACATTGTCATTGTCACGAAGTCTTTCATGCATAATTCTCCTCCACTTCCCTAATGGAATGGGTCTTGGGCAAGGTTGATCACTGTGTTCATGATCCATAGGGAGAATTCTACTCTAGCGCAGTAGAACGAAAAACACATCCAGTGAAACAAACGAACCACCCAATTAGTAAAGGTCATGAAGTCTAAGTTGCCATTACCTACTGCCTTTCTCCTTGTTATTGTTTTGATTCCCATTCACAATATGAAAATAGTCCCGTTCAAGTTTCTACTACATTGAAAATAAGGAAAAAAATTCATTATTGCCATATTGCACCGTAGTAGAAAAATTAGGAAAATCCCTTAAATTTTCACATGGCATATTGAAATTCAATTTGGAAATTAGCATTCTGAATGATATTGACAAATGCCAGCTTGCCTATGACCATGCTGAACACCAAGCTTGACTACTATCTCTCTCAAGAGACTCTAGAAGATTATGGCCATAGACTTCATGCTCTCAGTCATTTCAAATTAGAATTCAAATTCTAGAAAAAGGATTAGCTGTACATGCAATTGGGAAACCTTGGAACTCACTATGCAATCGCAAACCTAATAAGCTGGTCTTGTCATGTAAAATCCATTGATCATAACTTACAGAAGGCTCTAAGTTTTAGGACACGCGATTTAGGACACCCTCCGTCCTCAACGACAAATTGAACAGGACGACTTCCTAGTGGATGATGTTCCCCAATTCTATCATTATGACATGTGGCAGTTTATTGTTGATACTGCAATGAGTACACTTCCGCAAAATCAAACTACCCAAGATACGCAATTGCTCTCATAATCTCCCTTCTACTTCGAGCAATCCAATCCGCTGTCCAAAATAGACCAGCAATTAAGGCAGTACGACAACTCAGGAGACGAGATTCCTGAGTACGAGAAGGAAAGAAACAAACATAGGAAGGCATTGCATGACAAAGTGGAGCGCACCTTGGTCGCTGGAGAATTTGTGGAAGCTGCTTCACTGAGATTTGCCTTCTCAGTGGAAAAGAGCGCTTTTGCAGAGACCGAGGAACATCCAAGAAATAAAGCTCGGCGGAAGAAGAGGGTAACAACTCCTAGAATTGTGATTCTTAGGAGAACCTCAAGGCGCCTCGCGGAAGTAGAGTTGCAGACTCAATCTACAACCGCTACTTTGGCTACTCAAAAATTGGTTAGTTTTTTCCCTCTATAGTGTTTTGTGGTTCATTAAGAACTCCCATTGCTTGTATTTATGCATGGGAGGAAGCTTTTGTGTTTCCACCACCTTCTTATCCGCGGAGGAATTTATGCCCACTTCTATTTTTGTAAAGGTAAATGCTAAGTAGGTTTACCTCATTCTAGCCGGAAGACACCTGGGTTCTAATAGTCCGCAATTTGTGGATCACGACTGTCTTCTCCCTGTCATCTTAGTAGGAATAGAAATAGAATGCGCACCGTCTCCAGGTTAAGGCTCTGTCTGTCAACCAAGGAAGGGTTCGTGAGCGTCATGTTAGTGGTTAGAGGTAGTTCATCGCTACAATAGTGGAAGACTAGTGAATTTGATGAACTCCTGACATTGAAGTAAATATTTTCAGGTTGTGCATGTTCCGCCTTCTAGAGGTTTCTGGGTTTAGTGGATGTAGCTATTTCAGTGTGGGATTATTTACAAACTTGCTGTGCTTTAAGGTGGAAGACTAGTTCTCAAGTCCAATTTGCACATTGAAAGACCTCACTAAAGGAATTTGCTGTAGCTTCTTCTATTTGAATGGGCGTCCACTACCTTTGTTCCAACTCCTTTTTGTTTTGGATTAGGTGTTGACAAACTTAGTTAACCTAGTTTCTTTCTAAAGTACTCCGGTCAACCACTCTGGTACTTTTAAACAAAAATAGGGACTTCCACTTCCGGGTCTCTCTAACAAGACAATTTGGAAACTTGTTAAGTTTCTAATTTATAGAAGCAGTCCTAAAAATCTTCTACAACCTCTCAACGTTCATTGTTCTGCTTCTACACTAAAGAATCCTAGCTACCACCTTTAGAGGCGGCAGCTTTCAATTTTGTGAATTAGGGTTCTGATGTGGAAGTCGGCATTGTAGGTGGTCGCAACGTCCTCTAATGTGTGTGTTGCTGTGGCGCTTTCCTCAATAGGTTATAGAGAGTTTCTACAATTGAGCGTCAAAAAGAAGACTGAAAGAAACAAAGTCCAAGAAATCAATGTCTAAAAAGAAACACGCGGAGTCTCCAGATAAAAATGACATCAATACAAAGGAAGAATTGCAGCTGCAATCGCCAGGGCCGCTGAAGCTGAAGGACAATGTGGAGGCTTCCGCATCACAGGACATGCAGTACTTCAAAGAGCCAAGACATATCCAAGGTGATGAAGGATTAGGCCAAAGACCACAATACGGAGGGATCGGGCCACTTTTCCTGATAGAAGACATCCCATGGATTGGGGGGATGATTATCGCTTCCAATACGGTTCTTCTTCAGGCCCAACCAATAGTGGCTTGTTTTGTTGGCCCTGGTCACCCGCTCTTTACGAAGGTGGAAAAGATTTTGAGGGTCATGGAGGCAGCTACGCCAATCCAGTTCGCCAATATGATGCTCACTCCGAGTATGTCGAGCGCAGAGGTAAGTCAGTCTATACCCAATCTGCTAGTAGTTGGTGGTTTTGCTCCCCTAATCTTAGCCATTGTATGCTTCTATTGTTGAACCATTAGAAGCAAACGGTTGGCTGCAGACTTTCTGATCTCCACAAATGAGGATGCGGATGCCTTGGACATGACCTTGTAGCGAAGAAATTCCAAAAACTAATTTAAGAGGCTTCGAACAGTATTAGCGTGTTCGTCATGTCAAAAGCTTATATCCCTTCAAATTGCAATCATCAATGTCAGAGCAGGAGGTCAATAATTCCTATTGAGCTCACCCGTGAAGCCGAGTTTGAATAATGAATTAGGCAATTGTAGTTTTTCATGGACTATTGAATTTTGCATTATGTGGTCAAAGATGTTCTTCATGACTCCTACTAATCATATATAACGCAGATCCCTAATACAAGGGGCGGGGGAGGGACTTCGACTTGAAAGAGCGGGAAGCAAAGGATTGCAGGAAGGAAGTAGAGGACCGTAGACGGTTCGAGGAATCAAGGTATGAGCGTCCCCCTCCAATGCCATTAGACGTCTATGCCCATGGTATTTCCGCGTCACCTGCTACAAATTTGTATGGCCGGAGCAGCAAAATCCCAAGTAGTCCCCCGCCATCTTCATCAGGGAATGTGACGTAGTTGCCAAAACAAGATTTTCAAACCAAACGACCACTATTCCAAAATAATGTGGGGGTGCCCACTGGACGAATGGCTGCAGTTGTCAACACAGAAATTCAATTGTTTGTGAAGGAAATGAATCCCACTTGTGGGTGGAGTCATCAAAAAGTAGATGCTAGGGAGAAACTACTTCAGTGCCTCATGCATGACTGCGACTTCTACGGAGACTCTATAAGGTTAAGTGAGAGGTATCTAAAGAAGCAAGCGGGCACAGCATTGATTAATTTCTATTACAACATGAATCAGCTTATTGATAGAGGGGCTGACAAGCCCAAAGATTTCAACCAAGTGTATTGGGATGAGTTGGTGAGGTTGAGGGGACTCATTGAGTCAAAGGAAAAGTCAGAGAAAATGGCCAAAATTGCAAGAGGCAGAGGATCCAAGAACACCACAAAGAAAGCGTTAGAGCAATTGGTAATGTTGCAACTGGTGAGTTTGTCCAATTCTTCCCTCAAATTTAGTGACCTCATGTAGTAATAGTAACAATTTTTCTATTGTCACATAAAGCACACTCGCCTGTATTGAAACAACAAAATTGAGTTGGACATGTCCTTTCCCTTTTTTTTGGATCCTATACTATAGAATCATACATGCAATGAGGATACAGTACATGGCCAATTAGGCCGTCTACAACAACATCCTTGCAATACATTTGTCATCAGTCATTGACTATTTCAGTTGACTGTAGACGAATTCAGAATAAAATTGCAATGTCATCGACAGATAGTGCTGTAGTTTAAACTTTGAAGAAACAGTTCATTTTAATTTGAAGCCAATTGAAACTTGACTTAGTAGTGAATAATAACTGTGCACTATCTTCTGTGAAAGAGGGTGTCATCATACAGGAGGAGAAATCGTAGTCACATCCAAAGAGTGAAGTCTTGAAATGTTTTTAATGCAAAAGCAAGTACTTAGTCCTCATCTTTTTGTGCCGGAGGATCTTGTGAGTGAAATACAATGTACTAACAAAGAGCTCTCCTTGTGCTGTGCAGGCCAAAGACTTGAAACGTGAGCCTTACAAGTCAGAGATGAAGGCTACCATTGATAAAGAGTGGACAACAGTGGAGAAGGAAGCAACGGATAGAAAGCGCCAATGATCAATGGCGACAGCAAGCAATGCAATGTTGTAGTCAAACAAGGACATTGAAAAGCGTTTGATTGAGGTTGAGGCTTTCATTAAAAATTGGGAGTCCTACATGGAGTTCTAGAAGGGAAAGAGTTCCTCGACTCCAACAAAGACGAAGCACCTACTGGGAAGGAGGTAGCATCCGTTCCAACTGTCGCAACCAGATTTTTGGTTTTCCTTTGCTTACCTAAATGTTGGAACGGAAACGGGTAAATAGGATCCGGATCCTGTTAGAGGGGCAGAAGAAGACTGAAGATAGACAATGCTAATCCAGTAAGGAGAAAACTAGATCTGATCCGATTAGAATGTTAGTATTCGAGAGCGGAATCACATCCGAATCTCACCTCAGATCGGATTAGGGTTGAAACGGATTGATATGGACCGGACCGGAAAAGGTCATGATGATTAGCCAGGGGTCTTGGGACTATATAAAGGCTGGTCGTCCTCATTTCACTCCTTTACTTCCCTTGAGTTCTAGAGCTGACCTTGAGCGCTTTTACGCCTCCGTTTGCGCCAGAGCCGTTGTATATGTGTGAACTTTAGGCCGGGTACGTCAGATTATATAGGAGAGGTAGAAATTGTATGGATTGCAGGTTTTGTGTTGTCTTCCGGTTGAGATTGGACGAGAGGAAGTGAGGAACGGGATGTGCGGTTAAGAGAGAGTGAAGTAGCGACCGGGAAGGGTCCATTTAGTCGTCCGTGTCCATGCCTCAGCTGCATACAAGCAGACCGGGAGCGCCCAGTTCCTCCTCTGATGTCAAGCTCCGGAAAGTTGTTTTGGTCATCCCTACCGCGGAACCAGCAGGGATTGAGCTCATGGACAATCTCAACGCGATGGGCTGTCTGGTGTTGATGGATAAACCTTGGAGGTTTAGGGAGGAGCGGATGGTGAGAGAACTGAAGTGTAAGGTGTCGAATGAATTTGACAACACGATCCAGGGCAGCCCAACCAAATGAGAAAAAGAGAGGTGGAGGGAAGTTTACAACTTTTGGATGGGAGGTTCTAGCATAGCTACACGGAGAGCCTAGTTCATCCATGACAAGTTTCATGGAGAGCCGAGCAACAAGGACGGATATGCGGTTGCAGATTGCAAGAGCGACCGGCATCACAACCTCCTCCAATTCCTGGTTTCGATCGTCCACCCGAAGAAGCCGACGAGGGTGACGATGACCATTGGCAACATGATTTTTGGTTCCCTAAGCAGGGAACGGAAGGTGAACTGGGCCCGGATCTTTTTTGATCTGGTGTCCCAGCTGGTGACAAGGATCGGGAAGAGTAGGGCCACTCTTTTGAGTCCCTATCTCTTCCACCTCTACCATCGCAACCAACTCCTCACGGATACGGAGGAGAAAACATGGAACCTTCAAGAGTCTATCCTGAAGTACGGAGAGTCGGGTTCGGATGATGAGCCGAAAGATCCAACCGAATCCGAACCCAAGACAGAAGAAGAAGACGAGGAGGAGCACCTTCGGACGAGGAAGTGGATGAAGACGATGCCTCCTTGCAAGAGAGGAACCCCTCCTACCAACCGGTCGACTCCAGAATAGGGACCGGATGTGGAGATGCCGGATTCCGAAGACCCGACCAACCTGTTCAATCAGTTGACTGTAATTCTGTGCGGAATACGAGCAGATTGGGAGGTCAAGAGGAGGGTCCTTGCTAGTGTCGGAGAGCTAGTGGGTGCACCAAGGGATAGTAAGCTATTGGGTAAGGTGGCCCAATATCTCTCTAATCCGGATGAGCACCGGAAGCAAGAGGCAGAGATTTGTCGGCTTTAGAAGGAAGTCAACACTCTGAAGGCCGAGATGATAGCCCTCAGAGAGGACAAAGCTGCAGTCCAGGAAATGGCGGAAGCAACCCAGAAGGTGGCCGAATCTGTGAAGGCCACTCTCGGAGAATCCGGATCCGCTGCAGTCAAGGTGGAATTATTTGACAAGGGGGTGCAGGAGGAGAAGAAGGTATCCGGTTCCCGGATAGTTCGGATCCTCGCCGACTTCATCGATCAAGTGGAAGCGTCATTGGTGGCGGCCAAGGAGGCAGCCAACCGAATGGACATTAGCAGTCGGAAGCTGAATGGGTCCATATACTCCCGTGAGATCGAACTCTCCAACCTCTCGCTACCAGATTCGTTCCCAGCCGAAGGATCGAATCCGAGGGAGCCCAAGGATCAGACGCCCGAGTCAAGAAAGAGTCACCGGAGGCCTGGGCCTGGGCAACCAATTCATCTGGATTCATCGCCAGGATCAAATCTTCCGGATCCTGCTGCCGTGGAGCGGTGCAGGAACCTAACTGAAGTTTTCAACCAATTGCCCGCGGAACCCAAGAGTCCTACGCTAGGTGGGGGAGTTGGAGAGTAGGTAGGTAGGTAGGAATGTAATGTTTGTAAGATAGTTAGGACCGGATCGGATGTTGACCCGGTCTGGCCCGTTAGGATCGAACTTGGATGTCCAGCGCGGATTTCCGGGGGCCTTTTTGCCTTGTAATCAAGTTGTATATAAGTCAGCCCCTACTTGGGAGCTGCAAGTCTTTTTGCCCAAATGTTGTGTATGTCTTCTCTTAGCCTCTTGTTGCGTGTCTCTCCCGTGTGTAGCAGGGTTGTATGGTGAAGAGTTAGGAAGGCGCACGCTGGTGCGGGTGTGATTTCTCCCTTTGGTGTTCTTGTTTTGATCTTATGTTCAAGTGAGCGGGTTGTAAAAGAGGTGGGAGTGGATTTCAATTCCTGAGCATTTCTAATGTTTGGGATTTTGGGCGAGACAGCCATTGTTAGGCTTGGCGGATAGGAAGGGATTCCTTAGTCGCGCTAGACCTCCTGGGTGGGAAATCCGGTTGAGTGTCCAATCTCTTGAGAGATCTCGTCGCCCTAGTTGGCAAACGGAAGGACTTTAGTTGATGTTGAAACGGACGAATTCACTTGCAGCCACTTGGCTTCGTACAGACGGAATGTGGCGTTGAGGTCGTTGTAGTATGAGAGGATCGTACGGGGGATCTTTGTGTGACCGGTGATCCGGAGAGTTCTCTGGATTACTGTGAAGGATCAAACCGGATCCGGATTAGTGTAGGAAACTGGAGAATAGAGAAGTGGGTCTTCAACCACTATAAGTCACAGAAGGAGCAGCAAGCCTGCCACTCTCAAAAACAAGGGGCGAACCCTTTGATGGTGAAACAGAGGTAAAACTAAACTAGATGGGAGTAGGAGTGAATAGGAATTGATCAGACCGGATTGGATAGTCAACCGGATCGGGAAGGAAGAAGAGGGTCTGATTGTAGTTTTCGGTGTTGTTGTGTTTCCGGTTGTGGTGTTAGGACCGGAAGAGGAAATATAGGTACTGACTAAGCTTAGAGACCAAATAAGACTAGATACTTCACAGAATCTCGCGGGTTCGATCTTTAGAGTCACTTTGTTATGCTTTAAAGTGATTTTTGGTAGTATAACTGGGAATTTGCTTGCCCTGTGTTGCGACACCAACTTTAGGAATCAACGAAGGACATGAAGAAGATGAAGAAGACAGCAGCGATAGCAGTGATGATGTTGAAGGAAGTCAGAAGTTGAAGTCATCAAAAGAAATAGAATCAGAATCTAATGATGAGAAAAAACTGTCCGGCGGTGAGCTAGAAAAGGAACGCAATTTCCAGCCAGTGAACGTAATTGAGCCTAAGAATCAGACATCCAATCCAACAAAAGCTACAAAACCTAGCGCAATATTGCCTATTAGCAACCTAACGGTATTGAAGAGCTTTATTGCTGTTGAGAAACCTCGGTCACATTCATCATTGGGGATGAATAATCCTAAAGTAGATGTAGGTGCAGCTTCATAGAAAGGAGGAGTCATTGACACTTTGGAGGAGGGAGTCAAAGACAAGCAGATAAAGTTTTTTCATGTTCTGAAACTTTTATTTTTGGACTTGGTTGGCATGTAGTTTTCTTCTTGTAGATGAGGATTGCAAATGAAATGTGTCATGTCTTGCTATAAAACTTTTGTCTTTAATTGTATTTTGTATACAAATTGGAATGAAGCTGATTTTTTCCTTGGAGAGTGGCTTGTGTTTTAGGCGGATGCATTGTTGGAGATGAATTGGAATTGTTGAACCTAAATTTCTTTGTAAGCTTGGAAGAGAAACATTTTTTGAGAGGGAGTATTTCGTCTGAACTTTCCTGAATGTGTTGCAAGATTATGGAAAGGGTCCTGTGAAAGAAACTGAGAAGGAGCCCCGTGCAAGGAAGAGGCAGAAGGTGGTCGCTAATCTAGGAAAGCAGACAATGGAAGTTGATGAACACACAGAACCCGCCGTTGCCCAGAAAAGAGACAACATGGGCAACAAATTGAAAACTTCACAAAGAAATGACAAGTTTGGGAAGTTATTCCCTTGTCTGTGGTGCATAAGGCATTTCAAGGACATTACTAGTCGGTAAGGATTACTGAAGCTATTTATTTCAGCCTTATCCTTAAACGGCAAGGACATCAATTGAACCTCCTGACATTAGTGGAAATTGTTTGTTTTTTTCATTTTCATAAATGCATTGTGTTGTATTGGTAATGCATTTGAAGAAACAAAGATGTGAAGCATTACATATTATATGATTTTATTAATCCAAAGAATACATATTGGATGTAGCATGCATCCTCTCACAATATGTTTAGCTTATCTCAGAAGGGGAAGTGAAGTACGTTTTTGTTGTCAACAAGGAGGTCAGGCTTGTAAGTTGCCGCAGATTTTTCTTATTCCCATGTGCACCGCTTGTGGTCGAACTTGAAGTTGTATAGTCATAGAGTTTCAAGTGGAGTATGACTTATCTTCTTTTTTTTTAAATCTCAGTAGTTTGTTTGTAATGCCATTATCCCGGAAAGGTTTTTAGGTTCAACAGTAATAAGAGTGAAGGATTTATGATGTGGCAGGGAATGAAAATAGGGCCGGGAGACATGATGCTCCTTGAGAACACAAACCGTACCAAATTTTTGGGTGTAGTCTCACTAGTTCACTCTAAGTTTGACAGAGACGTGACTCTTGTGCCTGATTGTACAAACCAAAAACTTGTACATTTGTAATTGAAGAGGGTCATTTTCCCGAGTGCACCCTTGGCTTACATGGAATTGGACGATCATGGGAAAATTGAGTGCAAGACGTTGAGAGAGGCGTTTCTGAAGCAAAGTAGTATCTGGTGGCCGGCTCCATCAGAACTGTAGTTCTGCATGCTGGGAAGATGTAGACTGTTGTTTTTGGATGATTGATTTTTAAAGACGTGTAGATGTATAGGGGTGAGGAAGACGAAATTGTCAATGACAAATGAGGATGTGTGTCTGTGAGGAAATATAGAAGTTTGTATTTAAGGTTTCAGTGTTCTAGTCTTTTTTTTTTTGAGTTGTTTATCAGTGTATAATGTTGTGAGGGGAAGATAAGAACTTGGGCATATAACTAGTTTTTTGTTGTCGTGAAGGTGTTGGCACCATATTCTATAGTTGTGAACTAGTGTTCTGTATGAAGTTGCCATGTCTTTTCTTACTTGTTGATGTGAGTTCCATAAGCCATGGTGGTTGTGTCTATGTGAGATTGGTCAATGAAGTGCAGATGTGGTCACGTCTTGGGAGTCTAACTAAATTTTTTTTGCTAAGAATGCAGGAAGGCTTGTTGTTGCATGACATTTCTATGTGCATAGTTGTAGTAGTGAAGTAATTTTGAAGTCTGTTCTCATGGTAGCTCTTTCGTAGGATGTGTGATGTGAATTTAATGAGGGGCATGAACAAATGTATTTCAGAAGTAGGGGAAGTCCTTTGATCACACACAATCCATGTGATGTGTTTGCATACGTAAAGAAATTACGTAATAGACATAAGTGAGAATGAGAATTGGATTTTTGGACGCTTTGTCTATTTGTTTGTGAGTCTTCTTGAGGAAGCAGTGTATTTATTGTACTGTGACAAGAAGAAGCATTGCTGTAATTGTCCCAAGAAAAAACGGTACCTCCAAGAGTTAAATGTAGTGGATCGGCAAATTCTGTTGTGATGCAAAAGGAGATTGTGGATGACATCGTACTAGAGGCCAACTGGTCATTCTTCAGGTAAGCATGAGTCCTACCAAAAAGATTGCTAATCCACAGTAACTTGCCTTGAATTTAAAAGTGCATGAAACATTGTTAGCACATGTGTGTCGCCCATTTCATAAAGATTGATTCCTTTATTTGGCATGATGTGCAGTATGTGTGGAGAATGTACAACATTGAATTTGAGCGTTCAATGAAACCTTGATATAGTTAATGGAGAAATGAGATTGTATGGTCCATACGTAGTTATTCAATGACTGTTGAGTTCAGGAGGTCCAAGTCTCTTGCTTTAACTTCTGATTGAGTTGGACTAGGTAAGTTCATGATGTTGTTGTGCCATTGTTCTATGATTGTACTGCTTCAGGGTGTGAGTGGAGGTGAAAAGTAACATTCCACGTTCTAGTTCCCCGCAATGTGTACGTCTTTTAAGGATGTAGAGATCTTGGGAAGAGGCTTCTTTGTATTGCTGCGGTTTAATATGAAGTTCTATATAAAGAGGTACGCAGTACGAACCCATCAAAGCCGAATGCATTCCATAATTGACAGACGCTCAAGATTTGTTTTGGTGCTTCTTAAGTGGCTTTATTGATGTCTTCAATGTGTTTGCTGGTCATCACTGATAACGGGAGTGCACTAAGGTCCTCTAGTTAAACATGAAAAGGTCTATGTGTAGACAATATTATTTGTTATCGTGAGTGATGAATGATGTCATGATATTTGCTGAAGTTTACACAGTTTCTTTTCTTGTGTTGCAGATTGAAAGGAACTTTATTCAAGAACCAGATGTTTTATGAATTGTGCGGGTACATGCTAGGATTTTCAGGCGCTTGATTTGTGCAGACTGATTTTTCCATTAGCAGTACTCCAATGGAGATAGTACTTAGCTGCAATCCATTTGATGCAATGTAGATTTTCAAAAAAAAGTTCCTGAAGATCTTCAGATGAATGATACCATGAACTGTAAAGGATGGTGATCCAATTTTGGAATTTTCATAGTGCTCTAATGTGTGGAGTGTCTCTCTTATAGGTCATTGCGGCCGCGTGGAGGTCATACTTTTTTTGGACCTACTGGAGGTATCAAAGAAGAGCAATGTGCTCGGTACTTGCCTAGCGTTACTCCGTTGTATTTAGCATTCGACTTACTGAGCTGTCATCAAATGTGACGCCATGTATAGTTTTGCAATATAGGTTGCAATTTTGAGTACTTGATGTGACAAGAAAATATAGCGAACGTCAAGGCAATTGTAGAAATTGTAATGTGCATGTGAAATGGCTACTTGGAAGTGCGTTGAGGCATGTGATTGGAAGTAAAAACTCTGATTTGTCATTTTCTTATGAATGTGTGACGTGCAAGGTTAGAAGGATGTTGAGTACCATATGTTCCCTCATTTTTTGTTTTTGTTTTTTCAAATAAATACAGATAGAATTTTACGCAAATGAAGTAGCAAATCACATGTTAATATCACTTTGATTTGAATGTGGCAGAGTGAATGCATGATGGAGTTTGTGCAATGATAGGACGCTCGCATTTTTGAGGTTAGTAGAAATGATGTACCTCTTAATTTATAGTGAATCTTGGTTGATACTTCAAATGACTGTGAAGCTTTATTGAAGGTGATGTCTATTTTAGCGTGACCGATGCAAATGTGGTACCAAATCAGAAGGATGATTCTTCACATGCTTGCAAATTGAAAATGAAGTCCAACAGGAGGCATTGAGTCCATGACGCCCTAAATAGTTGCAATTGGCATGCATTATTGACTAATATGTATGCAAAGTTTTAGGTGAAACATGTAGTCCTCTCATGGAAGATGAAAGTATAGCCAGAATATTATTTATTGGTTTGGATGGAAATTACTAATGATGTGACTATTGTTGTGTTCATGAGGACAAGAAGTAGAAATTCTATCCGACGTTTCAGAAGTTGGTTGTGGTGAATGAATTGCTTCTGTATTTGTTGGTATGACCTACAAGATTGTGAAGTATTAGGAAAGGCCGTGGCAGCATGTTCGTTGACTATTGTGTCGTTTTTGTGGCACTGCAGCGAATTGAAGATGTTTGTCAACATTCTTGTTTCATTTTTTGGACTTTGTGAAGAGGGGAACCGTGAAGTCATGAATTTTGTTTGTGAAAATGATGGATGCAGAGAAATTGTGGAGCGCCAGTATGTTGCGTGGAAGGGGACTGGAACTAACTATATTTGTATTGCCATTGCTGTCAAGAACCAAGGTTGATAAGTGACCAGTAGTCCCCGTCGACCAAATAAGCTATGTTTCATGAGCAACAATGGTTATTGTTATGTGGTCCATCACTAGGAAGAAGTGATTACAGTCTGTGTACCTAAGTGCTAAAGTGGAAGTGGCAATATATGATTTACCTTTCTTTCCAACGGAACCTATGGAAATGAGTAACGTTATTGACATGTTGATGAAGAGCATGCCCCGATTCTCAGTTGGTGGTTTTGTGACAAGGTTGCAGAGGTGGAAGGCGGATATCCATAACAACATGGTGCGAGAGACATGGTGACTTTCCTCTTCTTGAGGTTTGACAACTACTTCAGAAATCTCATAGTTTGCGATTGAAGGTTAATATGAGAAACCATGAATGGTAAGTATATGTAGATTGGCAGTAGCATTGTAAGTAGTCCGTGGGATTCCAGCAAATAAGTGCAAGAGCAATACATAGGCATTATATGGTGACGTTGTGGGAATGAAGTTTTGAATTTACTCTTGAGTCTCGGCAGTCAGGGTTTTGTTTGTGAATTAGCATGTTCATTTTCAAATAAATGTGAGCATGAGTTTGCAATTGTAATGAATTGCTTGTGCCGTACTTTCAAAATTGAGGAATATATTGGCATATTTCTGTACCGCTGAAGAGATTGCATGTTCCATTTAATTTCTTAGTTGTGAAAATTTGTTTTGTTATGGAGCTCTATTAGTAGGGTTAGGAAGGGGTTTGTGGTTATCGTGAGTGCATAGACATTCTTTTTATTAGTGTTTGAGGTGACCATGCATAGATATTTGACTTCGAAGTCCATGAATCCTCTCAACAATGGTCAGTGTCCATTTGTGCATGGGTATCATTTGTGGTACCAATGA
Source organism: Neckera pumila (assembly GCA_963969595.1). Taxonomy (NCBI): domain Eukaryota; kingdom Viridiplantae; phylum Streptophyta; class Bryopsida; order Hypnales; family Neckeraceae; genus Neckera; species Neckera pumila. Next base: position 8,590,889 of record OZ018418.1, read on the forward strand.
ACATGATGCTTATTTTCATATATGTGTGCAATTAGTATAGTGCACTTAGGCTTTTTGACTCCTTTTGTTTTCCATTCACAAGCGTACTCTATTTTTATTTGAGGGTGATCCGATGGAATGGAATGTACAAGAGTTTGAAAAATTACATATGATCGGCTGGTTTCGGAAAGAAGTTGGAATTAGATGCATGTAGAAGACAGTAAAACGGAGTTGACATTGAGCAGAATGTGTTGTTCTCATGAAATATATAGAAAATTGTACTTGAATGCAAGTTGTGGTGAACAAAATATGTGTTGTAATGAACACGTTGGCAACACACTGTCCATGCATTGTCTTAGATGACAACAACGTGCCCCATTACCTGCTACGCAATTTGTTGTTCCACCAAATGGTTTTCCAGAAAAAATGCGTTGAAAAACACGTCTACCATAAGATGTTCACGTTACGTGAAACAGAAGAATGGCGTTTTGAAAGAAGAAAATGCATTTCATTTAATGGACGTGAAAGAGTGCAGACTGGCACATGGCAATGAAACCGCATAATGTGGGACTACATTGAAATTGAGCAGACATTGACATGTATAAAAGGAAACCAATAAGATTGAAAATGGTAAAACACCCATGTCATATCCATAGTGGCACGGCCATAAATTAGAAAACACGTGGATAATTACCATTACTCAGAGAATCACATTAGACCTAACAGTGGAAACACAAAATCCAATGACAAGTGTTGGACCCCAACATGCTGCTGTTTGCATGTTCAGAACGCGGAACTCAACGTAACCAATCTGATGGTTTTATATTCCCCGAGTATATTTTTGAAAATGTGATTTCTGCTTTCAGAAGGTGTGAATCTCAACACATTTTTCTTCTAGTGAAAAACAACAAATTGTTTGGATGATAAGCAATCAATTCTAGTGTTTTTATAGTATATTTTCACTTTCCCCTTCAAATAAGGCCATATTTGAACGGGTCACTAACCCCTCTATACACTATATACTCTCTTGGGATTAACAAGTCATCATAATAAATGATAGCTTACTTATTGCTTTTGCAAGTTCTATGACTTCTGATTGGTTGGAAGTATATTTTAGGGAGTTGCACTATTGGGGATACAAGTGGCCATCCCTTCTACATTAGATGGATCTGGATTGAAGGAGCCTGGCTATTTGGAGAGGTGCAGGAGATGCTGTAACCCTACGCCCGAGCACCACAAGATGTTGTCCGCTGACCTTGGAGCGAGGGCCGACACTGGCAGAAAGATCGCCAGTTGCCAGGGTCATTCCCGATCCACATGGCATTTAGGGAGATCTGCGTAGGGCAGAGGAACCATCAAGTTCTGACACAGGGGTCACCGTCTTAATTTTTTTTTTTGAAGGTATCGGCGAGATCCATTGCGAGAAAAAGGAAAACAACACCCCTCATCAGCGGGTCAGGCCCACCAGGGTAACAGGTTTGAAATTGTCGAGTATAAGTTATTGACTGGTCGTCGAGGGCTAGGGTTTAAGATGAGTTTTGCGTTCAACGGCAGTGTATTTGCAGCGTGGGGTTGATTTGGTAATGAATTTTTGCGAGTTTTGTTGTTAAGCTTTAGTCAGTTTTGGTTGTATGTTAGCGGCCAGACCTGCAAGGGAGTTGAGAAGGTGAGAGGTGGGAGACGAGGCTATGGCTTGTAGTTCACTGATACCTCGCGATTCTGTGCACCCGTGTGGAGGTGCTGGTGATTCAACTTCCTCCTTGGGCTTGTCAAAAGTGCTGTTTAACTTGTGACGTGCTGTATTGGGAAGTTAGCGGACTCGGCAATCGGAGTTGAATGTTGTTGTGTTTAGGTAAGTTGCACAGTTTGTTGGTTTTCACCATGTTGAATACGTTTTGGTTGTGTAACTTGTAGTCTATTCGCCAACTGTATTGGTAAATGATTTGTTGACGAATGGAAAATGTCAAACTAGGAGTATTCCATACTTTGCTCTTATATCCTTATTGTTGTTTCTCTTGTATGTCGTAGAGCAGGACGCTGTACAAAAACTCCAACATGAGACTCTGAGGAGTTTTTTCTTGAACTGATAGATTTCCGATTCAATTGGGATAAATGGCACTGGATTGATGTTTAAGATATATAGAAACATAGACTGCAATACTTGAGCTCTTGATACTAGTGAAGCGAAGGCATTTGAGTTCATTTTTCTGGCCATTGCTATAACTTGCATCCTACAGGACAGTAGCCCACCCGGTAGTTGTGACATGGTTTCAAACTTGTGTTTCAAGACCTCTGTAATGATAATTCTTCAGGAATTTGAGGATTGCTGACGTTAGATCTGAACCGTGCGCAGTTCCAATGATACTGCTACTGCCGGACCCCGACTCATTTCCCAAACGACTCTTCGAATAGTGATTGAAAATATTTGCGGTCAGCTATTTCCATTCGCACTCGAGGTTTTGTAGAAGAGGATCCAGATGGGAGACCATCCGCTGTCGCAAGCTCAGTTGATTCAGTCTCTCATAGATGTAGTGAACACGATAGGGCTAAAAGGAGACTACATTAAAAGCCACAAGAAGGAATGTGCTTCACTTACAAGGAGAGTGAAGCTGTTGGCACCGTTGTTCGAGGAGCTAAGAGAGACTCGACAGAGGATTTCTCATCAAGCTTTTACTGCACTTCAGGACCTGGAAAATGCTCTGCAGTCAGCAAATAAGTTGCTTCAGATGTGTCACGACGGAAGCAGGTTATACTTGGTCAGTTTACGGGCTCTTCCGTGTAATTTAATAAGCGTACGTATAATTTTTGGATCATCACTTGTTGCACGATGTCATTCTTGGTTGCGTGCGTATGAAGTTTTATAAAATAGTCTACATTTCAGCTTTTTAGTCTGCCGATTGAGATCTTTGTGAGGTAGAAAGTTGAAAACAGATGTCAGCAAGTTATTTGGCTTGTTCTACATTTGCGTATTTTCTATGTGATGCCTGGTGTTCCCCGGAAACAGTTATTCTAGAGGGTGAACCCCTGAAATCAGTGTTTTGACGGGCTTTTCCGTCGATCTGGGATGTTGCAGATCCAAGTGTGTGCTTCTCGCAAAATTATACTTTTCTTATATTCCGCTTGTCCGTACTTAAAATTTGAGAAGTCTTACTCATTAGGATTGATATGTATTTGATGTTCTACTCTATAGCTGCATTGAAGTCTGTTTCTTCATATCGGCAGAATTTAAACAGGACGATCTGACTCTGATTGAATTTTTAGGTGCTGGAAAGACAAGTTGCTGCAGAGCTTTTTGAGAAGGCAAATGCAAACTTGGAATTTTCATTGGATGGTCTCCCGTATGATCTGTTTGCCTCAGATGAAGTTAAGGAGCAGGTATAATCTGAAAGGCTTTGCTGACTTAGGCGTTTTCTTTTGGATTTCTCACTCTACAGCTTGTGCGAATTTTTGTATTGGTTGTTACTGCCAATCTTTGTTGGAAGTTCTTGAAATTTGATGAGTATCTCTAGATTGATCTGTTTGACTTTGTTGAGATTTCAAAACTTTTCTGATGATTAAATACACACGGAAAAAGTTTGTTATTTGCTTGTATGCACTATTTTTATACCTGGTTTGTGGGGTCCTTTTGTGGATAAAGGGTCAATTTTGTTAGTTCGAACGTTGCTAGAGCAGAGCGCAGCAAGTGGCTTCAATTTCTTTACTGTACAGGTCGACCTTGTGCGAAGCCAACTCAAGCGGGCCAAAGGGAGAAAAGATAATTGTGATTTACAAGTTCACTCAAGCTTGCTTGCAGTCTTGAAAGAGAAGGAGGAAGGTCCGTCCGGTTTAGAAGTGCTTGGAAGGTTAGCTGAGAAGCTTGAATTGAGAACTCCTGCTGCCATTAGACAAGAGAACCGAGCCTTGCAAGAAATGATGTTAGAGAAGCAGAATCTCGGTGATGACAACCATGAACAGGAGATGAGCTTTCAACATCTCTTTTCTGTTCTACGAAAGTTGACAAGCATATTACCACCTGAGGAAACAGATGATGATACTCCTGAGCTAGACAGGGTAAACATTGCAGCTGGAGTATTTGTTTCAAAGCCCTCAAAGCTCGAGTCAGAGATTCGAGCAGGGGTAGGACTTGTGCGACGGAATTCATTGAGTTTGGATGTTGGAGAAGTTGTCGCAAAGAAAGTAAAAACGAAAGTTCTACCTGATGACTTTAAATGCCCGATTTCCTTGGACTTAATGAAAGATCCTGTCATTGTGGCTACTGGACAGGTCAGTTGGTTCAACTTTAGGAAACGAACTCTTATTTTAACTACTTTAAGTGGAGTTTTCTGTCTACGAATTAGAGTATCCTGAAGTTTTCATTAACTGTAGAGAACTGGTAGCCAGTTTTTGGGGGATCAAAGAACTCAAGTTAGTCCGTTGGAGTAGTGGAAAACATTGTGGCGTTGAAGTTGAAAGCAATTAAATTTCTCCTGCCTCTGCTTGCAGACGTACGAGCGCTCTTGTATTCAAAGATGGTTGGACAGCGGTCACAGAAATTGCCCGAAGACAGGTGTGCTGTTACCTAACTTGGGTTTGACTCCCAATTACAGTCTTCGCAGTGTTATTGCCCAATGGTGTGAATCTAACGGCATTGAAGTTCCGAAGATGTTCAATATTAAATTCAAGTCCTCGAAAGTTCCTCAGCACTCAGTTGGTGAGCGAGCGACTGTTGAGCAGCTTCTCCCAAAACTGAGAAGTGGTCAGGCGGACATGCAGCGCACAGCAGCTGGAGAGCTTCGGTTGTTGGCTAAGAGGAATATCGAGAATCGAGTCTGTATTGCAGAAGCAGGTGCTATACCTCTTTTGATTGGGCTTCTTTCATCTCAAGACCTAAAAACTCAGGAGCACGCAGTAACTGCATTGCTCAACTTGTCCATCAATGATAATAACAAAGGAGCCATTGTGAATGCTGGAGCTATCAATCCAATTGTAGAAGTGCTGAAGAATGGGAGTAAAGAAGCTAGGGAGAATGCTGCTGCTACTTTATTTTCTCTCTCAGTTGTTGACGAGAACAAAGTAACTATTGGGAATCTTGGGGCTATTCCTGCCCTTGTTGATCTGTTAAAGGATGGAACATCACGAGGGAAAAAGGACGCTGCCACAGCTTTATTCAACTTGTCAATTTATCAGGGTAATAAAGCTCGTGCTGTAAAAGCTGGTGTCGTTTCACCCTTATTGGACTTATTGAGAGATCATAATGCAGGTAAGGCCCTTTCCTCTCACTGTCAAAGTACTTTGATCTGGTTTCTTTCCTGAGGTTTTCCTTTTGAGGCCAACGGGGGTTGTCTAGGGTGATACGCTTGGTCTGTGCATCTCATGTTGGACACTATCACATGGTATTTTAAGGTGTTTGTTTCTGAATTATAACAGTTCAGAGTATCTTAATTTTTTTGTTTTATTTTTGTTCTGTTGCTTGCTGACAATAGCAGTTAATTTTCCAGGTATGGTGGATGAAGCTCTTGCTATACTTGCCATTCTAGCCACTCATCAGGATGGTCGTGCTGCTATAGGGCATGCATCAGCTGTACCTGTACTTATTGACCTTATTAAGTCAGGTTCTGAGCGAAACAAGGAGAATGCTGCAGCAGTCACACTGGCCTTGGCTACCTATGACCCCGTGCACCTAGACACAGCTCTTCAGATGGGAGCTCAAGGTCCATTACATGCTTTAGTAATTGATGGAACAGTGCGTGCTAAAAGGAAGGCTACTCTGCTGCTGGAGCACATGCGGAAACAGCAGGAACCTTGTCTACCGTCTATTGGCCTGGAGAGGGGCGTGTAGCGGGTATGGAAGTTGCAGCTTGTTCTCCGTATCAAATACAATCACGTGTCTGTCTAGTGTTCTGCTGGGTTTTAGATCGAAGTGTTGTGTCCCTTGAAACGCATCAAAGCTATTTTGGCAATCAACATGACGCATGATTTGTTCAGAAGCTGGCCTAGACATGAGTGAACATTCTGGTCGATGCCCTGTATAAATGTTAGCTTAGTCAAACATTTTCTTCTATATCGAAAGTGTGGTAAAGTCGAGAGGTGTTTAAGAAGATCCTTTGAAGGTGTTAGTTAAGGAATAGTAATAAGTTGTCAAAGGAAATTCAAGAGTAATGGATGGTTGTAGAAGTAATAAAGAAGTCCATGGCAATGGCCACCCTTGTCTTTTTGCTAAAGGCAAATACAGTAGTATATGTGTGCAAAATTAACAAAATGGGACATGAGGTGAGAAGTAAGAAAAATGGATCAGTAATTGCAAAGTTCAATGCTTAAGAGATTGTTGTGGGTTGAAAAATGTCATCAAGCTTCAAGGACTACATTACACAAGAAAAAGAAGAAAAAATCTCCAATATGTTTTTAGAGTTGATGTACATTGACATCCAAAGTCCCATTGTTCTTTGGGGATAAAATGGATTTGGCGTAGGCTCCTTTAGTCTCAATATTTGTCTTGAAACTTTTTATGAAAATAGAAAAACACATTAGCATTTTGGGAATATAATTTTCATTTCAATTAGTGCTTGGAAGTAAAAGTTATAGCACAAAAAGTCTAAATTTTAGTTTGGTGGATAGAAAAAAAATCCTACAAAAATTTGAAATGAAAGAATTCTAAATTTTTTCTCATAGATTGTATTTTTATCTACATGGAAAGCTTATATTCATTCCATTTGGATTTGTTATAAGAAAGTTAAAACAATGTTATTTTGGAGGCATGTAAAGCATCTTCTTGAAAAAATAACTTGAAGGATTCATTTTTAAAATCAATTTCACAATTTAAAAAGAAATTCCTTAAGGCTAAGATTCCTTGCTAAACAATCTTACCATTGAAATCAACACATTTCAATTTCATCTTAATGCTATTGATGGTTTACTTTTCCCTTCAATTTTGAAACCACTTTTACTTACTAACTTTTTAATAAGTGAAGATTATGTTTTTTCCTTTAAGAAAAATTTCGTAGACTCTGAAATCAATTCTTCAGCATAGAAAATGAGAAATTCAAAATGAATATTACAAAATTTTTAATTAAGAAGATTCAAAGCCAAAAAATCTAATCAAGCAAGGTACAAAAAAATTTGGTTTCTTCACTATAAATGCAAATATCTTGCAATCTCCATGGATAAAGTTCTTGAAATTTCTTCCACACATTCTTACACTAGTTCACAAGATCCTATAGTTTGATATGAAAAAAAAATAGTTTTTAAAGTTTTTTGCTCTTTGCAATAGAAATGAAGGTTTTGAGTGTTTTTTCACTAGTAGGAAATCCATGACCAGATCAACAAATAATCAACTTTTTTCTATTGACATAAATACTGTAATGTTCATTTTCAAAAAAAATTGTTGACTTTGCTTAAATTAACAAAACGGTCAAATTATTTTTGTTGATTTGGATAGTGCAATGACCAAATCAACAAAACTTTGTTAACTTTTTTTGGAATCTTTAAGAATCTCTTGGAATCTTTTAAAATCTTTGGAAATCTTTGGGAATTTTGTAGAATCTTAATTGTACAATGAAGGATTTTCTTTTCAATTAACTACTCACAATTCGGTTTCTTTTAAAGTCAGCAGACTTTAGAGGTGATTTTGGCCTAATAAATGAACTTTTTTAGAAAAAATTGAACTAAAAGAAGTTATAAAACATTAAGCCAACATTCACCTCTAAAAATCCGTTTGAGACTTCAAGCTTCCTATCAACAATTATGGACAAAAATCAGAAAGAGGTGGAAATTGACATTTTCTTTGATAATTTCAAACACCCTCTTTAAGGTGAAAGTTGTCTTAATTGATTTTACAGCTTCATTTAGTTTGAAATCTTTTGAAAAAGTCCATTTTCTAGGCCAAAATTGCCCTCAAAGTTTGCTGATTTTATAAATTAATTAAAAAAAAATGAAAAAACTATAAAAAAAATTTCTACACCAACAATATATGTATATTTGTATATGGTGCATTGATAAAGGTCGTTGGGCCTCGAATTTATTTTCCATTGTTTTTCTTTTTTAAAATAGGACCAAATCAACTATAAAATCAGCACTTTTGTATTGGATTTTTTGTTGATTGTGTCATTAAATTTTCTAGTAGTGTTTGATGGAAAAAAGACCATAGGATTTAAGGGGTTAATTCTTTAAGGACCAAACATTCAAATTTTGAACAACGAATAAATGCAAGTATATTTTAAATTTACAAAAATATGTTTTTTCGTCTGTCATTTTTTTAAAGATTCTTGTCTTAGTTCTTTAACATTTGTATAGTGTAGATTCTATAGACTATTTATTTGCAAAGAGTCTATTATTAAAAGGACTCTAGTAGATCTAGCTTTAAAAAATACTTGTTTTAGTTTAAAAATTGACCTTTTCTAAGCAACTTGAATATAAAAATACAATAAAAATCTTTAAAAATTACTATAATTAGAATTTAATAGTTTGAAATTTTTTTAAAATTTTGCGTAAAAATCACAAATATCTAATCTGCAATCAAATTTTGAAAGAATTTTCAATTTTTCAATTTGGATTTTATTAAAAAATATTAATTTGTCTATTGGTTGATCTAATCATATGGATATGATCAATGATTTATATTTAAAATTTTTTTTGGTAGACATCATTAAATTATTGTTCTAAAATGCATTTAGTAATACATCTTTTCAATTTTGGAAACCTAGACTCTCACTTGGTCTTTAACCTTGAAATGACAGACTGGTAATTATAGAAGGGCAGTCAGAAGTAGACCTAAAAACATGGGATAATGGAAAATCAAGTTTTTGGACTCCAGTTCGCCATAGTGACACATATCCAATGTCGGGTTTTGAAACCACATCTCCTGTGATTCCAAAAGGCATAAAAAATAAGGAAAAACAGTTAGACTCATGAATTGGTGGCATGATTGAAGATGAGGTATTACTTTTTGAAAGCAGGGCAAGTGCATAAGAGTATCCTAAAGAATTGCAAACAAATTGGCACAAAACTCCGAAAAGTGGATAAACAATTTTCAACAATAAGGCACTTTGTACATGAGATAAAAGGGACAGCTTGCGCAAGAATGTTCATAGCGCATACTTTGCATTTCATTGCAAAAGTGGAGAACAAAAAAACTGAATAGTACCTAAAAGAAGTGAATCCTTGTTTTTCTCGTTCATTCCGCTTGGTTCAGCAACTCATAGAACTGCGTTCATAGAGTGTAGTAGTTCTACAAGAGATTTCGATGGAAAAAAAGCCAGATATGCCAAATATAATGGCCGAATTAGCTTAAAGGTGCTCAAGTGCTACCAATCAATTTGGCCTACAGGGCTCTACCATCGCTGCATTGTAAGGGCAAGGAATGAATAGTAGCTCGGCTAAATGTCTTAGCCTAGATGTGGAAGTATGGAAATTCCAAATAGATAGGAAACTGATTAGAATTAAATTAGGGTAGTCTAAGATTTTTGAATTTTGTTGTTAATATATAGGAATTTGGGTCAACTATAAACAAATTGGGATTAGTTAGGAGCCGGATTGCTAAGACTACTAAAACTGAATAAGCTATTTAATGAAGGACAGAATCTGGAAGACGGAAGTTTGGATCCAGGAGACCTATATCTAGACTTCCAGCCTAAAAAACCTAGGGTACCGTTACAAGAACGGCCTCCTACTCGTTCTCCTCAGGAACTGTCGACCAATTATTGGATACTTAAGGGTTCTCGTCTCTCATTCTCATCTCTCTCTTTCCTCGCAGAATTCTGGCGTGTGTTTAGTGAGTGAAAGTGTGGTGAGTTAGGACCATGTTAGGGAGAGAATAGTGAGGTCGGTGCCGATTGCACCAGATTAGTTGGATTGGTGAGCTATGGCGGGACCAACACAGATGCTCTGTCCGACAATCCCTTCCGACGTGGACACATAGAAACTGTTAGAAGAGGACTTGGAGGTGATCGGATGCGCCAGATTGCTACAGCGGCCTTAGAGCTTGAAGAGTGATGAGATGATCGCGGAACTCAAAGTTCCAAATCAATATCAATTCTGTGAGAGGTTGATCCAGTACCTGGATAGAGGATATTTAGGCAGAGGTGTATTCGTTCCGAAAGGCCGGATTAGGGTTAGCCTCCCGTACAGATAAAATTGAGGCAAGTAGTGTGGGAATATAGAAACCCCAAATAGATAGGAAATAGAATAAAAGTGGGTTAGCGTAGTCTAAATTTTTTGAATTTGTTATTAGTATCTAGGAATCCGGGTCAACTACAAAGCAATTTGAAATTAGTTGATACCTGGATTGCTAGAACTGTTTAATTGGATAAGTGATCCGGTGAATGATGAAATCCGGAAGGAAGGATCCAGATCCGAAAAGCCTATGTCCTAGCATTCTGGCCTAGAAACCCTAGGGTACCATTATGGGAACGGTCACATACCCGTTCCCTTGGGGAACCGTCGGCCGAGCATCGGGTACTTAAGGGCTCTTGGCTCTCATTCTCTTCTCTCTTTCTTCACAAACTTGTGGCGTGCGCTTAGTGAGTGAAAGTCTGGTGAGTTAGGACCATGCTAGGGAGCGATTGGTGAGGTCAGTGCCGATTGCACCGGATTAGTTGAGTCAGTGAGCTATGGTGGGGCCGGCTCGGATGCTATATCCAGTAATTCTTAAGGATCCGGAGAAATGGAAGTAGCTGGAGGAGGACTTAGAGGCGATAGAATGCGCTGGGTTGTTGCGACGCTCTGGAGTTTAAAGAGTGACAAGATTATTGCGAAACTTGTAGGAAAAGTTCCGAACCAGTATCAGTTGACCGTGAGAGGCCAATCCAAGCTTTGAACAGAGGATGTGTAGGCAGACGTGTATTTGTTCCAAAAGACCAGATTTAGGTTAGCTCCTCGGAATGATAAGACCGGGCAGAGTAAGTTCCGGGGTTCGGCGCATTCCAAAGGAGGGTACAATATTCACGACTGTATTAAGGATAGGCATAGCCAGATGTGTAGAATTTCTAATTCTGATTATATATCCGGAGAAGCCGACCCGGGTTACGGCCATAGTCGCGAGTACCATTTTCGGAGCGATGGAAGGTAGAGCCGTGAACTGGAGGAGACTCATCGTGCATGTAGTCTCCAATTAGTTTTGCATGCCACCACCGGAAAAGCCATCCCACTCAGCCCGTATTTGTTTCACCTCTACCATCAGCAACAAGTTTTGAGTGATCCAGAGCAGCAGGCATACGTCCACGGGGAAGAGGTCTTGAAGTACAAGTTTACAGACAAAATCCAACCAAATAGAACATCCAGGCCAAATCCAAAGAGGAAGAATCGGAGCAACCGCCCTTACATTACAAGCAGATCAAGAGACAGAAGTCAACGAATTGGACTGCGCGAGGCTAATTGGTTATTTTGGATGAAGAAGAGCAATCCGATTATTCGGAAAACAAGCACATGAAGGAAATTTGGAGACACGGACTTCAGTGGATCAACTAGTGCCAGTCTATCCACAACAAGATGTCAGATTATATCACCAGAGCCATGACACTATTGGAAGTGTAGGGACCGAAGCAGATAGCTGCCACAATTTGGCAAAGGACGGATCCAAGGGCGCTAAGGGAGAAGGAGCTTCGGATCCTGAATTTGTTGCAGGATTGGATTGATTTTTAATCACAAGTGTTGCAATTGGAAGTGGAGGTGGACTTAGCGAGGACAAAAGAGTTAGATGCTGCTGGCCTCATTCGAAATTTGTCAGCTTTGGTTGTACCTCTGGTGGAGCAAGTGATTAGAGCCAGGCTCTTTACCAACAAGCTGACGACAGAAGTTCACCTTTCCAGAACGAACGTGCTGAAGGTACTCATTGCCTACCAAGCCTGGATGGAGAAGGTGTTGACGGAGATGCAACACCTGCTGGAGCAACTGGATCTAGGTAAGGTCTTGGATTTTGAAGGGTTTCCGGATGTTGCGGATGCCCAAAATTATTTGTAGACTCCAGCCAGGTTGATAGGACTGGAGTAGACTCCGGCCAGAGAGGTAGAACCGGATTAGATTCCTGTTAGAGGACAGGATCTGTTGATTGATGACTCCGGTATTCCTCTGTTGATTGGAAAGGAGGGAACCGGAACATCCATTCCGGTGACAACGAAAGCACCAATTGTGATAGCGCCGGAAGCATCGACTCCAAAAAAGGTGAAAGCTTTACTCTCAGGAACAAAGCTCATCTTCTTCCTGGATAATGAGTCGGACCGACTGACTGGATCCGCACTCTTCGCAACACCAAAGTTGGTTGTCCGTCATAACTTAGGTGGGCCATTGGGTGTCATCTCGAATCCGACGCGGACTCATCTGGCTGGTTTTACGCACATGAAGCAGGCTTCTCCGCCCAAAGCTAAGAAATCCCCGGTGGAGATCTCGGATGACGAGGAAGAAGAATGTGAGACCGGAAGGGAGTCGGAGGACGATGCCACTCCCCCTCAAAGACGCCAGATCTTAACTCGGGCGCAGACCAAGAACACGCTGGTCAAGTCGCTACCAACCAAGGCAAGGAGCAGCGTGGAGAAATCGAGGAGGAAGTAGTTAGTTTGTTAATTTTTTGTATGTGATTTTTGAATTTGTTCCGCCTCGGGTTTTCTGGAGGTGGGACCCGGTTCCAAATTTCTAGGAGGCCACTAGCTTGGATTTTCCGGTTATCTTAGAAGTTAGTGTGATTGGCCACCCTGATTTCAGGGTGTGCCCTTTTTGCTTTTTTGCTTTTTAGTTTGAGTTTTAAAGGGAGGGCAGGCTTGTTGCCCTCTCATTCCATTCTAGCCCATTAGAGTGCATTTTGTTTATGTTCTTTTGCTTTCTTTAAATCTAAGTCTATTAAATAGACTTTTTTGATTTCCGCTATGTGCGCAAATGTGTTGCATTGTTCATGAAGAGTGTTGAGGTGTGAGTAAGACGGGTGAGGGGGAGTCCGGATCTAAGGCAACCGAGTTTTGATCAATAGAGTGCGTTTGTATGAAGGACCTGGATTTGTGAAAGAGGATTAATGTACTGTGCTTTTAAACTGCTGGGATAGTAATCCAAAAGGAATGGAGTGGATGCAAGTCCGGAACTCAGGAAGAATTTTCATGCGGAGGTAAGCAATTGCCAGCGGAATATTCCCCATCATCGAAAGGCCTGCCAACTACTTGATCAATCTAGGTTTTAGAACACGCATGTCTCAACCGATTCCAAGTGCTTTGATCTGTCGTTGTAGTAAAGGTGTTAGGGAGTCAATTCTGAGTGACTTGCTTTCCGGAAAGGCCTTCTAAAAAGCTGTGAGGATTGTTTTCTTTCTCTTTCCTATTACAAAACCAGAAGTAGTTTTGTGTGTAGTTGTGTTTGAGTGTGAGAGTTACAAGTGGTGAAGTCCCTACTCCTCTGGAAAGACCAACAGTGGAACCCTGGAGGGTAAAACAGGGGTATATAAAACCAAAGTGTGACTAGATGTAACCGGAATCTGGACCAGGATGGATTTGGATTGGAATCCGGAAGGAAGAGTTATCCGAAAAGAGAGCATAGGTGTAATTGCTTGGATGTTTTTGGTGAGATCCGGACATCCTTAGTTTGCAATAACGTAGTAGAATTCCTTGGGACGATATTTTGTGTTATCTTGGCACATTTTGTGTTAAGGATACTTACGCCTGGATTGCGCGTACAACAAGTAGGTTCGAGAATTCGGCGCAGGCCAAGGAAGGGTATAGTATTAATGACTACAGGGATGAAAGGTATAGACAGATGCTAGAGTTTTTGATTTCGATCATGTATCCGGAAAAGCCGACCCGAATTAGAGTTACCGTGGCTAACTCCATTTTCAGAGCCATGGAGGGTAGATCCGTGAACTAAGAGAAACTCATCTCGGATGTAGTTTCCAAGCTATTTACGCGTGCCACCGGGGGTAAGTCTAGCCTGCTCAACCAGTATCTGTTTCATCTCTACCATTGAAGGGAAGTTTTGAGTGCTGCAGAACTGCAGGATTACGCCCACGGAGAAGAAATTTTGAAGAATGACTTCATGGAGGAAGTCCAACCAACTCCGATGGAATCCAAAGAGGAAGAATTAGAAGAGCCACTCCATTTGCATAGGACAAGACGGAAGTCGACGGATCAGGCTACATGAGGCAAGCAGGTGTCTCTAGAAGCAAGCGAGTCTGGCAATCCTCCAGAAACTGAGCAAATGAAGGCATTCTGGACAACTAGACGAGATTTGATCAAATTTTGTCGGAAGATCCACAACAAGATGTTGGACCATATCATCACCGTCATGTCAAAGTTGGAAGTGGACTTACCGGAACAGATGGTAGATGCAATCCAGCAAAGATCGGATCCAAAGGCACTGCAAGAGAAGGAACAACAGATCCGGAATTTGGAGCAGGACCGGACCAACCTCCGAGTGCAAGTAGCCCAATTGGTAGGGGAGCTGGACATGGCAAGAAAGAAGGAATCCAAAGCCTTCCATCTTGTTTGGAATCTGTTGGCTTTGGTAGCATCACTGCCGGAACAAGTGGTTAGATCCAACCTCTTTACAAATAAGTTGACGAGTGAATGCACACTTTCCAGAACAAAGGTGTTGAGGGTAGTTATGGACTACCAAGCAAACATGGAGAAGGTGTTGAAGTCAATTGCTTGGGCATCTTGATCTGGACAAAGCCTTAAATCTCTCAGGTTTTCCGGATGACCTCACCTTCATGGAAACTCCGGAAAAGACTGGTAAGTTGGATCGGACTCCTTCTAGGGGTTTGGGGATGATTTTGGACAATTTGATGATGCCTCCTTTGGGTAGAAGGGAGGCGGGTGGAACGTCGGTTCCAGTCCCGGCGGCGATGTCAATTTCAATATTAGAGGAAGCTTCGATCCCTGTACAAGCAGGGGGTTCCGCTCTGACGACAAAGATTATTATCTTCCCAGTCAAGACTTTGCAAATCCGGCCAAGTGAATCCGGTTTCTTTGCGACACCTAAGTCCCAAGTCCGTCGTGAGTTGAATGGGTGCTTGGATGTCGTTTCAAATCTGGCCTGGACCCATCCAGCAGGCTTTGAGCACATGGAGTAGGCTTCACCAACTAACAAGCTGGCATCACAGGTATTGCTCTCAGACGACAAAGAAGAATGTGAGACTAGAGCAAAATCGGAAGATGATGCAACACCACCACAGAGGCGCCAAATTCAAATCCAAGCGCAGACCAAGACCACGCCAATGAAGTCACCCGTGGCTAAGGCAGGGAGCAGCACAAAGAAACCAAAGAGGAAGTAGCTAGTTAGGGTGTTAGTATTTTGTTTGGATTTTGAATTTCATTCCACTTCTGATTTTTCGGAGGTGGGACTTGGTTCCCTATTTCTAGGAGGCCGTCGGCCTGGGATTTTTTGGTTATCTCGGAAGTTAATGTGTAGTCACCCTGGTTGTGGAGGTGCCCTTTTTGTTTTCTGGCTTTGTGCTTGGGTTCTTAAGAGAAGGTAGGCCTATTGCCCTCTCATTCCATCCTAGCCCATTTGGGTGCATTTGTTTATGTTCTTTTTGCTTTCTTTAATCTGAGCCACTTCGTGGACTTTTTGATTTCGGCTATGTGTACAAATGTGTTGAATTGTTTATGAGAGTGTTGAGGTGTGAGAAAGACAGGTGGGGAGGAGTTCAGATTTGAGGCAACTGGGTCGGATTGGTAGGGTGCATACGTGTGGAAGCTCTTGACTTGTGAAAGAGGATTAGTGCACTATGCCTTTAAATTACTGGAACAGTAATCCGATAAGAGTGGAGTGAATGCAATTTTGAAACCCAGGGAGGATTTTGTGCGGAGATAAGCAACCGCCAACAGAATATCCCCACCTTCGAAAGGTTTGCCAGCTACCGGATCAATCTAGATTCTAGAAACATGCGCCCTTGTGGATTCCGGAAGTCTTGATCTGTCGTTGTAGTGAAGGAAATAGAACGCGGTTCTAAGTGACTTGCTTTCCGGATAGGCCATCCGGGGTGTTGTGAGGATTGCTACTTCTTCTTTCTTTATTATAGAAAGAATTTGGTTTGTGTTTGTGTTTGTGTTTGTGTTTGATTTTGGATAACACATAAAATCAGATTTGGTTTGTGTTTGTATTTGAGTAAGACTGAAGAGTGTGAAGTTTATGAGTGGTAAGTCTATACCCCTCTGAAAGATCAATAGTGGATCCCCTAAGGATGAAATAGGGGTATATAAAACCAATTAGTTGGAGGACCAAGACATAACCGGATTCTTGTTGAGAAAAAATCCGGATTGGAATCCAAAAAGCAGTAGTAACTGGAAGAGAGAGTGAATTGTTGGGACGGGTTTGCTTGGGTGTTTGAAAAGAGATCTAGATATCCTTAGTTGACAATAACATAGTAGAATTCCTTGGGACGATATTTTGTGTTATCTTACCACATTTTTGTGTTAAGGATACTTACGCCTAGACTGCGCGTACGACAGCGGATTTCTCTCCTTCCCTTCTAGAATGTGCTTCCTCTAGCACAGTAGATTCTAGCTACATGTCCTCCGGCATTGGTGACTGCAACTGCCGCACAATAGATTTCTCCAAACATAATTATCAATCTTGGGCTAGTTCTCATTTGTAGATAAATTTTGTCTAATCCAAGAGCACAATACATTTGGTAACATCTTCTACTCCAAAGATAGGAAGAAGCCATATCATTTTTATTATGCAAATTAATCTTAGCTTGCAACAAAATGCTCTATTACAGCATTCTCAAGTCCTAGAACTTTACAATGTGGCTGTCCACATAATTACAAAAAATGGATGAAAAAATCATTTATTAGTTGCTAAATGTCATCCAAATGCTTTACTATGGCGTCTTTGGCAACAAAGCTAGTATACAAGTGCAGAGCGGTAGCGTAAAGCATAGAGCGTGGAAATAGAATTTCTATTACAAAAATATGAATGGTACATACCCCCCCTCAAAAAATATGGAATACTTGCAAAAATTTGGGGTTTAGGATAGTCATGAATGAATGAGAAAATAAAAATTGGATGAATTTAGAAGAAAAATTGGATGAACGTAAATGAAAAAAAGTAATGAAGTGCATAAATGCAGTGGATGAAAAAAAGGTAGTTATAAATAGATGAATGTAGATGAAATAACAGTGGATGTATGTAGATGAAAAAAATTGGATGAATGTTGATGAAAAATTGGATGAATGTAGATGGCAAAGTGGATGAATGTGGATGAAAAAAATGGATGAAGATTGGATGAAAGTCTACAAGAAGATAGTTTGAAAATCTAGAGGAATGTGTGGATTTAGGATATGGATGAATCTAAGGATTTAGGATATGGATAAAGATTCAGAGCTATAACCGTGAGTATTAGACTACTCCAAATACTTTTACCACCAATGTGGGATCTATAAGCGTGGATCTGTAACCATGACCCTACAATCGCAGGTCTAAGACCGTGTGAAATCTTACCATTAAATAATGTAATGTGTACAAACTTCAAAATAGTCCTTAGTTACTCTCCTAGGATAGGGTTCTACATGTTAGCAGTTCATAGAAATAAAGTAACTATGATTTAAAGCATTTAGAGTTTAGATCCCATAACCTTGATTTGATTAGTATATTACCATAGAGCCATGGAAATCCATAAAGTTTAGAGTATGGCTAGAGGTGGCCATGGTTTGGGGTTCATGTTCAAAAATTCAAGATTGTAGAATGTGTATCTTCTTAATCTGTTGGATTCTAAACATAAGTCTTAGTTCTTGATGCCAATATTGAAAGTTATGGATAAGTTTAATTGCAATGCGGGGGCTAAATACAAAGCAAATTGTTTTGGTGGTCTATAAGAAGTTTAGGTGTTTGACTAACAAGGTTTAGACTTTAGAGATGGGTGAGCGCACAACTGACCCTTAATGGGTCTCTTGGTACCGAGAGTAGCCTTCTAAGGTGGCTTCTTGTGTATAAATTTGAGGACTAGAGTCATGGATATGTACTCTTGAAATTAGAATTTGGATAGGATTTAGGACGTTTTAGGAACCAATATAAGGTCATACTTTGAGGATTTAGGATCAATTGATCACCAATGTCAAATTTAGTGTATGAATTTTGAATTATTGAATTGGCGTGCTTGTTTAGGGGACTGGCCATATTTGAAGATATCATCCTATAGTGCGTAAAAATAGTGTGCAAGGAGACAACTACATATATCATGCATGTATACAAGGATAGTTGAAATCTAGTAGTGGCCCTTTTAGTCTCACTACTTGTTACAATGAAATTGGAATACAAGAAGGGAGGTCATGAGCACTTCATTTCTAACATAGCACATCCTATCACTAATTCTTCTCACCTATGTAGTGCTTGTGCAACGTACAATGCCTCTTTCAAGAAGTCGTTTGAGCTCATTAAAAATGAAGCTTGGAGCATGAATGAAAACATCTACTTCTGCATCAAAGCAGCATATGACAATAAATAGATAATACAAATGCTTGCAATTTGCCCATTGCCCTCTCTTGCCTAGTGCTTTTATTGACATTTCCTTGAAATAAGGACAAAAACATTTTGGAAATGAACCTACAGTGAGTATGTATTGTTGAATGGCAGGCTCTACATTTGAGTCAAGAATAATGATGCATCCAAACTTAGGGTGTGGTATCAACATTACATGACAAACAAGGGCCTTCTTGATAAGTGCAGGAGCACAATAGTTTTCTTGTTTTGCTGTAGGTGCTTTGGGATTCCTCCTGATATTTTTGCCTGACCTTGTGCTTGGATGCTCTGCAGGAAAATCTGGAACCTAAAAGCTTGATACATTGGGTGGTAGAATATGGTCTCCAAAAAGCCTGTGAAGGGGGATTTCAGCACGTTGAGGAAGACAAAACCCGACATTTTAAAGTTGCATTATCTTTGTAGGCGTCAAATTAGTTCCCAATTTCACTGGCCAAATGCAAGGCATTTCAAGATTAGAAAGGAACCCACTTCCTCTTTGAACCTTTCATGCATTACTTGATGTCGTCATTGCAAAAGAAGAACTACATCCTCTCAATTCTATTTTTCCTGTAATTATTCATATTGCCTGTGTAAGTTGGTGCTGCGGTTCTCTTATTGCCTTGCACAATCTTGGCGACAAACTTTTTGCGCATGAAGGCCTGCAAGGCAAAGCATGCCTTAGATGACGTCTTTAACAACTGAGCAATATACCATTGTGAATCATCGCATGTAGTCTCTTGGATGTTTGTTACTCAAAAAAACTCTGAAGTTTTTGGTGCGATTGGTGGTGCAACGGGTAGTTCCAACTATGGCTCCATTGGTAATGCATGAGGTGACAATTCTTCAGAGATTGTATCCAAAGGAGTACCATGCGTATTTGCAAGGGTTGACCTCTTTTCTACCCTTGGTCAAGAGAAGTTTACTTTGTCGGGTTTGTGCAAATCATGCTGAGACCCCGGAGGCAGATTTGGCATCTGAGGTTGAGATGTAAATACTTCTTCACCTTTAAAGTGTGGTTCCCTTGTGCAATATTCACCAGCTCCTAGGATAGTTGCCATTGCATCATTCAGGCCTTTAGGATTTCCGGTGTGTTGTGCATACCTCTGCGCTATACGAAGTAATAATTCCACTTTTACAGGACCAGTAGCTGGATTCTCACCTTTCAAAAACTGGTAATATCAACCATTTGTATGAATGCCTGTGGGCGCTAAATTACCCCACTTCGGTAATGGAGCAAACACGACCCGGTTCTCAACTTTTATCCGCTTTTGATTTAAGAGGGTGTTGCGCGCACGGTCCACTGTGCCTTTCAAGCAATGGAACTTGCTAATGTTTTTTAGTTTCGTGGATGGCAGTAGAGATAGCTATGATCTGTGTGCAAGTTTTACTAATTGGTGGCTAGCCCAAAAGGCTAATTTGGGAAATAAAAGAAAAGAAGACAACTTTTTCAGACACTTTACCTATTCTAGATCCCTTCCATAATGTTTCCTGCTTAGTTCCCACTTGTTGGTTGTTCCAGTTGGTTTTTTACTTTTAACCTTCTACATGAACTCCTATGGTTTAACCTTTGACTTAGTTAAGTATTTCTTGACCCTCGACTTTTTACTTCTACTAAAATTTTACTTCTAGGTTTTGTCTTTTAACTTCAAAAATTTACTTCTGAATTTTTACTCTACTTTCTACCTTCAAAATATTACTCTAATTTTTTACCGTCTAAATTTTACTCCAAATTCCAAACTTCTAAATTAACTTTGAGTTTTCACTTCTAAAATTACTTCTAATTTTTAACCCCTAGATTTTACTCTAGATTTTTGACTCCTAATTTACTTCTATATTTTAACTCCTAAGAATTACATTAGATTTTTTACTTCTAATTTACTTCTATGTTTTAATCCCTAAGTATTACTTTAGATTTTGACTTCTAATTTACTTTGGTGTTTTAACCTCTAGGCTAAACTCCCACGATTTACGTCCTAATTCATGTTTGACTTTTCCCTCTAAATTAACCTTCTAAACTAACTTTTGCTAATTGTAATCCTAAACTATTATCTCTAATTTAAATTCCGAATCAACTTTCCTAATTCTAATTCTAAATCTTGACTCCTTATTTAATTTCCTTGAATTAGCTCTAATTGGACCTTTTAACTCTTGGTTTTCTTCTAACTTCTACTTCTCAAACCTAATCCAGAGTTGTTGACTTCTAAATTAATGCTAATCCCTACTTTAGCTCTAGTTCTACTTTGGTTTATTGTTCTTTTAAACAAAATTTACTCAAAATTTATCCTTCTTGGACCTCTTAACTTAACCTAGCGTGGTTGACCCAAAGCCAAATTTTTAGCGTAATATGTTTTTGGAAATCCCTATTCCCAATCTATAGACCTTTGAATCTAAACTTCTAATTCTTGCTAGTTTTTGCTAATTATCTTGGATTAAAGCCTAACTGAGGGAATCACAACTAATTAGGAAAAAATACCGAGGATGAGGTTAGTGGCTTACCTCATCACTGTCGATGTTGGAGATAACGTTGTCCGTGTGCTCATGCGCATCCCCATCCATGATGATTTGTTGGCCTTTTTTCCCAAAGCTCACTCCTTAATTTTTTAAAAGAGATATTACACCCTAACTTTTTTCCTTCTCACTTCTCTTTTCTTTTCTTTCTCCTTCTTTCTTCTACTCTGGTACTATTGCACCAACCTTTGATGGTGGTCTTACAAAGATAGTTCCAAATGTCAAGGAATTTAATGGCTCTCCTACCCTCTTACGCCTTCCTTGCTTTGCGTCATTCCTATCCTCCTTCTAACGGTTGCAATGGACACTTGAGATTTCCTTCCTAGCCTACCTAATCCTACACCTAGGTTATTATTTATTGTCTTTCTCCTTTTGTTCCCTACTTCAACTCTTTCTCCACTAATTCCCTTCTATTATTTTGTGTTCACATTTGGGTGTGAGAGTGGAGCGTGTGTGTGCAGGTGTGACGTGGAGGCATTGATTCCCTTCCCCCTTTCCTTTTATTTCTTTAGTTGCAGGTGGACTTTGAGACTCTAAATTCCTAACTGGGTTATACTGGACTTCTATCTCTGGGTTCCTGACCAGCTTTGTAACTGGGCTTTCTACTCTAAGTTTTTTAAACTGGACCCTAACTGGATTTCTTTTCTTCTCTGCTCTAGTGTTTTCTAAACTAGCTCCTAACTGAGTAAAACTAGAAAAAAAAAAAAAGTGGAACCGCGTAGGGTATCATCCCTTGGTGATCTGGTTTAGGGTTTTAGGATGTATGTGATAAGTAGCAAAGCGGAACAAGTGACCACTGAGCTATTGGTTTGAATGGGCTGTTGGCCCAAGTGGCTGCTGGTCCGCTGGCTGGGTATTGGCCGCTACTGAATATTAGGCTGTTGCTGGCCATTTGCTGGCTGCTGGTGGTTGGCTGCTAGTATGTTGGCTTCCAAAATTTCTCAAAAAACACACAACTCGGGTTCCCTCAGGGAAACTCATTTACATAAAACTTAAATTGGATTTTTAGAGAATTAGGGCCAAGTTCAAAGCTTTGCCGTCCAGAGGGTTAGGCCCGAATTCTTTATACACAAAACAACCTTCCAAAGTCACATGCTATATTTCTCACACTAGGACTCTAGATCTTGGAAGCTAAACTTTAGATTTTTTCAAGGAGATCTTGGAAACTAAACTTTGGGGCTAAGCACTAGGGAGGTTCAAATCTTTGCCATCAAATTGGGCTTAACACCAATTTTAGGACTTTGTGGCACTCCAAGGGTTTAAAGCTCCACCGTCCGGGATTGTTTTAACACGTACTCTAGGACTTGACTTAACCCGTCACGGGTTCAAAGCTTCGCCGTCCAAGGGGGGGTTCACACAACAAGAAAGACTTTAGAAGAAGGAACAAAACATACAAGGAAAGAAACTTGTACGGAAGGTCAAAGCTTCGCCGTCTCGTAGGGGGGTCTACTCAACAAGAGATACGTTAGAAGATGATAAGAACTTGACTTAAGAAAACAAACGAGTTAGTACAACGAAAGACAGCAAAAGAACTCATACTTTAAAGGGGCCCTAAAGTGACATGCGCCAAGGTACGGAGGGGGGTGACTTTAGGATTAGTTCAAAGCATAAAAAGACTCTTAAGACACAAGGATAAGTCCACAAAATCGTCAAAAAACACAAGAAAAAGTACACAAGAAGTACACAAGGAGTACACAAGGCAGGATAGAAAGACCCCCAAGGACCTTCAAAGCTTGAAATACAGCAACAAAAGGAGCCAAAAGTGCTCCGAATACACCATAGAGGTTTTTGGCTTCAAACGCCAAAATATCCAAGATGACTTGGACCCATGGACTCAAAAACAAGTATGGGGGTGATTTTAGAGAAGGGAATGGAGCCCTTTTATATGTTTCCAAGGGCTCACTCCCCCCTTTAAGTTCCTACTAGTAACCTTATCAACTTGGATTTTCATCTTCATCCTCAAAGATTTTCATCCTAATCCTAGATTTTCACTTTCTACTTTCTATGCTGGACCAACCTCCTAACTTTTGGAGAATAACCCCAAATGTCAAATGGATTGCGCTCTTAGATCCAGAACGCCATTTTTAGTTCCAAACCCTCCTACCCCCCGTATCGGGATCAAAAATCCAACGTAGGCTAGCCTAGATTAAAAATCCAATCGTGGCAAATTTCCAACTCTTGGGGGTTTTCTATTTTGAGAAAAGTAACTAGCTTGGGGTCTCCAGAAGGTAAAAGGGAGTAGGAAAATACTCCTTGTTGACGTTGTTTCGCCGTCATGTGCCTCCAGAATGTTGGTCAACGTTGCGGGGATGTTGTGGCGTGATTAATTCCAAAGGAATCTTATCGGGTTGGGTATCTTTTGCTATTGGAATCCCGCAAAACTTATCGGAACGCATTATTAGTATAAAACAAGCTATCATAATTTTTAATGAGATTTTACTGCAACCTAGATAATTTACAAGAAATTCCAATTGGAGGTTAGAATGGTTGACCTCCCGGAAAAGGTTCTTCTGCAAGTCGAAAGATGCCGGGAATTTTTGTGGAACCTTTCAAAGAGCCTCGCGAAAGATGTAGAGGTGCTTTTATGTACTTGGCACAATTAGTTAGTGGAGACCTAAATCGGTTGTCTCCTCGAATTGTCGATGGCACGAGAATCTTTTGCAGATGAGGAAATCTTGGTGGATCGATTTTGCCATTAGACTCTTGGCATCGGATTTACCCTAGAATACCATCCTTGGGCTGTAGATTCCTCCACGGCCCCGTCTTGAGTTTAGTGGCTCTTACATACTAACAACTGGGGTTTTCGGGAATTCTTTGATCTAATGGGGGATTTGAAACCTAACCTAGGACCAAACATATGGCTCATTGTGACCTCTTATGACCAATCTAGACATGCATCACCACCTTCCAGTGGGATTTAGCCTTGTTGGGGCTATGTAACTAAAATCCTCTAAAACTTGTTATCTTGTGGTTTAGACTCTATTTCTAGACGAGGTTTGGAGACGTTTTAGGTATAAAATCAAAACTAGACCAAATACTATAATGGATATGGTACAACCCTATTTTGGTTCTACACTCTTTTTATGGCTATTTGTATAATTATACCTATTTTAAATTTTAAATTTCAAAAAAAAAAAATCCAAAGTCCTAAGTGACAATTTGGGAGCTCACAATGCCTTAACATAATCATCAACAGTGGCAACGTACAGATCATTCCCTCTATTTCCTAATTGCTGCAACCATTTGTTGTGGATTGTTTCTACTAGGTTACAAGATGGCATTTCTGCAAGTTCATTTGCTGGCAAATCCTGTAGACAATAATACAAGTGTCAGCAACAAAGGAAATTGTTCCTAAATGAACTCCTTGTACTCTTAAGACATCTCAACAATGCAACTATAAGAACGTAGTATTGGTCAATAGAAGCAACATCTGTTTATGGGAAGCTGGAATAACAATGACAAAGTATCAATAACATGAAGGGAAAGAAATCATTAATATCTCACAAAAATAACAAGTGTAAGTTTAGGAGAATCTCACAATGTGTATGAAGCCTCCCCAGTGTCTATATCGGAAGTGCCAGAACGCTAGCCATAACTTCAAGCAGTAAAGCCCTTCATTTGTCGTGGCTCTATAGGAATGCCACCATGTGCAAATGGCATGAAATCTAATCTCAAACTTGGTCGACAATGCTGCATCTTTATAATACTTGCATAATTTTTAATGTTGATCTTGAAGATTGGCGCAAATGTCTGCTTTGGTGTGCTTTTCCATTGATTGCATCCAATGGAAGAGACATGTGCACTCTTGATTGACCATAGGCTTGACAGGGTCATCGTCTCCATAAATATGTCTGACAGCAATCCAATTTGCTTGTGCACAATCAACCATGAAGCCTTTGAAATAAGGCAAGGCAATACTATGACGTCCCATCACGACATTCAAATTCATCCAGAATTCTTCTTGGGCAATTGATTCTTCAAACTGCATGTTACAAATTGCAATTGTCATCACACAACAGAAAATTGGGTCATAAACATGACATGCAATCGTGGTCCAGTGCTTTACTAGTTTGACATGATCAAACATTATCCAAGCGTCTTGAAGGTCACCACCAGGTTACATTTGTGTTACCAAGGCGACACCATTGCCTGGGCCCGCCTCCAACATTTTGAAAACAAAAACTTTGTCCAAATTAAACCCTTGACCAAGAAACTTATTCTCTTATACATAAGCTCAGTTGCTACATCCTCATAGTTTTGTAATGTTGTCTATGATTCCAAACCTTTGAAAATACTTGGAGGTGGTCACCTCACTTTGAATACTCGGAGAATTCATAAATGTCGCAACCAGAATTTTTGGTTTTCCCTTGCTTACCTAAAAGTTGGAACGAAAACAAATAATTAGAATCTGGATCCTGCTAGGAGGCAAAAGAAGACTGAAGATAGACAAAACTAATGCAATAAGGAATAAACTGGATCTAATCCGGTCAGAGTATTAGTACTCAGGAGCAGAATCACATCCGGGATTTATCTCGGATCGGATTAGGATTGAACCGGATTGCTATGGACCGGACTGGAAAAGGTCATGATGATCAGTCAGGGGTCTTGGGACTATATAAACGCTGGTCGTCTCCATTTTTGCTCCTTTATTTTCCTTGAGTTTTGGAGCTGACCTTGAGCGCTTTAGTGCCTTTGTCTGTGCCAGAGCCTTTGTGTGCATGGAAACTTAAATGCAAGTGCGTGAGAGTGACCAAGCGATTGAGGTTGTGTGGGCTGCAAATTTTGTGTTGTCTTCCGGTTGAAATCGGAAGAGAGAAAGTGAGGAACGAGACGTGCAGCTAGGAGAGAGTGAGGTAGCAATCGAAAAGGGTCTAACTAGCCAAGTCTGTGTCCATGCCTCAGCTTTGCAAGAGTAGACCGGGAGCGTCTAGTTCCTCCTCAAAGATTAAGCTCCGGAAAGTAGTTCTGGTCATATCTTCCGAGGAAACGATGAGAATCGAGCGCATGGAAGACCTCAACGCAATGGGCTGTATAGGATTGATGGACAAACCCTAGGGGTTTAGAGAAGAGCAGATGGTAAGAGAATTGAAGGGCAAATTGTCAAATCAGTTCGGCAATACTGTCCAGGAGCGTCCAACTGAGTGGGAAGAAGAGAGGTGGAGAGAGGTCTACAACTTTTGGTTAGGGGATTTAGGCATGGCGGCACGCAGGGCTGAGTTCATCCATGATAAGTTTCATAGAGAGCCAAGAACAAGGACAGATATAAGGTTGCGGATTGCATAGACAACCCGCACCTCCTCTTTCTCCAGTTCTTGATTCCGATCATCCACCCAAAGAAGCCGACAAGGGTGACAATGACCATCGGCAACACTATTTTGGGGGCCCTGAGCAGAGAACGGAAGGTGAATTGGGCTCGAATCTTTTGCAATCTGGTGTCCCAGCTTGTGACAAGAGTTGGAAAGAATAGGGCCACTCCTTTGAGTCCCTATCTCTTTCACCTCTACCAGTGCAACCAACTCCTCACTGACACGGAGGAGAAGACGTGGAACATTTAGGAATCCATCTTGAAATATGGGGAGTCGGGTTTGGATGACGAACCGGAGGACTTATCCAGATCCAAACCCGAGACGGAAGAAGAAGATGAGGAAGAGAACCTCAGGACAAGGAAGCAAATGAAGACAACGCCTCCTCATAAGAAAAGAACCCTTCCTACCAACGGGTCTACTCCAGAACAGGGACCGGAAGTGGAGATGCCGAATGCCAAAGACCCAACTGATCTGTTCAATCAGTTGACCGGCATCTTCTATGGAATACGAGCAGATTGGGAGATCAAGAGAAGAATCCTCTCCAGTATTAGAGAGCTGGTGGGTGCGCCGGGAGACAGCAATCTACCGGGTAAGGTAGCTCTGCACATCACCAATCCGAACAAGCACCGGAAGCAAGAGGCAAAGATTTGTCGGCTTAGGAGGAAGTCAACACTTTGAAGGCAAAGATGGTTGCCTTCAAAGAAGATAAGACCGCCGTATGAGAGATGGCGGAGGCAACCCGAAAGGTGGCCAAAATGGTGAAGGCCACCTCAGAGCGTCCGGATCCGCCGCTGTCAAGGCGGAGTTATTTGACAAGGAAATACACAAGGAGAAGAAAGTATTCGGTTCCTGGATAGTTCGGATCCTGACCAATTTTACAATTCGGGTGGAAGCGGCAATAGTGGCGGCGCGAGAGGCAGCTGACCGGATGGATGTCAACAGCTAGAAGCTAAACGGATCCATGTACTCCAGGGAGATCCAACTTTCGGACCTCTCGTTGCCGGAATCATTCGCGACAGGAGACTCAAATCTAAGGGAGCCCAAGGATCGGACTCCCGAGTCAAAGAAGCGGCAACCCTGCCTGGGCCTGGACAAGCAATCCAGCTAGATTCATTAGTAGGATTAGATCTTCCAGATCTTGCTGCCGGGGAGCGGAGCAGGAATTTGACAGAAGTCTTCAACCAACTACCCGTGGAATCCAAGAGTCCTACACTGGGTGAGAGAGTTGTAGGGTAGGTAGGTATGAATGTATATTTTTTTGTAAAGTAGTTAGGACCGGATCGGATGTTGATCCGGTCTAGTGGTTAGGATCGGACCCGGAAGTTCCAAGCAGATTTTTGGGGGCCCTTTTGCCTTTATAAATCAGTTGTATATAAGCCAGAGGGAGCTAGGAGTCTTTTTGCCTAAATTTTGCTTGTACCTTCTATTGGCTTCTTGTTGTGTATCTCCCGTTTGTGGCAGGGCTGTATGGTGAGGAGTTAGGAAGGTGCACGTTAGTTTGAGGGTGATTTCTCCCTTTGGTGTTCTTGTTTTGATCTTATGTGCAAGTGAGTGGGTTGTGAAAGAGCTGGGAGTGGATTTCAGTTCCTCAGTACATCTACGGTTTAGGTTTCCGGGCAAAAGAGCCGTTGTTAGGCTAGGCGGATAGGGAGGGATTCCTTAATTGCGCTAGAACTTCTGGGTGGGAAATCTGGTTGAGTGTCCAATCTTCTGAGAGATCTCGCTATCCTAGTTGATAAATGGAAGAGCTTTAGTTGATATTAGAACGGACGGGTACACTTGTAACCACTTGACTTTGTACAGATGGAACTTGGCGCTAAGGTTGTTGTAGTATGAAAGGATTGTACAGGGGGTCTTTGTGTGACCAGTGATCCGGAGAGTTCTCTGGATTGCTGTGAGGGATCAAACCAGATCCAGATTAGTATAGGAAATTGGATAATAGAGAAGTGGATCTTTAGCCACTATAAGTCACGGAAGGAGCGGCGGGCCTGCCACTCTCAAAAGCAAGGGGCGAACCCTTTGATGGTAAAACAGAGGTAAAACTAAACCGGATAAGAATAAGAGTGAATAGGAGTTGATGTCGCAACCAGATTTTTTGGGTTTTTTTTGCTTACCCAAAAGTTGGAACAGAAACGGGTAATTAGGATCCGGATCCTATCAGGGGGCAAAAGAAAACTGAAGATAGACAATGCTAATCCAGTAAGGAGAAAACTAGATCTGATCCGGTCAGAATGTTAGTACTCAGGAGTGGAATCACATCCAAAACTTATCTCGGATCGAATTAGGATTGAATCGGATTGATATGGACCAAACCAGAAAAGGTCATGATGACCAGCCAGGGATCCTGGGACTATATAAAGGCTGGTTGTCCCCATTTTCACTCCTTTACTTCCCTTGAGTTCTGGAGCTAACCTTGAGTGCTTTTACGCCTTTGCCTGCGCTAGAGCCGTTGTGTGTATGTGAACCTCAGGCCGGATACGTCAGAGTGCAGGAGAGGTCAAGATTGTGTGGGTTGCAGGTTTTGTGTTGTCTTCCGATTGAGATCAGACAAGAGGAAGTGAGGATTGGGACGTGCGGCTAGGAGAGAGTGAGGTAGCAACCGGAAAGGGTCTAGTTAGCTGTCTGTGTCCATGCCTCAGCTGCGTAAGAGCAAACCAAGAGCGCCATGTTCCTCCTCCGACATCAAGCTCTGGAAAGTAGTAGCGGTCATCCCTACCGCGGAACTGGCAAGGACCGAGCTCATAGAGGATCTCGATACGATGGGCTGTTTGGTGTTGATGGATAAACCCTGGGGATTTAGGGAGGAGCGGATGGTGAGAGAGCTGAAATGCAAGATGTTGAATTAGTTCGACAACACTGTCCGGGGCCGCTCGACTGAGTGGGAAGAAGAGAGGTGGAAGGAAGTCTACAACTTCCGGATGGGAGCTTCCGGCATGGCGAGATGGAGGGCAGAGTTCATCCATGACAAGTTTCATGGAGAGCCAAGCAGCAAGGACGGATACGCGGTCGCGGATTGCAAAAGCGACTGGCACCTCCGTCTTCTTCAATTTCTGGTTCCGATCATTCACCCAGAGAAGCCAATGAGGGTAACGATGACCATCGGCAACACGATTTTCGGTTCTCTGAGCGGGGAATGGAAGGTGAACTGGGCCCGGATCTTTTGCGATCTGGTGTCCCAGCTTGTGACAAGGGTTGGGAACAGTAGGGTCACTCCTTTGAGTCCCTATCTCTTTCACCTCTACCATCGCAACCAACTCCTCACGGATACAGAGGAGAAAACATGGAACATTCCGGAATCTATCCTGAAGTACGGGGAGTCGGGTTCGGATGACGAGCTGGAAGATCCAACCGGATCCAAACCCGAGACAAAAGAGGAAGATGAGGAGGAGCACCTCCGGACGAGGAAGCGGATGAAGACAACGCCTCCTCACAAGAGAGGAACCCCTCCTATCAATCGGTCGACTCCAGAACAGGGACCGGAAATGGAGATACCAGATCCCGAAGACCCGATCGACCCGTTCAATCAGCTGACTGTTTTTTTGTGCGAGATACGAGCAGATTGGGAGGCCAAGAGGAAAACCCTCGCTAATGTCAAAGAGCTGGTGGGTGCAACAAGAGATAGCAAGCTGTCGAGTAAGGTGGCACAATATCTCTTTAATCCGGATGAGCACCAGAAGCAGGAGGCAGAGATTTGTCGACTTCAGGAGGAAGTCGACACTTTGAAGGCCGAGATGGTAGCCCTCAGAGAGGACAAAGCTGCAGTCCGGGAAATGGCGAAAGCAACCCAGAAGGTGGCCGAATCTGTGAAGGCCACTCTCGGAGAATCCGGATCCGCTGCAGTCAAGGTGGAATTATTTGACAAAGGGGTGCATGAGGAGAAGAAGGTATCTAATTCCCGGATAGTTCGGATCCTGACCGATTTCACCGATCGGGTAGAAGCGTCAATGGTGGCGGCCAGGGAGGCAGCCAACCGGATGGACATCAGCAGTCGGAAGCTGAATGGGTCCATGTACTCCCGGGTGATCCAACGTTTGGACCTCTCGCTACCGGATTCGTTCCCAGCCGGATGATCAAATCCGAGGGAGCCCAAGGATCAGACATCCAAGTCAAGGAACAGTCACCGAAGGCCTGGGCTTGAACAACCCATTCAGTTAGATTCATCACCAGGATCAGATCTTCCGAATCCCGCTACTGGGGAGCGGAGCAGGAACCTAACCGAAGTCTTTAATCAACTGCCTGCGGAACCCAAGAGTCCTACGCTAGGTGGGGGAGTTGTAGAGTAGGTAGGTAGGTAGGAATGTAATTTTTGTAAGATAGTTAGGACCGGAGCAAATATTGATCCGGTCTGGCCGATTAAAATCGGACCCGGATGTCCCGCGCGGATTTTGGGGGGCCTTTTTGCCTTTGTAATCAAGTTGTACATAAGTCAACCCCTGCTTGGGAGCTACGAGTCTTTTCGCCCAAATTTTGTGTATTTTTTCTCTTGGCCTCTTGTTGCATGTCTCTCTCGTGTGCGGCAGGGTTGTGTGGTGAAGAGTTAGGAAGGTGCATGCTAGTTTGGGTGTGATTTCTCCCTTTGGTGTTCTTGTTTTAATCTTATGTGCAAGTGAGTGGGTTGTGAAAGAGTTGGAAGTGGATTTTAGTTCCTCAGCATTTCTAAGGTTTAGGATTCCGGACGAGACAGCCATTATTAGGCTAGGGGATAGGGAGGGATTCCTTAGTTGTGCTAGAACTCCTTGGTGGGAAATCCGGTTGCGTGTCCAATCTCCTTAGAGATCTCACTGCCCTAGTTGGCAAACGGAAGAACTTTAGTTGATGTTGGAACAGACGGGTTCACTTGCAACCGCCTAACTTCGTACAAACGGAACTTGGCGCTAAGGTCGTTGTAGTATGAAAGGATCATACAAGGGGTCTTTGTGTGACCGATGATCCGGAGAGTTCTCTAGATTGCTATGAAGGATCAAACCGGATCCGGATTAGTGTAGGAAAGTGGAGAATAGAGAAGTGGGTCTTCAGCCACTATAAGCCACGGAAGGAGCGGTAGGCCTACCACTCTCAAAAGCAAGGGGCGAACCCTCAGATGGTGAAACAGAGGTAAAATTAAATCGGATGGGAGTAAGAACAGATGTGAGTTGATCAGACCAAATCAAAAAGTTGGCCGGATCGAGAAAGGAGAAGAGGGTCTAATTATAATTTGCAGTGTTGCTGTGTTTCCGGTTGTGGTGCTAGGACTGGAAGAAGAATTATGGATATTGACTAAGCTTAGAGACCAAATAAGGCTAGATACTTCACAAAATCTTGCAGGTTTGATCTTTAGAGTCACTTTGTTATGCTTTAGAGTGGTTTTGGGGAGTATAACTGGGAATTTGCTTGCCCTGTGCTGCGACAATAAACTTGCACTTCTCCAAAACTGGCATGAATTCGGCCAATCCAAACTCAATAGTTGGTGCTCTTTTGGGTCAAAGAAGCATCTCTCCAAGGAGTTCCTTGCTTGCCTCTAAGACAATGGACAAATTTGTCTCAAAGGGATTTTTCTCAACTTGATCTGAAATTAAAGAGCGCGTCATCTCTTTGGAACCACGATTGTCTCCATCTTTTATAGGGTGCTCATGATATCCAAAGTGAACATATGCATGCCTCATTTGCAACTTCCCTACTACATAGTATATCTTTGTTGGGCATCTAGCAATATATGAAAGAACCGTAGAACAAATTTTGTATGTGATTTTTGAACTGGGAGGAGGGTTAGAACCAACCTCAAATGGAGCAAAAGAACAACCATCCCATTTAGTCTTGTTGACGAGTGATACGCAATGCTTGCAAGCGAGATATTTGCAGGTGACATTATTGCAATGTAGGTGACCCCTACAAAAAGATAATCGTAACATCAATCTGTCATTGTTTTTTATATTAATTGTATCTGTATTGGACCAAACGTACTCATTTTACCATTTCTCCATTCCACTCAAAAGCTTTTTTTGACATTGAGGTCCAAAATTGCCAAGAGGAGGTAACTGGAAGATCACATCACCATTGAATGCAAGTGGAACAAAATGAATTTGATGAACCGAACTTGAATCGTAATCCAACTTCTTAAAGGGGTTCCGAGACCCTTTTGTATGATGCAACTTACGTAAACATGTAACAACCGAGTGTCCGCCAGTAGGCTCTGTAGTGGTCAGAGAAGGCATGACTGACCTTGTAGGGACTTCAGACATAGCATACAGCATCTGTTTCAAAACCTTGGTAGGTGGTAATGATTCATTTGAATTGTCACTCCCAATTACAATCACCTCCATTTTTGGCTCAATTTTAACTCGAGATGTCATAGGCGTTTGTGGCGAGGTGGTAAATGATAATGTAAGAGTAGCATCTTTAGAAGATGGCCCCGCGACTGATTTTGGTAAACCATATATTAAATATCTTCTTGGCCTCAAATGCCATTGCCTACGAGGGCCTTCAAAGACAGGCTCCTGGCCAATTGTATGCATCAATTCACCACTCAAACTATCAAAAACCTCCTCATCTGTATGTAATGAATCCTCAGATAAATGAAACCAAATACTCAAACAAAACGCAGTCACAACAGCATATCCTGTGTCCCCCACTAGAATTGTGATAGGAACCAATTTTCCTACTACCCTCACAACTGCCATTGAATTAGTAACACTATTTTGACTCCTTGCATACTCTGACCTAAAGAAGTAGTAAACAATTCTATTAGGCAACCACGCAGGTACAAACTGAACGCAAAGAATGAAAAGATCCAAAGTGAAAGAACAAAGAGAAAAACAACATATTTCAGAACTAATCTACTTTCACAATAGAAGAATTGAAGGAGTAAAATCAAAACATTTGTGATTTCAAAATCATGGATGGCTAATGCCAAATTGAAAGTTGTACTAAGCTAACTCTCTACTAAAAAATATCCGCTAGTACAATATGGTAGTATTCATTAGGTGGAATTGATAGGCATCACTTGAATTATAGAAGCAGTTGTCATTTATATGAACCAATTGTACTGAACTTAAAATTAATTCTGAGTATCTTAGGCAATCTGGAAGTCCTTTCATATTTGTAGCACTCTTGCACATATTCAAATATTAAGTCTTATGGACAAAAGGAGCGCCAATTTGCCCTCTTATTTAGAAGTGGTGGTGATGTATTTATGTGAGAATTGACATGTACAACATCCTAAGTGTTAGCATTCTTAATTGTGGATCGCCTTATAGTAGTGCAATTGTCAATTACCGCTATCAAAGACTTCAAATACTTCCTATAATTGCCTTTTGTTAACCATCTTCATTAGAGTTCAAGACTTCATAGTATCACTTCCTCTGTCCTTAAGGAAGTTAGAATTTTTATTTTGAATTTGGTAGCGCACAACATAGGTGATCCTTCTTTCTGTTGTGAAAGAAGATTGTAAGAGATAGAAGATGAGAGATTAGTGCACTACACAGCTATTGCTTATATAAGGCTTTGAATAGCTTAGAGGTTAGAGTGGTCGATTGATAATGAGTTTAGAGGTGATAAGAAGGTGACTATTGCACAGTGTTTTTTGCTTAAAGATGTATGTATGCTAGATCAGATGCTCGAAGAGATTAAGGTTGCCAAGTCTGAGGTTGCAAGTAGGCAGGCAAAGAAGAAGAAGAGAAGGCGCAAACTTTATTACACCACTCCAAAAGAAAGATTTAGATCTCAGATGAGAGGGACTAAAGTTTTAACTCAAGGAAAGAAAGGCCATGGCAAAATGTCAAAGGCACTAGATTTTAGAGGCAAAGAGGTGGACAACATTGCTGGCGATGGTTCTTTGAGCTTGAAGAAGATTGTTGAAGAGCCATTGCCTATGGTTGGATTTGACGGTGACAAAGAAGATGGCAAAGAAGAAGATGGCGAAGAAGAGGATGATGACACAAAAGAGGATGGCGAAGAGGAGAATAACAATGATGCAGTTGACAGAGATAGGCGCAATTTGGTAAGAATTTCATTTTATTTAATCAATTGAAGTCCATGTTTCTAGTAGATTTTCAAAATCTTAACCATAAATGATATCCATTTCCAAGCTCATTAGGGAATAATGTAAACAGAAACTTGAAAATGCAAAGAAGGGCTTCTGGAATCATTAGATTATGCTTGAAAATGTAGAATGATATATATATGTCTTTTTTTCCTTGAGGTGCATTTGACACCAAAGCTCATCTCCGGTATTTTGAGAAGAAAATTCCAACGATATATAGCACGTAAAAAATGGAGTTTCTGTGAACATTTTACGGCCTAAAAACAATTTCAGCACATTGGAATCTGGTCTGAAATCTGCAGAATTGGAAGATTTTTTGGCCAAATCTTGACCGTGTAGTTTTAGGGGAACTTTGAGGATTTTTATAAAATCGCTTGTGAGTCCCAAAATTTTGAAAAAAATTTAGGTGAGCTGTGAGGTTATTATCTACATGTAATCCAAAATCTTCAAAAATGAAATTTTCAGATAGAAGATTTTCTTGGCCTAAATCTACTAATTTTGTATTCTTTTTTTTTTTTCAACGACCACTTTAGCTAGGGTTTGCGTCGCCTTCTTTTTCATTGCCTTTGCCGCAAAAGAGTGCGAGAGAGCTGTGACAAGGTTAGAAGAAAGATGGCCAAGAGAAGTGGCCAAGAGAGATGGCCGAGGAGAGGGCTGCTGGCGAGTTGATTGGAGAGTGCTCGTTGACAAAGAGAGGGCTGTTGGCGAGCTGATTGGAGACTGCTTGTTAACGAGGAGGGGGTTGCTGGTGGGCTGATCGGAGAGTGCTCGTTGCAAGGAGAAGATTTAGGGTGGGCTGCGAGCTGATCGGGAAGTACTTGTTGACAAGGAGACGATTTAGGGTGGGCTGATCAAAAAGTGCTCGTTGACAAGGAGATGGTTTAGGGTGGGTAGATCGGAGAGTGCTTGTTGACAAAAAGAGGGTTTAGAGTAGGCAAATCGGAAAGTGAGTGAAGAGAAGGCTGTTGGAGGGCTGCTTGGCGTTTCTAACAAAGTAAAATTTACAAAAATTGCATTCAGTGGGATTTATGTTGCCCTTGTTTGTTGCAAATACCTAGATTGTCATTACTTTGGAATACCAAGGGATGATAGAGTAGGGCCACATTTTGTTTGATGAGGGCTACGGTGTAAGTGAACAAGTGATCTGATGAGGGCTGCGGTGTAAGTGAACGGGTGATATGATTCAATTTGAAAACCATGGAGCTGATGTTTTCACTCCTTGTTTTTTACCACATATTATTAGTAGAGACTTGCTTGCAGATTCTCAAAGAAGCGGCTCCAGTTTTGCTTTGACAACGCACACCAATTGTAGAAATGGAAGCACATGGAGCGGACAATGAAGTCCAACTTGGAAGCGAGGTTTAATTTTATACCTTTACCTTCATTGTTGTTGTTTTGGTGATTTCATGCTCTTTGCATTAGTGCGAGGATTAAATGTTTTTGATTTGGTTTTAGTTTCTACACTGTTTTTAATTAACCCGACCTAGGGAGTCCTTGTTGACAAGGGTACTTAGTAATGCGTCTATTGTAAGTGTTGCATCGTCAAATAGTACATAGGAAAGTCATTATTGTTGTTATACATTTGGATAAACTTATCTGAATAATATTACATGTTTTCTATTTAAGACATCTAATATTTTGGAGATCATTGTCTCCTTATATAGTACTTCATTTTGAATTGTATCCAAATTATGAAGCCTCGTTGACAAACACTCATCTTTTGTTCTTTTCAATGATATGAATTGATCAAATGAATGAAGAAGAGGTAACCAAAATTCAATATATTGAGGTTGAACACAACGAGGACAACAAGGATGACGTGAACAAGGACAATGGCAAGAAGGCTATCATAGGAGGAATGGGCACAATTACAGCATTACCAATTTTGCCTGCAAATCCAGATTTGCCACAACCACCAGTCCAGATAAATGTAAATTCAACATATTATGAAGTTTATACAGTTTTCAATAATTTGTGTATGTATAGTTATTAAAAGCTAGGGAGACTATTCATGGACATGAATCCATTTGCACTATGTTCTTACAATTTTATAATGCACTTTGATCTTGAAAACTTCTAAATGTCTAATTTAATTTTTTAATTTTGGTTTTAGCAAATTGCACTTGCAAATCTAGACTATGAATTCATTGATCTTAGCGATATTCAAAGCGTTGAGACAATGTATTGCCAGTGCAACAAATGTAGTGTGGTTGCTAGTACTTCTTTACCTAACGAGGAGGCCATGTCCCCTCCATCGTATATCCAAGCGTCGCCACCTTACCAGTCTACAAAGCCTCCATATGTTGTGATCTCGCCTGTATATGTGCCAACTTTGCCTTGGCCCCCGTCTTTAGATTCCATACCCACATCTCTAGCTATCCCTATCCGTGTGCGACAACAAGCTATAAGGCGCGTAGAAAGGGATTTTTACCGTTTGTATCATCAACGCTCTCCCCGTATCAAAGAGCGTCCATGAAATTTAATGAATATGAAACTTACATCACTTGATGTTAACTCTACTTTAGTTTACATTATAGTATGCCGATAAAGAATGGATAATTTTGAAAAAGATTGAGGTGTGTCTTGTCGCTTGGTGGAAGATTCATAGAATTTTGAAAGTTACTTTCTGCAAGTACAGACAGAAGGCCAAGTTGGGAAGCAAGCAGAGGCACACGGGAACTTGGGATCCAAAAAACCCCGTACACATATTGTTCAAGCTACCGCCACACTTCAAATGTTGGTTGTAAGTGAAGCTGACATGATGCCATACAAAACGAGGACACTGGGAATTGGAGAAAAAGTCTATGCAATGGTGTTGCCATCGGTGTTTTGTTGGAGCGACCAATTACCAAAATCAATGAGGCCAATGCCGCTTTGCATTTACCGCCCATTTCTTCTAGTGGTTTGAGTACCATCAGGCATGTTTCTTTTCCAGAGTATGCTGTGAAGGCTCCAGGAGACTTTTTTTCAAGGTATGCTCAATGTGAATCATATAGGCAATTGAAGAGCGCCTACACACCACTTTCTCACGCACAGAATAAGTGGGCTATACTTTTGGAAACTCACCTTGCAAAACAGAGGGCCCACAGAGAACTATATTATGCAAATCGTTATATTTCTAAGAAATACCTTGAAAAGATGCTCACCATTATCCATGATAAAACAAATCACTCAAATACTACTTCTCCCCATTTCTCTCACAAGACCAAAGTGACGGATCTTTATATAAAAATGCCCGTCGCTAATACAAGCATGATTGCTCATGGTCATGGCAATATTCAGTACGTGCATTACGACTTGGACATTTTTCCAACAGATTCAAATCACACCATTGGATCCATCGCAAAGTTGTTGCGTGATTTCGAAGGGCCACCAAAGAATTCAATTGTGCAAATTGCTTCCCATCAAAGAAAACCAATTTACATTTACGTAGGCTATGTTAGAAGGCTTGGAAATGTGCTTGGACTCCCTTCTTCTTCTTCCACCTGAACCGATCTCCGCTCAACCTTTGCCACCTATATTGAATCTGCAGCTTGACAATGCATGAGGAAACAATAAGAATTGATGCATTTTTGCTTTCTGCTCTCTTCTTGTTTTGAAGGGCATTTTTCGCGAGGTGTACATTAACTTCCTCATCGTTGGGCACACTCACAAAGACATTGATGCTCTTTGTGGTTGATGGAGCTCTATGTAGAAGACAAATATCTACCAAACTATTCCAAGGCTTATGAAATCCTTTACGAGCTGTGAAACACATCTTGTCATTCCTCACTTCATTGAAGAAGTTTTTGATTTCAAGCAATTTGTGGAAGGGTATTTGGGCACAGGCAAATACTTTCTAGAAGGTCATTATTTGGGCTAGCAGTTTAAGTTCTACAAGGATTCAAGTGGGTGGCTGTTGATGGAGTATAAGTATCTCCGCACGGACGAGGACTGTTTGCCAAAGAGCGGCAAAGGAATTTGCTTGTGGTTTGAGACTGAAGACGGCCGCCCAAGGTGGCAAACGGTGTTCCGCAACCTTTGGCTCCTTGTCAAATGAAGTCGTATGATAATATCAAAAAGGATTTGAATGGTTTCGTTGTGCATTGGCCCAATATGGTGGACAACGACCAATCTAGAGAGTTGAGGAGGAAGAATGAACCTAGAAAAATTATTGGAAAGGTGTGAGGACCCCTTTGGATGCGCCTCTTGTTGCATGCGCAACATTGCAAGATGAATTTTGGCTAGATTCTAGAATCACTCTTGGGCTAGAAGATATTAGGCAAGACAATGGCGCAGTGCAAGAAGAGTTTGCAGAGGATCCACCCTTTGTAGGGCAAAGACGTGATCACCCACGCCTTTTGTTTTGTGTCACTTGTGATGTATTTGCTAGGGATTTTGTCATTGTGCCACCTCATCGTGGCAACCCAAAGCCGTTTTGGCTTGCTAGGGTGCTCACAAATCTGAGTTCGGATCCGAGGTATGTTAAATCGATACGGATCCAATATTGGACGCCTCTTTCAAAATATCAGCTTGATCTCAAAACGTATGATGGATGGGATACAAAAGCAGGGAATGTGTGGGCCGAGGACACACCTATAAAATTGACCTAGTCAAGCACGGGCTGTATCATGATGGCTTTCAAGGCGTGTGGAAAAAGGGATGTTAATGAGGATTCTTTATTTTTTCAAAAGTTTCCATTCCCAAAGCACAATTCAGCATCATCAAATCATCAGTGGCAAAAATTCTAGCTAATTGTAACAACGATGCGTCCTTGACAGATGAAGAAGAGTAGTTTACATTTTTTGATATTTTATTAGTAGTAGTAGTATTGAAGTAAAATGCACTTCTGCATTTAGATGTATTTAGATGCTTTCAGATTTAAATTGTGCCTTTTTATGTCGAGGATATTGTCCTTATGTAATATTGTTGATTTCTATTTAGAATATTTATTATTTTATTTGTATTACATTCTATATAATGTATTTTTGCTTTTCTCTAAATGAAGTTTTTTTGTGTTCAAATGTATTTTATGTGAAATGTTTGATCTTAATAGTCACAAGTGTGTACATTATTGATTTTACACAAGCAAGTCTCAATTTAAAGAAATTTCCCCTTTCTAAACCAGCGGATGTATTGTATTTTTATATTTCTAATTTTAAAATAAAAAATTTGAATGTTCAAAGTAAGTTCTTGCTACTTGATTAGTTGGTTTAGTATGAACAAAATATATAGAATAGTATTTGAACAAATCAGAGCCTCAATTCAATGAACACTAAAATAATTCTAAATATCGAAGGAATTAAAATGAGACCCCAACCTGTCTCAATTTAATGAATAAGGCCTTGATTGGTGAACTAACAAAATCAGCAAAAAGGCAAAGATAGCACATTAAACAAACCGGTAACAAAATAAGTAAATTAGAAGGCACCAAAGAATGCAATAAAATTTAAGGGTCATTTGAAGTACACAATGAATCATATTTGATGTTTTTGCATGATACTTTCTCAAAGCCATCAATTGTACTGGATGGTAACTTGGAAGCTTGATGGAAGAGTTGTTGAATTTTGCAAATGCCAAATTAATCATTTCCAACATGAATATTGGATTCTGAGAAGTGGGAAAGAATACCTTTTTGCAACAGAAAACTCTTGTATGGAGAGTCCACCTTCCAGTTATTAGGTTCTATTCTAGTAAAGTCTGTAGTCGGAGAATGAGATCGTGCATTGTATATACTATGAATTGGCAAAATGTGAGAAAAGAACTCATCCTTCTGGTTGATGTGGTATCTAGATGGGCTGGCAAAATCTTTACTATCATCAGCTCCAAGACTGTGCCATCTTTGTATTGATTTGAATGCACTTGTGGATCCCAATTTAGTATGCAATCGTGTAGTCGCTATGGAAATCTTGTCTACAAAAACAAATATACATGACAAATGTCAAAGAAGCAGCATCACCTCACGGAAGCAAAGGATTTGTTTCAAAATCTTGCTTGTCATTCAAGAGTACACAACTTTTATTTAAATTAGAGTCAAAAGAAAAAAAAATATAAAAATTTATAAGCAACAAAGTTGTTTTTTTGTAGCACAGTAGTCCTTTTGAAAGTTGCATAGTCATTTCAAAAGGATTTAAGTCCTTCATGGTAGAAGAACCTGTCCTTTGAAAAAGCAGTAGAGTCCTTTGAGAAGCAGTAGAGTCCTTCAAAATAGAAGAACTTGTCTATTGAAAAGCACTAGAGCCCTTCAAAGTAGAAGAACGAGTCCTTGAAAACCAGTAGAGTCCTTCAAAGTAAAAGAACTTGTCCTTTTAAAACCAGCAGAGCTCTTCAAAGTAAAAGGAGACACCCTTTAAAAACCACTAAGGTCCTTGTAGAAGAAACTGTCCTCTCAAAAGCACTGCAATGCTTTTCAAAGGACATAGCCCTTGGCAAAAGCACAATGCTCCTACAAATGAAGTGGAAGATTGCATGGAAAGGAACAAAATCCTAAAGAAAGTAAAGCTAACAAGTCATATTGAACACAAAAAAAAGCTTTTGGAATAATAGAACATACTTTCAAAAATTTAATGAAAGGCAAATGAATTGCACTTGCTATACCAGAGAAATTTGACTTTATTGAATTCTTCAATGCTTGAATTGTGTCTTTCCATTTGGCCTCCAAATTCAAGTCACATGCTGATTTCTTCAAGTCATCATCAAGTTCCCAAATGCCCCAACTTAATGAGCAGTCTGGGTGCAGTTTCTCATTACACACCAG
Organism: Neckera pumila; assembly: GCA_963969595.1. Classification (NCBI taxonomy): domain Eukaryota; kingdom Viridiplantae; phylum Streptophyta; class Bryopsida; order Hypnales; family Neckeraceae; genus Neckera; species Neckera pumila. Next base: position 8,631,843 of record OZ018418.1, read on the forward strand.
ACATTTGTTGTGTGTTTTCAAGTACTCAATCAAATAAGCAGGGTGATAACAATGCTTGCAACTTTTGAAGAAAACATCATTGCAATTGTACCAACGTTTGCAACAACCACAAGGCATGAGATGAATAAAATGACAAGATGAATTTACTCTGGAACAATAGGATGGAAGATGGGTTTTGGCCACAGTGACATCCCTCCTCCAAGATGCATCTCTGTTGCTTAACTGGATAATGCTTCATGCTGAATACTAAATTTGCCAACCTACATGGTAGCTCGTACAATTGCATCTTCTAGGTTATAATCTTCCAATTGGGTGTTAGCAAACACCTGTTCCCCTTGATAAGCAATCTTCCGTAAATTGTCACACAATGAATTAGAAATGTCCACATTCCGCATCATTGTATCCAAGTCGCTATCCAGAATTCCTAATTCATCTTGCATTTCATGAAGCAACTTCAGTGGAGAAGCTTCCTCATCTACATTTTTAGCTGCATCCACTTTTCCCTATAGAGTTGCCAACTGGAAAGAACAAAAAACTAACATTAGAAACCCATACCTTTGCCGGATAGAGTTACAACCAAGCACAATATTTAACATATGATGGAATAACTATGACATGAATAGTTTTCAATTTAAAATGACCTTAAAAATGCAATTGAAGAATTAATTTTGTGATGCATTCACTAGAGTAGTCTAATGACCTAATGTATCCAACCCAAAATGCCTCTATCTCAAATCAATTTAGCCACCAATTCTCAATTACTACTGAAAGTAAAAATAAAATAAAATAACTTCAGTTAGCATGTGTTGCATTTGACTCTTGAATTGCCGGATGCACACTTCCATTGATTGGAAAAGGAATGTCTTAAAAAGATCCAAGAAGTGAGCAGATTTACAGGACATATAATGAAATGAATATTACATACAAATATTACAAGTTTGGAGAGGAGGATATGTCACAAAGGTATAAAATTGATTGAAGATGTTATTATCAAAGATTGCAATCCAATAGCAACCATAGTGGATGCTATTGTTAAAAACTCTATACACATTGGAGTTTCAAAGAACCCTAAGCCTACATAAGAATTGTAGTTCTATCAGTGGAAAACAAAAATATAATTGGTCTTACAATATAAAATTGAATTGGAATTGAATTATTGGCTTACTTCAATTGAAAGCAAAAGTCTTGAATTTGCTTTGGCATTGAGCTCTTCTTTTTTATCTTCCAGGTCTTTGACTTGCTCTGCAAAAACAACATTTCTATTTTGCGTAGAAATTTCAAACCTAGAAGTTTGTCTTTATTGAGTTTTTTTTCCTTTCAAGGGCTATAATTTCACTCTTTGTGGTCTTCCAAATCTCAGAATTCAAACTTATTAATTCCTCTACGCGAGCAATGTCTTATGTGGACACAAAAAAAGGACACACTCCAATTGTTGAAAATTGTGAAGGACAAGTAGCAATAGGTTCAACAGTCACTGTCTTTGAGAAGCTGGGTTGATACCCAAGAGGATTGCTTTCATATTTGACTCTTCCTCCTATATTGCTACTAGGACCCCTACCTTTGTTTGATAAGCTTAGTAAAAAATGAGGTTCACTGTGACTTGGGAAACTACCATTGGAATCCAATTTTTGGTTTTGGGACGGATAGTCACGGTTTTTCCTTCTCACCATCTCTACAACGGTCATTGCAGCAGCTTCTGCCCAATTAATTTCAAGTTTTTTTTTTTTGTGATGTACCCCTTCACAATCCAGCCTTGCACTTTGTTATTTGTGACATTTTAGTGCCAAACACTCTCCAGTAAATATTCAAAAGACCTACTTTGTTAGGTAAAGATAATTGAAGAGATGTGAATCTACAACCTTTCTGTTGAAATAATGAGAACACTTCCTCATGAGTGACATGGTCAATAGTGAGTTGTTTTTTAGGATTCAAGCCACAATTGTGTAGCTTTTTGATGTTGGAAAAGAACTCCTGTTCTTACTTGGTCCAATGCATCTTTGGCCAATTGGCCAGAGGCTTGACTTTTGTCTTTGCCTTGTGCCTCAATTTTTGACTTTGTCATCTGACAAGCACAAACATTTCAAAAGTTTATTAGAAAAATACTATCCAATTGAAAAATGCATAAGCACCATTGACAGAAGATGCTAAACTTTGAAGTAAATGAACTTAATCTTTCCTTGTCCAGTCTAGCGTGGCGGAGAAAAAAATCTTCATCACAAGAAGTCTTGCTATCTATCAAACCCTTACATTGGGATTTCCACGTGCAATGAATTGAAGCAAAAAATTTGAAGCAAGGTTTCCACAAACTCATACCGGTATCGTATTTAGGCAACTCAATATAAAACTTGAGGATCGCCAAAGCTTGGACAGATTGACTCAAGTTACTTCCAGCCTAACTTCTAGGACACTTGCGCACTAACACCTTAGATGTTGTCAATGCCTTGGCCAACTCAGTCTACAAATTGATTGTTGAATTGTAAGCAAGGATCATGATACTTGAAAACTACAGGATACAATAATAGACAAAGGTAGAAAAAATGACATAAATACCTTAGAGCTCAGCCTTAAGGATAGAAGAATTCTTTGTTACAACAAGTATACTTACAACCTCAAGAAGCGCAGGCACTCAACAATACAGCTTGAAATTACAGTATTTCTGATATCAAAAGCTTCTAAACCATAACAGTAATACCAACTCAAAAAGCAATCTCTTCATTAGAAAAACAAATCAAATAAAACAACAACCATGTCAAGGTTGGCTAGGTACCAAAATCTCATCTAAAAAATAGGACAAACTAGTTTCAAAATGTACACACCCTTATCAATCCAAAAAAGGAAGACATTTAAGCAATAGACATGACATCCTCTCAACAACACACTTTAACAATAACAGTCTTTTTAATTGCAAACCATAACACTAGCATTACTTCAAAATTTCTCAACTCAGTAGAAAAGCAAAAACTCACACTTGCGGTTATAAGGAGATTGCAAGGAGACAAGAGTTCAAACAAGAAAAGACCGGTGGTTATAAAGCCTTTGCATCTGTGGTTTGGTGTACTAGTAGGTGCCATATTTGTATTTTCATTCCTCTTTGATGTGCTTGCTTGTAACTAGATCAATTGAACAATTTTTCCACAATTCAGTAGGTGGATTACAGTAGGAATAGTGGACAATTACCAGTTGTGTCAACAGAGGAGAAGGTGGCTTCTTGTTTGTATAAGGAATCAGAATTTTTCTTGTTTAAGGCAGTGAAAATACAGCTGAAGATTGACAATTGTTTACTCCATCAAGGGCGTTTTACTCTCAATAATAATCCTATAGTTACTCAAGAGGTTTCATTGGGATGACCACTCTCTCATGAACACTAATAAAATTAGGTTCTTGTCATTGAGAATTTCTACTCTAAATCGTCTAGTACTTTATATCAAAACATAAACAATGTTGAGGACTGGTATCGTAATTGCATCTAGAATTTTTGCAAGAAAAAACTAAAAAACTTTATCAATGCATGCCAAGGGGATAACGAAAGCCAAATCTGAGAAAGTACACCAGCTCGGAACCCCAGCAATGGCAATGTTGTGGCAAATGACGACTTCCCGACAACGTTGAGCTAGGTCACTTGCACACTTAACTCCTAAGATCTATGATCTATAACTACTTATGATCATGAAGCACGTTGCCTAAGGAAATGAATCTACAATCTAATTAAGCATACTCATAAATTTAGTGATGCTCAAACCCTACAAAAAAAAGTGAAGTAAATTATCAACACAACAAAGCAAATGGTAAGTCCAAGAATACCTAACCTGTAGAGCTTGCACAACTGCACCAAGTTTCAGGAATATGTTTGCTACGCTCTCTAGGATTAGTTGTCAACTTGGTGACTTTAGAAGTTAAGGAAATTTGTGATAGAGACAGCAAAAAATAAATGAAGTAGGGCAAACAAGCTTTAAAAAGGGAGAAGCATGCGGTGCAAATACAACTTGAAGGTTCTAATCCTAAACTTTTTGAGCTCCAGGGCTTCCTAAATTGATGTAACCTAGGGAGTTTATAGGTCCCTAATTTCAAAATCCAATCAAGCACAACAAATGCTCTTTGGAAAAATACATGCGGAGGAGAGTGTTTTCTTTGCATCAAACACCATTATGATTCCTCATACTAATTTTTGCTAACGTTGCAAGCGCGATGGATACCTCCTTCTCCAAAGAGACAAATGTGGTGGAAAAAATCAAGCGTGTTGGACAAATGTATCTCCAAACAACCAGGTGATTCCATCTCCAAACATAGAGGTGCGAGATGACTGACAATTTTCTAAAGTAAGAAGAAACTCTAGCAAAAGCCGAATTCCACAAAGTGTCAAAAGGGCTAAAGAGCTAGACAATCACAAGTTCCAAAGAAAGACAACATTTGAAATCTAAAATAGCTTTTAAACAAGCACGATCTAAAAGTCTAACAGGCCACATGTTGCAGTAACCCTCAAATACATTTAAAACCGCTTTACTAAAAAGGCTTAAAGAGCTAGATTCCCACAAGTTGAAGATAATTCCAAATTAGACCGTAAATTAAGGAATATTAATTTGCATTGCATATATCTTGCATAAAGACTCTAGTGGTGTCCTAGCAAAGTAATCCCAATGGTCCCTTTGAGCGTGCTTTGACCCTGATGCCTTTATGGGGCGACTCTACAATCGCCCATTGCTATCTTTTCGAGTGGCGCATTATATTTACAAAGGGTATTTCTTTGCCTTTTAATTGGCTAATGGTGATACAAAGCTTGTCTGAATTGCTAGAGCTTTATCCAATCTTTTTATGAACTTGGATCATTCTAATTGTATTTTGATTTATACTTTAAGCCCAAGTCATGGGAGCAAAATTTTCAAAAGTTCTATTTTGGGTGGAACACTTTGCCAAAGGATTGTGTTGGAAAGTGGACACGATCAAAAATCTGATTTTGAAGGAAACAAATTCTCAAATCACGGAAAGGAAGTCTAGAGTTAAGAAGGACAAAAGAGTTTGTCTTTAAAATCCCATTGGTTTAGATTGATGGTACCAATGGAAATTTGGCTTTGTACAACTCTAATTGAGCATGTACAAGGTACTCTAGAGATACTTTGTAGTATTTAAATCTGTATTTTATAGTTTGTCTTTGATGCTCTATTCCTTGCTTTTGCATCTGCATAATATAGATGATTTTATATGCTTTTATGTTGCATGTCATAGAGTACATGGTATAGATTAGAGTATTATGATTTGATTTTCTAGATTTGTATTGGAACTTCTAGTTTATACTGTATGTAGTTCTTGCGCAGCAAGAAAACGGTACATGTAGTATTTAATATATTTATTTTTACACTATACATTTACTTGTACATACTTATGTTGATGTCATTCTCATTATTTATTCACTTTACTATTTTCTTTTGGAAATAGAGTACAAGTGCAAAACATTGGTAGTGGATAAGACCACTTTTGGTTTTGCTAATACATTAAGCACATGTCACAATTATAGGGATGTAGGTGTGATGGGTCTTGAGATTTCTTTTTTTGCTTTTGCTCATTTTTATTATCATTTATAGTCAAAAATATCTAAAAAATAATGGCTTTGTATTTGGTAGAAGTCCCTAAAAATATGGTGTAGTATATCTAAAAGCCAAAAGTGCATTAATCACTTCCCTTTTCCACTTCTAGTGTCTAATTAGATATTTAGAATGTAAGTTAGGAGTTTGAAATAGAATTAATCCCTATTGAAGGCCATATTTATTAAAATGAGAGAATGTGGAGATTCATTTTAATCAAGATCCTAAATTTGTATACAAATGTGTACATTAAATTGAGACAACCCAATAAATTGAGACTTTGATATGCCAAAATAACAATAAATTTCTTTAAATATAAGAAGCAACACCAACACTCTTTACTTTGCACACTATACAGTCCATATTTCATATTGGTATATGGGTCCATTACAAGGTATATATGGATGAAAGTACACTACACTAGGTACAATTTCGGCAAAAATCAGGATTACTTTTTAGTATACATTTTCTATTCAAAGTACTTGAAGTACTCAAAGTACTTTAGTAGAAAATCCATTATGACATGAGGAAACTATAAATCAATGATTGTAGAATCTTACCTATACAAATTAACATACTTAGAGACCAGGATTAATGGAATTTGAAAACAAAAAATGGAGATAATGTTGAAAGTTTAAATTTAAAGTAGCATAAGTACTTTTTTATAAATAGAGGCAAAAAAAAAAGTCATAAAAATATTCAGAATTTTGGAAATTTGAACACTAGCCATCCTATAGTATGCATATATGGTGCTTTATTCATCAAAATATCAACCAAAATAATGTTTTATTAGCTTTTTTTCCTCCGCAGAAGATAATATCCATTTGACTTCCAAATTCCAGTAGATATTGCAATTATGGTCTTATTATCACCAAGAATCCTTTGCATAGTAAATATTCTACCATTGTGCAAACTATTGTGCTTTTTCAATTGTTCATTTGGCCACTACAAAGTACTTTGTACTTTTTTTGCAAATCTGACGTACTTTTTTTGTTGGTAAAGTACTATATAGAGGATGGCTAAAACTTTGGATTGGGTTAAAATGTGGTAGAATACCTTCTCTACAAGATTACTTATAACAAGTATCAAATAGAAAGCCAAAATAATGTTTTTGTTTATTTATAAAAAAGAGTTTTATATAAACACATCCCTCCAAAGTACTTTTCCAACGTACTTTTTAGGGGGGCGTAGTGTGCTTTCACCCATATATTTTTTTGTTGTCTCTTTGGATAAACTTGCTTGGCACTTTTGAAGTGAAGGATGTTCTAGGGTGTCCAATGAAATTTGAACTTAGACCATGACTTATAAGAAATAAAAACTATAAGATCAATTGAAAAAAGATTTTGCAATCACTTAGACAAAGAAGTTCAAAATTACTCATCAGAAAATATATAAGTGCATCTGAAATTAGAAACAAATAATATGGACAATGGAATTGCAATAAAGACCGCCAAAGCATGATATGATACAAAAAATAACAATACAAATTTATTATATTGTGCAAAATCCACAACATCCAGTTTTGAGATAATAAATCGTAAAAAAATAAGCACAAAGAACTAAAAGAACTTACAAACAAAATCCACTTCTTCTATCCAAACATTTTTTTCTATTTTATTCTATTTTTTTAGGCATATTCTTAAAAAATAACCTATCAATTTGAACAAATCTTTACAAACTCTTTTTGAAACATTTTCTTTCTTTCAATTTTTTGAATTTCTTAAGATGTTTAAAAAACTAAACTTCAAACTTTTAAAACTCCTAATGACTTACTTTGCCTATAATCTATTCATCTTCACACTAAAGAATGAATCCTTGCTTTCAGCAACAGCATTCATGTCAACAAACTCTTTGATGACGCAAATCTGTGATTTGAGAATTTTGATTCAAGGATATGAAGTTTGCACTCTCACACGTGATTTCTAAGTTGTCATGATACAATATGTATGATTCCAGCTTGGGGAGACAACCATGTCCTCACACTACAAATTCCCTTGTTTTGTGTCCCACCTACAATACGTACCCTCGTCAATGTGCTGAAATGACATAGGCGTCCAATATTGCAATTGAACGAAATTGGCATTTGAAGACTTGTTCTTTATAGAGCTTAAATTTGCCTATCCAAAATTTTAAGATATTTGAAGATTGAACTTTCTTAAAGAAGGTTATGAATGGATGAAGTTGATTGCTAACCGGTATTTCAACTAATTTTGTTTAACCTAAAAGTTGAAATTAACTTCTAAATTCACTTCTAGACTTTGAATTTTATTATTTTTCAAACTTCTGTTCTTTTTTTTTTGGATTAATTTGACTCATTTTCATCCAATCTAGCTTGAGTTCTAAACCTCACTTACTTGTATCTTACTTGTTTTAAGTCTATTTTCTAAATAGTTTGAATCTAACTTGCACTTTGGCTATGGTTTAGGTTCCTAATTACATAACTTAGAGGGAAAAAATGGGATTTAGAAACTCACCTTAGATTGAACCTCATCTATGTGATGGTCAAAAACGCCCTCAAAGCCGTCCTTTTTCACTATTTTGTCCTTTCTTGAATTGTGATCCCTGCTAATTTTTAGAGTTTTTTAATACAAGTTGTAGAATTGAATTCCAAAATCTACTTGCTATTTCTTCCTAAGTTTTCCTTCTTGTTTCTTTTTTCTATTTTTCCTTTGTTTTTCCTTTTTACTCCTTTTTTTGCCTTCTACTTCTATTCAATAATTTAAATTCTCTAGTTGACTTTGTAATAGAATTTGTGTTCAAATTCCTAGACAATAATTTGAGTAATGCAATATTTAACCCAAAGTCAATTATTATTTAATCCAACTTCTAATGCATTATTGGAATTCCTTGCATATCCACCTAACCTTTTCACTTATCAACTTCTAATACTAGATTAATGCATCATTTTCTTAATTATCAAATTGCAATTGCACTTCTAGCTTAATAGATCTCTCCATATGGATGCAACCAAAAGAAAATGTTTTAAATTTGACTTTGTTGATTGTTTCTCAAGCAATTAGATCTCTTTTTTTTTGTAATTCCTACAATGTTAGCTTTGTCTTTTTTCCAACTTCTAATTCCTCTATTGATATGGCCTTAAATTTCTACCTTTAGGCCCTGAATTTACTGAATAAGAATGATTGAATTTTTGTTGTTCCCTAATTTTCAAAATTTGGACTCCCTAGACTTCTAGAAGTTGGCACTCTTTAGTTCCCAAATTTAGACTTTTTGAATATCCAAACTTTGGCTCCACTATAAGGGAGCAGTGTCAATTTGGACATTTTCGTCAATTAGGACATGTCAATTCGGACATTGTTTTCTTATAGTGGAGTTCCCTTGCCTTTGTGCGATGGAATAACCATTTTAGCCTAGCCGGTTATTAGTAGGCACTAGCGTATTGGACAGGTCCTACAGGGGGCTAGTTTGGCCTTCTAGAATTTGGTTTGGGCCTCTGGATCCCAATTTTAGCAGGATAAAATCTGGGGGTTTTTTCTCACAATTGAAGGCTAATTTTTGAATGAGTGAGGTCTTGAATCTTTTTAGAGGCTATTTGGACACATTTCAATCTATGAAAACTAAATTTTGGAGCTAAGGCTTGATACTAAATTTGAATTAACTTTGGGCTAGACTTGACACTAACGTTGAGATACTCTTGGTATTTTGGAAACTACATTTTAACCATTGATGTTTTTTGAGGCCTTTAGAAGACTATAAGTTCCTGGACTATGGGAAATGTAGATATTCTACCACATCAACATGTTCAAGAGATTGTTATGTCAGATAATACATTTCATTAATTTTTTAATATTTAAAAAATACATATATTTTAATTTTAATTTTTTTCAGTTTCAATTTTTAATTTTTTAATTTTTTAATTTTTTAATTTTTTAATTTTTTAATTTTTAATTTTTTTAATTTTTTAATTTTTTAATTTTTTAATTTTTTAATTTTTTAATTTTTTAATTTTTTAATTTTTTAATTTTTTAATTTTTTAATTTTTTAATTTTTTAATTTTTTAATTTTTTAATTTTTTAATTTTTTTAATTTTTTAATTTTTTAATTTTTTAATTTTTTAATCTTTTTAATTTTTTAATTTTTATTATTTTCAAATTTTGATAATAGTTTGCTGGTTTCCAATAAAGAGAACAACCTTGAAATAGTCTTCTAAAGGCCTTAAAAAGCACCTAATGGGCTACTTTGGATGTTTGAAAACCAAACAAAAATACAAATGTAGACGTTTGAAAACCAAGCTCAGACGTACAAACAAACAGTTTGGAAATCAACTTTGGAAGTTTATTTAGGCTATACTTTGAGAAGTCTTGGAATTTTTTGTGAGCTTTTTATATGGCATATTATTATAAGAAAACTGTGTTTTAGGTGACTATGAGCCCCTAAGTTAGAACTTGAGCCTCAGAATTTTATTTTTTTTGCTTTTTGCTCATATTTATCATTAATTAGAGTTCAAAAGACGTTATAAGTGTATTCACATGGCATTTGGACAAAATCCCTACGAATGTGGTGAAAATTGTCCAAGATGTTTGGAAGCGCTCTAAGCACTTCTATTTACTAAAATTTAGATCTACTTAGGTGTTTGAGAGGACATTTAAGGGTTGAGATGATATTAAGCCTTGATAGCAAAACTGTAGAACCACCTAAGCATAGACTATTGAAGGGTTTGACAAAAGTATATACTTAGAATAAAAAAACAAAAGATTAGGAAAGAAATCATGTGACAATGCAAGTAAAAACTAGGACTAGGATTACTGCCAATCTACGAGCAAAGAATGGCAATTTTAACCAAAAAGCATGCCAAGAGCGTAACAGTGAAGGTTGATTGCTAGATTCCCTAGACCAAAAATCATTCCCCCCCGGGAAGGAATTAACCCTATATTCAAAATGATCCTCCCCCGGATGGAAATTAAACTGGAAGGTATTGAATTAGACACTTCTTTGATCAATGCAAAGTAAGATGTAAACTTGCACATGATATTTGGAAACTTTTAAGAGGTTGCCCAAAAAGTTTCGTAGTTTTTTAAATTACGGAAATGACTCCATGGGAAGTCAACTGTGTTTTTACTCACTGGAAAATCTTTAGAAAATTCCAAAGTGGTGGTAAAATCTCACAAATAATGAGGATAGAACGTTTAGTGCTAATAAAATGCTTGACTAAATTCCATTATATTCCGACCCCGACAAGTACCAGAACCAATGGCCTTAACGGATTTTTAACGGATTTAAAAACATTTGTTGTGTTGACCAGCACACCAGGAGCTCACAATTTCCGATTGGAGTCAACTTGGACTCTTTTCTGACTATCTTGAACCTCACTAACAACCCAAGCCAATCAAAACTTGAAAGTAAAATCATTTCCAACAATTGGATTTTTTACTCTTTTTATCACTACGCTAAACGTTGGTTTTGACGTGCGAAATGGCCTGGAAATTGGGGGTTGAGGGATTGTAGGACTAATTTGGGTCTTCTGAAGACAAGAACGCAATTGGTTTAGAGTTTGGAGCATTTTTCCAAAAATTAGAGCAATCACAGCAGTAGTATAGAATTTTAATTAAGTTAATTTGGATTTACCTAGGAGTAAAAGTAGGTAATTGGAGGGAAGGTGAGGGCCTTGAGCAAGTATATAAGGCCACCTCCTCCCCTCTCTTTGCACTCCTTTTTTATTTCGTAAGCTTTGGCCAAAACGCGGCCACGTTATTGGAATTTAGGCAGTTTGCCAAAAACTTGTTTGAATTGCAATTTGGAGTTATTTTTGCTCCTTGATTTCTCTATTACCTCTTGTGTTGAGCCCATTCCAAAGGATGTTGGGGGCCCTTTGGAAAGCTTGCTAACCCTTGCGCTTGAATTATTCTTGAGATCATTTTGAGTACTAAAGCCAAGGATATTTGAGCAAAATCTTGACTTTGCCGTTAGTTCAAATACCTTGGAGCTTGAATTAATTGTGTTTGAAGAGTCTTTGTTCATTAACTTTATTCCTACAAAGCTTTGGTGTAGAATTTTCAGCCATTAGTTTGAGAAAATCCCCCTAGGGTCTTGCCAAGGGAATACTTGGTCCAAAATATTGTTTGAAAGTCTTAAAGAGATTTTGGGTTGGATCCAAAACTCTTGAAGTCCCACGTGTAAAAAAACTCTTGCAAAATTGTTCCAAAATTTGAGGTTAAGACCCCTAATACGGCAAAACTATTGCCTATTGAGTCCTCCCTTTATCACATTTTTTACTAAAATCTTTAGATAAATTTCCTAGAAAGTTGGGCCTAAACCCCCTGGATGGCAAAGCTTTGCACCGAGTTAAAATTTTCCAGTTTAAGTTGTGTTAAGGGGTCCCCAATTGGAGACCCAAATTTTTGGTTTTAAAAAACCGGAACTTTGGCAACAATCGGTAGTTCAAAAGTCAGAAAATACCAGTCCAGCAGCCGGTTGAGAGTCAGCCAGCCAGTTCAAAAATTCAAGAATCCAGCCAAGACAATCGGTAGGTACTGGCTAGCCAGGTCTGTGACCAACTCGGCTTGTCAGATTGTATTGTTCTGGATGCTCATTGTTCTGGATCGCTTACTTAGTACTAAATTGCTAATTGGGCTGATTTCCTCACATACATCCATCAAAAACGACCAAAATTGGGAGGATACCTATAGGGTCCCAAAATTTTGGTTTAAATTGATTTTTTCTAAACTAACTGACGGCTCTAGAATTACAATTTACAAAGACTAAGAGATTGTGAGGCAAGGATTTTTTACAGGAATTTTGAAAGTTTATAAATCAGGTATAGTGGAAACCAACGCAGTTGTTTTGGAAAATCCAGAGTGTTCAATTCTCAAGCAAATTAAGCCAGAGAGCCTGTGAGAGGGAGAGCTAACAAAAAATCAGACTTTTTTTAAGTCCAGAGTCTTATGAGAAGGGAAGCCTCTAAATTTCAGATTTCTTGAACTGGGTGACACAGATCAGTACCAGAGCTCGCCCTGCAGTATCAAGTTTGAAAAAATCAGATTATACAAGGCCAAATCAACTCAAAGTCAACTCCAGGCTTGATCATCCATCCTCACTCAGTCAGCTCAGTTCATTTTCAAACTGAGGAAGTCATTCTCAATTCATTTTAGAAGTTTCAAAACTCAAAGCTCTCTGTCTCACTCCAGTTTCTCAAACTCAGCTACGAAATTAACAAAATCCATTTTGCATAAGAGAAGTATATGTAATTCAAGGATGTTGAATAGTTTGTAAGCCAACCATTAGAATGTTGAAATTCCCTAGATTTAGTTAGATTTTCTTATAAGACGAATAGATAAGACAAAATAGGGAATAGTTGACCTTGGAAAGATTCTAGAGTTACTTATTTGTAGAAGAAGTTACACAAACCTTGTTTAAAGACTTTGTTAGTGCCAATAGAATTAGCCAAGAATTTTGCTTTTGACAGTACGTTTTCACTCGGACTCCATCTCTCGATAAGAGATGAAGCTGCCTACGTACCTCAGGCTCAAAATCACATTATCTCTGAATAGCCTAAGGATCAGAGTGATGATACGTAGTTCTGGCTGAGAAGCAACGCGACTCCTCAGAACCTCAACCTTTAAGAGGTACAACCTTAACCTTGAAGAGGTACGAACTAGTGGTATGAAACGGCAGTATACTGACCGTATACGCATACGTAGCCAAGCTACCTGACCATTGACCAGGTCTCGACACTCCCCCTCTTGGCGGAGGTGGGATGCCAGAAAACCGGTTCTGTTTGACCTAATCGCAAAGTATCGTAGTTTTTCAAAATCCTGTCACTAGTCGTTATGAACTAAGTTGTGTCTTTTCCTTTCGGACTTGTGCTAACGATCGCATCTTCATTGACAACATATGTTTGTGGTGGGAAGATGGTGGTAACGTTTTTGTAAACAAATCAGCGATGTTCTCGGCAGAGGTAATCTTCTCGATGGATATGGTGCCGATTTTTGTTTGCTCAGCAGCATAGAAGATTTTCGGTGTCAAATGCTTCGTATTGTTGGATTTAATGAAACCTTCTGACATCTGGTGCCGGCAGGCGTCATTATCCTCGAAGATCTTCATAGGTTTTATATCAATCTCGAGGTTTGCTAACGTTTTTAGGCTTGATGACATATTTCGCAGCCAAACAGCTTCCTTGGTGGTGTCAAATAAGGCGATCAATTCAGCATGATTTGAAGATGTTGCGACTGTGGGTTGTAGCTTCGAACTCCAGGAGATCGCTAAATCAGCCATAGTAAAAACGTAGCCGGACTGCGACCTTCCTTTCTCAGGAGCCGACAGGTACCCGGCATCTGCATAACCTTTAATCGGTTGGAAATTTCTTTCAAAAAGAATGCCGTAGTCTCTGGTCCCGTTCAAGTAACGTAGCATATGTTTTACTCCGCGCCAGTGTCGTTTAGTCGGTTCCGCGCTATGTCTTGACAATAAATGAGTTGAGAACTTCAGGTCTGGTCTTACATTTAGCGATAACCAAGACATTGACATTACAGCGGTAATATATGGGTACTCCGAAGAGAGTATCTCTTCATTCTCTCGCAACGGACCATACTCGTCTTGATCCGTTTTTAGGGTTCTGACCGTTAAAGGTGTGGAGACTGGATGAGCCTCTGACATCGCGAATTTCTCGAGAAGTCTACTTGTATATGAAGTCATATGCAAGAATACAGAGCCGTCCTCAAAATGCTCTAGTTCCACGCCTAAGCATCTTGGAGTTCGTCCATAGTCCTTGACTTTGTACTTGTGTTTCATCAGGTCAACAGTTTTCTCGACTGCTGCCCGAGTGCCGAAGATATTTAAGTCATCGACATAAATTGCGATCAGCACAAGGTGCTTTCCTCTGCGGTTCACAAATACACAAGGTGTGTATTTATTTGCTTTAAAACCCTGTTGGATCAGATAATCCGTTAAATTCTGGTACCATAGTCGTCCAGACTGTTTCAAGCCATAAATGGCTTTCTGGATCCTTACAACTTGACCCAGTTCTCTCTTTCTCTTCCTAGAGATGATATTCAGATTTTCAAGATTGGTAGGATCTGAGGAGGGGGCAAACGTCACACGTTTATGGCCCTTTCCCAAATCCTGCGTTTTCTTGTTGACTAGCTCTACTTTTGCTCTCTGGGACTGTCCCGAGTTGCCCATATCCTGCATTGAGCTCTCTTTTGTCGAGTTGATGGATTCTACCCCTTCGGGGAGCTCCATATACATTTCTTTGTCCATCCTGCCATACAGGTAGGCTGTGACAATATCTAACAGTCTAAATGAGAGTCTTTCCTGCACAGCCAGAGCTATTAGGAATCTGAATGTAATTGAATCCATTACTGGGCTGTAGGTGAAATCATAGTCAATTCCAAACTGTTGAGTAAAGCCCTTCGCAACTAAGCGTGCTTTATAGCGGATTATCTTTCCTTCAGAGTCTCTTTTCTTTGCAAAAAACCCATTTAGAACGAATGGGTTTCATATCAAGTGTCTTAGGCTGCGGCACCCCAAAGACTTGTCTTTCTTTCATTGAATTCATCTCATCTTGCATTGCACGGTTCCAGTGCGGCCATTCTATTGATCTCTTTGCTTGTGGGACCGTTTTTGGTATGTCAGGGTTTTCTAAAATAGCATTGACGGTGTGCACCATCAAGGCTTCATTCTTACAAATGGTTCGTCTATCCCAGACGTGATCAGTGAGTGCTACATCCGTTGCTTCTTCGAAGCTAGGCTGGTTAGTTGCTACTCCCCTTGGACCTTGTGTTACTCCCCCTGTCTCCGGCAATGCCCCCCCCAGTAATATGTGGTACTCTCCCTAAATTCTTTGGCTTATTTTTAGACCCTAAAGGACGTCCCCTTTTTCGTCGAATTTGAGAGACGTTCGCCGGTGTATTATCTGGTAGTATTCGTGCTGGAGTGTATTGGACTTGGGTGTAGGGGGTTTTTACAATATCAGGTGTGTCAGCAAAAGCATCAGGTAGCTTGTGAGCAAGTTCTCGCAGCCTCAGTATTCGTTGCACTTCCCCATCGCAGCGATAATCTGGGCTGTCGTCAATTGTCGCTGTATGCCAATTAATGTCTAAAACCGTGGCAGGCAGCTGTTCTTTGATTTCCATGAATGGAAAATGTTGTTCATCAAAATGGCAGTCTAGAAACCTTGCCCAAAATAGGTCTCCAGTTTTTGGTTCTATATACTTTATCAGGGAATTACCTACGTTCCCAACGTAGATACCCTGCTTCCTCTGAGGTCCGAACTTTTTCCTTTTCGTGGGGTCAAGCGGCACCTCAACAGAACATCCGAATTTCCTTAAATGTTTTATATCCGGTGCATTTCCCGTCGCTAACTGATGTGGACTCATCTTATTTCCTGCAGATGGGCGGTATCTAATGAGATCAGCAGCATGCATTACTGCGTGGCCCCAGGCCGTTAAAGGTAAGTTGGACTTGAGTAGCAGAGGACGAGCTATCCATTGTATTCTCCGAATTAAGCTTTCGGCGAGTCCATTCTGAAAATGGACTTCTGGTAGTGCTACTTCAAGTGTTATACCTTGTGCTGTGCAGTAATTTTGGAATGTTTTAGACGTAAACTCACCTGCCCCATCAACTCGAATGTCCCTGATACTATTATCTGGAAATCTAACTTGCATCCTGATTAACTGTATCAACATCTTCGCGAAAGCGTGATTCCTTGTTGACAACAGGTTGACCTCACTCCACCTTGAGGTGGAGTCTATCATCACCATAAAGTACCTAAATGGTCCTGATGGTGGTGATATCGGGCCACATATGTCAACCTGAATGCGATTGAGGAAAGGTTTGAGCTCTTTATCTTTTATTTCTTTTGCTGGACGTAGTATGAGTTTGCCCCGAGAGCATGCCAGGCATGACTCGGGTAGCCTTGATGAATTTTGATGTTTCCCGCTGTCGATTTTAATATATTTTGCAGCATTCTCATTGAGGGATGACCCAGGCGGTCGTGCCAAAGTCTGCCATTATCAGTGATCTCTCCTGTAAGTGCAATAAACTCGTTGGTTGCTATTTCAAATTCGATAAGGCCATTGTCAGTATAATAAAACTTCTCTGCACAATTTCCATGTTCGTTTGTAAGGGTCTTGAACCTTTCCCCTGTCGTGAATATGTGTGTGTTGATCTCATAGCCACTGTTAAACACATCATTCTCGCATAAAACTTGTCTTCTTGCCGTCGGAATAAGAAGAGCTCTTTCAGCATAGATGCGAGTGCCTCCAGGTAAAATAAACGTAGCTGGTCCTGATCCACGTACAATGAGATTTAAACCACTCATCGAGGCTATCTTATAGTTTTCACGCTGCATCTTCGTGAAGTATTTGGCACTTTTGACGACTGTAATTGTCGCTCCTGAATCAAGTAGCATCATTGATCTATTTGTCCGCTGTTGCTGTTCAAATACTGCATTTGTCTCCTCAACGCGAACCTGGTCCAAATAATTATATTCATCTTCGTTTTCAGTACGTTGCTTTTGATTTTTGTTCTTGTCATTACTGATTTTCTTAGTGCCTCTCCAGGGTGACAAATTATTTTCTCTTCGGTATTTATCAACAACGTCCTTTGGTGTTTGACAATCTCGTGCGAAGTGACGTTTCTTGCCACATCTGAAACACTTCCCAAAGGTTTTTGATTTACTCTTCCTTATATTATCCTCATCTTTCTTACCAGGGGTCGCGGATCTCCGAGCCCTCTTCTCTTGTCGTTTCCACGGTTTTCTTCTTCTGTTTGGATCCTGCTGCTTTTCTCTTGTGTAATTCAATTCTGGGGTCGCTATAGTCCCAGCAGGTCTTTGTTTTGCCAATTCTTTTGCAACATTGTTGAATTTCTCATTCTCAGCCAGGTAAATGAATAGGTCTCTTGAGTTCTTATATTCTCTTGCTAGCAATGACTCTCGAAGTCCCATCCTTTCGGGTCCCATTGTCGATAATGTCTTGAATATTATGTCTTCTTCTGTTACTGGCCTCTTACAATATGCTAGCTTTGCTGTCAGTTTAAATAGCGCTGCTTTATAATCATCAAGTAGGTCAAAATCCATATGACAAAGACTTAACCATGCTTGCCATGTTTCAGGATATGTAATTTCACGCATGGCTTCAAAACGGGATTGAATCTCTTCCTAGAGGTCGCAAGGTGTATCATGATGATACATTTGAAGGGCTAGATCGTCTTTGAGTCTTAGACGGATTGCTAAGGTAGCTGTGTCTTTCTGCATTCGATCATAATCTGCTTCGGACTTTCCAAAAATCAATGTGGGATCTTCTTCCTTTGCCTTCCTCCGTCTTTCTACTTCAGCCGGTGTCGGTGGGCGAGTTGTTATACCCTCTAAGCCTTTACTAGAAAGGTATTGACGCATATTCGTCATCCACATTATGTAATTTGTCCCGTCCTCTTCCAATGGTTTGAAACCTGGTTCTGCAGGTATTCTTGGATAGACAGATTCTGTTTGTAAGGCCATCGACGCTCCTTGTTTTTAAATTTCGTTCAAAACTTCTCTTTTCGCTCTGCGGCGAGCAGTGCTGATAACGTGACAGTACGTTTTCACTCGGACTCCATCTCTCGATAAGAGATGAAGCTGCCTACGTACCTCAGGCTCAAAATCACATTATCTCTGAATAGCCTAAGGATCAGAGTGATGATACGTAGTTCTGGCTGAGAAGCAACGCGACTCCTCAGAACCTCAACCTTTAAGAGGTACAACCTTAACCTTGAAGAGGTACGAACTAGTGGTATGAAACGGCAGTATACTGACCGTATACGCATACGTAGCCAAGCTACCTGACCATTGACCAGGTCTCGACAGCTTTAGATTTGATTGGATTTTATTCTTACAAAATATCTTCCAAACGTTGTGGTTAGATTTGATTAGATTTGATTTCTACAAAACATCTTCAAAAGAAAAGAAAACACTAGAAAGAAAAAGCCAACAAAAGAAAAGAAAGTGTTTGGACGGAAAAGTTTGGGATTTCTAAAAACCATTAAAAGAAATTATAAAAAAAACACGCAAAACATCAAAGATGGAATTGGAGCATGCAGTCGACTAGTGGATGGCGTTGTACAACGAGGAAAGCACCAATGTTCAGGTCAGTAATTGATTATTTTTACTAAGAATTTTTGTATTCTTTCCAAGTTAGTAGATTAGACGTTAAATTTTTTGATTGTTTACTTAAAATTGGAATCATCATAGGAAATAAAGAAAAAACCCAATAGGAATTTTACAAAAGACTTTTAAAATCTACTATAGCCATTACAAAGGATTTACCACAATTGATAAAAAATTACTAAAACTTACCCCTACAAGAAAAAGCCGTGAAAAGAGGAAGTTACCACAAGGAATCTTTTAGGAATCTTTTAGGGTTCTTAGATTACAAGATAAAATTAGAGGTAATTTAGAATTTTAGGGTAAAAAAAAATTACGAAGGAATTTTGATGAACCGGACAATAGTCAAAATTCACTCGTAAACAACAATTATCCAGGAAGTCAAAAGTAAGAAGTTTTTACCTTCTTAAAACTTTAAAGCAAGGATTAAAAGATAAAAATATTGATCTCAAGAAATAAAAGTCAAAACTCCAAAATTATCCAATTAGCAAGAATTAATTGAGAGTTTATTACTAAAGATTAAAGGAATTATAGAAGGTAATTTATTCATTTAGGAACCAATTAGATATATTTTAGGAATATTAGAATACGAGGTAAAAATAGAGATAATTTAGAATTTTAGAAAAAAAAAAATTATATAAGAATTTTGATGAACCGACACGGTCAAAATTCACTAGTAAATAATAATTATCCAAGAAGTCAAAGGTTAGAACTTTAAGATAAAAAAAAATTACGGAAGAATTTTGATGAACCAGACAACGGTCAAAATTCACCAATAAATAACAATAACCTAGGAAGTCAAAAGTTAGAACTTTAGGATAAAAAAAATTACGTAAGAATTTTGATGAACCAACACGGTCAAAATTCAACCATAAATAACATTTAAACCAAAAAGTTGAAAGTTAGGAGTTTTTACCTTATTAAAAAATTAAAACCAAAGGTAAAAAGATAAAACATCAATCTCCAAAGATAACAGTGAAATTCCAAGTTAATTCCATTAGTAAAAAGTAGTTAAGAATTTAGCACATAGGTTAAAGGGATTTACAAAAGATCATTAAAGTTAAACTTCATCCATTATTATTTGCTAGAGAGATACGTCAAATTGAGAATTATTTATCATTTCGGAAAGGATAAAACAAACCCTATATATTAAGCTATTTTTTCCATCTTGTTTGACTAACAACCATTGGACCTCAATTTTGGCAATTAAAGTAAAAACTGACCGCCAATACTAACATGTGGTTCATTTTGGTTATTGTTGGATAAGTATTAACAAGTAAACAATTAGGAGTAGGAACACAACAAGATCCATTGCTTGGAAGGCTCACCTGGATTACACATTGTTAGACACCCCTTAGCAATTTGACTTCAAAATAAAGCACCCACAGTGATAAATAATAAATATGACAACTGAAGGGTGGCGCATGCAGAAGGGACACATGTTAGTAAAAAGGATATATGAAGAGGATTTTCAACATTGAATCTTACCTTCCTAGTGATGGGATCTTCTTTTATAGTACAAAAATTCAAATCTAAGTCAAAGTATTGATCCCTGAATTGCACTCGTACAACAAAACAAGCCACAAAGCAGTTAAAACAAAGGTATTCTAAGTCAGCACATCATACTATAATACCTTGCCAGTGTAATGTTGCAATTCTAACATCATATTCATTAAAATGAGAGTTTATCCGTGAAATAGGAGCAGTAAGGCTAAATTTTTGAATAAAAATGGACCTTGTCTTTAAAAACTAATAAACCAAAAAGAAGAAGACCTACAAAATTGAAGGAATGCTAAAGACATGGATAAGAAGCCCATATTTATTATCAGAAGATCATGTATTTATAATAACTTTTTGTTTTTTCTATGCAAAATTGTAAGGTAATTCTCTTTGATCCACACATAAGATCAAAGTAATGTATGTATCTATCGTGAGTGAGATTCACTCCAGCATTGAATACTATAAAATATCTAACAATGCTATCATATACTATTTATAGACACCCAATCTACAATGATATGAACAACCATCATACATATGTGTGATTAAACTTCAAAGCAGCTCCATAGCCTTCAAAATTGCAGGCCCTTGACTATATCCAATATGTTTTGTCTTGTACTCCTGAAGCCTCTAATGGCATTGCAATTCTAGAAACTTTTAATCCCACATGTCAAGAGAAGGCAGAGTGCAATGACCTTTTGGTACTCCATTGTGTGTCTTGGTCTTTTGCACACCTCTAAACAAGAGATATTAACGTGGGAGCACTATTTGACAATAAAGAGCCCCCATTCGTATGTGAAGAGATCCAACCAAGACTATAGATATTATCACAAGAGTGGATATTGGATCTTTGGTGTCCTTGTAAAGCCTTCTTTGCGGTGCCTTGTCCGCGGCAGCCAGTAATAATCGTGAAGCAAGGGGGCCCCTGGTCCATGGAGGAGAAGGGGAGCATGAGGCTGGTGGATGTGAGATCCCATTTGGCGGATTGTCCATCATTCCATCCTCCAAAGGCTTAGAAGAGAAGTCCATTGTTGAGTTTGTTGTTGTTGCCAAGCAAAGAAGTCTCCTCTACTCAAGATTTTGTATTGCCATAGTTGAATATGGAATCCACCAATGTAGTGCATGGCAAGTGACCATCCTCATCAAGTAAAGTTAAGGTGTCCATACTCTTAATAAAATTATCAGTTAGAACATTTTCAAGAAGCACATGCAATGCGTTTTACAACTACAAACACTACCCATCAACACAAATATACTTCTAAAAGGATATAATAACAAACAAATTAGCTGTAGAGGCTGTAAAACCAAGGAAGTAGGACATCATGGAGAAACGTGTCTTTTGGACCACTTCCCCTATTTGACCAAGATTCAAGAAAAATGACATTCTTTGCCTTGTTGAGAATTTGCTTAGTGGGATTGTCGTCCATGATTATGGCATTCAAAAAAGTGAATTTATCTCGGAAGCCACTAAATACGCTCTCCAAATTCTTAAAAAACAAATCCTTATTCATGCTTGATTCTCTATAGATTACAGTTTTTTTTTATCTATCCTTGCACCCAAGTGTCTTATTGGAGTCTTGCCCAAGAATGACTACCAGCAGATCTAGTCCTTTGAAGAGATACAACATCACCTCTACAATGGTAGACTTCTTCATACTAAAATGGAAGCTATTTTCACTAGTAGAAAAAGGGCTGTAAATAACTAGCTAGAAATGATTGGATTTGAGTTATTCAGGACAAGGTTGACTGCTGAATGACTGAATGGGCCATTCGAGGGCTGAAGTCATTGTAGACAAGTTGTTTGGGACTTTTTAGTCATTCCGGACATGGGTGTCAGAAAAACATCCATTACCTCTAAAAAAAGTTCATCACCTTGAAAATCTGATGTCGTTTAAGACTTGGATGACTAAAGGGTCATGCCACGTCAGCAAATGGGTTTGGGAAGGGCGTAGAGCAGTTTAGTGATGCATAGAATGACTACGTTGCGACTGCTTGGCGCAACTTGGCCAACACTATGAAGTCATGTATTAGTCATATCTAAATCAAAGAAGTCATTTATTAATCACTTTTTAGACTTTGAGAAGTCATTTGAAAGTCATTTTGGAAGTTTTGTGGGGACCGCTGAGCATGGTGTGTCAACGTATGATTGATAGTGGATTAGAGTTTGGGGCGCAATTTTTGAAAAAATATGAATGTTTTGCTTAGTTATAAGAGAGTCATGCCATAGTCATTTCTTATACAAAGTGGGTTTAAGCAGGGTTATTTTTTTAGGGGGGTATTGCAAAAGAAGGTGGAACCTAGTCATTTTGTAATGCTCTTTTAGTCGATTTAGTGCTTCAGCCTTCAGTGGTTATGAAGAATGACTGCAAAGGTCAATTCATAGTCATTCTGGGTTTTTTTCCATATGCACAAAATCTACGCAATAATGTCTGATGCTTTTGGAGTCTTTGTCACTATATTGGGACAACCAACAAATGAAAAATACAGCACAACAATTTTCCTATAAAACTATAGAATATATAGAATAGCAACAAAATTGCAAGACAACAAGACTACAGAATAACAACAAGACTGCAAAACAACAACAAAACAACAGATCAACCAAACTAAATAGCAACAAAACAAAACAACAAAACAACAACACTACAAAACAATAAAACAACAACACTACAAAACAATAAAACAAGAACTAGAACAAAATAATAACATAATAACACAAGAAAACAACAACATAAGAAAACAACACAACAAAATGAAGAGTGTGAACTTACCCATCACTTAAGAAAACTGGAGCCAAAGTAAGAGGAGAATATGAGAAGATATTTATAAGGAAGAAGGAAGGAGAAGAGGTGGTGGCAGCTGACCTAAAATGAAGTGGCTACCCTAAAATCTAAACCGTCCATTTGTTGTTGAGATTCAATCTCAGTTGTCTATTTTTTGCCAAGATGCAAAAGTGGCAGCTGACCTAATATATGACGGCTGACCTAATATTTGGCGGCTATTCTAAAATCTAAACCATCCATTTGTTGCTAAGATTCAATCTCAACTGTCCATTTTTGCCAAGATGCAAGATTTCACCCATTCATCTAAGCCATTCAAAAAAGAAGCAATCTGATTCGTCCATCTAATCCATCCATCTGGTTTGTCCATTTCAATTGTCCATCTCATCTAATGATCTTCAAGTGCCTTTGTTTTGACAAAATGACTTGTGAATGACTACACAACAGTGATTTTGCAGCCACACAGTTCTGCTCTAATGACTAGTAAAGAACTGCTTGGAACCGGCACAGTCATAAAAGGAATGACTGCACCCATGTTTGGAGATGAATCGAAGTCTCAATCCCTTGATTATAATTACCCACCCCCAAAAAAAATTTAAAATTACACGCTCTAAACTGCCTAAGGGAAAATTGAGTCATCTGCGAGTCATTTATCGATGAAAGACCAAGCTTTGCTCCTGACAAATGACTGATCCCGTGCTACGAGATCTTTCCGTCTCGGAGTCTTCAACAAAACATGTTCATTGCCTCCTGTTGGGGCCAGATTTCATCCCGCTGCCATCTACTTGCATGTTGAATGACTAAATAATGACTTTGCACCCAACGCCTACAGGTTGCAAACCGAATCCTGGTCTTTATAGTCACTAGTCAATCACGGTGGACAACTAGTCATTGAATGAGTGGTTACATATCCCTGTTTTTCTACTAGTGCTTGTTCTCATGGAGAAATTTAGAGCACTGTGGATGCAAGTACACTAGCTTTGGTCCCACAGTGGCAAGATTGGTAGTCAAGTGTGGTTGAATGGTGTCAGCAATGTATTTGGATTAGCCCTTTTGACTTCAAATCTTCACAAATATATAATCTTCCATTGAGGTCCAGGACAATGTTGACCCACTTGTCTAACACCCTAGACTTCAATGGAGACTTGATCTCTTCCAAAGCTCCTCCAAGATCACATGGAAGACCGGATTCCTGCTAAAGTTCAAATACTACTAGCAACAAGCAAGCATGTTACAAAACTATGACATTGGTATACATAGACATAGTGAAGTATTCACTGCTCCTTATTGCCTTCTATTATGGAATGGTCTAATGCTTTAGAAAGAGAAGGACGCTCAAATGAGCCCAAAGAGATTTGTATGGAGACCATACATTACTTTCAAGAAATCCAAAGATGGCTGAGATCAAAATACAACAACAAATGATACAGAGTTCTTTACAAAATTCATGAATTGGTTGTCACAAAAAGAATATGTGATTTAAACATTGGGAATGAAAGACACCTTTACCATAAAAATACAAGACATAAGACTGAGACTAGTACTAATATATTTGAAATAGAATAATGCATTTCCGGAATTGAAATTTGGTATGCTTGATTAAGATTGCGTATAAATTGAGTATTAATTTTGCAAGATAAGAAATTCCAATATTTCTCTACACTATGCAAACAAAATTTGAATGGCACAATAGACAATTTGTAAATGAACTGTACCCTACTATACAACGTCTACATCAATCAAAAATGCAATGCGGTAATAGTAAACAGGTACCAATTTATGACTTCCGTACAACAAAAATGGAAATTTTGTGGTATAGAAAGTTTGAGATGTGGAGGCAAAAGCAGGTTTAAACAATTCTTGAGCAAAAATGGCTATTTTTGCAATGGATCATGTAGTAAAGGGAGTCAATACTCAACTCTACTATTTTCTATGGGCAATGCAATATTGGTTGTTTTTTCGTATTGGCATTCTATGTTTTGCGCCTGCATCTAGTCGTGTAAGAGTAAAGATCATAATTTCAAGTCCTGCCCTTGCCGGCAAAGATTGACACCTCTAAACCATGAAATCGACTGAGAAGCCAATTGCTAGTGACCACTGAGTCATACCATAGTTGCCTCCGAGTGAGCCCCGCCCACAAGCTTCCAATGCACGGTAGTCATATTTGACTAAGGCATAACTCTTTTATTGGGCACAATCGCAATTCAATAAGGTAGCATTATTGTTGTCCAGCTCAATGCACAGCCGTATAAGGCAAAGCAGCAAAACTTCTAGAATATACACTCGGGCAACTTCGAAAGTCATTTTCCAGTCAAGATGTGGTAAAGCATAGTCACAATGTATAACAGCCGAGTATTCTAGAATGACTCTGGCCTCTACTTTGGATTTCCCACTTTCTCTGCCAAAACCTTGATAATGTTCCAAATGGAAAGGAATAGATGACTATCAGAGTTCATCAAGCCTTCATCTCTAAGTCATAGTCACAACTGCAGAATGACTTGGGCATTATGGATTGCCTAGAGGTGGTGCAATTATGGAAGCACTAGTTATTCCTAAGTCAAACTGGACATGCAGTCATTCTTTTGTAGTCGCAAATGTGCCCAATTTCTTGTGTAGTATCATAGTTTAAGTCAAATCAACTTGAACTTCACTAGATCTTTTGATATATATTATAAATTCAATCTTGAGTTCATTGGAATAGGATTGTAGATTATAAGAAGTTAAAGTTATTTGTAGGATTCTACAGTCATCAATTTTCCATGACAACAGTTCAACTTGCATTGAGTTGAATATTAGATTTTCTTCAGACACTAGCTTTTTAGTAAATACAATTCAACTTGATGCGAGTTGAATTCTTAGATCTCTATTGTAGCCTAAATAATAGAGTGTGAACAATAAGAATAATTTTTTTTTCTACTAGAGTCTTTGAATCGTTCAAAATAGGATAAGGAAAAAACCAAAAATGGCACCCAAATCAAGGATACCTACTTTATAAAAAAATTTGATTCTTGTAGTGAATAAAAGAAATTAGTTTAAATGAAGTATGTCCATGGTTTCTAAATCTTTAGAATAATTACACATTCTACATTGTTTTTGTTTTCTTTCTCATACAAATTTCATAAATTGTGGGGATCAAGGTCCATAAAGTACAACATATGTCTTATCCAAGAGATATTTGATTCTTGGAGTGAATTAAAAAAAAATTAGCAGGAATGAAATATATCCATGGATTCTAATTCTTTAGAACATTTACAACTTCTACTTGTTTTTTACTTGTTTTGCGTACAAATTCCATAATTAAGTTGTGGAGATTGAGGTTCATAAAATACTGGACATGCTTTATTTTATTTTTTTACCAAATGTTACATTGGACATAATTATTGACATAAAAACAAGTGTTGTTTTATTGGATGTCTACAAAAATCCGTCTCCTAAAATCCATCTCCTAAAATTATGCTATCGTGATCTAAAATGCGGGTTTCTTATAGTGTTCTAAGCCATGAAACCTTGAATCCTTGAACTCTTGAACCTGCAATCCAAAATTGGAATTCCATTATCTTTAATTTTTAATGAAAGGCTGAAAAGGTATCTAAAGTAAGTTAAGAGCATTTGAAATATTTGAATCAAAAATTGGAAGATGTTTAGCAAACTATAGACATGGAGTGCATCTTGTCATCTTTAAGCCTGCAAATGCTGGGCATTTATGGTTTTTCATGTTATTTTAATTATTCTTGAGAAAAAGGCTAGTATTCCCTGTGTAGTCTTGTAATACTTGTCTGGCACTTGATGAAATGTGGATTTGCAAATACAAAATAGTTGTAAAGGTCATCCTTTATTTCTGTCATTGTAGGTTATTTGTTGCCACATGCCAACTAGGTAGGCAACTAAAGCAAGAGTGCGGCCACTTCCTTGCGCTAGAGATTCCCTTTTATAAATGAAGAATTTGGCCACCTTTTTGGAAATAGAGATTCACTTACAAAAAGACCCCGCGACTTTTGCCTGTAGCCATTTGAAATTCCCTTTAATTCTTTCCACAAGGGTTGTCCCGCCTATGTATATTGATGTGTCTCCTATTAGGCGAAGCATTCCTTTGTTCATTTCTTTGGTATTTGCTAGTATTTGGTTGTTTTTGTTGGTCAATTGTGCTCATATTGTTCTTTGTTGTTTGCTTGTGTTCATGTTGTGTTGTTGCTCTCTGGCATTTGCTTGTTTTTGTTGTTGTTCATTTGTTTTGCTTGTCGATTGCTCTGGCTACTCATTTCCAATTTGGCAGACTTTGGTAGGTTTTCATAAAATACACATTACCATCAACATCCTCTATTTGGTGATGATGTTTTTAAATGCTTGCATAAACATCTTTGTCAATACAGTGGAGAAGAAACTAGTGCGCGTATGAGCCATTGTTTAATATGGACTTTGATCATCACAACTCGTGGAATTCAAATGCAAAATTAATAAAAAGAAAAATTAGAAGTTGTAAATATTTTCAAGATTTAGAATCCATGGGTAGACGAGCCTCGGTGAGTGGGTCCCGAGGTGAGTCCCAAAATAACATGGGTTGGCCTAGTGGGGAGTTGAATCCCATCAAAAGGCAGTTAGCACCAATGGAGAATAGTGCCACCATCGGGTGCTTGGACATCAATGGAAGTTCCGTTCCAAGTCTTCAAATGACATGCCCAGTGTCTTGTGGGAGTTATGTATTGGGATTTTTATATTGGGGGCTATGTGTTGGGAGTCACGGAAGATTGGGGAACTCCACAATTTGAGTTGGAACCCAATGTTGCATGTACGTAGTATGTGTAGTGTTAAAAAATCATGACCCTTGGTGTCACTAGGAGTTAAGTGCTACAAAAAGTAGTTGAAGGGGAGCTTAAGGTGGTAAGTGTCACTAAGGGGCACGGCAATTGGTGATAAGGTCCGTAGTATAAGTGTGGAATTCATTTCAAAATGCATGCTTGCAAGGATGTTGGAGTATCACATTAGCAGGTTGAAAAATGCTTGTGCAATTTGCTAGGATAAAGAAAAGGTGAATGTGAGGATGAATGCTTCTCATCCATCCTCCAAACTCCTTGTTGATGTGTACACTCTAGCAGCCAATGAACCACAAAATATCTTAGTTTTTTGGCAATTCCAAAAGTCAGATTTGTTCATCTTTGTAACTTTTCAAAATACTGTTGCCAAAAGCTTTGCATGTGTCTATAGATGACCAATAGTTAAAACTAAATATAGAATACCACCTAGCATCTATACATTCTTTTCTCTCATCATTTAATGGAAGTAAAGATCTTGCTGTCAAACCTTTACAAAAATATTTTGGAAAGGTAAAACAAATCTTATAGCTAAAGAAGAAACACTAACAATTATTTGTCTTTTATCTTTGATACCATGAATATTAACACATTTAGAACCTTTAGTTTTGCAAGTCCTAGCTCTACCAGTAGGAACTAAATATATGCCAGTTTGATCAATATTCACAACAAACTCTTGAAGGATGTTGTAAACTTTGATCAAATAGGCACAACTTTGAGCTATAGTATGTCCTTGCAACTTATAGTCATTAGATAATTTCCCTGCTGAGCTGATTTAATTCTACTTTCATAAAAGTCTTTGTCCATGCTACAGACATACAAAAATTTCTATTGTTATCTAGTAGTTGGGATTGTCATTTAGATATGATAGCTTGCTTTCATCAAAGGTTGTATGCATGTTGTGTACAATAGTTGTCCTACAACTCTTTATTTATGAAGGACCTTACAAATCTCCTCTTTGAGAAGAAGAAGATTAAGAAAAATTAGCCAATGTTGTTTAGACTTGGCAAAGTATGTGCCAAGCTCTATACAATAATCATAATTCTTTTTTAGGTCACCAATTGGTGTGAAACCATTTATTTGTGATAAAGAATCATACACACTAGATAGATCTTCTGGCTTCCTAAAAGCTGCTCGTAAATAACTCAAAGCTCCTTGAATGTTTTGATGTTGCTTTACTACTGCACAGATAGGTGGCCAAAGGGAAGGATTGAACCAATTTGTATAGCAAACCTTTTGTTTTTTCTTTAGAGTCTTCATGGGTTCACGCATAGATTTAAGTTTTGGCTTTAAGATCATTGCTTGAGCTTCTTTCCTAGGCCTTCCAATATGACTTTAAAATATCTCCTTCTTTGGCACTGCACACTCTTTCTCCCATCTTTCCATCAATATTGCAAAATCCTTTTGTGTATCAGTCTCTTTATCTTCTTTGCTAATAGAACTAAAGAACCATAAATCTAGGCCTTGTTGTTTTAAGCCATTGTATAATAGTTACCACTCAAACAACCACTTCATACAAATACACACTTTAGATTTGCAAACACTTCATTCAAACAAACTTTATAAATAGATTTTTACAAAGTACATAAAAAAGGGATGGAAAAAAAGGTTTGGCTATTTAAGATAGTAATGATACTTAATTGCAATGGTAGCTTGGCCACTTCAAACAAATGAAATCTAAGAAATTTGTTATGTATGCACAAATTTTTTATTAGTTTACCAAATTTTATTTAATTCTTTCCAATGATAATTGAATTTTAATTAATTATTAGAATGCCACCAAATTTACTTTGGAAACCTTCATTAACCCCTAAATGCGCAAGGCCTATTTTGGGCTTCTTGGAATTTGCTCTAAATTGAACAAAATGCCAACATTTTGATAAGTTGTATCAATTTAATTTGAATTGTAACCGTACAAATTCAAACTAGACATGTTAGAGATCTCACAGGAAAGAAAACACAACAATACCACTCATGGATTGAAAGATTTTAATGTTTGACCATGAGGGTGCTAAAACTGCAAAAATCTTTCAATCTTCTTTACACAAATCAAGTCTAAAAAGTTGGTGACCAAAAAAACATGAGGTTAAAGGGCCTAACTTGTATAACCCCGATCAATTTATGGCTTCTTAAAATCTACTCTACAATTTTTTTAAATGAATTTTGAATGTGATTTTTTCTCTAAGATCTAGTGTATTTGAGGCCCGGTTCAGATCGAGACGTCCACAGCAATCGGACAAGGTTTAGGGCTTCGTCATTGGTCCATGGTAATGTTTTGTCCGCTAAGGCATTCACACCCGGGGGGCGTCCACTTGAGAAGAAGTCCATGTCATCATGCACTCCCGCCAAAAGTGAAGCTCAAGTCCGCCTTGTAGTGGACAAAACCCTCTTTTTTCACTTGCACGCCTCCAAGCTTCGCTCATCTTTACCTCGGCGCGTTCAAGCTTGTGCTCTCCTTCAACAAAACGCCTTCAAGTTTGGAACAAGTGCAAATTTGTTGCAAGTTATGTTATCATGTTTTTATAATATTTTTTTTTGCATTTGTGACTACATGTTTTCAAATATTTTTTGGAATTGGGGTTTTCATTGACTTGCGTCATTTCAAAGCTTTTGGTATGGAGATTATTTTTCTCAAAAATTGTTGTGTACTGTACTACTTGTAAACTTGTAAAGAATACCGATAGTTCTCCTGCATTTTCAAGTTTGCAGTTTTTTTTAAAATTAGGGCAAAATTATCTACAGTATAAAACATAAAAACTCCTCAAACAAAGGAATAAAAGAAGTAGCTGTAAAACCGTAGTAATCAAAAAACAAAAAAATGTTTTGAGCTTCATTGTCTTTGGTCTTCTGCAAGCTTGAATACATTTAATTAAAAACCCTGTTTGAATGCAGTTTTCTAACATGATAGTATTAGTGAAGCATATGTTGGATACTCTGTGAGCAGAGAGAAGAGTGATCTCTTTGAATTTGTAGACCGAGAAGTACTATGGATGGATTTCTGTTTATCACCTTGTTGAATACTGCAAGACCAGGTCTGCAAATGAAAGTGCATATAGAAAAAGAAAGCAAGTTTGAATTCATGATCCTAGTAAGTACTTTTTATTCCTATTTTGAAATGTCATGAAATTTAGTGCACATGAAAGATATTCCTTGTCCCCACCTTGTATTAAAATTTCAGCTTAAAATATGAAAATCTCTAGTCCATATCTACCTAAAACTACTATGTTGCTAAAAGTAGCAGGCTAGTCCTTTAGGGGTTAAAAAAATTTGAATGTTTTAGAGATTTTTTTTAGTATTCATAGAATATTTTAGGATATATTCACTATCTTGTTAAAGTATATTTAAGATTTTATTACATTTATTCTTTTAATATTTTTATAATATTTTTAGATGATTCATCATATTAACCCCTAAAGGACCGGTTGTCCCCTCGGGGGACAATTTGGGTCCGGGCAGGTTCCTATGATATCAATTTTTAGTAATATTTTTTGGGATTTTTTGAAGTTGTGTATTTTTGCGAGATCTTTGTGAATATATAATTTTTATTTTAATTGATGCCCGGGAGCAAAAGTTATGGCACAATAAGTAAAATTGGAATTTTGCGGGCAGCACAAAAAGAATCACAAAAAGTCAAAATAATTTTTTTTCAAATTTTTTCTTCAAAGATTATATTTTTGTCTACATGTGAAGCTTTGTTTCATTCAATTTGGACTAATAATGAGAAAGTTATGGACAATCTTAGTTTTTTAGGCAATCTAAGCATCTTCTTGAAAAAATAAGTTGTAGAATTCATTTTTGAATGCAATTTTGAGAATTTTTCAAAAAAAATTGTTAGAAAGGGTTAGATTTTCTTGCTAGAACAATCTCATTGTTGGGATTATTGTGATTCAATTCCATCTAAAAGCTATTAACAATTTAGTTTTTTCTTCAATCTTAAACCCACCTCTACTTAACAATTTTTTAATGAGTGAAAATTAAGTGCTTTTTTTCCTAAATTTTTTTGGTAGATTCTCAACTCAATTACTTAACATAAATAAGTAGAAAATTGAAATCAGTAGTGCAAAAGATTTGAAGTAAAAAGATTCAAAGCCAAAAAATCTGGTCAAGCAAGGTGGAAAAAAACTTGTTTTCTTCACTTTAAATGCATATATCTTGCAATCTACGTGGTCAAAGTTTCTGAAATTTCTTCCACATATTCATATACTAGTCAAGTATAAGATCTTACGGTTGGATATGCAAAAAAAAACAATTTTTTAAACTCTTTTCTCTTTGCAATAGAAATGACAGTTTTGAATGGTTTTTGGTCGGAAAATCACCTCGGTCCTTTAGGGGTTAAAGACCAAAAAATGAAGTAAAAAAAAATGAACATCATCTAATTTATTGTTCATGTAAGAAAGTAGTGCGTTGTGGCGAAGCAATAATTTTCACTTGATATGTGTCATTTTCAAAACTTTAGCATGAAAGATGGTAAAATGCAATGCAACCGGATGTCCGGTTCCAAGTGTGAAAGCATTCACCGGACGGACAAAATGCTTGATGATATGACAATTTCCCTCCACAAGGTAGCGAACGAAGTGGTGGACATTGGATTTCGTCCACTTCCTGTGGACGTCCCGGTCTGAACTGGGCTTGAGGCTCATTTCCAAGAGCTCTCAACACTACGGGAAGTCAAGATTGCACGGGATACCCTTGTACAAAAACTTGAATAGAAAAATCACTATCATTTATTTTCAAGATCGGATTTTTGGTGCTGAAACTAGACTTCAAGAAGAACTTTCTAAAAATATAAACTACTAAAAATAGCAACTTGGTTAGGTTTTGTTTAACTTCCAAGTTTTGCACACACCAGATTTTGGTGCCTCGGGCATTTAGGGGTTAATTATTAGGCATGAATGTGCTGACCTTGCGCTACAGCTATGGTATAAGGTGCCCTCATGAACAGGAACCCTGAGGCCAGGTCCTTACGACTTGTGCAACCCTTGCTGCAAAGCAGCGTCCAGCTCCCGCCGCCAATTCTCCATGGCCAACGGAGGCCAACGGAGGTAGTGGCGTCCATATGGGCTGACTCCCGCGCTCAATATGGTTATTGGAATATGGTTATTTTAGTTCTGATCGTTCTCTGCAACACGTTTTCGTGCGTGATCGGCATCGCCCCCACCTGCAATTAACGCCGTCTAGAATCATTCACGGTGAGTCTTCTTAGCAACTTCCTGGTGATGTTATATAGGGTAGACGTCGATTGGGCTGCTGGCGTTCAGTATCGCTGCCTCTGGATTCTCTTGCGTTTCTGATACCTGGACTGGATCTTTTGTGGGTCATGCGTGGTGGACAGCGGGGTTGGAAAGTTTCGGTTTAGGTCACTACTGTGTGTTTGGAGTTGTCTAGGGTTACCATGCGGGAAGTTACTATCCTGGATTCTTGGAGATTGGTTACATATGGCGTAATTTTTCGGTCTCACACTGGTATCTTGCTCCAACAGGTCATATTCTCTAAAATGCCGGAATTGACATAGCATCGCTCTGTGAAATATGCATGGTGAAGTTTTCATTTGTAATCGGTTTCGTAGGATATTATTTATGTAGTGAAAGTCCAAACTGTCTGCAGTTTCGGATGTTTTGGGGATTTCATATTTTGGTTTCCGAGGTGCTCTTGACAGAGTGGGTGGTGTCGCAATCTTGGATGTCAGGTTGATCTGAAGTGTTTATTATTGGCTGCACATTCTACGAAGTGGTATTTCTTTTTGTATTTGATGGTATTTTGTTGTGCTGCCTCTTTGTGGTTTGGCCCGACGATTCACTGTTTTGGCACATGATCTTACCTTGTGAGATAATATTTTGCTCAATTGAGACTTTAGGTTTCACATATGTCCCTGTGATTGCACTAGTCTTCCGTGTTGGAACCCACTTCCTACTGTGTGAAGAGTTCAGCTATCAGATTATTACAGCAACCGAAGGGCAGTATTAAGGTTATTACAGGAGCTCCTGTCTTTGCCAAAAGAAACTGTGGTGCTTTTCTTTTCTTAATGTTACTGTTCCCTTTTGCAGAGTAGAGAATCATGATAATGCCAGCATTATTCACTTGCAAGCCATATGTTTCATCAAGTACGTTCCTTTAACAGATCTGGAGGAAAATTCTTTCCATGGGGGGTGAATCTATTGGGGTGGAGTCAGCACCCTATGGTCCCAGGCGGTTTCCTCTAATCAAAGACCATATCAACCGACAGGCTAAAGGGTTACTTGTAGAGGTTCTAGAATCCAAAGTACCAAAGTTTTGGAAAGGCGCAAGTCGTATGGACCCTTGTGCCTTCGGTTTACCGGTGGCTACATTAACGGGGCAGAGGTCCAAGTCTGAAGGCACCCTCTCGTCTTTACAAAATTCCAGTAGCGGCGTTAGATTTGGTGGGTCCCCTCCTCTTTCCAGCACAGATGCAGGTTATGTGAATCGCACCGTCTCTGTCTCTGAGCTTTTGGCCTTTCATAATAAAGATGGGAAGGCCAGTGATAAACAGACGCCTATTGTATTTAAGGACTCCATGCCGGTCACTTCGTTTCCGACTCTGAACTTCTCTAGCGGTGTTACGACTATCAACAGTTCGACAATTCCGGCTTTCTCAAATATTCCTCCAAGTGTAGCAAGTAGTGGACTCTCTCTTCTCGCTGATAGACGGAAATCTTCTGCAGCTGCTTCAAAGGATTCAAAGTGTGCTACTTGTTGCGTCTCAGCTTATACGACAGGCTTGAAGCCGAGCACATCAAGTAGCTCTTCCGGCCCTTTTGTATTCAGTGCTGGGGCATCGGATATAGGACCCTTGAAGCCTGGAACTCAAACAAACGTTTTTCCTGGCCATTTCTTTTCGGTATCTAGGCCTGCATCTCAATCCAAAGTTTCTAAGGATGGAAGATTTTCTGGAAAATCTAGGCCTGGAGTTCAGCCAGATGTGTCATCGGACAATTCATTCTTAGGGCCAATGAGGGTGGCATGTCCTCCGAACGCATCGAACAATGCTTCGTCCTTAGGTTCATCCGTGCCCTCTGTACAGCTAAATGTTTTAAGGGGCAATTTATTCTCAGTGCCACCCGGGCCTGCTGCTCCAGTAAGCAGTTCAACAGCGCCTTCTTTTGTGGGTTCATCGAAAGCTATCTCCCAAGCCAAAGTTTCATTTGAAATGCAAGCTACAGATTTTATTGATCCTACGAAACAATCAGCTATTTCTTTAGAGGAGTTGTTGGGCTCCAATGCTGCACAAGGTGGGGTTGGAGGATTGCCGAAATGTACCATACAAAGAAAAACGTTCGCAGAGACTGATCAAGGTATTTCCGCGGATATATCTCGGCAGCTAAACCAGTTGGATATTGATAGAGGCATTCATCTGTTTCGAAAGTTGAAAAAACTGGGTCTTGATAAAGATGTAGAAAAGATAGTAAAACCGACTGCTTTTGCTCCTAAAACGGAGGTTGAACGCGCACTGGAGAATTTGGATATTGGCAAGGAGGACAGCCTTCCACTGAAAATGGAAAATCTTGCCGTCAACATAGAAGGTAAAGACCCCTTTCCTGGGAAGAATACATTTGTATTCCGTGGTCAAAGCACAAGCACGTCTGGAGACTGGACTCCGAGCAGTTCTACTTTTTTTTTTGGAGCAGCAAGTGAACATGTAGGTAATTTTCCCGAGTGCACAGAAAATGAACGTTCGAAGTTACCTCCAGCAACGAACATTTCATTTTTCAAGTTCTGTGCAGAACCGGAGGTCAAGCCCCGGGTAACTAAAGTGAAGATGGGTAGGTTCCAACATCGTCCTTTTAGGTCATTTCATAGATCAAGAGGAAAGAAAAGTGCATCTACAACCTCTAGTGTAAGATCAGACGCAGCAACTCCAAGCCCCAGTAGAGACAGTGTATCGATCGATATTCTTTTGGGCCATCCTGATTCTAGCAAGTCGCTGATCCCGGAGAACGATGAAGGAGACAGCGATAAGTTAATTGTTGGGGATTTTGGTGGAGAATCAATGAACCCAACGACTGGGCTCGAAGCCTGCATTCAAGAAATCAGAGCAGCAGTCTCTGAGTTAAACTTTGGCGCTGGATTTACTCGAGAAAATGGGACCTCAAGTGCTGTCCCTCTTTCCAATGTGTTGGAACAAAATTCCTGGTTGGATGGGAATCTGTACTGTGAAGGAGTTTCAAATTCTGCAGGTCCTGGTCAAGGTTGGGAGGCTACGTCTACTGCTAATACTCAATCTGTGGACAGAGTTGAGCATGAGAATTACTTAGTTGAGCAAGACGATCCCATGAAGGAAGTGAATGACAGAGAAGATGTAAAAATCATCATCGCAAAGAATTCAGTTGCTGGTAGAAATGAAGACGCGAATGAGAAAAGCAGTGATACACAGAGTAGTAATGTCACTGATGATGGCCAACCTAGTGCTGAAGGTGAGGGGAAGGGTAGTCCCTTCACATTTACAGCCAGCTCAACAGGAATTCCGATGTCCAACTTCCGCCGGCGCACACACAAAGCCCACAAGAGTGTGGGGCGGGTTTCACAGGGTGGTGAAGCTCCCGTACCTGTTTTGCTACGAGATAGATGCAACTCTAGGTCACTGTCTACCGTGAAGTCTGATACCAGGTCTGGTACTGCATCTCTTGGAGGTTTAGGGGGATCAGGTTATCGGGAGGGGGTGAAAGCTCCAGGAGTTGTAGTTGTTCGTGGTGTTGGTGGTGGTGCTGCTGAGCAGGTTTGTGAAAGATGGAGGCTAAGGGGTAACCAAGCCTATGCGAAAGGGGATTTTGTCAAAGCAGAGGAGTTTTACTCCCTTGGTGTTGGGAGTGTTTCTCCTCATGAAACTTCACAGAGTTGCATTCGAGCATCAGTGCTTTGTTATAGCAACAGGGCTGCGACTAGAATGATTGCTGGTCGTATGAGGGAGGCTCTTGCTGATTGTATGTACGCTATGGCAGTGGATCCCTCGTTTTTCCGTGTTCACTTACGAGCCGCTAGTTGTCATCTTGCTCTTGGAGAGACTGAGCTGGCTGCAACAGCTTTCGAGGAGTGCCTGAGGCAAGCCCAAAGGGCAAGTAAGGTAGATTCGAAAGTTTTAGCAGATGCGTCAGAGGGCTTGAAGAAATCTCAGCAAGTTGCAGAGTTCCTTACACAGGTACTAAGAGTTGGCATTACTTCGATATAATTCTTTGCCCAACTTTGTCAGATGACTCCTACGTCGATTCGTCTCCTTGCAGTTTTATTGGGATGTTAATGTAGCAAATGCACCTAGAATCGGTCCCATGTTATTTGAGAATTGTATTTTTCTCCTTTGTATAGTGCTTGGTCAGTGATTTCCGTTGAACCTACTTTGGAGATAGTAGCGATTTGAATTTGAGATATATATTGTGTCATTGCGTACTAATAAGATGCTTTGTAAACCAGGTACGAAATCTCCTCCAAAACAATTCATCACGAGATTTCGTATCAGCATTGCAGCTCCTTAATGAGGCCCTTCTAGCCAGTCCTCAGTCTGAGTGGCTACTCGAGCGGAAGGCCTATATACTTATCTCTCTACAAAGATTCACTGAAGCAGTCGAAGTATGTAAGCCAAGTCTTACTTTGGCTGAGAGGA
Organism: Neckera pumila; assembly: GCA_963969595.1. NCBI lineage: Eukaryota > Viridiplantae > Streptophyta > Bryopsida > Hypnales > Neckeraceae > Neckera > Neckera pumila. The sequence goes on from OZ018418.1 coordinate 8,669,213, forward strand.
ACTTTCCTACTTTGGAGAGGAACAGGTATGTGAACTCTCCTCTTGGTTGGCGGTGGAGGATGACTGTTAAGGCTAAATTCCACCTTGGCAAACTGGAGGAGGCCTTGGAGCAGTTACAACAGCTAGAAGAAGGTCCGTCTTCCACGTTTTCTTCGAATTCGGATTTGCCCGGCGCATTTTCTGCGGAGATGACCCTGCCTTCTATGGAGTTAATTCGAGACCTTCTGCATCACAAGCTGGAGGGTAACAAAGCTTTTCAAGCTGGAAAATTTACTGAAGCCTTAGACCATTACAATGCTGCTCTCGCGCGGAATGGTGAGTCATGCCCATTTTGTGCCGTCTGTCTGTGCAATCGAGCAGCTGCCTCCCAGGCTCTTGGTCAGATCGCTGATGCTATAGCGGATTGTAGTCGAGCAATTGCCCTGGATCCGCGGTATGCAAAGGCCATTTCACGCAGGGCATCTTTGCATGAAAAAGTAAGGGATTATGGGCAGTCCAGTCGCGACTTAGGGAGACTGATAGTGATATATGAAAGTCAGCACCCCCAATTGCAGGGTGTGAGATCCCCAAGGATAGATGGTTCAGCTGGATCAACAACTCGAAATGAGGAGGAATTGCAACAAGCCAAAGGGAGGCTTATGAAAGCTGAAGAAGAGATGAAGAAGCGTATTCCTCTTGATCACTACAGCATACTGGGATTAGAGTTGGGTTGTTCAGCCAATGAGATAAAGAAAGCATACAGGAAAGCTGCGCTACGACATCATCCGGATAAGGCTGGTCAGTTTTTGATGCGTAGTGGAGACACGGGAGATGATCCCTTAAAGGATACTAGAGATGGGACTGTTCGGAAAGATGGGGACAGATTAATCGACGCAGTTCGCAAGGATTCAGAACAGCTGTTTAAGCTCATTGGAGAAGCATACGCGGTCCTGTCTGATCCTGCTAAACGGTCTCGATACGATTCTGAAGAAGATTTGAGGAAATTCAGAACAAGGTCAAGCGATCCTTCAATGAATGTGTATTCTGACCAAAATCATTCGCGGACAAATGATGGAGCCAACGTTCAAGCGAAGGGAGGGTGGAGTACCTCAAGTTCTGCGAGCGAGCCAGGGAGCCAGTCACGTGCAAGTCGGCAGCGTGATCGGTGGGAGGGTTTCAACTATCAGTATCAGAGGTGGCACCCTGGACCGGATGCAGCACAGCCAGACGTATATGCACGAAGGGGTCGGTCCACAGGCTCAGCATATGGATCATCTCACAGGAACACATCCTGGCGGTGGGAAGAAAATCCATGGAATGACGTTTAGTTGATTTTGTTTTGATTTTTATCTCGTGAAAAGTACTACATTCTCTTGGTCTTCTCTTCTGCAGTTCGAGCACCAATTTTGGTCTTGGTGACCGACTTTCGGAAGCTAGCGTTTCTGTAGTTCACAACGCTTTTGTCATCAGTTATTCTTTGCTCAGAATTCTGATATTGTCCACAAAATGTGTTTTTATGACGTATCTAATTTTATAAGAATTGAGATTTTTCTCATTTCGTGGATTTTCCCTCAAACCAATCAACACGAATTTACTAAAACGGCCTTATGGTCGCTAGAGATATTTTTGTTCGATTACTTCCTATTTCATTCATCCAACCTCTTGTAGACTGTTGTGTTAGTTTTTGAACATTTGCATGAATTTCGAAGGTTCTTTCCGAAAAAATAATAAAAGTTCAATTTAACTAAAAATTTGAGTTCTTGCTTCAATTTTTTTTTAACCCCTAAATGGCCAAGGCCTAGTTGGAGCTCCTTGAAATTTGTTCCAACTAGGCCTTGGCCACTTAGGGGTTAAATGACTTCAATAAATAAGATAATAAGAATTGAAAGTGATCATAATTAGAATCAAGCATTTCAATCTCAGAGCAATCTTTATAAAGTCCTTGATTTTCAGTCCAAATAATTTAGAAAATAATCATTTAGTTTTGGTATCAAATTTTATTGATGATTTATTTATCAGTGAATGGAGTGATACATCTAATTATATGGATATATTCTATAGGTCATTTTTTACAAATTTTAATTGAAAATTATTATGAAATTGTTCATATATATTGCATTGTATCATGTATTATATATTTGGACTTTGGGGCTACACCACAAACCATTGGGCACAATGAAATTAACCCCTAAAGGACCAAGGCCTTTCTTCTGCCAAAAAACTCTCAAAATTACCATTTCTAGAGCAAAAAGTAAAAAAAACTTCAAAAATGTTTTTTTGGCACATCTAACCATAGGATCTTATACCTAACTAGCATGAGAATGTGTGGAAAAATTTCAGAATTTTTGACCGCACAGACTGCAAGATATCTGCGTTTGAAGTGAAAAAAACAAGTTTTTCAGCACATTGCGGGACTAGATTTTTTGACTTTGAACATTTTTAACTTAAATTTTTTGCGCTACAGAGTTTGAGCTTTAAATCTTTCTAGTGGAGAATTGGGTTGAGAAACTAGGAAAGAAAAAGAAATTCACAAAAACTTAATTTCATTTTAAAAAAAATTGTTAAGTAGAAGTAGGTACAAGATAGAAGGAAAATCTAAAATATTAATATCTTTTAGATGGAATTAAAATGCACTAATCCCAATGGTGAGATTGTCCTTGCACAAAAATTAAACCATGTGGAACTTTTTTATTTGAAAAATTGCAAAAATTGCATTCCAAAATGAATCCTACAAGTTCTTTTTTTCAAGAAGATGCTCTAATTGCCTGAAAAACAAGATTGTTCATAACTTTCTCAAAAAAATCCAAATGAAATGAATCAAAGTTTCCCAAATAAATGAAAAAATAATCAATAAGATTAAAAAAAAATTTAAAAAAAATTAAATTTTTGCAAATTTTTTTTGTTGCCCCTTCTCCCCTGTTTTGAACTTAATTGGGCATAACTTTTGTTTCCGAGCACCGATTGAAAAAAAATTATATTCCCACAAAGCTTATTAGTTTTTCTATCTCCAAAAGAAGTTTCAAAACATCATGACAAAAATTCAGCCTATAGGTATCTGCCCAAAATCCCATTTGTCCCCCAAATAGACAATGGTCTTTTAGAGGTTAAAAAAGAGAAGTCTTTTGTATTTGTCCACTCTGGCACAACATGCATCAATTGTCCCTTTGATACTGATAGATTGAAAATGGAGTTTGGAAGATTAAGACACAATTATTTGGTTGGATGAAACTAAGTTTTTTTGTTTTTTCTAGAATTTTGGAGGATGGCACAATTCGTGATTTTTGAATTTGGGATTTGTTTCATCATAAGTTAGTTTTTTTGATATAGTGTCTTGCCATGAGGACTTTTTTGTACATTGTGACTAGATTCATATAGTTGGAGAGTATACGCATCCACAGACACTAGTTTTGTTTGATTTGTTGTTGTAAATCAAAAATTGGGGGGGTGGGATTTCAAAGTACAAAGGTGCTAATTGTAGAAGATGATGCGATTGTGTGTTATTGGCAGATTTTATTGTCCATCAAGAACGCCTCTTGATTCCTTTGGAATTTTGTGACTTGAATATTTTAGCACAAACCAAAGGATTGTGATTGGTGTCCACAAATTTGGATTTGGGACACTTTAGATTATTCATTGTCATTGTCACCTTATCTTCATTGTTCCTACCTTTGCTTATTGTTGCTTATTGTGCTAAGCATTAAATTAATTTGTTTTTAGTTATGGCTTCATATCGAGACGTCATACGTGGGATGGGTATCTATTCAGGGAATTATTTTTTAGAAGTGCATTGGGTTTACGCAAGGAATCTCACATGTGACCAAGCAACAAATGGCAACAGAAGTACCAATCAAAGATATACAAGAGAACGCCTTCCATCTCCAAGGGACTAGCCCACTAGAGCCAAGGATGCTTGATGCCAATACACAGAATTCAAATCGACCTCCATATTTATGAGATCTCAGATCTTGAGGCTCAATGTCTTCTCAGCTAGCAAAGAAGAAGTACTCCCTCAAAACTCATGTCATAACTAAGCAAGTGTGCTCACTCACATCTATAAGTTACTACTACACTTAATTATTGATTCCACAAAAAAACTTTTCATCTGCAAGACCATGTTGTGATCGCGTCCTTTGTAGGGATTCCTATTGTAGAAGGAGCCATCTCCCAATGGATTCAAGATGTATCCATGTAGAATCATCCTATACAAAGATGCAGGCCACAATTTCCACTATCGTAAACTTGACAGCAGGGAGGCTGTAGAAAGAGTTGTAAATTGGCAATTACATAAGATTCACAAAAGCAAAGCTATTTATTATAACTGAATGTCAACATTCAACCCAGTCTCACCTACTGGTATCTCATTTTCATATTGTCTCACAATTGATAATCTTCCCTTGGAGCTTATTTCATCTTCTAGGTCTATAGCCAACATCCTTAGCAAGGTATTGGCATAAAACATCTTCAATCTGAACGGCTTTTAGCCCGCATCGATATTGCATTGCTCTGGACTTTGTGGGCATTTAATTATCCACCTTTGTAATTAGCATACACAACTAGGTTCTTAGTGTGAAAATTCTACTCTAAATAGGTGCCTAACGTTGGTCCATTGTGCCTTCCAAGCAATGGATCTTCTTTCCTAAATACGGAATTACCCGATAATATCCTACTTTTTCCAAAAGTCATGTCTGGATTTAAGTGCACAAGTTATATTTTGAAAAAGGTAACTAATTGGAATGTGACGTGGTCTAATATTGGTAGGACCAATTTAAATCCAACACCCTTTCAAGTGCAAACTAGGTTTGAACTCCCTTGAGTCTAGATTGATTTTGCCCTTTTAACTCCCTACCTTAATCAATCCAAATTCCTAATTTAATTTCTAGTTGATTCTAAACTATATTTATCCTCCTAATTCTTGCCCCAACTTCTATTTTGATCCCTCCTTGATCCCTAATTCCCAACCTAATTTCCTAATTTAATTATCCTTCTAATCTAATATCTTAAGTTAACTTGTCTTTTTCTCTAAATGATGTTCCTACTTCTCAACGTAATGCCCTAAATTAATTCTCTCATAGAATCTAAATTATCATCATAATTCTTGATCTAGTTTTTAAAATTAATTTCTTTTTGATTCTAAGTTATCTTCCTAGTTCTTGATCTAGTTTTCTTAGTTAATTTTTTTTGATTCTAGATTATCTTCCTCATTCTCAATCTAATTTCCTCAGTTAATTTCTTTTTGATTCTGAATTATCTTCCTAATTCTCAATCTAATTCCCTCAATTAATTTCTTTTTGATCCTAAATTATCTTCCTAATTCTCAATCTGATTTCCTGAGTTAATTTCTTTTTGACTCTAATTGATATTCCTAATTGTCAATCTAATTTCCTGAATTGATTGACCCTAAATTTTCTTCCTAATTACCTAATTTTTTGGCCCTAAACTATCTTTCTAATTTTCAACCTAATTCCCTAAGTTAATTGACTCTAGATTATCTTCCTAACCTAATTTTCTAAGGTTTATCACAATCTACTAATTCTAGGCCTTGGTCCTAATTAACAATGCCTAATCTAAAGTAACTCAAAAGAACTAGAGAAATAAGTGGCCTACCTTGACTTGGAGATCTCGCATGATGTTCTTGAGGTTACTCCCCATCCTTCCTTTGTTTGCCATCCTCTTTGTTTTTGCCACTATCGTGGAGTGGTCCAAGTTTGTCAATTTTAGTGCAACTTGTTGCATATTCCTTTATGTCCTTACTAGCCTCCATTCTTCCTTCCCTTCTTTTTTTCCTTTTGTCGTCCTTTTTTTCCCCATATTCTTTGGCTTCCATAAATACGCGGGATTCAACTACCACCAACAAACATCAACAATTCCAATGATGGGATCTTTGACGAGTTTCTACAGCTTGGAGGGAGCACTCCCTTGTAGAATAGGCATACACTTGAGAACACGCTCTAAATAATGAGGGCTATTTACCTTATGAAATGAAATATAAGAGATGCTATTTTTTTAAATAAAGATAAATCTTAGTATTAATTTTTAAGGCGCCTTATTGTTTTTGTAATTTTTTGGGGAGGTGATTTAAAGGTACCCTATTGTATTTATAAATAAAAAATTCAGCACATTTGGCCATTCATAGAAAAGGGTCTAAAATTTTAGTAATGACATCAAACATATGCAGCGCATTTACAAAAAAGGGTCTAAAATTTTAGCATTGACATCAAACATGTTCTAGAGAAATATTGGAGAATGTTGGAGAGCAAGCGGTGAGCGGGAAGCGGGGATTGCTGAGCGGGGAGCTTAAATATTAGAAAGAAAATAAAAAAGTGTGAAAAAATGGATAGAAAAGTGGATGAAAGTTTAGGAAAAATTGAATGGGATTTTAAGGAAAATTCCTGAAATTAGATGGAAGAAATGGAAGAAATGAAAGTTGTTGGAAAAAAGTGAATGGAAGAATTAGTTGAAAAATACGGATGGAAGTGGATGAAAAATATGGATGAACATGGATGAAAAAATATGGATGAAAGTAGATGAAAAACATGGATGAATTATATTCTAGTATCTTTAGAGCAGATTTTGCCATTAGAATTGCTGGAACTTTCATCTACGGCTTTCCAGTTTGCAAGAAAGTGCATGAGGCTACTTTTACAAAATCGTACTTGTACGATGACAAGGGTTGAAAGAGGTTTAGTTGTAAGAGGATCATCCTACCAACTTCATCCATGAGAAATTAAGACAAGCAAACAAAATTAAACTGCATCAATACATTGAGAACATCTGATCTTTTTTGAAAGTGGCTAAATATTGTGGCTGTCGTCTTGGAGTTCCAATCTTTGTAGTTATCCTCTGGTACCTCTAACGTTTTTGTTGAAGTCATCTAAGATTGCCAAATCAAGAACTTAGCGGTTTAGGCACTTCTATTTGCTTCTACCTTCATGGTAGGATTAGCATGCGGATCATCATCGCTTAATTGAGCAGTGCAACATATCCATTCTCAGTTAGACTCCCTAAATTGCTATTCCAGGGTCAATGGTTGGTTTAGCATTTAGAGCATCATCTTCCACTTATTATCATGACATGCCAACTAGTCCACCATCTTTGTGACATTCATTGTACATCCCTTGCAACAGACGATGCATTCATGGAAGAATACCTTAGAACTAAAGAAATGTCTGTTCAATTGACAATAATCTCACAGGAGCGTGAGTTTGTGGTAGATCAAGGCCAAGCAAGGCAAAAATTCAAGAGTGCTAATCGTGGAATATGTCGTCTGGCTGAAGAAAATGCATGATGAATGTCACAAAGATGTCAAGCGTGTTGGATAATGATTGAAGTACAGATCAATAGTATTACTGCCTCAGAAACAATGAGACTGAACAATCCAAATTTGTATAAAAAGATTGTAAGTTAGAACAAAAAACTGAACCCTTTAATTTTTCTATAGACTACAAGCACTAGTAGGAAATATCAACAGATTTCTGTCAAATATTGACCGGATCAACGCGACCAAAACAACAAAAAAATTAAATTTTCTACTCGTGATGCACTCAAACTAGTAGTGTGTAACGTCATGTAATACTACTTCTACTACTTGCGACACTACCTTTGCTAACTGATGTTTTCAATTCAAGCTCTACAATACTCACCTTATTACAACTACATGCAAGCAGGGATTCATAAGGGCAATACAGAGCACCTCATCCTCTTCAAATACAACACGAAGGTACAAATTAATAAATTTGCCAGATCACCTTATCCAACTCTAACGGGCAAACTACACCATACGTGTCATGAAATAATAAAAGGACATGGGAGATGTGCTTTCCCTCTTCAAAGGGCACAATGCCATGACACAGTGTAGTTCAAACTAAGGTAAACCAGCCCATTGTGGTCAAACTTTGGAGTCCACCCTCATGCCATTGTTGAAATTTTTCAATTTTTTTCCCACATGAAGATAAGTGTAAGAAACAGTGTGGACATTTGAAATTATATTTTTTGGACCAAGTATGAATTAGTCCTAAATTTTTGAAGTGACCAGCCCATAGGGGTTTGTAGGCCACCTCATGACCAACAAAATTTAAAACCAATATGGTCATCTTCCTACACAATGCAACCACAACATTTTCAAACATGGAAGACCTAAAAAATCAATTTTTACAAAGAATATTACACTGAAAAGTTGGAAGTACCTATTGAGGTCACTAATTACTCCATAACTACCATGTAAGGCATTGATTGTGGTCCAAAAAACCACAATGGGATCATTAGGTGTCCATCATGGGCCATTTGACTACAATGGGGTCATTTACCTTAACTATTAGCAGCATCTAAGAATCCGGAACATTAATAAAAAGATTACAGGGAGTGCGGGGGGGCCACTTCAATAAGAAATAGTCAAAACAAAGTACCAGAACAAGTGACAATAGCAGCACTAAATAGTAGGATGGGTTTTGAATTTAGGGAGCAAATGTACTAGCCTGAAAATTGTGGTTTAGGTAGAAGAGTCAAATTCATCAGCATTGTGCTGGGCAGCTTGCCTTGTTCAATAATCTAAGCAAGGTAGAATTCATTTCTTGGCTATACTTGTAAATTATAGGTCTCTCCAATCAGTTTAATAAACAATAATTACCCTCATTAACTAAGTGTCCTCATTCCGGAATTTTCAATATGATATAGTCCACAATTTGAATTTCTCTATGATGTTTGGATTTGGTGTTTAGGGATTTAGGACACCTCATTACTCATTTTGTGTTAAGGATTTATAATTTCACTCACTGCTACTCATTTCTATATGATGAAGGATAATAGTTCAAAATAGGGAGCCCATTTCTATGTTTGGCCTCCCCTTTTTGTTTCCAGCGTTGTTCATTTTGTTCTTCTTTGTTTCTTACATAGTCACTTGTTGGTGGACCCGGTTTAGTTGAGATGGCTTTCCTTCCAAAGTTGAAGTTTGATTTGTGTAAATATCTTGCAAAAGTTGATGAGAAAGTCAAGAGGAGGAAAGGAAAGCTCCCATTTTTTGAATCCGATGAGGGCTCTTTTATGTCGAGGAGATGGCAAGAACTCGGGGTGGACAAAGTCTGCAAATTACCAATTTCGACACATGGGATACTGCACGAGTGTCGAACACAAAGGAGAAGTCTCTGCGCTAGTGTGGGAGCCAATCTTATGGCCAACAGTGAAGGGGAGCTTTGAGCCAACTCGGAGGCCTCACCGCTATGCACATGACGATGACACTTGGCCCAAAGAAGGGGGATACTACTTTGACACTGGGATTGATGTCATTTTCCCTGGAGTGTTTGAAAAATATTCAGGTCTGCAACAGTGAATGGTGGATGATTTAGTCAGGTCTAGGCAAAATGACAATTGCTGATAGTATGGTACATTAATAGCAGCCATACTAATGAGCTAAGTAGTGTTGCCATTGGGCCACTAGAACCTTTGTTGCACCTTCTTGCCATTTTTGTTGGACAGCCCTTGTATAGCACTTTTTCAAATTCACGGAGCATTAGCTCAAATTATGTAGGTCGAAAGATTATCTACCAACATGATTACCTTTGTCTATTTTAATGGGACATTCATATTGGACGCATTTTGCAAGTCCCGGTTTAGAATTGCAGGGTATGTTTTTTGCAATTTTGTAAATGGAGATCTATTATTCTGAATCTGTAATACTATGTTGTTGGATTTAGGCATGCTGCTATTGAGAATTTGAAGTCCCCATTATACACTTCTAGTTTCTTACACTTTCAGTTAGGTATTTCCAAGAATGGTTGCCGTAATTGAACATTCTGACCATGTCTTCAAGACAACAAGCAATTTTTGAACTCTCGCATCATTTTGGCTTTATATATGACTAGAAGTTCCAATGTATTCAATAGTATTCACAATTTGTGCAAAAATGGTTGTAGCACGCAATAGGTTTAGGAAAGGTATACCCCAATTCCAAGAATGTATAATGAAATAAAAAAATAGGAAGAAGTCAAATTCAAATAAAATTGGAAATCGTCTTCTTGGCAATGAAGAAGATGCACAAGAATTACCATAGTTTATGACAACAAAACATCACTTAGAGTAGACTCAGCTAGAATTGTTCGTAGTGCTTGACATTTCTGAATTGGACCATACAACAAATTCATCCACAAATTCAAGAACATGGGGAGCTATGAAGTGGGCCCTAGAAGTTGGCCTTGGATTTCTGTTCACAAAATCTCGGGCAAGTTCCTCTGCATATACAGGAAGGTAAAAGGGTCTTAGAGGGCTAGGAAAGAGACTAGGATTCATAAAAAAAGGAAGATTTGTTGAAGTCTTCACTTTTTGGACTTCCCTACAGAACCATAGAAACACATGTCAGATACCAGCATATTTATATTTAGGATGGGGACCAGCAGAAGGAGCTTAAGGGAAAACTTATTGAACTGAGATGTTGGTATAATAGTTTCTGCTGGTACGTCTTCATTGTCTAGGTTTGTAAGGTCAACCGCCAGCTGGGGCGGTGATGGCACAATGACCGCAAAAGTGCGCTGGATCGGTGCAAGGAGGGCCTCAAAATAACTTTGTCCTCTTCAAATGCAAGAACATGCCGACAAGTGGCACGGTAGGCTTGAATGCTAGATCTTACAAACATGTCAAGGAAATGTCAGAAGAAACCATCAGATCAAGAAGTACATGACATGGTAGCATTAACATTAATGTAATCAATCCTGATTAATACATGTGGCTGCGATGCAATCGACAACAACGTCTCCTGGTTCCATCATCCCCTTGACTAGCATTTGCATGAATTGTCTGGCCTTCTTGCAAGGCCCCCATTACGGTACATTCCCATTCATGGTTATATCTTCTTTGAAGCAAAAGTTGGAGAGAATGTTGTCCATGCGCACAGTGACCCCAACTGCAAAGTGAGATGGAACATACAAGAATGGAAAATCCTTCTCTATCTTTAGGCCAGATTCTTTGACCACCAAAGAGATCAATGGTGAATCGCTTGGTCTGTACTGCAATAAAAGTCAAAAATGGATATTAGAAAAATGCTAGTTCAATTGAAACATGCATGAGGATAGAAGAATTGTTACAGTTTTGTAGGATCAACCGGTGACGTCAGATGGAGGTGGTTGTTGCCTAGCCATGTGAAAAGAATGCGGAACTTATAGTGATGACAGCATCCAAGAAGATGACTTCTATATTATTTAGGAGGGGGAGGGTATTTCACCAACAACCCGCCATTGTTGTGGAGGTATTCTTGGGAAAAATCAAACACCAGCAAGAGGTAATCTTTTTTGAATTCGTTCCATTTGGGAATGGGTGCAAGCGGAACGGAAACAGTGGGCACATGAAGTCCTTCTGGGACGTCCATGATGATCAAGTTGACAGGGTCCTGGGTGCTCACTTTTTTGTTGAGTATCGGTCCTTGTCATTAGAATGCTGCAGACGACATCCATTGCACAATACATTAAAACATCAAGAAAATAAGAGGATTTTAATGCTCCAAGTCCAGGGCACACAATTTGGAAAAACTATAACTTATGGCCCAATAACCAAAACAATCGTTATCAAAGCATTAGAAAGCATCAGCCATGAACAAATGGAAGTGAACCAACCATTGCAAGGAAGGCGTTGCTATCATCAAGTTCCTGTTGGTGATTGCAGATCTTTCCCAAAGGCAAGTTCAGGATGCACTCATCCAGGTCCGGAACATGGTCAATACTTTTAGGTGTCAGTGTCAGACCGCATACCAGGCATTCTTGAGTAAGTGAGAAATCAAATGATGTATCGTTCATCTCTGCTGCGCTTGTAATTGGATCCTAGAAGGCTGCCTTAGCCTTTCGCTTTGTTCCCTTCTTCTTGGCCTTCTTGTACTCTTTCTCTCCCTTGGCTGCCATGCGCTTTTTCTTGTTTTCCTCAATCTTCTTTTTTGCCTCTTTCCATTTCTCTCCCTTCTTCTTGTCGGCCAACTCCCTCTTGGCGATGGCTTTGGCTCGTGCCTCAGGTTCCAATCTTGCGAGCTCATCAAATTCCGGCTCAACATGCGCAATTTCCTTGAGACTCTTGAAAAGTGCCTCTTCTTCTAGTAAAGTGGTACTGACATTGCACTCCAGATACTATGGGCAAGCCTGCAGATGAGGAGTGGTCCAAAGGCGCAATTGGAAAGCAGAGAACATGCAGTTGAGAGACGATTGATCCAACCACAAAGTAAAAAACAATGGTAAATCCACCTTCTCTATAGCCTTCTTTGCTTATAACTTGAACTTGGAATATTGAGAATCAAGAATAATAGAAGACATTACAATACGTGAAGCAGAAATGGAGAAGAAAACAGGAAATTCAGGTATAAAATAGACCTCATTGGTTAACAACTTGTTGCCAAAAAATCCATCTAACCTACCTGACTCAAGACTAACCGAGATCCTTAAGACTGTAGAACTCATATTTACTTGAACTCAAATTCACTGGAAGTAGTGTAGGAAGTGTCCCCCCTTGGAGACACTCTCAGTACTGAGACACCCACATTAGCAGCCCACCTCTTGATACACCCAGAATCAAAGACACCACCAAAGAAGCAATGAAGTGAAACATGATTCAATATATCAAAGAGTTTGAGCAAGAGGTGCACCCACTTGAGGTCCTTCTTGGTACCGAGACACCCACATGGCCTGCCTACCTCTTGACAAAGGAGGACCTCAAAGACACACTTTAGGAAGCAGTGAAATGGAATTAGATTTTAGATTCCCTAGAACTTGTGCAAGAGGTAGCACCCTTTGGAGACCCTCTTGGTACCAAGAGACCCACTTGGCTTGGCGAACTCTTGACACAATGGGACCTCAAAGACCCTACTCAAAAACTTGACAACACAATTTGTACACTTATTTTTTTCATGAAATGCCCCAACTGGAGGCCCTCTTGGTATTGAGACACCCACATGGCCTGACCACCTTATATCAATTGTCATATTGAATCCATAAGAGAATAGCAAGAAATGATTTATATAATACCTAAAAAGCAACCACTCCATTACAGCTGATGAAAGTGTCTGACTTCTTGAAGGAGTCCACACCCTTAAACATGCTAGTGTAGGCCATGTTCCATAACTTCATTCTCCAATCCTTGAGATATTCTGGCAATGACTATAGTTCCACTGGAGCATCCATATTGATGGAAATATTGTTAGCCTTGCAGACGGTTTCAAACAAAGCAAGAGCTGACTCTTAGAGAGAATGAAAAGAGAGAACATTGACGGAGGTTATCTCACTAATTGATAAAGCAAAAGATGGATATGTAGACATACCCCAGCATACCAGCATGCCCTAGCAAGGAACAACATCGAGTTGTCTTTGTTAATAGGATGGGTAACAATCTACATGCTTCCCTTGTCAGATCGAATGCATTCATCCACTTCAGCCATTTCATTTTATGTGTGGCAAGGGCAATTGCAAATGAGGTCATCTGCAACTGCTTTAGGATCAATTCCGGTATTGTAAACAGACTCCAATGCCTCTTAATCTATATAGTCCAGGGGGAGTACAAATTTTTCAACTAACGAGTGTTGAAAGTCAAAACATCCCCCACAAAGTAATGTTGATTAGACATTACTTGTTGTAGGAACTCAGGTCCAAGAGTAGGAGCTGCTACGGATGCAATTTTGGATAGCTTTTGACGATTTGAAGCCTTTGCCTCCTTAATGGATTTCCTCATTGCCGCTGCTACTCCCTCCGAGGTGACCTCGTCTTTAGCAATATCTTCATGATACTTACAAACAGCAAGGACCGCGGCATCCGCAATTTCTTGCTGGTAAAGACCACACAACAATTCAAATGGATAAGTTCTTCAGAAATCATGAGTTCTCTTGCAAAGTTGGAGTTATTTCAATTGGTTGTCCCCATCATACCTTGAATATAAATAAAGCAAACACTTCAAGGGGCATGGAGTACCAGGACTTGCGTACAAATGCTTTCAAGTCTTAGTTTCATCAAGAGTGAGGAGCTCTTGAAACTTCTCCACATCCATGACGCCATACTTTTGCACTCAGTATAACGTATGAACGAGATTGGTCTTAACATGCGAATTTTCTTTTTGTCTATCAATACAATCGCACAAAATTGTCAAATATCAAAATCAAATGAACAATACTAGATCCTAGGATCTGCAAACAGAGAGGCCTAATATTGGAAAAGGAAAAGAACTTACTGATTAATGTTGTGCATAACCTGCATTGTTGTGCTAGTTCAACTCCTTGTGTCCAGGTAAATAGAATCTACAGTATAGTGTCAATCAATCTTGGTGGGGTGCTTCCGCATAATATGATTCATCCATGCAATCCGCCGTTGATTCCAGTCACAAACATAAAATTTGTAGTCTACCAAATGCTGGAGCGCCGCCTGAGATTGAACCAGTGCATTGAACTTGTCATTCACCCTGTTTTAGAGCGCTCCCCACTATTCCTTCTCCAGAGCAAAAAAGACTCTTGTTTGACTGGACTCATCTGCAATGGACACATAGAAGACTCTTGCTCCCTCCTTGTATCCCCATGCAAACTGGTTCTGGAGTTGAACAAGGTGTCATTGCAATGTAGGCCAGACCATGAGCATAGAGACAGTCCTGTAGAGGGGAATGCTCATCTTAGAGAGGTCGGAAGTTGTCAACTTCAAGCTTGCTAACGTTGATACAGTGTCCATCTTCTGTGCCTTCCTGATGTTGTCTTCCAACAAGTCTTGACCAACTCCCTGAATATTGTCATCATCCATCTCGTCCACCTTCACGAACTCTACTATTATTTCTGCTACTTGATCCCCAATGTAGAAACAAGGGACTTTGTAGGAAAGCTTAATGGTCCGTCTGCTTGCGTGAGCTACACACTGTGACCAGAAAAATGAGAACATAAAAGAAGATGGTGTGCATAATATATTTATTTTTATGACATACCGGGGCACTTGCATCTAGCCGACTAGTGACTCATTATCGGATTGAAAATACATAGAAATCAAGTGTATGCATAACTTGTCCTTTGTTTCCCTTAGAATCCACATGTGCATCTCTCTTAGAGAGGCATAAAAGTTCTGCAACAATAAATTAGAATGTCATCATCAGGTGCTATAACGGATGTGACCTCTACACCATTTTGACCACAAGTGCAATACTCTGCAGTATGTGAGGGAGATAAATTCATCTATAAGATTCTCTCTTGTAGAGGTGCAAGTAGAATGATCAAGAGAAAAGATTCCTAAATGCTAGATGCCGTTGAAGCCGAACTTGGCCTCCTCTTCTAAACCATTGATGCTTACCAGAGGAAATCAAGCTGCATTGCTCTTGGTCATCTCCACATGAATTTCTGATGGTTCAATCCCCACTATTGCTGCCACATCTTGCACAATTTTTTGTGCACCTTGAAACAAAAGACATTGCGGCCATAAGGAATCCATAGAAATGAAAAATTAGGAATGATTTGAGCACCCCCACAACTGAATTCAGATTTGATGATGAGTCCCCTTGGATCCCTCTTGATGCCAAGCGGCCCTTATATCTTTCCAGGCTATTGACACAACTAACTTGTCTCCGTACACTGAAGTGACCATCTCGATGCAAAAAAACGTAAACAAAAAAAATGGGAGGGATTTGAACACCCCATCGTATCCGATTACTGATTTGTACAAGGCTCTAACTGCCAAGGGACCCCTCTTGTCTCTTGGTGCTGTGAAGCCCCCGCTCAGTCTATGCTCTTGACACAATGAGCTTGTCTTAGCAAACACTGAAGTGATCAGCTTGATCTAAAAAAACATAAACAAAAGAAATGGGGAGGGATTTGAACATCTTTCCGTATCCAGTTATTGATTTGCACAAGTCTCTAACTACCCAAGGACCCCTCTTGGTGCGAAGAGGCTTCTATCTTTGTCCTGTACTCTTGACACATTGAACTTGTCTCCGCAAACTTTGTAGCGATCATCTTCATCTAAAAAACCTTATACAAAAAAATGGGGAGGGATTTGAACACACACTTGTATACAAACACTAATTTGCTCAAGGCTTTAACTGCCAAGGGAACCCTCTCGGTGTCAAAAGGCTCCCATCTCTGTCTATGCTCTTGACACATTGAGCCTGTCTCCACAAACTTTGTAGCAATTATCTTCATCTAAAAATCCTTATACAAAAAAATGGGGAGGGATTTGAACACCCCCCCGTATACAAATACTAATTTGCACAAGGCTCTACCAGCAAGGGGACTCTTCTCGGTGCCAAGAGGACCTGTCTTCGTCTGTGCTCTTAAGACAATGAGCTTATCTCTGCAAACACAGAAGCAATCATCTTGATCCTAGGAAAAACAATTAAAGAAAAAGGGGAGGGATTTGAACACCCCCCCCCCCCCCCCCCTAATATGAACATTGATTTGCACAAGGCTCTACCAACTAGGGGACCCCTCTTGGTGCCAAGAGGCCCCCGCTCTGTTTGCACTCTTGATACAATGAGCTTGTTTCTACAAACACTGAACCGACCATCTTGATCTAGAAAAATGCAAAAAAAAAAAATGGGGAGGGATTTGAACACCTTGTGGTATCCAATTACTAATTTGCACAATGTTCTAACTGCCAAGGGACCCCTCTTGGTGCCAAGAGGCCTCCGGTCTGTCTGTACTCTTGACACAATGAGCTTATATCCATAGACATTGAAGCAACCATCTTCATGTAAAGAAACATAAGCAAAAAAAATGGGGAGGGATTTGAACAACCCTTCTTATACGAATAGTAATTTGTACAAGAGTCTACTAGCCAGTAGACCCCTCTTGGTGCTGAGAGGCCCACGCTTTGTCTGCGCTCTTGACACAGTAAGCTTCTCTCCACAAACATTGAAGCAATCATCTTGATCTAAAAAAACGCAAACAAAAAAGATGGGGAGGGATTTGAATACCCCCTTGTATACAATTGCTCATTTGCAAAAGGCTCTAATTGCTAGGGGACCCTTCTCAGTGTAGAGAGGCCCTCTTCTCTGTCTACGCTCTTGAAGCATTGAATTTGTCTCCACAAACTTTGTAGCAATCATCTTGATTTAAAAAATCTTATACAAAAAAATGGGGAGGGATTTAAATACCCTCTTGTATATGCACACTGATTTGCACAAGGCTCTACCAGCGAGAGGACTCTTCTCAATGCCAAGAGGCCCCGTCTTTGTCTATGCTCTTGAGACATTGAGCTTGTTTGCACAAACTTTGTAGCAATCATCTTGATCTAAAAAACCTTATATTAAAAAAAATGGGGAGGGATTTGAACACCACTCCGTATACCAACACTGGTTTGGACAAGGCTCTACCAGACAAGGAATCCCTCTTAGTGCTGAGAGGCCTCTGCTTTGTCTGTGCTCTTGACACAATGAGCCTGTCTTTACAAACACTGAAACAACCATCTTGATTTGAAAAAATGTAAACCAAAAAAATGTGGAGGGATTTGAACACCACCCCTTATTTGATTGTTGATTTGCACAAGGCTGTAATTGCCAAGGGACCCCTCTTGGTGCCGAGAGGCCTCCGCTTTGTCTGTGCTATGGACATAATGAACTTGTCTCCGCGAACACTAAAGCGACCAACTTGATCTAAAAAAACGTAAAGAGAAAAAATGAGGAGGGATTTGAACACTGTCCCGTATCCGATTACTGATTTGCACAAGGCTCTAACTGCCAAGGGACCCTTCTTGAAGCAAAGAAGCCCCTGTCTCTGTCTGTGCTTTTAACACATTGAGCTTGTCTTCGCAAACACTGAAGCAATCATCTCCATCTAAAAAGCCTTATACAGAAGAAATGAGGAGGGGTTTGAACACCCCCCATATCTGATTACTAATTTGCATAAGGTTCTAATTGCCAAAGGACCCCTCTTAGTGCCGAGAGGCCCCCGCTTTGTCTTCACTTTTGATGCAATGAGCTTGTCTTTGCAAACATTGAACAATCATCTTGATCTAAGAAAACATAAACAAAAAAATGAGGAGGGATTTGAACACCACCTCGTATACGAACATTGATTTGCACAAGGCCCTAATTGCCAGGGGACCCCTCTTGGTGCCGAAAGACCCCCTTCTCTGTCTATGCTCTTGAGACATTGAGCTTGTCTCCGCAAACTTCATAGCAATCATCTTGATCTAGAAAACCTTATATAAAAAAAATGGGGAGGCATTTGAACACCACCCCATATACCAACACTAGTTTGGACAAGGCTTTACTAGCCAGGTGACCCCTCTCGATGCCAAGAGGCCACCACTTTGTCTATGCTCTTGACACAATGAGCTTGTCTTTGCAAACATGGAAGCGCTCATCTTGATCTAAAAAAACATAACCAAAAAAAATGGAGAGGGATTTGAACACCACCCCATATCCGTTTATTGATTTGCATAAGGCTCTAATTGCCAAGGGACCCCTCTCGATGCAGAGAGGCCCCTATCTATATCTGTGCTCTTGACACATTGAACTTGTCTCTGCGAACTTTGTAGCGATCAACTTGATCTAAAAGACTTTATACCAAAAAATTGGGGAGGGATTTGAACACCCCCCCCATATATGAACACTGATTTGCACAAGGCTCTACCAGACAGGGGACCCCTCTCGATGCCAAGAGGCCCCCGCTCTATTTGTGCTCTTGACATAATGAGCTTATCTGTGTAAATACTTAAGTGATCATCTTCATCTAAAAAGCCTTATACAAATGGTATGGGGAGGGATTTGAACACCACCCCGTATATGAACACTAATTTGCACAAGGCTCTACCAAGAGGCCCCCGTGCTATCTGTCCTATTGATACAATGAGCTTGTCTCCGCAAACACTGATGTGATCATCTTGATCCAAAAAACCTTATACAAAAAAAATGGAGAGGCTTTTGAACACCTACCTATATTTGATTATTGATTTGCACAAGGCACTATCTGCCAGGGGTCACCTCTTGCTGCCAAGAGGCCCCTGTCTCTATCTGTGCTCTTGACACAATGATCTTGTCCCTAGGCATATTGTAGCGATCATCTTCATCTAAAAAGCCTTATACAAAAAAAATGGAGAGGGATTTGAACCACCCCCCATACACGAACACTGATTTGCACAAGGCTCTACCAATGAGGGGACTCCTCTCAATGCCAAGAGGCCCTGTCTCTGTCTGTACTCTTGACCCAATGATCTTGCCTCCGCAAACACTGAAGCAATCATCTTGATCTAAAAATACTAATTATAAAAAAGTGGAGGGATTTGAACACCCACCAGTATCCAGTTACTGATTTGCACAATGCTCTAACTGCCAAGGGGCCCCTCTCGGTGCAAGAGGCCCCCGTCTTTGTCTGTACTCTTGATACAATGATCTTGTCTCCTTGCACATCATAGCGATCATCTTGATCTAAAAAACCTTACACCAAAAAAATGGGGAGGGATTTGAACACCCCCCTATATACAAACACTGATTTGCACAAGGCTCTACCAATGAGGGGACTCTTCTCAATGTCAAGAGGCCCCTTCTCTGTCTGTACTTTTGAGACAATGAGCTTGTCTCCGCAAACACTGAAGCTGTCATCTTGATCTAAAAAGACTAACTAAACAAAATGAGGAAGGACTTAAATCCCCTCCTTGTATTTGCTTACTAAATTACACAAGGCTTGTAAACCACTATATTGGTTCACCCTTCAGATAATTGAAAATATAAAAACTATGAATGAGTTTTGAAGTTCAAAAGTGTTAGTACATTAGATTAAACTATAACCATTAGTAAAAGGCTTTTAGTGCATAGGAAGAGAAACTAGATCAAAATTGCAACCCTAAAATATATAAAAGATAAAAGATACAAAAAGGAATCCAAAACAATGGTGAGAAGTTGAAAATGGATCTAAACATAAATAGAAAACCAATAAAAAAGAAGAAATATGGAAAAGCACAAAAGAAGTGATCAAACTTAAAATTACTAGGAGAACACTAACATAGTGGTAGAAACTCTAATTTAGGCAATAAGTAGTGATTTAATGGAATTTCAGTAAATTAGTGTAGATGAAAGTGATTAGGAGTGTTAGTTAGTTAGTTAGTGGGGGTATTAGTCGAATTAGGGTTTGGTGCTCACTCTCTCTCTCTTGTTTTGTTTTGGGGGAGAGTGTGTGAAGAGGTGAAAAGTAGACAATATATAGGAGAATAATGATTGCAAGGAGGTAGGTTAGGATGATAGTCAATTTGTCGAGTAGGTTTTCATCTTGTGGGGTAGAAAGTGGGTGAAAAGTGAGGATTGTGGAGGTCAGATGCAAAAAATGTTGGGAAAGAAAGTCCGTTGCCCTTGCAAGTGGAAGCAGCAACTTTGGCGAGCTATCGCGAGAACATGGAGTAGCGGATGGAGCTGAAAATTGGTGGAATGGTGCGTCTTCAAGCTAGCTTTCCAACAAGACTCAACTCGACCGATTTGGAGCACAGATGAGGCAGTGGTGGTCAATTTTGTGGCGGAAGGCCTACTGCCGCAGGAATTTCGGAGCTGCAACTTGACGGACGATTGCAGAAGTGTGGCCAAGCGGAACGAGCTGAATTTTTGGCGCAAGGAAGATGGAGAAGTCAGCTTTCCAACGAGATAAGGCTCGCTCAATTTGGAGCCAGTATGAAGACAAGGCGGACAAATTAGTAGGAAGAGGTTGGCTGCCCTATCGGCTGTGAGTTGTGTGTGTTTACTATGGTTCTTGTGGTCCCAAATGAATAAAAATGTAATGATAATTACAATTCAGATTGGGTCTTGCATGTTTGGAGTACATTTCTCATGAGCTTGTATGATTTGGATGTTTAAAAAGAATGCATCACTAGTGAATTCTACTTGTTAGGGTCTTTAGGGCACATGTGGAAGCATTGCCCAAAGGGAGTCTAGATTAGGCACTTGGTGTGAGTGAATTGTGCTGTGATTAGTTTTTAGGGTGCAATTTAGTTCACTTAGGGCTTAAATTAGGCAATTTTAAGGTGATTTTGACCTAGGAAGTTTACTTGTCCTTTCAAAACATGTATGAAGATGAATTGGGAGTGTTAAGGCACATAATGGGATGATTTTGAGGTGCTGCCCTTTTTTCACTTAGGCTTGATTTATCAAAAATTCACTAAAGAAAAAATTTGGGAAATCCATTGCTTGGAGGCATTTAGATTAGAGTCCACACACTCCTTTTCGGCCAAGTTTGTGGATGGGTTTTACCTCATGGTGAAATTCACTCACAAGGCTCAAATTGCCAAGGGACTCATCTTGGTGCCGAGAGGCCCCCGTCTTTGTCTATGCTCTTGATACATTGAGCTTGTCTCCGCAAACTTTGTAGCAATCATCTTTATCTAAAAAACCTTATACAAAAAAAATGGGGAGGGACTTGAACAACCCCTTGTATATAAACAGTGATTTGCACAAGGCTCTACCAACCAAGGGACCCCTCTCGGTGCCAAGAGGCCCCCACTCTGTTTGTTCTCTTGACACAATGAGCTTGTCTCCGCAAACACTGCTATGATCATCTTGATCTAAAAAAGCGTAAACCAAAAAATTAAGGAGGGATTTGAACACCCCGTGGTATCCAATTATTGATTTGCATAATGCTCTAACTGCCAGGGGACCCCACTCGATGCCGAGAGGCCCTTGTCTTTGTCATTGCTCTTGACACAATGAGCTTGTCTCCGCAAACTTCATAGCGATCATCTTGATTTAAAAATACTTTTACAAAATAAATGGGGAGGAATTTGACCTCCCCCCATATACGCACACTGATTTGCGCAAGGCTCTATCAGCCATGGGAACCCTATCAATGCCGAGAGGCCCTCGTCTCTGTCTGTGCTCTTAACACAATGAGCTTGTCTCCGCAAACTTTGTAGCGATCATCTTGATCTAAAAAATCTTATACAAAAAAAATGGAGAGGTGTTTGAGCACCCCCCCGTATATGCACACTAATTTGCACAAGGCTCTATCAGCCAAGGGACCCCTTGCGCTCGTCACTTGAATTCAAGAAAAACTCTCTGCACTACAAACAAAAATAAACACCACTAGACTTCCAAACGACTGCTTTGTCCAATCATTGACCGCAGGTCTCGTTAGTCATTATTTATTCTTCCATTAGAATTGTATTCCAATGATTTCATGACCTTCCAATCAGGATTCCACCTCTACAGTATAGTCCTTGTCAACATTAGGTGAAGACAAATTTTCTGAATAAAACCCACTATTGCAATTGCATTCACTAGTATCTCCTTGCTCAAGGTTGTTACCTTTGACTTCAATTCTACGATGGTTCCTTTGGTGCCCTTCAATGTCATCACTTTCTCTAGCTCTTCTACGAGCCCCTCTACCTGCTTCCATATTGTCTCCTTCCAACACCTCAGCTGATTTTCTATCATCTCCCCCAACACTATCAGTTTCTTCTCCTGCCAAATTCCTTGTATCCAGCCCAAAGGCATTGACGCCCCTTCTCCTTCCTTGATGGCCATAATGGCCACAACCTCCATGTCCACAGCCTCTACGCCGGATTGCTATTCTTCTACTACCTCCTTGCCTTCGACGTCCGCCACGCATTTTTTGCCTTCTTGCTAAAAAAACCTCCTCCAAAACAACATCCTGCCCAATTGCTATTGCATCCTCTTCATCCTCTCCTACTTCCCTCTCTGAGTGCAATCCTTCAAAATCTTTGTCCTCACCTATATCAAATAGCCTTGCCTCCACTTCCTCTTCAGCACCTGGCAAGACTCGTTGCCTTCAACACTATATTCACTAAAATGAGAGTTTTCCATTGAAATGAGAGTTAATTTAAAGAAAATTCAACAAATTTTTTTATGTCAATTCAATTAAAATTGAAAGGTTTTATGTCAATTTAACTCAAATTGGATTAAAATGACATTAAACCTTTTAGATTTGACCTAAAGTTGAAAGGTTTTATGTCAATTTAACTTAATTCGAGTTAAATTGACATGAAACATTTCAACTTTAGGTCAAATCTAAAAGGTTTTATGTCAATTCAACCCAAAAACTCTCATTTTATTGGAAACTAATGATTTAGGTCAAGATCAACCAAACTATTTTGAGAGGTCTCTAATCTCTCATTTTAGTGAATATGGTGTTCTTCTGGCCTCCTTTCTCAAAACCACTTTCCATCAGGTGCCTCTCTGGTGTCCGAATAAAAAAACCTGCTCGCAGTGCTATGGAAAAGCAAAGTTGTCTGCGCACATAGTACTCGGCCTCTTGTTGTAGTTGGCCAAAGTAAAACCCCACTTGTCCTTGATGATTATGGCATTCTCTCCCACATAATTGGCCTTCACAAAATCACACACTAGCACCACTATACAATGCTGCCTATAATTAAGTTCCAAAATCTCCTCAATGTGGCCTACGTATTCCACATCTGCTTCTACTTGATTAGAATCTGAAATTCTGTTCTTGCATAATTGTCTAAAAGTTGTTGCCACATTGCTATTTGCTTTGCAAAGAGCATTTTAAACTAATCACTTTAAAATGATTTCCATAAGCGTATATTGACTTGTAAGCAGTGGACACTTCTAGCTGTGTCAAGCACCTCCGGGACTACCCTTGCTTGCTACTCACGTCTAACCTCCTCTAATATCCACACGGAGAATTCCGGTAAAAGATGGAGCTTATCAGGATAAGCAAATCTAGTCCTTCTTCTTTGTCGACGCTGCTAGCGACAAGAATATTTTCTTGCAATATTCCTCTTCTTCACGGCCTCTTTGTATATCTTGAAAATCACACATAAAAATCCATCAATGATGGATGACAAAAGCTCTAGAAGATAAGCAAGCACCACTATACTCATAGAGTCAAAAATGCCAATCTACATTTGAAGGCCAATAACAAAAACTTTGTTTAGTGCCATCTCCATACCAAAACTAAGAACAGTATGACATGATCTATATATTTTCAAAATCCACTGTTGCTTAACAATTCCAAAGAACGACACACTTTTCCATAGTCACTACGTTTCCTAACATTGTTTTTCACTCTATAGAAATAAAAGATATATTTTCAAGGCAAATACCATTTTTTGCACCTTTTGTAAACCTCCATATGCGTTGTGTTGTCCAACAGAAACTTGTGAATAAGTTTCTGAAAGTCCAAGGACATAGGACAATCACACTTAGCACCTTCCAAAATTTTGTTATACTACAGGCTCTTCATTTGCATCCCATGCCTCTTTGTTGTGGGCGTGTACTCGGCAAGGTACTCATTGAGAAAACCTATGGACTCCTCTCTGAGATAATTGTATGCCATGCATCCTTCTGGTCTAGCTTTGTTTTTCACAAAGCTCTTCAATCCTTTCATGTATCTTTTGAATGGATACATCCAGCACGTATGCACTGGCCCGTGCATGAATAGTTCTTCCACCAGATGGATTGGCAAATGCATCATCAAAACAAAAATAGATGGGAAAACTCTTTCTCTAAAGAACAGATAGTCTCAATAACCTCTTCCAGCATATGTAACTTATGCTGCAAATCCACCACCTTTGAGCATATTTTTCAAAGTAATCTACTTACCCGCATGATTGCACCAATCACATTTGGATTACCAATTTTTCTTAAACATAATGGCAGCACTTGGTGCACTAGAATGTGGTAATCATGTGTTTTTAATCCCCCCAGCTTTTGTTCTAAATTTTTTGCTTCAAAGCACCTAAATAATTTGTTGGGAATTTCAGTTGCCGCAATGTTGCTAGAAATTCCTCTCTCCTCTCTTGTTGAGACATATGGTGCATCTGGCATGAAGTACAATTGCCCATCATCGTGGGGTTGCAAATGCAAATGTCTTTGGTGGTCGCAAACAAGCATATCTCCTCTTGATTACACTCCATCCATCTCTTCAAATAGAGTGCAAAATAAATTTTTGCACATGTTTTTCTTGCACTGCATTGGATTGAGAAGGCATCAAATTGGTAATTTCTGAAAACCAAAACACACATTCTAGTAAACAAAAATTGCAAATCGGAGACCATTTTGTAATTGACTACACCACATCATCCACTGTTTTTCCATCACTCTACAGAAGCTACCGGGCCACTTCTTGCCTTGAAGACCTAATGCTTACCTACAACACTTCTTTCTTCTTTTGGTGACTTTTTAATGAGGATGAAAGCAACATCAAAGGTAATATAGACTAGAAAAAACCTGTATTGGTCTAAACAAAAAATGTGGGCTGAAATTTGTTGAGAACCATGTTTCCAACGCAAAATTTTGGGATTCTGGCATTGGAAACATGGTTCTCAACAAATTTTAGCCCACACTTTTGGTTTAGACCAACCCGGGTTTCTTCTAATGATAGCTATAAGGACTACTACTCTGGGCTTGTGAAAAGCCTCATCCCTTAAGACCAACAAATGCAATTCAACCAAATTTCTGTACTCCAGAATTTAATTCTGGGCAACTGTTTGAACTAATACTTTCCAGTAGAACCGTTGCCAAATAACGACTCTATGTCAAACAACAACAAGAAACAAACAACAATAAAACACACCCCACTTGCAATGATTCTCTAAGGTAATTGACAGCCTTCAAATATGTGACCTTGTCAAATGGACCTAATTCATGTATCCATTTGCTACGACAAACATCTTTTCACAAGGACACCACATTTCCACCCACACCCTTCGACTTGTATTAATGGAAGAGAATTAACAACTTCACGCATTCCTCACCTCCCAATATGGTAGCTAGTACAATAGATTGATCCTCTTCACACCAGTGCTCTTCACTAGATTGTGCTCAGAGTTCCACCGACCACCCAAGTCCAAAAACAACTCCCTCCATGCTTCACGATGTATGATGGTTTGCCCAGATTGGCAAGGTGGCGTTGGTTTATGGTTGGGGTGCCCATTGAAAGCCGCCCCTGCAACTCTCCACCTATGGTTTGGTCTCAATCACCTACTTTTTTGAGAAAAATGTTTTTTCCTACCTTTTGTGAGTGCTCTGCTTGAATGCCTTCCCCGCAAATTGGGCATCCTGCACACCCCTATCCTACTTGCCCTGAAATCAACGTATAAGTGGGGAGTCATGAATTGTCCAAATGAGCATTCCCCACAGTTTGAAAAAATGATTAGGACCCTCCACTTGCAACATGTCCACTGCTTTTATACCCACCCACAACTTCTTCAGCTCATGCACAAGTGGTTGCAAGAATATGTCAATAGTCTCTTCAGTGGGAGGGTGCGGACCAGGGATTATCATACTCAAACTAATGAAGAAATGCTTTGACACTAGAAAAAGAGGGAGGTTGTAGAAAACCATCATCACAAGCCAAATCAAATGTTTCGATGATTGTTGGCTATGCGGGTTTACTCCATCCAGTGACAAACCCATTCTAATGTTTCTAGCCTCCCTGCTGAAGCTTGGAAAATTTTCTTCAATGAAGCTCCACTATTCACTATCCACTACAGATCTCATTTTTCCATCCACCAAGTGATTAGTAGAATGCCACTGCAAGTATCTGATAGTTGTGGGCATTTGAACATCCTCTGCAAATGCTTAAGGATTGAGAAATATCTAAACACTCGAGTAGGGACTATCTTAGATTTTGGTATGTACCTTAACTTCATGCACTTGGGGCACCTATCCAATTTAGCATTCTCCTTCCAGTATAATGTTTTGCCGCATTTGCAGCAATGAATGCTCTCATGTGAAAGTCTAGCCTCATCAACATTGTCTTCATCTTGTACAATTTTTTGGGCAATTGTTATTTGCTGGGAGCACATCATGCTTCAAGAAGGTGAGAATCTCATCAAGGTAGTGATGACTAACTGAATATAATGTGCATAAAAACATGAGAATCACGCTAAATTGTAACATGCTGGTGCTAGAGCCATAAAACAAAGGCTCCATTGCTTTGCAGAGAATTTCCTCCATTGACTTTATTTGGTCGCACTCATCCTCCTCAAACAATGTTTCATCAATATGTAGTGCCACATCTTCTTCTCCTGCAAACTCTTGGTGGATTTTGTGGGCACACACAAAGTAAATTTGAGCCATCTCCTCTAACTTCACTTGCAAGTTTGGAAAATCTTCTATATTGTTCAAATTAATGTCTGCACCAAAGAACACTTCCCTCGGCACAACCTCTTTTGCAAGAACATCCTCTGCAGTCTATGCACGCCGTAATCTAGTTTGTTGCAATTCTACATGACACAAAAATGAAACCCAGTTAACAATTTCACACTGTGTTGCATTAAACTTTGGTGGTGCCATGATGACTGATTCCTTAGGAGAAAGCATCTCTTAAAATTTGAATTTTAAAGTCCCCACTTTGTGCCCCAAAACAAGGCCTCTCTTTCTCTATTTGATATATATCTCTTGTGAATCCTTTCAAACATTTTACAAGTATGAGCATCTATTCAATAGTTGCTGTACAACAGTGTAGTTGGACACAAGTTTCACTAGAACTTACTAGCAGTGGTTTGTTTAAGTGTTGGTGGCGGCCATACCTTTGATGGTGACTCTCCGCTACTTCCATTGGCTGTGTTTTGAAGCCATGATATTGTTTGCAACCACAAGGATACCTTGTGATGCCCTGCCAAGCAGCCAATGTTCTTACAATATGATAGGCCCCTCCAAGTCTATTTGGCCTCATCTTAATTTTTTCTTGCAATAGAATAATTTTGGACTGTCAGTATCTTACTCATATTGCATCATGTTCATGGTCATCAACTAAAGTGCTTAAACACTAAAAAAGCACTAGTATCTTAAATGCAAATTGTCACTCCACATGGTTTTCCATTGAAACCGTAAGAAATACAAGTTCACTCCAAGTTCACAAGACAAGAGGAGGGCAGACCACCTTTTCCGCAATGAGCTTCCTTGCGTCTAGAAACAAGGAGTTTGTGATTGTGAAGACTAAAGGAAGTGAGAGGTTGCGGGCCTTTGCAAAAATGCATTTTGAGCGACCTAACTGAATGTGCAAAAGTGCATTCTTCTCGACATTGAACATGTATACCCTGCTATTCCTTCCAAAATCCTCCACAGAGATTGCAAAGCGAGGACACATGAATACCTCCTTCCCTATAGGGGCGGAATGAAGACTTACTATCCGTTCACTAGGAGTGGCAATTAGTCCCTGTACATGCAACGCATTCTAGAAGATGTGCTCAATTTCTCACTGGACATTGATTCCCCTAACATTATTTGGCAAAAATTGTAGAGAAGACAAATTTTCTCAAATTCAAATGTAACATGCACTATAAGAAAACTGCCTTTTTTTTGACGTCTAAAAAAACAAGACCTGGCGTCCACAATGATAGAAAATAGATCTACATTGATGTCTCCTAAAATTCGTGATAACTGATAAGCAAAAAATGCGTTAAATTTTACAAAACACGTGCGAAAGTAAGGCTTGTTTTTTCAAAATGTCACAAAAAACATGGTCTTCCAAGCAATCCAGAATGTGGCATGTAGACACCACTGGACCTTCACGCCAGTGCCACATGGGTGGGTAGTGATACGTCAACCTTTTTTCGTCCGGACCCTTGATGACATGGATTCCGATGTGGGCCTACCAAAACCTTGTGTGGCGTCCAAGATTGATGACGTGGACCTTGCATTCGAATGAATTGGCTCGTGATGTCATGTTTAAAAGGACATCCAGTGTGACGTGAAGACGTTTTCTTGGATGTCATAAGTGACATAGACTTTTTTGGAAAAACAATGAAGAGACAGGATGCTGCGTTTTGAAAGTCATGGCAATGGCAAGGGCATATCTGCAACGCCATTGTTGCAAACACAGAAGATGCATTCTTAAAACACAGGTTGATTCACTCTTTGTTTTTGAGGACTTCATGGAACACAGCCACTATAATAGTGGTAAGGGAGGTGGTGTTCAATTGAGCATCTCATAGAATAGGGGGTTCGAGCACAGACGTCTGATGGCATCATGAAAGACATTGTGGCAAAGGTTAGAACGGACGTCACTAGCTTTCTATGACATTTGCGTCAACATGAAAGATGCGGTTTTAGCAAACACATGGTGCTCATGGCTACGTCAACATAGACACATTCCTTGTCATCTTTATAGTCTACATAAGGACTTTCCCAATGCTTGCAATTGAAGGGCCCCGTCTTCACTGACGTTATCATGAATGCAATGGACCACACATGCCTATAAATACTTGCATTGTTGGACATCACGACATACTTCACAAACAAAGCATGCACTTTGTAGAAACTTTCCCTCTTTGTTAGGCAATTTCTCAAGCAAAGTCAGCATCATGCTATCTACATGCACATGAAGAAAGAGTCGTACAAGAAAACTTTTCACTAGAAGAAAACTGCGTTGTACTTGTCAAAAATTGTGTTGTACTCAACAAAAAGTGTAGGATAGATTTTGTTGAGTTCTACCTTCATAACGTAGAATTTTGCATTCTAATACAAAATTCTGCATTTTACTTGTCAAATTTTGTGTTGAAACGGTAGAATGCAGAATTTTGTGTAATGAAGAGAGAATTCCACAAAATCCACCCCCCACTTTTTGTTGAGTACGACGCAGTTTTTGTCAAATACAACGTAGATTTGACAAGTAAAATGCAATTTTTGACAAGTTAATTGCAGTTTTCTTCTAGTGTTTGCTATGTATCTGATCATGCACAATAATATTTAAAAGTCATAATTCATTATAGAAGGCATCGTTCCCTCGTCAATACAATGTTCCAACCTACATGCTAGATGTGCAGGCAAGCATTGCCACCTCAAACTTAGTTGCCGAATTCCACTGACTATGGGCTTGTACATTGACAGGCTACGCAGCTCCCACAAAGACAACGGTTTCTGAAAAAAGGAAAAAAAAAACGTCTGCAGCAACACTGTTCAAAACGGGCAACGTTATCTTTGACGTCATTGGAAACAGCAAGTCACCTTTGCGCCAAACGGCATTGCAGTCCAGCCATCGTCTCACTTCTTTGTCTGGCTAACCTGAGAAATTGCATTGGCAGCATAGATGTTAATCACCTATTGAATGAATTAACACATCCCTATGCTTTTCAACACATTCTCCTTCCTAATTAGGGCATGGAAACCGGAACCAAAATACGTTAGACATTTGCAGACAAATACAAGTTGGGCATCTCACCTTTGTGGCTGTTTGAGGAGGTTTCGGAAGACCAACCGGCTTGGGAGCAGACATTCTTGGAACCGTTGCCTTTGCCACTCTTACTTGCCTTCACGATCTTTGCGACACGCCTAGGACAGCCAAAGGACTCAGCTGGACCTTCGTTGTCAACCTGCGAAAACGTGTATATTGGATTCTATGAGAATCCGACAATTTCATCATTCTTTGCAGAAGGCATTCTCATCTACTATAAGCAATGCATTAGAGAGGAAATAAGATTAGTGAATGGTTTCTTAGCTCCCACCCAGAAAACTTAATCCAGCTTCTGCCACCGTCATTACAAAAGCTTCTCCTCACCACTCACATTCAGACCCAGTGGGAGAATTCCGTCACCACATTTTAGGAAGAATATGATGACGTCACAGGAGACGTCCCACTGCATGTCTAAATTGAGAGACTCACCCTCATGCAAGACCTGCCTTCACAACGCCCAGCTTCAAAGTTACAATTTCACTAAATAAACAGGAGCTAAAAAACTATAGAGGACAGCATATGACATACAAGTCAACTAAGGTGTGAAACTGGACATGCTTCAGTATAGTGGACTCTAATCTAATCTGCTCTTCTGTTGACCTTGGAATTACGGCTGTAGTGCCCTCTATCACTTGCTGCACTCCATCGAGGCCCTCCAACGCATACACATCCACCTCTTTCTCGTGGGTGTGCTCTCCCTCAGTGCTGTCGCCCGCATCCGCAGATTTGTACCTTCGTTTGTGGCGTCGGGAACGATGTCTTCATTGACGTCTTCTCCAACAACCTCCGTCTCTGCTAAGACATCACCAGTGACACCGTCGCCAGCGGCTCCTCTGACAGGCGGAAGGATGCATATGGGCGGTGGTAGATCAGGTGCACGGTTTAGGAATTCAAAAATTGGAAGACGTACATTTTGCTGACCTGCTTTCCATGCTTCTATTGCTGCAAATGTAGGTGTAGATGAGTCCACCACCTTGGTAGAAGATGAGGGCAACGTCACGTGTTTTGGGGCATTAATCTGCTTGTTACCACGACCTTCAAGAAGTTCACGCATCGTATCCTCTAGGCGCTTGTGGGAAGCAGTCATGCTCTCCTTCAATCATGAAACGCTGCCCTCTAGGTCCCCCACCCTAGTGTGTACCGCCTCAATGTCTCTCTCGTGATCTGAACGCGCCCTGCGCTTCTCCTCTTGTTGTTGCTAATATTCAGCTGCGACTTCCGCATCCACCTCCGGATCAAACGGAGGGTGCCCCTTCAGGAGGGTCTACACAAAGAAACAGACACATTCTTAAATGCGCAGGGCGTTATTGACATTGAATGCTGTGAGTGACATTCACAAGATGGAAGGCATACGTCAGAGTGTGTGTTCCACCAAACACTTGGCACCCTCTAAACTGTATTCTGCAGTGACGTGACAGGGACAACATGCAACTACACCAACATCAAAGACGACATCTCTCTTAGCAAAGAAATAGACATCAATTGTCAGCTTTGACATGTCCGCCAACAGAGGCATGTAGAGAACTCACCAAACGGGGTATCGCCTCCCTCTCGATGGCCTTCATTTGAACTGTTGTGGAACCCTTACCCTTTGAAATGGCCCTCATGTGAGTCGATTTTGTCTGTGCTGCCTCGGTGGCACGCATTGCCTGGAGTGTTTTCCAGTGCTCGGCGTCAACGTCGGTGGGTCTTGCGTGTCCAGCATCAATGACCTGATTGACCCTCCAGCGCAAGTTTATCAACACTTTGGTTATGATGGGCTGCAGCCATCTCTCGTTAATTTGATTAGAGTCCTCGACCATGTCCCACTCTGTACACACCGGACATTTGTTAGATCCCATAATTCCGCAGTCACAGCAGTCAATGAAGTGATTAATCTGCTCCCTAGTGCATCAGATTATAAACAATGAATATGTGTGGTTCTTGGTGTAGGCACAAGGATCTATTCACAACGGCGTCAGTATGGACATTGCTCAAGACAAGGAGTTGTCACGAGAGATGTCATTGACAACGTTGCGGTACAACAGGAATTGCCAATAAAATCCGGACTAGGGCAATGCAGGGACTCTGTGAAGGGCAAACCTGTGTAGAGTTGCTTGAACAGGCCCCTTCTGTAACGCCGCGGTTGGCCTTCCCAACCTGTCGTCGGATCCAGGTTCTTTGCATACTTTTTGACATCGTTCTTCAAAACTAGCATCATTGATCCATGAGGATAACCATGAAGGTTTAGTTCCACAGGTTTCTTGAGGACATTGGTTGGTACTTCCGGTCGTTGATGCTGCCGTTGTAGGGCTTCAATGGCATCATCTGTGTCGCCATCGCAGTTGGAATCATTGCCCGTGTCATATCCTTGACTGTATAGCACACAAAGCACATTTTCATTTTACATCTTCAAAACAAAAAAGCTAGGTCACATGGTACCCCAACTGACATCCGTCCACCTTGTGCACTCCAGATGGTGGCAACTGTGTGGAGGGTCACAACATACAAGTAGGCCATTAACCCCTAAACCCAAAACATGCGTTTTTTGGCCGTATAGATATTTTGGGTAGGTATGTGTGACTAGAGATATCTATATTTGTTGCTGAAATTTTAATAGAAGGTGGGGGCAAAGAATATCTTCATGTGTACCAAGTTTCATGACATTTCAAAATACGATTCAAAAGTTGTGACCTAATATATTACTTTTTTCTGGTAACTGGGCAGTTTGGGCAGATCAGAAAAAATCATTTTTTCCGGAATTTTTTTTTTGAAATTGGTTTTCTACATTTATAGATACTTTAAGAAGCTTTGAGTCATTCCATTTCAATCAATGAATCAAAAGTTATGAGGGTTTTTGAATTGCGGGCAATTATGGATTCTCCACTCTAAAAAAAAATTTAAAGTCGTTTATTTAATTCAATTTTCAATATTCTTGGAAAACAATAAAATCCTAGGATGTAGATTTATTATTACAAAAATACAAACACTGGATTGGCATTTTTAAATTCTATGATTAAATTTTTAACAATTTAGTATTTTGAATCATTTTCTACTTCTTTCTACTTACTATTTTTTTCCTATATGTTGTACAATTCCAAATGATGTGTAATTTTTCAAGCATATAGACAACTTGTTTAGAAAACTGAATTCAAAGAAGCACCACCTTTATCGGCATTTTTTCATTGAAAAGTGAGCTTGCAAAGTGCAGCTCCCCTATTTTTCGCAGGATTGAAAAAATGGTTTTCAAGACTTTGAATGCTTATATCTTATGATCTACACAGTGGAATTTTTTGAAATTTTTATAACATGTTTTCAAAATATCATACTACAAGATCCTATGGTTACATGTATCAAAAATAGTTTTTTCCAAAAATTTGGTAGTTGTATTAGAAATGGCAGTTTTGGAGCATTTTTGGTGATTACATAGTCATGAAACTTTAGGGGTTAATGCGCACACCCACTAAATGTCTAGAGGAATGCTGTAAAGTGTTTGTTTCTTCCACTGAACCAAGTGTTTTTTCAGAAAACACACTAACATTTATGGCACTAATATCTATTCAAGTTACAGAATGTGCTAAGGCCTCTGAAGACCGTCACCAATGTCTCCGAGGATGTCTGCTGAAACATCTTTGCGTCATTTCAAACATCTCCTGAAACGCCTATCTACTTTGTTGTTCAGGTAAAGACGTCACGTGAGACACGCAGATGTTTTTGAAGACACCACATTGGATGGGACAACTTCAAAATAGTGAACACTTTCCATCCCCCTAATGTGTACAAATGCAAAAAGGACCGCACAACTTACCTCCACAACTGCGACTTCAACTCCGTCATACCCACGCTCTGCTCAACTTCAAGGGCCTCATCATTAGAAGAGTCCAATGACACTGTCCGCACCTTCTTCTTCCTTGGCGGAGGTGACGGCTTTCTTGCTAGACCCTTCCCTTTTGAGCTCCCTCCAACCTTGGGGTCCTTGTGTGCCTTTGATCTTCACTCCCCTTTTGCGCGCACGCGAGGCGCCTGCTTTTCCGACAGTTCTTCCTCCGCAGCCGGGCTCAAACGAGGCAGTCGTTGCTTCCACTTTTTTGGGTTTTCTCAAGCACGAGGCACTTGGTGGTTGAGGGTCTCCACTCGACAAAAAACTTCAGATCCTACAAAAACAAGGCAACCACACACTACAGTTAGCAAATCAATGGATGTTGGACAATGCAATTTTGAGTTGGCATCTCCCACAAAGGGCAGCAAGTGGTGGGCTCCCAAAATTGCAATACCATATCCGCAGCGCACCACCAACCTTAGCGGCAGGACGTTGTTAGGAATAGAAGCCAATGCGTTGGTCCAATTGCACAACGCCAATCACAATGAAGATACACAGCGTGCAGGAGTACTATCAACAACAAAGCTGTTGCCACAAGTGCACCTCGCAATAATTCATGCAACACGCAAATTCCCAGCGAGAAGACAAGCACATCGCACTCTGGATATGCATCCAATAGTTACATGGATGAAAACACAAGGCAATTGAAGACGAAGGTGGGGGGAGAAAGCAGGTGTCACACTGAACGCGACAATGAAGATGGCGGCAATGGAAGGTAGTGCTCATAATAACCCGCATTATTAAAGACCCTGGAAGACTGAAGACCCCGTTATCGCAACCAAAAATTTTAGTTTTCCTTTGCTTACCTAAATATTGGAACGGAAACGGGTAATTAGGATCCGGATCTTGTTAAAGGGGTAGAAGAAGACTGAAGATAGACAATGCAAATCCAGTAAAGAGAAAAACTGGATCTGATCCGGTCAGAATGTTAGTATTCAGGAGCGGAATCACATCTGAATCTCATCTCGGATCGGATTAGGGTTGAACCGGATTGGATTAGGGTTGAACCGGATTGGATTAGGGTTGAACCGGATTGGATTAGGGTTGAACCGGATTGATATGGACCGGACCGGAAAAGGTCATGATGACCTGCCAGGGGTCTTGGGACTATATAAACGCTGGTCATCCTCATTTTTACTCCTTTTACTTCCCTCAAGTTCTAGAGCTAACCTTGAGCGCTTTTACGCCTCCTTCTGCGCTAGAGCCGTTGTATGTGTGTGAACTTCAGGCCGGATACGTCAAAGTGTGTAGGAGAGATAGAGATCTTGTGGATTGCAGGTTTTGTGTTGTTTTCCGGTTGAGATTGGACGAGAGAAAGTGAGGAACGGGACGTGCGGCTAGGAGAGAGTGAGGTAGCGATCGGTAAAGGTCCAGTAGCCGTTTGTGTCCATGCCTCAATTGCGTAAGAGCAGACTGGGAGCGCCCAATTCCTCCTCCAACGTCAAACTCCGGAAAGTAGTTTTGGTCATCCCTATCGCAGAACCGGCAAGGACCGAGCTCATGGACGATCTCAATGCAATGGGCTGTCTGGTGTTGATGGATAAACCCTGGGGTTTTTGGAAGGAGCTGATGGTGAGAGAGTTGAAGTGCAAGGTGTCGAATGAGTTCAATAAGACACTCCGGGGCCGCTTGACCAAATGGAAAGAAGAAAGGTGGAGGGAAGTTTACAACTTCCAGATGGGAGGTTCCGGCATGGCTGGACGGAAAGCCGAGTTCATCCATGACAAGTTTCATGGAGAGTCGAGCAGCAAGGACAAATATGCGGTTGCGGATTGCAAGAGCGACCGGCACCACCATCTTCTTGAGTTCCTGGTTCCGATCGTCCACCTGGAGAAGTTGAGGAGGGTGACAATGACCATCGGCAATACGATTTTTGATTCCCTGAGCGGGGAATGGAAGGTGAACTGGGTCCGGATCTTTTCCAATCTGGTGTCCCAGCTTGTGACAAGGATTGGAAAGAGTAGGGCCACTTTTTTAAGTCCCTATCTCTTCCACCTCTACCATCGCAACCAACTCCTCACGGATATGGAGGAGAAAATGTAGAACCTTGAGGAGTCTATCCTAAAGTACGAAGAGTTGGATTCGGATGATGAGCCGGAAGAACAAACCGGGTCCAAACCCGAGACAGAAGAAGAAAACAAGGAGGAGCACCTCCGAATGAGGAGGCGGATGAAGACGACGCCTCTTCGCAAAAGAGGAACCCCTCCTACCAACCGGTCGACTCCAGAACAGGGACTGGATGTAGAAATGCCAGATTCCGAAGACTCGAACGACCCGTTGAATCAGCTAACGGTGATTCTGTGCGGGATACGAGCGGACTGGGAGGTCAAGAGGAGGACCCTCACTAGTGTCGAAGAGCTGGTGGGTGCAACGGAGGATAGTAAGTTACCGGGTAAGGTGGCCCAGTATCTGTTGAATCCGAATGAGCACCGGAAGTAGGAGGTAGAGATCTGTCAGCTTCAGGAGGAAGTTGACACTCTGAAGGCTAAGATGGTAGCCCTCAGAGAGGACAAAGCCACAGTTCGGGAAATGGCGGAAGCAACCCGGAAGGTGGCTGAGTCTATGAAGGACACTCTCGGAGAGTCCGGATGCGCCGCAGTCAAGGCGGAATTATTTAACAAAGGGGTGCATGAGGAGAATAAGGTATCCGGTTCCCGGATAGTTCGAATCCTGACCGACTTCACCGATCGGGTGGAAGCGTCATTGGTGGCGGCCAAGGAGGCAGCCAACCGGATGGACGTCAACAGCCGGAAGCTGAACGGGTCCATGTACTCTTGGGAGATCTAACTTTTGGACCTCTCACTGCTAGATTCGTTCACAGCCGGAGGATCAAATCCGAAGGAGCCCAAGGATCAAACACCTAAGTCAAAAAAGAGTCATCGAAGACCTGGGCCTGAGCAACCCATTCATCTGGATTCATCGCCAGGATCAAATCTTCCGGATCCTGCTGCCGGGAAGCGGAGCAGGAACTTGACTAAAGTCTTCAACCAACTGCCCGCGGAATCCAAAAGTCCTATGCTGGGTGGGGGAGTTGGAGAGTAGGTAGATAGGTAGGAATGTAATCTTTATAAGATAGTTAGGACCGGATCGGATGTTGACCCGGTCTGGCCGTTTAGGATTAGACTCGGATGTCCAGTGCGGATTTCCGAGGGCCTTTTTGCCTTGTAATCAAGTTGTATATAAGTCAGCCCCTACTTGAGAGCTGTAAGTCTTTTCACCTAAATTTTGTGTATGTCTTCTCTTGGCCTCTTATTGCGTGTCTCTCCCGTGTGTGGCAGAGTTGTGTGGTGAAGAGTTAGGAAGGCGCATGCTTGTGCGGGTGTGATTTCTCCCTTTGGTGTTCTTGTTTTGATCTTATGTGCAAGTGAGTGGGTTGTAAAAGAGTTGGGAATGGATTCCAGTTCCTCAGCATCTCTAAGGTTTAGGAATCCAGGCAAGACAGCCGTTGTTAGGCTAGGCGGATAGGGAGGAATTCCTTAGTTGCGCTAGAATTCCTGGGTGGGAAATCTGGTTGAGTGTTCAATCTCTTGAGAGATCTCGCTGCCTCAGTTGGCAAATGGAAGGACTTTAGTTGATGTTGAAATGGACGGATTTACTTGCAACCGCCTGACTTCGCACAGACGGAACATGGCGCTAAGGTGGTTGTAGTATAAAAGGATCGTACAAAGGGGTCTTTGTGTAACCGGTGATCCGAAGAGTTCTCTGGATTGCTGTGAAGGATCAAACTGGATCCGAATTAGTATAGGAGATGGGTGAATAGAGAAGTGGGTCTTCAGCCACTATAAGTCACGGAAGGAGCGGCGGGTGTGGGAACACGCAATATCAATATTTAGAAATCCGGATTTTCTTAGGATCAATTCCGTAAATATTTTCAAAAATTTGTAGTAGTGAAGCCGGAAACCGGAACATTTAGTAGAAACTAGGTAGTCAGGAAGTTCCGGCTTACAAAAACTTGTAGAATAGGTAAGAGACGGACTGTGGCCGGAATCCGGAAACCGGAATGGAATTCGGATTCAAGAAACCTATGAACTAGAGGTCTGGCCTATGAAAACTAGGGATCTGTTTGCAATAGCGGCGCATTAAATGGTCGAACCAACGGGTGTCGGTCACTGGCCGGGTACTTAAGCGGACGGTCCTTTTGTTTTTCTCCCTCTTTCTTCCGCTCAAGGAGGTGTGTGTGCTTACAGGTTTTGGAGTGCGTTTTCTTAGAAGAGTGAAAGAGTGGTAAGTTAGGCCGGATAGGGAGAGAAGGAAAGGAGGGTGCCAATTGCACCGGATTGTAAGTCAAGAAGATGGCGGAATCATCGGCGCAGGGGCAGAAGACTGTTCCTTCTGTCAAGCTCCTGTACCCAGTCATTCCGTCTAACTCTGGTGAGCGCTTAGAATTAGAGGAAGATCTCTTCAAACTAGGTTGTATCGGGTTCATCCGACACCCCTAAAGAGTTAGGAATGAAGATTTTCTTCGTGAGTTAGTTATGGGGACGCCAAACTATTTCGAGCCGATGTCAAGGGGTCGGTGAGCCTCTTGGACGAAAGGGATGTGGGTGGAAACTTACGGGTTGAAGCAGTCCGGATCCGGAAATGCGACCCGGACGGATAAATTTTATGAAGGGAAGTTCAAGAAACCGCCGCACCACAAAGAGGGTTTCATCGTTAGTGACTGTATTAATGAGCGCCATAGGCGATTACTAAATTTCCTGATTCCCATCGTATATCCGGAAAAGCCAACCAGGGTTATGGTTACAGTGGCAAATACGATTTTTGGAGCACTCAAAGGCCGGATCATGAACTGGGCGACCATAATCCACCAGAAGGTCAAGAAGATGGCGGTGGCTATCGACAAGGCCAAGCAGAGTCCGCTCAGCACTTACTTGTTCCACATGTATTATCATTTTGATTTCATGACCCCGCCGGAACAAGTTGCCTATGAGATTGGAATGCAGATCCTGAAGTGCAGATCCTGAAGTACAGATTCACGGAAGAATTGAAGCCGACGGGAGAAGCGGCACTAGAAGAAGAAGAGGAAGAGGAGGATCCGGAATCGAAGCCGATGGAGAAGAAGAAGCGACAGAAGACAACCAATCCGGACTCACGAAAGACGAGTCTAGACGTACCGGAACCGAATCCGTCCCTGACCCAGCCATCACCGGAACCTTCCGATGTATCCGACTTCTATAAGGCCGGAACCTGATGGATGGTGTAGTGCCGGAAGATGCACGCCGAGATGGCAGAGGTGATCACGGGCGTCGCCAGGGAGTTAAATGTTGAGACGGATCAGATCTTCAACGAACTCCGGAAGAGACCGGATCCGGCACTACTCCAAGAGAAGGACAAGCAAATCGAGCTGCTTAAGGCGGAACGAGATCACTACAAAAACAAGTTCTACTGGACGGAGGGGCAGCCATTCTCAGCAAGGAAGAAGGAGACGGATGCCCTAAAGCTAGTCAGGGATTTGAAGGTGTTGGTAGAAGAACCGGAACATCAGATCATCCGGTCCGCGCTTTACACGAAGAAACTCGAGAACGACGGCATTGTTACCGGATCCAGAGTGCTGCAAGTCCTGATCGATTACGAGGCCAAAATGAAGATCGTTTTGGACGAGATGCGGCAACTGCTGGGTCATCTGGATGTGGCCAAGGACAACTTTGGGCTACTTCCGGATATCTTCATGGAGTCCCTGAGCAAACACGGAGCCGGAACTTCCGGAACGCAAGAAGATCCAGGTTTGAAGTCCCTGTTTAAGATGCCTAAGGTGCCTTCCTCGAGTCATTTCCCGAAGTGGGGCACGGTAAATACTTTTGCCCGTTCCTCACAGTCTTCGACGAGATCCGGGAAGGCTGGGCAGAGGTTGCCAATCCGGAGAGATCTCTTAGAAGGTTTGGGGACGATAAATCCGGCAAGAGAACACCCGGAGAGATTCTCTCATATGTCGAAACAGTCACCAACACGGGGTACACAATTGATTGACTTAGGAGATCCGACTCCAGAGGCGAGACCAAAACTCAGGCCGAAAACCCGGCCGAATACGAGGTCGGAAATAGTGGAGGCCTAACTCTCGGATCCGGATGAAGAACTCGAGATGGTGGAACCTGAGAGGAAACTGAAACTCCGGAAGTCTGAGAAGCGGAAATCGGAAAGCAAGAAGTCGGTGAAGCAACAGATTGAAGATTCCGAGTCTGGTGAGTTCGAGTCAGGCTCAGAATCTGAGGAAGATACAGAGGAGGAGACGTCTCCTGCGACCCGTCAGAATCCGCCTCGAGCTGCCAAAATGATGCCAGCGAAGAGTTCCGGTAAGCCAACAACCAAATAGGGAGCCGGGAGTTCAAAGAAATCTTGGGTGGCCAAGTAGTTAGAAGGGGACTACTTGTAGAGGTGGATTATGATTTAGATAGTTTTGTCCCGGAACCGGATTCCAAGCATGGGCCCGGTTCTCGGAAACTTAGGGATAAGGACTTTCCGGTTTATTCGGGATTTCCTTGGTGTATGTGTGAGGTTGCCCCGGTTTGTGGGGAGTCCTTTTTTGTTTTTAGGGTGTTGACTTTTGCTTTGTTTTGGGTTTTTAAGGGCGGGCAAGTTAGTTGCCCCTCATTCCCTCCTAGTTGATATTCAATTATATTTCATTCCCTTTTTGAAATCTGAGCCCTCGGGTATGCGTTTTCATTCTATCAGTGTATCCGGATTGTGTTGACCTGTAGTCTGGATGTTGGAAGGAAAGGACGGGTGAGGAGGAATCCGGATTTAGGAGAATATGGTCTGAGTCGAGAGTGTGCTATTGTAATGTTGTTGGATTGTTGACTTAGGAGCTGCGCACAGTGTCTTTAAACTACCACAAGAGTAGTCCGGATCCCAGAGTAGCGGGGAAGCGAGTCCGGTTGTCAAGTCGTGCGGAGGTAAGCGCCCGCCCAAGGAAGGCCCCACCTATTCGGAAGATCTGCCAACCTTAGGATTCATCTAACCTCTAGAAAGATCACACTTATTCCGAACTCTGAGATCTGTCGTTGTAGTAAGGGAGAGTGAAGTATTCCTGAGTGACCTGCTATCCGGAGTTGCCATCCGGAAGCTGTGAGGATCCGGATCTTCTTGTCTTGCTGCACCCTTTTGAATACTTGGGTGTTGTTATTTGTGTTTGTTAGAATTGTAGGAGAATAAAGGTGGTGAAGTCCCTATCCCCCTCAAAGATCAACTAGTGGACCCTCTTAAGATAAAACAAAGGTATTGAAAACCGGATTAGAAGAAGAGACGTAAACCGAATTCCGGATAGTTTATGGTCCGGATTGTGAAAGGATCCGGAAGATTGTTGAGTAGGTGAGAAGAAAGAAAGATAGAAAAGTCGGATAGCTAGAATATGCTACGTAGAATCCGGAAATTCCTTGGGACGATATTTCGTGTTATCTTGGCACATTTTTGTGTTAAGGATACTTACACCTAGATTACGCGTACAACAGTGGGCCTGCCACTCTCAAAAGCAAGGGGCGAACCCTTTGATGGTGAAACAGAGGTAAAACTAAACCGGATGGGAGTAAGAGCGGATGTGAGTTGATCAGACTTGATCGGAAAATGGACCAGATTGAGAAAGGAGAAGAGGGTCTGATTGTAGTTTTCAGTGTTGTTGTATTTTTGGTTGTGGTGTTAGGACTGGAAGAAGAAATATAGGTATTGACTAAGCTTAGAGACCAAATAAGGCTAGATACTTCACAGAATCTCGCGGGTTTGATCTTTAGAGTCACATTGTTATACTTTAAAGTGGTTTTTGGTAGTATAACTAGAAATTTGTTTGCCCTGTGTTGCGACACCCATTAGGGAAGAGTGACCAGGTGATGGGATATAACCGGGTGGGTGTACATACTTGGAGAAGTCCTTCAAACAAGGTCCAGGCTTCTACAAGCGATGTGGCAGCGCACATCGCCACACGAGACGGCGGCACAGGTTTCCCTGTTGCAGCTGCCCTTGCCGCCAACAACCACCACCAAAAAAAGGTGCAAGATCGCCGTTGAGCTCGCAAATTTGGGATGTAAATGCAAAATTGATGGAGGAAAGACTAAGGGACGTTTAGATTTATTTGATTTGCAGGTGGGTTTTCAGGATCCTCGATTGGTGGAGGAGGCAACGTTGCCGTCGAATTGTTTTCACGACGATGCAAGCGCGAGGATTGTCAAGGCAAAGGCGCCTTCCGCTTCATTGCAGACGGCTTTGGAATACTCCCTAAGCCGCACTACAAAACCAGGTTCGTTAAAACCATCGCAACTTCAGAGTCAACCGCATCCACCATGTGTGCTTCTTGCAATTTGGCAGCAAAATGCACTACCCTAGAACAACTCGACAATTTGGAAGGCAAAAGCCATATTTGTGATTGGTTGAAGTAAAATCTTGTATTCCCAATTTGTGGCGGATTTCAAGGTCTAAACTAGCGTAAGCTCAAATTTCTCGTTTTTTCGTGAATTGTATTTAAATAGCAACCCCCATCAAACACGTGGGAGTATTTCTCAAAAAAGACAGTCTGTACTTGGCCCTTTTATGACCGGCACGTCTTTACAGTCGTCCTCTTTGACGTTCACTATGCCGTCAGCCTAATTCCAGTGACGTCACATCCTGTCAAGGTCGGCATCTTGTTCTCATATCTCTTCTCAGTGCACACTGATTAAGCACTTCCGCACTACTTTATCTTCACCAGAAATGTGAGTTCCCTTTGTGTGCGGCAGTCCCACTGTACCTTATTACTTTAAGAGTTAGGGAAAGTCGGTCAATGTTAGAACAGATGTATTAATCAATACGCGGTTTCAGGGTTTAGACCTCTTTGCAAAGGTCTCTAGGGTCTACAATGGAAAACTTGTGTTTATGCAGACATCTGCTTTGACAAGTGATGTGTTATGACAATGCCTTCTAGAACAATTGGCACGACGTCCCATCCAACATCTTCACTTATCATGTTCATGCCTTTTCTGTTCTATGCATGGCCGTATGTAGGAGGTTGCTCAGGTCATCCATTAAATTCCTACTACACCTGTGAGTGATGCAAGTGCCATGGCTGTGCTTGTAAATCCTAATTCACGACGAGGTGGCGTGACTATACGCTCCACTGAAGACGGGCGTATACAACGGCACATTCCTCTCGGTGATTTAATTATGCTCACAGAGCTACGAGTGGCAACAGAAAACAACGTGTATGCTTTCCGGTGCCCTTGCCAAGATTGCAAGGGCGGCAATCGGAAATCCATCCAAGTCATTAGACAATACTACATGGCAGTGGGTCGAGATCCATTTCTCAAGAAGTTCATGATAGATGGAGGTCCTCCAGAGGGCTACCTACCACAAGGACTGTGGGTGGACGATGTTGCTTTTGACAATGATGTAGTCCAGGGTGCTACCTATGATGCAGGAATGGACACTGCTGACAACAACTTTGAAGTCCCTAATCCAGTTGATGCTGAAGTTGAGGCTCCTCTCGGGTGAATCACTCTTCGTATATTTTGTGCACCACATGCGGCAAGGGGATATTTATTGGGGGGCTATTTACCTCCAAGGCACCATTAAAAGGGCCCCTATAATTATTTAATTTTGAAAATGGCCCATTTTAGTACACTCTATCATTAATTATATTGGCAAGGTCAATGCCATTTTTTGTAGGCTATATTTGTTATAAAGAAAAAAAGATAAT
The DNA here is from genome assembly GCA_963969595.1 of Neckera pumila. Lineage (NCBI taxonomy): Eukaryota > Viridiplantae > Streptophyta > Bryopsida > Hypnales > Neckeraceae > Neckera > Neckera pumila. The sequence goes on from OZ018418.1 coordinate 8,712,761, forward strand.
TGAAAAGTAAAATTAAAGTCAAAGTGTTAGAAAAAAAGTCCTAAAAAAAATTGATGGAAATTTGACCTATCTCCATGCTTTCTCAAGCAATGTGTAATCAAACTTTACTATGGTCATGTGTATAGGAAGAACATGCAAAATAGTTTGTAGTTAAAACATACAACCTTACAGTGTGTTGACCAACAAGCTTGTGTCCCAAATAAACCTACAATGCCATTTGAACCTCAACAATTCATAACTAATTCTACATAGTTCCAAAACATGTCAAACGACTTGGGTTAGATGTCAATTCCATTTGTCTAAGAAGGAAATTAACTCGAAATTAACTCAAAATTAACTTAGAGAACTTCAACCTCCTTAAATTCAGCTTGGGGTCTTATCCCGAATTCAATCTCAGTTGTATGAGTACTTTCACAAACATTAAATAACCTAGGCAAACAGTCAAGCTAACAGCAGGACATGGTTCAAACAACTAGAACTTAAACACATGAAAGTGAAAGTGAATTTATAGAGAAGACTTGCAAAAATCTATGTTTCACATGTGTTCAGAAATACAAGGCAATGTGTAGATTCTAATCAAAACTTAAATCAACTTCTACTGGATGAAATAAAAATCAGCTTCTACTAGATGAAACATAAATCAACTTCTACACAAACATAAGTAAAAAATGAGACAATGCATAAGGTTTCAACCTATCTACAGACATGAAACTCAAATTGCAGATGAATTCACATAGCATACTGTCATTAAAAAGTATTCAACAACACAAGGTAATCTAGTGATTGTATTCAAAATGTATATGCGTCATTACATGTGCTTACCTATAACAGTTCCAGTCAAAATCTAAAATACTACAACACAATATCAAAATTGTAATAAATGCTCACATGAAACTAAAACTCAAATTGAATAAAATTGGAATGAATTTTCATTTCACTCATTTGCATGTGTCAAAATACACAAGGTCTAGAGAAGAAATTACTCTAGAAGCATATCAATGTTTAAATGCACATGAAAACAAAAACAGCCGCCAAAATTTGGAATACTGCAGCAAATAGAACAGCTGCTAGAGTCCATACAGAATTCTGCATGAAAATCAACAACTAACCCCATCATCTAAGAGTTGGGATAAACCAAACCATGGAGTTTGGGGGGGCGCTTCACCACAAGGGAACTCTTGCATTTAACCTGCAGTCAAATACTTTTGAACTTTGAAGAGTTTGGAGATGTTCAATTCGTTGAAGTCCGCAATCGCAAGTGCTCTTGCATGTTTGTCTGCAAAACCCAAGAACGCTGCAGCACTGTAAGGTTTTCCTCAAAGCGGCAAATGAAAGAGATTTCATGTAAAGGTTTAAGAGCTCCGTTTGCTGCGTTCATTCTAGTAGTTGCCATGACTTGGTAAACCTTGAATCCTACCCCCCTCCCAGTTTGAAGTAACACATATCTAAACCTTCACAAATAGACGTCCACAACTATGAATTAAAATCAATTCAAGTGAGCCCAAAACAGCCAAAGGAATTAGGATAAGAGGTTATTTGAAGCCACAATGAATTCCAAATTACCTTCGGTCTTGAACGTAGTAGCATTCCAAAATAGTCATCCCATCCGCAAGTTTAGTATGAGGCACACTCCGTCTCAGCACCAATAATTTCAAAAATAACCACAAAAGAATTCTCAAAGGCACGCTCAAACTCTAAGTCCTTTTGTACGCCTTCAATTAGGGTCCTCACACTTGCAAAATCAAAATCTGACCAACATTTGAAAGGATCAAAGACAGTACAACAGTGTGCTGGCAACCCTAACTCATAACTCAGATTCTTTGACATGGCAACTTCATCTATGAGATTCCATCCAAAGGCCAAATTTTTCTTCTATTGTACCTCTAAGACAGGTTGTGCAACCAAATGTATATAATTACATATAAACCATATTTAATATAGTACCTAGGATCCAAATCTTTAGCCCCTAATTTACATATACTAAAATCTTAATGGCCCAAATTTTTAGGCTCTTTAGATTACTTATAAAGAATTTGTCCCTTTCCATGTCCCCTACTTTATTTGTAAATTTTTTATAATTTTTACCCAAAATGAATAAAATCCATTCAATATTATGCCACACGTTGTTTTTAAAATGCGGGAAGTGACCCTCCCGAGAGGCTCCTCCTCCTATTGATGAGTATCATGAAGTCCAACAACAAGTGATGGAGGCCTTGGATAGAGGAGATGCCTTACACAAAGAAGCAGAGGCCACTGGTGAATATCAGGACCAGGAAGACATTGGTGCAGACACTATGGATGGATTGGAGGACTTATACACGCAAGCAACTATGCCAATGTATGCGGGTTCAAAATCAAGCATAGCATCAGCGACAATCATCCTCATGAACATGTGCACTGTTTTCCGTGTGAGTAATAAATTCACTAATGAGTTGTTCCGTTTCTTGTCTGTGGACTTGCTGCCTCCCAGGAACAAATTGCCAGGTACCCATTATGCGGCAGAGTAGGAGCATTTGATGATTGGGTTTGCAATATAACAATATCCACGCTTATCCCAATGGATGTATGCTTTATAAAGATGATAATGCAACATTAGAGAGCTGTCCGCAGTGCGGCAGGGCACGATGGGTGGACGGCACAAACACTATTCTTGCAAAGGTGATTTGGCATTTCCTTCTCATCCCAAGGTTGAAACGCATGTGGAGGTCGTCTAAGATAGCGTGCATGCTGACAGGATATACAAAACATGTCAGTGATGACAAGGTGATGCGCTCTGTGGTGGACAGTCCCGCTTGGAAGCACATCAACAACAACGTCTCGTTTGACAACTTTAGTTCAGATATTAGGAACATGCGTCTGGGATTAGCTTTAGATGGAGTCAATCCATTCAAGCTCAAGAACACAAATTAGTTGACGTGGACAGTGCTCATATTAATCTATAACTTTGAGTCGTGCACTATAAGAAATCCGCGTTTTTTTTGACAAGCCTGGATTTTTTGTGACGGATTTTGTTAGACATCTATATTGACATCTAGCTATTTTTATGTTTTCATGATGTTACATTGGATATTATTGTTGACATAAAAACAACTAGATGTCAACTTAGATGTCTAACAAAATCCGTCACAAAAAATTTGGACTTGTCAAAAAAAACGTGGGTTTCTTATAGTGGTGGTTTGTAACCAAAAAGTTCTTCATTTCTTTATGCATCTTAATTTCAAGGAAGCAATCACCTACAGCAAAAAGCATTGACATCTTCATATGTCCATTGTTGAATGAGTTGCACAAACTTCAGCATGATATTCCGGCACTAGATTTCTCACGACCAGAAGGCGGTAGGACTTTTACTTTACGGGCCTTGCTGATGTGGACTATTTCAAATTTCCCCGCATATGGCCTCATTTCCGGCCTCATTGCTGCAAGGCATACAAGGGCTGTCCTTGTTGTGGTCCACACACAAATGCAAAGATGGCAAAAACAAGTGATGTCCTTGCAAACAGGAGGACAAGGGGCTCAAAGATTGTGTATGGTGGCATACGTCGTTATTTAGCTTGCCACCACCCATGTCGGCACAATCGTAAAATCAACGGCAAAGTGGAACACATCCCAAGCCAAGGATCATGTCCGAGCAAGATATCATCTGATATGTTGTGTGGCGTGAATCGTACCTGACATTAGGTGGTAGGGAGAATGCACCACATGATCTTGTACACATGACAGGGATAAAACGCTTGAGTTCTTTGTACAAGCTACCATATTGGTAGGTGAGAAATCATTCATTACGCACCTGTGATTATCATCAAGTGCACTGTCTTTGTCATTGCGGGCATAGCACTTGACGTGCATGGCGACGTGGTTGTTTTTGTAGACGTCAAATTATGTTTGTGGACACGTCAGCGCAGGCATCCTTGTAGACAACAAGACGCCCACGGAGACATGCATTCTTGTCTTGCCACAATGCATGTCTCCACATCAATTTCAAACATTGAAAAAGGAAGCTCAGCGGTCCATCCTTGTAGGGAATGTATTTATTTTGCTAACGGCTATGGTGCCAGCTAGCATACAAGCTTGTACTAACCCAAATGCTTTTTCCCCATTTGTTTGATGACAACACTTGCTGGATCGCCACATCTTGGATGCAATGCATTGTGAGAAGAACTTGTATGAGAATATAGTGATGACTTTGTTAGGCATGAATGACAATCCACAAAGTCAAGTGGACGCGGAGGAATTAGGCATTCAAGAAGAGATTTGGTTACAGCCTCCTTGACGGCAACAAGATGAGTACTACATGCCGCAAGCCCCATATGTATTAAAAAACCCTGAACATTGGGAGTTTGTAGAGGTGGTGTCTAATATACAAACACCGTCCAACTACATAGGCAGTATCCATAAGCGCCTGGTGGATGGTAAATTGCAATACATGAAAACATATTATTACCATGTCCTCATGCAACAGGTATGGTGAAGTACATCTCAGCAAATGTGCCCAAGAAAACCTTTGTCATGCCCTTTTGCTGTGAGAGTTGGTCATGATATCATATCCAGCGTCCTTCTTGGACGCTGTCATGTCATATGTGATGTCAAAATAGGTTCCTCTGTTGTTTGGATACACTCCGTTTGTTGTTCTGTATGACATTTTGAGCAACAAGTGAATGCAAGTCTATGCGTTATAGAAGAGCATTGCATGCCAAAGATGCTAAGTGTTTTTAAGTCATGCTTTTTGACATACATCAGCACTAGACATGCTTTGTAATAATGTGTCTTCTATCTTTGAATGTGTTGTGAAGGTTCTTCCGATCACTGTTCAAAATGTACAAGATGAGAATGTGCATTTAGCCATATTAAAAATTAGTAGAGTATCCCAAAGACTCTGTGCTAAAGAGGGCAAGCAATCAGACGAGGGGGATACAATGCGTGATGTCATCATGGCAACATGTGTCTTAGAGAAGGAGTTTCTACCTACATTTCTCAACGTCATGACACATCTGCTAGTGCATTTGGTGGAGCAATTGTTCAGATGTGGTCCAGTGCATTGCAGGTGGATGTATCCCATAGAGCGGTACATGAAAACCTTGAAGGATTATGTGAGGACATTTGCACATCCAGAAGGAAGCATTGCAGAAGAATACCGGATGGATGACACCTTGGATTTTGCACAGAGTACATGCGTCAATACTAGGGTACAGAACAATGCGTGTGGGATCCCAATGAAGATGCAACCATGAACAATGAGATTCTTCGTGTCAACAACCAGCATAGGCAAAAGATGTTGGATGAGTTTCGAAGTTACGCACATGCCTTTGTCTTGGACAATGCCACGTGCTTGGAGCCGTGGAGGTAGTGAATGCACAGACCCGTTTGTACATGTTTAGGTTCATTACTTTCAGATGTACTTCAAGTGGCTATTCATTTATTCTTGTGTATGTCTGACGTGTCTTATAGGTGCAGATGCTTTGTTCCATGTCACCACCGACAATGACATGGCCAAGCATGTCTTCTGTGCATTGGTGTCAATGTCATTGAAGACGTCCATTGTGACGCATTGCTGTTGTTAGTGATGTTTGAACAAACATAGATGGTAGACTTATAACCCATCCGTGAAGTAGTTGCCACAAGTGAAATGTTCATCCCACCAGCAACAAAGCCGGCAAAGCAGCAACAAGCCGAAACAATGCAGTAGGACGTGTTAGTTACAGCTAGCCTGCTCTAGAGAAAGGGCCTCCCTTGTCCCCTTAGACGTCGTAGACGATGTCTAGCGAGATGCGGACTACAGGCGCCAGTACATGCCCGTGGATGTGTCAACAGTGACATGCCCATTCTGATGAAGAGAATTGTGTCCTTTTAATGTCATGCAAACTGATTTCCCTTTTTCATATGAGCAGAGCACTCAGACCACAAATTGGACTGAGTACATATGTTACTGGGACTAGGATAGTGTAGGATGAAATTTCCTCTCTTTTCCATTGAATGTTTGTTTGCTTCTGTCATCACAAGTTTTCATTTGTTTCCCCTCAAATAACCCTTGTTTTTTTCCCAAGCAAAGTCTCCATGTCTTCTCATTCATCGTTCCCTTTTTTTTTGTGAAAGCCATTCAGAATTGTAGGCTTGTAGCACATATTTCTCCATCTCATGAATTCCAATCATTTAGAACTCAGAGAGAAAGTGGTTACTAAGTTGCATAATTCCTAAGGATAATGGAAATAGGGGTTAAGTATTTATTAATCTTTTTGGTTTCATATTTATTTTAAATAGTTCCCAATTTTTTGGGGCTGAAGCTGTTAATTGTGGGTGTATCCGTTGGACAGGACTCACATATTTGAAGACCTTTAGGAAGATAGAAGTGTATCCCATTTTTGTATTTAATTAGGAACTAGACAAGCTCATAAATTCCAATCATTTAGAAGACAGAGGAAAAGTGGTTGCTGAGTTGCATAATTCCTAAGGATAATGGGATTAGAGGTTAAGTATTCATTTATTTATTTTTAGTTTTTTAATTTTTAAATATTTCCCAATTTTTTTGGCTAAAGCTATTAATTGTGGGTGTACCCACCAGAATGGACCTACAGGTTTGAAGACTTTTAGGAAGATGGAAGCCTATTTCATTTTCATATTTACTTAGGAATTAAACAAGGTCATCAATTCCAATCATTTAGAAGGCGGAGGGAAAGTGATCAATAAGTTGTATAATTCTTAAAGAAAATGGGAATAGGAGTTAAGTATTTATTAATTTTTTTGGTTTCATTTTTATTTTAAATAGTTTCCAATCTTTTTTGGGCTCAAGCTATTTATGGACCCTGAACCCGCCAAAATGGACTCACATACATGAAGACCTTTAGGAAGATAGAAGTATATTTCATTTTCCTATTTAGTTAGGAACTACACAACCTCATGAATTTTAATCATTTAGAAGGCAAGGCGAAACTAGTCACTCCAACGCATATTTCCTAAAGAGAATGGAAATGGAGGTTTCGGTTTGTTCATGTATTCAAATTCATATTGTTGTTGTTTTTGTAATATTTTCTAATTTTTTGGTAGAAGCCATTGTGGATGTACCCGTAGTAATGTCCGGCATATTGTTTGACCTTTAGAAAGATAGAGGTATACTTTATTTTTTGTTTTAGGAATTTAGGACTTTGCTGTAATCTTGAGGAGGGCGGAGCCAAATTGGTCGCTGAGTTGCACATTTTCCTAAATGAATGAAAGGATAGGCTATTTTGTGGAACTCTTGGAAGATTGAAATGTTTTTAATTATCCTATTTTGGAATTCTAGGACCTCACTGAAAGTTTTTAATATGGCAGAGCCAAATTGCTCACTAGGTTGTATATTTTCTTCAGTGAAAGGGAGTGGAGGCAATTTTTTTTAAAGTAATATTTAAAATTCTGAGTGGTGTATTTTATTTTTTAATGTTGGGCCATTGGTCACTACGAGCATGGTAGTATGTTGTTATCCATCATTGTACATCACCATGTCAAAAAGAAAGTTTTTGAACACCCCCCCAAGCAACTGTCCTTTGGGTTTTTTCTTGGTGGTCAGCATTTTACCCTACCCCCTGTAATTGCCCCCAGTTAAACCACAATGAAAACGGTCACAGTGGTTGACGTGGCCCTATCATGTTTCCTTGGACGTTTCATAAAAACACCGTCATGTTTTTTTTGATGTCTCTAGGGACATGGCCATTGGCATTGACATTCACTTGTTGAGCAACTTTAAAGGTGCTCGTCTTTGTGGACATCACGCAGAATTCTCACTCTGCCGGCCCAAAATTGCCTGACGCCACAATGCTGGAAAGAACAAGACGTGTTTTCTGCCAGACAACCCCAAAAACGTCGGTTTCTTATAGTAATGTGTAGTTTGTTAAGAGTCAAGAGTTGCACAATTCCAATTGCAAATCTCCAATATCATTGATTGAAAGATCAAAAGACAAGAAATCATGATTTTTACATATATTTATGATGAGCACAAGAACTAGAAATGTTCAACATTTCAGCAATGACATGCATTTATGGTTCTAGAGTAACAGAAATGTCAAGTCAGAAACTAACGGAACGGCAATTATACAGTGTTAGTAAATGCATTTATGACAGAAATGATTGGTGCTACTTTGACAATCATGATGAAGTAATGGAAGGCAGATGGAAGTGCATCAAATAATGACAGAGTACTCTGAGAGAGGTATGCTTCAGCAAGTAAAGATGTTAATAGTGGATGTAAGAGGATATCACATCAGCAATGGGAGGTTCAGTACTTATAATGCACAGAGGTGCCGAGAGGTCAAATGTAGTAGCTCATTTGATAAAAACAATATTGACATTGAAGACAAAGAAGCATTGGTTACATTTTAGTGCAAGATTTCTGGGCGGTGCAACGGAGCCACGTCTGCTATTAACGCCTTAGGGTCCCCGTGAATTGGAGTCCATTGCATTTGAGCATAGTCTTGCCACATAATTCCTGCATTTTTTTGAAGCAAAGGACAAGTTTGTTTTAGGTGTAGATGACAATAAGCAGCAACCGTGAATTAAGGTATCCCTGTTCGAAATGAATCAGAAAAGAATGATTACTGAGAACTATGTGCAACACAGTTGAGTGACGGGCTTGCAAAAGGACCTGTTATTCTACAACTTCCTAGACATCTCACGTAATTTGAGGTTTATTAGAGTGCTGAAAATCAGGCACTTTTGCTACTGGTTGTTGAAGTGTGAGAGCAAAAAGCCTATGCCATAGGCATACAGGCTTCGCTTATAGGCGTGGTTATGAGGCAGCAATTTTTGGACTACTTGCAACTGAATTGATTTGTATGCAGCAGTCTTGCTAAAATGGAGGTTTGTTGTGGCAAAGGAGTACCAAAGTCACCAAAAAAACAAGTGAGTCAGAAGACAGCATTCTGGACTAAAAATGAATTTTGATTTAATGAGGATGAACAAGGCTACACGGCAGGGCACAATCTGCTTAGGATGTGTGCCTTGGCGTCGGAGTTGACGGTGTCCGCAGGTTCAGTGTTGTTTCTGTGCTGTTTGGTTTATGAAGCTATGATCTCACTTGTAGAGAGCCAATGTGGCAGGTAGAAGGCACTAGTTGCGGAAATCCCAAAGGACGCATGCAAACTGGAAGAGTGTGAAGGAAACAAGAGTTCTTTGTGTATCGTGGAGTCCAAAGACGACGGAGGAGGTGAACATTCAGTAGTAACCAAGGCTAGTTCGCAGATAACAGTAGGAGCCTCTAGCGATAGCGCTGACTGCGAGGCCAGCAGTGCACCTTCATCTGGCTGCAATGAGAGGAGCTTCAATTCGAAGGACATTGTGGTCATTCTGCAGGTGTTGGCAAGATCAAGGTACGGCAACTATTCGGAGGCGTCTTGGAAACCTGTCTTCAGAGCTGCATGTAAGTACAAATTGTTGACCAATTTTTAGTCACCGTTAATCCTTCCATTCTAAGAAGGTGGAAAACATTTGAAGGTCATGAGTCGGTAAGAGTTTGCATTGTAGAAGCAGGGTTCATAGGGACTTGCATGTACATTGTGAGGTTTTTGGTTTTGCTTCCCAGGGTATGAAATTCAGAGAATCGAAGAGCATATGGAGAGAACAAGTAGTGGGTAGAGAGGAAGCAGCTGCGGCTAGAGATGTGTTTCACGTGAACCAGCCGAGGAGCAATGACCACAGTGGCAAGTGACAATTCAGTGAGTAAGAGAATGCATGCACTGAGTTCAATTGTTGCATGCTTACGGAATTGAAGTGGACTCCAAGATTTTAAAGAAATGAGTTAGCTTGAAAATACTGTTCCATGTAAATTATAATAGGGTTGTGCTCATCGAAGTTTACCGTATAGTTTTCTATTGAAAGACAAAGATGGCTTCTGGTCCCGACATGTGATTGGAAAATACGGTGTGTCAATATTCTGATGGCGCTCAGAATGGACTCAAATGAAGATAATACTGACCAGTTGTTGGAAATCATTCCGTGATGTCTAGAGCTAATTTGTGATCATGTGCGTCTTGCATTTGTGAATTGACATCAATTTGAATTGAAAGGGAGCAGTTGGACTTCTGCACATTCTCGATCAGAGTGGGACGTAGTCGGTGTGAGGAAAACGTGGAACAAAAAGAGAATTGTACCGCAAGCATAATTTCACAGTCTTTAATGACTATAGAGCCTGCAGCAACACCAGAAGAATTACTATTTTGGGTACGTTTTTTAGAGATCTCCCAGCTGATTTATACATGTAGATGATGCTTTTGCTTTGGATGGCTTCGGAATCCGGAGGATTTTGGAATCTAGTCATCATGTTTCCGCATAGTATACTAGGTCACGGACATTTCCGCCAGTGACGTACTTGAATCTCTTATGTTTTTGATGGGAAATTGAAAATGGTTGAAGATGTCTAAAAACCAGCAAGCAGGGAACAATCACTTGTTAGTACCTATCACGTCCACATTACTTTGGACGTTCTTTCAGACGACCTGGAAGCATAACCTTCATCGAGTTCAATAGAACTGGCGAAGTCTTCTCGATTTGAGGTACCTAATAGTATGACATTCTTTTTATCAAAAAAATAAAATAGTATGACATTCTTGCTTGTTCTTATTGTTGACCTTACACTTCTGGAGTCGTTTCCATGAATAGTAAATGACGTGTAAGATACGACCTGCAAAGTGCTCGTTACGTGCTTCTGTACCTCAGAAAGGGAGATGCAAATAAATGAAGGTAAGCATGGCAACTTCAAACCACTTTTTCTCGTATTGAAAGATGAACTGTTGCAATTTTGAATTTGAAGAGCTAAAAAGAATGAGTTGGTTGTACAACAGGTTGCAGATCCAATTTCCATCACTGATAGTGCACAATTTTTTGTCGGAGGTTGTCCTGCAAATGTTGACAAGGTCCCTGTAACAAAGAAAATCACATGTGAAGTGACGCTGCCTAGCGACAGGACTAGATGCCAAGGACCAAAGCCAGCAGCCATCGTCAGTAAGGTAAACCATCAAAAGTTTTTTACTATAGATAAACAATTAGAGTAAAAATTATAAAGACAAGCTACTTGCATATTAACGATAACCAAAAATTTAAGAAGATTGACGAATTGTGGTGGATTCTCCTCTAATTTCTGTGGAATTTTGTAGTGAAAACTGAAAGAACTTTGTGCCATTGAATAACATTTAGGCCAAAACCTGTCCAGTGGATGACTTTGAAGAGAGAGATTAGTGCATCAATGCTGAAAGTGACCATTCCATTATCCCATGCAATTATGCAAAGAACTCTTAACACCGACCACCGTAGAACATAAATTTGTAAGTCAGGAAGTAGAAGATTGAGTCTGACATAGTACGCATGTAACGTTAATGAAATATGTTCCTACAAACTAATTGTCTATCATCATTTTGAAATTCAATGGTAACGCTTCAATTTTCAAATGAATAGGAATAGTATGAGTACTGTCCAGTATAGTGTTCTTGTATATAATGTTATGGTACTATTGGAGTATTGGTTTAACTTAACCGTTTAGGATGTTGAAGTAGTTCTTGCAATAGATGTTGAATTTCAATTTTAAAATTGATTGTACAGGAACAAATGGATTCCATATTTTGTGTAGCTATAGTACGTTTTTGCTTTTAATATATAACGTTATAATCCCGACATGGTAACTAAAATGTGATAGCCTTTTGTACAACTTATAGTTGAGAGGATGATATCTTATAATTTGTAGTAGACTCGGAAGGAACCAGTGGAAATTGGAGAAATTTTTTGCGAGAATCGAACAGGAAGTTCAAATTCTAGAAAAGCATAGGAATACTACAAAGTTGTAAATTTTGTGATGAGGAAGTATGTGGATGTATTTGATTACATGTAAACTTTAGTAAATTTAAATTATCAGGAAGTAGATAATATCATTCATTAACTACCAAATTACAAATGCATGAACCGTGGAGAATCTAACAAATGTAATCAGCAGACAAACAAGACAAAGGGAATAGTGAAACTTCTAATGTATACTATGGATTGGAGATTTTCCTTTGTCAAGTATTTGTGGGAATGTCCAAACGGTAATAACTTCCTTCACAGAAGAAGCAATTGTTATGGAAGTCCTTCAGCCATTTTGGTGCCACCAGATATTAGTAACTCAGAAGATACCTTTCATGACAAACAATATGAGCCAAAAAAACAGTTGTAGAGTGAAGGATGACCATTGCTGTCATGCACAAGGATCCCTCAAACCTTACTAAGACCTGAACATCCAAACCAATTTGCACTGCTATTATGAAATATTACCCAACAATTAGTGGTACCAAAGCTGCTAGGATCTTGGTAAGGTTTTTACTGCAATGCAAAAATGCATTCCGAGTTGAATTATATGGTTATTGACGCATGCAAAGAGACGTTGTCACACTTGTAGTTGTGTATTTGAGATACTGACGGTAGGCCGACTGACTTGTTGCATAGTCCCGCAGACCATGGGCAATCCGCAGAGTTCAAGGCAGTCAACCAAAGGCTTTTTTCAGTGGAAAGACAGGCCAAGTTCTCAAGGGCAAGGGCACATTGCTGGTGAGGCAACCTCTAAGGCAAACGATGGTTTCAGCGGAAAAGGAGTCTCGAATTCCTCAAGTAATGCACCTGTCGCTATATGCACACTTGTTTTTGTACGCCAAGAAACACACGGAGAAGGGCTTCCAATAGCAATAGCAACTTTTTACACACCTCGGGCATCCCAAGGAGTACTTGGACGGCAAGCAGCACTATATGGGGGAAAAGAACGTGCAGATGTAGATATATTTGGCACAAGAAGAGCAGGGAAGAAACTAAAAATTAATCAATTGTTTGAGGATGTTCAAAAATTTGTACAATGATGTGACATTGTTTGTTTAAAATTGCTGGTGCACATTGGTTGCTTTGAATTACAAATGCCGATAGTGATAGTGGATCAGGAATGAAATGAGACACTGCTTGTGAATCTTTTTTATGGGACTGGATGTTTCTATTGAACGAACATGTTGCACAGGGGCATTATCAAGCAAATGCAAGACTGCAAGGAATAGTTTTAGAAAGGCGTTGGGGAGGGGAACATATTCCGCACATGTACCGCGGATAGTTTCCCATGTCGTTGACGACTCAGTGAGAATTGTGCCTGTAAAGCCAATTCTGCAGCACCCTTCTCCTAATCTGTGCAACGGACAGCAGCATGAGTCTCGTGGCTCAGAACGTGCGCGGAGTAGGATGCTGCAGCAGTGTGCAGTCCCACCCGCAAGACAAGTAGGCATTTGAAGAGCCTGGAGCAGCAAAGTCAATCACCAATAGAAGAAAGAGTTCATATTACTAACCGGGGGAGGATCATCGACCATCTAGCGAACATGGAAGATGAAATATATGTGAGACGCTTCTGCTTGTCACTGAGCTTTTATAGACTTTTTATGCTGCTTTGCAGAAGGATTTGAATGTTGTGGATGTCATTGCATGTGATACAGCATTACCTGCACGGTTGGCGGTGAACGATAGAAGATGTACATGTTATAAGTGCAGAAGCAGTCTTCCCCGGCGATGTTGTCTTCAAAGTGGTACCAACAGCAGATGGCTCTGAAGTGAAAAATTTGGATATGTGCAGGATGATTTGGAGGAGCAGGATTAGTGCTTACCTCAAGGAAGGCGATGGGCTCTAGAGTGCAAAGGATTTGCTGAGCTAGAGACCTGTGTTTTCCATCTACAACGACGGCAACCAAGACAACATCATAACTGACAGCAAAGAGGAAGTTGAAGCACCAATCGCAGAGGACGAAGCAACCATTGATGAGATGAAGGTGGCTATTCCCACCGAAGAAGAGACCATTCAAAACAAATGTGCTCAGGAGAGAGAGGAGGCAAGCATAGGCAATGCGTTTCAGAGAAGGAGAAAGACGGTGGAAGGAAAGGGCTGCCCCATAACTTCCTCCTAGTAGATAAATATACAAAAAAGCCTTACGGACCAGGCTTGGGGGACTGGAGAAAGGAACTCATGCTGCTGTCAAGGGATCTATATCCAACCATAGGTAATATAAATCGGCAACCGCCCGGTGCAGTTGAAGATATAGCGGAATTGATACAACATAGTTGAGAATACTGTGCACCCATCAAGTTCCAGCACGTGAAGGAACTAATAGCTTGGGGCGTGACATTGAGGCGTGCAGAGATCCGGAGAAGAATGCAAAATAATGAGCCAAAATCAGAAGGGCTTTTTGATCAATCTTGGCTTACAATAGAAATGCTGCTGGAGAGCAAAGCAACTAAGAAGAAGTCTGTGAGTTGTAGTAGAGCTAATGCCTGTAGAGTCAATTTTGGAAGGACCGGACCTTCAGGGTAAGTTGGTGTGCGTAAGTTGGTGTGCGGGAAAGGCTAAGGAAGAATCTTAGGAGGTCTCACTATAAGAAATCCGTGTCTTTTGCGGATAGGCGATTTTGACATGATTGCGTCCCGAGTGGTGTTCGATTGTGTCAGCTTAGATGTCACATTTTTTGCGTCATGGCAGACACGCAAAAAACATCAAAAATCTAAGCTAGCATGGATGTGTCAAGAGTCAGACATCAAAAAAAACATGGATCTAGGGCTACTAAAATTCTGCCATGTTAGTGCCATGTCAACAATGGAGGCCACTTTTGCACTTTTTTCATCTAGGCTGTTGGTGACATGGCAAATGATATGGAGCATGATGTGTCTCCAAGAAAATGTGACGTGGCGTGATAGAAAATGTTGATGTGGCGGATTGAATCAGTATTGTTTTAGGCGGTTTTAGCATTTCCATTGTGTGAATTGATGTACTCATAAATGTTTGTATGTCTGTTTTGATGTCACTGAAGACGCCGTTGTGCTCTCAGTACTAGTTCTATGAGAGATCGCGTGCAGTATGAGACAGGCATGTCATAACAGTGAACCAGGGTTGTCTTGTCTGACATGTTCTAGAGGTTTGGTGTCGTATAGGACGTTTGATGTTGCGTGTCATATAAGACAAAGTGTTGGATAGGTGTCGCATCCCGTCGCATAAGGGTAAAATATTTTATCCTATGGTAACTTGATTTAGGCTACGTGGCAAGCTTTAAAAATTGACGTGGAAATCCAAAACCACGTCAACAGGGCGACTGGGGGTAGAGGCATGTATAAGTCAAGCTAGGGCGACTGCAGGTGGAGGCGCATACGGATGGATGAAACGAAGACCGCGGGTGAAAAGGTGACTATAGATGGGTGAAAGGGTGACCGCGGATGAAGGGGCAAGTACATGTGGCGACCGCGGGTGAAGGGGCAAATGTTTGTAGGCAACCACGAATGAAGGGGCGAATGCTTGTAGGCGACTTCGGATGAAGAGGTGACTGCAAGTACAAGTGAAAGGACAATTGTAGGAGAAAATATCCAATCTCTTTCAAATCCAATCTTCTTCAAATCCAATCTTCTTCAAATCCAATCTTCTTCAAATCCAATCTCTTTCAAATCCACTCTTCTTCAAATTCAATCGCTTTTGAAAAGGCAAAAATTGCAAAAATTAGGTTAAATTATGATTTGTTTATGATGAATCTTTGCAAATTGCAAATAATTTAAAAAATCATTTACTTAAATCTTTATCTTTTAATTTTATTTGAAATATCAAAGTGAAAAATAATACATGATTACAAAGATTCATTGAGAATTGCAAAATATAAAAGTCCTTATTTAACTCTTTACTTTTTATTTTCTATTTTCAAAATCAACATGACAAATAAATTATAATTAGGAGGAGCTGAGGAATCTTGGAAAATTGCAAAAATTAAAGGTTAAAATTTTTACTTAGTTCTCCTTTCTTTATATTGAATTTTTAAATCAATGTGACAAATAATACTTGAATAGAATGAGTCAGTGAGAATTGCAAAAAATAAATGAGGAAGACTTTCATTTTAATCTCCATCTCTTATTTTATTTTTACAAAACTAAATTGAAAATAATTCATAATGAAAAGGAACTTAGGAAAACTGCAAGAAATAAAATAGAATTTTTTAAATTTAAATATCTATCCTTTAGTTTTATTTAGTTTTTAATTCAATGCCACAAATAACACATGAAAAAGATGTTATTTTGTGAATTGCAAACATAATTGGGTATATTCTTTTTAATCTCTCCCCTGTAAATTTTAAATAAAATCAACGTGACAAAATATACATAAATAGGATCATTTATTGAATATTGTAAAAAATAAATGGCGAGTTCTCAAGTTCTTATTGAAATCTCTACTTTTTATTTTATTTATGAAAAAAACATGACAAATTATTCAAAATTAAAAGGACTCTTCCAAAATTACCAAAAATGAATAGAGACTTTCATAATTAATTTGCTACCATTTGTTTTTATTTTGAAATCAATGAAACTAATAATATATGATTAGGATGATTCTTTGAAGATTTCAAAATATAAATGGAGTAGATCTTACTTTATAATTCCACCTATTATTTTTAATCTATAATATCAAAGTGACAAATAATTTGTTATTAAGAAGAATTTCGAGAATTGGTTAAAAAATGAAAAGAATTTTTTTTTTTAAAGCTCCTCTTTTTATTTCTTTTTAAAAAATCAGTATGATAAATTATTCAAAATTGAAAGGACTCTTTAAGAATTGCAAAAACTATAAGAATAAGTTATTAAGTAATTCAACATCCTTTATTTTTACTTTTAAATCAATATGACAACTAATACATGAGTTTAATGATTTTTTGAAGATTCCAAAAAATAAATAGAAGAGATCCTACTCAAAATTTACACCCATTATTTTTTAATTGTAAAATCAAAATGACAAATCATCATCATTAGCAATCTTAGAGAATTGGAGAAATAAATGAAAATGTTTTTAACTCAATCTCACCCCTTATTTTATATTTTAATTATCAACATGACAAATCATTTATGATTTTGAGGGCTCTTAGAAAATAGTTCAAAATTAGAAAGTTAAATTTTTTTTCATATCATCAAATTTATTTTTTAGATCAATGCAACATTTTATTCATGATTAGGAAGATTCTTTGAGAAGTGCAAATACTAAATGAATAAGTTCTTATTTAATTTTCCACCATTAAATTTTTATTTTTAGATCAATTTGACAAATGATTCATGACTAGGATGATTCTTTGAGAATTGCAAGACTTTATAGGAATTAGGATTCCTCTTTGCCAACAGCCAAAAAAAAAAAAGTTCGAATTTAAATCTCTACCTTTAATTTTGATTTATATAATCAAAATGACAAACACTTTATGGTTATAAAGACTCTAAAAGAATTGTAGAAAATAAACAAGGAAGTTGTTACTTCAGTAATTAATTCTCCACAATTTATTTTTCACTTTTAAATCCAACATGACAAATATTCATTATAAAGACTCTATGAAAATTGCAAAAATCAAAAAGGAAGATTCTTACTTCAATTTGTACCTTTTAGTTTTATTTTAGATCAATGTGACAAATAATTCAACCGTGTAAGGACTCTTTGAGAATTGCAAAAAAAATAAAAAGGAAGTTCCTACTTAAATCTCCACCCTTTACTTTTCACTTAAAATTCAATATGAAAAATATCTCATGATTAGAAAGAATCTAACAAAATTAAATGAAGTGAAGTTTTATTTCAATCTCTACCTTTTATTTTTATTTTTATATCAATGTGACAAATAATTCAACCGTATAAGGACTCTTTGAGAATTGCAAAATAATGAAAAGGAAGTTCTTACTTAAATCTCCACCCTTTAATTTTCACTTAAAATTCAATATGAAAAATAATTCATGATTAGAAAGAATCTAAGAGAATTGCAAAAATTAAATAGTGAAGCTTTTATTTCAATCTCTATCTTTTATTTTTATTTTTAAATCAATGTGAAAAATAATTCAAATGTATAAGGACTCTTCTAGAATTTATAGAAATAAAATCTCTACTTTTGAATTTTTATTTTTAACATGAAAGTGAAAAATAGTGTATGAATAGTATAATTCTCTGAAAACTACAAAAAATAAATTGGTGCTAACATACTTCACTCTTCACCCTTATTTTATTATTATTTTTAAATAAAAAAAACCCATAAAATTTCTTATTTATATCTTCACCTTTTATTTTTTACTTTTAAAATCAACATGACAAAAAAATTTGATTAGTAGCACAAGGAAAAAGTTGAAAACATTAAAAGAAAATTTTTATACCTAAATCACTACCCTTTATTTTTTATTTGTACATCCAAAGTGAAATGAATCATAAACAAGAAAGATCTTGGAAAATTTCAAAAAATAAACAAAAAAGTTCTTATTTAAAATTTCTATCTCCTTTTTTTTTATGAAATTTATGTGACTATCAAATGATTCATTAAATTGAAAAATGTAAAGGAGTGAGTTCTTATTTAAATCTTAATGCTTTATTTTTGAAGGATATTGGCTTTTTGTCTACTTTATATTACTCCTTCTTGATCGCTACACATGGTCAAATCTCCTCACATGTACTCCTTGAAGGAAACAAAATATCTTTTGAAGGAGATTTGATTTTTTTTTTATCTAATGTAGCCACCACTATTTTCAGCTATCTATTTTCTAACCAAAAACAAAACTCTCTATGTACCTATTCTTGACAAGTATTTTTCTATTGAAAGAGTCCACCAAATGTCCAATAAACCATTTTCTTACATAATTGCAATTGATTGATGGTTGATTCTCTAGATTTTGCTTTTATGACCTTTGATCTTCTTATAGTAGTCCCACGCGCAGTCGCCCCATGCACGGTTGCCCCATGCGCGGTTGCCCTTACTCGCATGCACCTCTTCTGAACAAAATTTGGGTCACTCCACTGGTGGTTGCCCTTACATGCATGCGTTTCTTTGAACCAAAAGCTAGATTGTTCTACCCGTGGTCGCCTTACCCGCATGCGGCTTTTTAGAACAAAAGTTGTTTGGTCCAGAAGTTGGTATTTCTCACATCTGCGGTCACCCACTAGCGGTCACCCCACCACTCGCAATCGCCTCATCCGCATGCACCCCTTGATAGGAAAGATTTCTTTCTAAAGACATTGAGTCTTTTCCCCATGAGCGGTCACCTACTACAAGCGGTTGTCCCACCACCCGAGGTTGCCTCATCTGCATGTGCCCTTTGACAGGAAAAATGTCCTTCCAAAGACATTGAGCTTTCTTCTCCTTCACGGTCGCCTACTACAAGCGATCGCCTTACCACCTACGGTCGCTTCATCTGCATGCGCCCTTTGCCAAGAAAACTGTCTGCCTAGAAAACTGTCTGCCCAAAGGCATTGAGCTTTTTTCCTCTTTGCGGTCGCCTACTACAAGCGGTTGCCCCACCACTTGCGGTCGCCTCATCTGCATGTGCCACTTGACAGGAAAAAATTCATTCCAAAGATATTGAGCCTTTTTCCTATGAGCGGTCGCCTACTACAAGCGATCGCCCCACCACCCAAGGTCGCCTCATCCGCATGCGTCCTTTGACAGGAAAAATGTCCTTTCAAAGACATTGAGCTTTCTTCTCCTTCGTGGTCGCCTACTACAAGCGGTTGCCCCACCATCCAAGGTCGCCTCATCTGCACACACCCCTTGACAGGAAAAATGTCATTCCAAAGACATTGAACTTTTTTTGTCTTTGCAGTCGCCTACTACAAGCGGTCGCCCCACCACCCGTGGTTGCCTTATCCGCACGCACCCCTTGATAGGAAAAATGTCATTCCAAAGACTTTGAGCTTTTCTCCAATGCGCACTTGCCTACTACAAGCAGTCGCCCCTTGAGAAAATAAATCTTTTACTAAACATTGTCCTATCCTAGTTATCCTCAGTTGCCCTCTTGAAGTTGCCCCACCCTCACTCGCCCCTTGAAAGAAACAAGATTCTTTTTAAGAATAAAGAACGATTCCCCTACAATAATCAATTATGAATTATTTATTACAGTCTTTCCAATCAAGAATAATTGATTGTGCTGATTTTTTTTAAAAGAGTGAACATTTAAATAAGAAACTACCCATTTATTATTTTGCAATTCTCAAAGACTTCTTACTATGCATAATTTATGAAATAAATAAAAATTGAAAACTTAGATACAAACATTTCCATTTATTTTTTCAAAATTTTTTCAAGACTCAAGTATTGGTAGTCACATTTATTAAATAATAAAACACAAAGTATAGAGATTTTAGTAGTAACTTCCTTATTTATTTTTGGAAATTCTCCAAGAATATTTTTTTATCATGGATTATTCATTACTTTGGTTTTATAACAAAAATCATAGGGTAGAGCTTAAGCACAAACTTCCCTATTTATTTTAGAATTTTGAAAGACTCATTTTAAGTGTTTATTTGTCACATTGATTTAACCCCTAAAGGCCCAAGGCCTTTTTTCTGCAAAAAAAACACTCAAAATTGCCATTTCCATAGCAAAGAGTAAAAATATTTGAAAATTATTTTTTTTTCATATTTAATCATAAGATCTTCCACCTAACTAGTATAAGAATGTGTGGAAGAAATGTCCGAATTTTTTACCACACAGATTGCAAGATTTCTACATTTAAAGTGAAAAAAACAAATTTTTCAGCACATTGTGGGACTCAATTTTTAGACTTTGAACATTTTTAACTTTTTAACTTTTTAACTTTTTAAATTTTTGCACTACAGAGTTTTGAGCTTGAAATGTTTATAGTGGAGAATTGAGTTGAGAATCTAGCAAAACAACAAATTCAAAAAAACTTAACTTTCACTATTAAAAAGTTGTTAAGTAGAAGTAGGTATGAGATAGAAGAAAAATCTAAAATATTAATATCTTTTATATGGAATTGAAAATCACTAATCCCAATTGTGAGATTGCTCTAGCAAAAAAACCAAACCATGTGGGACTTTTCTTTTTGAAAAATTGTAAAAATTGCATTAAAAAATGAATCTTACAAATTATTTTTCCAGGAAGATGCTCTACATGTCCAAAAAACAAGATTGTCCATAACTTTCTCCTAAAAGTCCAAATGAAATGAATAAAAGCTTTCTAAATAGACAAAAATATAATCTATAAGAAAAGAATTTTGTTTTAAAAAAAAATTGCAAATTTTGTTTTATTGCCTCCCGAACGTTGTTTTGAGCTCATTTGGGCATAATTTTTTTTCCCAGGCACCAATTGAAAAAAAACATATATTCCCATGAAGCTTAGCAGTTTTCCTATCTTCCAAAAAAGTTTCAAAAAATTATGACAAAAATTCAGACCATAGGTAATTGCTCAAAATCCCATTTGTCCCCAAAGCGACAATGGTCCTTTAGGTGTTAATAATAAAAAATAAAAGGTAGAGATTTATGTATGAACTATCCCCTAAGATTATTTTTGACCATGAATTATTTTTATTTTTATTTTATAAATAAAAAATAGAGAATGGAGATTTAAATAAAAACTTCTTTATTAATTTCTAGAAATTTTCAAAGATTCATCCTTTTCAAGTATTATTTGTCATGTTGATTTA
Source organism: Neckera pumila (assembly GCA_963969595.1). Taxonomy (NCBI): domain Eukaryota; kingdom Viridiplantae; phylum Streptophyta; class Bryopsida; order Hypnales; family Neckeraceae; genus Neckera; species Neckera pumila. Next base: position 8,734,193 of record OZ018418.1, read on the forward strand.
ATAATTAAAAATGAAGCGTAGAGATTTAAAAAGGCCATATTCATTAAAATGAAACAAAGTGTAGTTTCAATTTTATCTTTGACTCAAAGATAAATCGATATAACTATTTAATTTTGAGACTATTTGGTAATTTGAGACTTTCATATGTTAATATACATAAAAACCTTTGATTGCCCAAAGGTTGAACTCACATTTTATCTTTGACTCGAAGATAAAATCACTAAAACAGTTCTAGAATTGAAGTCTCAAAATGACCATTTTGTCTCATTTTAACAAATATGGCCATTAAATAATAAACATCCTATTTATTTTTTGCAATTTTCTAAGATTCTTTCTGTTATTAATTTATTTGTCACTTTAATTCTATAAGTAAAAATAATAGGTAGACCTTTAAATAAGAATTCTTCTATATACTTTTTGGAATTTTTAAAGACTCATTCTACTCAAGTTTTATTTGTTATATTGATTTAATAACAAAAGATATTATGTAGAGATTTAAGTAAGAACTTTCCTTATTAAATTACTAAATTTTTGCAATCCTCAAAGGATCCTCCTAACTTTGAATGACTTGTCACATTGATTTGAAAACAAAATATATGAAAGGTGGACATTTAAAAACTTCCCCATTTATTTTTTTCAAATTTCAAATAATCATCCTACTTATGCAATATTTGCCATGTTGATCTAAAACTAAAAAAATAAAGGGTGGACATTTAAGTATGAAATTTACTCCTTGTTTATTTTCTATAACTCCCCAAGGCTCTTCATCATGAACTATTTTTCACTTTGATTATATAAAATGAAATAAAAAACAAAGATTTGCATAAGAATTTTTTCAATTGGTGTTTGAAAGCATTAGTTATGCCACCCTAAGCAAGCCAAAAACGGAGATCAACGAGTAGCACAAAATTTACAAAAAATCAAAACTAAATATTAAAATTTTTTCTTCAAATACTGTATTTTTGTCAATATACATGTAAAACTTTGATTCATTCTATTTGGATTAGTAATGAGAAAGTTATGGACAATCCCATTTTTTGGGCAAACAAAGAAGCTTCTTGAAAAAATAACGTACTAGATTTCATTTTGAAGTGCAATTTTCACTATTTCCATAAATTTTTTTTTTGCATTAGATGATATTTGGGGGTCTTGGAGGGCCATTTCAGGCCTGTTCCCTGATTTGCCCAGATTCAGTGAATGCCGGTACGGGTGTGTTAGAAAAAAAATTTAAAAAAAAAAAAAAAAAAAATTTACCAAAATATCATTTTAGGCAATTTTTTATTTTTTAAAAATGACGTGGTAGTCGCTCGACCATGTCAGCCAACTGTTGCTGCTGCGTTCTCGCAGTCTGGAAATTTTTACCACATGATCTTAGACAAATGAAGTATAAGATCTTATGATTAGATTTTGAAAAAAAATACTCTTTTAATGTATTTTTATAAACACAACAGAAGTGGCAGTTTTAAGTTGCAATACAAGAGGTCGTCCCTACAAGAGGTTGCCACTACAAGAGGTCGCCCTACCCGTGGTCACTCTAAACCCACAGTCGCTTGTCCTCGTCAAACCCGCATGCACCCTTGATTGTGCCACGCCATCGCCACATGGCATCCAGGTGGCGTAGGTCAAAGAGGGATAACTTTTAGGAAAGTCAAAGGTAATTTTGACTTTACAGGACATCGCAAGGGCTCTACTAGACGTCGTGCGACGTCTGGTTGTCGCGCTTGTCACAATGTCAGGGAAGACAATCTTGTAGTGGATGTACGCAAGGACGTTCAAAGCAAAATACTAGATGTCTTTTTGTTGTGCAGTCGACATCTTGCGTCAGCCAAAATAAGCTTACGGCAACATCGGCTGACTATAGTGAATGTAGATGACGGTGCTGTACAGTGCACAAAAACGTCTCATTACCCATGTCTTCTAGTGTGAAGTAAGATATGGTTCAGCACAATGAGGTAGCAATGGACGTCAAAGCGTGTGACTGTGGAACACGCTGTGACATTTACATGTGCGCTTTTGTCTCCAATATATAGCTAATGCAAGAGGAAGATGCACCGTGGCATCCAGCAGAGCACCACAAACAACGTTACATGTCTTTCTATGAATGCAAAGTGTCTATTATGATGTTTGGAAGGTGAGACAATTGCAACAACATCCATCACGGAAAACAATACATGCAAGACTGCAAACGTTCACGCTGATGCCCTCATGATTCTATGTACGTTACATGTACCAGATCGCTGCGGAAGGTTGGTGCAAGTTATCCTGCTGTACGTGCGTGTTCCCTTCGGGGGTTGATAGTTAAATATTTGCTTAGCACATTGAGTGCATGAAGACAAATAATGTAGCAGGTTAGACTGTACAGTACATGATGGTCCACAACAACTAGCCTTGGCTCCCAACAAAAACTTGTATAAATAGAGGACGTAATACAAAGTCCATTACTTCTGGAGCCAGAGGCCCATGCTTGCAATACTAGACTGCAAATAGCAATTGAAGCCTATGGATCCATGCTAATAACATACTTTTTTATTTAATGCCTATGAAAAGTAGATTGCCGTCTTTTGCAACTTTGAATGCTACATGTCGTACGCGCAATCTAGGCGTAAGTATCTTTAGCCACAATATTGTGCTAAAATAACACAAGTTTTCGTCCCAGGGAATTCCAAGATGATGTTGCACATTCTTAGTTTCCGGATTCTCTTTTCTCCTCAATCCAATCACCTATTCACTTCTTTCCGGAACTTTCCACTATCCGGAATTCTATCTGACTCCGGTTCAACCCGGAATCTGGTTTCCACTTCCAAATCAAGATGGTTTCTTTCACCTCTGTTTCACCCTTAGAAGGTCCGCTTTGATCTTTCAAGGGGTAGGGACTTCACCACTCTGATTCTCACACTCACTAAACTTGACAAACACAAACACACACATACAAATATTCCAAGGAGTTGCATCAGGGAAAGAAGATCCGGATCCTCACAACTTCCTAGACACCCGATCCGGAAAGCAGGTCACTCGGGACTCAATCCACTCCTCACTACAACGACAGATCACAGGGTTTCAAAACCTATTGGGGGTGTTTTGTTAAATGCTAGACCTTTCCGAGGTTGGCAGACCTTCCCGGAGAGTGGCGACTTTCTCTGGGCGAGCGCTTACCTCCGCACAGGTTGACAGCCAGATTCACTTCCGCTACTCAGTTGATCAAATCACCGTCACGGCAATTTAAAGGCGCTGTGCACTTCCACTCAGTCAAGAATCTAACATTGTCTCAAATGTACCTTTCAAATAGAACCGACTATCCAAGATCCGGATTCCTCCTCACCCGTCTTCCCGCACACTCTAGTACAGTCATAAGCATTCAGACCAACACTTGAACACAAAGATGAAAATCCGGAAGCTCACATAGCACTTAGATTAAAAGAAAGGAATGGAATACAAGATGAAAATCTGCCAGGAGGGAATCCCAGCACAACCAGCTTGCCAGCCCTTAAAAACCCACAAAAAGTCAACACCTAAAAACCCAAAAAGCAACCCCGGGAATCTGGGCAGCCAATTAGAGAGCCCCCCGAGATACCCGAAAAATCCACTACCAGCTCGTCCTAAAAATAAATCCAGAACCAGGGTCCCAAGCGCGGAAAACCCGTTTCAGAACTAGAATTCAAATCCTAAACCAAAATCCAAACATCCTAACTAACTACTTCCTCCGCGACTTCTTCGAACTGCTGCCGCCTTGCGTCCCTCCTGTCGTCTTCGTGGGAGTGTTCCGGACACTTGCCCGGGTCTGGATTGGACGCCAGATCAGTGGAGTTGTGGTGACTTCCGTCTCTTCGTCATCGAATAAGACTAATTCCCTATCCGATTCCATCTCAATGGGTTGCCCCAATGAAGCTTCAACCAAAACCTCTTCACCCCCTTCCTCTGCTTGCTCGAATGCTTCTTCCATGTGGGTGAAGTCTTCCGGATTTGTCCTGGCCAAATTCTCTACCACAAGCATCCGGCTCGTGAGATCCGTCCGAACCGGAGAAACCAGGACCGTGGATCCTATGTTCCCCTTTGGTACCCTTGCCGTGCGTGGAGGGAATGTGACCAGAACCGTCTTCGCCGGAGTTTCCTGAACCACTGGAAAACTCGAACCCTTCTTGGCAACATTTGCGGTTAACCTCTCTCTCTGCTTCGTGACGGCCCTGCTTGACCTGCACACTGAGCCGTAACGTCCTTCAGCAAGGCTTGGAGCCCTGGATCCGATATGGGAATTCTTCCGGCGGGGACTGGTTTGGCCGGAGTCTTCCACAACTGCACACTTTGCACTTCCAGAAATTTGGTGAAGTCCATGACTGCCGGATCAAGAAAGCCCAACAGCTTCTTCATCTCCGCTAGTATGTTCTCCATCTTGATCTCATAATCCACCAGGATCTTGAGAATCATACTTCCGGTCACAACGACCTCTTGAACTAACTTATCGGTGAAGAGTTGGGCACGCGTGATTTGATCCGCGGGCTGTCCCACCAAATCTGTAAGTGTCCTCACTACCTGCATCGCATCCGACTCTCTCTTGGATGCGAACTGGAGGGCTTCATCCGCAATCTCCAAACGGGACTAGAATTGGATCTTCTCCTCTTCCAGTTTCCGGATCTGATCCTCTTTCTTATTGAGCAAGGTCGGATCTGGGCGCTTCCTGAGCTCCCCCAAAATCTTGTTCGGCTCTACCTTCATTTCGTCGGATATTATACATATGAAATCCGCCAATTCCTCATACCGTTTTCTCGTCTCTTGGAACCACTCTTCTCCGGAATCGAACAACTCGTTCCCTCCAAGGTTTGAGAAGGTCCGGCCCGGTTGCCCCGTTTCCGGAACCTGGTGTTTCCCCCTTGCATTTGGGTCGGTTGACCTCCGCCGCGAAGTTTTTTGCCCTCTCCGGCCTTGGCAGTGTCAGTTCCGGAACGGTTTCCTTGGCCTGCTTCTCCGGTTCCAAGGCCAGACCGTACTTGAGCATCTCCTCGGCAACCTTATAGTCCTTGATTTCCTGCTTGCTCACAATCCCGTTGTGGTAGTAAAGGTAGAAGAGGTAGATGCTGAGCGGGCTGAACTTGGCCCTCTGCACGCCGTCCGCCAGTTTCTGCACCACGACCTTCAATATCCTCCCCCAGTGTACCGGTCTGTCCTCCATCGCTTTGAAAATGGTGTTGCCCAATGTGATGGTGAGCCGGGTGGGCTTTTCCGGATACAGGATTGGAACTAGGAACTCCAGCACCTGTCTCTGCCTCACGTCAATGCAATCGTGGATTGCATACCCTTCCTTCGGATGGGGTAGATTCCGGAACTTCCCGTGAACGTACCCGTCATTCCTCAAGGCATATCCGGAACCTGCCTTTCGGAACGAGTAGACTTCCGTCCACATCTCCTCGGTCTATTTGGCCGACTTCCCTCGCTCCGTCAATTCAAACTGATTTGGAGCTCCGGCCACGACTTCGTGGATCATCGCCTCGTCCTTGAGATTCCAGGGTTTGCGCAACAACCCCGTGCATCTTATGCTGTCCAAATCCCCTTCCAAAAGAACCCGTGCTTTTGGGTCCGTCGGTATGACCGAATTGAGCCACCTGGCCGTAACTGTCGGTTTGCAAGATTCCTCCATCCACGCCGACTGAATCCCACTAACCTGGTGCAATCGGCACCTTCCTTTCCTTCTCTCCCTATCCAATCCTATCTCACCACTCTTTCACTCAGCTAATGCGCGCTCCAAACCTGCAAACACACACGCATCCTCAAGCAAAAAAAAGAGAGAGAAGAAATGGAGGAGAGCGGCTTAAATAGCCGACCAGGGATTGACACCCGTTGGGGCGGCCCATAAATGCGCCGCCTTTTTTCAACAGAACCCTAATTCCCGGACCGGAATCTAGGTCGTAGGTTTCCTAAATCTGGATCACCTTCCGGATTACGAATCCCGTTAAGATCCGTTCCTTACCCATTTTACAGTTTTAGCTAGTCCAGAACTTTCCCAGTTTCTTGGTTTGGCTAACTGTTCTGGGTTATTATGTTTATATTCGAAAATTTCGAAAAGCCTCACTAGTCTACTCCTAAACTAATCCGAAATTCCGGAGTTTGACATTATGTACTCTCACATGACCCCTTTTTCAAATGTGAGAGTCCCCGCGAACATCATTACTATCTACATTACTCTGATTCCGGATTCAAGTCGTTTTTCTTGACCATGGTATCAAACCCTACACCCTGAAGATCCTCCAGCTGTATGGACCCGTTTTTAAAAATTTGCTTGACTCTATAGGGCCCCATCCATCTGGTGTGTAGCTTACCTAGAAAGATTCGGTAGCGGCTGTCGTATAGAAGTACGAGTCCTTCCACCTTGATTCCGTGGTTCGCCGGAAGTTTCTTGTCGTGATCCGTCTTTCTTCTCTCCTGCACTTCCTTGGTGTAGTCTAAAGCTATGAGTCTAGCTTCCTCCAGATCTTCAATGGCTAAAAGGCGGATTTCTGGATCACTCGTTCGTACTGCGTTCCGAGTGCTCATGACCCGGTGCGTTTTGATGTCCAGTTCGATTCCGTGATCGGCTTCCTGTCCAAACACTAAGAAGAAAGGGCTTCTTCCGGTCGTGTTCTTGTCGGATGTGTTGTACGCGTGAACAGCTGATGGAAGCTTCAGATCCCAATCCGTCTTGTGTTCGGAAACCATCTTGTTCAGGGACTTCTCAATAATACCATTAGCCCGTTCCGTCAATCCGTTTGCCCTGGGGTTGTACGGAGTCGTCTTTCGGTGCTTGATGAAGTATTTGGAGGTTATATCATGGACCAAATCGTTGAGGAAATGTAATCCTTTGTCACTGACGAGTTCCAGTGGATGACCAAATCTCATCATGATTTCCGTAAACAAGAAAGAAGCAGCCGTCTTGGCGGAACAATTCCGGGTGGCACGTGCTTCTACCCATTTGGTAGCATAATCCGCGGCTAGGATGATGTACCTCCTCTTCCTAGCACTCACCGGAGCAATGGGGCCGATAAAGTCTATCCCCCATTTCTCAAATGGTGCAAGTGGGATGATAGGAGTTAGTGGCCAATGATTCCGGAAGGAAGGCGTTCCCGTCCGCTGACATTGGTCACAGCCCTCCACATACGCCTTGACATCGCATATCAAATACGGCCACCAGTACCTAGTTGAGCGAATCCTGTTGACTGTCGTGATGGCAGCAAAATGGCCTCTGGAAGGTCCGGAATGCAAAGCCCTCATAACTTTGTTCCGATCCTTAGTTTCCAAACATCTCCTAAGCCTATCGTCTGCTCCCATCTTGAACAGGATTCCCTTAATCAAGCAATAGGGAGCTACCTTTTGATGGAAGATCCCTTTCTCTTCCCGATTAAGACCTTCCGGATATCGCTGTTCCGTAAGGCAGTCAATGATATCCTGAAAGTCTGACTGGTGTTCTTCGTCGAGGTGGAACACCGATACTTCCTTATCATCTGGAAACTTGGCAGAAATGTCCTCTAAAGCTTCCTTTCCGCGATATCTTGATAAGAAATCCGCATTTGCATTGGTCTTTCCGGATTTGACCATCACTTCGTAGTTGAATTCCTGGAGCAATAATATCCACCTAGCAATCCGTCTGGAGAGGTCGGGCTTGTTAACCAGGTACTTTAATGAGTCATGATCCATGTGGAACACAATTTGATATCCAAGAAGATAGTGACGGAACTTCTTGCAAGCATATACTACAGCCAGAGCTTCCCGTTCCGTCATGGTATATTTCCTCTCAGCCAGACTCATCTGTCTGCTGGAATAGTAAATGGGACACTCCCGTTGGTCCTGATCGTATTGCCACAAAATAGCTCCTAGGCACCATCTGAAAGTGTCCAACGTGACATGGAAATCCTTGGTCCAATCCAGTGGGGACAAAATAGGGGCTTTGACCAAAGCCGTCTTCAGGCTTTCAAAAGCCTGTTGTCTTTCTGGATTCCAACTGAAATCCATGTCTTTCTTCAGCAATTCCGTCAGGGGGATCGCCTTCTGGGCATATCCCTCAATGAATCGCCTGTAATATCCCACACATCCGAGGAATCCTCGGATCTCTTGTACATAGGTTGGAGCTGTGAGGGCGAGCATGGCTCTCACTTTATCTGTATCTACCTCCAAACCTTTCTGGCTTACCACATGTCCTAGCAATATTCCGGAAAGCATTCCGAAGAAGCACTTTCCAAGATGTAACTTGAGATTCGTCTCCCGACACCACTGGAAAGTCTTTCGTAAATATTCCAGATGCGATGTCCGAGAGCTGAATACCGCAAAATCATCGATGAAGACCTCCAGAAAATGTCGTAGGAAATCTCGGAAGATGTCCATCATTAATCTCTGGAATGTGCCCGGAGCGTTGCATAATCCGAACGGCATCCGGGTGAACGCAAAGGTTCCCCATTTTGTCGTGAATGTCGTCTTCAGCTGGTCCATCAACCGGATGAAGACTTGGTTGTATCCGGAGAAGCCATCCAGGAAACTATAACATTTGTTTTTGGAAACATGGTCAAGAATGATATTCGGAAAGGGCAAGGGAAAGTAGTCTTCCTGGTTGCCGTATTCAACTTTCGGAAATCTTGACAAACCCGGATCTTGATCTTTCCATCGGGTCCCTTCTTCTTAGAAACCACGACGATGGGAGAGACCCATTCCGAGTTATGAACTGGGTAGATAAATCCAGCTTCCAAGAGGGCATCAATCTCTTCTTTCACCATCAAGGAATATCTCGGATTTAGCCGGTATTGACGTTGTCGGACCGGAACCACTCCTTCCACCAGGTCAATCCGGTGCTCTTCCAACTCAGCCGGAATTCCGCTCAAGTCAAAAGCCACCCATGCAAACACATCAAGGTATTCCTTCAGTAATTTCCTGTACCCCTCCCTTTCCAACAGTAACATGGAGTTACTCATGAAGAATGACTTTCCGGATGCAAGTTCCACCTTCTCGTAGTCGGAGGGACTTACAATTGTCTTTATTCGCTCCGGTTCCGTCTCTTCCGCTTCTTCTTTGAAATCACCCCAGGAAGCCTCCTGATCTGGTTTACTGAAATTGACAACCAAAATCTTCCTTTCGATGATCTGTTGTCGTATCCAATCAAAAGAGAGTGGAATATCCACCTCTCCCAGTGATTGGTCCTCTGATTGGATCTCAAGGATCACGAGTTTGGATTCTTTTGTTGCCATCTCCAACATAGGTTCCGGAAATTCAAAATCCGTTTCTGTCACCGATGTAAAGTAGCTAGGTACGGAGTCGGAATCTTCCGGATCCAACCAATCCGTGGTGTATCCGTCCGACTCACTCGTTTCTCCCATGTAGTCCTCATGTTTCCAGGGGATTCGAACACTCGGTTTCCCGACTACAAACCCCTTGGTTCCCCAATCCACCAGGGTCCTCGCCGTGTACAGCCAAGGTCTCCCAAGTTGCATTGGAAAGGGTCTTCCCTTGGTTACCCGGATCACCACGTAGTTGAGGAGGTAGGTCTCCTTCCCAATCCGGGTTGGAATCTTCGATAGTCTTCCAACCGGATACACTTGCGATTGATCCGCCATTCTCAGTACTTGATCCGTTGCTTGGAAAGATGTATATCCCAGGTCAAATGTCGTATCTTCCAACATCAAGTTGACTCCAGATCCGCCATCCACGGGAACTCTAGGCACGATGCATCCGCCTACTTCCACTTCCAGTTCCGGCGCCCCGTAGTCTTCCGTTTGTAAGAAATTCACAGCTACCAATGGTAACTTCAATTTTTTCCTCCTCTTCTTCGTCCAAGCGTCCCGGATCAACTTCTGATAGTTCACGTTGTCATGCAGGAGTTGCCCAATAGTGACATTCGCCTGCTGACCCTTGATATCTCGGACGATATCGTATTTGTCCACCTTAAGCTCCGGATTGATGACAATCGGAACTTTATCAAAAGTGATGACCCGGCGAGCAGATTCCGGAACTCTCGAAGATCCATCCAAGCTTTCCTGCATCTGCTTGCTGATGTCAATGGAGATCCGATTACGGTCCACCCCTTTTTCTAACTCTACTATGGGGTGAATGGGTTCACTTCTTTTGGAGTGATCGGAATCACTAAAATCCGGACTCGGATTTCTATTAGATCTATTTCTATGTTTCCTAATTCTACTTTCAGTTTCTTGGTTCTTGGTGGAACTTCTGGTTCCTACTCTATGAACAAATCCCTCTTTGCTTTCCAAAAGTTCCACCCTTGATTATCAACTTTTCGGATTTTCAATTCCATCAACGGAACCATAATTGAGTCCGGATCGATCTCTGGGCGAAACTTCGACCTGTTTGTAGAGAGTTCTAGCTACTTGAGGTTTAGGACAATCACCAACGTCATGTCCGTATTGCCCACAATTTTGACAAGGTAGACGCAATGGTGCACCCTGCCCTAATCCCCCATGTGGACAATTGTTTGCATAATGATGGGGGCTACCACACAAGAAACAGCATTCGGGTAGAAACCTCGATGCAGGAAAATTACCTTGGCTGGGCCCGGCTGCATACGGATTTGTAGGTGCCCGGGTTAGTTGCTGAGGTACCCTTCCTCTTCCGTATCCGGCCTGGATCTGAAATACAGGATTGACTTGCTCCTCATACTCGTCCGTTTCCGGAAGAGTATAATATACTCCTTCCTCGTCCACAAACACTAGAAGAAAACTGTAATTTTGGTGACATCAAAAGAAACATGGAATGCGTCACCTGGGCTGTCACCGGTGCTGTCGGCAAGAATCCGTTTTTTTGGGTGACGTGAAAACATGCTAAATTTTTTTGGAATGTCACCAAAAACATGACAAATTTTGCGTGACGTCACTGGAAATCAAGGGCTCCAAAGTGCTGTCAAAGTGCCATGTGGAGGGGTCGAAGGTACCAACTCACTTTTTTTTTGGGCAGGTTCTGCCCTTTTTGATAATTTTCGGGCCTACCCCTTTCTGCCCAGGGCAGTGACATGGACCCCTCAAAATTTTGACGTGGCAGATGAAAAAATCTGACTTGGCATGTCCACGTCAGATGCCACGTGGGTCGGGTTCTGAAAATTTCAAATGACACATTATGTTTTCAGTGATGTCGTCAACAACAACGATATGTTCTGGACGACATCATCAGTAACGTCATGTTGTCATGCAGGAGTGCTTCTGGAAGGTCGATGAAGACAGGCTGTGTGTATTGAACGACATTGTTACATTTTAGACGATATCCACAGTGACATGTTATTGAACGTAGCTTTCAATATTCCAAAAACCATGAACGTTGCCCACGACATTGAAAGCGACATGAAACATGACATGTTCTGGAGCGGAGCTCCTGGTTTTGTTGAGTTCGTGAACGTGGACCACGACATTGGATCCGACATGAAGAATAGCGACTGGAAGGAAATATAATGTTGGAGCCAGTGTCGTGACTGACATGGGTACAAAGCATGTAGTGTAGTGCTGGCAACAAAGAAGTCATACGTTCACCTATCCATGAAGTGTGTTTACGTTTCACCAATTCGTGTAAGAACAAGAGATATGCAAATACATACATCTCAGTTCGACTCTATGTTAGGAGTTGAACATGCAATTTTTGCCTTTGTATGAACATTTAGTTCTATTACATATACGCAAATTCCAAATGAATGTGCACAAGAATGACTTAACCAGTACCAACATGAAATTCAATGGAGACATTTTTCATTGAAACTACCTTGATATGAAAACATACATGTCATATGTCCTAAAAGAGGTAATACAAAGAGGCATGCCTTAGATAAAGTGCACTAGAATAGCACGAAGTTCGTCAAGTGCCTTTCCTTTTAAACTCGCCTCAAGTGCTGTCGAAGTCGACATTGTGGAAGTAGTGGGTGAAGATCAGATAGTAACGACTCCCTGCCTCCCCCCATTTTACTCCTGCCCTTGCCACAGTCCCTTGCTTTCAAGCATGACATACAGACACGCTTGCATGAATAGCACAACAAACACGTCTGTTCTCCTGGATGTCGCTCGCAATAGCATGATGTCATTAGAGACATGGAAGGCAACATCAGTACAGAAGGAAATCACTTTTTTGGAGCTGGTGACCTCCTCCCATTGGATGCCTGCATTAGTCCACCGCCGTGTAAAGCATGAGTAAAAATTTGATTAATGGCATGTTTCATGCACCCAATAAAGGCAAGAAGTCTTTGTTTCCAATCGCTTGCACGAATACCACATGCAGCAACGGATGGCTAAGTAGTCAATGGAGTCAAAGACATTGGCACTCACCTTAGAGGCAGCATAGACAGGTTTTGTAACATTGGATGCCTTTGCTGCTGCTTTTGTCACGTTTGTCTTTGGTGGTGGCTTCACCACCTTCTCGGTATTTGGGGAAGTTGTCTTCGTCCCCCGACAAGGTCTGCTCAAAGAATCAACAGGTGCTTCAGCGTCCTTCTGCAAAACAAAAACAAAAACAATGTTGTCACAGATTCCATGACACAGAACGCTCCTGAGCTTGTCAACTGTGACATGAGAAACAACATCACGCATGACATGGATGTTGTCTTCTGACGTCTTCAGCATTATCTTAGACAACAATGAGTCAGCATGATGGAAATTGCAGGTTTTAGAAAGAGTGGGTAAACACAATGAAAGGAACGGCCACACTTCAGCACATGTATTACCTGCTGGGGGTTAGAGTTCTGGCCTTCAGAGGCATCACCTTCAATCGTGGGCGAAATTGCACTAACAACGGGCAATTTGTATGCATCGTCCTGTTCTTCTTCAACTTCTTCCTGGACGCTGGGCACAGCGTCTGCAGACTTTGTGGCCTCCACTAGCACTCCTTCTGAGTGGATGTCTGCCGCATGATCAATCTCCATAGTTTCTTCGGCTGCATCTGCAACATCTCCCTCTACAGGGATTGCGTCAGTGACGACGTCGCCTATGATCGAGGGTGCAATGTGAGCTGCAGGGGTGGATGCGGTCACCATTGCCATGGGAAATTTGTTCTGCAACGTCAGCACCGCTGGCGGTCCTTTCGACATTGGCGCTCCTAGTCCCACAACTTCAGCAGATGAAGAAGGCTCCATTCGATCCTGCAATGATTCAGGACCACTACCTTTTCTGCCATGAAGGGCCTCCTTCAGCATGTCCTTAATTTCCGCCTGCGAGGATTCAAGGCGGCCTATGGACATTTCGACCTCCGTCATGCGTGTACGCAAGTCTTCAACCTCAAAAACGTAATTTGAACGGCCTTTCTTCTTCTCCTCACTAATTCTCTTCAGCCCCTCAGCCACTTCTGCATCAATTTCCGGGTCAAACGGAGGTCAACCTTTCAACATGGCCTACATTACCACATTTAAGTTAGTAATATACAACCAAGAAAAAGAATGCCACTAGCAACCTTTATAAAGGTACATAGAAATTGCCCACAGCATATTCATCATGCTTGGGCACATTCAACGAAAGAAGAAGACGAAAGAAGCGAACTGCCTTTCAGCACATATGAGTTCAGCTCACTTGTCGTCAAAGACGTGAGAAAGCACATGTGACATCTTGGACGACGTCTTCTAAAGCACAAGACGTCTTAGACGATGTCTTCCATGACCTTAGAAAATAATGGGACAACAGAATTACACATTCAAGGGAAGCAACAGAAGGCAGTGGCTAGATTGCCAGAGAGGTTTTCGGGCACTCACCAAGCGGGACACCACCTGCCTCTCTATGGCTCTCAATTGCGTTGATCCCGTTCCTTTACTCTTTGAGATTGCACGCATGTGTGCTGACTTTGCCTTTGCCTCTTCGGTAGTCCGATAAGCTTTAAGCCCCTTCCAGTATGTTTCATTGTAATCCGCCGGCTTCGGTTCGTCATTGTCAATCATTTTTGACAACTTATGGCGCAGTGTGATGAGTGACTTTGTAATGATGGGACCCATATAACGTTCACTCACGCGCGTAGAGTGGCCACAAGTCTCCCAATCTGCAAAATGGTGTTAAACTCTCACTGTTGTACGGAATTCACCTTAAGACTATTGTTTGCATTCCCTTGAAAAGGACAGACACAGACATAGCACGCTCACTAGAAAGGAAGAGACATCAGGGGAGAAAAACAAACGTTCGCTTCTCTTTAACAATGTCCTCCTCATTATTACGTTACATTGATGTCATGATTGACGTCACATACAACATCCACTACAACGTCCGCAACAACAAGACAAGCGTCCCAGGCAACATCATCATCCATGAATAGAAAACATGTGCGCAACAAGTATGGAACATTCTACTGAGAATGAAAGGCATGGAGGGAAAACCTGTGTACAATCTCTTGAAGAGGGCCTTCCTCATATGCTGGTCCTGTCCTTCCCAACCCTTCGTAGGGTCTACGAACTTCGCATACTTGACCACATCCTTTGTCAACGCATCTTGCATTAGTCCATGCAGCTCCCCATTTGCATCTAGCTCGATGGGTTTCTTCATATTGTTGGCGGTGTTTACTTGCTTCTTGCTCTCAGTATGCACCGCTTCAATAGCAGCATCTGTGTCACCACCTGAGTCTTCCCCGGTAGAGTGTGTCTTATACCCTCTACTGCAATTAACCGTTTCTCAAATGTTAGTAATCACTTCAATTTTGAGAGAATGCTACATTTATTGTCAAGTCCATGTTCACGTCATATTAACTTTTACATTTAAGTTCTGGGCACTTGCAAAACAAATATTCTCTCTCTCTCACATTCAGTTCAGAATAGAGAGGACATTCCAAGAAGTTAATGTTCACAATAAATAGTGCACTGCGGGGCTCCGAAGAACGTCGTCTTCGACATCCAATCGAACATGTCATACATTTACAATGACGTCGTCTTTGACACTGATCCAAACAGGACACACGTTGGAAGCTTCCTTGTTGGATACGGGTATTGTAATCCACAAATTGTATGGACAGGACCGCCCACACAAACATCTATTTCACTAAGACCAAAGCAAAGCTAAAATACCCTAAGACCTGCACATCTGTTGCTGGATATGTGTGTCAGTACATGAATGAAGACTGGACGACGTCCTAGCTAGCCTAAACCGCAACAGAAGACTTCGATGAGGTTTCACATCATGTCTCCTGAAACGAGACGTTGGGACGTATCACGCTCAAGGACTTCTTGGGCAACACCAAAGGAACACATGATCAACCAAAAATTTGCAAAAAAAAAAGGGGGGCAAACATTTACCTACACGAGTGCCACCTCAGGCGCAGATCAAAACTACAATACTCTAAGACCTGCACATCTGTTGCTGGATATGCGTATCAGTACATGAAAGACGAGGTGAAGACGTCACTGTTGACATCGACCACAAAAGAGGAGTTCGATCACGTTCCACATGATTTTGCCTGGAACGGGACGTTGGGACGTCGGGGCGTAACACAGTTTCAAGGACATCATCGGCAACACCAGAGGAATACATGATCAGCAAAAAAATTGCGGGAAAAAAAAGGGGTCAAACACTTACCTACACGACTAATCCCTCACGAGCAGACCAAATCTAAAGTACCCTAAGACCTGCACATCTGTAACTAGCTATGTTTGTCAGTACATGAAAGAAGACGTGAAGACGTCACTATCTACATCGGCCACAAACGTGCTCCACTTTGATCACGTTACACATGATGTCGTCTGCAATGTGAAGTCGGACGTAACACGCTTTCCAGAACGTCATCGGCAACACCAGAGGAACACATGATTTGCCAAAAATTTCCGAAAACACAGAGGGGTCGAACACTTACCTCCACGACTGTTCCCTCAAGGCGCCGCTATCGTCCTCTTCTTCCGCTGGGTCTTCCGCAAGGTCTTCCCGATCCTTGTCTCCTTCGTCCTCGCTCACCTCCACAACTACCGTCTTCTTCTTCGACAGGTTCAGTCTTGGCATTGCTGCGCCTCGAAACTGAACTACGAACTGAGCGTCCTGCACACATCACGTTCCCCCCCTCCCCGATCACCTATAGGAATTACCGTGTAACTTTGCAATTGGAAATTCGTACCAAATTCTGAGCGAAATACACATTAACCATGAAAGAACTTTGTTGGTGATCAGAATTTCAAGGCTACGGACTGCCTTCGCCAGGCGCACACTACCACGAGGCTACAACAACAGAATTGACAACTTCTACAATTGAAATTGGCGCGATTACAAGTTCCAAGGTCAGACAGCGATTTGGACGCCGTGAGGCAAGGTTCCCTCATCGCTTGTAAAGTCGACGACACGGAGAGACATGGAGAAACAAGGAGAAATGCGACCAAAAACGCAGTGCCGGAGAGGGAGAACGGCGGCTGGTCATTCATGACGGAGTAGGTGCGGCCTATACCCGCGGCACCTATCCCCCTATACTCGTGGACAGGGCCTTCGACGGTGTGCCGCTTCGGCGGCAGACCCCTGCTCCCTGCTCTGATTTGAAGTTGGAAATGCACTCCCTCCCCACCGATTCTGAAGTCTGCGCAACATGTCTCCCCGCTGCGCCTCAAAAATTGAAGCCAGTAATTCTAAACAAACTCTACCTGATCCTGATCGGAAGGGTTGATGTAGGACTTCGGAGCAGCAATAATTGGCGTCCCCGCCTTGATTTCTGCAGCAGCCTCCGGCCGTGTCACGGGATCTCCCTCCTCGGACTCTGCTTGCTTTTTCTTCATCGCACTCTTGGGAGGGGAGTGCCGTGAAGCAGTAGGCGTAAGATTCTGCAGAACCCCAGCTGCTTCTTCTTCAGCCGCATTCACTTCCGTGGCTTTTCTCATCAACTCTGCAAAACAAACAATCCTAGTATGATTTGGTGAAGCGCAAGTGGATGCCATTTTGCTCAGCAAACTAGTGGAAGCACTGATAAAGAACAGGTGTGTAGGAATTTCTGTTCATGAACCCTAACCTTGCAGCTCTCCTGTAATGGGAAGCACTGTTGCTGCACTCATTCTCGGAAGACACGTGGTTGTTTCCAATGATTCTAGTACGGGTGCACGTTTGATCTGACATTGTGGGAGACGTTGCCATAAACACAAATATGTCGCTAAGAATGTCACATTCGCGTATTAGTCTGATGCAATTTGTGCAGTAATTTAACAAAGGAAAGGGAGATCAACGTCGAGAACAACATGAAGACATAAGTGCTAACGTTTACACACACGTATAGGCAATACGGTAATATCGAAACGAATTCCTAACATAGTCACACCCTCCGAATTGCTAAGCAAACATTTGCAGTACAGAAGCAGCAGGTTAGGTTTCGGGTTCTTCCGGGGAGGTCTTTGGTGCGATTACTTCTTCACGGAGTCTAGGCAGCTATTCCAATTATTGATTGCACATTATGACAGACCGCTATTCTTGAAGACATTCAATTTGACGTCGTCAGTGATAGAAGTTACGTCTTCGGGGTTGTCGTCAATGACGTCTCCGAAGACGTCACTACTGACGTATCCGCGTAAATTGGACTAGTACGCAGTATCCTCGTAGAGCAGAAAGGTGACACAAATTTCTGTGATAACATTGCCTCCGGAAAATGCTAACGGAATGTTGAATTGGGATGCCAGTGCCCCATAATGGTCAAATCCTAAACATTCTCATTCACTTTGTGTATAGCCTCGCTTAACAAAAAATCATCGTGGCTTCTAACAAGTTTTAGGTTGACGGGATTCAAAGTGCAGGGTTGTGGACTTCCCTCAAAGTTCCGTTTATGCTTCCGTGATGTGAGCATGGCAATGTGCACGAATCCCTCATCTGCAGGACGTGGAACCACGATTTGTTTCACGGAGGATGGACGCACACTACGCCACGTACCGATGGCTGATTTAATTTTGCACATTGAGCTCCGAGTGGCAACTGAGAAGAACATGTGGTCATATAGATGTCCGTGTCGGAATTGCAAAGGTGGACATCGGAGAACCATACGCGTGATACGACAGCACCATTCTCAGGCGAGCAAGGATCCATTTTTTCATAAATCTTTACTGGGTGGTGATCCACTAGATGGATATCCAGCAGGAGGAATTTGGGTTGAAGATGTCGCTTATGATGACAACGTCATTGCCAATGTTCCCCCAGACATTTACGCTAACACTGTTGATGTGTTTGGAGAAGAAGCAAATGCGGAAGCCCCAACTCAAGGAACTCAGCCTCCTCTCGATGAGTACCATGAAGTGCAGCGACAAGTGATGGAGGCGTTTGATAGAGTGGATGCATTGCATGAAGAGGCAAACGACTGCAAAGGGGGAGGTGACAATGATGATGTTGAAGATGACACTGTGGACGGCATGGACAATTTGTATATGGAAGCCTCCACACCCCTGTATCGTGGTTTGAAAACAAGCATTGTGTCGGCAACAGTCATCATCCTTAACATGTGCATCGTGTTCCGTGTGAGCAATAAATTCAGCGATGAGCTCTTCCGCTTTTTATCCTCGGACTTACCTTTGGAGGGTAACAAATTGCCAGCAAACCATTATGAGCCACGGAAGACCATTAGGCGATTGGGGTTGACCTATAACAATATCCACGCTTATCCATGTGGTTGCATTCTTTACGAAGAGGAGCATGCAACATTGCAACGTTGCCCCAAGTGTAATACAGCACGATGGATGGATGGCACAGATAAAATTCCAAGGAAGGTCATCCGGCATTTTCCCCTCATTCCGCGATTGAAACGCATGTGGAGGTCGCCGGAGATAGCGCGCATGTTGACCGGTTACACGAAGCATGACAGCACTGACGACATCATGCGCTCCGCGGTCGACAGTCCAGCATGGAAATACGTTGACAATGACGTCTCATTCAACAATTTTGGAGGTGAAGTCCACAACATGCGCCTTGCATTGGCACTGGACGGTGTGAACCCCTTCAAGTTGAATAACACAAATTGGTCTACATGGCCTGTGTTGATCTTGATATACAACTTCAAGCCGTGGTTCGTCATGAAGAAGTTCTTCATTTCATTATGCATTCTCATCTCCGGCAAGCACTCTTCGAGTTCCAGTGCACTTGACATCTTCATACGTCCGCTACTGAAGGAGTTGAAGGAATTGTGGCATGGTGTTCGTGCCCTAGACTTCTCGCAGCCGGAGGATAGTCGGTCTTTTCACTTGCGTGCTATATTGATGTGGACTATATCAGATTTTCCAGCATACGGGTTGATATCTAGTCTATGTTGCAAGGGGTACAAAGGATGTCCGCCTTGCGGGCCTGACACTGATGCAAGAATGGCCAAGACTGAAGATGTTCTTTCAAACAGACGAGTAAGGGGGTCCAAAATTGTGTATGGTGGCATACGCCGGTACTTGCCACGACAACACCCATATCAAAGAAACACTTGATTCAATGGACAAGCTGAACAACGCGGCATGCCACGACTTCAAATAGGACAAGATATAGTCCGCTATGCGGCCTAGCGCCAATCATATTTAGACCTTGGTGGCAAGGAAAATGGACCTAACGATCCAGTGCATGTGACGGGCGTGAAAAGGCTTTGCGCTTTGTTCGAATTGGAGTATTGGGAGGTATGAATTACCGTACCCTCAATAATGTAAGGTACCATGGCACAGCAACGTCACCAAAGACGTTGTAGCCAATGCGCTTGTCGTACGGAATGAATGTCTCAGATAGCAGACCTCATGTTATCATGTATGTCGTCAGATGTGTCACACTGAAGGCAATGACTATGTTTTTGACTGTCATCATGTCTCATTGAAGTAAAATGGGCCAGTAAGGACAAAATACTGTCCAAAATGAATTGTTGGATTGTGCTAATGTCATAGCGGCTTGTATGACAGTATTCCTAATATTCTGGCATTCTTGGTTCTGCAGCATTTGCTGGAAAGGCATATCTTGGACACAATGTATTGCGAGAAGAATTTGTGCGAGAATATAGTGAAGACTTTGTGGGGCATGAATGACAGTCCAGGAAGTCGAATTGATGCACAAGAATTGGGCATTCGTGAAGAAATATGGCTTCAAGAACCACGCCAGCAACAAGAGGAATACTACATGCCTTCAGCACCTTATGTGTTCAAGCCCCATGAACGAAAGGAGTTTGTTTCTATAATTTCCAATATTCGCACCCCGACAAACTACGTGGGAAGCATTCACAAGCGCCTTGAAGATGGGAAGCTGCAATATATGAAAACTCACGACTACCATGTCCTCATGCAGCATGTATGTAACATTCTTGCTTTTTCCATGCATTATATGTCGTGGGAATCATTGCTTCAGACATTGTAAATGACGTCTACATGATCCTTTGTGCGTGACGGGATGGCAGGGCATGCTTCCATTGATGTGAACATGAATGTCATTGAAAACAATAGGGAAGCATGTCAGTGTCTTTAGCGACAAAGATTATGACATGCTAGTCAATTACTTTTATGTCATGTTCAGAGTACTTGAAGCACTACAAGAAATGGATGTGTCATTGGAATTTCATGGTCCCGCGTCTTTGTAGTGAACAGTCTCCCTCATGGAACCTTTGTATTGGAATATTGTTGGCAGATCCTACCTATGGCCATACGGAACTTATTGGATGAGAACGTGCGCATAGCCATCATCAAAATGAGCAGAGTTTTTCAGAGAATATGTGCTAAAGAAGTCCGGCAGAGTGACCAGAATGAGATGATGCGCGATGTCATTATGGCCACTTGCGTGCTGGAGAAGGAATTTCCACCCACATTCTTGAACATCATGTCACATCTTCCCGTGCACTTGGTACAACAATTATTTCTGTGTGGCCCAGTGCATTGTCGTTGGATGTATCTGATAGAGCGCTACATGAAAACTTTGAAGGATTATATTTGAACTTATGCACATCCAGAGGGTAGCATTGCAGAGGGCTATTGAATGGATGATGCACTCGGATTTTGTACGGAGTACATGCACTAGTATAGCAGGACAGTGCACTGGATATGGGACTCGAATGAAGACGCTACAATGACAGACGAGATTCTTCAATTAAACTCCAAGCAAAAGCGGAAGATGTTGGATGAATTCAGGAACCTTCTTCACGCCTTTGTACTGGACAATGCCGCGTGCCTTGACGCTTGGCGAAAGTGAGTTCCTATATCCTCTTCAGACTGTGCATTTCTATATTGAAGTGAACTTTGTCCTTGACTTTGTAGATTCTTTGATAGAGTTTTCCTAACTTGCAAACCTAATTCTATGAGGGGCAAGTGGTAGGTGACTGGCCAGTGGTCAGCTGCATCCTTGTACATTTTCATATATGTCTATAACAGTGGACATTGGACAGAACATCATCTTTGACATCATGCATTGCGTCATTGTAGACAGAGGTCACTGCACTGGCAAGCTCTGTTAGTATGTTGACAATGGTTCATTTCAATGTACTTACATTATGAAGTGAAGCCTACTCTAACAGTACAAACATGGATCATGTGCAAGGAGTATACAACAGCACGTTGTAGACGTTGGGAGGAAAGAGAGGCATTTCAGCGAAGTGTTCGCCGACGCCATCCAAACATGCCTGTGCAATACCCGACAGACCTCTATGATTTGCCGCCTTTCGCCTTGTGGTTCACTGCACAGGTGATGACACTACAAGCTGCAGGCTAAAGTTTGGACGATGATGTTGTACAATACAGCCAACCCCTGGAGCAATTTGCTACATCCCAGCGTCAAATGTATGCCTTTGGCATGCATCTTCGCATTCGTAGTGCTGAAAGTGGACTTGTCACACGCGACTCTGCTGTGGTAGCCTCATTCACTCGGCAGCTTCAATGGGGGCTTTGCAATGGGCAACCCATAGAGCAAACACATGACTACGTGGAATATATAGAAGAAATCTTGGAGGTCGACTATCGCAACCATTGCACAACCGTGCTAGTGTGCAATTGGATTAGAGGGAGCAATGATGGTTGCTTTCTTCATGTCCAGCGAGATCGCTATGGCTTTACAATTGCAAATTTCAACCATATGGATGGCAAGGTGCATGCGGACTCTTTTGCATTTCCAATGCACATTCAACAGGTGTTTTTTTCGGATGATCCTCAGAAGGCAGGCTGGAAGGTCATATGCCGTACAGATGTGCGGGGTAGACGTGGACAACTTGAAGACAATGAGACCATCCCTTCTATGATTCAAGTGGGAAATGATGAGGACTTCACAGGGCTCCAACCTGTTGCTTTGGAGTCAGAGCCAGCGAAAGAAGTGTCAACAGAAGGTGGTATGTTCATTAGACCAGCAGCAGAGGCTCTAAGGCAACAACAGGTACAAAGAACATAGGGGGACTGCCCTTGCCGTTTACACCGCGGACTACGCTTATAGACAGTTGTGTTCAAATTGACGTCAGCATCGTTGGATTGCATGTCTCAGTAAACCAACTGCAGAAGTCACAGCACATGTAATTGAAGATGTCTGCAATGACGTCATTACTGACAGGCGTACAGCATGCATTAAGTGTCTTGTACGTGAATGTTGTTTTCTAAGATAACCCCGTCTGGTAATGTGAAGAGCACAAATGTCCAAGGAAACGGACTAGAAGATGATGTAAACATCTACACAACATTGGGTCATAACATAACTTGCACCAATTTAAAGTTTTATTGCGTGGAAGTCAAGGAATGATTTGTTTAATCCGATTGTGAAGAAGAAGAGCCCACTTTCAGAAACAGGGCCCCTCCCAGGTGGCCTACAAATTAATTTGAATGACATTGTTTTTGGAAAATGCAATGCAGTGTTTCATCATTTTTTGTGCATGAAATTCCTTCATTTTATTTGTCAGCCCCGCTGTAGTATTCACTTTCTTATTTTAAAGAAAATTGGTGCATACATGGCACTACCATTTGAATGATCTTATATTGGGCTTCCCTAAATTGCATAGTCAAGAAGAAAGGCCCAGTTCAAAGAATAAAGGCCCCTGGCGGTGGCCCACAGACTATTTTGAATGAAATACTTTTGGAAAAATGCCTTGCATGCTTTAAGAATTTGTCGTGAATGAACTGGTTCCTTGTATTTAGCAAACCCCTGGTACTGTTCCCTTCCTTTTTATAGAAGATTATGGCTGGCAGTGGTCACTCCTACTTGAGTGGTCAAAATAAAAAAATAAAACAATTTATTTGCCTAAAAGAAGGGCCTATTTTTATAATAGAGGACCCTTGACGGTGGCTGACCAGTGAATTAAAATTAATTATTTCAACAACAATATGCCTTGCATTATTTCTTATTTTGTTGTGCACAAAATGGAAACATTTGATGTTCCAAACACCCTGTATGTTTTATAATTATTTTTTGAATTACTGAAGCTTTTAAGTAGAAATGCCGTGCACTATTTCATAATTTGTTTTGCATGGAATGAAATTCTCAAATTTTTCGGGCCTCATATACTGTTCCCGTATATTTTGTGTGTGCATGGAGGGCAATAGGCGCTCGCATTGGAATTGTCTAATTTTGTGGACCCAAAATAAAGCATTGTTAATGCAAAGACCCTACTTTCATGAGAGTGGGCCAAACGTGGGGGTCCAAACACTAATTAGAATGAAATTGTTGTGGCAAAATGCCTGCCTCAGTTCTAAAATTTGTTGTGCATCTCTATTTTTTTTCTTTTGGGAGGCTTCCATTAATGTTCTCTTTGTTTTTATTTAAAACAATGCTAGGCAGTAGGCACTCCAATTTGAATGGTCTAATTTTGGAGGCCAGAACAATGGACTGTCAAGAAGAAGGGTCCATCAACATTCTTGAAAAAAGGGCCTTCGAAGGTACGTGATCCAACAAGTATTGTCAATGAAATTGTTATGGGAAAATGCCTTGTAGTATTTCCTAATTTGTTGTGCACGGAATGGAATCATTTGATTTTAGAGGCCCCTGACCCTTCATTATTTTTGTTAATTATGGTGGGCATCCAACGCATCCGTTGGAATGTTTTCATTTAATGCATGGAAAAAAATGGGAAGTAAAAAAGAAGGCCTACTTTGATGAAAGCGGGCCCACCTTCGATGGTACGTGATTCAACAAGTACTGTCAATGAAGTTATTATGGGAAAATGCCTTGCAGTATTTCCTAATTTGTTGTGCACGGAATGGAATCATTTGACTTTGTAGGCCCCTGACATTTTTTTTTATTTTTTAAATATGGTGAGCATTCAACGCACCCATTGGAATGTTTTCATTTAATGCATAACAAAAAAAGGAGAGTAAAAAAAAAAGGTCTCTTGTGATAAAAGTGGGCAACCTTTGATGGTACGTGATCCAACAAGTACTATCAATGAAATTGTTATGGGAAAATGCCTTGCAGCATTTCCTAATTTGTTGTGCACGGATTGGAATCATTTTGTTTTCTACGCCCTTGACACTTTCTTTAGTTTCTTAATTATGGTGGGCATCCAACGCACCCATTGGAATGTTTTCATTTAATGCATGGAAAAAAATGGGTAGTAAAAAAGAAGGGCCCACTTTGATAAAAGCGGGCCCACCTTTAATGGTACGTGATCTAACAAGTATTGTCAATGAAATTGTTATGGGAAAATGCCTTGCAGTAATTCCTAATTTCTTGTGCATGGAATGGAATCATTTGACTTTGTAGGCCCCGGACACTTTATTTTTTTTATAAATTATTGTGGGCATCCAACGCATCCATTGGAATGTTTTCATTTAATGCATAACAAAAAAAGGAGAGTAAAAAAGAAAGGTCTCTTGTGATAAAAGTGGGCAACCTTTGATGGTACGTGATCCAACAAGTACTCTCAATGAAATTGTTATGGGAAAATGCCTTGCAGTATTTCCTACTTTGTTGTGCACGGAATGGAATCATTTGACTTTGTAGGCCCCTTGACACTTTCTTTTTTTTATTAATTATGGTGGGTATCCAACGCACCCATTGGAATGTTTTCATTTAATGCATGGAAAAAAATGGGTAGTAAAAAAGAAGGGTCCACTTTGATAAAAGCGGGAATACCTTCGATAATACGTGATCCAATAAGTACTGTCAATGAAATTGTTATGGGAAAATGCCTTGCAGTATTTCCTAATTTCTGGTGAACGGAATGGAATCATTTGATTTTGTAGGCCCCTGACACTTTTTCTTTTCTTTCATTATGGTGGGCATCCAACGCACTTATTGGAATGTTTTCATTTAATGCATGGAAAAAAATGGGTAGTAAAAAAGTAGGGTCTACTGTGATAAAAGCGGGCCCACCTTTGATGGTACCTGATCCAACAAGTACTGTCAATGAAATTGTTATGGGAAAATGCCTTGCAGCATTTCCTAATTTGTTGTGCACGGATTGGAATCATTTGATTTTCTACACCCTTGACACTTTCTTTAATTTCTTAATTATGGTGGGCATCCAACGCACCCATTGGAATGTTTTCGTTTAATGCATGGAAAAAAATGGGTAGTAAAAAAGAAGGGCCCACTTTGATGAAAGCGGGCCCACCTTTGATGGTACGTGATTCAACAAGTACTGTCAATGAAATTGTTATAAGAAAATGCCTTGCAGTATTTCCTACTTTGTTGTGTAGGGCATGGAATCATTTGACTTTGTAGGCCCCTGACACTTTTTTTTTTTTTATTATTTATGGTGGGCATCCAATGCACTCATTGGAATGTTTTCATATAATGCATGGAAAAAAATGGGTAGTAAAAAAGAAGGGTCTACTGTGATAAAAGCGGGCCCATCGTTGATGGTACGTGATCTAACAAGTACTGTCAATGAAATTCTTATGGGAAAATCCCTTGTAGTATTTCCTAATCTGTTGTGCATGGAATGGAATCATTTGACTTTGTAGGCCCCTGATATTTTTTTTTTTTTTTTAATTATGGTGGGCATCCAACGCACACATTGGAATATTTTCATGTAATGCATGGAAAAAAATGGGTAGTAAAAAAGAAGGGTCCACTTTGATAAAAGCGGGCCAACCTTCAATGGTATGTGATCCAACAAGTACTGTCAATGAAATTGTTATGGGAAAATGCCTTGCAGTGTTTCCTAATTTGTTGTGTACGGCATGGAATCATTTGACTTTGTAGGCCCCTGACACTTTTTTTAATTTTTTTATAATTATGGTGGGTATCCAATGCACCCATTGGAATGTTTTCATTTAATGCATGGAAAAAAATGGGTAGTAAAAAAGAAGGATCTACTGTGATAAAAGCGGGCCCACCTTTGATGGTACGTGATCCAACAAGTACTGTCAATGAAATTGTTATGGGAAAATCCCTTGCAGTATTTCCTAATTTGTTGTGCACGGAATGGAATCATTTGATTTTAGAGGCCCCTGACCCTTCATTATTTTTGTTAATTATGGTGGGCATCCAACGCATCCGTTGGAATGATTTCATGTAATGCATGGAAAAAAATGGGAAGTAAAAAAGAAGGGCCTACTTTGATGAAAGCAGGCCCACCTTCGATGGTACGTGATTCAACAAGTACTGTCAATGAAATTGTTATGGGAAAATGCCTTGCAGTATTTCCTAATTTGTTGTGCACGGAATGGAATCATTTGATTTTGTAGGCCCTTGACACTTTTTCTTTTCTTTTATTATGGTGGGCATCCAACGCACCCATTGGAATGTTTTCATTTAATGCATGGAAAAAAATGGGTAGTAAAAAAGTAGGGTCTACTGTGGTAAAAGCGGGCCCACCTTTGATGGTACCTGATCCAACAAGTACTGTCAATGAAGTTATTATGGGAAAATGCCTTGCAGTATTTCCTAATTTGTTGTGCACGGAATGGAATCATTTGACTTTGTAGGCCCCTGACATTTTTTTTTCTTTTTTAAATATGGTGGGCATTCAACGCACCCATTAGAATGTTTTCATTTAATGCATAACAAAAAAAGGAGAGTAAAAAAGAAAGGTCTCTTGTGATAAAAGTGGGCAACCTTTGATGGTATGTGATCCAACAAGTACTGTCAATGAAATTGTTATGGGAAAATGTCTTGCAGCATTTCCTAATTTGTTGTGCACGGATTGGAATCATTTTGTTTTCTACGCCCCTGACACTTTCTTTAATTTCTTAATTATGGTGGGCATCCAACGCACCCATTGGAATGTTTTCATTTAATGCATGGAAAAAAATGGGTAGTAAAAAAGAAGGGCCCACTTTGATAAAAGCGGGCCCACCTTTAATGGTACGTGATCTCACAAGTACTGTCAATGAAATTGTTATGGGAAAATGCCTTGCAATAATTCCTAATTTCTTGTGCATGGAATGGAATCATTTGACTTTGTAGGCCCCGGACACTTTATTTTTTTTATAAATTATCGTGGGCATCCAACGCACCCATTGGAATGTTTTCATTTAATGCATGGAAAAAAATGGGTAGTAAAAAAGAAGGGTCCACTTTGATAAAAGTGGGAATACCTTCGCTAATACGTGATCCAATAAGTACTGTCAATGAAATTGTTATGGGAAAATGCCTTGCAGTACTTCCTAATTTGTTGTGCACGGAATGGAATCATTTGACTTTATAGGCCCCTGTCACTTCTTTTTTTTATTAATTATGGTGGGCATCCAACGCACCCATTGGAATGTTTTCATTTAATGCATGGAAAAAAATGGGTAGTAAAAAAGAAGGGCTTACTTTGATAAAAGCGGTGCCACCTTTGATGGTACGTGGTCCAACAAGTACTGCCAATGAAATTGTTATGGGAAAATGCCTTGCAGTATTTCCTAATTTGTTGTGCATAGAATGGCATCATTTGACTTTGTAGGCCCCTAACAATTGTTTTTTTTTATTTTATTATGGTGGGCATCCATGCACCCATTGGAATGTCTTCATTTAATGCGTGAAAAAATGGGTAGTACAAAAGAAGGGTCTACTGTGATCAAAGCGGGCCCACCTTTGATGGTACGTGATCCAACAAGTATTGTCAATGAAATTGTTATGGGAAAATGCCTTGCAGTATTTCCTAATTTGTTGTGCACGGAATGGAATCATTTGACTTTGTAGGCCCTTGACACTTTTTTTAATTTTTTTTATAATTATGGTGGGCATCCAACGCACCAATTCGAATGCTTTCATCTAGTGCATGGAAAAAAATGGATAGTAAAAAAGAAGGGCCCTCTTTGATAAAAGCGGGCCCACCTTTGATGGTACGTGATCCAATAAGTACTGTCAATGAAATTGCTATGGGAAAATGCCTTGCAGTATTTCCAAATTTGTTGTGCACGGAATGGAAGCATTTGACTTTGTAGGCCCCTGACATTCTTTTCTTTTTTTAATTATGGTGGGCATTCAACGCACCCATGGAATGTTTTCATTTAATGCATGGAAAAAAATGGGTAGTAAAAAAGTAGGGTCTACTGTGGTAAAAGCGGGCCCACCTTTGATGGTACCTGATCCAACAAGTACTGTCAATGAAGTTATTATGGGAAAATGCCTTGCAGTATTTCCAAATTTGTTGTGCACGGAATGGAATCATTTGACTCTGTAGGCCCTTGACACTTCTTTTTTTTTTTCATTATGGTGGGCATCCAATGCACCCATTGGAATGTTTTCATGTAATGCATGGAAAAAAATGGATAGTAAAATAGAAGGGCCCACTTTGATAAAAGTGGGCCCACCTTTGATGATACGTGATCCAACAAGTACTGTCAATGAAATTGTTATGGGAAAATCCCTTGCAGTATTTCCTACTTTGTTGTGTAGGGCATGGAATCATTTGACTTTGTAGGCCCCTGATATTTTTTTTTTTTTTTTAATTATGGTGGGCATCCAACGCACCCATTGGAATGTTTTCATTTAATGCATGGAAAAAAATGGGTAGTACAAAAGAAGGGTCTACTGAGATAAAAGCGGGCCCGCCGTTGATGGTCCGTGATCTAACAAGTACTGTCAATGAAATTGTTATGGGAAAATCCCTTGTAGTATATCCTAGTGTGTTGTGTGTGGAACGGAATCATTTGACTTTGTAGGCCCCTGATATTTCTTTTTTTTTTTTTAATTATCGCGGGCATCCTACGCATACATTGGAATGTTTTCATTTAATGCATGGAAAAAAATGGGTAGTACAAAAGAAGGGTCCACTTTGATAAAAGCGGGCCCACCTTCAATGGTATGTGATCCAACAAGTACTGTCAATGAAATTGTTATGGGAAAATGCCTTGCAGTGTTTCCTAATTTGTTGTGCATGGAATGGAATCATTTGACTTTGTAGGCCCCTGACACTTTTTTTAATTTTTTTTATAATTATGGTGGGCATCCAACGCACCCATTGGAATGTTTTCATTTAATGCATGGAAAAAGATGGGTAGTAAAAAAGAAGGGTCCACTTTGAAGGAAGCGGGCCTACCTTCGATGGTACGTGATCCAACAAGTACTGTCAATGAAATTGTTATGGGAAAATGCCTTGCAATATTTCCTAATTTGTTGTGCATGGAATGGAATCATTTGACTTTGTAGGCCCCCGACACTTTCTTTTTTTTTCTTAATTATGGTGGGCATCCAACGCACCCATTGGAATGTTTTCATTTAATGCATGCGGAAAAATGGGTAGTAGAAAAGTAGGTCCCTCTTTGATAAAAGCGGGCCCACCTTTGATGGTACGTGATCCAACAAGTACTGTCAATGAAACTGTTATGGAAAAATGTTTTGTAGTATTTCCTAATTTGTTGTGCATGGAATGGAATCATTTGACTTTGTAGGCCCTTGACACTTTTTTCTTTTTTTTCTTTTTATGGTGGGCATCCAACGCATCTATTGGAATGTTTTCATTTAATGCATGCAAAAAAATGGGTAGTAGAAAAGAAGGGTCTACTGTGATAAAAGCGGGCCCACCTTTGATGGTACGTGATCTAACAAGTACTGTCAATGAAATTGTTATGGGAAAATGCCTTGCAGTATTTCCTAATTTGTTGTGCATGGAATGGAATCATTTGATTTTGTAGGCCCCTGACATTTCTTTTTTTTTAAAAATTATGGTAAGCTTCCGACGCACGCATTGGAATGTTTTCATTTAGTGCATGGAAAAAAATGGGTAGTAAAAAAAAAGGGTCTACTGTGATAAAAGCGGGCCCACCTTTGATGGTACGTGATCCAGCAAGTACTGTCAATGAAATTGTTATGGGAAAATGCCTTGAAGTATTTCCGAATATTTTGTGCACGGAATGGAATCATTTGACTTTGTAGGCCCCTGACACTTTTTTTAATTTTTTTTATAATTATGGTGGGCATCCAACGCACCCATTGGAATGTTTTCATCTAATGTATGGAAAAAAATGGATAGTAAAAAAGAAGGGTGCACTTTGATGAAAGCGGGCCTACCTTTCATGGTACGTGATCCAGCAAGTACTATCAATGAAATTGTTATGGGAAAATGCCTTGCAGTATTTCCTAATTTGTTGTGCACGGAATGGAATCATTTGTGATCTGTAGGCCCCTAACATTATTTTTTTTTATTAATTATGGTGAGCATCCAACACACCCATTGGAATGTTTTCATGTAATGCATGGAAAAAAATGGGTAGTAAAAAAAAAGGGTCCCCTTTGATAAAAGGGGGCCCACCTTTGATGGTACGTGATCCAACAAGTACTGTCAATGAAATTGTTATGGGAAAATGCCTTGCAGTGTTTCCTAATTTGTTGTGCACGGCATGGAATCATTTGTCTTTGTAGGCCCTTGACACTTTTTTTAATTTTTTTTATAATTATGGTGGGCATCCAGCGCATTCATTGGAATGCTTTCATTTAATGAATGAAAAAAAATGGGTAGTAAAAAAGAAGCGCCCTCTCTGGTAGAAGCGGGCCCACCTTTGATGGTACGTGATCCAGCAAGTACTGTCAATGAAATTGTTATGGGAAAATGCCTTGCAGTATTTCCTAATTTGTTGTGCACGGCATGGAATCATTTGACTTTGTAGGCCCCTGACACTTTTTTTAATTTTTTTTATAATTATGGTGGGCATCCAACGCACCCATTGGAATGTTTTCATCTAATGCATGGAAAAAAATGGATAGTAAAAAAGAAGGGTGCACTTTGATGAAAGCGGGCCTACCTTTCATGGTACGTGATCCATCAAGTACTATCAATGAAATTGTTATGGGAAAATGCCTTGCAGTATTTCCTAATTTGTTGTGCACGGAATGGAATCATTTGTGATCTGTAGGCCCCTGACATTATTTTTTTTTTATTAATTATGGTGAGCATCCAACACACCCATTGGAATGTTTTCATGTAATGCATGGAAAAAAATGGGTAGTAAAAAAGAAGGGCCCTCTTTGATAAAAGCGGGCCCACCTTTGATGGTACGTGATCCAACAAGTACTGTCAATGAAATTGTTATGGGAAAATGCCTTGCAGTATTTCCTAATTTGTTGTGCACGGAATGGAATCATTTGACTTTGTAGGCCCCTTACCCTTTTTTTAGTTTTTTTATTATGGTTGGCATCCAACGCACCCATTGGAATGTTTTCATATAATGCATGGAAAGAAATGGGTAGTAGAAAAGAAGGGCCCACTTTCATATACGAGAGTAGTAGATGGGGATCCACAAACTAATTTGAATGAATTTGTTGTGGTAGAATGCCCTCCACTGTTTTATAATTTGGTATGTCTAAAATCTTATCATTTTATTCTGCAGGCCCACGTTAGTGTTCCCTCTCTGTTTTTTTCTTTTAAATGGTTGGCAATAGGCGCTCCCGTATTAACGGTTTAATTTTTGATATTTTTAGAAATGATTTATAAAGAAGAAGGGTCCACCTCAATGAAAGAAGGCCCTTGGTGGTGTCCCACAAACTTTTTTCACTAAAATTATTGTGCCAAAATGCCTTGCAGTGTTTCATAATTAGTTCTCCTTGGAATCCAGTTATTTTATTTAGGAGGTCTAAGGTAGCGCTCCTTTTCTATCTTTCGAAATAGTGGAGATGAATAGACACTCCCAGGTGAATGGTGTAATTTTTAGGACCCCCAAGACTAGATTGTGAAATACGAAAGGGCCCAGTTTGATCAAAATGTTATGATGTCTGTATTTCTTCTTTGTCCTATTTTATTATTGTGTCAATCCCTCCTTGAGAGTTACGATAATAAAAATATTTTTATTGCAATTATAGACTATTTGTTTTTGGATTTTAAAAAGCACAAGAGCAAATTAGAAATTTGACTGCCAGAACTCTCATTTACCCCAATTTTTTTAGCCTTAAGGAAGCACTTGCCCCTTTTTCCTTCTAGGTAGCACCCTCCTTTAGTACGAAGTCACTGCCCGCAGTGGCCCAGAATGATGCAGCTGACGTGGAAAATGGTGTTGTTGGTGACGTTGGAAAAAATTGATTTATTCTGTTGTTTAGGACGTTGCGGAAGACATGTGACGCTGCGTGCGACATTCACTTGTTCTGTTCTGGGCAGCCCCTTCCTTTTCATCTTTGACTGCCCGCATTGACCCTGTTGACGTGGAAAACTTGTGTTGTCGGTGACGTGAAGAAATTTTTTGTTTTTGTTGTCTTTGACGTGCCGCAAGACATGTGGCATTCTGCGCAACATTCACTTGTTTCCTTCTGGGCAGCCCCCTTCTTTTCATCTTGGACTGCCCACAGTGGCCCTCAATGAAGTTGCTGACGTGGAAAAATTGTGTTGTCGGTGACGTCCAGAAGAAAACGTGTTCTGTTGTCTAGGAGGTTGCGGAAGACATGTAACATTTCTAGTGACATTCACTTGTTTTCAAAATTTTGTGGCCTTGTTTTCCGCGACATCACCTCAATCATGGTCCTCGGCACACGTTCTTTTGGATGTCCCAGAAGAC
The DNA here is from genome assembly GCA_963969595.1 of Neckera pumila. Taxonomy (NCBI): domain Eukaryota; kingdom Viridiplantae; phylum Streptophyta; class Bryopsida; order Hypnales; family Neckeraceae; genus Neckera; species Neckera pumila. The sequence continues at coordinate 8,766,873 of OZ018418.1, forward strand.
AATCTCATGTTTTTTTTGACGTCACGCGTTTTTCTGAAAACATGACCAAAATGCAGGTTTCTTCTAGTGAAAATGGACCTGCCTTGGTGGTCCTTGGTTACATTCATTGGCATAATGGCCGGGTCTTCCGCATCTTGCACACCAGACGTTGGTTTGGGTGGTTGGAACAATCCGTCTCGGCTTCTAGTTGTTGGCCAAATTGACTTTGATCGCTTCCAGTGACTCCTGGATATTCTTCATGAATTTCTTGGATGCATCATCATCTTCCACCTTCACCTTTACCAAGCTCCGACTACCTCGATCCTCTCTTCCTTGTGAATGTCGTCTGCTGCTGGAGACTTCTGGTTCCGTATCGGAGCTAGAGGACTTGGTCTGGGAGGATTTTGTTCCGGAATCCGAGGTCAAAGGTTCCGACTCCGAAAACTTCCGTCTCCTTCTCTCCTTCTTCTCGTACTTCTTACTTTGTCCTCGGTCCATCTTGGCACTCTTCTTGATGGATCTCCGCAGCGACTGAGCCGAATTTTCATAGTTCTAGGCCGACTCCATAGCCTCCCATAATGTGGTGGGACGGGATTGCCGGATCTGGAATGCCATCTCCTCCAGAAATCCTGCCACATACCATTCCACTTGTATATTGGCGGCTACATCCGTGGTGAGTTTCTTGATTAGATCCTTCACCCTCTGTCCATACTTCCGGACGGACTCCTCAGGGCGCATGGTAACTTTACTTAGCCTTCCGAGGGCTCGGGCTTCTCCTCCAACCTCACTGATGTCCGGAGAAAGAGTTCCTTCAGTTGATCCCAATTATTCCGGATAGCTTCCGGAACATCTTGGTACCATTTCAAGGTCTCGCTCTTCAGCAAACCTTGAAAGCTATGTTGCTTGGATCCTTGATCCTCCTGGTTGGCTACTGAAGTGGCCTCAAACTCTCCCATCCAGTCATCTATATCCTTACTTCCATCTCCCTTGAACTTATTGTACCGGGGACGGGTTCTAGAATTCATGACTTCTACTTCGTCTTCCGTCTGTTCTTCCTCTGAAGAAGTTGGATCAAGCTGCCTCTCTGGCTCTATTCTCTCTTCTTCCGGTTGCTCTCTAACTTCCGGACTTTGTGATCGTTCTAGTCCGCCTTCCGGCACGATGCATAAAACGGGTACAACCACTATTTCGTCGTCTAACTCGGGAGCAAGAATTCCATGGACCACGGCTCGTCTGGGACCTTCTTCAGCTCGAGCTGGTCGTTGTCCACCCGGATTCCGACTTGACGACCTACTCATGAGGCGACAGTTGGTAGTTTCTCTCAAACTCTCTCCTCTTAACGCGCAAGGACCCCTTTCCTCACACTTCCGTCTGAATTGAACCTTCCGTCCTGGAATTCCGGAACTAGTTCTACTCTTCTGACTCCTATCGGACTCAACCTAGAATATGCTACACGCGATCGGAATCCCCGGTAGCGGCGCCAAAAGTGTCGTACGGGCAATCTAGGCGTAAGTATCTTTAGCCACAATATTGTGCTAAAATGACACGAATTATCGTCCCAGGGAATTCCAAGATGATGTTGCACATTCTTAGTTTTTGGATTCTCTTTTTTCCTCAATCCAGTCACCTATTCACTTCTTTCCGGAACTTTCCACTATCCGGAATTCTATCCGAATCCGGTTCAACCCGGAATCCGGTTTCCACTTCCAAATCAAGATGGTTTCTTTCACCTTTGTTTCACCCTCAGAGGGCCCGCTTTGATCTTTCGAGGGGTAGGGACTTCACCACTCTGGTTCTCACACTCACTAAACTTGACAAACACAAACAGTTAACCTCTCCCTCCTTCGTGACGGCCCCGCCTGACCTACATACTGAGCCGTAAGGTCCTTCAGTAAGGCTTAGAGCCCTGGATCCGATATGGGAGTTCTTCCGGTGGGGACTGGTTTGGCCGGAGTCTTCCATAGCTGCGCACTTTGCACTTCCGGAAATTTGGTGAAGTCCATGACTGCTGGATCAAGAAAGTCCAACAGCTTCCTCATCTCCGCCAGTATGTTTTCCATCTTGATCTCATAATCCACCAGGATCTTGAGAATCATACTTCCAGTCACAACGACCTCTTGAACTAACTTATCAATGACAAGCCGGGCACGCATGATTTGATCCGCGGGCTGTCCCACCAAATCTGTAAGTGTCCTCACTACCTACATCGCATCCGACTCTCTCTTGGATGCGAACTGGAGGGCTTCATCCGTAATCCCCAAACGGGACTAGAGTTGGATCTTCTCCTCCTCCAGTTTCCGTATCTGATCCTCCTTCTTACTGAGCAAGGTCGGATCCGGGCGCTTCCTGAGCTCCCCCAAAATCTCGTTCGGCTCTACCTTCATTTCGTTGGATATCATGCATATGAAATCCGCCAATTCCTCGTCTCTTGGAACTAGTCTTCTCCGGAATCAAACAACTCGTTCCCTCCAAGGTCTGAGAAGGTCTGGCCCGGTTCCCCCGTTTTTGGAACCAGTTGTTTCTCCCTTGCATTTGGGTTGGTCGACTTCTGCCGCAAAGTTTTCGCCCTCTCCGGCCTTGGCGGTGTCAGTTCCGAAACGGTTTCCTCGGCCTGCTTCTCCGGTTCCGGGGCCAGACCGTACTTGAGCATCTCCTTGGCCACCTTGTAGTCCTTGATTTCTTGCTCACTCACGATCCCGTTGTGGTAGTAGAGGTGGAAGAGGTAGGTGCTGAGCGGGCTGGACTTGGCCCTTTGCACGTCGTCTGCCAGTTTCTGCACCACGGCCTTCAATATCCTCCCCCAGTGTACCGGTCTGTCCTCCATCGCTCCAAAAATGGTGTTGCCCAACGTGCTGGTGAGCCGGGTGGGCTTTTTCGGATACAGGATCGGAACCAGGAACTCCAGCACCTACCTCTGCCTCACATCAATGCAATCGTGGATCGCATACCCTTCCTTCGGATGGGGTAGATTCCGGAACTTCCCGTGAACGTACCCGTCATTCCTCAAGGCATATCCGGAACCTGCCTTCCGGAACAAGTAGACTTCCGTCCACATCTCCTCGGTCTACTTGGCCGACTTTCCTTGCTCCGTCAATTCGAATTGATTCGGAGCTCTGGCCACGACTTCGTGGATCATCGCCTCGTCCTTGAGATTCCAGGGTTTGCGCAACAACCCCGCGCATCCCATGCTGTCCAAATCCCCTTCCAAAAGCACCTGCGCTTTTGGGTCCGTCGGTATGACCGGATTGAGCCACCTGGCCGTAACTGTCGGTTTGCAGATTCCTCCATCCATACCGACCAAATCCCACTAACCCGATGCAATCGGCACCTTCCTTTCCTTCTCTCCCTATCCGATCCTATCTCACCACTCTTTCACTCAACTAATGCGCGCTCCAAACCTGCAAACACACACGCATCCTCAAGCGGAAGAAAGAGAGAGAAGAAATGGAGGAGAGCGGCTTAAGTAGCCGGCCAGTGACCGACACCCGTTGGGGCGGCCCATAAATGCGCCGCCTTTTTCCAACAGAACCCTAATTCCCGGACCGGAACCTAGGTTGTAGGTTTCCTGAATCCGGATCACCTTCCGGATTACAGATCCCGTTAAGATCCGTTCCTTACCCATTTTACAGTTTTAGCTAGTCCGGAACTTTCTTAGTTTCTTAGTTTGGCTAACTGTTCCGGGTTACTACGTTTATATTCGAAAATTTCAAAAAACCTCACTAGTCTACTCCTAAACTAATCCGGAATTCCGGAGTTTGACATTACGTACTCTCACACTACAGCCATCACCGCTTGTCTCTTGTCAGCAACGTCCATGGATACAAATGGATATCCTACGTGACAAAGGTGTGCATTAGAGCATGCCTTTCTAAACATTGACTGAATGCTTACAACTAATGCTTGCATGACGTTGACATCAAAGTGTGAACTCAACTCTTCCATTCATTTCTTCCTTCCAAACTCTCTTCTCTTTGCGGGAAGAAAATGGTCTGGAGCGCTTGGCTTTGACAACTTCCAACTACTTCCCTTTGTGCTTTTATTGGAAGGTACAAACTTGGTCGTTTTTGCATTGGCTTGAGTCCTCACAATATGGTTGAACCTCGTGGCAGCAGCCAGGGATGCAAGACCTGGAACCTGCAAGAGTCATGACATGCCCCCTTTGCTTTGTCAGGAGATGGAAAGGTGTTCTAAAAAACGTACATGTGACATGCCTATGCATACAGAGACGCTAGCAATGACACACAACCACTGTGCACTCCCAAAAAATCGACGCATGCTTCATATGGGTGCCTGTAGGGGCGCGGAACGGTGTCCAGAAGCAAGATTGTGCCTGTCTTAGGCATCAATGCCTTGGTTGCTTAGTAGGTTATATGGATCATGTTCTTCTTGAATGGGAGTGACGGCATTTTGCATAGTCTCCTGCGTCCCATCCTGCTCAGCATTCTCTGCATCGTCGTCGTGAACCTTGCCAGGAGCGCCTTCTTTTCCTACCAAAAGGACACCATCTACAATGTCAGATGCGGCGATCTTGTCCGTGATGGCGTCCCCATTGTCGTGCTTGTCCGGGACGACGTCAGACAGAGAGTCCCATGCCAGACATACATCCGCAAAAGCAACCTTGCAGGCATCCTCAGCGGCGTCTCCTTCAATTTCACCGTCCTCTGAAAGTCCTTCATTGACGTCGTCATCCTTCAGTACAGGATGCGGGATGTCCTTGTCCCCCTTTGCAGGCAAGACATCATCTGACTCCGTCTTCTTTGCCCCTAGAGACATCATCAGTTTACGAAGTAGGGGCTCCATTTTGCTCAGTCGCCCACCAATGTCAGAGATGGTGCTTTGCATCTCCGTGCATACAGCTTCAAGGTCATCCTTTAGGTCCAAAGGGAACCTCCATTCCTTTGCTTGCTGACACTGGTACTCTCTCTCTGTAGCTTTGTGAACCTCACCTGGATATGGTATGCAATGGAGGTTCAAGGTCTGCGCACGCGTACAAACACTCGGCATGTCAACTGAGAGACTAATGGACCCAGGAAGACAAAGCACATGTAATGGCGCCTGATGTTCCATAAAACGCCGCACATTTCCTTTTGGACGTCTGAGAGGACGTCACGCACCTTCTAGGATGACGCACAGAACGCATGGGTGTTATTTGGAGTCATCAATGCACAATAGTCTAAAAAATCTCACCAATTCTCCAATCATCTCCTTCTCAATGCTCTTCATCTGACATGCCTTGGATCCTTTGCCCTTGGAAATAGCTTGCATGTGCTGGGACTTATCTTGGGCTTGTTGGGAAGACCTTCTTGCCACCAACATGTTCCACACTTCAAGGTCCACTTTTGCGGGTCTGGCTTGAGCTGCATCAATGAGTTTGCAAATGTTGTGGCGGATGTTGATGAGTTGTTTTGTGGTGTACTAGGGGAACCACTGAGGATTGATGTCTGCACAATTCCCTCTCACATCGGTTATGTTCCACTCTACACAAACAAGAAACAAGCAAAGTAGTTCATGAGCACATCGTCAACATTGAAATTTTATATGCTTAAATGACAAACAGGCCTCCAATTACTACCTTTGTAGGAGATATCTGTGCCTACTGGACCTCGATGACAGACTAGACAATGGGATTTACTACAAAACATCATGCTCGGGATTGAAACGTTCTTTACAGCATTGTCTTGTCCGCAAGAAGAATCACACGTCTAAGAGTTCAAAGTCACGTATTCTGCAGCATGTACAGGTGCCGTTCAAGGCATGGAAGACAAAGGTATCTTCAGTGAACCAACCTCGCGCGATTGCTTGCCCTGGAAAATCGATTGCACTCAAGGGATAGCCCGAGAGGGCAATTACATTGGATGAATTGCATGTTACATTACAAGAGACACGCTTTGCAAAACATTGGAGAAAAAGACAGCCACATGTTAGAAGAAACAGGAGGACACTATCAAGAACATCCTGTTGTCCAGACATAGATAAGATAAGTGAACTGTCTTTTGCTAAATGTGAAGTTCATTTTTAAAATTCACTTGTTACAGAGCATTACCTGCGTTCAGACGATCAAAGAATCGATTCTTCTCGTGCAATGGCTGGTCAGCCCACCCAAAGCAAGGCTTCATCTACCTATCAAGAAGCTTCACATCCTCTACCAGTTATGGAGCCTGCTTTTTGTAAGGCTTACTCTACCCATCAACAAGAACGCGTTGTCTCAAAACCTTCCCCTTCTCCTTTCCCTTGTGATCTCTTTCGTCACATGTGTAGGCGGGGTGGGCGCAGCATCCAGAATTATAGTGTCCTCATCTTCATCATCAGAGTTGTTGTTGCTGAATTCAAAGCCATAGCTGCACGTGTCAAACAACAACATGTCACGTGCGGTGCTACATTCAACAGAAGATGTCTCTACGGATGTCACAAATAACGCTACGGTGGACGGTTTCTAGGTGTGCCGTTACGTCTACAAGATCAATACATGTCTAGGACAGTGTTCCAATAATCATTTTAAAAAAACATAAAAAATGTGACGCGCCATGACTCACCTTTGCTGCTCCGACTCCGAGGAGTCCCCACTCATGGGCTCCTCCTCTTCCTCTTCCTTTGGTTCTTCCTTTGGTGTCCTCTCACGCCGTTTAGGGTGACTGATTTGACTTCTTTTCGATGGAGGGCTCCTTGCAATAGCTTTGCCCTTCTCTTTTGCCCTATTGTGCCTATAGACATCATCGTTTTGTTGCTTTGAATGTTACTCAATGGATTGTCGGGTCCTGCTAGTTATTCCCCCATGCATGTGCATCTTCATTGCTACCACTATGTCGTTGAGTTCCAACGCGTGCTTCAGCGGCAACTTCTTCCGATTTGGTGCCATTCTTGGTTGCGGGGTAGTCCACAAAACAAAGTCCTCACCAGGTACTTGGGACTGAGCATCAAAGAAAAGGCTATGGTTTGTTAAAATTGTGAGCCACAGTAACACGTCCGAAGGTTTGGATGGCAGACAGGTCATAGTTCATGGAAGGGCAATTACACATATACAATACAGATGAAGATAACAACTAAAGATGGCCATGACTGATGAGATGTTTGTGCAAACACCGTGACGCCTTTCATAACGTAGAGACGTCTGGGAGATCATCTGACCGCACACATGGACGTCCACATTCACTTCCAGATGTCTTTGGAAATACAAGTGTGTTTCCTTCGGCAACGTTAAGGAATCCAAATGTACCCAATCTATACAAGTGGTTTGTACCTCTGATTGCAAGTTTTGAATCAAACAAGCCTCTATGGTGCGTACAAGTTCAACCACTACAAGAAAATCTAAGCAATATGACTATCAGATTGGATAGACGCTTTGAAGGTATGAAGAAATCAAACCAAGGTTCATTATCCAGTCCTAGTGCCGCAAAAGAAAAGGAATAATCTACTAATTATTGACAAAGTCGTCTAGAATATGAAAATAAACGTTCCCGAATCCCTCGGCAGCACCAGCAGTGATACTAAACAGCGTCTACACAGAACGTAGAATGCTTTTACAAATGTCTCTTCTAGCCACCTAACATCTATGAGAACACAGCGTCAACCCAAAGAACGGAAACTCATCCACATTATTGCAAAATTGGATTGCATAGTTAGCTTCATTTCATAAAGCAAACGTGTCCCAGTTGAATTGCAACGTCTCCCTACCGATACGGAGGTGGCTGCAACGCCATGTTCATAAGAACACAACAACCTCCGACAAGGTACCGTTTGCCATGAACATTACAGCGGTTTTACAGGGTTGACAACGAACAAATGTGACAACTACCTACATATTTGTATGCGGTTTGACACACCAAGCAGACAAACAAACATGATCTCACTGATATGCCGTCTACTAATTTGAAAACACGCAAATGGAAATGCATCATGCCCTCACTGATGTCTACTAAAGCACGTCCATGCCACAGAAAACACCACGACAAGCGACAGAGGGTTTGGCTCCAAATTCATTTCAGGGCGACACCACAGTTGGACAGCCTCAGGCGCATGACTTATGGAATGCAACAACGGGAACACATGATTAGCTGAACAGAGACATATAAAGAAGAACCCAATACAATGCCAGTCCACAAAGCTTTCCTACCAGTAGCGCCTGCAACAACAACTCTTGACGGAGGTCAAAACTCACCTGATCAGAGGGAAGCATGTACAGAATGACTGCACCCAAGAAGTAAAGACAGCAAGTAGTTGTTGCAACCAAAATTTTTGTTTTTTTCTTGCTTACCTAGAAGTTGGAACGGAAACTAGTAATTAGAATCTGTATCCTACTAAGAGGCAAGAGAAGACTGGAGATAATCAAAGCTAATGCAGTAAGGGGTCAACTGGATCCGATCCGATCCGAGTATTTGTACTTAGGAGCGGAATAATATCCGGAACTCATATAGGATCGGATTAGGGTTGAGCCGGATTGCTGAGGACCGGACCGGAAGGGGTCATGATGACCAGTCGCGGTCCTGGCACTATATAAAGGCTGGTCTTCCCAGTTTCACTCCTTTACTTCCCTTGATTTTTGGAGCTGACATTGAGCACTTTTCCGCCTACTTCTGCGCCAGAGCCATTGTGTGTGTAACTTAAGTATGAGAGTGAAGAGTGTGCGTTAGCGGTTGAGATTGCATGTGTGCTGCAGGATTAGATTTCCGTGCCTGCAAAGTTTGTGTTTTTCGGTTGAGATCGGATGAGAGAAAGTGAGGAACGGGATGTGTGGCTAGGAGAGGGTGAGGTAGCATCGTAAAGGATCCAGCTAGTCAAGTCTATGTCCATGCCCAGCTTCACAAGAGTAGACCGGGAATGCCCAGTTCCTCCTCAGTCGAGGTTAAGCTCCAAAAGGTGGTTCCGATCATCCCCTCCGAGGAGGGAGAGAAGACCTAGCTCACAAAGGACCTCAACGCAATGGGTTGCTTAGGGTTGATGGATAAACCTTGGGGATTTAGAAAGGAACAAATGGTGAGAGAGATATTGAGAAAATTGTCAAATCAGTTCAACAACACCATCCGAGGGTGTTCGACCCACTGGACGGAAGAGAGATGGAGAGAAGTCTACAACTTCTGGTCAGGTGGTTTAGGGATGGCAAGCCAAAAGGATGAATTCCACCACGGAAAGTTTTGGGGAGCAGTGAACCCAAAGGACGGCTACGCGCTTGAGGATTGCAAAGACGACCGACACCGCAACCTTCTCCAGTTCTTGGTTTTGATCCTCCACCCAGAGAAGCCAACGAGGGTAATGATAACCCTCGGCAACACAATATTTGGATCCCTGAGCGGGGACCAGAAAGTGGACTAGGCTCGGATCTTTTCCGATCTGGTGTCCTAGCTCGTTACTAGAGTTGGAAAGAGTAGGGCCACTCCCCCGTGTCCCTACCTCTACCAGCGCAACGAACTCCTCGCTGAATCAAAAAAGAAGGTATGGAAGACTCAGGAAACTCTCTTGAAGTACAGAGAGTCAGATACGGATGACAAACCCGAGGACGGATCCAGATCTGATCCAAAGACAGAAGAAGAGGATGGGGAGGAGCTCAATAGGCAGAGCAAACGACAGAAGACGACGCCTCCTTGCGGAAGAGGAACCCCTCCTGTCGACAAGTCTACTCCGGACAAGGGACCAAAAGTAGAGAAGATGGAATTTGAGGAAACGGATCTGGATGATTCGTTCAATCAGTTCATTTCCATTCTTTGCAATATACAAGCAAATTGGGAGATCAAGAGGAGGACCCTCTCCAAGATCAAAAAGCTAGTGGATGCACCTATCGACAGCAAGCTACCAGAGAAGGCAGTGGTATGCATCACCAATCCGGCCAAACACAAGAAGCAAGAAGCAGAGATTCGCCGACTTCAGGAGGAGGTCAACATGTTGAAGGCAAAGATGTTCGCCTTCAAGGAAGACAAGGCCTCCATTTGAGAGATGGCGGAAGTGACACGGGAGGTAGCGGAGACGATGAAGGCCACTTTTGGAGAATCCAGAACCGCCGTCGCCAAGGCAAAACTATTTGACGAGGGAGTACTCAAGGAGACAAAACTATCCAATTCCTAGATGGTTCGGATCCTAGCCAACTTTACTGAGCAGGTGGAAACGGCAATGGTGGAGCCATGAGAGGCAACAAACCGGATGGAGGTGAGCAACCAGAAGCTAATCGGATCAATGTACTCCAAAGATATCCATCTTTTGGATATCTTGCTGCCGGAGTCATTTCCGGGTGGGGCTGATCCAAAGGAGGGTAAGGATCAGACTCCCTAGTCAAAGAAGAATAGACAAGGACCTGCACATGGACAAACAATTCATCTAGATTTATCACCAGGGTTGGATTTCTTGGATCCTGCAGCCGAGGAGCGGAGCTGGAATTTGCAGGAATTCTTTGACCAATTACCACCGGAACCCAAAAGTCCTACACTAGGTCAGGGGATTGCAGAGTAGGTAGGAATTATTTATGTTAGGGATAGAATGGACTGGACCGGATGTTGATCCGATCTGGTAGGTTCGGATCAAACCGAAAGTTCCTCACGGATTTTTGGGGGCCTTTTTGCCCTTGTAAATTGATTGTTAATAAAAGCCAATCCCTACCAAGGAGCAGAGAGTCTTTTCACCTGAATCCTTTTTGTATTTTCAATTGACTTTTTGTTGTGTGTCTCTCCCAAGTGTGGCAAGGTTGTATGGTGAGAAATTAGGAAGGTGCAAGTTGTTTTTCAGAGTGATTTCTCCCCTTGGTGTTCTTGTTTTGATCTTATGTGCAAGTGAGTGGATAGTAAAAGAGTTGGAAATGGATTTCAGTTCCTCAGCACTTCTGAAGTTTGGAATTCCGGGCGAGAAAGCCATTGTTAGGCTAGGCGGATAGGGAAGGATTCCTTAGTTGTGCTAGAACTCTTGGTTGGGAAATCCGATTGAGTGTCTAATCTCCTGAGAGATCTCGCTGCCTTAGTTGGTAAACGAAAGAACTTTAGTTGATGTTGGAACAAACAGATACACTTGTAACCGCCTAACTTTGCACGGAGAGAACTTGGAGTCAAGGTCGTTGTAGTATGAGAGGGTTGTACGAGGGGTCTTTGTGTGACCTCTAATTCGGAGAGTTATTTGGATTGCTGTGAAGGACCAAACCGGATCTGAATTAGTGTAGGAGATAGGAGAATAGAATACTGGGTCTTCAGCCACTATAAGTCACGGAAGGAGTGGCGGGCCTGCCACTCTCAAAAGCAAGTGGCAAATTCTCTGATGGTGAAACAGAGGCAAAACTAAACCAAATAAGAGTAATCGTGGATGCGAGTAGGCCGGAACAGATTGATGTAGAAGAGTGTCTAGGATCAAAAGTCAGAGGATCCTGGCATTGTGGTAGTTTTTACGGATCGGATAGCTAGACAGACCAGAAAGAGAGATAGGTCTGATTGTAGTTTTCCGTGTCGTTGTGGTTTCCAATTCCAGATAGAAGACCGGAAAATGGAATATGGATATTGTTTGAGCTTAGATACTTAATAAGGTTAGATACTTCACAGGATCTCGCGGGTTTGATCTTTAGAGTCACTTTGTTATGCTCTAAAGTGATTTTTGGGAGTATAACTGGGAAATTGCTTGCATTGTGCTGCAATAGTAGTGCATATCGCAAATGACGAGTTTCGACCGCGCCTTGGAAGGATGAGGCACCGCAAGCTCCCACACATGCGCGCTTCCCTGATTGTAATGCCGCAACTCAACGACCTAGGGCCTCCCAACTCTCACTCTTTCAGTGCCTCCTCTCCTAACTAATCCGCAACCCCCGCAGAGCTATGGCACTCTAGACGGTATAGAATTCACAGACGATTTGCAATGTTGTGGATGCACATCCCTCCCCCAAATATGAAGACAAACCCAAAGACGTCTGAAGCTGAGCCAAAGAGAGGAAGAGGAACGTGGTGGTGCTGTAATAAATAGAGATGGAAGATATTGCATGAACAAATGGACAAAGTTGGATGAAGAAACACCATGCCGTAGCTGCCTTCACGTTCGCAAAAAAATAAATTCCGATTGATGACCACTCATCCACGGAGAATGAAGTCCGGCGATTTTTGAAAACGGCGACGGTTTTGGCGCAACATGAGGAAAGCGTTGGGCGGCGACCACAAAGACGGTGGTCGGGCGTGTCCGCCATGCTTGGGTTTTGTAGGCACGGATCTATTCTACCAACTTTCTTTGACCTAACTATCGACCAAGCTACGGCGGAGGCACGCAACAAAAATGTGGTGACGGAGAAAGTTAGGCTTCTAAGAATTGCTTACCTTGGATTTCTTGCATTCCTTCTATGGGATCGCGGTGACAGTGCTGACCACTTCTTTGCCCTTGTGCAGGCAAGTGCTCTCCTCCTCTGCAGAAGCTTCGCGATCATCCTCCATCTCCGACGAGCGTGAGGCAGCTACAATTCCCTCCACAAAATTCTGAAAAATACTCACGGCTGCGTTGCTGATTCCGAGGTCAAGTGTGGCATCCTGTAGTAAAGCTTTTCTATAAACCTTGTCTTGATGCTACACAACTAAAGGAATTGGCATATTGCTTGCTAAGAAATAATTGCAATTGGCGGACATGTGAAGGTCCTCTGTGGAGCACACTAAAAGATTTTAGTGTTTATAGGATTTTAGCTTGTTTTTGTTGACAGTGTGTACAGTGCAAGGCTCTCAAACAGGTGAATTATTGACCTTAATCAGTTTGGACCCGTCAAATACGTAGATGTATGAAAAAACATTAGAAATGATGCACTAATGCTTATAAGAATGTGTTCATGTCCAAGGAGACACACTTGCAAATACATATTCACTATCCCAGAATATGTCTCAGACGTACTCTGGGATAACTCTTTAGTGGAAGACCTTAAAGACTATTTCTTCCAACATTCTAATTACCGAGACTAGAACTCTATAGGACCGACATGCATAAATGCATCTTGATTTCGATGTCCACATATTGTGCTTTATAATAGTAGACTTCCTCCCACTCAGTACTAATACGCAATTATTAAACACCACCAAGGATAATTGCACATGTTTTGGCTAGCAAAAATTATAGCCCTCGTTGAATCAGACATGTGAATGTAGCTTCGTAAACCTTAAGATGTAATCATGTAATGAGTAGAGGAGGAAAAAGAAAATCAATGTTAGAGTGGCATGAATTTGTTAATGACATTTGAATGGTATTGTATAAATTCATGCTTTTGTGGTTTGTGGAAAAATATGCATAGTACGGGTGTCAAGAGTAGGACTCATGGAAATGAAAAAGAAATTATGGAGAATCTGAATTCCACTTCCTTGGAGTTTAAATTCATTTCCTTGGGTAAATGTTCCCTTCATTAATTTCTCTTCTGTAGTAATTTAGAAAGAAATTTATAGATCCCCTTTAGACATGGAGGCTTTATTTTTGTTCCACAAAAATGAGCCAAAGAAAGAAGTCTCACATGCTATTTAATATGTTTTGTATGAAGATCGATAAATTCTTTTTAATGTTAACTCCCACTTGGCTTCATAGCCTTCTCAATTAGTTTTTGACAACATATTTCCACACTTGGCTTCATGCTCTTCCCATTTTTTTTTCTTAACTTAGAGTGCAATTCTAGAACTCTAACTAGGTTGCTTTATGTCTTTGAAAATGTAATTCCACACTAGGCTTTATGCTCTTCCCATTTTTTTTTTTAACTTAGAGTGCAAATCTAGAACTCTAAGTAGGTTGCTTAATTTCTTTGAAAATGTAATTCCACACTTGGCTTCATGCTCTTCCCAAATTTTTGTTTTTTTAACTTAGAATGGAAATGAAGAAATAGATGCCAGTTTAAGTAATTGATAGTGTTCTTCCATGCTTGGCTTCATAGTCTATCCACTTTTTTTTGGCTTAGAATGTAGTTGACAAAGTGTACTTGGCTTTCATTAATTTTACCCATATAGTGGTGTTTGTTTGGCTTAGAATGTAGTTGCTCCAATTTTTTTGGGGCTTGGAGTTGAAAAAAAGAAGTTTAGGTGACTATAATTAAAAATTCAAAAACTTGTACCGTAAACCTACTACATTTTCTTCCCCATTTTTTTTGCGCCTTAGAGTGCAAAAGAAGAAGCCTATGTCACTTTAATTAAAAAAATGAAAATGTTCTTCCACAAACCGACTATGTATTCTTGCACAATTTTTTGGGGATTAGGTTGAAAAAGAAGAATCCAAGGTCACTTTGATTAAAAAATTAAAGAAGTTCTTCCTACGCTTCTCTTTGAAATCAAGAGAATAGCTTTGCATGTTTGATGATATTTTTGGAGCATTTTGTGCTCATCAATTGCTAATGTTAGCAATGCAAACTTCACTTACTGATTTTTGTTTGCAAATTGACCATATCATAAAGCTAGAATTATCAATAGTATGAACATTACAAATTTGTTTTTTGATGAATAAGAGAACTTGGACAACTAGGCTAAGCTTTTCTTTACTTTCAATTGCATAGACACAATTTGTATCAATCATTTTTCAAACCATTTGTGACAATAACAAAACACTTGAAATTTCAAGACTTTGGTACTAATTTCCTCTCCTTCTTGAGAAACCTTAATTGTAGAAAAAAATGAAATTGGGCTTGGAATAGTTCAAGCATAAAATCCAATAACTTCCAACTACATTTTTGGTTAAAATTCCTTAATCCCTCACAAATTTTGAAGCATGGATATTCTAGACAAATAGAGGGAGTATCATTTTGTAGTAGATGCTGATGTCATTGAAGACATTGGAGCGTATCAGTTGACTACCTCGCATAAGAGTCCCTTCTCATAGTGGATGTCACCACGGACATACTTCAATTTCTCTCGGTGTCATAGATAACACAATAGTATGTCACTATAGAGGTCATTGCGTCAGCTTGCAACGCCTGTTTGTTTACAGATATGGTACAGCTGTAGTGCTCTGTCAAAAAAGTCAAAGAAGCCTTTGTATATAATTCATGAGACGTATTGTCTGGTAGCAAAAATGAAAGCAAGAGCGCCATGATCAGTTTCCCACACATGAAGCTCTTCCATGAAGCATTAATACAAAATCCCTTGCTCTTTAGTTCCTAAATTTATACAGGATTAAAACTGCAGTGACTCGAGCTCCACTTTCCTTATTGGGATTGCTTTTGTGAGGAAAATAAATTCCTTGTCTTTACTTTGGTTTCTTCAAATGGTGTGTGTTTTGTATGCTTGTATATATGTTGGCTTCTCCGCTCTCTTTTATTTTCTTCTTTTTATTGTGCAATTTTTTTGGTTGTCGAGTTGATTGGAGGTAAAAGTGTTTTATGTGTCTTCAGACTTTGATTTTTCTTGGAGACTTGGTCTTTTATTCTCTTTGGAACCCTCTTTTGTGCTTGGACATCACCCTCTTTTATGCTTTGACATCACCCGGGACAAGGTTTGCTACAAATAGCCTTCTGAGGCAACACTCTAACGGTCCGCTTACATATGACATTGCAGGATTTTTGTGTAGTATTCTGGTTGACATTACTTTGAAGCTATAATTGTCTCCGGCAGCCGGGCCACTGAAGTGGTTGATGCTGTGGTGATCAGCTTGACATCCACAATTGTTTCTTGGCATCGTAAGAATTGCTTTGCCCAATTTCATACTCAAGAAAGTGCATCAGAGATAGCATGGTACGCAGTGGGCACCATGAGGGGGCCCGGATCCGTATTCATACGGATGGACGTGTCTTGCGCCACATTCCTCTAAGTGACCTCATTTTGCAAACTGAGCTACAGGTGGTGACGGAGTTGGATCTCCAAAAGTTTTGATGTCCTTGTCAAAATTGTTGTGGAGGACAATGGAAACGCATCGATGTCATTTGGCAGCATCATGCAATGGTGGGACAAGATGCTTTTCTGACAAAGTCCATGATTGGGGGAGATCCACCTGATGGATACCCTCCTAATAGCATTTGGGTTCAGGACAAAGCATTCGATGATGATGTCATTGATGCCGGTGCTGACGTTTATGAGGACGCAGTGCCTGTTGATGCCAACGTCGGCGCTCATGATTTCCCAGGTGTAGACTTAGGAAATGCGGCAAAAAATATTGAGCCACCTCTGGATGCACATCATGACGTGCAACGGCAAGTCCTGGAAGCTTTTGAACGCAGAGACGCATTGCACGCAAATACTATGGCATCCGATGTTGTTTTAGGTGATGAATAGAACAATGACAAAGTTAGCATAGTGCGTGACATGGAGTAGTTATATAACTATGAGACCACACCCTTGTTCAATGGCGCATCATCCAGTATTTTGTCGGCTACTATTGTCATCATGAACATGTGTGTAGTATTTTGTGTAAGCAACAAGTTTATGAATGAGTTGTTCCGTTACTTATTGTTGGACATGCTTCTGAAAGAGAATAAATTGCCATCCAATCACTACAAGGCACAAAAGCTGATCAAGAGGTTGGCGTTGGACTATAGCAACATTCATGCATGTTCTAGTGGTTGTGCGCTATTTGAAGATGAATATGCAGAGTTAAGCAATTGTCCAAAGTGTTCAAAGTTGCATTGGATGGAAGGCAGCAATTCCATACCCGCAAAGGTAATTCATCATTTTCCACTGATACCAAGGTTGAGGCGCATGTTTTGGTCTCCAAAAATTGCGGAAATGCTCACTGGTTGGACAAAGCATGTCAATGAAGATGGGGTGATGCGGTCATTGGTGGACAGCCCAGCATAGAAGCACGTTGACTGTGATGCTGTATTTGACAATTTTGGTGCTGAGAAGAGGAACCTGCGTCTAGGAATGGCATTGGATGGTGTCAATCCATTCAAATTGAACAACACGAACTAGTCAACTTGGCCAGTGGTCATTTTGATTTACAACTTCGAGCCATGGTTTGTCAAGAAGAAGTTTTTCATCTCATTGTGCATCCTCATTTCCGATAAACATTCACCGACTTCAAAGAACATGGACGTGTTCTTGCGGCCCTTGATGAAGGAGTTGCACAGCTTGTGGTCTGGTGTTGTTGTATAAGATTTCTTGGAGCCCAAAGGATCTCGACGTTTCATGATGTGCGGCTTGTTGATGTGGACCATATTAGATTTTCCAGCATACAGACTCATATCTGGCCTATGTTGCAAGGGATACAAAGGGTGTCCAGAGTGTGGACCCAATATGGATGCGAGAATGGTTAGAACTGGTGATGTCTTAGCTGATAGAAGCACCAGAGGTTCCAAAATTGTATATGGTGGGACACAAAGGTACTTGAACCGCTACCACCCATATTGCAAAAATTGTCGCTTCAATGGCAAAACAGAGCTTTGCTTTAGACCAACAAAGATGACAAGGCAAGACATTATCCGCTATGCAGCATGGTGCCAGGCTTATTTGGATCAAAGAAAGACGCTAAGGATGACCCAGTGCACTGGACGGGAGTGAAAAGGCTTTGTGTTTTGTTTGAACTACCCTATTGGCAGGTGAAGAAACATGCCTCTATCTATGATGATGTTAACCATGACAAGGGAAGCCTGAAAAATCGTCAGCTGTGACAGCACTTGTTTGTAAGAAAGGGGGACGCAGCAATAGCATGTCCGTGTCGACGTCTAACTTGCATGAACACTTCCATTCATCCATTGCAAATTCCTTGTTCACAGTAGGGCCGTACTGTACTGCAGTATTTATTGATTCGACACATTCTCGACATCATACACTACGAGAAGAATTTGATCAGGATGTGCGAGAATTTGATCAAGATGCTGCTAGCTTTGAACAACAGTCCTGGAAGTCACATTGATGCACAGTAGCTTGGAATTTGGTCAAAGATCTAGCTCCAAGACCCACAACAACAACAAGATGATTAGTACATGCCACACGCGCCGTATATCATGACAACGCAGGAACAAAACGAGTATCTCGACATTGTGTGGAGCATCCAGACGCCAACAAATTATGTAGGTGCCATTCATAAACATCTAAAGGACAGAAAACTACAGTACATGAAGACCTATGACTACCACGTTCTCATGCAACAAGTAAGTGATGCTGTGCCCACCCCTTTGTAATAAAAGAAAGGCTTGGGGGACATGAATGTGATGTAAGAGTACTATGGATTTGTTGGCTTCCAAGTGCATGCCGGCAAACAAATTCCTTTAAACACCCACACTAAAAACGGTACATTGACACCAGTGAATGTAGGAGGGCATGGGCGATATGTTCATGAGGTATATATTGTCTTGTACTGCATTAGGTCACTACCAAGTAGCCTCAGATGCAGTGTCCCTTAAAACTTCTACTTGGCTCACCAGCGTCCAGGAGTCATTGCGGATGCGCTTGTTGTTGCCACACATGACAGATGCGATACCCAATGATGTTATTTCAAACGCTACCTGTCAAATGTGCTTGCTTGGTGGCTAACTGGTGTTTTTGTCATTACGGTGTATGAGACACTTCTCTGAATGTTTCAGTGTTACAGGCTACTGAAGCATCACTTTGTGACAAATGACATTCAAATCCTATTACCGATGTGCATGTGTCAACATTCTTTGCAGATTCTCTCGAAGGCTATTTGAAACATCTTAGATGAGAATGTGCGGTTAGCTATTATAAAGATCAGCTGAGTCTTTCAAAGATTGTGTGAGAAAGAAAGCAAAGAATTTGACCAGGATGAAATGATGCAAAATGTCATAATGGCAACATGTTTTATTGAGAAGGAGTTCCCAACTACAATTCTGAACATCATGACCCATCTGCCCGTGCACCTTGTGGAGCAATTATTTATATGTGGCTTTGTGCATTGTAGGTGGATGTACCCTACAGAGCGATACATGAAGATATTGAAAGATTATGTCCGCACATTTGCTCATCCAGAGGGAAGCATAGCAGAGGGCTATTAAGCTAAAGAGACATTGGGCTTTTGCACATAGTATATGAGAGATTATGACACAACTGTACAGCGTGTTTGGGGTATTCAGGAAGATCCCATTATGAATGATGAGGTTATAAGTAGCAAGGGAGGGCAACATCGCTGTATGTCAAACAAAGTTTGTTTTTACGCGCATGCATTTGTCATCAACAACGCCCCGTGCTTGGAAGCATGGTGCAAATGAGTCAACTGACCTTCTTCGTAATGTCACAGAGAACATTAAATGTTTTCCATAGCAAGTGTCATGTATGCGTACACATTATTTATATATGCACGTACTTGACCAAGAGTGCATATGCATGTTGACAACGCCATCGGTGACAACGGTGTTGTATTAATAGTCTAGTATGAAAACTTCTATTATTGAACAATACTAGTAGCAGTGTGGGTCATAGTTGTGAACCTGCTTGAAACCGTCATGCATGACATGAAATTCCGCTGAAGAATGTGCACCTTGATTGCTCTCAAAATGTTCCCTTTTATACATTTTGCAAGCAGTACATCCAAGCAAAGGCACAATGATGGGAGGAGAAAGAGCAATTTCAACGATAGTCCAGACGATCAAATCCAGGAAGAATTCCCCAATACCCCCCGGAATTGAGTGACTTCCCTACATTTGTGTCATGGTTGACATCCGCCGTAGCACATGTGCAGCGCAATGGACATCCAATGGAGCAGGATGTATTGCAATATGCCCAGCCTCCAGAGCGTTTCATGACATCACACCGTCAAATGTACTCTTTTGGTATGCACTTGCGTGTTTGTAGTTCAGAAAAGGGTCTGGTTACTCAAGATTCAGGTGTGGTAGCATCATTCATCCGCCAACTCCATTGGGGCCTGATGAATGGGAGATCAATGGAGACCACCCAGGAGTACATAGGATACATTGAAGAAATATTGGTTTCAGATTACCAAAACCACTGTATTTACAGTTCTACTTTGCGATTGGGTGAAGGGAATACCAGACACTCGGTTTCCTAGCATTCAGCAAGATTGCTACGGCTTCAGCTTAGGGAACTTCAATCAAATGGATGGGAAAGTTCATGCTGATTCATTTGCATTTCCTCTCCATTGTCAACAAGTTTTCTTCTCCGACAATCGACATTGACACGGGTGGAAGGTTGTGTGTCAAATAGAAGTTTTCGGAAGATGTGGTGCATTACACTTTGCAAACGGTGCCCCAGACATGGTGCAACTTCACTATGACGTTGACTTTGCTGGACGACACCCAGAACCGCAGGAGACCGACCCCGCACGACATCCAGCCAATGCCGGAGGGAACTACATCAATGTTGGAGACAGCAATGCAACAACGGAGGATGCAGTGTAGCCTTGGATCAGGAATTCCCATTGTCTATGATGAGCAGCGAATGTCAACTATGACCGCCCACGGTGCTGCGTCAGGTGTCCACTTCTATATTCTGTACAACACAAGGCTAGTTCCCTAGATATGCAATGATAAATGCAGATATTTTTTTTTTTTTTGTGCAAGACATGCATGTCAGAAGAATGCCATGTGCATGGTTTTTGAATATCAAGTTCTACACGAGTCTATAAATTTGCACTAGAACTCTTATGGTTGAAAGTGTCACATTCTTAGTCTGAATTCACAATACAGGTCTATTGAAGTGGTCACATAGCCTTCTTAGACATATGTAGAGCTTCATTGAATGCAATATTTTTCATTTCCATTTCTAGTCCATTTGAAGAAGAAGAAACTGAATACAAATTGATGACAATTTGAAGTAATAAAACACACTTCTTGCCTCTACATACTTCTCATTTCTTTGTTCACCCATACAGCTTAGCATGTTGAAGTTTCCGTAGGACAGTGGAAGATGTCATCCGGAGACCGGTCACTGTAGTCATCTAACATGCAGACATTGGCCATGACATCTTAGTGTCCTCTCCAACAAATATGTATTTCAACGAATAGATACAGAAGGGAACAGTTGTATGCAAGACAAAATGCCCGTTGTTTTATGGGATGTCTATGAAGTTGTAAAAATGTCTAGGAAGACATTAGAAAAAAACAGTACAATTTTAGGCTCTAGTAAGCCCCTATACTGTTGTGGAATGCCACGTCAACAAAGACTATTGCCACGTCACTAAATTTCCATGTCACATGCCACTTCAAATGAAGTGTTTGCTTCTTTTTTTAAGGGCAGGTCGTTTGGCTTCCCTTCCCCATTTTTTTGGAACTTGGGCAGGTGTTTTATCTTTGACTAAAGTAATTCTTGTTGACTTATCCGTAGTCAAATCTGTAGACTCTACTGACGTGGCAGCCACTGTTTTTCTTGATGCTTATAAAAACAAGTGTCTGTTGTCACTTGTGTCTAAAAGAACAAAACCGTCCGGCAAAGCAATACATTGTTTTTGCCTTAATCTGCCCGTGCTCTTTGCAACATTGACGGGAATCCAACACTTCAAGCCAATTGCCCGTAGACAATCTCGTGTCTTGTCGGACATTGACGTCCGGACTCGGACACCAGTAAAGATACGGGTTTCTTATAGTGTCTCCAGAACTCGAGGAAGTAAGGCATGAAATGGCTTGAGGTAAAGGTTATGGGGGGTGTTATCAAAGGAAATGTGACTTCAAGAATGTCATGGAGTGCAATGGGGCTGCGCCACAAAGGCAATTGGAAATGCCGAGGGATAATGGTTTGAGTCTACATGTCAATAGTGCGGAGGGCAATGACAATGCTCTCCAAAAAGAAGGATGCGTCGATGTGGATGGTGTGGATACTTTTAATAAAAAAAGTGGTGACAAACACAAAGAAAAAAGTGCCTTGACATTGTCTGACAAGCAAGTTCTGCAGCATCCCCTCTTCATGCAAATGATGTAGCGCTTAGTAGCATTAGAAAATTGACAATCTTCGACGATGGTAGCGGGAGGCAATGCAAGTGTTGAGGTTGTCAATGAACAACAAGTAGACGGCGAATAGCAAGCATTTGGGCAAATAGCAATGACATTGGAAAGGAGCATGCACAGAGAGGAATAGGTTTGTCTTGCATGTTCATTGCAAATGCACTTGCATTTTGCACGTCACTGAAATTCCAGTTGTAAGAGGCAGTGTGCTTGCAAGCCTTGATGATCATGATGTTTTGCTAAGCTTAGAATATTGCTTCTGAAATTCAGCTCTCAATTAGTTCTTTAGGAACCATTGGTAGCACAAGTTTTAAGATGTCTAGATTTTTTTTTAAATCTGCTTACAGGCAAAAAGAGTTCAAGTTTTAGGTGGGCGCTTGGTTTGATGTGAAGATTAGGAAAAATTAGTATTTGACCTGGGAATGCATGCAAGGTGATATAGATGGATTGCAATGAGAAGGAGAGGAAGTTCGGAAATCAAGAAAGACAGCAAGTACCAGAATCATTGGTGCCATGTAGGCTTTTCGAAGTTTGCTGCACCGGAAGTTATGTAGCCTTTGAAGATAATTATAGGGACTTTTTTGTAGTGCAGGAAGGTGTGACTTGTTTCTAAATAACATGGGTAGAAGTGGGCCTTAGCAATTTTGTAAATATAAAAGCAAAATTGTGTTGTGGGCTCTGATAGGTAATAGTGAGGTACTAAAATGTAGCTTGCAATACAGCGTGGGGTTTGCCTTGCAGCAAATTCTGTATAGTAAAGGGCAATACCATCTGCCGAACTATCAATAAATGTGAAAATGTTGGTGAATGTCAAAGATGAATGAATAATGGAAGATGTTTTGGCTAATAATGTGGCACTCATTTTGGAAAAGAATCCAAATGTACCATCAAAGTATTGAACATGTGTCAATATTGCCTTCTTCTACATGTGATTAGGAAGGCAACTACTAATTTTAACTAATTCCAGAAGCAAAAGCAAAAGAGGAAACTTCAAGGAAAATGGTGGTCAATTAATGACCTTATCCCGTCCAAATGAGGTAATAGGAGCCAACTTTGTCGTAACCATTGCTTTTTGAAACTATTATTGCTTGTATAACTCAATTTTTTTTGAATTTGCCAAACAAAAACATGCTTCATTAATCATAAATGTTCTAGTGTTACATTTGCATCATATATAGTCTATGATATCATTATTTCATCTAAATTAAGTACAAAAAACCTCCAAATTAAGCATGTAACCAGTGCTTAATGAAATATAGAAGGATGAAAATCATACTCAATTGGATGTAAAATAGCCACTTTAATGATGTTCATGGACAATAAATAGATAATTGAAGCCATTCATGAATGTATAGGCATTCTAAGAGCTAAATGGACAAAAATAAAAATTCAAATTTCAACCAAAGCAGTCCAATAAGCACTAAAGGGCATGGCGCAAGTGGCTCTTATTACCTCATTTAGACCCTGTCTTTTTCCTGCTATAGAAGCTAAAGCTGATTGAATCAAACAAGGCAGCCGGGTCACAGGTAATTACTAGAGATGTATATTGTTGTCCAAATTGACAGTAATTGTGACTCAATAGAGTCAACTGACTGTCTGAATCACCCCATCCAAATTGACAACAGAGTTGACACAACTATATCAATTTTTTGTCATTTAGGCCACAATTCCCCTTGTAGTGTCTCCCAACAATCGTCATCAGACAAAGCCTCCAAGGGCCTCAAAAAAGTCCCAATAAGAAGCTTCGACTTTAAAAACAATTGTTGGACATGTTGAACAAGTCCAATGTAATTTTATAAAAAGCTCATTCATTGAAAGAGCTATCTGTACTTTTATCAAATGATAATTTCAATTAGAATGAGGTTGCCCATTCTGATAATAAAGAAAGTTGTTTGTCCGCTGTAACCATTCTCTGATATATAATATAGTGACATACATTGCAGATGATGTCAAACTAGAAAAAAAGTTTTGGACGTGCACTTGTATACGGATGTTCATGATAGAAGTATGCCAAACATGGATTGTATGTTGACAACCTACATTTGCCTTGTTCCATGTTTACAACTGCTGGATGCAGACGTGAAGACACATCGCAACCTTTGACATTGTAGTAACTTGATAGCATAAGAAGTACGTGCTTGCATTCTTTCAATAGGTTCTCATAAGATTAGATTCATGTTGGGCTTCAATTTAGAAGTGGCTGATGTATTGTCATTAATGCATTTGGTAGGAAAGTCAATGTAGTGCAGATAGTAAATTGTCAAAGATAGTTGTGTATATAAAATGATCCTTCGCATTCCATTTGCAAAATAAACAATATGACTATTGCCTACGCTTTTTCTATAGGAAATTGTAACCAGTCGCACTTTTTCAAATTTTAAAGTATTATTATTTTGTAGTACTTTGGAACAGAAGTCTTAATTGATTTAGATCTTAATTATAACACTAGAAGAAAACTGCTAACGTTGGATCCCACAAAACCATATGGGATTGGTTTTGTTGAGTTCCTAGTTTCCAACACAAAGTTTTGTATTGAAAAATGCCAACACATTCCAATTCATTCCAATGCATTCCAACACATTCCAATGCATTCCAATGCATTCCAACACATTCCAATGCATTCCAACACATTCCAATGCAAGGATGCGTTTACTTGAGCAGATTTCATTCACAATGAATTTAAGAATGAAGAAGGGTAGGCATCCGTGAACCTGAACAACAACAATGTGGAAGGGGATGAGCATATAAATGAAACAAATTTGGAGAGTTTGGTTTGAGAGTCCACAGAGAAAGTCTTTGAAGGTAGCAACCTAAACCATCTCTAGTGCACCATTATTCTATTTTCACTTTGCAGTCTATATTCAGTGCCACGTACATTTATAGACGCTTTACTCACAAAAATAGCTAGAGATTTGCTGCCAACATCGAATTGCTTCCCAAGGACATCTTATAAGGTAAAAAGTATGCTGATGAAGTTAGGTCTACATCACAAACAAGTCCATTGTTGTCCGGAAGGCCACGTATTATATGAAGAGGAAAACAAAGAACTAGAGGAATGCCCAACATACAGCCATCTCCATTATGTACCTGGTTCAAATAAAGTACCTCAAAGAGTGGTGCAATATATTGATGTCATCCAGCATGGCAGCATTTGTTGTGCATGTTCAAATGCCTAGAGATAGTGAAGCATATGACTTGGTATCACACTTACAAATCACAAGGCTCAAAGTTGCGGTCTGTAGTAGATAGCAAGTAGTGGAAACCTATAGATTGATTGTATCCTGATTTTGCCCAAGTTCTCACTAATCTACGCCTTGGTTTAGTAGGAGATGGCATTATTCCTTTCAAGAATAATGCAATCAAGCAGTGTACGTTTGTTTTGTTAATTACCATTTACAATCTTCCACCACGGTTATTAATGAAGAAATTTTTCATATCACTTGCTGTCTTAATTCCAGGACCTAAATCACCAACAACGAATAATATAGATATTTTCCTGCATCCTCTAGTTCGTGACTTGTAGAAGCTGTGGGTAGGAGTACTTGCAGTTGATTTGTCAAAGCCAGTTCAAGAAAGGAAGTACATCCTAAGAGCTTTATTAATGTAGATCACCAATGATTTTCTGACCTACAGCTTGTTATCTGGACAACAAGTGCATGGATACAAAGGATGCCCATTATGTGGCCTCGAGATTTGTGCCAAGCATGCATCACTGTTGAAAAAAATGATATGTTATGGCGACAGACAGTACTTGTACAAAGGTCACAAATTTAGGAGCGCAAAAGCTTCATTCAATGGAGAGTAGGAGTGGCATTTGGTCAATGGAAAGACCAATTGGGAAGGAAATATTGCGATGGGGGATGCAGAGATTGGAATTTCTCAGAAACAGTAGAGTGGAGGATTCCGAGAATGATCCTATGAAGCTGCATGGTGTCAAGCGGTGTAATATTTTCTTTGATCTTCTTTACTGGAAGGTAAGCATGCACACAATAGTTGCATATGTGAATTGTCTTGAATTAAATGAATGATATGAATTAACGCTCTTCTTGAATTTGAGAACAAGAATAAATTTGAAGTAGATAGAATTCATTAAGTCCATTTTTTATTGCTTTCTTCTGCAGATAAGAAAGGACATAAAATACAAATTTCCTTAGCACATTACATTTTGTTCTAGTTGTCAATGGAATGTAGATTCCCAAAAGGGACGCCTTACAATAAGTGATAGTGACGTGAAATGTTTACCTTTTTTTGAATCCTATAATGTCTCCAATGTCTCTAATACTATATTTGATAATGCCGAATACTGTTTGGATTAGTGAAACGGAGTGCAGGAAATGTTGGCGTGATACAACATTGTAGATTTCACGTTTCATTAAAAGACCAAGAATTTCACAGAATGAAATTTTGAATAATTTTAAGATAATTTTGGAGAATCCATAAGAACGTTGAATACGTATATTTGAAACAATAAAATCTAGCAATAGAGTTTGTTTTGTGTCCATTTGTTTCATCTTTAAGTTATAGTAAAGATAACAAATTGAGTTTCAAATTTCCCATAAACATGTCTGGGGAATTTATGAAGTGGAAATTGTCAAATGTCCTAGCCGTAAATAAAAAAAAATTTGTCTGTCAATATTTGAAGTTGCATAGATAGAAAAGTCAGAGGAGATTCTCACCTTTCATTAATGATGTTGCAAGCAGGAGGATAAATACCGTGACTTTGTCAATTCTTTTGGTAGTCAGGTGGGAATCAACGTCTGTAGGTAGTCCAGAATGGCTACAACCGGATTGAACTTCAATCTCAAGTTTTCACTCCAGAACAATAAGTGCCTGCAAAGCTTGAAGGATTGTTGAAAACAATGAGGACTTGAGGTCTATTTTTTGCTTTTTCATGCCTGAGAAGAGGATGGGTATGGAAATAATTTGTCTTTTTTCAAAGAAGATATGATTGTGTTTTTTGACAAATGTAGTTTTGCCTTGCAAGGCATATGTTTTTCAAACAAAGTCATGGCACCAATACTTAGCTTTATTTTGGGTGGCAATGAATTCATATGAAGTTGTAGGTTGTAGAAGTGCTTATGATGTCAAGTCGTCTATCGGCAAAAATGTACGCTGCTAGTCCATTCAATTTTTTTTGGCATAGTGCAGATTTACAAACAGTGTGCAATTAAGGAGTTCTACAAGTTTTGAGACTTTTATAATTTGAGGTAGGGAATTTCATAATCTATTTCAATGAGGTCAAAAGAGTATGAAACGACATGTGTTAGATGACAGTTGCACTTCATTTTGAATTGAAGTGGATTGAAAGAGAATTGAAGACAATAGAATTTTGTGATGATTAACCCTTTTTCAAGCTTTTGAATGAGCTATTTATGGACCTATTGTTGTTGTGACAGTTAAAAAGAATATCAAGTAAAACAAATAAGATAGTTATGAAATTATCCTTTTATGCCTAAACAAAATGTGCAAGGTTTATTTCAAAGTACAGTTATCATTTCTCCCCTTTATTGGAAGTTTATTTTCAATATTTTATGTGGTTAAGCATTGGTGAAATAAAATTAACTGATAAAGGTATTTTTCTTTATACTCGAGAATCAAGACAAAAGTATACACTACAACAAAATTGGTGTTTTATGACTGCAAGATATGACTACAATAAGTTATAAATCTCAAAATATGACTCATGCAGAATTCGCAATAGATGATTTGCGCTATGACAAGGAACAATCATTATTAACGTGTCGCTTCAGACATGAATCATATTTGCAGTCATATGGATTGTGTCGTACGCGCAATCTAGGCGTACGTATCCTTTACACAAAAATGTGCCAAGATAACACGAAATATCGTCCCAAGGAATTTCTGGTTTTTATGTAGCATATTCTAGGTATCCGGCTTTTCTATCTTTCTTTCTTTTCACCTACTCAACATTTTCCGGATCCTTTCACAATCCGGACCTTAAACTATCCAGAATCCGGTTTACGTCTCTTCTTCCAATCCGGTTTTCAATACCTCTGTTTTACCTTCAGAGGGTTCACTAGTTGATCTTTTGAGGGGGTAGGGACTTCACCACTCTTGTTCTCCTACAATTCTAACAAACACAAACAACAACACCCGAGTATTCGAAACGTTGTAGCAAGACAAAAAATCTGGATCCTCATAACTTCCGGATGGCAACTCCAAACAGCAGGTCACTCTGGAATACTTCACTCTCCTTTACTACACCGACAGATCTCAGAATCCGGAATAAGTTATAGGGGTGTGATCTTTCTAGAGTTTAGATGAATCCTAAGGTTGGTAGATCTTCCGGACAGGTGGAGGCTTCCTTGGGCGGGCACTTACCTCTGCATGGCTTGACAACCGGACTCGCTTCCCCACTATTCTACGGTCCGGACTACTCTTTTGGTAGTTTAAGGACACTGTGCGCAGCTCCTAAGTCAACGATCCAACAACATTACAATAGCACACTCTCGACTCAGACCGTATTCTACTAAATCCGGATTCCTCTTCACCCGTCCTTTCCTTCCAACATCCAGACTACAGGTCAACACAATCCGGATACACTGATAGAATGAAAACGCATACCCGAGGGCTCAGATTTCAAAAAGGGAATGAAATATAATTGAATATCAACTAGGAGGGAATGAGGGGCAACTAACTTGCCTGCCCTTAAAAACCCAAAACAAAACCAAAATCAACACCCTAAAAGCGAAAAAAAGCTCCCCACAAACCGGGGCAACCACACAAACACACCAAGGAAATCCCAAATAAACCGGGAAGTCCTTATCCCTACGTTTTGGAAATCAGGCCCACGCTTGGAATCCGACTCCGGGATAAAACTATCCAAATTCTAATCCATCTCCACAGATAGTCCCCTTCTAACTACTTGGCCACCCGAGATTTCTTTGAACTCCCGGCTCCCTGCTTGCCTGTCGGCTTACCAGGACCCTTTGTTGGCGTCATTTTTGCTGCTCCAGGCGGATTCTGACGGGTCGCAGGAGACGTCTTGTCCTCCTCTGTATCTTCCTCAGATTCTGAGCCCGACTCAAACTCTCCAGACTCGGAATCTTCAATCTGTTGCTTCACCGGCTTCTTGCTTTCCAGTTTCCGCTTCTCCGACTTTCGGAGTTTCAGCTGCCTCTCAGGTTCCACCATCTCAAGTTCTTCATCCGGATCTGAGATTTTGGCCTCCACTATTTCCGTCCTCTTGTTCAGTCGAGTTTCCGGCTTGGGTTCCGGTTTTGTCTCTGGAGCCGGATCTCCTAAGTCAATCAATTGCGTACTCCGTGCTAGTGACTGTTTCGACATATGAGGGAATCTCTCCGGGTGCTCTCTTGCCGGATTGATCGTCCCCAAACCTTCCAACAGATCTCTCCGGATCACCAACCTCTGCCCAGCCTTTCCAGATCCCGACGGAGACTGTGAGAAAGGGGCAAAAGTATTTACTGTGCCCCACTTCGGGAAATGACTCGGGGGAGGCATCCTAGGCATTTTAAACAAGGACTTCAAGCCTGGATCTTCTTGTGTTTCGGAAGTTCCGGCTCCATGGTTGCCCGGGGATTCCATGAAGATATCTGGAAGTAACCCAAAGTCGTCCTTGGCCACATCCAAGTGTCCTAGTAGCTGCCTCATATCGTCCAAAATGATCTTCATCTTGGCCTCGTAATCGACCAGGACTTGCAACACTCTGGATCCGGTAACAATGCCGTCGTTCTCGAGTTTCTTTGTGTAAAGCGCGGACCGGATGATTTGATGTTCCGGTTCTTCTACCAACAACTTCAAATCCCTGACTAGCTTCAGGGCATCCGTCTCCTTCTTCCGGGTTGAGATGGATTGCCCCTCCGTCCAGTAGAACTTGTTCTTGTAGTGATCTCGCTCCGCCTTAAGCACCTCGATCTGCTTGTCCTTCTCTTGGAGTAGTGCCGGATCGGGTCTCTTCCGGAGTTCGTTGAAGATCTGATCCGTCTCAACATTTAACTCCTTGGCGACGCCCGTGATGACCTTTGCCATCTTGGCGT
This sequence comes from Neckera pumila, assembly GCA_963969595.1. Lineage (NCBI taxonomy): Eukaryota > Viridiplantae > Streptophyta > Bryopsida > Hypnales > Neckeraceae > Neckera > Neckera pumila. The sequence goes on from OZ018418.1 coordinate 8,796,609, forward strand.
GCCTCTTCCGGCACTGTACCATCCATCAGATTCCGGCCTCATAGAAGTCGGACACATCGGAAGATTTCGGTGATGGTTGGGTGAGGGATGGATTTGGTTCCGGCACGTCCAGACTTGTTCTTCGTGCGTCCGGATTGGTGGTCTTCTGTCGCTTCTTCTCCAGTGGCTTCGGTTCCAAATCCTCCTCTTCCTCTTCTTCTTCTAATGCCGCTTCTCCCATCGGCTTCAACTCTTCTGTGAATTCGTACTTCAGGATCTGCATTGCGGTCTCATAGGTAACTTGTTCCTGCAGGGTTATGAAATCGAAATGATGATACATGTGGAACAAATAAGTATTGAGTGGACTCTGTTTGGCCTTGTCGATAACCACCGCCATCTTCTTGACCTTCTGGTGGATTATGGTCGCCCAGTTCATGACCCGGCCTTCGAGCGCTCTGAAAATCGTATTCGCCACCATAACCGTAATCTTGGTTGGCTTTTCCGGATAGACGATGGGAATCAGGAAATTCAGTAACCGCCTATGGTGCTCATCGATACAGTCACTAACGGTGAAACCCTCCTTATGGTGCGACGGTTTCTTGAACTTGTCTTCATAAAACTTATCCGTCCGGGTCGCATTTCCGGATCCGGACTGCTTCAACCTGTAAGTTTCCGCCCACATTCCTTCCGTCCAAGATGCCAACCGACCCCTTGGCGTCAGCTCGAACTGGTTTGGCGTCCCCATAACCAACTCACGAAGAAAATCTTCACTCCTAACTGTCCAGGGTTGCCGGATGAACCCGATACACCCTAGTTTGAAGAGATCTTCCTCTAACTCTAAGCGCCGAACGGAGTTCGACGGAATGATTGGGTACAGGAGTTTGACAGAAGGCATAGTCTTCTTGTCATAGCACAGAAAGTACAAAATCCTTCTCTAAGGCCTTAATGGACCCTAAAATGACTTGTGTATCGTTCCGCAAAGATCTCGGTGTAATTCTACTAAGTGGCCGGAATGCAGTGAATTGGTATCCCAAAACAAACCTCAAGTACTAGTCTAGACTGGATCCAGCTCCAGTAATCCGAAACCGGAAACTCCTTTCCTGATTATATATCCGGTCTAGAGTATGTAACTATATGTAATAGATTCGAGTTTAACCTCTGGATCCAGAGGGATCTGCAATTTTGGGCTTCAGGAAGGAAGCTTAACTCCTACCCTCCGAGTTTTAATGTGTCAGAAGATCCACGATATAAACTTGAAAAGAAAACTTTGACAAGAACAACGAGAAAAAGATCGTCCTCACAACTAGACCGGATGGGCTACGCAAGCTAGCAGGTCACACAAGAAAGTCTGGATTCTCCTAACAATTACTACAATGACAGACTACAGGATAATCCACGGCCTAGGTAGAGAAGGGGCGTCAGGAAAAAATGGGAGAGCTATAATACTTCTTGACAAAAGCAGCTTCTTGACAAAAGTCAACTCTAATCCTTGTAAGGAAATCCTATTGTATCCTGTCTAACACGCAATCTCTCCAGGGACCGGATACTTCATGTATCCGGGTTTCACTTCCTCCTTATCCAAATCTGCACAATCTCACTACTCTCACAATAACACGGACAAGTGCTAAAAGGTACAGCTCACAATTGTAAATTGGAAAACTCCAACGGCATTTGCTGAAAATTGGGAATACAAAGTATGGAAAATGCTACCCGGATCAAACCTAAAATCCGCCTTTAAATACTAAACTACACCTCAAACTCAGAAAGCGCATAAGGCTAAATACAGCTAATGGAATGACTCATTTCATTCCTAACTTCATGTCTAATTTAGGTAACTTAAACTACAGTCAAAAAGCTCCTCCTAAAAGTGGATCTTAGATCCTAAAAATCCGGAATCAACTTGAGTCTTAACTTCTTCTTAACTAAAAATATACCTACACATCTACTTGTCAAAATTAGGCATGCAGCCCTACAGTCACTGTCAGAACCTTCATCTACTTCCTAATCTTCTTCACTGCAGAAAACCCCGCCTTTGCTGGTCCCTTCTAGGTCAAGGGCTTCTTTCCGGTTTGAGGCCTGGCAGTTTGTTTGGACTGGACTTTGGCCTTCTCTCTGGCCGCCTTTGCTTTTGTCGCTCGGGTCTCTGCCAAGGCCTGATCGGGATCCGAATAAGGTTCAGAATCCTGGTCGGAACCGGATTCCTCTTCATCATAGTCGGAAGCCTCTTCTTCTTCCTCCTCCTCCTGAACTTTGGTGAATTTCTTTTTGGCCGACTGTGGCTCAGGAACCTTTCTCTTATGCGGGATTGGAGCAGGCTTTACTACCTTGCTCTGAGGTGTTGCATCTCCTCCAGCCGGTTTCCTGATTAGGCCCTTATTTGGTGAGCCGGATGAAGTGCCGCGACCGGCTCCAGTCTCTGTCTTCACCACGGACTGCATCAGGGTCATCATCTTCCCTGCATCTCCAAACTGCACCTTCTTTCTGGGAGTCTTGGGAGAAGACTTGGAGGAAGACTTGGAGGGTGTGAGGGCACTCATCTGCTTCATCTTAGTACTCTCCCCTGGAATGGACCCTCCTGGTCCGGTTGTCGGTTCCGGTCCCTGTGCCTTTGCTGGATCCGGTTCCGTCACCTTCGTGATCTCGAATGCGTCATCCTCCGGATCCGGGTTGGTGACTTTGGTGATCTCCACCTCAGTTTCCTGCACTTGATTTGTCTTGGCTTCCTGGTGCTCCTCCAGTACAGGTAGGTCTGGTTGTTCGTGAGGAGTTTCACCTTTACCCTTGTCCTCTGTTGTTGGCTGCTGAACTAGTTCGTGATCCAATTTTGATCTCGGTGCAAGATCACTTCGAGGGTTTACCTCGCGCATCACTTCTCACAGCTGCTCTAGTGTGGACTCCATCTTCTTGTGATAAGTCACTATAGTCAGTATGAGCTTCTGATGCAGCTGTCATCCTTCCACCATTACTTGTTGGTCAAACAAGTTAGCCTTGTTGACTACTTCACCTGGATGGGTGATGAATTCTCGGATTCGGGAAATGGTATCTCGCATCTGCTTGGAGAACGTTTTCTCCTTCTCCACCTCTTCTGTTTTCTGGCGCAACTCCTGTTTAAGAGTGGCCACTTGGCCGGAAAGCTTTGCCAATTCTTCCTTGTTTTCATTTTTCTCCTTGTCTCGGATAAGCCGTATTACCTAGGTTAAGGCTTGAGCTGGGTGGACGGCGCCCATTGTGGTGCAGATGATCTGCAGCGCCCCTCGCTCTATCTCGTACCGGATCCTGAAGTCGCTCAATTGTTGGGTGATTCTCTTTAGCGGCTCGTCTCTCCAGACCGGACCGGTATCCTTGGTTTGCTCTTCATCTACTTGATCCTTTCCTCTCGTTTCCTCACCCTTATCATCATCCTCACTCTCATCCTCATCGTCCTTAGAGTCGCTCTGCTCATCCTCATTGTTTCCCTCATCTGAGGATTCTTCATCTTTTCCGGTCTTAGGATCTAAGTCCGGAACTTCAAACTCTACCAGGGCAGCAGCGGCCTCATACTCTAACTCTTCATCTTTTGTCATCACCCCCTCAGAATGATACAGATGAATTAGGAATGGACAGATGGCGGAGGGCTTGGCCTTCCCAATATTATTCACCATTTTCAATACTTGGTCCTGGATGATCACTCCCCAATCTACTTTCCGGTCTCCAGACAATGCGCCAAATATTGTGTTGGCTAATGTCAGAGAAACTCGGCTTGGCCTTTCCGGGTTGAGAATGGCCAAGACATACTATAACAACCGCTTCTCTCTCTGATTGATATAGTCGGTGACTGAGAACCCGTCTTTCTTATTAATTGGATTTCGGAACTTACCCACCTTATACTTGTGTTTCCTGGATGCACTTCCTTCGCCTTCCTGGCCGAATAGATAGACCTTCCTCCACATGTCCGCCATCCATCGCTTGGGCTTTGCACGGATTGTGGTCGCGGCGCGAGTTGGTGTTTCAGGCCTCAATTCCGCCACTATTGCTTCGCTTCTGAAGTCCCATGGTTGGATCAAAAATCCAGCGCACTCCATCTACTCCAGGTCTTCTTTCAGCTCTGCCAGCTCCAGCTCCTCCTTGGGCAATCTTGGCGTCACATACCGGAGCAAGATGGTGGCTCCCCCGCTTTGACTTGCAGCCATCTCTCCTTCCGTTAGGATGCGGCCGGTCTACTCTCGGAAATTGGAAAAAGAATGGTCCTCACGACTCTCTCTCTCCCTTTCAGTTGTACAAGCACTAACGCTAAACTGGGATGCTAGCAGACCTCTCTCTTGCGCTTAATGTTCCTCAAGCACTCTCTTCCGCAGTCCGTCAACTCAAAACCCAATACTGATGCACAGACCGGAAACCAGTAATGGTGCACGTTGCTACAACTTTCAGTCAAGGCAAAAAAATGTAAGTGACCAGTCTCTAGACAGATGGGGTTTGAGAGAGTCAATCCCAGTTGCTCTTAATGATTCCCCTAATCCAGGCTTTGCCCGTTAAACCTGCCCGTTTAGGATTTCCGCTCACTAATGATTAGAACGTTCCCGTAATTTCCTAGGGTTAAGTAGGTCACCGTTGGATGCCGGTTCCTGTTACCCCTTTTCTGATCCGATTTAGGCGAATTCAAACTCCGGTTCCTTGTTTCCAGTACATTCGGTTAGCCTTTACATCGATTCCTGATCAGTCCACTTCCTGTTTCCGGTTCTAAACATTAGACGGTCTATAACTATCTTAAATTCAAAAAATTTACTGCTAAAAAGAATATTATTCCTTCATTTATATTTTAAATTAATTAAAAGTGGATTTTCAGGTTCTGACACTTCTGCCCCAGCGTCGATGATCCCGCCATCTTCTTGTCCTACAATCCGGTGCAATCGGCACCCTCCTTTCCTTCTCTCCCTATCCGGCCTAACTCATCACTCTTTCACTCTTCTAAAAGAAATGCGCTCCAAAACTTGCAAGCACACACACCTCCTCAAGCAGAAGAAAGAGGGAGAAAAACAAAAGGCCCATCTACTTAAGTACCCGGCCAGTGCCCGAAACCCGTTGGTTCGGCCATTTAATGCGCCGCCATTTGCAAACGGGTCCCTAGTTTTCATAGGCCGGACCCCTAGTTCGTAGGTTGCCTGAATCTGGATCCCATTCCGGTTTCCGGATTCCAACTAAAGTCCGTTTCTTACCTATTCTACAAGTTTGTGCAAGCCAGAATTTCCTAACTACCTAGTTTCTACTAAATGTTCCGGTTTGCGGCTTCACTACTACAAATTTTTGAAAATATTTACGGAATTGATTTTAGACTAGTCCGGATTTCTAAATATTGACATTGCGTGTTCCCACAGATTGGAGGGTATAATTAGCCAAAATTAGCCATATTTTGTCAACACCGCGTATATATTGAACATCTTTGATACACTTGACTTTTTCTTGAGGTGCCCGGGCAAATGGAAAACAAACCTACATGGCATATGACTATGTGCAGTCATATTTTTGGCTGACATGGAATATAACTATGGTGAGTCATATTTTGGCTAACGTGGCATATGACTCTTGTGAGTCATATTTTCCACTGTTGTGAAAGATGACTTTTATGAGTCATTCTTGTAAGTCATAATTTTTGCTGGAAAATGACTCTTGTGAGACATATTGTTGGATGATGTGGAATTTGACCCTCATCAGTCATATTTTTTGTTCATTTGAAATATAATTTCTATGAGTCATATTTTTGATGATATGGCAGTTTATATGGAATGTAATTGATAATTTTATGAATGAATGTAGTCATATATTTAAAAATATTGAGTCACATTTTTGGCATGATTGTGAGCATCATGTGACTATCACCAATCATATTTTCACCAAGATATTTTGTAAAATATAATCAAAGCAAGTAATATTTTGAGTAAGTAAGAGTTACATTTTTTAGATTTGTGATCGTGGTTTGTAATTAAGGTAACTGAGGCTTATAATAGTTTCCATCATAAACTACACTCACATTTTATATACATTTTAAATCAACTTGACACATTGCATTCATATATGAATATGATTTAGCAGCTAAATAAATGACTCCATCTAATTAAAAATGAGTACATATGATTTTTGAAATGCATAGGAGACAGTCATACTAGAAAAAAAAATGCAAGAAAGAATGTAACTCTTCTCAACCACATTTCTTAATCACTAATACAAAACACATCACAAGGACACTCTATAAATGCATATTTCCACACATTTATAAGACCTATTTTCTTTACAAAAATGTGAAGATGTTGCCTCTTTGGTGTTGCAAGTAGCCTTGAATAACTTCACTCTAGCTTGGTACCTACATAAATAATCAAGGAGGTTAATTTTCAGTGAAATGAACAATATAGCTCAACCTTTAAAGATTTAAGGCAATACAAAAATGTTGTACAAGTTTAAGATAAGAAAAAGCCATAACCACTATATTTTTAGAAAATCACAAATAAACAAGAAGAAAGAATAACAATGTTAATAGAAGGAACAAGAAGCAAAAGGTGGCAATTACTTAGAAGTAACAACAAGCAAGAGGTAAGATGCAACAAGATACAACAAAAAACAAAAAGAAGAAAGAACTAAGATGCAACAAGTAGCAACAAGAAACACAAGTTAAGATGCAAAAAATGCAATAAATAAGAAAAAAAAGCAAGAACTAAGATGCAAACAGAAGTAACAAGAAGCATGAATTAAGATGCAACAACAAGAAATTAGATTAAACTAAAAGCAACAAGTAAGGACTAAGAGGCAATAAGAAAAATTCTAAGCAAGAGTTAAGAACTAAGAAGGAACAAGAGTCAAGAACTAAGAAGCAACAAGAAGCAAGAATTTAGAAGTAAAAAAGAACAAGATCTAAAAATAAGAGGCAACAAGAAACAAGAGCTAAAATGAAACAAGAAGCAAACCAAAGAAGCAACAACAAGAAAAACCTAAGAGGCATTAAGAAGTAAAAAAGAAGAAACAAGAATAGCCAAATGTTTCACTTTGAGGAGATGCCTCCAAATAAATGGCAGCTAGGATTTTAAAACCCTGAAACAGTGGCGGCTAGGGTTTTAAAACCCTAGTTATATGACTTGTCCTAGTTATATACATGACTTGCTCTAGTCATGTGATTTGTCCTAGTCATGCACATTGTTTGCTTTAGTTATAAGACTGACCAAACATAACTATACTAAGCAACTAAGTTTTTTTGACAACCAAATTTGATCCAAAGTGAATACATATATTGACACAAAATCTTGGGTATGTAATTCATGTATTATACACATGGGTCATTAGCATTAAAATGGCTTAGAAGACAACTTTTATAAAAGTTGTATCAAATTAAAAAGACCAAAAAGTTGGGTGAAGACCAAATTAAAAAAATAAATAAACATAGGAAATGTTGGATTACATACATATTAGAAAAAAGCACAGTATATATGAAGAATTGGAACACCTATATATAGTTTTTAAAATTCCATAAAAGAAGTTCCCTCCAATTAAAATTATTTTTTAATTAAAAATCATAAAAAGTCAAATACCTTATTTCATGATACATGTATTGAAATGAATCATTTAAATTGGTTTATAATGCTATTATTGTCCTCAAAAAACATTCATTTCATGTATATAATGACATTTTTGGATTCTTTTTTGAAAAGACTACAAGAATTTTCTACAATTAAACAAATCATGTTCCTTGAAATTAGACTAAAATGCATTGTAAATGATTATAATCAAGGTCATATAATATGGGACTATAGAAATTGCATATTCAGGAGTAAAACTCTACAAAATGCATAGAGCAAAGTTTCAAGGCCTTAGCAGCTACAGGTGATGACAAAAATAAGTCTAAATAGATGCCATGCATCTATCAAAGTGTCTATGACTGTGCACAAAGTGTATAGGAGCAAAAATATTTGATAGAGGCACTATTTAAGGGCATCTTTGAAGCAAAAAAGGGATTATGCTTTTATAATTTATATCTTTGTAATCACCCAAATAGCCATCTTTCAATTGCAATACAAGTGCACATGATCCAATGGTAAGCCTCAATCTTCATATAAATAATTTTGTGACTTCTATAGGGCCTGTAGAGACTCTAAAAATGTGGCTTGTATGACATTGCTGAGAACATTTTTAAGAAAGAAACAAGCTTCAACACATAACATATACATATATGCATGAATACATGTGAGTATTTTATCTCTATCCTTGAGATAAAGTATGCACAACCATGTTCTTTGTTGTTGAGCTTCAAATTCTAAGTTGGATATTTAAGTGGTGTTCATTTGGCATTCTAAAAATCTTAGCAATGAACAAAAATTTTCTAATGATAAAGTATAAGTGGATCACATCTTAACTAAAACCGGTACAAACTGTCAAAATTAGAGGTTTGGAGTGGTTTTAGATGGTTTCAGCCAATCTAGGCCAAAATTCTAGACTTCCTAATCCAAGTTGAGAAACTCAAATTTTTTGTTAACTTTAGTTGTAGAGCACTGCATGCCTATTCTAAAATAATAAAAACTTTATGATGGTTTATTTTTAGCAAAAATTATGGATGGATGAAGTTTTATCTCTAATTCGTCTTTCAAAACTTCATCCTTGTTTGCACTTAGCCTATAAGTCTAAACTAATTTTTACTTTCAAGATTGGATTCAAAATGTTACCTAAGTTTTAAGGTTGTTCCATTCTAATTTGAATTAGATGAATTTTTTATGTTTTTAAAAATAAAACTAACACTCTTGACTATCTCATTTTATAGTATTTTATCCTCCTTAGTTTTTATCTATTTTTAAAATTGTGATATATTATTGAAAACCTCTAGAAATTACATAAATAATCTTGAATTTAGAGTTGAATTTTAGTAAATTCTTAGAAGGGTGACTTAAACCTTTAAATTTCTAATGTAACTATGGTTTTCATGAAAAGAAAAAAAACAAAGTGCCAAATTTAAAGACATGCCTCGGAATCTATTTCCACCACATTTTAATTCTTAAATACTCATATTGTAATTATAATTATATCATGAGGCTTGTGCATTGATCCATTTTTGTTGCATTTTTGTATCTCCGTATATACAACTTAAACAACAACTTTTACAACAAGTTGTATAAATTCTATCCATGATCATTTTTTTTTTCAACCGATTTCTTTTTATTTCCCCTACTTGGCTTTCTTAAATTAGTTTTTATATTTTTTTTTTTTTTTCGTTATTTTTGGAGATATTTTAGAAATGCAATCATTGACTTTTATTACTATTAATTAATTTTTAAATATTCTACAAATCAAACAATTTTAATGACATAAACCTTGTAAGTGCTAGCTAAGTATATACTTAAGACTTTAAAACTCCATTTGATCAACTATGCATAATATAATCAACACATTTTTAGATTAATACATTGTCAAACTTCTATACGGGGGTTAAATTAGTCTTCTAACTATGCCAAGTGGCAACTTGGAACCTGTAAATCTACTTCAAACTCTTAGACTCTCAATACAAATTCCACTCTTCACTTACTCTTATTCCATGGCCACTCGAGTATGGATTTTTTTCACTCTCATTTTTCTCCACCTTAGATTAGAGTTTTCCCAAGCTTCAAGTGTTTTTTCTAAACTCCACAACCTTCAATCTATATAGCTAGTTTAAATGCATTAGATTTCACTTTTTATCAAACAATCTAATTAGCTTCAGTTGTATCATCCATCACCATCCATCATCCTCAAGGCAAGTTCCAATAATGGGCTAAGGCAAGTCCGGTTTCCAACTTGGATTCTTAGACTTAGTCCTGCCTTGGTGTTGCAGTTTGTTCATAAGCTTTAATTCCTCTCTAATTTTCCTCTAAGTTCTAAAAAAACTGTGATTATCTTATGTTATTTTAAAATTGCTTTATACCACTCTACTTCCCTTCTTAGTTCTATGAAAATTTTACACATTTTAATTGAATATAAATATATGCCTTTCCATATGATTTGAGACTAGTTCAATAGCTGACACAACACACAAAAAACTTAATGTTTTTTTCATAGACATGAAATAAAGTCACACCTACACTCAAAGGAATGACTCTTATGGCCAAATTACAAGATGGTCATTTTATTTTGATCATCTTTTCCTTATACTGCCCAAAAAGAAAGAAAAATGGCTACCAAAATATATGGTTACAATCTATGACTGAGGCCAAAATATGACTAGACACTCTCCAAACATGTTTCCCGCCCAACTTTTCCTTAAGTTGTCTGAAATTTTTTAATCAATTAATTAAATATAAACATGTGTCACCTCAAATTATTGTACGCTAGTTCCATAATGGACACTTCATTCAAAAAAATATATTCTTTTTTTAATAGGCAATCTATGAAAGAAAGTCACATTTATACTTGAAAAAATACAAAATAGCCAACTTAGATTGCCCACCGTTTTTTGGGGTTGCCAAAAATGAAAACAAAGTTACTAATACAAAAATGTAACTACAAAATATGACTAACAAAAAAACATGAATGCAAAATATGACTAAGGCAAAAATATGATTGCCCACTCAAATTCCCCTTAGCTGCCTCAAAAGAAAAGAAAAAGTCACTACCATGGAGAAATGACTACAAAATATGACTAAGTTAAAAATACAATTACTTGCCTATATTTCCCTTGGACTGTCCCAAAACAAAAAAATGTCACTACCATAGAGATATGACTACAAAATATGACAGTGGGTGTACGGAAAACTCCAAATAGATAGGAAACGGATTAAAAATAGTTTAGGGTAATCTGAAATTTTCAAATTTTGTTGTTAGTACATAAGAATCCAGATCAACTACAAACAACTTGGAATTAGTTAATATTCGGATTGCTAGAATTGTTAGAAACTAATAAGTTATCCAGTGAAGAACGGAATCCGGAATCCGGAATCCAGAAGTCCGAATCAAGGAGACCTATGACCTAGACTTCCGGCCTAGAAAACCTAGGGTACTGTTACGGGAACGGTCTCCTACCCGTTCTCCTTGGGCACTGTTGGCCGATTATTGGGTACTTAAGCACCCTCTCCCCTCATGTTTATTTCTCTTTCCTCGCAGACTTCTTGCATGTGCTTAGTGAGTGAAAGTGTGGTGAGTTAGGACTGTGTTAGGGAGAGAATAGTAAAGTCGGTGCTAATTGCACCAGATTAGTTGGGTCGGCGAGCCATGGCGGGACCAGCTCGGATGCTCTGTCCGGCCATCCCTTCCAATATAGACGTACAAAAAGTATTAGAAGTAGACCTGGAGGCAATAGGGCGCGCCGGATTGCTATAGCAGCCTTGGAGCCTGAAAAGTGATGAGATGATTTTGAAACTTGTAGAGGGAGTTTTGAATCAGTACTAGTTGACCATGAGAGGTTGACTTAGTACTTGGACAGAGGATATATGGCCGAAGGTGTACTTGTTTCAGAAGGCCGGATTAGGATTAGCTTCTCGTATGGATAAGATCGGGGCGAGTAGGTTCCGGAATCTGGCGGATGCCAAGGAAGGATACAATATTAATGACTATAGGGATGAGAGGCATAGACAAATGCTGGAGTTTTTGATTCCGATCATGTATCCAAAAAAGCCGATGCGGGTTACAATTATGGTGGGTAACACCATTTTTGGAACGATGGAGGGTAGATCCGTGAATTGGGGGAAACTCATTGCGGATGTAGTTTCCAAACTAGTTAAGCATGCCATCGGGGATAAGTCTAGCCCAATTAGTCCGTATCAGCTTTATCTCTACCATCAAAGGGAGGTTTTGAGTGCTGCAGAGCTGTTGGAATATTCCCACGAAGAAGAAATTTTGAAGTACAAACTCACGAAGGAAGTCGAACCGACTTCGATGGAATCCAAAGCGGAAGAATTAGAGGAGCCACTCCAGCTACGTAGGACAAGAAGACGGAAGCCGATGGATCAGGCTCAACAAGGCAAGCAAGTGTCTCCGGAAGCAGACGAGCCTAGCCATCCTCCAAAAACCGAGCAAATGAATACATCCTGGACAATCGGACGAGAGTGGATCGATACGTGTCAGGAAATCCACAAAAAAATGGCTGGCCTTATTGTCACTGTCATGTCGGAGTTGGGAGTGGATGTACCAAAACAGATGGTAGATGCAATCTGGCAAAGATTGGACCCAAAGCCATTTTGAGAGAAGGAAGAGCAAATTTGGAAGTTGGAGAAGGACCGGACCAACCTCTGAGCGCGAGTAGCCCAATTGGTAGGAAGCTGGAAGTGATAAGACAGAAAGAATTTGAAGCCTTCCAGCTCGTCCGGAATTTGTTGGCTTTGGTAGCATCACCAAAGGAATAGGTGGTTAGATCCAACCTCTTCACCAACAAGTTGACAAGTGAAGGCACACTTTCCGGAACAAAAGTATTGAGGGTAGTTATTGACTACTAGTCAAACATGGAGAAGGTGCTGAAGGAGATGCGTCAATTGCTGGGGCATCTTGATCCAGACAAGGCCTTAGATCTATCAGGTTTTCTGGATGACCTCAACTTCATGGATACTCCGGAAAAGACTGGTAAGCCGGATTGGACTCCTTCTAGGGGTTTGGGGATGATTTTAGACGAATTGGTAATGCCTCCTTTGGATAGAAAGGAGGCAGGTGGAACATCGATTCTGGTCCCGACAGCAGTATTGATTCCAATATTGAAGTAAGTATCGATTCCGGTACAGGCGGGAGTTTCTATTCTAGCGCAGAAGATCATTATCCAGTCAACACTTCACAGATCCGGCCAAGTGGATCCGGTCTCTTTGCAACACCTAAGTTCCAAGTTCGTCGTGAGCTAAGTAGGCGCTTGGACGTTGTTTCAAATCCAGCCCGGACCCATCTAGCAGGCTTTGAGTACATGGTGCAAGTTTTTCCAACTAATGAGCCGGCACCGCAGGTGTTGCTCTCGGACGACGAAGAAGAATGCGAGATCGGAGTAGAATTGGAAGATGATGCGACACCACTACAAAGGCTCACAATTCAAATCTAGGCGTAGACCAGGATGACGCTAGTAAATTTGCTTGCGGCTAAGGTGGGGAGCAGCATGAAGAAACCAAGGAAGAAGTAGCTAGTTTTGGTTTGAATTTTGAATTTCATTCCACTTCGGATTTTTTGGAGGTGGGATCCAGTTCCGGATTTCTAGGAGGCCGCCGGCCTAGGTTTTTTCAGTTATCTTGGAAGTTAGTGTGTAGTCACCCTAGTTTTGGAGGTGCCCTTTTTGCTTTTTTGCTTTTTGTTTGGATTTTTAGGGGAAAGCAGGCCTTTTGCCCTCTCATTCCATCCTAGCCCTTATGAGTGCATTTGTTTATGTTCTTTTGTTTTCTTTAATTCGAGCCACCTGGTGGACTTTCTGATTCCGGCTATGTATACAAATGTGTTGGATTGTTTATGAGAGTGTTGAGGTATAAGGAAGACGGGTGAGGAGGAGTCCACATCTGAGGCAACTGGGTTTGATCAATAGGGTGCGTTTGAATGGAAGTTTTGGACTTGTGAAAGAGGATTAGTGCACTGTGCCTTTAAACTACTGGAACGGTAATCCGGTAAGAGTGGAGTGGATGCGAGTCTGGAACCCAGGTAGGATTTTGTGCGGAGATAAGCAACCGCCAGCAAAATATCCCCACCCCCAAAAAGGTCTGCCAACTACCAGATCAGTCTAAATTCTAGAAACACGTGTCTCTATAGGTTCCAGATGCTTTGATCTATCGTTATAGTGAATGAAATAGGAAGAGAATTTTGAGTGACTTGCTTTTCGGAAAGGCCATCCAAGAAGATGTGAGGAGTGCTACTTCTTCTTTCTCTATTATAAAATCAGATTTGGTTTGTATGTGTGTTTGAGTGAGAGAAGAGAGAGTTTTGTGAAGTTTACGAGTGGTGAATTTATACCCCTTTGAAAGATCAACAGTGGACCTCCTAAGAATAAAACAGGGGTATATAAATCCAATCAGTTGGAAGAGACGTAACCGGATTCCGGTTGAGAATGGATCCGGATCAAAATTTGGAAAGCAGTAGTAACCGGAAGAGAGAGTGAATCGTTGGGGTGGGTTTGCTTGAATGTTTGGAAAGAGATCTGGATATTCTTAGTTTACAATAACGTAATAGAATTCCCTGGGACAATATTTTGTGTCATCTTACCACATTTTAATGAGTAAGGATACTTACGGCTAGTCTGCACGTACAAAAATGACTTGTAATATGACTTGACATTCTCCAAATATGTTCCCTGCCGTTTCCTACGAAGTACTTTGGTGTTTGCAACAAGCGTATAGTATGTGTTTGTAAGGTACAAGGCCAGAAAAGGACTAGTAGTCCTATTTTGCAATCATGTTTTTCACCAAGGTGTTGGCCTCCAAGAATATGACTGCAAGCAGTTGCCTGTCATCTCCAGTCATATTTTTGCAGTCATAAAATACCCGTTTTCTTGTAGTAGATATATTCAACGATACTTCAATGATGAAGCCTAGGTAATTGATTTCAATGGTTAACCATTCGTGTGGAGTGGCATTTGGATATGGAACATTGTGCTGACCCTTTTTCAACATCATATTTGTTATATTGAGAGTATGTGGCACTCCCAAAATAATATTAGGCTTTTGAAGGCACAATAAATGAATGAAAATGGCCTACAATTTAGCTCCATAACCACTCATTTAATTAGTTTAAACTAGCAATTTCCATTAAAATGGGGGTCTTTGCAAACAATACAGGTCCTTTAGTAAACATTGCATTGTTTCATGTAAAAAAATTGCATTCATTTCACAATCACATAAATACAATAATGTAAATAAAAAATATATTAATACGGTGTACATATTGTATTTACAATGTAAACATTGCACACAAATTATCAAATCATATACTGTCCAAATCCATAATTCTAGTCGTACACATAGAAATCAATGCATAAACACTCATAAAACTACTACCTCACATCTAGGATAAAACATAGTATTATCCTTATCCCACAGACTTGTGAAAGCATAATTACTGTGAACATCTCGAAACCAAATAACACTCAATAACATACTACTGACAGATAGTCAGAGTCTTATAAAATCAACAATCCATTGCCGTGTTCAAGACAAAGGAATTGAAGCCAAACTTTGCTTGATGACTTCAATTTGAGCAGCAGGAATCTTGATCATGCACTTTGTGGTATCATTAGGAATTCTAGATTTCTACGCTGTCATCAGTGCGTCTGTATGCTGCCAACGTGGTGGTTCAGTTTCATCAATCTTCCAGCGCAGGTTTTCTTTCGTCGTCCTATCCAGTGTAGAAATTCTGAACATCCTCATCTCTTGATGTTGGACGGAAATACTGAATGCGCACACAATTTGGTTCGCGAGGGTTACAATGTGGATCTGATAATGCCCTTGCAATCCAAACTAGATGATTATCACCATCTGCTGGCCTTCTTGCAAGGAAGTAGCCATCAAAAACATCTTGAATCACCCTGAAAGACGGTTGTAGGCGACCCTGTAAAGGTTTGATGTAGGCCTCATCTTCTCCAAATTCTTCATGGTCTTTAACGTCTTTGTCTAACCGATCTTCTTCAGTCACTTGAACTTGAGTAGCCAGCCATAAACCATCCTTCAAAATAGTAGATGCAGGTAGTGGTCCTTGCAGCGCGACCCTCACATCATGCCAATAGTGCACCACATGCTCGTAATGCCTCCTGCATTCCCCAGTGAAGTCGGCATTGCACAAGTCCTCCTATTACTTCATAAATCCATGTACATCCTTCACAATGTCATCCAAATCCTTCATGGCCTTTTGAGGAACTGCCAACGGTATCCCTTTCGGCCACGAACTTTGTCCTTCAGCATCTTCTTTCCACAACTTAATGCCTGTGCCATTTTCCCCTAACTAGTCGACATCAGTACACAATAGTTTGTACTTCATGACTGGACACCTTGTTGAATCTAGATAGAACTTCACTTGTTGTGGTTGTGTGTGTCCAACAAGGATGTCACTACCATCCACAAATGAACTTGCAATGAAATCCTTGAAAGCAGGCACCTCTTCCCCAAGGTGAGGGATAGTGGGAATGGACTTCACATCCATGAACGACTTCATAAGTGCAGGAACTGTAGGGAAGTTCTCTTTCTGCAGTTGCATACTCCATCTTCCGAACAATGCATCAATGTTGTTGTGCGTGTGACCCACAATCATGAAGTTTATGTACACTCCAGGGAAGATCCTGTTTGCAACAAGAAGCGACCAAAAACAGAAAACATATCTATTTTTGTTGTCCCTAGTGACATTGTCCATTTACACAACAAGAATGGGTGGCAATGGTGTTGCCGGAACTAAGTTGATTGGTAGTGGGGCAAGTGTCGCAACCAGAATTTTTGGTTTTCCTTTGCTTATCTAAATTTTGGAACGGAAACGGGTAATTAGGATCCGTATCCGGTTAGAAGGATAGAAGGAAACTGGAGAGTGACAATGCTAATCGAGTAAGGAGAAAGCTGGATCTGATCCGGTCAAAATGTTAGTATTTAGGAACAAAATCACATCCGAATCTCACCTCATATCGGATTAGGGTTTTGTACCGGATTGATACGGACCGGACCGGAAAAGTCATGATAATCTGCCTATATAAGAGCTGGTCATCCTCATTTTCACTCCTTTACTTCCCTTGAGCTCTGGAGCTGACCTTGAGTGCTTTTACACCTCCGTCTGCGCTAGAGCCGTTGTATGTGTATGCGCTTCCAGCCGGGCATGTCCGAGAGTGTAGGAAAGGTAGAAAGCATGTGGGTTGTAGGTTTTGTGGTGTTTTCTAGTTGAGATCGGACAAGAGGAAGTGAGGAACAAGACGTGTGGCTAGGAGAGAGTGAGGTAGCGATCGATAAGGGTCCAGTGGCCATTAGTGTCCATGCCTCAGTTGCATAAGGCCAAACCGGGCGTGCCCAATTCCTCCTCCGATGTCAAGCTTCGGAAGGTAGTTCCAGTCATTCCCACGGAAAAATCGGCGAGGTCCGAGCTCATGGAGGATCTCAACGCCATGGGGTGCCTTGTGTTGATGGATAAACCCTGGGGGTTTAGGAAGGAGCGGATGGTGAGAGAGATTAGATGTAAGGCGTCGAACAAGTTCGACAACACGCTTCGAGGCCGCCCGACCGAATGGGAAGAAGAACGGTGGAGGGAAGTTTACAACTTCCGAATTAGAGGTTCCGGCATGGCTGGAAGGAAGGACGAGTTCATCCATGGCAAATTTCATGGGGAGCCGAGTAACAAGGACGGGTACGCGGTCGCGGACTGTAAGAGCAACTGGCACCGCAACCTTCTGCAGTTCCTGGTTCCAATCGTCCATCTAGAGAAGCCAACGAGGGTGACGATGACCATCGGCAACACCATTTTCAGTTCCCTGAGCGGGGAACAAAAAGTGAACTGGGCCTGGATCTTTTCCGATCTGGTGTCCCAGCTGGTGACGAGGATCGGAAAGAGTAGGGCCACTCCCTTGAGTCCCTATCTCTTCCACCTCTACCACCGGAACCAGCTCCTCACAGAGACGGAGGAAAAGACGTAGAGCCTTCAGGAGTCCATCCTGAAGTACGGGGAGTCGGGTTCGGATGACGAACAGGAAGAACAAACCGGGTCCAAGCCCAAAACAGAAGAAGAAGAAGAGGAGGAGCCATCTTGGCCAAGGAAGCGGATGAAGACAATGCCTCCTTGCAAGCGAGGAACCCCTCCTACCACCCGGTCCACTCCAGAGCAAGGACCGGATGTGGAGATGCCGGATCCCGAGGACCCGACCGACCCGTTCAACCAGTTGATGGTAATCTTGTGCGAGATACGAGCGGACTGGAAGGTCAAGAAGAGAGCTCTCGCCGCTATTGGAGGTCTGGTGGGTGCACCGGTGGATAGTGATTTACTGGATAAGGTGGTTCAATATCTGTCCGATCCGGATGAGCACTGGAGGCAGGAGGCAGAGATCCGTCGTCTTCAGGAGGAATTCGACACCCTACTGGCTGACATGGTAGCCCTCAGGGAAGACAAGGCTGCAGTCCAGGATATGGCGGAAGCAACCCGGAAGGTGGCCAAGTCGGTGAAGGACACTCTCGGAGAGTCCAAATCCACCGCAGTCAAGGCGGCATTATTTGACAAAGGGGTGCATGAGGAGAAGAAGGTATACGATTCCCGGATAGTTCGGATCCTCACCGACTTCATCGATCAAGTGGAAGCATCCTTGGCGGCAGCGAGAGAGGCAACCAACTAGATGGACATGAGCAGTCGAAAGCTGAACGGGTCCATGTACTCCCGGGAGATCCACCTGTCGAACCTGTCGCTACCGGATTCTTTCGCAACCGGAGGGTCGAATCCGAGGGAGCCCAAGATCAGACACCCGAGTCGAGGAAGAGTAATCGAAGACCTAGGCCTGGACAACCAATTCATCTGGATTCATCGCCAGGGGCAGATCTTCCGGATCCAGCTGCCGGAGAGCGGAGCCGGAACCTTGCAAACGTCTTCAACCAACTGCCCGAGGAACCCAAGAGTCCTACACTGGGTGGAGGAGTTGGAGAATAGATAGGTAGTTAGAAATGTAAAGTTTTGTAAGATAGTTAGGACCGGATCGGATGTTGATCCGGTTTGGCCGGTTAGGATCGGACCCAGATGTCCAGCTCGGATTTTCAAGGGCCTTTTTGCTTTGTACTCAAGTTGTATATAAGTCAGCCCCTGCTTGGGAGCTGGGAGTCTTTTTGCCCAAATTTTGTGTACGTCTTCTCTTGGCCTCATGTTGCATGTCTCTCCCATGTGTGGCAGGGTTGTGTGGTGAGGAGTTAGGAAGGCGCATGCTAGTGTGGGCATGATTTCTCCCTTTGGCGTTCTTATTTTGATCTTATGTGCAAGTGAGCAGGTTGTGAAAGAGTTGGGAGTGGATTTCAGTTCCTTAGCAACTTTAAGGTTTAGGATTCCGGGCGAGACAACCGTTGTTAGGCGGATAGGGAGGGATTCCTTAGTCGCGCTAGAACTCCTGGGTGGGAAATCCAGTTGAGTGTCCGATCTCCTGAGAGATCTCGTTGCCTTAGTGGGTAAACAGAAGAGATTTAGTTGATGTTGGAACGGACGGGTTCACTTGCAGCCGCCTGGCTTTGTACAAACGGAACGTGGCGCCGAGGTCGTTGTAGTATGAGAGGATCGTAGGGGGGGTCTTTGTGTGACCGGTGATCCAGAGGGTTCTCTAGGTTGCTGTGAAGGATCAAATCGGATCCGAATTAGTCTAGGAAATGGGAGAATAGAGAAGTGGGTCTTCAGCCACTATAAGTCACGGAAGGAGCGGCAGGCTTGCCACTCTCAAAAGCAAGGGGCAAACCCTCTGATGGTGAAACAGAGGTAAAACTAAAATGGATGGTAGTAAGAGCGGATGTAAGCTGATTAGACCGGATTGGAAAATTGACCGGATTGGAGAATGAGAAGAGGGTCTGATTATAGTTCTTGGTATTGTTGTGTTTCCGGTTGTGATGTTAGAACCGGAAGAGGAAATACAAGTATTGACTTAGCTTAGAGACCAAATAAGGTTATCTACTTCACAAAATCTCGCGGGTTTGATCTTTAGAGTCACTTTGTTATACTTTAAGTGGTTTTTGGTAGTATAACTGGGAATTTGCTTGCCATGTGCTGCAACAGCAAGCGAAGCTTTGCAAATCACCACACTCTTCATAACCACCTTGAACAAATTTGTTGAAGGCAATCTCGCAAACAATTGCTAAGAAGAAGACTTTGGTGCCAACTTAAGATCTCGCAACAACTTTGCCATAGAGCCAATGGTGTAGTTTGAATTGTGAGGAAATAGATCCAAACCGTAATGTACATAGGGCACATTAGCATGACCATGCACAATCATACCAATGACAGACACGAGCAACTTCATGAAAGCATCAGTATCTTTATTCTTGTGGAAAATATTGGACAAGCGATTTTGGAATGATCCATCTTGTCGTGCATGATGGTGAGGCACTCGTGCGGAAAGGTATGCGATTGATAACGATTTGCATAGCACAACTCTTTGTGAGCGCGCGCAATAACAAGATGTTTGTCCAACTTCCGTGACCACATGAGAGCGGTGTTTGAACCAGCAAGAGCACCCTTCCTTAGCTCTTTTAGTTTGTCACAAGTAGGGCACCAAGCAAAATTGTCTCTTGGCTTCTTCACCTCATATTCCGAGAATTTGGAAGACCTGATCTTGCTTAAATTTGAGAGTGAAACTTCAGGCAATCCAAAGGCTGCATTGGCATCATTGATTTCTTTCATCTTCCCCTTCCATTGAAACGTAGGCAGAAGACACATGGACACAACCTTCTCCCCCGACTTCATAATTCAAGTACAATGTGGCATGTGATCGACTTCCTTGTGAAGGAGACACTTCAAGGTAGCAGTAGCTTGTTCAGTGTGTTTCCTTGGCTTCACCTATCCCGTATTGCCATGGTCATTTGCTTCTCAATGACCCTTCATGTCCTTCAGATACCAAAAGAATGTGGTATTTGAGACATCGGCAATATGCCTCCAAGCTTGCCTGCAAACCGGGACCTCTTCAACCGTCACCATCTTCTTTCCATGAGAGTTGCAATGAATATGTCTATGGACGTCCATCTTCATGAAGGCTCTTCGCTTGAACGTTGAATTATGGTACATGCACTCTCGAAAGGCTCAAATTTTCTCTCTAGGGAACGGCTGAACACATTTTTGGACGCAGCAAACTTTGCAGGAAACTGCGTTGATGGACACCTGTGTAAGCAAACTTTTTGGCTTCAAGGAAGTCTCACGATGAGGAGTTTTGAGGATACTTGAATAGGGTCTGCTAGGTGTCAAAGACAATGGGTTTAAAAGATTTGCTTGGAGACAATTGAATTCATCTTGGGCTTCATGATCATGAAGGCTTGCCCAACGGCAGTGGACAAGCTTAACAGGCCAAGCCATCAAAGAGTAAATCTACTCTTGGGAGACGTCCTCTTCTAAATACGTCCTCGAAATTAATACTGCAACATGAGTGTTGCCCAGAGGACCATCAGCACCGAGAACCAAGTCAAAGTTTACACTAAGGCAAGTACCTTCTCCAATAAGTATTCCAGCATCATTGTACAAGGTGATGCAGTTTGAATTCCAAAGCCTATGCAGAATAACTTTGCAAACTGGGATGTTTTCATTCATTTCCTGAGGAACCTAGAGTTCCTTGTCTGAGTCTCCCAGTAGTTTGTCTGGGTCAACTTCTGAGACCATGTCACCTAGGAAAAAAGCGTATCAAGTAAATGTGTTAATAACATTGATTATATATGATTCAAAATTTAGCTCGACCCGCTGAATGAAAATCCACCGCTAATGAATCAATATCACAATTCCATATTGTCAAGAGTTCAGTAATGATCATAAACGCGTATTGCAATTCAGCTTGACTTGCGCTGAAATGCTTCCAAGGTCAAGGATTGGAAATGTTCACGTACTATAATTCATCACGATCAGCACCAATAAGATATCTAGAGCCCTAAACCGATTAGAGCTTGAGCTGAATTGCAAAACAAGGACAGTAGAGTGTTATGTCTAAGACTAATGAACAGTAGTATCTTAATAACAAACTGGAAACTAGATGTCATTATAACAATATTAATACCACGCCATTGCAATTCAGCTCGGGTCGAGCTGAATTATAGTTCTGATCCACTGGAGCAATGCATTGCAGACATTCACTGAATTGCAATTCAGCACTATGCGCGCTGAAATGCAATACTATGATGTACATTAAACTTGTAAGCGTGGTCGGTCCTCTACTACAATTTAGCGCTAAGCGCGCTGAAATGAAATACTATTATGTATATTAAACTTGATGACAGAGTCGGTCCTCTATTGCAATTCAGCAATAAGCGCGCTGAAATGCAATACTATGATGTATATTATACTTGTAGGCATGGTCGGTCCTCTATTGCAATTCAACGCGCTTATTGCTGAATTGCAATTTGACCCCGACCAAACTCAATTGCAGTTCTCTTCCGCAAATATTGGGACCTTCAATGATATATATTGTTTGATTATTCCGGGATTTTTGGCGCCTCTTTCGGTGACTGTCTTACATTGATAGGTTGCATGTCTGAAGAGGCCTAACAAATTGAAATCTACTGCAATGTGGATTGTGCGATACATGAAAACATGAAACGAGACGACGGATAATACAAAATTCAGTAAACAATGTCACTGCCAAATAATGAATGGCAGATGTCTATCCTGGTGAATGACAAGCTTTCATTAATGGGAAGAGGATAGCTTACTAGTAACAATCTGCGATGAAGTGCCTCCTCTAACAATACGACGGACAACAACTCAAATTCAAGTCAATCACAAAATAAAACTCTTCAAAACTCTTCAAGAAATCTAACAATACAAGTCAAACACGCACACAAAGAGAGTAGTATATGAGGAAGTCGATGTAGTTGAAGAGAGGGGGGAAATGGCATGTCCGTGAGTAGGTTGATGGCGCTCGCCTGTCTTCCTGGCGGAAATGAAAGAGCGTGCATGTTTTCAAAACTTCCCTCCTAATTTATCTTGTCCCGAGAATCATTATGGCCTTTGCAACTATACACCAAGAAAGCATCCTGCAAAGTAAGATTAGTTCACTAGCCCTACAAAAGTTATGGGCAGAATTCTTATCGCAGTACAAGGTAAGCAAATTCCCAGTTATACTCCCAAAAACCACTCTAAAATATAACAAAGTGACTCTAAAGATTGAACTCGCGAGATTCTGTGAAGTATCTAGCCTTATTTAGTCTTTCAGCTCAGTTAGTATCCATATTTCCCTTTCCGGTCCTAATACCACAATCGGAAACACAACAACACCGACAACTATAGTCAAGATCTTCTTTCCTTTCTCAAGCCGTCCAACTATCCGATCCGATCTAATCAACTCATATCCGCTCTTACTCTCATCCGGTTTAGTTTTACCTTTGTTTCACCATCAAAGGGTTCGCCACTTGCTTTTGAGAGTGGTAGGCCTGCCACTCTTTCCGTGACTTATAGTGGCTGAAGACCCACTTTTCTATTCTCCAATCTCCTACACTAATCAGGATCCGATTTGATCCCTCACAGCAATTTAGAGAACTCTTCGTTTCACAGGTCACACAAAGACCCCCCGTACGATCCTCTCATACTACAACAACCTTAGCGCCAAGTTCCATCTATACGAAATCAGGTGGTTACAAGTGTATCCGTCCGTTCCAACATCAACTAAAGCTCTTCTGTTTACCAACTAGGGCAGCAAGATCTCTTAGGAGATCAGACACTCAACCGAATTTCCCACCCAAGAATTCTAGCGCGACTAAGGAATCCCTCCCTATCCGCCTAGCCTAACAACGGCTATCTCACCTGGAAACCTAAACCTTAGAAATGCTGAGGACCTGAAATCCACTCCCAACTCTTTTACAACCCACTCACTTGCACATAAGATCAAAATAAGAATACCAAAGGAAGAAATCACCCCCAAACCAATGAGCGCCTTCCTAACTCCTCATCATATAGCCCTGCCACACACAAGAGAGACACACAATAAGAAGCCAATAGAAGGTACAAGCAAAATTTGGGCAAAAAGACTCGCAGCTTCCAAGCAGGGGCTGGCTTATATACAACTTGATTTACAAAGGCAAAAGGGCCCCTAGAAATACGCGTGGAACTTTTGGGTCTGATCTGAACCGGCCAGACCGGATCAACATCCAATCCGGTCCTAACTATCTTACAAAAAAAAAACATTCCTACCTACCTACCTTGCAACTCTCCCACCCAATGTAGGACTCTTAGGTTCCTCGAGTAGTTGGTTGAAGACTTCTGTCAGATTCCTGCTCCGCTCTCCAACAGTAGGATCCGGAAGATCTGATCCTAGTAATGAGTCTAGCTGGATTGCTTGTCCAGGTCCAAGCCTTCGTTGACTCTTTTTTGACTCAGGAGTCTGATCCTTGGGCTCCCTTGGATTTGATCCTCCTGCCGCGAACATTCCGACAGCAAGAGGTCCGAAAGTTGGATCTCCCTGGAGTATATAGATCCGTTCAGCTTTTGGCTACTGACGTCCATCCGGTTGGTTGCCTCCCTTGCCGCCACCATTGCCGCTTCCACCCGATCGGTAAAGTCAGTCAAGATCTGCAAGATCCGGGACCCGAATACTTTCTTCTTCTTGTGTACTCCCTTGTCAAATAACTCCGCCTTGAGAGTGGCAAATCCGGACGCTCCAAGGATGGCCTTCACCGTTTCGGCCACCTTCCGGGTTGCGTCCGCCATCTCCCGGACTGCGGTTTTATCTTCTTTGAAGGCAACCATCTCTGCCTCCAAAGTGTCGACTTCCTCCTGAAGCCAACAAATCTCTGCCTCTTGTTTCCGGTGCTCGTCCGGATTGGTGATGTGTTGTGCTACCGTAGCCAGTAGCTTGCTATCTCTCGGCGTACCCACAAGCTCTCCAATACTGGAGAGGATCCTTCTCTTGATCTCTCAATCCGCTTGTATTCCGCAGAGGATACCAATCAACTGATTGAACAGATCAGTTGGGTCTTCGAGATCCGGCATCTCCACTTCTGGTCCTTGTTCAGGAGCCGACAGGTTGGTAGGAGGGGTTCTTTTCTTATGAGGAGGCGTCGTCTTCATTTGCTTGCTCGTCCTGAGATGCTCCTCCTGATCTTCTTCTTCCATCTCGGGTTCGGATCCGAATACGTCCTCCGGTTCGTCATCCGAACCCGACTCCCCATACTTCAAGATGGATTCCTGAATGTTCCATGTCTTCTCCTCCGTGTTGGTGAAGAGTTGGTTGTGCTGTTAGAGGTGAAAAAGATAAGGACTCAAAGGAATGGCCCTACTCTTTCCAACTCTTGTCACAAGCTGGGACACCAGATCGCAAAAGATCTGGGGTGCAGTTTACCTTCGGTTCCCCGCTTAGGGCCCCGAAAATAGTATTGCTGATGGTCATTGTCACCCTCGTTGGCTTCTCCGGGTGGATGATCAGAATCAAGAACTGGAGAAGGCGGAGGTGCCGGTCGTCTATGCAATCCGCGGCCGCGTATCCGTCCTTGTTGCTTGGCTCTCCATGAAACTTATCATGGATGAATTCAACCCTCCATGCCGCCATGCTTGAACCCCCTATTTGGAAGTTGTAGACCTCTCTCCACTTCTCTTCTTCCCACTCAAATGGGCGCCCTCGGACAATATTGTTGAATTGATTTGACATTTTGCCCTTCAGCTCTTTTACTATCCCCTCCTCTCTAAACCCCCAGGGTTTGTCCATCAATCCTACATAGCCCATCGCGTTGACATCGTCTTTGAGCTCGGTTTGCGCTAGTTCCTCGGAAGGTATGACCGAAACTACTTTCCGGAGCTTAATCTCTGAGGAGGAACTGGGAGCTCCTAGTCTACTTTTGCAAAGTTGAGGCATGGACACAGACTTGGCTAGCTGGACCATTTCTGTTGCTACCTCACTCTCTCCTAGCCGCACGTCCCATTCCTCACTTTCTCTTGTCCGATCTTAACTGGAAGACAACACAAAACTTGCAGCCCACACAATTTTGACCTCTTTCGCACTCTAACACACTCGCACTGAAGTTTCCACGCACACAACGGCTCTGGCACAGACAAAGGCATTAAAGCACTCAAGGTCAGCTCCAAAACTTGAGGGAAGAAAAGGAGCAAAAATGGGGACAACCAACCTTTATATAGTCCCAGGACCCCTGACTAGTCATCATGACCTTTTCCGGTTTGGTCCATAGCAATCGGGTTCAACCCTAATTTGATCTGAGATAAGTTCCGGATGTGATTCCGTTCCAGAGTACTAATACTTTGACCGGATCAAATCCAGTTTACCCCTTACTGTATTAGCTTTGTCTATCTTCAATCTTCTTCTGCCTCCTAGCAGGATCCAAGTTCTAATTACTTGTTTCCGTTCCAACTTTTAGGTAAGCAAGGGAACACCAAAAATTCTGGTTGCGACAATTCTGACAAGGGTTACCTTCATAAATGTTGGCTAACTTTATTTGACGAAGGTGGCCCTCTCCTATTGGGAAGCTGTCACTGTTATCCGAGATAGTTGCAAATCATATCTTTATCTCCTTTGAACTCGCATTTTGTGCTTTGACATTAATGGTGGCAGCTTCATATTAGAAAGTGAAATACCATTATAGTACTACAAGGAAAACGCCGCCACCCGCTCTTGTCGCTTGTACAATTTTTTAATTAGCACAAAGTAGCGATTTTGAGTTAATTCTCCAAAAAATGCAACTATCTTGAAATGCCTTTCTCATTGTTGGGGTGCGGGAATTCCCTTTCTCTTTTTTTGTGAATAAGTATTGTGCACTAAAAGTAATATATATCAATAAACAAATAAAATGTCCACTAAATTCCACTTTCATGGGAGAAAATTTAGGATTCAGATTCTTGGGATTCAAGGTTTGAGGTTTAGGTAACCCGAGAGGGTGAAGGGACATCCTTGTTTAAGGCTTTTCCTACTTTTTAAGTACAATAAGATACATAATTATACATAAAAGACAAGATAGAAATCAATTCTACCATATTATAGCTCCATAGTTTAATCCATGATTGTCTTTGGCAAGGAATAAGTTAATCATAAAAATTCCTATTAGGATCATGTCCATAGCAAACTTCCAATAAGTCATTTGTTCAATCACTAGCAACTACACTATTAACTGACATGAATCATGCTAAACATAGAAACATGATTTAAACCCTTGTAATAAATCTACAATGTCTTGGAATCTTGAAATAAGCTGGAATAGTGAATCATTCATAGAGGCCGTGAACCTCACCTGTCCCCATGAAACACCCAACACAACAATGTTAGACGATTTGTAGACAAGGTGTCTTAAGCTCACGGCTGCTTCTTATCGCTGTCACAGTCAATCAAACACCACGCATGCTTATAAAATTACACAAGACAATATGCAAGAAAGTCTTCAGACAAAGGAAATGCAACTAAAGGACCTGTATCGATGCTGTCATGATTCCCGTAGACCGCAGAGAATAAGCTCAGAGTAGTCAAACTAGTGGTAAAGCAGCCAATCCAACATTGTCAGTGTGTGAGGAACAGTGATGCAAAAGTGCTATATTTATACTCCCAATTGAGTTTGTCAATCTGGCAACTTGGACTCATGAGCTGGAGTTTCAATTAGGTGACTCATATCACAAATCATGCCTTGGTTCCGTTCACACAAGCTATGTACTTGTTCATAATGGTCAGCTACTAATTCTTTAGTAAGTAGCACTAATTGGAATTAAGGCTGTCAGTAATTGCCTTCATCAAATCAGTAATTGAATGGCTAATTGACTAGCTAATTGAGGCTTTGAAAGCCATACTTTTGAGACTGAAATTGGGAGGGTTGGCGGGACAATTGAAATAGCAGGTAAAAGTACATAATGTATTAGTACATAATACATTATATTATTTTAATAATAAGTACGGACCCCTTATTATTACATAATAAATAAATACATATAGGTACCCTTAGAATACACAAGCAGTTTCCTTTCTTAATTGAAAGGGATGTCATATTCCCTAAAGCAATACATCTAACAACTATATATACATGTGCCAAAGTTTGTAAATTCTAAAACTTTGGATCAAGAATACCCAAATATTTAACATCAAAAAACAATGCTTAGGATGTGGGGTTTAGGGTTTAGGGTTCCCGCCTCCTCCCTTGGATGGCATCCCTTAGTAAGAGTACTAGTGTACCCCTTACAAAGGGTGCACACCAAGCTTACTGAAAACAAAGGTCAATTTCCATTTGTTTAATACCCTAAAATCATGATGTAAAGCTTGAATATGAGGGAATCAGTACCTGAGGACCTCAGTGAGTGCACGGATGTTGAACTTGACCCCTGGAAAGTTGCTAGTCTGAAGAGAAGTCGTGACTAACTCCAGTATTCTGCTGCGTCGGAACCCGTTGCGTTCTAGCACTAAAATGAGAAACTGGATCTCTCGGGCTGCACTTATAACATCACTGGAGAGATAGATTATGGAAACGGTTTGTGAAATTACAATCCCATATGGTTGTCACACTGGTCGGTTGGATCGGAAGACAATGTATTGTGCATAGGGGAACGGTAAGTCCCTCTTTTTATCAAATTTGCTTAACTGAAAGTTATCAAGGATCAAGTCTAAGGATGTTATGGTAATGTTCAAATTCATGAAGTGTACAACTATCCCTCTTTTAGGGTTTGTGTCTACATACTTGGTAATTTCCGTTTTGATCTCTAGAACTTGTAACGGGTATATCCAAAATGGATTGCCTTTCTCCCATGGTTGCTTAGAAGCCAGGAACTAATTAGTTAAGCCGTTATTGATTAGACACAAATTGTCGATATAGTGATAGGCGTAACAAAATGTGGTCATAAGATCTCGCCGCTTTGATCGAGCCAACCTCTGAATGAACTGGGATTTGTAAAACAAGAGATACATGTTGCACCACAAAGGGGAACATGCGAAGCCCATTGGAATCCCTGAAATTTGTTGCCAAACACGATCTCCAAGATTGACAAAGCAATTGTGCATTAACCAAGTATGCAGGTTCATAAGACGATGTTCATCTATACTAAACCAGTTGCCGAAGAGGGGGCAAAGTGGCCCATTTTGCCCTTGCAGCTTATCTGTCTTGGTCTACCTGGATCCAGATCTTTGGGGAAGGCCGGGGATATGACTTAGCTTGTTGTTTAAACCCCAATCAAATAAGATGTGATATTGCGTTGGGTAAGTTATCCTCCCCTTCCAAAGGTATGGATTCAAAACACCTCGTGACGTTGGCAACAAACACATCCGTCAAGATAGTGGGAAGATTGAGTGCTACTTCTATTGCCAAATTAACGAGCCAATACAGCAACGTGTTTACTTGCATGAAGGTTCTGTAACTCATAGATATCTCAGCACCCCAAAGTTTAATAGATTCTAATATCAGCATTGTAGCTATTGTAAGCATATGAGCAATCCTAGTATATGCCGTATGGGAGGCGTTTGTTAACCATCTGTACTTTCCTTCATGTTGCTTGTAGGTAGCCATGAGATATGGCAGAGCCTCGTGTTGTATTGTAAGTTCAAGTAGCAAGTCTTGCAAGTCTCTGCATACCTTGAGAATAATGTGTGAGCAAAGGAGCCAGAATCCGTTCTCCTTGCATGGATTGAAAGCAGGACCCAAGAGTCATACTGCGGCCATAAGTCGAATGTGGTATATACAAATAAAGTAGCAATTATTTGAAGCTTTCTCCAAACCGGAACAAAACAACTTGGTGGTAAGCCATGCTATTTCATTTTTGATGGAATTGACTGTCAATATATCCTCTCCAGAAAATTGAAACCCGTATTTATTTTGTCATTGGGCTTTCTTAAGTCTGCTCAAGCTGGTATCACGCAACCAGGAGCGAGCTTCTTCGATGGAAAATCCAGATCGGCAAGATCTAGAATACCAATCAATTGTTCGAATGCTTCAAGAATAGTGGCAATGCATAGGTTGATTTTGGTGGGCTTAAGTGGGATATGATTGAATCCCTGTTGGACTGCATGTCGCAACTGGGGATTTTGAATAATGCCAATGTTCATAGTTCGCACATGCATCATTGCAGGGGCAAACTTTGAAGTTTCAGTGAGTGTTAGCAGATCCAAAAATAGACAAAATCGCTTAACACTTGCACATGCACATACATTGTTCACATCATAAAGATCCAGAAAAGAAAAGAGTTTAAATACGCTTGCTGGTTTTTATAATATTGTAGATAAACTGTCATGGTATCGCCATGCGATAACTACATCGTGTACTATTTCGATCAAAAAAGCAAAATTGAAAGCTAATAATACTTTCTCTAGTAATTTCCGAACATTAATCCAGTCTAATGCATGTAAATGATATGTAAGCGAGATATAGCCAGAAGGCTTACGTCGCTTGCTCCTGCTGATAATCCAACGTCGAGAGGATCTTGCAACAATATCCTAGTGGCTTCTGTGTACATATGCAATCTCACTAGTTAGTAAGTAATTCTATTGTTCCATAAAAAAGCACCAGCAAGCATTATTTGAGACTAGGGAACCTCATCATGGGTCGTTCTTGAAACTGAGAATACGCCCTTTGATTGGAGAAAAGTTTTGTCGCTGGTATGGGGTTCCTCGATGCCAATCAGATTAGTAATCGTGACATGGCTTGGGGGTGTAACCGGGGATGCTGCCGGGGTATAATTAGGCCGCAAACCTCTTCCCATGTATGGAGATCCGCGCCTACCACGGTTGTTGTAATGCCCACCTTGTCCTCCTCGCCAACCACCTTGCTGTTGCGGTGGTGCAGATTGTGGAGCTTCGGCTGCTCTTGTGTTACAATTAATCCTTGTTCTTTTGCTCGCAGGTCCAGGGCTTGGAGAAAGCGGATTTGCCAACGTGAAGCTACTAGGCTTTAGGAGGCATTCAACTTTTTGAAATCCAGGTAAGTCTGGATATCTAGTAAGTAGACTTGCATTTGGGGAGGACGCAAATAGCACTACGGCATTAGTCATCCAGGTGCGACTTTGGAGGAATACAAGGTGGCTTTTTGTTGCGATACGGCTGGTTCTTAACCTCCAAATGCAAAAAGCAGCAAACTTGGAATCCAAAGTAGGGTGAACGTCATCAAGGAAGAACCTTTCCAAGTTGTTGGCCATGAACCAAATAGCATGGTCCCACCACATGATTGCGCCTTGGCATCCTTGCGTGGCTCAAAAATTACAATGGCACCGCATGTAGGGCTGCATTGAGTTCCAAAATTCAGTGACAAATTTCTCCTTCCGGTCTCTGCCTATAGAGAGGTCTTGCTTGATTTGTATTTTGACTGCTTGGGTTGCACATTTGTTGTGGTCATACGTCAAGAGGCTGAAGGGTTGTGCCATATTGTGCATGCCTCGGAAGATAGATCAATTATGCATGGCTACTTTAGTATATGCCTTGAGCTCCTTAGCCTTGAGTCCTGCCCATACACACCACACATGGGGAGGAATAGAGGCAAGCAAATTAATATTCCTGATGGTCCAAACTCTGTGACTGCAAGTAGAAACCAAGTCCTCCACAGTACGTAGAGGCATAAAAGGAATGGATAAGTTTTGCGCACTACTAGGCGGTGACTCTTGCTCCCATTTAGCTTGGGACAAGAGAAATCCCCGTGGTTGTCACATTTTAACGTTTGTGGCAAAATCACGTCCAAAATCCGGATGTCCAGACGTCCAGACGTCCGGACGTAGCGGACGCACCAGAAGCACCGGACGACATCTGGTGGCTAGCAGCCGCTGGGCGTTGGCCAATCGGTCAACTGGTTGACGGGCGTCAGTCGGACGCGCCGTTGGTCGGTCTGTCCGACATCCAATTAGATGCATCGTCGGTCGGTCTATCGGACAGCCGGTTAGACGTGCTTTATGTCGGACCAGACCGTCGGGCGGTCGGCAAACAGGTGGCTACAATGGACGATTTTTTGGGTGGTGAGTGCAAGTTAACTTCCGCAAATGAGTTTTAAGTTTAGGAAGATCTGGTTTTAAAACCTTTTCAATTGCAATTATCATTAAAAAATGTGGGAACGGCACACGCAATGTAAGCATTCTTTTCATTTTCTAAATTCACATAGCTTGGACAACTTTGAAGACAAAATTGTTGCATTATACAATTACATTTTAGAAGATCGTGCTCCATTCACAATAAAATGCACACAGTCAAATTTTATTGATTTGTCCTTTGTATTTGAAACCAAAAACCTTCATGGTATTCTAAATATCAATAACCAAATCAGTGTACTACAGTGAAGAGGCAATAAACAATTGACTGCCACATAGTGCCATCTATATATAAAAAGTATCTGGGTTTACATCCCTTCAGTCTCTAAGGATTGTAATCACTGTCTCCCTTCACTTCAGCCTCGCTACTCTCACCTCTTCTTTTCCACCCGGTGTCTTCATCGTTGGATGCCTCTTCCATATCGTTTGATGAAGATTGTAGAATTCTCACTCCAGAACCATGTGCTTCCCTAGATTTACGGGATCTCATTGATTTGCCCTCCTTTTTCTCCATTTTCACTTTCAATATGGACTTTCCAATGCTTTCCCTAAGGCCATGGACCGGTTTTATTTTCGTTATCAAACTAGGCTGAAGTGCATTAAAGGAGGTTCTACTCACATTTGCTTTCTTCGATGGAGAGATTGTAGAAGATTCTAATACTCTTTTCATTTTATCTATTTTGGATTCTTTCACCACTGATTGTCCTCATTTTTGGCCTCTTTGATTGATTATCTTTGTTGCTTTCAAGGACTTGGTGTACGGATCGTTGATTTGAGAAGACCTCGTGATGGATGGCTAGATTGTTTAGCAAACATTACAGCCAACGTCTCGTCCTTGTCATCATCGCTACGTGATGAAACGGATAGACTTCAATTGATGGAAGGGTCCACTTCTTTAGAAATGCTAAATTGTCGTTTTCCAAACGATGAGCCTCCGGAACCATCCAAAGTTGTACTATCAATTGTAAGTAGTGTATGTAGACTCGGTGCAAGAGTGGTATGTGGTGGTAATTGGGGATCTCGCACAAGTGCCTCCTTTCTTTTTCCATTTTGGGTGAGGATTGGACTCCTGGACTTCATGAAATGGTTATCTTCATTCTCTTCTACTTCACATGGTTTGACATTCTCCATCCTTGGTTCACCACTCTTCTTGCTTGCCGATACCGCTTTCAATTGAACCCTTGTGTTCACCACATTCATTGAGACCTTTACCCCCAATCCGCCCTTGTCATTGTCTTTGCCATTCCGTTCGGCTCGTGCCACTACCGTGGATGGAGACTCGGAAATTGAAATGTCTTCATCCATTTCAGGAGTCCCACCATTAACAAGCATTGCCCCATTTATCACCGCATCTTATACATTGGTTTCCTCCCCATCCTCTAAAATCTTTTTGCTAGTCAACAACCTGGTCCCATCCATATATTTGGCTATCAGAGGGTTCTCTTCATCACATCCACAATTGTCTTCATCTGATGTATAATTGTAGATGTCTCGATCATTGGCTCCCAAATCTTCATCGTTCCGATTAGGGCTTTGAAACAGCTCATCGTTTGAATTGGGCTGATTGTAGTTCACAGCATCTCCGTCATAAAATGTAGCCTCACCATCCGAATGGCGCATGTTGTTGTCTGTAGCACCCCCGTCATCAAATGCGAGCTCGCCATCTTCCGAATCCTCATTTTCGGAGATAGGCATCTTCCTATCTTTGAAAAGCATGTTCTCATGGTACCATTGTCAGGGTATGCAAAACTCAAAATAGAGAAAGTAGAATACAATAGCATTAAAGTAGTATAACTTTTTTTGACTTTACGCATAGGAATAGGGAAGTAGAAACAAAAGTTTAGGATTATAGATTGAGTAATTTCTAGATAGGTTAAAATCGTAAATAAGTTTCCGGAACCAAACATAAACGCCAGTCGGAATTTGGAGAAATCCGAATTGAAGGCATTTACGAACCGAATTCTGGAAACTTAGGAAGTTGCAGTTATTTAGGGATTTCTGGAATTTTAGGGATTTCCAGAATTTTAGAAATTTCCAGAATTTAGGGAGTAGTCGAGTTCCAGATTTTTAGGATCTGAACAGTTTTCCGGGTTTCTTGAGACGGTTAGTTGGGCCGTTGCCCCGGTTTTTTGGTGACTTTTAGGTTGCTTTGCTTTGTATTTAAGGGCGGGCGGGCTTGCTGGCCTCTCATTTTCCCTTCCCTTGTCATTCAATCTGAGCATTCAAGAGATCACTTGAAGATCATTCTCTTGCGTATCGCGTCTATGCTCACTTGTGTGTTGATGTGTAAGTGCGAGTGTGCAGGAGTGAGGAGCAATTTGGATCTTAGGCAACTGGGTCTGATTGATAGTGAGCAATTGTGTGAAAGTTCTGGATTTGTGAAAGAGGATTAGTGCACTGTGCCTTTAAACTGCCGGAATAGTAATCCGAAAAGAGTGGAGTGGATGTGAGTCCAAAACCTAGGGAAGGTTTCGTGCGGAAATAAGCAATCGCCAGCGGAATATCTCCACCATCCGGAAGGCCTGCCAACTACCAGATTAGTTTAGATTCTAGAATATATGCGTCTCTATCGATTTCGGAAGTCTTAATTTGTCGTTGTAGTGAAGGAAATAGGACGTGGTTCTGAGTGACCTACTTTCCGGATTGGCCATTCGGAAAGTTGTGAGAATTGCTACCCTTTCTTTCTCTATTACAAGCTCTGTTTGGATTGTGTGTATTTGCTTAAAATATTAGTGGAGAGAGTGAAGATTATGAGTGGTGAAGTCCCTATCCCTCTAAAAGATCAACAGCGGACCCCCTAAGGGTGAAATAGGGGTATATAAAACCAGAGTGTGACTAGACAAAACCAGAATCCGGACAAGGACAGATTCTGGATTGGATTCCGGAAAGTAGTAAGGAAGGATTCCGGATTAGATTCCGGAAAGTAGCAAAGAAGGATTCCGGTTTGGATTCCGGAAAGTTGTAAGGAAAGATTTCGGATTGGATTCCAGAAAGTAATAAAAAAGGATTCCGAATTGGATTCCGAAAGGTTGTAAAGAAAGATTCCGGATTGGACTCCGGAAAGTAGTAGTAACCGAAAGAGAGTGAATTGTTGAGATGGATTGCTTGGGTGTGTTTTGGAAGATACTCGGACATCTTTAGTTTGCAATAACACCTAGAATTCTCTGGGACAATATTTTGTGTTATCTTAGCACATCTTTGTGTTAAAGATACTTACGCCTAGACTGCACGTACGACAACCATTTTTTCTCATCCCTTTCCTTGGATTGGGCTAAGACTTTTGAATTGGTCTATACATACACCAAATCATCTACTCTTTGTGGCTTCAACTTATTCCTAGATTTGTTGTGAATAAAGGAATAGCTACTCTAATTTTATTCACACGAAGAAAAAGAGAACGGTTGTGCCAATATCCTCTTGGCAATTGGAGCAATGAGCTTTCCACATGCGCCTTCAAAATCCCACCAAGCATGTGCCAACAATTATTGTTCACTTGGCTCTAGCATATTGTAGAATGGCGGTTCCCTATATCGAAAGGCGACAAACTCCTTCATGACCGCGGCGTAATCTCTTGGTCTACAAATTTTCATGAGAACACACTTGCACGCGTCTGTTGCTTTTTGATCGTCGGCTAGTTTTTTGTCTTTAAAAAGGTAGGGGTTCAGAAGAACTCCTGCAAAATGCAAATCGGTCTCCACCATTTCCCATCGGTCTTCAAAATACGCTAGTAGTAGATCGGCAAGATCCTGGCTTAAATAAAAAGGTTCTCCAACCAAACCGGAGACATGTTTTTCTAAATTTCTCATAATGTGCAAAACCTTGCCCATGCAGGGCGTCTTTGCATCCAAATCACGTAGGCCATACACAATAAGACCCACCAAGTCTTTAAAATTCTGACAACGGTGCCAGAAATGCTTACTCACAAGTATCTTGAATACCTCCCGAGAGTTAGTGCAAGATTTTGATGTCCGTCCTAACTTCCTCACGTACTCATTCCACTGTGCGTCCATCACCGTCTGCTGCAATGGACCCTTTACCTTCAACAAACATGCAACTGTGATGAAA
Source organism: Neckera pumila (assembly GCA_963969595.1). Lineage (NCBI taxonomy): Eukaryota > Viridiplantae > Streptophyta > Bryopsida > Hypnales > Neckeraceae > Neckera > Neckera pumila. The sequence goes on from OZ018418.1 coordinate 8,832,174, forward strand.
TTGGAGGCAATCCTTGTTTCACCCGGCATCAACAAGCTATACTTTGGCTCGTACTTTCAAAATATAGCAAGCGGCCTATGCCTCATCTTAAAGAACTTCACTATGGTTTCAGCGTTGTCCACTTGCACCATTATCCATTCTTGTTTTTCCTAATCTTTTGGCAACAAATTCTAGGCGTGCACCGTGCAACCTTGGAAAAAAATGTGTGGATATGTAGCGGTCATCAGAGTACATGCTGTTGGGTTCACAGGCGCATTATCTGTAGTCACTTGCACCATATTTTGAAGGCCCACTTTGACTATGAATGTCTTCTAGGAGAGAGGCCAAATACGCAACAATCTTCTTGGCCCCAATTGTATCCACTGCTCCTAGGAATTGCTTACCCGTAGGGGACACTAGCATGGCATTTATCAATGGCCGATTCCCAATCGAGCTCCATCCATCAATAGACAACATTGCTCCAAACTTCCTAATGCTGTCTTCGGTCTTCTTCTATAGATTTGTCTACACCTCTGCCTTTGCTTTGTCAACAAAATATTGTGTAGATTGTTGTATGATGGCGGGGTGTAGGGTTGGACAACACTGTTAGGTGAGCAGTGAGCAGAGAGCGGAGAGCACAGATTTAGAGAGCCGAGAGCGTCTTAAAAGTAAAACAGATTTAGTTGTTTTTTTAATTTTTTATGGATTTTATTATTGTCAAATTTGAATATTCTAAAGAATATTCAAGATTCTCTTGAAAATAATAAATTCTTATGACCTATTATCATGATATCAAAGGTTAAAATAAATCATTGGGCATCTAAATTTTGAAACTTTTGATTTAGTTTAAGACCCAAGAAACACAAAATAATTAATTTTTGTGACCTATCTCCGTGGAATTTGAGGGACCAAAAAACAATGAATGTCTAAATTTGCAAATTTGTGATTTAATTAGAGACTTAGGAAATGCAAAATTGAACTTATGCGGAGGATGAAGTCAAGATAGAATCAAAGAGATTGATGTTTTTGAGATTGGTGCGTTTGAAGATTGAATCAAGTGAAGTAGGAAGGGCAACATACTTGCTTTGTTTCTATTCCATCACTTTTGTCTTTGACCTAGCTATGGCAAACTGATTCTCTACATCTTGGACTACACCAATTATTCTTTAGAATTGACAAAGTTGCCTTGAGCTCAATATATAAGCACAACTTTTACTGTCTTATAATATGAAGGTAGAAAAATATGCCTAGGATGGAAGAGGAGAGAGACATGTTTGAGGGCTTAGGATGGGACGAAGAGATAGTAAGTCTAGGAGATCCTTATGTTTCTTTCAGTCCATTGCCAGAATGTGAGAGGAGTGCTGCAAAACGGTATCGTGATGACTACAAGATGACTATATTCTTGCAGTTCACACAAGCATGGAAGTGGAAGAGGAAGAGCGGCAATGATATGCTGTGAAGTTCAAGATGCGGGTAAATGTGGTGGAAGAAGATTTAACGATTTGCGTGGATAGAGAGAAGGATGATGTGGTTGATTTGAATGCGGACATTCCGTGGAAGACAAATAAGGTGGACAATGAAGGCAACTTGGTAGACGTGGAAGAAGAGGTCAAGGTTTTAGGAGAATCTTCAAGGACTTTGTTGTTTCATGAGAGGATGAGAAGATTATCACCACATCAACTATTGTGGAAGGAATGGACAAAGGACTAAACAATTAGCAACGTTCATTTACTTTGACCGGAACCAATTCCAGCAAGATCGGATGATGAGTGGAAGCCACGAGCATTTAAGAGGTTGGCACAACAGAAATCAAGTTGGGAGAAAGAAATGAAAGTTTTAGGGGTTAGCATGTAGAGTGAGACGGTGTGAAAAACACTTGGCAACAATTAATGTAATGCAATGATTTGAGGTGAATAAAAATCATAGAACATGACATTTTATTTTCCAAGGGAGTAGATAGCAAGTACATGTGAGACCAACAAATGACCACATCCATAAGAAGACAAAGTAATCCTAGGCCAGCAACAAGTCTAGGTGGTAGAATGTGTCAAGAGGCCCCCCTCAAGAATGAATTTATCTTCATTGAAGCTAAAGGTTGGGGCATGAATGAACAAGTTCACTTCAGGATCTAACTTAGAGACCTTGACAAAGAGGAAGTAAAAATGCTTACAATGTAGAAACGAATGTCGCTTGCGGCCAAACTTGGTAATCATGTCTTTGAAGGCAGGGCAAGTATAGTCGGGGAGGGAGCTCACTGTGAGTTGATAAATTGATTGTGTTGGAGCAGGTTTGGACTATAGACTGATAATACATCCAAATCTAGGGCAAGGAATCATTGTTAACTTCAAGATGGTTCCCTGCATAGCACAAGCTGACACAACCATCTGCATTTGCTTTGCTGATAGTACGTGAGTAGAGCATCGCGTAGACTTGGAGTGCCTTGAAACAGGGTAAAAGTTAGGATTTGGTGGAACGTCTACATCGGAGAGATCAAGGGGAGGACCAAAGTTGTTGAAGAGGCGTGTTGGAGTGATGCGCTCTTTCTGAGGCAATTGAAAGCCGACATTTCCAAGATTCAGGATCTCCGGGCGAGTGAGGTTTGTGCCAAGCTTCACGGGCCACACGGGAGGAATAGGAGTTCTCTCTTGGTCTGTGGAGAACTTATCCATCCACTTGCAACGCGAGCTCTTGACACAGCGCTTGATGTCGTCCGAGTAGAAGAAGAACTTCTCGAGTCTTGGTCTAGTGAATGAGTAATGGTTCCAGAATCTGGAGTAGGTTGGGGCAGGGGTGCTTTTGCCATTTGGGACAATTTTGGCAGTGCATTTCTTCTTGGTGACAGCATGCATTGCCCAACAAGACTTCCCGGAATTATAAGGAAGGTGAGCAATATGCCACAACTTCTCGTCAACTTCAGATTCTTGAACAGCTGTGATGCGACAAACATCCAATCCGGTAGGTGAAGGAGGCGCCACCTCGTGCACAGATGGGGAGGACTCCTCGACAATTGCAGGTAGAGGTGTAGGATGAGATCTTGTATTTCTCTGACTAACATGGGGGTGAGAAAAATTGACAGTGTCAGGGTGGTGAGAATCTTCATCGGCTCCAATAGGACTATTAGGTTTGCGCTTTTGTGATCTGAAGACCTTGCCGCCCTTGAGGTATGGATTGCGCATGCAGAATTTGTTCCTGCTGGGCATGTCAAGGAGAACCTTTTGCAGCACAATCAAGTCGCCAGTTTGTTGAGCTTGGCATTCATCTAAGCTTGAGTTCTTCTTTGCTAGGACCACCTCTGCCAATACCACCTTTCAACTGATGTTACGCCACAATTTGGAGGAACGCTTAGTCGTCTACAATCGCCACGTAGAGATTGCCACCCTTGTTACCGGACGCTTAAAGCCATTTGTTGTGTATGGATTCAACAAGGTTGCAATTTGGCATCTCTGAAAACTCTTCAGCCATCATGATTTTCACCTGTACAAAGGAAAGATTGAATAAGAAACTGAAAAGGTAAGGAAAGAAGTGAAGAGGAAAACATCTAGTGATAAGTCAACAAACATACCAATTCCATAAATCCACCCCATTGTTGATAGCAAAAGTGCCAGAAGGCTAGCCAGAGCTCAAGATGCCTCAGTTCATCCTTAGAGGTGCAATTCGATGATGCCCACCATGCTTTGATAGCAAGGTACCTTGTCTCTTCCTCTAGCATAGATGAGGCATCGCGGTATTGGAGGCAGAGACATTTGTGTTGGTCTTGCAATTCATACTTGATATATAGCTTTGTGTGCTTTTCCAAGAATTGAGTCCAATGGAAGTAGCATGTCCTCTCGCGCCCTTCAATTGGAACTTTGGGATCTTTGGAGCCGTAGACGATGCGCACGGCATTCCAATTGGCTTGTGCACTATCTGCTATGAATCCCTTAAAGTATGGCTTCGAAATTCCATGGCAAGCCATGACCTGGTTGAGGTTATGCCAAAACAGCACTTGAGCATCTTTGTCTTCAGATTGGAAGTTGCAGCAAGCAATGGTCATGATGCATTGGTACGTTCCATCGTAAACGTGGCTGGCCATAGAGGTCCATTTGGAGACGCGCTTGACATGGTCGAACATGATCTACACATGTTCAAGATCCCCGCCTGGTTGCATGCGCCGAACCAAATCGACTCCATTACCAGGGCCGACCTCAAACATCTTGAAGACAAAGACTTTGTCGGCTTCATCACCTTGGCTTGGGAACTGATCCTGTTGAACGTAGGCCCAAGTGCTAACTCCCCTAAGCTTAACAATGCCATGCATGACTCCTAATCTACGCAAGTGTCGTACGTGCAGTCTAGGCGTAAGTATCTTTAGTTCCAATTTTGTACTAAAACGACACGGAATATCGTTCCAGGGAATTTCCAGGATATATGTAGTATACTCTAGCTACCCAGCTTTTCTTTCTTTCTTTCTTTCTTCTCACCAACTTACCATTTTCCAGATACTTTCACAGTCCGGAACACAAACCCAGAACACAACCTATCCGGAATCCAGTTTACGTCTCTTCTTTCAGTCCCGTTTTTAATACCTCTGTTTTACCTTCAGAGGGTCCACTAGTTGATCTTTGAGGAGTAGGGACTTCACCACTCTGGTTCTCCTACAATTCTAACAAACACAAACAAAAACACCCAAGTACTCAAAATGTTGCAGCAAGAGGAAGAGATCCGGATCCTCACAACTTCCGGATGGTGATTCCAGACAGTAGGTCACTCAAGAGTACTTCACCCTCCCTTACTACAACGACAAATTTCAGAGCCCGGAACAAATGCGGGGGTGTAATCTTTTTAGATGTTAGATGAATTCTGAGGTTGGCAGATCTTCCGGAAAGGTGGGGGCTTCCTTGGGCGGGCGTTTACCTCCGCACGGGTTGACAACCGCACTTGCTTCCCCGCTACTCTGTAATCCGGACTACTCTTCTGGTAGTTAAAAGACACTGTGCGTAGCTCCTAAGTCAACAATCCAACAACATTACAATAGCACACTCTTGACTCAGACCGTATTCTACTAAATCTAGATTCCTCCTCACCCTTCCTTTCCTTCTAATACCCAGACTACAGATCAACACGATCCAGATACACCGATAGAGCCAAAATGCACACCCGAGGGCTCAGATTTTGAAAAGGGAATGAAATACAATTGAATATCAACTAGGAGGGAATGAGGGGCAACTAACTTACCCGCCCTTAAAAACCCAAAACAGAACCAAAGTCAATACCCTAAAAGTGAAAAAGGGCTCCCCACAAACCGGGGCAACCGCACACACCAAGGAAATCCCAAATAATTCGGAAAGTCCTTATCCCTAAGTTTTTGGAAACTGGGCACATGTTTGGAATCTGATTCTGGAACTAAACTATCTAAATTCTAACCCACCTTTTACAAGTAGTTCCCTTCTAATTACTTGTCCACCCGGAATTTCTTTGAATCTCCTGATCCCTGTTTGGCTGCCGGCTTACCGGAACTCTTCACAGGCGTCATTTTGGCAGCTCGGGGCGGATCCTGACAGGTCGCAGGAGACGTCTCCTCCTCCTCCGTGTCCTCCTCAGACTCTGATCCTGACTAGAATTCACCGGATTTGGAATCTTCAATCTATTATTTCACTGACTTCTTAGCTTCCGGTTTCCGCTTCTCAAACTTCCAGAGTTTCAATCGCTTCTCGGACTCCACAGTCTTGAGTTCTTCATCTGGATCCGTGACCTCGGCTTCCACTATTTCCGTCCTCTTCTTCACCCGGGTTTCCGGCCTGGTTTCCGGTCTCACCTCTAGAGACGGATCTCCCAAGTCAATCATTTCTCCACCCCGAGCTGGCGACGCTTGCCACATATGAGGGAATCCCTCCGAGTATTTTCTCGCCGGATTTACTGTCCCCAAACCCCCCAACAAATCTCTCCGAATCGGCAACTTTTGCCCAACTTTTCCAGTTTCCCTCGGAGGAAGGGACAAAAAGGCTTACCGTACCCCACTTTTGGAACTGACTCAATGAAGGTGCTTTAGGTAATTTAAACAGAGACTTTAGACCTGGATCCTCTTGTGCTCCGGAAGTTCCTACTCCGTGTTTGCTCGAGGACTCCATGAAGATATCCGGAAGTGGCCCAAAGTCCTCCTTGGCCACATCCAGGTGACCCAGCAGTTGTTGCATCTTATCCAAGATGATCTTCATTTTAGCCTCGTAATCGACCAGGACTTGCAGCACTCTTGATCCAGTAACAATGCCATCATTATCGAGTTTTTTCGTGTAAAGTGCGGACCGGATAATCTGATGATCCGGTTCTTCTACCAATACCCTCAAATCCCTGACTAACTTCAGGGCATCCGTCTCTTTTTTCCGGGTTGAGAGCAACTGACCCTCCGTCCAGTGGAACTTGTTCTTGTAGTGATCCTGTTCCGCCTTAAGCAGCTCGATCTGCTTGTCCTTCCCTTGGAGTAATGCCGAATCCGGTCTCTTCCGAAGCTCGTTGGAGATCTGGTCCATCTCTACATTCAACTCCTTGGCGATGCCCATGATCACCTCTGCTATGTCAGTATGTAGTTTCCGACACTGCACCATCCATCGGGTTCCGGCTTCATAGAAGTCAAGTTCATCGAAAATTTTCGGTAGTGGCTGGGGCAGGTACGGATTTGGTTCCGCCATGTCCAGACTTGTTCTTTGTGCGTACGGATTGGTTGTCTTCTGCCTCCTCTTTCTCTCTAGCGGCTTCAGTTCCGGATCTTCTTTTTCTTCTTCTTCCTCTTGTGGCGTTTCTTCCTTCAACTTCAACTCTTCCGTGAATCCGTATTTCAGGATCTGCATCCCCGTCTCATAGGCTACTTGTTCCTGCGGGGTCATAAAATCAAAATGGTAGTACATATGGAACAAGTAGGTGCTAAGCGGACTCTGCTTGGCCTTCTCAATATTCCCCGCCATCTTCTTAACCTTCTGGTGGATTATGGTCGCCCAGTTCACAACCCAGTCCTCGATTGCTCTAAAAATCGTATTCGCCACCGTAACCGTAATCCTTGTCGGCTTTTCCGAATACACGATAGGAATCAAAAAATCTAACAACCACGTGTGGCGCTCGTCTATGCAGTCACTAATGGCGAAACCCTCCTTGTGGTGCGTCGGTTTCTTAAAGTTCCCGTTGAAATACTTGTCCATAAGGGTCGCATTTCCGGATCTAGTCTGTTTTAATTCGTAAGTCTGCGCCCACATCTTTTCCGTCCAAGAGGCCCACCGACCCCTTGCCATCATTTCAAACTGATTTGGCGTTCCCATAATCAGTTCACGAAGAAAGTCCTCACTTCTAACTGTTCAGGGGTGCCGAATCAACCCGATACACCCTATATTGAAGAGATCTTCTTCCAACTCTAAGCATTCAACGGAGTCCGCCGAAATGACTAGATATAGGAGCTTGACAGTGGGAACAGTCTTTTGGCCCTACGCCGACGTTCCTTCCGTCATTAGGTACTACAATCCGGTGCAATTGGCACCCTCCTTTCCTTCTCTCCCTATCCGGTCTAACTCACCACTCTTTCACTCTTCTAAAAACGCGCTCCAAAAACCTGCAAGCACACACCTCCTCGAGCGGAAGAAAGAGGGAGAAAATGAAAGACCCATGCGCTTAAGTACCTGGCCAGCGACCGACATCTGTTGGTCCGATCACTTAATGCGCCGCCATTGCAAACGGATCCCTAGATTTCGTAGGTTGGACCCCTAGTTCGTAGGTTGCCTGAATCTCGATCCCATTCTGGTTTACAGATTCCGGCCAAAGTCCGTCTCTTACCTATTCTACAAATATTAGCAAGCCAAAACTTTCCAACTATCTAGTTTCTGCTAGATGTTTCGGTTTCCGGCTTTACTACTACAAAATTGTGAAAATATTCACGGAATTGATCCTAAACTAATCCAGATTTCTAAATATTGATATTACATGCTCCCATAGTAGGTATTTGAAGGTTGTAACCTTGTTGTGGAGGTGAGGAGAGTTTAACTCCTTGCAGCAATCAAAGACGGGCTCTAGTTCTTCTAATGAAAGAAGTTGATGTGCATCATTATCATCACGAAAGAGGAACTCACCTACAAAGTCTTTGCTGGCCTCAAGGACAATTTTGTTGTGCGTGGTTTGGAGCATCTTCTCAATGTGCTCCTCAATGAGCACATTGATGCACTTGCGGCTATCTTTGCAATCACCAATCTTGACAGGGTGCCAATGGTTGCCAATATGAATGCAGCCTCGCTGAGAAGAGTGCTTGCCATGGACGTAGAAGATTTTAGCATTGCAAAGCGCAAGGCACTTAGGAGGCTCATTGCAAATCCTGCATACAAGAGTGGAGGTGATTGGCGGGGGACCACCAATGGAAAAGAGATCCTTGGTAAAGCCGTGAAAGTTAGTATCGTTAACGGTGGAGGTTCGGTGAGCACGTTGAAGGTAGTCACAATTTTGATTCTGGCACTAAAGGTGGCCAAAGCAAGTTGATGAGCAAAAAGCAAAGCCAAGGTTGTTGCTAATGTTAGTGGTCTAAGTTTTGGTCGAGACATGGCCATCGTACCACTTGTCCATGCCCTCCATGAATTTGGCTTTGGTATGAGAAGACAAGGCTCCAACCGGTGGGGAGGACAAACATTTGTGTACCATCTAAACATGGGGGGAGGAAATTGACTTCCTCAATTTTCAATCTATCGTAATCTAACTTCTTGAGGATGTTTTTACTACCAGGCATTGAACCTAGTCTACGTAGACATTGAACAATGCAATTGGATGGTTTGGATGAAGAGGGTACCTGAGGATTTGAAAGTTCAGGGCAAGAGGGAGATGGGTGACAAATGTGGAAGTCTTGGACAAACTAGTAGGATTCACAAGAGGACTAGGGCGAGTGAGTGCATCTTCATCAAAGGAATCAGACAAATCAATGACTGGTTGCACACCAAGCTCATTTTTAAATCTTACTATCGGAGGGTGTTCAACGTGCAAGTAGAGGATTGGAGTGAGTAAGGATTTCAATCAATACCTCCATTTGAGAATTGGTGAGTCCATAGACCCTGTACTTGCCAGCGCCCAGCTTCCAAACCATTGATCCATTCTCATCAAGCTTACAATTCTCACGCATGGTTACAAAAAGCAAAGATGTAATATGATCAAAAATCTTGCATTTGACCCCGATGGTACTCACTTGTAAAGAGAATCTGATGCTAAGGTGAAGGGCAGAGACAGATGCAAATCCATCTTTGGCTACAGGATCAAGAATGGAGACCCCAAGGCCATGCGCTCGAAGCTCAGCCATCTCAGGCAATGCAGGAACAATGGAGGATGAAGCCATCAACGAAGAGAAGGAAAAGCTAAGTGTAGACTACAAAGGGCTATGCAAGCAAGGAGCACAAGAAAGCAAATGGACAGAAGGAGAATTTGATGATCAACAATGAGGAGCAAGTGCAAGATTTGCAAAGAGAGGTAGTACATAAGAGGAACTCGGAGCTTAAGCATTATGCATCATCTATGAATAATCAATCGTTGGCTACTAATAGATCCCATAATAATTACAATTTTGACAAAAAATTAGAAGTAATTAGAAGTATTCTAGATAGCGCAGTCATCAGTAAAGCTGTTGGCATCATCTAAAGCAAACAATTGTAATAGTCAAGTAGGATTGATGTGCACTAGTTTTTTAAATTAGAGGAGAGGCAACAAATAGATAATGACAGGCAATCATGCCCTACAGTTGGAATAGTTGCCATATTAAGAGTGGAACAGAGTAATCAAGAGCCTTGTCAATCTAGAAGAGAATCTTGTAGACACCAATTGTTATTTGGAGGACCTCCTTTAATAGCCTACTTTATAATCGGATTAATATCTCCTTAATGGCGATATTATAACGTGTGGCTATCAGACACCGTTAAACCCTAAATCGCATGCAGTAGCATTATATAGACAGAAAAAGTTTAGTGAGGGATCATCTTCTGTGAGGGGCGTCTGATGTCATGAGAGTGCAGTGGTGGTGTGGGTGCATTTTAGGGTTGGCGAGACGTACACATGAAGAAACTAAGCCAGTATATAGTCTCTACGGTTGATCAAGTGCAAAAGCGCAAGAAAAGAAGGGGCAGCACGACTTTTACCAACTCAAAGCAGAAGAGGCAAAACGAGTTGAAGAAGAAGGAGCTGCTGAGCATAGAAGGATGAGGGACACCTTCAGACTTAAGCGAGCCAGTTGAGGGGGAAGTAGGTGGTTCTTGGAGGGCAAGGTGCAAGATTTGAGCTCTTAACCTTCTGTCAATCAAGGAAGAAGTGGAGTACATAATTTCACCTTCACAAGCAATGGCCAAGACCGACCAGCATACGAATTTGAATTAGACTAATTCAAATGAAGAGGAAAGGGAGGACTCTGTCAATACAGTAAGTTAAACTCAATTGTTATATGAGCCAATGGCAATATTGATTTTTTTTATTCAAATTGCAGTCAATAGCATTGAAATTTTGTAATCATGTCAAATGTGTGAATAGGGAGAAGAAGGTAGTGGTGGTAGTGGGAATATTTACAAAGGGACTAGTCAATTAGCTTTTAGTGAACAAGAGCTGCCATCGAGACAAGATTCAGAAAGAAACAAAATTGTGGCTCATTCAAGTAAGAGTTTTATACCATATACTAAAAGTGGGCAAGGAGTTAGTAAGCCCATGGCCAAGGCCTTGGTAGGGCAAGGGACGGTGCAAGCCAAGGAAGACACTAGAGGGCCACGCGATTGCGCCACTATTCTCACTAAGCACAAACGCTACTCGAGGCACGGTGCAGTTTTGGAGAAAGTTGGAGAGAGGCGGTGTGAGTGTGAGAGACACAATATAGAGGGGGACGGCAAGCTAAGTGGGACGCCAATGGGCGCAAGCAGAGAGATTGAAGACAATTTTTTTTTAGAATCTAAATGTAGGATCTTGTACTTTAGTTTCTTGAGATCATTTAGTAAAAATTTTGGATATTTAGGACTTGACTTTTAGTGTTCTTAAATGCACTTGTAGTGAGAGACACAATATAGAGGGGGATGGCAAGCTAAATGGGACGCCAATGGACGCAAGCGGAGAGAGATTCTTGAATGCACTTGCAATGAGTATACCAAATGCTTTTGGTACTTTAAATTTCAGTGAATGTGCAAGTATCCTCTATTGTTCACAGGCTTCTATTCCTCATGCGCTTCATGGGTGCAGTTTGCGGCTTCCTGGGTGCCGCCCATGGCTCCATGATTGTAGTCTAAGGCTTTGTGCGGCTTTGCGCAGCTTCGCACCAATCTCGTACAAAGTTCATTAGGGCTATAAGAGCAACGGAGGCAGGGTTGTCTTGTCTGACATGTTCCTGAGGTTTAGTGTCATATAGGATGTTTGATGTTGCATGTTGTATAAGACAAAGTATCGAACAGCCATTGCATCCTGTCGTGTAAGGATAAAAAATTTTACCCCACGATAACTCAATTTTGACTACAAGGCGAGTTGTGAAAACCAACGTGGAAATCCAAGCACACGTCAGCATGGGCGACTCCAGGTGGGGGCACGTGCAGGTCTAGCTAAGGCGACATCGGGTCCAAAATTTAGGGCAACCTCGGGTTCAGGCCGTTGGGCGACTTCGGGTTCAGATTTGTGGACGACCTCGGGTTCATAAGACTGGGCGACTTTGGGTTCAAAATGCTGGGCGACCTCGGGTTCACAATGCTGGGCGACTTTGGGTCTAGATGCGACCTTGGGTTCTGTAGAAGGGCAACTTTGGGTGATTGGCGACCTCGTGTGAAAAGAGGGGCGGCATCAAATTTTGAAGCGACCGCGGCTGACATTTTCGTAGGCGACTGCGCATCCAAGAGCGACTGTGGTTGTATCCATGGGGGCGATAGGGGGTACAATTCCGCAAAATACATTTTGTTTTTAGGAACTTCTATAGTTTATGTTTTCTATAGTATATCTTGGAAATTTTTCTGAAGTTAAAATCTCCCTCTCCAATTCAAACACATAATCCAATATGAGTCCACAAGAATAATATCAATAATAAGTTTTTATACATTAGCAGTAGCTCACATACATTGGTGTGAAGAAAACTCCAACCGAAGTTGTAGTGGCATTGAACTTCTATAATTAGGCTTTGATCATCATCAAACCACCGAAGATAAAAACAACAAAAACAATTGAAACCATATTTATGTATGTCTCACTGTAATTGTCTAACATGCCTGTTGAGGCACTAGAAATATACTCACAAATAAGCTATTAAGCAAGGAACTTCAATTGCAAATCTTCAATACATAACATTTATGCTAAATCCTTATGACAGTACTACATTGCATGCACATCTAGTCCTCGGGTTTTAAAGTTGAATCGCTTGGCACTTCATCAGCATCAGGGTCTGTATCTTCATGTGACTCTCTACTAATGCTGTTGTCGCCGAAGCTCTTGTTCTTGTCATTTTCTCGGGGTACTGGTACGTTTTGTACTTCACGTTCTACCTTAGAGTTCAGATTCCGTACTTCAATATCCACGCCAACTGTGCCTTCTATTTGCACCAATCATTTTGTGAGCTTGTTCACCTAGGTGAGTCCATTAATGTTGGGTGTAGGGTGTTGTCCTTCTCTACTTGATTGTCCAACATTTTGGGTGGAACATCCCGCACCTATGCTATATTGCTGGACAACTTGGTTGGCACATTTATGATTCTTGCGTATCTTCTCCTCAGGTTTCCTAATATGCTTTTTGCCTCTACCCTTGTCAGTCCTGTGTCTACGCACTTCCAATGACAAATCTCCAAGGCTCGACACCGATGACGGTTGAGTGGGTTGCAGAGCTGAGCCACGGACTTCTTCATCAATGCTTGCTAGTGCACCTCGATGCCCCCGCAACCATGCTGGTGGGGTTGGTAAACTTGGTGCAGACCTCTTGGCTATAGGCAAGTTTGTGCCTCTTCCTTGATTCAAGACCTTATTACGGTTAATGGACAAAAGACTTCCCAATGGCACATCGTCATTGAACTTGTCAATTTCAGATGTTCGAGTGGCCGTTGTGTTGAATACTGCAGGATTTGCAATTCTCTCATGTTCGACCTCATCGATAGTAGTTCGCTATTCTTGATGCTCGCTTCTCACTATACCTTTTGCAGTGCTGCGAAGATTCATTGGCGTTCTCAAAGGCAACTAAGTTGGTACCGGTGGTCTCACCTGTGGTTCTAAATTTGGCATTGGAATATGTACGTCACCATTGTTGTCGTCAGGACTTCTTTCCCTTGATGGCGGGGTATTCTCTGTCATATCTTCATACCATGCACGGACGGGCACTCGTTCTGGAAAACATAGGACCTCTTCCTCAGTAGCACCGTCCTCATTATTGCCATCCACAAACGTGTTTGCAAAACATCAACGTTGTCTAGGGGGGCTGTGCTGAGGGGGGATCATTGTAGCCCATTCATTGTCACGCAAGCGCTCTTCTTTGTCCCTACGGTTCTCATTTGCTTGCATGAAATCGGGAACCACTTTCTCTTCATCTCTAGAAGGCAATCTCTCCTCATGGTCTGAAGCGTCATCCGCATCTAAAAGGAGCTGCTCGTAGAAAAGGGCTGGATTCTACTCACGTTTTTGGCATTCAAGTTTGCTGTTCACGTAGATATACACCAATGTCTCTAACTTACATATACTCAAGTAGTCTCGCACATTGTTGTGCACAAACATATACATGCTCCAATTCCTTTCACATGAAGATGCTGAGCACATCAAACCTAGAATTCTCTTTGCTATCTTTGGAAGAGCATTGCCACCCACTCGATTCTACCATTGATGAGGCAGCAAGTTACATTCATTGACATTGAGAGCCTCCAATACGGGGTCAAAAGGCCCTGGCTTCTCTTCAAATTGCGTCAGCTCATCCATTGCTTCCAGTGCTGACACTCCTGAAGATGGACTCACTTTCTGCATGACTCAGTTCAAGGCTCATTTGGCTTGGCCATTGGCAAGAACTTCTCGGACATCTGCTAGACATGGATTCAGAAGTGCCTCCGCATAGTGTAGGTCTGTATGCATCAACTTCCAACGGGCGTCAAATTTCTTCTCGTATCTGTCTGCTAACTCTGGATCCAACCAAAATGGCACTTGCCTCAAACTATACACGTGGGTTTTCAATTCCTTCATTATTATCCAAGATCAGGGCATGGCCGGAATTTTTCCATCAAAATGATGAAGAGCAAGGAGTACGGGCTCTACCATATGCAAGAAGTTCTCACATTTTACCCAGAATGCCTCCAAATGAATATTATGATGGATCTGTCTCGCTCGGGCTTGAATTAAGCATCTATTTTTCCTCCTCACCAAACTGAACTCAAACTACATGTAGCTGTCATCATTAATCACGGAATGCAATGCTTGCTTGCAATCCACCAATCGGTCTATCATTAGGAAGTTGGTGGCGAAGCGTGTTTCAAAAGGAAGTTGCAAGACTTTGGTGGGTGACCACTTCCAAAAAAAAGCCAACATTTGTTGATACTTCTTGATATACTTCACAATATCCCTACACTCCTGTATCAAATCTTTCATCAATTGAGACTTTCCCTAGTCTTCCAAAAGTAAGTCCAAAATGTGTGCAGCACATCAAATCCGATTGACTATAAGTACTCCGCGACCAAACTGTTTCTAGAGCTGTTCGAGAACCCACTTGGCGATACTCCATTCATACACCTAGATCTCACCTCAAACTATGGAAAATTGTGGTAGTTTAATGCTTCCGTCGAGTTCTGGAATTACGGTGTCAATCGGCACAAGAATTATGTCTTCCTCCACCGAAGAATGCAGGGGACACCAATGTTCTTAAATTGGAATATTAACGAGAAGGTGACTCTCATCGACATCCAGCATAATGAGTACATTGCCATTGTCCTCCAAGAAGTTGACAACAATGGCAATCAGCTTCCGCATGAACACTCCATCATGACCAAAATAGGAGGTCAAAGTGGACAGTTCAATGTGGAGATGCTCCTTGAGTTCATTGCCAACACGCACTTAGGATCTATCGCTCAAGAATTCACAGAGAAATTTTGGCCCTGGAATCCGGCAAATGCCAATATGAACGCATGGAAGATTGCTACAATCTTCACCACCCTCGATCGGTATGCCGCCCTGCAAGTGCAGAAGACGGTGAGTATTCCCTCACGGAGAGAGCAAAGACGAGGCGACACTGATGCCAAATCCCTATCTGAGTCAGGTACAATGCCTCACGTCAACGGGGCAAGCATGTAGGAGCAGACACTGTCATTAAATAAGAAGAAGAAGAGAATTGATACTGAAGCTGGTGAAGAAGGCTGCAAAAGGGGGAGAAAAGCCACAACGGCGCGTCCTGGAAGAGCTGGAAGCTCGGGCTCCGCCCTCACAATTGTCACTGCAGAAAAGAAAGTAATTCGAGATGTTCCGGATTATGATAAATTTGTGGAGGAGCAGCGGATATTCTGGGAAATCCACAGATCATACTACTTGTTCGAGTCAAGAACATTTGAAGTGTCTATCGACAAGTGCATCTGTGCTAAGGATCAATACGTGATTTGGAATATAGAAAAAGGGGTCCTCAAAACTACAAGGAACAGGTTGCTTTGATTACCAGACATATCCCAGAGGTAGAAGCTTTGTCTAACCCTTGTTGACAAAGACGGCAATCTCCTGCCGGCCCCTCCTACAAAGTGGAAGGTCATCAAGAATGGGGATTTTATGATTATAAACGGCCAACACAGCATTGCCGTCTCCAAGGAGTTCTAGTGTGGTGGTTGCGGAGCTCAAAAAAGAAGGATCTACAGAAGTGGGAGGCAAACATTGTCTAATCCCTTGACCCAACCAAGCTAACCAGAATCTCCAAACTCCTAAGCAGCACCAATCACCTCGAACATGCCCAACCGACATAGGGTAATCAAATGATAAGTTATCGGAACACCTGGATGAACCTCAAGCGGCCATCAAATGCGGCTAAAGAGGGAACAAAAAGAGGGAACAAGTCCTTCACCAACATTGTGCAGTATGAGGTACAGTTTCTCTAACCGTCCGATCTTCAACTCAAGGATAGATAGCTAAATGCAATGGGTGACGTATTCTTGTGTGTACGTTCGTCATTAACAAACGGGTCAAGTTAATGGTCTCCTGCTACTATTTTGTTACTGGTTATTAGGCATCCAAAATGTGTGCACAGTCCAAGACATCGGGAGTTGGCGGAGCTGGTAGACAAGCTGGACCTAAACAACTTCTTGCACAACAACTCCCCATACAAAGCCTATTACATCATACCGACAAATGTAAGGCCACCTCCAAAGAATGCCGTCAAGAGCCCAAGGCGGGAGGAGGAAGAAAAGAGCTTTAGTGACGCCAGTTCCGGGTCAGAGGAGGGGACATCTTCAAGGATATCTGGAGGTCAGTTTGATCATGGGACATCTAACATTGACAAGTTTGGGACAAATCGCAGTCAACCAAGAGATTGCTCTCATGGAAACAATGGTGAAGAAGAAGACACTCTCGATATTCCTGTCAATGATGCTCAGCTTATTGAAGGCTTTGAGCGGGGAATTCAAGCTCATAGCTCGGATTCCACCAGTCAATATGAGGGCGCTGAACTGAAAGACTATACCTCTGGACAAGTGAAGATCCCCGGGATTTTGGATGTTAGCGGTGAGAACTCGGACGCAAGTACCAACCCCAAAGTTTAAGAGATCTCAAGCGCAAATGTTCGTCCCCCTGTCAATGATTCTTGTAGTTCTGGTGGCATGGAGAGGGCCAGAAAGAAGAAAGCAACGGTGGGAAAAGTCACGTCACGGAAGAAGTTAAAGAAAGCCTAGGTTGAATCTCATAGTAAGGACACAGAGATGGAAGGGTTGAAGGCGAAGGTTGCAGAATACCAACGCCTGCTTCTCTTGAAAACAGATCCTCGAGTCGAGGATATGGCGGTACAGGGTGGTCGAGTTGCTGAAGGTTCTGTTTGGAAGGGGATCGTACCTCCGATAGCTGAACCTGCTCCACCTCCCTCCAGACCAGAGAATGGAACTCTAGTCAATCCGTCCTTTCTTTTGGCTGAAGAGGTTGTTGGCGCACCCGCTGTGGGGAGTACATGCAAGTCACTTGAGATTTTGGATACTCAAGAGGATCAAGATTATCCTTGGCACGAGGATAATCCTGTGAAGGACAGCATTATGGTCCTAGAGGCGGTTGGAGAGCCTGTTTTTAAGTACAATAATCCAGATGCTGAAGAAGAGGAGGTGGATTACGAGGAAGAAGCTAGTCTAGACACGATGGAGGTAACAGAGAGATAACGCGATGTCTCGGTGGAGAATCAAAATGTCTCTTTGACAAAGGAGGCAATTGAGGTAATCTCTCGTGACCTTTGTGACCCATATGAATACTAGTGAGTCAATGAATGCTGCGTGATGGATGCGTCTTGTGACTTCCATCAAATTGTCTTTACAGGATTAAGTGACTCTTAATTCTATTCATTCTGGTTTGACAGGGAGGACCAAATACTTTGTGATTTTGTGGCGTAGACACGTCTCTCATGAGTTTCCATGATCTCTAGTGTAGAGTAGATTCATAATTGCATGTAGTATTATCTTGTAGTGAATGCCGGCTATCGATTACCAAAGTATACTATGGGTGTATAATATTTTGACAATTATATAAAATACATGTTACAGAAAATGCCGTGTCTCTCCCCTAATTTCATTCTTTTCTCATTGTTTCTGTGACCAGCCCAAAATCTTTAATAATGTGCACCGTTTGTTGCCAATGAAACCATCAATTTTTGGAGGTGTTTCGCATTCAATTAGTGAGCTTCAATGCTTAATCCCGCTTTGTAGCTCACTTGGTTCTCCATTCATTCAGGTAACTTCTTTTCTAAGGTGCTTTCTGTCGCAACCAGAATTTTTGATTTTCCTTTGCTTACCTAAAAGTTGGAACGGAAATGAGTAATTAGGATCTAAATCTTGCTAGGAGGGAGAAGAAGACTGAAGATAGACAAAGCTAATGCAGTAAGGGGTAAATTGGATCTGATCTGGTCAGAGTATTAGTACTCAGGAGGGGAATCACATCCGGAACTTATCTCAAATTGAATTAGGGTTGAACCGGATTGCTATGGACCGGACTGGAAAAGGTCATGGTGACCAGTCGAGGTCCTGGGACTATATAAAGGCTGGTCTTCCCCATTTTTGCTCCTTTATTTTCTTTGAGTTTTGGACCTGACCTTGAGCGCTTTAATGCCTTTGTCTGCGCCAAAGCCGTTGTTTGCGTGAAGACTTAAGTGTGAATGCGTGAGAGTGCGTGAGAGGTTGAAATTGTATGGGCTGTAGGGTTTGTGTTGTCTTCTGGTTGAGATCGGACGAGAGAAAGTGAGGAACGGGACGTGCGGCTAGGAGAGAGTGAGGTAGCGACCAAAAAGAGTCCAGCTAGCCAAGTTCGTGTCCATGCCTTAGCTTTGCAAGAGCAGACCGGGAGCGCCCGGTTCTTCCTTAGAGATTAAGCTCCGGAAAGTAGTTCCAGTCATCCCCTCCGAAGAACTGGCTCATGGACGACCTCAACGCGATGGGTTGTTTGGGGTTGATGGACAAACCCTGGGGATTTAGAAAGGAGCGGATGGTGAGAGAGCTAAAGGGCAAATCGTCGAATCAGTTCGACAACACTATCCGGGGGCGTCCAACCAAGTGGGAAGGAGAGAGGTGGAGAGAGGTCTACAACCTCCAGTTAGGGGGTTTAGGCATGGCAGGACGGAGGGCTGAGTTCATCCATGATAAGTTCATGGAAAGCCGAACAATAAAGACGGATATGCGGTCGCGGATTGCATAGATGACTGACACCTCCGCCTTCTCCAGTTCCTGATTCCAATCGTCCACCTAGAGAAGCCGACGAGGGTGATGATGACCATCGACAACACTATTTTCGAGGCCCTAAGCGGGGAATGGAAGGTAAACTGGAAGCAGATCTTTTACGATTTGGTTTCCCAGCTTGTTACGAGAGTTGAAAAGAGTAGGGCCACTCCTTTGAGTCCCTACCTCTTTCACCTTTACTAGCGCAACCAACTCCTCATCAACACAAAGAGGAAGACATGAAATATTCATGAATCCATCCTGAAGTTTAGGGAGTCGGGTTCGGATGACAAACCAGAGGACGTATCCAGATCCGAACCCGAGATGGAAGAAGAATATGAGGGGGAGCACCTCAAGACAAGGAAGCAAATGAAGACGACACCTCTTTATAAGAGAGGAACCCGTCCTACCAACCGGTCAACTCCAGAATGGGGACCGGAAGTGGAGATAACGGATCTTGAAGACCTTACTGATCCGTTCAATCAGTTGACCTCCATCCTCTGCAAAATACAAGTGGATTGGGAGGTCAAGAGAAGGACCTCTCTACTATCAAAGAGTCGGTGGGTGCTCCGGTAGACAGCAAGCTACCGGCTAAGGTAGCACTACACATCACCAATCCAGACGAGTACAAGAAGCAAGAGGCAGAGATTCGTCGGCTTCAGGAGGAAGTCGACACGTTGAAGGCAAAAATGGTCGCCTTCAAAGAAGATAAGACCCCCGTCAGGGGGATGGCGGATGCGACATGGAAGGTGGCGGAGACAGTGAAAGCGGCAGAAGGATCGAATCCAGGGGAGCCTAAAGATTGGACTCCGAAGTCAAAGAAGAGTCAAAGAAGAGTCAACAAAGGCCTGGGCCTGGACAAGCAATTCAGCTGGATTCATCGCCAAAACATCATATTCAAAATTTTGGGAGTTCAGGTCCCTCCCAAAATAATGGTCTCCATTTGTAGTGTTTCAAAAATAGAATACAAATGAATGAAATTTAAATTGGAAGGACCTAATTTTGAAGTTAGAAATTGTAGTTTCCATTAAAATGACAGTTTATGGTATTATAAATAATAACTCCAATCATAAACAACCCACATAAATTATTTGATTATTGCAGAAGTAAATTAGGCTTACATAGATAGTTTACGATTTGTTGCCTTTTTTCAAGGTAGACTTTAAAAGCTGGACTTCTGCGCATTAAATATTGGTCCATATCTATAAATATATATTTTTTTGATAATAGGTCACCCTATTGAGTTAGGGTATGTTGCGGGAAATAATATAGAGACTGATGGTTGTGTGATTGCTGGTCCGGGTTCAATTCCTGTTGACTTGCATCAAATTAAGCCGTGGGGCGGTATTCCAAAACAAAACAACAAGGTGCCTTGTATTCAAATTCTACACACACAAATTTTATTGTTTCCAGTTTGAGTTCATAGAAGAATTTCAATGTTCCCAAATAACATGAATACATAAACACAATACATTTAATACAATACATTTCAATTAAAATACAAATAGGTGTTCAACAAAACAATAATATATTTCAAATATTATCTTGGCATGCAAGATAATTCATACAAAGTATGATACTATTTTGAACACCAATCCGCAAAGTCAAATATCTATGCTTCAATCAAGACAATATGGCCTTGTTTACTATAACACGTGATATCAAATCACATGAAGCAAACATAATTAGGAAAAAAAAGGATAAAACATTACTCTATACTCTCAAACATATCCCCTACCATTTGAAAAGTATTTCTATAGTTTTCTATACGCATTCATTTTGCATCAAAGGAAGGCAAAGTGCCCTTGATAACTTCAACTTGAGCAGCTGGTATCTTCAAAACACACTCAGTCGTGTCTTTCTTCAACCTAGACTTCCACGCCGCCACAAGAGAATTGGTATTCTCCCAAACTAGATCTTCGGTGTCGTCTACATTCCAACGCAATCCTTTGTTCGAGTTCCAACTATGATAAAACTCTTGAACATTTTGCTCTCGTGACGTAGGCATAAAGTATTGAATCTTAATACAATTAGGATGCTCTGGGTTACTGAAAGGGTCAGACAAGGCCCTAGCAATCCATATCAGCTTTGGATCTTCACCAGCAGGTCAAAGTGCAAGAAAATATCCTTCGTAAACATCACGCGCCACCCGAAAAGATGGATTAGGGCGATTGCGAAGGTTTCCAACAAATGCATCATCCTCAGCAAACTCCTCACGAACCTCACCGTCGTCATCAAGTTCATCTTCCTCTGTGGTTTCTACTCTAGTGGAGGGCCAAAAGCCATCCTTCAATTCTACAGATGGCTCAATTGGCTCCTTCAACGTTGCATTCACCGCTCGCCAATACAACACCAAATGCTCAAAGCGCCTTCTAGCCTCCCCACTTCCATCTTCATTGCATTATGTTTCCCAATATTTGATGAATCCTGACAATCCCTTGTAAATCTCATCCACAGTCCTCATAGGAAGGTGGACAACAGGCAATGGCTATCCACAAGGCCATAGGCTCTGTCCCTGGGAATCTTCTTTCCACAATTTAATCCCTTCTTCTAGAAGCCAATCACTATCTGTGCAGTAGAACTTGTACTTTATGATAGGCAAACCTGCGGCATTCAAATAGAATTTGAATTGTTGGGCCTTGGTATAGCCAACAAGTGCATCTTCTCCATCACAAATGCAATCTTTAATGAAGGACTTGAAATCCGGCACTTCTTGAATGAGATGAGGAATCGTAGGCACCGAATCAACGTCCATGAAGGACTTCATGAGTGATGGGATGGTAGGGAAATTTTCTTTTTTCAACTGCATACTCCATCTCCCAAACAAAGCATCAATGTCATCATGAGTGTGACCAACCAGCATGAAGCTAACATGAACTTCACGGAAAATCTTCTTTGCAACAAGGAGAGACCAAAATGCAAAGACAAATCTATTCTTATTGTCTCTTGTGGCGTTGTCCATCTGAAAGTTCAGCACTGGAGGCAGTGCAGTTGCGGCAATTGGTTCTTCAGGTACTGGCCGGAGTGAGGATTTGCAAATGTCTGTGCCTTGCAAGACTGCACAAAAGAGAGGAGCCGATCTTGATCCAGCAAATAACTCTCGTGAGGAGTACTTGGGAGGTAGTTCAAGGTTGCGCAAGAGCTTGGCAAACGACCCCACCATGTAGTTTGAATCATGAAGAAAGATATCTAGACCATAATGGGCGTAACGCACATCACCATGTCCGTAAACAATCATACCTGTCACAAAGACTGGTAGCTTCATGAGTCCATCTACTTGTTTGCTTTTGTGTGAAAAGATAGGAGAGGCTGTCTTTGCATGGTCCATTTTGTCATGCATGATTGTCCAGCATTCATGAGGGTATGCATTGGACCTATAACGATTGGCATAATACTGGTCCCGATGTGCCCGAGCAGTAGCTAAATGCTTCTCTAATAGAAGGGTCCACTTTTGCTTTGAACTACTAAGAGCTGTCCTTCTAAGGGTTTGCAACTTATCACACTTAGAGCATCGTGCAAAGTTGTCACCAGGCTTCTTGTCATAGTACTCAGGAAAGTTCAACTTCCTAATCTTGCTGATATTCGATGGTGACACACTCTTCAATCCAAAGACTGCGTTCGTTGCATTTACATCTGGAAGGGTATCTTTCCACGTGAAGGTGGCTGGCAAGACCATGGATACTACTTTCTCTCCAGTGGGAAGAGAATGAGTGCGATGCGGCATGTGGTCTGCTTGCCTCTTGAGAACGGCCTTCAACATTGCGGTAGCTTGCTATGTATTCTTCCGGAGCTTAAGCCTCCCGAGATTGCCATGAGACTGAGCTTGCTCCTCTAGTGCAGCATATCCTTGGAAGCGATGAAATGTGGACTCCTACACACCTGAAATGTGGCGCCAAGCTGCCAGACAAACATCAATTCCTTCCATAGTGACCACTCTCTTTCCTTGAGCATCCCGATGGACTTGTCGATGTACATCCAGCTTCATGTGGTGCCGGAATTCAAATGTAGTTTGGTGATACATCCATTCTTGGAATGCCCGAATTTTGTCTTTTGGGAACGGTTGAACACAGTTACCTGTGCAGCATGTTTTGCTAGAAACAGCATTTATGGACAATTGGGTGAGAAGTTCCTTGGCCTTCACATAAGTCTCAGGTGTGGCATTCCGGACAGTACTTGTATAGGGCCTTCCACGTGAAGCTGGTGGCCATCCATGAGTATCTTGCCGAAGATTGTAGTTGGCTCGCACTTCGTGATCAAGAAGGCTTGCTCCATCTAGAACCACTTGTCCAATGGGCCACGCACAACGGGCTTACTTCCAATCCGCAGGTACGTGAACAACATCAAGCGACTTCAAGATTTGCACAGCGACTAGAGAATCTCCAAGCGGTCCATGACATCCCAAAACAAGGTCAGAGTTCACATTATGCACTATCCCCTCCGCTACAGGTAGTCCTGCGGCACTACGAAGTTCAACAACTTGAGTGCTCCAATGTCTTTGAGGAATATCCTTGCAGTCTGGAATGACTTCAGGGCCCTCAGGTACATTCTCGATCTCTCCATCATCAGATGAATACTTTGGCACGGGAAGGACAACGGGGTCCATGTTTCTTGCACAATTATTCAGCACTTATAAATAAATGAAATAATCAGGCAAATGACTTCAGCAGCGATTTTGATGGATACAGCATGTTGTCATTCAAGTCGGTACAACTTGAAAGTCCATCAGTCACAAAGTTAAACTCAAAAATAGTTTGATAAAAAAGAAGGTCCAAGGAATACTTATTTTACCTCTATCTATAGTCCCCGAAATACTCATGCCTCATTTACTCCAGAGCTATATATGCTTTTCTAATAGCACAACGTGGCCATCAAATACTTAATGTCATATTCAGTTTGTCATGCACAATATGAAATATGTGGCACAAATCCACAATATGAACAATTAACTTTCAGCGTTTAATGATATCAAGTTGATACAACTTGAATGAGGGACAGATCAATGTGGACGTCACGCCGAAGTGTGCTAATCAGAGAACTGAATACTTCTGTAGGCATTTGTTATTCCAAGAAGAATCTCCTTAACAGAGCCAGTTTAATTTGGTTCTACTTGAACACTAATTTGCGTATGGTAAATTCATTTAACATCTACAGGGGATCCCTCATTTTGAACGCCTCAAACTGGATTAGCAAACGTTTCATGTAATATTTAAGTCGACACGACTTGAAGTCAAAATTATATAATTTATCGTTGGAAATCAAACAAGGGAAATCCAATCGTGTCGACATGTTTGGGAATGTTTCTTGTGCATTCAAGTTGGTACAACTTGAATTACCCCATGAAGTATGGAATACGTTCACATCACAAATCTGGGTAAGCTTCTGCTATAGATAATTCACTAAATCAACTGAGGCATTCAAGTTGGTACAACTTGAATTATCCCATAAATTATTGTATACATTCATTTTCGAAATCCGGGTACGCTTCTGCTGCAGATAATTCACTGAATCAAATGAGGCATTCAAGCTAGTACGACTTGAATTGCCCTCAGAGACCTTCTATAGTGTGGATGCATATGGTTAATAAATAGAAATTCAAGTCTAGTTGACTTCATTGATGTGGTTAATTACGATAAAATTGAGTCCTTAGCATTATAAAAGTATGGCTCTCGGATTTTCCGACGACATTCTCGGACATTTTGCCCGCAAACTCGTATGCACTGAACAATCAAACAATCAGTCAATCAATCAATCAACAGTCAACAATGAATAGTGATAACATCGCCCACACCCAGAGTCTATAACACAAAATGCAAGAAGAAGAAGACAATGTTACATGCATTAGCTGAAAGGGAATTAGAAATTATCCTAAGTGAATTGGAAGATCAAAATTGGATAAACGTCTGCCCAATTGACACTACAACGCATATAAGCATGTACGCAATGAACAGTCAATGTATCATTCAGTCAATCAATCAACAATGAACAGTGACAACATCGCCCACGCCCAGAGTCTAAAACAGAAAACGCCCAAAAAAATGTTACATGCATTAGCTGAAAGAGAACTAGAATGGATCCTAAGTGAATTGGAAGATCAAGATTGGATAAACATCTGTACAATCAACACTATAACGCGTATAAGCATATACGCAATGAACAGTCAATCAATCAATCAATTAATCAGTCAATCAATTAACAATGAACAGTGACAACATTGCCTACATCCAAAGTCTAAAACCGAAAACGCAAAAACAAAAAAAGACAATGTTACATGCATTAGCTGAAAGAGAATTAGAAATTATCCTAAGTGAATTGGAAGATCAAAATTGGATAAACGTCTGCTCAATCAACATTACAACGCATATAAGCATGTACGCAAGGAAGATCACTATAGAAATCCGGCAGGAAGGTCTAGAGACAAGTGTTGTGAAGATTGATTTTGGAGAAACACCTGCAACATCGAGTATTCGACGCTTGAGACCATATACGCAAAACAAATTCACTGAGTATGAATCCGGTAGAAAGGTACATACCGCAAGGAGATTTGAGCCAAAGTTGTAACCCACGACCTAGCAAGCCAGGAGTATGGAATAAAGAAGCTGAATGAATAGAAGACTTCAAAACCTCCGAGACGAAGCTGCTCCAACTACATCAATATGCGGTAGAGCGGCGGCAAAGACAAGATTAGAGAGCAAGAAGCACAAAGCACAAACATTGAAAGAAAAGACGAAGGTACTGCAAATGGACAACAGTGCGAGTGACGGAAGAAAGTGGACCAGAACTTGGAAAACCTTGGAGGGAAAAGAGACGCGGCAAACTCAAACGGTCTCCTCGAAGGGCGGTCCTCATCATTGGGAATCTGTGTCCAGCTGTGAAAGTGGGCAGTTGAAGAAGAAAATATTCTCATCGCTTGGGAAATTAAATGGAAAGGTGCCAGTACCAGTATCCAACTAAAGTTCCGCCTCCATACCCTGACATTAAATGATAAGTTGTAACCACATGTTTCATAGGCTGTCATAATTGTAGGATTCTGTCACTATCCAGAAATGGACGTTTATTTCTTTAAAGTAGGACAAGCATTTAAAAAATGAATAAAAAAAAGGGCAGAATAAAGACCGAATTTTATTAGCTGACACCGCATTTTTGTAGGGTTTTTTGGCTTCAATTTTTTCAGGGTTTAGACTTTAGGGTGTAGGGTTTAGGGTTTAGGATTCAGGGATTAGGATTTTAGGGTATAGGATTTAGGATTTAGGGTTTAGTGGATCTAGGATTCAGGGTTCCGAAGTTACATTGACTTATGAAGAATTTGCAATTCAACCTTACTATTAGTGATTATGTTTTCATCAATACTTCACTTTACATGACAAATTGTAACCACATGTTTAGGGGACTATGTTTTCACCAGTACTATCATACTGAGTACGAGTAAAAAAAAATTTGAGAACAACACATTTTTGGACACATACAACCACAGGACGTACTAGTACATTGTTTTAAAAAGATGTAGAAAAACATTTCAAAATTTTCCACCCTCTACATTACAAGATAATAGCGTTTGAACTGACAAGGATGCTTTCCTAGTCCGTGCAAAAAAACAAGGAGCTGCACTTCAGAAGGTCACATTCATATGAAAAGAAGTTATGGTGGTAATTCTTTGGATTCATTATTGAAGGCAAGTTGGCTACATGCTTGAAAAATTTCATCATTTGGAATTGTAGAACACATAGGAGAAAACATTTGCCCAAGTTGACCAAAGATCAAAGAAAAGTATTTATCATGCATTAAATTTTATCATGCAGTCATTTTTTAAGCTTAATGTGAAATGTTGTAAAAATTTATGGGCCTTAAAGCTATTCCTCCAAAACATCTTGTGTGAAAATTTCAAAGAAAAGAAAATAAAAATTCCATTCATTGTAATTCGCCCAAAATCGCTACATTGCCAAAAAACGGTTTTTTGATTTTTTAGAGGTTAAACAATTTAAATGTTCATGACAAAGGCTTTCATGTTCAAGAAATTTTATAGTTCTCAATTCTATTTTGCATAAAAAACTTTGAGAAAAATTACTATATTTCCAGTTTACTACACGAGTATTTAATTTCTATGTTCTAAAAAACATACATTTATTATGATGTTTAGGCTTTTAATAGATATGAATGTTTAGGATCTAGGACAAATATCAAATGAGATCAAATGTAAAAGGTGCACAACCATTTGGAAGTAATTGTTGGTTGTTTTTGAAAGTAACACATATTAAACAATAAAGACATAGGAACGCTGCATGTACGAGGAAAATTATTCATTAATATGTTCTAAGTTTTATTGGGAAGTAGGATGTAACTTTATTTTATTTTTTTGAATGAAGTGTTTTTAATGTATAAAAAATTTATATAATTATGACTATAACCATTTTGTGTACTATAAATCATTCTTTGACTATAATCATTTTATGACTATAATCATATTATGTACTGTAAATCTTCTGCAAGTGAAGAATCTAAACTTAATGGCAACATAGATGCGTAGATTTTTGTGAAGGATCTATTAAAAAATATTGAATTAGGAATGCACCAAATCATAGTTTACATATGTAATTTTATAAGATAATTGCACCTCTACTTTCACTGATTTTTTAGAATATAAGATTAATTATATCACTCTCACTTTAGTTTGTAGGTCTAACTTCTAAGGGCAATTTTGATATATCCAATGTCATTTTGAAAAGTTCATAAACCTCAATCAGCAACTAAAAATCAATAATTACCAAATGGATACCTTTCAAAGTGAATGCTGAACATATCAAAATTTTGAACTTGTATACAATGTATCATTCAAACATTGTGTTCATGACCATGTGTAATATTAATATTGGAATGTAGTGTTCTATATTCTAAGTCCATTTTTGAAGAAGGAATTTCAGTTTTGTAACAAAACAAGGTGTGCTAGAATATATTACGTATATTTTTTTAATAAAAAGCCCACATCAACTATTTTAATTTTTTTTTAATTTTTTGTTTTTTGGAACGTTATGCATGCCAAAGATACCAAAATTCGTGAAATAATACACAATGTATCAGTTAATGTGTTTAGAATTATATGTAATTATATTTGCAATGTTCTATAATCTAAGTTCATATTCTAAAGGAAGAATTTAAAATTCTTACCAAACTCGGGGAGATCACTATCAGTTTTTTAGAAAACTACGTGAGTTAAAAGATAGGGTGTATTTAATTCAAAGCAAAGAAATTTTATATAATGTGTAGGGCTACTATAGGGTCCATGAAATGCTACATACTCTCTTATATATAATTTAGGGTATAGAAAAACATCATGTAGTAGGAATTTTATTAATAAGTTAGCCTTAATAAACAGAGGTTGTGCAAATTTTTTATAGTACGATGAGTATAGATGTGGACTAATAATTTCATGTAGATGATAAAATGGACATATTCAAGAAAATCTACAATGAAGGGTGGTTGGTTGAAGTTGTGCCACAATACTGGTGGTGTATATAAAAAAAAAATTGAGTGTAAACGTAAAGCACTGACTATAAATTGCAAAACTATCACATTACACAAATAGGGAAGTTTACCCAATTATTTTAGTGGGTTCTATGAACTAATAAATGCACAACATGAGTATAGAATTTATAATTTGAAGCCATAAATGTTAAATACATTCATATTAAATGAAATGTTTATGGAATAGTTTCAATGGAGATTTTGAAGTGTTCAATGGTAAACTTGTTATTGACCCCAAAAGATCAAAGGGTGTTTTGGAAGAAAAAAAGTACAAGACTGCCCATTTTTGATGCATTGTTCAAATTAAAAATTAATTATTTTTTTTGAACTTCAACCATAAGTGTATTAAGCAAATAAGGCACTGTGTGGAATAAATTCAGCCCATTTGATCATGTGGATTGAAAGATTATAACGTTCGAAGCGAGGAAATTAACTTTATTTTATTCCCGCAAAATATAGCTAGCAAACTTTGAAACCGCTTTGAGTAAAAATTTTTGCTCTATACAAAGATGAAGATTTTGGCCATTCATACATCTATGATGTTAGATTTACTCAAGAAAAAGTTTAGAAGCAAATATAGAGTCTAGCTTACTCTAAATCAACATGCAATGTAAAGAGGTTAAGTGCATTAGCAATATTAATAGTAGTCATTTTTTGATGATTTCTTGTGCAATGAGGATTTTTTTTTAAAATCCAAATAGTAAAAATTAGAAACAAAAATTTGGAATACAATATGTGGGAAAAATTTTAAGAACTTTAACTTCACATATTGCAAGATAATAGGACTTGAAGTAGAAAAAATTGATTATTCTTGAAGCCATTCCAACATAGCTAAAAAAAATTGATTCCTCTTAGTTTATGATTTGAGAATTAATTTTCTTTTTGATAATTGTATTCTATATTTTATTAGTTACATACATGCTAGATTTCAAAAGTTGAAGCATTTCTATAAAAGGTGCCTAAAAGATGCTTGAATTGCCTCGATTGCCAAAAAAATTCAAGGCAAAATAACTTTAATTTGTTTTAGGTACTCACTTAAAAAAAAGTATATTTTCACTAAAGGTCCGGTTCATGTCCACACCTTGTGTCAAAATTTTGTGAATAACCGACCCAAATTGACTTTAAAAATCTTGTTCAAGATTTCAATTGTTCATTCAAAGGACAATTGGTCTTCTAGGCTTAAAAAATTCCACTTGGTTAATTGGACACTTAAATTTTATATATAAAATAGCCTCACTTAAAAAACCTTATAAAAAAATTTACAAAAAACCATAGGGTGTTGAAAATATGCCCCTTGTAGCTTTTTATGTAAAACTACGGCCATCTTAAATACAATAATTAAGGTAAATAGCCCCACATCAAATACCCTCTTAACTCAGGTGTATACCTTAAATTACAAGGAGTGATCTCCCCGGGTTACTGAATAAGGTGTGCTAGAATATAGTAAATTTTTTTTTAATAAAATCCCTCATCAAATAGATTAAAAACTTTTTCCCGTTTGTTTCTTTGTAATGTCAAAAATTTGAAAGCACAGACAATTCAAACTTTGTAAATATATATTTTTTTATTATTGCAGGTTTTGGATTTAACCCCTAATTGTTCAAAGCACCATAATATTCAATATTTCAAGCTTCAAGGTTAAATAGCGTGAAATTTAACCAAATTGTAATTTCCAACATAGGAATTTTTGAAAATTTTGTATTGAAGTTTAGGGTACCTTTACTTTACTTAGGACATCCGATCATGAAATTGAATAACAATGACTTCTCTATACAAGATTTTGTGCAAGGATAATCATTTACTGTTGTGAGTTCTTCAAACTAAACCTCAAATACACCCAATCTTTCAAAAAAAATGACATTGACTTCAGTTATGAAGTAGTAGTAGGGTGATGATTTCAGTTATTATATAATTAAAATATTTTTGTTTCAGTGAAGGGACCTCCTTTTTGAGAATGCAAAAGGCCCCCAGTCACTACATTGATTCTTTGATGATATTTGTTTAGGCATCAATTATACCTCTGAGTTATACTCATCTAAAAGTGCCACTATCCATTAATTTTGAGCCATTTGTACTAATTTGGCCCTTGAATGGCCAACTTCATTCACCCCAAACCACCCCAAGCTCTCAAACACAACTAATGGGAGTTGAAGCTTTTCCTTTTTTAAATATGGCCATCAATTAAGCCCTAAGTAAACTGCTTGGTTGACCATATCTAGTCGACCCAAATTTTGGGCTTGTTTATGTGTGGATATTTAAATTTTTTGATAGTTTAAAAATTTTATGTGTAGTATTGAAGTTTATCTATTAAAGGCTTTTATTTATCATTGAAAACAACACACATTTGATTTTTTGAGAGGTCCTCCAGGCCATATATGTACCATTAGTAAAAGAATAAAGCTTGCCAATTTCACTTGATTTTGAGATCTTAAAAATAGTACTTATCCATTTGCTTTGAAAATAGTCCCATTAGAAAGAATAAAATGTTTTCATGATTTTCACCATTGAAAATTTAAGCATGTAAGTACTGATGTGGATTTATTTGCAATTCCATTGGATCATGCACTAGATTAGTATAAAAATGTGTAGAAGAAATTTCAAAAAGTTTGATAGCAAGGATTGCAAGATATTTACGATTCGAGTGCCCATTGAAATGAAGAAATTTGTTTTTTTGCACCTTGTCTGAATTGATTTTTAAGGCTTTGAATCTTTGTAGCTTAAAATTTTTAAGTTGCACACATTGAATTTTTTATTTTCTATTGGAAATTTGAGTTGAAAGTGTTGGACCAGAACTTCAAAAAACCTGCTCATTTTTCATTTAAAAAAAAATTATTAAGTAGAAGTAGGGTTGAGATTGAAGGAAGAACTAAATCATAAATATCTCTAAGATGGAACCAAAAATCACCAATATCAAAGGTGAGATTGTTCTAGCAAGATAATTGAATTTCGTACAACTTTCTTTTGGAAAAAATGTGTAAATTGCATTCAAAAGTGAATCCTATAAGCTATTTTTTCAAGAAAATGCTTAGATTGCCCCAAAACAAGATTGTCCAAAACTTTCTCATCACTATTCCAATTATAGAAAGAATCGAATCTTTTGATGTCAACAAAAATATTTTGTATGAGAAATAAATTTTAAAATTTTATTTAGGCGTTTTGTGATTTTTTTTATGATGACCAACAAACTCCAGGTTGGACTTTGGGTGGCAAAACCTTTGCTTCTTAGAACTGATGGAAATAAAAATTATATATTCACAAAATTGTTTCAATTTTCTATCTGTAAAAGAAACTCCAAAGAAAAACCCATTGGAGACCATCGGATACCACCCAAAATCCATTTTGTCCCTCTTTATGTTCCTTATAGGAACAATGGAAGTTAGGGGTTAAAATATTAGTCTCCAAAGCATGGCTAAAATCTTCATCTATATATACTCCTTAACAAATCCAACCATCAAGCTTTTAGTTAACTTATTAGAATACCATCCTCTTGAAATTTTGGAATAAAAAACCATACCAATTGCAAGATCATAATGCGTGGATTTCACTCTTCTCGAATGGTTAGATTTCATCTGTCGTACATTTTACTGGCCCAAAATGAGTAGATCCGACAACTTGTAGGTCTTTGTAGTATATTAAGAAAATCAACTGGAAATGCATATAAAAAATTTCAGAAAAAAATATTATATATTCATACTTGAACAAAATAGTCAATAGAAAAAAGTAGAATATGATTTAGAATAGAATTAAAAGACTTCACATCACTTTTGTTGTTTTAACACATTCATGGTGAAACATTACAATCTTTCACCTCATTAGTAATATTGTTGTGTATTTTTTTCCTATGATTGAGTTCTTTTTGCAGTTTTAACACCTTTATGATCATGCATTAAATTTTTTATCATATTAGTATTAAATAATATTGTTGTGTTTTCTTTTCCTATGAGAGCTTTTGCATGTGTAGCTTGAATTTTAATGCTAACATAAAAAAAAGTTGGTACAACTTGTCATATTTTTGACATTTCATTCAATTTACATAAAATTTAAGGAAGCTCAGAAGTGGCATTTAAAAGTGCCTTTAACCCCTAAAGGACCAAGGTGATTTTCCTATCAAAGCACTCTCAAAATTGTCATCTCTATTGGAAAGAGAAAAGAACTTCAAAAATTGTTTTCTTTTGCATATCCAACCGTAAGATCTTATATTTAACTAGTATATGAATACGTGGAAGAAATTTCAGAAACTTTGACCATGTACATTGTAAGATGCATTTAAAGTGAAGAAAACAAGTTTTTTGGCACCTTGCTAGATTAGATTTTTTGGCTTTGAATCTTTTTAGTTCAAGTTTTGTATACTAATGATTTTGATTTCCTAGTTATTTTTGTTAAGTAGTTGAGTTGAGAATCTACAAAAAAAATTTATGAAAAAAAGCACTTAATTTTCACTCATTAAAAAATTATTAAGTAGATGTGGGTTTAAGATGGAAGACAAAACTGAATTGTTAATAGCTTTTAGATGGAATTGAATTACAATAATCCCAATGGTGAGATTGTTCTAGCAAGAAAATCTAACCATCTAACAATTTTTTTGAAAAATTCTAAAAATTGCATTCAAAAATGAATCCTACAAGGTTTTTTTTCAAGAAGATGCTTAGATTGCCCGAAAAACTAAGATTGTCCATAACTTTCTCATTATTGGTCCAAATTGAATGATACAAAGCTTCACATGTAGACAAGAATATAATCCTTGAGAAAAAAATTCAAAAAAAATTATTTGACTTTTTGTGGGGTTTTTTTTACTGCCCGCCATACTCTACTTTTTGTGGGTTTTTTTGTACTGCCCGCCATACTTTGGGTCGTGCATTTTGCCTGGGTCCGGAGTGATCATGTGTTTTGCCTGGGTCCGAGAGTGTGTTTCGTGGTCGAGAGTTTGCTTCAGTGTGTCTCCGTATGATTTTTGTGGTTTGTTCCAAGTTTGGGTTTGTTGAGGACATTGGAGGTTAGGGTTTGGTTTGCGAGTCTGCAGCTTCGCTGGAGGTGCAAGTTTGGAGCTTCGTCTGGGTCCGAGAGTGTGTCGGGTTTGCTGAGGATGTCGGAGGTTAGGGTTTGGCTTGCGAGTCTAGAGCTTTGTTAGAGGTGCGAGTTTGGAGCTTCATCTGGGTCCGAGAGTGCGTTTCGTGGTCGAGAGTTCCGGTCGGTGGCTTCGTGTTTCGATCAAATTTTTGGAGGTGCTCGCGTGTGTTTGCGGTGTGCAGGTCGGTGCTTGCGATTTGTAGCTGTGCTTGCGGACGTGCGCGTGTGGCCATCCTCACCATTGTTAGCGGTGTGGAGCTGGGCGGGTCCAAGCTCGCGTGATCCAAGTGAGTGCTGCTTTCGTTGTATTGCTTTTATTTTTTGCGCTTCTTCTTCTTGTATGAAGTGTGCTTGTTTGTGTTAAATATGAATTGCATGTGAAACCTATCTATCAACCGCATCACACTTGTCTTATAGGCAGTTTAGGGATTTAGGTTAGTGTAACAACAGTCTTGAAAGGAGATGGCTAGAATGTTGACAATCACATCACATAGCCCTGCCATAATCAAAGCTGAGTATCAGAATTAGGGGTTAGAGTTCAAGATGCACCTGGGCGGGACTCAGAGTTTTCCATGGTCTTAACTGAAGAACGTGAATCTCTGCCTTGGAATATATCTGCACGAATTCGAGAATGTTGTAATTGTTGTTCAAGCTGCTTCAGAGTCTCAACCTAGTTGCGCTAGTTTGAAACTGGATTCTCTATATCGTAGTTTTTGTGAGTTGGTTGAGATTAGACTGTCTTTGCAGGGAGTGATATGTCATGGATTTCAAGTATATGTATGCTTTTCTTTGGTTGCGGATTTCAAGTGTATGTCATGCTTTGCTTTGCTTTGTCATGAACTTAATTTCGGGAGAACTCAAGCGCACAGGGAATGATCACAAGGAAACTGCTTCATTTTGGGACAATGAGGAATCCTTTATGACAATACTTTTCGGATATGTCTGCAGGTCCTGTTTTCGAGTGCTTTGGAATCCTGTCGGTGTCGAGGTAAAGCTTACGGCCCCTGACGAGTGTAATCTGGATGACTCGGGGCTGAAGAACGAGGCCAAGACCATTCCGAAGAGGTTCGAGGTGGCTCCAAAGCCAAAATGGCAGAAAATGGGTCTTTATAATCAGCTAGACTACAAAATCTACAACACCAAGTTGAGGATGGAGTTCTACATACAGGTGCTAGACCTCTTCTGCAACCCGAGGGCAACAGTATTCTCCGCCTTTGTTGGAAGTAAGCTGGTTTGCGCTGCCTGGGTAAGTTACTTTCAGGTCGATTCGACTTGAACGCCCTCTAACTGTCGTAACATTGTCTGCTATCGGTCATAATTGTTACTCGGGTGGTCTTGCCATTCAAGTTGGTGCAACTTGAAATGTCTGTAAAGTTTGACTGACTATCAAATGTTGAGTTGAAGATGACTGGGATGGACCACTTTACCATTGCCGAGAGCACGGACATGGTGAAGTTTAAGAGGCTTGCAACTCTCTCCGAGAACATGGACAAGAAGGATTTCCTCGAGAACAGCTACTTCGTCGATGAAAGCTGCCTCTCGATGAAGGGATTGAAGACAGGGAAGGAAGCTGAGTCAAGCTCGAGGAAGGGAAAGAAATTAAAGGGCGAGCCAGCTGAAGAAGAGGACGAAGAGGTCCAGGATGTGGAGGAGGAAGTGGAGGAAGAGGAGGACGATGAGGCCAGTGACGAGGACATCCCGGAGATGCAAGATTCTCAAGTGGAGGATGTTGCATGGAGGGAAGGTAAAGACATGCACCTGGATGATGTTCCAGAGGCAAGCCTCATTCCCGTTTCCACTGCATTTGCTGCAGCACGTCCGTCAGGGACACCAAGTTCGTCCAACTTGGCGCCTCGGAAGAGGGTGAGGGGAGAGACTAGTACAGAAGGCAAAAGCCTAAAGGAGACTCTACAGTTCCTTATGGATGACAGGGATGAAATGAAGAAGCAGCGCATGGAAGACAAGAAGGAAGCAGAGAGGCTTTGGAAGGAGGACAAGAAGGAGATGAAGGAATGGATGAATGATGTCATGCCGGGTATGGTGCAGGGAATTGCCAGAATGGTCTTCAAAAATCTGGCCATTGAGAATGTCGTTCCACTTGCCATGATGTCGCCTTCACCTTCGCAGTCGCAGAAGTATCTCCTCCCTGCGCAGCCGCATGGCTCCTCCAACAGTGCAGGTCAGGCACGGCAGGTCTCAGAATATCCGTCGACAGCGGACCCGAAGGGAGATGCTGGGGTCACTGCTGCTCAGATTCCTGACTCTGTGCCCGGGAGGGAGGATGATGCCGTGGAGCAGACACAAGACAAGGGCGACCTAGGGGCTGAGGAATCAGATGTGATTCCCCAGGCCGGAGAAGGTTGTTCTTGGTGACCCTCTTTCATTCTATTCAAGTTGTTCCGACTTGAAACCGGTTCTCAGTTTGACTTGAATGTATCCAACATCCTCGGCTAGATAGGTGGACAGCTAGATGTTGACACAGATCAAATGTACAGCTTGTCATGTATTTCTCGTTATGAGATAATTTAATAAAATGTGTTTCTTACAATATCTATTTGTACCAATTCAAGCAGACACAGAGATGACTCCTGGCAATGATATCCTCATGCCAAATTCTTCTAATGCTCCACTGTCTTCTCTTGCATCGCATCTTGAGAACATTGGCATGGCATTGTTGTCTCTCGGCCATGAGCCAATTATGGATGCAGAACCCACGGAATCTGATTTCCCTATTATTGATTGCAAGGAACGGGAAGGAACTCAAACGGCCTTGGCTGCTCATGACACTGAAGTCACAGATCCTGTAAGTGCCTTTTCTATATCTGCTGCTCTATTGGGATTGCTTTGATTTGGTGCTTAAATGACATTCTTTGCTTGGACGTGTTCTTTCCATGCATCCAGAGGCCATGCAAGGAATGCATTGCCTTAACTGTCTGGGCACTTCCATGTACGCTCTTGGGCAGGGTAGTAGAAGTGAGGATCCTCTTGCGATAGATGACGCGGTGGATCAAGTCCCGGTTCCATCCACATCTACGGTGATGGAGAAGTGGCTTAATGTCATCCTAGATCTAAATGGGGTGCTCTGCGTCAGTGAGGATAGAAAATCCCTGGCTAGAGAGGGCAAAAATCATGAGGTCCCTTCTGGGATCAACGTCAACTACATCGGCATGAAGAGGGTTGCAATACGACCCTTCTGTCACACGTTCCTCCGGGAATTGTCCCTCATTGCACATGTTCACATATGGAGTTCCATGAAGAGGTCCAATGTTTAGCCCATAGCGGACCACCTGTTCCAAGGCATGGAGCCTCCGATGTTTGTCTTGGGACAAGAGCAATGCCGCATCATGATGCGTAAGAATAGCTACGGTAAGATAGTTACCTACAAGCTCAAGGGCACAAACAAGGACCTGTTTCTGAAGCCCATGGACAAGTTGAATGGATTGGAATCCTGGAACTTCACAAATAACAATACTATAATAGTAGATGATAGTCCCATCAAATACTTCATGAACTGCACAAGCCAGGTCGTCCTGCTAGATACGTGGTTCTCCAAAGGAGATGGGGTCGCGGACGACTACCTCGTGTGTGAGCTTCTTCCATGGATTCGACGCTTGCACTTGGCTAGGCCTAAGTCATTGTACTTGTGGCGGAGGGACAACAAATTTGGACGCCATACATTGCTTCATAAATTTGGCCAGACACCGGTGGATGAAATTGAAAAGGCAGTCGAAGAGTCCAATGTTGTGTATGATGAGTGGAGAGTCCTCAATCCAAGATGTCCTACCTGATTTGAGGATTCAACTGTGCCGAGCCACTGGCATGTCGAGATGCCTGACCCTGAACAAGAAGATTGAAATTGGGAGGCTGTGTGATTGAGCCCTTTGTGTCTACCTTGTATTGACTTCCTCGTCTGGTGCGGCTTACTGACTGACCTATGCTTGCCATGCACAATATATGCATTGCTTGTATATGCTTCCATGTAGGACAGTGATTTTGATAGGGGGTCCTTTGTTTGCTTACAGGACGTGCCTATGGATTCCTTGCTTGGAATTTGCGGAAGGAACAAGTCTGCTGCCTCCATCGATTCATTCTCTGACTATGGATAGTTTGCCATACCGTAGAGCGGATTGGGTGTCATCATGTTTTCGGCGGGAACAACACGCTCCACAATGGACTTCTCCAAGTTGCCTGTTGAGGATGGAGTGGTTGACAGCCCACCAAACAACGAGAAGCAATCGATCATTATGAATTCCCCTTCTCCGATGAAACGCCAACCTCCCCTTGTCTCAGCTTGGGACAAAGGCTTTATGAATGCAAGCACACTAAAGAAGTTGTACAACAAAGGTGTAGATGCAGTTGCCCGTCCTGAAGTGCGGCAATGTCTCTCCTTTTAGCGCACTGTGTATTCATTTTAAGTTGATGCAACTTGAATTGTTGCAATGAGTGTGTGTCTCCATTATTGTGACGATGAGCTATTTTTATCTTATTAAGTCGATGCGACTTGAATACCGTCGTGGCGTTCTCGTTCATTGCTCTATAGCTTCTTTCTTATACTGATAATGTTTAGTGTGTGGATTTCTTTGGTTTAAGAAGACGCTGAAAGAAATGTGAAGTTCGACGTCTTGGTTGGGGATGGTCTTCCAGTATTGACGTTACCCGGTCTCAATTCGGATGGGAGAACTCTACATCCACAACTCAAGCACGATCGGCGACCTATTCGATGTGCTAGAAGGAACTGCAGAAGACCTGATGCTGAAACTCAAAGTGGGTCCAGTGGACGATCAAGAGACGCTTGGGAAGAAAGGTCCCTGAAAAAACAAAGAAGGGAGAGCGCCAACCAGAGATGCACGCGCAGTTCTGGATATAGTCAAGGGCCGGAGTTGCTCAAGGCATTGGAGAAGCTCAAGGCTATGTCACAGTTATCGTACTCCGACTAGAGGGTGTATTGGGTCGAGGATATTTAGGAATCCAAATGCTTTTGAGTATTATAGTTTTGTATATAATACATGGCTTTGCACTATGTAGGTAGGGCTCATATTTAGAATGTGAATGAGGCATTCACATTTAGGATGATGAGTAGGTCATCTTCGTAGTACATAGATGAAGATTGTAGAGGATATTCTATCCTCTTGATTAAAGCGGTATAAAATTTTGGATAATCACTCAACTATCAATGAGTGATTTGGAGGTTATATTTGAGACATTACCACTTTTACAAAGTCTATGGCTTGTGTTTGAAGAATGAATGAAATAGAAATCTTTAAGCAACAACTAATTTCCCAGCAAATAAGCATTGAGAATCAATAGAATAGAAACTTGTAGAAACAACGTATTCTATGCTCCTTAGCAAGTACTCTTGTAAATTGCAGCTGACACACTGTTGTATATAAGAGTACTTTTCAAGGGGAGTGGAATACCTTGTTTCTACAAGCTTGTACTCTCCTGATTCTTGATGCCAATCCGCTGTGGAATTAATTGTCGCTTACAGATTACTATTTACTTCATTCTTCAAACAATGAAGTTGACTCTTCAGTAGCAATGGGCTTGTAATGGTGGTGATGTCTCCAACACATTCTCACTCCAAACGACAATGTACTTCAATGCGGATTGCAACAGCTTACGCATTCATTTGCTTATGCAAAATCACATTCCTTAGTGATTGTACAATTATAATTGAAATGTATGTACATTCTTTAAGTACTTTCAATAAATTGTTTTGTCATTTGTAAATACTATATGGTATTGAGGATTTGTGCTATTGATTGTGTCCTTTGTGTGTCATTGCATTGCTTTTTTTGCATTTAAATATGTAGCTCCTTTGTGATTCAAGGCATTTAGGCAACCATAAATAGGAAGAATTTTAAATTTCAGACTTTAGAGTAGTTCCCAGGACTCCCATTTTCCTAGAAATCTCCCAAAGTAATGAATATGATGTTTGCAATGGTCCTCACCTCTTACACTTACACTTCTTCCTTCATGCACAATTTGAACTTGATTCCACGACCACACTTTTGGGGGAAAAAACAACAACCATATAACGCTTTCACTACTTCTGCTCCTCTCAGTTGCCCACATTCTTCATGCTTCACGGTGCAAATTACTTTCTTTGCTTTCTGTAATATCTTCTTCCACAGCTTTATTGGTTTCCAATTTTCTCCATGTTGAGCAGATTTGATGTTCATAGACAAAGTCATTTTATTGTGGAATTCAAAAAAAAGTATAAAGAAATCCCCTTTTGCATACCTTTTTATAATAGACCGTCAAAACCTCACACTTTAATGCAAACCTTTCTTCTGCGGGACTTTACATTAGGCACCCACTATATTTGCTGAC
This sequence comes from Neckera pumila, assembly GCA_963969595.1. Taxonomy (NCBI): domain Eukaryota; kingdom Viridiplantae; phylum Streptophyta; class Bryopsida; order Hypnales; family Neckeraceae; genus Neckera; species Neckera pumila. Next base: position 8,871,904 of record OZ018418.1, read on the forward strand.
ATTCATAGGACTTTCATACCAAGGTAAATCATGTTGGCATCAAGAACGTGTCTTCATGTCCATGTTCAGGCGTACCTGTAGTATGTCTTATTAGTGTCATGTCTGTAGACTTCTGGAATGTCCAAGGTCCTCATACTTTGACCTGACCAAAACACATGAACCTTGCATTTTGCTTTGTTGCAAATGCAATTGAAATTTGTAAGAAATTGACATTTAGAGAGACTACCAAATTTTTGTAGATGTCGTAAGGAATCCTAATCCCCAAAAGCCACTTCTTTTTGCAGCACTCCATTATTTTTTCAAGAGTTACATTGGTTAACAAACAACGTTGAAATTGCTCCAGTAATCACCTTGTCGACACATTTAACGCCCTGACAACATTGACCTACACTTATTTTCATAAATGAAACAAGAATGACAAATCAAAATACAGGAGGACATTCAGTCCTTCAAGGATGGCCGCCCCTTTTTTTACCGTCACTTCCAAAAAGAAGCTCCTTATAATGTGCACTTTCTACAAATATAAATGTATGCAAAGCAACTTGGAGAGGCACCAGCACAAAACTTGTAAGTATTCTTCACACCTAAAGGTACCACAACTATGCCACATTCACAATGCTTTCTCAAGTACATGTATCTAAGGCCTCTAAACAAATGATTTACCACTCAACCAAATTCATTCCCTTGAACAATGAAATCAAATCATACACACAATGGTGAAAGTTCTTCATTTCACTATACACACTATGCACTGAGCCCAACATTCAGTAAAACCTTATAGACACTGCGTACTCCCTACAATTCTACTATAACAAATTTTACTTTTCCTTCAAATGACAGACTACTAACTTTGAAAGTTGGCTGGGACCACTCATCCTATATTGATCCTAATGACGGGCCCCCACACCATTTCCTCGCTATTTGACAAGTTATTTTTGGAAATGATTGCAAGCTCTACACTTGTCCAATAACTCGGTATATCGTAAAATGTCACCTGGGCCTCCAATTCACATCTTCATATTTCCACTTTGCAAAACATATGAGTGAAGGTCAAACAACATTACAAACACCAATGTTCATGGTTGTCCCTTTTTCAGACGACCTCTCTGAACACAAGTTTTTTGATAGATGTTATACATGTTCCATAGACCATTGAAATACTACCATACTTACCTCTAGTCCATTCCTGGTACTGTATGGGTGTTATGGCATAGACATTGCTGATTGTGATGGCCTCCAAGAGTTTGATGCCGTTGGCCTTCCATTCTTTGCCTGCAGCTACTGGATGTGAGCTTCCAATTTTTCGATGTACTCGTCTTTTGAAATTTTCTTTGGCTCTTGAAGGGTATAACCTCTGTGTACTTGACCGCCCTTTCTTGTTTCCACTTCTATGTCCAATAGATCACACTTATTGGCTCTTTTTCCATCTACACATTCAGAAAGCATTTCAATAGAATCATTAGTTCATCTACGCTTCACTATATTCTTCTATTTTTGAAGCGTCAGCAATGTTCTCCAAAAAAACTTCTGTATCGGTCCTATCCTGGTGATACTGCAGCTCCATCCCCCCAAAAAGTAACTTCACTCCAAAGTATAAAGTCTTGGACTCATTGTCCTGGTAACTCCCTTTTTGACCTTACACTCATGCAATGCCATTCTACACCATTAAAATGGGAATCTTAAAACCGTCAAAATCAATGAAATCATTAAAACTTATATTCTTCAAACCCATCAGGTATTATTGAACATCTCATGGTTTTTGGATTTCAAAGATTTCATGATTTCTAGGGTGTCATTACTTGTATAAAACCCGCTAGGTCTTCCCAAACATGTCATGAAATCCACCAATATTGTAGACCTAGGCCTACTCTAGTATTCTATATCACATGCATCATACTTCCTTACAATTGCACTTTCATTAATCTCTTCCATCACTATCCGACCTTCTAGTCCTAACATCACTCTTTTCATGTCGTATATAACGCTTGACAAATAATAGCATTTTGATGTCAGAAAACACATGGCCAAGTAAAAATCACACTATGAAAATATACATATCAAGCAATTGCAAATTCTATGGAGTTCTAGAGGACATGCATAACAACCTGACGGACACCTCTTTTACGTTGCTTATATTGGCAATCGCCCACTGTATCACTTGAAAGCCCATCTGAATTTCTGCCAAGCTCTTCAAAATGCGAGTCTTCATTTGATAGCATCATGTCGTGGCATTTCCCCTCTGCCTTTGTAATATCTGAAAAGACCTTTCTTTTCTCCCCTCCAAAACCTTTGTCCCTCTGCATTTCTTCTTGGACTTTGTTTGGATCCAGTGACCTCCCCAACAACAATTGCAGCTTTTCTCTCACGCCATTCTCTCCTCTAGATCTAGTTTTGCCACGTATCTTGCGGCAAATATTTGCATACTATCCCTACTCTAATTTTTCCTCCTGTTGCTTACTGTTTGCCAGCTTTTCTAGACGTCGCCACACTTTTGGATCCATGGTAAAAGATTTGTCTGCCTTCTTCTTGATAAGTAATATGAGTTTTGCCCTCCTCTTTGTAACTGCCTTGCCCATCAATCTCAAATATTCTTCATTCAACCTCCCTAACTAGTCAAAATTGTTGTTCAAACAGTCCTTGAAAGTCTGCACATCTTCATATGTCTGCTTCCTAATATGCGTATATGAGGGATCCAACCTTGATGCCAAATTGTTTATTTCCGCTATCTAGGCTAGCCTTCCTGGGCCATGTAGTTTTCCTTCACAATCTAAGGTTAGATAGAAAGGCTTCTTCCCATTTTCCTGGCGTTCCATCATCTCAACTTCACAAAAGGATTGATTAAGTTGGTGTTCTCTTCTACCCACAGTTGGCAATTTCAACACTTTATCTCCTTTGATGTTGGCTATGGATGACCTTCACGACAACCTGCAGACTACCACTTTTGTTACCTACACCACATTTCTCCTTTATACATTAACTACTTTAGAAAGTATGATTCAACAAATACAATGAACAATAATTGACAAGGTGAGGTCAACTCCAATGACTAGGCAATGACTGATTGCCTACGGAATTGACTTTTTTTGGGAATCATGTACACCGGAAGCACATGAGAACCTAAAGCATTCATAACCCAGACTTGCTAAGAAATGCTTGAGCACACAGTGACAACATTGCATAGGAAAGGCCAACCTCATCAATTACCATAGCTCACTTCATTGTAAAATAATGAAGACACTACCAAATACATGGAATCCTCATAAGAATTTAGAAAGATTATAGATGTCCATATATGCATTACCTTCATAATATTGTGTGCACCTTCAACATTCCTCTGAAGGCGTTCTTCTCTCTAATCTATGAGGCTCCTCAATTCACTGTGTCCATGTCTTCGATGTTCCCGCTCACGAGATCTCCTAGGAGGGCTTCTGGAACTGGAGTCATAAGAACATCTATATTAGATTGCACACTGATCTTTAGGGTACTGGCTTTGATGCGGTGCCCTTTGATTATAAAGCTACACTACGACACAACATAATTTGATCAATTACAAGATCACTACAAAGGTCTGGATGATTTCAAGATTCCTATGAAATCCCCCCCTCAAATTTAGGCACACAGGACAATGAAATTGATGATATTGCTTCATTCATAATTGGCACTGTCCTACTCATTTTGCAATTCCATGTATAAAGAATATCCTTGCAAAATTGAAGGATATGCATGTACAAATGACATGCATAGTGAAGCTCATATAGCAAAAGAATGCAATTAGAATGACCTCGTTGTTGAAATCTTTTTGCACTGAAGGACTCCTTCTAAGACTTCGACCATCAATCCTAAGACCTCTGCCCTTGTAATCAAAGTCACATACACTATAAATTGGGATGACCACACTTTTTATTGGATGTAGAACTTGTTGGGCATCATCTACAATGAGCTCTTTCTCGGGACGCTAGACAAAGGATGGTTCTCCTTTGTCATTGGGTTGCTCAACCAAGCAAACACCACTTTTTTCCACGTCATTAAGGTCTTTTGTACAAAAACCCCAAAAAAGACATTACATAGAGGTCTAGGAGTTTCAATATTACAATGACAATGTCACCTTGACAATGGAACTTCCCATACAATGTTGGAAAACAATAGTAACAACAAGAAATGCCTCAACAAAATCATAGTGAGAAAAAAAGCATACAAAACCAGGTAAACAATAAGCCCATTGCCAAAAGTTTGTGTATAGGTAGCCTTCACCAATATAAATTCTCACATGCCATAGCTACCACGATTGTTGTCGCAACCAGAATTTTTGGTTTTCCCTTGCTTACCTAAAAGTTGGAATAGAAATGAGTAATTGGGATCCGGATCCTGCTAGGGAGCAAAAGAAAACTGAAGATAGGCAAAATTAATGCAGTAAGGGGTAAACTAGATCTAATCCAGTCAGAGTATTAGTACTCAGGAGCGGAATCAAATCCAGAACTTATCTTGGATCGGATTAGGATTGAACCGGATTGCTATGGATTGGACCGGAAAAGGTCATGATGACCAGTCAGGGTCCTGGGACTATATAAAGGCTGGTCTTCTCCATTTTTGCTCCTTTATTTTCCTTGAGTTTTGGAGCTGACCTTGAGCACTTTAAGGCCTCCGTCTGCGCCAGAGCCATTGTATGCTTGAAAACTTAAATGCAAGTGCGTGAGAGTGCGTGAAAGGTCGAGATTGTGTGGGCTGCAAGTTTTGTGTTGTCTTCCGGTTGAGATTGGACAAGAGAAAGTGAGGAACGGGACGTGCGTCTAGGAGAGAGTGAGGTAGCGATTGGAAAGGGTTTAGCTAGCCAAGTTCATGTCCATGCCTCAGCTTTGCAAGAGTAGACCAGGAGCACCCAGCTCCTCCAAGATTAAGCTTTGGAAAGTAGTTCCGGTCGTCCCCTCCGAGGAACGGGCAAGAACCGAGCTCATGGACGACCTCAGTGCAATGGGCTGTGTAGGATTGATGGACAAACCCTTGGAATTTAGAGAGGAGCGAATGGTGAAAGAACTAAGGGGCAAATTGTCGAATCAGTTCGACAATACTGTTTGGGGGCGTCCAACCAAGTGGGAAGAAGAGAGGTGGAGATAGGTCTACAACTTTCAATTAGGGGGTTCAAGCATGGCAGGATGGAGATCTGAGTTCATCCATGATAAGTTTCATGGAGAGCCGAGCAACAAGGACGGATACGCGGTCGCGGATTGTATAGACGATCGACACCTCCACCTTCTCCAGTTCCTGATTCCGATCGTCCACCTGGAGAAGTTGATGAGGGTGACGATGACCATCAGCAACAATATTTTTGGGGCCTCGAGCGGAGAACGGAAAGTAAACTGGGCTCAAATCTTTTGGGATCTGCTGTCCCAACTTGTTACGAGAGTTGGAAAGAATAGGGCCACTCCTTTGAGTCCCTACCTTTTTCACCTCTACCAGCGCAACCAACTCCTCACTGATACGGAGGAGAAGACATGGAATATTCAGGAATCCATCCTGAAGTATGGAGAATCGGGTTCGGATGATGAATTGGAGGACGTATCCGGATCCAAACTCGAGACGGAAGAAGAAGATGAAGAGGAGCACCTTAGGACAAGGAAGCGAATGAAGACAATCTCTCCTCATAAGAGAGGAACCCTTCTTACCAACCGGTCTACTCCAAAACAAGGACCGGAAGTGGAGATATCGGATCTCAAAGACCTCAAGCTCAAGCTCCCTCAAGCTCATGCTAAGGTCTTTGAGATCCAATAAAGTCAGTCCTTGCTTGGGAGCTGAGAATCTTTTTGTCTAAATTTTGCTTGTACCTTCTATTGGTTTCTTGTTGTGTGTCTTTCCCATGTGTGGTAGGGCTGTAGAGTGAGGACTTAGGAAGGCGCACGTTGGTTTGGGGGTAATTTCTCCCTTTGGTGTTCTTGTTTTGATCTTATGTGCAAGTGAGTGGATAGTGAAAGAGTTGGGAGTGGATTTCAATTCTTCAGCTCTTCTAAGGTTTAGGTTTCCAGACAAGAAAGCCGTTGTTAGGCTATGCACATAGAGAGGGATTCCTTAGTCACGCTAGAACTCCTAGATGGGAAATCCAATTGAATGTCCAATCTCCTAAGAGATCTTGCTGCCCTAGTTGGTAAATAGAAGAGCTTTAGTTGATGTTGGACCAGATGAATACACTTGTAACCACCTGACTTTGTATAGATGGAACTTGGCGCCGAGGTCTCTGTAGTATGAGAGGATCGTACGAGGGGTCTTTGTGTGACCTGTGATCCAGAGAGTTCTCTGGATTGCTGTGAGGGATCAAACCGTGATGTTACTATAGACACTCTCTTCCGTTGACACCATGGTAATAGATCATTGGTTGAACTACAAAGAGTTAATAATCAGTTTCATTCGAAAAAAGAAGGAATCCTCTGATAATGAATTGTCTCAAATACTCTTGGTCCTTCACAAAGAAAATTTTGGTAGACACAAAATCCTGGAATTCAACCATTTGAAATTTTGAACACATGGGCTATGGAGCAGACAATCACTCACAGGTAATGCGGCACCTTGTAATTGAGAACAAAGTTTGGTAATAGTATCCTCTCCCGACACCGGTACCTATTGCAATCATGCTCTTGCCAATTGAAGTGTGAGAATGACCAGTGACTTCTTCTCGTTTCCGTCTTGTCTGCTTCCTTTAAAGTGGTGTCGCAGCACAGGGCAAGCAATTTCCCAGTTATACTCTCAAAAATTACCCTAGAGCATAATAAAGTGACTCTAAAGATTGCACCCACGAGATCCTGTGAAGTATCTAACCTTATTAAGTATCTAAGCTCAGTCAGTATCCATATTCCATTTTTTGGTCTTCTATCTAAAATTGGAACCACAACAGCACGAAAAACCACAGTCAAACCTATCTTTCTTTCCAATCTGTCCGACTATCTGATCCGTAAAAACTACCACAACCCCAAAATCCTTTGACTTCTGATCCTGGATGCTCCTCTATATCAATTTGTTTAGGTCTACTTGCATACACCGTTACTCTTATCCGTTTTAGTTTTGCCTCTATTTCACCATCAAAGGGTTTGTCACTTGCTTTTGAGAGTGGCAAGCTTGCCACTCCTTCCGTGACTTATAGTGGCTGAAGACCCACTATCCTATTCTCCTATCTCCTACACTAATCCAGATCCGGTTTGGTCCTTCACAGCAATCCAGATAACTTTTCGGATCACAGGTCACACAAAGACCCCCCGTATGACCCTCTCATACTACAACGACCTTGACGCCAAGTTCTCTCCATACAAAGTTAGGCCGTTACAAGTGTATCCATCCATTCCAACATCAACTAAAGTTCTTCCGTTTACCAGCTAGGACAGCGAGATCTCTTAGGAGATCGGATACTCAACCGGATTTCCCACCCAGGAGTTCTAGCGCAACTAAGGAGTTCCTCCCTATCCGCCTAGTCTAACAACAGCTTTCTTGCCCGGAATTCTAAAGCTTAGAAGCTCTAAGGAACTGAAATCCACTCTCAATTCTTTTACTACCCACTTACTTGCACATAAGATCAAAACAAGAACACCAAGGGGAGAAATCACTCCCAAAAACAACTTACACCTTCCTAACTCCTCACCATACAACCCTACCATACTCGGGAGAGAGACACAACAAGAAGCCAATAGAAAATACAAGAAAGATTCAGGCAAAAAGACTCTCCCTTCCCTTGCAGGGACTAGTTTTTATATATAATTAATTTACAAAGGCAAAAAGGCCTCCAAAAATCTGCGCAGAACTTTTTGTCTGATCCTAACCTGTCAAGCTGGATCAACATCTGGTCCAGTCTATCCTATCCTTAACAAAAATAATTCCTACCTACTCTGCAACCCCTTGATCTAGTGTAGGACTTTTGGGTTCTGGTGGTAATTAGTCAAAGACTTCCTACAAGTTCTTGTTCTGCTCCCCGGCTGCAAGATCCAGAAGATTTGACCCTGGCAATGAATCTAGATGAATTGTTTATTCAAGTGCAGGTCCTTGTTCATTCTTCTTTGACTGGGGGGTCTGATCCTTACCATCCTTCGGAACAGCCCCACCCGAAAATGACTCCGGCAGCGAGATATCCGAAAGATGGATATCTTTGGAGTACATTGATCCGATTAGCTTTTGGTTGCTCACCTCCATCCGGTTCGCTGCCTCTTGTGCCTCCACCAATGCCACTTCCACCTACTCAATAAAGTCAGCCAAGATCCGAACCATCCGGGAACCGGATAGTTTCTTCTCCTTGAGCACTCCCTCGTCAAATAGTTTTGCCTTGGCGACGGCTGTTCCGATTTCTCTAAAAGTGGCCTTCACCGTCTCCGCTACCTTTCGCGTCAATTCCGCCATCTTCCGAGTGGCGGCCAGAAGTCACACATGTTAAAGAATCAAACCTGAGACGATTCAGACAAAATCCGGGGACTACTCCTCTCAAGATTTCACCAACAAGCTACCTAAACTAGCAATGGTCAAAACACCGCCTAACCCCTCAACACAAGAGCAAGACTTTTCAGACCAGTACTCATGGAGTTGAAATCCAAGCTTTCTTTGCAGAAATTGAAATAGGAAAACAAGAGTGTAAAAATGCCTGGAGTTGAGACTAACTCCCAACCCTAATTACTAACCCCCAAAGAAAACCTAGTGGTCCCCAGCAATCCAAAATAAAGGACCAAAGAATGACATGCATCATTCCTTATCCTTCTAAGTTGACTTCCTACCAACCCAGCCAATCCGCAAAATGTAGATCTCAAATCCTAAAAACCCGGAAAACTGCCAATCCAGGTGCATCTAGCTAAAAAGCAACTTGCTAACTGCTTTCTACTTATCAAAAACTTAGGTTTCCATCTAACCATGCTAGGGCTACCCCAAGAAACTACGTAACTACTTCCTAACCCGCTTTTGTAAAGGTTCCTCTTGCTTGACGGCACCTTTCCTTGGCGGTTGTTTTCTTCCAACTGGCGGCTTTTCTTTGGCCACCCCCTTACTTTTCAATGGTGTCAAAGCCTTCTCCTTAAAACTTGTAGGTGAGATGGTCACTGGATCTGACTCAGCATCAAATCCCGGATCCGGTTTAGTTTTGGATCTGGATTTGGATTGACTCTACTCCTTCTTTGAATTGCTGGATGACTCAACCTCCTCCAAATGCTGATTCTTTGGAGACACCTCCCTTGCCCTCTTGGCTGTTGTCTTCTTCTTCATTGCACCAGGTGTATGAGGAGATTGTCTTGTATCCTTGCTCTGGGGCGTCTCGGATCCTAATTTCCAGGTCCAATCCTTGGATCCGGATCCGTGCGCCAATTCTAATCTTGCCTCCGACTTCACCGTAGAAGAGGCCTTTGCTGGAGTCTTCTTCTCCACTTCTCGCTTATCAAACTTCATAGGTGCAGGTGGGGACATGAGAGGAACTAGTAGTGTAGGTGTTGTCTTCTTTTTGGAACCCAGAAAGTACCCTACTTGCTAGAGAGCTTCGCGGATCTCATACAGGAGCTTCTCCACTACCTCCAAGTATTCTGCCAACACCATCACTGACTTGGCTGCTGCGTTGGAACCAGCCGTATGAATTTCCTCATCAAACAACTTGGCCTTGTTCAACACAACCCCAGAATGGAAAACATAACTCCCTACTTTTTTCAGTGTGTCCTCTGCCTCTTTAGACAGGTCCCTTACTTCCTTACTCTTCTCCATACTCTTATCTAGTTGCCGATGGAGATCTTGATTCCTCTTAGTGAGTTCCTTCACTTGGGTCTCTAACTTCCGGGAATCACTATCTCGGACTAACCTTTCCACCCTTTCAGCTAGCTGAGACACCTCAATTCCTCCAACTAGCCCACAAACATTCCTGACTACTCCTCTCTCAGTGTCTAACCTTTCTCGGATCTTTTCAAGATCCATAATAATCCTACCCAAAGAATCCTCTCCTTGTATTTCTGGTTCCTGAGATTCTTTTCTGGATCCTTTCTTCTTCTGTGAGGCTGGAATCCTCTCAAGTTTGGTTCTCTTTTCGGGTGACTCCTTCCTTCTCTCTGAGGACCCCTTTCCAGATTCCTCAACCTCTTTTTTCAATCTCTCTTCTTTCTCAGGCTCTCAAGGTGGAGTAATATTTAACTTCACTAAGATGGTTGCTGCCTTATATTCCGTGCTCTCTTGATTCCTAAGTGTCCCTAGGTGGTCATAAAGATGGAAGAGGAAGGGCCCAATGGAGGTTGCCTTTGTGTTGCCTAAGGAAGTCACCATCTTCCCTACAAGATCCTTTACTATACCACCCCAGAAGACTTTCCTCTCTCCACTCAATGCTCCAAATATGGTATGGGCCCAAGTGACTGTGACCCGGTTTGAACGTTCCAGATACAGGATTGGAACTAAAAACTCCAGCAATCTCTTTTCTCTCTGTCTCTTGCAATTTGCGACTGCATAGCCATCCTTGGAATGCGGTTGGTTCAAAAACTTACTATCCGCATACTCGGCCTTCCGTGAAGCCATTCCTTCTCCCGGTCGCGGAAAGTCATAGACTTTCTTCCATGTTTCCAATGTCCACTTTTTGGGTAGCATGCGGTGCGTCTTTGCCCATTCATTCGATTGCTCACTCAAAAGCTCCAGGATCATTGCCTCGTTCTTTAGACTCCAAGGTTGGCGAAGAAATCCTGTGCATCCAAGTTGACCTAGATCCTCCTCTAGCTGTTTCCTCTCTCTTTCATCCTTGGGAATCACTGAATTGATCGACTTGATCTTTAGGGAAATAGACCCACTCCCTTCTGCCTTCACCATAGTTGCTCTCTCTCTTTCTCACGATCTAGACTTCAAGTATGCTCTCAGTCCTACAGGAAGAAGGTGCTGTGGTCCTAACAATTTGTCCTTTTCCTCTTGACCGGATGCGGAACACCGGTTCTCACTCTATCTTTCCCTCTTCCAAACCTCAACCTCTCCTCCAGAGCTCAAAGAAAACTAACAACCCCCAAGCTTGAACTGTGAGAAAGAATTTTGACTTCTGAAGTTCTGTCCTCAAAGCAGTCGCAGCTGTTTAGGATAGCTGTTTTCCGCAATCATTTTGGAGGAATTTATTTGTTGAAACGATCATCCCTAATCTCCGGTAGAGCCATTTGAGCCCTAGATTTCCGTTTAGGGTTCCGATAAGCTCCCATTATCTTTATGAATAAGGTTACACCTGACCTTGATATGATTTGAGATTCCCGATTAAGTTCACGGATGCGGGTTTGGTTCCGGTTTCCGCTCTAACCCGGAAACTTTAACTATCGATATTAACCTAATTATCTATCTACTATTATCCTATTAGCAAGGAAGGTTAATTACGATAAGATGCTCAATTTAACTTTGGATAAACCAAAAAAATTGTACCTTTATTAATTCCTCCCTCTATTTTTCTACTAATAAGGTTTATCCTTCTTTCCAGGCTTCCACACTCCTTGATAAATTGGTTTTAGATAATTCTTTCTAATTTGTTTCCTAATTTCTATCTTAATTTCAAATTTCTTTTATCTTTTGGAATTTTTATCCTATTCCTAATTGCAATTGTTTCCTAGAAGCTATTCAAATTTCCTATCTAATTTTAAGTTTCAATTTCTATTTCTTGTGGTTTTTTATGTTCTAAATTGCATTCCAACTTCTTAATTCCACAATGTTAATTCTAATCAACAATCCTAATCTAATTTACTAATTTGCACAATTCAATAATAAAACAATAAAAGAAAGGATTTTTAAAAACTTACTCCGAAAATCGCAAATTCGATGATGCCATCCTCATTTACCGTCATCATGATCTCGTTGTAGTCGAAGGTAGCGTCTATGTCATCTTTCTTTTTCTTTTCTTCAATATAAAAAAAACCTGATTCTTTTCGTATTTTTCTTTCTTTCCTTTTTTCTTTATAATTTTCCTTCTTTTGGAGATATTTTTGAAAACAAATCTAATCCTAGCAAATCTAATCTAATGAAACTTTTGCTAATGACGTAAAAGTCAATCAACTAAGAAATAAACTTTGTCGAGTTTTTCCTACTAATACTAATTTGGGAACAATTCCCAAAGTCAAACTATTCTTTATTTTGTTTTTTCTCCTTCTTTTTCTTCTAATCTAATTAAAAACGTGGCTGATAAATCAACTATGCTTGGTTAGAAGCCTAATATTGACTTTTTTGGGCCTCCAAGTCCTTACTTCTATAACTCTCCAAATTCTAAACTTTGTGAAGTATTTTGTTGCAACAACTTGAAAGACGAGTGCTTCTAGTTCCCAAATGTTTGAAAGTGAGATCCAAAACAAGTTGATTGCAACTCAGATGGTTTGTTCGTTTTGTTTTTTCAAGAGAATATGATCTGTCTGTAGAATTGTAGTTCTAACCGGGTGAAGAGACCAAATGACCTGGTTGACTTTGAGGACCTGGATGTAAGGTAAGCTCCCTCCCTTTGATGCTTGATCTGGCCACTTGTGACTTGAGATGCTTTGGTGCTCTGAGGTGGGCTGATTAGGCTTCAACAAGAACTGGGAATAATTCTGGTTTTGGAAGAAAAAAAAAGAACTAGCTTCAATTGGAACTAGAGATAATCTAGTTTGGAAAGAAAGTAACTGGCTAATTTTCTTGGCAAAACTGAACTCCACACGCTGAGATTTGAAGGAAACTAGGACTGGGAAGACAATTCTAAATCCTCCTTCTTCCTTTTTCTCTAAAAATTAGAGTAACCCCTGTTGGTAATTTTTTTTAGGTCAAGGAAAAAAGGGAATGGACACCCAGCATGTATGGATGTCCAAGGTGGATCGACCCATAGTCTACTTCTGATTGCCTTGGGGACCGATCTAATGTTTAATGAACGTGTACTAATTGCCTTGATTGGCCCCGTTAACTGTGCACAGACTCTCGAGTAGCTGGACCGCCGGCTGCTTAGCCTGCCGGGCTTGCTTGGCGGCTCAGTGGTCTTGGCAGATACCGGCTTGGTTTTCTTGCTGGTTCTGGTTTTGGTTCTGGCTTTCTGGATTTCCTAAAAAATCCACCCTAGCCGTTGCTCGCCAATCTTGGTCTCCTTTTAGGGACCCCTTCAAACAAAACCAAGACAAAATATTAGTACCACAAACGAAGCTTTGCCATATTGGGGGTTAGCCCAAAAATACGAGAATGAAAGTTTGTTTAAAAATCAAAGCTTTGCCGTCTAGGGGATTAGCCCCAAAATTCTAGCGAGATTTTGCAAGAGTTTAGTTCCACATGGAACAACAAAAGTCTTGGATCCAACTCCAAGTTTCTCCAAATAAAAAAATAGACTTGGACCACTTATTCCACGTCAAGGCTTTAAGGGGATTTTCACAAATCAAAGGTAGGAAATCCCACACAAGAAGCTCAATGGAATGATTGTTAGTAAATGCAAGGATTTGTATACAATAAGGCAAACTCCAAAGGATTCACACTACCGGCATAGTCAAGATTCGGTGTAAATGTCTTTGGGATTAGTACACAAAGACTTGAAATTGGTCAAAGCTTTAAAATGCTCAAAAAACAATAAAGTAAGCAAGCTTCTCAAAGGGACCCTAACGTCCTTTGATGTAAGCAACAAAAACACATAATAGCTTGAAAACACAAAGAAATCTTGAATTGAATTGAAACAAAAGAGTTTTTTGGCAAAATACCAAAAATTTTGACAACATGGCCACATATGGCGCAAACAACAAAATGCAAAAGGGGTGTGAAGTGAGGGGAGCGGGAGGTCTTATATACTCGCTCAAGGCCTCACCTTCCCCCTCAATTTCCTAATTCTACTTCCTAGGTAATTTCAAATTTACTAATTAAAATTCTACACTACTGCTGTGATCACTCTAAGTTTTAGAAAAATGCTCCAAACTCTAAACCGATTGCACCATTGTCTTCAAAAGACCCAAATTAGTCTGAGTACCCCCTTACCCCCTATTTCCAGGCCGTTTTGTATGTTAAAACCAACATTTAGCATATTGCTTAAAAGGGTATAAATCCAATTGTTGGAGATAAGTTCATCTTCAAGTTTTGACTGGCCAGGGTTGTCAAGGAGATCCAAGATAGTAAGAAAAGAGTCCAAGTTGACTTCAATTGGAATTCGGGAGCTCCTGGTGTGCCGATCAACGTAACAAATCTTTTAAAATCCATTAAGACTCTATTAGCGCCGCCGGTTTTGGTCCTTGTTAGGGTCGGAATGTGATGGAATTTGGTCGGGTGTTTTATTAGCACTAAACATTCTATCCTAATTTTTAGTGGATTTTACCACCACTTTGAAATTTTCTAGGAATTTCCCAATGCGTAAAAACACGGTTGACATCCTAGGGAGTCATTTTCGCAATTCAAAAAATTACGAAACTTTTTAGGCAACTTCTATGAAGTTTCCAAATGCCATGTGCAAACTTAAAACTTCTTTTGCACTAATCTAAGGCATGAGTGATTTACAACCTTCCAGTTTAATTCCCACCTGGCAGAAAAATCATTTTCAATATAAGTTAATTCCTTCTCGGAGGGGGAATCATTCTTAATCAAGGGGATCTAGCCCTCTAGCTTTTATATTACGTTCTTGGCAGGTTTCTTGGTCAAAACCTCTGTTCTTGGCCCGTGGATTGCTTGTAATCTCAGTTTATGGTTTTACTTGCACTGGTATATGGCTTCTTTTCTATCCTCTATTTTCTATCCTAAGTATTTCACATGCCCTTCAAATGTCTATTTTTGGGTGGTTTTTTGTGTTGGCCATCAGGATTAATTCCACCTGAACCGTCAAATGTTCTTTGAATTGCTTAAATAGACTTAATATTAGCGTATAGTAGTAATTAGAGTGGTTCCGGGTTTTTCGGTCAAATCATATGTCATTTGTAAGGATTTCCTCCAAATATCACGTGAACATACTTATACTATCTTTTTAACCCTAATTAACCCTAAATATAAGCAAAAAGCAGAAAAAAGAAAATTTTGAGGTTCAAGTGCTAATTTGGAGGCTCACACCTTCACCCTAATTTAAATTCTTAAGTTCTAAATCGTGGGATCCTAAGATGCACAGGTTTAGGGGCACAAAGCACGGTAATAAGGTGGGATATTCATTACCGTGTATTCTTCTTCTGATTTGCACTATGATAACTCTTGCCAGGGTTTATAACAACGACTATAAAGAGAGTGCAAAGTACCCTAAATTACATGATAACAGCAACAGCCTTCATCCTAATTTTGATTCCAATGTTCTAAAGGTTGGCATTGCATGCACGAAATGAAAATGAGCATTGCATTTAGAAACTTACAGGTCGTTCCAATCTACTTGCTCTCCTATACGTTGAGATGAAGTCTTTGCCATTGTACCAACAGCTTGACCAAGTCCGGAATGCAGTAGAACTGTACAAAAATTGACTGATGTCGAAAAAATGTTATACAATCCAGTCAATAAAACAGAATGTGAAGACTTGTTTCAACAACAAAACATAATTTTTCAGATCCATTGGACGATCTTACTGCACCATCCCCAACCATTCAAGCTTGATTACATTCAGCAGAAAACTAGAAATTGCAACCTTGAACGACAACAGACTTAGGCCAATTGAAACCGAAAAGTCACAATACTAGAAAATGTAGAACTTGCCTAGTATTGAGTTCAAAACAAGCAATGCCATGACTATCTTACTACATGCATCATTTGAGAACTTGAGAACATTCAAAATAATAATGTAAATGGGAGATTTAAGTCGGTAAGGGTTGCCCGCTGGAAGGTGGAAGGATACTTAGGAGCCCGAGTATAATTATGAAGATTGTCTAACGCCGCGCACTTGAATCAGTCTGTAGTTCTCTATCTCTAGAAATGAAGCCAGTGCAAATGGAATCAAAACTCAAATAATGAAGGTCAACAGGAGAATGTTTAGGAAACTCACCTCCCGAGCTTTGCCACATTTTGCGCATAGTTTTGCAGCAACAAATCCTTTGCGCGCGTCCTTAGTCTACAGCTCACGCAATGTTTCCTTGGACAAATCTCAGAACCGCCAACCTCCACAACCTTGTGCGCCAGTCTCTAGAACCTTGCGCGCCCGTCTCCGCCAACAAATGGTGGGCCGCCAAAATCAGGAAGCTTACGTGCCCGTCTTCATTAGCGACAACTCCCACCCACAGACTACTTCTCACGAAATTTGATCACCCCCGGCCCCTCCATAAAAGATGACTCACTACCCGCAGCCGCCTTCAATGCTCCGCCAACAACTCTTGCACACTCGCTTTGTCAAACACAATTGAACAACTCTTGCACACTCTACAGCAGAACATAAGTATTGCAGGAGAATACGAACTTGGAACTTAGTGACCTCTCTAGCTGCACACGATATCGGGTGAACTCGGAGAGCGTTGGACATCGTGTGTAGTGCAAAGGAAAACCCAACTCCCCCCTGTCGACGTAGCGCTGTCAGGGGAGAGGCGGCGGAGGAAATGACTGTCAGCCCTCCTCCTCATTACTAACATGATGAGGGGGGCTAATTAGAAGTCTATGAAAGTTGGTCATTCATGACCATCGATTAAGTCATAAGTGAATTCCAACTTACCATAAGTTAAAATGAACTTACCATCATTAAAAATTAACTTACCATAAACTTATCGTAAATGAGAATTAAGTTACTCTATACTCATAGTCATAGTTACTTGCATGTCTTGAACTCCTCTATTAGTTATAGGCTTCAAATATGAAAGTCTAAATGCACTAAAAATTAAACGATCTCTCAAATGAAAAAAAAAAATGGTTTCCAAAATGAAATCAGTTAAAATAAAACTTGAGAAATGATTCAAATCATGTATAAAACCTTTGATCATGAGGTGATACTAAAACTATAAGAGAATAAGAGGGTTTAGCGATGTTAGACCCAGAAAAACATGAAGTTCAAAGTCCTCATTTGCATCACAAAACCTTTCAAACAAAAATTTTTTATGCCCCAAAATTGAAATAACTTTTTTAAGCACCACAAATTGAACTTTTTCTAATACTATAATTCCACAAGCGACTATGAGAACGGATTTAAAATTATTAGATTACTCAAGTTGCAAGATGCTTTCATTATATCGGAAGGAAAGAAAAATTGAGACACCTTCCTCAATATATTAATTGCTATTAATTAGAAACTGCTATTAACCCCTAAAGCATTGAGTCTGCTTTTTTGAGAACGTAGCTTTTTTAGGCAGCTCACTATGTGCGATGATTTTGTTTTTTTTCTTTGAAATTTTTAAACAACATTTTCCCAAGGAGTAGCTTTAAGGCCCAACATTTTTCATAACTTTTGATTACGAGATTATAAAGTTATTGCATGATATGTAAGGTGTCTCAATTTTTTTTCATTGCTCAGTGAGCAGCCCGAGCAGCAAAAAGATCTTCTTTGAAAATCACTTTTAAAAAAAATAAAAATTTGAAATTGGTTCTCTAGATTTATATGTAGGTGGAAAGCTTTGAATCATTCCATTTAGATCTATGAATCAAATGTTATGAGGATTCTTAGTTTGAGGGTAGTTATGGAATCTCAACTCTAAAATAAACTTTGAAGTCCTTTATTTCACTCAATTTTCAATATTTTTGAAAAAAAATAAAAACCTTGGGTGTAGATTGTTTATTACAACATTATAACCGTTGGAATTGGAATTTTTCAATTCCATAAATAAATTCTTAACAATTTAGTGTTTTGAATCATTCTCTACCACTTCCTACTTATTATTTTTTTCTTTTATGTTGTACAATTCCAAATGATCTGAATTTTTCAAGCATGTATCCAACTTGTCTAGGACAATGAATCCAAAAAGTAAGCACCATTTTGGACATTTTTTCACACAAATGTGACCTTGTGAAGGGCAGCTGCTCGTTTTTTTGCAGGGACAAAAAATGGATTTTTGTCAATTCAATCGCTAATATCTTGCAATCCACATGGTGGAAAATTCTGAAATTTTTTCCGCATCTTTTCAAACAAGTTTACTACAAAGTCCTATGGTTATATGTGTCCAATAATGTCTTTTTTCTAAAATTTGATATTTGTATAAGAAATGGCAGTTTTGGAGCGTTTTTGGTGAAAATATAGTCAAAAACCTTTAGGGGTTAATTAGAAATTAAGTAGTAAAGCGTGTGCACCCCAACTTCATGATAAAATTCATTTTTCTTGCTACTGGTTCTAAGTCTTGCATTTTCTGGGTCCATTTTGGCCTAACTTCAATTGCATCCTAAATCAATGATAAATTTCCAGTGGCTTTCAATTTTGAAGCCTTAGCAAAGTAAAGCGCTTGCATCCAAATTGAATTGGTAGAGAAACAGCGGAGGATTTTCACCAAAACAACAAATTCAAAGGCAATATTGAACTTCTAAAAATTTGACTCAAATTAGACAAAAATACTTCAAGTTCATAAACAAAAGGTAGAATTTGTAATACTCCGCTCATGAAGTTATGATTCATGAGTGGAAACAACCCATACATCTTTTTCCAAAATGCACCATGTACCTAAGAAATGGCACCCCCTTTTACGATTCAAAAAAACCTAATTCTATAAGTCCGATTCAAAATAGTACATGTTGGGATGAAAAAAAAAATGTAAAAGTTGTAAATACTCCGCTCATGAAGTTAAGATTCATGAGCGGAAACAATCCATGCAACTTTTCCCAAAATGGACCACAAAACTAAGAAATGGAACCCCTTGTCCTGAGGTTCAAAGAAACCTCATTCTATAAGTCCAATTCAAAATAGTACACATTGGGTTATAAAAAAAAATTTAGAGGTTGTAAATACTCCGCTCATGAAGCTAAGATTCATAAGCGGAAACAATCTAAAGACTTTTCCCAAGTTGGACCACATAATTAAGAAATGGCACCCCCATCCTGCGGTTTAGTGAAATCTCATTCCAAAAGTTCGATTCAAAATAGTACACGTTGGGATGAAGAAAAAAATGTAGAAGTTGTAAATACTCTGATTATGAAGTTATGATTCACAAGCGGAAACAATTCATGTAGCTTTTCCCATAATGGACCACGTAACTAAGAAATAGCACCCCCCGTCCTGCGGTTCAAAGAAACCTCATTCTATAAGTCCGATTCCAAATAGTGCACATTGGGATGAAGAAAAAAATGTAGAAATTGTACAGACTTTGCTCATGAAGTTAAAACTCATGAGCGGAAACAATCCATGTAACTTATTCCAAAATGGACCATGTAACTAAGAAATGGAATCCCCCGTCTTGCGGTTCAATGAAACCTCATTCCATAAGTCCTATTCAAAATAGTACACGTTGGGATGTAAGAAGAAATGCGGAGGTTCTAAATACTCCGCTCATGAAGTTAAGATTTATGAGCAAAAACAATCCATGCAACTTTTCCCAAAATGGACCTCATAACTAAGAAATGGCACCCCCGTCCTGCAGTTCAAAGATACCTCATTCCACAAGTTCGATTCAAAATTGTACATGTTGGGATGAAAAAAGTAATGTAGAATTTAAAAATACTTCGCTCATGAAGTTAAGATTCATAAGCGGAAACAATCCATGCAACTTTTCTCAAAAGAGACTATGTTACTACAAAATAGAAACCCCCATTTTGCGGTTCAAAGACACCTCATTCCTCAAGTCCTATTCAAAATAGTACATACTGGGACAAAAAAAACAATGTAGAAGTTGTCAGTACTTCGCTTATGAAGTTAAGATTCATGAGCAGAAACTATCCATGCAGCTTTTTCCAAAATGGACCAAGTAAATATAAAATGGCACCCCCGTCCTGCGGTTCAAAGAAACCTCATTCCATAAGTCCGATTCAAAGTAGTACACATTGGGATGTAAAAAAAATGTAGAGGTTGTGTATACTCCAACCATGAGGTTATGTTTCACAAGCGGAAATAATCCATGCAACTTTTCCCAAAATGGACCACATAACTAAGAAATGGGACCCCCCGTCCTGTGGTTCCAAAAAAACTCATTTTATAAGTCCAATTCAAAATAATACACATTGGGATGAAGAAAAAAATGTAGAAGTTGTGTATACTCCAACCATGAGGTTATGATTCACGAGCGGAAACAATCCATGCAGCTCTTCCCAAAATGGACCACGTAACTATGCAATGACCCCCCCGTCCTGTGGTTCAAAGAAACCTCATTCCAAAAGTCCGATTCAGAATAGTACACATTGGGATGTAAAAAAAAATGTAGAGGTTGTAAATACTCCGCTCATGAAGTTAAGATTCATGAGCGGAAACAATTCATGAAACTTTCTCCAAAATGGACCACATAACTAAAAAATAGGACCCCTGTTCTATGGTCCAAAGAAACCTCATTCCATAAGTCCAATTCAAAATAATACACATTGGAATGAAGAAAAAAATGTAGAAGTTGTCTATATTCCAACCATGAGGTTATGATTCACAAGCGGAAACAATCCATGCAGCTCTTCCCAAAATGGGCCACGTAACTATGAAATGGCACCCCCGTCCTGCGGTTCAAAGAAACCTCATTCCATAAGTCCGATTCAGAATAGTACACATTGGGATGTAAAAAAGAATGTAGTGGTTGTAAATATTCCGCTCATGAAGTTAAGATTCATAAGGAGAAACAATCCATGCAACTTTTCCCAAAATGGACCATGTAACTAAGAAATGGCACTCCCATCTTGCGGTTCAAAAAAACCTCATTTCATAAGTCCTATTCAAAATAGTACACGTTGGGATGAAAAAAAATGTAGAAGTTGTAAATACTTTGCTCATGAATTTAAGCTTCACGAGAAACAATCCATGCAACTTTTCCAAAAATGGACCATATAACTAAGAAATGGCACCCCCATTCTTCGGTTTAAAGAATCCTCATTCCATAAGTCCTTATTTATAAAATAGTATACGTTGGAATGGAAAAAAAAAAGTAGATGTTGTAAATACTTTGCTCATAAATTTAAAAATCATGAGCGGAAACAACCTTTGCAGCTTTTCCCAGGGTGGACCATGTAACTAAGAAATTGCACCCCCGTCGTGCGGTTCAGCAAAACCTCATTCCATAAGTCCGATTCAAAATAGTACACATTGGAATGAAAAATGAAATGTAGAAGTTGTAAATACTCCGCTCATGAAGTTAAGATTCATGAGCGGAAAAAATCCATGCATCTTTTCCCAAAAGGGACAAGGTAACTAAGAAATGGCAACCTCGTCCTGCGGTCCAACAAAACCTCATTCCATCAGTCCGATTCAAAATAGTACACGTTGGGTTGAAGAAAACAATGTAGAAGATGTAAATACTCTGATCATGAGGTTAAGATTCATGAGCAAAAACAATCCATGCATCTTTTCCCAAAATGGACCAAATATCTAAGAAATAGAATCCTCCGTCTTGCGATTCAAAGAAACCTCATTCCATAAGTCCGATTCAAAATAGTACACACTGGGATGTAATAAAAAATGAAGAGGTTGTAAATACTCCGCTCATGAAGTTAAGATTCATGAACGGAGACAATCAAAGACTCTTTCCCCAAGATGGACCACGTAACTAAGTAATGGCACCCTCGTCCTGCGGTTCAAAGAAATTTCAGTCCAAAAGTCCTATTCAAAATAGTACACACTGGGATGAAGAAAAAAATGTAGAAATTGTAAATGCTCCGCTCATGAAATTAAGATTCATAAGCAGAAACAATCCATGCAACTTTTCTCAAAATGGACGACGTAACAAACAAATGGAACGCCGTCCTGAGGTTCAAAGAAAACTCAATCTATATGTCCAATTCAAAATAGTACACATTGGGATGTAAAATAAAATGTAGAGGTTTGAAATACTCTGATCATGAAGTTAAGATTCACAAGCAAAAACAATCCACGCAACTTTTTTCAAAATGGATCACAAAACTAAGAAATGAGATGCCCGTCTTGCGGTTCAAGGTAACCTCATTCAATAAATCCTATTCAGAATAGTACACGTTGGGATGAAGAAAAAAATATAGAAGTTGTAAATACTCCGCACATGAAGTTATGATTCATGAGTGGAATCAATCCATGCAACTTTTCCCAAAATAGACCACGTAACTAAGAAATGGCACCCCCTTCCTATAAATCAAAGATACCTCATTCCATAAGTTCGATTTAAAATACTACATGTTGGGATGAAATAAGAAACGTAGATGTTGTAAATACTCCGCTCATGAAGTGAAGATTCATGAGCGGAAACTATCCATGTAGCTTTTCCCATAATGGACCACGTAACTAAAAAATGGCACCCCCATCCTGCGGTTCAAAAAATCCTCATTCCATAAGTCCAATTCAAAGTAGTACATGTTGGGATGAAGAAAAAAATCTGGAAGCTGTAAATACTCCACTCATGAAGCTAAGATTCATGAGCAGAAACAATCCATGCAACTTTTCCCAAAATAGACCACGTAACTAAGAAAAAGAACCCCCATCTTGCGATTCAAAAATACCTCATTTCATAAGTCCTATTCAAAATAGTACACGTTGGGATGAAAAAAAAATGTAGAAGTTGTAAATATTTCGCTCATGAATTTAAGATTCACAAGAAACAATCCATGCAACTTTTCCCAAAATGGACCACGTAACTAAGAAATGGCGCCCCCATTCTGCAGTTCACAGAATCCTTATTTCATAAGTCCTAATATTTAAAATAGTACACGTTGGGATGAAAAAAAAAATTAGATGTTGTAAATATTTTGCTCATGAAGTTAAAAATCATGAGCGGTAACAACCTTTGCAGCTTTTCCTAAGGTGGACCACGTAACTAAGAAATTGCACCCCCATCGTGTGGTTCTGCAAAACTTCATTCCATAAGTCCTATTCAAAATAGTACATGTTGGGATGAAAATAAAAATGTAGAAGTTGTAAATACTCCGCTCATGAAGTTAAGATTCATGAGCGAAAACAACTTATGCAACTTTTCCCAAAATGGACCACTTAACTAAAAAATGGAAACCCCATCCTGCGGTTCAACAAAACCTCATTCCATAAGTCCAATTGAAAATAGTACACAATGGTATGGAAGAAAATGTAGAAGTTGTAAATACTCCGCCCATGAAGTTAAGATTCATAAGCGGTAATAATCCATGTAGCTTTTTCTAAAACGGACTACGTAACTAAGAAATGGCCCCCTTGTCCTGCGGTTCAACAAAACCTCATTCTATAAGTCCAATTCAAAACATTACACATTGGAATGAAGGAAAAAATGTAGAAGTTGTAAATACCTCGCTTATGAAGTTAAAATTCATGAGCAAAAACAATCCATGCAACTTTTCCCAAAATGGACCACGTAACTAAGAAATGGCACCCGTGTCCTACAGTTCAAAGAATCCTCATTCCATAGGTCCTTATATTTAAAATAGTACACGTGTGGGATGAAAAAAAAAATGTAGATGTTGTAAATACTTCGCTCATGAAGTTAAAATTCATGAGCGCAAACAACCCATGCAGCTTTTCCCAAAATATACCACGTATCTACAAAATTGGACCCTCGGTCCTGAGCTTCAAGAAAACCTCATTCCATAAATCCTAATATTTAAAAATGTACACGTTGGGATGAAAAAAGATAATGTAGAAGTTGTAAATAATCTGCTTATAAAATTAAGATTCAAGAGCAAAAACAATCCATGCAACTTTTCTCAAAATGGATCACAAAACTAAGAAATGGACCCTCGTTTTGCGGTTCAAAGAAACCTCAATCCATAAGTCCTGATCAAAATAGTACACGTTGGGATGAAAAAAAAATTGTAGAAGTTGTAAATACTCCGATTATGAGGTTAAGATTCACGAGCGGAAACAATCCATGTAACTTTTTCCAAAATGGACCACATAAATATGAAACGGGACCCCCGTCCTGTGGTTCAAAGAAACCTCATTCCATAAGTCTTATTCAAAATAGTACACGTTGGGATGAAAAAACAAACAAAGAAGTTGTAAATACTCTGCTCACAAAGTTAAGATTCATGAGTGGAAACAATCCATGCAACTTTTCCTAAAATAGACCACGTAACTAAGAAATGGTGCCCCCGTCCTTTGGTCCAAAGAAACCTCATTTTATAAGTCCTATTCAATATAGTATATGTTGATATTTAAAAAAAAGGTAAAATTTGTAAATACTCCACTCATGAATTTAAGATTCATGAGCGAAAACAATCCACGCAACTTTTCCCAAAATGGACCACATAACTAAAAAATGGGACCCCCCTTTTGCGGTTCAAAGAAACCTCATTCCATAAGTCCTATTCAAAATAGTACACGTTGGGATGAAAATAAGAATGCAGAAGTTGTAAATACTGTGCTATCTTAGTTAAGATTCATGAGCGGAAACAATCCATCCAACTTTTTCCCAAAATGGACCACGTAACTAGGAAATGGGACCCCCGTCCTGCAATTCAACGAAACCTCATTCGATAAGTCTTATTCAAAATAGTACACGTTGTGATGAAAAAACAAACAAAGAAGTTGTAAATACTCCACTCATGAACTTAAGATTCATAAGCAAAAACAATCCACGCAACTTTTCCGAGAACTTTTCCCAAAATGGACCACGTAACTAAAAAATGGGACCCCCGTTTTGTAGTTCAAAGAAACCTCATTCCATTAGTCCTATTCAAAATAGTACATGTTGGGATGAAAATAAGAATGTAGAAGTTGTAAATACTCCGCTCATGAAGTTAACATTCATGAGCGGAAACAATCCATGCAACTTTTCCCAAAATGGACCATGTAACTAAGAAATGGCATCCCCATTTTGCGGTTCAAAAAATCCTCATCCCATAAGTCCAATTCAAAATAGTACACGTTGGGATGAAGAAGAAAATGTAGCGGTTGTAAATACTCCGCTCATGAAGTGAAGATTCATGAGCAAAAACAATCCATGCAACTTTTCCCAAAATAGACCATGTAACTAAGAAATAGGACCCCCGTTCTGGGGTTCAAAGAAACCTCATTCCATAAGTCCTATTCAAACTAGTACACGTTGGGATGAAGATAAAAATGTAGAAGCTGTAAATACTCCTCTCATGAAGTTAAGAATCATGAGCGGAAACAATCCATGCAACTTTCCCCAAAATGGACCACGTAACTAAGAAATAGAACCCCCGTTTTGGGGTTCAAAGAAACCTCATTCCATAAGTCCTATTCAAACTAGTACACATTGGGATGAAGATAAAAATGTAGAAGCTCTAAATACTCCGCTTATGAAGTTAAGATTCATGAGCGGAAACAATCCATGCAATTTTCTCCAAAATGGACCACGTAACTAAGAAATAGAACCCCCGTTCTCGGGTTCAAAGAAATCACATTCTATAAGTCCTATACAAAATAGTACATGTTGGGATACTAAAAAAAAAGGTAGAAGATGTAAATAGTCAGCTCATGAAATTGAGACCCATAAGCAAAAAGTAATCCATGCAATTTTCCCCAAATTGGACCACGTAACTAAAAAATGGCACCCCCGTCCTACGGTTCAAAGAGACCTCATTTCATAAGTCCTATTCAAAGTAGTACACGTTGGGATGAAAATAAAAATGTAGAAGTTGTAAATACTCTGTGTGGAAATACGCTATATCAATATTTAGAAATCCGGATTTACTTAGGATCAATTCCGTAAATATTTTCAAAAATTTGTAGTAGTGAAGCCGGAAACCGGAACATTTAGTAGAAACTAGGTAGTCAGGAAGTCCCGGCTTACAAAAACATGTAGAATAAGTAAGAAACGGACTTTAGCCGGAATCCGGAAACCGGAATGCGATCCGGATTCAGGCAACCTACGAACTAGGGGTCCGGCCTATGAAAACTAGGGATCCGTTTGCAATGGAGGCGCATTAAACGGCCGAACCAACGGGTGTCGGTCACTGGCCGGGTACTTAAGCAGATGGGCCTTTTGTTTTTTCTCCCTCTTTCTTCCGCTCGAGGAGGTGTGTGTACTTGCAGGTTTTGGAGCGTATTTTTTTTAGAAGAGTGAAAGAGTGGTGAGTTAGGCCGGATAGGGAGAGAAGGAAAGGAGGGTGCCGATTGCACCGAATTGTAGGTCAAGAAGATGGCAGAATCATCGGCGCAAGGGCGGAAGACTATTCCTTCTGTTAAGCTCTTGTACCCAGTCATTCCGTTGGACTCTGCTGAGCGCTTAGAGTTAGAGGAAGATCTCTTCAAACTAGGTTGTATCGGGTTCATTAGGCACCCCTGGACAGTTAGGAGTGAAGATTTTCTTCGTGAGCTGGTTATAGGGACGCCAAATCAGTTCGAGCCGACGCCAAGAGGTCGGTGGGCCTCTTGGACAGAAGGAATGTGGGCGGAAACTTACGGGTTGAAGCAGTCCGGATCCGGAAATGCGACCCGAACGGATAAGTTTTATGAAGGGAAGTTCAAGAAACCGCCGCACCACAAGGAGGGTTTCATTGTTAGTGACTGTATCGATGAGCGCCATAGGCAATTACTGAATTTCCTGATTCCCATCGTCTATCCGGAAAAGCCAACCGGGGTTACGGTTACAGTGGCAAATACGATTTTTGGAGCACTCGAAGGCCGGGTCGTGAACTGGGCGACCATAATCCACCAAAAGGTCAAAAAGATGGCGGTGGCTATCGACAAGGCCAAGTAAAGCTCGCTCAGCACTTACTTGTTCCACATGTATCATCATTTTGATTTCATGACTCCGCAGGAACAAGTTGCCTATGAGACCAAAATGTAGATCCTGAAGTACAGATTCACAGTAGAGTTGAAGCCGACGGGAGAAGCGGCATTAGAAGAAGAAGAAGAAGAGGAGGATCCGAAACCGAAGCCACTGGAGAAGAAGAAGCGACAGAAGACAACCAATTTGGACGCACAAAGAACGAGTCTGGACATGCCGGAACCGAATCCGTCCCTGATCCAGCCATCATCGGAACCTTCCGATGTATCCGACTTCTATGAGGCCGGATCCCGATGGATGGTGCAGTGCCGGAAGATGCACGCTGAGATGGCAGAGGTGATCACGGGCGTCGCCAGGGAGTTAAATGTTGAGACGGATCAGATCTTCAACGAACTCCAGAAGAGACCCAATCCGGCACTACTCCAAGAGAAGGACAAGCAGATCGAGCTGCTTAAGGCGGAGCGGGATCACTACAAGAACAAGTTCTACTGGACAAAAGGGCAATCGATCTCAGCCCGGAAGAAGGAGATGGATGCCCTGAAGCTAGTCAGGGATTTGAAGGTGTTGGTAGAAGAACCGGAACATCAGATCATCCGGTCCGCGCTTTACACGAAGAAACTCGAGAACGACGGCATTGTTATCGGATCCAGAGTGTTGCAAGTCTTGGTCGGTTACGAGGCCAAGATGAAGATCGTTTTGGACGAGATGTAGCAATTGCTCGGTCATCTGGATGTGGCCAAGGACGACTTTGGGCTACTTCCGGATATCTTCATGCAGTCCCCGGGCAAACACGAAGCCGGAACTTCCGGGACACAAGAGGATCCAGGCTTGAAGTCCCTGTTCAAAATGCCTAGGGTGCCTTCCTTGAGTCTATTTCCAAAGTGGGACACGGTAAATTCTTTATGCCCGTTCCTCACAGTCTCCGACGAGATTCGGAAAGGCTGGGCAGAGGTTGCCAATTCGGAGAGATCTGTTAGAAGGTTTGGGGACGATAAATCCGGCAAGAAAACACCCGGAGAGATTCCCTCATATGTCGAAACAGTCACCAGCACGAGGTACACAATTGATTGAATTAGGAGATTCGGCTCCAGAGGCGAGACTGGAATCCAAGCCGGAAACCCGGCTGAACAAGAGGACGGAAATAGTGGAGGCCAAAATCTCGGATCTAGATGAAGAACTCGAGATGGTGGAACCTAAGAGGCAACTGAAACTCCGGAAGTCTGAGAAGCGGAAATCAGAAAGCAAGAAGCCGGTGAAGCAACAGACTGAAGATTCTGAGTCTGGTGAGTTTGAGTCAGGCTCAGAATCTGAGGAAGATACGGAGGAGGAGGAGACGTCTCCTATGACCCGTCAAAATCCACCTTGAGCCTCCAAAATGACGCCAGCGAAGAGTTCTGGTAAGCCAACAGCCAAACAAGGAGCCGGGAGTTCAAAGAAATCTCAGGTGGCCAAGTACTTAGAAGGGGACTACTTGTAGAGGTGGATTAGGATTTAGATAGTTTTGTTCCGGAACCGGATTCCAAGCGTGGGCCCGGTTTCTGGAAACTTATGGATAAGGACTTCCCAATTTATTTGGGATTTCCTTGGTGTGTGTGTGAGGTTGCCCCGGTGTGTGGGGAGCCCTTTTTTGCTTTTAGGATGTTGACTTTGGCTTTGTTTTGGGTTTTTAAGGGCGGGCAAAATAGTTGCCCCTCATTCCCTCTTAGTTGATATTCAATTATGTTTCATTCCCTTTTCGAAATCTGAGCCCTCGGGTATGCATTTTCGTTTTATCAGTGTATCCGGATTGTGTTGACCTGTGGTCTGAGTGTTGGAAGGAAAGAATGGGTGAGGAGGAATCCGGATTTAGGAGAATACGGTCTGAGTCGAGAGTGTGCTATTGTAATTTTGTTGGATTGTTGACTTAGGAGCTGCGCACAGTGTCTTTAAACTACCAAAAGAGTAGTCCGGATCACAGAGTAGCGGGGAAGCGAGTCCGGTTGTCAATCCGTGCGAAGGTAAGTGCCCACCCAAAGAAGCCCCCACCTGTCTGGAAGATCTGCTAACCTCAAGATTCATCTAACCTCTAGAAAGATCATACCCCCATACTTATTCCGGACTCGGAGATCTGTCATTGTAGTAGGGGAGAGTGAAGTATTCTTAAGTGACCTGCTGTCCAGAGTTGCCATCCGAAAGTTGTGAGGATCCGGATTTTTTGTCTTGCTGCAACCTTTTGAATACTCGGGTGTTGTTATTTGTGTTTGTTAGAATTGTAGGAGAACAAGAGTGGTGAGGTCCCTACCCCCTCAAAAGATCAACTAGTGGACCCTGTGAAGGTAAAACAGAGGTATTGAAAACCGGATTGGAAGAAGAGACGTAAACCGGATTCCGGATAGTTTATGGTCCGGATTGTGGAAGTATCTGGAAAATTGTTGAGTAGGTGAGAAGAAAGAAAGATAGAAAAGCCGGATAGCTAGAATATGCTACATAGAATCCGGAAATTCCCTGGGATGATATTTCGTGTTATCTTGGCACATTTTTGTGTTAAGGATATTTACGCCTAGATTGCGCGTATGACACTTTTGGCGCCGCTGTCGGGGATTTCCGATATTTGTGTAGTATATTTCGGGATTCGATTCGGTAAGAGTCAGAATACGGATAGTTTTCCGGATAAAAAAGAGTGGAACAGAAAGTACAACGTGCCATTTGAGAGATCCGGCGAGAGTAACTTCGCACATCATAGGATTTAAGTGAATCATGAACCCTTACTTCATGAGTAGGATATCGAATAGGACTCCAAGAGGAGGAAAGGTGGCAAGATCAGAAGCGGCCCCCAGAAGGAATGTAGTTCACGGAATCCCAGCTGCCGAATCAGAAGAAGATTTTTTGGCCGTTTCAGTTTCACGCATAGTGCAAGAAAGTGAACCGGAACGTTCTCCCAGTCCAGACAAGAGAGGTAGACCAGAAGAAAGAGAGCAACCGGAAGACGAGAGAGTAGAATCAGATAGGCAGTCATCAGAGGAAGATTCAGCTGCTGACGAGGTGGAAGTTATGAACTCCCGCACACGCCTCCGGTATAACAAGTTCCGGGGAGACGATAGCAAGGATGTGGACGACTGGATGGGGGAATTCGAAGCCACGGCCATGGCAAATCAGGAGGATCGAGCGTCCAAGCAGCGCATATTTCAGGGCCTGTTGAAGCGCGAAGCTTTGAGATGGTACCAAGATGTTCCGAAAGGAATCCGAGATAACTGGGACCAGCTCAGGGAACACTTTTTCCGAACCTTTAGAGAAGTTGGGGGAGAAGCCAGAGCTCTTGGAAGACTCAATAAGGTCACCATGCAATCAAACGAGTCTGTGAGAAAGTATGGGCAACGGGTGAAGGATTTGATCAAGAAACTGACAATGGAAATCGCACCCAGCATACAAGTGGAGTGGTATGTTGCCGGATTTCCGGAAGAAATGGCCTTCCAGATCCATCAATCTCGTCCCACCACCTTACGGGAAGCAATGGAGTCAGCCTAAAACTATGAGAACTCAGCACAGTCCCTGCGAAGGTCCATCAAGAAGAATGCCAAGATGGAGAGGGGACAAAGTAAGAAGTACGAGAAGAAAGAAAGATAGAAAAGCCGGATAGCTAGAATATACTACATAGAATCCGGAAATTCCTTGGGACGATATTTCGTGTTATCTTGGCACATTTATGTGTTAAGGATACTTACGCCTAGATTGCGGGTACGACACTCCGCTCATGAAGTTAAGATTCATGAGCGGAAACAATCCATGCAACTTTTCCCAAAATTGACCACGTAACTAAAAAATGGGACCCTTGTCTTTTGGTCCAAAGAAAACTCATTCTATAAGTCCTATTCAATACAATAGATGTTGATATAAAAAGAAAAGGTAAAATTTGTAAATACTCCACTCATGAAGTTAAGATTCATAAGCGGAAACAATCCATGCATCTTTTCCCAAAATGGACCACAAATCTAAGAAATGGAACCCCTGTCCTATAGTCCAAAGAAACCTCATTTCATAAAGCCTGTTCAAAATAGTACACGTTGGGATGAAAATAAAAATGTAGAAGCTGTAAATACTCTGCTCCTGAAAATAAAAATCATAACCAAAAACAATCCATGCGACTTTTCCGAAAATGGACCACGTAAGTATGAAATAGAACCCCCGTTTTGCAATTCAAAGAAACCTCATTCCATAAGTCCTATTCAAAATAGTGCACGTTGAGATGAAAAAAAAAGGTTGAAGTTGTAAATACTCCGCTCATGAAGTTAAGATTCTAGGCGACAACAATCCATGCAACTTTCTCCAAAATAGACCTCATAACTAAGAAATAGGACCCCTATTTTGCGGTTCAACGAAAACTCATTCCATAAGTCCTATTCAAAATAGTATACGTTGGGATGAAAAAGAAGATGTAGAAGTTGCAAATAGTTCACTCATGAAGTTAAGATTCATAAGCAGAAACAATCCATGCAACTTTTCCCAAAATGGGCCACAAAAATAAGAAATGGACCCCCCCGTCTTGAGGTTCAAAGAAACCATAATCCATAAGTCCGATTCAAAATAGTTTACATTGGGATGTAAAAAGAAATGTAGAGGTTGTAAATACTCCGCTCATGAAGTTATGATTCATGAGCGAAAACAATTTATGCAACTTTTCCCAAAATGGACCACGTAACCAAGAAATGGAACCTCTCGTCTTTTGGTTGAAAGAAACCTCATTCCATAAGTCCGATTCAACATAGAACACGTTGGGATGAAGAAAAAAGTGTGGAAGTTGCAAATACTCCGCTCATGAAGTTCAGATTTATGAGCGGAAACAATCCATGCAACTTTTCCCAAAATAGACCACGTAACTAAGAAAAAAAAAACCCGTCCTACGGTTCAAAAAATCCCCATTCCATAAGTTTGATTCAACATGAAACACGTTGGGATGAAGAAGAAAGTGTGGAAGTTGTAAATACTCCGCTCATGAAGTTAAGATTCATGAGCAGAAACAATCCATGCAGCTTTTCCCAAAATGGACCACATAATTAAGAAATGGTACCCCCATCCTGCGGTTCAAAAGATCCTCATTCCATAAGTCCAATTCAAAATAGTACACGTTGGGATGAAGAAAAAATTGTAGAAGTTGTAAATACTCCGCTCATGAAGTTAAGATTCATGAGCAGAAACAATCCATGCAGCTTTTTCCAAAATGGACTACGTAACTGGGAAATGGAATCCTCCGTCCTACGGTTCAGCGTAACCTCATTCCATACGTCTTAATATTTAAAATGGTACACGTTGGGATGAAAAAAAAAATATAGATGTTGTAAATACTTTGCTCATGAAATTAAAATTCATGAGCGCAAACAACCCATGCAGCTTTTCCCAAAATGGACCACATTATTAAGAAATGGAACCTCCTGTCGCGCGGTTCAAAGAAACCTCATTCCATAAGTCCAATTCAAAATAGTACACATTGGGATGAAAAATGAAATGTAGAAGTTGTAAGTACTCCGCTCATGAAGTTAAGATTCAAGAGCGGAAACAGTTTATGCAACTTTTCCCAAAATTGATCACGTAACTAAGAAATGGGCCCCCTATCGTGCGGTTCAAAGAAACCTTATTCCATAAGTCCGATTTCAAATAGTACATGTTGAGATGAGAATAAAAATGAAGAAGTTGTATATGCTCTGCTCATGAAGTTAAGATTCAAGAGCAAAAACAATCCATGCAACTTTTCTCAAAATGGATCGCGAAACTAAGAAATGGAACCCCCGTTTTGAGGTTCAAAGAAACCTCAATCCATAAGTTCTGTTCAAAATAGTACACGTTGGGATGAAAATAAATTGTAGAAGTTATTAATACTCTGATCAAGAGGTTAAGATTCACGGGCAAAAACAATCCATGTAACTTTTCCCAAAATAGACCATGTAACAAAGAAATGGCCCCTTTGTCCTGTGGTTCAAAGAATCCTCATTTCATAAATCCTATTTAGTATAGTACATGTTGATATTTAAAAAAAAGATAAAATTTGTAAATACTCTAGTCATGAACTTAAAATTCATGAGCAAAAACAATCCACACAACTTTTCCCAAAATGGACCACGTAACTAAAAAATGGGACCTCCGTTTTGCGGTTCAAAGAAACCTCATTCTATAAGTCCTATTCAAAATAGTACATGTTGGGATGAAAATAAGAATGCAGAAGTTGTAATTACTCCGCTCTCTTAGTTAAGATTCATGAGCGGAAACAATCCATCCAACTTTTTTCCAAAATGGACCACGTAATTAGGAAATGGGACCCCCGTCCTGCGATTCAACAAAACCTCATTCCATAAGTCCTATTCAAAAGAGTACACCTTGAGATGAAAAAGAAAATGTAGAAGTTGTAAATACTCCGCTCATGAAGTTGAGATTCATAAGCGGAAGCAATTCATGCAACTTTTCCCAAAATGGACCACATAACTAAGAAATGGGACCCTCGTCTAGCGGTTCAAAGAAACCTCATTCCATAAGTCCGACTCAAAATAGTGCACGTTGAGATGAAAAAAAAATGTAGAAGTTGTAAATACTCCGCTCATAAAGTTAAGATTCATTAGCGGAAACAATCCATGCTACTTATAACAAAATGGACCACGTAACTACGAAATTGGACCCTCGGTCCTGCGCTTCAAGAAATCCTCATCCATAAATCCTAATATTTAAAAATGTACACGTTGGGATGAAAAAAGAGAATTTAGAAGTTGTAAATACTCTGCTCATGAAGTTAAGATTCATGAACGGAAACAATCCATGCAACTTTTTTCAAAATGGACCCCATAACTAAGAAATGAGATGCCCGTCCTGCGGTTCAAGGTAACCTCATTCAATAAATCCTATTCAAAATAGTACACGTTGGAATGAAGAAAAAAATGTAGAAGTTGTAAATACTCCGCACATGAAGTTATGATTCATGAGCGGAATCAATCCATGCAACTTTTCCCAAAATAGACCACGTAACTAAGAAAAAGAACCCCCGTCCTACGGTTCAAAAAATCCTCATTCCATAAGTCCTATTCAAAATAGTGCACGTTGAGATGAAAAAAAAATGTAGAAGTTGTAAATACTCTGCTCATGAAGTTAAGATTCATGAGTGGAAACTATCCATGCAGCTTTTCCCAAAATGGACCACGTAACTAAGAAATGGGACCCCCGTTTTGCGGTTCAAAGAAACCTCATTCCATTAGTCCTATTCGAAATAGTACACGTTGGGATGAAAAGAAAGAAGAAGTTAAAAATACTTTGCTCATGAATTTAAGATTCATGAGCGGAAACAATCCATGCAATTTATTCCAAAACGGACCACGTAACTAGGAAAAAGAACCCCCGTCCTGCGATTCAAATAAACCTCATTCTATAAGTCCTATTCAAAATAGTACACGTACGGATGAGATAAAAAAACGTAGAAGTTGTAAATACTCTGCTCATGATGTTAGGATTCATAAGCAGATACAATTCATGCAACTTATCCCAAATTGGACCACGTAACTAAGAAATAGAACCCCCGTCTTATGGTTCAAAGAAACCTCATTCCAGAAGTCTTGTTCAAAATAGTACATGTTGGGCTTAAATGAAAAATGTAAAAGTTGTAAATACTCCGCTTATAAAGTTAAGATTCATGAGCGGAAACAATCCATGCAACTTTTTCTAAAATGGACCACGTAACTAAGAAAATGGAACCCTCGTCCTACGGTTCAATGAAACCTCATTTCATAAGTGTTGTTTATAATAGTGCATGTTGGGATGAAAATGAAAATGTAGAAGTTGAAAGTACTCAGCTAATGAAGTTAGGATTCATAAGCGGATACAATCCATGCAACTAATCCCAAGATAGACCACGTAACTAAGAAACTGGACCCAGTCTTGTGGTTCAAACAAACCTCAATTTATAAGTGTTGTTAAAAATAATACACATTTGGATGAAAATAAAAATGTAGAAGCTGTAAATACTCCACTCATGAAGTTATGATTTATGAGTGGAAACAATTCATGCACCTTTTTCTAAAAATGGACCACATGACTAAAAAATGAGACCCCCATCTTGCGGTTCAAAGAAACTTCATTCCATAAGTCCTACTCAAAATAGTACACGTTGGGATGAAAATAAAAATGTAGAAGTTGTAAATACTCCGCTCATGAAGTTAAGATTCATAAGCAGATACAATTCATGCAATTTATCCCAAAATGGACCAGATAACTAAGAAATCAAACCCCCGTCCTGCGGTTCAATGAAACCTCATTCCATATGTCCTGTTCAAAATAGTACATGTTTGAATGAAAAATAAAAATGTAGAAGCTGTAAATACTTCGCTCATGATGTTAAGATTCATGAGTGGAAACAATCCATGCAACTTTTTCTAAAAAAGGACCACGTAACTAAAAAATGGAACCCCTGTCCTACGGTTCAACAAAACTTCATTCCATAAGTCCTGTTCAGAATAGTACACAATGGGATGAAAATAAAAATGTAGAAGCTGTAAATACTCTGTTCATGAAGGTAAGATTCATGAGCGGAAACAATCCATGCAACTTTTCCCAAAATGGACAATGTAACTAAGAATTGGAACCCCCATCCTACGGTTCAAAGAAACCTTATTCCATAAGTCCTCTTCAAAATAGTGCATGTTGGGATGAAAATAAGAATGTAGAAGTTGTAAATACTCCGCTCATGAAGTTAAAATTCATGAGCGGAAACAATCCATGCAACTTTTCCCAAAATGGACCATGTAACTAAGAGATGAGACCCCCATCTTGCGGTTCAAAGAAACCTCATTTCATAAGTGTAGTTCAAAATAGTACCCGTTGGGATGAAAATAGGAGTGTAGAAGTTGTAAATACTCCGCTCATGAAGTTAAGAATCATAAGCGAAAACAATCCATGCAACTTTTCCCAAAATGGAGCACGTAACTAAGAAAATGGAACCCCAGTCCGACGGTTCAAAGAAACCTCATTCTATAAGTTCTGTTCAAAATAGTGCATGTTGGAATGAAAATAAAAATGTAGAAGGTGTAATACTCCGCTCATGAAATTATCATTCACGAGCGGAATCAATCCTTGCAACTTTTCCCAAAATCGACGATGTAACTAAGAAATGGAACCCCCGTCCTACGATTCAAAGAAACCTTATTCCATAAGTCCTGTTCAAAATAGTGCATGTTGGGATGAAAATAAAAAATGTAGAAGTTGTAAATATTCCACTCATGAAGTTAAGACTCATGAGCGGAAACAGTCCATGCAACTTTCTCTCAAAATGGACCACGGAACTAAGAAATGGAACCTTTGTCCTGTGGTCCAATAAAACCTGATTTCATAAGTCCCACTCAAAATAGTACACGTTGGGATGAAAAGAAAAATGTAGAAGCTTTAAATACTTTGCTTGTGAAGTTAAGATTCATGAGCGGAAACAATCCATGCAACTTCTCCCAAAATGGACCACGTAACTAAGAAATGGAACCTCTGTCCTATGGTCTAATGAAACCTCATTCCATAAGTCCTATTCAAAATAGTATACGTTGGGATGAAAATAAAAATGTAGAAGTTGTAAATACTCCACTCATGAAGTTAAGATTCATGAGCGAAAACAATCCATGCAACTTTTCCCAAAATGAACCAGATAACTAAGAAATGGAACCCCGTCCTGTGGTTCAATGAAACCTCATTTCATAAGTCCTATTCAAAATAGTACACGTTGGGATGAAAATAAGAATGTAGAAGTTGTAAATACTCCGCTCATGAAGTTAAGATTCATGAGCGGAAACAATCCATGCAACTTTTCCCAAAATGGACCATGTAACTAAGAAATGGCATCTCCATTTTGCGGTTCAAAAAATCCTCATCCCATAAGTCCAATTCAAAATAGTACACGTTGGGATGAAAACAAAATGTAGAAGTTGTAAATACTCCGCTCATGATGTTAAGATTCATGAGCGGAAACAATCCATGCAACTTTTCCCAAAATAGACCACATAACTTAGAGATGGAACCCCTGTCCTGTGGTCCAAAAAAACCTCATTTTGTAAGTCCTTATCAATATAGTACATATTGATATTAAAAGAAAAATGTAAGATTTGTAAATACTCCGCTCATAAAGTTAAGATTCATGAGCGGAA
Organism: Neckera pumila; assembly: GCA_963969595.1. Classification (NCBI taxonomy): domain Eukaryota; kingdom Viridiplantae; phylum Streptophyta; class Bryopsida; order Hypnales; family Neckeraceae; genus Neckera; species Neckera pumila. The sequence continues at coordinate 8,908,611 of OZ018418.1, forward strand.
ACAATCCATGCAACTTTTCCCAAAATGGACCATGTAACTAAGAAATGGCATCCCCATTTTGCAGTTCAAAAAATCCTCATCCCATAAGTCCAATTCAAAATAGTACACGTTGGGATGAAAACAAAATGTAGAAGTTGTAAATACTCCGCTCATAAAGTTAAGATTCATGAGCAGAAACAATCCATGCAACTTTTCCCAAAATATACCACATAACTTAGAGATGGAACCCCTGTCCTGTGGTCCAAAAAAACCTCATTTTGTAAGTCCTTATCAATATAGTGCATATTGATATTAAAAGAAAAATGTAAGATTTGTAAATACTCCGCTCATAAAGTTAAGATTCATGTGCGGAAAGAATCCATGCAACTTTTCCCAAAATGGACCATGTAACTAAGAAATGGACCCCCCGTCTTGCGGTTCAGCGAAACCTCATTCCATAAGTTCAATTCAATATAGTTTACATTGGGATGAAAATAAAAATGAAGAAGTTGTAAATACTTCGCTCATGAAGTTAAGATTCATGAGCGGAAAGAATCCATGCAAATTTTCCCAAAATGGACCATGTAACTATGCAATGGGACCCTTGTCCTAATGTTCAGAGAAACCTCATTCCATTAGTTCTATTCAAAATAGTGCACGTTGGTACTAGGAAAAAAAATATTGAAGTTGTGACTGTGTTTTGTATATTAATTGATTCATGAATTGAAGATTTAAAAATGTTAGTCATTTTATACTTCACGCTTTGTTTTCTAATATTCAGCATAGAAGCATAGGAGATTGAAGGGCTGAAGCTGATTTATACTTTGGAAAATTGTCTTTACCGCCAAAAGTTTAAAAATTAAAGCTCATAAATTTCAATACTAAATATGCCTATGAATTGTTGACTTGTACAATCATTGAATAGTTGTCTAGTATACCGTCCTACAAAATGATTGCACAAATTTAATTGTCAAATTGGTTACTTGAGGATTTAATTATTTATGATATTTTGTCCGCTTTACACAATAGCAAAAATCGTAGGACTTTTGATAGGATTTTGTTGATTTGGTCGCATTGTCCCGGTCACTATTTTGTTGATTTTAACAAAGATCTGAACAAATCAACAAAATCCTATCAAAAGTCCTAGGGTTTCTACTTAGTATATATACCATTGCCAGCTAATTTGATTTTCAATATTGAAATGTAATTTTGCCTAAGATATATAATAATGATAAAGAATATAGGACACTAACAATGTTCCCAATATTGCTATGCCAATCATTACATTTTATGAATCCATGGTTACTATCCATTTCCTCAAAAATAGTACACGTTTGGATGCAAAACAAAACAAGTTTTACATTATTTCTTTTTATGATATGTGTGCTACTATTAACATGACTTATAAAAGAGAGATCACTAAACTAAGTACAGAATTGGGGACGTTATTGAATTATTGGGTGACATGGTAAAATTTTAAGAAATTACCATGGGTATTAACTATTAAACCACTTATAAATCTAAAATTCATTAGCGTAGTAATTGAAACATTCAAATGCTAGATTTCTACAAAGATGCCTAGTACTTTTTTGTTGCCACCTATTAATACATATTGAGCACTTTATCACTTGTATTTGGACCACATCATTCTTCTAGGTTACATGGTCCATTTTGGAAAAAGTTGCATGGATTGTTTCTGTTCATGAATCTTAACTTCATGAGCGGAGTATTTACAACTTCTACATTTTTTTTTCCATCCCAACGAGTACTATTTTGAATATTAGGACTTATGGAATGAGGTTTCTTTGAACCGCAAGACGGGGGTCCCATTTCTTAGTTACATGGTCCATTTTGGAAAAAGTTGCATGGATTGTTTCTGCTCATGAATCATAACTTCATGAGCGGAGTATTACAACTTCTATCTTTTTTCTTAAAAACAATGTGTACAATTTGAAGTGTTTTTGTCTAGTTTGAGTCAAATTTTTAGAAATTCAATATTGGCTTGCAATTTGGTGTTTTGGTGAAAATCTTCCGCTGTCTTTCTACCAATTCAATTTGGATGCAAGCCCTTTACTTCACTACGGCTTCAAAATTGAAAGCCACTGGAATTTTATCATTGATTTAGGATGCAATTGAAGTTAGGCCACAATAGACCCAGAAAATGCAGGACCTAGAACCGGTAGCAAGAAAAATGAATTTTATCATGAAATTGGGGTGCACACACTTTGCTCCTTAATTTCTAATTAATAGCAATTTCTAATTAATAGCAATTAATATATTGAAGAAGGTGCCTTGAAGTTTTTTTCCTTCTGATGTAATGAAAGCATCTTGCAGTTTTAGTTATCTAATAATTTTAAATCTGTTCTCATAGTTGCTCGTGGAATTATAGTATTAGAAAAAGGTCAATTTGCAGTGCTTAAAAAAGTTATTTCAATTTTGGGGCATAAAAAATGTTTGTTTGAAAGGTTTTGTGATGCGAATGAAGACTTTGAACTTCATGTTCTTCTGGGTTTAACACTGCTAAACCCTCTTATTCTCTTATAGTTTTAGTATCACCTCATGATCAAAGGTTTTGTATATGATTTGAATCATTTCTCAAATTTTATTCTAATTGATTTCATTTAGAAACCATTTTATTTTTTCATTTGAGAGATCGTTTAATTTTTGGTGCATTTAGACTTTCATATTTGAAGCCTATAACTAATAGAGGAGTTCAAGACATGCAAGTAACTATGACTATGAGTATAGAGTAACTTAATTCTCATTTATGGTAAGTTTATGGTAAGTTAATTTTTTATGATGGTAAGTTCATTTTAACTTATGGTAAGTTGGAATTCACTTATGACTTAATCGATGGTCATGAATGACCAACTTTCATAGACTTCTAATTAGCCCTCCTCATCACGTTAGTAATGATGAGGAGGGAACACAGTCACTTCCTCCGCCGCCTCTCCCCGGATAGCATTACATCGACAGGAAGGAGCTGGGTTTCCCTTTGCACTGCACACAATGTCCAGCGCTCTCCGCGTTCACCTAATATTGTATGCAACTAGAGAGGTCGCTATATTTCGAGTTCATATTCTCCTACGGAGCTTGTGTTTTGCCGTGGAGTATGCAAGAGTTGTTCGATTGTGTTTGACAAAGCAAGTGTGCAAGCAAGTTCAATTGTCTTTGACGAAGCAAGTGTGCAAGAGTTGTTGGCGGAGCGTTGAAGGCGGCTGTGCGTAGTGAGTTGTCTTTTACGGAGGGGCGAGGGGCGATCAAATTCCATGAGAAGTAGTCTGTAGGTGGAAGCTGTCACTGGTGGAGACAGGCGCTTGAGCTTCCTGATTTTGGCGGCCCACCATTTGTTGGCGGAGATGGGCGCGCAAGGTTGTGGAGGTTGGCAGTATTGAGATTTGCCTAAGGAAACATTGTGTGAGCTGTAGACTAAGGACGCGCACAAAGGATTTGTTACTGCGAAACTGTGCGCGAACTGTGGCAAAACTCAACAGGTAAATTTCCTAAACATTCTTCTGCCGACCTTCATTGTTTGAGTTTTGAGTCCATTTGCACTGGCTTCATTTCTAGAGATAGAGAACTACAGACTGATTCAAGTGCGCAGCGTTAGACAATCTTCATAATTATACTCGGGCTCCTAAATATCCTTCCACCTTCCAGCGGGCAACCCTTACCGACTTAAATCCCCCATTTACATTAATATTTTGAATGTTCTCAAGTTCTCAAATGATGCATGTAGTAAGATAGTCATGGCATTGCTTATTTTGAACTCGATACTAGGCAAGTTCTGTATTTTCTAGTATTGTGACTTTTCGGTTTCAATTGGCCTGAATTTGTTGTCGTTCAAGGTTGCAGTTTCTAGTTTTCTGCTGAATGTAATCAAGCTTGAATGGTTGGAGATGGTGCAGTAAGATCGTCCAATGCATCTGGGAAATTATGTTTTGCTGTCGAAACAAGTCTTCACATTCTGTTGTATTGACTGGATTGTATGACATTTTTTTGGCATCAGTCGATTTTTGTATAGTTCTACTACATTTTGGACTTGGGCAAATTGTCGGTACGATGGCAGGGACTTCATCTCAGCATCCAAGAGAGCAAGTAGATTGGAATGACCCGTAAGTTTCTAAATGCAATGCTCATTTCCATTTTGTGCATGCAATGCCAACCTTTAGAACATTGGAATCAAAATTAGGATGAAGGCTGTTGTTGTTATCATGTAATTTAGGGTACTTTGCACTCTCTTCATAGTCGTTGTTATAAACCCTGGCAAGAGTTATCATAGTGCAAATCAGAAGAAGAATACACGGTAATAAATATCCCACCTTATTACCGTACTTTGTGCCCCTAAACCTGTGCATCATAGGATTCCACGATTTGCCAATTCTTAGTCAGTTGGCACTGAAAATCATTGTGAGATATCACAATAGGTTACAATTTCAAGATATTAGAGAACAGTCTATTGGGGGATCTCCTGATTAAGGCTCATGGAGTAGCCTAATTATGTCCTGAGGACCGATCTTATTGGAGTAGAAAACGCCACATCGTGGAATCCCCCGATGAAATGTCGTAGAGACTCCAAAGAAATGCGAACCAAACCTCAAGTGGAAAGGAGGAAGGACTGAAATCCCACATCGTGGAACATCATGATGCATCATTGTGTGGAGCCTTGTCAAACACAGACAAATAGGTGAATAGGCCTTACAGATTACTCATCGCGGGATCTCATGATCAATATAGACAATACCCTATAAAAATAATTGAATGAAGGTAGCCCTAAACTAGCCCGGAAACATGTCCAACAAAATTCAGAGATCATTGTGATATCCTACAATCTATACGCTGTCTTGATATCCTTACACTCCACAGTTCAATTGGTGACACGATATGCTGTTCTATGTTGTCCAAAAACCAAGAATAGGCATCAAGAGGACTGCTAACTAGAATGAATCACAGATGTCTTACGGCTCACTGGAATGTCATAAGATCACCAATCGTGATATCCTACAATTGTGCTTGAAATTCAAGCATGTAAAGAGAATTGGAATCGCAGGACTCTACTAATTTTCCATCGCCTTCATTAACATCACTGCTTGCAATGCTGAAGTGAACATCAACTCGAAGACGGTCCGGAGGAGTTATCATGGAGGAAGCTTAGTCACTTTGTCGACTGTTGGATCCGTGACTTCAAGTACAAGGGTCCACATCCACCCAGAGCCATATTCCGATGCCAGAGAAGCGTTACAGAATGGGGCCTGGTCTGGAAGGTTGAGAGTGACGGTACAGCTATGATTCTTCTTTCAATCCTGAACAACCGCTTGGGACACGCAACAAGCGGTCTCAGCGTCAAGGAGGTGCAAGGACTTGACAACAGAACCGCGCTTCTTGTCATAGAGGAGAAGGTACCCCTTTCCACTGAGTGCATTACCTACGGCTTGATCCTAGACTACACGACGATGAACCTCACACTCTGTGAGTTGTTGACAGCCAAGGCGCATCTGATGTGCAAAGATCCCAAGAAGCCTTGGTGGAAGCCTAAGGAAATGAAGAACAAATGGGATATCATACAGGAAGATTTGCATGAATTGAGTGCTACCTCCAAGGCAATCGAAGTGGTTGCTCCCACAACGTCTCTGGCAAAAAAGACCAAGAAGAGGAAGTCAGTAGTTGGAGCTCCAGGCGATGACGATAATGTCAAACAGGGGTCGATCGGAAAGAAGAAAAAAGCAGAGGCCCCGCTTTTGCTGCACGAGGTTGTGGCTTTAGGGGAAGCAGAGATAAAGAAGATGCGACCGGAGCACATGATGGCAATGAAGACATTCTACGAGAAATCCTTTAGTGGCTTCTACAAATGGGGAAGAAAAGCCCTTCGTGACAAAAATCGAGAGTTGATCCGCGTCAACATGAAGTGCCTGCACAAGGCTTCAAAAGCACTGCTTGCATACAAGGCCATCGAAGTGGAATGGCTGGACAAAATCACAAAGAAGGCACGTATCACTTTAGATTATGAGTCAGAGAGCAGAGTGATAATAGTCCTTCCTCTTAAAGTTGGCCCTTACGGCCCTAATGGCGTAGTGACCCACTACAAGAAGACACCACCAAAGCAAGAAATCTTCAAAGACCCAAAGACGCAATACTTCATTATTGGGGGACAGCACACTGTCAAGGCCTTCAAGAACCTGATTAACGCTAATGAAATTCCCAAGGTCGACAAAAAGCTTGCTTCTATGTTCTACATCATTCCAGTCTAGACACCCAAAGACAACCACAAAGACCTACTGCACTTCTCGCGGGCATTGAACCAGAATCTTGCTAGTGAATAGAAGGAGTAGAATTTCACCAAGCAGCTTCTGTATGCTACAACAAAGTGGCGCAATATGGGAAGTCCACAACCCGCCATAATGGGAAGACCTCACTCACAAGAGTATAATGTGAGATTCCAATTCATATTTATCTCGACTTTGCATCTCAATGGAACACTTAGCAGTCATTGTGGGATCCCCTGATTGATTTGTACTTATAGCCATAAGTTGAGCACATTATTATGAAGTCTTTGTGGGTTCCACCATTGCTCTGGCAAAGCATCTTCAAATCATCTGGGGACGTACCTAAGGACTATTTGGAGATTTTTGGCTACATTTTTGTGAATTGTTTTTTGGATTACTGTTCATGCTTTTATAGATGAATTATCATAATGTCAATCATGTGTTCCCACGACGTCCATGTTTGTGAGCTACTTCGATTTCCTTCACAATATTGTCATCATGATATCCTTTGATGGTTTTCTAATCTATCCCAAACAATTGACGCTATGCCGATTTGTTTTTCTATGACTATCAAAGATTGTGGGATCTCACAACTTTGTATCCCATTCATGGTGTAGACCTGTTCATTGGGTACTCACTTTGACTCCTCTATTGTGCAAGCATTTCATCCATCCTTGGTGACAATTTTTGTGGGTGTTAAGGTTGTAGAAATGTCGGAACTGCAAATATCCCTGCTCTTCATGGAGGATGACACCGACGTAAAGAGGTGGATCAACATTGAGGAGAAATATATGAGAGGATATCTTCCCGACGGACGAGCCTGATCAATGTATGCGGGAAGCAGGAGCAAAAACCCCTAACGCAGAACAACTTCAAGACGCTCTATGGACTTTGATCAGAGGACATAAGCTACCTTGCGGATCAAGTGGAAGCCAATAGCGTATGTGTAAAGAGTTTGAGGATGACGGGTCAGAAGAGTGGCCAGCAGAATTTCAAAATCATCCCTCTCAATACCGCTGGTGCAAGAGTGAGGCTAGTGGGGGCCATAAAGAACAAGCTCTTGTCACACTACAAGAGTCAACTGTTGCCCATGAGGAAGATGGAGTATGTACCATATCCGAAATCCACATGGGAGGCGTTTGCGACCAAAAAGGACATTGGTTGCAATGAATTAGATTTGTGGGTGAACAAGGCAATGGAAATCCCTGCTGGCAAGAAGTGGTTGGAAGACCGGACAAAGGGTTTGAACAAGTCATCCGACCCAAAGGACCTCCCTGAATTCATCATTACTATGTGGGGGTCGTTTTTCAAGTCGGTCGTAGAGGATGAAGTGACACAGGCGCATGTACAGGATTTTTCAAAGCAATATCTGTGCAAAACCATGGACGAGAGAACCTGGGATATCAGCGCAACTTTGTTGGCCCCAGATGTCAAGGCATGGCGTGGAAAGAAGAAGCCTCACTTGTACATCTGGTTCATGTTTGTAGAGACATCCTATGGATCTCGCGTGAAGATGCTAGAGTTTGGAAAGCTGAACAGACTCTTTGAAGCTCTGGAGTTCTACAACCCAAAGGACAAGACTATCTCACCCCAGGCTGGCGCCGTCCTCATCACAGATGCCAAGGGATTCTATAATATTGCGGCTTATCTCAAGAAAAGAGATGAGCAGATGAGAGCAAGGCTGTGAAATTGGCACGTTGTGACCTACATGGCTGGGCCAAACAACTTCTTCCCTTTGTCATCGGCCGGGGAGGGTTTCAATGTGTTTCTTGTCTTCATCTTTGAGCACATCCCTTAAGGAACCAAGCAAGCTTCCTTCAAAAGCTATTTCCCTAGATTAACTGACCTGAAACAAACTTACAGATCGAAAGATATGAAGGACGCCTACCCGTATTAGCGATGACAGCATATGCCTTACCTGAAGATCAAGACGGTGGAGGAGATATTTAATGGACTCGCCTGCAATGACCTTATCCTCATGAATGTCAACGGCGGTCCTGAGTTCACCTACCTAGGATTGGTAAGCTTTTGGGCTCCACATTTCTCCTTTCAATTCGAGCAACACAAAATTTTGGTCCTGCCAGTTTCAGGTACACTAACAACTGATTGGTGTATTTCAAAATTTAGGAGGTGTTCAAGTGCTGGAAGTTGTGCATTATATTGAAGCTGTGATGGCAAGTGAGGTCTTTGCCAAACAAATTTGTGACAACAAGGAAGCATTGGTGGCAGCTCCTCCAGTTCCACAAGGCCCCGGCAAGGCCGAGGATCAACCTAACATTGAGGTTGATAATGACAAAAACAACCCAGCGGATCCTCAAGATTCCCGTGACGAGCATGAGGAAGATACAATGAATGAGGTCATCAACGAATCCCAGCAACGTATAGGAATAAGGTTGGTTGAGCACACCAAGGTTATTGTGCATTACTTGCTGCCCCATTGTAAGATCTTCGGATCCTGGCAAGCTCACATTAATGATTTGCGGTTCAGGAATGGGAAACTAAATGCCCAAGTGAATTGTTTTTGGATTCCACTTAGGAGGATGATGTACCTATAATAACTCCAAGAGGAAGGACTGAGCACGTAAATGCCAATGATCCCATTGTTCAGTCACCTCTGACGGGTCCGAAAAATGTGGTCGAGCATCCGGAGGATGATTTTGAACCGGCAGCTCTTGGTCGGCCGGCAAAGGGGGTCAAGCAGCTACAGGAAGTTTCTCAGTCGACAGCAGCTGGACAAAAAGTGCATTTCCTGTCCGACAGTTCACCAAGCGATGAGGATAGAGTGACTCCGCTTGTGAACCCGAGGACATCCAAAAAGAAGACTGGAATGAATCCAACCAAGGAACTTAACTCAGGAAGAGATACTGCTGGAAAGAAGTCTGCGAAGCGACAACGGAAAGGTAGTACAGCCGCAGCGCAGACGCGGAAGGTGGTGAGTTCCAAAGGGAAGCAGAACAAGGACGTCGTCGAGGGGGAACAAGATCCGCAGATGTCGACTGGGATTGTGAATCCCGAAGCATCACACGCGGCAGGCATACTTCTGACATGTGCTTGCAAACTGTCACCTCTGGAGATTGTCGACTTAAGCACTCGCAAAGAGGAGGAGCCGTAGACAGCTACTGTTGATGGAGTTATCAAGAATTTGCCCAATGTCATAGAACTTGCCCAAGGGATGGAACACACGGGAGACAGCAGAAGTCGAGGGCCATCAGGGGATCCCACGATGAACTTAAGGACTGTGATGGACATAATGAAGGGTGTTCTAGAGCGTATCCCAGGGCTGGAAAACTCAAATGAGAGCACCGGTCGCCAATCATCCGGGTACCCTAAGCTAATCTAAGAGACTCCAGAGGGTATTGGTGAAGGGTATCCATAACTTATTCTTGGTGGAGACCTCACAGAGATTGACGCTGGCAGACTTGAATTGGGGGTTCCCACGACCAATGCCCCGGCAGCAGGCTCTGAAATTGTGATCAGGGGAGTGCGGTGGGCACAGAGGCATCGAAGGATATTCTGATCGTCCAAGAAATGGAGGTTGTCATAGCGCAAGTTGATCAGGTAGCAGGCAAAGTTATTGATGGACATGTAGTAGGGGTAGCAACTTCTACATTGGGGGATATCACAAAGGTCTGTTTGCTTGGTTTCCTGCCAACGGGCATTACGGTGGACGAACAGAATGACACCATTGTTGACTTGTTGCTCATGAGTCCTAAAATGAGAGGGAGGAGGGCTGTGGATATTGCTTCTGAAGCCTCTAGTATTGCATTGGAGGTATCAAGAGAAGTGGCTCCTGGAAACGGTGAAGAAATTAACAAAGAAGTGCTGGAGGCCTTACCCTATGAGGCCACAGACATAATGGAATTCTGTGTTGTGGATGCGATCAAATCAATTTTTGAATCACCGAGTAATGATGTAATTGCGTTGGGAATCATCGACCCTCTGGATTCTACTGAACTTCAAAAGAAGAAAAAACATCTACAAGCCCTAAGGCGAGCGCACCAATTCTTGTACAAACCCTTCTTTAACTGGGCATTTCAGAATGGGCCGCATGCTGGACTGGAAGGAGGGGATCCAATGGATCAACTTGGCGATGAGGAAGGGCAAGCAGGCAACGACAACAAGGGAATGGGGAAGGGGCCAATTACTGTTGACAACGGCAGGGAAGAGTAAAATTGCGGCGACGAGAGGGGGAAAGGGCCAATGATTCTTGACGAGATAGGCGAGGAGATAGGAAATTGGCAACAGGACGGTGATGAGGGTAAGAAAGCACTGCAGAGTGTTGACAAGAGCAGAGAAGGGTCTTCCCAAAAACACCTCCGACCCTGGATTCCAGATAAGAAGCCAATTATTTTTTATAATGGTTATACTTGAGAACGGATACTTAACTAGGCTCTAACGCGCTATTTCTTGGATTTTCAACAGGTTGTTGAGTCACCAAAGTCTCTCGTGAAGAGGTGCCAAAGTCGTTGAAAAAGGTAGAACCGCGGTTGTATTTTGTGATCTTTGACCTAAATGGAGTTTCAGTTCACAGGACAGTCAATGATTGTAATAGACGTCGCTATGCTGTGCGACTGAGATGCACACACTTCCTAGACTAGCTGCATAGGACTGTTAAGCTTGCTTTCTAGAGCAGTATGACAAAACAGAATATGACGTTCGCTTTGAACCAGATGCTGTCTCCGGCAGTTGTGAAGCCCAAAAATGTGCCTATTCTCACGCAGGAGGACTGCACACTCTTGTCTTACAGAGACCAGAGTCATTTGGACAGGCCCTACTTTTTGAAGGATCTATCACACTTTGCCCGTAAGCTGAATTTGCGGACACAGGAAAATATTCTCCTCATCGATGACGACCCATTAAAGAACCTCTAGAACAATTGTCATAGCGCCATTTTCCCAAACACTTGGGATGGTGATATGAGAGATGATTACTTATACAAGAAGCTGTTTCCTTGGCTCAACAAACTTTTCAAGTCATAGGAAGTTGTTCCAACATATGTTAAAGACCACCCGCTTCTTTGTGGTCTGCATCCGGCGATCCCATTGACCAGACCGGGGTGTGACATATTGATGGGTGTAACTTAGATCTAGTTATTCTTCTACATGGGACTCAATCCGGAGATGTCACAATCTCATTTTGGCATACTTCATTACTTATTGTTTAAAACTCTTGAACTCATTGTGAATATTGTAAATGAATTTTCTAAATACTTAACATTCCCAATTCTTAAGAGTCATTTTAAATTTTACTCATTTTGTAAGCCACATTGTAAATGTTATAGTAAGGTTATATGCGAAATCCATTTGTAAGTTAGAGTTATGATTTCAATCGGATATTTTTGACCTCCATAATTATCGTCGTGCGTGAATATACTAAGATGTGTTTGTATAATATGCAAGTTCATTTCTTGTCGTGAGATCTCACAATGGACTATAGGGGCGCTTTTAACTGACATGTATTGTTGTACTCATTGTTTACAGCGTCAGTCTCTTCTTTATTTTGCCAAATCGCATATCATGTTACTAGGCACAATGAAATTGTTTTTAACTCTGAAGTATTTTAATTCTTTTTTTTCAAAACAACTGATGAATCATTGCATTTGGAAAGGTAAGCAAGAATGCAGCCATGACATATGACATTAAGAAATTAGAGCAAAGTAAAGAGCAAAATGAAGAGAAAGGAGCAAAGGAAAACATCAAGACTAAGTGAAGGAGAAGAGTGGAGGACCTTCTACACTCCAATAGTCCCCATCACGTCTAAAGAGAAAGGTAAGGTACCATCATGTCTAGCAAAGATGGGGGAATGTAGCAAAGCGGTATCTTTAGTAGATTTTATTAGTGTGGGCCTCATAATGTTTTGCTGTTTAGTTCAATCAGGAGATTGCATGATCTTCCCTCTTGACGTCCAGGGAATATAATGGATCACCATGTACATGTCCAATAGTACAAACAGTTGAGCATCTTTCGTCCTTGTAATGTCCCTCACTTTGGTTTATATAGTAGGGGATGATAGTTGTAATTATGCTTCTTCAGTTCGTTGGGTGTGTTCCTCCTATTATCATATACTGAAGTCCTTATTTGATTTTGTTTACGTAATCTTGTCTTTATGGCTTGATCGTCAGATCTCACGATCTTGTGCCTTTGCCTCTAATGGATACTCTGAACTCTGCAATTCTGTCGCTGCAATGAAATGCAGATCCTCCTTTTCTGTGGTATTTTGGATCTAATAGTATTTATGCCTAATTCCACTTTCTGTGTTTGACAAAAATCATTTACCTGCATGCTTCACCAGTCTTTCATTTTTGGACTACAGTCACATTCTACACGTATTGTTAACTTTCTTAAACTCATCTGCAAATGACATTTTCACTTCATGTTCTCTTTTCTAATCCGCCAGTTCTATTTGGTAGTAATGCATAGTGATTATGATATCTCACGATCATTTGACGTCCTCTTCTGTCTTTACATTATTTTTGTGTGGTGAAATGTGCTTGGTCTTTGTAGAAGGCAATGCTCCTTGTACTGATTGGATATCTCTGTGTTAAAGGTGGTGTAGAGGATCTTCCACAGAATATACAAATACAGGCTGGCTTCCACGATCTTCTGCGATATCTCGTTGAAGAAACTCATTGTGGTCTGTGGGCAGCAGTGCAACCTTTGATACTGGCTGTTCTCCTTCGACATATTCTACCGCTGGAGATTCTTTCAAGGTTCCTTTTCTTTTCTGGATTAGACAATCCATGCAAGAACCAACTGTCTCCGCGTCGTCATGCACTACTAAGGACTCTTTCAAGTAATCCTTGGACGCGCAGGGTACTCTTGAATGACACTATTGTAATGCTTGTTCTTGATCCTCTGAATTGGGCACGTCCGCATATACTTCAACCAGCGTTGCAGGTGAGGGATGATGTAGATACTTCAGATTGGCAATGTGTGCACGTTATAGGACCGCGGTTTGATTGGTCGTGGGCCCAAAAATAAACATAGGTTCACATGGAACTAGTGGCAATTATTTGACTGGCACCCATTCGATTTGAATGGCATGTATTTGTTGCATCCAAAGGATTATAAAGTCCATTTTGCTCGTTATCTCTTTGGTTGTGCAAACTCATCGCTTGGCTGTTTTGTATTGTGTTTTCATCTAGTAGGTTTGCCCTATTCGTTTCACCAAAAAATAAAAAATGATTATGAATTGGTGAATCTACCTTCTATATTTCACTGTTATTACAACTTACCAAATGTCCGTAACTGCATGATTGTTTTGCCTCATTACTTCTTTCTTCTTGGGTAATGCTCTGTAAAATATGTCGTGACATCTCTCGATCTGTAATGTCGCATATTTAAAGCCAACCCTAAATCCAAAGGCACTCCTTACAGTAAATATGGGAGTTGACAACATCCCAAATGCATCAATTTGTTCCAACACTTTAAATCCAAAAGGGATACAATTCCATTGCATCAAGAATCTCTCCATGATTCAGCATCCTAAGGGGGTAAAAGCCTCCATAGAAAGGCATTGCGGCCTTCATTTACATAAGATCAGGATATCCTACGATGGAGTAAACCTTCACAAAGTCCAGAATTCCCGCTAAAGTCTAGAAGTAGTTAAATGTGGCATCAAGTCATTTTAAATATATTGGCGTTTGAAGCCAAAAACCTCTACGGTATTTTTGGAGCACTTTTGGCTCTTTTTGTTGCTATTTTTCAAGCTTTGAAGGTCCTTAGGGGTCCTTCTTTCTTGTTTGTGTGTGTTGGTTTGTACTTTTGTTGTTATTTGAGGGTCTTCCTATCCTTGGTGGATCCTCGTAAACTAACCGTGCGTTTTGAGAGTTTTTGAGTCTTGTACTAAGCTTTGAGCAACCTCCCTCTGTACATTGGCGTATGCTGCTTTGGAAGGCCTCTAGCGTGTGAAGTTGTCAGTCATTTTTGTGTCCTAATGTGTTGTTCCTTTACTTACGTGTTCTTACCTTTGTCTAACATCCCTCTTGTTGTGTGGTGTCGCAACCGGAATTTTTGGTTTTCCTCTGATTGTCTGAATAACGGAACGGAAACCGGTAATTAGGATCCGTATCCGGTTAGAAGGGCAGAAGGAAACTACGGATAGGCAACGATAATCCAGTAAGGAGAAAACTGTATCTGTTCCGGTCAGAATGTTAGTATTCAGGAGCGGAATCATATCCGGATTTCACCTCAAAACGGATTAGGGTTGGACCGGATCGATATGGACCGGACCGGAAAAGGTCATGATGACGTGCCAGGGGTCCTGAGAGTATATAAGGGCTGGTCGTCCTCATTTTCACTCCTTTACTCCCCTTGAGCTCTGGAGCTGACCTTGAGCGCTTTTTTGCCTCCGTCCGCACCAGAGCCATTGATGTATGTGCGCTTCCGGCTGGGTGTGTCTGAGAGTGTAGGAAGAGTAAAGAACGTGTGGGTTGCAGGTTTTGTGAGTGCTTTCCGATTGAGATCGGACAAGAAGAAGTGAGGAACGGGACGTGCGACTAGGAGAGAGTGAAGTAGCGATCGGTAAGGGTCCAGCAGTCGTCTGGTGTCCATGCCTCAGCTGTGTAAGACCAGACCGGGCGCTCCCAGCTCCTCCTTCGACGTCAAGCTCCGGAAGATAGTTCCAGTCATTCCTATGGAGGAACCGGCCCGGACTGAGCTGATGGAGGATCTCAATGCCATGGGGTGCCTCGTCCTGATAAATAAACCCTGGGGGTTTCATGAGGAGCGGATGGTGAGGGAGATCAAGTGCAAGGTGTCGAATGAGTTCGACAACACTCTCCGGGGTCGCCCGACCGAATGGGAAGAAGAACGATGGAGGGAAGTTTACAACTTCCGGATGGGAGGTTCCGGTATGGCCGGGCGGAAGGACGAGTTCATCCATGACAAGTTTCATGGGGAACCGAGTAACAAGGATGGGTACGCGGTCGCAGACTGTAAGAACGACCGACATCGTAACCTCCTTCAGTTCCTGGTTCCAATTGTCCACCCGGAGAAGCCGACGAGGGTGACGATGACCCTCGGCAACACAATTTTTGGTTCCCTGGGCGGGGAACGGAAGGTGAACTGGGCTCGGATCTTTTCCAATTTGGTGTCCCAACTGGTGACGAGGATCGGAAAGAGTAGGGCCACTCTTTTGAGTCCCTACCTTTTCCACCTCTACCAGCGGAACCAACTTCTCACTCCTATTGAAGAGAAGACGTGGGGTGTTCAGGAATTGATCCTGAAGTATGGAGAGTCGGGTTCAGATGACGAGGTGGAGGAGCAGACCGGATCCAAACCCGAGACGGAAGAAGAAGAAGAGGAGGAGCCGTCCCGACAGAGGAAGCGTCAGAAGACGACGCTTCTTCATAAGAGAAGACCCCCGTCGAACCCTCGGTCCACACCAGAACAGGGACCGGATGTTGAGATGCCGGATCTCGAGGATCCGACTGACCCGTTCAACCAGTTAACGGTTGTCCTGGCCGGAATACGAGCGGATTGGGAGGTCAAGCGGAGGACTTTGAGAACTATCTCTGAACTGGTGGGTGCACCAGTCGATAGCGATTTGCCGGGTAAGGTGGGACAATTCCTGGCCGATCCGGAAGAGAACCGGAAACAGGAGACGGAGATCCGTCGACTTCAGGAGGAAGTCGATACTCTGAGGGCGAACATGGTCACCTTCAGGAAAGACAAGGCAGCAGTCCGGGAGATGGCGGATGCAACCCGGAAGGTGGCTGAGTCGGAGAAGGGCACTCTCGGAGAGTCTGGATCCACCGCAGTCAAGGCGGCCTTATTTGACCAAGGAGTGCACGAGGAGAAGAAGGTATCCGGTTCCCGGATAGTTCGGATCCTCAGCGACTTCACCGATCGGGTGGAAGCATCCTTAGTGACAGCACGACAGGCGGCCGACCGGATGGACATCAACAGTCAGAAGCTGAACAGGTCCTTATTTTCCCGGGAAATCCACCTCTCGGACATTTCGATGCCGGATTCGTTTCCAACAGGAAGATCGAATCCGGGTGAGCCCAAGGATCATACACCCGAGTCACGGAAGAGTCACAGGAGATCTGGAATGGGCAGCCAATTCAGATAGATTCGTCGCCCGGGTCAGATCTTCCGGATCCAGTTGCCGGTGAACGGAGCCGGAACTTGGCGGACGTCTTCAATCAACTGCCCGAGGAACCTAGGAGTCCTACGCTGGGCGGGGGAATTGGAGAGTAGGATAGGAAGTTAGTAGGAATGTAAAATATTTGTAAGTTAGTTAGGACCGGATCGGATGATTATCCGGTCTGGCTTGTTAGGATCGGATCCGGATTTCCAACGCGGATTTCAAGGTCCTTTTTTGCTTTGTAATCAAGTTGTATATAAGTCAGCCCCCACTTGGGAGCTGGGAGTTCTTTCACCTCATTTTTGCGTACGTCTTCTCTTGGCTTCTTGTTGTGTGTCTCTCCCGTGTGCGGCAGGGTCGTGGGGCGAGGAGTTAGGAAGGCGCGTGCTAGTGTGGGTGTGATTTCTCCCTTTGACGTGTTTGTTTTGGTCTTATGTCCAGGTGAGCGGGTTGCAAAAGCGTTGGGAGGGGATTCCAGTTCCTCAGCAGCTCTAGAGTTTAGAATTCCGGGCGAGACAGCCGTTGTTAGGCTAGGGGGATAGGGAGGGATTCCTTAGTCGTGCTAGAACTCCTGGGTGTGAAATCCGGTTGAGTGTCCGATCTCCTAAGAGATCTCGCCACCTCATTGGGCAAACGGAAGAACTTTAGTAGAGGTTGAAACGGACGGGTTCTCTTGCAGCCGCCTGGCTTCGCACAGACGAAACGGGGCGCTAAGGTCGTTGTAGTATGGAAGGGCCGTACGGGGTTTTTTTGTGTGACCAGTGATCCGGAGAGTTTTTTGGGTGGTTGTGAAGGATCAAACCGGGTCCGGGTTAGTGTAGAGAATTGAAGAAAGAAGAAGTGGGTCTTCAGCCACTATAATTCACGGAAGGAGCGGCGGGCCTGCCACTCTCAAAAACAAGGGGCAATCCCTCTGATGGTGAAATAGAGGTAAAACTAAATTGGGTAGTAGTATGAGCAGATGAGAGTTGATCAGACCCAATCGGAATGTGGACCGGATTGGAGAAATAAGAAAGGGTCTGATTGTAGTTCTGGATGTTGTTGTGTTTCCGGTTGTGTGTTTGAACCGGAAGAGGAAATATAGGTATTGACTTAGCTTAGAGACCAAATAGGGCTATCTACTTCACAGAATCTCGCGGGTTCGATCTTTAGAGTCACTTTGTTATACTTTAAAGTGGTTTTTGGTAGTATAACTGGGAAATTGCTTGCCCTGTGCTACGACATGTGGACCCTCTCCGTTGACGGCAAAGCTTTGGCTTCGTCAAGTGCATTCTCTACGTATGTCTTTTTCTTTGTCTAACCCTTGCTTGGCCACGTGTATCCCCCCCGGGAACAGCAAAGCTTTGATTGTAGAATCTAAAAAATTTGGCAATTTTTATAGTTACCCAGAGAACGGCAAAGCTTTTATTATAGGGTCTAGAAAAGTTTGGCATTTTTTTCAAATTCCAACCATCTTTCTACCTTAATGTCCAAATATCCGCGTGGGGATATTATCGTTAGTGTCCAAATATCCAAGAGTTTTGGAAATAGTTGAATCAGTATAACCGTCCACTGGTGAGAGTACTAGAACCCTGTAATACCTCCTAAGCTAATCATAAAGTTGTTTTTGTTTTTGTTTTTGTTTTTTTTTAGCCCAAACAACCCCAGTTCAAGTCCTTTTAGTTCCAACAAAAGAAGAAAAGATCAAAAAACGAGACAAACCAGCAAAGCTAGATCAAAAACAAGACAAACCTACAAGGCCAGATCAAAGACAAGACGACCAGCAAGGTCGAATCAGAAGACGAGACGACCAGAAGGCCAGATCAGAAGGCGAGACAACCAGCAAGCCTGGTCAAGGGGGTCGGGGAGCTCGAGCTAGTCCAGGGGCTTCGAGGAACTCAGGCTGGTCCAAGGGCTTCGAGGAACTGGGGATCCAAGGACTCGGGGTCCAAGGACTTGGGGGATCGATTACAAAGCAAAAAAATCAGATTCTAAGAAAAAAGACTACTTGAAGTCCATAGTCTGGGTGGAAAGTCGAGCTTGTTTTTTAAACAAAAAATCGACAAGGGAACTATTGAAAGAAGGAAAGAAGAGAATTTGTGAAAGAAAAGAAAAGAAGAGAAAATGGAGTCTAGTCCTGGCTAAAGCTCCATGTAAGATAATCGTCCGTCCAACACTTGCAAAACCACTCAAAGATAAAAGGAGAAGGAAAGGAGAGGATGGCTATAATGGGCAACTTAGGGGAGAGAGACAATAAATAGTGTGCTAGCAAGTAGACTAGGAGGAATAGGAAAAAATCTAAAAAGAACCTTGATAGCTGTTAGAGGAAGATGGGGGTATGACGACGTAAAAACTTTGTAAAAGGCAAGTTGGCACCTTTATGCCTATTAGTTGTCAAAGTTGGTGGTGTAAGGCCTCCATCAAAACATTTGGTGGAATAGTTTCCAAGGTATAAGAAAGGAAGGAAAAGAAAAAGAGGCCAAAGGTGGAAAGAAGAAAATTAGCTTAAAATCGATTGTAAGTTTCTAATCTTTAAGCTGTGGGTATTATTGAAAAGAAAATAAAGAATTACAATGGAAAACAAGGATGCATACGTGAACGTGGACAAGGTCATCTCTAACACCGGCAGTGGTGAGGTAAGCCATTCAGACAAATCTTTATTATCCTTTCCTAATTCCCTCTTGATTTTCTTGATTAATCTTTAGATTGCAATTAACGAGTAGAAATTAGCGACAATTAACAATTTAGGTTCAGAAGTAGAAATTAGGAAAAACATTAGGAAGTAAAAAGTCTAGTTAGGGCAAACTTGAAGGAAATTAAATCAGGAATTAAACTTTAGAATTAGAGTTAGCAAGTGAATTTGGAAGGTTAATTTAGAAGGAAATATTAAACATGAATTAGGATGTAAAACGTGGAAGTTTAGTTTAAAGGTTAAATCTTCAAATTAGATTAGAAAGTAAAAACCTAGAAATAAATTAGAGGCTAAACGCTTAGAGCAAGAATTTCAGAGATAAAATTTAGAAGTAAGTTAGAAGTAAAAGTAAGGGCAACATTTGGACATTGGATAATTAGGGCAATACTTAGGGGTGAAAATTAGAGGTAATTTAGAAGTAATTACTTAAGGTAAAGTTTAGGGGTTAAAACTTAGAAGTAACTTAGAACTCAAAAATCTAGAGTAAAACTTAGAGGTTAAGATTTAGAAGTAATTTTAGAAGTAAAAACCTAGAGTTAATTTAGAAGTTAGAAATTTGGAATAAAACTTAGACGTTAAAAATTTAGAGTAATATTTTGAAGTTAGGAAGTTAGAGTAAAAATTTAGAAGTAATTTTTGAAGGATAAGTAAAAATTTGGGTAAAAATAGAAGGGTAGGAGATTAAAGTTAAAAGTCAAAAGCTAGACATAAAATTAAAGTAGAAGTAAAAAATCTAACATCAAAGTAGAATAGTAGAACAATTCAAAGAATAAAACATAGAAGTTTGTATAAAAGGTTAAAAATCATCCACCAATTGGGACAATCAATGAGTGGGGAATCACAAGGGAAAGCAACATAGAAGGGACATAGGATAGAAGAAGCGTCCAAATAGGCTGTTTTTGTCCTTTATTTATCCAGGCTGTCCTCTTAGGTTAGCAACTAGTTAGTGGACACTTGCACACTAATTATAGCTACAACTACTGCCATGTACAAAACTAAGAAACTTAGCAAAGCTCCATTGTTTGGAAGGCTCAGTGGACTACGCTTGCAAAAACACCCGTACATCTTAACATAGTGGATAAAAGGCTAGAACCAAGACGGTGTCCCTGTTATTACCAAGGGTGGATAATAAAGCGCCCACAGCCTATTGAGCTTGTCCACTACCGTGCAGCAAGCCTTCATGATCATGAAGCCCGAGATAAATTCAATTGTCTCCAAACAAATCTTTTAAATCCACTGTCTTTGACACCTAGTAGCCCCTATTCAAGTATCCTCAAAAACCTCATCGTGAGACTTCCTTGAAGTCGAAGCGTTTGCTTATCCAAGTGTCCATCAACGTAGTTTCTAGAAAAGTTTGTTGCGTCCAAAATTGTGTTCAGCCGTTTCCTAGAGAGAAGATTTGAGCCTTCCATGAGCATATGTACCATAATTCAACGTTCAAGCAGAGAGCCTTCATAAAGGGTTGTTGAGAAGCAAAGGACCATGGCAATACGAGATTGGTGAAGCCAAGGAAACACACTGAACAAGCTACTGCTACCTTGAAGTGTCTCCTTGACAAGGAGGCCGATCACATGCCACATCATACTCAAGCTATGAAGTCGGGGGAGAAGGTCGTGTCCATATGTCTTCCGCCTATGTTTCAATAGAAGGGGAAGATGAAAGAATCAATGATGCCAATGCAGCCTTTGGATTGTTGAAGTTTCAATCTCAAATTTAAGCAAGATTAGGTCTTCCAAATTCTTGGAGTATGAGGTGAAGAAGCCAGGGGACAATTTTGCTCGGTATGCTACTTGTGACAAACTAAAAGAGCTGAAGAAGGGTGCTCTTGTTGGTTCAAACACCGCTCTTATGTGGTCACGGAAGTTGGACAAACATCTTGCTATTGCGTGCGCTCACAGGAAGTTGTACTATGCAAACCGTTATTGGTCGCATACCTTTCCGCACGAGTGCCTCACCATCATGCACGACAAGATGGATCATTCCAAAACCGCTTGTCCAGTCTTTTCCCACAAGAATAAAGACACTAATGGTTTCATGAAGTTGCTTGTGTCTATCATTGGTATAATTGCGCATGGTCATACTGATGTGCGCTATGCTCATTATGGTTTGGATTTGTTTCCTCACAATTCAAACTATACCATTGGCTCTATGGCAAAGTTGATGCGAGATCTTGAGTTGGCACCGAAGTCTTCTTCTTAGCAATTGTTTGCGAGATCGCCTTCAACAAATTTGTTCAAGGCGGTTATGAAGGGTGCAGAGAATCGGAGATGTGCGAAGCGTCGCTTGCCCCACCGTCAATCAATTTAGTTCCGGCATCACCGTTGCCACCTATTCTCATTGTGCAGATGGACAATGCCACTAGAGACAACAAGAATAGATATGTTTTCTGTTTCTAGTCTCTTCTTGTTGCAAATAGGATCTTTTGGGATGTGTGTGAACTTCATGATTGTGGATCACACACACGACAACATTGATGCGTTGTTCGGAAAATGGAGTATGCAATTGAAGAAAGAGAACTTTCCTACAGTTCCTGCACTTATGAAGTCGTTCATGGATGTGGAGTGCATTCCGACTATCCCTCACCTTGTGGAAGAGGTGCCTGATTTCAAGGATTTCATTGCAGGTTCATTTGGGGACAGTGGTGACATCCTTGTTGGACAACACAAGACCACAACCAGTGAAGTTCTATCTAGATTCCACGGGGTATCCTGTCATGAAGTACAAATTGTTGTGTATTGATGTCAATTGGTTAGGGAAAAACGGCACAGGCATTAAATTGTGGAAAGAAGATGCTGAATGACAAAGTTTGTGGCCGGAAGGGGTATCATTGGCAGTTCCTCACAAGGCAATGAAGGGTTTGGATGACATTTTGAAGGGCATACATGGATTTATGAATTACTGGGAGGACTTGTGTAATGCAGACGTCAGGGGGGATTGCAGGAGGCGCTACAAGCATGTGGTGCACTATTGGCGTGATGTGAAGGTTGTGCTGCAAGAACCACTATCTGCATCTACTGTTTTGAAGGATGGTTTTTGGCCAGCTATTCAAGTTCAAACAACTCAAGAAGGTTGGTTAAACAAAGGCGGCAAAGACCGTGAAGAATTCAGAGAAGATGAGGTCTACGTTGAACCTTTACGGGGTCGCCTACAACCGTCTTTCAGGGAGATTCAAGACGTTTTTGATGGCTGCTTCCTTGTAGTAAGGCCAGCAGATGGTGACAGTCATCCAGTTTGGATTGCAAGGGCATTGTTTGATCCACATTGTAACCCTTGGGAACCAAATTGTGTGTACATTCAGTATTTCCGTCCAACATCAAGAGATGAGGATGTTCAGTACTTCTACACTGGATGGGACAACAAAAGAGGTCTGCACTAGAAGATTGATGAAACCAAACCACCACGTTGGCAGCATAAAAATGCACTGATGACAGCATGGAAGTCTAGAATTCAAAAAGATACCACAACGTGCATGATCAAGATTCCTGCTACTCAAATCAAAGTCATCAAGCAAAGTTTGGGTTCAATCTCTTTGTCTTAAACGCGGCGGTGGATCGTTGATTTTATGAGATTTTGACTATCTATCAATAATATGTTATTGAGTGTTATTTGAATTCTAGATGTTTACAGTAATTATGCTTTCACAAGTTTGTGGGATAAAGATAATACTATGTTTTATCCTCAATGTGAGGTAGTAGTTTTATGAGTGTTTATGTATTGATTTCCATGTGTACGACTAGAGTTATAAATTTGGACAATATTTGATTTGATAATGTGTGTGCGATCTTTACATTGCAAATGCAATATGTATACCTTATTAATATATTTTTCATTTACATTATTATGTTTACGTGGTGGTGAAATGAATGCAATTTTTTGACTTGAAACAATGCAATGTTTGTTGAAGGACATGTATTGTTTGCAAAGACTTCCATTTTAATGGAAATTGCTGGTTTAAACTAATTAAATGAGTGATTATGGAGCAAAATTGTAGGCCATTTTCATTCATTCATTGTGCCTTCAAAAGCCTAATATTATTTTGGGAGTGCCACATACTCCCAATATAACAAATATGATGTTGGTTGCCTCTTTTTTGAAGAAACCTTAGAGCTTGAGAGACGAAGACATGATTGGCAAACTCCTGAAGGGCCAGTCAAACGAGTGGGTGAAGACCGCTTGTGCTCTTTCCAACAAATGGATGATTGAGATGTGGAAGAGGGTGTACAATTTTCCACGTGCTGGAGAGGGAACGGCCTCGCGGACAAACCGATGCGCGGAAGGTAAATTTGTAAACCCTTCTCATTCTAAGGATGGCTATGTAGTAGCAGACTGTATCCGGAACGGCCAACCGGATTACAATAACATGGGCCAACACCATATTTGGAGCACTGAGTGGAGAGAAGGAGGTATTCTGGGTAGGAGTGGTGAGAGACTTAGTCCAGAGGATGGTCGACTCTATAGGAAGTACAAAGGCGACTTCCATAGGGCCTTTCTTGTTTCATTTATACTCTCATCTAGAGGTACTGAAGAAGTAGGAGGAAGTAACTCTTAAAGCAGCCTCTATAATGAGTAAATTTGACATCACTCCCCCTCAGAAGAAAGAGAGTGAAGATAAGATGAAAGGACCGGATGAGGAATCCAATAGAGGATCATCATCGAAGAAGCGAGAGTCTTCAGAGAGGATGCCATCCTTTGAGAAGAAGAAAGGGTCCCATAGTGGTCAAAAGACTTCCGCGGAATTGGAAGTCAAGAAGGAGAGTCCTCTAGGGAGGATTATTGAAGATTTGAAAAAGACAAAGGAAGATTTGGATACTGAGAGGGGAGTAGTAAGGAAAATCTGTAGGCTGCTTGGTGGGATCAAAGTATCCAAGCTCGTAGACTTGGTAGAGGATCTGATCCGACAAAAGAATACCAAGTAGTGTAGAGAGGATTTTAAGGGACTGGCCAATGAGAATGAATCACTCCGTGAGAAGTTAGACAACAGTGAGGTAGGAAGTAGGGAAGTGCAGAAACTTTCCGCTGAGTCAGAGGAGACCCTCAAGAGGGTCAAGAAGTTCATCCAACATTCAGAGGATGTCCTCAACAAAGCCAAGTGCTTTGACGAGGAAATCCACAAGGCTGGAGTAGAGTTCGCGGACAAGGCTGTCCTGATTTGTGCAGAGTACTTGGATAGTGTGGAGAAGATATTGGATAGTATCTAGGGAGCTCTACAGCAAGCGGGTCAGTTTCTGGACACGCTTGTGTAGTCGAGGAAGAGCAAGGAAGATAAGACACCTGCTAAGGATTCTTCCAAGCAAAAGTCGGAAGGAGGTGATGGTTTGGCACACAAATGGGCAGGATCCAGAAGAAGAAAAATGAGTTCCGGACTCCGCAGAGCAAAGGCGCCAAATCCTCTCCGCATAAGACAAGCAGGGTGAAGTCGACGACCACATTCAAAAGGGTACAGGAGGTGTCTCTTGAGAGTTACCATTCGAGGGAGGATGAGATGCGTAGTCAGTCAGCAAACGAGGATAGTAGATCCGGATCCGAGTCCAAGTCCCAAACTGACTTGGAAGAGGAAGAGGAAGAAGAATTTGACATTACTCCAATTTCTCCATCAAGCTTCAAGGGGAAGATTTCAGCTAAGGATAAGACAACAACTAAGCCTCCGGCTAGTAGGAAGCAGCCACTAAGGAAGGGCGTTTCCAAATCCGAGGGGCCTTCTCCAAAGAAAGATAGAAAGTAGAAATAGAAATTCTTAGAATAAGCCTAGGAATAGTAGGTGTAAATTACAGTAAAATATAGCTTAGTTCAGTTCAGTTCAGGAAGTTAAAAGTTTTTTGTGTGTTAGAAGCTACTTAGCAGGTACTTTTCAGCTGTATGCACAGGTCTAGACTATGCCTTTTCAGGTTTTCTGGATTTGAGGTCCACATTTTGCGGATCGGATGGGTTGGTAAGAAAGTCAACTTAGGAGGATAAGGAATGACACCTGTCATTCCCTGGTCCTCTACTTTTGTTTTTGGGTACCTTTAGAATTTCCTTCGATTGGTTATTTAGGGGTTGAAAGTTAGTTTCAACTCCAGGCAGTTTATACTCTTGTTTTCTATTTCAATCTTGCAAAGAAAGCTTGGATTTCAACTCCATGAGTACTAGTCTGGAAAGTCTTGGTCTTGTATTGAGGGGTTAGGCAATGCTTAGACCATTGCTAGTTTAGGTAGCTTGGTTGTGGGAATTTGAGAAGAAAAGTTACCCCCGGATTCTGTCTGAATCCGGTTCCAAGAATTGAAGTGAGCTGGTTGAGACATCGTGTGTTATAGGAGTGAAGTTTAGTTACTGCCATTACTTGAAAACTTATGTGGAGGATAGCCGCTCTTAGTTTGGGTTTGTTTTGCAAGAGGCAAGCGTATGCTGATCGACGTGTTGATGAGGTCCTCCTACATCCGAAAGTGAGTGATGTGCAAGTAATCATGATTGCCTAGTTATTAGGTCACCAGATTCTACCTTAAAGAATCGGATTTGGATAGTTCTGTCATTGTAGTAAAAAAGGATTGTGGAGGTTTCCTAAATAACCTACTGGTTTGGATTGATTTCTGGATTAGTTGTGAAGAAAAGTCCACATTCGGATTATTTTTGTGTGTTTTGAATTTTTATTGAATGAAGCTTCAGTCACTTTAATTTATTGAAGGATAAGGTATATGTTCCCTTCCTGAAACCAAAGAGCGGATCCATCTGTTATAGAGGTTAAACTATTTTCATTGGTTACTTTGTGTGAGCTCCCAAATTGTCACTTGGAACTTTGAATTTTTTGTTTTTGAAATTTGCAATTTAAGATAGGTAAAATATACAAAAATACATAAAAAGAGTATAGAAACGGAATAGGGTTGTATCATTTTTCATTATAGTATTTGGTCTAATGTTGATTTTATACCTAAACCATCCCCAAACCTCGCCCAGAAATAGAGTCTAAACCACAAGATAGCGGATTTTAGAGGATTTTAGTCACATAGCCCTAGCAGGGCCACTGGAAGGTGGCAGTGCATGTCTAGATTGGTCCTAAGGATCCACGGTGATCCATATGTTAGGTCCTAAGTTAGGTTTTGAATTCCCCATTAGATCGACAAATTCCCAGAAATCCCAATTGTTAGCATGCAGGAGCCACTAAACTCAAGACGGGGTTGTGGAGGAATCTACAACCCAAGAATGGTGTTCTAGAGTTAATCCCATGCTAGGAATCCAATGGCAAAATTGATTTGCCAAGATGCCCTCATCTACAAAAGATTCCTGTGCCATTAACAATTTGAGGAGACGGCTGATTTAAGTCTCCACTGTCCAATTGTGCCAGGTATGGAAATACACCTCCACATCTTTTGGGGGGCTCCCTGAGAGGTCCTACAAAAATTCCCGGCATCTTCCAACTTGCAGAAGAACCTTCTTTGGATGGTCAACAGTTCTAACCTCCAATGAAAATTTCTTGTAAATTACCTAGGTTGCGGTAAAATCTCACTAAAAATCAGGATAGCTTGTTTTATGCTAAGAATGTGCTCCGATAAGTTTTGCGGCATTCCAATAGCAGAAGATACCCAAACCGGCAAGATTCATCAAGAATTAATCACGTCACGACATCCCCGCGACGTTGACCGGCATTCTGGGGGCACACAAAGGCGAAACAGCGTCAACAAGGAGTCTTTTCATACTCCCTTTCACCTTCCGGAGACCCCAGGCTAGTTACTTTTCTCAAAATAGGAAACCCCCAAGAGTTGGAAATTTACCGCGATCGGGATTTTAATCTAGGCTAGCCTATATTGGGTTTTTGATCCTAGTTTGGGAGGTAGGGGGTGCCTCGACTAAAAATGGCATTCTGGATCCAACGGTGCAGTCCGTTTGACATTTGGAGTTAATCTCCAAAAGTTAGAAGGTTGGTCCAGCATAGGTAGTAGAAAATGAAAATCTAAGATTAGGATGAAAATCTCTGAGAATGAGGGTGAAAATCCAAGTTGATAAGGTTACTAGAAGGAATTTATGGGGGGGGGAGAAAGCTCTTGGAAACCTATAAAAGGGCTCCACTTCCCTCTCTAAAATCACCCCCATACTTGTTTTAGGGTCCGTGGATCCAAGTCATTTTGGATATTTTGGCGTTTGAAGCCAAAAACCTCTATGGTGTTTTTGGAGCACTTTTGGTTCCTTTTGTTGTTGTTTTTCAAGCTTTGAAGGTCCTTGAGGGTCCTTCTATCTTGCCTTGTGTACTCCTTGTGGGTTTTCTCTTGTGGGTTTTTTATATTCTTGTGAACTAACCCTTGTGTTTTGAGGGTCTTTTGTGTTTGCTACTAATCCTAAAGCCACCCCCTTCAGTGCCTTGGCGTATGCCGCCATTGGAAGTCTTTAGAGAGTGAGTCCTTTGCTTTAATTTGTTATACTAACTCACGTGTTTTCTTAAGTCAAGTTTTACCTTCTTCTACCGTGTCTCTTGTTGAGTGGACCCCCCTGCGGGACGACAAAGCTTTGATCTTCTTTTGTGCATGTTTTCTAAGTTTATCTCAAACCTTCGTCTAACATTCTCCTTGTTGAGTGGACCCCCCTACGGGACAGCAAAGCTTTGACCCTATGTGTGTTTCCGTTAAAAGTCTTGTTTTTTTCCTCTTTTAAAGTCTCTCTCATTGTATGGACCTCCCTTGGATACGGCAAAGCTTTGAACTAGTGACAAGGTCAAAGTCCTAAAGTGTGTATTAAAAGTTTAGGTGGCGGAGCTTTGAACCCCCGGAGTGCCACCAAGTCCTAAAGTTGGTATTAAACCCAACTTAGCGGCAAAGCTTTGAGCCTCCCCGGTGTTTAAGTCCAAAGTCTAGTTTCCAAGACCTTTGTGGAAACATCCAAAGTTTAGCTTCCAAGATATGTAGGTTTCCTTTGCACCTAGTGAGTCTAAGTGGTTCCCCTAAGTTTTTAGTAAGTTTAGTTTTTCCAAGTTTTATGTGAGTGTAGTTGTTTCCCAAGTTTTATTCTCCCCAAGTGTATCTCCCCCAAGTTTCCCTTAGTTAGCAAAGATCTAGTTTCCCCTTAGTTAATAAAAACATAGTCTCCCTTAGTTAGAACAAAAATCCAGTTTACCCTTAGTTAGCAAGTCCAGATCAGAAATCAACAAGACAAACTAGCCCAAGGGGCCCAAGTCCAGTTCAAAAAACAACAAGACAAACCAGCCCAAGGAAGCTGAGTCAGATCAGAAATTAACAAGGCAAACCAGCCAAGGGGCCCAGTTTAGATCGGAGGTCATCAGGACAAGACCAGCTCGAAGGGGCCAGTCCAGATTGGAGGTCAACAAGGCAAACTAGCTCGGATTCTGGGGTCCAGGGTACTGGGGCAAGGTCTGGGGTCCAGGGAGTTGGGCTTGGGGTCTGGGATCCAAGAGTTGGGCTCGGGGTCTGGGGTCCAAGGAGTTGGACTCGGGTGGCTGGGGTCCAAGGTGTTGGGGCTAAAAAAAATTCACCAAAAATATTCTACACTACTTGGAGGTCCAGAGTCTGGGTGGGGAGTTAGGCTTGTCCAAAACGTGAAATTAACTAGGGAAGCATTAGAAGTAGGAGGGAAAGAAACGAAGTAGAGAAGAAAAAAGAATAGAAGAGATGGGATCAAGCCTAGGATAAACTCCACATAGGATAGCTATCTGTCCAAAACTTGCAAAACCACTCAAAGATACAGGGAGGAGTAAAGGAGAAGATGGCTATATATAGGGTGACGTAGGAGAGAGACAATAAATAGTGTTTTAGGTTAGGTAGGCTAGGTAGACTAGGAGAAATCGCAAAGGAGCCTTGATAGCCGTTGGAGGAAGATTGAAATATGATGCGTAAGAGCCTTGTAAGAAAATAGTAGACACATTTATGATGCATAGTTGTCAAGGTTGGTAGCGCGGGGTTGCTATCAACACATTTGGTGGAGTAGTTTCGAAGTAGAAGAAGGGAAGAAAAGGAAAAGAGGCTAAAGGAGGAAAGAAGTAAATTAGATCAAAAGCAATTGTAAACTCCTACTTTAAGCCGTGGGCATAATTGGAAAAATAAACAAAAGATTACGATGGAACACGAGGATGCATACGTGGACGTGGACGAGGTTGTTTCCAACATCAGCAGTGACGAAGTAAGTCACTAGGCTAATCCTTGGTGTTTTTCCCTAATTACCTTTTGATTTTCTTAATTAACCTTAACCCGCATTAACAAGTAGAAATTAGTGACAATTAGTAGTTAGATTCAAAAGTAGAAATTAGGATTAAAAGTCAAACCTTAGTAGTGATTAGTTTAGAAGTAAAAATCCTAGGATTAAATTAGAAGTAAAAAATTGTTAAGAATTAAGTTAGGGATTAAAGCATAGAAGTAACTTAGAAGTAGAAGACTTAGCGGTAGTTTAGAAGTTAAACTTTTAGAAGAAAATATCAAAGTAAAAAGATTAGTGTTAAATTAGGGGCTAAAACTTAGAAGTAATTTAGAAGTAAAAGGATTAGAATTAGTTTAGAGGTTAAAGTCTAGAATTAGATTTAGGAAGCACAAATCTAGAATTAAAAATTAGAGGTTAAGAAAGATTAAAGTAATATTTAGAAGATAAAATTTAGGGACTTGAAAAATTAGAAGTAATTTTAGAAGTTAAAACATAGAGGTAAATTTGAAGTCAAAAATCTAGAGTAATACCTAGGGGTTAAAAATTAGAAGGTAGAAATTTAGAGTAATATTTTGAAGGTAGAAAGTAGAGTAAAAATTTAGAAGTAAATTTTTGAAGTTAAAAGTCAAAACCTAGAAGTAGAGTTAAAGTAGAAGTAAAAAAACCTAGAGTCAAAGTAGATTAGTAAAACAATTCAAAGGTTACACCATAGAAGTTCATATAGAAGGTTAAAAGTCACAAATCCATTGGGTCAGTCAAGGAGTGGAAAATAAGTGGGAAAACACCATAGAAGGGACATAGGATAGAAGAAGTGTCCAAATAGGTTGTTGTTTTTCTGTCCTTTTATTACCTAGGCTGGTCTCCTCAGTTAGTGTCGCAGTACAGGGCAAACAAATTCCTAGTTATACTCCCAAAAACCACTCTAAAATATAACAAAGTGACTCTAAAGATGAAACCTTCAAGATTCTGTAAGTATCTAACCTTATTTAGTATCTAATCTCAGTTGAGATTCATATTTCCCTTTCCGGTCCTAACACCACAACCGGAAACACAACAACACCAAAAACTACAATCAGACCCTTTTCTCCTTTCTTGATCCGTCCAACTATCCAATCCGGTCTCATCAACTCATATTCGCTCTTACCCTCATTCGGTTTAGTTTTACCTCTGTTTCACCATCAGAGGGTTCGCCGCTTGCTTTTGAGAGTGGCAGGCCCGCCACTCCTTCCGTGACTTATAGTGGCTGAAGACCCACTTTTCTATCGTCTAATCTCCTACACTAATTCGGATCCGGTTTGATCCCTCACAGTAATTTAGAAAACTCTCCGGATCACAGGTCACACACAGACCCCCTGTACAATCCTCTCATACTACAACGACCTTGGCGCCAAGTTCCATCTGTACAAAGTCAGGTAGTTACAAGTGTACCCGTCCGTTCCAACATCAACTAAAGTTCTTCCGTTTACTAAATTGGGCAGCAAAATCTCTCAGGAGATCAGACACTCGACCGGGTTTTCCACCCAAGAGTTCTAGCGCGACTAAAGAATCCCTCCCTATCCGCCTAGCCTAACAACGGTTTTGTCGCCCCGAAAATCTAAACCTTAGAAGTGCAGAGGAACTAAAATCCACTTCCAATTCTTTTACTACCCACTCACTTGCACATAAGATCAAAATAAGAACACCAAAGGGAGAAATCACCTCCAAACCAATGTGCGCCTTTCTAATTCCTCACCATACAACTCTGCCACACACGGGAGAGACACACAACAAGAAGCCAATAGAAGGTACAAGCAAAATTTAGGCAAAAAGACTCCCAGCTCCCAAGCAGAGACTGGCTTTATATACAACTAATTTACAAAGGCAAAAAGGCCCCCCGAAAATCCGCGCGGAACTTCCGGGTCCGATCCTAACTGGCCAGACCGGATTAACATCCGATCCGGTCCAAACTATCTTACACAAAATACATTCCTACCTACTTTGCAACTCCCTCATCCAGTGTAGGATTTTGGGTTCCGCGGGTAACTGGTTGAAGACGTTCACCAAATTCTTGTTCCGCTCCTTGGCTGCAGGATTCGGAAGATAGTATTGCCAACGGTCATTGTCACTCTTGTCGACTTCTCCGGGTAGACAATCGGAATGAAGAACTGGAGAAGGCGGAGGTGTCGGTTGTCTACACAATCCGCGATCGCATATCCGTCTTTGTTGCTTGGCTCTCCATGAAACTTATCATAGATGAATTTAGCCCTCCATCCTGCCATGCCTAAACCCCCTAATAGGAAGTTGTAGACCTCTCTCTACCTCTCTTCTTCCCACTCGGTTGGACGCCCCCGGACAGTATTGTCAAATTGATTCAACAATTTTCCCCTTAGCTCTCTCACCATCCGCTCTTCTCTAAACCCCCAGGGTTTATCCATCAATTCTACACAATCCATCGCGTTGAAGTCGTCCACAAGCTCAGTTCTCGCTAGTTCCTCGGAGGGGATGATCAGAACTACTTTCCGGAGCTTAATCTCGGAGGAGGAACTAGGCGCTCCCGGTCTACTCTTGCGAAGCTGAGGCATGGACACGGACTTGGCTAGCTGGACCCTTTCTAGCGCTATGTCACTCTCTCCTAGCCGCACGTCCCATTCCTCACTTTCTTTCATCTAGAAGACAACACAAAACCTGCAGCCCACACAATCTCGACCTCTCATGCACTCTCATGCACTCGCACTGAAGTCTTCATGTATACAACAGCTCTGGCGCAAACAGAGGCGTTAAAGCGTTCAAGGTCAGCTCCAAAACTCGAGGAAAGTAAAGGAGCGAAAATGGGGAAGACTAGCCTTTATATAGTCCCAAGACCCCGACTGGTCATCATGACCTTTTCCGGTCTGGTCTATAGCAATCCGGTTCAACCCTAATTCGATCCAAGATAAGTTTCAGATGTGATTCCGCTCCTGAGTACTAATACTCTGTCCGGATCAGATCCAGTTTACCTCTTATTGCATTAGCTTTGTCTATCTTCAGTCTTCTTTTGCCTCCTAGTAGGATCCGGATCCTAATTACTCATTTCCGTTCCAACTTTTAGATAAGCAAGAAAAAACCAAAAATTCTGGTTGCAACAGTTAGCAACTAGTTAGTGGACACTTGCATGCCAATCATAGCTACACCTACTGCCATCCACAAAACTAGAAAACTTAGCAAAGCTCCATTGGTTGGACGGCACAATGGACTGCGCTCGTAAAACACTCGTACATTTAAACATAGTAGATAAAAGGCTAGAACCGGGACGGTGTTTGTGCTATTACCAAGGGTGTGGGTAATAAAGCGCCCACACTTTGCTTATTGAATCCAAATCCGGGAAAGGCACTAGATCATGACACTCTTTTCGGTTCTGCATTTAGTAAAGTAGGATACTAAGTTACAGTTATTGTTGGGATGAATCCATAGCTGTTCTAAGAAGTCTGGGGTATGGTTATTGGTATGAGTTGAGAAAGAAAAGGTATAGGGAATACAGATGAGGAAGTGCAGTTCCTAATTTTCAGTTTCGGATTCTTTTTGTCTTAGGTTTGGTTTTATGTAATTTGATTCTGGTAATTTTGAAGAAACTATGAGTTAAAATCCTTTGGAAACAATACACGAGTCATCTTGGGTGTTTTTTGCTAAATTAACACTTAAAGGTAGGATTTGTGCTTCCTTGTGCTACAACATTTTTCAGAGGACATTTGTAGTTGTTGACTTTGTTAATTGAACTGTGCAGGGACTAAGGACAGCATTTCTAACAGAGTTCTTGCATTTGTGCAGGATGAAGGGAAGATGGCGCATAAGAAAGAAGTGGTAAGAATTGATATAAGCGAGGGGGGGTCCGAATACAAGAGGCGCAGAGGACTCAGAAGTAGTCGTTGATGACATATTTGATTGTGGGAATTGCATGTCGGAGTAAGGCAGCGGACTTTCAGAGTTACTGCCTATTGCCGAAAAATGCTTTGCTTTGAAGCTGGACACATGTAGGGTAGTAGGATACTATAGAATAAAAGGAGGTTTTTGTTTCCAAAAGTGTGCGGAGATTAGAAGTACGTTGTCAGCTTATCGTGCTTTATAGAAAAAAAAAAGCAGGAAGAAATGTTGGAACAACATAAGGAGGATTATATAGCATGATTTAGCAGCATCCGCTATGAACAATTCTGTGTATATTTTGTGGAATAATTGACATTGACGTGCCTTATAAAGTATCGAAGAAGAAACAAAATCTGAATGCCTGGATTCCAAAGCATCAGACCATTTCATTGATTTTTTGTATTCTATAATTTCATTGAGCCATACCGGTTCCAACGTCACAGTATATGTTTTGGGATGTAAGAGGTCAGGTTAGTCACAACGCAGGAAATGCTGACAAAGAGGGAGGAAACTAGCGTGGCAAAGAGACTCATGGTCACAAAAATGACAGTTTCTGTCGTCACTTAATAGTAGATATGACAAATTTTTGTCCTGTATGACAGGATTTTGACAGAGTTCCGTCAAATGGACGACCAAATCAACAAGTCCAAATTGACAAAGCAAATGACAAAATTCTATCATTTTCTTGTCATCCAAGACATAATATTTCTTCTAGTGAAAGTCCAAATCTAACATGCTTGAACAGGTTTTTCTCTTCTCTTTCTTTTTCTTTAGCCTAGGAACTATATACGTTAGTTCATACAATTTTGGGGCAATTTCTAAATATGTAAAGTTATTCCTTTGACCATATCTAAATCATAAGGGTATGATACAATTCCATTTGAAAAATGGGCTAAATCTTTACCATAATAAAGCCCTAGATTTATCAATATAGTTTTTTAACTTTTCAATCTGTTAATCATTAGCATCGATAAGTTTAAGAGTCCCACATGGTATAGATCTACATATATTTCCTTTGTATTCTTACACATTTCTATGGCATATAGATACTTTATGTGTTAGAAACAATTACAAAAGTTAAAACAACCATAGGTTTTTTACATACATGGGTTAATCTCACCTTGAGGTGACTTGACAAATTTTAGGATTCAATTATACATTTGCCTCCATGGTGGGAAGTTCCACCCACCCACCCACCCACTACGGGTGAGTTTCATTAGGCTACAGTAACCACTACTTGTGGAATAATTATTGACCAACGGAAAATGTCATACAACTTCTTTATGGCCCCTACTCTGTGTTTTCCCTCCCATTTTTTGAATCTGCAAACGTATGAACCACTCTCATGTTTTCTCTCTCCCAAGTGCAAACCGATGGACATATAGTGGCTTCCGTGCCATAGTTTGTTCATTTCTCACTATGACGGTTGAAAGTTGGGCATTTTTTTGAGAGCTTGTGTGGTCGATTCTTCATCTTCTAGTGCTAACATCTTACATTAATGGCAAAGGTCTTTGGATTATGTTTGAGAGACTATTCACCTTCTTTGCTCACTGATTTGAAATTTTGGATTGTGTTTAGGATATTGCTCATACCTTTTGCTCTTTAATTTGAAACATTTGGCTTCTTTCTGTTTTTTTGCAAATCTGTGACATAGATAGCAATTGGCTGTTGCTGAAGACACCTCGTGCATTCTCACTGACTTGACATTGGTTTGGTTTGTCTTTGGGACGGGCACAGGTGAGGTGCAGCCTTCAGATCTAAAATTCCATTTTGGGAGTACATCGAGCAAAAGTTTTATTCTAAGCACTTGGATTATCTTACCATTTTGTTGTGCTTGGTTACAAGGGTTATTTACCACACTAGATTATACTTGAGATCATAGAAGTGACTATATCAAATACCATAGTGCAATACTATGTCACTTCCAAGAATGGTTGAGACTGCTTTGTACTTCTCTATAAATTAGTAGAGATATGTTTCAATTCTTTGATGGCTGCAAAGTAAGGTTTAGAAAAGATGGGGCCCTGTTAAGGGATGTCTTGTCTTAGTCTTCAATAAATTATCATGAATTAGTTTCCATGATTTAGGTTCATTTTTAAATACTAAAATTTTGCCAAGTAAAGACAAATGAGCACCTTTTTGCCTTTGAGGAATGAATAAAAGTACTTTTTAATCCATTGGTCCTATCAAATTATTTATCTCATTTGTCAACTCATAGCATATATATCCACATTTATATATTTTTATTTTTTTGCCCTCTAAATATTCTATGAAATAGCAATTCTACACCAAAATATTTTAAGCACGCCGCCACCATTTTATTTGGACTGGATACTTTTCTCTACGGATTACTAAGCCTTTTCAATGAAATTCCCGGGGAGGGTAGGTGAGACATCCCTTATCAGGGCTATTCCTACCAACCCTTTTCCGTCATTATCATGAAGACATTTAAAAATAGCATAAAGATTCATTCCATCACAGTAACAGTAACAATCATTTATCTTTTCAAAGCAACCGTTTAGTATAAAGACTAACTTTGCTTGATTGAGCACACAGCAAGTTTTTGTAAAGCTTCTTACTTTACACTACTCAGATTCCTAATCTCACTTCATTTCATCACCTAAATACATGCAAACTAAATATTTATGATTTAAGTGTCCCCAAACTAAGAAATCGCCATAGTTTTGGTTGTAGCTATTGTGGTAGATTTGTCAATGAGTCTGTGGACCTCACTTGTCCCCATGACCCACACAACATCACAATGTTAGGCAAGGTTGTAGACAAGGTGTCTACAGTCCACAGAGCTTGTTATCGCTGTCACATTTATACACAAAACTAACATCAAGTATACAACAAACCAAAACAAGCGCTCAAAAGAAATTATACAGAAAACGGAACCTGAGATGCAGCCATCCCTGCTCCCATTGTACGCAGCAAGTTACTCCCCGCCTCAACGTAACTTATTCACTCTCTAGTACTGACAGCAATAAGGGAGATCAGGATTCGAGGCAATCGAAGCAATCCAGGAATTGGTGTCTTTACCCAAATTTAACCGTGCTTTTAATTCATACCGAGTCAGTCAAGCGACTCAGCAGTCAACATGGCCCACCTGATGTGGCTTTGCAATTTGCGAATCAAGCCCAACCCACAATCCAGCATACCCACTCAACTAAGAGTAACTGAAGGTAACTGGTAACTGAAGGTAACTGGTAACTGAAGGTAACTGATCAGTACCCATTTGGTACCTCATACAGGGCTTAGTGGGTTAATTCAGCATTATTGAATTAAGTGGAGTACTACTACTATGAATTATTTTTGTAAGTATAAGGCTTGAAGGATTAATTAGTCCTCTCTATTAATAAATACCTCATAGGACTAAGAGGGAGGGAGGGTGGGACATCTAACTAAACTAGTAATTACATTTACTTAAATGATTTAGTACATGTGACTAAACCATTTTACTATATAAGTTAGGGGCACTATACATCCCTTATTATATAATTTGCATTTCATTTCTTATTTTCCTATTTTTTCCATAAGTATGTGATTATATACTCATGCAAGGAAAAAGTTGTCCTATATCATGTTACATATTATAATATGACTTAGGGTTTAGGGTTAGGGTTTAGGGCCCGGGGCCTCTGTCTTAAACTCCAAAGCCAATGTACTGCCTCCCCATGCTTTAACATAGTCCTTCCTTTTGCAGCTGCGAACATAATACAATATTGTAAAATCATACCACAATTTTCAACACATTAACTTAGTGCCCCATTCTCTTAAATGTAGGGTGATAGAAAATTGTTTTGGTTTACTTATAGTTCAAGGTATATGTCATGAGACCAACAATAATATGGAAGTTCATGCCTTGTAATTTAAAGAATCAAAAACTAAAATGCCATGAAATTTGAATGCAAAGAGCGTAGAAAAAAAAAAAGTTGCAAATAATCCAAACATAAAGAATTCATGAGCGCTCTAAAATTAGAGCCCCATTTTCTTGAATATTATTCACAAAGAAAATAAATTCAAGTACCCATGTGCTGTAATTTAAAGAACCCAAAACTAAAATGCCATGAATTTCCAATGCAAAGAACATGGGAAAAAAAACATACAAGTTGTAAATAATCCAAACATAAAGAATTCATGAGCGCTCTAAAATTAGAGCCCCATTTTCTTGAATATTATTCACAAAGAAAATAAATTCAAGTACCCATGTGCTATAATTTAAAGAATCCAAAACTAAAATGCCATGAATTTCCAATGCAAAGAACATGGGAAAAAAAACATACAAGTTGTAAATAATCCAAACATAAAGAATTCATGAGCGCTCTAAAATTAGAGCCCCATTTTCTTGAATGTAATTCACAAAGATAAAGAAATCAGTTATCGATGCGTTGTAGTTTAAAGAACTAGAAACTAAAATGCCATGAAATTACAATGCAAAGAACATGGAAAAAAAATGTACAAGTTGTAAATAATCTAAACATAAAGAATTCATGAGCACTCTAAAATTAGAGCCCCATTTTCTTGAACATAATTCACACAAAAAATAAAATAAAATAACTATGTCCTATAGTTCAAAGAACCAAAAACTAAATGTCATGATATTTGTATGCAAAGAGTGTGAAAAAAACTGTGCAAGTTGTAAATAATCCACACAAAAAGAATTTGTGAACGCACTAAAATTAGAGCCCCAATTTCTTGAATATAATTTACAAAGAAAATAAATTCAAATACCCATGCATTGTAGTTTAAAGAACCCAAAACTAAAATGCCATGAAATTTGATTGCAAAGAGCACAGAAAAAAAAAGTACAAGTTCTAAATAATCCACACACAAAGAACTTGTGAGCGCACTAAAAATAGAGCCCCATTTTCTTGAATATCACTCACAAGGAAAAAAAAATCAGTTACTCATGCACTGTAGTTTAAAGAACCAAAAACTAAAATGCCATGAAATTACATTGCAAAGAATTTGTGAGCGCACTAAAATTAAAGCTCCATTTTCTTGAATGTAATTCACAAACCAAGACGAATAAATGATTTGTCATGCCCTGTAGTTTAAATGAACCAAAGTCTCAAATGTCTTGAAATTTAATTTCAACGACGGAGCATGAAATAAGCTATGTCCAAGATGTGAATAATCCAAGCATGAAGATTTAAATATAAATTTATAGTTGAAAAAGTCATGCCTATAATTTGGTTAATGGAAGCGATAAAAATTGTGAATTTTTTGTAGGAATTTTTTTCGTACATCTATCATTTCAATTATCATTATTTATTTAATTATAGCTGTTGTTTTGGTTGAATTCTATGCATTGATTATCTTACCTACACCAAGCCATGAATGATTGTAATGTACATGATTGTACATGAAGGATTGTGAATAATGTATATGGTTTCAGTTTGAAATTAAATATGATTGCTTTATATAATGCCTTGAGATGCCACCTGCAAATTGTAGGAAAAAACAAAAATGCATTTGGGCAAGCATTTCAAGATTTATTTGGAAGTGAAATCATAAATAGAGTATTATAATTATTGTATATAAACTTAAGGGGCCACCGCATGCATGTTGAATATTTTTAATAATGGTCAGTAGTAAAATTTCAAAATCATAAATGAAATTGGGAACATTCTTATTTGTTTTCCTTCATAATGACATTCCCTTCATGAAAATATATGCAACTCTAGACCTCTACAAAAATAACCCTATATGTCATCATTGTATGGTTTTAAAGCGTTCATGAGTCCTACTGAATTGTTCATAAAATTTTAAACTTGCATTTTCAAACTTTTTACTACTTTCTATTAAGATGTTGTCCATGACTTCTTTTAATGGATTGCCTTTAAATTCACCAAATGAATGCTTTCATTTTTTATTTGTAATTTGAATTGTTAAATTAGTTGCATGAGCTAAACTCTGAATTTCTAGAAATTGGTACATCATGGATTCTATTGCCAAGTCTATACAAATGATGGATGAGGTGGTAGGGAGAAGTATTTAGTTCTACCAACAAAAATTCTTAACAAGATAATTTGGCACTGCTTTATAAATCAATTACCAAAAATAGTGAGGAAGCAAGAAGTCTTTACTTCCTCCCATAAAAATTAAAATTGGAGAGTCCTGGAATAAACAAAGGATAAAAATACGGAGGATAAAAGAATTAAAACCATGTAAGTTCTTAATGGCTTGATTTAGGGGGCTTTCAATTTCCTTCATGAATTTTTTATTTTTTCATCCATTTTTTCATTTAATTTTCATTGAATTGTGCAATTATGTGTCTTTTGAATAGTAATTTAGGACATATTAAATCTATTCTTTTTCCTAGGAGATAATTAGATAAACAAAGAGAAGTGGTCAGCCTTTGAATGTTGAAAATCCTAAAGTAACATAACCACTATTTTTTTGTATAATTCGCTAAATATTTTGAAGCATCTTAATGTGATGAATATATGTTTCAAAAGTACAATGTTTGTATCAAATGATTAAGTCTGAACTTCTGAAATCAACTCACAGAAGGATAAATGTGCTATATGGCAATTATAGTATTAATAATTAGGTTTCCTAACATCAAGAAAGCAACTTTACAAGTCACGAAGTCCACAAATATTTCTGGAAATATTTGCACTTACATATATGGAGGTTTATGAGTCTTAGTACAATGAATCCTAATCCAAAAGTAATTCAATTTTGTACAATAATTTAAAATATCTATAAAGTGTCAAATGTCAACAAATTATTTTAAGACAACCTAACTTCACTATATTGAATTGTGTACCCATTACGTGTGATTGAACTATTCTAGGTTACAAGTCCACGCTTCTAGATTACAGGTCTACAATTTTGGGTAAAAGTGCATGGCTTTTGAATAAGAGTTCATGGCTTTTAGGTACAAGTGGACGGCTTTTGGGTATAAGTCCACGGCTTAGTATACAAGCCCATGGCTTTAAGGTAATAAATTTACGGCTTTAAGGTAACAAGTCCATGGCTTTAAATTTAGGCGCACAGATTTGGGTACAAGTGCACGGTTTTGCGTTTTGGGGCACAATTTTGGATTCAGGCGCATGGCTTTGGGGTCGTCTCTCTAACGTAGGTGAACCCTAACTCGCGCTGCGCTTGCTTGTCTGTCTGTGCTATGCTTTGGCTCAATTTAGGTTTTAGAGGCGCTTATTTTCATTTTTTTTGGGCACTTGTCTGCAGGTTCTTATAGGGTTTAAGGTTACTACTTCCTGTCTGTACTTTAGTTTAGGATTTAAAGTCGGAGTGGTGAGTTTTCTGGAATTTTCTGGGGCAGCAAGTACTCTCCAGACCGGGAATTGTAACAACATCCAGGGTTTGTTAGGATTGTAAAGATTGCGGTAGTGATTGGGAGGACCTTGGGAGTAACTAGGAGGACCTCGGGGGTAACTGGGAGAACCAAGGTTTTCTTATGTCGTGCCAGTTTTGAGCAGCACAATTCATAATTTTCTCAACAGGTGAACCCTAATTCGCAAGTGCTCATCTGTTTGTGCTTGCTTTTCTGTTTTCTGTTTTGCTGCTCTTGCGCTTCAGTTTAGATATTAGGGTTGCTTGTTTCCATTTTCTTTGGGCACTTGTGGGTAGGTCCTCGTACAATTTAGGATTACTACTTCTGTATGTACTTTGGTGCATTCTCCAGATTGGGAATTTTAGAGATCCAGGGTTTATTTTGGATTGAAAAGATTAATGGAGTGATTGGGAGGACCTAGGGAGTGATTGGGAGGACCAGGGTTTTTTGCTTTCATGAGGTGTTTGAGCGGTAGAATCCTTCTAAACGTAGAATTTTTTTCAGCATAGAATTGAGTAAGATTTGACCGATTTGCTATGCTGGATGTTTTATTGAAGCTGATATCCTTTGGACTGCAGATTTTGACCAAGCTATGACGACGCAACCAGGGTCATCAAATGAGGTAGCTCGTCGGAAGTATACAGTAATCTTGGACTTGAATGGAGTTCTTGCTCACAGGATTTTCACACACTCACAACTCCATGTTCAGTGTCGTTTGGCTGTCAAGGGCTTCCTAGATTGGCTTCATAACACTATAAAAAAACATGTTTTTTAGGATGTTTTCATTATTTTTTGGAACGCATATTTTTGGACATTAAATAAGACAACCCATGTTTTTATGTCAACAATAATGTTCAATAAAATATCAAGATGTTTTATTGAACATCATTGCTGACATAAAAACATGGGTTGTTTTATTTAATGTCCACAAAAATGCGTTTCAAAAAATAGTGAAAACATCCCCTATAACATGGGTTTCTTATAGTGTAAAAAGGCCACTAGTGTATTCTGGAGCAGTGTTACATCCAACAACTTGAACAATTTGTTAGATGTTGTACTTGCCGGTGACTTCTTTTGGTTCTAAAGATGTCACTTGTTCAACTCAAGTAGCATGCATGCAGTTGAGTTAGAGATTCACGAATGTGTAAAAGAAACCAATCTTTTTTAAAGATCTGGCTATAGCAACAAGCATGGCTGGTTTTTCATCTCTAGAAGACGTTCTTCTAGTTGATGATAGTCTAGTTAAAAACCTTCCCAACGATCCCCACAACGCTATATTCCCTCAGTTGTGGTGCGGTGACAGACGTGACAACTACTTGGATCGCCACCTCCGTCCTTGACTTGATGGTCTCTTTAATTCAAATGTAGTTGTTCCGATACATATGAAGAGTAATCCATTGTATGGCAATCAATTCTTGATGGAAGCAATGTCAACTAAAGCCTTGAACATATTGAGGGGGGCCCTATGAAAGCCGAGAGGCATGAGCATGAGATATCACAATTCTTGTTTGGATGCATCGACAGCTTTTTGATTAGTGAGGAACTATCTAGATGTACAATATAGGGTGTTGAGAAGGTGAGGCAGTATCAAATACTTAGCTCTAGTATTTTCATACTTGCGTAAGAGACGATTGTAAATGAACATTTTGTAATTATAAATTTTGAAGTTGCATATAAAGGACACCCTTTGTAAATTGGATGTGTACACTGGTCTGAAGTTATGCAAAGTAGGACTGTGAAATCTCACAGTAGCCTTTAGTGTATCTGACTACCTTTGAATCATACTATCATCAACCCTAACCAATGACCGTGATATCTCACGGTTGCTAATATAAATGTTCTACCAACATTGTCACGTAATACCTTAAATTGTAGTAGAAGACTATCATATCTCTAGGTTGCTTATATTATGGTCCTACCAATTGACCTCGTCATATAATACCTTCATATGTAACCGGGAACTGTGGTATCTCGCGGTTGCATATATAAGTAACCCCTCGACATTGTCACGTAATACCTTTAACTGTAGTATCCTACCATGCTTGTCACATAGTACCGTCAACTCCAACTGAGGACCGTGATATCTCACGGTCGCTTATATAAATGTCCTGCCAACCTTGTCACATAATATCTTTAACTGTAATAGAGGATCGTGATATGCCACAATCCATCATCTATGCATTGACTCTACCCAGTAAATCAACGTCCTTAACTTCTAGCAGATCTTTAGATGATTACATTTCAGAGAGCTATTGCATTGCAATAGTGCTAACCAATTCTTGCAACATGATGTACTGACAACGTCTTACAAGAATGGCCGGATGACTACTTGTCTCAGGAACTTGCTATTTTCATCGACACCTTAGTATATAGGTTTTGTAACACGCGCGCGCGCACCCCCCTCTCCCTTGTCCGTGTGCTGCTTGTTGTATGTAGTGTGACGTGATTAATATTCACTGGGAGAATTCTTGATGGTTGGTTTATGCAGAAGGCATTGCTTGTTGTATTGATCGGTGATCTATGCGTCCTTGGTGGTGTTGCGGATCTCCCTCAAATATCGACATACCGGTTGGCTTTCATAGTCTTCTTCAACATTTTGTGACACATATTTCCTATATTCTATGGTCGTGCATGCATACTTTGACTTTGGCAGAGCTTCTTCGACGTCTTCTTCCACCCGAGATTTTGAATGGATTTCTTTATATTGCCGGTGTTGACAAACCGAACAAGAGCAAACCCTATCCAAATTGTGGTCAATTGCTGAAGCATCTCTTAAATAATCCTCAACAGTGTAGTGTTCTTTGGAATCGAACCACTGTAGTGCTCAAGGTAGATCGCTTGAAGTAGCCTCATGCATGCATATTAGAACCCTCAATATGCCTCAGGGATGATGTAGATTGATGTAGATTGATACTATGTCCAAACAAAATTAGTAGGAGAGCAGTCCTCCAATGACAATATTACTTGGCATGTCTCATATATGAGTCTAACATGCTACTTTGAACGGTGTGGGGGTCTCCAAAATACTAACACCTGAAGATCTCTCGATGAACTCTACCATCACATAGTTCAAATGTTACAACCTTCCTACTTTGAAATAGATGGTGGTCTCCAAAAAATTAACACCATAAGATTTCTTGATGAATTGTAGTATAATATACTTTGAACAGCATGGTGGTCTTTAAAATACTAACATTTGAAGATCTCTTGATGAATTCTACTATGACATAGTTCAAATTGGTCCCCTTAATTTTTTTCCCTCCTACTTTAAAGGACATGGTCCTCTCCAAAATCCTAACACCAGAAGATTTTATAATACATTGTATCATGATACAACACAAATCAGCCCCCCTCAAATGTTTATCTTCCTACTTTAAACAACATGATGGTTTCAAAAATGTTAACACTCCTAGAAGCACAATAAATAGTACCATGACATAGTTCAAATCGGTCCCCTTCAATTGTTTTTCCTCCTATTTTGAAGGACATGGTCCTCTCCAATATTCTAACACCAGAAGATCTCATCAACATTGTATTATGACACAACACAAATCAACCCCCCTCAAGTGTTTACCTTCCTACATCCAAAGATATCCCAATGAATTATACCTTGACAAAGTCCAAATTTCATCCCAAAGTCCAAAATTAGTTAAATATGGCATACTTTATTAGTACATAAATTTGGCTGTTTAAAGAGCTTGCTTACTAGTGACCAAAACAATTTTGAGTGTGAATTGCAAAGGATTTGTAAGATTACAAAAATAGAACTATAAATATACTATTTTTAGCATGTTGCTTCTCTCTATAATATTTGAAAAATTTGCATATGAGAATTTTTGGAGTAACATGAACAACTATAAATTATATCGATATACTAAAATACACTTCCAAATACCTTAAAATCAATTAAAAAGCTATCAAATTCATTACACAATCCACCTTGCAATAGTTAAAATGCCATTTCTTTTTATAACCAAAAATTGCAATAACTACATATGAATAGTCACTTATTAAAATTTTCAATGATGAAAATCATGAGAAAACTTTATTCTTTTTATTAGAATCATTTTCAAAGCAAATGGATAAATATAATTATCAAATCTCAAATCAAGTAAAATTAAGAAGCTTTGCTCAAAGCCAAGAAATCAAATAAAATTGGCAAGCTCTTTTACTCTTTCACTATTATTACATTTATGACTATGAAGGCCTCTCAAAAATCAAATAAAAACTTTTTTCAATGAAACATAGAGGTTACAATTATTAGCCTTCAATACTACACAAAAGATGTAACCTTCATATGGTCTATCTTGCACAAAGCAACCACCATTCACTCTTAGAGAGCCAAAATTACCCTTGACATTTATACCAACTACAACTGCTATACACTAGGTCTTAAAGAAACCCCTATCCCTTGATTCTATATTTGCCCAAAAGC
Organism: Neckera pumila; assembly: GCA_963969595.1. NCBI lineage: Eukaryota > Viridiplantae > Streptophyta > Bryopsida > Hypnales > Neckeraceae > Neckera > Neckera pumila. Next base: position 8,953,343 of record OZ018418.1, read on the forward strand.
ACAGGTGGTTTAAGAGTACACCCAATTGAATCTCCATCACATGCTTGGAGATCAACCAATTTTCTAGCCACACAACAACTTCAACATCATCCTATGTATCTTTGGCTCCACCATTTTATCAACCTATATACCATCTAGACATTATTTAGGGATTCCTCCCTTTGGCTCGTTTGGATCTCTCACAACAACACAATCTTCTCTCAAAGCTAATAGCTTCCAAGCTTTATGCAAAAAAAACTCCTAACCACTCTCTTAGATTCAAACAATGCAACACAACTGAAGGCACAGCTTAACAACCTTCAACATCTACAACAAAATGATATTATTTGGCTAAATTTTAAAGTTCCTACAACTTACAATATTAGTTCATAGGAATAGAACCACCATCATTTGGAATAAAAAGCTCCACCTCCTTTAATGTGTGCCACCCATTTTCACCCAAGGACCCATTCCCAACCTATAGGTGCACATATTTTTGACCAAGCTTAGAATACTTTTTTTTTCCTTTTCAAAGTTGGAACTAATAAATACATGACATATCCCAAATTGTGAGAAAGAAAGTAGGAAATATTGATCAAGGAAACAATTCTTGAATAATCAAGATTAGAAGAGTCTAGACATTGGCCATGAATCTGAGACACTTTTTGTCTCCCAAAATTCTTAGTAATTCCAATTCAGGCAATAAAATTACCAATGTTTTTGAAATTCTATTAGTGTACCTCCGAAAAATATTTGTTTTGCCTTCACTACTCTATATCATGTTGGAATTCTTCATTCAATCACTTCTGGGTGATTCTACCTTATTGTTTTAATTAACTTGTTCGTTACTGTTTTTGCTCATCATCTCTTCATTTGCCAACTTCGGTTTGGCTGTTGTTCTTTTCTGGTTTCTATAATGCAATAGTATGTTCCATTTATTAAAATGGAAAAAAAGAACTACACATAAACATTTTAGAATGGTCAAAGAAATTTCACTGCTCCCGAAAAAACGAGCTGAAGTTTTGGAGCGACTGTATATGACAGCTCCGTTCGGGGTTGATATAGAAAACTCAAGATGTTTGACCAAGCGGGGAGTTGATCTGTCCTTTAGGGTTGCTGCCCAGGTCTGAAAATCCGCTTGGAGCTCGAAGATGGGGTTATAATGTATCTGAAGCAACTGAAATAAGCACAGGCCCTAAACTCAGAAAAGATAAGTGCATACAACAAGAGGCCTTGTAAAAATAGCTGTGTGCAAGATAACTGCCTTCGATCCAACAGGAGATCATTTTCTCCTATACATTTGCGAGGATGCTCCCTCCGTCCTCTGGGGTGGTATATCCAGAAACCCAACCGGTGATACATGAAACACATAAAAGATACCTCACTTGATTGACACACAACATAGAGCAGTTGATGAAGTCATCCCCAAGGACTTGACAGCATTCTGGACTGCATTTGTACATTCAAGAAAGTCAGCATGTGCATATCATTCCACTAGGATGATTTGTCGTCTTCTGCAATGGGAACGCGTACATAGAGCTGGCCATATAGAGTAACCACTGCTGAGGTTTGATGAGCATCAATTCGAGATGGCAAACTTATAACCTGGGGAAAAAAGGCACTATTCAGGGTAGTTGCAATCACGATCTATTGATAACAGGTCCACCATATTAATACAAAGAAAAATGAGAACTCAAAAGACATACATCAGCATTGTTAAATTTCAGAAGATTGGTGATCACGAGACAAATATCACTTTGACAGCGTCACCTCCCGAGAGAAAGTTGATCAAGGAATTTTCCACTGGTTTATTCTGTACACGTGTTGTAGACCTCAATTATACCGACAATAATCCGCAGTATTCAAGTCGTTACCATCCAGAATCAATAATCCACAATCTGTGAATTCTACAAAATCAGGCAATATTACTTGACATGACACACATAAAGAACTGACAAGGCTTGATAGACTTTGTATACATGCAATACTATCATTAAAAGAGTGTTTCGGCAATACTTACTTTTCTGAAAGGAGTCACACCCCAAGGGTTCTCTGGATCCTCAGGCATTCCAGCAATCACTAGTCTGCCTCCAGGCTCACATTGGATGCGCACCTGTGCAGATGAACATTAAAATGTAAAACTACAACACTAGTGAAACATTCATCCCAAATAATAGACTAAAAAGAATAATGTTGAATAGGAACATACACCTATGATTAACACATACAACAGGAATAGCACAAGGAATACTGTTGAATGCACAACTATGATTCCGAAATCAATTTGATATGAACCTAAAATACCTTACGGATTATTGGATTATAGATATTCCTTTTCTACTATATAAACAAATTAATTCGTGAATATCCAATGTTATCTTTGTGCACGACGCAGATATGCTGCAAAATATTCATTATTGATTTGTCCTTCTAGTGCGTGACACTAGTTTTTCAACGTCACTGTTCATTGGGAGTGCAGGTTGAAAAAATTACCATTTTGAGCCAATTTCGGCAAAATTATAGTGACACTAAATTTCGTAGATGGCACTCAATTTTTACCATCACTGATAGGACAAATCCGTGGTGTTCCTGTTTAAAGATAACCTATTCGATTCCTAACGTCACATCCTTCTTGAACTTGCAACGTAGTATCATAAAGACGTAGTATTCCGAAAGACAGAATGAGGGACCCTACAAAATCTGATTGCTCATACAGCATGCCACCAACGATCCCAAAACTGGCTAAATTTCGCTCCGGTTCTACTTAATTTTTTCTGACCTTAGTGTAAATTGAAAAAAAATCTTCCAAAAATGAACATTTGGCTAAAAACTCTAAACCCGTTCTGAGATCACTGCATGCCACTTTGCACCTTAGCTCCGTACAAAAAGAGAACAAAGAAGAAGACCAAAACCAAAGCTTAAGAACGAAACCAGTTATGTATCCCTCACCTCCTCACGTGCTAGCCCGGGAACCAGCGCATAAATTTCAAAACAATCTAGCTGCAAAAGCAATAAAAAAAGAATTAAAACCACTTCAGCTGACTGTTTCCCACTTACTAATATTTAAAGAATGAAAGGAAGACAATGAAGACTAGGTAGAGCAGAAAGATATTGACTAGAAGAATAACCGTCACATATCAACCGAAACATCAATAGATTGACAAAATTTTTTTTGACGCAACTTACATGTTTATGTACATTGATTTTAACCCAATCAGCTTTAGGACCCTCGTCAACAATCGGAGGATCAAAATCACCCATTGGTCCATCCACCTTAGCAATCTTCATAGGACGCCTTCCGGAGTCCTGTTGTTTCATACTTCTCTTACCGGTTACAGCAGAATTACTTGGAAGACTCTCAGTGTATAATCTTGGTCTTCCTCTAGCCTGAACAGCCTTAACTGCTCTCTCGAGGACTGTGCTTGACCCTTTCCTCTTCAGCCCATATCCTCCTGCATCAAGATGCAAATTATCTTCTGTAGGAAGTTCACCACAACTTCTATCTGCAAGTAAAAATTAAAGGAAGAACATAAAAAGAGGTTGATTTCTTCAAATCCTAGAAATAGGACTTAATGTAAACTAGGACTCCGACAGTCTAAAACGAAATATTAGAGATCCAGGATCATACACGAGCTCAGTGGCACAAACTCGAAGATACCAGGAAAGTAAATAATGATAAGCAGGGCACCTTCGATACCTATATTTGTTAGCTTTTTCTCTTTTTTAACATGTTTCCCACCAGAGCCCTTGTCCTGCAAGAATAGTGACTTCCATAAAACATTAAAATGCAATAAAAATTGAAAACATCATATTTACCAAACCTAAGGCTTACTCTCGTTTCTTCAAAATCAGTGCCTAATTTATAATGTGTCATCCAGCAGATAAGGTGTCACTCCGATCAGAGCGATAAAAAATCGCAGCACACGCATATGCAATCCAAAAAACTCAAAAAGAGTATGAAGAGTATAAGCTTAAGTACCAGATATAAGCGTCAGCGTCAGTATAAGCGTCACCCTAGACCTACGGAGAACATAAGACAAGAAGACAACATAGTGGAAACTTCACCCATCAATTTGACAAAGTAGTTACAACCATAATTCTTCCTGAGCAACCCTAATGTTACCTTTGTGATAGGTTCTTTAGAATCCCCAGTCCCCAAGCGCTGAGAGTGCCAGCCCTGCATTGCCCGTGCAGCGGCATCTCTCCGAGCACGACCAGATCCTGACCCTGGTGTTCCGCCCATATTTAGCTACAAAATATCAACACAATTTGTAATATTTAGAGTTCGGACCTGGAACACCAACCCCAAATAACAGAACTTATATTCTCCTTAAGAAGTGTGATACCCTTCAAGTTCTCACTTGAAATGGGAAATCCCATCAGGAAACGTGTACAGAGTGATCATTCAAAAAATACTTTAATTCAAAATACATGAGTAAGACCATGCGGACTAAAAAATACATCAAGTCAAATGTAACCTACTTCAGAGGATGGGGTTGCAGGGGATGCTGTTCGTTGTTGGTTTGCCAGCCCACAACTGGTTGTTTGGACAGCTCGTTGACTACAGTCAGGAGCAGAAACACCAGTCTTAAACCTCTCGTAATCCAGAAGAGCCTGCATAGTCGATTACATACTGAAATCAGATGAAGTGCGATGAACATAAATTCAAAAAGCAGAAGAAGAATGAGAAAATGGATTTAGCAGCAGAAACCAAAACGTCAATTAGAGACAGTGCTCAAAGTACTAAAAAAGAGCTACACTAAAGCCCTAAGATCACAATGAACATACTACAGCTATGTCAACAGGTAAAATACCTTCTCATAGAAACCTCGAAATGACCATGAAATAGTCGTACAGGTCCTGTGGACAATCTTTCAATCAGCAAAGCATCCTACGAACAGAGAAGATATTGCAAAAAAAGTGAACAAGAACAGCTCTAGTCGCAAATGCAAGAAACAATGGAGGTGAAAAGAGTAATTTGAAGAATCTATTAGAGATGTACAGTCAGCAAACAGAAAGCAAAATGAAATTACTAATTAATTCAACGTGACTACTCCGCTCAAGCTTCATGCTAATACTTCAACACCTGAAAGTCAGAATTAAGAGACTCAGGCCATCTCACTTTGGGGGTTTAAACTCTTCACCAACTGTCCTCCAAAGCTTGCTTACCGTAACCTACAAAGGCAAAGGAATGGACAGCTATGTTAGCTGTACATAAACAGCAAAGCAAAGCTCTGTAAACATGATAGGAGTATGAAACGATACATATGTTAAGTACGTCCGCCAGCCATGAATATAAAAAGCGGAATCAAGCAGGATATTCTAAACAAAGGATAGACTGTACCTTCAAATAATGCGTACTTAATTAAAACATTCTTTGGTCTTCAAAATGAAAATTGCATTTAATTTTGAGCATATTAAGATTCTGTAATCTAGGACTGCTAAGTTTACCACCAGATGTAGACCATCAGTCAAACAAATCTAATACCATGAGCTGCACCTAAGCTAACTCTGCTACAGTAAATATGATGACTTCAAATGTATGCTCTAAGGTTCAAATTCCCGAAATCCCAAAATTTAGTAACCAATGAGCAGCATAGAATTCGCAAAAGCACATACATGGTCATAGCCACCATATCTGGACACGACCCTCCAAAGCCTGCAATACCCAAAGATAATTTCTCGTAAAATTCCACATAGAACCAAAATAAAATTGCAGATCTCACTTCCCTTTCCATAGTGGCAATCAAAATACGAAAGGTAGGAAACCTACTTGAAAAAAAAATGTAACTAAAATAACAACGAAAAAGCGGTCACCAGTTCCTCGCAACCTATTAATACAATCTGACTACCGTACAAAAAGACTCTAGATGCTTTTGCTAACCAAAATTATTTATCCATGATACACAACTCACTTTAGTACATTTAACTCCAGCCCGTAGAACTTAGGCGCCTTGTATTCCAGATTTCGCTGCTTAAAGAATCGCTCCAGCTCCTCTACAAATGACGTCTGCTCGTCTGCAGTCCCTTCATCATCTTCGTAATCGTCATCGACTATCACTTTGTTTGCATCCTCAGCCATCTCTTCTCCCATGTCACCAACGTCAAGAGTTTCTCCGTCCATCCTCTTATTCTCTAGTGCTCCTTCAACCCTTCCATAATCCCCTTCAATAACTTCATCAGCCAACTCGTCAGCCATTTTAGCAGTCATTTCATCTGCCATCCTATCGGCCATTTCGTCAGCCATCCTATCAGCCATCCTGTCGGCCATTTCGTCTGCCATCCTAGAAGCCATTTCATCCGCCATTCTGTCTGCCATATCATCGGCCACCACATCAGCCAATTCATCCGCCATCTCATCCGCCATCTTATCAGCAATTTCGTCTGCCATCCGATCAGCGATCTGATCCGCAATTTCGTCTGCAATAGCATCTGCCATTCTATCAGCCACACCATCTGCCAAAGTATTTGCCATTCTATCAGACACTTTATCTACAAGCTTCTCACCCGTGCCCTCTGCGAACATTTTAAAAGTTCGCTCTACAGTTGCCCCGATGGCATAATCAGTTATACTGTTAACAACTTCATTTCCGACCCTCGTAGCACCTGTTATAGATAAGATATTACGATTCGTGGCAAACACTGTTCCGTCCGTCCTAGTTTCTCCGTTTCGAATAAACCCACTATCACGGAGTTGCTGGCCGGCGTCTTCATTCTCAGTCGATGGTGATTCATTAACTGTAGTAAATTCTGATGCAGCATCCCGCCTTTCGTTCTTGAATGGACGAGGGAGAGACTCCTGTTCACCTCCAAAATCTTTATCTGCGGGCATATCATGCAAGATGACATCCTCGGTTTCATCATCCTCGGTTTCAATGTTTCTTACATCAGGACCCACATTCTCAACACCGTCCTTGACTATATCCTGTAAAGGAACACTGTCACCTACGTGAGTGGCCTCAATTTCGAGATTTGCCGAGATAGGTGCGTCCGTGTTATATGCTTCCCCAGTAGATGCTTCAATAGCATGTGTTTCCACAGGAGTAATTATCACAGCAGGCATGTCCACAGGAAGCTTTCCCGGAGTAGATGTCTCCACCCCCAAAATTTCCACAGCAGTAGTTTCCACGGTAGATATTTCCACTGCCGATATCTTCACCGCAGATATTTCCACAGCAGGTAAATCGTTGAGACACTCTGGTTTTAAAATTGCTTCTTCATTGGAGTTATCCTTCATATCCTGAAAATCCCGCCGGGGAAAACCTAGTGAAGCTCTCGAATCATCAGCTCCAACTAAAACGTTCCGTATCTCTGTCGAAAGAGTACCCTCATCGTGGTCCGCTACAGCTTCTCCAGGTAAGGTGTTAGAAATAGGTAAGACCTTCCCGGAAGAACCAACTTCGACCTCTGTTTCTGAATCTATTGACTTGTTGTTTATACCACCCAAAGAAGTGTTCGAGCACGGGGACAGCCTCGACGACACGAAGCCCTCCGGTCTATCTAGCAACGAGATATCTTGAGCTGCTGACATTGTTACTGAGTTTCCATCGCCTACGTCAGTCATCACTCTTCCAACCAATCTGTAGCAACCCGAGACCAACGCAAAATGCTGCCTGTGCCAGATCCAATCCCGGCTCCCTGCCTTTATCACACATAGTCAACATAGTGGTCAAAGAAAGTCTAAATTCAGTTATTAGCTGACAAGATACGCAAAGTTTCGTCCAAGCAGAAGTAAATTCTCCCACCAACCGAATTGCAACATCCGCACTTAATACAGTTCAAAAGCGCAAGCAAACATTCTCAAAAAAATAAGCGATAATTCGGTAGCCATCAAACATTCAATCTCTTAGAGGGCTAAGACCACAACGGATTGGGGAACAAAATGAACTGAATCCAGAAGAGCTACCCTCAGTTTTCAAACCTCCCGCTCTAATGGAAATTTCAAGTGGTCAAAGAGATGAACATAATTTCCACCGCAGCTTAAATGAATACCACAACGATACACGTTCCTTCTCGCAATGCGAACAGCTATGGTCAATAGAGCACACTCCAAACTTGGAATTGACCACCCGCAACAATCTTGGTCTAAATATAATACTGGCAGAGTATGCATGTATGCACTGTGCAATTAACCAGTCGTCGCAGGCTCTAACGATTAGATATTGTTGGAGGATGCACAAATTCAGAATGTGGTGTGTCACACTAAACGGTGATTGAACCTGGTAACCACACCGGACATTACGCCAACGACACAATTGCAAGCTGACCTGTGGACGTCCGAGAAACTGCGCTGTAGATAGAGACGCTGAACCACACTAAAAGCAAGACTTGTAAGAGCATTGTTACTGGTGTTCAGTATCTCAAGCCCTGCTCAGAGAAGACTTCAGTCTAAATCCGGGGCCCTCCAAACTGACTATCTCATACAAATGCAAATACAGACACCCGGTGGAGATGCTCTGAGCAACTTGGAAAAAGATAAACAAATGGAACAGCTGAATAACACCAACAAATGAAGAACCTTCACGTCTGCGAGGACCGACGAGATAAACGGATGACGGAATTGCTCGAAGCTACTTTAAATCACTTCATCCTCTATAATAAACTCCTCAGGTTACAATATCACAGCGACACTTCAGATTAGCACAGATAAGCACAGATAAGCAAAAGACTTGACACCCCTTTACTCTGGTTTCTAGAATGGACAGAAAAACAGAAACAAAAGGAACAACCTCAGCTCCATATTGGATAGAGGAACGGGCGAGGGCACAAACCAATACAACAACCACTATTGAGAGCTCCTCCTACCCAATGCGATGACGTCAGCAATCGGAAGAAAATAACAGGGTGAGTCACCAAGGGCCTCCAGACAAGGTGAATTCACGACAAGTCCCGCAGCATGCCCTTCCCTCGCGCAGCACCTTGAAAACTCAGCATTGACAGAAAGCGCCTAGCAGAGTCCAACCTAGGTATAATCGCTCCTGTAAGAAAACTCCACAACCCGACACCAAGAGGAACTTGACTCCAAAAAGAATCGAACCCACCCCGTGAAACTCGCAGCATGCACCTTAGAGGGCCAAAACAGACCGAAGCAATCCGGCCCCAAAATAGTCCAGAGCCGGAGTATGAAACAGCTGACAACAATAAAACTCCAAAACTCCTCTTCGTCGCTATTAAAACCTTAAAAGCTATCACCAAAATCCCAGATTTTCATCCAGCCACCGCGAGACAAACAAGCTACTGTAAAACAAAAAGGAGACAAAGTAGCCACAAAATAAATACCTGCCTGTTAAGTAGAACCTCCGCTACAAATCGCAGTGGAGAAGGACGGCGTAACAGAAAGAAGTGAGATAGCGAGATAGCAATGGCAGAGGAGGCGAAGACGGAAGGTAAGCTTGGAGTATTATCAATTCGCACTGGTGCAAGAAGACAACGAGTCCAGCTCACCCTGAAAGGACCGGCCTATGACCGCAGGTTTGTGCTTCATTCTAACGTTTATATGTGCTCATTTTTTAGTATTTATGATTGGTATTTCTTATACTTCAGAGATGAAATCACATGTATTCTACAAGTTTGGTAAACTTCAGATTTCTGGGGGAAATTTCCCCCAAGTCGGTTGTATACCTTAAATTACAAGGAATGATCTCCTTGAGTCAGAATTTCAATCTTGATGGAGTAAAAACTACAAATCAATGCCTTCATTTCATTAATTGGGCTAGAATTCAAAGAGATTATTTTCATGGCACAAATTCACATCAAGAATAAGGTCTTAGAAGATATCAATATATATTACATGGTGACCATGGATCAAGCATTTTTTTATATAGAAAAGTCAAAAACACCATGATGAGATAATACTCTACCCATTATTGAAAATTGGATTCCAATATCTTTCACAAAAGAATAGGATGAAAAAATGCATATTTTCATTCTATAAGCTCTCACAAAGTCATCCATGGACAGATAATTGACCACTGTAGCAATATAAGATTAATTTCCTACTTTTTCTTTGTCTTAGATTTAGGGTGGCAATTAATTCTTAGTAAATGAAGCCTAAAATTGTATAGTCAAACTTGAAATCCCTCTATTCTATATTAATTTTGTTGCTATTTATGAATAAAATATCATTTTTTAATTTTTCATAGGTCAAATACATCAGGCTACTAGTTTATGTCATAAAAATTTCAAGTGTGTTTGTGAAAATTTCAAATGAATATGGTTTTTTGAAGAAAAATTAGTAAAGATCATTATAATATAAAAAGCATTTTATATCACTATAAATTTAGAGATGTGATTATAGATCCTAAATTTTAAAATTCAATAAAATGCCTCAAGGGAGGCACTATTGAAAAATGTAGAAATTACGTGCAATAAAATATAAGGTCCCATATATTAATTCTACATAAATTTTGTAAAAATATTATATATAATATTTGATGCTATAGTGGTGAAAACATACTTATAAGTAATTTAGCATAGACAGAAAATAATAAAATTTACTGAGTAGAACATGTAAAAGGTGAAAAAGGATTAGAAAAGAATACTTAGGGTTCAGGGTGTAGGGGGTTTAGGGTAAGGATATAGGATTTGGGCTTCACAATTCATCCAACACAGATAGAAATTATACTTTGCTGTCCAGAATCTTAATGTAAATGACAATAAGAAATGACCTCATTATCACGCCATGGACTCCAAGATTGCGCATGCAATGTCATGATTTTAGTTCATGATTCTGGATTCCTATGTGTGCTCATTGCTGCGGGCAAGGGAAAGACAATCTGCGCTTTTGAAATTTTTAACTGCTTGTTTATTGCAAGTACTGCAATTTGTGGGTGGATTTTGTTTTGGAATTTTTGGGTGGCATTCTTGCGAACATACTTTCGCTAAATTGTCTATTGCTGAATATGCGATTTTAGGGTTAGGATGCTGGCGATGTTGACACGGTTTTTCCTGCAAATTTCTATAAGGATTTCAGGTCGTCTACTTTGCTTAGAAATTGAAGTTTTAATTGATATATAGGCTTAGGGTATGGAGTTCATATGTGCATCTACGTTGAGGGTTGACACTAAAGGCCGTAGAGTGTTGTTCTAAAGGTAGGGTTTCACTACAAAAAAATGATGGAAAAAACGACTGCCAAAATCGACTGAAAAGCAGTTGTTGTAGACACAACGACTACAATACGACTCAGGGTCTTGGAGTCGTTGTGGACAAGTCGTTTAGGACAACGACTTCACTTCTATTATCATCATCCGTTTGGCAGTTGGATGTAGAAATCATAATACAATGGATGATACAAATACATGTCGAAGTTGACGTGGACAAGGAGTGTATTGGGCACACGCCCTGACATCAAGCAATGTGGCATTTGGTCGTTGGCCGATGGCCGCAGTCATTGTGTAGTTGTTTCACAGTCGCAGCCTGAGTTTGTCAGGCTTGTCAGACTTGTCAAAGTTGCCACTTATCAGGCTGACGTAGATTGCCACGTCGGGACATCATTAGTCACTATGGAGTTGTTTCCCAATCTCGCGTTAGTTACCATGTTGACTTCAATGTGAGGTGCATAAAGACACTGGGTGAAGTCATTTTCGAGTCATGCCCAAGTCATTTCATTGCAAATACGCATTTTTTGTTCATTACTAGCAATTGTTCTAAAGTTGTTCTAGTGTTTAGGGACAATTGTCCACTACTTATCAGCCTGTTTGTGCAATTTTGGAAGAGTTGCCATCCAGCGACTGGCAAGTCTTCCAATTGGGCCACCTGTGTACATTTCTGAGACTGTGCATAAAACCTTACCCCTTAGTACCAAGAAGGGACTCCCTCTAAACTAACTTCACACTATGACGATGGAGGCAAGAGGTGCCGTAGGCACGACTAGCCATGGCAAACAAAATAGATTGCCGAACTACAAACAAAATGCTAAACCTCACAATGGCACTGTCTTGTTTAACATACTGTGCAACATTCATTTACATGTGAATTATGAAAAGGAAGTGGGCATGGTATTTCATAAGACATCAGTTCAGTTTCTGATTACTAATGAGATACTCCAGCATACTACATTCGCCATACAGAGCCATACAAATCTAGTATGTCCTACCCTCGGGCTACGCCACACATAGACGACCACCTCATATAGAGAGTTTTATGTACTTTCTACCCATAGTGCACATGTGCCCTTTGCGTCTTTGATGTTGTTCTGATCGTTGTCTTTGTGGGGGTACATAAGCGCGACCCCTTCTTGGAAAACATCCTACACGTCTACCTTCCACCACCCCTTCGGTACGGTCTTGAAGTGGAAGGACGCTTCTCCTGCTGCTTTGCTAATGGTCTCCATTGCCACTTTGTGCTTCACGGTGCGGAGATTAATGAGGAATACCTCCTGCCCAATGTGGAACTGCATGACACAAAGCATTAGCCCGTTGCGCATTCATGCTTAAACATTTTCAGCAATTAGACATGCCATGGACTGCTATACCTTTGTGGCTGCTCTCATCTGGCACTCACAAATGACTGAAAGAGGACTGCAGACTTCAGGTAACTGCCATGCGACTTCCAAACAATTGAGTGGCAACAAATATATTACGGCTGCCCCGATTTCAATGAAGCCAGCAGATGCCCGCATCACGAGGGCACCAATGCTACACCTACCAGCACCCAAATGGCCTCCACAGCCACATACACCATCCCACTACTTGTGTACCCAAACATCTTCAAGACCATAATAAGCATCCTCTAATTTCTAGCAGTTTTATGAAAACTTCACGACATCTTCTACACGTTGATGAAGGGCCTCCTACAAGGCAATAAATGACAGAACAAGCAAGTGGACTTTGCAACAGCAGCCAACCTATGGTGGGACTGAGAGAGATTTTGGTTAAAGGTTGCTCACCACAGGCCATAGATTTGCCTATCACATTCTTAATAGCAAGCATTTCTTCCTCATGTGCATCGGGGACCTACCCATTCACACTATGTTCAAGGAACTTATCACTGGCGTGAATGACTTTACATTTGGAGTACCTTGCATACACACGTGACCTCCAATGGCACTACTACCTCCGTTGGTTGCAGCATAGCTAGCCTGGCCTACAACGCTACTGATTACACGACAACGTGGACCAATTTACAAGCTTCTTAATGGTTCACTCCTTTGGCACAAAACAGAGAGAACACCTATTTCACTTACACGTGACTTTGACACGATACAATAGTTTCCCTACGACTGCAGTTTTAGGCACACTCCAACTTCACTACCCAATGACTTGGAAATGACTACTTACTATGCACAACCTAAAAAGATGACAAAAAAGCCAAGGGGGCGGAAATAGATTACCTTCTTCTCCTGTTTTTTCTCCATTGCCTGCCTTGGCGGATTGTTCCTTGTTTCTCGCTTTTGTGGTTTTGCCTGCACAGACACAGTAGGTACACATTAGGAATGTGAGGGAAATGAAGGTGAGGGTAGCACCAGATTTTCACAACCACGTGCTGTGTGAGCCCCCTCACGTTCCACAATGTCAAGAAATTCATATGGTGATCCAGTTCGACGTTTCTGAATCATTTGCGCCATTGTTTTGTTGACAATGTTAGGGAAACTTAGCCCTGAAGGTGGGTATATCAGAGCATTCCTTTAGCGCCTCCAACAACGGCCAAAGGTAGGACTTGAGATAGTCCTTGTCATCAGCCACTGAGCATAGCCACTTCAAGTAAAAAGGGGTGCTCATTATGACATTGGCATCCGGATTGCATGCAACCCGTGAGGACTTGCTATCTACTATCACGGTGTTCAACACACTGAACCTAGGCCAACTCGCATACACCTTAGACAAGTTTTGCCCCCCCGACTTTACTTTACCGGATTCCTCCTTTTGGACCTCACACTCCTTTCCAGACCAAACAAACAGTAGAATTGCAGGGAGGGGATAGGCAACCCACTTAGCATACTGGGGACAACGTCCTCCATATATGATGCACCCGTGCTGCCCCAAAAAGCTACTGCAAAGTTCACAAAACATCTTGACAAAAAAGATTTGAGGCCTCAATACAACTCAGTGAAAATCAGTTTTGGTGGTTCCACAAATTTGATGGTGCGAGTTTATGATATCGAACAAACTATAGTCCAGCAGGGTGCCATGGACATTAAACACTATTAATTTGGAGTGGATTTTGATTCAGCGTAAGAGAATGTCGGCAATTGACAAGCTTGGACCCACCTCATTTGATGTTTAAGTAGAGACGTCAATGGGGTTTTTTACCTTGCTAAGAGACTTGGGCGCTCTTCACCCCTTCTTCTGCCCAATCTCCAATGCAACGGGTCCGGCCTCTACTACGACTTCCTCAGACGTTGTAGGTGGGACCTCCACTCTAGCTAATTCTGCCACAATTGGGCCCACCGGTGTCTCTACCACCTGCAAGGGTATTGCGATGGGCGGGACTTGTTCAACCTCCTCCATGTTTGAAGCTGGCACTTCCGTTGGTGCACCGTCCTGGGGGGTCTTGCTTGTGCCTGCTGGGTCAGGGGCGTGGCCACCATTTTTTGCCTCAATGGCACGTGCAACATTCTCTTCAATTGGAGGCTCTTGGATTTTGGGGATGGCATCGTGGACTAGAATGGGCGGCGCAAGTAGGTGCTCTAGGGATTCCCGAGGATTGACATGCCACTGTGGCGCTAATTCAAGAGAGGGGCATCCCAGGGTGTCCTTTGCTGACAACTATTTGTCGGAGGAGAGTGTCACTTGCGCCGCAATGGCAGTGACATTGCCGTTGCACGCATGTCTTGCTCCAACCTGCGCCCCACTCTTCTCTGATGCTCCCCCTGCAGGCAGCTCTAAGAGGATATCCAGGGACATTACCTTCCGCCGAGAATTGGGAAGCAAACCAATAGGATCCACCCCAAGCACGCCACCATGGTTTTGGTGTCTAGGTCCGACTGAGTTATGGAAGGGCTGTCCTCGTCAACAGAATTGGACTTCCTCAGAAAAGCCTTAACCATTGAGCAAAGGTTCTCTATCGCAAGCGATTGCACGTTGTTTGTTGCCATAACTTCGTTGAACTAAACTTGCACATCTTGTTTCAAAGCAGCCATCTCTGCCCTCAAAAATGAGTCGCTGGCCACCCCACTCTGTGCAGACGACAAACCACAGAAGATGCACTGATTTACATGTGAATTGGCCAAGCAAATACAGGGTATGACAGGTTATAAGTAGGACTCCAGACCCTTGAACGCGACTTCAGTACAACTTCTAGGGCACTTGGGTGCGACTGAGAGATGACTCCATGGTCTTTGGTCACTGCAACGTGACTGCAAGATGACTCCGCTGATGTTGTCACTGCTTCCTCATATGCGACTATCTTCAACAGTTCTTGGATCAGCACAAACAAGGCAAATTTGCCCCCGTTGCTGTCATCCATGTCAACTTTGAGTGGGAGTCATACAATGACTGCAAGACACAAGTAGCAAAGCAATTAAAGAAGTCAGACCGGACAGACTCCTCTATTGCAATTTCTGGACTTCAAAGTACAACCAAGTGCTCCAAGCTCAGAAGATCAGTTTCAGTGCAATGAACTACCAACAATTTTGACTTCATTTCAAACCAAATCGATCATTACTGAAAGGAGTGTAGGTCGTTTCATTTAATGAAGGAATTCCACTTGGCCATGTGCTTTCTCCGTGAAGACTAGAGTAGGACGGAGTCTTTCTAGGGGTCATACATGTAAATTCTGCTATGAAAAAAATGAAACCAATTGCTGTCCTAACATGGACCAACCTCCTCTTTGAAAAAGTGGCACAGACACAGCCTGGGCCATTCCCACACAGGCACAATAAAGAAGTCAGGGAAAGCATGCAACAAACGTGTACATGAAAGGAAACTTATTGGGGATGAGGTGTGATGCCAGCGCCTGCCGACATGCCCTCCGCCAAGTCGGTGATCCCCGGACTGGTTGACCTCCCCTCTTTCTGCAAGCAACATGGCAATATTGAGGACAATGGAGCCACATTACCTTATCAAAACAAGTGGGTAGGGAGAAGACAAGATAAGACTACAGGACAAACAAATTGGACACAAGCACAAACAAGTAGAATTCTAGAGGATGCTTACCACTTGCGCTTCCATGCCTGCTTTTCCTTTCCGCCCCACAACACTGCAATGCTTCACACTATGGCGTGCGGCAGTCATCTTCTAGCACTTCACTTTTTGAGCATTGGTATCCCAGTAAACAATCAAGTGTTTCCACTGGGCATCGTCAGTTATGTGCATAGGAGTCTCTTTGTGGCCCTGATTGTACCGCATCTTCAAGCGAGATCTCTCGCCTTTTATTGACCTTGTAACTGCACTACGAAACCCAACCATGCTCACCAGATTATCCACATACTCAAACTCGTTATCCAATGCTTCCATTAGTTTAAGCAGCGTGTGAGGCTTGTGTTTTGACCATTCCACCATGCTCATATCTAGGATTTTTGGTGTTAATTTTTTTGATCGCCTCATCCCAGGCATTCTTCCCCTCACACCTGGCATCTACCTCACCATCGTCTTGTACATACACAAAATTGGGCTTGGCGGAAGTTGTGGAGCACTCTTGACTCTCTAGCTTGTACGTAGTGCGCTTCTTCCTTCGCACAGCTTGGTTCGTTACGCCACTTCCCGCGCCACTTGTTGGTCACGCACCCTCGTAAGGTCCTGGCGGATCCGCAGATCAAGGAGCCGGGGCCTAGTTGGGTTGCTACGGCATCCACTGGCTGGTCATCTACGACTAGCCAAGCGGGTAAGGCTCCAGAGGCGCGGTTGGGGGTTGCATTGGAGGATTGACCACTCCTTGCACCGTCGCTGGCAATCTTGCTTGAAGATCCGGTTTGTGCTTCTTCCGCAGGTCCACCAACGGCTCCTCAACCTCTAGGTCATCGTTGCTAGAGTCAAACAATGGTTTTTTGTTCTCTGCAGTGACAACATCAGCGAAGTTAATTCAACTTCTACAAAATGTCACCCTAAACCATCGCGTTTTGACAGAGTTGCACTGATTTTATGGAAACATACAGTATGGCGGCGAAGGTCTACTTTCCAAAAATTGAAGAACCACACAAATGCCCAGAAAGCTGGGTCCACAAAATCCTAATCCTTAAGCAATCATAAGGTATGGCAAATTACCTGTGCCAGCTGCCTCTCCCTCCAATTGTTGTCAAACATGGTTACAAGCAAGTGCTAAATTCATCATACGTGCTGCGATTGCCTCTGAATTGGACTCCATGGCCTCTGAAGATGAGTCAAGCTCACTTGTCATCCCGGCGGCGCCCACAACTTCTTCTTCACGCTGACGAGATGTGCGCTTCTTCCGTCCTTTCTGTCCTTGGAGGCCTCGCTGTCTCGCACTCCTCCGTAGTCCTTCACCCCCTCCTTGCGCGGTTTTAGCCTTCTCCGGCTTCTTTGTTGGCGCTTTCTCTTGATCCTTGCAACGCAGAGTTTGAAGTGGCAGGAGTGAGGACAATTGCAAGGAGAGAAAACCAATGAGAGACAATCGCACAAAGTATTGGCAACGACTCTTACAAGGCAATACAATTGCAGCAAAACAAGAAGGCAAAGCTTAGGCTTCCTATGGACCAAATGGAAAGGGAAGGTGCAAGGTGATCCACGTGGCCGTCAACCCGCCTACACCCGATATATGCTGCACTCGAGTGGTGGCCACACGCAGAAACAATGGAAAACGACTCCGAAGTGACTGATAAGCAGTCGCTTAGGGGAAATGAGGCTTCCAGAGCAACTTTGAAACAACTCCCATGCGACTGCATAAATTGGGACTTGCACTCTTGCACAATTTTAAAATACAAACTATACTATGAACCCTACTGCGGCGCGTGAAGCTAATGAACAAAGGAGCTCAACAATAGACGTTAGGAAGAAAAACAAGCATGCCACAAATTCAAGGATGGGCTGAACTTCTCAAAGGAACGTGCATTAGCACAAGTAAACAATATTTGCAACTTTGGGCCACCGAGTCGTGTGTCCATGCATGGCGATGCAACATGAAAACGGCACGAACTTCTAGACACAAGACAACAATAACTGCAGTAGAAAATAACTCACAATGCTTTCCTTGCAAGAAGGATGGAGTCCAATCTCTTCTTATTCTCTACCACCCGCACGTCTCTGAGCAGCTCGTACTCACCTCGAGGATGTGGTGGGCTTGAGGGTCGAGAGTCCATCTTTTGTTTCTTCCAAGCGGAACGCCGTAAAGGATCTTTGAGGAAAGCAGGCACGGCTCTAGCAACACGTTGCGTGCCTCCGATTCTCATCCGATTTTGCAAGGAGGGTGGTCATGCGTTCATCAAGAACAATGCAACGGAACCTCTCAAGAGCGAAGCAACTGAAAGAAGTAGGACGGTTTGCTGCCTCGATCCAAGGTGCGTTTGGTTGAATGCATTCATTGAAGAGAAGTAGTGGGCATGATTGATTGGCTTAGATTTGGCGAATGGCAATAAATTGGCAAATTGCGGAGTTATTGGGAATTATCGTCAGATTAGACTACTTTGGTTGTGGTGATTTTTCCTTGATTCTGCAATCTGTGTGGTACATGACAATCCAATGATTGAAAGATTGGGACGGTTAGTAGATTTAATGCCATTGAGGCTATCTTCAACAAGTAATTAGGGTTGTTGTCATGCAAGTCCTTGGTGTCTTGTTGTTGGAAAAGACACAAACGTGGTCGGGCGCTCTTGTGACTTCTAAATGACTCCAGCAAATCACTTCTTAGTCACTTCTTAGTCAAATGACTACGTATTCACTCATGACAATTGCAGCGCAGTTGCATAGTGCTGTTTCTGGAGATTGCCATGATGGAACCCTGGGTTTCAAGACTCCTTTGAAATTCTAATGTGAGTTATCCAATAAGACTGTAAAGTGAGCTTTTAATGGAAATTTATGACAGCAACTGAAGTGTAGGTGTTGCACATAATTCACTTCCAGTCTTCCTTACACTTCGCTGAGTAGCCATGGTCATTGCTCTGAAGAAGAAGCTTTAGCCATCACACATTTGTCTGTTCATAACAATTCCCATGAAACAATCACGGTGTTCAGCGCCTACTTCTGTTCAGCAAAGAAATGATTGTGAAATGTGAGAGTGCTCCATCTTCATGTACATTAGCTTGTATTTGAACTTGTTGAAACATGTACCTTTCCATTTTTTTTGGCCCTCTCAACCTCCTGAATTTTGGTTCTTGTATAAGTTGGATAAGTGGTGGGTCTATTAAAGAGGGAGCCCGATGATTCAAATGACTAATTGTTTTTATGTTTCCGAAACAGGAATCTCTTAGAAGGTGAATTCCACGAAGTTCATGTTGCGCATGATAACAATAAAGGTGAATGACAACACCAAGTGGAATTAATCATGTAGCGCCTCCATTTTTTTGGCGGTGA
This sequence comes from Neckera pumila, assembly GCA_963969595.1. Classification (NCBI taxonomy): domain Eukaryota; kingdom Viridiplantae; phylum Streptophyta; class Bryopsida; order Hypnales; family Neckeraceae; genus Neckera; species Neckera pumila. The sequence goes on from OZ018418.1 coordinate 8,972,725, forward strand.
ATTTTCCTATAAAAACCTTCACATGAAATAGTTAGCATTTAATTTCCTTTCTTTGAATTCCCTTTTTTTTTTGGCCCATCTCCCTCCCATAGACTCAATCCTTCCTTGTGCTTTCTCCCCGTATATTTTTTAAAGGAGATTTGAAAATTATTGGGACAATTCAAAGTTTGTGCTCCACATGCCCTAAACCCGAGATTACCCTCCTTTTTTTGGATTTCTATTTTTTTTTGGCCCATCCCCCCTCCCATATACTCAATCCTTCCTTGTGCTTTCTCTCGGTATTTTTTTTAAAGGAGATTAGAAAATTATTGGAACACTTCACCTATTGGAACACTTCACCTATTGGAACACTTCACCTATTGGAACACTTCACTTTTTTATTCGAGGATATTAGTTAATTCTTCGAATATGAAAAAGGGTGTGCTCACCATGCATGGATCCTCCTATATGTCAATTACCCTCCTTTTTTTGACTTCCCTTTTTTTTTGCCTCCCCTTCCCATAGACTCCCGCTAGCTTACTTGTGCTTACCACCGGATTTTTTAAAAGGAAATTAGTTAATTAATAGAACATAGAAATGAGTGAGCTCCCTTGCATAGATCCCTCCATATGTCAATTAACCTCCTTTTTTTGACTTTGTGCCTTTATCCCCCCTCCTCCCATAGACTCTGATATGGAAATGCTTGGCACATAACTTAGCTTTTCAAGGACATTCTTTATTGCAACAGGGCAATTAGCATGCTATGTAGGGATCCTTAGATCCCCTAATTCTAAACCATTTTTCAATTGAGTAACCCCTCTAAAACAGATATGAATTCCTTTCCATTTCAATTCATTAGCTCATTAAGAAGTTAGTATTGTGAACATTTATAAGACGTTTGTTCCCATGCCCTCTAACTTTTCCTACCTTGCCTTGTCCCCTATGTATGAGGCTACATGACAATGCAAAAACCAAGTGCACTGTATATGTTACCTATCGCTCACAAATGAGGTATATCATCACTTATATTGCTCCCAACAATTTTGGGTTTCCAGAAGGGACTCCGATACCTCTGTGCACCGGTGAGTCTCTCTGTATTTGGGACCAAGGGCTATTGAAGACGGTAGAATATGTAGCACTTCATATTCACTAGGAGCCCATCTTTTGCATTTGGTGAAATTCTTCAGGCATAAATTGGATTTTGTCATTGCAAAAGCAAATCCGCCTTAGAGTTGCGCCCTTGTTTTCTAGTTCTGATGGATCATTGTTTCAATATTCATTGGAGCGTGTTTCTTTTGCTCTTCATTCACTCTAAAGCCTACATGAGTTTGTCATCCTCACTTTTTCTAGCATGTTATTTTTAGAAGAGATATGAACTACAAAATTCTCATGAATTGCTACAGAATATTTGTACAATTGTAATTTTCCCTCACACAAATCTAGCATGTCCATGTTGTGAGGTGGGCAAGGTAGGAGTCATGAGGAAGTCACCCCGCAGTGACAGAGTCGTTTAGGACTTGAAAAAGGTGTACAGAAGTCACCTTGAAGTCGTACATTAGAATTTTGTAGTTTGCCACTCAATGTTTTAGCCGAGGACGCTGTTTTCCTTGTGAAGGGGTCATTTTGACATCCGCATTGTATGCTGTGCAGGAGGCAAAGTAGAGGACTTCATCCTTACAAGCTGGATGATCCCTGGTAGGCTTTCGTTGTCTGATAGCCAAAGGCAGCGGCTGCAAGATGACTGGCTGTGGAGTAGAGAATTGACCTAGGCTGCATAGTACAACGTGAAGAGACTACACTGCCCGTGTACAATATGCCGTGGGGGAAAGAGACTACTGATACGGAACGTCAGGCAACACCTCATTTGCAATCGCAGAGACCCTGATTCCCGTATTTGGAGAGGTCCCAGTGACTGAGACTCTTCTAACAAAGAGTGGGAGCAACAATTTTGGAGACCGCACATAGACGGAGCACAAGAAGTAGATGCCACAATTGATACACGTGGAATGATTGACCAAGCACTTGGGCAGATTGAGGCCAATGAAACGTCCGCCAAAAGAATGCATTGCAAAGTCAACAAGGCCTTTGCCACCGCGGACTCCATCCACGAAGAGTCTTTTGAAGTGGGCACAGAAGATGCAGCGGAGGCTACCGAATGTTGGAATGAAACACCTGCTGCGGACACCCCTGCAGAAGGCACGGCAAAGGATGCCAACTTTGATGGCCGCTTGTTGGAAGAGAGCATAGAGGATCTGTATGAGGGATCACGGTCCAACAAGCTAGCCGCAACGTTGTTACTAATGAATCTCTTTACTGTGCATGGGGTGAGCAATCACTATGCCAACAAAGTTTTCAGCATTCTACACCTCCATCTACTACTAGAGAAGAACACATTGCCCAAGACGTATCATGCTGCAAAGACATTGATCACAAAATTGGGTCTCACATACAATAGCATCCATGCGTGTGAGAGAGGATGTGTACTATTTTGGGATGAATATAAGGACGCTGTACAATGTCATAAGTGCAACGGCCGCCGGTACAGAGATGAAGCCCGTCGAGCCTTCCCAGTCAAAGTTCTCTGACACTTTCCCCTCATTCCACGCTTGCAAAGGATTTATAGGAGCCCAATCATTTCAAAGTTGATGTTATGGCATGCTCAGAATTGTAGCAATTGGGAAGGAGGAGACGGCCTTGTTCGGCATCCATGCGACTCAAAGGCGTGGCATCACTTCCAGGAGAACGTGGATCCAACCTTTGACAATGATCCACGTACTGTTCTCGTAGCTCTCGCAGCGGACGGAGTGAATCCTTTCAAGCAAAACAAATAATCTTGGTCGACATGGCCAGTCTTGTTGTTGAACTATAATCTCCCCCCTTGGGTGAGCACAAAGAAGTTTTTTGTTCTTTTGGCACTATTAATTTCCGGAAGGGAATCCGTGACATCTGAAGTGTTCGATGTGTACTTGGAGCTCCTCATTGATGAGTTGTTGGAGTTATGGGAGGGAGTTCTAGCATATAACGTGACGAAGGATGTCGGCTCCAAGTCATTTCAACTGCGTGCCATGCTATTGTGGACTATTCACAACTTTCTCAAATACGTGACAGTAGGTGGCTTCTCACATCAAGGCTACGCAGCATGTCCTTGGTGCAGAGTGGACTTAGGAGCTGAACACTCTGTGGAACTTGGTAAACAAACATATGGTGGGACTTGGTGGTGGTTGCCTGTAGACCATCCATACAGATCGGAGGGAATGAGGGAGCACTTTAATGGCGCCATGGAGAACAGTCCTAGATCATGCACAATTATAGTGGAGGAGCAATTCCAGCACGCCCTAGAGTGCCAGGCTTGGAGGGCGGCTAGCCATAGAGATGGTGAAGCTGGGGATCCATCAAAAGTATTTGGTGTGAAGCATTTAAGTATTTTATTCCGATTGCTGTATTAGAAGGTGAGTTGCTGTGGTCCTCTCCGTGAACAGTGAACGTCACTTGTAGTGGACATGTACAGATTTGTATAGTCGTTTTCAAGTGATCTTTGAGTAGTGGTGAAGTCGCAATAGTCTAATACGACTAATTCATGACGAATCCTGTGGTCAGGCGGTCGACTTAGAGAACTTGTAGGAAATGGGTAGTGCATAAATTTTCTCAGCCCCTGAGTGTCCTGAATACGGCGTCTTCACAGTAGAACTGCTTAGGCTTGGACCTTTGCAGTTCTACAATGAGATCATGAGGGACTGTGTAGGGGCGGCCTATTTCTTGGTTGAAGCTAGTTTGTAATCTCACCCAGCATATTTTTGTGGCATGCCTTGCAGCATCTCCTAATTTGGTACACATTGGATGTCATGCATTGCAAAATGAACCTTACAAAAAACTTCTTGAAGACCATAATAGGCAAGATAGACACAGTGAAGGTTAGAAGAGATTTGCAGAGGCGAAATGTCCAAAAACACCTGTGGTTGACTCCAAACCCACGCAAGCCAGGTAAAATGGTGAAGCCACGATCATCATATGTGATGATACAGGATGAATTCAAGAAGTTTGCAAGCTGCGTGGAGTCCTTGAAGACCCCTAGCAGCTTTTCTTTGGACCTCTAGCGTGCATCAGGAAGGAGAATTTTGGTTGTCTTCAATCACATGATTACTACGTCTTGATGCAACAAGTTTTGCTACTAGCACTTTGCGGGCTGATGGAACCTGGTCCCCGCATGGTTGTAATGAAGATGTGTAGGGTTTTTAGGCACCTTTGCACGAAGGTCTATAAGCCAACAGACTTCATGTCATTGGAAGCTAATGTAGCGGAAAGCATGGCATTTTTGGAGATTGAATTTCCACCATCCTTTTTTGACATTATGACTCATCTTCTTTATCATCTAGTGAAGGAGTTGGATTTGTATGGACCAAGGAGTGCCCATTGGATGTATCTGGTTGAGGGTTACATGAAAGTCTTAAAAAACCACGTGCAAAATATAGCTCGCCCCGAGGCATGTATGGGAGAAGGATATCTGAAAGATGAATGCATCAGCTTTGTAACAGAGTAACTGCAAAGATTTGAGCCAACGCATCGACGTGTATGGGACAAAGGTAAAGAGTATGGGGATGCCGAGGAGGTGTTGCAAGGTGCAGGCAAGCCATATGTGATGAGCGCAAACCTGCGGGACATTGCACACAAGTACGTGCTAATGAATGTTTAAGTAATGACGGATTTATATGAGTAAGTGCCTTTCCTCTACAAATGCAGGCAGTAATTGAAAGATCAGGAAAGCCTACCCTTGTAAACCTGGTTCTTTTGCTTTCTAGTTTGGTCGAAGTTGAGAGTAAGTCATTTCTAAGGAATGCGACTCAATTGGGACTACAAAGAGTGCTGCAGAAGTCGTATGACTGTCCTTTTTGTGGTACCATCGTCAGAAATGACTGAGAATAGAGTCGCTGCCATAGTGGCATGCATTCATGTTCCAGGAAGATCTTTGACAAAATGCCCCCTTATTTTTTTCTTGTAGGAAGTGGCAAGCAGAATCTCGTTAGAATCTATCCACGCCAACATTGGCCTAGTGGATTCAGAGCATTGTTGAGGATTTGGAGCAAGATTTCAGGAGCCCTGAGAAAGTAGACCAATTTCTGTTGAGCAAGAAGCTATCACAGAAAGCGACCCAATACACTCGCATCACTTCATTTGGCAACCACTTCCAAGTAGAAGATGAGACCTCAACTCAATTGGTAAGCTACAACAGCGGTGTGGCTTCTTTGTTTGAGCTACCATTAGACAATGCAGATGATGCATCTGTTTCCTATGTCGATGTCTTGAAGAATATATTGCTATTAGATTATAGGTCGCTGCAGGCACAGATTAGTTTGCTACAATGTGAGTGGGTGAAGCCATACGACAATAGAGGGAATCCTACATACACACGTGACGATGCTGGTTTCCTCGTGGTGAACTTCCGCCATAAACTTCCATCGTTGGCGGAGCCCTTCATTTTCCCTAGCCAAGCCACCCAAGTTTTCTTCTCCGATGTTGTAGACAAACCTGGTTGGAAAGTTGTTTTGCACAAACAAGCCAAGGCAAAGCGTGAAGTCTTGGACACAATGGACACCTTCATTAGCACAAATGTGGAGGTTGCAGGTCTTACAGCTCCACGGCAAATGCCAGTTCCCACCGATGCGGTCAATCTTGTGGGTGCCATAGAATTGTCTACAAAAGACAATTTATTGGCGTAGTCAGGGTATTAGAAATACATTTCAGTCACCTACTAGTACCCTACTAGTCAAACCGTAGTGACACTAAAGTTGCCCTATAATTGTGTGAGGGTGTCTTCAGCACATAGGCTGAAATTGGTACACAAACAGTTTCTGGTTTTCTCCAACATGTGCGGTTATGGAAAGGCATGCCTTCCAGCGCACATTTGTATTCCCATTTATCCTATCGCTGAATTGGTATGGTGATCTTTGTTGACCGCTTGACCACTAGGCAATGTATTTGATTCAAAGGCAATATATTGGATCTCCATTGTTTACCCTTGTGCGTGTGAATGTAGTCTTGCAGTCAAGGTTTTGTAGCTCTTGTCTCCTTCTGAATGCAATTTCATATTTCAAGAAGTCATGGAAGTTCACCAAGATCTGGGGTTTGTTAGACTATTCACAGAGTATAGTCAAAACTTCACAAAAGGTATTGGCCAATAATCGTAAAGTTGTTTTGTAGTCACTCTGTAGTCACTCTAAAGTTACTTGAAGTTTTAATATATAACTCTGGTCCACTCCTCATCAACTGGGTCTCCAGATTCCGACTGCCACATCAGGAAGACGTCAACACTGCGAATGGAAAGTGTCGGATGAAACTACATGGCGGTTAATTCCTCATCTCCTAGTCACGTAGGTGATTCTGAAATAACTCAAACGTTGTAGATAAAGCTGCACTTGTGCAATTAGGGAGTCCTAGTCGTTCTCTAGTCATTGTGGACACCAATTGTTCTTCTCTAGTTGCATATTAACCCTTTTTCTTGTAGTGTTTGTTTCCAATTTGTTACTGCTCATGTCCACTGATGATTTGCAATTTGCAATTTGCCTTGCAGAGGAGATGACTCGGCCGATGTTCAAATGCAACTACAACTTGTTTGCAAACTTGTAGAAGTTGAGCACATTGCTGGACACTATAAGAAAATCGTGTTTTTTCATATGTCCGACCCAAAATGTACCATGTCCAGAGTTGGACACAGGATGTCCAAACGAATATTGAGATGTTCTATGGATGGTTGCAACAAAATTGAAGATCTTCATGGATATTGGTGAAAACAGTAGGAAATTAGAGTCCAAACAAGTTCATACAAGGGAAAACAACAACGCTATTAGCGACATGACTGATGACATATGTATGTTATTGGCTGACTTCTAAAAAGACAATGACTGCCACTTTGGCAGCCGTGGTCCATTTTAACTGCGGGTAAATGAATAAAAATTATTTTTCACTAGAATAAATCATTTGCCCGTGGTTAAAAAAAAGAATTGGGTAGTTGATCAAAAAAAATAATCTGATATGGACTCTAATGTAGAAAGTGACATGGAAATTCAGTGACGTGGCATTCAAATGCTAACGTGACATGCCATGTTAGCAACCAGGACCATCCACAAGACGAATTCCTGATGTCATTTGAGACATCATCAGAGACATCCATATTTTAGTAGGCATTTCATCTAGCAATGACCACTTCATGTTCCTGCGACAGTGACCTCACAGTGCATCAGATCCATTGTACAATTAGCAACACCTTACCGGACAACTTAATGTGCACATATCAAAAGCACAATGTTGTCTGAGATGTCCTCTATGATTGTAAGATGATCTTTTCACCTTTTTGCGCTGACATGATGGTCCAGCACAAAGTGTGGAAGGCATGTGCACCACACATAGAAATAAGTACCTGAAACAGATTTATTTAGTATTAAAGTTCTGCAATGATTTTATAGTGTCAATTTCCTACTGTATGGACGTAGACTTGCACTGGAGGAGATGCTGGGCGATGTTGCAAAGGTCCGGAAACATTGACCAAAGGCCCATTTTTTGAATCTTCACTGTACATTTTAGACATTGGCATTCATATGGCAATGTAGTCTACGAAGCCTATTTTTTGAAGATAGAAAAAAGGATGCTCTAAGAATTCAGGGAGCAACCCTCTCCATTCACAAAAGGTCAAACTTGTCTCATCTAGTGCCAACAACCACTACTTCTGTCACTAAATACCTTCAATGGAGACAGCAGATCATCCTTGAGAACATAGTCCGTGACAACCTATTCTACTGGATAGACGTCATTAGTGACATAACATCATATTCATTAAAATGGGAGATTTCTAGGGAAATGGGAGTTTTAATAAGCACTACAAACTATAAATTGAAGAAATTTTTTAAGAGAATTTATAAATTGAAGAGAATTTGATCTAAAAATTATAATAAGGCAATACAATTTCACACATAGCACGCATGTGGTACCAAAATTCCCAAATATCTTGTAGTGATAATAATATATATAGATATTTAATAAAAATAACCATAGAAGTTATTTTATTGAATCAATGAATGCACAATCACTATGAAATGTGACTTTGTGGAAGCACCAAAATTTACAAATTTTTACATTATTTGTAACAAAGTACAAGTTATTTGGTAACTGAGCTGGAGACATTACCACCAATGCAAGTTGATAGTAAAATCATTTATGCTTTTCTATTCTTCTGAAGAGAACTCTATCCTACACAGTCTACGAGTTTCTCCTATTCTTCTACTTCTACATTGCAGCAAATATTTTTGATCCACAATTGTACCTAGTATATTTTGAGCATCATCCAACATATGATTGTTTCCTACCTACATAATATTAGCTCTATATCACTCACTGAAATTTGAACAAGATTGGTATCTACCCCACCACCAACAACTTATGTCCTATCAGTGTGACCTACTCTTCAACATCTCAAGTGCCTTCAATATCTCAGGTCCTCGACTATATCTGTTATTTGGTGCAATTTTTGGTTGGCAGTCTCCCGCCTTTGCTTTTTCAAGGATTTCTTCTCCTAAGCATCCCATGGACGAGGACCACAGTGAAGTCTAGGTTGCCTATCATGTGTCATGCACTTTGTTCTTAAGTCAAGCCATTTCTTGAATGGAGGCAAAGGAAGCTGCACAAACGCTGATGCAGGAATTTTCTCCATGTACTTGCAAGTATTTCGTGGCACTTCCTTTGACGCATTACCTTTTATGACAATTGGCTCAGATACTTTTACATCCTCCTACATAGACAAATAGAAATCAAACATTTTCATTTCATAGGACAAATGAGCATTAAAATATACTTCAAATCAGGAATTTTGAGTAATACTCACATACCTCAATGGCGACTAGATGGTTGAAATCGTCATTGTACAGTTTTCGTTGTGCCACGGCGTTACCCTCACTACAATCCCGTGGTGAGAGTGATTGGAAACCACATTTGAGTGGCAAAGGAGAGCTAACAAGGTTAAGGCACTTTCCACCATTTGGTGGACATTCCACTACACCGTCATCAACGAGCATCATTGAAAAATCCATTGTTGATTGCCCAGTGGCAACATAATACAAGATGTGCTGTAAGTTGCTTTTTGATAGGGGAAATTTTCCATAGTCTGAGAAGGAATCAATGGTTTTAGCACACTTGCTCCGATAGCCAATTTTGAAAACTGGTGTTTGTGACCAATCAACCTTGGCAACTCAGAAACATACACATATACAACAACAAGGTAATCATTTGATGACCACTATGAATAGTCATATATTTAATGCTGATCGTGTGACATACAATTGATTAAGTCAAAACTAATGACAATGTAAAACCTCTACATCAACTATTAAGGACCCACTTCAGCATTTGGACATGGATGGATGCTATGTTTTCCAACCATCATGATCTCTGTGTGCTGTGCTTTGTCCGAACCTTCTAAGTCTTGCCATTTTTGTCTAGAGTGACTCTCACTCCACTCACTATAAAGTGCATTAGAGATGTCAAGCGCCTCATTAATCTACATGAACTCAGTTTTATCTGAATTTTCTAAATGGCTCAAGCGCCCCATAATATTATTAAACCAAAATACATCCAATGCTTTGCTACATGCAGGCGCCGTATCCAAGGAATAAGATTTTCAACTAAGAGCACGTCTGTTGCTCCATACCCTTCATATGACCACTGGTCAAGCAAAACAACATTTGCGGGATCATTCATAAAGTGCTTTGCCGGACTATCATCCACAATAATAGTATTGTCCTTCGAGAACATAGAGTTTGGCAATTCGTACAACTTGCTCAATGGTTTTATGAACAAGTCTTTCTTTGTTCCCTTCACCTTGTAATTCACTAACTTTGCAGACCTCCCCTTGCACTTGAGAATGTTGCACTATTCTTGTACCAAGACATAAGTTGGCGGTTCTATGCCACTAAACAAGTGATTGGAAATGCATATGGCCGTGGACCTCTTCATGGAGGTCCACACCAAGATGTTTGCAAAGGAGGACAACTTCCAAAGAAAGGTCTTGCAACGGGGACGAAGAGTGACTCTTTTCAAATCAAAGAAGAAGTGTTCTAATTGAAAGGTAGCCTCATCAGATTTGATGTATTGTTTCTCTCTTGCAAGATTTCTCTTATCCTTGAAGTATCTTGCAAGTAATTGAAGTCCAAAATCTTGCAAGTATCGTTTCTAGATTTGAAGTATCTTGCAAGTAACTGAAAGGCAACCTCATCAGATTTGCAAGTATCGTTTCTAGATATATAGCAAAATTTGTAGACAATTAATTGAGTGTACTATCTATAACATTTTGAGTACTGAAGCATGGCGGTGTAAAAACTTTGAGCATATATAAGTTCATAAACCTAAATCTAAGTTCATCACACAAAAGGAAAAGAGCATAGTGGAAAGAATACCCACTGAGTCCCATGCCACATGATTTGGAGAAGATACGACTTTTGTCGCTAGCGTTTCGGACGTAAGAATGTGAATCTTCATGAGTTCATGGTCTGGTATATTGTCTCCACCTAGGCCCACTGATGTTTCCGTAGCATCGGCCAGATCCTTCTCGTGGTCGGTTGATTCAAAACTAGTCACAACTATGTCTATCAAAGAGTCATCATTTGGACGCAATGAGTCATTGCAGACAGCCTCACAAACAAGGACTTGAGCAAAGCCAACAGCATCCAAGGGTAAAAGTGGCATACAAATGGTGCTAGAAACTTGGCCTGTAAGGTTGGCAGTGGACATGAAACAAATGATAAGAAATATATTTATTACATAAATTCTCACAGAGAGGTATATCTACAATATGTTTAGTGCATCACCACTAGCCAAAATATTTGCATGAAAATTAGACGTAACCAAAAGACGCATGCAAATAGAAATTGAACTCGAAACGAGTTGATTGAGAGGCAGAGAGTCACAAGGAACAACCTCGGGAAATATCACTCACAAGGCCCTGTGACTGCTCGACCATCAAATCATCAAGGTCTCGATCATCCCGCAACATACGGTCATAAACAAGAGATGATGTCGACGGCTGTGCAATAGCAACATTTGATGTGGTCTTCAATCTAGAATGGTTTTTTGACCTGGCCTAGACATGCCTCGCATTGGTAGTTGTCCCGTGAGGCTGGCTGTCAATTTGTAACTAAGGAGACTGCGTTGTCGAGTCGTGTGTGAGCATAGGCCGCGCTTGGAAGAAAAACTCTTTCACAAGATCCTTCATCATTTCCTTAGTCTCCACGGCCAATTCTTGACGGGCTCTCTTATTTTCTTCCTACTGCTCCAGACAAAGCCTCTTATTTGCCTCATGATTTTCCCAAAGCAAATCACCTACCCACTACTGGTTTGGACCTGTCTTTGGAGTCGAAGCTGGCTTTCTCTTCTTTTGAGTCTGCCGTCTTCTAGAGACGGGACTCTGACCACGTTGTGCCGAGGTATCGGAGGAACCTTGTATGTTGCTGGTCACTACAAAGCCGGCAGACCCAGCAGCATTTGTTGGGGTCAACTCAAGTACAACTGGCTGCTCGTTCTCCGATGGAACAAGATTTTCGGTCAAATCTACAGCAGTGTCATCTTCAGTGCAAGCCTCACCGTCATTGATAACAATGGGCCTATGCTCTTTGCCTTTCCGAGAGGAGGAAGCTCCTCTTGAGTTCTTCTGCTCAATACACGCTTCATCAATGAAGTATTTTGAGTCCAGAAAATCATCTCTATCCAAGTTCTCGGCTTGCACTACAAGTGACTTGAAGTCATCAAGAAGGGAACTGCTGTCTATGACAAAATGATTTAGGGAATTCATCTGCAGTGATCAACAACATTATGTAATTGCACAATACACAAACTCTGACCCATATCAGTTATAAAGAATCACAAATAGAACGCCTAAATGCAGTAGCTACGTCAAGCTGCATTCAGAAACTACAAAGCACAACACTTTAACTTGGTTTAGGGTTAAAGCACACAATGAAGGGGCATATGACATACCCAGGCTACGCAGACGACTTTCTTGCCAGCAAATACGGAAAGAATATCCTCTTAAGGGGACACAAAAAGGTCAAGCACTTTCAAATAAAACTCCATTCAAAGCTCGGTGGATTGAAACCTATAATTGACCTCAAATGTTTGGCGATGAGTGTTGTGCCTTGCCTTGGGGAGGATTTCAAACGTCCTTGGGATCTTCTTAGTCTTCACGGCCGTGCCGTTCTTTAATAAAAAAAGTAATTGAATGGGATCTTTACCTTGAGCGCTTCTTTCAAGAAGGTCTCCAACACGCTCAAAGGCCATAGGGATGTACTCGGCATAGTGCACAAAATACATCACTCCATATGTCAAAGTGTTGATGTAATTTCGGAGGTCCAATTCAACTTCTTTCTTTCCACAGATCCATAACCAGACTTTTGGATTGGTTACCTCGGAATCGACGGCTTTGCCAAGGACTTCCATGAAGGTGAAGGAGTATTGCTCACTTGTCTTCTTCTTGTTAAGCACACCCGGGACATGCCTGAAGTCTACGATGGGCATTTTCAATCTAGACTTTCTGGACTCGTTCCACACATTTGGGCCCCAGTTTCCTAGTTCGTCATCGCTCGTCTCATAAGGCCAAAAATGAGCTCTAGCAATGGGCTTCAAAAACCTTCTTTTAGTCTCCAAGAAAACTGTGAAGAACTCTTTCACTACAAGAGACAACTCTTCAAGGCTTTTGTTCTTGTTTGATGGCATTTTTGAGAGTGAGAAGAAACCCTCACCAAGGGCAATTAGAAGTGTGTTCTTTGTTGCCTTTGTGACATTGTAGTCCAACTTGAACTTCTTCCACATGGTCCTCTTCATGTTTCCATTGTTGTCAAACAAGCACAGACTGGGCTTCAAGAAGTGTAGTTGCCTTCTTACAACTTGCTTCCGCTTGCACCTCTCAAGCCAGTCCTTTGCAACATAGCAGTTTGGAAGTACAGCTTTCACCAACTTCATGGTAACTTTCGGATGCCCGTATGTTCTATTAGGCCTCTTGGATAGAAGATGCAAGGCCAGCCTCATCAGATCCACTTCTAAGCAATTCCCGATTCACTTGAAAAACTCTCGGGCGATGACTCCATCTTTCTCCGAATCCCAACCCTTTATGTTCTTGAATCGCATCAGCAAATCGGGATCAATGAGCTCTCCTTGAGATTGGCTGAAAATGAGTTGATTCCATAGATCGTAGACGTTTTGACTCATAGTGATTATCTTGATCTCATTGTGGATGTCGATGTCCTTTTCTTTCTTCTGACTTAGAGCTCCTTGATTCTTTTTAATGTCAATCATAGCAAATCGTAGCTTTATTGCATCTTTGAAATCCTGCAGAACCAACAAGTAGGAAACTATTCAGCTTACGGATTGGAAATCGATGACAAAAGGTAACAACCGGATACACATTCTCATTCAACTCCGACACTAACTGTGCCTTGAAACAATTGAAGATAGCAAACACAATGAATGCATGTAGTGAACGTCGGGAATAGGGAATGATTATTAGTACCGTAAAGAGTTTTTGGTTCTGTACATCCTTCAGCCTCCGCTTTCCTTGAGGAAGAGTCTTCCCTAGCTCAATGGGTTCCTTTGGGGGCATTGGCAATCCCATTTTGGTCCAAACAAATCTAGAACCAATAATGTTGGTAGACTAGGTAGGCATGAAGTTAGCAAAGTGATTCACTCTATTATAATATGCTAATATCCTCCGAACTATTTGTGGGAGTCAAGAAAGTAGAATTAGTCTTATCAGTGGGAAATATAGAGGAAGTAATTAATAAAGGTATTTTTTTTTTGTTTATCTAAGGGTAAGCTGAGAACCTTAACACAATTAACCTTCCTTAGTAATAGAATAATATTAGTTAGATAATTAAGTTAACCGGTGGTTAAAGTTTCCTATACTTGGTCAGAACCGGAACCGGATTAGGATTCGGAATCGTCCCCATAAACTGGGACCAGGTACCAGAAAATTCCAGAGAAGTAACAAAACACCTACCGGGAACTAGGCTAGCGGATGTAGGATCCAACGGCCATACCAAGAATTAGGGCTAACCGTTTAATGGTCAAATTTATCCGCATGCAGGAAGATAACAGATACCCTAATCCGTCAGCTGCCTATTTTAGGGAAGTCTTAGGGTTAGGAACTCCCATTGTCACTTGTGCGTTTGAGTTTGGCTGGTGTCTGAGCAAGTTGTAGAGCCTTTTTCAATTGAGGGTGTCTGAGGAGGATAGACAAGTTTCCATTTCCAAAGAGGAAGAGCGGAAGAGGATCCTTACCCAGCAGGAAATTGCTTGAGATCCTTTGAGAGGAAAGCATTGTATGAGTGGATTGATTAGGAACTTGAGCGATGGTGAAGGCTAAGGGAAGCGGGTCAAAGTCTCTCAAATTCAAGGTGATACATCCGGTAATCCCAAAGGATGCAATGGAGCGGAAACATTTGGAAGAGGATCTGGGGCAGATTGGTGTTGTTGCTTTCCTAAAGAAACCATGGAGCCTGAAGGACGAGGACATGGTGAGGGAGCTCTTGAAGCCGTAGTCAAATGAATGGGTGAAGACCGCGCTCGCTTAGCCCAAGAAGAGGACGATAGAAATGTGGAAGAAGGTGTATGACTTTCTGGATGCTGGAGAGGGGCTAGCTTCACGGACAGCCAGAATTGCGGAAGGTAAATTCAAGAACCCCCCTCATCCTAAAGATGGCTATGCAGTAGCGGATTGTAAGTCACCAAGGGAAAGGAGAGTCTTAGTGTTTATGGTTCCCATCCTGTATAGGAACGTCCAAATCAGATCACAGTCACTTGGGCCCACACAATCTTTGGAGCTCTGAGTTGTATTAGGAAAGTACTCTGGGCAGAAGTAGTGAAAGAGCTAGTCTAGAAAATGGTTGATGCTTTAGGCAGTATGAAACCAACCTCAATAGGGCCATTCCTGTTCCATTTGTATGAGTACCTAGAGGTGCTGAGGAAGAAGGAGGAAGTCACCCTGAAGGTGGCTTTCGTGATGTACAAGTTCAATATCATTGCTCTCTTGAAGATAGAGAGTGAGGAAAAGATGAAAGGAACGGATGAGGAATCCGGAAGAGGGTCATTGAAGGGGAGAGGATCTTTAGATAGGATACCGGCCTTAGAGAAGAAGAAAGGGTCTTAGAGTGAGAATGAAACTTCCACAGAACCGGAAGAAGAGACAGAAAATCCTCTAGGGAAGATTATTGAGAGTCTGGAGAAGACAAGGGAGGATTGGGATGTTGAGAGGAAAGCAGGGAGGAAAGTTTGCCAACTGCTTGGGGGAATTGCAATATCCGACCTTGTAGATTTGGTAGAGGAACTGATTGGGCAAAAGGATCTCAATCAGCAGAGAGAGGAATTTAAGAAACTGGCCGATGAGAATGAATCCAATCGCAAGAAGTTAGAGGAAAGTGAAGTCAGAAATAAAGCAGAGTGAAAGAATTCCGCTGAGTTCAAAGAGACCCTAAAGAAGATCAGGAAGTTTATTTAGAATTTTGGGGATGTTTTCAACAAAGTTAAGTGTTTTGACGAGGAAATCCAGAAATCTAGAGATGAGGCTGCGGTTAAGGCTATTCTAGTCTGTGCCGAGTATGCGGATAGTGTGGACCGGATATTTGACAGTATCCGGGGAATTTTACAACAAGCGGGTGTACTTCCAGACACTCCAGCAAAGTCAAGGAAGAACGCAAAAGAGAAGATACCTGCAAAATAGAAGTTAGAAGGAGGTGAGGGTTTGACACCAGGGTCCGGATCCAAGAGCACCATCAAGAAGAAATAGGAGGAGTTCCGGACTCCGCAAGGTAAAGGTGCCAAACCTTCTCCAATGAAGACCAGCAAGGTGAAGTCGAAGTCCACCATCAAACAAGCAAGGGAGGTGCCATCCGAGATTTATCATTCACGGGAGGACAAGTCACCTAGTCAGTCAGTGAAGGAGGATAGCAGATTCGGAACCGGATCCAACAAAGAACCTGACTTGGAAGTGGAAGAGGAGGAAGAAGAAGAATCTGACATGGCAATTGTTCCTCCACCAGACAAGAAAGGAAAGGATGCGGCTAAGGGTAAGGTGGCAACTAAACCCCCAGTCAATAGGAAGCAGCCATTGAAGAAGGGGACTTCAAAATCTGAGGAACCTTCTCCAAAGAAGGCTAAAAATTAGAAGTAGATAGGAAGTTTACTTAGGATAAGCCTTGGAATAGTGAGGGGAATTTACAGTAAAGTAAAATATAGTTTAATAAGTTTTTTGATTAGGAGTTAGAAGTTACTTGGGGGTTGCTTTTCAGTTGCATGCACTTGGACTAGCAGTCTTCCGGATTTTTAGGATCTAAGATCCACATTTTGCGGATTGGCTAGGTTGGTAGGAAGTTAATTTAGAAGGATAAGGAATGACGCGTGTCATTTCCTGGTCCTTTATTTTGAATTGCTGGGGACCTTTAGGGTTTCCCTTGGGTTGGTATATAGAGGTTGGGAGTTAGTTCCAACTCCGGGAGTTTTCATATTCTTGTTTCCTATTCAATTTCTGCAAAGAAAGCTTGGATTTACACTCCACAAATATTGGTCTGAAAAGTCTTGGTCTTGTGTTGAGGGATTAAGCGATGTTTTGATCATTGCTGGTTCAAAAAATTTGATAGTGAGGATTTGAGGAGAAGAGTTGTCCCTGGATTTGGTCTGGATCCGCGTCCGAGAGTATTGAGGACGAGTTCTCTGAAACTCTCTATAGTAGGAGGAAATTCCATCGGCTGATGTTCCTTGGAAGTCTTCTGAGTGAGATAGCCATTCCTAGGTTAGGTGAGTCCTTGAGTTGAAGGGCAAACGCTAGCTGACGTCTGAGAGGTCTTGTTGTAACTGGAAGAGAGGAACTGGAAGGTTGGAGGAATCTCCTAGTTAGCGGGGTACCACATACTCCTCTTTGGATTGCATCCGTGTTGGTCTGTCATTGTAGTAACGTGGAGATTGTAAGGGTTTCTTGAGTGACCTGCTGGCGCGGATTAGTTTCCGGGTTAGTTGTGAGGAAGAACTTGCATCCCATTCTTTTCTGTCTTTTTGTTGTTTTCCTTTTAGTGAAGTCTTCACTCACTTTAATCATCTGGAGGGTAGGATTTACGCGTCCTTCCTAAATCTAAGAGCAGACCCCTCCGTATACAAGGTTAAACTTCTATTTCTGTTACTAAGTTTACAGAGTACGGATCCGAATTTGGAAGAAGAACAAGATTATGACACTCCTTCCGATTCCACATCCGCACTACTGGGTGATAAGTTGTTGATCTGGATAGGAAGAGGCACAAGATAATGACACTCTTCCATGTCTGGTGAAGTGGTATGAGATTGCATGAGTTGATTGAGAGAATATTTTAAAAGGGTTGGAATGTAAGAGGCAATTTCCGGGTTTCAGTTCCGGATTCCTGTTGTCTTGGGTTTGGGTTTCCTGATCCTAATCCGAATATATTGAGGAAACTACAATAAAATCCTTTGGGAACAATACATGGGTCATCTTGGGCGTTTTGTCAATAAAAACACCTAAAGGTAGGATTTGTGCTTCCTTGTGCTACGACACTATTCTATCGTCTTTATTCCAAACAACAAAGCCCTCCCATGTCTGGAACTTTTCCGCCTTTGACTTCGGGATTTCTTTCATCTTCAGCAAGCGCTTCAATGCTTCAACACAATGTTGTCCATTAACCATCCAAAATTTTCCAGTCTGCACGTCTTCAAATGTCACTGGTTTCTTGGTCTGGTCCTGTGGCATCACGCACAACATCATCCTTTTGTTTAGATCGGGCATATTAAATAGAAAGTTTAGACAATTATTCACCCCTCCCTCCTCAAGACTTAAACCATGAATTGTTATTGTTAAAAAAAATGGGAATGTAAAGTGTCCTCATCTCTAATTTCCATTTTATATGAAAAGGGTCCATGATCATTGAAATACACACTAGTATAAATCATGAATTGGTGTTGTTAAAAAAATGGGAATGCGAAGTGTCTTTGGCTCCAATTTCCATTGTATATGACAATGGCCTATGATCCCTAAAATTACATCCTAGAATAAATCATGAGTAAGTGTTGTTCAAAAAAATGGGAATGTGAAGTGTCCTTGGCTCCAATTTCCATTTTATATGAAAATGGCCCATGATCCCTAAAATTATACACTAATTGAGAACATCAAGTAGTAAAGAAAAAAGATTTGAATAAGTGT
This sequence comes from Neckera pumila, assembly GCA_963969595.1. NCBI lineage: Eukaryota > Viridiplantae > Streptophyta > Bryopsida > Hypnales > Neckeraceae > Neckera > Neckera pumila. Next base: position 8,990,930 of record OZ018418.1, read on the forward strand.
TTCACTAACTATTCCCCTTTAGTGGTGTGACTAAAACAAAGTTCATACTTGCCCAACTATTTGATATGGGCTTTTTTGCAAAATGGAAAATTGAGAGTGGTTCTACAAAAATATTTAGAAGTGGATAAGATTGAGTCATGATTCCATTTTGTTTAATACAGTATTGAACTCCATCACTTTGTAACTAGTTCATTCCCTCCCCATTCTTTTTAATGGAAATGAATCCCAACATCACTTTATAATTGGTTCACTCCCTCCCCATTTTTTTTTATTAGAAATGAATTCCAACATCACTTTGTAATTGGTTCATTCCCTCCCCATTTTTTTTAATTAGAAATGAATCCCAGCATCACTTTGTAATTGGCTTGTTCCCTCCCCATTTTTTTTATTCGAAATGAATCCTAGCATCACTTTGAAATTGGTTCATTCCCTTGCCATTTCTTTTTATTACAAATGATTTCCAACTCTAAAATAATAAAATTGGACTCTATGACTTTGTAATTGGTTCATTTCCTTCCCGATTCTTTTTTATTACATATGAATCCCAACTCTAAGATAATAAAATTGGAATTCCAACATCACTTTGTAATTGGTTCATTTCCCTCCCTATTTTTTTTATATTAGAAATGAATCCCAGCATCACATTGTAATTGGTTCATTCCCTCCCCATTTTCTTTATTAGAAATTTATTCTAGCATCACTTTGTAATTGGTTCATTTCCCTCTCCATTCTTTTTAATAGAAAGAAATCCCAACATCACTTTGTAATTGGTTCATTCCCTCGCCATTTTTTTTTATTACAAATGATTTCCAACTCTAAAATAATAAAATTGGACTCCATGACTTTGTACTTGGTTCATTTCCCTCCCCATTTTTTTAACAGAAATAAATCTCCAACATCACTTTGTAATTGGTTCATTCCCTCCCCATTTTTTTATTAGAAATGAATCCTAATATCACTTTGTAATTGGTTCATTCCCTCACCATTTTAATTAGAAATGAATCCCAACTCAAAGATAATAAAATTAGAGTCCATCACTTATTAATTGGTGCCACTCCCTCTCCATTTGCTTTTTGTCAAAAGTAATCCAAACTCAATAAAAAAAAATTGGATTGCATAGCTTTGTAATTGTTTCCACTGCCTATCCATTTTTTTTTATCACAAGTGAATCCCAGTTCAATGATAAGAAATTGGACTCCATTACTTTGTATTTGGTGCTTCCCCCCCTTTTCAAAAAAAATCACAAGTGAATCCAAAGTCAATGATTGATAGAAAAGTAAACTCCATCACTTTGTATTTGCTGCCTCTCCCCCTTGTTTTTTTAAATCACAAGTAAAGCCGAATTCAATGGTTGATAGAAAAGTAGACTCCATCACTTCGTATTTGGTGCCTCTTCCCACCTTTTTAGAAAAAAAATTACAAGTGAATCCTCACTCAATGGTTGATAGAAAAGCAGACTCCATCAATTTGTATTTGGTGCCTCCCCCCCACTTTTTGTAAAAATAAATTACAATTGAATCCAAAATCAATGATTCATAGAATAGTAGACTCCATCACTTTGTAAGTATTATCCACTCTTTCTCCATTTACTTATCACATGTGAATCCCAATGCAATAATACAAAACATTAGGAGCGTATGGAATTTCTATTATCATTTTCTTAGAAAACACGAAACTAGAAGGGAAATATTAATTATTGTTGAACTTTGAATAAATTAAATTACAAGAGTTTTCAGAAGTATTGGTGGAAGTTTGACCTCAGTCCTACATTCTATACCTTCAATTGTAACCCTTATACCTTGAACCTGGATCTTGTCCCTCAAGTCTTGACCTTAATTAGTTAACATTGGATATTGTCACTCTTCTAATAGTTTATTAGAATATGGCTCCTTTCATTGTTTGTTAAAAGATTGGTATATTATTTATATCGTACTTATAGTACTACAGAAATTATTATTTTTGCAAATCACATTAAAAAGTCACTTCTGAAAATGGTACAATGCATTTTCAAAATGTGTGAACAATAAGTCCGCCTTCTGAGCAGCAAATCTGTTTTTTCATAACCCGTGAACGGTAAGTGAACGATTCATAACCCATGAAGTGTCCACCTAAAAGATGACAGGCACTTCTAAAAATCGTCGTCTGCAAGCCCACCGCCTTAACTTAGCCGCCCTAAGTTAAGCCTGTAGCACCTGCATTCCATAAAGATGACTGACGTGTAGCTCAAGAACTGACAAGAATCTGATTTTTATTCTGCACTTGATTGATATAGAAGATTCAAAGTATGACGCATTAAATTTTAATGTCTATAGAAGCCTCCACAAATCCACGTACCGAGTATTATTGTACTTTTGTCAGGACCTTTTGAAAATGCCGCTCCATCTTCCTCTGGAAGTGTCCGGCACATTCCCTTCGCTTGTTCTCACTCCAGTCCTTGTCCTTTGTTTGGTGTTCACTTCCGCTTGCTGTATTGTAGCATTGCCCTCTTCAGCTTCTTCAATTCCGCCATTTTGGTTGTTTCTGTGCCTCTCTTCGGCGCAATCGAGCCCCCCTTGCACCTCAAACATCGTGTGTTGGTACAGAATACAACTCTCTTTAGTACAATTGAGGCCCCTCCGCTTGCATACACACTGCATATTGGTGCGTTCAAGTGGCTCTCTTCAGTGGTGTCAAGGCTCCTTCGGTTGCGTCTTGGTACAAATTACGGCTGCGTATTGACTTTAGGAGATTGCAGGTCTCCCATTCCATGGTATGCAAGTGTTCATCTCAAGCGGATTCATGAGGTGTTCCTGTCCATCTAGCGGTATTTGAACTGCAAGTAGCTGTGATAGAGTTAGTGACTGTCAATGCTCTTCAATGTTAGATTTTTGTGTGCTGTTGAAGTGGGTAATTGATGTTGATTCTTCTTGAGGATTGTGTTTCTCTTGAATCTCTGGAAACTGTCATGCAATCTCTGAATTCTGAGGAAAGCAGACGAATTTGAGATTTGATACATCTTTGCTCTCATGTAAAAACATCGTTAAAACTATCGTAAATTCCTGAATTTCTAGAATTTGTCACTTAGTACTTAGGCGATGACATTACCAGAGCTTTAACATGTTAAAATATGCAGCACCTCTGGCTCCACTTGCAGCATACAATATCAATCACTTCCCTGGCTTAGGAGCTCCAAATAGAAAGAACTTTTTGGAGTTGCAGACAGTAGGGTTCAGGGCAGTTTCGTTCAATTTGACCTGGTGATGTAGAACAATCGTGATTGAGAGTGAGAATTCAGAATTCGGCACTCAATTAGAAGGGCGATGAGTAACCAAACCAGACCTATAGAAACCAACATGAACTGAGTTGACTGATATTGTAGACTGAATCCAGGAACTGTTATTGATTGACGATCTTTGAAATTCTTGGAGGTTCTATATTTAGTTCTCGGAGTTCTGAGAACTGAAGAAGAATCTCAGTGGACTGAGATTATAAATAGACAAATAGGTTCTGATTAATGACTTGAACAAGAATCTCACAAAAGTCCACTGGGTGAGATTGTTGTTCGATTTTCGAAGGTTCTATATTTGAGGTTCTATGTTTAGTTCTCAAACTTCTCAAAGGTAAATATGTTCAATTCTCTGAGGTCAATATGATCTCCTTATTGATTGAAATTCTTAAGTACTTTGACTAATGACGGATCAACAAGCCATCTCGATTCGAGATGAGTTCTAGACTACTATAAATCCAGACTACTGAAGTTCAGACTGCTTAAATCCAAACTACTGTTCAATTCTAGGAGGTTGATATGATCTCACGGCTAATCAAAAATTCTCAGGTTCTTTGACTTACGGTTGATCAGAAATTCATCTCAAATGGAGATGAATTCCAGACAAATATAAATCCAGACTGCTTAATTCCAGACTGTTGTTTAGTTCTCGGAGGTCGATATGATCTCATTATTGATCAAAATTCTCAGGTACTTTGACTAACATCTAATCAGCAATTCATCTCGAATGGAGATGAATTCTAGACTACTACAAATCCAGACTATTGAATATCTGGACTACTAAATATTATCGGAATCACCAAAGTAGCAGTTTATCTCGGTTTGAGATGAACCAAAGATGATCGATAACAAATGTGATTACCGGTGAGCTTGACTTCATGAGAATGTGTACTCACCTTGACTCAAGATGAACTCCTTATGTATTATGACTGCTACGATTTTTAATGAATGTTTGTAACCTCTGTCCAGATACCATGGACTTGGGACAGCCACTGGAGGTTGACACCTCCAACAAAGGAGAGATTGAAAATACTCCCCAAGAGGATGTTGGCATTTCAATCTGCGAAGGAATCCCGTGATGTTTATAGAGCACAAAGGTTGTCGTCCTCATGAGTGCTATTGGTCTACCAATGGCGGATGGAATTTGTCATAGCGTGAGGTCCGACCTTGTTCTAGGTTGCGATGGACTGTTAGGGGATTCTTTAGTTGCTGTCCAAATTTCAAAGTCCCTTGACTTTGCAGTCATTCTAGAAGATTGGAAATACTCTCTTTGAGCATGGCCCATTGATCGAGTGTTCTTGAGAGGGACTAGTCTTTGAGATCATGAGGTTTGACATGGCTTCAACTGCCATGCAGTTTTTTGGTTACAGGCATCATCTTTGAATGCAAAGCCGTATGAAACATCTGTTAAAGTTTCTCCTCCTGAAACCTGTGTGAAGTCCAAAGAACTTTTGGCAGATGAGTCGATTAATTCTGTTTTGAGCAAGACGTGTTGCTCTTACAATTGCGTGCAACCATTTCCAAGAGACAAGATTCGGGCCTTCCGTGAACGTATGTACCGCAATTCATCATTTGAATTTCGGTACCACATGAAATTGGATGTGCATCAATAAGTCCGTTGGAACACTCAGGGGAAGAGGGTGCTCACTCTTGAAGGGATTGACGTCTACATGGCGGCATGGCATCATATCTCTGGTGTATTGGAAACCACCTTCCATCACTTTCAAGGGTATGCTGCAGCTGGTCAACAAGCTCAAGCACACGGGAACTTGGGCATGCACAAGATTCGAAAGCATACATCACAAGCTACGGCTACATTGAAATGTGTACTTAAGAAGTTGGCAGATCATATGCTACATCGCACATGCAGTCTTCCTTCTGGAGAGAAAAAGGTGTCTATGCTTTTGCCGGCTACCTTTAAATGGAAGGAGACAATTTCCAAGGTCAATGCAGCAAATGCATTTTTTGGGTTGAAAGAAGTCTCAGCTTCCAGTATTAGCAAGATCAGGAAATTGAACTTTCTTGAGTATACAGCTAAGAAACCAGGAGACAATTTTGCGCGTTGCTCTAAGTGTGACAAATATACCAATTTGAAGAAGACTGCATGTGCAGGCCTAAAACGCAAATGGACCCATTGTTTGGAGAAGCATTTGGCTCAAGCTCAAGCTCATTGAGATCAGTATTACGCAAATTGCTACAGGTCAAGTGCCTACCCTCACGAGTGCTTGACAATCATGCATGACAGAATAGATCATGCTAAAACTGCATCTCCTGTCTTCTCACACAAGAGTAAGCAACTTGATGGACTCATGAAGCTCCCGATCTTAGTGACAGGTATGATAGCTCATGGGCATGGAGATGTGCATTACGCTCATTACGGGCTTGATATTTTCCTACACTTTTCAAACTATACGGTTGGTTTGCTAGCAAAGCTTCTGCGGGACATAGAACTACCCCCCAAGTATTCCTCTTGGGATTTATTCGTTTGACCAGGCTCTGCTCCCCTCTTTAGCGCAATACTGCAAGGATCAGACATATGTAAATCATTGTTGCATCCCGCACCCAAAGTTCTAATTCTGGCAAAGCCTCTTCTTCCAATTCTAAATGTTTAGATGGATAACGCAACTGGCGATAACAAGAATAGATATGTATTCGCATTCTGGTCCCTTCTAGTGGCTAAAAGAATTTTCTGTGAGGTTTATGTCAATTTCATGTTGGTCGGTCACACACATGATGACATTGATGCTTTGTTTGGGAGATGGAGTATGCAATTGAAGAAAGATAACTTCCTCACCATCCCATCTCTCATGAAGTCCTTTATGAATGTAGATTCAGTACCTACAATTCCTCACCTCATTGAAGAGGGCCCTGATTTCAAAGCCTTCATAGAAGGTTTGCTTCTGGAAGAGGACAAGGCACTTGTTGGCCATACAAAGGCCCAACAATTCAAGTTCTATTTGAATTCCGAGGATATTCCAGTCATGAAGTACAAACATTACTGCATGGATAATGATTGGCTCCTAGAGGAAGGTGGGGGGATCAAATTATGGCAAGAAGATTCGGAAGAAAGGAGTACTTGGCCTTGTGGGGATCCATTGCCTGTTGTTCACCTCCCGATGCAAAGCGTAGACAATATATACAAGGGGTTGTCTGGGTTTATCAAGCATTGGGAGGGATTGTGTGAGGAAGACAGAAGTGGAGAGTACAAGAGACGCTTTGAACATTTGGTGTTGTATTGGCAAGCGGTCAATGCGACCTTGAAGGAGCCAATTGAATTGTCTGCAACATTGAAGGACGGCTTTTGGCCTTCTTCTTGTGTCAATCTAACTGAGGAGGACAAACTTAGTGAAGATGGTGAGGTTTGTGAGGAGTTTGCTAAGGATGATGCCTTTATTGGGCAACTTTGCAATCGCCCATTGCCCTCTTTCCGAGTGGCACGTGATGTTTTCAAAGGATATTTTGTTGTCGTTCGACCAACTGATGGTGATGCAAAGCCTATATGGATTGCGAGAGCCTTGACTAATCCTTTTACTAACTCGGATCTTCCTAATTGTGTGTTGATTCAATATTTTAAGCCCACGTCTCGCTACCGAAATGTTCAAGAGAGTTATTGTGGATGGGACTCCGCTAAAGGATTGCATTGGAAAGTGGACAAGACCCAGAATCTAGTGTGGGCCGAAACAAATGCGTTGGTCATAGCTTGGAAGTCGAGGGTGAAGAAGGACATTGTCAAATGTGTCCTAAAAATACCCGCAGCTCAAGTTGATGTTATCAACAAAAGTCTAGACTCTTATTCCAATTGAGCATGTCTAAGGCAATATAGAAAAACTTTATAGTATTTAAGGTATTTCTATTAGTTTTGTGTGCCATTTTTTTCCATGGTAATGCTTCGCATAACCTTGAAGAATTTTCTATGATTATTTATATATTTAGTGTTCTAGAAAGTGTCTTATTGATTGGAGTGTTTTCATTTGAATTTGTAATTTTTATATAATATTATTTTCTATATTGTATGAAGCACCTTGTGGAGCACCTACTTTTTTATAAAGTTCCAAATATATTTGTTGTTATACAATGCATTGTCTACATGGCATTGTTTTTCTTATTTATTGACTCGATAAATTTCTTTTCAAAGTATCATGTCATGTATAAAGATTGGTAGTGGATAAGACCACTTTTAATTTTGTTAACACATGTCACAATTTTGGATAGGGGCTGGTTGGTTGTTACTTCTTTGCAACCTGCAAAGGTCACTAGGCAATACCAAGTCATGTATATCTCATAGTCACTCATACAAATTCAATGGAAATTGCACTCGGACCACGTGAATGAAGTAAATAGCCTCATACAATCAACCATTCAACTCATGACTTGGTAATCAACAAAGAACACAGTGTATTTATATGTAAATATTGCTTAAGTAATAGTGTCCAATAGATACTAGGACGCATTAACCCTACTATAGACTCCTCTTTTAATGGAAGTTTTATCTTCCAATGGAAGAATTTAGTTCCCTTCAACAAAAATGTACTTCAAGCCAACTTCAAATTCCGGGCCTACAAATGGACAATGTTATTTTGGGAGGGTCCCAATCTCCCATTTTAATTAATATGATGTTTTCTCTCGTTGCATGCTCTAACAAAGTAAGGCTTTAGTTTCTCAAAGGTTCTCTGTCCGATAGGCACATCTGGGTGCGCAACCTGAAACTGATGGTAGAATGCGGCCTACAAGAATGCAAAATTTCAATGAGAAATGAAAGAGATAAGAAAAAGAGGTAATCAGTGGTACAAAGCTTTTACAAAACATACCTTGGACCGGAATACTCAGTAGTATACGTGAAGTACAAACGTGCAACAAAGCAGACCACCCAACAGCAAAGACTTTTTGAGTACTTGACCGTGAGACCCACGATATTCTTTGTATATAGTGTACTGTTATTTGTATAGTGTGTACCAAAATTAAGGTAATCAATGTATTGCAGAGTACACATTCAGATCATCAGAGGATTGAGGGAGATACAACAAGAGGCGTAGCGCACATATCGGATGGAAATGATGTCTAGGATTGTATATTTGACAGTACAACGGTTATCTAGGGTGATGCGATAATGCAATCAAATCGATTTGTACCTAACTTTTGAGCAAATAGTGAGTGCCATGCTTGTCGTACGTATTTGGACTAATCCACTTCTGTACAATTTCCTTCCTATTGGAACTTACACGGGTCTCTTCTATCCACCACTTCGTAACGAGGTCTTCAATCTCGCCAGGCAATCCTGCCTTCTTTCTACATCTTACAAGTGCAAAAGGTGAATCTTGCAATCGTATACTACTTCAACGGATTATAGCCACCCTCAAATTGAATGGGTGAACTTTCAAAATCCATGACAAAGCTTTGGTGTTTGTAACCGGGCGAGTAGATATAGCCACATCTAGGAGAACAACCTTCCTAGCAAGCATATCTGCCGATTGAACACCCTTCACAGCGTCCAACTCCAACTGATAGTTATTTAGGAATTCTAATTGAGCCTTGGCATCCTGCCCATGAGGATAATACTCAGGAAGAAATGGAGAAACACATTCATCCTCCAAAAAATGCTCCATAGTTTTTAGCCTAGAAGATGCCTCCGGACAACCTTGCATCTTCATTGTGAAAAAATCCACAATTTTGGACAAAACCATCACAACTTGTCGTGAAGACATCTCCCTTCCGACTCCGATTCATCCGGCACAGTAATCAACCTTGCTTCTTCTTCTCTCTCCCTTAATAGTTGTCTACGTTTACATTGCCTCTCTGCTTCCCCGGCTCTTAGACCCTCCCTCACTGCATTGTGATCCTCCATCCTTCAACGAGGTCCCTTCCTCTTGAACTTGGCACGTCTCTCTCCAAGTCTACTATTTGCCATTACCCGGACCCTAAAACCGCAAACCTTCACAAGACAACCTTAAACTCAAACATTGAAAGCCATTGAAGCGTTGAAGCACTAGTTGAGGCGTCCAACTTCACAAATCCACTGCCCGAGTTCTCGGGTCCTTTGTTAGAGTTCTCGGGTCCTTTATCAAAGTATCAAAAAAATGCCAAAATACGGGGCGTTCAAAATGACATACACATTGTACTATTTGCACTTGTTTGTATATTGGGCCAAGAGGGCAATTGTAGCGAGCAATCATCCCTTCCTCATCTGGTTGGCACAACTCCACAACTGGATTTGAAAACTGGAAGTCCGTTTCAGTCATTCCTTCAAACTCCTCTACCAGATAGGCAGACGCAGAAGAGTCTTCCGGATTTGACCAATCCGTAGTATACCCATCAGATTCACTTGTCTCTCCCATATGAATCTCCTTCCTCCAAGGAATTTGGACACCAAGATTTCCAATAACAAACTCCTTAGGCCCCCAATCCACTATCACTCTGGCCGCATAAAGCCAAGGTCTTCCAAGCAACAAGGGGAATGGTCTCCCTTTGTCTACCCGGATAATGACAAAGTTTAATAAGTACATTACTGTGCCAATCTGGATAGGTACGTCAGAAAGTCTTCCGACTGGAAAGACTCTTGATTGATCAGCCATCCGCAACACTTGATCCGTGGTCTCAAAGGTGGTAAATCCTAAGTCAAAAGCCGTTTCTTCCAACATCAGATTTATTCTTGATCCTCCATCCACCAACACCTTGGGAATGGAACATCCCTCTATCTCCACGACCAATTCCAGTGGTCCATAGTCTTCAACTTGGGCAAAGTTAACTGCAATCGGTGGAAGCTTGAATCTCTTCTTCCCTCACTTGGTCCAGGTATCCCGGATCAACTTTTGATAAGTGATATTATCATGCAAAAGTTGTCCAATGGTGACATTGGCCTTCTGATCCTTGATATCCTATATGATGTCATACTAGTTTCCTTTCTTTACTGGTTCAATGATAACTGGGGAGTTATCGAATCTGACCTTCCTTGGCAAGACAGGCAAATCAGAATCGGAAATTTCTATCTCCATCCAACTGGATTCAGAAATTCTCAAGTTACGTCTAACCTCCTCACTTATGTCTTCAGGGATCCTAATGGGCTCTACCCCATTCCTAGATCTTTCTACGGGTTCATAAATACTGGATTCATCAGAGTGATGAGAATCACTTGAATCCAGTTCCTGTCATCTACCTTTCCTAGTATTTCAACTGGTTCTACCCTCACTTCTTCCTACTTTTTGATTCTTGGTGGAACTACAAGTGTCTACTCTAAGAATCAACTGTCCTACTCTATTTAGTAGTTCCACCTCTAAAGATCAACTTTTCGGATTCTCAATTCCTGCTTTGGATCCGTAATTGAGTTTGGTTTGATGTCTCGGAGGTCTCTCTATTTGCTTATAAGTAACCCGGTTTTGTGGGGGTTTCTGACATTGGGACGCATTATGGCCATACTCTTCACAATCTTGACAAGGAAGGACTATAGGTGCTCTTTGACTTGCCTTGTACGGACACACATTGGCATAATGATCCAAACTACCACAAATGAAACAATATCCAAAAGTTTTAGGCTGAGGAACCATACCCGAATTCATCCCCATTTGGACAGATCTGGGAATGACATTTGCCCTCATCAGCTACTGAGGTGGTCTTCCTCTCCCATAGATTGACTGGACCTAGAAAACATGATTCTCCTCCATATCCTCATCTTCTGGTATGGTAACATAAACCTCCCCTTCCAGATTTATGTAATGCACCCTTTTTGGAAAAGGTTTATTACATTCACTGGCGAAGTGTCCAACCTCCTGACACCTTGCACACCACACATTTGCTCGATTTCTAGGAACAGTTCGTCTTGGATTCCGGTTCTCAGCTAAGTTTACCCGGATTGCTTCAAGCAAATCCTGAACACTCTTAATGAACTTCTTGGTCTTGTCCTCCTTGAACTTCACTTTGACAATTCGTTTGCCCTTTTCTATCCTTGAACTTCTGTGATGGGGATATCTTGATCCGGTTTTGGATCTTGATGCAGCTCCGGTGTCAGAATCCAAGCTCTCTGATTGGGAAACAGAAGTGGTGGATCCACTGCTTGAGTTTGAGCTGTCGGAATATCTCCTCCTCCTATTCTCTTTCTTCAGGTACTTCTTGCTCTTCCTCTCACTTCTCTTCAAAGCATTTCAAAGAGATTGGGTTGAATCTTTATAATTTTGGGCAGCTTCCATGGCTTCCCTCAATGTGGCTGGACAAGCTTGCCAGATCTGGAATCCCATCTCTTCCGGAAACCCTGCCACATACTACTCAACTTATACACTAGGAGCAATTTTTGTAGTCAGTTTTTGAATGAGGGCCTTCACTCTCTGCCCATATCTGCAAATTGACTCTTTTGGCTTCATGGTCATTCTACTCAGTCTTTCCAAAATCCTAGCTTCACCTCTTGCTTCTCTAAAAGTCCTCAAGAAAAGAGGTATGAGCTGGTTCCAAACATTTTGGGTAATGACTGGAATGTCTTGGTACCATTTCAGAGCTTCGCCTTTTAGTAGGCACTAGAAGATCTGCTGTTTTGCATCAAAGTCCTCTTGATTCACTATGGCAATGGACTCAAACTTACAAAACCAATCGTCAACATCCTAACTTCCATCTCCCTTAAACCTACTATACTGTAGGCGTGTGGAAGCCACCATGTTATCACTCTTAGGCTCAGACTTGCCTTGTTCTGGATCCTTGTTAGATGGAACCGGATCCTCCCCAGTATCACTCGGGTTTGGATATGTCGCAGGAATATTGTATACCTCCTCTCTGTATCTACAACAGGCTCTTCTTGAACTTCTAATATAGGGGTAAGTCTAGGTTCTATGTTAACACTAAGAATGCCATGAACCACAAATTCTCCTCTCTTACTCCGGGTAGATCTTTTTGCAGAGGTTCCTACATTCTCTGTCTTTTTCATGAGGAAGGTCACCCTTCACCCTAAAATAGACTGAAACAACAAACCTAGATAGGAGTACCAAAAACTTAGTTCAAACTAAATTTTTAATTTTCTGTGACAACCGTCAAACAATGATCCGATCATTAAGAATGTATCCTTTAGATCCCTTGCAGCGGCGCCACTTTTTTGTGTTGTAGCACAAGAAAGTAAAATCCTTCTAGTAGACGTTCTAATGTATTTAAGAATGCCTTTAGGATGACTTGTGTATCGTTCCCACAGAGATCTAATTTGTACTTCTATAGTGATGACCGGAATAAGATGCGGAAGTCACAACAACCACAAGCAAACCGGATTCTAGAATGGAAAGCTAAAAGTATCTATGTGATTACTTTCCATCCGGTTGGAATATCCCACTTTAGTCCTAATCCTCTCAACAATAATAGGAAAGTGTCTAAACAATGGATCACTCCCTTTTCCACTAATAAAACTCTGACCCTAGGACTTAGAACCAAAACCAGAAGGAGTGTCGATATCCTGTGCCTCTTCCAAATTTTGCTTCCGGATCCTCAAACTTAGTTACCGTTTAGAAGTTTAGCCTCTATAGCAAAGGATACCACGTATTTTAATTAAAGAAGGCTACGTGAATTCTTACCCTTCAATGTTTAGAGTGACAGAAGTTTTACTAAAAAAAAGAAAAATAACAAAAAAAGAAAAAGAAATGGGACTTCAGTTTCTCCTCACAACTAACTCAAAAGTTTAATCGGGATCAGAGGGTCACTCAGGAAACCCCTACCGTCCTCACACTACTACAACAATAGATTCCTCCGATCCAAGTTCCTAGACAAAGTTGCTACTCTTGAAAATTGGATACATGAAACATCTGGGGGCACTCATCTTCTTCCAAAACCTGCAAACACAGCTACCCGCACAAAGTAATGGTTCTAGCATTACAGGCATACCAACCCAATGTCAAGACTTTTCAGACCAAGACTTAGGATGTGGAAATCAAAATACTTTGCATTGAAAAATTAAAAAAACATAAGTGTAAGACAATATTATCATATCAAAGTTTGGGATTGAAACTAACTTCAACCCCCTAAATACCAAACACATGGGCACCCAAAAGGCCCCATGAAAATCCTAACTACAGACCAGAGAATGACATGCATCATTCCCTCAATCTCAAAATCCTAGTTCCCTGCATTGCCTTCCTAACAGTTGGCCCTTTCCACAAAAAGTGGATCTCAGATCCAGAAAAACCGGATCCAGTTGTCCAAATGTACGTAATCAAAAAGCAACTAGAAAGTTGCTTTCTGCCTACCAAAAGCTGGATTCCCACTAACTCCCTAAATCAGCTCCTATAAACTCTCTATCTAGTTCTTCTTTTGCCGCTTGGATGGCGTTGGAGCTGTCTTGACTACACCTTTCCTTGCTGGCTATTGTCAACTACTAGTACACTTAGTAACTTTCTCCTTTGAAGGATTTGGAGGTTTACCTTTCCCCTTTTCGTGCGCAGGTTCCGGTTTTGGTTCGGATTCCTCTTCTCCTTCCTTGGTCTCTTCCCCTGATTCGGACTAACTCCCCTCCTTCTCAGTGGTCTCTGGCGACTCATCCTCCTCAGATTCAAGCTCAAGTGTGGGTGATGCCTCCCTTCTCCTCTTTGATGTCGATTTCGAACGGGTTGATGTTGGCTAGTCTGAATGACCAGAAAGGGTGCTCTATGGAGTGCCCAAATCCGATTCTACAATCTTACTCTGACTGCGGTGTTGCAGCACAGGCAAGCAAATTCCCAGTTATACTACCAAAAATCACTTTAAAGTATAACAAAGTGACTCTAAAGATTGAACCCACAAGATTCTGTGAAGTATCTAGCTTTATTTGGTCTCTAAGCTTAGTCAATACCAATATTTCATCTTCCGGTCCTAACACCATAACCGGAAACACAACAACACCAAAAACTATAATTAGACCCTCTTCTCCTTCTCTGATCCGGTCAACTTTCCGATCCGGTTTGAACAGCTCACATCCACTCTTACTTCCATCCGATTTAGTTTTATCTCTGTTTCACCATCAGAGGGTTTGCCCCTTGTTTTTGAGAGTGGCAGGCCCACCGCTCCTTTCGTGACTTATAGTGGCTAAAGACCCACTTCTCTATTCTCCAATTTCCTACATTAATCCGGATCCAATTTGATCCTTTACAGCAATTCAGAGAATTCTCCGGATCACTGGTCACACAAAGACCCTCGGTACAATTCTTTCATACTACAACGACCTTAGTACCACGTTCCGTCTGTACGAAGCCAGGCGGTTGCAAGTGAACCCATCCGTTCCAACATTAACTAAAGTCCTTCCATTTGCCAACTAAGGCAACGAGATCTCTCAGGAGATCAGACACTCAACCGGATTTCCCACCTAGGAGTTCTAGCGTGACTAAGGAATCCCTCCTTATCTGCCTAGCCTAACAACAGCTGTCTTGCCCGGAATCCTAAACCTTAGAGATGTTGAGGAACTGAAATCCACTCCCAACTCTTTTACAACCCGCTCACTTGCACATAAGATCAAAACAAGAACACCAAAGGGAGAAATTCACACCCGCACTAGCATGCGCCTTCCTAACTCCTCACCACACAACCCTGCCACACATGGAAGAGACATGCAACAAGAGGCCAAGAGAAGACATACACAAAATTTGGGCGAAAAGACTCCCAGCTCCCAAGCAGGGGCTGACTTATATACAACTTGATTACAAAGCAAAAAGGCCCTCGGAAATCCGCGCTGGACATCCAAGTCCGATCCTAACTGGCCAGACCGGGTCAACATCTGATCCGGTCCTAACTATCTTACAAACATTACATTCCTACCTATCTACCTACTCTCCAACTCCTCCACCCAATGTAGGACTCTTGGGTTCCGCGGGCAGATGGTTGAAGACTTCAGTTAGGTTTCTGCTCTGCTCCCCGGCAGCAGGATCCGAAAGATTTGATCTTGGCGATGAATCTAGATGGATTGGTTGCTCAGGCCCAGGCCTTCGGTGACTTTTTCGTGACTCGGGTATCTGATCTTTGGGCTCCCTCAGATTTGATCCTCCGGCTGCAAACGAATCCGGCAGTAAGAGGTCCAAAAGTTGGATCTCTCGGGAGTACATGGACCCGTTCAGCTTCCGGCTGTTGATGTCCATCTGGTTGGCTGCCTCCCTTGCTGCCAACAATGATGCTTCCACCCAATCGGTGAAGTCGGTCAGGATCCGAACTATTCAGGAACCGGATACCTTCTTTTCTTCATGCACCCCTTTGTCAAATAATTCTGCCTTGATTGCAGCGGATCCGAACTCTCCAAAAGTGTCCTTCATAGACTCGGCCACGTTCCGGGTTGCTTCCGCCATTTCTCGGTGTCGTACGCGCAATGTAGGCGTAAGTATCTTTAGCCACAATGTTGTGCTGAAATGACACGAGTTATCGTCCCAGGGAATTTTCAGGATATATATAGCATACTCTAGCTATCCGGCTTTTCTTTCTTTCTTTCTTCTCACCAACTTACCATTTTCTGGATACTTTCACAATCCAGAACACAAACCCAAAACCTCACTTATTTGGGATCTAGTTTACGTCTCTTCTTCCAATCCGGTTTTCGATACCTCTGTTTTACCTTCAGAGGGTCCACTAGTTGATCTTTTGAGGGGTAGGGACTTCACCACTCTGGTTCTCCTACAATTCTAACAAACACAAACAAAAACACCCAAGTATTCAAGGTATTGCAGCAAGATGAAGAGATTCGGATCCTCAAAACTTCCGGATGGTGATTCTGGGCAACAGGTCACTCAGGAATACTTCACCCTCCCTTACTACAACGACAAATCTCAGAGCTCGGAACAAATGCAAGGGGGTAATCTTTCTAGATGCTAGATGAATTCTAGGGTTGGCAGATCTTCCGGAAAGGTGGGGGCTTCTTTGGGCAAGCGCTTACCTCCGCACAGGTTGACAATCAGACTCACTTCCCCGCTACTCTGTGATCCAGACTACTCTCCTGATAATTTAAAGACACTGTGCGCAGCTCCTAAGTCAACAATCCAACAACAATTCAAATAGTACACTCTCGATTCAAACTGCATTCTCCTAAATCCGGATTCCTCCTCACTTGTCCTTTCCTTCTAACACCCAAACTACAGATCAACACAATCCGGATACACCAATAGAGCCAAAATGCACACCTGAGGGCTCAGATTTTGAAAAGGGAATGAAATACAATTGAATATCAACTAGGAGGGAATGAGGGGCAACTAACTTGCCCGCCCTTAAAAACCCAAAACAAAACTAAAGTCAACACCCTAAAAGTGAAAAAGGGCTCCCTACAACGCGGGGCTACCGCACATACCAAGGAAATCCCGAATAAACCGGAAAGTTCTTATCCCTAAGTTTTTGGAAACTGGGCCCACGCTTGGAATCCAGTTTCGGAACTAAACTATCTAAATTCTAACCCACCTTTTACAAGTAGTTCCCTTCTAATTACATGTCCACCCGGGATTTCTTTGAACTTCTGGCTTCCTGTTTGGTTGCCGGCTTATTGGAACTCTTTGCTAGCGTCATCTTGGCGGCTCGGGGCGGATTCTAACGCGTCGCAGGAGACGTCTCCTCCTCCTCTGTTTTCTCCTCAGACTCTGACCCTGACTTGAATTCACCGGATTCGGATTCTTCAATCTGTTGTTTCACCGACTTCTTAGCTTCCGGTTTCTACTTCTCAAACTTCCGGAGTTTTAGTTGCTTCTCGGGCTCCACAGTCTTGAGTTCTTCATCCGGATCCATGACCTTAGCTTCCACTATTTCCATCCTCTTCTTCACTCGGGTTTCCGGCCTGGTTTTCGGTCTCACCTCTAGAGCCGGATCTCCTAAGGCAATCATTTCTCCACCCCGTACTGGCAACGCTTGCCACATGTGAGGGAATCCCTCCGACTATTCTCTCGTCGGATTTACCGTCTCCAAACCCTCTAACAAATTCCTCCAAATCGACAACCTCTGCCCAGTCTTTTCGGTTTCCCTCAGAGACTGTGAGGAAGGGATAAAAGTGCTCACCGTGCCCCACTTCTGGAACTAACTTGAGGAAGGTGCTTTAGGTATCCTAAATAGAGACTTCAGACTTGGATTCTCTTGTGCCCTGGAAGTTCCTGCTCCATGTTTGCCTGGAGATTCCATGAAGATATCCGGAAGAGGCCCAAAGTCCTCCTTGGCCACATCCAGGTGACCCAGCAGCTGCCGCATCTCGTCCAAAACAATCTTCATTTTAGCCTCGTAACCGACTAGGACTTGCAGCACTCTTGATCCGGTAAAAATGTCGTCATTATTGAATTTCTTTGTGTAAAGTGTGGACCTGATAATCTGATGTTCTGGTTCTTCTACCAACACCCTCAAATCCCTGACTAACTTCAAGGCATCCGTCTCCTTCTTCCGGGTTGAGAGCAATTGACCCTCCATCCAATGGAACTTGTTCTTGTAGTGATCCCGTTTCACCTTAAGCAGCTCGATCTGCTTGTCCTTCCCTTGGAGTAATGCCGGATCCGATCTTTTCCGGATCTTGTTGAAGATCTGGTCCGTCTCTACATTCAACTCTTTGGCGACGCCCATGATCACCTTTGCCATTTTGGTGTGCAACTTCCAACATTGCACCATCCATCGAGTTCTGACTTCATAGAAGCCGAGTTCATCAAAAGTTTCCAGTGATGGCTGGGTCAGATACGGATTCGGTTTCGACACGTCTAGACTTGTTCTTCGTGCGTCCGGATTGGTGGTCTTCTGTCGCTTCTTCTTTTCCAGCGGCTTCGGTTCTGGATCCTCCTCTTCTTCTTCTTCCTCTTGTGGCGCTTCTTCCGTCGGCTTTAACTCTTCCGTGAATCCGTATTTCAGGATCTGCATCCCGGTCTCATAGGCTATTTGTTCCTGCAGGGTCATAAAATTAAAATGGTGGTACATATGGAACAAGTAGGTGCTGAGCGGACTTTGCTTGGCCTTCTCGATATTCCCCACCATCTTCTTAAATTTCTGGTGGATTATGGTTGCCTAGTTCACGACCCGGCCCAAGATTGCTCCAAAAATTGTATTTGCCATCGTAACAGTAACCCTCGTCGGCTTTTCCGAATACACAATAAGAATCAGAAAATCTAACAACCGCCTGTGGTGCTCGTCTATGCAGTCACTAATGGCAAAACCCTCCTTATGGTGCGACGGTTTCTTAATACTTGTCCGTCCGGGTTGCATTTCTGAATTTGGTCTGTTTGAACCCATAAGTCTCTGCCCACACCTTTTCCATCCAAGAGGCCCACCGACCCCTTGCCGTCGTTTCAAACTGATTTGGCATTCCTATAATCAATTCACGAAGAAAGTCCTCACTTCTAATTGTCTAGGGGTGCCGGATCAACCCTATACATCCTATATTGAAGAGATCTTCTTCCAACTCTAAGTGTTCAGTGGAGTTCGCCGGAACAACAGGGTACAGGAGCTTGATAGTGGGAACAGTCTTTTGGCCTTGCGCCGACGTTCCTACTGCCATTCGGACCTACAATCTGGTGCAATCGGCACCCTCCTTTCCTTCTCTCCCTATCCGGTCTAACTCACCACTCTTTCACTCTTCTAAAAATGCGCTCCAAAAACCTGCAAGCATACACCTCCTCAAGTGGAAGAAAGAGGGAGAAAATGAAAGACCCATGCGCTTAAGTACCCAGCCAACGAGCGGCATCCGTTGGTCCGATCACTTAATGCGCCGCCATTGCAAACGGATCCCTAGATTTTGTAGGTCGGACCCCTAGTTCGTAGGTTGCCTAAATCCGGATCCCATTCCGATTTACAGATTCCAGCCAAAGTCCGTCTCTTACCTACTCTACAAATATTAGCGAGCCGGAACTTTCTAACTACCTAGTTTCTACTAGATGTTCCGGTTTACGCCTTTACTACTACAAAATTTTGAAAATGTTTACAAAATTGATCCTAAACTAACCAGGATTTCTAAATATTGATATTACATGCTCCTACATCCAAACTGTGGCTTTGTCCTCCTTGAGGGCTACCATCTTGGCCTTCAGAGTGTCGGCTTCTTCCTGAAGCCAACAAATCTCTACCTCCTGCTTCCGGTGCTCATCTGGATTCGACAAATATTGGGCCACCTTACCTGGTAGCTTACTATCTGCCGGTGCACCCACTAGCTCTCCGACACTAGCAAGGTCCTCCTCTTGACCTCCTGGTCCGCTTGTATCCCGCATAGAATCATCGTCAGTTGATTGAACAGGTCGTTTGGGTCTTCGGAATCCAACATCTTCACATCCGGTCCTTGTCCTGGAGTCGACCGGTTGGTAGGAGGGGTTCCTCTCTTGCGAGGAGGTGTTGTCTTCATCTACTTCTTCGTCCGGAGGTGCTCCTCCTTGTCTTTTTCTTTTGCCTCGGGTTCGGACCCGGTTTGTTCTTTTGGCTCGTCATCCAAATCCAACTCTCCGTACTTCAGGATAAACTCCTGAAGGTTCCACGTTTTCTCCTCTGTATCCGTGAGGAGTTGGTTGCGATGGTAGAGGTGGAAGAGATAGGGACTCAAAGGAGTGGCCCTACTTTTTCCGATCCTTATCACAAGCTGGGACACCAGATCGGAAAAGATCCGGGCCCAGTTCACCTTCCGTTCCTCACTCAGGGAACCAAAAATCGTGTTGCCGATGGTCATCGTCACCCTTGTTGGCTTCTCCGGGTAGACGATTGGAACCAGGAACTGGAGGAGGTTGCGGTGCCGGTCACTCTTGCAATCCGCAACCACGTATCCGTCCTTGTTGCTTGGCTCTCCATGAAGCTTGTCATGGATGAACTCGGCTTTCCGTCCAGCCATGCCGGAACCTTCCATCCAGAAGTTGTAAACTTCCCTTCACCTCTCTTCTTCCCATTCGATCGGGCGGCCCCGGAGCGTGTTGTTGAATTCATTTGACACTTTACACTTCAGCTCTCTCACCATCCGCTCCTCCCTAAACCCCCAGGGTTTATCCATCAACACCAGACAGCCCATCGCGTTGAGATTGTCCATGAGCTTGGTCCTCGCTGGTTCCGCCGTTGGGATGACCGGAACTATTTTTCGGAGCTTGACGTTGGAGGAGGAACTGGGCGCTTCCGATCTGCTCTTACGCAACTGAGGCATGGACACGGACGGCTACTAGACCCTTACCAGTCGCTACCTCACTCTCTCCTAGCCGCACGTTCCGTTCCTCACTTCCTCTCGCCCGATCTCAACCGAAAAACAACACAAAACCTGCAGCCCACACAATCTCTATCTCTCCTACACCCTCTGACGTACCCGACCTGAAGTACACACACATACAACGGCTCTGGCGTAGACGGAGGCGTAAAAGTGCTCAAGGTTAGCTCCAGAACTCAAGGGAAGTAAAGGCGTGAAAATGAGGATGACCAGCCTTTATATAGTCCCAAAACCTCTAGCAGGTCATCATAACCTTTTCCGGTCTGGTCCATATCAATCCGGTTCAACCCTAATCCGATCCGAGATGAGACCCGGATGTGATTCTACTCCTAAATACTAACATTCTGATCGGATCAAATCCAGTTTTCTCCTTACTGGATTAGCATTGTCTATCTTCAGTCTTCTTTTGCCCCTTTAACAGGATCCGGATCCTAATTACCCATTTCCGTTCCAACATTTAGGTAAGCAAAGGAAAACTAAAAATTCTGGTTGCGACATGCGAGTCTGGGATCCAGGTGATAACCCTTTTCCGGTTGCCGTGTCAATCTTCAACTTGGAGTGGCTAACTAGTGTGGTCTTCTCTTCCGTGCTTGCCTTCAACTTCCGGTCAGTTGAATTCCGTAATGGCATTGCCTTGGTAGGAGTCTCCTCCTTCACTTTTCCTTTGGCCTTTGCCAGTTTCGGTTCCAGGCGTACACCAGCATTCTCCATGACTTTCCTCACCTCAAACAAGGTACGCTCCATCTTCTCATGATAGGACACCAAGACTGCAACAACCTTGGGTCCCATCTGAGATCCCTCTTTGAGAATCCCGGCCTCAAAAAGTTTGGCTTTGTTTATTACCTCGCCCGGGTTTCCAATAAATTTCCGGATCCTGTTCCGGGTGTCTAAGGTTTCAGCCGAGAGCTATCTACCCTCACTCTCAGATTTTTTCCCACTACAAGAAAACAGTGTCCGAATTGACACGTCCTAATTGACTAAAATGTCCAAATTGACAGAATCTTGTCAAAAAAATATCCGAATTGACAGAAAATTGACAAAATAATGTCCAAATTGACAAAAAATTGACAAAAAAATGTCCGAATTGACACTGCTCCCTTGTAGTGTCCCTTACTCCTTCAAATCCTTTACTTGACTGGTTAGGCTTGCTATCTGGTTTTCAGACTTCCAGGTCACCTCCTTATCACTCATCAACTTCTCTCGGATGCCCTTTAGTTCACTTATAATCACCCCAAGAGGGTGAGTCGACTTTGACCAAAGCGGATCCTTACTAGTCCCCTCTCCAGCTACTCCCTTGCCTTCCTGTTAGGGTTCCTCCGGTTCCTCTTTCGGTATTGACTCAGCTACTCACGCTCCTTTCTTCTTGTCCAATTTCAGACTAATGTCATACTGTAACATTACATCCGCGACCTTGTACTCGGTTACCTCCTTTCCTCTCACTAACTCACTGTGCTCATAGAGGTGGAAGAGAAAGGGAGAGAGACCGGAAGGTCTGGACTTGCCTACTAATAAGACCATCTTGCCCACAACTTCCTTCAACACTGAATCCCAACTCACTTCCCTCTCTCCGGTCAGCGCACCAGAAATGATATTTGCTATGGTAATGGTGGCCTGGGTAGGATGCTCCGGATTTAGAATTGGAACTAGAAACTTCCAAACTCTCTTATGCCTTAAGTTTGAGCAATTTGCCACTGCATATCCATCCTTGAGGTTGACCGATTTGTAGAACTTACCATCATCAAAGTCGTCGGTCCGTCCAGCCATTCCTTCCCCCTCTTTGGAAAAGTTATAGACCTCTGCCCACATCTCCAGAGTCCATCCTGCTAGGTGCGCCCGGATTGTGTGATGCCACTTCTTTGACTGCTTCATGAGTAGCTCCCCCATGATCACCTCGTTCTTCAGGTTCCAAGGCCTCCGCATGAAGCCATTGCATCCTAGCCTCTTCAAGTCCTCCCGCAAAAACGCCTTCTCTTTGGCATTTTGTGGCAGTCCGGACGTCACGGACCAGAGTTTGAGCAAAGGCGACTCTTCACTCACCTCAGCCTTCACCATTGCTCTGAGCAACTACTTGGAGCAAATAACAACCTCTTCACTCCTCCTTGCCCTAAACAGTTGTGTCCTATTGTTGTTCTTTCTTACAGAGCCAGGCAGTCTCACAATTGCTCAACCAGAATCGGAATCTCAAAGCTCACAATCCTCTAAGCTCTCAGGGCTACACTTCCTTGAAACCACTCACGCACAATCGTAAAACACCAAAATGAGAAGATAGAATGAGGATGCTTCTACAGGACCCCTTCCTCTCCATCGCCCATCCGGTTTCCATACCGTTGGAAATGATTGTTCTTGTGTTCACCGAGAAATGATTTCCTTTCAACGACTCTCCAATTTTCCTAGTAGTGATTGTTTGATTCCAAATTCACTTTCTAATACCGGTTTGAATGATCCCAAATTCCTGGAATTTGATATTGATTCCATATTGGTTTTTGGTTTACAATATAATACAGGAACAATTAAGATCCGTCTTAACCATTTTATCTCGTTTAAGAGATATTATGGTTGTTAATCTAAAACTCCACTAAACTTTGTACTTATCCCATAAAACAACAAAAAAAATATAGAAATAAAATGTCCTTAACCTACTTCTATTACAAAGTAATAGAATTTGGGATTGCGGGCTCCCATAGCAGATGCAGATTGGAAGTTGATGTGGATAAGGTCAAGTCCATTCTAGCCTTAAGTAGCTCCCACTTGTGTAAGAGAAATCCGTGGGTTTCTAAGATGTGTTGGTTACTATAGGAGGTTCATTGAGGGTTATGCCAAACTAGCTAGTCCTTTGACTGAATTCCTGAAAAAGGAAGTAGAGTTCACCTGGACTGAGGAGAGACAGAGAACTTTTGAAGATTTGAAGAGTAGATTGGTAAAAGCCCCTATTCTCTCTCCACCAAATTGGATCTAGGAATTCCATGTAACCATAGATGCATCCGGATGGTGTCTAGGAGCGATTCTTTGGCAATATGCAGAAAAGAAGGAGTGTCCTATCTATTATGCAAGTAGACAGATGAGTCAAGCTGAGAAGAAGTATACCACGACTGAAAGAAAAGCCCTTGCCGTGGTTTATGCTTGCAAAAAGTCTGGCACTATCTATTAGGGTACAAGATCATTTTCCATACAGATCATGATTCACTAAAGTATCTAGTGAACAAACCGGATCTGTTTGGTAGGATTGCTAGATGGATAGTACTGCTGCAAGAGTTCAACTACGAGGTAGTGGTGAAGTCTAGCAAGTCAACTGCCAATGCTGATTTCTTGTCCTGACGCAGAGTATGGGAAGCAGCAATGGGGATTTCAAACAACTTTCCGGATGAGTTCCCGGAAGAGGAATTGGAGGACTTGGAATCTGATAGCGCAACTATTTGAAGACTTTTGTGGGTAGTTGTGATCAGTGCTAGAGGACGGGAGCACCATCCTTCAAAAATCATTGGCCACTCACTCCCATAATTCCCCTTGCTCCGTCTGAGAAGTGGAGAATTGATTTCATTGGGCCAATCAATCTGGCCAATTCCAAGAAGAAGAAATACATCATCTTGTCGACGGATTAAGCTACCAAATGGGTTGAGGTAAAGGCAACCAGGAAGAACTACAGTTATACAGCAGCCTCTTTCTTGTTTAAAGAAATAATGATGCATTTTGGACATCCACTGGAACTGGTTAGTGATAGAGGAACTCATTTCCTCAATGATGTTATAGAAGACATCACCAAAACATATCTGATCAAATACAAGAAGACGACTCTATACAATCGAAAGGCAAATGGGTTGACTGAGCAAGCGAATGGGATCGTTGGGAAGAGTTTGAACAAGATGGTTTCTGCGCACAAGATAGATTGGGACCGGAAGCTAGCATCCGCAGTCCATGCTTACAACACTTCAGATAAGAGTACCACTAGGAAAAGTCTCTTCTTTCTTGTTTTTGGATAGATAGCATTGCATAAGATAGAGCTGGAGATTGAGACCTTGCAAGTTATGGCATCCAGAAGGGGAGACCAAGTTCCGGATTCAAGATTTTGGTTACTGGCAATTGAGGATCTGGAGGAAGCTTGCAGTGATGCTCTTGAGCGCACAATCGCTATCCAACACAAAAGAAAGAAGGACTTTGATGCAAGACTACCATAGAATCATGGAGTATTGGAAGGAGGATTGGTGTTGCTGTATGACAACCGTTATGAAGAGTTTCTGGTGAAACTCCATACAAGGTGGATGGGACCATATCGGATAAGTCAGATCTTTTCCAATGGCTCACTCTAGCTTGAGGATCTTCAGGGGGATTGGCTTGGTACTCAGACCAATGGGTCTAGAATCAAGCATTACAATCTAGAAGAATTCCCTAATTCGGATTCAAATCCGGATCCGGGGAATCCAGTTTAGTCGTAAGCCTCTTACTTTAGTGTTTGCAAAGACGCTCACATTTGAAAATGGGGTGATGTGGGAGCCCGGAAAGTAAGATAAGCCTAGATTAGTGAGGAAAATAGAGGAAGAGGTTAATAGAGGTACAATTTTTTGGTTTATCCAAGGGTAAACTAAACACCTTACCACAATTAACATTCCTTGCTCATAGAATAATAGTTGATAGATAATTTGGTTAAGACCAGTAGTGAAAGTTTTCTGTTCCTACTGAGAGCCGGAACTGGATTAAGATCCGATCCATTTCCAATAACTGGGGCCGGGTACCAGAATTCATGGGAAAGGTAACGGAAGACCTACCGGGAGTTGGTAGACCTACCGGGAGTTGGTAGGCGGACTGAGGATCCAACGGACCTACCGGGAATTAGGGCGGACCATTCAACGATCGGATTGTCCGCATGCAGGAGGATAACAACTACCCTAGTCCGGCGGCTGCGCATTTGAGGGAAGCTCTAGGGTTAGGAACTTCCATCTTCATTTGTGTATGTGAGTTTGGATTGTTTTTGTGTACAAGTTTGTGAAGCTTCTTGCATGCAAGTGTATCTGGAGAGGAGAGAAAGGTTTCTGTTTCTGGACTAACAGAGTAGAAGAGGATCCTCACCTGGTAGGAAACTTCTTGTGGTTATTTCACAGAGGCATCGGTTGAGTGACTTGTTGAGAAAACTTGAGCAATGGTGAAGGCCAAGGGCAATAGGCCAGGGGCTCTCAAGTTCAAAATGATCTATCCGGCAGTTCCGAAGGATGACGGAGAGAGAAGATGCTGGAGGAAGATCTAGGGTAGATCAAAGTCGCTAACTTTCCAAAGAACCATGGAGCTTACGAGACAAAGACATGATTGGCGAATTGATGAAAGAGCAGTCAAACAAGTGGATGAAGACCGCTCGCACTCTTTCCAACAAGTGGACGATTGAGATGTGGAAGAAGGTCTACAACTTTCCGCTTACTGGAGAGGGGATGGCTTTGGGGACATCCAGATACGCAAAAGGTAAATTTGTAAACCTTCTTCACCCTAAAGATGGCTTTGCAGTAGCAAATTATAGGTCAC
Organism: Neckera pumila; assembly: GCA_963969595.1. Lineage (NCBI taxonomy): Eukaryota > Viridiplantae > Streptophyta > Bryopsida > Hypnales > Neckeraceae > Neckera > Neckera pumila. The sequence continues at coordinate 9,016,792 of OZ018418.1, forward strand.
CGAGAGAGAAGAGGGTCTTGGAGTTTTTAGTCTCCATCATGTATCCGGAACGTCTAAACCAAGTTACAATCACGTGGACCAATACCATCTTTGGAGCACTGAGTGGTGATAGGAAATTGTTTTGGACAGGAGTGGTAAAAGAATTGGTCCAAAAAATGGTCGACGTTTTAGGCAGTACAAAGGCAACCTCCGTAGGGCCCTTCCTATTCCATTTGTACCAGCACCTAGAGGTTTTGCGGAAGAAAGAGGAAGTGACCCTGAAGGCAGCTTCCGTAATGATTAAGTCTGATATTGCCCCTACTTAGAAGGAAGATAATGAGGAAAAGATGAAAGGACCAGATGAGGAATCCAGTAGAGGGTCATCAAAGAAGAGAGATTCTTCAGAGAGGATGATATCTGCCGAGAAGAGGAAAGGGTTCCAAAGGGGTCAGAAGGGTTTTGCAGAATCGGAAGGCAAGAGGGAAAATCCTCTAAAGAGGATTATTGAGGATCTAGAAAAGACAAAGGATGACTTGGATATTGAGAAGGGAGCGGTGAGCAAAGTTTGTAGGTTGCTTGGAGGGATTAAGGTATCCGAGCTTGTAGACTTGGTAGAGGATCTAATTGGTCGAAAGGACATTGACCAGCAGAGAGAGGATTTTAAGAGTCTAGCTGATGAGAACAAGTCCTTCCGCAAGAAGTTAGAGAAGAGTGAGGTTGGAAGTAGGGCTGAGCAAAAACTTTCCGCTGAGTCAGAACAGACCCTCAAGAGGGTCAAAAAGTTCATCCAGAATTCCGAGGATGTCCTCAACAAAGCCAATTGCTTTGAAGTGGAAGTCCAGAAGTTTGGGAAAGAGGCTGCGTGCAAGGCTGTCCTAGTTTGTGCAGATTATGTGGATAGTTTGGAGAGGATTCTGGATAGTATCCGGGAGCTCTACAACAAACGGGTCAACTTCTGGACACGCCTGTGAAGTCAAGGAAGAGCGAGGAAGAGAAAAAAACTGCCAAACAAAAGGCAGAAGGAGGTGAGGGTTTGGTACACAGATCCAAATCCAAGAGCAAAATCCAGACAAAGAAGGATGAGTTCCGGACTCCGTAGAGCAAACGCGCCAAACCCTCTCCAGTCAAGACAAGCGGGGTAAAGACAAAGTCCACATGCAAATGGGCGAGGGAGGTATCTTTCGAAAGCTACCATACATGGGAAGACGAGTCATCCAGCCAATCAGTAAAGGAGGATAGTGGATCCGGAACTGGATTCGAGACCAAACTTGAATTGGAAGAGGAGGAAGAAGAGGAATCTAACGTAGCAGTTGTTTTTCCGCCGGATAGCAAGGGGAAGAATACGGCTAAAGGTAAGGTGACAGCTAAACCCCTTGCCAGCAAGAAGCAACCGCCAAGGAAGGGTGCCTCCAAATCTGAGGAACCTTCCCCAAAGAAGGGTAGGAAGTAGAATGGAAATTCTTAGGATAAGCCTAGAACAGTAAGCGTAGCTCGAGTTAAGTGAAGCTTAGTTCAGTATAGTTAAGGAAAGTAAGAGATTTTTGTGTTAGAAGCTACTTGGGAGGTACTTTTCAATTGTATGCAACTAGATATGCACTTTCCGGGTTTTGGATCTGAGATCCACATTTCGCAAATTGGATGGGTTGGTAGGAAAGTCAACTCAGGGGGATAAGGAATGACACCTGTCATTCTCTGGTCCCCTGCTTTTGTCTCTAGGGACCTTTACGGTTTCTTGGGGGTTAGTATTTAGGGGTTGGGAGTTAATTCCAACTCCAGGCAATTTATACTCTTGTTTTCTTATTTTCAATTTCTGCAAAGATAGCTTGGATTACCACTCCACGAGTATTAGTCTGTGAAGTCTTGATCTTGTGTTGAGGGGAGAGGTAGTGTCTTGACTATTGCTAAATTCAGGTAGTTTTGATTGTGGGAATTTGAAAGGAGAGGTTACCCCCGGATTCTGTCTGGATCCGGTTCCAAAAGTATTAGGATTTGGTTGATAAATCTTTGTGTATTAGAAGGAAATTCTAGTTGTTGAAGTTTCTTGAGTGTCTTCTGAGCATGATAGCCATTCTTAGGTTGGGTGAATCTTTTAGAAGTGGAGGGTGAATGCTGGCTGACGTCTTAGAGGTCCTACTAAATCCAAAAGAGAAGAACAGAAAGATAGTTGGGATCCTCTAGTTATCAAGGTACCAGGTCTGGCTCTTGGGGTTTTGTCCGGATAAGTTTGTTGTTGTAGTAAGAAAGGGTTGTGGAGGTTTCATGGGTGACTTGTTGATTTGAATTGATTTCCGGATCAGTTGTTGATATACCCAGACCCGTCAACTAAACACCAAAGTCAGATTCTTGGTTGCCTTGAGGAATATAAGTTCCGCATACTGGACACATATTTTGGCAACAACCATCTCCATCTGACATCACCTGTAGATCCATCAAAAACTTTAAAAGCTCGTGTACCAACATATTTGCTTTGTTTTTATTTGCATTCTTCATGTACCGCATTCTGACATCATATTTTTATAGACTAAGCGCTTCTCCATCTCCCTTCGGGTCCAGGACTCAGGTCCGAAGACAAAGAAGGAGTTCCTATTTCAATACGTTCCTTCCCATCATGCCGTCGAGGTCACCATGGGCAAAGACAACATCCTCACGAATTTGTGTTTCCAAGAGGGCGTCACTATGAATGGCGCCGTACCTTGGCGAGGCCCTCGGGAGAAGGCAAGACAGTTTATGCAGATGCTAGTGGAGGATTTGACGGAACCAAGAGACATTTTTGTTGATTGCATCGCAGCCACAAATATTTTTAGTTCATATTCTTCTTTTCTTTACATTAAGCCACACCATAAACTACTCGTATTTAAAACAACTACTTTTCATATTTTTACCTTGTATTCAAGCTAGGCTTGATTCACCATTCAAGCCTGTTGTGCCATGCGTCATCATATATTAGCATTCAAGGAGGACAAGGCTATCTTTGATGCCCTTATCGCCCCAAGCATGCGCACTACTGCGGTTGTTTGTATACCAACATTACAACCATAGGCGGACCTTGGTGACCTAGACGAGGAAGACATACAGATGCAGCGTATCATGAAGACATCTCGATTTAGTAAGTAAGTTTTATGTTTATCTACTTATTTATTCTCAGGGATTCATTTCATTGATCTGTATTCTAATTTCTTCTTTTCGTGTCTTTGTAGGAAAGCCAAGGAACTAAAGTCCTCTAAACTTGTTCCTTTTTTTGGCAATCCGGCCTTTCTTTGAAGCCCCCCCAAATCTTTTCAACTACTTGTATATGCTCAGGCAATTTCTAGAGATTTAGTGCTTCAAAACCCTAGACCCACTTCTAGGGCCTCTAGAATAGATCCTCATATTCTCCACTTTATAGATGACTGTATTGTGGAGTCAGACTTACAGACATCAGATAGTGAGGGTAGTTTGACTTGAGAATTAAGACTATGCATGGGTGATGTTATTTTCTAGTGGTTACCTAGATATTTTGTTTCTATTATATTTGTATATATGTTTTCCTTTGAGCTCTATATGAATGATTCTTGCAAGGAGACCTTTCTTGGCATCCCTTTGTAAACGATAATAAAAATATGGAATGTGATGATTGTCACCACTCAATAAAAGTATAGAGGAACAAATTGCTCCCATTCCTAATTTACTACCCACGATAAAATACATGGGGTGGGAGTGTCTCCTCTTGGTTTTGAATTTGGCTAACCATGGTAGAAGAAATGTATCAAGAGGAGGGCCCCGAGGAGAGGCCTCTTGGTACCAAGAGGCCCCTAGTGCTGAACTTTGTCTTGCAACACAGAACCCTACCAGCGCCAAACCTACATCCAGTTGTCAACTTTAATAAAAATTATAGAATGTGATCACTGTGTGGGTCCTCCGGTCCTCTTTGTCCCGAGTTTCACTAACCAATAAAAATAATAAGGGGAGGGAATGGGTCCGCGCGGATTTGAATTTGATTAACCAAGGTAAAAGAAATATGTCAAGAGGAGGGCCCCGATGAGACCTTTCTCGGTACCGAGAGGGGCACAATGCTGACCTCTATCTTGCAACATTCAAACCTACCTATGGCAATCAAGCATCCATTTGTGAACTTGAATAAAATTTACAAGTTGTGGTCACGGTATGGATCCTCCAAATTTCACTAACCAAACAAAAATATATTGAGAGGAATGTGGTCCTACCAGCTTCGATTTTGACTACCCTATTAGAATGGGGAGAGATGGAGTCCTTCCAGTATCAAATTTAACTAACCACGATAAAAGGAATGGAGTGGGATGGGGTCTAACCCTCATGAGATTTTGGAATCCCTTTACTGGACTTCAATCTAGAGGGTCAAGATGAGGCCCTTGTGGGGACCCTTCTCGATACTGTTCACGCCCCCACTACTGACCTTGATATTGCGACAATCAACCCGACTAGTGAAACATACAAATGGGACCCAATATTGAAATTGACCTTTGTATATTCAACCCTCAAACCAAATGAGTCGGATACAGACCTCTAGCCATTCCTCCCAACCTAAGGTCGGGTCCCCTTACACCCAGGCCTAGAACTGGGATCCCTAAACCAACAATTTCAAATGCAAAGTGGACTTTCATAAGATGGGGAGGTATGGAAGCGGCCATCTCCCCCTCCTTTAGTATTTGATTCTAGACACCCCAATTATAGCATGAGCTCTTCCAAAACGGGAACCGCATGCGGTCCAGGCCCATCAAACAACATAGTTCATTGGTCCAATATTCGGAAGGCGTTTTTAGGTCATTCACTCATATTCATGGTTCAACAATATGGAATTTATTTCAATGAAACGTGCAGATTTTCTAAAATAGAAGTGTCACCTACTACCTTTTCATGCATAATGACGACATCCAATTTAGAAAAGCCCCAAATTTTCCAACAACATTGTATTACAAAGTGCGCGTAATGGATTTTAGGATGTTAGATTGTGGATACTAGATTTGCTTCTACAAAATCGTGGACACTAAGCCCTCAAAGACAATCCTTAGAATCACTGCCTAGACAATGCCTGAACTGCTTCAATCTCAAGAAGTTTCCACTAAGGTTTCTAGTGAACCACTCCAATCACTATTGAGATCATCAGTATGGATAGTATTAATATATTATACTACCAGGTATTCTAAATTTGCCTAAAGCAATTAAACTTCATCACGCAGCGTTCATTCAAGCAAATCCGAGCCTTCTGTATAAGTTACCTCCCTGAAAATGATGTCAATGCCAGTGTCAGTTTAGTATCCCCCTTCCTCGGGCCAAATTTCGTTGTCATTTTCATAGCGATCACGGTGACAGATTGGCCCAGAGCTCCACTCCCCTGTTGTCCACCACATTGGCTCCCGCACCCACTCCTCCAAATCGCCTTTGTACTCAATGCTTGTGCAATACTCCATGTGGCGGAATTGGTAATTTGCAAGCTTTGTTCAACTCAAGTTCTCACCATCTCCTTGGCATAGAAGAGCCCTCACTTTGTCTAATTCAAAAAAAAGGAGCTTCCCTTTCCTCCTCTTAACTTCCTCATCTACTTTTGCAAGATACTTGCGCAAATCAGACTTCACTTTGGAAGGAAAGACATCTCACCCAAACCGGGTCCACCAACAAATTGACTATGTAAGAAAACAAATAAAATACAATGAAACAACGCTGGAAACAGAAAATGGAGGCCAAACACATAAATGAGCTCTCCATTTTGAACCATTATCCTTCATCAGTGAAAAATGAGCAGCAGTGAGTGGGATTAGACATCTTGAACACGTCATCTATTAATGAGGTGTCCTCCACTCCAAACATCAAACCCAAACATCATAAAGAAATTCAAATCTTCACGACATATGTCATGAAGTAATTCAATGAGTAGACTTCAAGTCTATGATTGTAATAAGCAAAAAATTGCCCATAATCCCGGATAATGGGAACTTTTAGTGAATGAGGGTAACTATTGTGTATGAAACTCAAACACAAACTCGACGCCTACAAGTCTCGATGGGAATTCTATCTTGCTTAGTTTATTGTACTCTACTCTTCCCAGCACAATATTGTTGAAAGTACCTGTTCTCCCTAAACCTCAATGTCCCCACTATTTGCCCCCTAGATCCAAAACCCGTCTTACTATTCAATGTGGCTCATGTCACTGGTTGTAGTACTTAGTTTCAAGTATTCAATATTCAAGTGCCTCCCTGCACTCCCTGTATTCTTGTCCTTATTGCTTCAGATTCTTAGATGAATCCATTGATGATTTATACTATACAATGTCATGGCGTTGTGCACTTCTAAGAAGGAATGCATATCTCCCATGTCCTCTTATTATTTGATGACACGTGTAATACAATTTGCCCATTTCAGTCGGATAAGGTGATATGGCAAACATATCTCTGTGTACCACTCGTCGCTGTGTGGTTATATTTAAAGAGTATGAGGTCCTCTAGTTTGCCCTTATGAATCCCCGCTCCAATGTAGTGATGATAAGGTGAGTATTGTAGAGCTTGATTTTCAAACATTAGTTAGGAAGAGTACCATTGCCTGAACTGCAAGTAGTAATCCATGACATTACACACTAGTAGTTTTAGTGTGTAGTTGACAACGCAATACAAGATTTCTGTTTTGGTTCAAATTTAGAGTCTCTTCAGTGAACTTGGATTGTTCAATGTCGTTGTTTCATAGGCGGTAATACTATTGATCTGTACTTCCATCATTATCCAACACGCTTGACATCTTTGTGACAGTCATCATGCATTTTCTTCAACCAAACAACATACTCCTCGATTAGCACTCTTGGATTTTTGACTTGCTTGGCCTCACTACCACAAAATCACGTTTCTATGAGATTGTGGTCGATTGAATAAGCATTTCTTTAATTTTAAGGTATTCTTCAATGAGTGCGTTGTCTACTACAGGGGGTGCATGCTGAATGTCACAAAGATGGTGAGGTAGTTGTCATGTAATGATAATAAGTGGAAGTTGATGCTCTCCAGGCTAAACCAAACCTTGACCTTAGAATCGCAGTTTAGAAAGTCTAACTGAGATCCTAAACCGCTGAATTAAACAATAATGCTCCACATGTTCATTTGACCATGAAGGCAGAATCAGATAGAAGCGCCTAAACAACGAAGTTTGGGGTTGGCAATCTTAGACGACTTCAACCCAAAACTGAAACAGCAAGATAATTTGTGAGACCAGAACTCCAAGACAGCAACCACAATATTTATGCATTTTCAAGAAAAGATCAAATGTTCTCAATATATTGATGCAGTTTAATTTTGTTGCTTGTCCTCATCTCTCTTGGATGAAGTTCGTAGGATGAACCTCTTACATCTAAACTTCTTTCTATCCTTTTTGTCACACAAGTATGATTTTGTAAAAGTAGCTTTATGCAAACTAGAAAGCTGCATGTGAAAGGTCCAACAACACTAATGGCAAAACTTGCCCTGAAGATCACAACAATGTAATTCATCCATATTTGTCATCCACTTTCATCCATATTTGTCATCCACTGTCATCCATCTTTTTCATCCACTTTCATCCATTTTTCAACCACTTTCATCCATATTTTACGTCCACTTTCATCCACTTCCATCTCATTTTTCATCTAATTCTTCCAATCCCTTTCATCCATTTTTTCCAACTACTTTCTTCCATTTCTTCCATTTTTCTCACCCAATTTCGGCAATTTTTTGTAAAATTTCATCCGTTCTTTGCTGAACTTTCATCCGCTTTTCAATCCATTTTTTCTACCTTTTTCTCTTTTCCTTCCAATATTTATGCTCCACGCTCACCAATCCCCGCTTCCTGCTCGCCGCTCGTCGCTCCCCGCTCGCTCCCCAGCATTTCCCTGTCCGCCAAGAATATAGGGTCAAGTTTTGTTTTGCCAGGGATATATATAGTGATTGAATCCAAAGGACATAGGAAGAAGTAGACTTTTAGATGTGACGGTTGATGAAGAAACAGACTAGACATTTGTGAAAAAGAATTTTTATGTATATTTGATTCATTTGTAAATATAAAAGTTTTTGATGTTTCATTTCAATTTTTGGCCTCTCTTTGGGGGTACTATATGGTCGTATTGCACTGCTATGATGTCTTGTTGGTCTGTTCAATTATACAAGGATGTTTGGGTGGAATGTTTGTGCTCTTCCAACCACTTCAATTATCCTTGGGTCGAGGATAAATGTGTGGGCTATTTGCTACTCTTTGGGTGCTTCAAGTAGGAGGATCCTTTTTGAATCTGCTTCAGAAGCAGCAGCCATTGACAAGGAGTCTGTTGTCTGGGTCAGAGGCTTCGCTCTTGCAGAGGTTTGGCTTGGAGGGAGGGAGCTTCTTGCCGTCCTCTTATTTGAAGCCTTACCCTTTTTGTTCCACCACGGACGCGGCTTCACTGGCCATAGACTTCTCCAAAGGAGATGTGGAAGAAGGCGTCGTGGACAATCTATCCAACCGCGGACCGGTGAAGACACCGATTTGCTCGCCGTCGCCGTTGAAGCGGGCGGCATCCACGCCGAGTCGGCTGCGTTCCTCATCGCCAACTCCTCGCACCCCAAACATCCCGCATAGGAAACTGTATGCGGATGATGGAGGACAAGCTGAGGATCTTTGCGTTGAAGATGGAGTTTTGGCACCGACAGCAATTGAGCACCAGCCTGTGCAGAACGAAGATCTTATTGAAGCAAATTTCAAGGGGAGAGATCATAAAAGGAAGATCCCATTGGGTCCATGTAGTGCACGTCAAAAAGCATGCCACCTGTACTGCGGCGTTTCCCTCCCCTTAAAAGCCGTAGGAGGCGGATCCTCACCTTCCGCTCTACCTATGTCCGGCCGAACAAGTCTTGGTGATTACCGGTGGTCAAAAGACTTACGATACACTGCAACTACAAATTCGTACATAAGCACTGTGAATAGACCGATATTGAGGCGGCCTCTGCCAGAATGTACATCTTTTACCAACGATGCCATTTTGCAATTGGAACGCATGTGATGGAGAGAGGTCATAGAACTAGTCAGGATGGGGTTGTGCATTGGCATCTTTGATGCAAGTAGACGAGCAAAACCGTCTTGACGCAAGGATATTTTTAGAGCGTTGGCTAAGCAAAAAACGCTAGAGGCTGCAAAGGGGGCAACAAAGAAAGCTTCTTCCTCCAAGAATGATGGCTAGCCGGTTGATTCTTGTTTCAGAAGTTATCAACTTCATGAAACATTCAATTCTATTAATAGAAAAAACATTCACATACAAAAAGATATTTTTTAGCAAAATAGAGTACTTCATGAGCACATAGCCTCTACTATTTTTGGCTCATATACGTAGACAGTCATTAGATTAAACCAGATTTCATTTCCTATGATTGAAATGAAATACAAAGTCACTTCTAGTGAGATAAAATGTTTCATATGTACAAGGGTTCTCGTGTGCATTCATGCCCCTCCAATGTAAAGTCATCCACTTTTAAAAATGTAACATGTTTTTTGGCCTCTTAATTGTGTAGAATTTTATTTCTCAAAGCTTCATCTTTTTCTTCATTGAATTTGTATTTGATTGCTCTAAGCCTTCTCAAAATGTAACGGAAAATCATCCTGATGTCTACTATAATTTGAAATGTTTTGGTATATTAGTCTTAGTGTTGCCCATATTTACTTTGGGTTTCAACAACTTATCTTTGAAATTAAGGGTCCTAATATCTAAATATCTCGAGTTTTTTTCATTTTAATGAATATGGCCTTTCAAAGGTAATCGCAACTTCTTCAAAAGGAATTGACACATTTCACGTAAAAAAACTCATGACTTTCGATATGTGTGTCCATTAAAGTACTGCACACATTCATTCCCAATTTATTTCAAGCCACATGAACATGGATTTCTAATAGGAATAAATTTTATATTCTTGAAAATTTTAAATTCAAAGGGTAATCATAACTTCCAAAAAAATTTGAAGCACTTCACATACAAAAATCCATGACATTTGAAATGTGTGTCCAATAGAGTATGGCACATTTGTTTCTGGATTCTTTTAATTCATGAGAACATGAAGTTCAAATGGGAATAAATTAAATATTTTTGGAAAATTCAAATTTCAAGGGTAATTCCAACTTTCACAAAAGTAATTTAAGCATTTCACGTACAAAAATCCATGACAATTGAGATTTGTGTCCATCAAAATACAACACACATTTATTCCCGATTTATTTCAAGTCACATGAACATGGATTTCTAATAGGAATAAATTTTATATTCTTGAAAAATTTAAATTCAAAGGGTAATCATAACTTCCAAAAAAAATTTGAAGCATTTCACATACAAAAATCCATGACATTTGAAATGTGTGTCCAATAGAATATGGTACATTTGTTTCTGGATTCTTTTAATTCATGAGAACATGAAATTCAAATGGGAATAAATTAAATATTTTTGGAAAGTTTAAATTTCAAGGATAATGCTAACTTCTACAAAAAGAATTTAAGCATTTCACGTACAAAAATACATGACATTTGATATGTGTGTCCATTAATGTACAGTGCACAATAATTCCTGGATTCTTTTAATTCATGTAAACATAGATTTCAAATGGGAATAAATTGAATATTTTTGGAAAAATTAAATTTCAAGGGTAATCACAACTTCTTCATTATAGAATTGAATCATTTCACATACAAAAACTCATGACATTTGATATTTGTGTCCATTAAAGTACAGCGCACATTCATTCCCAATTTATTTCAAATCACGTGAACATGGATTTCTAATAGGAATAAATTTTATATTTTTGAAAAATTTAAATTCAAAGGGTAATCATAACTTCCAAAAAAAAATTTGAAGAATTTCACATACAAAAATCCATAACATTTGAAATGTGTGTCCAACAAAATACATGGCACATATGGTTTCGGATTCTTTTAACCCCTAAAAGCCCGATGTCCCTTTGAGGGACAAATGCGTTTTGGGGTAGGTACCTACGGGCTGAAATTTTCTCTTGATTTTTTGAAACTTTTTCAAGAGATAGAAAAATTGATTAGCTTCATGGGAATATAATTTTTTTAACAATCGGTGCTCGGGAACAAAAGTTATGACCAAATAAGCTCAAAACAAGGGACGGCGGGCAGTAAAAAAATTTTGCACTTTTTTTTTTTTCTTAAGTATTTTTTTTCTCATAGATTATATTTTTTTCTATCTAAAAAGCTTAGATTCATTTCATTTGGATTTGTTATGAGAAAGTTATGGACATTCTTGTTTTTTGGGCAGCTAGAGCATCTTTTTGAAAAAAATAACTTGTAGGATTCATTTCTCAATGCAATTTTTCAAATTTTTCAAATTTTTTTTGCATGATTAAGTTTATTTTCTAGAAAAATCTGACCATTGGGATTAGTGCATTTTAATTCCATCTAAAATATATGAATATTTTAGATTTTCCTTCTATCTTGTACCTACTTCTATTTAACAATATTTTCAATAATGAAAATTAAGTTTTTTTGAATTTTTTTTTGGGGAGATTGTCAACTTAATTCTTTAATATAAACAATTAAAGCTCAAAACTTTGTAGTGTAAAAATTTTAAGTTAAAAATGTTCAAAGTCAAAAAATCCAGTCCCACAATGTGCTGAAAAATTTGTTTTTTTCACTTCAAACATAGATATCTTGCAATCTATGTGGTCAAAAATTTTGAAATCTTTTCCACACATCCTCATAAAAGTTAGGTGTAAGATCCTATATTTAAATGTGCAAAAAATACATTTTTAATTTTTTTTCACTCCTTGCTAAAAAAATGGCGGTTTTGGGTGTTTTTTGGCAGAAAAAAGGCCTTGGGCCTTTAAGAGTTAATTCATGAGAACATGAATTTCAAATGGGAATAAATTGAATATTTTTGGAAAATTCAAATTTTAAGGGTAATGCCAACTTCCACAAAAAGAATTTAAGCATTTCACATACAAAAATCCATGACATTTGATATGTGTGTCCATTAGAGTATAACGCACATTTATTCCCAAATTCTTTGAATTCACATGAACATAGATTTCAAATGGGAATAAATTGAATATTTTTGGAAAATTTAACCCGTAAAATACCAAGGCAATTTTTGGCTCCAAAACCAGTGAAAACTGCCATTTCTGCTACGATCACTCCCTAAACAAAAAAAACTTTTTCTTAGAATCTAACCAGATGATATTGAACTTCATTTGTCTTAGATCATGTGGTAAAAATTTCATGAAGTTTGACTGTATGGATTGGAAGATATTAGCATTTGAAGTTGGAAAAAGAAGTTTTTTGAAACTGCAGCCTGCAATTTCAAATGACTGTGACGGCCATTTGTAGATTTTTTTGGACTACATACCATAAAGTTAAAAAAAATTCTGTTGCACATTTGAATTGAGAATTTGGGAAAAAAAAATTAGAATGTCAAAACTTGATTTTCACATATAAAAAAATTGTTAAATAGAAGAAAGTCCAAAATTGAACAAAACACAAAATTGTTAATAGCTCTTAGGTGGAATTAAAACACCATAATTCCATTGGTGGGATTGTTCTTACAAACAAACTTCACCTTGTAAAAAAAAAAAGAACTTAATTTAAAAATTGTGATCAGAAATGAATTCTAATTTTATTTTTTTTGGAGACACTTAGATTGCCCAAAAAACAAGATTGTTTATAGCTTTCTCATATTGAGTCCAAATAGAATGAATCAAAGCTTCAAATGTAGACAAAAACATTATCTTTGAGGAAAAAAAACTAAAAAAAAAAATTCAATTTTTTAAAGTTTTTTTTTTGTGCTTGATGACCTGCTTTTCTGACTTTGGGTGGCATAAATTTTGCTCTCGGGCACCGATTGAAAAAAATATATATTTTTAGAAAGCTAATGTGACTTCCTATCATCAAAAAGTTTCAAAAAATCAGGTCAAAATTTTAGGTCGCACGAGCCTGCCCAAAATCCTAAGTATTCTCCAAGGGGACTTTGGTAGTTTAGGGGTTAATTTTCAAAGGTAATCACAACATCCAAAACAAAAATTGAAGCATTTCACGTACAAAAACTCATGACACTTGATATGGGTCCCATTAAAGTAAAGTGTACACTTATTCCTAAATTCTTTTGATTCATGTGAACATGGATTTCTAATAAGAACACATTTTTTGTTCATAAAATTTGTAATTTTATGGATATTACCAACTTCCACCAAAAGAATTTAAGCATTTCACATACAAAAATCCATGAAATTTGAGATGTGTGTCTATTAATGTACAACGCACATTTATTCTCAGATTCTTTTAATTCACGTAAACATGGATTTCAAATAGGAATAAATTGAATATTTTTGGGAAAATTAAACTTCAAGGGTAACACTACTAGAAAAACTACGTCCACAACAACAGATTTTCAACAGAAAAGCGTTGTCCATTCAGTCGTTTCGGTCGCGTTGTACTGGACAAAATTACACTGAAATCTGTTGTCCAAATTCTGTTGTTTCGGACATTTTTCCAAAGTGTTTTTTTTTTTTTTTTTTTTTTTAAAATTTAAAATTATTTTTTTTAAGCTGCCCGAAAAATCCGGGCAGCCTGACAAGTGTCAGGCTGCCTAGGCAGCCCGCCACGCAAGCAGGCCGCCTAGGCAGCCCGCCACGCGGGCAGGTGAAGCCATGGGGCTTCGAACCTTGGACCTCATGGTTGAGGTCCAAGGTTTTTAGCCATTGAACCATGGCCGTTACCAAGTGCATCAATTATGAGTAGAAATGTAATTATAGAGTTTTTGCATTAGTTTTTATTTTCTTTGTAAAATCAGCAGACTTTGGAGGCCATTTGGACATAGGAAAACAACTTTTTTCAAAAAACTTTCAACTAAGGAAATTTGTGAAATCAAACTAACTTTCACCTCCAAAAATCCGTTTGCAATTTGAAGTCTCCTATCAAAAGTTATGGACAAAAATCAGAGAGGATGTTCGAAAATATCGAAAAAAATGTTTCGAACATCCTCTCTGAATTCTGTCCATAACTTTTGATTGGAGACTTCAAATTGCAAACGGATTTTTGGAGGTGAAATTTAGTTTGATTTCACAAATTTTCTTAGTTGAAAGTTTTTTGAAAAAAGTTGTTTTCCTATGTCCAAATGGCCTCCAAAGTCTGCTGAATTGAAAAAACATTGAATTTTTGAATGGTTAAGTCAGAAAAATAAAATTCGTTATACTTAAAATTCTAATTTTGGTGTTGAACTTTGAATTGCCCAAGGCACAAAATTTTGGTGTCAAAAACATTTTGAAAGATTCCAAAAGATTCCAAAAAAGATTCCAAAAAGATTCCTAAAAGATTAAAATTCAACAAAAAGTTGTTGATTTGGTCATTGCACTATTCAAATCTACAGAAAATTGGAAGCTGTTTTGTTTGCATTAACAAAAAATTCAAAAATCAGTGAAAATGGACATTCCAGTGTACAAAACAATAGAAATCAGTTGATTTTCTGTTGTTCTGGACGTAGTTTTCTAGTAGTGTAATCACAACTTCTTCAAAAAGAATTTAAGCATTTCACGTACAAAAATCCATGACATTTGATATGTGTGTCCAACAAAATACATGGCACATTTATTCAAAGATTCTTTTAATTCACGAGAACATGGATTTCAAATGAGAATGAATTGAATATTTTTGGAAAATTAAAATTTTAAGGGTAATGCCAACTTCCACAAAAAGAATTTAAGCATTTCATGTATAAAAATCTATGACATTTGATGTGTGTCTATTAATATATAGTGCACATTTATTCCCGGATTCTTTTTATTCACGTGAACATGGATTTCTTATAAGAATATATTTTTTATTCCTGGAAAATTTAATTTTAAGGGTATTTACAACTTCCACAAAAAGAATTTAAGCATTTCACGTACAAAAATCCATGAAATTTGAGATGTGTGTCCATCAAAGTATACCGCACATTTATTCCTGGATTTTTTTTATTCTTGTGAACATGGATTTCAAATGGAAATAAATTGAATATCTTTGGAAAATTTAAACTTCAAGGGTAATCACAACTTCTTCAAAAATAATTGAAGCATTTCATGTACAAAAAATCCATGACATTTGATATGTGTGTCCAACAAAAGATATGGCACATTTATTCAATGATTCTTTTTATTCACAAGAACATGGATTTCAAATGAGAATGAATTGAATATTTTTGTGAAATTTCAATTTTAAGGGTAATGCCAACTTCCACAAAAACAAGAATTAAAAAAAATGGGGAGGGAGTTAAACCCCACTTCATTAAGTTCATGTTTTTAGTTTTGGTCAAGAGGTCACCCCTTTGGGGACCCCTCTCAGTATCAAGAGGCCCCTTGGGGCCTGAGGGGTGCCTGGGCCTTGCATTTACTCGTCCAATTGGTCCAGCCCTTGCAGCAATTGAAATTTTTTTCTTTTAAAAAAAATCAAGTAAGATGCTCAACGTGATATTATAAGACAAACATGAGTGCTCATTCTCTCACAACTCACAAGAAGCTCAAATTTACCAAACAAGAATAAAAAACAATGGAAAGTGAGTTAATCACCCCTCCTTCATGTTTTTAGTTTTGGTCAAGAGGTCCCCCCCTTGGGGACCCCTCTCAATACTGAGAGGCCCTTTGGGGGGTCTTTGGCCTTGCATTCACTAAACCAATTGGTCCAACCCTCGAGGTAGTTGAAATTTTTTCTTTTAAAAAAAATCAAATAAGATGCTCAACGTGATATTATAAATTAAACACGAGTGCTCATTCTCTCACAAGAAGCTCAAATATACCAAACGAGAATATAAAAAAATGGGGAGGGAGTTAATCACCTCCCTTTCACAGTCAGGCTGTCCACTTTTTGACCACAAATTCCGTTCCATGATTACTCAGTTCCTGATGCAAGTAGCCTCCATTGTATATTGCCAGGTGTAGTGTGAAGGTCAATTACATCACTGGAAATGAGTTGAGTACTCGTGCTTTTGTACATGTTGGCACTTATGAACACCCAATGAAGGATGGAGAACTCTGCGCCAAGGTTGTCTTGTCAGACATGTTGGAGAGGTTCAGTGTCAAGTTGTCCGTTTGACATTGCACGTCATATTGGACAAGTGTCGAGTATGGGGGACAATGTCGTTGCGTACAAATTTGAAGGTTCAAATTTTTTTCCCCTCGATAAATGGATTTGTCTTACGTGGCTATATTCGGAAATTGACGTGGAAAGCAAAGCCCACTTCATCATGGGCGACTTCGGGTGTGGGGCGCGTTTGGGTGAGTCCTGGGCAACCTCGAGTACGCAAATCAAGGCGACTGCGGATATGAGAAGTAGGGCGACCACGGGTCCCAAATATAAAGCGACTACGGGTTTCAAACACAAGGCGATTGCGAGTCCCAAACACAAGACGACTACGGGTTCCAAATACAGGGCGACTACGACTCCTATGATTTATGGCGACTACGGGTCCCAAACACAGAGCGACTACGGCTCCCATGATTTAGGTCGACTGCGGGTCAAGGTTTAGGGTTTAGCACACTTCTTAGAGGAGCTTTAGGGAATTACCAAAATGGCGGTCTTTGTCCAAGAATAGGCCCAAATTTAATGTCACACCTTTTCACTTTTGAATTTATGCGTTTAGGGCAAATAATAGTATCCAAAGAAATAAATTTGCAAAGGAAGTTTGAAAAAGATGGTCTCAAGTACACTTTCAGGCTTCAGCTATTTTTTAATGTATTTTAAAAATTAATTAATTATACATTGTATGGAAGTCTACAAAGTAAGCCTTCGTGTACTTGTATTTCAAAAGATGTAAATATTTATTTCAGTAGTTTATTTGGTGAATGTTTGATTGATCATGGCGGATTACAAATGGTCATTTTTTGTGGTTCATTTTTTTTTCTCTATATTCTATTGTATAAAAATATAGTGTATGTGATTTACGGTGATTTGGCACTTTTGTACTTTTCCAACCCAAAATATTTTTCTTTGATTTTCCTTTAGTCATTATCTTTGCAATAGAGGGTGTACATGCATAAATTGGCTATATTTTATTAAGAAGTTCAAAATTGTTATGCTAATTTTGAAGTATTCCATGAAAAAACTAATAATACTCTGGAACTTTAAATTTGTGAATGTGTTTCGTGCAATCTCTTGAATATAGGTAGGAAAATTTGGATTTCTTTTCCCCTACAAAAAACCTAATTTATAAATGACAACAAACACAAAGACACAATGTAATACTAATCTTAGAGATTATAGAAATAATAATATTAATGTAAATAAAAATATTTCAGATGTATTGCCTGCTACCAAAAAGGTGATCCCAACACATACATGAACTTATATTTCAGTTGTACTTCCACGACTTTCTTACAGTCACCACTGCAACGCTCGTGAAAGGCAACATATAACACTTAAAACCTTGCTATGTATTTACAACACTACATGTCTAACAAGGCACTATACAAAATTGTTACATATGCTATTCAGCTGTAAACTTCAACTACAAATCTTCACTCTCAACAAAAAAGGTGAATCCTTACAATACTACTTTTCTGCCTTTCTATCTAGGACTGCATTATTTATGGTGCAAATGTGTCATCACTGGACACTTTGTTAGCTCCAAGGTCCGTGGCTTTGCATTCCTCATTCGTGTCTTCGGTAGGTGTCTCGTTCTTGTCATCTTTTCTTGGTGCCAATACATGTTGCACCTCACATTCTACCTCGGAGTTTACAATTTGTATTTCAATGTCTACCCCCTCCTCCCCTTGAGTTTGCACCAAATGTTTTGTCAACCTCATTGCATCAATGGTTCCATCAATGTTAGGTCCAGCCTGTCGCCCTCTGATGCTTGATTGCCCCTCGTTTTGATTGGAATTAGATGCTCCTATGCTAAACGGGAGGATAACTTGGTTTATCCGTTTAGGATCTCTTTGTGCTCTCTTGTCAGCCCTCATGATACATTTTTTCCCTTGACTGTTACGTACATGCGTTCTTAATGAGGATACTCCAAGGCCGGACATTGATGAAGGCTGAGTGGGCTGAGTACGTTGAGTGGGTTGAGTGGGTTGAGTGCGTTGAATGCTTTGAGTGGGTTGAGGAGCTGAGCCACGCACTTCTTCATCAACAGTCCGCATCGGAACTTCATGCACTAGTGGCCTTGGTAGAAGGGTCGGTGTAGATCGAGTTGCCCTAATAGCATTCGTGGTTGCTGCTCAATTGAAAGACGCATTACGACTGATGTTCAGAAAGTTTTCCAATGGCACATCGTCATTGTCCTCCACATCTTCTGCTCCTGCAGTACAATGTTCTGCAAAAGTTTGATGCCTTGCATCCCGAACCTCTTTCTCAACGACCTCAAGTGTTGGCTCTTCTTTGCTTCCTATCCCTGTTAGGAAGTGCTTGGTTACTGGTGCAGTGCTCCGGAGTTTTGTTGGTCTGCTCAACTACGGTCGTGCTAACATAGGAGATGTAGCATGCTGCACTGCTGGTGGTACTAGAATATTTGTGCCTTCATTGTTGTTCTCAGGAGTTCTTGTCCTCATTGGCGATGAATTTAATACTGGATTTGCATCCCAAGCAGAGACATGGGGGCGGTGAAGGTTGCATCAATCTTGCTCTTCTGCAGAACTGTCTCCATCATTGTCAACCATAAATGTATTGGGATAATGTCGTTGTCGTTGTAGAGGACTGTCTTGTGCAGGGACCAATCCAACCCATCTATTTTCGTGCAAACAAGCCTCTACCTCCATGCGGTTCTCTGCTTGTCGAGTAGCTATTCATATAACTTCATCTTCAGATCCTGAAGACAATGGCTCCTTGTTCTCTTTGTCAGTATTTGCATCCACCAAATACTTTTCATACAAAAGTGCGGGATTTCCTCCACGTTTTTTACATTCAAGTTTGCTGTTTGTGTAGATGTACACCAGTGCTTTCGCCTTGGATGAAACCAAGCTGTTTCGCACCCTACTGTGCACAAACAAATACATGCTCCAATTCCTTTCACTTGATGATGCTGAACATGTCAATGATAAAACTCTCCGTGCTATTTTTGGAAGAGCATTGCCACCCACGCAATTCCACCATTGATGAGGCAATAGTTTACAGTGGGTGACATCTAGAGTCTCTTCTAAAGGGTCAAATGGACCTCTCTTTTCTTCAAATTCCGTGAACTCACTCATTGCCTCATCCTCCGATACTTCCAACGCCTCGCTGAGTTTTCGTATCACTCGATTCAATGCTCGCTTTGCCTGGCCGTAGTTATGAATGGTTGCTATATCTACCAAATACGGGTTCAATAACGCCTCCGCATGTGGAGGTCTGTATGCATTAATTTCTATCGAGTGTCAAATTGCTTCTCAAACTTCATTGCAATCGCAGCATCTAAAAAATAAGGATCAGCCCGGAGAGAGTAAACGTGCATCTTAAGCTGATACACTACCATCCAGGCGTCAAGCATTGCCAAACCTTTCCATCAAAAACTTGAAGAGCTAAGAGGGCGGGCTTTACAAGGTACAGATAATTGGAACATTTCCCCCAAAACGCATTTGCATGAATGTCTTCTCGCGCTCTGCAAGCTCGCATTTGGACTACGTGTCCATTTTTGTGATAAAACAAACTTTTCTCAAATTCATTGTAGGACTCATCCAAAATCACGAATAACAATGCTTATTTGCACTCCACCAAACAGTCTACCATGAGAAAGGTCGTTGCAAAGCGTGTTTTGGAAGGAAGTTGCAATGACAATTTTGGTGAATACTTTCCAAACAGACCCAAGGTATGATGGTACTTCTTGATAAACTTCACAATGCGCTTGCATTTGCCCATTAGACCCTTCACCGGCTCCTCTTTATTCCAATCTTCTAAAAGTAAGTCTACAATGTGAGCTGCACATCCTTGCGCATACATGTGAGGATACCTCTCTTGTAAAATTCTAAGGGCCCTTGTTATTACTACTGCATTGTCTATACATAGTTGGACAATCTTCCTAGATCCAACTTCCTCTATATATTGTGCCATCATATTTGTCATGTACGTAATGTCCTTCCTTTCTCCGGTGGTGTCAACGGATCCCAAAAACACATCTCTGGCAAGACAAATGAGCATCATATTCAACAACAGTTGAGTATTAGTATCAAACCACCTGTCCAAACAAATGGTCGCTCCATAGAATTCAATAGAGTGCTTCGTCCACTCCGGGACCATTTTGGCAACAGCTGCCTTTTTCACATCTATCATTTTAGTGCGTACCACGTTGTACGCTGGCGAATGGTACATTATTCCAGCTGCCGCTGTTTTCTTCACAGCTTTCATGAAGGCAGGATGGCACACAACGTTGAATGCAATGTTCACCTCATAGAAAAAAGAAGCACACATCTTGTCCAAGTTCTGGCAAACACCCACCTGTAATGCTTCTTTCATGCTTCTTTGACAAGAAATTGAAGGTGTCTTCCTTCTATCACCTGTTGTTGGAGTGGAATCTATCAAATCTAGATTAAAAGGCCGTCGTTCATTTGTAGCACTAGGCTCTGCAGATCCTTCCGTTGACATAGGCACACTAGGCTCAACAATGGGTTCAGCAATGAACTCAGCTATACCTTGGCCTTCATGATCTATCCCGTGTATTTCTTCATAGGCCATTTCCTTCGAAACAACGCCTCCACAGTTTTTGAACTTCTCCAATATTAATCTTGTAATACGTGTATAGCAGTCCGATTAGACTATGCCGCCAAATTTAAAGTGACAAAGGGCCCTTTTCTTCACAAATACTTTGTTCCACCCACAAAAAACACATGTCCTTGTATTTGCGGCATAGGCAGGGTCAGTTTCTATAACTAGCCAAGGGTCCCACTCCTTTGTGGCCCCCGTATATTGTTATCAGCTGCCCTCCCACCACCTCAATTAGCCATATTGGTGATGGGCCACAAATTCTCACAAAAAAAAGGGAATCAATCAACGTGTAGTTTCGAAAGAAGTTATGACAAAGCTACCTGCTTTGAAGTGTCTTTTAACCCTCCCAAAGTAAGGTTGTTGCCCTCCAGAGATCTAAAGTCCGTATGGAGCCTCTTTTGAGGATTCAAGTCTTGAGTTTGTCAACGAAGCAAAGTGGGAAGCAAATGGTGGTTCTCCAGGCTTTATTGTGCCCTCGTACTGGCACCCGAAGTTGTCCAATCAGCAACTGTTAGTGGATTCCAAAGACCGGAAGTCAACCATGGCCCAACTTTGGGACAACTTTGGCTTGAAGGGCAACTTTGGGTCCCAGAAGATGACAGCGGGTATGGAAATGGTGACTGCGGGTGCGGGTGCAGGTCAGGTGCGGATGCGGGTGGGCGACCTCGGGCACTACTGGGAGACT
Organism: Neckera pumila; assembly: GCA_963969595.1. Taxonomy (NCBI): domain Eukaryota; kingdom Viridiplantae; phylum Streptophyta; class Bryopsida; order Hypnales; family Neckeraceae; genus Neckera; species Neckera pumila. Next base: position 9,038,093 of record OZ018418.1, read on the forward strand.
ACGGGTTGAACTTACACAGAGTGTTCAGAGGCGCAACAAATTTTGGACTCCAAAAGCTAAGGCAACATCTTCATGAAGAAGAAATAGTTTTCCAACTCAATCGTATGATCATTTGGTTAACCCCTAAAGGTTTTTGACTATGTTTTCACCAAAACCGCTCCGAAACTACCACTTCTAATACAAGTACCAAACTTTAGAAAAAAATATTTTTGAACATATGTAACCATAGGATCTTGTACTTCACTGGTTTAAAAAGATGTGGAAAAAATTTCAGAATTTTCCACCATGTAGATTGCAAGATACAAGCGTTTGAACTGACAAAAATCCTTTTTTAATCACTGCAAAAATCCGAGCAGCTGCCCTTCTCAAGGTCACATTTGTATGAAAATATATCCAAAATGGTGGTTACTCTTTGGATTCATTCTTCAAGGCAAGTTGGCTACATGCTTAAAAATTTTCAGATCATTTGGAATTGTACAACATATAGGAAAAAATTAGTAAGTAGGAAGAGGTAGAGAATGATTCAAAATACTAAATTGTCAAGAATTTAATTATGGAATTGAAAAATGCCAATTCCAACAGTTGTAATGTTGTAATAAATAATATACACCCAATGCTTTTTGTTTTATTCAAAATTTTTGAAAATTGAGTTAGATAAAGGACTTCAAAGTTTATTTTAGAGTAGAGGTTCCATAACTACCCTCAAACTAAAACTCCTCATAACTTTTGACTTGTTAATCCAAATGGAATGATTCAGAGCTTTTCAAGTATATATAAATCTATTAAAGCAATTTCAAATTTTAATTTTTGAACTGCCCGGGCTGCCCGCCGAACGCAAAAAAATTACATATCATGCAATTACATTTTATCCATAAAGTCAAAAGTTATGAAAATTGTTGGGCCTTGAAGCTACTCCTCGGGCACATCTTGTGTGAAAATTTTAAAGCAAAAAATTAGAATTTCCACTCGTAGTGAGCTGCCCAAAATTGCTATGTTGCCAAAAAATGGTGTTAGGTCCTTTAGGGGTTAACTTCATGAAGTACATTGTTCCTAAATTTCAGATAAAATTTCACAAAACACTCCAGGATAATTGTGCGTAAACTTCAAAATCTAGACTTTAATAGCCCTTCCTAAAGTGAAATTCTGTCTTTCCAATATTTTTGGGATAAAACACATCCGCCTTACACCTTCTACACTTTAGAAGATATGTTGGGAAATGGGTTGAAAATATATGGAAAACATTGACCAAATTAACCTTCCTATTTATTTTTAAATAATATTATAACTGCTTAGAGTCACTAAAACAGAGATGAAAAGACTACGCTAATAAATTCTGGAATATTTTAAAAATTCTTAATCATAATGGTGAAATCTTCTTGTAAACAATGAGTATCTTGTAGTTCCCTATTTTCTTTCCAAAGTTCCAAAATTTTGCCTTCAAAAGAAGTAGACATGTTTTTTTGTACCACATTTGTCTATAATTTTGAACTCCTCATGACTTGTAACTCATAGTTTACAATTAAAAGGGTCTATTTTCTAGAAGTACGTATTTATCTTTGGAATTCCTGGAAAAAAAAATTGGTTTTCTAATATGTAAAGACCAAAGACTATGTTTTCACCTAAAACGATCTAAAACTTCCATTTCTAGTACAACTATACAAGTACCAATTTTTTATTTCTTTTAATTTTTGGACACATATAAACAAAGTATCTTGCAGTAAACTTGTTTGAAAATATACCCAGAAATTCCAAAATTTTTCACCTTGTACATTGCAAGATAACAGCGTTTCAATTGAGAAGAAAATTTATTGTGGCCCTGCAGAAAAATGGATAGCTGCACTTTACAAGGTCATATTTTTACAAAAAGATGTTCAAACTGGTGGTTATAGAATTGTATTGATTCTTCTAAGTAGGTGGGCTACATGCTTCAAATAATTCACATCATTAGGAATTTTACAATACATAGGAAAAAAACGGTAAGTAGAAAAAAGTTGATAATGATTCAAAAATTAAATTGTTAACCCCTAAATGCCCAAGGCCTGTTTTGAGGCTCTAGGAATTTGCTCTAATTTGAACAAGAAGCCAATATTTTGAGAAGTTGTGCAAATTTCTTTGGGATTCTAACCGTAGAAATTTGAACTAGACATGTGAAAGATAACAAAGGGACAAAAAAAAATAGCTTACAAATGAAAAGATTATAATGTTTCACCATGAGGGTGTTACAACGATGGAAATCTTTCAATTCTCTTTTTGCATATCACATCTAAAAATTGTTCACCAAAAAAACATGAGGTCAAAGGGTCCACATGCATAACTTTAATCAATTTATGGCTTCACAAAATCTACTCTACAATTTTCTTAAATGAATTTCTAATGTGATTTTTCCTCCAAGATCTAGTGTATTTGAGGCTCATTTTCAAGAGCCTGTAATACAACAGAAAGTCAAGATGGCAATGGGTACCCTTGCACAGATTTTGAATAGAAAAATTGTAACCAATCACTTTCAATATTGCATATCTGATGCTCAAATTAGACTTCAAAAAGAATTTTATAAAAATATGAACTACTACAAAAAGCAATGTGGTTAGGTTTTTGGTAACTTTAAAGTATTGACGACACTAAAATGTGGTGCCTTGGGCATTTAGGGGTTAAGATTTTAATTATGGAATTTGAAAATGTCAATCCCAAAGGTTGTAATGTTGTAATAAACAATCTAAATCCAATTCTTTTATTTTTTTCAATAAACATTAAAAATTGAGTTCAGGATAAAAGACTTCAAAGTTTATTTTAGAGTAGGAAATCCATAACTGCCCGCAAACTAGAACACCTCATAATTTTCATCTCATAAATCAAAATAGGATCATTGAAAGCTTTACACTTACATACATATTTTTATAAATCTAGAAAACCGATCTCAATTTTTTTTTTCTTAAAAGTAATTTTTCAGGAAAAAGATAAGAGGTGCCCGCTAACTGTTGAAAATTACATATCATCCAGTAGCTTTTTGGAATTGTAGTCAAAATTTCTAAAAACTAGTTACACATGTACAGACTGAAAATTCGTACATTGTAATGTCATTTTCATTTGGCAATTTTCTTTGCAAATCACAAATCGTTTTCTTGAATTTTGGGTTCAAGGTCATTTTGAAGACATCATTTCATAACGTTGTACCAAATTCTTGAAGGAAATTCACATTTATATAATTTCAAATCATCAAGAATGCACGACATGATCACCATGGGATTTATAGTAATATTAAATTTTATTCCTCAAAGAACAACATGAAATTCATCTTACTTGAACTAGAACGTTCAAAATCTAGAAAACCACACACATATATCTACTATATAGTAGAGTCCTTAAAGTCATGCAACATCTATGTGGCGCTCCTCTTCCCTCTTCTTCTTTTCTAATTCTATTTGTGCCCTTGCCACTCGCTTCTCCTTCTCAATCAAATTATGGTACTTGATTTGCTTTGACAACTCATTTTGGACCCAAAAGTTTTTGAACGCTTTCTTCAAATTCAAGTGCGTCTTCTCATCATCCATGCGCTCCTTGAACTCTACTTTCAACCTCATCAAAGAAGCTAACTTCTTTTTTAACCCCTAAAGTTTCATGACTATGTAATCACCAAAAATGCTCCAAAACTGCCATTTCTAATACAACTACAGAATTTTTGGAAAAAAACAAATTTTGACACATGTAACCGTAGGATCTTGTAGTATGATATTTTGGAAACATGTGATAAAAATTTCAGAAAATTCCACCGTGTGGATCACAAGATATAAGCATTCAAAGTCTTGAAAACCATTTTTTCAGTCCTGCGAAAAACCGGGCAGCTGCACTTTGCAAGCTCACTTTTCAATGAAAAAATGCCAATAAAGGTGGTGCTTCTTTGAATTCAGTTTCCTAAACAAGTTTTCTATATGCATGAAAAATTTCACATCATTTGGAATTGTACAACATATAGGAAAAAAATAGTAAGTAGAAAGAAGTAGAAAATGACTCAAAATACTAAATTGTTAAAAATTTAATCATGGAATTTAAAAATGCCAATCCCAACGGTTGTAATGTTATAATAATCAATCTACATCCTAGGATTTTGTTTTTTTCCAAAAATATTGAAAATTGAGTTAAATAAATGACTCTAAAGTTTTTTTTAGAGTAGAGAATCCATAACTGCCCGCAAACCAAAAACCCTCATAACTTTTGACTCATTGATTGAAATGGAGTGACTCAAAGCTTTTTAAGTATATATAAATGTAGAGAACCAATTTCAAACAAATAATTCCGGAAAAAACGATTTTTCTGATCTGCCCAAACTGCCCGGTTACGAAAAAAAGTAACATATCAGGTCACAACTTTTGACTTGTATTTCAAAATGTCATGAAACTTGGTACACATGAAGATATTCCTCGCCCCCAACCTTCTATTAAAATTTCAGCCTCAAATATGGATATCTCTAGTCACACGTACCTGCCCAAAATTTCTATACGGCCAAAAAACGCATGTTGGTCCTTTAGGGGTTAAATAATCTACTTGCAATGTAAACGTCAGATGCTGCACATTCACAGATGCTGCAGCCAAATCCAGAGCTCGATCAACAGGCCCTTGGTCCTTCATTTCTTCCAGGTGATTCAACTTGGATTGTGCTTCTTCCACACCTCTCTTCTCTTGCTTTTCCCGAATTTCTTCCGTTGTGCAAGCTTCAATGACTTTCTTTAGACGTTCCTCGTCATATGGCTTGGCATTTGAGATGGAACCTCCGTCGAGATCCTTCTTGAATGAGAGGTAAAATTCTTCAAGCTCTTCCATCTCCCTTTACTGGACTGGAAAACAAAGTTGACTGCTTTCAATTAGTGCTTCAAAGGTGTGCACATCATCACACTCAATATCAACTCCCATCCGGGCTTCTAGCATCTTGCACTCTCTTTCTTTCTCTTCCAACTCTTGCAAAACCATCTTCAACTCAGCTTTATAAGATTTATGGGTTTGCCAAATGCTCTCTTCTAGAAGTACAACATGAAGTTTGCGTACTGGAGGGGGCAATATCATCAATTGCGGCTCTACAATTGGCGTTCTGTATAGAAATCTATACACCTCAATACATTGTTGCACAAAGGTGTCATCTCTACAATAATGTAGGTTTGCATAGTCTTGCTTCAAACGGCCCCTGTGTCGATGGTAAGGGAACAACTTGTCGATATGGCACCACTCTACAAATGCCTTGCAAGTCATCTAGGTCCAATTTGCTTGGACGTTACGCCAACCTCAAACTGCCTAGGTAGTTGGGTCCATAAGGACGCGTCGATGCCGGGGGTGGCGATTACCTTTGGCATTAGGAAAAAAATGAACCCTGGAAGGGGCTGCTTCATAGTGTAAGCTTCCCCTCCAGGGAACTCAAGGGAACTCAACAATGATTTACAATTAAAAAAAATTTAAAAAAAATTTAAAAAATAAAAAAATTTAAAATATTAATAAAATAATAATAAAAAATAAAAAATAATAATAAAAAATAATAAAAATAATAAAATAATAAAAATTGTAATGATTGCAGTCTGACATGGCATGTGTAGTACCATGTCAGATCTGAAAATTTTGTAATTTTGAATTTATTTTAATAAAAAAAAAATTTAATGTTTTTTTAAGCAGTTCAGCTGCACTGTTCCCTGCTGTTCTGCGCTGTTCCGCACCTGCAGTTCGCTGTCGCAAGTTTTTTTTTTTTTTTTTTTTTTTTTTTCAGCTTGCGTTCCCTACGTTTTCAGGTCTCACGGCCTCTTCTAAGGTTCAACTTTTTCCTAATGGCTTTCTCTTCTTCAAACTCGAGTCCATTGTGTATGGTTCTTGTTTTCAAGGTACTGAATTGAAATGTGCCAAATTACTAAAGTAGGTGCTTTCTAGGCGTGCAATTGCTCTCGAACTAGTACTGGGTTTACACACAGTATTCTATGAAATTCAAGCACTTATAAACCAATGCCCTGCTGCATTTACATTGTGCACAGTAATAGAGTGTGGTCGCACTCACAATAGGGGGAGGGAATGGGTGTATTTCCGCTGAAAAAAATGCAAGAGTTTGAGATTCAAACCTCCAGGACATAGGCACGCATCCAGATACTTTGAGGCGATTGGAAGACATCGTGTGTGGGCGCTTTATTCCCACCCTTGGAATAAAGTGTACACAAGACCAGGCTCTTGTAATTGTGAGGTCAAACTCCTAAGGGGATCCTAATCCTAATTGTTTACTGGTTAATACTTAATCAAAATAATCAAACCGAACCACTTGTTAGAATTGGCGTCGGTTTTTACTTTAGTTGTCAAAACTAAGCTCCAATAGTCGTTAGTTAAACAAGATGGACAAGATAACTTAATTTATAGGATTTGTTTTGTTTTTTCCTTAAATGACAAAATATTCTTAATTGAATGGAGATTTCTAAATATTAAGGAATGAAGTTCTAACTTAGTTCATCTTTAGTAAACTTTGAGATAATTCCAAACACTTCTTACTAGTGAAATAAACTTGAAATTTATTGTTATCCTAGGAGATTGTTGTTTTTATCATTTTACTTTTGTTTTGACTCTTTAAGAAGGTAAAACTCTTAGCTTTAATTTTTCAATTTAAATATTATTTACTATAAATTTTGACCATGTTGATTCATCAAAATTCTTAATTAATTCTTTTTTACTCTAAGTTCTAACTTTTGACTTCTTAGGTGATTTTTATTTACTGTGAAATTTGACCGTGTCGGTTCATCAAAATTCTTAAGTAATTATTTTTTACTCTAAGTTTAGACTTTTGACTTTTTAGATAATTGTTATTTACTGTGAATTTTGACCATGTCGATTCATCAAAATTCTTGAGTAATTCTTTTTTATTGTAAGGTTCTAAATTATTTCTACCTTTACTTTATATTCTGATATTCCTAAAATATTTCTAATTAATTCTTAATTGAATAAATTACCTTTTATAATTTTTTTTATCTTCGGTAATAAATTCTCAATTAATTCTACTAATTGGATAAATTTGGGATTTTAACTTTTGTCTTTTGTCAACAATATTCTTATCTTTTAATCTTTATTTTAAAGTTTTTAAGAAGGTAAAAGCTTCTTACTTTAGACTTCCTGGGTAATTATTGTTTATAGGTGAATTTTGACCATTGTTCGATTCATCAAAATTCTTTCGTAATTCTTCTTTATCCTAAAGTTCTAAATTACTGCTACTTTTACCTTGTAACTTAAGATTCCTAAAAGATTCTTAAAAGATTCTTGAAAGATTCTTGAAAGATTCTTTGAAAGATTCCTAAAAGATTCTTCTTGGTAACTTTTCTGTTTACGGCTACTTTTCTTCTTGGGATAAATTCTAGTAAATTTTCTTAGTTATGGTAAAATCTTTGTCTAATTGCTATAGTAATTTTTTAAAAGTCCTTTGTAAATTCTATTGGATTTTTTCCTAATTTCCTATGATGATTTCAATTTCAATAACAATTCGGAAAGTTGAACGTCTAGTCTACTAACTTGGGAAGAATACAAGAAATAAATAATCAGTAAAAATTAATTAGTTACTAACCAGAACATTATTGCTTTCCTTGTTGTACAACGCCACGCACTAGTCAATCGCATGCTCCAACTCCATTTTCCGTGTTTGGCGTTTTGACGTTTGCTTTTTTACAACCTTTTTAATGGTTTTAGAAATCCCAACTTTTCTGTTCAAATATTTCCTTTTCTGTTGTTGGCTTTCCTTTTCTTTCAAGTGTTTTCTTTTCTTTTGGGGAGATGTTTTGTAGAATCATATCTAATTCCAACATGGGGAGATATTTTGAAAGAAATCCGACCAAATCTAATAATAAATGCTTGTCTAATTCAACCAAATTCTAAAATATAGTTTGTCTAACTTCTTCTAACTAATAACTAACTTCTAGCATCTTCCAAAGTCAACTATTCCCTTGTTTTGTTTTATCTATTTGTCTTTTATCCAAAGTCAAGTCTCGAACTACAAATTAAATATTCCAATTGAATGGTCTAACTTTGATTTAAGAACTTCCGTGCTTAACTTGCATACTCAAATGGTTAACACTTGTTTTGAACTTCACTTGCTCAAATTCGTTCTGCAATTTTCGTATACCGGGCTTGGAACCACATCTAAAGTTGTGAGCTTGAATTGACTGGAGATAATCAGTACTTAAATTGTTTGAATTGGAAGATGCCATATTTAACTACTTTTGGACTATTCAAAGTCCAGAAATTAAAATCTCTCGATGCCTGGTGTTAGGGAATACACCGGGAGATTTTTGTACACAATTATGTTTTTTTTTGTGAAGGCGTTGGAAGGCTCCCGGGTGGTCCATTGACGCACAACAATATAGATCTCAGGATATACATGAACTGCAAATGTGAAGTACATAGCCTTCGAATGGCTGTGTGGTCTTTGTCAAAACATCGGGAGATATCCAGATACATTGAAGTTCATTTTGTTGAGGATGTTCACATGCCCCAAGAGGTCAATGAGAGCCCATGAACATGCATCTCAGGATATACATAAAATGTAAATACGGATCAGTATATAGCCTGTGATGCATAATGGTAGGAATAACTTCGGGAGATATCCTGATACCTTGAAGTTCAAGCACCTAAGTGTACTGTGAAACCCCCGAGAGGTCCATTGCACTCAAACCTGTATGTCACGGACAATATGAACTTTGAATGATGCTCCAAGTTTGAATGCAGGTTCCAAAGGTGGCAAGTGAAGATGAATATTGACAACAGTAAGTTGGAATGAAAAAAAAGTCTTGCAACATTGTAGTAATCCCACAGGAAATCAAGTACAAGAAAAGAAAGAATAGCAAAAGAAAAGAGCATGGACATTTGCTACAACTACGACATGGGATTTGGAGGGTGCCCTCGAGGAATTATAACAAGAACCGCACATTCTGATATTTTTTAATAAAATAAATCCATCCTAGTCACATCAGCTTCCACTGCCAGCACTAGTAACTTTCGTAAAAGACATAGAGAACCATTTACCAAAGAAATAAACTGTGCCATTTGGAAGCCGAACAAAATAAACCATCGGGAGATATCCCGATAGCCCTGCCATGGTCACAATGAACAAGAAAAGCATCGGGAAATCTCTCGATAGTCGTGGTGGACCACGAGACGTTAGTCGATCAAGGGTCCACCTCGTTTGCCCTATTCAAATTTGCCTAGGCAGCCTCTCTGCTTTTCTTAGAAATAGTACGTGATTTTGGGTTCACTTTCTTAGACCAATTGGCATACAATGCACAAGATGCGTCCACCCAAGTGGGAGGCCTGTTCTCCACAACCCATTTCCCGTACCAACAATTCTGGTACATCAATTCTAAGTTACTTTCAGAATTATCTAGTCGCCAATATTAGAGCATGAACTTCCCATTATTCTCATGTCCTTCCTCTCTGTAGACATCGGACAGTGCTCTTCCTTGCCAGACAGCACATACTGAGGGGTCCTTAGGTCTAAGCAGAACCCATGAACCCGGTCGAATATCAACCCAAAGATTAAAGCTTTCCCTTGGCGCCTCATTTGTGGGTCCGCAATAAGGTTCAAATTCCTCTTCTTCTGGAACCATGTCGACAGGGTTGATGGTCAGCCGCTGGCAAGCGGATTCCTGCAACCTCCAATCGTACTTTGGCCAAAAGCCTTCCACCAATTCCAAAGGGCAATCGGGAAGGGACTCCTTGAGCTCCCGCAACACACGTTTCTAGTAATCGACGTACGGCGTAAAGGCGGCCGCAAACCCCTCGCATTTGGACATTCCGTTTCGCCAATACTCAATGTACTTCTCGATTCCTAACAGAATCAAACCCTTGCTTAGGTCGCTTTTCTTGCTGCCTCCACTGCCTTCTCTTGATTTCCTAGCGATTCCGCAGCTTCACTACCCCACATAGGCTTCAAAGGAACAGGCTTAGGGCAACCCCGAGGGAGTGTCGCATGACCCATGCGGTCTTTCTTCCACAGGCATCGAGAAGGTGTATCTGATGGTAGCCACTATGAATCTACTGCAGATTTTTTGTACTTCATGACGGGGATTCCATCACTATCCTCGTAGAATCGGAAAAGGTGCATCTCCCCCAAACCAATTAGTTTAGCCGTGCCACTGCACAGGTATCCCTTGACGAAGGACTTGAAAACCGCCACCTCTTGGATGAATTCCGGCATGAATGACAATTCCTGGCACTCCATGAACGACTTCATGAGGTTTGCGACAACAAATGTATTTGTGCTCTTTAAAGCCTTCGAGAGGCGGCTAAAATACGCATCAATATCTTTGTGAGTATATCCGACTAGAAGGAAACCGATCTGAGTTTCCTTGAAGACCCCTCGCGTAGTAAACAAAGACAAGAACGCCATCAAGTATTGGTTCTTGTTATCCTTGGCGGAGTTGTCAAGCTGAAGATAGAGCTTACTAGGAAGGGGACTAGATCCACGCCTAACTTCCTGTGGAATCAATTTCAAGGCGTCCATACACCGAGATTTCCCTTTGAGTAGCGCGTCGAACATTGCATTTGCAGGCGGATAGGGAAAGAGGTCGCCCATCTCCCGAATTGGTGGACCTTCAAGTCGCCTGAACAGTCTAGCCAGCGATGAAATGGTGAAGTTTGAGTCCCCCGGCCAGCAGGCTGGTGCATAATGCGCATACGCACCATCGGCATGACCATGAGCCACCACTCCAGTTATACTCATGGGAAGCTGACCCAAACCTTGTGTAGCCTTTGTCGCCACCCGTATTCTTAGAAGAGCCGTCTTCCTTGTGTCCATCTTATCATGAATAATGAACAGTATCTCTTGAGGGTTCTTCCTGGATTCCTCACGCCATGAAGCATACAGACGACGGCAGGATGCTTGATGATTAAGGTGTTCAGTTCGTTGCTTCATGAATTCCACGAAGTCCAAACTCCCTTTTGGTGATTTCAGAATGAACTGCTGCAGTTCGTCGCATTTCGTACACTTTGCAAAAGAACTACCAACAGGCTTAATCGAGACGTTGTTGAAGTACTCTTTCTTTATTCTACTAACCGTTGCTTGGCTCACTGGAGGAAGGCCATACTCCACATTCAACTGCGATTTCCGAAAAACAGAAGCACAAGCCGCGGAGGCAGTAACACTATGAGAACTGATAAACGAACAGGAGCAAAGAGAACAATAGCAATGAGGACAATCAATTACAGGGATCAACAACGGGATATATCCCGCTGAAAAGATGACTGCATTCAAGTCCTACAGCAAAATGTATGAAGAGGTATTCAAATGAGAGAACCATCCAAATGAAGTGCCCATGGAGTACTATGTCCTGGAGATGTCCAGCAGAGGGAAAAAACTTAGTGAAGGCCTTATACAGAAGTTCAACGGGATATATCCCACTGACGTAGCAGTCCGACAAATCCATCAATGATCAAAAACAAGAGAAGGATAGTTCATGGAACTACCTCATTGGCATCAGCATGAACGCACTTCCAGTTGTTCCCACCAGGCAGGAATTTAAGCGTGTCCACTCTCCCATTTCCAATGCACCGCATTTAGTGCGGCATCTGGTCAGCAGTGCTGTCGAAGATCGCTTTCATTGTACCAGTGACTTGCACCGTTCGAAGTCGAGGACGCTTAACCCCTTTGTTCTCGTGCGTAGATGAAAGAATGCCTTCCTTGTACTTGTCAATGTAATTGTGATAGGTCGACTTCGGTATTCCGTGAATAATGTACCATGCTATGGCACAGACTTCCACTTCTTCCAGCGTAATGTACTTCCGCTTCCGTGTCCACTTCACAGTATGCAATTGTCCACCAACTGCAATTCCATACTCTTGACGCTCTTCAAATGGTTTCGAGAAGTATCTCTGCCTGACCTTCAGCGATTTCTCACGCGGTTTTAGTTGGCAGCAATGACTATCGCAGCAGTTCTGCGAGCTTATCTTCTGAATTTTGAAGTCCGTCATCTTCCGCGTGAACTGTGTCTCCTTTTTACTGAGGGAGGGTTGACGAACTATGAAACGATAGGGCGCCTTCTGTCTTCCACCCAAATAGACTAGAAGATCTGGTACATCAAGGAAGGTGAAGAAGTGGTCGACTATATCCTTCAAGCACCGACCACTAGGGAACCAGCAATTGGAAAGGGGCCACCGAGCATGGGTCATAATCGTGTCTGGGTTACCCATGAAAACGTCAAGGACTGTCACACCTACGTAGCCTTCACCGAGGGTAGAACTCTGAAAATAATCATCCGCCCTCCAGCAAGTAATTCGACCTGACGACTGAAGAACACCAAAGGAATCTAGTTGATGCACCTCTAGGCCGATCCAATCTTCCTGAGGAATGAATGGGCTTCCATCCACATGCGGATCCGCAGTGACCTTTACCACAACGGCTGCCCTCCACAACATGGTTCTGTTTTGAACTTCCCCCAACGTACTCAAACCTCTCTGGCAGAGAGAGACCCTAATATGATGAGCTTCTGGGACGACCAATGAAGGCCTTACAAGAATGAATATCCACGGCTCGACCGGGATTGGCACACCCAGCCACTTGCCGTGAGGACGGGCGTCCACAACAGAACCCACTCCAACTTCTCCAAAATTCGGTAGGAAAAGCCTCACTAAGTCACCATTGCTTAGCGGAGCAGTCCTTGCAGTAGATTCTTGAAAGTCAGTGTCCCCGGTTGATTCGCCAGAATATGGAGTGATGGCATCATGAAATGAATCAGAGTACGAATCCATTGTCTCTGACGCACTGAATCCAGGAACCTTATAATGGCAAAAACGTAATAAAGAATGAACCTGGAGACGGAAATTCCAGAATATTAGTCCACATTGTAATTATGACTGGACTTCGAAAGGGAAAGGAGATACGTTGATTTATCCCTTGACCTAGTTATATGTGAAGTTTGCGCCGTTGGCCGAGGGGGAGTGGGATTGCACTACTACGTTACAAAAAGAAGAATGAATTAGAATACAAATGGAATATTGTCTTTCGGAATATGGAACTTGAGAACCCAATGATCGACGAGATTGGAAGGTCACATCACAAAACAATGTTATCAATCGGTTTAATGCAACGGTACATATTACCATGTACAGTATCCACTGTTGACCAATTGAGATGTTTTCATGGAAACATTTGGATATCTCCCGCTGAGAATAATGGAATACCTGACTCTGGGAACAACGGGATATCTCCCGTTGGGAGGAACAGGATAAAACCCGCTGGAAACAACGGGATATCTCCCGCTGGAAACAACGGGATATCTCCCGCTGGAAACAACGGGATATCTCCCGCTGGAAACAACGGGATATCTCCCGCTGGAAACAACGGGATATCTCCCGCTGGACACAACGAGATATCTCCCGCTGAGATCAACGGATGACTTCTATCAGTAAGTTCTTGATAGCGGGATATTTCCCGATGTTTTGAACGACAGACAGGAGATTTTTCAATTGTCATAGCTGCACGGATCCGGTAACAGCATTCACTACGTATTATAGTCTGTACTCGTAGTCTACGGTCGTATACGGTATAAGAGGCAGACGACTACACTATTACGACTTACGACTTCGTTGCTTTCGCCACTGACGGAATGACCAGGACTATCCTACACTGAAGAAAACAACATTATAAACTGCCATTGCTAGCGGTATGCACAGCACTGCTTACAGCACTGTGCCCAGCAAACAATTCTGCGTACATTCTGCACTACTTCGGCATTGCAGGCACTTATCCTCTTTCACCAATTAGCACTCATGTAATACGCAACTAATGCTTAAGTATCAAACTCAAAGGACCTGATGTGTCGACAATCAAATCATTGTAGAAGGTGACCTTCCGGCCATTCCTCACTGCTGGTATCACTTGCCCGATTATTATTCCTTCACAACTTCTATATTGCCCTCAAAACACTGAACTGCTCGTGAAAGTCAGAATTGCGGCTAATAAGATTTGATGAATTCATACCTAGAGAGGAAGTGCAAGACTACAACAGATCCGCAAGCTCCATACAATCCACAAGCGCTGCCAATTAACAAAAGATAGGTGTCCAGACTCCTCGACCACCACTGCTCGTTCACGTGCGCCTGGGAAAAACAAAGAAAGTTGACTGGGGATTCACAATATTGCTGGAGGTCCTGTTTCCTGCTTTCACTTGGATAGGGTCCACCTGCATGTTCATTAACACGTGCACTCTTCAAAGTTGTGCACCAATGTGTCCAGGTAGAACCTTAAGATGCGGTCATGTTTGCAGAATGTTGACTGTGTTCTCGTTTGTCTCGAGTCCTTCAATGCAGAATTGTCGCGCCTGAGTTAATGTGCACGTATTTCGGGTCCTGGGAGATTTTTGAGGGGAAACGTGCGGCATTTGAATTTGAATCTAATCGGGATTCCAGAACCTTGCAACATTCACTGCGGCTGTCAAGGACCCGTTGAAGCTCCAAGCTTGGCATTTCTCGGGAACCGGACTCAACATTTACCACTCTAACTGGCATTCTTGCGTCTGTAATTGCATGCGGACTACTCCTTTTTTTCCATTCATTTGACACAGTTCAATGGGATTTTTCATGCAAAGGAAATAATACTCAGGCTAGCAGGCTGAAGTGATCTTTCCGGTGCTGTCTTGAATAAACCGATTGCCTTTCTAACTTTGAAGATGCCGCACCCTGACATTTTCAGTCCGGCAATACATCTGTCGTTTACATTTGTGGAGGTGGTTGGATTCAGTGTTCAATGCATTTCAACTTCAAATATTCGTAACGAATTCCACCAAGGTCAAAGACATATTAACGAACTTGGCTTACAGTCATGGCAATCTGATTTGGAAAGTAAAAAATTTAACTGAAAACTGTTTCAAGGAATTACCCTTCCTCGACATCATTATAGACAAAAAGCTCTTACGTGGTCGCTACAAGAGCAAACTAACTTACTCAACTTGTTCAATTATACTAAACAAACAGATTATTGACTTCACAAAGCACATCCACCAGTCTTCATAGACATTCATAGGACAACATAGAGTTACCATATACTTAATTATTCCATGCCATGTGCCTTGCCCGCATTCAATGCTAGAGTTTCAGGGTTTAGGGTTTAGGATTAGGATTTAGGGTTTCAAGACTTCCAGTATAAGGTTCGGGTTTCTACATTCAGGTTCATTGAGTTCAAGATTAAGGTTTTCTAACATATTCGGAACAACTGTAAACGTACTGCAGTTTAGGGTCAGTGGGTTTAGGGCACTTAATAATGTGAACTTCACTAATTTTTGGTTGCTACATAGCTTGGTGTGATTTCTATTAAACTAAAATCTTCAGTATCCCCTTCTAACATACTTAGTATCAGCTTAGTGGGTGGGTGGGTGGTACAAAAAATATAAGGAAGTTGAACATCTTTTCTTTGTCCATACATTTTACAATACCTAAAACCATAGTATTAGAGTTTATCTTTTTCAATATCTATAAAGACAAATATTTATATTCGTTTATAGAGATGACCGGCATGTAATTCCATTTTATTATTCTTTTCCTTCTTCATAAGTTTTAAACTTTTGTTAACCCCTAAAAGCCCAAGGGGTTTGGACAAAATACAAATGTGTTATAAAATATAAGTTCTAAAACTTTTTTGAAGCTTGCACTAAAGAAGATAATGTAAAGCACAAAAAGTAGAAAGCATCCGTATGGTCAAGTTTATAAAATTATTTTTAGATTTATCTAAAATGAATTTTGAAGATATAACTTCAAAAATTCATCAAAAATACAATTTTTGTTTTTAGCATTTGAATTTTTTTTTGATTGGTCAAATTGTGGTTTCTATTGATTTGTGAAAAAATGCATGAGATATAGTAATGAGAACACCAATACTTTCCCCAAATAGTACATTTTTCAATACTAGACAAATCTAGACACTTTGTGCTATTTCCCTTTTAATTTTTGTTTGATCGTAGCGATTTGAGTTTTGAATATGAATATTGCTAAGCCACCCAATCTTTTGAAGACAAAAAGAAAAAGAATTTGAAAAAAAAAAAAAATTCGCCCAGAAATTTGGGCTAAAGTTGGGCTACAACCATAAAATGGTCACTTGAGCGCTTACTAGGGGTTAAGAAAGTTGTCTCCACATTTTTGTTAATTATCCAAACCAAAAAAAGGGTTTATGGTCAGTGCTTACGGTTTAGGGTTTAGAGTTAGGGATCAGGTTTAGGATTTAGGGTTTAGGGTTTAGGATTAGGGTTGAGGGTTGAGGTTTAAGGTGGTTTAGGGTTTCCAAAATCTGGTTCCAGGAATTGAAGATTAAGGTTGCTGAGCATTTCTGCAACTACTATACACATACTCGGGTCTTTTGTTCGGTTTAATGTATCAAAAACAGCTTTTAGACGAAAGCATTTGAGGAGCCACGTTTCTTTCCAAGATTTTTATTTCAGGTTTTCTGATGGTGACTGCACATATTTTCTTTATTAAGTATTTCCTTTATAAACTTCAAAAAATATGTTATAGTTTTCCAATGTTCAAGGATGCATTTCAATCATTCTTCTACCTCCTCAATGATCAAAGTAAGGATTTCGTTAAACTTGAGATCATTTTGTTGTTGTATACATTGAGAAGGGCGATTAGTAGATAATGTGAGCACTTCTATGATTTATTATAGTATTTAGTTTTTATAAGTGTTTGAATCTCCTATGTAACTTTTTTTTATGTAGTAAGTTATTGGATTGTACTTCTCCAATTTGTTCTGGAAGGAGTGCAAGAATGCAGAAGGATTCATTGGTACTACCTTTTCAAAAATGAAATTAGTTTTCTCATATTTGTTGAATATCCTTCATATATAATCGAGGACATTCACATTGATTAAATGATTTTATTTAAATGTGAACATTATGCTTCATATGTAGCTAGATTGAATATAATAAGATTTTATTCCATTGTACGTAATTATTCGGGAACCCTCATGTTCATGAAACTCAATAATGTATTTAGCAATGATGAATTCAAGTTAATAGGACCATCTCCATCATTTTAAGCCTACATTTAAATAATTATATGATGTACAATTCACATCAAGAACTAATAGCCAAAAAGTAGCCAATGTTGTACATCTTCAATTTTCCATTTCAAAATACAATCATAAAATTTCATACATAATATGATTATGTCATTCTTACATGCCCATATCATAGCATATGATGCCCTATGAAAATATTAGTGTATCGATATTGGAGGCCCATATCATAGCATATGATGCTCTATTACTATATACTATGTCATGGAGGCTCATAGCCTATGATGCAAAAGAATTGAATACACAAATAAAGTTCTTCTAAATTGATTTACGATCCCACAGAAAAAGAGTTATGGTGAAGTGCACCCTAAATCACAAAGTAGAAGGAAGTCCATTGTATAGTTATGCCTTCGTAGCTAAGTTTCTAGAATTGAAGGTGCCTTGCATCAATAATGGGAAAAAAATTGAAGGTCCTAAATGATTCTAATTTGCTCCCCAATGGCCAGTGAGTCTACCACTTGTCCCGTAATAATGTATTTTACTTTCAAATTACTGAAGTCATTTTGACAATATTTTAGTTTAGTGGTGCCCCATATTTTGAACCAAACCCGAAACCAAATCCTTGATAATTGAGGAAATGAAAATTGAATATGGAATTTCTAAGGGAATGATGGAATTACTAAATGAATGATTAACCCCTGTATGCCCTTTTTTTTTTCAACTTCGCCAAATGTGCTATAAATTTAATCCTAAACTAATATTTGGATAAGTTGTAAAAAAGGTATGGCACAATAAGCCAAAATCCAGTTCGGGCGGGCAACATAAGAAATTCGTTTAAAGTGAATTTAAATTTTTTTGAATTAGCCTTCTAGTAGATAACGTTTTTGTGTACAAGAAAGTTAGCCTTGATGCATTGCATTTTCATTAAATATGACAGAGGAAGTTCTGGGATTTCTTTTTGGCCATCTAAACATGTTTTAGAAAAAAATAACTTGTACAGTTCATTTTTGAATGCAATCCATATTATAGTTTTTCAACAAATAATTCATGATTTGGTCCAATTTGCTTGGTAGAACAATCTCACCATTGCAATTACGTTGATTCAATTCCATCTTAGAGTTATTAATGATTTATTTTTTAATTTGCTGAATCTTGGACATACTTTTAATAAATCCTTTCTTGGAAGATGGAAACGATGTGATTTTTCCCTACATTTTTGTTTCCACATTCAGAACTCAATCCAAAGCATATGAGAAGTTGTCAATGCAGAAGTTAGTTGAAATGCAAGAATTTTAAGTTAAGAACATTTAAATTGAAGAATAGTAGTGAGTCATTGAAGGTGCTAGGAAACTTATTTTCTTCACCTAAACCCTCCAGAAGACCAAGTGCGGTTTCTGTCAAAATCACTCCGGTAAACCTGCCATGTCTATAGCAAAGAAAGGAAAACTTAAAAAATTATTTTTTGGGCAATCTAACCATAGGATCTAATAGTAGACTTGTAACTATAAGAATGTGTCAATGAATTCTTAGAAACTTGACCCCATACATTGCAAGACCTTATTTTTCATTAAATGTGCAGAAATCAAGTTCTTCTGCAACTCACTTGTAATAATTAAATTTTTTGGCTTTGAATGTCTTTAACTAAACATTTTTGCACTATTGATTTTGATTTCCTAACTGTTTCAGTTGAATTGTTGGTGGGAACTAATTGGAAAAAAAATTTGAAGTAAAAAACATTTAATTTTCATTCTAAATGCGCAATGTTCACCCTTGCACAAAATCTCCAGTCGGAAAATTAAAAAAATGCATTAGTTTTCTACCCAGCGTTTGGAAAAATAATTTGAAGTGAAAAACACTTAATTTTCAGTCATTATTTGCAGTGTTCACCCTTGTACAAAATCTGAAGTCAAAACATTAAAAATATGCTTTTTGTACCCAGTGCTTGTTGATGCTGAAAGTAGACTTCCAAAATGAGTATCCCAAAAATACGAAGTAATAAGTTAGAGCAGCGGGGTTGCTAGATTTTAATTGAACTCTTTAAAATCTTGGACATCCACATTGGGTGCCTTGGGCATTTAGGGGTTAAGGAGTGTGGGAAAATTGATGAATCGCCCCCCTAACTTATTAAAGGGTAACTTACCCCCCTCGCATTAATTTCAATATATTACCACTCCTTGCATAGGAAGTGAGGATCCAATTCATCATGACCCCATCTCCCTGCGGGTCAAGTCATCCCTTGCCTGTCAGATCGGTAATCACAGCGGGCGGCGCGCCATGATGGCCAAGTTCCCGACCTGGGGCTACGTGCCTCTCCCGCTGAACCGCTTATTCTCACTGGTCAGTGTCCTCCTCCGCAGGCTCTCTCCCTTTGGTAATCGTCTTCCTCCACAAAGCGCCTCTTTGTTTTCTCCCGTTGCAACGAGCGGCCCACTGGAAATCGTTGAGTTTGTTGCTTGAATTGCGGGACTTGGGAGAGGAGACCGAGGCATCCAGTTCGTCATTTCCGTGTGTTTCCGTGGCTTCGAGGGAGGCGTCGGAGTTGCGGCTGTTTGGTTTGCTCGGAGGGAGGCATCGTGATTGAGTTTGCGCCAGAGGTCCACGCTGCAAGGACACGATACGGTTTTCCATCTCCTGCTCTGGATTTTTTTCTCTTGTGAAGTTTCCAAGTTGGATCTATTTGATCGAATGAACCCTGACAAATAATTGGAAAGTCTGCTTAGTCACTTGTTTCTCGAAACGAGCGTGAGAGTAGCGACAAGAATTATAGGTGATGCTCTTATCTGGATTACTTTAGGTGTGAAGTAGATTCAGACAGTGTAGACAAAAGACGTTCAACCTCTCGGGTTGGTCATTGCGGCGTGGATTGTGGTCTGTTTTGTTGAGGTACGGAATTTCTATCAGTTTCAGTCGTCTCTGCGATGAGCTCGAAGCTGCACTGTCTGGCTGAATTTCTGCGCTGTGGGTATTACATATTTACAAGTGAGGAAGTTCGTGTTCATTTGGTCTTTGATTTGTGAGAATATCGATTCCGTGCTTGCTGCGAGGGTCTCCATTGTGCCATTTCCGGGTGTCTTGCTTCTTCCGGATCTAGGAGCTTGTTGCGGAGCTTGCTTTCCGAAAGCAGAGAGGTTGTGGTGTGCCCGGTCATTGGATTCTGTGAGGGCGTCTACTAGTTGGCTTAGTGGTTGGACATGATCTAAGAAAGCACTTTGAACTGCGCAGGAATTACAGAGGCGGGAGGTCATTGTCGACGAGTAGCACCATATCGTCGGCGTATACGGCACAAGCACACCATCATGGCTACATCATCGACAGTCGAAGTCACACCAGCATTCTAGAATGACCCGTAAGATTGCAGTCCCTTGGAGTTTTGGGTTTTTGTGGTTGTTTGTGTTAGATAGAAAGTCAGTATGCTAAGCATTGTAGTCCAGTTTGCACGGAGAAATTTGAAAATGCCCTATAGCCGCGCAAGACCGGACAATGCCTTCGGTGGAACACCGGAGACACTTGCAGGTGTAAACCTTGAGTCCTAATTTCATCGTGATTAATTCCTTTAAAGACCTGGAGTACAACTAAAATAGTGCTTAATGATATGACTATCGGGAGATTGCTCGATAGTTTCGCAATACACATAGTACAACAAAGCATCCGGGAACGACACAAAGCGGTTTTAGTTGAACAGAAAAGGAATAAACGGACAAAGAAACAGCGGGAGATCTCCCGATAAAATTGGAAAAAATAATAGAGTTTCGACCAAGATGTTGACACCGCGTTCAAAAGATGAAAGCACTTCCTTGTGCAAACCATAAACAGCACATGAAATTGGCATCGGGATATATCCCGATGTTTGACAGGGTAGAACATGAATAACATGGAGAGAAGATCAACGGGATTTCTCAAAATGCTCTTGTTCGAACATGACTGGTAAGAGAACTCGGGAAGGATTGCGTGAATAATGTCGATAGGAGTCGTATGCACTGGGGACTAAGGACGATCAGGTCAGACACAAATCCAACGGGAGAACTCCCGATGATTTGAAGCATAAGTAATGATCAGTGCAATAGCAAAGGAGAAAACATTAGAATATGCAAGTTGTTGCTTATGCCGGCATGTACTGGACGTACTCATCGGGAGAACTCCCGCTGAATATGGTCGACCGCCTAAATTAAGGAGCGATGTAGAGCAGGACGGCATTGATGTTCAACGGGAATAATCCCGATGAAAATTCAGAGGACGGGATATGAGGTGGACTTCTGACCATTGTGCATGGCATTGCGCAAAGAAAATACATCGATCGACCTGCCTGCAGACTTGTCACCCATCAGGCTGTACAAGTTTATCAACTCAGTGGTGCACACGTTCCAATACATTGGCGAGAGCAATCCAAGAGCTGTGTTTCGATGCAACCGGAAAGTTACAGTGTGGGGCCTTGAGTAGATAGACCAGGTCGGAGGTGTTGCATTCACATGCCCTAGGCTCTCGTTCGACGGCAAGGCTCACGCCACGACAGGCTTAGACGTCGTGGAGCTTCAAGGGCTAAATAACTCTACTGCCCTCGTCATTGTCCGAGAGATGGTTCCCAAGAAGCAGGAAGCACGGACCTACGGCCTCATCCTTGACTATGCCACCATGGATCTCCAGATGTGCGAGTCTATGACGCTAAGGAGATTTCTAGACAAGCCAGACGGATCTCATTCCTGGACACTCGCGGAGATGTCCAACGAATGGGTCGTTATAGATGACAGCCGTGGCGAGCCCAATACGGACATAGTACTAGTCGTTGCTACTGGATCAACGCCTTCTGCCCCAAAGAAGCAGAGGAAGAGGAAAGCCATAGCGGGTGGGCCAAGAGATGAAGTTGTGGAGGAAGCAGAGGGGAAGGGCAGGGGTAAGGAGAAAAAAAAAGCCACCCCACTGACTATTGCGCAGGCAGTCAAAATGACAGAGGTTGAGGTTAGCAAGCTCGAGCCCGTTGAAATAAAGGTGATCAACAAGTTGTACAACTAGATTTTCAAGCCAATGTACAGATGGGACAAGAAGCCACTAGCCAATGCGAAGGGGGAACTCCTGCGGGTGCACTACAAATTCCTCCACAAGGCAAAAGCCGGGGATCTTGTATATAGAGCTATTGACCAGGATCGGCTCAAAGGGATTAAGAATAAGGTTCTTGTGGACAACGACTTCCACACTGAGAACCGATATACAACCGTCTTGCCCTTGAAGAAAGGACCATACGAGCCGAATAATCTAGTAGAGTTCTGGGACGCGTGTCCGAGGAAGGAGAGTCTCACCACCAAATCCCACTACTACATTATTGGTGGTCAGCACACTGTTGAAGCGCACAAGGAGTTGATCGAGAAGAAACACATCACTGAGGCAGATAAGGCCGACGCTTCCACGTTCAACATCATTCACATATGGGCGTCGCATGAAACGAAGAAGAATGATATCGTTCACCTTTCGAGAGCTCTGAACCAAAACATTGCAAGTGAGCAGAAAGAGCAGAGATTTGTACAGCAGCTTGCTCACGCTTGTGTGAAGTGGAAAGACATGGGGTCCCCGCACCCGTCATACAGAGGACGAGTGCACTCAGCAGCGTACATTGTAAGTTTTACTGAACTTACGCTCGAGTTATGCTCGTACATCGTTATTTTCCTTTTGGGAATTCAGCGGAAGATATCCCAATGACTGTCCAAAGCGAGACATATCCCGCTGTCGACAGGATCAGAGTGTTATTCCTACTAGGCGGGAGAGATACAGATGTTATGAAAATGCACTGATCTGTCGCTGGCATTTAGCGGGAATTATCCCGTTCTTCACAGCATAGCCCCGAATCAATCCAGCAACGGGATTTATCCCGATGACAAATACTTTCATTGTCTTCTGATTTCCCATTAATCCCCAATGTAACTCACATTGTCGGCATTCATGTGCAGGGATTCTATAATGTGATGTCCTCAATCTTCACTAGATTCAAGAATGCCGACAACCCGGATTTGAAAATCCCGCTACTCTTCATGGAGAAGGATGAAGACTTCAATCGCTGGATTCAGATTGACAAGGACTTTCTGGCCAGAAAGCTTCCTGACGGGAACGGACCAAAATCAAAGGGTGTCCGTAAGCCGCTCGCCTACACCGACTTCAAGTCTTTGTGGGGATTGCGAGATGAGGACTTGAACTACTTGGCTAGCCAGGTGGAGCAGGGAGTGGTGTGCATGAAGAAAACGGCTATAAACCTCGATTTTGGGGGAACGCCGGTCACTCCAGTGGCTATGGCAACGGGTCGGGAGAAGAAGGTGAGGGCCATGAAGAACGAGCTCATGTGCCACTACAAGCAGTTCCCGCTTCCAAGCAAGAAGCCAGAATACTCTCCCTACCCAGCAAAAGAATGGGAAGAGTTTGTGGCTGCGAAGAAGATTACCCGGGAGCTAGTCGAGTGGTGGACGGATAAGAGCATGGCGACGGAGCTGGACAAGGAGTGGCTAGAGGGTCGTACGAAGGCCCTGAACAAGAGACACGATCCAAGCAACTGTCCAGAGGCGGTAAAGAAGATGTGGGAGATCTTCATAAATGCGCATACAGAGGAGATCCAGGAATATGTTGCCGAGGACTTCGGAAGGGACTATCTATGCAAGGTCATGGACGAGAAATGCTGGGACATCAACAAGATTTTGGCAGAAGATTCCGTAAAGGCATGGCGAGGTGAAGCAAAGACCCACATGTATTTTTGGTTTCTCTTTGAAATGACCAGCCGCAATGCTTGTGCTAAATTCTTGGAGAACCAGAATCTGAACCGCGTATTCGATGCCATAGAGTACAAGGATACTGATCGACGCCTTGTGAGAGCCCGTTCACCAACAGTACTTATAACGGATGGTGCTGGATTTCACGCAATTCAAGCACACCTGGAGAGGCGGCGGCAGGACATGAAAGTCCGACTCTGGGATTGGCATGTAATTCATTACATTCCGAAGAAAGCGGATGGCTTCCCTCCTCCAATGACAGGATCGCATTTCACTGTGTACTTGGTCTTCCTCTTTGCCTACGACGAAGTCCACGGTCCGACGAGCAGCTTCCACAATTTCTTCAGGAGTGCAATCAAGATGTCTGCTGTGTATTTCTTGAGAGATTTGGACGAAGTGGACACTTTGTACAAGCGGTTGAATATGCCTTGGTTCTCCATTGCCGCGGCGATGGAAATTTTGCGTAACCACATGACCGACAACATGGTCATTGTTAATGTGAACGGCGGTCCGGAAATTACTTCTCTTGCAATGGTAAGCCCAAATCATTCTCTTTCCCATTCTTTCTTGGAACTCAATCAATTTCCAGTGCATTGACATTTGCTTCTACAATGCTGTCAGGTCTCCTTGAATAAGGTTATCGAAGTCGTTTATGACTCCGAATCAGAGTCCAAGGCAATTTTGGTCGCCCGGCAGATTTGGGAGCAATTGCATAATGCTCAATTCCTTTGTGAGGAGGATGAGGACGAAGAAGAAGAGGAGGGTGGGGGAGAGGAGGGTGGAGGAGAGGAGGGTGGTGGAGACGGCGACAAGGAAGAGGAGGAGGGACGAGAGGGCGACAGAGAAGAAGAGGAGGGACGAGGAGACGGCGGGGAGGGGAGAGGAGAGGGCGAAGAGGGAGGGGGAGAGGCTGGAGGAGTTGGCGACGATGCTGACATCGTTCCTTCGGATCATCGCCAGACTTCACAAACTGAACAGGGAGACGAAGTTGTCGCCGCCGCAAGGGAGGGTGATTCCTCTCATCTGGGAGTGCAGGACGATTCTCCAGACCACCAAACCAGAGGAACGGACACGGGACGTCAGGACAACGCTTCGAACAAGGAAGACAATACCTCCCGCACAGAGAGTGATCATGACAATGAGGAAATTCAAACTCCTACTCCTCTGATCACCGCAAGTACCCCTCACACCGAGGAGGACATGGAGAATGACAAGGAAACTAGTCCAGGCAGAAAGGTCAGTCATTGTACCTAATCATTGGGATATTTCCCGCTGCCAGTTCCGCATTGCGCATAATCATCTGCTGAGGAAATCCTACGTGTTCTAATCGCAGGATGAGACTGCATAGAGACGGACGCCATGTTCAGCGGAGAAGATAGGCACGGTAGGGCGGAGGACGGCCTCAAGCTCAGCACTCGTTGAGGTCAAGTCAGGTCGGCGCAATGAGTTGAGGACGAAGATGAGACTGGATATCAACCTCCCTTGTGATGACCCTTCGGTTAGTCGGTCGCATGCCCCTCAGCAGCCTGCTAGGAATGAGGGCCCTAGCGTCTCCTCCCTCACAGCGTCCGGAGCAATGGTTGCTTCGCCGCGAACTCCTGAAGCGACAAACGCTGCGTCCATTCTTCTTACCATTGCAGTACAGGGAGGAGCTGCATCTGCGAAGGACACAACCGTTGGCATAGTGCCCCCCAGAGCAGAGTCTTCACATGACGTACCTTCGAGGCCGGAGGAGTGCGTCGGTGCAACGGGAGATCTCCTGATCCCGGGTGATCATGCTTCTTTTCCTAGACCTCGGCATTTGAAGGGGAAGGAGCCGATTACTGATGCAACGGGAGATATCCCGTTGCCTGAGACACCTGTTGTTCCACCGTTCGCGGAAATGGCGGATACCATTATGGCGGATACAATGGCGGACCTCACGCAAATGAGTCTGGATGCGGCTGAACCAAAGGTGAATCCAATGATTGCTGTCCCACACCCGGGACGTACGCATGCTGATATGGTTTCCTTGAAGAGTAGGGTTAAGGATCTTTTGAATTTGCCAGCTTTTCATGCTAGACAGACGCGCCATTTGGCGAATAACAACCGGTCCAAGTTTCCGGTCGTCTGGGAGGCACACTCATTTCTTTATCGCGACATTTTTCAGATAGCCTCTGACAGTGGACCGGTGGAAATAGAGGAAAGGGCCAAAGGACACGGGGGTCGAAGGAGTGCGAAAGTCGGGGAAGCAAAAGGGGTGAGGAAGGAAGAAGTCATTGTGAGAGGTACTTCATGTGACACCTTCCGTATTTCTGAGGGTTTCATTGAAGTTCCTTTTGCTTTTTCATGAACTTGTCTCTAACTAGGCTTTGCCGTACTTGTCTTCAGATTGTGGTGGACCTTCAACGACGCAACCAAGCACGTTGGAAAAGGTAGCTCGGCAAAAGTATTATGTGGTCCTTGACTTGAATGGAGTGCTTCTTCACAGGTCATACGAGCGTAATAAACCCCATGTTGAGCGTCGCCCGGGTGTCACCACGTTTCTTAATTGGCTGCGTTGTAGAGCAGATGTTGCATTCTGGAGTAGTGTTACTCCAAAGAACATGGACAATTTATTGGACATTGTCCTCGCAGATTGTTCCTTTGGCCGTCAAGATGTCATTTGTCTGTGTCAAGGGGCATGCACGAAGTCCATGTACAGGGCCCCATCTGCACCCAATAACTCGATCTTCCTGAAAGATCTGACGACATTTGCAAACATGGCTAGTTTGTCCACATTGGATAACATTCTTCTCATTGACAACAGTCCAGAAAAGAACTTCTTGAACAATGCTTATAACGCTGTTTTTCCTCAGTCCTTCCGCGGTGAGCTGCTCGACAACTACCTCTGTATGCAGTTGATGCCGTGGCTTGATGGCCTCCTTCTGTCGAATGAGGCAGTGCCGGTGTATGTGAAGGCGAATCCCCTTTTAGGTGGGCAGAATGCAGTGGATCAAGAATCCACATTGGGCTGGGGAATCATTACCAGAATTCAGCGTCATTGATTCCTGTTGGCATGGCGCTTCATCGGGATATTTCCTGTTATTGGAGACGACAGTTTCTTGGAATGATGTTTCATAATCGTCTGATTACAAATTGTAATTTTAATTCTAAATGCTGTTGTAAATTCTTGATTGGACATTTCTCTGAACCTGTAATTGTCAAATAGTCAATGCATTAGCAAATATGGATCATGATTGAAGTGATGCTTCTTGACAATTCATTGCATATGCACACTCGAGTTGTTCCTTCATGGTTCCTTGTTTACACACAACATGAATTCTATGTGAACTGTGATCTCGTATTTGCTTTTCAATTATTGGTCACATGCATAATTTTTTAGCTTCCCCGTCATTTTTTAGCTGTCCCGGTATTCCTTGGCAGGGACTCGCGACCATGATTGTACTTGTAGCTCGTAGTTCAGATGCTAGATAATTATTGCATCTCATGCTTGTTGAGTTTCGTCTATCTTAAGTTACCGCTTTACAAATTTGTAGGCACACTTCCATGTCATCCATATCTAGTCTGTATACAGTACTGTAAGAGTGTAATTCTACTATATTGGGAGATCTCCCGTTGGGCAGGGGTTCTCCGTCAAGTTCTGGGTCCATTTGAACCTCTTGAGATCTACCATTTACAAGATATGCGTAATGTGAGTGTCCCTTTTAAGCTTACCGGGAGATCTTTTGTTGTTTAGCGGTTCTCAGTGAAGTGGCTACCCATTCTTATTTCAACGGGAGATCATTACTTGTTTACTTCTTCTCAGTGTATTGATTGTCTGTAATAAATCATAGGGATACCTTTCATTGTTTACTGGCTCTAAGTGAAGTGACTGTCCATTCTAAATTCATCGGGATACCTCCCGTTCTTTGAAGGTTCTCAATACAATGAGTCCGCTTTGGAATAACATCGGAAAATCTCCCGTTCTTTAGAAATTTTGTCCTCCTCTGTTTGACGAGTTAACTTCCTTGCTATGTTCTGATTGTGCAGAAGGCGGCTGTCATTGTTCTTACAGGTGATTTATGCATGGAGGGTGCTATTCTGGATCTTCCGGAAATAATCGACGTTCCCTCTGGTTTCCATGACTTCCTTAGTCAGTTGGTTGAACGGGCTCACGGTGGGTTGTATTCCTCCATGCATTTGTCTACTTTGGAGGTGCTTATGCGGTGTCTTCTCCCACAAAAGACTTGGAAAGGGTTTCATTTTTTTGCCGGTTCCAACATTCCTAACAAGAATAATCCTTATCCACACCGTGGGGCATTACTTAACCGGATCTTAGGTAGTCCTAGACTGCGCAACATTTTTTTGGATCAAACTATTGCAGTACTTCAGATAGATCCTCTTGAATGGCCACGTTCTCATTTGATAGGTCCTTCTGTAGACGTGAGGGATAATATTGATCTCCTGAAATTAGAAGATCCATGGTATGTATGGAAGGAGCTACTTATAGTTGGGAATTCTGTTACACATTAGTCAAGTTCAGTAGTTTAGATACTATAGGGATTGCCTTTCTTTCTTTTCATGGGGAACTTCTTGATTGTGACCTTCTTTATCGGTGTTAATAAAATGTGGTGACCCTTCTTCACCTTTTTTTTACTTTCAAGTTCCATTCCAACGTGCCAACAGTTCTGTTGTACCGTAAGTTTCAATGCGGGAATTACACCGGGAGAATTCCGGATCCTTATTCTGCAGGGAGATACTAATGGGTTAGACAGTGCTTGCTTACTAGGCTTTGTAATAATCTAAGTTGAATGATATTTGTTTTCATTGTTTTCTTGCAACACTTTAGATCCCAAAGTCTGGGATATGCACGATAGCGGCAACTTTCCCAATGAATCTTCTCTACTGTTAGGTAGAATTAATGTACTATGGGTGAAATATCTTAGTTATTATGTTACTTTGTCCTCTTCTTGAGTATGAACATGGTCTACTTCATTCTAATCTTCCCACTTTCATAGGCGTTGCGGTCTTGAAAACCAATACAACGGGAGCTCTCCCAATGTAGTCTCCTAGGACATAGTCTAAAATTACTTCTAAAGTCCAAAAGTAGTTAAATATGGCATGAAGCAGGTACCCCAAAGTTCTAGAGTTGCTGAGTTGCTAACCAAGAGGTTTGATTTTTTTGTGATTCCCTTCTCTCACCCTCTCTGGATGGTATGTTACTCTGGAGTCTCACTCAGTTTGGGAAGTTTGATTTTTTTGTACTTCTTTTCCTTCACCCTCTCTGGATGGTACGGCAGTTTTGGCCTCTAATTTAAACTATGAGAATTCTGAAATTTTTGGGGTATACTCCTCTTTGACTAATCACTGGAACTTTCTAAGCTTTGGATCACTACTTGACATTGGAAGAACTTAAAATTGTAGTAACACCACTGTCTACCTTAGCTTGGAATTTATGGACCACTAGGACTTGAGCAATCAATGATAAAAGAAAAAACTAAAATTTTAGGGCATGAGGCATCATCCCTAATTTGTTTTTTTGCAAATCCAGATGGTATGCAAAACTTGGCTGATCCTCCGACCTTGCTGGTCCTTTCGACCTTGACTGGTCCTCCGACCTTGTTGTCTACTAGGCCTTCTTGGTCCTCCGACCTTGGCTGGTCCTCTGTTGGGTTCCAAAACTGGTTCCCAAATTCAATTTCCAACTAAGGCCGTTGCTTAGCCAATCTTTGGATCTCCAGATGGGGACCCTTTTAAACTAAAAAATAACATGGAAATTCTAACTAAGAGCAAAGCTTCGCCGTTCGGGGGGGTAATCCCAAAATTCTAATACTTAAAATTTCAATCCAAGAACAAAGCTTCGCGGTCCGGGGGGTTTAGGCCCGAATTTTGGCAAATTTCCACTAGTGAGTTAGTAAGTAAGAGGTTTGGATCTCACCCAAATCACTCTAAATAACATAAACAGCTCTTAAACCACGACTTCCAACATCTAGGCTTCAGGGGAAATTTGCAACAACCAAAGGTGTGAAATTTCTCTCCAAAAAAAGCTCAATTGGAAGTTATTAGTACCCCACAAAGACTCAAAACACACCAACACTTAATTCAAAACAAAATCCAAGGAGTTCTAACTAGCGGCAAAACCAGGGGTTGGCTAGAACATCCTTGGAATTAGTACTAGAAGGAGAATTCAATGAAAATGCTTGCTTGAAAATACCAAAGAAAACATGCCAAGAACAAAGGGACCCCCACGTCCTTTGTAATGAGCTCAAAAACACCAAGGTATGCTTGAAAACGAGTAATTCTTGAATTGAAATGAAAACAAAGAGTTTTTTGGCAAAATACCAAAAAATCTTGACAATCTGGCCGCGTATGGCACCACTTAACAAATGCAAGAAAAGGAATGTGAAGTGAGGGGAGGGGGAGGCCTTATATACTTGCTCAAGGCCTCACCTTCCCCTCAATCTCCTAATTCTACTTCCTAGGTAATTTCAAATTTACTAATTAAAATTCTACACTACTACTGTCATCCCTCTAACTTTTGGAAAAAAGCTCCAAACTCTAAACCGATGACGTCCTTGTCTTCAGAAGATCCAAATTAGTCCGAGGGTTCACCTACGCCCCTATTTCCAGGCCATTTTGTATGTAAAAACCAACGTTTAGGGTAAAAAAGGATATATCACTAAAAAGGGTAAAAATCCAATTGTTGGAGATAATTTTGTTTTCAAGTTTTGACTGGCCAGGGTTGTCAATGAGGTCCAAGATAGTAAGAAAAGAGTTCAAGTTGACTCCAATAAGAAATTGGGAGCTCTTGATGTGTCGATCAACGTAACGTATGTTTTAAAATCCGTTAAAAATCCGTTGGTGCCACCAGTTCTGGTACTTGTTGGGGTTGGAATGTAATGGAATTTGGTCGGGCGCTTTACTTGCACTAAACATTCTATCCTAATTTTTAATGAGATTTTACCACCACTCTGGGATTTTCTAGGAATTTTTCAATGCGTAAAAACACAATTGACTTCCCAAGGAGTCATTTCCGCAATTCAGAAAATTACAAAACTTTTTGGGCAACTTCTAGGAAGTTCCCAAGTGCCATGTGCAAACTTACAACGTTCCTTATACTAGTCAAAGGATTGTTTAATTTAATTCCTTCTAGTTTAATTCCCACCCGGGGGGGAAAATCATTCTGGATATAGGGTTAATTCCCTCCCGGAAGGGGAATCATTCTTGGTCAAGGGTATCTATCCATCCAGCTTCATCATTATGCTCCTGGTAAGTTTCTTGGTTAAAACCTTCTTTCTTTGCTTGTGGACGGCTCATAATCCCGGTTTATGGTTTTACCCGTATTGCTCCCTGGCCTCTATCCTATCCTCTATTTTCTATACTAAGTTTTTTACATTCCCTTCAAAAGTCCATTTCTAGGTGGTTTTGTGGTTTGGCCTTCAAGCTTAATACCACCTAAACCCTCAAATGTTCTCTCAAATACTTAAATAGACTTAATATTAGCTCATAGTAGTGATTAGAGTGGTTCTGGTTTTTTTGGTTAAATTATATTTCATTTGTATGGATTTCCTCCAAATGGCACGTGAACATACTTATACTATCTTTTTAATCCTAATTAATCGTAAATGTGAGCAAAATGCAAAAAAAAGAAAATTCTGAGGTTTAATTGTTAACTTGGGGGCTCACATTGCGCTGCATCGGAAGTGTGCCCATTTAGGGTTTAGGCACTGCTTAAGTATCCAAAGTTGCACTGAGGCAAGTATGCGTAGGTCAACCACGGGTACTAGCTAAGGGCGCGTGCATTTGAATTCAACTGCGGGTCTTAGGCGACCGCAGGTAGATGGTGATGTGGGTGCAGGGCGACTCTTGCATGTATGGGCGACCGGGAGTTCTGGGCGAGTGCGGGTCCTGGGCGACCACGGGTTGGGAACAACCGCGGGTCAAATGGTAGGCAAGCTCTAAATCAAAATTCAGCAGGAGTCAAAGAAAAAAAAAAAAAAAATGAAAGCCCACTTCAGCCTTCATTTCTAAACCAACAAAATATGGTTAGTCTAAAATTCTAGGCACATTTTCATGGGGGCATTTACATTTTTTGAGCGTTTTTATATTTATTAGAGGGAGATTTCATGGTTAACTATTAAAATCTTTTATATTCACTAAGAAAGGTAAGTACAAAAACCGTTCAAGAGGTCCTCAAAGGCAAATATGTCTCATTATGGAAGAGCAAAGCGGACAAGTTTGACTTGATTCCCCGGCTTTAACCCCTAAATGCCCAAGGCCTATTTTGGGATTCCAAAAATTTGCTCTAAATTAAACAAAATGCCAACATCACTATCATTTATTTTGAAGATCAGATTTGCTTCAAAAATGGTTTAAATGGAACAGAAGAGTTCTTTTACGATTGCACTAGGCAATTGTTCATTTGGATTTTTTTTCATTTGTGCTTATAAAGAAATTTGCATTTCAACTAGTGCAAGCTGGATTGTGTAATGACTTTGATATTATTTATTGTGAAATTCAGTGGACAAATTGACATTCATAAATGAAAGAAGAGAAAATAGCTCTATGCACAAGTGATTACTTCATGAAATGTATTGCATTAACTAGAAATACATAGTTACTATGGCATGGCATATAATACAGCTAATATCAATGTATTGGTTTTGGATATGGGAAGACAATTGACTAGGATCTAAAAAATAGAAAGGAGTCCGGGTTGTTTCCACCCCATTTTTTTCATGTCCTTGGGTTAGCCAAGCACTTGCATAATTATTCACCTCAATGATAAAAAAAATAGAAATGAGCCCGGATTGTTTCCTCCCTATTTTTTTTAATGTCTTTGGGTAAGCCAAGCACTTGCATAATTATTCAACCGCAGTAAAAAAAAAAAACTGAAAGGAGCCCAAGTTGTTTCCTCCCCATTTTTGTTAATGTCCTTGGATTAAACAAGCACTTGCATAATCATTCAACCTCAATGAAAAAAAAATTCGAAAGGAGATCCCGTTGTTCCCTCCCCATTTCTCCTAATGACCTTGGCTTAGCCAATCACTTGCATAATTAGTCAACCTCAATGAAAAAAAATTTGAAAGAAGCCCGGATTGTTCCCTCTCCATTCTTTTTAATGTCCTTGGGTTAGTCAAGCACTTGCATAGTTCTTCAACTTCAATGATAAAAAAATTAGAATAGAGCCCGGGTTGTTCCTTCCCTATTTTTTTTTAAGTCCTTGGATTAGCCAGGCACTTGCATAATTATTCAACCTGAATGACATAAAAGTTTAAAAGGAGCCCGGATTAATCCCTCCCCATTTTTTTTTAAGTCTTTGGGTTAGCCAAGCACTTGCATAAATATTAAACCTGAATAAAAAAAAAAATAGAAAGGAGCCCGGGTTGTTCCCTCCCTATTTTTTTTAATCTCCTTGGGTCAGCAAAGCATTTGCATAATTATTCAACCTCAATGACAAAAAGATTACAAACGAGACCGGGTTAATCCGTTCCCATTCTTTTTAATGACCTTGAGTTAGCGAAGCACTTGAATAACTATTCACCTCAATGATAAAAAAAAAATACAAAGGAGCCCCGGTTGTTCCCTCTCTATTTTTCTTAATGTACTTTGGTTAGACTAGCACTTGCATAATTTTTCAACCTCAATGGAAAAAAAATAGAAAGGAGCCCGGGTTGTTCCCTCCCCATTTCTTCAATCTCCTTGGGTTACTCAAGCACTTGCATAATCATTCAACCTCAATGAAAAAAAAATTAGAAAAGAGCCCGGATTAATCTTTTCCCATTCTTGTTAACATCCTTGAGTTAGCAAAGCACTTCCATAACTATTCACCTCAATGATAAAAAAAATAGAAAAGGAGCCTTGGTTGTTCCCTTCCTATTTTTGTTAATGCCCTTGGATTAGCCAAGCACTTGCATAATAATTCAACCTCAATGAAAAAAATTTTGAAAGGAGCCCCCAATGTTCCCTCTCCATTTCCCTTAATGACCTTGGCTTAGCTTAGCACTTGCATATTTATTCAACTTGAATGAAAAAAAAATTAGAAATGAGCCTGGGTTAATCCCTCCCCATTTTTTTAATGTCCTTGGGTTAGCCAAGCACTTGCATAATTATTCAAACTCAATGATAAAAAAATCAGAAATGAGCCTTGGTTAATTCTTTCCCATTCTTTTTAATGTCTTTGGATTAGCCAGGCACTTGCATAATTATTCAACCTCAATGATAAAGAAAATAGAAAGGAGCCCGGGTTGTTTCCTCCCATTTCTCCTAATGACCTTGGGTTGGCCAAGCACTTGCATAATCATTCAACCTCCATGATAAAAACATTAGAAAGGAGCCGGGTTGTTCCCTCGCCAATTCTTTAATGTCCTTGGGTTAGCCAAGCACTTGCAAAATTATCCAAGTCAATGACTAAATAATTAGAAATGAGCCCGGGTTAATTCCTTTTCATTATTTTTAATGTCTTTGGATTAGCCAAGCACTTGCATAATTATTCAAACTCAATGATAAAAAATTAGAAAGGAGCCTAAGTTAATTTCTTCCCACACCTTTTAATGTCCTTAGGTTAGCCAAGCACTTGCATAATTATTAAAACTCCATGATTTAAAATTAGAAAAGAACCCATGTTGTTCCCTCCCCCATTTTTTTAATGTCCTTGGTTTTGTTAAGCACTTGCATAATTATTCAACCGCATTCCAAAAAAAATTGAAAAGAGCCCGAGTTGATCCCTCTCCATTTCTCCTAATGACCTTGGATTGGCCAAGCACTTGCGTAATTATTCAAACTCAATGATAAAAAATTAGAAACAAGCTCGAGTTAATGTTTTCCCATTCTTTTTAATGTCTTTGGGTTAGACAAGCACTTGCATAATTATTCAACCTCAATGATAAAGAAAATAGAAAGGAGCTTGGGTTGTTCCCTCTCCATTTCTCCTAATGACCTTGGGTTGGCCAAGCACTTGCATAATCATTCAACCTCCATGATAAAAACATTAGAAAGGAGCTGGATTGTTTCCTTGCCAATTTTTTAATGTCCTTGGGTTAGCCAAGCACTTGCATAATTACTCAACTGCAATAAAAATAAAATTGAAAGGAGCCTGGGTTGATCCCTTGCTATTTTTTTTAATGTCATTGGGTTAGCCAGGCACTTGCATAAATATTCAACCGCAATCCAAAAAAAATTAGAAAGGAGCTGGGTTGTTCCCTCACCATTTTTTTTTATGTCCTTGGATTAGCCAAGCACTTGCATAGTTATTTAATCTGAATGACAAAAAAATTAGAAACAAGCCTGGGTTGTTCCCTCCCCATTTTTTGTAGTTGTCTTTGAGTTAGCCAAGCACTTGCGTAATTCTTCAATCTGAATGAAAAAAAAAATTAGAAGGATGCCTAGGTTGTTCCCTCCCCATTTTTTTAATGTACTTTGGTTAGCCAGGCACTTGCATAATTAATCAACCTCAATGATAAAAAAAATTAGAAAGGAGCACAGGTTGTTCCCTTTCCATTCTTTTTAATGTCCTTCGGTTAGCAAAGCACTTGCATAACTATTCACCTCAATGAAAAAAAAATTAGAAAGGAGCCCGGGTTGTTTCCTCCCCATTTCTTTATTCTTTATAGGTTAGTCAAGCACTTGCATAATTATTCAACCTCAATGACAAAAAAAATTAGAAAAGATCCCAGATAAATCCCTTCCCATTCTTTTTAATGTCCTAAGGTTAGCAAAGCACCTGCATAACTATTCACCTTAATGAAAGAAAAAAATAGAAAGGAGCCTGGGTTGTTTCCTCCTCATTTTTCTTAATGACCTTGGGTTCGACAAGCACTTGCATAAATATTCAACCTCAATGATAAAGAAAATAGA
Organism: Neckera pumila; assembly: GCA_963969595.1. Taxonomy (NCBI): domain Eukaryota; kingdom Viridiplantae; phylum Streptophyta; class Bryopsida; order Hypnales; family Neckeraceae; genus Neckera; species Neckera pumila. Next base: position 9,073,646 of record OZ018418.1, read on the forward strand.
AAGGAGCCCGGGTTGTTCCCTCACCATTTCTTTAATCTGTATAGGTTAGTCAAGCATTTGCATAATCATTCAACCGCAATGATAAAAAAATTAGAAAGGAGCCCCGGTTGTTCCCCCCCCTTTTTTTCTAATGTCCTTGGATTAGCCAAGCACTTGCATAATTATTCAACCTCAATGATTAAAAAATTAGAAAGCAGCTCAAGTTAATCCCTTCCTATTCTTTTTAATGTCCTTGGGTTAGCCAAGCACTTGCGTAGCTCTTCACCCTTAATGAAAAAAAAATAGAAAGGAGCCCCAATTGTTTCCCCCCCATTTCATTTAATGCGCTTCAATTAGACAAGCACTTGCAAAAATATTCAACCTGAATGAAAAAAAAATAGAAACCGAGCCGGGGTTAATCTCTCTCCATTGTTTTTAATGTCCTTGGATTAGCCAAGCACTTGCATAAATGTTCAACCTCAATAAAAAAGAAAATAGAAAAGACCTCGGGTTGTTCCCTCCCCATTTTTTCTAATGTCCTTGGGATAGTCAAGTACTTACATGATTATTCAACCTCAATGATAGAAAAATAGAGAAAAGAGCCCGGGTTGTTTCCTACCCATTTTAATTAATGTCCTTGGGTTAGCCAAGCACTTGGATAAAAATTCAACCTTAATGATAAAAAATTAAAAAGGACCCCGAGTTATTCCCTTCCTATTCTTTTTAATGTCCTTGGGTTAGCCAAGCGCTTGCATAACTATTCACGTCAATGATAAAAAAACCCAGAAAAGAGCCTAGATTGTTCCCTCTCCATTTTTGTTGGTGTCCTTGGGTTAGTAAAGCACTTGCATAATTATTCAGCCTCAATTATAAAAAAACTAGAAAGGAGCCTGGGTTGTTCCTTCCCCATTTTTTTAATGTCCTTAGGTTAGCCAAGCACTTGCATAACTATTCACTTCAATGATAAGAAAAATAGAAAGGATCCATGGTTGTTCCCTCCTCATTTCTTCTAATGTCCTTGGGTAAGACAAGCACTTGCAAAATTATTCAACCTCAATGATAAAAGATAGAAAGGAACCCAGGTTGTTCCCTCCCCATTTTTTCAAATGTCCCTGGGTTAGCCAAGCACTTGCATAGTTACTGAACCTCAATCGAAAGAAAATTTGAAAGGAGCCTGGGTCATTCCCTGCTCATTTTTTTTAATGTCTTTGGATTAGCAAAACACTTGCATAACTATTCAGCTCAATGATAAAAAAAAAATAGAAAGGAGCCTGGGTTGTTCCTTCCCCATTTTTTTAAAGCCCTTCGGTTAGTCAAGCACTAACATAATTATTCAACCTCAATCTAAAAATAATTTGAAAAAAGCCCAAGTTGTTCCCTCCCCAATCAGTTTAATGTCATTAGGTTAGCTAAGCACATGCCTAATTATTCAACCTGAATAATAAATAAAAATAGAAAGGAGCCCGGGTTGTTTCCTCCCCATTTCTTCAATCTCCTTGGGTTAGCCAAGCACATGCATAATTATTCAACCCCAATGAACAAAAAAAAGTGAAAGAAGCCCGGGGAGTCTTCTTCCCATTGTTTTTAATGCCCGTGGGTTAGCCAAGCACTCGCATAATTATTCAAATTCAAAGATAAGAAAATTAGAAAGGAGCCCAGGTTAATACCTCTCCATTCTTTTTAATGTCCTTGGATTAGCGAAGCACTTGCAAACTATTCACTTTGTCGTACGCGCAATCTAGGCGTAAGTATCTTTAGCCACAATATTGTGCTAAAATGACACGAGTTATCGTCCCAAGGAATTCCAAGATGATGTTGCACATTCCAAGTTTCCGGATTCTCTTTTCTCCTCAATCCAATCACCTATTCACTTCTTCCCGGAACTTTCCACTATCCGGAATTCTATCCAAATCCGGTTCAACCCGGAATCCGATTTCCACTTCCAAATCAAGATGGTTTCTTTCACCTCTGTTTCATCCTCAGAGGGTCCGCTTTGATCTTTCAAGGTGTAGGGACTTCACCACTCTAGTTCTTATACTCAGTAAACTTGACAAACACAAACACACACACACAATATTTCAAGGAGTTGCAACAGGGAAAGAAGATCCGGATCCTCACAACTTCCTAGACACCCGATCCGGAAAGCAAGTCACTCAGGACTCAATCCACTCCTCACTACAATGACAGATTACAGGGTTCCGGAACCTACCGGGGGTGTTTTGTTAAATGCTAGACCTTTTCGAGGTTGGCAGACCTTCCGGGAGAGTGGCGACTTCCTCTGGGCGGGCGCTTACCTCCGCACGGGTTGACAGCCGGACTCACTTCCGCTACTCAATCGACCGGATCACCGTCACGGCAATTTAAAGGCGCTGTGCACTTCCACTCAGTCAAGAATCTAACACTGTCTCAAATGTACCTTTCAAATGCAACCGATTGCCCAAGATCCGGATTCCTCCTCACCCGTCTTCCCTCACACTCTAGTACAGTCATAAGCATTCAGACCCACACTTAAACACAAAGATGAAAATCCGGAAGCTCACACAGCATTTAGATTAAAAGAAAGGAATGGAATACAAGATGAAAATCTGCCAGGGGGGAATCCCAGCACAACCAGCTTGCCAGCCCTTAAAAACCCACAAAAAGTCAACACCTAAAAGCCCAAAAAGCAGCCCCGGGAATCTGAGCAGCCAATCAGAGAACCCCTCGAAATACCCGGAAAATCTACTACCGGCTCGTCCTAAAAATAAATCCGGAACCAAGGTCCCACGCACGGAAAACCCGTTCCGGAACTAGAATTCAAATCCTAAACCAAAATCCAAACATCCTAACTAACTACTTCCTCCGCGACTTCTTGGAATTGCTGCTGCCTTGCGTCCCTCCTGTCGTCTTTGTGGAAGTGTTCCAGACACTTGCCCGGGTCTGGATTGGACGCCAAATCAGTGGAGTTGTCGTGACTTCCGTCTCCTCGTCATCGGATAGGACTAACTCCCTATCTGATTCCATCTCAATGGGTTGCCCCAATGAAGCTCCAACCAGATCCTCTTCACCGCCTTCCTCTGCTTGCTCGATTGCTTCCTCCATGTGGATGAAGTCTTCTGGATGTGTCCTGGCCGGATTCTCCACCACAGGCATTTGGTTCGTTAGATCCGTCCAAATCGGAGAAACCAGGACCGTGGATCCTATGTTCCCCTCTGGTACCCTTGCCGTGCATGGAGGAAATGTGACTAGGACCGTCTTTGCCGGAGTTTCCAAAACCACTGGAGAACCCGAACCCTTCTTGGCAACATCTGAAGTTAACCTCTCCCTCCTTTGTGACGGCCCCGCCTGACCTGCACATTCCCGTGAACGAACCCGTCATTCCTCAAGGCATATCCGGAACCTGCCTTCCGGAACGAGTAGACTTCCATCCACATCTCCTTGGTCCACTTGGCCGACTTCCCTCGCTCCGTCAATTCGAATTGATTTGGAGCTCCGGCCACAACTTCGTGGATCATCGCCTCTTCCTTGAGATTCTAGGGTTTGCGCAACCATTCCGCGCATCCCATGTTGTCAAAATCCCCTTCCAAAAGCACTCGCGCTTTTGGGTCCGTCGGTATAACCGGATTGAGCCACCTGGCCGTAACTGTCGGTTTGCGAGATTCCTCCATCCACGCCGACCGAATCCCACTAACCCGGTGCAATCGGCACCTTCCTTTCCTTTTCTCCCTATCCGATCCTATCTCACCACTCTTTCACTCAGCTAATGTGTGCTCTAAACCTGCAAAGACACATGCATCCTTGAGCGAAAGAAAGAGAGAGAAGAAATGGAGGAGAGCGGCTTAAGTTGCCGGCCAGCGACCGACACCCGTTGGGGCGGCCCATAAATGTGCCGCCTTTTTCCAACGAAACCCTAATTCCCGGACCGGAAGCTAGGTCGTAGGTTTCCTGAATCCGGATCACCTTCCGGATTACGGATCCCGTTAAGATCTGTTCCTTACCCATTTTACAGTTTCTGCTAAGCCAAAACTTTCCCAGTTTCCTGGTTTGGCTAACTGTTCCGGGTTACTACTTCCGTATTCTAAAATTTCAAAAAACCTCACTAATCTACTCCTAAACTAATCCGGAATTCCGGAGTTTGACATTACGTACTCCCACACACTTCAATGATAAAAAAATAGAAAGGAGACCCAAGTGTTTTCTGCCCATTTTCTTTAATGTACTTTGGTTAGACCAGCACTTGCATAATTATTCAACCTCAATGACAAAAAAATTAGAAAGGAGCCCGGATCATTCCCTCTCCATTTTTTTTTATTGTCCTTGGGTCAGCCAAGCACTTGCGTAGTTCTTCAACCTCAATGAAAAAAATTATACAAAGGAGCCCCGGGTTGTTCCCTCTCCATTTTTTTTGGTTGTCCTTGGGTCAGCCAAGCACTTGCGTAGTTCTTCAACTTCAATGAAAAAAATTATACAAAGGAGCCCCGGGTTGTTTCCTCCCCATTTTTTCAATCTCCTTGGGTTAGTCAAGCACTCGCATAATTATTCAACCTCAATGATAAAAAAAATTAGAAACGAGCCCAAGTTAATCCTTTCCCATTCTTTTTAATATCCTTGAGTTAGCGAAGCACTTCCATAACTATTCACCTCAATGATAAAAAAAAATAGAAAGGAGCCCCAATTGTTCCCTCCCTATTTTTTTTAATGACCTTGGGTTAGACAAGCACTTGCATAGTTATTCAACCTCAATGAAAAAAAAACTTGAAAGGAGCCCCCATTCTTCCCTTCCCATTTCCCTTAATGACCTTGGCTAGCCCAGCACTTGCATAATTGATCAACATGCATGGAAAAAGAAATAGAAATGAGCAGGGATTAATCCCTCCCGATTTTTTTTAATGTCTTTAGATTAGCCAAGCACTTGCATAATTATTCAAATTCAATGATAAAAAAATTAGAATGAAGCCCGGTTTTTCTCCCCAATTTTTTTTTATGTCCTTAGGTTAGCCAAGGACTTGCTTAATTATTCACTTCAATGATAAAAAAAAAATAGAATTGAGCCCGGGTTGTTCCTTCCTCATTTTTTTTAATGTCCTTGGGTTAGCCAAGCACTTGCATAATTATTCAACCTCAATGATAAAAAAATTAGAAACAAGCCCAAGTTAATCCTTTCCCACTCTTTTTAATGTCCTTAAGTTAGCCAAGCACTTGCATAGTTATTAAACCTCAATGAAAAGAACAACAAGAAAGGAGCCCAGGTTGTTCCCTCCTCATTTTTTTAATGTCCTTGGGTTAGACAAGCACTTGCATAATTATTCAACCTGAATGAAAAAGAAATTAGGAAGGAGCCTGGGTTGTGCCCTCTTCATTTTTTTTAATGTCCTTGGGTTAGACAAGCACTTGCATAGTTAATAAACCTCAATGAAAAAACAAACAAGAAAAGAGCCCGGGTTGTTCCCTCCTCATTTTTCTTAATGTCTTTGGATTAGACAAGCACTTGCATAATTATTCAACCTAAATGAAAAAGAAAAATAGGAAAGAGCCCAGGTTGTGCCCTCCCCTCATTTTTCTTAATGTCCTTAGGTTAGCCAAGCACTTGCATAATTATTCAACCTCAATGAGAAAAAAAATAGAATGGAGCCTAGGTTATTCCCTCCCGATTTTTTTTAATGTCATTCGGTTAGCCAAGCACTTGCATAATTATTCAACCTCAATGAGAAAAAAAATAGAATGGAGCCTAGGTTATTCCCTCCCGATTTTTTTTAATGTCATTCGGTTAGCCAAGCACTTGCATAATTGTTCAACCTCAATGATAAAAAAGTTAGAGCGGAGCCCGGCTTAATCCCTTCCCATTCTTTTTAATGTCCTTGGATTAGCCAAGTACTTGCATAATTATTCACCTCAATGATAAAAAAAATTAGAAAGGAGCTCGAGTTGTTTCCTCCCCATTTTTTTTAATGTCCTAGGGTTAGCCAAGCACTTGCCTAATTATTCAACCTCAATGAGAAAAAAAATAGAAAAGAGCCCCGATTGTTTCCTCCCCATTTTTTTTAATGTCCTCGGGTTAGCCAAGCACTTGCCTAATTATTCATGTCTTAAATATACTTCCTATACAACATTTGGAAACATAAAACAAATATGAAAGGCAATATAATTCCCCATTAAAAAATAGGAAGTACAAAATACATTATTTTGGGAATGACAATCTACTCTATAATGTCTATATTTACAGCTGCGTATAGGGTTTAGGATTTGGGGTTTGGAAGGATCGTAGACCACAAACTATATCATAAGTTGCAATTGAAGCAAAATTCCTAGATTTTGAATTCACAATGATCATTTAATGCAAGATCCATTCACAAATTTTGAAAAGCCAGAACACAGCCATGATTAAATCTGCAAAGGCTGCAACTGCTGCCTTGTAACTTTGTGTATTAGGCGATTGTGGGTCTAGTGGGAATACGGGATTTGGAGGAACGTGGATCAAGAAAGAAGCGTAAATACTTTTGCCACTTTGAAGGTGACTCCTAGTCGAGGGGAAGTGCAGGTTCATTGGCAAACACGGTCCCATAAGTGGTCTAATTAACAATTTCCACGGGGGCGACTGTAAGTAACGGGCAAGTGTGGGTGGTTTAGCGACTGCGGGTCCTGAGGGAATGCGGGTCAAGAAAGAAAGGAAAAATAGATAGAAAGCTGAAACACTTTTGCCACTATGGGGGCGACTTTTGGTCGAGGGCGAGTGTGGGTTCATTGGCAACCACGGGTCCCAAAAGTGGTCTGATTTCCAATTCCCATAGAGGCGACTGTACATCACAGGCGAGTGCAGGTGCTTCGGCAATCGCTAGTCAAGGAAGGGGTTGGATTTCCCTAGCACTTTCAAGGTGATTCCAAGTCCACACAAGTGCGAGTAATGGGTCGACTGCAGGTCTAGAGAGTGGTTGGCCGCAATTGAAATTGGTGCAATAAATATGTTGGCTGGAGGTCTATGGGGCAACTTCAGTTCAAGCCTAAGTGCGGGTACTTAGACGATTGCGGGTTAAAGAACACGGGTGAGACCTGAACGTGTGTACTAAAGGAACGCGGGTCAGGTACTAGAAGAACGTGGATCGGGTACAAAGGGAACGCCTATATAAGACTTGCAAGTACAAAGGGTACAAAAGGAACGCAAGTCCAATGAGAACGTGAGTCCAAATTCCACGATTGGTGCTGTGCCAGGGTGAGTTTGGGTCCTCGGCAACCGTGGGTGCAAGATAGAGTGGGCGCTTGGAATCTAACATAATAGTAATAAAGTTGGAACAAATTCCAACAACATCATCAAATGGCAGCCAAAGTGGGACAAGGAGTTTTTTGACTACCTCAGTTCCCTCAAGTCTAGAGTTCAATTCTTATTGGCATCATTAATTTGGTCGTGGTAGCCAACCATTAGAAAAACAAAAAAAGAATCTCAAGCCCATCCCCATGGTAGGTCCAAGGGAAGATGATTTGATTCTTAAGGCCCAGGTGATGGTCTCTTGGGGCCTGGACGGGATGGTTTTGTCTTTCAGCACAAAATATTGAAGGTGCCTAAAACCGCAAACATCTCGTACCAAAATCTGGAACTTCCCCCTTCAAGTCTTCAAAGAACGTCATCAAAACCTTGAGAAACAGATGATATTTCTTGATCACCTATCAAAGAGACGTAACTTGACATTTTGGATTTTTTCATTTGCTCTTCTAAACATGTGAAGTTTAAGTAAGCCATAAGTATGTTGAGCACTAATAAACGGGTTTTCTATTGTAGACAAAGAAGCTGAAAATGGGAAAGGTAATTATAAACATCATATTCATTAGTTTGAGAGTTTTCCAAGGAAACGGAAGTCTTGGGAACTACTCTAAAGCTTGAAATTCAAAGAATTCTCTAATTATAGTTGCTTGAAAGCGTTGCAATCAGAAAGAAGCTACATATTTAAATGCAAAATAAGCAATGCAATGACATACGAAGCACACAATCAATAGCACAATTTCCCAACACCATGTAGTATTTACAAATGACATTACAATTTATAGAAAGGAATTGAAGAATGTACATGCATTTCAAATATAATTGTACAATCACTATAAAATGTGACTTCCCACAAGTAAATGAATGTCTAAGCTGTTCCAATCCTAATAGTAAAGTACATTGTCTTTGGAGTGAGAATGTGTTGGAGACATCACCACCATTACAAGCAGATTGCTAATGAAGAGTCAACTTCAATGTTTGAAGAATGAAGTAAATAGTAATCTTTCAGCGACAACTAATTCCATAGTGAATAGGGACCGAGAAGCGCAACAAGAGAGAGACTTGTAGAAACAAGGTATTCCACTCTTCTTGAAAACTACTCTTATATACCGCAGTGTGGACGACCTACTCTTCACTAACTCCATTGCCTTCAATAGCTCTAGCCCTCGACTATAACCACTACTACTACCAGATCTTATTTGTGCAATCTCTCGTCGTTGTTTTCTTAAGGACCTCAAATCCCAAGCGACCCACGGACATGGAAGCCAGAGTAATTGGAAAATGCAATGGACGCTTGGACTTTGGCCTAGACATAAGCAAGGATACTACAAATAACACCATTTCTAAGAGAGCACAATAATACAGGCTCACTATATTTGTAGGAAAAGTCGTAATCTACACTCTAGGAGTGCGACCTACTCTTCAACATCTCCATTGCCTTCATTATCTCTGGTCCTCAACTATATCCAGTACTACCACTAGACCTCTGGAGAGCATTTTCCCACCGTTGTTTCTTCAAGGACCTCTCCTCCCAAGCATCCCACGGACGATGACAACAACAAAGCAAAAACAATCCAGCATGTGTTTTGCATTGTTGTTTGGCAATGCCCAATGAAGATGGACAAGGTCTAGGAGGCAACATCCCATTAAATATGGTAGTCCGGTCTTCGTGGACTGCAGGCTCTACATCCTTAAAAGTATTGCCAAAGATGGCAAGAGACATAGGCACCATGTCCTCCACCTGCAAATTATAAAAATTTTAAAATAGTTTCATAATCTACAACTTACGTCTGCAAAGCATTACTTAAAAACAAATATGTATGCAAAGACAAAAATTGTTGATAATATACCTCCACAACAGCCACACCACCCACTTCATCATCGTAGAGCTTTCTTTGCGTTTTAGAATTCATTTGAGAGCGATCCCGTGGAGACTTTGATTGAGGACGTGACTTGAGAGGAGATGGAGAGTGAACTAGTACAGGACGCATTCTTCTACTAGGCGGATTATCAACTACACCATCATCTACATCCTTCATTGAAAAATCCATGGTTGACTGTGCAGTGGCCGCTGAATACATGATATGATGAACCCCATATTGTGATATACTCAATTCTCCACAATCAGCAAGTGAATCAATTGAGGCCAGGCACTTGTCTCCACAACCATTTTTGGGTGCCTCAGCAACATCCAAATCTTGAGCACAAAACAGAGGTCTCCACTGTAATGAACTGCTATATTGGATTCATGTTGACACAAGATGCACTTGCATTGAAATAATATAGGGCCAAAATCCTATAGGGCCTACAAACTCCTCTTGCGGGGAGGCTCTCTACGATAGACCCAAATATCCCATAGGCTACGCTCCTTGCGTGGCAACGGATCGGACATGACGCAAGGAGGCGAACAAAGATGGAAATAAACGTCTTGTAGCCTAAGTTCCTTGCCAGAAGAAGGAGTGGACATTTGGGGAGAAACGTAAGGCCCACTGTTGCTCACACTCTACTCATCATAAAGAAAATTGGAGACCTCCAATGCCCTGGCAAAGTCATTGTACTTGACCATGTTGAGTTCATGCATGAGGTGGACGCCCCCAAGAGCATTGGCTCTACAAAAAGAATTCAACTCCCATGGCCTCTCTACGTGCAGATTCTTAATCCATGGGAGAAGCTCATTTATGAGGAATCCATCTATTGCTCCCAGACCCTCAAATGACCACGGATCCAAGAGCACCACATTTGTAGGGTCGTTCACGAAGTGCATCTCCAGCTGGACGTCCACAACAATTGTGGTCTCCTTGGTGAACATGGAATCAATCAAATTGTGCAGTTTCTCTAATGGCTTGATGTAGAGGACTTTGTCCGACCCATTTATCTTGTAGTCTTCTAGCCTTCCGTTCTTCCCTCTGTGTTTCAAAATGTTGCATTGCTCTTGGCAAAAACATAACATGGGGATTCTATGCCATAAAATAGAAACTTGCAAACGAGTTCGGCATAGGATCTCTTCATGGAACTCCAGATGTGGACATATGCAATGGAGGATAACTCTCGCAAGAAGCTCTTGACATGGGGCCGACAAGTGACCCTCTTAAGTTCTAAGGTCTCATACTCTACATCAGGGACTACCTCACTGGGATAGCATAACCTCCCTTCCTTCAGGTGGTACCTCACATTGTCACACACGCATAGAAGTCCATTCATATCCAGGATGACGTTGAGCCATTTCTTTGTCAGCCTGAAAGTGAATAGAGGAAGATTGTGGCATTCCGCTTCATGGGATCTCTCACTGCTACCCTGCTCATGATGAAAAGAGAAAAAGTGCAAATTAAAAAGATGCACTTTTGACTACAAAATGGATACTCCACCCGTGCTTTCAAGACAATGAACCACATCTACAAAGGGGAGAAAGCAAAAACAAGAATGCTAGGTAGAAGACCACAGCAAGGGCACTCAAACACACACATCACTATGTACATACCACATCCTGGACCATGGCAACTAGAGATGCTGTACTCGTCTCGACCCGGATATGCGACGAAGGCATCTCCAATTGAAAAGGAGGATTGTCTAGAATGTCCTCCAATAACCCGACGTCTCCATCATCAAAAGCATCCTCCTCGACATTCTTTTCCTCAAGAGATAACAGAGGAATCTCCATCACCGGATCACCACTAATAGCAACAGACATGTTGAGCACACATGCAAAGGGAATCTCCGAATCCACAGCAGCATTTTGAGAATTGGACGCCATAGGGAGAGCAACATTTTCAGAAATCAAAGAGCCTGTGGCTGCAAAATATCAAGCATAGAAATGATGTGAGGAAAAATTATATATTATAGTATTTTGCTGGGAGATGGAATAATACATTATATACAGCGCACTAGGAAAGTGTAGCCTATCTGCCTACTCTTGCAATCTGAATGCCTACGAATATAGAAAGGGAATTCAACTCGAATCAAGTTGAAGAGGAGGTTGAGAGAGTCACAGGGAAGAATCTGGAGGAATCTTAGTCACAGGCCCTTGTGACTGCTCGGCCTCTAATCCACGTTCGGCGACATCCGGCGTGACAGGGTCGGTGTTGGTATCCGCAGCAACATCCTCCACATCTTCCTCATCTTGTGCGGCAACATCCTCCACATCCTCCACACCCTGCGCGGCAACGACTTCAGGTAGCTAATCGTTGCCAGTCTCTGGGGCAGCGCAATCTTGCTCCTCAACTTGCAGAACTGGATCCTTGTCCTATGATCCCTTGGTCGCAATTCCTAGAGCATCGCCAGACGCCGAGGCAGCATCATCAGTTGCCGCATCTTGCCAAACTGTATCCACCTCCATATTGTCGGGACGCCGGTCAGATTTGACGTGGTTTGGATTAGAACTCGGGGACGTCTAGGTCAGCAAGTTCTGCGATGTCGGTGGTACCCCAGTGAGGATCTCCAACCCTGTGCGAGCTTGCTTGGCACTATTGGCCGACCCCTGGGGATGATTGGCAATCGCCAATTGAGGAGTTCCTACAGCCGCATCCAGGGACATCAACGGTCTTGCACTAAACATCGTATTCATGGCCGTCGCTGCCACCTTCAATATAGTTTTGAAAATAGTCTGCATGATCTCCTTGATCATGTTCTTGTTCTCCCAACGCGCCCACTTGTTTTCTTCCTTTGTGCCTCACGGTCCCCTTTACAAGCCGTAGCCTCATTTTCATTGTTTTTCTGTATAAAGTCCAGTATCCACTCATGTGAGAATGGAGCAGCCGGCGCTGGTAAGTCGGGCTTCCTCTTCGGTGGCATACGCGGACGTGATTCCTCTTCGGTGGCATACGCGGAGTGATATTATGTCTAACAGACAAGCTGGATGATTCCCACATGTCACCACTCTCAGGCACATGCGTCGACTTGCCAATTGCTCCCGGTGTCAACTCCAACACATCATCAATGTTCGCACCGATGTTCAGAGGAACAAAACTCTCAGACCCCCCAGGAATCTCGATGCAGTTGTCATCGGCTGGTTCCTTCCCTCTCCCGAATACAGACGGACCCTTAGCCTCTAAAGTAGACACACCTTTCCCTTTACTTCCGTCATCTTTGTGCTCTTCCACAAAGTACGCCAACTCAAGGAAATCATCCTTGTCTATACTCTCCAACTCCAAGCACAAGTTTAGAAAGTCTTCCTTCTTCTTGCTCTCACCAACAAAGAAGTGATCCAGCGACAGCATCTACAAGACAAGCCCAAAGAGCAGTTAGGAAAGCATGATCAACTCGACCCGAGTTAAAGAAGAAGACATGGCCACTAGAGATCCAGAACAAGGAATCAACTCGACCCGAGTTAAAGAAGAAGACATGGCCGCTAGAGATCCAGAATAAGGAATCAACTCGACCCGAGTTAAAGAGGAGGGTTTCAGACATCTCAACTATCAGCGTCCAAAACTGAAGCCGAACTCACCTATGTAGCAGATATCATCTTTCCTCCCGCAAAATAGGAGACCACCACGTCTCTCGGTGACACAAACAATTGTAGGACACTCAAATAAAACTCCATGCGGAGCTCCGTGTCATGTATCTGATACTCCACCTCCACATTCTGCCGCTTTGTATTGTAATGCGATTTTGGTGCCACAGCGAATGTTTTTGGAATCTGGCGGGTCTTCATGGCTGCCCCATTCTTCACCAAAAATAGCAGTTGGACCGGATCTTTTGCTTTGGAGCTCCTCTTGGGGACGTCCCCAATGCACTTGAATGTGGATGGCAGATAATCCGCGTCGCCAACTGAGTACGACTTGCCAAAATCGGATATCCTGATGAAACTCCGCAGGTCAACCTCAACATCCTTCTCACCAGCAATCCACAGCCAGACCTCTGGGTCCATGAGCTCCACCTTAACATCCTCCTCCATGACGGTCATAAAATTGTCGTAGTACGAAGCATTGGCGCCCTTGTTTATAACTCCAGGGATATTCCGGAAGTCAATGATTGCTAGCTTTACTCTTGATTGCACGGACTCATCCCATACAGCTACGTCCCACTCTTCAAGCTCGTCATCGTCCATGTCATAGGGCCTGAAGAATGCCTTAGCTTCAGGCTTCACGAATTTGCCCTTGCTTGCCAAGAAGACCGTGAAGAACTCCTTGGCTGTAACTGACAATTCCTCCAATGTCTTCTTCTTATTTGAAGGCATCTTCACCTGAGAGAAGAAGTGTTCCCCCTGGACCGATGAGCAACGTGTTCTTCATGGCCTTGTTCACGCTGTAATCCCACTTGAAGGCCTTCCATGCCTTCTTCCTCGGATTTCCCTCGTTGTCAAAGAGCTTCAAGTTCAAATCTAGGTAATGTAGTTGTATCTTTACAGCAGCCTTCTTCTTTACCTTCTCAAGTCAGTCTTTTGCGGAGTAGCAGTCAAGGAGGAGAGACTTTGGTGCCCTCATGACAACTTTCGGGTGTCCCGCAGTCCGTCGAGGAGCCGATGAAGGATATGCAGGGCGAGCCTCCTCAGATCGTCTTGTGTGCAGTTCCCAATCCACTTGAAGAACTCACGAGTCATCACGCCATCCTTTGCCGAGTCCCAACCTTTGCAATACCTGAACTTCATGAGCAAATCTAGATCAATAAGCTCACCCTGAGCCTGGCTAGAGATGACCTCCGCCCATAGGTCATAGACGTCCTGCTGAGCTATAATTAGCTTGATTTCATTGTGGATGTCTAGCTCCCTCTGGTTCCTCTTGCTCAGATACCCGTGATTCTTTTTAATGTCAATCATGGCAAACCTCAGCTTGATTGCGTTCTTGAATTCTTGCACATCCAGGTCCAACATACACGTCCTGCCAACAACGGGTCTTAACTCAAGACAAGTTAAAATATATGGAAAGAACTAGCCACTACAATTGCACATTGCACAGAAAGCAAGCAAACAAGAATTTGTCCAGCATGAACCAGCCAAGCTCCACTAAGAAACCAAGTCCGTAAAGCTCCAACAAAAACCCCAGTTGCCTCCACAATTACGCACCGCCCAGGTCGCCCAGGTCACCCAGCAAGTGCTCTACGCCTCCACAAGGAGGCAACACAAACAGCACGCCCAAGTCACCCAGCAAGAGCTCCACGCCTCGACGACGCACTATGAAGCGCGTCCAGGTTGCCCAGCAAGAGGTCGACAAGGATGTCGCACAAATCCGGATCCCCAAAAATCGAGGAAGCCCTCGAATTGAGTCAACGCAGGTTACAGCAAGAATGAAGGAACCTCTGACGCACCACAAATCACGCAAAAGCACGCAATCACGGAAGAAAATGAAGTCGCACAGGAAAGTTGCCAAGAATGGCAGATCAAGGCCAAAGTTTCCAAACAACACCTCCAAACCCTGCACCGCGCTGCCCATTGCGAACCCTAAACCATAGCCCTTTGATCGCGACCATGGCCCTTTGATCGTGGCCCATTCACCGTGGCCTTATGTCACTTTAACATCTAAAGTTCCATGACTATGTTTTCACCAAGAACGCTCAAAAAGTGTCATTTTTAGTACAAACACCAAATTTTTGAAAAAAAACTTACGATTACATATTTCAGCAAAATTCACTAAGACCATTTTTTTGTCCTTGCAAAAAAAAGGGCAATAGCACTTCACAAGCTCACTTATTGATGAAAAAATGTCCCAAATGATGGTGCTTGTTTGGATTTTTTTTCCTAGATAAGTTGGCTACATGCCCAAAAATTTTCACTTCATTTAAAATTGTACAACACATAGGAAAAAAATAGAAAGTACATAGCAGTAAATAAGGATTCAGAATACTAAATTGTCAAGAATATGGCATTGAACAATTCTAATCCTACGGTTGCAATGGTGTAATAAATAATCTATATCCTTTGATTTTATTTTTTTCAACAAATATTGAAAAATGAATAAGATGAAGGACCTCAAAATTTAATTTAGAGTAGAGAATCCAGAACTGCCCACAAACTAAAAATCTTCATAACTTTTGACTCATAGATCAAAATGGGAGGATTCAAAGCTCTTTATGTACATATAACTCTAGAAAACCAATTTCAAATTTTTGTTTTTGAAAAAAGTGAATTTTTTTATTTGCTCGGACTGCCTAGTTAGAAAAAATAGTAATATATTGGGCCATAACTTTTGACTCACATTTCCAAATGTGATGAAATTTAGTGCGTACAAAAGATACTCCTTGCGCCCACCTTCTATTAAAATTTCAACCTATAATATTGAAATCTCTAGTCACATGTCCGTGCCCAAAATTTCTATACAACCCAAAAACGCATGTTGGTCCTCTAGGGGTTAAACAAATCCTTATGACCATGCCATTTTAACCCCAAAAGCAATGGAGCAGCATGCATTTTGTGGTTATATAGAAATTTTGGGCACATATACGTACATGTGACAATAGATCATTTACATTTTATGCTGAAATTTTAATAGAAGGTCCAAGCAAGGATTATTTTTCAGATGCACTTATTTCATGACATTTGGAAAAGTGAGTCAAAATATTGGCCTAATATGTGGGTTTTTTTGGTAACTGGGCAGATAGAGGAAATAAAAAAACTTAATCGTTTTCAAAAATAAAACTTTGAAATTTGTTTTCCAAAGTTATATATACGTAAAAAACTTTGAACAATTCCATTCTAATCAATGAGTCAAAAGTTATGAAGGTTCAAGAATGGTTTTACCAAAGACGTTTGGAAATTGACGCTTAGAACTTGCCAAATTAGACAAATAATCTTTGCAGCACTCTGGAACATTCATGCAATTGCTCATTTTTGAAAAATACTGCACAAAATGCAGGTCTCAAATAATAGTTTGACCTCAATTGAGTACTTTTAGTTATCTTTAAGTAGTGTATGCACACTAAATGATTTTCATGGAGAGTAGCCCATCCTTAATTATAAGCTTAAGTCATTTAATCTTTTATGTGAAAGAAGTCCCATAATTACAGAGCATCTCGTTTTGTGGAACAAATCTGAAGAGTTCATATAGGGATTTTTATGTACCGTTTAAAAATGTTTTGCCAATTTTCCTTCAAAGAAACTTGTAATTTAATTATATGCTAAAATTAAAATTGTGCCATTCTTGAAGACAATATTAAAATTTCTTTTCTTACACTTCATGTACATACGAATTTCTAAAATTTGAAAGTCAATGTAAGGAAATGAAAGTATAAAATGAAACTGGAAAAAAGGTTTTAGGGTTTAGGGTCTTTCCGACAACTAAAAGACAGTTGCAATAATTGTACGGTAAGTTGAATAGGAACTTTGTGCCATCTCTAAAGTGTTTGAGTTCGAGGTCAGCAATTATGAAGAATATTGACCACAACTATAAAGCAAAGAGAAATATAATTGTGCAAATCTACAATTAATCATATAGAAAGAAAAGCTATAAATTTATTTTTTGAATAATTAAATTGAAATACCATGTATCATATAATTGAAGAAACTTATTTTGTGCTTCCAACAATATATCAATTTGAGTTTCAATAATTTATAAAAAGCAGTGACTGAAACTTCTAGCAGGTTGGACTTCACTTTATAATTTGTGGACACAATTCGAATATGCTAAGAATGTTTCTAAGTACTAATAACGGTTGGATTAAAATTAGAATTTTTGGACCGAATTTGAATTTCCTAAAAAAGCTTTAGACGTACTGAAACGATAGCATTGATAAACCAGCTTGCTACAAAGCTGGCATCATTAAAGACATTGATTGTAATGACAAACAATGGTAGAACCAAAAAACACATGTAAAGAAGTCATTTCATGGAAAATGTTCATGAAAATCACAACTGCATTTAATTTTGGGCACTTTCATTCCTTTTTTAAAATGCCATGCATTGAAGAGCATGAACCATCTGGATTTTTTTCTTAAACACATTCTACACAAATGCTTATCAAGTACCATACAAATGGACTCCAAAATCTGGAGTGGATCACTATATGTATACTCTGTACCCCTATGTGACAAAGGATATAGAATATACATACTGTGATCCACTAAAGATTCTTTAGAAGACTATTTATCTCTCTAGCAATTACAAAAGGGATCCTATTATAAAATTGGACCATGTACTTTAATGACAACCAATATCAGAAGCCATAGAGTTTGAATTTAAAGGGCTTCATGAAACAAAATTCTAAACCCTAAAACTTGTTTAAAGATTACAGTACTCAATTCCAAAATTATTATACACAAAAATACAAATTGAATAAGGTACATGATTATTTTTATTGAATCTGTTTGCTTAATTAGATAATATTTTCTGTATTTTAAAGCGACTAGGTAGTATTCCATATGATAAACTATAGAAAAATTTAATTTGTAGAACATATCCAATATATTAATATATACATGGTCCTTTATATGTGGAAATGTTAAAGTAACACTCATAAATAATTAAGCTTTTTAAAAGTTTTATATCTGCTAGACTCTAAACTCAATTCTCTACTAAAAAGATTTTGAAGCTCGAAACTTTGTAGTGCAAAAATTTTAAGTTAAAAATTATCAAAGTCAAAAAATGTAGTCCCACAATGTGTTGGAAAACTTGTTTTTTTCACTTTCAACATAGATATCTTGCAATTTGTTTGGTCAAAAATTCTGAAAGTTTTTGTACACTCTCATACTAGTTAGGTGTAATATTCTATGTCTACATGTGAAAATTTCAAAGTTTTTTCAAGTTTTTTCAAGTTTGTTTTCTTTTTCTTATAGAAATGGCAGTTTTGACAAAAAAAGGGCAGGCAGAAAAAGGGCCTGGGTCCTTCAGGGGCTAAAGTAGAAGGGTGAATAAGAAATTTGAACATAATTGATATCAAAACTTGTGAGAATGGAATGAGTTTTGTATTATGATCATAGATTTAAGAAATATCAATCATTTAGAACTTCTTGGACTGTAGTGTTCTTATTATACACTTACGTGCATTTTTGAAATCATTCACATGTAGTATAAGTAAGTGTGCTTAACACAAAATAGATAGCAATCACTCCCTCTGTCTCAAAATAAAATTGGTGTTTTGTTTGTATTTTACAAAGGAAACATTGGGTTTTTTTTTAAACAGAGGGAGCATTTGATTTTTTAAGATCATTTTGTTTCGTATTACTTTCAAAAGTTAAAGAATGCATAGTATCTGTGATTGAATTTTTCTTATTACATGGGATGTGTTACAGTTACTTCTACAGTCAGGGGTCTTTGCCATGCATGAAAAATAAGATTTTGTTGATTGTCTTGTGCCTCATCATCTTCACAAACTTATCACATATGAATAATTTTAATTACTTCTATCTTCCGAATCCAATAAAAATAGGTAAGAAAGGACTATAGATATGTGAGATTTCTAATTTTTAAATTCAAATTTTAGGTTTTCTTTTATAAAATGAGGTCCTCTACAAGTCAAGATATAGAGCATTTTGTTTTTTAACACCCATGGCTTTTCATGATTTTTGAAGAGTCTTCATGACTTGTACATAAAATTTATGACATTGACTTCAAGTATCATTTAAATTTAGATTGTGGGATTATTCATTCGCTGTAGATCGGATAATTATGTTAAATATATAATTGGACTATTGAGAATAATTCTCATGTCTGTTTGAATTTAGCGAATTTGTCAATAGGTTTAGGAATTGACTCAGCGGACCTTTGATTGAGAACTTCCCACTTGTAAGCACTGCTGCATGTGTGTTGGTTGATTTCCGATGAGCCAATTTTTGGGAACATATGTAAATTCAGCAACTTATATGGCAGTACCTATGAATGATTTCAACCTTGGCACTGTACAATAATATTTTGCATTACAAAGAAGCTTTTGCTCTGAAGCTTGATGTCAATTCCAACGTGGACATTCAAATTATTCCACTTGTGAATGTGCAAAATCTTATGTAGCACCGCGCTCCTTTGTGGAGAAAAGTTAGCTTTGTTGCAAGGCTTAGCTTGTGGCTTTCTTATTTGTGAGTGTAGTTGTCCATACGTACGTTGATTGATTTGAGGTGTGACAATGCGACATTCAATGACCCATTCTTCACCCTTGTTCAAAAATCCAAGAGCCATGTATAGAAAACAATTGTTGTTTCCCTTAACTTTTTTAAATCATTCAAGTGATTGCAAGTAAGGACTTTTAGCCAAGAATATGTACAATTGATTCTTTTGTTCAGCGGAACTGAGAAGGAAATTGGTACCTTCCGAGGTGTGAAGTGCCTGGATGGTGACTAAAATTAGGAAGCCTGTACTATCAATCTTCCAAGGTGCAGCAGCAGCAGGCTTATTAGTGGAGACGCATCGCAAACTCAATTACGTGCGCCTAATTCAATTTTTGTTTGTTTTTATTTTTACGTAAGCCATTGTTCAGCACCCACCATCCTCACAATGTCCGGTTAATTTCAACCTACACAATAATCCTTGAACATTCTTTACTTAGTTAAAAGACGATTAATTTTGGGGAATAATTGATTAAGCTTAATGTGGATTCATATGAATCACAAAGAGATTAATAGTGAAAACGGTAGAACAATCGAAGAACTAAGAATGTTTCTGGTGAGCTTTAGTTTCAAGAAGTAGGGTTCCAAGCATTAACTTACACAACCCTTGAACCATGAGTATTGCATTTATGAACTATGATCACATCCTTAATTGAATGTTGTCTGGACAAGGTCAATGCATATGTATTGTGCGTTTTTTTCCTACTTCTTTGTGTAGCTCTAACCTAGAGTGCTCCAAGATGCAAGCATCAATAGCTAACTGATCATTTGTGCTTTGGCACATGAATGTCTGTGGGAATACAAAAACTCCAGTAGATAGAAAATAGGAGAAAACAAGGTTAGTATAGTCTAATTTTTTGAATTTATTATTAGTGTCCAAGAATCCAGGTCAGCTAGAAGGAAATTAGAAGTAGCTGAAACCTGGATTGTTATATTCCCTAAATTGGATAAATATTCCGGTCAAAACGGAAGCTGTAGGACGGAAGATGGATCTGGAAAACCTACGACCAGTAGCTTTCCGGCCTAGACTCCCTAGGGCACCATTACGGGAATGGTCTCATAGCCGTTCCCCTGGGGAACTGTCGGCCGAACGTCGGGTACTTAAGGGCGCAGTTTTCATTTCTTCCATCTCTTTCTTCTTGTACTTGTGGTGTGCACTTAGAGAGCGAAAGTGTGGTGAATTAGGACCGTGCTAGGGAGAGATCAGTGAGGTCGGTGCTGATTGCACTGGATTAGCAAGTCAGTACGCTATGACAGGACCGGCCCGGATGATATCTCCGGCAATTTCGAAGGATCCGGAAGTCCGGAAGCACTTAGAAGAGGACTTAGAGACGATAGGATGTGCCGGATTGTTGCAACGCCCATGGAGTTTGAAGAGTGATGAGATCATCGCGGAACTCGTGGTAGGAGTTCCGAACCAGTACCAGCTAACTGTGAGAGGCCAGCCCGAACTCTGGATGGAAAACATCTGGACAAAAGTGTACTCGTTTCGGAAAATCGGATTCGGTTTAGTCGCCCGGAATGATAGGACCGGGCAGAGTAAGTTCCGAGGTCCGGCGCATAGTAAGGAAGGCTACAGCATTCACGACTGTATCAAGGATAGGCATACCAGGATTCTAGAGTTCCTTATTCCAATTTTGTACCCGGAGAAGCCGACCCGGGTTACGGCGACAGTAGCTAGCACCATATTTGGAGTGATGGAAGGTCGGCCAGTGAACTGGGGTAGACTAATTATGGATGTAGTATCCAAATTAGATGTGCGCGCAACTTCCGAGAAGGCTACTGCGTTCACCCCATACCTTTTCCATCTCTACCATCAGTAGAAGGTTTTGAATGAGCCGGAAATGCACGCTTACATCCATGGGGAGGAAGTCCTGAAGTACGGGTTTACAGAAGAAGTCCAAGTGAACCAACTCATTGCAGGAGAATCCGAAGAGGAGAAATCAGAGCAGCCGCCCTTGACTCACAAGCGGATCTGGAGAAGGAAGACGACGGACCACACTGCGCGAGGCAAGCAGGTGGTGACGGGTGACGAACCGCAATTAGAGTATCCAAAAAATGACTACATGAAGGAGTTCTGGGAGCACGGACATAAGTGGGCTGATAAGTGTCGGTTAATCCACAATGAGATGGCAGAGTACATCAGCGGGGCCATGACCCTCTTGGGAGTCAGTTGCCCGGAATAGATAGTGGACGCGATCTGGAAGAGGACGGATCTGGGGGCATTGAAGGTGCAGAAGCTCCGTGTCCGGAATCTGCAATAGGACAAGATGGATCTCAGATCCCGGGTGGCCCAACTGGAGAGCGAGCTAGAAGTGGCGAGGACGAAGGAGGTAGACGCTTCCAACCTCGTTTGGAACTTGTCAACTTTGGTGGCAGCTCCGGCGGAGCAAGTGTTACAAGCCCGGCTCTTCACTGACAAGCGGACGGACAAAGCCCACCCATCCGGAATGAATGTGTTGAGGGTACTCATTGACTACCAAGCCCGGATGGAGAAGGTGTTGGTGGAGATGTGGTATCTGCTCAAACAACTTGACCTAGGGAGAGTGTTGGATTTTGAGGGATTTCTGGAAGTCGCGGATGCCTAGAATTACTTGCAGACTTTGGCCAGAGAAGCAATTTCGGAGGAGAATCCGGTGAGGGGACAAGATATATTGATCGATGAGACCAGTATGCCCCTGATGTCCGGAAAGGAGGGAACCAAAACGTCTGTTCCGGTGAGGACGGCAAGAGCTGTGGTGACAATACTGGAAGCTTCAACACCGGAAAAGGCGAAAGATACGATTCTAGGAACAAGACTCACCTTTCTTACAGATGAGCTGGCCCGACCAACTAAAGCTGCAATCTTCGCTACACCGAAGTCCGTAGTGCGTCGTAACCTGGCCGGACCATTGGGAGCCATCAAGAACTCGGCTCAGAGTTATCCGGAGAGATTCACTCACATGTAGCAAGCTCCTCCGCCCAAGGGCAACAAAATTCCGTTGGAGATTTCAGACGATGAAGAGGAAGAATGCAAAATCGGAAGGGAGTTGGAAGACGAGGCTACTCCGCCTCAAGGGCGCACGATCATCACCCGGGCACAAACGAAGAGCACACCTGTGAAGTCACCACCATCCAAGGTAGGGAGTAGCGTGAAGAAATTGCGGAAGAAGTAGTTAGTTTGTTAGTTTGTTTTGTTTTGTTGTTTTGAATTCGATCCATTGTGGGTTTTCCGGAAGTAGAACCCGGTTCTGGATTTATAGGAGGCCTCCGACCTGGATGTCCCGGGTATCCTGGGGTGTTCTTTGATTGGTTGCTTGGATTTCCGGGGTGCTTTTTGGCTTTTAGGCATTGACTTTTGGTTGGTTTTAAGGGCAGACAAATTAGTTGCCCTCTTATTCTCTCCTAGCGGATTTTCATTTGTATTCCATTCCTTTCTTTAATTTAAGCGCTGAGTGGGCTTTTGGATTTTTATCTTCGTGTTTAAAAGTAAGTCTAAATGTTTGCAGATGTGCTGGAGTGTGAGGGAAAGACGGATGAGGAGGAATCCAATATCTGGAGTAACTGGTTCAGTTTGAAAGGTGCATTTGGAACAAGGATTAGATTCTTGATTAAGCGGCAGTGCACATGAGCCTTTAAACTATTGGGATAGTAATCTGGTTGATTGAGTAGCGGAAGCAAGTTTGGCTATCAACCCGTGCGGAGGTAAGCGCCCGCCAAGAGGAAGTCGCCGCTCTCTCGGAAGGTCTGCCAACCTCAGAATGGTCTAGTGTTGTACAAACAACCCCCGGTAGGTTCCGGAACCTTGAGATTTGTCGTTGTAGTAAGGAGTGGATCGAGTCCTAAGTGACCTACTTTCCGGATGGGGTGTCCAGAGAGTTGTGAGGACCCAGATCTTCTTTCTTCACTACAACATCTTGAAAACTTGGGTGTTTGGTTGTTTGTGTTTGTCAAGTTTAGTAGAGTGAACTACGAGTGGTGAGTCCCTACCCCTCTAAAAAACCAACAGTGGACCCCCTGAGAGTAAAACAGGGGTACAGAAAACCAGAGTGTGACTAGACCAAACCAGAATCTGGACAAGGACGGATTCCGGATTGGATTCCGGAAAGTAGTAGCAACTGGAAGAGAGTGAATTGTTGAGATGGATTGCTTGGGTGTGTTTTGGAAGAGATCCGGATAGCCTTAGTTTGCAATAACATCTGGAATTCCCTGGGATGATATTTTGTGTTATCTTAGCACATTTTTGTATTAAGGATACTTACGCCTAAACTGCGCGTACGACAATGTCAGTAAACATTTCTAAAAATTGTTGAGTCCTACTCTGACATCCTAACTTGCAACAGAGAAAAGATTTATAAGAAAGGGAAACAACGATTGTCTAGTACGGCTATTGGAATTCTTGCAACATTAAAAATGGCTAAGTTGTGTCGGACAGGTATATCCCAACTTGTAAGTTGCAATAAGTTATCATGTCGCTGGGTTGTAAGAATTTTATGTATTTTCTGCATTGCGTTTGATGTTTGCGATGTTTCAGATTGGTTTGGACTTTCTGTTGTTACTTGTGATCAACCTTGCACCAACGTCTACAGGCAATTGGGTTGTTTACGATATCCTGAGCAAGTGAGACAATCCGACATTGTCGCCGGAATTCCTGAGATTGAATCTGATCAACTATAAAATATGACGCCCCGTGAAATGCGGGATGGACATTTAGCTCGATTTGAGTTAACTAATGAGCCTAGCAATATCCACATTGTAACACAAGCTTCAACTCGAATCGAGTTAAATGGAGTATACTGATTCAACATGACCTGAGTTAAATTGTCACGGAATAACAACTATCTAGATACGGTCCATGTCTCACCAGAGTTAATTCGACACGAGTTAAATAGTCTTGGTGTGACAGTTCTTTGGATACATATTAGTTGTCGTTCAGGTTAACTTGGGCCGATTTAAATACCTCCAAAATTTATAGAACTTGTGCTAGCTTGTGTGTCGGGGTTGGTTGACACACTGGATCATGTCAACAAGTTCACTGGTGATGGATGTCACGTCCGAGAAACCAAATTCACTACTTGTTACCAATTCTGTCTCCTGTCCAATTGGTTTGATGTCTACGGGTGATTCGGGACTGAGGATATTTTATAATATGTCCTATGTTCTACCGTTGCTGTCTTCAACTCGATTTGAGTTAAATGAGCTTTGTTGGACTTGATGCCTCTGGATATTTTTCTTTGTTGTGTCTAGTATATCAAGGACTCGTACTCTTGTACTCGGTGATTAAGAAATGCTGCAGTAGCTTAGATTTAGGTAGTGGCTTAACTCGCCTCGAGTTGATTGTGTTGACAACTCTTGGGGCCTGCATTGTGAATCATATTCCTTCACTGAACATCACATTTTTTATGCGTAGGGATTATGGATGCTTTCCGGCGGCCTATCGTGGAGTATTCTTCGGATGAAAGTGAGGTGGAGAATACGCTGCTCGAAGACATTGTCGTACCTGACCGTGATGGTGTCCTGCGTCAACTTTGGTGTACAAAGATTGTTCTCTTGCACAATGCCAATGGTCAACCTGTGGCTGAGGGAATCTGTCACAGTGTGAATTCTGATCACATTGTTGGTAGCGATGGTCCTCTAGGAGATTCACTTGTCGCAGTTCAAATTTTGAAGTCGCTACAGGTCGAGGATGTTCCTGAAGATTGGAAGTATTCACTTTGTGCATGGCCAATTACTTGTGTCTTTCTGAATGGGGCATGTTTGAGCGATCACAAGATTTGCAATGAGTACAATCGTTGCCAAGCTAGACTATCGCAGCCGTCATCATCAACTGCGAGACCATACACGAGCGTCATCAAGAATGCTTCATCTCCTCAAATTTGTGTGAAAGCCGACAATCTTCTCACTTAGGAATCTATCAATTTTGTGTCGAGCAAGACATGTTGTTCGAGCAACTGTGTCCAACCTTTTCCTAGTGAGAAGATTCGTGCCTTCCGTGAGCATATGTACCACAAGACGACCTTTGAATTCCGTTACCACATAAAGTTGGACGTGCATCGGGAGGTCCACCGTGACAGTCAGGGTAAGAGAGTGGTCACTCTTGAAGGGATCAAGGTCTGTATGGCGGCATGGCGGCATATTGCAGGTGTCTCGGAAACAACCTTCCATTGTTTTCAGCGATATGCTGCTAGAAGTGATCAAGCTCAATCACATGAAACTTTGGGTACGCAAAAAACTCGGAAGCATTTGTTGTAGGCCGCTGCAACATTGAAGTGTTTGCTTAAGAAGTCGGCTAACCACATGCCGCATCGTACACACACTCTTCTTTTTGGAGAGAAGATCATGTCCAAGGTTCTGCCGGCCACCTTCACATAGAAGAATGTACTGCCTGACGTCAACGCACCAAATGTTGTATTTGGGCTGAAGGACGTCTCCACCTCAAGCATTAGCAAAATTAGGAAATTGAATTTTCCTAAGTACCTTGTAAAGAAGCCCGGGGATAATTTTGCTCGTTGCGCGGACTGTGATAGATTTCAAGCACAAATAAGGACCGCCCCCCTTGGATTGCGACAGAAGTGGGACCATCTGCTGGACAAGCATAATACATGTGCTCGAGCTCATTGAGATAATTATTATGCAAATTGGTACAAGTCAACTGCATACCCTCACAAGTGCTTGACGATCAAGCATGACAAAATAGATCATGCCAAAACGGCGTCTCCCGTGTTCTCCTACAAGAGCAAGCAACTTGATGGACTCACAAAGTTGCCGGTCTCGGTCATTGGAATGATTGCTCACAGGCATGGCGACGTACGTTATGCACATTATGGTCTATATATCTTCCTGCACTACTCCAACTACACAGTAAGTTCACTAGCTAAGCTCTTACGAGACCTTGAACTCCCCCCAAAGTACTCCTCCAGGGAGTTGTTTGTTGGGCCGGGCTCTGCTCCTCTATTTGAAGCGGTGCTGAAGGGAGCTGAAATGTGCAACTCATCACTTCAGCCACCACCAGAAGTCCCGATTGGAGCAACTCTCCTTCCTCCAGTTCTCAATGTTCAAATGGACAACGCTACAGGAGACAACAAAAACCGATATGTGTTCGCATTTTGGTCTCTCCTCATTGCAAAGAAGATATTCCGAGAAGTGTATGTGAGTTTCATGTTGGTCGGTCATACGCACGACGACATCGATGCTTTGTTTAGCAGATGGAATATGCAATTGAAGAAACAAAGCTTCCTCACCATCCTAGCCCTCATGAAATCCTTCATGGATGTGGATTCTGTGCCTACCATTCCTCACTTGATTGAAGAGGTACCGGATTTCAAAGCCTTTATAGAAGGCTCCCTTTTGGAAGGGGATGAAGCACTTGTTGGCCACACCAAAGTACAACAGTACAAATTCTATTTGAACTCGGCGGGTGTTCCGATCATGAAGTACAAGAGGTACTACGCGGATAGTGATTGGCTCCCAGAAGAAGGGGGGATCAAATTGTGGAAAGAAGACTCAGAAGGGCGGAGTCTATGGCCTCGTGGAGAGCCTGTGTCTATCGACCACCTTCCAATGAGGGGTATAGATGACATTTCCAAGGGGATTTTTGGGTTCATCAAGTATTGGAAGGCATTATGCAATGAAGACGAGAGTGGAGAGTATAAGAGATGCTTTGAGCATTTGGTGTTCTATTGGCGAGCAATAAAAGCATGTTTGTTGGAGCCTATTGTACCATTCGAACTGCTGAAAGAGGGCTTCTAGCCTTCTACCTGATTAGAAGCGATTAAGGAGGATAAATTTGATGACAATGGCGAGGCTCGTGAGGAATTTGCTGAGGATGATGTCTTTGTGGGGCAACGTCGTGATCGTCCCTTGCCATCTCTTCGAGTGGGTCGTGATGTTGAGAAAGATTTTTTTGTCGCCCTTTGACCTGCTGATGGTGATACAAAACCAGTATGGATTGCCAAAGCTTTATCTGCCCCTTTCACGAACCCGGAGCATCCGAATTGTATCTTGATTCAGTACTTTAAGCCAACGGCACAAGGGATAAATGTTCAAGAATTTTACAGTGGTTGGGACTCTATTAAGGGATTGCGTTGGAAAGTGGACGAGGCCCAAAAACCTGTTTGGTAGTACACAAATGCTCTCATCACCTCATGGAGGTCTAAGGTTAAGAAAGACACAGTAGAATGTGTCCTTTGAATCCCTGCAGCTCAAGTTGATGTCATCAACGGGAGTTTGTGTTTGTATGATTCCGATCGAGCATGCACCGCATTTTTTAGAGATACTTTGTAGTATTTCAAGCTAAATTTGGTAGTTAGTAT
Organism: Neckera pumila; assembly: GCA_963969595.1. NCBI lineage: Eukaryota > Viridiplantae > Streptophyta > Bryopsida > Hypnales > Neckeraceae > Neckera > Neckera pumila. The sequence continues at coordinate 9,101,108 of OZ018418.1, forward strand.
TCCATGGTCTGTATGTTTTGGCATAAGTAGAGGCGGTTTTATGTGATTTAATATCGTATGTTGTCGAGTAGGTGGTGTAGATTGGAGTAAGGTGATTGGATTTTATAGAATTGTTATGGGAGTATTTCTATATTTTTTGTGTAGTCATTTGTATAGCAAGTGCACTTTTTTATATTATTTAATAAATTTTTCATTCAATGATACATGTGTTATTGTGTATGTTGGCATCATTTCATTATTAGATTATGTAACTAAATTATGTCTTTTAGAAAGATAGTACAAGTTATAAAAATTTGTTAGTGGCTAAGACCACTTATCACAATCTTGGATAGCGGGCCGATTGGTTGTTTTTACTTTCCTGCCTGTAAAGTTCACTCAGCAATATCAAGTCATGTGTATCTCATAGCCACTCATTCGATTTCAATGGGAATCGAACTTGGACCACCTGGATGAGATAAATAGCCTTTTACAACCAATCGTTTAGCTCATGACTTGGTGTCCAAAGACGACCATACAACATATTTATATGGAAATGACTATTGCCACTCTGATAAGTAATTAGCCCGGCACACACAAATTGCCTAAGACTCCCATTTTAATGGAAATTGCAGGTATAAACTAAAGAATTCAATTCTTCTAAACTTATATTTATTCCCACTCGAGTTCAATTTTTGAGGCACAAAATAGGACATTGTAATTTTGGGAGGTCTTCTATCTCCCAAAGTAATGAATATGATGTTTATAGGGCTTTTTTAAATTTGCTTTGAATGGAATGTGAAACCCACATTTCATTTTTGTTAAACTTTATTCAGTCAAGAGCGTATCAATTCCAAGTAGACATATTAGAAATTGTATTAGATGACCATGGCATATCTATTTTCGTTTAAAACTTTAATTTTTTAAGCTAATTTAATAATGTAATTCTTTAAAGTCTTTTTTTACATTTTGATCCTTTCAATTTGAACACAGCATAGTATAAGAATGAAGGGCATAAAATGTATAATTCCAAATTGGTTAAAATATATATTATAATTTTGAAAATTGATTTCTTACCAAAATCTTTTCTATACTATTTTGGAAATTTAAGGCTTTTTTTTGAGAACCCTTAACAATAGAAAACGTGGACATGCATTGCTAAATGGTAGTGCAAAATTTTGAACACAAAGATCATAGTCATTCATTTTCAAAATCAATTTCAAGATGCTAAAATTACATCACTTCCATGTTGATGGAAACTTACAAAGTAGTTAGAACCATGATTTGACTAGGGTTTCATTTACAAAAAACTATTATAGACAACGGAATTTTTTGGATATGCCAAAGTCCATCTTCTAGCTTCTAAAAGGTTGCGGGAAATAGAACTGAGAAACTGCAATCTAAAAAGTACTTGAGTAGTATCAAGTACAGTTGAAAGGTAGCCATGTAGATTCAAACTAGACATGTTAGAACACCGGTGTGAAAAGAAAAAAAAAATACTTATGGATGGAAAGACTACACTATTATTTTTATAGCGGACTTTGGTTATTTCTTTGAGGCATTAGTTATTTTGTCCAGATGTTAAGGCTTGGCTGTTGTTTGTTGGTTCTTTTTTAATGCAATGGAATTTAAATTTTTTCAAGAGAAAAAAAAACCCATAATGTTTGATCATGACGTTGTTGAAACAATTAAAGCAATTGGAATGGGAAAAAAATTCTATTCTAACAATTCTGCCAAGGATTCTTTGGTATAAATTTCCTCCAAATCTTTGATACTGCAAAATAATTTAAAAATAGTGAATTCTATATAAAACTTAGTTTGCCTTGCACAAAATCTTAAATAGCATTGTCATAATCATGACCATTGGTACTGGGATTTTGGATGTTCAAATAATTGATGGAAAAAACCTAAACCTCTTGGAATTATTTAGGGAGACATCAACTCTCTAAAATTTGGAGACATGGGCTCCAAAATTTATAATTTATTTTGTTTTAGAATACAGCTACCACTGTATACGACCCCCACCCACCTACGCAAAGAAAATCTATAATTGATGTCTATTCATTTGAAAATAGTAGACTATAGCTAGGGTGAAGAGTGGAGGGAACCCTGAAGTCCTAAACCTTTTTTTTCAACTTGGAGACAGAATTGAATCTCACAAATGTCATTGGTGATATTATTTCAGGAATAGCCTTGACCTTCTAGAAACATTCTTCCGTAAGAATTCAGAATTTCAAGTCATCTATGAATTTTGTAATTGGTATTTGGAAAAAAATACTTTGACGGCACTTTAAGAAAAAAGATTAAGGCTGATTTTGATAATCCACAAACGAATTAGGGTTATGCACGTTATGCCATTGAACCTCATAATTTTTTGATAACCAATTCTGTAGATTTGACATGCAAGAAGATAGCTAAAAGATTTTCATAGTTTTAACACCCTCATGATCAATCATTATAATCTTAATTTTTTAAAATTTTTCGGGTAATCAATTGAAAGTACCATTGCATTAGAGCATCGCCACCATGGAGCAGCCAAATCCCCATGGCAAAAAGGGTTTGACGTGCTCAATTGGCCAACCGGGCATAGTGACTTCCAAAGCCCCCACTGTGACACGGTCGTGCGAACTCGGTCTTTCCATTGTTTCAGAGACCATTAATGTAAAAGCTGGAAAAGTTGGCTAGGATCATGAATGTAAAAGCTAATTCTAATTTTGAATTAGAGATCTTCAGTGACTGAGAGGAGTTGCGCTCCATTGCTCCACTACTTCTATTCGTTTGGATGTGACTTGTTTGGTCTATTCTCAAGCAAACTTTTCTATTGCATTTGTTTACAGCTCTTGTTAATGTTTACAAATTAATTTTAGGCCCCATATCTATACAGTACTAAGGGACTAAAAATGAAAACTCATTTTTTACATTGAAAATTATATATATATATATATAGAGAGAGAGAGAGAGAGAGAGAGAGAGAGAAAGAGAGTTTCATTTTATGTTGACATATATTCTTATATCTATATATTTGTTTATATTAAATGTATCTAGGTATTCTTTTACACTTTGCAAGTATCAATTCAATTTTTTGTTTTTATTTGTTTTAGGATTTTTTTTCCCCTTCCAAAGTATGAGGTGTGTGCATTGTGTGAAGAATTGCTTCCAAAGCGTCCCCACATACTTGAAGGTTATACATTGGAGCACAGCTTATTACTCATTTTTTTCTTAGGGAATAATTATAAGCCCGTGTACTTTTTTTTATAGTAAAATCACACTTAGAAAAGCTTAAGCACTTTGGAGGAAGCATAGAAGAATTAGTTTGCTTATTTGAAAAGTACAGTATAGATCACTCAAATTACCGATGTCATACATGTTAATTTTGAAAAGAGTATAGCCACTTGGAAAAAGTTTGGAAATATGAATATATGTTGACTTTTTATTCCATAAAAAACATGAAATTAAGGTCATCTATTCTACTTTCTACTCCAATTTGAAGTTTGAAATAAATTGTATTATTGAATATTTTTTGGCAATTTGAACTTTGGATGTATTATTAATGTTCATTATTTTCTATTTATAGAATGATATGTGAATTGAATTTACATTGTGATGTTTGTCACTATAATTTACACACATGGTGAAATTTTCAGATTTTTAGATTTATTTTTCTATTTGATATGATTTTTCTTCAATTTTTCTTCATCAATTAAAAAAAAAACAATTTTCCACTAAAAAACCTAAATAATTTCACCATGCATAGAAGACATGTAACTCCATCTCTAAAAAATGAATATAAAAATTTTCATTCTATCTTATTGCAAAATGATAGAAAATTGAGTGATTCTCAGTGAGGCTTGAAATCAATGGTCATGGGTCTGTCCTTCAAGTGCTAAAATTGTAATTTGGTGTTCTTGGCAACCGCAAATCATATTGACCTTCGATTTGACCCTAAAATCTCCCATTCATTTTGTCCTTCCAACCCTAAGTAGCCCACATCTACGGTCGCCAAGAGAAGCCACGAGTTGAATACACAATCCTAGAACCAGTGGTCTCTCCTGACTTGTACGCGCCCCTATACCCGCGGTCGCCTCTCTCCGCCAGCAACTTCAGGTACTTAAGCGGTTGCCTGGACCCATAGTCTCTACTTTTGGCCTTCCGCGACGGCTTTCAACCACTTCAAAGTAGCTAAATGCGTGCACCAAGGCCAAAGTGTGTTTGAAGGGGGGAGTTCTTGCATTTTTTCCAATTGAAGTCAAAGAAAGTGAACCTTGTTTTTTCAACAACGACCATGTCTAATCCACACAAAGGTAGTAGAGCATTGCAAAAATCCATTTGGGATAGGGACCTTGAAAAACCCAATCAGTTTGTAGTGGATATATGTCCAAATGAAGAAATGGGTGCCGTCGCGTCATCAATGCCAAAGAAGGCAAGGATGGCACACAAAAAGAACTCGGAGTATCCTCCGCCAAGTTTTTTAAACTTTGCATATAAGGTGGCCCTGCAATGGTACAAGGATAAAACAGTACTTGTCCTGGAAAAGAGGTACTTGAGGCATAACCAACGGGGAATTGAGAGGTTGAAGAATGATTTGCAGAAACTAATTACAGACAAGTGCGAGGACTCTATAGATTATCAAAACGTACATGATCTGTATGTTAACCAATGGCACACCTGGATGGCCAATTGCTTGCAAACTTGCATATTCAACACCCAGAATTTGATGCTTTAGTTTCAACCTCAAGTGCCGGGATTTCTAGAAGGTGAGGAAGCCAAGGAATTCCGCAAGAAGATGAGCTGGTGGCAACAAGCAGCTAAAAGACTATTAAAGCACTACACTAGGGGGATTGGGTGGCAGAATGATTCAACCAAGGCTCAATTGCAACAAAATGGTGCATCTTGTGTATCTTGGATATATTCAGACGCAAAAAGTGATTCCTCTCATTGGATATGACATGCAAGGTGGCTACGGAAAGGTACGCAAAGTACCCATTGAAGGGATGGAGATAATCCCACCGTATATACATTTTGCAAGCAAAATGTCAAAGGCAACAAACATGCATGCTGCGAGGGTGGACCGGTCCGTCGAGGCCCTCGTATGCTCGTTAAATCACCCCGCCCTTATTAAATTCTTAGCTGTCCACGACAGTACAATGGAGGCGTACACATTGTGGTGGAATGGTGGTCATTTGAAGGAAATGATTGTGCTCAACGACAAGGTCGGGCCACAGGTTGAATGGCGTCAAATCAAGCATCATGGATTACTTACTTTCGAAGAGGTTAAAAAAATTAGCTTCTATCGAAGGCACAAGGCGAAGTTGGCATGGGCTCTGTTGTATGTCACAAGTCTCGTGCACAAGTCAAGGGTGTTACACAATGACTTGTCTCTCCACAACATATTATTGCATTTTCCCGAGTACTTCGAGGAGGTTATCAACATCAAGGTTTGTGATTGGGGACTTGCAAGTCGTATTCAAGAAGGATACTTTCACATTATGGATATAGAACACCGGAAGAGCGTGATCATTTCTTCAAAGGAAAATGGTGGATGGCTCCAGAATTGTTTTACATGTATTCAGCACAGATCTCGGATATGAGTTTGGAGATGATGCAAGCAACACACAAATAGACAATTAAATCGGACTCTTTTTTTATTGGAGAGATTATCCAATCGATGAGCATTGGAAACGACGTCAATGTCAACAAAGGCATATTCCAAAATATTGAGACATCCCAATACTTTGTGATGAAGTCACATGAATTGACTAAGGTTGATGTTCACAAACGACCAACATGTGGTGAGGTGGTGGATTTGCTAATGGGAAAACCATGGTTGATGAAGCCCCCCAAAGTAGTTTTCCGGAATTCTATCATATAGTAGGATATGATGTTAACTTTTTTAGCATGAACCACAATGTTGAGCACATTGTTGGTCTCCCATTTTGGAATAGCAATGTTAATGTATAAAGTATTTTTTGATGTAAAGTGCAAAATTTTGAAAGACTATATATTACTGTACATGCAGGCTATGTAGTTTTATATATTTAATGTGAATTTTTATTTTTGAGGTGTAAACATTCCATAATTTGGTTTTCCAGACTATTTTGTTTCCAATTGTTGAAGTGATTCTATTACTAGTGAATGAAAGCTTCCCATGTTCAATGTCAATAAGGTCTATGATGTCAAAACTTGTAGCGTCCTCATTGCAACCCTGAACCCCTAAAGTTCCATAACTATGTTTTTACCAGAAATGCTGAGGAACTGCCATTTGTAGTACAAGTATTCCATTCTAAAATGTACTTGCATGACCATAATCACCTGTCACAAGTTTCATGAATTTGAGATTTTTATTGATTGAATGTTGTTGATGGAAATTTGAGCTTAACCTTTTTTTTTTCAAATTCTTCACTTTAGGTATTCCCAAAAAATAAAATAAAAATTTCGAAATTACATCAAGTAATTGTATATTTATTATATTATATTTTTTTGGAATAAATGAATTAAAATTCAAAAAAGTCCAAATATTGAGGTCAAATTTCCATCAATAAGATGGAAATCCCTAAATATCTAGAAGTCATGCAATTTGTGATATGTACTTGTAGTCAAGATGTACATTATTTCTACAAAAAGAAATGAGACATTTTTCCTTTTCACAGAAAGTCCTTTTTGCATTCAAAATTTTATTCAAATAATAGTAGGTCTACATACTAAGTAAAATTACAAATGAAGATCAAATCCCTCTTTGAGAACAACATGTTCAAATTTCACTTTCTAATTCCAATTTCTCAATTTATGAGACCAATTTAGATGGAGGCCCACTACTTCTAAGAGTCACGATATATTTATCTAAATCAAACACCAAAGTATGTTTTTGTGCGAGATCTAGGACTTCTCTTGGCTTGGTATTCCAAAGTCAAAGGTTGGGATTTCTGATGACCTTCTGGCCTGGTATTCCAAAGCCAAAGGCACCCAAATGTGGTTTCATTATTTGTTTTGAAGTTTGATATTGCAAAATTGCTATTTTGAATAGTTTATATATCTAAAAGGTTGTAGTTGATGTGTAGTTTCAGCATCAAAAGTCCTTGGTTGAAAATTAATGATTAAGATTTTTTTATTATAAATTTTGTGCAAACATATCCATTGCAATCTTGACTTCTTATAGCATTGAGGTCTCTTGGAAATGAGACTGAAATACATTAGATTCTGGAGACAAAATCTGACTAGAAATTCATTTAAAGAAATTGTAGAGTATATTTTGAGAAGTCATAAATTGATTGGGGTTATATTTGTTAGGCCATTCAACGTCCTATATTTTTGGCCTTGAATATTTTAGATTTGACATGTAAAAAGAATGCTCAAAGATTTTCATAATTTTAACACCACGATGATCAAGCACTATAATCTTTCCATCCGTAAGTGATAGTGGTCTTTCTTTGCTCTTATCTCTTGATTGTCTAGCCTTGGCTGCCTTGCGGCTTAGATGTTGTATGTTACTTATCTTATTTGGCAATGAACTTTTCATTTGTTTTGAAAAATAAAATAAAAATAAAAAAACAATATTGTTGTGTTTTCTTTTTTCTGAAGTAATCTATAACATGTGTAGTTTCAATTTGTACGCTTAGAACTTTAATAAAATTGATTCAAATGATCAAAATGTTGACCTTTTGTTCCATTTAGAGGAAGTTCCAAGAGGCCCAAAACAAGCCTTGGGCATTTAGGGGTTAAGAAATATTAATACTGTTTGAAATGCCGAATGAAAAGCAAGTGCTTCTTTCAATCGCCCACTTTTTAAGCCTAATGGTACTAGAAGTACCAATTTCTTATGGATACCATTTTTTTATATACATATAATAGCAGGATCTATTAGCATGGTAGTACAGAAAAGTAAAGATTGCAGTGGACTTCCTTACATAAAATCTTCAATAGAGAATTCATAATCAACGATTTTTAAATATTTGTTTTCATATTGAGTCTATATGAACCCCTAAAGGACCATTGTCATTTTGGCGAACACTTGGGATTTTGGGAACGTTCCTACGGGCTGAATTTTAGACCTTATTTCTTGAATCTTTTATTAAAGACAGAAAAATTAATAAGCTTTGCGGAAATGTAGTTGTTCTTTCAATTGATGCCTGGAAAAAGAAGTTATGCCCAAATAACCTGAAAATAGGAAAGAAGGGGCAGTCCCATTTTTTGGTCAAAAATGAAGAAGTCTTCTTCACATTTTTTTATATACATTATATTTTTGGTATATCAGGAAAGCTTTCATTAACCCCTCAATGACAGACCCATAACGATTGATTCCAAGCCTCACTGTCCATCACTCAATTTGTTGCCATTTTGAAATTACATATGTATGAAAAAAAATTATTTATGGGTGTGAGATGAAATTACACGTCTTCTTTACTTTACAAAAAAATTAGATTTTTTTGTGAAAAATTGATTTTTTGGAGAATTTTTGAAGAAAAAGTGAAGAAAAATCACATCAAATAGAAAATCATTTCCAAAAATCTGAAAATTTCACCATGTGTGTAGATTACCATGACAAACATCATGGTTTAAACTCTATTTCTGTGTCATTCTATAATTAGAAAATAATAGACATTGAAAATACATTCAAAGTTCAAATTGCAATAAAATATTCAAGATTAGTATGTTTCCAAAATTCAAATTGGAGAAGAAACTATAGTAGTTGGCCTTGACTTTGTTAGTTGGCCTCAAATTCAAAAAATATCAATCTTGTAGAGGAATTTTAGATTTAGAGCAAGGAGAAAGAACTTCCTAAAATATACTAAAATAGCATATTTTGTGATCTGATTTTTTAACAACTTCTAATTTACTTGAAGACAAAGAGTTGCAAGACTACAAAATCAATTGGATACTCTTCATAACCCAACATGGAGGTCACCTAAGGAAATACGGATGAAAAAATGCTTTCAAAGTCTTTCCAACTCATCCTGTTGTCATCCAAAGGCCATGAAATGGCACTGGCGTTGCTTCTGGGTTAATTTTGTTTAGATTTGTTATAAAAAAAAATTGTAGGATTCATTTCAAAATGCAATGTTTTCATTTAAAAAAGAGGTTTAGTGTGGTTCTTTTTTTTGCTAGAACAATCTCGGCATTGGAATTAGTACATTTGAATTCCATATAAAAGAGATTAAAATTTCAGATTTTCCTACAGGTTTCCCCCCTTGCAGTCGCCTCGTATCGACTGTGGGTCTCTCCCGACCCGCACTCGCTCTTGCCAACTGACCCGCTTTCGGCACTCGTCGAAATCCAACCCGCACTCGCTCCTGCCACCTGATCCACAGTCGACACGAGGCAACCCTTGGTACCTTCTGACCTTCACTTGCCTCCTGGCAACTGCGTGTAGGGGCCGACCCGCACTTGCCTCTTGGCAACCTTGGTTACTTAAGCAGTCTCTTGGACTAGAGGTCGCCATTTCTCATCTTTGCGCGACAACTATCATCCACCTCGAAGTGGCTGACTGCACCCACCGAAGGTGGGGTTTGGGTTTAGGGTGGGATATATTATCCTTCTTCACCTCATGTTCTCCCCTTCACATCCATAGGCTGTAAATTACGCAAGATGATTTTTAGATGACGTTTGTGATTGTAAACATTTATGATTTTAAGTTTGTACATTTGAATCACAATGGATTTGTATTTCCGCTCTTATAGGACAAGTGTTTGGGCACCAAACATTTGACATAGTACGTAGCGTAACTTTGATTATAAGAAGTGATCATTGATCAATATAGAGAACAAGCCCGAACCATCAGTTCCTTCAAAAATTGAACCACTCACTCCATTAGAGAAGAAGGTGATTCGCAACAAGGGTTGGGAAAGAGCAGGAAAAATCCACAAAAAGCGCGTGGTCATCAAACTGCTTCCTAAGATTAAGGCTTTTAAGGGTTGGAAAACCAAACCAGAACCTTGGAGTTACAAGATGGTATAGAAATATGTGGATTGGTGCCACATTGACAAGTTATTTCCTTTGTGTAATCACAAGAAAAACGTGATGCGGAACAAGGCAAATCTTGCATGTGCCAAGGACAAGCCCTTCATGCTTAGATGCTGCGAGGTATGGCGGCAACTGCATTTGGAGAACAGAGTATACAAAAATGACAATTTTTGTTTCTATCTTGTGAAAATGGTGTATGCCAAAGTTGTACTAAAGAAGAAGGTGGATTGGACAACACTACTGCTGATTCCTATGGGTGTCCATCCAAAAAACGTAATGCTTCCTAGGATAGAACCATTTGATATGGAGAAGATGTTAACATCCATAAAGCGCAGGAAGTCATTTGTTCCTGATGAATTGGTACAATGGTCAGGTATTGCTAGCTCAGATGAGCACACAAATGAGTACAACGGTTATTTTTCCTATAGCGATGATGAAGACACTGTCATGGAAGAACAGAACCAAGCCTTCAACGTGGAAGTTCACCAGAAGAGGAAACGTGTTGAAGCCTCCGTCTTAGGGCCTTCCTTGTGCGACAAAGGCATGGAAGATGCAACTCATGTGCAATTGAACCCATTTCATCAAGAGCAGCAATAAAGCGATTTAGAAAAAGATATACCTTTGCTGTGTATCTAAATCAAAAGTGCAAGATTGTTGTTGCATACAAAGACTGAGTAGCTGAAGAAGTTAAAGGAACTTGAAGCAAATCCCACTTCCATGGATGTTTGAAGCAACGGGTTTAAGGTTATCCAGAACATCATTAAAGACCAGGATGAGGATTTCCTGGAATTTTCTTGAATCCACAATTTGTATGTGAGCAAACTAAATTTTGGGAGGGAATACAAAACTTCCCCCATCCACTTACAGCAATCAATACTAAAAATCCTTGGACGCAAACATTGACAAGCACAGTATACAAAGCAAGGCCTCATTCTTCAAATAAAAGAAAAAGAAAAAGAATATTACAATGCTGCCATAGAACTTGTCCCGGAGGTGGATGCTTTGGTTTTAGCCCCTAAGTATGGTCGCATTCCCAAAGAATTAGCAATGCTTCAAAATTGTGTGCAGTTTCACGAGAAGAGAGTCCAATTGCTTCAAGATGAGTTTCATGATATCCGTGCCAAGAGTGAGTATTATGAAAGTTGGTTGAAATGGAGCTAGGATATCGCGGGGAAGATTGACGATGAAGTGGAGGAAAGCTACCAGGAGCCTATTTTAGAGTGACATCTATCTAGGCAATAGAATTTCCTATAAACATATTCAGGAAGAAACATTGTAAACATGACTTTGTTGGATGACGTTTATCTTTTAGAAAATCAGCAGAAATACAAATTTTTGGTATTCAACAGGATGTATTGTATGGTTCCTTCTTAACGTGTGTCTACGTCATGATGGAATAAGATTAGGGGCTTGCAATATGAAGAATTGTATAAATACTATGAGAATTTTGGATCTTAAAACTTTTAAGATTCTATGAATTTCATGTGTAATCTTTTGCTAGAAGGGGTTGTGAATCATAAAACTAATCCATTTTTTTAAAGTATGATTTTGTTTACAATATATGAATTTGTACACAAGTAGTTGTTGCTTATTGAAGCATATCCTAAATCCTAAAGTTGTTTGACTATGTTTTCACCAAAAATGTTCCCAAACTGCCATTTCCAATAGAAGTATGAAATTGTAGAAAGGAAACATTTTCTGGACACATTTAATTGTAGGATCTTGTTATATAGTAGTTGAAGATGTTGTGTGAAAAATTTCAGAAATTAACATGCTATGGATTGCAAGATAATAGCGTCTGAATTCCCGAGAGTCCATTTTTTGGCCCTAGGAAAACCAGGCCAACTACACTTCACAAGGTCACATATGTATGCAAAACTATCCAAAATGGTTATTAACCCATAAAGGTTTTGACTATGATTTCACCAAAAAACGCTCCAAAACAGTCATTTCTAGTACAAGTTCCAATTTTTGGAAAAGCAACATGTTTGGACACATGTAACCATAAGGTCTTGTAGTAAACTTGTTTAAGAAGATGTGGAAAAAATTTCCAAAATTTCCGCAATGTAGATTGCAAGATATTAGCATTTGAAGTGATAAAATCCCTTTTTTTGTCCTTGCAAAAAAACGGGTGGTTACATTGCAGAAGGTCACATTTGTATGAAAAAATGCCCAAAATGGTTGTAATTCTTTGGATTCATTTTTCAAGGTAAGTTGGCTACAAGCTTGAAAATTTTCAAATCACTTGGAATTGTATAGCTTATAGGGGAAAAATAGTAAGTAGAAAGAAGTAGTGAATGTTTCAAAATACTAAATTGTTAACAATTTAGTATTGGAATTGATAAATTGCACTCCCAATGGTTGTAATGATGTGATAATCAATATACACTTTATACTTTTATTTTTTCCAAATATATTGAAAATTGAGTTAAATAAAGGACTTTAAAGTTTATTTTAGAGTAGAGATTCCATAACTACCTGTAAAGTACCCAAAGCACAAAATCCTCATAAATTTTGGTGAAAAATCAAAATGGAATGGTTCAAAGCTTCTTTGTGTATATAAACCTAGAAAACCAATTTAAAATTTTGACTTTTCAAGAAAATGATTTAAGAAAAAAAATTTTGGTTGCCCAAGCTTTCCACCGAGCATATGAAAAGTACATATCAGATCATAACTTTTTAACCATGTAGTCAAAAGTTATAAAAATTATTGGGCCTTAAAGCTAGTCCTTGGGAAAATGTTGTGTAAAAATTTCAAATGGAAAAAATAGAATCTCCATTTGTAGTGAGTTGCTTTAAATCGCTATGGTTCCAAAAATCGGCATTTGGTCCTTTAGGGGTTAATCTTTGGATTCATTGTTCAAGGCAAATGGACTACATGTGCTACACATACAACGTCAATGCTAAAAATTTCGCAAATATTTACAGTCGATGAATATTTTTACCAACTACATTCATTCAAATTTAGCTTCAAATTTGTATAGTGGAGAATTGACTTGAGAAGAAATAAAAAAATAAAAAATAAGTTTTAATTCTTAAAAAAATTGTAAAGTAGAAGTAGATATGAGACAAAAGGAAAATCTAAAATCTTAATTTCTTTTATAGGGAATTAAAATGTAAAAATACAAATGGAGAGATTATTGTAGGCCCAAGAAAAAAGAATGTATTGCATAAATAAAATGAAGTTCTTTTCTTTAGATTTTTACCCATTTTGTTTTGCTGCCTCTTTTCTATTGTTTTGAGCTATTTGGGCATGAGTTTTCTTTCCAGACACTAGATGCATTTCAAAATTTGGTATCTATACCACAAGTGGCCTTATTGGTGAAAACATTGTCATGGAATTGTAGAAGTGAAGAAAGAATATTATATTACTACATTCTCAATTGCATTCTCCACCATGAAGATATGAACCCACAACTCTGTATGGCATAAAATTTAAGTGAAGCACGTTCAAAGTCAATTGATGTGGTTATTGAAGGCGTTGAAGAACTTGTTGTCTTCCTCTAACCCCTGAAGGACCAACATGCATTTTTTGGCTACATAGAAATTTTGGACTAGTACGTATTAGTGTATTACTGCAGATTTTGAACATTTTGGCCTAAATTTTATTAAAAATTGGGGACAAGGAATATCTTTCATATACACCAAATTTCATAAGGGCATTTGGAAATATGAGTAAAAGATTATGGCCTGATATATTCCATTTTTGTGGAACTTGGAAATTCGGACAAATCCAAAGGAAATCACTATTTTCCAAAAAAGAAATGTCCGGGTGGTTTTATAGAGTTACGTATACATATTTTGATGAATGATAAAAAGTTACAAGAAATTTTAGTGCGCGGGTAGTTATGGATTCTTTACTTTAAAATGAATTTTAAAGTACTTCATCTTAGTTAATTTCCAAAACTTTTTTAATCCTCTGAAATTATAGGATGTAGATTATTTATTACAACACTGCAACCATTGAGATTGACAATTTTCATTTCCATAATTCAATTTTTAGCAATTATATATATTGAAATATATGTACTACTGTCTACTTCCTTTTTTTTTTTTAATGTTGTATAATTCCAAATGATGTGAAAATTTTCAAGCATGTAGAGAACTTACCTTGGGTAATGAGTTCAAAGAAGAACTACCATTTTGGACCTTTATTCATATAATCCTGAATTTCTAAAGTACTGCTGCCCCTTTTTTCGAAGGTGACAAATATGGGTTTCTGTCAATTGAAATGCTAATATCTTGCAATCCACCTGGTGGATGTTTCTTAATTTTCTATTACATCTTGTCAAAAGAATTTGGTACAACATCCTCAGTTGCATGTGTTAAAAAAATAAAGAAATTCAAAAATTTCTTACTTGTTTCTGAAATGGCAATTTTAGAAGGTCAGTTTTAGTGAAAACATAGTCATGGAACTTTAGGAGTTTAGGGGTAAAAACTTTAAATGCAAGTATCTATCAATGTACAGAATAAAAGATTCTAAATTTTTTACCCTAAATACACTCACGTACTAACTATTGTACCTAGGTGTTAACGTGTTGCATCTCGTGGATAGATGAGTCCCTCCAAAAAATCCCAATTTGTTTAGTCTTTGCAATAGATATGGCACTTTCATTTCTATGATTGGCGGAAAAGGGATCCTTGTCCTTCAAAACTTTAGAAGGCAAAAGAAATTGTACAACTTTTTCTGTAAGATTCTAGTAATATACCCATTAATACCTTGAAGCAAATGTTTGCTGAACCACTTTTTTTGTTCTTAGAAATGGAAAGTTCAAATAAAGAAGAATCTTCAAACAACAATCGTAGGATTCAAAGTTCAAACAATCCATTTTCTAGAGAGCAACATAAAATCATTTTCATGGTAAATAATAAAATTCCAATACAAAAGTAAGGTGGTATATAATCAAAATCATAGCAATATAAAATTGTAGTACATCAATACAATACAAAGCTGTGAAGACAAATATCCAAGACAATTCAAAATCACTAAATACCGCTCCCTACTGGAAGCGTGGATACAATATGACTACATACTTGGGGCCTTTTGTAATGTATACTACTACAATGTATACTAACATACACTATGAGTAATGTAGATGGACACGAAGAATGAAAATGCCTAGACCAAAACATTTGGATTGTCCTGACAACCACTCTCTTCGCCACGTTTGTAGTTTGATGACTCTCCAACCTCAAGTTTTTACTTGGCACAAGTTCATGAAGCTGGTCCATCTGCAGTCAAAATGGATTCCAAGACTTTGGAGTCCTTCAAAGCTTGGAGCGTCTTTGTTTTCTGCAGAGAGTGTGCTTCCAATAAATAGTCCAATGCTTGACTAATGTAATAAGGTCTATACGTGGAGTTGAGGTACTGCGCATCATTCAAGTCTTCTAAGGAGGCATTATCATTTCAATTGGCCGCCCTTTCCCCTTGGAAATTCCAATGATGCCCTTGTGGGTGAAGATCCCATTTGAAGGTTGAAAAGTTTTTATCAAAATATCCACCAAGGCATTGGTAAGAGAATGCCCTCCTCCCTTCATTGTATTGTAATGAAAAACTAAAAATAAGCAAAAGAACGGAAGTAGTGGACCACCCGGTTCTAATCCAGTTCAAAATATTAATGGAAGGAAACAGAATCTAACACGGATTAGGTTTGGGACGGATTAGGTTTGGAATGGATTAGGGTTGGAGCGGATTAGGTCATGATGACCCATTTGGACCCCCTAAGACTATATAAGGGCTAAACCTTTCCAGTTATGCCCTTTTCCAAACTCTGTTTGGTGAGACGCTCCTTTGCATGTACCACGTTTTCTCCTCAATGCCTTGATTTTCTGTGAGTGGGTGCGTGTGCAAAGGGCGTGAGTGTGTTAAAGTGTGCTCCAAGGTTAGACTTTCGTGCCTACAAGGTTTGTTGTTTTCCGGTTGAGATCGGACGAGAGAAAGTGAGGAACGGGACGTGCGGCTAGGAGAGAGTGAGTTAATGTCAAAAAAGATCCGGCTAGTCAAGTCTATGTCCATGCCGTAGCTTCGCAAGAGTAGATTGGCACCGACCAGTTCCTCCGTAGCCAAGATTAAGTTCCGGAAGGTGATTCCGATCATACCTTCCAAGGAGCAGGAGAAGACCCAACTCATGGAGGATCTTAATGAGATGGATTGGCTAGGATTGACGGATAAACCCTAGGGATTTAGAGAGGAACGGATGGTGAAAGAGATACTGGAAAAATTGTCAAATCAATTTGACAACACCTTACGAGGGCTTCCGATCCTTTGGACGGAAGAGAAGTGGAGAGAGGTCTAGAACTTCCGATTAAGAGGTTTAGGGATGGCAAGCTGAAAGGATGAATTCATCCACAAAATTTTTGGGGAGCAGTGAATCCGAAGGACGGATACGCGGTCGAGGATTGCGGAGACGACCGACACCGCAACCTTCTCCAGTTCTTGATTATGATCCTCCATCCGGAGAAGCCAACGAGGGTAACAATAACCCTCGGCAACACCATTTTTGGAGCCCTGAGCGGGAACTGGAAAGTGGACTGGGGCCTGAATCTTTTTCAATTTTGTGTCCCAGCTTGTTACTAGGATTGGAAAGAATAGGGCTATTCCCCTGTGTCCCTACCTCTTCCACTTATACCAGCGCAACCAACTCCTCACTGACACAGAGGAGAAGGTATGGAGGACTCAAGAAGTTCTTCTGAAGTACAAGGAGTCGGAGACAGATGACGAACCCAAGGATGGATCCGGATCCAACCCAGAGACAGAAAAAGAGGATGAGGAGGAGCTCCACATGCAAACCAAGCGACAGAAGACAATGCCTCCTTACGGAAGAGGAGCACCTCCTGGCAACAAGTCTGCTCTGGACAAGGGACCAGAAGTTGAGAAGACGAACTTTGAGGAAGCGGATCCCGATGATCTGTTCAATTAGTTGATCTCCAACCTCTGCAATGTGCAAGTGGATTGGGAGATCAAGAAAATAACCCTCTCCAAGATTGGAAAGCCGGTGGATGCGCCTGCGGACAGCGAGCTACTAGAGAAGGTGGCGGACTGCATCACCAATCCAGCCAAAACCGGGAAGCAAGAAGCAAAAATTTGCCGACTTCAGGAGGAGGTCAATATGTTGAAGGCAGAGATTTTCGCCTTCAAGGAAGACATGGCCGCCACTTGAGAGATGGCAGAAGAGACGTGGAAGGTAGCAGAGACGGTGAAGGCCACTTTTGGAGAAACTGAAACAGTCGTCTCCAAGGCAAAACTATTTGACAAGGGAGTGCTCGGGGAGAAGAAACTATCCGGTTCTTGGATGGTTTGGATCCTAGTCGACTTTATTTAGCAGGTGGAAGCGGCAATGGTGGAGGCACGAGAGGCAGCGAACCGGATGGAGGTGAGCAGCTAGAAGCTGACCGGATCAATGTACTCCAAAGATATCCATCTTTCGGATATCTTGCTGCAGGAGTCATTTTCGGGTGGGGCTGATCCGACGGAGGGTAAGGATTAGACTCCCCATTCAAAAAAGAGTGAATGAGGACCTGCACCTGCCAAAACAATTCATCTGGATTCATCGCCAGGGTTTGATCTCCCGAATCCTGCAGCCGGAAAGCGGAACCAGAATTTGTAAGAAGTCTTCAACGCATTGGCAACGGAACCCAAAAGTCCTATGCTGGGTCAAGGGGGTACAGAGCAGGTAGGAATTATCTTTGTAAAGTATAGGATAGGATGGACCGAATAGAATATTGATCCAATCTGATAGGTTGGAATCAGACCAAAAGTTCCGCACGGTTTTTTGGAGGCCTTTTTGCCTTTGCAAATTTATTGTATAAAAGCCAGTCCCTTTGAGGGAGCTTTGGGAACACGCAATGCCAATATTTAGAATTCCGGACTAGTTTAGGATCAATTCCGTAAATATTTTCAAAAATTTGTAGTAGTGAAGCCGCAAACTGGAACATTTAGTAGAAACTAGGTAGTTAGGAAATTCCGGCTTGCAAAAACTTGTAAAATAGGTAAGAAACGGACTTTAGCCGAAATCCGGAAACCGGAATGGGATCCGGATTCAGGCAACCTACAAACTAGGGGTCCGACCTTTGAAAACTAGGGATCCATTTGCCAATGGTGGCGCATTAAATGGCCGAACCAACGGGTGTCGGTCATTGGCCGGGTGCTTAAGCAGATGGGCCTTTTGTTTTTCTCCCTCTTTCTTCCGCTCGAGGAAGTGTGTGTGCTTGCAGGTTTTGGAGCACGTTTCTTTTAGAAGAGTGAAGGAATGGTGAGTTAGGCCGGATAGAGAGAGAAGGAAACGAGGATGCCGATTGCACCGGATTGTAAGACAAGGAGATGGCGGGATCATCGGCGCAAGGGCAAAAGACTATTCCTTCTGTCAAACTCCTATACCCAGTCATTCCGTCGGACTCCGCTGGGGGCTTAGAGTTAGA
The DNA here is from genome assembly GCA_963969595.1 of Neckera pumila. Taxonomy (NCBI): domain Eukaryota; kingdom Viridiplantae; phylum Streptophyta; class Bryopsida; order Hypnales; family Neckeraceae; genus Neckera; species Neckera pumila. The sequence goes on from OZ018418.1 coordinate 9,119,456, forward strand.
GGAAGATCTCTTCAAACTAGGGTGTATCGGGTTCATCCAACAACCCTGGACAGTTAGGAGTGAAGATTTTTTTTGTGAGTTGGTTATGGGGACGCCAAACCAGTTTGAGCCGACGCCAAGGGGTCGGTTGGCATCTTGGACGGAAGGGATGTAGGCGGAAACTTACGGGTTGAAGTAGTCCGGATCCGGAAATGCGACCCGGACGGATAAGTTTTATGAAGACAAGTTCAAGAAACTGCCGCACCATAAGGAGGGTTTCACCGTTAGTGACTGTATCAATGAGCGCCATAGGCGATTACTAAATCTCCTGATTCCCATCGTCTATTCGGAAAAGCCAACCAGGGTTACGGTTAAGGTGGCAAATACGATTTTCGGAGTACTCGAAGGCCGAGTCGTGAACTGGGCGACCACAATCCACCAGAAGGTGAAGAAGATGGCGGTGGCTATCGACAAGGCCAAGCAGAGTCCGCTCAGTACTTACTTGTTCCACATGTATCATCATTTCGATTTCATAACACCGCAGGAACAAGTTGCCTATGAGACCGCAATGCAGATCCTGAAGTACGAATTCACAGAAGAGTTGAAGCCAACGGGAGAAGCGGCATTAGAAGAAGAAGAGGAAGAGGAGGATTCGGAACCGAAGCCTTTGGAGAAGAAGAAGCGACAGTAGACCACCAATCCGGACGCACGAACAACGAGTCTGGACGTGCCAGAACCGAATCTGTCCTTCACCCAGCCATCACCGGAATCTTCCGATGTGTCCGACTTCTATGAGGCCGGAACCCAATGGATGGTGCAGTGCCGGAAGAGGCATGCCGAGATGGCAAAGGTCATCAGGGGCGTCGCCAGGGAGTTAAATGTTGAGACGGATCAGATCTTCAACGAACTTTGGAAGAGACCCGATCCGGCACTACTCCAAGAGAAGGACAAGCAGATCAAGGTGCTTAAGGCGGAGCGAGATCACTACAAGAACAAGTTCTACTGGACGGAGGGGCAGTCCATCTCAGCCCGGAAGAAGGAGACGGATGCCTTGAAGCTAGTCAGGGATTTGAAGCTGTTGGTAGAAGAACCGGAACATCAGATCATCCGGTCCGCGCTTTACACGAAGAAACTCGAGAACGACGGCATTGTTACCGGATCCAGAGTGCTGCAAGTCCTGGTCGATTACGAGGCCAAGATGAAGATCGTATTGGACGATATGAGGCAGCTGCTGGGACACTTGGATGTGGCCAAGGACGACTTTGGGTTACTTCCGGATATCTTCATGGAGTCCCCGGGCAACCATGGAGCCGGAACTTCCGGAACACAAGAAGATCCAGGCTTGAAGTCCTTGTTTAAAATGCCTAGGATGCCTCCCTCGAGTCATTTCCCGAAGCGGAGCACGGTAAATACTTTTGCCCCTTCCTCACAGTCTCCGTCGGGATCTAGAAAGGCTGGGCAGAGGTTGCCGATCCAGAGAGATCTATTAGAAGGTTTGGGGACGATCAATCCGGCAAGAGAGCACCCAGAGATATTCCCTCATATGTCGGAACAGTCACCAGCACGGGGTACGCAATTGATTGACTTAGGCGATCCGGCTCCAGAGATGAAACCGGAACCCAAGCCGGATACCCGGCTGAACAAGAGGACGGAAATAGTGGAGGCTGAAATCTCGGATCCGGATGAAGAACTCGAGATGGTGGAACCTGAGAAGCAGCTGAAACTCCGGAAGTCGGAGAAGCGGAAACCGGAAAGCAAGAAGCCGGTGAAGCAATAGATCGAAGATTCTGAGTCTGGAGAGTTTGAGTCGGGCTCAGAATCTGAGGAAGATATGGAGGAGGACGAGACGTTTCTTGCGACCCGTCAAAATCTGCCTCGAGCAGCCAAAATGACGCCAGCCAAGGGTCCTGGTAAGCCGACAGCCAAGCAGGGAGCCGAGAGTTCAAAGAAATCTCGGGTGGTCAAGTAGTTAGAAGGGGACTACTTGTGGAGATGGATTAGAATTTGGATAGTTTTATCTTGGAATCGGATTCCAAGCGTGGGCCCGATTTCCGAAACGTAGGGATAAGGACTTCCCGGTTTATTCGGGATTTCCTTGGTGTGTTTGTGTGGTTGCCCCCGTTTGTGGGGAGCCCTTTTTCGCTTTTAGGGTGTTGACTTTGGTTTTGTTTTGGGTTTTTAAAGGCAGGCAAGTTAGTTGCCCTTCATTCCCTCCTAGTTGATATTCAATTGTATTTCATTCCCTTTTCAAAATCTAAGCCCTCGGGTATGCAGTTTTGGCTTTATTAGTGTATCCGGATTGTGTTGACCTGTGGCTGGGTGTTGGAAGGAAAGGACGGGTGAGGAGGAATCCGGATTTAGTAGAATACGGTCTGAGTCAAGAGTGTGCTATTGTAATGTTGTTGGATCGTTGACTTAGGAGCTGCGCACAATGTCTTTAAACTACTAGAAGAGTAGTCCGGACCATAGAGTAGTGGGGAAGTGAGTCCGGTTGTCAAGCCGTGCGGAGGTAAGTGCCTGCCGAAGGAAGCCTGTCGTAGCACAGAAAGCACAAAATCCTTCTCTAAGGCCTTAGTGGACCCTAAAGTGACTCGTGTATTGTTCCGCAAAGATCTCGGTGTAATTCTCCTAATTGGCCGGAATGAAGTGAGTTGATATCCCAAAACAAACCCCAAATACCAATCTAGACCTGTTCCAATTCCAGTAATTCGGAACCGGAAACTCCTTTCCCACATATATATCTATCCGGTCTAGAGTATTTAACTATGTAATAAACTCGAGTTTAACCTCTAGACCAAGAGGGATCTGCAACTTTGGGCTTCAGGAAGGATGCTTAACTCCTACCCTCCGAGTTTTAACATGTCAAAACATCCACGATATAAACTTCAAAAGAAAACTTTGACAAAAACAACAAGAAAGAGACCTTCCTCACAACTAGACCGGATTGACTACGCAGGCTAGCAGGTCACGCAAGACAGTCTGGATTCTCCTAACAATTACTACAACGACAGACCACAAGACAATCTACGGCCTAGGTAGAGAAGGGGCGTCAGGAAAACACAGGAGAGCTATAATACTTCTTGACAAAAGCAGCTTCTTGACAAAAGCAAGTTCTAATCCTCGCAAGGAAATCTTGTGGTATCCTGTCTAACACGCAATCTTTCTAGGGACCGGATACTTCCTGTATCCGGGTATCACTTCCTCCTTACCCAACTCTGCACGATCTCACTACTCTCACAATAACACGAACAAGTGCTAAAAGGTACAACTCACGGTTGTGAATTGAAAAAACTTCAATGGCATTTGCAGAAAAACTGGGAATACAAAGTATGAAAATGCTACTCGGATTAAACCTAAAATCTGCCTTCAAATATTAAACTACCCTTCAAGCTCAAAAAGTGCCTAAGGCCAAAAACAACCAAAAGAATGACACGTTTCATTCCTAACTTCCTGTCAATTTTAGGTAACCTAAGCTACAGTCAAAAAGCTTCCACTAAATGTGGATCTTAGATCCTAAAAATCTGGACTCAACTTGAGTCCTAACTCCTTTTACACTAAAAATATTCCTACTCAACTACTTGTCAAAAATCTAGGCATGTAGCCCTACAATCACTGCCAGAACCTTCACCTACTTTCTACTCTTCTTAACTGGAGAAAACCCCGCCTTTGATGGTCCCTTCCGGGTCATGGGCTTCTTTCCGGTCTGCTGTCTCGCCATCTGTTTAGATCGGACTTTGGCCTTCTCTCTGGTTGCCTTTGCCTTCGTTGCTCGGGTCTCTGCCAGGGCCTAATCGGGATCTGAATACGGTTCAGAATACTCATCGGACCCGGATTCCTCTTCATCATCATCGGAATCCTCTTCGTCTTCTTCCTCTTCCTGAGCCTTGGTGAATTTCTTCTTAGTTGACGGTGGCTCAGGAACCTTTCTCTTTTGCGGGGCTGGAGCAGGTCTAGCCACCTTGCTCTGAGGTGTTGCCTCTCCTCCAACCGGTTTCCTGATTAGACCACTACTGGGTGAACCGGATGAAGTCCCGCGACCGGCTCTAGCCTCCGTCTTCACCACGGACTACATTAGGGCCGTCATCTTCTCTGCCTCGCCGAACTGCACCTTTTTCCCCGGAGTCTTGGGAGAAGACTTGGAGGGGGAGAGATTGTTGATATTCTTCGTCTTGGTTCTCTCCTCTGGAGTAGACCCTCCTGGTCCGGTTGCCGGTTCCGGTCCCTGTGCCTTGGCTAGATCAGGTCCCGTTACCTTCGTAATCTCCAAATCATCGTCCTCCGGGATTGGGTCGGTGACTTTGGTGCTCTCCACTTCGGTTTGCTGCTCCTGACTCGTCTTGGTTTCTTGGTGCTCCTCAGGTACAGGTAAGGTAGGTTGCTTGTGAGAAGTCTCACCTTTACCCGTGTCTTCTGCTGCTGACTGCTGAATTGGCTCTTGATCCGGATCTGGTCTTGGCGCAGGTTCACTGTGAGGATTTACCTCACGCATCACCTCTCGCAGCTGCTCCAGGGTAGACTCCATCTTCTTGTGGTAAGTGATCATCGCCAATAGGAGCTTCTGGTGCAGTTGTCTTCCCTCCGTCATCACTTGTTGGTCAAACAAGTTAGCCTTGTTGACCACTTCACCCGGATGGGTGATGAATTCCCAGATTTGGGAAAGGGTGTCCTTCGTCTGCTTGGAGAACGTCCTCTCCATCTCCACCTCTTCCGTTTTCTGGCGCAACTCTTGTTTAAGAGCTGCCACTTGGCCGGAAAGCTTCACCAATTCCTCCTTACTTTCATTCTTCTCCTTCTCCCGGTTAAGCCGGATTACCCGAGTTAAGGCTTGTGCTGGGTGGTCAACGCCCACCGTGGTGCAGATGGTCTGCATTGCACCTTGTACCACCACATATTGTTTCCTGAAATCACTCAGATCTTGGGTGATCCTGTCCAACGGCTCTTCTCCCCAGACCGGATCAATATTCTTAGTCTGTTCTCTCTCTACCGGATCCTTTCCTCTCGTTTCCTCACCCTTGTCCTCAGCCTCGCTCTCATCCTCCTCATCATCAGACTCATCCTCATCGTCCTCATTGGAGGACTCTTCCTCATTTTGGTCTCTTGACCTAAGTCAGGAACCTCAAATTCTACTAGTGCTGCGGCGGCCTCATATTCTACCTCTTCCTCTTTTGTCATCACCTCCTTCGAATGATATAGGTGATAGAGGAATGGACAGATGGCGGAAGGCTCAGCCTTCCCAACATTGTTGACCATTTTCAACACTTGGTCTTGAATGACCAAACCCCAATCTACTTTCCGGTCTCCTGACAGCGCGCCAAAGACTGTGTTGGCTAGTGTCATGGAGACCCAGCTTGGCCTTTCCGGGTTAAGAATGGTCAAGACATATTGCAACAAATGCCTCTCTCTCTCATTGATGCAATCCGTAACCGCGAACCCATCCTTCTTGCTAATGGGGATCCAAAACTTATCCACCGTGAATTGGTGCTTCCGGGATGCACTGCCTTCGCCCTCCCGATCAAACCGGTACACCTTCCTCCACATCTCCACCGTCCACTTCTTGGGCTTCGCACGGACCGTGGTTGCGGCCTGAGTTGGTGCTCCAGAACTCAACTCCGCCACTATTGCTTCACTCCGGAAATCCCATGGTCTGATCAGGAAGTCGGCGCATCCCATTTGCTCCAAGTCCTCCTTCAGCTCTGCCATCTCCTTGTCATCCTTGGGTAATCGCGGCGTCACGTAGCGGAGCGAGATGGTTGCTCCTCCGCTATGACTTGCGGCCATATTTCCCCTCGTTCAGATGGAACCGGTCTACTGTCGGGTATTGGTAAGACTAGTGATCCTCACAGCTCACTCTCTCTCTCTCCTTTCAGCTGGAAGGTATTAACTCTAAGCTCAGACGCCAACAACCTTCTCTTTCTCTCAATAACCTTCCAGCACTCTCGTCTGTAGTCTTGTCAACTCAAAACAACAATACTACCTCTCAGACCGGAAATCAGTAGTCGCGTACGTTGTACAATTCTCCGTCAAGGCAGGAAATCACAAGTGACTAACCTCTAGACAGATAGGATCTAAAAGAGCCAATCCCAGCAGCTCTTAGTAATTATCCTAATTAAGACTTTGCCCGTGAATCCTGCCCGTTTAGGATTCCCGTTAACTAATGATTAGAACGCTCCCGTTGTTCCCTAGGGTTAAGTAGGTCACCGTTGGATGCCGGTTTCCTGTTATCCCTTTCCTGACCCGGTCTAAGCAAACTCAAATTCCGGTTCCTCGTTTCCGGTACATTCAATTAGCCTTTACACTAATTCCTGATCAGTCCATTTCCAGTTTCCGGTTCTAAACATTAGACGGTCTATAACTATCTATAAATTAAAAAAATTTACTACTAAGAAGAATATTATTCCTTCATTTATATTTTAATATAGTTAAACTAGATTTTCATGTTCCGACAAAGCCCCCACTTGTCCGGAAGATCTGCCAACCTTAGGATTCATCTAACCTCTAGAAAGATCACACCCCTATAACTTATTCCGGATTCTGAGATCTGTTGTTGTAGTACGGGAAAGTGAAGTATTCTTGAGTGACCTGCTGTCCGGAGTTGCCATCCGGAAGTTGTGAGGATCCGATTTTTTGTCTTGCTACAACGTTTCGAATACTCGGGTGTTGTTGTTTGTGTTTGTTAGAATTGTAGGAGAACAGGAGTGGTGAAGTCCGTACCCCTTCAAAAGATCAACTAGTGGACCCTTTGAAGGTAAAACAGAGGTATTGAAAACCAGATTGGAAGAAGAGACGTAAACCGGATTCCGGATAGTTTATGGTCCGGATTGTGAAAGGATCCGAAAAAGGTTGAGTAGGTGAGAAGAAAGAAAGATAGAAGAGCCGGATACCTAGAATATGCTACATAGAAACCGGAAATTCCTTGGGACGATATTTCGTGTTATCTTGGCACATTTTTGTGTTAAGGATACTTACGCCTAGATTACGCGTACTACAATTGTGCTTCACAAAATTTCAAATGAGTGCTATCTTGGTCCCATCCCAAAAATTCAAAAAAAAAGGTCTATGGCTATCTAGGCACGGTCGCCATAGACAGGTGCGGTTGCCCTATGTAGGCGCGGTCGCCTAACCAAGTTTGGACAACTGAAGCAGACGCGGTCCCCACATACCCGAGGTCGCCCGTTGTATCCGAGGTCGCCTAATGCCGGACGAGTGGTCGCCCTGTACTCGCACGCGCCTCTTTCCCACCATCTGCACGCACCTCCTTCTTACCATCCGCATGCACCTTTGGGCAAGTTTGGATACTTAAATGTTCCCCACATCCGCAGTCTCCAATCCTGGCTCAGCGCATTGTCTTTCATCCACCTTGAAGTGGCTGACTGTGTGCTCGTAGGCCAGGGTGAATTAGGAGGGGCAAGTTTTTGTCCTTTTTATCTATGATTTAGCCCAAACCCACATTGATTGTTTTGAACGAGCACCATGTCTAATCCAGGGGAAGGTAGTAGCACAAGGCAGGAATCTCCTTTGGATCTAGATGATGTAGAGAACTTTGAAGTGCCTATATCTACAGGTCGGGCAATGGGAAGTTTCCGCCGAGAGAGGAAGAAGAAGAAGAAGCAGTCAGCACATGATAGGGACTCAACGTATCCTCCTTTAGAGTATACAAAGTATGCATACAAAGTGTGTTTGCAATGGTATGAGAGAAACAGTGTGGAATTCTTGGAGTTTACATACTTGAGGGATCCAACGACAGGCACTGTGAAGCTGACAGATGATTTGACACTTTTAATACAAAGCAAGTGCAAAGGATCCCAGGCTTTTAATGATGTGGACTTCACTTGTGCTGACAAACTATACGCCTGGTTGGATGATGTTGTTAAGCAATGCATATTCAATACCAGGGTGCACGCGACTTTCCAATGATAATATGTGGCCGCCAATTGTGCCATCTGCATGGTGAGCATATTGTTTTCCTCTTGAAGACCCAGTTTCTTCACGGGTAGTAAGGGATGTGGAATTGCAGGAAATGAAAGTGACTCCTGGGTCCCTTGGAGTTGATCACTCATGGCAGCAGTATTGTCTTCCGTGATGGTAGCAAGAGGCGCGTTTGGAAGAAATGAAGAACTCTTGATACACTTGGTAGGAGGTGAATGGTGAAGGACGCCGCTTGTGATGTCCCCTACAACCTTGTCCAATTGATGTGGATTGTGCTTGACAAAGGCATTGTCCATATCCGACAATGTCAACGTCTCATGCTCCTTCCCTCGGAGGCGTTGCAATTCTTTGGACTGCTGAGAAATGAGAGCATTTTTTTTATTGCAATCAAATTGCAGTTTTTGGATATCCCATTGCAATGAAGCAATTGTTGTGTCTCTGGCCTTCAAGAGATCAAGGGCCTTACATAGAGCTATTGAGTTGTCAGCGACAACTGCTTGTGACTGAGGAATGGGAGCACGGTCAACTACTTCCATAGGCATGTCGTCATTGGAGCCAAAGTCAAAAACGTTGCTTGCACCTGGTGGTGCCAACGATGGTTACAAAACGATCATTGAAGGTGATGCAGGTCCAATTCGGTTGGTGGAGCGCCGCACCTTCGGGGGGTGTTTTATTCTCCGTCCCCATGATGATAAAGCAACCTCAACATTTTGAACTTAAACCTCGGTGGACGCAACAAGTTGCTCCCTAACTCGTACTACTCTTGGGGCTTACGTGCCATCGGAATCCTCATCCTCTTTTGATTCCTCAGTGTGGACTTCAAGCATTTTAGTGTTTCGATAATCACTACAAATGGAGCCTAAACCGCCCTCTGGAAATGTGAGGACCCCTTTTGGTATGACACCAACTTCTGGAGGTGCTACATATAGACTTTCTTTTACTGTGTTCCAATCAACCTCTTTATTCGAGGCCACTTCAGCATATGCTCCTCTGGCAATGAATAGTGGAACTTCATCCCTCTCTACAAAAGGGGTTTTGTAGAGGACCTGGTACAATTTCACGCATCTTTAAACGAAAGCTGGACTTTTACAGTAATTCAGGTTCGCCTTATTGGTGTGCCAGTTGTAATGATGGCGCCATGCTGGAAAGAACTTTCCAATGTGGCACCATTCAATGTAATCTTTGCAGATTTGCATTGTCCACAGTCCTTCCTCTTCGTTCTAGCCTTTAAAAGCGAGGTGATCCGCACTATTCAGCACGTGCCATTGCTTTCAATGAGTGGTGCCTCTGTGCTTCCGGCCCTTATCTTTGACAACCTTCCTCACAACACCAGGAGTGTTGTATGAAGTGTGCAAAAGAAGAATTGACCCATCACTATTTTTTGCAACAGCCATTGGATTTGTTGGAGAAACGATATTTGCGATAACAAGTGGCGTGAAAGAACTCAAGAAGTAGTGAATATTCAACTTGAAGGTAACGCATGCAGCCACGTAAGGATGCAAGACCGAAAGCCTCAACATTGAAAAAAGTTGTCAAATGCCGCATGGGCAAGTGAACTTATAGGCGATGCAAGCTTGGGGTTACGCAGGGTGCGTGCAAATGAAGTGGCCGCGTGTAAGGCGACCTCAGATCAGCTAGGCGCTTGCGGGTTCGTCACAGGCAACCTCGGGTTTGACAAGCGACTTCGGGTCCGGACGTGCAAACTTGGGTACAAGAAGGGCGACCTCGGGAATCGGGTAGGCAAATGCGGATCTAAATTGGGCGACCTTGTGTGACAGAAGGCAACATCGGGTTGCAAAAAAGAGATCTCGAGTCTTGAGAGGGCGAGTGCGGGTTTCAACGGGCGACTTCGGGTTACCTTTACCCACCCGCAATCGCCCAAGGTTTGTTTGCCCCGACACACAATCGCTTACCCAGCCCCACACGTGCGGTTGCCCAAACAGTAGTCGCCTATCTGTATTCTCTTTATCCGTGATTGCCTCATATCCGCAGTCGCCTACCCAAGGTTGCTGAATCTGTATTCGCCCTGAACCCGCACTTGCCACATACGCATGCGCCTCAAAATGTGCTACGCGGATGTCACATGGCGTCTAGGTGGCGTAAGTCAAAGGGGGATAACTTTTAGGAAAGTCAAAGGTAATTTTGACCTTATTGGATGTTGCGAAGGATCTATTGGACGTCGTGTGACATTTTGTTGTCACGTCCGTCACAACATCAGGAAAGACAACCCTGCTTTCCGGAGCTTAATCTTTGAGGAGGAACTAAGAGCTCCCGGTTTACTCTTGCGAAGTTGAGGCATGGACACGGACTTGGCTAGTTGGACCCATTCCGGTTGCTACCTCACTCTCTCCTAGTCGCATGTTCTGTCCCTCACTTTCTCTTGTCCGATCTCAACCGGAAGGCAACACAAAACCTGCAGCCCACACAATCTTGACCTCTCCCATACTCTGACACACTTGCACTTAAGTCTTCACGTATACAACGGCTTTGGCACAGGCAGAGGTGTTAAAGCGCTCAAGGTTAGCTCTAAAACTCGTGGAAAGTGAACAAGCAAAACTGGGGAAGACCAGCCTTTACATAGTCCCAAGACCCCAACTGGTTATTATGACGTTTTCCGGGCCGGTCCATAGCAATCCAATTCAACCCTATTCCAATCCGAGATAAGTTTTGGATGTGATTTTGCTCCTAAGTACTAATACTCTGACCGGATCAGATCCAATTTACCCCTTACTGCATTAGCTTTGTCTATCTTCAGTCTTCTTCTGCCTCTTAGCAGAATCCAGATCCTAATTATTCATTTCCGTTCCAACTTTTAAGTAAGCAAAGGAAAACCAAAAATTTTGGTTGCGACAATTATTCTCCATTTTGTGAAATGTATCCACACTTCCAATCCAAAGCCTACTAGTGGTATCCAACGTTGAAATAGGCTCAAAAGCCTCGTTGGTATCCACCGCTAGCTCAAAGTTGTCAGTGTGGATATCCTCCAAATAATCTGGTGACGTAGATCAATAATATTGACTTCTAGTGTACACCATAAACGGACTATCTGGATACATACAAATATCTAAAGGTTTAGGGCAACCTGCATCTCCAAAAACACCAAACTATGTAGTGCACCGTTCATCACCTCTGGATTACCACAGGTCCAACAACCCACAACAAAAGAGTGTTGTCGGTTATAAATCCGACCTCAACCTTACAATTTGTGTATCACAAACTAGATACAACACAAAATGGGACAAAATCGGAAATCGTTGGCAATAATGTCCGCCACAAGGGAAGGTACCAAAACTAAGTACAAGAAATCCAAATTGGATCTTCTTCCCCAAACAACAAATTGCAAAAACACAAGAAAAGTGTAAATCAGAGCCATCGGCACACGCCTGCAATGGATGATCACAAGTGGCCACTTCCATGATAAAACAAAGGGGAGACACTTAAAAGTATCTAATTAGACTCCAAAGCCTAAAGTTCTTGGAAATTTTTGGAAATTGGTGTTCAAAAACATCATTCAGCCCATAGAAAACCCAATTTTAGGCTGAATATCAACTCCAAATGCCAAACCAACAACACAATTGAATTCCTTGGCAAATTTCACATAAAATAGGTGCAAATTTTATGCAAATCCAACCTAAACCGCCCCTAGAATTGATTTTTAAAGTTTGCACCCTACACTTTTTTATTTATTTTACAAACAGAACTCTAATCTACAAAAGTTTAAGATTTTGCATTTTGTAAAATGTACAATAAAGGTACAGTTCGAAAATCTTCCAAAATCCTAGATTTTTGAATCTTCAAATTTCCTAGAGTTTAGAAATCTTCAAAATCCTAGATTTTAGAAAATGTTCAAAAACCGTAGATTTAAAAACGCAGTGCTCCACTCCAGAGACTCATCGCAAAAACTCCAATAAACTTCAAAACCCTATAACTTTCTCAAAAATCACTCAAATCTTGCGTTTTTTGAAGTGTTGGAACCATATGGAACTCCTCCACTGCTACTACTACTACAAGTATTAGCAACAATCTTGAAGTTGAAATTTTGTCTTTCCACTCAAAATTGCTATCACAAGCAAGAAATTGAAAATTTTGAGGAAAAACTCTCACAACTTTCTAAGTTCTCTCCTCCACTTCCAATCACTCTAAGAAAAATCTAAAATTGCTAGAATATGCTTGAGAGTACCTTCAAACCCGTGCCACAATCAAGAAATTGGTTTAGCCTCCTCCTTAACGATTTGCTACACCACAAAGTTGAAGAAGAGGGTTGTTGTCAAGTGAGAAACTATTGTATCAACACACACAAAGTCAAATGGCTCTCACTTCACAAAGGGAGAATTGAAGTGTGTAAACGTAAGAAAAGAAGTGAAGTTTACTAAATGATAATCCATCATCTCCAAGCAAAGCTAAGCACACAACTTTCTCTCAAAACGCTCACAAATCTTGACTTGACAACAATGTCAAGTCAAGAAGCTCTCTCCACCTAAACACTCTAACCCTAAGATGGATGAACCCTAACATTTAGATGAAACTCATCCAAAACTAAAATGAACTCCTATAGGAATTCATCTAATACTCCAATATGATGTAGAATGGCCTCAATGTCATCTCACGTGACACATAGTTATTTACTTCTTTGTTGTTTGATGCAGTTGTATGGACTACACTACTGGGGGATTGCCAACAGTGTGTATAGTCCAAGACATCGGGAGTTGGCGGTGCTGGCCGACAAGCTGGACCTAAACGACTTCTTGCACGACAACTCCCCTTCCAAAGTCTATTACTTCAGACCGACAAATGTAAGGCCACCTTCAAAGAAAGCCGTTGACAGCCAACGTGGGAGGAGGAAGAAAAGAGATGCAATGACGCCAGTTCCGGATTAGAGGAGGGAACAACATCAAGGATCTCTGGAAGTCAGTCCAATCATAGGACACCTAACATTGACAAGTTTGGGACAAACCGCAGTCATCCAGGAGAATGCTCACATAGAAACAATGGTGAAGAGGAAGACGCTCTTGACATTCCTGTCAATGAATCTCAACCTGTCAAATGCTTTGCGTGTGGGATTCAAGCTTACAGCTTGGATTCCACCAATGAACTTGCAAGCGCCGAGTTGAAAGGCCACACCTCTGGACGAGTGAAGGTTCCTGGGGTCGTGGTTGTTAGCGGTAAGAACTTGAATGCAGATACCACCCCCGAAGTTCAAGAGATCTCAAGCCCAAATGTTTGTCCAGCCGTCAATGATTCTGGTAATTCTGGTGGCACGGATAGGCCAAGAAAGAGGAAAACAAAGGTGGGCAAAGTCATGTCATGACAGAAGTTAAAAAAGGCCCAGGCTAAATCTCATAGTAAGGACGCCAAGATGGAAGCGCTGAAGGCAAAGTTGGCAGAATACCAATGTATGCTTGACAGGAACCCGGATCCTCAAGTTGAAGATATGGCGATGCAGGGTGGTCAAGTTGCTGAAGGTTCTGTTCAGATGGAGACCGTACTTTTGATAGCCGAACCTGCTCCACCTCCCTCTAAACTAGAGACCGAAACTTTGATTAATCCATCTTCCCTATTAGTTGAAGGGGTTGTTGGGGCCCTCGCCTTTGGGAGTTCATGCAAGTCACTTGAGATTCTGGATACTCAGGAGGATCAGGATTATCCTCGGCATGAAATAATCTTGTGCAAGATAGCATTGTGGTTTTTGAGGCAGTTGGAGAGCCTGTCCTTAAGTATAATAATCCAGATGCTGAAGAAGAGGAGGTGGATTACAAGGAAGAGGCTGGCTTAGGCACAATGGAGGTAACAGAGAGATAACGTGATGTCTCGATGGTGAAGCAAAATGTCTCTTTGACAATGGAGGCAACTGAGGTAATCTCTTGCAAACTCTGTGACCCTTATGAATACTAGTGAGTTAATGAATGCTGCTTGATGGATGCGTTCTGTGACTTCCATCAAACTGTCATTACACATTAAGTGACTCTTAATTCTATTCATTCTGGTTTGACATTGAAGATCAGATATTTTGTGATTTTGTGGCGTAGACGCGTCCTTCATGAGTTAGTGTGAACTCAAGCATAGGGTAGATTCATAATTGTGTATAGTTTTATCTTGTTGTGAACGCCAGCTATAGATTACCAAAGTATACTATGGGTGTATAATATTTTGACAATTATACAAAATATGTGTTACAAGAAATGCCGTGTAGCTCCCCTAATTAATTTATTTTCTCATTGTTTCTGTGACCAGCCCGAAATCTTTAATATTGTGCACCATCCATTGCCAATGAAACCATCAATTTTTGGAGGTGTTCCACATTCAATTAGTGCGCTTCAATGCTTAATCCCGCTTTATAGCTCGCCTAGTTCTGCATTCATTTAGGTAACTCCTTTTCTATGGTGTTTTCCTATGAACAAGTAGTAGCGGAGGGCAGGGGAGACATTTTGCTCAAGGGTGTGTCCGCAATAGAGGTCCCACTGTGGCGTAAATGGTTGAACATCATTTTGAACTTAAACAGGATACTATGTCTATGCGCCTAAGTCCCAATACAAAGACTTAATTACTTACAAAGTGTCGAATAATACACTCTTTGCCCAAACACCTACTATCGTCGGTTCAAAAGCCGTCTTTGCCCGTCCAAAGTTGAATGATTTCCTGCAAGAGATTTTTCTAATTGCTTGTTGAGTTATAATCTGGAATTCCATGTTTAAGAAGAATGTGGAAGATGTTGAAAGAACTCTTTGATATACTAGGGCAAGAGCATTGTGGGAGGGTTGAGACCTCCAAGGGAAATTTTCTGCCGCATCCGGACAATCACAGGAAGCCCTTTTTCCTCAAAGTTCTAGAGGACCAATTGTTTTCCAATCCTAGTGGGACGACATCGTTTCACGTTAATAACACGCTGCTTATTGACAACTCTGCCAAGAAGAGTATGTGTAATGAAACAGGTAGTGCAATCTTTTTGAGATCATGGACTCACGGTCAACCAGATGACAACTTTCTTATGGGGTCTCTATCACCATGGCTTCGTCAACTCCACGAGGATTGTAATCCGAGCAAATTACTAGATTACATGAACAATAACAGGATAGGATATGACCTTCTTCCTTTGAATTTGCAAACGCATCCGTATATTCTACAAGGCATGTGGGATTTTGTAGAGAAGATGGGGACGCGATTTGAGCTTCGGGGGATAGACTACGTCGTTGACTGCGAAAATTGTAGTCTATAATGTAGCATATTTTTAACACTCGGGGTACCGGATAGGCAGTTAGTTTCTATAGATATGCTTTGCTTGTTCTTTGAACCTAAGATTCTATGTTTCCGTGCGCCAGATTTTTCATCACCGTAAATGTCTTAAATTTGTAATATATAATTTTGAGGTGCCAAATTGATACTTTGTGCTTCCCTTGGTTCCCCCTGCGGCTTCTTCTGTAGTTCTGTATGCTCGAGTTGAGGATAACTTGTTTGTTGCACTTGAATTTGATTCCTGTTTCAGGTTGGAGGATCTCGTCTAGACTTGCGATTGATGAGGAAAAAGCATATATAGGGTTCCGACGGGGGTAGTTAGACGATAGGGGCAAATCCGCAAGTTGTCCACTCTGCATTTCAAGCACTCACCTAAAAAACATTCCAGCTTATACCACATCTGAAATTCACCCTTCTGGCATAGAATTGAACTCCACAGATGAGTTAGCTGGTTATAAACTTCATTAAATGCATCACATCCAGACAAATTGGTTTCAAAATCTTCACTACCAGCACAAACAATGCAATCACATGTGCAATCTTTGTGTACACCCATGTCTATCACAACGCATAGCATTGAGGGCATCTTGGAGATCTACAAGATCTTGGTGGTATCAACAACAACACGTATTCCATGCTGTCAATCTTCTCATCCACCAACACTTCAATCCCTCAAACGTTCGCAAACTGCATGGAGCTTCGAGATACTTCTTTTTGAAATCTGTGAAAAACTCCAACTGCCACCCAAATATGCATTAGTGCTTATCTACTTCTTCTACACTAGAAAGTACTACTAAGCATTACTTAGGTGCTTATACAAAGTGGACTACGGACCCGCAAGGACCAAAGCAACTGATAGTGCTTACCTGCTTACATGGAATGTAATAAAAGACCTCAAAGGAGCCCAAAAGTATAGTGAAGGACCCAGAAGGACCAAAGCAATACACAATGCTTACCTGCTTACATAGCACCAAGTAAGGGACATCAAAGAAGTCCAAAAATTATAATAAAGGACCTAGGAGGACTGTGAGAGTTTATTTACCTACCCTTGGTAAACAAGCGAGCAAAATCGGGCTCTAGTTTTCGTGTGGATTTTTATACATACTACGGGTGCCTAGCGCCAATCCATTGTGCCTTCCTACCAATGGATCTTTTTTCCTAACATCCACAATGTATAAGAAAACCAAAGATTTGAACTACTTGATGATTTCTATTCTAACTTCTTCAATAAAAAGAGGTCACGGTGGTTTCAACTTCGAACTAGTTATGGTCTAAATTTATCTATCCTAAGTCACAAAGCATTTCATGCCATTTCTAGAAACAAAAAACTCAACTCAAGCCCTTTCTCTTAGCAAAAAATATGGGCGGATGAAGTTTAGCCCTTTCGGGGCTATTTAAACTTCATCCATGATTTAGATAATGTTCCAGAATTCAATTAGCTTTGAAAATTGAACCTCAATTTTAGAAAATTAAGACCTGGCTAAATCCTAAGTTTTGACTTGGATGAATGATTTAAGGTCAACTTCATCCATTCCTTGATCCAAACTTCATCCTTGAATAATTCCTAGGGTTTTTGGTATTTTATAAAGTTCAAACCACTTTAGGGTTACCTTAGGGTACTACTTTGACTTCCTAATCCTAACTACTTCCTTTGATTAGGTTAAGACACCCTAAATCTTCCTATCTTTGTTCTTTGAGGTTTTGGTTAAGCTTTGGTATATTACCATTTTTAGGATTTTGGGATTTTTTCCTTCTAGAAGCTGACCTAAGCTCTCCAAAATGTCCTCTTGTTTGATATCTCGCTTATCCTATCAAAAGTTATTGATGAATGAAGTTTGACCGCTAATCGGTGTTCAAAACTTCATCCGTTGATTATTCCTAACTTTAATGCAATAATTAACTTTTAATTTCACTTTTGAGACCTAGGTTACTTTTAGTTAATATTTTTTAATTTAACTTGTCTTGTTTATCTTCTAATCACTTTTCATCCAAATTAGTTCCTAAACTTCATCCTTCCATATTTCACTCCTTTAAATTCCAAATCCTAAGTGTGAGATGGTTTTGGAAAGCCCTAATCCTAATCTGCAAGTTCAGAAATCTAATATTCAGAAAATATCTTGTCTTGATGCTCTGAATCGGTCTTGAACTTTGGTTAAGTGTTTAAAACGCTAAATCTAAACAATTAAAAAAAAGGGAAAGGGATTAGTAAATTACCTCAAGTTGGTCTTCATCCAAGGTGTTGTAGAGTAGTCCTCAAAATATTTACGGTCCACCATCTTTGGGGGCTATCTTAGAGTTTTGCTCACCGCTTGAAGATGAGTTTTTAATACAAGTTTCTAGTTTTTTCCTACTTCTTTTTCTTTCTATTCTACTCCTTCATCTTTTCTTAGAACTATTCTATTTCAATTATTAAAATATCCCAAAGGTTGACTAGTCTTGGAATAAATAATTGAAGTCAACTCCTAAATAATAATTGAAGTCAACTCCTAAACAATAATTGACTTTAAGTCCTATCCTATCTTGGTCAATTAGTATTCTATCCAAGTTTTGATGGTTCTAAGTGTTTTTCTTAGATTTCCACTTAGTGCTATCTCAAGGTTGCTAAAATGTAAGGAGGGAGCAACGAGTGTTGAGCAATGAGCAATTGCATTTGAACGATAAAAAATTTATTTATTATATTTTTCAGATTTCAAAATTATCATTAATTCTACATTCAGATATGAAGTTTAAGAAAAAAAATTAATTTTGGTATAAATCATTTACTTTATTCATTGCTTTAGATGGATGAAGATGATGATGGATGATTGTAGACAAAAGTTGGTGGATGAAAAGAAATCCAACCCTAAATTTTTTGTATTAAATGAAGTTAGTTGCATCATATTGCATCTAATTTAAAGATGGATAAGGCAAATTTATCTGATATAAATGCAAGTGATGTAAATTGTTTGCATTGTAATGTACACATATCAACCTTGTGTAGGATTCTAAGAGCCTTTTTGGTTTTGAGAAGGCTTTTAGAAAGACAATAATCGTCTTACATGCCACATTCACAAGGGATCCCTAAGAGCCTCCTCCATCTTAAAGAGGCTCATAGAGAGACAATAATGAAGAATAAGGATGTTATTCTTATCTTCAAATTCCAACAAGCCTTCTTGGGGTACCAAGGAGCCTTCCTTGCAAGAGTTTTTTGGCACCAAAGCAAAGCTCTTCAGATTCGAGGAGCCTTCCTTGGATTCCAAAGAGCCTTCCTTGCAAGAGTCCTTTGGCACCAAGGAAAGGCTCTTCAAATCCAAGGAGCCTTCCTTAGGTTCCAAGGAGCCTTCCTTGGGTTCCAAGGAGCCTTCCTTGCAAAAGTCCTTTGGCACCAAGAAGGGCTCCTTGGATCCGAGGAGCCTTCCTTGGATTTTGAGGAGCCTTTTTTGCAAGAGTCCTTTAGCACCAAGAAGGGCTCCTGGATCCGAGGAGCCTTTTTTGGGTTCTAAAGAGTTTTTTTGAAAGAACCCATTGGCACCCAAGAAGGGTCAAAATTTGGTCTATGAAGTCAATGTTCTTAAATGAAAGGTTCTAAAATCACAAATTAAATTAACAAACCACTATAGAATTGATTGTTTCATTTCTTTAGATGAACCTTAACGGTACTCTTTGGTTCCAAAGAGCACTAAACTACAACCAAATTACAATGTAAGATTAGTTGTTACATTCCTTCAAATGAAACTTGAAGGTGCTATTTGGTTTTGAGGAGGACTAAACTAGCCTCAAAATAGTTAACAAAGTTATATGGTCAACAATGCAAATCTTAATGGTTTTGTGAGTTTGTATTCTTGAAATTAAAAAACTGAATTAACAATCTATTTTCTACAATGTATACTATTGTGTATAAGTGAAGTCTTTTTTAGATGGATGAAGAATGGATGACATGGATGAAGTTCATCCATACATAGATGAATGGATGTCTCTTCATGCAACATTTGCTTGTAACATTAATTATTTGATTTGCAAATTTTTTTAATCATTTCTATTTTTGTTTTTTGACATTATTATTTTTGGGGTCTGACAATACTATTTATTACTCTGACATCTCTATTATTAGTAAAATTCCTTGCGACAAGTGTTCAAATTTAATAATTCATTGCTCAACGCTCAACGCTCAAATTCTAGCGTCGTTGGTCCTATCTCTTCCTAAATTCCCTTCTAACTCCTAAATTGTCACTTCATCTCTCTCAATTTTCAATGTGGTTTTGAACGTCCTAAGTTTCCTACTTCCTATGGTTTTTGAGTCTCCTTTGGCAATAGAAACATTACCAAGGGAGATTTCCTAGCCTCCTACTTTTTGTTAACCCCTAAAGGACCAGTTGTCCCCTCAGGGGACAATTTGGGTCCGGGCAGGTTCCTACGATCTCAATTTTTAATAATATTTTTTGGGATTTTTTGAGGTTGTGTATTTTTGCGAGATCTTTGCGAATATATAATTATTTTTTTAATTGATGCCCGAAAGCAAAAGTTATGGCATAATAAGTAAAATTGGAGTTTTGCGGGCAGCAGAAAAAAAATCACAAAAAGTCAAAATAGTTTTTTTTTCAAATTTTTTCCTCAAAGATTATATTTTTGTCTACATGTGAAGCTTTGTTTCATTCAATTTGGACTAATTATGAAAAAGTTATGGACAATTTTAGTTTTTCGGGCAATCTAAGCATCTTCTTGAAAAAATAAGTTGTAGAATTCATTTTTGAATGCAGTTTTGAGAATTTTTCAAATTTTTTTGTTAGACAAGGTTAGATTTTCTTGCTAGAACAATCTCACCGTTGGGATTATTGTGATTCAATTCCATCTAAAAGCTATTAACAATTTAGTTTTTTCTTCAATCTTGTACCCACCTCTACTTAACAATTTTTTAATGAGTGAAAATTAAGTGCTTTTTTTCCTAAATTCTTTTGGTAGATTCCCAACTCAACTACTTAACATAAATAAGTAGAAAATCGAAATCAGTAGTGCAAAAAATTTGAACTAAGAAGATTCAAAGCCCAAAAAATCTAGTCAAGCTAGGTGGAAAAAAACTTGTTTTCTTCACTTTAAATGCATATATCTTGCAATCTACGTGGTCAAAGTTTCTGAAATTTCCTCCACATATTCATATACTAGTCAAGTATAAGATCTTACGGTTGGATATGCAAAAAAAAACAATTTTTTAAATTCTTTTCTCTTTGCAATAGAAATGACAGTTTGGAATGTTTTTTGGTAGGAAAATCACCTTGGTCCTTTAGGGGTTAAGCTTAAGATTTCTTCTTATATTTTCTCTTCCAAAAGGCAAGATTGACCTTGAAAGGTACACTTAGTCCTTCCTTCGTTGTTTTCTTCTGTATTTTTTGGAAGGTAAGGAAAAAAATGCAATTAGTTCACCGAGAGAAAAAAAAAAAAGTCAAGCTAGTGCGGCCTGGATTGGACCCCTTCAAAGCCCTGTCGGAGCCTGTCTAGGGTCTATCGGAGTGATTGGAGCATGTGGAGCTCGGAGCCCCTGCCTGGAGCCTCAGAGCCCCCTCGACTGTCGGCCCCAGTCATCCAGCCGCTGCCACGTGTACAAGCACAGTTGGCTGGGACCCTAGCGTAGGGAGGGTGACTAGGCAGCTCCTTGGGCGCCTCTAGCACTTGGTCCTGTCCTTGGTCCTCCAGCACTTAGTTTCGTCCTTGGACTTAGTGTTTCGGTAGTTTTTCCTCCCAACTGGTGGGAGTTGGTCACTCATCGGTTTGCCTTTTCGTTGAAATTTTGAACACCCCAAGTGAGTTTATGGAAACAAAATATTAAATGACTAAAACCCCTTCTAATTCTTGGATACTAAACCTTGAGAAAAATTCCAAATATTTTGGAAACTAAACTTTGGGTAGTAATTTTGCAAAAGGGCGATAGCTCCGCCATATTTTTGTTAATACCAAAAATCCTAAGAATAATGAACTATAGCTTTGCCGTATTTTGCTCATATCCAAAATTCTAAGAAAATCCAAACCAAGCGAAGTCAAAGCTTTGCCGTATTTTTGTTAACACTGAAAATCCTAAGAATAATGGACTATAGCTTCACCATATTTTGCTAATAACCCAAATTCTAAAGAAATCCACACTAAGTGAAGTCAAAGCTTTGCCGTATGCGAAGGTTTGTATGAAACTTAGAACAACTTAGGACAAAAGTTGGTTAGTACAACTCTACAACTCGAATACACATTAGTAGAGAAGTGTTAGAACACAAAATTCTTCAAAGAAAACACTAGAATGCCCCCCAAAGTGGCATACGCCTAGGTACGGAGGAGTGGACCTAGGATTACTACAAAGGTTAGTGAAAACAAACTTCAAGTTGCTATAACAAAAGGCGAAGTTAGTGTTTAGTCAAAAATCCAAAAACAAAGACAATATTTGAAGGGAACCCAATGTCCTTCAAAGAGAGCTTGAAAATTAGCAACAATGGAGCTTAAAATGCTCCAAATACACACGTTTACAACTTTGGCTCGAAAAAGTCCAAAATAATGGCCAAAATAATGGCCCAAGGGGAGTTTGTGAGAGAAAAGTGAGCCCCTTATATACTTTTCCAAGGATACTTATCCCCCTCTCTTTTCCTACTAAAAATCTTATCACTTGAGATTTTCATCCTAATCTTCTAATTTTTGACTTTCTATGCTGGACCAAACTTCTAATTTTTGGAAAACAACTCAAATCACAAATGAATTACTCCATTGGCTTCAGAAGGCCATTTTTAGTCTACAAATCCTCCTACCCCCTAATTTGACCTCAAAAACGCAATAATACTTAGCCCTAACAGAACACCAAAAAGGGGTAAAAATTCAGTTTTGGGGGTTTGACTTTTTTTAGAAAAGTAACTAGCCTGAGTTCTTTAGAAGGTCTAAGGGAGTAAGAAAAGACCCAACTTCAACCCCATTCCAATCTTGTGTGTTTCCGGGGCGCCGGTCAACTCCACCGGATTCTTCAAATTTGGCAATTGTCGGAGAATCTCACCGGTTTGGGCACTTCTGACTATCAGAATGTCCTGAAACTTGTTGGAGCATCATATTAGCATAAAAAAAGATAGTATAATGTTGAGTGAGGTTTTACCGCAACCGAGGTGATTTACAAGAATTTCCCATCCAATATTTTGGCGGTTTGACCATTTAGAAAGGCGTTTTCTGTAAGTCAAAAAATTCCAAATCTTTTCATAGTATCTCTCATGGAATTCCATAAACAATGTGCAAGCTCATATCTTTACTTTGCACAAAGGTCATAGGAGAATCAAACCTTGTCTTCTCCTTTTGAAATCGATAATTAAAGAATCTTCTGCGGTGGGGAGAATCTTGGCAAACCGATTTCAACGTTGGCCTCCAAACATGAATTCCACCCAAGAACCACATACTGCATCCCTAGATTCCTCCCAAGTGTCTATCTTGCAATTATAACTCCTGCAGGCCTAACAATTGGGGTTTCTGCTATTTCTTTGATAGAATAGGAAAAGTGAAACCTATTATCGGGTATGAACATGTGACCTCAACAATATTTTTTTTCAGACCAAATCTAGACCCAAAAAGTCACCTACACCGTGGTTTTGGCGATTCTAGCCCTATTTACTATAAACCCGTCTAATCACGTGAAATCTTGGTTTTATATCTATTTACAAATGGGAATTGGGTTTAGTTGAGGGCAATTTAGTGATAAGGGACCAAATGCTATATTGGTACATGACACATTTTTTTTGGTCTTAAACTCTTTTTTGGGTTTTTTGTAACTAAAAGGACACTCAAACTTCTAAGAATTAAAAAAAAGAAAATAGTGAGTTCCAAGTGACGAATCGGGACCTCACAAGGACCAAAACAATACACGATGCTTACCTGCTGATATAGCACCAAGTAAAGGACCTCAAAGGAGCTCAGATACCAACAATGCTTACCATTTATAGGCAAAACTTAGCAAAGGACCAAGAAGGACCAAAGATGGTCCTGACTTAGCTTCTGAGAGTATGCTCATTTTCTGAATACAAAATGAACCTTGCTTACCTTCTAGAAATCCCCCTTCTTTATCGTCTTAGAGTGAAGGAGCACAAAGGACTAAAGAACTCCTAAGAAGCAGTTGTGTAGATAACGGCTTTGAGTCTAATAGTGAATGTGTCAAGGCAAATCTCATGATGTAAACTTACTTGTGAAAGCTGAAGGTAGTGCATTGCATGCTCAGCGTACAACTTCGGAGCAATCCACTTCCTTACAACATCCTTGCGATTGGAAGAAACAATGGTCTCCTTTGCCCACCACTGACTAATAATTTTCTTCAATGGATTAAAGAGTGCATCCGATCGGCCTCTTCTAAGATCTCCAAGTCAAAAAGCGTCTTCTTTATTGTCCATGAGAATTCTCCTAGCGATTGCCTTCTTAATGTTTCTCCGATCCACTCCAAGTAGCCCTGCCACACCCCTTCCACTCTCAATTCCGGGTGTAACTGCAAATGTAGTGACAATATTCTTTGCAAGTACAGTTTTAGCTTTACGAAGACCCACTAGATGAATTTGCATACCTGCTTTCAAGCTTCCTAGAACCTCATGACGCAATTTCACTGCAGCAGGGTTCCTTAAAAATGGTGATACCATCTGTTTAAAAAGAGGTTGGCCTAACATCTTCATAATCGAAAGGTGATGAACCTCCGTGTCATAACTCCTCATCTTCTTTGCAGCATACAAACTAATGTCTCGAGCAAAAGCGGCACTAGTTCTATGTGCTTGTCTATTACCTATAGCTCCAAATGTAGGGTTTACATTCTTGTTTCTAATTGCTTGCAATTCCTATGCACTTTGTACTCCAACTTTCTTAGCACAACATTTGCGAGTCCTCTCTTGACCATCTGCTTTGCGCTTCTTGGCATACCAAGCACAATAATTGGAGCTCGGTACTAGGTACTCTCCTAAATCTGTACTAGCTTCAAAATCAATAGAATTAAGGGTCGACCCTACCATTGTGAATACTAACCCGACCCGATATATGTACAATTCAATAATGGGTAGCAATTCTAAACTTCTAAACCAGCATGAAAGACTAACCCTAAACCCTTACAGACCAAATGTACAAGATCCCGTAAATTGACTTGACCACTCTTTCCCTAAACACTTCAAGGACTGCATCATAAGATTGAAATCACGCTCCTTGAAGTTCAAGGCTTTGGATTTAATTCACGATCACTGCTTCTGAGGGCAGGTTTTGCACCGGAAGGGAAGCACATCATAGTTTGCTTCCAACGACACTTGCAAATCCTAAATTGAGATGGACATGGAAGCACAATCGGTTCCCAAAAAACCTGGTCTATAACCCTATTGTGCATCTCAAGCAAACGGGGTGCTTTTCTAATGGACTTTGCATTAATCCTAGAGTGGCAGTCCAAATCTTCCCCATTAAATAGTCATGGACTTTCAAGCGGCGTCAAAAGTATTTCTTCACTTTTGATCTCTCCCTCATCATCACCAATGCACTTCAAAGTATTCCACATCACCATGCTAACTCGCTGCCACAGAGCATCAAGACACCTCGAACCAGGGCCACCATACACAACGTCGGAGATAGTACTATTCATAACAACGGATGCATAGTGCTAATTTCTTTGCTGAGAAAGTAAAACCAATACAACATTGAAACCCTCCACACTCAAATCCTAAAGCAACGTACACCTTCCTTAAAATTGCAACGCTTGCCAAGCTCAAAGTGCCAATATTGAATCAAACCTATCGCTGCAAAGTTCACCAAATTGCACGTTCAAAATTGTCCAAAGCCCTAACCTAAGTAGCAACATTTGAAAATGGAACATTCGAGAATAGTATTTGCAATACAACTGGATACGCTGGTTCTGGCTTTGGCACTAATGAGAGGATCAAATCCTTCAACAGAGATCAAGACTGCTCTGAAAGCATAATAGCTAACAACTCTGAATCGCATCTGTCATCCTAAACGCGCCTTTGTTTCATAGAACATTCATCCAATATTTTAGCAAGTAAATAGAAAAAAAGGCCGGTTGCACGTAGTATTTGGTGCTTATTCCATTTGAAAAAGTTTTGGAACATCACCATTTTTTTAGACAAGGCACATGTAGTATGTCTCAATGAAATGGTACAAAAAAATTTAGAGAATTTGAAATTCTGACACTTCCAATAATGGATTTCAACCAAAGAAAGGACTTTTTACGCCCAACTTGGCTCCTATTAGTGTGCTTTCATCCTGAAGGGACTTCCAAGTCCTTCAAAACTCTTGCAAACACACAACTTAGAGCTTGAAATGCTCCAACAACATTAGTATTACAACTTTGGTCTCAAAATGAACAAAAAAGTTCAACTAAATGAACCAACTTGTTACAAAGCCCAAAAATGGCTAGAAGGGGTGAATTGGAAGGAGAAAAGCTGTCCTTTATATACTCTTCCAAGGGCGTCCACCTCCTCTCATTTCTTTGTAATAAACTTATTATTTGAGATTTGAATCTCAAATTACCAATTTTGACTTTCTACGTTGGACAAATTTTTTACTTTTGGAGACTAACTCCAAATTACAAACGGATTGCGCCATTGGCTTTAGAAGGCTGTTTTCAGTCCAATGATGCTAGTTTTTGAGCCTAAAAGCGCGAGCTTGAAAGCGGTAAGCGCAGTTTTTGCGAGCCCTTTGATTTGTAAAAGATAAGTTGGAAATTTCAGGGGTGGTGGTTAAAAAACCTGGATAGATTTTGTTCAAAAAAAAGTGTGATGTATCCTTGAACATATTTAATATGGACCTAAGACCAGGGACCTGTTAATGTGGAGGAATTGATGTTGACCTATAACCGTGGACCTATGATGTGGACCTTAAAGTGAAGTAGGTCATTTGCGTTTTTAATTTCAAAACCTACACATTTCAATTGAATATGATGAACACTGACAATGATCTTCTTCCATCCCCTTCATCAGAAATCAACATTCCCAACTATTCCCAAGAAGAAATTGAGAGACAAGCATCCAAATAGGAGCTCTCTGCAATGAGAGAGCGACCATTAGATCCCACCAATTGGAATGAAGGAAAAAAGGGAGGACTGAGGTTATCCCTTCCCCCAACATAAAACCAATGCACTTTCATTTTCAACAAAAAAATGCAACACCGGCACCCTAGGTGGGCACTCTGGGCAACGAGAGATCCTTGTAAGGATTTAAAATCTAGCACTAGAAATATGGGAGGGAGGCTGGCCATCTCTCTTACAAACCTATAAAGCTTAAAATTTGTAAAAGCGCAAAACATAGAGCCCAACACAGATAAGTTTATTTAAATATTTTGCATTGAACATAGTGCTTGGAATACATTGACTTTGCTTGTAGGAAAGTGGTCACCTAGGAAATTGAATACACGTACAGTACTTCAAAGAAGTAGACTTGGAATTCACGATCCTCAATATTCAAAGACTAAGCTTTTCCTTTGCCACATACAATTACAATATTGGATTTAGGCACTAACAATGTATCTGATGTATATACTGGCATTTTAGGCAATATTTTTCAACATCAATGCCATTTCTAGTAGTTTCATCACTTCATCCATACTAAAGCTTGGTGCATGAATGAACTTGTCCTTCTTCTGGTCCACCTTGCACAAGTAACAAAAAATGTAATACAGGTGTTTGCAATTGACATATTTTCCTCACGTTCCAATGGATGAAGACAATATAGTTATTACTAAAATACAAGCAAGTGCAAGCGGGAAAATTGGAGATGCTGACTTGATACACTATGTGATGAGGTTCAATGCCAGATTGTAGGGTGATGACAACTCCAATTTCCGGATATGGCAAAATGTTCACTCTAAGAATATTCCCTGTAATATTTCAGGCGCTCTCCCACTGGTTCCGGTGATCATCAATTGGCGCATTCTCATTTCTGCAAATGTTCTTTCCATTGCAAATGGATGGAGGCTTGTCAACATGAGGAGGTCTTGTATATGTCCATTCTACAACTTCAAAGAGTTTTGAGGATGTAAAGAGGCGTTGCGAAGACAAAGACGGTCGTTCTTGCAAGTAGAAGCCAGCCTCTTCAAAGAAAATAATCTCATTGAAAGAGAGGGCTACACCAATCGTCATTGGCCAAACATCAAGGATCTTTGGTCAATTGAGAATGTGAGACCTCCTTGGGCCCATCACACAATGTTGGATATCGTCTAGATAAAACCAAAATTCATCCGTCTCCATTCTTGAACCCTTATACTTGCGTCTCTGACCCTTATACGTTGGAGCAGTAGTGGCTTTCGATCCTTTAGCTATGATCATCTTGCACTTGACCTTCGTCTGAGACTGAATGGCATGGCACTTCCTCTTGGCCTTAACAAAAATGCAAGCTATGTACCACTCGGAAGGGTCACAATCTATCTCTAAAATGTACTTTGCATGAAAAAACAATGGGATAAATCCCTCCAAATTGGCAGCTGCAACTTTGGTGGACCTCAATTGGACTCTAGGGTGAGAAAAATTGACCTTATCCGAGCGACGAGAATCACCTTTGGACCCAATAGGTACGTCTAGTTTTTGTTTTGTTGACCCAAATACTTCTTCTCCTTCTAAATGTGGTATACGTGTGCATAGTTCCTCAGCACCAGGCATGCTGCACAAGGCGTCAGTAATTCTCTTTCCATCCATGGATGCTACTGCTCTCCTCAATTTCAAGTCATGTTTTGATGGTTCGAATCTAGATGGGCCACCGTTGAGGTACACACAATAATTAATCATTTGTATGAAAGCTCGTACCCAATCATCACATGTTGCAACATATAAGTCCATTTTGCATTTCCTTGATGCCTGCAATCACTTGTTGTGAATTTTTTCAGAGTGATTACAAAATGGAATATCCGCAAACTCATCTGTTGAAAGATCCTGGATAAACGACAGAAGAATAAAGAGGTTCAATTTAAGTATCATTGTGAAACTCCAAATATCATTGTGTAGAATGGTAAAGAAGGAGGAATGAAGGATTTACAGTTTCCATGAAGCCACCCCATTGACGGTATCTGAAGTGCCAAAATGCTTACTACAAGTCAAGCTTCCTCAATGATTCTTCTATTGCTGCCCTCGAGGAGTACCACTATGCCTTAATTTAAAGGTATCTGCTCTCTACTTCATCCAAATTCTTTGCATTCTTGTAGTCTCTGCAAAGCTTAATATATTGGGTCTGAAACTTGCACATAATAGGTTTCACTATCTGCTGTTTCATTGAGGTTGTCCAATGAAAAAGGTAGGTGGGTTCTTGGTCCACCATCTTTGCAGAAGGATTGCCAGAGCCGTAATCAATTCGAACAACATTCCAATTGGCTTGTGCGTTGTCCCCTATGAAGTCCTTGAAAATTGGATTGGGTAAGCCATTCTTTTCCATAACTCTATTGAGACATGTCCACATAATAACTTGTCCATCAATATCCTCCGACTGCACATCACAACTGCAATAGTCTTTACCTTACAGTACCTTGGAATCATAAATGTGGCACGCAATTGTAGTCCAGCCCTTGACCCGCTTAACATGGTCGAACATAAGCCAGCAGTTTGCCAGATCCCCTCCCACTTGCATCCGCCATACAAGATCACTTCTGCTCCCTGGGCTGTGTACAAGCATCTTAAATAGGTACACTTTTTGTTGTCCTTGACTTGGAAACACACTATTGTGAATGAACTCAATCTTTGCTTGCTTCTTCATTGCAAGTAACTGGTCAATCTCCCTCCCTCGAACTCCAGTGCTATGCAAGGATGCAATAATATTTTTAACATTAGATGAACTAAGAACCTAGAACTTGTCCATGACGTCAGTCAGTGCCTTCCTCCTTAGCATTTCCTTCGGTCTGTCACGCACGTGAACTAGGAATATATATCCAAAAATTCCTTGCTAGCAGCCAGAGCAATCACAGAGGCTTTAGCGATAGGTGTCTTCTCTACTTCTTTTGCAATGAGTCCTAATATGGTATTTGCGGAATCTCAACAGAGGCCATCGGACACAGGGTGATTATGCAAGCCTAAATGAATGCAAGCTCTCGACATATCAGCTGCCCCTACGACATAGTAAATTCTTCCGTCGCAGAAATTGACACAATTAGGTGGTTGCTTACAGACCTTGCAAACTAATGTTGAATCCTTTGGAGCAATTGAGCCGACATTGAAAGGAGTAATTGTATTACCCAACCACTCTGTTTCATTTCTCTTGGTGCAGCGCTTTAAGTAATCGCATGCATCATTCATGCATGCCAAGTGACCAACGCAATTGGACTTTTTGAATTTCAGACCATAATCATTGTGAATGTTTGAGGTCATAGTACAACACCAGGCATGACCATTGTAGCGTTTGTCCATGCCGATCATGTTCTTAGACGAACTGGAGGAAGTTAAAGACCGACATGGCAGAAGCTCTAAGACAATGTCGTCGTCAAAACTAGTTGGTAGGTATTGAACCTTGCTGTAAGTTATAGAATCAAAATCAATGGTAGCAAGCTCATTCCTACACCGTCAAATAGTCCGTAATTTTTTGAGACAAGTCATGACACTAGGGAATTGACGCTCTACTGGATAAAGAGGCGGTCTAGAGAGGATAGAGCTCCTAGCACTACTGTCAGGTCTGCCAGCAGACTGGGTTGTGGGATCTCTTGCCAAACTGTTCGTGAGGTTCAATGGAGAAGAATGGCAACCAACATTCCTAGTCTCTTCCTTTGAATCATTGGATAATTCAATAATTGGACTTAAGAATTGCTTTCCAGTAGGAAAGACCAAACCGCGACCACCTCCGTCATCACTTTCAGAAGGACCTTCGGATTCTACTCTAACGAATTGTAATAATGGTATTTGTGCAGTTGTTGCATCAGACAAAGGCGTCAATAATTTCATTGAGGTAGCCATTACATCAGTGCTTAATCCAAACGCTCTATAACGACTCGCTGATGAACTCCACAAGTAACCATGCACATTGCCAATCCTAGGCATGAAAACCAATGAAGCAATGACCCTGACTTTGACAGTATCTCTTCCTCAACATAGATTGAGGACTCCTTGAAACCATAACAAACGTAAATGAGGTCACTCGAGACCTTGGCTAACTCGTTAACATTTAAATGGAAAGTCAAAGGCGCCTCATAGTCGATAGCTCTGATGGACACCATGGAGTATGTCAGTTGTCAAAGAAAATTTTTCTAGCAAAACATTGTATTTATACAATCCAGATGATGGATGTATTATCAAAGTGGAATTCTTTAGGATCTACATATTCATCTACAATTTGAAAAATCTCATCACATCTGGAATGACGGTCTCTCAATTGTTCACCTAATCAAATTTACAGTAAAGGACTTCATTACACAATATCTACAAAAATCAAAATTTACGCCCTAACGCCTTCACTACAACAACAGATCAAAGCATCCGGATCCAGCAAAGACGCATACATTCTAGAGTCTAGATTGATCCGGTAGTTGGCAGGCCTTCCGGAGGTGGGGATACTCCACTGGCGGTTGTTTATCTCCGCAAGAAACCATCCCTACGTTCCGGACTTGCATCCACTTCACTCTTTCCAGATTACTATTCCAGTAGTTTGAAAGCATAGTGCACTAGTCCTCTTTCACAAATTTAGAACTTTCACACAAACGCACCCTATCGGTCAGACCTAGTTGCCTCAGATCTTGACTCCTCCTCACTTGCCTTCCTCAAACCTCACCACCGATATGAACAATTCAACATATTGGTGCATATAGCCGGAATCAAAAAGTCCATTAAGTGGTCTCAGATTAAATAAAGCAAAAGAACATAAACAACCGCACTCTAATGGGCTAGGATGGAATGAGAGGGCAATAAACTTGCCCTCCCTTAAAATCTCCAAATAAAAGGCCAAAAAACAAAAAAGTCACATCCAGAATTAAGGTGACCACTCACATTAACTTCCAAAATGAGTGGAAATTCCCAAGCTGGTGGCCTCCTAGCAATCCGGAGCCAGATCCCACCTCCAAAAAATCCAAGGCGGATCAGATTCAAAAAACACACATAAAAACTAACATACTAACTACTTTTTCCTTGGTTTCTTCGTGCTGCTCCTTGCCTTGCCTGTGGGTGACTTCACCGGCGTCATCTTGGTGTGCGCCTGGGTTTGATTCTGGCTCCCTTGTGGTGGTGTTGCATCATCTTCCGACTCTGGTCCGGTCTCACATTCTTCTTCATCGTCCAAGATCAGCACTTCCAATATCTTCTCCTTAGTTGGTGAGGTTTGCTCTATATATTCAAAGCTTGCTGGATGGGTTCGGTCCCGATTTGTAATGACATTCGTGCACCCATTCAATTCATAGCAAACTAACTTTGGTGCCATAAAGAAGGTGGTTCCACCTGGTCGGGCCTACAAGGTCTTGATTGGGAAGATGATGATCTTGGTTGCCGGAATGAAAACTCCCACCTATTCCGGAGTCAATGCTTCCTTTGATACCGGAATTGATAGTGCCGGCGAGACCAAAATCGATGATCCACCCTCATCCCTTCTAGAAGGCATCACTGAATTGTCCAACATCATCCCCTGGCCCCTTGAAGGAGTCTAATCCGGCCTACCAGGCTTAGCTGGAGTCTGCATGTAGTTCTGGACATCTAGGTCATCCAGAAAACCTTCAAAATCTAAGGCCTGACTCTGATCTAGATGCCCCAGTAGGTGTCACATCTCCTCCAACACCTTCCCATTTGTGCTTGAAAGTTGATAACTACCTTCAATATCTTCGGTCCGGAAGGTACACCTTCTATTGTTAGTTTGTGGATGAAGAGGTTGGCTCTCACGACTTGGGCTGTTGGTGCTGCAATCAAAGTTGACAAATTCTGGACAAGATTGAAAGCCTCTGACTTCTTCATTCTTACCACGTCCAGTTCCCCTTCCAATTAAGATACTCGCGCTCGGAGATCTGTCCCGTCCTGCTCCAAGTTCCGGATTTGCATTCCCTTCTTCCACAGTGCCTTCAAATCCGACCTCTGGCGGATTGCGTCTACCATCTGTTCTGATAAGTCCACTCCCAACTTCAACATGACGGTCATGATATAGTCCAACACCTCGATGTGGACCGCCCAAAACAATTTGATTTAATTCCATCCGATTTCCCAAAATCTCTTCATTTCGTCGATTTTCGAAGGATCATTTGATTTGATTTCAATAGATTTCTGTCAAAATTTGACTAGATCGACGAGACCAAAACAACAGAAAAATTGAATTTTCTACTAGTGTTCGAATCCACTTGCTTGCCTTGCGCAGTCAGATCCGTCGACTTTCACCTCTTTGTCCGCTTATGCACAAGTGGTTCCTCCAATTCTTCTTCTTTGGATTCTATCTGAGTCTACGGACCCAGTTGGACTTCATCTATAAAGCCATACTTCAAAATTCCTTCTCTGTGGGAATACTCCTGCAGCTCTGCAGGATTCAAAACTTCCCTCTGGTGGTAGAGGTGAAACAGATACGAACTGAGCGGGCTAGATTTACCTGCAGTGGTACGAGAAACTAGCTCAAAAACCACATCCAAGATGAGTTTCTCCCAATTCATGGATCTACCCTCCATCGCTTTGAAAATGGTACTAGCCACCGTGATTGTAATTCGGGTCGACTTTTTCAGATACATGATCGGAATTAGAAACTCCAGCATCCATCTATGTCTATCATCTCTATAGTTGTTAATACTATATCCTTCCTTGGCATGCGTCGGATTCCGGAATCTACTTGAACTGATCTTATCCAAATGGGAGGCTAACCCAAATCCGGCCTTTCGGAATGAGTACACCTCCGTCCACACATCCTTTGTTCAGGTACTGGGTTGACCCCTCACGGTCAATTAATACTGATTTGGAACTCCGGCTACAAGTTCTGCAATCATCTCATCACTCTTTAGGCTCCAGGGCCGTTGTAGCAATCCAACGCATCTGATCACCTAACAGTTTCCGTGCATCTAGGTCGAAAGGGATTGCCGTATAGAGAATCCGGGTTGGACCCGCCACAGCTTACTAACTCAACTAATCCAATGCAATCAACACCAACCTCACTATTCTCTCCCTAATACAGTCCTAACTCACTACACTTTCACTCACTAAGCACATGCCAAAAGTCCACAAAGAAAGAGAGAGATGAGAATGAAAGAAGAAAACCCTTAAGTACACAATGATTGGCCGACAGTTCCCGAGGGGAACAAGTATGCAACCATTCCTGTAATGGTGCCCTAGGTTTTCTAGGCCGGAAGTCTAGGTCTTAGGTCTCTTTCCGTCTTCCAGATTCTGTCTTTCACCGGATAACTTATCTAGTTTTAGCGGTTTTAGCAATTCGGGTCCTAACTAATCTCTATTTGTTTATACTTGGCCCGGATTCTCACATACTAACAACAAAATTAAAAAATTTTAGACTATCCTAACCTATTTCTAATCTGTTTTCTATCTATTTGGATTTTACATACTCCTACACTCCGCCTCCCCTCTTCTCTCTTGCAGCCGGATGCCAACGCGTTTCTCCTCCCTCTTAGCTCCTCCTTCTTGGGATTTTCATTTGTTTTCTTGTCGTTGTAGAGTTCTTCAGGCGCACTTCAACTAGTTGAATACACATTTGAGTCTATGGAGACATGGAGTGGATGAGATCTTGGCCAAGAGGAGGAGGCTTGTGTACCCCAAGCAAGCCTTGATGCGCAACTTGCGGAGGTAAGGTTTTCAAACTCTTGTGGAGCTGGTTCTTTTGCATTTTAGTCGTCAAGGAGGGCCTATTGATATTTCTTCCCTTTTCTTATTTTCCAATAGCAAGGCTCCCCAGGAACCCCCTTGCTACCGAGAGCCCCCTTCACAAGCCAGGGAGTTGGGATCATTCCATTCTTCTTTGTGTAACCAAATTGACAGAAATCAATCGGGGAGGGGGGTCAAATCCCTTCTCCATTTTGTTTTCCCAACAGCAAGGTGCCTTGGGGACCTGCTTGCTACCAAGGGCCTCCTTCACGAGCCAGACAGCTGGGAATATTCTATTTTTCTTTGTATAAGCACATTGACAGAATTCGATCAAGGAGGGGTGTCAGATCCCTTCTCCATTTTTTTTTCCCAACAGCAAGGCGCCTCGGGGACCCCCTCGCTTCTGAGGGCCTCCTTCACAAGCCAAGGAATCAAGAACATTCCATTTTTCTTTATGTAACTAGATTGATAGAAATTGATTGAGGAGGGGGGGCAAATTCCTTCCCCATTTTTTTTTTCCAATAGCAAGGCGCCTTGGGGACCCCCTAGCTATTGAGGGCCCCCTTTACAAGACATGGAATCAAGATCATTCCACTTTGATTTGTGTAACCAAATTGACAGTAATTGATCGGGGAGGGGTGTCAAATTCCTTCTCCATTTTGTTTTCCCAACAGTGAGGCGCCTTGGAGATCCCCTTGCTACCAAGGGCTCCCTTCACAAGCCAAGAAGTCGAGAACATTCCATTTTTCTTTGTGTAACCAGATTGACAGAAATCAATTAGGGAGGGCATCAAATCCCTTCCCCAATTTTTTTTGTAGCAATAAGGCGCCTTGGGGCTCTCCTTGCTACCAAGGGCCCCCTTCACAATCCAGGGATTTGGGAAAATTCCATTTTTCTTTATGTAACCAGATTGGTAGAAATATGATCAAGGAGGGGGGTCAGATTCCTTCCCCATTTTTTTTCTTCCAATCGCTAGGACGGATAAGAACCCCTTCTCCACCTAGGTCGACCATACTCTGCAAAGTTCTAGCGAACGTGTTGCGTTTCAAATTCAATTATGTGTTATTGAGGGATGAATTTAATTGAGATTTTTTGTGGCCTTGTAGGTTCCTCCAACAATTGTGAACATGCATCCCTCTGACGACCTTGTGAAGGAAAGAGTGAGTCTACTACTTCTTGAGAGGCGCTTGATAAACCTTGATGCTCTTTTGAGGGACCTTGAGGGGGACTAGGACTCTCTATCTCAAGTGTCCTGCTGTAGGGTCCAAATGAGGTATTAGGAGCCAACTTGGACGTAACCATTGCTTTGTTTTTACCATTATTGATTGTGTAGCTCAAATTTTTTAGATTTCTCCAAAATAAACATACTTCATGTTTCATGTATATTATAGTGTCATGTTTTACTATTATGTAGTTTATAATATCATCATTTCATCTTAATTAAGTACAGAAAACCTCATGTAACCAGTGCTTTTTTTCCTTTGTTGAATTTTAAATTAGATGATTTAGAAACTTTTTCATTGAAAGAGATGATCTTTTAAGTAGAAGTTGTCATCATTGACAATTTTGAATAATTTTTAGAACTAACTTTGATGAAATTGATATAGTTTTGAATAGAACATCCTATTAAAATTTCAAAAGGAATTCCAAAAGGACCCTCATCAATGTCTTTAGTGGCTCCTAATACCTCACTTTGACCATATACGTCATTGGGCTTAGATGAAGAAGTTTACATCCTTCCTGATTCCCCAATAACATTTGGATAGGAATATCTTAGTCCTCCTGAGTTTTAGGAATCATCTAGCTCTTTAATTGGGAACAAGATACC
This sequence comes from Neckera pumila, assembly GCA_963969595.1. Lineage (NCBI taxonomy): Eukaryota > Viridiplantae > Streptophyta > Bryopsida > Hypnales > Neckeraceae > Neckera > Neckera pumila. The sequence continues at coordinate 9,155,110 of OZ018418.1, forward strand.
TTGTCTGTATTATGGGGTTTGGAAGTCCATTCTCGAGATGTGTATCTGTAGATAGCCATAGGATTCCAATATGTTTCTGGATGCCATCTGGACTAGTTGGGCACTTGATGTTTTATAAAGCTTGTGGCTTTTGATTTTTTTCTATCCTCTGTATATGTGCTTGTCTTCAAGAAGCCCGAAACTTACAAGTCCAGCCTCCATCTCACACGTTTGATTTCTTGCATCTAGAATAAGGTAGCAAATTTATTGACCAGCCCTGCCTCTTTGGCTTTGGTGCCTATCACGATTTCGGGTCAGATCATTCTTGATATTTCAGTTGAGGGTAATCTTCCGGATGTCGTACACAATGACCAACAGCCATGCAACAGTGACTCTTTCTTGGGCGAGGACAACATCCAGAAGGCTTAGAAGTTGGATTATGTTTCAACAATATCAAGTATGCAAATTGAACCACACCATCTCTCGCAGTTGGACATCCCATTATGTTGACTGGTTCCTATACCCATGGTGAGGCCACCCTAGAATGTAATTTGGTCCAACTGGAGACAGATTATGTCCACGGCTATGAAGTCGAAGCTCGGGTTTTTAATGTCTCCATTTCTGACAAAGGAGGTTAGAGGGGTGTATTTTCTCCAACAAAGAAGTCTGAGTGGGGCCCAATTTGGAACATTGTCAATGACCAGTTTAACAAATATCTCATTAGTCAATCTGAGTTGAAACACTTATTGGACCCAAAGTTCTTTATTTGTTACAGAAACCACCGTCGTATAGCCTGAATGCAATATATTGATCAACTTTGTAGCACTCACTTGAAGTGGCATGTCCGAGTTGATTTAATTGTACTAGATACTAAAGGAAGATTGGGTGCGGCTATGCAGTTCATGCATGATATTAATCAATGAGTTACAATCCTTGGTCCTGCTATTTTGTTTTTGGTTCTGTGCTCTAATCCATGGTACTAACTCTGATATTTGATTCTTCACATTAGGCACACCAAGAATTTGCACGTCAAGACGAATCTTGTCCATACCTTGTATCGTGTTTGCAAATATGGCACGATGCCAATTGAGAAGTTGTCTAAACTTCTGAGCAAGGAGGATTCTAAGGCTTGTCAGCAAAACATTTGAAAGACGTGGTACTCATTGCCCATGGAAGTCTTTACATCCTTCATTTTTTAAGTGAGTTTCTTTCACTTCCTTGATTCCTTGATTTTTATACAGATTGATTAGTATGTTATTGAACATTGAAAGGTCTTGTCCCGTAATTCATTTGACATTGCATCCCTCCCATCTTGTTGCAGCAAGAAATTTCAGGAGCAGCTAATGCTGCCATCTGCAAGTACCACAAGGATACTCCAATATAGGATGTCTCTTCAAATGGTGTTGCAATTGCAATGCGAGGTGCAACCAAAGAAGAACAAGACTGAATGGCTAGAAGCTTTCCAAGATTCAGTCTGTTGCTAATCCGATGTTAGGGGATGAGTAGCTTCAAGAGGTACGTGGTTCAAATCAATTTTTGTTTTGGATTTATTGTGGTCAAAACCTTTTCTGTTATACTAAATTTTACTTCTCTCACCTCAGAGTGAACGACACTAGAGCTTATATGCTGTCCAGGAGTTGACTTTGGACTTATAACTCCAACTGATTGCTATTGCAAATGCTGACTCATGTCACAAAGTAAAGCGGCTTAAGTGGATTAGTTCTTTTGCTCCTACTTGTGAGGCACGTCGTGTGCCACCAAGACTAGCAAATGATGATAAAATGATGAGCTTCCTCTCAAACACCTGCTGGTCTGCTGTAGTAAGTTCTATAGGTTCTGTCATATTCCAATATACTTTTGATATTCATAATCTGTAGCTCTAGCTAATTTATTCTTCTCCCTCTCATTTGACAGATTGAAGACTCTGCCCTTAAGTTATACAAGAGTATTATTAAAGCAAACAACATTCAAGTGAATATGGAAGTGCCTTTGGAGCCAATGACACTATCTGACTACATTGAGGCATGGCGGATGAAAGTGTGGGATCATGCATACGCTGGAGTATTCAAGGGTGTTGACTTGTACAAAAAGTTAGAGTCCTTCAAGGAATTGAAGGACTCCGCCTTTGCGGTGAAGAACACCATTTATAGGTTCATGACCTAATCCATTTTCTTTGACACTTTGTAATGGATATTAAGAATTTGTTGGTGAGTTCTATCGCTAAGCAATGTGTTTGTGACCAGGTATTTCATGTTTGAACTATAAGCAAAGAAGGCCATTTCCAATATGGATTTATTGCCATTTCTAAAAACATGGCTAGATTGCACTTCAGATGATTGTATGTTCATTGCTGCCCAGACAACAACTGGCCTAGTGGTCATCTTCAATCCGGTGCATGGTATCTGGACTGCAGCAACTGATTTGTACCTGCTGAGGAAGAAGCTCTTTTAAAAACCATCAAAAAGAACACTTTGGTGGAGACTAGTTACCAGAACTTGCAAGCCTTGATGCTGAAGTCAAGGATAAGGCCTTGAAGAGGCGACAGTTACCCGATAAAAAGAAAGAAGAGAAGTGGGAAACAACAAAGAAGAAACAAGAAGAAAACAAAGAGAAGAAGAGAGACTAGAAGGCAGAGAAGGCTAAAATGGATGCTCAAGTCAAGAAGAACAGGAGGAAGAGGAAAGCGGACACTCCAGTGGTGGATCAAGCAACAAGTGAGGGAGCCATGAAGGAAAGTTCTTCAAGCTTTTCACTCACCCGGTTGCACTTGTTGCATGGGCTGCCACTTCCACTTCCAAACTTGAGTGCCGTGGTTGCTGTTGACCAGTGCATCTTGAATGCTTTTGTTACTAGTCTCATAGGATCAGAACCGTTCCAAGACGTGATATCCCTTCTAGAAAAGGTACCACTACAAGAAAATGGCCACATTTGTGACTTTATAAATGTGACTTGACCAATTTTAGCTAAGTTTTGTCACATGCATGGTAGCCTTAGGTAAACTGGGCCTTTTCTACTAAATATCTACAATTTGTATAATTTACGGATTTTTATCCTATTTACAGGTGGAAACTGATTTTATTTTAGAAAAATATTCTATTCAGGACCAAATGCCTATAATGGCACTTGACATATCTATTTAGGTTTTACACTCTTTTGGAGATTTTGGTATATAAAACTATACTCAAAATAATAAAAAAAAAAAAAAAAAAATTGTAAGTCCCAAGTGACAAACGGGGAGCTCACATATGGCGGCCATCTGCGGAGGGACCTAGAATCATCTTTCTAGGAGTTATTAATGGGTACACAGTCATCTATTCTTCCATATGACGACCATATTAGGGATCTAAACTCTAATAAAAGTTGGATAGTGTTGACTATACACAATTGTTGAATTCCCTTGTAGTAGTCTATAAGGATGTAATGGACTATGATACTGAAAAGATTGATAGTAAACATTATTTTCTATTTATCTAGTTATTAAATTTTCTTGCTATTTTCCATCTGCCTCAATTGGAGTTGACTTGGATTTGTAGATAATAAAAGATACAACCCATCCTTCCTCCCCCAACGGAGCGAGTTTGGACTAAGAGGTATAAAAAGACAGGAAAAAAAGAAAAGACAAAAGAGGAAGTGGTCGGAGACCTCAATGCTCAGGAGCTGCTTGTCAAAAGTGTCCTTTCTTGTTATAGTCAGTAGCTTCTTGCTATCTTGTCATTAACTCAGAGGTTGGCACCCTTCGTGATGGCCCAAAGTTCAAACCCTTGTTGCAAGGATGGTAATTAAGGGGCTTGTTTCTACACGCTACCAAGCTGCCGTGAGAGACGATCGTTGAATTGCAACAGCAGTATATATATTGGTGCCCCCTGGCCATATTGACAATTTTTTTAAATTTTTGTTAAATTTTAAATTTTTACTTACAACTTACATCCCAAGGAATGTCAAGAGTTGTAGCATTCCCTCCAAAATATAAATAGCCCTTCGTTCTCGGGATAAAATTTGAAGGGGATCCAACACAATGAATTTGTGGCCACCATGTATTGGATTTCGGGTGATGGTGACAAAATCATCCATGTTTCTAAATTGGCCTTCAAGCATAACCTCCACGCCGGTTACAACATCTATTCCATCTTCCAAATAGATCATCACAGATCTTATTGTTGGTGGCCAAGGACCCTGGACCTCTTGGTCTTAAGGAATTTGCTCCAAAGGATTTTCATGTCCAAGCTGCTCTACTTCTTCACGTGATCAACGTCGTGTATTTGGTAACTGAGATAGATGCACACTCTCTTCAGGAATCTCTCCGTCTGCTGGTTGCATGGTTGGTTCTTCTAGAGGTTCTGATGCTGGTTCTTCTGGAGGTTGTGAAGTCACCTCTTTTGAAGATTTGGATGCTGGCTCCTAAAAGACTGGTGTCAAAGGCAGTGCTTCTAAAGCATTGTCATGTGGGGTTTGCATCAATGTCAATGTTATAGGAGTAGGATCCCCTGGCTATAATGTTGAAGGCAATGCCCGTTGGGTTTGTTTTGGTTGACCAATCTTTCCTGTACTATTCTAAATCCTTAATTGTCCGCCAGAAATAAAGTTGGCTTGGACCTATAGACAACAAGATTTCAAACCAACCTTCTTCCCACAATGGAGCAAGTTTGGACTAAAGAGAGGTAGAAATGGACTAATACAAAGATGTGCTAGCTCATTGGCCAAATGCTCACATTTCTCTCAAAATGACCTAATATAATATATAAATCACACAATCCCAAGTTTCTCCGAATGTAACTATTGGAACTAATACAGGCCAAGGGTGCTGCAAAACCTGTCTAAGAAATCCAACCCTAAAATGAGAAGTAAGATATTGTGTGAAGTTGTGCTTCTCTATACAACAAATTCTAATACTAAAAGCTCCTGCTGGTAAGACAATTGGTGGACAATACCTCCCGTGGTCAATTGCTTCTATCTACTATACCTCCAACAAACCAATTGCTAATATTCAAACAAGAGTTTTCCCTTGCTTTTATACTAGATCATTTGGTTAAGTGCAACACTTTTCTAGCCAATTGTCACTTTGATGGTCCATAGAAAAGAAGTGCCAATAGTGTGACAGATTGGCATTTGGTGCGTGATTCATGGATTAGCATTATGAACCTTTTTTTTTATGCTAACTTCTAACAATAGTAGGTGGTTTTTAGATAGCTTCATTGTCCTACACGCAGTCTAGGCGTAAGTATCCTTAACACAAAATGTACTTAAGCTAACACAAAATATTGTCCCAGGGAATTCTACTATGTTATCGCAAACTAAGGATGTTTGGATCTCACCAAAAACACCCAAGCAATCATGTCTTTACTCTCTTTCCGGATAATACTACCATTTGGATTTCAATCCGGATCCGTCCTTGCTTGTATTCCGATTACTTCTAATCACACTTTGGTTTTATGCACCCCTGTTTTACCCTCAGGGGGTCCACTGTTGATCTTTCAAGAGGGGTAGGGACTTGCACCACTCATAATTCTTACATTCAGACACATACACACACACACATACTTTCAATTTTGTAATAGAAAAGGGAGCGACAGCAATCCTTACAACTTCTCGGAAGGTCTTTCCGGAGAGCAAGTCACTCAGAATTTACTCTCTAATTCCTTTACTACAACGGCAGATCAAAGCACCAGGAAACAGGAAAAATGTGTAGGTACTAGTTTCTAGACTGATCCGGTAGTTGGCAGGCCTTCCAAAGATGGAGAATATACCGCTGGCGGTTGCTTACCTCCGTACAAAAATCCTTCCTGAGTTCCGGACTTGCATCCACTTCACTCCTTCTAGATTACTATCCCAGCAGTTTAAAAGCACAGTGCATTAATCCTCTTTTACAATTCTAGAACTTTCCCACAAAATGCACCCTATCGATCAGACACGGTTGCCTCAAATCCGGACTCCCCCTTACCTGTCTTCCTCACACCTCAATACCCTCATGAACAATCCAACTAATTTGTATACATAGTCCAAATAAGAAAAGTCCACTAAGTGGTTTTAGATTAATGAAAGCAGAAGAGCATAAACAAATGCAATCTAATGGGCTAGGATGGAATGAGAGGGCAACATGCTTGCCCTTCCTTTAAAACACAAACAAAAAGCCAAAAAGCAAAAAGGGCACATCCCATAATCAAGGTGACCAATCACATTAGCTTCCGAGATAACTGAAAAATCCAGGCCGGTGGCCTTCTAGAAATCCGAAATTAGGTCCCACCACCAGAATATCTGAGGTGCAAATTTTTTTTTTAAATAATACAAAAAAAACTAATAGCTAACTATTTCCTCCTTGATTTCTTTACGCTGCTCCCTGCCTTAGTCGGAGGCGACTTCACCGGCGTGCTCTTAGCTTGCGCCCCGGTCAGGATTTGGCGCCCTTAAGGTGGTGTGGCATTGTTGTGGGAACACGCAATATCAATATTTAGAAATCCGGATTAGTTTAGGATCAATTCCGTAAATATTTTCAAAAATTTGTAGTAGTAAAGCCGCAAACCGGAACATTTAGTAGAAACTAGGTAGTCAAGAAGTTTCGGCTTGCAAAAACTTGTAGAATAGGTAAGAAACGGACTTTGGCCGGAATCCGGAAACCGGAATGGGATCCGGATTCAGGCAACCTACGAACTAGGGGTCCGGCCTATGAAAACTAGGGATCCGTTTGCAATGGCGGCGCATTAAGTGGCCGAACCAACGGATGTCGGTCACTGGCCAAGTACTTAAGCGCATGGGTCTTTCGTTTTTCTCCCTCTTTCTTCCGCTCGAGGAGGTGTGTGCTTGCAGGTTTTGGAGCGCATTTTTAGAAGAGTGAAAGAGTGGTGAGTTAGACTGGATAGGGAGAGAAGGAAAGGAGGTTGCCGATTGCACTAGATTGTAGGTCAAGAAGATGGCGAAAACATTGGCGCAGGGGCAGAAGACTATTCCCTCTGTCAAGCTCCTGTACCCAGTCATTCCGTTGGACTCCGCTAAGCACTTAGAGTTAGAGGAAGATCTCTTCAAATTAGGGTGTATCGGGTTCATCCGGCACCCCTGGACAATTAGAAGTGAAGATTTTCTTTATGAGCTGGTTATGGGGACACCAAACCAGTTCGAGCCATCGCCAAGGGGTCCTAAGGGCCTCTTGGACGGAAGGGATGTGGGCGGAAACTTACAGACTGAAGCAGTTCGGATTCGGAAATGCGACCCGGACGGACAAGTTTTATGGAAACAAGTTCAAGAAATCGCTGCACCACAAGGAGGGTTTCACCATTAGTGACTGTATCGATGAGAGCCATAGGCGATTATTAGATTTCCTGATCTCCATCGTATATCCAAAAAAGCCAATGAGGATTACAGTTACGGTGGCGAATATGATTTTTGGAGCAATCGAGGGCCGGGTCGTGAACTGGGCGACCATAATCCACCAGAAGGTCAAAAAGATGGCGGTGGCTATTGACAAGGCCAAGCAGAGTTTGCTCAGCACTTACTTATTCCACATGTATCATCATTTTGATTTCATGACCCCGCAGGAACAAGCTGCCTATGAGACCGGAATGCAGATCCTGAAGTACGGATTCACGGAAGAGTTGAAGCCGACGGGAGAAGCTACACTAGAAGGAGAAGAAGAGGAGGATCCAGAACCGAAGCCGCTAGAGAAGAAAAAGCGACAGAAGACCACCAATTCGGACGCACGAAGAACGAGTTTGGACATGCCGGAACCGAATCTGTACCTGACCCAGCCATCACCGGAATCTTGCGATGTATCCGACTTCTATGAAGCCGGAACCCAATGGATGGTGCAGTGCTAGAAGATGCACACCGAGATGGCAAAAGTGATTATGGGCGTCGCCAGGGAGTTGAATGTTGAGACGGATCAAATCTTCAACAAACTCCGGAAGAGACCAGATCCGGCCCTACTCCAAGAGAAGGACAAGCAGATGGAGCTGCTTAAGGTGGAACAGGATCACTACAAGAACAAGTTCTACTGGACGGAGGGGCAGTCGCTCTCAGCCCGAAAGAAGGAGACGGATGCCCTGAAGTTAGTCAAGGATTTGAGGGTGTTGGTAGAAGAACCGGAACATTAGATCATCCGGTCCGTGCTTTACACAAAGGAACTCGAGAACGACGGCATTGTTATCGGATCCAGAGTGCTGCAAGTCTTGGTCGATTACAAGGCCAAGATGAAGATCATTTTGGACGAGATGCGGCAGCTGCTGGGTCATCTGGATGTGGCCAAGGACAACTTTGGGCTACTTCCGGATATCTTCATGGAGTCCCCGGGCAAACACGGAGCCGGAACTTCCGGGACACAAGAGGATCCAGGCTGAAGTCCCTGTTTAAGATACCTAAGGTGCCTTCCTCGAGTCATTTCCCAAAGTGGGGCACGGTAAATACTTTTGCCCCTTCCTCACAGTGTCCGAGGGAACCGAAAAGGCTGGGCAGAGGTTGTCGATCCAGAGAGATTTGTTAGAAGGTTTGGGGACGATAAATCCGGCAAGAGAACATCCGAAGGGATTCCCTCATATGTCGCAACAGTCACCAGTACGGGGTACATAATTGATTGACTTAGGAGATCCGGCTCCAGAGGCAAGACCAGAACCCAGGCCAGAAACCCGGCTGAACAAGAGGACGAAAATAGTGGAGGCCGAGATCACGGATCTGGATGAAGAACTCGAGATGGTGGAACCTGAGAGGCAACTGAAACTCCGGAAGTCTGAGAAGTAGAAACCGGAAGGCAAGAAGCCGGTGAAGCAACAGATTGAAGACTCCAAGTCTAGTGAGTTTGAGTCAGGCTCAAAATTTTAGGAAGATAAGGAGGAGGAGGAGACGTCTCCTGCAACCCGTCAGAATCCGCCTTGAGCCGCCAAAATGACGCTAGCAAAGAGTTCCAGTAAGCTGACAGCCAAACAAGGAGCCGGGAGTTCAAAGAAATCTCGGGTAGCTAAATAGTTAGAAGGGGACTACTTGTAGAAGGTGGATTAGAATTTAGATAGTTTTGTCCCGGAACTGGATTCCAAGCGTGGGCCCGATTTCTGGAAACTTAGGGATAAGGACTTCTCGATTTATTTGGGATTTCCTTGGTGTGTGTGAGGTTGCCCCGGTTTGTGGAGAGCCCTTTTTCGCTTTTAGGGTGTTGACTTTGGTTTTGTTTTGGGTTTTTAAGGGCGGGCAAGTTAGTAGCCCCTCATTCCCTCCTAGTTGATATTCAATTGTATTTCATTCCCTTTTCAAAATCTGAGCCCTCGGGTATGCATTTTGGCTTTATCAGTGTATCTAGATTTTTTTTGATCTGTAATCTGGGTGTTGGAAGGAAAGGACGGGTGAGGAGGAATCTGGATTTAGGAAAATACAGTCTGAATCGAGAGTGTACTATTGTAATGTTGTTGGATTGTTGACTTAGGAGCTGCGCACTGTGTCTTTAAATTACCAGAAGGTTAGTTTAAAGACACATCCGGATTATAGAGTAGCGGGGAAGCAAGTTCGGTTGTCAAGCCGTGCGAAGGTAAGCGCCCGCCCAAGGAAGCCCCCACCTGTCCGGAAGATCTGCCAATCTCAAAATTCATCTAACATCTAGAAAGATTACACCCCTGCATCTATTCCGGGCTTTGAGATCTGTCGTTGTAGTAAGGGAGAGTGAAGTATTCTTGAGTGACCTGCTGTCTGGAATCACCATCCGGAAGTTGTGAAGATCCGGATCTTTTCGTCTTGCTGCAACCTCTTGAATACTTGGGTGTTGTTATTTGTGTTTGTTAGAATTGTAGGAGAACAAGAGTGGTGAAGTCCCTACCCCCTCAAAAGATCAACTAGTGGACCCTCTGAAGGTAAAACAGAGGTATTGAAAACCGGATTGGAAGAAGATATGTAAACCGGATTCCGGATAGTTTATGGTCCGGATTGTGAAAGGATCTGGAAAATGTTGAGTAGGTGAGAAGAAAGAAAGAAAGAAAAGCCGGATAGCTAGAATATGCTACATATAATCCGGAAATTCCCTGGGACGATATTTCGTGTTATCTTGGCACATTTTTGTGTTAAGGATACTTACGCCTAGATTGCGCGTACAACAATTGTCCTCTGACTCCCCTCCAGTCTCGCATTCCTCTTTGTCATCCAAAAGCTCCACCCGAGCTGACTTAGCCTTGGTCTGTGGAGAAGCCTGCTCCATGTGCACAAAGCCAACCAAATGGGTCCGGGCTGGATTCACAACAACATCCAAACGCTCACCTATGTGACGGCGGACTACCAACTTTGGTGTCGTGAAGAGTGCGGTTCTAGTAAGCCGGGCTGGCATGGTGGAAGGGTAGATGGTGACCTCAGTTCCCGGATTGGAAACTCCCGCCTTTTCTGGAGTCAATGCCTGGGCCTGCAGAATTGGTGCTTCCGTCCTCACTGGAACAGATGGTTTGGCTCCCTCCTTTTCTATCAACGGGGATATACTTGATACGTCTATTATCATTTCCACACCCCTAACAGAAGTCTAATCCGCCCTTGCCGTCTTGGCTAGAGTCTCCATGAAGTTGGCAACTTCCGGCTCATTCAGAAAAATCGGAAGGTTTAAGGCCTTATCCGGATCAAGATACCCCAGTAGTTGGTGCATCTTCTCTAACACCTTCTCTATTTGCGCTTGGTAGTCAATGACTACCTTCAATACATTTAATTTGAAAGGATTACCTTCATCCAACAATTTCCTGGTGAAGAGGTTAGCTCTCACCACTGCTTCCGCCGGCTGTACTATCAGAGCTATCAAATTCAAAACAAGCTGGTAGGCTTCAGTCTCCCTCGTTCTTGTTGCGTCAAGCTCCCCTAACAATCCAGACACTTGTTCCTGGAGGCCGGTCCGATCCTTTTCCAAATTCCGGATTTTTTCCTCCTTCTTCCGCAGCACCTTTGGATGTGCCCTCTGCCGGATCGCGTCTTCTATTTGCTCCGGTCTATCTATTCCCAATAGTGACAGGGTGTTGGTTGTCGCAGCACAGGGCAAGCAAATTCCCAGTTATACTACCAAAAACCACTTTAAAGTATAACAAAGTGACTCTAAAGATCGAACCCGCGAGATTCTGTGAAGTATCTAGCCTTATTTGGTCTCTAAGCTTAATTAGTGCCTATATTTCCTCTTCAAAATCCTAACACCACAATCAAAAACACAACAACACCAAAAACTACAATCAGACCTTCTTTTCCTTTCCCGATCCAATCAATTTTTTGATCCAATCTTATCAACTCACATCCGCTCGTACTCCCATCCGGTTTAGTTTTACCTCTATTTCACCATCAGAGGGTTTGCTCCTTGCTTTTGAAAGTGGCAGGTCCACCGCTCCTTCCATGACTTATAGTGGCTGAAGACCCACTTCTCTATTCTCCCATCTCCTACACTAATCCAGATCCGGTTTGATCCTTCACAATAATCCAGAAAACTCTTCGGATCACCGGTCACACAATGACCTCCCCGTACGATCCTTTCATACTACAACCACCTTAGCGCCACGTTCCTTCTGTACGAAGTTAGGCCATTGCAAGTGAATCCGTCCGTTCCAACATCAACTAAAGTCCTTCTGTTTGCCAACTGAGGCAGCGAGATCTCTCAGGAGATCGGAGACTCAACCGGATTTCCCATCCAAGAGTTCTAGCGCAACTAAGGCATCCCTCTCTATTTGCCTAGCCTAACAACGGCTGTCTCGCCCGGAATCCTAAACCTTAGAGATGTTGAGGACCTGAAATCCACTCCCAACTCTTTTACAACCCGCTCACTTGCACATAAGATCAAAACAAGAACACCAAACGGAGAAATTTACATCCGCACCAGCATGTGCCTTCCTAACTCCTCACCACACAACCCTGCCACACACGGGAGAGACACGCAACAACAGGCCAAGAGAAGACATACACAAAATTTGGGCAAAAAGACTTGCAGCTCCCAAGTAGGGGCTGACTTATATACAACTTGATTGCAAGGCAAAAAGGCCCCCGGAAATCCGCGTTGGACATCCGAGTCCGATCCTAACCGGCCAAATCGAGTCAACATCCGATCCGGTCCTAACTATCTTACAAACATTACATTCCTATCTACCTACCTACTCTCCAATTTCCCCACCCACCGTAGGACTCTTGGGTTCTGTGGGCAGTTGATTGAAAACTTCAGTCAGGTTCTTGGTCCGCTCCCCGGCAGCAGGATCCGAATGATCTGATCCTGGCGATGAATCCAGATGAATTGGTTGCCCAGGCCCAGATCTTTGGTGACTCTTTCTTGACTCAGACGTCTGATCCTTGGGCTCCTTCGGATTCCATCCTCCGGCTGCAAACAAATCCGGCAACGAGAGGTCCGAAAGTTGGATCTCCTAGGAGTACATGGACCCGTTTAGCTTCCGGCTGCTGACGTCCATCCGGTTGGCCGCCTCCCTTGCCGCCACCAATGACGCTTCCATCCGATCGGTGAAGTCAGTCAGGATCCGAACTATTCGGAAACCAGATACCTTCTTCTCCTCATGCACCCCTTTGTCAAATAATTCCGCCTTGACCGCGGCGGATCCGGACTCTCCGAGAGTGTCCTTCACAGACTCGGCCACCTTCCGGGTTGCTTCCGCCATTTCCCGGACTGCGGCTTTGTCCTCTTTTAGGGCTACCATCTCGGCCTTCAAAATGTCAACTTCCTCCGGAAACCGGCAGATCTCTGCCTCCTGCTTCCGGTGCTCATCTGGATTTGCCAAATATTGGGCCACCTTACCCGGTAAATTATTATTCGCCGGTGCACCCACCAGCTCTCCGACACTAGCGAGGATCCTCCTCTTGACCTCCCAGTCCGCTCATATCCCGCACAGAATGACCGTCAGCTAATTTAACAGGTCGTTCGGGTCTTCGAAATCCAGCATCTCTACATCCGGTCCTTGTTTTGGAGTCGACCAGTTGGTAGGAGGGGTTCCTCTCTTGCAAGGAGGCATCGTCTTCATCTGCTTCCTCGTCCAGAGGTGCTCCTCCTTGTCTTCTTCTTCTGTCTCGGGTTCAGATCCAATTTGTTCTTCCGGCTCATCATCCGAACCCAACTCTCCGTACTTTAGGATAGACTCCTAAAGGTTCCACATTTTCTCCTCCGTATCCGTGTGGAGTTGGTTGTGATGGTAGAGGTAGAAGAGATAGGGACTCAAAGGAGTGGCCCTACTCTTTCCAATCCTTGTCACAAGTTGGGACACCAGATTGGAAAAGATACGGGCCCAATTCACCTTCCGTTCCCCGCTCAGGGAACCAAAAATCGTGTTGCCGATGGTCATTGTCACCCTCGTCGGCTTCTCCGGGTGGACGATCGGAACCAGGAACTCGAGAAGATGGCGGTGCCGGTTGCTCTTGCAATCCACGACCGCATATCCGTCCTTGCTACTTGGCTCTCCATGAAACTTGTCATGGATGAACTTGGCTTTCCGTACAGCCATGCCGGAACCTCCCATCCGGAAGTTGTAAACTTCCCTCCACCTTTCTTCTTCCCATTTGGTCGGGCCGCCTCAAAGTGTCTTGTGGAACTCATTCGACACCTTGCACTTTAGCTCTCTCACCATTTGCTCCTCCCTAAATCCCCAGGGTTTATCCATTAACACCAGACAGCCCATCGCGTTGAGATTGTCCATGAGCTCGGTCCTCACCGGTTCCGCGGTAGGAATGACCGAAATTACTTTCCGGAGCTTGAAGTCGGAGGAGGAATTGGGCGCTCTCGGTCTGCAATTACGTAGCTAAGGTATGGACACGGATTGCTACTAGACCCTTATCGGTTGCTACCTCACTCTCTCCTAGCCGCATGTCTCGTTCTTCACTTCCTCTCGACCGATCTTAACCGGAAAACAACACAAAACCTGCAGCCCACACAATCTCTATCTCTCCTACACACTCTGATGTACCCGGCTTGAAGTTCACACACATACAACGGCTCTGGCGCAGACGGAGGCGTAAAAGCGCTCAAGGTCAGCTTCAGAACTCGAGGGAAGTAAAAGGAGTGAAAATGAGGACGACCAGGCTTTATATAGTCCCGGGACCCCTGGCAGGTCATCATGACCTTTTCCGGTCCTGTCCATATCAATCCGGTTCAACCCTAATCCGATCCGAGATGAGATCCAGATGTGATTCCACTCCTGAATACTAACATTCTGACTGGATCAGATCTAGTTTTTCTCCTTACTAGATTAGCATTGTCTATCTTCAGTCTTCTTTTGCCCCTCTAACAGGATCTGGATCCTAATTACCCATTTCCGTTCCAATATTTAGGTAAGCAAAGGAAAACTAAAAATTCTGGTTGTGACATTGGTGATGTAGTCCGACATCTCATTGGGGACCTGTCGACACTGGTTGACCCAATGGAGTCCTCTTCTCCAGAATTCCTTCTTATCCTCAGTTTCCGGAGGATTGTATTGCCCATGTTCTTCTTCGTCCGAATTAACCTATTTGCCTCGCGTAGCCAGGTCCGTCGACTTCCGTCTCTTGGTTCGCTTCTGCAGAATCGGTTGCAGCAATTCTTCTTCTTCGGATTCAATATGTGTCTACTGATCTGGCTAGACTTCCACCACAAAACCATACTTCAAACACTCCTCCCCATAAGAATACTCTTGCATTTTTGGAGCGCTCAAAACTTCCTTCTGGTGGTACAAATGGAATAGGTACGGGCAGAGCGGACTAGACTTACCCGCTCTAGCATACATCACTAGTTTAGAAACTACATCCGAGATGAATTTTTCCCATCATGGCTCTACCTTCCATTGCCCTGAAAATAGTGTTAGCCACCGTAATTGTAATCCAGGTCGGCTTCTCCGAATATATGATTGGAATTAGGAACTCCAGCATCTACCTATGATTATTGTCTATACAATCATTAATGTTGTGCCCTTCTATGGAGTGCGCCGGACATTGGAACTTAGCTTGGACAAGCTTCTCATTCTAGGAGGCTAACCCTAATCCGGAATGAGTAAACCTCTGCCCACATATTGTCCATCCAGGATCCGGGTCGTCCCCTGACAGTCGATTGGTATTGATTCAAAGCTCCAACTACAAGCTCCATAATCATCTCGTCACTCTTTAAGCTCCAAGGGCGCTTCAACAACTCGGCGCACCCTATTGTCTCCAAATCTACCGCTAGTTGCTTCAATAAGTCCGGCTCGGCAGGGATGACCGGACAGAGCATCTGGGCTGGTCTCGCCATGGCTCACCAACCAACTACTTCGGTGCAATCAGCACCGACCTCACTAATCTCTCCCTAACACAGTCCTAACTCACCACTCTTTCACTCACTAAGCACGCACAAGAAGATGGCAAAAAGAGAGATAAGAATGAGGGCCAAGACTCCTTAAGTACCCGTTGCTCAGCCGACAATTCTCAAGGGAAACGGCCGTGAGACCGTTTCCGTAACGGTGCCCTAGATTACCTATGTCGAAAGTCTAGCTCGTAGGCTTCCTGGATTCAGACTTTCATCTTCCGGAATCCGTCTTTTATTGGATAAGTTTACCCAGTTTTAACAATATTATTAATCCGAATACCAACAAATCCTAATGTATTTGAAGTTGACCCGGATTCCAGTTTACTAACAACAAAATTCAAAAATTTTGGACTACTCTACCATAATTTCATTTTGTTTCCTAATTTTGGAGTTTACGTATTCCCACATTCATATCAAAGCTTCTCTTTTTAACCATCTTGCTAACTTCAACATACTTAGAAGATTGCAACCATGAATGTTCTTAGCTCTAACACTTTTTGTTCTTTGCATCGATTGCCATTGGTTTGAGTTGGAAATTCTGAGCCATCCAAATTGTTTAATTGCAAGGAATTGTTAGAAAATGCATTCTTTACAATGTATAGGCCATTCTACAAAGCATCAGATTTCCCTGGGAATTCCGTTTTTCTAGCATCTTGAACCTTAACCCACATGCCAGGTTGAAGAGTATAGACCTTATTTTGTTTATCAAATGCTACCTTTCTTTGACATTGGATGGTCTCTACATGTTGAGATGCCAATCTTCGAGATTCATTCAATGCTTCTAGTTGCTCGAGCCAATCTTGTAGTGAGTCAATATTGTCCAATCGTTCATCATTGGCAATGCGCAAAGATTGCACCTCAAATTCAATTGGCAATATGGCTTCAATTCCAAACATCAAAGTGAAGGGTGTTGTTTGTGTTGTTACCTTATAGGTCATGAAGTATGCTCATAATGCTGGAATCAACTTGATATCCCAATCTTGTTTGTTGTCAGAGGCGATTTTTTAGAGTATGCAAACCAAGGTTTGACTAACCCTTTCTGTATGTCCATTAGTTTGAGGATAGTAAGGTGTGGTCTTGCAATGAGTGATGCAAAACATCTCGATCTTGAGTTTTATAGTTTCATTGAAGAAGTGGGTACCTCGATCACTAACTTTTTGGACAACCAAAGCGTGAGATGATATTTTCATAGAGAAAAAGGGCAGTTTGCTTTCCATCCGCTTTCTTTACTACCTTGGCCTCTGCCCATTTGGTCAAGTATTCAATGGCTATAATGATATATTGATTTCTTTGCGATGAAATTGGAACAAAGGGACCAATATAATCAGTGCTCCTTTTTCTCAAAGGAGATATGGGCAGAGATGGATGTAGTAGATGGTCAAGACACGCATCATTGCATGCGTATCTCTGACAAGCATCGCAACCTTTTTTGTGGGGGCCTCTGCATCTGCAAATAAGGTTGGCCAAAAGTAACCTGCTCAAAGTATATTCTGAGCAGTTAACCAGCCAAAGAAATAGCCACCACATACACTATCATGACATGCTTTAAGAATAGATGTCACTTCATAATAAGAAACACAACGTCAAAGGATCCCATCAATGCCATGCCAATATAGTCTACCATCTACTATGGCAAAATGAGTGCTATTAACATGAATCTTTCGACATTCATTCTTGTCTAAGCCTTCAAGGTATTGTTGAAAGTTTAGAAACTGTGTTAGATGTTCATACTAGATTGGCATAGCTCTTACCATAAAGGCAATCATCGGGATATTCATCATTGATGTCTTCAGTTCCAAGCTCCATGGATAATCGAGATAAGTGATCATCTCTCAAATGTTTTTTGCCGGGCTTATACTCCACCATATGATCAAATTCTATAAGCAATAAAATCCATCGAGCTAACCTACCACTGAGCTCTGATTTATTGGCCAGATACTTGATGGCCATATGATCTACAAAGAACACTATTTGGTTTATGAGGAGATAATGTTGGTACTCTTTTACTGAAAATTTCATAGCAAGACATTTTTTCTCAGTGGTATTATAATTGTACTTTGCTTGTGTTAATTGGCAACTAGCATAAGCAATTGGATGTTCCCGACCAATGTCTTCTGCAACTTGGCACAATGCAGTGCCTACTGCTACTGCAGAAGCGTCACAGTATATGTGAAATGGACGGTTCCAATCAGGAGCTTTTAAAATTGGTGCAGTTGAAAGTCTTTTTTTAAGCTCATCATAGTGTTGCTGGCATTTATGAGTCCAATCAAATCTAATGGATTTCTTAATCAAATTTATTAGAGGCAATGCTTGAGTAGCATAATCCTATATAACATTGTGGTAGTATCCCGTATGTCCTAGGACTTGTTGTACACCTTTGACATTTGTTGGCGGAAGAAGGTAACTCCTACCTTTTTAGGGTTGGCCATTTTTCCTTCCTTGGACACTACATATCCCAATAAGACCTTTTGCTTTTCTTCTAAGAAGAGCTTAGAAGGGTTCAAAACAATGCCTGTATTCCTGCATTGGACAAGGCATTCTTGTACCCACAATAGATGGTCCTTGCTAGTAGACTGGAATCATCGATGTATACTATCATTGATTTATGAAGTAGGATTCTGAGAATGCAAATGACATTAAAATCTGGAATGCTGATGGGGCATTACAGAGACCAAAAGGCATCACAACATAGATAAATGTGCCCCATGGGGTAATGAAGGCTGTTTTTAACCAATCTTCAGGTGGTATCAAGATCTGATTATAGCCGGCATATCCATCCATGAAGGTGAATAATTCATTGCCAACTACTTCATCTACAATAGTATTGATGAAGGGAAGAGGAAAATGATCTATTTGCTTATGTTTGTTTAGTTTGCAATAATCTACACATACTCAAAGTTCACTATTTTTCATTTTTACTAAGACCATGGGTTAAACCCATTCCGTCATCTCTACAAGTTTAATGAACCTAGCGTGCAATAATCGTTCAATTTTTGCTTTGGCTATAAGTTGTAAAGATGGATTCATTTGCCATTGTCTCTGTCTAACAGGTACAACATCTAGAAGTACAGATATTGTATGTTGTATAATGTGTGCGGGGACTCCTCGTAGGTCAAGATAAGACCATGCAAATACATCTCTGTATTCCATGATTAAAGACCTATAGCTGTCAAATTCATCTCCCTCTAGATGTGAGCCTACTTTGATCATTTTAGGTTCTTCTCCTAGAAAAGAGACATCTATCTCTTTCCAGTGAGAATCTTGTACATGAAATGGATTGCTTAGTCCATGGTACCAATCATTAGGGAATGGAAGATACGTGGTTACATCAAACCCTATTTGCAAGCCTTTTGAGGTTTTGCGGACATATAGAGGTTGTAAGAGAGTCCCTTTAGATATGAGAGATTCCCAATCTGTGTTTTGAGTACCATCAATTTCTAATAGATACATATCCATAATAGAAGATCATCTAGCACTGGTACCAAGCTTGATTCATTTTTGTCTTGGATTATCTCTATGTCCTCACATTCATTTGACTATTGATTAGTGCCAATGCTTCCACTTGGAGATAAAAGTGATGGATTCAGACCAACAATTCTTGTATTGTTTGATTCTGATTGAGCAATAAGGAGGGAGTTTAGAGGAGGGCTTAGCTATTGTATGCTGTAAGAGCTTGGAATTTCCTCCAAGGTGTTGACTTCCTAAAAGATCTCTTCTTTTGTATCCTCTAGTTCCTCAAATGATTCCACTTGAAGACTTTGTTGGTATAATTTAGGTGAGTTGTGAATTTCGTATGGAATGACATTGTATACTGTTCTTTCAATTTCTTGCTCAATGTCTTAGGCAACTTCAATTTTTGTAATTTGTAAGACAGAGCTTTCTTCTTGGGATTCTTCTTGGTCACTTGGTCCATCACCATAATCTCCATGAATCCCTGTAATCCAACCAATTGGAGGCCTAGTTCCCAGAGGAAAATTCCTGATGGCAATAGGGCCATCGGACATCCTCTTTGAGGCTGTCAATTGATATGGACTATGATTTCCTCTTTCTTTGTGACGTCGGACAACTCATCTCTCTTTTGATTTCTTGTGAACTAGAGATGGTAATCAACTTGAGATTTTTAGCTTTTTTGATTGTTTTAGCTTGCTAAGAAATATCCGAGACTGCTTGCTAGTTTCACAAGGTTGTCTAAAATAAGGTTTGGTACAAAAAACACATGGTTCATTTGTTTCTTGAGGCTTGGCCAATGTAGTTGGATGGTTGAAGCTTAATTGACTCCTTGGATGAAGTAATGCCAAATGGTTCCATTGTTGAGCAGGCCTCCTACATAGCGAGTGCATACCATTTAAAAACGCCGGATATAGGATGTGAGATCTTTGGTAGATCCCCTTTGAATGTTGGTCAGTGCAATCAAGGCTTGTTGTTGTCCTGTTGCTGGTCAAAAATAGCATAAGAAAGTTGCTTGCAATTGTAACCATGTAATAAAAGTCCCTGCATCATGTGAATGATACCATGAATAAGCGATTCCTGTCAAAGTGTTTGGAAACCAAATCAAGTAATAGCCGTGGTCAGTGATCAAGCTAGAAATGAGAATTTCTTCAAACTATTCTACATGAGCTGCAGGATCATCATCTTGAGATCCAAAGAATCAGGGAAGGTTATGGGGAATTGGTATTTCCCTCAAGTCTTGAGGTACCCGGATTGATAATCCTCTAGGTAACATCATAGGATCAATTTCAGGTCCAAAATTCGCCACAGATGGTATCTCATCAAGTATAGGAGGTCTTGCTAGCTTTGGTGGAGCCTCACGCCCCTGATCCATTTCTTCTTCGAAAGGTTCCAAAAAATCGGTCCTTTCTATAAAAGGTGTAGGGAAACCAGTCCTTTCTTCAAAAGTTGTAACCGGTGGATTTGGTCGAGTAGAAACACCTCCACCTATCTTAGGTCTCAATATTCTATCTGACTTAGGTGTATTATTAGATTTTGGTGGCATTTAAATTTAGTATTAGTAGGTGAGTCCCAATTCACACCAAATAAATCCAATCAGATATAAAAATATATATACAAGTAGAAAAAAGCCACATTGGACGCTCGATGTGACAATAACTACTGAACTGGGTGCTCTAAGCTGATGCTATTATCTCATCACCACAAATCAGAGTACTCATGATCTCTACTAATGTCGGTTGATATTTGAAGAAGTATAGCGCTTGCAACTCTTTGATTTGTTTGATGGACAAAAGATGACATTTTCACGTATTGGCATTTGTGAAAAAAGTCGCATTTAGGATTTGATTTTCCCGAGACCTCTTACCACAACTTGGATATGAATAGTACAATGGATAGAAACAAGATTGATGCAGATTCTTGCGTCCTGAAGCAATATAAAGCGAGACTCTATAGTCTTCAACGTTTTGGCAGGGTTCGCAAGCTGAAGCGTGTTTGATGATGTACTTGAGCTATTGTTCTGTGTCAAGGTAGATGGCACAAGACAAGTTGAAATGCCCTAACAACACTAGACAGTTAAGTGGCTAATGCCTTTATGCCACACCCAAAATTGCTCTGGTTTGATGTAGGGATTGCCACAACTCTTTTCATCTATGCGGAAATGGTTGATGCGGTAAAGAGCAACATATCGGATGTTGAAGAAGGGCCACTTGGTAAGAATCTCGTTTCTACCGTCAATTTAATGTTGGGCCTCGAAGCACTCCTTCACATATATATTTTCAAACCTCTAATAAGCTAATACGACTTTCTACTAGAAAATCATATATGGGTAAAACACTTCTTTGGGCACACCAAATTCATCACCCTCACAAGCACATGCTATTAGGCCAATGTGTTTATTTGGCTCTAGTAAGAATTGTCTAACCAAGTGTGCCCAAAGTTCAAATGACAAATTTAACTCTTGTGGACCAGATATAAGTTCTTCTAATGGAAAAAGATAGTTGGGTGCCTAGGCGTGGTCCATTGTACCTTCCAAGCAATGGATCTTTTTAGTGTACCTAAGATACTTCAATTTGAAAGAAATCACCTAGATATACAACTTAACTGCAATAATTGAGGTTGTTGGTCAAATGAAACAAGCCATTGTGTTTTTTTGGTAAAAGATAGATTAGTCTAACTTTAATAACACAAAGTTATAGAGAAATTTATGCCCTTTCCAAAACTATAAGATTCATCCCCATCCGATATTCCTAGCCAAAATTACGGACAGATGAAGTTTTAGCCTTTAAAAATAAAACTTCATCCACTCTTTTCTATCAGTTTATCGTTTGAAATCCACTTTTGTTTTCACTTTTGACTTTTAGAGTGTTAAACCTATCTAAATCTCCTCTTTTATTCCTTATGGATGAAAACTTCTAAATTTCATCCATTCTTAGTTCTAAACTTCATTCTCTTCTAACTTTTTTGTTTTAACTCCAAATTGGGCCTACTTTAGGTTTTCGAAAAGCTCTAGATTGCTTCTATAGGTTTTTAAACTTAAATCTAACCTGACTCTATTTTTGAGTAATTTAATTTGATTCTTGGCTTTGGTTCTACTTAACACTTATTAACTAAAGATTTTTTGAAAAGGAAAAGAAGAGTGTAGTGTCATACCTTTCTATTAATTTCCTCCTCATAGAATTGATCCGCCATTCCTTGGTCTCCTTCTTGAGCCATTTATTTTTATTAAGATTTTTTTGATGTTTTGTTGTTTTACAAATTTTTGGCATAGCCAAAGTATTACTTCTATCTTTCTAAACTTCTTTTGCTTTCCCTTCCAATACTATCCTATCCTATTTTGAATTTTCTAATCGTTGGCTCTGCATTCTCTAGAATTTTTCTAACCACTATTTTATATTTTTTGTTGACTATTTTGCGACCGACCCTTTTTGTTAATGCCTTTGGATATTTTTCAATGAGTTTCTTGTATGCCTACCTAATCCTCCCCTTCTACTAATCTCTCTTGTTTCTAAATTCACTCTTCATTCTTCTTCTTCTCCTCAAGAGATTTGAGAGTTTTTAGAGAATTTTGTATGTGGTTTTTGCAAGTCCTCTGTTCTAAACTACAAACTATATGACTCTAATCTCTACTTCTCTCTTGCTAAATGTCTCCTTAATTCACTACTCCCTCTCAACTTCTACTTTTGCAAAAGGAAAGAAACAAAAAAAAACTATTTGTTGTGATGTTTTTTCTCCAGAAAGTGACTCCCTGGTGCTTTTGGAACTCCCCAGGAAGTCTCCCTGTTGCCTTTGGGGATCCCCAAGGCCGGCAAGGAGTCCCCCAAGGTCGACGGGGAGCCTTGCTGCAAGGAGGCCCACAGCCTGCGGCGGCAGGGAGAGCCCCCAGTTGGAAGGCCCCAATTGGCAGGGAGCCTCCGGTCGGCTGGGAGGCCCCAACTGCAAAGAGCCTCCGCCTTTGCCCCTTCTTTGACCAGTTGTCAACTCTTGCAAGGAGCCTAGCCACTGGAAAGATGAAACTCCCGGTTGGCGAGAGGCTGGGGAGGCCT
The DNA here is from genome assembly GCA_963969595.1 of Neckera pumila. Taxonomy (NCBI): domain Eukaryota; kingdom Viridiplantae; phylum Streptophyta; class Bryopsida; order Hypnales; family Neckeraceae; genus Neckera; species Neckera pumila. Next base: position 9,177,802 of record OZ018418.1, read on the forward strand.
AGCCGGGAAGCCCCAAGGAGATGAAGCCCTTGGAGGCTGGCCGCCTATCTGCCTGTTCTTTGCTCCAAGGAGCCTGGGGATCCAAGGGATTTGGCTGCCCCTGGGTCGTCTTGCCCAACCCCTTTCCTCCGCTCTTGGAGAATTTATTGCCTCGGGAACTTTCTTGAACCTAACCCTAAAGAATTGGTTGCTCCGGGGTACAGAAAACAACAATTTAAAAGGAAGAAAAGGGAAGATTAGTCCATGGGAGATTAAACTAACTTTGGCAAATGGTTCCAACAATTGGTGCGCTAACTTCAAATATTTTTTTCCACGAGTGTGGTCTTGTTGTATTTTGTTTTTTTACAAAAGAAATACTATGGATCAAGGCTTTGCCATGAGTTTCTAGAATTCTATGGTTTCTGTCAAAGTGCACAAAGCCAAAGCTTTGCCGTGGTTTAAAAAACACAATAAATTTCTATCCAAATCCTTCCCACAAAGTCAAAGCTTTGTTGTGGGAATCAAACGCAAGGTCAAAAAACACACAAAATGATTGAACAAGCTAGTCAACGAGCTAGATTCCTATGTTTAAAACATATATTAGTGCAGTTTAGTATACAACATGTTAGAATAACACTTCACAATCACAAGTTAGTATGCCAATCTCAACAATTCTAAGAAGAATTTACACTAGAGGCCTCCAAAGCGGATCGCCAAGGTACGATGGGGGTATTTTCTAGGATTAGTATCAAACATAAAGATGCAAATTCACAAAAGATAATCAAAGTTAATGCACAAAGATACAAAACAAGTTAGTAAGAGTTGAAGGGACCCTCGAATCCTTCAAAACTCTTGCAAAGACACAATTTAGAGCTTGAAATGCTCCAACAACACAGGTTTTACAACTTTGGTCTCAAAATGACCAAAAAAGTTCAACAAAATGAACCAACGTGTTACAAAGCCAAAAAATGGCTAGAAGGGGTGAATTGAGAGGAGAACAGGTGCCCCTTATGTACTCTTCCAAGGGCACCCACCTCCTTTCATTTTTTTGTGGTAAACTTATTCTTTGAGATTTTCATCTCAAATTACCAATTTTGACTTTCTACGTTGAACCAATTTCTAACTTTTGGAGATGAACTCCAAATCACAAACGGATTGCGCTATTGGCTATTGAAGGCCATTTTTAGTCGTGCGCTGCTGGGAAGCAAGCGGCAAGCCGTGAGCGTGAAATAGTGAGCGCTGAGTGTAGATTATGAAGGAAGATTAAAAAATAATTATTTTGGAATTTTTTTAGATGAAAGTGAACTAGATTTTGAATGAAAGAGATTGAAGTTCTAGAAATTATTTGGAAAAATTCCCCAAAAATTTAGTGGATGTGGACAAATTTTTATATTAAATGGTAAAAGTGAGGAAAACTTTTGGATGGAAAAAGTGGATGAAAGTAGATGAAATATTGGATGAAAAGTGGATGAAATTCTAGACGACAATAGATGAAATACTTTGTGAAAGAAGAAGAAATATTAGATTAAAGTTTAGAAAATATTGAATTGATTCATAGATAAAATACTACATGAAAGTAGACAAAATATATACTAGATGAAAATATATGATAAAATCTTGGATGAAAAATACATGAAGTACTTCATAAAAGTACAAGAAATAGTAGATGCAAGTACATAAAGTATTGGATGAAAGTATATGATTCAGTACCCCGCTAAGAAGCACTTGCTTCACTTTGTTGAAGCTGAAGCTCGGCGCATGAATGAAAGCTTCTACTGCTGGTTCCAAATTGCTGATCACAGTGAAAATAAAATAAAGATGCTTACAATTTGCCCACGTTCCCCGCTTGCCCAAGCATTTGAGCTTCATCTCCCTGAAATTTGGACAAGTGCAATCCGGAAACGAGGATACGGTGAGCATGTACGTTTCCTGTCAAGGCTCTACCCCGGAAACGAGTGACACTATACAACCAAATCCAGAGTGGGGAACCATTGTCACCCTTTCAATGCGTGCATTTAGAGTTAGTGCCAATGCACAATTGTTCTGATGCTTTATAGTTGGAGCCTTTGGATTGCAACGAACTACCTTCTCGCTCGAGTCATGGGATGCTCATCTGGTGAAGACGGAATAGGATAGGCACGCACAATTTGTATGCCAGCTTCTCCGCCGAACAATCTCCTAGGCGAAATGACTTGACGTTGCGGAAGATGGAAGCTTGCGCCTTCTAATGCCAGAATCTCTACCTACGACAATTTGGTGCCCAATTTCACTAGCCAAATTGCTAGAATAGCAAGTATTGATAACACTCACTTCCTCTGTATGCCTTTCACACATCTTTCAATGTCGTCGTTGCAGAAGAAGAACTGCATACAATCATGTTGATTTCTCTTGTAATTCACCATCATACTTGTATACGTTGGTGCTGCAGTAGCAATGTTATTTTGGACTATTTGAGCTATGCATTTCTTCTTTGTAATAGCTTGCAGTGCAAAGCATGCCTTTGCTGATGTTTTCGGCAAACATGCTATATGCCATTGGCCCTCATCGCATATGGTCTCTTGGATAGCTGACATATGAGTGGAATTTGGAGTAATAGTTTGGCCTCCAGTGTTTTTGTATGACATCGCAATTGGGGGCTCAACATCCACACTGTGAGAAACGTCCTTCAGAATTGGGTTCAATGTAGTTGCACTACTTGTGCCTCTCCAGGATCGCGTCTGGATGCGTGGATGAGAGAAGTTTACTTTGTCCGGCCTGTGCGAGTTATATTTGCACCCAAGTGGCATGTCTGCCTTCCTCTTCTGCAATCCAAGCACTTCTTCACCTTCAAGATGAGGCTCTCTGTTAAAGAATTCTTCCACACTTGGAATTTTTGAGATAGCTTCTGTGAGCGTCCAAGGACTTCCCATCCGTTCTGTTGAACACTGAGCCACGCAAAGCATGAGCTCTTCCTTTCCCGGTCCCTTTCTAGCTTCATTTCCTTGCAGATATTGGTAATATCGCACCATCTGCATGAACACTCTAACAAAATTGTCCACGATGGCAATGTAGAGATCGTTACCCTGACTCGCTAAGATCTTGAAAGAAAATCATCCATATACCACAATTAATATCCGTTGTCCTTGGACCTACACTAAAGTTTGGATTACGATAAAGGAATTTCAATATATAAATCCTATAATATTGTCATGTGGACACGGATCACTTTCAAAAGGATAGATATATGCTTAAAGAGAGAGCTAACAAAGTACCCCTCTCGATACCGAAAGGATCTTTCCAAGTACCAACGCCACGCATCAATTGATCATACCAAGTACTATAAAATTGAACCATTCAGTCAATAATGACAATGTTTCTAGCTATACAAGTAAAACTATACTCCACTTTTCATGCAAAAGACCCATGAAGGAACAAATAGAATGCCTCATTCATACACTATTGCTTACTGCAGAACACAGTTGTCTTCTTAGTGAAAGTAAAAAGTGCAAGAGCCCCAACGTCATTAGACCTCTCTCGGTACTGAGAGGGGTCTCCAGTGTCTTGATGTCATGCAACATTCATAGATCATGTCAATCCAATGCAAGCACACATGATACATATTTTAGTACATCGCCATAGAATATATTCTGCAAAGCATCCTTTGGTATGGAAAGGGATGAAATATGAATAGCTGGAATGGAGAGATTTATTACATCTAACTAGTAATAGAAGACAATCGGATAATGAGGATAGCAAAAATGAAGTTTCGATATAGAATACACAGATTTAGAGAAGTGACAAGGAGGAGGCATGAAGGCTTATAATTTGCATGAATCCACCCCATTGACAACACCAAAAATGCCAAAAAGAAAGTCAAAGCTCCAGGCGATGCAAACCGGATTCTGTGGTGACTCCAAATGATAACCACCATGCTCTAATGGCCAGATAACGAGTCTCGGATTCTGTAGTAGTGGAGGCATTCTTATAGTTCTTATAGAATAGCCGATGCTGATCTTGTAAGTCCGCGCGAATAGACTCCTTTGTATGTTTTCCCATGGATTGTGTCCAATGAAAGAGGCGTGTCCTTTCATGGTTTTCCATTGGTATGTTACTGTCTCTAGATCCGTAGACCTTCCACACAGCATTCCAATTAGCCTGGGCACTATCTGCCATGAATCCCTTGAACTGTAGCTTGTCTACACCGTGTCGTGCAAGTATAGAGTTCAGATTCTTCCAAAAAAGAATTGAGCCTCTCCATCTTTGGATTGCATGTCACAAACAGCGATGGTCATTCTACAACAATATACAAAGTCATACACGTGACACACTATGGTCGTCCACCCTTTGACGCATTTGACATGATCAAACATTATCCAAGCATTCTCTAGGTCATCTCCACTTTGCATCCGTTTGACGAGGTCGACTCCACTTCCAGGTCTTACTTCAGACATCTTAAATACAAACACTTTATCCGTATCTGTTCCTTGACCTGGGAATTTACTTTCCTAAACAAATGCCCACGTGCTTGCTCCTCTCAACTTGGTAATACTGTCTATCACATCAAATCTCCTTAAATGCTTGAATGATGTTACCTTGTTTCGAATACTTGGAGAGTTGAAGTATTTGCATTTGTCCAGCATTGGGAGTAGTTCATTGAAGTCAAGAGTCTTGATCTGCTCTCCATCCAGGCACAGAATAAGCTCGCCCAATAGTTCCTTCGTTGCCTCCATGACAATTGAGGAATTCGTACCATTGGGTGTTCTCTCCATTTGCTTCCAAATTAGAGACCGAGTTTTGTCCTTCATGTTGCGTAGTTCACCATCTTTTACCAGATGATCATAAGTACCCAAATGTGTGAATGCACAAGTCCGCGTCTCCTTCCCAATGACATAGTAGACCTTCACACTACATCTGGCAATACATGAGGGAGGCTTCTTGCATAATTTACAAACTAAAGATGACCCTGGAGGGTGTGTGTCACCCACAGCAAGTGGAGTAGGTGACGGCCCTTCCCATTTCATTTTGTTCAAGCCCTCTGTTCGATTGACACAACTAAAGAACTTACAGGAAGAATTAGTGCAATGAAGATGACCTAGACAGAAAGCTATGCAAAACAACAAGCCCATGGATTTGATATATTTGTGGTCACCATTTTTAACCAGACGTGACAATCACACCGCCTTTCCATACCAACCATATGCTTTGCTTCCTGTTGAGTAGGATAGGACTCAAGGGGCAGCAACTCAAATATCACATCCCCATTAAACTTTGGAGGCAATGCCTCCACTCTCTCAATGGGAATAGTATTGGAATTCAGTTTTGATAACACATTTCTACATCCTTTCAATGTACAAAGTTCCCTCAAACTTTGAGTCACCGATGCACTTGATATTCTGATTGCTGGTATACTCATTTTGACTGACAGGGTCAATATAATTGGAGTTGGCAGTGTTGACTGAGAAGGAGAATCCGCGTTCATGTTGTCTTCAGGTGCATCAACATCGGAATCATCACTTAGAATAGTGACATGATCCGGAAGCGCTTCTATCTTAACACAAGTCAGGGGTGGAGTCCGATACAACAATGACAAGGATCTATGGGGCGTGAAAGCGTCTGTAAAAGCCATACGACTGGGTTGAAGTTCTCCATATGCCCTATACTTTCCAGGCTTCAATACCCAATACCTATCATCACCATCTGAGACAGAAACCTGTCCTACACTATGAGTTATCAACCCAGTCTTGCCATCGTATATGTCTTTGTCAACGTAAACCGACCGTACCATGAAATCAAACCTAACACTCAATCTAGAAGCTGAAACACAAGCCTGTCCATCTAGGCCTCTAGGAAACAAGATTGGTACATCATCTCCAATTACACTTATCACAATCATTTCTGTGAAGTCTACCATGACGGATGAAAGGGATCTCGAAATCAAGAAACAAAATAGTGATACAAAAGTAGGATTGCATGCAAAGATAGAGAATGTATAATAGTGGGGTGCAAACTCAACAGTAACAAGGAAGGGCTAATTCAGATAAGAATGGCAAGTATGCATCATTGTGAATGACACACAACTCTAAATTGGCATTCTGTCAGCAACAATAAAGATGTTTGCATGATGAGATGGAACTATATTAAGTAGAATTCACCCAATTCCATATTGAATTCATGTTGACGCCTGTGAAAATGGTACAAGTGCAGCAGAGTTCCTCACTGACATAATGGAGTTAAGCTCATGCCGTCACTGCCAGTTACAGAATTGGAATATCTAATATGGCAGGTGATCACCTATATTAAATGCGGTATTCCAGATAGTATGTTCAAAATAAGGTAAACAAAATTTGAAATGAATAATAGTTCAGAAGATACATTGGGCACCCATTTTAAATTCAAGAAGTGCTTTCTATTATAGTCCATTTCCTTGACACCTGAATGCAGATGAAATTGGAGAGATTTCTTGAACAATGAGTTGTGTATTGTATTTAACATCATTAAATTTCCAATGTACACAACAATGTCATTTCCCTCAGCATACAAATTTACATACCAACAAGCATAGGGCATTGTTCAATAGCAGTACACTTCAATAAATAAAATGACCTAAACCTAGCGACAGATGAAAAGAAATCCCCTCAATTAAAAAATGCATCCAAAGCAGCCCAGACATATTTCCAAACCAACGCAAGTCATGTTTTCGAAAAATCGCGAACCCGGTTTACGTATGAGCTGGCCAACTAGAATGTTCGAAACACCCAGCCAAGCCTAGTCAACAAAGCAGCCCACCGAGCCAAGGGATTGAACCTAATTTGCCAAAGAGGCGATACCAAACCTAAAATACCGGCTGCCGAATTGACGGACCAGGTCCGTCTTTCGAGTTTGACTGCCGGTGACCTAAGCATTCATTGTGAGTGGGAGTCTTTAGTGTCGGCAAAGGCTCGTCCTGTAGCATCCGTTCAAACAACTGGCAACGTACGTATCTTGCATCCATGAACTCTCTCTTGATTTGTCTTGTCAAATGCAATTGTTGTCTATGACGTATTCCAAGATGTTTCATGTTCTCCTCTATTCTATCAAACTTCTTGAAACGTAGTGCCAGATTCAAAAGTGACATAATCATGAAGATGGATTTGAAGCCAAGGTGAGGACAACCTCCAGCGAGCGGCGGCGATGCTCCAGCCCAACAAGCTCCATCTCAAGCTGAGGAGGTTAGAAGCTACACTGGAGAAGACCCCGTTTCTCCCTAGTTTTTTGTTTTATGAATTTCACGTCACTAATGTGTGTGTTGTCGCAAGACTCTTCCACTGAGTAGAGGGGTCTTGGTACCAAGAGGGGTCTTGGGTAGGGGAAGCTCTTGGCACAGAGGCATTCTCCTTCCATACTAGATTTTGTCGTGCCCAGGGAGGACCCCATCCCTCCCCATTTTTTTGATCATGCCTTCATCAATCTAACCAAGGGGAGGACCTCAACCCTCCCCGATTTTGTTTCTCTATCAGGATTCAACTGACTCTGGGAAGACCCCATCTCTCCCCAGTTCTTTGTTTTATGAATTTCACGTCACTGTTGTGTGTGTTGTCGCAAGACTCTTCCACTGAGTAGAAGGGTCTCGGTACCAAGAGGGGTCTTGGGTAGGAGAAGCTCTTGGCACAGAGGCATTCTCCTTCCATACTGGATCCTATCGTGTCCGGGGAGGACCCCATCCCTCCTCATTTTTTTTATCATGCCTTCATCAATTTGTCCAGGGGGAGGACCCCATCCCTCCTCAATTTTATTTTTCTATCAGAATTCAACCTACAGTGGGGAAGACTCCATCTCTCCCCAGCTCTAAGTTTTATGAATTTCATGTCATCGTGGGTTGCGTTGTTGCAAGACTGCTCCACTAAATAGAAGGGTCTTGGTACCAAGAGGGGTCCAGGGTAGGGGAGGCTCTTGGCACAAAGGGTTCTCCTTTCATACTAGATCCTGTCATGTCCAAGGAGGACCCCATCGTTCCCTAATTTCATTTTTCTATCAAGATTCAACTCACACAGGGAGGACTACATCTCTTCCTAGTTTTGAGTTTTATGAATTCCATGTCATTGTCGTGTGCGTTGTCGCAAGACTGCTCCACTGAGTAGAGGGGTCTTGGTATCAAGAGGGGTCCGAGGTAGGGGAGGCTCTTGGCACAGAGGGTTTCTCCTTTCATACTAGATCTTGTCATGTCCAAGGAGGACCCCATCCTTCCCCAATTTCATTTTTCTATCAAGATTCAACTCACACAGGGAGGTCTACATCTCTTCCTAGTTTTGAGTTTTATGAATTTCATGTCATTGTCGTGTGCGTTGTTGCAAGACTGCTCCACTGAGTAGAGGGGTCTTGGTATCAAGAGGGGTCCGGGGTAGGGGAGGCTCTTGGCGTAGTGGATTTCTCCTTTCATACTGGATTTTGTCATTTCCGGGGAGGACCCCATCCCTCTCCATTCTTTTATCATGCCTTCATCAATCTGTCCAAGGAGAGGACCCCATCCCTCCCCATTTTTATCTTTCATTCAGGATTCAACTTGCTCTGGGAAGGATCCCATCTCTCCCCTGTTCTTATTTTTTTGAATTTCACGTCAGTGTGGTGTGCGTGTTGCATGACTGCTCCACCTACTGGAAGGGTCACGGTACCGAGAGGGATGTGGGTGAGGTCAGGCTCTTGACGTTGTCGATGATGACATCCAATGTTCTTATTTTTCTAGTTCAAGAAGAAAATGTCTCCCCTCGAAGTGACAAAGAGCCTACCAAAGAGGAAGAGGTTCACCGAAATCAACCCGAGCCTGAATCCACCATGTTGGCAGTGGTAAGACTAGAAGATTTTGATCTAAGAGCGGCTAACGGGCACATCAATGGACTAGAATATAGTAATCCGGGTCACTCACAGTGTGCCTTGGTAGGGGAGAATTTTCAAGAGGAATTGAACTCGTCTACTTCTCGTAGTATAGAATATTATACCTGCAATCACAACAATGTCAAAGTCACATCCGTCTTGGCTACTGATGATGACATTTTGATCTACTATTGTGGTCAGTACAGACTTCTTACGAGGAGGTGCAAGACCTCATGTGGTCTTTGAGCAATACCCTTGAAAAATGGATTCCACTACTGTTTTGGATATATATCACTTTTGTTATGGATATATTTAATCTGTAAATGGACCTACGTCCTCTTTACTGCATTTTCTAATCAAGAAGTATTCTTTTGGTGGTTATGAACTCTCATTCTAATAAGTATTTGGACTTGTATATTCTGCAACCGGAGGAAGTTGAACTTGGAAACACATCATCACCTCCTCCAATTTCGGCGGGTCAAGTAACAGAGACCCCCGTTGAGTTCGTTGATGTGCCCGAACATGACGACGAAAACATTCTTGGTGTTGGTAATGACATATTGGAGGATGACATTTGAAAGACTCAAAAGATGGACATTGTGTCCACTATAGCTAGCTTGAAGCTCACGAGCTCCGACCTCTCCCGGATGCGCATTCCTTTATGCTGCATGATTCCCATGTCCATGGTCTGCCCGACACTAAAGTGTGACCTTGTGCAATTGGAGAACCAATTTGCCTGGGGATACAAGGAAGGTCCAAGGGTGTTTTATGTATCCATTGCAGATGAGTCCGGCCAAACTGCTGTCCTTTCAAAGGAAGAGAAGGAGGAATGGGGACCTCTATGGAACCAGGTGAATGAGAAGTTCAATGCCGAGCTTCTCTCTCAGACGGTACTGAAACATTTAGTGGACCACAAGTTCTTTGTCTTCAATGGCAGTCACCGCCATTTCGCCTGGATGAATTGTATCAAGAGGAAGCACTCCGCTGACATTTACTGGCACTATGCTCTAGACTCCATCATCCTCAATACAAGGAGTCGACTTAGCATTGCCATGCAGATTATGCATGACATCAATTTGTAAGAAATTCCCAACCCATACTCCCTTTGAATAATTTGATTCGTTGTTTGAATGAAATTGAAGCAATTTTGTTCTGAGATCTGATAATTTAGTGCACACTCATTTTCAGGCAAACAAAGAATTCACATATGAAGACAAACCGGGTTCACACATTATATTGTGTCTAGAAGTATGGCGAAATGGACATCAGTAAGTCTCAAGAGCTTCTGACGCCTGAGGAGCTATTGATTTGCAAGCAGTATGCACGCCCCTCATGGTACTCCATGCCCCTAGAAGTATTCACGTCATTCATATTCAAGGTAATTCATCCTAGCCTGCGTGATAACTCTTTTTCTGTGTGTGCATTTGCACTATGTGTATTAGCCATACTAAATTTCGTTGTCATTTGTGCCACAACAGCAAAAGATAGCCGCAGCTGCTGATTTGGCTATTTATAAGTACCACAAAGATATGCCAAAGGCTGAGGTCACGCTAGATGGAGTTGCTGCTGCAATGAGGAGATCGATAAAGGATGCAAAGGCCTCAAACCGGCAGAAGCTATCTAAAATAGTCTCTGTGGCGGCTCCATCTCTCGGTCCGGAGTTCCTATCCGAGGTGCAAAAACATTCCACATGCTTTCATTGAAATGCCTCACCTTCTTATCTGCACCCTCCTTAATGAGTGATTTGTTTGACTCTAAAGATTGAGAGACACTGGAGCCTCTTTACAAAGCCAAAATTGACACTAGAGAAGTTGCAAATTATTACATCTACGAATGCCCCTCCAAATGACAAAGTGAAATGGCTGAAGTGGATGAACGCATTTGCTCCGACACAAGAGGCTACGCAATTTCCACCTTGTCCTGTTAATGAGGACAAACAAGTTCTCTTTCTTGTGAGGGCATGTTGGTATGCTGGGGTGAGTGCTCATATTCTACCCAAATCAATATTGAATACATACAATTTGATTCAAGAGATTCCTTTGCTTTGCGGTTTTCCTGTTCAGTTGAATATAAATATTAACTTAGTGCGTAATTTTATTTTCATCGCAGTTGGAGGAGTCAGCCCTCTCTATCCTCAATTTTGTCTGCAAGGCAGACAACATTCCCATCAACATCGATGTTCTGGGGGAGCCTCAAACATTACTGAACTACTTGGAGGACTGGAGATTGAAGCTGTGGGATTTGGCATACACTGGCGTCTTTAAGGGGGTGGATTGCTTTAAAAAATTCGACACATTCAAGGATAGAACAAGAGCTTCCAAAGCATTGAAGCGGTTGCTCTATAGGTAACTTTCATTCATATATATTTTTTTTTTGGGTACATACATGACAATTTTCATAACGTAGGGATGTCAGATTTCTTTAATCAGACACACATTGTTTCTCATTGAGATGACCATTTTTCCAAAACACTCTTCCGGAATCTAGTTTATAATATTTGAATTCCATGGTTCATGTGTCATTGTCTCAAGAGGAAGACAGTCCAGAAGGGTCTCTTGGTACCAAGAGGGTTAGTTGGAGACACCGCCTCTTGTGCAATTTTGGTGAAGCGTCCTTCTCCAATCTATTTTCCTTGTTTGTGATTGGAAATCCCAATCCTATTGTTTACTGATGTTGATTTTCTTCAAGGCTCCATACTTGGGGAAGGTAACCTCCTGGCCATCTTCCATGAAAATCCAAGTTCTCATCCCATTATGGAGTTTTGTGGTTGGTACCTTCAGGGATCCATTGCACATGGTACCATATTGTAGATTTCTTTTTGTTGACCCAATCCTTTTCCATTTTTCATTTCTTGTCTGTCCCTCTTGATTACAGGTATTTCAAGTTTGAGTTATATGCCAAGAAAGCTATCCAGAAGGCGAATTTACCGCCACTCCTCACTACATGGCTAGACAGAGCGTCTCCTGACTGCATGTTTTTGTCATTGCAGCTGTGCTTGTGGACCACTCCACATTTGCAGGCTTGCCCCTGGTACTTGGAATGCAATTTTGGCACCACTTCGCCAGAAGAGAAGGCCTTCTTCAAGAGACTGAAAGAAACTGCCAAAACCAAGCCCGAGTTCAATGAATTTGCAAGGCTGGATCCCGAGGTTCAAAGCAAAGCCATAGCAAGAAGAGAGATGGCCGACAAGAGGAAGGAGGAGAAGTGGGAAGAGGCAAAGAAGAAGACCAAGGACACCAACCACAAAACTCCATGACATCACCCGTAGATCCATCTAAAATGGTAAAAGCTTGTGTACCAACATGTTTGCTTTGTTTTGAAGTGCATTCTTTGTGTATCACATTCTGACATCATGTTTTTATAGACCAAGCGGTTCTCCATCTCTGTTCTGGTCAAGGACTCAGGCCTGAAGACAGAGAAGGAGTTCCCAATTCAATACGTTCCTTCCCATCACACCGTCAGGGTCACCGTGAGCAAGGACGACATCCTCACGAACTTGTGTTTCCAAGAGGACATCACTATGAATGGGGCCGTACCTTGGTGAGGCCCTCGAGAGAAGGCAAGACAATTTATGCAGATGCTAGTGGAGGGTCTGACGGAACCAGGAGACGTTGTTGTTGACTGCACCGCAGCAACAGGATTTTCTAGTTCATATTCTTCTTTTCTTTACATTAAGCCACACCATAAACTGCTCGGATTCATGCTAAGTTCTCATATTTCTACCTTGTATTCTCAGGATCCACCATTCAAGCCTGTTGTGCCACGCGTTGTCATATATTAGCATTCGAGGAGGACAAGGCTATCTTTAATGCCCTTATCACCCCAGGCATACAAACTACTGCGGTTGTTTGCACTCCACCACCACAACCAAAGGCGGACCTTGTTGACCCAGACAAGGAGGACGTATTGGTGCAGCGTATCGTAAAGACATCTCAATTTAGTAAGTAGATTTTATGTTGATCAACTTATTTATTCTCAGTGGTTCAACTTCATATTCATTAAAATGGGAGATTGGGACCCTCCCAAAATAACATTGTCCATTTGTAGGCCCGGAATTTGAAGTTGGCTTGAAGTACATTTTTGTTGAAGGGAACTAAATTCTTCCATTGGAAGATAAAATTTCCATTAAAAGAGGAGTCTATGGTAGGGTTAATGCGTCCTAATATCTATTGGGCATTATTACTTAAGCAATATTTATATATAAATACACTATGTTCTTTGTTGATTACTTAGTCATGAGTTGAACGGTTGATTGTATGAGGCTATTTACTTCATTCACGTGGTCCAAGTGCGATTTCCATTGAATTTGTATGAGTGACTATGAGATATACATGACTTGGCGTTGCCTAGTGACCTTTGCAGGTTAGAAAGAAGTAACAATCAACCAGCCCCTATCCAAAATTGCGACATATGTTAACAAAATTAAAAGTGGTCTTGTCCACTACCAATCTTTATACATGACATGATACTTTGAAAAGAAATTTATCGAGTCAATGAATAAGAAAAACAATGCCATGTAGACAATGCATTGTATAACAACAAATATATTTGGAACTTTATAAAAAAGTAGGTGCTCCACAAGGTGCTTCATACAATATAGAAAATAATATTATGTAAAAACTACAAAATCAAATCAAAACACTCCAATTAACAAGACACTTTCTAGAACACTAACTATATATAATCATAGAAAATTCTTCAAGGTTATGCAAAGCATTACCAAGGAAAACAACCGCACACAAAACTAACAGAAATACCTTAAATACTATAAAGTTTTTCTATATTGCCTTAGACATGCTCAATCGGAATAAGAGTCTAGAATTTTGTTGAGAACATCAATTTGAGCTGCGGGTATTTTTAGAACACATTTGACAGTGTCCTTCTTCACCCTCGACTTCCAAGCTATGACCAACACATTTGTTTTGGCCAACACTGGATTCTGGGTCTTGTCCACTTTCCAACGCAATCCTTTGGCGGAGTCCCATCCAAAATAACTCTCTTGAACATTTTGGTCGCAAGACGTGGGCTTAAAATATTGACTCAATACACAATTAGGAAGATCTGGGTTAGTGAAAGGGTTAGTCAAGGCTCTCGCAATCCATATAGGCTTTGCATTACCATCAGCTGGTCAAACAGCGACAAAATATCCTTTGAAAACATCACAAGCCACTCGGAAAGAGGGCAATGGGCGATTGCAAAGTTGCCCAATAAAGGCATCATCTTAGCAAACTCCTCACAAACCTCACCATCTTCACTAAGTTTGTCCTCCTCAATTGGATTGACGTGAGAAGAAGGCCTGAAGCTGTCCTTCAATGTTGCAGACGGTTCAATTGGCTCTCTCAAGGTTGCATTGACCGCTTGCCAATACAACACCAAATGTTCAAAGCGTCTCTTGTACTCTCCACTTCTGTCTTCCTCACACAATCCCTCCCAATGCTTGATAGACCCAGACAATCCCTTGTATATATCATCTACGTTTTGCATCGGGAGGTGAACAACAGGCAATGGATCCCCACAAGGCCAAGTACTCCTTCTGAATTTTCTTGCCATAATTTGATCCCCCCACCTTCCTCTAGGAGCCAATCATTATCCGTGCAGTAATGTTTGTACTTCATGATTGGAAAATCCTCGGAATTCAAATAGAACTTGAATTGTTGGGCCTTTGTATGGCCAACAAGTGCCTTGTCCTCTTCCAGAAGCAAACCTTCTATGAAGGCTTTGAAATCAGGGACCTCTTCAATGAGGTGAGGAATTGTAGGTACTGAATCTACATCCATAAAGGACTTCATGAGAGATGGGATGGTGAGGAAGTTATCTTTCTTCAATTGCATATTCCATCTCCCGAACAAAGCATCAATGTCATCATGTGTGTGACCAACCAACATGAAATTGACATAAACCTCACAGAAAATTCTCTTAGCCACTAGAAGGGACCAGAATGCAAATACATATCTATTCTTGTTATCGCCAGTTGCGTTATCCATCTGAACATTCAGAATTGGAAGAAGAGGCTTTACCGGAATTGGAACTTCAAGTGGGGGACGCAAAAATGATTTACATATGACTGTTCCTCGCAATATTGCGCTAAAGAGGGGAGCAGAGCCTGGTCAAACGAATAAATCCCGAGAGGTATACTTGGAGGATAGTTCTATGTCCCGCAGAAGCTTTGCTAGCAAACCAACCGTATAGTTTGAATTGCGTAGGAAAATATCAAGCCTGTACTGAGCGTAACGCACATCTCCATGCCCATGAGCTATCATACCCGTCACTAAGATCAGGAGCTTCATGAGTCCATCAAGTTGCTTACTCTTGTGTGAGAAGACAGGAGACGCAGTTTTAGCATGATCTATTCTGTCATGCATGATTGTCAAGCACTCGTGAGGGTAGGCACTTGACCTGTAGCAATTTGCGTAATACTGATCTCGATGAGCTTGAGCTTGAGCCAAAAGCTTCTCCAAACAATGGGTCCATTTGCGTTTTAGGCCTGCACATGTAGTCTTCTTCAAATTGGTATATTTGTCACACTTAGAGCAACGCGCAAAATTGTCTCTTGGTTTCTTAGCTGTATACTCAGGAAAGTTCAATTTCCTGATCTTGCTAATACTGGAAGCTGAGACTTCTTTCAACCCAAAAAATGCATTTGCTGCATTGACCTTTGAAATTGTCTCCTTCCATTTAAAGGTGGCTAGCAAAAGCATAGACACTTTTTTCTTTCCAGAAGGAAGACTGTGTGTGCGATGTGGCATATGATCTGCCGACTTTTCAAGTACACATTTCAACATAGTCGTGGCTTATGATGTATGCTTTCAAATCTTGTGCATGCCCAAGTTCCCGTGTGCTTGAGCTTGTTGACCAGTTGCAGCTGAAAGCAATGAAAGGTGATTTCCGATACACCAGAGATATGCCGCCATGCCACCATGCAGACGTCAATCCCTTTGAGAGTGACCACCCTCTTCCGCTAAGTGTTCCAACGGACTTGTCGATGCACGTCCAGTTTCATGTGGTACCAAAATTCAAATGATGAATTGCGATACATATGTTCACGGAAGGCCCAAATCTTGTCTCTTGGAAATGGTTGCACGCAATTGTAAGAGCAACACGTCTTGCTCAAAACAGAATTAATCGACTCATCTGCCAAAAGTTCTTTGGACTTCACACAGGTTTCAGGAGGAGAAACTTTAACAGATGTTTCATACGGCTTTGCATTCAAAGATGATGCCTGTAACCAAAAAACTGCATGGCAGTTGAAGCCATGTCAAACCTCATGATCTCAAAGACTAGTCCCTCTCAAGAACACTCGATCAATGGGCCATGCTCAAAGAGAGTATTTCCAATCTTCTAGAACGACTGGAAAGTCAAGGGACTTTGAAATTTGGACCGCGACTACAGAATCCCCTAACGATCTATCGCAACCTAGAACAAGGTCAGACCTCAAGCTATGACAAATTCCATCTGCCACTGGTAGACCAATAGCATTCATGAGGACGACAACCTTCGTGCTTCATAAACATCATGGGATTCCTTCGCAGATCGAAATGCCAACATCCTCTTAGGGAGTATTTTCAATCTCTCCTTTGTCAAAGGTGTCAACCTCTAGTGGTTGTCTCAAGTCCATGGTACTTGGATAGAGGTTACAAACATTTGTTAAAAACCGTAGTAGTCATAATACATAAGGAGTTCATCTTGAATCAAGGTGAATACACATTCTCATGAAGTCAAGCTCACCGGTAATCACATTTGTTATCAATCATCTTTGGTTCATCTCAAACCGAGATAAACTGCTACTTTGGTGATTCCGATAATATTTAGTAGTTCAGATATTCAATAGTCTGGATTTGTAGTAGTCTGGAATTCATCTCCATTCGAGATGAATTGCTGATCAGATGTTAGTCAAAGTACCTGAGAATTTTGATCAATAATGAGATCATATCACCCTTCGAGAACTAAACAGTAGTCTGGAATTAAGCAGTTTGGATTTATATTTGTCTGGAATTCATCTCCATTTGAGATGAAATTCTGATCAGCCGTAAATCAAAGTACCTGGGATTTTTTGATCAGCCATAAGATCATATCGACCTCCTAGAATTGAACAATAGTCTGGATTTAAGCATTCTAAACTTCAGTAGTCTGGATTTATATTAGTCTAGAACTCATCTTGAATCGAGATGACTTGTTGATCCGTTGTTAGTCAAAATACTTCAAAATTTTGATCAATAAGGAGATCATATCAACCTCAGAGAACTGAACATATTGATCTCCGAGAAGTTTGAGAACTGAACATAGAACCTCCAATATAGAACCTCCGAGAACTGAACAACAATCTCACCTAGTGGACTTTTGTGAGATTCCTGTTCAGTTCATTAATCAGAACCTATTTGTCTATTTATGATCTCAACCCACTGAGATTCTTCTTCAGTTCTCAGAACTTTGAGAACTAAATATTTGAACCTCCAACAATTTCAAAGATCATCGATCAATATCAGTTCCCGAATTCAGTCTACGGTATTAGTCAACTCAATTCATGTTGGTTTCTATAGGTCTGGTTTGGTTACTCATCGCCCTTCTAATTGAGTGCCGAATTCTGAATTCTCACTCTCAATCACAATTGTTCTACATCATCAGGTCGAATCAAGCAAAACTACCCTAAACCCTATTGTCTGCAACTCCAAAAAGTTCTTTCTATTTGGAGCTCCCAAGCCAGGGAAGTGATCAATACTATACGCTGCAAGTGGAGCCAGAGGTGTTGCATATTTTAACGCGTTTAAGCTCTGGTCATCTTGTTGCCTAAGTACTAAGTGACAAATTCTAGAAATTTAGGAATTTACAACAATTTTAATGACCTTTTTACATGAGAGCAAAGATGTATCAAATCCCGAATTTGTCTGCTTTCCTTGGAATTCAAAGATTGCATGACAATGTCCAAAGATTCAAGAGAAACACAATCCTCAAGAAGAATCAACATCAATTACCCACTTCAACAACACATAGAAATCTAACATTGAAGAGCATTGACAATCACTAACTCTATCACAGCTACTTGCAGTTCAGATAACGCTGGACAGATAGGAACGCCTCGTGAATCCGCTTGAGATGAACACCCGCATACCTTGGAATGGGAGACCTGCAATCTCCCGAAGTCAAACACAAAGCCGTAATCTGTACCAAGACGCAACCGAAGGAGCCTTGACACCACTGAAGAGAGCCGCTTGAACGCACCAACATGCAGTGTGTGCGCAAGCGGAGGGGCCTCAATTGCACTAAAGGGAGCCGTATTCTGTACCAACACGCAGTGTTTGAGTGTGCAAGGGGGGCTCGATTGCACTAAAGAGAGGCTCAAAAACAACCAAAATGGCAGAATTGAAGAAGCTAAAGAGGGCAATGCTACAGTACAGCAAGCGGAAGTGAACACCAAACAAAGAATAAGGACTGGAGTGAGGACAAACAAAGGGAATGTGCGGGACAATTCTAGAGGAAAGATAGAGCGGCATTTTCAAAAGGTCCTGACAAAAGCACAATAATACTCGGTACGTGGATTTGTGGAGGCTTCTACGGACATAAAAATTTAATGCGTCATACTTTGAATCTTCTATGTCAATCAAGTGCAGAATGAAATTAGATTCTTGTCAATTCCTGAGCTTCACGTCTGTCATCCTTCTGGAATGCAGGTGCTACAGGCTTAACTTAGGGCGGCTAAGTTAAGGCGGTGGGCTTGCAGACGACGATTTTTAGAAGTGCCTGTCATCTTTTAGGTGGAGGCTTCATGGGTTATGAATCATTCACTTACCGTTCACGAGTTATGAAAAAGCAGATTTGCTGCTCAGAAGGCAAACTTATTGTTCACACGTTTTGAGAATGCACTGTACCATTTTCAGAGTGATTTTTTAATGTGATTTGCAAAAATAATAAAACCTGTAGTATTGTAATTACGATATCAATAATATACCAATCTTTTAACAAACAATGAAAGGAGCCATATTCTAATAAACTATTAGAAGAGTGACAATATCCAATGTTAACTAATTAAGGTCAAGACTTGAGGGACAAGATCCAGGTTCAAGGTATAAGGGTTACAATTGAAAGTATAGGGTGTAGGACTGAGGTCAAACTTCCACCAATACTTCTGAAAACTCTTGTAATTTAATTTATTCAAAGTTCAACAATAATTAATATTTCCCTTCTAGTTTCGTGTTTTCTAAGAAAATGATAATAAAAATTCCATATGCTCCTAATGTTTTGTATTATTACATTGGGATTCACATGTGATAAGTAAATGGAGAAAGAGTGGATAATACTTACAAAGTGATGGAGACTACTATTCTACAAATCATTGATTTTAGATTCAATTGTGATTTATTTTTACGTAAGGTGGGGGGGAGGCACCAAATACAAAGTGATGGAGTCTACTTTTCTATCAACCATTGAGTGAGGATCCACTTGTAATTTTTTTTGAAAAAGGTGGGAGGAGGCACTAATTACAAAGTGATGGAGTTTACTTTTCTATCAGTCATTGACTTTGGATTAACTTGTGAATTTTTTTGAAAAGAGGGGGAGGCACCATAACAAAGTGATGGAGTCCAATTTCTTATCATTGAATTGGGATTCACTTGTGATAAAAAAAAATGGATAGGCAGTGGAAACAATTACAAAGCTATGCAATCCAATTATTTTTTATTGAGTTTGGATTACTTTTGACAAAAAGCAAATGGGAAGGGAGTGGCACCAATTAGTAAGTAATAGACTCTAATTTTATTATCTTTGAGTTGAGATTCATTTCTAATTAAAAAAATGGTGAGGGAATGAACCAATTACAAAATGATGTTGGGATTCATTTCTATTAAAAAGAATGGGGTGGGAATGAACCAATTACAAAGTGATGCTAGGATTCATTTCTGTTAAAAAAATGGAGAGGGAATGAACCAATTTCAAAGTCATGGAGTTTAATGATGTATTAAACAAAATGGAATTATGACTCAATCTTATCCACTTCTAGATATTTTTGTAGAACTACTCTCAATTTTCCATTTTGCAAAAAAAGCCCATATCAAATAGTTGGGCAAGTATGAATTTTGTTTTAGTCACACCACTAAATGGGATCAATTAGTTAAACACTTACTCAAATCTTTTTTCCTTACTACTTGATGGTCTCAATTAGTAAGATATTTTGGGGATCATGGACCATTTTCATATAAATTGAAAATTGGAGTCAAGGACACTTCACATTCCCATTTTTTTGAACAACACATACTCATGATTTATTCTAGTGTGTAATTTTAGGGATCATGGGCCATTTTCATATACAATGGAAATTGGAGCCAAAGATACTTCACATTCCTATTTTTTTTAACAATACCAATTCATGATTTATACTAGTGTCTAATTTCAATTATCATGGACCATTTTCATATAAAATGGAAATTGGAGCCAAGGACACTTTACATTCCCATTTTTCTTAACAATAACAATTCATGGTTTATTCTAGTATGTAACTTCAATGATTTTGGACCGCAACCAAAATCAAACTAAAACTAAAACAAAAGAGGGGGTGGGGGTCCCGAAAACGAATACAAGCTTCACCCCATACTTGTAGAGCGTGAGAGGACGGTCCATTTGGTCTCTGGGGTTGTTTGACTATGACAAACAAGCCTTCTTATAGGAAGTCTGCCACTACTTACCAAACAATATGGAATAATTAGAAGGTCGCGTCCTTCTAATCACAGGCATGATCAATTGGTGCTGGCTGAATAATTTATTTTCTTGTAGTCAAGTTTAACTACCTCAGTTCATTTTGGATCTCTACCTAGGACTTTATTGGTCTTTTGAATTCAACTTAAACTAAATTAAGTTTCAAGTGAACATAGAAGCTTCTTCATGTCATTAACATAAAGTCTTTTCAAAAATTAGTTGATTTAGGACCTCTATCTACTTTGAGAGTGTTGTCAATTCTATAATTAAATTATATCTGAACATAGTATTTCTTCATGTCATTAAGAAGGCAATAAAATTGGTTGATTTAAGACCTCTACCTACTTTGATGGTCTTGTCAATTCAATACACAAAAAATGAAAATGAACAGGGATGCAAGAGCCTTGTTACTGTAAATAATGAATTAATAGGTTCTAAAAATGCCATTCTCATGAATTTCCAAAGAATAAAAAACAAATGAATTCCTAAGTGCAGTTGGCTACTTGGCTTGCATTCTCATCCATTTTGCAGAATGGCACAAGCACAAAATGAAAATAATAATGAAAATAATAATATACAATTCATGCTCTTATACCTTATAATTCAAAGAAGTGAGCCAAATTATTTTAGAAATTCATTTAAAAAGCATTTTAGAATAGATTTTTTGTTGATTAACTTCCTTATTAAAACAATGCCACCATTAGGTATATTTGTATATTATCCCATTTTGGAGATATTAACGATTTAGTTTTTTTCTTGATCTTTGACGTACTTGTACTTTATAATTTTTTAATTTAATTTAATGAAGTGTGTTTCAGTAGAAGTTTTTGGGGATTCAATACTTTGCACCAAAAATGGACAGGGAATGAACCAATTACAAAGTGATGTTGGGATTCATTTCTAAGACAAAAAATAGGAAGCAAATGAACAAATTACAAAGTGATGGAGTCCAATTCAAATGGGAATTTTGAAGTTTAAAATGCAAAAAGGATTTATGTGAACCAAAATTGGATATGGTTAAGGAGATCCAAAGACTCCCCTTTTGATCACGCACTTTCTAAGTATTGTTGGAATTCTCATCACATTATAATGTAGCAAAAAATGGATATTCCACTCATTACATCTTTTCATTAGAAGATATTGGTGTGTGTATCTTACGTTTTGTCATACCATATAATATAGTACAGAATATCTTCATGTTAATAAAATTTTGGTGTCATTCACTTTTAGAGATTGAATTAATAAATTGTTTTTATGTACATTTATGAACTTCACATTGCAATTCAAATTGAATGTTTGAAATTCTTTAGAATTCCAAACAGGAATCCAAATTCAACCTTGTAAATAGATATTTTAGTAGTTTGGTTCAAATTAAACAACAACCATTTCTATGGCCAAATTTGAGATCCCAAACAGATAATTTACACCAATCCAAGTGCCCAACTCCCAAAAAATTAGGATGTGAAGAATAATGAAAAATTACACCTGAACAAAACAGTCCTACACCAAAAAAACTGGGTGTGAAAAAAATCGGACCTTTCACACCAACCCAAGTGTCAACCTCCAAAAAAAAGGATGTGAAAAAATATGAAAGTTTTTACCTAAACCAAAGAGCCCTCCACTCATATTCATACTTAGTCACCCCCCCCCAAAAAATAGGGTGTGAAAAATAATCAAAACTTTTGCATCGATTGTGTCATACATAAATATATAGGATGTAAAAAAGAATAGAAAATTTCAAACCAAACCAAGTGTTTAATTGGGGATTT
This sequence comes from Neckera pumila, assembly GCA_963969595.1. Taxonomy (NCBI): domain Eukaryota; kingdom Viridiplantae; phylum Streptophyta; class Bryopsida; order Hypnales; family Neckeraceae; genus Neckera; species Neckera pumila. The sequence goes on from OZ018418.1 coordinate 9,200,058, forward strand.
AATAAAAAAATAGGGTTTGAAATTTAATTTAATTTTTTCTTTTAATCAAAGTGTCTTACCCACAAAAAATAGTATATGGAAAAGAATGAAATTTTTTAGACCAAGTAAAAAGTACAAGTCTTGGAATGCATAATCAAAGTTGTTTGAAATTGCATAGAAATAAGCTAAACTCTATGCACGTATTTATTGACTGTACTATTTTTTCAAATACTTTTGCTTCCGCTTTGCTTTTCAATTCACTTTTTTCCTTTACAAAGAAAGTTGCCTAAGAAACTGTATTCACATGGATATTAAAATGGACATAAAATAGGCCATTTTGTCAAATTTAGTAATTATAGGGTTCCTTTTATTTTTAGGTGGGAGGTAAATAGCCCCCTAACAAGTACCCCCTTGCTGCATGGGAGGTATACAATATATATAGAGTAATCCACTTGAGCGAACATGTCTAACTACGAATTTTAGGAAAGAACAAATCATTGTTTTGGAAAAGTTATTGACATTCAGGTGCAGGTTGTTCCACTTTATTTTCTACCAACTTATAATTCTAAGATGAAATTCTATATTCTTTGAAGGCCTTCCAATTTTGAAGTCAATAGTTGATGATATTAAATTAATATGATGTGGGATAAGAGAACAAAAGAATATTCATAGGTAATTCAAAATTATCATGACAAATGGGGAACCATAAAAAAGTATAAACAAACTAGAAATTATTTACTACTTTGTCAAGTGTATGGAAATTGGGATTGTAGAAGCCACCATCTGTAAAAACAATTATGTACCTGGTTTGAATGAACATTTCTATAACCAAATTAATTTTCTCTCTAACTCCTGCATGTATTATGAAAATGATGCCTCTATCCTGCATGATGTTTAGACTTCTTTTTAATATTGAATACTATAATCATAGGAGATTTTTCTGGCATACACGTTATTTTTTTAAGGTACCAATAATTTTTTGTCCATATATTTTATGTATAGCTTCCAAATGTTAAGGTCTCTTCTATGGTGGGTCTTTTTTTTCACTTGGCAAGAGTAGAATTTGGAAATGAGATCATTTGTGTTGACATGAAGAGTCCAAATCCTAAAACTAATCCTTCACTTTTATTTGGAAAACTAAACAAAACCACATGTACATTGAATAGAAGACTTGTATTAATTAATTCACATTTCACACCACGTGAATTTTTACCTCAGTGGTATATAAATATATATTCAATTGTCCCAGTATGTACATTTGACATGTTTAAAACCTCATGTTATAGTTTTTTACAATAATTTGCTTCATCTTCTTTGTCCTTGTAATTTATGAAAGATGAGAGGGAGGATCTTTGAAATAATCCCTTTTCATCACCGTCAAAATTGTTGAATTTAGAAATAGCAAAAGCAATGATTCAAAAAAACAGTATGGTAAGAGTTCTATCCAACCCTTTTTTAGAATAACATTTCAAGGACGCATAGTTGCACTTGTCTTTTACATAGGAATTTTTATGTTATTCATCAAATATAAAACATCCGCCTCAACATTTAAAGGTTATATCTCTACATTCCTTGTACCACTGTAGCTTTAGGCTACGAATTGGGATTCATGCGTAATAGGACTTTTTTGAACAATCTTTAAGAAGTGCCTTAATGGCGATATAAAATTTTGTAGCGGTGCTACAATATCAACATTCATCCATATTAGATATAAAATATCACATTGACACATATCACAAGTCTATAAATTGGTTTTCATCCTCGTTCTGGCAATTTCATCCTGTAATTTCTTTGACTTTGAATTTCTTTTTAAGATTTCATCTACGTTTTTTGTCCTTTTTTTTGGGTGCCATTTAGAGGCAAATTCTTTTTTCTAGTGTTATTTGGCACTAGAAAGCCTCACCAAAAGCCTTCATGCGTACCATTCCTTGGTTCATAGTCATGGGCCTATCCAGGATCCACTGTTATAAATCATGCTCCACGGTTTTGGATCGGTCCTCTGCTCAAAATCCTAGCGCCACCAAAGATTGGGATCCTCCGACTCTCCTATCTATGAACCCTAAACTCTGACGCTCCTGTCTTTCGCGGCGTAGGAATTGGAATCACAATGTGAAGAACCTGCATCTACTGAACCTCACTTTGAAAATGCTGTTCAATGCACTTTAGGGTTCCACAAATGCAAGTTCCATTCTCGCATTTGGTCTGGTGTTTAGGGTTTTGATTTGATCTTGTAGCTCGTCAGGAGAGATCTCGTGAGGTTCCTCCACTCCAAGAAACAAATTTACTTAGCTGGAAGTAGCGCAACATAGGAATTGGAAACGCAATGTGAAGAACCTACGTCTTTGAAGATGCTGTTCATTGCTTTAGGACTTAGGGTATGGAAGCTGCTTGAATGCATTTGGTGTGGTTGTCATACGCGCAGTCCAGGAATAAGTACCATTAACACAAAGATGTGCTAAGATAACACGAAATATTGTCCCAGGGAATTCTAGGTGTTATTTGCAAACTAACGCTATCCAAATATCTCTCCAAAACAAAACTCCAAGCAATCCATAACTCAATTACTTTACTCTTTCTCCTTCCAGATAACACGACCTTCCGGAATCCAATCCGGATCCGTCCTTATCTGGAATCCGGTAACTCTCAATTGTAATTCTGGTTTTCTGTACCCCTGTTTTACGCTCAAGGGTCCACTGTTGGTCTTTTAGAGGGGTAGGGACTCACCACTCATAGTTCAAACACTCACACATACACAAAGACACAAACAATCTTCTTCCAAATTTGTAGCAGGGAAGAGGCAGACAGTAATCCTCACAACTCTCCGGATGATCTTTTTGGAAAAGAGGCCACTCAGAATCTACTTTCTACTCCTTCTCTACAACAACAAATCAAGCACCCGGAACCGGTACTGACACTTCTGTTCAAGACTCAGATTGATCCGGCAGTTGGCAGGCCTTCTGGTGGTAGGGAATATTCCACTGGAGATCGCTTATCTCCGCACGAAGTCCTTCCTATGTTCCGGACGCGCATCCACACCACTCTTTTGGATCACTATCCCAGCGATTTAAAGACACGGTGCACTAATCTTCTTTCACAGATCCAGTACTCTCAGCATTGCCTTCTATTGATCTCACCCAGTTGACTCAGATCCAGACTCCTCCTCACCCGTCTTCCTCACACCTCAATATTCTTGCAAACACTCTTAGTCATGCACATAGCCGGATCCAGAAATATCTACAAGTAGTCTCAAATTAAAGAAAGCAAAAGAACATAAGAACTAATGTATTCTAATAGGCTGGAATGGAATGAGAGGGCAACAAGCCTACCTTCCCTTTAATTTCCAACAACAAAGCCAAAAAAAGCAAAAAGGGCACACCTAGAAATCAGGGTGGCCAATCAAACTAACATCCGAGATAATCGGAAATCCAGGCCAGCGGCCTCCTAAGAATCTGGAACCAGATCCCACCTTCAAAAAACTTGAGGCGGAACGAATTCAAAAATCAATCACAAAAAAATACCAAACTAACTACTTCCTCCTCGATTTCTTCACGCTACTCCCTGCCTTAGTTAGTGGTGACTTCACTGGCGTGCTCTTGGTCTGCGCCCAGGTGATGATCGTGTGCCCCTGAGGTGAAGTGGCCTCTTCTTCTGACTCCCTTCCGGTCTGTGAGTGTTTTGATCTCCACTCAAGAGACCAAACAAGCACAACCATGTTCTATAGTAATTTAGTGAATTCTACGGGTGATTGGCTATAGTAAACGAGCTCCCTTCCAAGCAATGGAGCTTTTTTACCACAAGTGTGAGTAGCTAAGTAGAAGTTGAAGGATGATTGATTTAATTCTAGGTTTTTTCCTAGTTTGAAGTATTATCTTATCCTAAGTGTTCAATTGTTGTTTAATTAAGTCAATTCTATGTGAATTCTAATCTAGAATACGTTTTGCTGTACTTGTAACTTTATTTTTCTATCAAATTTAAGTTTTTATTCTATCTTCCTTTGTTAATCAACCTCTATCAAGTTTCTATTATTACTATTCTAATTTGATTTAAAGAATTAAGGATTAGTTCAAATTTGCAAAATCTTTGGTAAAATTTGACCGATTTAGCGGTCATCAAAATTTACCTTAAGTTTTATTCCTTTTGGTAAATTATTTTATCTCTTCTTCTAAAATCTTCTACCTTTGTTAAGAATTCAATTACTTAATAGTTAAAAAGTTTTAGTAAATTTTGACCAATTGACGGTTCTTCAAAATTTACTCTAACTTTTACTTCTTCTTGTTAAATTATTCTAACTTTCTATTTTTCGCTAAAAGTTCTTTTACTTGATCTAAAGTTAAAAGTTCGTTGGTAAATTTTGACCGATTAACGGTTCATCAAAATTTACCTTGAGGTTTTTACTCCTCTTGGTAAATTATTTTAATGCTTCTTCTAAATTTCTACCCTCAATAAAAGTTCAATTACTTAAAGTTAAAAGTTTTAGCAAATTTTGACCGATTCAGCAGTTCATCAAAATTACTCTAGGTTTTACCCCTTTTTGAGATAAATGTAAATTCCTAATTACTTTTGACTTTCTTCCTACTAATCCTTCCCGTTAATTTCTAAGGTAAATAATTGATCAATTTTACGACAAGTTGTGGTAAAATTCTGATAGTTAACTTCTTTTTTTGACTTCTATTGGGTTGGTTAAATTAAAATGACGGGGTGGTTAATTTCTTTTATTGTGGAAATTAAAAACCAAAGTTAACTTTTTAAATCCAAAGTAAAGGTTGTTTAGGTGAAATTAGATTTCACCTAATTCTTATTTACTTCGGAAGAAAAAACTTAATTTGAGTTTAATCCTTTTGGGGATTCTACTTTAAATTTCTAACGTTGTAATTTTCTTCTCAATCTCCTACTCTAATTTAGATCCTAAATTCCTTTAGAATATCCTTTGGATGATTTCCTAATTTTTCATTTGTTTCTTGCGAGGATTTCATTCTCTCACTACTTTTCCAATTTTTATTGGATTTTTATGTTTAATATCTTTTTGGAAAGCTACAAGAAATTCCTACTTGATTTTGAATTCTAATACTACTAAATAAATTCTTCTAAGGTTTGATTCTAATTCCTATATTCGGCTCTAGATTTTAAAGCAAATCAAAATTAATTAAAAATCAAAACACAATTAGGGAGTGAGAATTAAGCACATACTTTGGAATCGTTGATGGTCTCATGCTCCATTTGGATTGTGAAATCCATCCCTTGTTGGTGTGCTCCCTCCATGTTTTGTATGTATTTGATTCTTGATATTGGAAAAAATGGTCGGTCAGTGGTTATTCCACATTTTCCTTTCCTTATTCCAATTGTAATTAGTTAATTCTCCTTGTTATCTTGATGTTTTTTTTTTTCCGTACTAATTTAATTCCAAGATGCCCTAATTTTCTTCTCTTTTAAAAGTCTAAGGTAATGTTTTGGATTTGTTCTAATCTTTTTAATTTTAGTCTTCTATATTCTATCTTAATACTAAGTAAGTTGTATTTTTATGGTTTCCTATATTTTTTTTTCTAGGACTTTAAGTTTATTTAAGGCAAATCTCAAATGATTCCAATCTCTAAATGGTCTAAAATGTTTTATAAGTCAAATTTTAGCAAATTAACTTATTCTAAATTTTTCTATGGTTTAAATAATTCTAGAAGTATTTTTAATGATCTAATATTTTTTCCTATGGTGATATCTTTTCTTTCCACTAAAGTCTTTAGTTTTTCAAAGGCAAATCTTTGAAAACATCTAAACTTTTGGAATATTGGTTAGACTATTAGGGAAGTCAAATTTTAGTCACTAAATGGTTTCTAAGTCTTTCCTAAATTTAACTAATTTCTAGAACCATTAGCAAGTCAATTGTTATTTTGTTTTTTATTTGTTGACTTTAATTCCCACCTTAAATTATGCCAAAGATTTGATTTTTTATTCAAAAGAGAACTTACCTTGACTTTTTGGGACCTTCTCCTTCTTCTTCCACAAACATTGTATTAGTCTTCAATTTGTTTCCAATTTGCACTTCACTCTTTATACTTCACAAAAATTTGTAGCTGATGACTCAGTTTGATTTTCTTCCAAATGCTTGAAGGATGTAGTGCTGTGAGAGCCTGAAAGTATGAGAGAATTTGGAGGCAACCAGGTGCTGGAGGACTAGGGATGAGTTATTATTCTTGTGCTTGGAAAGGTATTGCAAGTGAGTTGACTTCTGAATGAGATCACCCTCTCTAGCTTACAAACCAAATTTCAGACTTCTTCTGGCTCTAGGCAAAATTTCAGGCTTGTTTTGGCTCTAAGCAAAATTTCAGACTTCTTCTAGCTCTAAGCAAAATTTCAGGCTTCTTCTGGCTCTAAGCAAAATCTCAGGCTTCTTCCGGCTTCTAAGCAATTTTCAGATTTCTTTTGGCTCTAAGCAATTTTCAGGCTTCTTCTAGCTCTAAGCACTGAAATTTTTTAAAAGGTACCGATATCACTGAGAATTTATTATGCTGGGATATAGTTCAAAGAACTAAGCTCGGTGTTCACAATTTGCAAAAAATAAAACCAAAGGGGGCCCATAGGCATCCTCTCCGTATTTGGTTTTATGATACAAGATGATGGGTGACCAGTATGGCTTGGTCAAGGCAGGCTGACTGGCTGGTTCTCTTGGCTCTGGCTGGTTCACCAGTCCGGCTTCTGGCTGGTTCTCTTGGACTCTGGTTGGTTACCAGAGACCTGGTATTTTTCAGATTCAGAACCTCGACTGTTGCTTTGCCACTAATTGGGGTCCCTCAGGACCTTTTTAACCAAAAACTAACTTGGAAATTTCTAAGGCTTGAGGCCGTATTCTAAAGGAAAACCAATGCACTCTTTTTATGGTTTTTTGGGAACTTCTAAAATTTCTCTCAAGGGCGAAGCTTTTCCGTCTTGGAGGGTACTTCCTCCAAAGGCTGACAAAAACTACTTTAAATTTGAAATATTAGTGATTAAAAATTGTAACTACGGGCAAAGCTTCGCCGTATTGGGGGGTATGGCCCCAAATTTTGGACAAAATACCACTTAGCGGTTAGTATGAGGGTTGGATCTCACCAACTCATTCTAAAATATTTTAACCGACTCTTGGACCACTTCTTCCAACGTCTAGGCTTCAGGGGGAATTTGCAACACTCAATAGGTGTGAAATTCCTCACCAAAAAAGCTTGGTAGGAAGCTGGTTAGTAGACAACGGACTCAAAACACAAATCCAAGGGTTCCAACTACCGGCTGCGTCGAGATCCGGTTGGAATATCCCTGGCGTTAGTACAAAAACCAAAGCAAAGAAAGAAAACACAAAATATGCGTTAGTAGTGATTCAAAGGGACCCCAACATCCTTTGAATGGCACCAAAAATCAAACAAAGAATGGAATTCAAGACTCTAATGCAATAAAAGCAAGGTTTTTGGTTCCAGACCAAAAACTCAACAATTGCCAACGATTTTGGCAAAATAACAAAGCGAGAACCCAGAGCCTCGTGTCGGCTCAATTAACATAAAATGAAGAAAAGGGGTGCAAAGGGAGTCGGTGGGAGCCCTTTTATACGTTTTTGGGGCTCCCAATTACCTCCTTTTACTCTAAATAATATCTACGTAAACTAAAATAATATCTAAGTAAATTAAAACTACCGATTACTACGCCTAATTCTACCCTACAGCTGAATGGGCTATATCTTTTGGAGAAAAGCTCCAAATGGAAAACGGTCTGCGGCGTTGGCTCCAGAAGACCCTTTTTAGTCTAGGAACCCCCTAACCCCTACTCCTAAGTCGATTTTCTTCATAAAAGATAGTATTTTCCAACCTAGTGAAAAAGGTGGAAAATCCAACTCTTGGAGTTTATAACTTTTGCTGATTCTAACTAGCCAAGGTTGTCCGGAAGGTCCAAGAATGTCAAAAAAGAGTTGCTGTTGACTTAATTCAGACTTTGTTAGCTCGTTATTTGCCGGTCCATCCGCGGAATGTTTTGGAATTCCGTTAAATTCCGTTAAATTCCATTAGCGCTGTTGGTTTGGGTAGTTACTGATGTCGGAATGTTGTGAAACTTGATTAGGCTCTTATTCAAACCAAAATACACTATCCTAATTTTCAGTGAGATTTTACCATTACCAGATTAATTTCTATGAATTTCTTAATTTGTGGTAATTTTGGTTGACTTCCTAGGGAGTCATTTTCTGCAATTTGGAAAATTACGAAATAATTTGGGTAGCTTCTAGGAAGTTTCCAAACCCTTTTTGCAAAATTCCAACCCAAACTGGTACTTATTCAAGGAGAAATAAATTCCTATCTCCTGATTTCAATTCCTTTACAAAAAAATCTTCCTCATATGAGGGAATCTTGGCAATCCGTCTTTGCCATTATGCTCCTGGCATGTTTCTAAGTCAGAAACACCTCTCTCCATGTCGCGGTCGCCTCCTCGTGATTTTCTATGAATTTTGGCTTAAAAAGTCCTGCGGGGCAACTATTTACCAATATTTTCTTTCAAGCTCGGTTTTCACCCAAACTCTTCTCGTGGGCTTTCTAAGTTATTGGTAAACTATAATGACCTACATTTACTATTTTTAGCCAATTCACTATTTGTATGCATCTTCGTGGTAAAAACTCTTTGTAAATTCTATCAGTATTCTAATATTTGGGTGTAGGTTGGAATTAGAACTCTCCCAATTCCTATTTGGGCTCTCATTTATCCATTTCTACTACTAGAACTTAAGAAAGAGCACATATTCAAATGGTTTTGATGCTTTTTGGGTTTTCATCTCAACAGGTATCATCCTATCTCAATTTTTCACAAAGTAGTATAATTGGTCAATTTGATAACAATTTACCCATTAAAATGAGTAAAAAGCAAAACAATTTAGACTCTGAGTTCCAGGTGACAACCTTGGGGCTCACACAGTCTCACATTCTTCCTCTTCGTCATCCGAGATCTCCAACGAAAACTTATTGGCTTTGGGCAGAGAAGTTTGCTGTATGTGAGTGAACTTCTCCGGATAGATCTAAGCCGGATTCTTGATGACCCCCGCAAGTCCAGCCAAGCTACGACAAACTACGGATTGCGGTGTAGCAAAGAGTGCAGCTCTAATTGACCGGGTCGGCTCACCTAGGAGAAAGGAGAGCCTTGATCTTGGAATCAAGTCTCTTGCCTTTTTCGATGTTGAAGCTTCCGCCACTATCACAACAGTTGTTCCCGTCCTCGCCAGAACAAACGTTCCGGTTCCCTCCTTTCCGGACATCAGGGGCATACTGGTGTCATTGATCAGCATATCCTGTCCCCTTATCGTATTCTCTTCCGGTACTACTTCTTTGGTCGGAGTCTGCAAGTAATTTTGGACATCCGCGACCTCCGGGAAACCCTCAAAATCCATCTCCCTGCCCAGATCAAGTTGCTCCAGTAGATGCCGCATCTCCGCCAATACTTTTTCCATCCAGGCTTGGTAGTTGATGAGCACCCTCAACACATTCGGTCCAAAAGGGTGAGCTTTGTCAGTGAGCTTGTCGGTGAAGAGCCGAGCTCTTAACACTTGCTCCGCTGGAGCTGCCACCAAAGTCGACAGATTCCGGACGAGGTTGGAAGCGTCTGCCTCCTTCGTCCTCGCCACTTCTAGCTCGCTCTCTAGCTGGGCTACCCGGGATTTGAGATCCGTCTTGTCCTGCTGCACATTTCGGATGCGGAGCTCCTGCACCTTTAGTGTCTTCGGATCCGTCCTTTTTTGGATTGCATCAGCTATCTGCTTCGGGCAATTCACTTCCAAGAGTGTCATGGTTCCGCTGATGTATTACGCCATTTCATTGTGGATCAACCGACACTTGTCGGCCCACTTATGTCCACGCCCCCAAAAATCCTTCATATACTCATTTTTTGGATATTCCAATTGTTGTTTGTCATCCGTAATCACTTGCTTGCCTCGTGCAACCTAATCCGTGGACTTCCGTCTCCTGATCTGTTTGTGCGCCAAGGTTTGCTACTCCGATTCCTCCTCTTTGGATTCTCCTTGGACGAGTTCATCCGATTGGACTTCTTTCGTAAACCCGTATTTTATGACCTCCTCTCCATGGATGTACGCATGCAGCTTCGGTTCAATAAAAAAACCTTGCTGATGGTAGTGGTGGAAAAGATATGGGCTGAGCGGGGTGGCTTTTCTGGAAGTTGAATGCGCGACTAACTTGGAGTTACGTCCGTAATAAGTCTACTCCAGTTCACTAATCTTCCTTGCATTGCTCCAAATATGGTGCTTACAACTGTGGCCGTAACTCGGGTGGGCTTCTTTGGATACAGAACTGGAATCAAAAACTCTAGAATCCGGCTATGCTTATCCTCGATATAGTATTGAATACTATCTGCCTCCTTGTTGTGCGCTGGACCCCGGAACTTAGTCTGCTCGCTTTTATCGTTACAAAGAGCTAATCCAAATCTAGCTTTCTGGAACAAATATACCTCCGCCCATATATCCTCCGTCCAGAGCTTGGGTTGGCCTCTCACAGTCAACTGGTACTGATTCGGAACACCTTCTACAAGTTTTGCAATGATCTCATCATTCTTCAAACTGTAGAGGCGCAGTAACAATCCGGCGCATCCTATCATTTCTAAGTCCTCTTCTAGGCGTTTCCGGGCTTTCGAATCCTTAGAAAATGCCGGAGACATCATCCGGGCCGACCCTGCCATAGCTTACCGATTCGCAAATCCGATGCAACCGGCATCGACCTCACCGATCTCTCCCTAGCAGGGTCCTAACTCACCACTTTTTTACTCTCTAAGCACCCGCCACAAGTATAAGAAGAAAGAGAGAAAGAATGGGAGCTGAGCCCTTAAGTATTCGACATTTAGCCAATATTTCCCTAGGGGAACGCATATGAGACCGTTCCCGTAACGGAGCCCTAGGGTCTTTAGGCCGGAAGGCTATCGGTCGTAGGCTTTCCAGATCTGTCTTCCGTCCTACGGCTTCTGTCTGTCACCGGAATATTTATCCAGTTTAGGATTTCTAGCAATCCAAGTATCAGCTATTTCTAATTGCTTTGTAGCTGACCCAAATTCTTAGATACTAATAACAAATTCAAAAAAATTAGACTATTCTTACCCAATTTTATCCTATTTCCTATCTATTGGAGTTACTGTAATCCCACATGACCCCCTTTTTCAAATGTGAGAGTCCTCGCAAACATCCTCTTCCTCATCTTCAAATGCCAGATCTAGTTTGCAAACTTCCTCTTCCTCATTCAGAGGGTTTGCTGCTTGCTTTTGAGAGTAGCAGGCCCACCACTCCTTCTGTGACTTAAAGTGGCTAAAGACCCACTTTTCTATTCTCCAATCTCCTATACTAATCCGAATCCGGTTTGATCCCTCACAGCAATCCAAAGAATTTTCCGGATCACAAGTCACACAAAGACCCCCCGTACGATCCTCTTATACTACAACAACCTTGGCGCCAAGTTCCATCTGTACAAAGTTAGGTGGTTACAAGTGTACTCGTCCGTTCCAACATCAACTAAAGCTCTTCTGTTTATCAACTAGGGTAGCAAGACCTCTCAAGAGATCGGACACTCAACCGGATTTCCCACCCAGGAGTTCTAGCGTGACTAAGGAATCCCTCCCTATCCGCCTAGCCTAACAACAACTATCTCGACCGGAAACTTAAACCTTAGAAATGCTGAGGAACTGAAGTCCACTCCCAACTCTTTCACAACCTGCTTACTTGCACATAAGATCAAAACAAGAATACCAAAGGGAGAAATCACCCCCAAACCAACGTGCGCCTTCCTAACTCCTCACCATACAGCCTTGCCACACACAGGAGAGACACACAACAAGAGGCCAATAAAAGACACCAGCAAAATTTGGGCGAAAAAGACTCGCAGCTCCCGAGTAGGGGCTGGCTTATATACAACTTGATTTTCAAAGGCAAAAAGGCCCTCCAAAATTCGCGCGAAACTTCCGGGTCCAATACTAACTGGCCAGATTGGACCAACATCTGATCCGGTCTTAACTACCTTACAAAAAAAATACATTCCTACCTACCTACCCTGCAACTCCTCCACCTAGTGTAGGACGCTTGGGTTCCACAAGTAGTTGGTTGAAGACTTTTGTCAAATTCTTGCTCCGCTCCTCGGCAGCAGGATCCGAAACATTTGATCCTACCAATGAATTCAGATGAATTGGTTGTCTAGGCCTAGGCCTTTGTTGGCTCTTCTTTGACTCAAGAGTCCGATCCTTGGGCTCCCTCAGACTCGATCCTTCTACCACGAATGATTCTGACAGTGAGAGGTCCGAAAGCTGGATTTCCCGGGAGTACATGGATCCGTTCAGCTTTTGGCTGCTGACGTCCATCTAGTTGGCTGCCTCCCTTGCCGCCACCATTGCCGCTTTCACCTGATCGTTAAAGTTAGTCAGGATCCAAACTATCGGGGAATCGGATACTTTCTTCTCCTCGTGTACTCTCTTGTCAAATAACTCCTCCTTAACAGCGACAAATCCGGATGCTTCGAGGGTGGCCTTCACCATTTTGGCCACCTTCCGGGTTGCGTCCGCCATCTCCCCAATTGTGGCTTTATCCTCTTTCAAGGCAACCATCTCCGCCTTCAAAGTGTCAACTTCCTCCTAAAGCCGACAAATCTCTCTCTCTTGCTGCCGGTGCTCTTCCGGATTGGTGATGTGTTGTGCTACCTTAGCCGGTAGCCTACTGTGTCCCAATGTGCTCACCAACTCTCCGATACTAGCAAGGATCCTTCTCTTAATCTCCCAATCGGAAAGTATTCTACAGAGGATGGGGGTCAACTGATTGAAGGAATCACTCAGGTCTTCGGGATTCGACATCTCCACTTCCAGTCCTTGTTCAGGAGTTGACCAGTTGGTAGGAGGGATTCTTCTTTTATGAGGAGGCGTCGTCTTCATCCGCTTCCTCGTCGTAAGGTGCTCCTCCTCATCTTCTTCTTCCGTCTCGGGTTCAAATCCGGATACATCCTCCGGTTCGCCATCCAAAACCAACTCTTCATACTTCAGGATGGATTCCTAAATATTCTATGTCTTCTCCTCCGTGTCGATGAGGGGTTGGTTGCACTGGTAGAGGTGAAAGAGATAGGGATTCAAAGGAGTGGCCCTACTCTTTCCAACTCTCGTTACAACCTAGGATACTAGATCGCAAAAGATTCGGGCCCAATTCACTTTCTGTTCTCCGCTCAGGGCCCCAAAAATGGTGTTGCCAAAAGTCATTGTCATCCTTATTGGCTTCTTCGGGTGGATGATTGGGATCAGGAACTGGAGAAGGCGGAGGTGCTGGTCGTTTATGCAATCCACGACCGTATATCCGTCCTTGCTGCTCAGCTCTCCGTGAAACTTGTCATGGATAAACTCAACCCTCTGTGCCACCATGCCAAAATTCCCTAACCGGAAGTTGTAGACCTCTCTCCACCTCTCTTCTTCCCACTTGGTTGGGCGCCCCCGGACAATATTATCGAACTGATTCAACATTTTGCACTTCAAGTCTTTCACCATTTGCTTGTCTATAAACCTCCACGGTTTATTCATCAACCCCACACAGCCCATCGCATTGAGGTCATCCATGAGCTCGGTCCTCGCCGATTCCTCGGAGGGGATGACCGGAACTACTTTCTGGAGCTTAATCTCAGAGGAGGAACTGGGGGCTCCCGGTCTGCTCTTGCAAAGCTAAGGCATGGACACAGACTTGCTAGCTGGATCCTTCCTAGTCGCTACCTCACTCTCTCCTAGCCGCACATCCCGTTCTTCACTTTCCCTCGTCCAATGTCAACCGGAAGTCAACACAAGACCTGCAGCCCTCACAATCTCAACCTCTTCCGCACTCTTCCGCACTTGCACTCAAGTTTCCATGCACACAACGGCTCTAATGCAGACGCAGGCATTAAAGCGCTCAAGGTCAGCTCCAAAACTCAAGGGAAGTAAAGGAGTGAAATGGGGACAACCAGCCTTTATATAATCCCAGGACCCCTGACTGGTCATCATGACCTTTTCGGGTTCGGTCCATAGCAATTTGGTTCAACCCTAATCCAATCCGAGATAAGTTCCAAATATGATTCCGCTCCTGAGTACTAATACTGTGATCCGATCAGATCCAGTTTACCCCTTACTACATTAGCTTTGTCTATCTTCAGTCTTCTTCTGCCTCCTAGTAGGATCCAGATCCTAATTACTCGTTTTCGCTCCAACTTTTAGGTAAGCAAGGGAAAACCAAAATTTCTGGTTGCAACACCCCTTTTATTTTTTACTTGGGTTGCTGCCTGCGAGGTCGTCAATTTGGAGTTTACAGTTGATTATGACAATTTTTGCAACTTCAATTGTTTGTAGAGTGAGAGAGCACTCAATGAACTTCATAGCCTTGGCTCATCCTTCTTTCACTAGGTGCAATCCAAGCGTTAGATAGTTCTGAGTGGAGAGGTAGGTCTTTGCAACTTTCAACTCTAAACACCTTGATTGCATGAATAGAAAGTCGCAAGGGCCTTGTTGAATTCAGAACCTGGGAATGTTGCACGTTTGAATGTAGGTAGCTTCAAAGGACGTTGAACAAAGTGCTGACCTTGTTCTTCAGTTTTTTTATAGAGCCATAAGTTGTTGAACAATTTGTTTCACAAAATCTGCAACCTTTTCAGTTTAGGGTTTTTTGAAAATATTTTGCACTGATGGTGTTGAACCAACTTTTTTGTTTGGCTAATGTTGCTGTAATTCAAGTTTGTGAGCAGGGACAAGGCAGGCAACCAGCTAGGGAAAAAGCTAGTCCCGCTAGGTATTAGGCAGATTGAAGAGGGAATAACAGAGCTCCAATTTTCTGGATAGTGATGATTTTCTGGACTCAAAACACTTCATTGATGAAGTGTGTATTGAGCAGAAGAACTCAAGAGGAGCTTTTTCCTCTCGGAAAGGCAAAGAGCATAGGCCCATCATTATCAATGACGGTGAGGCTTGCAGTGAAGATGACACTGCTATAGATTTGATCAAAAATCTTGTTCCGTCGGAGAACGCGGAGCCTGTTGTATTCAAGTTGACCCCAACAAATGCTGCTGGGTCTGCTGGCTTTATAGAGACCAGCGACATGCGAGGTTCCTTCCATACCTCGGCACAATGTGGTTAGAGTCCCGTATCTGGAAGATGGCAGACTTAGAAGAAGAGAAAGGCAGCTTCGACTCCAAAGATGGGTCCAAACCATCAATGGGTAGTTGATTTGCTTTGGAAAAATCATGAGGCAGATAAGAGGCTTCATCTAGAGCAGCAAAAGGAAAATAAGAGAGCCCGTTAGGAATTAGCTATGGAGACTAAAGAGATGATGAAGGATCTTGTGAAAGAGTTTTTCTTCCAAGCGCGGCCTATGCTCACACACGACCCGACAGCGCAGTCTCTTTAGTTGCAGATTGACAGCCAGCCTCATAGAACAGCCACCAATGTGCGGCATGTCCATGCCGGGTCAAAAAACCATTTTGGATTGAAGACCACATCAAATGTTGCTATTGCATAGCCGTCAACATCATCTCTTGTTCATGACCGTATGTTGCGGGATGACCGAGACCTTGAGGATTTGGAGGTGGAACAGTTACAGGGCCCTGAGATTGATATTTCCTGAGGTTGTTCCCTGTGATTCTCTGCCTCTCAATCAACTCGTTTCAAGTTCAATTTCTATTTGCATGCGTCTTTTGGTTATGTCTAATTTTCATGCAAACATTTTGGCTAGTGGTTATCCGCTGAACATATTGTAGATGTACCTCTCTGTGAGAGTTTATGTAATAAATGTATTTCTTATCATTTGTTTCATGTCCACTGCCAACCTTGCAGGCCAAGTTTCTGGCTCCACTTGTATGCCACTTTTACCCTTGGATGCTGTTGGCTTTGCTCAAGTCCCTGTTTGTGAGGCTGTCTGCAATGACTTATTGCATCCAAATGATGACTCTTTGATAGACATAGTTGTGACTAGTTTTGAGTCAACCGACTACGAGAAGGATCTTGTCAATGCTGCGGAGACATCAATGGGCCTAGGTGGAGACAATATACCAGATCATGAATTCATGAAGATTCACATTCTCGCTTCCAAAACGCTAGCGACAACAGTCGTATCTTCTCCAAATCATGTGGCATGGGACTTAGTGCGTATTCTTTCTACTATGCTCTTTTCCTTTTGTCTAATGAACTTGTATATGCTCAAAATTTTTACACTGCCATGCTTTAGTACTTGAAATGTTATAGACAGTTTACTCAATTAATTGTCTACAAATTTTGCTATAAATCTGGAACAAGGTAGCAGTGAGACAATAGGCCAAGCGGAGAGCATGGAACATCCATTCAAGTCTGGGGTTGCACAAAAGTGGCTTAATGTCATCCTAGATCTGAATGGGGTGCTCTGTATATGTGAGGATAAGAAAAATCTTGCAAGAGAGAAACAATACATCCAATCCGATGAGGCTGACTTTCAATTAGAACACTTCTTCTTTGATTTGAAAAGAGTCACTCTTCGTCCCCATTACAAGACCTTTCTTTGGGAGTTGTCCTCCTTTGCAAACGTCTCAGTGTGGACCTCCATGAAGAGGTCCACGGCCATATGCATTTCCAATCACTTGTTTAGTGGCATAGAACCCCCAACTTATGTCTTGGGACAAGAACAGTGCAACATTCTCAAGTGCAAGGGGAGGTCTGCAAAGTTTGTAAATTACAAGGTGAAGAAAACAAAGAAAGACTTGTTCATAAAATTGTTGAGCAAGTTGTACAAATCGCCAAACTTTATGTTCTCAAGGGACAATACTATTAATGTGGATGATAGTCCAGCAAAGCACTTTACGAATGATCTTGTGAATGTTGTTTTGCTTGCCTAGTGGTCATATGAAGGATATGGAGCAATAAACAAGCTCTTAGTTGAAAATCTTATTCCTTGGATACGGCACTTGCATGTAGCAAAGCCCTTAGCATTGGATGTATTTTGGTTTAATAATATTATGGGGCGCTTGAACCATTCAAAAAATTTGGATAAAACCAAGTTCATGCAGCTTAGTGAGGTGCTTGACATCTCTAATGCGCTTTATAGTGAGTGGAGTGAGAGTTACCTTAGACAAAAATGGCAAGACTTAGAAGGTTTGGACAGAGCATAGCACACGGAGATCATGATGGATGGAAAACATAGCACCCATACATGTCCAAATGCTGAAGTAGGTCCTTAATAGTTGATGTAGAGGTTTTACATAGTCATTAGTTTTTGACTTAATCAATTATATGTCACACAGTCAACATTAAATATATGACTATTCTTAGTGGTTATCAAATGATTCCCTTGTTGTTGTGTATATGTATGTTTCTGAGTTGCTAAGGTTGATTGGTCACAGGCACCAGTTTTTAAAATTGGCTATGGGAGCAAGTGTGCTAAAATCGCTGATTCCTTCTCAGATTGTGGACAATTTGTCGTATCAAAAAGCAACTTACGGCACATCTTGTATTCTGTTGCCACTGGGCAATCAATAATGGATTTTTCAATGCTGCTCGTTGATGACGGTGTAGTGGACAGTCCGCCAAATGGTAGAAAGCCCCTTAACCTTGTTAGCTCTCCTTCGCCACTCAAATGTGGTTTCCAATCACTTTCACCATGGGATTGTAGTGAGGGTAATGCCGTGGCGCAACAAAAAATGTACAATGACGAATTCAACTATCTAATTGCCACTGAGGTAAGTGAGTATTATTCTAAATTCCTGATTTGAAGTATATTTTAATGCTCGTTTGTCCTATGAAGTGCAAATGTTTGATTTCTATTTGTCGATGTAGGAGGATGCGAAAGTACCAGAGCCAATTGTCATCAAAGGAAATGTGTCAGAGGAAGTGCCGCGAAATACTTGCAAGTACATGGAGAAAATTCATGCATCAGCGGTTGTGCGGCTTCCTTTGCCTCCATTCAAGAAACGGCTTGACTTAAGAGAAAGTGCATGACACATGATAGGCAACCTAGACTTCACTGTGGTCCTCGTCCATGGGATGCTTGGGAGCAGAGATCCTTGAAAAAGCAAAGGCGAGAGACTGCCAATCAAAAGACAATACCAAATAATGGATATAATCGAGGACCTGAGATATTGAAGGCACTTGAGATGTTGAAGATTAGGTCACACTTGTAGAACATAAGTTGTTAGTGGTGGGGTAGATACTGATCTTGTTCAGATTTTAGTGAGTGATATAGAGCTAATATTATGTAGGTAGGAAACAATCATATGTTGGATGATGCTCAAAATATACTAGGTACAATTGTGGATCAAAAATATTTGTTGCAATGTAGAAGTAGAAGAGTAGGAGAAACTTGTAGACTGTGTAGGATAGAGTTCTCTTCAGGAGAATAGAAAAGCATAAATGATTTTACTTTCAACTTGCAATGGTGGTAATGTCTCCAGCTCAGTTACCAAATAACTTGTACTTTGTTACAAATAATGTGAAAAGTTGTAAATTTTGGTGCTTCCACAAAGTCACATTTTGTAGTGATTGTGCATTCATTGATTCAATAAATCAACTTCTATAATTGTTTTTATTAAATATCTATACACTTTATTATTACTACAAGATATTTGGGAATTTTGGTACCACATGCGTGCTATGTGTGAAATTGTATTGCCTTATTATAATTTATAGAGATCAAATTCTCGTCAATTTATAATTTCTCTTCAAATTTTTCTTCAATTTATCATTTGTAGTGCTTATTAAAACTCCCATTTTCCTATAAATCTCCCATTTTAATGAATATGATGTTGTTCATTTCATTGTTCTGTATTCTAATTTCTCCTTTTTGTGTCTTTGTAGGAAAGCCAAGGAACTGAAGTCCTCTAAACGTGTTCCTTTTTTTGGCAATCTGGCCTTTTTTCGAAGCCCCTCCAATCCTTTTCAACTACCTATATATGCTGAGGCAATTTCTAGAGATTTAGTGCTTCGGAACCCTAGATCCACTTCTAGGGCCTCTACAATAGATCCTCGTATTCTTCACTTCATAGATGACTGTGCTGTGGAGTCAGACTCCTAGACATCAAATAGTGAGGGTAGTTTGACTTAAGAATTGAGACTATGCATGGGTGATGTTATTTTCTAGTGGTTACTTGGATATTTTGTTTCTATTATATTTGTATATATGTTTTCCTTTGAGCTCTATATGAATGATTCTTGCAAAGAGACCCCTCTTGGCATCCCTTTGTAAACAATAAAAAAAATATGGAATGTGATGACTGTCACCGCTCAATAAAAGTATAGAGGGACTAACTGCTCCCTTTCCTAATTTACTATCCACGATAAAATACATGGGGTGGGAGTGTCTCCTCTTGGTTTTGAATATGGCTAACCATGGTAGAAGAAATGTGTCAAGAAGAAGGCCCCAAGGAGAGACCTCTTGGTACCGAGAGGCCCCTAGTGCTGAACTTTGTCTTGTGACACAGAACCCTACCAATGCCAAACCCGCATCCATTTGTCAACTTTAATAAAAATTACAGAATGTGATCATTGTGTGGGTCCTTTGGTCCTCCCTGTACCGAGTTTCACCAACCAATAAACATAAAATGGAAAGGGAATGGGTCCCCGCGGATTTGAATTTGACTAACCAAGATAGAAGAAATGTGTCAAGAGGAGGGCCCCGATGAGACCTTTCTCGGTACCGAGAGGGGCACAGTGCTGACCTTTGTCTTGCAAAATTCAACCCTACTTGTGACAATTAAGCATCCATTTGTGAACTTGAATAAAATTTATAGGTTGTGATCACGTTATGGATCCTTCGGATTTCAATAACCAAACAAAAATATTGAGAGGGATGTGGTCCTACTAACTTTGATTTTGACTACCCTATTAAAATAAGGAGAGATGGGGTCTTCCCAATACCAAATTTAACTAACCACAATAATATGAATGGAGTGGGATGGGGTCTAACCCTTGTGAGATTTTGGAATCCCTTTACTGGACTTCAATCCAGAGGATCAAAACAAGGCCCCCAAGGGGACCCTTCTTAGTACTATTCACGCCCCCACTGTTGACCTTGGTATTGCAACAATCAACCCGACTGGTGAAACATACAAAGGGACCCAATATTGAAACCAACCTTTGTATGTCCAATCCTCATACCAAATGAGTCAGATGCAGACCTCTAGCCATTCCCCCCTACCTAAGGTGGAGTCCCATTACACCCCATTTCCAATGCTCAACAAGCCGAGAAGTGGGACCCCTAAACCAACAATTTCAAATGCAAAGTGGACTTTCATAAGATAGGGAGGTATAGAAGCGACCATCTCCCCCTCCCTTAGTGTTTTTTTCTATCACCCTAATTATCGCATGAGTTCTTCTAAAACGGGAACCAAATGCGGTCCAAGCAATCCAAACAACATAGTTCATTGGTCCGATATTTGAAAGGCGTTTTTAGGGCATCCACTCATATTTATGGTTCAGCAATATGGAATTTATTTCAATGAAACATGCATAGTTTTTGAAACAGAAGTGTCACCTACTACCTTTTCATGTGTAATGACGACATCCAATTTAGAAAAGCCCCAAATTTTACAACAACACTATGTTACAAAGTGCGTGTAATGGATCTTAGGATGTTAGATTGCGGATACTAAATTTGCTTTTACAAAATCGCGGACACTAAGCCCTCAAAGACGATCTTTAGAATCACTGCTTGGACAATGCCTGAACTGCTTCAATCTCAAGAAGTTTCCATTAAGGTTTCTAGTGAACCACTCCAATCACTATTGAGATCATCAATATAGATAGTATTAATATATTATACTAGTAGGTATTCTAAATTTGCCTAAAGCAATTAAACTTGATCAGACAGCATTCATTCAGGCCAATCCGGACCTTCTATATAAGTTACCTCCTCGAAAATGATGTCAATGCTAGTGTCAATGTAATATCCCCCTTCCTTGAGCCAACTGTCGTTGTCATTTTCATAGCAATCACGTGACGGATTGGCCTAGAGTGTCGTATGCACAATCCAAATGTAAGCATCCTCAATACAAAGATGTGCTAAAATAACACAAAATATCGTCCCAGGGAATTCTAGGTGTTATTGCAAACTAAGGTTATCCACATATTTCTCCAAAACAAACCCCAAGCAATCCGTAATTCAATCTTTATATCCTTTCTCATTCAGGATAATACTATCTTCCGGAATCTAATCCGGATCTGTCCTTATCCAGAATCCGATAACTCTCAATCGAAACTTTGGTTTTCTGTAACCTTGTTTTACCTTCACGGGGTCCACTGTTGGTCTTTTAGAGGGGTAGGGACTCACCACTTGTAGTTCAAAACACACAAACACACACACAAAGACACACAACTCTCTTCCGGTATTGCTGCAGGGAAGAGGCAGATAATGATCCTCACAGCTCTCCAAATGATCCTTCCGGAAAATAGGTCACTCAAAATCGACTTTCTACTCCTTCACTACAACGATAGATCAAGTACCCGGAATCGGTAGCAACATTGTTCGAGACTCTCAGAATAATCCGGAAGTTGGTAGGCCTTCCAGTACAGCAACGACTTCCTCTTGGCGGGCGCTTACCTCCGCACGGGTTGACAGCTAGACTCGCTTCCGCTACCCAATCAACCGGATTACTACCCCAGCAGTTTAAAGACACAGCGCACTAATCCTCCTTCACAAATATAGAGTTCTCTCAAATGCCGACTACTGATAAAATCCAGTTCACTTAGATCCGGACTTCTTCTCACCCGTCTTCCTCACACTTCAACACTCTTGCAAATACTCTTACTCATGCACATAGCCGGGTCCAAAAATATCCACAAGGGGGTCTTCAATTAAAGAAAGCAAAAGAACACAATCAAACTGCACTCTACTGAGCTAAAATGGAATGAGAGGGCAACAAGCCTGCCCTCCCTTTAAAACCCAAACTAAAAAGCAAAAAAGCAAAAAGGGCACATCCGAAAATCCAGGCAACCAATCAAACTAACACCCGAGATACCCGGGAAATCCAGGCCGTGCGGCCTCCTAAGAATCTGGAACTAGGTTCCACTTCCAAAAAACCCGAGAGGGAACGAATTCAAAACAACCAGACGAAAACCTATCAAGCTAACTACTTCCTCCGCAATTTCTTCACGCTGCTCCCTCCCTTGGACAGTGACGACTTCATCGGCGTGCTCTTGGTTTGTGCCCGGGTGATGATTGTGCACCCTTGAGGCGGAATGGCCTTGTCTTCCGACTCCCTTCCGGTTTTGCATTCTTCTTCTTCATTGTTCGAAATCTCCAATGGAATTTTGTTGCTTTTGGGCGGAGAAGCTTGCTGCATGTCGGTGAAACTCTCCGGATAACTCTGAGCCGGATTCTTGATGGCTCCCAATGGTCCGACCAAGTTACAACAAACTACAGACTGGGTGTAGCAAAGATTGCAACTCTAGTTGGTCGAGCCAGCTCACCTGTAAGAAAGGTGAGTCTCGTTCCCGGAATCAGGTCTTTCGCCTTTTCCGGTGTTGAAGCTTCCGGAACTGTCACCACAGCTCTTGCCATCCTCACCGGAACAAATGTTCTGGTTCCCTCCTTTCTATGCGTCGGACCCCAGAACTTACTCTGCCCGGTACTATCATTCCAGGCACCTAAATTGAATCTGGTTTTTTGAAACGAGTACATTTCCGCCCAGATGTCCTCCGTCCAGAGTTTGGGCTGGCCTTTCACAATCAATTGGTATTGATTTGGAACTCCTACTCCAAGTTCCGTGATGATCTCACCATTCTTCAAACTCCAAGGGCGTTGCAACAATCCGGTGCATCCTATCGTCTCTAAGTCCTCCTCTAAGTGCTTCCGGACTTCCGGATCCTTAGGAATCGCCGGAGACATCATCCGGGTCGATCCTGCCATAGTTTACTAACTAGCTAATCTAGTGCAATCGGCACCAACCTCACTGAGCTCTTCCTAGCGCGGTCCTAACTCACTACACTTTCACTCTCTAAGCGCACACCACAAGCAAAGAAGAAAGAGATAGAAGAAATGAAAACTGTGCCCTTAAGTACTCGACGTTCGGTTGACAGTTCCCTAGGAGAATGGCTATGAGACCGTTCCCATAACGGTGCCCTAGGGGATCTAGGCCGGAAGGCTACCGGTCGTAGGCTTTCTGGATACGGCTTCCGTCCTACGGCTTCCGTCTTAACCGGAATATTTATCCGGTTTAGGAATTATAACAATCCAGGTATCAGCTATTTCTAATTTCCTTCTAGCTGACCCGGATTCTTGGACACTAATAACAAATTCAAAAAAATTAGACTATACTAACCCAGTTTTCTCCTATTTTCTATCTATTGGAGTTTTTGTATTCCCACACAGAGCTCCACTCCCCTGTTGTCCACCACATTGGCTCCCGCACCCACTCCTCCAAATCGCCTTTGTACTCGATGCTCATGCAATACACCGTGTGGCGGAATTGGTATTTGCAAGCTTTGTCCAACTCAAGTTCTCACCATCTCCTCGGCATAGAAGAGCTCTCACTTCATCTAATTCAAAAAAAAGGAGCTTCCCTTTCCTCCTCTTGACTTCCTCATCTACTTTTGCAAGATATTCACACAAATCAGACTTTGACTTTGGAAGGAAAGACATCTCAACCAAACTGGGTCCACCAGCAATTGACTATGTAAGAAAATAAGGTAAAATACAATGAAACAACACTAGAAACAAAAAATGGAGGCCAAACATAAAAATGAGCTCCCCATTTTGAACCATTATCCTTCATCAATGAAAAATGAGCAGCAGTGAGTGGGATTAGACATCTTGAACACCTCCTCTCTTAATGAGGTGTCCTCCACCCCAAAACATCAAACCCAAACATCATGAAGAAAATTAAATCATTACGACATGTGTCATGAAGTAATTCAATGAGTAGACTTCAAGTGCATGACTGTAATAAGCAAAAATTTGCCCATAATCCGGGATAATGGGAACTTTTAGTGAATGAGGGTAACTATTGTGTATGAAACTAAAATTGAAACTCGACGTCTACAAGGCTTGATGGGAATTCTACCTTGCTTAGTTTATTGTACTTTACTCTTCCCAACACTATACTGCTGAAAATACATGTTCTCCCTAAACCTCAATGTCCCCACTATTTGCCCCCTAGACCCAAAACCCGTCTTACTGTTCAATGTGGCTCATGTCACTGGTTGTAGTACTTAGTTTTGAATATTCGATATTCAGGTGCACCCCTGCACTCCCTGTATTCTTGTCCTTACCGCTTCAGATTCTTAGATGAATCCATTGATGAATTTATACTATACAATGTCATGGCGTTGTGCACTTCAAAGAAAAAATGCATATCTCCCATGTCCTCTTATTATTTGATGACATGGATTATACAATTTGTCCATTTCAGTCGGATAAGGTGATATGGCAAACTTATTGCTTTGTACCATGCGCCACCCTGTGTGGTTATATCCAAAGAGTTTGAGGTCCTCTAGTTTGCCCTTATGAACTCCCGCTCCAATGTAGTGATGATAAGGTGAGTATTGTAGAACTTAAGTTTCAAACATCAGTTAGGAAGAGTACTGTTGCCTGAACAACAAGTAGTATTCCATGACGTTACACACTAGTAGTTTCAGTGCATGTAGTGGACAACGCAATACAAGATTTCCGTTTTTGTTCAAATTTAGAGTCTCTTCAATGAACTTGGATTGTTTAATGTCATTGTCTTGGAGGCAGTAATACTATTGATCTGTACTTCCATCATTATCCAACAAGCTTGACATCTTTGTGACAGTCATCATACATTTTTCTCAACCAGATGACATACTCCTCAATTAGCACTCTTGGATTTTTGATTTGCTTGGCCTTGCTACCACAAAATCACGCTTATGTGAGATTGCGGTCAATTGAACAAGCATTTTTTTAGTTCTAGGGTATTCTTTGATGAGTGCGTCGTCTGTTGTAGGAGGGGCATGATGAATGTCACAAGGATGGTGAGCTAGTTGGCATGTAATGCTAATAAGTGGAAGTTGATGCTTTCCAGGCTAAACCGAACCTTGACCCTAGAATCGCGGTTTAGGAAGTCTAATTGAGATCCTAAACTGCTGAATTAAACAATGATGCTCCACATGTTCATTTGACCATGAAGGCAAAATCAAATAGAAGCACCTAAACAGCAAAGTTCGGGGTTGCCAATCTTAGACGACTTCAACCCAAAACTGAAATAGCAGGGTAATTCGTCAAACCAGAACTCCAAGACGGCAACCACAATATTTATACATTTTCAAGAAAAGATCAGATGTTCTTAATGTATTGATGCAGTTTAATTTTGTTGCTTGTCCCCATCTCTCCTGGATGAAGTTCGTAGGATGAACCTCTTACATCTAAACCTCTTTTTATCCTTTTTGTTACACAAGTAAAAGTAGCCTCATACAGTTTCTTGCAAACTAGAAAGCTGCAGATGAAAGGTCCAGCAACTCTAATGGCAAAACTTGCCTTGAAGATCACTACAATATAATTCATCCGTATTTTACATCCACTTTCATCCATATTTTTCATCCACTGTCATCCATATTTTTCATTCACTTTCATCCATTTTTCATCCACTTTCATCCAAATTTACATCCACTGTCATCCATATTTTTCATCCACTTTCATCCAAATTTTACATCCACTGTCATCCATATTTTACATCCACTTTCATCCACTTCCATCTCATTTTTCATCTAATTCTTCCAATCCCTTTCATCCATTTATTCTAACTACTTTCTTTCATTCCTTCCATTTTTCTCACCCAATTTCAGCAATTTTCCGTAAAACTTCATCCATTTTTTGCTGAACTTTCATCCACTTTTCAATCCCATTTTTTCAAATTTTTTTTCTTTTCCTTCCAATATTTATGCTCCACACTCACCAATCCCCGCTTCCTGCTCGCTACTCCCTGCTTGCTCCCCAGCATTCCCCCATTTTTAGCCTAAAGATTATCCTACCCCCTAATTTGGCATTTGAAAACCATTAAAACATAGAGCTCATTGAACACCCAAAAGGGGTAAAATCCAATTCTTGGATTTTGACTTTTCTAAGAAAAGTAACAAGCCTATGCTCTTTAGTAGGTATGAAGGGAGTAAGAAAAGACATAATTTTGACCTCATTCCAAATTCGTATGCTCACGAGATGTTGGTCAATTCCATTGTAATCTTTAATTTTGCCTGTACAAAGAGAATTCCGTTAGTTTGGGCACTTCTGGCCATCTAAATGTCTTCAAACTTGTAGGAGTGTCTTATTAACATAAAAGAAGCTAATCTAATTTTTAGTGAGCGTTTATCGCAACCTAGGTAATTTCTAGAAATTTCCCGTTGTAGGTTAAGGCGGTTGACTATTTGGAAAGGCATCTTTTGAAGATCAGAAAATTCCAAATTCTTTTGTAGAATCTCTCATTGAATTCTACAAAAGGTGTGCAAGCCCATCTCTTGACTTTATATGATGGTCAAGGGAGTTTCTTCAATTTGCAAGCTAACAATTGGGATTTCTACGAAAAGATAAAATTGATTGGAAATTTGAAATCTATCCGTGAACTGGCTTCTAAGGTTCTTACCAAGTTCTCTAAGACCAATTTTAGCTAAGTTTTTTCACATGCATGGTAGCCTTAGGTAAGTTGGGCCTTTTACTAAATATCTGTAATTTGTATAATTTACGGATTTCTATCCTATTTATACGTGGAAATTGATTTTATATCAGAAAAATATTCTATTTAGCACCAAATGTCTATAATGGCACATGACATACCTATTTAGATTTTATACCCTTTTGGGGGATTTTTATATATAAAACTATGCTCAAAATAATTAAAAAAAAAACTAAAAAACTGTGAGTCCCAAGTGACAAATTGGGAATTCACAATCGTGTACATTTGATAGTTAGATTTGTGGTTGAATCTGGGTTTCTGAATAGCAAGAACATTCTATCAAAAAATGAGGATGCTTACATGAACATCATATTCATTAAAATGGGAGGGTGGAGCCCTCTCAAAAAAATATTGCACTTTAGAACACATATTGATTGAATAAAAATGGGCTCTTATTATCTCCATAGTTACTTATTTAATTACTTCAATCTATCAATTTCCATTAAAATGAGAGTCTTGCAAAGAAATAAAAGTCTCCAAACAAATATTGCATCATTCAATATAAAAAACTCCATGTATTCCGCAACCAAATAACAATGAAAATAATATCAAATACATTAATTACTTGTACATATTCTGCACCAGAAATGTACAACTCTAATTATAAACACTTAAAAACTTAGACCTAAAACCTCACATCTATGAGAACATAAAATATTACCCTTCTCCCACAGTCATGTAAAAAGCATACTCTAGACATCTAAAAAATAAATAGAACTCTAAAACATATAACTATCAACGTAGTCAGAACTTTATAAAATACCGGTCCATTCTTGCGTTCAAGACGAAGGAATTGAAGCCAAACTCTCTTTGATGACATCAATTTGAGCAGCCGGAATCTTGATCATGTATTCCCTAGTATCTTTCTGGATCCTAGATTTCCACGCTGTTATAAGAGCGTCTGTGTGCTGCCAAAGTGGTGGTTTGTTTTCATCAACCTTCCAACGTAGACCTCTTTCGCTGTCCCATCCAATATAGGAATTCTGAACATCCTCATCTCTACTGGTTGGACAGAAATACTAAATGCGAACACAATCCGGTTCTTCAGGATTACAATTTGGATCAGATAATGCCCTTGCAATTTGGACTGGATGACTGTCACCGTCTGCTGGATTAATTGCAACGAAGTAGCCTTCAAAGACATCTTGACCCACCCTAAAAGATGGTTGGGGGCGACCCCGTAAAGGTCCAACATAGGCGTCATCCTGCCCGAACTCTTCACGGTCTTCGCCATCTTCGTTCAGTTGATCTTCTTGAGTTGCTTCAACTCGAGTTGTCGGCCAGAATCCGTCCTTCAAAACAGTAGATGAAGATATTGGTTCTTGCAAAGCTGCCTTCACATCACGCCAATAGTGCACCACATGCTCGTAACGCCTCCGACATTCCCCAGTGGCATCTGCATTGCACAAATTCTCCCAATACTTTATAAATCCAGATACACCTTTCACAATGTCTTCCACACCTCTCATTGCCTTCTGTGTGACTGGCAAGGATTCTCCACGTGGCTACATGCTTCGTCCTTCTGCATCTTCCTTCCACAACTTAATGCCCCTACCATCTTCTCCTAACCAGTCCACATCTGTACACAATAATTTGTACTTCATGACTGGACTTCCGGTTGAATCTAGATAGAACTTCACTTGTTGTGGTTTTGTGTGTCCAACGAGGATGTCATCACCATCCACCAATGAATCTGCAATGAAATCTTTAAAATCAGGCACCTCTTCCACAAGGTGAGGGACAGTGGGAATGGACTCCACATCCATGAACGACTTCTTAAGCATAGGAACGGTAGGGAAGTTCTCTTTTTTCAATTGCATGCTCCATCTTCCGAAGAGTGCATCAATGTCGTCGTGCGTGTAACCCACAATCATAAAGTTCACATACACTTCACGGAAGATCTTTCTTGCAACAAGTAGAGACCAAAAACAGAAAACATATCTATTCTTATTGTCCCCAATGGCATTGTCCATCTACACATTGAGAATGGGTGGCAATGGTGTCGCTGGAATTAAGTTCATCGGCGGTGGAGGAAGAGACGCTTCGCGCATCTCTGGGCCCTTCAGAACCACCTTGAACAAATTCGTTGACCTTGATCCAACAAACAACTGCCGAGAAGAAGCCTTTGGTGGAAACTCAAGATCTCGCAATAACTTCGCCATAGAACCAATGGTATAGTTTGAATCGTGCGGAAAGAGATCCAAACCATAATGCGCATAACGCACATCTCCATGACCGTGTGCAATCATGCCAGTGACAGACACGGGAAATTTCACTAGGCCATCCGTGTCTTTGCTCTTATGAGAAAAGACTGGACAAGCAGTCTTGGAATGATCCATCTTGTCATGCATGATTGTAAGACATTCGTGGGGAAAAGTGTGCGACCGGTACCGGTTCGCATAGTACAACTCTTGGTGAGCTCGAGCAACAGCAAGATGTTTGTCCAACTTCCGCGACCACATGAGAGCCGTGTTTGACCCAGCAAGAGCACCCTTACTGAGCTCTTGTAATTTGTCACAAGTAGCACACCGAGCAAAATTGTCTCCAGGCTTTTTCACCTCGAACTCCGAGAACTTGGAAGATCTGATCTTGCTTAAATTTGAAATTGAAATTTCAGGTAATCCAAAGGCAGCATTGACATCATTGATTTCTTTCATTTTTCCCTTCCATTGAAACTTAGCGGGAAGACACATGGAGACGACCTTCTCTCCTGACTTCATAGTCCGAGTACAATGCGGCATGTGATTGGCCTCTTTGTCAAGGATGCACTTCAAGGTAGCAATAGCTTGCTGAGTGTGCTTCCTTGGCTTCAAAAATCTCGTGTTGCCGTGGTCCGTTGCTTCTCGACGGCTCATCATAATCTTCTGATAGCGGAAGAACGTGGACTCAGGGACCCCTGAAATATGCATCCATGTACGCATGCACACAGGGATCTTTTCAACTGCCACCATCTGTCTTCCACGAGAGTCGGGAAGAACTTGTCTATGGACATCAAGCTTCATGAAGGACCTATGCTTGAAGGTCGAGTTATGGTACATGCGCTCACGGAAAGCTTGAATCTTCTCCCTTGGAAATGGCTGAACACAATTCTGAACGCAGCAAACTTTGCTAGAGACTGCGTTGATTGACTCCTGGGTGAGCAGATATTTGGATTTGAGAGAAGTCACACGAGAGGGATTCCTAAGGATACTTGTATATGGCCTAGCAGATGTCAAAGAAGGTGGATTCAAAAGACTTGCTTGGAGGCAATTCAATTTATTCCGCGCTTCATGATCATGAAGGCTTGCCCCATGGTATTGGACAAGCTTAATAGGTCAAGCGATCAATGAGTAAATTTGCTCAGGGGAGATGTCGACTTCCAAATGAGTCCTTGAAATAAATACTGCAACATGAGTGTCTCTGAGAGGACCATTGGCACTGAGAACCAAGTCTGAATTGACACTATGACAAGTGCCTTCACCAACAAGTACTCCATCCGCATTGTACAAGGTAACGCATTTCGTATTCCAAAGACTACGTGGAAGACCTTCGCACTCAGGAACGTCTGCATTCACTTCTTCATGAATCTCAATCTCCTCGTCTGACTCGAACATACCATCAAACAAGTTTGATGAAGAAGCCATGTCTCCTACACAGCAGAAGGTGCAAATACGGAATAAGAACATTTGAATAAAACTTTTTTACCCAGTACAGTACTAACGCAAAACAAGTCAGCACCACCCACGCTGACATGCTATATGAATTTGTTTCAGCCTAAGGCATCAAGATAGAACTTCAACGCAACTAGCGCTGAAGTGTAGCTCACATTCACTCAAAGCAAATGAGACAGCAACGCAGATCAGCACGACTAGCGCTCAAGTGTAAGGCATCCCAATCCAATAGCAATAGCAATTTAATTTCATTATAGTCAAATCCGATATTCATGCAGTTCAGCGCGACTAGCGCTGAACTGCACTTCACATCCGCTAAGGTCAAATGTGCTAGGACCACAGTTTAGCACGACTCCTTATGAAGAGCAATACACGTTCAATATCGTCAAATATGACAGCATTACACTTCAGCGTGGGCCGCGCTGAACTGAAGTTCCCCTAGTACAACATCTCTGCACTTCAACATGACCCGCGCTAAAATGCAATCTACATGCACTTTAATGTAAGTCTAAACTGAACGACCAACGGAATTGCACTTCAGCGCGGCTCGCGCTGAAGTGCACTCCTACTGTAGTGCATGTACTTACACTTCAGCGCGACTGACGCTGAAGTGTAAGATACATACACTGCAGTAGGAGTGCTCTTCAGCGCAAGCTGCGCTGAAGTGTAATTCCCTGGCTTCTACAAACGAGATCATTAAATATTTTTATTTCATTTCATCCGGACTTGAGTAAGTAGTTCCATGATTTCCGGAATCATATTATTGATGTCTCAAACCCTGTCAATATACTATTCTTAGTAGTCCAAAATTCACGGCGGTTCAATCGGAGGCTATCAAGGACTGGGCAACCACAGGCCCGTCATGTCGTATCAACGCGAAGATGGACAGAAAGGTGAGCGACAAGAGGAATGGCAGCATGAAATACATAGACAACAAGTAAATAACGAAGCATAGCAATTCAGAAGCAATTGACGTGTATGCCTACAATCTGGAAAATGAAAATTGCTTGACAATACAAAGAAGGCGTAAGCTTACTCGCAACCATTTGCTACACAGTGCTTCCTCCAATAGTGCGACGAGCAATAACAACGACAATAGAATCATAGCACAATCACAGATAGAAACTCCGGGAACTCGCAACAGTACTCAACATAACAAATCTAATTCTCAAACAATGACAGCATCGCATACAGAGGTCGATACAGTGGAAGAGAAAGGTGGGAGAGAATGTTGTGAACTGTGTTGACAACTCGCACCTTACTCAAAGGCGGGAACAAAAGAGCGCCAACCGACTACGAGGTTTTGAACGTCTACATCCTATTGTCAAATGCCTCAGGGATTGTGATGGGCTTCACAGCTGTACAGCAAAAAGCGTCATTCAACGCTGCAATAAAGGAGTGCCCTTGCGGAAATTATTGAGTTAGCAGTATTTCGAGGATTCCCCTCATAAAGTCTGTTGACTTCTATACCTTATCATGTCAGGTCTCCATTAGCAACAAAGTATCATTGCAAGACAGTCTTTTGAACTTGCATTTCGCGCACTTTTATAAGTATGATCAGTGGTTATTTTTGAATAGTCTAGGATCAGTTCTGTACTAAAAGCAAGTTGCCACTTTTGCATTGACGGTCACGGAATATTTTAGTAGTATAGAGTAGGGATCTATCAATATTTGGAGAAAATTGCAGCTTTATTGAAATAGCTTTCCGATGTTGCCGCTGTGGAAATTTCCTTTTCCATTCAAAGTGAATATATTTGTAAGTTTAGTTTTTTTTTTAATAATAATTACATAATGTACGTTACAAAATAGCATTCCGTAATTAATGAATGGAATGTTCCCAGAATTTCAATTTTGGGGAGGAAATTTTGCGTTTGCGGTTCAGAGATTTTAGGATAAAACATTATAGGGTTTAGGGTTTAGGGTTCAGAGCGGTTTAGGGTTTAGGATTTAGGATTTACAATTCAAAATTCATGAACCATGATTTCCTATTTGTTCAAATGAATGAACCTATTCGGTCAACAAGCCTGTTTTATGATATTCGATAAGTAAATAGCATCTACTTATTTCATAATTGGGAGTTTGAGATGTTGTACATGCATTTTGAATTTGTATATGATAATTCTCATTGGGAAACTTTTCAACTTTTTTCTATTTCAATGTGAAATTGGGAAGCAGTTCAGGATATTATTTTAAGAAAAATTCTTTCATATAATGAAGATTTGTTGTCTACATTCTACTCATACCATAGTTTTTTTAGCCAATAAAGTTCAAAATTGATTGTACATCATAGATTCATATTTCGAATTTACTAAGAACCTTTGAACAAATGATTTTTCAAGTAATGAAAAAAAATGTTTTAAGTATGTGTTTTGTATGTGTATTCTCATTTTATTTAATTTCAATCAATGGATCATGTAAGTAGATAATGCATATGAAAATTTCTTATGTTATATATTCTCAAAATTTTAAAATAAAAATAAAGTGCACTATTTAAACTTTATACCAAAAAATCTATGCCCATTACCTATTTTCTATAGGAATGAAAAATACAAAAAAATACTAATAATTATTATTACTATTATTATAATACATGAAACACCCTAATAATCCAAAATCGTATAGCTCATGTGTGAGTGGCTTCCCAAAAGAATATAGAAGTTCCAAATATTGTCTACTTTACGAATTCATCAAAAATGTGAAATGATAATAACTTTTTTATGAACCCGTATGTGTTTCAAAAACAATCAAAATAAATGTGATCATGTACAGTAATGACCTCATGTACAGTAATGACCTCGTGTACCTAAAATCAAAGGCTGTGGATGTGAAAACTCTTACAACCAAAATGTAGAAGTTGTAACGAATCTAAACATTACAAATCCATGAAAACATTCTATTAGAAGTTGTCTTTTTCATTATTCATTTGCCATATTTTAGTGAACCAAAATCCATGAATCATCAAAGGAGTGTACGTGCATGTTCCCCCAGAAATGAAGAAGTTGGAATTTATCCAAAGCCTAGTTTGAAATCCATGGGCACATTGAATTCATCTCCAATTTTTTTTTATTTGCCACGTAACCCAAACGAAAGCATTAAATTGCTGTATTTTAGTGAACCAAAAATCCATGAGTCCTGAAAGAAGTGCACGTGCATGTTCCCAAAAAAATGAAGAAGTTGGAATTCATCCAAACCCTAGTTTTAAATCCATGGGCGCATTGAATTCATCTCCCATTTTTATTTATTTGGCACATAACCCAAACAAAAGCATGAAATTGTTGTATTTTAGTGAACCAAAAATCCATGAACTGTGAAAGAATTCCACGTGGATGTTCAAAAGAAAAATGAAGAAGTTGGAATTCATCCAAACCATGGTTTCAAATCCATGGGCGCATTGAATTCATCTCCCATTTTTTTTTAATTGGCACGTAACCCAAACGAAAGCATTAAATTGTTGTATTTTAGTGAACCAAAAATCCATGAATCATAAATAAAGTCCACGTGGATGTTTAAAAAGATAATGTAGAAGATGGAATTCATCCAAACCTTGGTTTCAATCTACCCATTTCTAATCAATCCTTACGTGAATTACAATATATACATAGAAATTTTACGTTGTGCTTAATCACCACAAATATCCAAAGTCATGGAATTATGATGTGGAAGTCTGAACTACAAAGTTATAGAAGTTGAAAACATTTTGGAGATTATAATTCCATGATAGTATTCCATTAAATTTATTTACAAATTGTTGAATCCGAAGTTTGTGCTATTTTGAAATTATTTCAGGAAGTTCAACAAAATGGAAAATAATACTAATTAATGGCCTAATAGGAATTCAATTTGTTGTGCATTATATCTCTTTTGAACATTATAAACTCGGTGGAGCATATCATTTTGTAAATTGACATATAAATGACGTGCCAATTATCATGAACCCAAACATGATTAAATAAAAAATAAATGGAAATCAATTGGTAGAAGCCTTAATCCAAAAAAAGGTAGAAGTTTTATAATAATCTCACGGTACCTAATTCATGACAATATGATATTTGTGCCCATTTCTAATGAACCCTTTTAGTAAAAATAAATGGGAATAAGTTAAGTCCTGCATTTTAATGACCACAAAATGGATAAGTCATTAAATATGTATATGCAAGGCCTAACAAGAGAAAATAGGACTTCTGAGTATTTTAAACTATTTTATTGCATGCACATGTTTAATTTCTATGCATTTGTAAGGAACTGTGACATGGAAAAAAAAGGGGGGGAATCAAGTGGGCCCTGCATGTTAATGACCACAATTAACAATAGTCACATAAATCGTACGTGCAACGCATAAGCAAATAAATGTAGGAGTTGCAAATTTTATACAGATTCAGAATCCATGAAAATATTTGATGTGTGACCATTTGTAATCAACCACTACTTACATTAAATATATATACGCATTTTCCATGTCATGCACTTTATTGACCATTGACATTCGAAATTATGGATTTCTTACATGAAAGTCTTAACAAAAAATTTGTAGAAGTTGTAAGTATTCAAAAGGTTCAAAATCTATTAGGTTATTCAATTATTGTTCATTTTTAATAAAACCCAACTTTTAGTTGATATGGGAATTACTTGGGAATTGTAGTTCAATGTTTACAATTTCCATGATTCTTAGAAGTCGCTTGTGGAAGGCCTACTACCAAAGTTGTAGAAGTTGTACATATTGTCAAAACTTGAAATCCATTACAATATTCAATTGGTGGTCATTTTTTATGAAACCATACATGAGTAAAAAAGTTATAAAGAAATCGCATCGAGAACTTTTATGACCCGGAACACCAATACTTTTGGAATTCATGTACAAGTTTAACTCTAGAAATTCTAAGAATTCTACATATTTTCAACATTTACAATTTTAGACAATATTGAATTTGACTTTGCCAACAACAAAACTCATAAAACAAATATAATGGAATGAGTCTATAATAAAAGATACATTCAATATAATTTGAATTGAACTGTAAGATTCCAATTTATGAACCAAAAGTTTGTGCTTTTTCTTTGAAGTTGTACGCTATTTAAGAAATTGGAAATACATTGGGCCCTTTAGTTCAGTATTCACGAATATACAAAATCATGGTAGTCATGCATGAAAGACCAAACGAAAAAAATGTAGAATTTCTAAATGTGGTCACTATATTATATGCATGACAATTTCAGATCTGTGCTCATTTGTAATGAAGTTCAATATAAACAAGAACTTCATCTCATAAATCAAGCTCTGTATTTTATTCACCACTAATACTCGAAGTTCTGGTATGTAGACTAATGTGAAATGCTTAACCAAATATATTGTAGAAGTTGTAAACATTAAAAAACTTTTACATCCATGAGAATATATTCTTGAATTCCATGATTTTTTGAAGTGCGTTTCTATAAAGCACATGAATTATTTTATTCATGTGCTGGATTTAAAGTAGGTAGTGTTCACATAAAATCCTCATGATTACAACAAAATAATGACTTTCATTCAATTCAATTCATGATTTGAATTAGGCAATAAGGTGTTAGTAATTCTAAAGTTGATAGAAGTAATAAAAGTGAAATACTTCATTCATAATTTCTTTTCCTTTACAAGGTTTACAAATATTTGATTTCTTCTAGAAGAAAATTTGAATAAATACAAATACCAACATTAATGCCTTTCAAAATTAGAAAAATAATTCTCAATCCACGTAGTAAAGACTTTGAAAAATATTCTTATTTTTTGAAGACCTACTTTTCATCTTACTACTCGAAACCAACACATTTGGTTTTTATTTGAAAATAAATATTTTCAGAATAGGTTGAACAGGCTTTTTATCTTGTGTGGCATATTTGACCACAACTACCACTGAATGATAAACAATTTTTCTCAATACGCCAGAGACCCCAAAATCTTCAATCTTCACAATTTTATGATAGACGGCAAAACATGAAAAAAATATTAATTGAGAAAGTGTAATTACAAATCAATAGAAATAGTTATGTGATGTCACCTATTATCAGGAGGGATGATTTACATGACAGCACCTACGTGTTTCACTTGAAGAAGATGGATTATTTTTGAACTCATGAATCATCCATTCTGAGATTCTATGAATTGTGCATCTCAAAAAATATGGAAGTCCTTAACGGTCGAAAAGTTTTAATAGTACAGTGAACTTCTGCTTTTGATACAGAAATTTCCAAAAAGATAGTTGTGCTCATTTAACACACAGATGGATGAAAATATGCAATCGACAATAATTTGCAGGAACAAGAGTACCAATATCAAGTAAAGGATTACTTTAAACAGCCAAAAACACTGCTACCACATGGCATTAACTATGGAAGAAGGTTACTTGAAATATGAACTAGATATGAAGGCTTTCCGGTTTAGAAGTTTGGTTTCGGAAGTGAAATGCATGGTTTGCGACAGGAAGGATATCGACTGCAAGGTTTGGATACGGGATCAAATATGAGACTGATTATTAAATTAGGGTATGTACCACGTATCTGGTCATGAAAGTACGGGTATGTAAGCACGGGTACTGTACCTATGTGTTGGACAGGTATGTAAACACGAGTATTGTACCTATGTATTGGACGGGTATGTAAGCACGAGTACTATACCTATGTACTGGACGAGTATGTAAGCACAGGTATAGGAGGATTGGTTATTGAATGGGTATGGAAGGGCGAGGTATTGAATGGGCATGGGAGGGCAGGGTATTGAACGGGTATAGCACGGATACAAGCACGGGGTAAGGGGTATCAACGTACCGCATTAGGGTTTAGGGTCCTCCCTGTAGGGTTTGGCACCCTTAGTTTTTCTTGCTTTCTCGACTTCTTGTTTCGGCGCAATTGCTGTCTGTCGCAATCTCCTTTTTCTCACTTTCGGAGAATTCAGGGTTCCTTCTCCTGCTGTCCGCTGAGTTCTACTTGCTGTTTGCTTGAGTTCTACTTGCTTGTCCGCTGAGTTTGACTGCGCTAGGTTATCGCTGCTGTGCGAGGTGAGATTGAGGTGCTCTTCTTAATTTCGGGTCGACTGCACTAGGTTATTGCTGCTGTGCGAGGTGGTATCTATTGCGGGAGGTGATCATTGAGTACACTTTTGCGGTTTGTTGGAACGGACGGGAGAGTCGGCAAAAAGCTCACCAAGAAGACTCTCAAGGTCGTCAAGAAAGGTGTGTAGTCCTTCTCGCCCCCCTGCTCATTGTCCGCTTCATCCAACAGCTTTTTGTATTCCTTACAATTGTGTGTTTCAGAATTCACGCTCCATAGCTTATCTTCTCTCTGTGAGTCGGCATGGATATTTTTGTTTCCTAGGCATGAATCCTCTCCAACTTCCCGACTCTGTCCTTCGGAATTGCCATGTAACCCATTGGTTGCTCTGCAAGTTGAAGACTCGTTTTGTTTAAGCCTTCCTAGCGATTCTCCAAGAGAGTGCTTCTGGTATTGTGTTAATTTTCTTTGTTTGACTTCATGCAGCTGCTTCATCAAAGTAGTTGAAACGGGGAGTTAAGGAAGTTTTGAAGGCAACAAGTTGGGGGAGTTCAGTCAACAGAGGGTTATAGTGCAGGTTCAATCTACGTACTGTATTGATGCCATTTCAGGAGGGAAACCAGAAGTCATTCTCATGTATAAACGACTCTCTCTGTTTTTGCAAAGCATACAACCCTAGCTTGTCAATCCAACATAGCAAACAAAGGACAACCGAAGAAAAAACGTTCTTCCCAGTAGGAAACCCTGCCGATGGTAATACCCTTTTAGTGGATTTCTAAGCTTGCAATGCACGGACTTTGTTCTATTGAGATTAATATTCTCAAGAGGTGAATTATACTGAGAGTACAGTACAGGCTGCGAGTTTCTACTATCAAGCGAGTGAAGAAGGTTCGAGTAGGACAAAGGTGTCGGGGTTTTGGTTCAGGGTCGCGATGTGGCTCTCCGTGTGTGGATTCAGTTTTGGATGTTGGTGCATCTCAATTTTGTACAGTAACTATTGAATTTTTTTGGTGGTGGATGAGAGAGAAGTGCCGTGTAGTTGCAAATACTTTAGTAGGTCCCTGTACTGGTCCTATTTAGCATTCTGGTCTGCAGGTGCATTCTAGGGTTTCCGGGTGTGGTATTTGCTGTTCACTTCTGTTTGATTCTTGTTGTGGAACGGTTTGGATTGCTTGTCCTTTTTCTTTGGTGTGATCCAAATTCTTTCCTTCTTTCCTTGTTCTTTCCTTGTCACTGTTGTTTTTTATTGTGTTAATATGGATTTGCTGTTCAAAGTTTTTGTTCCACAGTTGTGAAAGAATTTAGGGTGCAATTTTTGTTTTCGTTAGGAGATCCAATTTGGACATTTCTTTATGTTGTTGTTGTTGTTCTTACTGTCACTGTTTGTAATTTAGGATTGTTATTGCTCTTCTGATTTCAATGCAAGTAATGTTCGTTATGCCTTTAGTGTTTTAGGATACTTGCGGCTGTTCTTCATAAATTGTTTGTGTCTTCCTTTATTTCAGTTTGATCTAAATATGTTTCCTCAGATTAGTTGCTGTTTCTGACCCAATGGAATATTAGTCGTTTGATGTGCAACACGCAATTTGTTTTCAAGGTTGCACATTCAAACCGTAAACCAGGCAAGTAGGGGTCCAGAAAGGAATTGGTGTGCGATTCAACTGCAAATTCCCCCAACAACATACTGGTACGCAATCGAAGCCTCAGTAGTTCTCCGTGTATTTCGTTATTTTGAAACCTAATTATGAATGCCCAAATCTGTCAAGGAACTCTAGCAATGTAGTGGAAGCCGTGCTTAATTGGCTAATGTACACCTGTCCAGCAGTGTCATCTATGTCATTTCAGCGCGACTCGCGCTGAAATGACATGAGTGACACTGCCGAACCTCATGAACAAGTCCCCTAAACTAAACTATCCAAACCCACGTATAACCTCTGAAATAAGAACTAGAAATCAAATCCATGCCACGCGCTTAAACATATAAGACCATCTATCTGTCGCACACTTGCCACATCAGTGCGACCCGCGTTGAATCGACAAAAGTGCTAATGCCCATTACGGATATCATTCAACTAAAGGCAGAGCAAGACTACCAGATATAAAGTCAGAACACCTCGACGGTTCAACGCGACTTGCGCTGAAATAGCAATATAGTAAATTGAATGTCTATGCAGAATTCAAGTTTATGTCGCTTCATTAAGTATAGAACTAGGAAATGACTAATTAGCTCGAGTCGCGCTAAAATAACATGCTCGTCTTATTCTGCTGCACAAATCCTAAAGCATATTGTACCCCTGAAGAGAATACAAAGTCATGCTCGATCAGCTCCTCAAAAAAAGCATCAATAGACTAAATGAAGACAATGTACTATTTGCAGAATGGAGAACCAAATGGAAGCCCTCAAAATGTACTTCAAGAAATGCGAAATGCAAATCACAGAGGAGGACGCCGGAGGGGACGACTCTCTTATTGAAGGGGTCTATTGGGAATTCAAGGATCCAGATAGAGTGGAGGCTTGGGGTTTTATCATGCTACCATTCACCAATCAATTTTGCTTTTCGTACAGATTCAAGAGCGCCCAAATCTTTTTACAGCTTTCGTTTGATGAGAGAGTGAAAGATGTGGAAGCAGATATCCATCCCATCATAAAAATCAAATGTGTTACAACAATTCCTGGAGTCCCAAAGAATGACCAATACCACTTCACAATCTGCCTGGACTCGGTGTTCATTCCGTTTCACATGACCCCTTTGCTAAGCAGCCTTGAAACAAAGCCCTTCAGCATGGAAATCAAGGAGCTTGAGAGAAAATTAGACAATAACAAGTGGTTGAATGCAAACGAGATGCCGCTGGCCTAGAGGCGCCTCTGCAGTAAAATACGAGTATTGTTCGGAGACTTCAATATTCTAAAGGGGAAGATTGAACATCAGAGCATGCAGAATCGACCCCGCTCCGTGTCAATGGACCTTCAGAAGCAGGGCATTTGCCAGAGCTCACGGCAGACCGTGGCCAAGGAGACGGGAGGAATCCGCGGACAAAAAACTCGGGAGCAACCCCCCCAGAAAACACCTCCAAAGAAGGGGAAGAAAGTTGCTGCCACCACGTCCAGAGCTGTAGCACCGCCAAGGGCGTCGGAGCAATCTGAAATCGCAGAGGGCAGTTACGTGGACGAGATGAAGAACGTCCCACACTCGCAGGCGACTGAGAAGAAGCTCGACTATGAGCATATTAACAAAGTTTACCAGAAGTTCTGGGTGACATGTGCTGATGCCTACATCCTCGCAGTTGATGAGAAGAAGGAGATAGACATCTCGCAGCTCATTATGCCCCCCGCGACATACAATATTTGTTCCAGGCAGGAAGACATCGTCGACGGCATGGTGAAGTACCTCTTGAATATCCCAGACAAGAGCACTAAACAAACACTGTGCGTCATGCCAGTAGGGTACACGACTAAACCTAAGAAGTGGGAGGACATTGTGGGAGGGAAGTTCTACATCATCAACGGTCAGCACAGTGTCTTGGCCAGCAATTTCATGTTCGACGACGCCAACAACGTGAATAAGAAAGAGAGGGAGCATTTTTGAAAATGGAATTGCTTCCTCATGTGGTCAAACGATGCGGAGAAGCTGCGAAGCATTTCGGCATATTATAACCGCACAAACCACTTTGTAGCAGTTCAGCCTTCCTGGGCAACAAATATACTGGGAGCGCGATCGGTATGGGAGGACATGGGCAGGCCAAGGAATCCAACCCAAGCGCACTCAGTGGGAACCGTGTCAATAACAAGACGGACGGTAGAGAATCAGCGCAACAAAGACAAGTTTCAGGTATGCAATTCAGCGCAAGTCGAGCTGAACTGTTGGACTGGTCCTTTAATCCATGCCATGATGTTCTCTGTATTTGATTATATTTCTGATTCAACTGTCATATGCTTGTCACAGGAATTTGAAAAGGCTATCTACGTTCGCTTCTCCATGATTGATGTGAATAAGAATCTGAAGATTGCCCAGACGAGTAAGAAGGAGGAGAAGTTGAAGCTCACGAACGAACTGAAGCTCATCAGTGCCCCCGACAATGTGTACAAGCTATGGAGCGAGGTGATCTCTTCCGCCGCGCATGGCGAGCTCGTGAACCCCAATACGAAGAATAAGTTTAACCACAGAAAGGGCTGGAACCCCGATAATTGCAATCTCACCTGCGAGTTCTTCAAGTATTTGGGCAATTTGAGCTACGATGAACTAGCCAAACTTGCCAAGCACCTGCTTAACCAAAGGGGTCTCAAGCGCCCATTCTCTTACCTGAAAGTTACGATTAGAGCAATATCATCCGTGCTCAAAAGTTGCTACACAACAAAAGAATGGGTAGAGAGGCGGAAGCGGAAGCACTTGGTGAAAAAAGAGCTGCACCATATAGACCCAGAGCTGGGGTTGTTGAACTCGGGGAACGAGGTAATTTCCAAAAATTGGAAAGCGTTCAAGAATGAGAAGTTATTATCTAGAGCCACCATAGACGTCCTCCTTGACAGACCTGGAGAGGCGTACTTTGGGAAGGCAAAGCAGGTCAAGTCAAAAAACAAGACCTGTGCTGAGCTTTCAGAAGAGGCATATCAGTTCTTCAAGGCCTTCCTTGAGCATAAATCGAAATTTGTGAAGGCCACCGCAACAGGTCATTATCGGCCCTACGACTTGGTTCGGAACTATCATAACGACTGGCTAGCAAATTCCTGGACCGAGGAGACCACAAAAAGGCTATCGCTCGGGGTGATTGACTTCAGGGTTTTGCCCGGGATTGAGAAGAAAGACAGCTCCACTATCGAGAGCCCCTATTTTGTGGAGGTCATGACATTGCTGCGCAAAAAGAAGAATCCAACACTTGAAAAAGTTCCTTCATGACTTTTTATTTGTGGAGACGAGAAGGAGCTAATGCAGGTTCTGAAACTCGTTGAGTCCAATGAGGTTCTATCCTCCTACGCCATTGACTTCTCTACCTACTTTGCGGGGAAGAACAATCGCCTTGGAGATCAAGCAGCATTGAAGACTCCGAAGAAGGTGTCGTTGATGTTTCTCTAGAGCACTCAGAACAGTGTGAAGGTAGAAATTCCTCCCGAATTCCATTGCCCAGAAACGGCAAGGTACATGAAGGCCCGCGCGTACAATGAGCTTGAGTACCGGATATACAACACTGAATTGCGGATGGAATCCTACTTGTGGCTTGTCAAGAACTTCTGCAATCCCGGGAAGTGTGTCTTCTCCGGATTCGCTGGAGGAAAACTGACGTGCGCTGCCATGGTGAGTACTGTTGATGCAGATTAGCTCGAGTCGCGCTGATATGCTCTGCTCCAGCCAGA
Organism: Neckera pumila; assembly: GCA_963969595.1. Taxonomy (NCBI): domain Eukaryota; kingdom Viridiplantae; phylum Streptophyta; class Bryopsida; order Hypnales; family Neckeraceae; genus Neckera; species Neckera pumila. The sequence goes on from OZ018418.1 coordinate 9,242,675, forward strand.
TCAGTTTAATGATAACAAATTCACCCATCTCTTGCTGTGGAAATAGTTGTAGGTGATTGTAGTGGTCGGTTTAGCTCGACCCACGCTGAAGTGTACTAGTACTAATCAGTAATGAAAGTCCCTCTTGTTGTTTTAGCATGGGTCGCTCTGAAGTGCGGAATAGCATTAGGTACTTTGAAGCAATCCTCTTGTTGTATTAGTGCGGGTCGCGCTGATCTGCCATTACTTGTTTCTGATGTCTCTTATCTATCTCCTGCAGATGAGTTGCGTGGATGTCTATGCAAGCGGTTTGTCGGACCATTCCTTCTGGTGGGAGGAAATCTGCACAAAGGCCATGACACTCGACAAGGCGGATTTCCTTGACGATGCGTACTCCGTGGATGGAGCTGCAGGTCCAAGATCAACCCCCTCCTTGTCGAAGAGAAAACTGAGGTCCAGTCAGGATTCTCCAGCCAGCCACCGCTCAAGACAGCCACCTCCCATCGTTGACGATGAAGATGATCTGACCGAAGAGGAGGAGGACGAGGAGGAGGAGGAGGATGTTGACCCCATTGAGCTCGGTGGGTTGGATGAGTTCCCAACGCCGACCAGTCGTCCATCAGGAGATGTTCCGGGGTCCTCCGCAAGCTCTATGCTACCGCCGTTGTCCTAGATGCCAAGGACTCCTACTCCGGCTGCCCGACCTCAAAAAAAGAGGAAACAGGACACGATCGCAAGTGTGGTCAAACAGTTGGCAGATATTCAAAAGCAAAATGCAGAGTCGTTGGCGAATATGGCAAGGCAGAACGAGTTGGCGCAGAAGCAACAAGAGCTTGCGTTGATGCAGCTGAGGATAGACATGGAACGGGAAAGGCTGCAGAACCAGGAAATGGTGAGGCTAAACCAAGAGTGGATGAAGGAGGAGTCCAAGCATAGCAGAGAAATGATGCAGCTCATGATGAACAGAGTGGGAACTAAACCAATGGCAGCTCTGCCACTTGCATCTCACTCTCCGCCATTGCTACTGCAAGGCCAGCCTTCTGGTTTGAACATCAGCAATGTGTCGTCAGAGGCAATGAGAGGGCCGCCTCCTCTTCCCTCCGTGGAACCAGTCCATGACCCTCTTCCTCCGACAGACGACATCCCCGCCCAACCTGCTTCAGCTGCAGTGCAACAAGAAGGACCTCTGCAGCACAAAGTTGTTGGCGTCGTAACAGCATTGACAGAGACAGTAGAGATTATGGTTGGGCACAACCTGTCTCTGAATGCCTCTGAGGTGGAACCTGGAAGTGATGACCTGCCCACCGGAGATCCACCAGCAAGTTGTGCCCAATAATCATTCGATGTTGTTGTGTAGTTTTAGCTCAACTCGAGCTAAAGTGTTTGCTAGAGTTTTCCTGCCCATGTCATTGTATATAGAATAGTCTTAGTATTTGAACTTGGAAAACGCAATTTTGTAATCTGGGAACTCAAATTTGTAATATCTGGATCTCTCACAGAGAATGTTTTGCTCAATCATGAATTGCAGGCTCTGTAAATCTCCAAATGTTGCCCGAAGTATGTCAATTTCCTTCCGCTGAATCTGATCCGCTATTGACGACGAGCACTTCCGACAAGGATGACACTCGGCCAGGTTCGGTCCAATCCATAGAGGTAGGTGAGGATGTGTCAGTCCCGAATGAGGCACCATCAACTCATGAGGATGATGATCAACTTTCAGGACGTACTCGAGCAAAGGTACAATACACTCTTATGTTGTGAGATTTCTGCTGAATTTGCACGTTGCACGTTTGACATTGATTTCATATGATTTTGCATGATTGGTGTCCGCATTCAACCAGTTTCACGATTGTAACTAGCAACACATTCATCCGTTTCATAGCAGGAATCAAATCCTCCAGTAGATCTTGAGGGATCGTCCGAAGGCGTGCATCGGACATTGAGGTCCAGGGTGGCAAAGAAGTGGATCAATGTTGTCCTGGACCTCAATGGCATTCTTTGTGTCTGCAAGGACTGGAAGTCCAAGGGGTCCTCAAGAGAATTCAACCGGCAGTCGAAGCCACACTCTGCCACGACTGGCGCGATCGTGGGGCCTAAGGCTGTGTATATCCGGCCCAATTGCTCCACGTTTCTGATAGAGTTAAAAAAATAGCCATTGTTTCAGTGTGGAGCTCCATGAAGAAGTCCTCTACGGAGGACATTTGCGCTTACCTGTTTCGGGAAGGTGAATTGCCTTTCTTGGTCCTTGGACAAGACTCCTGCAGAACCATTAAGTGCACGGATAGAGCTAGCAAGTTAAGCTCATATAAAGAGCCCGGAACTAATAAAGAGTTGTTTCTTCAGGACTTGGATTTGCTTTTCGGTGGCTCCAAAGGAAGTTTTACACCTGAAAATACTGTCATAGTTGACGACAGCCCTTGCAAGCACATCACGAATAAGCCGGAAAACGTTATATTGTCAGACTCCTGGACTAGCCGAGGAAATGGGTACAAGGACACGTACCTCCTTACGGTCCTGCTTCCTTGGTTCCAGCAATTGCACGTCAACCACAACGTGGGGCTGAAATCCTTCCGAGAAGATAAGAAATGGAGAATTGGAAGGCGAATGCTCAGCAAGGAAAGGGGCCATCGTGAGTACAACAAACTCATGGAGGTGGTCCGCGGGTCAGCTAATGTTAGTTAGACCTGCTTATGGAGGTATGCAATTCAGCTGTGGTCGCGCTGATATGTAGCAATTGCTAGCTTGTAAGTCAGATGCTTTCACTTCATTGCGGTTCAACTCGAGTCGCGCTCATATGTACCATCTCCTAGCTTAATAGTCAGAACTTTTCAGTCCCTTGCGTATTTAGCTCGAGTCGCGCTGATATGTAGCTACCACTAGCTTAGTTGTCAATGCTTATCGGTCAATTCCGTTTGAGCTCGAGTCGCGCTAATATGTAAGGCCAGCCAACCTTCTTCTTCTAGACCAAGGACTCCTAAAATGTGGACCACTATGAATGTCTGCTAACTTGGTTCCTTATCCTTTCAGGTGAGGGATAGATCAACGTCTCCAAGATCGGATGCTACTCTGCCATGCCAGGCTTCGGCAGACTCCATCCTTGACTATGGGCAGTTCGTGATACTTAGTACGGGGAACTTCTTGTGCTCGGCGCCGACGGTCAATTCTACCATGGACTTCTCTGTGAAGTCAATCAAGGACAGGGTGGTAGACAGCCCTCCCGAGCGCAAACCGCGCCTACCTGCTTCGTGCTCGCCATTTCCTTTGCGCTCTAGGGGAGATCGACATTCATCAGGGTCACCAACTGCCTCCGATAGAGGGACGCAAAGGAAGCTCTATGGAGATGCCAATTATCCAATGTTTGCACCAAAAGTGAAGTTGGATGTCCTAGAACCACACCCAAAAATTGTTCCCCAGTCAATTCTTCCGCCGTTGGTTTCGCAGCAACGTGCATTGACTCAAAGGAAGACTTTGAAGAGAAGACATGATGGGCCATCCTGTAGTCAATCCTCGGCTCGAAGTTGGGACTCGTGGGAGCGGAGGTCATTACTAGCACAGCAGAGGGAACACTTGCGCCAAAACGAGACGATCGCCAAGGGGGGATACAGTCGTGGACCCGAAATTTTGAAGGCCTTGGAAAAGCTAAAGGACACAGCGCATAGTTCATAGTGGATTACACTAGATTTTCTAAAGATGTAGATAGAAGGTAGAAATGTATAGAGTTCTTGGAGAACTATTCGGCATGGCATATCTTACACAGGGCTCTTCCGTACATTGTGAGCAATGCAAGCTGGGAAAATGTTACAAACCGGGTTGTCAAAATATCATATCTTCATTGCTTGTGATAGTCATGCAACTAGAAGCTTGGGAAGATGAGGTCATGGTAACTAAACAATGAAGTGGATGCTGAACTTTGACCTGGATCAGGATACAAGTAATATAGGAACAAAACCTCTAGGCGTCGCTCTAAGCACATTCATAAATGACACTCCAAACGGTAGCGCGTGGGGTGCGATTTCTGAGAGTGCTAGAGTGGCGTCTAGAGGACTTGTTTCTATAATGTTTGTGCCCTGAATCAGGTCAATAGTTCAGCATCCACTTCATTCTCCAGTTATCGTGGCCTCATCTTCTCAAGAAATCTATTTGTAGTGCCTAACACGAGCGGTGGTGATGTGCTATTTTGCTGCCAAGAGTGTAATGGTACAAAAGTGAATGCTTAATTTTGACTAGGTTGTGAGTATGGAAATTACAAAAACTAATTATTTCTGGATCCACTCTAAACACTTGCATGGACAACACTTGATTCTCTTGGAAGCAATTAAATAACAACTGCAGCTCGTGCAAGTGTTTACAGTGGACCTACAAATGGTGTTATTTGTAATTTCTTTGCTTAAGTCTCGGATTTGGATAGTGAAAATGTGACAAATACGTGTACATTTGATGACTTTTTCAAATTAATAGTAATGCACACTGCAAATTCTGCACATCATTTGTGGATTATTCATTTCCAAACTCGTTTTGGGTCCCGTTGCATTCCATTTCAGGTGTTGTTTAGTTGAAATTCTTCTTTCTTTCCCACTTATATGTCTCCAGAGATTCCCATGTCATTGGCAAAAGACTCCCATTTCACTGGAAAACTCCCAAAATAGTGAATATGACGTTCATGGAGATAGTTGACTCTAATAGGACAACACTTTCTAATGGTGGGATCGATGGAATTGATGAAGTCATTTGGATTCCTGAGTCTCCATCCACATGAGGGGCGCAAGAGGAAGAGAATGACAATCAAAATGAGGGTGGAAGAGGTCACATGAAGATCCAACAGAAAGTGTGCAAGACAAAAGATCAATTTATCTTGGTGGTGGCGAGCAAAAACAGTGCGGAATCCACTACAAGAAATGACAAACCAAATGAAGTGCCGGAGAATGGTGACCGATTTTTGGTAGAGCATAGAAGCCCAATTTTTGCCAACCAAGGCAAAGGCAAGCTACAACTTAGGGAAGAACTTCAAGGATGGCCACATAGTGCTCTTCCACGTGTCCTATTTGCAAGCAGTAGTAGAAATTGGGATGGTTCAAAGAACTTAAGTTTTGGAAAACATTTTGCCAAGATTCCAAATGAGAAGGTGCCTTCCATTGATCAAAAGCACAGCCTAGTATCCTCCACCAATGATGATAAGGATGAGACATTAGCTACAATGGCGCTTCGGATTGCTTCTCGCAATACACCACCACGACACAACAAAAGTTTGTCATCCCGTATGTCGCAACTTGAAAATGCAAACAAGATAACCATTCAAATAGGGCTCACATCAAGAAAACAGGAGGTCAAAGAAGGCACTCAAGGCAACAAAAAAAGAATTTTGCAACCTTTTGCAATTTTTCCAACCAAAAATTGAATGTGGGTAGAACCCCCTTGATACATGTCGGCCTGTTTCACAGGCAAAAATGAAACTAGTCCCATGCCCTAAAGAAGAGAAGAGGAAAGCTATATTCAAAGTAAAAATTAAAAACAAGAAGGGCCCAAAAAAGAGGTCACGCACTTCTAAGGAAGTAGAAGAGGGAGGATGGAACCTTCGATGCTCTTCATCAGACGACATGGGAGACGCACCTGACAAAAAAGACAACAAATGGAAACAAGGATGTGAGAGTAGCGGGGCAAATGTGAAAGGAGATGACGATTTTTGTCCTTAAATAGGGAATGAAGGGACGTAGATTTAGGGATTCATGTGGGTATACTACATATACAAATAGCATGTAATGAAAAAATGTTCTTTTCATTGTTTATTGTAGCAAACCATGCTTGTCCATGTAATGAAAAAATTTACAATTTTCTTTGGTGTGCAAAATCCTATGGGAATTTCATTTCATTTTGACATCCAATCTCTTTGGGTGAAACACTTTGTTTCATATATATATGCGTGAATGCGCGTGTGTGTGTTTGTTTTACACCCTAATTTTTTGGGTAGGCGTCTTAGGTTTAGGAAATTTTTTCTTTCTTCTTCACATCCTATTTTTTTTTAATAAAGTTCAAAGTTAGACATTTGTTTGGTTTAAAATTTTAAATTCCTTTTCACATCCTATTTGTTTTTGCTTTGACACTTGCGTTGATAAAAAAATTTCACTCTCTATTTTCTTGGGTAGTACTTTTAGGTTTAGGTGAAGTTTTTTTGGTTTTTTTGCATCCTATGTTGATAGGGTTTCAACTTTGGGTTCTTTCAAAAGTTTCTCATATTTTCTAACATCCAATTTTTTTTTGGTAAGAAAATTTGATTAATGATCATTTTTCTTTTCTTTTGACATTCCATTTTTGGGATAGACGTTTTTGGTTTAGATGAAATTTTTATTTCTTCTTCCACATTCAATTTTTTTTTAGTAGACACCAAGTTAGACACCACAGTCTGATTTGATATTTTTCATTCTTTTTCACATCATGTGTATTTTGATTTGACACTTGGGTTGGTACTGAAGTTTTGATTATTTTTCACACTCTATTTTTTGGTATAGGACTCTTTGGTTCAAATAAATTTTTTTTTTCTTAAACATCTTGTTTTAGGAGAGGCTGGACACTTGGGTTGGGGCTAAAGTTTTGATTTTTTTTACACCCTCTTTTTTGGGATAAAACACTTTGGTTAATATAATTTTTCTAATTTTCATATTTATTCACACTCCATTTTTTGGGCTAGGTGTCTTTGGTATAGGTGGGTTTCTTTTTTCTTCTAATACCTCTTTTTTTTTTTAACAGACCCCTTTTTAGAGTGTTAGACACTTGGGTTGGTTTGAAATTTTTCATTCTTATTCACATCCCTTATATTTTGGTTTGACACTTGGGTTGGTGCACAAGTTTTGATTATTTTTCACACTCAATTTTATTTAGGTAAGATTCTATTGTTCAATTCCAAATTTTACATTTTTTTTCACATCCTCAGATTTTAGGGCTATGCACTTGGGTAGGTGTGAATATTATTATTTTTTTGGCACCCTTTCTTTTTGGTAGATGTCTTTTGATTTAGATGATATTTTTATTTCTACTTCTACATCCTTATTATTTTAACAAACCTTTGGTTAGGCACTTGGGTTGGTTTGGATTTTTCATTCTTTTTTACATCCTATATGTTTTAGTTTGACAATTTGGTTGGTGCAATATTTTGACACTTTGATTGATGTGAAAGTTTTGATTTTTTTTACACCTTATTTTTTTAGTTTAAATAGTTCACTCCAAATTCAAAAAAAATTTGTAACCACAATTCAACACAATCATATCTATAAGAAAAGAATCCAGATCATATTTTAAACTAGAATCATATAGAAAACTTACCAATCCCGCTAGACCTTCACCAATATGGAGACCCTAAACCGCTGCCCGTCTCCCTAAAAACCACTCATTCGCCCAGCCATCTGCTAGAACTTGGCTTGTCCGCCTAGTTGTCTGCCACTACTTAGCCCGTCCGACAATCTGACCGCCAAAATCCCGATCGTCGCCCGTCCGTTGGACACAACGCCAAATGTTTGCCTAGCCATCCACCCTCCCGTCTGTCTGCCCTTCCTTCCGCCCCCTTGTCTGTCCAGTCGTCCCCCCAAAATAAGACCAATTGCCCTCCAATCTGCCAAAAATCAACCATTTGCCCCAAACTGGTTTGTTTGTTGTCCCAATTGCCAGAAATTTGTCCTTCTTCCTACTTGTCCGCCAAAAATATGACCGTTTGTCCTCCCATCCACTAGTAATTTGCCCATCTGTACATCCATCCGCCTAAAATATGATCGTCCACCCTCCCGTCCACCAATAATTTGCCCATTCACATTGCCATCCGCCCTCCCTTCCGCCAATAATTCGCCCGTTGGCATAGCCGTTTGCCAAAATTCCAACCGTCCGTCCTCCCGTCTGCCAATAATTTGTTTGTTTGTCAAGATGTCTACCAAAATTCCAACCATCCGTTCTCTCGTCTGCCCAAATTCAGACTGTTAGCCCTCTTGTCCACCAAAATTCCAACCGTCCGCCCTCCTGTTCATCAATAATTTGGCCGTCCACCATTTTACCCAAACGCCAGTTGCATCCATTACGTCCAGACATCTAGTTTTTGGACATAATTTGCCTTGAGATGTAACATCTTGTCAACCTTGCTCCTCACCAAATCTATTTTGTGGCGTGGCGTTGGTCTGGGAGGTCTTCTCTCTCTTTTGTTCTTGCCGTGGAATTCTCTGGCGCGTTGTGGTTTTCCGTTTTTGCTCCGATTACACTATCACGCAGACTTCTTTCCTATTGAAAGGCCGTAGCTGCGGGTTTAGGGTCCCACTTCGTGCAATAGGAGTGAGGTGTTGATGAAGCTGGCGTGAGTGCTAGTGGTGGGTGCGCTGGTGAGTGGGGCACTGATGAAGCTAGCGTGAGTGCTAGTGGCAGGGTTGTCTTCTTGAACATTGCAACAAGCGCGACAACTAGACATCATAAGACGTTATATAGAGCCCTTGCGACGTCAAATAGAGTAAACGTCTAGTTGACTTTAAAATAATTCATCAAAATTATACAATTTTGACATATTAAAGTTTCATTTTAATATAGTGTCTCAATTTCATGAATACATATTATATTCTAAATTTAGATTCATAGTTATAGTTAGATTTTTTTTTTAAATAGTTGCTAAAGATGGAATTACACAACAAGATGGATGCCCGTTCTACACTTTGTCTTATACAATACACAACATCAAACGTCCTACATGACATTGAACCCCATCAACATGTTAGACACGACAACCCTGGCTAATGGTGGGTATGTTGGTGAGTGAGGTGCTGGTAAATGCAACAAGAGCAAGGTCAATGCAACAAGAGCGAGGCTCTGCTAAAGTTCCCGATTCTGTTTGGTGTTGCTTGCGTTGCCTCGACAAAAGGAGTTAGGTGAGTCGAAAGAAACCCTAAACTGTTAGATTGATTTGTTTCTTGATTTTGTTAGAACTACATTTCATGGTGGTGGTCTTAATCCCTTTGAAGTTATTGTATCTATAGTGTAGAGTGCTTTGTCAATTGCAATCGGGCTGTTTGTCAAGGGTCTGTGGAATTGTCATTTTGCTATGTATTGATGTGGGATTGCTGCAATTCAGACTTTTATTTTTCTTCACTGCTTTTTTGCGAGTACTATTGTAAGGTTCAATAGTCCTTGCTTGCATGTCTTTTCACTTATGTGCTCTTGATTTGTTTTAATTTTGTGCTTGCATCTAAATTGTAGAAACTTTGTAGTTGTCAAGGTGTAGCTGTGTAGGGTACCGTGCAGTATGGTTTCAGATTTAGGTGCAAGTAGTTGTTGTGTAGTTGTTTTTGCTTGGCTTAGGGTTTAGGATTTAGGCTGATGTTCCTAGTTTAGGGTTTACAGGTATGTCTTCAGGTTTTGGGTTGATATTGCTATGGTTAATGTTTTGTTGCTAGGATTTTTAAAGTTGCTTGCTAGGGTGGTTTCAATTCATTATCATGTTGTTTTGCTTGTACAACTTATATAGAACACCGTATATAGCATTTCCATGTCTCAATTGTAGTTCAATTCTGAACACTTCCATTGGTAGGGCTTAGCACATCACTCCAGACCTCAAATATCCTTCAATGTTAGAATTTACCCTTGGGCCGAGGATAATTGCCCTTGACTGGTTGAAGATTAGGGTTTAGTACCTCATTTAGATCCTCCAAAACCACTGACAACCACAATTACCACGCACCTGAAGCTAATTATCTTCAACTTAAGGATAATTATCATTGAATCAAGGATAATTAACCTTGACTCAAGGATAATTATCCTTGAGTCAAGATTAACTAAAAATAATATGGCTAAAGAACAAACCACATATGCATCAGCAACAGATAAAACCTCATCACCAAGCAGGAAGAATCGTTCATTGGCGAGGATGAAGATTTCTATGGCAAGCTCCGGCAGTTCAAGAGCATAGTCGGATCATGGACATTTGGCTTGAACCAATTCAAGAAACATGTTTTTCTAGCAGTACAAGGTGAAGGGTACACCTGGTTATTTAAACTGGAATCTCAACGAGGTTGTCTAGCTTCTTGAAAACCACCTAGAAGAAATATCTGGTTGTAACCCTCCTTGCATATAATGACAATGGTGATCGTATTAGGCATAGTCATTCAATAATCTGTCACAAGGACGACAATTCTAAAGTTTTCGACTTCAACGCACTCATTTGCAATCTCCAATTGGCAGGCCTATGTGACAAAGCAGATGAGTTCATCCAACAATTTGGTTCATGGGCTCGCAAAGGCTTGCAGGACACGTTAAGGAGGATTAATTTGATTTTCCAGCGCCTTCTCAAGCATATGATGGAAGCAATTCCTGCTATCGGACAAGGCCAGAGGAGATCAAAGCCTAAAAAAGAACCACTACCAGCATCCACTGAGCATGGTCGATTAGGAAGCCAAGGTGGAAGTAGGGGAAGTTGAGACACAAGTAGAGGAAGCGAAAGGGGGTCAATACGCACCTCGACAGAAAAGAGAAAGAACATAGCACTTGTCGCTATTGAGGCCACTAAAAAGCAACAAAAACCTGCGATGCAACCCCCAACAACAACAGCAAGGAGTTCTGGTTCCACCCTCACCAACATCCAAGCACAGCATCAAATTGAATACCCACCAATTCAGAACTATGAACTAACGGCAGCATATTAGAAAGACTTTTGGGAGAGATGTAAGAACTGCTTCGTATTTGAGCCCAATACATTTATGGTCAACATTAACCAACGCGTTCTGGCTAGGAGAAGTACGTCATCCAAAAGCTGGAGCCGAAAAATGTTGGTGACTGAAGACCAGCCTCATAGAGCTTCCCAATATCAGGCTGCAACAACTAGTTTGCCTGACACCAATGGATGCAAAGAGGAAATTCTTGATAATACAACCTAGGTGTGAGGATGATACAAAGAACTTAAACTTCTTTATCATCAGTGGGCAGCATTGTATCATTGCCTCCTAGGAATTATTGAATGGAGGCGTCTGTGAAAAGCGCAGGATCAAGTTGCAAACTTGGGAGGCAACTATTGTCTGGAGTGTCAACCCAGTAGCGCTAACAGAAATCTCTAAGTGGAACAACGCCACCAATCACCTCATCCATAGCCAACCGACTTGGGGAAACCAGATTTATGCATGCAGAATGATCTAGATCTCATTCTCACGAGCAACAACAGTAAAGAGCGACTAGAGAACACAAAAAATCATGCATTCTTCCACTTACCTATGTACAGGGTAAGCTAAATTTCATTCTCAACTCAAAGATAGTTGAGGTGTAGCTAGATGGATGTAATATATTCAGTGATTTTGGTACTCCATGAATTCATTGGTTCATAGTAATTACTGCACTATCCTTGACTCAAGGATAATCTCCTCTGAGTATGTTGTGTGCAATCGTACTGCAATCTGACCTTTGTGTCTAATTGTCCTCTCCCATAGAAATTTGTGGACGTTGTCCTGGTCCGATTCTAGAGTCAAATAAATCCGGAGAAGAAGGGCACTATTGCCAAGGAATTTGTCAGATGTGAAAGACAAAATACAAATGATCACATTGCTTGACGAGGTCTACACACTGTGGGAAGAATTCATCAAAAGCCACATGGAGGGGTCGCTCATTGATCCCTACACGTTGGAGCCATATAAGGCCGCAAAGGCATTTTCCCTAAAGAAATTGAAAAGGGAATTCTTCAAGCACATGGGACATTTCACAAACAAGGATATGAAAGAATATGTCCATCATTTGCTAGGGCTGACACCTGGGCGAACTAAACTCTATCCAAAGGTGTCAGTCGGAAAAATCCGGTTTCCTGTCAAAGACAATATGGCCTCAAATGAATGGGTGGAGCGTAGGAAGAACAAAAAACATTGTATTTGTTATTTTGGAAGTTTTCCAGTGAAATGGAAGTCTTTTTTCAATGACATGGGAATCATTGGAGGCATATAATTGAGACATATAGAAGGATTTCAAGTATTCAACATGTAAAATGAAATGCAGTGACATCTAAAACAAATTTGCAAACAAAAAATTTGGAAATGTCATGTACAACTTGCGCTATGAGATATTATTAATTGAAAAATGTCATGATATATACACATAAATGTTGGATGAATGCAATGCCCAACAAAATCCAAAAAAAGCATAGCCTATTGTTACACTCCTGGTAGTAAAATATCACATCATCATCAACGTTATTGCATTTTAAAGTTTGAGGCAAAATCACGTCCAAAATCCAAACGTCTAGACGCAGCAGATGCTCTGGATGCAGTGGACGACGTCTGGAGTCCGCCGTCCAATAGACAGAAAACAAGCGGTCGGACAAGAAGTTGGATGCGAGGTAGGAAGGGCAGTTAGACGCAAGGTCGAACGGCCAATGGGACACGGGGTCGGACGGTCGGTTTGTCAGTCAGTCAGGCTCAAGCAGAAGTGCGGTCAGCCGTCCGACCGTCTGATAGTTCAACAATTAAAATATGCCTTAAAATATACCATTAGAAAGGTATTGTTGAGAGCTTTCCAATGGTATATTATGCGTCCAATTTGGGCAAAAACTTTGATGGTGAGAACCTTCTAAAGATTGGACAGGTGGTCAGACAGGTGGTCGGACGGGAGGTTGAATGGCCGGTCGGACGGCCGGTCGATCAGTTGCACTAAGGCGGACGGGCAATCAACCGTCCAACCGTTTGATTGTCCAACCGTTTGATTGTCCAACCGTTTGATTGTCCAACAACTAAAATGTACTTCATGATATATCATTAGAAAGGTATTGTGGAGAGCTTTCCAATGGTATGTTATGCGTCCAATTTGGACAAAAACTCCAATGGTGAGAACCTTTCAAAGATTGAGGTCGGATGCAAGGTCAAACGTGAGGTCAAACGGGTGGTCAGCCGTTCGACCGTTTAATTGTCTGAAGACTAAAATATGCCTCATAATATATCATTGGAAAGGTACTGTCAAAAACTTTTCAATGGTATATTATGCATCCAATTTGGAAAAAAACTTCGACGGTAAGAACCTTTCAAAAATTGGGGTCGGAAGGGTGGTCGAACGGGAGGTCGGACAACGGTCAGCCGTCTGATCGTTTGACCGTCTAATAATTTAATTATGCCTTATAATATAATATTGAAAAGGTATTGTCAAGAGCTTTTCAATGGTATATCATGCGTCCAATTTGAACAAAAACTCCAATGGTGGGATCCCTCCAAAGATTAGGTGCTAATTATTAGTGTAATTCTTGTAATCTTGTAATCTTTATCTGTACTTAAAAAGATTGAGTTCGTCATTATTTAGCTAGATGGGTGGCTCGCTTCCAATTGGATTATCAGAACCTTTGTATGCTTGATTTAAACTATCCATTACAAAGATTCTGACCATATATTTTTCCCTCTTTCAATTCAAGCGACATTAAAATTGATATTGTAATCTCTAAGGTTAGAAAAGTATTATAACTTTTTAATTGTAAAATCATTTGTAGATGCACTATTTCTTATTGCTACCACATTTCTTTGGCTATAAGATTGTGACATATATTGATAATTCTATTTATGTTAAGATTTTTTGTCCTATTAGTTGATATTGACAATAGTATTGGATTTTCTTGTGAAGTTAAAAAAAACTATTTTTTAAGATGAAACCTACTTGTAATCATTAAAGTATGACATACTTACTCCAATCATTAGTTCGGAGGTATCCATACTACAAAGTGACATTGTATAAGATTTTAGAATATAATTATTGTCTTAAATGTCAAATTATGGTGTGATGACATTAATATATTAAAACGTGTTGTAAAATTTTGAAAAAACCCACATTGCATGTAGAATGAGTTGCAATGAGTTACAATGCATTGCCCAAGGTAGAATGAGTCACTTATTATGGTAGGCAACATATGGTCGGCATATCCACCCTTGATTCTTAGAATGATCCACAACCAAGAAAGTCATAATTTAGTTTGGATCAAAAATCATTAATAACTTCAAAAAACCAACATTATAAATTAAACGTTCGATCTAGAAACTTAAATAGATTAGTAAGATTCACCTACCTAACTGGAAAATGATGAACTTGATTTTCTTAGGTGAAGATAATACCTCCAAGAATGCTGAAGATAACAAGAACTATACTAATATTCAGTAACTAATCTTTGGAGGGATCCCACCGTTGAAGTTTTTGTCCAAATTGGACGCAAAATATACCATTGAAAAGCTCTTAATAGTACATTTTTCAATGGTATATTATAAGGCATATTCAAATCGTCGGATGGTCAGATGGTTGGACGGGCAATCGGACAATTGGCCATATGGACTGACGGCTGGGTCGACTCCAATCATTGGAAGGATCTCACCGTCAAAATCTTTGTCCAAATTGAACGCATAATATACTATTGGAAAGCCCTCGACAATACCTTTCTAATGGTATATTATAGGGCATATTTCAATGGTCGGATGGTCAGACAGTCGGATGGCTGACCACTCGTCCGACATATCCAACCGCCCATCCGACTTCTTGTCCATCCCTCCAGCCTTCTGTATAACAACTATTTGCATGTCCGCCCAGCCGTCCATCTTTACTAAAAACATTAGATTCCCAAAAGCACAAATTTGCTTTCAAAGATTGCTATTCAATGCTATAAGCATCTGATGTACATTAATGTATGCAAGAAAGGTTAATTGAAGTTATTCTTCTACGAATTTAAGCCTATAGTCTAAATGCTATACCTTAAATTTTATATTCTAAATCCTATACCCTAAACTCTAAACTTTGAACCTTACATTATTTACCAAAAACATTGGTGGAATGAGCAAAATATATTTGGCCTTCAAATCCCTTAAACGTCATTATCAAAATATACTACACATGAATCTCACGGATTTATTCATTTATGTTTCCAATGTGTTCTTTATTTTCTTCAATAATTATAATGTACCAATGTATAAAGTAAAACATGCAATTATAATCTAAAGTATTTCTTTAAATTTTGTTGTAAAATGCATCGATAGTTTGAAACACCAAAGTAAACAATCTAAATACAGTCAAGCAATTATACTACGTTATTATTCTATTAGGAGATGCTATTAAAAATGCTTTAAGCACTTCAATGAAATGTAATGTAGTTCAATGTAGCTCAAAATTAAATATTGCATTCATATAACCAAAATATAATTGAAGTTATTTTCCTACATTCTAAATTGTAAACCGTCAACAATATATCCCATACCAAAAAATATTGGTGTTTTGGTAGTAAAGAAGGTGCTTGACCTTTAAATATGACAACCCCTCATGTATAACAATTATGGACTTCATTTATGTACATATTTGTTAGGTACTTCTACATCAAAAATAATATCATCAATTCATCTTGTTGTAATATGCAAATGTGAAACATGCAATTCTGATTTGAAGGGTTACTCTAAATTTGGGCTTAGCATGCGTACCAAATTCAAAAGATCAATACTATTAAACTACAATTGTACAATCAATTTTATACTTTTATTAGATGGTGCTATATTGGAGAAATGGAGAATCATTCGTCTCCGTATGAGCTTATGAATATTTCAAGACCAAACATGTACAGTATGTAATATTGATTGATTTTTCAAAACAATTGCATTCTTGTCCTTCAAAGGAGAATATGGATTTCATTGGAGTAAATTTGTAGATTATAATTGAACAAAGAAAAATGCTTGAATGCTTGTAATCTAAATAATGATGGCATAGAATGTTCTTCACAAAAATAATTAATATTTGTATTTTGGAATGTGTTGTCATGGTGAATTTTATGAGTCTATTCAAAGGTCTAGGTAAAACATTGGATTTATAATGTGGATTTTTAGTAGGACGGGGGGATTTTTGGTCTAAAATTAGTTTATGATTTTCTTGATTGTGGATCATATTAAGAATCAAGGGTGGATATGCCGGCCATATACTGCCTACCATAATAAGTGACTCATTCTACCTTGGGCAATGCATTGTAACTCATTGCAACTCATTCTACATGCATTGTGGATTTTTTCAAAATTTTACAACACGTTTTAATATATTAATGTCATCACACCATAATTTGACATTTAAGACAATATTATATTCTAAAATCTTATACAATGTCACTTTGTAGTATGGATACCTCCGAACTAATGATTGGAGTAAGTATGTCATACTTTAATGATTACAAGTAGGTTTCATCTTAAGAAATAGTTTTTTTTTAACTTCACAAGAAAATCCAATACTATTGTCAATATCAACTAATAGGACAAAAAATCTTAACATAAATAGAATTATCAATATATGTCACAATCTTATAGCCAAAGAAATGTGGTAGCAATAAGAAATAGTGCATCTACAAATGATTTTACAATTAAAAAGTTATAATACTTTTCTAACCTTAGAGATTACAATATCAATTTTAATGTCGCTTGAATTGAAAGAGGGAAAAATATATGGTCAGAATCTTTATAATAGATAGTTTAAATCAAGCATACAAAGGTTCTGATAATCCAATTGGAAGCGAGCCACCCATCTAACTAAATAATGACGAACTCAATCTTTTTAAGTACAGATAAAGATTACAAGATTACAAGAATTACACTAATAATTAGCACCTAATCTTTGGAGGGATCCCACCATTGGAGTTTTTGTTCAAATTGGACGCATGATATACCATTGAAAAGCTCTTGACAATACCTTTTCAATATTATATTATAAGGCATAATTAAATTATTAGACGGTCAAACGGTCAGAAGGCTGACCGTTGTCCAACCTCCCGTTCGACCACCCTTCCGACCCCAATTTTTGAAAGGTTCTTACCGTCGGAGTTTTTTTCCAAATTGGATGCATAATATACCATTGAAAAGTTTTTGACAATACCTTTCCAATGATATATTATGAGGCATATTTTAGTCTTTGGACAATTAAATGGTTGGATGGCTGACCACCCGTCTGACCTCACGTTTGACCTTGCATCTGACTCCAATCTTTGAAAGGTTCTCACCATCGGAGTTTTTGTCCAAATTGGACGTATAATAAACCATTGGAAAGCTCTCCACAATACCTTTCTAATGATATATCATGAGGTACATTTTAGTCGTTGGATGATCAAACGATTGGACGGCTGACTGCCCGTCTGCCTTAGCTTGACCAGCCGACCGGCCTTCTAACCTCCCGTCCGTCCACCCGTCCGACCTCCAACCGCCGATCTAAATGCTCGTCCGACCTCCGACCGCCAATCCAAAGGCCCATCTGACCTCCAATTGCCAGTCTGAAGGCATGTCCGACCTTAGACGTCCCGTCAAATGGCCCGTCCAACCTTTGACCACCCCTCCAAAGGCCTGTTTGACCTCCAAAGACCCTTTCAAAGGCCCATTTGTCCTTTGGCCGGCCATCCAAAGGCTTTCAACCCTCCGACTGCCTGTCCGACCTCCGACCCTCCGTCCAAAGGCCCGTCCGACCTCTCGACCCTCCGTTCGACCGTCAACTGGACGGGTGGTCAGGATCTGACCAAATGCCTAGAGACGTCCGGAGACCAATGTCCTCAGACTCTGGATAGCCGGATGTATGTCCAGGCATTCGATTGTCCTAACAACCCTGATCATCAGCTCCTGTGTTAGACACTACAAATAGATTGCTTAAAAAGACAAATGCATGGTGATTAAAGAATGAAGTGGATGCTGAACTTTGACCTAGATCAGGGCACAAATAGTATAGAAACAAGTCATCCAGATGCCACCTAGGACTCTCAAAATCACACTCTATACGCTGCAATTTGGAGCGTCATTTATGAATGTCCTTAGAGTAAGGCCTAGACGTTTTTGTTTCTACACTATTTGTGCCCAGATCTAGGTCAAAGCTCAGCATCCACTTCATTATTCAATCACCATGTCCTCATTTGTTTAAGCTTCTAGTTGCATGACTACCACGAGCAATGAATATGTGATATTTTGACTACCTAGTTTGTAAAATTCTAACGGTTTGCATAGCTCACAACCAAAAGATATCCAAGAAAAGGTTCTATAATATCCAGTAATGGACATCACCACAATGCATATACTACCCCTTTGTTAGATATTTGGAATCATTTAGTTCTATGAAACATCTATTCACATGGTTCTATATCTACATTATTCAGCCATTTACTAAAGGAAGGTATCAACTACGTGACGTACTTTTCAGCTTCTCCCAAGCCTTCAAAATTTCTAGCCCTCGGCTATAACCTTTAGCAATTTTCCCGGCATGACGCATGTGCTTCACCCGTTGCGCCTATAACGATCTAAGCTCCTAAGAGTCCCAACTTAGAATGGAGCATTGACTACAATGACAGCTCATCGTGTTTTTCCTTCAATATTTGCCATGTGATGGTGCACATAGGTAAGGAAGCGACGGCAGGACAACAAAGGCGGGAACATTATTTCACGTGGCTTCTCCGAGACATTAGGCTCCAATTCTGCACTCAACATGGAGTAGTTGGCATCTCTATACAACCTCCTATGTGTCCCTTTGTTTAAAGCCGTTGGCAACATTGACGAAGCTTGGTTTTCCCTTGAGTGCAAAGGAGATGGCGAGCACAAAATCGGCAGGCAAGTCTTCCAATCTAGAGGACTGTCCATCACACCGTCTTCGATGGGCTTAACAGAAAATTCCATATTAGAATTGACAATGAGTGTCAAGCAAAGAAAGTTCCCAATGCTGAGTACCATATAATGCCCATAGTCTAGGATGGAATCCGCAGATGCCTTGCACGGGAACACCTCATCCGGCGCAAAGGATTCCGATGCACTCTCCATCTGACACAAAAAGAGCTTACATCAGAACCGCAATTTGCAAAACTTTGGAGATGAAGAAGGCATACATTGAAATACAACCACAAACACTCAGAACAATTCCGCGGACCATGAAAAAGTTTGCCGCAGATATCAGCGCAACTCGAGCTGAAATGGGGAGGCTTTACACCTTATTCTTGAGCCAAAAAAAAGCTACACTTCAGCTCACTTCGAGCTAAAATACATACCTCCGATAATTGCGCTAACCAACTCTATTGGAACCTGACACCACCTCCATGAGTTTGTCATACTCTCAAGGATCCCTTTCTTTGCACAGCTTTTGCCTCCCAATTCTTCAGTTCTTATCATTCAAAAATGACTTGAGTCCCACGCCACAATTGGCTTGCAATCTTTGGAACCAAGGAAGTAGGACCGCAAAGAGAAATGTGTCTTTGTCGCCATTCCCTCGGTTACTCCAAGAGTTGGAGAGTAGAACATTCTCCGGGTTGTTCAAGATGTGCTTACGAGGGCTATCATCTACTATGACGGTGTTGCTTGAAGCAAAATTCCCTTGTGAGTCACCGAACAACACGTCCATGTTTTTCAAGAACAATTCCTTATTGGTTCCCGGTTCCTTATACAAGATCAATTTCCTAAATCTATCCCTGCACTTAACTATCTTGCAGGGGTCCTGCCTAAGGACAAGGAAGGGCATTCCTTCGTCCCAGAAAAGATACAGACAAATGCATTCAGTGGAGGACTTTCTCATAGAGCTCTAAATTGAAACAAAGTCTATCTTCTCTAACTTTTTTAGAAATGCGGAGCAATTGGGTTAGACGTAGATTGCCTTGGGCTCCACAATTGCACCAACCATGGCGGAGTGTGGCTCCAACTAATGGTTGATTTGCTTGATGGACTCCTTGGACTTCCTATCCTTGATGATACAAAGAATGCCAGTGAGGTCCAAGACGACATTGATCCACTTCTCCACAGTCACAGACCTCAATGGCCGATGGACGCCCTCCAGTGATTCCTTATCCGCTAACAAAGGATCCAATTCTTGCTAACAAATGGAAGAATGCATTGCCAGTTACGACCATGGAACTAGCACATTTTGGGCATCACGCAAAAGCACACAACAAACGACGACTACAACGAAAACAAAAAGATTAGAGTAGACGGATTATACCTTCCTCGATGCAGAATTGTTGGCCGATCATTGCCTTCATGAATCGATTAAGCATGATCACGGACAAATTGTCCTCATCTAATGCCAAAGACTGGACGGGACTTGGCAACAAGACATTTTTGTACAAGAGACCTGGAGACATTGGCGAGCAAGACTGTGCGGAGGAAGAATGACAAACATTAGGCAAACTTTGAGGATTTGCAGGGCCTGCACTTTAAGATATAGAAAAAAATCTCCGTGAGAAACTTATATATTACACATTTAGTTTTCAAAATACAAAATTGAGCGCAACACTTCCGAAACTACGGTTGACTCTACTAGATATGGAGCTCCGGTATAAAACAATATTGCCTCTAGGAGAACACTTCTACAATTCACACTCTATCACACAGATAAGCTCAAATTGAGCTGAAACTACACAAGATGATACAAGGTGATTATTAAGCACAACCTGCTGGTGGATCTCTGGTAGGTAGGGCAACACCTCTAACTTCAACCTCGGAAGCATCCACAACCAGGTTGTTCCCAATTTCAACATCCTCCATAGTGATTCTTGTTGCTCCCTTGTCGCCACCTTGGTGCTCCAGAGCTACTTCTTGACTCTCTAACGATGGATCTAAATCAGCAACATTTTCTTCAACTAGAGGAAGAGGAATCATGATAGGTAAGCCAAACAGTAGACGTGGGGTGCCCTTTGCCGAATTCAAAGGCTCAATGCATTGCTGATATTTGAGCCAGATGGTTGACCCTCCAAGAGCAATGGGAGAGACCAAGGTGCGGGTGGCAGTGTCGCGATGGCTTTGATTCCAACCTTGGCCATCAATATCTAAAGCATCTCTCTGTTCTGCATGGCTAGTTCCCGAGTATTTTTGGATTCCTCCCGTATCCACTCCTTGCTTCTGTTATGCATTTCCATGTTGGTCAGCCTTTCCTTACTATTGTCAGCTCTAATATGAGCCAGTGCAAGCTCAGTTTGCTTCTGCGTCAACTTAGCTTGCTTCTGCATAGTTGCCAGCGATAGTACATTCTGGGCTTGCAATTCTAAAATTGTCTTTATTACGCTGATGACCGACTCTTGCTTCCTCTTCTTTGCTGGATGCCTAGAAGGAGTCAATGTTACTGGTGTATGGGGCAATGGAGGCAGCATAGAGGAACCCGAAGAGCTCGGTACATCAGCTGACGGACAACTGGTTGGAATTTGGATGTCCTCAAGCCCAACGCTCTCATTGTAGTCTTTGTGATTGACCTCTTTGCTGCTTACTTCCTCGAATTCATTCTCTTCAAGGTCAACGACAGGATCCGACTTCTTTTCTTTTTGACTCCAAAGATAATCCTGATTCAACCGCAGCTTCGTCTTCAAAGGAGAGGGCGCCAAACTTGGACCTGCTCTGATGTTCACAAGGTAACCGCCTTCCAGAAAATTTGCCTTATCTAATGTCATGGCCTTTATGCGGATATCTTGCCACCAAAACAACTCTTTGGATAACCCACACGCATAGACGTTGACAAAATCCATCTGCAGGAGACAATTTCTAGTGAGTTCGGCACACCGACGATGACTCACTGCACTTCAGCGCGCCACGCGTTGAAGCGCACAACAAGAGCTCTAGATACTAAATTATAGCCATTTGATCAAAAACAGCTACTCGACACAAGCAAAACAACGCGTCTCGCGCTAATGTGCAATGGCAAGGCTTACCATTATAGCACACGTCAATTTGCCTCCCGCAAATGTTGAGTAGACACACATCACCGGATTGCAAAACTTCCTGGCAATCCACAGATAAAATTCCATGCGTAGCTCCATGTTGTAAATCCAATATTCGAGTTTAATACAGGAGCGCGCCTTCATATACTTGGTTGTTACTAGGCAATCAAATTTGTTAGGAATCACCACGGGATTCATGTCTGTAGGGTTCTGCAAGAAAATGAGCAATACCTTCTTTGGTATCTTGGCAGCTGCAATATCACCCATCCGGTCGTCTTTTTCCAAAGTGTATGAAGCGAAATTTAAGGCATAGGAGTTGAGGACCTCATTTGTCTCCACAAATCTAAGAACCTATGCTTGCTCCTTCTTGTCAAAGCAAATGGATAGCCAAAAGAGAACTTCCTCATTTGTCGATTTCTTCTTCTTGTGCATGGCTGTCATCAATTTGACAAAAAACAGACTATTAACAATGGACACTTCCTTCTTCTCAATCCCAAGAAAGTTTTGGAAGTCTAGGACCCCTAGTGACAGTCTCTTGATGGTCTCTTCCGTCCATAAATGCGCTAACCACTTGTGATAATAGTTCTTAGCAAACTTGTCTGATCAATAGTGGCCCAAAGCAGTGGGCTTCACAAACTTCTTCTTCTGCTTGAGGAACACCTTGAAAAAATAAAACGCTTCCTCAGAGAGCTCGGAGCACGACTTGTTTTTGGCACTCACAGGCTTGGCCCGTTCAAAGTATGCCTCTCCAAGTCTGCCAAGAAAGACATCCATGGTTGCCCTCGAATTCTTGAAAAGAATCAATCTTTCTTGAAGGCTTTCTAGTTCTCCATAATGATCTCATTATTTGTATTCAGAAGACCAAGTTTGGGGTCGATTTGGTGAAGTTCTTTATTCACAAGGTGCCTTCGCTTCTGCCTCTCTACCCATTCCTTGACATTGTAGAAGCTCTCAATCACGGACAAAATGCTCTTAATCGTCACCTTGGGGTAGGAGAGAGTGCGCTTGCTACTTGTCTAGTTCAGGATGTGCGTTGCTAATTTCTCCAATTTGTCATAGCTCAGACTGCCCAAATTTGAAGAATTCCGGATTTAATACAAGGGTATCTAGGTTCCAATCTGGCCTCACATTGAACAACTTATCCGTGTTAGGGTTGAGCAGTTGGCCATGAGCAATAGCAGAGGGAACCTTGCTCCAAAGTTTATACACGTGCTCAAGAGCGGTGATGAGCTTCAGTTGGTTTGTCACTTTAAGTTTCTCATCTTTTCCTTTTGTCTTTGATATTTTCAAGCTTTTGTTCACTTCGAACATGGAGAACCGCAAGTAAACCACCTTCTTGAACTCCTAAATCAAGAGCACAAAAATGGATATTAGAACAACCACTCCAGCTTGAGCCGTGCTAATGTGTACAAAGAACGCTTTACCAACTACATATGAAAGAGGCAAGACGCAATTGCAGATCAGTTCAAATCGCACTAAAATACAAACCTGGAATAAGTCCTTGTTCTTGTGGTTCTCAACAGTTCACTTGGTATTGCCAATGCCCCTATCGACTGAACCTGAGCTATACTTTTTGGTTTACCCATGGCTTCCCATACACCCGCGCTCTAAGAATATTTATTGCCCACAATGGTTGGACTGGTATGAAATGATTTACCTAGTTATAGTATGCGGAGATGGTTTGCAGCTTCTCTTCGTCCAATGACCATACTATGAAACAATTCTATTTTTGGAAATGTTTTTTTTCATCATGGTAGACGCCATTTTTGTCATTGAACATGAACCAACTTGAATCAATGCTATGTTGGCCGTTGATGGTGTAAAATTTTTCGCCTTCAATATCTTTCGACTTCTTTGGTTTTTGGATGAGGCTGATGGCCATAATGCACAAAGTCTGCTTTGTACTCTTGTTGGGGATGTTTAAGAGATAGGTCACAATGTCTTTCACAATTGTCTCCTACTTTGATTGAATGTTGAATGTTGAATGTAACCGATGCCTCAATTAGCTGGGAGATGTTGATCGCCTTCTTCTCGTCAACCGCAAAGACATACACGTCTTTGCATATTTTCCAATACTTTTGGTATGTCTCGCTGATTGCCTTGTAACCGGTGCCCCAATTAGCTGGGAGATGTTGATCCCCTTCTTCTTGTCAACTGCAAAGACATACACGTCTTTGCATATTTTCAAATATTTTTGGTATGTCTCGCTGATTGCCTTGTAGTTGGGCTTCTTCTTCGTGGCTTGAGAGTGAGGAACATTCGCCATCTCTTCTACAAAGTTGCCATCAGCTACTTCAAATTGCTCCAAGGATTGTGACTGGACTTTCTGTATAGAAGGCAAAACTGTCGCCTTCTTTCCCTTCTCTTGCGTTGTCTTGGGAGTGGACTTCTAAGCAATTTTTTGTCCACAACTACTTCCAGAGTCTTGCTTTAGGGTTTTCTTTGAGCTTTTGCTGACGCTTTGATTGGCAACAACCATGGAGATTGACTTCGGTCTATTCAAGGCGCTCTGCATTTCATACTTCCCTTTCAGTGTGTTGAAATCCTTGAAGAGGGCCTGGATTTTGGAACAAAGATGCCTCTAGGCTAGTGGCGTCCCATTAGCATTTTGCTAGTCATTATTGTCCAGCTTCTTCTCTAGTTCTTTATCATCTTATCGAAATGGCGTCGGATCAAGGCTACATGTAAGAGAGTCATGTTGGATGGAATCATTACGGAGTCCAAGCAAATATTGAAGTGGTATTGATCTTTCTTCTAGATGCCCTTGATTGTTGTGACGCACTTGATTTTGATAATGGAATAGGTGTCTGCTTCCACATCTTTCACTTTCTCGTCAAATGAAAGGTTGAGAAAAACCTGCGCATTCTTGAACTTATATGCGAAGCAGAAGTTGTTTGAGAATGCAAGCGTGACAAATCCCCAGAATTCCACTCTCTTTGGCTCTTTGAATTCCTAGTATTTCCCCTCCATGAGAGACTCATCTTCACCAGTGTGTTTGTCTTGTAATTGTATTTCACATTTCTTGAAGTACAAGTCTAGCACCTCCATTTGATTCTCTATTTTGCAAACTGCAAGGACTCTTTTAGGTGATAAGTTCATTTAGCTTCAATTTCATGTCGGACTTTGCACGCTGGAGTTCTTTCTCTGAATGAGGACTCTGTCATTTAGCGCAAGTCACGCTAAATGGTTTGTAGAGGTTATTTGGTATGTTTATGTAGATTCAAGTGATTATTAGGTGGCCATTTCTATTGGCTACTACTTCAACGCGAGCCACACTAAATCATTTATAGAATTCTTTTCTAATTGTTCGCGTATGAATGGATCTGCTACCTTGTTGCTCTGCAATGATGCTATGGAATTATTAAAATTTGTATCAGCGCAACTTGCGCTCATTTGCATTTCTTAGAAACATTATTAGATTTTTGTTTTAATGGTTAGACTAGCTAGGAGTTCTCTTTGGTCTCCTAATTCATCATTGATTATAGTAGGGTCGAACTGTATTGTATTTTCTAGGACAACTAACCTTTTACTTCAATGCGAGGCCTCATGTCATTTTAGCGAGAGTCGTGCTGAAATGACATGTGTGCTTGTTCTCAATTAGTTTTTTTAGTGTCTTTTTAGTGCAAACCGCGCTAAAATGAATTGAGCTCTTCTATTCAGCTTTTATGTATGTGTCAATTCAGTGTGGCTTGCATTGAAATGACACGGCTCCTTCTGGGAATTTGAGCATAAGATATTGGAGCTTTAAATGGACAACGGGGTGTTGAAAAATAGTAGGGCGTGCAAGCAAAAATCTAGAATTCAAACACAATATTCTTTGCTCTATTGACTTCCCGTTTACTCCTTCTTCTGGAGTTTAGGGTTTCTGCATCATCCCTGGAAGAAAAAGCATGTTGCATTGAGTTTGGAACCGTAATGCTAATGCAATTATCAATAGCAACATTATGCTATTTTTGACTTTCTAATTAGAAAGTTGTCATAATACTACGGCAGAATGCACACTTCTGGTATTGGATCCCATTGAACCACATAACGCTTGAAAACCAATCTCAAAATTGCCGTAATCCACAAAAATCAAACAAACCACAACCCCGCATTCTTAGCTTCTAATCTTTGTTGGTTCATGACTACAACATAAATAATCTAAGGTGATCAAGATTTTGAGCCTCCCAACATCCACAAACAGACAAGAACAAAATTTTGCTAAATCAATATAAGAGCACAAAATTCTGGTAGATTAATATCTAATGATTACAAAAATGAATTCAAAATTTTTTAATTGATGCAAGCAGATAGGTTTTTAATGTGATCAAGATTTTGAGCTTCCCAACAATCTCCTATAGACAAGAACAAAATCTTGCTGAATCAACATAAGAGCGCAAAATTCTAGAGAATTAATATCTACCAACCAAAACAGGAGAACTTGAAAATGAAGGGGAAATTCAGTATTGTTGTGATATGGACAAGATAATGTTAGGGTTTGACATGTGTATCACTGTCAGGAAGACCTTAAGTACTGATTGCAAAAACAAACTAAGAATGTCCTAATTGATGCAAGCAGATAGGTTTTTAATGCAAGCAACACTAGTGGTGACTACCAATAGGATTAAAAATGGAGGATTCAAACTAGCAAACACAAAAACCAACATACCAAAGCTACAGCAACAATCAGTGTAAGGGTGAAGCTCAGTATTGGAAAGAAATCCTAAATTGTAAAATCTTCTTTGCAATGTGAAAATGTATCCTGAAGCCTAAGACCTAATACTTGTATTTTTCATACGCGTTTGGTAGATCAACAAACACTCAACAAACTAGAGGTTGACATCGACAAACCCATTTCGAACTTCTACACTTGTTTTTACAAAAAAAAGAACAAAATGTAGAATACCAAAGAAGAATGCAAGCCTAATGGAGAAGAACGTCGTCTACCTCCTCCTTCAAAACCTTGCTCGCTTGCTCCACTCTCCTGGGCGTAGCAAATCACCCCATTGAGCTCCTCCTCCGAAATGATAACTTGCCTGCTCCAACTTTATGGGCAAAGCCATTCATCTTCCTTCGAAACTAGGTTGCTTGCTCCAATCTCCTAAGCGGAGCAACTCACCGCGTACCTCACCTTTGATTGAATTGACCAGCAACTTGCAATTCACCTTGTGGTTCAACTTTTGAGAAATCAAAATTTAGACAAGCCTCCACAATGCAACCACAATGGAGACCACAAGAATTAGGCGCCATGGAAATTGCAATGACTGCGTTGATCAAGGCAAAGAGGAAAACCCGCAACAATTGCGACAATCATGACAAAGAGGGAAACATGCAGATGGATCAAGACAAAACAGAAGCGCACCAAACCCCAAACCCTCAACTTTGGCGCCAAAATTTGTGCTTCCATATCCTGACATGTCGCCAATACAAGGCTAATACCCACATACGTGGCAGATAACCGACTTGCATACTCGGTGCAATGTCCCCCCCTATACCTGAACCTTCCAGTCTATACTACTATAAGAAACCATTGTTTCCGGAGATGTCTAGAAAAATAAGGCCATTTGTTTTTAGCAAAAGAGGCATGCTTGCTTGGACATCACCTAAAATTCGTCATACTGAACAAGCAAAAAATGCTAAAATTTGTGGTCAAATATGCAAAGATGTTAGCTTGTTTTTTGGTAGTGCCAAGTACAACACGCTTACAGAGTTCTCTGAAAAATTGCCATGTGGATGCCAAGTGGCCGCCACATCATCACTTCCAGTTCAGGCAGTGCAACAATTAATTTTTTTTCCAGTCAGCCTTTCCTGAATTTGATCTGACAGGAGATGGCTTGTACAAGCCAAACGCTGACACCCATGGACTGACAAATGACGTCACTATGACAGTAATTGCAGTTTCAGGCCCACGGTCTTTACAAAGATCTCCATGGCTACGTCATTTCTTTACAAAGTACTATTCTGGGAGAGATGATTGTTGACATGATTTCTTTCTACAAACAATGGAAGGAATATAGACTGTTTTCCAGGACATTCTCTGTTATGCACTTGTGCGAAGTCAAATGTGATGATTGATTAAACTTTGTTTCTTCTTTAGGAAAGTGAACAAATGAAATGGTAATTCATTGTAAAAGAGTGGGATTGTTCATTTAAAAAAACTGTGTCTCTGGTATGGGGGCTTCTAAATACGAACTTCATGACGCCTGCCACCTCTCTTTGATGTCATTGACGTCAATATTGCTTTCGTGAACTTTGTGTCCGTTATGGCTATTTTTGAAATTGGCCTTCAAAATGCCTTTCTTTTTTGTGGAACGTCTTCAACGACAAAGATTCGTTTGTAAATGTTTACATTTCTAGTAGATGCTTTGCAGGACAGCATTCATGACACACCATAGCTATCAAAGTCAAAACTACAAGATTTGTTTGCGCAATTTCCAGAAGCGTGCAAGTCGTCATGGCTTCAGTTGAACGTGAAATGCTAACACAGTACTATTCTTGTAAACTTGACAGTGGTCAACATGCACGTATATTGCCCTCTCCTCTATCATTGAATGATGTTTCATATGTACGCTTTCCATGCATACAAATTAAGAGACAACCTTTCATTTGGTATTCTCTACTGCATTCTACTGAATGCCATGGTAACAAAAAAAATTTTGCACGTCCGTCATGGCTTCCGTAATTGTAGCCCAGAAAAAATTATAAAGCTGTTGCGCAATCCTTCTATAGAATATGCACTACAAATCTTATTGGACGACCCCCATTAACACATGCGTGTTGTAGAAGACATGACCCAATTACTTAAACAAGGAGTACATCAATCAAACAAGTGACAAACATGTCAGTCACGTCCATCCTGAACCCAGCTACGTTGCGGGTGTATACTGTCAATCATCCAACTCATGAAGTGGAAAGATAGTTCTCACCTTCAGAAACTCGACATTTGAACACCGACTTGTCATTGAAGCTTCATTCTTGCTTCAAACATTATTTTACGGAAGATGCTTTCCATTCTTTGTCACGCATTCACAATGCCAATGCTACTCTACAAATGGACAACTATTACAACAACAATCAAAACTTGACAGGTTATTTGAAGCTATAATTACAAGCATGGGTCTACTACAGCAACGTAGTCTACGATGCATTTGTCCTGTACGGTGAACATTGTTGGTTGCTAACATGTTCACGTCACTGACCATGAGTACTACATCTTAAAGGATCCATGGACAAAAACAAGTATTCAATACAGAGAATTTGCAAACATTCTCAAAAGGTACAAAAACGTGCTTTTCACAAATTTTTTTTTTTAAAATACCAAAAAATAG
The DNA here is from genome assembly GCA_963969595.1 of Neckera pumila. NCBI lineage: Eukaryota > Viridiplantae > Streptophyta > Bryopsida > Hypnales > Neckeraceae > Neckera > Neckera pumila. Next base: position 9,271,601 of record OZ018418.1, read on the forward strand.
AGAGAGAAAACGTTTGAAGACTTTGGACTTCCAAAGCAAGATTGGTGGACTTCTCACGTCAAGATACAACTATGCTCAATGAAAACTCCACTACTCACGGAGTTGATGCAATATAAGATTCCTACACTTGCAAGCTACAAACACAATACATATGCGATTAACAAACCACATGTAGTGCGTGGAAAGTCTCCGCAATAACATAATATGCTTTTAATTGTGGCCCTGAGTTCATATAGTCTTTTACAATAATTTACCGCAATTGTATAGACGCCTTTTGTCGCTGGACCAGAGCATAGGCAACATACTATGGTCGGAAAATTCCGTAGTCTTCATGATCCGCAGCAGCTGCTCCTATCAGTCATCTTGTCACACATATTTACATCACAAATGAACACGCACTCTTCACTTCTTCTTCTTGGGTTCTGCTTTCTTGAAAGGATCAACCTGCAACAATGCATAACTGCTGTGAAGTATGCACACTCTAAGAATTAATAAGTACAAAAAATTACACCACATGAAAAGAGAACACATGGAATACCCTCCTTTCCCTTAGTACGACAATTAATATTAAAAACCCATGTCTACAATCATGACGTCCACCTTCCATCGCAAAAGCCTCAGACATGGAACTGTATTCTCATACCTTTGGATTTGGCCCTGGTGCTTTCCCAGCTCCGGTCGTTTTGCTCGTCGCCGATTTTCTAGGCCTAACTATAAATGCGGACTTTGATCCCTTTGGATTATCAAAGGCCTTTGCCAACCGACGCTGACGTACATCGAACTCCTTTGGCAATTTGTCATCCTCCTGCACATACCACACACCAACAAATTCAGAAACTTTCCTAGTCTATGGCACATGCCTCTAATGACGTTTGTTTCTGTAATTAAAGGTCACAAAAGAATTTATTACAATCCCTAACAGTGCTCACTCATTACATGGAATTTTAGCATTCCGTCTGACAATACTATGTATCATCCACTAATTAGTATACTCCATTCTACATGGTGTAGAAACCATCCATATAACAGCCATGTCCTCACTACTCTTGTTCATAGCCAACTTCCTACTTACATTTTTATCCATCGTCCAAAGTTCTCCTTCCTTTTCTATGCGTCACCAAAGACTTCATCATCAAATGACGTAAACTATGAACATGCCGTACAAAGTGGATGAACATGAGCAAAGAAAATGCTTAAAATTTTTGACTTATTCTACATAATATTGAAGAATAAAATTGGAGCATGATCATTTCATTTACCTGCTACACGCAAAGAGAATCCACCCTGTAACGTGCATCCCTTGCTTTGTTGAAGGACCCTTCGACATCCTCCACTGCTTGCTTGTTGACCGCAATGCCCATGTTCTCATTCACTAGTTCGTCGGTAGTGTTGCCTGCTACAATGCCGTCATTCAAGTTTGGCATCGGCTACCCGTCGTCCATGACTTGTGGACTTGCATTCCCGTCTGGCATTCTTCCAATACCGACACCGACATCGTCCACTATACTCGCCAATAAGCCATTAACGTCAGCGTCTAAGTGGAGGTGCTCTTCAGGAGCCTGCACTGCATGGATTAACTCGGCATGCGTCGATAAACCTGTTGCCATGTTCGTCGCAACGGCTACCACAACCTCTGCTACCTCAACGGGCAATGCCACAAGTGGTACTTCCTGAACAAGAACGTCTGCACTTGCACCCTGAGAGGTCAAGAATTGATGCAGAAGATTGAACATGCGTTTGTAAGAATCATCGATTTTCTTCTCAAGTCTTCCTACTTGTGTGCGCACCTCTTGTATGTCTTTTCCATGATTGGTTGCAAGGATGCGGCGCACTTCTTGCTGACATCAGAACTTCATCGCCACTTCATCAGTGATTTCTGACTCGAACAGAGCATGCTTCAGGCGTAGGCTCTGGCAACGAACATGCATGAGGAAAAACATAAGTCAAAGTGGCCTCCAAGCACTTTAATGTGTGAAGGAAACGGAAATGGAAAATAACATGGACAATAATGCATGCAAGAACCAAAGACACGTTGGGAGTACTGGCACATCAAAATGCGTCAATGTATATCATGAATTCTATCAGAAACCATGCCCATCACCATACAAAGCGGCAATAATGTCTCCAAAAAAAAAGAGGGTTGAATTCCCTTGTACTTGCAAGAGAAACTCACCAATTTCACAATTGCATCCCGTTCTATAGAGTTCAATAACGTTGTCTTCAATCCTTTTCCCCTAGAAATGGAACTCATGTGCTCAGATATTTTGCGTGCTGCTTCTGACGTCCGGTGGTCCATCAAGGCATTCCACTGCTCTTCCAAGACCTCCGGAGGCTTTGGCTTGCCAGTGTCAATTAACATATTTAGATGCCAGCGCATAGTGATGAGCATTTTTGTAATGAGAGGCGCAATCCACTTCTCAGCCACCATGGTTTTATCCCCGCAAATGTCCCAATCTACATAGCATAATTCTAGTAATATGTCAACATATAAGCAAGAGCAAAAGGTAAAAAAAAAATATATAACAAGATTTTATTTTAAAAAAGCTAACCATGATATAGACGGGCAAAGAAACGCCTTCTTTGCATAACCGGTTGCGTGTCCCAGCTTCTGGATGGATCCAAATCCTTCAAATACAACTTCACATCTTTCTCCAGATCAGACTTCATAGAGCCATATGGAGTCCCATTGTTGTCCACCAACACAAGTTTTTTGAAAACAAGCTTTTGGGGTTGACGATGACTATTGGAGGCCTCATATACCCTTCTTTTGTCATTTCCGTTGTCATCGCTTCCGTTGTCTTTACTACTGCCCTCAATTGGGCTGCAGATGACAAGAAATTAGACTTGCAGTAATTTGTTCAAATGCAAGGCCGGTCCCATTACCTCTGTACTCAACACATGTGACCAATTCTTTCAACCACCTTCATCTGATTAGAAAATTTACTTCAGAGTAGTTCTCAACGACAAAAATTTCCACTTCTTTTGAGAATGAAATTGAGACATGGTCTACGCCATGACAGACGTCACTTGTAGACCTACATGTGACTATAGACCTCTTCTAGGACGACTTCCTATGTGCATTGTTGGGTTAGCAAAACGAAGATTTCCTAGCAATATAAAAAGGGTACACTTCACATGATATTATTGCATGGCCACTATATGTGTTGGAATTGGACATGCAACTTACATTGAATCAAACAAAAAATAGACAATACGATCCACTACGAAATTCCTTAACACGGTTATCCTAGAAAGTCACCTTTCATCCTCCGGCAAGTCTGTAAACTTAGGCTACCGAAACCCTGGCCAACCCTCCTCCTCTTTTGAATCGGAAGAGAACTGAACAACCTTCCGTTTCCGGGCAACAGGGGAAGGCATCCGTGCTTTGCCTTTCCCTTTAGCAGTTGCATTAAGGCGTGTGTCCTTTTTCATTTTCAAACGACGCTCTTCATCAGTGCGCATGTGCTTTGGCGGTGGAAAGCGTTCATCCCGGTCATCATCCGAATCGCATCTGGACGGAGATGGCTTTCGCTTCACAAGTTTCCCTCGAGGCAACACCATTCTGAGACGCGGTGGAGGTCTGGTAACAAATGTCTCTCCTTCCTACGCAACAATAAGCATAAGGCATACGTCAAATACAAGATGAAATCATAGTAGTTGCCTTCTTTGACTCAAAGACTTGGCTAATGGCCATTACAGATCCAACGCGCTAAGCTGCACTGCTCTAACATGCTAGGCCGTCATCAATCTGAAAAGGGCCAGACTAAAACATCTTCTTCTCTGTAGACGTGCATTGCAACCGTGTGACATACAAAGTCTGTTCAACAAAACAAACTGAGACCCTTCCGCAGTCCAATTACGGCTACTGAAAGTGCAGGAAACTGCAATTCTTCATTACTGAAGTCATGGTCCTTTTAAGGACTATAGTTGCTCATTACCACGACCTCCCAAGAGCAACTCGATTTACAAGTCTATCCTGCAAGTCTTATTGACAACTTCATGACTTCGGATTCTAGGACAACAAAATTTCACTTGAATACAACGTCAAACGACAGATCGTCCGTGCCTGCAAACATGCGGTCTAAAGCTTCTGAAGGACTATCTAAAGAGCGAAAAGAATGGATGCAAAGACGACAAACTGATCTTCTTCTTATATGCAGCAAGTCTAGCGATGGCAAAACACAGTGTAACGTACTCTTATGCTTGAGATGGCAAAAAAAGGAGACTCTCAAGTCACAGCAAGCAGTATAAGACGGAAGCGCTGCTAGTGGGACACGGCTTTGGAAATGCCACTCGAATCTCGGTCCTTGTTCACCTATGTCCAAAGCCAACCTTTGACCTTGCACATCAGCCGATGGTGGCGTGGAAAATAGGCGAATTTAAGTCTCCCCACTATGGCGGCAACCGACGGTGCAATTGTAGAGTTGTACAATCTATGTGTAGGCCAATTAGTGACAAAGGTGGCAAATATATTTTACCTTATTTGTGATTAATCGTTCAAAGGCGGCACTATGTAGGGTTGCAACGCCCTTGTCATGGGACTCTTGCAAATGTAGTCCATCGTCTATCGCTTTCCTACTCAAACAATTGTTGCGCCTCAATAGGGATACAAACCGCAAACTCATATCCAGTTTGTCGCCGTCTGCAAAATCATCGGATGCCTCCATTCCTTTCAGCTTTGACGATGCTTGACGACACCTGCACAGCACCCGCAATGACAGCCTACTGTACACTAAAGTGACTTGGTAAACCCTCTAACTTCAATGGAACTGACCCTCTACTCGGAATTTTGATTTTCTATTGCATGTGAAACTGTCTACAAGAATCTTCCACTAACCACTTGCACAAGTCATGACTATCTAGTATGTAAGTCTTTGTGAAATGAAATTGTACCCTTCTAAAGATAATAATTCTTCTACAACTCTAAAACATGTGGACTTGCCATTAAGTAAGCCAAAAGCAAAGTCAGACTAGAGGTAAATGGAGTCCATCCTAACTTCATAGATAAGCTATGAAACATGACCATGTTTCCCTAGATGTGTGCTTCTCGTGCATCACGGCATGCTTACCTACTTCCAGTTCAATTTATTCATACTCTGAATTCCATAAACGACAGCACTGGAAAGGTTGTCGAATCAATTGCCACTCAATAATTCCGTTCCAAGTCAACGTCAATGTTTACAAGTTGACCTCTTTGTCTTGCTTTGTGAGGAGATACAGCACGAGTTGGAGGCCATTCCACAAACTTTCATTAAACTGACAACTACTCTGCATAAAAGGTGAGCTCCTATATTGCCACTGCTTCTCTTCCTCTATCCTTTCATCGATTTTGATGCTCTTTGTTTCTCATGCCCAGTTTTTTTTGTTAGGTTTTCACCCAATGAAGTTGGGTTCTCCATGATGTGGGAATACGAAAACTCCAGTAGATAGGGAATAGGATAAAATTGGGTTAGAATAGTCTAATTTTTTTGAATTTGTTAGTAGTATCTAAGAGTCCGGGTCAACTACAAAGCAATTAGAAATAGCTGATACCTGGATTGCTAGAACTCCTAAACCGGATAAATATTCCGATGACAGATGGAAGCCATAGGACGGAAGACGGATTTGGAAAGCCTACGACCGGTAGCCTTCCGGACTAGACCCCCTAGGGCATCGTTATGGGAACGGTCTCATACCCGTTTCCCTGGGAAACTGTTGGCCGAGCGTCGGGTACTTAAGGGCTCAACTCCCATTATTTCCCTCTCTTTCTTCTTGTACTTGTGGCGTGCGCTTAGAGAGTGAAAGTGTGGTGAGTTAGGACCGTGCTAGGGAGAGACCGGTGAGGTTGGTGTCGATTGCACCGAATTAGCGAGTTGGTAAGCTACAGCAAGGCCAGCCCGGATGATGTCACCGGTGATTCCTAAGGATCCGGAAGCCCGGAAGTGCCTAGAGGAGGACTTAGAAATGATAGGATGCGCGGGATTGCTACGGCGCCCTTGGAGTTTGAAAAATGATGAGATCATCGCGGAACTTGTAGTGGGAGTTCCAAATCAGGATCAGTTGACTGTGAGAGGCTAACCCAAGCTTTGGACAAAGGACATATGGGCAGAGGTATATTTCTTCTGGAAAGCCAGATTCGGGTTAGCTCCTCGTAACGATAGAACCAAGCAAGCTAAGTTCTGAGGTCCGGCGCACAATAAAGAAGGATACAATATTCATGATTGTATCAAGGATAGACATAGCTGGATTCTCAAGTTTCTCATTCCAATTTTGTATCCGAAGAAGCCGACCCGGGTTACGGCAACAGTTGTAAGCACCATATTCGGAGCGATGGAAGGCAGACCGGTGAACTGGGGTAGATTTATCATTGATGTAGTCTCCAAGTTAGTTGTGCGTGCAACCTCCGGAAAAGCCACCCCGCTCAGCCCATATCTTTTCCACCTCTACTATCAGCAGGGGTTTTTGAACAAACCGGAGCTGCATGCATACATCCAAGGAGAGGTGGTCATAAAATACGGGTTTACGGAAGAAGTCCAACCGAATCAATCCATCCAAGGAGAATCCAAAGAGGAGGAATTGGAACAACAAACCTTGACGCGGAAGCGGATCAGGAGACGGAAGTCCACGGATCAGGATGGGCAAAGCAAGCAGGTGATTACGGATGACGAACAACAATTGGAATATCCGGAAAATGAGTACTTGAAGGAGTTCTGGGGGCATGAACATAAGTGGGCCGACAAGTGTCGGTTGATCCATAATGAGATGGCGGAATACATCAGCGTAACTATGACTCTCTTGAGAGTGAATTGCCCAAAGCAGATAGCTGACGTGATCCGGAAAAGGATGGATCCGGGGACACTAAAGGCGTAGAAGCTCCGCATCCGAAAGCTGCAGCAGGACAAGACGGATCTCAAATCTCGGGTAGCTCAGCTAGAGAGCAAATTAGAAGTGGCGAGGACAAAGGAAAAAGACAATTTCAACCTCGTCCGGAATCTGTCGACTTTGGTGGCAGCTCCAGCGGAGCAAGTGTTTAGAGCTTAGCTTTTCACCGACAAGCTCACAGTCGAAGCTCACCCTTCCGGACCGAATGTATTGAGGGTGCTCATTGACTATTAAGCCCGGAATGAGAAAGTGTTGGCAGAAATGCGGCATCTACTCGGGCAACTTGACCTGGGCAGGGCGTTGGATTTTGAGAATTTCCCGGAGATCGCATATTGCAACCAGAATTTTGGGTTTTCCCTTGCTTATCTAAAAGTTGAAAGTGAGGAACGGGACGTGCGGCTAGAAGAAAGTGAGGTAGCGACTAGGAAGGATCCAGCTAGCAAGTCTATGTCCATGCCTCAGCTTTGCAAAAGCAGACCGGGAGCGCCCAGTTCCTCCTCCAAGATTAAGCTCCAGAAAGTAGTTCTGGTCATCCCCTCCAAGGAACCGACAAGGACCGAGCTCATAGACGACCTCAATGCGATGGGCTGTGTGGGGTTGATGGATAAACCCTAGGAGTTTAGAAAGGAGCGGATGGTGAAAGACTTGAAGTGCAAAATGTCAAATCAGTTCGACAATATTGTCCGGGGGCACTCAACCAAGTGGGAAGAAGAGAGGTGGAGAGATGTCTACAACTTCTGGTTAGGGGATTCCAGCATGGCAGTACGGAGGGCTGAGTTCATCTATGACAAGTTTCACGGAGAGCCGAGGAGCAAGGACAGATATGCGGTCGCGGATTGCATAAATGACCGACACCTCCGCCTTCTCCAGTTCCTAATCCCGATCATCCACCCAAAGAAGCCAACAAGGGTGATGATGACCCTCGGCAACACCATTTTCAGGGCCCTGAGCGGGGAACGGAAGGTGAGCTGGGCTTGGATCTTTTGCGATCTGGTGTCTTAGCTTGTGACAAGAGTTGGAAAGAGTAGGGCCACTCCTTTGAGTCCCTATCTCTTTCACCTCTACCAATGCAACCAACTTTTCATCAACATGGAGGAGAAGACGTGGAACATTCAGGAATCCATCCTGAAGTATGGGGAGTCGAGTTCGGATGACGAACCGGAGGATGTATCCAAATCCAAACCCGAGACGGAAGAAGAAGATGAGAAGGAGCACCTCATGATGAGGAAGCGGATGAAGACAACGCCTCCTTATAAGACAGGAACCCCTCCTACCAACCGGTCGACTCCTGAGTAGGGACCGGAAGTGGAGATGCCGGATGCCAAAGTCTTGACTGATTTGTTCAATCAGTTGACCGTCATCCTCTGCGGAATATGAGTGGATTGGAAGATCAAGAAAAGGATCCTTACTAGTATTAGAGAGCTGGTGGCCGCACCAGGAGACAGTAAGCTACCGGCTAAGGTAGCACAACACATCACCAATCCGGAAGAGCACCGAAAGCAAGAGGCAGAGATTTGTCGGCTTCAGGAGGAAGTCGACACTTTGAAGGCGGAGATGGTTGCCTTCAAAGAAGATAAGGCCGTAGTCCGGGATATAGCGGACGCAACCCGGAAGGTGGCCGAAATGGTGAAGGCCACCCTCGGAGCATCCGGATTTGCCGCTGTTAAGGCAGAGTTATTCGACAAGGGAATACACAAGGAGAAGAAAGTATTTGGTTTCCGGATAGTTTGGATCTTGACTGACTTTACCGATCGAGTGGAAGCGGCAATGGTAGCGGCAAGGGAGGCAGCCGATTGGATGGACGTCAGCAATCAGAAGCCGAACAGGTCCATGTACTCCAGGAAGATCCAACTTTTGGACCTTTCGCTGCCGGAATCATTCGCGGCAAGAAGATTGAATCCGAAGGAGCCCAAGGATCAGACTCCCAAGTCAAAGAAGAGCCAACAAAGGCTTAGGCCTGGACAACCAATTCATTTGGATTCATCGCCAAGATCACTTCTTCCGGATCCTGCTATCTGGGAGTGGAGCAAGAATTTGACAAAAGTCTTCAACTAACTACCCGCGGAACCCAAGAGTCCTACACTGGGTGGGAGAGTTCCAAGGTAGGTAGGTAGGAATGAAGTTTTTTGTAAGATAGTTAGGACCGGATCGGATGTTGATCTGATCTGGCCGATTAAGATCGGACCCGGAAGTTAAAGATACTTATGCCTACAATACACGTACAACACATGAAATACTAAAAATAGGAAAAATGTTATGCTGCAATCATGATTACATTTGCCTCTTCTACTCTTTGTCAAACGCTGAGAGCTACATGGGTGAATTTCTTTAATTAACGTCAAAATATCCTCTTGTAGCAGATAAAAACATAGCTAAGAAGTACTTTCGACATGTTCGTTTGCTATGTACAAAGCCCTTTCTAAGCAGTTGCAAAAAATGAAGCACACTAACCACTTCAATGATTGTTTTTTTGAACACAAAATTTTTATTTCAATCGAACAAGCTCACATTCTTGTAGCGTAGATTAATCGCAGGCTGCGTATGAACAGTGTCTACGGTTTGCGGTGGTAGTCACTCAATAACACATCTTTCCTCCAAAGCGGATAGCAACACTCCCTTTTTAGAATAAAATAGCGCCTACAACATTACAAATCACTGAGTCCAATTTGCCATAATTCAGCCGAGTTTTAATACAACTTTTATAGTGACATAGAATTGTAAAAGGTTAATCATTCTTGCATTTGTTGAAATTTGTACGTACCTTCTTCTCACAATTTCCTTGAATGGTGAGGTAGTAAACTCCAAAAGGACCAAGGTGATTTTTGTGTCAAAAATTACTCGAAAATGTCATTTCAATTGTAAAGAAAAAAGATTTTATTTTATTTTATTTTTTGCATATACAACTGTAAGATCTTATACTTCACTACTATATGAATATGTAAAAGATATTTCATAAATTTCATTAACTTAGACCATGTACATTGCAAGATATATGCATTTAAAGTGAAGAAAACAAGTTTTATTGCACCTTGCTTGACAACACTTTTTGGCTTTGAGTTTTATTAGTTCAAATTTTTTGCACTATGGCATTTCATTTTCTATTTATTCATGTTAAGCAGTTGAGTCAACAGTATTCCAAAAAAATTGAGGATAAAAAGCACTTCATTTTTACTCATTAAAAAATTGTTAAGTAGAGGTGGCTTTGAGATTGAATAAAAAACTAAATTGTTCATAGCTTTTACATAGAATTTAATCACAATAATCCCAACGGTGAGATTGTTGTGGCAAGAAAATCCAACCTTGTCTAAGAACGTCTTTTGAAAAATTCTTAAAATTTCCTTGAAAAATAAATTCTACAAGATATTTTCTTGAGAAGATGCTTTGATTCACTGTTAAACTGAGATTGTCCATCACTTTCTCATAAAATGTCCGAACGGAATGAAACACAGCCTCACAAGTAGACCAAAATATAATCTTTGAGAACAAAATATGAATATTTTATTTTTATTTTTATTTTTTGGGTTGCCCGCTAAATTCTAATTTTGCTTATTGTGCTACAAATTTTGCTATCGTGCATCAATTAGAATAATCAATTATATATTCACAAAGCTTTTGTAGAAATACAGAACCTCAGAAAATCCCTGAAAATATTACTAAAATTGAAGCAGTATGAATCTACCCGGACTCAAATTGTCCCCCGAGGAGACAAATGCTCCTTTTGGGGTTAAAGCAAAAATAATGAACCTTGTGGCATTTTTTTTTTGGAAATTTGTATAAATTGCAATAAAAAATGAATCACACAAGTTATTTTATTCTAAAAAATGCTGTAAGTGTCTGAAGAAGAAGATTGTCCACAACCTTCACATCATAAATCAAAATTGAAGAAATAAAAGCTTTCAAAATTTGTTGAATTATGTAGAAGTAGAGGAGTTTTTCAACATTTGCAGATATTTTATATTATTTTTTTACAGAGTCACACATATTTAAGAATGGAAATATTAATTCAAAGTTAGCCAAGAAATTGTTTGTTGTGGAAATTAATGAATTTTGCATTTCTCGCTTGAGAAAAATTGGCCCCAGGTGCCACTTTGAATGGAGGATTTTGCTTCATCCATTTTCTATGGAAGCAGTTGACATGACAGTAGTCAAGTAGGTGAATTGCTGAATTTGTAAATGAAGAACTTCTTTGACCCCAAAACTTTGAGGACAAAGTTTTTAAAGATAACAATCAATATCAGTTGTTCTTCTTCGTAAAAGTAACGAATTTCAAGTTCTGCACTTCTCTAACACATGCAAGCGTACCGTCATCTACTATGCTGATTTGATTACAATTTTGAATTCTTTATATAATGTTCACGGCCTGGATTGCAAGATTTTAGTCCGTTAATCTTAGACCACCCACTCTTGGTTTGGGTCACGAACATGCAACCCGAGGCGTTTTCAGAGAATGCGTCAGATTGAACGATACAAGCGGAATTAAGTACATTCGCCGCTTGATTTGAAGCTCAGATTGGAGACAATGCTCCAAGACAAGGAAAAGGCATAATTGGTGAATCACACGCCGAGATTATAATAGATGATCAATGCCAAAGTTTTGGTTTAGACTGCTTTTGGGGGGCATGCTCGACAAATGGCCAATGCTTGCACACAACAAAAAGTGTCAAAGCAAAAAAAAAATTGAGGGATTCCAGGAGCCCCCACCTGTTATGCAATACTAAAAAAAAATTGGGAGTTTGATGCCCACACAAGCAAATGGGAGTCACCAAAAGACAAGTAGTTTTGGCAATCCACAGGGAGGTTGACCGAAAGACACCGGTGCAAGTACTTCTTGGACATGGGCTAGTACCGGTGGCACAGACAAGGCCAACAACGTCCTGAGCCGGACCAGTATGGAATACTTTTTGGCCAACGACAGCAACAAGGCCATTGGCCGCAGCAACACTACTGAGGGTGATGTCGATAGGGGAGAGCCTCGGAAACTGATGCAAAAGCAAAGAAATCACCTACGTGAGCAATGGAACAAAATGCAGCAACAAAAAGTGCTACACCTGGGGGTCCCAAATGTCTCAACTGGGGCCCCAAGTGCTACACCTGGGGTCTCGCGTGTCTCAACTGGGGTCCCAAATGTCTCAACTAGGGCCCCAAGTGCTACACCTGGAATCTCAAGTGTCTCAACTGGGGCCCCAAGTGCTACACCTGGGGTCCGAAGTGTCTCAACTGGGGCCCCAAGTGCTACACATGGGGGTCCCAAGTGTCTCAACTGGGACCCCAAGTGTTACACCTAGGGGTCCCAAGTGTCTCAACTGAGGCCCCAACTGTTGCACCTGGGGGTCCCAAGTGTCTCAACTGGGGCCCTATCTGCTACACCTGGGGGTCCCAAGTGTCTCATCTGGGGCCCCAAGTGCTACACCTGGAGGTCCCATGAACATAGACAAACTTTGAAGTAATGCCAAAATTGTATACAAACTCCAAATCAATAGTGTCATATCATGTTGAAAAGCTAAAAAATTGTAGCATAAACCCTTTGAGTTTCAAAAGTAAAGAAGTTACTGTCCAAATTTCATAGCTTGATGAAATCAATAGGTCTAAAAACCAAGGCAGCAATACATCCCTCCACTCTGACTTGAGTGAGTGACTCATAAATACTCCAAATGGCTTATAGTATACTAAGAGAAGCATCATACTATAAACATTGATTTGATTTTCTCTTTTGAGCAACAAAAAAGGCAGCCAAAGGTGATCGTTGTGTGGGAATATGTCTAAAATGGTGCTCCTTGTTTGCAACATTTTTGGTGGACAATTTCAGTATATGTTTGGAAAATTCAGGATCACTTGGACTGATACAATAGATATGAAAAGAAAAGTAAATAAATAGAAATATAGGATGAGAAAAAATTAAGCATTGGGAATATTTTAGTTACACAGTAGGAAAAAGCCAATTCCAATGCTCGCAACGTTGTAATTAGCAGCAATCATTTGTAATTTATCTAATTTTAACATAGAAAAAAAGGATAAGAAAGGACAACAAGGTTAACTGTTTAGTACACAATCTAGGATTTTTTGCAAACAAAAACTCCTCATAACTTTCATGTCACAAATGTGAAGGGAATGATGAAGAATATTCAACACACATATGATTGTAGAGAATGCCCAAAAAAAAAAATTTAAAAGAAAATTTGTGAGTATCTTTATGGATTCCCATTTACAAAAGAAAGTAACATATTAGGCCATAATTTTTTACTTCTATTTGCAAACATTATGACATTTAGTGCATACAAATAATTCTTCCTCGTCCACAACTTCTATAAAAACTTGAGTCTAGAATAGGCAAATCTTCATTTACACAAATCTGACCAAAGTAGGTATATTGTTAAAAATAACCCATGAATCCCTAGAAGATGAAGGTGATTTTCCTATCATAAACCATTCAAAATGGTCTTTTATATTACAAAGATAAAATAACTGTAAAAACAATGTTGTTTGGCATATCCAATCATAAGGTTAAATGTTTGACTAGTATATAAGTATGTGGAAGAAATTTCATAAACCTGGACCATATACATGGGAAGATATATGCATTTAACCCCTAAAGGACCATTATCCCTTCGGGGGACAAATGGGATATTTGGTAGGTAACAACAGGCTGAATTTTTGTTGTGATTTTTTGAAACTGACAAGCTTCGTGAAATTTTTTTTTTTTTTCAATTGGTACCCGGGAACAAAAGTTATGCCCAAAATAGAGGAAAGGAATAGCAAAAACTATTTGCAAAAAATTTAATTTAATTGTTTTATTTATTTTTCCTTATAGATTATATTTTTGTCTTTTCGTGGAGGTTTGATTCATTTCATTTGGATTTTTTATGAGAAAGTTATGGACAATCTTGTTTTATGGGCAATTAGAGCTTCTTCTTGAAAAAAAACCCTTATAGGATTCATTTTGGAATGCAATTTTTGCAATTCTCCAAATACAAAGGGCCACAAGGTTTAGTTTTCTTGCTACAACAATCTCACCATTGGAATTAGTGCTTTTTAATTCCATCTGAAAGATATTAACATTTTAGATTTTCCTTCTATTTTGTACTATCTTCTATTTAACAATTTTCTAAGAAATAAAATTAAGTTTTTTTTAATTTCTTTTTTTTTCCTAGACTCTCAACTCAATTCTCCACTAAAAAGGTTTAAAGCTCAAAACTCTGTAGTGCAAGAAATTGAAGTTCAAAATATTCAAGTCAAAAAATCTAGTCCCGCAATGTGCTGAAAATCTTGTTTTTTCCACTTGAAACGCCAATATCTTGCAATCTGTGAGGCCAAAAATTTTGAAAGTTTTTCCACACATTGTCATACTAGTTAGGTATAAGATCCTATGGTTGGATGTGCCAAAACAAACAATTTTTAGTCTTTGCTTAAGAAATGATAGTTTTGAGAGTTTTTTGGCAAAAAAAAGGCCTTAGTCCTTTAGAGGTTAAATTAAAGAAAATATGTATTTGTGAATCTTGGTTGACTACATTTTCAGACTTAGAAAATTATTGGTACAAATTTCAGGCACTCTTGATTTTGATTTGCTACTCATTCATGTAACTAATTCAGTGAGAGCCAAAAAAATATATATATGAAAAAAAGGACTTAGTTTTCAATCATTATAAAATTATTCAGTACAATTCTGGTGGGTAATTGATTGAATAGAAACTTGTAATTTTAATAGCTTTTACATGGAATTGAATCACAATTATTCCAAGAATTGTATTCTTTAAGGAAAATAATGTCACATTGTAAAACATTTTTCTTTTTATAATCCTAAAAAATGCATTGAAAAATGAATTCTATAAGTTCTTTTTTAAAAAACATGACAACATTGCTTGGGAAACTTAGATTGTTTAGAGAAATTTCTCATTATTAGTCCAAATGAAATGAAAGAAAGCTTCCCATGTACACAACAAAATAATGTTTGATAAAAAAAATTTGACATGACATTATTTAGAGGTCCTTTGATTTTTGTTGTGTTGCCCGCCGAACTCCATTTTTGGTTATTGTGCCAAAACTTTTGCTCCCAGGCATCTTTTAAAATAAAAATTATATATTCACAAAGTTTTCGCAAAAATACATGATCTCCAAAAATCCCAACGAAGATCATTCAAATTTGAGACAATACGAACCTGCTTGGGCCCAATTTGTCTGTCGAGGGGAACAAAGGTCCATTAGGAGTTCACCTCCTCTAAGTGTTAAAGACAATATAAAGTAAGTTTCATAATTTAGACCATTTCAGTCTTCTGAAGTTTCTGAGGTTCCCATAATCCTCAGAGATGACCAGGAAATAAATTACAAAAGTTTTCTTTTATAATACTCTTTTTCATAGTTCAGGAATTCTAGACTTTTAGAGGTTTAGTATAACTTGAAGGGCACACATCGAAAGTTCTATCCAAATAAAATGCGATTAAGAAGGTGACAGGAATTCTGTAAAAGCCAGTACTAAATGGATGCAATTTCAGAATTCATGATCAAAGAAGACAATCCACAGCACTGATAACCATTATTGTCAGTAGTTTCATGAAGAACTTGCCCCTTTCCTTCATTTCATACATGTGGGCTGCGTATTCTTGATACCCTAAGTTACTTCGTTGAACTTCCCAACAGTAAAATATATTTATCTAGGCTACATGGCATTGTCTTCATTTTCAAGACGTCAATGAGAGCAGGCGCCTGCTTACTTCGATGTCAAACACAACAGAACTGTCATTCTAATATAACAATGTTAAGCCGCTGACATGCGCAAGTTCCTGATGACAACCCCGGAATTTGGACTCCCATAGACTTTCACTCCGTGACATACTACATTAAAATTGGTAAATAGTGTTGGATGATAATTAGTGTTGTTCCTTGTTTTTTATCCCCAACACTATTTTCCAACTTATGTGTAAATAGTGTTGAGGTACTTAGTATGTCATTATTTATTTTAGCATATTAGCATGTCATTTAGCATGTCAGCATTGATTATTTCAGCATGTTTGTATGTCATTTAGCATCTCAGCATTGATTATTTCAGCATGTTAGCATGTCATTTTGCATGTTAGCATTGATTATTTCAGCATTGGTCGTTTTAGCATTTCAAGATTTCAGCAGCATGTCAACATTAAATATTTCAGCATTAGTCATTTCAGCATTGGTCATTAGCATTTCAGCATGTTCGTATGTCATTTAGCATGTCGGCATTGATTATTTCAGCATATTAGCATGTCATTTAGCATGTTAGCATTGATTATTTCAACATTGGTCGTTTTAGCATTTCAAGATTTCAGCAGCATTTCAGCATTTCAGCAGCATGTCAACATTAATTATTTCAGCATTAGTCATTTCAGCATTGGTCATTAGCATTTCAGCATTAGTCATTTCAGCATGTCAGCATTTTACTATAGAGCTAAAGTAGTGTTGGAATGGGTAAATAATGTTCTAACACTAACTTTGCAAATCACAATTAGTGTTAGGTGGGACAATTAGTGTTGCCAACACTATTTACCAATTTTAGTGTAGTGTCTGTCAAAACATGACGTATTCTTTTCTGACATTACTAAATAAGAGGGTTTCTTATAGTATACCCCTCTAACTCTTACCCCTTGCTTCTCACACCCGGACCCAAGGTTCTCAGATGGGATGCCGTGATACTCGAATCGTCTTTATTGTTGTTCAAATTAATCCTTGCTTGTGGTTGATAACATGCTAGAGCATTGTTTATCTTACTATCTAAAGTAACCCTCTATTTGATATCTATATCCTAATATGTGTAAATTATTGTGGATTGCATACTTTCATCCATGCATGTGCAATACAAGCGTAAGTTTTCTTCTGTGAATGTTAGTATCAAAAGCGGAAGTTTGCTACAGTAGTTTGACTTCTCTACCATTTATGTCTTTCAGAGTCTTTGGAATCAATGATCATAGAATATCAAAATGGATGATTTATAGGTTCAGCAATTATCCAAGTGAACCTCTTTAAGTTCAACGTTTAGATGTTTTCATTTTGCAAATCATCCTTTTTGATATTGTGTGACAACAGACAACTAGTTTTGGGAATTTTTAAGCAACCCATGAAATGTTATTTCATGTTTTGCCTTCTTTGCACAAAAATTTTAAAAATCGTTGTCACAGAATTTAAAGAACATCGTAACAATTTATATGGAGTAGCGTATATGCCATGAATAATTGAGAAATACAAATTCTTTAAAACTATTAAGAACATATTGAAAGACAAATATAATCCTCTAGAAGCATGAACACATTCATTTGATGTTTAACTATTTTTTTTGCAATTTTTAGTATTGAACAAAAACATAATTTAAAACTAAATCATGAAAAAAAAGATAATAACCTCTTGTACTTTAAAAAACTGACTTTTTGAAAAACAAGTCATTTGTATTTCAATTCACTAAACAGAATGGTCTACTGAGCTCAAAATAAATAGAATGCATAAGAAATTGAATTCCTAATATAAGGCAATTCTTTATCTGATGGATATTTTTATTTTACTTAACTTCCTCAATTACCAAAAAAATTGAACAAATTTTGGATTAAACTAGTTGAACCCTCTAATTGGTCATCTTCAAGTTATTCTAAACGTCTCCTATTTTCTTGGCACACTTCATCATATTTATTTCATGACTTTTGTGGTTTGCATTTTAAAGTATAGCAAAGACAAATTCAATATTCATTTGAATTATAAAGCATCTAAATATTTAGAACTTCTATACTTTTTAATAGTAGGCCTTTCACGTCCAAATTTCATGACTAATGGTATTTGTGGTCATTAAAGGTTTGGGTCCGGTTAATTTCTCTTTTTTTTTATACAAAATGAATACTAGTTGAATATTATTATGGATTTTTAATCTTGATACTCTGTAGAACTTCTACGACTTTTTATTTGAAGCTTTCACATAAGAATCCAATGATGTTGGATATTAATGGTGATTAAAGTACAAGGCACTATTTATGTGTATACATTTTAATTTACGTAGGGTTCATAAAAAATGGGCACAACTTGAATATCCTTGTAGAATTGACATCTTGAGAATATTTACAGCTTCTATGCTTTTTAAAAGTAGACCTTTTATGTCCAAATTTCATGACTAATGGAATTTGTAGTCATTAAAGTTTTAGGTCTGGTTAATTTTATTTTTTTGTAAATCACGTAGGTTTTTATATAAAATGAACACCAATTATATATTCTTGTGGATTTTTAATCTTGATACCTTTTAGAACTTCTACAACTTTTTATTTGAAGCTTTCACATAAGATTTCAATGATGTTGTCTTAATGATGATTTAAGTACAAGGCACTATTTATGTGTATACATTTTAATTTATGTAGGGCACACCTTAAATTTCCTTGTAGAATTGACATCTTGAGAATATTTACAATTTATGCGCTTTTTAATAGTAGGCCTTTCATGTCCAAATTTTATGGTATTTGTGGTCATTAAAATTCTAGGTCTGGTTAATTTTTTTTTTTTTAAATCACGTAGAATTTTATATAAAGTGAACACCAATTGAATATTCTCATGGTTTTTAAACTTGATATTTTTTAGAACTTCTATGAATTTTTATTTGAGGCTTTCACATATAAATTCAATGATGTTGGATATTAATGACGATTAATACAAGGCACTATTTACTTGTGATCATTAAAGTTTTGGCTCCAAATTTATTCCCATTTTAATTTATTAAGCCCTTTACGTACCAATTCCATAACTTTGGGTATTGGTGGTATATCAAAATACAAAGCAAACTTCATTCTTTTTTTTTTATACATATCCGGTTTCATCACAAATGGGCACAAATTAAAAAATTTCAAAGATTCTTAATCTTCATGATATTTACAACTTCTATATTTTTTTTATTAAACCCTTTACGTACCAACTCCATGGCTTTTGGTATTGGTGTTGTATTAAAATACAGGGCCCCGTTGATTTTTGTTTTTTTATTGTTTACAACATAGAGATTCATTGACAATGAAGGACAATTGAATATTGTTGTAGATGTTGAATCTTGGGAATATTTACAACTTCTACAAGTTCTTTCGTAAGCCTTCCACATACAAATTTCATGACTTTTGGTGTTTGCGGTGATTAAAGTGCAAGGCACAATTTAGCCGTACATATACTAGTTTACGTAGGGATTCATTAAAAATGAGTACAAGTTGATTGTCCTTGTTGAATCTAAGTCTTTAATATATTTACAACTTGTACATTTCATTTTAAATCCTTTCAAGTATAAAATCCATGACTTCTTATATTCATTGTCATTAAAATGCAAGGCACAATTTTTGCATGCATATGTAAATTTACATAGGGGTTCATTAGAAATGGGCAGAAATTGAATTAAAATCCATGACTTCTCGTATTCATTGTCATTAAAGTGCAAGGCACAATTTTTGCATACATATGTTAATTTACATAGGGGTTCATTAGAAATGGGCAAAAATTGAATATTCTCATAGAATGTACGTCATCAAAATATAGAACTTCTAAATTTTCTTCTTAAGCCTTTCATGTCTGAATTCCATGACTTAAAAAATTTGTGGTGCTCAAAGTACAAGAATTTTGTGGTACTCAGACTACTTCAAACAATGTTTAATACTTTAGGCATTTTGTGCACTAAAAACATAGTGCATGAATCATATGTATTTTGGAGTACGTAGTAAATTGAAAAAAATACTATGAAGAATTCATTACATTGGTGATTTTTGAATCAATGTTTGAAGTATTTATTATTTTTTCTTTCACTTTTGATACCACTTCATCCAAGGTTGACAGGATGTCCGAACGTCCACAGTCCAAGGATGCTGGCCCCCGAACGTCCCATGACATTCGGTCGGCCCTCAACCACCCGTCTAATGGACGGTCGGACAGGGGGTCGGGAGTTTGGACTGTTGGTCGAAGGTTGGACAGCCAAGCGGGAGGACAGACGGGCATTCGGACAGGACGTTGGACGAGACATCGAACGTCGAACAGGTAGGCGAAAAGTTGGATAGGAGGGCGGTCGAACGGCTATTCAAATTTTGTGGATATTTTGGTTTAACCCCTAAAGGATCATTTGTCCCCTCAAGGGACAATTTGGATCCGGGCAAGTTCCTACTGTCTCAATTTTTTGTGATATTTAATGGGATTTTTTGAGCTTGTGTATTTTTGTGTGAGCTTTGTGAATATATAATTTTTAGTTTTACTGATGCCCGAGAGCAAAAGTTATGGCTCAATAATTCAATAAGCAAAAACAGAGTTTTTACAGGCAGCACCCAAAAAATCACAGAAGTCAAAATAATTTTTTTCTCAAAGTCTTTATTTTTTTCTACATGTGAGGATTTGTTTCATTCAATTTGGACTAATTATGAGAAAGTTATGGACAATCTTAATTTTTTGGGCAATCTAACCATCTTCTTGAAAAAATAACTTATAGAACTTATTTTCAAATGCAATTTTATAGTTTCACAAAAAAATTGTTAGACAAGGTTATATTTTCTTGCTGGAACAATCTCACCGTTGGAATTATTGTAATTCAATATCATCTAAAAGCTATTAACAATTTATTTTTTTCATCAATCTTGAACCCACATCTACTTGACAATTTTCTTATGACTGAAAATAAAGTGATTTTTTTCCTAAATTTTTTCGGTATATTCTTAACTCAATTAATTAACATAAATAAGTAGAGAATCAAAATTAGTAGAGCAAAAAAATTGAACTAAAAAAATTCTAAGCCAAAAAATCATGTTAAGCAAGGTGCAAAAGAATTTTTTTTCCCTTTAGATGCATATATCTTACAATGTACATGGTCAAGTTTCTAAAATTTCTTCCATGTATTCATATACTAGTCAAATATAAGACCTTACAATTGGATATGCAAGAAAAAAAAAAAAAAAGAGTTTTTTTCTCTTTGCAATAGAAATGACAGTTTTGAGTGATTTTTGATAATAAAGTCACCTTGGTCCGTCAAGGGTTAAAATGTAAATAGGTAATAATGGGAAAGATCTCTTTATTCCAAATTTGCACAGCTTTTGACAATTGCAAAAAAAACATCCAACAGAGATCGAAGAGCTGTGGATCAACAATAACTGCTAGAGCTACAAACAAAAAACCTCACCTTCTATCATCCCGCTTGATAAACCTTGAATTCTAAACCCCAAATACTAGGTTGCAGAGTAAATTGAACCTCTATGATTTCTTGAAATTAGAAATTTTGGTTGAAGAAAGGAACCTCGGCAAGCTACTTCAGTTCACACTTCACTCTCATGGGCATACTTTGTTTTTCTACTTCAATTCTTCCTCTTCAATGATCCTACAATATGTGGAATCTTCAAAATTGATCAACGATTCGACAAAACTCACCAGGCACCATTGTTTATTTGTCTTCAACTGATCAAAAAAAAGGTAAAAGATTTTGTTACTTTTTGCAAATGACGTGGCTTTTTTCTTTTTGTACTTGTTGTAAAAAAATGTAAACATCCTTTTGGTTTAGATATCAATGAAAACCTTCATGAAATGTATTCCATATGCATTGTCCTATTACATGCATGCACACATGAAAAATCATACAACTTCTCACACAACCTTATCAATCCAACATCCATCCACAAGAATTATTGCACTTTTAAAGCTAAATATATGTTTCATATGAAAAAATGGTAGGGATGATAAACAATTCTAAAACACTAGAGAATCCATAATGTACATTTAATTGCACATAAATTGGCATACATTGATGGTGCATAATACTATATAGTCCGCATGGACCGCATACGTAAGTCCTCACTTCTACATTTACTAAATACTTCTACAGTTCTATAATAAGCT
Organism: Neckera pumila; assembly: GCA_963969595.1. Lineage (NCBI taxonomy): Eukaryota > Viridiplantae > Streptophyta > Bryopsida > Hypnales > Neckeraceae > Neckera > Neckera pumila. The sequence goes on from OZ018418.1 coordinate 9,293,294, forward strand.
AAAGTACTTGTATAAATGTCGGAAGTGTTCTTCTGGTATAGGCCAATTATAAGAAGTAGTAAATCAGTTGATAATTTTGGCCAAACTACTTTGTGAATCGACGTCCTCATTGTAAAGTCGGTCCAAGTATTGATGAAAAACCATTGCCTAATCCTGATGACTAAATTTTGTATGTGCTTGTGTTTCTCGGTGTAACTTGTGGTAGGCCATTGAGATGCACTGTTTGTTGATCCTCTAAGCTATTTGACCAACCGCATATTCCTTTGATTTCTGTGATAAATTGAGAATGATTTCCACATCCGCATTTCTCTTATGCAAATACGCAATATTGGAGTCCACCCACCACCTCCTTTGCAACGCTTCTTCCTTTTCACCCGCAAATGTGAACGTGTACAAGGATTTAAGTGCTTTGCTACATAAGGTAGTCGAGCCCCAGTCGCAAACTCCAATGTAGACATATGACTCGTCTTTGGGAAAGTGAAACATGATATTGTCTGGGGAAATATCATTGTGGAGAGGTCCAGCATTGTGCATCGCATTCATGATGTGCAGCAATGCCCAAGCAAGCTCTGTGAGCTTCTTCCTCCATCGACCGAGACGGAAAGCTTGAATCACCTCTTCGGGTTCAGGGTTTGCACAAGCCAATGCAAAACCTATGTTGCCTGCATATTCCATATCCAAATTCAACATTTGCCGCAGTATTCTGCCGTTCTACCAATATGAATACCCTTCATTGTTTGTTGCATGGACTACACTAAACTATATGAATCCATCATGTGGAATCCTCACTGCCATTGATTTGTTTAAATGTTCTAATTTTGCGAGTTTTGGTTGTATGCCCTGTTGGCGAGATATCTTTGATGCAAACTCCCAAAATGCAGGTATTCCAGGACATCCTTCAATTTGGACCCTACAAATTGTTGCATACCCGCCTTTCATGACTTTGTCATCTTGTGAAATCACCCTTGCTGTTTCTAAAAGCGCTATGAGATGTTGTTGCCCCTTCTGCAATTCCGCAACTCCCTCATTGCTCTTCCACCAAAACATTGATCCTCGCCTATTCCGTAAATTAGCAAATAGATGGCACCTTTGAATAAACAAGTCTGCTCTGAGAATGACTTGCTCAAAGTTTCATCCTCTGCACAGTGGCTCTTGCCGTATTTTTCTACAGTCACCTTGGCATTCTAAGATGCATTGTTCACCTTGTTTGCCAAGAGTTTGTTGAAGCGTGGTTTGTCCATCTAATAACTCCATTGCAGAACATTCAATGCTTCTAACATCCTCTGCATCATGTCGTCTTTGAATTTTTGAATGCACCCCTCTTGGTATCTAATGTATTTGTTGTCCAGGGACATTGTGGTTTTGGACTCACAAAATTTGACAATAAATTCAATCAGAAATGCTTTGCAAGCATTCGTGGAATATTTCCTAGCTGTCCTAGCTTCTTCATCCTCTGACGGCGCTTGCTTGCCCTTTGCTTCTTTCTTTGACTTACGCATCTTGCTGAATTTTACTATCAATGAATATTCAAAAGATGAAATTGAACCTGCAATTTCACTTCAAATCCAAAATAACACTTCCATCGTTACGCAAAAACCAAAAAAAAACGGCAATAAGGGGGGCCTTATAATCCGACTTTTGCCTTCCCTAAATGAAGAGCCAATGGAGGATGAACCACCAAGTTCTCTGCTTCTCTTGCTAAACACAAGGGAGAAGGCAAGAGTGAGGGCGATCGGGTTGTCCACCCCTCTTATATTGGTCGGACGACATTCTTGGCGGTCGGACCTCCTCTCCGCTGTCTGATTAGTCAGTCACAAGAAGGCTGTTCGATGAAGCCGACCAATCGGATGGCAGGACTAGGTATCGGATGGGGTCTCAAACGGGATATCGGACAGGTTTTCGGACGGCCAGTTCCTTGGATGCAAGGGTTCTTGGATGGCTTCTTGGACAGTGGTCCAGACGGTTTGGTCAGACGAGTTTTTGGACGGTTGGTCAGATGGATCTCGGATACTGGATTGAACGGGTTCTCAGATGGGTGGGTCGGACGGGGTATCAAATGGGTAGGTTGGATGGGTTTTGGGAAGGCTTTGTCAGACGAGTTCTTGAACGGGGTTGGACGGGTTGTCGGTCGAGGTCAAAGTCGGACAGGGATTCTAATGGGGAGAGATCAAATGAACGCAAAGTAGCGTTGGTTAGTTTAAAAGGTTCATGATACTTTTTACACCAAAAAATCAAGAGTGAATGCCATATTTTTATTAACCTTGAACACTTGGACAAAAAATTGGAAATGAATGACAAAGATACTGAAAGTAAAAAAAAACGGGGAATGCATGACAAGGAAACTTAAAGCAAAAAGAAATTGTGAATGAATAACAAGAAAATTGAAAGCAAAAAAAAATGGGGAATGAATGACAAGGAAACGGAAAGCAAAAAAAAATGGAGAATGCATGACAAGGAAATCTAAAGCAAAAACATATTGGGAATGAATGACAAAAAAATTGAAAGCAAAAAGAATGGGGAATACATGACAAAGAAACTTGAAGCCAAAAAAAAATTGGGAATGAATGACAAGGAAACTTAAAGCAAAAAAGAATGGGGAATGAATGACAAGGAAACTAAACCAAAAAAAGAATAGGGAGGGAATAAAAATCCACCACCAAAACAAAAAACGGTACCCATTTTAGACATATGCCACATTTAACTACTTTTGGACTTTGGAGGAAATTGGGACTTTTCTTGTAATTATGTCCAGTTGAACACTACCAACATTATGTAAAATAAGATTGCATTGACATTGAAGTATGAAGGAAATCATTTTATAAAGCATGTCTATATATGAAAAATTGTAGGAGAAAGCATCTTTTAGCAACGAAAACATTAGGGCTTAGTTTATTTCTATGTAGTTAACAAAATGAATTAGAGTTTTCTGGATGATTATCAAGGAATACCACAAATTTGCTTTTCAAAAATATAGATTGTGCATAAGCAATGACTGAGCATTCATTTCCTGATATGTCTACATGATTTGGCAAAGGCATTCCGTTGCTTCATCCAATAGAAGAATTCCAACACTGAACTTGAAAATTGGAGATCTATAGATGTTATGATATCATCCCTTTTTCATCAAATTTACATACGCAATGACAATTTTCACACTTAACTAGAGATCCAAAGATCTTTTGATGTCATCCCTTCATATTACACAAGTACATATACAATGACAATTCCAACACTTAATTTAGGAAGTGGATTCAGAGATCTTCTGATGTCATCCCTTCAACATTACAGAAATATATACACAATGACAATTCAACACTTAATTGAGAACTAGAGATCCAGAGATCTTCTGATGTCATCCCTTCAATATTATAGAAATATAAACACAATGATGACTCCAATACTTAACATAGAATTGGAGATCCAAAGATCCTTCGAAATCATCCCATAAAAATTATACAAATATTTACAAAATCATGATAGTTGTATAATAAGGTATGGAGGATTTACCACCATTTATTCATTTAGATAGTTATTGTAACAAGGAAAAGGCTTGTGCCTATAGAAACAAAAAAAACGGTGCTTGCAGTTTCTAAAGTATTGTACTTTCAATCTGTAATCCAGGTATCTCTAACATGTACCAACGGGGCTATTACAAAATTCAGGGAGATGTCTAAGAGATCCGTGTCCATAAACACAATGATTTGATTCCTAAGTAAGTTGCACATTGCAATGTTACTAAAGAAATCAGCAAAAAAATCAAGTCTATAAGGATGCCGATTTGACTTGTCTGATAAGTCACATCCTTTACTAAGAAATAGCTTCAAAATAATATTATCTGGAAGCATATATCGAAGGAGGTCTACCAATTTCAAATTGGTCATCATTGACTAGATACCAAGAGAGGTCTTTGCCAGCAACAATATATTCAGCACTAGCGAGACATTGTTCATATAGAAAGCCTCCAAATTCAACATCTGGAGATCTCTTGATAAAAGCTTTTAGACAAATATTAATCCTGAAGACATCCCTTCAAAATCTAACATGCCTGACTACCTAATGGGAACTCCGGAAGCTGACAACCAAGAAGTGGATTGGCTTTGACACTAACTGGCACAACTTCGTTGGACATAAAAAGACCATCAAGCCAAGGCCGCAAACAAAAATCTAAGAAGTGGTCACCTCTGTCACCGGACCAAGTTTCCGGGTGAATAGTGTTGTAAGAATCATTTAGTAGGTTTTTAATTGGATTGTCATCAACCAAGAGGACATTTTCTATAGATTCAACTTCGAACATGTTAACCAGGGTATTTAAATCCTTCAAAAAAATAGGTTTATTTGGCTCATTTGGATTTCTATAAGTTGACTTAGTGCAAGCCTTTTGCAAAAGACATGTGACGCATTGAGGACCAAAATCGGTGCATGCTAAGACCTTCTTTAACAATCCCTGCATGTTCTTGTCTGAAACACTGCTCGAGAATAAAATTTGAGAGCCAGTCAAGGAATTCTGTAAGCCCCGGTCTCCAGAAAATTTTGGGATTAGTTGGGTGGTAATTCCAGTGAATAAGAAGTCCGTTCAAGTCTAGGACCACAACATAGTATTGTTTAGGTACTTGATTTGATGTGGATGCCATTGTCCACGCACGAGGGGAAAAATTTGCAAACGTCAATCAGAGCACCAAGTAAGAAACAAAGTACTATTGATAAAAACAACTAAAACTCCTGTAGATGATACTGGCACTTGCCTAATGCACCTTTTGCGAAGCCCAAATTAACCCCTTGCCCCTCGTCCACAAAAGCCTTGTTCTGCTCCAACACCTTGGACAATCAGGACAGCTCACCCTCATCCATATTATTGTCCTTTTTGCCATTTTTCTCTACTACCTTGGCCCCCTTATCTACCACTACCTTGGCCCCATTCTTCTCAGGTAATCCAGATTGCTCTCTCCTTGCCACATTAATACCATTCCCTTCTTCCACATTTGTTGTTGTAATCACAAGAACTTGTTTTCCCGAGTCATTGGTTTCTCCAAAAAGCGCAACCTATCAAACAAGGAAAACAAACCACGCAACTGTAAGAAGAGAAGACAAAGGAATGCAAGACATCAATACGTCACATAAAGAGAACAAAAACTCACATCTAAAGAGAAGCATGCTCACTTTATTCATATTTAGAAGAATACATGATCCTAAACCGTATCACTAGTACTAACCTTTTCATTAATTCCCAATTTGGCAAGACTAAAGGGGCTCAAGTCCCCTAAAGTATCATTTCAAATTGTGTCTGTCATGCCCTCAATATTAATCAGATTAGGAACCATTGAGGGATCTCTAGATGTAAGAAGATGAATGTTAGGCTGCAGCCCATTCACAAGTTGGCTAAGGGAGTCACTGTCTTCCTTATCAGGAACCTGAGGATGTCAAGGCTATTCATCAGATTTGTGAATATATAGACAAGAGGTTGCAGGAGTCTGAGTAGGTGGTGCACACTGTGCACATTGTAATAGGAGGTTTGCCGCAACATTCTCATTGTCATTCAGAACTCTCTCGGAATCGGCCGTTTTAGAATCTACAACCGGTCCTACAGTTTCATTGGCATCCCTTGTAATCTTTTGAGCTCAAATAACCGTGCCAGTCAAATTAAGCTTCGTTTGATGTACTGGAATTTTTATGTTTCTTTGCGGATTGGTCTTCTTCTTGCGGTTCTTCGCTGTCGCTTGTTCTTTTACTACTGGAACAGACTTTTTCCGCCTGCTAATTCCCTCTGACCCTCATTCACAACCAGGTGGTTCTACTACCTTTCATTTTTTAGAAATGGAATCCTTCAGTTTCTTTGGTGGCTCTACAGGTGGGGGAGGTGGGAGAGATGTGATCTGAAACATGCCAACAACTTTGCAGGGTATATTAGAACAACGCCTATAGTAAAAAGTAGTCATCAATCATCATGAAATCTCTAGGTGCTTCAAAAGAATGCAGTACCAACCTCAGAAATGATGCACTGGTGTGTCGTTTCCTCACTTCTCTTGGAGAAAGTGTCCTCCAAATTTAACTGAGTTTCAATTGTATCAGCTAACAAGTCCTCAATATCATGCACACATTGTGGTCTGTTGTCAATGCTGAGCTGCTCTACAATTTTTTTAGCCACTATTTGCCTAGTTGCTTCAACTTTCGGGGAATGAAATACTTCCAAAACCTTTGCACGTGCATACTGGCCCAGATCAACAACTAAAAATCAATATGCATCCAAAGAACCAATATCTGACAAAGCAAGAAGCAATATATTTAGAAATTATACCACTCCTAGATTAGTAATCTTGAGTCCTCTGTTCAAATTCACAAGAACTATGTCTTCTCGCATGAAATCTAAAAATATTGCTAAAGCCCTTTTGGCCCTTAAATATGACACACCTCGACGCCTCCAAGAAGTGTCAATGTCATCTCCTACTACTTTTGCATTATAGCCTGCTTGGACGGACACTTTGAAAGGAGAAAAGTGACTGAAACGCCTCTGTGCACTCTCGACTTCAACATATCTGAAGCAAAAAATTACAAGGACAGTGAACCCGATTCCTGCAGCAGGTTCAGGAAAGCCGTCATTGAGGCTAGCAATGTAATGGACAATGTGCCAGTCCCAAATTTGTGGGAACTGCGACTCCAGCTTTCTTTTGTACAAGTGAAACACTACTTCATAAAATCCTTGAGCATCCGTCATAAAGATGGCAAGAGACCGAACATCAACAACGTCTAAACCTCCATCATCGCATTCCAAGGCATCAAATAGTCTTTGGAGCTTCCGGTCTTCCAAAAGCTTTGCCCGAGGTCTGCTCTTTGTGACTTCAAACATATATAAGAAGTAAATGTGTCTTTTTGCCTTTCCACGCCACGCTATTACATTTGGTTGCATAAAAATTCCGCTAATATTCCAAGAATGCTCGTCCATGGTTTTGGACAAGTCATTCTCCACAAAACCTTTTTCCATCGCCTCTGCCACCGCATCTTGGACTCTGACAGTGATGTAAATCTTCAACATCTCATGCATTGCCTTTGGACAATCCATAAGATTGTGTGTCTTGTTTAAAGCACTATTGCGGCCTTCTAACCATCGTTTACCTTCCTCAGTTGCCATGGCCTTGTCAATCCAGAGTTATAATTCCAAATGGCCAACTTTCTTTTTTGTTGCAATTGTTTCCCAATCAGCCTCCGTGTATGGGATGTACTCGGCCTTCTTTGAAGGAAGAAGAAATTCAAAGTAGTGGCACATCATTTCATTATTCATTAGCTGGATAAACCTTTCTTTAGATCCAATGTCAGATAGGAATATCAGTGAAGGGCCACCGCCTTGTTTCTTAGCCTTTGATTCCTTCACACACACTTCATGAGACTTGACAAGGGATGCCAAATAATTGATATCCTCCAGGCGAAGACCATATAGAGTCTTGAAATCAAATATAGTCAAGGGCTTTCGATTCCCTTTTGATGGTTCTACAATGTTTGCTTCATTGCTAGGAAGCTTGTATTGCAAATAGTGAGACTCAATTTCTATCCACTTGCTCACGTCGGTGTCATCTTCTAGAAATAACAAGGGAATTTTTGCGTCTGTGGATTCATTGCCTTTGATAGTTGTGAAGATGGTCAAAATGATCGGGAAAAACTCCGACATACAAAAAGATCCACAATTAGTATCCAAATTTAGGAGCCAGTGGGAAGGGAGACTACACCCCATCCGAAGAACTACAGATGATCTATACAAAGTGGGCATCTCCAAAATAACTATTAGCTGCTGTAACTATCAAAAGTACCATTCGGAGATCTCCGGATGATTGCTAGGGTAATGCATCTTCAACATAAAAAATTGACAATGACATATGCACAAAAGTCCATCCGGAGATCTCCAGATGATTGTAACAAAGATGGAGTTCCATATTCATCTACCGATGAGCAAAGTAGAGTAAAGAAAACGAACTTACAAGAAATGCATCTGAGTAAGCTCGACCACCAAAGGATGGTTGAGGACTTCCCATCTCTCTCCATTTGATCCTTGCGTTCAAAAGTTGTTTTGTGAAGCATTACTCCTTCTGTTTGCCAGCAACATTTTGGTTCAGGGCTTTGAAGAGGAAAATAACATTCATAAACTTGCTCCTTGACACAAAGATCTCTAGTTAAAAACGCAAAATTTTTAATAGAACTAAGTTGATTTGGACACGTTGTCCTAGTCACTGTTTTGTTGATTTCAACAAAAATATATTAATTTTGATAGATTTCTGTTGAAATCAACAAAACAGTGACCAAAACAACGTGTCCAAATCAACTTAGTTTTGTTAAAATTCTTGCGTTTTCTACTAGTGGATTGGAATAATTTAGAAAGTCAAAGCTTCATGCATATCACATTTGGGTATTTCCTTGTTTTGCACTAGAGTCTTATAAGCTTCTATTGTATGTTGGCTTCCAATGATGTAGTAGTGGATGTTCAATTTTATAGCTTCTAATTTCGGGCAAGTGTCATAATAGATAGTCTTACTGTTGGCGCCGTATCGCCCAATTTTGAGAGGAAGTACAGTGATAATTTGGAACCTAGATCAGTTCCTCTGTACACTATAGAACCTGATGGTGCCTTGTGCAAGTAATCAAAATGCACACGTAATAGTTGGCCTTCTTCATTTGTATATGCAATTGAATGTATTTTTGTACAATGCCTTCATCTCCTTTATTTGCTTAGGTTCAAGCTTCTTCATGTCTGCCACATTCATTTGAACACATTGGGCAATGGTGAGCTTCTTGAAACTGTTGTTTGTGCCCTCGTGGTCTCCAGGTGCTCCTATTAATGTCACTCGTTTCTTTGATTTTTTCTTTGGTGATGGTATGGCAGTTGTCTTTGCTACAATTACTTGAAAAGAATTGGCATCTTGACGGGCCTCTTCAACTAGACCCCATTGTGCTTGCATTTTGCATGAAGTCCACTTCATCAAATCATTTTTGCTCATTAATAATCCCAACTTTATACAAGACTTGCACAAGTCACGTTCCATAGTACTGAAATAAAAAATTAACCCATATATTCTTGATTGTACAAAACTTGGGATATTCTTGATTGTACAAAACTTGATGATAATTATTCTTTATTATGCAACCTCAATTCAAATTATCAAAGGTTGCATGATCGATACACAAGTCATCTTGGATGTTTTATCACTTAAAACACCTAAAGGTAAACCGAATACACTAATTTATTTTTGTCATCTAGAGATCTCTAAATTTTAGATGACTCATTCACAAATTTTATCTTAATATGGCAACATCTAGAGATCTTTGGATATTATGCAAGCAAATTTCTAGCCACAAAATAGCAACGCCCAATCTTTAGATATCCTACTATAGAATTACCCATATTTGTTGTTGGCTAAAGGATTCAACTATTAACAAAGGCAATTATGCTTTCTTATCGAGAGATCTCTAGGTGATTTCAACCTTGAACTATAGCCTCTACTATACATTTGGAGATCTCCAAATGATATTAATCATGGACCCTAGTCACTAATGTACATCTGGACACTATAAAAAATCCACATTCTAAATGACAAGCTCTAATTTTTCTTGACAGATTTTAGTGGATGTTCAATGCAACAAACCCATGTTTTTATATCAACCTTGATGTTACATTGGATGTTCTTATTGACCAAAAACATGAATTTGTTGTATTGGACATCCACTAAAATCCGTCAAGAAAAATCAATGCTTATCACATAAGACACGGGTTTCTTTGAATAGAAGATCTCCAAATGCCAAAAATTTGGATAAATGGAGCAACAACAGGGTTCAAAGTTCAAAAACATACGAGTCATTCCACATTGGGATAGTTTCCTTGCCTTGCTCTATTTCCATAACTATCATCACTCACGTTTTGTTAAGGTTTTCTTGTATACAACCAACACAATCTAGATAGTTAATACGGTGTCAAAATTTGTGACTCTATGCACTAGGTTAATCTTATTTTCTTACAAATACTAATTTGAATAAGCAATGAGAAGGATTCTAAACCAAAACCTTATAATGAACGAGTAACGCCCACCATCTTTTTGCACAGACAAATTTGATCAATAGATACAAAGGCCAATAGTGTTCGTTCCAAACCAGATTTAAACAAATACTAGGGAAAAGGTAGGTCTTGCAATACTCCAGCTACAGAGGTATCTATTGGATAACTCAACGTTTGTCAAAGTTTACATGCTAACCCTAGGTCAAAGAAACAACATAAATTATTCTCAATAGTATATATCCTTCTTCACCAGATAGTGAAACCACTGAGCGGCATGTACAAAGGTCCAGAATATAGAAATCCCCTAAAAAGCAGACCGATGACAACAAGCCACTCCATGCAGTGACACCACATCATGATTCCTCAATTTTCAAACCTTGGCAGTCCATGTTGGAGCCAACTCAGTTCGGCTCACTCGAAGGCCAATAGGATACACTCTTCCTGACAGACTTTGAAGATATTATCCAATTACTCAGAAACTTCAAAGAATTTCACTTGCAAATAATGAAACGTCTAAATATCGCTAATTAAAGTACAAAGTAATGTGAAGGAGGGTCAACAAGAATGACTATGTGCAACAAAACCAAAAAAAATTGTACAGTTCTTAGCAAGCTTACCTTTGCCCCAAACCTAAACAGACAAAATGTGCAACCCAGGAGAAGTCCTTCACCGTCCGTAGAATCCAAAATAGCGACTAACTGCACACCAAATGAAACAAGAAAAAATTAATTCCTTAATGGTCTGCCAAAATACTGTAGCAGATTTCTGTGTGGTTCTCAATAGTGCACGTCAGATTCATGCAAGTCTGTGTTCAGCCTTACCAGCTTGCAACAAACAGTAAAATATTAAAGAGCATGATAAGAGAAATATCAACCACAGCTACACTCCTTACAAACACTAGGTTCCGTCATTTGGAGGAGCTTGCTTAACACCGACTGAGTGTTACCAAGTCTTCTGCGAGGCCCATGTTGATTCTTCGAAATGCAAGACATGTCTGTGTTGTGTGTAATAATGCAAACTTCATGGTCCGGAGGAGCAAGTTGTTGTATTGTCGGTGCAGACATGGACTGATATGAGCATTTATCTACTAAGAGTTGGAAGTAGTAGCGGTTTCAACGATGCCGTCCAGGCTTAGGGTTCATTATCAAAACTCCAAAATATGGCTAACCCAAGTTATGCCCGATGGTGAAGCCAACATTGCAATATTTGGTCATAACATGTATTTGAGCACTTGTCTTTCGTCGACTTGCAACATACCCCAAATACTCAGAAGCTGTCAAAATCATGGATCCAAGATATTCACACAGAACCTCTGGAACGGCAGTTATTTTCTAAACCTACAGAAATGATCGCATCGCGGGTGCTCACTATTCACATTGTGTGACTTCCTCAATTCTCACGCTTATTCAAGATCGGATATGAGAGGGCGATCTGAAATGGTAAGAGCCGTGACCAGAACCGGTCGACACAGAAGGCAAAATGCACATAACATTGTCGTCAACACCTCAAATAAGCACGAAATCTCCCCGGAAATCTCCCGAACATCCCAGGCTCGCTGACATAGTATGATGCGTACTTTCGAACCCCAGCACGCATACACCTCTTATCTTCACTGCCGAATGGAAAAATCAGTGAAAAAATAGGTGAAACTTTGTAAAAATTTCTATTTGAAAAAAAACGGACGCGGTAATTGATGAAAGGTTTGATCTGTGTGTAATAAGCATCCGTGGAGCTCTACCAAAACTTCAACATTGATCCCAACACGACCTTACGTTGCTGTCAAAAGTACGTTGGCTACAGACTGGGTTCCTACTGATCGAGTGTCTGATCGAATGAATCCATTTAGAAGTACTTTCACAGTTACAACTGTAGCGCTTAATGTTGCAAAGCCTTCTATTGATGTATTGGCTGCAGCTCACTCCCACCATATACACAACTACATCTTCCTGGACACAAAGTTAACTGTTCAGGGCTCTGTCATTGTGAGATCCCTTGAATCATGTCTGGGCTCTGCTAGTGTGAGATCTCTTGAATCTCGGTCACCAAGTTAATTGCTGAGGAGTGGTGAGAAATTCTTACAAGAAATGCTGATAATAACAGTAACAGTCGGCGCCTCTATGCCTTCTAACCTCCTCCAACGTCCTCCAATGCTGGTCGTCGGCACCTCTATGCCTTGCGACCCCTTCCAACGTCCTCCAATACTGAACATCTAGATCACCTTACACCCGGTCCCGCAACTTGAAAACACGGTTGCCTCACCGATGTAACTCAACCGATCAGTCACTCAGCTCTTTTAAGTCTCTCCAAAAATTAATGGCAAAACAACATGCAGGGGAGTCACCCAATCGCTAAAGCACTGCAGTCTCTCTCAGTACACCAAACGCTCAGACACAAAGACCCGACGCTGCAAACGCTAGGAGGAAGCGCGGAGACCACCTGCGAAGGTCAGGCCAGTGAGAAGAGACGGAACACGGAAGTGTCATCGGGAGCAGCAACGGACCAGCTGGAGTTGACGGTCACGATGGCGCCACCCCTCTACACTGACGTCATTATGGTAGTTAACTTTCTGAATATGCTTTCAATTAGTGAATTTGATTACTTCGGAAGTTTTCTTTTAATTATTTTCCAGGTGTAGGGCTCCTTTTTTGCTACATATAAGGGTTTTTTTATGTATTGTTTAAGTAAAGTATCATGTCACTGGTGAAATAATTTAATTATTTTATTTGCCCACATAAAGACATTTAATTGTAAAATACAATACACACAATTCACATTGTATTTCTTCGGCAAAGTATCAAGTAGTTATGAAGTTCTAAAATGTTAGAACCACCCTTTATTCATGATTGTTCCAAAAAAGTCTATACAATATCCAGGAACAATCACAAACTATACCCATCATGTTCAAATGTTATATTAGAGCATTTTTTTTTTCAAAAATATTGAAAATTGAATTAAATAAAAGACTTCAAAGTTTATATTAGAATAGTTTTTATAACTATTTGTAAACTAAAAAGCCTTATAACTTTAATCTTGTCAATGAGAATAGAATGATTCAAAACTTTTTGCTTACACCATAGTTACACAAATTTAGGAAACCAATTTTTATTTTTTTATTTTTGTTAATGTCGTTTCTCTATTACAAGTTGCATGAGGAGCAATAAAAACTACATATCAAACAATAATTTTTTACCCCCTAAAGAACGGGCATGCATTTTTTGGTTGTATAGAAATTTTGGGCAGATATATATGAACAGAGATTTCTATATTTTAGGTTGAAATTATAGTAGAAGATGGCACAAGGAACTCGACAAGGAATATCTTTTATATGCACTAAATTTCATGACATTTGAAAATACAAGTCAAAAGTTATGGCCTAATATGTTACTTTTTTCGTAATTGGACAATTTGGGCAGATCAGAAAAAATCACTACTTTGATCAATGAGATTTTTAGTTTGTGGGCAATTATGGATTTCCTACTTTAAAATAAACTTTGAAGTCCTTTATCTTACACAATTTTCAATATTCTTTGAAAAAAATAAAATCTTAGAATGTAGATTGTTTATTACAACATTGCAACCATTGGGATTGGCAATTTTCAATTCTATAATTAAATTCTTGATAATTTAGTATTCTGAACCATTCTCTACTACTATCTACTTACTATTTTTTTCCTAAATGTTGTACAATTCCAGATGAAATAAAAATTTTCAAGCATGTAGCAAACTTGTCTAGTAAAAAGAATTTAAACAAACACCATCATTTTGGACATTTTTTCATTGAAAAGTGAGCTTGTGAAGTGCAGCTGCCTTGTTTTTTGCAGAGCCAAAAAAATGATTTCAGTGAGTTTGAATGCTTATATCTTGCAATCCACAAGGTGGAAATTTTTGAAATTTTTACCGCATATTCTCAAGTTAGCATACTACAAGATCCTATAGTTACATGCGTCAAAATTTAATTTTTTTCAAAAATTGGGTACTTATACTAAAAATGGCAATTTTTAAGCATTTTTTGATGAAAACATAATCATAGAACTTTAGGCCTAGGGTTAACCATAAAGTCAAAATTTATGAAAGTTCTTGTAATATTGTGTGAAATTTTCATTAAAAACAATGACCTTGCTTTCTTAGTGGATTCACTTACCTAAAATTGCTTAGTTGACAAAATGTTGTTTGGTCTTTTAGAAGTTAACTTCCCCGACACATTCCCTCCAAAAGTTATCTTCATGTTATAAACTTTGGACCAATACATTTTAAGTTTAATATTTCTCTTACCAAACAATGACAAAAAAGGTCATCTTTTAATTTTGTAATTGTATTCTCAATATAAATCTCACCAAAGTATTCTCATTCAAAATCATGTCCAAAAATTATAAATTTATAATCATAAAAAAAATTCAATATAAAAAAATGATTAACAATCTAAAATACATATTGACATAAAAATGCAATTATTTAAAAATAGAAATAAATAGCTAATATTTCATTTTACATATATGTTTATTAAAGATTATATAGCTAAAAATTCCATTCATAACCTTCTTTTTTTTTACCTTTTTTTAATTTGTGAAGCATTTAAAGAACGTATGACTGTACAATCTTAGAGCATCCCCATTCCCACTCGTCCAATCAGGTCGGGGTGGATTTGGCCGTGTCCGAAAGACAAATGAAACCCCACTGTGGCACTGGGCGTAGATTGCGAAGCACCGGCACACCCAATTTTGCCCGGGGTCCCACAGCCTGGCATGGACGGGGAAGTATTAAGCGAGCCCGGTATCAGCGTTGTCTGAAAACAATTTGGAATCGAATTGGCTGATCTCACCGCATGCAGAGGGCCAAAGTTGGAGTCATAACGAGTTGGTGGGGCAGAGCCATTGAAGCGGTGCCAAGGTCCCAGCCCATAGTGGGGGCATTCCAACTGACCGGGCCCTTCCTCCTCTCCAAGCCTTGGGCCGCCAGCCTACCACGGGGATTTTGTCGCCCCACGGTGGTGATGCTCTTATACTATATGCCTCATTTTCAAAACATGATAGTTTTATCAATAGATAATGTGGTGCAATATCTATATAATGGTCACTATATAATGATTGACATTTTGTAAATCCAAAAAATCTTAAGAAACAATGAAAAGTGTAATAATTGTATACAATATTAATTGTTTGTAGGAATCTTTCCTGAAATTTGAAATTTGAATGTAAAATAAACTTGATTACCTCATTTAATTATTTGAACCAAATTCTAAAGAATCAAAACTGATATTCAAAGTTATGATGAATAATAGAAAGCTAGAATCTATCAAAGTGTATTACATAGTATCTATTTATAGCCATCATTTTAGAATTAGACCTTCTATAAAATCTAAACAAATTTGAATCATTGCCCTGTTCAATTTCTGTGGCATATAAAGTAATTATTTCCATGCAAGAGCCCTACAATTCATACTATAAATCTTTTTTGTCTATGTCCATAGCATTGGTTATTTGCATGCTAGAGCCCTACAATTCATACTATATTTTTTTGGTCTCTGTAAAAAGGTATAGAAATGAATCTCCATTTTCAATTAAGGCTTAGGGTTTCATACGTATTGCTTGTTAGTTATTTAATTCATTTTAATGGTAGCACGTATAAGTGGTTATTAAATTCAGTAATCTTAAATTATACCTGATGATTTTTGCAAATTCTATATAAAAATTTAATTAATATAATCTATATTTGCGTGATTGACAATCAAGTGTAATTATTTGAATGCCCATATTTCAAATCAAACTTATACAAACTTGTAGATATTCAAAAAGATCATATATTACAATTAATTATGACTCATCCCTACAAGATACAATCAATGAATAAAATGGTTGTAGGACTTAATTCACCAATTACAAATAAGGTGCAATTTGTTCTCCAATCCATGCGCAATTGTAGCACTTCATTTAGAACACTTGAAAGGAATCAGACTACCATTTCCATCATAAAGCGCAAGGGGATTTTTATTCACAGACTACTTCATGGGGATTTAGGATTCACCACAATTTTAAATACTTAACTTGGTGTACATATTGTCAATTAGGACTGCTAGTAAGAGTGATAACAAAACAATCTTCATACTACATTAGAGCTTTAGAATTTAAAGTATATTTTTTAGATTGTCAGTGAAGAGGTGCATACATGAATCTCTTATTCTTTTATTTTAGGGTGAAGGGTTTGATATATATTGTTGATTACTTATTTAAATTATTAGTTATTTTTGCATAATCATACAAGTGCTTATTAAAACTCATTGATTTTACTTCATACCTTAGGATTTATGTAAACTCAATAAGATCTTTAGTTCATTTACATAAAGTATTCATGTTTGACAATCAAGTATTGAATACCCAAATGATTCATATTTCAAATCAAAACCAGGCATTTGCAATAATGAGTATATTCATCATAATAATTGTACAATCTTCCAAATATCCAAAAATAATATATAATTATTCAAATTATGAGGGCCTGTAATATAAAATCAACTAAATAAGATTTTTTCGGGTATATAATTAACTTTATTAGTATAATTACAGGCTCAAACATTTACCAACAATGAAAGTGCATGACATTTAAAAATTAATGAATATGAATTAATATACATTTTCATGTAGAAGTTCAAGATGGTATTTATAGGCTAGCATATAGGATTTTAGGATTTATCCTAGGAAAAACAGTAACCTCATGTTCGCATTGTTAATGAAGGTTGTTGTATGCACAAGGGGGTCACTCCATATTGAGGTTTGGATATCACTTGCGGCTAATTTTTTTTTTAGAGGAGTATTTTGATGACTAAGACCAATTAAATGGTTCCAACTATTATCTAATTCTAAAATTCATGGTATTTTAGGCCCCATAGCATTACTTAGAATTCACAAGGAGGCACAATTTTGAATACTTTTTCTTCATTATAAGAAAAAAAAGTAAATCTTGAAAAAAAGTCAAATACGCAAGTTAAAGACAAAAACAAATGATATGAAAAATATTAGAAAGTCCAAGAAATCATAAACTATCTGAAGCCCCTCCAAAATGGGATGGATATAACATTGCAAACTACTTCAAGCCAAAAAAATAGAAAGGAAAAAAATTATAAACTACCTTGAGCCAAAAAAAGAGGAAGAAAAAAAAATTGCAAACTACTTTAAGCCAAAAAAAAACATAAACTATCTTGAGCCAAAAAAAATGGGAAGGAAAAAAAACATAAACTACCTTGATTCCCAAAAAAATGGAAGGTTTACCCTCCCCAAACTACTTGAAGACCAAATAAATTGGAAAGGAAAAAGAACAGAAATGTTCAACTACACATCACATGCTACAATTGCACATCACATACAGTAGGTAGTTGAAAATTTCTATTCCTGATCCTTTATACATAAACAACAAATTTTAATACTAAAACATGCATGTTTTAGTATTAGAAAAGAAATATTTGAGTATGCTCTTTTAATATTATTGCAGTACAATATCAATCCATTGGAAAATTAGAAGTCATACATTTAAAATAATGACTAGCAAAGTATTGACCTATAAGATTTAGTTTTTGGGGTGCTTGAGATTTAGGTATTGAAGTGTTTATGGTGCTTTACACCGTCAACAAAGAAAGCATCTGCAAATATTATTGACTTTGGTGTTTGCGTAATTGTACAAAGTGATCAAGGATGAATTTTATCCTACTTTATAATGTAGATTCCTAATCTATTAACCCCTAAAGGTTTTTGACTATGTTTTCATCAAAATCGCTCCAAAACTGCCATTTCTAATACAAGTACCAAATTTTAGAAAAAAAAACATTTTTGAACACATGTAATTGTAAGATCTTGTAGTACACTAGTTTAAGAAGATGTGGAAATTTTTTTAGAATTTTCCACCATGTAGATTGCAAGATAATAGCGTTTGAATTGACAAAAATCCTTTTTTAATCACTGCAAAAATCTAGGCAGCTGCCCTTCACAAGGTCACATTTGTATGAAAAAATGTCCAAAATGGTGGTTACTCTTTGGATTCATTCTTTAAAGCAAGTTGGCTACATGCTTGAAAATTTTCAAATCATTTGGAATTGTACAACATACAGGAAAAAAATAGTAAGTAGGAAGAGGTAGAGAATGATCCAAAATACTAAATTGTCAAGAATTTAATTATAGAATTGAAAAAGGCCAATCCCAACAAAAAACATTGGGTGTATATTGTTTATTACAATTGCCATAACTTTTGACTCGTTAATCCAAATGGAATGATTCAAAGCTTTCCAAGTGTATATAAATCTATAAAATCAATTTCAAATTTTAACTTTTCAAAAAAGTGTTTTTTAAAGAATTTTTTTGAGCTGCCCAGACTGCCCGCTGAACGCAAAAAATTATATATCATGCAATAACTTTTTACCCATAAAGTCAAATGTTATGAAAATTGTTAGGCCTTGAAGCTATTCCTTGGGCACATTTTGTGTGAAAATTTCAAAGAAAAAAATTAAAATTTCCATTTGTAGTGAGCTGTCTAAAATTGCTATGTTGCCAAAAAATGGTGTTTGGTCCTTTAGGGGTTAATCCACAAATTTACAGAAATTTAAGTCTGTGGATCACTCGTAGATGACATTCTAAGTTACAATGTGAGGTTGGGAACCCCTAATTAATTAATTAACTAATCCTCCAAGTTTTGTCATGCATGTGCAAGTCAAGTTTCTTTATTTCCACAAGAAATCTTACCTGCTAAGACAGTCATAATCTTATAGAGTGTAGATATGAAAAGATGTGGAAAAAACTTCAGAATTTTCCACCGAGCAGATTGCAAGATATTAGTGTTTGAATTAAGATAAATCCTTTTTTTGTCGCTTCAAAGAATCGGGCAGCTACACTTCACAAGGTCACATTTGTATGAAAAAAGTTCCAAAATGGTGGCTACTCTTTGAATTCATTTTTGAAGTCAAATTGGCTATATGCTTGAAAAAATTCAGATCATTTGCAATTGTACAACATATAGAAAAAAATAATAAGTAGAAAGAAGTAGAGAATGATTCAGAACACTAAACTGTTAAGAATTTAATTATAGAATTGAAAAATGCCAATCCCAATGGTGTAATGTTGTAAATAACAATCTACACCCAATGTTTTTATTTTATTTTATTTTATTTAAAAATATTAAAAATTGAATTAAATAAAGGACTTCAAAGTTTATTTTAGAAAAGACATTCCATAACTATTGGCAAACTAAAACTCCTCATAATTTTAATTTCATTAATAAAAATGGAATGGTTTAAAGCTTTCTATATATATATAAATTTAGAGAATCAATTTAATTTTTTTAATTTTTTTTAAAAGTGCTTTTTAAAGAATTTTTTGAGCTGCCTGCCGAGCATTGAAAATCACATATCATATTATAACTTTTTAACCATGCAGTCAAAAGTTATAAAAATTGTTGGACCTTAAAGCTATTCCTTAGAAAAATTTTGTGTGAAAATTTCAAAGAAAAAAAAATACTCCGCTTGTAGTGAGCTACCTAAAAATGCCGTGTTTTCAAAAAAGCATATTTGGTGCTTTAGGGGTTAATTGTTAACATTGCTAAGTGAGTGAAGTGAAGAAGTCTATTCCTTCTACCTTGTACAATGCGTTTTTTTCTACTTTTTTAACCTTTTTTTTAAATTTTAGTTACCTACTTCACAAATGACGTAAAATGGGAGGATTCATACAATTGTTGAATTTTAGAAAAATTAATTATAATGTAGAGAGCTATCTTCTTGAAACTAATAAAATTATATATTGGATAAATAATTTGATAATGTAAATCATTATTTAAGATAAATTTAGTCTTTTCATCCTTTTAATTGAATTTTTTTATAAAAGATTTTACAATTATACAATTCGTGGCGGCACGGATAATCCTTAATACCTTTATTGTTGTTTTTATTTAGAAACAACGTATCTTTATTTTTAAGTTGGAACAACGTAGTACCTTTCATTTCATTATTTTATTTTATTTTGTTTATTCAACACAAAGTACCAGCCTTGGTACCCTCCAGTTTTGGAAGACAGCACTGTTGTCTAGTACATTCGAGAGTAGAGACAATATTGTACAAAATACTTCATAATCACGTAACAAACTCAGTATGCTAATTAAACTACGAACTTGAGACTGAGACAAAGTTCAAATAGGATTCTAAAGCTCCATAAATGAGATCGGACTAGGGACTTCAGGAAGTCAAATTATAAATTGCCAAGCCCACTTGAATGCAGCATCGTCTACAGAGTGATGCCTTCACATTTTGGTAGTCATCCATTGGTCAAAGTTAATATTGAAGAGATGCCGCCAAAGTATCCCATGCACACATTTCGGCGAGGTTTCAAATTCAAAAATTGTCTTACTCTTCCTCTGATGACAACTATCTTGTTGGCACTCATTCTCTTTCTTTTTGACTTTCACTGAATCCACGTGCTGATCTCTTGTGTCTAGGCTGAGGATATTCACCATCTTGATGACATCTTTGTGCAAGAGGAATTTTCTTGCAGCCAAAATCAAAATTGATGATGTTTTGTTACCAATATGTGCGCCATCTTCACTTCATGGTTTACAAGCTTGCTAATTTTGGGGCATCAATATCAAATGTCATTCAAGATACAACCCGAAAGGTTGCAGCACAAATGAATTTGGTAGGAATGGTTGCAATGGTTGGTCTCCTGGTTTTCTAGTCCAAGAGGGTTCTATCAGTCAAACTCGAGAGTGCAATATGGGAACTAGGAGTACCAATAAAATAGAACTATGATGTTTCGTGGAACGCATGTTATTGATCCTTAAAATAAACTTGATAATAGCAAACATCTACGAATTTTGAGTGAAGTTTAAGTTAGCAACAAAATATAAATCGGTCAACAAGAGCCATGTATCCGTATGAAATACATACGGTTTTTTATACTACACTACTAGAAAATCGGTGACCGAATCAACAAAAAAATAACAAAAAACTGCTCTAAATTGTAACTTTTTTTAGTAGCTTTGGTCAAGTTGATTTGGACGGTTCTTAACTAAAAACTATTCAATTTCTGTTGGTATGGACAATATCTAACCAAAAATTGTTCAAAATTGAACCAAAAAATGCTGAATTTTTGTTGATACGGACAATATTGAACAAAAAAATGTTCAATACTCAACTAAAAATTGTTAAATTTTTGTCGATTTAGACAATATTCAAGAACAAAATGTTCAACAATGTTTGTTGATGGGGCACTAGAATCATTATGGTCTTTCCCTTTGCAAGTGTGACAATCTTCAAATGGCATATGAACATTTTAATAACAATGGGAGAATTTCAACCACAACACTTCACAGCACATTGAATTGCAACAAACTCTACAGCTTCCATGAAAAGAAATGGGCAAATAGTTTTTGAAAATCCATTAATTCATTTCATTGATCCCCCTCAACATTTTCTTGAATAGTTTCCTACGCAATATCCTTTTCATACCTGCCAAATATACTTTCCTATGCATTATTCCAGCAACTTCTATTTGTTGCGCTCTCTCAGTAGTTGTGCTTGCAGCTGCCTCTTCTTCATTCTTCTCCATTGTAGAATCCTTTTAGCTCTCTTTGTCATAGTTCCTACTCATTGATTACAACCTTATTGAATCCGAGTATAGCCTACAGGGAATCAAAAGGCAAATTTAGGTTAGTATGAAGTATACACTTAACACAAAACCATTTAGATTAGATTTTCCATTCAGTATTTCATGGTTCGCAAACACTATCAGGGCTCAATCACAAAAGACTAAAAATGCAAACAATAATCACTCGCAGTCAACTGCCATCAATATGAAGCTGAGTAACAAATTGCATCTAAATGATTAGACATTCACGTAAAGACCATTAGAATCAACTGACATCGCCTCAAATTACACTAAATAAATTATGATATTTGCTATTGCTGCAAGACTCCTACATGTCAGGGATCAAATTTGGCAAGGTTCACCAAAGATGCAATCGACTGACCAGATGTCCACTGGAAGGGAGTGTATTATAAGTATGCACATGAAGCATAAAGTCAAATCAAGTTGTTACACAAAAGCCTGCAACACTGAATTTATATTATAAGTTGCACATGACGCAGAAATTTGTATCATGTTGTTACACAAAAGCAAGCATCAAAGAGAATGGGATGTATGGCGTACATAGTTTTTTGCCATGCGGAGGCACACTTGCTAAGGCAATGACCACGAGATCGACGTCAACTTGGAGCTGCACCAGCGAGCCCAACATGACGCGCATTGCAATGTAAAATTCGTAATCACAAGGTGTGCCCATGTACATCATAGTTGTGTAAGCATTTTTCCTCTGTTGCTGCATCCCTATCATAGGCTCATAAGTATCGCCTGCTTCAACCGAAAATACAGCTAACAAAACTATGAAATTATGGAAACCCCCCAAACCAGCACCATTACTCCACAATTCTTCACTTGCCAATTTCAGCTTCAAAATCCTAGCACATTTAAATATGTCTGATATCAGCTACCACCAGTCTAAATCAAATCCATACAATAGGTACAGACACGCTCTTGCGGGCATGATGTAAAACTAAAGGCATTTTACAACATTCAAGATAGTCAATTTGGGCCGAGGGAATTGGCCATTGAGTTACCTCGTGCGCGTAGCTCTTCATTGGAACCGGTTGCCCAACCCAGCCCCAGGTCTGTGATCTTCAGACACCAAGTTTGTTGATCCACCAACAAGTTCTGCGGCTTCAGATCTCTGAAATGATACAAGCCCAAGATGAAGTCCATGTTATGGAACATTCTTCTCAAATCATGAAACTTTCTCTGAACCTGGTGTGCCCCCTCAAATGAATCCAAATGGTGGTCTTCCTACAACCTTAATCCAGCAAGGAATTGAACGCCCAAGGCATCTATA
The DNA here is from genome assembly GCA_963969595.1 of Neckera pumila. Taxonomy (NCBI): domain Eukaryota; kingdom Viridiplantae; phylum Streptophyta; class Bryopsida; order Hypnales; family Neckeraceae; genus Neckera; species Neckera pumila. Next base: position 9,316,233 of record OZ018418.1, read on the forward strand.
AAGACATACGAGCAAGCCCAATCATGGGAATATGAAGGAATTAATATACAAAATACTACATGAAATGTAGTGATTGTTGATGGTTTTGACTTCTAAAGTAAGGCAAAAAACAGAATTCAAAGCTGATAAACATGCTCTAGATTCTAAGATCAAGCCTTATATTTTAGTGGAAGGCCACATAGTTCAATTTCCATAAATATACTTGTGCATAACTTCATGACCGTGGCAGTGCGCCAGCCCTGTGCATAGCAAATACATGAAACTTTGCGCCACATCACAATACATACAGGCGTTACCTTAGTTCATCCTGCTAACTCTCATACTGTTAACTCTTACATTTGCATGTTGTTAAGGTCGATATTAAGCGTTGACATATTCTACAACACAAATCGACTAGCAAAGTAATTGGGACACCACTATACCGCACCAATTTTGAGGCAAGAGGCTACAACCATGCAAGTTGATATACTTCTTTAGATCAGTGTCTATATACTCAAAAACCAAGTACAACATTGGTTTGTTGTTCTTCTCCACGTACTCCACGCACAACAGCCTGAACATAAAAAATAATAAAACCATCTCCGCATCAACTAAGTGCCTAAAATTTCCATGTGCTATTTTGAAATGAATTATTAGCTTGATGTGCCGATTGAAATGCAAATTACATTTCCTTCTCAACATTGTGCACCACCATTCCCGTCCCATTTTCCTAAACTCTTTTATTTCCTTAAGGATCCAACGGCACTATTTTGAAGGGAATTGCATCAATTGTTCAAAAATGACGTTACTAAAAAGCGAGATACTCAATCCACATCTTTAGGCATAATTCTGGGGCCCAAAGCAACATTCATTGATAGTACTTATAAACATGGTTGCATATGTCAACACGCAAAATTCACCAAGCCACTTGCACTAAGTGCTCATAATTATGAACTTCCAATGGCTTGATCCAAAACACAACCGTTCACCAATGCAAGTGTACAGAGTCCAAACATTCCAATAATCCTGCATTGCAGCCCATCACGTCTCAAACTACTCGGACGGTTTTGAATTACAAATTTTTTAGGACATGTCTGAAACATGCAATAGAGGACCCATCCAACCCTCACGTTGCAACTGCAGAGCGATACAAAGACTTCAACCCTGGCCAACCCATGAATTGATGAATCAATCAATCAATCTTGGCGGACTTGCAACTACCTGACAATGTACATGCTATGCAACAACCTCTATATCTGAAAGGGTTGAAGTAAACCAATAAAAAAACTTCCAAACAAAAAATATATTCATAGAAACAAGAAAGAATGTCCAAGATGTTTGAACAATAGAAATAGGTTTTAAAAGTTACTACAATTGATACTAGCTTCCAAAGCTGACTCCTTTCTAGCATGGACACTAACAAGTTTATAGCTTACAACACCAACTTGAAACAAGCAAATAGTTCAGAAACAAATGTAATGCCTTTAGATTGTAAAGATAGAAACTTGCCTGCCCATACTAAACAATTTGCAGAAGGGGTCCAACACCATTCTATCTCCAGCCACATAAGTCTGGAAAGTGAACAACAAAATTTCATTGAAAAAAATGTTCAAAGAGTGTAAGAATCCAAATACAGGACTACTAAAACAATTTCAAAGCTTACTAAATCTTTGCTGAGTAAGTGTGACTGTGCTCAAGCATTAAAACCATCAAAGCATGATCTGCTTTAGTTTGGTAATTGAATTGCAAAATAAAATTGTGCCCATCATCAGAACGTACTAGAATCCTTCAATTCTAATGCTTTCAATCCTACAGCTGCCGCATTTGCCTCCGTAGCTAGAATCCCATCACCACTCACCAGCTGCCTTTCGTAACCTGCATAAACATAACTACCATCAGTAACTAATTCAACATTGACAACAATGTCATCACCTAGAATCACCAACAAAATAAAAGTGTAATACCTCCAGGTTTTGGAATCCTTTCACGAGAACAAATCACAAAAGATCTCTCAAGCACAACTAAAGCCACGCAGGATTCTCAAAACCTAATCCTCTTAAAATTCTGCAAATTTGTGGATCAAAACCTACGTGGATCCAAAACAATTACTCCGTACAAAACCTTTGCTAGCTGCAGACCTAATTTCATGGATCCGCCATACCTCAACTAGATACTATCACCCCAACCTCACCAGTTAGCTTTTGGAATCCAACACATCCATCCATGACTCATATCAGTTCAATCAATACTCAGTAAGCTCACCAACAAGAATGTAAACAAAATATTCAAATGTAGTACCAACCTAACTAGCGCTACATCTTTCAGCACCTGCGAATTCTTATGAAATCTCTTGCTAAAACGGCGAGCACGGAGAATTTCCAAACCTAATCCATTCATCGAATTTCGAAATTAGCTTCGGATTTTTCAAGGAAACCAATTTGAAATTTCACCTAGTGTAATTGATTCAACATAACGTACCTTCAGTTCAATAGACAACAACCTGCCACTTGAAATTCTTCACGAGACGCACACAATTCAAGCAGGCTTTCAATGGATTGTCTTGATGAAGTGTGAAAAGAGTTTTGGAGATTGAATTATTTTGGAGTTATCTATGTATTATTAGTAGCGTGACACCTCTCCTTCACCTATGCAAGAAGCTTCACACATCTTTATGTTGTCTTCCACCAGAAACTCCAGCATATCATGCCTTAGAAAGCCATCCACTTCCACCACCATGTATTTTCCGCTCCGTTTACCTGCACACTCAGCCAACCCACAAACTAACTTAAGGTTGCGTACATTAAATCCATAAGGAACCTCTTTACCAATTTGTTTTACAACAGCAACTACATTGTTAACTGAACCTTTTTCCATTAACAAATAGTTGGCTTGCAAATAGAAATGAAATGTGGCGCAATCATGTGCACATACCTTAATAAAGAGACATAACAAGCTGATGGCTTTACTAGTTTACGACGAAGTGGGTCCTAGCAATCCCAGAGAGAAAACCACAACATAGACTAGGATGTACCAAGGAGGGGAAGACACAAAAGCACTTGCAAGTATGAGTAATTCAACAGACAACACAATAAGCTATCAACAACAATAGATGCTGCAGGTAGAGTGTCGGAAAACACAAACCCAAAAGCAGAGCCCTTCAAGCTGTGAAGTTTAATTTGTCTTCGAGGCTGCGGTTTAAGCTCTTCGAATGCTACAAACATTATAAATCTATGCAGAAGCATGCGAAACTTGAGATCTAAATAAGTTAGCTAGCCCATTGCCAAAATCAATCAACAACATTCCTTTCAGGTGTCATTTGCAATTGTAGAAGTAAATGACTTAGTCAGTTACAAGGAGATCTAGATTTCCTTGTGCCCAATGAATTTTACTTAGAGGTGGCCTACGTAATCCTCCAATGAGGCTCCAGATCGAACTCTTCCGTGCTTTGCAAAAAACTTGCAGAAGATTGCCATCAGATGCAGCATTATCTCACATGGAGGAGCTAGAAATTCGACGTTGCAAACTTGTTTATTATTGTCCTCAGAATATGGTTGAAAGTAGGTTGGGTTGAAAGGAAGAATCTTTGAGAGTACAAAATAGATACTATTGAAGCTGGGTACAGCTACCTAGTCAGTAGGACTGCAAGAGATACTTGCACTCTGTGCCTATGACAACAAGACTTGAGTGACGCATTCTAGGCTAAAGATTGTAAGTGAGATGAAACTGAAATGATGTTCGTTCTTTACATTGACTAACTGTTTAGAACTCCCCAATTTTACATGGAAACTTCATCTCCACTCCCACTAGAAATAGAGGTCAAGCTTAGAGACTATTGCATGTGGATTCAAATGCATTGATGTTTGAGGGAGATTTGAATGCTTGGTTGCCAACGGTTTCTTTGCTACATTGGTATCCAATTGTTACGGTTGGGGGTGGATTAAGAAAAATTGGCAAACTCTGAAGTCATCATGGCATCATTTTTAAGTAGAAGTGACATGCTGCTATTGAGAGCAGTGCCAAATAAAAGTACTGTATAGCAAAGGCATATCAAATAGGAGCCAATCAGGCAAAACCAAAGCTCTAATATACTCACACTACCCTTTGACTTAAGAAGCTCACATGTTCAAATTGAGCTCAACATTCTAAAAATCAAGTATCAAGAATTCCTTTTCATGCCACTTTAAAACGTGCTCAAGGAAGAGTTCTTTAGAATGTTTTGTACAATTACTAGAGTAACTTAATTGTGGTGGGAATTTGAGAATTGCTTTGAATGTTCCATCAAAGTTTAGGGTTTACTGCTACCTTAACAGCCAAGGTCGAATCGAATGCCAGAATTTTCCACAAAAAGCGTACGCATAGTTGCTTGAAAAGGTCGGCACACAATTGGGATTAATGTTGAGTGGGCATGAGCGGATTTGCTTGCAAGGTGCAAGGCAATCAGATGGTCATGTCATTACAAATTGTACTTTTCAAGTGCCCCAAAGCTCTAAAAAATAAGGATTTGTATTGGAATGATCCAATTACGCAATTGAAATTGTGCAAATGTCACTGAAACTTGCAATTTCGACCTTTACCATCCGAGCCCTCTGCAACCCCCTTGAAAATCCTAAGCAAAAGACAGAGAACGCCATATTGCTCACTCAAACTGCTTATCCATTAATCAAACCAATTTGTAGGCACTCGGATTGCGGCTAAGCATACGGCGTGGATACGTCCATTATATCCGGCACCTTCAACACCAACATTGCCATGCTCACCAAAGTGCACATCACGCTCTTTATTATCATCCTTCCAATGCTCCATTCTTCTTGCTCTCCAGAGCTCTTCTCAGTCCTGTACATGCACTACTTTCAATTCGTTGCTTGTTTGAAGTAAGCTAGTTTAGAAGGGATGAAGAAGAGGAGTGCTTGAGGCCGGCAAGAGCACCAAAGGGGAGTCATGGTATGTGAAATGTCCTTACAAGGCGGGTGCAATCCGCAAGTAGGAATTTTGGTCTACAAATAATGCATTTCAGCGACAAAATATTTGACAATAAATTCACCAAAACCCTAAAAAAAGCCATACAAGAGTTAAAAATTGCAGAAACTCACATTTGTTGCAGACAAGGTCATTAGCGTCTGTTTTCCACAACCTAATTTTTCTCAAGCTCCTGTCGCAGTTGCAGCAACAATTGAGGGTTTAATCTCAAAATTGAAAGTGCCAAACAACAACAAAGTTTGAAGCTGCATCTAAATAAGACACTGCACTTCTATTTGATACCTTGTTTGATACCCTGCAACGACCTTGTTTGATACCTAAGTGAAGTTGATACCCTCTGAGATCAATAAAAACATTGTTTTATTCGGCAATAAATATGTAGTATCCAAATCAACAAAAATATGTTACGTTCTTCATTAACATTTACATAGTTCACACCTACATGTTAAAACGGTCAATGTGGTACCCAAATCAACAAAAAAGTGTTGATTTTTTGTTGATTTGGATGTCATTTTCTAGTAGTGCTAATACGTGCCTTATTATATGCTATGTCACCATATATTTCATTTTAACTCTGCATCTAGAGATCTCCAGATGAAACTCATTTTTGTATGCTTGTCCATTGTGTTAGTGGATTAATTCAAAGCAGCATAAGCTTTTTACTTATTGTGGATCCTCATCCAGAGATCTCCAGATGATCATGGCATAATAGAAATGTGTCATCTATGAGAGTACACCATCTCCATGAGTAGTCATTTCTTTTGTTGAAGTGTTTCCCCAACATCCGGGGATCTTCAAATGATTCCAAAAATAGTAGAATTGTATCAGCAATGAGAGTACACCATCTCCATGCCTAGTCATTTCTTTTGTTGAAGAATTCCCCTCAGCATCCAGAGATCTCCAAATGATTCCAACATAGTGGAATCGTTTCAGCAATGAGGGTATACCATCTCCATGCCTAGTCATTTCTTTTGTTGAAGGGTTCCCCTTAACATCCGGAGATCTCAAGATGATTTCAGCATAGTAGATTTGTTTTAGCAATGAGGATACACCATCTCCATCCTCGTCATTTTTGGGGTTAAAAGGATCTCTTCAACATCTAGAGATCTGCGAATGATGGCGTCTTCTTGTAATACTTTTGTTATTATACCAAGGCTTCTAGATGCCATGTGGATTAAGACAATCTATTGTTGTCTATTTGGGAGATCTCACTTAGGGAATTGATTGGGATCCCTTGTCCTGAATGAGTTGGAACTCCTATAATGTAGTATAAGCAATGTGCAATCTTTACACTAGTAGAAAGTTTAATTTTTCTATTGTTTTGGTCATGTTGATCCGGTCAAAATTTGACAGAAATCAACAGATTTCTGTCAAATTTTGACCGGATCAACACTACCAAAACAACAGAAAAATTAAATTTTCTACTAGTGTTATTACCATATCTGAAGATCTTCAGATGGTTTTGGATTCAGGAACCCCTTTGAACACAATTTTTTGACTACTTATACTAGGCTAAGCGTGAGATGTGGAATTCGACTACCTAGCATCTGGAGATCTCCAGATGACGTTGGATTTTGTCGTACTTGTCTTCTGGAGAATTAGTCAAGCCTCATCTTTAAATCTCTTGTAGTACAAGATAGTAGGGCTAAATTTCCTCTTGAAAGTTATCATTATGTTAGAATAGATGACTACTATACCATACATCTATAAACCTCCAAATCAAGCTAGGATAAATGATACCACTAACTGAATATCAAGAAATATCTCTCTCAAGTACGTTTTCTTAATTCTCAAGCTTATTATATGTTTGAAGGACTCTCAAGATGCCTTTGTCTTTCATAGTAAAGTTCAGATGGATTTCCTTAGAGTGTGTAATGGAAATGATGTAGGTCCATTTATAAATGCACATCCGTTAAAAGATGGCATTGATGAGTTGATAGCTCAAATTTAGCCATTGAACAATGGAGATGAAGTGAATCTTTCTATTGTGGGCTTTAATGAGGTTGAAAGAAGATTGGTTGTGGATTCTTGTCTCAAAGGCTAGTTGTGGGAGTACGGAAACTCTAAATAGCTAGGAAACGGAATAAAACTAGGTTAGAATAGTCTAAATTTTTCAAATTTTGTTGTTAGTACATAGGAATCCGGATCAACTACAAACAATTTGGGATTAGTTGGTATCCGGATTGATAAGACTATTAAAACTGGTTAAAGCTATCTAGTGAAGGACAAAAGACGGAAGATGGAAGACAGAAATCTGGATCCAGGAGGCCTACGATCGAGACATCCGACCTAGGGAACCTAGGGCAACCGTTACGGGAACGGTCTCATGGCCGTTCTCGTCGGGAATTGTCGGCCGATTGGTGGGTACTTAAAGGGTCTTGGCCCTCATTCTTCTTTCTCTCTCTTCGCCGTCTTCTTGCGTGCGCTTAGTGAGTGAAAGTGTGGTGAGTCAAGACCATGTTAGAGAGAGAATAGTGAGGTCGGTGCTGATTGCACCGGATTAGTTGGATCTGTGAGCCATGGCGGGACCAGCCTAGATACTCTGTCTTGTCATCTTTTCTGACCTGGACTTACGGAAGCAACTAGAGGTAGATTTGGAGACAATAGGGTGCACCGGGTTACTATAGCGGCCATGGAGTCTGAAGAGCGATGAGATGATTGCGGAACTTGTAGTCGGAGCTCCGAATCAATATCAACTGACCGTGAGGAGACAACCCAGTTCCTGGACGGAGGATATTTGGACGGAGGTGTACTTGTTTTGGAAGGCCAAATTAGGGTTAGCCTTCCGTACGGATAAGACCAGGCAGAGTAGGTTCCGGTGTCCGGCGCATTCCAAAGAAAGGCATAGCATTAATGACTGTATAGATGATAATTATAGACGGATGCTGGAGTATTTGATCCCGATCATGTATCCAGAAAAGTCAACCTGGGTTATGGTTACGGTGGCTAATACTATCTTTAGAGTAATGGAAGGTAGATTCGTGAACTGGGGAAAACTCATATCAGATGTAGTTTCTAAACTAGTTATGCGTGCCAGAGTGGGTAAGGCTAGTTCGCTCAGTCCGTACCTATTCTATTTGTACCACCAAAGGGAAGTTTTGAGTGCCCCAGAGCTACTTGATTACTCCCATGGAGAGGAAATTTTGACGTATGATTTTACGGATGAAGTCCAGCCGGAACAGCAGATCCAGATAGAATCTGAAGAAGAGGATTTGGAGGAACCGCTCCTGCATAAGCGGACAAAGAGACGGAAGTCAATGGATCTGGTTGCACAAGGCAAGCATGTGATTACAGAAGAAGACAAACCTTATGACCCTTCAAAAACCGAGGAAATGAAGAGATTCTGGACAACCGGACTTAATTGGATCAGATTGTGTTGGGAGGTCCACAGCGAGATGTTGGACAATATCACCAACATCATGTCGGAGTTGGGAGTGAACTTACCGGAACAGATGATAGACACAATCCAGCAAAGATCAGATCCAAAGGCGCTACGGGAGAAGAAAGATGAAATCTAGGACTTGGAGAAGGACCGAACCGGACTCCAAGAACAAGTAGCCCGATTGGTAGGGGAGTTGAATGCGACAAGAATGAGGGAGTCCAAAGCCTTCCAGATCATCCGAAACTTGTTGGCCTTGGTAGCACTGCCGACGGAATAAGTGGTGAGATCCAACCTCTTCACCAACAAGCTGACAGGAGAAGGCGTACCTTCCGGACCAAAGGTATTGAAGGTAGTTATTGACTACCAAGCACGCACGGAAAATTGGTGAAGGAGATTTGTCAACTACTGGGGCATTTTGATCCGAACAGGGCCTTAGACCTTCCGGGCTTTCTAGATGTCTCGGAAGTTGCCAACTTCATGGACACTCTGTCTAAGCATGGCAGACAGGATAGGACTCCTACTAGGGGTTAGAGTATGGTTTTGTACAAATCAATCAAATCCCATTGATAGAAAAAGAGGGAGCCGGAACATCTCTCTAATGAAGACGGAAACGCCGATTCCGATATAGGCGGAAGCTTCTACTCTAGCACAGAGGCTAATCAACTTTTGGATTGAGACCTCTCGAGCACAACCAAGTGGAACTGTGCTCTTTGTGACACCAAAGTCTCATATCCGTCGTGGATAGGGTGGGCATTTGAGTGTCACTGCGAATCCGGTCCAGACCAATCTGGACAACTTTGAGCACATAGAGCAGGCTTCACCAACTAAGGTTCCGGCATTGCGGGTGGTGGTCTCGGACGACGAAGAGGAATGTGAAACCAAATCGAAGTTGGAATATGATGCGACACCACCACAAGGGCGCCAGATTCAAACTTGAACGCAACCCAGAACAACATCGGTGAAGTCGTCCACAGTCAAGGCAAGGAACAGTGCGAAGAAACCAAGGAAGAAGTAATTAGTATGTTAGTTTTTGTCTGATTTTTGAATTTGTTCCGCCTCGGATTTTCCAGAGGTGGGACCCAATTCCGAATTTCTAAGAGGCCACTGGCCTGGGATATTTTGGTTATCTCGGAAGTTAGTGTGATTGGTCATTCTGATTTTGGGTGTGCCTTTTTGTTTGGATTTTTAAAGGGAAGGCAGGTTTGTTGCCCTCTCATTCCATCCTAGCCCATTAGAGTGCATTTGTTTATGTTCTTTTGCTTTCTTTAATCTAAAAGCATTTGGTGGACTTTTTGATTTTGGCTATGTGCACGAATGTGTTGGATTGTTCATGAGGGTGTTGTGATGTGAAGAAGACGGGTGAGGGGGAGTCCAGATCTAAGGCAACCGAGTCTGATCAATAGAGGGCGTTTGTGTGAGAGTTCTGGATTTGTGAAAGAGGATTACTGCACTGTGCTTTTAAATTGCTGGAATAGTAATCCGGAAGGAGTGGAGTGGATGCAAGTCCGGAACTCAGGAAGGGTTTTGTGCGGAGGTAAGCAACCGCCATTGGAATCTTTTCCATCTCCGGAAGGCCTGCCAACTACCGGATTAATCTAGCTTCTTAAACACATGCGTCCCTACCGATTTCGGGTGCTTTGATCTGTTGTTGTAGTGAAGGTGCTAGGGTGTTAATTCTGAGTGACCTGCTTTCCAGAAAGGCCATCCGAGGAGCTGTGAGAATTGCTGCCTCTTCCTTCTCTATTACAAAATTGGAAGTTGTTTGTGGATATGAGTGTGTATTTGAGTGTGAGTAAAGAATAAGAAGTTTACAAGTGGTGAGTCCCTATCTTTTTTGAAAGATCAAAAGCAGACCCCCTGAGGGTAAAGCAAGGATATATAAAACCAGAGTGTGTCAAAACTTAACCGGAATCCGGACAAGGACGGATCCGGATTGAAATCTGGAAAGTAGTTCAAATTGGAAAGAGAGCAAAGATGTTAAATACAGATTGCTTGGGTGTTCTGGAAGAGATCCGGATACCCTTAATTTGCGATAATGTAGTAGAATTCCCTAGAACGATGTTTCTTATTATCTTACCACATCTTTGTGTTAAAGATACTTATGCCTAGAGTACGCTAGCCTACAATTAATGATGGTTCTTGTAAGGGGAGCCATATTTGCTTCTTCCATCCATCATCAGGAGATCTCTTGACAAATTTGCAAGACTTCTAATTTTGTTGGACTTCAGCCTTTCAATGACCTATAAAATCATTTGAGTATTTCAAGGATACTCATGTCAAAGGTGCATATGGTATCCTAAAGTTATTCATTAAGTGCCAAGGGCCTATATTAGCCCCTAGCATCCGTCTTTGAAATATCTTTTGGTAGGTCTTGGGAGTTTTCCTCTATTCTACATCAAATGCAGAAGTACTTATTAAAAGAAAATTTTTTGAAACCCTATTCAAAGATATTCCAATCCAATAATCTGATTTTCTCCACCCTCAAGGATATTTGAGAGAATTTTAAGGAGAATGTCTAAACTAGAAACTATACAATTTTTTTGAACTCCAAGCATACAAAAAAATCCTTGGAATATTTACGGGTGCAAAATTTGAAGCAAGTAAAACGCCCACATTACTTGATTCTGGAAAATCTCCAGATAGATACATAGAAAATGGGAGATCTCCAGATGCAACACTAAACATTGGGGGATTATAGCATTTTTTTATTTTTTGACTTTTCAAAGTCCAAAAGTAGTTAAATGTGACATACATTTAGGAAAGTAGATAATTGAAATAAAAAAGTCAATTCATTGCCTAAGTACATTATGAAATGGGGGATATGAACCGATAAAATTTGCACTCATTAGGTCCACTACAGGGTAAAAATTGAAAAATCAAAGCCACCTCCGAGAAGCTAGAAAATTGTCCGTTTTCTGTACAAAACTCTCCGGTCTATGGAGAGATTTGTTGCCTATAGTACGGGGCTGTAAAAGCAACCCTTTAAGAACTGATTTTCATTTTGGAGAAAGCAAAACTACATAAAATAATTTTATCCACTACTTTAGACAATTTTTTTGTAAGACAACTACATTTCTTTTGAAGATTCATTAATGAATGAAACAAGAATTCTTTTCAAAATTTCTGATAAGAATTCTTCAGAGGTAGGTAGGGTTTAGAAATTTTATATTTCATTGACTAAAATATTACTAACTCAAGCACAACTCCAAATTCTTATTTTTTTTATATCCCTTCTAAAATATCCAGAGAATATGCTATTAAAATGTATAGAAATATTTAATATACTTCCCAATTTCTTCCCAATTTGATGAGATTTCATAAGTGCATTATTAGAAAGGTAAAAATGTGAAGTCATACTTCAATCCGCACTATTTAATGCTATTAAATTTTTAATGGAGTACAATATTCTTACCAAATAACTCTAAAAAGAATCCTCATTCCATTTATTGAAGATTGAAGAATCTTGCCATAAATTTAGTTTAATTTAAAAATAAGTGGAACAATACATTTCATTTAATTATTGAAAGTATCAAAGGTAAAGGCAGATATTTAAAAAAAGAGTAGAGTATAAGCAGGGTTCTTGGACTTAGTTCAACGTGTGTAAAATCTATTAGAAACATGTAGTTTTCTATTAAGTTTTAGAAATTTTTGAAGCGTATGAATACTTTTGAGAGCCATCATAGGAAATTATCAAATGACATTACCTATTTCAAAATATATTATTTTTTTCCAATTTCAAAGAACATAAGTTAAGTCACTTTCAACTTTAAAGCCCAAGTAGAACTCAAGAGCCGACCGTTTGGCTGCCTTTGACATTACTAATAATTGAAGTGAATTCTTTCCTTTTTTTTCTGATAACATTATGCTTAGGATTTAAATGTGAAGTTCTTATTCTCTCTATATGGACTACAAGCTTATGCAGAAAGTATAGATTATCTTTTGGAAGGCACAATGTCAGGCGTCAATTGTTTCTTGAAAAAATAACTTATACAATGCATTTTTGGATGTCAATATTGTAGTCATTCTGCCCTTTGCTCGAGACTTACATATGCCACTCAATTGTAGAAAGCGGTACGATACCATATTTATATTATATTAACAAAGATCATTGGTTATACAACAATGGTATTCAAGAATCATACCATCACATGTCTACCAATGTACTTGCATATGGGCATAAAAACTTAATTCCGCCAAATTAGAAAATCAGGAACTGCAATTTCCCAACATCATTGTACAATGATTGCCACCAACAACATTCCACGGAAATTGCAATCCATGGATCATATTCTAAGGCTCACACTACAAGACAAAACACTACTTCACTCTGAATCAAAATCGGTATCATTTCTCTGACTTAGACCTCTAGAACCAGACCCATAAATACTAAGATATGATCCTTCACCAAAGCTGTCTCCTTGTCTCCTTGGCGCCACTCTTTTTCCATAATTTGAGTAGTAAGGACCTCCAAAAGGCGGAGGAGGAATGGGAACATTGTGTTGGGACCCTCCTTCACTTGAATCACCATAATAAGAACCTCCATGATGCTGATATGAACCAGGTGTAGTGCTCCCAGGATAGTACTGGAAGCCTCCTTGGCTAGAAATGTCATACCGCATGCTTCCATGGCTTCCTCCCCCGCTTTGATAAACACCTTGGGGGCATTACTGTAGTATGAAGCAGGTGTTGTGGTACCGGTCTAGTATTGGGATCCTCTTTTGTTAGTAGCATTGTGCTGCATGGTTCCATGGCTTCCTCCTTCACTTTGAGAGCCACCTCGGGATGCATTATCGTACTGTGAACTTCCTCCCCAATCTTGTGGGGCACGAAAACCATGGTCAAGGTAGCACCATGGGTCATGCCCATGTTGTCGACCACGCTCCTCCAGGCTTCGACGCATTGCCTCTTGCATCAGTTCCTCGTACTCAATGTCTTTGCGAGCTTCTCGCCATTTGTGTCTCTCTCCAAACGTCACAGGTCCTGAAGCATCGAGAACATCATCAACGTCTAAAATATCATCCTTTGCATCAGGCAACACAACTGACGGCGTTCCAAATTGGCCTTGCTTGAACCACTATGGCAAGCAATTGCTTGCTCCAACCCAATTGGTATAAATCATGTGTTGTTGACAATTCAGGTGTTGTAGTTACATTTTCCATACATTATGCGCCAATCTACGTCTTTGTGGAGTACAATCTACGTCTTTGTGGAGTACAATCTCCGTCCAAATCATGGCCATGTTCAAATAGCTCATGATATTTGTTTTGGACATTGGTAAACCTACTGCCGACAGAACCTCCCCATATTGTCAAATAAAATGGACGCTCTGTCACGTGGACATTTGCCCTTCCCAAAGTCAAACTTGTACCTCCGCATGATCACGTGTCCATAGTTTGGAGATGTGTGTCATTTTCACGTACTTTCTACACGTTGTGCAATCCCACACTTTCTTGGGCTCCTCTTTCCATCCCGGCTTCGCTACGCAGAAAGGATATTTTCAATCTTTCTAATTCATCTCCTGTGATATTTCCTTTGGTGCACTTCCTTCGCGTGGCATAATAACTTTGATTAAGTTTTTAGGAATCAATTTTAGAATCGTAATTGATTTTTTCAACTCGGCAATCTAGCCATCCATCACAAGGTCTTCTCAAATCATCGGACTGTACACCGCAGACCGCAGTCCTTGAACGCAACAAAGATAATCATTCAAGGAGGCCAAAAAATAGGACAATTAGTGGTGAAAGAGTTTAAAATAGATAAAAGGAAAAGAGTAATGGAACCTTTTGCAATCTCTCCATCAAAGAAAGCAAATGTGAGTAAGACCCCCCTAGATGCACTTCAGCCTAGTCCAAAGACAAAAATTAAATTGGTCCGTGGCCTTCAGGGAAGCATTGGAAAGTTCATTTTAAAAGTAAAAATAGAGAAAAAGGAAGGCAAACCAATAAGATGACATAAATCTAAGGAAGTCCATGGTTCCGAAGTGAGAATTCTACAATCTTTATCAAACAATATGGAAGAGGCATGCAGCGATGAAGACACTGGATGGTAAAGAAGAAGTGAGAGTAGCGAGGCTGAGGTGAAAGGAGACAGTGATTACAATCCTTAGGGATTGAAGGGATGTAAATTTAGGTGTCCAAATCTTTATGATACATAGATGGCACTATGTGGCAATTGATTGTTTATTGCCGCTTCATTGTAGTACAAATTTTTGTATTGATGTTCAAAATACCATTGAGGTTTCTTGGTTTCCAATTCAAAGGACAAATTCAATAAAATTTGATTGTATGCATTTTATTTTGAATGAAGTACAATATTCTAAAATGTAATTGTATAATGCAACAATTTTGTCTTCAAAGTCGTCCAAGTTTTGTGAATTTTGAAAATGAAAAGAATGCTTTGATTGTATGTGCCGTTCCCACCTTTTTTTTAATGACAATTGCAGTTGAAGAGGTTTCAAAACCAAATCTCCCTAAACCTAAAATTCATTCTCATAAGTTAACTTGCACTCACCACCCAAAAATTTGTCCATTGTAACCGCCTATCTATCGACCGCTCGTCCGATCGACGCCCCCCATAAATCGACGGCCCATCCAATTGACCAACTAATTGGCCGACCCCTAGTGGCCGCCGGTCGCTATGGCCAGTGCGTATGCTATGTCTGGACGTCCGGATTTTGGATGTGATTTTTCCCCAGATGTTAAAAAGTGACAACCCTGACTTCATATTTTTCTTATGGCTTTTGTTATTTAAGGCACCTAAAGTATACATTTTGGTTCATTCATATTTGTATGGATTAAAAGATTGTTTTTGAATGTATGGCAACATTTTTTATTGTCACCGCCTTCAATGATTTTGGTGGCTTGAAAGATCATGGTCTGAACCCTAAACTCTAAATCCTAATACCTTAACCTAGAATCTCGAGAATTTGAATCCTAGATTTTCTCCCATGAAAGTGAAAGTCTGCAAACATTTTATTTGTTTATTTCGATATATTATTTTTTAGTGCATAGTATTTATTCACAATATAAAGAAAAGGGAATTCCCACATCCCAAGGATGGGAAAGGCATTCCATGAAAGCTGCATTTTTTTGAGAACTAACTCAAAATCGCTACTTTGTGCTAATTAAATATTGTATAAGCAACAAGAGCGAATGGCGGCATTTTCCTTATAGTACAATAATGGTATTTCACTTTCTAATAACAACCTGTTACCATTATTGTCAAAGCACGTAATGCAATTTGGAAGGAGATAAAGGTATAATTTGCAACTATCTTGGGCGACGGTGATAGCTTTCCAATAGGAGAGAGCCACCTTAGTCTAATAAAGTCAGCGAGCATTTATGAAGGAAATCCTCGTGAGAATGTTGCCCATAATTTCAACGGGGCTAGTGAATTAATCTCGCTTTGTAGAACGCTTCTTGGTGTACAGCTGCAAAGGCCATAATGATTCTGAGGACATCAGAAGTTAGGAGGGAGGTTTTCAAAACTTTCGCGTTCTTTCATTTCCGCCAACAAAACGGGCGAGGGTCGACTTCTATAATTATAATCACATCTATTTTCCAATTAGTTTTTCAGATATTGCAGTTCATCAATCTTTGACATAACACTCTAATGTCTGTCTATTGCAATTCAGCTCAATCCGTGCTGAATGGCATATCAGCGCCAATTGAGATAAATTACAATATATAACCATTTTCAATCCTGAAATCTACTTTGACCAAGGATGCAATTCAACGCGGGTTGAGCTGAAATGCAATACACATTCATGATCATTACTGAACTTTGGACGTTATGGAATTATAATTATAATTCATTACCAATGAATTAATATTCAGCGCGGGTCGAGCTAAATTGTAATATCCAGTCATTTTTGCATAGAATCTATATTATTAACACGTTTACCGGATATGCTTTCTTTCTAGGTGACATGGCTTCAGAAGTTGACCCTGTCAAATTAATGGGCAAATTGGACAAGGAACTCTAGATTCCTCAGGGAATGAATGCAGACATCCCAGATTGCAAAGGTATTTTGCGTAGGCTTTGGAATACAAAGTGCGTCACCTTATACAATGAAGGTGGAGTACTTGTTGGTGAAGGTACTTGCCATAGTGTAATTCTGACTTGGTTCTCAGTATTGATGGTCCTTTGGGCGACACTCATGTTGCTGTATTCATTTCAAGGACTCATTCAAAAGAGGACATCTCCCAAGAGCATATTTATTCTTTGATGGCTTGGCCTATTAAGCTTGTCCATTGCCATGGGGGCAAGCCTTCATGGTCATGAAGCTCGGGACGAATTCAATTGTCTCCAAGCAAATCTTTTGAACCCACCATCTTCAACATCTAGTAGACCCTATTTGAATATCCTCAGAAACCCTCATTGCAAGACTTCCTTGAAGTTAAAGGGTCTGCTTATACAACCATCCATCAACAAGATTTCCAGCAAAGTTTGCTGCATCCAAATTGTGTTCAGCTGTTTCTGAGAGAGCATATTCGAGCCTTCCATGAGTGCATGTACCATAATTCAACGTTCAAGCAAAGAGACGTCATGAAGATGGACGTCCACAGACAAGTTCATTACAACTCTCGTAGAAGGAAGATGGTGACGATTGAAGAGGTCCCGGTTTCCATGCAAGCTTGGAGGCATATTGCCGGTGTCTCAGAAATCACATTCTTTTGTTATCTGAAGGACATGAAGGGTTGTTGGGAAACAATGCACCATGGCAATATGGGATTGATGAAGCCAAGAAAACACACTGAACAAGCTATTGCTACCTTGAAGTGCCTCCTTGACAAGGAGGCCGATCACATGCCACATTGTACTTGAACTATGAAGTCGGGGAAGAAGGTCACGTCCATGTGTCTTCCGCCTATGTTTCAATAGAAGGGGAAGACGAAAGAAATCAATGATGCCAATGCAACCTTTGGATTGCATAAAGTTTCAATCTCAAATTTAAGCAAGATTAGGTCTTCCAAATTCTCCGAGTATGAGGTGAAGAATCCAGGGGACAATTTGCTCGGTGCGCTACTTGTAACAAACTACAAGAGCTCAGGAAGGGTGCTCTTGTTGGTTCAAACATCACTCTCATGTGGTCGTGGAAGTTGGACAAACAACTTGCTACTGTGCGCGCTCACAGGGAGTTGTACTATACAAACCATTATTGGTCGCATACCTTTCCGCATGAGTGCCTCACAATCATGCATGATAAGATGGATCATTCCAAAATCGCTTGTCCAGTCTTTTCCCACAAGAGTAAAGACACTGATGGCTTTATGAAGTTGCCCGTGTCTGTCATTGGTATGATTGTGCATGGTCATGCTAATGTGCACTATGTGCATTATGGTTTGGATTCGTTTCCTCACGATTCAAACTATACCATTGGCTCTATAGCAAAGTTGTTGCGAGATCTTGAATTGCCACTAAAATCTTCTTCTCGGCAACTGTTTACGAGATCAAGGTCAACAAACTTGTTCAAAGCGGTTCTAAAGGGTGCGAAGACATGCAAAGCGTTGCTTCCCCCACCACCTACAAATTTAGTTCCAACAACACCATTGCCTCCTAGAGTGGATGCATGGTCGACCGTACCAAAAATGGCAGGTATTGCCTCACGTAAAGTCCAAATTTTTTATAATGGTCTGGTTTGCCTCATTGCGCCACGAGAGACGAATGCAGCCACGGACTGCCAGGGGGCCAGGAATGCTGGCGGCATTAACTTGCCGAGCCGGTGGCATTGTGCTGCGATTGTTTAGGGTTTTAAGGTGGGCCATGGATCTCGAATTGGACGACGTTGATTGAGGTGCCGTTGAGCTGGGTTCAAGGTTCCTCTCTCCTAACCTAGTGTTTGCGCTTGTACTCATTGCCGTAGCACTATTGCAGTCTCAGAGAATCATTTCCTTTTTTTTTGTATTCTACTCGGTCTCTCATGTATACTCTTGTTGGTGCTAAGTTATAGCGGATCTGGTTGAGGCAGTGAATGTAGTGGGCGTGGGTAATTCTGGGCAGTTTGAATCCATTCCAGTGGAGAGACAGTTGAGACCAGCAAAGGTAGAATTAGAGAACCTCGTTTCTTACATAGATCCTTACCATGTTGAGGTGCCGAAGCTTGTGTTGATGGCATTAATCCAATTTCATGCAAAACATTTGCCGAGAGATACAATCTCAGCAATGAGTGCGCCAATCCAAAGCGGTTAGTGATAGGGTTGCATTTGAAAGAAGAGGATGTTGAAAAATATTTTGGGCCTTTGATCAACCATAATGGCTACAAATATAGCCACATCAAGGACGAGGCGTTTATTAGGGAGGTTGAGCACCTTTGGATGGTCACTCACCAACGTGTTGGGGTCCCAAACAATCTCCAAATTAACAAGTCTAAGGCGCGTAGATAAGTGTATCAAAAATTGAAAGGAGATAAGGCAATGAATTGGGCTGTGTTTGCCTAGTGGACTTGCCGCAATTGCGTGAGCAGCAGAAATTGCGAAGCAGAGAGGAAAGCCGGATGTGTTTTCCAAATCAGTTGTGACAACAAGAGGATCAGTGTCGACGTTGTTCAAGGGGGTGCCACAACTTTACAGTCGCCGCTGCTAACCAAGGGGCAAAAATTTGGTGGGCCTCTTTTCACCGAAGGTAAGCTTTTTGAACCATGCCGGAAAGTAGCAACAGGCGTTTGAGTGATCTCCGTGAGCACAAGTCAGTCGGAGAATGGTCCGAGTATATTAGTTCGTTGGAGAGGGACTTGGTAGAGTCAGCCAAAGTTGTAAAATCTTTAGAGAAGAAGAAGGAGGATGCTGCCATGGAAAACTTCCATGTACTAGGGCAAATTGAGTATCAAGAAATGTTGTTGAAGGCCAGTTCTGTGAGGTTGTCGAGGTTGGAGCAAGAGTTAGAGGAGAAGACTGTTGAGGAGTCCCAATTGCGGGAGCTTAACCCCATTGATGAGGGCGCGGTGGCATCAGTTGTGAAGCACATTGAAGAACTTTGAAAGGCCATTGATTCCGAGAAGAATGTCAACAAGGCTTTTGAGAGCCTTCGTGGATCAGGGGTCTCTACCCAAGATTCTGCAATGCAGAAATTGTCTTCTGCAGAAGAGAGGTGGCAGTTGGGAGAGGATGGGTTAGCAATTTGGAAGATGCATAAGGCTGCTTTGGAAGGCCAGATGAATCAAATGAAGTTAGGGTTTCAAAGGCTTGGTATTTTCTTAGCCCCAATACCATTTGTTAATTTAGATCTAGAGGACAATTGGCCTATTGCAATTTGTTTCTCTGTATCCAAGTGTCCCTTTTGCTTGCGAGGATTTGAACCTATCTAGGATTGCAAAATTGCCTCTTGCATGCATGCATATCATTCTTGGTACGCATGGACTCACTTTTCCAAATCTACTAAATGCTTCTTAAAGGACTGTGAAAAAGAGATGCATGAGCAGTGGTGGTCAAGTTCAGGAATCCAGAATCCCAATGCTGTGCCTGTAGCAACTTCAGGATGGACTACCAATGGAGGACACTTTGATAGAGACGTGGATGAGTTCTTTGCATTTTGGAAAGTTCAATTTGCTATTCATTTGAATTTGTGTTGAATTTGTCCAGTTGAATGTAGAAGCATAGGATGTACGATGCATTGACAGGTCAAGGTCCCACATAGTCACAAAACAGTCCACGAGAGAGCTTTAGAGGCGTTTGTGAAAACCTTAGACTTTGTAATAAATATTAGAAAATGTTCATGGATGTGGGAACACACAATGTCAATATTTAGAAATCCGGACTAGTTTAGGATCAATTCCGTAAATATTTTCAAAAATTTGTAGTAGTGAAGCCGCAAACCGGAACATTTAGTAGAAACTAGGTAGTTAAGAAATTCCGGCTTGCAAAAACTTGTAGAATAGGTAAAAAACGGACTTTAGCCGGAATCCGGAAACCGGAATGGGATCCGGATTCAGGCAACCTACGAACTAGGGGTCCGGCTTATGAAAACTAGGGATCCTTTTGCCAATGGCGGTGCATTAAATGGCCGAACCAACGGGTGTCGGTCACTGGCCGGGTACTTAAGCAGATGGGCCTTTTGTTTTTCTCCCTCTTTCTTCCGCTCGAGGAGGTGTGTGTGCTTGCAGGTTTTGGAGCGCGTTTCTTTTAGAAGAGTGAAAGAGTGGTGAGTTAGGCCGGATAGGGAGAGAAGGAAAGGAGGGTGCCGATTGCACTGGATTGTAGGACAAGAAGATGGTGGGATCATCGGCGCAGGGGCAGAAGACTATTCTTTCTATCAAACTCCTATACCCAGTCATTCCGTCGGACTCCGCTGGGGGCTTAGAAATAGAGGAAGATCTCTTCAAACTAGGGTGTATCGGGTTCATTCGGCAACCCTGGACAGTTATTAGTGAAGATTTTCTTTGTGAGTTGGTTATGGAGACGCCAAACCAATTTGAGCCGACGCCAAGGGGTCGGTTGGCATCTTGGACGGAAGGGATGTGGGCGGAAACTTACGGGTTGAAGCAGTTCGGATCCGGAAATGCGACCCGGACGGACAAGTTTTATGAAGACAAGTTCAAGAAATTGCCGCACCATAAGGAGGGTTTCACCGTTAGTGACTGTATCGATGAGCGCCATAGGCGATTACTAAATTTCCTGATTCCCATCGTCTATCCGGAAAAGCCAACCAGGGTTACGGTTACGGTGGCAAATACGATTTTCGGAGCACTCAAAGGCCGGGTCATGAACTGGGCGACCATAATCCATCAGAAGGTGAAGAAGATGGCGGTGGCTATCGGCAAGGCCAAGCAGAGTCCGCTCAGTACTTACTTGTTCCACATGTATCATCATTTTGATTTCATAACCCCGCAGGAACAAGTCGTCTATGAGACTGGAATGTAGATCCTGAAGTACGAATTCACAGAAGAGTTGAAGCCGACGGGAGAAGCGGCACTAGAAGAAGAAGAAGAAGAGGAGGATCCGGAACCAAAGCCGCTGGAGAAGAAGAAGCGACAGAAGACAACCAATCCGGACGCACAAAGAACGAGTCTGGACGTGCCAGAACCGAATCCGTCCCTGACTCAGCCATCACCGGAATCTTCCGATGTATCCGACTTCTATGAAGACGGAACCCGATGGATGGTGCAGTGCCGGAAGATGCACGTCGAGATGGCAGAGGTCATCACGGGCGTCGCTAGGGAGTTAAATGTTGAGACGGATCAAATCTTCAACGAACTCCAGAAGAGACCCGATCCGGCACTACTCCAAGAAAACGACAAGCAGATCAAGGTGCTTAAGGCGGAGCGAGATCACTACAAGAACAAGTTCTACTGGACGGAGGGGCAGTCGATCTCAGCGCGGAAGAAGGAGACGTATGCCCTAAAGCTAGTCAGGGATTTGAAGCTGTTGGTAGAAGAACCGGAACATCAAATCATCTGGTCCGCGCTTTACATGAAGAAACTCGAGAACGACGGCATTGTTACCGGATCCAGAGTGCTGTAAGTCCTGGTCGATTACAAGGCCAAGATGAAGATCTTTTTGGACGATATGAGGCAGCTGCTGGGACACTTGGATGTGGCCAAAGACGACTTTGGGCTACTTCCGGATATCTTCATGGAGTCCCCGGGCAAACATGGAGCCGGAACTTCCGGAACACAAGAGGATCCAAGCTTGAAGTCCTTGTTTAAAATGTCTAGGATACCTCCCTCAAGTCATTTCCCGAAGTGGGGCACGGTAAATACTTTTGCTCCTTCCTCACAGTCTCCGTCGGGATCCCGAAAGGCTAGGCAGAGGTTGCCGATCCGGAGAGATCTGTTAGAAGGTTTGGGGACGATCAATCCGGCAAGAGAGCACCCGGAGAAATTCCCTCATATGTCGGAACAGTCACCAGCACGGGGTACGCAATTGATTGACTTAGGATCTCCGGCTTCAGAGACGAAACCGGAACCCAAGCCGGATACCCGGCTGAACAAGAGGACGGAAATAGTGGAGGCCAAAATCTCGGATTTGGATGAAGAACTTGAGATGGTGGAACCTGAGAGGCAGCTGAAACTCCGGAAGTCGGAGAAGCGGAAATCGGAAAGCAAGAAGCCGATGAAGCAACCGATTGAAGATTCCGAGAGTCTGGAGAATTTGAGCCGGGCTCAGAATCTGAGGAAGATACGGAGGAGGACGAGATGTCTCCTGCGACTTGTCAGAATCCGCCTCGAGCAGCCAAAATGACGCCAGCAAAGGGTCCTGGTAAGCCGACAGCTAAGCAGGGAGCCGGGAGTTCAAAGAAATCTCAGGTGGCCAAGTAGTTAGAAGGGAACTACTTGTGGTGGTGAATTAGAATTTGTATAGTTTTGTCCCGGAATCGGATTCCAAGCGTGGGCTCGGTTTCCGGAAACGTAGGGATAAGGACTTCCCGGTTTATTCGGGATTTCCTTGGTGTGTGTGTGGTTGCCCCGATTTGTGGGGAGCCCTTTTTCGCTTTTAGGGTGTTGACTTTGGTTTTGTTTTGGGTTTTTAAAGGCGGGCAAGTTAGTTGCCCTTCATTCCCTCCTAGTTGATATTCAGTTGTATTTCATTCCCTTTTCGAAATCTAAGCCCTCGGGTATGCAGTTTGGCTTTATCAGTGTATCCGGATTGTGTTGACCTCTGGCTGGGTGTTGGAAGGAAAAGACGAGTGAGGAGGAATCCGGATTCAGTAGAATATGGTCTAAGTCAAGAGTGTGCTATTGTAATGTTGTTGGATCGTTGACTTAGGAGCTGCGCACAGTGTCTTTAAACTACCAGAAGAGTAGTCCGGATCACAGAGTAGCGGGGAAGTGAGTCCGGTTGTCAAGCCGTGCGGAGGTAAGCGCCCGTCCAAGGAAGCCCCCACCTGTCCGGAAGATCTGCCAACCTTAGGATTCATCTAACCTCTAGAAAGATCACACCCCCATAACTTATTCCGGATTCTGCGATCTGTTGTTGTAGTAAGGGAGAGTGAAGTATTCCTGAGTGACCTGCTGTCCGGAGTTGCCATCCGGAAGCTGTGAGGATCCGGATCTTTTGTCTTGCTACAACGTTTTGAATACTCGGGTGTTGTTATTTGTGTTTGTTAGAATTGTAGGAGAACAAGAGTGGTGAAGTCCCTACCCCCTCAAAAGATCAACTAGTGGACCCTCTGAAGGTAAAATAGAGGTATTGAAAACCGGATTGGAAGAAAAGACGTAAACCGGATTCCGGATAGTTTGTGGTCCGGATTGTGAAAGGATCTGGAAAACGTTGAGTAGGTAAGAAGAAAGAAAGATAGAAAAGCCAGATAGTTAGAATACGCTACATATAATCCGGAAATTCCCTGGGACGATATTTCGTGTTATCTTAGCACATTTTTGTGTTAAGGATATTTACGCCTAGATTGCACATACGGCAATGGATCTTAGACTGTTCGGTGAAGTTCTCAATGGCATTGTGCACGTCATATAAGTCTATTGCAGTCTTGTAGATGCCGTTGTTTTACAGGAGAGTCCACCTTTTCCTACACGTGCCAAGTTGGAGGTATAGACTATGTCTTATAGTCTCTGATTATGCAGCAAGGATGTGCTAAGGTAGCCATAGTCCTAAGTACCATAGTGTACGTCATTGCTTTTGCTGCTCCTTCCTAAAATACCATTTGTAGTAAGTTGGAGTCAATGGACATGCTGTGCAGGCCCAAACGAGTGCTTGTTTTCTTCGAACTGCAGTCATTCACTACAAGGATCTTTGGAAGTCCTTCAAAAGGCATGCAATGTGCATAGATAGGTCAAGGTTGTAAACTATAGTTCTTGAGAGGGAATAGGGAGTCCTCAGTTGGGTGTAGGAGTCCCCACTAGTGAAGTATCTCTTTAGTATTCTTCATTGTGTTTATGCCTGAGCCCATTTTCAGCCATGAATCTTGAACTCTATATAGTTGTTTCTGTAGCACTCTTATTAGTATATGGCCAACATAATTGACATTGGTCATGTTTGTTTCTCTGCAGATTTGTAAGGTTAGACTTCTCTTTTTTTTTCTACTCAATCCGGGAGACTTGCTTTAGGTAGTAGATCAAGGACTATCAGCCCATCTATAGGAAGCATCCGATTGAATACAAGTGGTCCAACACAGGGTCGTGGCGCCATTGCATCACCAGTTCTGGAGGAAGACAAGAATCCTGTGCAATACAAAGATGGCCCGCAAGTAGCGCTTGAAATTGAGGCCACCGATACCAAAGGCCAAAGGTTGGGTGCGAGGAAATCCCTGCACGATGTTTCCATTTCAGCAGAGGTCTTCCGGGTTGAAGATGTAGGTGCAGAATTTGAGGACGATGAACAAGGGACGACAAACTCGGATCTCAACCAGTCCAATGATGGGCTACCTTCTGATCAAGTAGCCGAATCACCTGCTAAGAAGAGAAAGAGGAGATCTCCAAAAAGAAAGCCACAACAAGCCGTGTAACACAAGGGCGGCAGACCAAATTTGTAGCAAACCAGAAATTGCTGAAATGACAAGCAACTGTGATGGCGTGAGTGATCTCTGCTTGCACACAAATCCACTTCCACATGATAGGGTGAAGCCTATAGTCCTTGCACTGGCGTGAGTAATCTGTACTGGTCCACTGATCCTTTAGTTTTGCTACAAAAGATTTTTGCATTGTTTTGCAATGGTGGTAACATTAGGTTTCTATTTGTGGTGGGAGGGGGGGCAGGTTTGGTATCTACTTTGGAGGCAAGTTTGGTATCTACTTGGGGGGGCAGGTTAATTGCTCAACCATGTAACGGGAGATTGGCTAGCACAAACAACAGGTACTTTCAACTTCTTTTTTTTTAATATTGCGTGTGCTCAATTGGAGGTCTTTATTCAGTGTTTCTTTACATGATATTACTAATGTATGCCTTTTCAGCCATGCCCGATGTTGGATATTTTGGAGGAGGGGGACGTGTTGTATTGGAGATGTGAACTTTCTTGGTGTGCAGAGGAGAGGAGGCACATTGCCACAATATTGTAGTCAGTTTAGTATATTCCACCTCCACGTGCTACGTGGAGACTAGTGTAATGTAGATTAATGTTTGTTTTTCCTAGAAAATGTTTAGATATTTTGAAGGACTTTAATAAATTTTAACATGCAACACAATTGCCCTTTAGCTCTTGATGTCAAATTCCATATTCTTTTTGGAAGTGCTTGTACTGTTCGGTTTCAAGCAACTCATATGCCTCGTTGTTTTGAGCTGATCCATCTGCTTGCAGGGCTTCAAGGAAAAGAAGAGGATGGTTGAATGCTATCTTGTGGTAACAAGATAGCACATGATCCATTGAATTGCTGGAACACATGAGTACCAACAAAAAAGTTTTACAATCCAACTATACTGTCCAACCACGCAGATGCTGTGGAAGAAGATGGCAGCCGCAGTCTTCTGACTTGGATTGTTTCTCATTGCTGTTCAATTCAATGTGGGTGAATTTAGCCAGTGACTGAGGTAATTAATAATATTACCTGTTAAAGTAGAGCTCATTGTCAACTCATTCTGCTAGAAAGCCTCCTCAAGAAATTTAGAGCTTTGGGTAAGATTTCTATAAGTATGGATCACGAAGTGTTTGTTTCCCTTTATACAAATACGTTCGTTTATTCCACCATGTATGAACCACAAAGTGTTGATTCTTTGGGGATTGCACACATATATTCATTGAAATAGTACCCAAAAAAGAACCACAAAGTGCTCATTCCCATTAGATTGCACATTTGTGTTACTTCCTAAGTTCACACATGGGGTTCATAGTATGTTGCCTGCCTAATGCATTCCTAGAGTGTCCATGGTTTAGGCTTAGAAATAGTTGTATGCTTTCATGGATGGTGGACCTTGTAGGGACTTCAAGGAAAAGAGGAAAAAAAGAAAAAAAGAAAAATGTAAAAGAAGCCAAAAAAATATGACATTTTCATGCCACATCCCCCCCTCCCCCGTGGGGTCTCTATCCTAGATAGGCGAGAGTAGACCAAAAACTTTAAAGTTATGAACATTTGGATGAGGTCATAAATCCTAGTGTGTAGTTGTGAATCCAATTTGTGGCTCTTGTTGCTTGTTCTGATCAAGCATAGACACTATGCTCAAAGTGAAAAGAAAATATTAATTTGCACTTTACTTTATTGAGTTAAAAAACTTTTAATTTTTAATTTTTAGAATAATTTATCTATAATTTAATTTAATTTATAGAAACAAAATTCAATTGAAAGCTCATAACTTTCACACTTAAGAACAATGAAATGAAATATATACAAAAAAATGACCTTGTGCCCAAGTGAATGAATTTTTTTTTTTAAGTAAATTCTTGGTTCCTCCTTCTCCATTTTTTTTAAAGTGCTTGGGGTAGCCAAGCACTTGCTACATGTGCCCACGTGAATGAATTTTTTTTAAGTATTCTTGGTTCCTTCCTCCCTTTTTTTTTAAAGTGCTTGGGGTAGCCAAGCACTTGCTACATGTGCCCAAGTGAATGAATTTTTTTTTAAGTAGATTCTTGGTTCCTCCCTCCCCATTGTTTTTAAAGTGCTTGATGTAGCCAAGCACTTGCTACATGTGCCCAAGTGAATGAATTTTTTTTAAGTAGATTCTTGGTTCCTCCCTCCCCGTTGTTTTTAAAGTGCTTGGGGTAGCCAAGCACTTGCTACATGTGCCCAAGTGAATAAATTTCTTAAAAATTTTCTTGGCTCTAGACCAACAATAATGAACTTGTAGGAAACAAAAAGTCTAAAGTTCAAGCTTCACGGCTTTTGGGTGCCTAGTAGTGTTCACAAAATCCTGGAGCAAGTTCAAAGTTAGTGAGTGGAATTGGGAAAAAAAAGTTTAAAATTGAAAACATTTGCAAAAGTCTGGTGAAATCATCTATATAGTACAATTTCCATTTCCAGTAGAAAGTAGAGAAAATAAGCTAACGGAATTCTTTGAAAACCGGTTCAATATGAGAATTACAGGAAATTTCTTTCAGAAGTCTAGAAAATTCTCCAACTGTGGTTGCCCTGTTTGGACCCGGGTTCAACTTTGACCCACCCATCCTCAAGCTGGGAAGGCGGTGCTTCTTAATGTGGGTGGAGGTTTTTTTGGAAATAACATTCAATGCCATATCGTTCCTAGTTGTCATAATAGCTCCCATAAGATCCAATCGTTCATCGGTTCAAATTTGGGCACCTGCGTCAACAAGCTTCAAACAGGTCAGATTTAGCCTCGCTAAATCTTAAACTCTGGATTATTCTTGATGGTGGTTCTGGCTAATCAGCTGAAAGAGCTTGTCACATGACTTTTTATTTTCTAATTGTTGATTCTAGTGGCGCCGGTGGTTGCTCATTCTAAGTGATTTTCATAACCATATTAAGTAGTTACAAATCCTTAGAACAAAATTTATATCCTATAAGCATTGTTGTAGGCCTCATGAGGTAATACATAAGGATGGATTTAGTATGATCATACAAGCACCAAGCTTAGTGGTAATGGGATTACCACAATTCATTGTAATTGAGAATTTCCACTTGGCTTTGTGGTTTGACATGGTGAAATTGACAACTTTCTAAATCTAAATTAGAGATGGGTAATTTCAACTCGTGTGATTTTTTGTTTTAACATCTCAATTTAATACATATAGAACGCCTTAAAAATTAAGGATAAACATTGGTTTAGAGTACATGAACTACAAAAAAACCCATCATAGAAGTGATCAATCCTTAATTTTTGTGTCAAAAATAAAGTTCAAAAAATGGAGTGTATAATTTTTAGAACCTTCTGATGAATTTAGTTGAAAAGTTTGAGGAGCAACAATAAAATGGAATTGACATTGACAAATAGGGATCAATATTAGTTTAGAGAAAATGAAATGAGATATACAAAAAACGACCTTTCAAATTCCCTGAACAATTGGTGTCTGAAATAGAAGCTAATAGAAGAGAGTCATGAATTGTGTGTACTTTGGACTTCCTAATTGTCCCATAACGTATGGCACAGGCCTAATCACCTCCTATAAGAAAACCCATAAGGAGTGATCAGACAACCCAGAAGACCAAGGTAACCAAAAAGCACAAATCATTGTGACTAGAGGTTCATACTGGTCTTCCGGCCCCCCCCCTTTTTTGTTTTGATTTTATATGCTTCTAAACATTGTCTCCAGTCACAAAGTTAGGTGGATTTTGTTTACATTTAATTTATATACTGCCTAGATAAGCCTTTAAGTCTATATATGTATCAAAAATCAACTAAGAATTCCCTTTGTCATTGGAAATTAAATAGAGAAGCAACAAAACGTACTGTCTATTAATAAAGAGCCTATTCATGATTTGAATTTTTGTATTGAATCAAGTACCATAAGAATTAGAACCACCCTTGGATCAAAATTGTAAGACTTCTCAATTTACTTGAAATGCACCAAGTGATTGATGATTTATGTGGGAATACGGAAACTCCAGTAGATAGGAAACAGGATAAAATTGGGTTAGAATAGTCTAATTTTTTTGAATTTGTTATTAGTATCTAAAAATCCGAGTCAGATACAAAGCAATTAAAAATAGTTGATACCTGGATTGCTAGAACTCCTAAACCGGATAAATATTCCAGTGACAGACGGAAGCTGTGGGATGGAAGACAAATCCGGAAAGCCTATGACCGGTAGCCTTTCGGGCTAGAGACCCTAGGGCACCGTTACGAGAACGGTCTCATACCCGTTCCCCTAAGAAACTAACAGCCGAGCGTTGGGTACTTAAGGTCTCCGCTCCCATTTTTTCTCTCTCTTTCTTCTTGTACTTGTGGCGTGCGCTTAGAAAGTGAAAGAGTGGTGAGTTAGGACCGTGCTAGGGAGAGATCAGTGAGGTTGGTGTCAATTGCACCGGATTAGTGAAACGGTAAGCTATGGCAAGGCTGGCCCGGATGATGTCTCCGACAATTCCTAAGGATCCGGAAGCCTGGAAGCGCTTGGAGGAGGACTTAGAAATGATAGGATGCGCCGGGTTGTTACGGCACCCCTGGAGTTTGAAGAATGATGAGATCATTGCGAAACTTGTAGTAGAAGTTCCGAACAAGATCAGTTGACTGTGAGAGGCCAACCCAAGCTTTGGAAGGAGGACATATGGGCGGAGGTATATTCATTCCGCAAAGCCGGATTTGGATTAGCTCCGCGTAATGATAGAACCGAGCAGAGAAAGTTCCGGAGTCCGGCGGATAATAAAGAGGGATACAATATTCATAACTGTATCGAGGATAGGCATAGCCGGATTCTAGAGTTCCTGATTCCGATTTTGTATCTGCAGAAGTCAACCCGGGTTATGGCCACAGTTGCAAGCACCATATTCGGAGCAATGGAAGGAAGACCAGTGAACTGGGGTAGACTTATCACGGACATAGTCTCCAAGTTAGTCGCGCGTGCAACCTTCGGAAAAGCCACCCCGTTCAGCCCATATCTTTTCCACCTCTATCATCAGCAGGGTTTTTTGAACAAACTAGAGCTGCATGCATACATCTATGGAGAGGAGGTCATAAAATACGGGTTTACAAAAGAAATCCAACCGGATCAACCTGTCCAAAGAGAATCCAAAGAGGAGGAATCGGAGCAGCAAACCTTGACGCACAAGCGGATCAAGAGATGGAAGTCCACAAATCAAGCTGTGCAAGGCAAGCAGGTGATTATGGATGACAAACAGCAATCGGAATATCCGAAAAATGAGTACATGAAATTTTTTTGAGGGTGCGGACATAAGTGGGCCAACAAGTGTTGGTTGATCCACAATGAAATGGCGGAATACATCAGCGGAACCATGACACTCTTAAAAGTGAATTGCCCAAAGCAGATAGGTGATGCAATCCAAAGAAGGACGAACTCGAAGACACTAAAGGTACAGGAGTTCCACATCCGGAATCTGCAGCAAAACAAGACGGATCTCAAATTCTGGGTAGCCCAGCTAGAGAGCAAGCTAGAAGTGGCAAGGACGAAGGAGGCAAACGCTTCCAACCTCGTCCGGAATCTGTTGGCTTTGGTGGCAACTCCGGCGGAGCAAGTGTTAAGAGCTCGGTTCTTCACCAACAAGCTCACGGACGAATCTCACCCTTCCGGACCAAATGTGCTGAGGGTGCTCATCGACTACCAAGTCTAGATGGAGAAAGTGTTGGCGGAGATGTGACATCTGCTGGGGCAACTTGATCTGGACAAGGAGATGGATTTTGAGGGTTTCCCGGAGGTCGTGGATGCCCAAAATTACTTGCAGACTCCGGCCAAAGAAGTAGTACCAGAGGAGAATCCGGTAAGGGGACAGGATATGTTGATCAATGACACTAGTATGCCCCTGATGTTCGGAAAGGAAGGAACTGGAACGTCTGTTCCGGCGAGAACGGAAACAACTATTGTGATAGTGCAGAAAGCTTCAACACTAAAAAAGGCAAGAGACTTGATTCTAGGAACAAGGTTCTTCTTTCTCCCAGGTGAGCCGGCCCAACCAACTAGAGCTGCACTCTTTGCTACACCTCAGTCCGTGGCTTGTCGTAGCTTGGCCGGACCTTTGGGGGCCATCAAGAATCCGGCTCAAAGCTATCTGGAGAAGTTCACTCATATGCAGCAGGCTCCTCCGCCCAAAGGTGATAAGTTTTCATTAGAGATCTCGAATGACAAGGAGGATGAATGTGAGACCGGAAGGGAGTCGGAAGACAAGGCCACTCCACCTCAAGGGCATACAATCATCACGCGGGCGCAGATCAAGAGCACGCCGGTGAAGTCACCACCAACTAAGGCAGGGAGCAGCGTGAAGAAATCAAGGAGGAAATAGTTAGTTTGGTAGTTTTTTGTGTTTGATTTTTGAATTCGTTCCACCTTGGTTTTTTTGGAGGTGGGACCCCATTCTAGATTCTTAGTAGGCCACCGACCTGGATTTCCGGTTATCTTAGATGTTAGTTTTATTGGCCATCTTGATTTTTGGATGTGTCCTTTTTGTTTTTTTGCTTTGTTGTTGGGTTTTTAAGGGAGGGCAGGCTTGTTCCCCTCTCATTCCATTCCAGCCCATTAGAGTACATTATTTCTTATGTTCTTTTGCTTTCTTTAATCTAAGACCACTTGTAGATATTTCTGGATCCGACTATGTGCATGAGTAAGAGTGTTTGCAAGAATATTGAGGTGTGAGGAAGACGGGTGAAGAGGAGTCTGGATCTGAATCAACTGGGTGAGATCAATAGAGGGCAATGCTGAGAGTTTTGGATTTGTGAAAGAGGATTAGTGCACCATGTCTTTAAATCACTAGGATAGTGATCCGGAAGAGTGGTGTGGATGCGCGTCTAGAACCTAGGAAGGACTTTGTGCGGAGATAAGCAACCGCCAATGGAATATTCCCCACCACCGGAAGGCTTGCCAATTGCCAGATCAATCTAAGAGTCTTGAACAGAAGTGTCACTACCAATTTTGGATGCTTGATCTATTGTAGTAGTGAAGGAGTAGAAAGTGGATTCTGAGTGGCTTCTTTTCCAAAAAAACCACCCGGAGAGCTATGAGGATTACTGTCTGCCTCTTCCCTGCTACAAATCTGAAAGAGAATTGTTTGTATATTTATGTGGGTGTGAGTGCTTGAACTACGAGTGGTAAGTCCCTACCCCTCTAAAAGACCAACAATGGACCCCTGACGATAAAACATGGGTACAAAAAACCAGAGTTTCGATTGAGAGTTACGGGATTCCGGACAAGGACGGATTTGGATTGGATTCCAGAAAGTAGGGTTATCCGGAAAGAGAGAGAATAGAGTAATTGAGTTACGGATTGCTTGGGGTTTTGTTTTGGAGAGATATTCGGGTAGCCTTAGTTTGCAATAACACCTAGAATTCCCTGGGACAATATTTTGTGTTATCTTAGCACATCTTTGTGTTAAAGATACTTACGCCTAGACTGCGCATACGACAATTTGATTTTTTGTCTTGGATCAAGTACCAAAAGAATTAGAACTACCCTTGGATCAAAATTGTAAGACTTTTCAATTTATTTGAAATGCACCAAGTGATTGATGATTTGATTTTCTATATTGAATCAAATACCAAATGAATTAGAAGTACCCTTGGATCAAAATTGTAAGACTTTTCAATTTATTTGAAATGCACCAAGTTTAACCCTAAACTCAAACCCTAAACCCTAGCAACCCTGAGATTAACTCTAAACCCTCAGTTTAGAAATTAATAGTAAAGAGCATCCAAAGAGGTTCTGCTCAATTGTTGAATGCAGAGAAATTCCAATTCACAAATGCACAGTGGCTGCCAGTCACTGCAACTTGTTTTGTAATTTTGGTTTGAATGCATTTATCCACAGTGCTTCATTGTTGCTGGTCTGTTGACCAATTAACTTGGGACAAATTTTTCCAAATCTGTGTGGGTGCTTTTGCTCAGTGCTTTATTTGGGAATACCTTCTGAGTGCGGTCCATACTAGACCAAGTTTGACTGAAAGGGAATAAAACATATTAAAAGTGGACTAAAATTTAATCAAACATGGCCCCTCAAATCAAAGGAACTGCTGAAAATAAAGACAAAGCATACCAATTGAAGTTTACTTATCCTTGAGTCGCATGAAGTTTACCAGGTCAAATCAAACAACAATGAAATTGCACAAAGCATAGCTTCACAAGGTTGGCCATAGCACAACTTCAAGAAATTGGCGTACTCAAGAACCTGCAGGTTTACATGGAATCAAATGAAACACAAAAGTCTACAAAATAGAAGGTGTTGTGTTCAAAAGCATATTGTCTCCACTATGTGTAGTATATTATTTACAAAGTTCTAAAACTAAAACTAAAATACACCTAAAACAAGATTGCCTAGCAAATCAAAGCAGAAAAAAAGAGAGTACTATAAAAATCTGAACCACTGCAACCTAAAACCAACTTCTACAGGCCATAAAATTCCCTCTCTCTCCATGTTCTTGCACCTGCACAAAATACAGATACTCACATTTTACTGCTTGCAAGACAAGAGTGCAATGTAAACCAAAACACACCCTAAAAACGAATTCGCCATTACTACAATGAAATACTTGTGCCAATTCTGAGCAACAAGTGATAGGATAGAAATGAAGCAAAAATTGCATGGAATAACCTGCAGACGGAAATACCTGCTTCCCGGTAATTGGCCTGAACTTCCACGCTCATGAAAAACTCCCGCACTCTAGAAAATCACCGCCACACCAACCATAAAACCACACCGCCACATAGATCGCTACCAGCCTTGCCGTAACAAGTTACACATTACTGTAGCAGCCCCGTCCCTGCAATGGCAACCATTTCACAAAATCTCTCCTAATCTACCATTCCCATGGCATGCCTAATCCTACCCTCAACATATACTAGCAGTGCATATACGGGATCGTTTCCTTGAACTCTGTGAATCTGAGGCACTAGAAGAAATTTCTTTGCTCTGATATCCAAAGGATGATCATGAGCTGTCTCGATTTGGCCAAATACACCTAATTTTGGGAACCAGATCCCCACTTCTGATAATACTTAGCCTCCACAACCATATCTCCAACCACAAATCTCTCCTCCCATGTACACGTGAAGTTTTTCTCAGCATTATAAGGTTGCTTGGTGCAGAGCAGCAGGTAGAAGTCCACACCCTCGTCATTTTCTGCCTCGGCATGTGTTGCAAAATTATCCCCTAGCTGCAGACAAGACGCCAAGTATGCACCATCTGTCCCGTTATCATCCCACAAGTCAAACGTAAAAGCATCTATCATAGTACCCTAAGCGTAAACTACACTATCCATCCAAAGCACCTCCACGTCCCAATCACAACACCACTCACAATTGACACATTTCCCCCAGCCCTCTACCATACAAGCAGAACAGAAGCATGCAAGGGACCTTTTCAACAACTTGTGAACGTCCATTTCAGAGACAGATCTCACTGAATGCAAGTCTCTAGTTCTTGAAATTGTTTCACAAACATACTTGGTTTTCCTATCAATATCACCCTTCCAAATGTGCCCAAACGTTTGATGAACAGGTCTCTTCTTGGTGGACGTAGAGCAAGTTTCCGGCCGTCCACTCAACTTCACCCGCAAGAGAGACACAATGTCCTCTGCATTCTGAAGCTGGGGATCGAAGGCATCAAGCTGGGCTTGTCTAATGTACCGCTTGAGGATTGCACTAGCACCGTCATGCGGGCCTTTGCCATGCCCCAACCCAAAGAAGCTCCACTGACAAGTGCAACCGCTTGTAAATTGGGGGTATTGACTTACAAAATACTACGGTATTTTACTCTTAAACTGAGAGCTACAACAGTCAGACCAAATGAAATGCCTTTTTGGCACAAATCCAGTAGCCACAAGATCATCCCAATGTACCATCAAACAATGCTGCACAAAATAAGAATCATGCTGTCTATCATCCAAAACATAGAAATGGTACTTCATAATGGTCCGAGATGACTCGTCATTGGGGTCTGGATTCGGATTTTGCATCCATGTGATGTGCACAAGAATCGAAACCTGGTAGCTGTGCCAATGCATAGATTGCACTTTGTTCTAGACTTCAAAGCTGTAGTTTTTGGCAAAATCCACTACCGAGACAATAGAGTCCTCGGGAAAGTTCTCCAAACAATTTTTAAATTGACGATCTTGCCATTTTGCTACAAAAGAATGTTGGACAAAGAATTGCAATTTGGGCTTAAAGTAAGATAAAAACTCATCTGATGTTGTATTCTTGTACACTAGCTGCAACTTCTTGCGAGTGTCACCCCTCTTTGTGGTTATTTCCTGCATGGCAAAGTGCTTCCATTGCACCTTTGCATCCAGCTCCCCAGCAACCTCACGAGGACACAGCGGCAGAAAATCCACACCACACTGACTACATTCTCCGTATATGCATGCTCTTTTATAATACTCACAGAACTCTTCACGAGGACACAATATCGCCTCTACCAATTCAGTGGTACTGCGTAGGTTAGATGTCTCCCTTTACAGCACACATGGTCACTGTTACGGCAAGGCTCGGGGCAAGCACAGACCCCTTCCCCTTCTGGCTGACATACATCCTCACAAGTACATTCACAAATTTTAGAATTATGCAACTCTGACTTAAGGCACATGAAATTGAATGCAGTTTGAAGCTCATCCGTTTCCACGTGATAAATGCAGCAATAAACATTTCTCTCCTTGAGAGCCTTAATAAAAAATGGCCTTAATGAATCAAACATCCTCTTCCCTACTATTACCGTTGGATGTGCTCCCTGAAACCGCATGAAGAACTCCATCTGCAGCGAACCAGCAAACGTGAGGACCAGAAGTAATACCACACACGATTGAATTTATTTGCCCTACAACTGCTGTGAAGTCCAAATTTCTTCCAAATCAAGTCCCTTAGCCTCTTGATAGTATCTAAATCCATTCACTAGGCAACACTAGTGCATGTAGGGTTGCAAAACTCCCTACAAAACATATGGAGAATTTATGAGGTCCTTGATCATCCTAAAACCTCCAGGGATTGTCCAATGTACCGAAACTGTCCCCTCAGTCCTTGTAAGATCCTACCAATGCCGTGAAGTCCACAAGCATGCCCCCTAAACCATTTGTCAATGAAAAGTCCCTAGAGGATACATAGAATCCCTATCAGATCCTCGATTTTTGTAAAACATAGCCAAAGCTACCCCAATGTGGTTTGAATTGTTCCATGAGTCCCTCCAAGGTCCTACTGGTGCTGTGAAGTCTACAAGCATGACACACAAATCCCTTGGCTTTTTAGAACTCCCTACAGGACATATGGAGACCCTATGAGGTCCTTGGTAATCCCATCTCATTCTCAGGGCCTCTACCCTTAACCCTACACTGTCACATGAGTCCCTGTAAGGTCCTCCGTCAACCCTGCCCATCCTGAAGGCTCCTCAATCCTAAAACGTAACTGAGGAAGGAACCTAGAATCCACTCCAGATTACAAAGCAGAAGGAATGCCACAAGAAAAGGCACCAAACCCCTCAAATGGTTCACTAACGCCTGAACTACACTAATTGTGAAGGAAAAATGTGTTTGGAATGATCCCAAATTCCCGCAGTCCCCCTAATTGCTTTAAAGCTGAAATCGCATGAAGTTAAACCACACAATTTTTTTAAAACCAGCGCTCAAGACGTCTACACGAATGGCTCAAACTGACAACACCCACTCAAACTTCTCTGCAGTGTCCATCCTCCTCCTCCGCTCAACCACAACAGAAATATTGCGATGGCGAATATTCAGAACACGAGCTTTCTTGCGCAAGGACTCCTTGTTTCCTGCACTCACCATAGCAGTCAGAATTGCGTGCTTTGTGGCCAGCTCTGCCCTTGTTCAGGGTTGCTTTACCTCCCTTAGAGTTTGCACCAGCCCCAACAAGATCTCCTTCTCCGCATCGAACCTTTGCAAATGTTCTGGAAGAACCTCCGTTGTGACCGGATGCTCCACACCTTCCGCAGCACAGCTTCCTTCGCTTTCGGACCAGAAAACGACTGAAGTGTCTGCTTGAGGGCTCCGAAAATGCACTGCACCGCTCTCCTAATGTCGTGAGCATTTGTCTCTCCTTCCACGCTAGCAATTCTATTACTAACCGCACTTTCCCTTCTTTCTTGCTCCCTCTCAACTTCGACGGCTACCTCTAAGTCCCTCTCTCTCCTTCGTCTCCGATAATCCCTTTTCTGCTCCGCCTCCCACTGTCTATTCTCCTCCAAGGTCTTTTCCCTCTCAGCACTTCCAGGCCTGTGCGTTCTTCTTCCTGTCCTTCCACTTTTTTGGTCAACCATTGTAAAACGGAATCCAGACAACAAATTCAGCAATGAACCCAAAACAAAAGAGTAATCCAAAGACTAAGGCGGAAGAGAAAGAACTCTGCAAAGCCCTAAACCCTAACAGAACTAAAAAATGGATGAAAAATTGTGCGATAAACGGTAACCCGATTCCATTCGTAGCTGGATGTTTGCAGACGTGGCACTGTAGGCTGAACGGACTCGTATGCAATCCAAATCATGTCACCGTATGAAGTTCTTTGCACGGTTGTTCGGTGCTTCCATTTTATTATAAAAAAGGCCAAGCCCAGGTAGCAATTAGGAAGACTTTTGCAAAGAAAAAATAAAAAGTTAAAAAAAAGTTAAAAATATTAAAATATGGCCGCCTAAATATTTAGCCTCAATCTGGGCACTAAAAAGTCCATGGCTATTATTGTAGGCCACTTGTCTAAAATTATAGCACATTTCTACAATATTTAAAAGATGTTAATTAACATATGTAGTCCCTATGTACGCATCATAGCTAATTTGATACGTTATGTCTATCATTTCATTGGATGCTATGAATGGGACAGTCCAAATGTATGCATTGAAAAGTCCTTTATTACTTAAATGATTACATGTATTGTTTTACAAACAAGTATAGAATATATTCACTAATTTAGGATGCTTCCAAGTTCTTTCTTCTATAAGAAATAAGCCTTGCAATCAAAACATGTTCCTAAAAATTGAAATGGAACATTGGTTTTGGTACATCTGACCATGCATCCACCCCCCATTGTAGGTCACATACATGATGACATTGATGTGTTGTTCAAAAGATGGAGTATGCAGCTGAAGAAAGAGAACCTCCCTACAATTCTTGTACTTATGAAGTTGTTCATGGATGTGGAATCCATTCCCACTATCCCTCACCTTGTGGAAGAGGTGCCTGATTTCAAGGATTTCATTGTAGGGTCATTTGTGGACGGTGGTGACATCCTGGTTGGACACTCATGACCACAACAAGTTAAGTTATATCTAGATTCAACAAGGTGTCTAGTCATGAAGTACAAACCATTGTGTACTGATGTGTACTGGTTAGGGGAAAACAGCACAAGCATTAAGTTGTGGAAAGAAGATGCTGAAGGACAAAATTTGTGGCCGCATGGGATACCATTGGTAGTTCTTTAGAAGGCAATGAGGGGTTTGGATGACATTGTGAAGGGTCTACATGGATTTATGAAGTATTGGGAGGACTTGTGCAATGTAGACGTCACTGGGGAATGCAAGAGGCGCTACAAGCATATGGTGCACTATTGGCTTGATGTGAAGGTAGCGTTGCAATAACCACTACCTGCATCTACTGTTTTGAAGGATGGTTTTTGGCCGACTACTAAAGTTCAAGCGACTCAAGTAGATCAGTTAGACAAAGACGGCAAAGCCCGTGAAGAATTCAGAGAAGATGATGCCTACGCCGGACCTTTACAGGGTTGCCCACAACCGTCTTTCAAGGTGATTCGGGATGTTTTTGATGGTTACTTCCTTGCAGTAAGGCCAATAGATGGTGACAGTGATCCAATTTGGATTGCAAGGGCATTGTTTGATCCACATCATAATCCTTGGAAAACAAATTGTGTGCACATTTAGTATTTCCATCCAACATCAAGAGATGAGGATGTTCAAAACTTCTAC
The DNA here is from genome assembly GCA_963969595.1 of Neckera pumila. NCBI lineage: Eukaryota > Viridiplantae > Streptophyta > Bryopsida > Hypnales > Neckeraceae > Neckera > Neckera pumila. Next base: position 9,354,916 of record OZ018418.1, read on the forward strand.
ACTAGATGGGACAACAAAAGAGGCTTGCACTGGAAGGTTGATGAATCCAAACCTCCACATTGGCAACATACGGATGCACTTATGACAGCGTGGAAGTCTAGAATCCAAAAAGATCCCACAAGAGTGCATGATCAAAATTCCTGCTGCTCAAATAAAGTCATCAAGCAAAGTTTGGCTTCAATCTTTGTTTTGAACGCGACATTGGGTCATTTGTTTTTTGAGATTCTGACAATTTTGTCAGTAATATGTTATTGAAAACTATTTGTTTTTTAAATGTTTACAATATTCATGTTTTCACATGATTGTGGGAGAAGGATGATATTTTGTTTATCCTAGATGTGAGGTAGTAGTTCTAGATTTATGAATGTTTCTGTGTTGATTTCCATTGTACGGCTACAGTTATGGATTTGTAGATATGTTTTGGTAATGTATTTGCGATCTTTAAATTGCAAATGAAATATGTATACCTTATTAATATATTTTGTATTTACATTATTATATTTACATTGTGAAATGAATGTAATTTTTGACATGAAACAATGCAATGTTTGTTGAAGGACATGTATTATTTGCAAGACTCCCATTTTAATGGAAATTGCTAGTTTGAACTAATTAAATGAGTGATTATGGAGCTAAATTTTAGCCCATTTTCATTCACTAATTGTGCCTTCAAAAGCCTAATTTTATTTTGGGAGGGCCACATCCTTCTATTTTAACAAATATGATATTAAAAAGGTGATCATTGAGGAATTCATGTCTATTGATTCTTCATTGAAGTTCAAAGACAAGGAAGGGGACGTGGTCGATGCCGTTTGGCGGAAATGGAAACGCGCTTATCTGTTTACGACAGCAACCTGGGAGTTTCAACTCTCCCCCATGCCCAACAGCTTCTTCCAGAAGCGCCTGACTAATAAGGGAAAGAACAAGTAGGCAACAAGCTACAAGGAGAAGCCTTATCTAGCTCTACTTCCCATGTTGAAGAAGTTTTTGAGGATGACACTAATAGAAAATTTAATTTTTCTGTTGTTTTGGTCACGTTGATCCAGTCAAAATTTGACAGAAATCTATTGATTTCAGTAGATTTCTGTCAAATTTTGACCGGATCAACGCGACCAAAACAACAGAAAAATTAAATTTTCTACTAGTGTGAAGAGCAAAATTGAGCAGATAGAGGGGCAAGTGTACATCAAGGGACATGAATGCTATCCCATGGCGCATTATACAACCCACCATTGGGAGTACCTACAAAGCGTGCTACAAAGAAATCTTCCCCTGGCTGTCATTGACTTCCACCTACTTCCGAGGCCAAAAGTCAGGTCCAGTGATGCTCTTCCAATGCCAAAGCTTCTAATATTCCTAGAGTTGCACATGAGGCCTAGTATGTATGCGCTAAATGTGTGGCTCTGGATTGCAGGAAATGATAATGATATATAGGAGGCCACTTCGTTTGTAGAGAAGAATATGAAGAGTTATATCCTAAGAATGTCAACATATATACCATCCAGTCAAACCCGAGCGGCTAGACAATCTTAGCACCCAAGCAAACCCTCCGTTTGTGACACTTTTCTTCTTGTTCAAGAAGAACCAAGACGGGGTAGCAGAAATCATAGAATCAATGAAGAAGGAGTATGCCGTCTCCGCAATTTTCTTATTACATGTTTTACGCCAACAATAACAAGGCCAAGTACAGGCTTCACAAAAGTGAACTCAGAATGGAGTTCTATTTGGACACTTTGCAAAGTTTCGCCTTCCGGGGTGAAATTGTCTTTGCTGTATATTGCAGCGCGAAAATTCATGATTGTTGCAAAGGTACGCGTTCATCCAACTTCTCATTTCTTTATCTTTGAGTTGAAGATAATCCATTCTTGCCTTAGTTTTCCATTGATCCCCACTTCCACTACTTTGAACGCCATCGCTTTATTTGTTGGCAATTGTCAAATTTTATCTTTGCCTCAAGGATAAGTTCACTTGAATTGCAAACGAAATTGAATTCTGTGATCAACTTGGTCTTGCAGATGTATGGCCTTTTTTGCTACGCTATTGCAGACAGGCATTCCTCAGAGGCGATGCGTGAAATGGTGGCCAAGCACGAGATGAAGACGGACCTCAACGACTTTCTATATGACAATTCCCCGTACATGGCTAGCTATGTTCGTCCGCATCTCCTTAGAACTCCGCAACTGAACTCTGAATCCACTCCTTCACAAGAGGGGAATGTTGAGCAGATAGAGGGTACAAGGGAAGTGATGGGAGACGAGCGGGAATCGGACCTCGGGATCAATGCGTCCAAGACAATGGAAAATATTACAGGGTTGCTAAAGTGTGAGCAATGAGCAACAAGCGTTGAGGAATGAGCAATTGCATTTGAGCAATAAAATTTTCATTTCTTATATTTTTCAGGTTTCAAATTATCATTAATTCCACATTTAGATATGAAGTTTGAGAAAAAAAATTAATTTTGGATATAAATCATTTATTTCATTCATTGCTTTGGATGGATGAAGATGATGATGGATGAATGTAGACGAAAGTTGGTGGATGAAAAAAAAAAAAAACTGAATTTTTCGTATTAAATGAAATCAATTGCATCATAATGCATCTAATTTAGAGATCAATAAGGCAAAATTATCTTATATAAATGCAAGTGATGTAAATTGTTTGCATTGTAATGTACACATATCAACCTTGTGTATGGTTTTAAGAGCCCTTTTGCTTTTGAAAAGGCTCTTAGAAAGACAATAATCATCTTACATACCATATTCACAAGGGATCCCTAAGTGCCTCTTCCATCCCAAAGAGGCTCATAGGGAGACAATAATAAAGAATAAGGATGTATGTTCTTATCTTCAAATTCCGACAAGCCTTCTTTGGGTACCAAGGAGCCTTCCTTGCAAGAGTCCTTCGGTACCAAAGAAAAGCTCCTCGGATCTAAGGAGCCTTCCTTGGATTTCAAAGAGCCTTCCTTGGATTTCAAAGAGCCTTCCTTGCAAGAGTCCTTTGGAATCAAGAAGGGCTCCTTGGATCCAAGGAGCCTTCTTTGGGTTCCAAAGTCTTTTTTGAAAGAGCCCTTTGGCACCAAAGAAGGGCTCCTTGGAATTTGAGGAGCCTTCTTTGGGTTCTGAGGAGCCTTCCCTGTAAGTTGCAAGAGTCCTTTGGCACCAAGAAGGGCTCCTCGGATCCAAGGAGCCTTCCTTGGGTTCCAAGGAGCCTTCTTTGGTTTTCGAGGAGCCTTCTTTGCAAGAGTCCTTTAGCACCAAGAAGGGCTCCTGGATCCAAGGAGCCTTTCTTGGCTTCCAAATAGTCATTTTTGAAAGAACCCATTGGCACCTAGGAAGGGTCAAAATTTAGCCTATGAAGTCAATGTTCTTATATGAAAGGTTCTGAAATCACAACAAAAATTAACAAACCACTATAGAATTGATTGTTTCATTTCTTTAGATGAATCTTTAATGGTACTCTTTGATTCCAGAGAGCTCTAAACCACAACCAAATTACAATGTAGGATTAGTTGTTATATTTCTTCAAATGAAACTTGAAGGAACCATTTGGTTTTGAGGAGGACCAAACTAGCCTCAAAATAGTTAACAAAGTTTTGTGGTCAACAATTCAAATCTTAATGATTTTCGTGAATTTTTATTTCGGAATTAAAAAAATGAATTTACAATCTATTTTCTAGAATGTGTACTATTGTATATAAATGAAGTCTTTTTTAGATGGATAAAGAATGGATGACATGGATGCAATTCATCCGTATATAGATGAATGGATGTCTCTTCATGCAACATTTTCTTGTAACATTCATTATTTGATTTGCAATTTTTTTTTAATTATTTCTATTTTTGTTTTTTGACATTATTATTTTTGGATTTGACAATACGATTCATTACTCTATTTTTAATAAAAATCCTTGCGATGAATGCTCAAACTTAATAATTCATTGCTCAACACTCAAGGCTCATCGCTCCCTGCTCATATTCTAGCGTCGTTGGAAAATGTTGTTCGAAGTGGTGATCTTGATGTTACAGCAAAGGACTTTGTGATTTGGTCCCGGGAACTTGATTCCAAATTAGAAGGAGTGAGACATTTTGGAGCGGAGGCAGCGAGCAATCAAAAAGGAAAAGAACCAATGGAGGTTCTTGATGAAGACTTTGTAGATCTAAGTGACCACAACGATAATTACTCAAACTTAGAGGATATCAATTACGGCGGGTCAGAGACGGAGGAGGCTAGTTCGTCAGGACAGAACTAAGAAGAGGACCCTCTCATTGAGCCGACCCTTGGTCCCTCTTTAGACAACAAGGTTCTTCTCAATCCTCCAACAAGAGCATTGGTTTGCGTCAAAGAATCTTGAACGCAAGGATTTTTGGGCTGAATGGACTGCGACCCAAATGAAAAAGAAACAAGAGGAAGCGTGAAGGCCGAGGCAGAAAACAAAGAACTCAAGAAGGAACTTCAAAGACTTTGAAAAGAAAAATCTTCCTTGAGGTCCTTGTAGCAAGCGACTGCCCAACAAGGGCCAAGTGAGGGTGATGGTGCGGGTACTTCTTCTTGGGCCTTCATTCAGCAGTCTACATCCACGGATGATCGAGGTGATCTTTGATTTGAGGATAATACTCTCCCTGTCCTTTATTTCCTCAGGGATACTCCTGTACCATCCCTTTTTCCTAAGAGACCTATGCATCCACCTCCTATTAGACAGGGTGATGAGGCAGTGGAGATTTTGTGCACCCTTGCTGCTCTAGAGGCAAGGATAAATCAATCCAGCCCACTGACACAGAGGCGGTCCCAAAGACACAAAAAGGGAGATCAAAGCGGACCCCATTCCGCCTTTGAATGCGGCCTCAATTCATAATCTCCTAGCAGAAACCCAGAACCCCTTCAACGATGAAGAGGAGACTCTCGACTACAGGATTGACGAGAAGGCCGACTTCATGAACATGGAGCAGGAACACGTACACTCTTGTTGATCTGCAGACCTGTATGATTATTCTTGAGTCAACAAAATGTCATGTTAAGGATGTTTGTTGTAGTTCTGTCGTTCTATCATTTCATAGTGAGAGACACTTATGTCGATTCTCTTTGTTTGGTAGGAGGGAGGATGATTGTGTGGCGTTAAGAAATTGCTCTTTTGTGGCTGCGTATTGTTGTCAGTGTAGAACTAGACATGGCGTATAGTATAGGCACTTGTATAGAAATCGGCTAGTGAGTAGTGATAGCTTTTTCGAATGTATCACAAATGATTTTGAAATAAATTCATGCGGCACATAGTCAATAGACTTGTGTCTAATGAGTTGATTTTCTCCATGTTTGTGGCTAGTTCAAGAAACATAGAAGTGTGCACCATCCAAAAACAATCAAACAAACACTTAATGGAAGGGTTTCGCAATTGCTTAGTGGGGTCCAATGCTTGTCGCCACTTTATGGATCTCATGACTCTGCATTTCAATAGGTAACAACAACTCTCTTATGTTATGCTTCAATCAGGTAGTACAAGGAGGTTGCGAAGAGGTGTCATAGGTAGCTGTGGCACAACCGCGGCAGAAATGGTTGGACATCATGTTTGACTTGAACGGGATGCTTTGTGAGTTCACAGCTAAGTCATCCTATAAGGGTGATTTGAAATACAAGGTCTAGGGTAATGTATTCAGTGATAAGTACCCCACCTTCATTGGACCCAAGGCTGTCTAGGTTTGTCCAAGCGTGCGAGTATTTCTAAATGAGGTCTGCAAAGTTGCTAATCGCGTCGTAGTTTGGGGCTCTATCTTGAAAAAAATGGTGGAGCCCGTTGCAGATTTTCTGTTCCGTAACTACATACGTCCCTTCAAAATCCTAGGACAGGACAAGTGCAGGATTGTGGAAACCTCCAAGGGGAGATTTCTTAGTCATATTGGAGACCCGAGCAAGCCTCTCTTGATGAAATTGCTGGAAGACCACTTGTTCCTAGACCCAAATGACTATACGTCGTTTAGCAATGACAATACTATTCTCATTGACAACTCTTCACTTAAGAGTATCTTCAATGAGAATGGGAACGCACTATTCCTTGAGAGCTGGAATCTTCACCAGAGTAGGGACCAAGTCCTATTGGGAATGCTGATGCCAACGTTGAGGCAATTCCATGAAGACTGCCAAACAGGCCACTTAAAGAAGTATGTAGACAGAAAACGCATTACTGTACCGCCCTATATGACATCCTCATTTAGAGCTGATATTATTTTAGAAGGAATGAGAACATCCACCAAGAACATGAGGTCAAGTTTTGTTTTGTTGGGGATGAATTTATTGATTGAGTCCAAAGGACATAGGAAAAAGTAGACTTCTCCATATGACGGTTGACGATAAAACGGACTATGCATTTTGTGAAAAAAGAATTTTTATGTGTATTTCATTGATTTGTAAGTATAAAGGTTTTGATGTTTGATTTCAATTTTTGGCCTCTCTTTGCAGGTATAGTATGGCCTTGTTGCATTACTATGATGTCTTGCTGGTTTGTTCAGTTATAAAGGATGTTTGGATGGACTGTTTGTGCTCTTTCCGCTTCTTCAATTATCCTTGGATTGGAGATAAATGGATGGGCTATTTGGTATCCTTTGGATGCTTCAGGTAGGAGGATCCTTTTTGAACTTGCTTTGGCAGCAGCAGCCATTGACAAGGACTTTGTTGTCTGGGTCAAAGGCTCCTACTATAAGAACCTGCGTTATAGGTGACAAATCCTAATTTTTCATGACGGATTTTAGTGGACGTCTACTGCAACAAATCCATGTTTTTATGTCAACATTGATGTTACATCGGACATTTTTATTGACCCAAAATATGGGTTTGTTACAATAGACGTCCACTAAAATCCGTCATGAAAAATCATTGCTTGTCACCTAGAATGCGGGTTTCTTATAGTGTCTGTTCTCGAAGAGATCCGGCTCAAAGGAAGGGAGCTTCTTGCCATCCCCTTATTCAAAGCCTTATGTTTTTTATTCCGCCACGGACGCGGCTTCAGCAGCCAAAGACTTCTCCAAAGGAAATGTGGAAGAAGGTGTCGTGGACAACCTGCCCAGACACAAACCAGTCAGGACACTAATTTGCTCGCCATCGCCATTGAAGCAGGCGGCATCCACATTGAAGTGGTTGCGTTCCTTATCGCCAACTCCTTGCACCTCAAACATTCCGCATAGGAAACTATATGCAGATGATGGAGGACAAGCTAAGGATCTTTGCGTTGAAGATGGAGTTTTGGCATCAGCAGCAACTGAGCACCAACCTGTACAAAACAGCAATCTCAAGGTGGATCTCACGAAGGGGATCGTAAAAGGAAGATTCCATTAGGTCCATGTAGTGCACGTCAAAAAGCGCGCCACTTGTATAGTGGCGGTTTCCTCTTCTTGAAAGCCATAGGAGGCGGATCCTCGCCTTCCGCTCTATCCATGTCCGGCCAAATAAGTCTTGGTGACTACCGATGGTCAAAAGACTCATGAACTGTTGCAATTGCAAATCTGTACATAAGCACTGTGATTAGACCCATACCAAGGCTGATGCAAGGATATTTTTAGAGCGTTGGCCAAGCAGAAAGCGCTAGAGGCTGTAAAGGAGGCAGCAAAGAACCCTTCTTCCACCAAGAATGATGGTTAGCCGATTGATTCTCATTTTGGAAGTTATCAACTTCATGAAACATTCATTATTATTAATAGAAAAATCATTCACATACAAAAGGACAATTTTTAGCAAAGTAGAGTACTTCATGAGTACATTGCCACTATTATTTTTGGCTCATACACCTAGACAATCATTAGTATGTACAAGGATTCTCTAGTGCATTCATGCCCTCCAATATAAAGTCATCCACTTTTTAAAATGTCACATGTTTTTTGGCCTCTTAATTATGTAGAATTCTGTTTCTTAAGGCTTCATCTTTTTCTTCATTGCATTTGTCTTTGATTGCTCTAAGCCTTCTCAAAATGTAACCAAAATATCATCTTGGTCTCTACTTCTAATTTGAAATGTCTTGGTAATTAGTCTTAGTGTTGCCCATATTTACCTTTGCTTTCAACAACTTATCTTTGAAATTAAGGGTCGTAAGGTCTAAATGTCCCGACATTTTCCCATTTTAATGAATATGGCCTTGTATATTGCCAACAACTCAGCCAACTATGCTATAAGCAGTCTATTTTCCTTTTGAAGTTCCAAATATTTTTCCGACAATGTAGGATGTATCATTGTTGGAAACAAGAGTGAATCTTGGGTCCCATGAAGATCAATTGTGTAATTGTGTTATTGGTAGTATCTACCATGTGGGAATAGGAAGCGCGCTTGGAATAATTGAAGAGCGTCTGGTACGCTTGGCAAGAAGAAAACAATGAAGGACGTCACTAGTCAACTCTCCTACAACCATATCTAACTATTGTAAGTCATGCTCAACAAAGGCATCATCCATGTGCAACAAACAAAAAGTCTCACAATCTTTGTCTTGGTGTTGTTGTAATTCTACAAATTGTTGAAAAACGAGAACATTTTTGTGTTTGTACTTGGACCACAATTTGCTCACATTAATTTATAAAGAAGCAATTGTGGCATCTTTGATCTTTAGGAGGTTTAGAGCCTTTGCCATGGTCATCATGTTGTTAGTTGGATCTAGTTGGGCTTCCTGAATGGAAGTGCAGACAGTTGTTTCATGTCCATGTCTTTATTTGGGCCAAAATCAAAGACGTTGCTTGTGTCTTATAGTGGTAGAGGTGCACTTGAAACCACCATTGAGGCAGATGCTGGTCCAATTCGATTGGTTGAACGTTGCACCCTTGGTACTGATTCATTTAGACATCCCTGTGACGTTTTACCTGCCTTGGTATTTTCATTTTAAACTTGGATGGGGGAATTAGATTCCTCAGTAACTTGTAATCTCCTTAGAAGCTGTATACCATCTACATTGTCATCCATTTTGGAATCTTCAATGTCAACTTCAACAAAGCTCTGATTCCTATAGGCACTTTGAATAGGTTTACCTTCTAAAAAAGTGAAATACCTTTGGGTATCAAACCACTTCTTGGACGTATTATGTACGTATTTTCCTTGACCATGGACAAGTTGACTTCCTTGTTTAGCGCCACCCCAATATATGCTCCTCTTGCAAAGAAGAGAGGGACTTTATTTCTTTCCACAAACGTAATTTTGTAAAGGACTTGCCACAACTCGATGGAAAGGTGGCTGCGTTCATTTTTCGGAAGTCTTGACAAACCCGGATCTTGACTTTCCCATCCGCTGTGACCTTCTTTGGAACAATCACAATGGGGGAAACCCATTTAGAGTTGTGGACCGGATAGATGAATCATGCCTCCAATAGTCAATTGATTTCCTCCTTGACCATCAACGAATACTTGGGATTGAGCCGATACTGTCGTTGTCGGACCGGAATGGATCCTTCCATCAAGTCGATGCGATGCTCTCCGAGGTGAGAGGGAATTCCCTTCAGGTCGAATGGCTCCCAAGCAAAAACGTCGAGGTATTCCTTCAGAAGTTGAATATAACCGGATCTCTCCGTATCCTTCAAGAGCTTATTAAGATAGAAACTCTTGTCGGGTTCAATATTCTCCTCCTTATAATCAGTGAGTGAAACAATCGGCTTGATTTTTTTTTGCGTATTCTTCCTCCGAAAAGGATGCTAAATTTCTCCAACCCGATCCTCTCGTCTCACCCTCATTCATTGGAAGATTTCCGCTCTTGATCTATTGAGCGATCCACTCAGCCGTAAGCGGAACACTTGACTCCCCTAAAGATCGATCTTCCAACACTATCTCCTGGATTTCTTCCGATTCATGTTCTAATACTGCATCGGAGACTCCATAACTTACCTCGGATTGGTGCTTGAACGGATCTACATAATAGCTCGCAGCGGAGTCTTGCGGATCTGACTAGTCCGTTGTGTAACCATCCGAGTCGCTGGTCTCTCCCAAATGTTTCTCCGTGGCCCAGGGAATCCAAGTAGAAGGTTTCCCTACCACCAGTTCCTTGGCTCTCCAATCTATAAGAACCCAGGCAGAATATAACCAAGGTCTTCCGAGTAACATTGGAAAGGGTCTACCTTTATGAACACGGATGATGACGTAGTTCAACAGATAGTCCTTTTCTCCAATCCGGGTTGGTACTTGTGAAAGTCTACCAACCGAGTGTACTCGAGATTGGTCTACCATCCGGAGAACTTGTTCCGTGGCTTCGAATGTGGTGGATCCCAAACCAAATGCTGTATCTTCCAGCATCAGGTTAACTCCCGATCCACCATCAATGGGAACTTTGGGAATCACACATCCCTCTATCTCTATAGTGACCTCTGGAAACCACACAACTTGATGGAAAGGTGGACTTTCACAATACTTCAAGTTTGTCTTGTTGGTGTCACTAGTAGAAAACCATGATGAAAACCATGTTAGCTTTTGATGTTTTTGCATTATTAGTGAATTCTATAGGGATGGCAAGATGCGGCATTCTAATGATATTTTCAATTGCATTAAAAAGAAAAGGATTTATTGCTTTGTAGAAGAAGATATAATACAATAGTTTCATTATTGTATATTAGTGTTTGAAGTAACATGCACTAAATGAGCACAATAATGATGGAACCATGGCGGCACGCTCAAACTACAACAATGTTCTTGTTGATACGTGTCAAAAATTGAGATAACAAATTTTGTCCACAATCCTAGTACTGGATTGTTGTTTGCATTTATAGCCCATTACTATAAAAAACCAGCGTTTTAGGTAACAAGCCCCAATTTTTTTAAGGGGATTTTAGGGGATGTCAATGATGTTACATTGAACATTCTTGTTGACGTAAAAATATTGGGTTGTCAACACCGAAAATTTGTTTAAATTCATTGGAACTTGTTACATAATACTCAGGTTTCTTATAGTGCATTCATTTGATACGTCCTACGTTTCCATGATGTGTCAAAAGTAATGAAAGTAATTCAGCTATATGGAAATTGGTCTTCATGTTGTTGACATGAATGGATGTAGTTCTACGTGAATGGCTAATTCAGTTGGATGTATGATATTTGTGCTTTAATAAAGTCATTTCCATTGAGATATGGATTCAAAGAAAGACAAACATATTGCAATTGTTGTAGTCAACTGTGTTGTGTTTCATTCATTGCAACAACATGACTGAATCCCATATAAAAGTTGGTATAAGTCGCAATGTAATGGAGAACTTGGTAGTCATGACCATAATTTGTATGGCATCTTGTGTTTGTTGTAATAGAGAATATAAAAGTTAATGCAAATAATGTGATGAATTTAATGCTTTGAATGTTGAAGGTTTGAATGTGTACCTACTACGTTTATGCAAGAAGTTAGCAATTACAAGTGACTTTTGGAATTTGTTGAGGCACAGGAATATCAAATTCCTTCCATTCATAGTATATATATATTATATTAAGCATATTGAATATATTTCTCCCTAATTTGAAATGGAAGGCCGAGAATAGATTGCCTATACATACATTTGTGGAGGATTTGAAAACAAGACATTAGAAGCATAACTGAAAATGTTTTGCTCACATGAAATGAGGACATACGGTTTGGTTTTCTACACAAGATTTCAATGTACAAAGGTTGCAAGATTGAAAAGTTAAGTGTATGGCTTCTTCATTAAAATTTGCTCTTTTGTGGTTGTATGGTAGACATGCAAGTTCTAAAAGGATAGATACAACAGTTCCTAGTATTGTAAGCGGAAATGTTTGAACTCACGCATTCTTAATGTCATTTACATAGTCTTGGACATGAACTTGCCTACACTGTAATTGTTGTAGCAGGGTAAATTCTTTTGCAACAACAGTATGAATTCCAAAAGACCAGAAAAGGCATACAACATGTTGTGTTGTGAATAAGGTATCCATGTAGCATTGTTTATCTTACAACCAATTGTACATTTAGTGCACCTCATAGAACACAAAGTGTGGCTTGCTTTCCTTCATAGCGGTTTTTTGTTCACCATTTTATTATTGTACTTTGTTTCACGAGGTCCATAGAACTTGCCTGCTCTTCTTGATTCTTTATTGTTGGAGATGATAATATGTCATAATGCTTAGTTCCATGCTCAATTGGTTCATCATAGCAAGTACTGGCTTCCTCTGCACAAATTTGCATAAACTAACCTTTGTTGCGTGAGCAGCATGAAGTAAAACTGAGATTTGGGCACACTTTTGAGCCCCTCAAATTCAAAATCACGTCTTGCAACTAACATTCCTATGTTTTAGCCTTGTAATGTTTAAGTGCCCTTGTTATCTTTGCACTTTTGTTCCATAGATGACCTTCCAACTTCCTCTTTTGCTATTGTTTCTTTCTACATCACTTGAGAAGAATACTTATTGAAACTATGTTAGAAATGCAAAGAAGTTTGGTCCCAACAAGAGAGCGGATGACAAGTTTGCCAACAAAAGTCCATATTTGTCTCGGATAACGTTTGCATTCACTAAGACTTTTATTGATTAAATCCATGAACACACTAGAAGAATACAACAATATTTTTGGTAGCCCATCTCTAAGATCTCTCCTATCCATCCAATGTATTCACTGGTTTGAAAATTTCTAGATTCATTGCAGGCTCTACCCTCTCCTGAACACAATACTAATGCTACAATAAACACTGTCACACATGACTTTCTCCTCCTCTACACTTCTAACTTGCAAAAAACAAAGATTATTGAAATGTCTTTTGGTTGAAAAGTGCAAATATAACAAAAAATTTCAATAGTAACACGACCATGCTCATGTCCACTATAGCAAATTCTACTTGCAGAGTAACATATCTACTCTGATAAGGTCCTTTGGTATGAGTTCTCTAGCATCATTCACATTGTCTTGTGTTTATGTCACCATACTCTATGTTTGCAATGACACTTTCTTGTAGGAATTTGTTTTACTGTTCAGAACAATGGCTCCTTGTCCTATACAATGTATTTGCTTTGAATAGAACTTTCTTGTAATTACTTATTGTCTCCATCCCTCACAGTACACGAAACTCTTGACAATAAAGTCGTGCACCCATAGTCTAAATTGGCTTGACATGGGTTGCAGCCTCCCACTGCCTTGTAACATTTCATCATTCATTTGTTGGTCCTCTTTATCGCCCCAAACACGCCGAGACATACCTTCAAAGCAATGCATGTACTCTGTCTTGTATCCTAAGGTCTCAGACATTGCGTATCCTTCTGCCATGCATTTTATGATCTTGCATAAGTTCTAACATAATCTTACAAAGACTTCATGTATCTTTCAATTGAATACATCCATCTGCAATGCACGGGACCACATAAATACAACTCCTCTACTAGATGGATCATCAAGTGTGATTGAATGTTCATAAATGTATGTGGAAACTCTTCTCTAATAGACAAAGTGCTTTCGCTGCATCAATAAGATTGGCATCTCTATCCGCAATTGTAATTTCTTGAGCGCACGGTCTGTAGAATACACAACTAACTTTCATGAAAGCGCAACGTATATCTTTGTGTAGAACATTGTATAATGCTAGTAGTAGAATTTGTTCATTCATAACTCTTACTATTCAACCTTAAAAGTCTAAATACATGTACGTACTAAACCAATTCATTGTACCCCGTTTAAGATAATGCCCTCTTCATTCTTTGAATTGCTTGATCTTTGATTCCTACACTCTTCCATAAAATTGTAACTAGTGGCATTGGTTACTCATGACTACCCTATATCTTCAAGTCTTTAATTTACGCTCATATGCTACCATTCCTTTGTGCAATGTTGCTTAGGTCATTGAATACTACACACTTTATAAGAAACTTTTGAATGGCGTTTTTCTAAACGAATGAAGCGTGTTCTTCATCACCTTTTTTCCTGATATAATATTAAAGACTAGAACCTTAAAGATTTGAACTAATTACCTAGTGCACCAGGAAGTCATGGAACTTCATGTACCAAAGTTTGCCTTCTTCTAAACATTGGTGTATAGCACCAACATAATTTGTATGCGTCTTCAAGTTCTTGATAATGTCCATGATAGTTGTCTGTTCCATTCCACTTTCTATTTATATTGCAATCAATCAAGACTTCTTATGACATTATTTTATTGTCTTTTTTCTTCTCCAACATTCCACCGATTGCCTCAAATAGCCATGTCTTGGCCAAAACTTCTTGACCAACTAGTTCATTTCTTCACTATAGTGTCTATTTAGCAATTCTAAATAGATAGGGCCTTTATATGAAAGGACATATCTATTTAGCATTTCTTGTACCATTGACCTCTTGTTTTTAAGGCGTACAATCCCTCAAAATAATTTTTATTTAAATTTCTTTGAAAGTCAAATCAAATCAAAGTTGTTTTATATGTCTTAGACTTTTATTGAATCCATACTTCCAAACTTTCAAGGTCAAGGCGGACGTTTTGCAACCTATAAATGACAAGAATCCCCTATATAGAACAAAAGTGCAACTATTCAATCTCGGAATTTTGTTTTAAAAAGGGGAGGTCTTGTACAGTAGTTTGACTTCCATTGAGTGCTTTTGCTATTTTTGAAGCCAATGATTCACACAATAATGGAAAAAGGATGATTTCTAGGATCACTCCTTTGTTCTTTAAACCCTAAAGGCCAAGGCATTTTCTAGGTCCAAAACCATTGAAAATTGCCATTTCTGCTTGCAATCACTAAAGAAACCAAAAAATTGTTTGGTTAGATTTTAGAATCTAACCATAGGGTCTTATACTTCACTTGTCTCAGATCATGTGGTAAAACTTTCATGAAGTTTGACCATATGGATTGGAAGATATTAGCATTTGAAGTTGGAAATGTAAGTTTTTCTAAATGGTGGCCTACAATTTTAGATGACTTTGAAATCCATTTGTAGAAATTAACGTAACAAACCAAACAACCAATGATGTAAACAATCTACACATTTGATTGTATTTTTGGTACCTCCAAAAAGCTCTCTAAAAGGAGGGGGGTACAAGCTTTATTTTACAGTGTTGAAACCTATGATAAACTTTATAAATTTCTGAATTATCTTTTAATTAAAAAATAAAAATTTAGTTTTAATTTAATTTTGATACTATACAAGGTACACTAATTAGTCATAAATTTACAAAATGAGTCACTTTTTTTTTACATTTTCCAATTGACACAATTTCTAATACACTTTCCAATACTTTTTTTGACACTTTAGGGGTTCAAGAAAAAATTTGAACATTGTTTTCTACACATTTTATGAAATCTTGTTTTTCACTACTTTATTGTCAAATAGGGTCGTAGAAAAGAAATGTCGAAAAAAGTGTCAAAAGAAGCTATCCAAAACAACACCCATTTTTTGTAGTGCAGGGTCAAAGAAATCCACCAATTATTACTATCAATGTGTGACAACAATTTTCCAAAGTCCCAATATATTGAAATTAGAGTAAGCTGAAGAAACACTGTATTGCACAAATCTCCAGTAAAAAGTTCTTTAAAGAGACTAATTTTGACTATCATCCAAGAATCTTAGAGCTCAGTGTACTTCCGTGGTAGAAACAAGAACAGTGCGTCGCAACCAGTCGTTAATCTATCCCACAAAGCCTTGAATACTGCCCAAATGAGACTCGTGGCAGATCACTCTACCAGCAGCAAATGCACTTTTACGAATTACGACGAAAATGCTGAAGCCCATCAGGAACAATAATTGGAAGTGCTTCTCTCGGTGGGTATACTGCCACAGAACTCTGAAACACGGGACATTCCAATCGTGACTATGCAGACAACCTCGCGGGAGGTGAAAAAGCTGCTTTG
Source organism: Neckera pumila (assembly GCA_963969595.1). Taxonomy (NCBI): domain Eukaryota; kingdom Viridiplantae; phylum Streptophyta; class Bryopsida; order Hypnales; family Neckeraceae; genus Neckera; species Neckera pumila. Next base: position 9,370,686 of record OZ018418.1, read on the forward strand.
GTTCTCCAAATTATAACTAAAGAGTCTTTGAAAACTATAGGGGTTCGCACTTTACAAAGTGGCGTGTCAAAAGTTTAGTGAGATCAAATCCAACAAATTGGTCACAATCAAATAGATCTTGCAGTTGTTCATCACACAATATTATCTTCTTGTTTGAAGGATCCTGTCAAACAGAACAGAAAAAGCGAAAAATATGGTTAAACACATTTCAGGTCCGACGAACATGAACAAAAATTCTGAACTGAACTTGTATGCTAGTAAACCTCATGAGGTAGAAGAATAGTTAGCAAAAACTGCAATTTACAAACTTATTGCGGAACGATTGTAATAATAAGGTAGCAAGCATATTCTGAGTGAAGTCAATTGTATCTCCAAAGAAAACAATGATATCCAAGAGACAGAACAGAAGAAACCCAAACCTGCAAGCTCTTCTCCTTGATGTAATCCCACATGCGTTTTACAGCGTCAGCCCGTGAAACTTTGCCATCCTCTGCCCCTAAAAACCTGGATAATTGTTCTGAAATTGGACACGGAGCCAGGAATCCTATATTCTTACTCTTCCCATCTACACTTTTGTCTGTTCTCTGTTTCTTGAGTGTTGGCTGGGCATCTTCTGTATCTGAATCCCTATTTCCGCATTTGCCTGCATAATGAGACGAGAATAAATCAAGTGGTGACAGCATTCTCCCGTTAAACATTGAACAAGGTAACAGTTTGGACAATCCCATTGGAGAGAAAACCATACACAGAATCCTGAAACTTCAAAAGAAGTTATAAAACAACAATATCAGCCCAATATTAACCAGTAAAGCTCTTTTAAATCCAAAATGATTTCTTCTGGGTGTTGGGGGCACCCAAAGTGAGTATTACATTATGGATTTTTTCTCTCATTTTTTTTTGAAACTGGCAGATCAAACCACCTTTTATTAATTCTACTTTCTATAAAAGATCCAGTGGTTGGTTAAAAACTTGTGTGGTTTTTTGATTTGACCTACAGTTTGTGCAAGTAGAGCAAAGTATTATTTTGCTTTTTTGAAAATTTGCATACTTGTACCTAACTTGAGGCTTTATGTGAAGTTTGAGTTATGGGGCTCAAAAGCCACTTTGTCAAAAGCTTGGGGCAAACTTTCCTTGTGAAGCTCTTTTCTTAGTCACATCTCACACATACATTACTTTTAGAACCCAAGTTTTTAAGACAAGACCTTTGCACTAGTCAAGAATGAGATCCTACAGTTCTAAAAATTAGAGGGTACTATTTTTTGGCTATTTCAGGAGTATTTTCTAATTTTCGAACAAGGAACGTTAGGGGTTAAGAGTCTGGGCATGGGCACGCTTCAAACTCTATACAAGGTTCTCCGAAACTCACCACCCAAGGTACCCACATCATCAAGCGGCCATATATGCTTGGAGAGCAACTTATTCATTTTAAACATATCAGTAGAGTTAGTGCCGAGGAGATTCCGTAGGGCGTCATCGCAGATGATTTTGCGCTTGTCACCAGGATCTTGTAGGCTATGTTTCCGGATGTAAATCCAGAGCTGCTTCACCACCTAGTCCAACCAGACATGAAACGATCCATAAGAGCCAATGAAAATTCAGCATTCGATAGCCATAATCGACATCTGGGCTCATGAGAGTATACTAAGACAGACGGTTCGTGAATGCATTCTCCTCAAGCAAATGTTTGCAGGGCTATTCCACAATGCGGAGGACATCATATTCTGGGTTTGAAAGTGGAGAATACCTGAGTTCTCGGCAACTCAGATTGGCCTAAAATAACTTGGAGCTCAGGTGAAAGAGCACAAGTCTTCGTAAGACCACCTCCACCACCTGTCCTCTTCTTCTTATCCTTCGTTAAACTGAGCCAGAGAACACCAGTAGAACGATGTTAATTCAGATATCACTAAAACACTGCATGATGCTTGTCCACATAGTGGTGATAAAGCATATAACCATTTCCTCCGCAAATTTCCCGCCACTAATAACACCGACATACTGCCTGCTCACGTCCCTCTTTCCCCAAAAATAGATTGTCATAAATTGCATAGTTCACATTTCAAATTGCCCTAATTGGCGTGCAATGATATGAGCGCATTTTGGTGTACGTTTGTGCAGTGTCCTCTTGCAGACGAGAGACCAGGCTAAATCCACCACTCTCACGCGAAACATTAACCATAATCAAAGTAACTAGAGATACGATACGAACAACCAGTAAAGACTCTCGATACCTGGCTTTAATTGCACGATCGATTTTGGCACGCATCCGCTTGGATTCAGCCTCTCCGCGTGTCTTAGAAGACTTACCCGTCTTCTTGCTTTCATTCTCATTCGGCCCTTCCTCCCCTGCAACTCCATCCTCGTCATCTTCTTGATCTCTCTCCCCCCTTTCCTCGCCGACATCATCATCGGCATCCTCCTTCCCCTCTCCCTCTCCTTCTTGCTGTTGCTCCTGTGACTGTTTCTGCAAATAAAGGTCAACCTGCTGCCGAATAAACAACTTCTTCTCCGACAAATCAACTCCCAAGTCCCTCTGCAGCTGCTGCCGAATAGCAGTAGTCGTCGTCGTATTCAAATCTGCCTGCCTCAAAACTGCCGCGAGTTGTCGCACTATATCGGCATCCGACACCATTTTTTGATCGCTTTACGTCGCACACATCCGACTTTTACCTTGACCACCCCACTACTTCAAACAACAAACCTTGGAATAACCCCCCCTTCTCCCAACCCTCGAAACTTCACTATATATCCCTCACACAATTGCACCAGCAACACAATTCTTCAAGCTCTTGACTTCGCCACACCATCCCATAAAGGACTCATATGTCATGAGAGCAGATGCTTGGCCACTGGTCTTTAAGGCCCGGTTCAGACCCGGACGTCCACAGGAAGTGGACGAAATCCAATGTCCACCACTTCGTCTGCTACCTCGTGGAGGGAAATTGCCATATCATCAAGCATTTTGTCCGTCCAGTGAATGCTTTCACACTTGGAACCGGACGTCCGGTTGCATTGCATTTTACCATCTTTCATGCCAAAGTTTTGAAAATGACACATATGAAATGAAAATTACCCCTTCGCCACAACGCACTACTTTCTTACATGAACAATAAATTAGATGATGTTCATTTTTTTTTATTTCATTCTTTGGTCTTTCATATGATGAATCATCTAAAAATATTGTAAAAATATTAAAAGAATAAATGTAATAAAATCTTAAATATACTTTAACAAGATAGTGAATATATTCTAAAATATTCTATGAATACTAAAAAAAATTTCTAAAACATTCAAATTTTTTTTAACCCTAAAGGACTAGCCTGCTATTTTTAGCAACATAGTAGTATTGGATAGATACCTGGGACTAGAGATTTTCATATTTTAAGCTGAAATTTTAATACAAGGTGGGGATAAGGAATATCAGTCATGTGCACTAAATTTCATGACATTTCAAAATAGGAATAAAAAATTATGGCCTAATATATTACTTTTTTCACCAACGGGCAGTCTAGACAGGTCTGAAAAAATCACTTTTTCAAAAATAAAAATTTGAAATTGGTTTTCTAGAGTGATACACACGTGGGAAGCTTTAAAATTTTTCCATTTTCACAAATGACTAACAAATTATGAGTTTTTTTTTGTTTGTGGGCAGTTACGGATTTTTTACTTTGAAATAAACTTTGAAGTTGTTCATTTAACTCAATTTTTAATATTTTTTGAAAAAAATAAATTATAGGATTTAGAAAGTTTATTAAAACATTACAACCATTGGAATTGACATTTTTCAATTATATAATAAAATTCTTAACAATTTAGTATTTTGGATCATTCTCTACTTCTTTCTACTTACTATTTTTTTTGTATATGTTGTACAATTCCAAATGATTTCAAATATTTTAAGCATGTAGCCAATTTGTATCAAAAAAATAATTCAAAGAAGCACCACCATTTTGAACATTTTTTCATACAAATGTGACCTTTTGAACTGCAGTTGCCCTGTTTTTTGCAAGACCAAAAAAAGGATTTTTGCCAATTCAATTGCTAATATCTTCCAATCCGCATGGTGGAAAATTCTGAAATTTTTTCCACATCTTCTAAGACCAATTTACTGTAAGATCCTATGGTTATATATGTCAAAAAAGTTCTTTTTTAAAAATTTGATATTTGAACTAAAAATGGCAATTTTTGAGTGTTTTTGATGAAAACATAGTCATAGAACTCTAGAGGTTAAACATTCAATCATAATGCAGAACTAAACTTCTTCACCATTTATTTGATCTCCTATTGCACACCTCAGCTACCCTTTATTAGTGGTGAAACAATTTCCAATGTATAAACTTCATAAGTTTAAAACAATTGCAGAGAGTTCAGTAGCAAAAGACAATATTAAATTTAGATACATTTCTGCACGTTAGTGTCTTTGCTAAGATCCAAAAATGTAGAGTACTTGTTTCCAATTTTTGTCTTTATGGTGCATTACATTAATATATTATTTTTGAAGGCAACAATTTAATTTTGATTACAAATATTTTTTATTAATTTTACTTTGGTCATTGATAACTTAGACTTCCTTCTACTTCTAGTACTTTTTTTTTTATAGATACTGAATAGTAACAATTTCTATTTGTACCTGTTCCTAGGAGTTTGCAAAAATTTGATAGAAAATTGTATGAAAAGAGATCATGGATAATATGAAATTTAAAATACATTTTAAGTTCACACTTTTATCTACATTCTAAATAATAGTTCTATTAAAAGTGTATGTGAAGTAACAATAGTTACATGTGAATTGTCAATTATTACATATCCAATGCATTTTCTACACTAAGTGCATGTACACTAAAGTTCTTCTACTTAGAATTTATGAAGTGAAGTTAAACTATGCTAACTACTTTATTTTTAACTAAAAGGAAATTTATTTATAGTAAAAACTGAACCTAACTAAACTTTTCTTACATAACTCCATGTTCAAAGTGGTTTGAATAGGGTACAAATGATAGCCCTATAAATATTCTTCTTCTCCATAGGGTCATCCTTTCACAAAGTGTATGGTGATGTTACATTATTGTTTGTCTACCATGGATCCATCTGAGAGAAAGCTCGTTGCAGTCATGATTTTACAGTTTGCGTCCTTCATTGCTCTATTTTTCACATCTCCTGTCAATGTAGAGGCTAGTTTAAGTTTAAATCAAAACGCTCTGCTTCTTATACAACAATTTATGCTTGAAAGTAAAAAAGGCGGGTCAAAAAAAGGGAGGATTCAATCCTATACTAGAGTCTCGGGGTATGCAGATATTGATTTAGTGGGTTCGTACAGCAATATCGTTTTCAAGCAAAGATTCAGAATGACAAAACAAACTTTCACATATTTGTGTCAGCAAGTTGGGCCAATACTTTTTAGAAAAGATACAAACCGGAGGAAAGCTATTTCTGTGGAAACTAGGGTTGCAATTGCTATCACCAGATTAGCCTCAGATTCACCTCTCTATATAATAGCTGATAGCTTCAGAGTTGGTGTCTCTACTGTACACAGAATTGTTTTAGCATTTTGCCATGCTCTAAAAAAAACTTGTAGGAATGTTTTCATTAGATGGCCTTCTCCATCACGCTTGCAATCTATTAGCGAAACTTTAGAATCTCTCCACGAAATACCTTATATTGCTGGAGCTATAGATGGAAGCCACATTCGAATTATTGCTCCTGAAGAACATGCTGCTGATTATTACTGTAGGAAAGGATTTCACTCTGTATTGTTACAAGGTGTTGTAGACCATTCCTGTTGTTTTTGGGATTACGATATAGGATGGTGTGGTAGTATACATGACTATAATCTACTCCATAAATCCCACATAGGTAAATATTGTTTTAGAGGGGAACTGAATCCTTATGCTCTATTGGGTGATGCTGCTTATCAACCTCGCCCATGGATGTTTACACCCTACCTCGGTAACAAGGACAGTTTCACTCGCCAACAACAACACTGGACTTTTATTCAATCAAGCTCTCGAATGTGTGTGGAGCGTGCGTTCGGAATATTGAAGTTGCGTTGGAGGATACTGTTGAAACGTATGGGTTGTCAATTGGAGCATGTGCCAACTCATGTTACAGCGTGCTTAATTCTCCACAATCTAACTATAATGCATAATGACACATTTAATGTGTCTTGGGTTAATGAAGCTCGTACTGAGCTTCAAAGGAGTGTAGGGACTTCTGCAGATGCTGCTGTTGCATCAACCACATTGTTGGAAGCTCAAAATGTTACAATTACACCTACTGAATTCCACAATCGTCCATCACAAGAGGTTGAAATTCCTGGTTGGAATTCAACTCCATCTTCTACTAGAGAGCAAATGAGCATGTGTCGAGATGCCATAGCCAAATCATTATTTGATAGAAAACGGCTTAAGAATATGGCAGGGGACCAAGATGAAATTCATGTTGGCTTATCTTCTTCGGAGTCAGATTGAAGTTCACATTGTAGTATTCCATGATGTTTAGGAGTTTTTCTTGTTAGGAAAGTCTTTTTTGCAATGAAATAAAAAAGTATAATTTTTTTTTGTTGATAATGAAATCATATTTTCATTTTACATTCAAAGTTTTTTGTTCCTAACTTTGTGCTTCTCTTCTTGTCACATTAGAGAAATTAGTCACAGAAAACAAATGAAGCTAAAAGATTTAACATGCATACCTCTAATCAATTACAATTGTTTAAAATGAATAAAAAAAAAATTTAATTATTTTTTCTTGTCTTATTTTCTCTAAGCCCTCATATAGTTGAGGTTTATTTCCAAGAGACTCCAATACAAGGAAGTCAAGACTTTTATGTGAAAATCCTTGTATTTATACTTCCGTACAATAGTCATTCAATTTTAACATCTACTTCTTGATTAAAATATTTTTTCTTAAATTTTAATCTTGCATAGAAATGTTGATGTGGTAAAATTAACCCCTAAAGGACCAAGGTGGTTTTCCTATCAAAAACCACTCAAAACTGTCATTTCTATTGCAAAGAAGAAAGAGCTTTAAAAATTGTTTTTTCTTGCATATCCAACCGTAAGATCTTGTACTTGACTAATATGTGAATATATGGAAGAAATTTCAATAACTTTGACCATGTACATTGCAAGATATATGCATTTCAAGTGAAGAAAACAAGTTTCTTGCACCTTGCTTGACTAGATTTTTTGGTTTTGAATCTTTCTAGTTCAGATTCTTTGCACTGTGGACTTTGATTTTCTACTTATCTATGTTAAGTAGTTGAGTCAAGAATCTTCCAAAAAAATTTAGGATAAAAAGCACTTAATTTTCACTCATTAAAAAATTGTTAAATAGAGGTGGGTTCAAGATTGAAGAAAAAACTAAATTGTTAATAGCTTTTAGATGGAGTTGAATCACAATAATCCCAACGGTGAGATTGTTCTAGCAAAACAATCTAACTTTATCTAACAAATTTTTTTGGAAAATTCTAAAAATTGGATTCAAAAAAAAATTCTACAAGTTATTTTTTCAAGAAGATGCTTAGATTGCCCAAAAAACTAAGATTGCCTATAACTTTCTCATAATTAGTCCAAATTGAATGAAACAAAGCTTCACATGTAGAAAAAAATATAATCTTTGAGAATAAAATTTGAAAAAATTATTTTGACTTTTTGTGATTTTTTTAAGGCTGCCCGTTGAATTCCAATTTTGCTTATTGTGCCATAACTTTTGCCCTTGGGCATGAATTGAAACAAAAATTATATATTTACAAAGCTCTCGCAAAAATACACAACCTCAAAAAAACCCAAGAAAAATTACAAAAAATTGAGATAGTAGGAACCTGACCAGACCCGATTTGTCCCTCGAGGGGACAACCTGTCTTTTAGGGGTTAATTTGACAAAATACTTAAAATACTAAATACCAAAGAATTGTTAATTTAGAATTTTTTTTTTGAAGCATTGAAGGATACAAAAAGGTTTCCATATTTCAATTTGCAAAATTTATTTCATCATACAGTTATCACATTCATTTATGATATGAATTTCATTTTATTCTAATACCACTATATATTATAATTCCATTTTCAAAAGTAATCCACGGAAAGTTTCCGGAATCAATAACACTTTCATATCTTAAATAGACAAAGGAATGTGAGGGCTTTATTGGGGTGTGAAGGATTGCACTTTTAACCTTTAAATAACATTTCATGTTTGACCTTGGTCAAACATCACTGAATTCCTACATTCAAATAGTAAAATACGTTTTTAAAATTTTTATTTTCTTTTCTAATGTAGTAATGTATGTCTAAATTTTAATCTCATTTTTTTGTAATTAATATAAAAAACTTGAATTTCATATGACTTTTGAAAAAAAATTTACATATAAAAATTGTAATAATTACAAAATCACATCAAATAGCATGAAATTTTTAAGGAAACTAGAAATAATAGTGGCACCCATCAAGATGCACTCTTCAAGCTCATACCAAGAGAAATTTGATAGAAAAAATTTGGGAATTAAGTCCTATCAACATGCCATTATTGAAGTGTCACAATTGATATGGATTTGATCATGATGTAGAGATTCATTTTTATTTATTCAATGCACTAATACCGTTTATTTGAAGAGGTGGTTGCTTTTTGTGATTACTGCATTTCAACTTCAAAAATTCATAACTAATTGTATGATTGTCCAAAAACTATGATACGACATCCTGTACATGCCACTTCCATTTTTCATTATACAAAAATTTAGTGAAAAATGATTTCAGGAGTTCCGCTTCTTTGATTGGATCAATCATCTGCCAAATGAAAAATTTAAAATATAATAGCTTAACTCAAATACGGATTGAAGATTTCAATGTGCATTTGATTTCATAGCTCTCTTTACTTACATACAGTGCTGTACCCATCATTGTCATAGAGTGATTCACAAAAACGAGGTTAACAAAAAATCCAGCTAATAAAAACCAAAGAAGAAAATTAATTAGGACTTTGTTTATTTATTTCAAAATGTACATAAAGCACAGATTCGGCTATCACCTGTAGCCTAAGTCCAAAACACATCATTGACTGAAACTATGAAGAAAGAAATGCAACCTTCACGGATCCTAAACCAAACAAAAAGTTGAACAAAAAACAAGGCCAAATTTAAAAAAGCCACAGAGCACTCTTGGAGAGTAGAAGGGATGTTCAAATCCATGTACTCTACAACTTCTTTACCAACTCGTTCATTGTGGCAAGCATTCCTTGAAGAAGATTGAGCTTAGCCGCTTCGGAATCCTTCACTACATCGGTAAGCTTCACAGATTGTTCAGCTATCACTGCAATCGCCTCCTGTGTAGCCAACTTCTCTGTCTTCTTTTTGGTAGGAAGCTGAGAAGTGCTTGCTTTAGGTTCCGGAATTGTCATAGTGTCCTCCTGCTCTTCTTGACCTTCTTGTTGCATACTATTCGAGTCTTCATCATGAGCACTGGCATGCACATGTTTGAGGATATTTGCACGATCGTGCATGTAGCCATCAATGAGAGAGTAGTATTTGGACTTTGTAGCTCTCTCATTGCCGGATATACCGTTGGTGGTATAATCGGCTTTGTAGTCATCGTAAAGCTTCTTCCACTTCTTGCGGCAGGCATCACCACTACAATCAAAATTGGGACAAGCGGCCACAAGATGAGTGTGCAAAACGCCCCAGTTGTCCACACCCATAGAAGAGCAAAAACAAAGATGGATATTTAATGATTGCCAATTCCACCACAATTAGGGATAAATCATGATTGCCAATCAATATAACACTAGAAATGAAAGAAAGTATATGAATTCTAAATATTAATGGAGAACAATGCAAAAAAAAAAAAAACCTTGCTTCTTCATGCCGTTGAACTTCTCATGCATGGTCCCCCTTAAATGAATGAGGTTCACAACCCAATGCTCCTTCCAATTTGGTCCTCATTTGTTTCCCTCTTCTTCATCTGAACTTTCTCCAACGTCAACAGGTTTGGTCTTTGACTTGGTTCCACCCTCTTTTTTGCTCTTGGATTGTTGCTTAGACACCCTTGGTCGCTTCTTCGTGACAGGTTCAGGGTCTTTGTCTTCAAGAGTATCATCTTGCATCATTTGTGTTTTGGGAACGGGAACTTGAATGTCACCCCCTTCATATACTCCGTACATCATATCCATAAAAATCCCAGTAGAGTGTGGGACTTCATTGTTACCATCGTCTGTGGAGGTGTCTAAGGAGAACCTGTGATGCATGGTTCTAAACCCTGAAATATCCGGAAGTTTGTTGTCAGTAACATAGCAAAATATACAAAATTGCTTATCAATAAGATGGTAGGCACCCTTAAATTAGGGACTCTTTTTGTTGTCATACCTACACCAGGGAGCCTTGGCTTCCTCTGACCAAAACAAGGTCAGGCAAATCAAGAACTTCACCAAAGCACCCACCCAGCTGATTTTTCTCAAAGGTAACCAACCAGCAAGTCCAGTAGAGGTTCTTGCATCTGATTTTGACATCAACAACTCGTGTGGGCCAATGCTCACTAGAAAACAATTAGCAAACAATATGATCTGCAACATCAATGAACCCCAAGAAGGGCTGGAGAAGTGTGGTGAGGCATCTAAGTTATCAATCCAGAACATGAAGCAGCTATCTCTTCACAAAAGCAAACAAAACAAACAAAACAAACAAAACTGAAGCATGGTGGGGAGGGGGTCCGCCTGAACACAAGAAAGAACATGAAATCCGCCAAACTAACTTGCCAATGCAACCTTCACATCACTTCATTTCAACTTCAAAAATTTACTTGCCAATACAACTAGCTCAGAAACTCGACCTGGCTCCCTCCATCCTCTCCTACAAGAAAATCACAAATGCCTATGAGCTTCTACTCCTAGAGGAAACTCCACAATCCATGCCTGAATGCCTTTGCAGCTTTGCTACCTGGAGCTCCCTCTCAAATTCTAACGAAGTTGACCCCGCCCAACCCCATCACCTAATCAGCCAAGACAAGAGGTACAAATGCAAGCAAGCATCATGATGAAGGCTTTCAAAGTTTCTTCATAAGATTAAAAACAGTTTAATTGCAGAAAGTGTGAGTACCTATTAAATGCAAAAAGTTTTCATGCAACCAAATTTAAAAAACAACCAGTTTCCAAAACCTGCTGATTCAATCACATCATCAACTTTTGGTACAATTTCAAATAGATCCCGGATATACTTTTTTATTGACTCAAGGACATGACCACTGTTTGTTTTGTGACCCTGAATTTCTCAATATTTGATTTGTGAGCCTCCTACCTCATTACCAAATATCACACGAGTATGGAAGAAAAAGCTGTGTCCTTCTCCAAAGCGAATAAATTAACCACAGGATTAATCAGACCATGAACACGCTTCAAAGCTGCATCCACTTACTTTTTTCCGGAAGAGATTCCTCCCCTACAGAGCTTTAATTACATTATCGTCAGACACGCATGCATCATGCAGTGCAGGCAGCAGACTGAGAGGAAAAATGAGCTTGTGCTTGGAGTGATGGAAAACCTCAGCTAGTTTGTGTATGAGTTTTTTTTTCAGTTTTGAAAATTTGTGGACTTGTTGTTACTACAAATGTAAGGATCAAACTCCCTATTGCACTTGCCACAAAATAAGTCAAAAGTCGCAGCTACCTTGTGATCAGTATTCAATGGGGTTATAAAACCCTAAATCTATCCACAGTACTTTTTGTTCTACAAATTCAAAGAGATCACTCTTCTCTCTGCTCACAAAGTACCCAACATATGCTTCACTAATATTATCAGGTTAGAAAACTTTGAAAATGACGCATAGTGAAAGCTTTGAAAATGATGCAAGTCAATGAAAACCCCAATAACAAAAAATATTTGAAAACAACATGTAACCACAAACACAAAAAGAAATATTAAAAAAACATGAATTTGCACATGTTCCAAACTTGAAGACGTCTTGTTGACGGAGAGCACGAGGTTGAACGCACCGAGGTAAAGATGAGCAAAGCTTGGAGGAGTGCGGGTGAAAAATGAGGGTTTTGTCCTCTGGACAAGTTTGGAATCACCTCCCTACGTGATCCCAAACTTGTCTACTACAAGTGGGACTTGAGCTTCACTTTTGGCGGGAGTGCATGATGACATGGACTTTATCTCAAGTGGACGTACCCCCAGGTGTGAATGCCCTAGCGGACAAAACATTACCATGGACCAATGATGAAGCCCTAAACCTTGTCCAGTTGTTGTGGACGTCTTGGTCTGAACCGGGCCTAACCTTGTAAGGACGGTCTGGTTTCCGCGGCAATCATCCTTCCTGATATCGTGGGAATCAATGGCTTATAAAAAAATGGAAAAGTACTTATTGGAAGTCAATCTACTATAGAAGACCTTCCCTTTTCACAACAAAATTGGAAAGATGAATAGTTGCACTTCTGTCCTATGCACAAGGATTCTCTGCCATCTAGTGGACACTTAGTGTCAGTGGCAATTTTAAAGGGTTCACCCCTAAAGAACAAAGCCTATTATTATATAAGCAATTACAATATCCCTTATTTTGTAAGCTCTATTTTTCATTGTACAATTGAAAATTATTTTATTTTATAATCTAAAAAAGTAATCATTTAATCTCTATAATTCATACAATTTCCAAAATTTTTGTGAAAATTTGAAATTCTTGTGATTTTTCAAAGCGGATTGAAGAAAATTCATATCAATCAAATTTAAGCTTGAAAACTATGATATTTTCATCATAAGTTTATATTATTTATCCTAATTTCCATATCTTTCTATAATTAAGACATCTTGATGTAATTCTAATTTCTATATCATGATGTAATTCTAATTTCCATATCATTCTATAATTAAAAACTAATATACGACGTTATAGGCCCAAAATTTAATTAACTATTAAATAGTTATATTTTTTTTTAAATTTCAAATTTCAAATTGGAGTAGAAAGTAGACTTAGTTAACTTCATTTCATTAGTTGAAATCAAATTTTAAAAAAAGTTGTTTTGGCTAGAATTTAGACTTAAAACAAGGAAGTACAAATTGCTAATATTCATTAAAAAACATCTTCTTGGGTACTTCACTATACCTTAGAATCCATATATACGTGCGTTGAAACATTTTATTACATGCTCTATTTAGTATTCTATATTGTATTGGCTAAGCCTAACCCATGCATTTACAAATGCAGTGGTTAAGGGGCCCAAAATCTTACAAAATGTGCTAGCAAATAGACAAATTTTAGAATTTAGGATTCAAGGTATGGTACAATGATAGCTCCTACGTATAAACAATTCCTAACTAAATACATACACAGGCCAAAATGAGACGTTCATTATTTCCACTATTTGCAAATGGAAATGGAAGCTCTTTATGTTGGTTCTTTTCTTCTTTTGTAGACTATTCTTTGTGTAAATTTACAAATTGTATACTATGGATCAGTATAATGTATTGTATAGTAGTTATATGGTACACTTCAAAAAAGTAATGTTGTTGAAACTTGAATATTTTTTAAAATAATTAGCTTCAACGTTTAAAATATAGCCTATAGTAAGTTTTACATTGTTTCTAAATTAATTGCTTGTTGGAATACTCAAGAACATATTTGTGATCCTTTTTTTAGCACTTTCTTCTATAGGGAAGTCAATAACACCTCTATGAAGGAATTTTGACCAACATTTTGTACAAACACATCTAAAGAACCTTAAAAACAAAATTAGATTAAGAAAGTTCAGTTTTTAATTTTATTTCAACTCATTTGATATCATCCAAGTGCCATTTTGTAGTTCCTTAGTCCTTTAAGGATTAAAGTTCATACAATACCCAACCAAATTAGCACAGAATCTACTATTCATATTATATTCCTAGATTGGTAACGTACCAATTTTGTGGGTGAAATTCTACCGTGAGGCAAAATCCATCCACAAAGTTGAGCCAAGGGGAAGTGTATGGGACCCTAATCTATACGCCTCCACGCAATGGACTCCTATAGGCAAAATCACTATTAAATTCTCAATTAGGGCATCCAAAATGGGCTAAATTGGGCCCTAAAAGAAAATCCCAGCACATAACACCATCACATGAACACCACAATTTCCTATGCATTGACTCCAATGCATTCACAAATTATCATAAGTCACAAAGTTTAACATTAGGACCTAATTTTTCTTCAAAATCTCCAATAGGGCACCAACATGGCCCTAAATGAGAACTAACCTAAAATTCCAGCACATCAAAATCCACCCAAAAGCATCTAAGTCTAATCATGCATTGACCTTGTTATACTCTTTTTAAAGTTCCTAAATCAATACTAACCTTCACCCCCTCCTTTTAGGCAATTAATTGTTTACTTTTATTTCCTCATTCACACATCCCAACCCTAATTTTATCCCAATTAGGGCAGCGCTTCCGCCCTTGCCCTAAAACCCTAAAAATCAAACTCAAACATTCATGCATTCATTTTTAGACATCCAAAGCACATAGCTCAAAAGAAATCAACACATTCATAGAAGATGCAATGAAAATTGCAAGTCAAACAAATACAAGCTTAAGAGAAATGTAACCTCAAAGTCCATTGAAAACCAACTGCCACTACAATGGCCACCCCATCTTCGTCCTTGCTTTGGTTTCAACAAGCCTAGGCTTTTGGGAAAGCTGACTTCATGATCTAAGGTAAACCTGCCTATGCCAGGCAGACCACCTAATGCAGGCATCTATAAAACCACCCATTACAGTCTTACATCAACCCATTTCAGATTCTTGTCAATAAATGAGATTATGACTTGAATATATTAGTTAGTAGCCAAAATCAATGCCTTGGAAGATGGCCACCGAGTTATTAGTGACTGTCATAGGACACTTACACCTTTTTAGTTTAAACTTGTCATAGAAAGTTATTTTTTTATTCCTTCATGTCATGGCCATGTTAGGAAATCTTGTAGCCATGTTAGAAAATTTGGTGACTGCTTTAGGTGGTAAAATGACTATTATGGAAATACTTTCTGTTGATTTGGGGTAGTCTACAGACTCTTTTAGACCAATTGGACAAAACACTTTGGAAATTCATAACTAATTCATACTTTGTCCACAAAATAAAATTTTAGCTGCTTCCTTCATGTCTCACATTTGTCTTTGTATGAAAAAAAAATTGATTCTTTTTCCTAATGGCAACTAACTAAACCATCCATTCTGCCTGCCATAGGCAAGTTTACCTTACCACCCCTCCAAATTTCAGCCTCATCGCAGCTATTGTCCATTGGATATCACCTTCCAAAATTGGCAGGCTTGGTCACCATTGACAGCCAATACCCTTGCAGTAAAATCCACGTCATGTCTTTGTCCTTGCTTGGATTTTAGCGAGCCTAGGCTTTTTGAAAAGCTGACTCTATGATCTACCACTTCTCTAAATTTCAACCTCATTGCAGCTACTGTCTGTCGGATATCACCCCTCAAAGTTGGAAGTCTTGGATTCATGGAGCAGCCACCCCCTCTCACTCAAACTCCACTTTTTTCACCCAATTGCTCTCACAAACAAGTAAAAACCTACTCAACAAATTGCCTACAATCATACCCTAACTCATTTCCTTCTACTACACTTTTTTGTTCATTTTTTACTACAAATTTGTACCAAACTCTCAAAACACACATACACACAAAAGTTGAGAGAGAGAGAGAGAGAGGGCTTGGAACCCTAATTTTGCCTATATCCAACACCCTAACAACTAGTTTCTCTAATCACATTTATCCCACCTTAATTTACAATTAAATCGCTAATTTATTATAAAATGCGCTAAATTAGTGCAAATTGCACTACTTTAGTGCACCCCACCCCGAAATTACTGTTTTTCCCCAATTTTACTGTTTTGACCCTATTTTAGTGATTCTAATACTATTCTAGTATTCCAGTAGTAGTTTTAAGTTTACTAACTTGTTTTGTGTTTTTTCATATTTATTATATTTTGTGGTTTTCAAGTTACTTTTAGTTTCATTATAACTTGTAGGATTTTGGTTTTCATTTTTATTTTTATTTTTTACTTTCTACTTTCTATTTTTTTTTGGTTTTCCCTTTTATTTTTTTTATATTTGGTATTTCTTTTTGGTTTCTAATTTTTCTCTAATGTCATTTTCTACTTATAGGATTTTGTTTTAGTTTTCTAAACGTTTTACCATTTGCCTAATTTGGTTACTTTACCAAATGAATTCTTGCTTAAACTCTTTTTAGTTTTAAATTCCCATTTTTTCCCTAGATTTTTTCCATTACTTTCTCCTAATTGCATTTCTAGATTTTCAATCTAAATTCCTAAAGTTCCTATTCCTATCTCACGAAAAACTTCCTAAATTGTGGTCATGGCTTAATCCGGAGTATTAACACTTCTGGACTTGGAATTTAATACATAATGTTTATATTTGCTTAAAAGTGAAACAATATGGTGGTTTACTCTTTTGTTTTTGAAAATTGATTAATTTTGAAATTCAGATTGAATGAATATAGTCATCCTAAAGTCATCATTTGTATATTCATCTTGTATATTCATATTCATGTTGTAAAAATATATGTGTTTAAAAATTTAATGAAGCAACACTATAGTTTTTAGATAATTATATATTTACAACTTCAAATCTTCCATCAAATCAAATCATTGAAGATTTACAAAAATTAAAAGTAATGATTAAAAAATAAAATTAATTAAAAATTTGATATATTTTGAGTTGTTTCTTTCACATCTAAAGATGAATTTTATTGATAATTTAGTACAATAAATCCTACCAAGATAGACTAAATTTTCCCTACCAAATTCAAAGTTTCAATCTAATCAAACATTAGAGATAAAATGTGAAATATGAGGGGTTTTGCAAAACTCAAACTTGCATTGTTTGAGTGAAAATAAGAGCTTTACCTATCAACTTTTTAATAAAAGATATGCTTCAATTATTCATTAGTGCAAAACTAGACTATTTTTTTTAACACATTTAGCCCAAATTTCATCCAATTAGTGATAGTTTCATATATAGACACAAATCAATTTCTTACCTTAGTGAAATTAGCAACATCTTTATAGATATTTGACTTTTATACTATGAAAAGTATTTAAAAGTAAAGGTTTGATAAATTTACAAGGTAAATTTTTTAGTGGATGTAATATCTGGCTAGGTAAGATTATTGAGGTTTGACTGATCAAGGATGCATTGGTTACAATAAGGTGAAAGTCTTTTTAATACAATCAACAAAAGAATTTGATCTTGAATAAATCATAGTTAATAGCTAAAAATAAAGTATTTGATTGAGAAAAGAAACTAATAAAGAACCACCTACATTCCAAAGCCATGAGTCTTGACACTTGCAACAAAAAGGTCAGTACAACCAAGCAGCCTTTAACTCCGGCTAATTGGATTGTCTACACAGTTGTCTTCAAAGTCAAACAAATCCAAATAAGCTATAAATGAATGAAGGTGTTGTTAGCAATTAAAAAAATATTTTCTTGCTGATTATTTGTGCCTTTATATTTGTGTCTCCATCCTTAGGTTTGAACTTGAAAAAATAGAATTACCAAATGTTTAAGCTTTAAAACCTTTAAATTAATTATATACTCACAAAAATTGTCTATAAGCATTGTGAGACTTTCTAATGAGAATATCAATATGTATAGGCATTAATTGCAAAGTGAAAAGCACAACCTCCTAGAAAATGAGATTTGCTATATAAATGGATTTTTATGATGTTATCTGAATTTTAATATAAAACTTTTGTCAAAAGTTTATAGGGTTTAATTTATATAGCAAATCTCATTTTCTAAAGGTAGTGCTACATAAAGAGGAACAAATCAATGAAGCTTTTGGCAAAAATCAACCTCTACATTCCTTCCTTTCAGAATCTATTAGGTCCAAAAATTTCACATACACTAGCCAGTATAAACCATGTGCTATATTCATATGTGATAGGAATGTCTTCTTGTTATAAATAGACTGATATGGCAATGAATGAAAAATAAAATTTTCACAAAAACCTCAATTAAATATAAACTATACCTGATACTGATTTCTACATCATTGGAAGACAATACACTTTGTAGGCCTAAAAATCTCATCTTTAAGCAAGATGTTCTAGAGGTAGACAAAAAAGCTTTTTCATGACTCCTAATTGCTTTTGTTTTGACAATCAACCAAAATTGCAAAAAACTCTTAATACTTTCCAAGGTTTTCATTTAAGAGACTATAAGATCTTGAAAGGGATATTCTTGTGTGGTGATGCTTTTGCATGCTTGATTAATATGAAGGATATAAAGGAGACAGTGCATGCCTTCAAAGGAAGGACAACTGCACAAGTAATACATCCTTCTATACATCTTGAATCTTTGTTTTTTAGAACACTATTAGAAAATTCAGTGTCCAATTCAGTAGGAAAAGCAAAAAATATATGTTGATTTACATAATTAGTTAGGACATTTCGGTTTGGACAATAATCAATACTTCTATATTGATTTTATTTGTGGATTAGGTCAAATTAGATTGAACTATTATTGTTTGTAGACTACCACGTAGACAAAAACCGCCACATGGTCTGGGATGCCACGTAGGCAAATCTGCCACATTAGCAGGGTTCCACATAGGCAAATCTACTAGGCACGTATATAAAACTGCCACCTAGGTGGATCTGCTATGTAGACAGAGCTTCTACCTAGGTAGATCCGCTATGTAGATAGGGTTGCCACCTAGGCAAACCTACCATGCAAATAAGGTGGCTAGTGGATTTGAACCATTAGGAAAAATTTCAGCAGTCCAAAAGGTCGCAAGTTGTGCACCCGCCCGGTGCAATTATGAAAAAAAATAAAAATAAAAATCATTATTTTATTTTATTTTATTTTTAATTTTCAAAAATTGGGTGTTGACGTGGCATTAATAGTGCCACATCAGATCTTTATTATTTTAATATATTTTTTAATTTTTTAATATATATATATATATATTTAAATACTTTATTAAAAAAATATTTTTTTTATTCATTTTGAAATTGCACCAAAAGGGTCTTATAAATCAATTCCTTAGTGGCCTTTTGGAAGGCTGAAATTTTTCCGAATGCCACAATCACATATATAGAAAAATATAGCTCCAACCACTACACCAAAGATAGAGCTTTATAAATATA
The DNA here is from genome assembly GCA_963969595.1 of Neckera pumila. Classification (NCBI taxonomy): domain Eukaryota; kingdom Viridiplantae; phylum Streptophyta; class Bryopsida; order Hypnales; family Neckeraceae; genus Neckera; species Neckera pumila. The sequence continues at coordinate 9,389,815 of OZ018418.1, forward strand.
GTTGGTTCATTTTTATTTATTTTCATTCATTCAAATTTCATTGCTTTTATATAAAATGGTTATTTGAAATCTTGTTTTTTGTGTCAAATCAACAAAATTATGCTGATTGACATTTAAAGCATTGCCAAACTAATAGAGCCAAAAAAATTTGATGTAATCAATTTACCCCCTAAAAGCCCAAGGATTTTGACAAAACACAAATGTATTATAAAATATAAGTTCTAAATTTTTTTTTGAAGTTTGCATCAAAGATGATAGTATAAAGTACAAAAAGTAAGAAGTATCTGTATGATCAAAATTATAAAAATACATTTTGATTCTTTTCAAATGATTTTGAAGATGGAACTTCAAAAATTCACCAAAAATATAAATACTATCTTTAGCATTAAATTTTTTTTTTAATTGGTCAATATTGTGGTTTTTATGAACTTGTGAAAAAAATGCATAAGATCTAGTAATGAAAACACCAACACTTTCCTCTAATAGTAAATTTTTCAACATTAGGTAATTCTATTGTCTTGCTGCGCAGAATAAATTAACGTAGATGTCATCTAAAATTTGTTATAATGAACGGGCAAAAAATGTCCAAAAATCCTTAAAAACATGTCCAATTTAGCCTTGTTTCTTTTTACATCCTTCAATACATGGTTTTCTATAGTCTCTACGATGCACCACTTAGTGGATGACTCAGCTCCATATAAGCGAATAGTGCCACGTAGGAAATAATTTCATTTGGTTCATTCCTAGTGTAGCACTTGACATAGAAATAGGAAAAATGATATAGTAACACCATAAGAAAATGGGATGTTTTAAGTATAGTCCTAGTAATATAGTCATCTAAGTATGATCTTTTAAGAGGTCATTATTTAGAAGAATATACTATTAGGACTATATTTAAAACACTCCTTTTTCTTGTTGTGTAACCATCAATGATGACATGGCATGTCTAGTTAGCAAACTTTTATGCTATTTAAGAATATTAATTTTGCTTTTTGGAACGCCAGTCTAGATGTCTAGACGTTTCTTAAGACATCAATTGGTGTATACTGTACCCATAAGGTAAGCTAGTAAGGTCCACAAAAAATAATTATTTCATATAATTATAAAATGAACAAGAAAAATTGTTGAATTCAACAAGAATTAAAGGAAACTTAACATCTACCATCAAGAAAATTTTTGATGGCCAAATGAAGGAATTACTTCATGGAAAGCCAGTGACAAAGAATATGGAGAGGTGTATTTGTATTTTATCACATTGTCCATAGTGAAATAAAAGATATGGGATAATTTTAGTATGAAAGCTGGACCACTGGACATGGGGACGTTGTTTCAAAGATGGAGACATTGTTTTAGATATTTTACATTGGACACAATTCTTGCTTTATATATTCCAAATGGATTGTCAATCTTCTTACCCCCCCACTTGCATAAAGAATTGCTTTTTTCATCCATAGTGCACATCTATCCATTTTCCTTTTTTTATAAGTATACCACGAGGTTGCCAGTCCTTTAATTGCATTTTACTATAGACTACAATAATATTCACTGATTTATCCATAGTCAAAATGGCTCTACTTGTTGACATGGTAGTCTATATTTTTTGAACAATCTAAAAAACATCGGTTTGTCTTTAGTGATGCCAAATAAAATGTCAACATCAGTGACAGCATCAACTTGTTTTTACAATAACGTGGTAATGTTCTCCACATTGTCCATGAAAAGCTATTTGTTTAGGCAATTTGTCCTTTGACATCTTTATGTTTTGTCAGACATCACGTATTAGTTGTAAAACATAGCCAAAAATGCGAATTTTTTATAGTGATGGTAGTACAAGCACCACTAAAGGGGTCCCAAGAGGAAGCAGTAATCTTGTCAATTGACTAAGATTGGGAGATGGATATAGGCCTGGGATTCACTGATGTTGAGGCACAAAAGGTGTGAGCGTTCATTTGCTTGTATAGGGCTTGCTTTGCTTTTAGCGTTATTTATTTGGAGGGTTATAAAAGCAAGCCTGTGAGAATTTAACTAGAAGATGATCATCCAATGTTTGAACACTTGTATAGGCTCAACCTTTTAGAAAGAGACAGGGTGAAATTGAGGTGCAGAACTTTTGGACACTAGATTGGTCAAACTTTTACACATAGAGTATGCATGTAACATGGTGATGCCAACAAAGAAAGATGTTCTTGAAAATTGGACAGAGAAATAAATGGGTGAAGATTACCGTCCTTTTAATATATAAAAAACAAAATCAGATTCATATCCCATGCCAGCACTTGAGGAATGATTTGATGCAATTAAAAAATCAAAACTCTTTAGTATTTTGGACCTAAGGTCAAGGTACCATCAACTGCCATTGAGATTAGAAGATAGGGTGAAGACAACATTTGGAGAGTAGATGATGATGATTATTAGAAGTATGCTTTTCCATTAAAAGTTCTTACCTTTTGGTCCAAATAATACTCTAGCAAAGTTCCAACAAGTTATAGATTAAATCTTGAAGAAGTTATCATTTGCTCAGTGTTACATAGATGATGTGATATCTTTGTGATACACCGGAAGAGCATGTACAACACTTGCAACAAATCTTTGAAAGGCTGCAAACGTAAGGTCTTTGCTTGCAATTTAAGAAGTGTAAATTCTTCTATGATCAATTGCCTTATTTGGGACATATAATTATACCAGGAGGCTTAGGGGTACAAGAGGCGAAGGTGAAAGCTTTGAAGAGGATTCCTATTCCCATTCCTAAAGCTGTGTTAAAGCTGAGAGCCTTTCTAAAACTAACAAATTATTATCAACAATTTGTTTATGGGTTTAGTTTCTTTGCCAAACCTTTGACTCGACTGACCTAAATGATTTGAATTGATCAAGAAGGGATGTGAGGTCTTGATCAAGTGATATTACTTGAGGCTTCAAAGAAAGTACTTGGTTCAACACTAGTATTGTAGAAGTCTAATGCTTAACAATTTTTTCAACTCCATATAAATTGGAGTATATTGGGAATTGGAGCCATGTTGACTTAGAAAGATGACAATAGCAAAGAATATGTAATAATATGCTTTACAAAGTAGCAATGATTTTGAGGTCAAATATTCATCTTACAAATGTGAGTGCTTAGCAGTGGTATGGGCAATTGCACATTTTTGTCCATACCTTTATGACCAGTGCTATACACTTGTGAGTGATCATCAACCTCTAAAAAGGTTGATGGAGTCTAATAAACTCACGGGAAAGCTTGCTAGGTGGACCTTACTGCTACAAGGAACATTATATTCATTATAATGGGAGTTTTTCAAGAAAACGGGAGTATTTGGAAGCACTAGAAATTATAAATTGAAGAAATTTGATCTCTATAAATACAAAATAGGCAATGCAATTGCACACAAAGCATGCATGTAGTACCAAAATTCTCAGATACCATGTAGTATTTACAAATGACATAGATGTATAATAAAAATCACCATTGAATGTAATTTTCTTGAATCAATGAATGCACAATCACTATAAAATGTGACTTTGTGGGAGCACTAGAATTTATAAATTTCTCCATTATTTATAACAAAGTACAAGTTGTTTGGAGACTATGCTGGAGACATCACCACCATTGCAAATTGATTGCTTGTAAAGAAAGTATTAGAAGAATGAAATTTATAGCAAGGAGTAGGTACCAACTAATTCTACAACGAGCAACAATTGAAGACTAAAACTTAGAAAATTATAGAAGCAAGCTATATCATTCCCCTTGACATGTACTCTTACACACCGGAGTATATGAACTTGTTGTCCATAAGAGTACTTACTAAGGACAATGATATAGCTTGCTTCTATAATTTTCTAAGTTCTAGTCTTTGATTTTTGTCTGTTGTGGAATTATTTGGTATTCATTGTTCACAATTTATTACATCCTTAGAATACTACGGTATCTTCTCCACAAACTCATACTTACAAGGGTGCGGATATCTCTAGCACCTTCTCTAATGAAAGTCTTACAATATTCAAAAATATTTTTTATGCTTTTCTTTTTTTCTTGAAGAGATTTCTATCATACGAAGAACTACGATGAGTGTGTCCTATTTTTTGACTTCTACATTGCAGCAAATATTTATGATCCACAATTGTACTTAATATATTGAACATCTTCCAGTATATGATTGTTTCCTAACTACAAAATATTAGAATACAAACATTGAATAGCTCCATATTATTCATTGATATTTGAACAAGATTGATAATTTATTCTCTGTGTACACTATGATGTTGATGATATCTACCCCACGACCATCACTGTATGTATTGTGGATGCAACTTACTCTTCAACATCTCTAATGCCTTCAACATCTCAAGTCCTTGATTGTATCCGGTATTTGGTGCGGTTGTTTGGTTGGCAATCTCCTGCCTTTGTTTTTTCAAGGACCTCCGCTCCCAAGCGTCCCATGGATAAGGGCTATAATGAAGTCTAGGTTGCCTAATATCATGTGTCATGCACTGGCTCCTTAAGTAAGGCATATTCTTGATTGGAGGCAAATGAGGCCGCACAACCACTTCTGCAGGAATTCTTTGTACGTAATTGCAAGTATTCTGTGGCATTTCCTCTGACGCACTTGCTTTGATGACAATGGGCTCTGCCACTATCACATCATCTTGCACGGACAAATAGAAATCAAACTTTTGCATTTCATAGGACAAATGACCAATACAAAATACTCAAAATGAAGAATATAGAGTAATGCTCACTTTCCTCGTAGGTGACTAGAAGGGTGAATTTGTCATTGTAGAGTTTTCTTTAAATCACAACATTAACACCACTACAATCCTATGGTGAGAGTGATTGGGGATGGCATTTGAGTGGCAAAAGAGAGCTAACAAGATTAAGGGACTTTTCACCATTTGGATGACTGTCCACTACCTCGTCATCAACAGGCATCATTGAGAAATCCATTGTTGACTGTGCAATGGCAGTAGAATACAAGATTTGCCTTAAGCCGCTTATTGATATGGCAAATTGTCTATAGTCTACAAAGGAATCAGCGGAAGCAACGCACTTGCTGCCAAAGCCAATTTCAAAATTGTTGCTTGTGACCAATCAAACCTTGGCAACTCAATAACATACATATATACAACAACAAGCAAGTCATTTGACGGCCACCATGAATAGGCATATATTATATTTAATGTTGACCGCATAAGATACAAATGATTATGTAAAAAACTAATGACAATGTAAAACCTCTACATTAGCTATTACAAACCTACTTCAACATTTTGACACGGATGAATACATCCATGCAATATGATCTCTGTGAGCTATGCTTTGTCCGCATTTTCAACACTAGTAGAAAACGCAAGAATTTTAACAGAATTTTGTTGATTTGGACACGTTGTTCCAGTCACTATTTTGTTGATTTTAACAGATTCTTGTTGAAATCAACAAAATAGTGACCGAGACAACATGTCTAAATCAATAGAAATCTGTCAAAATTCTTGCTTTTTCTACTAGTGCAAGGTCTTATCACTTTTGTCTTGGGTGACTATCGCAACCAGAATTTTGGTTTTCCCTTGCTTACTTAAAAGTTGCAATGGAAACGAATAATTAGGATCCGGATCCTGCTAGGAGGCAGAAGAAGATTGAAGATAGATAAGGCTAATGCAATAAGGGATAAATTGGATCTGATCGGGTCAGAGTATTAGTACTTAGGAGCAAAATCACACCTGAAACTTGTCTAGGATCGGATTAGGGTTGAACCGGATTGCTATGGATTGGACCGAAAAAGGTCATGATGACCAGTCAGGGGTCTTGGGACTATATAAAGGTTGGTTGTTCCCATTTTCACTCCTTTACTTCCCTCAAGTTTTGGAGTTGACCTTGAGCACTTTAACGCCTTCGTTTGCGCCAGAGCCGTTGTGTGCGTAGAAACTTCAGTGCGAGTGCATCAAAGTGCGGGAGAGGTTGAGATTGTGTGGGCTGCAAGTTTTGTGTTGACTTCCAATTGAGATTGGACGAGAGAAAGTGAGGAACGGGACATGCAGCTAGGAGAGAGTGAGGTAGCAATTGAAAAGGGTCCAGCTAGCAAGTCTGTGTCCATGCCTCAGCTTCGCAAGAGCAGACTGGGAGCGCCTAGTTCTTCCTCGGAGATTAAGCTCTGGAAAGTAGTTTTGGTCATCCCTTCCAAGGAATCGGCAAGAACCGAGCTCATGGACAACCTCAAAGCGATGGTCTGTGTGGGATTGATGGATAAACCCTGGGGGTTTAGAGAGGAGTGCATGGTGAAAGAGCTGAAGTGCAAAATGTCGAATCAGTTTGACAATACTGTTCGGGGACGCCCAACCAAGTGGGAAGAAGAGAAGTGGAGAGAGGTCTACAACTTCTGGTCAGGGAGTTCTGACATGGTGGCACGGAAGGTTGAGTTCATCCATGACAAGTTTCATGGAGAGTCAAGCAGCAAGGACGGATATGCGGTCGTGGATTGCATAAACGACCGGCACCTCCGCCTTCTCCAGTTCTTGATCCCGATCATCCATCCAAAGAAGCCAAAGAGGGTGACAATGACCCTCGGCAACACCATTTTTGGGGCCCTGAGCGGGGAACGGAAGGTGAACTGGGCTTGGATCTTTTGTGATCTGGTGTCCCAGCTTGTGACAAGAGTTGGAAAGAGTAGGGCCACTCCTTTGAGTTCCTATTTCTTTCACCTCTACCAGCGCAACCAACTCCTCACTAACACGGAGGAAAAGACGTGGAATATTCATGAATCCATCTTGAAGTATGGGGAGTCGGGTTTGGATGACAAATCAGAGGACGTATTCGGATCCGAATTCAAGACGGAAGAGGAAGATGAGGAGGAGCACCTTAGGACGAGGAAGCGGATGAAGACAACGCCTCCTCATAAGAGAAGAACCCCTCCTACCAACCGATCGACTCCTGAACAGGGATCGGAAGTGGAGATGCCGGATGCCAAAGACCCGAATGATCCGTTCAATCAGTTGACCGTCATCTTCTGCGGAATACGAGCGGATTGGGAGATCAAGAGGAGATCCTCACTAGTATCGAAGAGCTGGTGGGTGCGCCGGGAGACAGCAAGCTATTGGTTAAGGTAGCACAACACATCACCAATCCAGATGAGCACCGAAAGCAAGAGGCAGAGATTTGTTGGCTTCAGGAGGAAGTCGACACTTTGAAGGCAGAGATGGTCGCCTTCAAAGAAGATAAGACCGCAGTCCGGGAGATGGCGGATGCAACCCGGAAGGTGGCCAAAATGGTGAAGGCCACCCTCGGAGCGTCCGAATCTGCCACTGTCAAGGCGGAGTTATTCGACAAGGGAGTACACAAGGAGAAGAAAGTATTCGGTTCCCGGATAGTTTGGATCCTGATTGACTTTACTGATCAGGTGGAAGCGGCAATGGTGGCGGTCAGGGAGGCAGCCGACCGAATGGACGTCAGTAGCCAGAAGCTGAACGGGTCCATGTACTCCAGGGAGATCCAACTTTTGGACCTCTCACTGCCGAAATCATTCGCGGCAGGAGGATCAAATCCGAAGGAGCCCAAAGATGGGACTCCCGAGTCAAAGAAGAGCCAACGAAGGCCTAGGCCTAAACAACCAACTCATCTGGATTCATAGCCAGGATCAGATCTTCCTGATCCTGCTGCCGGGGAGCGGAGCAGGAACTTGACCGAAGTCTTCAAGTAACTGCTCGCGGAACCCAAGAGTCCTACACTGGGTGGGGGAATTGCAGGGTAGGTAGGTAGGAATGTAAATTTTGTAAGATAGTTAGGACCGGATCAGATGTTGATCTGGTCTGGACGATTAGGATCGGACCCGGAAGTTCCGCGTGGATTTCCAGGGGTCTTTTTGCCTTTGTAAATCAGTTGTATATAAGCCAGCCCCTGCTTGGGAGCTGCGAGTCTTTTCGCCCAAATTTTGCTTATGTCTTCTATTGGCCTCTTATTGTGTGTCTCTCCCATGTGTGGCAGGGTTTTGTGGTAAGGAGTTAGGAAGGCACACGTTGGTTTGGGTGTGATTTCTCCCCTTGGTGTTCTTGTTTTGATCTTATGTGCAAGTAAGTGGGTTGTGAAAGAGTTGGGAGTGGATTTCAGTTCCTCAACATTTCTAAGGTTTAGGTTTCTAGGCAAGACGGCCGTTGTTAGGCTAGGCGGATAGGGAGGGATTCCTTAGTTGCGCTAGAACTCCTGGGTGGGAAATCTGGTTGAGTGTCCGATCTCCTGAGAGATCTCGCTGCCCTAGTTGGTAAACAGAAGAGCTTTAGTCGATGTTGGAACGAACGGGTACACTTGTAACGACCTGACTTCGTATAAACGAAATTTGGCACGAAGGTTGTTGTAGTATGAGAGGATCGTACGGGGGGTCTTTGTGTGACCTGTGATCCGGAGAGTTCTTTGGATTGTTGTGAGAGATCAAATGGGATCCGGATTAGTGTAGGAGATTGGAGAATAGAAAAGTGGGTCTTCAGCCACTATAAGTCTTGAAAGAAGTGGCGGGCCTGCCACTCTCAAAAGCAAGCGGCAAACCCTCTGATTGAGGAAACAGAGCTAAAACTAAATCGGATGAAGGTAAGAGTAAATAATAGTTGATCAAACCAGATCGGATAGTTGAACGGATCGAGAAAGGAGAGAAGGATCTGACTATAGTTTTCGGTGTTGTTGTGTTTCCGGTTGTGGTGTTAGGACTAGAAAGGAAAATATGGATATTGACTGAGCTTAGAGACTAAATAAGGCTAGATACTTCACAGAATCTTGCGGGTGTAAAGTGCTTTGCCAAACTATCATCCACAATAACTGTATTGTCACTGAAGACATAGAATTTGTCAATTTGTATAATTTGCTCAACGGTTTTATGAACAAGTCTTTCAATTCTTTGTTCCCTTGACCTTGTAATTCATTAATTTTGCAAACCTATCCTTGCACTTCAAGATGTTGCGCACTACAAGAAAATAGTATCCGAATTGATACATCCTAATTGACTAGAATGTCCAAATAGACAAAATTTTGTCAAAAAATATGTCCAAATTGACAAAAATTTGACAAAAAAATGTCCGAATTGACATTGCTCTTTTGTAGTGTTTTTCTCTCAAAACATATGTTGGGGGCTCTAAGCCACTAAACAAGTGATTGGAAATGCATATGGCTGTGGACCTCTTCATGGAGGTCCAGACTAAGACGTTTGTAAATGAGGACAACTCCCAAAAGAAGGTTTTGTAATGGAGACGATGAGGGGCGCCCTCATCTGATTTGATGCATTGTTTCTCTCTTGCAAAATTCCTCTTATCCTCACATATACAAAGCATTCCATTTAGATCTAGGATGACATTAAGCCACTTCTGTGCCGCCCTGGACTTGAATGGATGTACCATGCTCCCCGCCTAATCTATTGCTTCACCGTTACCCCGTTCAAAATTTATAGCAAACTGTGCAGACTATTAATTGAATGTATTGTCTGTAACATTTTGAGTGTACAAAAACTCTAAGCATATGTAGGAAGGAAGAAGAATTAAATCAACATCAAAATCCATCATACAAGAGAAAAAAAGCATTTTGGAATGCATATGCACAAAATTTCATGCGACATGATTTGGAGAAGCTACAATTGTTGTTGCCAACGTTTTGGTTGCGGGAATGTGAATCTTTAGAAGTTTGTGGTCTGGTATATTGTCTCCAGCTAAGCCTACTGATGTCTAAGCAACATTGTGAGGGCCCTTCTCTAAACCAATTGATGCAAAATGAGTAGCAACTAAAGTAAAAGACCCCATCATGTCAGAATTAGAAGTGTGCCCTCATGCCATTGATGAATTTTTCAAATTTTTTCCCACACAAAGATAAGTGTGAGAGACACTGAAGACATATGAAAATATATTTTTTGGACCAAGTATGAATTACTTCTAAATTTTTGAAATGACCAATCCATAGCGATCTATAGGTTACCTCATGACCAACAAAATTTGAATCCAATATGGTCATCTTCCTATTCAATGCTATCACAACATTTTCAAATATGCATGGAAGACCTAAAAAATCAAATTCTACAAAGAATTTTACATTGAAAAGTTGAAAGTACCTATTGAGGTCACTAATTACTCCATAACTACCATGTAAGGCATTGATTGTGGTCTGAAAAACCACAATGGATCATTAGGTGTCTATCGTAGGCCATTTGACTACAATGGGGTCTTTTAACTCACATCTACCAAAGAATCATCATTTGGACAAAATGAATCATTTCAGACAACCTCACAAATAGGGACTTCAGCAAAGTCAACAGCATCAAAGGAAAAAAATGGCATACAAGTAGTGCCAACAACTAGGCCTATAAGATTGACAATGAACAAAAGAAAAAGAATGTAAAAAACATGATTACGAGATAAATCCTTGTGGGAGAATGAAAACTCCAAATAGATAGTAAACGGATTAGAAACACATTAGGGTAGTCTAAAATTTTTGAATTTTGTTGTTAGCACGTGAGAATCTAGGCCAACTATAAACAAATTGGGATTAGTTGGGACCCGGATTGTTAAAACTGATAGAAATGGATAAGTTATTTGGTGAATGACGGATTCTAGAAGACGGATCCGGATCCAGGAGATCTATGTCCTAGACTTTCGACCTAGAAATTCTAGGGCATCGTTACGGGAATGGTCACATATCCATTCCCCTCGGGAATTGTTGGCCGATCATTGTATACTTAAGGGTTATCTTCTCTCATTCTCATATCTCTCTTTCTTTGCAGACTTTTGTGCACTTAGCGAGTGAAAGTGTGGTGAGTTAGGATCGTGTTAGGTAGAGAATAGTGAGGTTGGTGCTGATTGCACCAAATTAGTTGAGTCGGTAAGCTATGGCGGGTCCAACCCAGATGCTTTATCCGGCAATCCCTTCTGACCCAGACGCACGGAAACAATTAGAAGAGGACTTAGAGGTGGTCGGATGCGCTGAGTTGTTGCAACGGCCCTAGAGCTTAAAGAGTGATGAGATGATTGCAAAACTTGTAGCTGGAGTTCCAAATCAGTATCAGTTGACCATGAGGGGTCAACTCAGCACTTGGACAGAGGATGTGTGGGCGGAGGTGTACTTGTTCCGAAAGACCGGATTTGAATTAGCCTCCTGTTTGGATAAGACCAGTTTGAGTAGATTCCGGAATCCAGCGCATTCCAAAGAAGGGTACAGTATTAACAACTGTAGCGATGATAGGCATAAAAGGATGCTGGAAATTCTGATCCCGATCATGTATCCGAAAAGCCAACCCGGGTTATGGTCACGGTGGCTAGTACCATTTTCAGAGCAATGGAGGATAGATCCGTGAACTGGGGGAGACTCATCGCAGATGCGGTTTCTAAGCTAGTTGCGTGTGCCACCGCGGGTCGTAAATCTAGCCCACTCAGTCCGTATCTGTTTCACCTCTACCACCTTAGGGAGGTTTTGAGTGATACAGAGCTGCAGGAGTATTCCCACGGGGAGGGATGTTTGAAGGACGATTTTGCGATAGAAGTTTAACCGATACAGCATACTCAGGCAGAATCCAAAGAGGAAGAATTGGAGCAACCGGTCCTACATAAGAGGACCAAGAGACGGAAGTCAACGGATCTGATTGCGCAAGGCAATCAGGCAATTCTAAAAGAGAACGAGCCATACGATCCTTTGGAAATTGAGGAAATGAGGAGATTATGGGGAGCCAGACTTCAGTGGATCAACCAGTGTTGCCAGGTCCAAAACAAGATGACAGACCATATCACCAACACCATGTCGGAGTTGGGAGTGGATTTGACGGAACAGATGATAGACGCAATCCGGCAAAGGTCAAATCCAAAGGAGCTGCAAGAGAAGGAATTGCAGATTTGGACCTTGGAGCAGGACTAGAGTGATCTCCAAGCGCAAGTATCCCAATTGGAAGAAGAGCTGGGCATGGCAAGAATAAAGAAGTCAGAGGCTTTCAATCTTGTTTGGAATCTGTTAGCTTTGGTTGCATCACCGGCAAATCAAGTAGTGAGGGCCAACCTCTTCACCAGCAAACTATTAGGCAAAGGTAACCCTTCCAAACGGAAGGTATTGAAGACAATTATCGACTTCCAAGCACAAATAAAGAAGGTGCTGAAGGAGATGCAACACCTACTGCACTACTAGAAATTGGCGTCCAAATCAACAAAACTTCAACATTTTTATGTTGACATGGGCAATGCATTGACTGTTTTCACACATAGGTGTTAAATTTGTAAATGTTGGGAAAGCATGGTGACAATTTTTTGTTGATTACAAGACTACATATTTAAGGGCCCTGACAAGTCTCCTGACGGGGACTTTGGCATTGGGGAACACTTACGCTTCTAACGCCCCTAACGTAGGGACTTGGGCATTTTTCAAGCATTTTTTTGGAATTTGCATTGGCTTTGTTGAAGTGGCTATGGCAATGGCAGGTATTGAATTGTTGTTGTTTTGTTTTTCGTCTTTGTATGGGAGGGGTTTGGAGGTTTGGGAGAGTTTAGGGTTTGAGTGGTTTGGGAGGGTTTAGGGTTTGAGTGATTTGGAAAATTCTGATTTGGTGGTGGCAAATGCAGGTGTCAAGTCCATTTAGCATTTGTTTGTCCTTGTTTTGAGAATTGAACTCAAACTTTGTTGTCGATGAAAGAGGAAATAGCAAGTGGTTATGTACAGTGATATTGTTGCTGCTTGAGTTAGATGACCTCCTGCCGGAATTCCAAAATCTCAGATACTTTCTGCTCAAATTTATTTTCTCAACGATTAACCCCATTCCGACGGCATTGTTTTCATGATTGTCCAGTTTGTACTTAGTTCAAAACCAGTGGTAACACTATCAATGATTCCTTAAATCCAGAATTTACCATGAATTCCCAAATTTTTTTTCAAAATCAAGGGTAACACTACAATGAACCTTGAGTCTGCAACTTTCCGTGGATTTCTAACTTTTCTTCCTTTGAACTTGAGGTAATGCAATCAATGAACCCTTGAATCTTAAATTTTCCTAACCTTACGCTACAGCAGGAAGTAGCGATTGCAATTGTTTTTCAAAAATTTTTGTAGCGGTTCCATCTAACTCATGACCTATTGCAAATGACTGTAAAATTGCTGTAAAGTGTTTCAAAAGTCTTACGCAAGGCACTAGTGCATATCTGTGCCTGAACTATTGCATTTACAAAGCTGGAATGTTTCCTAAATTTGATGGGATGTTTGTTTCCCTCAAGTGGAGAACTTTGTTTCCCTGATTGAGGCGCCACAATTATCCTTGTCCTCTAAAGTGGCATTGCGAGAGAGCTTGATGGACGAGCTGCCGATCATTACTACGTATTCTAGGAGTGATTTGAAGGATACTCACAGTGACAAAAAAAAATCATGTTTTTTGAAGCCTGAAAAGGGCTGTGCTTTGTTTGTGATCACTATGTTCCTAGGTGCATTCCAAACCAAGAAGCGTGATGGAATGTGGGCACCTGTAACTTTTTTGCGCTAATGATTTCATATCGGCTCCCGTCATTTGCACTTTGGTGCCAGTTTTCCATTGCGACGCTTGAGTTTCTTGAATGTGTTGTGGAAGTTCCTAGGAGTGAGTTTTCCCTCTAGTTCTTGTTGCCACTAGCAATTATTTAAAGCAGGTCCATGTGAAAGATATTGCCTCCAATGGGTTGAAGGGACAAGTGTTTGAGGTTTCGTTGGCTGACTTGCAGCAGGATGAGGCTTACCGCAAAATCAAGCTCTGAGCTGAGGATGTGCAAGGCAAGAATGTGCTCACCAAGTGCACCACATTTAGCTTTACACCACTATGATAAATTAGGGTTCTAAGATTGCTCCGTGATATTTCTTAAAATTGACTCTACAAGAAGGGAGGTAATTAGGTCAAAACTTCGTACAAGCATGTGACAAGAAAAGCTCGGATATATGTTGTGATCAGAATTTCCTGTCCATGGAGGTGTATGGTGGGACTTACTACATTAGTGCTGGATTGACTCAAAGCATGGACCTCACCATTGACAAGCTGCGGTCCCTGGTGCGGAAGTGGCAGAGTTTTATCGAGGTTCACGTTGGCGTGAAGACCATTGACAACTATCAAATTTTCATTTTCTGCATTGTTTTCTTCAAGACGAGGCCGATCCAAATCAAAAAGACCTGCTATGCTCATACTAATCAAATTTGTATGGTGCTTCTTTTGTCACATCTATTGCAAAGTCCTTGATTACTTGGAGACAAGAACTTGCTGTTCCGTTTGTCAGTTGCTTTATTATGTTCCATATGGTAGAGCTAACTGGAAATGCTGTGAAGTGCATTTTTATTAGAAATTAAGGACTATCCTATAAATAATGGTGTGTTGCCCATTGTTTTGCCCCTCACTTTGAACACATGCCAATTCTTGTTTTGGATTGTATTCAAATTTAAATTCTTGTCAAATTTTGTGCTTTTGGAGATAACAACAATTCATAGGTACTTGCAATCTACTATCATTGCATTAATTTCTTCCTCAAATAGGGGTTTGGTTGCACGATTGCATGTCCAAGTTAAAATTGAGGCCTAATTGTTTTTTAACACCTCAAGCATTGTTTGACCCCTTTCTCTTTGTCCAATGTCATACAACTTCATTTCTATTGGTTACATGCATTCAAAATTGGGGTATAAGGAATATCACACAATTCCTTATACATTAATTCATTTGTTTGAGATTTAGTGTAAGTGTTATGTTTTGAAGAAGTATGACATTTAGGGCTTTAAGTTTTTTAGTGTTAATCAAATTAATGGCGCCACTTGCACTGGGTTACGTGAGTTATGATTTTGATAGATACCGACATTAGTTGAGGTTAGCAAAGGTATTTTAGGTGCATTATACTTTAATAACGTGTTTAGAAGTAAATATCATCTTTTGGTGTGATATTTTGTTTTGTGGACAAAATTAAGATTGAATACCTAAAGTCTCTAATTTTGACAGACTGTCTTCGTCTTTACAAATCAGGCGCAAAATGAGAGAAATCATATCCCGAGAAGCCTCAACTTGTGATTTGAAGGAACTGGTTGCCAAGTTCATCCCTGAGGATATTGGAAAGGTGATTGAAAAGGCAACGCAGGGCATCTACCCACTTCAAAACACTTGCATCAGGAAAGTGAAGATTCTGAGGGCTCCCAAGTTCCACCTGCTTTAAGGGTGGAAAGCAGAATCTAACATTATTGAATCCTTGCAGGCAGTGTTTTGCGCTTTGGATCAAGACGTCATCCTACTAGATTCACTCACAATTGGAACGTCGCTTGGGTTGCTAAAGATGGATTCTAGTGAGCAATTTATCTTTATCTGAAGCATGTGCTACTAAATCGGTTTAAGTTCTAGAATATTTTTGTGCAAGATTTAATTTAGAAAGTTAGAAGTTTATCAATCCGTTGTTGTTCAAGGAGTAAAGTTTTCTATTTTGTCTTAATTTAGCTATGTATTTGGTTCCTGACTGGTGAAATGGACAGGTATATTGCAAAATGTTTTTGCAAATGGACAGGTGTATTGCATTGCTATGTGTATTGGTTGATTGTTATTTGGCGACTGGGTATTATGTAGGTTCTTGTTCCATTGGTTTACACCCTCAAGAGAGGAAGTGTGAGCTGAAAACTTTCGTCATCGCCTTCACGCTTATTCTTGGCGTATCATTTGGTATTGTTTCTCTGTATCCTCAGGTGTAATGTTCAAACTCTAATCTTTTGTTAGGATGGTTTATTTAAATTATCTATAAAATGGATTTTGGTTTTCAACTCAATTGAATTCCTGAGGTTGGTGATTCCCTGGGTTGTAGCAACTGTTAATTGACTTTGAGTAGCACAATGGAGCACTATTGATGGTTACAAACTTGAAGAGTACTTGGTAGCTACAAATACACTCACCATCTTTTGTTTTATGACCAATGAATTTTTCCCTAACAGTTAACTGTCCGCATTTCTTGAAGTTTTCAAGTCATAGAATCTGAAACTTTTTAAGTGTTGTTTATCTGAAGAATTAAATTTACTTCAATTTTGTTTGATCTTGTTATAGAGTTGTTGCAAACTTTGACTTTGTAAACTCATATGTTGTTTGAGATTGTCATTATATTTGCCAGGAATTGCCAGTTCTTGCCAAGCAAACTCTTCTGATTAGCGCATCCTCAGGGTAAAGCGTATTTTTGCTTGCTTAAAGACTATCATTTTTAAATTTTGATATGCTAGCAAGAATGTGCCTCAAGAAATCTCACTCGAGTTTAGTTTGAGATTTGAGTTGTAGTTCACGGAGTCAGCAGAAGAACAAGAAAAGATATTTTTTATCAATCCAGTTCGTATTTTGACAAGCAAGTTTTGGTGTTAGATTTGTTAATTTCAAATTTTGTGCAGGGTCCAGGAATAGTGGGCTCAATGTGATGACTATGGGGCATGGCGTCATTTACCTGCCGATGCTTTTGTACTCGCTAGATGGTTGTGCTCCCAGAATAGTTGGGATTTGACAAGGTGATTGCAGGTTCTTGATACACGGTGAATTCCTATTGAAATTATTGCTGGATGATGCTCCTGTTTATTCTTTCATCAGTATAATACCGAGTTACCGACTCTCATCTTTTCCAACGTGGATGTGTACTTATAGGTTGTGTAGTTTCATTTGCATTGGTCTTTGGTATAGATCCATTTTTTTGGTCAGTGTGGTTTATTTTTGTTGTTCATTAAATCTTTTAGTGCTCCTTTTTTTTTGACATTTCTTTCGTGGTCATTTTCCAGAGCTCTTTGCAATGTAGCTCAAGAAGTGAGTATTGACAATCTAAAAGTGCTTTTGGATCTGATTTACTGTGAAATATTTAAAGAACTCGACGCTTTCTGTTGCAATCTTAGGTTGTGGACACAGGGCGACAGTGGCGGGTGGTGGGGTGTCTGACATGATGCTGAGGGAAGGAAGCAAGAATGTGCACTTAAGCTAGCCACCACCAGTAGGGAAGAAATGCTTCTGCTACAACTACGACTTAAGTAGCATTGACGTTTCTGAGTCCTATACGGACGACCAAGCATCCAAGACATTGGCCAAGATGCAAATGTATTGTTTGTATTCAACCTCCAAGTGGCAAGGGACCCAAATACAAAGCTACATGTAGCTGCAATATTGAAAGCCTTTCCTATGGGAAAGCTTTCAATTTTTTGCTTCTTGCAAGGTGCAAGGATCTCTGCTTGATTATTTTGGATTTCAGCTTTAGTTGAAAGTTAGCTACAATTGAGATGAATTAGTGTGATGGTCCTTGTTCTTTAAATTTGGCAATTTTTTCATGGTGCTTTGACTGCAATTATGTTTTCAATTTGATGGTCGACATTGGATGTTTGGCCCTACTGTCGGTGCTACTGAAAGCAGTTTGAGTGGATAAGTTTTTCATAATTGAACCCAAAGAGAATGGAAATATCCTTTGAGCATTCTACTTTGTTGTAGTCTGTTTCCACAGGTTTTAAAGCTCTTGTACAAAGCTATGCATGGGCCCACCCGCAGACCAATCCCCATTTGTGAGCACTGTAAAGTCATTGTTCACAACAACCGTATCGACACTTTACTGTTGAAAATCAACACTTTTTTGTTGAAATTAACAAGAAAATGAGCACCTTTTTATTAAAAGACAACATAAAAATGTCAATTTGGACATCCAAATCAACACTTTTTGGTTATGCAATGTCCAAGTCAACATGTCCTAATTAACAAAAAAAATCAACACTTTTTTGCTAAATTTTTGTTGATTTGGACATGTTTTTTCTAGTAGTGCTGGGACATCTGGATTTGGGTAAGGCCATGGATTTTGAAGGTTTTCCGGATGACCTGGATGTCCAGAACTACATGCAAACACTGGCCAAGACAAGTAGGCTGGATCAGACCCCTTCAGGGGGCCAAAAGATGATGTTGGATACTTCAATAATACCTTTAAGAAGGGATGAGGTCGGATCATCAATTCTTATCTTGACAACAATATCAATTCCAGCACCAAAGGAAGCCTCGACTCTAGAAAAGGCGGGAGTTTCTAATTTGGGAACAAAGATCTTCTTCTTCCCTGTCAATATCGCCCTGGCCCGGCCGAGTGGAACCATGCTCTTCATGACACCAAATTCAATTGTCCGCCATAATGTGGGTGGGCAATTGGGTGTCATTTCAAATCTAGCCCGGACTAATTTGGCCGACTTTGAGCACATGGAGCAGGCTTTGCCAACCAAGGGTAGGTCATCACGGGTGGTGATCTCGGACAACAAAGAAGAATGTGAAATCGGATTGGAGTCGGATGACGATGCAATACCACCACAAAGGCGCTAGATTCAAACCCAGGCATAGGCCAGGAATACACCGGTGAAGTCACTAGCAGTCAAGGTAGGGAGCAGCATAAAGAAACCAAGGAAGAAATAGTTAATGCGTTAGTTTTTGTGTGATTTTTGAATTTGTTCTGCCTTAAATTTTCCGGAGGTGGGACACAGTTCCAGATTTCTAGGAAGCCACCGGTCTGGGATTTTCTGGTTATCTTGGAAGTTAGTGTGATTGGTTACCCTGATTTTTGGGATGTATCCTTTTTGCTTTTTGGCCTTTTTGTTTGGGTTTTTAAAGGGAGGGCAAGTTTGTGCCCTCTCATTCAATCCTAGCCCATTAGAGTGCATTTGTTTATGTTCTTTTGCTTTCTTTAATTTGAAACCACTTGGTGGACTTTTCTGATTTCGGCTATGTGCACGAATTTGTGGAATTGTTCATAAGAGTGTTGAGATGTGAAGAAGACGGGTGAGGAGGGGTCTGGATCTGAGGCAATTGGGTCTGATCATTAGAGTGTGTATGTGAAAGTTTTGGATTTGTGAAGGAAGATTAGTGCACTGTGCTTTTAAACTGCTGGGATATTAATCCGGAAGGAGTGGAGTGGATGCGAGTCCGGAATCCAGAGGGGGCTTTGAGCGAAGATAAGCAACTGCCAGTTGAATATTTCCCATCTTCAGAAGACCTGCCAACTACCGAATCAGTCTAGATTCTAGAACATACGCGTCCCTACCGCTTCCGGGTGCTTTGATCTGTCGTTGTAGTGAAGGTGTTAGGAAATAAATTCTGAGTGAACTGCTTTCCGGAAAGGCCTTCCAAGGAACTGTGAGGATTGCTGCCTCTCTCTTCCCTATTACGAAACCGGAAGTGATTTGTGTGTGTATGTACGTGTGTATTTGAATGTGAGAATTATAAGTGGTGAAGTCCCTACCCCTCTTGAAAGATCAACAGTGGACCCATTGAGAGTAAAATAGGGGTATATAAAACCGGAGTGTGACTAGACGTAACCAAAATTCGGACAAGGACGGATCCGGATCGGAATCTGGAAGATAGTGTTATCCAGAAAAAAAGCAAAGACGTGATTTACGGATTGCTTAGGTGTTTTGGAAGAGATCCGGACATCCTTAGTTTGCGTCAACGTAGTAGAATTTCCTAGGACAAAACTTTGTGTTATCTTACTACATTTTGTGTTAAGAATACTTAGGCCTAAATTGTGCGTATGACAACCCTCATAGAGAGGTATAATTGCATTATGATCAAAGCAGAACCACTAGCCAAAATCTGTGCACAAAAATCAAAAGTAATTAACGGACGCATGCACATTGAAACTAAACTCAAATCAAGTTGATTGGAAGGTTGAGAGTCACAGGGAAAAACCTCAAGAAATATCAGTCGTAGGGCTCTATGACTACTCCGCCTCTAGACCTTCAACATTTGGGTCATCCTGCAACATACGGTCGGCCTCGTTATCATGAATCTCCGGAATTGTAGTTCCATCATCTTCAACCATAGAAGTCTCCACATTCATTTGGTTAATAGCAACTTCGCATTCTTCATGCAAAGACACCTCTTCAATCACAAGAGATGATGTCGGTAGTTGTGCAAAAGCAACCTTTGATGTGGTCTACAATCCAATATGGTTTGCTAATCCGGATTGGACATGCCTCACACTGTTGGCTGACCCGTGAGGCTAGCTGGCAATCTGCAACTGAGGAGATTGCACTGTTGGGTCGTGTGTAAGCATAGGCTACGCTTGAAAGAAGAACTCTTTTACAAAATCCTTCATCATTTTTTTGGTCTCTACAACCATATCCTGACGGGCTCTCTTATTTTCCTCGCGTTGCTCCTGACATAGCCTCTTATTCGCTATATAATTCTCTTGAATCAAACCAACTATCCACTATTGCTCTGGACCCATCTTTTTGGATGCAGCAACCTTTGTCTTTTGAGTTTGTCGCCTTCCAGAGACGAGGGTTTAACCATGCTGCGCTGAGGTATCAAAGGAACCCTACATCTTCTTGAGGGGAAACAAAAATGTCAAGCACTTCCAAATAAAACTTTATGCCCAACCCCGTGGTATATAGTCTATAATCCACCTCAAATGTTTGCCTCTATGTGTTGTGCCTAGACTTGAGGCAGACTTCAAACATTCTCAAGATCATCTTTGTTTTGACGGCCACGCCGTTCTTTACCAAGAAGAGTAATTGAATGGAATCCTTAATTTGAGTGCTTCTTTTAGGAAGGTCGCCAATTTGTTCAAAAGCAGATGGGATGTACTCGGCATAGTGCATAGAATATGTCGTCCCATAAGTATTAAATAGATGTCTTGATATAATTTCAGAAGTCCAATTCAACCTCTTTCTCCCCACAGATCCATAACCAAATTTTTGGATTAGTTAACTCAAGATTGACAACTTTGTTAAGGACTTCCATGAAGGTGAGGTGGCATGGTACTGCTTGCTGCTAGTCTTCTTCTTGTTAATCACACTTGGGACATGCTTGAAGTCCATGATGGCCATTTTCAATGTGGACTTTATAGACTTAGCCCACACATTTTGGGACCAATTTCCTAGTTTGTCATCCTTCATCTTGCATGGCCAAAAGTGAGTCCTAACAATGGGCTTCAAGAACCTTCCTTTGGTCTCCATGAAAATAGTGAAGAACTCCTTTGCTACAAGTAACAACTCTTCAAGGCTTTTGTTCTTGTTTAATGGCATTTTCAAGAGTGAGAAGAAATTCTCCTCAAGGGTAGTAAAAAGTGTGTTTTTTGTTGCCTTTGTGACATTATAGTCCACCTTGCACTCCTTCCACATAGGTTTCTTCATGTTGCTGTCATTGCCAAACAGGCGCATGCTTGGCTTCAAGAAATGAAGCTGCCTTTGAACAACTTGCTTCCGTTTCCATCACTCTAGCCACTCTTTTGCGCAGCCAAGAAGTACAACCTTCATCGACTTCAAGGTAATCTTTGGGTGTCCAAATGTCCTATAAGGTGATTTGGATAGCAAATGCAAGGCCATATTCTTCAAGACCGCCTCCAAACAATTCCCGATCTACTTGACTCTATCCTTCTCCAAATCCCAATCCTTGATGTCTTTGAACCGCATTAACAAATTGGGATCAATAAGCTCTCTTTGGAATTGGCTAGAAATGAGTTGGCTCCACAGGTTGTAAATGTCTTGATTTGCAGTGATTATCTTGATCTCATTGTGGATGTCTTTTCTTTATTCTGATTCAAAGCTCCTTGATTCTTCTTGATGTTGATCATAGCAAACCTTAGCTTAATTGCATCTTTAAAATCCTGCAAGACCAACATTAAGCAAACAGTTTAATCATTGGGATCAAAATCAAAGCAAAAGGACAGAGCCGGCTGTAAATTATTTTTAAGCGTTGTCACTAATTGTGCTTGAAAGTAATTTAAGACAACAATCTCAATGAATGCATGTAGTGAACGTGGGTTTGGTAGAAAGTTTATCAGTATTTGTGAAGAGCCTTCGGTTCTGGACATTCTTTAGCATTTGCTTTCTTTAAGACAGAGTCTTCCCTAGCTCAGTGGGCTCTTTTGGAGGCATCAGCAACCTCATTTTGGTTCAAACACATCTAGAACCAATAATGTTGGTAGCCCAGGTAGGCAAGAAGTTAGCAAAGTGATTTCCTCTAATATAAAATGCAGATATCTTCCAAACTATCATGTTGTCCCCATTCTAGACAACAAAATACTCCCACGTCTAGAACTTCTCCACTTTTGACTTCAGGATTTTGCTCATCTTTAGCATCCGATTCGAAGCTTTGACATAGTGTTGTTTGTTAACCATCCCAAACTTGCCAGTCTACACGTCCTTGAATTTTTCAAGTTTCCTAAACTGGTCTTGTGGCATCGTATACAGCATCATCTTTTTGTCGGGATCTGGCATATTGAGGAGAAAGTTTAGGCACTTTTTCACATACACCTCTTCAAAACTTTGAACATTTAAGTTATAAGGCGGGGTCTCCAATTGATCAATCGGAATCAAGAATTTGTGTTTGATATTGGAGATGTATGAGTCAGTGCAGACGGATCAATATTCTTCATATTGCAAGACTCTTTGTAGTGAATGTCCTTCACATGATCACTAAGATCTTGAGGAATGTTCACAATTTCAGAGGCCATGCTGTCTTTATCTGCACTTGTTTTCTATCCTTCCTTTGCAGCCTTCTTATTCCTTGTTCTTGTTCTTGTTGGAGGAGCATCTGACGGTGTCCCGCGGCCAAATTTCTCAATGTGCTTCATTTAGGTGTGACTTCCTGCGATTTCTAGTGTTGTAAGAACAAGGGAATCCTGACTCCCCTTGTGGCTGCTGTACTCTCTCGCGACTGTTAGTGAAGTCATCCATTTAGCTTTGTCTTCAAGGCTCACTTTCATGTGTTCAAATCCCTTGATGAGTGCATTCAATCTTGATGCAAGAGTTTTCCTAGTAAGCGGCTCCCTGTCCTTCCCCCACATTATAAGGAACCTGCGTTTATTTGGAGAAGTAGAAAAACGTGGTTATATGTTTGATTGGATGTCATGCCTGTCAATGTTGAAGTCTAGGAAAATCTATCAACAATGACAAGACAAAAACAGGGGAAAATAAAAAGAAATGTGCCTTGTTATTTGTTGAACGTCTCCGTAAACAAGGTCTAAAAGGTCCAAAAAACTTGCCATGTGGCATGAATGTGAGCCACATCATCGCCACCTTAGCAGGTAGCACCTTTTATTTTATTTTTAACAATCCCTTGTGTGTAACGTGGCATTCAAAAATATTGATGTGGAAAAAGAAATATGAGGTGGCTGCATCAAAATTTGACGTGGCAATAGGCACTGACGACATTTTTAGAAGATTCCGAGACACTTGCTTGTAGCCAAGAACATTCTATTGGACATGCGAATTCTTCATGAACCTGTTTGTGAACTCTAGATTGCGTGGTTGATTACGTCCTCTGACGCCAGTGCAAATAACAATAGTAGGAGCCATGAACAACAATAGACGTGACTAGTTAGGGATATGACGATTGAATAATCCATGCTCTCGGGAATGTTGTAAGTATCATAGACGCTTATTTTTCACTTTCACATTGTATTGTTAGTAGTGACCAATAGAGCGGGTGTTCTATGTGCACACTTCATAGGTTGATGTCGTGCACATCAGTCGCAACATGCCTTCTTTTAATATTGAACATTTCCCTAAACATATACTATAGTGAGTGATACTTTACTATTGTTTTTTCCCGCATTCACATTGTTTAATACATTGTCATACATGCCATGAGTGTTGACAGATAGGGTTGTCTTTTCCGACATCGCGACGAGCGCAACAACTAGACGTCATACGGCGTCCAATAGACCTCTTGCAACATTCAATAAAGTCAAAATTACCTATGACTTTCCTAAAAGTTATCCCCCTTTGACCTACGCCACTTGGACGCCATGTGGCATCCGCGTGGCACATTTTGAGGCGCATGCAGATACGGCAAGTGCGGGTTTAGGGCGAATGTGGATTCTGCGACCTCGGGTAGGCCACTACGG
Source organism: Neckera pumila (assembly GCA_963969595.1). Taxonomy (NCBI): domain Eukaryota; kingdom Viridiplantae; phylum Streptophyta; class Bryopsida; order Hypnales; family Neckeraceae; genus Neckera; species Neckera pumila. The sequence continues at coordinate 9,413,611 of OZ018418.1, forward strand.
ATATACGGCCACTACGGATATGGAAAACACGGATAGGCGATTGCGGTTTTGGCGACCATGGGTGTGAGACTGGGTGCGCAACCGCATGTCAAGGGACCAAACCTTTGGAGACTGCAAGTGGGCGAGGGTAATCCAAAGTCGCCCATTGCAACCCGCAATCGCCTTCCCGGTACCCAAGGTTGTGTTTCCTAGACTCGAGGTTGCCTTTTGTTACACGAGGTTGCCAAATTTGGACCCGCAGTTGCCTACTCGATGCCCGAGGTCACTTTTATTGTAGCCGAGGTCACGTGTCTAAAACCAAAGTCCTTGGTACACACGAGTTTGCCAGTGACGGACCCGCATGCGCCTAGCTGACCCAAGATTGCCTTACGTACGGTCGCTTCATTCGCACACGTCCTTTTGTAATTCGAGCTTGCACTCTCTATAAGTGCACTCGCCCATGTGGCATTTGTCAATTTTTTTCAACGTTGAGGCTTTTGGTCTTGCATCCTTACGTGGCTGCATGCGTTACCTTCAAGTTGAATATTCACTACTTCTTGAGTTCTTTCACGCTACTTGTTACCGCGAATATTGTTTTTCCAACAAATCCAATGGCTGTTGCAAAAAACAATGATGGATCAATTCTTCTTTTGCACACTTCACACTACACTCTTGGTGTTTTCAGAAAGGCTATTAAAGATAAGGGCCAAAAGCGTAGAGGCACCACACACCAAAAGCAATGGCACGTGCTAAATAGTGCAGATCACCTTGCTTTTAAAGGCTAAAACAAAGAGGAAGGGCCGTGGACAATGCAAATCTGCGAAGATTACATTGAATAGGGCCACATTGGAAAGTTCTTTCCAGCATGGTGCCATCATTACAACCGGCACACCAATAAGGCAAACCTGAAGTACTATGAAAGTCCAGCTTTTGTTCAAAGGTGCATGGAATTGTATCAGGTCCTCTATAAAATCCCTTTTGTAGAGAGGAATGAGGTCTTCTATTCATTGCTAGAGGAGCATACGCTGAAGTGACCTTGAATAAAGAGGTTGATTGGTGTACAATAAAACAAAGTCTGCACATAGCACGTCCAAAAGTTGGTGTCATACCAAAAGAGGTTTTGACATTTCCAGAGGGCGGTTTAGGCCCTATTTGTAGTGGTTATTGAAACACTGAAACTCTTGAAGTTCACACTAAGGATTAAAAAGCGGATGAGGATTCCGATGGCACGCGGGCTCCAAAAATAGTACAATTTAGGGAGCAACCTGTCGAGCCCGCTGAGGTTCAAGTTCCAAATGCCGAGGGTGCTTCAATATCACAGGGATGGAGAATAAAACATCCCCCAAAGGTGCAACGCTCCACCAACCGAATTGGACTTGCATCACCTTCAATGATTGTTTTGCAACCATCATTGGCATCATCGGGTGCAAGCAACGTCTTTGACTTTGGCTTGAACAATAATACGCCTATGAAAGCAATTGTCCATGCTCCCATTCTTCAATCACAAGCAGTTGTCGCTGACAACACTATAGCTCTATGTAAGGCCCTTGATCTCTTGAAGGTCCAAAACACTAGAATTGCTTCACTGCAATTGGATATCCAGAAACTGTAATCTGATTGCAATAAAAAAAATGCACTCATTTCTTAGCAATCCAAAGATTTGCAACGCCTACGAGAGAAGGAGCGTGAGATGTTGACTTTGTCAAACATGGACGATGCCTTTGTCGAGTACAATCCACATCAACTGGACAAGGTTGTAGGGGACCTCACAAGTGACATCCTTCACCATTCACTTCCTAGCAAGCGTATTAAGCGTTCTTCACTTCTTCCAAATGCGCCTCTTGCTACTATCACGGAAGACACTATTGCTACCATGATTGATCTCCAATGGATCCAAGATTGACTTTCATTTTCTGCAATTCCACATATCGTACTATTTGTGAAGAAATTGGGTCTTCAAGAGAAAAACAATATGCTCACCATGCTGTTGGCACAATTGGCGGACACATATTATCATTGGAAGGTTGCATGCATTCTGCCAATGGATAGATCACAACAATTTGCTCAAGAGTTGGATAAAGTTTCAAAGAACTTTGTTGCAAATGTTCCGAAAAGGAAGAACGGACTCACATCTTGGGCATTACTCGAAAACATGTTTCCCAGTGAAATGCCCATGTTGGAGTTGCCAACAAAGACTGTAGTAAATTGGAAAGAAATGGATTGGGACCATGAGAATCAAAAGTCTAGCTACTTGATAGAGGAGCAACAACAACTCTTGTGGCCAAAGACTGCACCTTTTGTCTTAGACCACACCAAATGCCCCATATGTCTAGATCCATTTGGCCCCAAAGGAGGGTAGGCACTTGGATCTTGTACACACATACATGTACCATCCACAATGTCTCATCACGCAATGTTTGACTAGACGATGTTGCGTGATAAGTTCAACACCATTCCATGATCGATTGTATGCTTTATTCAACTTGATGACTTACATACCACCTTCCTGGGAGCACAGCCTTGACACAACAATAGCTTCAAAACCTTGGGGCCAAGACTTGCTTTGGAGTTGGCAATAAGGGCTACATGATCAAGAACCTAGAAATTTGAGCTTCCAATTGAATCGGAAGACAAATCCCGCAGAAATTGCGACAGTTGCATCAAGGCTGATGGGAGCAGGCCCACAACATGAAGGAAAGAGGTCATTCTTCTTCCAATGCCTTGGAGGTTATTTTGATAAATGCTCTGCAACTTTCAAGTGGGGTCTTCATCCGCAAGGTCAACAATGGAATTTAGACAAGAAAAGAGTAGCCAATCAAGATGAAAATGCCTCCATCAAAGACTTGACAACTATGGCTTACCTGGACTCTACGTATGGACCTTACTACCAAAGTCAAGCATTTGACTATCTTTTGGAAGCACACTCTCCGTAGACAATGAAAACCCTCCAAGCTCTAAAGGACTCCAATATCTTAGAATCTATTTTGAACACAATGGACCAGTATCACAAACTCGTGTCAAGCACAAGCTTGGGGTTGGAGAGTCATTTAATTACAATTGTGGCAAAGGAAGCGGTTCAGAAAACAATGAAATTGTTATCAACTAAACATTGTAGGAATCATTCACTTGTAGATCACTTTTTGTAATAACAGAAATCCACAGTGGCTCAATAATATAGGGTCATATAATATCTATGCTTGCCTAGTTGAGCAGTATGTATTGCTTTAGTTTTCCTTTTTCATTCCACTTTTATGACTTTGTATTACAATTTTGTGCTTATGCAAAGCAGTTTTATAATGCTTTGATTTTATATAACAAATACTACCTCTATTGCTTCACATGATTGTGCGTTAATATATTTGTTGAGAAAGAAATCGATGTTCTTATTTTTTTTCCAGAAATTATCAGCTGTAATAAACTAATAATAACAAAAGGAAGGGCCTTTCTATTTCCATCATCCCATATAGTTATAAAAAAATTAACTTCTAAGATGTGAAGCCAAACTAAATAAACAATGCATATTCTTCCCATTTTTGATTTCTTGTAAAGGAAAGAGGAAATGATCCAAAAAATGAAAGAATTTTATTTCAAAAATACATATACTACATTAGTGGAAAATTTAATTTTTTTGTTGTTTTGGTCGCGTTGATCCGGTCAAAATTTGACAGAAATCTGTTGATTTCAACAGATTTCTGTCAAATTTTGACCGGATCAACACAACCAAAACAACAAAAAAATTAAATTTTCTACTAGTATTAGAACATAATAATGGGATAAAATAGGTGTTATTCTTTTTATAAAGCTAAGTCTTCAGAATTCCTTTAAAAATTAATAAATATAGGAACATAATAATGCAATAAAATGAGTGCTACACTTCTTTTGTGGGGATCAAGGAAAGTTTCAATTGTTTTTTCTAAAATTAATGACTCTTGCAATCTGATTAAAAATCCGTGGGAAACTAAATTTTTTTAGCAAATAGATGTCTTTCTTATTAAAATAATTCATGCATGAAGAAAGACAATGAAGAGGTATATGATTCTTTTGAAATAAGTAGAAGAACATAATAATGAAAGAAAATCAATGCGCTTCTGCTTATTCATTCAATAAATAACCCTTCACAAATAAAAAATTCACAAGGATTCTTATTCTTATTAACAAAAAGCAAAAAACAACACTAAATGAAAATGATTGTTTTTTAATTAATTAATCAATCCATATAAAAATCAAGGAACTGAGGAAGTGAAAGAAACTCATTTGAAAAATAAAGGATGTGAAGACCTCTATAGGCAATGTGTACCATGTTTTTTGAACGTTTTGCTAATAAGCCTTAGAATCCTCCTTGTTCAGAAGTTCAGACAACTTTTTAATTGGCAGTGTGCCATATTTGCAAACACAATACAAGGTACGGACGAGATTCATTTTGACGTGCGAATTCTTGGTGTACCTAATGGAAAGAATCAAATATAAGAGTCAGTACCATGGATTAGAGTACAAAACCAAAAATGAAATAGCAAGACCAAGGATCAAGGTTGACAAGACGCTACGTCCTAAGCAAAATTACGTCCATTTTTGGGACGTTGGGACGTTTGGACGTCCAGACGTTGCGTCCGCTGTCAGATAATTTTATTAAGGGGACTGCATACTATAGCGGACGGTGGTATATAGTCACCCCGTCCGCCTCAACTGCTCCATTTGATGGTCCATCCGCCTTGACCGACGCCCCGACTGATGCCCCATTTGACCCGACCAATGGTCCGATCGCCCTATCCGTCGTCCGCCCGCCAGGCCGTCCACCTTATCTAATGCCCCGTCCGCCATCCGTCCGTTGATGTATATCTAATAATGTACTATTAGAAAGGTATTGTCAAGAGCTTTCCAATGGTATATTATGTGTCCATTTTGGCCAAAAACTTTGACGGTGGGACCCTTCCAAAGATTGGGGTCCGCCAAGCCGTCCGCCAATTTGTAGTCCGCCCAGCTGTCCGACTGTTTGCCCATCCGTCCGCTACTATGTGCTTTATAATATACCATTAGAAAGTTGTTGTCAAGAGCTTTCCAATGGTATATTATGCGTCCAATTTGGCCAAAAACTCCGACAGTGGGACCCTTCCAAAGATTGGGGCCCGCCAGTATGTAGTCCGCCCAGCCGTCCGACTATCCGTCCGCCTGTTTGACCGTTCGTCCACTATTATGTGCTTTGCAGTATACTATTAGAAAGGTATTGTTAAGAGCTTTCCCATGATGTATCACGCATCTGATTTGGCCAAAAACTTCGACAGTGGGACCCTTCCAAAGATTGGGCTCCTTCAGCCGTCTACCAGCTGTCTGCCCCGTCCACTCAAAATTGTTGTTTCTATTGCAAAGAGAAAAGAGCTTTAAAAGTTGTTCTTTCTTGCATATTCAACCGTAAGATCTTATACTTAACTAGTATATGAACATGTAGAAGAAATTTCAGAAACTTTCACAATGTAGATTGCAAGATATATGCATTTAAAGTGAAAAATACAAGTTTTTTTACACCTTGCTTGACTAGATTTTTCGGCTTTGAATCTTTTTAGTTCAAATTTTTTGCACTATAAACTTTGCTTTTCTATTTTTTTATGTTAAGCAATTCAGTCAAGAATCTCTTAAAAAAATTTAGGATAAAAAGCACTTAATTTTCACTCATTAAAAAATTGTTGAATAGAAGTGGCTTCAAGATTGATGAAATAACTAAATTGTTAATAGCTTTTTGATGGAATTGAATCACAATAATCCCAACGGTGAGATTGTTCTAGCAAAAAAATTTAACCTTGTCTAACAAATTTTTTGAAAAATTCTTAAATTGCATTGAAAAACAAATTCTACAAGTCGTTTTTTCAAAAAGATGCTTAAACTGCCCAAAAAAATAAGATCGTCCATAACTTTCTCATTACTAGTCCAAATTGAATGAAACAAAGCTTCACATGTAGACAAAAAATAATCTTTGAGAAAAAATTTGAAAAAACCTTAGTTTGACTTTCTGTGATTTTTTGGTGCTGCCTGCTGAACTCCAATTTTGCTTATTGTGCCATAATTTTTTCTCTCAGGTATCAATTAAATTAAAAAATATATATTCACAAAGCTCTCGCAAAAATAATTAACCTCAAAAAATCCCCAAAAAATATTATTAAAAATTGAGATAGTAGGAACCTACTCGGACCCGAGTTGTCCTCCAAGGGGACAAATGGTCCTTTAGGGATTAATGTATGCAAGAAAGGGTCATTGAATTTATTTTTCAACAAATTAAAACGTACACAAAATAATGAAACTAGGTTGCCTTGTTAATTAGGTTGCCTTATTTGAGATAATTTACCGCATTGATCAATGCTTGTTCCACATGGAGGTGCATGCCACTCTCTGAACTAAATCTTGAACTGGTGCAAAAAGCTATGCCATACACATGGCTTTAAATTGAATGCATCATTGCACAAAAGCTGTGAATATTTTTATAGTGTGGATTGTCAAGAAAATTGGTATGGGACAACCTAATTTCACTATTTTGTGTACAATCTAAATCCTATACCCTAAACTCTATACCCTAAATCCTATATCCTAAATCCAAAATTTTGAATCTTACAATAGTGACCAAAAACATTGGTGCAATGTGCGGAATATGTTTGACCTTCAATCCTTTTTAAATGTCATTATCTAAATATACTACATGTAAACCTCACAAATATATTCATTTATGTTTTCAATGTGTTCCTTGTTTTCTTTATCAATTATTATATGCCAATGTACAAGGTGGATCATGCAACTATAACTTCAAGTATTCCTTTAAGTTTTATTATAAAATACATTGATAGTTTGAAACACCAAAGTATACATAGACAAGCAATTGTATAAACTTATTATTCTATTAGAAGATGCTACTAAAATGCTTTAAGCACTTCCATGAAATTTAATGCACATAGTTTAATGTAGCTCAAGAATAAATATTGCATTCACACAACAAAAAAATAATTAATGTTATTTTCTTATATCCTTTATATACACACACACACACACACACACACACACATATATATATATATATATATATATTTGCATCCTAATTTACAAACCATCAACAATGTATCCCATACCAAAAATATTGGTGCTTTGGTAGTCAAGAAGGTGATTGATTTCAAATATGATGACCCCTCATATACAACAATTATACTCCTCATTTATATACTTCTACATCATAAATGATATCATTAATTCATATTGTTGTAATATGCAAATGCGAAAGTGTGAAACGTGCAATCTTGATTTGAAAAGGATTTGAACTTAGGCCTTAGGGTGCATGCCAAATTCAAGGGATTAGTATTATTATATTACAACTATACAAGCAAGTTTATAATTTTCTTAGATGGTGCTCTATTGGAGAAATGAATAATCACCCAAAACCACGTGAGCTCGTTAATCTTTTCAAGACCAAATATGTATATTATGTAATATTCATTGATTTTTCAAAACGATTGCGTTTTAGAGATTCAAAAGGAAATATGGATTTCATTGGAGTAAATCAATAGATTTTCATTGAAAAAAAAAAATGCTTCCATGCTTGTGATCTAAATATGATGGCATTGAATATCATTTAAATAAACAATCAACACTTGTATTTTAAAATATGTTGTTATAGTGAATCTTATGAATCTATTCAACGTTCTGGATAGAACATTAGATTTGTAATAAGGACTCTTAGAAATGTTGGATGATTTTTGGTCCTAAACTAGTTTACAACTTCTTTGATTGTGAATCATTCTAAGAATCAAGGGTGGGTATGCCGGCCATATATTACCCACCACAATAAAAGACTCAATCTACCTTAGGTAATGAATATGCATTGTAGATTTTTTCAAAATTTTATGGCACATGTTTTAATATGTATTAATGTCATCACACCTAATTTTACACAATATCACTTTGTAGTATAGGTACCTTAAAACTAACGATTATACTTTAATGATTACAAGTAGATATAATCTCAAAAAAAAGTTTTATTAACTTTACAAAAAAATTTCAATACTACTATAAATATCAATTAATATGACCAAAGGCATTAGCATAAAGAGAATTATAAATGTATGCCACAAATTTATAAATTAAGAAATGTGGTAACAATAAGAAATTGTGTATATACAAATCGTTTTATAGAAAATTACATAATCAATCTACAATCTTGGAGATTACAATATGGTTAGACTTTTAGTAATATTTACTAATCAAGCATATTAAGACTTTAATATTACAATTGCAAGGAAGCGACTTGTGTTTTTTGAATAATGACCAATTCAATCTTTTTAGGTGAAGATAAGAACTCCAAGAGTGTTGAAGATTACAAGAATTAAAATAATGGCTAGCACCCAATCTTTGGAGTGGTCCCCTTGTTGAAGTTTTTGTCCAAATTGGATGCATGATATACCACTGGAAAGCTCTCAATAATACCTTTCTAATGGTATATTATGAAGCATACAATAGCAGACGGACGGCTAGGCAGACAGGTAGATAGGCGGACGGCTTAGTGGACCCCAATCTTTGGAAGGGTCCCACCATCGGAGTTATTGGCCAAACCGGACGCATAATATACCATTGGAAAGCTCTTGACAACACCTTTCTAATAGTATATTATAAAGCACATAATAGTGGACGAACAAGCAGACAAGCGGACGGCTGGGCGGACTACATACTGGCGGACGGATTGGCGGACCCCAATCTTTGGAAGGATCCCACCGTTGGAGTTTTTGGCCAAATTGGATGCATAATATACCTTTGGAAAGCTCTTGACAATAACTTTCTAATGGTATATTATAAGATATACATTAGCGAACGGATGGCGGACGGTCTGGCGGACAAACAAGACGGTCGAATTGTCAGTCAGGTCAGATGGGGTGGCGGTCGGGCATCAATCGAGGCGGACGGGGCGTCGGTTGGGGGCGGAAAACCGGGACTAATGAGCCGAGTGGCCGCTAGTGATGTGCAAAATTTATTGTTTACTTGGTAAATATAAAACTCAGATGTTACAAGATGTCCGAGGGATAGCAGACGCTGGACGTTGGACGTCCGGACTCAACCATGGACGCCCGAACATCCGGACAGCCCTGCTAAGGATTGTAACTCACAAATTAATATCATGCATAACCTGCATGGCCACATCTAGTCTTCCTTTAGTATTAAGTACAATCAAATCAACTCGGATATGCCACTTTGGATGAGTGCTATGAAGTCGATCAGTATGTCTTATTCTAGATGCAAGAAATCAAACTGGTGAGATGGAGGCTAGACTTGTAAATTTGGGCTTCTCAAAGATAAGTACATATACAGAGGACAAAAATAAAAAGTTACAAGCTTTGTAAAACATCAAGTGCCTAACTAGTCCGGCTGGCATCCAAAAACATGTTGGAATCCTATTGCTATCTACAAATACACGTTTCAAAAATGGACTTCCAAACCCCACAATATAGACAAAGTATCATATTTACAATTAAAGAACTAGATGACCCCTGAAACTCAGAAAAACTAAGATATTCTTGTCCAAATGTCATTGGAGAATCAAGAAGGATGTAAACTTCTTCATTTGAGCCCAATGACGTACAGCAAGACACTTGAGATAGAAAGTCCCAATCCCCCTCAAGGTCCCTCAAAAGAGCATCAAGATTTACCAAGCGCCTCTCAGGAAGTAGCAGACTCACTCTTTCCAGCACAAGGTTGTCAGGGGGATGCACGTTCACAACTGCTAGAGGAACCTACAAGACCTCAGAATATCTCCATTAAACTCATCCACAATAGCACATAATTGAATTTGGAACACAACTCAGCTGCTAGAATTTTGTAGAATATAGTCAACCTAGGTGGAGAAGGGGTTCATGTCCGTCCTAGTGGTTGGAAGAAAAAAATGGAGAAGGGATCTAACCCCCCTCCCCGATCGATTTCTATCAATCTGATTACACAAAGAAAAATGGAATGACCCCAACTCCTTGGCTCATGAAGGGGGCCCTTGATAGCGAGGGGGTCCTTGAGGCACCTTGTTGTTGGGAAAACAAAATGAGGAAGGCATCTGGCCCCTTCCTCGATTGATTTTTGTCAATCTGGTTACACAAAGAGAAATGGGATGATTTGGACTCCCTGACTTGTGAAGAAGGCCCTTGGTAGCGAGGGGGTCCCTGAAGAGCCTTGCTATTGGAAAAACAAAATGAAGAAGGGATCTACCCCCCTTCTCCAATTGATTTTGTCAACCTGGTTACACAAAGAAAAATGGAATCATTCCAACTCTGTGTCTCGTGAAGGGGGCCCTTAGTAGCGAGGGGGTCCCCAAAGTGCCTTGCTGTTGGAAAATAAAAAAGAGAATAGGCCCTCCTTGGCAACTAAAATGCAAAAGATCCAAACCCCACAAGAGTTTGAAATCATTACCTCCGCAGGCTGTGCAGCAAGGCTTGCTTGGGGTCACAAGCCTCCTTCTTTTGGCTAAGATCTTGTCCACTCTGTGTCTCCATAGACTCAAACATGTATTCAATCGGTTGAAGCGTGCCTGAAGAACTCTACAACGATTAAAAAGCAAATGAAAATCCCGAGAAGGAGGAGCTGAGAGGGAGGAAAAACGCATTGGCGTCCGGTTGTAGAGGAGAAGAAGGGAGGCAAAGTACGGCTTTGACCAAGAAGAAGGGAGTCGGAGGTTCTTTGTGAAAAGGAAACGAGAGGCGTAGGTGGTCTAGGGTTTCCGCCGAGTTTGCTGGGCCGCCCACGATATCCGCTTTTTAGCGGGACCCCATAACCGATGGGGTCCAAAGTGACAAGGCCCAAATTCAAAATTTCCACACATTATCTTTTTGGTTGGTCATTTTGAAAATCCACTCAAGAGCATAACAGATATCAAACTGGGCACAAATCAAATGAATTCTCAAATTGTTTTATGGTGTTTATTTACGATGAAAATACAATGGCCGTATCTGACTATGACTTCCTCGAATTCTTCTTTGGATTCAAGATTCAGAAATTCTAATGCAAAGTTCCTTCTCGGATTTGTAGTACTACAATTCTTTTGAGCCTTTTAGATTCATGAGTGTCTGGGTTCCACAAGTGATATACCATTGCTTGCTTCTCTTTGTCATTTCATTTTGGTTTGCTTGAGCTCCTTGGAACTACTGAAGCGCAATGTACTCCTTCGCTTCTTCTTCAGCTCTACCCCAGATTTTTGCATCTATCCTATATGCTAGCTTAGTTGGAAGTCCCACACTCATTGAAACATGATACGACCAATAGAATCAAGAAAAAGTGAAACCTCGCTGAAGGAATGAATTCATAGAGGCACGTTGTGACATTGAGGTGAGTACTTTATTGGATTGTTTTCAATTTGAAATGTGATAGCGAACTAATGGAGGTGAATTTTATAGGCTCGGCATTGTCAGTACTTCTAGATTCAGAATTTATGGTTGCGTTATCTAGCATGATTCTGAGATTTGTTTGTTTCAGTATTTACAAAGAGTGTACTTAATATATTTGATTTTTGTAGATATTGTGTAATGAAGTCCTTTACTGAAAATTTGATTAGGTGAGCAATTGAGAGACCGTCATTCCGGATGTGACAAGATTTTTCAAATTGTAGATGAACATGTAGTTCCTAAAGAATTCCACTTTGATAACACACCCATCATCTGGACTATATAAATACAATGTTCTGCTAGAAAAATTCTCTTTCACGACTAACATGCTCCATGGCGTCCATCAGAGCTATCGACCATGAGGTGCCTTTGATTCTCCTTTTAAAAGTTAATGGTTTAGCCAAGGTCTTGAGTGACCTCATTTACGTTTGTTATGGTTTCAAGGAGTCCTCAATCTATGTTGAGGAAGAGATATTATCAGAGTCAGTGTCATTGCTTCATTCTCATGCCTAGGATTGGCAATGTGCATGGTTGTTTGTGGAGTTTATTGGCGAGTCGTTATAGAGTGTTTGGATTAAGCAATGATGTGATGGCTGCCTCAACGAAAGTATTGACGCCTTTGTCTGATGCATCAACTGCACAAATACCTTTATTACGAGTCGTTGAAGTAGAATCCGAAGGTCCTTCTAAAAGTGATGACGGCGGTGGTTGCGGTTCGATCTTTCCTACTGGAAAGCAGTTCTTAAGTCCAATTGTTGAATTATCCAGTGATTTGTAGGAAGAGATTAGGAATGTTGGACACCATTTGTCTCCATTGAACCTCACGGACAGTTTGGCAAGAGATCCCACAACCTAGTCTGCTGGCAGACGTGACAGTAGTGCTGGGAGCTCTATCCTCTCTAGACTGCCTCTTTATCTAGTAGAGCATCAATTCTCTAGTGTCATGACTTGTCTTATATAATTACGGACTATTTGACGGTGTAGGAACAAGCTTGCTACCATTGATTTTGATTCTACAACTTATAGTAAGGTTCAGTATCTACCAACTAGTTTTGACAACAACATTGTTTTAGAGCTTCTGCCATGCCGGTCTTTAGTTTCCTCTAGTTCCTCTAAGAACATGATCGGCATGGACAAATGCTACAATGGTCATGCGTGGTGTTGTACTATGACCTCAAACATTCACAATGATTATAGTCTGAAATTCAAAAAGTCCAATTGCGTTGGTCACTTGGCATGCATGAATGATGCATGTGATTACTTGAAGCATTGCACCAAGAGAAATGAAACAGAGTGGTTGGGTAATACAAGTACTCCTTTCAATGTTGGATTGCTTGCTCTAAAGGATTCAACATTAGTTTGCAAGGTCTGTAAGCAACCACCTAATTGTGTCAATTTCTGCGACAGAAGAATTTACTATGTTGTAGGGCAGCTGATATGTCGAGAGCTTGCATTCATTTAGGCTCGCATAATCACCCTGTGTCTGATGGCCTTTGTCGAGATTCCGTAGACACCATATCATGATTCATTGCAAAAGAAGTAGAGAAGACACCTATTGCTAAAGCCTCTGCAATTGCTCTGGCTGCTAGCAAGGAATTTTTGGATACATTCCCAGTTCATGTGCGTGACAAACCAAAGGAAATGCTGAGGGGGAAGGCACTGAATGACGTTATGGACAAGTTCTAGGTTCTTAGTTTGCCCAATGTTAGAAATTTTATTGCATCCTTCCGTAGCATTGGAGTTGGACATGTCTCAATAGAGTTATGGAAAAGAATGGCTTATCCAATCCAAATTTCAAAGGCTTCATGACAGACAACACTCAAGCAAATTGGAATGTTGTTCAAATTGTTTATGGCTCCGGCGATCCTTTTGCAAAGATGGTGGACCGTGAACGCACCTGCTTCTTTCACTGGGCTACTTCAATGAAACAACACACAGAGAAATTCATTATGCGTGAGTTTCAGACCCAACATATTAAGCTTTGCAAAGACTACAAGGACGCAAAGAATTTGGATGAAGTAGAGAGCAGATACCTTTAAATTAAGGCATAGTGGTACTCTTTAAGGGCAGCAATAGAAGAATCATTGAGGGAGCTCAAGTGTGATTAGCATTCTGGCACTTTTGCTATCGTCAATGGGGTGGCTTCATAGAAATTGTAAGACCTTCATTCCTCCTTCTTTGCCATTCTACACAATGATACTTGGAGTTTCACAATGATACTTAAATTGAACCTCTTTCTTCTTTTGTTGCTTGTCCAAGATCTTTCAATGGATGAGATTGCGGATATTCCATCTTCCAATCTTTCCAAAACAATTCACAACAAGTGGTTGCAAGCATCAGAGAAAAGCGGAACGGACTTATACGTTGCAACATGTGATGATTGGGTACAAGCATTCATACAAATGACTAATTATTGTGTGTACCTCAATGGCGGCCCATCTGGATTTGGACCATCGAAACATGATTTGAAATTGAAGAGAGCAGTAGCATCCATGGATGGAAAGAGAATTACCGACGCCTTGTGCAGCATGCCCGGTGCTGAGGAAGTATGCACATGTATACCACATTTAGAAGGAGAAGAAATATTTGGGTCAACAAAACAAAAACTGGACTTATCTATTGGGTCCAAAGGTGATTCTCATTGCTCGGATAAGGTCAATTTTTCTCACATTAGAGTCCAATTGAGGTCTACCAAAGTTGCAGCTGCCAATTTGGAGGGATTTATCCCATTGTTTCTTCTTGCAAAGCACGTTTTGGAAATGGATTGTGACCCTTTCGAGTGGTATATAGCTTGCATCTCTATAAAGTCCAAGAGGAAGTGCCATGCCATTCAGTCTTAGACAAAGGTCAAGTGCAAGATGATCATAGCTGAGGGATTGAAAGCCATTGCTGCTCCAACGTATAAGGGTCAAAGACTCGAGTGTAAGGGTTCAAGAATGGAGACGGATGAATTCTGGTTTTGTCCAAACAATATCCAACGTTGTGTGATGGGCCCAAGGAGATCTCACATTCTTAGTCAACCAAGGATCCTTGATGTCTGGCCAGTGATGATTGGTATAGCCCTCTCTTTTGACGAGATTATTCTCTTTGAAGACGCTGGCTTCTACTTGCAAGAATGACTGCCCTTGTCTCCGCAACGCCTCTTTACATCCTCAAAACTCTTTGAAGTTGTAGAATGGACTAATGCAAGACCTCCTCACGCTGACAAGCCTCCATCCATTTGCAATAGAAAGAACATTTGCAGAAATGAAAATGTGCCAACTGATGGTCACCAGAACTAGTGGAAAAGTATTCAAAATATTACAGGGAATATTCTTGGAGTGAACATTCTGCCATATCCGGAAATTGGAGTTGTCATCATCCTACAATTTGGCGTTGAACCTCATCACATAGTGTATCAAGTCACCATCTCCAATTTGTCGGCTTGCACTTGCTTGTATTTCAATGGTATATTGTCTTCATCCATTGGAAAGCAAGGAAAATATGTCAATTGCAAACACTTGTATTACATTTTTCATTACTTGTGCAAGGTGGACGAGAAGAAGGACAAGTTCAGTCTTGCACCAAGCTTCAATATGGATGAAGTGATGAAACTTCTAGAAATGGCATTGATGTTGAAAAATATTGCCTAAAATGCCAGTATACACATCAAATAAATTGTTAGTGCCTAAATCCAGTATTGCAGTCGTATGTGGCAAAGGAGAAGTTTAGTCTTTCAATATTAGGGACTGTGAATTCCAAGTCTACTTCTTTGAAGTACTGTACGTGTATTCAAATTCCTAGGTGACCACTTTCCTACAAGTAAAGTCAATGTATTCCAAGCACTATATCCAATGCAAAATATTTGAACGAACTTATCTGTGTTGGGCTCTATAGTTTTGCGCTTTTACAAATTTTGAGCTTCATAGGTTTGTAGGAGAGATGGTCAGCTTCCCTCCCATATTCCTAGTGCTGGACTCTAAACCCTTGTGGGGCTCTTGTTGCTCAAAGTACCACTTGAGGTGCCGGTGTTGCATTTTTTTTGTTGAAAATGAAAGTGCATTGGTTTTGGATCGGGGGAAGGTATACCTTCAATCCTCCCTTTCTTTTTCATTCCGATTGGTGGGATCCAATAGTCGCTCTCTCATTGTGGAGAGCTCCTATTTTGGGTGCCTGTTTCCCAATTTCTTCTTGGGAATAGTTGGGAATGTTGATTTCCAATGAAGGGAATGGAAGGAGATCATTGTCAATGTTCATCATTTTCAATTGAAATGTGTAGGTTTTGAAATTCAAAACGTGGATGACCTATTTCACTTTAAGGTCCACAATCATAGGTCCACGGTTATAGGTCAACATCAATTCCTCTACAATAACAGATCCACGGTCTAGGTCCATATTAAATATGTTCGAGGATACATCACACTTTTTTTTAAACAAAATCTATTGAGGTTTTTTAACCACCACCCCTGAACTATCCAACTTATTTTAAAAAAAGCAGAGGGTTCGCAAAAATTGTGCTCCCCGCTTTCAAGCTTGCACTCTTAGGCTCACAAACTAGTGTCATTGAGTGAAAATGGTCCCAATAGAAAAAGTCAAGTGTTTTTATGATTTTCACCATTGAAAATTTAAACTTGCAATTGCTGATTTAGAGTTATTTGTGATTTCTATTTATAAAAAATTTGCATTCCAACAGTTGCAAGGTGGATTGTATAATGAGTTTGATAGCTTTTCATGTGAAATTAATTTTTTTGAAAATGTATTTTAGTGTACTAACATGATTTGTAGTTGCTCATGTCACCTCCAATCCCGAGAAACTTCTATATGCAAGTTTCTCAAGCATTGTGGAGAGAAGCAGCATACTAAAAAAAAAGCCCATACATTTCTCTTGTTATAATTTCACAACTCCTATGCAATTTCACACTCAAAATTAGTGTGCATACTAATTAGCATGCTCTTTATACATCTATACGGTTAGATTTTTGAGAAAAATCAACTTGTTTTATTAAAAATAGCTACAAGTCCATACTCTATTTTCATCAAAAGAATGCACTTGGGAAGGCTTAGGCACTTATATGCCAAGAATGCCTAAGACTTTTTTTAAGCTCGAAATTGTACAAGATGCTTCACATTTTCACAAGTTGTGTGAATTTTTTAAAATTTTTAACCATACAAATTCAAACTACACATATTAGAGAGCACGTTAAAGAAAAACCCATAGCAATATTATTGTGGAGTGAATGATTATAATGTTCCATCATAAAATTGTTCAAATTGCAAAATTCTTTTCAACTCTCTCTATCCTGGGTTTTCACACATCAAATCTAAAAACATGTCCCTCAAAAAAGAATGAACTTATGTGGCTAACATGCATAAGCCTAATCAATTTATGGCTTCTCAAAATCTACTTTATGATGGCTGTAAATGAGTTGCTACTGTAATTTCTTCTTGAAGATCTACTATATTTCAAGCTCATTTCCTATAGCACTCAACACTATTGAAAGTGAAGATTGCCATGGACACCCTGGCAGACAAATCAGAGTAGAAAAAACATCATCAATCATTCTCAATATCTAATTCTTGATGCTAAAACCTGACTTCAAAAATAATTCTCCAAAATATGAACTACTAAAATAAGTCATCAATAATGGATTCTTATTGAAATATTCTATAGAAAATTGTTTCTTATTCATCTAAAATAGTCTTTAAATCATCCATAATGGGTCCTTATTGAATCCAATTTAGTAGTGGTTACAACTACATTTAGGTCCTTTTAATACATAGAAGATTCACATAATTACTTTTGTTTTGCATTATTTAAAATAGCCACAATTAGAAAACAATGCACTTCAATTTTTTTTCATATTTCAACTCATATTCAAGAATTCAAATGAAGATTCTTCAAAATAACGAGTGGTTAGGCCCAAGCTGGCTCTTATTAGCGTGCTTTCATCCATGAGTACAAATTCATCAAATGCATATTCAGTTTTGACATAATTAAATACAGAAGGGAGGGCAATGGCATTAGAACTCCCCCTTCCTTTTATGCCACTATAATATGTTCTAGGAAGTGGAATTAAAAATGAGGTTTGAGGTTCTCGTGGAAGGTAATGCATGGGAACCCTTAGTTGTTTCACAAAAATATAATCTTATTGGTCAAGTTCCAATTACCATATTCTTGTCAAAATTAAATAGAGGAGGGAAGGCATTGGCATTAAAACTCTTCCTCCCATTTAGGCGACTTGCCAACTTCCCACAAAAATGATGCCACCATGATATGCTTTAGGAAGTGGAATTAAAAATGACATGCAAGGTTCTCATGGAATATAATGTATGGGATCTCTTTGTTTTTTTACAAAAAAAATTAACCTCCACTAATCTTATTGGTCCAATTCCAAATATGTATGGATGCATGCTTGTATGTCTCACGATTGTTACTAGTTGATTCCATAATCAACCATCTAAAGAGTGCCTCTATAACAATTATAAGTGGTTGAGACATCATAAGTGTTTTCCTATTTTGTTTAAAATTATGTCCACTTAGAGTTCAAATATATTATGCAAAGAAAAAAAAAAAACTAAAAAAAAAAACAAATCCATAAGAAAATGACTTCCAAAGAGTGTACCAAATTTTCACTCTATAATAGTCCATAACCATATGAAATACAATGATGTTGGCACCAAAGATTTCATTTTTAGATAAAGAATGTTTTCTAACATTAGTTGCTATAAACCATTTCTATATATTAATGTTTCAAAAAAAGGCCATATGTATAAAAATTAATTGTTGTAACAATCCATACATTTTCTTTAAGAATCTATAAATAAATATTGATGGAAATTGGTTGCCAAAAAAATACAAAGATGTCTTCTTAATCAAATTCATTTGTTTTATACCCAAAATATCATAAATGACTACAATACTTTGTGTGATATTATTACACAAAATCACTTTGGAAGACATATTCTTCCCTAAAATCAACAAAGTGACACGGTTATTGAAACACCAAACCATACATCCACAATTACCCCTGTCATGTCAAAATTAAATAGAAGAGGGAGGACATTGGCATTAGAACTCCCTTTTCCATTTAAGCAACTTCCTACAAAAATGATGCCACCATAATATGCTTTAGGAAGTGGAATTAAAAATGAGGTTTGAGATTTTTGTGGAAAGTAATCTACAAGACCCCTTCCTTGTTTTAAAAAATAAATAACCTCCATTAATCTTGTAAGGCCTTATTTGTTAAATTGAGACAATATGGTCATTTTGAGACTTTGAAAATTGGATGCGAAGGTCCATTGACTCAATAGGTGTTAAACCCAAAGATAACTATAGCCCGAGTTACAAGAACAATAGCAACTCTTGAAGGGTGGCTTGTTGACTTGAAATGAACAAGTGGAATCCTATCAAAAGATTTCAAAACAAGAAATGTTCTTCCAAATAATGAGCCACAAAGTACATTTAAGATGGAAAAGAGATCACATTTACATTCAATAAGCTCAATTAAATCAAGAGTTTGAATACAAAAAGAGTATAACTATACCTTTGCTTAGAATATCATCTGAAGCAAATAAATTATATACCGCTAAGTTATTACTTTGACTCATTGTACTAGAATGAAAGAGGCTTACTACACAAAAAGTACTCTATTTCTGTAAATCTTTTTTTCTATACTCTATTGTATATGCTATTAATAGTAAGAAAGCTCAAAGTTGAGGACTTTGAGATCTTGTCTTCCTTGTCTACACACCGCTAGTTCTTGCACAGTTGCACTTTACTGCCTCCAATGCTTTCTGTTTCTCACAAGCTCTCATGATTTCTTTGCTTTGGGAAGGATATTGCGTATAGTGGCAATTAGGTACACCATCGAAGTTCACACTCTGATCCTTCTGCTTGGGCTTACTTGTGCTTTGCAGAATTTTGGAGGAAAAAAGAGACTCTCAAGGAGGTAAACTCGGCAACAATATACTGACATTATTTATGTACAGACGACCAGATCCAGTTGATGTTGAGCTTAAAGATCGCCATTGGTCTTGAATATACCTTTGAGTATGAATGCCATCAATGGAGGATAGTCGCCTAACTCCAGTAGACAGCAAAGGACGTTGCTGAGAATTGTCGGGTCAAGGTAAGCAAGCTGCATCCTATGATGCTGTTTTGTTTTTGCGGGATTTAGCAAGGCGTGGCATAGGGGATTCGGCAATATCATCCTCGGGACGAAGATGTATTTGCAGCTTTGTTGATCAAGAGGTTCAATTTCTAGTTTGTCGCGGTCTCCATCTAGGGAGCTAGCGAGATCAACCCTCTTCCAGTCAAAGATGCTCGTTTAAGCGGGGACAGGGAGCACATGGGTGTCCTGCAAGGTCCTTGACTCAAGGGACTATCCACGACGCCGTCCTCAACGTCACCCTTGGAATAGTCTATGGTTACGGATGTCGCATCCGCTGCAGAGCACAACAAGTATGGCTTTTAAACCGGCGCGGGACCGCAGCTCCCTCTTTCAAATTTGCTATAGCTTAAGAGTGACTTCTGCAAACCAGACTCCAAGCTTCGCATTAGTCTGCGGTTGGAGGACGGAATTTCCCAACAATCATCTTGAACCTGTATAAATTACACATTAATGCAAAGCAGAATACCAACCAAAGAAGAACACATCCAATGAAATTGGAAGTCTGAAATAAAAGACATTATCAAAATGTGAACTCCAAACTCAGTATATTATTTATACTATTTACAAATGAATATACACACAAAAGTATGAAATACAAAATGTTTTTACGGATCCATCGAGCTTTGCTTAATAGTCTAGTTCCTAGTACAACAATTTTGCTCTATGATTACGTTATCTGACGGAAGTTTGTAGCATAATTCTATGTTCTTGGCGGAAGTTCTTATTGCATCGACTATTTGTTGGTAACGATAGTCACCCGAGACAAGCGGCTTCTGACCAATCCAATTGGCCTCCACATATTCCCTCAAAATTTTCCCGGTCAGATGTCCAAGACAAGATGCTGGAGCCACAACAAGAGGTCCTCTATGAGGAAGTTGTAGCTCCACCTCTTATAGTCCCATGTGTTGAGGACAATGATATTCCCCCTCTCATTACATACACACTTTTGTAGAGTGTCATCAATGAGAAGGATGTTGTCTGTATCAAAAGATGTGTCCTCACTACTATTGAGGAATAGCATCTCCGAGAGGACCTTTATGAAGACCATGTTTGCACCAAAGTGATAATATTTGCCTCGAGTGGTCTCTATCTTTCAGCACTCATTTTGGCTCAAGACATTGAAAGGGAGCCTGCAACGACTGAAAATGTGTGTAGCTATGCATTCTGCATTAGATTTAGCCATTGAGGTCCAAACCAGAACTCTATCCGCAATCTTCGAGACCTCTCGGAGGAATTTTGCAACATTATTTTCGGCAAATACCAACTTGGGTCCAATGATTGTGGGGGTTCTATGGCAAAGAACACTGTCTTTGACTTTATAGCGCTTGAATTGTTTTTCATCTCTATTTTTTGTTCTAGCCACCTGATAGAGCACTCCATTTAGGTCAAAGATAATGTTCAGCCACTTCCTCCTCGATTGTGGCACTATCGGCACTACATTTCTTGACATGACCTTAATTCCGCCCTTCGACTCTACCTGATCAGATCATAACAACAAAGAAAATTGGAGTTACATGTTGAAACGCAGAAGTGGGAGAGCTCAAAAGTAGAGAAACGGAATGAACGCTACACATCGATTGCGGTATCCTATTCAGAAGGGCTTTCACAGGCAGCGGATGGTGTATGCTCTTTTTTTTTTGAACTGAGCAAGAAAACAACGACTATTTGATACAATTAGACCATGGTCCACTTTTGGTAGTGAATATTGTATATATTATTAACAAAATTTACATAACATGTTTGCAAAATTTGGTTTTCTGCTATAACGCAGCAGAGCTGTACACTTAGCACTATGCTACACTACACTACACACAATTGCAGATGGTTTTGCCGTCAATGCCAAGCAATCAAGGAGTGGTGACACCATCTTGTCAAGCAGAATGAATACAAATAAGGCACCAAACCTAACGGTAGTTTCTGTTGTTGCCATCACTATAAGAAAATACTATTTTTGGAGACATTAGTGCAGAGTGTAAATGCTTGCCGGAACAATACCAGATCTGAGAGAATTTTAGCACTAAAATGAAGAATTAGTATTGATGTTTGTTTAGTCGTGTTGACGTCACATTCTAATTTCTAAACGTCCTGATGTTGCAGAGGTTGCACTTGCATTGGAGAGCATTCGGCATTACATAGCCACGTTCTTTGCAGCGTTGCAAGAATTTCCAGACGGCCACGTGTAATTGACTTCTCGGAAGCACTAGCTTTTATTTTTTTTTTTAAATCGGGCAGGTTCTGCAGCATGTTAGGCACCGCTGGATTGGGCTGGACAAGGGCTGGTCGCCAAGTTATCTCGCAGGGGAACTCAGAACGTGATGGTGTAAACACACGGGAATTGGAAAGGCGATATAAAATTAAGTTTGGTCACTTTTTTGTTGAAATCTGGAATGAAAAAGAAGGAAGACTGATGTGAAAGAAAACTTTTCCAAAAATAATTGGGACAGAGTTTCCCTATCTTTTCCATTTTCTCAATTAATGAAATTTGCTCACCAGAAATTGTTTGCCTTTGACAAAAAATCAAAAGGATTTTGTGAACCATGAAATTCTAGAAGAGAGCCGTCTGCGATTGTGATTTTTATGTTATTACTTTGCAGTAAATGGTTTGCTTAATTTATTTAAAAATGAAAAAAAAAAGGCTTCAACTTCTAATATTCCCGCTTCTTTTGATGTACTAATTCACAATGATGGGTAAAAATATGCATGCTTTTATCTCATGCACTATACACTGTACATTCATGTCAACTACTTGTAGATGTAAGGATCATAAGAAGTTAGAACTTCAGAAAACCCTTAAAAAAAACTTCCCTTAGTTCAGTACTCTGCTAAATAGCTATGGTACCCTTTCTTTGTCCACATTGTTTTAACCCTTGAATGTCAGAGACAATGTTTACACCAAAACCCTCCAGAACTACCATTTCTAGTACAAGTACCAAGTTTTTGAATAAAAACATTTTTGGACACATGTCACCATCAAGGTCACCATAGGATGCTGTAGTAAACTTGTTTAAGAATATGTTGAAAAAATTTCAGAATTTTCCACGAACCTTGTAGATTGCAAGATATTATCATTTGAATTGACAAAAAGTTTTTTTTTTGCCTTGCAAAAAATTGGGCAGTTGCCCTTCACAAGGCCACGTTTCAATTAAAAAACGTCTGAAATGGTGGGTACTCCTTGTATTCATTCTTCAAAGCAAGTTCTATGAGGGATTCAAATTTGCGGGTACAATTGGAATCCAGCAATAGCATACCTACCTGCAAACTAGAATTACTCATAATTCTCATCTCATAAAACAAAATGGAATGATTCCAGCTTTTCCACTTCTAAATATTTCCTTAGAACCACTCTCAATTTTTCATTTTTCAATAAAGCAACTTTTAAAGAAGGTTTTTGAGCTGCCCAGGCTGCCTGCTGAGTAACAAAAAATACATATTATGCAATAACTTTTGAAGCATGTAGTCAAAAGTTATGAAAATTATTGGACTTGAAAGCTACTCCATGGGCACATATTGTGTGAAATTTTCAAAGAATAAAATTTAAAACTCCGTTTGTAGTGAGCTGCCTAAGATTGCTATGTTGCCAAAAATGGTGTTTGGTCTTGTAGAGGTTAAATTAAAATAACAAAAATGGATTTGTTTAGCGTCCTCTTCATTCCATACAAATTGGAAAAAACATTATCTTTGGATGCTCATTGTTTCCTTTGACATACCATCATTCATATAACAATTTTTCCTTTACAGAATTTAATTGTACAGAATGTTGTCTGCAAAATTCTTGTCTCCAATTGTGTTCTTCCTTCTCTTTTTTTTGAATATTTTGCCAATGTAATTCACATTTTCTTGGGCAAACATGTGGACCTTTTTTGAACATACTTCACTTAAAATGAGCACTAGCATTATTGATTATTGACATGTTCAATGAGTATAGAAAACTTCCACATTGCAACTGCTAAGCTGCTTATTGGGCACAAGAAAGGATGTCTTTGAATTTGTAATCTTCTATGTTGTAGGTAAAGGTGGTTGAAATTTCGAAATTCAGAGCACACGTTAGAAAGTGCATATACTACAACATCGTACAGTACAATTTCTCATCAACAATTTAGCCCAAAATATTTTTTACTTTTTAAAAACATGGATATATATGGACGTCCTTGATAAGACTCTTGTAAGGGAAGTACGCCTAATATTGCACAGTCTGTACCTTTAACTGCAGATTGCATCTTATTGCTTGAAATTTCCTCTCACCATTCAGATGACTGTATGATCGCTTGTTGGTGCACCAATGTTCAGCACTTCAAGAAATAGTAGTTCATTCATACAATGTTTCAAAAATGCATTTTTAGATAATCTGGAATCCTGTTCTCAAAATGAGTGGAATCCCACTCAATTTTTTCAATACCACTATGAATACCATGCTCAATTGTTGAACTCTGCAATTTCAGGTGCAGTATCCATAAAAGAACTTTTCTCTTCTTTTCATAACTAATCTGTCCTACCCTTAAATCCAATCAAAAGTTCACATGATCTTTTCTCGTTAACTGTGTAGCAGCAGATTGCCTTTTTCTTCATTTATATATTTGCTTATAGCAATTTTCAGAATTATTTTTTTCAAGCACAACTGTTTTCATAGCTTTTCAATGCATGATCAACAAATTCTTGCATGATGTTGAATTATCAATGATTAGCGGCAAGCTCAAATACTTACTCAAAATTCAATTTAAAAGAACATACATAACTTAAATTTATTAACAAAGTTTACATGAAAATTGAAAACTTCGTATCAACCCATTCTCGTTCGTGACCTAAATTGTAGGTAATGAGACAATGTCCTTTGTAAAATGAAATTTCAAGTGGTTTTCTGAAGTAGTTTTGAAAGACTGAAGGAGATAACAAAATATTGGTTCGACATTGTTTCTTACAAGATAAAAGCCATTGGGATTGGAATTCAAAAATTGCATGAATGAACTATTAGCAAGTCCTTGTGAATCACTTTTGACTTCTTTGGACTTACTATTTTTCTTGTATACATTGAACAATTCCGAACTTTATGAATATTTTGAAGTTTGTAGCCTACTACCCTTGAATAATTCATCCAAATTGTATCCAGCATTTTAGACATTTTGTCATACACTTTTTAATACACCATTGCTAGGTTCTTTGAAGGACCACTGCCACAATATTTCTGTTTTTGAATACTATTATTTTTCAATGTACAGTGTGGAAACTTTTCTAATCCTTCCCACTTCTTACTAACCTCCGAAGGCCTGAAGTTCCCTCTGGGGGACACTTGGCATTCCGTGTAGACTCGTGTTATCAGAAATGTTGGCCTGGTATTTGACAATTTTTTGAGAAGATAGGGCATCATTTCAGCTTTGTATCATTTTTTTTTCAATCGATGCCAGGGAGCAAAAAATTTTCCCTCCAAAGTCTAAAAAGCAACTTCCCCAACAGAAAAAAAAAAAGGAATACATTTCATTCAGTTCTTATTAATTTAAATTTTCCATTCGAAGCCATTCATCTCAAAGATGTTGTTGTTGTCTACATTTGAAACTTTGATTCATTCTATTTGGGCTTCAAATGGAAAAGTTATAGACAATCATATTTTCCTAACAACCTCACTTACTTCTCTGAAAACAACTTATATACTTAATTTTAAAATGAAATATCCAAATTACTTCATCTAATTTATTTTTTTTGATTAAGCTTGCTTGCAAAACAATTTCACTATTTGATTAATGGTGTTATTAAATGACAGAAGAGTTATGAACAATTCAGTGTTTCATTCATTTTTGGTCCTACTTCTACTAAATAATTTCTTTTATTTCCACTTTTCCCTTCTAAATTATCCCTTCTTCTAGATTTTATCCTTTTGAATGATTTTTGGGTAGGTTCAAGTTTTACAATTCTGAAATTTTTTTCCCTGACTCTCAACTAAAATGTTCAATCTCAATGAATTTAACCCATACAACTGTAGTGCAAAAAAAACATACACATGGCTGTCGAAGTCATCTGAAATTGGCAAATTGCAGGCCATAGTTCAAAAAAAATTATTTTCCCAAATTTATATTATAACTTCCAAACCGTAGGGTGAAACTATATGAAATTTGTAGCAAATCATCTAAGAGAAGTGAGGTACAAGATCCTATGGTTAGATTCCAAAAAAAATTAAAAAAAATTAAAATAGTATAATCCTTACATATTTATGTAAGACTAAATGGGCATACAGCAAATTAAATTGTTGCTTATAAATCATGGGGAAGATAAAAACCTTTGCGACCATCAATTTTCTTGAGTTTTGGGTTGGGAGTCTTTTAAAGTACAAGTCATGGCATATTCTAATTTTTTCTGTTTAGGTACTAGCAGACTAAGGAAATTGGGCCACAAATTCAAGGCGCTCATAAATTATAAATGTTTAGGTGTATTCCAACTTCTATATTTTTTTGAACATTGACATCCATCTAATTCCATAAGTTTTGAGGTGGAAGGTCAAGTCACAGTTTATTCCATTTTTTTTTGTTTACGTAGCAAATCAAGAATATGGAGCCACAAATATTAGGCGCTTGTAAATCATAAATGTTTAGGTGTATTCCAACTTCTACATATTTTTTCAACGTTGACATCCATCCAATTCCATGAGTTTGGGGGTGGAAGGTTCATAAAATACAGATCATGGCTTATTCCATTTGTTTTTGTTTACATAGTAAACCAAGAGTATTGGGCCACAAATTCAAGGCGCTTGTAAATCATAAATGTTTAGGTGTATTCCAACTTCTACATATTTTTTTGAACGTTGACATCCATCCAATTCTATGAGTTTGGGATAGTTTTTTTTTGGATGTTCTTATCCATCTAGTTCCATGAGTTTGAGGGTGGGAGGTCTATAAAGTAGAGGTCATGGCTTATTAATTTTTTTTTCTTTACATAGAAAAGCAAGAATATTGGGTCATAAATTCAAGGCGCTCATAATTTAGCATTGATTTCTTGACTACAATTTTTTAGCTTAAATTGTGACGTTCCAAACACCAATTGTTGGCTACAAAGATATTTTGGGCCGCTCAGTACGAGTGGAATTTTTTCTACTTTTAATTTTTTACACAATATGTATTACAAGAATAGTTTTAAAGCCTATCACAACTAATCTTTTTGGTTATAATTTTAGGCTAAAAAGTTGTTGCATGACATGTAATTTTTTGACGAGGTCGGACAGTACGGGCAGTTATGGGAGAATTACCTTTTTAAAGAAAATAAATTTGAATTTGGTTTTCTAGATTTATATAAACTTTGAAAAGCTATGAATCACTCTATTTTAATTGATGAAAGGACAAGTAGTAGGAGTTTTAGTTTAGAGTAGTTTGCGGGTAGATTTGAATCTGTACTCTAAAATGAACTTTGTAGCCCTTAATTACACTATATATCCAGTGTTTTTGGAACAATACAAAAACATTGGGTGTAGACCAGCCCTTTTTTGGGGGGCAAAATGGAGCCAGAAAGCACTATTGCAAGCAAAAATGTTTTTTTCCCTAAAGAAGTTATCTTTTTTCTCCAGAAAAGTTCCAATCCAATTTAAAATATAGATGAACTTGTCAACTTCTGATGAAAAAGTGTATGAATTTGATTAATAAGTTTTTAATGGTACAAAAGATGGATGTACAAAGAAATAAAATTCTTCACCAAATTTGAAGTGATGGCCATCGTAGCACTTCTTTGAAAACCAAAAAAAGAACTAGCTTACCATTTTCCCCCTATATGTTGTATGATGTGGATTCAGGATTTAGTGTTTAGAATAGGGTTTAGGATTTAGGGTTTAGAAGTTACGATTTCTATCCCATTGTTTATTAAAATTTAGGATGCCATTCCTTTTTAATAGTAATCTTAAATGAACGCTTTAAATATTTTCCTAAAGCAACAGGAGAAAGTACTAGCCCATAATATCAGTGGAGAACCTATCTTTAACTACTTTCTGCGTTGGATGCCTTTTTCTGGCGTGGCAGCTGCAAAGTCTTCCCCGATTTTGGGAATTATTTTACATTCAGGCTCCCTCCAAATACAA
The DNA here is from genome assembly GCA_963969595.1 of Neckera pumila. Classification (NCBI taxonomy): domain Eukaryota; kingdom Viridiplantae; phylum Streptophyta; class Bryopsida; order Hypnales; family Neckeraceae; genus Neckera; species Neckera pumila. Next base: position 9,441,171 of record OZ018418.1, read on the forward strand.
GAGTTCAAAATTGGTATTTGAATTTGGTTGGCGCCATTCCATTCCCGCCCACAAGTTCCCACGAGTGAGCCGGCTGGATGTTGTCACCCTCAATCCCAAAACTCTCCTCATTATTTCTTGTCTTATGTATGAGCTCCAAGGCACCTCGGCCTCTCTCTGGTTACTGAACAATTCATTGAGTGGTACGGAAGCACAGCAAGGACTGAGAGAACTTTGGATAGAGAATTTTCTTTGCCAACAAATGCTTGCAAGAGGCTCTTTGTCACACATTACTTGCGGTATATCTTATTCTTTTTTGTCAGGGGTGTAGCGGTTTTCGTTTCCTACTTTAAATGGTGACAGGATTTTGTCTCATATGTATGCAACAGAGACAAATGAGTGAGGTCAATGATCTGGTCTAGTGCAAAGAGAGTGTCATACATATTATTATAGAGTTGTTGGAGTATTGGTAGCATACATGGCGATGGAATGATAATCCATGCATATCGTTTGTATTTTGTGCAACTATTAGTAGAGTTATTGTGTTGGAAGGTGCAGCCTCTGTTTTCAGTAGTGATAATATCAGAAATGTTGCCGTAAAACTCGGGATAACATCACCAACATACCATTGTTCCAACATACAGGAGTTGTGCATCTTCGGAAAGTCCGGAACCAATCAACTCAAATTGAGCTGATGAACTCCAAGAAGTAGATTGATGTGGTCTACGTACTCAGCTCGACTTGAGCTCTATGATCGTATTGATATACTCAGCTACATACTCAGCTCAACTCGAGCTTAATATTTGTATAAATATGCTCAGCTGGTGTGATGTACATACTCAGCTTGATTCGAGGTTGAATATAATGAATTTAATGTCAACCAAATAATGGTTCTTCTATAACTAGGATTAAGCTCGAATCGAGCTTAATCTTGAGGATGCATTCACAAAAGTATAAGGATACAAGGAATTTTGTTGTACAATAATAAATGTTACTAATCACCTCATTTGTGACTGTTCTTATACTCTGAGAGGATTTCAGTTCGAGTCGAGCTAATTAGTACATAATGTAATATGTATATGTAGTATTGATGGCGTAGGTTGTAGTCAATGCTTCAAATCAATCCAATTTGTTTCAATTTATGAATACACATATCCATATTATTGTATAATTGGAGAGTTTCATGATTGTGTAGGGAAGTGATGTTAAGCTCAAATCGATCTCAATTAGATTGATTTGTTTTGAAGAGTTATTTTGAAGATACTCTGCTCCATGTATTTTGATCATCAAAATCTATAAGGTAAATTTGCTTGGATTTGTATGATTTCCTATAGTAGAATCATGTATGAACATTCATATATCTTTGAGCTTGATTCGAGCTGAACGTTAGAGAACTGAAAACCTCGGCCTACATTCACAGTATGTTTGTCTACTAATTTGTAAATTGAAGTTATGAGTTCCTCTGATTCTGAGGTTGACGGTATGGAGTTTTCAGACGACAAAAACTCAGAAGTAGAAGGTATGAGTGAGGACATTCCGGAATGCGAAGGAATTCCTCTTGGTCTATGGAATACAAGGTCTGTGATTTTGTATAATGATGAGGGTACTAGTCGATTTAGGTACTTGCCACAGCGTCAATTCAGATCTGGTTTTTGGTGCAAATGGCCCTTAGGTGATACTCACGTAGCTGTGCACATTACCAAGACGTTTTTAGAAGTGGACATCCCCGAGGAGAGGATTTACTATCTGATGGCTTGGTCCATTGACAAAGTCCACTGCTCCAAAGCAAGTCTGCGTGACCATGAAATCCGAGATAATTACAATTCACAAAGGGCTTGTCTTCTAAATCCTCTGCCTTTAGCATCTATTTGGCCTTATATAAGTCTCTTTCAAAATCCATCACGCTTGACATCCCTCAAATCTAAGAAGTTACTCACTCAAGAGTCCATCAATGTCGTGTCCAGCAAAATTTGTTGCAACAAAAACTGTGTTCATCCATTTCCAAGGGAGAAAGTTTGTGCATTCTGTGAACGTATGTACCAAAGCTCTTCATTTAAGTTTGCGTCCCATGTGAAGACTGATGTGCATAGATCAGTTCATTTTGATGCACGTGGGAGGAAGATGGTGACCATTTAACGCATTAGTGTGTGCATGCAAGCATGGATGCATATTTCTGGTGTTGTGGAGGCCACATTCTACCGCTACCTTAAATACTGGAAGGACGATCAAGAAGCGCGTCCTCACGGTAATACGGGATTGATGAAGCCAAGGAAGCATACTCAACAAGCTGTGGCAACGCTGAAGTGCATCCTAGACAAGGAGGCGCGTCACATGCCACATCATACCCAAACTCTGAAGTCAGGGGACAAAGCCGTATCCATGTGTCTCTCTCCTACCTTTCAATGGAAGGGGAAGATGAAAGAAATCAACAAAGTTAATGTGGCCTTTGGTTTGGCTAAAGTTTCAACTTTGAACTTGAGCAATATTAGGTCCCCAAAGTTTTTAGAATATGAGGTCAAGAAACCTAGGGATAACTTTGCTCAATGTTTGGTCTATGACAAATTACAAGAGCTCCGGAAGGGTTGCTTTGCTGGATCTCAAAACGCTCTCAAATGGGCAAGGAGGCTTGACAGACACTTGGCTATTGCTCAAGCGCACAGGGAGCTATATTATGCAAATCGTTACTAGTCGTATAGTTTTTCACATGAGTGTCTGACAATCATGCATGACAAGATGAACCATTCCAAAACTGCATGTCCGGTCTTCTCTCACAAGACTAAAGAACTCAATGGGCTTATGAAATTGCCTGTTTCTATGATTGGCATGATTGCACATGGTCATGCTGATGTTTGCTATGCCCATTATGGCTTGGATATGCTTTCCCACGATTTGAACTATACCATTGGCTCTATGGCAAAGTTGTTGCGAGATTTGGAATTGCCACCAAAGTCTTTTTCTCGGCAAATGTTTGTAGCGGCAGGGTTGTCCAAATTGTCAAAGGCACTGTTGAAGGGCGCGGAGATCTATGAAGCCTCACTAACTCCACCACCAAAGAATTTGGTTCCAGCTATGCCTTTGCCGCCCATTTTGAATGTGCAAATAGACAATGCCACTGGGGACAACAAGAATAGATATGTTTATTGCTACTGGTCTTCACTGGTTGCAACAAGAATTTCCTTGAAGTGTATGTGAACTTCATGATTGTGGGTCATACTTATGACGACATTGATGCATTCTTTGGAAGATGGAGCATGTTGTTGAAGAAGGAGAATTTCCTTCCTATTACTGCGGTTATGAAATCGTTCATGGATGTGGAATCCATTCCCACTATCCCTCACCTTATATAAGAGGTGCTTGAATTTAAGGCTTTCATTGAAGGGTCATTTTTGGACGGCAGCAATATCATGGTTGGGCACACAAAGCCCTAGCAAGTGAAGTTCTACCTTGATTCAATTGGTTGTCCTGTTATGAAGTACAAATTAAAGTGTGTCACAGTACAGGGCAAGTAAATTCCCAGTTATACTTCCAAAAACCACTCTAAAGCATAACAAAGTGACTCTAAACATTGAACTTGCAAGATTTTGTGAAGTATCTAACCTTATTTAGTATCTAAGCTCAGTCAATATCCATATTTCCTTTTCCGGTCCTAACACAATAACCGGAAACACAACAACATCAAAAACTACAATTAGACCCTTCTCTCCTTTCTTGGTCCGTCCAACTATCCAATTCGGTCTGATCAACTCATATTTGCTCATAACCTCATCTGGTTTAGTTTTACCTCTATTTCACCATCGGAGGGTTCGCCGCTTGCTTTTGAGGGTGACATGCCCGCCACTCCTTCCGTGACTTATAGTGGCTGAAGACCCACTTTTCTATCCTTCAATCTCCTACACTAATCTGGATCCGGTTTGATCCCTCATAGCAATCCAAAGAACTCTCCAGATCATAGGCCACACAAAGCCCCCCCGTACGATCCTCTCATACTACAACAACCTTGGCGCCAAGTTCCATCTATACAAAGTCAAGTGGTTACAAGTGTATCCGTCCATTCCAACATGAACTAAAGCTCTTCCGTTTACCAACTAGGGCAACAAGATCTCTCAGGAGATCACACACTCAACCGGATTTCCCACCCAGGAGTTCTAGCGCGACTAAAGAATCCCTCCCTATTTGCCTAGCCTAACAACAGCTTTCTCGCCCGGAAACCTAAATCTTAGAAGTGCGGAGGAACTGAAATCCACTCCCAACTCTTTTACTACCCACTTACTTGCACATAAGATCAAAATAAGAATACCAAAGGGAGAAATCACCCCCAAACCAACGTGTGCCTTCCTAGCTCCTTACCATATAGCCCTACCACACATGGGAGAGACACACAACAAGAAGCCAATAGAAGGTGCAAGCAAAATTTAGGCAAAAAGACTCCCAGCTCCCAAGCAGGGACTGGCTTTATATACAACTGATTTACTAAGGCAAAAAAACTTCCAAAAATTTGCATGAACTTCCAGGTTCAATTCTAATCGGCCAGACCAAATCAACATCCGATCCGGTCCAAATTATCTTACACAAAATTCATTCCTACCTACTCTGCAACTCCCTCACCCAGTGTAGGACGTTTGGGTTCCGCGGGTAATTGGTTGAAGACGTCCACCAAATTCCTGCGCCGCTCCTTCCGTGACTTATAGTGGCTGAAGACCCACTTCTCTATTCTCCCATTTCCTACGCTAATCCGGATCCGGATTGATCCTTCACAGCAATCCAGAGAACCCTTCGGATCACCGGTCACACAAAGACCCCCCCTACAATCCTCTCATACTACAACGACCTCGGCGCCACGTTCCGTCTGTACAAAGCCAGGCGGCTGCAAGTAAATCCGTCCATTCCAACATCAACTAAAGTTCTTCCGTTTACCTACTAAGGCAGCGAGATCTCTCAGGAGATTGAACATTCAACCGAATTTCCCACCGAGGAGTTCTAGCGCGACTAAGGAATCCCTCCCTATCCGCCTAGCCTAACAATGGTTGTCTCGCCCGGAATCCTAAACCTTAGAGCTGCTGAGGAACTGAAATCCACTCCCAACTCTTTCACAACCCGCTCACTTGCACATAAGATCAAAACAAGAACGCCAAAGGGAGAAATCATGCCCGCACCAGCATGCGCCTTCCTAACTCCTTACCACACAACCCTGCCACACACGGGAGAGACACGCAACAAGAGGCTAAGAGAAGACGTACACAAAATTTGAGCAAAAAGACTCCCAGCTCCCAAGCAGGGGATGACTTATATACAACTTGAGTACAAAGCAAAAAGGCCCCTGGAAATCCGCGCTGGACATCTGAGTCTGATCCTAACCGGCCAGACCGAATCAACATCCGATCCAGTCCTAACTATCTTACAAAACTTTACATTCCTAACTACCTATCTATTCTCCAACTCCCCCATCCAGTGTAGGACTCTTGGGTTCCTCGGGTAGTTGGTTGAAGACGTCCGCAAGGTTTCAGCTCCGCTCCCCGGCAGTTGGATCCGGAAGATTTGACCCTGGTCAAGAATCCAGAAGAATTGATTGTCCAGGCCCAGGTCTCCGGTTACTCTTCCTCGACTCGGGTGTCTGATCCTTGGGCTCCCTCGGATTCGACCCTTCGGTTGCGAAAGAATCCGGTAGCGATAGGTCCGATAGGTGGATCTCCCGGGAGTACATGGACCCGTTCAGCTTTCGACTGCTGATGTCCATCCGGTTGGCTGCCTCTCTCGCTGCCACCAAGGATGCTTCCACCTGATTGGTGAAGTCGGTGAGGATCTGAACTATCCGGGAACCGGATACCTTCTTCTCCTCAAGCACCCCTTTGTCAAATAATGTCGCCTTGATTGCGATGGATCCGGACTCTCCGAGAGTGTCTTTCACCGACTTGGCCACCTTCCGGGTTGCTTCCGCCATCTCCCGGACTGCAGCCTTGTCTTCCCTAAGGGCTACCATGTCAGCCCATAGGGTGTCGACTTCCTCCTGAAGCCGACGGATCTCTGCCTCCTGCCTCCGGTGCTCATCTGGATTGGACAAATAGTGACCCACCTTACCCGATAAATCACTATCCACCGGTGCATCCACCAGACCTCCGATAGCGACAAGAGCTCTCCTCTTGACCTCCCAGTCTGCTTGTATCCCGCACAGGATTACCGTCAACTAGTTGAACGGGTCGGTCGGGTCCTTGGGATCCGACATCTCTACATCTGGTCCTTACTCTGGAGTGGACTGGGTGGTAGGAGGGGTTCCTCGCTTGCAAGGAGGCGTTGTCTTCATCCGCTTCCTCGGCCGGGATGGCTCCTCCTCTTCTTCCTCTTTCGTTTCGGGCTCGGATCCGGTTTGCTCTTCCTGTTCGTCATCTGAACCCGACTCCCCGTACTTCAGGATGGACTCCTGAAGGCTCCACGTCTTCTCCTCCGTCTCTGTGAGGAGCTGGTTCCGGTGGTAGAGGTGGAAGAGATAGGGACTCAAGGGAGTGGCCCTACTCTTTCTGATCCTCGTCACCAGTTGGGACACCAGATCGGAAAAGATCTGAGCCCAGTTCACTTTCCGTTCCCCGCTCAGGGAACCGAAAATGGTGTTGCCGATGGTCATTGTCACCCTTGTTGGCTTCTCCGGGTGGATGATTGGAACCAGGAACTGCAGGAGGTTGCGGTGCCGGTCGCTCTTACAGTCCGCGACCGCGTACCCGTCCTTGTTACTCGGCTCCCCATGAAATTTGCCGTGGATGAACTCGTCTTTCTTTCCAGCCATGCCGAAACCTCCAATCCGGAAGTTGTAAACTTCCCTCCACCGCTCTTCTTTCCATTTGGTCGGGCGAGCCCGGAGCATGTTGTCAAACTCGTTTGACGCCTTACACCTAATCTCTCTCACCATCCGCTCTTCCCTAAACCCCCAGGGTTTATCCATCAACACAAGGCACCCCATGACGTTGAGATCCTCCATGAGCTCAGACCTGGCCGGTTCCTCCGTGGGAATGACCGGAACTACCTTCCGGAGCTTGACGTCGGAGGAGGAACTGGGCACGCCCGGTCTGGCCTTACGCAACTGAGGTATGGCCACTGGACCCTTACTGATCGCTACCTCACTCTCTCCTAGCCGCACGTCCCGTTCCTCACTTCCTCTCGTCCGGTCTCAACCGGAAAACACCACAAAACCTGCAACCCACATGCTTTCTACCTTTCCTACACTCTCGGACATGCTCGGCCGGAAGCGCATACACATACAACGGTTCTGGCGCAGACGGAGGCGTAAAAGCGCTCAAGGTCAGCTCCAGAGCTCAAGGGAAGTAAAGGAGTGAAAATGAGGACGACCAGCTCTTATATAGTCCCAGGACCCCTAGCAGGTTATCATGACTTTTTCCGTTCCGGTCCATATCAATCAGGTCCAACCCTAATCCGATCTGAGGTGAGATCCGGATGTGATTCTGTTCCTGAATACTAACATTCTGACCGGATCAGATCCAGCTTTCTCCTTACTCGATTAGTGTTGTCACTCTCCAGTTTCCTCCTACCCTTCGAACCAGATACGGATTCTAATTACCCGTTTCCGTTCCAAAATTTAGATAAGCAAAGGAAAACCAAAAATTCTGGTTGCGACAGGCGCATAGTATGCCACTGCTGACGACGGAACAATACTCTTCCTGTTATGCAGAAAGACTTGAAAAATTTCAGCAGTAATATCGAAAATCTCCTCTGTGGACTTGTTCTTTGGCTTCAACTGCTTGATATCAGCAAAATATTTCTCTCTTGGGCGTTCAAGAAGGACAGCCATTGTCGCGGAAGTTATGTTGAATTTCTTCTTCAGGTCTTTCTACTTCAAAGGAACCAGATACCAACCCCATTTAGAAGACCAAGTGAGGGATCCAAACTCTGCAACTCTCTCTTCACATTTTGCTTCCTCTTTTGCCTTTCTACCTACTCCTTTGCACTATAGCAGCTTTCCAAAACCTGCGTTGTTTGCTTAATTGTGACCTTTGAATATGGCTGCCCTCTCTTGTCAATAGATCTATTTAGAATATGGTTTGCGAGTGTGACAAGAGCATTGCTTGTCAAATTACTGAAGAACTTGAAGAACTCTTTGTTAAGCATCCCGTTTTTGGTCTGCTAGGATGTTTGTTTGTTGAACTTCTTCAGCATGTCGGCATCAAGAAGCTCGCCGTGTGTAGTGTTGGAGATAACTTCACTTTAGAGGTTGAAGACTTCGTCCGTTGTAGTGATGATCTTGATTTTGTTGGTTATGACCAAATTGCCTTTCCCATCTTTGCCTTTTGACTTTTAATGTGATTTTGCTAGATCGATCATTGAAAATCGCATTTGCATGGCCTTTGTGAATTCCTACATCCAATCTGCAACACATGAAGAAGTCAATTATTAAGCTCAAATCGACCTAATCCTAGGATATGGAGATAACATAATGTCAACAATGCAATTGCCATCATTCATACTGAAGTCAATTTAGCTCAAATCAAGCTGAATCTCTTCCTGCCTATTTCTTTCAGTTGTCGTAGGCTTCACATATTCGTCTAGAGTTCGATATAGTCCCCATTGGTGCGTCGTCCTTTGGGTTTCTTGGACATCCCATTTCCTCCCACACTTTTCTAGAGCCAAGAATATTTGTTGCTCATGATGGTAGGATGGCCTGGAAATGGTTTACTCTGTTAAAATAAGCTGAAATGGAGCGGAAGACCTCCTGGTTTTCAGTCCAGACAATGTAATAGTCCCATGTCTTGAATACCTTAATAATATCCGCATTGACTGCATAATTTGGATCCTTCATTTGTTCGCTTGCCCACATACTATGTTGACCATTTATAATCCAAAACTAGCCATCTCTGATGTCATTCTAGGAATTCTTCGAGGGCTCCTTCGGCTGCGTCATTGGCATGACACAAAGCGTTTGCCTAGCGCTTTTATCCAGCATTTCCACCAAATAGTACATCACATTGTCAACAATGCCGTCTTTTTTGCTTTGGATGTTCAAGGTTGCCGGTGCTTGGATGAGCTTTCCAATGGGCAGCTCTTTTTTCTCCATCGAATAAAGGAACACAACTTGGCAGGATCTCTAGAAGTTCTTATAAACCTTATTTGATTCCTCATAGTTTGGATTCTTGTTTACTTTTAGGGACTCGGGAATTTCAGTCATGTCCATGCTAATGTCATCTATAACTGAATGATCCCCAGACTTTTCCAATGGCTAAGCGCCAGAAGAAGATGCAAGATTATTTTTTTCTACAACTGCAGGCGTTGCCTCCGTTGATTTCCTATTCCCCGTCTCCCGCCTAGAGGTACTTCCTGGGGACTGATGGACCGTTGACACTTGACTCCCTCCTTGGCTACCTAGCTTTAGAGAGACCGTCCAGGCGGACAAGCTGTTTCTTTCTATTTCAATTTCAACTTCAGAACGGCAAAATCCTAGAAGAGGAGCCTAATCTTCTAGCATAGTCTTAGGCCAATCAATGGGTCTCCATTTGCCTTCTAGAAGAGTTTTTCGTTCACTTGCTCATCCAACTCTTTGATCTTGTTCTGGAATGACATTGGCTCTAGGGACTTTAGAAAGTTGGTGACTCAGAATGGAATTTTCTATGAGTTGAAGTGGATTGTGAAGTTATACTACTCCGCAGCAAGCACTCTTGGTACTGTGGTTATATAGTGCACCTTAAATGTTGGCACGACGTCTTCTACTACGTCTTTAATTCTTTCATTGTATGAGTGGGATGTAGGAGTCCATTCCAAAGAATTTGACACAAAAGCAGATATGCTCCAAATATGGGATCTTTAGGAGGCTCTAGCATTCAATTTGTTCCGGATGCTTGAATTCCCAGTAATCATCGTCGTTTAGGAAGTCGTCACCATTGCCTTTGTCTTGGATTCAAACAATTGCTGATTTGGTGTAGTAGTGCTCAAGTTTCTCAACCTGGCACTGCATTCTACAACAAAATCATTGATTCATATTAGTTTGTATGTTGAGTCAACTTGATTTGAGCTGATCTAGACCACTATGATTTTATCTTTGTTCTTTTGTGGAGTCCCATAGATACTTGTTCATGTATTTTTGTAATCAATTTATTATTTGTTAAAGTCGGCTCTTTGAGCACAACTTAACCTGATTCTCTAATGTTTTGTATTTCTCCTGCCTTGGACACATCCTCTATACCCGTATCTGAGTATTATCAGAGTCATACCATAACGCGATTTTTAAGCTCAATTCGATCTGGTTAGTGGTTTATATTAGTACTCAGTTCTAGTAACTCTGCTGAATAAGCTTGAATCGAGCTGAATCACCTCAATATTGACATTACGCTCGTAACAAGCGTAATCATCATTGGGTGTTTTTTTTTAATTTATCAATGTTTCAATCCTAATGAGCTCAATTCGATCTGATTTAGCAGGATAATCGTGTAGGGACTAGCTAAATTACTTGACGTTTGTTTTTTAAGCTCAAATCGAACTTCACTCTTACTATGTATTCTCATTATCCTTGGTTTTTTCTATTCTACTGGTTTATTTCATAGGTGATTTAGGTCCAATCAGTTCGACTCGAGCTGATTTGGCAGGACAATTCGTCATGGAAATTAGCTCTGGTCAAGTTGATTGGGCAGATTGAGATTTCTTAAATTTGGCTTGCTTCAAACTAAAATGGCGTCAAGTTGAATTATGAAGGATGGATTCTATTACCTGGAGTGGCATGTAAAAAATTGTTCTAGAAGGTGGAATCTCTTTTTTGGTTTGCTTGAAGCAATTATTTTCTATGCAAAATGCCCAACTCACCCGTACTTTAGTGTTGTTCACCGTACCATCAGTACTGCATCAATCCTGCATTTCTCCACACCAACAAAAGAATCTCTAAAATTGTTCAAATCCAATTCCTGTCCATCGCTCAAAACCACAGTTAGACTAAAATTCAAGCTATGAGACAAACAAAGGCAATAACAAATGAAATCATGAATGCTAACAACAACTAGCCAATCATAAACCCATTCTTGTTTAATTGTGTGAAAATCTAGCAATAATCACACCACATATCTACATAAGTTATTCAACCGTTCTATCCATGATGCTGGATTCCCCCATGACTCTCAATCCCCAAAGCACAAGCATGCATGATTTCACAGGCAAGAGATTGCTAAAATTGGAATTGCCAACTACTATGCACAAATCCTAATAAACTACTGTATATTATCAGTATTGCTTAGTCAGTGACCACTAGAATTATCCCAAATGTTCACTTGGTGGAATGCGCAGAAATTGTAGGCAGGTGGTAAACTGCATTGAGTCAATGTGGCAATGATCATAACCCCAAGCCTAACAAACTACCAGAATTGAAAGTCCAAAAAGTTCTATTTTGGTGTACAGATGAGAAAACAAACCCCACCTTTAACGAGAAGACAAATGCACACGAAATTCCAATAACAAAACAAAATGGTATGAGATTACAAATACCTGGAGCCACCATTGTCTCACATCTTGGTTGTCCCACTTTGGAAATGCATAGCTCGCACAAATCGCACCTTGCACCTCACACCTCGCAGCAACTCACCACTCCAAAAAAGTGTAGAACAAATAGCCTCCCACAACTCGCACACCTCGCAAAGTTTGTCACAGGTTGCACACCTTGCATGCAAAAACCCGACCATGCATGCGTAAATCCTAAACGTCGGAGAAGAATCGCTAGTTAGAACACCATAGACAGAATCAAAAAAACACAAATCTCTCAAACACAGAAACACAGAAACAACGGAAGCGCACAACCTCGGAACGTACAAACTCCAAAAGCACAAACTTTGCAAAGTTGCAAACCCGGTCGGAAGCGCGCAATTCCGAAAAGCACACAACCCCGGAACGTATAAACCTCAAACGTACAAACTCCAAAAGCACAAACTTTGCAAAGTTGCAAACCCGATCGGAAGCGCGCAATTCCGAAAAGCACACAACCCCGGAACGTATAAACCTCAAACGTACAAACTCTACAACGTCACTAAGCCAATTGAAAGTGCACAATTCCAAAATGCACAACCACAAACATACAAACCTTGGAACACACAAACACGGTAAGGAGAAACCAGGAAACTCAGAAAACCCAAAGCGCAAAAAAATCCATCGATTAGCCTAGAATAATCCGAAAGTCCAACCCTGGAAACCCAAGGAAATGGGAAAAGCACAACCTTGAAATGCACTAAACCTAGAGCGCATAAAATCTTAGAGCACACAAAAACTAGAGTGCAGCATCTTTGAAGGTCAGAAACACAAAGCGGAGAATAGTGTTGTACACAGAAAAAATTGGCATGAACGCAGCTAACTTCTGGAGTCACGGAAAGGACTAACCCCCAAAGAAGCTGGAAAAGTAGAACCTTAGAATGCACAAACCCTGGAGCGTACCAACCTTGAAGCTCACAAATAGGAAGCCACATGAAATTGCAAATTTGCAGCCTGCTGCTGGAGTCACGCATAGAAATCACGCGACCAAGAATTTGGGAATGACAACAAAGAAGCATACAGAAATCCAAGAATGACAACAAAGAAGCACACAAAAATCCAAGAATGACGACAACAAACCACACAAAAATCTTACAAGGGTTTAGGGTCCTTGTTAATCCTAGAACCTAAAATTGCGCCAATAGAGACGACAGCATTTCCAGATTGGAATTGCTCGTTCCAAACAGAGAAGACAACAATTCCTGGCAAAAAGCTTCCTCGGCAACAGAGACAGCAACTATTCCTATTGAAAACGCGACCCTGTCTTCAAGCACAGGGTGGGAGACTTCATAATGTATGGGTACCCTATATTCGGGGGATACCTTTTTTGTAAGGCTTAAATTAGGGTGGCCTATAAACTACTTCACTGCCCATTTACACTATATAAATATCTCAATACTGTTGGAATTGGAACTCATGATCTTGTACATGTACAAATACAAGCACAAGTAGAAGAATATGGTGACCTTGATGCCTTATGAAGTATCTTTTGTGAAGTCAGGCCACCTAATTATAAAAGCATTCTAATTGTAAAGACAATTTAATTTTCCTAGAGGTATTTTAAAAAAAATTGATGAACTTTTGGTCAAATGAAAATGTACTTTAAATCTACATAAAATCTATTTTTTGTTATAGGTTTTTCATTTTCTCGATGAACCAAACCTTGAGAAGAAATGAAATTGTATTTCTTCTTCCAGCAATCAAAATCAATTCCTACAATGGAGCTCCCTTGCAAAGAAAGAAAGTTGCATATGAATTCAAGATTCAATAAAACATTGATTGTGGTTTTCAAGTTATATGAAATACTAGCAAAAAAAGTGGATAGGCTCATTTCTTATGTCCTTTATGAGGTCTTTTCTAACCATACTAAAAAATTGTTCTACCTTAATTGCAGTAATAAAATTTTATTTGAAATCCAAGGTTCTAGTCTTTGGCTTTCCAGTTTAGAAAGATAACACATATTCAATATGCTCATCAATCCGAAATACTATTACAAAATTTGAAAAATCAACAATCGTATTCTTTTTATAATATGTTATCAAACCAAATTCATGACTTTCAATTTCAAAATTAAAACAAAAATATTGGATAGCTATGCCACGCCATATAGTTTATGTGTTTATACACTTCAAACCCATAAAAATTAAATCTGTATATCAAAGCAATGGACAAAAAATAGAGAAATTGTAAACCATTCATACATTTAAAATTCATAAACATATTTTATTTGTCCTACTTTTAATTTAATTTAATGTAGCAGTCAATAAATATTTAGTAAACCAAATGTGACACTTTTTAAAACTAAAAGCCCAAAAGTCATTAAATTTGTATGACAAAGCAATTGAAAAACATTGTTGACGTTTGAATTACTCAAAATATTTAGAATTCACATGCCAAATTAATTCGTGCTATTTTTATTCATTTCAACAAAAGAATGCAAAAAAAATCTATTAAAGAACAGGGAACAAGAACTCCCAATTTCTTTATTACAAATGAATATATATTTCAAATGGGAATAAATTGAATATTTTTAGCACGTTTAAATTTTTAAGATGATTACAACATCCCAAAAAAAAATTTAAAAATTTCATGTACAAAACCCATGACATTTGATGTATGTCCATTAAAATACAACACACATTCATTCCCAAATTATTTGAATTCACATAAATATGGATTTCTAATAGGAATAAACTTTATATTCTTAGAAAAATAAAATCTTAAGAGTAATCACAACTTCCAGAAAATAAAATGAGGCATTTCACATACAAAAATCCATAACATTTGATATGTGTGTCCATTAAAATACAACGCACATTTATTCCCGGATTCTTTTAATTCACAAGAACATGGATTTCAACTGGGAATAAATTGAATCATTTTTTTAAATTTAAATTTTAAAGGGTATTGCCAACTTCCACAAAAAGAATTTAAGCATTTCACGTACGAAAATCTATGACATTTGATATGTCTGTCCATCAAAATATAGCGCACATTTTTTTCCGGATTCTTTTAATTGACGTAAGCATGGATTTCAAATGGAAATTAATTGAATTTTTTTGGAAAATTTAAACTTTTAGGGTAATTCCAACTTCCACAAAATGAATTTAAGCATTTCACGTACAAAAACCTATGACATTTGAGATTTGTGTCCATCCAAATAAAGCTCACATTTATTCCCGGATTCCTTTTATTCACGTGAACATGGATTCCACATGGGACTAAATTGAATATTCTTGGAAAATTTAAATTTTAAGGGAAATTTCAACTTCCACTAAAAGAATTTAAGCATTACACATACAGAGATACATGAGATTTGATAACTATGTCCATTAAAGTACAGAGCACATTTATTCCGCAATTTTTTGAATTCCCAGGAACATGGATTTCAAATAAGAATAAAAAGAATATTTTTGGAAAATTTAAACTTTAAGGGTTATTCCAACATCCACAAAAAGATGTTAAGCATTTCACATACAAAAATCTATGACATTTGATATGTGCATCCATCAAAATATAGAGCACATTTATTACCGAATTCTATTAATTCACGTCCACATGGATTGCAAATGGGAATGAATAGAATATTTTTGGAAAATTTAATTTTTAAGGATAACTCTAATTTCCACAAAATGAAATTAAGCATTTCACTTACAGAAATCCATGACATTTCATATGTGTGTCCATCAAATTACAGCGCACATTTATTACCGGATTCTTTTAATTCATGTCCATATGGATTTCAAATGGAAACAAATAGAATGTTTTTTAGAAAATTTAATTTTTAATGGTAATTCCAACTTCTACAAAAAGAATTGAAGCATTTCATGTACAAAAATTCATGACATTTGATATGTGTTTCCATTAAAGTACAGGGCACAGTTATTCCCAGATTCTTTTTATTCTTGTGAACATGGATTTCTAATAAAAATGCATTTTTTATTCATAAAAAATTGAGTTTTAAGGATATTACCAACTTCCACCAAAAGAATTTAAGCATCTCACGTACAAAAGTCCATGACAATTGAGATGTGTATCCATCAAAATATAGCACACATTTATTCCTGGATTCTTTTTTATTCACGTGAACATAGATTCCAAATGGAAATTAATTGAAAATTTTTGGAAAATTTAAATTTTAAGTGTAATTCTTGCTTCCATAGAAAGAATTTAAACATTTCACGTACAAAAATCCATAACATTTCATATGTGTGTCCATCAAAATACAGTGCACATTTATTACCAAATTCTTTAAATTCATGGACACATGGATTTCAAACAATCCAAGCATAAAGTATTTCTGAATGCACTAAAAATAGAAGCAGCACCATTTTTTTGAATACAACTCACAATGAAAAAAAAAGATTACCCATGTCCTGTAGTTTAAAGAACCAAAATTGCAAATGTCATGAAATTTGATCACCAAGAGCATGAAAAAAAAATCAAATACCCATGTCCTGTAGTTTAAAGAACCCAAACTGCAAATGACATGAAATTAAATCGCCAAGAGAATCAGAAAAAAATGTATTATTTCTAAATAATCTAAAAAGAAAGGATTTGTGAACACACTAAAATTAGAGGCAGCTCCATTTTGTTGAATATAATTCACAACAAAAAAAAAAAAAACTACCCATATCCTGGGGTTTAGAGAACCAGAATTGCAAATGTCATGAAATTTGATCGCCAAGAGTATGAGAAAAAAATGTAATAGTTGTAAACAATCCAAGAAGGAAGGATTTGTAAGCGCACTAAAACTAGAGGCAGCCCCATTTTCTTGAATATAATTCACAATGAAAAAAACACAATTGCCCAGATTCTATAGTTTAAAGAACCAAAATTGCAAATGTCATGAAATTTGATTGCCAAGAGTATGAAAAATAATGTACAAGTTGTAAGTTATATAAGCATAAGGAACTCGTGAATGCACTAAAATTAGAGGCATCTCCATTTTCTTGAATTTAATTCACAATGAAAGGAATTTCAATTACCCATGTCCTGTAGTTTAAAGAACCAAGGATGCAAATGTTATGAAATTTGATCGCCAAGAGTATGAAAAAAAATTGCACAAGTTGTAAATGATCCAAGCACAACGTCTTTGTGAACGCACTAAAATTAGAGCCAGCCCTGTTATCTTGAATATAATTCACAATGAAAACAAACAAACTACCCATGTCTTGTAGTTTAAAGAACCAAAATTGCAAATGTCATGAAATTTGATCGCCAAGAGTGTGAGAAAAAAAATGTAATAGTTGTAAGTAATCCAAGAAGGAAGGATTTGTGAATGCACTAAAGTTAGAGGCAGCTCCATTTTCTTGAATATAACTCACAATGAAAAAAAAGCAATTACCCAGGTCTTGTAGTTTAAAGAACTAGAATTGCAAATGTCATGAAATTTGATCGCCAAGAGTGTGAGAAAAAAATTTAATAGTTGTAAATAATCCAAAAAGGAAGGATTTGTGAACGCACTAAAATTAGAGGCAACTCCATTTTCTTGAAAGTAATTTACAATGAAAAAAATACAAATACCCATATCTTGTAGTTTAAAGAACTAAAATTGCAAATGTTATGAAATTTGATTGCCAAGACCATGAAAAAAAATTGCACAAGTAGTAAATGATCTAAGCATAAAGTACTTGTGAACGCATTGAAAAAAGAGGCAGCCCCATTTTCTTGAATATAATTCACAATGAAAAGACATTCAATAACCCATGTCCTGTAGTTTAGAGAACCAAAATTGCAAATGTCATGAAATTTGATCGCAAAGAGTCTGAAAAAAAAATCTTTTAGTTGTAAATTATCCAAGCATAAAGAATTTGTGAATGCACTAAAATAAATAGCAGCCCCATTTTTTTGAATATAAATACAATGATAAACAAAACAATTATCCATGTCTTTTAGTTTAAAGAAACAAAATTGCAAATGTCATGGAATTTGATCGCCAAGAGCATGTAAAATGACTGTAGAAGTTGTAAGTAATCCAAGCATTAAAAATTTGTGCATGCAACAAAATTAGAGGCAGACCCATTTTCTTGAATATAATTCACAATGAAAAAAACAAACTACCCATGTCTTGTAGTTTAGAGAATCAAAATTGCAAATGTTATAAAATTTGATTGCCAAGAATATGAGAAAAAAATGTGATAGTTGTAAATAATCCAAGAAAGAAGGATTTGTGAACACTCTAAAGTTAGAGGCAGACCCATTTTCTTAAATACAACTCACAATGAAAAAAAAACAATTACCCAGGTCCTATAGTTTAAAGAACTAAAATTGAAAATGTCATGAAATTAAATTGCCAAGAGTATGAAAAAAAATGTACAAGTTGTAAGTTATCCAAGCATAAGAAACTTGTGAATGCAATAAAATTAGAGGCAACCCTACTTTCTTAAAAATAATTCACAACGAAAAAAATACAATTACCCATGTCCTGTAGTTTACAAAACTAAAATTGCAAATGTTATAAAATTTGATCGCCAAGACCATGAAAAAAGATTGTACAAGTAGTAAATGATCAAAGTATAAGGAACTTGTGAACGCACTAAAATTAGAGACAATCCCACTTTCTTAAATATAATTCACAATGAAAAGACATTGAATTACCCAAGTCCTGTAGTTTAGAGAACCAAAACTCTAAATGTTATGAAATTTGATCGCCAAGAGTATAAGAAAAAAAATCTAATAGTTGTAGGTAATCCAAGCATAATGAATTTGTGAACACACTAAAATTAGAGGCAAGGCCATTTTGTTGAATATAATTCACAATGAAAGAAAAACAAACTACCCATGTCCTGTAGTTTAGAGAATCAAAATTGCAAATGTCATGAAATTTGATCGCCACAAGTATGAGAAAAAAACATAATAGTTGTAAATAATCCACAAAAGAAGGATTTGTGAGCACACTAAAATTAGAGGCAATTCTATTTTCTTGAATTTAATTTACAAGGAAAAAAAAAAAACTACCCATGTCTTGTAGTTTAGAGAACCAAATTGCAAATGTCATGAACTTTGATCACCAAGAGTATGAGAAAAAAATGTAATAGTTGTAAATAATCCAAGAAGGAAGGATTTGTGAATGCACTAAAATTGGAGGCAGCCCCACTCTTTTGAATTTAATTCACAATGAAAAGGTATTCAATTACCCATGTCTTGTAGTTTAAAGAACCAAAACTGCAAATGACATGGAATGAGTCGCCAAGAGTATAAAAAAAATGTATTATTTGTAAATAATCTAAAAATAAAGGTTTTGTGAGCGCACTAAAATTAGAGGCAGACCCACTTTCTTGAAAATAATTCACAATGATAAAAAATTCAATTACCCATGTCTTGTAGTTTAAAGAACCAAAATTGCAAATGTTATGAAATTTGATCGCCAAGACCATGAAAAAAATTGCACAAGTTGTAAATGATCCAAGCATAAAGTATTTGTGAACGCACTAAAATAAGAAGCATCTCCATTTTCTTGAATATAATTCACAATGAAAAGACATTCAATTATCCATGTCCTGCAATTTAAAGAACCAAAATTGCAAATGTTATAAAATCTGATCACCAAGAGTATGAAAAAAAAAATGTATTAGTTGTAAATAATCCAAGAAGAATCAATTTGTGCATGCATTAAAATTAGAGGCAGACCCATTTTGTTGAATATAATTCACAATGAAAAGAATAACTATTATCCAGGTTCTATGGTTTAAAGAACCAAAATTGCAAATGTCATAAAAGTTTTTTTTTTTTTTTTTGAACAAATGGGAAACCCATTGCATTAAATGTCACAGAGAACACAAAAACAACCAAGCCGCAAAGGTTGGTAAATGAAGAGAAGTGAGCAAAACAAAGAAAAACCAACCAGGACTAATAGAAACTACAAAGGGAAGGGCCCTTCTTGTTCCAAGTAATAGTAGATCCTACATTGCTAGTTAAAAGGGGAGAAGAAAGCCAAATGCGATCAAACTCATTCCAAATACTATCACTATTTTGAAGCCTAAGACAGGACCCTATTTGAGCCTTAAGTTGAGCAGCACGGCCTGAGTCCAGAAGAGCATCCCATATCGCACTTTGGGAGAACTCCAAAGGCCAAGAATGCTGACCAAACACTTTGCTATTACGTGAGATCCAGATGATCCAGATAGCTGATCCCAAAATCAGAGTCCAGATAATCCTGAGAGTCCTAAATTTCTCGGGGTAGAAGAGCCAAAGATGCAGTGAGTGTAGTCCAAACGGTCATTGGGGGCCCATAACAGGATGGACTCCGCGAAGATGATGGATGATAGATTGGGCATAATCCCAAACTTCCTGAGCCCGTGGACATGCAAAGAATCAATGTAGGAGAGTTTCCTCTATCTCCAAGTCACAACAATTTCATTTTGTATCAATTCCTGGGGCAATCCTAGCTCTCCAAGAGTGAACAGCAACTGCGTTATGCCATGCTGACCACATGAAAGTAGCCTCTTTCATTGACCTCAATCTGTACCATAACTCTTTCTAGTCCGGTAAGAAAGAAAAAGGTAGGTGACCTGGCCATTTGGATGGAATGGACCTCTTAGGCTTCCGGTGGTAAATCCGTAAGATGAGTTTAGTTCCTCCAATGCCATCAACCTGGGTCAAAAGTTAGTGACTGAAGAATGCCTGCAAAGAGAAATAGCAAGCTGTGGCACTGGCCCTTGGCTAATTGTATGATACGAATTCTTCTAATGAAGCCAATTACAGAGACCGGATCCTTGGTAGCTTGAATAAAGGATAGCTGCATGGATGAAGACCCTACAATAGCCTTGGTGAGATTCCCGTCAAGTTGAAGTTGATGAGACCGGTTGAGTAGTATGTGGTTGTTTGGAGTGGAGTTCTACCAGACCAGAGATGGGGTGGAGGCCTCCATAGATGAAAAAATGCCCACTCTAGGTCTTAGGCATACCCTGGATCCCCTTGTGGCAGACGGTCTGTGAATCATGAGCCATGCCTGAGATGGGAACCAATAACCACACTGAGGGTGAGATTTCATCCTATTGATCATGTACCTAAGAAGAATCTTGAGGTTGGTAATACCTGGTTCTATGGCAAAGAGTATCCATTTGGTCAGGAGTGCCGTGAGGGAGACCTCAGAATCAAGAAGTTTTAGCCCACCTCCTTCTTTAGGGAAGCAACAGTCATCCCAGCAAACTCTTGCTTGAGCCGCATACTCTATCCCACTCCAAAGGAAGTTCCTCAAGTTTCCTCTAATACCTCTAATAGCTTGGATTGAGCCTGTCCAAATGGCAATAAACTAGTACAAAGTGGACAAAAGAATTGCATTGACAACAGTGACTCTTCCTGCAAGTGAAGGCGCTGCGTGGACCAATAGGATAGTTTCTTAGAAATTTTGCCATGGAGGAAACCATCAATGTCACCCATCTCAAGAGAAATGCCAAATGGAGCTCCTAAAAGTGTGAAAAGAAAGCCGGGGGGGCCCAAGACAACTATAGCGCCTCCATCCATTGAAGCCTTGGGAGCTTAGAGAACCAATATAGGGTACATTTTGGTCCAGTTTACTATAAAGCCTGATGCATTGCCAAAACGGTCCAAGAGGGAAATCTTGCTCCGAAGTCTTGCTCTTGGCCTCTGATAGATAACCCAGTGTCATCAGCATATTGGGCAACAAGTTGCTCCGTGTCACCCTTTGATAACCGGATGCTATGGATGTTCCGCAATCTTTGCTCCTTTGATGCCGCCATGTAGAGAGTTTCTCCTACCAATAGGAATAAATATGGGGCCAGGGGGCACCCCTGTCTAACTCTTCTTTGAATAGAAAAGAAGGTTGTGGCTTTACCATTAACTAGAACTGTAGCTGAGGCATCTTGTAGGAGCATCATCACCATATGAATGAAAGATTTAGGGATCCCAATTCTTAGCATGGCTAGCGAGAGGAAATCCCAAGATACAACGTCATATGCTTTGGTGAAGTCTAGCTTAAGGAAGATCAATTCTTGGTCAGATTCCTTAGTCCATTCCATTGTCTCATATTGGAGCAGAATATTTCCCAGAATATGATGGAATGGTAGGAAGGTTGATTGCTCAGGGCTGATGACGTCCTTGAGAATTTGCTGAAGCTTGATTTGTAGAGCTTTAGCAACTATTTTATAGGCAACATTCAGGAGAGTAATAGGACGCCAATTAGAAAGGATATATCTTTCACCTGATTTTAAAATGAGGGCAATGGTCCCTAAGGTCATCCCTGGCAGAAGCTTTCTATGTAATACTAAGTGTTGGACCATATCTGTGAAATCATCTCTAATCAAGTACCAAAATCAACAATAAAACTTAGTGGTAATGCCATCTGGTCCCGAGCTTCTTGATTTTGCCATTTGCAATAGGGCCTGGTGAAGTTTGTGCTTAGTAAGGCCCCCCTCAAGCTGTTGTTGAATAGGCAGGCTAAGTCGGTTAGAGACACATGTAAGGATCTTATCTCTGTTTATAAGGGCCTGTGGGGTCACAGTTTTGAGTAGAAGTCAACACAGATCCTTTCAAGTTCATCCGGGTCTTGATATAGGTAGCCTTGATTATCCTGTAGAACAATAATGGACGATGTTGCAGGAGACTCCCAAACAGCTAGAAAGAAATCATGTGATAATCTCTACGTGGTACTAGACCAAACTTTTTGGCCCTCCACCTTTCTGGTTTTGAAGTCAGCAAGTTGAGCTCTCATAAGTTTGACTTCATCCTGAAGACTAGGTGAAAGAGGAGAGAGTTGGAGCTCCCGAGATTTCTGCTCTAGGTTAGATCGAAGTTTCAGTTCTTGAGTTTTGTAACCGTTGGCTTGCCGAATACATAATTGTCTGTAATACCTAGTTATTCGCTTGATTTGGGTAAAGAACAAGGCAATAGTTGGAGTTGTAAGCCAGGCTTTTTGTGTACCATGTTCCGCAACATCAAAATAAGCTGCAAACATTGACCATCTACTTGGTCTGCTAGAAGTCTTGGCTAACTCTATGCATAGCAAAACAGGACTGTGATAAGATCAGATGTTGTCCCCCTTGCTTTGATAGTCTATAATATTCCTTAGGCTGTAGGTGGATTCTACAAACACATAGAAACGATCCAGCCTTGCCATTACCCACTCATTATCAGCCTTACCATTGTCCCAAGAAAACAAAAGGCTTGGAGTTGACAAAGGAGGTTCAACTACCTGGATTGAGTCTTTGAGGCTGTTAAACAATAACCTCTCATGTGCCAATATGGCTCTACCATTAGCGCTGGTCTTGTCAACTCGTCTTTCCACCATATTGAAGTCCCCAAGAAGAATCCAGCGGCATGTTTGGGGAAGTTCACACGACATGGATTTCCAAAGGACTTTTTGAGCTTGAGGTTCAACTGGGGCATAAGTATTGATGAATCCCAAATCCCCTCTAGGCATACCAGACAGGATGAACCAAAGAACCTGTCCCCCCAAGATCGAGCCAGAGCAAGCAATAAGGCTTGCCCATTTAGGAGCCATGAAAGAAGCCACACCTCCCTTTCCGGATTGGGTACCATCACTATTGTAGCCTAATTCTGCATATGTGACCAGTGTCTTGGCTCTCCTCCAAACCTGTCTATCTAAGTTGTCGGCCCTTGGATCATGAAGTTTGTGTTCTTGGATGAATAAGAAATCAATAGGATGGGTCTAAACATACATTCTAAGATTTTCTATGGCAAGAGGATCACTGAGTCCTCTTATATTTTGAGAAAGAAATTGCAATTTCATAGCTAGAATGGGTCAGAAGTATTCCCAGCGCTTCCTACGCGATCAACTAAATTGGTCTGTCTAATGCCCCACGAGTCAAGTGAGAGATCGGATGTCACTGCAACTAGGTTCTTGTGAGATTGGTGAGATTGAGCATGGGCCCTCTGTCGGAGTAGGTTCTTAATGTTCCTGATTGAAAAATCACCCGGCTGGAACTGGCCTGGAACTTCCAGATCAATAGTGGTCCACATAGGGAGAGATCCTGATATATGTTGGAAGACTCTTACTGGCAAGCAACGTACCAGATTCTCCGAGTTACGCTGAGGGACTGGATCAGGTGCTGAGACAATCGGAATTCCTTGGTGCACCTAGATAGCTGGGGGTAGTGTATTGGTGGTTGCTAGTTGAAGCTCATGAGAGGGTAGGAGAAAGGAGAGCGAGTCTAAGTTTGCGTGAATCGTCAATGAAGAGTCCGGACCCTGAGGGGAGCATATTGGCGAGCTGGTGTTGGCAAGTTGCTCTAGAGGGCCGGAGATCCGAGGTCTTGGGGAACTAGGTTTTGTAATGTTGATTTGTTGGATTTCAGAAATGTGGGTAGGGGTATGATGCGCCATGTGGGTTGGAGGGAGGGATAAATTCCTTGGTGAGGCCCTAATGTTTTGTAAGGTAGATGGTGTGTGGTTATCTAGATCCAAATTCATGACCTGTAGGTCCTGTTGTGGAAGTAGAGTCACAGGTGGAAACCACTTGTTTGAGGCCGACAAGTCCCTTCCTTGTGTCGATACTTTTGGAACCCACTTTTGTGAGTAGCTCGCCTGCTAGTTAGATCTACAAGCATTGTAGTCCTGTTTCCTACTTTGGACCAAGGTGAAGCCTTCAACGTTGGGAGAAGCTACGGGAGGGTGATTGAGGTTGCTGCGGGCTGAGCCATGGCAATTGTAACTCCCACTTCTCTTGGAGGCAACCTGTGAACTTCCCAAGTAAAGGCGGCTGTTAGCTGGTTGCATATTGCTAGCGCTTGCGGTTCTTTTGAAATCAATCGGGGCAGCTGGTGGAGGCACTTGTAGGGCTGGATCAAGAGAGTGGTTCATGAGATTCGGGCACTCTTGGGGTGGGTGAAGTGAAGAGCTACAGCATGGATAGTTTATTTGGTGGTCTTTGTAAATCACTAGGATCTCCGTTGTGTTCCTCTCTTGGGTTTCCATAAGGATCTTTGGAATCCAGCCTTTCGATATATCCAGAGCCACACAATATCGATGAGGGCTGAGAGCTGGGTTGGGGATATCCGCTGCTAACTTTCGCCCTAGCATCTTGATGAGAGTTTCAGAGAACGGGATAAACTCAAGTGGAAGCCCGACTAGGGTTGGCTAGCGGCAATATAAGAAAGCGGATTAAAATAGGGATGCCAGTACTAGTATGCAGCTGCTTCCACCTGAAAACTATGGAGAAGGAGGTCGATGCACTTTTCCACGGTGTCGTAGCACAGAAAGCACAAAATCCTTCTTTAAGGTCTAAATTGGCCCTAAAGTGACTCATGTATCGTTCCACAGAGATTTGGGTTGTAGTTCTCCTAATTGATCGGAATGTTACTAATTGGTATACAAAACAAAACTCCAAGTACTAGTTTAGACCGGATCCAATTCCAATAATCCGGAACTGGAAAACACTTTCCTGATTATACTGCCGGTCTAGGGTAATTACTATATATATATTTAAACTCGAGTTTAACCTCTGGACCAAGAGGGATCTGCAACTTTGGGATTAAGGAAGGAAGCTTAACTCCTACCCTCCGATTTCAATGTGTCAAGAGTTTCTACAGAATAAACTTGAAAAAGAAAACTTTGAAAAGAACATTGAGAACAAGACCTTCCTCACAACTAGACCGGAAGGGCTACGCAGGCTAGCAGATCACGCACGACACTCTGAGTTCTCCTACCAAAGGCTACAACGACGAACTACCAGACAATCCACGATCTAGGTAGAGAAGGAGAGTCAGGAATAGTGGAAGAGCAGTGAGTGCTTCTTGACAAAAGCTTGCTCTAACCCTACTGTATCATGTCTACTATTCAATCTCTCCAGGGACCGGATACTTCCTGCATCCGGGCTCACTCCCTCCTTACCCAAGTCTACAATCACACTGCTCAAACAAAAACACGAACAAGTGCAAAAGCGTGCAGCACATAATTGTGAATTGGAAAATACCAATGGGTTTTGCAAATATTCTATTGGGAAAACAAAGTATGGAAATGAACCCAGATTACAACTAAAACCCAAGCTTAAATACTAAACTACCAATCTAACTCAAAAAGTGTCTATGTCTAATTTCAGCCAAGGGAATGACACGTTTCATTCCTTCCCGGACTGCTAGAGTAGTTGACTTAACTACAGTCCAAAAAGGTGTCCACCAAAAGTGGATCTTAGATCCTATAATTCCGGAATTAACCCGAGTCCCAACTCCTACTTGCCTAAAACTTTCCTATTGCCAAAATTAGGCTTGCAGCCCTATTGTCTATGCTACAGTCCTTTACCTACTTCCTATTCTTCTTTGTCGGTGAATCGCTCGTCCTGGTTGGTCCCTTCCGGGCCAGAGGCTTCTTTCCGATCTGAAGCCTGGCAGCTCGTTGGGCCCGGAGTTTGGTCTTCTCTCTAGTTGCCTTGGCCTTCATCGCTCGAGTGTTTGCCAATGCCAGGTCTGGATCAGAGTAAGGCTCAGACTCTTGCTCCGACCCGGACTCTTCTTCCTCCTCATCCGATGTGTCATCTTCTTCTTCTTCCTTCAAAATCCGGGCCACTTTCTTCTTGGCCGATGGAGGTTCCGAAGCCTTCCTCTTGTGCACCATCGGGACAGGTTTCAATGCCTTGCTTTGAGGTGTTGCTTCACCTCCAATTGCCTTCCGGATTACTCCCTTTCCGTGCGATCCTAATGACTGCTCACAACCGGCTCCCAATTCGGTCTTGACAATGGACTGGATCAAGCTAGTCATCCCTCCTTCTTCTCCAAACTGCACCTTCTTTCTAGAAGTCTTAGGAGAAGATTTAGAAGGTGAGAGGGTACTGAGTTGTTTGGTCTTGGCGCTCTCCCTTGGGACTGACCCGCCTGGACCGGTTGCTGGTTCCGGTCCCTGTAACTTCGCCGGATCCGGCGCAATCATTCCCGTTATCTCCACCGTATCAGGTTCTGGTTTGGTGACCTTGGTGATTTCCACCTCGGTCTCCTCCGGCTGGTTGGTCTTGGCCTCCTTGTGCTCCTCCGAAATAGATGGGTTAGGTAATACCTGAGGAGTCTTTCCTTCGATCTTGTCCTCCTTAGCTAGCTGCGAAGCTGGCTCGGTTTTCGGTTCCAGTCTCGGTACAGGATCATCTTGTGGTCTGATTTCGTGCATTACTTCTCGTAGCTGCTCCAGCGTAGACTCCATCTTCTTGTGGTAAGTTACCATTGCCAAAACCATTTTTGGGGCCAACTGCTTCTTCTCCTCCATCACTTGTTCATCGAAGAGGTTGGCCTTGTTCACCACTTCCCTCGGATGTTTGATGAAGTCTTGGATTCGGGATAGGGTATCCCGAGTTTGGGTGGAGAATTTCTTCTCCCTCTCCACTTCTTCATCCTTCTTCCGCAGCTCCTGCCTCAGGGCTGCTAGTTGGCTGGCCTGCTTGGCCAGCTCCGCCTTTCCTTCTTGACTCTCCTTTTCCCGAATAAGCCGGCTTACTCGAGTTAAGGCTTGGCTAGGGTGAGTGACCCCTACAATAGTGTAGATGGTCTGCATCACTCTCCTTTCCTTCATGTACCGGTCCTTGAAGTCACTCAGCTCTCGTGAAATCCTCTCGAGTGGCTCATCTCTCCAGACTGGATCACTTTCCTTGTTTGTTCCTCTTCCACTCAATCCTTTCCTCTCATATGCTTTCCCTCGTCGTCGCCTTCCCTTTCTGACTCACTCAGATCATCCTTACCCTCTTCATCTTCATCTTCCTTATCTGAGCACTCGTCCTCCATTCCGGTCTCAAGTTTTAAATCTGGAAGTTCAAATTGTACGAGTGCGGATGCGGCTTCATACTCTACCTCCTCATCCTTCGTCAATACCCCCTCAGACTGATAAAGATGATAGAGAAAGGGGTAGATAGGGGATGGCTTATCCTTCTTTGCTTTTGCCATCCTATTTACTTGATCCTGAATGATCACTCCCCAATTTACTTTCCGATCCTCTGCTAACGCACCAAAAATGGTGTTGGCTAGGGTCCGGGAAACTTGACTTGGCCTCTCTGGACTAAGGATGGTAAGGATATACTGCAACAACCTCTTTTCTCTTGGGTCTATGTAATCATTGACCCGGAATCCATCCTTGTGGCTGAGAGAGTTTCGAAACTTACCTAATGCGGATTGATCTTTCCGGGACGTGAGTCCCTCACCTTCTTCACTGAAAAGGTAGACCTGCCTCTACATCGGCACTGTTCACTTTGCCGGCTTTGCTTGGATGGTCTTGTTGTGTCGGCTCGCCAACTTGCCCGACAGTTCCCTCACCATGTCCTTGTTCTTGAAGCTCTATGGTTGGGTCAAGAATCCGACGCACCCCATCTGTTCCAGGTCTGCCCGTAACTCCTCTTTCTCCCGCTCATCCTTTGGCAATGGAGGCGTCACAAATCGTAAAGCAATTGCGGATCCTTCTCCTTGGGTCGAGGCCATCTCTAACCATGGCTGGATGCTGCCGGTTTAAAATTTACAACCCGAAATAGGAGTATGCCTCTCTCTCTCTCTGAGCTGTGCAAACTTTACCACAAAACTTCTCTGCTTGCAGATCCTCCCTTTGCACTAAAGCTCTCCACAAACTCTCTCTCTGTACTTGCGCTCTCTTGCATCGATACTAACTGGAGACCAGAAACAGGAAGTGTATACTCTCTCCAAGTTTACAATATGAGCAAGGAAATTTGGATGGCTAATATTTGAACAGCTGATCCATTAAGAGGGCCAACCACATTCCTTCTTAATGATTCCCTTAATTCAGGGTTTGCCTGTTAACCCAGCCCGTTAATTATTACCATTCGCCCATGATTAGAACGTCCCCCTAGGGTTAGGTAGGTCACCGTTGGGGTTTCAGTTCCCGATTCCGGTTTCCTGATCCTGTATAGGCTAATCCGGGTTCCGGTTCAGATTTTCCGGTACCGATGATTAGTTGTTATGTCTATTCTTGATCAGCCAACTTCCAGTTTCCGGTCCTAATCACTATACGGTCTATAATTACTTTTCAAAACAAAAAAATTACTGCAAAGAGGAATATTATCCTTCTATCTATAAGTATATTTACTAAGATAGGGATTCCAGGTTCCTACATACGGCCTACAGGCTATCTACTTTAACCTAATAAAACCCATTACCAGCAGGTTTGTGAAGTAAGATCTGGTTTGGGTGGATTCTCCTGCCTAGGTCTCCAATCCAAGAATGAAAAGTTGGTTTGTCAATCTGACCACCACCAAAGCCCGCGACTACTATATGACCTTGAAGATGCGAAATTTCATACGATAAGTCAGGAGGATCGATGGCCTCGGTAGGGAGTACCTTGTAGGATTGCATCAGCAAGCCGGCCCATTTGCGATGTGTGGCACGAGAAAGCGTTTCTCCAGCAGATGGGGCGTACGGGCTAGTTGTTGGGACCGGAGGTGACGTTTGCCTAAGGTCGAATTGTACGTTCCTTGGAAGGCACTCCGGTCAATTACAATACTGCAGATCTGGGTCTCTGTTTTGTTGGCCGTGGGGGCTGTGTTGTTGACCATGTAAATCCGGGGTCTGACCTTGTAGATTTGGGTTCCGACTATTCAGATCTGGGGTCTGACTACTGTCTCCCAGTCCTTGTTACTGTTGCCTGGAGCCCTGCAACTGATTCAAGCTAATAGCGCGGTTAGTGGCATGGTCACGTCAAATATTTCTAGCAAATTGGCGATGGAGCTTAAGATATCCATCAGTGATGAAATGGTACCCAACCCAAACTACATTCTTATATGAATCCATCTGAGCGGTAGTGACAGAAGTTTTGAGCGACGAGAGTGAGTTAAGCAGTGGGGTTAGGTATTGATTGAGAGAGATAAGCTGCATTAGTTAGGAAGGAGTGGACCAAAAATAGATCTGAGACCACTAGTTGTAAACTCTAGGTGTGCACAATCCTAAACCACTAGCAAAACTCTCAATCGGAGGCTGCAATGGTCTTGAAAACAAAGAAGATCCATAGCAATCTAGCCTTTTGCAATCTGCAACGCGCCTCCTCAAATGTCATGAAATTTGGTAGCCAAGAATGTGAAAAAAGAAATGTAGTAGCCTTAAATAATCCAAGCAGAAAGAAATTGTAAACGCATTAAAATTAAAGCCAGCCCCATTTTCTTGAATATAATTTACAATGAAAAAAAAATCAATTACCCATGTCCTATAGTTTAAAGAACCAAAATTGCAAATGTCATGAAATTAGATTGCCAAGAATATGAGAAAAAAATATATTAGTTGTAATAATAATCCAGGCATAAAATATTTGTGAGCGCTCTAAAATTAGAGGCATTCTAATTTTCTTGAATATAATTCACAATGAAAAGACATTCAATTACCCATGTCCTATAGATTAAAGAACCAAAATTGCAAATGTCATGAAATTTGATTGCCAAGAGCATGAAAAAAAATTGCACAAGTTGTAAATGATCAAAGCATAAAGTATTTGTGAATGTACTAAATTAGAGGCAGCCCCATTTTCTTGAATATAATTCACAATGAAAAAAAAAATCAATTACCCATGTCATGTAGTTTAAAGAACCAAAACTGCAAATGTCATGAAATTTGCTTGCCAAGAGTATGAGAAAAAAATGTACAAGTTGTAAATGATCCAAGCATAAAGTATTTGTGAACGCACTAAAATTAGAGGCAGCCCCATTTCCTTGAATATAATTCACAATGAAAAAACAAACAATTACCCATGTCCTGTAGTTTAAAGAACCAAAATTGCAAATGTCATGAAATTTGGTAGCCAAAAATATAAAAAAGGAAATGTACTATTTGTAAATAATCCAAGAAGAAAGAAATTGTAAATGTACAAAATTTAGAGGCAGCCCCATTTTCTTGAATATAGTTCACAATGAAAAGAAAATCAAATATCCATGTCCTGTAGTTTAAAGAACCAAAACTGCAAATGTCATGAAATTAGATTGCCAAGAATATGAGAAAAAAATGTATTAGTTGTAATAATAATCCAAGAAGAAAGGATTTGTGAGCGCACTAAAATTAGAGGTAGTCCCATTTTCTTGAATATAATTAACAATGAAAAAAAATACAATTATCCATGTCATGTAGTTCAAAGAACCAAAACTGCAAATGTCATGAAATTAGGTCGCCAAGAGTATGAGAAAAAATACATTAGTTGTAAATAATCCAAGAAGAAAGGATTTGTGAACTTTCTAAAATTAGAGGCAATTCCGTTTTGTTGAATATAATTCACATTGAAAAATGAAACAATTATCCAAGTCTTGTAGTTGAAAGAACCAAAATTGCAAATGTTATGAATTTTTATTGCCAAGAGCATGAAAAAAATATATATATGAGTTGTAAATAATCCAGCAGAAAGAATTTGTGAATGCACAAAATTAGAAGCAGCCCCATTTTCTTAAATATAATTCACAATGAAAAAAAATTCAATTACCTATGTCCTGTAGTTTAAGGAACCAAAATTGCAAATACCATGAAATTAGATTGCCAAGAGTATGAGAAAAAAATGTATTCGTTGTAAGTTATCCAAGCATAAAGAACTTGTATACATACTAAAATTAGAAGCAGCCCCATTTTCCTGAATATAATTCATAATGAAAAAAAATTCAGCTACCCAGGCCCTGTAGTTTAAAGAACCAAAATTGCAAATGTTATGAAACTTGATTGCCTTGAGCATGGAAAAAAAAATGTATTCGTTATAAATAATCCAAACATAAAGAATTTGTGAACACACTAAAATATGAGGTAGCCCTATTTTCTTGAATATAAATCACAATGAAAAAAAAAAATTTACCAATGTCCTGTACTTTAAAGAACCAAAATTGCAAATGTAATGAATTTTGATCGCCAA
This sequence comes from Neckera pumila, assembly GCA_963969595.1. Taxonomy (NCBI): domain Eukaryota; kingdom Viridiplantae; phylum Streptophyta; class Bryopsida; order Hypnales; family Neckeraceae; genus Neckera; species Neckera pumila. Next base: position 9,472,419 of record OZ018418.1, read on the forward strand.
GAGTATGAAAAGAAATGTAATAGTTGTAAATAATCCAAGCATAAAGAACTCGTGAACGCACTAAAATTAGAAGCAGCCCCATTTTCTTGAATATAATTCACAATGAAAAGAAAAACAATTACCTATGTCTTGTAGTTTAAAGAACCAGAATTGCAAATGTCATGAATTTTGATCTCCAAGAGTATGAGAAAAAAATGTATTAGTTGTAATAATAATCCAAGAAGAAAGAATTTGTGAGCGCACTAAAATTAGAAGTAGACCCATTTTGTTGAATATTATTCACAATGAAAAGAAAATCAATTACCCATGTCCTGTAGTTTAAAAAACCAAAATTGCAAATGTTATGAAATTTGATCTCCAAGAGCATGAAAAAGAAAATGTATTATTTGTAAATGATCCAAGCAGAAAGAATTTGTGAGTGTACTAAAATTAGAGGCAGCCCCATGTGAGCCCCCAAGTCAGCACTTGAACCTCAGAATTTTCTTTTTTTTTGCATTTTGCTCTCATTTAAGATTAATTAGGGTTAAAAAGATAGTATAAGTATGTTCACACGACATTTGGAGGAAATTACTACAAATGAAATATGATTTTACCAAAGTGGCCTGGAAATTGGAGGTAGGAGGATCTTTGGACTAATTTGGGTCTTTTGAACGTGATGGTGCAATCTATTTGGTATTTGGATCTTTTCTCCAAAAGTTAGAGCAATCACAGCAGTAGTATAAAATTTTAATTAGTAAATTTGAAATTACCTAGGAAGTAGAATTAGGAAATTGGGGGTAAGGTGAGGCCTTGAGCGAGTATATAAGGCCTCCCCCTCCCCTCACTTCACACCCCTTTTATTTTTCTTGAATATAATTCACAATGGAAAAACCAACAATTACCCATATCTTGTAGTTTAAAGAACGAGAATTGCCAAAGTTATGAAATGTGATTGCCAAGAGCATGAAAAAAAATTGCACAAGTTGTAATTGATTGAAGCATAAAGTATTTGTGAGTGCACTAAAATTAAACACAACCCTATTTTCTTGAATATAATTCACAATGAAAAGACATTCAATTACACATATCCTGTAGTTTAAAGAACCCAAATTGCAAAAGTTATGGAATTTGATCACCAAGAGTATGAAAAATTGCACAAGATGTAAATGATCCAAGCATAAAGTATTCGTGAATGCACTAAAATTAGTGGCAGCCCCCTTTTCTTGAATATAATTCACAATCAATAGACATTCAATTACCCATGTCTTGTAGTTTAAAGAACCAAAATTGCAAATGTCATGAAATGTGATTGCCAGGAGTATTTGTGAACGTACTAAAATTAGAGGTTGCCCCATTTTCTTGAATATAGTTTACAGGGAAAAAAAATCAAATACCCATGCCCTATAGTTTAAATAACCAAAATCTCAAAATAATGTCTTTAAATTCGTTCAAATAGAAGCTCAAGCATCTTTGTTAGAAGAGAATTGATAGTTAATTTTTTTAATTCAGAGTTAGAGCTTTATATGATATTGAAGAGGAGGAATTGTACATACAATACTATTTATGTAGTGGTTGTTTGTTTCTTGCAAAGCATGCAAATTTTAGTTCAAGGTTTACCCTATTTCAAATCTTGATACCATTGCTGAGGCCATTAATTGTTATTATATACTACCACATTGATGCTTTTTGAAACCAATTATGCTTCTTATTATGCCTTGGATACCATAGAGATGGTCATAAGCTCTTATAGTTGGGAGACTAAAGGATTTACATATTATTTAGGTTGAGTGGTGGCAACCAATAATCATTTAAAGTAACACGTACTAAGTGACCATTGGTGCATGAAGTTGTTTAATGCCCAAGCAAGTTTAAGGACCGTATTACATCTTTTTTTCATTTTTATTACTATTAAGTTTAATCCCCCCTGCTTTCAAAGATATTATGAAGTTTAAATAATGTTGTACTATAAAGTACCAAACATGCAAAAAGATTGTATTCAGAAATATGAAGTGGTCAATTCCATTTTTCTTTCTAAAGAAAAAAAATTCTAAAATTCTAAAATATGTAGATTTTTTAAGCATTTGTCACCTTCAATGTTTGAAAAATGAGGATTTTTACAAGAGCCTCCATTTATTTCTCCATTTATTGCTTTGTATGAACTTTGCAGGGAACTTTGGAAGTCAATAACTTTAGGACCATGAGTTGAAATGGATGAAAATATCAATGTATATCAAAATATCAAAGTATCAAAGTGCAGATTAGATACTAACTAATTTACCTTGTATCGTTGCCATAGGTGAAACAAAAGTAAAAGTTATTCTTAAAACCAAAATAAATTTAGATATCTATAATTTTTCAAAAAGTGAAGCCTGTATATCCCTCTTTACCAAGGTCTTCCTGAAATACCAAGCATGCGTTCGACAGATCTCAACATAAACAAACAAGTGAACAAAACAAACAAATGGCAAAATTTAAGATATGGATGGATTCAGGTTTTCAATAGGCCGGATATAGGGTAGATATAAAGTGATTTAAGGTCATTAGATGGGCAGGTATGTACTATGGGAAGATGGGTATTCATTACGGAGGCGAGTATTGGCGGGGTTTTGCAGGGGCGGATATTGGCGAGGTTTTGTATAGTAGGTCCGGGTATCGACCGATTCTCTCAACCAATCCCAGTTTCCCATCCGGCTGCTTTGCAATAGGGTTTGGGTTGCGATAGGGTTTCTCCACCTGTGTGCTTTCTCCGCCACATGCTTTCTCCATATTTTTTGGTGCTCTCTTTTCTTGTTGCAGCGTTTTTTGCAGCATTTGTTTGATCGTCTTTGTTTGTGCATTGTGGCGGGGGTGAGTGGGTTTGAACACTTGCATTGTGGCGGGGGAGATCATGACTGCAGAGGTGGAGGATCGGGTCGTGACATCTCAATCGGGGGCAATTGGTAGCGCATCCGCTGTAGAGGGGTGTTCTTGCACATTGGAGCTTCAACACGCGCTCTCCGATGAGTTTCCAACATTTGATTTTCTGTTAATGAGATTGTAGCAAGGGAGGCAATTGCACAGAGTATCAACAATTTTAAAACTTTTTGGAATCGTCAATTCGTGGCAATCACTAGTTTTCAAGTTTTCGGAATTGAGTTGCTTCTGCTTTGCAAATCCTTTCTTTGGGGGTTTTAGTTCAGGGTTCAGGGTTTTGGAATTCAGTTGCTTCTACTTTGCAAATCCTTTCTTTTGGGGTTTCAGATTAGAATTTAGACTTTTGGAATTCAGTTGCTTCTGTTGCTTTGCAAATCCTTTTTTTGAGGTTTCAGTTTTGTTTCATAAGTTTGTGCATTTTGGAATTCAGCTTGGTTAGGGATGTATAGTTTCCCAGGAAAAGGGGAATAGAGCCCGTCAAATTGCTGAAACCCTCAATTCAAAACTAGCAGCTTACTTAGAGTTCCTTGCTCTGGACTGATTATTTCAGACTTGTGTATCAACTTGTGTGTCGATTGATTATTTCGGACTGATCCTTTCCGACTTGGGTGTCGACTAATCCTTTCCGACTGATCCTTTTTGAATGATCTCATGTTTCAGTTTCCTTTTGTTGTTTTGTCTATCATTTTATTTCTGGTATTGTTTCCAACTGTCTTGGACAACCTCAGTTTGTGGCTCTGCTTAGCAATTTCCATTTTGAGTGAAAATTACAGGGTTTTAGACTTCAAATATGGTTGAACTAATTAGGGTAATTTAGGTGAATGAATTTTGTGGGAGTTTGCATGGTTTTGCAGCATTGTTGAATGAATTCTTTGTAGGTGTTGGGTCGAGGATTTGAATTTGTGGAAAAATCAGGCGTTAGTGCAAGGGTTTGATGGTTTGGAAGCTAGATGTCAAGCTTTTGATGAAATGAACATGGATTTCTCAGTTCAATGAGGGTTTAGGGTCTCCACCCTCGTTTAGGGTTAGATTTGCACCTGTTATATTGTAAAAGTTAGGAACAAGGTAATGGAAATTTTTTTATTGTTTGGAAAACACCATTAATGTGATATGAAAGTGCTTACATTTTTGTATGTTTTTCTTTTTTTACTCCATTGATGAGATTATTGTCTTTTGTGTATTGCAATCTAATGGTGACTGTTTTTTTCAAATGTGTAGGTGCATTCATTGATTTTGAGAGGCGTATCAATTCCTAGGAGTGCTGTCCAAGAGGAATACCACTATGATCTAAGTATGTACTAAGTTATTCCTCGGCCAGTTAATTCAATATAAAGTAAAGTGCATTGCATTTCAAATCGATGTCACTTTAGGTTGACTACGATGAATTTTGAAGATGATAGGTAGTACACTTTAGGTCGACAGCACCCATATAATTAGACTCCCCACGCATATAAAACAAAGGATGAGGTGTTGTTTAGGTTGGCTCGACCTGAATTCATGTGCCTTGAGCACGTAACTCTCCTCACCCAACATGGATTCAATTTTGATCAAGACGACCTAAATAGCAGTCAAAGCTTGTCTACAAACCGCCCAAAGCATATCAAAATGTTACAATTTCAATCAAATCGACCTAAATAGCCAACCAAAAGAAACAACCAAAAGAAGAACCACATTAACAAGATAAAGAACAAGTCTACATTAGGACGACTCAACATAAATTGGCAAAAAACAATTGTCAAACCTCAACACAAATACATGAAACACCGAGATTTAGGTCAACTCGATCTAATTAGCTAGAGATGCAAAATCTAGAGGACAAGAAACTCTGAGAATAGATGCATACACTACTAAAGATGCATACACTACACATTCACGTGACCTGAAACTCCAGGCACTAGATTAGGTCAACTCGACCTGAGTTGGCTCAACCTATACACTATAGAAGATGAGCAAACAACCAGCCCAACCAATAGAACCAGTTCTCCCAAAGCAATCCCCTTCAAAATCGTTGAGTAGATTATGGGAACTTTGGAATTGTAATTTTGCAAAATCAAGGATTACGATTAAGGTCGACTTCACCTAAATATTACGTTGTGATCTTGTAGGTAAAAAATGGAAGAGCAGGTTCCAAAATTAGAGGTGTTCTACAAAAGAGTGGAGAAGCCAAAAGATGACAACAACAGAAACAATTGTGACACTGACGGGGGAGTATTGGACTTTTCAAAGCCCAGAGAAGATGGCCCAATGGAGTATAAAAGTGCTTGCGCTCAGGAATGTGATTTGCTTCTCTGCAAGGTACAAATACAGCAAATCATACCACTCTATCTCCTATGACCAAAAGATTGAGGACATCGTCCCCGACGTTGGCCAAATGATCAAAATCTATTGTGTTACAGCACAAGTCGGAATTGCAGAGAAGGACCAGTATCATTTCACAATCCTTTTAGATTCCTCACAAGTGGTCTTCAACATCACGCCATTCTTGGAGTCAATTGTGCCTACAAACTACAGATTTGGAAATCCCGAAGCTTGAGAAAAAAATTGATGATAATTTCTTTAAGACTTTTGCTGGAAAGCCAATTATCGGGAAAACGCTTTGTGCAAAATTGAGGATTATCTTTGTAGACTTTGTGGTTCTAACCACCAAGATTGACAAGGCCAAGAAAGAAATGACTCCTGTCGCAGCACAGGGCAAGCAAATTCCCAATTATACTACAAAAAACCACTTTAAAGTATAACAAAGTGACTCTAAAGATCAAACCCGCGAGATTCTGTGAAGTATCTAGTCTTATTTGGTCTCTAAGCTTAGTCAGTACGTAAATTTCCTCTTCCGGTCCTAACATCACAACCGAAAACACAACAACACCGAAAACTACAATCAGACCCTCTTCTCCTTTCCCGATCCGGCCAACTTTTCGATCCAGTTTGATCAACTAACATCCGCTCTTACTCCCATCCAGTTTAGTTTTACCTCTATTTCACCATCAGAGGGTTTGCCCCTTGCTTTTGAGAGTGGCAGGCCCGCCGCTCCTTCCGTGACTTATAGTGGCTGAAGACCCACTTCTCTATTCTCCCATCTCCTATACTAATTCGGATCCGATTTGATCCTTCACAACAATCCAGAGAACTCTCCGGATTACAAGCCACACAAAGACCCCCCGTACGATCCTTTCATACTACAACAATTTTAGCGCCACGTTTCGTTTGTACGAAGTCAGGCGGCTGCAAGTGAATCCGTCCGTTCCAACATCAACTAAAGTCCTTTCGTTTACCAATTAGGGCGGCGAGATCTCTTAGGAGATCGGACACTCAACCGGATTTCCCACCCAAGAGTTCTAGCGCGACTAAGGAATCCCTTCCTATCCGCCTAGCCTAACAACGGCTGTCTCGCCCGGAATCCCAAACCTTAGAGATGCTGAGTAACTGAAATCCACTCCCAACTCTTTTACAACCCGCTCACTTGTACATAAGATCAAAACAAGAATACCAAAGGGAGAAATCACACCTGCACCAGCATGCGCCTTCCTAACTCCTCACCACACAACCCTGCCACACACGGGAGAGACACGCAACAATAGGCCAAGAGAAGACATACACAAAATTTGGACGAAAAGACTTGCAGCTCCCAAGCAAGGGTTGATTTATATACAACTTGATTACAAGGCAAAAAGGCCCCCGGAAATCTGCGCTGGACATCCGAGTCCAATCCTAATCGGCCAGACCGGGTCAACATCCGATCCGATCCTAACTATCTTACAAACATTACATTCCTACCTACCTACCTACTCTCCAATTCTCCCACCCAGCGTAGGACTCTTAGGTTCCGCGGGCAGTTGGTTGAAAACTTCAATCAGGTTCTTGCGCCGCTCCCCGGCAGCAGGATCCGGAAGATCTGATCCTGGCAATGAATCCAAATGAATTGGTTGCCCATGCCCAGGCCTTTGGTGACTCTTTCTTGACTCGGGCGTCTGATCCATAGGCTCCCTTGGATTTGATCCTCCGGCTGGGAACAAATCCGGTAGCGAGAGGTCCGAGAATTGGATCTCCCAAGAGTACATGGACCCATTCAGCTTCCGGCTGTTGATGTCCATCTGGTTGGCTGCCTCCCTAACCGCCACCAATGACACTTCCACCCGATCAGTGAAGTTGGTCAGGATCTGAACTATCCGGGAATGGGATACCTTCTTGTTCTCATGCACCCCTTTGTCAAATAGTTCCGCCTTGACTGCGGCGGATCCGGACTCTCCAAGAGTGGCCTTCACAGACTTGGACACCTTCCGGGTTGCTTCCGCCATTTCCCGGACTACAGCTTTGTCCTCTTTGAGAGCTACCATCTTGGCCTTCAGAGTGTCGACTTCCTCCTGAAGACGACAAATCTCTGCCTCTTGCTTCTGGTGCTCATCCCGATTAGACACATACTAGGCCACCTTACCCGGTAGCTTACTATCCCCCGGTGCACCCACCAGCTCTCCGACACTAGCGAGGATCCTCCTCTTGACCTCCCAATCTGCTCGTATCCTGCATAGAATTACAATCAACTAATTGAACGGGTCAGTCGGGTCTTCGGAATCCGGCATCTCCACATCCGGTCCCTATTTTGGAGTCAACCGGTTGGTAGGAGGGGTTCTTCTCTTGCGAGGAGGCGTCGTCTTCATCTGCTTCCTCGTCCGGAGGTGCTCCTCCTCGTCTTCTTCTTCTGTCTCGGGTTCGAATCCGGTTGGATCTTTCGGCTCGTCATCCGAACCTGACTCTCCGTACTTCAGGATAGACTCCTGAAGGTTCCATGTTTTCTCCTCGGTATCCGTGAGGAGTTGGTTGCGATGGTAGAGGTGGAAGAGATAGGGACTCAAAGAAGTGGCCCTACTCTTCCCGATCCTTGTCACCAACTGGGACACCAGATCAGAAAAGATCCGGGCCCAATTCACCTTCCATTCCCTGCTCAAGGAACCAAAAATTGTATTGCCGATGGTCATCGTCACCCTCGTTGGCTTCTCCGGGTGGACAATCAAAACCAGGAACTGGAGGAGGTTGCGGTGCCAATCGCTCTTCCAATCCGCGACCGCGTATCCGTCCTTGTTGCTCAGCTCTCCATAAAACTTGTCATGGATGAACTCGGCTCTCCGTCCAGCCATGCCAGAACCTCCCATCCGAAAGTTGTAAAATTCCCTCCACCTTTCTTCCTTCCATTTGGTTGGGCGGCCTCAGAGCATGTTGTCGAACTCATTCAACACCTTACACTTCAGCTCTCTCACCATCCGCTCCTCCTTAAACCCCTAGGGTTTATCCATCAACACCAGACAGCCCATCGTGTTGAGATCATCCATGAGCTTGGTCCTTGCCGGTTCCGCGGTAGGGATGACCGGAACTACTTTCCGGAGCTTGACGTCGGAGGAGGAACTGGGTGCTCTTAGTCTGCTCTTACACAGCTGAGGCATGGACACGGACGGCTAACTGGACCCTCCCGGTCGCTACCTCACTCTCTCCTAGCCCCATGTTCCGTTCCTCACTTCTTCTCGTCCGATCTCAACCGGAAGACAACGCAAAACCTGCAACCCACACAATGTCTACCTCTCCTATACACTTTGACGTACTCGGCCTGAAGTTCACACACATACAACAGCTCTAGCACAGACGGAGGCGTAAAAGCGCTCAAGGTCAGCTCTAGAACTCGAGGGAAGTAAAGGAGTGAAAATCGGAACGACCAGCCTTTATATAGTCCCAGGACCCCTGGCTGGTCATCATGACCTTTTCCAGTCCGGTCCATATCAATCCGGTTCAACCCTAATTTGATCTGAGGTGAGATCCGTATGTGATTCTGCCCTGAATACTAACGTTTTGACCGAATCAGATCCAGTTTTCTCCTTACTGGATTAGCATTGTCTATCTTCAGTCTTCATCTGCCCCTCTAATAATATTTGGATCCTATTTACCCATTTCCGTTCCAACATTTAGGTAAGCAAAGGAAAACCAAAAATCTGGTTGCGACATTAGTCCTCGGGAATCCCCAAAGCACCTACTTGCGCAGCCCATTCTAGTCCACGATGCCATCCCTAAAATCCAAGAGCCTCTAATTGAAGAGAATGTTGCACGTCTCGTTGAGGCCCTGGTTGAGGCAAAAAAAGGTGGCCACGCCCTTGACCCAATAGGCACACGCGGGCCCCCCCAGGACGGTGCACCAACAAAAGTGCCGGCTTCAAACATGGAGGAGGTTGAACAAGTCCCGCCCATTGCAATACCCTTGCAGGTGGTAGAGACACCGGTGGACCCAATTGTGGTAGAATTAGCTAGAGTGGAGGTCCCACCTACAACGTCTGAGGAAGTCGCAGCAGAGGCCGGACCCGTTGCATTGGAGACTGGGCAAAAGAAGGGGCGAAGAGTGCCCAAGTCTCCTAGCAAGGTAAAAAACCCCATTGACATCCCTACTTGTAGGTCAAATGAAGTTGGTCCAGGCATGTCAGTTGCTGACATTCTCTCATGCTGTATCAAAACCCACTCCAAATTAATAGTGTCTAATGTCTATGGCACCTTGCTGGACTGTAGTTCACTAGATATCATAAACCTGCACCATCAAATTTGTGGAACCACCAAAACTAATTTTCGCCAAGTCGTATTGAGGCCTTGGCTCAAACCTTTTTTGTCAAGATGTTTTTCAAACTTTGCAGTAGCTTTCCGGAGCAACACGGGTGCATCATATAGATGTCATTGTCCCTAGCATGTTGAGTGGGTTGATTGGTCCCCTCCCTGTAGTTCTGCTATTTGTTTGGTCTAGAAAGGAGTGCAAGATCCAAGAGGAGGAATCTTGTAAAGTAAAGTTGGCGGGGAAAACTTGTCTAAGGTGTATGCGGGTTGGCCTAGGTTCAATGCCTTGAACACCGTGATAATAGATAGCAAGTCCTCACAGGTTGCATGCAATCCGGATGCCATAATGAGCACCCCTTTTTACTTGAAGTGGCTATGCTCAGTGGCTGATGACAAGGACTATCTCAAGTCCTACCTTTGGCCGTTGTTGGAGGCGCTAAAGGAATGCTTTGACATACCCACCTTCAGGGCTAAGTTTCCCTAACATTGTCAACAAAACAATGGCGCAAATGATTCAGAAACAACAAACTAGATCATCGTATGAATTTCTTGACATTGTAGAAGGTGAAGGGGCTCGCACAACACGTGATTGTGAAAATTTGGTGCTCCCCTCCCCTTCATTTCCCTCGCATTCCTAATGTGTACCTACTGTGTCTGTGCAGGCAAAACCACAGAAGCGGGAAACAAGGAACAATCCGCCAAGACAGACAGCGGAGAAAAAACAGGAGAAGAAGGTAATCTGGTTCTGCCCCCTTGGCTTTTTTGTCATCTTTTTAGGCTGTGCACAATAAGTAGTCATTTCCAAGTCACAGGGTAGTGAAGTTGGAGTGTGCCTAAAATTGCAGTTGTAGGGAAGTCACTATTGTGTTGTGTCAAATCACGTGTAAGTGAAGTAAGTGTCCTCTCTGTTTTGTGCCAAAGGAGTGAACCACTGTGAAGCTTGTAAATTGGTCCATGTTGTCGTGTATCTAGTAGCGTTGTAGGCCAGGCCAGCTCTGCTGCAGCCAACGGAGGTAGTAGTGCCATTGGAGGTCACGTGTGCATGCAAGGTACTCCAAATGTAAAGTCATTCACGCCAATGATGAGTTCTTTGAACATAGTGTGAATGGGGAGGTCCCCGATGCACATCAAGAAGAAATGCTTGCTATTAAGAATGTGATAGGCAAATCTATGGCTTGTGGTGAGCAATCCATAACCAAAATCTCTCTTAGTTCCACCATATATTGGCTGCTGCTGCAAAGTCCACTTGCTTGTTCTATCATTTATTGCCTTGTAGGAGGCCCATCATCAACGTGTAGAAGATGTCATAAAGTTTTCATAAAACTGCTAGGAATTAGAGGATGCTTATTATGGTCTTAAAGATGTTTGGGCACACAAGCGGTGGGATGGTGTATGTGGCTGTGGAGGCCATTTGGGTGCAAGTAGGTGTCTCCATTGGTGCACTCATGATGTGGGCATCCGCCAGTTGCATTGAAATCGAGGCAGCTGTAACGTAGTCATTGCCACTCAGTTGTTTAGAAGTCGCATAGTAGTTGCTTGGAAGTTGTGGGGCAGTTACCTGAAGTCCGCAGTCCTCCTTCAGTCATTTGTGAGTGACATATGAGAGCAACCACAAAGGTACAGCAGTCCCTGGCATGTCTAATTGCTGAAAATGTTTAAGCATGAATGTGCAATAGGCTAATGCTTTGTGTCATGCAGTTCTACATCAGGTAGGAGGTATTCCTCATTAATCCCCAAGCTATGAAGCACAAAGTGGCAGTGGGGACCATTAGCGGAGCAGCAAGAGAAGCGTCCTTCCACTTCAAGACCGTATTGGAGGGGGTGGTGGAAGGTGGACGTGCGAGATGTTTTCCAAGAAGTGGTCGCGCTCATGTACCCCCACAAAGACAGCAATCGGAACAACATCAAAGATGCAAAGGGCACATGCACACTATGGGTGGAAAAGTACATAAAACTCTCTATTTGAGGCGGTCATCTATGTGTGCCGTAGCCCGGGGGTAGGACATACTAGATTTGTATGGCTCTATATGGCAAATGTAGTATGTTGGAGTATCTCATTAGTAATCAGAAATTGAACTGATGTCTTGTGAAATACCATGCCCACTTCCTTTTCATAATTCATATGTAAATGAATGTTGCATAGTATGTTAAACAAGACAGTGCCATTGTGAGGTTTAGCATTTTGTTTGTAGTTTGGCAATCTATTTTGTTTGCCATGGCTAGTAGTGCCTACGGCACCTGCTGCCTCCATTGTTATTGTGTGAAGTTAGTTTCGAGGGAGTCCCTTCTTGGCACTAAGGGATAAGGTTCTATGCATAGTCTCAGAAATGTACACAAGTGGCCCAGTGGGAAGACTTGCCAGTTGCTAGACAGCGACTCTTCCAAAACTGCACGAACAGGCTGATAAGTAGTGGACCATTCTCCCTAAACACTAGAACAACTTCAAAACAACTGCTAGTAATGAACAAAAAATGCGTATTCATAGTGAAATGAGTGGGGCATGATTTGAAAACGACTTCACCCGGTGTCCTTATGCACCTCACGTTGAAGTCAACATGGAAATTGACGCACGATTGGGAAACGACTCCATAGTGACTGCCAATGTCCCGATGTAGCAGTCCACGTCAGCCTGATAAGTCTGGCAACTCTAATAAGCCTAACAAACTGAGGCCGCCACTGTGAAACAACTACAGAATGACTGCAGCCATCGGCCAATGTCCAAATGCCACGTTGCCTGATGTCAGGGTGTGTGCCCAACTGTTGCAACCAGAATTTTTGGTTTTCCCTTGCTTACCTAAAAGTTGGAACGAAAATGAATAATTAGGATCCGGATCCTGCTAGGTGGCAGAAAAAGAGTGAAGATAAACAAAGTTAATGCAGTTATGGATAAATTGGATCTGATCCAGTTAGAGTATTAGTACTCAAGAGCGGAATCACATCCGGAAGTTATCTCAGATTTTATTAGAATTGAACGGATTGCTATGGATCAAATCGAAAAAGGTCATGATGACCAGTCGGAGTCCTGGGACTATATAACGGCTGGTCATCCCCATTTTTGCTCCTTTACTTTCCTTGAGTTTTAGAGCTGACCTTGAGCGCTTTAACGCCTCCGTCTGCGCTCAAACCGTTGTATGCGTAATGACTTAAGTGCGAGTCCGTGAGAGTGAGTGAGAGGTCAAGATTGTATAGTCTGCAGGTTTTGTGTTGTCTTCCGGTTGAGATCGGACAAGAGAAAGTGAGGAACGGGACGTGCGTCTAGGAGAGAGTGAAGTAGCGACCGGAAAGGGTCCAGCTAGCCAAGTCCGTGTCCATGCCTCAGCTTTGCAAGAGTAGACCGGGAGCGCCCAGTTCCTCCTCCGAGATTAAGCTCCGGAAAGTAGTTTTGGTCATCCCTTCCTAGGAAACGGCAAGAACCAAGCTCATAGACGACCTCAACGCCATGGGCTATTTGGGGTTAATGGACAAACCCTAGGCGTTTAGAGAGGAGTAGATGGTGAGAGAGCTCAAGGGCAAATTGTCAAATCAGTTTGACAACACTGAGCGAGGCGTCCAACCGAGTGGGAAAAAGAAAGGTGAAGAGAGGTCTACAGCTTCTAATTAGGGGGTTCCGGCATGGCAGCATAGAGCGCTGAGTTCATCCATGACAAGTTTTACATAGAGCCAAGCAGCAAGGACAGATATGCGGTTGCGGATTGCATAAACGACCGACACCTCCACCTTCTCTAGTTCCTGATTCCAATCGTCCACTCGGAGAAGCCGACGAGGGTGACGATGACCATCGGCAACACTATTTTTGGGGCCTTGAGCGGGGAACAGAAAGTAAACTGGGCCCGGATCTTTTACAATTTGGTGTCCCAGCTTGTTACAAGAGTTGGAAAGAGTAGGGCCACTCCTTTGAATCCTTACCTCTTTCACCTCTACCAACATAACCAACTCCTCACTGACACAGAGGAGAAGATATGGAATATTCAGGAATCCATCCTGAAGTATGGGGAGTCAAGTTTGGATGACAAACCAGAGGAATTATCCGGATCCAAACCAAAGACAAAAGAAGAAGATGAGGAAGAGCACCTCAGGACGAGGAAGCGGATGAAGACAACCCCTCCTCATAAGAGAAGAATCCGTCCTACGAACCGGTCGACTCTAGAACAGGGACCGGAAGTGGATATATTGGATCTCGAAGACCCGACTGATCCGTTCAATCAGTTGATCGGCATCCTCTGAGGAATATGAGCGGATTGGGAGGTCAAGAGAAGGACCCTCTGCAATATCGGAGATCAAGTGGGTGCGCCGACAGATAGTAAGCTACCGGCTAAGGTAGCTTTACACATCACCAATCCAAACGAGCACAAGAAGCAAGAGGCAGAGATTTGTCGGCTTCAGGAGGAGGCCGACAGGTTGAGGGCAGAGATGGTCGCCTTCAAAGAAGATAAGACCGCCGTCTCAGAGATGGCGGACGCAACATGGAAGGTGGCGGAGATAGTGAAGGCCACTCTCGGAGCTTCCGGATCCGCCGCTGTCAAGGCGGAGTTGTTTGACAAGGGAGTACATGAAGAGATGAAAGTATCTGGTTTTTGGATAGTTCAGATCCTGACCGATTTTACCGATCGGGTGGAAGCGGCAATGGTGGCGGCACGAGCGGCAACCGACCGAATGGACGTTAGCAGCCAGAAGCTGAACGGATCCATGTACTTTTGAGAGATCCATCTTTCGGACCTCTCGCTGTCGGAATTATTCACGGCCAAAGGATCAAATCCGAGGAAGCTTAAGGATCGGACTCTTGAGTCAAAAAAGAGTCCACAAAGGATTGGGCTTGGACAAGCAATTTATCTAGATTCATTGCCAGGATCAAATCTTCTGGATCTTGCAGCCGGGGAGTAGAGCAAGAATTTGACAGAAGTCTTCAACTAATTTCTTGCGGAATCCAAAAGTCCTACATTGGATGAGGAAGTTGTAGGATAGGTAGGAATATATTTTGTGTAAGATAATTTGGACCGGATCGGATGTTAATCCGGTCTGGCCGGTTAGGATCGGACCCGGAAGTTCCGCACGGATTTTTGAGGGGACTTTTTGCCTTTGTAAATCAGTTGTATATAAAGGCAATCCCTGCTTGGGAGCTGGGAGTCTTTTTGCCTGAATTTTGCTTGTACCTTCTATTGGCTTCTTGTTGTGTGTCTCTCCTGTGTGTGGCAGGGTTGTGTGGTGAGGAGTTAAGAAGGCGCATGTTGGTTTGGAGGTGATTTCTCCCTTTGGTGTTCTTGTTTTGATCTTAAGTGCAAGTGAGTGGGTAGTCGATTTCAGTTCCTCAGCACTTCTAAGGTTTAGGTTTCCGAGCGAGACAGCTGTTGTTAGGCTAGGCGGATAAGGAGGGATTCCTTAGTCGCGCTAGAACTCTTGGGTGGGAAATTCGGTTGAGTGTCCAATCTCCTAAGAGATCTCGCTGCCCTAGTTGGTAAACGGAAGAGCTTTAGTTCATGTTGGAATGGACGGATACACTTTTAACCACTTTACTTCGTGCAAATGGAACTTGGCGCCAAGGTTGTTGTAGTATGAGAGGATTGTATGGGGGGTCTTTGTGTGACGTATGGTCCAAAAAGTTCTCTAGATTGCTGTGAGGGATCAAACCGGATCCAGATTAGTGTAGGAGATTGGAGAATAGAAAAGTGGGTCTTCAGCCACCATAAGTCACGGAAGGAGTGGCAAGCTTGCCATTCTCAAAAGCAAACGGCAAACCCTCCGATGGTGAAACAGAGGTAAAACTAAACCAGATGAGGGTAAGAGCAAATATGAATTGATCAGCTCAGATCGGATAGTTGGATGGATTGAGAAAGGAGAGAAGGGTCTGATTGTAGTTTTCGGTGTTGTTGTATTTTCGGTTGTGATGTTAGGACCGGAAAGGGAAATATGGATATTGATTGAGCTTAGATACTAAATAATGTTAGATACTTCACAGAATCTCGCGGGTTTGATCTTTAGAGTCACTTTGTTATGCTTTAGAGTGGTTTTTGGGAGTAGAATTGGGAATTTGCTTGCCCTGTGATGCGACACCAACACACTTTTTGTCCATGTCAACTTCGACATGTATTTGGATCATCCATTGTATTATGTTTTCTACATCCAACTGCCAAACGGATGGTGATAATAGAAGTGAAGTTGTTGTCCTAAACGGCTTGTCCACAACGACTCCAAGACCCTGAGTCGTATTAGAGTTGTTGTATCCACAACAATTGCTTTTCCATCATTTTTGGTAGTCGTTTTTTCCATCATTTTTTTGTAGTGTTAGGAATTGTGGAACATTGTAGTTATAGTTGAGCATTGGGACTCACTCTAGTTGTATATAAACAATTATGACATAGTAGTCACAAACAAACAATTTTGACTTGTTCGAACCATATATTAACATTTGTAATTGTTTCTAGTCAAGAATGAGCAATTTTGACTCATTCTAGTTGTTTATTAACATTTGTGTTTGAGTGTAGTCGGAAATTGACATGTGCCACTCAATTTGTTCAATGATGCTAATTTTTGATTCATTGTTTTCATAAATGAGCGCTTATTACTTCTATGTGTTCTAAAACTTTGTATGTCAATTGTTGTAGTCCAAAATAGGATTGTAGACTTGGTGTAGCTCAAACCAATACACCTAATTGCTTACACGGCTTGTAGTCATAAAAATGTAATTTATGGCAATTTATTTTAATAGATGGAATGGTGGCACTTGGTGTTGTCAGGAGATTCAACAACATTGCAATCAACCTAGGCCTTGGAGTACAAAAGTTGGTAGGAAGAGGAAAATGACTTTGACAAAGGATGTGACAGTTGCGACAAATGTGGGAGAGGAAAATCTCCTCTTCCAAGATATGGAGGATACACTGATGGCGCAAAATATTGAGGAGGACAATGACAACCAATTGAATACGGAAGACTACAGAGATGGACCAAGTGAAGAGCGTAGCATTGATTTTGTGGATGAATTGGAGTTACGAGAGGTGGGCATATTGAAGTGCATGGCAAAGAATGGTGCTAATCCTAAACAATTACGGGAGAAGATGCGCAAGCTTGGCAAAAAGGAGGGACAAGACATTGCAAGTGTTGACAACACCAGACGTCAAAGACAATCAAAGTTGAGGAATTTGAAAGTAGTGTACCGAAGGTTGATGACAGAGATTGGGTTGAGGTGGACAATGCAAGATGTCCAACAGGAGTGCATAGGTCGGAGTGGTTGACCAAGCTCCGTGGATACTCTTGTGACTTGGATTGGAGTGAAGACAATTTCCAATCCCATCCCCGACCTCTATTGTTGGCAATCAAAGAAAAGATGGCATCAAGGTTTGAATATTGTGGAGGACTAGGCGATGTTCCAAAGGCAGTCTTCTTCCAAATATTACGGCAACAAATGAAGACGAAGAGGTCAAACATCAAGAAATTATTGGATGCCGACACTAAGATCCCCAGACCTGTGAAGACTCATCATCTTAAAAATTTCAAGGAATTGATCAAGAGGATAGACAAGATAGCGTACTCTAAATGCATGAAGGCTGCACAATAGACTGTGCAAAATGTATCATACAGTAGACGGACTAAGGCAGAAGTGAGATTGTGCCTTGTAAGTGATCTTTACACTTCTTTCATTTTTGTTTATTCATGTGATTGTAGGTCAAAGTTCATGGTCATTGTGTAACGAGGCTTCTTTATTAGTACGTGAAATGCTTGGGTGAAAAAATATATGAGGGAAAGCATTTTAATGATGAAACAATCAGCATTCATAAAGATGGCAAATATAGGACCACTTCCAAAAAAAAAGCAGAGTCACATCAGTAGTTGTAGTCATAATGAATGCAGTCATATCACTATGAAAAGTTACATTATGATTATCCAGTCATATGTGACCAAGTAGGTGACTAGTTGCAATAATATTTGGCCATTTATGTGACTATTTGCAGTCATCCTTGGATAGTCATTTCAATATTTGCACTCATACTTGGTTAGTCACTTAGTCATGTAAGTACTTGTAGTCGTATTTGGCCATATATTTTTACTATTGGCTGTCATGTATGCCGAGTCATGTGACTTGGTGATGCCATGTATATGTACAAAGGTAGAAACTTGTGTCTAGTACACTAAAAGGTACAATGTCTTCTTGTTCTAGGTTGCAGAGTTGGGTAGACCTCCAACAAAATCAAAAGTAGAAGTTGAGCTTGCAATGTCGGAGAAATCATCACAAAATCACTTGTCAAGTTCAAGAGGGGCAACAAAGAATATCAAGAGGGGCAATAAAGGCATAGAGGACGTGCGAAACAAGTTGTGTACATTTCAAGACTCCATGAAGGGGCAGCTAAGCAACATAAACAATCTATTAAAGGAGCTCTTTAGCAAGGTTTGGAAGCATAATGGAGGGGGAATACACCCATCTAGTTCTCAAGTAGGCACCACGGAACCAAAAGATGTGGCGGTTGAAGAAATGATGGAAGGATTGGTAATTGCGAGCACCCCCGTCCCAACAAAGACCCAGGAAGAAGCTAATCCAATGTCTCATATACCTCAAGCACATAACGTGTCTGATTTCACGGTATTAGATTCAACACCAAAAGTTTCTTGAAAGTACTGGTTTGTATATGTCAGTTCACACTCATGAACAATGGTCATCGCCATTGTATTTGTTTTGAAGGGCACGTGTAATGAATCAATTTGACACGTAATCCACACAAGTAATTTGTAGACACCATTGTAAATTTACAGGAGAAAGAGGCTATGAAGGAATTGGAGAATGTCAACAACAAGGACAAGACATTGGCAACGGATGATACAGCTCCAAAAGGAAGAGGTGGTGCAAAAGGAAAAAAGGACCAAGAAAGGACCAGAAAGAGGAAGGAAGAAGCAACCCCAATAGAAGCAGACCAAAGTCTTTGACCCACGCATGTTGCATCGGCTGTAGAGAAGGTCAGTGACAAGACAAAGAAGGTGAAGGATGATCCCAAGGTGTGTTTTCCTACATGGGTATAATGAGCATTTTGTGATTGAATGTACTGTGTGCAAATGATGATTGTGCATGAGGTTGATGTATTTGTGATGAATAGGAGTAGGTGGGTGTTTGGATTGTATTGCATGCTACAAATTTGGAGAATTAGGTTCATGTTCTTCAACATATTTTGAATACATATCACTGCTATTTGAGGTATGTGTAGTTGCTAGAAGCACAATTAGTCACTCTCTTGTGAATATAACTATATACTATCATAATCATTTTTATGTAACTGAGGCTAGTCATATTTCTTTGTATATAACAATGTGCAGTCGTAACCTTGATGATGAAACAATAGGCAGTCAAATTTTTGTCTATATAACTGGTGCTAGTTGTATTACATTGTATATAATTAGGAGTAGGCATATGAGTACTCATATTTCAGTACACGTAAAAGTAGGTGAGCATATTATATATTGTATAAGGTACTGGAGGTGCTCCTTTTGTATATATAATTACTTGATAATGTATTTCACTAGTTGCGTGTGCTGACCTTGTAATCACTAAATTCCAATGGCAAGAAACTGTCAATCCTGGATGTGTATGCAAATTGGATAAGGAGCATCTCGAAAACACCATTTGGAGGTTGATTCCAAAGTCACTGAGGAGGAGCCTATAAGAAGGAGAGGGCCAACAAGGGCTGCTAAGGAAGGCAATGTTCTCAAGAACAAGAAGCCTTCCAAGAGCATGAAGTTTCCACTAGTGATAGTTTCAGACGATTCACATACAAAGGTTGTGGTAATAAATGTACTAGGACTTCTTTGTGACATGCAACCACGACATGATAGTCGTAAGTGGGAGCCGGATGGTACGATCCATTATGAGAAGGAGTTTAAGATGAAAATCAAGAAACGGGTTGAATGTGGGGCATTTCTAACTTTGCTCAATTCCCAATTTGATGTTGGGATATGGGCTCCGATTGGAGAGGCTCTTCTCCAAGAGATGGCTCAATTCCTAGCGGTTGAGACGCCCATGAAATGGTGTTTTCTGTGGGGGAGGAAAACTAGTCAAGGCACTAGAGATCTCCATGATCTTTTTGATATGATTCTGAATCCAAGCCAAGCCTGATGGCTTCAAATGACAACTTCCTTAAAAGTGTCATGGAACCCTTTGAAGCTTTAAGCCGCAATCCATTTGACATTGAATATTGAGTGGAATATTTATCAATTGAGCATTAGAAGCAACACCGTTGGTATGTATCTTTGAAGATGTTCTTTTGTTATTGTGAATATGTGAAAGTGAAGCCTTGTTATTTGTTCATTGAATGCTAATTTTGTAATTGTATGTGCAGGTTAAAGAAGGTGGACTGAAATTGGTGGAGGGTACTTCCAACTCCATGAATCCAAGACTTTTGACATTGATTGTAGGATCAAAGGTAAAGGTGTTTGCCGTGGATGCTGACAAGAAGGTTGAGAAAACATACTTGCACATAGAATGATTGTTAATCTTGCCAGAGGTACACTTCATGGTCGGATCATCGAAGAGGGCAACGTTTCTATCACGAAATCTTCCATTGTTCTTTGCTCTGAGAAGAACATTTTGTATGAAGGCAACAACAATGACAATCCTCCTATAGTGAATTTGAGCAATGCTTTGAAGACCGTCACGAAGTGGCCCCTAGAAGCCTTGGCTCTCACGAATGAATGAATGAAGGCATGAAGTAGTACAGTGCACACTGCAATATAAGGTTAGGCATGTGTATGTATGTATTTACAGAGTGAGTGTGTTTGATGTGTGTTTTCAGTTTCAGTAAAAAATTGTCATGGAAGTGCATCTTTCAAGTGACATACATGTTGGGCGATTTGTTGAGTTACAATACCATATTTACAACATGCTAGTAGAGGATCATGCTGCTTTTAAATGTATGGAAAAGGTGTTATGAGTTGTTTATCAATGAAATTCTGGACTTGACTAATCCTAGTCTCAGAAGGAGCTCAAGAATCCACAAAATGTAACTGGATATAATCACCTAAAATATCACTTGTTTTAGTCATTGTTCACAATATATGTCATTAGAAACATTATTACATGTAGTCACATAATGTTTGCAAAATGTCATTATGCGCTTTCAAAAATATAACTACATGTTGTTATAAATGTTACAAGTGACATTCCTTGTGCACATTCACATAATCTTGGAAATGTGACTCCTGGTAGTAATGTTGCTCAGCATCCAAAAATATGACTGACGACAGTCATATTTCACATCATAAAAAAATATGACTTCTTCAAGTCATATTTCACATCATCTAATAACATGACTCAAAACAGTCATTTTTGACAAAATAGAGAATATGACTCATAACTGTCATATTGCACATGAGCCAAAAATATTATTCATTATAGTCATAAGCCACATCAACCAAAATATGACTCACCAAAGTCATATTCAATGTCATCCAAAAATATGACTGCACGCAGTTATATGCCGCGTAGGATTTTCTTCCCTCTGCTCAGGCACTTCAAGAAAAAGTCAAGCGTATAAAAAGTGGTCAACAAATACGCCATGTTGGCAAAAAATGGCTAATTTTGGCTAATTATACCTCCCAATCCATAAGACTGCAAATGTGACTCTGGCCTAAAGCGACTTGTTGGTAACCACTAGACCCAGTCATAGCGTGAATCATCTATAGTGAATTTTGTGTGAGTCATATTTTTAGATTTTACGATTCATTGCAATCATATTTTGCAGTCATAAAACATTGTTTTTGTTATAGTGAGAAGCATTCTAAGAAAGGAAGAAGGCAAAAGAAGTACTTTGATAGCTCAAGTTTGAGCAGTGGATCTACCACTTTGTCATCCCAATCAGATAGCTTAGAGATCAATCCTAGAGCTGCATCCAGATCAAAAACCAGATCCAAACATCAACATCAATACAAGAGCTCCAAGGCAGAGAAGGGGAAAGGCATTGTTCAAGTCAAGATTGAGGAGGAGGACTCTAAGAAGATGAGGAAGAGTTTTCAATAATCACTTGAAGCCATCAAAGTTAACCTAGCAGAGAACCGGAATTGAGGAGGACTGTCTTCACAAGCAGAGCAAATATTTGGTGCCCAAGATGTCAAGAAACAGGACAATTCCCTAGTAAGTGTAATCGACCTTTTGTAAAATGGGTTCATTGTGGAAATCTGGAGGGAGAAGTCTATGTCACCATCCAAGATGAAGAGGGCAAGGATGATATGAATCTTGTCTTCCAGGTCCAACCCACTTATAGAAGAGGGAAAGCATCCCAGCAGTTAAAGAAGAATTTATGCTTCCTTGTGCTACGACAATCAAAGGAGGGCATACTTACGCGTTTCCATTCTTTTCAATTCTTGTTTTATGTTTAGCATTTGTCAGGATCCCGTTGGGGTCCCAATATTTGTGATTTGAATTTGCGAGTTGCTTGTTACGGCAGCGAGACCATGGGACCGGGAAAGGGCTTACTTACACCACCCATTTATTTTTATTCCTATTTTAAATTTAGCATTCATTAGGACCCCATTGGGGTTCCAGTATTTGTGAACTGAATTTGAAAGTTGCTTATCTCGACAGCAAGATGAATGGAATGGAGGAGGGCTTACTTTTACTACCCCATTTATTTTTATTCCTATAACAAATATAACATTTGTCAGAACTCCATTGGAGTTCCAATATATGTGAAATGAATTTGAGAGTTGCTTGTCTTGGCAGCGAGACCATGGGACCAAGGGTAGGCTTACTCACGCCTCTCCATTTTTTTAATTCATGTTCTACGTTAAGCATTCTTTGGGACCCCATTGGAGTCCCCGTATTTGTGAACTGAATTTGAGAGTTGCTTGTCTTGGCAGCGAGACCTTGGAATTGGATGAAGGCTTACTTATGCCTCCCCATCTTTATTTATTTATATTTTAAAATTAGCATTCATCAGGAGTCCATTCGGCTCCCATTACTTGGAAATTTAAATTGAAAGTTTCTTGGCTCAGCAGCAAGAACATGGAATTGGAAGAGGGCTTATTTACGCCCTCCCATTCTTTTCAATTCTTGTTTTATATTTAGCATTTGTTGGGACCCCATTGGCCTTCCATTATTTGTAAACTAAACTTGAGTGTTGCTTGTCTCAGCAGCGAGACCATGGCCCTGGGAAAGGGTTTACTTGTGCCTCCCAATTCTTTTTATTCCTATTTTTTGTTTAGCATTTGTCTGGATTCATTGGGGTCCCAGCATTTTGAACTGAATTTGAGATAAGCTTGTCTTGGCAGCAAGACAAATGGATTGGAGGAGGGGTTATTTACGCCTCTCCTTTTATTTTTATTTTTGTTTTACTTGTAGCATTTGTCCAAATCCCATTGGGGTTCCAGTATATGTAAACTAAATTTGAGAGTTGCTGGTCTTGGCAGCACAACCATAGGACTAGGGGAGGGCTTATTTACGCTCTTTCAATTCCTATTTTAAGTTTAGCATTTGTCAGGACTCCATTGGGGTCCCAGTTATTGGAATTGAGATTTAGATATGCTTGTGTCGGCAGCAAGACCATGGGACAAGGGAAAGGGCTTATTTACGTCTTCCCCTTTTCTTTGATCCTTATTTTAAGTTTAGCATTCATTGGAATTCCATAAGGGTCCTAGATATTGTAAATTGACATTAAGATATGCTTGTCTTAGCAGCAAGATAAAGAGATTAGGGAAGGTCTTATTTACACCTCCCCATTTTTTTTATTCTTGTTTTACATTTAGCATTTGTTGGAATATTATTGGGGTCACAGTACATCTGAATTGAAGTTGAGAGTTGCTTGTCTTGGCAGCAAGACTTTAGGACCAAGGGAGGGCTTACTTGCGCCTCTCCATTTTTTTTTCTTGTTTTATATTTAGCATTTGTCGGTACCCCATTAGGCTCCCAATTTAAGTAAACAAAATTTGAGAGTTGCTTATCTTGGCAGCGTGACCATGGGACTGGTGGAAGGCTTACTTGCGACTCTTCATTTTTGTTGATTCTTGTCTTACGTTTAGCATTGGTTGGGACCCCATTGGAGTCCTAATATTTGTGATTTGAATTTGAGATATGCTGGTCTCAACAACAGGACAAAGGGATTGAAGGAGGGCTTATTTACGCCTCCTTATGAATTTTGATTCTTGTTTTACGTTTAGCATTTGTCAGGACCCCATTGGAGTCCGAGTATTTGTGAATTGAATTAGAGAATTGCTTGTCTAGGAAGCGAGACAAAGGGACCGAGGAGGGCTTACTTACGTTGCTTTTTTTTTATTCTTGTTTTATGTTTAGCATTTGCCGAGAGCCCAAGACCCCATTAGGCTCCCAATTTAAGTAAACTGAATTTGGGAGTTGCTTATCTTGGCAGCAAGACCATGGGACTAGGGGAAGGCTTACATGCAACTCCCCATTTTTGTTTATTCTTGTCTTACATTTAGCTTTGGTTGGGTCCCCATTGGGATCCTAATATTTGTAGTTTGAATTCAAGATATATTAGGCTCAGTAGGGGAACAAAGGAATTGAGGGAGGGCTTATTTACGGCTTCCCATTTATCATTATTCTTGTTTTACGTTTAGCATTTGTCGGGACTCCATTGGGGTCTTAGTATTTGTAAACTGAATTTGAGAGTTGCTTGTCTCGGCAGCAAGACCATACTACAGCAAGAAGGCTTACTTATCTCTCCGCATTTTTTTATTCTTGTTTTACGTTTAGCATTTGTCTGGACACTATGAAGGTTATAGTATTTGTGAATTGAATTGAAGAGTTGCTGAACTTGGCAATGAGTTGATGGGATTGGGGGAGTTATTCCTTACGCCTCCCCATTTATTTTTGTTTTCTGTTTTACATTTAGCATTCATCAGGAACCCATTGAGGTCCCAGTATTTGTGAACCAAATTTGAGAGTTGCTTGTCTCAGCAGTGAGTTGAAGGGATTAGGAAAGGACTTACTTACGCCTCCCCATTGTTTCCGATTCCTGTTTTACGTTTAGCATTCATTGGAACCTCATTGGGGTCCTAGTATATGTGAATTGACTTTGAGAGTTGCTTGTCTTGGCAGGGAGACCATAGGACTGGGGAAGGGCTTATGTTTGGGGTGAAAGCACACTACACTAGGTACAATTTCAACAAAAAACAGGAATACTTTTGGATATACATTTATTGCTCAATGTATTCAAAGTATTTTAGTGGAAAATCCATTATGACATGAGGAAACTTAAAGTCGATGATTGTAGAATCTTACCTATACAAATTATTATACTTAGAAACTAGAATTAATGGATTTTGTAAATGATAATTGTTGATAATGTTGAAAGTTTAAAGCTAAATATACCATAAGTATTTTTTCACAAATAGAAGCAAAAACAAACGTCATTAAAATATTCAAAATTTTGGAGATTTAAACACTAGCACTAGAAGAGAAAGGGGTGTTTTAAGTGCAATTTTAAATCAGAAAATGCATATTAGAAGGTCTTGTGTTTTTAGTAAAAAGTTACTAAAAATGTTGTGTCTAGGATTTACTTTAAAATACCTTTATTGAATTCCAATATGTCTTTTCAATATGTCTTTTCAACATTTTTAATGGACAATATTAACTACAAAAATAAAATCTTCACCAAGAGACATTGTATTCTATAAAAATTTGCACACTTCAAAAAGCCAAATCAACAACGCATTTAATTTCTATAATGAAGTCCAAATCTATAAAAAATCTAAATCTATGAAAAATTCCAAATCTATAAAATGTTTAAATCTATGAAAATGTCCAAATCTATGAAATAGTCCAAATCTATGAAAAAATCTAAATCTATCAAAAAAGTCCAAATCTATAGAAAAATACTAAATAGTCTAAGTCTATGAAAAACTTTGGATCATGAATTTCTAATTCAAGAAACATTTCTAAATCTATGAAGCAAATGCTGCCACTTTCGAAGCTGAGTATCAGAGTAGCTTCCAAATGCTAACATCTCTTGAAGCTAAGTATTAGAGTAGCTTCCAATTACAACCAAATGTTTTCTATGTTATTAGTAAGCTAGGCAAGCAAAAGCATTAAGGCACCAATGCTGAAGACAAGATCCATGCACTTTGGCAAAACAACAACGTGACGTTTTCTAATGCCCACATGACCTGCAAGATTTAATAGTACAAGGTCACAACTAAGTTTTGCTCTTTCATCTTCGACATTTCAGACATTCAAATACCAAGCAAACTACTTTATTAGCTAAGCAGCAACCAGCTTATAGGAATGGGCAATCAGCTCATTAAAGCTAATAGTTTGAGAATGCTTCCTTCTAACTAATATAGAAATGCAAGGACATATGTAAATAAACCTGCAATCGACCACATTGCACCTAGACCAGGGTTTCCAAGCCGCCAACTAAACAAGGGGTGCAATTAAACTAAACAAGATTTCATACTCAGTCATGACCTGACTGATGAGCTAGTAAGGAAACTATAAAATTCTACATTTTATATGTCACGTACCTGCTCGTACCTGCTTCCAAACGTCATTGCTGGGAGAACTCAAGAGTTAAACAAACATTGGAATGGCCCCATAGTCAATAACAACGCTAGTAAGATCAGATGTTTCTGACGCGATATTTGTTAGCACCCATGCAGCTTCAAACTGCATATAATAAGTGACTAGATCTATGAGATTCTCTCCCTCCATCGAGGTGGTAAGACAGTTGGAAAAACTCAATAATCAAAGAAGGTAAATGACATATCAAATGCTTGGTCTACCAAACTCAAACCATCAGTCAATACTTGCAACTGCGGGAAGTCATTAAGTATTGATAAAAAACTCGACAAACATTGGCACGACTCTTGCAGCTATAACCTCTTCAATTGATGTACTGCACTCTATACATCATAAAGAGATTCATGAACCAAGCATAGCAAACAAGTGAAGATATTTCCAAGGGGGCGACTAGCGACATTCACACTTGCAAGCAAGACAAGATAAGTAAAACAAATACAACCTACCTAAAATACGTGTCTAGTGAACTACTACAATGCCACTCAGTTGAGATAACTTAATGCCAGTTTATCTCCAATAAGGATCTCCAACATAAATGTTTGTAAATCAATTGCCCGTCTTGCCAGTTGGCAAGCAGTCACCCTGACGTGAACCAACTGCATATACTCCAGCATTCTCAACAATCACAATTAGATGTTTTCTGTAACATGCTGGCGTTTACATCAATTGCATCAGGGAGGTAATTGCAAACAATTGACAAATAACACATGATCAGATCAAACTTGTGAACTCTTCTCAAGCATTGTGATACACATCACCTACACAAATTTCCCATTGAAAGCCCAAATGGCAAAAAGTGCTACTTCTACATCTACAAGAGTTGAATAAGTCTTTTAGGAACATCACAAAGGAGGATAGCAAGTTTTACTAACAAAAGAAAGAAGCCACCCAGTACATTTTATAAGGTTATCAAATTTGAAGGTCAGGATCGGCACTTTGCTTTACTATTGGGTTGGTTGGTTAGGGTAACTTTCCATATACAGCCGGACGCAGTAGGTAGACATATATTAGCTTGACTTCTCTCTCAATCCTACTTATCAGATCAATATAAATCCACAGTTTGGCGATACATGGAATTTTTTTTTTAAATTCTATGGTTTCAAAATTCCAAGGTATTCAAATCTATTTGGCACTTGGTGATACACCCAAAGCAGATTTACATAGACTCAAATGTGTATTCTAAGTTTTGAATATTTATAAGATCTTCAAAATTTCCGTAGCAGTGTTCTGCAAGAAACATGTGATTCACATGTGCATACTTCAAATTCTCTTATGTCTTGGTATTGCTGCACTCCATATTAGCTTTAATTTTTCAGCTTCAATGATTTAGAAAGTATGTGCCTTTGCAACAATTTTGAAATGATAAATTTGATTGATCATATTGTGAAAGTATACTTTAGATGGGGCCATTTTATATCATCAAAATCATTGAAGCATACTGCATGTATTGGTCAAAAGATAAATAAAGATGTAACAAAAGAACGTCCCTCATATGAGCCAATCAAAAGTGCTAAACAGAACATGATGCCTCATTAGGTAAATTAAAAAGGAACCTCCAAATTAAATAGTTCCTTGTAAGCGGTAAATACCTTAAACGACTACAACAAATCTGGGTGTTTTCAATACGAGACTTCAGTAACAAATTGCTGAAAGCGATTTTAATTCTTGGAAGGTCACGCTGGAAAGTTGAACTGAGTTTATTCAGGAACGCAGTTCTCATCGATCAAGGTATTGCATGCAAAGTTTGCATTTTTGGATGTGCACGTTCCTTCAGGCAATAATCGAGCAAGGACTTAGTGGATATTTTATGTGATAGGTCCAACATTTACTATAAAAAAACAAAATAGTGAGAGCACCTGACTTTGCAGCTTGCTTTACATTGGTTGCTGTATTAACTTACGTGCATTACTGTTCCATCTTTATAGTAGAGAATAAGAAGTTCTAGAAGAGGATGAAAATCATCAAAGAAGTGATGATTCCACTTGTGATCCTCCTGATTTTTTTAAAAGCGTGTAATGCATGCACATATCCAAGTACTTTTTCCAGAAAGTGTTGTTCCCAAAGGATTTTTGAGGACTATGCTTTCTGCAAAGAAAGCTCCTTAATGCTGCTTTCCGACTTTAAGAGATTTCAACTAAAGTAGAGAATAATTTTCCATGAGATATATTTGTGCTCGAGCACTGACGCCACGGGATTGGATACTCTTTTGCACAAGTGACCTTGACAATCATGGAATTCATGACGTTAACATACACAATTGCTTCAATTCACAAACTAGTACCGTCATGAATACGACTACATTTTTGAATTTTTAAATGACCAATTTAGATCAGTCGTCTTCAAATTGTAATTATAGTAGTTGCTGCAAATAAATAGAAAAGTACCAGATGGCTAGACTGTACATAAGTAACTACTTATTTCTCCCTCATTGCTCTTCTTTTTCTCCAAACCTCAATTCCCGTCATTCCCACATCCTTGCGCTTTGTCTAAACTCCGCCTCCTCATTGAGTCCATTACATTCACATCTTCCTGTGATCACTTCAATAAATCTCCGTTGCACCTTCATAACCTCTCAGTTCCATTCAATACCTCCAATTCATCAAAGATCACCTCCTAAACATTATGGTGAATGACGACTTCCAATATGCAGTGCTATTCCATCTTGACAGGTGCCTGCAACACTGCTATCATTTGAGAGAACTATGAGGAAATCACATTCTTATTGCATGGTTTGTCTATCATTCCGTCTTCATGTATTCTTCAAGTTCTAATTGTCTTGTGACATCAGCTGTTATACTTGATGTGTAACTGAGGCAATTTCTAAATATTAAAACCATAGAACACTTGCCTCATATGCAAGTGAACTTTTTAGCTAAACAGCGAGTACTTGTACTCCATACACAGTACCTCGTCTTCTCATCTTCAAACCCTGCTTTGTACAGTTCCCAGAAATTCAAGTCAACACAAGTTCATCCCAGTATGTAAAAGGAAAGCACAATACAGAGGACATGCCACTACTGAATGCTGCACTGTATTACTCACCTCACTCTTCTCAGCACTTATGTGAATTCCTGGTACAATGCCTTCTGATGTGGTGAATTTGAAGACGCATATTGTGCTCCCTTGGTTTGTTCCCGTCCATACTGCTAGTTTGAACAAATATGTTGAAATCACTTCTAATAGAAACATTTTGATCTGGTATGTCACAGTGAAGACTTACATCTTGAACAATCACCCCAACGTGTACTTTTGGAAGAAGTTTCCAAACTTTCATGCAGTAATTTCACCTTGTTGAAGGACAACCACTGAAGTTTCCATTAATCCGGCCCTCTCGCTTCAATGTCACGACGGTCTACAGCTAAGGCATGTCTCCCTTTGCCATGCTTGTGCATGACAGCTATAACAGTAATGCCTACCACTGCACCTTCATCATATACACAACTATGTCAGTCCACAATGTACATTACGCAGACTTCTCCATGCCGTAACTACTAGTAAATTTTTTGGAAATCCTAACAAATAATCTACTGATGGCCATAGATGCTGCAGGGTCCCCTTCTAGCAATCTAAAATCCTCCTTTTCTTTACAAACCATGATAGGACAGTGAGTGCATTCACTCTCTCTTGCCCTGGAACTCTTGCTTTGGTAAATCACTTTGTCAATGACAGTCTTGCAAAGGCATTGGCTCTTCACATTCCAATTTTATTATTTTGATGTCCATGCTTGTTTTCCTCTTCACATTCATAGCCTTCCTCTATTGCAACATATCAAACTCCCTGGATAACCTCCCTTTGTTTCTCGTTCTGCTATGCAAGCACCGACTGAGTTCATTCTCAGTTTGTGATAGCAATTCAAGAAAGATTTGAAGTCATTATAGAATCTTAGTATTACTTACCGAAAATTGTGTCTCCAAATTCTCATTCTCTTGCTCTCCACCGTACAAGTGTACGACCTCTACTCATTACTTCATTGCCCACAAACCTTGCATGCTTCCTTATCTACAAAATGTATGACAACATTATGCATCAAAGACCTCTCCTTCATTCTGGTCCGCAAGAAGGAGTTGCTTTTAATTTTCACCGCCATCAAGGTCTTGGAAAAAGTCTCATTCTAGTGAACTCCGAATGTGCTGGAACATTGTCATCACCCACTGCGTTCCAATCAATAATATGGCAAAAATCATCATAACATACACAGAAGGTAGACATTTGTTTGACCTTTCTCTTCTACCTGTCTCTAAATACTGCCGAACCTCGTCTGCAGACATAAATTTTGCTGGTACAGTGCTCTTCAAAGACACAATCACTCCCTTTTCACTACTTTAAATGTCTTCAAGGATATCTACTTGTTTGCTTTTCTTATCCAGTTGTCAAAATGTCTACAATTTTCAATATTAGTAAACATCTACAATCCTCTTGGTTGATACCCCTTCTATATCAATAAAGTAATTTTCATTTTCCATAACATAATCATAATGAGCAACACAAAATGTAATTTACTTAAATATACACCTTCCTTATGGAGACACCATCAATTTTTTATATTCATTAAAAGCATATTTAATCACTACTTCTCTTCCAAAAATTAAAACATGGACAAAGATGCTGATCATGACGATCCCCTTCACAGACAACAATGTCGGATAAAATATCGTAAATGGTACTCATCTTCCCACAGTACTCACTTGTTTCACACATCAAAAACAAGGACCATAGCTGAGGAGGCGATTCTGGCTATAAGCACTTCCACATTCCGAGTTACAAAAATAGTACACATTGATAATGTTGTCGTCTTCCACTGTATTGTCTTCCCCTTCAAAATCCCCCAATACACAATGACTTCCTCAAACATCCTTCCCTCTTCTATAAGTCCACCATAAGCACTACTGCCAACTTACATTGTAATCTTCAGTGCAAGTTCTACAAATCCTATGAAGCCTTGTACCGTTGAAGGCCCTACACTTCCAAACTCCTTTACTCGACACACTCATGCTCCTCACTAAGCATCATTTCTTGTTATTAAGAGTTTCCATTCATTCCAAAGAAACTTGTTTCCATGGATACTAATAGAACAAGCATACGTGAATCTGAAAATTAAAAACCAAATAAAAGAAAACACTACTAAGGCAACTTGAGATTACTTCATTTCTATTCTTTTTGTGACTTTGAAAGGCCTTTCCGCTTTCAATTACATTCATCATTTAAACTAATCAAGGGCTTCCATCACTGTCTACCGCTTATCCTTATTCTTCTGTTCCGTAATGCACAATCACACCGCACTGTCCAAAAAAAAATCATAACATTCTGCGTCCGCACAAAAAAAATTAAAGAAAATTGAAGTCTGCAAGCAACTACAGCAGGAACTACCGGCATAATGGCTTCACGCTATTTCCAAATCAAAATATAAGCTACACATAAAATTGAAGCACTAGCAACCTAAATAAAAATCTATACTCATACTGTTATTGGACAATTACGGTTAGACAGCTCCTTCATCCACCAAGTCACCAACAACATCACCTCCACTTAAAGAAGGCAAATCTCCCTTTCAGACTAAAATAAGTACAGAGTACCTATCAATAGTACATCAAATACCGGTCGACCAAAAGAATATTGCCCTTTCCAACTACATACCTGACGCCTCCAAAACTCAAAGGTTCTAATTTCATGCTTCAATGTCAAACAATTCAGTAATACATCTACAAATGCGTAAAAGGAAATAAATCCCTGCCGAGCCACAAACAACATCACGTGCATTTTACAAATCAATTGCCACATTTAGAAGCGGTTAAAGAAGACTTATTACCATATAGGGAGAAATACTCATGTCCGGACAACATTTTCTTCCACCTTCCAACGTCCTTATAAACGACCTTGTCGGACCGTAATCTTCCAATTCATGGTTGTTCCTTTGGTCACTCTTTAATTTCCAACTTCATTCATAACTACAATTACTCTTCAACTACACCACATCTCCTTCAACTCACTTTCAATTATTTACAACATTTGGACCATAATAAAGGTTAGCAAAAACCGACTTGTAACTCAAACAACGGTTTCATATTTTCTACAAAGATCCAAAGCTTTTGGAAACAAACCATTGGCCAATTCATACTCCACATTCAAATACACACGTTTGATTCCTATAATCCTCCACACGACACCTGCACAAGCAATACACAGTGCTTCCTCCCACATAAAAATTTCGGTTTCCACCTCCACAGACAATTCCACATAGTCTAATAAATGTCATTTTCATGCACTTCATCTTTCCCGTATCACTCTATATCTCTTTCCATTAATGAAACTTGATTGACTTAAAACCGGGAGTAAACTCCCCTCATGCAAAATTAAATCAAATTTTGCAAACCTCACAATGATTCTTGTCCATTGTCAAATTAAGAGTAAAGTATTCACTACCACAATTTCATAAATGTCAACAAATACCCACACTCTGTTAAATAAGAGAAATAATGACTGCATGAATTTGCTTTCAAGTAATCCCAAAGGCTGCCAACATGAACTTCCAATAATGTCATGGACAATGCATAATTGTTGAACAATGGCACGGATAGTTACACGAGGACTACCTTCCTCTCTGCATAGTCAACATTATTTCACATACTAGGTCGACTAAACTAAAAAACACGTACTAAAAGTTTACAAACAAATGTGAACTTACTTTTGTCATTGCCCAAAATCCAGCCACTACAATATTCCACACCTGTCTTCAAAGATGTCTGCTCCACTCTGTGAGCTACTATCTTTCATTACCTACTTCATCTTCATCTCCATCAAATTCAAGAAGTGTATCATCTTTGGATCCTTCTTCCTCTAGCTATTGCGCTGCTAGTTGTACAGCAGTAGCAGAAATAATGAAATCCTCTTCTATTATATGCTGGCCAAAAGAATGAGTACCATTGTTTACAACCTCTGCTTCACTAGTAGAAAATACTGACCTAAATGACTTGTCCTCAATGATTGTAACAATCATTTTATGTCCACAATGACTACAAAATGACTGCAAAGTGACTATTGCAGACATTGTGGATAAGTTATTTATAGCCTATTTTTTACTAGTGCTTCAGTCTCTGATGTCATTTCATTAATGAAGTTCCCCAACAATGTTTCAACCTTATTGAGGAGGGAAGAGAAACCCGGTAACTCCTTCTCTTGATGTACTCTTGTCAATCTAGGATCTTTGTAAAGGATTGTAGACCAGTCCAGTTCATCTGCACAGTCTGAGAAATTAATCTGGGACGCTTGTCGGGGAAACACAAATGAATTTGCAGACCATCTCATGAGTCTACTGAACTTCAACAACGTGAAACCACACTGGTCTTTCCTCATACAAGCATTTGTTCCTCTATAAACTAATGACACCCAATCGCAAAATAACAATACAGGCTTACGGTGACCATAATCAAGCTCCACAATCTCCATTACCTTCCCAAAGTACGTAATTGGTCCAAATATGAAATTTGTATCTAAATGGCCACTTTGTTGCAATGTCTCACATGTCACTGTCACTCTTGAGTCTGTTGTAATCAAATTGATTTCAGCATCCCATACACAAAAAATTTTCCCGTATGCTTTCATGGACTTGAAGGTCTTTGCTCTACACCTAGGGGGCATGGATAGGTCAACAATGTTGTCAGCAAATGAATAATTCCTTGCTTGCACCAAACTATGTAACCACTCTCCAAAATCAGGGATGGCATTCAATTCAATTGGATATTCCAAATGACGTCTTTGTCTTGGATGCACTCCCTGCCAGTACAAGGCTCTAGCATCAATTACCTCCAATATCAAACGCTTGTGTGTTCTGCATAAGAATAATCATATCATTCACGTCAAGAACTCTTTTCACCATAGACTTGGTACACTGACCTTGGAAATAAATGCATTCTATTTCTCCGGTATTGAGATGTACATTTCAACTCTGCACAATTGAAATAGAAAAAACCCATACTATAAAAATAAATAAAAATGCATGTTTGAAAGTCAGGAAAATACTCTCTTAAATTGTCGAGGCAGTTGGAGTTGTTCAATACACAAGTGTGCGCCCATTGATACTCTTTTGCTGTAAGAGTGCACATTTTGTATGCCGCACAGACAACATTGCCTCTCTCTCCCATTTCTTCTTCTCCATCCCAAACTTTTTTCCATATGGAGTCACACTCCAAAATGTACTCAATTGACAAACCAAGGTCAACTTTCATAGCCATACACCCTTTGGGGCGAGCCTTATTGCATACATACAATTTCATATATTTCATAAACCTCTCTAAAAGTTACATCAAATGTTTTTGTACAGGGCTACATAATTGCAACTCTTCAACCAAGTGCATAGGTAAGTGCGACATTAGATCAAAGAATGAAGAAAGAATTTCATGTTCCATAAAATACAAGGCAATAGTGACTTCCTCATTAATAGTGCCCATCTGCAAGGAATCAAGTGTCTTCAAACAAAGGTTCTGAAAAACGTGACTCAAATGCAATACAAATTTCATTACCATGTCTAGTAGCAAGCCACAAAGACAAACAGGTAGACTTGCTGAAGAAGAACATGGTAATTGTAGCTCTTCAAGCCATGTAGTGCTCCGTCTTTGTCAATTTTGGACTTCAGACAATTTTGGACTCCTTGCACGTGGTGCCTAAAATAATATATTGCTAGCCTTGGTACATGTGAATCATAAAGTGTACTCTACAGCTTTTCATGGCAACACTAATGCTAGTTGGTTTTGCTATTTGCTGGCATGACCTAGGATCTTCATGCCATTATAGCAATGGCTCTCCTTTGATGTTGTGGAATGTTTGCTCTACTTGCTCCTGAAGGTAGGTTTCCATGTTGCTCTCTTTATGATCACTAGATTGCTTTTGTTTGGTTGAAATTTAAGGACAATGCTATAGCAGGTGTGTCAGTTCTGGCTAGCAGTCTATAGTGCTTCATGTTAACATAAAATTATACTAGTAGTTGTAATGAATCTCATTGTCTTGCATATGAGTTGCTATCTAATAGGGATCTGGTTTGCATGGAACATGTATATTTTTGGTTGTAGATACTTTGTCATCAAGGCTTACCAGGATGCCCAATG
Source organism: Neckera pumila (assembly GCA_963969595.1). NCBI lineage: Eukaryota > Viridiplantae > Streptophyta > Bryopsida > Hypnales > Neckeraceae > Neckera > Neckera pumila. Next base: position 9,507,489 of record OZ018418.1, read on the forward strand.
CATTTTTTACTGAAGGCCTGTAGTTGATGGTGGCAGGTATGGGACCAAAGGGGGTGTTTAAGTTTGAACATCAATGTCTTGCAAATTCTTTTGATTTACGTATTTGAATGATACTGCAAGTCATTAGAGAATTTCAGGGGCCTTGAAAGACTGTTTCAGGCTTGTTCCCTAGTCTGCCCAGATTCAGGGAAAAACGGTACAGGTGTATCAGATATTTTTTTTTATCAAAACATCATTTTAACCAAATTTTTTTTTTTTTTTTCAAAAATGACATGGCAGTTGCTTGGCCACGTCAACCTAGCCATTTGGCAGCATCCCAACATTCCTACAGAGTTCTCACAATCCGAGAACTTGCAGCCTCTTAGGAGGTCCAAAACTCCTCTAATGTCTACTTTCTTGTAGTAGTTTAGAGGATGCTGCTATTGTTAAAGAAAGGTACACAATTTAGATATTTTTTAATTTAAATGTTTCACAATATTACAAGCATGTTGCTAAATGGGGACGTTATTCAATTGTTGCTAAAGTGTTAGTCTAGATTTTTTATTGTCTTGCGTTTGGCATCATATTAAAAATTATACTTGGAATGCAAGATTTGGACAAAATTCTCCTTAAGATGGCTATCATAATTGTTTGATTGCCTATTTTAGTATATTGAACCTTACTTCCAAAAATGAATTTGGCTTGATATTGCAGTGGAATTCTAATTTGATTTTTTCATAACCATAAAGCGCCATTTTTTCAACCCAATTAAGGTTTTTCAACATAATGGGGTTGCACTTACAGTCAAATGAGGCCTTAATTTCAATACAAAACCGTCATTTTACCTTCATAATCAAATGTTTCCTTGATCTATACCAAAAATGAATAAATTGTATCAACTGTCATTTTACCTTTTCAAATATCAACCATACTCAAATTAATGACTTCTGGTCACGTGGCACATACCTACTTTTCCAAATGCTTAAAATAATATTCTAGCATCTTTGAAAATGACCTCTAGAGCATCTACATCTTTGGAGACATTTTGGCATTTTCAAATGGGCATTTCAATGTTTCTATGAACATTGCCTATAATTCAAGGATTTATGGGCAAAGCTCTTCAAACTAGGTCTTATTTCAATAAGCAATCATGTTTTATTCTAATGTCAATAAAAATAAAGCTTTCTTATAGTGACTACTGGATGCTAAATTGGAATTTTGCATTAACCCCTAAAGGCTCAAGACCTTTTTTTTGCCAAAAAACATTCAAAATTGTTATTTCTATAGCAATGAGTAAAAATTTTGAAAATTGTTTTCTTTGTAAATCTAACCATAAGAACTTATACCTAACTACTATGAGAATGTGTGGAAAAAATTTCAGAATTTTTGACACAAAAACTTTTAAGATATCTGCGTTTAAAGTGAAAAAAAACAAGTTTTCAGCACATTGCAGGAATAGATTATTTGACTTTGAACCTTTTTCACTTTAAAATTTTTGCCTTAAATAGTTTTGAGCTTTAAATTTTTATGGTGGAAAATTGAGTTGAGAGTCTAGGGAAAAAAAAAATCAAAAAAACTTAATTTTTATACTTTAAATATTTGTTAAGTAGAAGTAGGTATGAAATAGAAAGAAAATCTAAATTATTAATGTCTCTAAAATAGAATTAAAATGCACGTAATTTCAATTCTAGCAAACAAACTAAACTATGTGGAACCTTTTTGGGGGGAAATTATAAAAATTGCATTCAGAAATGAATCCTACAAGTCATTTTTTCAAGAAGATGCTCTATTTGCTTGAAAAACAAGATTGTCCATAAATTTGTTCTTTGTTTTTCTATGCACTGAGTATGATGATTTCAAATAGATTCCAAATTTTAGAATGACAAAGGAGATCCTACTCCAATTAGCAGGTATTTTAGAACTATACATTTGAAAGAAGGGTACTAAATTCTAAAAATTCATTAACTTATTAGAGTTTGAACAAGAGCACTAATCTACAAGCTTGTACAAGGTGCACCACTTTTGGTGGTTTCAAAGTTTTTTGCAGTTGGTGAATCTATCGCTTCAAGTTTGTTGCAAGAGGTTGTCAATGTAATAATTGTGGTTTTCAAAAGCAAGATTCAATGGCCAAATTATGAGCAAGCTCTCATAAACCTAGAAGAGTTCAAACAATATTGTGACTTAGCAAGAGTGCTTGGAACCATTCATGGGATGCATTTTAGCATTGCAAAACTAGCCTGCTTTGCAAAAGACTTTGACTATTTCAAAACAAATGGCTACAGTCTTGTTTGTGAAGCAGTTGTAAACAAGAAAAAAACAATTCCTTGATGTTTTTGTCGGATTGCCTAGAAGCTTGAATGACTTAAGGGTGCTCAGAAGGTTTGGTTTGTATAATTGATGAACTAGAAATGGCAATTTGATTGTAGGTCTCTCAATTTTGGATGAGGGATTTCCACCTTATCTTCTTGGAGACATGGAATATCCTTTGCTGCAATACATCATGACTTCTCATCAAGAGGGTAGATTAACCCCTAAAGATCAAAGACTATGTTTTCACCAAAAGCGCCCCAAAATTGCCATTTCTTGTACAAGTACCAAATTTTAGAGAAAAAAAAAATTGGACAAATATAATTATAGGATCTTGTAGTACAATAGTTTAAAAAGTTGTGAAATTTTTTTAGAAATTTCCACTATGTGGATTGCAAGATAATAGCATTTCAATTTACAAAAATCACTTTTTGGTCCCTGCAAAAAGCCAGGTAGTTGCACTTCCCAAAGTCATATTTGTATGAAATTTTTTCTAAAATGGTGGTTGCTCTTTGGGGCAAGTTGGCTACATGCTTGAAAAATTTCAGATTTTTTGGAATTGCACAACATATAGAAAACAAATAGTAAGTATAGAAAATTTCAGATTCATTTGGAATTGCACAACATATAGAAAGAAATAGAGAATGATTTAATATACATAATTGTTAAGAATTTAGATATGGAATTAAAAACTCCCAATGGTTGTAATGTTCTAATAGCCAATCTACATCTAATATTTTTATTTTTTTCCAAAAATATTGAAAGTTGAGTTAAATAAAGGAATCCAAAGTTTATTTTAGAGTAGAGATTCCATAACTACCCTCAAACTAAGAATACTCATAACTTTCTTACATTAATCAAAGCGGAATGATTCAAAGCTTCTTGCATATATATAAATCTAAAGAGCCAATTAAAATTTTTTATTTTCTTAAAAAGTGATTTTTGAAGAATTTTTTGAATTGCCCGACTTGCCCGCCAACCAATGAAAATTAGTTATTATGCAATAATTTTTTAACCATGTAATTAAAAGTTATGAAAATTTTTGGGCCTTAAAGCTACTCTTTGGGCACATCTTATATGAGAATTTCAAAGAAAAAAATAAAAACTTTGTTTGTAGTGAGCTGCCTAAAATTGCTATATTATAAAAAAACGTGTTTGGTCCTTTAGGGGTTAACTACTCTAGAGCAATTTTACACCCACAAGCACAAGCATGGAAGGAGTGTAGTGGAAGACACATTTGGGGTCTCAAAACAATTGTTTTGTGAGCTAATGAAGAAATCCAAACTTCATATTACATTCTTGCCAGATGTTGTAATGGCATGTTATTATCTTTACAATATCTTTCTTGGGTAAGATCCCTATGAAGTAGAAAGACTTATAGAGCTCTTGTAGGTGGAAGGCTTGGCAAATAGTGATGCACCTGATTAAGAAGATGTGGCTCACATACAAGAAGAGAACTTCTACAAGCAACATTCATATAAGAAGCATTGAGACAATATCTTGGCAAACAACGCAATTTACTTTGATTTCACCATGTAGATACATAGTCTAATTTTTTTCTACAATGTTTTTTCCTTGCAATTTTAATCCGCAAAATTCTTGTCGATTGATCAACTATATTGATCACTCATTCTATAGATCATCAAATTACCACAAGCCTATTAAAGAGCATTTTTACCTCAAAAATCTTCTAAAATAAGAAATTGTGGGAGCAAAAGTCTTAGATTCATTTTAAAGTACTTGTTTCATAAGCATGACTTTCCATAGCAACATGATTGATTTTGTGACTTTACATAGCAAACATGGTCAATTTTGTGATTTTCCATAACAGCTATAGTTTGGTACCTCCTTATGGCAATTTTAGCTTGTTGATGTCCAGTAATAGCACCAGCTTTGTAATTACCCATAGCAAAAAAGCTTTCAACTCTATACGCATGGTTCATAGCATAATGGTAGAAGAAGTGAACAAAATCATCTTCATTCATCACAGGATGAAAAGGACCGTTGTAACGAGATTGATAAAGAGAATGTCAGTGCAAACCAATATTGAGAACTTGTATAAGTCTAGTGATTGCTTGAGCAAGGGATCTTTGATTGATATGTGTCAAACATGCATTTTCTTGAGCAATTATGTCTCGCTATTTATTGAAATTTAGTTGCTCTTGAAAGATGTCCTATTGCAACTTTTTGTCTTATTCATTCAATTTTTCCATTGTCTTCACTAAATTTTCACTAGTATTATGCGTAGCCTTTGCAATTTGCTTATAACCAAAAATTGCTTTTCAACGCTAATCTACATTTCCAAACTTTTTGGTGAGGTTTGCAAATGAAGCTTCAGAGAATGAGAGTTGTACAGGATCCAAAAGATTGTTTGCACAATGAGAGGCAACCATATGATTGGGAGAAAGTATTATTTGAGCAGGAGAGCGTACTGTTTGATCAAGAAAGGGTGTCAATACATGTCGACTATAACTCCATAAGAGGCAGTTGTAAAATCAAGAGTCATTGTTTCTTGACAAATTGGAGAATTTTGCATGATAGAAACATCCACGCCACAAATTCTCATAAGATTGGATGTTTGACCTTCTCTGTTGCTATTTCTAGAATCTGGAATATTAATATGTTGCATGTCTTGAGGGGGGTGTTTACTAATAGTTGTAGCACAATTGTACACTGCATCTCTAAGTTGGCTTAGATCTTGTCAAGGTTGTCTGTGTCACGTTACATCACAACGTCAGGATGTCACAACAATGATGTGACATAACCTCCAAAGTCCGTCATGATGGAATATTCTAATTATTTCGATGGAAAGTAAAAAAATTCTCTAGGAAGAACAACATAAATTAAACTCACATATTAAATACTAGTGATACATTTGATTTTCTATCAATGATTGTCAAAAAAAATTTATATAAAAAAATTTGGAATTTAGGATTTAGAGTTAGGATTGTCATAATTCTTAGAATTGTGATGGAATCATAATGTGTCATGATGCATCTTGACAGACATCATGACGTGACAATCCAAAGTCATGTTAGGATAGACAACCTTAGACCTTGTAACTGAAGAGGGTTTAGAATTGATTTGACGTAAAACCAATCATCAATACAATCGTAGTTTCTATGGAGGAAATTTTGAAGTAGATGAAGATACACATGTTCAAGTGTAGTCATATCCCAATATGAGCTGGTTCCAATGCCTTTGTGATGATAAAAACTCTTCTTGTAATCCACAAGTACGGTGCCCTATTTCTCTTTGCAAGAACGTTTGTGGCCCTCACACTTTGCAAGTTCATCACAAATCTCCATGACCTTTGCTGAGATCTTGCTTTATTGTGTTGCCTCTCTATGCATAAGATTTGGTCATGAATGTTGTCCAAGTTGTGAAAAAACTTATCTCTTTTTGCTTGAATTAGGGCTGTTATTTCAATTTGCATCCAATTGAGTTGACATTCCTTTCACACCTTCCTTTCTAACAGATGGTCTTGACACCATTGTCTTCCGTTTCCCCGATGATATGGATGAAGTAAGGTGTTGATGAAGGCTTGGAACACCATTCGAGAATTTTGGAGCATTTAGAAAAACGATGATCCCAAGATTACTGTTATAAGAAGCACAATTGACTCTCAGAATAGTGTCTGGTATTTCTATACCTCTTGCTAGGCACAGCAAACATAGGAACAAAGTACATTCCCCCCTCTGAAGGTAAATTTTGTACTACACGTCCTGTAAAATTAGAGGTATCAGTGATTAAGATGTATATGCATTAAGATTTCAAGTTGTTGTAGACTTAGAGAAAATAATTGGTAGGTGACTGTTAAAATTGTAGGAATTGGAACGCACTATTTTAGGTTCAAGTCAGTGTATGGTCATGAAGAAGCTCTGCTAGGAAGCTTGATGCAGGAATCAAATATTGCCGCTCATGGGCATAAAGAATTAAGCTCACCACCAGAGCTTCTACACACGGCTATTCGGGGCTCCAATCCAAAACGGTACGATCCAATATTGAGGTCACACACAAAGTAGTAATGGAACTGTATGTGTTATCTTTTTGCACATTTCTAGTGCTCCGCTGCACCAGATAGACTTGGATGCTCACGGAAAGCCGACAAATCACATACAAATCCATTACCAACATTTGAGCGAGAACTACATTGCATTGCAAGTTACGTACGTGACTGGGATTTGGCAATTCTTGGAGAGAGATGAACCCCGATAAATATATTTGGTTTCTTTGATTTTGTATCTACTCCAGATGAGTTATTTCATAGGAAACAAAGCAGTCTCACCAGCCTGAGATGGTTCTTGTGCTTCTATTATGCTTGAGCAATATTCTACACATTGCACATTAATTATAAGATATATTACGAGATTACACTATCTATGAGTTGAACTTTCTTTATGTGCTTTGATCAGATTCTTGGAGGCTCCCATAGCGCCTGATGCCGCTGCAGCTTCCATTCCACTGAATGCAAGGAAATCCACAACAGAACTTTACAAAAAAACCAGGAAGATGAACAAGAGCAAGAGTGAATGATTGCAAGCAGCAAAATGAACATGAGCAAGCGTTGCGAGAGAAGAATTTGTGAGCCGAAAGAGAAGAATGCAAGAGCCAAAACAGAATCCAAGAACCAAACACAAAAAATCTCAAGATTGTGTCAAATGAGCATACCATGCGAAGCGAGGAAGTGAATACACAATTTGACTGCGGGCAAAAAGCAAGTGAAACAAACTACAAGCGATGAAAGATTGCGAGTGTGCGCAATAGAAAGCAAACTGTAAGGACTATTGGAAAAACATGGGGACGATTGAAAGTCACGGTGATGTAGCAACCATTGCATACATGTCTTTGAAATCTTGATATTTTGTAGATTGCAAGAATTCCACAATAAATTGAAGTGATACGAATTGCGACACAATAACTGGATGATAAGTAATTACAATAGATCTTTTCACAACCACCAAACCTTGCCATGTAGGTTCCGGCTCGATTTGGCAACTATCACTGATTCATGTGTGTCAAGTAGCTCATCATGGACCCATTCTTATTTCTCACAACGTTTTTTGGTCTTGAATGTGAATATTAGTATTATCCACTCCTTTTGCAAAGGAACTAAACCTCCATGCATGCTATGGTTGTAACCACAACTACAAGGCTGTTGATGCACTCATTTCCAGATAGAGCTTGCAACATGAGCTTTTGGTCATGAACAAATCATTCAGCCTCACTTATCAAGCATCTTGTAAGGATCAAAGACATTATTGAGTTCATGCTACACTTCAGTTCTTTTGATAGGGTTAAAAAGTTTAAGCGCTTAGATGGGAGGTTAACAATTGCATTCCACACAGTTGACAGTACGGTAGTGACGATGAACTCACTAAGCGCACTACGCAAAAATATATTAGGAAACGAGCGCCCTGAAAAACCAAAAAATTTGCATCCGCCAAGCCAGGTTACAATCTTCTTCCCACGAACCCTAAAGCTTATCGCCTGGACTCTGTCAATCTCAATAAGCTTAGAGGCAGACACTACACGAGCGAACTCATGAGCATGAACTCACGAGCTGCTTCTACTGGACTCCCAGCCTATCACCGTCCTCCCGGGCAGCCTCCACTCCGGGCAGCCTCCACTCAGGGCAGAGAGGCAGATACTCCATTTGGTCTCGGACATACGGACGAGCGCAGCCCGTCATAAAGGCAAAACCGGATGAAATCCGACATTTTCTCATCTCACAGAGCAGTTTTCGTTCGTCAAACTGACGTTCTGTGTCCGCCCCTATATAGGCACAGCCGGCATTGACCCAAATTACTGGATAAAAAGAGCTAATAGTGAAAAATCAAAGGATCGTCACGTTGAATTTTTACTCGTACTTCTTTGCTCAAGACTCATCTTTGTAACGACACCAATCCGAAGGTGAAAAATCGGTACACGCAGCACCAACTGTCATGGAGCGTTCAAGCTGCTCTCATTCCAACATCTGTACAGTACAGTGCTGCCTTCAACAAACCCAAGTTTGCCAAGACCCACACAATAAAGCTCATGGCATATGAGACATATTTATTGGAGTCTTCCGGATCTCCAATTGGATTTTTGCAGAATTTACAAACTCCGGGTCAATCCTGTGCCTCTGTAAGGATGAGTGCTGGCTGCCTCGACGACTCAGGCGTTTCGCTCTGCGAAAAAACTCTACTCATCCCATGTGTTGCAACCGTTCTACCTACATCACCCATTCTGCAGCTGACCTACATGAACGGATTCCTGACGAGACTTTCCACTGAAAACTTCTTCTCGAACTCATATCATCCTACCAACTGTACTGCACCGATTCATTCTTCTCTCCAGTCACGCCCCAGTGATGTCACCTTGTCCAGTCCATTTCAACAATAAATATGTCACAACAAAAAATTTACCCACGGACTAAAACACTGGGCTTCCCTCAACCGTGCCAGAACTCACACGTATCCCCTCTCTTGCAGTACCCCTTCGCATAGAACCTACATGGCACATCTTTCTTTGATCCTCTCGGTACCCTCACACTTCGAGACCCATCACGAACCGCTGCAGCATCATGCTCACGACCAGAGCTGCTCCGACTGTACGAGTTCTTTCCGCTCTCACTTCCTCCCCAGCTGCTCACATCTGTACCTTTTCGAGAAGAGCCCCATGTATCCGCCTCTGCACGTGACCGAGATCCACTCCACTCATCCCCTCGTCCTGTACCCAAAGGAGCGCCACTATAGCTGCTTTGACCCCTAGCCCAATTACGACCTCGCTCCACCGTGTCGCGAGTATCCCAATCGGCACCACCCACCGTTTGAACCTGCTCTGCCCGACTTGCAGAATGTTCCGAGTCACCGCCACTCCAACTTGAACCACCCCAAGGGACTGGAGACTCACCCACTACGACGTCTCTTGACTTGCTCCTAGGCGCTGCCCACACCTCCTCCTTGAACCTTCCGGCCAGTGCATCCGTCAGCAGCATTGAGTTCTCTTGCACCTGATCCGTCTTCCAGATTGTCAGGTTCACAGGGAACAATCCCGTCGTGCTCCACTTCCTCAACTGTTCCATCGTGAAAGGGCCTTGCGCCATCCCTGTCGGATCATGGTAGTGCCACAGCTTCTCCTTCTCTAAAGCAGCCAAGTTCGGCAAACTTGAACTCGCCGCACAATAACCGGACGCAGAGCTGCTCATAGTAGTCGAAGGCAAGGCATCCCCTCTAGTATTTCCCCATTCGGATCTAGCCTGTCCAAATACCGGGGTGGAGCCGGCTCTGACTTCTCCACGACCGTATTTCAAATCACCCAACTCCGCAGTCCATTGATCCATGTCGCTCCGTCCACCATTGCCGTTCCAGTTGAATCCATCACCCCGGGTACGATCCCTCTCCCACTCCTTGTCCCAAACTCGAGGCCTGTCCCTTTCATCGTTGCTAAACAACTTCCCATCCAAGCCAAAAGCAGACTCCCGACCTAATCCTATCTTCTCACTACTTCGCCCTCCCTCATATCCAACGCGACCGTAACTTCTGCCGCGTCCTGTCTCTTCCCAAGATGATTTCGATTTCTGATTGTCAAAATCTGCTTTTCTGCCCAAATAAACAGACTCCTCCAGTTTGGAACCGTCCCAGTTACTCGAACCACTTCCGGTACCCTTTTCCCAACCGCCTCTTGGGGAAACCTTCGGCCGAAACTTCCGACTACCTCCTGCGACACAAAAAGCACTATCAGCTAACTTCCTAATTGCAACTCTACCTGGGTACAAGGTGAATGACCCTCCTGAAAAGACACTCCAACCCTGGAGCGATTCTACCAAGTAAATCGCTTATTTCGTTCTTCTAGACCCTTCCAAGACGATAAACAATACCTTGAAGAGGTGAACTGTCGTTCACATCCGACTCATATCCAGGATCCATGTGTGGGTCTGCTGTCACTTCGGGCCTAGCCTGAAGCTTCGCTGCACGAAAGGCTGGACTGCCCAACTCTTGCAGTTTTTCCACGCACTCCCTCAACGTGAGCCGAAGTTCTAGGTCAAGGCAAAACTTAGCCCAAGCACACACCCTAAAATGAATCTCTAAGCTTGCCATACCTCACATTAGTCGTATCTCGACTTAAGCACTTGAAGTTTAGCACCAAAAAAAGATTGCTCAGCTTGAATTTATCACCAATTCCAGTCGAAATGCACTGTCTCCTTAAACTGCTTCATATTGTACGTGTATTAAAATACTGAAATCATATCCTTAACTTCTTCATATTCTTTATTTACAACATGAATAATCATGCAGCCGGTCAAAAAAGGATATTCCTTCTTTCGTCCCTTCTCGCTGGCACGATCCCGAAGGTTGATAAGACGTTGCCTCTCGTTCTCAAACCACTGAGGTCCACACACATCACGTTCAGTGTTAAATGATACAATTTCCGAAGCAAATGAGGACCATCTTTCATCTTCCACGATACTGGTTGAAACTAATACCCATCTCAGGGACGAAACATCTCCGAGCACATCAACCCCGAGCCGGCGCCTCGAGAGATGCTATATTACAGCGTCCCAAAAACTGCCTATTGCATCTCAAACTATTCAACGTCCATCTGCTCCTCCAGAACTGTAACTTTCCAAACCGACGTGACCTACTACGTTCACCCAAATCCAGTAGTCAGGAACTTACATCGTTCACTTTGGCCTCCCGCAGAGCGATCGCTTTCTCCTCCACTTGACCCTTAACAAGATGCAACTCACATTATGAAAGCAAGATAGCATCTCCAAAACTAGCAAGTGATCCAACCCAACTGAAAATGAAAGACGTGTGCTGCATAAATGAATGAGCCCAGAATATTTACCACTGTCAGCGCCTTGATGAACCCGCATTTGATGCTCTGACGCAATCGCTGGCATTCTTCCTACAAAAGAAACCAGGCAAACTCAATGGGGTGGTGCTCCAGCAATCCGAAGCTAAGCGCTGGGCACTACAAAACCAGGACTTAACAGCACGAACTGCAAAAACAAAGGAGACAAGTCTAAGTGGAGCAGGCAACATGGAAGGTCCAGATCATAACTATGGCGAAGAAACTTGTTTGAACAACAAACGCACACTACAACCAATGGTCACTACTTACTCCCACCTAAAAGTTAGTTGGAGAAGAAAACCTACCTCAGTGAAGTCTTGATTTGACACCAGGTCGACTGTTACGTCCTCTTTCTTCTGCAGGTTCAATATCTCCAACACGATATTCGTCATTTTCGTTCCTGCCTTGTAACTCTCCTCTCCAAATCGTGTTCCTGCAACCACAGAAGCAAGCAATCAACCTGCTTACTCTATGCCACGCCCTAAACAAAGTTGAACTCAACCGGCACCACAGCTTGGCAATCAAACTTGGATGCCCACACCACCACCCAAAAAACAACACACTGTCCTAACTAACCTGTCACCAGAACGAGTCTGTAGGTCGTCTCTGTCTTAGTCGATATTCCCGGAACTCGTATTCTCACAAACGTATCCACCACTTTATTGTCAAACTCCAAATCCTCCAGCAGATCTCTCAGAAGTGCTCTCCGCAGGTATATTAAGTCAATGTTCTTGGAAGTGATGGCAGCGTATTCGCCGCTGTTTGGCCTCTCAAACTTCTCGTCGACGGATCTCCGACCTCTTCGCCGCTCCTTAGGAACATTGGTGCCCAGTTTGTCCTCGTTGCCGTCCATGCCAACCGCGTCTTCCTCAGTCATTGCATTGTAGTCGCTCTGTACATCCTTGCTCTTGCTGCTATCTATGGAGCCCCTTGCTGGAAAGTGTACCTGCAGATGCTTGAACATCTCGAACTGCCCGACCGACTCCTTTCCAAATATGCTCTTCAGCCGATCATCACAGTTTATCTGACTGCTTTTACGGGGGTCCTGCAGCTTGTGACGCTTGATGTAGCTCCACAGTAATTTGTTCACGGCAAACCTCGAAAGAGGCTTAGTTGGATCCTCCTTCATGTGCTCTATAAAGTCCAGGAGCTCCTTGGATGCCCAGCTCTCAAACTTCTGAGACCTGAATACTTGCAGCAGCTCCTGGTCTCCCTCCTCATGTTCATCCTCTGGATTCAAGTCCTCGTCCATCTTGTCGGAACCCATGCGATTCTTGTTCGCTCTTCTCTTCGTCCCGGTAGCGCCCACCGACTCGGAGTTGTCATGATCAGATTCGTCTGTTCCTTTGTCGGACTCGTCATTCTCTGTGTGATCTTCTGATTCCGAACCGACGTGGTTCAGCATACTACCGTTCCCACCCACGGGCTTTCCATCCTTATCCAACTCAGGAACTACCAAAGAAAGCCTCCTTTTCAGATCTTCCCAATACTCCTTGAACAAGCATTCGTATGTTTCTTGGTCCTCGAAGTCCACCTCCACCTGCACAATAACACGAACGCCCAAATACCGCCTGGGCATCAGCACGTGACCTGGATGTACCACGCGAAAATGTACCACATGAACACATCAAATCTACCCCTTACTCTCCAAAACTTCTCTCCATGATCGGGTAGTCCTATGGATAAACGTGTTGCCCTATACAGAAAATCACTTTAACAAACCGTCCCGTGAACAAATAGCACAAACTATGAATAAAGCCTCAACTCTTAACACTCATAGCTAAATCTTATTAGAACCCCAGGCTCCTAGGACAGCTCCCAATTACCACCCTACTAACTTTCCAGTCACGAGAAAACAGTCATCATACCCCATCCGCGTTGATGGTCTCGTTCCGTTCGATCATGCTCACAATCGGCAAACAGTCCTCGCATAAACCCTTCCGTTTGCGAAGCAAAAGAAACTCCGCTTTGTCAATGCAGATTCCGCAGTAAGCCGTGGGACATGTATAACACTGAAAGCTGCCAGGCTTCGTACAAACGGAGCAGAAGTGCCATCCTGAGAAAGAAAAAGTCGGTCAACATCATCTACTGTCATGGAACTGTAGCAGCCACGAGAACATTGACGGGATTACTACCCATGCAGACCTCCAAAGAGAGCACTAAGCCACTCCTACGGACTCATGTCCATATAGAGATTCGTCACTCAGCGCTGCCAATAAATATGTCACATTGCCCTCGTATAAAACTCTAGTCTTGATCAAATCATGCCTACAATGCCTACAAAGGCCAACATAATGCTTACAAGGCCAACTAGAACAGTCAATGGTGCTCCCCGAAACGGCCAACTCTCAGATTAGAGACTACTGGTTCAAATTCATAGGCGTCTCAATTGCCGATGATACTACTGGTCCTTAAGACAAGCACACAACACAATAGAAATTGAGTCAAGTTAGAGATGCCAAGAATCTGCAAGATTCGTGGACGCATACCGCATAGCCATGCCCCTTTCTTCTTGAAGAACGCAGCGTCGCGCCCAATGCAGCTCAAATGATACGCTTTCGGACAAGATCTGCAACCCGGTTGCAAACGCAATCGTCAGCCTTCGCACTTACAGAAACACCAAAATCTAGGCTCTTCATTTAACTCATATTGACAAAACCTTGGCCAGCATTAGTCCTGCACACAATCTCAACTGTCACCAACATCGTCTCCCAAATGCAATCGCACCACACCTGCGGTCGCAGAGCACCAGGTCTCCGCCGTCGAAGCAAATGAAACAGACGTCCTCCTCGTCTTTCTTCCTCTCATCCCCTGAAATCATCTTTCTGCTCAGCTTCCTCTGCCGTTCCGGCGACAACCGGTCTAGAGCACGTTTCTTATCGTTTTGCGATTCCTTGTATTGCTCGTCCTGCTGCTGCTCGCCTCTTCCGGAACCCAACAATCGCGCCTGCTCTTCTCTTTCCGAAGCTTCATACAATTCCATATCCCGTTCTAACTCCGTCCTCTCCGCTTTAGATGGGAAGCCTTCCGGAACAAGCTTCTTCGCATCCACCACCATGCCCCTGACCATGTTCGGCCGGCTTCGGCTTCCAACTGATTCCTCGGTCCGGCCGGAAGGTTGCCCCAACTCACTGGAATCATTTGCAACCTGCACGGCCTCAGGTTCTCGATGCATGACGGCACGGGAAGGCTCGTGCTCGTATCCCGACATGAAACTCGTGCTGCACGCGACCATAGTCACCTGTTTAGCCTCAACGTCGTGCAGGGACTTAGCCTCTTCCGCTTTCACGATGCGGAAGGCCGTCACGTTGGACTGTATGTCTTCCGCGAATTTCAGTGCCTCTGGCTGCTCATTCATGCGAAGATTTGGTCCTGGGACTGCTCTTCCCACAACTTCACCTTTCTCGATAGCTTCTTGCGGCACTTCGGAAACTTGAGCCGCTCGTAGATATGCGCGGTTCACAAGTGTAGGGCTTGTCCCTTCGCCAGTCATCACTTCGCTCAGATTTTCTATCTCAAGATTTGGTGTCTCGTTCAGACCAGTCACATCCTCTTTTGAAAATGCTATTGCTCTGGGTGCTGCGATGTCAGCCGCTTGGATCTCGACCGGATCACTCTCAGTCGCGACTTCGGATTTACTTGCCGACTTGATAATTACGGTGCTCAACATAGTGTCTACCTTGGTAGAAACTTTCATGTCAAACTCGGGGGTGCTCGAGGCCATGGCAGTCGTCGTCGGCCCCTTAAAGACAAACCTATTTCTTTTCGCCAATTCGTCCCTCACGTCCATGGAGTATACATCTTCCTCCTCGACTACTTCGCCGTCGTCGCCTCCATCCGCCAAAGCATTTTCACCGGCCATCACTTCTCTCGTGCCATCTGCAGTCACTAAGCCTAGAGCCCGCACTGCGTCATCGCCGTGCTTATCCATTGCAACCGCGCCCATCGGCGAAGACGGTCCCTGTTCCACATGACCCCCGTTTTCCATACCTTCGACCCGCTGTCTTCCTTGCGGCAAAATCTAAAACCCTGTGTCACCACGCACAGTTCCCGAACAAACTTCTAAAGTGACCATGCCATAAAGCGAGGAGCCCTCGCACCTATAGAGCCCGAGGTCCTCACCATCACGATGACTACAGTGCACCTGTCGAGCTAGCGGCGCAATGGCCCTTGGGTGCAATTTCAGATAACTTACAGATACTTGAAGAGCCCACAACGCCAAGAGTCTTTCAGCTTGGTGGAGCACGTTTCGGTGTGCTTCAAGCATTTAGGGTTTCAAACTATTGCCTATCGACAAACGGGGAGCTGGCGCCCGACGGCTGGGCCGGCCAGCTCGTGCACCAACTCCAGCGAGGTAGCGTATTGTCGGTCCGGTCACTCAAAAAGATTCGCCCTCCCAAAATCTGTCTGCCCTCCCGCTCGAGTGCCCCACACGGCTTTCACATTCCCACCAGGATTTCTTCTCCTATCGCGTTTGTGCCCACTTTTTTCTCACCTTGACGTCTCACCATGATGCCGCTTGAACTCAAGCCTAGTACAACATTATAGAAGATGAATGGCTATTTCACATTGAAATAAACACTACAAGGAGACACTATTTAAGTCATCCAAGAATCTCAACATTACACAACCAAAATATTAGCAACTAAATGGGAGTACTAGAGGTACGTACCAATTAGGGAGTATGAGTGTGGGATATTTTGTTCCTAGTACTGTTCTATGGATTGAGATTTTGATGTTGTCAAGAAGTGGTTGTTTTCCTTTCTTAAAGTGTGTGTGAATCATACATTGTGACTTTGTGGAAATTAAATTGACGTGCAAATTAGAGACGTCATCACCATGTTTGAAAATAAACGATTCTTAAACTTTCAAAGGTATCGAATTGCTTTTGTCTTCTCATAAGTTATGTTCATGTAACAAATACAAAATTGCATATTGAATTGAAGCTATGTTGAAGCCAAACTCTCTAGAGTTCAGATTAGGATCAATATTAACGACACAATGTGTATGACAAAGTATTAAAGAATTGATTGACTTGTAGTATAATCACAACTTGCAATGTAATGGTAGCCAAAGAGAGTGCAATAGAGATTGCCTTGTCCAATTTATTTTGTTGTTAGTACTGGTAATGAGTATTGGTCAAGTTGATACTAGTGTTGAAGCTGGCATATTATCGAAATTAATGAAATAAGTGTCTGTAATAGAATTGTGATTGAAAACTTCTAAGGAGTATTAGGAGAGTGGAGTACATATCTAATATGATAATGATTATGAAGTGAAGTGAAGAAATATAGTGGGAGTGACAAGAAGATTGAGCATTGTCAAGTGATTTTGATCTTGTTGAAGAATTGATTGAATAGGTAGATAACCTCCAAAACCACAACTTTTGGCTACTAATCCTACGCGCTATTATTAGATTGGATAAATTTTCATATTTTAGGTTATCAAATAAAAGAAGGTTTCAACACACCAAAGAATGTGACATTTGGATACCGTATGCAAAAGTGACGGAGGGTCAAAGTTTTTTGGTAGATGTTTTAAAATTGTTTCTTCACCATATGTATATATTGATTTATTTTTTAACATTTGGGTTGATTCCATTGATAGAGGTGCATATTGATTTTGGAGATGCATAGAGAGTGATTGATAATGGAGTACTCTGTACTTGCTAGTAGATTGGTTTAAAACTATTTGCTTTGTTGCATTTGTTAAGCAATGTGGCATATGCTTTTCTTTTCTTGTATTTGGAGTAGTTACCTTTCAATTTTTATACTCTATCAATGCAGCAAGAAGCAGTAGTAGGAATAAACAGGTCCTTCACTTGGCTCCTCCAAGTCATTCCTGGTGTGCATGTAAAAAAACTTTCTATCTTGAGCTTGATTTATCTTCTATACCTCTAGTAGCTCATTTGCAATTATGAATTCAAAATTTGCAAATTTTATTATGTGTGGAAACTAAAAAAAATTTAGCATTTTCCTGAGGGGCTAAGCAAAGGGGTCAATTCACCCTGACCGGAGTAGTGATGTCAACTTTTATTAACGGATGAAGAACAAAGAACTTTTATAAAGGCCTTATTCATTAAATTGAGACAAGTTGGGGTCTCAATTTAATTCTTTCTATATTTAGAATATATTAGTGTTCATTAAATTGAGGCTCAAAAATGTCAAAATACTATTTTCTATATTTTTCTCATACTAAACCAACTAACCAAGTAGCATAAACCTGCTTTGAACATTCGTGTTTCTTTTCAGTTATAAACAAAAAAAATACAATACATCTGCTGGTTTAGAAGGGAGACATTTCTTAAAATTGAGACTTGCTTGTGTAGAAACCACTATAAGAAATCCGCGTTTTTTTTGACAAGCTTGGATTTTTTGTGACGGATTTTGTTAGACATCTATATTGACATCTAGCTGTTTTTATGTTTTCATGATGTTACATTGGATACTATTGTTGACATAAAAACAACTAGATGTCAACTTAGATGTCTACCAAAATCCGTCACAAAAATCTAAACTTGTCAAAAAAAACGTAGGTTTCTTATAGTGAACACTACTATACACATTTGTGTTATCAAACATTTCACATAAAATACAATAACTCAAACAAACATTCATTTGAAGGAAAGCAAAAATACATTATATAGAATGTAATACACATAAAAGAATAAAGACTATTAATGAAAAACAACAATATTACATGGCAATAATATCCTCAACTTGAAACGGCACAAAATAAATCCAAAAGCATCTAAATACATCTAAATGTAGAAGTGCATTTTATTTGAATACCAAGATTAATAATAAAATAACAAAAATATGAACTACTCTTCTCTTTTTGCCAAGAACGCATCGCCGTTAGGATTAGCCAAAATTTTTGCCATTAATGATTTGATGATGTTGATATGTGCTTTGAAAATGGTAATTTTTGAAAGAACTAGAGGTTCAACATTAACACCCCTTTTTCCATGCGCCTTGAAAGCCATCATAATACAGTCTACGCTCAACCAGGTTGGGTTTATGGGTGTGTCTTTGATCCACACATTCCCTACTTTTGTATCCCATCCATCATACGTTTTGAGATCCGATTGATGTTTTGAAAGAGGCGTCCAATATTGGATCCATATCAATTTAACATGCCCCAAATCCGGACTCGGATTTGTTAGCGCTCTAGCAAGCCAAAATGGCTTCAGGTCGCTATGATGAGGTCGCACAATGACAAAATAATCGGCAAACACATCTTGAGCGACACGAAACAAAGGGCGTGGGCAATCACATCTTTGCCCTACAAAGGGTGGATCCTTTACAAACTCTTCTTGAACTGCACCATTGTTTTTTCTAGTATCTTCCAATCCATAGAATGATTCTAGAAGGTGGCCAAAATCCATCTTCCAATGCCGCGCGTGCAACAAGAGGCACATCTAAATCCATCTTACACCTTTTCAATAACTTCTTATAAGTTCATTCTTCCTCCTGAACTCTCTAGATTGGTAGTTGTCTGCCATATTGGTTCAATGCGCAACAAAATCGTTTAAGCCCTTTTTGATATCAACATACAACTTCATTTGACATAGAGCCAGAGGTCGCAAAACACCATTTGGCCCCTTGGGTCGGCCATCTTTAGCCTCAGACCACAAGCAAAGTCCTTTGCCGCCCTTTGGCAACCGGTTCTTGTCTATGCAGAGATGCTTATACTCCATCAACGGCCACCTACTCAAATCTATGTAGAACTTAGATTGCTGGCCCAAAGAATGACCTTCTAGAAAGTCTTTGCTTGTGCCCAAATATCCTTCCACAAACCACTTGAAATCAGGAACTTCTTCAATGAAGTGAGAAATGACAGGATGGGTTTTGCAGTCCATGAAGGATTTTATGAGCCTTGAAATAGTCTAGTAGTTATTTATCTTCAACATGGTGCTCCATTAACCCAAAAGAGCATCAATGTCTTTATGAGTGTGCCCAATAATGAGGGAGTTAATGTATATCTCACAAAAAATGCCCTCCAAAACAAAAAAAGAGCAGAAAGCAAATATCCATCAATTCTTATTGTCTCCTAATGCATTGTTGAGCTGCAAAGTCAATATAGGTGGCAGAGGTTAAGCAAGGATCAGTTCAGGTGGAGGAGTAAGAAGGTAATCCAAGCACATTGTTTAGCCTTCCAACATAGCCTACAACAATGCGGATCGGTTTTCTTTGATGGCTATCGCAGCACAGGGCAAGCAATTTCCTAGTTATACTCCCAAAAATCACTCTAGAGCATAACAAAGTGACTCTAAAGATCAAACTCGCAAGATCTTGTGAAGTATCTAGCCTTATTAAGTATCTACTCTCAGTTAGTATCCATATTCCACTTTTGGGTTCTGGATCTAAAATTGGAAACACAACGACACAGAAAGCCACAATCAAACTTCTCTCTCCTTCCGATCTGTCTAGCTATCCGATCCGTAAAAACTACTACAATCCCAGAATCCTCTGCCTTCTGATCCTGGACGCTCTTCTATATCAATCTATTCCGGCCTACTTGCATACACGGTCACTCTTATCCGGTTTAGTTTTGCCTCTGTTTCACCATCAGAGGATTTGCCGCTTACTTTTGAGAGTGGCAGGCCCGCCACTCTTTCCGTGACTTATCGTGGCTAAAGATCCACTATCCTATTCTCCTGTCTCCTACACTAATCCGGATTCGGTTTGGTCCTTCATAGCAATCCAGATAACTCTCTGAATCACGGGTCACACAAAGACCCCATGTACGACCCTTTTATACTACAACGACCTTGATACCAAGTTTTCGCCGTACAAAGTTAGGAGGTTACAAGTGTATCCATGCGTTCCAACATTAATTAGAGTTCTTCCGTTTACCAACTAGGGCAGCAAGATCTCTCAGGAGATCAGACATTCAACTGGATTTCCCACCCGGGAGTTTTAGCGTGACTAAAGAATCCCTCCCTATTTGCCTAGCCTAACAACAGCTTTCTCGCCCAAAATTCTACAACTTCGAACTGTTGAGGCACTGAAATCCACTCCCAACTCTTTTACTCCTCACTTGCTTGCACATAAGATCAAAACAAGAATACCAAGGAGCATCACTCCCCAAAACATATCGTCCCAGGGAATTTCCGAATTATATGTAGCGTATTCTAACTATCCGGCTTTTCTATCTTTCTTTCTTCTTAACTATTCAACGTTTTCCGGATCCTTTCACAATCTGGACCACAAACTATCCGGAATCCGGTTTACGTCTCTTCTTCCAATCCGGTTTTCAATACCTCTGTTTTACCTTCAGAGGGTCCACTAGTTGATCTTTTGAGGGGGTAGGGACTTCACCACTCTTGTTCTCCTACAATTCTAATAAACACAAATAACAACACCCGAGTATTTGAAACATTGCAGCAAGACAAAAGATTCGGATCCTCACAACTTTCGGATGGCAACTCCAGACAGCAGGTCACTCAAGAACACTTCACTCTCCTTTACTACAATGACAGATCTCAAAATCCGGAATAAGTTATAGGGGTGTGATCTTTCTAGATGTTAGATGAATCTTGAGGTTGGCAGATCTTCCGGACAGGTGGGGGCTTCCTTGGGTGGGCGCTTACCTCCGCACGGCTTGACAACCGGACTTGCTCCCCCGCTACTCTGTGATTCGGACTACTCTTCTGGTAGTTTAAAGACACTGTGCGCAGCTCCTAAGTCAACGGTCCAACAACATTACAATAGCACACTCTCAACTCAGACCGTATTCTACTAAATCCATTCCTCCTCACCCGTCCTTTCCTTCCAACACCTAGACCACAGGTCAACACAATCCGGATACACTAATAAAGCCAAAACTGCATACCCGAGGGCTTAGATTTTGAAAAGGGAATGAAATACAATTGAATATCAACTAGGAGGGAATGAGGGGCAACTAACTTGCCCGCCCTTAAAAACCCAAAACAAAACCAAAGTCAACACCCTAAAAGCAAAAAAGGGCTCCCCACAAACCGGGGCAACCACACACACACACAGGAAATCTCGAATAAACCGGGAAGTCCTTATCCCTACATTTCCGGAAATCGGGCCCACGCTTGGAATCCGATTCCGGGATAAAACTATCCAAATTCTAATCCATCTCCACAAGTAGTCCCTTTCTAACTACTTGGCCACCCGAGATTTTTTTGAACTCCCGGCTCCCTACTTGGCTGTCGGCCTACTAGGACCCTTTGTTGGCATCATTTTTGCTGCTCAAGGCGGATTCTGATGGGTCGCAGGAGACGTCTCGTCCTCCTCCGTATCTTCCTCAGATTCTGAGTCCGACTCAAACTCTCCAGACTCGGAATCTTCAATCTGTTGCTTCATCGGCTTCTTGCTTTTCGGTTTCCGCTTCTCCGACTTCCGGAGTTTCAGCTGCTTCTCAGGTTCCACCATCTCGAGTTCTTCATCCGGATCCGAGATTTCGGCCTCCACTATTTCCGTCCTCTTGTTCAGCCGGGTATCCGGCTTGTGTTCCGGTTTCGTCTCTGGAGCCGGATCTCCTAAGTCAATCAATTGCGTACCCCGTGCTGGTGACTGTTCTGACATATGAGGGAATCTCTCCGAGTGCTCTCTTGCCGACTTGATCGTCCCCAAACCTTCTAACAGATCTCTTCGGATCGGCAACCTCTGCCCAGCTTTTCCGGATCCCGAAGGAGACTGTGAGGAAGGGGCAAAAGTATGTACCGTGCCCCACTTCGGGAAATGACTCGGGGGAGGCATCCTAGGCATTTTAAACAAGGACTTTAAGCCTGGATCTTCTTGTGTTCTGGAAGTTCTGGCTCCATGTTTGCCCGGGAACTTCATGAAGATATTCGGAAGTAGCCCAAAGTTGTCCTTGGCCACATCCAAGTGTCCCAGCAGCTGCCTCATATCGTCCAATACGATCTTCATCTTGGCCTCGTAATCGACCAGGACTTGCAGCACTCTGGATCCGGTAACAATGCCGTCGTTCTCGAGTTTCTTCGTGTAAAGTGCGGACCGGATGATTTGATGTTCCGATTCTTCTACCAACAGCTTCAAATCCCTGACTAGCTTCAGGGCATCTATCTCCTTCTTCCGGGCTGAGATCGATTGCCCCTCCGTCCAGTAGAACTTGTTCTTGTAGTGATCTCACTCCCCTTTAAGCACCTCGATCTGCTTGTCCTTCTCTTGGAGTAGTGCCGGATCGGGTCTCTTCCAGAGTTTGTCGAACATCTGATCTGTCTCAACATTTAACTCCCTGGCAACGCCCGTGATGACCTCTACCATCTCGGCGTGCCTCTTCCGGTACTACACCATCCATCGGGTTCTGGCCTCATAGAAGTCGGACACATCGGAAGATTCCGGTGATGGCTAGGTGAGGGACGGATTCGGTTCCGGCACGTCCAGACTCGTTCTTCGTGCGTCCGGATTCGTGGTCTTCTGTCGCTTCTTCTTCTCCAGTGGCTTCGGTTCCGGATCCTCCTCTTCCTCTTCTTCTTCTAGTGCCGCTTCTCCCGTCGGCTTCAACTCTTCTGTGAATCCGTACTTCAGGATCTGCATTCCGATCTCATAGGCGACTTGTTCCTGTAGGGTTATGAAATCGAAATGATGATACATGTGGAACAAGTAAGTACTGAGCGGACTCTGCTTGGCCTTGTCGATAGCCACCGCCATCTTCTTCACCTTCTGATGGATTATGGTCGCCCAGTTCACGACCCGGCCTTTGAGTGCTCCAAAAATCGTATTCGGCACCGTAACCGTAACCTTGGTTGGCTTTTCCGGATAGACGATGGGAATCAGGAAATTTAGTAATCGCCTATGGCGCTCATTGATACAGTCACTAATGGTGAAACCCTCCTTATGGTGCAGCGGTTTCTTGAACTTGTCTTCATAAAACTTGTCCGTCCGGGTCGCATTTCCGGATCCAAACTGCTTCAACTCGTAAGTTTCCACCCACATCCCTTCCGTCCAAGATGCCAACCGACCCCTTGGCGTCGGCTCGAATTGGTTTGGCGTCCTTATAACCAACTCACGAAGAAAATCTTCACTCCTAACTGTCCAGGGTTGCCGGATGAACCCGATACACCCTAGTTTGAAGAGATCTTCCTCTAACTCTAAGCGCCCAACGGAGTCCGATGGAATGACTGGGTAGAGGAGTTTGACCGAAGGAATAGTCTTTTGCCCCTGCGCCGATGATCCCGCCATCTTCTTGACCTACAATCCGGTGCAATCGGCACCCTCCTTTCCTTCTCTCCCTATTTGGCTTAACTTACCACTCAATCACTCTTCTAAAAGAAACGCGCTCCAAAACCTGCAAGCACACACATCTCCTCGAGCGGAAGAAAGAGGGAGAAAAACAAAAGGCCCATCTGCTTAAGTACCCGGCCAGTGACCGACACCCGTTGGTTCGGCCATTTAATGCGCTGCCATTGGCAAACGGATCCCTAGTTTTCATAGGCCGGACCTCTAGTTCGTAGGTTGCCTGAATCCGGATCTCATTCTGGTTTCCAGATTCCGGCTAAAGTTAGTTTCTTACCTATTGTGGGAGCACGCAATTTCATTATTTAGAAATCTGGATTAGTTTAGGATCAATTCTGTAAATATTTTTGAAATTTTGTAGTAGTGGAACCGTGAACTGGAACATTTAGTAGAAACTAGGTAGCCGGAAAGTTCCAGCTCACAAAAACTTGTAGAAGGAGTAAGAGACGGACTTTTACCGGATCCGGAAACCGGAAGGAGATCCGGATTCTGGCAAACCTACGAACTAGGGGTCCGGCCTACGGAAACTAGGGATCCGTTTGAAAAAGGCAGCGCATTAAATGACCGAACCAACGGGTGTCGGTCACTGGCCGGGTACTTAAGCGGATTATCTTCTCATTCTTCTCCCTCTTTCTTCCGGTCGAGGAGGTGTGTGCTTGCAGGTTTGGAGCGCGTTTTCTCTTAGAAGAGTGAAAGAGTGGTGAGTTAGGCCGGATAGGGAGAGAAGGAAAAAAGGGTGCCGATTGCACCGGATTAGAGTTCAATGGCGGAAACGTCAGCGCAGGGGCAGAAGACAGTTCTGTCTGTCAAACTCTTATACCCGATCATTCCATCTGATCTCGGTGAACATTTAGAGTTAGAGGAAGATTTGTCCACACTAGGGTGTATAGGGTTCATCCGAAAAACCTTGGACGGTGAGGAGCGAGGACTTTATTCGGGAGTTAGTTTTTGGGGCGCCGAACCAGTTCAAGCCGACGCCAAGGAGGCGGTTATTGTTCTAGACGGAAGGGATGTGGGCGGAAACTTACGGGTTGACGCAGTCCGGATCCGAAAGCGCAACCCGGACGGATAAGTTTCATGAAGGAAAGTTCAAGAAGCCACCGCACCACAAGGAGGGTTTCTCCGTTAGTGACTGTAGCAATGAGCGTCATAGGAGGTTACTGAATTTCCTGATTCCCATAGTATATCCGGAAAAACCAATGAGAGTTACGGTCATAGTCGCGAATACGATTTTCGGAGCACTGGAAGGCCGGGTCGTGAATTGGGCAGGCCTAATTCACCAGAAGGTCAAGAAGATGGTGATGGCGGTCGAGAAGGCCAAGCAGAGTCCAGTTAGTACGTACTTGTTCCATCTGTATCATTATTATGATTACATGACCCCGCCGGAACAAGTTGCGTATGAGACCGGAATGCAAATCCTGAAATACGGATTCACAGAGGAGTTGAAGCCGACGGGAGAAGCGACCGAAGAAGAAGAAGAAGAGGAGGAGCAGCCGGAACCGAAGCCGCTGGAGAAGAAAAAGCGGCATAAGGTAACCAATCCGGACTCACGAAGAGCGAGTATAGACGTGCCGAAATCGAATCCGGCCCTGACCCAGCCGTCGCCGGAGTATACCGATGTCTTCGACTTCTATGATGCCGGAGCCCGGTGGATGGCACAGTGCCGGAAGATGCACGCTGAGATGGCAGGGGTGATCACGGGCGTCGCCAGCGAATTGAATGTTGAGACGAATCAGATCTTCAACGAAATCCGGAAGAGACCTAATCCGGCACTACTCCAAGAAAAGGACAAGGAGATCGCACTACTGAAGGCGGAACATGATAACTACAAGAATAAGTTTTACTACACGGAGGGACAGTCGAACTCAGCCCAGAAGAAGGAGACGGATGCCCTGAAGCTCGTCCGGGATTTGAAGGGATTGGTAGAACAATCAAAACATTTGATCATCCGGTCTGCGCTCTTCACGAAGAAAATAGATACCGACGGCATCGTCACCGGATCTCGAGTGTTGCAAGTCTTGGTTGATTATGAGGCCAAGATGAAGACCGTTTTGGACGAGATGTGGCAGCTGCTGAGACCTCTGGATGTGGCCAAGGACGAGTTTGGGCCACTTTTGGATATCTTCATGGAATCGCCGGTCAAGTACGGAGCCGGAACTTCCGGAACAAAAGAAGACCCAAGCTTGAAGTCTCTCTTCAAGCTGCCCCAGATACCTTCCTTGGGTCAATTCCAGAAGTGGGGAACAGTGAATACTTTTAGTCCTTCCTCACAGTTTCCGGCGGGATCCAAAAAGACAGGGCAAAGATTGCCAATCCGGAGGGACCTTTTAGAAGGTATGGGAACGATAAATCCGGCAAGGGAGCATCCGAAGAAATTCCCCCACATGGCGAAACCATCACCAGCACGGGGGACACAGTTGATCGATCTGGGAGATCCGGCTCCAGAGGCGAGACCGGAACTCAAGCCGGAAACCCGGAAGAACACGAAGACGGAAATAGTGGAGGTCGAATTCTCGGATCCGGAAGAAGAACTGGAGATGGTAGAACCTGGGAAGCAACTCAAACTCCGGAAGTCGGAGAAGCGGAAGCCGGAAGGTAAGAAACCGGCGAAGCAAGAGATCGAGGACTCTGAATCCGGTGAGTTTGAATCCGCTACTGAGTCTGAGGAGGATACGGATGAAGAGAGACGTCTCCTGTGACCCGGCAGAATCCCCCTTGAGTTGCCAAGATGACGCCAGCCAAGGGTTCCGGTAAATCGACAACCAAGCAGGGAGCCGGTAGTTTGAAGAAGTCTCGGATGACCAAGTAGTTCAAAGGGGATTACTTATGGAGGTGAATTAGAATTTAGTTAGTTAGATCCGGAACCGGAATCCTAGCTTGGGCTCGGATTCCGGAAGTTTAGGGATAAGGACTTTCCCGGCTAATCGGGATTTCCTTGGTGTGTGTGTGAGGTTGCCCTAGTTTTTGGGCTGCCCTTTGTTGTTTTTAGGATGTTGACTTTGGTTTCGATTTGGGTTTTTAAGGGCGGGCAAGTTAGTTGCCCCTCATTCCCTCCTAGTTGATGTTCATTTGTATTTCATTCCCTTTTCAAAATCTAAGCCCTCGGGTATGCAGTTTGGCTTTATCAGTGTATCCGGATTGCGTGTATTTGTAGTCTGGGTGTTGGAAGGAAAGGACGGGTGAGGAGGAATCCGGATTTTGGAGAATACGGTCTAAGTTGAGAGTGTGCTATTGTAATGTTGTTGGATTGTTGACTTAGGAGCTGAGCATTGTGTCTTTAAATTACTACTAGAGTAGTCCGGATCTGAGTAGCAGGGAAGCGAGTCCGGTTGTCAAGCCGTGCGGAGGTAAGCGCTCGCCCAAGGAAGTTCCCACCTGTCCAGAAGATCTGCCAACCTTAGAATTCATTCAACCTCTAGAAAGATCACACCCCCTTATACTTGACTCTAAGATCTGTCGTTGTAGTTAGGGAGAGTGAAGTATTCCTGAGTGACCTGCTTTCCGGATTTACCATCCGGTTTAGCTGTGAGGATCCAGATCTTCTCGTCTTGCTACAACCTTTTGAGTACTTGGGTGTTTTTATTTGTGTTTGTTAGAATTGTAGGAGAACAACGAGTGGTGAGTCCCTACCCCTCTACAAGACCAACAGTGGACCCTCTGATGGTAAAACAGAGGTATAGAAAACCGGATTGGAAGCAGAGACGTAAACCGGATTCCGAATAGTTTATGATCCGGATTGTGAAGGAAGCCGAAAAAAAGTAAGTAAGTGAAGAAAGAAAGATAGAAAAGCTGGATAGCTAGAACATACTACATAGAATCCAGAAATTCCCTGGGACGATATTTTGTGTTATCTTGGCACATTTTTGTGTTAAGGATACTTACGCCTAGATTGCGCGTATGACACCTATTCTACAAGTTTGTACAAGCCGGAATTTCCTAACTACCTAGTTTCTACTAAATGTTCCGGTTTGCGGCTTCACTACTACAAATTTTTGAAAATATTTACGGAATTGATCCTAAACTAGTCCGGATTTCTAAATATTGACATTGCGTGTTCCCACAACAATATTTCTACATTCATCCATATTTTGGATCAAAAACACTATTCAATCATAATTTTCACTTTTTCATCAAAATTAGCCGACTTTGTCCACACTTTTGACAGAAAAGAAAATTTTTGGGCAAAATAGAATTAATTTTCTCTGGCAAAAAGTAGACATTTATTTTGAACTGATGCAATCTGGCCCTATTATGCCAAAAAATAAAGGGGCGATTGAATGTCCGCGTCACTCTTTAGTGTTTGCAATTTATAACAACCAACTGACCGAGGCTTTCTAGCCGTATAGTAAGTCACCAAGGCATTTAAAAAAATCCGAAGTATAATAAAATATTGCATGTAATGAAGAGGGAGCAGACTTTTCAAGACTTCTGCGTTTCTTAGATCCATGTGAAGCGATCTTGCATTAATTGTGGCATGTTAGTTAATAGTGAATTATAATTGAGCGCACTTATGAAGGAACTCGAGGCCACCCTAACCCCAATGAATTGTGTATTCTAAACAATTATTTTGGAAAAAATTAGTAAGTGGTTTTGTACTTTTCCCTAAACATTTACATGAAAAAAAAATGGGAAGGGATTTTTTACTTTTCCCTCCACGAAAGCACAACAATTGACTTCAAAATGTCCTTCCCAAATTAAACCATAGTGTCTTTATTTTAATGTGAAGTAGCCAATTTAAATCATAGTGGCTTGATTTGAATTTTGAGTAGCAAAATTAAACCATGATATCTTGATTTTAATTTAAAGTAGCAAAACTAAATCATGGTGGCTTGCTTTTAGTTTAAAGTAGCAAAATTGGCTTGATTCAAGTTTGAAGTGGCAAAATTTAAATCATAGTGTTTGTTGTACGCGCAATCTAGGCGTAAGTATCTTTAGCCACAGTGTTGTGCTAAAATGACATGAGTTATCGTCCCAGGGAATTCCAAGATGATGTTGCACATTCCAAGTTTCCAGATTCTCTTTTCTCCTCAATCCAATCGCCTATTCACTTGTTTCCGGAACTTTTAACTATCCGGAATTCAACCCGAATCCGGTTCTATCCGGAATCTGATTTCCACTTCCAAATCAAGATGGTTTCTTTCACCTCTGTTTCACCCTCAGAGGGTCCTCTTTGATCTTTTGAGGGATAGGGACTTCACCACTCTGGTTCTCACACTCACTAAACTTGACAAACACAAACAAACACCCAAATATATAAAGGAGTTGCAATAAGAAAAGAAAATCCGGATCCTCACAACTTCCTAGACACCCGATCCAAAAAGCAGGTCACTCAGGACTCGATGCACTCCTTACTACAACAATAGATCACAGGGTTCCGGAACCTACCGGGGGTGGTTTGTTAAGTGCTAGACCATTCCGAGGTTGGCAGACCTTCCGGGAGAGTGGCGACTTCCTTTGGGCGGATGCTTACCTCCACACGGGTTGACATCCGGACTCGCTTCCACTTACTCAATCAACCAAATCACCGTTACGGTAGTTTAAAGGCGCTCTACACTTCCACTCAGTCAAGAATCTAACACTGTCTCAAATGTACCTTTCAAATGAAACCGATTGCCCAAGATCTGGATTCCTCCTCACCCGTCTTCCCTCATACTTTAGTACAGTCACAAGCATTCAGACCCACACTTGAACACAAAGATGAAAATCCGAAAGCTCACTCAGCACTTAGATTAAAAGAAATGAATGACATACAAAATGAAAATCTGCTAGGAAGGGATCCCAACACAACAAGCTGGCCAGCCCTTAAAAACCCATAAAAAGTCAACACCTAAAAGCCAAAAAGCAGCACGGAAATTTGGGCAGCCAATCAGAGAACCACCCGAAATACTCGGAAAAATCCATTGTCGGCTCATTCTAAAAATAAATCTGGAACTAGGGTCCCAAGCGCGGAAAATCCGTTTCGGAACTAGAGTTCCAGTCCTAATCAAAAATGAAAACATCCCAACTAACTACTTCTTCCGCGACTTCTTTGAACTACTGCCGCCTTGCGTCACTCCTGCCGTCTTCGTGGGTGTGTTCCGAACATTTGCCCGAGTCTGGATTAGGCGCCGGATCAGGGGAGTTGTCGTGACTTCCGTTTCCTCGTCATCGGATAAGACTAATGCCTTATCCAACTCCATCTCAATGGATTGCCCCAATGAAGCTCCAACTGGATCCTCTTCCTCGAATGTTTCCTCCATGTGGGTGAAGTCCTCCGGATGTGTCCGGGCCGGATTCTCCACGACAGGCATCCGGCTCATCAAATCCGTCCGAACTGGAGAAACCATGACTGAGGATCCTATATTCCCCTCTGGTACCTTTGTCGTGCGCGGGGGGAACGTGACAAGGACCGTCTTCACCGGAGTTTTCTGAACAACCAGAGAATCCGAACCCTTCTTAGTAACCTCCGCGGTTAACCTCTCCCTCCTTTGTGACGGTCCCGCCTGACTTGCACATTGAGCCGTAACGTCCTTCAGCAAGGCTTGAAGACCATGCTCCGATATGGGAGTCCTTCCGGCGGGGATTGGTTTGGCCGGAGTCTTCCACAACTGCGCACTCTGCACTTCCGAAAATTTGGTGAAGTCCATGACTGACGGATCGAGAAAGCCCAACAGCTTCCTCATCTCCGCCAGTACGTTCTCCATCTTGATCTCATAATCCACTAGGATCTTGAGAATCATACTTCCGGTCACGACGCCCTCTTGAACTAACTTATCGTTGAAGAGCCGGGCGCATATGATTTGATCCGCGGGCTGTCCCATCAAATCCATGAGTGTCCTCACTACATGCATCGCATTTGACTCCCTCTTAGATGCAAACTTGAGGGCTTCATCCGCAACACTCAAACGGGTCTGGAGTTGGATCTTCTCTTCCTCTAGTTTCTGGATATGCTCCTCCTTCCTATTGAGCAAGGTCGGATCCGGACGCTTTCGAATCTCCCCCAAAATCTTGTCCGGCTCCACTTTCAATTCGTCCGATACCATGCATACGAAATCCACCAACTCCTCGTACCATTTTCTTGCCTCCTGGAACCACTCCACTCCGAAATCGAACAACTCATTCCCCCCTAGGTCCGAGAAGGTCCGGCCCGGTTCCTCCGTCTCCGGAACTTGTTGCTTCCCTCTTGTGTTTGGGTCAATCGACTTCCGCCGCGAACTTTCCGCCCTCTCCGGCCTTTGCGGCGGCACTTTTGGAACTGCTTCCTCGGTCTGCTTCTTTGGATCCGGAGCCAGACCGTACTTCAGCATCTCCTCGGCTACCTTGTAGTCCTTGGTTTCCTGCTCGCTCACAATCCCGTTGTGGTAGTAGAGGTGGAAGAGGTAGGTGCTGATTGGGCTGGACTTGGCCCTCTACACACCGTCCGCCAGTTTCTGTACCACAGCCTTTAATATTCTTCCCTAGTGTATCGACTTGTCCTCCATTGCTCCGAAAATGGTGTTGCCCAACGTGCTAGTGAATTGGGTCGGCTTCTCCAGATACAAGAATGGAACCAGGAACTCCAGCACCTGTCTCTGCCTGACGTCAATGCAATCGTGAATCGCAAATCCTTCCTTCAGATCGGGTAGATCCGGAACTTCCCCTGAACGTACCCGTCATTCCTCGAGGCATAACCAAAACCTGCCTTCCAGAATGAGTAGATTTTCGTCCACATCTCCTTGGTCCACTTTGTCGACTTCCCCCGCTCCGTCAATTTGAACTGATTTGGAGCTCCAGTCATGACCTCGTGGACCATCGCCTCGTCCTTGACATTCCACGGCTTGCGCAACAACCCCGCGCATCCCATACTGTCCAGATTGCCTTCCAAGAGCACTCGCGCCTTTGGATCCGTTGGTACGACCGGATTGAGCCACTTGGCCGTAACTGCCGGTCTGCGAGATTCCTCCATCCACGCTAACAGAATCCTACTAACCCGGTGCAATCGGCACCCTCTTCTCCTTCTCTCCCTATCCGATCCTAATTCACCACTCTTTCACTCGGCTAATGCGCGCCCCAAACCTGCAAGTACACCTGCAAGTACACATGTAGGTTTCCTGAATCTGGATCACCTTCCGGATTACAGATCCCCTTAAGATCCGTTCCTTACCCGTTTTACAGTTTTAGCTAGGCCGGAATTTTCCCAGTTTCCTAATTTGGCTAACTGTTCCAAGTAACTACTTCCGTATTCGAAAATTTCACAAAACTTCACTAATCTACTCCTAAACAAATTTGGAACTCTGGATTTTGACATTTCGTACTCCCACAGTGTCTTGATTTGAATGTGAAGTAGCAAAATTTAAACTATAGTGGCTTAGTTTTAGTTTCACGTATCAAAATTTAAATTATGGTGGCTTCATTTTCATTTGAAGTAACAAAAATTAAATCATGGTAGCTTCGTTTCGGTTTGAAGTAGAAAAATTAATCATGGTGCCTACATTTGAACGTGAAGTAGCAGATGCAAATCATGGGGGCTTGGTTTTAGTTTGAAGTACCAAAATATAAATCATGGTGTGTTGATTTTAATGTGAAGTAGCAAAATTTAAATCATGGTGACTTGATTTGAATGTGAATTAGCCAAATTAAATCATGGTGGCATGGATTTAGTTTGAATTAGGTGAATTAAATCAAGGCAGCTTGGTTTTATTTATGAAGTATCAGAGTGCAATCATGATGGCTTGGTTTCATTTGAAGTGTAGAAAATGAAATAATGGTATGTTGATTTTGAATTGAAGTACCAAAATTAAATCATGTAAAACTTAGTTCTAATTTGAAGAAACAAAATCAAAATCCAAAATCAAATCATGATTGTACTTGAAATATCATTTATCCGCCTTCTCCACCCCAGAAAACTTCAAGCCAAGGCGTGATTATAGATGAGTAGCGAATATAATTTGCTTGTGAAGAAGCAGGTCATGAATTTCAAGGGTTTGGTGGAATCCTACTTCAAAACTCAAGACTATCCCTTCCAAGCCCCCCATTTCATCACCTCCCCCCCATAAGCATATTGTGATCTCCACCCAAATACAAACACAAATTGATTAGACGCTTTTTTATTTTTTTGTATAGTTGGCTACCACGACCAAACCAAATCCCACAACCAAGGGGGTGACATCACCAAACAAGGCAAAGGATATCACTGAGAATCGAACTGTAGACCACCTCAAACTCCACCTCTTCCGGCCATGCCCCCGAGGTACTACAAAGCTACCTTGGTCCCACTCAGGCTGACCTTTGCTGTTGCATTTTCATGAGTTCATAGTTCTTTTATCGCTTGGTTTTTACACCTGAGGTTGCTCAAGCCGAGGTTACCCCCCTGAGGAGGTTGCCCCAGGCGAGGTCGCCTCCCAGGTGAGGTCGCCTCTTAGGCGAGGTCACCCCTGATAACCAAGGTCCAGAATTACCTCATTCCTAGACTCAAAGTCGCCCCACCCAAGGTCGACGAACTTGTGGTCGCCATATCCAAGGTCGCCAACGGACCTCTGAAACCAGGTTTGCTCAAAAAAAGACGAGCTTCTGTACCCAAGGTCGTACCTTAAATGTGGTTGCCCTTCAAACGCGATCGCCCAACACCCGAGGTATCCATTGTCCATTTTAGCAACACTATAGAAACTCTTTTGCATCCGAGGTTGCCTACCCGCGGTTGCTGTACCTTATTTGTTTACAGAAAATTCAGGAGACTAGCCTTTTCAAGATTTTTGCGTTTCTTAGAACACCGTGAAGCGATCTTGCATTAAATGTGGCATTTGAGTTAATAGTGAATTAGGATTGAGTGAACTTATGAAGGAACCCAATGCCAACCTAAACCCTATGAATTGTATATCCTATACATTTACAAGGAAAAAAAGAATGGGAAGGGGATTTGTACTTTCTTCTAAACATTTACATCAAAAACAAAATAGGAAGGGATTTTGTACTTTCTCCTCCACGAAAGCACAACACTTGAATTTGAAATGTCTTTCCTAAATTAAACCATGATGTCCTTCATGTTAATATGAAGTAGCAAAATTTAAATCTTGATGGCTTGATTTTAATTTGAAGTAGCAAAATTGAAGTAATGGTGGCGTAAATTTGTTTGAAGTAGCAAAATGAAATCATGGTGTCTTGGTTTTATTTTGAAGTAGTCTAATTTAAATTATGTTGGCCTGATTTTAGTTTGAAGTTGCAAAATTTATTCATGGTGACTTGCTTTTGGTTTGAAATAACAAAATCTAAATCATGGTGGCTTGGTTTTCGTTTGAAGTAGGAAACTTAAATCATGATATCCTGATTTTAATTTGAAGTAGCAAAATTTAAGTAATGGTGGCATGAATTTAAATTGAAGTACCAATTAAATCATAGTGGCTTCCTTTTGGTTTGAAGTAACAAAAATAAAATCATGGTGGCTTGGTTTTAGTTTGAAGTAACAAAAATTAAATCATGGTGGCTTGGTTATACTTTGAAGTACAAAATTTTGTTCTTGGTGAGCTGATTATAGTTTGAAGTAGTCTAATTTAAATTCTGGTGGCTTGATTTTTATTTGAAGTATCCAAATTCAACCACAGTGGGTTGACTTTGATTTGAAGTATCCAAAATAAAATAATGGTGGCTTCATTTTAGCTTGAAGTAGCAAAATCAAATCATGGTGGCTTAATTCACATTTGAAGTAGAAAAATTAAATCTTTGGGGCTTGATTTCAATTCAAAATAGCAAAATCTAAAAGGAGGGATTGCTAATGCCACTCTCTTTCCGTTTTGTTTTAAATCTACAAAACCCATGGGGGGAATGGTATATGGCCTATTCCATTAGAAGGCAATATTCATTAAACTGAGACAAAATGCACAAATTGAGACATCCGTACCCCACTTTTGGGGGCCTAGATTTCAAGGATAGTTTTGAAGGCAAGATTAAATTAGGGCAAATCTATGTTATAAATTGAATTTTTTAAAGCTTGGTTTGCAAAAGACATACAATACTCAAAGACAACCACACTAGGTAAATATAGAATGAGATTGCACATCCACTATAGAGGCCAAGAAGTATGTTGCATTACATCAAAAAGAGAAATTTACATAAAAGAGTAGGAATTCACTTGAAAATATTTACTTCTATACAACAGAGAAGCCTACCTTGGTACATACATTATACTTTTATGTAAATTTCTATTTATAGAAATTCCAATTTTACTAAAAAAAATAACTAATCTATTTCATAGTAATCACAAGATCTCCTTTACACATGTAAACTACCTAACCATGGCCTAAGCTTTACAAAGTTGTCTTCGCTTCCTCCATTTCCTTCACCTTCACTCTTCCTCTCAAAATATCCTCACGCCAAGAATGCCTGAAAGGCCCACTTCCACTGAGAAACTCTCCGCACGCCCCGAAAGACATCGACCTACCCTCCTTCATTGTTAACTTCTGCATGCTTTGAGGAATCTTGAAGTTGGAAAGAGATTTCAATGGTTGAGGAGGCATCTTTCTCTGCATCCTATTGATATTGTTTATATACACATGCCCATTTCCTGATTGGTAAGAGTTGGCCGGTCGCTAACTGTCACGTAAAATCCTACGTCGATAAAAAGTACCACCTGTGTCTTGAGACCTGCTTCTAGGAGACAGCAAGCGAACAGATGCACTATCTTTGGGACGAGGTAGTTTGGCATCCGTAAATGAATCCGGTCTGGCCATTCTACTTTCATTTGCAGGTGTAGAATGCACTTGGTTTAGATTCACATACAGCTTCCTATGCAATTTGGCCTCCGTCCGAGTAGATGACAAATATAAATGCTGACGTCCAGGTGGTGATGTCATCCGCTTCAACGGCGACAGTGAGCAAATAGGTGTCTTCACGAGACCTCGACTAGGAGGGCTGTCGACTAAACCTTCCTCTACATTGCCCCTAGAATAATCTATAGTTGCCGATGCCGCGTCTGTAGCAGAGCACATCACATAAGGTCTCGAAAAAGGAGACAGCAAGCAGCTTCCCCCCAGTCGAACCTGACAACCTCAAGAGTGAAGCCTCTGAGCCGGAATGTAGACTCCTCATCAATTGCAAGTCTAGACAAGATCCTCCAATTTGAAACAAGAATCAAATTCAAGTGCAACAATCAAGTTATCCTCGACTCAAGCATCCAGAACTACAAAAGAAGCCGCAAAGAAACAAAAGAAGCACAAAGTATCAATTTGGCTCCTCAAATTATATATTACAGATCCAAGACATTTACAGTGATGAAAAATCTGGCGCAAGGAAATATAGAATCATAGATTCAAAGAACGAGCAAAGCGTATCTACAGAAACTAACTGCCTATCTGGTGCCTCAAGTGTTCAATGCGTGCTACAATATGGACTACAATTTTTGCTGTCGACAACGTAGTCTATCCCTCGAAGCTCAAATCGCGTCCCCATCTTCTCTGTAGACTCCCACATGCCCTGTAGAATATAAGAACGCATCTGCAAATTCAAAGGAAGAGGGTCATATCCTATTCTATTGTGTTCACGTAATCCAGTAATTTTCCCGGATTACAATCCTTGTGCAGTCGACGAAGCCATGGTGTGAGAGACCCCATAAGAAAGTTATCATCTGGTTGATCGTGAGTCCATGATCTCAAAAAAATTGCACTACCCATTTCATTACACATACTCTTCTTGGCAGAGTCGTCAATAAGCAGCGTGTTATTAATGTGAAACGATGTCGTCCCACTAGGATTGGAAAACAATTGGTCCTCTAGAACTTTGAGGAAAAAGGGCTTCCTGTGATTGATCGGATGCGGCAAAAAAATTCCCTGGGAGGTCTCAACCCTCTCACAATGCTTCTGCCCAAGTATATCAAAGGGTTCTTCTGATCCTTGAAACAAATACCTTGCGACATCCGCTGCATTCTTCTTAAACATGGAACTCCAAACTACAACTCGATCAGCAACAAGGAAAATCTCTAGCAAGAAATCCTTTAACTTTGGACGGGCAAAGACGGCTTTTGAACCGACAATAATAGGTGTTTGGGTAGATAGAGTATTGTCTGACACTTTGTAAGTAATTAGCTCTTTATACTGGGACTTAGGCACGCATTGACATAGTATTCCGTTTAAGTCCAAAACGATGTTCAACCATTTACGCCGCGATGGGACATCTCCGACGGACACACCCCTAAGCAAAATGTCTCCGCCGCCTTCCGCTACTACCTGACAATAGGAAAATGTCATAGCACAGGGCAAGCAAATTCCTAGTTATACTCCCAAAACCACTCTAAAGCATAACAAAGTGACTCTAAAGATCAAACCCGCGAGATTTTATGAAGTATCTAACCTTATTTAATATCTAAGCTTAGTCAATATCCATATTTCCCTTTCTGGTCCTAACACTAAAACCAAAAATACAACAACACTGAAAACTATAATCAGACCTTTCTCTCCTTTCTTGGTCCGTCCAACTATCCGATCCAGTTTGATCAACTCATATTTGCTTTTACCCTCATCCGATTTAGTTTTACCTCTGTTTCACCATCAGAGGGTTCGTTGCTTGCATTTGAGAGTAGCAGGCCTGCCACTCCTTCCGTGATTTATAGTGGTTGAAGACCTACTTTTCTATCCTCCAATCTCCTATACTAATCTAGATCCGGTTTGATCCCTCACAGCAATCCAGAGAACTCTCCAAATCACAAGTCACACAAAGACCTCCCGTACGCTCCTCTTATACTACAACAACCTTGGTGCCAAGTTCCATCTATACAAAGTCAGGTGGTTACAAGTGTATCCGTCCATTCCAACATCATCTAAAGCTCTTCCGTTTACCAACTAGGGCAATGAGATCTCTCAGGAGATCGGACACTCAACCGGATTTCCCACCCAGGAATTCTAGCGCGACTAAGGAATCCCTCCCTATCCACCTAGCCTAACAACGACTTTCTTGCCCGGAAACCTAAACCTTAGAAGTGCTGAGGAACTGAAATCCACTCCCAACTTTTTCACTACCCGCTCACTTGTACATAAGATTAAAATAAAAACACCAAAGGGAGAAATCACCCCCAAACCAACAGGCACCTTCCTAACTCCTCACCATACAGCCCTGCCACACACGAGAGAGACACACAACAAGAAGCCAATAGAAGGTACACACAAAATTTAGGTGAAAAGACTCCCAGCTTCCAAGCAGGGACTGGCTTTATATACAACTGATTTACAAAGGCAAAAAGGCCCTCAGAAATCTGAGCGGAACTTTCAGGTCTGATCCTAACCGGTCATACCAGATCAACATCCGATCCGGTCCAAACTATCTTACACAAAACACATTCCCACCTACTCTGCAACTCCCTCACCCAGTGTAGGACTTTTGGGTTCCGCGGGTAACTAGTTGAAGACGTCCACCAAATTCCTGCTCCGTTCCTTAGCTGCAGGATTCGGAAGATTTGATCCTGGAACATCATATTCATTACTTTGGGAGATTTCCAAAAAAATGGAAGTCCTGGGAACTACTCTAAAGTCTGAAACTTAAAATTCTTCCTATTTATGGTTGCCTGAATGCCTTGAATCACAAAGGAGCTACATATTTCAATGCAAAAAAAGCAATGCAATGACACACAAAGGACACAATCAATAGCACAATTCCTCAATACCATATAGTATTACAAATGACAAAACAATTTATTGAAAGTACTTAAAGAATGTACATACATTTCAATTATAATTGTACAATCACTAAGGAATGTGATTTTGCATAAGCAAATGAATGCGTAAGCTGTTGCAATCCGCATTGAAGTACATTGTCGTTTGGAGTGAGAATGTGTTGGAGACATCACCACCATTACAAGCCCATTGCTACTGAAGAGTCAACTTCATTGTTTGAAGAATGAAGTAAATAGTAATCTGTAAGCGACAATTAATTCCACAGCGGATTGGCATCAAGAATCAGGAGAGTACAAGCTTGTAGAAACAAGGTATTCCACTCCCCTTGAAAAGTACTCTTATATACAACAGTGTGTCAGCTGCAATTTACAAGAGTACTTGCTAAGGAGCATAGAATACGTTGTTTCTACAAGTTTCTATTCTATTGATTCTCAATGCTTATTTGCTGGGAAATTAGTTGTTGCTTAAAGATTTCTATTTCATTCATTCTTCAAACACAAGCCATAGACTTTGTAAAAGTGGTAATGTCTCAAATATAACCTCCAAATCACTCATTGATAGTTGAGTGATTATCCAAAATTTTATACCGCTTTAATCAAGAGGATAGAATATCCTCTACAATCTTCATCTATGTACTACGAAGATGACCTACTCATCATCCTAAATGTGAATGCCTCATTCACATTCTAAATATGAGCCCTACCTACATAGTGCAAAGCCATGTATTATATACAAAACTATAATACTCAAAAGCATTTGGATTCCTAAATATCCTCGACCCAATACACCCTCTAGTCGGAGTACTATAACTGTGACATAGCCTTGAGATTCTCCAATGCCTTGAGCAACTCCGGCCCTTGACTATATCCAGAACTGCGCGTGCATCTCTGGTTGGCGCTGTCCCTTCTTTGTTTTTTCAGGGACCTTTCTTCCCAAGCGTCTCTCGACCATCCACTGGACCCACTTCGAGTTTCAGCATCAGGTCTTCTGTAGTTCCTTCTAGCACATCAAATAGGTTGCCAATTGTGCTTGAGTTGTGGATGCAGAGCTCTCCCATCCGAATTGAAACCGGGTAATGCCAATACTGGAAGACCATCCCCAACCAAGACGTCGGACTTCACATTTTGTTCAGCGTCTTCCTAGACCAAAGAAATCCACACACTGAACATTATTAGTATAAGAAAGAAGCTATAGAGCAACGAACGAGAACGCCACGACGGTATTCAAATCGCATCGACTTAATTAGATAAAAATAGCTCATTGTCACAATAATGAAGACACACACTCATTGCAACAATTCAAGTTGCATCAACTTGAAATGAATACACAGTGCGCTAAAAGGAGAGACATTGCCGCACCTCAGGACGGGCAACTGCATCTACACCTTCACTGTACAACTTCTTTAGTGTGCTTGCATTCATTAATCCTTTGTCCCAAGCTGAGACAAGGGGAGGTTGGCGTTTCATCGGAGAAGGGGAATTCACAATGATCGATTGCTTCTCGTTGTTTGGTGGGCTATCAACCACTCCATCCTCGACAGGCAACTTGGAGAAGTCCATTGTGGAGCGCACCGTTGCTGCCGAAAACATGATGACACCCAATCCGCTCTGCGATATGGCAAATTGTCTATAGTTAGAGAATGAATCGATGGAGGCAGCAGACTTGTTCCCTCCGCAAATTCCAAGCAAGGAATCCACAGGCACGTCTTGTAAGCAAACAAAGGACCCCCTATCAAAATCATGGTCCTACATGGAAGCATATATAAGCAATGCATATATTGTGCATGGCAAGCACAGGTCAGTCAGTAAGCCGCACTAGACGAGGAAGTCAATACAAGGCAGACACAAAGGGCTCAGTCACACAGCCTCCCAATTTCAATCTTCTTGTTCAAGGTCAGGCATCTCAACATGCCAGTGGTTCGGCACAATTGAATCCTCAAATCAGGTAGGACATCTTGGATTGAAGATTCTCCACTCATCATACACAACATTGGACTCTTCGACTGCCTTTTCAATTTCATCCACCGGTGTCTGGCCAGATTTATGAAGCAATGTACGGCGTCCAAATTTGTTGTCCCTCCGCCACGAGTACAATGACTTAGGCCTAGCCAAGTGCCTAGCCAAGTGTAAGCGTCAAATCCATGGAAGAAGCTCACACACAAGGTAGTCGTCCGTGACCCCATCTCCTTTGTAGGACCACATATTTAGCAGGACGACCTGGCTTGCGCAGTTCATGAAGTGTTTGATGGGACTATCATCTACTATTATAGTATTGTTATTTGTGAAGTTCTAGGATCCCAATCCATTCAATTTGTCCATGGGCTTCAGAAAGAGGTCCCTGTCCGTGCCCTTGAGCTTGTAGGTAACTATCTTACCGCGGCTGTTCTTACGCATCATGATGTCGCATTGCTCTTGTCCCAAGACAAACATCGGAGGCTCCATGCCTTGGAACAGGTGGTCCGCTATGGGCTGAACACTAGACCTCTTCATGGAACTCCATATGTGAACATGTGCAATGAGGGACAATTCCCGGAGGAACGTGTGACAGAAGGGTCGTATTGCAACCTTCTTCATGCCGATGTAGTTGACGTTGATCCTAGAAGGGACCTCATGATTTTTGCCCTCTCTAGCCAAGGATTTTCTATCCTCACTAACGCAGAGCACTCCATTCAGATCTAGGATGACATTAAGCCATTTCTCCGTCACCGTAGATGTGGATGGAACCGGGACTTGGTTCGTTGCGTCATCTATCGCAAGAGGATCCTCACTTCTACTACCCTGCCCAGGAGCGTACATGGAAGTGCCCAGACAATTGAGGCAATGCATTCCTTGCATGGCCTCCGGATGTGTGGAAAGAACACGTCCAAGCAAAGAATGTCATTTAAGCACCAAATCAAAGCAATCCCAATAGAGCAGCAGATATAGAGAAGGCACTTACAGGATCTGTGACTTCAGTGTCATGAACAGCCAAGGCCGTCTAAGTTCCTTCCCGTTCCTGGCAATCAATAATAGGGAAATCAAATTCCGTGGGTTCTGCATCCATAATTGGCTCATGGCCCAGAGACAACAATGCCATGCCAATGTTCTCAAGATGCGATGCAGGAGAAGACAGCGGAGCATCAGAAGAATTTGGCACCAAGATATCATTGCCAAGAGTCATCTCTGTGTCTGTTTGAATTGGTACAAAAAGATATTGTTAGAAACACATTTTATTAAATTATATCATAACGAGAAATACATGACAAGCTGTACATTTGATCTGTGTCAACATCTAGCTGTCCACCTATCTAGCTGAGGATGTTGGATACATTCAAGTCAAACTGAAAACCGGTTTCAAGTCGGAACGACTTGAATAGAATGAAAGGGGGTCACCGAGAACAACCTTCTCCGGCCTGGGGAATCACATCTGATCCCTCAGCCCTTAGGTTGCTCTTGTCTTGTGTCTGCTCCACGGCATCATCCTCCCTCCCGGGCGCAAAGTCAAAAGTCTGAGCAGCAATGACCCTAGCATCTCTCTTCGGGTCCGCTATCGACGGATATTCTGAGACCTGCCGTGCCTGACCCGCACTGTTGGAGGAGCCATGTGGCTGCGCAGGGAGGAGATACTTTTGCGACTGCGAAGGTGAAGGCGACATCATGGCAAGTGGAACGACGTTCTCAACGGCCCGATTTTCGAAGACCGTTCTGGCAATTCCTTGCACCATACCTGGCATGACATCATTCATCCATTCCTTCATCTCCTTCTTGTCCTCCTTCCGAAGCCTCTTTGCTTCCTTCTTGTCTTCCATGCGCTGCTTCTTCATTTCATCCCTGTCATCCATACGGAACTGCAGAATCTCCTTCACGCTTTTGCCTTCTGTACTAGTCTCTCCCCTCACCCTCTTCCGAGGCGCCGACTTGGACAAACTTGGTGTCCCTGACGGACGTGCTGCAGCAGATGCAGTGGAAACGGGAATGAAGCTTGCCTCTGGAACGTCATCCAGGTGCATGTCTTTGCCTTCCCTCCATGCAACATCCTCCACTTGAGAATCTTGCATCTCTGGGATGTCCTCGTCACTGGCCTCGTCGTCCTCCTCTTCCTCCACTTCCTCCTCTACATCCTGCACCTCTTCGTCTTCTTCCTTAGCTGGCTCGCCCTTTAATTTCTTTCCCTTCCTTGAGCTCGACTCAGCTTCCTTCCCTGTCTTCAATTCCTTCATTGGGTGGCAGCTTTCATCGACAAAGTAGCTGTTCTTGAGGAAATCCTTCTTGTGCATGGTCTCGGAGAGAGTTGCAAACCTTTTAAACTTCACCATGTCCGTGCTCTCGGCAATGGCGAAGTGGTCCATCCCAGTCATCTTCAATTCAACATTTGATAGTCAGTCACACTTTACAGATATTTCAAGTTGCACCAACTTGAATGGCAAGACCACCCGAGTAACAAATATGGCCAATAGTAGACAATGTTATGACAGTTAGAGGGCGTTCAAGTCGAATCGACCTGAAAGTAACTCACCCAAGCAGCACAAACCAGCTTACTTCCAGCAAAAGCGGAGAATACCGTTGCCCTCAAGTTGCAGAAGAGGTCTAGCACCTGTATGTAGAACTCCATCCTCAACTCGGTGTTGTAGATTCTGTAGTCTAGCTCATTATAAAGACCCATTTTCTGCCATTTTGGCTTTGGAGCCACCTCGAACCTCTTCGGAATGGTCTTGGCCTTTGGCTTTGTCCCCTTCTTAATGAGGAAGATGAGGTTCACGGACGCCTTTGCTCAACTGGAGTTTGAAGACTGATCCCCCAACCTCTCGACCGGGGCCGGCAGGTACTCCGAGTAATGCATATTGTAGTGCTTGCCAAATGTCCCGTTCCTGATCTCCACTCTTAGGTCGTCGTCCACGTCCTGATCACCTGAGATCCAAAGCCAGACGTCAGGATCGGATGGAGCCAGGTCGTCAACCTCCATCATGACCTTCAAAAAATCCACAAAATATGGATAGTCTTGAGGCGCCGTCTTCTTATTGATGACTCCGGGAATGTTCCTGAAGTCCATGACAGCGAGGGTCATGCGATCTTTGTGGTCGTCACTCCACTAGTCGTCGATCCAAGACGAGAGCTTGTCGGCCTCTATGTTGTAGGGCCTCATGAACAACTTGGCCTCAAGCTTCTTGTATTTGCCCTTGGTCCGCAGGAAGACCCGTATGAACTTTGCGGCATACTGCGACATGTCCTTTGCCCACTTATTTTTACTAAGAGGCATCTTTGCTTGCGAAAAGAAAACCTCACCAGGACCAGTAATCAGCAAGTTTTTGGTGGCCTTTGTCACGTTGTAATCTTGCTTGAAGGTTTTCCATGCGCTGGGACGGTAGTTGCCCTTGCTGTCGAAGAAGCCGAGGCTGCGCTTCCTGATGTAGAGGTATTTGCGGACGGCCTTTTTGCGCTTGT
Organism: Neckera pumila; assembly: GCA_963969595.1. Taxonomy (NCBI): domain Eukaryota; kingdom Viridiplantae; phylum Streptophyta; class Bryopsida; order Hypnales; family Neckeraceae; genus Neckera; species Neckera pumila. The sequence continues at coordinate 9,550,881 of OZ018418.1, forward strand.
TTTGTTTGAGCCAGTCCTTTGCGCTATAGCAGTCAGCCTTAACGCAGGATATCTTCTTCAACGTCACCTTTGGATGCCCTAACTTCCGGTTTGGCGTCCGATTTAAGATGTGCAAGGCTAGCTTCTTCAGATCCAGCTCCGTTAGGTTCCCCAGCCATCGAAAGAACTCATGAGGTATGACTCCGTCCTTCTTCTGATCCCAGGTCTTCAGGTTAGACTTGAAGGATGCCAGAGTATCTGGGTTGATAAGGAGACTATGGTACGCACAAGAGATTACCTACTTTCAAAGCACGTGAACCTCATCGGATGCGGTTATCAGCTTGATCTCGTTGTGAATGGATACGTCATTGATCTTCTTCTTAGTCAAAGCTTCCTGGTGCTTCTTGACGTCGAGCATTGCGAAACGCAGTTTCATCGCCTCATGGAACTCCTGTAATATCATAACACATTACTGTTTCATTCAAGTTGTGTCAACTTAAAACACAAGTTGGAATCAAAGAGCACTGCAGCCTGAGATTCAGATTGGTTAGGATACAAGTGATTTCTTACCGTCCACTTCTTCACAGCAACGGCGTCCTTGTATGTTTTCTTCTTCTCCTTAACCGCCTGGCCCAAGTCTGTTGGCTCCTTTGGTGGAGTCGGGCGACTGAGACTCAGCCAAACATTTCTGGCGCTGATGATGTTCATGCCCCACGTCGACTGATAGGTTTGAAGGTGGTTTGTTCTGTTATAAAATGTGGAGATTTGTCTGATGATGGAATGCTTTGGATTCCAGACAACGAAGCATTCCCAAGTCTCAAACTTCTTGGACCTTGCCTCCGCGCCTTCGACGTCTCTCATTCGCTTTGAGGCCTCCACACTATGCTGGTCGTTCACCATCCAGAACTTGCCGTCCTTGATATCCTCCCATTTCTCAGGTTTTGCCATTATGTCCTGGGGCATAGCGCACAGGGTCATCTTCTTGTTAGGATCTGGCATCTCCAGGTAGAAATTGAGCGTTGATTTGATCCCACCTTCTTCCAGTGCCCTGACATTGATAGTCTCTGGTGGTGTCTCCAGTTTATCAATGTGAATTGTAAACTTCTTTTCAAGGCCGAATATGTATGAATCTTCACAATTCGCCCAATGATTGTCGTATATCTTTTTGGACTGGAGGTAGTTGATCTCCTCCTCGTTGTTAGCAATATCCATAGGGACTTGTGTCAGGACGGAGACCATGTTGTCGTCTTTCTCGGCCTTCTCTTTAGCCTCAACATCCACCTTTGTCTTTGCACGAGTCGTCGGGAGGGCGAGGGGACTGGCATTTGGAGTTCCCCTTCCGTCTTTCGGTGTGCTTTTCTTCTTTGTCTTGCTGCGTTGAGTACCTGCAGTCTCGTTCACATTTGACACTTCGCTTGCCCCTGCAGCCGTCAAATCTTTAGTGATGGAGAGGGGCCTCATCTCCGCTGCCTTGCTCTTCATCTTCACTACAAGTGTGTCAAATCCACGAACAAAGTCGCGAAGCCTTGACGCTAGCACTATAGGCTTTAGAGGGCCATTGTCCTTGCCCTTGAAACGCCTTCTCTCAATGTGGTCAACCATTGACTTGTGCAGCTCTTTGAATTGGGTATCCTCCAGACTTCTGCATGTTGTTGCAATGGAAAAAGTGATCATCCGATTTGGCACTATATAGGAGAATGCATACTCTTCCTTCTGATCGGGGAAGTTGGTTGTACAGGAGACGACGACCTCGTTATGTGGACCCATGGTCACTTCCTTCACAATCTCGTGCAGTGAATTAGGAAGGCAAGGTTCTTGGTTCTTCCATTTTGTTTGGAAGCTTAAATGACCTGCCATTGGTGTGAGGACGATACTCCAGTAGTCGACATCCTGCGGCTCCTTCCATATCCAGCACTCTCCGAGAACGAGCTTGTCCCCGTATTCATCAGATTCCTCGTCTCCTCCCGTCGAGAACCTCTGGAAGTACGGCTGCAGTCATTTTGTTTGTTCTTCCATCTGCACATTTTGAGTGGGCTATTAGCTTTTATATCTGAAGCCGCATCAAGTTTACTAAGACGGGGGTGGTTATTCTTTTTAGGATATGCCTTAATGGCTCATGCAGACGGGTTGAAGGGGTTGTCTATGTTGGATTCAAGTTGCCTCAACTTGAAAGCAATCTTTCTTACTCTTGCTACAAAGGCAATTTAATGATTCAATTTGCTTTGAATCTGAAGCTATATATTATCTTCTTCCTACAAAGGAATGTTTACTAATTCAAGTTGCCTAGACTTGAATACACTGAACTTCGTTCTTGCTACAAGGGCAATTTTCATATTCAAGTCACCTCAACTTGAATGCAACATATTTTGTTTTTCCTACGAAGTGCAGTTTATGGATTCAAGTTGCCTCAACTTGAATGCACTGTTTGTGTTCTTGCTACGACGGTCGTTTTCATATTCAAGTCGCCTCGACTTGAAAGCAACATATTTTGGTCTTCCTACGAAGGGCAATTTTTGGATTCAAGTTGCCTCAACCTGAATGCACTATTTGTATTCTTGCTACGATGGCAATTTTCAGATTCAAGTCGCCTCGACTTGAATGCATTATATTTTGGTCTTCCTACAAAGGGCAATTTTCGGATTCAATTTGCCTCAACTTGAATGCACTGTTTTTGTTCTTGCTACAACGGAGTTTTCATATTCAAGTCGCCTTGACTTGAATACATTATATTTTGGTCTTCCTACAAAGGGCAATTTTTGGATTCAAGTTGCCTCAACTTGAATGCATTGTATTTGTTCTTGCTATGATGGCAGTTTTCGTATACAAGTCGCCTCGACTTGAATGCATTATATTTTTGCTTTCCTACGAAGGGCTGTTTACAAATTCAAGTTGCCTCAACTTGAATGGAGTTATCTTTTTCTTTCTACCAGGGGCAGTTTACGGATTCATGTTGCCCTGACTTAAAAGCAGGATAATTCCTGTCGACACGACTTGTGTGGGTTTGGCGTTCTTATTTAGTGGGGCCTGTAGTGATTTCAAGTTGTACCGACTTCATGACAATGGGGTTTTTTCAGTCTTTTTGGTTAGTGTTTTATGTAGCATGGGTATTTTGATCTCTCACGCGTTCACGGGCAGGGATTATGTGGAGTCAAGTTGAATCAACTTGAATTTGTGTAGCTCACTCCTCTTCAACTAAAGTTCTATAGGGTTTAGAAGACCTTCTCAGAGTCCCTGTTTTATGGCGAGGAGAGGTAGTTCGAGTAGAATACTAATAGTGACACATCACCAATGCAATCGAACAAAACATGCAAAGAATTTAGATCAACAAGGTACGTTGTGGATTGAATCACTAAATTGAGAACCAAGCAACACAAACATCACCACCTCACCGCAAATTTCAAACGTTTCAATTTCCTAGATTTCAATTTCAATTTCAATTTCAATTTCAAAACCTAGATAATAAGAATAGAGCTGCATCCAATTTGATAACAAGCTTGTAAATTGTGAAGCAAGATCTGACATACACCCATCAATTGCCCTCCTCCTAAACCCTAAACATCAAAAGGTGCTAATTTGACAACTCAACGCATTGCGACAATTGAAAATTTCGAGATGTTTTCGTGCGAGATTCGAGCCACGCCACTCAAAATTGGGTGGGAGTAGCTCGGGGAGGACAATTCGGCAGAAAAAGACACTTACCAGAGACCTTCGTCTACTCCAAAGCTGCCAAAAATTGACGTTCTCCGACATCGCCCACTTTAGTCCTGGAGCTAACTTCGCTCTGTACGGCACCTTTCAAAATGCTGCAAGGAATGTAGAGGAAAGTAGCAATAGCCAGACTCTGGGAAAGACTCCGTCAAGCTTTGGTCATCGAATCCCAAAAAACCTTTTTAAGGCGTCAGGATGGAGAGCATCAGCGAAGCCGGCCAACCCCGTCTCCACCGGCGCCTCAAATCTCCCGCAAATACTAAGCACAAGCTCGTTCTTCAGCCTCAAATCATCCAGATTACACTCGTTAGGGGCCGTAAGCTTTACCTCGACACCTACAGGATTCCAAAGCACTCAAAAACAAGACCTGCATACGTATTCGAAAAGTATTGTCATAAAGGATTCCTCATTGTCCCAAAATGAAGCAGTTTCCTCGTGATCATTCCCTGCGCGCTTGAGTTCTGCTGAAATTAAGTTCTGCCGAAATTAAGTTCATGTCAAAGCAAAGCAAAGCATGACATACACTTGAAATCCGCAACCAAAGAAAAGCATACATACACTTGAAATCCATGACATATCACTCCCTGCAAAGACAGTCTAATCTCAACCAACTCACGAAAACTACGACGTAGAGAATCTAGTTTCAAACTAGCGTGACTAGGTTGAGACTCTGAAGCAGCTTGAACAACAATCGCAACATTCTCAAATCCGTGCAGATATATTCCAAGGCAGAGATTCACGTTCTTCAGTTAAGGCCATGGAAAACTTTGAGTCCCGCCCAGGTGCATCCTGAATCCTAACCCCTAATTCTGATACTCAGCTTTGATTATGGCAAGGCTATGTGGTGTGACTGTCAACATTTTGGCCATCTCCTTTCAAGACTGTTGTTACACTAACCTAAATCCCTAAACTGCCCATAAGACAAGTGTGATGCGGTCGACAGATAGGTTTCTCATGCGATTCACATTTAACACAAACAAGCACACTTCATAAAAGAAGAAGAAGCGTAAACAATAAAAGCAATACAACAAAAGCAGCATTCACTTGGATCACGCGAGCTTGGACACGCCCAGCTCCACACCGCAAACAATGGTCAGGACGGCGACACGCGCACATCCGCAAGCACAGCAACAAATCGCAAGCAGTGACCTGCACACCGCAAACACACGCGAGCACCTCCGAAAATTTGATCAAAACACAAAGCCATCAACCGGAACTCTCAACCACAAAACGCACTCTCGGACCCAGACAAAGCTCCAAACTCGCAAACCAAACCCTAACCTTCGACGTCCTCAGCAAACCCAACGCACTCTCGGACCCAGACAAAGCTCTAAACTTGCACCTCCAACGAAGCTGCAGATTCGCAAACCAAACCCTAACCTCCGACGTCCTCAGCAAACCCAAACTTGGAACAAACCACAAAAATCACACGGAGACACACTGAAGCAAACTCTCGACCACGAAACGCACTCTCGGACCCAGGCAAAATACATGATCACTCTGGACCGAGGCAAAATGCACGACCCGAAGTATGGCGGGCAGTATAAAAAAACCCACAAAAAGTAGAGTATGGCGGGCAGTAAAAAAAACCCACAAAAAGTCAAAATAAGTTTTTGTGAATTTTTTTTCTCAAAGATTATATTCTTGTCTACATGTGAAGCTTTGTTTCATTCAATTTGGACCAATAATGAGAAAGTTATGGACAATCTTATTTTTTCGGGCAATCTAAGCATCTTCTTGAAAAAAAACTTGTAGGATTCATTTTTTAATGCAATTTTTAGAATTTTTCAAAAAAATTGTTAGATGGTTAGATTTTCTTGCTAGAACAATCTCACCGTTGGAATTATTGTAATTCAATTCCATCTAAAAGCTATTAACAATTCAATTTTTTCTTCCATCTTAAATCCACATCTACTTAATAATTTTTTAATGAGTGAAAATTAAGTGCTTTTTTTCATAAATTTTTTTTGTAGATTCTCAACTCAACTACTTAACAAAAATAACTAGGAAATCAAAATCATTAGTGTACAAAATTTGAACTAAAAAGATTCAAAGCCAAAAAATCTAATCAAGCAAGGTGCCAAAAAACTTGTTTTATTCACTTTAAATGCATCTTACAATGTACATGGTCAAAGTTTCTGAAATTTCTTCCACGTATTTATATACTAGTTAAATATAAGATCTTACGGTTGGATATGCAAAAGAAAACAATTTTTGAAGTTCTTTTCTCTTTCCAATAGAGATGACAATTTTGAGAGTGCTTTGATAGGAAAATCACCTTGGTCCTTTAGGGGTTAAAGGCACTTTTAAATGCCACTTCTGAGCTTCCTTAAATTTTATGTAAATTGAATGAAATGTCAACAATATGACAAGTTGTACCAACTTTTTTTTATGTTAGCATTAAAATTCAAGCTACACATGCAAAAGCTCTCATAGGAAAAGAAAACACAACAATATTACTTAATACTAATATGATAAAAAATTTAATGCATGATCATAAAGGTGTTAAAACTGCAAAAAGAACTCAATCATAGGAAAAAAATACACAACAATATTACTAATGAGGTGAAAGATTGTAATGTTTCACCATGAATGTGTTAAAACAACAAAAGTGATGTGAAGTCTTTTAATTCTATTCTAAATCATATTCTACTTTTTTCTATTGACTATTTTGTTCAAGCATGAATATATAATATTTTTTTCTGAAATTTTTTATATGCATTTCCAGTTGATTTTCTTAATATACTACAAAGACCTACAAGTTGTCGGATCTACTCATTTTGGGCCAGTAAAATGTACGAAAGATGAAATCTAACCATTCGAGAAGAGTGAAATCCACGCATCATGATCTTGCAATTGGTATGGTTTTTTATTCCAAAATTTTAAGAGGATGGTATTCTAATAAGTTAACTAAAAGCTTGATGGTTGGATTTGTTAAGGAGTATATATAGATGAAGATTTTAGCCATGCTTTGGAGACTAATATTTTAACCCCTAACTTCCATTGTTCCTACAAGGAACATAAAGAGGGACAAAATGGATTTTGGGTGGTATTCTATTGTCTCCTATGGTTTTTTCTTTGGAGCTTCTTTTACAGATAGAAAATTGAAACAATTTTGTGAATATATAATTTTTATTTCCATCAGTTCTAAGAAGCAAAGGTTTTGCCACCCAAAGTCCAACCTGGAGTTTGTTGGTCATCATAAAAAAAATCACAAAACGCCTAAATAAAATTTTAAAATTTATTTCTCATACAAAATATTTCTGTTGACATCAAAAGATTCGATTCTTTCTATAATTGGAATAGTGATGAGAAAGTTTTGGACAATCTTGTTTTGGGGCAATCTAAGCATTTTCTTGAAAAAATAGCTTATAGGATTCACTTTTGAATGCAATTTACACATTTTTTCCAAAAGAAAGTTGTACGAAATTCAATTATCTTGCTAGAACAATCTCACCTTTGATATTGGTGATTTTTGGTTCCATCTTAGAGATATTTATGATTTAGTTCTTCCTTCAATCTCAACCCTACTTCTACTTAATAATTTTGTTTTAAATGAAAAATGAGCAAGTTTTTTTGAAATTCTGGTCCAATACTTTCAACTCAAATTTCCAATAGAAAATAAAAATTTCAATGTGTGCAACTTAAAAATTTTAAGCTACAAAGACTCAAAGCCTTAAAAATCAATTCAGACAAGGTGCAAAAAAACAAATTTCTTCATTTCAATGGGCACTTGAATCGTAAATATCTTGCAATCCTTACTATCAAAGTTTTTGAAATTTCTTCTACACATTTTTATACTCATCTAGTGCATGATCCAATGGAATTGCAAATAAATCCACATCAATACTTACATGCTTAAATTTTCAATGGTGAAAATCATGAAAACATTTTATTCTTTCTAATGGGACTATTTTCAAAGCAAATGGATAAGTACTATTTTTAAGATCTCAAAATCAAGTGAAATTGGCAAGCTTTACTCTTTTACTAATGGTACATATATGGCCTTGAGGACCTCTCAAAAAATCAAATGTGTGTTGTTTTCAATGATAAATAAAAGCCTTTAATAGATAAACTTCAATACTACACATAAAATTTTTAAACTATCAAAAAAATTTAAATATCCACACATAAACAAGCCCAAAATTTGGGTCGACTAGATATGGTCAACCAAGCAATTTACTTAGGGCTTAATTGATGGCCATATTTAAAAAAGGAAAAGCTTCAACTCCCATTAGTTGTGTTTGAGAGCTTGGGGTGGTTCGGGGTGAATGAAGTTGGCCATTCAAGGGCCAAATTAGTACAAATGGCTCAAAATTAATGGATAGTGGCACTTTTAGATGAGTATAACTCAGAGGTATAATTGATGCCTAAACAAATATCATCAAAGAATCAATGTAGTGACTGGGGGCCTTTTGCATTCTCAAAAAGGAGGTCCCTTTGCTGAAACAAAAATATTTTAATTATGTAATAACTGAAATCATCACCCTGCTACTACTTCATAACTGAAGTCAATGTCATTTTTTTTGAAAGATTGGGTGTATTTGAGGTTTATTTTGAAGAACTCACAACAGTAAATGATTATCCTTGCACAAAATCTTGTATAAAGAAGTCACTGTTATTCAATTTCATGATTGGATGTCTTAAGTATAGTAAAGGTACCCTAAACTTCAATACAAAATTTTCAAAAATTCCTATGTTGGAAATTACAATTTGGTTAAATTTCACGCTATTTAACCTTGAAGTTTGAAATATCGAATATTATGGTGCTTTGAACAATTAGGGATTAAATCCAAAACCTGCAATAATAAAGAAATATATATTTACAAAGTTTGAATTGTCTGTGCTTTCAAATTTCTGACATTACAAAGAAACAAAGGGAAAAAAGTTTTTAATCTATTTGATGAGGGTTTTTTATTAAAAAGATTTTTTACTGTATTCTAGCATACCTTATTTGGTAACCCAGGGAGATCACTCCTTGTAATTTAAGGTATACACCTAAGTTAAGAGGGTATTTGATGTGGGGCTATTTACCTTAATTATTGTATTTAAGATGACCGTATTTTTACATAAAAAGCTACAAGGGGCATATTTTCAACACCCTATGGTTTTTTGTAAATTTTTTTATAAGGTTTTTAAGTGAGGCTATTTTATATATAAAATTTAAGTGTCCAATTGACCAAGTGGAATTTTTTAAGCCTAGAAGACCAATTGTCCTTTGAATGAACAATTGAAATCTTGGATAGGATTTAAAAAGTCAATTTGGGTCGGTTGTTCACAAAATTTTGACACAAGGTGTGGACATGAACCGGACCTTTAGTGAAAATATACTTTTTTTTAAGTGAGTACCTAAAACAAATTAAAGTTATATTGCCTTCAATTTTTTTGGCAATCGAGGCAATTCAAGCATCTTTTAGGCACCTTTTATAGAAATGCTTCAACTTTTGAAATCTAGCATGTATGTAACTAATAAAATATAGAATACAATTATCAAAAAGAAAATTAATTCTCAAATCATAAACTAAGAGGAATCAATTTTTTTTAGCTATGTTGGAATGGCTTCAAGAATAATCAATTTTTTCTACTTCAAGTACTATTATCTTGCAATATGTGAAGTTAAAGTTTTTAAAATTTTTCCCACATATTGTATTCCAAATTTTTGTTTCTAATTTTTACTATTTGGATTTAGAAAAAAAATCCTCATTGCATAAGACATCATCAAAAAATGACTACTATTAATATTGCTAATATACTTAACCTCCTTACATTGCATGTTGATTTTGAGTAAGCTAGACTCTAATTTGCTTCTAAACTTTTTCATGAGTAAATCTAACATCATAGATGTATGAATGGCTAAAATCTTCATCTTTGTATAGAGCAAAATTTTTTACTCAAAGCGGTTTCAAAGTTTGCTGGCTATATTTTGCAGGAATAAAATAAAGTTAATTTCCTCGCTTCAAACGTTATAATCTTTCAATCTACATAATCAAATGGGCTGAATTTATTCCACACAGTGCCTTATTTGCTTAATACACTAATGGTTGAAGTTCAAAAAAAATAATTAATTTTTAATTCGAACAATGCATCAAAAATGGGCAATCTTGTACTTTTTTTCTTCCAAAACACCCTCTGATCTTTTGGGTCAATAACAAGTTTACCATTGAACACTTCAAAATCTCCATTGAAACTATTCCATAAACATTTCATTTAATATGAATGTATTTAACATTTATGGCTTCAAAGAATGAAATTAAACAAACTATAAATTCTATACTCATGTTGTGCATTTATTAGTTCATAGAACCCACTAAAATAATTGGGTAAACTTCCCTACTTGTGTAATGTGACAGTTTTGCCATTTATAGTCAGTGCTTTACGTTTACACTCAATTTTTTTTTTATATACACCACCAGTATTGTGGCACAACTTCAACCAACCACCCTTCATTGTAGATTTTCTTGACTATGTCCATTTTATCATCTACATGAGATTATTAGTCCACATCTATACTCATCGTACTATAAAAAATTTGCACAACCTCTATTTATTAAGGCTAACTTATTAATAAAAATTCCTACTACATGATCTTTTTCTATACCCTAAATTATATATAAGAGAGTATGTAGCATTTCATGGACCCTATAGTAGCCCTACACATTATATAAAATTTCTTTGCTTTGAATTAAATACACCCTATCTTTTAACTCACGTAGTGTTCTAAAAAACTGATAGTGATCTCTCCGGGTTCGGTAAGAATTTTAAATTCTTCCTTTAGAATATGGACTTAGATTATAGAACATTGCAAATATTATTACATATAATTCTAAACACATTAATTGATACATTGTGTATTATTTCACGAATTTTGGTATCTTTGGCATGCATAACGTTCCAAAAAACAAAAAATTAAAAAAAAATTAAAATAGTTGATGTGGGCTTTTTATTAAAAAAATATACGTAATATATTTTAGCACACCTTGTTCTGTTACAAAACTGAAATTCCTTCTTCAAAAATGGACTTAGAATATAGAACACTACATTCCAATATTAATATTACACATGGTCATGAACACAATGTTTGAATGATACATTGTATACAAGTTCAAAATTTTGATATGTTCAGCATTCACTTTGAAAGGTATCCATTCGGTAATTATTGATTTTTAGTTGCTGATTGAGGTTTATGAACTTTTCAAAATGACATTGGATATAACAAAATTGCCCTTAGAAGTTAGACCTACAAACTAAAGTGAGAGTGATATAATTAATCTTATATTCTAAAAAACCAGTGAAAGTAGAGGTGCAATTATCTTATAAAATTACATATGTAAACTATGATTTGGTGCATTCCTAATTCAGTATTTTTTAATAGATCCTTCACAAAAATCTACGCATCTATGTTGCCATTAAGTTTAGATTCTTCACTTGCAGAAGATTTACAGTACATAATATGATTATAGTCATAAAATGATTATAGTCAAAGAATGATTTATAGTACACAAAATGGTTATAGTCATAATTATATAAATTTTTTATACATTAAAAACACTTCATTCAAAAAAATAAAATAAAATAACATCCTACTTCCCAATAAAACTTAGAACATATTAATGAATAATTTTCCTTGTATATGCAGCGTTCCTATGTCTTTATTGTTTAATATGTGTTACTTTCAAAAACAACCAACAATTACTTCCAAATGGTCGTGCACCTTTTACATTTGATCTTATTTGATATTTGTCCTAGATCCTAAACATTCATATCTGTTAAAAACCTAAACATCATAATAAATGTATGTTTCTAGAACATAGAAATTAAATACTCGTGTAGTAAACTAGAAATATAGTAATTTTTCTCGAAGTTTTTTATGCAAAATAGAATTGGGAACTATAAAATTTCTTGAACATGAAAGCCTTTGTCATGAACATTTAAACTGTTTAACCTCTAAAAAATCAAAAAACCGCTTTTTGGCAATGTAGTGATTTTGGGCAAATTACAATGAATGGAATTTTTCTTTTATTTTCTTTGAAATTTTCACACAAGATGTTTTGGAGGAATAGCTTTAAGGCCCATAAATTCTTACAACATTTCACATTAAGCTTAAAAAATTATTGCATGATAAATACTTTTCTTTGATCTTTGGGCAACTTGGGCAAATTTTTTCTCCTATGTGTTCTACAATTCCAAATGATGAAATTTTTCAAGCATGTAGCCAACTTGCCTTCAATAATGAATCCAAAGAATAACCATCATAACTTCTTTTCGTATGAATGTGACCTTCTGAAGCGCAGCTCCTTGTTTTTTTGCACAAACAAGGAAAGCATCCTTGTTAGTTCAAACGCTATTATCTTGTAATGTAGAGGGTGGAAAATTCTGAAATGTTTTTCTACATCTTTTTAAAACAATGTACTAGTACATCCTGTGGTTGTATGTGTCCAAAATGTGTTGTTCTCAAATTTTTTTTACTTGTACTCAATATGATAGTATTGGTGAAAATATAGTCCTCTAAACATGTGGTTACAATTTGTCATGTAAAGTGAAGTATTGATGAAAACATAATCACTAATAGTAAGGTTGAATTGCAAATTCTTTATAAATCAATGTAAATTCGGAACCCTAAATCCTAGATTCACTAAACCCTAAACCCTAAACCCTATATCCTAAAATCCTAATCCTTGAATCCTAAACCCTAAACCCTAAACCCTAAACCTTGAAAAACTTGAAGCCAAAAAATCCTACAAAAATGCGGTGTCAGCTAATAAAATTCAATCTTTATCAGCCCTTTTTTTCATTTATTTTGTAAATGCTTGTCCTGCTTTAAAGAAATAAACGTCCATTTCTGGACAGTGACAGAATCCTACAATTATGACAGCCTATTAAACATGTGGTTACAACTTATCATTTAATGTCAGGGTATGGAGGCGGAACTTTAGTTGGATACTGGTACTGGCACCTTTCCATTTAATTTCCCAAGCGATGAGAATATTTTCTTCTTCAACTGCCCACTTTCACAGCTGGACACAAATTCCCAATGATGAGGATTGCACTTCGAGGAGACCGTTTGATTTTGCCACGTCTCTTTTCCCTCCAAGGTTTTCCAAGTTCTGGTCCACTTTCTTCCATCGCTCGCACTGTTGTCCATTTGCAGTACCTTCGTCCTTTCTCTCAATGTTTGTGCTTTGTGCTTCTTGCTCTCTAATCTTGTCTTTGCCGCCGCTCTACCGCATATTGATGTAGTCGGAGCAGCTTCGTTTCGGAGGTTTTGAAGTCTTCTATTCATTCAGCTTCTTTATTCCATACTCCTGGCTCGCTAGGTCATGGGTTACAACTTCGGTTCAAATCTCCTTGTGGTATGCACCTTTCTGCCGGATTCATACTCAGTGAATTTGTTTTGTGTATATAGTCTCAAGCATCCAATACTCGATGTTGCAGGTGTTTCTCCGAAATCAATCTTCACAACACTTGTCTCTGGACCTTCCTGCCGGATTTCTATAGTGAACTTCCTTGCGTACATGCTTATATGCGTTGTAATGTCAATTGAGTAGACGTTTATCCAATTTTGATCTTCCAATTCACTTAGGATAATTTCTAAATCTCTTTCAGCTAATGCATGTAACATTGTCTTTTTTTGTTTTTGCGTTTTCCGTTTTAGACTCTGGATGTGGGCAATGTTGTCACTGTTCATTGTTAATTGATTGACTGATTGATTGATTGATTGATTTATTGACTGTTCATTGCGTATATGCTTATACGCGTTATAGTGTTGATTGTGCAGACGTTTATCTAATCTTGATTTTCCAATTCACTTAGGATCCATCCTAGTTCTCTTTCAACTAATGCATGTAACATTTTTTTGGGCGTTTTCTGTTTTAGACTCTGGGCGTGGGCAATGTTGTCACTGTTCATTGTTGATTGTTGATTGATTGACTGAATGATACATTGACTGTTCATTGGGTACATGCTTATATGCTTTGTAGTGTCAATTGGGCAGACGTTTATCCAATTTTGATCTTCCAATTCACTTAGGATAATTTCTAATTCCCTTTCAGCTAATGCATGTAACATTGTCTTCTTTTTCTTGCATTATAGACTCTGGATTATAGACTCTGGGTGTGGGCGATGTTATCACTATCATTGTTGACTGTTGATTGATTGATTGACTGATTGTTTGATTGTTTGGTGCATACGAGTTTGCGGGCAAAATGTCCGAGAATGTCGTCGGAAAATCCGAGAGCCATACTTTTATAATGCTAAGGACTCGATTTTATTGTAATTAATCACATCAATGAAGTCAACTAGACTTGAATTTCTATTTATTAACCATATGCATCCACACTATAGAAGGTCTCTAAGGGCAATTCAAGTTGTATCAACTTGAATGCCTCATTTGATTCAAAGAATTATCTGCAGCAGAATCATACCCGGATTTCTGAAATGAATGTATACAATAATTTATGGGGTAATTCAAGTCGTACCAACTTGAATGCCTCGTTTGATTTAGTGAACTATCTGTAGCAGAAGCTTACCCAGGTTTGTGAAGTGAACTTATACAATAATTTATAGGGTAATTCAAGTCGTACCAACTTGAATGCCTCAGTTGATTTAGTGAATTATCTGTAGCAGAAGCTTAACCAGATTTGTGATGTGAAAGTATTCCATACTTCATGGGGTAATTCAAGTCGTACCAACTTGAATGCACAAGAAACGTTCCCAAACATGTCGACACGATTGGATTTCCCTTGTCCAATTTCCAACGACAAATTATATAATTTTGACTTCAAGTCGTATCGACTTAAATATTACATGAAACGTTTGCTAATCTAGTTCGAGGCATTCAAAATGAGGGATCCCCTGTAGATGTTAAATGAATTCACCATACGCAAATTAGTGTTCAAGTAGAACCAAATTAAACTGGCTCTGTTAAGGAGATTCTTCTTGGAATAACAAATGCCTACAGAAGTATTCAGTTCTCTGATTAGCACACTTCAGCGTGACGTCCACATTGATCTGCCCCTCATTCAAGTTGTATCGACTTGATATCATTAAACGCTGAAAGTTACTCGTTCATATTGTGGATTTGTGCCACATATTTCATATTGTGCATGACAAACTGAATATGACATTAAGTATTTGATGGCCACGTTGTGCTATTAGAAAAGCATATATAGCTCTAGAGTGAATGAGGCATGAGTATTTTGGGGACTGTAGATAGAGGTAAAATAAGTATTCCTTCGACCTTCTTTTTTATCAAACTATTTTTGAGTTTAACTTTGTGACTGATGGACTTTCAATTTGTACCCACTTGAATGACAACATGCTGCATCCATCAAAATCGCTGCTGAAGTCATTTGCCTGATTATTTCATTTATTTATAAGTGCTGAATAATTGTGCAAGAAACATGGACCCCGTTGTCCTTCCCGTGCCAGAGTATTCATCTGATGATGGAGAGATCGAGAATGTACCTGAGGGCCCTGAAGTCATTCCAGACTGCAAGGGTATTCCTCGAAGACATTGGAGCATTCAAGTTGTTGAACTTCGCAGTGCCGCAGGACTACTTGTAGCAGAGGGGATAGTGCATAATGTGAACTCTGACCTTGTTTTGGGATGTCATGGACCGCTTGGAGATTCTCTCGTCACTGTGCAAATCTTGAAGTCGCTTGATGTTGTTCACGTACTTGCGGATTGGAAGTAAGCCCGTCGTGCGTGGCCTATTGGACAAGTGGTTCTAGATGGAGCAAGCCTTCTTGATCACGAAGTGCGAGCCAACTACAATCTTCGGCAAGCTACTCATGGACGGCGACCAGCTTCACGTGGAAGGCCCTATACAAGTACCGTCCGGAATGCCACACCTGAGACTTGTGTGAAGGCCAAGGAATTTCTCACCCAATTGTCCATAAATGCTGTTTCTAGCAAAACGTGCTGCACAGGTAACTGTGTTCAACCGTTCCCAACATTCAGAGACAAATTCGGGCGTTCTGAGAACGGATGTATCACCAAACTACATTTGAATTCCGGCACCACATGAAGCTGGATGTACATCGACAAGTCCATTGGGATGCTCAAAGAAAGAGAGTGGTCACTATGGAAGGAATTGATGTTTGTCTGGCAATTTGGCGCCAAATTTCAGGTGTGTCGGAGTCCACATTTCATCGCTTCCAAGGATATGCTGCACTAGGGGAGCAAGCTCAGTCTTATAGCAATCTCGGGAGGCTTAAGCCCCGGAAGAATACATTGCAAGCTACCGCAACGTTGAAGGCCGTTCTCGAGAGGCAAGTAGACCACATGCCGCATCGCACTCATTCTCTTCCCACTGGAGAGAAAGTAGTATCCATGGTCTTGCCAGCCACCTTCACGTGGAAAGATACCCTTCCAGATGTAAATGCAACGAACGCAGTCTTTGGATTGAAGAGTGTGTCACCATCAAATATTAGCAAGATTAGGAAGTTGAACTTTCCTGAGTACTATGCCAAGAAGCCTGGTGACAACTTTGCACGATGCTCTAAGTGTGATAAGTTGCAAACCCTTAGAAGGGCGGCTCTTAGTAGTTCAAAGCAAAAGTGGACCCTTCTATTAGAGAAGCATTTAGCTACTGCTTGGGCACATTGGGACCAATATTATGCCAATTGGTATAGGTCCAGTGCATACCCTCATGAATGCTTGACAATCATGCATGACAAAATGGACCATGCAAAGACAGCCTCTCCTGTCTTTTCACACAAAAGCAAACAAGTAGATGGACTCATGAAGCTACCAATCTCTGTGACAGATATGATTGCTCACAGACATGGTGATGTGCGTTACGCCCATTATGGTCTAGATATCTTTCATCATGATTCAAACTACACGGTGGGGTCGTTTGCCAAGCTCTTGCGCGACCTTGAACTACCTCCCAAGTACTCCTCGCGAGAGTTATTTGCTGGATCAGGATCGGCTCCTCTCTTTTGTGCAGTCTTGCAAGGCGCAGACATGTGCAAATCCTCACTCCGGCCAGTACCTAAAGAACCAATTGCCGCAACTGCACTGCCTCCAGTGCTGAACGTTCAAATGGACAATGCCACAGGAGACAATAAGAATAGATTTGTCTTTGCATTTTGGTCTCTCTTTGTTGCAAAGAAGATTTTTCGTGAAGTTCATGTTAGCTTCATGCTGGTTGGTCACACTCATGATGACATCGATGCTTTGTTTGGAAGATGGAGTATGCAGTTGAAAAAAGAAAATTTTCCTACCATCCCATCACTCATGAAGTCCTTCATGGACGTTGATTCGGTGCCTACGATTCCTCATCTCATTGAAGAAGTGCCAGATTTCAAGTCCTTCATTGAAGATTGCATTTGTGATGGAGAAGATGCACTTGTTGGCCATACCAAGGCCCAACAATTCAAATTCTATTTGAATGCCGCAGGTCTGCCTATCATGAAGTACAAGTTCTACTGCACAGATAGTGATTGGCTTCTAGAAGAAGGGATTAAATTGTGGAAAGAAGATTCCCAGGGACCGAGCCTATGGCCTCGTGGATAGCCATTGCCTGTTGTCCACCTTCCTATGAGGACTGTGGACGAGATTTACAAGGGATTGTCAAGATTCATCAAATATTGGGAAACATAATGCAATGAAGATGGAAGTGGGGAGGCTAGAAGGCGCTTTGAGCATTTGGTGTTGTATTGGCGAGCGGTGAATGCAACGTTGAAGGAGCCAATTGAGCCATCTGTAGAATTGAAGGATGGCTTTTGGCCCTCCAGTAGAGTAGAAACCACAGAGGAAGACGAACTTGATGACGATGGTGAGGTTCGTGAGGAGTTTGCTGAGGATGATGCATTTGTTGGAAACCTTTGCAATCGCCCTAATCCATCTTTTCGGGTGGCGCGTGATGTTTACGAAGGATATTTTCTTGCACTTTGACCTGCTGGTGAAGATCCGAAGCCGATATGGATTGCTAGGGCCTTGTCTGACCCTTTCAGTAACCCAAAGCATCCTAATTGTGTTAAGATTCAATACTTTATGCCTACGTCACGAGAGCAAAATGTTCAAGAGTTTTATCATGGTTGGGACTCGAACAAAGGATTGCATTGGAAAGTAGACGACACCAAAGATCCAGTTTGGAAGAATACCAATCCTCTTGTGACGGCGTGGAAGTCTAGGGTGAAGAAAGACACGATTGAGTGTGTTTTGAAGATACCAGCTACTCAAGTTGAAGTTATCAAGGGCACTCTGCCTTCCTTCGATGCAAAATGAATGTGTATAGAGAACTACAGAAATAATTTTCAAATGGTAGAGGATACGTTTGAGAGTATAGAGTAATGTTTTATCCTTTTTTTTCCTAATTATGTTTGCTTCATGTGATTTGATATCACGTGTTATAGTAAACAAGGCCATATTGTCTTGATTGAAGTATAGATATTTGACTTTGTGGATTGGTGTTCAAAATAGTATCATACTTTGTATGAATTATCTTGCATGCCAAGATAATATTTGAAATATATTATTGTTTTGTTGAACACCGATTTGTATTTTAATTGAAATGTATTGTATTAAATGTATTGTATTAAATGTATTGTGTTTATGTATTCATGTTATTTGGGAACACTGAAATTATTCTATGAACTCAAACTGGAAACAATAAAATTTGTATGTGTAGAATTTGAATACAAGGCACCTTGTTGTTCTGTTTTCGAATAGCGCCCCACGGCTTAATTTGATGCAAGTCAACAGGAATCGAACCCGGACCAGTAATCAGACAACCATCAGTCTCTATATTATTTCCCGCAACATACCCTAACTCAATAGGGTGACCTATTATCAAAAAAAATATATATTTATAGATATGGACCAATATTTAATGCGCAGAAGTCCACATTTTGCAGTCTACCTTGAAAAAAGGCAACAAATCGTAAACTATCTACGTAAGCCCAATTTACTTTTGCAATAATCAAATAATTTATGTGGGTTGTTTATGATTGGAGTTATTATTCATAATACCATAAACTGTCATTTTAATGGAAACTACAATTTCTAACTTCAAAATTAGGTCCTTCCAATTTAAATTTCATTCATTTGTATTCTATTTTTGAAACACTACAAATGGAGACCATTATTTTGGGAGGGACCTGAACTCTCAAAATTTTGAATATGATGTTTGCAAAGCAACATCAATTCATCTCTATATAGATGGGTAGGATCTGTGGACATGCTACGCATATTTTTGAGTAATTAAGGAATGCGACACAGTCGTGCTCTTAAGCTCTTCATTTCTTTTCCCTACACACTTTGAAGGTGTGCATGCAAGTAAGTTTGTGGGTCTTGTGCATATACTATACAAGCAGTTGAGAAAGATGATAATATGGTTCCATTGCCATTAGTGAAGGATGTAGTGGATAGGGTCAATCATGGGCCTTTTTTACTGGAGAACAATGGTGAAGAAGGTGACCTTGCATCTTCTGTAAATGTGCTCCAATAAATAGTCATTGAAATTCCTGCAGGTGCTACGTACTATGGCCCTAGGTTGTATCTTTCTAAAATTTGAAGGCAACTCTCATTTGCTTATATTTAGGCACATCAGTAATGGTGAGGTATATATCAAATGTTGAAGTCATTGTGGATAGGTTCGTCATTGTATCCTATTGTAGAGATCAATTTATCAATGAAGCCGTTTTAAAAAACCACAAACACATACTTTATGACTGGATGTGCCAGAGTGGGAGCAAACGTGTTGCATGCAAAAAAGTTGCGCAGACACAAAGGGGACAGAATTCGGCATCATGGAATTCATCAGCGCTATTGGATTTCACTATAAGGTAGTCAGCATGAAGTAGTTACAAGTGGGATGCGGTTCAGCATTCTCATTCAACGTACATTACATGTAGCCCATCTGCACAAAGGACTGCAGGTAAACATACAAATATTCCAGCAATTAGTTTGATACACATGTCCTAGGTGAATTAGGTATTACAATAGAACCTCTCTAAGTCAATCCTTTATGAGCAAATAAATCTCCGTAATTGATACTGTCAGACCAATCTGGAATCTTTTGGTTTGGTTTCATGTATATGAAATGCTCATGTGATTCAGCAGTAGTCTGTAATAGTGGTGGAAACTGTTAATGATGTAATATCAGTACTTTTATTTATTTAAATATCTATAGGGTGCTTATTTCATGATTTAAAGGGGGGAGGGAAGGGCAACATCAAAGCATGGCATATGATAGATTTTAGGGAGCAATTTCAAGCGTTGAGGCATAACAAAGCAATATTGTGCGCAGGGGATCAACATGCTGTATTGGGGCTCCACTAAGGATTGGTCCCCTTCATTGCTTATTTTCCTCATCTATAAACATGTCATCTTTGACTTTGTGTGTATTGATAAAGTCATAGTTGTTATTGTAGAGCATATATCAAAAAGACTTCGTACCATGCTAGCTATCAAAGAACTGGACGGAAGTGGAGAATAAGAGTTATGTATTTGAAGAACACATTTAAAACGCAACAGGTATGTCGTAGTGCACTTTATTAGGGTTTTAATATTTTGGATTGGGTGAGAAGCTAACTTGCCAGGGCTGTTCGGATGTCCGAGCATTCGCGGCTGCGTTCGGACGACCAATGTCCAACGTCCGCTATCCCTCTGATGTCCCGTGACATCTGAATTTTACATTTATAGAGTGAACGTTAAATTTTGCGCATCACCAACGGCCACCCGACTCGCCAGTCCCAGTTGTCTACCCCCGACCAACGCCTCGTCCGCCACAATCAATGCCTGACCGCCACCTCATCTGACTCGACCGCCCCGTCCAACAGTCCGTCCGCCATATGTCCGCTAAAATATATCTTAGAATATACCATTAAAAAGATATTGTCAAGAGCTTTCCAGTGGTATATTTTGCGTCCGATTTGGCCAAAAACTCGAACAGTGAGATCCTTCCAAAGAGTGAGGTCTGCCAAGCCGTCTGGCAATTTGTAGTCTGCCCAGCCGTCCGCCTGTCTGCCCGTTTGTCTGCTATTATATGCTTTATAATATACCATTGAAAATGTATTGTCATAAGCTTTCCAATGGTATATAATTCATCCAATTTGGCCACTAACTCCGACAATGGAATCCTTCCAAAGATTGGGGTCCGCCAAGCCGTCCGCTAGTTTGTAGTCCGCCCAGCCGTCCGACTAGCCGTCTGCCTGTTTGCTTGTCCATTTGCTATTATATGATTCAAAATAAACCATTGGAAAGGTATTGTCAAGAGCTTTCAAATGGTATATTATGCGTCTGACTTGGCCAAAAACTCCAACGGTGGGATCCTTCCAAAGATTGGGGTCCGCCAAACCGTTCGCCAGTTTGTAGTCCGCCCAGCCGTCCGCCTGTTTGCCCGTGCGTCCGCTATTGTGTGTTTTATAATATACCATTGGAAAGTTATTGTCAAAAGCTTTCTAATGGTATATTATGCGTCCAATTTAGCCAAAAATTCCAACGGTGGGATCCTTCCAAAGATTGGGGTCTGCTAAGCTGTCTGCCAGTATGTAGTCCACCCAGCCGTCCGACTAGCCATCCGCCTGTCTGCCCGTCCGTCCGCTATTATATGCTTCATAATTTACCATTAGAAAGGTATAGTCAAGAGCTTTCCAATGGTATATTATGCGTCTGATTTGGCCACTAACTCCGACGGTGGGACCCTTTCAAAGATTGGGATCCACTAAGCCGTCCACCTATCTACCCTTCCGCCTAGCTATCCGTCTATTATTATATGCTTCATAATATACCAATAGAAAGGTATTGTCAAGAGTTTTCCAATGGTATATCATGTGTTTAATTTGGACAAAAACTTCAGCAAAAGGACCACTCCAAAGTTTGGGTGCTAGCCATTATTTTAATTCTTGTAATCTTCAACACTCTTGGAATTCTTAATCTTCACCTAAGAAGATCGAATTGGTCATTATTCAAAAAACACAAGTGGCTTGCTTGCAATTGTATTATTAAAGTCTTAGTATGCTTGATTGATATATAATTACTAAGAGTCTAATCATATAGTTTTCCTTCTTTCAATTCAATCAATATTGTAATCTCCAAAATTGTAGATTGATTATGTAACTTTCTATAAAATGATTTTTATATGCACAATTTCTTATTGTTACCACATTTCTTAGATTATAAATTTGTGGCATACATTTAAAATTCTCTTTATGCTAATGCCTTTGGTCATATTTAGTTAATATTTATAGTAGTATTGAAATTTTTTTGTGAAGTTAATAAAACTATCTTTTTGAGATTATAGGGTGGAAGCATGCTAATAGGAGCCACTAGTGGACCTTAATGGACTTCCTTGGACACTGATTTTACTCTTAGAAGGTGCCACCTGTGGTAGTTAATGGCAATTAAGATTGCCAGAAATCGTTGTCTGGCACGTTATACGCCACATTAATGCAGGTGCCCAGTTTGAATTTTTGGCACTTTATTGAGGACTCTTCATTTCTCTTCGCCATTTGCTCAGTTCCTCTTTGTCTGTGACTCGATCTTCATCTGAATTCTTTGTTGTTGCATTGTGTGATTAGGGTTTAGCTTTTAGGATTGCTCAATTTGGGCTTGCTTGGAGCGTGCAATGGAGGAGGCTTGGGTGCGTAAAAAGAGTTTGGGCACAGAAGAGAAACAAGGGCGCCAAGAGAATTTAGGGAAAGATTTTGAGAGAAAATTGAATGTGAAGCCAGAGACCAATATAGAGAAGTGCAAAGAAGAGATCGCTTTTTACTCTTCTCAGACAGAGAGTTTTTTTGAAGAAGAGCGGGGCTTAATCAAAGGAGGATTGAACCCTAAGTCAGCTTCCAATGTTGCCTTCGTCACTGATGCGGATTTGGAGGGCTTGTTTAGGAAGTGCACAAAATTACCCACCACAAACATATTCCTCGATCCCGATGCAAGAAAAGACTTGATGGAGTTGTACTCAAAGATTTACGGATCGCATTCGGTGACAAACAACAAATTTTCCGGGTGGCTTGTAAAGGGATACATTGCTAATTTGAAGAAAAGGAGGGTTAATTGGGCATTGGCAGCGTCAACTACTGCTTTGGAGAAAGCAGACCAAGCACAGAGGCTCCTGCTGCGGCTCTTAAATCCAGAGTCAAGTGAGGAGGCTGCGCCTTCAGGATTCCAGGATGGTTCAGGCACATCCCACCGAGATGGCATTAGCAACCTTTTACGAGGAGCAATGGCCAAAGTTGAGGGAGTCGATGTGAAGCCAGGGAGCACTCTTGAGGGGTTAGGGATTATTAGCCTCTGTCCTTATGGGGTGTCATCGCACAATTTAGAAGTTGTTCGGGATGTTAGTGTAATTCAGAGTGAGCTTCTTGGCATTGCCACAAGCAAAGTCAGATACGTAGAGGCAGAGTGTAAGAAAATGTTGGAGAGGCTCATTGGATTCAGATTTACTATGGATGATTGGTGCATCACCGCTAAGGAAGATGAAGAGAAGGTGCTGCACTTCCAAGTTGAGTTCGAGAAGGCTATGAGGGCGGTTGAAGAACTGGAGCTACAGGTAGGGTTTTGTTTTGGTCAATTTTGAACACCTCAACTGCTATAAATTTGGGTTTGGGCTTAGGGCTTTGGATCTTTCAATTTTGAACACCTCTGCTGCTATAGATTTGGGTTTGGGCTTCAGGTTTAGGGTGGATGATTGGGTTAGGGTGGATGATTGGGTTAGGGTGGGACTTACTATTGCATTGCCTCGTTGGTGTGCAGGCTACGGGAATTCCTAGGGGCTCTGTTGAACTTGAAGACTTGGAACAAAAGTTGAAGATCATGCAAAGGCAGATGGATTCGGTTTAAAGAAAATTGGAAGTTTCTAGATCTGTGGTAGATTCCAGTCGGGAGAGGGCTATGAAGGGCCAAGATTTTTATGAAGACAATGAATCCGAGCAAATGAGAGCTGAATCCGACCTCCACATTTTGAGAAGGGTGATTGTGGATCTAGAGCGTTTTTTGGGTGCTGTTGAAGACCAGAGTACCCAGATGGAAAAGGGAGGTGGCTTGTCGTTGTGGCCCAAGCTAGCGCTCCATCCAGCAATGGGGAATGATGAGTCACATGTCAACACTCCGACCTTGCAACTTCATCCTTGCGTGTTTTGCAACAAGGGTTATCCGTATTATGATGTTATCATTTCTTCTTGTAGACACATCTACCACATTTTTTGTGCTGCTACACTTGCTAAAGTTGACAATAGGTGCACCCGGTGTCATGAAGTTTTCCATCCTCATTGGTGGCAGAATTTTGGCTTCTAAGGTGCATATTTAGAGTTTGAAGAAGAGAGCTTGAGGTTGGAATTACTTGCTAACACGGAAGCCGTAAGGCAATCTTTGAAGGAGATTGGCAGTCGGCATGTACTGAATTGTAAGTGTTTTCTTCCTTGATTCGCTTTGCACTATACTCTTCTTCCTTTTCTATGGTCAGTTCCTGGAATTGCTTTGAAGAACGACATCAAGCATCACTTTAGCAGTTTTTAGGGGTCAAGGTATTCAGCTAATCAAACGAAACTGCTTGTATACAAAATCCTGTTTGAAATTGTTGCTAACTACTACTGTAGCTGAAAATGTTCATTACTGCTTATGGTAGGGTCAAAGCAGCTTAGACTTGAATTCGGTTTCAGGGTCTTAATGAGTGTGGCGCTAAAAAAAAGAAGGTGGTTTAGGATGCTCCTTATTTGTCCTTGTTGGTGTGTGGTACTACTTACTTGTGCTCGGTGGTGAGTACTACTCCTTCATTGTGCTTATTGATGTGTGTTATTGCTTACTTCTACTTGCTGGTTGACGGTGGTGCTTACTTGTGCTTCGTAGTGGTTGTTGGTTGACGGTGGTGCTTACTTGTGCTTCGTAGTGGTTGTTGGTTGACGGTGGTGCTTACTTGTGCTTCGTAGTGGTTGCTGGTTGACAGTGGTGCTTACTTGTGCTTCGTAGTGCTTGCTGGTTGACGGTGGTGCTTACTTGTGCTTTGTAGTGCTTTAGGCTTCCTTGATCTTTATTTTGTAAGCGGTTTAAGGGTGTAACTGCTTTGGTCATAGCACATTCATTTGGTGCTTTCTTCTTGACTGTTCCTTATTTGGGAGTGCTTTATTTTTTGTTGTCACTTACCTCATACAGTGGCCAATGTGCAGGGACGCAGTCAAGACTCAAACACTCAGATTGGGGGTCATGTGGATCACCACAACAAAGTTGTCTTCCAATTACTGGAGGACACAGCACAGGCACGACAGAAGTACAAATGCTACCATTCCTTGCTAGTTGCTCTCCTGTTGAAGAACCAGTCTGTATCGAGTTAGAGCCACATAACTCAAACTTTGGAGTAGATCAAGGAGCAGAGTCACCAGTGAAGACTCGTGGTGTGGAACGTTGCTCAGTTCAGGCTCCACCTTCATAATTCACCCAGGTTCAAACATGAACTCTAGCTAGTTCTGTAATTACTCTGCCATTGGTTTAGGTCTTTCATTTCCCTCAAAGAATTCTTGCTACGAATGAGTATAGAAATTGTACTGTAGGTGTACTCGCCGGTAACGAATTTGACGAATTTGACAATTTGTAAATGAGTATTTGTAGCATACTGTCAAATCCGTTACTGGCGAGTACAGATGTAGCAACACCCTCTACTTTTGATGTAGTTTTTGCTTAGATTTATTATTTTAGTACAATGATGATCATTTCGTTGCAAAATACATTATTTAAGCAACACGTCAATTGAGTCACCTAATGGAAGTTGATGATGGTGGGTTTTGGGTGTACATTATTTGTGTAATTGACTTGGGTTTGACTCTTACATAATTGGACAAAGTATTGGTGTTTCGGGAGATTCTAGTTTGTAAGGTTTGAAATCTATGCTTGGATTTTGGGAGGGATCTTGTTTTTAGGATTTAGGCTGTTGGAAATTTGTAAATGAAGTGGCAGTGATATTGTGGACATGGTTCTTTGGGTGTAGATGTCACAGATTTTTTGGTGGCAACTTCAAGAGAGGAACATGGTAAGCTTGCTTGAAACCTATTGCACTTGAAAAATTGGTTTAGGATTTTGGATAAGTTTCTGCTTGCAAATTCTAGCTTACTGTCTGCTTCTATTGCTTGAGGCTTAGCAGGTGACTTTGTTGTGTAGACACAGAGAGAATTGGCAATGATTGTGAGCTCCCAGGCATTCCAAAGTTTAGATGCTCACTCTTGAAGAGACCTGCCGATCTACCAGAAGACGGAGGAGATGCAAGGAAGAAAGTAACTTTGAGTAGCTTAGGAGGAAACGGACAAGACATGGCAGTTGTATTGGACCCTAGCAGGCAATCTAGTGGCAAGGAAACAATAGAGCATAGCCTTTTGAATTCCGGCAGCCCCAAGGAAAAGACAAAATCAAAGAATTCCAAAAGAAAATCCCGTGAGGCTCTTCCATGTACAACTACAAGCAGAGTTTCAACTAGAGCTAACAGTAAAAAATGATAATGAAAACTATCTAAGTATTGAGCTTGGAATTCTTTCACAAAAGGATGTTCATGTCTTTAAGGATGTCTTCTGTGATTTCTTCACTGTCACGTCTGATTTCTTCACTATCACATTGGAATGCATTAAAAGGATGCTCATTTTTTTTTTGGGCACTGGAAGTGGAACCCCCTCATGGACTTTTTGAATGTGATTCTGAATTAAATCGCCTTATTCTATTAGTCAGTTGTGGTAATCTCGGTTGATGAATATATTTCTTACTGCTTCAGATCTAATTCCTTCAATGACAAAAGAGTCTTGCTATCGTTTGTGAAGGAACTGTCAGCAGTTTCAATTATCTCTAGTTTTGTTTTAATAAAATAATTTGCACTTCATCCTTTCATAATCATTTCATGTTTGATTGATGAAGAAAGCAGAGGTTGTGTTCACATGATTCTGAAAACGGGAGGGAGAAATAAGCCATAGATTCATTGTAGAAGAATTTGCAAGCAATGGCTTGAAGACAGAGTGCATAGGTAAAGTTTCTTCGTCCATTTGTAGACGGAGTGTGTCTCGTTTGGAAATTAATTGGCAGTCGTAGGAAACTAGCTGCATAGTGATTTGCTTTCTTGGAATTTTGCAATTGCTCATGCAAGGATTTCACTAAAGATTTTAGGTTGAAGACCATATTGGTGAATTCATTTTTAAATCCTTCAAAGGGGGTATCCACAAGATTTCTACAAACATTCATAGTTACTGATGGCCCATAAAATTTGCTGCAGATACAAGTACTTAATAAAATTTTGCCACAAAGGCAACCATTGAAATTCCCCATTATTTGTCTAGGGGCCTTTTATGTAATTTTACATTTTTTTGAGAAATATTTCATCACCTTCCAATTATCCCAAGTTGTTTGGTAATTACAAGCTCCTGTAAAGAGGAGTCCTACTCAATGAGAAGACATCTCAAGGGTCGAGGCATTACCTTCCAATTATCCCATAACGTTTGGGAATTACAAGCAGAGCTCCTATAAAGAGGAATCCTACTAATGAGAAGACATCTCAGGAGGCGAGGGGACTTGCTTGTACCATGGTAAATTTGTGTGGTTCAAACATAGTTCCCTTGCCTTCGGGGATTTTGTTGAAATATATTTAAAC
This sequence comes from Neckera pumila, assembly GCA_963969595.1. Lineage (NCBI taxonomy): Eukaryota > Viridiplantae > Streptophyta > Bryopsida > Hypnales > Neckeraceae > Neckera > Neckera pumila. The sequence goes on from OZ018418.1 coordinate 9,578,138, forward strand.
ATATAAATTCACCAGACTTGGCGAAAGATTTTGGTGAAATGTTTGGAAATATTAAATGTGGATTTCCGCTCACTTTCAGTAAGCATGTGAATTCATATAGTACCCCTACAAATTAAGATTTTGTACTTAATTCATTTGGCAACCATTGAAATTAAACATAGTGAGGTCTTTTTTCATGCACATGGTGACTAATTCTATGAATTTTTCCCATTCAAATACCAAAAGTACAACAAATGAATATCCAAATGTCATCTTGTTGTTTCAAAATTAATGCATTAAAAATTGCTTTAATGCTTGCATTATTCTGAATATATTTACAAGTTGTGGGGTTTGGATTGTCATGCAATTGGCTACAAATTCTATTAGTTTTATCTATTCAAATACAAAGTGATACCAAAATTTCGAACTATTTGCAATAATTACTATAATTTGAAACCCAATAATTTTTTAATGCATTAAATATATATATTTAATTTGCTATAGAATAACAAAAATATATAGGATAAAAATATTAACAAATGCACTTGATAAATTTAGAAATAACATATACTGTCAAAATTTTGGATGTGTTTCTGAATTGTTTCTACAAATGGATGTAATGGTCAACCATTACTTAGCTCTAAGAGTTCTCTGGTTGTGATTACAGTGCTTGGTTTAGGGAGTAGTTGCATTCTCTAGAGGCACATAACTATGGACCAAGTTGTAATGTTTTGTTTTTGCAAGTGATAACTTGGTCAACTTCTAAAAGATGAACAAGCATAACTTCACAAAGCAATTCCATTGAAACACTTTTGAAATCAAAACTTCCAAGAGACCTTTTTGTGCACCACAAGTCCAACCAAATGCAAGAACCAAAACTGTGGTAAATCAAAAGGCTGTCCATTAAGATATGAGGGTTTAAAAACCCTGTGTACAATGACACTTTGCTAAAACCATCCTAAAGCTCCCAAATCTAAGACCCTAAGGAACCTTGAACCTTCTTGCCATGCTCCATCTTCGAGGACATGCATCTGCCACAAGTCCAGACCTTCCATAAGTCCCAACCAGCACATCTCGTCCAGCAGTGAAGGAATACAAGCAATTCTAACAAACCAAATGGACAAAGTGCCTTACCCTCAAACATGAAAGCATTGCTCCCACGGGTCTTCAGCATTAATCATGGCGCTCTTTCTCCTTTGTCAAGAAGCGCACTCACTTCCTCACCACCCCAGCAAGAAAACTCACCCTTGCATCGCTCCACCTTAGATCTAACCCGTGCAAGGAAGCATCAAAAATCATGCTATCTAGGGAAGCTCTGCCATCCTCCCTCACTGAAACTCTTTCCCAGAACAGTACAAAATGAGAGCAAACACTATACAGGCAACAACTACTACAGGCCAAACAATGCAATATGGGATTTTGAGTCATACCTTAAAGCATGTTTCGTCTGTTTGTCCAGTAAGGTTTGAAGATTGAGCCTTGCTTGGCCTAGAAGTTTGTAGCCTCAGCATCCAGAAGAGAAGCAATTATGGAGTCCAGAATTGGCACTCATAACTCATAACTTGCAAAATTTCCTTTCATAGAATGCACTGTAGGGGGCATGGCAAAATCGGAATGTAAAACAGCATGGCTATGGACATACAAAAACGCCCTGTCATCCCTGAGTAAATAGGTTCTAGAGGCAGGGGCGTACTGTTCATACCAGTAGCCTTCAATTAGGCTTTCATTGGGCAAAAATTCATTTTGAAATTCATTTGTGAAGGCTGAAGCGTTTACGTGCACTCCCTTTGTCACCAATATAATCCAAAATGTTTCACCATTGTCTGAGTCAGCTTTGACTGCAATGTTGAAGCCCACCCACCCACTCTTTCTTGCAATGTCCACTCCCACATCAGCTTCAGTGTCGTCTCAATCGTGCTCAGCCAGTGTATGCAAGCTTGTCCTGGATTTTGGACATATCCTCCGTAGTGTCCAATTGGGCACATGGGCCTTCTGATAGCAAGGTGAATCAGAACTGGGATTAGAACAAGACACACAAAAATAAGGAAGTTGATGGAATTGGATCAATGTCGAATCCTTGCACGACAACAAACGCATTGATGCATGCCTCTACTCCCAGGTAGGGTTTCTGCCTCTAGCTTGTTCACTTTCAAAATGTCACCATCTTTGATTTCCCAAAAGAATTTTGTGACTCTTTGGCGTTCACCAAGTCGCCCTGCATGGAACTTGTTACTCTCCTCCTGCAAAAAACGAACCACATGAGTAGCACTTTGGAGCTGCCTTCCATTAGGTTTTAGTTGCTCCTTGTATAACTCCCGTTTTATAAGTGCCCCTGCCCCATCTACTTCACCTTTACTGTGTCCAGATGCAAAGTAGTTCCATGACATTTGGCAACCTTCAGGCAACATATCAGTCATTGTCAAGCTAGGGAATCTGCTTATAAAGTACCAAGCTCGGGCTAACTTAAATTGCCCACTGCAGCCATCACTCCACACAACATGGTTAGTGGGTTGATACCCTTCTTCTTTGAGGTAACCCCAGTGCAATATGAAGGCATGCTGAACATACAAGGAGTCATGACATTTGTCATCAGACACGTAGTAGTGAACCTCTTTTAGCAGATAAGACTCACTCGGGATTTCGTCGATAAGTAATGTGAACCAGAATGGAGACTTGTGTACTACGCCAATGCATAGACTGGATTTCGTTCTGAATTTTCATAGAGTAGTTTTCAGAGAAATCCATGCATGATATGAGAATACCATTGGGGACGGAACTAAACAATTCTTTGAACTGCAAGTCTTGCCATGAGGCAAGAAAGTTATGGATAATGAATTGTGACAACTTGGGTTTCAAGTAATCAAAAAGTTCAAAAGGGGGGGTCTCACAGTAGATCACTTTGATGACTTTCTTTGGCTTTCCATCTTTCCCCACACCAACATTCTCGTACCCCGTGCGTTTCCATTTGACCAGCTTGTCAGAAGAAACTTTGCCAGGACAAATCCGCAGGTTCTGGACTTCACAGTTGTCACATTCACCTAGAAGGCATTCTCGCTTATACCACATCTTGAATTCAGGCTTTTGACAAAGAACCGAACTCCACAGATGCGTTAGCCGTTCATAAATTTTGTTATGGCCATCACATCCAGTCCGAATGGTTTTACAATCACGAATAATACCACAAATAATACAATCACAGGTGCAGCCTTTGTGTACACCTAGAAAATCACTCCTCATAGCGTTTAGGCCATCTCGGAGGTCTGAGAAGTCTTGGTGGTATCTACAACAGCATGTATTCCATGCTTTCAATCTCCTTACCCACCACTGTTTCAATCCCTCAAATGTCCTCAATCCACATAGCACATTTGGATACTTATTTTTGAATGCGGTGAAGAATCCAACTGCCACCAAAGCACGTGTTAGTCCTCAGCTGGTTACCCTAATGCAAAAGGAACCACAAAAGATTCTACAGTTAGTAATATGCTCCTTACAAAAAGGATTGAAAAAGGACCAATAATCCCAGAAGCAATACACAGTGATTACTTGCTTATGAAAAAACACCACAAGAACCTCTAAGAACCAAAGCAATACACAATGATTACCTACTTATGAAACACCAGAGCAAAGAACCTCTAAGAACCAAAGCAATACACACTACTTCCCTGCTTATGAAACACCAGAGCAAAGAACCTCTAAGAACCAAAGCAATACACACTACTTCCTTGCTTATGAAACACCAGAGCAATGAACCTCTAGGAACCAAAGCAACACATACTACTTACCTACTTCTGAAATATCAGAGCAAAAGACCTCCAGGAACCAAAGCAACACACATTGCTTACCTGGTATAGGGCCCAATACAAAGTGTTCAGCCAAGGACTGCAAAGGAACTAACCCTGTTGATGCTTCTACAAAAAGGACCATACAAAATGGAAGGGAGCCCTCAGGGTGCTTGCTGTAACTCATGCTTATTTACCTTGTTAAAACACAGGACAATGAAGCATGGCAAAAATGGACCTAAACACCTAAACTGCATGATGTGGGCTATGTCCTCTTTTGTGTCCTTAGAAACAAGAGAAATCAGCACATTTCAAGGGCCCAGACCCATTCACAGCACTTGGAAACCTCTACAAATGACTAAGGAACAACTTCAATACACGCTACTCTAAACAACCGGCCTTTTCTTCCGACTGTAGCTCTAGACTTGAAATGCAAACATACCTGGGAGACCTGGAGATAGTGAGTTGCGTGCTCAATATACAGTTTTGGCAAAGTCCACTTCCTAACGATGTCCTTCCGATTTGGAGAAATTGTGGTCTCTTCTTCCCACCACTGCCTAATGATCTCCTTCGCTCCATCTAGGAGAGCATCTGAGCGAGTCCTTCTTTGATCTTGCAACCAAAATGCATCCTGTTTTGTGTCTAGCAAAACTCTCCTAGCAAGTGCCTTTTTTATATTCCTCCGATCCACTCCAAGTATACCTACCACACCCCTCCTACTACCAATTCCTGGTGCAAGCGCAAAAGTAGTGACAATGTTTTTTGCTTGAACAGTTCTAGCTTTTCTGAGCCCCACCAGGTGACTTTGCATACCATCTCTCAAGCAACCTAGGACATCATGTCGCAATTTCACCACAACAGGATCCTTTAAAAAGTCAGGGACCATTTGTTCAAGTACTGGTATCCCTAAAATCTTCATGATTGTGAGGTGATGAACCTCTATGTCATGGTTCTTCAATTTTTTTAATGCATACAAACCAATGTCTTGAGCAAGAGTGGCACTAGTCCTATGAGCTTGTTTGTGACCAGGGCTTGAGAACTTAGGGTCTGCATCTACAATTCTTGCTGAGACCAATTCGTGTTCACTGTATAGTTTGGCTTTCCGAGCACGACACCTACAAGTTCTCTCTTGAGCACTTGCTTTACGTTTTTCTACTAACCAAGCACTGTAATCACAGCCTGGTACGAGGAACTCTGCAAGTTCTTCAACAACATTGACACTAGACAAATACGCATTCGTCCCTGCCATTTGGATTGACCAATGTTACGATTGTGTTCACATTCAATTCAACCCTGTGCATCAATACCCTAAACCCTAATGAAGCACCTCTGAGGTCCAATACTCCTTTACAAATCAGAAGAAATAAACCCTCTACTTGTCACCCTTGACCATTAAATCCTACACCCCAACACTAAAGTCAATTGGTTTCTACCTAAACTGCCTAATATCTCTCTTGAAGGCAATGTTTTGATCGACTTCAACTTGTTGTTTTCAAGGGTCACTTGAAATCAAGAGGGAAGCACACCGTAGTCTGCCGCCAACAACAACTATGCACCTTCAACTCAGATGGACAAGGAAGCACAATGGGCTCCCACAATACTTGATCAAGAACCCTATTGTGCATTTCAAGCAAACGGGTCGCTTTCGTAATGGACTTCAAATCACTATTACAATCGCTCTGTGAATCTCCCTCACGAATGTGTTGTGGACTTTGAGACGGTGTTACAAAACTTTCCTCACAAACACTTTCTTCTTCATCAGTTACAATTTGCTTGCAAGTTTTCCACACCGCCATGCTAACTCTCTGCCACAATGCACTTGGACGCCTCAAATTTGGGCCACCATACTCAACTTTTGAGATTGTAGAGCTCATGATCTACACCTAAGCCGCCCTTTTTTTCCCCAAAATGAGATATGTGAACCCCAAAACCCTACATACTTTGATCCTATAGCAAAGTTCACATTGTTGGAAACAATTCGACAATATCAACCCAAGACTTTGAATCGCAACAACCGCGCCAACATTCAGAAAGCTACAGGCAAGCAGGAACATTCTCCAAACTTAGAATTGCCGTGCGCTAACACTCATGAAGCTGCACGCAAGCAGGAACCTTCTCCAATCCCAAAGCCGCAAACATTCAGAATTCAAACAAAAACCACAAAGAATTGGTCCCTAAGCGCAACAGCTCGTTCTAACAATCACAAAGCTGCAAGCAAGCGGGAATTCTCTCCAAACCCTAAAGCCGCCAACATTCAGAATTCAAACAAAGAGCACAAGGAATTGTACCCTAAGCTCAACAGCTTGTTTGTGACTTTTGCAGTAAAGAGGAGATCAAATTGTCGTTAACCGCTTTGAACAAGCAATTCGATTCCAGGGACAATGCTAATGAACTACCGCAACTCTTGTCTATTCAGCTGTGACATTCATCCAAGTGTTACAGCAAGTAAGGACCAAAAGGGCCTGTTACACGTGGTATTGTGTAGTTATTTCAATTACAAACAATTTAGAACACTACAGTTTTTTTTTGGCAAGGCACATGTACTATAGTTGTACAAGATTGTCAAAAAAATTTGAAAGAATTCCAAATTGTGTGACTTTCAATAACAATATTCCCCCTCAAAAGGAAGCGTTACACTCAACTTGGCTCCTATTAGCATGCTTCCACCCTATATCTAGTTGTAATCATTAAAGTACAATCGTTAGTTTCAAGGTACCTATTACAAAGTGATATTGTGTAAAATTAGGTGTGATGACATCAATACATATTAAAATATATGCCATAAAATTTTGAAAAAATCCACAATGCATATTCATTGCCTAAGGTAGAGTGAGTCCTTTATTGTGGTGGGTAATATATGGCCGGCATACTTACCCTTGATTCTTAGAATGATTCACAATCAAAAAAGTTGTAAACTAGTTTAGGACCAAGAATCACCCAATATTTCTAAGAGTCCTTATTACAAATCTAATGTTCTATCCAAAACTTTGAATAGATTCATAAGATTCACTATAACAACATATATTAAAATACAAGTATTGATTATTTATTTAAATGATATTCAATGCCATCATATTTAGATCACAAGCATGCAAGCATTTTTCTTTGTTCAATGAAAATCTATTGATTTACTCCAATGAAATCCATATTTCTTTTTGAATCTCTAAAATGCAATTGTTTTGAAAAATCAATGAATACTACATAATATACATGTTTGGTCTTGAAAAGATTAACGAGTTCATATGGACATGAGTGATTATTCATTTCTCCAATATAGCACCATCTAAAAAAATTATAAACTTGCTTGTATAGTTGTAACATAATAATACTAATCCCTTGAATTTGGCATGCACCCTAAGGCCTAAGTTCAAATCCTCTTCAAATCAGGATTGCATATTAAAACAATATGAATTAATGATATCATTTATGATGTAGAAGTACATAAATGAGGTCCGTAATTGTCGTATATGAGGGGTCATCATATTTGAGATCAATCACCTTCTTGACTACCGAAGCACCAATATTTTTGGTATGGGATACATTGTTGATGGTTTGTAAATTAGGATGAAAATATATATATGTGTATGTATATATATAAAGGATATAAGAAAATAATATTAATTATTTTTTTATTGTGTAAATGCAATATTTATTCTTGAGCTACATTAAACTATGTACATTAAATTTCATTGAAGTGCTTAAAGCATTTTAGTAGCATCTTCTAATAGAATAATAAGTTAATACAATTGCTTGTCTATGTATACTTTGGTGTTTCAAACTATCAATGTATTTTACAATAAAACTTAAAGGAATACTTGAAGTTATAGTTGCATGTTCCACATTGTACATTGGCACATAATAACTGATAAAGAAAACAAGGACCACATTGAAAACATAAATTAATAAATTTGTGATGTTTATATGTAGTTCTCGCAGCACAGGGCAAGCAAATTCCTAGTTATACTACCAAAAACCACTTTAAAGTATAACAAAGTGACTCTAAAGATCGAACCCGCGAGATTCTATGAAGTATCTAGCCTTATTTGGTCTCTAAGCTTAGTCTGTACCTATATTTCCTCTTCCGGTCCTAACACCACAACCGGAAACACAACAACACCAAAAACTACAATCAGACCCTCTTTTCCTTTCCCGATCCGGTCAATTTTCCTATTTGGTCTGATCAACTCACATCCGCTCTTACTCCCATCCGGTTTAGTTTTACCTCTGTTTTACCATCAGAGGGTTTGCCCCTTGCTTTTGAGAGTGGCAGGCCCGCCGCTCCTTCTGTGACTTACAGTGGCTGAAGACCCACTTCTCTATTCTCCCATCTCCTACACTAATTCGGATCCATTTTGATCCTTCATAGCAATCTAGAGAACTCTCCGGATCACCGGTCACACAAAGCCCTCCTCGTACGATCCTTTCATACTACAACGACCTTAGCGCCACGTTCGGTCTGTATGAAGTCAGGCGGTTGCAAGTGAATCCGTCCATTCCAACATCAACTTAAGTCCTTCCGTTTGCCAATTGAGGCAGCGAGATCTCTCAGGAGATCGGACACTCAACCGGATTTTTCATCCAGGAGTTCTAGTGCGACTAAGGAATCCCTCCCTATCCGAATAGCCTAACAACAGCTGTCTCGCCCGGAATCCTAAACCTTAGAGATGATGAGGAGCTAAAATCCACTCCCAACTCTTTTACAACCCGCTCACTTGCACATAAGATCGAAACAAGAACAGCAAAGGGAGAAATTCACACCCGCACCAGCATGCTTTGAGAAATCTTGAAGTTTGAAAGAGATTTTGATGGTCAAGAAGGCATCTTTCTGTGCATCCTATTGACATTGTTTATGTGCACATGCCCATTTCCTAATTGGTAAGAGTCAGCAGGCCGCCAACTGTCACGTAAAATCCTACGTTGATAAAAAGTGCCACCTGAGTCCTGAGACCCGCTTCTAATAAATAGAGAACAAACAGATCCACTATCCTCGGGACAAGGTAGTTTAGCATCTGTAAATGAATCCGGTCGGTCCATTCTACTTTCATTTGCAGGTGTAGAATCCAATCGGTTTAGGTCCGCATATAGCTTCCTATGCGGTTTGGCCTTTGTCCGGGGAGTTGACAAACATAAATGCTGACATCCAGGTGATGATGTTGTTTGCTTAAACAGGTACGATGAGCAAATAGGTGTCTTCATAGGTCCTCGACTAAGAGGGTTGTCAATTACACCTTCCTCTATATTGCATCTGAAATAATCTATGGCCGCTGATGCCGTGTCTGTAGCAGAGTACATCACGTAAGGTCTTGAAAAAGGAGATGGCAAGCAGCTTCCTCCAGCCAAACCTAACAACCTCCAAAGTGAAATTTCTTATCCAGAACGCAGACTCCTCATTAGTCGCAAGTCTAGATGAGATCCTCCAACCTCAAACAGGAATCAAATTCAAGTGCAACAAACAAGTTACTTGACTCAAGCATACAAAACTATAGAAGAAGCCGCGGGGAAACAAAGAAAACACAAAGTATCAATTTGGCTCTTCAAAATTATATATTACAGATCCAAGACATTTATAGTGATGAAAAATCTGGCGCAAGGACACATAGAATTATAGGTTTAAAAGCACAAGCAAAGCATATCTACAAAAACTAATTGCCTATCTCGTTTCCCGAGTGTTCAAAACGTGCTATACTATGGACTACGATTCCTGCAATCAACAACGTAGTCCATCCCCCGAAGCTCAAATCGCATCCCCATCTTCTTTGCAGACTCCCACATGCCTTGTAGAATATAGGAATGCGTGTGCAAATTCAAAGGAAGAGGGTCATATCCTATCCTATTATTGTTCACGTAATCCAGTAATTTGCCCAAATTACAATCCTTGTGCAGTCGACGAAACCATGGTGCAAGAGACCCCATAAGAAAGTCGCCATCTGGTTGACCGTGAGTCCATAATCTCCAAAAAATTGCACTACCCGTTTCATTACACATACTCTTCTCGGAGAAGTTGTCAATAAGCAGTGTGTTATCAACGTGAAACGATGTTGTCCCACTAGGATTAGAAAACAATTGGTCCTCTAGAACTTTGAGGAAAAAGGGCTTCCTGTGATTGATCGGATGCGGCAAAAAAATTCCCTGGGAGGTCTCAACCCTCTCACAATGCTTCTGCCCAAGTATATCAAAGGGTTCTTTTGATCCATGAAACGAATACCTTGCGACATCCGCTGCATTCTTCTTAAACATGGAACTCTAGACTATAACTTGATCATCGATTAGGGAAATCTCCTGCAGTAAAGCATTTAACTTTGGACGGGCAAAGACGGCTTTTGAACCGACGATAGTAGGTGTTTGGACAGAGAAAGTATTGTCTAACACTTTGTAAGTAATTAAGTCTTTGTACTAGGATTTAGGCACGCACTGACAAAGTATTTTGTTTAAGTCCAAAATGATGTTCAACCATTTACGCAGCGGTGGGGCCTCTACGGCGGACACACACTTGAGCAGAATGTCTCCGCCGCCCTCCACTACTACCTGATCATAAAAAACCACCATAGGAAAGGAATTACCTAAATGAATACAGACCAGAGGAGCTATAAAGTGGGATTAAGCATTAAAGTGCACTAATCAAATGCGGAACACCTCCAGAAATTGATGGTTTCATTGGCAACGGATGGTGCACAATATTAAAGATTTCGGGCTGGTCACAAAAACAATGAGAAAAGAAAATAATTAGGGGAGCAACACGGCATTTCTTGTAACACGTATTTTATATAATTGTCAAATTATTTTACACCCATAGTATAATTCGGTAATCTATAGCCGGCGTTCACTACAAGATAAAACTACGCGCAGTTATGAATCTACTCTACGCTAGAGTTCACAGTAATTCATGAGAAACACGTCTACGCCACAAAGTCACGGAGTATCCGATCTTCCCTGTCAAACCAGAATAAATAGAATTAAGAGTCACTTAATCTGTAATGACAGTTTGATGGAAGTCACGAAACACATCCATCAAGCAGCATTCATTGATTCACTAGTATTCATAAGGGTCACTGAGGTCACGAGAGATTACCTCAATTGCCTCCACTGTCAAAGAGACATCTTGCTTCTCCACCAAGACATCGCATTGTCTCTCTGTTACCTCCATTGTGTTTAAGCCAACCTCCTCCTTGTAATCCACCTCTTCCTCTTCAGCATCTGGATTATTGTACTTAAGGACAGGCTCTCCAACCGCCTCAAGGTCCACAGTGCTGTCCTGCTTAGGATTATCCTCGTGCCAAGGATAATCTTGATCCTCCTAAGTATGCAGAATCTTAGGTGACTTGCATGAACTCCCAAAGGCGGGAGCCCCAACAACCCCTTTAGCTAACAGGGAAGATGGGTTAATCGGAGTTCCGGTCTCTGGTCTGGAGGGAGGTGGAGTAGTTTCAGTTGTTGGTGGAATGGTCCCCTTCTAAACAAAACCTTCAGCAACTCGACCACCTTGCATTGCCATACCCTCAACTCGAGGATTTGGGTTCATGTCAAACATACGTTGGTATTCTGCCAACTTTGCCTTTAGCGCTTCCATCTTGGCGTCTTTACTATGAGATTTAGCCTGGGCCTTTTTTAACTTTTGTCGTAACATGGCTTTTCTTACCTTTGCTTTCCTCTTTTTTGCCCTCTCCACGCCACCAGAACTACAAGAATCATTGACAGCTGGATGAACATTTGCACTAGAGGTCTCTTGAACTTTGGGGTTGGTATCTACATCCAAGTTCTCCCCACTAACAACCACGCCCCCAAGAACCTTCACTCGTCCAAAGGTGTGGTCTTCAACTGAGCGCCCTCATGTTCATTGGTGGGATGTGAGCTGTGAGCTTGAATTCCACACATGAAGCATTTGACATGTTGAGCTTCATTGACAAGAATATTGAGAGCACCTTCCTCTTCACTATTATTTCCATGGGAACATTCTCCTGTATGACTGCGGTTTGTCCCAAATTGGTCAATGTTAGGTGTCCCATGATCGGACTGACCTCCAGAGATCCCTAAAGTTGTTCCCTCCTTTGACTCGGAATTGGCATCACTGCAACTCTTTTCTTCCTCCTCCCGTGTTGGGCTCTCGACGTCTTTCTTCAAAGGTGGCCTTACATTTGTTGGTCTGATGTAATAGGCTTTGTATGGGGAGTTGTTGTGCAAGAAGTCGTTTAGGTCCAACTTGTTGGCCAGCACCGCCAAGTCCTGATGTCTTGGACTGTGTACACTGTTGGCAATCCCCCAGTAGTGCAGTCCATACAATTGCATCAAACAACAAAGAAATAAATAACTATGCCTTTCAAGAATCTAGCGGGCAGCATGACTTCATCCTCAAGACAAGGATAGAATAAGCACAACGATTGAGACTAGGTGATATGTGAAAGGAATTCCAAGGAAGCAAAGGAAAAGGTCCATCCAAGAGAGTAGGTGCTATCCTTGAGTCAAGGATAACTACTAAAAGAGATTATGATAGACCTTAGCAGCAAGCATGCACTTTGTTCTTGCATAGATACCCACAACGTTTTGTTAGGACGATGCAAAACTCTGAAGTGTTTGGATATAGAACTCCATGTGCAGTTTGCTTGTCAAGACTCTCTACTTATGCTCATTATTTTTAGTTGTTCTGGGCTAGTAGTATTCGAGACTCTCTAGAACCGTGTACTCTGGCCTCATTCTGGTCCTCATCAGGCTTGCATGAGCATTTCCTGTCTTGAAGAGAAAAAGGAAAGGCACATTGGAGTTCGTTCCCCTGGAAGTGATATTGTTGAGCCTCTCCGCCTTCATTGGAACATAGGACAACACCATGCACTCAAACTCCTTCCACTTAGAGGCGATGAAGTCTGTAGCTGTCTTGGTGTCCCAGTTGTCCCCGACAATCCACATCCAAACACTAGGGTCAGTCATCGCAGGCTCCATAGTATTCTTCATGGTCTTTATGAAAGGGATAATGGGTGGGGGGTTCTTTTTGCATTTCTAGCGCTTGACCTAGTCAGCTGCCGATTGATTGTCATTTGCCAAATACTTTGTTTTATTCACTGAAACCTTCGGATAGGACAAAATACAAACCGGCGTCTTTCCAAGCAAGTGTGTAGTAAACACCTTCAAGTCTTCATCCGTAAAATGACCCATGTGTTTGAAGAATTCTTGCTTTAAAGAACAAGATTTGGAGTTGAATGTTTGGAATCCTTGTACTGCTTACAAGTCATTGGGTCAATTAGTTTTCCCTCGACGTGCTTTTTTAGAAAATCTTCCCAGAGCATGTAGATCTTGTCCGGCAATGTGATCATCCGGATCTTGTTTTTGATGTTTGCTGACCCCTTCACATTAGCCCCGTCCTTGTCTGGATTGATGTTTTGGAATCGTTTGACAATCAAGTCAACAAATTGCTGCAAAACAAATGTCGCTGTTAGTATCATTCAGGTGAAAGAGTGATTATTTCCTGGAGTTGATGATAATCAAATGCACATTCTCGATTCCCAATAACTAGTAACGAAATAGGAACAAGAGAGCATTAACTTAACCCGTTCTACTAAGATGAACGTATACACAAAAATACATCACCCATTGCATTCATATGTCTATTCTCGAGTCAAGGATTGAACGGTTAGAGAAACTGTACCTCATACTGTACGATGTTGGTGATAGACTTGTTTCCTCTTTCTGTAGCCTCGTTAGCCGCATTTGTTGACCGCTTGAGGTTAATCCAGGTGTTCTGACAACTTATCATTTGATTACCCCATGTCGGCTAGGCATGTTCGAGGTGATTGGTGCTGTTTAGGAATTTGGAGATTCTAGTCAACTTGGTCGGGTCAAGGGACCAGACAATGTTCGCTTTCCACTTTTGTAGATCCTTCTTCCTTTGAGATCCGCACCCACCACATCGAAACTCCTTGGAGACGGCGATGCTGTGTTGGCCGTTTACAATCATGAATTCTCCATTCTTGATGTCCTCCCACTTTGTAGGAGGGGCCTGTAGGAGATTGCCGTCTTTGTCAACCAGGGTCAGACAAAACTTTTGCCTCTGGGATATGTCTGGCAATCAAAGCAACCTATTCCTTGTGGTTTTGAGGACCTGTTCTTCTATAATTTGAATCATGTATTGGTCTTTAGCACAAATGCACTTGTCAATCAACACTTCAAATATTTCTGACTTGAACAAGTAGCACGTGTCGCAGCACAGGGCAAGCAAAATCCCAGTTATACTACCAAAAACCACTTTAAAGTATAACAAAGTGACTCTAAAGATCAAACTCGTGAGATTCTGTGAAGTATCTAGCCTTATTTGGTCTCTAAGCTTAGTCAGTACCTATATTTCCTCTTCCGGTCCTAACACCACAACCGGAAACACAACAACACCGAAAACTACAATCAAACCCTCTTCTCCTTCTCCGATCCGACCAACTTTCCAATCCGGTCTGACCAACTCACATCCACTCTTACTCCCATCCGGTTTGGTTTTACCTCTATTTCACCATCAAAGGGTTTGCCCCTTGCTTTTGAGAGTGGCAGGCCCGCCGCTCCTTCTATGACTTATAGTGGCTGAGACCCACTTCTCTATTCTTCCATCTCCTATAGTAATCCGGATCTGGTTTGATCCTTCACAGCAACCCAGAGAACTCTCCGGATCACCGGTCACACAAAGACCCCCCGTACAATCCTTTCATACTACAACGACCTTAGCGCCACGTTCCGTCTGTACCAAGTCAGGCGGTTGCAAGTGAACCCGTCCGTTCCAACATCAAGTTAAGTTCTTCCGTTTGCCAACTAAGACGGCAAGATCTCTCAGGAGATCGGACACTCAACCAGATTTTCTACCAAGGAAATCTAGCGCGACTAAGGAATCCTTCCCTATCCGCCTAGCCTAACAACGGCTGTCTTGCCCGGAATTCTAAACCTTAGAGATGCTAAGGAACTGAAATCCATTCCCAACGCTTTCACAACCTGCTCACTTGCACATAAGATTGAAACAAGAACACCAAAGGGAGAAATCACACCCAAACCAGCATGCGCCTTCCTAACTCCTCACCATACAATCGTGCCACACACGGGAGAGACACGCAACAAGAGGCCAAGAGAAGACATGCACAAAATTTGGGCGAAAAGACTTGCAGCTCCCAAGCAGGGGCTGACTTATATACAATTTGATTACAAGGCAAAAAGGCCCACGGAAATCCGCGTTGGACATCCGAGTCCAATCCTAACCGGCTAGACCGGGTCAACATCCGATCGGGTCCTAACTATCTTACAAACATTACATTCCTACCTACCTACCTACTCTCCAACTCCCCCACTCAACGTAGGACTCTTGGGTTCCGCAGGCAGTTGGTTGAAGACTTCAGTCAGGTTCCTGCTCCGCTCCTTGGCAGTAGGATCCGGAAGATCTGATCCTGGCGATGAATCCAGATGAATTGGTTGCCCAGGCCCAAGTTTTTGGTGACTCTTTCTTGACTCAGGCGTCTGATCCTTGGGCTCCCTCGAATTTGATCCCCCGGCTGGGAACGAATCCGGTAGGGAGAGGTCTGAAAGTTGGATCTCCTAGGAGTACATGGACCCGTTCAGCTTTCAGCTGCTGATGTCCATCCGGTTGGCTACCTCCCTTGCCGCCACCAATGACGCTTTCACCCAATCGGTAAAATCGGTCAGGATCCAAACTATCCGAGAACTGGATACCTTCTTCTCCTCATACACCCCTTTGTCAAGTAATTCCACCTTGACCGCGGCGGATCCAGACTCTCCGAGAGTGTCCTTCATAGACTCGGCCACCTTCTGGGTTGCTTCCGCCATTTCCCAGACTGCGGCTTTGTCCTCTCTGAGGGCTACCATCTCGGCCTTTAGAGTGTCGACTTCCTCCTAAAGTCGACAAATCTCTGCCTCTTGCTTCCGGTGCTCATCTGAATTAGATAGATACTGTGCCACCTTATCCGGTAGCTTACTATCCTCCGGTGCACCCACCAGCTCTCCGACACTAGCAAGGATTCTCCTCTTGACCTCCCAATCCGCTCGTATCCGGCACAGAATCACAGTCAGCTGATTGAATGGGTCGGTCGGGTCTTTGGAATTCGGCATCTCCACATTTGGTCCCTATTCTGGAGTCGACCGGTTGGTAGGAGGGTTTCCTCTCTTGTGAGGAGGCGTTGTCTTCATCCGCTTCCTTGTCCGGAGGTGCTCCTCCTTGTCTTCTTCTTCTGTCTTGGGTTCGGATCCAATTTGTTCTTCCGGCTCGTCATCCGAACCCAATTCTCCGTACTTTAGGATAGACTCCTGAAGGTTCCATGTTTTCTCCTCCGTATCCGTGAGGAGTTGGTTGTGATGGTAGAGCTGGAAGAGATAGGGATTCACTGGAGTGGCCCTACTCTTTCGGATCCTCGTCACTAGCTGGGACACCAAATCAACAAAGATCCGGGCCCAGTTCACCTTCCGTTCCCCGCTCAAGGAACCAAAAATTGTGTTGTCGATGGTCATCATCACCCTCGTCGGCTTCTCCGGGTGGATGATTGGAACCAGGAACTAGAGAAGATTGCGGTGCCGATCGCTCTTGCAATCCGCGACTGCGTATCCGTCCTTGTTGCTCGGCTCTCTGTGGGAGTGCGAAATGTCAAAATCCGGAGTTCCGGATTTGTTTAGGAGTAGATTAGTGAAGTTTTTCAAAATTTTCGAATACGAAAGTAGTAACCCGGAACAGTTAGCCAAATTAGAAAACTGGGAAAATTTTGGCCTAGCAAAAACTGTAAAATGGGTAAGGAGCGGATCTTAACGGGATCCGTAATTCGGAAGGTGATTTGGATTCAGGAAACCTACGACCTAGGTTTCGGCCTAGGAACTAGGGTTCCGTTAGAAAAAGGCAGCGCATTTATGGGCCGTCCCAACGAGTGTCAGTCGCTGGCCGGTTATTTAAGCCCGTCTCCTCCATTTCTTCTCTCTCTTTCTTCCGCTCAAGGATGCATGTGTCCTTGCAAGTTTGGGGCGCGCATTACCTGAGTGAAAGAATGGTGAATTAGGATCGGATAGGGAGAGAAGGAGAGGAGGGTGCTGATTGCACTGGGTTAGTAGGATTCTGTTAGCGTGGATGGAGGAATCTCGCAGACCGGCAGTTACGGCCAAGTGGCTCAATCCGGTCATACCAATGGATCCGAAGGCGCGGGTGCTCTTGGAAGGCGATCTGGACAGTTTAGGATGCGCGGGGTTGCTGCGTAAGCCGTGGAATGTCAAGGACGAGGTGATGGTCCACGAGGTCATGACTGGAGCTCCAACTCAGTTCAAATTGACGGAGTGGGGGAAGTCAACAAAGTGGACCAAGGAGATGTGGACAAAAATCTACTCATTCCGGAAGGCAGGTTCCAATTATGCCTAGAGGAATGACGGGTACGTTCAGGGGAAGTTCCGGAATCTACCCCATCCATAGGAAGGATTTGCGATTCACGATTGCATTGACGTCAGGCAGAGACAGGTGCTGGAGTTCCTGGTTCCATTCTTGTATCTGGAGAAGCCGACCCAATTCACTAGCACGTTGGGCAACACCATTTTCGGAGCAATGGAGGACAAGCCGATACACTAGGGAAGAATATTAAAGGCTGTGGTACAGAAACTGGCGGACGGTGTGTAGAGGGCCAAGTCCAGCCCAATCAGCACCTACCTCTTCCACCTCTACTACCACAACGGGATTGTGAGCGAGCAGGAAACCAAGGACTACAAGGTAGCCGAGGAGATGCTGAAGTACGGTCTGGCTCCGGATCCAAAGAAGCAGACCGAGGAAGCAGTTCCAAAAGTGCCGCCGCAAAGGCCGGAGAGGGCGGAAAGTTCACGGCGGAAGTCAATTGACCCGAACACAAGAGGGAAGCAACAAGTTCCGGAGACGGAGGAACCGGGCCGGACCTTCTCGGACCTAGGGGGGAATGAGTTGTTCGATTTCGGAGTGGAGTGGTTCCAGGAGGCAAGAAAATGGTACGAGGAGTTGGTGGATTTCGTATGCATGGTATTGGACAAATTGAAAGTGGAGCCGGACAAGATTTTTGGGGAGATTCAAAAGCATTCGGATCCAATCCTGCTCAATAGGAAGGAGGAGCACATCCGGAAACTGGAGGAAGAGAAGATCCAACTCCAGACCCGTTTGGGTGTTGCGGATGAAGCCCTCAAGTTCGCATCTAAGAGGGAGTTGGATGCAATGCATGTAGTGAGGACACTCACGGATTTGATGGGACAGCCCGCGGATCAAATCACGCACGCCCGGCTCTTAACCAATAAGTTAGTTCAAGAGGGTGTTGTGACCGGAAGTATGATTCTCAAGATCCTGGTGGATTATGAGATCAAGATGGAGAACGTACTGGCGGAGATGAAGAAGCTGTTGGGCTTTCTCGATCCGTCAATCATGGACTTCACCAAATTTTCGGAAGTGCAGAGTGCGCAGTTGTGGAAGATTCCGGCCAAACCAATCCCCGCCGGAAGGACTCCCATATTGGAGCAAGGGCTTCAAGCCTTGCTGAAGGACGTTACGGCTCAATGTGCAGGTCAGGCGGGGCTGTCACGAAGGAGGGAGAGGTTAACCGCGGAGGTTATCAAGAAGGGTCTGGATTCTCCAGTTGTTTAGGAAACTCCGGTGAAGACGATCCTGGTCACATTCCCCCTCCACATGGCAAGGATACCAGAGGGGAATATAGGATCCTCGGTCATGGTTTCTCCGGTTCGAATGGATTTGATGAGCCGGATGCTTGTCGTGGAGAATCCGGCCCGGACACATCCGGAGGACTTCACCCACATGGAGGAAACATTCGAGGAAGAGGAGGAAGGCGGTGAAGAGGATCCAGTTGGAGCTTCATTGAGGCAACCCATTGAGATGGAGTTGGATAAGGAGTTAGTCTTATCCGATGACGAGGAAACGGAAGTCACGACAACTCCCCTGATCCGGCGCCCAATCCAGACTCGGGCAAATGTTCGGAACACACCCACGAAGACGGCAGGAGTGACGCAAGGCGGCAGCAGTTCAAAGAGGTCGCGGAAGAAGTAGTTAGTTAGGATGTTTTCATTTTTGATTAGGATTGGAACTCTCGTTTCGGAACGGGTTTTCCGCGCTTGAAATCCTGATTTCGGATTTATGTTTAGAACGAGCCGGTCGTGGATTTTTCCGGGTATTTCGGGTACTTCTTTGATTGGCTGCCCAAATTTCTGGGCTGCTTTTTGGCTTTTAGGTGTTGACTTTTTATGGATTTTTAAAGGCTGGCAAGCTTGTTGAGCTAGGATTCCCTCCTAGCAGATTTTCATTTTGTATTCCATTCTTTTCTTCTAATTTAAGTGCTGAGTGAGCTTTCGGATTTTCATCTTTGTGTTCAAGTGTGGGTCTGAATGCTTGTGACTGTACTAAAGTGTGAGGGAAGACGGGTGAGGAGGAATCCGGATCTTGGGCAATCGGTTCCATTTGAAAGGTACATTTGAGACAGTGTTAGATTCTTGACTGAGTGGAAGTGCACAGCGCCTTTAAATTACCGTAACGGTGATCTGGTTGATTGAGTAAGCAGAAGCAAGTCCGGATGTCAACCCGTGCGAAGGTAAGCACCCGCCCAAAGGAAGTCGCCACTCTCCCGGAAGGTCTGCCAACCTCGGAATGGTCTAGCACTTAACAAACAACCCCTGGTAGGTTTCGGAACCCTGTGATGTGTTGTTGTAGTAAGGAGTGCATCGAGTCCTGAGTGACCTACTTTCCGGATCGGGTGTCTAGGAAGTTGTGAGGATCCGGATCTTCTTTTCCTGTTGCAACTCCTTTAAATATTTGGGTGTTTGTTTGTGTTTGTTAAGTTTAGTGAGTGTGAGAACCAGAGTGGTGAAGTCCCTACCCCTCGAAAGATCAAAGCGGACCCTCTGAGGGTGAAACAGAGGTGAAAGAAACCATCTTGATTTGGAAGTGGAAACCCGGATTCAGGTTGAATTCCGGATAGTTAAAAGTTTCGAAAACGAGTGAATAGGCGATTGGATTGAAGAGAATAGAGAATCCGGAAACTTGGAATGTGCAATATCATCTTGGAATTCCCTGGGACGATAACTCGTGTCATTTTAGCACAACATTGTGGCTAAAGATACTTACGCCTAGATTGCGCGTACGACACTCTCCATGAAACTTGTCATGGATGAACTCGGCTCTCCGTCTAGCCATGCCGGAACCTCCCATCTGGAAGTTGTAAACTTCCCTCCACCTTTCTTCTTCCCATTTGGTCGGGCGGCCCCGAAGTGTGTTGTCGAATTCATTTGACACCTTGCACTTCAGCTCTCTAATCATCCACTCCTCCCTAAACCCCCAGGGTTTATCCATCAATACCAGATAGCCCATCGCATTGAGATCATCCATGAGCTCGGTCCTCATTGGTTCCGCGGTAGGGATGACCGGAACTACTTTCCGGAGCTTGACGTCGGAGGAGGAACTGGGCGCTCCTAGTCTGCTCTTACGTAGCTGAGGCATGGACACAACGGCTAAATGGACCCTTCCCGGTTGCTACCTCACTCTCTCCTAGCCGCACGTCCTGTTCCTCACTTCCTCTCGTTCAATCTCAACCAGAAGACAATGCAAAACCTGCAACCCACACAATCTCTACCTCTCCTACACACTTTGACGTATCAGGCCTGAAGCTTACATACACACAACGGCTCTGGCGCAGACGGAGGCGTAAAAGCATTCAAGGTTAGCTCCAAAACTTGAGGGAAGTAAAGGAGTGAAAATGGGGACAACCAGCCTTTATATAGTCCCAAGACCCCTGGCAGGATATTATGACCTTTTCCGGTCCGGTCCAAATGAATTCGATTCAACCCTAATCCGATCTGAAGGGAGATCCGAATGTGATTCTGCTCCTAAATACTAACATTCTGACCGGATCGGATCCAATTTTTTCCTTACTGGATTAGGATTGTCTATCTTCAGTCTTCTTCTGCCCCTCTAACAGGATCCGGATTCTAATTACCCGTTTTGGTTCCAACTTTTAGGTAAGCAAAGGAAAACCAAAAAATCTGATTGTGACAGCATGATTTGTGGATATCCCAGAATATCTGCTGCTCCTCCACAAATTTATCATAATTCGGAACATCTTGAATTTATTCCTCTTTAGCAGTGATGGTGGTGAGGGTGGAGCCCGAGCTTCCAGCTCTTCTAGGACACGTGGCTGTAGCTTTTCCCCCCTTCTGGAGCCTTCTTCACCTACTTCAGTTTCAATTTTCTTATTATTATTAATTGATGACATTATCTGCTCCTGTTTGCTTGCCCCACTGACGTGAGGCATTGTTCTTGACTCAGACAGGGGTTTGGCGTCAGTGTCGCCTTGTCTTTGCTCTCTCCGTGAGGCTACATTAACTGCCTTTTCCACTTACATCGCAACATACCGATCAAGTGTGGTGAAGATTGAGGCAATCTTCCAGGCGTTGACGTTGGCGTTCGCCGGATTCTAGGGCCATAATTTGTCTGTGAATTCTTGAGCTACTGATCCTAAGTGCATGTTGGCAATGGAACATCTCCATATTGAACTGGCCACATTGACCTCCTACTCTGGTCACAATGGAGTGTTCATGTGGAAGCCGATTGCCATTATTGTTGACTTCTTGGAGCACAATTGCAATGTACTTGTCGTGATGGATGTCCACACATTATAAAAAAACCTTGTTTTTTGGGATGATAGAAGAAAACATCAATGTTTGGTGAAATGCTACCAAGCCATAGAGTCTTTGGCCAAGGAACTGTGCATTTTAAGCGATGCTCTTGCAAACAAGCAGATGCCACAATGAAAACGAAATGCTGTCGCAGAAAATATGCATGCTGTAATGGACATTTTCATAAACAATGCAGTGTTATTTGTGATGTCAGGAAGATGACATACGTGCCACGTGGACAAACGCTTGCAGTTTCAGTTTGGTTGACTTTTTCAGAGTTACAATGGGTAGAGTCTGAATGTGGACCATATGTTGAAAATAAGAGAGAATGGGTACCTCTTTTTCTTCTTTGCTAGAAAAAAACACAACGTCAGGATGAAGAACCTTTAAGATGAATGAAATGTTGCAATGCCGTCCCGATACAATTGAAAACTTGATGCAACGCAATTATTATTATTGCAAAATGAATTACATAATCTGCCCAATGTGAATTGCATTGGCTCCCCAAACCATCACTTTGTTGCGTACAAATCTTTTGCGGCAAATCCATCGCACATCTTGCTTCTCCTATTCTTCACCACCTCATTGCAATTCTACATTTCGGCAGCCAAGTCTTGTGCAAATCGGTGGCGAGTTCTTTCGACAGAACCTAGTGGAACTGAGGTGTGGGAGGTACAGGTCAGCTACTGCAAATTATTTTTTTTGGGTATTGGACTAATTGCTTGTGAGTCGAGATTTGGAGTACAATCAAATATTCTAGGGTTTCAGAAATGTGAATGTCAGTGTTTGAGGTTCAATCGCGTCTCAATGATAATCAATGGATTATCCTGTTTTGTGTCAATTAGGGATTTTGTTTTTTAGTTTGAAATGTTGAATTTGTGTTAGATGAGTTGTTTTGCCATAATCAAAGGGGTTCAAGTGATTGTGACAAGTACATGATCACTATTGGAAATTGTCGTCCATCGACCACTTTTATATATTCTAAAGGTTTCTATTAAGTTTGTTAAAAAAGTTGCATTCCTGCTGTTTACTTGGGTACTGCATTCCATTCTCACTAAATGCCCTAGCTCTATCTGTTAGGGTTTTTGGTCTTCCTAGTGGAGGACTTCCATTCTCGGCTCATTTTGTTGTTTCTTTAGGTTTTCTTGAGCTTAGGTAATCACGTTGTGATTGAGGTTATTTTTTTTCCAAAAATGCGGTGATCAACTTGGTACAATATTTGGCGTATATTGATTTGCTTAGAATCATTTCTTTGCTAAATTGGTTGTAATACAATTGTGAATGGTGCGGCAATGGTCACAATGTCTTTTTTTTTACCAATTTTGAGTTTGAGAAAGAGCACATGAATGTCAACAAAATTGTTTCCAAGGCCGATGGGTTTGTTAGAGGTTTGCAAGAGCAGGTAGAGACGCATAAAGCCCGTGCATATGCAATGGCAATCAATGTAGGGCAGACTTATGCTGTTATTGAGCAAAAGTTTCTCATGCCTGTTGGGGCAATTCTTGGAGTTCAAGAATGAATAGGAGTAGAGCTTTGCAAGTTTGGAGTGTCGCTCCACCGAGCTTGTGCAAACACAAGGGCAAATTCTTGGAGGTGGAACCTGTTATTTTGCCAAATTCTTTTGGATAGAATTTTTATCACTATGTATAGATTTCTCTAGGGAGGTTGCACAGTATTAACCTCTTGTTGCAAACCTCTTGCTCTTGTGCCATAGATTTGCTTTTAAACACTGTGTATTATTACAAGTGTGGTAACCTAGCAACTGAGATTTTCAAAGAAGAAAGGAGTTTCACAATGCTCTCATTGACACGGTGTGAATTTCACCTTGCCTGTGTTGCCCTTGTGGGAGATTTGGGGCTCACATTCAACTCCAGTACAATGCTCGACCACATCATTCAATAGGATTCTTGATTGCTAATATTGGCTGACGACTTAAAACGGATAATACATAAATCCCATTTCCATTCAAAGATAAGTGGTCGTAGACATCTAGCCAATCATGCTTTCTCCACTTGCTAATGGAAGATTTACCTAATGCATGAATTGAGTTCTTGCTATTGATAATAGGGTTCAATTAGTCCAAGAGACAGGATCAGTTTTCTTGCAGTTTTGGAATCTTCTACCTTATAAGTTATAGATTCCAACTGCAGTAATTCAGCTATTATTTTGTCATTGTTTTGTGCTTGTGAACATTGTTGTATGTTCTTGTTTTCATGGTTGCTTTAATACAAGATGCTTCTTGTGTCTGTATTTTTGGTAGTCGATTTTGTGGAATCTACTTTTGAGCTCTTATGTTATCAGCCTCAATTTTGACTTGCAATTTCTTGTCTGCAGGCACTGCAACAACGCATTCTTTGCAAGAGTTGGCAAGGTGGGTGTAATCAAATTGAATCACCTGGAGCTCGAATTCTTATTCCGGCTAGATTTCAATTTGTCTGTCATGATCAGTGTGTTTGAAAGCTATTGTGCTTATCTTGAGAGAGAAATATCTACCCTTGAGAAAAAGCCAGTAATTTACATTATTAGTTACGGCAATGGCTACCCAGGCGGTGTGCAATTGATCCATTGCTTTTTGTCAATTCTGCATTGTGATCAAGCCATTTGCCGCATAGAATGAAGCTTCCCAGCATTTGGCAGTTTTCCCAAAATTCCTTGTAGAACTGCTCCCCTGATTCTCAAAAGATGTCCCCTAAGTTTAAGTTCCTCCAAATGCCTAGGCTCTGTTGCAAACCTGACTAAGGACCTTAAGAACAATTCATGGTGTTGACTCAACAACTGGATGTTTGCCTTTGCCTTTGGACTTGTAATTTGTTCTGGATAAGAAGCACATGGTATTTGTTAGGCTACATCAAATAGTGGAACCTTTTTACGCATGACATATTTTCTGCGTATGTGGATATGACATACAAAGGAGTGATTGTTGTAGCAAGTTTCTATATATGGTTGTTTGTTCTTTATGACAGGACACTGGATTTTGTTGAACTGCCACCAGAAGCAAGCACGGCAATTAGACTACATATGGTTGACCCACTTTGTGCGATCTCTAACAACAGTATGGGTGTTTGCGGTATATATTGGCAAGCAAGGAGTTTTGAACTTGGAAAGTCCCATCTTTTGTAACATGTGTAGGATTCATGGTTCTTATAAAACTGAGGTCATTGAAATTTGTGAAATAAATGAATGGTGTCATTCCACAAACACAGTAGTGCGTTGTAGAGACTAAGTTTCCACCAGTTTGATTCAGTAGGTACAGAGGTATCTAATGAAGTGAAGCAGTCTCAAGGACTTCCGGAGTGTGCGCAATAGAAACCATTCATTTTCTATCATTGCTGTTTTTAATGTTCCTTGAATAAATTATCCTCAATATTTTTAGCCACCTTTTCAATTACAAATGCAGGTGAGTTTGTCCTTTATTGGTAATGTTGTGTCTACATCAGTGTGTGTGGCAGCTGTTTGCTTCTTCTTGGAGCTTTTGGGACTCTCTACTCACAGATGGCTTGCGGCTGGAGGGTTTGGAACAGTTCTTCTAACAATTGCTGGTCAAGGGGTAAGTCGATTAACTTTTGTTCTTTTCTGGTAGAATTTCTTTGTAAAAACCTGAGATCCAGTTTTGTGAAGCTTGTAGGGTAGGTTCATTACAAGAGATGTGGATGCTTTTAGTAGTAGACTTCAGTAAGAAATTGCTGAAAAGTCGTTTATATTCTTGGAAGGTCACGCTGTTAAATGGAGCTGAGTATATTCAGTAAGACAGTCCTCATTGGTGAAGGAAATCCACGCAAAGTCTCCATTTTTGGTCGCCCTGACTGTGTAGGCAATAATTTAGCAATGACCTAGCAGATTCCTTACGTAACAAGTCCACCACTTATACGATAAAAAAAAAATAGTCAGAGCACTTGCCTTTACGGCTTCTTTGCATAGGTGTTGTGTAGGTCCTTCAGGTGGTGGATGGAACACTAGGGTTTGTGTTGGAGGCATCTCTCTGTTGCAGGATTGTTAGCAGATCAAGCTCAAGGACTTCAAGATTTGTTTTGTTTTTCTTTCTTTTGGTGCATGATCATCCACAACAACCATGGTGGCTACAACGACCATGGTGGGAGCCATGATGGCCTTGAGTTGTCAATTTCTACTGCAACAAGTTTGGCAAGGGTACTTTGGTTCCAGGTGTGCAATTTTATTCTTCTGAGGACAGGTAACTAGCATTACATGTACTTTATTTTTGCAAGTTACATGTATCATTTAGTTGCAGCATTGTTAGCTTCTCAGTGTGTAGTGTGTTTTGAAACCCTAGATACGAATAGTGAGTAATAATCCTCATTTTTGATATTGATAGATGGTGTTGGGCTTCTCTGTGTAACCTTGCATCAATATGTTGTGGGTCATGAAGTAACCCCCAAGGTTAGCTTGTCTTCTAACATTTCAGTGAAGGCTTCAAAACAATTTCAGTCCCCCGAGCAACTTAATCCTTTACTTCATTTTCTTGTAATTCCATGTGCCCGATCAGATTGAAGAGATTGAGGCTTATCTACGGGCAAATGATATATTTGTGGACTACAGAAAGGTAAGAACCGAATATGAACTGCTAGTTCGGCTCAATGCATTAACTTTTGCAGACTTGAATCATGGCATATGTGGCTTACAGCATCTTTTTTGAAGCGTTGCTTTTAATTGATGATGTCTATGTTTCTAGGGTGGATCATTTTTTCGGGATTGCGCATAACAATGCGTGTTCAAAACTGCACCGTATAGGATTGTTGGCTGACTACATATCTGTTTACTTCATTATATATATGACAGACTCAGAAAGACAACTCTGATTCAACTTCCTTGGAGCTAGATTGCTATTCTAGGGAGCCATGCATCTTTGGACCAAAAAGGTGCGTGAGATGAGTCCAAGTCCAAAGAATTCAGAGACATCAACAATTTGAACTACAGTACGATTAACAATGACATCATGCTTTAGGCTTTTATATGCTCGTGATATTGTGTAGCGTATCTTCAGACCAAACAAAACTTATTTTTCCTAGTCATGAAGTTTGGGAAACGATCAAACGATTTTGTGATGTATAACTGTTCCTTTGAACATCCAGAGTCAGTATCCTTGTGAATATTACAATTAACTCTAGTGCCTGAAATGGAAATGGAAAGCCTATTTTTTAAGTTTATATCCAAATATAACAACTTCCAAATTGTAATTCATATAATTCAAAGATATAGGGCAATCATGGTTTCTTCTTTCTATTATTATATTTTCGTACCTAAGTGATTCATTCCAAGTCCTACTAATCAACCACTTTGACAATTTTATGCACCAAGGGGTTAAATGACCTGGCTCATTGTAGTGGCTGACATGAGACTTCGGCCTCACAACTAGAGGACTGCTTCTTTTGTTCCGATATGTCCTTGGTGTCCTTATGTCATACCTTCCTGGATTAACCTTTGGTCAGTCGTAAGATATATCTTGATGGCAATTGAGTGGGTGGGATTACTAGATTTTTGTGCATTGCAGGCCACAAAATCAGGTGATGCTCAAAGACATGAAGTAAGATTGGCAAGGTTGCGTAGACAACAAGATTGGGTTCCAAGTAAATCACTCGTGCTTTTGGCACTATGGTAGGCAGTTGCTTGCGCAAAAACTAATTATTTCCTCATTGGATTGGATGTTGACTTGTACCATTGTTTCAGGTTGCGCAGGGGTTTGCCATTCTAAAAGAGCAACAAGAGAAAGTGGTGAATTTCATGTTTGAGGAGAAGCCTAAAGAGACTGATGAGGCATGAACTCAAGAATGGAGAGAGCCTGTGTTCTTCAGGGTTTAAGTCTTATTAAAACCTTTAGCTCTCCGCTCTATACTGCCATAGAATATAAAGTTCCAGATGATTGCTCTTCTTTACTTCTAAATTTAACATTGCAGTATTTTTTTTCTTGTCAGCCATTCTTAGTCATGCTGAGTATTTTCAAGGATTATTTGAGGTTGCAGTAATCAATGAACATTCCAATACTAAGTGTAATTCCACATCAAAGGTATTTGGAAGATCCCTTTGACAGAATTTGGCAGGGCAAAATCGTTCCTAGCATTTTCATCAATACAACACAACCAGTCGAGGTCTCCTCCGCCTCTAACAAGCCTCCCATAGGCGTGATGAAAATTGCAAAGCCTCTGCGAAGCTCCCCAATGTGCTGATTGCTGCCATCACGAGTTGTACGAACACATTCAATCCAAGTGTCATGCTTGGTGTAGGCTTTGTGGCAAACAAGGCAATCCAAACTTGGACTTGAGGTAAGACCATTGGACCTTATAGATGGAGTTCTTACCATTTGGGATTTGTGTGGAAAATGATTAGATAATCGACAGCAGCTATGAAGTTCTTGTCTTGGTGGTTCTGCTAGTGAGATAGTTAATATGCGCTTGTCATGGTTGGGGAGATTATCTAATCGTTTTCTTTTTTGTGGAACTTGATTTGTATTGTTTTCTTCCAAGTATTTGTGAGGTTTGTTGTAGCCCAAGGAAGCACAAATCCTACCTTTAGGCGTTTTAAATGACAAAACACCCAAGATGACCCGTGTATCGTTCCCAAAGGATTTTAACTGTAGTATCCTCAAAATTACCGCAACTGGATCCAGAAAACAAAACCCAAGACAACAAGAATCCGGAACTGAAACCTAGGAACTGCAATCGCTCGTCTGTATTCTCTAGCTCTTTTCTCTCTCAACTTCACTCC
The DNA here is from genome assembly GCA_963969595.1 of Neckera pumila. NCBI lineage: Eukaryota > Viridiplantae > Streptophyta > Bryopsida > Hypnales > Neckeraceae > Neckera > Neckera pumila. Next base: position 9,606,247 of record OZ018418.1, read on the forward strand.
AATAACTCTTTCTTAGACTACTTAGGACAGGTAGGTATTTGTCCCAATAGTAAATGCAACTTAGTATCCTACTTGACTAAACACGGATCCGGAAGGAGTATCATGATCTTGTACCTTTTCGGATTCGGATTCAATAAGCAAAGTAAACAATCAGATAGTTTAACTTCTACTAGAGAGGGGTCCGCTCTTTGGTTTTAGGAAGGGAATGTATACCCTACCCTTCAATGGATATAAAGTGACTGAAGTTTCATTTAGACAAAACAAAACACAAACACACACTAATCCCGGATGCGGACTCTTCCTCACAACTAATCCGGAAATCAATCCAAACTAGTAGGTCACTCAAGAAACCCCTACAATCTTCTCTTACTACAACAACAGACCTATCCACATTTGGATCCTTAAGGCAAAATCTGGTGACTAGATAACTAGGCGATCCTAACTACTTGCACATCACTTACTTTCGGTTGTAGTAGGACCTCATCAACACGTCAATTAGCATACGCCTGCCTCTTGCAAATACACCCAACCTAAGAGCGGCTATCCCACATAGAAGTGTCCAAGTAACTACAGTAGCTAAATTTCAATCCTAGTACGCACAGTCTTTCAACCAGCTCACTTCAACTCTCGTAACCGAATTCAGACAGAATCCGGGGACTACTCCTACTCTCAAGTTTTCACCAACAAGCTACCTGAACTAGCAATGGTCAAAACACCGCCTAACCCCTCAACACAAGACCAAGACTTTTCAGACCAATACTCATGGAGTTGAAATCCAAGCTTTCTTTGCAGAAATTGAAATAGGAAAATAAGAGTGTAAAAATGCCCGGAGTTGAAACTAACTCCCAATCCCTAAATACCAAAACCAAGGGAAATCCTAGTGGTCCCCAGCAATCCAAAATAAAGGACCAAAGAATGACATGCATCATTCCTTATCCTTCTAAGTTGACTTCCTACCGACCCAGCCGATCCGCAAAAAGTGGATCTCAGATCCTAAAAACCTGGAAAACTGCCAGTCCAGGTGCATCTAGCTAAAAGGCAACTTGCTAAGTGCTTTCTACTTACCAAAAACTTGGGTTTCCATCTAACCATGCTAGGGCTACCCCAAGAAACTACCTAACTACTTCCTAACCCGCTTTTGTAAAGGTTCCTCTTGCTTGACGGCACCTTTCCTTGGTGCTTGTTTTCTTCCAGCTGGCGGCTTTTCCTTGGCCGCCCCCATGCTCTTCGATGGTGTCGAAGCCTTCTCCTTAAAACTTGTAGGTGAGATGGTCACTAGATCTGACTCAACATCAGATCCCGGATCCGCTTTAGTTTCAGATCCGGATTTGAATTGACTCTGTTCCTTCTCTGAATTGCTAGATGACTCAACCTCCTCCAAATGCTGACTCTCTGGAGACACCTCCCTTGCCCTCTTGGCTGTTGTCTTTTTTTTTACTATATCAGGAATATGAGGAGACCACCTCGTACTCTTGCTCTGGGGCGTCTTGGATCCTGATTTTCGGGTCCAATCCTTGGATCCAAATCCGTGCGCCGATTCTTCTCTTGCCTCCGACTTCACCTTAGAAGAGGCCTTTGCTGGAGTCTTCTTCTCCACTTCTTGCTTATCAAACTTCATAGGTGCAGGTGGAGACATGAGAGGAACCAACAGTGTAGGTGCTATCCACTTCTCGGACCCCAGAAAGTACCCTGCCTGTTGGAGAGCTTTGCGGATCTCATACAGGAGCTTCTCCACTGCCTCCGAGTACTCTGCCAACACCATCACTGACTTGGCTGCTGCGTCGGAACCAGCCATATGAATTTCCTCATCAAACAACTTGGCCTTGTTTAACACATCCCCGGAATGGGAATCATAACTCTCTACTTTTCTCAGTGTATCCTCCGCCTCTTTAGACAGGTCCCTCACTTCCTTACTCTTCTCCATACTCTTATCTAGTTGCCGATGGAGATCCTGATTCCTCTTAGTGAGTTCCTTCACTTGGGTCTCTAACTTCCGGAAATCACTATCCCGGACTAACCTTTCCACCCTCTCAGCTAGCTGAGACACCTCAATTCCTCCAACTAGCCCACAAACGTTCCTAACTACTCCTCTCTCAGTGTCTAACCTTTCTCGAATCTTCTCAAGATCCATAATAATCCTACCCAAAGAATTGTCTCCTTGTATTTTTGGTTCCTGAGACTCTTTTCTAGGTCCTTTCTTCTTCTATGAGACTGGAACCCTCTAAGGTTTGGTTCTCTTTCCGAGGGACTCCTTCCTTCTCTCTGAGGACCCCCCTCCAGATTCCTCATCCTCTTTTTTCAATCTCTCTTTTTTCTCAAACTCTCAAGGTGGAGTAATATTTAACTTCACGAAGATGGTTGCTGCCTTATATTTCGTCTTCTCCTGATTCCTAAGTGTCCCTAGGTGGTCATAAAGATGGAAGAGGAAGGGCCCAATGGAGGTTGCCTTTGTGTTGCCTAAGGAAGTCACCATCTTCCCTACAAGATCTTTTACTATACCACCCCAGAAGACTTTCCTCTCTCTACTCAATGCTCCAAATATGGTATGGGCCCAAGTGATTGTGATCCGGTTTGGACATTTTGGATACAGGATTGGACCTAAAAACTCCAGCAATATCATTTCTCTCCCTATCCTGCAATCTGCAACTGCATAGCCATCCTTGTAGTGCGGTTGGTTCAGAAACTTACTATCCGCCTATCCGGCCTTCTGTGAAGCCATTCCTTCTCCCGGACACGGAAAGTCATAAACTTTCTTCCATGTCTCCAACGTCCACTTTTCGGGTAGCGCGCGGTGCATCTTCGCCCATTCATTTGACTACTCACTCAAGAGCGATAGGATCATCGCCTTGTTCTTCAGACTCCAAGGTCGGCGAAGAAATCCTGTGCATCCAAGTTGGCCCAGATCCTCTTCTAGTTGTTTCCTCTCTCTTTCATCTTTAGAAATTAGGGTTGACGGGATGTTGCGTCCCGAGGCAAATTACGTCCAAAAACTGGACATGCGGACGTGCGGACGCAACGAGCGTCTAGGTAAAATGGCGGATAGTTGGACTTTTGGCGGACGGTTGGAATTTGGGCGGACGGAGGACCGATAGTCGAAAATTTGGTGGATGGGAGGGCAGATAGTCGGAATTTTGGCAAACAGGAAGGCGGACGATTGAAATTTTGGCGGACGGGAAGGCAGGTGGTCGGAGGTTTGGCAGACGAGAGGGCAGACAGTCAGAACTTTGGCGGACGAGAGGGCAGACGGCCGACGGTCGTGTTTTTGGCGGACATGACGTCAGACGATTGGACGGACGGCCCAAGTTCTAGCGGAGTAAGAGGACTGCAAGTCAAACGGGTGGTTTATATGGAAATTAATAGCGCAAAATTTTGAGATTTTGGTGAAGGTCTACACCAAGGGAATTGGTAAATTTTTCATATGATTCTAGTTTTAAATATGATTTGCATTTATTTTGTTTATGGATATGACTGTGTTTAATTATTGTTAGATAATTTTTTCCTAAATTTGGAGTGAACTATTTTAACTAAAAAAATTAGGTGTGAAAAAAATCAAAAGTTTCTCACCAATCAAAGTGTCAAAAATATTGCACCAACCAAAGAGTCAAACCAAAACATATAGGATGTGAAAAAGAATGAAAATTTCAAAACAACCTAAGTGTTTAACCGGTCTATTAAAACAATAAGGATATAGAAGTAGAAATAAAAATATCACCTAAACCAAAAGACACCTATCCAATAATTTAGGGTGCAAAAAAATATAATAACGTTCAAACCAACCCAAGTGGCAATCCACAAAACCTTAGGATGTGAAAAAGAATGAAAAATTTGGAATTCAGTGATGCACTTCTCCCCAAATGAAATTGAGTGTGAAAAGTAATCAAAACTTCTACACCAACCCAAGTGTCAAATCTAAATATATAGGATGTGAATAAAAATGAAAAATTTCTAACCAACCCAAGTGTCTAACACTCGAATCCTAGGTTTGCTTAAAGAAAGGAGGTACAAGAAGAAAAATAAATCAAACCTACACCAAAGAGACGTAGCCCAAAATATGGGGTGTCAATAAATATGGAAATTAGAAAATTTATATTAACCAAAGTGTTTTATTCCAAAATATAGGGTGTGAAAGAAATCAAAACTTTATCCCTAACCCAAGGGTATAGCCCCTTCAACAAAAATGATGTTTTAAGAATAAAAAAAAATTGAACCAAAGAGTGCTATACCAAAAAATCGAATCTGAAAAATAATGAATACATCAGCACCAACCCAAGTTTCAAATCAAAATGTATATGATGTGAAAAAGAATGAAAAATTCCAAACCAAATGGTGGTGTCTAACTTGGGGTCTTAGGGAAAAAAAAAGAATGTGGAAAGAGAAATAAAAATTTAACCTAAAGTCCTCAAGATGTAAACCAAAAACACTTATCCCAAAATATAAAATGTGGAAAGAAAAGAAAAATGGTCATTAACCAATTTTCACAATGCCAAAAAAAATTGGGTGTAAGAAACTATGAAGAACTTTTGAAAGATTCCAAAGGTCAAACCCTAACAACAAAGGATATAAAAAACCTAGATAAGTTCACCTAAACGTAGATGTACTACCAAAAAAAATTGAGAGTGAAATTTTTTTAATAAACGCAATTGTCAAAGTAAAAATATACAAGATGTGAAAAGGAATTTAAATTTTCAAACCAACCAAATGTCTAACTCCGGTTCTTATTACCAAAACATGGATTTGAAAAAGAAGAAACAAAAAGCCCTAAACTTAAGACGCGTACCCAAAAAATTAGGGTATAAAACAAATACACACATACTCACACACACACACACACACATATATATATATATAACAAGTTTTTTCCCCCAAATAAAATGGATGTCGAAATGAAATGAAATTCCCATATGGATTTGCACACCAAAGAAAATTGTAAATTTTTTCATTACATAAAAAAGCATGGTAGTGCTACAATAAACAATAAAAACAACCTTTTTCCGTTGCATGCTATTTGTACATGTAATATACGCATATGAATCCCTAAGTTTGCGTCCCTTCAACTCCTATTTAAGGACAGTAATCATCATCTCCTTTCACCTCTGTCCCGCTACTCTTACATCCTTTTGTCCATTTGTTGTCTTCTTTGTTGGATTCGTCTTCCATGTCGTCTGATGAAGATTGATGAGCATTGAAGGTTCCATCCTCCCTCTTGTACTTCTTTCAAAGTGTGTGACCTCTTTCTTTGGCCCTTCTTTTTTTCAATTTTTACATTCAATATGTCTTTTCTCTTCTCTTCCTTAGGACATGGAATTGGTTTCTTTTTTGTTTGTGAAACAAGCCGCCATGTATCAAGGGGAGTTCTACCCACATTCAGTTTTTTTGTTGGAGAAATTGCAAAAGGTTGCATAATGCTTTTCTTATTGCCTTCGGTGCCTTCTTTGACCTCCACTTTCCCTGATGTGGGCCCTCCCTGAATGGTTATCTTGATTGCATTTTCAGATTGCGACATACAAGATGACAATTTTCTGTTATGTTGTGGTGGTGCGTTGCGAGAAGCGTTTCGAAGCGCCATTGCAGCCAAGGTCTCATTCTTATCATCATTGATGGATGATACTATGTTGTGACTTTGATTGATGGAAGGCACCTTCTCTTTTGGAATCTGGGCAAGCCGTTTTTCAAAACTTATGTTCCTCAAACCATCCCAAGTTCTGCTACTGCTTTCAAATAGGGCACGTGGAGGAGCACTACATGGTCGTCTCGGTGCTTCTTTCCTAAGTTGTTGCTTGCCTTTGCCTTGGTCGGCAAAAATTGGGCTTCCACGTTCCATCAGAAATCCATCACCATTTTGATGCACTTCATTCGGTTTGTCCTTTCTTGTAGTGGGTTTCGCAGTTCTTTTTCTTGCCCACGCCAAGAGAAGTTCATCTTCTGTACTGCTGACTTCTTGTTGGACATTCATGTCACCTCTGCCACCCTCATTTTGTTTGTCGTTATCTTCTTCTTGCACCCTTCCTGTGGACGGAGACTCGGGGATTCGGATGACTTCATCAATTCCATCGAATCTACCATTGGACATCATTGTTCTATTAGCCTCCACTATCTCCATGTAAACATCCTCAGTTTCTGATAGAACCTTCTCGCTATTCAGAAATCCAGATCCATCCACAAATCTGGCTATCGAAGGTGCACGCTCATCATATCCATCATTTTCATCTTTCGATCCAAACTCAAATGCATTTCTATCATTGCCTCCTCGTTCTTCATTGGTCCTGTTAGGACTACGGTATGATTCATCATGCGAATCTTCTGTGTTGGAGTTCAAGACCTCGTCTAGCGGGTGAAGCCTATCATCCTCCGGCTCCGAACCAGACCCCGGCTCTAATTCCTCGGAGTCCACATTGTCACGGTACCACTTCTTCTCATCCTTCTCTTTTGATGCGGCCACGACTTTGGAATTGCTGTACACATACATCAAGTCCGCTGCCCTCTCCGTCGTCAACTTGTTTCGAGATTTGCTGTGAACATAGGAGTAGCTACTCCAATTTCGTTCACACGAAGATGATGACACCGATTGGGCCAATAACCTCTTTGCAATTGAAGCAATGAGTTTTCCACATACCTCTTCAAAATCCCACCAAGCGAGTGCCGACAGCATTTGTTCACCCAGCTCCAACATGTTGTGGAACGGAGGGTCCCTATGTCAAAAGGCTACAAATTCTTTGACCACTGCTGTATACTCTTTGGGGTCACATATTTTCATTATAACACGCTTACATTGATTAGTTGCATTTTGATCGTCGGCTAATTCTTTATCATGAAGAAGGTACGGGTTCAAGAGAGCTCCTGCATAATATAGATCAGTCTCTCCCTTCTTGCGTCGGTTTTCGAACGCTACCTCCAACGATTTTGCCTTCTCAACGTCCAAACAAAAAGGCTCCGTTTGTAAACAAAGGACATGTTTTTCTAAATTTCTCATAATGTGCAATACCTTCCTCATGCACGGTGTTTTCGCATCCAAATCACGTAGACCCCATACAACTGGGGCATTCAATTCCCGCACATTTGTCCAACGGTTCAAAGAATGCTCGACCACAACAATACTGTATACTTGCCGAGACATTGTGCGTGCTTTGAAGGTGTGCACCATGCATCTGTCATACGCGCAATGTAGGCGTAAGTATCTTTAGCCACAATGTTGTGCTAAAATGACACGAGTTATCGTCCCCGGGAATTTCCAGGATATATATAGAATATTGTAGCTATCCGGCTTTTCTTTCTTTCTTTCTTCTCACCAACTTACCATTTTCCGGATACTTTCACAGTCCGGAACACAAACCCGAAACCTAACCTATCTGGAATCCGGTTTAAGTCTCTTCTTCCAATCAGGTTTTTGATACCCCTGTTTTACCTTCAAAGGGTCCACTAGTTGATCTTTTGAGGGGTAGGGACTTCACCACTTTGGTTCTCCTACAATTCTAACAAACACAAACAAAAACCCCAAGTATTCAAGGTGTTGCAGCAAGACGAAGAGATCCGGATCCTTTCAACTTCCGGATGGTGATTCCGGGCAGCAGATCACTCAGGAATACTTCACCCTCCCTTATTACAACAACAGAATTCAGAGCCCGAAACAGATGCGGGGGTGTAATCTCTCTAGATGTTAGATGAATTCTAAGGTTGGTAGATCTTTCGGAAAGGTGGAGGCTTCCTTGGGCGGGCGCTTACCTTCGCACGGCTTGACAACCGGACTCCCTTCCCCGCTACTCCGTGATCTGGACTACTCTCCTAGTAATTTAAAGACATTGTGCACAACTTCTAAATCAACAATCCAACAACATTTCAATAGTACACTCTCGATTTAGACCACATTCTCCTAAATCCGGATTCCTCCTCACTCGTTCTTTCCTTGTAACACCCCGACTACAGATCAACACAATCGGGATACACCGATAGAGCCAAAATGCACACCCGAGAGCTCAGATTTCAAAAAGGGAATGAAATACAATTGAATATCAACTAGGAGGAAATGATGGGCAACTAACTTGCTCGCCCTTTAAAAATTTAAAACCAAAACCAAAGTCAACGCCCTAAAAGCGAAAAAAGACTCTCCACAAATCGGGCCAACCGCACACACCAAGGAAATCCCAAAGAAACCAGAAAGTCCTTATCCCTAAGTTTCCGGAAACTGGGCCCACGCTTGGAATCCAGTTCCAAAACTAAACTATCTAAATTCTAACCCACCTTTTACAAGTAGTTCCCTTCTAATTACTTGTCCACCCAAGATTTCTTTGAACTTCCAGCTCCCTATTTGGCTGCCGGCTTACCGGAACTTTTTGCTGGCGTCATCTTGGCGGCTCGGGGCGGATTCTGACGGATCGCAGGAGACATCTCCACCTCCTCCGTATCCTCCTCAGACTCTGATCTTGACTCGAATTCACCGGATTCGGAGTCTTCAATCTGTTGTTTTACCGGCTTCTTAGCTTCCGGTTTCTGCTTCTCAGACTTCCGGAATTTCAGTTGCTTCTTTGGCTCCACAATCTTGAGTCCTTCTTCTGGATCCGTGACCTTGGCTTCCACTATTTTTGTCCTCTTCTGCACCCGGTTTCCGGCTTGGTTTCCGATCTCACTTTTGGAGCTGAATCTCCTAAATCAATCATTTCTCCACCCCGTGTTGGCGACGCTTGCCACATGTGAGGGAATCCCTCCGGATGTTCTCTCGCCGAGTTTACCGTCCCCAAACCCTCTAACAAATCCCTCCGGATTGGCAACCTTTGCCCAGCCTTTCCGGTTTCCCTTGAAGATTGTGAAGAAGGGACAAAAGTGCTTACTGTGCTCCACTTTGGGAACTGACTTGAGGAAGGTACTTTAGGTATTTTAAACAGAGACTTCAGACTTGGATCCTCTTGTGCCCCGGAAGTTCCTGCTCCGTGTTTGCCTGGGGACTCCATGAAGATATCCGGAAGTGGTCCAAAGTCTTCCTTGGCCACATCCAAGTGACCCAATAGCTGCTGCATCTCGTCCAAAACGATCTTCATCTTAGCCTCGTAATCAACTAGGACTTGCAGTACTCTTAATCCGGTAACAATGGCGTCATTCCCAAGTTTCTTTGTGTAAAGTGCGGACTGGATAATTTGATGATTCGGTTTTTCTACCAACACCCTCAAATCCTTGACTAACTTCAGGGCATCTGTCTCTTTCTACCGGGCTAAGAGCAACTGACCCTCCGTCCAGTGAAACTTGTTCTTGTAGTGATCCCGTTCCACCTTAAGTAGCTCGATCTATTTGTCTTTCTCTTGGAGTAATGTCGGATCCGGTCTCTTCCGGAGCTCGTTGAAGATCTGGTCTATATCTACATTCAACTCCTTGGCAATGCCCGTGATCACCTTTGCCATGTCGGTGTGCAATTTCCAACACTGCACCATCCATCCGGTTCTGGCTTCATAGAAGTCGAGTTCACCGGAAGTTTCTGGTAGTGGCTGGGTCAGGTACGGATTAGGTTCCGCCACGTCCAAACTCGTTCTTTGTGCGTCCGGATTGGTGGTCTTCTGCCTCTTCTTTCTCTCCAGCGGCTTCGATTTCGGATCTTCCTCTTCTTCTTCTTCCTCTTGTGGCGTTTCTTTTGTCGGCTTTAATTCTTCCGTGAATCCATATTTCAGGATCTGCATCCCGGTCTCATAGGCTACTTGTTCCCGCAGGGTCATAAAATCAATGGTGGTACATATGGAACAAGTAGGTGTTGAGTGGACTCTACTTGGCCTTGTCGATAGCCCCCGCCATCTTCTTAACCTTCTGGTGGATTATGGTCGCCCAGTTCATGACCCGGTCCTCGATTGCTCTAAAAATCGTATTTGCCACTGTAACCGTAACCCTCGTCGGCTTTTCCGGATACACAATAGGAATCAGAAAATCTAACAACCGCCTGTGGCGCTCGTCTATGTAGTCACTAATGGCAAAACCGTCCTTATGGTGCGGCAGTTTCTTAAACTTCCCGTCGTAATACTTGTCCGTCCGGGTCGCATTTCTAGATCCGGTCTGTTTGAACTCGTAAGTTTCCGCCCACATCTTTTCTGTCCAAGAGGCCCACCGACCCCCTGTTGTTGTTTCAAACTGATTTGGCGTTCCCATAATCAGTTCACAAATAAAGTCTTCACTTCTAACTGTCCAGGGGGGCTGGATCAACCCGATACACCCTATGTTGAAGAGATCTTCTTTTAACTCTAAGCGTTCAGTGGAATCCTCCGGAACGACGGGGTACAAGAGCTTGACAGTGGGAACAGTCTTCTGGCCCTGCGCCGATGTTCCTTCCTCCATTCGGAACTAAAATTTGGTGCAATCGGCACCCTCCTTTCCTTCTCTCCTTATCTGGTCTAACTCACCACTCTTTCACTCTTCTAAAAACGCGCTCCAAAAACCTGCGAGCACATACTTCCTCAAGCGGAAGAAAGAGGGAGAAAATGAAAGACCTTTGCGCTTAAGCATCCGGCCAGCGACCAACATCCGTTGGTTCGGTCACTTAATACGCCGCCATTGCAAACGGATCCCTAGATTTCATAGGTTGGAACCCTAGTTTGTAGGTTGCCTGAATTTGGATCCCATTCTGGTTTACAGATTCTGGCATAAGTGCGTCTCTTACCTATTCTACAAATATAAGCGAGCCGGAACTTTCTGACTACCTAGTTTCTACTAGATGTTCCGGTTTCCGGCTTTACTACTACAAAATTTTGAAAATGTTTACGAAATTGATCCTAAACTATCTGGATTTCTAAGTATTGATATTACATGTTTCCACAGCATCCTTGGAAGAAGATGTGTGGATATTTACTCGACACCAAATTTTATGCTGCCGGGTTTGCATTCGTATTATCTGCAGTCACTTGCACCATGTTTTTGGGACCCACTTGCTCTATAAATTATTTCAAAGTAGCCACCAGATACGACGACGTCTTTTTTTCTCCACTTGTATCTACGAATCCAAGGAAATGCTCACCGGCTGAAGATACAAGCATGGCATTTATCAATGGGCGATTCTTCACTGAACTCCATCCATCAATGGACAATGTTGCTCCAAACTTCCTCACGCTGTCTTCAGTTCTTCGATGCAACTTCCCCGCAAGATTACCCTTTGCTTCTTGAAGCAATTTATGTTGTAGATCATGATATGAGGGCAGAGTGTACGGCCTTGCACACTCAGCCGTCATATTTATTGCTTCTTTGAAGGCTAGATTTCAAGCTACTGAAAATGGTATGTTTGCTGCATAAAAAAAATGGGCCCACATTGCATGCAATTTGCGTTTATTGGCTTCTTGAAAGCCATCCAGTAGACTACTTTGTGTCCTAGGAGGTCTACTGCTTGATGCCCTTGGAGTCTCCCGTTCATCGGATGTTTCCGTCAGTGGTATATCTTCGGAATCCACAAAAACTTCTTCCGGTGCTGTGCATGAATCTTCTTGTGTAGAACGTGGTATGCCCGAATGGGCTCTTGAGAGATCACTTCCGGATATAGGCATGTCGTTGCCATCAATTCCATGCGCAACTGGTTTTTGTGGAAAAAGCACCTTGCAACGAACAAATAAACTTATTATTTCAGATGTCAAACAAGAGCATAAGCTTATTCCCGTATCACGAGAACCGGAGGGACCTTCATATCCCAAGTGACTCAACATATGGCTCACTTTCTTGCTGAATACACACTTGCAAGCCTTGCATTGTACTTTACCCGTTTCCTGGACACCGTACCAACCACAAAAGTCCTTGCTCATCCTAACCGGTTCTAATCCTTGATCTTGGAAAGATTAAAAATCATGTGCACCGTCTAAAAGAATGTCAACAATGAAAAAATCAATGCCTCCACAAAGCCATGCAAAACAAGGCCCCCCTTCCACCAACTATACACCACCAAGCAAGGGACACAAAAATTCATTTGCAACACCTAGCCCCTGGAGATCTTAGCATTCAGTTCATCAAGAGTGCTCGAAAATGAGTTCTTCGTCACACTTTATACTCTTTAGTTGGAAGTGACCGTTGGGAAGGAAAACGGACTTTCCATTGTAGTCCCAACGGTCAGATGGACTCGTCGGATGGACTCATCGGATAGACTTGGCGGACGTCGCGGTCGGCAAGTCCCATCAGACGGGCAGGTGCTGGTGAACAGCAACTGCGATTGAACAAGGCCGACGGTGGCGGATAGGGAAGACGTTTTCAAACGGCAGACACGGTCGGACACTTTGTACGCCAACTCCGGTAGCGAACGGGGCCGACGGTGGCGGACAGGGAAGAGGTTTTCGGACGGCAGACGCGGTCGGATGCTTTGGACACCAATTCTAGTGGTGGACAGGGCCCATAGTGGCGGACAGGGAAGACGTTTTTGGACAACAAACGCGGTCAAATGCTTTGGACAACAACTCCGGCCGCGGACGGGGAAGACGTTTTTGGACGGCAGACGCAGTCAGACGTTTTGGACACCAACTCCCGTAGCAGACGGGGAAGACAATTTTGGACGACAGACGCGGTCCAACACTTTGGACGCCAACTTTGGTGGCAGACGGGGCCGACAGTGGCGGACGGAGAAGAGGTTTTTGGACGGCAAACGCGGTCAGGTGCTTCGGACGCCAACTGCGATGGCGAACGGGGCCCTAGGTGGCGGACGAAGTATCGTAGCACAGAAAGCACAATTCCTTCTTTAAGGTCCAAATTGGCCCTAAAGTGACTCGTGTATCGTTCCACAGAGATTTGGGTTCTAGTTCTCCTAATTGACCGGAATTTTACTTAATCGGTATACAAAACAAAACCCCAAGTACTAGTCTAGACCGGATCCAATTCCAGTAATCCAGAACCGGAAAACACTTTCCTGATTATATTGCCGGTCTAGGGTAATTACTATATGTATTTAAACTTGAGTTTAACCTCTGGACCAAGAGGGATCCGCAACTTTGGATTAAGGAAGGAAGCTTAACTCCTACCCTCCGAGTTTAATGTGTTAGGAGTTTCCACAGAATAAACTTGGAAAAGAAAACTTTGAAAAGAACATTGAGAACAAGACCTTCCTCACAACTAGACCGGAAGAGCTACGCAGGCTAGCAGGTCACGCAAGACGGTCTAAATTCTCCTACCAAAGGCTACAACGATGAACTACCGGACAATCCACGATCTAGATAGAGAAGGAGAGTCAGGAAAAGTAGGAGAGCAGTGGGTGCTTCTTGACAAAAGCCAGCTCTAATCCTCAAAGGAAATCCTACTATATCCTATCTGCTATTCAATCTCTCCAGGGACCGGATACTTCTTGCATCCGGGCTCACTCCCTCCTTACCCAAGTCTGCAATCACACTGCTCAAACAAAAACACAAACAAGTGCAAAAGAGTGCAGCACACAACTGTGAATTGGAAAATACCAATGGGTTTTGCAGATATTCTATTGGGAAAACAAAGTATGGAAATGAACCCGGATCACATCAAAAATCTGAGCTTAAATACTAAACTACCACTTTAACTCAAAAAGTGTCTATGTCTAATTTCAGCCAAGAGAATGACACGTTTCATTCCTTCCCGGACTGCTAGAGTAGTTGGCTTAACTACAGTCCAAAAAGGTGTCCACCAAAAGTGGATCTTAGATCTTATAATTCCGGAATTAACCCGAGTCCTAACTCCTACTTGCCTAAAACTTTTCTACTGCCAATATTAGGCTTGCAGTCCTACTATCTATGCTACAGTCCTCTACCTACTTCCTATTCTTTCTTTGTCGGTGAATCGCCCGTTTTGGCTGGTCCCTTCTGGGCCAGCGGCTTCTTTCCGGTCTAAAGCCTGGCAGCTCGTTGGGCCCGGAGTTTGGTCTTCTCTCTGGTCGCCTTGGCCTTCATCGCTTGAGTGTCTGCCAATGCCAAATCTGGATCAGAGTAAGGCTCAGACTCTTGCTCCGACCCAGACTCTTCTTCCTCCTCATCCGATGTGTCATCTTCTTCTTCCTCCTCCGGAATCCGGGCCGCTTTCTTCTTGGCCGACAGGGGTTCTGAAGCCTCTCTCTTGTGTACCATCGGGACAAGTTTCACCGCCTTGCTTTGAGGTGTTGCTTCACCTCCAATTGCCTTCCGGATTACTCCCTTCCCGTGCGATCCTGATGACTGCTCGCGACCGGCTCCCAATTCGGTCTTGACAATGGACTGGATCAGGCTAGTCATCCCTCCTTCTTCTCCAAACTGCACCTTCTTTCCAGGAGTCTTAGGAGAAGACTTAGAAGGTGAGAGGGTACTGAGTTGCTTGGTCTTGGCGCTCTCCCCTAGGACTGACCCGCCTGGACCGGTTGTTGGTTCTGGTCCTTGCAACGTCGCTGGATCCGGCACAGTCACTCCCGTTATCTCCATCGTATCGGGTTCCGGTTCGGTGACCTTGGTGATCTCCACCTCGGTCTCCACCGGTTGGTTGGTCTTGGCCTCCTAGTGCTCCTCCAAAATAGGTGGGTTAGGTAATACCTGAGGAGTCTTCCCTTCAATCTTATTTTCCTAAGCTGGCTGCAAGGCTGGCTCGGTTTTTGGTTCCGATCTCGATACAGGATCACCTTGCGGTCTGATTTCGCTCATTACTTCTCGCAGCTGCTTCAACATAGACTCCATCTTGTTGTGGTAAGTCACCATCGCCAAAACCAACTTCGGGGCTAACAACTTATTCTCCTCCATCACTTGTTCGTCAAAGAGGTTGGCCTTGTTCACCACTTCTCCCAAATGTTTGATGAAGTCTTGGATTCGGGATAGGGTATCCCGGGTCTGGGTGGAGAATTTCTTCTCCCTCTCCACTTCTTCATCCTTCTTCCGCAGCTCTTGCCTCAGGAGTGCCAGTTGGCTGGCTTGCTTGGCCAGCTCCGCCTTTCCTTCTTGATTCTTCTTTTCCCGAATAAGTTGGCTTACTTGTGTCGTACGCACAATCTAGGCGTAAGTATCTTTAACACAAAAATGTGCCAAGATAACACGAAATATCGTCCCAGGGAATTTCCGGATTCTATGTAGTATGTTCTAGCTATCCGACTTTTCTATCTTTCTTTCTTCTCACTTACTTACTCTTTTCCGGCTTCCTTCACAATCCGGATCATAAACTATCCGGAATCTGGTTTACGTCTCTGCTTCCAATCCGGTTTTCTATACCTCTGTTTTACCATCAGAGGGTCCACTGTTGGTCTTGTAGAGGGGTTGGGACTCACTACTTGTTGTTCTCCTACAATTCTAACAAACACAAATAAAAACACCCAAGTACTCAAAGGGTTGTAGCAAGACGAGAAGATCCGGATCCTCACAGCTAAACCGGATGGTAAATCCGGAAAGCAGGTCACTCAAGAATACTTCACTCTCCCTAACTACAACGACAGATCTCAGAGTCAAGTATAAGGGGGTGTGATCTTTCTAAAGGTTGAATGAATTCTAAGGTTGGTAGATCTTCCGGACAGGTGGGAACTTCCTTGGGCGGGCGCTTACCTCCGCACGACTTGACAACCGGACTCGCTTCCCTGCTACTCAGATCCGGACTACTCTAGTAGTAATTTAAAGACACAATGCTGAGCTCCTAAGTCAACAATCCAACAACATTACAATAGCACACTCTCGACTTAGACCGTATTCTCCAAAATCCGGATTCCTCCTCACCCGTCCTTTCCTTCCAACACCCAGACTACAAGTACACGCAATCCGGATACACTGATAAAGCCAAACTGTATACCCGAGGGCTTAGATTTTGAAAAGGGAATGAAATACAAATGAACATCAACTAGGAGGGAATGAGGGGCAACTAACTTGCCCGCCCTTAAAAACCCAAATCGAAACCAAAGTCAACATCCTAAAAACAACAAAGGGCAACCCAAAAACCAGGGCAACCTCACACACACACCAAGGAAATCCCGATTAGCCGGGAAAGTCCTTATCCCTAAACTTCCGGAATCCGAGCCCACGCTAGGATTCCGGTTCCGGATCTAACTAACTAAATTCTAATCCACCTCCACAAGTAATCCCCTTTGAACTACTTGGTCATCCGAGACTTCTTTGAACTACCGGCTCCCTGCTTGGTTGTTGATTTACCGGAACTCTTGGCTGGCGTCATCTTGGCAGCTCAAGGCGGATTCTGCCGGGTCGCAGGAGACGTCTCCTCTTCATCCGTACCTTCCTCAGACTTAGTAGCGGATTCAAACTCACCGGATTCAGAGTCCTCGATCTCTTGCTTTGCCGGCTTCTTACCTTCCGGCTTCTGCTTCTCCTACTTCCGGAGTTTGAATTGCTTCCCAGGTTCTACCATCTCCAGTTCTTCTTCTGGATCCGAGAATCTGACCTCCACTGTTTCCGTCTTCGTGTTCTTCCAAGTTTCTGGCTTGAGTTCCGGTCTCGCCTCTGGAGCCGGATCTCCCAGATCGATCAACTCTGTCCCCCGTGCTGGTGATGGCTCCGCCATGTGGGGGAATTTCTCCGGATGCTCCCTTGCCGGATTTATCGTTCCCATACCTTCTAAGAGGTCTCTCCGGATTGGCAATCTCTGCCCTGTTTTTCCGGATCCCGTTGGAGACTGTGAGGAAGGACTAAAAGTACTCACCGTTCCCCACTTCTGGAATTGACCCAAGGAAGGTACCTGGGGTAGCTTGAAGAGAGACTTCAAGCTTGGATCTTTTTTTGTTCCGGAAGTTCCGGCTCCGTACTTGACCGGTGACTCCATGAAGATATCCGGAAGTGGCCCAAACTCGTCCTTGGCCACATCCAGAGGTCTCAGCAGCTGCTGCATCTCGTCCAAAACGGTCTTCATCTTGGCCTCGTAATCGACCAAGACTTGCAACACTCGAGATCCGGTGATGATGCCGTCGGTATCTATTTTCTTTGTAAAGAGCGCAGACCGGATGATCAAATGTTCCGGTTGTTCTACCAACCCCTTCAAATCCCGAACGAGCTTCAAGGCATCCGTCTCCTTCTTCTGGGCTGAGTTCGACTGTCCCTCCGTGTAGTAAAACTTATTCTTGTAGTTATCACGTTCCGCCTTCAGCAGTGCGATCTCCTTGTCTTTTTCTTGGAGTAGTGCCGGATCAGGTCTCTTCCGGATTTTGTTGAAGATCTAATCCGTCTCAACGTTCAATTTGCTGGCGACGCCCGTGATCACCCTTGCCATCTCAGCGTGCATCTTCCGGCACTGTGCCATCCACCGGGCTCCGGCATCATAGAAGTCGGAGACATCGGTATACTCCGGCGACGGCTGGGTCAGGGCCGGATTCGATTCCGGCACGTCCATACTCGCTCTTCGTGAGTCCGGATTGGTTACCTTATGCCGCTTCTTCTTCTCCAGCGGCTTCAGTTCCGGTTGCTCCTCCTCTTCTTCTTCTTCTTTGGTCGCTTCTCCCGTTGGCTTCAACTCCTCCGTGAATCCGTATTTCAGGATTTGCATTCCGGTCTCATACGCAACTTGTTTTGGCGGGGTCATGTAATCATAATAATGATACAGATGGAACAAGTACGTACTGATTGGACTCTGCTTGGCCTTCTCGACCGCCATCGCCATCTTCTTGATTTTCAGGTGAATTAGGCCTGCCCAATTCACAACCCGGCCTTCCAGTGCTCCCAAAATTGTATTTGCGACTGTGACCGTAACTCTCGTTGGTTTTTCCAGATATACTATGGGAATCAGGAAATTCAGTAACCTCCTATGACGCTCATTGCTACAGTCACTAACGGAGAAACCCTCCTTGTGGTGCGGTGGCTTCTTGAACTTTCCTTCATGAAACTTATCTGTCCGGGTTGCGCTTTCGGATCCGGACTGTGTCAACCCGTAAGTTTCCGCCTACATCCCTTCCATCCAGGACGATAACCACCCCCTTGGCGTCGGCTCGAACTAGTTCGGCGCCCCAAAAACTAACTCCTAAAGAAAGTCCTCGCTCTTCACCGTCCAGGGTTTCTGGATGAACCCTATACACCTTAGTGTGGACAGATCTTCCTCTAACTTTAAATGTTCACCGGGATCAGATGGAATGATCGGGTATAAGAGTTTGACAGATGGAACTGTCTTCTGCCCCTGCGCTGACGTTTCCGCCATTGAACTCTAATTCGGTGCAATCGGCACCCTTTTTTCCTTCTCTCCCTATCCAGCCTAACTCACCACTCTTTCACTCTTTTAAGAGAAAACGCGCTCCAAACCTGCAAGCACACACCTCCTCAAGCGGAAGAAAGAGGGAGAAGAATGAGAAGATAATCCGCTTAAGTACCCGGCCAGTGATCGACACCCGTTGGTTCGGTCATTTAATGCGCCGCCTTTTTCAAACGGATCCCTAGTTTTTGTAGGCCGGACCCCTAGTTCGTAGGTTTGCCGGAATCCGGATCTCCTTCCGGTTTCCGGATCTAGTAAAAGTCCGTCTCTTACTCCTTCTACAAGTTTTTGTGAGCCGGAACTTTCCGACTCCCTAGTTTCTACTAAATGTTCCGGTTCACGGTTCCACTACTACAAAATTTCGAAAATATTTACGGAATTGATCCTAAACTAATCCGGATTTCTAAATAATGACATTGAGTGCTCCCACAACTTGAGTTAAGGCTTGGCTCGGGTGAGTGACCCGTACAATGGTGCAGATGGTCTGTATCACTCTCCTTTCCTTCATATATCGATCCTTGAAGTCACTCAGCTCTCTTGAAATCCTCTTGAGTGGCTCATCTCTCCAGACCAGATCACTTTTCTTGGTCTGTTCCTCTTCCACTCGATCCTTTCCTCTCGTATTCTTTCCCTTATCGTCGCCTTCCCTTTTTGACTCACTTAGATCATCCTTACCCTCTTCCTCTTCATCTTTCTCATCTGAGGACTTGTCCTCCATTCCGGTCTCAGGTTTTAAGTCCGAAAGTTCAAATTGTACGAGGGCGGATGCAGCTTTATACTCTACCTCCTCATCCTTTGTCAATAATCCCTCAGACTGATAAAGATGATAGAGAAAGGGGCAGATAGGGGACGGCTTAGCCTTCTTTGTTTTTGCCATCTTATCTATCTGATCATGAATAATCACTCTCCAATCTACTTTCCGGTCCCCTGCTAAAGCACCAAAGATGGTGTTGGCTAGGGTCCAAGAAACTTGACTCGGCCTCTCTGGACTAAAGATGGTAAGGATGTACTGCAACAATCTCTTCTCTCTTGGGTCTATGCAGTCATTGATCCGGAACCCATCCTTGCGGCTAAGAGGGTTCTGAAACTTACCTAATGCGGATTGGTCTTTCCAAGATGCAAATCCCTCACCTTCTTCACTGAAAAGGTAGACCTGCCTCCACATTGCCATCGTCCACTTTGCTGGCTGAGCTCGGATGGTCTTGTTGTGTCGGCTCGCCAACTTGCCCAATAGTTCCCTCACCATGTCTCTGTTCTTGAAGCTCCATGGTTGAGTCAGGAATCCGGCGCACCCCATCTGCTCCAGGTCTGCCCGCAACTCCTCTTTCTCTCGCTCATCCTTTGGCAATGATGGTGTCACAAACCGTAACGCAACCGTGGATCCTTCTCCTTGGGTCGAGGCCATCTCTACCCGTGCCTGGATGCTGCCGGTCTAAAATTCACAACCTGGAATAGGAGTATGTCTCTCTCTCTCTATATACTTGCACTCTCTTGTGTAGATACTAGTTGGAGACCGGAAACAGGAAGCGTATACTCTCTCCAAGTTTACAATATAGGCAAGGAAATGTGGATGGCTAATATCTGAACTGCTGATTCATTAAGAGAGACAACCACATTCCTTCCTAATGATTCCCTTAATTCAGGGTTTGCCTGTTAACCCAGCCCGTTAATTATTACCGTTCACCCATTATTAGAACGTCCTCCTAGGGTTAGGTAGGTCACCGTTGGGGTTTCAGATCCCGATTCCTGTTTCCTATTCCTGTATAGGCTAATCCGGGTTCCAGTTCTGATTTTCTGGTACCGATGATTAGTTGTTATATCTATTCCTGATCAGCCAACTTCCGATTTCCGGTCCTAATCACTATACGGTCTATAATTACTTTACAAAACAAAAAAATTACTGCAAAGAGGAATATTATCCTTCTATCTATAATTATATTTACTAAGATAGGGATTCTAGGTTCCCACATCACCCCATTTCTACTTGTGAGCGTCCTCGTGAACACTGGATTCCTGTATTTACTTTAGGCAAGTTCAGTCATCCGGGTCAAAGTCAGAAAACGAATCCTGATTATACTTCTTTACTCTAGATCCGTTTATTCTGGTTTCCAGACTATCTCCCCTAAAGTCTTCAAGTTGGAGGGACCCATTCGGGTAAATTGATCGTACCTTATATGGTCCCATCCATCTTGTATGCAGCTTACCCGGAAAATCTTCATAACGATTGTCATACAGAAGAACTAATCCTCCTTCTTCTATTCCATGAGATTTTGGTAGCTTTGCATCAAAGTCAGTTTTTCTCTTGGTTTGAACCATAATGGTTCTCTCCAATGCGTCTTCTTGGGCCTCCTCCAGATCCTCAATTGCCAGTAACCGGAATATAGGATTCTCATCCCGATCTCTTCTTCTAGCTGCCATCACCCGGTGTGTCTCGATTTTATGAAGAGTTGTTTGTCCAAACACAAGGAAGAAAGGACTTTTCCCTGTGGTGGTTTTCTCCGATGTGTTATAAGCATGTACTACTGATGGTAGCTTCCGGTCCCAATCGGTCTTATGGGCGGATACCATCTTGTTCAAGATACGTCCCACAACTCCGTTGGCTCGCTCGATCAATCCATTGGCCTTTGGATTATATGGAGTTGTCTTCCTGTGCTTGATCAAATAAGTAGACGTGATAGTCTGAATCAGGTCATTCAAAAAATGGGTACCCTGATCACTTACCAACTCCAATGGATGCCCAAAGCGCATCATAATCTCTTCGAACAAGAACAATGCTGTAGTAGCGGCGTCATTCTTCCTTGTGGCTTTGGCTTCCACCCACTTAGTTCTATAATCAGTGGCCAGGATGATGTACCTTTTTCTTCGTAAGCTGACCGGGTTGATGGGTCCGATGAAGTCGATTCCCCACTTCTCAAAAGGAGCTAAGGGAATGATAGGAGTGAGCGGCCAATGGTTCTTGAATGCAGGTGCTCCGGTCCTCTGACACTGGTCGCATGTACCAACAAATCCTTTCACATCCCCAATCATAGAGGGCCACCAGTATCCGGCCATCCTGATCCGGTTTACTGTCGTGATTGCTGCAAAGTGTCCTCCTGATGGTCCAAGATGTAACGCATTCATGACTTGCTTCCTTTCTTTCTTCTCTAAACACCTTCTCAACTAGTCGTCAGCTCCCATCTTGAAAAGGGTCCCTTGTATTAATGTATACGGGGCTACCTTTTGCTGAAATACCAACTTCTCTTCAAGCAAATAACCTTCTGGAAAAGACAGACTCACCAAGTACTGGATGATATCTTTGAAGTTCGAGATATCGGCTTCTCCAATATGAAATGCTGATGCTTCCTTCGGCTGCGAAGTATCCGGTTCTGGTCTCCAATAATTTCCTTCAGAAAATTCGTCCGGAAAATCGGCCGATATGTCTTCTACAGCTTCAGTCCCTCTTTGTCTGGACAGAAAATCAGCATTTGTATTGGCTTTACCTGATTTAACTCTGATCTCGTAGTTAAATTCCTATAAAAGTAGAATCCACCTTGCTATCCGACCGGAAAGATCCGGTTTATTCACTAGATACTTTAACGAGTCATGATCCGTATGGAATATGACCTTGTATCCTAGCAAATAATGTTGGAACTTCTTGCAAGCGTACACCATTGCCAAGGCTTCTCTCTCGGTTGCAGTGTACTTCCTCTCAGCCGGACTCATCTGCCTACTTGCGTAGTATATAAGGCATTCCAATTTATCCTCTTCTTGCCACAAGATCGCGCCTAAACACCATCCCAATGCGTCCAACGTGACGTGGAAATCCTGTTTCCAATCGAGTGGAGACAGGATTGGCGCCTTTACTAATCGCCCCTTCAAATCCTTGAAGGCTTGTTGTCTCTCTTGCATCCAAATGAACTCAACATCTTTCTTCAGGAGTTTGGTGAGAGGGTTAGCTAATTTGGCATATCCGTCAATGAATCTCCTATAATAACCAACACATCCTAGGAATCCCCAGATCTCCTTAACACATGTTGGTGGAACCAATGTGAGGTTTACTTTGACCTTTTCCATATCAACCTCTAATCCCCTCTCACTAACCACATGTCCAAGTAAAATTCCTGAAACCATACCTAGAAAGCATTTTCCCGGATGCAGTTTTAATCCGGTCTCCTGGCATCTGGTGAATGTCTTTTCCAGGAACCCGAGGTGCTGCTCCTTTGTGCTGAACACAGCAAAGTCATCAATGAATACTTCCAGGAAATGTCTGAAGAAATCTTGGAACATATCCATCATCAGCCTTTGAAATGTTCCGGGTGCATTACACAACCCGAACGGGATCCGGTTAAAGGCGAATGTTCCCCATTCTGTTGTGAACGTCGTCTTTAACTGATCTGCCAAACATATGAATACCTGATTGTATCCCGAGAATCCGTCTAGGAAGCTATAACATTCCTGACCGGAAACATGATCCAAGATTATATCAGTAAACGGTAAAGGGAAGTAATCCTTCTTGGATGCTGCATTCAGTTTCCTGAAGTCTTGACAGACTCGAATCTTCACCTTGCCGTCAGCTCCCACCTTCTTGGGTACAACGACAATGGGTGAGACCCACTCTGAGTTGTTGACCGGATATATGAATCCCGCCTCCAACAGTCTGTCAATCTCTTCCTTCACCATCAGGGAGTACCTCGGATTAAGGCGGTATTGTCTTTGCCGGAACGGAACTGCTCTATCAACCAAGTCGATTTGGTGTTCCCCCAGGTTCAGAGGAATCCCGCTCAAATTTGACGGTTTCCAGGCAAACACATCGACGTACTTCTTTAGTAACCGAGTGTAACCAAGGTTGACGGGACGTTGCGTCCCGAGGCAAATTACATCCAAAAACTGGACGTCCGGATGCAGCAGACGCAGCGGGCGTTTGGGTAAAACGGTGGACGGTCGGACTTTTGGTGGACGGCAGGGCAGACGGGAATGCGGACGGTCGGAATTTTGGCGGACGGAGGGCCGACAGTCAGAAATTTGGCGGACCGAGGGCCAATAGTCAGAATTTTGGTGGACGGGAGGACGGTCGGTTGGAATTTTGGCGGACGGGGGGCCAGACGTTTAGAATTTTGGCGGATGGAAGGGCGGACGGTCGGAATTTTGGAGGACGGGGGGCGGACGTTTGGAATTTTGGCGAACGAGAGGGCGAATGGTTGGAATTTTGGCGGATGGGAGGGTGGACGGTCTGAATTTTGGCGGATGGGGGGGCGGATGGGGGGGCGGATGGTCGGAATTTTGGCGGACGGGAGGGCAGACAGTCGAAATTCTAGCAGACGGGAGGGCGGGCGGTTGGAAGTTCAGCAGACGGGAGGTTGGACGACCGATGGTCGTATTTTTGGTAGATGGGATGTCGGACGACTAGGCGGACAGTCCAAGTCCTAGCGGACTGCGGGTCGAATGGGTGGTTTATACTTTATAATTTATATGGAGATTAATAGCGCAAATTTTGAGATTTTGGTGAAGGTCTATACTAAGGGGATTGGGAAATTTTTCATATAATTCCAGTTTTTAATATGATCTCCATTTATTTTGTTTATGGATATGACTATGTTTAATTATGGTTAGAAAATTTTTTCCTAAATTTGGAGTGAACTATTTTAACTAAAAAAATTAGGTGTGAAAAAAATCAAAACTTTCACACCAATCAAAGTGTCAAAAATATTGCACCAAATGCCAACCGAACTACCGAAGAGTCAAACCAAAACATATAGGATGTGAAAAAGAATGAAATTTCAAACCAACCCAAGGGTCTAACCGGTCTAATAAAAAAACAAGGATGTAGAAGTAGAAATAAAAATATCACCTAAACCAGAAGACACCTATGACCTATCCAAAAAATTAGGGTGCACAAAAATTTAATAACGTTCAAACCAAACCAAGTGGCAATCCTCAAAACCTTAGGATGTGAAAAAGAATGAAAAAATTTGGAATCCATTGATGCACTCTTCCCCAAATGAAATTGAGTGTGAAAAGTAATCAAAACTTCTACACCAACCCAAGTGTCAAATCTAAATATATAGGATGTGAATAAAAATGAAAAATTTCTAACCAACCCAAGTGTCTAACACTCGAATCCTAGATTTGCTTAAAGAAAGGAGGTACAAGAAGAAAAATAAATCAAACCTACACCAAAGAGACGTAGCCCAAAATATGGGGTGTCAATAAATATGGAAATTAGAAAATTTATATTAACCAAAGTGTTTTATTCCAAAATATAGGGTGTGAAAGAAATCAAAACTTTATCCCTAACCCAAGTGTAATAGTATATAGCCCCCTCAACAAAAATGATGCTTAAAAAAAAAAAAATACTGAACCAAAGAGTGCTATACCAAAAAATAGAATGTGAAAAATAATTGAATACATCAGCACCAACCCAAGTGTCAAACCAAAATGTACCTAATGTGAAAAAGAATGAAAAATTCCAAACCAAAAGGTGGGGTCTAACTTGGGGTCTTAGGGGGGAAAAAAAGTGGAAAGAGAAATAAAAATTTCACCTAAAGTCCTCAAGACGTAAACCAAAAACACCTATCCCAAAACATAGAATGTGGAAAGAGAGGAAAAATGGTCATTAACCAATTTCTACAATTCCCAAAAAAATTGGGTGTGAGAAATTATGAAGAACTTTCGGAAGATTCCAAAGGTCAAACCCTAACAACATAGGATATAAAAAAACCAAATAAATTCACCTAAACGTAGATGTACTACCCAAAAAAATTGAGAGTGAAATTTTTTTAATAAATGCAAATGTCAAAGTAAAAATATACAAGATGTGAAAAGGAATTTAAATTTTCAAACCAACCAAATGTCTAACTTTGGGTCTTATTACCAAAATATGGCTTTGAAAAAGAAGAAACAAAATCCCTAAATCTAAGACGCGTACCCAAAAAATTAGGGCATAAAACAAATACACACACACACACACATATATATAAAAAAGCAAGTTGTTTCCCCCAAATAAAATGGATGTCGAAATGAAATGAAATTCCCATATGGATTTGCACACCAAAGAAAATTGTAAATTTTTTCATTACATAAAAAAGCATGGTAGTGCTACAATAAACAATAAAAACAACCTTTTCCCGTTGCATGCTATTTGTACATGTAATATACGCATATGAATCCCTAAGTTTGCGTCTCTTCAACTCCTATTTAAGGACAGTAATCATCATCTCCTTTCACCTCTGTCCCGCTACTCTTACATCCTTTTGTCCATTTGTTGTCTTCTTTGTTGGATTCGTCTTCCATGTTGTCTGATGAAGATTGATGAGCATTGAAGGTTCCATCCTCCCTCTTGTACTTCTTTCAAAGTGTGTGACCTCTTTCTTTGGCCCTTCTTTTTTTCAATTTTTACATTCAATATGGCTTTCCTCTTCTCTTCCTTAAGACATGGAACTGCTTTCATTTTTGTCTGTGAAACAGGCCGCCATATATCAAGGGGAGTTCTACCCACATTCAGTTTTTTTGTTGGAGAAATTGCAAAAGGTTGCATAACGCTTTTCTTATTGCCTTCGGTGCCTTCTTTGACCTCCACTTTCCCTGATATGGGCCCTCCTTGAATGGTTATCTTGACTGCATTTTCAGATTGCGGCATACAAGATGACAATTTTCTGTTGTGTTATGGTGGTGCGTTGCGAGAAGCATTCCGAAGCGCCATTGCAGCCAAGGTCTCATCCTTATCATCATTGATGGATGATACTATGTTGTGACTTTGATTGATGGAAGGCACCTTCTCTTTTGGAATCTGGGCAAGCCGTTTTTCAAAACTTAAGTTCCTCGAACCATCCCAAATTCTGCTACTGCTTCCAAATAGGGCACGTGGAGGAGCACTACATGGTCGTTCCAATGGTTCTTCACTAAGTTGTTGCTTGCCTTTGCCTTGGTCGGCAAAAATTGGGCTTCCACGTTCCATTAGAAATCCATCACCATTTTGATGCAATTCATTCGATTTGTCCTTTCTTGTAGTGGGTTTCGCAGTTTTTTTTCTTGCCCACGCCGAGAGAAGTTCATCTTCTGTACTGCTGACTTCTTGTTGGACATTCATGTCACCTCTTCCACCCTCATTTTGTTTGTCGTTATCTTCCTCTTGCACCCTTCTGTAGACGGAGACTTGGGAATCCGAATGACTTCATCAATTCCATCGAATCCATCATTGGACATCATTGTTCTATTAGCCTCCACTAGCTCCACGTAAACATCCTCAGTTTCTGATAGAACCTTCTCGCTATTCAGAAATCCAGATCCATCCACAAATCTGGCTATTGAAGGTGCACGCTCATCATATCCATCATTTTCATCTTCCGATCCAAACTCAAATGCATTTCTATCATTGCCTCCTCGTTCTTCATTGGTCCTGTTAGAACTACGGTACGATTCATCATGTGAATCTTCTGTGTTGGAGTTCAAGACCTCGTCTAGCGGGTGAGGCCTATCATCCTTCGGCTCCGAATCAGACCCCGGCTCTGATTCCTCGAAGTCCGCATTGTCACGGTACCACTTCTTCTCATCCTTCTCTTTTGATGCGGCCACGACATTGGAATTGCTGTACACATACACCAAGTCCGCTGCCCTCTCCGTCGTCAACTTGTTTCGAGATTTGTTGTGAACATAGGAGTAGCTACTCCAAGTTCGTTCACACGAAGATGATGACACCGGTTGGGCCAATATCCACTTTGCAATTGGAGCAATGAGTTTTCCACAGGCCCCCTCAAAGTCCCACCAAGCGTGTACCGACAGCATTTATTCACCCAGCTCCAATATGTTGTGGAACGAAGGGTCCCTATTTCGAAAGGCTACAAATTCTTTGACCACCGCTACGTACTCTTTGAGGTCACATATTTTCATTATAACACGCTTACATTGATTAGTTGCATTTTGATCGCGGCTAGTTCTTTATTGTGAAGAAGGTACGGGTTCAAGAGAGCTCCTGCATAATGTAGATCAGTCTCTTCTTTCTTGCGTCGGTTTTCGAAGCTCTGTTTATAAACAAAGGACATGTTCTTCTAAGTTCCTCATAATGTGCAACACCTTCCCCATGCACGGTGTTTTTGCATCCAAATCACGTAGACCCCATACAACTGGGGCGGTCAATTCCCGCACATTCGTCCAACGGTTCCAAGAATGCTTGGCCACAACAATACTGTATATTTGCCGAGCCGTCGTGCATGCTTTGTCTTTTCCGTTGTCATCGAGTGTGTTCACGTATGTAATCCACTGTGGGTCCACCACACTCTGTCTCATTGCGCTCTTCACCTCCAACAAGCGATCAATCATGAAAAAATAAGAAGCAAATATGGTTTTCAACGGCTTCAATAAACTATGCTTTGTCTCGTACTTCCGAAATATAGCAAGAGGCATATGCCTTTTCCTAAAGAAATTTACCACAAGCTCGGCATCCTTCACTGAATCTGATATCCATTTCTGCCCCCCCCAATCTTTGAGCAACAAATTCAAGGTGTGCACCATGCATCCTTGGAAGAAGATGTGTGGATATTTACTCAACACCAAATTCCATGCTGCCGAATTTGCATTCGTATTATCTGCAGTCACTTGCACCACGTTTTTGGGACCCACTTGCTCTATAAATTTTTCCAAGATAGCCACCAGATACAGCGACGTCTTTTTTTCTCCACTTGTATCTATGGATCCAAGGAAATGCTCACCGGCTGAAGATACAAGCATGGCATTTATCAATGGGCGATTCTTCACTAAACTCCATCCATCAATGGACAATGTTGCTCCAAACTTCCTCACGCTGTCTTCAGTTCTTCGATGCAACTTCCCCGCAAGATCAACCTTTGCTTCTTGAAGCAATTTATGTCGTAGATCATGGTATGAGGGCGGAGTGTACGGCCTTGCACACTCAGCCGTCATACTCACTGCTTTTTTGAAGGCTAGATTTCAAGCTACTGAAAATGGTATGTTTATTGCATAAAAAAAATGGGCCCATGTTGCATGCAACTTGCATTTATTGGCTTCCTGAAAGCCATCTAGTAGACTGCTTTGTGTCCTAGGAGGTCTACTGCTTGATGCCCTTGGAGTCTCCCTAAAACCGGATGTTTCCGTCAGTGGTGTACCTTCAGAATCTACAAAAACTTTTTCCGGTCCTGTGCATGATCTTCTTGCGTAGAATGTGGTGTGCCCGAACGGGCCCTTGAGAGATCACTTCCGGATATAGGCATGTCGTTGCCATCAACTCCATGCGCAATTGGTTTTCGTGGGAAAAGCCCCTTGCAACGAACAAATAAACTTTTTATTTCAGATGTCAAACAAGAGCATAAGCTTATTCCCGTATCACGAGAACCGGAGGGACCTTCATATCCCAAGTGACTCAACATACGGCTCACTTTCTTGCTGAACACACACTTGCAAGCCTTGCATTGTACTTTACCCGTTTCTTGGACACCGTACCAACTAGAAAAATCCTTACTCATCCTAACCGGTTCTAATCCTTGATCTTGGAAAGATCAAAAACCATGTGCACCGTATAAAAGAATGTCAACAATGAAAAAATCAATGCCTCCACAAAGCCTTGCAAAACAAGGCCCCCCCCTTCCACCGAACTATACACCACCAAGCAAGGGACACAAAAATTCATTTGCAGCGCTTAGCCCTTGGAGATCTTAACATTCAGTTAATTGGGAGTGCTTGAAAATGAGTCCTTCCTCACACTTTATACTCTTCAGCTGGAACTGACCGTTGGGAAGGAAAACGGACTTCCTGTTGTAGTCTCGACGGTCGGACGGACTCGGCGGACAGACCTAGCGGACGCTGCGGTCGGCAAGTCCCGTCGGATGGGCAGGTGCTGGCGGACGACAACTGCGGTCGAACAAGGTCGATGGTGGCGGACGGGGAAGACGTTTTCGGACGACAGACGCGGTCGGACGCTTTGTACGCCAACTCCGGTGGCGGACAAGGGCGACGCTGGCAAACGAGTAAGACAATTTCGAACGGCAAAAGCGGACGGACGCTTTGGACGCCAACTCCAGTGGCGGATGGGGCTGACGGTGGCGGATGGGGCTAATGGTGGCGGACAAGAAAGAGGTATTTGGACGCTTCGGATGCCAACTCCGTTGGCGGACGGGGCCGGAGGTGGCAGACGGGGCCTACGCCGGCGGATGGCAGATGCGGTTGGATTCGTCCGGTGCCAATCTGTTGTCGGTTATTCGGTTTAGGGTTGCAAAAATTTGAAAAATTGCATTCAGAAATGAATCCTGCAAATTATTTGTTTAAAAAAAATGCTTTGACTACCCGGAAAACAAGAATGTCCATAACTTTCTCATAACAAATCCAAATGAAATGAACCAAAGCTTTTTAGACAAAAATATAATCTACGAGAAAAAAATACTAAAAAAGTAAAAACAAAAAATATAGAAATTTTTTGGGCTGCCCGCCGTCCCCTGTTTTGAGCTTATTTGGTCCTAAGTATTGTTCCCGAGCATCGATTGTGAAAAAAATTATATTCTCATGAAGCTAATCAGTTTATCTACCACCCAAAAAAGTTTCAAAAAATCACAACAAAATTTCAACCCGTAGGTACCTGTCCAAAAACGCATTTGTCTCCCAAAGGGACAAGAGGCTTTTAGGGGTTAAAGTAAACTCCCAAAAATTTAAGGAAGTCCTTGGACATTTAGGGAATATAGAAAATGCGTGACGAATTGAATGCGGCCATTGATTTTCAGAGTCACACGTACCATATTTGAAAACTTCTACATTTTTGGTCCCCACACCCACATGCACTTATTTTATGGCTAATGAATTATTCATTATCTAAAATATAGGGCAAGGCCTTCTTCATTCACATAATGACATAAATTTTTATAAATGGATAATGCACTACATTTTGGCCATGGATTTAAATGTACTGCTTGCTGTACTTTAAACTTTTATATAGTCTTTCTTTGCTTAAACACACATTGGAATTTCTATAGTCATATACAATTCAAAGTTCCAATTAATCACTATATGAGGTTCATTTTTCAACACAATTGAGAAGGTCATGTTCAAATGAAAAGGAAGTCTCACCATTTCCCAATGGAGCAAAATCCTCATAGGTTTAAATGATATACTTGTTATATAGCCAAGATAATTGGCACAAATCACAATCGCTATAATATGGAATCCAAAATAATAGATATTGAAAAGACATCAACAAGTATTGTACGTAAATAGAGAGAGAAAGAGAGAGAGATATAGATATAGATATAGATATATAAAAAAAAGCATAGATACATACATATTAGAAGCCAATCAAAAGTCAAAATATATCGTACGAATAGTCATTTACTAGTACTCACTCCTCCTAGCATCCAAACAATTATCCATAGAGTGCCATAATTATAAATTTGTAATAGACCTATATGTCCATGTCTATTTCAATCTATCACACTGGTACCCTATTCCAAAATACAAGACAGCCCTTCGTTGGTGCATTGCCCTCCTTTAGCGGCGCTTCGCAGACTTTCTCGGCGAGCCACGGCTCCGGGACTTTCGACACCCGGGTGTCGTATAGATTTGGTTTGCCGATCAATAACGGCAAATTCCTGTGCTGCTTCCAGAGAGTAGTCATCGTCATCTTCCGCCTTCCGTTTCTTGTTTTGTGTAGGAGTTAAGTCCACTGACTTCAACTTCAAAGATCTTAAAGCAGACTCCACCTTTAATAGCAACTCGTTCACCACTTCGTCATCACTTTTGATTTGCAACACAGTACCTTGGGTCTCTCCTTCCAATAGGAACGTTCTCCACTGAGCTATGATGTTGCCGATCCTCTTGTCAAACATCTCGGCCACCTCTACTAAATGGTCTTTAGTGTTTGATTTCACATCTACGTCCACGAGAGAACAAACTTCTGCAGCTTCTTCCAACTTCGACAAGAAGAGGGCTCTACCTATCAAAATTTGGTTATATGCCGATATTGATTGCTGAATTCTTTTGAAGCCTCCACCTCTACCCATTGGTCATCTTTTCCTTTCTGCACCTGCTTCTCTGGAAAGCGGAAGAATTTGTCACGTTGCACGCTCCAATGCCCTCCTATGTTGCGACAGAATAATTCACAAGCCTCAAGATCTTCAATTGAACAGGCCCGTAACTCAACCTCTCTGTTTTGGGTCATCCACATGAAAAAATCCACCGGTATAGTTGACTCATTGTATAAAGCATGTCTCTGTTCTGTTGG
Organism: Neckera pumila; assembly: GCA_963969595.1. NCBI lineage: Eukaryota > Viridiplantae > Streptophyta > Bryopsida > Hypnales > Neckeraceae > Neckera > Neckera pumila. The sequence goes on from OZ018418.1 coordinate 9,637,526, forward strand.
ATCCCAATTCAATGTTTTCCCCCAATGGTGGTAATTCTAAAATTTGTAGAGCGCTTGGTCTAGTGGAAGGGTCCATCTATTGTATTCATGGCTAGGAGGCATAACCTCCAGGAGATCATACAATTCATAGAACCTAGGGCTCAAAGGAGAACGGTATTGTGCACAGACCGAGCTAAAATGTGATGCTGTAAGGATGCAGGTGACGTGGAAAGTGTGGTGACAGTGGCCCATGCTTATGGCTCCTTTAGGGCCAAAACTTTCCAGACAAATGGCACAAACACCCTTCAACATTTCATGACCTCCATCAAAACCGTGCACCGATGTCTTCTCCTTCTTGTTGATGTGTGATGAGAGCGTTTGGTAAGGGACCCATCCCTCCTCTAGTTCCAAGGCCCAATTGATGTCTTTCTCCCCTCCCTTTTCTGTGCGGTTCAGTCGCTTGAACATAGCCTCCATGTTTCCCCATGATGTAATTTTTGTAGACCGCCATGGATATTGCTCCAACTCATTCTTCAACCTCTTTAAGAAGCCCTCTATGATCTTGCATTCGTGTTCCAAATTCTTTGCAAGTCTAAAAAGCCCATTCATTGCTCGGGATACTCATAAGGGTTTGTCTTGGAGTTGTTGTATCCATCCCAGCCATCGAGACTCGGATCCGCTCTGAGGCCTACACTCATCGATGACCTCCTCCACTCGTTCCATTTGTTCCAACTTGGACTGAAAAACGTCATTTCTATGATTTGCTTCCACCAATTCTTTTTCCAACTGCTCCCACCCTTTACCATTATGCATCGTAACTGTGTCGGGTGCATCAACTCCTTTGCCCTTGTCTAAAGGAAGAGACAATCGATTGGTCTCTTGAGTTGGCTGGAAAAATTGTCTTTCCTTGTTTAGGGTCTTCACTTTTCTGTTTCTGATCCTTCAAAAACTGCACCTGCTATTCCAAGATGTCGCACTCTCTTCGCACATCCTAATAATTTTCCTCAAATTCAATTGCGGACTTGAAAACTGGCATTATTTGGTCGATGAAATGCAAAAAATCCTGGGCACCTTTCACGAGTTCAGGAGCAACAGTTGCTATGTCATTGGCGAGGTCCGTAATCACTGGACCAAGTTCAACGAGCCAGTTCGCACCACATGACAATGCCAGAGCAATTTCCGGCATTTCTCCCAGGTTACATGCTGGTAGAGGTGGCGTATAGCTAGAGCCCGCCTCGGTGGGGCCGGACTACTGTCTACAATCTACCCGCCGTCTTTCAAATATTCTCCACTTGGAAGAGAGCTGAAGGAAGTCGTCCAGTCCCTGCGCATATTTCATAACCTTATTTGCCTCCGTTACCGGCACGTTTATGGATGACAAGTGAAACGCCACATGCGGAAACTTCTTCCGCACTTCATCTTCTCCCATGGTAGGCTTCGTGTCTAGGTCGTTGGGCTGCTCCACGTTGGTTCCTAACGATTGCTCTTGAATGATCGGACTTTGTGTTGGGCTTTGCGGCGTTACGGGTGTATCCACTTCACCGGGATAAACACCTACAAATTTCAAGGGATCTAGAACACCACAGTCTAGAATCTTTGTAATTGTAACATCGATCTTTGCTAATTTTTCTTCAGTGACTTCTTTTCCTGACGAAGAAGGGCCACCACATGCTTTTACAAGGTCCCATTTGTTAGGAGCAATGCTTGGCTCACCCATGCTGGTAACTTCATTTGGTGGAGATATAGAAAATGTCGTGGGAGGCATGACCTCCTTTCCGTGCACAATTGCAGAGGAAGCATTGTTCAGTTTTGTTGCTTCAATGGGTTCAGCTTCTTTCACCCACAAATCCGGAGTATCCTTCTGGCCAGCAGGAAGCAAAAGTGGATTCTTTTTTGTCGTTGGAAATGTGCTCCAATCCACCTTCCGTGCCAATTGGAGTTTTGCATACACCATGGAGGCCAGGTTGTAGTTTATGTACCCCTTACTCATTGACTTGTCCGAAAATAGGGCCTTCTACACCTCATCCGATCGATGGACAAAGTGCGGACTTGTGCAAGTCTTTGGCTTAACACAAAAATCCTTTGTTTGACGTTCGTGTGCACTCTGAGGCCACAACTTGTTGATGTGGTACATTTTTACATATTTCTTGCACAATCGGAAGTTCCAATATGTTGCTTCCTCTTCCTCCCAACCACTCTCTGCCAGGATGTTAGGATCATCTAAAATCTCATAGTGAAGCCCATGTGCGATCCCCTTCACTTTACCCTTTTTCTTTTGGTCACCTCCTGAAGTCATTCCATCAGTACCCGCAACACCCTCAGCGGCCATGACCGAGAACTTGAATTTTTAAGTACTTGCAATGAACATTCTCTGCACGTGTAGTCTTGACACCGGTGTTTGTGCAATAAATTGTCAAAGTTTCGTTGTAATAAGAATTGGACCCCTTCTCTTCACCAAGTAGGCGCAGTCAGCACCACGCTAAATACATGGCAACAATAGAACATCTGACTTGGCTCACAACAAAGTGGCGGAGAGAAGAAGTGAAGAAAATGAAAGCGACCGTCCGCCCTTATACCTGTCCACCCAGACCTAGAAGCGGTCCGGCGCCGGACCAGCGAACGGCCAATGTGAACGCGCCTCGGAGGTGCTGTCCGCCTGCCGGACCTCCACCGTCTGCCTCCGCAACGTCCGACCACCTTCCCTTCCGCTTCGGGGACGGCCGACCGGCTGCGCGTCCGCTTCGGCACCCTCCACACCATGGCGTCCGCTTCGGCTCCGTCCGACGGCTGCAACGTCCACCATGTGCGTCCGGATCAGACCGCCTAGTCCGTCTGCCCATTTCCGTCCACCTTCTCCGTCCGCCCTCTCAACCGATGTTTTCGTCCGACATGTTCCGTCCACCGTGGAAGCAATGTTGAAATTATTCTTTGAACATTGGATTCTAGAAAAGATTTCTTTTAAATCCACAGATGCCATTCAATGCAAGAAGCATCCAATGTGACAATTCATGTGGGAATGTTTAACAATTTCCTGTCCTCTCATTTTAACCCCTAAAGGACCGAGGCCCTTTTCGTGCCCCAAAACACTCAAAACTGCCATTTCTATAGTAAAAAGTTAAAAAATTTGAAAAATGTTTTTTTTTCTCATCTAACTGTAGGATTTTAAACCTAAATAGTATAAGAATGTGTGGAAAAAAATTCAGAATTTTTGACCGCACAAATTGCAAGATATCTGCATTTAAAGTGAAAAAAACAAGTTTTTCAGCACATTGCGGGACTAGCTTTTTTGACTTTGAACATTTTTAACTTAAAACTTTTGCACTACAGAGTTCTGAGCTTTAAATTTTTGTAGTGGGGAATTGCGTTGAGAGTCTAGGAAAAAAAAAAAAGCTCAAAAACACTTAATTATCGTTCTTTAAAAAAATGTTAAATAGAATTAGATACAAGATAGAAGGAAAATCTAAACTATTCATATATTTTGAATGGAATTAAATTGCACTAATCCCAATGGTGAAATTGTTCTAAAAAATAATATAAAGCATGGAAAAAAAATAAATAAATAAATTTGAAAAATTGCATTCAGAAATGCATCCTACTGATCCTAGAAGTTATTTTATTGAAGAAGATGCTGTAATTGCCCAAAAATCAAGAATGTCCATAACTTTCTCATAACAAATCCAAGTGAAATGAATCAAAGCTTTCCAAATAGGCAAAAATATAATCTATGAGAAGAAAATATAAAAAAAAAAATTCAGATTTTTGTCCATTATTTTTTTCTGCCCAAGCTGCCCGCCGTCCCCTATTTTGAGCTTATTTGGTCATAACTTTTGTTCACGGGCACCAATTGTGGAAAAAGTTATATTCCCACGAAGCTAATCAGATTTTCTACATTTTTAAAAGTTTCAAAAAATCCACAGAAAATTTCAGCCCATAGGCCCCATAGGTACCTGCCCAAAAACGCATTTGTCTCCCAAAGGGATAATGGGCCTTTAGGGGTTAAAACGCCTAGTATACCAAAAACCCAAATTGTAAACCCTAGACCCTAGACCCTAAAACTCCCATAAGATAAAAAAATGAGGGCAAGTTTTTGGAGATTCCCGTATTAAATTTTAATAAATGATTTCTACACTAAGTACTCATGGATTTTACAATTGGAATTCATATTGAACTTGTAAATTTTTTATATTAGACTCTGTAATTCACACTTTTTAACATTGACTAAATTCTAGTGTGGATGAATTGTTGTTTCTAATGGTGAATGACAAAGGACCATTGTTTACGATTCACCTTGTAAATTTTAAGTAATAATTTTTAGCCAAAATAGTCTTTGATTGTACAAATGGTCCCTTGTATAAGACTTCTTCTAAATTTTTTTTTATCTTCCTACTCTATGTTTTTAGAGGGGACTTAAATGGAGTGCATATGAATTGTGGTTTGTAATGGCCAATGAGAAGGGACCATTGTTTAGGATTTTCGTTGTAAATTTTAAATAATGCCTAACAATTGGAGCTTGCTTTGCTACGCATTAAATATATTACTTTCATCAATTTTTCATGTGATAGAATGTAGATAAACAAAGTATGTATAATCTTTAAATGAAAATATTGACATCTTCATACAGTACTCTTTGGAAAAAAATGATAGTGCAATATAAAGTAATTGAAGAAAAGATTTATATTGTAATTTTTTCAAAATAACCTTTGCAAAGATGAATACACTACAATAAGAATGAATTAATATCGTGAAGTACGTAAGTACAATCTTCACATTTGATTATGTAGAGCAATGCTGGCGATTGGTGCTTCCTTATTCTTTAATTATCGTTATTTAAAAAGACATGAAATTTATCTATAGTTTTGTGGTCTGAAAAGTTTTATCCTTTATTTTTATTTATCCCAAAGCCCCCAACATGAAATACAACCTGTCTGTTGTGCTCTCCGTCTTGCTGTCCGCCCTGAAATCTGCCGTTGTTGCCGGAGCGTCCAACCAATCAGGACCCCGTCCGCCTCGCCGACCCCGCCGTTTGCCTCGCTGTTGCCTCCGTCCGCCCTGTCGTGGTGTCCGCCATATGCGTCCACCATGTGCATCCGGATTCGACCATCTAGTCCGTCCGCCCATTTTCGTCCGCCCTTGCGCCCGATGTTTCCGCCCGATATGCTCCGTCCGCTGTGGAAGCATTGTTGAAATTTATCTTTGAATACTGGATTCCATAAAAGATTTTGTTTATGCCCAGAGATGCCGTTCGATGTAAGAAGCATCCAATGTGACATTCATGTGGGAATGTTTAACTATTTTTTGTCCTCTCATTTTAAAAGGCTTTGTATACTGTAAACCAAAATTTTAAACCCTAACTCCTAGACCCTAGATCCTAAAACTCCCATAAAATTAAAGAATGAGGGCCAATATTTGGAGATTCCTGTATTAAATTTTAACAAATGATGTCTACACTAAATACTCCGAGATTTTACAATTGGAATTCATGTAGAACTTGTAAATTTCAAATAATGATGTTTGGTCAAAATAGTTGTGGGTTCTACAAATGGTCCATTATATAAAACTTCTTCTCATTTTTTAGAATGTTTGAACTCTACATTTTTAGAGGGGCTAAATTTAAGCGCATGAATTGTGGTTTTTAATAATTTCATACAAGGCATTTTTGTTGAGGATTCCCCTTGTAAATTTCAAATAATGATGGGTTCTACAAATGGTCCCTTGTATAAAACTTCTTCCAATTTTTTGGAATGTTTGTACTTTACATTTTTAGAGGGACTTAATTTAAATGCGGATGAATTGTGGTTTCTAATAGTTTCATACAAGGCATTTTTGTTTAGGATTCCCCTTGTAAATTTCAAATAATGATGTTTGGATAAAATAGTTGTGGGTTCTACAAATGGTCCCTTGTATAAACTTCTTCTAATTTTTTGGAATGTTTGTATTTTACATTTTTAGAGGGATTTAATTTAAGTGCGGATGAATTGTGGTTTCTAAATTCTAATAGTTTCATACAAGGCATTCCGTCCACCATGATGTCTGCTGAGTCGACTTGGTGACCGTCCACTGCCTCCAGCATACATTCGTTTTCCACATGCCGAATGATGGCGACCGAGAGGGTCACCGACTTATCGATCTAAGACGGCGTCACTTACAATGAGATATTGAATGATCAATAAATATTGTTTCTGTAGTGTCAAGACTAAAGTCATGCTCTAAAAGCGACCATTTCACCCCTAAATGCTCAGGGCACCGAACCCAAATCTGGTATTTGCAGAACTTTGAAGTTAAATAAAACCTAACAAAGTTGCTATTTTTAGTAGCTTATATTTTTAGAAATTTCTTCTTGATTCTTGAAGTCTAATTTAAGTACCAAAAATCCGATTTTGAAAATAAATAATAGTGATTTTTCTATTCAAGTTTTTATACAAGGGTACCCATTGCAATCTTGACTTCCCGTAGTGTTGAGAGTTCTTGGGAATGAGCCTCAAATACACTAGATCTTGGAGAAAAATCACATTCAAAATTCATTTAAAAAATTGTAGAGTAGGTTTTTAGAAGCCATAAATTGATAAGGGTTATACAAGTTCGGCCCTTTAACCTCAAATTTTTTTGGTCACCAACTTTTCAGATTTGACTTGTGTAAAGAAGGTTGAAAGATTTTTGCAATTTTAGCACCCTCATAGTCAAACATTATAATCTTTCACTCAATAAGTGATATTGTTATGTTTTCTTTTTCTATGATATCTCTAACATGTCCAATTCCAATTTGTATGGTTACAATTAAAAAAAAAATGATACAATTTATCAAAATGTTAGTATTTTGTTCAATTTAGAGCAAATTCCAAGAAACACAAAATAGGTCTTGGGCAATTTGGGGTAAGGGCTGGGCTGCCTCTTTTGTAGGTTCGACCGAATGCAGCCCCGTCCGCCTCGCAAACGCCCCCATCCGTGACGTCCGACGTCTGCGTCCGCATTTGCAATGTCTCCGTCCGCCATGGTGACGCCTCCGTCCGCTACGACACCGACCCCACAGTTCGCGTTTTGCGTCCGCCTTCCAGCACCGTTCGCCTCTCCCCTCCATCCGCTTTCTCTGTCTGTCGGTCTGTTTGCCCGTCGTCGGTGGCCGTGCGATCTATCGGACGGTGGTTTCTTTCCCCTGGATCTTGGCATCCGCCTCGGCTTGTCCGCCATCATACTGAATAAATAGCGTGGCGGACGGCTCATTTCTTCACAACCGTTTCCCTCCCGGAGTGGACGATCCAGTGCCCGATTTTAGTTTGTGGCTTTGCGCGTCCCTTCCGGTCAAGTGCGCGAATGGTTGGGCTTGAAGGTGGGACTGCTTCACGCAGTTTATTTCAAGTGAGTACGTAAGGGTTTTTTATTGTAACTGTGTAACATTTCGTCTGCACATTGGAGAAACTTATGTAAACTTGGTGATCAAGAAAGAGGATTTAAATCAGATCACCATGCCTCGCGATAAACCCTCAAAAAATAGTAAGAAGGGCAAGTCCCAAGACATAAATTGGGACAATTGGGCCAACCCAAATTGTGTAGCGGAAAGTGGATGGGAGTCGTCATCCCAAAAAATTTGGTCTTGCACTACGTGCACAAAGTATGTGAAAATGATGCACCTCGCCAAAATTTGGCCAAAAGAATGCGCCATTGTACAAGTTCCTCGTTAGGAAGGTGCACAGTCATCGTGCCTGAGCAAACACTTCATCCACCAATACGATGAAGTAACGCGGAATGCTAATATACGTGATTCCAAACCGAATATCATGAACTATTCCAACATGGCCATGGTTTGGGTTGAGATTGTACTCCACAAAGATGTAGATTGGCGCACCAATTATGGAAAATCGGTGACCAATTTGAATTGCAGTGAAGCAACTATTTATACAAGCTGGACTCAACTAAGCGATTGCATGCCAGAGTGGTCCAATCGAGGGCAGTTTGGATTTCCTGCAACAGTGATGCCGGATGCCGAGGATGAATACTCAGACGATGACGACGATGATGATGAGGGTGCAACGCCTGTGACACTTGTAGAGAGGCACGAGCGTAAGGAAAGCCGAGAAGACATTGAGTATGAGCAGCAATTGCAAGAAGCAACGCATAGGAGTCTAGAAGACCGTGGGAGACAACAAGGGGAATATGGGTCATACTGTCGCAGTGATTCTAGCCAAGGGGGCTCGCAATACTATTATGGATCCACTGCAGGTGGTTCTAGCTGAAGGGGCTCACAATACTATTCTGGATCCAGTGCAGGTGGTTTATATGCACATCATGAACATCAGGGATCATATGAACGTGAACGGGGTGCACGTGATCCCCAAGCTGGGGGCCGTGGTTCATACTACGATAACAACCCTCAAATTGGCTCTCGTAGCGGAGGAGGGAGTCATGGAACCACGCACTATACTCCTTCTAGTGAGGGCGGATCCCAGTACGATTCGGGGTGTATTCCAGGTGGTTCGTATGGGCATTATGGAAGATATGATATCGTTGGTTCAACTGGAGGACCGTCCAAACGAAATCTTTCAGTTCCCCCTCCAACTTTTGAAGGTCCTTACTACGGAAATTATGGACAAGGAGGTGCATCAACCAGACATGGAGACACCTACGGTGGAGGACCATATCTCAGAGTTTATGGGTCGGGGTCTACCGCCCCAACTCAGGGAGATGACATCGATTCAGATTCCGAGTGAAGTATGTTAGACTATTGTAGGCACTGTCACACGATACGGTCCAGTGATTGTAATTAGCTACCACAAAATTATAGAATGTGGCAAGCGTAGTAATGTGATGATGGTAAGTATTACGTAGTTATTTTTGAGTTTTGAAGAAAACACAATACATCACAATGTGTACGTAGAGTAGTAGATTAGTAGGTTAGTGTATTTAGCACTATTATCGCAAACCATTGATGTATAATTTGTGGAGTTTTTGATAATGAATATTGCATTGGACCACTTTCTATTCTTTTGCCATGTGAATGTCAATGTACAATAGTGCATGGATGATGAATATATAATTTTGTACATTTGAATTGAATAAATGATATGTGATTGCTACATATGTAGGCAATCAAAGTAGAAGAATTCATCATCAATGTTTGTCCATAAATGTAATGAAGTTACCATAAAAAACATATAACTAATTTGGGGCCTGTGATAGCGAATATGAATTAAAAAATTGCAAATTTTATCAAATGTGAGAAACAATGAATTTCAATGTTTTTTGGAAGGTTAAACCTCGGGGCAATATAGCTGTCAGTTCTCCCTAAAATCCTAACCATAGGATCTTCTACTTCACTTATTTGAGAAGATGTGGAATAAATTTCATGAAGTTTTACCGTACCAAATAGAAGACATTAGCATTCAAATTTGAAAAGAATTTTTTTTTGGATTCTTGTCTTGCAATTTTAGATAACTGTAATCTTCATTTGTGTTATTTTTTGGGCACTACAATTTCAGAATTTCAAATTTTCTATGCTGATGGATTGAGTTTAGAGTCTAATAAAGAAATCAAGAAAGAAAAAATTGATCTTCATTCTTTGAAAAATTGTTAAGTACACGTATATCCAAAATTGAACAAGAAAACAAAATTGTTGTTTTCTTTGGAATGCAATTGAAATACAATTGAAGTATAATAATCCCAATGGTGAGGATGGTTGTAGAAAGAAAATGTAACCCTATCCAGAAAAAAAAAATTTAAAAATTTAAAAATTGCAGTAAAAATTGAGTTCTAGCTTCGATAAGTAATTTTTTGAAAAACTTACTTAGATTGCTCTTCAATAAAACTAGTACATAACTTTGCTCTGAGAATCACTTTCTCAAAGTGGCAAACGGCGGACCGCGGACCGCGGACGGGAATTTGTCGTCCGCCTTCCGCGCCTGTCGTCCGAGTAGCCCCCTCCGTCCGCCCTCCCCCGTTCGCCCAATTCTCTCCGTCCACAGGTAACCGTCCGACCAGCCCCCCTCCGTCCGCAGGCAGTCGTCCGAGGAATACCCCTCCGTTTGCCAAAGCCATCCGAGGGGTCTCGCTGCGTCCGCTTCCCCGTCTAAGCGGTCGACCTTCCGTCTGCCACTTGCCGCCCGAGCGGTCGACCTGGCGTCCACCACTTGCAGTCAGAGCGCGCGCAATCTCCGTCCGACTTGGCTTGCGGACCGTCGGATCTTGTGGATGGTGGACCGCTCGCCTCATTTGGGCCGTCCGATGCGGCATCGTCCGACCCCCTTGCTGTTTGCCCGACTATAAGAGGGGCGGACGACCTGTCCGCTCCTCACTTTTGTTTTCTCCTTTGCATTTTGCAAGAGTGGAGCGGAAAGCTTGGTGGCTTAAGCATGGCTTAGGTCTCCATTGGTTCCTCTCCAAGGGAAAACAGAAGTCAAGATTTGGAGGCCGTCTTATTGCTTTTTTTTCAAACTTTGGCGTAATTGTCTTTGGAAGCGAAGTTCTTTGGGATTTCCAAAATATTCATTCATACAGAGAAGTCCATCACAATGGTGCGAACAAAGAAGGCAGTGAAGAGGACGCATGAGGAACATGAGCGCCCATCGAGTAGTGCGCCCGATAAAGAGCAGCCTTCTTATGCATTGAAATGTTTTTTGATCAAATGCATGGTCGACTTCTATGAGACGGAAAGCACTATGTCCCTGCATACCAAATATATTTGGTACGGTGAAGAGGGTCCGGAGAAATTTAAGGCAAATATGTGGAAACGATTCATGGATGCAGTCACCGTTCCGGAATGGCAACAAGAGACAGACAAGAGGGGCTTCAACCAATTCTTGACAAATAGGGTCCAAGATTCATTGTGGAATGCAAAGGACACCCTAGTAAAGTATGGGAAGCGTCACCGTGTAGGTGATGAAGCCTTTGAGCAAGTGATTCTCAGAGTTGAATTGTTCGTTAGCCATTCTGCTCCGTTCGCAAAGAGCCAGAATAGACGAGGGTCTCTGCATTGGTAGAAAAGCGCTGATGGAGTTGTTGAATTGGGTAAGGGTAGACAACATCTCATAGCGCTTCCTAACACGGCAAGAGTGATTCCGCAAGACGAAAAAGTCCGGAAGGGCGGGTACGTGACAATTCAGAGGGTCAGGATTGAGGGTTGTCCAGAGATTCTTAATTATTGGGAATTTGCAGCAAAGATATCCAACCAACACATCAGACATCCTGAGCTTGCAAAATTGGAACACCAAAATGAGTCAATGGCAATGAAAATTCCGCATGTTGGAGTTATACGGTTTGCTGCTGTTCATGCAACAGAGTATGAAAGGTACTCGTATTGGTGGAACGGCGGAACACTACGACAGATGTTGAACCTCTATCGCTCTATTGCAGACAACATACATGTTCACTTGATGTATAGCAATCTAACGGATGCAGAGATGATTGACGCTTTCTGCCTAGCTTGGTTTAGAAAGAAACGGATGGAGCTTGCATGGGCATTACTACACATCATGCGAGCAGTGCACGATGCAGGACATCTTCATAATGATATCTCTCTAGACAACATCATGTTTCACTTTCCAAAAGAAGAGTCACGTGTGTACATTGGAGTTTGCGATTGGGGAATGACTACCTTAGCAGCAGAACCGCCTAAATCTTTATATGCGTTCACTTTAGCAAGTAACATGAAGGAGGCTTTGTCTTGGAGGTGGTGGTTGAATCCCAAAATAGCATATCTACACAAGAGAAATGGAGATGCAATTATCATTCCAAGTTTGTCACGTGCATCGGAGGAATATGCGATTTGCAAATTAGCTCGGCGAATCAACGGGGACTGCATGTCCGACGAGTACTGGAAGTTGAACATGGAAACCGACAGTATGAGCAAGTTCAGCCACCACACATTGGCATTAGCGTTTCAAGATTATTTGGAGCGGCCTTGTCGAAAAGGCTCGGAGAACGCAGGCGGTTTAGCCCACATCATCAATCGGTTCTGCAATACTTTTCGTTGGCCTGTACCTAATGAACATTTTTGACGTTCATATGAATAGTTTTCCATAATATATAGCAGGAAGTATGCCTATATCTTTAGTAAATGTAAGAATCCGGATGTATGTGCGCAAACTGTATGTTATGTATACAGCAGCACTGTATGATAATATAAGTGAAATTTCATGTACTTTTCAAATTCTCTACTCCATTCCAAATTTTCAAGTACTAATGCTTACAGTCTTTATTCTTTAGTGACAATGAACATCTATTCATCTTGAATGAGAATGGCAGTATTAGATGTTGATGGATGTTGGTTTGGACATTGGTAAAGATGTAGTCCAAATCGTATGATGTATTTTGTATCAATGGAATAGGAAAATCGAAATTGAATTAATTTCAGGGAGTGTATCTTTAACCTTGAAAGTACAAAAAGGATAGCTTCATGAAAGATCTAAAATTTTCTTGGTAATTCGATGAAAATGAGGTTGACATTTAGTATTGATGGATGTACGTGATACAACTATGAAGAATTCGCATTTCTTTTTCATCATTAATAGAAGGAGGATTTTCTTTTATGAGTTTGGGTACTGAACTATATATTTTGTGAGATTACATGCTAATTCAAATTTTTTATGAGTTTCAGTTCTTCATTGAAAAATTTTGCACCATTTTATTTGAAGTCTACTTGTAGCATTGTCCAATTTTGACAATGATTGATTTTGATTTTTATGTTCAAGAGTTTATGCAAGGGTACCCATGGCAATCTTCAATTTCCGTAGTATTGAGCATTGTTGTAAATGCGCCTCTCCCACAATAGATTTTGGAGAAGAAAACACATTAGAAATTCATTTACAAAATGGTAGAGTATATTTTCCAAAGCTATAGGTTCATTGCAGTTATCCATGTTAGGCACTTTAACCTCATATTCTAGGCTGACCAATTATTTAGATTTGACATGAGAAAAGAACATTAAAAGCTTTCAAATCACTTTAGCAATTCTAACCCCCTGAAGGGCCATTGTCCGTATAGCGGACATTTGGGATATTGGGCAGGTAACGTCGGGCTGATTTTTTGTCTATATTTTTTTAAACTTTTTCCAAAATAGAAAAAATGATAAGCTTCGTGGGATATATATATATAATTTTTTAATCGATGCTTGAAAAGAAAAGTTATGCCCAAATGAGCTCAAAACAAGAGAGAAGGGGCAGCAACAAAGATAAAAAATATAGGATTAATTTATCAATAGAATTTTTACGGGAATTTTTACAATTTCTCCCCAAAAAAATTCCACACGGTTTAGTTTCATTGCTACAACAATCTTACCATTGGAACTAGTGCATTTTAACTCCATATTGAACATATGAATATTTTACATCTTCCTTCTATCTTCAATTTTACAACTTTTTTATTAATGAAAAATAGTTTAAAATTTTTTTTTTTTTTCTTCTAGACTCTGAATTCAATTCTCCTCTATAAAGATTTGAAGCTTAGAACTCTGTATTGCAGAAATATTGCATTAAAAATGTTGGAAGTCCTAAAATCTTGCCGTATAGTGTGAATCAGATTTTATTTTCTTCACTTTAATTGCAAATATCTTGTAGTAATGCAGTATCTATGGCCAAAAATTCTAAAATTTCAGATATACATTGTTATACTAGTGAGGTATAAGATTCTACGGATAGATGTGCCGATGTGGAGATAAACTATTTTTCAGTTCTTCTTGATGTTTCTTATAGAAATGTGAGTTTCAAGTGTCTTTTGAAAAAAAAAAAGCGTGCATCCTTTAGGGGGTCACAACCTCATAATGAAACATTATAGTCTTTCAATTTGTAAGGGATATTCTTGTATATTGTTTTTCTATGTGATTCTTAACCCTTGAAGGCCCAATAGGCCAATACCTTTTTTCTGCCAAAAAACACCCAAAACTGCCATTTTTTAAGCAAAGAGTGACAAAAAGTTGAAAATGTTTTTTTTCCACATCTAACCATAGGATCTTGCAAGTAACTAGTATGAGAATGTGTGGAAAAAATTTCAGAATTTCTGACCATACAACACAGATTGCAAGATATCTACGTTTAAAGTGAAAAAAACAAAATTTTCAGCACATTGAGGGATTGGATTTTTTGATTTTGGAAATTTTTAACTTAAAATTTTTACACTACAAAGTTTTGAGCTTTGAATGTCTATATTCTGTACTAGAGAATTGAGTTGAAAATGTACCCAAAAAAATATATTCAAAAAAACTTAATTTTCATTGTTGAAAAAATTGTTAAGTAGAAGTAGGTCCAACTGTCCGAGATAGAAGGAAAATCTAAAATATTCATATATTTTGGATGGAATTAAAATGCACTAATTCCAATGGTCAAATTATTCTAGCAAGTAAACTTAACCATGCAAAGAACAAAAAACTGAAAAAATTAGGAAAAATGCATTAAAAAATGAATCCTATTAGTAATTCTTTTCAAAATGATGCTTTAACTGCACAAAAAACAAGAATGTCCATAACTTTCTCATAACAAATCCAAAAAAAATGAATCAAAGCCTTTTAGATAGACAAAAATATAATTTACAAGGAAAAAAATACTAAAAGTACTAAAAACAAAAAATTTGCATTTTTTGGCCTACCCGCCGTCCCCTACTTTGAGCTTGTTTGGTCATAACTTTTGTTATCGGGCACCAATTGTGCAAAAAATTATATTCCCATTAAGCTAATCAATTTATGTACCTCCCAAAAAAGTTTCAAAAAATCACCACAAAATTTTAGCCCGTATGGACCTGCCCAGAAATGCATTTGTCCACAAAAGGGACAACAGGCTTTTAGAGGTTAACATGTCTAGTTTGAATTTGTACGCATCCACCAAAACTGTCCGAGAATAGGGCAGACGGAAATCGGACGGCAAAGCGGACGGATTTGGCGGACGGAGCGAATTGTTGCGGTCAGGACAGTCAACGCCGTAATGAGTGGACGCTGCGTCTGACACCCTTTCCCCGATGGATTTGGCGGACGGGACGTTGGAGGCCTGGCGGACGGTGACTGCGTCCGCCAGCCCGTCCGCCATTTTTGGCGGATGGTTTGGCAGTCGGTGCGTGCGTCCGCCATTCCGTTCGTAGGATTCGGCAAACGGACTGGGGGACGCACCCACCGACCGCCGTACCGTCCTCCAAATATGGCGGACAGACTGGAAAACTCACCCACCGACCGCCAGACCGTCCGCCAAAAATGGCGAACAGACTGGCAGACGCTTCCTGCGATCGCGGCGGAGTGGACATTGGACGGGCGTTATTTTAAAAAAAAAAGGAAAACCCCCCAAAAAAAAATATCACGGGACGTCAGCCACCTCGCTGACGTCCGGACGTGGATGCGGATGCCCAGACATCCGGCCAACCCTGAGTGTAACTCCGTTTCTCATTCCTGCTAAGAGATTTTCCCAGGAAAAAGAATTTTTCTGGTTCAACCTCTACCTTCTCATAGTCTGAAGGATTAACTATGTTCTTCACTTGTTTTGGTTCCTGTTCTTCTGCACAAGACTGGATTTGACTCTTGGGAAGGTCAACTTTCCTCTCCTTTAGACTCACAGAGGGAAGGACGCCTTTATCCATCTGTTGTCGGATCCACTCTGACGTCAAAGGAACACTTGCTTCTCCTAGTGATCAGTCTTGGAGTTGAGTCCCTACAGATGTTGGACTGGCTTCCACTTCCGGTTCACCGACTTCCATGGTGGGGTCTGGAAATTCAAAGTCGACTTCAGTCATCTTGTCAAACTCTTGCACTAGGTAGGATGCGGAGGCTGAAGAGTTTTCAGCCGCTGACCATTCTCTGGTATATCCTTCTGACTCGCTGGTCTCTCCTTTGTGTTTCTCTAAACTCCAGGGAATCTTGGTTCTTGGTTTCCCGATCACAAACTCCGTCTTTCTCCAATCTTCTAGTACTCTGGCAGCATACAGCCAGGGTCTTCCTAGTAGCATTGAAAATGGCCTTCCTTTGTCAACCCGTATAACCACAAAGTTTAACGAGTAGGTCACTTTCCCAATCCGGGTTGGTACTTGGGAAAGTCGACCGACTGGAATTACCCTGGACTGGTCTGCCATTCTCAATACTTGAGTGGTGGTTTCAAATGTGGTAAACCCCAAGTCAAAGGCCGTATCCTCCAACATCAGGTTCACACCTGATCCCCCATCTACAATCACTTTAGGAATGGTGCAACCTTTGATTTCAACAATCACTTCTAGTGGCCCATAATCCTCCACTTGGGCGAAGTTGACAGCTACTGCCGGAAGTCTGAATCGTCTCTTACGTCTCTGAGTCCAAGCCTCTCGAATCAGTTTCTGATAGTTGGTATTGTCATTCAGGAGTTGGCCAATTGTCACATTGGCCTTTGATCCTTGATGTCCTATAAAATCTTATAGTCATTCCCTCTCTTCTCTAGTTCTATGAAGATAGGGGTGTCATCAAATTGAACCTGTCGTGGTGAGACCGGAAGTTCTAAAACAGGAACCTCTCTGTTTGATTGCGTAGGTTCAGACTTTCTCATTTCTTCTCTAATTTGATCTCTAATATCTTCAAGAATTCCCCTAGGCTCCACCCCATTCCCAGGGTTTGCTTTGGGTTCTTCTCAAGTGGATTCATCAGAGTGATGAGAATCACTTGAATCCGTTTCCTGATTCCTAGATCTAGGTCTATTCTTTCTACCTTTTCTATGGCTCTTCTTCTGGTTACTTTCTGTTCTGACTTTCTCGGTGGAGCTACGGGTATTCACTCTCAAAACTGGTGTCTCTATTCTCCTTGGTAGCTCTACCCCTGCGGGTCAATTCTCCGGGTTCTCTATTCCGGTCTTGGATCCGTAATTGAGAGCAGTTTGCTCTCTTGGTGGTGTTTCTACCTGTTTATAAATGACACGATTCTGAGGCGGTTTCTGACATTACTGCTCAGTATGGCCATACTCTCCACAGTTTTGGCATGGCAAGATCAAGGGGGTTCCTTGTCCATGAGCCTTATAGGGACAATTGTTGGCATACTGATTCGCGGATCCACAAATGAAACAAAACCCGTACGGTCTAGAGTGAGCTGGAATGATAGGATTCATACCCATTCTTGGTACTACATTTGTCCTCATTAGTTGCTGTGGCGGTCGATTCCTCCCATAGGTTGGCTAGATCTGGTAGACCGGATTGAGCTCGATGTCTTCCTCTTCTTCCGCCATTGAGTAGTACACCTCTCCTTCTGGATTCACATAGTTGATCCTCCTTCCATAGGGACGAGGACACTCACTCGGGTAGTGACCAGCTTCTCCACAACGTTGACACCAGACATTTGCTCAAGTTGTGGAGACTATTCTTCTCGGCATTCAAGTTTCGGCCAGATTTACCTTGATTGCCTCCAACGTATCAGAGACTTTCTTCATGAAATCCTTCTCGCCTTTCACTTTAACAAGCGCCTTGCCCTTCTCCGCTTTAGCATCTTTTTGCATGTTGCAATGCCTAGATCCGGTCTTAGAACCGGATGCCTCATTATCCATGCCTGAGTCATCTGAGGAGCTGGATGAAGTGGAACTGTCTGAATCGGAACTATCAAAATACTTCTTTTGCCTTTTATCTTACTTCAAGTTCCTCTTTCTTTTCCACTCGCTTCTCTTAAGCGCATTCCGGAGAGACTGAGCCAAATCTTCATAATTCTGGGCATCTTCCATGGCCTCTCTAAGCGTGGTTGGTCGTTGCTGTCGGATTTGAAATCCCATGTCTTCCGGAAAGCCTGCAACGTACTACTCCACCTGAACGCTTGGAGCTATTTCCGTGGTCAGCTTCTGAATTAGGGCCTTCACTTGCTGACCATATTTCCGAACTGATTCGTTAGGTTGCATGGTCATAACACTCAAGCGCCCCAAAGCTCGAGCTTCTCCCCCCGATTCCCGAAACGTGCGAACAAAGTGCCTGGTGAGTTCCTCCCAATTATTCCAGGTAACGGTCGGAGCATCTTGGTACCACTTTAGAGCTTCTCCCTTCAGCAGTCCTTGGAATATCCATTGCATTGCGTCGAAGTCTTTCTAATTGGCTACCCCGATAGATTCAAATTCACATAGCCAATCATCAACGTCTTGGCTACTGTCTCCTTTGACCTTGCTATACTTCAGGCGAGTTGCCCCCACCATTGTGTTGCTTTCTAGATTGGACGATGCTGCTTCGACCTCTTCTTCTGACTGGACCGGGTCCTTTTCCATAGCAACCGGATTTTCTTTGTCAGCGACCGGAACTGGTTCTGGCAAATGGAGGAACTTCTACATTAATTTCTAGCAGATCTTCTCCTATTCTCACGTCTGCTTCGTCTACAGGGTGTAACCTTGGTTCTACGTTTACAACCGGAAGAGCGTGAACAAGGACTTCTCCTCTCCTAGGCCGGCTAGGCCTTCTATCTGAAGTCCCTTCCCTTCTACTCATGGGAAAGTTCCCTCACTCTTCCTAGCCTTGCTTGATGGTGTAATGACAAGCAATTTTTAACCGAACTCAGTTATTACACTCCTATAGAAAACTTTTTGACTATGACTACTGAGTATTCCAGACCGGGTTAGTTAAACTAGCATTCAAATCCCCAACAGCGGCGCCCTTTTCTGTGGTGTCGTAGTACAGAAAGCACAATTCCTTCTCTAAGGTCCAAATTGGCCCAAAAATAACTCGTGTATCGTTCCATAGAGACTTGGATTGTAGTTCTTCTAATTGACCGGAATGTTACTTAATCGGTATACAAAACAAAACCCCAAGTACTAGTCTAGACCGGATCCAATTCTAGTAATCCGGAACCGGAAAACGCTTTTCTGATTATACTGCCGGTCTAGGGTAATTACTATATATATTTAAACTCGAGTTTAACCTCTGGACCAAGAGGGATCCGCAACTTTGGGATTAAGGAAGGAAGCTTAACTCCTACCCTCCGAGTTTAATGTGTTAGGAGTTTCCACAGAATAAACTTGGAAAAGAAAACTTTGAAAAGAACATTGAGAACAAGACCTTCCTCACAACTAGATTGGGCTACGCAGGCTAGCAGGTCACGCAAGATGGTCTGAATTCTCCTAAAAAAGGCTACAACGACGAACTACTGGACAATCCATGATCTAGATAGAGAAGGTGTCGTACGCGCAATCTAGGCGTAAGTATCCTTAACACAAAAATGTGCCAAGATAACACGAAATATCGTCCCAGGGAATTTCCGGTTTCTATGTAGCATATTCTAGATATCCGGCTTTTCTATCTTTCTTTCTTCTCACCTACTCAACCTTTTTTGGATCCTTTCACAATCAGAACCATAAACTATCCAGAATCTGGTTTACGTCTCTTCTTCCAATTCAGTTTTCAATACCACTGTTTTACCTTCAGAGGGTCTACTAGTTGATGTTTTGAGGGGGTAGGGACTTCACCACTCCTATTCTCCTACAATTCTAACAAACACAAACAACAACACCCGAGTATTCGAAACGTTGTAGCAAGACAAAAAATCCGGATCCTCACAACTTCTGGATGGCAACTCCGGACAGCAGGTCACTCAGGAATACTTCACTCTCCCTTACTACAACGACAGATCTTAGAATTTGGAATAAGTTATAGGGGTGTGATCTTTCTAGAGGTTAGATGAATCCTAAGGTTGGCAGATCTTCCGGACAAGTGGGGGCTTCTTTGGGCGGGCGCTTACCTCCGCACGGCTTGACAACCGGACTCGCTTCCCCACTACTCTATGGTCTGGACTACTCTTTTGGTAGTTTAAAGACACTGTGCGCAGCTCCTAAGTGAACAATCCAACAACATTACAATAGCACACTCTTGACTCAGACCGAATTCTACTAAATCCGGATTCCTCCTCACTCGTCCTTTCCTTCCAACATCCAGACCACAGGTCAATACAATCCCGATACACTGATAAAGCCAAAACTGCATACCCAAGGGCTTAGATTTTGAAAAGGGAATGAAATACAATTGAATATCAACTAGGAGGGAATGAGGGGCAACTAACTTGCCTGCCCTTAAAAACCCAAAACAAAACCAAAGTCAACACCCTAAAAGCGAAAAAGGGCTCCCCACAAACCGGGGCAACCACACAAACACACTAAGGAAATCCTGAATAAATCGGGAAGTCCTTAATCCTACGTTTCCGAAAACCGGGCCCACGCTTGGAATCCGATTCCGGGATAAAACTATCCAAATTCTAATCCATCTCCACAAGTAGTCCCCTTCTACCTACTTGGCCACCCGAGATTTCTTTGAACTCCCGGCTCCCTGCTTGGCTGTCGGCTTACCAGGACCCTTCGCTGGCGTCTTTTTGCTGCTGAAGGCGGATTCTAACGGGTCGTAGGAGACGTCTCGTCCTCCTCCGTATCTTCCTCAGATTCTGAGCCCGATTCAAATTCTCCAGACTCGGAATCTTCAATCTGTTGCTTCACCGCCTTCTTGCTTTCCAGTTTCCACTTCTCCGAATTCCGGAGTTTCAGCTGCCTCTCAGGTTCCACCATCTCAAGTTCTTCATCCGGATCCGAGATTTCGGCCTCCACTATTTCCGTCCTCTTGTTCAGCCGGGTTTCTGGCTTGGGTTCCGGTTTCGTCTCTGGAGCCGGATCTCCTAAGTCAATCAATTGCGTACCCCATGCTGGTGACTATTCCGACATATGAGGGAATCTCTCCGAGTGCTCTCTTGCCGGCTTGATCGTCCCCAAACCTTCTAACAGATCTCTCCGGATCGGCAACCTTTGTCCAGCCTTTTCGGATCCCGACGGAGACTGTGAGGAAGGGGCAAAAGTATTTACCGTGCCCCACTTCGGGAAATGACTCGAAGGAGGCATCCTAGGCATTTTAAACAAGGACTTCAAGTCTGGATCTTCTTGTGTTCCGGAAGTTTCGGCTCCATATTTGCCCAGGGACTCCATGAAGATATCCGGAAGTAGCCCAAAGTTGTCCTTGGCCACATCCAAGTGTCCCAGCAGCTGCCTCATATTGTTCAAAACGATCTTCATCTTGGCCTCGTAATCGACCAGGACTTGCAGCACTCTGGATCCGGTAACAATGCCGTTGTTCTTGAGTTTCTTTGTGTAAAGCACGGATCGGATGATTTGATGTTCCAGTTCTTCTACCAACAGCTTCAAATCCCTGACTAGCTTCAGGGCATCCGTCTCCTTCTTCCGGGCTGAGATCGACTGCCCCTCCGTCCAGTAGAACTTGTTCTTGTAGTGATCTCGCTCCGCCTTAAGCACCTCGATCTGCTTGTCCTTCTCTTGGAGTAGTGCCGGATTGGGTCTCTTCTGGAGTTCGTTGAAGATTTGATCCATCTCAACATTTAACTCCCTGGCGACGCCCGTGATGACCTCTGCTATCTTGGCGTGCCTCTTCCGGCACTACACCATCCATCGGGTTCCGGCCTCATAGAAGTCGGACACATCGGAAGATTCCGGTGATGGCTGGGTGAGGGACGGATTCGGTTCCGGCATGTCCAAACTTGTTCTTCATGCATTCGGATTGGTGGTCTTCTGTTGCTTCTTCTTCTCCAGTGGCTTCGGTTCCGGATCCTCCTCTTCCTCTTCTTCTTCTAGTGCCGCTTCTCCCGTCGGCTTCAACTCTTCTGTGAATCCGTACTTCAGGATCTGCATTCCGGTCTCATAACCAACTTGTTCCTACGGGGTTATGAAATCAAAATGATGATATATGTGGAACAAGTAAGTACTAAGCGGCCTCTGCTTGGCCTTGTCGATAGCCACCGCCATCTTCTTCACCTTCTGGTGGATTATGGTCGCCTTGTTCACGACCCGGCCTTCGAGTGCTCCGAAAATCATATTTGCCACCGTAACCGTAACCCTGGTTGGCTTTTCCGGATAGACAATGGGAATCAGGAAATTCAATAACCGCCTATGGCGCTCATCAATACAGTCACTAACGGTGAAACCCTCCTTATGGTGCGGCGGTTTCTTGAACTTGTCTTCATAAAACTTATCCGTCCGGGTCGCATTTCCGGATCCGGACTGCTTCAACCCGTAAATTTCCGCCCACATCCCTTCCGTCCAAGATGCCAACCGACCCCTTGGCGTCGGCTTGAACTGGTTTGGCGTCCCCATAACCAACTCACGAAGAAAATCTTCACTCCTAATTGTCCAAGGTAGCCGGATGAACCCGATACACCCTAGTTTGAAGAGATCTTCCTCTAACTCTAAGAGCCCAACGGAGTCCGACAGAATGACTGGGTATAGGAGTTTGACAGAAGGAATAGTCTTTTGCCCCTGCGCCGATGATCCCGCCATCTTCTTGTCCTACAATCCGGTGCAATCGGCACCCTCCTTTCCTTCTCTCCCTATCCGGCCTAACTCACCACTCTTTCACTCTTCTAAATGAAACGGTCTCCAAAACCTGCAAGCACACACACCTCCTCGAGCGGAAGAAAGAGGGAGAAAAACAAAAGGCCCATCTGCTTAAGTACCCGGCCAGTGACCGACACCCGTTGATTCGGCCATTTAATGCGCCGCCATTGGCAAACGGATCCCTAGTTTTCATAGGCCGGACCCCTAGTTTGTAGGTTGCCTGAATCCGGATTCCATTCCGGTTTCCAGATTCCGGCTAAAGACCGTTTCTTACCTATTCTATAAGTTTTTGCAAGCCGGAATTTCCTAACTACCTAGTTTCTACTAAATGTTCCGATTTGCGGCTTCACTACCACAAATTTTTGAAAATATTTACGGAATTGATCCTAAACTAATCCGGATTTCTAAATATTGACATTGCGTGTTCCCACAGAAGGAGAGTCAGGAAGAGTGGGAGAGCAGTGGGTGCTTCTTGACAAAAGCCAGCTCTAATTCTCAAAGGAAATCCTACTATATCCTGTCTACTATTCAATCTCTCCAGGGACCAGATACTTCCTGCATCCAGGCTCACTCCCTCCTTACCCAAGTCTGCAATCACACTGCTCAAACAAAAACACGGACAAGTGCAAAAGCGTGCACCACACAATTGTGAATTGGAAAATACCAATGGGTTTGGCAGATATTCTATTGGAAAAACAAAGTATAGAAATGAACTCGGATCACATCAAAAATCCGAGCTTAATTACTAAACTACCACTCTAACTCAAAAAGTGTTTATGTCTAATTTCAGCCAAGAGAATGACACGTTTCATTCCTTCCCGGACTGCTAGAGAAGTTGACTTACCTACAGTCCAAAAAGGTGTCCACCAAAAGTGGATCTTAGATCTTATAATTCCGGAATTAACCCGAGTCCTAACTCCTACTTGCCTAAAACTTTCCTACTGCCAAAATTAGGCCTGCAGCCCTACTGTCTATGCTACAGTCCTCTACCTACTTCCTATTCTTCTTTATCGATGAATCGCCCATTCTGGCTGGTTCCTTCCGGGCCAGCGGCTTCTTTCCGGTCTAAAGCCTGGCAGCTTGTTGGGCCCGGAGTTTGGTCTTCTCTCTGGTCGCCTTGGCCTTCATTGCTTGAGTGTCTGCCAATGCCAGGTCTAGATCAGAGTAAGGCTCAGACTCTTGCTCCGACCCGGACTCTTCTTCCTCCTCATCCAATGTGTCATCTTCTTCTTCCTCCTCCGGAATCCGGGCGCTTTCCTCTTGGCCAACGGGGGTTTCGAAGCCTTCCTCTTGTGCACCATCGGGACAGGTTTCATCGCCTTGCTTTGAGGTGTTGTTTCACCTCCAATTGCCTTCCGGATTACTCCCTTCCCGTGCGATCCTGATGACTGCTCGCGACCGGCTCCCAATTCAGTCTTGACAATGGACTGGATCAGGCTAATCATCCCTCCTTCTTCTCCAAACTGCACCTTCTTTCCAGGAGTCTTAGGAGAAGACTTAGAAGGTGAGAGGGTACTGAGTTGCTTGGTCTTGGCGCTCTCCCCTGGGACTGACCCGCCTGGACCAGTTGTTGGTTCTGGTCCCTGCAACTTCGCTGGATCCGACGCAGTCACTCCCGTTATCTCCATCGTATCGAGTTCCGGTTCGGTGACCTTGGTGATCTCCACCTCGGTCTCCACCGGTTGGTTGGTCTTGGCCTCCTGGTGCTCCTCCAAAATAGGTGGGTTAGGTAATACCTGAGGAGTCTTCCCTTCAATCTTATTTTCCTAAGCTAGCTGCAAGGCTGGCTCGGTTTTTGGTTCCGATCTCGATACAGGATCACCTTGCGGTCTGATTTCGCTCATTACTTCTCGCAGCTGCTTCAGCATAGACTCCATCTTGTTGTGGTAAGTCACCATCGCCAAAACCAACTTCGGGGCTAACAACTTATTCTCCTCCATCACTTGTTCGTCAAAGAGGTTGGCCTTGTTCACCACTTTTCCCGAATGTTTGATGAAGTCTTGGATTCGGGATAGGGTATCTCGAGTCTGAGTGGAGATTTTCTTCTCCCTCTCCACTTCTTCATCCTTCTTCCGTAGCTCTTGCCTCAGGGCTGCCAGTTGGCTGGCCTGCTTGGCCAGCTCCGCCTTTCCTTCTTGGTTCTTCTTTTCCCGAATAAGTCGGCTTACTTGAGTTAAGGCTTGGCTCGGGTGAGTGACCCCTACAGTGGTGCAGATGGTCTGTATCACTCTCCTTTTCTTCATATATCGGTCCTTGAAGTCACTCAACTCTCTTGAAATCCTCTTGAGTGGCTCATCTCTCCAGACCGGATCACTTTCCTTGGTCTGTTCCGCTTCCACTTGATCCTTTCCTCTCGTATCCTTTCCCTCATTGTCGCCTTCCCTTTTTGACTCACTCAGATCATCCTTACCCTCTTCCTCTTCATCTTTCTCATCTGAGGACTTGTCCTCCATTCCGGTCTCAGGTTTTAAGTCCGGAAGTTCAAATTGTACGAGGGCGGATGCGGCTTTATACTCTACCTCCTCATCCTTCGTCAATACTCCCTCAGACTGATAAAGATGATAGAGAAAGGGGCAGATAGGGGATGGCTTAGCCTTCTTTGTTTTTGCCATCTTATCTATCTGATCATGAATAATCACTCTCCAATCTACTTTCCGGTCCCCTGCTAAAGCACCAAAGATGGTGTTGGCTAGGGTCCAAGAAACTTGACTCGGCCTCTCTGGACTAAGGATGGTAAGGATGTACTGCAACAATCTCTTCTCTCTTGCATCTATGCAGTCATTGATCCGGAACCCATCCTTGCGGCTAAGAGGGTTCCGAAACTTACCTAATGCAGATTGGTCTTTCCGAGATGCAAGTCCCTCACCTTCTTCACTGAAAAGCTAGACCTGCCTCCACATTGCCACCGTCTACTTTGCCGGCTGAGCTCGGATGGTCTTGTTATGTCGGCTCGCCAACTTGACCGATAATTCCCTCACCATGTCTCTGTTCTTGAAGCTCCATGGTTGAGTCAGGAATCCGGCGCACCCCATCTGCTCCAGGTTTGCCCGCAACTCCTCTTTCTCTCGCTCATCCTTTGGCAATGGTGGCGTCACAAACCGTAACACAACCGTGGATCCTTCTCCTTGAGTCAAGGCCATCTCTACCCGTGCTTGGATGCTACCGATCTAAAATTCACAATCCGGAATAGGAGTATGTCTCTCTCTCTCTCTAAGCTGCGCAAACTTTAACACAAAACCTCTCTGCTTGCAGATCCTCCCTTCGCACTAAAGCTTTCCACAAACTCTCTCTCTCTCTGTACTTGCACTCTCCTACGTAGATACTAGCTGGAGACCGGAAACATGAAGCGTATACTCTCTCCAAATTTACAATATGGGCAGGGAAATGTGGATGGCTAATATCTGAACTGCTGATCCATTAAGAGGGACAACCACATTCCTTCCCAATGATTCCCTTAATTCAGGGTTTGCTTGTTAACCCAGCCCGTTAGTTATTACCGTTTGCCCATGTTTAGAATGTCCCCCTAGGGTTAGGTAGGTCACCGTTGGGGTTTCAGTTCCCGATTCCGGTTTCCTGATCCTATATAGGCTAATCCGGGTTCCAGTTCTGATTTTCCGGTACCGATGATTAGCTATTATATCTATTCCTGATCAGCCAACTTCCGGTTTCCGCTCCTAATCACTATACGGTCTATAATTACTTTTACAAAACAAAAAAAATTACTGCAAAGAAGAATATTATCCTTCTAGCTATAATTATATTTACTAAGATAGGGATTCCAGGTTCCTACACGAAGCCCACGCCGACGGACGGCACATGCGGTCAAATGCATTTGCTGCCAATTTGCTGTCGGTTTAGGATTGGAAAAATTTGGAAAATTGCATTCAAAATTCAATCCTACAAGTTATTTGTTTCAAAACGATGCTCTGACTGCCCAAAAATGAAGAATGTCCATAACTTTCTCATAACAAATCCAAATGAAATGAGACAAATCTTTTTAGATAGACAACAATATAATCTATGAGAAAAAAGATTCTAAAAAAAAAAAAAAAATATAGAAATTTTTTTTTTCCCTGCCGTCCCTTGTTTCGAGCTTATTTGGTCCTAAGTTTTGTTCCCGAGCACCAATTGTAAAAGAAATTATATTTCCATGAAGCTAATTAGTTTTTCTACCTTCCAAAAAAGTTTCAAAAAATGACAACAAAATTTCAGCCCGTAGGTACCTGTCCAAAAACGCATTTGTCCCCCAAAGGGACAACAGGCTTTTAGGGGTTAAAGCAAACTCCCAAAAATTTAAGGAAGTCCTTGGACATTTAGGAAATATAGAAAATGCGTGACGAATTGAATGCGGCCATTGATTTTCAGAGTCACACGTACCATATTTGAAAACTTCTACATTTTTGGTCCCCACACCCACATGCACTTATTTTATGGCTAATGAATTATTCATTATCTAAAATATAGGGCAAGGCCTTCTTCATTCACATAATGACATAAATTTTTATAAATGGATAATGCACCATATTTTGGCCATGGATTTAAATGTACTGCTTGCCGTACTTTAAACTTTTATATAGTCTTTCTTTGCTTAAACACACATTGAAATTTTCATAGTCATATACAATTCGGAGTTTCAAGTAATCACAATATGAGGTTTGTATTTCAACACAATTGAGAAGGTCATGTTCAAATGAAAAGGAAGTCTTACCATTTCCCAATGGAGCAAAATCCTCATAGGTTTAAATGATATACTTGTTACATAGCCAAGATAATTGTCACAAATCACAATTGCCATAATATGGAATCTAAAATAATAGATATTGAAAACACATCAACAAGTATCGTACGTAAATAGAGAGAGAGAGAGAGATAGTTATAGATATATAAAAAAAGCATAGATACATACATATTAGAAGCCAATCAAAAGTCAAAATATATCGTACGTATAGTCATTTACTAGTACTCACTCCTCTTAGCATCCAAACAACAATCCATAAAATGCCATAATTGTAAATTTGTAATAGACCTATATGTCCATGTCTATTTCAATCTATCACTAGTATCCTATTCTGAAATACGAGACAGCCCTTCGTTGGTGCGTTGCCCTCTTTTTGCGGCGCTTCTCAAACTTTCTTGGCGAGCCACGGCCTCGGGACTTTCGACACCCGGGTGTCGTATGGATTTGGTCTGCCCATCAATTACGGCAAATTGCCATACTACTTCCGGAGAGTAGTCATTGTCATCTACCGCCTTCCATTTCTTGTTTCGTTTAGGAGTTAAATCCACTGCCTTCAACTTCAAAGCTCTTAAAGCAGACTCCACCTTCAATAGCAACCCGTTCACCGCTTTGTCATCACTTTTGATTTGCAACGCGGTACCTTGGGTCTCTCCTTCCAATAGAAATGTTCTCCACTGAGCTATGATGTTGCCGATCCTCATGTCAAACATCCCATCCACCTCCACTAATTGGTCTTCAGTGTTTGATTCCACATCTACGTCCAAGAGAAAACAAACTTTTGTAGCTTCTTCCAACTTCGACAAGAAGAGGGCTCTACTTATCAAAATATAGTTATATGCCGCATATTGATTGCTGAATTCTTTTGAAGCTTCCACCTCTACCCATTGGTCATCTTTTCCTTTTTGCACCTGCTTCTCTGGAAAGCGGAAGAATTTGTCACGTTGCATGCTCCAATGCCCTCCTATGTTGCGACAGAACAATTCACAAGCCTCAAGATCTTCAATTGAACGGGCCTGTAACTCAACCTCTCTATTTTGGGTCATCCACATGAAAGAATCCACCGGTATAGTTGACTCATTGTATAAAGCATGTCTTTGTTCTGTTGGATCCCAATTCAATGTTTTCCCCCAATGGTGGTAATTCTGAAATTTGTAGGGCGCTTGGTCTAGTGGAAGGGTCCATCTATTGTATTCATGGCTAGGAGGCATAACCTCCAGAAGATCATACAATTCGTAGAACCTAGGGCTCAAAGGAGAATGGCATTGCGCACAGGCTAAACTAAAATGTGATGCTGTAAGGATGCAGGTGACGTGGAAAGTGTGGTGATAGTGGCCCATGCTTATGGCTCCTTTAGGGCCAAAACTTTCTAGACAAATGGCACAAACACCCTTCAACATTTCATGACCTCCATCAAAACCGTGCACCGATGTCTTCTCCTTCTTGTTGATGTGTGATGAGAGCGTTTGGTAAGGGACCCATCCCTCCTCTAGTTCCAAGGCCCAATTGATGTCTTTCTCCCCTCCCTTTTCTGTGCGGTTCAGTCGCTTGAACATAGCCTCCATGTTTCCCCATGATGTAATTTTTGTAGACCGCCATGGATATTGCTCCAACTCATTCTTCAACCTCTTTAAGAAGCCCTCTATGATCTTGCATTCGTGTTCCAAATTCTTTGCAAGTCTAAAAAGCCCATTCATTGCTCGGGATACTCATAAGGGTTTGTCTTGGAGTTGTTGTATCCATCCCAGCCATCAAGACTCCAATCCGCTCTAAGGCTTGTACTCATTGATGACCTCCTGCACTTGTTCCATTTGTCCCAACCTGGACTAAAGAACATCATTTCTTCAATTTGTTTCCACCAATTCTTTTTCCAGCTGCTCCCACCCTTTACCATTATGCATTGTAAATGTGTCGGGTGCATCAACTTCTTTGCCCTTGTCTAAAGGAAGAGACAATTGATTGGTCTCTTGAGTTGGCTGGAAAAATTGTCTTTCCTTGTTTAGGGTCTTCACTTTTCTATTTCTGATCCTTCAAAAACTGCACCTGCTGTTCCAAGATGTTGCAATCTTTCCGCACACCCTGATAACTTTCCTCTAATTCAATTGCGGCCTTATAAGTTGGCATTATTTGGTTGGTGAAATGCAAAAAACCCTGAGCACCTTTCACTAGTTCAGGAGAAACAGTTGCTATGTCATGGCGAGCTCCGCAATCACTGGGCCAAGTTCAACGAGCTAGTTTGCACCACATGACAATGCCAGAGCATTGTCTGGCATGTCTCCCAACTTACATGCTGATACGAGTGGCATATAGCTAGAGCCCGCCTCGGTGGGCCAGACTGCTGTCTACAATCTAGCCGCCATCTTTCAAATATTCTCTACTTGGAAGCGAGCTGAAGGAAGTCGTCTAGTCCTTGCGCATATTTCATAACCTTGTTTGCCTCCGTTACCGGCACGTTTATGGATGACAAGTGAAACGCCACATGCGGAAACTTCCTCCACACCTCATCTTCCTTTGCACGTGTAGTCTTGACACCGATGTTTGTGAAAAAAATCGTCAAAGGTTTGCCATAATAAAAATTGGACCTCTTCTCTCTACAAAGTAGGCGCAGTCAGCACCACGCTAAATACGTGGCAACAATAGAACATCCGACTTGGCTCACAACAAAGTGGCGGAGAGAAGAAGTGAAGAAAATGAAAGCGACCATCCGCCCTTATACCTGTCCAACACCAGACCTAGAAGCGGTTCGGCACCGGACTGGCGGACGGCCAATGTGGACGCGCCCCGGACGTGCTGTCCGCCTATCAAACTTCCACCGTGCGCCTCCGCGACGGCTGACCGCCTTTATTTAGATGCAATTCCCCAATTTGTTTATAGGTTTACAGATTTGAAAATGTTATTCTTAGTCATTCATGAGACATTTATGTGACTACAATTTTATCATTGGCAGTGGCTAACCTTTTTTATCCAAAATTTCAAAAATGAACAGTAATTGCACTTATGTTGTACACTCATGCAAAGATTCTTTGTCATTTTTGACACATTTAGTTTGTGGCAACATTTCTAGGTTTAAAAATAGATCCAAAAATGCAAGTTGGATGAAATTTAAGAATCCACAATTCCAAAGCCCTTCAAGTTTAGGTAATTCACGGTTATAGGGGTACCACAAAAGTGACACAATTATGAGGCCACTATAAAAGGGCCGTGGTTACAAGCTCCCTCATGTTTGGCGGCGCGGATTAGGGTCTTCTCTCCTTTTGGAACCCTCGCACTTCCTCGCAATTTGTAAACCCTCGCACTTCCTCGGGATTCGTGACCCCTCGCACTTCTTCGCACTTCCTCGCAATTTGGAACTTCATTGCAATTCCTTGCGATTAGTTTCACTTTGTCAACGATTCTTTTGATTCTGTGATTCAAGGTGCTCCGAGGTTCCATTCTCTTGCTATGCGACATTGCGACTTGGGCGATTTCATTTGTGCGACTTAGGCCTGGCAGATTTGTGTGGTTTTAGTGTTTAGAGTTGGGAACATTGAGTGCTACGGTAGTTTCTGACTGTGGAGGCAACGTCGTTCGGATTCTAGCAGCAACTCAATTTTGAGGAAGTGATTGTGTAAGGGACTTGTAAACTCTCTTGGTACGTCTTGCCTAAACCCTTGTTTTATTTCATTTTGTATTGAAATATGTCTATATTGATGTGCTTCTAAAGCTTGCTTCTAAAGCTTGCTTCATAGAGTACTAGAGACTTGCATCAACAATTGAAAGGTTTCATGGTTCTTGTTTTCTTGTCGCATTTCAGTCCATGCATTTGGTTTCTGGTTCCGCCAATTCTTGCTGAGTGCATTAGCATCTTGTTTCTGGGATTTGCATTTCTTGTTTACTGAAAGTACTCTTTTGAATTCCAATTTAGTTTTCCTTTCCGTAAGTAAATCTTCACTACAATAGCATCCCCATTTTAGGGTTCCATGTACCCTCCTTGTTGTTGCAGGTCTCCTTCTTCTTGGTTCTTTTTGGTCCTTGATGTCTTTTTTCAACAGCAAGAATGCTGTTGAAGAGAACAATGGTTTGAACTTTGTAAAAGAAGTGGTAGCGCAAATATTTGGTTGGGGTGTAGTTGAATTTCCGCAAGACATTACACAAATGTGGGGTTACGATGTAGCAGAAAATTTCTCAGAGACATGGACTGTGATTTCGTGTGCTGAAATTTTTTTTTGCTATTCATTGCTAGCTCATATCTCTAGTTGCACCATACCATTATTGGGGCAGACAATTTTTTGTCCTCCATGTTTGCCTTTAGTACTGTCTAGTTTTTTGTTAATTTAACAACTCCTTCCTTCTTTTATGCTGTGCAGAATCAAGTATTTCTGTTCAGTGGCATCGATTGTTGTTCAGTGGAGTTAGTCTGCGGAGGAGCTGAACGCATTGACTAGTAAAAAATTCTCCCGTTTGGTGTACACTAACATGCCAATAGTAATGCATATGAGTAGTGTCTGCAATTCATGCTTTCCAAAATAGAATCCATGTAGGTTTAATTCAATGCTAGTTTAACTCGACACAAGTTTAACTTGATAAACCCTGCTCTTGAGTTCATGCCCAAGAACAATTTAACTCAAGCCGAGTTAAACGACTGAAAATACCAGAAGATTTAACTCGGCTTGAGTTAAATTGTATCTAAACGTCAGACATTGACACCACCAAACCAACGCAATAACACAAACAACAAGCTATAATAAAAGATAGACAAAAACATCCTCAATCAACTCGCCTTGAATTAATAGGTCATAAACAGAAGCCGTTACCAGACTATGCCAACTAATGTCACAATAGAACCACATACTTTAACTTGTCTCGAGTTAAAGTCAACCATACAATTTGTTATAACCGCAGAACTATAAACGCAGTCCTAGCATAGTGAGAGAAAATATCTCATTGAAGAAGATTAGTAATGACCGGAACAGCCTCAACACGTGCAAGTCAACCTATGTAAAAGCAAATGCATATACAAACCCATTGAAACAATGATTGAAGACAACGCCACAAGACTTTAACTTGTCTCGGGTTAAAAGCCGAAACACGATACAAGATCAAAACCACAAACGCATTAGCAACAAAACAAAAACAAGACAATATCCAGAATAGCTACCTTGACCAGAGATGAAAGGAACTAGTCTAGGCCAAAACTAACACACCAACAAATCCAGACAACGTAACATTGAAATATAAGTACATTCCAAAAATATTTAACTCGGCTCGAGTTAACAAGTGCTCTGTCCACAAACTTGTAGAAATGGAATCGCAGACCAAGGGACTTGAAGTCTACCTAAAGAGGTTCGAAATCCAGAAAGACAACAGAGATGACTACGGCAACATTGACATGCTAGGAGAATGTTGGGAATGGAAAGAGCCGGAAGAGGTCGACTTTTGGACAGCAGTTCTCGTCCCGATGAACTCCAACCTATCTTTCAGAACGAAATACAAGAAGGTTGAGGACAACCTGCCGATTATCATTGGCCCTAATGGTTTGATATTTGTGTGCTGCAAGACGGTCAACCCTGACCAATCGGAAGAGTACATCTTCTCATACGTAGTAAACAACAAGCAAATCAGATTCTCCGTCGCCGCCTACTACAAAACATGGAGGGCACAAACTACCAGGAGCTGCAAAAGGAAATTGAGCAACAAATGAAGGAGAAGCGGTTTAAGACAAAGGACGGGGCACCGTTGACAGGCGTCACATTGGCGTCAAGGGTAAATGCACTCATCAAGGGATTTGATCACCTGAAAGTCACCTTGAAGAATAAGTCCGTGAGAATGCAGCCCGTCTCCTTGACAAGAGATTACAGCAGTCAGGAAGGAAGCCAAGGGTCATTGAAGATAATAACACCGGGGACAGGTCGGAGTCACACCCGCATGAAGACAACCGAACACTTCAGTAGGGATGAAGCACCGCAGACACCGGCAACGACATCCAAGGCAAAGCAAAAAAAAAAACTCCTTGTACCAGAGTAGTATGGCATCAGCAATTACAGACATTCCGCAAGACCTTGGTAGAATTGTCAAAGAAATAGATTACAAGGAGGCATGCAAATCCTATGAGGAGTATTGGGCTGCGTGCACAGACTCTTACATACCCAAGATTGGATTTAAGTTCAAAATTTCCATCGATCAACTCAAGACACCGCCGCAAACTCTCAACATCTGGGAGTTGGAGGACCAAGGGGTGAACAAGACACTGAACTACCTTGTTAACATACCTGACCCGGACAAGAAGATGACCCTCTACACATATCCCCAAGTTGTCACGGAGAAGTCGGGTAAATTTGAAGATGTTCAGGCAGGGAAGTTTTGGATGGTCAATGGTCAGCATTGTGTCGCGGCATCTAAGAGAATGCAGGAGATGGATAAGATTCTTGACGACAAGAAGGCAAAGTTCAAAAAATGGGAGTGCTTCGTCATCTGGAACAAGGACCACGGCATTATCAGGAAAGTATTTGCATGCTATAATCAGGTGAACCACTTCAAGAACTTCATGCCAACCTGCGCCACCAACATCCTCGCATCCAGGTATGTCTCTGAGAGTATGGAAAGCCCCTCACCGCCGAGGGAAGCCACGGGATTGGGGAAGACAATGAACCCGAGAAGGAAGTCGAGGGCCAACGGCAGCAACCAGAGGCTCTATTAGGTGAGTGATCCAATCTTAACTCAAACCAAGTTAACTTCTGCTGCCATTAGTATCAATGTCATGCACTCCTTAACTCGGATTGATATAGGCAGTACCTATTGTCAGGAATCATTTAACTCACATCGAGGTGAGATTCAAGTTTGACTAGTCTTGCGTATGTTTGAACTGGATGTGAAAGGAGTTCAAGGCCGCCATAAAGCTAAGGTTTGCCATGATCGACATAAAGAAGAACCAGGGCTATTTGAGCAAGAAGAACCAGAGAGAAATTGACATCCACAATGAGATCAAGCTCATTATTGCTCCCAAGGAGGTGTACAATTCGTGGGCGGAGGTCATCTCCGATCAATTCCAAGGAGAACTCGTTGATCCAAACTCGCTAGACAAGTTCAGGTTTGTCAAAGGCTGGGACGCGTCAAAGGACGGTGTGATCAGTCAAGAGTTCTTCAAATGGTTTGGGAATTGCACGCAAGACGATCTAAAGAGGCTCGCACTGCATCTACTGAACAGGTCGCCGGGGCGGAAGGCAGGGCACCCAAAGGTAACAATGAAGGCGCCAAGGAAAGTCCTTGCTGACTGCTGTACTGCAAAGGACTGGCTTGAGAGAGTGAAGCGGAAGGCTGCTGTGAGGATACAGTTGCATCATTTGGATCCGAAGTTGAAGTTGTTCGACAATGAGGGGAACTCCAGGAAAAAAGCCTGGAAGGCCTTCAAGAAGGCCTACAACGTCAACAAGGCCACAAAGAATAAGCTGCTCATTAAGCCCGGAGAACACTTTTTCTCTCAAGTAAAGATGCCGTCGAACAAAAAGAAGACCCTTGAAGAACTGTCACTTCTAGCAAAGGATTTCTTTACGGTGTTCCTGAGGAGCAAGGACAAATTTGTCAAACTTGA
The DNA here is from genome assembly GCA_963969595.1 of Neckera pumila. Classification (NCBI taxonomy): domain Eukaryota; kingdom Viridiplantae; phylum Streptophyta; class Bryopsida; order Hypnales; family Neckeraceae; genus Neckera; species Neckera pumila. Next base: position 9,672,069 of record OZ018418.1, read on the forward strand.
AGCCAAGGCCTTCTGGCGGCCCTACGAGATGGCAGATGACAAGCTCGGCGAGTGGGATTCCAGCATATTTGATGAATCCGGGAAGTCAAGGATCAAGATGGCTATCATTGACTTTAGGAATATCCCGAGCATCATCGACAAGGAGACCAATGCCACATACTTTGAAAAGTTTATGCGCGTCCTGGAAGAGGACGTGGAGTTGGAGATCACAGATCCAGAGGTCTAGCTATGGATTGCAGGGGAGAAGGATGTCGAAGTAGATCTTTGAAGCTTCATCCGATCCTCTAAATTCGGTACGTTCTACGCCGTCTGCTATGCAAAATATGTTCCTTCCGCATTCAAACAAATAGGGGACGTCTCGGAGAAGAGCTCTCGTGCAAGGGAGCCAGTTGGCCTCTTCTTTCTAATCAAGAACGGGGCTGCCATGAAGACACATAGTATACCCAAATTGTTTGCAGTGCCTCCGAAATCACACTACAATACAAAGAGGCAGAACGTCTAGGTGGAGTACAGGTTGTATGACACCGAACTCCGAATGGAGTTTTATTTGAGTGTCATGGATCTGTTTGTATCACCCAAAGATACAATGGTGTCTTATTTTGCAAGAAGAAAGATAATCCCTACTGCATGGGTGAGTCTGGCTTTGTGATAATCTGAATCTGTTGACCGTTGTAATTTGTTTGTCCTGTGATCTCCTTAACTCAAGTTGAGTTGATTGTGCTATTGATACTCCTCTCCAGATTAATTCCTCATATTTGACACAAGCTTGATCGTGTTTTGATTGCAATGTCCTCGATTGTTTCCATAGCTGTGTTCTACTCGTTAACTCAATTCGAGTTAATTGTCTTGTACTAACTGCTACTCAGATTTGCCATGCAAATGATGTCTCTTGATCATTTTCTTGTTGGCGACAGCAAGAACAAGGGTTTCTTTGAGGCTTTATGCGTCCAGTTTGAGAATATGGACAAAGACAATTTCAATGAGTCCATGTACTTCATTGAAGAGCGCAATGCTGAGGCCAACAAGGGCAGAGGAATGTCCACCTCACGTGTAGGGAGGCCGTCGGGATCAGGGAAGGGGAAGGAGCCAGTTGAAGATGATGTCATCCATATTCGGGATGATTCTGATGATGATGTTGAAGAGGGACTGCAGTTGACACTGGGAGAGTTTGGAAGGTCGGCTTCGATTACCGAAACTAGTGAAATGAAGGGATCATCGGGATCATCCGCCTAACACAACACAACGCCTATATCGCGTCCTCGAGTTGTGCAAAAGAAGAAGACTGATCATCCAACGATGGCTTCTCCTCTTAGTGAGGAACGGATTTGGAATATCATCCAGAAAAACAATGCGGAACAAGCCAGGCTCCTTAGGAAGAGCCATGAGGAGCAAGTGGAAGAGAAAAAGCGGGCTCGTCTGGAAACCAAGGAAATGATGCAGGACTTGCTAGACAGTATTCCGGAAATGGTGTTGAAGGTGACATCAACCGTCGTTGCGATGCTGCTAGGTGCAAAGCCGTTGATGGTGCTGGATCCGATAGCACGATCTTCGCAGCTGATGATAGCGAATCATCCGCAAGCGTCAATCGACAGCGCCAAGCAAACACAGACCAGGTCAGGCAACTTAACTGCAGCGCCCTCCGCATCTGGGGATTTGCTGGCGGGAGCATCGCCAAATTCTAAGCCGAACCAGGTCGAGTCTGCATGGGATCCAGAGAGTATGGAGGTTGACCACGTTTGTCAGGGAGTAAACATCGCTGGCGCTGCACGAGAGTCTGCCCCGAATAGTCCAGCTGCAGACGTTGCCACAGAAGGATTAGAGGCCGAGCAGTCACAGGGGCCTGTGACTGAGGTTTCTCTAGGTTCTTCCCTGTGACTCTCTCAGCCTCTTCTTCAACTCAATTCAAGTTGAATTCCCTTTCCATGTTCGTAGGCATTCAGATTGCAGGAATAGGTAGATAGGCTAGACTTTCCTAGTGTGCTGTATATAATGTATTATTCCATCTCCCAGCGAGATATTGTAATACATAATTTTTCCTCACACATCATTTCTGTGCTTGATATTCCGCAGCCACAGGCTCTTTGATTTTTGAAAATGTTGCTCTCCCTATGGCATCCAATTCTCAAAATGCTGCTATGGATCCGGAGATTTCCCTTGCATGTGTGCTCAATATATCTGTTCCTATTAGTGGTGATCTGGTGCTGGAGATTTCTTCATTATCTCCTAAGGAAAAAAATGTTGACGAGCATGCTTTTGATGGTGGAGACGTCGGGTTATTGGAGGACATTCCAGACGATCCTCCTTTTCAGTTGGAGATGCCTCCATCGCGTATCCAGGTCGAGACGAGCACAGCATCTCTGGTTGCCATGGTCCAGGACGCAGTATGTACATAGTGATGTGTGAGTTTGAGTGTCCTTGATGTGGTCTTCTACTTGGCACTCTTGTTTTTGTTTTCTCTCCTTTGTGGATGTAGTCCATTGTCTTGAAAGCACGGGTGGAGTATCCATTTTGTAGTCAAACGTGCATCTTTTTAATTTGCACTTTTTTTCTTTTCGTCATGAACAGGGTAGCAGTGAGAGATCCTATGAGGCAGAATGCCACAATCTTCCTCCATTCACTTCCAGGCTGACAGAGAAATGGCTCAACGTCATCATGGATCTGAATGGACTTCTATGCGTGTGTGACGATGTGAGGTACCACCTGAAGGAAGGGAGGTTATGCTATCTCGGTGAGGTATTCCCTGATATAGAGCACAAGACCTTGGAACTTAAGAGGGTCACTTGTGGGCCCCATGTCAAGAGCTTCTTGCGAGAGTTATCCTCCATTGCATATGTCCACATTTGGAGCTCCATGAAGAGATCCTATGCCGAACTTGTTTGCAAGTTTCTATTTTACGACATAGAATCCCCGTGTTATGTTCTTGGCCAAGAGCACTGCAACGTTTTGAAGCACAGAGGGAGGAACGGAAGGCTAGAGGACTACAAGATAAATGGGTTGAACAAAGTCCTGTGCATGAAGCCATTAGAGAAATTGCACAATTTGATTGATTCCATGTTCACCAAGGAGACCACAATTGTTGTGGACATCAAGCCGGAGATGCACTTTGTGAACGACCCTACAAATGTGGTGCTCTTGGATCCGTGGTTGTTTGAGGGTCTGGGAGCAATAGATGGATTCTTCATAAATGAGCTTCTCCTATGGATTAAGAATCTGCACGTAGAGAGGCCATGGGAGTTGTACTCCTTTTGTAGAGACAATGCTCTTGGGGGCGTCCACCTCATGAATGAACTTGACATGGTCAAGTACAATGACTTTGCCAGGGCATTGGAAGTCTCCAATTTTCTTTACGATGAGTGGAGTGTGAACAACAATGACCTTGCGTTTCTCCCCAAATGTGCACTCCTTCTTCTGGCAAGGAACTTAGGCTACGAGACGTTTATTTCCATCTTTGGACACTGGAAACATTGCTTTCAATTTTGTAAGCGCATTAAATGTCCGCTTGATTCTTTTCAATCTACTATATAATTCAAACCCTACGGGCCCTATCTTGTGTGCATTTCACGAAATTGGTATCTTCTAAGATTAGAAAAAACTACAAGTTGAAGTTATGCAACAAATGGACAAGTTGTGGACATTGGGAATCGAACTTTGGAGTTCATGGGCGCATGAAATGTCCGCTTGATTCTTTTTAATCTACTATGTAACTTTAACCCCACTAGCCGTGCCTTGTATGCATTTCATAGAGTTGGTATCTTTTAAGCTTATGGAATGAAGTTATGCAACAAAGTATAATTTGAAGACATTGGGAACATCACTTTGGATATTATAAGCACATTAAATGTTCGCTTGATTCTTTTTAATCTACTATGTTACTTAAACCCCGTGGGCCTTACTCTACTGACATTTCACAAAACTAGTATCTCCTAAGATTAGAAAAAACTACAAGTTGAAGTTATGCAACAAATGCACAAGCTGTGGACATTAGGAACCTTATTTTGTTCTTCATGGGGGCATGAAATGTTTGCTTGATTCTCTTAGTCTACTATGGAATTGTAACCCCATGGACCCTACTCTGCATGCATTTCACAAAACTGGTATCTCTTAAGATTAGAAAAAACTACAAGTTGAAATTATGCAACAAAGTACAATTTGAGGACATTGCAAACATCAGTTTGGATATTATAGGCACACTAAATGTCCGCTTGATTCTTTTTAACTTCTACTATGTAACTCAAACCCCATGGGCTTTGCCCTGTATGCATTTCATAGAGTTGGTATCTTCTAAGATTACAAAAAATCTACAATATGACATTATACAACAAATGTACAAGTTGTGGTCATTGGGAACATCACTTTGGAGTTCCTGGGCGCATCAAATGTCCGCTTGATTCTTTTTAATCTACTATGTTACTTAAACCCCATGGGTCCTACTCTACATGCATTTCACATGACTAGTATTCTCAATGACTAGAAAAGACTACAAGTTGAAATTTTGCAACAAATACACAATTTGAGGACTTTGGAAAAATCACATTTGGAATTCATGTGCGCATCAAATGTCCCCTTGATTCTCATAATCTAGTATGTAATTTAAACCCCATAACTCTGCTCTGGATGCATTTCACAGAATTGAAATCTTCTAAGATTAGAAAATACTACAAGTTGAAATTATGCAACAAATGTACAAGTTGTAGACATTGGAAACTGCACTTTGGAGTTCATGGGCGCATTAAATGTCCGCTTGATTCTTTTTAATCTACTATGTAACTCAAATCCCCTGGCCCTGCTCTCTATGCATTTTCCAATACTTGTATCTGCTATGAATAGAAAAAACTACAAGTTGAAATTATGCAACAAATATACAAGTTGAGGTCATTGGGAACCTCACTTTGGAGTTCATGGGGGAATGAAATGTCCGCTTGATTCTTTTTAGTCTACTGTGTAATTCAAACCCCATTTCTCTGCTTTGGATGCATTTCATAGAATTGGTATCTTTTAAGATTAGAAAAAACTGCAGATTGAAATTATGCAACAAAGTACAAGTTGAGGACATTGGAAACCTCACTTTAAAGTTCATGGGGGCATCAAATGTCCGCTTGATTCTTTTTAATCTACTACTATAGCCAAACTCCATGGGCCCTACTCTACATGCATTTTACAGAACTGATATCTCCTAAGATAAAAAAAAACTACAGGTTGAAATTATTCAAACTATAATTTGAGGACATCGAGAACATCACTTTGTAGTTCATCGGCGCATTAAATATACGCTTGATTCTTTTTAATCTACTATGTAACTCAATCACCATAACCCTGCTTTGTATGCATTTCACAATACTGGTATCTTCTAAGATTAGAAAAAAAAACAAGTTGAAGTTAAGAAACACATGTACAAGTTGTGGACAATAAGAACCTCACTTTGGAGTTCATGGGCGCATAAAATGTCCGCTTGATTCCTTTTAATCTACTATAAAATCCAAACCTCATGGACCCTGTTGTACATGCATTTTACAGAATTGGTTTCTCCAAAGATTAGAAAAAACTACAAGTTGACATTAAGCAACAAATGTACAATTTGAGGACATTGGGAACCTCACTTTGCAATTCATGGGCGCATTAAATGTCCGCTTGAATCTTTTAAATATACTATGTAACTCAAATCCCATGGACCCTGCTTTATATGCATTTCATTGAACTAGTATCTTCTAAGATTAGAAAAAACTGCAAGTTGAAATTATGCAACAAATGTACAAGTTGTAGACATTGGAAACCGCACTTTGGAGTTCATGGGCGCATGAAATGTCCGCTTGATTCTTTTTAATCTACTATGTAACTCAAACCCTATGGGCTTTGTCCTGTATGCATTTCACAGAGTTGGTATCTTCTAAGATTAGAAAAAACTACAAGTTGAAGTTATGCAACAAATGCACAAGCTGTAAACATTGGGAACCTCACTTTGGAGTTCACGGGGGCATAAAATGTCCACTTGATTCATTTTAATTTACTATGTAACCCAAACCTCAGGAGCCTTGCCCTGTATGCATTTCACAAAATTGGTATCTTCTAAGATTAGAATACACAACAATTTGAAATTTTGCAACAAGTGTACAAGTTGTAGATATTGGGAATCTCAATTTGGAGTTCATGGGGGCATGAAATGTCCACTTGATTCCCTTTAATCTACTATGTTATCCAAACTCCATAGGCCTTTCTCTGCATGCATTTCACAGAACTGGTGTCTCCTAAGATTAGAAAAAACTACAAGTTCAAATTATGTAACAAAGTACAATTTGAGGACATTGGGAACAACACTTTGCACATCGTAAGAGCATTAAATGTCCACTTGATTATTTTTAATCTACTATGTAACTCAAACCGCATGGGCCTTATACTGAATGCATTTTACAGAACTGGTATCTCCTAAGATTAGAAAAAACTACAAGTTGAAATTATGCAACAAACGTTCTAGTTGTGGACATTGAGAACCTCAATTTGGAGTTCGTGGGCGCATTAAATGTCCGCTTGATTACTTCTAATCTACTATGTAACTCAAACCCCATGGGCCTTACACTACATGCATTTTACAGAATTGGTATCTTCTATAATTAGAAAAAACTACAAGTTGAAATTATGCAACAAAGTAAACTTTGAGGGCATTGAAAACATCACTTTGGACATCATTGGCGCATTAAATGTCCACTTCAATCTTTTTAATCTACTATGTAACTCAAACCCCGTGGGCCCTGCTGTGTACGCATTTAACTGAACTGGTATGTCCTAAGATTAGAAAAAACTACAAGTTGAAATTATGCAACAAATGCACAAGCTGTGGACATTGGAAACCTCACTTTGGAGTTTATGGGGGCATAAAATGTCTGCTTGATTCTTTTAGTCTAGTATAGAATTGTAACACCATAGACCCTACTCTGCATGCATTTTACAGAACTGGTATCTCCTAAGATTAGAAAAACCAACAAGTTGAAATTAGGCAACAAATGTATAAGTTGTGGACCTTGGGAACATCACTTTGGAGTTCATAGGTGCATTGCATTTTTGCTTGATTCTTTCTAATCTACTATGTTACTCAAACACCGTGGGCCCTGCTCTGGATGTATTTCACAGAACCGGTACCTTTTAAGATTAGTAAAAACTACAAGTTGAAATCATGCAACAAATGGACAAGTTGTGGACATTGGGAACATCACTTTGGAGTTCATGGGTGCATTAAAAGTTCGCTTGATTCTTTTTAATCTATTATGTAACCCTTAACCCATGGGCCCTACTCTGCATGAATTTCATAAAGCCAGTTTCTCCTAAGATTAGAAAAAACTACAAGTTGAGTTTATGCAACAAATGTACAAGTTGTAGAAATTGGAAACGTCCCTTTGGAGTTTATGGGCGCGTTGCATGTCCACTTGATTCTTTTTAACCTCTAAAGGACCAAACACCATTTTTTGGCAACAGAGCAATTTTAGGCAGCTCACTACAAATGGAAATTTTTATTTTTTTCTTTGAAATTTTCACACAAGATGTGCCCGAGGAGTAGCTTCAAGGCCCAACAATTTTCATAACTTTTGACCTTATAGGTAAAAAGTTATTGCATGATATGTATTTTTCTGCATTTGGCGGGCAACCCGGGCAGCTCCAAAAAAATTCTTTAAAAAACACTTTTTTGAAAAATTAAAACTTGAAATTGGTTTTATAGATTTATATATACTTGGAGAGCTTTGGATAATTCCATTTGGATTTACAAGTTAAAAGTTATGAGGAGTTTTAGTTTGAGTGTAGTTATGGAATCTCCACTCTAAAATAAACTTTGAAGTCCTTTATCTAACTCAATTTTCAATACTCCAAAAAACATTGGGTGTATATTGTTTATTAAAATTTTACAGCCACTAGGATTGGAATTCTTCAATTCTATAGTTAAATTCTTGACAATTTAGTATTTTGAGTCATTCTCTATCCTTCCTACTTACTATTTTTATCCTATATGTTGTACAATTCCAAATGATTTGAATATTGTCAAGCATGTAGACAACTTGCCTTGGAGAAAGAGTCCAAAGAGTAACCACCATTTTGGACATGTTTCAATACAAATGTGACCTTGTGAAGGGCAGCTGCCTAGACTTTTGCAGTGATTAAAAAAGGATTTTTGTCAAGTCAAATGCTATTATCATGCGATCTACATGGTGGAAAATTCTGAAATTTTTTCCACATCTTTTTAAACCAGTGTACTAAAAGATCCTATGATTACATATGTTAAAAAATGTTTATTTCTCTAATGTTTGGTACTTATATTAGAAGTGCCAATTTTGGAGTGATCTTGGTGAAAACATAGTCAAAATCCTTTAGGGACTAATGTACTATGTAATTCAAATCCTATGGGCCCTGCTCTGTATGCATTGCAGAGAGCAAGGCTCTCCTATGATTAGAAAAAACTACAGGTTGAAATTTTGCAACAAAGTACATTTTGAGGACATTGCGAACATCACTTTGGACATCATTGGCACATTAAATGTCCGCTTGAATCTTTTTAATCTATTATGTAACTCAAAATCCCATGGGCCCTACTCTATATGCATTCCACAAAACTGGTATCTTCTAAGACTAGAGAAAACTACAAGTTGAAATTATGCAACAAATGTACAAGTTGTGGACATTGGGAAGATCACTTTGGAGTTCATGGGCGCATCAAATGTGCAATTGATTCTTTTTAATCTACTATGAAATCAAAACGTCATGGACCTTGTTTTGCAAGCATTTCACAGAAGTGGTATCTCCAAAGATTAGGACAAACTACAAGTTGAAATTATGCAACAAATGTACAAGTTGTAGACATTGGGAACCTCACTTTGGAGTTCATAGGTGCATTAAATGTTTGCTTGATTCCTTTTAAACTATTATGTAACTCAATCACCATGGCCCTGCTCTGTATGCATTTCACAGAATTAGAATCTTCTAAGATTAGAAAAATCTACAAGTTGATATTATGCAACAAATGTACAAATTGTGGACATTGGGAACATTGCTTTTGGATATTGTAAGCGCATTAAATGTGCGCCTAATTCATTTTAATTTTCTATGTTACTCAAATCCCATGGGCCCCGCTTTGTATGCATTTCACAGTGTTGGTATCTTCTAAGATTAGAAAAACTACAAGTTGAAGTTACGCAACAAATGCATAAGCTGTGGACATTGGAAACCTCACTTTGGAGTTCATGGAAACATGAAATGTCCGCTTGATTCTTTTTAGTCTACTATGGAATCGTAACCCCACGGACCCTACTCTGTATGCATTTCACAAAACTGGTATCTTTTAAGATTAGAAAAAATTACAAGTTGAAATTATGCAACAAATGGACAAGTTGTGGACATTGGGAACATCGCTTTTAAATATCGTAAGCACATTAAGTGTGCGCCTGATTCATTTTAATCTACTATGCTACTCAAACCCTGTGGGCTTTACTTTGCGGGCATTTCACAGAACTAGTATCTCTCACAATTAGAAAAAACTACAAGTTGATATTATGCAACATATGTACAAGTTGTGGACATTGAAAACCGCAATTTGGAGTTCAAGGGCGCATTAAATGTCTGCTTGATTCTTTCTAATCTACTATGTAACTCAAACCCCATAGGCTTTCTTTTGTATGCATTTCACAGAGTTGGTATCTTCTAAGATTAGAAAAAACTACAAATTGAAGTTATGCAACAAAGGCACAAGCTGTGGACATTAGGAACCTCACTTTGGAGTTCATGGAGGCATGAAATGTCCACTTGATTCTTTTTAGTCTACTATGGAATCCTAAGCCCATGGACCCTACTCTGCACGCATTTCACAGAACTGGTATCTCCTATGATTAGAAAAAACTACAAGTTGAAATAATGCAACAAAGTACAATTTGAGGACATTGGGAACATTGCTTTGGATATTATAGGTGCATTAAATGTCCGCTTGATTCTTTTTAATCTATAATGTTACTAATACCCCGTGGGCCTTATTTTGCAGAAATTTCATAGAACTGGTATCTCCTAAGATTAGAGAAAACTACAAGTTGTAATTATGCAACAAATGTATAAGTTGTGGACATTAAGACCATTGCTTTGGATACCGTAAGCGCATTAAATGTGCGCCTCATTCTTTTTAATATACTATGTTACTCAAACCTCGTGGGCCTTACTCTGCAAGCGTTCTACAGAACTGGTATCTTTTAAGATTAGAGAAAACTACAAGTTGAAATTATGCAACAAATGCACAATTTGAGGACATTGGAATGATCAGATTTGGAGTTCATGTGAGCATCAAATGTCCGCTTCAATCTTTTTAACCAACTTTGTAACTCAAATCCCCTGGACCTGCTCTATATGCATTTTTTAGAATCCGTATCTTTTAAGAATAGAAAAAACTACAAGATGAAATTATGCAACAAATGTACAAGTTGTGGACATTGGGAACCTCACTTTGGAGTTCATGGGCGCATTAAACGTCCGCTTGATTCTTTTTAATCTACTATGTAACTCAAATCCTAGGGGCCCTGCCCTGTATGCATTTCACAAAGTTGATATCTTCCAAGATTAGAAAAAACTACAAGTTGAAATTATGCAACAAATGCACAAGCTGTGGACATTGGGAACCTCACTTTGCAGTTCATGGGGGCATGAAATGTCCGCTTGATTCTTTTAGTCTACTCTGGAATCCTAACCCCATGGACCCTACTCTGCATGCATTTCACAGAACTAGTATCTCTCACGATTAGAAAAAACTACAAGTTGAAATTATGCAACAAATGTACAAGTTGTGGACATTGAAAAGTGCACTTCAGAGTTCATGGGCGCATTAAATGTCAGCTTGATCCTTTTGAATCTACTATGTAGCTCAAACCCCGTGGGCCCTCCCTTGTATGCATTTCACAGAGTTGGTATCTTCTAAGATTAAAAAAAACTACAAGTTGAAGTTATGCAATAAATGCACAAGCTGTGGACATTGGGAAATGCACTTTGGAGTTCATGAGAGCATGAAATGTCCGCTTGATTTTGTTAGTCGACTACGGAATTGTAACCCCATGGACCATACTCTGCATGCATTTCACAGAACAAGTATTTCCTACAATTAGAAAAAACTACAAGTTGCAATTATGCAACAAATGTACAAACTGTGCACTTTGAAAAGCGTACTTTGGAGTTCATGGGCGCATTAAATGTCATCTTGATTCTTTTTAATCTACTATATAACTCAAACCCCATGGGCCTTGCCCTGTATGCATTTCACAGAATTGGTATCTTCTAAGATTAGAAAAATCTACAAGTTGAGACTATGCAACAAAGTGCAATTTGAGGACATTGGGAACATTACTTTGGATATTCTAGGTGCATTAAATGTTTGCTTGATTCTTTTTAATCTACTATGTAACTCAAACCCCACGGGCCGTACTCTGCATGCATTTCACAAAATTGTTATCTTCAAAAAATACTAAAAGTACAAGTTGAAATTATGCAACAAATGTACTGGTTGTGGACACTGGGAACATTGCTTTGGATATTGTAAGCGCATTAAATGTGCACCTAGTTCTTCTTAATCTACTATGTAATTCAAACCCCATGGGCCATACTCTGCATGCATTTCACGGAACTGTTATCTTCAAAAATTAATAAAACTACACGTTGAAATTATGTAACAAATGTACAAGTTGAGGACATTGGAAACGTCACTTTGTAGTTCATTGGTGCATTAAATGTCTGCTTGATTCTTTTTAGTCTACTATGGTAGCCAAACCCAGTGGGCCCTTCTCTGCATACATTTCACAGAACTAGTATCTCCAAAGATAAGAAAAAACTACAGGTTGAAATTATGCAACAAAGTACAATTTGAGGACATTGGGGACATCACTTTGGACATCATTGGCGCATTAAATGCATGCTTAAATCTTTTAAATCTACTATATAACTCAAATTCCATACGCCCTGTTCAATATGCACTTCACAAAATTAGTATCTTTTCAGTTTAGATTAAACAATAAGTTGAAATTATGCAACAAATGTACAAGTTGTGCACATCAGGAACAACACTTTGGACATCATAGGCGCATGAAATGTCTGCTTGATTACTTTTAATCTACTATGTCACCCATACCCCATAAGCCCTACTCTGCATGCATTTCACAAAATTGGTATCTCCTAAGATAAGAAAAAACTACAGGTTGAAATCATTCAAACTACAATTTGAGGACATTGGAAACATTACTTTGCACATCATCGGCGCAATAAATGTCCGCTCCAATCTTCTTAACCTACTATATAACCCAAATTCCCTGGCCTTGCTCTGTATGCATTTCTTAGAAATTGTATCTTCTAAGAATAGAAATACTACAAGTTGTAATTATGCAACAAATGTACAAGTTGTGGACATTGGGAACCTCACTTTGGAGTTCATGGGCACATTAAATGTGCGCTTGATTCCTTTTAATCTACTATGTAACTCAAACCCCATGAACTATACTCTGTAGGCATTTCACAGAGTTGGTATCTTCTAAAATTAGAAAAAACTACAAGTTGAAACTATGCAAAAAAGTACAATTTGAGGACATTGGGAACATCAATTTGGACATCATTGGCGCATTAAATGTCCACTTCAATCTTTTGAATCTACTAGGTAACTCAAATCCCCTGGCCCTGCTCTGTAAACATTTTTTAGACCTCGTATCTTCTAAGATTAGAAAAAACTACAAGTTGAAGTTATGCAACAAATGTACAAGTTGTAGACATTGGGAACCACACTTTGCAATTCATGGTGCATGAAATGTCTGCATGATTCTTTTTAATCTACTATATAACTCAAGCCCCATGGACCCTGTCCTATATGCATTTTACAGAATTGGTGTCTTGTACGATTAGAAAGAACAACAAGTTGAAGTTATGCAACAAATGTACAAGTTGTGGACATTGGGAACTGCACTTTGCAGTTCGTGGGCGGATGAAATGTCCGCTTGATTCTTTTTAATCTACTATGTTATTCAAACCCCATGGGCCCAACTCTGCACGCATTTCCAGAACTGGTATCCTCGAGGATTAGAAAAAATTACAAATTGAAATTATACAACAAATGTACAAGTTGTGGACATTAAGAACCTCACTTTGGAGTTCATGGGCGCATGAAATGTCCGCTTGATTCCTTTAAATCTACTATGGAATCCAAATTTCATGGCCCCGTTCTACATGCATTTCATAGAATTGGTGTCTCCAAAGATTAGCAAAACTACAAGTTGACATTACGCAACAAATGCACAAGTTGTGGACATTGGAAAGATCACATTAGGAGTTCATGTGCGCATCAAATGTTTGCTTGATTCTTTTAATCTACTATGTAATTCAAACACCATGGCTCTGCTCTGGATGCATTTTATAGAATTGGTATCTCCTAAGATTAGAAAATACTACAAGTTGAAATTATGCAACAAATGTACAAATTGTGGACATTGGGAACGTCACTTTGGAGTTCATGGGCACATTAAATGTGCACTTGAGTTTTATAAATCTACTATGTAACTCAAACCCCACAGGCCCTATCCTGTATGCATTTCACAAAATTGGTATCTTCTAAGATTAGAAAAAACTACAAGTTGAAGTTATGCAACAAATGTACAAGTTATAGACATTAAGAACCACACTTTGGAGTTCATGTGCGCATCAAATGTTTGCTTGATTCTTTTTAATCTACTATGTTACTCAAATTCCATAGGCCCTTGTCGGAACATGAAAATCTAGTTTTACTATATTAAAATATAAATGAAGGAATAATATTCTTCTTAGTAGTAAATTTTTTCGATTTTTCGATAGTTATAGAACGTCTAATGTTTAGAACCGGAAACTGGAAATGGACTGATCAGGAATTAGTGTAAAGGCTAACTGAATGTACCGGAAACAAGGAACCGGAATTCGAGTTTGCTTAGACCGAGTCAGGAAAAGGATAACAGGAAACCGCCATCCAACGGTGACCTACTTAACCCTAGGGAACAACGGGAGCGTTCTAATCATTAGTTAACGGGAATCCTAAACGGGCAGGATTAACGGGCAAAGCCTTAATTAGGGTAATTACTAAGAGCTGCTGAGATTGGCTCTTTTAGATCCTATCTGTCCAAAGGTTGGTCACTTGTGATTTCCTGCCCTGACGGAGAATTGTGCAGCGTACGCGATTACTGATTTCCGGTCTGAGAGGTATTATTGGTGTTTTGAATTGACAAGACTGTAGACGAGAGTGCTAGAAGGTTATTGAGAGAGAGAGAAGGTTGTTGGTGCCTGAGCTTAGAGTTAATACCTTCCAGCTGAAAGGAGAGAGAGAGTGAGCCGTGAGGATCACTAGTCTCACCAATACCCGACAGTAGACCGGTTCCCTCTGATCGACGAGAGATATGGCCGCAAGTCATAGCGGAGGAACGACCATCTCGCTGCGCTACGTGACGCCGCGATTACCCAAGGATGACAAGGAGATGGCGGAGCTGAAGGAGGACTTGGAGCAAATGGAATGCGCCGGCTTCCTGATCAGACCGTGGGATTTTCGGAGTGAAGCAATAGTGGCGGAGTTGAGTTCGGGAGCACCAACTCAGGCCGCGACCACGGTCCGTGCAAAACCCAAGAAGTGGACGGCGGAGATGTGGAGGAAGGTGTACCGGTTCGATCGGGAGGGCGAAGGCAACGCATCCCGGAAGGACCAATTCACGGTGGGTAAGTTTCATACCCCCATTAGCAAGAAGCATGGGTTCGCGGTTACAGATTGCGTCAATGAGAGAGAGAGGCGTTTGTTGCAATATGTCTTGACCATTTTTAACTCGGAAAGGCCAAGCCGGGTCTCTCTGACACTTGCCAACACAGTTTTTGGCGCGCTGTCAGGAGACCGGAAGGTAGTTTAGGGTTTGGTAATTCAGGACCAAGTGTTGAAAATGGTCAACAATGTCGGGAAGGCTAAGCCTTCCGCCATCTGTCCGTTCCTCTATCACCTGTATCATTCGGAGGAGGTGATGACAAAAGAGGAAGAGGTAGAATATGAGGCCGCCGCAGCACTAGTAGAATTTGAGGTCCCTGACTTAGATCAGGAGACCGAAAATGAGGAAGAGTCCTCCGATGAGGACGATAAGAGTGAGGCTGAGGACAAGGGTGAGGAAACGAGGTGAAAGGATCCGGTAGAGAGAGAACAGACCAAGGATACCGATCCGGTCTGGGGGGAAGAGCCTTTGGACAGGATCACCCGAGATCTAAGTGATTTCAGGAAACGATACGCGGTGGTACAAGGTGCAATGCAGACCATCTGCACCACGGTGGGCGTTGACCACCCAGCACAAGCCTTAACTCGGGTGATCTGGCTTAACCGGGAGAAGGAGAAGAATGAGAGTAAGGAAGAATTGGTGAAGCTTTCCGGCCAAGTGGCCGCTCTTAAACAAGAGTTGCGCCAGAAAACGGAAGAGGTGGAGATGGAGAGGACGTTCTCCAAGCAGACGAAGGACACCCTTTCCCAAATCTGGGAATTCATCACCCATCCGGGTGAAGTGGTCAACAAGGCTAACTTGTTTGACCAACAAGTGATGACGAAGGGAAGACAGCTGCACCAGAAGCTCCTACTGGCGATGATCACTTACCACAAGAAGATGGAGTCTACCCTGGAGCAGCTGCGAAAGGTGATGCGTGAGGTAAATCCTCACAGTGAACCTGCGCCAAGACCAGAACCGGATCAAGAGCCAATTCAGCAGTCAGCAACAGAAGACACGGGTAAAGGTGAGACTTCTCACGAGCAACCTACCTTACCTGTACCTGAGGAGCACCAAGAAACCAAGACGAGTCAGGAGCAGCAGACCGAAGTGGAGAGCACCAAAGTCACCGACCCAATCCCGGAGGATGATGATTTGGAGATTACGAAGGTAACGGGACCTGATCCAGCCAAGGCACAGGGACCAAAATCAGCAACCGGACCAGGAGGGTCTACTCCAGACGAGAGAACCAAGACGAAGAATATCAACAGTCTCTCCCCCTCCAAGTCTTCTCCCAAGACTCCGGGGAAAAAGGTGCAGTTCGGTGAGGCAGAGAAGATGACGGCTCTAATGTAGTCCGTGGTGAAGACGGAGGCTAGAGCCGGTCGCGGGACTTCATCCGGTTCACCCAGTAGTGGTCTAATCAAGAAACCGGTTGGAGGAGAGGCAACACCTCAGAGCAAGGTGGCTAGACCTACTCCAGCCCCGCAGAAGAGAAAGGTTCCTGAGCCACCGTCAGCTAAGAAGAAATTCACCAAGGCTCAGGAAGAGGAAGAAGACGAAGAGGATTCCGATGATGATGAAGAGGAATCCGGGTCCGATGAGGATTCTGAACCGTATTCAGATCCCGATCAGGCCCTGGCAGAGACCCGAGCAATGAAGGCGAAGGCGGCCAGAGAGAAGGCCAAAGTCCAATCTAAACAGATGGCGAGACAGCAGACCAGAAAGAAGCCCATGACCCGGAAAGGACCATCAAAGGCGGGGTTTTCTCCAGTTAAGAAGAGTAGAAAGTAGGTGAAGGTTCTGGCAGTGATTGTAGGGCTACATGCCTAGATTTTTGACAAGTAGTTGAGTAGGAATATTTTTAGTATAAAAGGAGTTAGGACTCAAGTTGAGTCCAGATTTTTAGGATCTAAGATCCACATTTAGTGGAAGCTTTTTGACTGTAGCTTAGGTTACCTAAAATTGACAGGAAGTTAGGAATGAAACGTGTCATTCCTTTGGTTGTTTTTGGCCTTAGGCGCTTTTTGAGCTTGAAGGGTAGTTTAGTATTTGAAGGCAGATTTTAGGTTTAATCCGAGTAGCATTTTCATACTTTGTATTCCCAGTTTTTCTGCAAATGCCATTGAAGTTTTTTCAATTCACAACCGTGAGTTGTACCTTTTAGCACTTGTTCGTGTTATTGTGAGAGTAGTGAGATCGTGCAGAGTTGGGTAAGGAGGAAGTGATACCCGGATACAGGAAGTATCCGGTCCCTAGAAAGATTGCATGTTAGACAGGATACCACAAGATTTCCTTGCGAGGATTAGAACTTGCTTTTGTCAAGAAATATTATAGCTCTCCTGTGTTTTCCTGACGTCCCTTCTCTACCTAGGCCGTGGATTGTCTTGTGGTCTGTTGTTGTAGTAATTGTTAGGAGAATCCAGACTGTCTTGCGTGACCTGCTAGCCTGAGTAGTCAATCCGGTCTAGTTATGAGGAAGGTCTCTTTTTCGTTGTTTTTGTCAAAGTTTTCTTTTGAAGTTTATATCGTGGATCTTCTGACACGTTAAAACTCGGAGGGTAGGAGTTAAGCGTCCTTCCTGAAGCCCAAAGTTGCAGATCCTTCTTGGTCCAGAGGTTAAACTCGAATTTATTACATAGTTAAATATTCTAGACCGGATAGATATATATGTGGGAAAGGAGTTTTCGGTTCCGGATTACTGGAATTGGAACCGGTCTAGGCTAGTACTCGGGGTTTGTTTTGGTATATCAACTCATTTCATTTCGGTCATTTAGGAGAATTACACCGAGATCTCTGCGGAACGATACACAAGTCACTTTAGGGTCCACTAAGGCCTTAGAGAAAGATTTTGTGCTTTCTGTGCTACGACAGCCCTACCTTGTATGCATTTCACAGAATTGATATCTTCTAAGATTAGAAAAAACTACAAGCTGAAATTATGCAACAAATGTACAAGTTGAGGACATTGGAAACATCACTTTGTAGTTCATCGGCGCATGAAATGTCTGCTTGATTTCATTAAATCTACTATGGAATCCAAACCTCATGGCCCTTGTTCTACATGCATTTCATAGAACTGGTGTTTCCAAAGATTAGAAAAAAACTCCAAATTGACATTATGCAACAAAGTACAATTTGAGGACATTGGGAACCTCACTTTGCAGTTCATGGGCGCATTAAATGTCCGCTTGATTTTTTTTTAGTATACTATAGAATCCAAATCCCATGGGTCCTACTCTGCATGCAATTTACAGAACTGGTATCTTCGAGGATTAGAAAAAACTACAAGTTGAAATTATGCAACAAATGTAAAAGTTGAAGTTATGCAACAAATGTACAAGTTGAAGACATTGGAAATCTCAGTTTGGAGTCCATGGGCGCATTAAATGTCCGTTTGGTTCTATTTTAATCTACTATGTTACTCTAATCCCATGGACCCTGCTTTGTATGCAGTTCACAGAGCTGGTATCTCCGAGAATTAGAAAAAACTACAAGTTGAGGTTAAGCTACAAATGTACAAGTTGTGGACATAAGGAACCCTACTTTGAAGTTCATGGGCGCAACAAATGTCTGCTTGATTCTTTTTAATCTACTACGTATATCAAGCCCAATTGGCTATGCTCAATATGCATTTAACTTAACTCCTATTTCCAATGATTAGAAAAAGTACAAGTTGAAATTATGCAACAAAGTACAATTTGAGGACATTCAGAACCCTACTTTCACTAGAAGAAACCTGCGTTTTTGGTCACGTTTTCAGAAAAACGCGTGACGTCAAAAAAAACATGAGATTGTCTTCTGCAACATCCAAAAGAACGTGTGCCGGGGACCATGATTGAGGTGATGTCACAGAAAACAGGGCCACAAAATTCTGAAAACAAGTGAATGTCGCTAGAAACGTTACATGTCTTCCGCAACGTCCCAGACAACAGAACACGTTTTCTTCTGGACGTCACCGACAACACAATTCTTCCACGTCAACAACTTCATTGAGGGCCACTGTGGGCAGTCCAAGATGAAAAGGAGGAGGCTGCCCAGAAGGAAACAAGTGAATGTTGCGCAGAACGCCACATGTCTTTCGGCACGTCAAAGACAACAGAAACAAAAAATTTCTTCACGTCACCGACAACACAAGTTTTCCACGTCAGCAGGGTCAACGCGGGCAGTCAAAGATGGAAAAGAAGGGGCTGCGTAGAACAAAACAAGTGATTGTTGCGCGCAGCGTCACATGTCTTCCGCAACGTCCTAAACAACAGAATAAATCATTTTTTTCCAACGTCACCAACAACACCATTTTCCACGTCAGCAGCATCGTTCTGGGCCACTGCGGGTAGTGACTTTGTAGTAAAGGAGGGTGCTGCCCAGAAGGAAAAAGGGGCAAGTGCTTCCTTAAGGCTAAAAAAATTTGGGGTAAATGAAAGTTCTGGCAGTCAAATTTCTAATTTGCTCTTGTGCTTTTTAAAATCCAAAAACAAATAGTCTATAATTGCAATAAAAATATTTTTATTATCGTAACGCTTAAGGAGGGATTGACACAATAATAAAATAGGACAAAGAAGAAATACAGACATCATAACATTTTGATCAAACTGGGCCCTTTCGTATTTCACAACCCAGTCTTGGGGGTCCTAAAAATTACACCATTCACTTGGGAGTGTCTATTCATCTCCACTATTTTGAAAGATAGAAAAGGAGTGCTACGTTAGACCTCCTAAATAAAATAACTGGATTCCAAGGAGAACTAATTATGAAACACTGCAAGGCATTTTGGCACAATAATTTTAGTGAAAAAAGTTTGTGGGACACCACCAAGGGCCTTCTTTCATTGAAGTGGACCCTTCTTCTTTACAAATCATTTCTAAAAATATCCAAAATGAAACCGTTAATACGGGAGCGCCTACTGCCCACTTTTTAAAAGAAAAAAACAGAGAGGGAACACTATCGTGGGCCTGCAGAATAAAATGATAACATTTTAGACACACCAAATTATAAAACAGTGGAAGGGATTCTACCACAACAAATTCATTCAAATTAGTTTGTGGATCACCACCTACTACTCTCTTATATGACAGTGGGCCCTTCTTTCTTACTACCCATTTTTTTCCATGCATTAAATGAAAACATTCCAATGGGTGCGTTGGATGCCTACCATAATAAAAAATAAAAAAAGAAGGGTCAGGGGCCTCTAAAATCAAATGATTCCATTCCGTGCACAACAAATTAGGAAATACTGCAAGGCATTTTCCCATAACAATTTCATTGATAGTACTTGTTGGATCACGTACCATCGAAGGTGGGCCCGGTTTCATCAAAGTAGGCCCTTCTTTTTTACTACCCATTTTTTTTCATGCATTAAATGAAAACATTCCAATAGGTGCATTGGATGCCCACCATAATTACAAAAAAGAAAAAGTGTCAGGGGCCTAAAAAATCAAATGATTCCATTCCGTGCACAACAAATTTAGAAATATTGCAAGGCCTTTTCCCAGAACAATTTCATTGACAATACTTGTTGGATCACGTACCTTCGAAGGCCCTTTTTTTAAAAATGTCGATGGACCCTTCTTCTTGACAGTCCATTGTTCTGGCCTCCAAAATTAGACCATTCAAATCGGAGTGCCTACTGCCCAGCATTGTTTTAAATAAAAACAAAGAGAACATTAATGGAAGCTTCCCAAAAAAAAAAAAAAAAGATGCACAACAAATTTTAAAACTAAGGCAGGCATTTTGCCACAACAATTTCATTCTAATTAGTATTTGGACCCCCACGTACGGCCCACTCTCATGAAAGTAGGGTCTTTGTGTTAACAATGCTTTATTTTGGGTCCACAAAATTAGACAATTCCAATGCGAGCGCCTACTGCCCTCCATTCACACACAAAATATACGGGAACAGTATATGAGGCCCAAAAAATTTGAGAATTTCATTCCATGCAAAACAAATTATGAAACAGTGCACGGCATTTCTACATAAAAGCTTCAGTAATTCAAAAAATAATTATAAAACATACAGGGTGCCTAGAACATCAAATGATTCCATTTTGTGCACAACAAAATAAGAAATAATGCAAGGCATATTGTTGTTGAAATAATTAATTTTAATTCATTGGTCAGCCACCGTCAAGGGTCCTCTATTATAAAAATAGGCCCTTCTTTTAGGCAAATAAATTGTTTTATTTTTTGATTTTGACCACTCAAGTAGGAGTGACCACTGCCAGCTATAATCTTCTATAAAAAGGAAGGGAACAGTACCAGGGGTTTGCTGAATACAAGGACCAGTTCATTCACAACAAATTCTTAAAGCATGCAAGGCATTTTTCCAAAAGTATTTTATTCAAAATAATCTGTGGGCCACTGCCAAGGGCCTTTATTCTTTAAATTGGGCCTTTCTTCTTGACTATGCAATTTAGAGAAGCCCAATATAAGATCATTCAAATGGTAGTGCCATGTATGCACCAATTTTCTTTAAAATAAGAAAGTGAATACTACAGGGGGGCTGACAAATAAAATGAAGGAATTTCATGCACAAGAAATGATGAAACACTGCATTGCATTTTCCAAAAACAATGTCATTCAAATTAATTTGTAGGCCACCTGGGAAGGGCCCTGTTTCTGAAAGTGGGCCCTTCTTCTTCACAATCGGATTAAACAAATCATTCCTTGACTTCCATGCAATAAAACTTTAAATTGGTGCAAGTTATGTTATGTCCTAATGTTGTGTAGATGTTTACATCATCTTCTGGTCCGTTTCCTTGGACATTTGTGCTCTTCACATTTCCAGATGGGGTTATCTTAGAAAACAACATTTACGTACAAGACGCTTGATGCATGCTGTACGCCTATCAGTAACGATGTCATTGCAGATATCTTCAATTACATGTGCTGTGACTTCTGCAGTTGGTTTACTGAGACATGCAATCCAACGATGCTGACGTTAGTTTGAATACAATTGTCTATTAGCATAGTCTGCGGTGTAAACGGCAAGGGCAGTCCCCCTATGTTCTTTGTACCTGTTGTTGCCTTGGAGCCTCTACTGCTGGTCTAATGAACATACCACCTTCTGCTGACGCTTCTCCCGCTGGCTCTAACTCCAAAGCAACGGGTTTGGAACCCAGTGAAGTCCTCATCATTTCCCACTTGAATCATAGAAGGGATGGTCTCATTGTCTTCAAGTTGTCCACGTCTACCCCGCACATTTGTACGGCATATGACCTTCCAGCCTGCCTTCTGAGGATCATCCGAAAAAAACACCTGTTGAATGTGGATTGGAAATGCAAAAGAGTCCGCATGCACCTTGCCATCCATATGGTTGAAATTTGCAATTGTAAAGCCATAGCGATCTCGCTGGACATGAGGAAAGCGACCATCATTGCTCCCTCTAACCCAATCGCACACTTGCATGGTCGTGCAATGGTTGCAATAGTCGACCTCCAAGATTTCTTCTATATATCCCACGTAGTCATGTGTTTGCTCTATGGGTTGCCCATTGCAAAGCCCCCATCGAAGCTGCTGAGTGAATGAGGCTACCACAGCAGAGTCGCGTGTGACAAGTCCACTTTCCGCACTACAAATGCAAAGATGCATGCCAAAGGCATACATTTGACGATGGGATGTAGCAAATCGCTCCGGGGGTTGGCTGTACTGTACAACATCATCGTCCAAACTTTGGCCTGCAGCTTGTAGTGTCATCACTTGTGCACTGAACCACAAGGCGAAAGGCGGCAAATCATAGAGGTCTGTCGGATATTGCACAGGCTTGTTTGGATGGCGTCGGCGAACACTTCGCCGAAATGCCTCTCTTTCCTCCCAACGTCTACAACGTGCTGTTGTATACTCCCTGCACATGATCCATGTTTGTACTATTAGAGTAGGCTTCACTTCATAATGTGAGTACATTGAAATGAACCGTTGTCAACATACTAACAGAGCTTGCCAGTGTAGTGACCTTTGTCCTCAATGACGCAATGCATGATGTCAAAGATGATGTTCTGTCCAATGTCCACTGTTATAGACATATATGAAAATGTACAAGGATGCAGCTGACCACTGGCCAGTCACCTACCACTTGCCCCTCATAGAATTAGGTTTGCAAGTTAGAAAAACTGTATCAAAGAATCTACAAAGTCAAGGACAAAGTTCACTTCAATATAGAAATGCATAGTCTGAAGAAGATATAGGAACTCACTTTCGACAAGCGTCAAGGCACACGGCATTGTCCAGTACAAAGGCGTGAAGAAGGTTCCTGAATTCATCCAACATCTTCCGCTTTTGCTTGGAGTTTAATCGAAGAATCTCGTCTGTCATTGTAGCGTCTTCATTCGGGTCCCATATCTACTGCACTGTCCCGCTATACTGGCGCATGTACTCCGTACAAAATCCGAGTGCGTCATCCATTCGATAGCCCTCTGCAATGCTACCCTCTGGATGTGCATAAGTTCGAACATAATCCTTCAAAGTGTTCATGTAGCGCTCTATCGGATACATCCAACAACAATGCACTGGGCCACACACAAATAATTGTTGTACCAAGTGCACGAGAAGATGTGACATGATGTTCAAGAATGTAGGTGGGAATTCCTTCTCTAGCACACAAGTGGCCATAATGACATCGCGCATCATCTCATTCTGGTCACTCTGTCGGACTTCTTTAGCACATATTCTCTGAAAAACTTTGCTCATTTTGATGATGGCTACGCGCACGTTCTCATCCAATAAGTTCCGTATGGCCACAGGTAGGATCTGCCAACAATACTCCAACACAAAGGTTCCATGAGGGAGACTGTTCACTACAAAGACGCGGGACCATGAAATTCCAATGACACATCCATTTCTTGTAGTGCTTCAAGTACTTTGAACATGACATAAAAGTAATTGACTAGCATGTCATAATCTCTGTCGCTAAAGACACTGACATGCTTCCCTACTGTTTTCAATGACATTCATTTTCACATCAATGGAAGCATGCCCTACCATCCCGTCACGCACAAAGGATCATGTGGACGTCATTTACAATGTCTGAAGCAATGATTCCCACGACATATAATGCATGGAAAAAGCAAGAATGTTACATACATGCTGCATGAGGACATGGTAGTCGTGGGTTTTCATATATTGCAGCTTCCCATCTTCAAGGCGCTTGTGAATGCTTCCCACATAGTTTGTCGGGGTGCGAATATTAGAAATTATAGAAACAAACTCCTTTCGTTCATGGGGCTTGAACACATAAGGTGCCGAAGGCACGTAGTATTCATCTTGTCGCCGGCGTGGTTCTTGAAGCCATATTTCTTCACGAATTCCCAATTCCTGTGCATCAATTCGACTTCTTGGACTGTCATTCATGCCCCACAAAGTCTTCACTATACTCTTGCACTAATTCTTCTCGCAATGCATTGTGTCCAAGATATGCCTTTCCAGCAAATGCTGCAGAACCAAGAATGCCAAAATATTAGGAATACC
Source organism: Neckera pumila (assembly GCA_963969595.1). Taxonomy (NCBI): domain Eukaryota; kingdom Viridiplantae; phylum Streptophyta; class Bryopsida; order Hypnales; family Neckeraceae; genus Neckera; species Neckera pumila. Next base: position 9,696,263 of record OZ018418.1, read on the forward strand.
TTCATACAGGCCGCTATGACATTAGCACGATCCAACAATTCATTTCAGACAGTACTTTGTCCTTACTGGCCCATTTTACTTTAGTGAGACATGATGACAGTCGAAAACATAGTCATTGCCTTTAGTGTGACACATCCGACGACATACATGATAACATGAGGTCTGCTATCTGAGACATTCATTCTGTACGACAAGCGCGTTGGCAACAACGTCTTTGGTGACGTTGCTGTGCCATGGTACCTTATATTATTGAGGGTACGATAATTCATACCTCCCAATACTCCAATTCAAACAAAGCGCAAAGCCTTTTCACGCCCGTCACATGCACTGGATTGTCAGGTCCATTTTCCTTGCCACCAAGGTCTAAATATGATTGGCGCCAAGCCGCATAGCGGACTATATCTTATCCTGTTTGAAGTCGTGGCATGCCGCGTTGTTCAGCTCGTCCATTGAACCGAGTGTTTCTTAGATATGGGTGTTGTCGTGGCAAGTACCGGCGTATGCCACCATACACAATTTTGGACCCCCTTACTTGTCTGTTTGAAAGAACATCTCCAGTCTTGGCCATTCTTGCATCAGTATCAGGCCCGCAAGGCGGACATCCTTTGTACCCCTTGCAACATAGACTAGATATCAACCCGTATGTTGGAAAATCTGATATAGTCCACATCAATATAGCACGCAAGTGAAAAGACCGACTGTCCTCCGGTTGCGAGAAGTCCAAGGCACGAACACCGTGCCACAATTCCTTCAACTCCTTCAGTAGCGGACGTATGAAGATGTCAAGTGCACTAGAACTCGGAGAGTGCTTGCCGGAGATGAGAATGCATAATGAAATGAAGAACTTCTTCGTGACGAACCACGGCTGGAAGTTGTATATCAAGATCAATACAGGCCATATAGACCAATTTGTGTTATTCAACTTGAAGGGGTTAACACCGTCCAGTGCCAATGCAAGGCGCACGTTGCGGACTTCACCTCCGAATTGTTGAATGAGACGTCATTGTCAACGTGTTTCCATGTTGGGCTATCGACCACGGAGCGCATGATGCCATTAGTGCTGACATGCTTTGTGTAAACGGTCAACATGCGCGCTATCTTCGGCGACCTCCACATGCATTTCAATTGCGGAATGAGGGAAAAATGCCGGATGACCTTCCTTGGAATTTTACCTGTGCCATCCATCCATCGTGCTGTATTACACTTGGGGCAACGTTGCAATGCTGCATGCTCCTCTTCGTAAAGAATGCAACCACATGGGCAAGCGTGGATATTGTTATAGGTCAGCCCCAATCGCCTGATGGTCTTCCGTGCCTCATAATGGTTTGCTGGCAATTTGTTACCCTCCAGAAGTAAGTCCGAGGATAAAAAGCGGAAGAGCTCATCGCTGAATTTATTGCTCACCCGGAACACGATGCACATGTTAAGGATGATGATTGTTGCCAACACAGTGCTTGTTTTCGAACCACGGTACAGGGGTGTGGAGGCTTCTGTATACAAATTGTCCATGCCGTCCACAGTGTCATCTTCAACATCATCATTGTCACCTCCCCTTTGCAGTCGTTTGCCTCTTCATGCAATGCATCCACTCTATCAAACGCCTCCATCACTTGTCGCTGCACTTCATGGTACTCATCGAGAGGAGGCTGAGTTCCTTGAGTTGGGGCTTCCGCATTTGCTTCTTCTCCGAACACATCAGCAATGTCAACATCAATGGCTGGGGGGACATTGGCAATGACGTTGTCATCATAAGCAACATCTTCAACCCAAATTCCTCCTGCTGGATATCCATCTAGTGGATCACCACCCAGTAAAGATTTATGAAAAAATGGATCCCTGCCCGCCTGAGAATGGTGCTCTCGTATCACGCGTATGGTTCTCCAATGTCCCCCTTTGCAATTCCAACACGGACATCTATATGACCGCATGTTCTTCTCAGTTGCCACTCGAAGCTCAGTGTGCAAAATTAAATCAGCCATCGGTACGTGGCATAGTCTGCGTCCATCCTCCGTGAAACGAATCGTGGTTCCACGTCCTGCAGATGAGGGATTCGTGCGCGTTGCCATGCTCACATCACGGAAGCATAAACGGAACTTTGAGGGAAGTCCACAACCCTGCACTTTGAATCCCGTCAACCTGAAACTTGTTAGAAGCCACGATGATTTTTTGTTAAGCGAGGCTATACACAAAGTGAATGAGAATGTATAGGAATTGACCGTTATGGAGCACTGGCATCCCAATTCAACATTCCGTTAGCATTTTTCGGAGGCAATGTTATCACAGAAATTTATGTCACCCTTCTGCTCTACGAGGATACTGCGTACTAGTCCAGTTCATGCGGATATGTCAGTAGTGACGTCTTCGGAGACGTCATTGACGACAACTCCAAAGACATAACTTCTGTCACTGATGACATCAAACTGAATGTCTTCAGGAACAGCGGTCTGTCATAATGTGCAATCAGTTATCGGAATAGCTGCCTAGACTCCGTAAAGAATTAATCACACCAAAGACCTCCCCGGAAGAACCCGAAACCTGACCTGCTGCTTCTGTGCTGCGGATGTTTGCTTAGCAATTTGCAAGGTATGATTGTGTTAGGAATTCGTTTCGATATTATCGTGTTGCCTATACGTGTGTGTAAATGTCAGCACTTATGTCTTCATGTTGTTCTCGACGTCGATCTCCCTTTCCTTTGTTAAATTACTACACAGACTGCATCAGACTAATACGCAAACGTGACATTCTTAGCAACATGTTTGTGTTTATGGCAACGTCTCCCACAATGTCAGATCAAACGTGCACCCGTACTAGAATCATTGGAAACAACCACGTGTCTTCCGAGAATGAGTGCAGCAACAGTGCTTCCCATTACAGGAGAGCTGCAAGGTTAGGGTTCATGAACAGAAATTCCTACACACCTGCTCTTTATCAGTGCTTCCACTAGTTTGCTCAGCAAAATGGCATCCACTTGCGCTTCACCAAATCGTACTAGGGTTGTTCATTTTGCAGAGTTGATGAGAGAAGCCACGGAAGTGAATGCGGCTGAAGAGGAAGCAGCTGGGGTTCTGCAGAATCTTGCGCCTACTGCTTAACGGCACTCCCCTCCCAAGAGTGCGATGAAGAAAAAGCGAGCAGAGTCCGAGGAGGAAGATCCCGTGACACGGCTGGAGGCTGTTGCAAAAACCAAGGCAAGGGCGCCAATTATTGCTGCTCCGGAGTCCTACATCAATTCTTCTGATCAGGATCAGGTAGAGTTTGTTTAGAATTACTGGCTTCAATTTTTGAGGCGCAGCGAGGAGGCATGTTGCGCAGACTTCAAAATCGGTAGGGAGAGAGTGCATTTCCAACTTCAGAATCGGAGCAGGGAGCAGGGGTCTGCCGTCGAAGCCGCGCACCGTCGAAGGCCCTGTCCACGGGTATAGGGGGGTAGGTGCCGCGGATATAGGTCGCGCCTACCCCGTCATGAATGACCAGCCGCCGTTCTCCCTCTCCGGCACTACATTTTTGGTCACATTTCTCCTTGTTTCTCCACGTCTCTCCATGTCGTTGACTTTACAAGCGATGAAAGAACCTTGCTTCACTGCGTCCAAATCGATGTCTGACTCCAGAACCTATAATCGCGCCAATTTCAATTGTAGAAGTTGTCAATTCTGTTGCTGTAGCCTTGTGGTAGTGTGCGCCTGGCGAAGGCAGTCCGTAGCCTTGAATTCCGATCACCCACAAAGTTCTTTCATCGTCAATGTGTATTTTGCTCTGAATTTGGTACAAATTTCCAATTGCAAAGTTACACGGTAATTCCTATAGGTGATCGGAGGGGGGGGGGGGGGAATGTGATGTGTGCTTAGTTCGTAGTTCAGTTTTGAGGCGCAGCAATGCCGAGACTGAACCTATTGAAGAAGAGGTCATTCCCGGAACCCACATCGGAGGATGATGCGGGACCAAGTCGGAGGATGCGCTTGGAAAGCAAGCACCACTCCAAGGGAAGAGAAGACACGAGTTCAGGGAGGGTGGCTCAAAGAAGGGGGCCAACTGCGAAGAAGAAGACGGTAGTTGTGGAGGTGAGCGAGGACAAAGGAGACGAGGATCGGGAAGACCCTACGGAAGACCCTGAGGAAGACCCAATGGAAGACCCAACGGAAGAAGAGGATGACAGCGGCGCCTTGAGGGAACAATCGTGGAGGTAAGTGTTCGACCCCTTTGTGTTTTTGGAAATTTTTGGCAGATCATGTGTTCCTTCGGTGCTGCCGATGATGTTCTGGAAAACGTGTTATGTCCGACTTCACGTTGCAGACGACATCATGTGTACCGTGATCCAAGTGGGGCACATTTGTGGTCGATGTAGATAGTGACGTCCTCACGTCTTCTTTCATGTACTGACAAACATAGCCAGTTACAGATGTGCAGGTCTTAGGGTATTTTAGATTTGGTCTGCTCGTGAGGGAGTAGTCGTGTAGGTAAGTGTTTGACCCCTTTTTTTCCCCGCAATTTTTTTGCTGATCATGTGTTCCTCTGGTGTTGCCAATGACGTCCTTGAAAGTGTGTTACGTCCCGACGTCCCGACGTCCCGTTCCAGGCGAAATCATGTGGAACGTGATCGAACTCCTCTTTTGTGGCCGATGTCAACAGTGACGTCTTCACGTTATCTTTCATGTACTGATATGCATATCCAGCAACAGATGTGCAGGTCTTAGGATATTGTAGTTTTTATTTGCGCGTGAGGTGGCACTCGTGTAGGTAAGTGTTTGACCCCTTCTTTTTTTGGCAAATTTTTGATTGATCATGTGTTCCTCTGGTGTTGCCAAGGACGTCCTTGAGCGTGATATGTCCCAACGTCTTGTTCCAGGAGACATGATGTGAAACCTCATCGAAGTCTTCTGTTGCGGTTTAGGCTAGCTAGTGACGTCGTCCAGTCTTCATTCATGTACTGACACACATATCCAGCAACAGATGTGCAGGTTTTAGGGTATTTTAGCTTTGCTCTGGTCTTAGTGAAATAGATGTTTGTGCGGGCGGTCCTGTCCATACAATTTGTGGATTACAATACCCGTATCCAACAAGGAAGCTTCCAACCTGTGTCCTGTTTGGATCAATGTCAAAGACGACATCATTGTAAACGTATGACATGTTCGATTGGATGTCAAAGACGACGTTCTTCGGAGCCCTGCAGTGCACTGTTTATTGTGAACGTTAACTTCTTGGAATGTCCTCTCTATTCGGAACTGAATGTGAGAGAGAGAGAATATTTGTTTTGCAAGTGCCTAGAACTTGATCGTAAAAGTTAATATGATGTGAACATGGACTTGACAATAAATGTAGCATTCTCTCAAAATTGAAGTGATTACTAACATTTGAAAAACGGTTAATTGCAGTAGAGGGTATGAGACACACTCTACTGGGGAAGACTCAGGTGGTGACACGGATGCTGCTATTGAAGCGGTGCATACTGAGAGCAAGAAGCAAGTAAACACCGCCAACAATATGAAGAAACCCATCAAGCTAGATGCAAATGGGGAGCCGCATGGACTAATGCGGGATGTGTTGACGAAGGATGTAGTCAAGTATGCAAAGTCCGTAGACCCTACGAAGGGTTGGGAAGGACAGGACCAGCATATGAGGAAGGCCCTCTTCAAGAGATTGTACACAGGTTTCCCTTCCATGCCTTTCATTCTCAGTAGAATGTTCCATACTTGTTGCGCACATGTTTTCTATTCATGGATGATGATGTTGCCTGGGACGCTTGTCCTGTTGTCGCGGACATCGTAGTGGATGTTGTATGTGACGTCAATCATGACATCAATGTAACGTAATAATGAGGAGGACATTGTTAAAGAGAAGCGAACGTTTGTTTTTCTCCCCTAATGTCTCTTCCTTTATAGTGAGTGTGCTATGTCTGTATCTGTCCTCTCCAAGGGAATGCAAACAATAGTCTTAAGGTGAATTCTGTACCACAATGAGAGTTTAACACCATTTTGCAGATTGGGAGACTTGTGGCCACTCTACGTGCGTGAGTGAACGTTATATGGGTCCCATCATTACAAAGTCACTCATCACACTGCGCCATAAGTTGTCAAAAATGATTGACAATGACAAACCGAAGCCGGCGGATTACAATGAAACATACTGGAAGGGGCTTAAAGCTTATCGGGCTACCGAAGAGGCAAAGGCAAAGTCAGCACACATGCATGCAATCTCAAAGAGTAAAGGAACCGGATCAACGCAATTGAGGGCCGTAGAGAGGCAGGTGGTGTCCCACTTGGTGAGTGCCCGAAAACCTCTTTGGCGATCCAACCACTACCTTCTGTTGCTTCCCCTGAATGTGTAATTCTGTTGTCCCATTATTTTCTAAGGTCATAGAAGACATCATCTAAGACGTCTTGTGCTTCAGAAGACGTCGTCCAAGACGTCACATGTGCTTTCTCACGTCTTTGACAACAAGTGAGCTGAACTCATATGTGCTGAAAGGCAGTTCGCTTCTTTCATCTTCTTCTTTCGTTGAATGTGCCCAAGCATGATGAATATGCTGTGGGCAATTTCTATGTACCTTTATAAAGGTTGCTGGTGGCATTCTTTTTCTTGGTTGTATATTACTAACTTAAATGTGGTAATGTAGGCCATGTTGAAAGGTCGACCTCCGTTTGACCCGGAAATTGATGCAGAAGTGGCTGAGGAGCTGAAGAGAATTAGTGAGGAGAAGAAGAAAGGCCGTTCAAATTACGTTTTTGAGGTTGAAGACTTGCGTACACACATGATGGAGGTCGAAATGTCCATAGGCCGCCTTGAATCCTCGTAGGCGGAAAAGTAAGGACATGCTGAAGGAGGCCCTTCATGGCAGAAAAGGTAATGGTCTTGAATCATTGCAGGATTGAATGGAGCCTTCTTCATCTGCTGAAGTTGTGGGACTAGGACCGCCAATGTTGGAAGGACCGCCAGCGGTGCTGACGTTGCAGAACAAATTCCCCATGGCAATGGTGACTGCATCCGCCCCTGCAGCTCACATTGCACCCTCGGTCATAGGCAACGTCGCCACTGACGCAATCCCTGTAGAGGGAGACGTTGCAGGTGCAGCTGAAGAAACTATGGATATTGATCGTGCGGCAGACATCCACTCAGAAGGAGTGGTAGTAGAGGCCACGAAGTCTGCAGATGCTGTGCCCAGCGTCCAGAAAGAAGTCGAAGAAGAACAGGACGATGCATACAAATTGCCCGTTGTTAGTGCAATTTCGCCCACGATTGAAGGTGATGCCTTTGAAGGCCAGAACTCTAACCCCCAGCAGGTAATACATGTGTTGTAGTGTGGCCGTTCCTTTCATTGTGTTTACCCACTCTTTCTGGAACCTGCAATTTCCATCGTGCTGACTCATTGTTGTCTAAGACATTGCTGAAGATGTCAGAAGACAACATCCATGTCATGCGTGATGTTGTTTCTCATATCACAGTTAACAAGCTCAGGAGCGTTCTGTGTCATGGAATCCGTGACAACATTGTTTTTGTTTCTATTTTGCAGAAAGACGCTTGTCTTACGCGCAATCTAGGCGTAAGTATCCTTAACACAAAAATGTGCCAAGATAACACAAAATATCGTCCCAGGGAATTTCTAGATTCTATGTAGTATGTTCTAGCTATCCGGCTTTTCTATCTTTCTTTCGTCTCCCTTACTTACTCTTTTTCCGGCTTCCTTCACAATCCGGATCATAAACTATCCGGAATCCGGTTTACGTCTTTGCTTCCAATCCGATTTTCTATACCTCTGTTTTACCATCAGAGGGTCCACTGTTGGTCTTGTAGAGGGGTAGGGACTCACCACTCGTTGTTCTCCTACAATTCTAACAAACACAAATAAAAACACCCAAGTACTCAAAGGGTTGTAGCAAGACGAGAAGATCCGGATCCTCACAGCTAAACCGGATGGTAAATCCGGAAAGCAGGTCACTCAGGAATACTTCACTCTCCCTAACTACAACGACAGATCTCAGAGTCAAGTATAAGGGGGTGTGATCTTTCTGAAGGTTGAATGAATTCTAAGGTTGGTAGATCTTCCGGACAGGTGGGAACTTCCTTGGGTGGGTGCTTACCTCCGCACGACTTGACAACCGGACTCGCTTCCCTGCTACTCAGATCCGGACTACTCTAGTAGTAATTTAAAGACACAATGTTCAGCTCCTAAGTCAACAATCCAACAACATTACAATAGCACACTCTCGACTTAGACCGTATTCTCCAAAATCCGGATTCCTCCCCACCCGTCCTTTCCTTCCAACACCCAGACTACAAGTACATGCAATCCGGATACACTGATAAAGCCAAACTGCATACCCGAGGGCTTAGATTTTGAAAAGGGAATGAAATACAAATGAACATCAACTAGGAGGGAATGAGGGGCAACTAACTTGCCCGCCCTTAAAAACCCAAATCGAAACCAAAGTCAACACCCTAAAAAAAACAAAGGGCAGTCCAAAAACCAGGGCAACCTCACACATACACCAAGGAAATCCCGATTAACCGGGAAAGTCCTTATCCCTAAACTTCCGGAACCCGGGCCCATGCTAGGATTCCGGTTCCGGATCTAACTAACTAAATTCTAATCCACCTCCACAAGTAATCCCCTTTGAACTACTTGGTCATCCGAGACTTCTTTGAACTACCGGCTCCCTGCTTGGTTGTCGATTTACCGGAACTCTCGGCTGGCGTCATCTTGGCAGCTCAAGGCGGATTCTGCCAGGTCGCAGGAGACGTCTCCTCTTCATCCGTATCCTCCTCAGACTTAGTAGCGGATTCAAACTCACCGGATTCAGAGTCCTCGATCTCTTGCTTCGCCGGCTTCTTACCTTCCGGCTTCCGCTTCTCCAACTTCCGGAGTTTGAGTTGCTTCCCAAGTTCTACCATCTCCAGTTCTTCTTCCGGATCCAAGAATTCGACCTCCACTATTTCTGTCTTCGTATTCTTTCGGGTTTCCAGCTTGAGTTCCGGTCTCGCCTCTGGAGCCGGATCTCCCAGATCGATCAACTATATCCCCCGTGTTGGTGATGGCTCCGCCATGTGGGGGAATTTCTCCGGATGCTCCCTTGCCGGATTTATCGTTCCCATACCTTCTAAGAGGTCTCTTCGGATTGGCAATCTCTGCCCTGTCTTTCTGGATCCCGTTGGAGACTGTGAGGAAGGACTAAAAGTACTCACCGTTCCCCACTTCTGGAATTGACCCAAGGAAGGTACCTGGGGCAGCTTGAAGAGAGACTTCAAGCTTGGATCTTCTTTTGTTCCAGAAGTTCCGGCTTCGTACTTGACCGGCGACTCCATGAAGATATTCGGAAGTGGCCCAAACTTGTCCTTGGCCACATCCAGAGGTCACAGCAGTTGCCGCATCTCGTCCAAAACAGTCTTCATCTTGGCCTCATAATCGACCAAGACTTGCAACACTCGAGATCCGGTGACGATGCCGTCGGTATCTATTTTCTTCGTGAAGAGCGTGGACCGGATGATCAAATGTTTCGATTGTTCTACCAATCCCTTCAAATCCCGGACGAGCTTCAGGGCATCCGTCTCCTTCTTTTGGGCTGAGATCGACTGTCCCTCCGTGCAGTAAAACTTGTTCTTGTAGTTATCATGTTCCGCCTTCAACAGTGCGATCTCCTTGTCCTTTTCTTGGAGTAGTGCCGGATCAGGTCTCTTCCGGATTTCGTTGAAGATCTGATTCGTCTCAACGTTCAATTCGCTGGCGACGCCTGTGATCACCCCTGCCATCTTAGCGTGCATCTTTCGGCACTGTGCCATCCACCGGGCTCCGGCATCATAGAAGTCGGAGAAATTGGTATACTCCGGCGACGGCTGGGTCAGGGCCAGATTCGATTCCGGCACGTCCATACTCGCTCTTCGTGAGTCCGAATTGGTTACCTTATGCCGCTTCTTCTTCTCCAGCGGCTTTGGTTCCAGATGCTCCTCCTCTTCTTCTTCTTCGGTCGCTTCTCCCGTCGGCTTCAACTCCTCCGTGAATCCGTATTTCAGGATTTGCATTCCGGTCTCATATGCAACTTGTTCCGGCGGGGTCATGTAATCATAATAATGATACAAATGGAACAAGTACGTACTGACTGGACTCTGCTTGGCCTTCTCGACCGCCATCGCCATCTTCTTGACTTTCTGGTGAATTAGGCCTGCCCAGTTCACGACCCGGCCTTCCAGTGCTCTAAAAATTGTATTCGCGACCGTGACCGTAACTCTCGTTGGTTTTTCCGGATATACTATGGGAATCAGGAAATTCAGTAACCTCCTATGACGCTCATTGATACAGTCACTAATGAAGAAACCCTCCTTGTGGTGCGGTGGCTTCTTGAACTTTCCTTTATGAAACTTATCCGTCCGGGTTGTGCTTTCGGATCCGGACTGCGTCAATCCGTAAGTTTCCGCCCACATCCATGCCGTCCAGGACGATAACCGCCCCCTTGGCGTCGGCTCGAACTGGTTCGGCGCCCCAAAAACTAACTCCCAAAGAAAGTCCTCGCTCCTCACCATCCAGGGTTTCCAGATGAACCCTATACACCCTAGTGTGGACAGATCTTCCTCTAACTCTAAACGTTCACTGGGATCAGATGGAATGATCGGGTATAAGAGTTTGACAGATGGAACTGTCTTCTGCCCCTGCGCTGACGTATCCGCCATTGAACTCTAATCCGGTGCAATCGGCACCCTCCTTTCCTTTTCTCCTTATCCGGCCTAACTCACCACTCTTTCACTCTTCTAAGAGAAAACGCACTCCAAAACCTGCAAGCACACACCTCCTTGAGCGGAAGAAAGAGGGAGAAGAATGAGAAGATCATCCGCTTAAGTACCCGGCCAGTGACTGACACCCGTTGGTTCGGTCATTTAATGCGCCGCCTTTTTCAAACGGATCCCTAGTTTTCGTAGGCCGGACCCCTAGTTCGTAGGTTTGCCGGAATCCGGATCTCCTTCCGGTTTCCGGATCCGGTAAAAGTCCGTCTCTTACTCCTTCTACAAGTTTTTGTGAGCTGGAACTTTCCGACTACCTAGTTTCTACTAAATGTTCCGGTTCATGGTTCCAATACTCCAAAATTTCGAAAATATTTATGGAATTGATCCTAAACTGATCCGGGTTTCTAAATAATGACATTGCGTGCTCCCACAACGTTGAAGCACCTGTTGATTCTTCGAGCAGACCTCGTCGGGGGACGAAGACAACTTCCCCAAATATCAAGAAGGTGGTGAAGCCACCACCAAAGACAAATGTGACGAAAGCAGCAGCGAAGGCATCCAATGTTACAAAACCTGTCCATGCTGCCTCTAAGGTGAGTGCCAATTTCTGTGACTCCATTGACTACTTAGCCATCCGTTGCTGCATGTGGTATTTGTGCAAGCGACTGGAAACAAAGACTTCTTGCCTTTATTGGGTGCATGAAACATGCCATTAATTAAATTTTTACTCATGCTTTACACGGCGGTAGACTGATGCAGGCATCCAGTGGGAGGAGGTCACCAGCTCCAAAAAAGTGATTTCCTTCTGTATTGATGTTGCCTTCCATGTCTCTAATGACATCATGCTGTTGCGAGCGACATCCAGGAGAACAGACGTGTTTGTTGTGCTATTCATGCAAGCGTGTCTGTATGTCATGCTTGAAAGCAAGGGACTGTGGCAAGGGCAGGAGTAAAATGGGGGGAGGCAGGGAGTCGTTACTATCTGATCTTCACCCACTACTTCCACAATGTCGACTTCGACAGCACTTGAGGCGAGTTTAAAAGGAAAGGCACTTGACGAACTTCGTGCTATTCTAGTGCACTTTATCTAAGGCATGCCTCTCTGTATTACCTCTTTTAGGACATATAACATGTATGTTTTTATATCAAGGTAGTTTCAATGAAAAATGTCTCCATTGAATTTCATGTTGGTACTGGTTAAGTCATTCTTGTGCACATTCATATGGAATTTGCGTGTATGTAATAGAATTGAATGTTCATACAAAGGCAAAAATTACATGTTCAACTCCTAACATAGAGTCAAACTGAGATGTATGTATTTGCATTTCTCTTGTTCTTACACAAATTGGTGAAACGTAAACACACTTCATGGATAGGTGAACGTATGACTTCTTTGCTGCCAGCACTACACTACATGCTTTGTACCCATGTCAATCACGACACTGGCTCCAACATTATATTTCCTTCCACTCACTATCCTTCATGTCGGATCCAATGTCGTGGTCCACGTTCACGAACTCAACAAAACCAGGAGCTCCGCTCCAGAACATGTCATGTTTCATGTCGCTTTCAATGTCGTGGGCAACATTCATGGTTTCTGGAATATCGAAAGCTACGTTCAATAACATGTCACTGTGGATATTGTCTAAAACGTAACAATGTGGTTCAATACACACAGCCTGTCTTCATCGACCTTCCAGAAGCACTCCTGCATGACAACATGATGTTACTAATGATGTCGTCTAGAACATGTCGTTGTTGTTGACGACGTCACTGAAACATAATGTGTCATCTGAAATTTTCAGAACCCGACCCACGTGGCATCTGACGTGGACATGCCAAGTCAAATTTTTTCATCTGCCACGTCAGAATTTTGAGGGGTCCACGTCACTGCCCTGGGCAGAAAGGGGTAGGCCCGAAAATTATCAAAAAGGGCAGAACCTGCCCAAAAAAAGGTGAGTTGGCACCTTCAACCCTTCCACATGGCACTCTGACAACACTTTGGAGCCCTTGATTTCCAGTGACGTCACGCAAAATTTGTCATGTTTTTGGTGACATTCAAAAAAATTTTAGCATGTTTTCACGTCACCCGAAAAAATGGATTCTTGCCAACAACACCGGTGACAGCCCAGGTGACGCATTCCATGTTTCTTTTTACGTCACCAAAATTACAGTTTTCTTCTAGTGATTGGAGTTCATGGGCGCATTGAATGTGCGCTTGATTCTTTTTAATCTAAAATCTAACCCAAGCCCGATGGGCGTTGCTCTGTATGCATTTCACAAAACTGGTATCTTCTAAGATTAGAAAAAACTACAAGTTGAAATTATGCAACAAATGTACAAGTTGTAGAAATTAGGAACCTCCCGTTGGAGTTTATGGGTGCATTGTAGGAATACAGAACCCCAATAGATAGGAAATAGGATAAAACTGGGTTAGAATAGTCCAATTTTTTTGAATTTATTATTAGTATCTAAGAATCTGAGTCAGCTACAAAGCAATTAGAAATAGGTGATACCTGGATTGCTCAAACTCCTAAACCGGATAAATATTCTGGTGACAGACGGAAGCCGTAGGATGGAAGACGGATTTGGAAAGCCTACGACCGGTAGCCTTCCGGCCTGGAGACCCTAGGGCACCGTTACGAGAATAGTCTCATACCCGTTCTCCTAGGGAATTGTCGATCGAGCGTCGGGTACTTAAGGTCTTTGCTCCCATTCTTTCCCTCTTTTTCTTCTTCTATTTGTGGCGTGCGCTTAAAGAGTGAAAGAGTGGTGAGTTAGGACCGTGCTAGGAAGAGGTCGTTGAGGATGGTGCCGATTGCACCCGATTAGCGAGTTAGTAAGCTATGGCAAGGTCAGCCCGGATGATGTCTTCGGCAATTCCTAAGGATCCAGAAGTCTAGAAGCAACTGGAGGAGGACTTAGAAATGATAGGATGCGCCGGATTGTTATGACGCCCCTGGAGTTTGAAGAATGATGAGATCATTGCGGAACTCGTAGTGGGAGTTTTGAATTAGTACTTGTTGACTGTGAGAGGCCAACCCAAGCTCTGGACGGAGGACATATAGGCGGAGGTATATTCATTCCAAAAAGCTAGATTTGGGTTAGCTCCTTGTAACAATAGAACCGAGGAGACTAAGTTCCGGGGTTCGGTGCACAACAAGGAGGGATACAATATTCATGACTGTATCGAGGATAGGCATAGTCGGATTCTAGAGTTTTTGATTCCGATTCTATATCCGGAGAAGCCGATCCGGGTTACGACCATAGTTGCGAGCACCATGTTTGAAGCGATGGAAGGAGCTCGGTGAATTGGGGTAGACTTATCACGAACGTAGTCTCCAAGTTAGTTGCGGGTGCAACTTCCGAAAAAGCCACCCTGCTCAGCCTATAACTTTTCCACCTCTACCATCAGTAGGGTTTTTTGAACAAATCGGAGCTGCATGCGTACATCCATGGAGAGGAGGTCATAAAATACGGGTTTACGGAAGAAGTCCAACCAGATCAACCCGTCCAAGGAAAATCCCAAAAGGAAAAATTGGAGCAGCCTCCCTTGACGCACAAGCAAATCAGGAGACAAAAGTCCATAGATCAGGCTGCACGAGGCAAGTAGGTGATTATGAATGACAAACAACAATCGAAATATCCAAAAAATGAGTACATGAAGGAGTTCTGGAGGCGCGGACATAAGTAGGCCGACGAGTGTTGGTTGATCCACAATGAGATGGCGGAATACATCAGCGGAACCATGACACTCTTGGGAGTGAATTGCCCAATGCAGATAGTTGATGCAATCCGAAAAAGGATGGATCCGGGGCCACTAAAGGTCCAGGAGCTCTGCATCCGGAATCCCGGTAGCCCAGCTAGAGAGCCAACTAGAAGTGGCGAGGACGAAGGAAGTAGACGCTTCCAACCTTGTCCAAATCTGTCGGCTTTGATGGCAGCTTCGGCGGAGCAGGTGTTAAGAGCTCGGCTCTTCACCGACAAGCTCACGGACAAAGCTCACCTTTCCGGACCGAATGTACTGAGGGTGCTCATCGACTACCAAGCCCGGATGGAGAAAGTGTTGGCGGAGATATGGCATCTGCTGGGGCAACTTGACCAAGGCAAGGAGATGGATTTTGAGGGCTTCCCGGAGGTCGCGGATGCCCATAATTATTTGCAGACTTCCCGAAGGTCGCAGATGCCCATAATTATATCCAGATTTTACATTAAACATTGTTATTGACATAAAAACACAAGTTGTTTTATTTTGCGTCCACAAAAATGCGTCTGTTTAGGTTATGCTAACGTCACCTAAAACGCGGGTTTCTTATAGTGTACGGGTCGAATAGGTTCTATTTTGACCGAGTGATCAAAATCACTCAGATCTGGATCTGTACTTATGGCATCAGATCTGGATCTCCTTCTTTCTTTCCAATCCCTACTCCTATGTTTATCTATCCGGTCCTTGGTGGAACTCCGGGTTTTTACTCGATAAACAAGACCTTGTTGTACTTTCGGAAGCTCCACCTTTGGTTGTCACTTTTCCAGATTTTCAATTCCGGTCGTGGAACCGTAATTGAGTTCGGTCTGGTCTCTAGGTGGAGTTTCTACTTGTCTATAAATTGTCTGTACTTGCTGTGGTTTTTGACATTCCTTGATGTTGTGTCCGTATACTCCACAGTTCTAACATGGTAAGGTTAGAGGCTCACCTTGTCCATATCCCTTATGCGGACAATTATTGGCATAATGATGAGGGCTTCTACACAAAAAACAGCATCCAGGGGGAAACCTAAAAGGAGGATAATTACCTTGACTAGATTTGGCTGTGACAGCATGTGGGCTCATGTTGGCCCGGATCAACTGCTGAGGCACCTTCCCTCTTCCGTAACCTATCTGGATTTGGAACACCGGATTCACTTGTTCTTTGTACTCTTTCGTCTCCGGTAGGGTGTAGAAAACTCCTTGTTCGTCCACAAAGTGGACTTGCTTCTAGGGTCCTTGATTACACTCGCTCGCGTAATGACCGGGTCTCCCTCATCTTGCGCACCAGACATTCGCCCGAGTTGTGGGTACAATCCGTCTCAGCATCCGGTTCTCTATTAGGTTAACTTTGATTGCTTCAAGAGGCTCTTGAAGGCTCTTCATGAATTTCTTGGAGTCATCATTCTCCATTTTCACCTTGACAATCTTCCGGATGCCTCTATCTAGCTTGTTCCATATCGCTCGCCTGTTGCTAGAGGTCTCCAGCTTATTGACGGATTTGCTTGTCGTAGTAGTCAACGATTGTGTCACAGTTCCAGAACTCGGAGTCTCAGAGTTGGAAAACTTCCGTCTCCTCCTTTCTTTCTTTTTGCACTTCTTGCTTTGGACTTTCTTTATCCTTTCACTCTTCTTCACGGATATTCTCAGAGATTGGGCCAAATTCTTGTAATTCTGGGCCGGCTCCATAGCTTCCCGTAATGTAGTGGGTCAGGCTTGACGAATGTGGAAACCCATTGTTTCCGGAAATCCTGCCACATACCATTCTACTTGGATACTGGGCGCAATGTCCGTGGTTAGTTTCTTGATCAGATCTTGAACTCTCTGACCGTACTTCTTCATTGACTCGTTGGAACGCATGGTCACATTGCTAAGCCACTTTAGCGCTCTTGCTCTCCCTCCGACTTCTCTAAAAATTTGGAAGAACAATTCCCTAAGCTGGTTCCAGTTCTCTTGGCTCACATCCAAAACATCTTGGTACCATCTGAGGGCTTCGCCTTTCAGTAACCTTTTGAAGATTCGCTGCTTGGAGGTTGGATCCTCCTAATTTGCTATAGTGGTGGCCTCAAACTCTCCCATCCAGTCATCAACATCCTTACTTTCGTCTCTCCGGAACCTACTAGATTTGAGACGAGTGCTGTTCACCATCGCACTTGCTCCCTCAAATACTGGCTCTACATTAGGTAGGGAGTCGGACTCTCTATTAGACTCCTCTCGGGCTTCTTCCGATTCTCTCACTGGTTCCGGACTGGCAGAACATTCTGGACGTACTTTCGGTCTGACAACCACTAAGTCCTCTTCTGATTCTGATGCTGGGAATCAGCATACTACGGTCCTCCTGGTTACTTCTTCTAATCGTGCAGAACATTGTCTTACTGGAGTCCCTCTTTGAGGCCTATTCATGAAGTAGAAGCTGGCTTTTCTACGAAATCTTACTTCGCTAAACTTTGCACTCAATAGATATTTCTTACAAGGAATTTAACTCTATCCGTCTTGACACCTTCTAGCTTTGTTTCTAGGTCAACAATAATCTATCAGAATTTTCGGCAACGGTGCCAAAAGTGTCGTATGCGCAGTCCAGGCGTAAGTATTCTTAACACAAAGATGTACTAAGATAACACAAAATATCGTCTCAGAGAATTCTAGATGTTATTGCAAACTAAGGCTATCCGGATGTCTCTCCAAACCAAAGCCCCAAGCAATCTATAATTCAATTTCTTTACTCTTTCTCCTTTTGGATGATACCAACTTCCGGAATCCAATATGGATCCATCTATTTCTGGATTGTGGTAACTCTTAGTCGAAACTCAGGTTTTCTATATCCCTGTTTTACCGTCAAGGGGTCCACTGTTGGTCTTTTAGAGGAGTAGGGACTCGCCACTCGTTATTCAAACACTCACGCACACAAATACACAAACAACTCTCTTCCGATGTTGCAGCAGGGAAGAGGCAAACAATGATCCTCAAAGTTCTCCAAATGATCTTTCCAGAAAACAGGTCACTCAGAATCCACTTTCTACTACTTCACTACAACGACAGATCAAGCACCCGGAATCGGTAGTGACTCTGTTTGAGACTCTTAGACTGATCTGACAATTGGCAAGCCTTCCAATGGTGGGGAATATTTTGCAGGCAGTCGCTTATCTCTACACAAAGCCCTTTCTTGGTTCCGGACGCGCATCCACTCCACTCTTTTGGATCACTATCCTAGTGGTTTAAGTACGCAATGCACTAATCCTCTTTCACAAATTCAAAGTTCTCTCAAATGCCAACTACCATTTACACCTAGTTGACATAGATTTGGACTCCTCCTCACCCGTCTTCCTCATACTTCAATACTCTTGCAAATATTCTTATTCATGCATGTCGTATGCGCAATCTAGGCGTAAGTATCTTTAGCCACAGTGTTGTGCTAAAATGACACGAGTTATCATCCCAGGGAATTCCAAGATGATGTTGTACATTTCAAGTTTTCCGGATTCTCTTTTCTCCTCAA
This sequence comes from Neckera pumila, assembly GCA_963969595.1. Lineage (NCBI taxonomy): Eukaryota > Viridiplantae > Streptophyta > Bryopsida > Hypnales > Neckeraceae > Neckera > Neckera pumila. The sequence continues at coordinate 9,714,207 of OZ018418.1, forward strand.
TCCAATCACCTATTTACTCGTTTTCGGAACTTTTAACTATCCGGAATTCAATCCGAATCCGGTTCTATCCGAAATCTGGTTTCCACTTTCAAATCAAGATGGTTTCTTTCACCTCTATTTTACCCTCAGAGGGTCCGCTTTGATCTTTCGAGGGGTAGGGACTTTACCACTCTGGTTCTCATACTCACTAAACTTGACAAACACAAACAAACACCCAAGTATTTAAAGGAGTTGTAACAAGGAAAGAAGATCCGGATCCTCACAACTTCCTAGAAACCCGATCCGGAAAGCAGGTCACTTAGGACTCGATCCACTCCTTACCACAACAACAGATCACAGGGTTCCGGAACCTACCGGGGGTGGTTTGTTAAGTGCTAGACCGTTCCGAGGTTGGCAGACCTTCTGGAAGAGTGGCGACTTCCTCTGGGTGGACGCTTACCTCCGCACGGGTTGACAGCCGGACTCTCTTCCGCTACTCAATCAACCGGATCATTGTTACGGTAGTTTAAAGGCACTGTGCACTTCCACTCAGTCAGGAATCTAACACTGTCTCAAATGTACCTTTCAAATGGAACCGACTGCCCACGATCCGGATTCCTCCTCATCCGTCTTCCCTCACACTCTAGTACAGTCACAAGCATTCATACCAACACTTGAACACGAAGATGAAAATCCGAAAGCTCACTCAACACTTAGATTAAAAGAAAGGAATGGAATACAAATGAAAATCTGCTAGGAGGGAATGATAGCACAACAAGCTTGCCAGCCCTTAAAAACCCACAAAAAGTCAACACCTAAAAGCCAAAAAGAGCCCCAGGAATCCAGGCAGCCAATCAGAGAACCATCCGAGACACCCGGAAAATCTATTGTCGGCTCATTCTAAAAATAAATCTGGAACCAGGGTCCCAAGCGCAGAAAACCCGTTTCGGAACTGGAGTTCAAAACCTAATCAAAAATCAAAACATCCTAACTAACTACTTCTTCCACAGCTTCTTGGTACTGCTGCCGCCTTATGTTGCTCCTGTCGTCTTTGTGGGGGTGTTCCAGACACTTGCCCGGGTCTGGATTGGGCGTCGGATCAGCGAAGTTGCCGTTTTTTCGGTTTCCTTGTCATCGGACTAGAGGAACTCCCTATCCAACTCCATCTCAATGGGTTGCCCCAATGAAGCTCCAATTGGATCCTCGTCATCGCCTTCCTCCTCTTCCTTGGATGCTCCCTCCATGTGGGTGAAACCTTCCGGATGTGTCTAGGTCGGATTCTCAATCACAAGCATCCGGTTCGTAAAATCTGTCCAAACCGGAGAAGCCATGACTTTAGGCCCTACGGTCCCCTCTGGTGCCCTTGCCGTGCGCGTGGGAAACGTGATAAGGACCGTCTGCACCGGAGCCTCTTGAACAATTGGAGCATCCGAACCTTTCTTGGCAACCTCTGCGGTTAACCTCTCCTTTCTTCGTGACGGCCCCGCATGACTAGCAGCTTGAATCGTAACATCCTTCAGCAAGGCTTGAAGCCCTTTTTCCGATTTGGGAGTCCTTTCGGCGGGGATCGGTTTGGCCGTAGTCCTCCACAATTGTGCACTCGGAACTTCTGGGAATCAGGTGAAGTCCATGGCTGTCGGATTGAGAAATCCCAATAGCTTCTTCATCTCTGCCAACACGTTCTCCATCTTGATCTCATAATCCACCAGGATCTTGAGGATCATGCTTTCGATCACTATGCCTTCTTGAACTAACTTATCATTGAAGAGCCGGTCGCGTGTGATTTGATCCGCGGGTTGTCCCACCAACTCCATCAGTGCCCTCACAACGTTCACCGCATCCGACTCTCTCTTGGATGCAAACTTTAGGGCTTCCTCCACAACACCCAAACTGGTCTTGAGTTGGATCTTCTCCTCCTTTAGTTTCCGGATCTGCTCATCCTTCCTACTGAGCAGGGTCGGATTCGGACGCTTTCTAATCTCGCCCATAATCTCATTCAACTCCACCTTCAATTCATCCGCTACCAAGCATACGAAGTTAGCCAAGTCCTCGAATTGTTTCCGGGCCTCTTGGAACCATTCTACCCCGGAATCGAACAACTCATTCCCCCCTAGATCTGCAAAGGTCCGGCCCGGTTCCTCCATTTTTGAAACTTGCTGCTTCCCTCTTGAGTTCAGATTGGTCGACTTTTGCCGCAAACTTTCCGACTTCTCTGTCCTTCGCGGCGTCACTTCTAGAACTGCTTCCTCAGCTTGCTTCTCTGGATCCGGAGACAGGCCGTACTTCAGCATCTCTTCAGCGACCTTGAAGGCCTTGATTTCCTGCTCGCTCACCATCCCGTTGTGGTAATAAAGGTGGAAGAGGTAGGTGCTGATTGGGCTGGACTTGGCCTTCTGCACGCCGTCCGCCAGTTTCTGCACCATGGCCTTCAATATTCTCCCCCAATGTATTGGCCTATCCTCCATCGCTCCAAAAATGGTGTTGCCCAACATGTTGGTGAGCCGGGTTGGCTTCTCCGGATACAGGATCAGAACTAAGAACTCCAGCACCTACCTCTGCCTCAAGTCAATACAATCGTGGATCGCAAAACCTTCCTTCGAATTGGGTGGATTACGGAACTTTCCTTGAACGTAACCGTCATTCCTCAAGGCATAATCGGAACCCACCTTCCGGATTGAGTAGGCTTTCCTCCACATCTGCTCGGTCCACATTGCCAACTTCCCTCGCTCCGTCAACTCAAACTGATTCGGAGCTCCAGTCATGACTTTGTGGAGCATTGCCTTGTCCTTCAGATTCCACGGCTTGCGCAGCAACCTCGCGCATCCCATGCTGTCCAAATCGCCCTCCAAAAGCATTTGCGCCTTTGGATCCGCAGGTACAACCAGATTGAGCAACTTGGCCGTAACTGCCGATCTCCGAGGTTCCTCCATCCACGATGACAAAATCCTGTTAATCTGGTGCAATCGGCACCCTCCTCTCCTTCCCTCCCTATCCGATCTTAACTCACCAATCTTTCACTCAACTAACACGCACTCCAAACCTGCAAGAACATACACATCCTCGAGCGGAAGAAAGAGGGAGAAGAAATGGAAAAGAACAGGTTTAAATTGTTGGCTAGCAATTGACACTCGTTAGGAAGGCCCATAAATGTGCCGCCTTTTGCAAACGGAAGCCTAGTTCCTAGGCCGGAACCTAGGTCGTAGGTTTCCTGAATCCGGATCACCTTCCGGATTACGGATCCCGTTAAGATCCGTTCCTTACCCATTTTACAGTTTTTGCTAGGCCAAAACTTTCCTACTTTCCTAATTCGGCTAACTATTCCGGATTGCTACTTCAGTATATGAAAATTTTGAAAAATCTCACTAATCTATTCCTAAATTAATCCGAAATTCCGGGTTTTGACATTTCGTACTCCCACATGACCCCTTTTTCAAATGTGAAAGTCCCTACGAACATCATCAATGCCCACATCATCAGATTCCATATTCAGTTCATATTTCTTGACTCGGGATTTGTTAACCCTGGTATCAAGCCATACGCCCTGATGATCTTCCAGCTGCATGGACCCGTTTCTGAAAATTTGCTTGACTCTATAGGGCCCCATCCATTTGGTGTGTAGCTTACCCAGAAAGATTCTGTAGCGGCTGTCGTATAGAAGTACAAGTCCGCCCACCTTGATTCCGTGGTTCACCGGAAGTTTCTTGTCATGATCCGCCTTTCTTCTCTCCTGCACTTCCTTGGTGTGGTCCAAATCTATGAGTCTAGCTTCTTCTAGATCTTTGATTGCTAAAAGTTGGATTTCCGGATCACTTGTTTGCACTGCGTTCCAATTGCTCATGACCCGGTGTGTTTCCATGTCCAATTCGATTCCGTGAACTACTTCCTGTCCAAACACTAAGAAGAAAAGGCTTCTTCCGGTCGTGTTCTTGTCGGATGTGTTGTACGCATGAACAGCTGATGGAAGCTTCAGATTCCAATCCGTCTTGTATTTGGAAACCATCTTGTTCAGGGACTTCTCAATAATACCATTAGCCCGTTCCGTCAATCCGTTTGCCCTGGGATTGTACGGAGTTGTCTTCCGGTGCTTGATTAAGTATTTTGAGGTAATATCTTGGACCAGGTGGTTGAGGAAATGTAATTCTCTGTCACTGACAAGTTTCAGTGGATGACCAAATCTCATCATGATTTCCGTAAACAGGAAAGAAGCAGTCGTCTTGGCTGAATAGTTCCGGGTGGCAAGTGCTTCTACCCATTTGGTAGCATAATCCGTGGATAGGATTATGTACCTTCTCTTCCTAGCACTCATCGGAGCAATGGGACCGATAAAGTCTATCCCCCATTTTTCAAATGGTGTAAGTGGGATGATAGGAGTTAGTGGCCAGTGATTTCGGAAGGAAGGCGCTTCTGTCCTCTAACATTGGACACAACCCTCCACATACGCCTTGACATCGCGGATCAAATATGGCCACCAGTATCCAGCTGAGCAGATCCTGTTGACTGTTGTGATGGCAGCAAAATGGCTTCCAGAAGGTCAGGAATGCAAAGCCCTCATAACTTTGTTCCGATCCTTAGTTTCTAAACATCTTCTAAGTCAATCGTCTGCTCCCATCTTGAACAGGATTCCCTTAATCAAGGAATAGGGAGCTATTGTCTAATTGAAGATACTTTTCTCTTCCCGATTTAGACCTTTCGAATATCGCTATTCCGTAAGGAAGTCGATGACATCCTGAAAGTTTGACTGGTGTTCTCTGTTGAGGTAGAACACCGGTACTTCCTTATCATCTGGAAACTCATCCGGAAACTCGGCAAAAATGTCCTCCATAGCTTCCTTTCCGCGATATTTTGATAAGAAATCCGCATTTGCATTGGTCTTTTCGGATTTGACCATCACTTTGTAGTTGAACTCCTGAAGTAATAATATCCACCTAGCAATCCGTCCAGATAGGTTGGGCTTGTTAACCAGGTACTTCAATGAGTCATGATCGGTGTGGAACACAATTCGATATCCAAGAAGATAGTGACGGAACTTCTTACAAGCATGTACTACAGCTAGAGCTTCACGTTCCATGGTGGTGTATTTCCTCTCGGCCAGTCTCATTTGTCTGTTGGAATAGTAAACGGGATACTCCCGTTGGTCCTGATCGTAGTGCCACAAAATAGCTCTTAGGCACCATCCGGAAGCGTCCAACATGACATAGAAATCCTTGGTCCAATCTGGTGGAGACAAAATAGGAGCTTTGACCAAAGCCGTCTTTAGGCTCTCAAAAGCCTATTTTCTTTCCGGCTTCCAACTGAAACCCATGTCTTTCTTCAGCAATTCCGTCAGGGGAATCGCCTTCCGGGCGTATCCCTCAATGAATCGCCTGTAATAACCCACACAACCGAGGAATCCTCGGATCTCCTGTATACAAGTTGGAGTAGTAAGGGCCAGCATAGCTCTCACTTTATCTGTATCCACCTCCAAACCTTTCTGGCTTACCACATGTCTGAGCAATATTCCAAATAGCATTCCGAAGAAGCACTTTTGGGGGTGTAATTTGAGATTTGTCTCCCGACACCGCTGGAAAGTCTTCCGTAAATACTCCAGATGCAAGGTTCAAGAGCTAAATACCGCAAAATCATCAATGAAGACCTCCAAAAAATGTCGAAGGAAATCTCGGAAGATGTCCATCATCAATCTCTGGAATGTGCCCGGAGCGTTGCATAATCCGAACGGCATCCAGGTGAATGCAAAGGTTCCCCTTTTCGTCGTGAATGTCGTCTTCAGCTGGTCCATCAATCGGATGAAGACTTGGTTGTATCCAGAGAATCCATCCAGGAAACTATAACATTCATTTTCGGAAACATGGTCAAGAATGATATCCGTAAAGGGCAATGGAAAGTAGTCTTTCCTGGTTGCTGTATTCAACTTCAAAAAATCTTGACAAACCCAGATCTTGATCTTCCCATCAGGTCCCTTATTCTTAGGAACCGTGACGATTGGAGAAATCCATTCCGAGTTATGAACTGGGTAGATAAATCCGGCTTCTAAGAGGGCATCAATCTCCTCTTTCACCATCAATGAATATTTTGGATTTAGCCAGTATTGGCGTTGTCAGACAGGAACCGCTCCTTCCACCAGGTCAATCTGGTGCTCTCCCAACTCAGCCGAAATTCCGCTTAAGTCGGAAGCCACCCATGCGTACACATCAAGGTATTCTTCCAGTAATTTCCCGTATTCTTCCCTCTCCTATGGTGACATGGAGTAACTCATGAAGAATGACTTTTTGGAGGCAAGTTCCACCTTCTTGTAGTTGGAGGGACTTACAATTGTCTTGATTCGCTCCGGTTCCGTCTCTTCCGCGTCCTCTTTGAAATCACCCCAGGAGCCTCTTGACCTGGTTTACTAAAATCGATAGCCGAAATCTTCCTTTCCATGATCTGCTGCCGTATCCAATCAAAAGAGAGTGGGATATCCATCTCTCCCAATGATCGGTCCTCTGAATGGATTTTAGGAATCACAAGTTTGGATTCTTCTGTTGCCATCTCCAGAGTAGGTTCCGGAAACTCAAAATCCGTTTCTGTCACCGATGTGAAGTAGCTGGGTACTGAGTCGGAATCTTCCGGATTCAACCAATCCGTGGTGTATCCGTCCAACTCACTTGTTTCTCCCATGTAGTCCACATGTTTCCAGGGTATTCAAACACTCAGCTTCCCGACTACGAACTCCTTGGTTCCCCAATCCACTAAGGCCCTTGCTGTGTATAGCCAGGGTCTCCCAAGTAGCACTGGAAAGGGTCTCCCCTTTGTTACCCGGATCACTACGTAGTTGAGGAGGTAGGTCTCCTTCCCGATCCGGGTTGGAATCTTCGACAGTCTTCCAACCGGATACACCCGTGATTGATCCGCCATTCTCAGTACTTGATTCGTCGCTTCGAAGGATGTATATCCCAAGTCAAATGCAGTGTCTTCCAACATCAAGTTGACTTTGGATCCGCCATCCACTGGAACTCCAGGCACGATACATCCGCCTACTTCCACTTCCAGTTTCGGCGCTCCGTAGTCTTCCGTCTGTGAGAAATTCACAGCTACCGATGGTAACTTCAATCTTTTCCTCCTCTTCTTCATCTAAGCGTCCCGGATCAACTTCTGATAGTTTACATTGTCATGCAGGAGTTGCCCAATGGTGACATTTGCTTGCTGACCCTTGATATCTTGGACGATATCGTATTTGTCCACCTTAAGTTCCGGATTGATGACAACCGAAACTTCATCAAAAGTGACTACCCGGCGAGCAGATTCCGAAACTCTCGAAGATCCCTCCAAGCTTTCCTGCATCTGCTTGCTAATGCTGGTTAAGATCGGGTTACGGTCCACCCTTGTTTCTAACTCTACTTTGGGGTGAATGGGTTCCCTTCTCTTGGAGTGATCAAAATCACTAAAACTCGGATTCGGATTTCTATTAGGTCTATATTTATTTCTATGTTTCCTAATTCTACTCTCATTTTCCCGATTTTTGGTGGAACTTTGAGTTGCTACTCTATAAACAAATCCCTCTCTACTTTCCAGAAGTTCCATCCTTGATTACACTAGAACTCCTGGGTGGGAAATCCGGTTGAGTGTCCGACCTCTTGAGAGATCTCGCTGCCCTAGTTGGCAAATGGAAGGATTTTAGTTGATGTTGGAACGGACGGGTTCACTTGCAATCGCCTGACTTCGTACAGACAGAACGTGGCGCGAAGGTTGTTGTATGAAAGGATCATATGGGGGGTCTTTGTGTGACCGGTGATCCGGAGAATTCTCTGGATTGCTGTGAAGAATAAAACCAGATCCGGATTAGTGTAGGAGATGGAAGAATAGAGAAGTGGGTCTTCAGCCACTATAAGTCACCGAAGGAGTAGCGGGCCTACCACTCTCAAAATCAAGGGGCGAATCGTCTGATGGTGAAACAGAGGCAAAATTAAACCAGATGGGAGTAAGAGCGGATGTGAGTTGATAAGACCGGATCGGGAAAGGAGAAGAGGTTCTGATTGTAGTTTTTGGTGTTGTTGTGTTTCCGGTTGTGGTGTTAGGACCGGAAGAGGAAATATAGGTATTGACTAAGCTTAGAGACCAAATAAGGCTAGATACTTCACAGAATCTCGCGGGTTCGATCTTTAGAGTCACTTTGTAATACTTTAAAGTGATTTTTGGTAGTATAACTGGGAATTTGCTTGCCCTGTGCTGCAACATACAAAAATCTGGCATTGCTGCCAGGGACTCTAAAGCTATTGGTTTTGTTTTGATCCCTACTAGCTAAGGTCAGTTGTTATTTTGATTTCCATGCTATCATTAGAAATTCAGTTTTTAGAAAGAAAGAAGAGAACCGGATCTCGCACTCATGAGAAGGAGGACAAGAAGTGAAATCAGACGATTGAGGAAGAATCAGCATAGAGAATCGTCGGGACTAGGTCTTAGTGATCCGAATATATCAAAACCGGAAGACCAACCCATTTTTGTACCTGCACCTAGAGAAGGAAACGAGAGCCCAAGATTGGGGAATACACCTCCAACTTCTGAGCGAGTATTGGAACCTGAAGCAGAAGAGCTATTGCTAGACAAAGACAGAATGACCCGGTTGAGGTACAAGCGCTTCAGAGGAGACAAAAGCCAGGATGCCGATGAGTGGCTGTGCGAGTTTTAATCGACCGTGCTTGCCAATTAGGAGAATGAGGCTGCCCAACAAAGAATCTTTCAAGGATTGCTGAAGGGGGAAGCTCTCAAGTGGTACCAAGACATTCCGGAGTTGACCCAGAATGATTGGGATCAATTGAGAACAGACTTCCTACAGGCTTTCTAGGAAGTAGGTGGAGAGGCCAGAGCCTTGGATCGGTTGAGTACACTCACAATTAAGTCAACCAAATTTGTGCAAAAGTATGGGCAGAGGGTAAAAGTGCTTATGCAGAAGTTGACTACGGAGATTGCTCTTGGTTTGCAGGTAGAATGGTACGTAGCCGGATTACTGGAATCCATGGGATTCCTGATCCGGCAAACAAGACCAAGGACGCTTCGGGAGGCCATGGATGCTGCGACCAACTACAAAAACTCAGTTCAGTCACTCCGGAAGTCTTTGAGGAGAAGCAAGAGAAAAGCTAAGGAGAAGAGCAAGAGGAGTGACCGGAAGTCGAAGCATCGTAAGAAGATTTTGGATTCAGAGAGCAGTTCCAAGTCATCCGGATCGGATGTTTCCGATCCCAGTTTGTCAAGTTCGAAGGAGGACTGGAGTATTTTTCCTCCTCGGCATTTGTCTAGGAGGGGTCAGAGAGACAAGATCGTCGTTAAGGTCAAGACAAAGGATCCGGATTCAAAGAAGTTTATGAAAAAGATCCAAGAATCTCTAGAGGCAATCAAGGTCAACCTCGCTGAGAACCGGAGACCAAGACAGATCGTCCCAACTTCCCGAGCCAATGTCTGGTGTGGAAGATGTGGAGAACTGGGTCACTACTCGAGCAAATGTCAGAAAGCAGCCCCGAAATAAGTTCACTATTTATATCCAGACGAAGAAACCTACTACACCATAGCTGTTGAGGAAAAGGAAGAAGTCTACCAGGTTCAACCAACTTATGGGAGAGGAAAAGGTATTGCTGTTCCAATCCGTTCCAGTGCTTTGAACCGGAACTTTCTACTTGGACCTAGCCAAAGCCCAGTGATGCAGCCACCTATGCGTGTACCTGGATTTTCGGATGGCAAGTGGTGATTTGTTATTGTTGTGGAGAACCAGGACACTATGCCAAAGTTGTCCTCACAAGGGACAAGGGCAAGGTGCACCACGGATTTTGCCGTGCCAGAATTGCAAAGAATACGGACATACCAAGCAAGATTGCTCTAAACTTGTGCAACTATGGCCAATTTACAAGCAAGTGCAAATTCTTCCAAGGGAGCAGACTGCGCTGAACTACGGTCACTCAGCCGAAACGGAGAATCCGGAAAAGTGACGGTGTGAGGTGGAGCTGCCAGTTGGAGCGGAGAGCATGGTCAACCGAGTATCGACTTGCAGTTCCACCAGGAACCAAACCGGACGGTCAATGAAGAGAAGCAAGAGGAAGTTGGAAAGGAAACCGGAATTGAGTAGCGATTTGGATCCGCTTTCTCCAGAACAGAGACCGGAACCGAAGGTAGAACAATCCAGGGAAGGAGTAGACCGTAACCGGATTCCGATAAACATCAGTGCAAAGATCCAAAGGGAAATCTCTGGACTGGATGTCGTATGGACCTAGAAGACGATTACATTTAGTGATGCTCCACTGATCGTTATTCCGGATGGGTGTACCCGCAAGTACAACATCATCCAGGATATTAAGGATCAGAAGGCAAACGTGACTATCGGACAGCTCGTGCATGACAACGTGATGTACCAGAAGCTAATTCAAGATGCCTGGACACGGAAACGGAAGAAGAAGGTGAAGCTACTCGCAGTGGCAATTAACTTTTCTCAACCGGAAGATGCCGGAGCTCCAGAGGTCACTATAGAGATAGAGGGATGTGTGATTCCCAAAGTTTCCATCGATGGCGGATCGAGAGTTAACTTGATGCTGGAAGATACAGCATTTGATTTGGGATTCACCATATTTGAAGCCACAGAACAAGTTCTTTGGATGGCGGACCAGTCTCGAGTACATCCGGTTGGTAGACTTTCACAAGTGCCAACCTGGATTGGAGAAAAGGACTATCTATCGAACTACGTCATCATCCGTATTCATAAAGGTAGACCCTTTCCGATGTTTCTCGGAAGACCTTGGTTATATTCTGCCCGGGTTCTTGTGGATTGGGGAGCCAAGGAATTGGTGGTAGGGAAACCTTCCACCCGGATTCCTTGGGCCACAAAGAAACATTTGGAAGGAACCAGCAACGTGGATGGTTACACGACGGACTGGACAAATCCGGAAGACTTTGCTGCGAGCTATTATGTAGATCTATTCGAGCACCAATCCGAGGCAAATAATGGATTCTCCGATGCGGTATTAGAACATGAACCGGGAGACTTCACTGACATTATTTTGGATCACGTTGCTGGACATGAGTGCTACAGTTTCCTTGGATGGATTTTTCGGTTATAACCAGGTATTCATTCGGTGGTGCAATCAGCCAAAAACGACATTTACGACAGAGTGGGGGACTTACGCCTTCACCCGGATGCCGTTTGGTCTGTGTAATGCACCCGGAACATTTCAGCGACTCATGATGGACATCTTCAAAGACTTCCTTCGGCATTTCATTGAGGTGTTCATAGACGATTTTGCGATTTTTAGCGACCGGGAAAGTCATCTCAAGTGTTTGAGGAAGACATTCCAAAAGTGCCGAGAGACCAGTTTGAAGCTACACCCGGGAAAATGTTTTTTCGGAATGGGATCCGGAATTTTGCTCGGTCACGTGGTAAGCCAAACCGGATTACAAGCAGACTTGGAAAAGGTGAAAGTGATGCTTTCCCTGTTACCTCCAACTAGCGTAAAAGAAGTCCGCAGATTTCTTAGATGTGTGGGCTACTACAGATGGTTCATCGATGGATATGCCAAGAGAGATATTCCACTCATGGAGCTTTTGAAGAAGGAAATGGAATTGTTTGGACCGGAAAGAGACAGCAGGCCTTTGAAGATCTGAAGACCCAATTGGCTAAAGCTCTGATCCTATCGGTTCCGGATTAGACCAAGGAGTTCTATGTTAATATCGATGCATCGGGTTGGTGTTTGGGGTCCATTATGTGGCAATTCGACGCAGAGAAGTAGAAGAACCCGATTTACTATGCGAGTAGACAAATGAGTTTGGCGGAACAAAATTACACAACCATGGAATGGGAAGCGCTAGCCGTGGTATATTCCTGTAAGAAGTTACGGCATTATTTACTGGGATACAAGGTAATTTTCCACATGGATCATGATTCTTTGAAATACCTTGTGAACAAACCGGATTTGTCAAGCCGGATTTCTAGATGGATTTTGCTCTTACAAGAGTTTGATTATGAAGTTGTAGTCAAGCCTAGAAAGGCAAATGTTTATGCGGATTACCTCTCGACGTAGAGCGGACAAAAATCCGTTGTGGATATCTTTGTCGAGTTTCCGGATGAATTTTTGAATCCGGTGGCGAATCCGGTAGTAATAGAAACTTTAGATTCTCCGTTGGTTGAAGTCTTTTACCTCAACGATGAGTCTGTTTCTGAATATCAGGACATCATAGATTGCTTAGTGAAGTCTAGATATCCGAAACAGATGAGTCATGAAGAGAAAGAAATTTTCCAAAAGAAAGTGGCTCCTTATACTTTGATTAGAGGAGTCCTTTTTAAGTTAGGAACGGATGACATTCTCAGACGATGCCTAGAACCCCCGGAACGGAAGAAAGTGATCCAAGCTCTTCACGCGGGAAGTTCAGGAGGGCATTTTGCCTTTGTAAGTACAGTAAACCGGATCCGATCAACCGGATACTAGTGCCCGAATTTACATAGAAATGTGAGGAATTTTATTCGGAGTTATAATCAGTGTCAGCGGACAAGAGCACCGTCCTTCCAAAACTACTGGTCACTAACTCCTATCATTCCTCTAGCGCCATTCGAGAAATGGGGGATAGATTTTATTGGACCTATCTTTCTGGTCAGTGGATGGAAGAAGAGGTACATTATCCTAGCCACGGATTATGCAACCAAATGGATGGAGGCCAAAGCAACACAGAAGAACGATGCGGAGACTTCAGCAAACTTTTTGTTTGAAGAAATCCTCATGCGATTTGGTCATCCACTCGAGCTAGTTAGCGACCAGGGAACCCATTTCCTCAATGACATTATTGTCAGCCTAACGACCAAGTACCTTATCAAGCACCGGAAGATGATTCCTTACAATTCTAAAGCAAACAATTGACGGAGCGGGTAAACAAGATCATTGGTAAGATCTTGAACAAGATGGTTTCCGCTTACAAGACGGATTGGGATCGGAAACTACCTTCAGCAGTCCACTCGTACAACACCACAGAGAAAACCACAACTGGAAAGACACCGTACTTATTGGTCTTTGGTCAGGAGGCAATCCATGGAGTGGAGTTGGACGTGGAAACTTTCTGAGTCATGGCAGCTCGGAGTGCGGAGTCAAGGAAGGATACCTTTCACCAACTCCTCGCCATTGAAGAATTGGAGGAGATCCGGAATACGGCTTTGGGAAGAACCCTAGAAGCGCATAATAAGCGCAAGGAAGACTACGACCGGAAACTTCCAGCCAATCACGGAATCCAAGAAGGAGGACTAGTTCTCCTCTATGACAATCGTCACAAGGATTTTCCAGGTAAATTGCACACTCGATGGATGGGACCTTTCCGAGTCAACCAGATTTTCCAGAACGGATCTCTACAATTGGAGAATTTACGAGGTCAGTGGCTTGACACTTGGGTGAACGGATAAAGGGTGAAGAAGTACATTGCTGCTACTTCTTTTGACAACTCCGAATGATGTTCGCGAGGATGCTCACAGATGAGGAAGGGGTAATATCGCACCCAGAATTTTTAGTTTTCCTTTGCTTACCTAAATATTGGAACGGAAACGGGTAATTAGGATCCGGATCTTGTTAGAAGGGCAGAAGGAAACTGAAGATAGACAATGCTAATCCAATAAGGAGAAAAATGGATCTGATCCGGTCAGAATGCTAGTATTTAGGAGCGGAATCACCTCCGGATCTCATCTCAAAGCGGATTAGGGTTGGACCGGATTGATATGGACCGAACCGGAAAAGGTCATGATGATCTGCCAGGGGTTCTAAGACTATATAAAGGCTGGTCGTCCTCATTTTCACTCCTTTACTTCCCTTGAGTCCTGGAGCTGAACTTGAGCGCTTTTACGCCTTCGTTTGCGCCAGAGCCGTTGTATGTGTGTGTGCTTCAGGCCGAGTACGTCAAAGTGTGTAGGAAAGGTAGAGATTGTGTAGGTTGCAGTTTTTTGTGTTGTTTTCCGGTTGAAATCGGACAAGAGGAAGTGAGGTACGAGACATGCGAATAGGAGAGAGTGAGGTAGTGACTGGTAAGGGTCTAATAATTGTCCATGTCCATGCCTCAGCTACGTAAGAGCAGACCGGGAGCGCCCAGTTCCTCCTCCAAGTCAAGCTTTGGAAGGTAGTTCCGGTCATCCCTATGGTGGAACCGGCCAGGTCCGAGCTCATGGAGGATTTCAACGCAATGGGTTGTCTCGTGTTGATGGATAAACCCTGGGGGTTTAGGGAGGAGCGGATGGTGAGAGAGCTGAAGTGTAAGGTATTGAATGAGTTTGACAACACGCTTTGAGGCCGCCCGACCAAATGGGAAGAAGAAAGGTGGAGGGAAGTTTACAATTTCCGGATGGGAGGTTCCGGCATGGCTGGACGGAAAGCCAAGTTCATCCATGACAAGTTTCATGGAGAGCTAAGCAACAAGGACGGATATGCGGTCGCAGATTGCAAGAGCGACCGGCACCGCAATCTCCTCCAATTCTTGGTTCCGATTGTCCACTCGGAGAAGCCAATGAAGATGATTATGACCATTGGCAACACGATTTTTGGTTCCCCAAGCGGGGAACAAAAGGTGAACTGGCCCGGATCTTTTCCAATCTGGTGTCCCAGTTGGTGACGAGGATCGAAAAGAATAGGGCCACTCCTTTGAGTCCCTATCTCTTCCACCTCTACCATCGCAACCAACTCCTCATAGATACGAAGGAGAAAATGTGGAACCTTCAGGAGTCTATCCTGAAGTACGGAGAGTCGGGTTCGGATGACGAGCAGGAAGAGCGAACCGGGTCCAAATCTAAGACAGAAGAAAAAGACAAGGAAGAGCACCTCCGGATGAGGAAGTGGATGAAGACGATGCCTCCTCGCAAGAGAGGAACCCCTCCTACCAACTGGTCAACTCCAGAACAGGGATCGGATGTGGAGGTGCCGGATTTCAAAGACCCGAACGACCCGTTCAATCAGTTGACGGTGATTCTGTGCGGGATACTAGCGGATTGGGAGGTCAAAAGGAGGACCCTCTCCAGTGTTGGAGAACTGGTGGATGCACCGGCGGATAGCAAGCTATTGGGTAAGGTGGCTCAGTATCTGTCGAATCCGGATGAGCACCAGAGGCAAGAGGCAGAGATTCGTCGGCTTCAGGAGGAAGTTGACACTCTGAAGGCCGACATGGTAGTGCTCAGAGAGAACAAAGCTGCAGTCCGAGAAATGGTGGAAGCAACTCAAAAGGTGGCCGAGTCTGTGAAGGACACCCTCGGAGAGTCCGGATCCACCACGAACAAGGCAAAATTGTTTGACAAAGGGGTGCATGAGGATAAGAAGGTACTCGGTTCCCGGATAGTTCGGGTCCTGCCCGACTTCACTGATCGGGTAGAAGCATCATTGGTGGCAGCCAGGGAGGTAGCCAACCGGAAGGACGTCAGCAGCCGAAAGCTGAACGGGTCCATGTACTCCCTGGAGATTCCACTTTCAAACCTCTTGTTGCCGGATTCATTCCCAGTCGCAGGATCAAATCCGAGGGAGCCCAAGGATCAGACACCCGAGTCAAGAAAGAGTCACCGAAGACCTGGGCCTGAGCAACCCATTCATTTGGATTCATCACCAAGATCAAATCTTCCGGATCCTGTTGTCGGGGAGCGGAGCAGGAACCTGATTGAAGTTTTCAACCAACTGCCCGTGGAACCCAAGAGTCCTACGCTGGGTGGAGGAGTTGGAGAGTAGGTAGGTAGATAGGTAAGAATGTAATTTTTGTAAGATAGTTAGGACCGGATCAGATGTTGACCCGGTTTGTCCGGTTAGGATTGAACTCGGATGTCCTACATAGATTTCCAGGGGTCTTTTTGCCTTGTAATCAAGTTGTATATAAGTCAAGCCCTGCTTGGGAGCTGCGAGTCCTTTCGCACAAATTTTGTGTATATCTTCTCTTGGCCTCTTGTTGCGTGTCTCTCCCATGTGTGGCAGGGTTGTGTGGTGAAGAGTTAGGAAGGCGCATGCGTGTGCGGGTGTGATTTCTCCCTTCGGTGTTCTTGTTTTGATCTTATGTGCAAGTGAGCGGCTTGTGAAAGAGTTGGGAGTGGATTTTAGCTCCTGAGCATCTCTAAGGTTTAGGATTCTGGGCGAGACAGCCGTTGTTAGGCTAGGGAGATAGGGAGGGATTCCTTAGTCACGCTAGAACTCCTGGGTGGGAAATCCGGTTGAGTGTCCGATCTCCTGAGAGATCTCGCTGCCTTAGTTGGCAAACGGAAGGATTTTAGTTGATGTTGGAATGGACGGGTTCATTTGCAATTGCCTGACTTTGTACAAACGGAACGTGGCGCTAAGGTCATTGTAGAAGGAAAGGATCGTACGAAGGGTCTTTGTGTGACCGGTGATCCGGAGAGTTCTCTAGATTGCTGTGCAGGATAAAATCGGATCCGGATTAATGTAGGAGATGGGAGAATAGAGAAGTGGGTCTTCAGCCACTATAAGTCACGAAAGGAGCGGCAGGCCTGCCCCTCTCAAAATCAAGGGGCGAACCCTTTGATGGTGAAATAGAGGTAAAACTAAACCAGATGGGAGTAAGAGCGGATGTGAGTTGATCAGACTGGATCGGAAAGTTGAACGGATCGGAACGTTGACCGGATTGGGAAGGGAGAAGAGGGTCTAATTGTAGTTTTTTGGTGTTGTTGTATTTCCGGTTGTGGTGTTAGGACCGAAAGAGGAAATATGGATACTAACTAAGCTTAGAAACCAACTAAGGCTAGATACTTCACAGAATCTCGTGGGTTTGATCTTTATAGTCACTTTATTATACTTTAAAGTGTTTTTTGGTAGTATAACTGGGAATTTGCTTGCCCTATGCTGCAACAGGCGCCGTAACAATCCGGCACATCCTATTGATTCTAAGTCCTCCTCCAAGTGCTTCCGGACTTCCGGATCCTTAAGAATCGTCGGAGACATCATCCGGGCCGGCCCTGCCATAGTTTACTGACTTGCTAATCCGGTGCAATTGGCACCGACCTCACCGACCTCTCCTTAGCACGGTCCTAACTCACTACACTTTCACTCTCTAAGCGCATGCTACAAGTTCAAGAAGAAAGAGAGAGAAGAAATGGAAGCTGAGCCCTTAAGTACCCGACGTTCGGCCGACAGTTCCCCAGGGGAACGGGTATGAGACCGTTCCCGTTACAGTGCCCTAGGGTCTCTAGGCCGGAAGGCTACCGGTCGTAGGCTTTCCGGATCCGTCTTCTGTCCTACGACTTTTGTTTGTCAACGGAATGTTTATCCGGTTTAGGAATTCTAGCAATGCAAGTATTAGCTATTTCTAATTCCTTTCTAGCTAACTGGGATTCCTAGATACTAATAACAAATTCCAAAAAATTAGACTATTCTAACCCAGTTTTCTCCTATTTTCTATCTATTGGAGTTTTTGTATTCCCACATGTATAGATCCGGAATCGAGTGATTCTGATCACTCGGTCAGAATAGAACCTGTCCGACTCATAGTAGAGTTAGAAAAAGGGGTAGGACACAATCCTATCCCCATCAATATCAGTCAAGAAGTACGGTAGAACTTAGAGGCATCTAGACAACTTTCGGCTCTACGGAAAGTTGCCTTTGATGACGTTCCGGTCTTCATCAATCCGAAACTTTAGATTGATGAATATGACATTGTACAAGACGTCAAGGATCAAAGGGCGAACGCTACGATTGGACAACTCCTCCATGATAACGTAAATTACCAAAAGATGATTTGGGATGCTTGGACAAAGAATTGGAAGAGACAATTGAAGTTGCCCTCGGTTGCTGTCAATTTCTCTCAAGTGGAAGACTTTGGAGCACCCGAGCTAGAAGTGGAAGTAGGAGGATGTATCGTATCAAGAGTTCCGATTGATAGAGGTTCCGGAGTCAACCTCATGTTGGAGGATATGGCATTTGATCTGGGCTACACTTCATTTCAAGCCATGGATTAAGTCCTACAATTGGTGAATCGTTTGCGTATTCATCCGGTTGGGAGACTGTCGAAGATTCCAACCCAAATTTGATAAGAGACATATCTCCTGAACTATGTGGTCATCCGAGTAACAAAGGGAAGACCATTCCCTATGTTACTAGGTAGACCTTGGCTGTACGCAGCATGAGTGGACTGGGAGCTAAGGAATTTGTAGTTGGGAAACCAACTACCCGGATCCCTTGGAAACATGTGGATTATTTGGGAGAAACTAGTGAATCAAACATATACACCACAAACTGGTCTGATCCCAAAGATTCAGATTCCACCCCAGCTATTTCACCTCTGTGATGGAAACCGACTTCGAGTTTCCGGATCCTACCTTTGAGGTTGCGACGGAAGTATTTGACCCCATTCAGAGGGATGTTCAACCAGAAGATTGATGCATGAGAGAAGTGGACGTGCCACTATCCTTCGATTGGATCAGACGCCAAGTGATGGACGGAAACATTCTGGCCATAGGTCTTCAAGGACCCCATCAGGGAAGCGCATGGGGCGAGTTTCGGATCGAAGCAGAGGAAGCGGAACCCAAACAAATCAAGAGTATTTAGAACCCTGCGGATTACGAGAATGTGGAGCTGGAATTCGGAAAATCCTTCTTCATAAGCAATTCCATGTCCAAATCCGAGAGGAAAGAATATGGGAAACTGTTGGAAGAGTACTTGGATGTCTTTGCTTGGGTCCCCTCGCATCTAAGCGGGATTCTGACTGAGTAGGGCGAGCACCGGATTGATTTGACGGAAGGAGCAGTTCTTGTCCGGCAACACCAGTATTGGCTGAACCCGAGGTATTCATTGATGGTCAAGGAGGAGATTGACGCCCTACTAGAGGCCGACTTTATTTATCCAATTCACAACTCTGAGTGGGTATCACCCATAGTTGTTGTTCCTAAGAAAGCCGGACCAGAGGGAAAGATTAAGATCCAAGTTTGCCAGGATTTTTGGAAACTGAATTTTGCAACCCGGAAAGACTACTTTCTGTTACCCTTTATGGATATCATTCTCAATCATGTTTCCGGAAATGAGTGTTATAGTTTTCTGGATAGATTTTCAGGATATAACCAAGTCTTCATCCGGCTGATGGATCAGTTGAAGACTACTTTTACTACGGAATGGGGAATGTTCACATTCACCCAGATGCCATTCGGATTGTGCAATGCTCCGGAGACATTCCAACGACTGATGATGGATATATTCTGGAATTTTCTACAACACTTCCTAGAAGTATTCATTGATGATTTTGCAGTTTTCAGTTCTTGAGCTTCACATCTAGAGTATTTACGGAAAACTTTCCAGAGATGTAGAGAAACGAATCTCAAACTACGTCCGGAAAAGTGTTTCTTTGGGATGGTTTTTGGAATTCTGCTGGGACACGTTGTGAGCTAGAGAGGGTTGGAAGTGGATACGGACAAGGTTAAAGCTATGCTTGCTTTAGTTGCTCCTACCAGTGTACGAGAAATCCGGAGATTTCTTGAATGTGCTGGCTTCCATCGGCGATTCATTGAAAGATATGCGCGGAAGGCAACTCCATTGACTGAGCTGCTCAAGAAGGATACAAATTACGTATGGAATCCGGAAAGACATGAAGCTTTTAAAAGCCTAAAGTTGGCTTTGGTTAAGGCCCCTATCCTATCATTACTGGATTGGGCCAAGGAATTCCATGTCACCTTGGATGCTTCCGGATGGTGTCTAGAAGCCATTTTATGGCAGCATGACAAGAACCAATGGGAGTGCCCCATCTACTACTCCAGTAGGCAGATGAGCCTTGCCAAACAAAAGTACACCACCACGGAAAGAGAGGCATTGGCAATGGTGTACGCCTATAAAAAGTTCCGGCATTGTCGTCTCGGATACCGGACCGTGTTTCACACGGATCACAACTCCTTGAAGTATCTGGTCAGTAAGCTGGACCTTTCCGGAAGGATAGCCCGGTGGGTGCTATTGCTTCAGGAGTTTGATTATGAAGTCAAAGTGAAACCAGGGAAGTCTAATGCAAATGCAGACTTCTTGTCAAGGTTCCAAGGGAAGAATGCACTGGAGGATATTTTTGCCGAGTTTCCGGATGAGTTTCTGGAAGAAAAAGAGGTACCAGTATTCCACCTCAACATGGAGAAGGATTTAGCATTTCAGGATATCATTGACTACCTGACAAAGCTGAGATATCCGGAAGGACTGAAACAAAAAGAGAAGAGTATCTTTCAGCAAAAGGTATCCCCTTACTTGCTCATTAAGGATATGTTATTCAAGATGGGGGCGGATGATCAACTCAGACGGTGCTTGGAAACCAAGGACCGGAAAAATGTTATGAAGGCACTACATTTCGGACCGTCCGAAAGGCACGTCTGGGCATTTGTATAGGGCCTTTAAAAGGGGCCACAAGTAGCACTTCAAGTTTTCCTTATCGTCAGACAAAGTCAAAAGTTCCATAACATAGAACGGAGCATAGACGACCACATTTGTAGGGGGATTGCAAGCGACCCTACAGAATTTACTGTCTACATTGATTGTGTTCACTGCACTAAATTCCGGCCAGGCAGCATATACTTTGGCTAAATTTTTCCCCCATCCAGTCTGTGCTCCGTCACCACCATCCCAAAACCCACATTGTTTGCCCGACCATGCAAATAAGGGAATAGAATTTGGACCCTTGAGTGGACCCCCATCATAGTCGGAACTATGTCATCCATGAAGGCCGTGCTCTTGCTACCCCAAAAGGCCATTGTGAAGTGTACAAAACATCAGGACAAAAACAGTTTAAGCCATGGCCTTAGAACTACTCTCCTCAGGTTTGTCTTCATGGACGGCCTTATTTTGCTGTTTGGATTTACTTCTGAGAGCAAACTACAATCCAGCAAAGTCCCCTGCACATCGAACACTACTAATTTGTCCCTTCCTCGAGTACTCCCTGTCGCCCCTTTGCAACTGATCATTGCAGGCCTCCCCTTTGTTAACATATTTTGAGGGACACCAAAGGCAGCATGTACCTTCACGGGAGATTCAGCAGACTTCTTTGTCTTCTTGGGGGTTGGCGATGCTTCCAAGGGATTGGCGGGAACAACTTCTGAATGAACGTCAATCTCGCTAGTGATAGGAACTGCAGGAGGGGACTCTGGCTGGGACTCCACGACTGTAGTTGCCTGCAAACTTGGTTGTTGTCGTAGCACAGAAAGTACAAAATCCTTCTCTAAGGCCTTAATGGACCCTAAAGTGACTTGTGTATCGTTCCGCAGAGATCTCGGTGTAATTCTACTAAGTGGCCAGAATGCAGTGAATTGGTATCTCAAAACAAACCCCAAGTACTAGTCTAGACCGGATCCAGCTCCAGTAATCCGGAACCGGAAACTCCTTTCCCGATTATATATCCGATCTAGAGTATGTAACTACATGTAATAAATTCGAGTTTAACCTCTAGACCAAGAGGGATCTGCAACTTTGGGCTTCAGGAAGGAAGCTTAACTCCTACCCTCTGAGTTTTAGCGTGTCAGAAGGTCCACGATACAAACTTATAAAGAAAACTTTGACAAAAACAATGAGAAAGAGATCGTCCTCACAACTAGACCGGATGGGCTACGCAGGCTAGCAGGTCACGCAAGAAAGTCTGGATTCTCCTAACAATTACTACAATGACAGACTATAGGACAATCCACGGCCTAGGTAGAGAAGGGGCGTCAAGAATAAATGGAAGAGCTATAATACTTCTTGACAAAAGCAGCTTCTTGACAAAAGTCAGCTCTAATCCTCGCAAGGAAATCCTATTGTATCCTGTCTAATACGCAATCTCTCCAAGAACCGGATTCTTCCTGTATCCGGGTTTCACTTCCTCCTTACCCAAATCTGCACGATCTCACTGCTCTCACGATAACACGGACAAGTGCTAAAAGGTACAGCTCACAATTGTAAATTGGAAAAACTCCAACGGCATTTGCAGAAAATTGGGAATACAAAGTATGGAAAATGCTACCCGGATCAAACCTAAAATCCGCCTTTAAATACTAAACTACATCTCAAACTCAAAAGTGCAAAAGGCTAAATACAGCTAACGGAATGATACGTTTCATTCCTAATTTCATGTCTAATTTGGATAATTTAAGCTACAGTCAAAAAGCTCCCACTAAAAGTGGATCTTAGATCCTAAAAATCTGGAATCAACTTGAGTCTTAACTCCTTCTAAACTAAAAATATACCTACACATCTACTTGTCAAAATTAGGCATGCAGCCCTACAGTCACTGTCAGAACCTTCACCTACTTCCTACTCTTCTTCACTGGAGAAAACCTCGTCTTAGCTGGTCCCTTCCAGGTCAAGGGCTTCTTTCCGATCTGCGGCCTAGTAGTTTGTTTGGACCGGACTTTTGCCTTCTCTTTGGCCGCCTTCGCCTTTGTCGCTTGGGTCTCTGCCAAGGCCTGATCGGGATCCGAATAAGGTTCAGAATCCTGGTCGGAACCGGATTCCTCTTCATCATAGTCGGAATCCTCTTCTTCTTCCTCCTTCTCCTGAACCTTGGTGGATTTCCTTTTGGCCAATTGTAGTTCAGGAGCCTTTTTCTTCTGCGGGACAGGAGCAGGCCTTGCTACCTTGCTCTGAGGTGTTGCATCTCTTCCAGCCGGTTACCTGATTAGGCCCTTACTCGGTGAGCTGGATGAAGTGCTGCGACCGGCTCCAGTCTCTGTTTTCACCACGGACTGCATCAGGGCCGTCATCTTCCCTGCATCTTCACACTGCACCTTCTTTCCGGGAGTCTTGAGAGAAGACTTGGAGGGTGAGAGGGCACCAATCTACTTTACCTTGGTACTCTCCCCTGGAATGGACCCTCCTGGTCTGGTTGCCAGTTCCGGTCCTTGTGCCTTTGCTGGATCCGGTCTTGTCACCTTCATGACCTCCAACTCATCATTCTCCGGATCCGGGTCGGTGACTTTGGTAATCTCCATCTCCGTTTACTGCACTTGACTTGTCTTGGTTTCCTGGTGCTCTTCTGGTTTAGGTAGGTCTGGTTGCTCGTGAGAAGTCTCACCTTTACCCTTGTCCTCTGCTGTTGGCTGCTGAACTGGTTCATGATCCGGTTCCGACCTCGGTGCAGGATCACTTTGAGGATTTACCTCGCCCATCACTTCTCGCAGCTGCTCCAGTGTGGATTCCATCTTCTTGTGATAAATCACCATAGCCAGTATGGGCTTCTGATGTAGTTGTCGTCCTTCCACCATTACTTGTTGGTCAAACAAGTTAGCCTTGTTAACAACTTCACCCGAATGGGTGATGAAATCCCGAATTTGTGATGAAATCCCGGATTTGGGAGATGGTGTCTCGTGTCTGCGTGGAGAACGTTTTCTCCTTCTCCACCTCTTCTGTTTTCTGGCGCAACTCCTGTTTAAGAGTGGCCACTTGGCTGGAAAGCTTTGCCAATTCTTCCTTGTTTTCATTCTTCTCCTTCTCTCGGGTAAGCCGTATTACCCGGGTTAAAGCTTGAGCTGGGTGGATGGCGCCCACTGTGGTGCAGATGGTCTGTATCACCCCTCGCTCCTTCTCATACCGGTTCCTGAAATCGCTCAATTCTCGGGTGATTCTTTCTAGCGGCTCGTCTCTCCAGATCGGATCGGTATCCTTGGTCTGCTCTTCCTCTACCTGCCCCTTTCCTCTCGTTTTCTCACCCTTATTATCATTCTCACCCTCATCCTCATCGTCCTCAGACTCACTCTGCTCATCTTCATTGCCTCCCTCATCTAAGGATTCTTCCTCATTTCCGGTCTCAAGATCTAAGTCCAGAACTTCAAATTCTACCAGGGCAGCAGCGGCCTCATACTCTACCTCTTCATCTTTTGTCATCACCCCCTCCGAATGATACAAATGATACAGGAATGGACAGATGGCGGAAGGCTTGGCCTTCCCAACATTATTCATCATTTTCAGTACTTAGTCCTAGATGACCACTCCCCAATCTAGTTTCCGGTCTCCAGACAATGCGCCAAATATTGTGTTGGTCAATGTTCGAGAAACTCAGCATGGCCTTTCCGGGTTGAGAATGGCTAAGACATACTATAACAACCGCTTCTCTCTCTGATTGATACAGTCGGTGACTGAGAACCCGTCTTTCTTACTAATTGGGTTTCGGAACTTACCCACCATATACTGGTGTTTCCGGGATGCACTTCCTTCGCCTTCTTGGTTGAATACATAGACCTTCCTCCACATGTCAGCCGTCCATTGCTTGGGCTTTGCACGAATTGTGGTCGCGGCGTGAGTTGGCACTCCAGGCCTCAATTCCACCACTACTGCTTTGCTTCTGAAGTCCCACGGTCGGATGAGGAACCCAGCGCACCCCATCTGCTCCAAGTCTTCCTTCAGCTCTACCAGCTCCAGCTCCTCCTTGGGCAATCGTGGCGTCACATACCGGAGCGAGATGGTGGCTCCCCTGCTCTGACTTGCAGCCATCTCTCCTTTCGTTAGGATGCAGCCAGTCTACTCTCGAAAATCGAAAAAAGAATGAACCTCACGATTCTCTCTCTCCCTTTCAGCTGTGCAAGCACTAATGCTAAATTGGGATGCTAGCAGACCTCTCTCTTGCGCTTAATGTTCCTCAAGCACTCTTTTCCGCAGTCCGTCAACTCAAAACCCAATACTGATGCACAGACCAGAAACCAGTAATGGTGCACGTTGCTACAACTTTCAGTTAGGGCAGGAAAATGTAAGTGACCAGTCTCTGGATGGATGGGGTTTAAGAGAGCCAATCCTAGTTGCTCCTAATGATTCCCCTAATCCAGGCTTTGCCCGTTAAACCTGTCCGTTTAGGATTTCCATTCACTAATGATTAGAACGTTCCCGTAGTTCCCTAGGGTTAAGTAGGTCACCATTCGATGCCGATTTCTGTTACCCCTTTCCTGATCCGGTCTAGGCAAATTTGAACTCCGGTTCCTTGTTTCCGGTACATTTGGTTAGCCTTTACATCGATTTCTGATCAGTTCACTTCCGGTTTCCGGTTCTAAACATTAGACGGTCTATAATTATCTTAAAATCAAAAAAATTTATTGCTAAGAAGAATATTATTCTTTCATTTATATTTTAAATTAGTAAAAGTGGATTTTCAGGTTCTGACAGTTGTCCTTCTTCCAGTGCGGTGTGCACTTCCTCCTCCGTAGAATTTGCAGTCTTCTCAAGGCCGGATGCATTGACCACTTCGGATTTGACCGCACCCCTTTGGGACTTGTTGCTGCATGCAGGGGAATCCACCTGCTCTTTTACTCCTACGTCTCTACTATCATTCACCTTGCTCAGTTCAGGGTCCGCAAGAGTTGTCAAAGTTGGTGGAGTTCCTGGGGTTAGGGGGGCTTTATGACTGTGGGGTCACCGAGGGTTGGAGTTCCTGAATCCAATTGAGCATCCGATGCCAGAACTGTTATACGGTTACTGACCTGCCACTTTTTTTTTTTAAGGGGCGGAGGTTCTTCATTGTCTGACGACAAAGTAACGTCCGCCTTCTTTGCAAGCTGACTGAGAGCGCGCTTCTTCCGTTCACTTGGCGCCAGATTCTCCAACGCTGACTTTGACGTTGAGTGGCTGGCGTCAGTGGTTTTAGCGCTCCCGCTCATAAAGTTCTCGAACATGTTGCGGAGTGACTCAGTTGCTAAGGACTGCTTGGATGCGGTCTTCTGGAACTTGTCAAACCTCGTGTCCACGTCCTTCTTCCAATTTGCCAAAGTTGAAAGTGTGACAAATTCACTTGTGCCTGCACTTTGTTATCCACAAATGGTACGCGTGGATTGGTAAGACATTCAAATCTCTCCTTCTTGCACTATGGCAAAGAACAATTCAAGGTAATCCACGACTGACTGACAACTTCACCACTTGACTACGACTCCTTCACACCTTGACTATGACTTATTTACGACTTCTGGATTTCTAGGGCACGACTTTGTGACTACTCTTCCAGAACTGCGTCAATACTTCTGTGTGGTTGCATTGTCACTTTGGTGGTACTTACGATGTCCTTGGTTGACAACCGTGTCAATAGTGAGTCCCACCTTCCCTTCTACAGTGAGCAATGCCAAATCAATGACAGCGGATGCAGAGTTCCAAAATTACACGACCAAATGAGCATTGTGGCAATCTACAACCACAATACAAACAAGCGGCGGTGGTGCATACAGGTCCTAAAACAATTCCGCATGAAATCACTGAATCAAGTAGCAAATTCTTGTCCTAACTACAATTTCAATGCTAACATTGTCTTTCACGAAATCCAAACAGAGGGTGCAGTGGTTGAAGGCGTGGGAACTCATTGTAAAAGCCATCTTGCTATTGAAATTCCTTGGGAATGTCTAAGGCTCTTGGACTCCTGTCCCTGCCTTCATTCCATGCTCACAATCAAATACCAACATTAGTACTTCCACTGTGCATGAAGGAACATTAATCATGTTGTGATTTTGTACAAGAAGAAATTCATTAGGAAAGTAAGTAGGGAAGCTATATGACAAAAACATGGAATGCCTTCATACTTACCACCATTGTGGACTTCACAGCTTTTCCTCTCCTCCCTGTTGCTCCAGAATTTGCAACACATTGCCTTGCAGCGGACATCTTCTGTACCTTCCGTTGCTGCGCAGGAGTTTCCCAATAAGCCATGAGGCGCTTCCATTGTTCTCCATCAATACGGGGAGGACACTTATTGTTTCTTTTCAACCACCGGGCCTTCAACCGTGACCGCTCCGACTTCATGTATGTGGTGATGGCCATTCGAAATCCGAGCATGCTCAAAGAATTCTCCACGTACTCAAACTCGTTGTCAATTACATCTCTCAGCCAGTCCATAGCCTTTTGCTTCTGTTTCACCCATTCAACAACGCTAAGATCCAAAAAATTTGGAATGAAGTTCCTCATAGCCTCGTCCCATGCGTTCTTCCCCTCCGAAGCTTGGTCTATGTTTCCATTTTCAAGGATTTCTAGGCGAGATGCTTTTGCACTGCCATGACCAATGTCACTCCAATCCAACTCAAATGGGGTGCGCTACTCTCGCCTTCCAACACGATCGTAGCCTCCGCCCATGGTTGAAGCACCTAACCATCCAGGCTTGTAAGGCGCAAGAGGTCCTTGCAACTAGGGACCTGGTGCCTCCGCCGATTGCGCAGGCACGTAATGCCCTAGCAACCATTGCAAAGAGGGCGGGTACCCAGCACCATCCGATGCACGCTCTTGTGGCAAAGGTTGTCGGGCTGCCAATTTTGGAGGAGACTTCTTCAGAATGGCTGTCCCCCGTTGCCTCTTTGGCTTGGGCTCGGGAACGGGCTCCTCCTCCTCCAACAACACGTCGTTGTCATTGCTTGAGTCAAAGGCTTCGGCAGTAGCTGCAAGAGCAACGGACCTCAAGAAATTATCAAACGTGAGCACCAAAACAATACCCGACGCCAGCCCTAAAATCCACTTGCCTTCTTGGTACTCATCAAAAAATGTAGTACTCACAACTCTCAACAACGCAATACTCATGGACTCTTGTAGCCAAGACGGCACGAGAAGAACACCTATCACTGAACACCTAATGCTCAATTTCTCAAACACCTAACGTTCATGCCAATAACAAGAGGGACTCAATTATAGAATTCAGAAACCCTAATCCCAATTCACAAATGCATGGTGATAGATTACCTGCCGCAACTGCCTTCGGGGTGGCCTGCTGCTGCACATGGATTGCTAGATTCATCATACCTTTGGCGATGGCCTCGTCACTGGACTCCGTCGCCTCTGAGGATGAATCACTGCTCATTTCGTCAGCAAAACGCACCCGCCTACCCGCTGCTCTTGACTTGAGCTCCTTTTCGTCCCCTCCGCATCCTCTAAGGCCAAGCTTGGAGCGCCTCAGCGGCCTTGACTCTCTCTCCTCTCCGGCGGACTCATGTACAAGTTTCTTCTCGCTCTTTTGATTTTTCTTGTGTAGTAAAACCCGCGCCGTGATGACTTCTGATGTAGAAGCGCTCAAAAAGCCAATGATAATGAAGAGTACCGTTGCTTAGAGGAGTGAATAACAAAAACTTGGCAGCACTTGCAGGCGCAGGAAGAAAGAATAAACATGTGTGGAAGAGGGATTAGGGTCACAGTGACAAGGGTTTCAGGGGCGGACGTGTTTTGGGCCCACGTGGTCGTCTCGGGGACCTAGGTGCTGCATATCCCAAGGCAATCATGCATTAAATGCCCTACAAACTTCTATGTGACTAGTTGATGACTGGGAACCAGTCGCAAAAGAGTGACAAGTTGTTAAATGTGACTCCCAGACAACTAAAAGACAACAGCCTCAGCGTTGACGTGGGAGGCGGCGCTAGGCAAATAAATACACCTGCAGCAAATCCTTAAAAACGCCAGCGCTTACCACAACGGAATAATGAAGTTCACTAAACAAAAGCATGCAGACAGTGCATGACTACAACATCAGGAAGAACTTCGCTCTTTCAAGTCCTTATACATCCAAGAGTGACGTATCAAAACTAAACCTGATCAAGAAAGGTCCCCTGCATATTGTTAAGCTACCACATTGCCCATGCAATTCTTTTGTAGATGCAGTGAGAATGAAGATATAGAACGGTTCCCGGCTACTTACAGCTCAGCGCGTGCTTGGAGAACTGGCCGCAGCTTTGCCTGAACCTGCACCACGTTTCTGCCTCGCCACAACTTGTATTCTGACTTCTCTTGCGGCAGACTCTCCATTGAAGGTAATGCCACCGCACTGCCCGCACTTCCTCCTGAATCGGCGCCTTTGCTTGGTCTGAAGGATGCATCAAGGAGTGAGCGATCACCTGAGATTACAACGACAAAGAAGAGATCATGCAAAGCGCTGCAGAGTTGCAAGCGAGTGTTTTGCGTCTTGATTGTATTTTGATACTCTCTCCTACCACGGGCAATAGTTGCAAAGAAACAAAGTGTGAGGCAGGTGGGTATTTCAATCCCTTTTGTGAATGAGGGTGTCAGATGGTGGGGTTCATGATGACGGTTTGAAATTTTGGCGGCTCAGCATTAATTAGCTTTTGAAGTAATATTTACGATTCATCTAGGACTCACCATACTCAAGCTGCACGATCTTCCACCGATCGACCTTGGTGTAACAATGATTAGAAGTCCCTTTATGCTCTATTGTAGGCCTACTTGTAGGTATTAATCACAATACAACATCAATCGTCTTTGGTAGGGTTTAGAGTGCATAGGCCTACTTGTAGGATACAGCTGAGGGCCGAATAAATGTCCGCGACCCATGTTTACCTGGTACCTAGTTGCATGGAAGTTGGCAGTTGTGAAAAATGACTATTACGCAACTTGTTTCAGTTGTTCCTAAGATGTGTAGTGACTGGAAGAAGTCATGTAGAAATTGGGTTTATGGTTTTTCCGTGGTATGGCATGTTTGTTTGCACTCTGGTCTTGAATGTTCTTTCTCGGACGTTGTTGGTTTTAAAACCGCCCTTGTGTCAAGAAGGAACTCAGACTCTATGGGCAAAGTTTGTCAGTAATAGCAGTGATCTGAAGTTGGGAAATTTTGGCCTTGGTTGTGTAATTGTAATGTTTGCATTTTGGTTGATTTCTTTTGTTAATTTTTTTGCAACAAAAGGAACTCAATATGGGATCAAAATTGTATTTTTTAATGCTTGATTGGTTGTCAACAAGGCACGCGTCTTGGGCTTTTCTAAATACAGCTAGTTTAGAAGAGATCCAAGTTTTGGGTAGACTAGCAGTAGCAACCAAACGTGGCACTGAGTATCTTAAAGTATAGGAAGAAGATCACCCCATTTCGTTAAATTGAAGTTCAATATGCTGTGAGCTGAGGCGTTCCAGTCATCCTTTTTGGTCTCCTCTTTATCCATGTCCATTTCAAAGGTTTCACTTTCTCATTCAGTTTTCCTTGGAGGTCCTGCCAATCTTCGCCCTTCTATGTGTTGCATTGTCTCTAGGGCACTATCACGTTTTCAAAGATGAATGACCCTTGCGTCCAATTCCCATCACAAGTTGTTAAATTAATTTTTCGATGCAATTATACTAAACCCAGACTCAGATCTTGGATTTTGGAACATCCTTCCAAGGAATGCAACCAATAAATCCTCCGCAACAGTCTAACATGAGCTTAGTCGCATGAACAACTTCCTCGCGACTGGTTCTAGTAGCTTCAAAGTCGTAGTGAAAGATGATGACTTCTTTGTCACTTCATTAAGTCATTTATCAGTTGCAACAAAGTTGACAAAGTGACATTGCCTTGCATTGACCAAAGGTGTTCATTGGCACTTGCACTGATGTTTGCTGTTGGCCTGGTCGAAGTACAGGACAAGGAACAATAGTCATATTTTGTTTGGTGACAATGATACCTGCAAGACTTCCCCTCTCTAACAGTCAAAGGCAGTGGCTTAGAGATGACAAATTGTGGACCAGGGAGGTGCAGCTGGCTTCACAAGACAATGCAAGGAGAGTTCATTGCCCTTGCATTGAATTCAAGGGCCGTAGGAAACTCTTGATTCGAAATGTGCGTGACCACCTCAGCCGCAACGGCAGGGATCCCACTTCACGTAGGTGGACCGGACCAAGTACACTTGATTCTTCTGACGAAGAGTGGGAGGAGGCCTTCTGGACACTTGCCAAAGAGGCTCCGCCAGCCGTGGATGCCACTATCAATGTTTTAGGAATGATTGACCAGGCAGCACTTGTTGTGGAAGAGGCCCCTTCTATGGAGGAGAGGTTTCAAGAGGAAGTGTTGGACGCTTTTGCAATGGCAGATTCCATCCAGGAAGAGTGCAGGCAGCTGGACTTAGGCAACATTGCAGACAGTGAGGAGTATCAAGACTCTCCCCATTCGCCAGAGGGGTCCCATGATGACGAGAACCCCAATATGAATGCGCTGCAGGAGTCTATGAATGTGCTCTATGATGGCGCCCGGTCCAACACCCTAGCCGCCACTGTCCTCTTGATGAACTTGTGCAGAGTGCACAAAGTGAGCAACACTTGCGCCAACAAACTTTTCAGCATCCTCAACCGGCATCTGCTCTCCAAGAATAATGCCTTGCCGTAGACATATCATGCCGCCAAGTCCCTCACCTCCAAACTGGGTTTGTCAAACAACGCCATTCACGCATGCAAACGAGGATGCGTCTTCTTCCGCGGGGAACACGTGGATGCACTTTGTTGTCCTAAGTGCGGTGGATGGAGATATCAAGATGAAGATCGAGAAGCCTTTCCTATGAAGGTTCTCCGTCATTTTCCAATAATCTAGCGACTTGTACAAATGTTCAGGAGCCCCACGTTGTCTAGACTCATGGTATGGCATCATGACAACTGTAGCAACCAGGAGGGAGGGGACGGCCTAGTTTGGCATCCCTGTGACTCAAAGGCTTGGCGGCACTTCCATAATAATGTTGACCCTGCGTTTGCCACTGATCCCCGCAATGCTCACTTTGCTTTGGCAGCGGATAGCGTGAACCCATTCAAACAGAACGAGTCGTCTTGGTCAACATGGCCGGTGCTTTTGTTGAATTACAATGTCCCCCCCTAGCTCTGCACAAAGAAATTCTTTGTATTGTTGACCCTTCTAATTCCCGGGAAGGAATCAGTGACCTCCGAAGTCTTTGACGTTTTCTTGGAGCCTATTGTGGAGGAGTTGCTCAAACTGTGGTTAGGAGTCCCAGCTTTTGATGTTACTAAAGTTGCCGGGTGCCAAGCATTCCAGCTGCACGCTATGTTGCTGTGGACAATCTACAACTTCCTGAGCTATGGTACAGTTGGAGGATTCTTCCATCAGGGGTACGCAGCATGTCCTTGGTGTGGCATGAACTTGGGCTTAGAGCACTCTTTGGAATTAGGCAAGCAAACTTATAGTGGGACACGCCATTGGTTACCTGAGCACCATCCCTTGAGATCATTTTCAATGAAGGATCACTTCAATGGAGCCATGAAAACCAGACCAAAACCAAGTCCAATCACAGTGGAGGAGCAATTGGCGCATGCGGTAGAATTTGAGGCCTGGAAAGCATCCGGACATAGAGACAGCGGTGCAGGTGACCCCTCAAAAGTCCATAGCGTATAGCGCATGAGCATACTCTTCAGATTGCCATATTGGAAGGTTAGTCTCTCAATTGCAGCCCACATTCTGTATATCGCAAACAAGCCGTCACTTAGACGGCACTAGGTCCCAACTCCAAAGTTGTGTGGAAGAGGCGATTAAGTTGTAACCCAGTATCAGTCACAATATGTGACTCACTGGGATATACTATGCAAGTAGGCTCAGTATTGCACGGTCACCCTTGTTGCTAAGTCTTTGTATTCCTTGTCATCAGCGCGTATGAGCCCCTAATCTTTCTCTATTTGCGTTCTTTACTTATGTTTAGGATCTTCTCATTCACAATATGCTGGACGTTATGCACTGCGAGATGAACCTGGCAAAGAACTTCCTGAAAACCATAACTAGGAAGAAGGACACCGTGAAGGTAAGGAGGGACTTGCAAAAGAGGCAGATGAGGCCGCACCTTTGGTTGACCCCACACCCCCGGCATGTTGGCAAAATGGTGAAGCTGAGAGCCCCTTACGTGCTCACAGAAGAGGAATTTGAGAGTTTTGTCTGAGGCATTGAGTCCCTGAAGACCCCAAGCGGGTATTCATCTAACCTCGCAAAGTGCATACGGAAGAAGAATTTCAGGGGCCTTAAATCCCATGACTACCACGTCCTCATGCAGCAGGTACTGCCTCTAGCATTGCAGGGTCTGATGGCATTTGGGCCTCACATGGCTGTCATGCAAATGTGCAAGGTCTTTCGCTGCCTTTGCACCAAGGTTTACAATCCGGCTGATTTTCCTTCACTCAAAGCTGATGTCGTCGAGAGCATGGCCTTGTTGGAGCTTGAATTCCCCCCCATCCTTCTTTGACATAATGACACATCTGCCCTACCATCTAGCACAAAAACTAGACATTTGTGGACCAGTTAGTGCCAGGTGGATGTATCTTGTGGAGCGTTACATGAAAGTATTGAAGAATCACGTCCGAAACTTAGCCCGGCCGGTGGCATGCATGGCGGAGGGGTACCTGAAGGACGAGTGCATTGGTTTTATTACTGAGCATCTCCAGAGGTTTCAGGTCACTCAGAGACGTGTGTGGGACAAAGACAAAGAGTATGGGGATGCTGAAGAGGTTCTGCAAGGGGCAGGGAAGCCATATGTTTTGTCTCCAGCGCTACAAGACCTAGCACATCAGTACGTGCTCATAAACGCAGCCATTATGGAAGAATTATATGCGTGAGTGCTTCCATTACCCTCTGTTAAATGCGATTGAATTTCTTCTCAAACGGTTGAGCCACCGTGTTTATGCATTCTCAGACATGTAGGGCAGTCTTATACTTCATAGGAGTGGTTTAAGGGAACTAGATCCTCCTTCAGTCGTTAAAGAGTATTTAGAAGTTGTGATGCAGTCGTTATAAAGTGATGTATCTGTCAAGGAGTAGGGCACAGAGAACGCTCCGACTTAACCTTGACTTCTTTAAGTTGATACCCAATGCTGGCTAAAACCATGATGCCTCCATACAATTGGTTGTATTGGACGCTTGTCTATACCACAACAATTTCAGCTTTCACATGGGTCCTACAATTGTCTTATCATTTAACCGGGTGATTTTGCAGGAAATGGAGGGCTGAACACAATGCGGATCCCTCGACTGCAGCGCTAGCAGAATGGATGGTGGTCGCTGTCCGCAATGCTGATCTAGATATGCGAAAGCTTGAGGACTGGGATCGCTTGCTGCTGAGCGCACTGCCATCACAGAGAGCACTACGGTACTCCCGGGTCATTGCATTTGGGAACCACTTTCGCGTGGACGATGAAAGTACCTCAGGATTGAAAAGCTACAACAGCAGCGTGGCATCGGTCTTTGAACAGCCTTTGGAGAACGCGGGGGACTTATCCGTGAACTACGTCGGCATATTGAAAGACATACTGTTGCTAGATTACGGAGGTCTCAATACACAAATGACTCTCTTGCAATGCAATTGGGTGAAGGGCCAAGACAATCGCGGGAATGCAACTTATACGCAGGACCATGCTGGTTTCCTAGTTGTGAACTTCCGACACATGTTACCTCGCATGGCAGATCCCTTCATCTTTCCCAGTCAAGCCACGCAAGTATTTTTCTCAGATGTTGCAGACAGACCTGGATGGAAAGTAGTCTTATGGAAAGAAGCAAAAGCAACGCGGGAGGTTGTGGACAAAGCAGATGCCTTCATAACCACCACCTCCGAGAGTGCCGGCCTCATTGCTCCCCAGATGTGGCCGGCCCCCCAACAAGCAATGAATCTTCTTGGGGCCATTGAATTGTCCGAAGAAGAGAACTCCTTAGCCCAAGAAGATTACTAGTGCGCACCTCGACTGTGCAGCCATATTGCAAAGTCATTCTTGAGTCTCCATATAGTCAAAAGAGTTGCTCGTAGTGTTAATGCCAGCACAGACATCCAACGTTGATGAAGCGCAACGTCATACTGCGCCTTACATGTTGTTTCTGTCAGTGAAAAATAAAATTCCTTGCACACAACGTTATTGCAGTCTGTGATCCCTCGACGTCATCCCTTTGCACTTAGTCTGCAGCATAACCGCAACCAGCTATGTCCTATTTTTTCAGCTAATAGGCCTTAGGAGCATTGCACTTGGAAGAGTCCTACTAATCCCCAGCATTGCACACCAGGGAAATCCCCGAAGTTGCTTTGCAATTCCGAGGAAAGAATGTCCTAGTCATCCCGAAGCGACCTGAAGTGGCATACGACAACTGTCCGTGACTCTGGAATGACTCATCCTAAAATGACGGACGTATTTTGGCGGCAAAATCCATGTAAGCAAAGGCTTTGCCCCACTAAACCACCTTTAGTTGACATGAAGAAGTTCCGCAGTTGTACCTCAGTCACGGCACGTTCCAAAATATCACTGTGACCATCACAGAAGGAAAAGAAATGAACCACAAAAGAAAACATGTGTGTGAAGCCTATTTTTCATCCATTTCTCATCCTCCAGTTGCGGCTGTGACTTTGAAATTACTTTGACATTGTTGACTAAGGATAGAGCATGCAATTACAAAGGAACAGTCGCAATCACAACTGCAGCTTCAGATTTCATAAACCCCCCAGTTACAAATACCTCCATTTACTTGTAGTGAGAGTTTTTGATTCTGATTATGTATCCAGAGAAGCCAACCTGGGTTACGACCACAATTGCGAGCACTATATTTGAAGCGATGGAAGGAAGACTGGTGAATTGGGGTAGACTTATCACGAACGTAGTCTCCAAGTTAGTCGCGGGTGCAACTTCCAAAAAAACCACCCCGCTTAGCCTATATCTTTTCCACCTCTATCATCAATAGGGTTTTTTGAACAAACTGGATCTGCATGCGTACTTCCATGACGAGGAGGTCATAAAATACGGGTTTATGGAAGAAGTCCAACCGGATCAACCCGTCCAAGGAAAATCCAAAAAGGAGGAATTGAAGCAGCCACCCTTGACGCACAAGCAAATCAAGAGACAAAAGTCCATAGATCAGGCTGCACGAGGCAAGCAAGTGATTACGGATGACGAACAACAACTGGAATATCCGGAAAATGAGTACATGAAGGAGTTCTGGGGGCGTGGACATAAGTGGGCCGACGAGTGTCGGTTGATCCACAATGAGATGGCGGAATACATCAGCAAAACCATAACACTCTTGGGAGTGAATTGCCCAATGCAGATAGTTGATGCAATCCGGAAAAGGACGGAGCTGGGGCCACTAAAGGTGCAGGAGCTCTGCATCCGGAATCTGCAGCAGGACAAGATGGATCTCAAATTCCGATAGCCCAGCTAGAGAGCCAACTAGAAGTGGCGAGGACGAAGGGGGTAGACGCTTCCAACCTTGTCCGAATCTGTCGGCTTTGATGGCAGCTTTGGCGGAGCAGGTGTCAAGAGCTCGGCTCTTCACCGACAAGCTCACGGACAAAGCTCACCCTTCCGGACCAAATGTGCTGAGGATGCTCATTGACTACCAAGCCCGGATGGAGAAAGTGTTGGCGGAGATGCGGCATCTACTGGGGCAACTTGACCTAGGCAAGGAGATGGATTTTGAGGGCTTCTCGGAGGTCACGGATGCCCATAATTACTTGCAGACTCTGGCCAAAGAAGTAGTACCGGAGGAGAATCCGTTAAGGGGACAGGATATGCTGATCAATGACACCAGTATGCCCCTGATGTCCGGAAAGGAGGGAACCAGAACGTCTGTTCCGGCGAGGACGGGAACAGCTGTTGTGATAGTGCCGGAAGCTTCAACACCGAAAAAGGCAAGAGACTTGATTCCAGGAACGAGGCTCTCCTTTCTCCTAGGTGAGCCGACTCGACCAACTGGAGCTGCACTCTTTGCTACACCGCAGTCCATGGTTTTTTGTAGCTTGGCCGGACCTTCGAGGGCCATCAAGAATCCGGCTCAGAGCTATCCGGAGAAGTTCACTCACATGCAGTAGGCTTCTCCGTCCAAGGGCAATAAATTTTTGTTGGAGATCTCGGATGACGAGGAGGAAGAATGTGAGACTACAAGGGAGTCAGAGGACAAGGCCACTTCGCCTCAAGGGCGCATGGTCGTCATCCAGGTGCAGACCAAGAGCACGTCGGTGAAGTCACCATTGACTAAGGCAAAGAGCAGTGTGAAGAAATTGAGGAGGAAGTAGTTAGTTTGGTAGGTTTTGATTTTTGATTTTTAAATTTGGTCCACCTTGGGTATTTTGGAGGTGGGACCCAGTTTCGGATTCATAGGAGGCCGCCGGCCTAGATTTCCGGTTATCTCAGATGTTAATTTGATTGGCCACCCTGATTTCCGTGTGTGTTCGCTTGATTCTTTTTAATCTATTATGTAACTCATAACCTTGGGGCCTTGCACTGTATGCATTTCAAAGAACCCGTATCTCCAAGGATTAGAAAAAACTACAAGTTGAATTCATGCAACAAATGTTCAAGTTGTGGACATATGGAACCTCACTTTGGAGTTCATGGGCAAATTAAATGTCCACTTGATTATTTTTAATCTATTATGTAATTCAAACCCCATGGGCCCAACTCCACATGCATGTCACAGAACTAGTATCCCCTAGGACTAGAAAAAACTACAAGTTCAAATTATGCAACAAATGTACAAGTTGTGGACATTGGAAACATCCCTTTGGATATCATGGGCGCATTAAATGTCCGCTTGGTTTTTTTTGATCTACTATGTTACCCAAACCACATAGGCCCTACTCTGCCTGCATTTCACAGAACTGGTATCTCTTAAGATTAGAAAAAACTACAAGTTCAAATTATGCAACAAAGTACGCGTTGTGGATATTGGGAACATCACTTTGGAGTTTATGGGCGCACTAAATGTCCGCTTAAGTTTTTTTTAATCTACCACGAAATTCAAGCTCCATGAGCCCTACCTCGTATGCATTTAACTGAACTGGTATGTCCTAAGACTAGAAAAAACTACAAGTTCAAATTATGCAACAAGTGTACAAGTTGTGGACATTGAGAACGTCACTTTGGAGTTCATGGGCAAATTAAATGTCCGCTTGATTCTTTTTAATCTATTATGTAACTCAGACCCCATGGACCCTACTCCGCATGCATTTCACAGAACTGGTATTCCCTAAGACTAGAAAATACTACAAGTTGAAATTATGCAATAAATGTACAAGTTGTGAACATTGGGAACATCCCTTTGGATATCATGGGCGGATTAAATGTCCGCTTGATTCCTTTTAAATACTATGTAATCCAAACCCCATGGGCCCTACTCTATATGCATTTCACAAAACTGGTATCTTCTAGGATTAGAAAATACTTCAAGTTGAAATTATGCAACAAATGTACAAGTAGTAGAAATTGAGAACCTCACTTTTGAGTTCATTGGCGCATTAAATATGCACTTGATTCTTTTTAATCTACTATGTAACTCAAACACCATGGGCCTGCTCTGCATGCATTTCACAGAACTGGTATCTCTGAAGATAAGAAAAAACTACAAGTTGAAATTATGCAACAAATGTACAAGTTGTGGACATTGGAAACCTCACTTTGGAGTTCACGGGCGCCATAAAAGTTCGCTTGATTCTTTTTAATCTATTAAGTAATTCAAATTCCATGGGCCCTACTCTGCATGCATTTCACAGAACTGGTATCTCCTAAGACTAGAAAAAACTACAAGCTCAAATTATGCAACAAATGTACAAGTTGTGGACATTGGGAACATTCCTTTGGATATCATGGGCGCATTAAATGTCCACCTGATTCTTTTTTAATCTACTATATAACTCAAATCCCATGGGCCTTGCCTTGTATGCATTTCACAAAATTGGTATCTTGTAAGATTAGAAAAAACTACAAGTTTAATTTATGCAATAAAGTACAATTTGAGGACATTGGAAACAACACTTTGGATATCATGGGTGCATTAAATGTCCGCTTGATTCTTTTTAATCTACTATATAAATCATATCCCGTGGTCCTTGCTCTGCATGCATTTCACAGAACTCGTATCTCCAAGGATTAGAAAAGAGTACAAGTTGAAATTTTGCAACAAATGTACAGGTTGCGGACATTGGGAACCTCACTTTGGAGTTCATGGGCGCCATAAAAGTCCGCTTGATTCTTTTTTATCTATTATATAACTCAAATCCCATGGGCCCTACTTTGCATGCATTTCAAAAAACTGGTATCCCCTAAGACTAGAAAAATCTACAAGTTGAAATTAGGCAACAAAGTACATGTTGTGGATAATGGGAATCTCAATTTGGAGTTCATGAATGCCTTAAATTTCCACTTGATTCTTTAACTCAACTATGGAATCCCAACCCCATGGGCCCTGCTTTGCATGCATTTCACAAACCTGGTATCTCCAAAGATTGGAAAAATCTACAAGTTGAAATTAGGCAACAAAGTACACGTTGTGGATATTAAAACATCACTTTGGAGTTCATGGGCACACTATATCTTCGCTTACCTCCTTTTAATCTACTATGAAATCCAAAACCCATGCACCCTACTCCTCATGCATTTCACAGAACTAGTATCTCCGAAGATTAGAAAAAACTACAAGTTGAAATTATGCAGCAAACATACACGTTGTGGACATTGAGAACCTCAATTTGGAGTTCATGGGCACACTAAATGTCTGCTTGATTCCTTTAAATCTACTACGGAATCCCAAACCCACGGGCCCTGCTTTGCATGCATTTCACCAAATTGGTATCATACAAGATCAAAAAAAACTACAAATTGAAATTATGCAACAAATGTACAAGTTGTGGACATTGGAAAGATCACTTTGGAGTTCATGGGCACATTAAATGTATGCTTCAAGATTCCTTTAAATCTACTTTGGAATCCAAACCCTATGAGTCCTGCATTGCATGCATTTTACAGAATTGGTATCACATAAATTAGAAAACACTACAAGTTGAAATTATGCAACAAAGTATACAATGTGGATATTAAAACATCACTTTGGTGTTCATGGGCGCATTATATCTCTGCTTGACTCTCTTTAATCTACAATGGAATCCAAGCCCCATGGCCCCTGCTGTGCATACATTTCACAGAACTGGTATCTCCGAAGATTAGAGAAAACAACAAGTTGAAATTATGAAACAAATGTACATGTTGTAGACATTGAAAACATCACTTTGGAGTTCATGGGCGCATTATATCTCCGCTTGATTCCTTTAACTCTACTATGGAATCCAAACCCCATGGGCCCTGCTTTGCATGCATTTCACAGAAATGGTATCTCCTAAGACTAGAAAAAACTACAATTTGAAATTAGGCAACAAAGTAAACGTTGTGGACAGTGAGAACATCACTTTGTAGTTCATGGGCGCATTAAATGTTCGCTTGATTCCTTTAAATCTACTTTGGAACCCAAACCCTATGGGTCCTGCTTTGCATGCATTTCACAAAATTGATATCAAATAAGATTAGAAAATACTACAAGTGGAAATTATGCAACAAAGTACATGTTGTGGATACTGAAACATCACTTTGGAGTTTATGGGCCCACTATATCTCTGCTTGACTCTTTTTGGTCTACTATGGAATCTAAACCCCGTGCACCCTACTTTGCATGCATTTCATAGAACTAGTATCTCCAAAGATTAGAAAAAACTACAAGTTGAAATTATGCAGCAACTGTACTTGTTGTGGACAGTGGGAACATCACTTTGGAGTTCAAGGGCGCACTAAATGTCCGCTTGATTCCTTTAAATCTACTATGGAATCCAAAATCCATAGGCCTTGCTTTGCATGCATTTCACAGAACTGGTATCTCTGAAGGTTGGAAAAATCTACAAGTTGAGGACATTGGAAACATCACTTTGGAGTTCATGGGTGCATTAAATGTCCGCTTGATTCCTTTAACTCAACTATGGAATCCAAACCCCATGGGCCTTGCTCTACATGCATTTCATAGAATTGGTATCTCGGAAGATAAGAAAAAACTACAAGTTGAAATTAGGCAACAAATAGACATGTTTTGGACACTGGGAACATCACTTTAGAGTTCATGGGCGCATTAAACGTCCGCTTGATTGCATTAACTCTACTATGGAATCCAAACCCCATGGGCCCTGCTCTGCATGCATTTCACCGAACTGGTATCTCACAAGATTCAAAAAAACTACAAGTTCAAATTATGCAACAAAGTATACGTTATGGATATTGGGAACATCACTTTGGAGTTCATGGGCGCACTAAATGGCCGCTTGATTCCTTTAAATCTACTATGGAATCGAAACCCCAGGGGTTGAGCTTTGCATGCATTTCACTGAACTGGTATCTCCTAAGATTAGAAAAAACTACAAGTTGAAATTATGCAACAAATGTACAAGTTGTATGTGGGAGCTCGGAATGCCAAATTCTATTACTTTGTAATAGAATTAGGTTAAAGATATTTTATTTCCATATTTTTTTTGTTTTTTTATAGGTTAATGTATATAGTCTAATAGATTTTTAGACTAGCAACCATCGGATCTCTTAAAAGAGATAAAATGGTTAAGACAGATCTTAATTGTTCCTGTCTTGAATCAAAAACCAGAAATATATGTGGGACTACTACCGGGATTCCAGGGATTCGGGAACAGTCAAACCAGTATCGAAAACAAAAACTGGGAGCCAATAGTCACTAACGGGAAAACTAGAAAGCCGTTGAATGGAAATCATTTCCCGATATGGACAACAACGGCTAGTTCCAACAGTGGGGAAACCAAACAGTCAAGAGAGAGGAAGGAGTCAAGTAGAAGCATCTGCATTCTATCTTCACATTCTAGTGTTTCCTGACTTTGAGTGAATGTTTGCAAGAAAGTGTGGCACTGAAGAGCTTGGAGGAGTGCAAGTTTTAAGATTCCGGTCACAGTTAGGCGGTTGTGAGATTGATTAGCTTTAAGAGAGAGAACAACAATAGAGCTCAATTGACTAGGGCAAGAAGAATTGAGAGGTTGTTAATCAGTCCAAGTAGTTACTAGAACCATAGTGAAGGCAGAAGCGAGTGAGGAGTTGCCTTCACTGAAACTCCGATCAGTGGTATCCGGACTGCCGAAGAATGCCAAGGAGAAGGCGCTCTTGCGGGAGGACCTGAAAGGGCTGGGATGTGATGGTTTCATGCGAAGGCCGTGGAACCTGAAGAACGAGTCGATGGTTGGGGAACTGCTCTTGAAGCAGTCAAGCAAGTGGCATCATACTATTCGGGCGCAGCAAACCAGATGGACTCCAAATATGTGGAGCAAGGTGTACAACTTTCCCAAAGAAGGGGAAGGAGTAGCTGGACGGCAGCACGAGTTTGAGAGTGGTAAGTTTTGCAACCCTGTCCACCCCAAGGATGGATATGCCGTAGCAGATTGCACAAACTTAAGGCATAGGAGAGTGTTGGAGTTCTTAGTTCCGATTCTGAATCCGGAGCGTCCTACCCGGGCCACCATTACAATAGCAAAGATGATTTTTGGAGCGCTGACGGGAAGGAGGAAAGTGAATTGGGGTTTAATAGTTAAGGAAGTTGTGGGCAAAATGGTCTCAGTTGTAGGCAAGTCCAAACCTTCCGGTTTATCTCCCTTTTTCTTCCACCTCTATGAGCACAATGAGTTACTGAGAGGAAAGGAAGTAACCAAGGACAAGTCCGCGGACGGCATGTTACAACATGATATTAGTCCGGAACCGGAAGAGTAGAGAGAGGCGTCAATAGATGAGT
This sequence comes from Neckera pumila, assembly GCA_963969595.1. NCBI lineage: Eukaryota > Viridiplantae > Streptophyta > Bryopsida > Hypnales > Neckeraceae > Neckera > Neckera pumila. Next base: position 9,756,348 of record OZ018418.1, read on the forward strand.
CAGAATCGGAAGAGGAACCGGAGGAACCCCGAAAGAAAGGCAAGGAAGTAGCTGGAGAGGGGACTAGTAAGGATCCGGTTTGGACGAAGTCAACTGCCCCTGTTGGGGCGATTATAAGTGAACTGAAGGGCATCTGAAAGAAAATGATGAGTGATAAGGAGGTGACCCGGAAGTCAGAAAACAGGATAGCTAGCCTAACTGGTCAATTAAAGGATCTAAAGAAGGAGATAGGGAAAAAGTCTGAGAATGAGGTTAGATAGCTCTCGGCTGAAACTTTAAACACCGTTAACTGGATCCGGAAGTTTGTTGGGAATTCGGGCGATGTAGTTAACAAAGCCAAACTTTTTTGAGGCTGGAGTTCTCAAGGAGGGATCTCAAATGGGGCCCAAGGTTGTTTCAGTCTTGGTGTCCTATCATGAGGAGATGGAGCGTACCTTATTTGAGTTGAGAGAAGTCATAGAGAATGCAAGCTTTCACTTGGAACTTGAATCGGCAAATGCTAAAGAAAAGGTGAAGGAGGAGACTCCTACCAAGGCAACGCCGTCGTGGAGTTCAGCTAACCGGAAGTCAAAGGGAGAACCGAAGGAGAAGACCACACTAGCCAGCCGCTCCAAGTTGAAGATTGACACGGCAACCGGAAAAGGGTTTTCACTTGGATCCCAGACCCGTACTTAGAGTAAGTTTTCAAAACCGGATTAGGGCACTCTTCAGAGCACCCTTTCCGATCGGTCAAACAAGCCAGCAGCAAAACGACAAAAATCAACATCAAAGAGGGGTAGGAAGGCGTCACTCCCGATTGAGATTGAATCTGAAGAGGGTGAGTTGCCAGAGACCATGGAGAAGGAGGAGTGCCAGTCCGAATTAGGAGAGGAATGCGAGGAAAGAGAAGAAGAATCTGAATCGGAACCGGAACCTACGCGTGAAAAGGGGAAAGGTAAACCTCCAACTCTCCTAAAGGAGAAAGCTTCTAACCCTACTAGAGGTAGACAGCATCCAGCAAAGAAAGGAACAGTCAAGACTACACCAACGCCATCCAAGCGGCAGAAGAAGAAGGTACAAAGTTTTTAGAAGTTGAGTTAGGGAGTTAGTGGAACTCCGATTTTTGGTAGGTGGAAAGTAAAAGTACATTCCAGTTAAGTTTACTTTAGGAAAGTAAATGATAGGTGGAGTTTAGTTAAGTAGAGGAAAGTTAAAGTTTTAGAAAGCAGCTTTCTAGTTGCTTTCCGATTGCATGCACCTGGACAGCTAGATCCGGTTTTTTTGGATCTAAGATCCACTTTTGTGGAAAGGGCCGGTTGTTAGGAAGTCAATGCTATTAGTTAGGATTTTGAGATTGGGGGAATGACACGTATCGTTCTCTGGTCTGTAGTTAGGATTTTCATGGGGCCTTTTTGGGTTTCCCTTGGGTTGGTATTTAGGGGGTTGAAATTAGTTTCAATCTCGGGCTTGATAGGATAATTTTATCTTACATTTTTTTTTTTTTTTCATTTTCCATTGCAAAGCATACTGATTTCTACATCCTAAGTGTTGGTCTGAAAAGTCTCAATGCTGGGTTGGTATGCCGATAATGCTAGAACCATTACTTTGTGCGGGTAGCTGTGTTTGCATGTCTTGGAAGAAGATGAATGCCCCCGGATGTTTCCTATACCTAATTTCCGAGAGTAGCAACTCTGTCTGAGAGCTTGGGTCAGGAGAAGCTGTCATTGTAGTATTGTGAGGACGGTAGGGGTTTCCTGAGTGACCTTCTGCTCCGGATTAAGCTTTTGGGTTAGTTGTGAGGAGAAACTGAAGTCCTATTTCTTTTTGTCTTTTGTTATTTTTCTTCTTTTTAGTGGAACTTCTGTCACTCTAAACATTGAAGGGTAGGAATTCACGCAGCCTTTCTTAATTGCAATATGCGAAATCCTCTAATATAGAGGCTAAACTTCCAACCGGTTATTAAAATTTAGGATCTAAAAGCGAAAATAGGAAGAGGCACAGGGTAACAACACTCTTTCCGATTCCGGTTTTGAGTCCTAGCATCAGAGTTGTATTAAAGAGAGAAAGAGGGTGGTACATTGTTGAGACACTGGCCTGTTGTTGTTGAGCAAATTAGGACTAGAGAGGGAAAGTTCAACCGGATGGGAAGCAATTAATTAGGAATATTAAGCTTTCCGTTCTAGAATCCGATTTGCTTGTGGTTGTTGTGACTTCTGCATCCGGTTCCGGTCATCACTAGAGAATTCCAAACTAGATCTCTGAGGGAACGATAACCAAGTCACCCTAAAGACATTTTTAACACGTTCGAACATCTACTAGAGGGAAATTACTTTCTTGTGCTACGACATTGTGGATATTATAGACATCACTTTGGATATCACTTTTGCATTAAATACCTACTTGATTCTTTTTAGTCTACTATGGAACCCATATCTTATGGGCACTTCCTTGCATGCATTTCACAAAATTGATATCTCCTAAGATTAAAAAAACTACAAGTTGATATTGTGCAACAAATGTACAAGTTGTGGACATTAGGAACATCAATGGTTGTAATTTAGAATTTGTAAAGCATCCGGAATGTTCCAAATCCTAATTATGGACATCTTCCGTGACTTTTTCAGACATTTCTTTGGGATGTTCAGTGATAAGTTTGCAGTGTTTAGCAAGCAAGACAACCAACTGGATTTAATGGAGAAGACCGTCCTTGGATGCAAGGAAACCAGATTATAGCTACATCCAGGTAAGTGCTTTATGGGAATGCAATCTGGGATTTTTTTGGGTCATGTTGTTAGCAGGCAAGGATTAGAAGTTGATGTGGAAAAGGTCAAGGCTAATTTAGCCTTGGTAGCTCCCACTTGTGTAAGAAAAATCCGCAGATTTCTAGAATATGTTGGTTACTATAGGAGGTTCATTGAGGGTTATGTCAAACTAGCTAGTCCTTTGACTGAACTCCTGAAAAAGGAGTATAGTTCACCTAGACTGAGGAGAAACAAAAAGCCTTTGAGGATTTGTAGAGTAGATTGGTAAAGGCTCCTATTTGCTCCCCACCGAATTGGATTCGGGAATTTCATGTAACCATAGATGCATCCGGATGGTGCTTAGGAGCAATTCTTTGGCACTATGAGTTAAAGAAGGAGTGTCCTCTCTATAATGCCAATAGCCAGATGAGTCTACCTGAGAAAAAGTATACCACAATTGAAAGGTGAGCCCTTGCTGTGGTTTATGCTTGCAAGAAGTTCCGACATTATCTTCCAGGATATAAGATCATTTTCCATACAGATCATGATTCACTAAAGTATCTAGTAAGGAAACCGGATTTATTCGGAAGGATGGCTACATGGATACTATTGTTGCAGAAGTTCAACTACAAGGTAGTAGTGAAATTGGGCAAAGCAAATGCCAATGCTGTTTTTCTGTCCCGGTAGAGAAGATCGGAAGCAGTAGCAGAGATCTCAAACAACTTTCCAGATGAATTTTCGGAAGAAGAATTGAAGGGCTTGGAATTTGAAATTGCATTTGTACTAGAGGCGGTGGTGTATCACATTGGAGAGGATTCGACTTCGGAGTTCCATGATATTTTTGACTACCTGATGGAGCACCAATATCCGAATGGATACTCAATGGAGGAAAAGATCTTATTTCATCACAAGGTGGCACCTTATTCCCTGATTCATGGGATATTGTTCAATATGGGGGCAGAAGATTAGCTAAGGAGATCTTTGGAGAAGAAGGAGATAAAGCAGGTGATGAGTGCACTCCATTCTGGATCCTCAGGTGGACATTCTGCAACAATTACGACTGTAAATTGAATCTAGACATCCAAATACTGGTGGCCTTCTATGATCAAGGACATTAAGACATTTGTAGGCAATTGTGATCAGTGCCCGAGGACGGAAGCACCTTCCTTCAAGAATCACTGGCCACTTATCCCCTATAGTTCCCCTTGCTCCATTTGAGAAGTGGAGAATTGATTTCATTGGGCCAATCAATCCGACCAGTTCCCGGAAGAAGAGATTCATGATTTTGGCTATGGATTATGCCACCAAATGGGTAGAGGCGAAGGCAATTAGAAAGATCAATAGCTATACAGTGGCCTCCTTCTTGTTTGAAGAGATAATGATGCATTTTGGACATCCCTTGGAGCTGGTTAGTGATAAAGGAACTCATTTCTTCAATGGTGTTATTGAAAACATCACAAGGACGTGTTTGATTAAGCACAAAAAGACAACCCCTTACCATCCAAAGGCAAATGGGCTTACTGAGAGAGCGAATGGGATCATTGGGAAAAATTTGAATAAGATGGTTTCCGCGCACAAGATGGATTGGGATCGGAAACTGGCATCCTTAGTCCATGCTTACAATACTTCAGATAAGACTACCACTAGAAAAAGTCCCTTCTTTCTTGTTTTTGCACAAGATAGAAATGGAGATCGAGCCCCTGCAAATTATGACCTCTAGAAGGGGAGATTAGGTTTTGGATTCAAAGTTCCTATTACAAGCAATTGAAGATTTGGAGGAAGCCTGCAATGATGCTCTTGAACGTACAATAGCTATCAAACAAAGAAGAAAGAAAGACTTTGATGCAAGATTGCCCAAAGATCACGGAACATTAGAAGGAGGAGTGGTGTTGCTATACGACAACCGTCATGAAGAGTTTTTGGGGAAACTACATACAAGGTAGATGGGACCATATCGGGTAACCTAGATCTTTACAAATTGTTCACTCCAGCTTGAGGATCTTTAGGGGGATTGGCTTAATACTCAGACCAATGGGTCCAGGATCAAACGTTACAATCTAGAAGCATTCTTTGAATCAAATTTAGATTTAGATGCGACTAATCTAGATCAGAATTAAAACCTTTATTTTAGTATTTGCAAAGACGCTCACATTTGAAAATGGGGTGATGTGGTGGCCCGGAAGCTAGAATAAGTCTTGTTAGATAGGAATTTAGAGGAAGGAGTTAGCATTGGTAAAATTTTTTGGTTTATCCAAGAGTAAACTAGAAGTTTTACCACAACTAATGTTCCTTTGCTATAGGAATTGTGGTAGATAGATAATTAGGTTAAAAAGAGGAGTTAAGGTTTCCTTTTTATTATCGAAAATTAGAAACAAGTTGAAATCCAGGATTGCTCCAAATATCGGGGCTGGGTACCAAAATATACCGGAGGATATTGGAACACCAACTGGGAGCTAGTCGGGCGGATGTAGGATCCAACGGCCATACCGGAGATTAAGGATGACCGTTCAACAATCAAAATTTTCCACATGCAAGAGGATAACGGCTACCCTAATTCAACGGACTCAGCATTTGAGGGAAGTTCCTGGGGTCAGAACTCCCATCCTCATTCTTGCCTTGGAGTTGGAATTGTCTTTAGAGCGCAATAGTGAAGCTTGTAGCATGCAAGGGTGTCTGGATAGAAGAGAGAGATTTTCATTCCCTGATTCAACGGAGCGAAAGAGGATTGTTGCTAAGCAAGAAGTTGTTTGTAGTTCTCTTCCTTAGACATTGAGCGAGGTATTGGTTGAGTGGAGCATCAGCGCCTTGGAGAGCAATGGTGAAGGCTGAAGGCAGCGGAGTGGTGCAGCTCAAGTTCAAAACCATTTACCCGGCTATTCCAAAGCAGGAGGAGGAGTGGAAGCAAGTAAAGGAAGATTTGGGCCAGATTGGGGTCGCCTTGGAGTGGCAAGAAGAAGATATTTGGGGCAAGCATTGTGAGGGATTTAGTCCAAAAGATGCTCACTTCCTTAGGAAGTACAAAGGCAACTTCTATTGGACCTTACCTCTTCCACCTGTACGAGTATCTAGACATGCTGAGGAATTAGGAGAAGGTAGTTTTGAAAGCGGCCTCCACCATTTTGAAGCTGAATATTACTCCCCCTCAAGAGAAATAGAGTGAGGATAGGAAGAAGGGACTGGATGAGGAATTGGGGAGAGGCTCGTCCACTAAGAAACAAGAGTCTTCAGGGAAGATCCCATCCTCTAAAACAAAGAAAGGGTCTCAGAGTGAGCAGAAGGCTTCTTTAGAACTGGAAGTCCAGAGAGAGGATCCTCGAGGGAGGATTATCGAGGACCTGGAGAAGACGAAGGAGGACTGGGATATTGAGAGAGGCGCAGTCAGAAAAGTAAGTAGGCTTATGGGAACCTGGAATCCCTATCTTAGTAAATATACTTATAGATAGAAGGATAATATTCCTCTTTGCAATAATTTTTTTGTTTTGAAAAGTAATTATAGACCGTACAATGATTAGGACCAGAAACCGGAAGTTTGCTAATCAGGAATAGATATAACAGCTAATCATCGATACCGGAAAATCAGAACCGGAACCCGAATTAGCCTATACAAGATCAAGAAACCGGAATCGGGAACTGAAATCCCAACGGTGACCTACCTAACCCTAAAGGGACGTTCTAATCATGGACGAACGGTAATAACTAACGGGCTGGGTTAACAGGCAAACCCTAAATTAAGGGAATCATTAAGAAGGAATGTGGTTGGCCCTCTTAATGGATCAGCTGTTTAGATATTAGCCATCCAAATTTCTCTGCCCATATTGTAAACTTGGAGAGAGTATACGCTTCCTGTATCCGGTCTCCAGTTAGTATCGATGCAGGAGAGCGCAAGTACAAAGAGAGAGTTTGTAGAGAGTTTTAGTGCGAAGGGAGGATTTGCAAGCAGAGAAGTTTTATGGTAAAGTTTGCACAACTCAGAGAGAGAGAGAGGCATACTTCTATTCTGGGTTGTAAATTTTAGACCGGCAGCATCCAGCCACGGTTAGAGATGGCCTCGACCCAAGGAGAAGGATCCGCGGTTGCTTTACGATTTGTGACGCCTCCATTGCCAAAGGATGAGCGAGAGAAAGAGGAGTTACGGGCAGACCTGGAGTAGATGGGGTGCGTTAGATTCCTGATCCAACCATGGAGCTTCAAGAATGAGGACATGGTGAGGGAACTGTCGGGCAAGTTGGCGAGCCGACACAACAAGACCATCCGAGCTCAGTCGGCGAAGTGGACAGTGCCGATGTGGAGGCAGGTCTACCTTTTCACTGAAGAAGGTGAGGGACTCGCGTCCCGAAAAGATCAATCCGCATTAGGTAAGTTTCGGAACTCTCTCAGCCACAAGGATGGATTTCGGGTCAATGACTGCATAGACCCAAGAGAGAAGAGGTTGTTGCAGTATATCCTTACCATCCTTAGTCTAGAGAGGCCAAGTCAAGTTTCCCGGACCCTAGCAAACACCATTTTTGGTGCGTTAGCAAGGGACCGGAAAGTAGATTGGGGAGTGATCATTCAGGATCAGGTAGATAAGATGGCAAAAGCAAAGAAGGCTAAGCCATCCCCTGTCTACCCCTTTCTCTATCATCTTTATCAGTCTGAGGGGGTATTGACGAAGGATGAGGAGGTAGAGTATGAAGCCGCATCCGCACTCGTACAGTTTGAACTTCCGGATTTAGAACCTGAGACCAGAATGGAGGACAAGTGCTCAGATGAGGAAGATGAAGAGGAAGAGGGTAAGGATGATCTGAGTGAGTCAGAAAGGGAAGGCGACGATGAGGGAAAGCATATGAGAGGAAAGGATCGAGTGGAAGAGGAATACACAAGGAAAGTGATCCGATCTGGAGAGATGAGCCACTTGAGAGGATTTCACGAGAGCTGAGTGACTTCAAGGACCGGTACATGAAGGAAAGGAGAGTGATGCAGACCATCTGCACCACTGTAGGGGTCACTCACCCGAGCCAAGCCTTAACTCGAGTAAGCCGGCTTATTCGGGAAAAGGAGAGTCAAGAAGGAAAGGCGGAGCTGGCCAAGTAGGCCAACCAATTGGCAGCCTTGAGGCAGGAGCTGCGGAAGAAGGATGAAGAAGTGGAGAGGGAGAAGAAAATCTCCACCTAGACCCGGGATACCCTATCCCGAATCCGGGACTTCATCAAACATCCGGGAGAAGTGGTGAACAAGGCCAACCTCTTCGACGAACAAGTGATGGAGGAGAGTAAGCAGTTGGCCCCAAAGTTGGTTTTGGCAATGGTAACTTACCACAAGAAGATGGAGTCTACACTGGAGCAGCTGCGAGAAGTAATGCGCAAAATCAGACCACAAGATGATCCTATACCGAGACCGGAACCGGAAACCGAGCCAGCTTTGCAACCAGCCAAGGAAAACAAAATCAAAGAAAAGACTCCTCAGGTATTACCTAACCCATCTATTTTGGAGGAGCACAAGGAGGCCAAGACCAACCAGCCGAAGGAGATCAAGGTGGAAATCACCAAGGTCACCAAACCGGAACCCGATACGGTGGAGATAACAAGAATGACTACGCCGGATCCGACGAAGTTGCAGGGACCGGAACCAACAACCGGTCCAGGTGGGTCAGTCCCAGGGGAGAGCCCCAAGACCAAATAACTCAGTACCCTCTCACCTTCTAAGTCTTCTCCTAAGACTCCTGGAAAGAAGGTGCAGTTTGGAGAAGAAAGAGGGATGACTAGCCTGATCCAGTCCATTGTCAAGACTGAATTGGGAACCGGTCGCGAGCAGTCATCAGGATCGCACGAGAAGGGAGTAATCCGGAAGGCAATTGGAGGTGAAGCAACACCTCAAAGCAAGGCGGTGAAACCTATCCCGATGGTGCACAAGAGAAAAGCTTCGGAACCCCCGTCGGCCAAGAAGAAAGCGCCCGTATTCCGGAGGAGGAAGAAGAAGATGACACATCGGATGAGGAGGAAGAAGAGTCCAGGTCGGAGCAAGAGTCTGAGCCTTACTCTGATCCAGACCTGGCATTAGTAGACACTCAAGTGATGAAGGCCAAGGCGACCAAAGAGAAGACCAAACTCCGGGCCCAACGAGCTGCTAGGCTTCAGACCGGAAAGAAGCTGCTGGCCCGGAAGGAACCAACCAAGACGGGCGATTCATCGGTAAAGAAGAATAGGAAGTAGGTAAAAGACTGTAGCATAGATAGTAGGGCTTCAGGCCTAATTTTGGCAGTAGGAAAGTTTTAGGCAAGTAGGAGTTAGGACTCGGGTTAATTCCAAAATTATAGGATCTAAGATCCACTTTTGGTGGACACCTTTTTGGACTGTAGTTAAGTCAACTACTCTAGCAGTCTGGGAAGGAATGAAACGTGTCATTCCCTTGGCTGAAATTAGACATAGACACTTTTTGAGTTAGATTGGTAGTTTAGTATTTAAGCTTGGGTTTTAGTTGTGATCCGGGTTCATTTCCATAATTTGTTTTTCCAATAGAATATCTGCAAAACCCATTGGTATTTTCCAATTCACAATTGTGTGCTGCACGCTTTTGCACTTGTTCGTGTTTTTGTTTGAGCAATGTGATTGCAGACTTGGGTAAGGAGGGAGTGAGCTCGAATGCAGGAAGTATCCGGTCCCTGGAGAGATTGAATAGCAGACAGGATACAGTAGGATTTCCTTTGAGGATTAGAGCGGGCTTTTGTCAAGAAGCACTCACTGCTCTCCCACTATTCCTGACTCTACCTAGATCGTGGATTGTCTGGTAGTTTGTCGTTGTAGCCTTTGGTAGGAGAACTCAGACCGTCTTGCGTGACCTGCTAGCCTGCGTAGCCCTTCCGGTCGAGTTGTGAGGAAGGTCTTGTTCTCAATGTTCTTTTCAAAGTTTTCTTTTTCAAGTTTATTCTGTAGACACCCCTGACACATGGAAATCGGAGGGTAGGAATTAAGCTTCCTTCCTTAATCCCAAAGTTGCGGATCCCTCTTGGTCTAAAGGTTAAACTCAAGTTTAAATATATATAGTAATTATCCTAGACCGATAGTATAATCAGGAAAGTGTTTTTCGGTTTTGGATTATTGGAATTGGATCCGTCTAGACTAGTACTTGGGGTTCTGTTTTGTATACCAATTAGTAACATTCCGGTCAATTAGGAGAACTACAACCCAAATCTCTGTAGAACGATACACGAGTCACTTTAGGGCCAATTTAGACCTTAGAGAAGGATTTTGTGCTTTCTGTACTACGACAAGGCTGCTTGGAGGAATCAAAGTGTCCGAGCTCGTAGAATTGGTAGAAGATTTGATTCAGCAGAAGGATACCCAGAAGTGGAAAACCCAGTTCAAAAAATTGACTGATGAGAATTAGTCATTCAATTGGAAGTTAGAAAAGAGTGAGGAAAGAAGCAAGGAAGTGCAAAAACTTTCCTCTGAGTCAGAAGAGACCCTAAACTGGCTCAAGAAGCATCCTTGGGAAGTTACCATTTGGGAGAAGACAAGTCACCCAGTCAGTCATCAAAGGAAGATATCGGATCCGGATCCGGATCCAGATCTAAATCCGAGTCACAAACAAACTTGGACAAAGAAGAAGAAGAGGAATTTGACCTAGCCACCATTTCTCCAAACAGACTTTAGCCAAGGATAAGAAGACAGCTAAGCCTTCTGCCAATAGAAAACAGCCACCTAAGAAGGGAGCCTCCAAACATGAGGAACCTTCTCCCAAGCGGACTAGGAAGTGGTTTGAAAGTTCTATAGGGTAGGCCTAGATTAGTATGTGAAAATCTAAGTTTCTGAGTGTTAGAAAACTACTTGACAGTTGCTTCTCAACTGCATGAACCTGGATTATACCTTTTTGGATTCTTAGGATTTGAGGTCCACATTTTACGGATCCGTTGGTAGGATAGGAAGATATCTGGAAAGGATAAGGAATGACAACTGTCATTTCTTTGTCCTTTGATTTTGTTCCTTGGAACCTCTTAGGATGTCTTGGAGTTAGTATAAAGGGGGCTGACGTCTGTTTAAAGCCCCGGGTGTTCTTACTTGTATTTTTTAGTATTTTGTAAATTGATTTTTAGATTTCCACTTCACAAGAGCTGGTCTAAAAAGTCTTGGTTTTGTGTTGATATGCCATCACTATTTCAGTCATTGTTAGTGCAGGTAGCTGGATTTGCAGGTGCTGGAGCAGAATAGATAGCCCCAAGATTCTGTCTGAATCCGATTCTAGGAGTATTAGAGATTGATTGAAGAAACTTTGTGTACTAAGAAGGAGTCCTAGTTGTTGATGTTTCTTAAGTGTCTTTTGAGTGAGATAGCCATTCTTAGGTTAGATGAGTTCTTCAAATTGGAGGGCGAACTAAAGCCGACGTCTAATGAGGTCCTACTGTATTTGAAAGAGAAAAACGAGAAGGTAGAAGGGAGCTTTCAGTTAATGGGGTATCAGATCCAATTCTTGATATTTTGTTTAAATAGATCCGTCATTGTAGTATTGAAAAGATTGTAGGGGTTTCTTGAGTGACCTGCTAGTGCAGATTAGTTTTTGGATTAGTTGTGAGGAAGAACTTAAATCCTATTTTTTTTTTTTTTTTTTTTTTTCTTAAAGTGAAGTCTTCAGATACTATAATCAGTGAAGGGTAGGTTTTATGCATCCTTCCTTAAGCCAAGAGCGGACCTCTCTTAATGAGAGGTTAAATTTCTATTGTCAGTTACTTTTGTCACAGGGTCCAGATCCGGATTCAAAAAAGGTACAAACACTAGAAGAAAACTGCATTTAACTTGTCAAATCTGCATTGTGCTTAACAAAAACTGCGTTGTACTCAACAAAAAGTATGTAGCCTTATGAAGGGAGAACTCAACAAAATGCACCCCATACTTTTTGTTGAATACAATACAATTTTTGACAAGTACAATGGGGTTTTCTTCTAGTGAGAGTAACAACACTCCTTCCAGTTCCACATTCGCCCAGACGGATACTAAGTTATTGGTCCACATAGGGAGAGATATAGGACAATGATACTCTTCTATTATTGTACGCACAGTCCAAGCGTAAGCATCCTTAACACAAAGATGTGCTAAGATAACACAAAATATCGTCCCAGGAAATTTTAGGTGTGATTGCAAACTAAGGCTATCTGGATATTTCTCCAAAACAAACTCCAAGCAATCCGTAACTCAATTTCCTTACTCTTTTTCCTTTCGGATAATACCAACTTTTGGAATCCAATCCGGATCCATCTTTATCCAGAATCCGGTAACTCTCAATCAAAACTCTAGTTTTTTGTACCCCTGTTTTACCTTCAAGGGGTCTACTGTTGGTCTTTTAGAGGGGTAGGGACTCACCACTTGTAGTTCAAAACACAAAGACACACAACTCTCTTTTGATATTGCTGTAGGGAAGAGGCAGATAATGATCTTCTTAGCTCTCCGGATGATCCTTCCGGAAAACAGGTCACTCAGAATCCACTTTCTACTCCTTCGCTACAACGACAGATCAAGTACCCGGAATCGGTAGTAACGTTGTTTGAGACTCTCAAAATAATCTAGAAGTTGGCAGGCCTTCTAGTAGAGCAGCGACTTCCTCTTTGCGGGCGCTTACCTCCGCATGGGTTGACAGTCGGACTCGCTTCTGCTACCCAATCAACCGGATTACTATCCCAGTAGTTTAAAGACACAACGCACTAATCCTCATTTACAGATCTAGAGTTCTTTCAAATGCCGACTACCAATCAAATCCAGTTTACTTAGATCCGGACTCCTCCTCACCCATCTTCTTCACACTTCAACACTCTTGCAAATACTCTTATTCATGTTCATAGCCGGATCTAGAAATATCCACAAGAAGGTCTTCGATTAAAGAAAGCAAAAGAACACAATCAAACTACACTCTACTGGGCTGGAATGGAATGAGAGGACAACAAGCCTGCCCTCCATTTAAAACCCAAACTAAAAAGCAAAAAAGCAAAAAGGACACACCCAAAAATTCAGGCAACCAATCAAGCCAACAGTCAAGATACCCAAGAAATCTAGGCCAGTGGCCTCCTAAGAATCCGGAACCGGATTCCACTTCCGGAAAACCCAAGACGGAACGAATTCAAAACAACCAAACAAAAACCTATCAAACGAACTACTTCCTCCGCAATTTCTTCACATTGCTCCATGCCTTAGACAGTGACAACTTCACCGGCGTGCTCTTGGTCTGTGCTTGGGTGATGATCGTGCACCCTTGAGGCAAAGTGGCGTCGTCTTCCGACTCCCTTCCGGTTTTGCATTCTTCCTCCTCATCGTCCAAAATCTCCAACGGAACTTTGTTGCCCTTGGGCGGAGAAGCTTGCTGCATGTGGGTGAACCTCTCCGGATAACTCTGAGCCGGATTCTTGATGGCCCTTGATGGTCCAGCCAGGTTATGACGAACTATGGACTTTGGTGTAGCGAAGATTGCAGCTCCAATTGGTCGTGCCAATCCACCTGTAAGAAAGGTAATTCTCGTTCCCGGAATCAAGTCTTTTGCCTTTTCCGATGTTGAAGCTTCCGATATTGTCACCACAGCTCTTGCTGTCCTCACCAGAACAGACATTCCGGTTCCCTCTTTACTATGCGCCGGACCCTGGAACTTCCTCTACCTGGTCCTATCATTCCGGGCAGCTAAACTGAATCCAGTTTTCCGAAATGAGTACACTTTCGCCCAGATGTCCTCCGTCTAGAGTTTGGGCTTGCCTCTCATAGTCAGCTGGTATTGATTCGGAACTCCTACTACCACTTTCGTGATGATCTCGTCATTCTTCAAACTCCAAGGGCGTCGCAACAATCCGGCGCATCCTATCATCTCTAAGTCCTCCTCTAAGTGCTTTCGGACTTTTGGATCCTTAGGAAGCACAGGAGACATCATCTGGGCCGGTCCCGCCATAGTTTACTGACTGGCTAATCCGGTGCAATCAGCACCAACCTCATTGATCTCTCCCTAGCGCGGTCCTAACTCACCAAACTTTTACTCTCTAAGCGCATACCACAAGTATAAGAAGAAAGAGATAGAAGAAATGAAAACTACACCCTTAAGTATCCGACGTTTGGTCAACAGTTCCCTACGGGAACGGCTATGAGACCGTTCCCGTAACAGTGCCCTAGGGGGTCTAGGCCGGAAGGCTACCGGTCATAGGCTTTCTAGATCTGACTTCCGTCCTACGGCTTCCGTCTTAACCAGAATATTTATCTGTTTTAGGAATTATAACAATCCAGGTATCAGCTATTTCTAATTTCCTTCTAGCTAACCCGAATTCTTGGACACTAATAACAAATTCAAATAAAATTAGACTATATTAACCCAGTTTTCTCCTATTTTCTATCTCCGTGAGTTTTCGTATTTCCACATCTATATTTGGTGAAACTGTGAAGAATTGTATGAATTGAGATAGAGAAGATTTTAGGAATTCTAGCGTGGAAAGGCATTTTCTAGATATCATTTCCAATTTCTATTGTCTTGGGTTGGTTTCTTATATCCTATGCTGGTCTTGTTGAGGAAACTACAAGTGAAATCTTATGGAAACAATACATGAGTCATTTTGGATGTTTTACCATTTTAAACACCTGAAGGTAGGATTTGTGCTTCTTTGTGCTACAAGTCGACAGATTTTGGAAGGCAACTTATCTACTGTAAGTTTGACTAAAGGCAAGACCAATGTTCCATGGAGTGAGTTCCAAGTGCAATTGGAGGAATTGGAACCAGATCAGATCAGGAACATTGTGAACCCCTTGGATTATGAGAAAGTGGAGATAGAACCAAGGAAGTCTTTTTTCCTAGAGAAATCCCTGAGCAAAAATGAGAAAAGAAGCTATGTTAGATTGTTGAGGAAATACACAAATGTATTTGCTTGGACTCCATCGGATCTTAGTGGAATTCCACCGGATCTAGGAGAATATCAAATTGATCTAGTTGATGGAGCTGTTCCTGTCAGACAGCGTCAGTACAGGCTGAATTCACCCATGGTGAAGGAAGAAATCAACAGATTGTTGGAAGCCGAACTTATCTCTTTGGTTAACAACTCGGAATGGATTTCACCTATTGTGGTTGTTTCCAAGAAGGTGGAAGCAGATGGAAAGGTGAAGATCCAGGTCAATCAAGTTTTTTGGAAATTGAATGCCTCGATAAAGAAAGATTGCTTCCCATTACCATTCACGGTCATAATCCTTGATCAAGTATTTGGTCAGGAATGTTACAATTTCCTAAATGGCTTTTCCGGATACAACCAGGTGTCTATCAACTTGTTAGACCAGTTGAAGACCACCTTCACTACAGAGTGGGGGACATTTGCATTTAATTGGATGCCGTTCGGATTGTGTAATGTGCCCAAACGTTCCAAAGGTTGATGATAGACATCTTCTGCGACTTCCTCAGACACTTCCTAGAGGTGTTCATTGACAACTTTGCTATATTCAGCAAACAAGACAACCACTTGGAGCTCTTAGAGAAGACCTTCATCAAATGTCAGGAAACCGGATTGAAGTAAGATCCGGATAAATGCTTCCTAAGAATGCAATCCAAAATCTTGCTGGGACGTATTGTTAGCAAATGCGGATTGGAAGTTGATGTGGATAAGGTCAAGGCTAGTTTACCCTTAGTAGCTCCCACTTGTGTAAGAGAAATCTGCAGATTTCTAGGATGTGTTGGTTACTATAGGAGGTTCATTGAGGGTTATGTCAAACTAGCTAGTCCTTTGACTGAACTCTTGAAAAAGGAAGTAGAGTTTACCTGGACTGAGGAGAGACAGAAAGCCTTTGAGGAGTTGAAGAATAGATTGGTAAAGGCTCCTATCATGTCCCCACTGGATTGGATCTGGGAATTCCATGTGACCATAGACACATCCGGATGGTGCCATGGGGCGACTCTTTGGCAGTATGAGACAAAGAAGGAATGTCCTATCTATTATGCTAGTAAGCAGATGAGTCTAGCTGAGAAAAACTATACCACAACTGAAAGGGAAGCCCTTGCTATTGTTTATGCTTGTAAGAAGTTTCGACATTATCTTCTAGGATACAAGATCATTTTCCACACGGATCATAATTCACTTAAGTATCTAGTAAATAAACCAGATCAATTTGAAAGGATAGCTAGATGGATACTACTGTTGCAAGAGTTCAACTACAAGGTAGTGGTGAAATCTGGCAAAGCAAATGCCAATGCTAATTATTTTCTAGGCAGAGAGGGCCGGAAGCAGCAGTAGGGACTTCAGCCGACTTTCTAGGCAAGTTTCCGAAAGGGGACTTTTGGAAGACAAAATCCTAAATGGTGTCTATAGCAGAGGCAGTAGTGTACCACATTGGTGGGGATGCAACTTCAAAATTCCAAGATATCATTGACTACCTTGTGGATCACCGCTATCCTAATGGATACTCAATGGAGGAGAAGATCGGGTTCCACCACAAGGTGGCACCTTACTCCCTGATCTATGGGGTATTGTTCAAAATGGGAGAAGATGATCAGCTGAGAAGATGTTTAGAGAAGAGGGAAACAAAACAAGTGATGAGTGCCCTCCATTCCGGATCCTCAAGTAGATATTTTGCAGCCATTACAATTAAAAATTGGATCCGGACATCCGGATATTGGTAGTCCCCTATGATCCAAGACGTCAAGACTTTTGTGGGGAGTTGCGATCAGTGCCAGAGGACGGGTGCACCTTCATTTAGAAACCACTAGCCCCTAATCCCCAAAATTCTCCTTGCTCCATTTGAGAAGTAGGGAATTGGTTTCATAGGGCTTATCAATCCAGCCAGTTCCCGGAAGAAGAGATATATTATTTTGGCCAAGGACTACGCTACCAAGTGGATAGAGGCAAAAGCAACCAGGAAGAATAGTAGTAATATAGCAGCCTCCTTCTTATTTGAAGAAATAATGATGCGGTTTGGACACCCCTTGGAGCTGGTCAGCAATAGAGGAACCCATTTCTTCAATGACGTTACTAAAAACCATTAGAAGGGATTTGGCGCCAAGAAAGGGCCGTTTCAAGCCCATTCCCAATCTATCCCCATCTTGTGAACAATGGTATGGGCTGTCCAAAAAGTATATTTAAAAAAAAAAAAAAAAAAAAAAAAAATTTCTTGCAAATTTCATTTTAAGATTTTTTTTTTTTTTTTTTTTTTTTGGAAAACCTGATGTGGCCAAAGTTTGGCCATGTCACCTTGCTGCAGTGGCGCCGTTTCAGTAGTCAAAGACTATTCAAATCTTGTGGAGAACTCATGGGAACTCGCGGCCCTTTAGAGGGCCCGAATTCTCTCTAATGCATCACAAGGACGTATCTGATCAAACACCAAAAGACGACCCCTTACAATCCAAAGGCAAATGGGCTTATTGAGAGAGTAAACGGGATTGTTGGGAAAAGTTTGAATAAGATGGTTTTTGTGCACAAGACCAATTGGGACCAGAAATTGGCATCCGCAATCCATGCTTACAATACTTTAGATAAGACTACCACTAGGAAAAGTCCTTTTTTTCTTATTTTTGAACAAACAGCATTGCACAAGATAGAGATGGAGATTGAGACCCTGCAAGTTATGGCCTCCAGAAGGGGAGATCAGTTTCCGGATTTGAAGTTTCAGTTACGAGCAATTGAGGATCTGGGGGAAGACCGTAGTGACGCTATGGAGCGTACAATAGTTGCCCAACACAAAAGAAAGAAGGACTTTGATGCAAGATTGCCGAAAGATCATGGAGTATTGGAAAGAGGATTGATTCTACTATATGATAACAGTCATGAAAAGTTTTGTGGAGAAACTACACACAAGGTGGATGGGGCCATATTGGGTAAGCTAGATCTTTCCAAATGGTTCACTCCAGCTTGAGGACCTTCAAAGGGTATGGCTTGGTATTTAAACCAATGGGTCCAGGATCAAGCGCTACAGTCTACAAGCATTCTTTGAATCAGATTTAGATTTGGATGCAACTAATCTAGATCAGGCTTAATTCCTTTATTTTAGTGTTTGCAGAGGCGCTCACATTTGAAAATGGAGTGATGTGGGAACCAGAAAAATGAGGATAGGTCTAATTACTTAGGAACCTAGGGAAATGAGCTGGTATTGGTAAAAAATTTTGCTTCTTTAAAGAGTAAAGTAGAGATTTTATCAAAATTAATATTCCCTTACTATGGAAGTAGTGGCAAATAGATAATTAGACTAAGAAGGGAAATTAAAGTTTCTTGTTCTTACCAAAACCGGATTGGGATCCGGAAAAATCCTCGGGGATGGCTCAACATATCGAGGTTGAGTGCAAAAATATACCAAAGGATACCGAAAGACCTATCGAGAGCCAGCAAGGCAATTCTAGGATCCAACAGCCATATCAAAAATTAGGGATGATTGTTTAACAAAAAGAATCTTCTGAGCTGAAGGAGAAAATGGCTACCATAAAACGGCTAGGCACAGCTTTTGAGAGAAGACCTAGGAGTCGGAATCTCCATCCTTAGTTCTTGAATTTGACAGAGAGGAAGAGGTTTCTGTAGCTTTATATTTCTAAGGGATTGAGCGCTCACGGAAATCACGTAGTGTATCTATAACTAACCACGTGTGTTCAAGTGATTTTTTGCCCCCCTATTTACTTTTTAAGGAACTATGATTTCAACCTATAATTTTGAGCATTGCTTAACAAAGGCTATAGGTTTCTATTGCCCAAAACTCCCAATTCAAATACCTTAATAAATGATTTCTAAAGAAGGTTGAAAAATGAACTAAAATGGCATGATTTTCCACTCAAATATTTATAGAGAATACATTTAGATGACCATTGCATCAACACTCAATAAATATGCACTTTCAACAAAGAGTTATTTTTGAGAATTTTTTGTGTATTTTTTACACAGTTTTTTCTTAAATAAAATAGGGGTGTGAAAGCTTTTTTTAGCTTTGTAGTGTATCTTTTTACTTAAAAAATGAGTAACTATTTATACTAAAAAAAAAATTATCAATAATTCAATACATAAACTTTCAAAGTAGGAAAATTTATTCATATTTTTTTCTGTTCCTTTTATTTAATTTTAGAACATAAAATAGGGGGTCTAAAGTCTTAATGCATGTAGTTCCTAATGGACCCTCTAAGTGATCTCCCCGGGATTGAACAAGGTTTTAATCTGGAAAGAGTGACAGAACTTTGGAGAGCAATGGTAAAGGCAAAAGGTAGTGGGGCTACCCAGTTGAAGATTAAGACCATTTATCCAGTTGTCCTAAAGGATGAGGAAAGGCAGAAGCAGTTGGAGGAGGATTTGGGTCAGCTTGGATGCTTTGTATTTCTACAACTATGGAGTTTGAAGGATGAGGAGATGATCCAAGAGTTGATGAAGGATCAATCAAATGAATGGATCAAGACTTCTTGAGTGCTTCCTTGCAAATGGCGCAAATCCTGTATCCGAAAAGGCCAAACTGGATTACAGTCAATGTGGCCAACACCGTCTTTGGGGCTTTGAGTGGAGAGAAGAAAGTGTTTTGGGGAGGCGTTGTGAAAGACATAGTAGGGAAGATGGTTGCTTCCTTGGAGAATACTAAGGCAACCTCTATAGGTCCCTTCTTCTTTCATTTGTACGACTACCTAGGAATGCTTAGGAGCCAGGAGAGGACAGTTCATAAGGCTGCGACCACCTTCTTCAAATTAAACATTACTCCACTCAAGGAAAAGGAGAGTGAGGATAGAAAGAAAAGGCATGATGAGGAGTCCGGGAGGGGCTTGTCAGAGAAGAGAAGGGAGTCTTCAAAGAGGATCCTAGCCTTGGCCAAGAGGAAAAGATCCGAGAATGAGAGGAAGGTTTCCCCAGAACCGGAAGTCCAATGGGATGATTCCTTAGGGAGGATTATTGAGGATCTCGGGAAGGTCCAAGAGGAGTTTGACACTGAGAGAGGTGCAGTCAGGACTGTTTGTAGACTGCTTGGTGGGATCAAGGTGTTTGAGCTTGTAGAGAAGATAGAGAGTTTGATCCGAGATAATGATTCCCAAAAGTGAGTAACTCAGGTCAGGGAACTGAGTAACTGACCAATAGGAACCAAGAATTCCACCAGAAGTTGGAGAAGAGTATGGGAGGGAGTAAAGAAGTAAGGAAAATCTCCTCCAAATTAAAAGAGACACTCCGAAGGCCATATTCATTAAAATGAGACATAGTGTAGTCTCAATTTTATCTTGGACTCAAAGATAGATCGTTATAACTATTTAATTTTGAGACTATTTGGTAATTTGAGACTTTCATATGTTAATATATATAAAAAACTTTGATTGCCCAAAGGTTTCACTCGCACTTTATCTTCGACTCGAGGATAAAATCACTAAAACGATTTTAGGGTTGAAGTCTCAAAATGACCATTTTGTCTCATTTTAACAAATATGGCCATTCCGGAGGATTCGAAGTTTTGTATGACATTCCGGGGATGTTTTAAACAAGGCCAAGTTATTTGACAAGGAAATCCACAAAGCCAGACCGGAAGCAGCAATCAAGGCAGTTAGGGTTCTGGCTAAGTACTCGAATTTAATCAAGCTGATGTACAAAATCCAAGATGCTCTCCACCAAGCAGGACAGCATTTGGGTTCTGGGATACCTCCTGCACCTGTGAAGTCAAAGGACAAAGCGGTGGACAAAAAGATGCCCGCAAAAGACCCTTCTAGGCTAAAATCAGAAGGTCAGGAAGGATTTGTATCCGGATCCGGATCCAAGGATAAGATCCGGAAGATGGAATCCGAATTCCTAACACCATAGAGCAAAGGCTCTAAGCCTTCTCTACAGAAGCTGAGCACGACAAAGAGAAAGGTCATGGCTAAACGAGCTAGGGAGGTGTCCTCAGGGAGTCACCATGTAGAGGAGGATGAAATGCCAAACAACTCAACAAAGGAAGATAGCTGGTCGCAATCCACATCCAAGTCCAAGTCTCATCCGGACTCAAAAAGAAAAACCAGAGTCCAAAGAAAAATCCAATCCAATGGCCATTTCTCTTTCAAGATTCAAGGATAAGACTCAGACAACATCAAAGAGAAAGGCGGCAACTAAAGGGAAGTTGTCAGCCAGCAGAAAATAGCCGCCTTGAAAAGTAGCCGCCAAGCATGAGGAATCTTCTCCAAAGCAAACTAGGAAGTGGATAGGAAGTTTTCTTAAGTTAGGCTTAGACCAATAGGGCTAAAACCCAAATTTTTGATAAAAAAGGAAGCTACTAGCCAGCTGCTTTTAAGCTGGATGCACTTGGACCTCACATTCTAGGTTTTTAGGATCTAAGATCCACATTTTGCGGATTGGATGGTATGGTAGGAAGTCAACGGAGGAGGATAAAGAATGGAAGTTGTCATTTTCTTGTCCTCTGATTTTGTTCTTTGGGGCCTTTTAGGTTCTCGGGGGTTTGTATTTAGGGGCTAATTTTAATTTGAAGCCCTAGGTATTCTTTATTGTGATTTTCAGCATTTGGTAAAGTTATTTAGATTTCCACTTCCTAAGAGTAGGTCTAAAGAGTCTCAATTTTGGGTTGGTATGCCGGCAATGCTAGAACCATTGTTTAGTGCGGGTAGCTGGTTTGCTGTTGTTGTGGTGCAAAAGAGTCCCCCGAACTTTGTTGGGATCTGGTCCTAAGAGTATGAAGAGTTGGTCATGAGACTTTGTGTACTAGGAGGAAATTCTAAACCACAACTGTTTCTTGAGTATCTTCTGAGTAGGAAAGCCATTCCTAGATTAGGTGTGTCCTAGAGAATAGTAGGGCACATGCTAATTGAAGTTTTGATGAGATCCTATTCTAACTAGAAGAAGGGAATGGAGAAGTAGTTAGGATCTCTTAGTTATCAAGTTGCTAATACCGTCTCGAAGAACTAGTTTTGAATAGATCTGTCGTTGTAGTAAGTGAGGATTATGAGGGTTTCCTGAGTGACCTGCTACTCTGGATTGACTTCCGATCTAGTTGTGAGGAAGAACTTGTATCCGGGTTTTTATGTCTTTCTTTTATTTTCTTTAAGTGGAACTTCTGTCACATTAATCTTGTGAAGGGTAAGATATGCGTTTCCTTCCTTCAACCCAAGAGCGGAATCCTCTGATGTAGAGGATACTCTATTGAATTGGTTACTTTGGTTACTGGATCCGGATCTGGAAGAGGTACATGATTATGACACTCCTTCCAGTTCCGCATCTGCCCAATTGGATACAGAGTTAATGATAAAGATAGATAGAGGTACATGATAATGACACTCTTCTATATCGGAATGTAGTATGATGAGTTGTATAAGCTGAGAGGGAGAAGGTTTTGGGACCACAAATCAGAAGTTGTAGTTTCCAGATTCTAGTCTCGGATGCTTTTATCTTGGATTTGTTTTTTGCATCCTATTTCGGTAATTTTGAATTAACTATGAGTAAAATCCTTTGGGAACAATACAAGTCATCTAAAGTGTTTAACATCATTTCAACAGCTAAAAGGAGGATTTGTGCTTTCTTGTACTACAACAATTGCGTCTGCTACTTTGCTCTACCCTATCCGCGCAGATCAAAAGCCAGATAGGGACTTCCTCTAGCAAAGGTTTCCGTTTTCATTTCAAAGACTGCATGTCGGTATTGAAGTATGGTATTGCGATTGTTTCCAACTTCTTCTCTAGCACTCCCGGAAGGAAGCGGAAGCCAATGACTCCTAGACTTAAGTCTGCCGGGGTGCCAACAGTCCAAACGTTTGTTGGCTAAGCAGTGTGATGATCTTTTGCAATGTCATACGATGCTTAGTACGCCACTGCCAACGGCAGAACAAGTTTCTTGCTATCACGCAAAAAAGCTTTGGAGAATTGAAGAGTTATGTCTGAAATCTGTTTGAGGGTCTTGTTCTTGGACTTCAATTGCCCAACCTCTGAGAAGAACTCCTCCCGAGGCCTTTCAAGAAGTACATTCATGGTCGCAGAAGTGTCACTATACTTATTCTTGAAATCTTTCCACTTTGAGTACAGGCTCCCCAACCACATTAAGGAGGCCAAGCGTGGGATCAATCTTGTTCAATTCCTTCTTCTCAAAACTCTTCCGCTTCCGCCTCTCAATGCACTCCTTCAATGAGTAACAACTTTTGAGTATCAATGAGACTTGCCTCATTGTCACGTTTGGATGCGGATGCCTTTGCTTCTCTCCAGTCCTATTCAATATGTGGTTGGCAAGCTTGATGAGGTTGTTGTTTGTGAGATTTCCAAAGAACTTGAAGAAGTCCTTGATGAGCATTCCATTTTCAATTTTCCAGGACATCCGGACATTGAACTTCTTAAGCGTGTCTGCATCAATAAGCTTGCCATGTGCAGCACTTGAGATCACCTTGCTCTAGAGACTGAAAACATATTCAGAGGCGGTGATGAGCCTTATTTTGTTGGTGATCACCATGCTCCCCTTTGAAGCCTTTGTCTTTGCTTTTTGATGCACCTTTGCCACATCAATCAAGGAGAACTGCATTTGCATGGCCTTGGTGAATTCTTGCAAAGAATTAAGATGAACACATCAGTTGCCTACTCAGCTTGAGTCAAGCTGATCTCCGAGGTTACTTTGACAAGATAGACAATAGTTGTGACAAACAAGAAATGGTAGAATTACATTAGTTCAAATTGAACTTAAGCACTCACCTCCCATCTCCTCTGAGGTTGTCGTATGCCTCTTTTGTTTTCTTGGAGTTTGTTACCGCTTCGGCTTGTGTGTCATCTCTAGGATTATGCGATTTGCCCATCTCCTCCCAAACATTCCTTGCGCCAAAAATGTTTGTTGCCCATGATGGCTGAATGGATTGGAAATGGTTCACTCTGTTGAAGTATGCTGAAATCGCTTGTAATGTTTTCTAGTCCTCGGTCCAAGCAATGTAGTAGTTCCAAGTATTGAAATCTTTGATAGTACTAGCATCAATTTTATACTTTGGGTCCTCCATGAGTTTGCTTCTCCAGACATTGTGTTGCCTAGACACTGTGTTGTCACATCGGGCAATTCACAATCATCGGACGTCCTAGACAAACGGGCAAAGCGGACCAAACAAACGGACGGTCCAAACAGCTTTTATAGTTAAGGGGGCCGAATTTTTTCCAAGTAAAAAAAAGTTACCATGATTTACCTTCACTACGTGACGTGTCAATCCATGCTAGAACCTGGGCCCGGGTGCTAGGGGTGGAGACGTATGGTGTGAGTGGTAATGTCATTACATGGGCGTGGACTGAAGTGGGCGGGAACTGACTAGCGTTGAGCAAGGACGTACAAGTGCAGGCAAAAACGTCATTGCATGGGCATGAATCCAGATGGGTGGGAACTTACCAATGTCGGGCGAGGACGTATGGGTTAGGGTGGAGAGGTTTTTGCATGGGCGCGAATATAAACGGACGGGAGTTTATAATGTTCGGGCGCAAATTTTTTAGAGGGAGCGGGGATATAATTTGCAGGGCACGGATTCAAACGGGCAGTAATTTAGAATCATTGTGTGCGGACATATGGATCTAGGCGGAGATGTTATTGCACAAATGCAGACTGAGATGGATAAGAACTTCTAATGTCTGGGCGCGGAGTCTGTTGGGTGGGGACTTCTAATGTGTGGGCGCGGACTTAGTTGGGCGCGGGCGTTTCTTTTCTAGGCGTAGTGTCGTATGCGAGGTTTAGGCGTAAGTATCCTTACTCACAAAAAATGTGGTAAAATGACACAAAATATCGTCCCAGGGAATTCCAAATGTTATTGCAAGCTAAGGATATCCGGATCTCTATCCAAACACCCAAGCAAATCCGTCTCAACAATTCACTCTCTTCCAGTATCCAATCCGGAATCCAATCCGGAATCCATCCGCAGCCGTATTCCAATTCCATCTCTTCCAACTTATTGGTTTTATATACCCTTGTTTCACCCTCAGGGTGTCTGCTATTGATCTTTTAGAGGGGTAGGACCTTCACCACTCAAAATCTTCACTCTCTCCATTTACACTTAAGTAAATATATAATCAAACAAACAAACAGAGTTTTGTAATAGAAAAGGGGAGAGAGGCAATTTTCACAACTATTTTAGGTGGCCTATCTAGAAAGCAGGTCACTCAGAATCACGACCTAAGTCCTTCACTATAATGACAGATCAAGACATCCGGGCTCATGTTTCTAGTTGCTAGACTGCTCCTATAGTTGGTTGACCTTCCAGGGGTGGGGATATTCTGCTGGCGGTTGCTTATCTCCGCAAAAAACCCTCCTTTGGTTCCGGACTTGCATCCACTCCACTCTTACTGGATTACCATTCCAGTAGTTTAAGGGCACAATGCTCTAATCCTCTTCCACAAATCCAAAACTTCCTCACAAACGCATCCTACCAAGTAGACCCGGTCACCCAAGATCCGGATTCTTCCTCACCCTTGCACAATCGCACTTACACACCAACACACAAGTGACCATAAATACGATACGCAAGAGAATGATCCTAAGGTGATCTCCTAAATGCTCAGATTGAACGACAAGGAAAGGGGAATGAGAGGCCAGCAAGCCAACCCGCCCTTAAATACAAAACAAGGTGACCTAAAAGTCACCAAAAAACTAAGGCAACAGTCAAACTAACTGTTCCAAGAAACTCGGAAAGTTGTTCAAATTCTAAAAGTCTGAAACTTGGCTAATCCTTAGAATTCCATAAATTCTGTAAATCCCTAAAATTCCAAAACTATGCCATATTTAACTATTTTTGGACTTTGAGGGGAATTTCGGACTTTGTCATGATACTATTCATCGAGAGATCTTTTGATATTAGGATTTGAGAAGGCGCAAAGGCTTTGAAACTGGAAATAAAAACATTTCATGGAGTATATTTAGGATTACGCGGAAGGATGGATTGCCATGAAAACAAATAAAGTAGACTTCGAGTTTGTAATACATGAAATGAATTGTCGGGAGATATCTCGATGTAGGAAAATATTTCAAATATTCAAATTTTGGATTCAAATATTTGCTAAAAGCTGATGAATTTGAGATAATTGCAAGTGAAATAATGGTATGCAATACTTTTGGGCCGATTATATTTCCGTTGTTTAGGGTACTGGAGATCTCCGGAGATAATCCCCACAACATTATGAAAGTACATTCAAAAAGACAAGGCAAATGCAATTCCAGACATTTGGTACAATGTAATCAAAATTGAATTAATATTGAAGGTGGATTCATCACATTGTAATCATGTTGCTACAAATATTTATAACAATAGGCGCCCTTCAAACAAAAATGAAGGCATGCCCTACAATATTTATTCTAGTCCATTTCATGGTTGGTTTTCCCCTAGAGAGTTAATGGGGGTCCTCTACAGTAAGGACATTGCAATTTAATAGGACCTACATCATCCTTCACACATACCCCGGGTCATATTATGCACGGATGTTGCCAGTTAAGAGGATCTACTTCAAGCATTGGAATAGTTTGATTCCAAAGAACCCTACAATGTTGTTGATTACTTAAAAGACCCTTGAGCATCTGAGGATGATTTGGATAAACTTTGTTCAGGTCAGGTCGGTCCGCAGCAGCCATGAAGAAAAATTCTTTTCGAATCTCAAGCGGAAAAAGACGTCAAAGAAGCACTGCCAAAGTTGAAGCATGCATGCGTGACCACAAGCCACAATGTAGGCTTTCAACAAGATATCGAAAGAAGTCTTGAAAACCCTGAGGATCCACTATGTCAATTTTTTGAGGGAGATCCACAACAACGCCAAGAACGCATAAGGGACCGGTCAATACAACAAGAATTGCCTTCTGCAACACCCGGTGAACCTCGGTCATTAGTCAATTGTAACTAAAGAACACTTCTAATCATCAAGAGAACTCCCGATAGCTCAAGATATGGATCACAATTATGCCAAGCCCATTTTGACAATAACATAGGACTATTCAAAATAGTTCACTCGCAAAGTAAATGGTGGAAGATAAAGAAGAAATATGTGCAAATTGTAGCAAATGTCCTGAAGCTTCAAAACATGTCCAATCCAGGCCAACAGGTCCATTTCTTTAGTGCTATTGCAAGACCAAGTGTGCTGTCTTTTCGTATAAAAACAATTATAAGGGACCTCGGTCCTAAAGTCCCTTTATTTTTTTCTCAAGAAAGTTAGACTTAGTGAGCTTCAACCCTCAATGAATTTGACATACACTTCAAATGGTTGAGAGAACACCTGATAAATATGAAGTGTGTATAATTAAAAGCACTTTCAAAATAATATAATAGAAGATAACTGAAACTCTACCATTCACAAACACTATGGTGCCAAAAATAGTACACATTCAACAGTACAAAGGCGGCTGTCATTACAAATAAAAGCAATTCCACGGGACCTAGTAAACCTCAGCCATCAACCAACTCTAAATAAAAAAGAACACCGATAAATAGGGGCCTCTAATCATAGAGAAATCACCCAATAAATAGGGACCGTATGTATATAATGGAAACTTTGTAATATAGAAGAGAAGTAATGACTCCCATTCAAGAAGTTAGTGGCGGACAAAAACGATAAAATATGTTTAAATTGAATTAAAGAAATAATTGAAAGACGCACAAGCCGAGAAGTTCAAGTACTGATTGCAATTAAAAAAAATTGCATTTGAAAGTAGTATTTTGTAGGAAACACAAATGTAAGACTAAGCCAAAATTACATATATTAATCCAACGCAATTCAAATTGAGTAGGGCACTCTCAAGAACCATTAACAGACATAAATGATTGCATGTACAAAGATAAAAGTCAGAAGCAAATTGGTCTAGCGAACGTAATAAGGAATGCATGCATAGCCCTACCTTATCAATTCAAAGTAAATACTTCAGCATCTCTCATGTGAAAGAATATGTGAACCAGACATATAATTACAATTACATATAGAAGATGTGTTTTCCCAAAGTACACATATGGATTTCAAGGACACCAATTGGAAGTCGATTTACAGGTAATTTCAAAAAGTTAAGTTCCATGCATTACTCTACATCTACGTTTCTAAAGTGATGCATGATGAGTCCACGAGGAACAAGATATTGAGAGATCAACCAATCCGGCAAAACACAGGGAAACTATTAATGCTAAGCTCCCTTCAAAATATCATGTGCCTCTGTGCACAACAAGTCCACTGAAACCTGGCAGCCAACAACTGGATAGTTCTTAACATAGATGAGCACAGATTTGCTTGATTTGAAAAGACTGTCAAGCCAAGGAAGTAGATGCCCATTCAAGAAATTGTCAGCTTTCCTGGCCCACGACTACAGGTGAATTGCGCTATGACCATCATTCAGAAGTTCTTTTGAAGGACTATCATCCACAAGCAGAACCTCATCTAAAGATGTGAAGCCCACAATCTTTACAAAAGTCTTCAAGTCCTTCAGAAATATGGTTTAGTCGGCTTGTCCGGGGCCTTGTACAATGATGGCGTACAATTTGTCTGCATGAGAACACGGACGTCCCATGGACCAAAAGATGCACCATGCAGCAACTCATCTAACAGACGATTCATATTACGGTTAGTAGCACTGCTCCAAAAGACAACATTTGCCTTGGTACGCAATCAAGGAAGCAAGTGCAACCATTTCTTTGCTATACATGGTATCTACCAGGATAGAAAACCCTGTGGATCAGAACTCCATTCAAGTCAAGGACGACAGTATACTGCTGGGTGGGTACTTCTTTCAACGGCGTTGGCACCGTCAACCCATGCTGGTCACCACCTGCAAGGGACGCAAAGAGGACCTAGTTAGAGTTGTTGTAAAGACATGCGGAATTGCCAGAAGTCCCATCTCATTAAAAAAGTTGCGTTTCACCTCAAGCACCTGTTGCGTCACCCTCTCCGGACATTTCTTCCTAAACTTCGACGTTTTCTTCAGCCAGAACTGCTCCACTCCAAATCTCACCTTCAACTCCTTCTATCATAGCCTGTCCAAGCCCAATGTCAAACATACTTTTGTAAGTAAACTGGTGCGCAAGCCAAATTGCCTTAGTGTGCTTTGTCTTTTTAGTATCGGAGCTGGGAACACAAACCAAATTCAAACTTGATAGATGAAAAAGATCATCGAACCTATCCCTTAACTTACGCACTTGATTAATATCAACAACTACTAGGGATACCCCTTCCCTAAGCTTTACAAACGAATTTAGCCTTAATAACAAGAGCTCCAAGTATTGCAATTGAGACTGTATCCTTGTCCATAGTCTCATTGAAGGTGTGAGACTCCGCACTGAAAGCACTCAAATCCGACATAGTGTCCTGTCGAACTTCATCTGTCGTTGGGTTAACAGGAACTTCATTAACTTGTTCCAGAATTGGGGGATCTCCCAATTTGTTGTCGTTGTTGATGGGATGCAAGGGGCCCTTCTCAAGACGCAGAGATATTGATTTATCTATTCCAAGGGTTTCTTCAGACACGGTACCCTCCTCCAACTGCAAAACTTGCTAGCTTCAAGATGCAGGAATCTCTATAGGTGCTGCTTCTTTAGAACAAGAAACCAAGATCCTTGCTGCGTCGCTGACTCCTAGACTTTCCTCAAGTCCCACATCCATTGTCTGTGGCAATGGCTTTCGGGTAGGTTGTGACTTCCTCCATTTCTAATGTGATGTTGAACCACTTTCCAGCAAAGCGTTCATGCTCTTCTTCTTTGTAGTACGCTTAACCTGCTTTAGAGCTGCATTTTTCTTAGGCACTGACAGATTCTTCAATTTTGTGGGAGAGAGTTCTAGTTCTGGGGATTTCTCCTACAACAATTCAGGTTATTCAATCAAATAGAACCAATAGACCACAAGAAGAATAGGCACAAGTCCAGAATTGAGGGATCACCCGATTTAACAATGGAAAACAAACCTTCAAAACCTTTGGCGTTTTTCGTATGCCTTCACTATGCTCCGAGTACATTTGACTTGAAGGCTCCGAGGTCTCATCAGATGCAGCGTCCTCCTTGTCAACATCAACCGCCTGCTTGTCTATGCCTTGGATATGGAACTCGTCCCAAACCTGTTTGGCCACCATCTTTGTGGGCTTCAAATCCTCCATATGAATTATTTTGAGCACCTTAGCTTGAAAGTACTAAAAAGATCTCAACAAACCCGTGTTAAAGTGGCTCTGAGTATAATCATTGAGGAAAACAAAAATCGAGAGATCACCCAATACAAGGACCAAAACTAATGTATGAAGATAAACCGCTCTAAGGTATATGATCTCGGGACCTCCATTGACGTTTACAACCACCATATCATCAACCATGTGATCTTGAAGTAGGGCAACAGGTGTAGTGACCCTCATCCACGACACGCAACGTTGCTTCCAGTAGGTGTAGACATCTTCCATATCCTTTGCTACATAGAATGGTCTCATCGGATTCATCCCCGAGGAAAAACTTGGAAAGCGTTCCTGCAAAGTTTGGTCCTTGTTGTATCCAAATAAATATATGTCAACAACATTATATCTAGATCCAGCAGCAGGCTTAGGGAAGCTGGCACTGGAACCCGGGAAGTAGTGCACCACATGATAATCCCACACCTGTTTCTTCTTGTGCTTACATTTGTCCAAGTGAGAGAGTATCTTGTGCAACCCTTTGGCATCTGTAAAAAGAACGGTTGGAGACCTGGCTAACACATCTTTTTTTGAATTGGTGTACTCCAGAGCGTCAAATAGACTCCTGAGTTTTTGATCCTCTAGAAACTTAGCTCGTGATCCTGTATCCGTTGCTTCAAAAAGGAACCACACCTAAATGTGATGCTTTCCGTATCCAAGCCATTTCTTCACGTCCGGGTTTGCAAGAATGGCGCTAATATTCCAAGTGGTCTCGTCCACCGTCGTGCACAAATAACTATCTGCAAATGTTGATGCAATTGCCTCCGCCACCTCATTTTGGGCATTCGCAACCAAGAACGCAGTCCACATGTCTCTTACATTCTTTGGGCAGTTATTTGGGTCGTATGTCTTGTTGGTGAACCTAGTCCGCTCGGGTAACCACTTCAATCCTTTGTTTGTGGCAAGGTCTTTGTCAACCCATAGCTCTAGCTCGCGATGAGTAATTTTCATTTCCGCCGCGTATTCCTCCCATTGGGCTGCAATGTATGGGACGTAATCTGGCTTTTTGCACGGGAGCAAATGACTTTTGAAATGGCACATGATCTCGTTCTTCATGGCCCTTATATACCTCTCTCTGGTTCTTGCAGCAGGAAGCGTGATGATTTGCAGGAGAGAGTCCTTTGCCTTTGAACTCTTTATGGAAACCTCTTTCTGATCTACGAGCCCCGCAAGGTAGTTGATGTCCTTTGGACGCATGCCATACAAAGGCTTAAAGTCAAATTGCAAGAGGGGTTTTTGGCTCCTTTGTCCACCATAGTCTACCGAAATTTTTTGGAAGGAGTCCATTCATGTAATCCGTCTAAATCTTAATCCACTTAGCAACATCTGCGTCATTTTTCATAAAGACAAGCGGAATTCTCAAATCTGCTGAGTCATTGTCTTCATAGTAGTGAAGATTGTAGACATGACCGCAACAAACCTCTGCCCCAAATCCCAATTTTTGTTAATTGTAAGGAGAAATACTAAGCATTTTCTATACAAGTTGGAGGATCAAGGGATCCACCAATTTTGTATTATCAAAGAGCAAAACATAACGTGCCTTGAAGATTTGAAACAAATTGTCATACTACTTACCAAGTATTTCGGCGAGTGCATTCTCTCAGCTAGGGCTGGCTACGGGCGACCCATATCTATCCATTTCACCCGAGCATTCAGAAGTTGCTGAGTGAAGCATTGCTCCTTCTGCTCACTAGCAATATTTTGGTTCAGTGCCCGAGATAGACAAAATAAGTTCTTGTTGTCGTCAGAAACTAGCTCCCACACCGGAATAATATTGAAGGTCAATGCTTCCTCTTTATTCTATTCTAGAATCTCTCCAGACTCAACCAGATTTTTGTGGGCTATGACTGTATGTTGTCCTGCAATCATGTAGTATGAGGATGTCTTTGTCATATTTTCTTTGGACGGGATGGTTTCATAATACTGGGCAACTTCCTTGCCATCTTCGCCAATGTATGGACCGTACTTGAGGGGAAGAACAGCTATGTATCTGTTCTCAGACTGGTAGTCCGCCTCAATACGCACTTGATTTGTGATTCCCTCTAGCCGTTCCTCATTTTCACCTTTGTATACTAGGTGTCCAGGTGGTGCCTTGTGCAGATACTTGTAGTGCACTCGCAGAGGTTCACCTTTTTCATCCGTCAGTGGCTTCTTGCCCCATTTGTACATGAAACCAAAGACCCTCTAATAGAGTTGATTCATTGCTTGTTTCTGTTGTTTGCTCAGCTTCTTCACTTCTAAATCCGACATGAGTACGCATTTGTCAATTGTTATGGTCTTCACCACCTTGGCTTGGGTCCATTTCTCGTCAGATTCCACACCGCTGTCATTGTTTGGTGCGCCAACCATGGACTTGCGTTTCTTTCCTTTCTTCACAGGGGATGGTGCTGGAGCTACTACGGCAAAGGCATTTTTTGATGAATTCGCTTCATTCCGATTGGTGTCTATAATGTTCCATTGGGTTGCCATTTCATCGGGGGTCCAGAACATCATATCATCTGTGGAATACAAGAATCCTTTGTCAAGAACAGTTTTGCAGAGATCCTTATTGAACAAGAAATAGTCAAGGATTAACCCATATGTAAGTGAAGCATGAGACTTTGCCATTTTCTCCTTGACAATAACAAGCGCAGTTGTATAATCCAGTCCCTGTATCTCCAGCACATCTAGTCTGGCATCTGGAGACTTCCGCTGAATGTAGATGAGTTTGGAGATGATTGTTACATGACCGTCAATACCCTCCTTCCAATCAATGCCCCATAGGGTCACTTTGTTGCGACAACGAAAAACAGCCATTGGATGCTGATTCCCTTTGTATTTGTATGCATGTACCCATGTGTCAACAAAATCTCAAAGCCTTTTTGGGGACAGGTCATTCGGAATTTCATTAGTCTGATTGACCATACATGATGTCACACAGAAAAGTATGAATGTTATACTCTTTGACAACTCTTTCTAAATGATCTACAGATCTCTCAGTCCTTGAGTCAAAAACATCATTCCTAGAAATTGAGAGATCCCTCGATTTTTCAAAACCTTAGACCCTAAATGTGAGTGCTCCTCTGTAAGCTACTTTACTCCACTGAAATCGAGGGATCCCTTGATTTTCCATGACATATAACTAATACTTGGCGGAAGTGTTATTTGTCAAAAGAAATCTAGCAACAATTCTCTTAAATGGAAGTGCTCCTCCCTTTGTTGCTTCTTTCTTATAAATCGAGAGATCTCTCAATCTTCCAGGAAAACTATACAGGACTCGGCACGAAATGGTAATGCTTACATAATGTGTGCATGCTACTAAGTATTACGCGAGGATGTCAGAATGGTTCATCCAACATACCATTCTTCTTGATAATCGTGAGATCTCTTGATGATCCAGGAGAGTCACCTAATACTCGGCTTTGGGTACTAATGCTCAAATGAGGGTTACAATCTTTCAGGCAGGTACTGTAACCTACTTCTTGTCATCTTTGATTGGTTACTTCCTACTGTGATATTGTCAACATTTAATCCTGAGGCCATTATCAAGAGATCCCCCGATGACTTGATTGCTACTATCATAGTTCCCTTCCATCGGAAGATTTCTCAATCATTTACAACTCTTCTCTGAATCTAATCATTTTTCATTAAGGGATTTTTTGTTGTCAAGTTCCTATCTTTTCCACTACCTTGCACCCTCAACTTGGTATGCAGTCTTCAAAATTTAATTATTGGGAGATATCCCGATGACTTGTTTGAATTTTATTAGTCAATAATTGGTCCTAGAAGCTCAGTCATTCAGTTTACTGCATTATTGGGATGCTGTGCATCCAAAGACGGGGCATCGGGAGATCTTTGGGTCTGCGGTTTCATGCTCTTCTACGTATAACCAATTTCTTTCATGCATGATATTACGCTCTTCATTCACAAATCTACATATTTGTGGAAACAGGGCATACAGATATCTCCTGCTGCATCCATATAGGTTATTTATACAGAAATATTTCCATGTACTGCATTGTGGCATTTAAAAAAAAAACGGTTCAAGGTTACACTTATCTCCAACATAGGAGGGTTCTCATGCAATCAGGCATCCATACAAAGTCTCTACATGCGCATTGGTATGCCATCTAACTTCATCTTGATGGAATGAACCTGGATTTTAAATAATGCGCAATAGAGTACTAATCTTCTAGGACCTCTCTACCTTTTCATTTACAACATGCTTTGTCATTCAATCAATTCCAATCGACAAACATTATAAGAAATGGAATGAAGTTGATTTGTATTCACTTCAAAATGACATTTTCATTCAGTCACTCAGGTAAGCCATTCAATGAAATTAATATGGAAATGAATTCACAAGGTAACATTGGAAGAACTTACGGGTTGTCCCACTTGGGAAGCTATAGATCATTCATGCTGCCACCAAAATCTCATTACAATACGAAGAGGCAGAATGTGGAGGTGGAGTATTGGATACATGACACGAAGCTCCGCATGGAGTTTTTTTTGAGCGTCATGCAACTGTTTGTGTCACTGAGAGACGTTGTGGTGTGCAGGAGGAAAGATGTTTTCTGCTGCGTGGATGAGTTTGGCTTTGTGCAATCCTGAACATCCATCAGTTTAGAACGCTGATAGTATAAGCGTCTGAAATGCTCTTCTTTAACTCGGATCAAGTTGATTCAGGTCTGTTGGCAAGTCTTCTGGACCGCTGACGGCCATGTACTCTTCTTTAACTCAGTTGGAGTTGATCATGCATTTCTAACTGCTCTTCAAGTTTGTCTTTCAGATGTTGTTGCTGGACCACTTCTTTATTGGTGATGGCAAGAAGAAGGACGGCTTCTTTAACTTGTGCTTGGAGTCAGAGAGAGTATGGACAAGGATGATTTCCTTGAGTCGGCATACTTTGTGGAAGAACACGATGATGACGGAAGTAAGGGGAAAGGAGTGTCCACCTCAGAGGCTAGGGAGGCGTCTAGATCCGGGAGGGGGAAGGAACCAGTCGAAGACGACCGCATTGAGATTCCTGGGGGGTCTAAGAGTTTTGATCTTGTAAACCTTGGTATGAACACTCATGAAGTGTTGGAGTTGATATAGGGAGCAATTGGCAAGTTGATGCATGTCCCTGAGAATAGTGACATGCAGGGATCATCCGGCTCGTCTACCAGACATAATGTTACCCCTGAGTCCCGTGCGCGTGAACACCCAAGAAGTAATACCAATTCACCAGCGGCGGCTGCTCCATTCTCACAGCAGTGGATCATGGACTTAATCAAGAAGAACAATGAGAATCAGGCTACGGCTCGTTAAGAGGACGGTGAGGCACAGAGGAAAGAAAACAAGCGGGCCCGTTGGGAGAGCAAGGATATGATCAAGCAGTTCATGGACACTATTCCCGCTATTGTATCGAAGGCGAAAGATACAACCGTCAATACGCTGTTCAGTGTCAGGCCGCTGATGTTGCTGGATCCGGCTATAGGAACTCCTCAATTGATGATTGTGAATCATCTCCAAGGATTAGCCAATAGTGCCAAGCCACCTCACACAGGGGCAGAGATCCTCACTAGAGTGCCATCAACATCACAGAACTTGCTGACCCAAGCGTCTCGAGTTCTGCTTCGAACCAGGTCAAGTCCGCGCGGGATCCCGACAACATGGAGGTGGAGCCTGTTTGGCCGGGTGTGGTGAAGGATGATGCTGCACCGGAGATTGGTGTTGCTCTAGGAGGTTCCACGGAGGGATCACAGGGCATAGATCCAATTTAGCAAGTCATAGAGCAAGATTGCGATGTCCCGAAGACTAGCAACGATCAGCTGCCTGAAGTCGTTGTTGCGGAAGGTGTGACGTAGATCGATCATGTTTGAGATGGCATGGATGTGGAGGACGTTGCACCAGACACTAGCGCCAACTCCATCCCAGGAGATGTTTCCGTGCACGGAGTAGAGGCTGAGCAGTCACAAGGGCCTGTGACTGAGGATCCTCCAGGTTGTTTTCTGTGACTCTCTAAGCCTCTTCTTCAACTCAACTTGAGTTGAAGATCCTTTAATTTTTTGTGGACTTTAGAGAGCATTTGTAGGATAGATCAGCTTGGTTTTTCTAGTGTAAATATAATGTATCATTTCATCTCTCACAGATATTTTGTAATATATAAGATTCCTTACATATCATTCCCTGGCTTAATTTCTTGCAGTCACAAGCTCCATCATTGTTGAAAATGTTTCTCTTCGTATTGCATGTGATGCTCAATATGCTGCTCAAGATACTCCCCTTGCATGTGTCAACAATGAGTATATTGCTTTTGTGAGTGATCCAGTGTTGGAGACTTGTCTGCCATGTCTTGAGGAGGAAAAAGTTAAGGATGTTGTTGATGGGAAAGACATCGAGTTACCAGAGGACAATCTCAAGAATGTTCTACTGGACACAGAGATTTGTCCATCAGATTGCAGAGTGGAGACGAGTAGATTGTCTCCAATTTGTTTGGTTGAGGATGCGGTACGTTCATCGTGATGTATGTAGCAGTGTCTTTGCTGTTGTCTTTTGTCTGTCCCTTTTTTTATTGGTCCTTTATCCTACCCTTGGTGGATGAGGTTTGGTTTTCTTATAGCTCGGCCTTAGTATTCAATTTGTCGTCGGAAGTACATATGTTTAATTTGCACTTTGTATATTTTTTTTATAAGCAGGGTACTTGTAAGAGACCATGTATGGCAAAATGCCACATTCTTCCTCCATTCATGTCTAGGCTGGCAGAGAAATGGCTCAACGTCCTCTTGGATCTGAATGGACTTCTCTACATGTATGACAATGTGAGGTACCACCTAAAAGAAGGGAGATTATGCACTCCCAGTGAGGTAGTCCCTAATGTAGAGCACGCGACCTTGAACATCAATAAAGTCACCTGTCGGTCCTACTTTAGGAGGTTCTTGCAAGAGTTATCTTCCATGGCAAATGTCCACGTCTGGAGCTCCATGAACATATCCTACGCCCAACTCATTTGCAAGTACCTCTTCTACGGCCTAGAACCCTCTGTATGTTCTCGGCCAAGAGCAATGCAACGTTATGAAATGTCAAGGGAAGAAATAGAAGGCTAGTGAACTACAAGTTAAAGGGGTCGAACAATGTCTTGTACTTGAGGCCTTTGGAAAACTTGTTTAGATTGAGTGGTTCCATCTTCTCTAAAGACAACACAATTGTAGTTGATGACAGGCCGGAAAAACACTTCTTGAACAACCCTACAAATGTGGTGCTCTTCAATCCCTAGTCATTTGAGTTTCTTGGAGCAACAAATCGAATCCTCGTAGATGAGCTTCTGCCATGGATTAATAAATTGCACATAGAGAGGCCATCAAAATTGTATCCCTTTCGTAGAGACAATGCTATGAGGGTGTCCTCGTCATGCATGAACACAACCAATTCAAGTTCAATGACATTGCCAGGGCACTAGAGGTCTCCAATTACCTTTACAATGAATGGAATAAGAACAATGGTGGGCATGACATTTCTCCCCAAAAGTCCAATCCAACGTCACGCAAGGAGCTTAGGCTATGGGACATTTATTTTTGTCTTTGTCCGATTCCCCACAAGATGTCCAGTCCATCGCCACGGAAGGAGCATAGTTTACGGGATATTTGTTTCAAGCATTGTCCACCTCCTCGCCAGAGGAATTTTTAGGCCACAGAATTTTTGTCTTTCATAACCTTTATTGCAATGTGAGTGTACTTCCAATATAACAGTTTATTACATTGGAGACCTCTGTTTTGTGCTCAGAGTGTGGATGTTTCTAGGGCACCCAAATTTCCTTCTGGAGACAAATGTGTGGTGTCTAATGGTTCCCCTGCTGACTATGGGGAGCTGAACATATCGCAAGGTGGGGTTCATCATATCATGTACTCAACGGCCATTGCACAGTCAACCATGGATTTTTTAATGATGGACGTAGATGATGGTGTAGTTAACAGTCCTCCCAATGGAGGAAAGCGGCCTGTGTTAGTGCACTCTCCATCTCCTTTGAAGTCCTGTCCTCAGTCGGTGTCCCCACGGGAGCTCTCCGGAATGAATTCCGAAACACAAAGGAAGCTCTACGATGATGAAGTGGGTCGTGTGGCTATTGTGGAGGTATGGTGTTAATAATTTTTGTCTTTGCAATCCTATTTGTTTTTAAGTAATGCTTTGTAGACGTTGTAGGCTATGAATTTCTTTTAAAATTTGTGTACTTGTAGGTGGAGGAGGTGGTGCCTACGTCTCTTGCCATCAGCAACATCAATTTTAAAGATGCAAAGCCAGGAAAATGCAAAGAACCGCCTACTACATGTAATGGCATGTTGCCTCCACGACCTCATCTATCTTCATTGAGCCTTACCAAAGAGCAATGCAAAACAATTGATGGATTGCCTCCGCTTCATTGTAGCCGTCATCCATGAGATGCTTGGGAGTAGAGGTCTTTGAAGAAACAGCTACAAGAAATTGCTCTCCAAAGGTCAAGTGGTAGTACTGGATACAGTCGAGGGCCAAAGTTAATGAAGGCAATGGAGGTGTTGAAGAGTAGGTCGATAGTGCATAGATTAAGACTCTAGAGGACAACCTATCGTCTCCATTTGAGTGCTATAGAATTTCGGTGTGTCACTCAAAGATTATTGAGTGCTTTAGAATTTTGGATTCTTATCATTCTACTATTATGTAGCAAAGAACCAAAATTTCATTTTAAATAGCAAATAGTAGTAGGACTAATATAGTGTTCCAAAAATGATAGCAAAGTTCTTAGACTATTAGGTAGAATGAACTATGGGATTCAGGGGGAGGTGATGGAAACAATATCTTTGAAGCACTTCAGTCAACAACAGGGACAAATTTAGAAAAGGAAAATCACAAAGTTTGTAGAATCAAATTGTTGCATCACCCTTGAGAAGGATTCTCATAGGCTGCACTTTATATAGTGCGGTGTGTGAGAATTCATCTCAAGGGAGATGCTAAAGATCGGTTCTATGATTTCCGTGCTTTTGCTTTCTTGAATTTGTCCTTGTTGTTGACTGAAGGTAATCCTACTAGTATATGTTACAATTCGGAATGTCAAAATATCACATCTTTATTGCTTGTGATAGTCATGTAGTTAGAAGCTTAAAGAAATGAGGACATGGTGATTGAAGAATGAAGTGGATGTTGAACTTTGATTTGGATCATATACTATTTGTGCCCTGATCTAGATCAAAGTTCAGCATCCACTTCATTCTTTAATCACCATGCATTCATCTTTTTCAGCAATCTATTTGTAGTGTCCAACATGGGCAATGATGATGTAATATTGTGCTGCCAAGAATGTAACAGTAGGCAATGCTTCTATTGGATTTCATTGGGCAATGCATTCATCCAACATTTACATGTATATGTAATGACAATTTTCAATCAAAAGTATTTTATACCGCAAATTGTACATGACATTTCCAAATTCTTCATTTACAAACTCGTTTTGGATGTCATTGCATTCCATTTTACGTGTTGTTTATATGAAATTCTTCTTTGTTTCTCACTTATGTGCTTCAAGAGATGCCTATGTCATTGAAAGAAGACTTCCATTTCACTAGAAAACTCCCAAAGTAATGAATATGATGTTATAGCTAGGATACCATTTGTTTCATTTATCACCGGCCCAAAAATAACTAAGATAGTATCATTTAGATTTATCTTTGATTCAAAGATAACTAGGACACCATCCGTTTCATTTAGCTAGAACTTGAGGTTTACTAGGATACTGTCTATTATATTTATCTTCAATCCAAGAATAACTACAACACCATTTGATACATTCAGCTCTTATTCAAAGAGAACTACAAATTGATTTCTTGTATTTATCTTCAACCCAAACAAAATCATGATACCATCCTTTACAATCTACGTCCGGAGGCATACCAGGACACCATCAGTTACATTTTTCTTTGTTTTGAAGATAACTATGATACCATCGGTACGGGTGAAGAATACTATTGAATAAGCTAAAATTGTAACTCAAATAGTACCTGTGAATTATCCTCTAATCAAAGATAATCCGAAGCATTTCAAAGATATATTCAGTAGTATCTCTGGTATTATTATCTCTTGAGGTCATCTTAGATAGTTTGTTCAGTATTTAACTAAAAAATGATCATGCGTGGTACAACATTGAATGAGAGAAATGTATGAACTGAAAAAAAGAAATGTATCTACAAAAAAAGAAAATTGATCTCGTACACACCATACACAACTAATAAAGCAATTTCTAGAACTACACAACCACAGCCAGAGCACAAGCGCTTTGTTGACAATGAAAGCATAACATGTTCAGTACACGAAAACCAAAAAAGAAACCAAATTATTTTACAAAAATATGAACGCGCCTATGTCGCCTAAGAGGCTCTAATTCCTCAAGCACTGGCAGTAGTAGCAAAGCATAACATTAGAATCCGTATGCAAAATGAGTCTGCAAGAAGCGAGAAAGAGGAAAAAATGAACAAGTGAAGTGAAGGCTGTTGTGGTGCTTGCGGGAGAGAGTCGGCACTGGATTGGCGGGAGAAAATAAGCGGGAAAGGACGTAACGGCATTTCAAATTCATGCATTGATGAAAGTGTACCCCCAGTTTAAGGGGTGTTGACACTCCCATGTTCTATTAAAGGTCGGCAGCGACGCAACATGGGTTTGGGAATAACTTTAAATTAAATGAACTGGAATCTTACATTCCACCAACCTTTTGTACTGTGGATATTGATAGGTGGAATATTGCTTTTGAAGATGCCTTGTCTTGCGGAAGTGGGTTTGCATTGAAATCACGTTTGAATTTGGCATTTGCCAGATTTTGACAAAGCTTGCTCTACCTAGCATAGCGTCTTTTTCACATAGCATAGCATCTTTTTGACAATGCTGTCTTTTTAAAATCATATTAGGTCAGTGATTGCGGTAAGCAATAGCACCAATTTTGCACAACACGGGTCAAAATTTAAGGTAGCCAAAAACTGAGGTTGGATTTTTTTTTTATCAGGGTTTTTAGGAACCCCCCGGGAGGGTGGGTGGGACATCCCTTCTCAAGGCTATTCCTACCAACCCTTTTTCTGTCATTATCATGAAGACACTTGTAAATAGCAAAGAAGATTCATTCCATCTTGGTAAACATCATTTATCTTTGCAAAGCAGTAGTTTGGTATAAATAATAACTTTGCTTGGTTGACTACATAGCAAGTTCTTACATAGCTTCCTCCTTT
This sequence comes from Neckera pumila, assembly GCA_963969595.1. NCBI lineage: Eukaryota > Viridiplantae > Streptophyta > Bryopsida > Hypnales > Neckeraceae > Neckera > Neckera pumila. The sequence continues at coordinate 9,797,282 of OZ018418.1, forward strand.
ATACTAATCAGATTTCTAATCTCACTTCATTCCATTACCTAAATACATGCAAACTAGACATTCATGATTTAAGTGTCTCCAAAGTAAATAATTGTCATAGTCTTGGTTGCAGCTGTTGTGGTAGATTTGTCAATGATCTATTTTTTCTTATATGCGTTTAAGGTATTAGTCTACAAAGTGCATGATCCCAACATATTGTCACGTTCAAGAATTTAGTTAAGATCAATCTCTTTTAACTATTTTGTGTACTTGAAACTAAACAAAACCTTAACACCTGGAGGACAAGCATGCGTTGTGTGGCAATGTAGTAATTTTAGGCAGGTTTATGTGATTACAGATTTGCGTGATTGTTTTAGGCCCACACTTTAATAGAATTTAAAAGTTGTGGATGAGGAATATCTTTCATGTGAACTAAATTTATGACGTTGGAAAATATAAAACAAAAGTCCTGGCTTGAAATGTTATTTTTTTACAATGACCAAATAGTCTGGCATGATCGGAAAAAATTCATTCTTCAGAACCCACAAATTGAAATTCAATTTCTAGATTTATTTATATGTGAAAAGATTTTACTTATTTCTGAAAGTGCACTTGCCTAATTTTTGGGTGGATCAATTTTTGATCTCCTCTTGATTTCCAATCTTTAGGCTATTGTCTTTCTATTAATTTGTGGCTCAATTTCGAGAGCAGTTGTGGCACATTATACTGGATGTAAGGCAGAGAACCCAAAAATCTGTCGTATGTCAAATTTGCAATCAATCCATGGTTAGAAGTAGAAAAGTTTGTATAACCATTGTAGGTCTAAGATAATCTTCTACTAAAAAATTTGTAGTAATTGCTTTTTCTAGAATGAAAATCTATAAAATTATGCAATCCTTCTAAATTTGGTAAAATTCTCATTTTCATTCACATTTTCATTAATGAGACGACATTCATGAGGGTTTTTTATTTGAGGATTGTAATAGAATCTCTACCCTAAAAAATCCTGAGACCTCCTTCATTTAACTTGTAAAGGACAAAGGTGATTTTCCTATAAAAAAACCCATTCAAAAACTGTCATTTCTATTGCAAAGAGAAATTAAAGAACTTAAATTTTTTTATTTAACATATCTAACTGTAAGATCTTATACTTGACTAGTATATGAATACGTGGAATAAATTTTAGAAACTTTGACTATGTACATTCATTGTAAGGTATAGGCATTTAAAATGAAAAAAACAAATTTTTTTGCACCTTGCTTGAACAAATTTTTTGGCATTCAATGATTTAGCTCAAATTCTTTGCAGTATTCATTTTTATTTCCTACTTATATATGTTAAGTACTTGAATTCCGAATCTATCCAAGCAATTCAGAAAAAAAGAAATTTAATTTGCATTCATTCCAAAATTATTAAGTAAAGGTGGGTTCTAGATTGAACATAAAAAATAAATTGTAAATAGCTTTTACATGGAATTGAATCACAATAATTCCAACACTTAGATTGTTCTAATAAAAAAGTCTAACGTTGTCTAACATTGTATTTGGAAAAATTGAAAAATTTTAATTAAAAAAAAATGGTATAAAGTGATTTTTCAAGAAGATCCTTAGATTGCCCAAAAAATGCAGATTGTCCATGACTTTTTCATTATTAGTCCAAATTGAAAGAAGCAAAGCTTGACATATAAACAAAAATATAATCTTGTAGAAAAAATTAGAACATAAAAAATAAATTTGACTTTCTATGATTTTTATTTTTTTTTGCGTATCGAGTTCTAATTCTACTTATTGTGCAATTATAACTTTTGCTTGCAGGCATCAATTAATATAAAAACTATATATTGACAAAGCTCTCACAAAAATACACAACTTCAAGAAATCCCACAAAATATTATTGAAAATTGAGAGTGTGGGAACCTTTCTTGGACCCCAATTGTCCCTCGAGTGTACAAATGGTCCTTCAGGTGTTAACTTCATGTTATTGAAAAATAAACAGAATATTAGGTGCAAACTTTTTATTGCAACATTATAACCTTTGGAATTGGCATTTTCCAATTCCGCAAGTACATTCGTGTCACCAATGTAGTTTTTTATAATCCTTCTCCAATTTTGTCTAATTACAATTTTTTTCTATATATTATATAGTTCTAAATGACTTCAAAATTTAAAGCATATATTTAACTTCCTTAAAATAAAAATTTTGAAGAATAAATTTAAAAAGTAATGATTATTTTACGATTTTCTCATACAGATGACTATGACCTTCAAAAAGAATTGTTAAAACAAAATTAAGGTATTATTAGAATTTTGTTTTGCAACTAGGTATTAACCCAAACATTTGGGTCTCTGGACTTCTACAATATACAAAATAGGAAAATTAGGTTGCCTTCACAATTAGGTTACCCTTTGCTAAGAAAGTTACTATAGAAGCTATTCAATAAAAAAACAATTCTACAAACATATTTATTTGTACATGTTGAGCTTCATTAGTCTAGTGTTCAAGAATTAGTATGGGTCACCCTAATTTCAATATTATGTGTACCTCAAACGACTAAGACTAGTTCAAAAGCCTAGTTCATGAGCTTGTTTCAAGTGTGTTTTTTTCCTGGAATTTGTCATTAATTTGCATCAAAAATTTGGGCCCTGCACTAAACGTATAGAACCAAAAAAGACTAGAACTCAAGGGTGAAAATTGCCAAAATACTTCAAATAAAAAATAGATCTTTGAGAAAATCTCCAGATTGATGATAAAATTTGAATTATAGATATGTTGTATATACTATTGTGATATTTTCAATCCAATATGTGGATGAATGTTTAAATTTGGAGTATAACTATAACATTTGTTATCGCCAATTTGGCCAATCATCAAAAATGGAAAAAATTTTAACTAATTATTTTTTCAATTTTAAAGTACTTCAGAATAAAAATCCCTCCCCGAACCTCCTCTCCGAACGTGTTTTGCGGCTTGGCGTTGGTCTAGGAGGTCTTCTCTCTCCCCACCTCTCGCCGTGGAATTCTCTGGCGCGCAAGTGAATTTTCCATTGTCGCTCCGATTACTCTGTCGCCGCGGATTTCTTTGCAATTGAAACGCAGGTGGTGGCGCTGGTGGTGCGTTGGTGAATGTGCGTCGTTGTGCTTGGACTGTGAAGCTAGCTTGAGTGCTGGTGAGTGAGGCACTGTTGAGTAAGGTGTTGTGTGTGGCGCTGAGTGAGGCGCTGAGAGAGGCACTGTTGAGTAAGGTGTTGTGTGTGGCGCTGAGTGAGGCGCTGAGAGAGGCACTGTGTGAGGCATTGAGTGAGGCGCTTTTCTGGTGAATCGCGATTCTGTTTGGCTAAAGAGTCAGGTAAGTCCAAAGAAACCCTAAAACGGTAGATTGCTTTGTTTCTTGATTTTGTTAGAACTATGTTTCCTGGTGGTGGTCTTAATCCCTTTGAAGTTGTGTCTACGGTATCATCATAGAGAGCTTTGTCAACTGCGATCGGGCTGTTTGTTAAGGGGCTTTGGAATTGTCATTTTGCTATGTGCTGGTTGTGGGATCGCTGCAATTCGGACATTTGTTCTTCTTCACTCCTTTGCGTGTACTGGTGTAAGGTTCAGCAGTCCTTGCTTGCATATCTTTTCACTTGTGTGCTCTTGATTTGTTTTGATTTTGTGCTTGCATCTAAATTTCAGAAACTTTGTAGTTGTCCAGGTGTGGGGTACCCTGCGATATGGTTCCGAATTTAGGTGCAAGTAATTGTTGTGTAGTTGTTTCTGCTGGGCTTAGGGTTTAGGTTTAGGCTGATGTTCCTAGTTTAGGGTTTACGGTATGTCTTCAGGTTTTGGATTGAAATTGCTACGGTTAATATTTTGTTGCTAGGGTTTTTAGAGTTGCTTGCTAGGGTGGTTTCAGTTCATCTCCTGTTGTTTTGCTTGTCCAACTTTTATAGAACACCTTATACAGCATTCCCATGTCTCAATTGTAGCTCAATTCTGAACACTTCCATCGTTAGGGCTTAGAATTTCACACCAGACCTCAAGCATCCTTCAACGTTAGCATTTATCCTTGGGCCGAGCATACTTGCCCTGACTTGTTGACGATTAGAGTTTAGTACCTCATTTAGGTCCTCATAATGCACTGACAACCATAATTACCACGCACTAGAAGCTAATTATCCTCAAGCCAAAGATAATTATCCTCGAGTTGAGGTTATATAAAAACAATATGGCTAAGAGACAAAGCACATATGCACTAGCCATAGTATAAACCTCACCACTGAGTAGTAACGAAATTATCCTTGACTCGAAGATAAATCACAGAATAAGGAAGCAAAAAAAACACAAGTGATCACAAAAGATATAAGCAACCGCCCAACGTCAAGGGCTAGAGAAATACTACAGATATTACCACACTTGAAGTCCCACAATTATCTTCGACTCGAGGATAATAACATTAGGGTCCACAAAAATACTGTAAAGATGAACTCCATTGGTGTACACAATTATCTTTGGCTTGAGGATAATAACACAAAGGCATACAAAAATAATAAAAAGATGAGAACCCTAGTTGTCTACAATTATCTTTGACTTGATAATAACACCAAGGCTTGAAGAAGTACTATAAAGAAAAGCCCCTATTGTCTACTATTATCTTCGGCTTGAGGATAATAACACAATTGTTTAGAGGAATAAGACAAATAGGAGATTGCCTGCAATCCAAAGTTATGCTCAGTTTGAAAATAATAGCACCAAGGTTTAGAGAAATGCTACAAAGACAAGTGTGGCTGAAGTCCATAGTTATCTTCGGCTCGATGATAATATGATATGAACCAAAACTAACACAGTGTTCTCGGGGAAGGCAATTGGTTCTACTACTACAAACCACGTGCGAGTAAGTGGTTTCTAATAAACTATAATTTCAACTCAAAATTCTGAGCATTGTTTGGTAATGACTATAGGTTTTTATTGCCAAAATTACCAATTCAAATGAAATACGGAATGATTTCTGGAAGAGGTTGAAAATGAACCTAAAATGGCATATTTTTCAACTCAAATGTTTATAGAGAACACATTTAGATGATCGTTGCATCAATATTCAACTCAAAATGAGTTTTCACTAGAGAGTTATTTTTAGGAATTTTTTGTTCATTTTTAGACAATTTTTTAGGATATAATATAGGGGTGTGAAAGTTATTTTTTAGTTCTACAGTGTATCTATTTACTTCAAAAATTTGTAACTAATTATCATTAGCAAATAAAAATATCAATAATTCAAATCATAAACTTTCAAATTAGGAAAATATATTCATATTTTTTTTGTTTTCATTTATTTAAATTTTAGGATATAATATAGGGGGTACAAAGTTTTGGTCGCACGTAGTTTGGATTAGACACACTAAGTGCACCCCCTGTGATAGTGTTCTTGTGTGTGTAGATAAATGCAAAATGATTGAAGTAGAGGACTACGACTACTCCACAACGAAGCCATTCCTTGAGCCCTTCAATAAATGGGTGCAGGAAGAACTATTCATAGGCAAGGATGAAGATCTCTACGGCAAGCTCTGGTAGTTCAAGAGCGTAGTTGAATCATGGACTTTCGGCGTGAATCGATTCAAGAAATACGTTTTTCTAAGGTACAAGGTGAAGGGTTCACTTGGGTACCTAAATTGGAAACTTGGGAACTTCAACAAGGGTGTCTAGCTTTTTCAAAAACCACCAGAAAAAATATCTGGTTGTAACCCTCCTCGCACATAAAGACAATGGTGATCCTATTAGGCATAATCATTCAGAAATCTATCATGAGGACGACAATTTTGGAGTTTATGCCTTCAACGCACTCATCTACAATCTTCAATTGGCAGGCCTGAGTAATATAGCAGACGAGTTCACCCAATAGTTTGGTTCGTGGGCTCGCAAAGGCTTGCAGGCTATGACATGGAGGATTAATTTGATTTTCCAACGCCTTCTCAAGCATACGATGGAAGCAAGAACTACGACGCAACCCTCAATAGCAACGGGAGGGGGTTTTGAGTCCACCTTCACCAATGTCTAAGCATGGCAGCAGACTGAATATCCGCCAATTCAGAAGTATGAATTGGCGGCAACGTACTAGAAAGAATTCTAGGAGAGGCGCAAGAACTGCTTCATATTCGAGTCTAATACATTTGTGGTCAACATTAACCAATGCGTTCTGGCTAGGGAGAAGTATGTCATCCAAAAGCTGGAGCCAAAAAATGTTGACAAATGGAAGACCAACCTCATAGAGCTTCATGATATTAGGCTGCGACAGCCGATTTGCCTGACACCAATGGACACCAAGAGGAAACTCTTGACAACACGACCTAGGTGTTGGGATGATATGAAGAACTTAAACTTCTTTTATCATCAATGGGCAGCATCGTATTATTGCCTCCCAGGAGTTGCAGAATGGAGGCGTCGGTGAAAAGCGCAAGATCAAGTTGCAAACTTGGGAGGCAGCTGTTGTTTGGAGTGTCAACCTAGTAGCGCTAATAAACACATCCAAGTGGAACAACGCCACAAATCACCTCATCCACAATCAACCAACTTGGGAAAACCAGATTTTTGCATGCAAAATGATTTGGATCTCATTTTCACGAGCAATAGTAGTAGAGAGCAACAAGAAAACACAAAGAAATAAGCTAAACTTTATTCTTGCTTCAAAGATAGTTCAAGTATATTTAGATGGATGTAATATATTCAGTGTCTTTCGTGATTTGTTTTGATTTTGTTTTACTAGCTCATAGTAATTGCTACACTATCGTTGACTCAAGGATAATCTCCTCTGAATATGTTGTGTGTGGTCCTACTTCAATCTGACCATTGTATTCAATAGTCGTAAACCACAGAAATTTGTGAACACTATCTTGGTCCGATTCCAGAGTATAAATCTGGAGAAGGAGGGCGCTCGTGTAAAGAACTCGTTAGATGTGAAGAACAAAATTCAAATGAACAAAATTCAAATGATCACATTGCCTGACAAGGTCTACAACTTGTAGGAGGAATTCATCAAAAGCCACGTGGAGGGGTCGCTCATTGATCCCTGCATGTTGGAGACATATAAGGCCGCAAATGAATGGGTAGAGCGCAGAAAGCGCAAGAAGGTGATCATTGAGGAATTCATGTCTATTGATTCCTCATTGAAGTTCAACGACAAGTTCAACGTGGTCGATGCCGTTTGGCGGAAATGGAAACGCGATCATCTATTTATAACGGCAACCTAGGACAACCACCTATCTGCCACGCTAAATAGCTTCTTCCAGAAGCGCCTAACTAATGAGGGGAAGAACAAGAGGGCGATAAGTTACAAAAAGAAGCCGTATTCTATGCTGAAGCCATATCCCATAGTTCTACTTCCCATGTTGAAGAAGTTTTTGAAGATGAAGAACAAAATTGAGCAGACAAAGGGGCAAGTGTACATCAAGGGACATGAATGCTATCCCATGGCGCATTGTTCAATCCACCATTGGAAGTGCCTGCAGAAAAATCTTCCCCTGGCTGTTATTGACTTCCGCTTGCTTCCAAGGCCAAAAGTCAGGTTCAGTGATGCTCCCCTAGTGCCAAAGCTTTTGATATTCCTAGAGTCACACATGAGGCCCAGTATTCATGCTCTGAACGTGTATGTGGGGAACGACAATGATATACAGGAAGACACTTTTTTTGCAAAGAAGAACATGAAGAGCTATGTCCTGAGAATGCTAGCACACCATCCAGTCAAACTTGAGCGCCTGTGACGCTTCTCTTCTTGTTCAAGAAGAACCAAGATGGAATAGCAAACGCCATAGACTCAAAGAAGGAATATGCAGTCTCCACAAATCCTTATTACATGTTTTATGCCAACGTTAACGAGGCCAAGTACAGGCTTCACAAAAGCAAACTCAAAATGGAGTTCTATCTGGACATTTTGCAAAGTTTTGTTGTCTGGGGTGAAAACATCATTGCTGTGTACTGCGACGCAAAATTCTTGACTGCTACAAAGGTACGCGTTCATCCAACTTCTCTTTTTTTATCTTCAAGTAAAAGATAATCCCTTTTTCCTCTAGTTTTCCATTGATACCTACTTCCACTTATGGAAATACGGAAACTCCAAATAGATAGGAAACGGATTAGAAATAGATTAGTGTAGTCTAAAGTTTTTGAATTTTATTGTTGATACATAGGAATCCGAGTCAACTACAAACAACTTGAGATTAGTTGGTATCCGGATTGCTAGAACTTTTAAAATATGATAAGTCATCCAGTGAAGGATGGAACCCGGAAGACAGAAGTCCGGTTCCAGGAGACCTACGAACTAGACTTCCAGCCTAGAAAACCTAGGGTACCGTTATGTGAACGGTCTCCTACCCATTCTCCTTGGGAATTTTCAGCCGATTATTGGGTACTTAAGCATTCTTTCTTGGGGGGGCACTTCCTATCATATTCGTGCAATAACAGCCTATTTAATGGGGGGCTATTTACCTCCTGAAAAAGATTATAAGACATGCTATTTTTTAAAATAAAGATAAACGTTGATGATTAAGTGCACCCTATTGGTACTTATAAATTTTCTATAGGACATTTAAAGGGACCGTATATTACTTATATACCCATTTTTTTCTTATACCCCATTCTTTTTCTTACACCCCATTTTTTCTTTTACACCCCATTTTTTTTCTTACATCCCACTGTTTTTTTTACACTTTTTTTTTACACCTCGTTTTTTTTTACACCCCAAATTTTTTCCTAATAACTTATTTTTTTTCTTATAACCAATTTTTTTTCTTATACCCAAATTTATTTCTTAAACCCCAATTTCTTCTTTAAATCCCCTTTTTTGCTAAACACTCCATGCTTTTTTCCATATATACCAGTTTGTTATTCCACCCCATTTTGTTATATTTGTGATGCAAGTGCTGTCCTGAAAGTGTCTCATACCAGGTGTGAAGCTCACATGACATGCAAAAACAAAACAAACAAGAAAGCAAAGGCATAAAAGTGCCTACGGAAGCATTTTTAAAACACATTCATGAAAACTATAAAAACACCATAGCAATAGTTTGTGTTTAAGAACACAGTCTAGTATGGTGACATGCGTCCTGCATTGCTATATATTTGTGTAAATCAAAGTGTGCTTACAAGTTTTTGGTAAGCTCCGATATCACTACAGTAGACAAAAACTGGCTAAGAAACTGCAGCTATCTAGCACCCCTGACATCCAAAAATACAAAGTGCAGAGCTGAACCTCAGAAAATGACATCTTTGATACTATTTGTCACCAAAAGAGAAAGCAGGCATCGCAAGTTTTCAAAATCTGCCACTATACACATTTCTGTAAGTCCGCACCGGAATCATTGACAATCATAGATAAAATAAGGTTTCGGGGTCATTCAAAATCTACTTATTTCTGCACAATATACAAGACCCCTAAATATGAAAGACTAGACCAGAACTAAGGACTCCTACAATTGCAAGCGGTAGACAATGAAACCACATTTAGTTCAAGTTCATGGTCCCCTTAAAGCCACAGAAAATCCCTAATTACCAACGCAATCTCCCTACAAGTCTCATGTAAACAACGTAACAATAGTTCACATGAATGTCGTGACATACATGCGGCATTGACAGAAAATTGACGAGAGCCAAATGGAATTGCATTAAATTCACTGATCTTGCCAAAACGGAGCTCAAGAACTCACCCCTGTCCACGACAGTGTTTGCGGGAAATCCAGATCTTCAGCGCACCTTCCAACTTCTCACCGTGAGGACATCAAGTTGCTTGTGACCAAGCGCCTTCAAATGGTCTCGCAAACGTCGCAGGTTGGCCTTTGACAGTTGTTGCAGCAACTACACACAAAGCTGGTCATCTTCAAGTGATGTCCCCAGTGCCCACAAATTCTCAAACAACTGAAAATTTCAGAGGAAGAGCGTCTTCACCATCTCCTCTTTTGAGCACCAGTGTGGATGGTCTTCCAGCAAGATTTTCCAGCGCGCCAGGCGATGGGCAGCACCCTCAACAGTTTCATTCAACAAGACATTCCAACTCTTGCAAACACATGATGCAGCATCAAAATCCGCAGAATGAATGGAGCTACAAGGCTGGTGTGTCAAGGTATGCAAAATTCAAAATAGAGAAAGTAGAATAGAATAGTGTTAAAGTAGTATAATTTTTTTGACTTTACGCATAGGAATAGAGAAGTAGAAACAAAAGATTAGGATTATAGATTAAACAATTTCTAGATAGGCTAAAACCGTAAATAAGTTTCCGGAACCAAATGTAAATGCCAGTCAAAATCCGTAGAATTCCAAATTGAAGGGATTTACGGACCAGATTCTGAAAATTTAGGAAGTTCCAGTTTTTTTGGAGATTTCCGGAATTTTAGGGATTTCCGAAATTTTAACAAATTCCGGAATTTTAGGGAGTAGCCGAGTTTCGGACTTTTAGGATCTGAACGGTTTTCTTGGAACGATTAATTGGGTCGTTGCCCTGGTTTTCTGGTGATTTTTAGGTGGCCTTGCTTTGTATTTAAGGGCGGGCTAACTTGTTGGCCTCTCATTCCCCTTCCCTTGTCATTCAATCTGAGCATTCAGGAGAACACCTTAAGATCATTCTCTTGCGTATCGCGTCTATGGTCACTTGTGTGTTGGTGTGTAAGTGCGAGTGTACAGGGGTGAGGAGGAATTCAAATCTTAGGTGACTGGGTCTGATTGATAGTTCATGTATGAAAGTTTTGGATTTGTGAAAGAGGAATAGTGCACTGTGCCTTTAAACTGCTGGAATAGTAATCCGGAAAGAGTGAAGTGGATGCGAGTCCGGAACCCAGGGAGGGTTTCGTGCGGAGATAAGCAACCACTAGCAGAATATCCCCACCATCTAGAAGGCCTGCCGACTACCGGATCAATCTAGATTCTAGAATATACGCGTCTCTGTCAATTCCGGAAGTCTTGATCTGTCATTGTAGTGAAGGAAATAGGACGTGGTTCTGAGTGACCTACTTTTTGGATTGGCCATCCGGAAAGTTGTAAGAATTGCTACCCTCTCTTTCTCTATTACAAACTCTGTTCAGATTGTGTGTGTTTGTCTAAAATATTAGTGGAGAGATTGTTTGAACTACGAGTGGTGAATCCCTATTCCTCTAAAAGACCAATAGTGGACCCCTTGACGGTAAAACAGGGGTACAGAAAACCAAAGTATGACTAGATGAAACCAGAATCCGGACAAGGACAAATTCCGGATTGGATTCCGGAAAGTAGTGAGGACAGATTCCGGATTGGATTTCGGAAAGTAGTAGCAACCAGAAGAGAGTGAATTGTTGAGTTGGATTGCTTGGGATTTTATTTTGGAGAGATATCCGGATAGCCTTAGTTTGCAATAACACCTAGAATTCCTTAGGATGATATTTCGTGTTATCTTAGCACATCTTTGTGTTAAGGATACTTATGCCTGGACTATGCGTACGACATGGTACTTTGGGGACTGAGTTCGTCCCAGCTACATGATTTATGGTGCACATCCTGCACTAGGCGGGGCAGTAGAGAATCACACAATACGGTCTCCATCAACGCAATAGTCTTAGGAACAATCATAGACAACAATCTGAACAGAAGCGCAGAAGAAAAGCACCTGACTAGAACAAGAATTGGACCATGCGCCAAAAAACACAGCGGGGCTGGGCAGATTCTACAAAATCCTACGTTGGAACGCCAAATAGAAAGTTGCACCAAAAATTGCTACAAATCCGCAAGGCAAGCGCTGAATTTGCTAAAGGATGATACAGAAATGCGCTTTAGGAAAATGCAGGCAAAGTAAGGAAGACAAACACAAAGGGGAGGCTAATGCATGCCTGCATGCCTACAACCTGCATAGTTGGAGTGGCAAATTGTGTCATGCCAAAACACATACAAAAAAGAGGGTGCTAGAGTTCTCACATGCTCTAGCTCTGTGGACTGCTGGTGATTTAAAACAAAACTAATTTCTTTATTCATGGCCCCAGCTTCACACCCTTGCACAAGAGAGGAAAAATAGCAAGGCAAGCAAAATACATCTATACTACTACCACCTTGAAATAAAAAAATACTCGAATTCCTTTTTTCAGGGTTCAACCTTTACACCCTATACAAGAGCAAACAACAAGCCATGCAAACAAATACATTTATACTACCTACAATTCAGATTTAAAAAAATAATTAATAATGATGAATACCATTAGAAATTACTCATGAAAACTTAAAATCCACATGATTAGTACACAAGAAGAGAAGTTTAGTACAGGGGACAAATATGAAGTTTTGTATATGAAAAGACTAAATGCCATATTTAACTACTTTTGGACTATTCAATGTCCAAAATTTAAAATCTCCCGATGCATGGTATTAGGGATTACACCGGGAGATTTCTGTACACAATTAAGTTTATTTTTGTGAAGGCGTTGCAAGGCTCCCAAAAGGTCCATTGAAGCACAACAATATGGATCTCAAGATATACATGAACTGCAAATGTAAAGTAGATAGCCTTCAAATGGCTGTGTGGTGTCTGGCAAGACATCATTAGATATCCAAATACATTGAAGTTCATTTTGTTGAGAGTGTTCACATGCCCCAAGTGGTCAAATAAAGCCCATGAACATGCATCTCAGGATATATATAAAATGTAAATACGGATCAGTACATAGCCTGCGATGCATGGTGGTAGGCATTACATCGGGAGATATTCAGATACCTTCAAGTTCATTTTCCTAAGTGTGCTTTAGAACCCCCAAGAGGTCAATTGCACTCAAACTTGTATGTTAAGGACGATATAAACTCTGAATGATGCTCGAAGTTTGAATGCAGGTTCCAAAGGTGGCAAGTGAAGATGAATATTGAGAACAGTAAGTGGCAAGGAAAAAAGGATCTTGCAACACTGTAGTAATTCCATAGCAGATCGAGTACAAGGAAAGACATAATAGCAAAAGAAACAGAGCGTGGACATGTGCTACAACTACGACATGGGATTTGGAGGGTGCCCTCGAGGAATAAGAAGAACCGGACATTCTGGTAGATTTTTATAAAATAAACCCATCCTACACACATCAGCTTCCACTACCAGTGCTAGTAACTTATGTAAAAGACATAGAAAACCCTTTATTAAAGAAACAAACTGTGCCATTATGAAGCCGAACAAAAAAAAAATTGGGAAATCTCCCAGCAGTCCTGCCACGATCCCACTGAACAAAAGAAACCATCGGGAGATCTCCCAATAGCCCGGCCACGGTCACACTGAACAAAAAAAAGCATCGAGAGATCTCCTGGTAGTCGTGGTGGACCACGAGACGTTAATCGATCAGGGGTCCGCCTCGTTCACCCTATTCAAATTTGCCTGGGCAGCCTCTCTGCTTTTCTTTGGAATAGTACGTGATTTTGGGTTAACTTTCTTAGACCAATTGGCGTACAATGCACAAGATGTGTCCACCCAAGTGGGAGGCCTGTTCTCAACAACCCATTTCTCGTACCAACAATTCCGATACATCAATTCCAAGTTACTTTCAGAATTATCTGGTCTCCAATATTAGAGCATGAACTTCCCATTGTTCTCATGCCCTTCTTTTGTGCAGACGTTGGACAGTGCTCTTCCTTGCCAGACAGCACATACTGAGGGGTCCTCAGGTCTAAGCAGAACCTATGAACCCGGTCGAATATCAACCCAAGGATTAAAGCTTTCCCTTGGTGCCTCATTTGCGGGTCCGCAATAAGGTTCAAATTCCTCTTCTTCAGGAACCATGTCGACAGGGTTGATGGTCGGCCGTTGGCAAGAGGATTCTTGCAACCTCCAATCGTACTTTGGCCAAAAGCCTTCAACCAATTCCAAAGGACAGTCGGGAATGGGCTCTTTGAGCTCACGCAACACACATTTCTAGTAATCGACGTATGGCGCGAAGGCGGCCGCAAATCCCTCGCATTTGGACATTCCGTTTTGCCAGTACTCAATGTACTTCTTGAGTCCTAATAGAATCAAACCCTTGCTTAAGGTCGCTTTCTGTGCCGCCTCCACTGCCTTCTCTTGATTTCCTGTAGCTTCCACAACTTCGCTACCCCACATAGGCTTGAAAGGAACAGGCTTAGGGCAACCTCGAGGGAGTGTTGCACAACCCATGCGGTCTTTCTTCCACAAGAATCGAGAAGGTGTATCCGATGGTAGCCACTGTGAATCTACTGCAGACTTTTTGTAATTCATGACGGGGATTCCATCATTATCCACGTCGAACCAGAAGAGGTGCATCTCCCCCAAACCAATTAGTTTAGCCGTGCCACTGCACAGGTATCCCTTGACGAAGGACTTGAAATCCGCCACCTCTTGGATGAATTCCGGCATGAATGACAATTCTTGGGACTCCATGAACGACTTCATGAGGTCCGCGACAACAAATGTATTCTTGCTCTTTAAAGCCTTCGATAGGTGGCTAAAATACGCATCAGTATCTTCGTGAGTATGTCCAACTAGAAGGAAACCAACCTGAATTTCCTTGAAGACTCCTTGCGCAGTAAGCAAAGACAAGAATGCCATGAGGTACTGGTTCTCGTTATCCTTGGCGGAGTTGTCAAGCTGAAGATAGAGCTTGTTAGGAAGGGGACTAGATCCACGCCGAACTTCCTGTGGAATCAATTTCAAGGCATCCATACACCGAGATTTCCCTTTGAGTAGGGCGTCGAACATTGCATTTGCAGGCGGATAGGGGAAGAGGTCGCCCGTCTCCCGAATTGGTGGACCTTCAAGTCGCCTGAATAGTCTAGCGAGCAATGAAATGGTGAAGTTTGAGTTGCCCGGCCAACAGGCTGGTGCATAATGTGCATACGCACCATCGGCATGACCATAAGCCACCATTCCAGTTATACTCATGCGAAGCTGCTCCAAACCTTGTGTGGCCTTCATCGTCATTCACATTCTTGGGAGAGCCGTCTTCCTTGTGTCCATCTTGTCATGAATTATGCACAGTATCTCTTGAGGGTTCCTCCTGGATTCCTCACGCCACGAAGCATACATACGACGGCAGGATGCTTGATGATTAAGATGTTCAGTTTGCTGTTTCATGAATTCCACGGAGTTCAAGCTCCCTTTTGGTGATTTCAAGATGAACTACTGCACTTTGTCGCACTTCGTACACTTTGCAAAAGAGCTACCAACAGGCTTAATCGAGACGTTGTTGAAGTGCTCCTTCTTTATTCTACTAACAATTGCTTGGCTGACGGGAGGAAGGCCATACTCCACATTCAACTGCAATTTCCGAAAAACAGAAGCATAAGCAATGAAGGTAGTAACACTATGAGATTTCAGAAACAAACAGGAGCAAAGAGAACAACAGCAATGAAAAGAATCGATTACAGGCAACAACATTAAGATATCTCTCGCTGAGTAGATGAATGCATTCAAGTCCTCTAGCGAAATTTATCGAGAGATATCTCAATGAGAGAACCATCCAAACGAAGTATCCATGGAGTACTTTCTCATGGAGATGTCTCGCAGAAAGAACAAACTAAGTGAAGGCCCTATACAAAAGTTCAACGAGAGATTTCCCGTTGACATTCCAGTTCAACAAATCCATCAATGATCATAACCAAGAGAAGTGATCATAACCAAGAGAAGGACGGGTTCATCAAACTACCTCATTAGCATCAGCATGAACGCGCTTCCAGTTGTTCCCAGCAGGCAGGAACTTAAGCGTGTCCACCCTCCCATTTCCAATGCACCGCATTTGGTGAGGCATCTGGTCAACAGTGTTGTCGATGATCGCTTTCATTGTACCAGTGACCTGCACAGTTTGAAGTCGAGGCCGCTTAACCCCTTTGTTCCCGTGTGTAGAAGAAACAATGCCTTCCTTGTACTTGTCAATGTAATTGAGATAGGTCGACTTCAGGATTCCGTGAATAATGTACCACGCTGTGGCACAGACTTCCACTTCTTCCAGTGTAATGTGCTTCCGCTTCCGTGTCCACTGTACAGTATGCAACTGTCCACCAACAGCAATTTTATACTCTTGATGCTCTTCAAATGATTTTGAGAAGTATCTGTGCATGATCTTCAGCAATTTTTGACGGGGAAAAAGTTGGCAACAATGACTATCGCAGCAGTTCTGCGAGGTTATCTTCTGAATTTCAAAGTCCGTCGTCTTCCACCTAAACACTGTCTCCTTTTCAATGAGGGAGGGTCGACAAAGTATGAAGCAATAGGGCGCCTTCTGTCTTCCACCCAAATAAGCCAAAGGATTTGGTACATCAGGGAAGGCAAACAAGTGGTCGACTATATCCTTCAAGCACCAACCACCAGGGAACCAACAACTCGAAACGGGCCACCAAGCGTGGGTCATAATCGTATCTGGATTACCCACGAAAACATCAAGGACT
Organism: Neckera pumila; assembly: GCA_963969595.1. Lineage (NCBI taxonomy): Eukaryota > Viridiplantae > Streptophyta > Bryopsida > Hypnales > Neckeraceae > Neckera > Neckera pumila. Next base: position 9,813,613 of record OZ018418.1, read on the forward strand.
GTCACACCTACGTGGCCCTCAATGAGGAAAGAACTCTGGAAGTAATCATCCGCCCTCTAGCAAGTAATTCGACCTGACAATTGAAGGACACCTAATGAATCCAGTTGATGCACCTCAAGGCCGATCCAATCATCGTGACAAATCAATGGGCTTCCATCGACATGCGAATCCGCAATGACTTTCACCACATCGGCTGCCCTCCACGACACGGTCCTGTTTTGAATTTCCCCCAGCATTTGTAGACCTCTCTGGCAGGAAGAGACCCTGATATGTTGAGCTTTTGGAACGATCAATAAAGGCCTGACTAGAACGAATCTCCACGGCTCGAAAGGGATCGGCACACCTAGCCACTGACCTTGAAGACGGGCCTCCACAGCACAACCCACTCCAACTTCGCCAAACTCCGAAAGGTAAAGCCTCACTACGTCACTGTCACTCAGCGGAGCAGTCCGTGCAAAAGATTCTTGAGAGTCAGCGTCCCCGGCTGACTCGCCAACATATGGAGTGATGGAAACACGGAAAGAATTAGAGTACAAATCCATTGTCTCTGACGCACTGAATTCGGAAACCATATACCGAAACAACGTAATGAAGAGTGAACCTGGAGACGGAAATTTGAGAATATAAATCCACCTTGTACTATTGACTGGACGTCGCTAGTCAAGCGAGATATTTTGATTTCTCCACTGACTCGGCCATATGTGTGGTTTGCGCTTTTGGCCGAGGTGGAGTGGGGTTGCACTACTGCAGTACAAAAAGAAGAATGAATAAAAATACAAATGGAATATTGTCCTCCAGAATATGAAACTGGTGATCCAACGATTGAAGGCATTGGAAGGTTACATTATGGAACAATATTATGTATCGGATTGAGGCATCATTAGATATTATCTTGTATACTATCAAATGTTGACCAAGTGAGAGGTCGTCATGGAAACAACGAGATATCTCCCGCTGAGAACAACGGGATACCTCCCATTGCGAACAACAAAATATCTCCCGCTAAAAACAACGGGAGATATCTCGTTGGGAACAGCGGGATGTCTCCCGCTGAGAATAACTTAAGACTTCTATGAAGAAGTTCTTTGCAGCGGGATATTTTTCGATGGTTTCAGCGAGAGATAGGAGATTATCTGATGTCGGAGCAGCATGGCTCCGGTATACAACGTCAACTACGTAGGAAAGCCAATACTCGTAGTCTACGGCCGTATACACTACAAGAGGTTGAGGACTACACTATTACACCATACGATTTTATTGCTTTCACCACTGACACAATGACCAGGACCGTTCTTCACTGAAGAAAATGACATTATAAACTGCCATTGCTAGTGGTATGCACAACGCCGCTTACAGTAGTGTGCCTACCAAAAATAAATGGTTGTGCGCACATTCTGTATTACTTCAGCAATGCAGACACTAATCCTCTTTCACCAATTAGCACTCATGTGTTACGCAACTTATGCTTTAGTATCAAACTCACAAATCCTGAAGTGCGGACACTCAGATCATTGTAGAAGGTGACCTTGCGGCCATTCCTCACTGCTTGTATTACTTGCTCGATCACTCTTTTTTCACAAATTCTATATATTGTCCTCAAAACACTGAACTGCTCGTGAAAGTCGAAACCGCAGGCAATAAGGATTTGAAGAATGCATACCTAGAGTGGAAATGGAGGACTACGACAGATCAGCAAGCTCCATACAATCTACAAGCGCGGCCGATTATCGATAGCTTGGTGTCTACACTCCTCGACCCCCATTGCTCGTTCACGTGGGCCTGGGAAAAAGAAGGAAACTCGGTTGGGGATTCATCATATTGTCGGAGGTCCTGCTTCCCGCTTTCACTTGGATAGGGTCCACCTGCATTTTCATTAACACGTGCACTCTTCAAAGCCATGCACCAATGTGTCTAGGTAGAATCTTAAGATGCGGTCGTGTTTCTGGAATGTTGATTTTGTTCTCGTTCGTCTCGATCCCCTCACTACAGAAATGCCGCGCGTGAGTTATTGTGCATGAAATTCAGGCCCTGGGAGATTTTTGAGAGGAAACGTGCGGCCTTTGAAATCGAATCTGATCCGGATTCTTGAACCCTACAGCCTTCACTGCGGTTGTCAAGGATTTGTTCAAGCTCCAAGCTTGGCATTTCTCGGGAACAGGACTCAGCATTTACCACTCTAGCATTGTCCAGTCAGTAATTGCATGCAGACTACTCTTTTTTTTCCATTCTTTTGACACAATTGAATGGGAGTTTTCATGCAAAGGACATAATACTCAGGCTGGCAGGCTGAATTCGCCAAACCGAATGAAAAATGTAATGTACTGTCTTGCAAAAAGCGATTGTCTTCCTAATTCCAATGTCTGACAAGCACCTTCACATTTTCCTTTCAGCAATACATCTATTGTTTACATTTTTGAAGGTCGCTGGATTCAGTGACCAATGCTTTTCAACTTCAAATATTCATATTTTACGAATATTACGAATTTCGTAACTACGAGTGCTACGAATATTGTTCAAATATTACAAATTTCGTAACTAATTCCACAAAGGTCATAGACATATGAACGAACTTGGCTTACATGCCAATCCGATTTGGAAAGTTAAAAATTTTACTAAAAATTGTTTCAAGGAATTCACCTTCCTCAAAGTTATTAAAGACAAAAACCTCTTACGTGGTCGTTGTAAGAGCAGACTACTTTACTCTTTCCATTAAACTATGAAGTCCAAATAGACTAATGACTTCACAAAGCACATCCACCTTCATTGACATTTAATATAGGACAATATATAGTTACTATATACTTCATTATTCCATGCCACGTGCCTTGTCCGCAGTGAATGCTAGGGTTTAGGATTTAGGGTTTAGAGTTTAGGGTTTGGGGTTTCAAGACTTCGGGTTCAAGGTTTAGAGTTCAGGGTTCCAAGGTCATTGAATTGAAGATTTAGGTTTTCCAACATCTTCGGAACAACTGTAAACGTACTCCGGTGTGTTGCTCAGTGGGTTTGGGTTACTTAATAACATGAAGTTCACTAATTTTGGGTTGGTACATTGCTTAGTGTAAATTCTATTAAACCGAAATCTTCAGTACCCCCTTCTAACATACTTAGTATAGGCTTAGTGGGTGGGTGGGTGGGTGGGCCAAAAAAAAAAGTGAAGTTGAAAATCTTTTCTTTGTCCATGTATTTCACAGTACCTAAAACCATAGTATTATAATTTACCTTTTCCATTATCTATAAAAACAAATACATATATTTGTTTATAGAGATGATTGGTATGTAATTCTATTTTATTATTCTTTTTCTTCTTCATAAGTTCTAAACTTTTGTTAAGAAAATTGTCTCCAATTTTTTGTTACTTTTCCAAATAAAATAGAGGATTTAGGGTCAATGCTTAGGGTTTAGGGTTTACGGTTTACGGTTTGGATTTAGGATTTAGGATTACAAGGCTTCGAGTGTAAGGTTCGGGTTCGAGGATTTTGGTTCCAGGAGTTGAAGATTAAGGTTGCTGAGCATTTATGCAACTACTGTAAATATACTCGGGTTTGTTGTTCGGTTTACATGTTCACAAGCAGCACTTAGTCGAAAGCATTTGAGGAGTCATGTTTTTTTCCAAGATTTCGGTTTCGGATTTTCTGATGGTGCACATATTTTCTTTATTAAGTATTTTCTTTCTTTCATTTATGAACTTCAAAAAATATAATCTAGTTTTCCAGTATTCAAGGATGCATTTCAATCATTCTTCTACCGCCTTAATGTTCAGAGTAAGGATGCTTTTAAACCTCAAATCATTGTGTTGTTGTATACATTGAGGAGGGCTATTATCAGATAATGTCAGCACTTCTATGATTTATTACAGTATCTAATTTTTGTAAGTGTTTGAATCTCCTAGGTAACTTTCTTTTATGTAGTAAAATATTGGATTGTATTTCTCTTATCCGTTTTGGAAAGAGTGCACTCCCTAATTGGATTGGTACTTTTGAAAAATGAAATTACTTTTCTCATATTTGTTTATCCTTCATATATAATCAAGGACATTCACATTAATTAAATGATTTTATTTAAATGTGAACATTATGCTTCATATGTAGCTAGATTGAATATAATTAGATTTCACTACACTGTACATATTCGGGAACCCTCAAATTCAATAATGTATTTAGCAATGATGAATTTAAGGTAATAGGACCATCTCCATCATTTTGGGCCTACATTAAAATATATGATGATTGTACAATTCACATCAAAAACTAATAGCCAAAAAGTAGCCAATGTTGTACATCTTCAATTTTCCATTTCAAAATACAATCATAATATTTGATACATAATATGATTATGTCATTATTACATGCCCATATCATAGCATCTGATGCCCTATGAAAATATTAAATATTGATATTGGAGGCCCATATCATAGCATATGATGCTCTATTACTATATACTATGTCATGGAAGCTTATAGCCTATGATGCAAAAGAATTGAGTACACAAATAAAGTTCTTCTATATATATTTACGATCCCACAAAAAATTTCAAAACAAATACGTTTAATTTTCTTCAGGGAAATTTTAAATTCTTTAGTGTAAACGAATTTATGACTTTCATACAAAGTTACTCCTATTTAATTTGTGATTATTTTGTTTTGAAAAAGATTTACGATAAACTACACCCTAAACCACAAAGTAGAAGGAAGTCCATTGTACAATTATAATTTCGTAGCTAAGTTTATAAAGATGACAGTGCCTTGGTTCAATAATGGAAAAAAAATTGAAGGTCCTAAATGATTCTAATTTGGTTGCCAATGGCCATTCTACCACTTGTACCGTAATAATGTATTTTACTTTCAAATTACTGAAGTCATTTTGACAATATTTTAGTTTAGTGGTGCCCCATATTTTGAACCAAACCCAAAACCAAATCTAGGATAACTGACGAAATGATAATTGAATATGGAATTTCTAAGGAAATGAGGGAATTACTAAATGTCGAATGATAAACCCCTAAATGCCCAATTTCTTTTCAACTTTGCCAGATGTGCTATAAATTTAACCCTAAACTAATATTTGGATAATTTGTAAAAAAGGTATGGCACAATAAGCCAAAATCCCGTTTGGGTGGACAACATATGAAATTCATATAAGTGAATTCAAAATTTTCTGAATTTGTTTTTTAGAAGATTATGTTTTTGTGTACAAGGAAGCCTTGATGCATTACATTTTCATTAAATATAAGGAAGTTATGGTTTTTTTTTTTCTTTGGCCATCTAAACCTGTTTCAGAAAAAAATAACTTGTATGATTCATTTTTGAATGCAATCCATATTACAATTTCTCAACAAATAATTCATGACTTTGTCAAATTTTCTTGGCAAAACAATCTCACCATTGCAATTATGTTGATTCAATTCCATCTTACAATTATTAATGATTTACTTTTTAATTTGCTCAATCTTGGACATATTTCTAATTAATCCTTTCTTGGAAGATGGAAATGATGTGTTTTTTCCCTACATTTTTGGTTCAACATTCAAAACTCAAATTCAAACCATATGAAAAGCTGTCAATGCAAAAGTTGAAGTGCAAGAATTTGAAGTTAAGAACATTGAAAGTGAAGAATAGTAGTCATAGAAGATGCTAGGAAACTTGTTTTCTGCACTTTAACCTCTAGAAGACCAAGGGCGGTTTATGTCAAAACCATTCCGCTAAACCTGCCATGTCTATAGCAAAGACAGAAAATTTAAGAAATTATTTTTTGGGCAATCTAACCATAGGATCTAATACTAGACTTGTAACTATAAGAATGTGTCCAAGAATTCTTAGAAACTTTGACCCTATAGATTGCAAGACATTTGCATTAAATGTGAAGAAACCAAGTTCTGTTGGAACTCACTTGTAATGATTAGAGTTTTTGGCTTTGAATCTCTTTAACTAAACTTTATTGCACTATTGATTTTGATATTCTAATTGTTTAACCCGTAAAGGACTGCTTGTCCCCTCGGGGGACAAAATGGGTTCAGGCAGGTACCTATGCTCTTAATATGAAGTCAAATTTCTTGGAATTTTTGGAGGTTCTGTATCTTTGCAAAAGCTTCGTGGATATGTAATTTTTATTTTAATTGATGCCCGGGAGCAAATTTAAAGTTATGGCACAATAAGTGAAAATGGAGTTTGGCGGAGAACACCAAAAAAATCACAGAAAGTCAAAATAATTTTTTGAAATTTTTTTCTCTCAAAGATTATATTTTTCTCTATTTGGAAAGCTTTGTTTCATTCAATTTGGACTAATGATGAGAAAGTTATGGACAATGTTAGGTTTTTGGGCACTGTAAGCATCTTCTTGAAAAAATAATTTGTAGGATTCATTTTTGAATGCAATTTTTAGAATTTTCAAAAAAAATTGTTATACAAGGTTAGATTTTTTTGTTAGAACAATGTCACTGTTGGAATTATTGTAATCCAATTCTATGTAAAAGTTATTAACAATTTAGTTTATTCTTCCAACTTAAACCCACTTCTATTGAACAAATTTTTAATGAGTGAAAATTAAGTGCTTCTTTTCCTACATTTTTTTTGTAGATTCTCAACTCAACTACTTATTATAACATAAATTAGTAGAAAATGAAAATCATTACTGTAAAAAATTTGAACTAGAGAGATTCAAAGCCAAAAAATCTAATCAAGCAAGGTGCCAGAAAACTTGTTTTTTTCACTTTAAATGCAAATATCTTACAATCTACATGGTCTGAGTTTCTGAAATTTCTTCCACGCATTCATATACTAGTTAAATATAAGACATTACGATTGGATATGGAAAAGAAAACCATTTTTGAAGTTCTTTTCTCTTTGCAATAGAGATGACAGTTTTGAGAGTGTTTTGATAGGAAAATCACCTTGGTCCTTCAGGGGTTAAGTTGAATATTTGAGCTACTAATTTGGAAAAAAATTTGAAGAGAAAAACAATTAATTTTCATTTGTAATTTGCAATGTTCACCCTTGCACAAAATCTCAAGTCGGAAAATTAAAAATATGCATTTTCTACCTAGTGGTTTGGGATGCTAAAAGTAGACTTCAAAAAAGAGTATTCCAAAAATACAAACTATTAAGAGTAGCAGGGTTGCTAGATTTTAATTAAACTCTTGAATATTGTGGACACCCAAATTAAGTGCCTTGGACATTTAGGGATTAAGGGGTGTAGAAAACTTGATGACTCGCCCCCCTACTTATTTGAGGGTAACTTATCCCCCCTCGCAGTAATTTCAGTGTTTTACCACTCATTATATAGTAAGTGGGGATCGAATTCATCATGACCCCATCTCGCTGGTGGTCAAGTCGCCTCCTGCCTGTCAGAGCACTCATCGCATTGGGCGGCGCGCCATGATGGCCTCGTTTCCCGAGCTCCCCAACGTGCCTCTCTCGTTGCTCAGGTTCTTCTTCCCGTTGCTCACTGCTCAGCATCCTCCTCCCCATGCTCTTCGTCGTCCTCCCCATGCTCTCCGTTGGTAAGCCCTAGTTTTCTCCCGCTGCTTTCAAATTCTGAGCAGCCCACTGGAAATTGGTGGCTTCGAATTGTGGCTCGATGGCTTGGAGGGAGGCATCGGGATTTAGTTCGCCCACGCGGTCGACGCTGCAAACACACGGTACGCTTGTCCACGTTTTGCGTTGGCTGCTACTGTCATCTCCAAGTTTCTAAGTTTTAGCCGTTTGTTTTCACTCGCCAGCAGACTCTCACGAAAACAATGTGGTCATTGTGGCATCGATTGCGCTATATTTTTGAGGGACGGAATTCCTGAGTTTCACTTAGGATTTGAAATGTGCTCCAATGTGAAGATGCAGGTCTTGTTTTCAATTTTTTGCTGTTAACAGACACCAGGAATGAACTCGTCACTTAGACATTTTATGTTCATCTGCCCAAATGTACACCCGAGCTTCTCGCACAATATTCCCTCGCAGCTCTGTCTAGTTCAGGGTTACTGTTTGGAAACTCATGGGTAGTATTGTTTGGGACTATATTACTGATATTACTTGTTTGCCATATATTACAGAGCTCAATTATCTGTAATTTCAGGGCTCTTTTCTTGGCCGTACATTGTGGCAATGGTTCGTCAATCACATTGTAGTAGAGGTGTAGATTCATTGATTTTAAGAAGTAAAGACGGTGGTAGAGTACCTAAAAACATGTAGGTAGCCCAGTCGTCACTGTTGTTGCTTGCCCTTATGTAACATATGTGATATTTGTCTTCATTTGTTCATGTTGTAGGCTTTGTGATCCTCCGTGCGCTTGAAGCTACATTGCCGGGCAGAATTTTTGCGCTGTGTTTATTACTGATTTCCAACTGAGGAAGTTGGTGTTCTTCCGGTCTTTACTTTGTTAGAATATCATAGTTTGAAGTAGCGGTAAACTGTTTGTAGAGAGTAATACTGAATGTATATTAGAAAAACAGTTTGAACTGTGCACGAATTTCTGAGGCGGGGACACATTGTCTAGGAGTAGCAGCATATCATGGGCGTAGACGGCACAAGCAGACCATCATGGCCACATCATCGGCAGTCGAAGTAACCCCAGCATTCTGGAATGACCCGTAAGATTGCATTCCTCTTGATCAGGGTTTTTGTGGTTGTTTGTGATAGATAGTAATTGAGTATGGTAAGCAGTGTCGTCCAGATTGCACGTAGAAGTTTTATATTGCCCTATAACCGCGCAGAACCGGACAATGCCTTCGGTGGGAACACCGGAGACACTTGCTGGTGCAGACCCTAAGTCCTAATTTCATCGGGATATCTCCCGATGAAGAGCTAAAGTACAACTGAATCAACGCTTTATGAGATGTCTGTCGGGAGATTTCCCGATAGATTTGCAGTACATAGAGTACGACAAAGTAGACCGGAATGAAACAAAGTGGAAACCGGTTGAATAGAAAATTAAACAACAAACAGAAAATCAGCGGGAGATCTCCCGATAATAATGAGAAAAACATTGAGTTACGACCGAGATGCTGACGCTGCGTTGAAAAGATGAAATTGCTTCCTCATGCAAATCGTAAACAGCACATGTAAATCGCAGTGGGATAAATCCCGATGTCTAACAAGTCAGAACAAAAATTACGTGAAGAGAAGATCATCGGGATTTCTCCCAATGCTCTTGTCCGAATATGACTGAAGTGCTAAGAGAACACGGGAAGGACGGCGTGAATAATGTCGACAGAGTCGTATGCACTAGGAACTGAGGGGGGTCCGGTAAAACAGGAAATCAACGGGAGATCTCCCGATGATTTCAAGCAAAAGTAATGATTAGTGCAATCGCAAAGAAGAAAACATTATAATACGCAAGGTATTGTTTATGCCAGCACCTACTAAACATACTCATCGGGATAACTCCCAATGAATATGGTAGACGGTTGAATGTAAGGAACAATGTAGAGTAAGAGGGCACGGGCGATCAACGGGAATAATCCCGATGAAAACTCAAAGGACTGGGCACAAGGTGGACGTCTTACAATCATGCATGGCATTGCGCAGAGAAAATACATCGAACGAACTGCCTGCAGACTTGTCACCCATCAGGCTATACAAGTTTATTAATTTAGTGGTGCACACGTTCCAGTAAATCTGCGAGAGCAATTCAGGGGCTGTATTTCAATGCTACCGGAAAGTTACAGCGTGGAGCCTTGAGTGGATGGACCAGGCTGGAGGTGCTGCGATCATATGCCCTAAGCTCTTGTTTGAAGGCAAGGCTCACACGACGACATGCTTAGACGTCCTCGAGCTTCAAGGGCTTGATAACTCTACTGTCCTCGTCATTGTCCGAGAGCTGGTTCCCAAGAAGTAGGAAGCAAGAACATACGGCCTCATCCTCGACTATGCCACAATGGATCCCCAAATGTGCAAGACAATGACAATAAAGGGGTTCCTAGACAAGCCAGACGGATCGCATTCCTGGACACCAGCGAAGATGTCCAACGAGTGGGTCGTTGTAGACGACAGCCGTGGCGAGTCGAATACAGCCATAGCACCAGTCGTTGCTCCGGCATCAACGCCTTCAGCCCCAAAGAAGCAGAGGAAGAGGAAAGCCATAGCGGGTGGACCAGGAGATGACATTGTAGAGGAAGCACAGGAGAAGGGCAAGGGTAAGAAGAAAAAGAAGGCCGCCCCACTAACAATTGCGCAGGTAGTGAACATGACAGAGGCTGAGGTGAGCAAGCTAGAGCCCAGTGAAATTAAGGAGATAAACAAGTTGTACAAGTAGGTTTTCACGCCAATGTACAAATGGGATAAGAAGCCACTAGCCAATGCGAAAGGGGAATTCCTGCGGGTGCACTACAAATTCCTCCCCAAGGCGAAAGCCGAGGATCTTGTATACAGAGTTATTGACCAGGAGTGGCTCAAAGGAATTAAGAATAAGGTTCTTGTGGACAACGACTTCCACTCGGAGAACCGATATATAACCGTCTTGCCCTTAAAGAGAGGACCATACGGGCCAAATAATCTAGTAGAGTTCTGGGACACTTGTCCGAAGAAGGAAAGTATGACAACAAAGTCGCACTACTACATTATTGGTGGTCAGCACAATGTTGCAGCCCACAAGGAGTTGATCAAGAAAAAACATATCTCAGAGGCGGATAAGGCCGAAGCTTCAACGTTCAATATCATTCCCGTATGGGCATTGTGCGAAACGAAGAAGAATGATATCATTCACCTTTTGAGAGCTCTGAACCAGAACCTCGCTGGTGAGCAAAAGGAGCAGAGATTTGCACAGCAGCTTGCACACGCTCGTGTAAAGTGTAAAGACATGGGATCCCCTCACCCGTCATGCGGAGGACGAGCGCACTCAGCAGCGTACCTTGTAAGTTGTACTCAACGATCATTCAAGTTATGTTTGTACATTGTCTTTTTTTCCCTGGAAATCAACGGGAGATATCCCACTATCGACGGCTCACAATAATCTTCCTACTAGGCGTGCGAGATCAAGATGTTATGGAAATGCACTCATTTGTTGCCGGCTTTCAGTGGGAATTATCTTGTTGTCCAGAGCATGGCCTGGAATCAGACCAGCAATGGGATTTTTCTCGATGACGAGTACTTTCATTGTCTGATGATTTCCCATGAATCCCTAATATAACTTGCATTGTCGACGTTTATGTGTAGGGATTCTATTCTGTGATGTCCTCAATCTTCACTGGGTTCAAGGATCTTGACAACCCGGATTTAAAAATCCCACTACTCTTCATACAGAAGGAGGAAGACTTCGAGCGCTGGATTAAGATTGACAAGGACTTTCTGGGCAGATTGCTTCCAGACGGTAACGGACCAAAATTGAAGGGTAGCCGTAAGCCTCTGGCATACTCCAACTTCAAGCCATTGTGGGGACTGCGAGATGAGGACTTGAACTACTTGGCCAGCCAGGTGGAGCAGGGAAGTGTCTGCATGAAGAAAACGACTCTGAACCTCGATATTGAGGGAATGCCAGTCATTCCAGTGGCTGTGGTAGCAGGTCGGGAAAAGAAGGTGAGGGCCATGAAGAACGAGCTCATATGCCACTACAAACAGTTCATGCTTTTGAGCAAGAAGCCAGAGTACTCTCCTTACTTGGCAGCAGAATGGGATCAGTTTGCGGCCGAGAAGAAGATCACCCGGGAGCAAGTCGAGTGGTGGATGGATAAGAGCATGGCCACGGAGCTGGGCAAGGACTGGCTGGAAGGTCGTACGAAGGCCCTGAATAAAACACACGATCCAAGCAACTGTCTAGAGGCGGTGAAGAAGATGTGGGAGACCTTCATGAACGCCCATACAGAGGAGATCGAGGAATATGCTGCCGAAGACTTCGAAAAGTCTTACCTTTGCAAGGTCATGGACGAGAAATGCTGGGACATCAGTAAGATTTTGGCAGAAGCTTCCATAAAGGCATGGCGAGGTGAAGCAAAGACCCACATGTACTTTTGGTTTCTCTTCGAAATGACCAGCCGTGGCGCTCGGGCAAAGTTTCTGGAGAACCGGAATCTAAACCGCGTATTCGATGCCTTGGAGTACAAGGATACCGACTGACGCCTTGTGAGAGCCCGTTCACTAGTAGTACTTATAACGGATGGTGATGGATTTCAAGAATTCACGCACACCTGGAGAGGCGGCGGCAGGACATAAAAGTCCGGCTCTGGAACTGGCATGTAATACATTACATTGCAGACAAAGCGGATGGCTTCCCCCCTCCAGTTACAGGATCCTATTACGCCGTGTACTTGGTCTTCCTCTTTGCCTACAACGAGGTCCACGGTCCGACAAGCAGCTTCCACAATTTCTTCCCGAGCGCTATCGAGATGTCTGCCATCTATTTCTTGAGAGAGTTGGCCAAAGTGGACACTTTGTACAGGCGGTCAAATATGCCTTGGTTCTCAATTGCCGCGGTGATGCTAATTTTCCGTAACCACATCACCGACAATATGGTCATTGTAAACGTGAATGGCGATCCGGACTTTACTTCTCTTAGATTGGTAAGGCCTAATTCATTTTCATTCCCATTATTTTTTGTAATTCAATCAATTTCCAGTGCATTGACATTTGCTTCTACAATGCTGTCAGGTCTCCTCGAATAAGGTTATCGAAGACGTTTATGACTCCGAATCAGAGTCCAAGGCAATTTTGGTTGCTCGGCAGCTTTGGGAGCAGTTGCATAATGAAGAATTTCTTCGTGAGGAGGATAAGGACGAAGAAGAACAGGAGGGTGGAGGAGACGGAGACGATGCTGTACAGGAGGGTGGAGGAGAGGAGGGTGGGGGAGACGGCGACAAAGAAGAAGAGGAAGGACGAGGAGAGGGCGACGAAGAAGAAGAGGAGGGACGAGGAGAGGTCAAGGAGGGAAGAGAAGAGGGTGGAGGAGTCGGCGACAATGCGGACATCGTTCCGTCGGATCATTGCCTGTCTTCAGAAACTGACGCCGGAGAAGACGCTAAAATCGCCGCAGGGGAGGGTGACTACTCTCATCTGGGAGTGGATGACAATTCACCAGATCACCAGCCCTTATGAACGGACGCGGGACGTCAGGAAAACGCCTCGGACAAGGAAGACAGTACCTCTCGCATAGAGAGTGATCATAACGAGGAGGAACATGAATCTCCTGCTCCTCTGAACACCGCAAGTACCCCGCACGCCTCGGAGGACTTGGAGCATGACAAGAAAACTGGTACAGGCAAAAAGGTCAATCATTGTACCTAATCATCGGGATATTTCCTGCTGCCAGTTCCGCATTGTGCATAATCATCTGCTGAGGAAATCCTATGTGTTCTATTTGCAGAATGAGTCCGCACGGAGACTGATGCAACGTTCAGCGGAGAAGTTAGGCACGGTCAAGCGGAGGGTGGGCTCTAGCTCTGCACAGGTTCAGGTCCAATCAGGTCGGCTCAAGGAATTGAGGACGAAGCGTAGGCTGGATATCATCCCCTCTCGTCATGACCCTTCAATTAGCCCTATACATGCCCTTGAGTAGCCTGCAGAGAATGAGGGCCCCAACATCTCCTCTCCTACTCTGTCCGGAGCAGAGGTTGCTGCGACGGGGACCCCTGAAGCGACAAATGCGGCGTTAATTCTTCTTTCATGTTCAGCAGAGGGAGGAGCTGCTTCTGCCAAGGACACAATCAATGACATAATGCCCCCGATAGCAGAGTCTTCACGTGACGTACCTTTGCGGCCGGAGCGGTGCGTCGGTGCACCGGGAATTCTCCCGATCCCGGGTGATCTTGCTTGTACTTCTGGACCTCGGGAGTCAATGGGGAAGGAGCCGATTACTGATGTAGCAGGAGATATCCCGTTGCCTCAGGCACCTGATGTTTCACCGCCCACGGAAATGGCCGATAGCATTATGGCGGATACAATGGCAGACCTCCCGCAAATGAGTCCTGATGCAGCTGTACTGAAGGTAAATCCAATGATTGCTGTCCCACACCTGGGACGTACGCATGCTGACATGGTTTCCTTGAAGAGTAGGTTTCAGAATCTTTTGAGTTTGCCAGATTTTCATGCTAGACAGACGCGCCATTTGGCAAGCAACAGCCGGTCTAAGGTACCGACCACATGGGAGGCGCACTCATTTCTTTATGGCGACATTTTTCAGATTGCCTCTGACAATGGACCGGTGGAAACAGAGGATCGAGCCGAAGGACTAGGGGATCGTTTACCAGCGAGAGTCATCGAATCAGAAGGGGCGAAGGAGGAAGAAGTCCTTGTGAAAGGTACTTCATTTGACACCTTCCGTAGTTCTAGGGGTTTGATTGAAGTTTGCTTTGCTTTTACATGGACTTGTTTCTAACCGGGATTTGCCCTACTTGACTGCAGATTGTGGTGGACCTTCGACGATGCAGCCAAGTATATTGGAAAAGGTAGCTCGGCGAAAGTATTCTGTGGTCCTTGACTTGAATGGAGTGCTTCTTCACAGGTCATACGAGTGTAATAATCTGCATGTTGAGCGTTGCCTTGGTGTCACCACGTTTCTGAATTGGTTGCGTTGTAGAGTGGATGTTGCATTCTGGAGTAGTGTTACTCCAAAGAACATGGACAATTTGTTGGACATTGTCCTCGCGGATTGTTCCTTTGGCCGTCGAGATGTCATTTGTCTGTGTCAAGGGGCATGCACGAAGTCCACATACAGGGCCCCATCTGCACCAAATAAGCCTGTCTTCCTGAAAGATCTGTTGACATTTGCGAACATGGCCGGTTTGTCCACATTGGATAACATTCTTCTAATTGACGACACTCTAGAAAAGAGCGTCTTGAACGATGCACATAACGCTGTTTTTCCTCAATCCTTTCGCGGTGAGCTGCTCGACAACTACCTCTGCATGTAGTTGATGCCGTGGCTTGATGGCCTCCTTCTTTCAAATGAGGCGGTGCCAGGGTATGTGAAGGCGAATCCCCTTCCTGGTGGGCAGAATGGAGTGGAACAAGATTCCACATTGGACTGGGCAATCATTATCGGAATTTAGCGTCATTGATTCCTATTGGCATTGGGCTTCATCGGGATATTTTCCATTGTTGGAGACGACAGTTTTTTGGAATGATGTTCTATCATCGTCAGAGTACAAATTCTAATTCTAATTGTAAATGCTGTTGTAAATTCTTGATCAGAGATTTTCCTGAACCTGTAATTGTTGAATTGTCAATACATTAGCAAATATGGATCATGAGGGAAGTGATACTTCTTGACAATTCATTGCATATGCACACTCGTTGTTCATGAATGGTTCCTCATTTATACCCAATATGAATTCTACGTTTGCTTTTCAATTACTGTTTACATGCACAGTGTTTGAGCTTTCCCGTCATTTTTTAGCTGTCACGGTATTCCTTAGCATGAACTCGCGACCATGTACTTGTAGCTTGTAGTTCGGATGCAAGATATTGCATCTCATACTTGTTGACTTTCTTCTATCCTATATTACCGCATTACAAATTCGTAGGCACACTTCCATGTCATTGATATCCAGTTTGTATAGAATAATGTAAGAGTGTATTTCTATTGTGTTGAGAGATCTGCCGTTGGGCAGGGGTTCTGCATCAAATTTAGTGTCCATTTGAACCTCTTGAGATCTACCATTTACAAGATCTGCATAATATGAGTGTCCCTTTTAAGCTTACCAGGAGATCTTTTGTTGTTTAGTGGTTCTCAGTGACATGGCTGTCCATTCTTAATTCAACGGGAGATCATTACTTGTTCACTTCTTTTCAGTGTAGTAATAAATTAGAGGGATACCTCTTGTTGTTTACTGCCTCTAAGTGAAATGACTGTGTGTTCTAAATTGATCGGGATACCTCCTGTTCTTTGAAGGTTCTCAATACAGTGAGAGTCCTTTGGAATAACATCGGGTAATCTCTCGTTCTTTAGGGATTTAGTCCTCCTCTATCTGACGAGTTGACTTCCTTGCTGTGTTTTGTTTGTGCAGGAGACGGCTGTCGTTGTTCTTACAGGTGCTTTATGCGTTGAAGGTGGTGTTTTGGATCTTCCCGAAATAATCGACGATCCCTTTGGTTTTCATGACTTTCTTAGTCGATTGCTTAAATGTGCTCACTGTGGGTTGTATTCCTCTATGCATTTGACTACTTTGGAGGTGCTTATGCGGTGTCTTCTCCCGCAAAAGACTTGGAAGGGGTTTCAGTTTTTTGCCGGTTCGAACGTTCTTAACAAAAATAATCCTTATCCACACCGTGGGGGATTACTGAACCGGATCTTAGGTAGCCCTAGACTGCGCAACATTTTTTTGGATCAAACTATTGTGGTACTTCAGATAGATCCTCTTAAATGGCCACGTGCTCATTTGATAGGTCCCTCCATAGACGTGAGGGATGATATTGATCTCCTGAAATTAGAAGATCCATGGTATGTACGGATGGAGCTACTTATAGTTGGGAATTCTGTTACGCATTAGTCAAGTTCAGTAGTTTAGATACTATAGGGATTGCCTTTCTTTCTTTTCCTGGGCAACTTCTTGATTGGGACCTTCTTTATTGGTGTTAATAAAATGTGGTGACCCTTCTTCACCTTTTCTTTACTTTCAAGTTCCATTCCACCGTGCCAACAGTCCTCTTGTACGGTAAGTTTGAATGCGGGGATTACATCGGGAGAATTCCGGATCCTTATTCTGCAGGGAGATATTAATGGGTCAGTGCTTACTTACTAGTCCTTGTAATAATTTAATTTGAACTATGTTTGATTTCATTGGTTTCTTGCAACACTTAAGATCCCAAAGTCTGGGATGTGCACTACAACGGCAACTTTCCCGATGAATCTTCTCTACTGTTATGTAGAATAAATGTACTATGGGTGAAATATCTTAGTTATTATGTTTCTTTGTCCTCTTCTTGGGTATGAACATGGTCTACTTCATTCTAATCTTCCCACTTTCATAGGCGTTGTGGTCTCAAAAATCAATACAACAGGAGCTCTCCCAATGTAGTCTTCCAGGACATAGTCTAAAATTACTCCTAAAGTCCAAAAGTAGTTAAATATGGCATCTAATCAGGATTCAAAAAATATGATTACTCAATGCCATCGCAGGTTCCAATTATAGTTCCACACGTGTGACCAAGTACATCATTAGAGTCATTGCATATGATTACAAATGAGGAGATTCACAAAATATTCATGTAATGACTCCTCCTAATGAACTAAAATTCAGAATTTGCACCTATTTCTGGTTAGAAATGTATTCCTTCATCAAATTTGCATCTACTTTGTCCAAAGTGTACATTTTTGTATTGGGTGCATATTGTAGAGATACTGTAGAGATTATGGAGTCCACATCTACCCAAACATAGTCACTCTCAACATACTTGTATTTGTTCAAGCCAGCCTGTTTTTAAACCAATGTAGATACACTACAAGAAAACACTGTCCAAATTGACATGTCCGAATTGACTAAAATGTTCCAGTTGACAGAAAATTGACAAAATAATGTCCAAATTGACAAAAAGTTGACAAGAAAATGTCCAAATTGACATTGCTCCCTTGCAGTGATACACCATGGTGTTCGGTAACACCGGAGCCTTGTTTCTATTCTGGACTACTCTTCTCATTAAGTCTATGGGTTGTCTGCATAGACCCCACTTAGAACCCACTTTCATCTTTATTTTTTGAACTCTTCCAAGATAAAACATCCCATTTTCTACTCCAGAGTTGATAGGCGTGGGTCTGCCTCTTTTCCTTTTTTGAGCTCCCCAGATTGTTGATGAGGTTCCACTGCCTCATATATCTTTAAAATAAACGCCCACATCAAAACCCAACCTAAGCAACATAGACGTTGTAGACAACGCAGCTGCTAGATTGTCATACAAATTGTTAAAGTAAATGGAATTTTTCATCCTTGTCAATCTATCCTTTGACAAATAGGGATTCCCATTCAACTGACTCACAAGTGTAGATTTATAAATGGAGTGACTCTGAAATGTGACAATGGATACAATTTTGGAAGGTAAGGCGTCGGCAGCCACTGAGACTTCATGGTCACTCAAAAGCTCTACAAATACACTTTGTGTTTCATCTTCTATTGTAGGTAAAGGTGTGTCATTATCCTCCCCTAATTCATCTTCTAGCACGTCATTTGGGTTCAGAATATTCCCTATTTCAAATCCATTTTTTGGGATGCTCCGCAATCTTTCACGCTTGCATTTTGCATCACCATCGAGACCAAGTTCTGGCATGCTTGGTGGTTGGTAAGCCAAGTGCTTGGAATCCTGCTTTTCCAGTTTCCAAAGAGACATAAACCACAATTTTTTGGAAGGCGATGATTGGTTAGACGGAGCCATGTTGAGCACTCGGAGCATTGCCTGTGCTTCTTTAAGATCTTCTTTCAACACAGCAATAATATCTAGGTCCATGGCAACAATTGAGTAATCACCTAGATTAGCCAGCAATTCCCATCCGATAGAAGATGCAAGGCAGACCAGATGTTTTCTATCTTATCGTGAACCCAACCAAACTACAGTCTATTGTCATTGTATTCTACAGCTGAGAGTCGGTTCAAAGTATTTGCAGTATTAACAAGGTCATGAAAATCGTAACAACATTCTATCCCATTCATCCCCCCTATTTTTGAAAAATATCTCACAACTATTGCTCCCGGTGAAATGAAGAGGGACTGGTAGATGTGGATATTTCTCTCAAAAATGTTTGAGTAGAAGGACAATAAAGTGACAAGAAATTTGTACATCTAAAAACATTGGTAACTGACAAAGCTCTCACTAGGCTTGAATGTTACAAAGTTATTCCCAATTGCATGATTCCCATGAGTAAACCACAATTTTTATAGCCTAAAGAAAAACAAAACCTTGGAGGCCAACACTACCCTACTTTGGAGGTCAAGAACCGGTGAAGCAAATATGTCGATGCAGTCTCCACAAATTTGCAGGTACATTTCTGTCCCCAAAGTTTGCTCCCGATGTGCCTCAGGTGAGTTTTTCATTGCCGCAAGACAGTCCTGTGTTTTTCTCTGACACATATGTTGAGCCAATGCCCAGTTTTGTTGGTCCTTATGTTGCACATCCTCCAATTTTTTACCATGCTCATCGAAAGTGTACTTAATGTACATCATACCAAGATGAGTGTGGAAGGCCTCGTCTTCCCCAAGCTGGAGAGTCTTCACCAAGTGTCAAGTGGATTTATCAACTTCTTGCCGTTATGAATCCAATCTTGATTGTGAAGCCCGCTGCAGTCGCCATTTGCATCCACTGAAGCTGTAAGAAACCACCCATCCTAATTGATGTTCAAGCGGGTCCCCTCTTGGCTTTTGTAATCAGCCAACATCAGTTGACACCTCCTCTTGCCACCGCCACTTGCATGCCCTACAATGGGCCCCACAATGCTCTTGCATTCCTAAGCTCCTCAATCCTGTGCCATTGCTGCCTCACCCAAGACGCGTCAAAGCAATTACAAGTACACGTCACCACCAGCACAAGTTGTGGCAAATTGTGGGGTAGTGGATTTACCATTACAATCCTAGCAAATGCTCCAATACGGTTAGTACATACACTGTCCATAATTTTATTGTATCCATCTTCACCTGTACCCACCACTTCCTTGTAATTAGAGACACAAATATGAGAATTTTGAGGTCCACAGAATCCCACTAAAGTATCCCAACACTGATCCCATGCAATACAACCCTTTACCTTTGTTTTGTCCTCTGCAAGGATGACAAGAAACAGGGCCAACAATTCCATGAGCACTCTTAGCATGTTAGTAGATCCATGTCACTACGGAAAATTTTAGTGTGTTCACCGGGGACAAACTACACACCCTTCGGATTCTCTCGTTTTGTAGTACTGTAAGTCGGACCAGCATAATTCAAAGAAAAAAGGTCACACATGCGCCTCCCTCCATACATTTTCATTGCTTGAGTGAAAGCCTGGGAGTTACTAGACCATCTAATCCCCTAGGTTTTTTTATTCAAATTATTGGCAACATCCCGCAAATAATCCCAAAGCGCCAATTTTCCCCCCATTTCCCTAGTCCTATAGGCTGTGATTATATCTTGGCAAAATTTATAGATGTTATGTTAAGCAGTGGCTCTCACTGCAGACTCTTGCAGTGTAGGACAGCCGACTTTTAATTGGGCAATTTTGTACTTAGCGACCCAGTGTCGCATTTGTTCCCATTTTAGTTTTTTGGCTGCTAGCCAACTGTGGGTGCACAACTCATACACACACAAGTACCTTGCTCTACAACCAGCTCCAGTACCCCTAAAGCCCCTTTTTTCAACTGCATGTTCTTCACAAACCACACGGAGTCTAAAATTAGATTCAAAGACAATACTAGAGCACATTCCATAAGTAAAACCAAAAAACAATTGTCCAACAGTGGAGACCCTTGTAAAAGACCTATGCCTGAAGGCTCCCTTGACGATGACAACATCTTTGTCTAATTTCAGCAAAGCTTCTAGGTGGGGTTCAAAATACCACATTTCTCCTGGGTGCGGATCAGACAACCCTCTATACCACAAGACTTTCTAGCATAAACACAATTAGGTCCCCTCAAACCCCAACGCACTCGCAAAGCCAATGAATTTCTGTCGTTTACGTGACTCTCAACTTGTGCATGTTTGAAGAATGTATGCAACCCCCTTTGGCTGGCCTCAGTACTTGATGCCAAGGACCGACTTGGCCTTCCTCTTTTTCCCGTGGATAGAGCCGATCTATTAGCACATTTCCCCTTCAAATCCTCAAGTGTCTTAGCATGCACTACTCCGTGAAAGTGGTTCATGAGATTTGCCTCCAGATTTTGTTTGGTCAGACAAAGCTGGAACACTTCCTCTGGACAGACAAGACACTTAACCTTAAACCAATAAGACTTCATGATAAGGTCAACAGGGTCCTCTACTAACTGGAATGTTTGCTTTGCTGAATCAATAGAGTCAGTCATTGTTGCAAGAATGCCAATGCCCTCTTCCACCATTCTCTTGTGGTCTGCAGTGGTAATAACAATTGCATTATTTTGTGTGCCGCCAACTTGGAGGTACTCAAAGAATTATAGGCCCTTCTATTGGCAATAGTTCTTTATGTGGCTTGCACTATTGAGATGGCTCTTTTGAAAATTAGAGAAGTGATTGTTGACTATATTCTTGGTATGTTTGCCGCTGCTTCCATCGATGAAACCCCAACAATTATAGAAGTAAACCTTCACATTTGCAGCGCCATCTTGATCCCACAACTACAGCTCCCAGTCATGATCCTCCATTGAAACTTGCTTCAAGTCTTCTTTCAGTCTCTCCTTGCACTTGCTATACCATTCGAGAGCGTCTTTTGGCAGTAGGGTGGACTTCATAGGAACATTGTTGGTCACGGAATGCTCCTCCGACGTTGTCATCCTTAAAGCAGAGGGTGGAAGCATTTGCCCATGGTCTGTAATAGAGGGCTCTTGCAAACTGGGCTATGCATCTGCAACTTCATCAGCAATTCCAACAAATTTGATCGCAAAAACTACATTATCCACCCGAACGTGCTTGTTGCAGCTACTATAAGAAAATCGTGTTTCTTCTAATGTCCAACCAAAAACATAGCATATTTAAGCTGGACATGGTATGTCCAAGAGAATGTTGAGATGTCTAATGGACGGAAGCCGCAAAATTGAAAATTTTTGTGGATATTGTAGAAAACAGAAGAAATTTATTGTCACAGCAGTTGGATGCTACCAAAAACAACCATGTTTTTTAAGACATTACTGCAGATATATTTATGTTTTAAAAATCATCCGAGAAAATAGTCATAGCCACGTCAGCATCCCTGGTCAATTTAACTCTGGGTAAGTCATTGGAAGTTACTGCGGTTTTGGATAAATTGGTTGCCCTAGGTGAAAAAAAAAGAGGAAGGGCAGGCAGGTGGAAAAAAAAGGCTGATGTGGCACTTGATGTCTCAAGTGACATGGAAATTCAATGACTTGGACACCAAAAAAGCGGACATGGCGCCTAATGTGTCAGGTGACATGGAAATTTAGTGACGTGGATACCAAAAAGCTGATGTGGCATGACATGTCAGCATAGGGGGTCCGCCTGCATCACATTCATGGATGTTCTTGTAGACATCATCTAGGACATACAGATGATTTTGCAGACATTACTTTCGACAGCATTATCAAAAGCTCCCTGCAACTAAGATGTCCTAGCACATGTTGTGTAGTGTGTAATTTGTTACATTTTATCGGACAACATGACATCCAGCTGAAGACCAAAGGCATATAGAAAGAAAGGTTCAAACAAGGTAGTTATTGTATTTTCTAGAAATAAACAATGCAATAAGTTGTCTTTTAAGTACTAATAAGAAAGCTCTAGTATGGTAATTCACTAGGCAATCCAAAAAATGTGCATGCATTTCATATGAGCAATCTTAAATATGGCAGTGATTTCAAGCTCAGCATCAAGAACCACTACCTTTATCCCCAATGAATGTCTAGAAGACACCGGTACTCTTCAAGGAGACATAGAGGTGGACAACCTCTATGTCCTCCTGATGTCCTGTGAGACATCTACGTACAGCCTCGTTGAAACATGATTTTTGAGTTGTAATTATCTCATATGGTTTGTCTTCCTTTCTACCACCCCATTTGTATAATGAGCTGGTCTTCTCTTTTCTATATAATTACATCAAGTGGCTTTCAAGCCATGTGACATAATTGCCAAATATGGTATATTTTGTATGGCGTATTATATATGGTATATGGTGTATAATGTATGCATATTGTGTATAGTATATTATATACGGTGTATTGTGTACGATATATGGCATATTGTATTGGACATTACAAAATACATCTTGAAAAACATCTTTGGCTGCAACTTAGAAGTCTAGTACGTCTATGTTGACATTTGTCACGTCGAGGTAGACATCTCTGATGACGGTGTATATTATCAAATGCATGTCTAAGTGAACGTCACATGCACGGAGGTGAGCATCATGAGAAGCATGATGTGTCCTCCTTAGGGTCTTTTAAGACATTCAGACATCTATGTTCACAAGTAGAAAACTGGACCCGATCTATTGTTTTGGTTTCATGAACAAAAATCTGTTGATGATCAACACAACCAAAACAACAGATCGGGCCCGGTTTTCTAGTAGTGGTTGATGTCATACAAAACATCACTAAAATTCTCTGATGATGCCAGAGACCGCTTTTGAAAATGCCATGTCAGTAGCTCTAGATGCCACATCATCCTATTTCGGCCTCCATGTCAGATGACACGTAATTGCTACGTCAAATGACACATCATCAACTAGTAATAGATGAAAAATTTGCCAAACTAGTTGCCCGCGCTTACGTGGCACCCAGATGGCAGCCACTTGGCTAATTTCTAGGACCCCGCTGACCAATGTTTTTTGCGATGTCTATAGTAAAACATATGATGTTAGGCCAGATTTTTGATGTTTTTGGCACGGACGCACAGACGCAATTTTTTGGATGTCCACGTTGACGTGGGAAAACATCAACTGGGACATTCCTTGTCAGAATTTGAACATCAAAAAAATCTTGTGTTTCTTCTAGTAGGCCAATGTCCTCACCCTCTGATGCTGTCAAGTGAACCGACTCTCAAACAGAGTTCAATGCTTCAAACTCATTGTCAATCTTGCAGCCCTCCTCCACATCCCAAAATGAAATGGGCCAAGCCGCTTGAAGACGTTGAGCTGCTCTAATTTGGTTCTTAAAGTTTCCAAGGAAGCATCTTCTTCCGTGTCCATAGGACTCAACAACTTCATGTAATCTCCTTCGTGCTTTTGGAAGTAGATTTTCACTTGCATCTTCATAGCGCTACACCGTCGTAACCCTGCAAGATCTTTGGAAAATTGCAAACACAAAATATCAGCTTAAGATTCCACAAGTATGAAGCGAGAAGGGGATCTGCAAATCCGTAAGGACACACCAGACCCCAGGTTGACTACAACAAGTGGCAGAGCAAGGCACACTATGACCCCAAACCCTAAATCCAGAACTCCGCCTAAGACCTTTAACCAATATCCTAAACACTAAACTTACAAATCCAGAAGCAGATCCTAAATTTGAGGCTTAGTACATGACCTTGAATTAGCAAAGTAGAATATAGATCCAAGAAACCTAAACCACAAAGCATAACCCTAAACCCTAAACAGCAAGATAGTGTCCAAATTTTGGAGAGGGCACTTGGTTCTACTACTACAAACCACGTGCAAACAAGTGGTTTTTAATAAACTATAATTTGAACCTAAAATTTTGAGCATTGTTTAGTAATGACTATAGGTTTCTATTGCCAAAATTTCCAACTCAAATAAAACATAGAATGATTTCTAGAAGAGGTTGAAAATGAACCTAAAATGGCATATTTTTCAACTCATATATTTATAGAGAACACATTTAGATGACCGTTGCATCAATATTCAACTCAAAATGAGCTTTCAATAGAGAGTTATTTTTAGGAATTTTTTGTTCATCTTTTAGGCAATTTTTTAGAATATAATATAGGGGTGTGAAAGTTATTTTTCAGTTCTGCAGTGTATCTATTTACTTCAAAAGTTTGTAACTAATTATCATTAGCAAATAAAAATATCAATAATTCAAAACATAAACTTTCAAATTAGGAAATATTAATCATATTTTTTTTGTTTTCATTTATTTAAATTTTAGGATATAATATAGGGGGTACAAAGTTTTGGTCGCACGTAGTTTGAATTAGACACACTAAGTGCACCCCTTGTGGTCCAAATTCATTGATTTGGCACACAAAAAACTCTTACCGCAAAATGAAGCTTGAGGTGGTCTCAAAGTCAATGCTGCCCAGCACTGAAGAGTCAAAGCCGCAAAACCCTTAATCCAGCAGCAAGAATGCAAATGCCAAGGACCTCCCTGAATTGCATCTAGAACCAGGATCCTAAACCCGCAACACCCTACAAAAATTTGTGAAAAAAACAGAACTTCAAAGCCCAGCACACATAGCAAACAGGCAGGCTAAAATTTCAAATCTATGTTGGCTCCTATTCCCTCTCTCGCAACAACTATTGCGCATTGGAAGCCCGGATCTGAAAATGAAACCTGAACATTAGATACGTATCCCTGTTGTGCTGTTGGAGCCCTTGAGGCAGACATGCATCCTTAGGATTTGGAGTGGAAGTGTACTTTCCATCCATGTTGGATGAAGCCTGAAGACTAAACCCTCTACCCTAAACCTTGTACCTTAACTAGTCACTCTAACCCATTTTTGTCCATGCTGTTTTACATCTATTATTTACATAATTTTAGGATTTTAAGCCTACCCTATATTATATATAACCATGTTTTTCACTATTAGAGTACCCTATATTATATATAATTTTTTTACAAATCTTACTGAGAGTTAATATAATAGACCCTGTATTTTTGCACATAGTTTCTATGTTTTTCGCTAGTGCTCCCCCCGAGCATTCTCTCCCCTCATTCCTATCTCTCTTTCCTTGCAAACTTCTTGCGTGCGCTTAGTGAGTGAAAGTGTGGTGAGTTAGGACCAAGTTAGGGAGAGAATAGTGAGGTCGGTGCCGACTGCACCGGATTAGTTGGATCGGTGAGCCATGGCAGGGCCAGCTCGGATGCTCTATCCATCCATCCCTTCCTATATGGACGTACAAAAACTATTAGAAGCAGTCTTGGAGGCGATAGGGTACGTCGGATTGCTACAACGGCCTTGGAGCTTGAAGAGTGATGAGATGATTTCGGAACTCGTAGAGGGAGTTCTAATCAGTATCAGTTGACTGTGAGGGATCAACCTAGTACCTAGACAGAGGATATGTAGGCAGAGGTGTACTTGTTCTGGAAGGCCGGATTAGGATTAGCCTCCCATATAGATAAGACCGGGGCAAGTAAGTTCCAAAATCTGGCGCCTTCCAAGGAAGGGTACAATCTTAATGACTATAGGGATGATAAGCATAGACGGATGCTGGAATTCTTGATCCTAATCATGTATCTGGAAAAGCCAACCTAGATTACGGTCATTGTGGCTAACACCATTTTGGGAGCAATGGAGGGTAGATCCGTAAACCGAGGGAAACTTGTTGTTGATGTAGTTTCAAAGTTAGTTACGCGTACCACCGAGGGTAAGTCTAGCCCGATCAGTCCGTATTTGTTTCACCTCTACTACCAGAGGGAGGTTTTGAGTGCTGCAGAGCTGTTGGAGTACGCCCACGGAGAAGAAATTTTGAAGTATGACTTTACAGATGAAGTCCAACCGGCTCAGCCAACTCCGATGGAACCCAAAGAGGAAGAATTGGAGGAGCCACTGCAGCAGAGTAGGACAAGAAGACAGAAGTCCACGAATCAAATTGCGCAAGGCAAGCAGGTGTCTCCGGAAGCAAGCGAGCCCAGCCATCCTCCAGAAATCGAGCAAATGAAGACATTTTGGACAACTGGACAGGATCGGATCAAAACGTGTCGGGAGATCCACAACGAAATGGCAAACCATATCGTCACCGTCATGTCGGAGTTGGGAGTGGATGAACTGGAGCAAATGGTAGATGCAATCCGGCAAAGATCAAATCCGAAGACACTACGAGAGAAGGATGATCAAATTTGGAACTTGGAAAAGGACCAAGCTGACCTCTGAATGCAAGTAGCCCAATTTGTAGGGGAGCTGGAAGTGATAAGAACAAGGTAATCCAAAGCCTTCCAGCTTGTCCGGAATTTGTCGGCTTTGGTAGCACCACCAGCGGAACAAGTGGTTAGATCCATCCTCTTCACCAACAAGTTAACAGATGAAGGCCAACTTTTCGGAAAGAAGGTATAGAGGGTAGTTATTGACTACCAAGCAAATATGGAGAAGGTGTTGAAGGAGATGCGTCAACTGCTGGGGCATCTTGATCCGGACAAGGCTTTAGATCTCTCAAATTTTCCGGATGACCTCAACTTCATGGATACTCCGGAAAAGATTGGTAAGCCGGATCGGACTCCTACTATGGGCTTGAAGATGATTTTGGACAAATCGGTAATGCCTCCTTTGGGAAGAAAGGAGGCAGGTAGAACATCTGTTCCGGTATAGACAAAAGTGTTGATTCCGGTGTAGGCGGGAGTTTTTGTTCTGGCGCAGAGGATCAATATTTTCCCAGTCAGTACTTTGCATATCCGGCCAAGTGGATCTAGTCTCTTTGCGACACCTAAGTCCCAGGTTTGCCATAAGCTGAGTGGGTGCTTGCAGCACTAGTAGAAAATTCAACATCCAAAGTGACAAAAAAATGTTGAGTTTTTTTGTTCATTTTTGTGTTGATTTGGACGTGTTGACTTGGACATTGCATAGCAAAAAAGTGTTGATTTGGATATGAAAATGAACACTTTTGTGTGGTTCATCAACACAAAAGTGTTGATTAAGTAATTAGAAAATGTTAGTTTTCATTAATTTAAGAAAAAATTTAAATACATTTAAAAAAATTTAAACACATTCAACAATTTTAAAATGTACATTTTTGGGGAAAATCAATTTCTGACCAATGGCTCAATGCCACGTAGTAGCCGCCATGCGAGCAAGCCACCACGTGGCATTGAGCCGCCACGCGGGCAGGCCACCGGCGGGGTTTGAATCCCAAAACTTGGAATTAGAACTCCATAGTCCTTAACCAATGGACCACACATGTGTTTTCATGTCTTTGTAATTGTGTGTTTCCTATTTAACTACTTCTACGTTATTTTTTCATTTGCATTGGAAAGTTAGCAAGCTTCAAGGGCCGTTTTCACATAGTAAGTTAACTTATTTTTAAGACTTTCAACCAAAAAAAGTTGTTAAATGAAGGTAGATTTCATCCCCAAAAATCCGTTTTCAATTTGGAGTCTTCAATTAAAAGTTATGGACAAAAGTTAGAGAGGGTGTTTAAAAGTGTCAAAGAAAAATGGCCATTCCAACCCTTCTCTGAATTTTGTCCATAACTTTTAATTAAAGACTCCAAATTGAAAACGGATTTTTGGAGATGAAATCTACCTTCATTTAACAACTTTTCTTAGTTGAAAGTTTTAAGAAAAAAGTTAATTTACTATGTGAAAACGGCCTTTGAAGTCTGCTGAAATTTGTAAACACCGATTTGTGAATGATAAAGTTATTAAAAAAAAAATTGTGTATACTATTTCCTTCAAGCATGAATATAAAATATTTTTTTGAAGGTTGAAGTATAAATTTCCAGCATATTTCTTCAACATGTAATGAACACTTGCAAGTTCAAGAATTGACATACATTTTTTTGGATAAATTCTTTGAAAGATAAAACTTAACTAGTTGGAAATTAAAAAAATTAACCTCTAAATGACCAATTAGCATTTTTTGGCAATATAGAGATTTTAAGTAGCTCATTGTGGATTAAATTTCAATTTTTTGGCTTTAACCCCTCAAGGCCTAATAATGTTATCACAACAGAGGTTTTCAATGAGTTGCCCAATTTTGATGTTTTTTTGTACATGGATGGGTTTGAAATTTTTAATTTTAACCGTAAAAAAGTGAAGGATACTTTGTCTAGTATGCACGGAATTAATTGTGGAAAATATTGACCATTAGATTTTTAAATTATAACAATTTTGGATGATCAACTCTTTAGGCAAAAAACTCTTCTAGAGAAAAAAAATTATAAAAAGATAATAAATGCTTTATTGCCCTCCAAAAAAATGGTTTTAGAATCTAAGGCAAATGTATTATTTTTTTATTTAAAAAACTAAAAATTAAAAATTCTCCCAAGTTTGTAGACATTTTCAAGCAAAAGGAGTAGGAAGCCAAATATGACCAAATCGGATCCTGCAAAAAATTTTAAAATTGATAAATGTATCATTTTTTTGAAATTTAACATTTAATATCATTAGTATATTGTTTGGAACATCTCCAAATTTTTTGAAATCATTCTAATTATTTTTGTATTCTTAACCACACCAAATTGGATTTTTTTTTTCTTAAAGTACCTAAAAATAAGAATTTAAAATTTTTTACTTCAAACCTAGTTTGATTGTGCAAAGTAAAGACTACAAATGTTCAAGAAAATGTTTTTTTCCATCCCTACTATTTCTTTCATTTTAAGCAAATAATATTTGCTCCCTTTTTCCTTTAGAGTACATTTCCTAAATAAATTTTTAAATGCTTCCCATATACATTGAAATTTTGAAAATTGGAAAATAGCATAGAAATTAACATGGAACCTAACAAAATGGAGATAGGTTTTTAAAATTATTTCATTGTAAATTCAGCAAATTTTGGAGGTTGTTTTGGCATAGTAGAAGAACTTTTTTGAAAACATTTTGAACAAAAAAAAGGTAGTAATTCAAACAAGCTTTCATCTCCAAAATTCCATTTGAGATTTGGAGATTTTTTTTCAAAAGTTTTGGACAAAGTTTAAAGAGAGATTAGGAAATCATCACTTTTGACATTTTTGACATTTTTTAACATCCTCTTTGAATTTTGTCCATAGCTTTTGATTGGAGGATCAAAACTTCAAATGGATTATTAAAGATGAAAGTTTTCTAAAATTTACAACTTCTCTTAGTTTAAAAGTTTTTCCAAAAAATCCTTTAACTATACCAATACAGCTTCCAAAGTCTTTTGAATTTACCAAAAAAACAATTTCCAGTACTTCTCTAAAATTTGTTCAGAACTTTTGATTGGAGATTTGAAATCTCAAAAAGACTGTTGGAGATGAAAATTAGTTTAATCCCACATCTTTTTTTAGTTGAAAGTTCTTTGAAAAATGTTCATTTATTATGTGCAAATGACCTCCAAAGTCTGCTGACTATATTAAACATCTAAATGTGTACTTAATTTTTTTTTTTTAAATACATTGTAAAATGAAGATGTCAAGAGATTCTAAAAAATTCCAAAA
The DNA here is from genome assembly GCA_963969595.1 of Neckera pumila. Taxonomy (NCBI): domain Eukaryota; kingdom Viridiplantae; phylum Streptophyta; class Bryopsida; order Hypnales; family Neckeraceae; genus Neckera; species Neckera pumila. The sequence goes on from OZ018418.1 coordinate 9,843,407, forward strand.
GATTCCAAAAGATTCTAGAAGGCTCAAAAAGTATTCAACAAAAATTTGTTGATTTTGTCACTGATTGTCCAAATCAACAAAATAATGTTGCCATTAACAAAAAAATGTGAAATCAGACATTGCAGTACCTAAATCAACAGAAATATGTTGATTTTTTGTTAATTTGGACATCATTTATCTATTGATGATCATCAGTAAAGGTAATCAACATCACATGATGTAGTTCTTTATAGAAATCTTGAAGAATATTTTGACAATATAGAATTGGAGTATGATATGTTGAATCTAAGGTATCGTAGACCTGTATATTGAGATGCAATGAGAGGGAGATGGAGGCATGTAGAAAATAACAATATGATGTATGAATCATGTACATGAACAAAAATTTGTTGATAATCAACGCGACCAAAACAACAGATTGGGACCAGTTTTCTACTTGTGGAATATATAGAAATAAATTTTGAATTTTAGTATATACTATAACAATTGATCAAATAGATTGCATTTCATGTCAATTGCCACACAGAGAACATGGACTCATTTATGCAATGATGAAACTATATCGATTTTGTAATAGAGCATATGAAAATTACCATGTGCTATATGAATCATTTTACGTGCACATGTACAAAACACCATTGATGGTCATCATGAAAGTCACCACAAAGAATAAGATCAACAGTTTTTCAATCCAAAATCAACATTTTTGTGTTTTGAATCTTTACTTTTTGTTAAAAATCAACAAATTTTTGTTTTGAAATCAACACTTCTTTGTCTACAATTGTCCAAATCAACTTGTCCAAATCAACAAAAAACTTTTTTGTTGATTGTTTGTTGATTTGGACACTGAATTTCCTACTAGTGATTGTAGATATCTGAGAATTCTATTAACAAAAATCATTACGAAAGAGTATAATTTACAAATCTTATATATCCAACCTAAAGATACTCTTGACAATTGATATAGAGAAATTGATATATGCCAATTGAGATATCCACCGTTGATCATTGTACAATTGTATTCATTTCCTAGTTGAATTTAGCTTTTGCACAACTGCAATTGCAATTGCTTTCTGGTCAAATTTTTTTTTGGGACTACAAGTCAACAAAGTGGATTCCGTAGAGCGTAAACTTGTCCACATCAATTATTGTGATTAATATTGAATGGTAAATAGTTCACATTCTTTCTAAATTGATCATGAGATCTGTTATACTTCTGTAATCCTATATTTCATTCTACAATTACTTTGCAACTAAAACAATGTACAAATAAGATTTGGTACTAATAACAAAGGCTACAGTCATTAGTGTTTTATCGTTACAGTTCAATGTAATTCAAATGTTTGGTGCGTTGTAAAAGAACTCACTACAACAAAAGTCATTCTTTGCAAACTGCGCATTTTTTCCTAGATCCAAAAAATCCTTTTAGAAATCCATAATTGTCAAACAAATGTCTAAAAATTACTTGTCCTACAAATGTAGCAATCGCAAAACATGTGACGTCAAATTGATACTTCATTAAATGGCACTCAATTTTCCTCCTTTGTATTTGTAAAAATTATTAGCAATAAAAATTTGTCGTTCTCCATCATAAGCTTCAAACCTAGCTTAAACCTTTAAAAATGAAACTCATGGTTATAGGTATTAGATCCTTCTCCCGGGGGGGTCACTTAGAATTTTTTACCAAGGTACTTGCGACATAATATAGGGATGCATTAATTCACAACGTTAAGAAATTAGAAAAAACTTTGAAGTAATATACAGAGAGCAAATTACTCTAGAGTTACGTACAAGTAAGATAAGTATGTGAATAATGTGGCGACTTTGATTTTTTTTCCCCTAAGATAGGGTACAAGGTATTGGTTGTAGAATTTTTTTATTATAGGGTCAGTTTGGGGTATTGCTGTCTTGCTTTGGATGGATGAAAAATCATTTCACGTTGTCTGATTTTAGGATTAACTCTGTTTGTCTCCAACGTATTTTCACTAGTAGAAAACGCAGGAATTTTAACAAAACTAAGTTGATTCGGACATGTTGTCTTGGTCATTGTTTTGCTGATTTCAACGGAAATCTATTAATTTTCACAGATTTTTGTTGAAATCAACAAAATAGTGATCGAGATAATGCGTCCGAATTAACTTAATTCTACTAAAATTCCTGCGTTTTCTAATAGTTTTTTTTTTCTAGTGGTGCATCCTTGGATTCTTTACTTAGCATAATGGAGGTGCTATTATCTTCAGTGACTTTAGATTCTAAGCTACAAATTGTTGTTGGCACTAGCCGCTAGGATACGGGTGCTTCATGTTGAATTGCGTCCAAATTGAATCTGAGGTTCCCGCTGTTCAGAAGGGCTCATTTCCCGCTTTCAAAGAAATGTGGTTTGGTGTTGTCTGTACACACCAGGTGAAGATTGAGGGTTTTCTGGGGAAGTCTAGCTGTGTATGTGCACGGAGGAGTTCAATTTTCTCCCTGCAAGCTGCTAGGTTAGGGTTAGATTGGCAATTAGGGGTTGTATAAGTCTTCATTAATTGCTTTCAAGTTCTTTCTTTTGGCCATGTTTTCTTTGCTGTTTTTAAGGATTCAAGTCCAGACAGGTAGTTTCTTGCATAGAATATAGTAAGGGAGGGTTGAGGGAGGATTGGGGCACTTCAAACTGCCAAATCCATGTGGTTCTAAACAACTTTTTGGATCTTTGTTTTGTGCTTGGATGTTAGGATTGACCACCATGGCAACATCAAAGGAGCGGCATGTGAAATTGTGGATATACAACGACGAGGAGGCGGGGGAGGCTGTGCTAGCAGAGGGTGCACCATCCCCGAAGTAGGTGCTACATGCAGTGAGTGGCACCATGCTGTGGAGACGTTGCTGTGCCCTCAAATTGGCCCAGTTTCAACTCTCGCAGGTTTCAAGACACCACCAGTTTGATATAGACGCATTTGTGCTGGAGCAGTTTGATCGCAACATGGGGATTTTTTTGAAGCTGTGGCGTTTGCAGGCACCAATTTTAGCCGTAGAATTAACCGTAGAAGGTGTATGTGGCACCGGGATTGGATTGGCAAAGCTCCTTAGCTCTGTGGGTAGCCCACATGTGATAGAATTTAGCATTTTTCTATAGCCTCTGCTACCTTGGTGTACAAATTTTTTCCTTGTTTGTTGATATAGTGACAGAAGTAATTTTAGATGTTCAACATGTGATAGAATTTAGCATTTTTCTATAGCCTCTACTACCTTGGTGTACAAATTTTTTCCTTGTTTGTTGATATAGTGACAGAAGTAATTTTAGATGTTCATGTACAGCGACAACAGGTGCATGGCGGCACGGAACTATGGTATTCACAATTGTATTTTATGAATACATTTCAGGCTAATTATTGGCAAGGTTGTGTAATTTCCAGGGTTTGCATCATTCTTGTTGCAGCGTTTCTGTCTTTTTTATAGATTTGCACATGTCTATGTTTTGGATTGAGATTTAGTGTTCTATTTTTTGGGGGTAAGCCATGTTCATGCATTTTGTCCATGTTGGTTCCTTCTTCTTGATTCATTTTTTTTCACTTCAACTGCATTTATGCCTTTTCTTGTGCCTTCTGTCCAGATTGATTTGGTTTCAATTTCCCAATTTCTTGGTTGAAGGGCGTTCAGGTCTTTGGTACATTTGGGTTCATTTTTCCTTTTTCAATTTTTTTTGGTAGAGGGCATTTAGATCTTGTGTACATTTCAATTCTTTTTTTCTTTCCCAATTTCTTTGGGTGGAGGGCGTTTAGATTTTGTGTACATTTGGGTTCATTTTTCCTTTTCCATTTTTTTTTGGCTCAAATGCCGTGCTAACTTGCTGCATTCTATAAATGTTGATTTACATCCAATTTTCCAATTTTTTCCCCAGCTCTGCATTCACATCTTTTTTCCATGGTGATTTCTTATTCTTCTTCCAATTTTTTTGGGTACACCAATTATGTCTGCTATACATGTTGGTTGGTTTCACCTTTCCCATTAGTTTTTGGGCTTCACAAGCTTTGTTCCATGATTTTGTGCTGTTGACTGCATAAATGGGAATGTTGTGGATGTTCATGCTGCTACTTTGCACTTAAGTTGTTTTCATTTTTGTCTTTGGATTCATTTCTCTTTCAATGGTAAGTGACTTGAATTGTATGCAGTGAAGATTGTGTTTTCAGTTCCATCTTTGTCATTAATATGCGTTTGCTTTGTTTTCACTTTGCTTTTTTTCCTTATACATAAAAAAGTAAGGGTGTTTGAAATTGGCCCTTTTCAAATTTCCAAGTAATTATAGGGAGACATAAAATACCAAGAATGAAGAAATTAGGTAATAATAGGGACCATTTAATTGTGGCTAGTCAACTAAATACCCCCCCAAAAAAAACACCCAGCCGCACGTGATGTATAAACCCCCACATGGAGTGATTCCCCCGAGACCCTTCTAAGTCCAAAAAACTTTCAAATTCAAAGCTCAAGTTCGAGCAACGATAATAGTTGAAATGTGTAGTTTATATTGTCATTTTTGTAATAGGTCATGATAATGATATAATGTCTTAGAATTTCTATGATGGTATGCATAGTTAGAATGGCAATACACCAAAGTGTATGTTTTAAACTTAGATATTGTTGGAGCCTCAAAGTAATTTAGGCTTTGTATAAAGGATTACTAGCTATAGTGTAAATAGATTGTTTATTTATATCTCAACATTGTGAGCAATTTTTGATTACTTTATAAACTACATATTTGTTGGAAGGTTTGTAGGCAATTAAGACAATATGTTATTATTTTGTTCTAGTATTATTGTCATTTCAAGCATTGAATTGTATGCACCATGATTGTACATATTCTAAGAATGAAAATTTGACACCTCAAATACACTTGTCAATTTTATATTTTTAAATCATTACAAAGACAAATGTCAAATGGAGTATGCTTTAATTTACAATCTCCAAAAATTCAATTTTATATATTAAAAAGACTCCACAAATTTAAATATGTATTCCATTAACAACTACTTTTGTGCCATTTTCATAGCAATTTTATGGATCCAATGCCCTCAATATCCAATATATCTCATCAAATATACCGTTGAACCTTTAATACTTGTTTTAGAAAAGGTTCATGGGTACTACATATTAATATATAAGATGAGGTATTTGATGAATTCAACTTATTGACTCATCCCTAAACCTCAACCAAAGTGAATTTGTCATATATAAAGATAGAATATACAGAATTGTAATTGTCACTATAAATTTATATGCAAGAAAATGGAACTTGAATGTAAGACTTCTTTATCATAGGGTACAAAACTATCATTTTTGATTAGACAATTCTAAAGTAAATTTTGGATTAAAATTTTGGATACAACAAGTTCATGCCATCTTCCCTTTCATGAACTCCTACTCATTTCTCACCACCATCATTTTTACTTTGGAATTTGATAATCATTGACGGTTGTGCTTAGAACGTAAAAGTCCTGGTTATTAACTGTTGTACCAGTTCATTTATGATTTCAACACTTGGCTATTGCTAATCAGATTTTCAAAAGTACCAAGTTAATAAGGATAAAAGTTTCAAATTGACATCACCATTGCGGATATCTCAAGGGACTGCCAATTCCAAACACGTCATCGTACATTCCATGTTGGAATCGTGACTCAAAATATGGCTCCAACTACTTTATCATTTTGCAAACACTCATGTCCATGATGATGACATCTTTATCATTATCCATTCTTACTGATTCATGACAAAGTCTCAGATCCGAAGCTAATAGGCTTCTCAGAGTTTTAACTACAAACGAAAAGTTTGGAAACAAACCGCTTGCATAAAGCCTACGCTTATACTCTACCACCACCGCAGGCCATACACACTTCATTTTGCTGCATACAGTATTTTGTACCATTTACACTTCAATATATGAAAAACATGGCTGACGTTGTTTGCTGTTTACAATGTGCTTCATAATACTCAAGCTTATGAAGCACCTAGCGGGTCATAAACATTTGGAGTTAATCTTCCAAGCAATGCCAGCACTTGAAGCACGCAAAGTGAATATAACTGATGATGACATTTGGCAAAAATTTAAAGAGGTAAGCAAATCTGGCAATACATTGGGACAAAATTTGATCGGAGTTTGTAAGGTCCTACGTTTTGTAGATCCTTATTGTTGACTGTACAAATTGATCATATGATCTTTTATTCCTAAACACGTCATCCTCCCATTCATATTCGTGCAATTGAATTCATTTCTTCCTCCCATTCCCATTCATGCAGTTGAATTGATTTACAGATATGAATAAAAAAAAGTTGGATTTATCAAATTAAAAAAGATGAGGATTTTGCAATGCTTGGGAGAGAGTATATACAAGGAGTTTTGGACCTCAAAAGATTGCTGACCATTAGGGGATTAGGAAATTTTCCTGGTAAAGTAGTTATTAATTGTCGAGGATGTGCACTCAATAGAACTGGTATTTGAGTACATGATCTAGAACTTTATGCCTGCCACGATTCAAGGTCAACAGCCTTCTTGTAATCGTTGAATATTTTTCTCTGAAATCCAATTCGAGATAAGCAGGCCATCATCTATGGGGTGAGGTAGCAAGTCGCAGCTCATCGGATCGGTGATGTTGATAACAAATCCATAAGCGTTCCAGCAACTGAATTCAGGAGTTCTTTCATTTTTATCAGATACTGTCTCAACTGTAATGTTCTCGAGGACTATATTTCTGCAGGGCACATAGTCACTACACTTAATACCCACCGCCATACTCGAGGATGATGTCCCCGTAATGTTGGCTATAACAATTTCGGAGACTGCAACTGCAGATGTCTGCCACAGAAACTTTTGTCATACAAAGGATGTCCAGGACGGTCAAAAGATTATTTCCAGCAAGGTCATAGCAGCTCACAAAAGAATTCGTTCCTTCTCTCTACAGAACTGGAATTAATCATTCAGTCTCTGTGTCCTTTGTCTACATAGTGTCTAAGATTTGTTAATCTTAGTGTGAAAATAAAGTCTCGGTTGTAGAAATAAAGCGAATTCGAAGTTCTTCAAATGATTCGCAATGTTTCTCATTATGACAATGAATTAAGGGAGAAAGGTCGTCAGTACCTTATTTGCGCAAGGAGAGGGAGAATCACAGTAGTACTGATCAATAACAACCGGATTTTCCACCTCATTCATTCTGGCATTCACAAATCTCATTCCATGGGCATGACCTGATCCACCCTGAGTTACGAGGTCGAGCAACATTCAATTAATTGAATACAACGAGTGCCCTCCTATAAACTTTCTCAGATGCAGCCACGCAACGACCAAAACGAGAGCAGGATTGACATGCATGTAGATAGAGGAATTCTTGAATTTTGGTCTGTTTGAGTACCGCTAGACTGCATAAAAACTAAACTTTCATGATGTAGGTGACTGTATTTCCCGCTAGTCCGACTGGCACATGAGTTAATTAGCATGTAAAAATACCTGCCAAGTTTTGATACGGAAACCATTGGTGGTGCGATCGAAAGTGGCACGTTCGACTCTAACTCCCCACACACACGCTCTCGATCCCGATTTCCCTAAGCTCCCAACACTGCACAAAGAGAGTCGTACCATCAATTCCCACTGTAACTTCTCTTCAAGTGGCAAGCTAAATAGCCAACACTAGGTTCCTCTTCCTCGTTCCAGACTCTTCCTACCTTCATGCTGTGAATTAATTGGGTTCATCATGGTGTTTGCTGACATCTTCCCTCCCAGAGCAAACATAGAGTGTTGGTTCTACATATCTTTTGGGGTGGCCGGATAGCGTACCTGATGCCGTGACCAGGTCCACACATGATGTCCTCGATTAGTACCCGATTTGATCCGGTCTGGATGGAGACGCAGTCATCACCTGCACTTTCATGTGCAAAATCAAATGATCATACTGAATATATATCTGTCCGTTAGAAGCGTCTGCCCAGCAGTTGCAGGTTACAAGATGGGCGTACCTGAGCGGATCCTGCAGTTCAAGATGAAGACATTACGGGAGTTTTTTAGGTGGATGCCATCAGTGTTGGGACTATTCCTGGGTGCCGTGATAAGCAAGCCAGTGGCAAATACGCCATCGCAGTTTGTGAACGTAAGATGGAACTTGGGGCTGTCTCGTATCCTCAGATTGCTTACGCGTACATTCACGCAATTTTGAAAGACCAAGCCCTATATTGCCAGCTTCAACATAATTCAGAATTCTAAAGCATTGCATACCACTTCATCGTCCATCTAAAAACTCAGGTGATTTGACCATGCTTAATCTCTTTCTCTCACTCACTCATGCTGTTGCGTGTGAAAGCCAGCACGTCAGAATTTCGGGAAATAATTGACGAACAATGAACACTATTGGACCAGGTCTGCACCCATGATCTATTTCTTGCTCAATTCAACTTATATTTACACAATTTTTATGAACTATTTGCCCTTAATGGCACTTAACATATTATACAGATGGTTGAGATAGGACAGAACACTCACATTAGGGGGCTCCTCAGCACCTGGTTTGCAATTCTGTAGGTGCAAGACAGAACTTCCTGAGTAGGTTGCACAAGATCGACGAATTTGAACTGTCACCATTTCACTGAAAATTTGGACGAAAATTCACAAAAAGTTCAAAAAAATTATCGCTACAAGACCATCCATCAAGGACTTACTCATTTGAAATCTTCAAGCTCAGCATTGAAGAATTTCCAGGTAACGCACCTTCACGGTGGGTCTGCAAACTTGGTTCCACCACCGATTGCCTTTTCCGTTGATTCTTCCAGTACCTACTAAAGAGAAGTCCATCAGGCTCTTGAATTGCAACCATGCCGTATGTTTCCCAGTCCCCGATCCCGGCCCGTCCATTGCCACGATCGTCCCCTCCACCTAATGCAACCCAGTTAATGCCAGTTCTGACAATTGTGGCAATTGAGCATTTCTTGTAACAAAGTCGGTAGGTCTTATGCATCAACGTCGATTGCGAACCAAAAATTCATTGACCGCGAAGGACCAATCAGAATCCCTGTCGGCATCTATGAAGATTTGGAACACTGCTGAGCTGCGTTGGTTATCACTAATTATGCCACCAGTTGTGAATGCAACGATGCACATTCTAACAGATAATCACAAAGTGAAGACACCAATCAAAAGTTGCAAAGATTGTAAAGCACGAATTTACTCTATACATTGCACATTTGATAATTACGTCCAAAATTTAGCGATGCATGAAGGGACATTATCGACATGCCCGGCCAATGTACCTGAAGTACGAGGTTAGATGCGCAGGGGCCACTAAATACAGCGGGGCGTAAGGAGAATTTCCCTTCTGCTGGGACGTATACCACAGCTGATGGCATTCTGCACGCTTGTTTCCACGCTCGTTGGAATGCCTTCAAACAACTCAGTCATTAATCACAACAGTCAGTTACTAGACCTCGAAAGCCATGAAATCGTTCCAACCAAGTCTCATTTACTTACTCTTCCTAAATGATGAATCTCTGCAGTTTCAAATCACCAAAGAATAAGATATGTCGATGTCCTTGAGATTAACTATCATATACCCAAAACAGACCAATTACTGGTGTCGTGATAATGAGGAACCTACTCTACAATTTCACGCATGATTCTGGCGGGCAAAACATTCTTGAATGGGAGGCAGTGGGGTCCTTCTACTAACAGTATCACTTTCACAAGAATATATTCTTATTACAGTGACCACAATGCATGGGCCCGCTTGCATTCAATTTGTTCTACAGGAGAAGGAATCTTGATTCATGGAAAGCAGTTCCAGAATGTTATGTTAGCTCCCACTGACTATCACATAAATAATAGTTTACCTCCCCATCATCTGTCCTGCCGTCACCAGCAGCTCCTTCTGTCATTACATTGAAGACCTCTCTGCCGCCTCGGATATTGCTGGTCGTTGGATCTCCAGAAGCTCTAGAGCTCATGAATCTCGTCATGAAGAAAACAAGGGTCATTCTGAGCAAGCTTATCAGCCCAGAGCGCCTCATCTCTGGACCTTGAAATCCTATCTAATTCAAGCAGCAACACTCTTGCAGTACTACTGCAGTCAAGCACTGGATCAGGAAAATCACAACTCATAAGCTCTGGTGAGCTTCAGTCTTACTTATTACTATGCAGATTTCAGCTGGCACAAGAACTCTCTGTCGTTGTTATCGTCCGTTATAAACAAGATTTCCCCTTATTCAGCTGGTCTGCTTGAATGGGAAGCATCCATGACAGTCATCACCATGCATCCATATAGTCACGATATGAATTTGTCTGGTAGTAGAGTTTGTGTAAGCTACTGTTAGATCCTTAATGTTATTTTTTAAACATGCCAAGTTTTTCAAAAATAAATAAAGGTTTAAAATGCTTATTATAAACTTGAATGCTAAAAGTAAAATGATATTTTTAATTCCTTTGTATTTGAAAAGACCTCAATTATATATATAACACTGCATTCATTAAAATGAGAGAATTCTCTGATAATGAGAGGTAATGAGGCATACTTTCAAACCAAAATGAGACAACAAAATAATGACAAACACCAAAACAAGAAAAGAGTAGCATGTATAAGTTATGAATTGCTTGAAACACAAAAAATGAAAAGAATTGATGTTGGGAGAGTCTTGTATTTACAGTAAATAGGTTTTCCGTTGCTAGTATACAAGCATTTCAAGTCTGATCTGATAATGATGATCAGGATAATGCACGTATCAGCTATGTATGCGATTCAATGATGTACAAAGTTCTATATACTATCTATACATTGCTATCATGTATCTTCACAAAAAAACATCATATTCATTAAAATGGGAGTTCTAGAGCTTCCCCAAATAATATTGTCCATTTCTAGGCCGAGAAATTGAAGTTTAGTTGAAGTAATTTTAAGTTGATGGAAGTTGCATTCTTTGGTTATAAGGTAAGATTTCCATTAAAATGGGAGTTGACGGTAATAATAGCGCCTTGTACAAATTACAGTTCATTATTCATTTCATGGTTTTAGGGTATAAATTCATATTGTATTCCTTATTCAACACAAAGTCATGAGCTGAACAATTGGTTGTATGAGGCTATTCAGATACATTTAGGTGGTCTGAGCTCAATCCCATAGACTTTGTATGAACAGCTATGAAATATATATGATTTGGTGCTGCTTAGTTAGCTTTGTTGGCAAGAAAGTGGTTAGAACCAACCAGCTTCATTTCCAAAACTGTGACAAGTGCTTAATACATTTACCAAATAAAAAGTGGTCTTACCTACTACCAATTTTTTCCACTCATATTTTATTTTCAAAAAAAATTCATAAAATAAATACATAATAAAAATGATGCCAATATAGATAGAAGTAAATGTATAATATAATAATAATAATATTGAATACTTTGTATAAATGTATTTGCTAATGAAGGTACTTCATGCTATAAAATACAAAATCTAATACAAATCAATGAAATCAAATTATTCATAATATTCCAAACTATATCATCTATTCTACAAAAATCATATAAAATCGTATAAAATCATGTGGTTATGCAAAGCAAAACCACAAAATAGAACATCAAATAGAAAATATCAAATATAGATTTAAATATTACAAAGTTTCTCCATAATACCTTGTATATGGCTCCATGCTCAATTAGAGGGGCACAAAGTCAAATTTTCTTTGATAATATCAATGAGCCAATGGGACTTTAAAGACACAATCTAATGTGTCCTTCTTCACCCGAGATTTCCATGTTATGATTAGACCTTTTGTTTGTTCATAGACCAATTCTTATGTCTTGTTTACTCTCCAACGCAATCCTTTGGCAAAGTCCCATCCAAAATCAAAATCCTGAATTTTTTGTTCTAATGCCGTGGGTTGAAAGTATTGAATCAATACACAATTGGGATGATCCAGATTTGTAAAAGGATTGGACAAGGTTCTAGCAATCCATACATATTTTATATTAGCTGGTCAAAGGGCGATAAAATACCTTTTATAAACATCACATGTGACTTGAAAAGACAACAATGGACAATTGTAGAGTTGCTCCTTAAAGGCATCATCTTCAATAAAGTCTTCACAAACCTCACCATTGTCATCTAATTCATCCCCCTCCATTGTTTCAATTCGAGCAAAAGGCCAGAAGCCATCCTTCAAAGTGCAGCCAATTGAATGGGTTCCTTCAAAGCTGCATAGAACACCAAATGCTTGATTGCTTGCCAATAGAACACCAAATGCTTGAACTGTCTCTTATACCCCCCACTTCCTTCTTCATCGCATAATGCCTTCTAGGCATTATTTGATGAATCCAGATAATTCCTTATAGATGTCGTCTACCCTGCGCATTGGAAGGTGGACAACAAGCAGCAATTCTCCACAAGGCCGTAGACTATGTCCTTTGGAATCCTCTAGCCACAATTCGCTATAAGAAACCTTTTTTTTTTTTTATCCTTGGATTTTGCGTATTGATGTCCTGAATGGTATCTTGAAATGTCTATGTGGACGTCCAAAATTTTGTGTTGCTTAAGACTTGCAAATGACATAAAATTTAACGTAGGACATCAACATGCTGGGGACCGGATGTCCAAAAAACATGGATCAACGGGGTCCTCAAAGGCTGCCATGTGGCTGTCACCTAAGCGCCACACAGCCACGGGCAGCCACATAGGAATTTTTTCATCCATTTTTTACCATTATGTGGCATCTGAGGTGGCACGCAACGTGGCGTCAGAAAAAGTGATGAGGCATCCAACAAGGATGATGTGGCATGCCACGTCAACATATTTTTTTGTTGTCTAAGAATTTTCTTGCTGTCTTTAAAGATGTCAACATAGACATCTGTACGTTTTTTGAGACATCAACTCAGACGCCAGACGTTTTCATAGATGTATTTTGAAACATCACTTTAGACGTCTAGATTTCTTATGACATCAATATAAACATCTACCTTTCATCATAAATACCTCTGGCAATGTTTGGTATGATTTAAGAGAACAAAATGATGTCACATTAGACGTTCATGGAATGGAATGGACTATTCGGCATGATGTTAATATGGACAGTCTCACATGTCTCATATGACGTCCTCATGTATGTCATAATGTCCAATATGGTTATACATAGTACACCATACATTATACATCATATATGATATACCATACATTATACATCATACACCATATATCATACATAATACACCATACAAAATACATTATAATTGGCAATTATGTCACTTGGCTTCAAAAGTCACTTGATGTGAGCTTATAGAGAGGAGAAGACATGCTCTTTATAAAAGTGGAGTGGTAGAGGGGAAGACAAACTATATGGGACACTGAAAACACTAGATTTAAATTTTGGTGGAGCAGCATACAGACGTCCAGCAGGATGTTTTTTGCATGTCTCAAGGGCCGCTCTGATGACGACTCTATAGACATTATACCAACATCTAGAAGTCTACAAAAATGTCTAAAAAAACATGTCAACGTTTTATAAGATGTCTCTAGTGACATCTCTACTTCTACTTAGACATTTCCAAAATAAATGTAGAAAACACAAAGAGACAGCCCCACTATCTAACGTGGCATGCCACATCAGTATAATTTTATGCCATGTCAACTAATTTACATGTTGCATGCCACGTCATATGCCACGTATTCTTATTTTCTCCCAAAGCTGCTCGATGGCTGCCCAATTTCTTTATTTTAACCCTTGGTCAGACTTTTATCCAAGAATAAAGTAATTTTCACAGATTTATCCTCCGTGAAATTTTTTCCTTAAAGCTTACGTGGTAGTCTATGTTTTTGCGGACAACTTGCCGGACATCAATGAATCCTTTAAAATGTCATCAAAAATCCCAATGTCGATAGTAACAACAACTTGTTTTCATTCAAATTTGCCACAACCATCTGGAACATCCTCGAAAATCTTCTGAAACTGCAATCCTTCTCTTTAACGTCTTGATGTCTTTGCAGACATAGTATGTCCAGCCTTGAACATTGCATGCTTTTGTTTCAACAGAAAAGAAAACACGGGTTTCTTAAAATGATTTGATCCCGCCGCCTTCTTCTAGAAGCCAATCATTATCCGTGCAGTACTGCTAATTCTTCATGATTGAGACACTTGCCAAATTCAGATAAAATTTGAATCATTGCACCTTGGTATGGCCAACAAGTACATCCTCCCCTTCTAAAATTGAGCCTTCTATGAAGGCTTTGAAATTTGGTACCTTCTCAATAAGTTGAGGAATTGTTGGCACAGAATCCACATCCATGAAAAATGGGATGGAAGGAAAATTCTTTTTTTTCAATTGCATACTCCAATTCCCAAATAAGACATCAGTGTCATCATTGCGTGTGACTGACCAACATAAAATTGACATAAACCTCACAAAAGATCTACTTAATAACAAGAAGGGACTAGAATGCAAACACAAATCTATTCTTGTTGTCTCTCGTGGCGTTATCAATTTCAACATTTAGAACTAGGAGAAGGAAAGTCACAAGAATTACAACTTTAGAAGCTGGCCGAAGTGATGACTTGCACATATCAGCTCCTTTTAGTGCAAAATAGAAGAGCAGAGCCCGACCCAACAAACAATTCCCATAAGCAATAATTGGGGGGTAGTTTGAGGTCCCTCAATAGCTTTGCTAACAATCCCATCATGTAGTTTGAGTCGTAAAGAAAGATATCTATATTGTAATGTGCATAATGCACATCAACGTGTCTATGAGCAATCATACTAATCATTGAAACGAGCAGTTTCATGAGTCCATCAAGTTGCTTGCTCTTGTACAAGAAGACTGAAAAAACCGTTTTAGCGTGATTTATTTTGTCATGCATAATTGTCAAGCACTCATAAAGATATGCGCTTGACCTATAGTAATTAGCATAATATTAGTCTCAATGGGCTCAAGCTTTAGCCGAATGTTTTTCTAAGAGATTGGTCCATTTCCATTGTAAACTAGCAATGGAGGTCTTTTTCAGAGTGTACAACCTATCACATTTCAAGCAATGTGCAAAATTATCTCCGGGCTTTCTGGCACTATATTTGAAGAAGTTCAACTTTCTAATCTTGTTGATATTGAAGCAAAAACTCTTTTAACCCAAATACAGCATTTGCTGCATTGACCCTGGAAGTATTCTCCTTCTGTTTGAAGGTAGCCGACAAAACCATGGACACCACTTTCTCTCCAAAAAAAAAGGATTGTTCATGTGATGTGGCATATGGTCCACCAACTTCTCAAATATGCACTTCAATGTAGCCATGGCTCTTGGCGTATGCTTGGGAGGCTTCAATGTACCCAAATTCTTGTGTAGTTGAGCTTGTTCATCTTTGGCAGCATACCCTTGAAAACAATGGAAGGTAGATTTTGGGACACCCAAAATATGCCTCCATGCCACTAAACAAACATCAATCCCTTTGATAGTAACCACCTTCTTCCCATCAGAATTCCAATAAACCTGTCAATGTACATTCAATTTCATGTGATATTGGACTTTGAGTGTTGAACTCTGGTACATACATTTATGGAATGCCCATATCTTCTCCCTTAGAAATGGTTGAAGATAGTTGCTCAAGCAATAGATTTGGGTCAAAATGGAATTAATCATTGCTTGCATGAGCAATGTTTTGGCGTTCACTTAAGTTTGAACAGGAAGATTTCTCACAATTATACTTGCATATGGTCTTGTCCCTGAAAAAGATAACTACGTGAGGCTAGCTTGCCGACATTTGTATTCGTCACGAAGCTCATGATCACAAAGGCTTGCCCCGTTCAAGTACACCTATTTAGTTGGACATTCACGAAGAGAGTACCTCCAATCCTCTGGAACGTCTGCAACATGCAGGGACTTTGTAATTTGGACCGCAACTAGAGAATCCCCAAGAAGACCATTGCAACCTAGTATAATTTTGAGTTCACGTTGTGACAAATTCCCTCTATCACAAGAAGACTACCCACATTATACATGATAACAAGCTTTGTACTCCAGATATGCCGGGCAACACTTTTACAATCAAGAATGACAACAACCTCCTCAGAAATGTTTTGCACCTCCCCTTCATCCAAAGAGTCTTGCACTATCAACCCATCCAATTCCATGATGCCTGCAAAAGATCACACATTATTCAATGACAACCATGAAATCACAAAACAACACATTATGGCATTCAAATACAAATAGCTAGACATTGTTCGAATCAAATGGAGTTGAATAAATTGGCCACTGATGTCAATTCTCATGTACCATCTGCTTTTAAGACTTCTAAAGACCAATGTGCTTACTAAGTTGTTCTTTGTCAATTTCATCTCAAAGTATGAATGCATGGCCATATCAAATTACAGCCATCAAGTAAGGCTTACATACTCTGAACTCAACCTACAACATCATATTCTTTATTTTGGAAGATTAAGAACCTCCCAAAATAACAATGTCCTATTTTGTGCTTCAAAAATTGAACTCAAGTTGAAAGAAATCAAAGTTCAAGGGAACTAAATTCTTTAGTTTATACTTGCAATTTCCATTAAAATGAGAGTTTTAGGCAATTTGTGTGTCTCGGGCTAATTATTGATCAGAGTGACAATAGTCATTTCCATATAAATACGTTGTATGGTCCTCCTTGGATACCAAGTCATGAGCAAAACGGTTGGTTGTAATATACTATTTATCTCATCCCGGTGGTCCGAGTTCAATTCCCATTGAATTTGTATGAACGGCTATGAGATATACATGACTTGGTGCTGCTCAATGAACTTTGAAGGCAGAAAAGTTAAAACAGCCAATCCGCCGCCTATCCAAAATCGTGACAAGTGCATGACAAGTTGGCAAAATAAAAAGTGGTCTTAGCCACTACCAATTTTTTCAACTTGTATTGTATTTTTAAAAGACATAATTTAGTTACAGAATCTAATAGTGAAATGATGCCAATATACACAATAACAAATGTATCATTGAATCAAAAATTTATTAAATAATATAAAAAAGTGCACTTGCTAGGCAAATGACTACATCCAAAATATAAAAATACTCCCAAAGTAACTCTATAAAATCCAATCACCTTACTCCAATCCACACCATCTACTCTACAATATACGATATAAAATCATATAAACATGGCTATAGTTATACCAAAACATATGGACCATGGACACACTCCACTGTGTCTTTTTTAATTTTAGACCTCCATGTGGTGATGAAAGCATTTGTGTCCTCCCAAACAGGTTTTTGGGCCT
The DNA here is from genome assembly GCA_963969595.1 of Neckera pumila. Classification (NCBI taxonomy): domain Eukaryota; kingdom Viridiplantae; phylum Streptophyta; class Bryopsida; order Hypnales; family Neckeraceae; genus Neckera; species Neckera pumila. The sequence continues at coordinate 9,860,638 of OZ018418.1, forward strand.
TGTCCACTTTCCAACGCAATCCCTTAACAGAGTCCCAACCACTGTAAAATTCTTGAACATTTCTCTCTCGTGCCTTTGGCTTAAAGTATTGAATTAAGATACAGTTTGGATGCTCCGGGTCTGTGAAAGGAGCAGACAAAGCTCTCGCAATCCATACGTGTTTTGTATCGCCATCAGTAGGTCAAAGGGCAATGAAAAAATCTTTCTCAACATCACGACCCACTCAAAAAGATGGCAAGGGACAATCGCAACGTTGTCTCACAAAGACATCATCCTCAGCAAATTCCTCATGAATCTCACCATTGTCATCAAGTTTGTTCCACTCGATCGCTTCCACTCGGGTAGAGGCCAGAAGCCCTATTTTCGCACCTCAAATGGTTCAATAGGCTCCATCAAACATGCTTTTACCACCCGCCAATAGAACACCAAATGCTTGAAACATCTCATGTACTCTCCACTCCCATCTTCATTGCATAATGCCTCCCAATATTTGATGAACCCATAAATCCCCTTCGAAATGTCATCTATACCCCTCATTGGAAGGTAGGCAATAGGCACAAGCTCTCTATAAGGCCAAAGACTCCGCCTTCTAAGTCTTCTTGCCACAATTTGATCCCCCCTTCTTTTGGGAGCCAATCACTATCCGTGCAGTACCTCTTGTATTTCATGATCGGAATACCTGCCGAGTTCAAATAGAACTTGTACTATCGTGCCTTAGTGTGGCCAATGAGTGCTTCATCCCCTTCCAAAAGTGAGCCTTCTATAAAGGCTTTGAAATCTGATACCTCCTCAATCAAGTGAGGAATTGTAGGCACAGAAACCACATTCATGAGGGCTAGGATGGTGGAGAAGCTCATTCTTTTCAACGGCATGCTCCCTTTGCCAAACAAAGCATCAATGTTGTCGTGCTTATAACCGACCAACATGAAACTCCTATAAACTTCTTGGAATATCTTCTTTGCAACAAGGATAGACCAAAATGCAAACACATATCGGATTTTGTTGTCTCATGTGGCATTGTCCATTTGAACATTGAGACCGGAAGAAGGGGAGTCGTTGCAATTGGGACTTCTGGCGGTGGTCATATGATGACTTGCACATTTCAGCTTCTTTCAGCATTGCTTCAAATAGAAGAGCAGAGCTTGACCCAACAAACAACTCCGTGGAGGAGTACTTTGGGGGGAGATCAAGGTCTTGTAAGAGCTTAGCTAGTGAATCCACCGTGTAGTTGGAGTTGTGTAGAAAGATATCTAAACCATAATGAGCATAACGCATGTCGCCGTGTCCATGAGCAATCATTCTGGTGACTGAGACCGGCAACCTCGTGAGTCTGTCAAATTGCTTGTTCTTGTGCGAGAACACAAGAGACACCGTTTTGGCATGATCCATTTTGTCATGTATGATCGTCAAGCATTTGTGAGGGTATGCAGTTGACCTATACCGGTTTGCATAATAATTATCTTGATGAGCTCGAGTACATGTATTGTAATTCTCCAGTATACAATTCCACTTCCATCGCAATCTAATAGTGGCGGTCCTTTTCTGTGCATGAAATTTATCACAATCTGTGCAACAAGCAAAATTATCTTTGGACTTCTTCACAAAGTACTCAGGAAAATTTAATTTCTTAATTTTACTGATGCTTGAAGTGGAGACTTCTTTCAACCCAAATACAGCATTTGTTGCATTGACATCGGAGAGTACATTCTTCGATGTGAAGGTGGCTGGTGGAACCTTGGACACGACCTTCTCTCCAGAAGGAAGAGTATGCGTACAATGCGGCATATGGTCAGCTGACTTCTCAAGCAAGCACTTCAATGTTGCAGCGATTGTAAGCCCTTAAGTTAGCACTTGAGCCTTGAAATCTTCTTTTTTTCACTTTTTGCTCATATTTACGATTGATTATAGTTCAAATGACAGTATAAGTATATTCACATTGTGTTTGAAAGAAGTCCCTACAAATGCAGTGTGAATCAACTAAAAAATCCGGAAATGCTCAAAGTACTTCCATTTACTAGTAATTAGGTCTATTTAGGTGTTTGAGAGAACATTTAAAGGTCAAGATAGTATTGAGCCATGATGGCCAAATCGCAGAAACACCTAAACATAGACTTATGAAGTTAGGGTTTAACAAGCAAAAGTGCATGTGAAAGAATCATTGTGTAACAATGCAGGTAAACCTATGGACCACATTTACGGGGCAATCCACGAGTGAAGAAAGGTATTTTTAACCAACAAATATGCCATGAGCGTAATAATGAAGCTTGATTGTCAGATTTCCTAGACCAAGAATTATTCTCCCTGTAGGTGGGAATTAATCCTAGACCAAGAATGATTTCACCTCCCCGGATGAGAATTAAACCAAGAGGTATCGAATTAGACGCTCCTATAATCAGTGCAAAGTATGATGTGAGCTTGCACACGATATTTTAGAACTTCCTAGAGGTTGCCTTAAAAGTTCCGTAATTTTCTAAATTGCGAAAAATGACTCTATGTGAAGTCAATCGTGCTTTCACGCAATGAGAAATTTTGAGAAAATCCCAAAGTGACAGTTAAAATCTCCCACTAAAAAATAGGATAGAATGTTTAGTACTAATAAAGTGCCCAATCAAATTCCATTACATTCCGACTCCAACAAGTATCAAAATGGATTATTAACAAAATCAATAACATTTGACGAGTTGACATGCATGCCAAGAACTTACAATGTCCAGTTGAAGTCAATCTGGACTCTTTTTTTACTATCTTGAACCTTACCAACAACCCAAGCTAGTCAAAACCTTAAAGCATAATCATCCCCAACATTTAAGTTTTTATGCTAAACATTGGTTTTGACTTGTGAAATGGCCTGGAAACAGGGGGTAGGGGGGCTCCAATACCAATTTGGATCTTTTTGAAGACAATGGCGCAATTGGTTTAGTATTTAGAACATTGCTCAAATGTTAGAGCAGTCAGAAATCAGTTGGTTCTCACATATCACATACCAAAACTCACATACAAAGGAATGATGCTGATAGGCCCCTATTGTGATTTTTTCCCTTTAAATTGAACACTGATTTTGCTCAGATTTGGTAGTTGAGGTTCCAACATGGTTAAAACTGGATTTCTTATAAATAATAAGAAAGAAGTTTAGAGGTCTTGGTGTAGTTTCCAAAAATTAGAGAAAGGTCATGTTATCACTTTCCAAGATTGTGAAGGAAGCCGTGAGGTGTCAAAATTAGTCCCAAGCAAGCTTGAACCCAGATTTTCACCAAGTGAACTAGAGCATCAAAATCTAGCCCAAGCAAGCATCACCAAGTGAGCCAGAGCATCAAAAGTTCCGCCCAACAAGCATCACTAGGGAACCAGAGCATCAAAATTAGCTCAAGCAAGTTTGAGCTGCAGATCATCATTGAGTCAAGCTCAAGCATCCAAATCAAATTACAAGCAGGCTCTAGAGCAAAAGTCAACAGGCCTCCCTTTTGCATCTCAGCATCCCTCCTCTCCAACCAGCGCATGCTCTGAATCAAAAAACAGTAGCATATTGTTGGATCTCAATCTTAGTGAACTAAAAAATTGTTTTGCAAGCTCCCAACAAATTGTGAACAACAATACTAATCAAAGTTTGGAAGTTTTGTAGTCATAGAAGATAGAGGTTGGAGGACAAAAAGGTCAATTTGGATATTAACAAGTCATAGTTGATTTTCTTGTTTGCATTTGATTTGATAGGAAGAAGAGAACAAGTAGAAAAGCAAAATAAAGAATAGTTTGATTTTGGGAGAAGTTCTCAAATTAGTATTAGTAGGAAAAACTTGACAAGTTTATTTTTAAGTTTGTTTGACTTTTAAATCATTTATCAAAAGTCCTATTAGATTAGGTTTGAGAGGATTAGATTTGTTTTCAAAATATCCACAAAAGAAAAAAAATTATAAAGAAAAAGAATAGAAAAAAAAGATACAAATGAAATAGGTTTTTCATATTGAAGAAAGGGAAAAGATAACATGGACGCCAAGTTTGACTACAACAAAATCACAATGACTGTAAATAAGGATGGTATCATCAAGTCTACAATTTTTGAGGTAAGTTCTTAAAAACCTTTCTTTTATTGACTATTTCACGTACATTTTAGTGAATTAAATTAGGATTGCTAAGTAAGGTCAATGTTATAGGATTAGGAAGTTAGGAGTAAAACTTAAACTATAAAGAATAAAAAGAAACCAACATAGGAATTTACCATTGGATAGAGAATTTGAGTAGCTTTTTAGAAAATATTTACAATTAAAAATAGGATCAAAATTCCAAAAGTTACAAATCATTAAACACAACTAGATTTAAAAACTAAGTAACAATCTAGAAAGAACCATCCAAAAAGAATCCACCAAGGAATTTGGAATTAAGAGTAACACAAATATAGAAGTAGAAGTAATTTTTGAAATTCTAAAGTAAAAAGAAATTACAAAAGAATTTTGATGAAACGGAGAACAATCAAAATTCAACGGCAAAACAACTTTCACCGAGGAAGTCAAAAGTAATTTTATTTTACCTTCTAAGGTAGAAATAAAATCTTTAAAGTAAAATTATTTAATTCTAGAAGTAATTTTGAATTTATCTTCTGTTAGTAATAGTAAGAACTTATCAAAAAATTACCAAAGAAAGAAAAGGTAAAAGAAATAACAAGTTGAATCTTAAGAAGAATATTCTCAAGATTTTGACATTGTTTTACTTTAATAATTGAATTAAAAACAATTAGCTTAGACTAGAAAGAAGCTTTTGACAAAGTTTTAAGTAGGAGTGAATCAATGTTAACTAGAGTTGACCAAACAAGTCAAATTTATAACTAAAAAAGAAGATAAAGAGTAGACAGTAACATTAAATTTCGATCATTAGAACACTTGCAATTGTCGGATGAAGTTTTAAAAGGTTACTTGAGTCCTAAACTTCATCCAACATTATCTGCTAGGGAGTTAGGTCAATTTTAGGTTTTTTATCATTTTGGAAAGGGTAAAACAAGACATACACGCTATGCCATTTGACTTATTTTCTTACTTGCTAATACCGGACCATAGTTTGGATGTTAATTTGTTATAGTCAAAACCGGCCGGATGTTACTAACATTTTTTGGGATTTTCATAGCAAATATAAATGGATAAAGCTAAGAATAGGAACAACATCAAAGATCCATTGCTTGGAAGGTATAAGTGGATTATATATGTTACACACCCACTAGGATTTCATCTACAACAAATATTAGAGCCCGATTGTGTACAATTTACTCCAAGGAAATAAAACACCCACAGTGGCTTGCAACAAATGCTTCCGAGCCTTTTGCGTGCCCAAATTTCCATGAGATTGAGCTTGATCACCTCTAGCAGCATATCCTCAAATACGATGGAAGTCTGATTCCAAAATATGTCACCATGCCGCCATACCTACATTGATTCCTTCAAGAGTGACCACTCTCTTTCTTTGACTGTCACGGTTGATTTGCCAATGCACGTCCAACTTCATGTGGTAACGGAATTTGAAGGTTTTATTGTGGTACATATGTTCACAGAAGGCACGAATCTTCTCTCTTGGAAAAGGTTGGGCATAGTTGCTTGAACAATACATCTTGCTTGACACTAAATTGATAGATTCTTGAATGAATAGATTGTTGGCTTTCACACAAATTTGAGGAGGCAGAGCATTCCTAACGACGCTCATATACGGTCTTGCAGTTGACAAGGATGGCTACAATAGTCTTGTTTGTAGACGATTGTACTCGTCTTGATCCTCGTGATTGCTCAAACTTGCCCCATTTATAAAGACACAAGCAATGGGCTATGCACAAAATAACTACTTCCAGTCTTCAGGGACATCAATGAGTTCTAAGGATTAAGTGATCTAAATTGCAATGAGTGAATCTCCTAGAGGACCATTGCTACCAACAATGTGATTGGAATTCACGCTGAAATAGATTCCCTCAACCACAGGCTAATCATTGTCATTGTGTAGGACAACAATTTTAGTGCTCCAAAGTTGTTGTGGAATACCATTACAGTCAGGAATGTTGATGTCTTGTACCTACGTATTCTCCACCTCACCATCCTCTAAAGAATACTCCTGAATAGGATGCCAAAAGGCATCCATAATCCTTGCACACAAATGTGATGATGATTAAGAAAGTAATGACATTCACAACTCCTTTCCATACTCAACATACTCAACTCGAGGATATCAACATACTCAACTTGAAATAAACGGATGTCAAAAATTTAAGAATGTGATGATATAGAATCTTTCAATTCAAAGTACATTCACTCTTCCACCCGAACATCTTCAACCCGACACACTCAAAACCAAGATGGACACCTAGAAACAAATTTTCAACTCAAGGTGAGTTAAAATTACCTCAAGGCAACATTATGTATACACAAAATCCATACATTGTTGAATCAATACTTAATAAAGGCCATATTCATTAAATTGAGACAAAGTGTAGTTTCAATTTTATCTTTGACTCAAAGATAAATTGTTATAACTATTTAATTTTGAGACTATTTGGTAATTTGAGACTTTCATATGTTAATATATATAGAAACCTTTGATTGCCCAAAGGTTGCACTTGCAATTTATCTTGGACTCGAGGATAAAATCACTAAAATGGTTTTTTGGGTTGAAGTCTCAAAATGACCATTTTGTCTCATTTTAACAAATATGGCCATAATACAGATCCATATCAGAAAGTCCAACTCGAAACGATAACTTTAAATGTTGTATCCAAATAATTATAGTTTATTGATGTGGACAAATGAATTTAGACTATCCGACAACATTTAACTCATATCGAGTTGAAACTGTCTAAATATTGAATATCCAATATCAAATCTCCGACTGCAATTTAGCTCGAGTCGAGTTGAAACTAATGGTATAGTGTACATCCGTTAACTTGACTCGAGTTATTTGTCCATTCCGCATTTCATGGAGCGCCATTTTATATACTTGCTATGTTGTGATTCCGGGAACACTAACAACAATATCAAATTGTCTCCCTTGCACAAGATACCCAAAGCAACCCAATTTCTTGCAGATGTTGATGTAAGGTCAATCACAAATAACAAATGACAATACAAACCAAACTAAAATTTCATGAGCATCAAACACAATGGATACAAAATTTAAAAATTCTACATTCCAATGACAAGATTATTCAAAATGATTTGTGACACAAAATCTTGCAAATGCACAGTAGAAATTGGAAGAAAGGTCCATTACACCATGGGCACAAGAAATACACTGTGCAAAATTCAATGTGTAGCACAAAACAAGGACCCCTCCGGTTGAGAACACAAAAACTACTTGAAGGAACAGGTAATGTGCTTTAGAGATAACTACTGCATACCCAACATTTTGTAAACAGAAACGGCGACAAAGTAGACCCTGAATTTTTGAAGTGAAATTGCGGCAGCAACTTTTACAAAAACAGAATGCAGATGAGTTAAAGCTCGAGAGATTGAATGGAAAGAGCTTTGAAAGCATGCAAGTGAGACATATTGCGAGAAGAAAAGCAAGTTTCTGAATGTGGCCGGCAACAATGAGAAAGAGAAGACTTTGAAGCGGGAATGGAGAAGGAACACCGATGTTGGTAGAGAACCGGATTGATGGACAATTGCAGGAAGGTGGGAGTGGGAACAATATGCGGGAAGGTAAGCAAGGAAACGAACTCTGGTTTTTCAAACAGTCCTCTTGAAGACCGAATAAAAATAGGTAGGCACTTCTCACTGCCGCTGGCAGTTGTAAGCATTCAATGATGACAACCTCGAATCTTCCAATTTCAGGTATTGTTGAATAATTATGTCAATCTTTACAGCTTCTAAACTGCATTAAAAAGGTCCTATTTCCAAGAAACTATTGTTAGTTGAGTGAAATCCATCTGCAGCTCCAGAAAAAGTAACAGAATGAATCCGAGGGTCGTATGAGTATACATGGTTAGGTCAAGGTTTTCAGGTATAGCAAAAAGGTTTAGGTTCTAGTTAGGGTATAGGGTTTAGTATTAGGGCAGGATTTAGGGTTGGGATTTAGGATAAGGCATGAAAACTTTTAAAAAACAGATATTGCTGACCAATCTTTGAACCCCCTAAAGTTTGATGACTATGTTTTCATTGAAAATGCTGAAAACCTACCATTTTTAGTACAAGTACCCAATTCTTGAAAAAAAATCTTTTTTTGACACATATATCAGAAATCTTCTAATATAGTGACTTGAAAACATGTGGTAAAAATTTCAGAATTTTCCACCACGTGCATTGCAAGTTTCAACATTGAAATTCAATGAAAGCATTTTTTTGGCCTTGTAGTTGCACCTCACAAGCTCACTTTTGTTTAAAAAAATGTCCAAAATGATGGTGCTTCTTTGGATTCTTTTTCCTGAACAAGTTCACCACATGCTTAAAAAATTCCACTTCATTTGGAATTGTACAATGCATAGGAAAAAAGTAGCAACTAGATAATAGCAGAGAAATTGCTACCAATTCTTGCAAATAGATTCATGTAATTCAACAATTGTAAAGTATTGTCTACACAAGTTTAGGATGAGAATTTGCAAATAGGTTCATGTAATTGAACAAGTAGATTCTTGTCCTAAACATGTTTTGACTGAAACAAGCGTAGGTTGCCAATGACAAACGTGGAGAGTTTATCATGGCTTCAATATTAGCAAGCTTTTCAAAATCAGAGTTGTTTCAAATTAAGTACACAAATGTAACTATATAAATCAGCAATTTCACCATGCAGACGCATCAATGAGACACAAACTGAAGTTTTGACCTCAAGCGCAGGCATAGTAACAATAAAAGCAAGTACTAGGAGCTAGCAAACAAAGGCAATTGACTTTTTACAAACAAGTCCCAGGTCCTAACCTTCAACAGATAGGAAAGCAAATAAGTTTTGTTCTTTCATATAGTACAAAAAGCTAACAAAAATGTATGCTTATCTATCTTCAAAATAGCAAAGCAAAAAATACCTATAACTGATTGATTTTTGCAGCAACTTTAATTTTGTAGACCCATTTCTGGGCCCGTTTCTAAGATGGAAGGACTGAGGGATTATACTACATTTACGTTTAGTTTGTTCAAAAACTAGGTTAACTAATAGACCATATTTTGAAGTTTAGGGTGATGGTGTAAGACTGGACAAGGGCATTCAATGCAGACTGCTAAAGATTTGGAGATTGTACTACGTACATGTACAACTTTGAATGTTATGCAATTCGTAAAATCAGAGAATACTATCTTGGCTCATCTGAATATGTAACTGTTGAAAACATAGCTAATGGATACAATTGATAATTATTTTTCCATTTTTGCATTTGTGATCATAATCACTAATTACTACACAATTACATCAATGCATGGTGATGGTTGCATAGTATTACTACAAGTATCCCACGTCCCATATATGTCACCAGATTAGTGCTGCACCAAAATGAACCTATAGATGTAAATACTAGAGACATTGAAGGAGGCATTCACCTTCCAATTATGCTAAATTAGCAATGATCAAATTACTTTGTCACTTTTCTTAAAGGACAATTTGATACATAAATCTTTACTTGTCAAGTATAAAAATTCACCTGTTTAAAATGTTGACAAACATGTCATCATAAGGTCTGTATGCTGTTTTCACATTGCTTTTACTTATGAAATCCAAAAAAAGATTAAATTCATTGTAAATCATGAAAAGCAATGATATCATGAGAAATCATTGTAAGTCATCAAATGTCATTAGAAGTCATGACAAGTCTTGGAGTTTAAAAAAAATTGAGCCATATCAATACCTTTATAGAACTTGAATTCATATCAAAAGTCATGAAATTGGTACAATAAGATATTTGAAAAGAAATGTAGAAGTAAATACTTTAAATATTTAAGTTTTATAACAAATGAAAAATTTGATGCAATTTTTTAAGGATTCTCAAAGGGAAGAGAAAAAGTACTCTGGCGTCTGTTTTTTAAATAATCTTAAAGTTAGAAGTCATGACAGTGACATGAATTCAGTGTTACGTTTTCCAAAATCAAAGGTATTTCAAAATTAAATATACAAATGTAACTACATAAATCAGAAATTAAACCATGCAGGCACATTGATGAGTTGCAAACTTAAGGCTCGACTCAAGGGTAGGCATAGTAACAATAACAATGAAGAAACAAGTACAAGCTAGTAAGCACAGGTAGTTTAAACAAAGTCAGTGAACTAAGTCGTTTACCAATTGACACATCCCAAATCCTAACCTAAAACGCTAAGCAAAGCAAATAATTTCTTGTCCAAGCTTCCATATTGAACAAAAAGCTAACAAAAATTAACACGCATGTATCTTCAAAAAAGCAGAGCAAAATATATCTATAACTGATCAATTCCCGCAGCAATTCAAATTTCACTAATGCTCTTTCTGAGACGGAGGGATTGAGGGAATATACCACATTCACCAATTCAACATCAGCATGGTTGTGAGTATTGAATTTATTCTCATATTGTGATAATGAACTAGTCTTCACTATTTGCAGGATCTTTGAATGAATTCCCTAGATTGACATGGTGAGAGGTTATCTCCAATTTCTAGACTGTCATGCCTCATTGCAAGAAATTGTGCTAATGAAGAAAGAACAATCATCATCTATAACAAATGCAAAAAAGCCTTCTACGAGGTATGCATTGTGTTCAATTATAGCCGCAAGCGTGGCGTGGCTCCCATTCTTGGTAACATTAGCTGCAATTGTTTATATTGCAATACTCAGCTTCTTTGAATTCATGTCAACAAGGTCAAAGAGTTTCTAAACTCCTTGTGTTTGAAGAGGAATTTCTCTCCAAGATCACTTATTGAAAATATTGACAAAAATGTCATCATTAGGTGTGGTGACTTCAAATTGTTCCCACATGTCAAATCCACAAAGTAACAAAATTCACTTGAAGTCATGGAAAGTAATAATGTCATAAAAATTTTAGAGAAGTCATGAGAAGACTTTGAAAGTCATGAAAAGCCATGGGTGTTAAAATATAAAATGGGTATGTGATATTTTAGGAAGAAGAATATTCTACTTTGTATTCTTCATCAATGGGAGACTTTTCTCACACATTTGGAAACTATGGAGACCCTCAGGTTCCTCAAAATATATAGACTTAAAACTCTGATCTAGCATCCTCTTTGAGAAGAAAATCATAGAATCTCCCTCCTCCAAATGATTGCCAGCTACCAAAAAAAGCAAGATTAAGATTAAAGATTAAGATTAAGATTAATCAAATTTCATAGGAAAAGTGCAGTAGGTTAGTAGTTTATCAATTTAACATATTTTTTGCCGGTCTTTCCTATCTGTATTGCTGTCCTTGAGAGTGACTTCACAAAATAGATGCTTCTCAAAAGCCGCATTTGTGCCAGAGAATCATTCATGTTGGAGGCCTCTTGTTTCATGGAAGGCTTCAGAATTAGCTCCTCCCTGGTTATGCTAGGAGAAGCTTACATGCTGCCATCTAAAATTGACAATGCTCAGCATCTAGGAAGACAAGCCACAGAAATTGACATTTGAGCCTGCATACATAAGCAAAAATGAATTAGAAAGAGACAACATCACTTTACAAATGAAATTCCAAAAGTAAACCAAAATTATTGATTCATGCTTCAAACTCTAGAAGAAGTAACTAAGTGGCAATGAGCTCTCTCACAACTACCGAATTGCCTACAAAGGTCAACAAGGCACAATTTAAGGTTTCTGGCATTACTCTAGAGCTGGCACAATCAACAATCTAATAAAACTAATGAGATGAGCATGGCTCTCACTTTGAACCAAACATTTCACCTCTTCACCATCACGCAACTAATATCTTCACAATCATACATTAACATGGAAATTTACCCAAAAAATAGAAGTTACAAGTATAGAGAATAAAGAAAGTGTCATCACATTCTTAGAGCCTAGTCTGGTCCTCACCATAGCTGTAAGCATATAAACACTAGTAGCATTAAGATGCTTATTTTGTTTGAATGTATGCAACAAACATAAGTAAACAGATCAAAAGTAGCTACATAAAGAGGAAAGAAGAAGCTTTGTTCTATAATTCAAGAGCTTATAAGAAATGTTCCACTTTTCTGCTAAGACTATGGCACCTGAAACAAAGCCACCTAAACCTTTCTCACCACAAAGTATGATTCCCCAATAAATGAAAATGAAGCTTGTGCCCATTCTTGAAGCCATTCTCCTGTACAAATTTGCTCCATTTAGAAGGAGCAAAGCGTACCCTCAAACAATATTGCAAACTCCGACAATATGTTACCAAATAAGTTGAAGAATCTTCATGTATTCCTTGGAATTTGACAAAACCGTGGAGCTGATTGCATCATGGATCTTCACAAAGTTCCACGGAAAATCCTACTTGCACAAGGACAAGTGAGTATTAAAAAGAATTGGATGGGAAGTGGAAACCAATATTTTAGGCAAAATGCAAGGACAAACTTGAATGAGCAATGCATCACTACCTATCCACAATCTCATAAAAGGCCATTTGCATGATTGTTCTAATATTGGTAGAACTTGGGGTTCCTAATTAGAAAACTCACAAATTGTTTTGAATTACTGTCACCATCAGATTGTCTAATATTGGTAGTAGTGAATCATTTGCAGAAGCTAGGATATGTGCGGTGCTTTTCCAAGTGGTTGGTATTTACTTCATTAACCTCAACGTGATTGTGCCCAGGAGAAAGAGAGTAGGACAGTTTGGAGTTTAGGGTCAACTTGAGGTATTAGGAGCCAACTTGGACCGTAACCACTGCTTTGATTTTACCATTGTTGATTGTGTAGCTCAAATTTTTTAGATTTCTCTAAAATAAATATGCTGCAAGTTTTATAAATGTTATAGTGTCATGCTTCACTATTATGTAGTTTATGATGTCATCATTTCATCTTAATTAAGCACAAAAAACCTCATGTAACCATTGCTTTTTACTCCTTTGATGAATTTTTAATTAGATGATTTAGAAACTTTGTCATTGAAAGTGATGATCTTTTGAATAGAAGTGGTTATTATTGACAACTTTGAATAATTTTTACAACTAATTTTGATGAAATTGATATAGTTTTTGAGTAGAACATTTCAAAAGGAACTCCAAAAGGAACTCCAAAAGGACCCTCTTCCATGTTGTGAGTGGCTCCTAATACCTCATTTTGACCTTTCTCTTCTTTTGAGGTAGAAGAATATTCTACTTTGTCTTCTTCATCAATGGGAAAACTTTCTCCCTCGTTTGGAAAGTGTGGAGATCCTTGGAGTCTCCGAAACATACAGACTTCAAACTCTAATCAAGCATCCTCTTTGAGAAAAGAAATCAAAGAATCTACCTCCTTAAGATGTTGCCAACAAGAAAAGAATACTATCCAAGACCAATACAAACTATTGTTGTTTTGGAAGCTCTGAGTCTCAAAAGCCATGGCCTTGAGGGTCCAAATGAGGGAATAGGAGCCAACTTCGCCGTAACCACTGGTTCTGAAACTATTATTGATTGTGTAGCTCAATGTTTTTTAGATTTGCCAAAAAAAATATGCCTCATTAATCATAAATTATGTTATAGTGTCACATTTGAATCATGTATAGTCTATGATATCATTATTTCATCTAAATTAAGCACAAAACCCCTCCAAATTAAGCATATAATCAATGCTTAATGAAATACAAAAAGTTAAAAATCATACTCACTTGGATGTAAAATAGCCACTTTAATGATGTTCATGGACAATAAATAGATAAATAAAGCCATTTATGAATGTATAGGCATTCCAAGAGCTAAATAGACAAAAATAAAAATAAAAATTTCAACCAAAGTAGTCCAATAAGCACTAAAGGACATGGCGCAAGTGGCTCCTATTACTTCATTTAGACCCTTGAGGAATTTCCACTTGATGACTAAGCTCGAAGGATGACCCATTCTTCAATCTTTAGTTTCATTGCAGTAATAAAAGGAAGATTACAATCCACAATCAAATCCTTATTTTGAATGTTGTCTAAACAAAGTCAGTGTATAATGATACTGTATAATGTGCGCTTTGTCTACTTGTTTTTGTGGCTCTAATTTGAGCTTAGCTAATTCTACTTTGGCACATAAACACTATTATTAATAAAAAAATTTCATTTCTATTTGTGCAATCATCTGAACTTGTCATGGAGAAATGATTCAAAAAAGTTAGGGGAAACAACAATTGTTTTGTATATATGGCTCTTGGAATTCTTGACAAGGTTGAAGAATGGATCATTAAATGTCACAATGATACACTTGAAATCAAGCAACATACCTATTGACAACTACACTCACAAATAAGAAAGCCATAAGCTAAGCCTTACAATAAAGCTAACTTTTCTCTACAAAGCAGCGTGGTGCTACATAAGATTTTGCACATTCACAAGTGGAAGAATTTGGATGTCCACTGGTGGAATTGACGTCAAGCTTTAGAGCCAAAGCTTCTCTAAGATGCAAAATTGTGTAGTGCTCAATGTTGAAATCATTCATGGCTAGTACTGGAGAGATAGGATTGTAGAAGTTGATGAATTTACGTATGTTCCTAAAAATGGGCTCATTGAAAATCAATCAACGCGCATGCAACAGTGCCTACAAGTGGGGAGTTGTGAATCAAAGCTCCACTAAGTCAATCAACGTACATACTGACAAATCCACTAAATTGAAACAGGCATGAGAACTAACCTCAACGCTCCATTCATGTATTTAATTTAATTATGAAATCTACATTGAATAAATGTTCAGGGATCTAAAATCAAATGACACTATCATGGAAAGTAACAATGTCATAAATTTTTTGGAGAAGTCATGGAAAGTCTTCAAAAGTCATAAAAAGACATGGGTGTTAAAAACAAAATGATCCATGTCTACACCTTTAAAGGACCTAATTTAATAAAAAAAAACCTGGAGTTCAAATTAAAAAAATTAGTAATCTCACATATCAATAGTCGTTTTTTTATATTTTAATTTGTTTAAGAAGACAAAAGTAATTAAAATTATTCATATGTGATAAGTTTGTGAAGATGATTAGGCACCAAATAATCAACAAAATATTCATTTTCATGGATGGCAAAGACCTTTGACCATAGAAGTAACTGTAACACTATCCTAAGTAAAAAGAGAAATTCAATCACTTAATACTATGCATTCCTTAAATTTTGGAAGTAATAGAGAACAAAATGATCTCAAATAATTAAATGATATCTATTTGGTCTCAACCACACTTACTTGTACTAGATGTAAATGACTTCTAATTATTTCTAATTATACTGTATTTTAAAGGACCAAATTCATAAAATAACTTAAAATTGCACGTAAGTGTATAGTAAGAAACTTAGGGTCCAACAAGTTCTAAATGATTGAAACTTGTGAAATCTATAATAATAGAAAACTCATTCCATTCTCACAAGTTTTAACTTCAATTATGTACAAATTTCTTTTTCACCCTTCTCCTTTAAATTACTCTATGACTTCTATTATTTCAATTCAATTTTTTATTTTTACATCCATTTCAAAGGATATGTAGTTATTTAAAAAGGATATTTGCAAATGATTTTTTTTTAAGTATAGCATTTTGAATTATGTACTAAATAGGGCCTTTCATTACCTCCCATTGAACATTAATAAGTCCATGTCTTTTGAGTTAGTAATTTGATGACTGTTTAAAACTTCTATACATAATTTCATGATAATTACGTGAGTTCATGATATACATTATAGTCATTTGTGAGAGCTTGAACTTCTTATGAGAAACAGAGAGTGCTCTTCAATTGCCGTTTATAGTAAAAGTATTGATTTTTGGAAGACAAAAAAGTTGTAAACCCATGTAATCATAGGACCTTCTTGTACAGTATCCACTAGAAGAAAATTGTGTTAAATTCCCTGAAAATGTGTCATCTTGTTTTTGTTGAGTTTCCGTTTCAAAATGCAAGAAAAACGCAGTCAAAAAGCAAAAAACGTAGGAAAACGTAGAAAACTGCATTTTTTGGCTTTTCCACTTTGTTTTGAAACAGGAACTCAACGAAAACAAGGTGACATGTTTTCAAGGAATGTAATGCAATTTTCTTCTAGTGAGTGACTTGGAGAACATCATGTGGGAAAGATTTATGACATCACCACCGTGCAGATTGAAAGACATGAGTATATGAAATCATAATAATGTTTTCTGGATTGATTTTCACCTACATTAGTTGGCTACCTGCGTGAAAAATTTCACATCATTTACAATTAAGTAATAAATACATCAGATTGAAATAGTAAGTACACAGAAGTTGAGAATGATCAAAATTATAAATTCTTTAAAATTTTATTATGGAAAAAGGTTTGATATAGGTACCCTTTCCAACTCTCCATATTCTTGAAAAATATTTTGGAAATGTTTGGAAATGAAAAAAATATTGAAAAAGTCTTCAAATTATATGGTGTTATAAACTTTATGTTGGTATGCAATAATTATGTGTTATATGCCGTTGACTGAAAGCTGAACATTGGCTCCAACTTCTTGCCATACAACTAGTCTAGATAGCCAAAATTCTCGTCTAAAATTTCTTGCGCAAGCTAGGAAAAAAACTGCTATTGGAATAGAACTTTGTTTTGAAAAGTTTCAAATTAGAAACAAGTCTTGCTCCAATGCCAATTGGAAACTTGCTAAGAACAAGAATAGCAATATGAAGAATATCATGATAAAAAGGAGTCAACTCCATGGGATGAAAATGAAAACCTCATAGACGGATGTCGTCCATGTTTTCCATCCATATCGAAAGTTTTGGTCATCCGTTGCATAGTTAGCATTACAAATAGCTTTGCCTATCTTGTCCAGTGAAGGTGCTTGGACTTGACAAATACCAACTTAGGGTGATTATAGCATTTTCTTTTAATTGACCGGACACCTTTATGATTGGGCTTTGTAATTAATTCTTTGTTTTTTTCCTAATTTAATTTTTTTATTATCTTAAATCAAAGAAAACTTCATATTCACGAGTGCTACTTTAACATTTCCACATATAAAGGATCTTGTATAAATTAACATATTGGGTCAATTCCAAAAATTAAATTTTTTCTAATTTATCATATTCAATACTACATGGTCACCTTTAGAGTAATGAAAGTATTATGTATTTAAACAAATAGGTTCAACAAAAATGGTCATGTACCTTAATTAGTTCGTGTTTTTGTGTATACTTTTGGATGGAGTATTATAATCTTTATACTAATTTGTCATGAAATTCACATAAAGTGAGGAAATTTAATTTGTAGAATACATTAAATGAGTTTCAAAATGACAATGTTTAGTCAGTACCCATATAGAAACCCTAAGCCCTTACGGAATTGAAAAATGTCAATTACAATGGTTGTAATGTTAAAGTACAAGGTCCAATTTATTCCCATTTTTTTTAGTCAGGTCCAGATTCATCACAAATGCGCACGAATTAAATAATTTCATGGATTCTTAATCTTCATGGTATTATTTTACAACTTCTATACTTTTTTATTAAGCCTTTTACATATGAATTCCATGATTTTTGATATTAATGGTCATTAAAGTAAAGAATCCAAATTATTCCCATTTTTTCTATTCCCGTACGGGTTCATCACAAATGCACAAAAATTAAAAAAATTTCAAACATTCTTAATTTTCATGATATTCACAACTTCTACATTTTTTTGATTAGGCCTTTTACACATGAATTCCATGACTTTGATGTTGGTGCTCATTAAAATACAGGATCCAAATTATTCCTGTTTTTTCTATTCACATCCGGGTTCATCACAAATGCACACGAATTAAATATTTCCATAGATTTTTAATCTTCAAGATATTTAGAACTTCTTCATTTTCTTTATTCTTCCTTTTATGTATTAGATTTATGATTTTTGATATTGGTGGTCATCAAAGTACAGGGTTCAATTTATTTCCAAATTTTTTTATTTCCATACGGGTTCATTACAAATACACACAAATTAAAAAAATTTCATGGATTCTTAATATTCATGATAATTATTTACAACTTATACATTTTTTTGACTAAGCCTTTTATAAATGAATTCTATGGCTTTTGATATTGGTTGTCATTAAAGTACAGGGTCCAACTTTATACTATGATCCCTTTTATAATTGCTTGGGAGGTAAATAATTCCTTAAAGAATATCCCCTCATCACACGGAGGTACACAAATATACATAGAGTGATCGACCCCAGATTTTGGGCTCCATTTGCACGGTACTTGGCAAGCATTTATGTTGTGTTTTTAAGAAAAAAGCAAGAAATTGCCCATGCTCTTCAAAATTTAATGTGGTTGTGATTTTCATAAACATTTTCCATAGAATGACTTCTATACATGTGTTTTTTGGTCCGCCATTGTTTGTCAATACAATCAATGTCTTTAATGATGCCACCTTGGTAGCAAGTTAGTTTATCAATGCTTCCGTTTGAGCACTTAGAAAATAATTTTAGGAAACTCGAATTCTGTCCAAAAATTATAATGTGAAGTCCAATTTGCTAGAAGTTTCTGTCACTATTTTTTATAAATTATTGAAATACAAATTCATATATTATTGGAAGCACACGATAAATTTCTTCAATATAATACATAATATTTCTATTTGATTTTCTTTAAAAGAAAATTTACAAATTTTTTTTTTCATATGTTTAATTGTAGACATGTAGAAGGGTAAAATCACACTCAAATCTACCACAAAAGAGGTCAAACCCACTCAAATCTATAATGTAACTTCTTCTTAGCTATTGTTTTTTAATGCTAATCTATTAATTATAGGTATTATAGTCCTTTTTGACTAGTATTTCAAGTCATGTTGAGCCTAATACAACTTTATTTATCAAAAGATATAAAATTCTTTATTATAGTTCAAATTGAAGTTCAAATGTCAACATGTCAGATTTTTTAATTGTAGTAAAGGGTTCTAATTTGCTATTAATAATTATGTGATTGAATCCAAAAAAATTATGTATACATATAATCATATCATAGAATAAAAAAGGACTATTTTTCTACAATTTGAGTATTTTTGCATTTTCTATAATATTTAGAGGTAAAAACTTGTAAACGTCCTTTTCAATATAAAAAATAAATCAAAAAATGATTGTGTTAGAACAAAAATGTATACAATATTTACTTTGAGGTTACTATATAAGCTACTTTTGGAATTGAATGTCGAAATTTTGTTTTAGATGAAATTAATAATTTATCAATAATCATTTAATTAATTTAAAAATTATACTGTTTTTCATTCAAATTTTAATCACTAAAAGTTCTTTTAAATAGATGTATGTTTGAGAAGTAAAAAACATTTGAATGAAAATATCTTTCTAAAGTACTATATTATAAAAGACACTAAAGTTAGCCTTAAAACTGGTGATTTATGTCTTTCTAAGGATTTTTTCTATGAAATTTTGTCTCCAAACTTTTAAAGGGACACATTGCAATACTATTCATCTGTGATTTTTTCTTTAAAATGACAACATCAAAGGAATTTTTAGCTTTAAAAGTTCAAAAAAGGACTCAAGTCATGTCCTAGTAAAGTAATCCCAATGGTACTTTTGAGTGCGGTTTGACCCACAAGTATATTTCTCTTTGCTTTGTAGACCTGACCAATGGTTTTCATAATTGCTGAATCTTGAATTCAAACACTAACGAGGGCACAAAATTTCTATTCAACTTACTGTACAATTATTATAGTTGTCTCTTAGTTGTTAGAAAGAAAGTACAGCCTATAACCTTTTTTCCAGTTTCATTTTATACTTTCATTTTTGTAAATTGACTTTCAAATTCTAGAAACTGGTCTATATATTAAGTGTAAGAAAAGAAATTCTAATACTTCAAGGAAGGCAGAATTTTTATTTCAGCATATAATCAAATTACATGTTTCTTTGAAGGGAACTTGGCAAATCTTTTTTTTACGGTACATTAAAATTCCTATAAGAACTCTTGAGAATTGTTCCACAAAACAAGATGCTCCATATGGGCTTCCTATCACGTAAAACATTAAATGACTTAACCTTATAAGGACGGGCTAGTGTACATGAAAATCATCTTTTGTGTTATAGTATGCATGGACTACTTAATGATAACTAAAAGTATTTGTTTGAGGTCAAAGTACTGTTTAAGGTCAATTTTTTTTGCATGAAATTCCAAGGATGAACAATTGCACAAACTACTGTTTAAGGCCAGCTTTTTTTGCATGAAATTCTAAGGATGACTAATTGCACTTTTGTTCTATAGTCATGCAAATTTTTTTGACATCATAACACAATTATTTTGCGGCAACGTTTATAGAGTTAAAGACATAAATGTGTGAGTTGGATGACTTCCAACAATCCACAATTATAGAGCTTCATAATTAGGTACACAAAATATTGAAATTAGGTTGTCCCACACTAATTTATTGACACTCCACATTATAGAAAAAAAACACTGCTTCTGTACAACAATGCATTCAATTCAGAGCCATGTGTATAGCATAGATTTGTGCACCAGTTCAAGGCTTGGTTCAAAGAGTGGCATGCGCCTTTATGTGGAACAAGCATTTGATCCATGAGGTAATTTATCTCAAGTAAGGCAATCTAATTGACAAGGCAAACTAATTTCACTATTTTGTGTATTTCACGGTTAAAACATCATATTCATTAGTTTGGGAGTTTTCCAAGGAAACGGGAGTCTTGGGAACTATTCTAAAGCTTGAAATTCAAAGAATTCACAATTTATAGTTGCCTGAAAGCGTTGCAATCAGAAAGAAGCTATATATTTAAATGCAAAATAATCAATGCAATGACACACAAAGCACACAATTAATATCACAATTTTCCAACACCATGTAGTATTTACAAATGAATTTACAATTTATTGAAAAGAACTGAAGAATGTACATGCATTTCAAATATAATTGTACAATCACTATGAAATGTGACTTCCCACAAGTAAATGACTGAATAAGTTGTTCCAATTCTAATAGTAAAGTACATTGTCTTTGGAGTGAGAATGTGTTGGAGACATCACCACCATTACAAGCCCATTGCTAATGAAGAGTCAACTTCAATGTTTGAAGAATGAAGTAAATAGTAATCTTTCAGCGACAACTAATTCAACAGCAAATAGGGATCAAGAAACCGCAGCAAGAGAGAGACTTGTAGAAAACATGGTATTCCACTCTCCTTGAAAAGTACTCTTATATACCACAGTGTGTAAACTGTAGTCTATAAGGGTACTTGCCAAGGAATTTGGAGTACCTTGTTTCTACAAGTCTCTCTTGTTGCGATTTCTCGATCTCTATTCGTTGTGGAATTAGTTGTTGCTGAAAGATTACTATTTACTTCATTCTTCAACTACAAGCCATAAACTTTGTAATAGTGGTGATGTCTCAAACATAGTCTTTAAATCACTCATTAATATTTGAGTGACTAACCAAAATTTTATACCACTCTAATGAAGAGAATAAAATGTCCTCTATAGTCTTCATCTATGTACTACGAGGACGACCTACTCTTCAACAACTCCATTGCCTTCAATATCTCCGGCCCTTGACTATAACCACTACTACTACCAGACCTTATTTGTGCAATCTCTTGTCATTGGTTTCTTAAAGACCTCAAATCCCAAGTGACCCATGGACGTGGAAGCCAGAGTAATTGGAAAATGCAATGGACGCTTGGACTTTGGCCTAGACATAAACAAGGATACTACAAATAACACCATTCCTAAGAGAGCACAATAATACAGGCTCACTATATTTGTAGGGAAAGTCGTAATCTACACACTAGGAGTGCGACCTACTCTTCAACATCTCCATTGCCTTCATTATCTCTGGTCCTCGACTATATCCAGTACTACCACTGGACCTCTGGAGAGCATTTTCCCGTCGTTGTTTCTTCAAGGACCTCTCCTCCCAAGCGTCCCACGAACGACGACAACAACAAAGCGAAAGCAATCCATCATGTGTTTTGCATTGTCCTTTGGCAACGCCCAATGAAGACGGATGAGGTCTAGGAGGCAACATCCCATTAGATATGGTAGTCCGGTCTTCGTGGACTGCAGGCTCTACATCCTTAAAAGTATTGCCAAAGATGGCAAGAGACATAGGCACCATGTCCTCCACCTGCAAGTATAGAAATTTTAAAACAGATTCATAATCTACAACTTATGTCTGCAAAGCATTACTTAAAAACAAATATGTATGCAAAGACAAAAATTGTTGATAATGTACCTCCACAACAGCCACACCATCCACTTCATCATCGTAGAGCTTTTTTTGCGTTTCAAAATTCATTTGAGAGCGATCCCTTGGAGACTTCGATTGATGACGTGACTTGAGAAGAGATGGAGAGTGAACTAGTACAGGACGCATTCTTCTATTGGGAGGACTATAAACTACACCATCATCTACGTCCTTCATTGAAAAATCCATGGTTGACTGTGCAGTGGCCGCTGAATACGTGATATGACGAACCCCATATTGCAATATCCTCAACTCTCCACAGTCAGCAAGTGAAACAGTTAAGGCCAGGCACTTGTCTCCACAACCATTTTTGGGTGCCTCAGCCACATCCAAATCCTGAGCACAAAAGAGAGGTCTCCACTGTAATGAACTGCTATACTAGATTCATGTTGACACAAGATGCACTCGCATTGCAATAATACAGGGTCAAAATCTTATAGGGCCTACAAACTCCTCTTGCGGGGAAGAGCCCTACGATAGACCCAAATGTCCCGGATATTACGCTCCTTGCGCGGCAACGGATCGGACATGGCGCAAGGAGGCGGACAGAGATGGAAATAAACGTCTCGCAGCCTAAGTTCCTTGCCAGAAGGAGTGGACATTTCGGGAGAAACAAAAGGCCCACTGTTGCTCACACTCCACTCATCGTAAAGAAAGTTGGAGACCTCCAATGCCCTGGCAAAGTCATTGTACTTGACCATGTCGAGTTCATTCTTGAGGTGGACACCCCCAAGAGCATTGTCTCTATGAAAAGAATTCAACTCCCATGGCCTCTCTACGTGCAGATTCTTAATCCATGGGAGAAGCTCATTTATGAGGAATCCATTTGTTGCTCCCAAACCCTCAAACGATCACGGATCCAAGAGCACCACATTCATAGGGTTGTTCACAAAGTGCATCTCCTTGGTGAACATGGAATCAATCAAATTGTGCAGTTTCTCTAATGGCTTCACGTAGAGGACTTTGTTGGACCCCTTTATATTGTAGTCTTCTAGCCTTCCGTTCCTCCCTCTGCGCTTCAAAACGCTGCAGTGCTCTTGGCCAAGAACATAACACGGGGATTCTATGTCGTAAAATAGAAACTTGCAAACAAGTTCGGCATAGGATCTCTTCATGGAGCTCCAGATGTGGACATATGCAATGGAGGATAACTCTCGCAAGAAGCTCTTGACAAGGGGCTGACAAGTGACCCTTTTAAGTTCCAAGGTCTTGTGCTCTACATCAAGGAATACCTCACTGGGATAGCATAACCTCCCTTTCTTCAGGTGGTACCTCACAACGTTACACACGCATAGAAGTCCATTTAGATCTAGGATGACATTGAGCCATTTCTTTGTCAGCCTGGAAGTGAATGGAGGAAGATTGTGGCATTCCGCCTCATGGGATCACTCACTGCTACCCTGCTCATGACAAAAAAGAGAAAAAGTGCAAATTAAAAGGATGCACTTCCGACTACAAAATGGGTACTCCAACCGTGCTTTCAAGACAATGAACCACATCCACAAAGGGGAGAAAGCAAAAACAAGAGTGCCAGATAGAAGACCACAGCAAGGACACTCAAACATACACATCACTGTGTACATACCGCGTCCTGGACCATGGCAATTAGAAATGCTGTAGTCGTCTTGACCCGGATATGCAACGGAGGCATTTCCACCTGAAAAGGAGGATCGTCTGGAATGTCCTCCAATAACTCGACGTCTCCACCATCAAAAGCATCCTCCTCAACATTCTTTTCCTCAGAAAATAACGGAGGAATCTCCAGCACTGGATCACCACTAATAGCAACAGACACGTTGAGCACACATGCAAGGGGAATCTCCGGATCCACAACAGCATTTTGAGAATTGGACGCCATAGGGAGAGCAACATTTTCAGAAATCAAAGAGCCTGTGGCTGCAAAATATCAAGCACAGAAATGATGTGTGAGGAAAAATTATATATTATAATATCTTTCTGGGAGATGGAATAATACATTATACACAGCACACTAGGAAAGTTTAGCCTATCTGCCTACTCCTGCAATCTGAATGCCTACGAACGTGGAAAGGGAACTCAACTCAAATTGAGTTGAAGAGGAGGCTGAGAGAGTCACAGGGAAGAACCTGGAGGAATCTCAGTCACAGGCCCCTGTGACTGCTCGGCCTCTAATCCACGTTCGGCGACATCCAGCGGGACGGGGTTGGTGCTGGTGTCCGTGGCAACATCCTCCACATCCTCCTCATCCTGCACGGCCACATCTTCCACATTCTGCGCTGCAACATCCACCACTTCCTCCACACCTTGCGCGAGGACGACCTCAGGTAGCTGATCTCTGCCAATCTTTGGGGCAGCGCAATCTTACTTTTTGACCTGCAGAACTGGATCCTTGTCCTGTGATCCCTCGGTCGCAGCTCGTAGAGCATCTCTAGACGCCGGGGCAGCATCATCAACTGCTGCATCCTGCCGAGCTGTATCCACCTCCATATTGTCGGGACTCCGGTCGGATTTGACCTAGTTTGGATTAGAACTTGGGGACGTCTGGGTCAGCAAGTTCTGGGATGTCGACGGCATCCCAGTGAGGCTCTCCGACCCTGTGCGAGCTTGCTTGGCACTATCGACCAACCCCTGGGGATGATTGGCAATCGCTAGTTGAGGAGTTCCTACAGCCAGATCCAAGGACATCAACGATCTCGCATTGAACATTGTGTTCACGGCTGTCGCTGCCACCTTCAATACAATTTCAGGAATACTCTGCATGATCTCCTTGATCATGTTCTTGTTCTCCCGACGCGCTTGCTTGTTTTCCTTCCTTTGCGCCTCACGGTCCTCCTTACGAGCCCTACCTTCATTTTCATTGTTTTTCTGTATGAAGTCCATTACCCACTCCTGCAAAAATGGAGTAGCCGGTGCTGGTAAGTCGGGCTTCCTCTTTGGTGGCACACGCGGACACGATTCAGGAGTGATATTATGTCTAGCAGACGAGCTGGATGATCCCCCCATGTCACTACTCTCAGGTACATGCGTCGACCCGCCAACTGCTCCCGGTGTGAACTCCAACACATCATCAGTGGCCGCACCAATGTTCAGAGGAACAAAACTCTCAAACCCCCCAGGAATCTCGATGCAATTGTCATTGGCTAGTTCCTTCCCCCTCCCGGATACAGACGGCCCCTTAGCCTCTAAGGTGGACACATCTTTCCCTTTACTTCCGTCATCTTTGTGCTCTTCCACAAAGTACGCCGACTTAAGGAAATCATCCTTGTCCATACTCTCCGACTCCAAGCACAAGTTTAAGAAGTCTTCCTTCTTCTTGCTCTCGCCAACAAAGAAGTGGTCCAGCGACAGCATCTGCATGACAAGCCCAAAGAGCAATTAGGAAAGCATGATCAACTCGAACCGAGTTAAAGAAGAATACATGGCCGCTAGAGATCCAGAGGACGTGCGAATAGGGAATCAACTTGACCCAAGTTAAAGAAGAGTGATTCAGACTTCTAAACTATCAGCGTCCAAAACTGAAGTCAAACTCATCCACGCTGTAGATATCATCTTTCCTCTCGCAAAATAGGAGACCACTACGTCTCTCGGCGACACGAACAGTTGCAGGACGCTCAAATAGAACTCCATGCGGAGCTCCGTGTCATGTATCCAATATCCCACCTCCACATTCTGCCGCTTTGTATTGTAATGCGATTTTGGTGCCACAGCGAATGTTTTTGGAATCTGGTGAGTCTTTACGGCTGCCTTGTTTTTCACCAGAAACAACAGTTGGACCGGATCTTTCGCTTTGGAGCTCCTCTTGGGGACGTCCCCAATGCACTCGAATGCGGATGGCAGATAATCCGCGTAGCTGATTGAGTACGACTTGCTGAAATCAGATGTCCTGATGAAACTCCGCAGGTTGACTTCAACATCCTTCTCACCAGCAATCCAAAGCCAGACCTCCGGGTCCGTGAGCTCCACCTCAACATCCTTCTCACCAGCAATCCAAAGCCAGACCTCCGGGTCCGTGAGCTCCACCTCAACATCCTCCTTCAGGACACTCATAAAATTATCACAGTACGAAGCATTGGCGCCCTTGTTTATAACTCCCAAGATATTCTTGAAGTTGATGACCGCCAACTTTACCCTTGATTGTGCAAACTCATCCCATATAGCTACGTCCCACTCTTTGAGCTCGTCGTCGTCCATGTCATAGGGCCTGAAGAACGCCTTAGCTTCAAGCTTCACAAATTTGCCCTTGCTTGCCAAGAAGACCGTGAAGAACTCCTTGGCTGTAACTGACAATTCCTCCACTGTCTTCTTCTTATTCAAAGGCATCTTCACCTGCGAGAAGAAGTGTTCCCCTGGACCTATGAGCAACGTGTTCTTTGTGGCCTTATTCACACTGTAATCCCGCTTGAAGGCCTTCCATGCCTTCTTCCTCGGATTTCCCTCGTTGTTAAAGAGCTTCAGGTTCGGATCTAGGTAATGCAGCTGTATCTTTACAGCAGCCTTCCTCTTTACCTTCTCAAGTCAGTCTTTTGTGGAGTAGCAGTCAGGAAGGACAAACTTTGGTGCCCTCATGACAACTTTTGGGTGTTCTGCAGTCCGCTAAGGAGACTGGTGAAGGATATGCAAGGCGAGCCTCCTCAGATCATCTTTTGTGTAGTTCCCAATCCACTTGAAGAACTCACGAGTCATCACGCCATTCTTTGCCGAGTCCCAGCCTTTGCAATATCTGAACTTCATGAGCAAATCTAGATCGATAAGCTCTCCCTGAGCCTGGCTAGAGATGACCTCCGCCCATAGGTCGTAGACATCCTGCTGGGCTATAATTAGCTTGATTTCATTGTGGATGTCTAGCTCCCTCTGGTTCCTCTTGCTCAAATACCCCTAATTCTTTTTAATGTCAATTATGGCGAACCTCAGCTTGATTGCGTTCTTGAATTCCTGCACATCCAGATCCAGCATACACGTCCTGTCAGCGAGGGGTCTTAACTCAAGACAAGTTAAAGTATGGAAAGAACTGACCTTAATGGAATTATGAGTTAACTCAAGACGAGTTAAAGCTAGCGGACTTACTGCAAAGAGCCTCTGGTTGTTGCCGTTAGCCTTTGACTTCTTTGCCAGTGTTACGGCCTTCCCCAACACTATGGGCTCTCTTGGAGGCGGTGGAGATTCCATACTTGTCCAGACAAGCCTGGATGCCAGGATGTTCGTGGACCAGGTTGGCATGAAGTTGTCGAAATGGTTCACCCGATTGTAATAGGCCAACACTTTCCTGATTAGGCTATTGTCTTTGTGCCACACAACAAAGCACTCCCATTTCAGAAACTTAGCCTTCTTATTGTCGGGCACCTTATTCATTTTCTGCATTCTCTTCAACACCTTTATGCAGTGCTGACCATTTACCATCCAGAACTTCCCGGCCTCAACTTCCTCAAACTTTTCAGGCTTCGCCGTGACAAGCTGCGGATATGCACAGAGCGTCATCTTCTTGTCAGGGTCAGGCATGTTGATGAGGTAATTCAGTGTCTTCTGAACACCTTGTTCTTCCAAAACTCGGATGTTGAGTGTTTGTGGTGGCATCTCCAGTTGATCAATTGAAATCTCATACTTGTGCCCAATCTTAGGTATATACAGCTCTATGCATGCCGACCAGTACTCTGCAAAGTGTTTGCATGCTTCCTTGTAATTGATCTCCTTCACGATTCCGTCGAGGTCTTGCGGGATGTCTACAAGCTCTGAGGCCATGCTACTCTCGGGCACCAAGAGGTTCTTCGCAGTGGTCTTCTTTCCCTTCCCTTTCGATGCAGGTGGTGGGGTCTTTGATGGTTCCCCTCTGCCGAAGCGATCCGTCTGCTTCATGCAAGTGTGGCTCCTACCAGTCTTCGGGGTCACTACAACAAGGGATCCTTGGCTTCCTCCCTGACTGCTGTAATCTCTAGTCAAGGACATAGGTTACATCCTCTGGGACTTGTTCTTCAACTCCATCTTCATGTGGTCAAACCCCTTGATCAGGCCATTTATTCTTGAAGCTAGAGTAACAAATGTCAAAGGGCTCCCATCTTTTGCTTTCCACCTCTTCTCCTTCATATGCTGCTCAATCTCCTTCTGCAACCCCTGGTAGCTCGTCCCTTCCAGTGTCTTGTAGTAATTGACACATTGAATATGACCTGCCTGCTGTTTACCACGTCCGAGAAGATGTACTCCTCAGTCTGATTTGGATCCTACGTCCTGCAGTAGACAAATATTAACCCATTTGGCCCTGTGGTGACCTCTCTTACAACCTTCGTAAGTGTGATTGGCAGGTTGTCCTCGACCTTTTTGTACTTCGTCCTGAAGGACAGGTTCGAGTTCATTGGAACAAGAGCGAGTGTCTAGTGGTCGACTTCTTCAAGTTCCTTCCACTCCCAACATTCCCAAGCATGTTGGTCTCGCCGTACTTGTCTCTGTTATCCTCTGGAATCTCAAAGCGCTTCAGGTAAACCTCTAGTCCCTTGGTCTGCGCCTCCATTTTTGCAAGTCCAGGACAAGAGCACATGTTAACTCGAACCAAGTTAAAACCAAGAGATCACCGTTGACATCGCTTTATTGTCCGAATTATCGTTCTTGATGAATCCTGTTATACGGAGCGCTTATTTATGACGCCGTTCGTTATCCTAATGAAGACCGTTTATCCCAGATCATCGGGAGTTCTCTAACTTGGTGAACACGTCACGGTTTTGACGTCCTTTGTTCACTTTTCACGATTCAATCCTAAGGGCTGTTTAACTCGATGCGAGTTAAACCTTCTTAATCCATTGTGGATGTTCGTGTATTTGTATGCCTTTTGTGTTTTTGGTTAATATTAAGCATTCGTGTCACTTGTCGAATAAGCTTTACCTGCTATACCTTCTTGATTGTAGGGTCTGGGAAGTGTTTTTTAACTCGAGCCGAGTTAAAGCTGTTGGTTCTCTCCGCAACTTCGATGTGTTTTCTATGTTCGTAAGTCTTCGGTGTTGTTGTGTTGCTCCCGTGTGAGTTAAAACTTCTAGTATTTGAAGCTTCTTATCTTGTCTTGAGTTAAATTTCTGTGGATCGCTACCTTAATTATGTCATCTATCGAGTTAAACTTCCGTCAAGTTAAATACGTGTCGGCTGAACATACATTTTTTGGGTTTTTACAGATGTTCCTACATTTAACTCGACGGAAATTTAACTTGTACGTAGCAATGAACATAGAAAACTGCAAAAACTAAATACCAGGACTGGAAATCAATTCAACATATACCTAACGCAAGCAACAAATGCAAATCCTAGTGACAAGACTAATGCAGTCAACAAAAACTCATGAAACCAAAAACAAAATGCAAGAATTCAACTACAAAACCTGAACCAAAACCATAAGACTGTTGAATCCAATTGAGGCGCCCAGACCTCAAAAATCCAATTTTGAAAAAACCATTTCCACAACTAGGTCGCCCAGCTAAATCAGAATTCTAAGCTGCAACAGAAACCAGTGCACCACAATGCAAGTACATGGGAACCTTACGGAAGCAGCACGTCTACAAGCACAAGCACAAGCAATTACATTCAGTGCAGCACGTCCACAAGCACAAGCAATTACATTCAATGCAGCATGTCCACAAGCACAAGCAATTACATTCAGTGCACAAAGTCGCCTCTACGATTGCACATTGCACAAAATGAAAGCAATTAAGAAGTCGTCCAGCATGTACCATCCAAGCTCCACCGAGAAACCAAGTCCGTAAAGCTCCACCCAAACCCCCAGTTGCCTACACAATTACGCACGCCCAGGTCTCCCAGCAAGAGCTCCACGCCTCCACGAGGAGGCATTACAGATAGCACGTCCAAGTTGCCCAGCAAGAGCTCCATGCCTTGACAACACACCATGAAGCGCGCCCAAGTCACCCAGCAAGAGGTTGATAAAGACGCCGCACAACTCCGGAATCCCCAAAATTGAGGAAGCCCCCGAATCGAGTCCGCGCAGGTTGCAGCAAAAATGAAGGAACCTCTGACGCAAAAGCACAAAATCATGGAAGAAAATGAAGTCGCACAAGAGTTGCCAGAAATGGCGGATCAGGGCCAGGGTTTCCAGACAACACCTCCAAACCCTGCACCGCGCCGCCCATTGTGAACCCTAAACCGTGGCCCTTTGACCGTGGCCCTTTGACCGTGACCGTGACCGTGACCGTGGCCATGGCCCTTTGACCGTGGCCCATTCACCGTGGCCTTATGTCACTTTAACACCTAAAGTTCCATGACTATGTTTTCACCAAGAACGCTCAAAAAGTGTCATTTTTAGTACAAACACTGAATTTTTGAAAAAAAACTTACAATTACATGTGTCAGCAAAATTCACTAAGACCATGTTTTTGGCCCTGCAAACAAAAGGGCAGTAGCACTTCACAAACTCACTTATCGATGAAAAAATGTCCCAAATGATGGTGCTTGTTTGGATTTTTTTTCCTAGATAAGTTGGCTACATGCCCAAAAATTTTCACTTCATTTGGAATTGTACAATACATAGGAAAAAAATAGAAAGTACATAGCAGTAAATAAGGAATCAAAATACTAAATTGTCAAGAATTTAATTATGGCATTGAACAATTCTAATCCTACGGTTGCTATGGTGTAATAAATAATCTACATCCTTTGATTTTATTTTTTTCAACAAATATTGAAAAATGAATAAGATGAAAGACTTTAAAATTGAATTTAGAGTAGAGAATCTAGAACTGCCCACAAACTAAAAACCTTCATGTCTTTTGACTCATAGATCAAAATGGATGGATTCAAAGCTTTTTACGTACATATAACTCTAGAAAACCAATTTAAAATTTTTGTTTTCAAAAAAAGTGAATTCTTTTTATTTGCTCGGACTTCCTAGTTAGAAAAAATAGTAATATATTAGGCCATAACTTTTGACTCACATTTCCAAATGTCATGAAATGAGTGCATCTAAAATTACTCCTTGCGTGGACCTTCTATTAAAATTTTAGCCTATAATATGGAAATCTCTAGTCACACGTACGTGCCCAAAATTTCTATACAACTCCAAAACACATATTGACCCTCTAGGGGTTAAATGTATCCTTATGACCATGCCATTTTAACCCCAAAAGCACCGGAGCGGCATGCATTTTGTGGTTATATAGAAATTTTGGGAACATATACGTACATGTGACTATAGATCATTTACATTTTATGCTGAAATTTTAATAGAAGGTCCACGTAAGGAGTAATTTTAGATGCACTTATTTCATGACATTTGGAAATGTGAGTCAAAAGTTATGGCCTAATATGTGGGTTTTTTTGGTAACTAGGCAGATAGAGGAAATGAAAAAACATACCTTTTTTCAGAAATAAAACTTTGAAATTTGTTTTCCAGAGTTATATATATGTAAAAAACTTTGAACAATTCCATTCTGATCAATGCGTCAAAAGTTATGAAGGTTTAGGAATGGTTTTACCAAAGACGTTTGGAAATTGACGCTTAGAACTTGCCAATTTAGACAAATAATCTTCGCAACATTCTGGAACATTTGTGCAATTGCTCATTTTTGAAAAATATTGCACAAAATGTAGGTCTCGAACAAAAGTTTGACCTCAATCGAGTACTTTTAGTTATCTTTAAGTAGTGTATGCACACTGGATGATTTTCATGGAGAGTAGCCCATCCTTAATTATAAGCTTAAGTTATTCAATCTTTTATGTGAGAGAAGTCCAATAATTATAGAGCATCTCGTTTTGTGGAACAAATCTGAAGAGTTCATATAGGGATTTTTATGTACCGTTTAAAAAAGTTTTGCCAATTTTCCTTCAAGAAAACCTGTAATTTAATTATATGCTAAAATTAAAATTGTGCCATTCCTGAAGACAATATTACAATTTCTTTTCTTACACTTCATATATATACAAATTTCTAAAATTTGAAAGTCAATGTAAGGAAATGAAAGTATAAAATGAAACTGGAAAAAAGGTTTTAGGATTTAGGGTCTTTCTGACAACTAAAAGACAGCTGCAATAATTGTACGGTAAGTTGAATAGGAACTTTGTGCCATCTTTGAAGTGTTTGAGTTCTAGGTCAGCAATTATGAAGACTATTGACCACAACTATAAAGCAAAGAGAAATATAATTGTGCAAATCTACAATTAATCATATGGAAAGAAAAGCTATAAATTTATTTTTTGAATAATTAAATTGAAATACCATGTATCATATAATTGAAGAAACTTATTTTGTGCTTCCAACAATATATCAATTTGAGTTTCAATAATTTATTAAAAGCAGTGACCGAAACTTCTAGCAGGTTGGACTTCACTTTATAATTTGTAGACATAATTCGAATATGCTAAGAATGTTTCTTAGTACTAATAACGGTTGGATTAAAATTAGAATTTTTGGACAGAATTTGAATTTCCTAAAAAGGTTTAGATGTGCTAAATCGATAGCATTGTTAAACCAGCTTGCTACGAAGCTGGCATCATTAAAGACATTGATTGTAATGACAAACAATGGTAGACCAAGAAACACATGTAAAAAATTCATTCCATAGAAAATGTTCATGAAAATCACAACTGCATTTAATTTGGGGCACTTTCATTCCTTTTTTGAAATGCCAAGCATTGAAGAGCATAAACCATTTGGATTTTTTTTTTTAAACACAGTCTACACAAATGCTTATCAAGTACCATGTAAATGGACTCCAAAATCTGGAGTGGATCACTATATGTATTCTCTATACCCCTGTGTGATGAAGGGTATAGAATATACATACAGTGATCCACTAAAGATTCTTTAGAAGACTATTTACCGCTCTAGCAATTACAAAAGGGATCCTATTATAAAATTGGACCCTGTACTTTAATGACAACCAATATCAGAAGCCATAGAATTTGAATTTAAAGGGCTTAATGAAACAAAATCCTAAACCCTAAAACTTGTTTAAAGATTACAGTATTCAATTCCAAAATTATTATACACAGAAATACATATTGAATAAGGTACATGATTATTTTTATTGAATCTGTTTGCTTAATTAGATAATAATTTTTGTATTTTAAAGCAACCAGGTAGTATTCCATATGATAAACTACAAAAAATTTTAATTTTTAGAACATATCCAATATATTAATATATGCATGGTCCTTTATATGTGGAAATGTCAAAGTAACACTCATAATAATGAAGCTTTTTAAAATTTTTATTTCTGCTAGACTCTAAATTCAATTCTCTACTAAAAAGATTTTGAAGCTCGAAACTTTGTAGTGCAGAAATTTAAAGTTAAAAATTATCAAAGTCAAGAAATGTAGTCCCTGCAATGTGCTGGAAAACTTGTTTTATTCACTTTAAATGCAGATACCTTGCAATCTGTGCGGTCAAAAATTTTGAAAGTTTTTTAACACACTCTCATACTAGTTAGGTGTAACATTCTACGGCTACATGTGAAAATTTCAAATTTTTTCAAGTTTTTTCAAGTTTTTTTTCTTTTTCCTATAGAAATGGCAGTTTTGACAAAAAAAGGGCAGGCAGAAAAAGGACCTGGGTCCTTCAGGGGCTAAAATAGAAAGGTGAAAAATAAATTTGAACATAATTGAAGTCAAAACTTGTCAGAATGGAATGAGTTTCGCATTATGATCATAGATTTCAGAATTATCAATCATTTAGAACTTGTTGGACCGTAGTGTTCTTACTGTACACTTATGTGCATTTTTGAAATCATTCACATGTAGTATAAGTAAGTGTGCTTAACACAAAATAGATGGCAATCACTCCATCTGTCTCAAAATAAAATTGGTGTTTTGTTTGTATTTTACAAAGGAAACATTGGTTTTCTTTTTAAACAAAGGGAGCATTCAATTTTTTAAGATCATTTTGTTCTGTATTACTTTCAAAAGTTAAAGAATGCATAGTATCTGATGATTGAATTTTTCTTATTACATAGGATGTGTTACAGTTACTTCTACAGTCAGGGGTATTTGCTATGCAAAAAAAACAAAATTTTGTTGATTGTCTTGTTCCTCATCATCTTCACAAACTTATCACATACGAATAAATTTAATTACTTCTGTCTTCCGAACCCAATAAAAATAGGTAAGAAAGGACTATAGATATGTGAGATTTCTAATTTTTAAATTCAAATTTTAGGTTTTCTTTTATAAAATTAGGTCCTCTACAAGTTAAAATATAGAGCATTTTGTTTTTTAACACCCATGGCTTTTCATGATTTTTGAAGAGTCTTCATGACTTGTACATAAAATTTATGACATTGACTTCAAGTGTCATTTAAATTTAGATCGTGGGATATTCATTCACTGTAGATCGAATAATTATGTTAAATACATAATTGGAGTGTTGAGGATAATTCTCATGTCTGTCTGAATTCAGTGAATTTGTCAATAGGTTTAGGAATTGACTCAGCCGATCTTTGATTGAGAACTTCCCACTTGTAAGCACTGCTGCATGCGTATTAGGTGATTTCCAATGAGCCAATTTTTGGGAACATATGTAAATTTAGCAACTTATATGGCAGTACCTATGAATGATTTCAACCTTGGCACTGCACAATAATATTTTGCATTACAAAGAAGCTTTGGCTCTGAAGCTTGACATCAATTCCATCGTGGACATTCAAATTATTCTACTTGTGAATGTGCAAAATCTTATGTAGCACCACGCGCCTTTGTGGAGAAAAATTAGCTCTATTGCAAGGCTTAGCTTGTGGTTTTTTTATTTGTGAGTGTAGTTGTCCATACGTACGTTGATTGATTTCAGGTGTGACAATGCAACATTCAATGACCCATTCTTCACCCTAGTTCAAAATTCCAAGAGCCTTGTATAGAAAACAATTATTGTTTCTCATAAATCATTCAAGTGATTGCAAGCAAGGATTTTTAGCCAAGAATATGTACAATTGATACTTTTGTTCATCAGAACTAAGAATGAAATTGGTACCTTCC
Source organism: Neckera pumila (assembly GCA_963969595.1). NCBI lineage: Eukaryota > Viridiplantae > Streptophyta > Bryopsida > Hypnales > Neckeraceae > Neckera > Neckera pumila. The sequence goes on from OZ018418.1 coordinate 9,895,805, forward strand.
AAGGCGTGAAGTGCCTGGACGGTGACTAAAACTAAGAAGCTTGAACTATCAATCTTCCAAGGTGCAGCAACAGCAAGCTCATCAGTGGAGACGCAACGCAAACTCAGTTACGTGCGCCTAATTCAATTTTTGTTTTTATTTTTACGTAAGCCATTGTTCAGCACCCACCATCTTTGCAATGTCCGGTTAATTTCAACCTACACAACAATCCTTGAACATTCTTTACTTAGTTAAAAGATGGTTAATTTTGGGGAGTAACTGATTAAGCTTAATGTGGATTCATATGAATCACAAAGAGATTAATAGTGAGGACGGTAGAACAATCGAAGAACTAAGAATGTTTTGGGTGAGCTTTAGTTTCAAGAAATAGGGTTCCAAGCATTAACTTACACGACCCTTGAACCATGAGTATTGCATTTATGAACTATGATCAAATCCTTAATAGAATGTTGTTTGGACAAGTTCAATGCATATGTATTGTGCTGTTTTTTCCTACTTCTTTGTGCAGCTCTAACCTAGAGTGCTCCAAGATGCAAGCTTCAGTAGCTAACTGATCATTCTTGCTTTGGCACATAAATGTCAGTAAACATTTCTAAAAGTTGTTCAGTCCTACTTTGACATCCTAACTTGCAACAGAGAAAAGATTAATAAGAAAGGGGAAACAACGATTGTCTAGTATGGCTCTTGGGATTCTTGCAACATTAAAAATGGCTAAGTTGTGTCAGGCAAATATATCCTAGCTTGTAAGCTGCAATAAGTTTGGTGAATCACCTGTAGGCACAAGCATCTCCATCGTGAGGCAAAAAATGAAGCCAATTATCACTAGAAGAAACCTGTGTTTTTGGTCACGTTTTCAGAAAAACGCGTGACGTCAAGAAAAACATGAGATTGTCTTCTGCGACATCCAAAAGAATGTGTGCCGGGGACCATGATTGAGGTGATGTCGCGGAAAACAGGGCCACAAAATTCTGAAAACAAGTGAATGTCGCTAGAAACGTTACATGTCTTCCGCAACGTCCCAGACAACAGAACACGTTTTCTTCTGGACGTCACCAACAACACAATTCTTCCACGTCAGCAACTTCATTGAGGGCCACTGTGGGCAGTCCAAGATGAAAAAGAGGGGGCTGCCCAGAAGGAAACAAGTGAATGTTGCGCAGAACGCCACATGTCTTCCGGCACGTCGAAGACAACAGAAACAAAAAATTTCTTCACGTCACCGACAACACAAGTTTTCCACGTGAGCAGGGTCAATGCGGGCAGTCAAAGATGAAAAGGAAGGGGCTGCCCAGAATAGAACAAGTGAATGTTGCGCGCAGCGTCACATGTCTTCCACAACGTCCTAAACAACATAATAAATCATTTTTTTTCCAACGTCACCAACAACACCATTTTCCACGTCATCAGCATCGTTCTGGGCCACTGCGGGCAGTGACTTCATAGTAAAGGAGGGTGCCGCCCAGAAGGAAAAAGGGGCAAGTGCTTCCTTAAGGCTAAAAAAAATTGGGGTGAATGAGAATTCTGGCAGTCAAATTTCTAATTTGTTCTTGTGCTTTTTAAAATCCAAAAACAAATAGTCTATAATTGCAATAAAAATATTTTTATTATCGTAACGCTCAAGGAGGGATTGACACAATAATAAAATAGGACAAAGAAGAAATATAGACATCATAACATTTTGATCAAACTCGGCCCTTTTGTATTTCAGAACTTAGTCTTGGGGGTCCTAAAAATTACACCATTCACTTGGGAGTGTCTATTCATCTCCACTATTTCAAAAGATAGAAAAGGAGCGCTACGTTAGACCTTCTAAATAAAATTACTGGATTCCAAGGAGAACTAATTATGAAACATTGCAAGGCATTTTGGCACAATAATTTTAGTGAAAAAAGTTTGTGGGACACCACCAAGGGCCTTCTTTCATTGAAGTGGACCCTTCTTCTTTACAAATCATTTCTAAAAATATCCAAAATGAAACCGTTAATACGGGAGCGCCTATTGCCCACCATTTAAAAGAAAAAAACAGAGAGGGAACACTATCCTGGGCTTGCAGAATAAAATGATAAGATTTTAGACACACAAAAATTATAAAACAGTGGAAGGCATTCTACCACAACAACTTCATTCAAATTAGTTTGTGGATCACCACCTACTACTCTCTTATATGAAAGTGGGCCCTTCTTTTCTACTACCCATTTTTTTCCATGCATTAAATGAAAACATTCCAATGGGTGCGTTGGATGCCCACCATAATAAAAAAAAAAAAAGAAGGGTCAGGGGCCTATAAAGTCAAATGATTCCATTCCGTGCACAACAAATTAGGAAATACTGCAAGGCATTTTCCCATAACAATTTCATTGATAGTACTTGTTGGATCACATACCATTGAAGGTGGGTCCGCTTTTATCAAAGTGGGCCCTTCTTTTTTACTACCCATTTTTTTCCATGCATTAAATGAAAACATTCCAATGGGTGTGTTGGATGCCCACCATAATAAAAAAATTAAAAAAAGGATCAGGGACCTATAAAATCAAATGATTCCATTCCGTGCACAACAAATTAGGAAATACTGCAAGGCATTTTCCCATAACAATTTCATTGATAGTACTTGTTGGATCACGTACCATCAAAGGTGGGCCCGCTTTTATCAAAGTGGGCCCTTCTTTTTTACTACCCATTTTTTTTCATGCATTAAATGAAAACATTCCAATGGGTGCATTGGATGCCCACCATAATTAAAAAAAAAAAAAGTGTCCGGGGCCTACAAAGTCAAATGATTCCATTCCGTGCACAACAAATTAGGAAATACTGCAAGGCATTTTCCCATAACAATTTCATTGATAGTACTTGTTGGATCACGTACCATTGAAGGTGGGCCCGCTTTTATCAAAGTGGGCCCTTCTTTTTTACTACCCATTTTTTTTCATGCATTAAATGAAAACATTCCAATGGATGCGTTGGATGCCCACCATAATTAAAAAATTAAAGAAAGGGTCAGGGGCCTATAAAATCAAATGATTCCATTCCGTGCATAACAAATTAGGAAATACTGCAAGGCAATTTCCCATAACAATTTCATTGACAATACTTGTTGGATCACGTACCTTCGAAGGCCCTTTTTTCAAAAATGTCGATGGACCCTTCTTCTTGACAGTCCATTGTTCTGGCCTCCAAAATTAGACCATTCAAATTGGAGTGCCTACTGCCCAGCATTGTTTTAAATAAAAACAAAGAGAACATTAATGGAAGCCTCCCAAAAAAAAAAAAAAAAGATGCACAACAAATTTTAAAACTGAGGCAGGCATTTTGCCACAACAATTTCATTCTAATTAGTGTTTGGACCCCCACGTACGACCCACTCTCATGAAAGTAGGGTCTTTGCGTTAACAATGCTTTATTTTGGGTCCACAAAATTAGACAATTCCAATGCAAGCGCCTACTGCCCTCCATTCACACACAAAATATACAGGAACAATATATGAGGCCCAAAAAATTTGAGAATTTCATTCCATGCAAAACAAATTATGAAACAGTGCACGGCATTTCTACATAAAAGCTTCAGTAATTCAAAAAATAATTATAAAATATACAGGGTGCCTAGAACATCAAATGATTTCATTTTGTGCACAACAAAATAAGAAATAATGCAAGGCATATTGTTGTTGAAATAATTAATTTTAATTCGTTGGTCAGCCACCGTCAAGGGTCCTCTATTATAAAAATAGGCCCTTCTTTTAGGCAAATAAATTGTTTTATTTTTTGATTTTGACCACTCAAGTAGGAGTGACCACTGCCAGCTATAATCTTCTATAAAAAGGAAGGGAACAGTACCAGGGGTTTGTTGAATACAAGGAACCAGTTCATTCACGACAAATTCTTAAAGCATGCAAGGCATTTTTCCAAAAGTATTTCATTCAAAATAGTCTGTGGGCCACCGCCAGGGGCCTTTATTCTTTAAATTGGGCCTTTCTTCTTGACTATGCAATTTAGGGAAGCGCAATATAAGATCAGTCAAATAGTAGTGCCATTTATGCACCAATTTTCTTTAAAATAAGAAAGTGAATACTACAGGGGGGCTGACAAATAAAATGAAGGAATTTCATGCACAAGAAATGATGAAACACTGCATTGCATTTTGCAAAAACAATGTCATTCAAATTAATTTGTAGGCCACCTGGGAGGGGCCCTGTTTCTGAAAGTGGGCCCTTCTTCTTCACAATCGGATTAAACAAATCATTCCTTGACTTCCATGCAATAAAACTTTAAATTGGTGCGGGTTATATTATGTCCCAATGTTGTGTAGATGTTTACATCATCTTCTGGTCTGTTTCCTTGGACATTTGTGCTCTTCACATTACCAGATGGGGTTATCTTAGAAAACAACATTCACGTATAAGACGCTTGATGCATGCTGTACGCCTGTCAGTAACGACGTCATTGCAGATATCTTCAAATACATGTGCTGTGACTTCTACAATTGGTTTACTGAGACATGCAATCCAACGATGCTGACGTCAGTTTGAATACAACTGTCTATAAGCGTAGTCCCCGGTGTAAACGGCAAGGGCAGTCCCCCTATGTTCTTTGTACCTGTTGTTGCCTTGGAGCCTCTGCTGCTGGTCTAATGAGCATACCACCTTCTACTGACGCTTCTCTCGTTGGCTCTGACTCCAAAGCAATGGGTTGGAGCCCTGTGAAGTCCTCATCATTTCCCACTTGAATCATAGAAGGGATGGTCTCATTGTCTTCAAGTTGTCCACGTCTACCCCGCACATTTGTACGGCATATGACCTTCCAGCCTGCCTTCTGAGGATCATCCGAAAAAAACACCTGTTGAATGTGCATTGGAAATGCAAAAGAGTCCGCATGCACCTTGCCATCCATATGGTTGAAATTTGCAATTGTAAAGCCATAGCAATCTTGCTGGACATGAGGAAAGCGACCATCATTGCTCCCTCTAACCCAATCGCACACTAGCACGGTCGTGCAATGGTTGCAATAGTCGACCTCCAAGATTTCTTCTATATATCCCACATAGTCATGTGTTTGCTCTATGGGTTGCCCATTGCAAAGCCCCCATCGAAGCTGCCGAGTGAATGAGGCTACCACAGCAAAGTCGCGTGTGACAAGTCCACTTTCTGCACTACGAATGCGAAGATACATGCCAAAGGCATACATTTGACGATGGGATGTAGCAAATCGCTCCAAGGGTTGGCTGTACTGTACAACATCATCGTCCAAACTTTGGCCTGCAGCTTGTAGTGTCATCACCTGTGCACTGAACCACAAGGCGAAAGGCGGCAAATCATAGAGGTCTGTCGGATATTGCACAGGCATGTTTGGATGGCGTCGGCAAACACTTCGCCAAAATGCCTCTCTTTCCTTCCAACGTCTACAACGTGCTGTTGTATATTCCCTGCACATGATCCATGTTTGTACTATTAGAGTAGGCTTCACTTCATAATGTGAGTACATTGAAATGAACCGTTGTCAACATACTAACAGAGCTTGCCAGTGCAGTGACCTTTGTCCTCAATGACGCAATGCATGATGTCAAAGATGATGTTCTGTCCAATGTCCACTGTTACAGACATATATGAAAATGTACAAGGATGCAGCTGACCACTGGCCAGTCACCTACCACTTGCCCCTCATAGAATTAGGTTTGCAAGTTAGGAAAACTCTATCAAAGAATCTACAAAGTCAAGGACAAAGTTCACTTCAATATAGAAATGCACAGTTTGAAGAGGATACAGGAACTCACTTCCGCCAAGCGTCAAGGCACGCGGCATTGTCCAGTACAAAGGCGTGAAGAAGGTTCCTGAATTCATCCGACATCTTCCACTTTTGCTTGGAGTTTAATCGAAGAATCTCGTTTGTCATTGTAGCATCTTCATTCGGGTCCCATATTTGGTGCACTGTCCCGCTATACTGGCGCATGTACTCCGTACAAAATCCGAGTGCGTCATCCATTCGATAGCCCTCTGCAATGCTACCCTCTGGATGTGCATAAGTTCAAACATAATCCTTCAAAGTTTTCATGTAGCGCTCTATCGGATACATCCAACAACAATGCACTTGGCCACACACAAATAATTGTTGTACCAAGTGCACGAGAAGATGTGACATGATGTTCAAGAATGTTGGTGGAAATTCCTTCTCCAACACACAAGTGGCCATAATGACATCGTGCATCATCTCATTCTGGTCACTCTGCCGGACTTCTTTAGTACATATTCTCTGAAAAACTCTGCTCATTTTGATGATGGCTATGCGCACGTTCTCATCCAATAAGTTCCGTATGGCCACAGGTAGGATCTGCCAACAATATTCCAACACAAAGGTTCCATGAGGGAGACTGTTCACTATAAAGACGCGGGACCATGAAATTCCAATGACACATCCATTTCTTGTAGTGCTTCAAGTACTTTGAACATGACATAAAAGTAATTGACTAGCATGTCATAATCTCTGTCGCTAAAGACATTGACATGCTTCCGTATTGTTTTCAATGACATCCATTTTCACATCAATGGAAGCATGCCCTACCATCCCGTCACGCACAAAGGATCATGTCGACGTCATTTACAATGTCTGAAGCAATGATTCCCACGACATATAATGCATGGAAAAAGCAAGAATGTTACATACCTGCTGCATGAGGACATGGTAGTCGTGGGTTTTCATATACTGCAGCTTCCCATCTCCAAGGCGCTTGTGAATGCTTCCCACATAGTTTGTCGGGGTGCGAATATCGGAAATTATAGAAACAAACTCCTTTTGTTCATGGGGCTTGAACACATAAGGTGCCGAAGGCATGTAGTATTCATCTTGTCGCCGGCGTGGTTCTTGAAGCCATATTTCTTCACAAATGCCCAATTCTTGTACATCAATTCGACTTCCTCAACTGTCATTCATGCCCCACAAAGTCTTCACTATATTCTCGCACAAATTCTTCTCGCAATGCATTGGGTCCAAGATATGCCTTTCCAGCAAATGCTGCAGAACCAAGAATGCTAGAATATTAGGAATACTGTCATACAGGCCGCTATGACATTAGCACTATCCAACAATTCATTTCGGACAGTACTTTGTCCTTACTGGCCCATTTTACTTCAGTGAGACATGATGACAGTCAAAAACATAGTCATTGCCTTCAGTGTGACACATCCGACGACATACATGATAACATGAGGTCTGCTATCTGAGACATTCATTCAGTACAACAAGCGCGTTGGCTACAACGTCTTTGGTGACGTTGTTGTGCCATGGTACCTTATATTATTGAGGGTACTGTAATTCATACCTCCCAATACTCCAGTTCGAACAAAGCGCAAAGCCTTTTCACGCCCGTCACATGCACTGGATTGTCAGGTCCATTTTCCTTGCCACCAAGGTCTAAATATGATTGGCGCCAGGCCGCATAGCAGACTATATCTTATCCTGTTTGAAGTCGTGGCATGCCGCGTTGTTCAGCTTGTCCATTGAATCAAGTGTTTCTTTGATATGGGTGCTGTCGTGGCAAGTACTGGCGTATGCCACCATACACAATTTTGGACCCCCTTACTCGTCTGTTTGAAAGAACATCTCCAGTCTTGGCCATTCTTGCATCAGTGTCAGGCCCGTATGGCGGACATCCTTTGTACCCCTTGCAACATAGACTAGATATCATCCCGTATGCTGGAAAATCTGATATAGTCCACATCAATATAGCACGCAAGTGAAAAGACCGACTGTCCTCCGACTGCGAGAAGTCTAGGGCACAAACACCGTGCCACAATTCCTTCAACTCCTTCAGTAGCGGACGTATGAAGATGTCAAGTGCACTGGAACTCGGAGAGTGCTTGCCGGAGATGAGAATGCATAATGAAATGAAGAACTTCTTCGTGACGAACCACGGCTCGAAGTTGTATATCAAGATCAACACAGGCTATGTAGACCAATTTGTGTTATTCAACTTGAAGGGGTTCACACCGTCCAGTGCCAATGCAAGGCGCATGTTGCGGACTTCACCTCCAAAATTGTTGAATGAGACGTCATTGTCAACGTGTTTCCATGCTGGGCTGTCGACCACGGAGCGCATGATGCCGTCAGTGCTGACATGCTTCGTGTAACCGGTCAACATGCGTGCTATCTCCGGCAACCTCCACATGCGTTTCAATCGCGGAATGAGGGGAAAATGCCGGATGACCTTCCTTGGAATTTTATTTGTGCCATCCATCCATCGTGCTGTATTACACTTGGGGCAACGTTGCAATGATGCATGCTCCTCTCTGTAAAGAATGCAACCACATGGGCAAGCGTGGATATTGTTATAGGTCAACCCCAATTGCCTGATGGTCTTCCGTGCCTCATAATGGTTTGCTGGCAATTTGTTACCCTCCGGAAGTAAGTCCGAGGATAAAAAGCAGAAGAGCTCATTGCTGAATTTATTGCTCATGCGGAACACGGTGCACATGTTAAGGATGATGATTGTTGCCGACACAATGCTTGTTTTTGAACCACAGTATAGGGGTGTGGAGGCTTCCGTATACAAATTGTCCATGCCGTCCACAGAGTCATCTTCAACATCATCATTGTCACCTCCCCCTTTGCAGTCGTTTGCCTCTTCATGCAATGCATCCACTCTATCAAACGCCTCCATCACTTGTCACTGCACTTCATGGTACTCATCGAGAGGAGGCTGAGTTCCTTGAGTTGGGGCTTCCGCATTCGCTTCATCTCCGAACACATCAGCAATGTCAGCGTCAATGTCTAGGGGGACATTGGCAATGACTTCGTCATCATAAGCGACATCTTCAACCCAAATTCCTCCTGCTGGATATCCATCTAGTGGATCACCACCTAGTAAAGATTTATGAAAAAATGGATCCCTGCCCGCCTGAGAATGGTGCTGTCGTATCATGCGTATGGTTCTTCGATGTCCACCTTTGCAATTCCGACACGAACATCTATATGACCGCACATTCTTCTCAGTTGCCACTCAGAGCTCAGTGTGCAAAATTAAATCAGCCATCGGTACATGGCGTAGTGTGCGTCCATCCTCCGTGAAATGAATTGTGGTTCCACGTCCTGCAGATGAGGGATTCGTGCGCGTTGCCATGCTCACATCACGAAAGCATAAACGGAACTTTGAGGGAAGTCCACAACCCTGCACTTTGAATCCCGTCAATCTAAAACTTGTTAGAAGCCACGATGATTTTCTGTTAAGCAAGGCTAGACACAAAGTGAATGAGAATGTATAGGAATTGACCGTTATGGGGCACTGGCATCCCAATTCAACAATCCGTTAGCATTTTCCGGAGGCAATGTTATCACAGAAATTTGTGTCACCCTTCTGCTCTGCAAGGATACTACGTACTAGTCCAGTTCATGCGGATACATCAGTAGTGACGTCTTCGGAGATGTCATTGACGACAACCCCAAAGACGTAACTTCTGTCACTTACGACGTCAAACATAATGTCTTCAGGAACAGTGGTCTGTGATAATGTGCAATCAGTAATCGGAATAGCTTCCTAGACTCCGTGAAGAAGTAATCGCACCAAAAACCTCCCCGGAAGAACCCGGAACCTGATCTGCTGCTTCTGTGTTGCGGATGTTTGCTTAGCAATTTGGAGGGTATGACTGTGTTAGGAATTCATTTCAATATTACCGTATTGCCTATACGTGTGTGTAAACGTTAGCACTTATGTCTTCATGTTGTTCTCGACTTCAGAATCGGTGGGGAGCGAGTGCATTTCCAACTTCAGAATCGGAGCAGGGAGCAGGGGTTTGCCGCCGAAGCCGCGCACTGTCAAAGGCCCTGTCCACGGGTATAGGAGGGTAGGTGCCGCGGGTATAGGCCGCGCCTACCCCATCATGAATGACCAACCGCCGTTCTCCTTCTCCGGCACTGCATTTGTGGTCGCGTTTCTCTTTGTTTCTCCACGTCTCACCGTGTCGTCGATGTTACAAGCAATGAGGGAACCTTGCCTCACGGCATCTAAATTGCAGTCTGACTCTGGAACCTGTAATCGTGCCAATTTCAATTGTAGAAGTTGTCAATTCTATTGCTGTAGCCTCGTGGTAGTGTGCGCCTGACGAAGGCAATCGGTAGCCTTGAAATTTTGATCACCCACAAAGTTCTTTCATCGTCAATGTGTATTTCGCTCTGAATTTGGTACGAATTTCCAATTGCAAAGTTACATGGTAATTCCTGTAGGTGATCGGGGGGGGGGGGGGGGGAACGTGATGTGTGCAGGACGCTCAGTTCGTAGTTTAGTTTTGAGGTGCAGCAATGCCGAGATTGAACCTGTCGAAGAAGAGGTCATTCCCGGCACCCACGTCGGAGGATGATGCGGGACCAAGTCGGAGGATGCGCCTGGAAAGCGAGCACCGCTCCAAGGGAAGAGAAGACACAAGTTCAGGGAGGGTGGCTCAAAGAAGGGGGCCAACTGCAAAGAAGAAGACGGTAGTTGTGGAGGTGAGCGAGGATGGAGGAGACGAGGATCGGGAAGACCCTGCGGAAGACCCAGCGGAAGAAGAGGACGACAGCTGCGCCTTGAGGGAACATTCGTGGAGGTAAGTGTTCGACCCCTCTGTGTTTTCGGAAATTTTTGGCAGATCATGTGTTCCTCTGGTGTTGTCGATGATGTTCTAGAAAGCGTGTTACGTCCGACTTCACGTTGCAGACGACATCATGTGTAACGTGATCGAAGTGGGGCACGTTTGTGGGTGATGTGGATAGTGACGTCTTCACATCTTCTTTCATGTACTGACAAACATAGCCAGGTATAGATGTGCAGGTCTTAGGGTATTTTAGTGTTGGTCTGCTCGTGAGGGATCAGTTCTCGAGGTAAGTGTCTGACCCCTTTGTTTCTTCGCAATTCTTTTGCTGATTTTGTGTTCCTCCGGTGTTGCCAATGACGTTGTGGAAAGCGTGTTACATCCTATGGCATGTTCCAGGCGATATCATGTGTAACGTGACCAAAGACCTCTGTTGTGGCCGATGTAGATAGTGACGTCCTCACATCTTCTTTCATGTACTGACAAACATAGCTAGTTACAGATGTGCAGGTCTTAGGGTATTTTAGATTTGGTCTGCTTCTGAGGGAGTAGTCGTGTAGGTAAGTGTTTGACCCCTTTTTTTTCCCGCAATTTTTTTGCTAATCATATGTTCCTCTGGTATTGCCGATGATGTCCTTGAAAGTGTGTTACGTCTCGACGTCTCGTTCCAGGCGAAATCATGTAGAACATGATCGAACTCCTCTTTTGTGGCCGATGTCGACAATGACGTCTTCACCTCGTCTTTCATGTACTGATATGCATATCTAGCAGCAGATGTGCAGGTCTTAGGGTATTGTAGTTTTGATCTACGTCTGAGGTGGCACTCGTGTAGGTAAGTGTTTGACCCCTTTTTTTTTCGCAAATTTTTGGCTGATCATGTGTTCCTCTGGTGTTGCCGAGGACGTCCTTGAGCGTGATACATCCCAATGTCTTGTTCTAGGAGAGATGATGTGAAACCTCATCAAAGTCTTCTGTTGCGATTTAGGCTAGCTAGTGACGTCATCCAGTCTTCATTCATGTATTGACACAGCAACAAATGTGCAGGTCTTAGGGTATTTTAGCTTTGCTCTGGTCTTAGTGAAATAGATGTTTGTGTGAGCGGTCCTGTCCATACAATCTGTGGATTACAATACCCGTATCCAACAAGGAAGCTTCCAACGTGTGTCTTGTTTGGATCAGTGTCAAAGACAACGTCATTGTAAACGTATGACATGTTTGATTGGATGTCGAAGACGACGTTCTTCGGAGCCCCGCAGTGCACTGTTTATTGTGAACATTAACTTCTTGGAATGTCCTCTCTATTCGGAACTGAATGTGAGAGAGAGAGAATATTTGTTTTGCAAGTGCCCAGAACTTGAATGTAAAAGTTAACATGACGTGAACATGGACTTGACAATAAATGTAGCATTCTCTCAAAATTGAAGTGATTACTAACATTTGAGAAACGATTAATTGCAGTAGAGGGTATGAGACACACTCTACTGGGGAAGACTCAGGTGGTGACACGGATGCTGCTATTGAAGCGGTGCATACTGAGAGCAAGAAGCAAGGAAACACCGCCAACACTATGAAGAAACCCATCGAGCTAGATGCAAATGGGGAGCCGCATGGACTAATGCGGGATGTGTTGACAAAAGATGTGGTCAAGTATGCGAAGTCCCTAGACCCTACGAAGGGTTGGGAAGGACAGGACCAGCATATGAGGAAGGCCCTCTTCAAGAGATTGTATACAGGTTTTCCCTCCAAGCCTTTCATTCTCAATAGAATGTTCCATACTTGTTGCACACATGTTTTCTATTCATGGATGATGATGTTGCCTGGGACGCTTGTCTTGTTGTCGCGGACATCGTAGTGGATGTTGTATGTGACGTCAATCATGACATCAATGTAACGTAATAATGAGGAGGACATTGTTAAAGAGAAGCGAACGTTTGTTTTTCTCCCCTGATGTCTCTTCCTTTATAGTGAGTGTGCTATGTCTGTATCTGTCCTCTTCAAGGGAATGCAAACAATAGTCTTAAGGTGAATTCCATACCACAATGAGAGTTTAACACCATTTTGCAGATTGGAAGACTTGTGGCCACTCTACGTGCGTCAGTGAACGTTATTTGGGTCCCATCATTATAAAGTCATTCATCACACTGCGCCATAAGTTGTCAAAAATGATTGAGAATGACGAACCAAAGACGGCAAATTACAATGAAACATACTGGAAGGGGCTTAAAGCTTATCGGGCTACCGAAGAGGCAAAGGCAAAGTCAGCACACATGCGTGCAATCTCAAAGCGTAAAGGAACCAGATCAACGCAATTGAGGGCCGTAGAGAGGCAGGTGGTGTCCCGCTTGGTGAGTGCCCGAAAACCTCTCTGGCGATCCAGCCACTGCCTTCTGTTGCTTCCCCTGAATGTGTAATTCTGTTGTCCCATTATTTTCTAAGGTCATGGAAGACACCGTCTAAGACGTCTTGTGCTTCAGAGGACGTCGTCCAAGACATCACATGTGCTTTCTCATGTCTTTGATGACAGGTGTGCTGAACTCATATGTGCTCAAAGGCAGTTCGCTTCTTTCATCTTCTTCTTTCGTTGAATGTGCCCAAGCATGATGAATATGCTGTGGGCAATTTCTATGTACCTTTATAAAGGTTGTTGGTGGCATTCTTTTCTTGGTTGTATATTACTAACTTAAATGTGGTAATGTAGGCCATGTTGAAAGGTCGACCTCTGTTTGACCCGGAAATTGATGCAGAAGTGGCTGAGGAGCTGAAGAGAATTAGTGAGGAGAAGAAGAAAGGCCGTTCAAATTACGTTTTTGAGGTTGAAGACTTGCGTACACGCATGACGGAGGTCGAAATGTCCATAGGCCGCCTTGAATCCTCGCAGGCGGAAATTAAGGACATGCTGAAGGAGGCCCTTCATGGCAGAAAAGGTAATGGTCCTGAATCATTGCAGGATCGAATGGAGCCTTCTTCATCTGCTGAAGTTGTGGGACTAGGACCGCCAATGTCGGAAGGACCGCTAGCGGTGCTGACGTTGCAGAACGAATTCCCCATGGCAATGGTGACCGCATTCGCCCCTGCAGCTCACATTGCACCCTCGATCATAGGCAACGTCGCCACTGACGCAATCCCTGTAGAGGGAGACGTTGCAGGTGCAGCCGAAGAAACTATGGATATTGATCGTGCGGCAGACATCCACTCAGAAGGAGTGGTAGTAGAGGCCACGAAGTCTGCAGATGCTGTGCCCAGCGTCCAGAAAGAAGTCGAAGAAGAACAGGACGATGCATACAAATTGCCCGTTGTTAGTGCAATGTCGCCCACGATTGAAGGTGATGCCTCTGAAGGCCAGAACTCTAACCCCCAGCAGGTAATACATGTGTTGAAGTGTGGCCGTTCCTTTCATTGTATTTATCCACTCTTTCTAGAACCTGCAATTTCCATCGTGCTGACTCATTGTTGTCTAAGACATTGCTGAAGATGTCAGAAGACAACATCCATGTCATGCGTGATGTTGTTTCTCATATCACAGTTAACAAGCTCAGGAGCGTTCTGTGTCATGGAATCCGTGACAACATTGTTTTTGTTTTTGTTTTGCAGAAGGACGCTAAAGCACCTGTTGATTCTTCGAGCAGACCTTGTCGGGGGACGAAGACAACTTCCCCAAATACCGAGAAGGTGGTGAAGCCACCACCGAAGACAAACGTGACAAAAGCAGCAGCAAAGGCATCCAATGTTACAAAACCTATCCATGCTGCCTCTAAGGTGAGTGCCAATGTTTGTGACTCCATTGACTACTTAGCCATTCGTTGCTGCATGTGGTATTTGTGCAAGCGATTGGAAACAAAGACTTCTTGCCTTTATTGGGTGCATGAAACATGCCATTAATTAAATTTTTACTCATGCATTACACGGCGGTGGACTGATGCAGGCATCTAGTGGGAGGAGGTCACTAGCTCCAAAAAAGTGATTTCCTTCTGTATTGATGTTGCCTTCCATGTCTCTAATGACATCATGTTGTTGTGAGCGACAATCAGGAGAACAGACGTGTTTGTTGTGCTATTCATGCAAGCATGTTTGTATGTCATGCTTGAAAGTAAGGGACTGTGGCAAGGGCAGGAGTAAAATGGGGGGAGGCAGGGAGTCGTTACTATCTGATCTTCACCCACTACTTCCACAATGTCGACTTCGACAGCACTTGAGGCGAGTTTAAAAGGAAAGGCACTTGACGAACTTCGTGCTATTCTAGTGCACTTTATCTAAGGCATGCCTCTCTGTATTACCTCTTTTAGGACATATAACATGTATGTTTTTATATCAAGGTAGTTTCAATGAAAAATGTCTCCATTGAATTTCATGTTGGTACTGGTTAAGTCATTCTTGTGCACATTCATGTGGAATTTGCGTGTGTGTAATAGAACTGAATGTTCATACAAAGGCAAAAATTACATGTTTAACTCCTAACATAGAGTCAAACTGAGATGTATGTATTTGCATTTCTCTTGTTCTTACACAAATTGGTGAAACGTAAACACACTTCATGGATAGGTGAACGTATGACTTCTTTGCTGCCAGCACTACACTACATGCTTTGTACCCATGTCAGTCACGACACTGGCTCCAACATTATATTTCCTTCCACTCACTATCCTTCATGTCGGATCCAATGTCGTGGTCCACGTTCACGAACTCAACAAAACCAGGAGCTCCGCTCCAGAACATGTCATGTTTCATGTCGCTTTCAATGTCGTGGGCAACATTCATGGTTTCTGGAATATCGAAAGCTACGTTCAATAACATGTCACTGTGGATATCATCTAAAACGTAACAATGTCGTTCAATACACATAGCCTATCTTCATCGACCTTCTAGAAGCACTCCTGCATGACAACATGACGTTACTGATGATGTCGTCCAGAACATGTCGTTGTTGTTGACAACATCACTAAAAACATAATGTGTCATCTGAATTTTTCAAAACTTGACCCACGTGGCATCTGACGTGGACATGCCAAGTCAGATTTTTTCATCTGCCACATCAGAATTTTGAGGGGTCCACGTCACTGCCCTGGGCAGAAAGGGGTAGGCCCGAAAATTATCAAAAAGGGCAGAACCTGCCCAAAAAAAAGGTAAGTTGGCACCTTCGACCCCTCCACATGGCACTCTGACAACACTTTGGAGCCCTTGATTTCCAGTGACGTCACGCAAAATTTGTCATGTTTTCGGTGACATTCAAAAAAATTTTAGCATGTTTTCATGTCACCTGAAAAAATGGATTCTTGCCGACAGCACCAGTGACAGCCCAGGTGACGCATTCCATGTTTCTTTTGACGTCACCAAAATTACAGTTTACTTCTAGTGTATGTGGCCTTCCATGAAACAAGAGGTCACCAACATGAATGATGCTCTTGTACAAATTCAGCGTTCAGGAAGCATCTATTCTATGAAGTCATTCCTAAAGACGAGAAGACAGAAAGAAGAGACCAGCAAAGAATATGTTGAATTGGTACACTATTAACCTACTGCACTATTCCTATCAAATTTCATTAATGTTAATCTTGTTTCCTCATAACCTAATTAAGTGGTCTTATAAAGTACTTGCATGGGGCTCATTTTGTTTCCTACAGGCTTTGCCAGCACAATTTGTATTAGAAAATTGTGACAAGGTTGAAGAATGGGTCCTTCTTCGAAGTCAATCATCAAGTGGAAAATCCTGAAGGCCATGGCTTGTGAGACTTAGAGTTACCAAAACAACAATTTTTGAGTTTTTGACTACAAACCCCGAGCTCTAACTGGGACCCGCAAGATGAAAACGCAGAAGTTTTACCCCCCAAAAAATGCAGGAATTTTTTATTTTTCACATATTATTATTTTTTTTAATTTTGATTTCATATTTGCAATCAAAGGCCCCAAATTAGCTAGGGGAGGTTAACATCTAACCCTAGACACGGCTCAAAATAGGGGCAGGGTTGCTACTATATGAGCCTATGAATAGGAGCCTGTGAGCCTATGAGCTTGTGAGCGAGAACTTTTTGGATCAGAAAAATCTATGCAAAAACTGAAAGTTAATAAGAGAATGTGCGAAGAATCCTATGACCGTGGACATTGGGTGATCTTAGGTTCTATAATCGTGGATTTCATAAATAAGTGCGGTAGAGGAAGTTTAGGATCATTTGTGGACAGTGAGGGGTACTTTTATTTGGAAGAGTTATTTTGTGCATATAAGACAGATCTTCAGTGATTAATTATCAATAGAAGAGAATTTTGAGTGGCTACCTTTCGGCTTATTTATTTAGTTATTCTTTCTCAGAACATTGCATGTGTGACAAGACACCCTAATTCTTGAGTGGAATGGTCCCTTAAATTTTATTTTATTTATTAATATGAATACTTTCCATTTACTAGAAGGACAATTGTGACCTCATGCCATTCCATTTTTTGGAACACTACTCAATTATGACTACAACAGTGCAGAGGAGACTCCTATTTTTTCCCTTCCATTTTTTGACACTACAAAGAATTAATTGATGGAAGGAGATTTTATTTCATTCCATGTCCATTCCAATTTCATTATGATTTCTACTACTCACTAGTTTGCAAAGGATAAATTTGTTAACCTCATCTTCTCCAATTTTGAGTGCTACAAACTATCTACCGATAGAGTATTTAAAAATTCCCCACGTTTGTCCAGTAGACACAGTTTACCTCTGGTGGCATTTTATTTCATAACATTTCTTTAATGTGAGGTTAATATAAAACAAGAAGCACATTGCACCCAATTTTAGCCATAAAACACACAAATCAAATCAACATAAAAGTAATACACATAGTTCAGCTCATAAAATACGTCAATCTTGTGAGCCTAAGTCGCGGTGGACTCGGTAATCGAAACCTCATTGGAAGATAACTCCGGAGTCTCTTCACCCTCAGAAACTGAAACATCTAAGAAATGAACAACATTTGAAGCATATTTGGGTTTACAAGGTTTAGGGTCTCTACAACCATATCGTTCATACTGTGATGCCATCTTCTTAGCATACACCGGAAGATCGTAAGACTTCTACAAGCTCAAGATCAATCTTCATATCTTCTTCAGCCGGTGAGTGCTTGTCACTGCTTTGGTCCTTCAAAAACCACAAATCCAAGGGTTAGATCCTTCAAATTCATTATATGCAGCGTATATTAGAAAGCAAGAAAAATATGTCATTGGAAAATGAAATTTACTTACTAGTTCTAACATTGCGTGTGAACACCATGGATTCCACGTGCATGGTATCGAGACCAAGAGCGGCAACAGCTTCTACCGGAGCTTCTATTGGTCCTTCCCCTGGAGTTGCTATCTTCATTGGTTCAAGAACCATCTTGAAGGTATGAGGTCCTTTTCCAAGGCCACAATATGCCGGGATGTGCCACAACATGTATTAATTGAAGCACCTACAAAACAAACATGTGGAGATTAGACTTTCAGTACATCTACAAACAAGTACACATTTCACTTTAAGATTTCTTATGAAAGTGGAAACAAAGCTGTAGCTGCGGTGCAGTCAAGAACTACATCTTCCTTGTTGGTGCAACCTTCAATGAAGAGCTAAAGGAATGTTGCATCCTTCTCTCGCGGCCCGCACCACGGCCATTTGGATTCCGGCTCTATTATCATTGTCTCCTCGGTGATGTAATTGATGACCATGTCCCTCCTCTGCAGGTTCCACTTTGCTTTTGTCATGGCTGCAGTCTGCTTGAATTTGAAAAACAACATCCCTAAATCACCCAGATCCTTTACAAACAGGGTGATTCCAAACTTGACTATCTGCAAAAATGAAAAAAAAATGGTAAATACACAAAGGAATGCTGCCCAGGCAATTCACATTCACATTGAAAATGTAATAAGAAACATACCGTTTCGCCAGGTTTCATTCCCGACGCCAAGTCCAATTGGTTGAATGCCAACCACTCTTTCTTCATTTTCAACTTCTTGAAAACCCTCTGCAAACCCGGCAAACATACTCCGTGACTGAACACTGTAGGAGTGAAACACCAAAAAGCAGCCGTTGTCCTGTAAGTAGTTCTTGGCAAATTGGAATGCATTTTGCATTCCCTCAAAGTTTGGATCTGAGTTCCACGACGGAACGTGCTTCTCGGAGATGAATGGAACGGGCAGGTTCTCCGGGCAATCAATGATAATTAGATCCACCAGAGGATCTTGGGTTACCTTGCAATCCAATGAGCGAGGCCTTCCCTGATTTATCTGCAATGAAAAAATTGTTCACGTTGTTAGACAGTATGACCATGAAACACCAACTCATTGAATAACACATTAAAGCTGTAAAGTGAACTAGAAGGTCTAGTATGTACCCTTGAAATGAAGTCCATGACTTCAATATAACAATTTGGTGGTGAATTTGCCAACTCCTCCATGATATCGACAATGGAGACGTTCAAGATGAGCTCCTCTGTTTTGACGTCGCCATTGTCAAGTATCACAACCTGCGTGCCTTGCGTCACCATATCCTCCGTCCACTCTGCAAGAACAGCCTTCCTCTTCAATCCGCTTTGACTTCCCTCGACCAACTGCGAGCTCTGGTCGACCGCGGATGACATTGGAATGACTGTGTCACCATCATCTTTCTTCTTCCCCTTCACCTTGGCTTTCTCCTCCTTCTCCTTCTGCTTCTCCTTCTCCTTCTTTTCTAACTTGGCCGCGCGCTCTGCCTCTTTCTTCTCTTTGTTCTCCAAAGCAATTTGGAGACGTGCCGCTTTCTTCTTGTCAGCATGGTCCCTCTTTGTGATTGCCTTCTTCCTCTGATCCTCAGTGAGTTCTACATGTGGGAGTACAAAATGTCAAACTCCGGAATTCCAGATTAGTTTAGGAGTAGATTAGTGAGGTTTTTTGAAATTTTCAAATACTGAAGTAGTAACCCGGAACAGTTAGCCAAATCAAGAAATTGGGAAAATTTTGGCCTAGCAAAAATTGTAAAATGGGCAAGGAACGGATCGTAACGAGATCCGTAATCCGGAAGGTAATCTAGATTTTGGAAACCTACGACCTAGGTTCCGGCCTAGGAACTAGGATTCCATTTACAAAAGGCGGCACATTTATGGGCCGTCCCAACGGGTGTCGGTTGCTGGCCGGCTACTTAAGTTCATTCTTCTCCATTTCTTCTCCCTCTTTCTTCCGCTCGAGCAGGCGTGTGTTCTTGCAGGTTTGGAGCACGCGTTAGTTGAGTGAAAGAATGGTGAGTTAGGATTGGATAGGGAGAGAAGGAGTGGAGGGTGCCGATTGCACTGGATTATTAGGATTCTGTCGGTGTTGATGGAAGAACCTTGGAGACCGACAGTTACGTCCAAGTTACTCAATCTGATTGTACCTGCGGATCCAAAGGCGCGGATGCTTTTGGAGGGCAATCTGGATAGCATGGGATGCACGGGGCTGCTGCGCAAGCCGTGGAATCTGAAGGACGAGGCGATGATCCACGAAGTCGTGACTGGGGCTCCGAATCAGTTTTAGTTGACGGAACGAGGGAAGTCGATAAAGTGGACCGAGGCGATGTGGACGGAAGCCTACTCATTCCGGAAGGCGGGTTCCGGTTATGCCTCGAGGACTGACGATTACGTTTAAAGGAAATTTTGTAATCCACCCAATTCGAAGGAAGGTTTTGCAATCCATGATTGCATTGACCTGAGGCAGAGGCAGGTGCTAGAGTTCCTGGTTCCGATCCTGTATGCGGAGAAGCCGACCTGGCTCACCAGCATGTTGGGCAACACGATTTTTGGAGCGATGGAGGACCGACCAGTGCACTAGGGAAGGATAATTTGGTCCTTGGTGCTCAAACTGGCGGCGGGTGTGCAGAAGGCCAAGACCAGCTCGATCAGCACCTACCTCTTCCACCTTTACTACCACAACGGGATTGTGAGCGAGCAGGAAATCAAGGACTACAAGGTCACTGAGGAGATGCTAAAGTACGGCCTGCCTCCGAATCCGAAGAAGCAAGCCAAGGAAGCAGTTCCAGAAGTGACGCCGCCAAGGACAAAGAGGCTGGAAAGTTTGCGACGGAAGTCGATCGACCCAAATTCAAGAGGGAAGCAGCAAGTTCCGGAAATGGAAGAACCGGGCCGGACCTTTGCAGAGCTAGGAGGGAATGAGTTGTTTGATTCCAGAGTAGAGTGGTTCTAGGAGGCCCGGTAACGGTACGAGGACTTTATTGACTTCGTATGCTTGATATTGGACAAATTGAAGGTGGAGCCACAAGAGATTATTGGCGAGATTAGAAAGCGTTCGGATCCGACCCTGCTCAGTAGGAAGGATGAGCAGATCCGAAAACTGGAGGAGGAGAAGATCCAACTCAAGATCAATTTGGGTGTTGCGGAGGAGGCCTTGAAGTTTGCATCCAAGAGGGAGTCAAATGCGATGAATGTAGTGAGGGCACTGACGGAGTTGGTGGGACAACCCGCAGATCAAATCACACACGCTCGGCTCTTCAATGATAAATTAGTTTAGGAGGGCATAGTGACCAAAAGCATGATCCTCAAGATCCTGGTGGATTATGAGATCAAGATGGAGAACGTGTTGGCAGAGATGAGGAAGCTGTTGGGGTCTCTCGATCCGGCAGCCATGGACTTCACCCAATTCCCGAAAATTCCGAGTGCGCAGTTGTGGAGGACTCCGGCCAAACCGAGCCCCACCGGAAAGACTCTCATATCAGAGCAAGGTCTTCAAGCCTTGCTGAAGGACGTTATGACTCAAGTTGCAAGTCAGGCGAGGCCGTTACGAAGATGGGAAAGGTTAACGGCGGAGGTTGCCAAGAAGGGTCTGGATGCTCCGGTTGTTCGGGATGCTCCGGTGCAGACGGTCCTTATGACGTTACCCCCGCGCACAACAAGGGCACCAAAGGGGACTGTAGGACCCAAAGTCATGGTTCCTCCAGTTCGGACGGATTTGACGGACCGGATGTTTGTGATAGAGAATCCGGCTAGGACTCATTCAGAAGATTTCCCCCATATGGAGGAAGCATCCAAAGAAGAGGAGGAAGGCAATGAAGAGGATCCGGTTGGAGCTTCATTGAGGCAACCCATTGAGATGGAGTCGGATAGGGAGTTCGTCCTATCCTATGAAGAGGAGACTGAAGACATGGCAACTCCGTTGATCCGACGCGCAATCCAGACCCGGGCAAGTGTTCGGAACACCCCCACAAAGACGACAGGAGCGACACAAGGTGACAACAGTACCAAGAAGCCGCGGAAGAATTAGTTGGTTAGGATGTTTTGATTTTTGATTAGGTTTTGAACTCCAGTTCCAAAACAGGTTTTCCGCGCTTGGGACCCTGGTTCCAGATTTATTTTTAGAATGAACCAGCAGTAGACCTTCCGGGTGTCTTGGATGGTTCTCTGATTGGCTGCCTGGATTTCCGTGGTGCTTTTTGGCTTTTAGGTGTTGATTTTTTGTGGGGTTTTAAGGGCTGGCAAGCTTGTTGTGCGGTCATTCCCTCTTAGCAAATTTTTGTTTGTATCCCATTTCTTTCTTTTAATCTAAGTGCTGAGTTATCTTTCGGATTTTCATCTTTGTGTTCAAGTGTTGGTCTGAATGCTTGTGACTGTACTAGAGTGTGAGGGAAGACGAGTGAGGAGGAATCCGGATCTTGGGTAGTCGGTTCTATTTCAAAGGTACATTTGAGACAGTGTTAGATTCTTGACTGAGTGGAAGTGCACAGTGTCTTTAAACTACTGTAATGGTGATCCAGTTGATTGAGTAGCGGAAACAAGTTCGGCTGTCAACTCGTGCGGAGATAAGCACCTGCCCAGAAGAAGCCGCCACTCTTCCGAAAAGTCTGCCAACCTCGGAATGGTCTAGCACTTAACAAATCACCCCCGGTAGGTTCCAGAACCCTATGATTTGTCGTTGTAGTAAGGAGTGGATCGAGTCCTGAGTGACCTGCTTTCCGGATCAGGTGTCTAGGAAGTTGTGAGGATCCGGATCTTCTTTCCTTGTTGCAACTCCTTTAAATATTTGGGTGTTTGTTTGTGTTTGTCAAGTTTAGTGAGTGTAAGAACCATAGTAGTAAAGTCCCTACCCCTCGAAAGATCAAAGCGGACCCTTTGAGGATGAAACAGAGGTGAAAGAAACCATCTTGATTTGGAAGTAGAAACCGGATTCTGGGTAGAACCAGATTCAAGTTGAATTCCGGATAGTTAAAAGTTCCGGAAACGAGTGAATAGGTGATTGGATTGAGGAAAAAAGAGAATCCGGGATACTGAAATGTGCATCATCATCTTGGAATTCCTTAGGACGGTAACTCGTGTCATTTTAGCACAACATTGTGGCTAAAGATACTTACGCCTAGATTGCGCGTGCGACACTACAAACTCAACCACATTCATGTCAATGGCTCCGAGGCCCTCCAAAGAATTCCGGAGTTGTTGCTCTGACGGATGAGTGTAGGAAATCGGGCAATCTAAGTACCATCCACCGCCGTTGAGATGAGCCGTGATAAATGTACGAACCTAATTTGCTATGTACATGCAGCTCGGAGAACTTTGATCCAGAAAGTTAGAAAGGAAGAGTGGATGGTCCGCCCTCTAAATTGCTCCTTTTCCTTCAAGTTCAAATTTGAAGTATCTGCAACATGAGAGACAATAGACACAAAGTTAGAATTAGAAGACTGAAGTAAGGCAAAATAAAATTTGAAGTCGACTTACTTCTATCACAAATTGGCCATTCTAGTGCATCAAAGATTTCCAAGTCATAAACTTCTATTTTACAACTTCGAGGGACAAGAAATGGTGGGTCCTTGGATGACCTCTAGAACATGCCTCGGCTCCGAGGCATGCCCTAGAGATAATCCAAGGACCCCCCATTTTTTGTTCCTTCCATTGCTTCTAACTAACTTTAGGATTAATGAATGTGATTTTGAGCCAAAAATTAGAAGATTTTGAAGTCATAATGCCTTCTCAAGATAGTCTCGTGCGGTTTGCAATTTACATGCTTTGCATCTAACATACTATGTATTTGATACATTAGTAAAATTTATAAATAATTTCAGAGAATACGGAAACATATTATAAATAAGTCTTGAAAGTACAATGGATTTTATGATTTTATTAAAGGGTTTACAATAATGCATACATTGGAATGTATAATAATAGTTCTATTGAATGAAATATATGCAAAGATGAAGCTTGAAATTAATTTTAATTTATTTGAATGTAGAAAATGACAAATCTCCACTGGAATAACTTTTGCAATATAGTTTCATTTTATTTACTAATTTGTAACTTCAGAACCAAAAATTGAGGAAGAGAAATGAAGTGCATAGCCAACTAAATTTAGAAATTAAGCTCCTACATTATCACTGTTGCAGACAATCATGATATCAATTTCCCTTAATTAAACTACAACTGGACGGAAGTAATACTCTAGTTAATTAGATTTGTAAAATTAAAAAATTAAAAATTTGATCTTCAAAAGGGACCTACAATTTCTGTTAGGTGAATAGTAGGTTAGGATGGTAACAACATACCGGAAAAGTACTCTTCTCACAGCTTGCTGGGACCCCTTGTACACGTTGAAGTTGTCACTTTTCTTAAAGAAATTTGCTCCTCTCAAATAAGGCAAGAACCCCTAATCCCAAATTTTCCTCCTCCACCCTTCCAAGTATTCCGGTAAGATCTTTGGCTGCAGTGGAACCTTCATGTCGATGATGATGTTGTCCTGCCTTACAACATCATTAAAGTATTCCACAGCTGAATCTTCTATCTGTAAAAAGAAAATAGGTATTAGCAATCTAATGCTATAGATTGTATTGTTGGAATTTCAAACTGTACTACATCATACTGAATACAATGTTTGATGACTTTCAACTCAAGTGAATGTACAATGATATGCACTTACCCCATCATACCAAATACTCCGGTTCAAGAAAGGACCAATTAATGACTCAGACGCTGGCCTAGGTGGAAAGCGTCTGGCATTACGTAATGGTGTAGAGGAATTCCACCACTTCAGGAACTTGATCTTGTGCTCCACCGGGGTATTGCAAGTGGCCACCATTTGGAGCTTCTCCAGAGTCATCTCTGGGACCCTCATTAGAACTCCAGTGCTTCTCAATCTGTCAGAAAAATCAAAAGATGGTCAATTCTGTTCCAAAGTCACCATAACATCAAAGGCAAGCATTCACAACGAAGGTTAAAGATTCACCTCCTCCAAAAAACCTTTATTGTTAGCCGGATTAGCCACTGCAACCAACTTTGACATTTTGACATTGAGTTTGCCGGTCTTCTCTCTTGCTCCAGATCTCATTGCATGTGCTAGTTCCTTAGGAGATTTATCATCCTCCTTCGTCGTCTCGTTGTATTTCCGAACTGTTGCATTCGCGGCCTGTGCAATCTCTTACTGCATAGGAAGAATGATTTTGACATATTCAAATATTTGAAAAGAAAATGCAAAAACAAATATACTAAATAAATAGTGAAATACGTTTACAAAGATCCTCACCCAGAAAAGAAACAAAGTGAGCACTAGCAATGGCATAGAATACCAACTCCTCTTTGTTTTATGTGTCCCATATAATTGGAGCTCCGATGGCCTCAGCATCTCCTGGAATCGCTTTATTAGAAGGAGGCTATATTTTTGTATGCAATTCAATGTGTACACCAAGTTTGTCTTCACATGCAAGTCCTCAGTAGACCTGGGGAATGTAAAAGCAAGTTGTGTTAAATCTTTTCACAAAAATAGCAAAACTAAAAAAAAAATTACAACAACTTGAAGGTAAATACCTGAACAAAGGAAACAAGATACTTACTTGTTAATGTCATGCATGACATGCATGACTAACTCGGTTTTGCCCTTAGTATCAAGTACAATGGAGTCCACCGCATAATGCCACTCCTTGTCATTGGAGTGTTTCTTGGAAATGTAATTCATCCAAGCAATAAGTTGGTGATTACCATCACACACATAGAACTTGAGGTTCTTCAAAAACTTGAGCTCGGAAATGGAGTCGACGTGGGCATTGAAACTGTCATTCTTCTCTTTCCACAACGGACCCCACTTCTCCGTCTCCTCTTCCGTGAACTTTGAGCTCTCACCGGATTCATCCATAGTGGTGACGTAGAAAACGGCTGCTCCATCCCGATAGCCTTTGCTGAACTTGTGCTCCAAGAAGTTCAAATTGCAAGAGAGGGTCGGCCTCACCATGGGCATAGCAATCATTCTGCAAAGCGAGATCTGGAGCTGAAAAAGGTGATCCGGCTTCATCCTCACAGATGCAATCGTGTTCACCGCATCCACCTTGTTATATTGCCGGAGATCGTTCTCCAACAAATCTTTGACTTCTGTCTCCAACAAGTCATCGGCCACATTGTCCTCTTCCATGTCTCCTTCTTCTTCTCCTTCCCCAACAATGGCCGGTTGAGTTGACTCTCCGGTGTTTGGAGTTTCACGAATTGTCTCCTTGAGCCCAAGGGTTGTGGGAGACCCTTCCAACTGTAAAATGAAAACCAAATATTAACCAATATCCATAGACTCGCATCCACGGAACTAAATTTATAGATAATTAAAAAGATACACTCAGTCTGTGTAAAGATCAAGGCAAGAGGATTCAACCATCTGAGGGCTAAAGTTGATTTTTCAAATAGATGTAATATGCCTGCAAAGGTTTGTAATTGAAGGTCCAAAGATCAGTATCAACACTTAAGAAATCAATCAATTTCTACATCTTCATCAGAGTCTGAGCTTAAGAGAATGACGACGGGCTCTCCTAACCCCTGAACTACACTCTGTGCACAGGTACACCTCTCCACAAGTGGTGGACCGTCAACGGTGATGGACACCTTGGAGGTTGAGGTGTACTCGGTCTCTGAACTCTCGGAAGACATGTATTTGTCTATACGTTTTTCAGCCCTTTTAAGGATCAAATCCAGACGCCTACGTTTTGCAACTAGCGTTAGGTCTCGTGAACGTTCTGATGCCTGTGTGTCATTGACACGACTCAGCACCAAACTCCCAAATGCGTCAAATGCTCGGTCAGCTGCATCCATTACATCACCAAAACTTACCAAGTCCTCCTCGTTGTCCTCTTCCACTTGAGCAGCTACCTCCTCTTCAGAGTCGCTAGAAACGTCGATATTCTCATTGACTGATGTTAGAGGCTGAGAAGGTCCTGCCTCGTGGGTGACTGGAACTTGAGGAGGTGTGACAGTTGGTGAAGATATGTCCTGATCTTGTCCTCCTCTCTGCAGATATGAAGCAATCAGAACATCAGAAAAAAATAGTGAGACTCATCCACTTGAGATTTTTGAAAACTATATATAAAGACCCTGCTCGAATAACAGGAAAATCAACAAAAAAGATAAGTCTTTGATTTCTAATCATTCACGATCAATTCTTAATGAAACATGAGATTTCATTTGAGATTACAAATACCAATTATTTAACCTCTACAACAAGAAAATCTCATCCAACTATTTCTTCAATTCCATGGGCAAAATATAATATTGTGCTCATAAGACATTGTAACACCAATATGAGTACACTAGCATAAACTTTTTCATACATATAAGCCTTCAACAATTGATGACTGCAAAGTCCACAGAAGATAATGACTTTGCAATGTAAACCTCCAAGAGATGTCTCAGAGCGTTTCTTAGAAAAGTCTTGAAAAAGTACAAAATTAAATGATTCTTCAATGTCATTGAACAACAAAAAATCTGAGGAACACTAATTGTATCCAACAACCATATAAGCTTTGAAAAGTCTTAGACTTATGTTGTGAATTAAGAATGTCAACCAGAGCTTAGAAAATTCAATTAAATCCTTAAGATTGTCTCAAATTTTTAAATATTTAATATATTACTTCCACGTCCTTGAACTATAGACAAAATTTAATTATCCAAAATGTTATAATCAAATCAAATCATAAAAATCATCTTCAATCTTGAATTTCTGATGGTACACCTAATATTTTGTGAAATATATAGATTGATTTAGAAATTCTAGAATCTACCAAATCTTGACATTCTTCAAAGTTTACTTTGGGTTAAAATGCTCACATTTCTTTGTATCATGCTATTTTTGAAAAATATATACATTTAGACAATGTTCCTAAAGTACTAAGAGACCTATAAATTGCTCCCCAATCTACAAATCGCTCCCCAATCAACAAAATTGTGAAATTTATCTTGAATTCCTTAGAATCTTGGCATTATGTTGAAGGTCATAAATTCTCTTGCAAACGATCAAATTGAACCAAAAATCCGTGAAATTTGTTTATACATCTGCATTACACCTTATATCATCGACATTCATGCTGTGGGTTTAGTTCTCCAAGAATGAATGATTACAAGTTCTATATAGAAACCTCAAAATCAGTGAACCGCTGATATTTTCATAACAAATACAAGATTATGTTAGAAATATGATGATCTTCAGGGATCCCCGAGACATGTAGAAGGACAACCTCGGCTCCAAGGGCTTTCAACTGAGGAACAGGTGGACCCCAAGATTTCCAGAAAAAGCAAATCAAGATTAGGGTAAATTCGAATCCTGTAGAATTGCATGACAGGGATCTAATGTGGTACCGTGATTATTTTCAAATCTATGGAGGTCCACCATTGATATAGAAGCAAAGTTTAGCGACGGCACGGACGTCAAGGATCAAATGCCAAGAAAATTTGGAAACCAAGTTAGAGGTCAAAGATCAAATATTATTAACTTGGTGGGTCCACTGGAGATTGGCAAGCTATGCCTCGACTCTGAGGCCTTTCGTCACAGCAACATGGGGACCCCCAGGTTTTAGAGACGGAGAGTCTATGTTACTCAGAAATGAATCAAAATCAAAATCTTGACAAAGATCTAAATATCAACAGTTAGTAATTTCTTGAATGTGGACGTCAAGAATGGAGACATAAACACAGATCAAACACAATATGAGAGGTCGGAAATTGAGTTACGGAAAAAGTCCGGGGTCTGAGTCTGAGGTCAAAGATCAAGTTCTCTAAGAAGCACAGGGTCTACAAGAGCGTAGCTGGGTCGCCCTCGGCTCCAAGGCCTTTTGCCGGAGGCGTAGGTGGACCCCCAGAAAGTTTGTAAACGCTACTTCTGTCAACTAAGAACTGAAACAAATTTTGGAAGTGTGACCACCAGATTGCATGGTTTCGTAATTGCAGACGTCTAGCGAAGAAACAAAAACATAGTTTAAGGTGCATACAAGACGTCGAGGATCAGCGTTTGAGAAGGGTCTTAGGTCCACATCAAAGGTCTACCATCAAATTTTACCAGAATGTCGAGGTCCGCGAGGGCAGGTCAATGTAACCGTCGGCTCTGAGGCCAAACGCTAAAGGCTTGTCAGGACCCTAACAATCTTTGATCCATCGTGCTCGACAGAGAGATCATTATCTGGTTTACTTGCTTGCAATATAATACACTATACCAAAGTACATCCACCGGCTTCTGCCCGAGAAAAACAAGTCTGCAATTTTTGGGGTCCAGAGAAGATGCCTGAAAACATCCTCGGAGCCGAGGGCTTACAACAGAGCAATGGCTAGACCTCTGCTTCTCTAACAGCACGTCCTAGAACTTTAGATGAGAGACAAATGAAGTTTGGAAAAGCATGACCAACGTGGGAAGATTCAGATATTGATGCATAAGAAACCTTACCTTGTTCCGCATTCTAGTTGAGTGAGCTGGTGGTTCCGATGGTGCGTTCGCAGCATGGCTCCTTGTGGTCCTCGCCATTGTCACAACTTGGTACAAAAACTTCAATACTCAAACTCCAGATGTACAGGGATTCATGATTCATGCAAAAGTAGACACTAGCAAGCGGACACAAACATGAGGTCGCTGTAGCGCGAGTAATCCTGTTATCCTCTGAGTGGACCACAACAGTTGTGGAAGATCCCCGTTTCAGATTTCGGAATGTTTCCCCTTTTGACGGCGCTGACTTCTCGTATTGGCGCATGCAAAATAAGCAAAAATCAAGCAAAAGAGGATTATCTTATCAATCTAGCTGGTCAATGCAATCCGGAACGTCCTTTGAAATACTCCCATGCTGGGCCTATACGCCTGTTGCACAGTATCCCTCACCCGGCTTCATCCTGCTACACGTGCCAGCTCCTCATTGGACAGAACACTCTATGCTAACTTGGCCAGCTTGAATGACGTGGTTGTCTTTCACTTGTTGAACCCCATTATTGCCTAACTTGCAAGAGCGTCCTTCTGACGTGGCAGGGCCTGCTAGTCCTTGCCTTTTCTTTGAAACTTTACTATTTCTATCTTGTGTGACTAGTTTGACAAGTGAACGATACACTACAATTATTTTCTTTTATTCCAAATAAAATGAAGACTGAAGAAAAACAATTGTTTGGAAACGTGAGTTCTCCTTCATTGGAAATATGAAGTTGACTGCCATAATGTGCAATACTGATAAGCTTGAAGAGAATGGAATCATCATCTATAATGATTGAAATAATCTAGACAGTAACAAGAGTAGAACACCATAGAATGCTCTAAGGTACTAACTCTTCTAATTATACCCAAAAGCTATGTCAACCTTCATTTTGGGTGCTTTCACCTAAACTGCAATTGTGGAAGAGCTTGCTGTGCACCTTTCTGATTCAATATTCAAATGATTGGATTCCTCAGGACCAAACGTCTAAATTAATTGAGGAGATGAAATGGCTCTGTCGACTTTGCCCATAACATCAACAAGCATGCTATACAATCATCAACAGTGAAAAAGGAGGGCGTAATGAATTTTTGAAATGGAATCCCAAAACTTCTTACAGTTGAGTTATCCGCTATCCTTCTGTTGTGTTGTAAACTTACGATATCGGCGGACGCCTCATGGGCTGCCTCCACAACACCAGCAACAGCACCCTCTCCTGCAGCAGGACTGTCAGATTCATACTAAAGAACTCTCCGGAGATCTGCAGGTGTTGGCTCGGCACTCTTCGGCGTCACTGTCGCTTCTCTCGTCATCTTGGATCTTTTCAAAACCTTTGCAGAAGAAAAATTCAATGTTCCCCGTCTCTTACCTCTCTTTTTCAACTTTAAACTACTGAAATGGACACCTCCACTATCTACAAGCATGAAGCGAGGAAGAACGCATAAACCTTGTTGCTGTCTACGACAACACCTAAACTAAATCGAAACCAAAAGAGTATGGTCGAACAACAAAAGTGGCCCTTCTTGTATTCCGCAAAGCAAGTCGAGGGGGAATGCTCTTCATAAATGTTCAAGTGACGCAAAGTAGTTGAGTAGGCAAAAATTGTAGCTATTTGGTGCAGGTTCATTAGTGTGCCGTAAAATTAAAACCTATAGAGAAGCCATTCATAGTGGGGGCTATGTCAGCCTCGTGGAGAGCACCCTTGGATCAAATAAAAATAAAAATTGTAGATGTCAAATGCTGTAAGCGCAATCTCCAAGATTCATAGAATTTGATATTTCCTGACAATGCCTTCTAGAGAAATTCAGTAAGCATTGTACCAATATCAAATGTCAGATTAGCAAACCATTTATTTCATTTTATGAAGTTATTTTGATTTCAAAGTCTTGGAAAAAAAGAAAAAAAAATTGGACCCAAGCTAAGGAGTTATAACTGATGATGTATGCTGTCTTATAATAATAATTGCAAGGCACAATTATGGATTGATTTTAAATCAAAATTTGTCGTAATATTTAGAGTTGTCCTATATATTTTCTTTGAAAATCTATTTCGAGAGATCACTATTGATTCACACTTAATCCCACACGGGGGGTGCACTTAGTGTATCTAGTCCAAACTACGTGCGAACAAAACTTTGTACCCCCTATATAATATCCTAAAATTTAAATAAATGAAAACAAAAAAAATATGAATATATTTTCCTAATTTGAAAGTTTATGTTTTGAATTATTGATATTTTTATTTGCTAATGATAATTAGTTACAAATTTTTGAAGTAAATAGATACACTGCAGAACTGAAAAATAACTTTCACACCCCTATATTGTATCCTAAAAAATTGTCTAGAAAATGAACAAAAAATTCCTAAAAATAACTCTCTATTGAAAGTTCATTTTGAGTTGAATATTGATGCAACGGTCATCTAAATGTGTTCTCTATAAATATTTGAGTTGGAAAATATGCCATTTTAGGTTCATTTTCAACATCTTCTAGAAATCATTCCATATTTCATTTGAGTTGGAAATTTTGGCAATAGAAAACTATAGTCAATATCAAACAATGCTCAAAATTTTAGTTTGAAATTATAGTTTATTAGAAACCACTTGTCGCACGTGGTTTGTAGTAGTAGAACCAAGTGCCCTCCCCGAGAAATCCCATTAGTTAACAGGTGGGGTAGTGCATACTATTAAATTTATAATACTCTACTTATAAACATCTTATAAAATGAATTCATTTTAATGAATTTGCTTAGACAAATGGGACCGTGCATGTCTTTGCTTGTAAATGGATTACGGATGTGGATTGATAATTTTGTATGGATAAAAAGATTTGACATGATCAAGAAGATTTATGGTGAAGGGTACTCAATTTAAATTTTGCCACAATAGTAATAGTATATATCTACTTTAAAATTTATGTCTAAATGTAAAACAGAAGCAAAAGTAGAAAAAAAAGTCGCAATATGCCAATGTGGATGTTTACCTTATTGGGCTCCATAAACTAAAAGTTGTACAATATCTGAATCATTTTATGTAGTCCATTGCATTCCAATCCTTGAAGCCATTCTATTCTTATTTTTTCGTTAATCAAATTCTAATTGAATGAAATGTTCATGGTATAGTTTTAGTAGGGATTTGAAGGTGTTCATTGAAATTTGGTCCTAAAGGCTAGAGTGAGATTTGGAATGGAAAATCAGTATGATAATCTACCAATTTTCAAAGAATTTTCTCAAATTCTATATACATATATAGGGATTTATTGGAAAATTTCTAGTGTACCAAAGTGTATTATATCTTTAAGTAAATGAGCAAAAATGTACTATCCATTTGACCACATGGACTGAAAGTTTATAACGTGAGGAATGGAAAAAAAATTCTCCATCTTTTTAAACTAGGGTTAATACACCTCAAGCTTTTTGAATGGATTAGTTTTTGTTTAATCCATAATGAGGTTCTGGACTATTTGGAAATTTCTGATGTTTGGCTCAAAATGAAATGAGGACTTTCAGATTTCATAATCCTATGATTTTAGATTCATTCATAAAATAATGCCCCTAAATATAGAATTGGCCTTACCCTAAATCTACCTTTAAGGATTTAATGTTCAATATATTGGCAATAAACTCTTCATAATCTTAGGATGTCTTCTGCAATGACGAAATCTTTCTACCTTTTAAGATCCAAATTGTTAAGAATTTAAGGCAAGCACATGGATTATGAGGAATAGATTTCAAGAACTCTTACTTCATAGTTTGCTAAAAAATTGGGCTTAAGGATAGAAGTGAAGAATTTTTTTTGGAGCCCCCCCAAATGTAGCTAATAAAGATTGAGTCTTCTTTGAATGTAATTTGATCACAAATTTTTTGTTTCATTTGTATGATACATTTTATTATTTATATAAGTGACCACTTTCAAAGGTTGACAAAAATTCTTGAAATCAATATTCAGAAGATGCTCAAATTAGAAAGGTAGCCAAAAAAGTTTAAGGCATAACAAAATTTTATTGCCGTTGAAGTACTCAATATTCAGACTGGGTTTCAAAATTTCATGAAAATGTGACTGAAATTGACTTCAAAGGCATTTACATGGATTTCCAAATGCTTATTCAATGGATACTTGACCTTTAGGGTTAAAGAACTTTCACTTCTTCAGTGGCACTTCAATTCCTTAGATTGTTGTGCGGTTTATAGTGAATATCCTATACAAATATGGAGTGGAGTGATGGATAAATTAGTGACAAAGAGTGGGGGCAGCAGTGAGTTGGACAATTCTAATTCAAACAAAACAAAGTCTCAGTTAATGGCTCATAGGTTCAAATTTAGGAGAAATTATGAAGAAATTCCCAAAGTTAATATATATTTAATAAACTTTTTTGAATATATTTCTACTTACTTTAGTCTACCATAGTCTGCATTTGCCCGTGCAATCAGTATTCACATTCATTGAGATGAATGTAGATGGAAGTTCTTAAATTGCCGTCACTATTAATTCTTTGTAATGCATTCTTGTCTGATCCACTGATATTGGGGGAGGACTGATTATGTTCTATTGTTATCTGAAGAATTCAATTTTGTTCCCAAAAAGATATTACTGCTTTCAAATCCAATGTAAAATCAATGCACTAATTACCTACAGAAGAGAAATATGGCGCACAGTATTGGCTGAAAAATGAACATATAAGACTAGCCAAGAAGAAGCTGCAAAGGAACCCTAAACACTCATAGACGATCCAAAGTTTAGTTCTTCCTCACCTTATTTCTTGCGTTGCATTGAATTGCCCTTGTTATTGGAGTGTCTCTGTAGGTTTCAGCAATGGCTTTGCTTAGAGTTGATGGTCATGACATTCCTCTTGTGTTCCCAGTAGTAGACGGTGGACGCGCTAGAGTTCCTTGTCACCTTCTGCATGTCCATTTCAGATTTGTAGAAAGTTCCATCTATGTGGAGGAAGAAAAATGGTCGGAATCAGGTGAAGTGCTATAGTCTGTACCAGTTGTAAGGTTGGTGGAGGATGGAATGCATTGTTGGTACCTTGCTCCGGGAAACTACAGAGCGTATGGACTCCCACTCTCTATGCTAGATGCATCTACTCAAATCCAGAGTCACCAGTCAGATAATTCTACAGTTGATATGCCGTGTAATCTTCATCCCATGTCACCCAGTACACCTAGAGAAGCTATGCCAGTCCTACAAATGCCTACTGTACTTCTTGCCGTGAAGGAGGAGAGATTAGATCCAATTATAGAGTTGTCTACGGAATCAGAAGGAGAGTCTCCCAGTGCTGATGCTCAAAAGCAAAGTTGTTTTGTCCGGATCGCATTGGACGAGACTGATCTTGTGAAATCACTATCCGGAACCCCGTCAAGAAGTCTCTCTAATTCCTCAGTATTACTACCTCCACTACGACCATACGTGCCAGCAAAAGCAAGCATAATGGAGTGTCTGAAAAGACTGGCCACTATGTATCACTCTCAAAATGAATTATCAACTATGGATCTGAGCACCGTGAAGCACCAGCAAGTTCCATTTCTTCCACCAGTATTCGACGGGGATATGATCTTTGAATTGCCTCCTTGTGGATCATCTTCATTTTCATCAAGGGCCAAGAAATTGGAAGGAGTGGACAAGCGGTATGATGGACATCCGTGGTGCAAGGTACTGACCACAAACATTCACAACTCCGACAACCTCAAATTCCGTAAGTCATGTTGTGCTGGCCATCTTGCCTGTGAGAATGCCAATTGTGAGTATTTGAAGAGAACTTCAAAGCAAAACAAAATTGAGTGGAGCGGCTATACTATGTTTCCTTTTACTGTTGGTGGGTGTCCCCCAAAAGAATCCACCCTAGTTTGCAAGGTTTGCAAGATCGCACCTACGTGTCTTAGCACATGCAAGGCTAGGATATACTATGTATACACGGATAATCCAGAAATGAGTAGGGTTGCTATTCACTTTAGAGAGCATGGACACCCGGTTGCAAAAGGCATGTACAGAGATTCCACCGAAAGGATTTGTGGACTCATTGCGGAGCAAGTGGCCAAAACACCCACAGCCACAAACTCCGCAATCGCTCTTGCTACTAGTAAAGACTTCCTTGCAAGACACCTATTTCACGATGGAGAGGGAGAGAAAGAGATGCTGAAAGCGGAAGAGATGGAAGAGGTCATGGACCGCTTCCAATATTTGAGTAGTCCAAGTATTCACAACGTGATCTCTTCCTTCCGTTCTAACAACCAAGGAGGGATAATAGACAATATTATGACCATGAAGAAAGAGGCAAAGTTTGAGATTATACATGACAGCATCTTCCCAGGTCAAGGCAAAGAAAAGGCATACATTTTCAAGATGCTCACCAAAGGACCAGAAAATAGAGTAGATCTTATAAGGCGCATGCAACCGGGAGGGGATCTGCAAAATGCGTGGTTGATGTTCGACCACGTAAAGCGCGTGAAGGACTGGACTACAATGGCCTGCCACATGTAAGATACTGAGTACAAGAAGGTGATGACTATTGCAATGTGCAATATGCAATCCGAAGACACCGAAGTCCAAGTACAAATTTGGCGGAGTTTGAACGCGGTCATGGATCGCCACGGAGTTGCAAACCCTAACTTCAAGGGGTTTATGGCAGATAGCGCTATGGCCAACTGGAATGCGGTTCGCATTGTCTACGGAAGTGGGTTTGCCAATGTCAAAATGGAGAATCCCAAAAGGACATGTGTGTTGCATTGGGTACCTCTCTTCACAAGCATACGTAGAAGTACATTAAGGAAGCCTTCCAACAGCAGCACAAATCTTTGTGTAAACAATACAAAGATTCAAAGAATATGGACCAAGCTGAAGTCCATCACCTTGCAATATGGTCCTGGTGGTTCTCGTCTAGAGCTGCCAACGAAGAAGCTCTACATCACTTAGACCACTAGCTAGCTTTTTGGCATTTCCGATATCATCAATGGGGAGGCTTTAGGGACATGGTGAGTAAAACTTGAATTTCAATTTATGTAAGTGTTTGAGGTTCAAGGGTTCATTTTGAAATTGTAAGTTCTACCAACTTGATAGAATTTTTTTTTTTTTTTTAATTTTATTAAAAAAAAATTTGATTTCTTTTGTCCTCAGTACTAAAACTTGGGGGTCCTCTCAACATTGCAATAACATCTCTCAGCTCCGATGGATGTTTTTGAGGGGTCATCATGACCCCTTCATTTTTATTTGAAATGAAAAATCCAATTTCGGTAGTAGCAATCGCTACAGGTAAATTTTTTTGTTAGAAAAATATGATGAAATAAATATACTTCATTATTTCAATATCAATTTAGGCCTAACAATATGACTCATTGCAATTCCTTTACCTTATGAATTCACATAGCCAATATATATACAACTATTAAGAAGATGCAAGTTACTATGGTTGTGAATATCAATTATTAACAATCTTTATATCTTCTGTGGAGTTTGTAGAAATTGAATTTGGAGGAGATGGTGGACTTACCATCCTACAATTTATCCAAAACGGTGCATAACAAGTGGCTACAAATGTCCGGAAAGCGAGGAAACAACTTGTTTGATGCTACATGTGATGACAGTATCCGTGCTTGGATGCAAATGACAAACTACCGTGCATACTTGAAAGGATACTCATCGGGATCAAGGCCGTCAAAGGGGGAGCTAAGGTTGAAAGCTGCTAGAAGAAGTGGAGATCCCAAAAAGATTGCCGAGGCATTAAACACCATGCTTGGAGCAGAGGGTGTGGGAAGCAGAGTACCACACTTGGAAGGAGAAGAAATTTTTGGGAGCACGGAGAGGAAGTTGAACATGCCCATTGGTGATGCAGGAGACTCACATAGACCGAACAAGATCAATTTCTCTCAACCCCGTGTGAGAACGAGGTCGAATACAAATGTTTTTCACTCTCCTAGAGATAAAGGTAAGCAACCTCAAACAAATACTTCTCAACATGTTACGGTAGCATTTGAAAGCGATTGTGATACATCAAAATGGCACATTGCCAGAATCAGCCACAAATCCAACGCAAGATGTCAAGCTCAACAACAAAGATCAAACATCAAATGCACCAGCAAGATTGCAAAAGGGAAGAAGGGAACTCCAGCTCCTACCTACCGTGGTAGAAAAGAAGAGTATGGGAGTAAGTGAGAGGTGGTGGTTGATTTCTGGTTTTGTTGGGATAACATCAAACGATGTATGAAAGGTACAAAGCGGAAGTGGGTTTTGGAGTGGCCAGAGGTGCCGAAGGTTTGGCCAGTTTTGTCGGGAACTAACCTAAATCCAAAAGAGACTTTGTTGTTACAACATGCAGGATTTCACCTCCAAAAACGACCCATATTGTCACCATGTCGATTGTTCAACATGTCAAAGATTTTCAGACTTGTTGTATTTGACCAACTTCCACCGCGAAACTCGGATGTGTATCCAACAGTGAGGAACAGCAGAGCCATTTGAAGGATTGCAAATGCACCTACTGCAAAACAATGGAACAAGTGGGAAAGTGCAAGTAATGTTAGAGGGCAAATTTTAGGAGTAACACTACTCCCTTTCCCAGGCCTCGGTGCAATTGTGCAATTGTGCAATTAGAACCAGGGTCAAACTCTAACAAAAATGCATATCGAGTCACACTGGGCCAATTTCCAATGTGCACATGCCCAGATTTTGTGAATATGGCAATTTCTGCTATTGGAGGTCGATAGCAGTACGTGAATTGCAAACACTTGTACTTTTTGTACAGGTACTTCTGCAAGATGGATGTCAACGAAGACAAATTCATTCATGCACCAAGTTATAGCTTCAACAAGTTGAAGCTACTGCTTGTTAGAGCTGGAATGATCACACTTCCGGAATAGGCATGGCTACATTTTCCAATGTACTTCAATTGTAATGCATTCATTTTTATATATTACAATTGAAATGATTGATGCATACTTCTTAGGATTTCATTTCCATATTCATTTTCACTGTAGTGTCCATTGTATCCGTTTTGATGGTAATAGTTTCCATTTTTTTCCAGCATTCTTCTTCTAGATTACAACCCTCCTTTTTTCTACCTTTTCTTCATTTTCTTAACTGATCTATGCCATCTTGTAGTATTCATTTATTTTATTTTGTACAAGGTCTCCAAAATACCAAAATTGGCCAACACAGTATCCTAAACCCACAAAATCCACTTCATATTCTTTACAAAAACAAAAATATCAAATGAAAGAAGACGCTTGAAATGCAAATGACATGCCCACCACAATGATTTACAAAAATAATCATCTCCCCCTAAGAATGTATCTAAGAATAAAAAATATATGGCTGCATTTTATTTATGATGACATATTGATTTGAATTTTGTATATTTTATTAAGTTCAAAGTACAAAGCCAAATGGATAGCTCCAATCATAGTAACTTGTCCTTAGCCCAGTAGATGCAATGAATTGTGATAGTAGACTTCCCATTGGCTTTGTAGATGTATGCTCATCTGAACTCAATCCTTTTACAATATCTCATGTGGCCAATTGTAATTAATATGGGGTTTGTTGCATGTAGCAATGTTAGTTCGTAAGTGCAGAGTGCTAATGAGTGCTGAAAATAAGGAAGAGTGACGAGACCAATGTTCCAAGGTTCCTATTCATATGTCCCATAATGTTTGGCACTCTAAAATGTGCTACTATAAGAGTTGTCATACTCGATGATCATATATGGCAGTGAATCCTTCGGGGGAATAGCCTTTCTCCATCATTATGTGGAGAGTTATATTCTCCAAGGGTTCTTTGCCATTTCGTTTAAAATAATGAATAAAGCATGTATAGATAAAGCACGTATAGAATAATAAAAAAAAAAAATTATAGACTTTGCCTCAATAGGTTTCTAGGCTATTTTTATTTGATTATGAAACCCATTCATAATCTAATTTTGTAAGTATAGTTTCAATGATAAATGACTCCCTTTCTGAAGTTGATCCCTCATTTCTTTTTCCATCTATTTCTGTGGACAGCAATGCGGGCACCACTTCATTTTTTTGTTTTTTTGGGAATTTAGGTTTCCTACTAACCTTAGCCTCATTGAGAGA
Source organism: Neckera pumila (assembly GCA_963969595.1). Classification (NCBI taxonomy): domain Eukaryota; kingdom Viridiplantae; phylum Streptophyta; class Bryopsida; order Hypnales; family Neckeraceae; genus Neckera; species Neckera pumila. The sequence goes on from OZ018418.1 coordinate 9,935,058, forward strand.
CTAAAACCGCTCTAAACTTGACCCCTCAATTCTTTTTCTATATTTTTGGGAACAACGTCGTGGTTAACACCACATTTCCCTATATTTTTTGGAGCTTAGGTTTCTTACAAACCTTAGCTTCCATAAAAAATGTCTCTCGGTCTCACTAAGTGGTGGATTTTTTCTACTACAATGAATCCAAAAAATACATAAAATATTTACTAATCCACGATTATAGGGTACACGGTTATAGATCCCAATTTTACTATAAATAGCAAAAAAAATCATTTTTTTGAGTTTTTTTAGTAAAAAAAAAATTTGGGGGCAAAAAAATGGAGTTTTTTTTTCTTCAAGCTCCAAGCTCATAGGCTCTAGGCTCCACGCTCATAGGCTCACGGCTCCAAGCTTGCACGCTAGCATCATTGAAAATAGGGGCAAGATTTTTCGTTTACCCCCACCAATTTCTGCATTTTCACCCTACGGATTCCAGTTCAAATGCCGGATTTAACGTGTTTTGCCTTACATCATCACCCTAACCTTCAAAATGTGGTGTATTACTTAACCTACTCTTTGAACAAATAAAATGTAAATGTGGTATAATGCTTTAGTCCCTAGATCTAGGAAAGGGCCAAGAAAAGGGTCTACAAGTTTGTGGGCAATTATGGATTTTGTACACTAAAATAAACTTTGAAGTCCTTTATCCTACTCAATTTTCAATAATTAAAAAAAAAAAAAAATCCAAGGATGTAGATTATTTATTACAACATTGCCACCATTGGGATCAGCATTTTTCAGTTCCATAATTAAATTCTTGACAATTTTGTATTTTGAATCATTTTCTACTACTAACTACTTACTATTTTTTTCCTATATGTTGTACAGTTTCAAATGAAGTGAAAATTTTCAAGCATGTAGCCAACTTGTCTAGGAAAAAGAATCCAGAAAAGTACCATCATTTTGGAATTTTTTTAATAAAAAAGTGAGCTTGTGGAGTGCTGCTGCCTTATTTTTTGCAGTTCCAAAAACATGGTTTTAGTAACTTTGAATGCTTATACCTTGCAATCCAGGCGGTGGAAATTCCTGAAATTTTTAACATATGTTCTCAAGTCACTATACTACAAGATCCTATGATTACAAGTGCCAAATTTTTTATCTTTTCAAAATTGGATACTTGTATTCAAAATGATAGTTTTTGAGCGTTTTTGGTGAAAACATAGTCATGGAACTTTAGGGGTTAATTACATGAACCTGTTTTGCAAAAATGAGTAGCAATCTATGTGGTACAGTCAAGTTGCTATACTTTCCTTTGCGCTGCTCAATTCCAGATGAATCCAAAAGATTTTAAGCATGTACTAAACTTGTCGAGGAAAAAAAATTCCAAAGAAGCACCATGATTTTGGACATTCATTCATAGGAATGTGGGCATTTGAAGTGTAGCACCCTTGTTTTCCAGAGGGCCAAAAAAATGCTTTCATTGAATTTCAATGTTGGAAGTTGCAATCCACAGCTCCACGCGGTGGAAAATTCTGAAAATTTTACCACATGTTTTCAGTTCACCATAGTAGAAAACTTTTCGGTATATGTGAGAAAAAAAAAATCCCCAAGAATTGGGTACTTGTACTCAAAATGACATGTGTTCAGTATTTTGGTGAAAACATATTCATCAAACTTGAGGGGGTTCAATGACTGGTCAGCAATTTTTGTTTCTCAAGAGCTTTCATGCCTTACCCTAAAGACCCCGATCCTGAACCCTACCCTAATATTGAACCCTATACCCTAACCAAACCTTGGACCATTTTGCTATACCTCAGAAACCTGACTTGACCATGTACAATCGTACAGCACTCGGATTCCTTCCATTACTTTTTCTGTAGCCGCTGATGGATTTAATTTTTATTGACAATAGTTTCTGGGAAATGGGATCTTCTTAGTGCAGTTGAAAAGCTGTAAAGAATGACATAATTATTTAGCCAAAATTGAAATTGGAAGATTCTACATCGTCAGCATTGAATACTTACAGTTGCCAGCAACAATGAAAAGTGCCAATCTATTTTTATTTGGCCTTGAAGACAATTGTTTGAAAATCCCGCGTACATTCCCTTCCTTATCTTCCCGCGTATCTTTCTCACTCTCACCGTCCCGCAGTTGTCCATCAATCCGCTTCTCTGTCGGCGACGGGATTCCATCATCTCTTTCTCATTGTCGACGCCCACATTCACAGTCCTCCTTTACGTCTCGTAATATGTCTCATTTCCGTGCTTTCAGAGCTCTTTCCATTTGGTTTCTTAGGCTCTAGCTTATCTACATATTAATTTCATAGGAGCTGTTGTCGCAGTGTCACTTCACGAATTCGGGGTCTGTTTTGTTCGCTGCTTCGATTCATAAGATTCTAGGTATGCAGTAGTTCTTCTTGTATTCTCAACTGAAGGTGTCCCTGTCTTGCATTACACATTTAATTCTGCACAGTGCATTCCTCGTGCCCGTATTGAAATGGGTCCTTTTTCCAATATCTTCTGTGCATTTGCAATATTCAATGTCACAAAGCATGACGTTATCATGTCGCTGGGTTGTAGGAATTTTATGTTTTTTTCTGCATTGCGTTTGATGTTTGCGATGTTTCAGATTGGCTCGGATTTTCTATTGTTAATTGTGATCAACCTTGCACTAGCGTCTACAGGCAATTGGGTTGTTTACGGTATCCTGAGCAAGTGAGACAGTCCGACATTGTCGCCGAAATTCCCAGGATTGAATCTGATGAACTATAAAATATAACGCCCCGTGAAATGAGGGATGGACATTTAACTCGATTTGAGTTAACTAATGAACCTAGCAATATCCACATTGTAACACGAGATTCAACTCGAACCAAGTTAAGTGGAGTATACTGGTTCAACACAACCCGAGTTATATTGTCATGGAATAACAACTATCTAGAAACGGTCCATGTCTCACCAAAGTTAACTCAACACGTGTTAAATAGTCATGGTGTGACAGTTCTTTGGATGCATATTAGTTATTGTTGGGGTTAACTTGGGCTGAGTTAAATACCTCCAGAATTTACCAGACTTGTGCTAGCTTGTGTGCCAGGATTGGTTGACATATTGGATCATGTCAATAAGTTCACTGGTGATGGATGTCACATTCGAGAAATCAGATTCAGTCTACTTGTTACCAATTCTGTCTCCTATCCAATTGGTCTGATGTTTGCAGGTGATTCGGGACTGAGGATATTTTATAGTATGTCCTATGTTATGCCTCCACTGTCTTCAACTCGATTTGAGTTAAATGACCTCTGTTGGACGTGATCTGCCTTTGGATAATCTTCTCTACTGTGTCCAGTATATAGAGGACTCGTACTCTTGTACTCGATGATTAAGAAATGCTGCAGTAGCTTAGATTTTGGTAGTGGCTTAACTCGCCTCGAGTTGATTGTGTTGACAGCTCCTAGGGCCTGCATTGTGAATCATATTCCTTCACTGAACATCACGTTTTCTGTGCGTAGGGATTATGGATGCTTTCCGACGGCCTGTCGTGGATTATTCTTTGGATGAAGGTGAGGTGGAGAATACGCAGCTTGAAGACATCATCGTACGTGACTGTGATGGTGTCCCGCATCGACTTTGGAGCACAAAGATTGTTCTTCTGCACAATGCCAATGGTCAGCCTGTGGCTGAGGGAATCTGTCACAGCGTGAATTCTGATCACGTTGTTGGTAGCGATGGTCCTCTAGGAGATTCACTTGTTGCAGTTCAGATTTCAAAGTCGCTACAGGTTGAGGATGTTCCTGAAGACTGGAAGTACTTACTTTGTGCATGGCCAATTACTCGTGTCTTTCTGAATGGGGCATGTTTGAGCGATCACGAGGTTCGCGACAAGTACAATCGTCATCTGGCTAGACTGTTGCAGCCGTCATTGTCAACTGCGAGACTATATACGAGCATCGTCAGGAATGCTCCACCTCCTTAAAGTTGTGTGAAAGCCGACAATCTTCTCACTCATGAATCTGTCAATTCCGTGTCGAGCAAGACGTGTTGTTCAAACAACTGTGTCCAACATTTTCCTAGAGAGAAGATTCGTGCCTTCCGTGAGCGTATGTACCACAAGACGACCTTTGAATTTCGTTACCACATGAAGTTGGACGTGCATCGGGAGGTCCACCGTGACAGTCAGGGTAAGAGAGTGGTCACTCTTGAAGGGATCGAGGTCTGTACGGCGGCATGGCAGCATATTGCAGGTGTCTCGGAGACAACCTTCCATTGTTTTTAGGGATATGTGCTAGAGGTGATCAAGCTCAATCACATGGAAATTTGGGCACGCAAAAATCTCGGAAGTATTTGTTGCAGGCCGCTGCGACATTGAAGTATTTGCTTGAAAAGTCGGCTGACCACATGCCGCATCGTACGCACACTCTTCCTTCTGGAGAGAAGATCGTGTCCAAGGTTCTGCCGGCCACCTTCACATGGAAGAATGTACTCTCTGACATCAACGCAACAAATGCTATGTTTGGGCTGAAGAACGTCTCCACCTCAAGCATCAACAAAATTAGGAAATTGAATTTTCCTGAGTACTCCATGAAGAAGCCCAGAGATAATTTTGCTTGTTGCGCGGACTATGATAGATTTCAAGCTCAGAGAAGGACCGCCCCCATTGGATTGCGACAGAAGTGGAACCATCTTTTGGACAAGCATAATCCATGTGCTCGAGCTCATCAAGATAATTATTATGCAAATCGATACAGGTCAACTGCATACCCTCATGAATGCTTGACGATCATGCATGACAAAATGGATCATGCCAAAACGGCGTCTCCTGTGTTCTTCCACAAGAGCAAGCAACTTGATGGACTTACAAAGTTGCCGGTCTTGGTCACTGGAATGATTGCTCATGGGCATGGCGACGTACGTTATGCACATTATGGTCTAGATATCTTCTTGTACGACTCAAACTACACAGTGGGTTCACTAGCTAAGCTCTTACAAGACCTTGAACTCCCCCCAAAGTACTCCTCCAGGGAGTTGTTTGTTGGGTCGGGCTTTGCTCCTCTATTTGAAGGGGTGCTGAAAGGAGCTGAAATGTGCAACTCATCACTTCGGCCACCGCCAGAAATCCCGATTGGAGCGACTCCCCTTCCTCCGGTTCTCAATGTTTAAATGGACAACGCTACAGGAGACAACAAAAATTGATATATATTTGCATTTTGGTCTCTCCTCATTGCAAAGAAGATATTCCGAGAAGTGTATGTAAGTTTTATGTTGGTCGATTATACACACGACGACATCGATGCTTTGTTTGGCAGATGGAGCATGTAGTTGAAGAAAGAAAGCTTCCCCACCATCCCAGCCCTCATGAAATCCTTCATGGATGTGGATTCTATGCCTACCATTCCTCACTTGATCGAGGAGGTACCAGATTTCAAAACCTTTATAGAAGGCTCCTTTTTGGAAGGGGATGAAGTACTTGTTGGCCACACCAAAGCACAACAGTACAAGTTCTATTTGAACTTAGCGGGTGTTCCGATCATGAAGTACAAGAGGTACTGCACGGATAGTAATTGGCTCCCAAAAGAAGGGGGGATCAAATTGTGGAAAGAAGACTCAGAAGGGCGGAGTCTATGGCCTCGTGGAGAGCCAAAGCCTGTCGCCCACCTTCCAATGAGGGATATGGATGACATTTCCAAGGGGATTTCTGGGTTCATCAAGTATTGGGAGGCATTATGCAATGAAGAGGGGAGTGGAGAGTATAAGAGATGCTTCAAGCATTTGGTGCTCTATTGGCGAGCAGTAAAAGCATGTTTGTTGGAGCCTATTGTACCATTTGAACTGCTGAAAGAGGGCTTCTGGCCTTCTACCCAATTGGAAGCGATCGAGGAGGACGAATTTGATGACAATGGCGAGGCTCTTGAGGAATTTGCTGAGGATGATGTCTTCGTGGGGCAACGTTGTGATCGTCCCTTGCCATCTTTCTGAGTGGGTCGTGATGTTGAGAAAGATTTTTTTGTCGCCCTTCGACCTGTTGATGGTGTTATAAAACCCGTATAGATTGCCAGAGCTTTATCTGCCCCTTTCACAAACCCGGAGCATCCGAATTGTATCTTGATTTAGTACTTTAAGCCAACGGCACAAGGGAGAAATGTTCAAGAATTTTACAATGGTTGGGACTCTGTTTAGGGATTGCGTTGGAAAGTGGACGAGGCCCAAGAACTTGTTTGGCAGGACACAAATGCTCTCATCACTGCATGGAGGTCTAAGGTTAAGAAAGACATAGTGGAATGTGTCCTTATAATCCTTGTAGCTCAAGTTGATGTCATCAACGAGAGTTTGTGTTTGTATGATTCCGATCGAGCATGCACCACATTTTTTAGAGATACTTTGTAGTATTTCAAGCTAAGTTTGGTAGTTAGTATTCCATGGTCTGTATGTTTTGGCATAAGTAGAGGTGATGTTATGTGATTTTATATCCTATGTTGTAGAGTAGGTGGTGTGGATTGGAGTAAGGTGATTGGATTTTATAGAGTTGTTTTGGGAGTATTTCTACATTTTGTGTGTAGTCATTTGCGTAGCAAGTGCACTTTTTTATATTATTTAATAAATTTTTCATTCAATGATACATGTGTTATTGTGTATGTTGGCATCATTTCATTATTAGATTATGTAACTAAATTATGTCTTTTAGAAAAATTATGTCTCAAGCATTAGCAAAATTAGGAAATTGAATTTTCCTAAGTACCTTGTAAAGAAGCCCGGGGATAATTTTGCTCGTTGCGCGGACTGTGATAGATTTCAAGCACAAATAAGGACTGCCCCCCTTGGATTGCGACGGAAGTGGGACCATCTGCTGGACAAGCATAATACATGTGCTCGAGCTCATCGAGATAATTATTATGCAAATTGGTACAAGTCAACTGCATACCCTCACAAGTGCTTGACGATCAAGCATGACAAAATAGATCATGCCAAAACGGCGTCTCCCGTGTTCTCCTACAAGAGCAAGCAACTTGACGGACTCACAAAGTTGCCGGTCTCGGTCATTGGAATGATTGCTCACAGGCATGGCGACGTACGTTATGCACATTATGGTCTATATATCTTCCTGCACTACTCCAACTACACAGTAAGTTCACTAGCTAAGCTCTTACGAGACCTTGAACTCCCCCCAAAGTACTCCTCCAGGGAGTTGTTTGTTGGGCCGGGCTCTGCTCCTCTATTTGAAGCGGTGCTGAAGGGAGCTGAAATGTGCAACTCATCACTTCAGCCACCACCAGAAGTCCCGATTGGAGCAACTCTCCTTCCTCCAGTTCTCAATGTTCAAATGGACAACGCTACAGGAGACAACAAAAACCGATATGTGTTCGCATTTTGGTCTCTCCTCATTGCAAAGAAGATATTCCGAAAAGTGTATGTGAGTTTCATGTTGGTCGGTCATACGCACGACGACATCGATGCTTTGTTTAGCAGATGGAATATGCAATTGAAGAAACAAAGCTTCCTCACCATCCCAGCCCTCATGAAATCCTTCATGGATGTGGATTCTGTGCCTACCATTCCTCACTTGATTGAAGAGGTACCGGATTTCAAAGCCTTTATAGAAGGCTCCCTTCTGGAAGGGGATGAAGCACTTGCTGGCCACACCAAAGTACAACAGTACAAATTCTATTTGAACTCGGCGGGTGTTCCGATCATGAAGTACAAGAGGTACTACGCGGATAGTGATTGGCTCCCAGAAGAAGGGGGGATCAAATTGTGGAAAGAAGACTCAGAAGGGCGGAGTCTGTGGCCTCGTGGAGAGCCTGTGTCTGTCGACCACCTTCCAATGAGGGGTATAGATGACATTTCCAAGGGGATTTCTGGGTTCATCAAGTATTGGAAGGCATTATGCAATGAAGACGAGAGTGGAGAGTATAAGAGATGCTTTGAGCATTTGGTGTTCTATTGGCGAGCAATAAAAGCATGTTTGTTGGAGCCTATTGTACCATTTGAACTGCTGAAAGAGGGCTTCTAGCCTTCTACCCGATTAGAAGCGATCAAGGAGGATAAATTTGATGACAATGGCGAGGCTCGTGAGGAATTTGCTGAGGATGATGTCTTCGTGGGGCAACGTCGTGATCGTCCCTTGCCATCTCTTCAAGTGGGTCATGATGTTGAGAAAGATTTTTTTGTCGCCCTTTGACCTGCTGATGGTGATACAAAACCAGTATGGATTGCCAAAGCTTTATCTGCCCCTTTCACGAACCCAGAGCATCCGAATTGTATCTTGATTCAGTACTTTAAGCCAACGGCACAAGGGATAAATGTTCAAGAATTTTACAGTGGTTGGGACTCTATTAAGGGATTGCGTTGGAAAGTGGACGAGGCCCAAAAACCTGTTTTGTAGTACACAAATGCTCTCATCACCTCATGGAGGTCTAAGGTTAAGAAAGACACAGTAGAATGTGTCCTTTGAATCCCTGCAGCTCAAGTTGATGTCATCAACGGGAGTTTGTGTTTGTATGATTCCGATCGAGCATGCACCGCATTTTTTAGAGATACTTTGTAGTATTTCAAGCTAAATTTGGTAGTTAGTATTCCATGGTCTGTATGTTTTGGCATAAGTAGAGGCGGTTTTATGTGATTTAATATCGTATGTTGTCGAGTAGGTGGTGTGGATTGGAGTAAGGTGATTGGATTTTATAGAATTGTTATGGAAGTATTTCTATATTTTTTGTGTAGTCATTTGCATAGCAAGTGCACTTTTTTATATTATTTAATAAATTTTTCATTCAATGATACATGTGTTATTGTGTATGTTGGCATCATTTCATTATTAGATTATGTAACTAAATTATGTCTTTTAGAAAGACAGTACAAGTTATAAAAATTTGTTAGTGGCTAAGACCACTTGTCACGATTTCGGATAGCGGGCCGATTGGTTGTTTTAACTTTCCTGCCTGTAAAGTTCACTCAGCAACACCAAGTCATGTGTATCTCATAGCCGCTCATACAATTTCAACGGAAAATCGAACTCGGACCACCTGGATGAGATAAATAGCCTCTTACAATCAACCGTTCAGCTCATGACTTGGTGTCCAAAGACGACCATACAACGTATTTATATGGAAATGACTATTGCTACTTTGATAAGTAATTAGCCCGGCACATACAAATTGTCTAAGACTCCCATTTTAATGGAAATTGCAGGTATAAACTAAAGAATTCAGTTCCTCTGAACTTATATTTATTTCCACTCAAGTTCAATTTTTGAGGCACAAAATAGGACATTGTTATTTTGGGAGGTCCCCTATCTCTCAAAGTAATGAATATGATGTTTTAAAGGGGCACGATAAGGCAATGGTGATAGGGTTTAGTGTTTAGGGCCACAATGATAGGCTCCCAAACCTAATTGAACGGCACGATGTAGGATCTTCTCTCCCATTTTGGAACACCCTTGCAGCACCTTCTTGAATTTTTGAATTCCTTGCAATTCCTTGCAACTCCTCGCAATTCCTCGCAATTCCTCGCAATTCCTCGCAGTTCCTCTTTTGTTTGCGTTTCGTATATTTTGTTAGTGCTTCTTCCACGTGCTTTTGCGTGGTTTACGGTGCTCTGAGCTTCCCTGATTTGTGCTTTGTCCTCTTGCTGGACAGCCTAGACGTGCGGATTTGTGCTTGAGGTTTTGTGTTGTGGAAAAATCCTTTGCGCAGTTCTCGGATTTGAAATGGAGCGTCGTCATGTTGCGGTTTCCAGTGAATGTTGCAAGCTTGCAAGGCGACGGTGGTTGCGAGGTTGCAAGATGCATTAGCGTCTTCTTTCTAGGGTTTGCTTTCTTGTTGAAGGTTCTAATTTTGTTATTCTTGATTCATGTTCACATTCTTGACACACAAGAGTGCCAAATGGAGTGATTGGCTTGGTCTCACAACCAGTGAGCTTCTCTCCACCTTCTTGTCTTTCATTCTCATGGTTGGATCTCTTCACTTGATTCCTTGTTTTGTGTGAATTTATTCAATTTGGCTTGGTCTTACAACTGGTGAGCTTCTCTCTACCTTCTTGTCTTTCATTCTTGTGGTTTGATCTTTTCATTTGATTCCTTGTGCCGTCTTAATTCAGTCAACTCCTATTATGATTTATAATTGGACTTGTGGTTATGGATTGTCAAGAGAATGATGAATATAGCTTTTTGGTGCCTTTTTCTCAATCTTTGCATGAATGAGAGCAATCATATTTTGATATTGTTTGTTTCTAGGGTTTGCTTTCTTGCAACAAGTTCTATTTTCAATTCAAGTTCTAGTATAGTGAACGCATTTGAGTTGTGACAGCTACAATTCTCCTTCTTGTTTGTTATTTTTTTGTTCTTGCTGTTTGCCCTCGGTACTATCCAAGTGATGTTCATAATAGCTTGAGAGCATGTTGATGCTTGCATTTGTAACAAGAGTAATTTGATTTGAATTTAACTATTCTTTCTTTCTTCATGATGTGCAGAATTACAGATTCTGTGGATTTCCTTTCACTAGAGTTTGTGCGTGAAGGCGTTGTTTTTAGAATAGTAAAGTTTGTCTATGGAGAAGCTGAACACATTGAGTGGTAATGAAATCCTCCCATCTTGTGTACATTGACATGGTAGTAGCAATGCTTATGAGCAGTCTTTGCAATTTATGCTCTTCAGAACCGAATTCAATGTAGATTTCAATCGATGCTAATTTAACTTGATGCAAATTTAACTCAATACACTACATTATTAAGGTAATGACCAAGAGAAATTTAACTCGAGACAAGATAAGAGACTCAATGTACCAGAAGATTCAACTTGGCTCGAGTTAAAAGCACAAAAACAAAGGCCCTTGCACCTCAAGAACTAGTTGCAGTTGTAGAAATACTCAATAGCGTTAATTTGGGTTGAGTTTAAAGCACAGTGTCCAAACATAGTATAAAAGAACTTGCCTGCTCGGAAATTTTTCTCAGTGAAAGATAAAAAGAGCTAAACAATAAACTTAGAGAAAGAGAGGAGATTGTACTAAAATAAAAAAATAAAAACAAGAACGATTTCTGTAGGTTTAACTCGGTCTGAGTTAAATGAAACTATAATCAAACCCCTCAGGGAATCCTTGAAGGATACTGGTAACTCAAGCTTAACTTGGCTCAAGTTAAAAGCTTACACTGGGACTAAGTTGAGGGAACAGGGGCACTAGGACATCAATCAGTGGGTTTAACTCAGTTTGAGTTAAATGAAGCCTTTCAGAAATCAATTCAAGAGAATACTATATAAAGATTAAGGTATTTTGAGAAGATGAGGATAATGTTACTGGGTTTAACTTGGCTCGAGTCTCAACTACAGCATTGTTTCCGTATACTACAGCCTATCAAGAGCTGCAAAAAGAGATTGAGCAGCATAAGAAGGAGAAGCACTAGAAAGCGCAAGACGGGGGTCCTTTGACATCGGTTACTCTTGCTTCAACAGTAAATGCCCTGATCAAGGGGTTTCATCACTTGAATATGACCCTGCAAAATAAATACCAAAGAATGCAGCCCATGTCCTTAATAAGAAATTACAACAATAAGGGAGGAAGCTAGGGATCCTTCCTTGTGGTAATCGCAAAGATTGGTCAAAGCCACACTTGCATGACTCAAACCAAGCGCTTTGGTAGTGGTGAACCTTCACAGATCCCGCCGATGGCACCCAAAGCACTGGCAAAAGAGGATTTCTGGAAAGAATCTTCTGGTCCCGAAAGTAGCATGGCATCAAAGATTGTAGACATTCCGGAAGACCTTGGCGGAAACGTGAAGGAGATTGATTACAAGGAAGTATGCAAATCACATGAAGAGTACTGGTCGGCATGCATAGAGTCATATATACCAGATATTAGGTAGAAGTTTGATATTTTAATAGATCAATAAGAGAGGTTGCCACAAACTCTCAACATTTGTGAGCTGGAAGAGCAAGGTGTACAAAAGACACTGAACTTCCTCATCAACATGCCTAACTCTGACAAGAAGATGACTCTCTATGCATATCCTTAGATTGTCAAGGAGAAGCCGGAAACATTTGAGGAAATTCAAGCTGGGAAGTTCTAGATGGTCAATGGTCAGCACTGCGTTGCGGCATCCAAGAGAATGCAGAAGATGGACAGGATTTTTGATGATAAGAAGGCTAAGTTTCTAAAATGCAAGTGCTTCGTCATCTGGAACAAGGACAACAATATATTCAGGAAAGTTTTGGCGTACTATAATTGGCTAAATCACTTCAAGAACTTCATGCCAACTTAGGCCACCAACATCCTGGCATCTAGGTACGTCTGGACGAGTATGGGAAGTCCCCTGATGCCAAGGGAGCCCACGGAGCTGGAGAAGATAGTAAACATAGGGAAGTCAAAGGCTGACGGCAACAACTAAAGGCTCTTTGCAATGAGTCTATTATCTTTACCTCTGCTTGAGTTAAACTTGTAATGCCATTGTTTTAAGTTAATTTCATACCTTATTTTGCATCAATTTATGAATCAATATTGACAGGAGGTGTATGTTGGAACTAAATGTGTAGGAGTTTAAGACCGCCACCAAGCTTAGGTTTGCCAAGATTGATATGAAAAAGAACCAAAGTTTTTTAAACAAGAAAAACCAGAGAGAGCTTGACATACACAATGAGATCAAATTCATTACAGCTTAGCAAGATGTGTATGATCTGTGGGCTGAGGTCATTTCTAGCCAATCTTAGGGAGAGCTCATCGATCTAGATTTGTTGATGAAGTTCAAGTATTGCAAGGGCTGGGACTTGGCAAAGGACAGTGCACTATAGCAAAAATGATGTTTTATGACTACAAAATATGACTACAGTGAGTTGTAAAATCTCAAACTATGACTCACACAAAAATCACTATAGATGACTTGTGCTATGACTAGGTCTAGTCATTACCGACAAGTCGCTTCAGACATGAGTTATATTTTTAGTCATATAGGTTGGGGGTATAAATAGCCAAAATTAGCCATTTTTTACCAACATGGCATACATGTTGACCATCCTTGATACACTTGACTTTTTCTTGGGGTGCCCAGGCAAATGGAAAAAAATCCTACGTGGCATATAACTGCGCACTGTCATATTTTTGGCTGACATGGAATATGACTATGGTGAATTATATTTTGGCTAACATGGCATATGACTCTTGTGGGTCATATTTTCCGCTATTGTGAAAGACAATTCTTATGAGTCATATTTTCCAATTATTTAAAAGATAATTCTTGAGAGTCACATTTTCTATTGGAAAATGACTCTTATGAGTCATATTGTTGGATCATGTGGAATTTGACCCTCGTCAATCATATTTTTTGTTGATTTGAAATATAACTCCTATGAGTCATATTTTTGAATGATGTGGCGATTCATATGGAATGTTGTTTATAATTTTATGATTGAATGTAGTCATATTTTTAAAAGTATTGAGTCACTTTTTTGGCATGATTGTGAGCATTATGTGACTATCACCAATCATATTTTCACCAAGATATTTTGTAAAATATAATTGAAGCAAGTAATATTCCGGATAAGTGAGAATCACATTTCTTAGATTTGTATTTGCGATTTGTAATTGAGGGAACTGAGGCTTGTGATAGTTTCCATCATAAACTGCACTCACACTTTCTATACCGTTTAAATGAACTTAACGCATTGCATTCATACATGAATATGATTTAGCAGCTAAATAAAAGACTCCACCCAATTAAAAATGAGTACATATGATTTTTGGGATGCATAGGAGATAGTCATACTAGAAGGAAAAAAATGCAAGAAAGAATGTGACTCTTCTCAATCACATCTATTAGTCACTAATATAAAACACATCACAATGACACTCTATAAATGCATATTCCCACACATTTATAAGACCTATTTTTTGTACAAAAATGTGAAGATGTTTCCTCTTTGATGTTGCAAGTAGCCTTGAATAACTACATTCCAACTTGGTACCTACATAAACAATCAAGGAGGTAAATTTTCAGTGAAATGAACAATATAGGTCAACCTTTAAAGATTTAAGGCAATACAAAAATGTTATACAAGTTTAAGCTAAGAAAAAGCCATAACCATTATATCTTTAGAAAATCACAAATAAACAAGAAGAAAGAATAACAATGATAATAGAGGGAACAAGAAGCAAAAGGTGGCAAGTATTTAGAGGTAATAACAAGCAAGAGGTAAGATGCAGCAAGATACAACAAAAAACAATCACTTTTCAATCATATATGCACTTTTTCATCCAAGTTTGGCAATTGCATCCACTCTTTTGAGAAAAAAAAAGAAAAATAATGCAACAAGAAGCAACAAGGAGTATATTAAGATGCAACAACAAGAAATTAGAAGCATAAACTAAAAAAGCAACAAGAGGAAACAAGAAGCAAATAATAAGAACTAAGAGGTAGTAAGAAGAAACTAAAAGTAAAGAGCAAGAACTAAGAGGCATCAAGAGAAAATTCAAAGCAAAAAGCAAGAACTAAGAAGCAACAAGAGCCAAGAACTAAGAAGCAACAAGATCTAAAACGTATTAACAAGAAACAAGAACTTGGGAGGAGGAGCACTCCCTTGTAGAATAGGTATATACCTACAAACACACCCTAAATGATGGGGGGCTATTTACCTTGTGAAATATAATATAAGGCATGCTATCTTTTTAAATAAAGGTAAATCTTAGTATTTTAAGGCACCCTATTGTTTTTATAATTTTTTGGGGAGGTGATTTAAAGGTACCCTATTGTATTTATAAGTAAAAAATTTACCACATTTGGCCCATTTAGAGAAAAGGGTCTAATATTTTAGTAATGACATCAAACATGTTCTAGAGAAATACCTTACGCAAAGAAGAGGTCTACAATATTGAACAACAAAGCATTGACCAGGTACTCTTGCATTTTCTAAGACATTAGACAACATCAGCAGACACCCTCAATACACTAGAAATCACAATGTATTAATTAGATTTTGAACATGCCATGCAAACTACAAGCCAAGATTCAATGAGAAGATAAGCAAGCAATGGCAAACAAGGCAACAAGATTTTTTGAAGCAAATACAAGGTTTGCTAATATAGTGGTGGAAAAAACAGCAACAACAGTCACAGTATATCTGTGTTAAAAAACACATTAAATCAATCCATGCATTTACAATCCATTCTATCCTGCATCACCTACACAATTGTGTATCCTAATAAAAATTGTCCTGCACACCCTGCCTGATATTCTAATTCTATACAATATCATGACCCAAAAATTTGTCCCAGCACCTGTACCACCGTGAGAACTACAACTAGGATTTAGGATAATAACAAAAACACAAAATTGGCCAAGCCAAAACAACATTGCCAACGGGGGAAGAGTCCGTGGATAAATCTGCAGCACAACAAAGAGGATGAGTTCCAGGGTGACAACAAGTTCCACAGTGAAAGGGATTGATTACAGCAAGTGATCAAGTCCATCAACATTCTTGCAGAAGAGATGAGCAGAGCCCGTGAACAAGAATAAATCAGAAAACAAACTCCGAGGTAGTAAACAAGGATTGCGAGGCATGTCTTCATATCCATTCGTGAACCAATTCAATTTGCCAATAACACTTGTGGCTGCAATCCCAAAGAAAACACTAGAATCAAAGAAGGGGACACAACAAAGACTGTAAAGAAACACAAAAAAAACTGAGAAAGTAGCGGAATTCACCAGAATCCACCTCTATGGCTGGAGGAGATCCACGTTGATGCTGCAGCCCCCAATGTTGTGCAAGAAGCCATGTGCACCTTCTGGTTTCCCGATGCAGCCAAGACATCATGCAACTAGCCATGCTGCTACGGAGATAGTTGCTTTAGCGACAACAACGCTAGTTTATGAGCCTAAAAGCGTGAGCTTGAGAGCGGTGAACGCAGGTTTTGCGAGCCCTCGGATCTTTTGAAAATAAGTTGGATATTTCAGGTTGTTTGGTAAAAAACCTGGATATATTTTGGGTAAAAATTGATTTTATTTTGCTATTAATGGTAAATTTGGGACCTATGACCGTATACCCAATGATCGTGGATAAATAAATATTTTATGTGGTGTTCAAATTCTTTGTAGTAGAAAAGAATCCTCCACATGGTGAGACTGAGAATCATTTCTTTGGGAGGCTAATGTTTTGAAGAAACCTTGGCTCCCCAAAAAATGGGAAAGTCTGGTGGTGACCTTGGCGTTCTTTCCAAAATGTAGAAAAATAAATGATGATGTTGTGTTGAGACTAGAAGTCATTTCTCATTGAGTCTAACCTTAAGGTTTTAGGGTCTGTATGGATTTCAAAAGGAAATGAAGAAAGGATTTTGAACCAATTGAGGCAAAGTCTGTACATGCTTTCTTTATTATTCTATACGTGCTTTATCTATACATGCTTCAATTAGTATTTTCAGCAAAATACAAGAGAACCGTGGGGAATATAGTTCTCCACATAATGACAAAGAAAGGCTATTTCCCAAGCAGTCCTCTTGCATGCATGACCATTGTACATGACACCTCTTATAGTGGCGCGTTCTAGAATGCCAATTGTTATGAGACATATGAATAGGAACCCTGGAACTTTGGTCTTGTCACTCTTCCCCATTTTCAGCACCTATCACCACTCTACGCTCACATACTAGCATTGTTGGTAAATGAAGCAAAAAAATAGGAAAACGGGATGTAAATGAAATGGAAAAGAAAATCAACAACAAATAAACAAAATTTATCTCATATTCATATTTTCAATGCTGGATTAGAGGTCTACATTGTAGTCTTGAATCATTTATACTTTCTTCTTTGGAACATTTGACAAATGATAGATTCCAATATGTCATGAATGCATGAACATTTTTCAATTTTCAAGCCATCCAAGGGTCTAAGACACATTCATTTGTCAAAATGGCGCACTGGACATAGTGCTTGGAATTCATTGACGTTGCTTGTAGGAAAGTCATTATCTAGGAATTTGAATACACGTATAGTACTTCAAAGAAGTAGATTTGGGTTTCACAGTACTCTATATTGAAAATCTAAGCTTCTACTTTACCACATATGAGTACAACATTGCATTCAATCACTAACAACGTACTCCATGTGAATCTTGACATTTCAGGCAGTATTCTTCATCATTCTTGCCATTTCTAGTAGTTTCATAATTGAAGCTTGGTTCATACTGAAGCTTGGTGCATGAATGAACTTGTCCTTCTTCTGGTCCACCTTGCACAAGTAACAAAAAATGAAGTACAGGTGTTTGCATTTGACATATTTCCCTCGCTTTCCAATGGATGCAGACAACATACCAATGAAATACAGGCAAGTGCAAGTTGGAAAATTGGAGATGGTGACTCGATACACCCTATGATGAGGTTCGACACCACATTGTAAGGTGATGACAGCTCCAATTCCTGGGTATGGCAAAATGTTCACTCCAAAAATATTCCTTGTAATATTTCGAGCACTCCTCCACTAGTTACGGTAATCATCAATTGGCGCATTCTCATTTCTCCGAATGTTTTTCCATTGTGAAGACATGGAGGCTTGTCCACATGAGGAGGTCTTGTGCAAGTCCATTCTACAACTTCAAAAAGCTTTGAGGACGTGAAGAGACGTCGCGGAGACAAGGACGGTCGTTCTTGCAAGTGGAAGCTAGCCTCTTCAAAGAGAATAATCTTGTTGGAAGAGAGGGCTGTACTAATCATTATTGGCCAGACATTAGGTATCCTTGGTCAACTAAGAACATGAGACCCCTTTGGGCCCATCACACAGCGTTGGATATTGTCTGGACAAAACCAGAATTCATCTGTCTCCACTCTTGAACCTTTGTACTCACATCTTTGACCCTTGTATGTTGGAGCAGCGGTGGCTTTTGATCCCTTAGCTATAATTATCTTGCACTTCACTTCTGTCTGAGACTGAATGGCATGACACTTCCTCTTCAACTTTACAGAAATGCGGGCTATGTGCCACTCAGAAGGGTCACAATCCGTCTCCAAAACGTGCTTTGCATGAGGAAACACTAGAGTAAATCCCTCCACAATGGCAACTGCAACTTTGGTGGACCTCAATTGGACTCTAGGGTGAGAGAAAAAGAAAAAGAGGTTCAATCCAAAAAGCATAGTAAGAACTCCAAGTATTATTGCATCTAAAGTAAAAGAAGGAAGAAGGAAGGTCTTACAGTTTTCATGAAGCCACCCCATTGATGGTAGCAAAAGTGCCAGAACGCTAACCACAACTTGAGGTCCTTGAACAATTCTTTTGTTGCTGCACCAGAGGAGTACCACCATGCCTTGATTTGGAGATACCTGCTTTCTGCTTCATTTAGAGTCTTGGCGTCCTTGTAGTCTTTGCAGAGCTTGATGTGTTGATTTTGAAACTCGCGCTTGATAAGTTTCTTTGTGTATTGTTTCATTGAGGTTGCCTAATGAAAAAAAGCAAGTGCATTCACGAGCCACCATCTTCACAGAAGGATCTCTAGAGCCGTAAACAAATCAAACAGCATTCCAATTGGCTTGTGCGCTGTCCACCATAAAGCCTTTGACATTTGGATTGGGTAAGCCATTCTTCTCCATAACTCTATTGAGACATGTCTACATAATGACTTGTCCATCAATATCCTCCGACTGCATATTGCAAACCGCAATGGTCATTACCTTACAGTAGTTGGAATCATAAATATGGCATGCAATCGTAGTCCAGTCCTTTACCCGCTTCACATGGTCAAAGATCAGCCAACAATTAGCAAGACCCCTCCTGGTTGCATTTGCCGTATAAGATCAACTCTGCTCCCGGGGTCGTCTACAAGCATCTTGAACAGGTACACTTTCTGCTGGCCTTGACTCGGAAACACACTGTTGTGGATGAACTCAATCTTTGCTTGTTTCTTCATTGCAAGTAGGCGATCAATCTCTCCGCCTCCGCCTCCAGTGCTACGGAAAGACGAAATAATATTTCTAACATTTGGTGAGCTAAGAACCTGGAATTTGTCCATGACATTGTTCAATGACTTGCCCCTTAGCATTTCCTTAGGTCCGTCACCCGAGTGCATCAGGAATGTATCCAAGAACTCTTTGCTAGCAATCAGAGCTATCGAAGAGGCTTTGGCCTTAGGTGTCTTTTCTATTTCTTTTGCAATGAGTCCTGATATGGTGTCTACAGAATCTTAGCAGAGGCCATCGGACACTTGATGATTATGAGAGCCTAAATGAATGCAAGCCTTTGACATATCAGCTGCCCCTACGACATACTAAATTCTTCCGTTGCAGAAATTGACGCAAGTAGGTGGTTCTTTGCAGACCTTGCAAACTAACGTAGAATCTTTTGGAGCAATCAATCCTACATTGAAAGGAGTACTCATATTATCTGACCACTTTGTTTCATTTCTCTTGGTGCAACGCTTCAAGTAATCCCATGCATCATTTGTGCATGCCAAATGACCAACGCAATTGGACTTTCTAAATTTCAGACTATAATCATTGTAAATGTTTGAGGTCATAGTACAACACCAGGCATGACCGTTGTAGTGTTTGTCTATGCCAATCATGTTTTTAGAGGAACTAGAAGAAGCTAAAGACCAACATGGCGGAAGCTCTAAGACAATGTCGCCGTCAAAACTAGTTGGCAAAACTGAACCTTGCTGTATGTAATGGAATCAAAATTGATGGTAGCAAGCTCGTTCCTACACCCTCGAATAGATTGTAACTTCTTAAGACATGTCATGACACTAGGGAATTGACGCTCTACTGGATAAAGAGGCGGTCTAGAGAGGATAGAGCTCCCAGCACTACTGTCACGTCCACCGACAGACTGGGTTGTGGGATCTCTTGCCGAACCATCTATGAGGTTCATTAGAGAAAAACAGCGACCAACATTTCTAGTCTCAACCTCCAAATCAGTAGACAATTCAACAATTGGATTTAAGAACTGCTTCCCAGTAGGAAAGACCAAACCACAACCACTGTCATCATCACTTTGAGAAGGACCTTCGGATTCTACTTTGATGACTTGTAATAAAGGAATTTGTGCGGTTGATGCATCAGACAAGGGCGTCAATACTTCCGTTGAGGCAGCCATTACATCATCGCTTAAACCAAATGCTCTATAACGACCCGCCAATAAACTCCACAAGTAACCATGGACATTGCTAATCCTAGGAATGAGAACCCAATGAAGCAGTGACCCTGACTCTGAAAATATCTCTTCTTCAACATAGATTGAGGACTCTTTGAAACCATAACGGACGTGAATTAGGTCACTAGAGACCTCAACTAGCCCGTGAATGTTCAAACAAAGAATCAGAGGCACTTCATATCCAAGAGCTCTGATGGACGCCATGGAGCATGTCAGTTGTGAAAGAGAATTGCTCTAGCAGAACAATGTATTTATATAGTCTAGATAATGGATGTGATATTAGAGTAGAATTTGTAAAGAACTACATGTTCATCTACAATTTGAAATCTTTCATCACATCCAGAATGACAATCTTTCAATTGCTCACCTAATCAAATTTTCTGCAAAGGACTTAATGACAAAATCTCTACAGAAATCAAATTCATTAAGTACATAATTTGTAAAATCTAAAACAACCCGATTTCAGAATCACGTAAGATAATACAACCATAAATTCTAAATCTAGAAGTAATGACAATGCCTAACCTATAATATTCACCTCCATTAGTCCACTATCGCAAATCAAATGGAAAAAAAATCCAATTCTGATACTCTCCCCAACAGTATAAAATGTCACAACATGCCTCCATGAATTCATTCCTTAAAAATGATTTCTCTGTTTCTCGATTCAATTGGTTGTGTCATGTTTCAATGAGTGTGGGACTTCCAACTAAGCTGGATTATAGGATAGATGCAGGAACCTAGGGAATCGTTGAAGAGGAAGCAAAGGAGTGCACTATACTTCAATAGTTCCAAGGAGCTAAAGCAAATTAGAATGAAACGACAGAGAGAAGCAAGCAATGGTATATCAGTTGTAGAACCCAGACACTCAGTAGTCCACAAAGCTCAAAAGAATAGAAGTACTCAGAATCTGAGAAGGAACTCCGCTTCAGAATTTCAGGATGTTCAATTGGAAGAAAAACCTGAGGAAGTCATAGTAAGACACGGCCATTGAATTTTCATCATAAGTGCCTTCCATAAAACAGTTTGAAAATTCATTTGATTTTTTCCCAGTTTGATATCCAGTATGCTCTTGAGTGAATTATTAAATTGACAAACAAGAATGAGAATGAGTGGAAAATTTGAATTTGAGGCCTTGTCAATTTGGACCCCACCAGTTATGGGGTCCCCACCGATTTCAGTAGGTGGCCAATTTGGACAGCCCAGCGACCACGGGGTTATCCTATACCACCTATGCTGCTTGTCTCTTCTGTTTCAAAGAGACCCCAACTCGGGATTTCTCTCTTGAAGCCTTACTCCGCCTTCCCTCTTCTCTCCCGCAGCTGAACGCCAATGCGTTTTGCCTCTCCTCAGCACCTCCTTCTTGCTATCTTGCTGTTATAGAGCTCTTCGGGTGCACTTCAGCCGGTGGAATACAACATCAAGTCTATGGAGACACGGAGTGGACGAGATCCTATGCAGAAGGAGGAGGCCCACGTGCTGCAAGCAAATCCTGACGCGCCGCCTGCGGAGGTATTGATTTCAATCTTTGAGATTTGGAACCTTTGCATTACCGTTGCCATGGTTGAGTTCTACTCTCCTGCCGTCGTCCCACCGGAGACAGATTTCATCTTGGGGAGGGGATTAGCTCCCTCCCCATTTTTTTTCCCGACTACAAACCCCGGCAAAGACCCCCTTGCCACCGAGGGCCCTCTAAGCCTGTCCACTTGTTGGAAACTTTTGGTTTGATTCATCATAGAAAAGCTTGACAGATTTCTTCTCGGGGAGGGGAATCAACTCCCTCTCCATTTTTTTTCCCCGATTATGAACCCCGGTAAAGGCCCCCTCGACACCAAGGACCCCCTGGGACTGTCCACTTGTTGGAAACTTTTGGTTTGATTCATCATAGAAAAGCTTGATAGATTTCATCTTGGGGAGGGGGATCAGCTCCTCCCCCATTTTTTTCCCCGACTGCGAACCCTCGCGGGGACCACCTCACCACCAAGGGCCCTCTGGGCCTGTCCACTTATTGGAACCCTTTGGTTTTGATTCATCATAGAAAAGCTTGACAGATTCATCTCGGGGAGGGGGATCAACTCCCTCCCCATTTTTTTTTCCCGACTACGAACCCGGCAAGGACCCCCTCGCCACAAAGGGCCCTCTGGGCCTGTCCACTTGTTGGATACCTTTGGTTATAATTCATCATAGAAAAGCTTGACAGATTTATCTCGGGGAGGGGGATCAGCTCCTTCCCCATTTATTTTTCCCAATTGCAAACCCCAGCAAGGACCCCCTTGCCACCGAGGGCCCCTTGGGACTATCCACTTGTGGGAAACTGTTGATTTTTTCTTTCAATGATAAGCTTGATAGATTTTATCCCGGGAGGAGATCCGGATCCTTCCCCCTTTTGGCGGTTGTGTTGTGATCCATATATAATTATTAGCTATTGCAAGATTAATTTAATTTCCTATGGTCATGTAGGTTCCACTAGCAGTCGAGAACGTGAAATTTCTTGAAAACATTGTGGTGAAAAGAGAGAATCTATCACTTCCAGATAGGCGATTGGTAAACCTTGATGCTCTTTTGAGGGACCTTGAGGGGAATTGGGAATCTCTATCTCCAGTGTCCTGCTGTACGTTGTTGGGCTCAGATGAAGAAGTTTGCATTCTTCCTAATTCTCCAATGACATCTGGACAAGAACCTTTTAGTTCTCCTGAGTTTCAGGGTTTCTCTAGCTCCTTAATTGGAAACAGGATACTGTGTCTGTATTGTGGGGTTTGGAAGTCTATTATCAAGAGGTGTGTCTGTAGATAGCAATAGGTATCCAACTTGTGTCTGGACGCCAGACGAACTAGTTGGGTAACAGATGATTTATAAAACTTGAAGCTTCTGATATTCATTTCTGTCCTCTATATATGTGCTTGTCCTTGAGAAGCCTGAAATGAACAAGTCCAGCCTCAATCTAACCAGTTTGATATCTTGTGTCCAAAATATGGCAACGGAGACTTTGACCAGCCCTGCTGTTGCAGTACAAGGCAAGCAAATTCCCAGTTATTCTACCAAAAATCACTTTAAAGTATAACAAAGTGACTCTAAAGATTGAACCCGCGAGATTCTGTGAAGTATCTAGCCTTATTTGGTTTCTAAGCTAAGTCAATACCAATATTTCCTCTTCCGGTCCTAATACCACAACCAGAAACACAACAACACCGAAAACTGCAATTAGACCCTCTTCTCCTTCTCCAATCCGGTCAACTTTCCAATCCGGTCTAATTAACTCACATCCACTTTTACTCCCATCCGGTTTAGTTTTACCTCTATTTCACCATCAGAGGGTTTGCCCCTTGCTTTTGAGAGTGGCAAGCCCGCCGCTCCTTCCATGATTTATAATGGCTGAGGACCCACTTCTCTATTCTCCCATTTCCTACACTAATCCGGATCCGGTTTGATCCTTCACAGCAATCCAGAGAACTCTCCGGATCACCGATCACACAAAGACCCCCCGTACAACCCTCTTATACTACAACGACCTTAGCGCCACGTTTCGACTGTACAAAGTCAGGCGGTTGCAAGTGAACCCGTCCGTTCCAATATCAACTAAAGTCCTTCCGTTTGCCCACTAAGGCAACGAGATCTTTCAAGAGATCGGACACTCAGTCGGATTTCCCACCCAGGAGTTCTAGCGCAACTAAGGAATCCCTCCCTATCCGCCTAACCTAACAACGGCTGTCTCACCTGGAATCCTAATCCTTAGAGATGCTGAGGAACTGAAATCCACTCCCAATTGGTTCACAACTTGCTCACTTGCACATAAGATCAAAACAAGAATACCAAAGGGAGAAATCACACCCACACAAGCATATGCCTTCCTAACTCCTCACCACACAACCCTGCCACACACGGGGGAGACACGCAACAAGAGGCCAAGACAAGACATACACAAAATTTGGGCGAAAAGACTCGCAGCTCCCAAGCAAGGGCTAACTTATATACAACTTGATTACAAGGCAAAAAGGCCCTCGAAAATCCGCGCTGGACATCCGGGTCCGATCTTAACTGGCCAGATCGGGTCAACATCCGATCCGGTCCTAACTATCTTACAAAAATTACATTCCTACCTACCTACCTACTCTCCAACTCCCCCACCCAGCGTAGGACTCTTGGGTTCCGCGGGCAGTTGGTTCAGGACGTCAGCCAGGTTCCTGCTTCGCTCCCTGGCAACAGGATCCGGAAGATCTGATCTTGGCGATGAATCCAGATGAATGGGTTGCTCAGGCCCAGGTCTTCGGTGACTCTTTCTTGACTCGGGTGTCCGATCCTTGGGCTCCCTCGGATTCGATCCTCCAGCTGGGAACGAATCCGGCAGCGAGAGGTACGAAAGAGGAATCTCCAAGGAATACATGGACCCATTTAGCTTCTGGCTGCTGATGTCCATCCGATTGGCTGCCACCCTTGCTTCCACCCAATCGGTGAAGTCGGTCAGGATCCAAACTATCCAAGAACCAGATACCTTCTTTTCCTCATGCATCCCTTTGTCGAATAATTCCGCCTTGACCGCAGCGGATCCGGACTCTCCGAGAGTGTCCTTCACAGACTCGGACACCTTCCGGATTGCTTCCGCCATTTCCCGGACTGCAGCTTTGTCTTCTTTGAGGGCTACCATGTCAGCCTTCAGAGTGTCGACTTCCTCCTGAAGCCGACGAATCTCTGCCTCCTGCCTTCGGTGCTTGTCCGGATTCGACAAAAACTAGGCCACCTTACCAGGTAAATTACTATCCGCCGGTGCACCCACCAAATCTTTGACGCTAGCGAGGGTCCTCCTCTTGACCTCCCAGTCCGTTCGTATTGCACACAGAATCACAGTCAACTGATTGAATGGGTCGGTCGGGTCTTCGGGATCCGGCATCTCCACATCCGGTCCCTGCTCTGGAGTCGACCGGTTGGTAGGAGGGGTTCCTCTCTTGCGAGGAGGCGTTGTCTTCATCCGCTTCCTCATCCGGAGGTGCTCCTCCTCGTCTTCTTCTTCTGTCTTGGATTCGAACCCGATTTGCTCTTCCTGTTTGTCATCCAAACCCGACTCTCCGTACTTTAGGATAGACTCCTGAAGGTTCCACGTCTTCTCCTCCGTATCCGTGAGGAGTTGGTTCCGATGGTAGAGGTGGAAGAGATAGGGACTCAAAGGAGTGTCCCTACTCTTTCCGATCCTTGTCACCAGTTGGGACACCAGATTGGAAAAGATCCTGGCCTAGTTGACCAAAAATCGTGTTGCCAATGGTCATCGTCACCCTTGTTGGCTTCTTTGGGTGGACGATCGGAACCAGGAACTGGAGGAGATTACGGTGCCGGTTGCTCTTGCAATCCGCAACCGCATATCCGTCCTTGTTGCTCGGTTCTCCATGAAACTTGTCATGGATGAACTTGGCTTTTCGTCCAGCCATGCCGGAACTTCCCATCTAGAAGTTGTAAACTTCCCTCCACCTCTCTTCTTCCTTGTCGGTCGGGCGGCCCCAGAGCGTGTTGTCGAACTCATTCGACACCTTGCACTTCAGCTCTCTCACCATCCACTCCTCCCTAAACCCCCAAGGTTTATCTATCAACACGAGACAACCCATTGCGTTGAGATCCTCCATGAGCTCGAACCTGGCCGGTTCTACCATAGGAATGACCGGAACTACCTTCTGGAGCTTGACGTTGGAGGAGGAACTGGGCGCTCCCGGTCTGCTTTTACACAGCTGAGGCATGGACACGGATGGCTACTGAACCCTTACCGATTGCTACCTCACTCTCTCCTAGCCGCACGTCCCGTTCCTCACTTCCTCGCGTCCGATCTCAACCGAAAAACAATACAAAACCTACAATCCACACAATCTCTACCTTTCCTACACACTCTGACGTATCCGGCCGGAAGCGCACATACATACAACGGCTCTGGCGCAGACGGATGCGTAAAAGTGCTCAAGGTCAGCTCCAAAACTTGAGGGAAGTAAAGGAGTGAAAATGGGGACGACCAACCTTTATATAGTCCCAAGACCCCTTACAGATCATTATGACCTTTTCCGGTCCAGTCCGGTCCATATTAATCCAATCCAACCCTAATCCGATCTGAGGTAAGCTTCGGATGTGATTTCGCTCCTAAATACTAACATTCTGACCGGATCAAATCCAATTTTCTCCTTACTGGATTGGCATTGTCTATCTCCAATTTCCTTCTGCCCCTCTAACAGGATCCGAATCCTAATTACCCGTTTCCGTTCCAATATTTAGGTAAGCAAAAGAAAACCAAAATTTTGGTTGCGACACCTGCCTCTCTAACTTCGGTGCTTGTCACGATTTCGGGTCAAGTCCGTCCCGATATTTCAGGTGAGGTTAGTCTTCAGGATGTGGTGCACAATGACCAACAGACGCGTGGCAGTGACTCTTTCTTGGGCAAGGACAACATCCAGAAGGCTCAGAAATTGGATTATGTTTCAACAATATTGAGTATGCAAATAGAACCACACCATCTCTCACGGTTGGACATTCCATTATATCGACTGGTTCCTATGCCCATGGTGAAGCCCACCCTAGAATGTGATTTGGTCCAGCTAGAGACGGATTATGTCCACGGCTATGAAGTCGGAGCTTGGGTTTTTTAGGTCTCCATTTCAGACGAGGGTGGTCATCAGGGTGTATTTTTTTTTGATAGAGAAGTCTCAGTGGGGACCAATTTGGAACACAGTGAATGACCAGTTCAACGAATATCTCAATAGTCAACCTGAGTTGAAACACATGGTGAACGCCAAGTTCTTTATTTGCAACGAAAACCACCGCCGTATAGCCTGGATGCAACATATTGAGCGACTTCATAGCGCTCACCTGACATGGCATGTCCAAGTGGATTTGATTGTACTGGATACTAAAGGAAGACTGGGTGCGGCCATGCAGGTTATGCGTCATATTAATCAGTGAGTTTCAATGCATGGTCCTGCTATTATGTTTCTACTTTTGATCTCTATTCCATGGTACTAACTCTGATATTTGATTTGTGGCATTTGGCACACCAAAAATTTGCATGTCAAGACGAATCTTATCCACACCTTGTACCGTATTTGCAAGTATGGCACGATGCCAATTGAGAAGTTGTCTGAGATTTTGAGCGAAGAGGATGCTAAGGCTTGTCAGCAGAACGTTAGAAAGACGTGGTACACATTGCCCATGGAGGTCTTTACATCCTTCACTTTCCAAGTGAGTTTCTTTCACTTCCTCTATTCTTTGATTTTTATACGATTTAATAAGTATGTAATTGAACATTGAAAGGTCCCTTCCTATAATTCATTTGACATTGCATTCCTGCCCTCTTGTTACAGCAAGAAATTTCAGCAACAGCTAATGCTGCCATCCGCAAGTACCACAAGGATACTCCAGTACAGGATGTCTCTCCAAATGGTGTTGCAATTGCAATGAGAGTTGCAACAAGAGAAGCAACTAGACTAAATGGCCAGAAGCTTTCCACGATTTAGTCTATTGCTAATCCGGTGTTAAGGGATGAGTGGCTGCAAGAGGTACACGGTCAAAATCAATTTTTGTTTCGGATTTATTTTGGTCAAAATCTTTTGTGTTATACTAAATTTTACTTCTCTTACCTCAGATTGAACGGCATTGGAGTTTATACGCAGTCCAGGTGTTGACCTTGGACAAACCCTAGTTGATAGCAACTGCAAATGTTGACTCACGCTACAAAGTAAAGTGACTAAAGTGGATAAATTCTTCTGCTCCTACTCGTGAGGCATGTACTGTGCCACCAAGACCAGCGAATGATGATAAAATGATGAGCTTCCTCTCAAAGGCGTGCTGGTATGCTGCAGTAAGTTCTATAGTTCCTTTATTATTCTAATGTACTTTTCATATTCCAAATTTGTGGCTCTAGCTAATTTTATTCTTTGCCCTCTCATTTGACATATTGAAGACTCTATCCTTGAGCTAATTGAGAGTATTATTAAAGCAGACAACATTCAAGTGAATATAAAGGTGCCTGAGGAGCCAATGACACTTGCTAACTACATTGAGGCATGGTGGATGAAAGTGTGGAACCATACGTATGCTAGAGTATTCAAGGGAGCGGACCCGTTCAAGAAGTCAGAGTCCTTCAAGGAATTTAAGGGCTTTGCCCTTGCGGTGAAGCGGACCATTTATAGGTTTAAAACCTAATCCATTGTCCTTGTCAATCTGCAATGGATTTTCAAAATTTATTGGTGAATTCTACCGCTAAGTACTGTGATTGTGACCAAGTATTTCATGTTTGAACTGTATGCAAAGAAGGCCATTTCGAAGACAAATTTACCTCCATTTATGAAAACATGGCTAGGTTGCACTTCTGATGATTGTATGTTTACTGTTGCCCAAGACAAGAACTGGCCCACTGGTCATCTTCAATCCAGTGCGTGGTATCTGGATTGCAAAGGTGGATTTGTACCTGCTGAGGAAGAAGCTCTTTTCAAATCAATAAAAGAGGGCAACCTGGTAGAGACCAAGTTACAAGAGCTTGCAGACCTTGATGCTAATGTCAAGGAGAAGGCCTTGAAGAGGCGCGAGTTAGTCAATAAGAAGAAAGAAGAGAAGTAGGAGACAACAAAGAAGAAACAAGAAGAAAATGAAGAGAAGAAGATAGACCGAAAGGCAGAGAAGGCTAAAACGGATGCCCAAGTGAAGAAGAAGGGGAGGAAGAGGAAAGCGGACACTCCGGTGGTGGATCAAGCAACAAGTGAGGGAGCTGTGAAGGAAACTTCTTCAAGCTTTTTACTCACTCGGTCGCACCTGTTGCATGGGCTACCACCTCTACTTCCAAACCTGGGTGATGTGGTCTCTGTTGATCAATGCATCTTGAATGCTTCTGTCATTAGTCTTGTAGGATTAGAAACGTTCCAGGACGTGATATCTCTTCTAAAGAAGGTACTGTGTGCAACTGTGGTCAAATTTGTATGTCTTTCTGTTACTTTGTCCAAATTCCAAACTTGCTGCTCTCTATCACATCATTGCATGTTGTTCCATTCCTATATTTTAGTTTTCCTAATGGTTGTTCACTCTTACCTCTATGCAGCATGCCTCAAACAAGAGACGCTTCTTTGATGGAGTGATTACAAGCAAAGCAGCTATGGACCTGATAATTCTTGATGTCCCAAAGGGTTTACCGGTCTCAACCATTTCCACACCTCCAACATCCGTTCCAAAGTGGAACACATTCTCCTCTTCAGATTTACAAGCCACTTTTGACTTTGCAAATAACTATCTACACAATGCTGGTGCTCTTCTTATGATGTGCTTTCTTCTTTCAGCTGAGACATCAAGTCTTTCCTCTTGGGAGATTGCATTTCCTTTGGATTCAAATTTGAAATGGAGTGGTGGGTCGGGAATAGATTGCATTTGACATTGCCTATGGACCCCTCTGGCACGGTAAGCCCTCTAATATGGATGGTGGTCAATCCTTTCAACTGAATTTATGCTCAAATTTTCATACTTGTTGAGAACTTTATGCAGACCCTGCACTTCAAAATGTTGCTATACGTGAAGGCTACAACTGGGCGATCCACCTCTCAGTTCAAGTTCTAGCACGTTCCAGCTCATGCAGCAATTAACATGGATGTGGGCAAAGACGACCTTCTTTACAATTTCTGCAATAAAGAAGATCAAACTATGAATGGCAATATCCCTTGGTGTGGGCCTCAAGAGAAAGCACGGCCCTTCATGCAAATGCTGATTGAAGGGACTACCTCACTTGGTGACATCGTCGTGGATTGCACTGCATCTACAGGTTAGTTTCTTTTTTTACACAGAAACCAACATTTTCTGCTTTACATTAGTTTTATTCTATCGATTTTTGAAATTGTTGCTTTGGCATCTGTTCCTCTCCGCAGGTGCTAGCGTCTATGCTTGTTGAGCTACTGGGCGGCATATAGTGGCCTTCAAGGAGGATAAGCCTATTTTTGATGCCCTCCTTGCTCCGTTAAGCCGGCTTGTTGCAAATCTTTCCCCTACACCACAAAGCTCTAAAACTTCTCCGATTGATTTGGACAACAAGGAGGTGCTGATCCATCGCGTGACAAAGACTAATTGATTTAGTAAGTAAGTTTATCCTTATACTTCTTAACCATAAATATAAGATTACTTGATGTAACTTCTTCTCATTTTTGTTTTTGGGACTCTTGTAGGCAAGGTTCAAAAATGAAGATGCCATCATAGCCACCTTTCTTTGCAGATCCGGGATTCTTTCGCAGTCCTCCCCAAGCTTACAATTGCCCGTGTATGCTAAAGCAGTTGCCAAACACCTTGAAACTCGCGACGTAAACCCAGCTTCTAGGGCCCGCAAGGTGGATCCACGAGTTTTAGTTTTCATAGATCATTCTACTAAGCAATCCATAGGTGAGTCATC
Organism: Neckera pumila; assembly: GCA_963969595.1. Classification (NCBI taxonomy): domain Eukaryota; kingdom Viridiplantae; phylum Streptophyta; class Bryopsida; order Hypnales; family Neckeraceae; genus Neckera; species Neckera pumila. The sequence goes on from OZ018418.1 coordinate 9,965,514, forward strand.
AAACACTGATGAGAGCTTTGCACCCGCATCTTCTAGCAATTCCTAAGCCTAAGGATACCCTCTTACTCTATCTATTGTATTTCCGTATACTTATCTATATACTTCTTCTGTTTTCTCTTTGTATGGTATGTTGTCTTTTTTTAATGGTCGCTGAAGCCTCTAGTATTTATGTGTTGCAAAACTGTAAAACAATTTGATATTTAGAATCCACGGTCATAGGTCCACACTCAAAAATTCCAAAAAAAAACAAAAAAAAACAGGCTCACAGGTTCTTGGGCTCATGCTCCAAGGCTCACAAAATAGCAACCCCGCTCCAGCAACATCAAGCAGAGATCTTCATCCACCAAGGGGTCGTCAAGCTCCCATGAATTTGAGAACAGCTGGAAGTAGGCGCAAAACAGAGGCTCCGTCATCTCTTCCTTGGAACACTAGTGCGGTGGGGTGACCAACAAAACCTCCCACCAAGCAAGGCGATTTGCTGCGCCCTCCAAAGTTTGGTCCAGAAATTCACCCCAGCTCCTGCAAATTCGGCGGGCGACATCAAAATCCTCTAGCGTCGTGGGTTTAGGGGCATGGAGATTTGGAGGGAACAAGTCATCCCAACCCAACCTCTCTACATGCACGCCATCAACAAAATGCAACAACAATGTATCCCTCAGCACAATCTCCATGTTTGGCAGAGGTCTTCTGTAGAACATAGCCAAAACAAGAGTAAATTGCGTGCACTCTCACTCAAAAGAAGTGCCTCTGAACTAGGAATGAAATTGCGCTTCAACAGTCGTGTTTCCAGCCAAAAGAACAGGACAAATGAAGCTAGACTAACTCAAGACAGGTGCAGGAAAACAAAGCGATTGTGGGTGAGCAAGTGGGAAGAAATTGAGCACAAGAATGTACCACATGAGAGAAAGGAAGCGCAAGAATGGTGAAGAAGAAGGCAAACACCACTCTGGAAATTGAATTCTGCATCGGGCCCAACAAAACGTCGATAGTAAATGGTGACTGTGCTCGCACGCTACTGTGACAAGGACTGCTAGCAGTTTCCAAAAAAAAATGGGAGATTTAAATTCAAGGCCCCCACGTATAACCCTGCACACCTACAGAACAAAACATGGAAGCCAAACTCTCCCTCTAATACTCGGAACCAAAAGATTAGTGCAAACACAGAAAAACAGGGAAAAGAATATCCTCAAATGCATGATACAAAATGGACTGCATGGCAAGACAAGAAAATGAGAAATGACAACTGGAAATTCATAAAGCACTTAATTACTAAACATGAGTACTATACCAACACATGCATATATATGAGGTTTTAGGGCTGAAAAGACTACCTCAAATTTTTGAAATATGAAACACTCAATGACTCCAAAATGCTTATTATGGTTCCACATGTGCGAATTAGTACAACACTTGAATATTAATTATGATTAGTCCTCAAATCTTTCAAAAACGATTTTCCCCAATTATAGTACAACTCATATACCAAACCTTATTTTTGACTAAAAATGAACTTGTTCAAGGAATTAGCATCCTCTTTGTCAAGAGTGTAAATTTTTGAATTGGGGGCATACTCCAAGGATATGGTAGAAATAATAGCATCAACATCCATCCAGACACAGTGAATTTCATTGTATTTGTATTTGTTTAGTCCAACATGTTTCTTAAACTAGTGCAAACACACCATTGCTGTGGGTGAAAGTGTTCCCCAAATCCCATTTTGAGCTACCCTGGGTGATTGCAAAAAAGATCGACCGAAAAGCATAGTGTTCTCCACAGTAATCATGTTTTTTTCAGGAATACTGTATTATTAGAAAAAAAATTTAAAAAAATCTGAAAAATATGTTCAATGTATACACCTTTAAGAAGAAGGTCCCCTAGGAAGGAAAAGCATAGAAAAATTCTCTAAGTAGGAGAACTAGAAAAGTGCAAAATCTCATGAAAATAGGCATTTTCACATGTTAGTTTGTAAAAAATAGGAAAATTAATTTTTAAGAAAACTAAAAATCGGCCATTTGGAAAGACTTTATGGGAATGAGATTTCACCAAAAAGATGATCTTGAAACAGTTTTGAATGTTCAAAATTGCGCGCGCAAGGGAGCCTTGTTTGCACGCATGTGGGGGATACAAAATAAAATATTTTTAAATTTCCTTTGGTAGAAATATAGATTCCTACTATGGAAAAAGACCACAAAAGTTTTAGCTTCAGATCATTAATTCTGGATACTCCCTAGTACTAAAAACCCCTAAACTGCAAAGTGTGACAAATTAGGGAAATTGAAAATTAATTATAATTTTTTTTTTTTTTTGAAAAATAGCAAGTCTCATCACTATCAAGGTAGCCTTCCTTCAAAAAAAATTCAAGTACATTGGCTTGTTATTCCAAAAGTTATGGCCCATGACAAATCCAAAACATCAAGTGTGACACAAAATAGTACTAATCTTTCTTGCATCCACCCTCAAATCTATGGGCTACCTGCAGAGGCTCCACTTTGTATTGACCATAACCCATATTTTTGAACCCTTCCCAAATAAAAAATCCCATTATTTGATCCCGTGTTCATAGCCGCGGGTCTACCCCGCTTCTTTTTCTGAGCTAACTTGAGAGTTGACGACGTAAAGGGACCTCTAGCATCTTAAAAGTGTACACCAACGTCGGATCCTAGACCAAGCAGCATCGACGTGGTGGATGAAGCTGCAACTAAATAATTGTCCGAATTATTGAAATATATAGAATTCTTCATTCTTGTTAGTATATTCTTAGACAAATACGGATTACCATTCAATTGACTGACAAGTGTTGATTTATAAATTTCGTGACCTTGGAATGTAACAGCAGGAACAATTTTAATAGGATTCTGCTCGGCAGACAATTGGACTTCATGGTTGTTGAATATCTCCTCCAAAACATGTCCTATTTCCTCCTATAATTCAACCAAGCTTGTATCATCATCTTCAACAATTTCATCCTCGAGGACTTCGTTAGGGTTAGAAGCACTTACGGATTCCACACCAGATTTGGGGTTGCTCTGTAGTCTTGCACGTTCGCATTCTGCATTGCCATCTAGTCCAGGTTGGAGCGTGACTGGTGGCTGGTAAGCTAAGTGCTTCGGGTCCTGCATTTCCAACTTCCAAGGGGACATGAACCACAGTTTATTTGCAGCTGATGCGTTGTTAGAGGGAGCCATATTGAGCACTCTAAGCATGGATTATGCTTCTTTCGAAGCTGCAATTATTTGAAGATCGGTTGCTACAAGGGAGTAGTCCCCTAAACCAGAAGGAGGTTCACTATCAAGTGGCGGATGCAAAGCAGCCCATATGTTTTCAACTTTATTGTGAATTCTCCCAAACTAGAAGCCATTGTCACCATATTTGACACTAGACAGACAATTGAGCGTGTTAGCAGTGTTTACAAGATTGTGGAAATCGTAACACCGCTCCATACCATTTATTCCTCCAATTTTTGAGAAAAATATCTCACAACTGTCACTGCCGACAAGATCAAGAGGAACCGGCAGATGTGGGTACTTATCTCGGAATAGTTTCACCAGGAGCACAACAAAATGACAAGAGATCTGTACATCTAGGAAGCATTGTTGACTGACAAAGCTCTTAGTAGCTTTAAATCTGACGGAGTTATTTCCAGTGGCATGATTTCCATGAGTAAACCACAATCTCCAAATTCTAAAAAAAAAAAAAAACCCTTCAAAGCCAATACAGTCCTATTACAAACGTCAAGCACTGGTGAAGTAAAGATGTCAATGTAATCCCTGCAAATTCTCAAATACTTTTCAGTGCCTAGGGTGCGCTCACGATGGGCCTTTGCTGAATTTCTCATAGCTGCAAGGCACTCTTGAGTTTTCTATTGGCACATACGCTACGCTGACGCCCAATTTTGGCGGTCCTTCGGTTGAACAGCTTCTAATTTCAATCCATGGACATCAAATGTATACTTATTATACAACATACCAAGAGGCATATGAAATGTGCCGTCTTCACCGAGCTGCAAAGTCTTCACAAGAGAATCCAAGGGATTGATCAATTTTTTCCTGGTGTATCCAGTCCTGGTCATAGAATCCACTATAGTTGCCTTCTGCATCTATGGAAATTGTCATCAACCAACCTTCCTAGTTAATGCCGCAGCAACTTCCTATCCTACTAGTATAATCCATGCTCATCACTTGGCGTCTCCTACTGTCACCGTCACTAGCATGGCCAACAATGGGTCCCACAATTGCTGCACACTCCTCATTCCACAGTTGCTCAATTTTGTGCCACTGCTGCCTCACCCATAGTGCATCAAAACAGTTACAAGTACAAGTTACCACCAATGCAAGTTGAGGCAAACTTTGATGTAGTGGGTTCACCATTACAACCCTAGCAAAAGCTCCCACGCGATTAGTACAAAAAGAGAACAATTTTATTGTATCCCTCTTCACCTGCGCCCACAACTTCTTTATAGTTAGAGATGCAGACATGGTCATCTTTGGAGCCACAGAATCCCACTAAAGTGTCCCACCAATAATTCCAAGCAATCCTTCCCTTGACCTTTGTTTCTTCTTCTGCAAGGATTACTGGGACAGGACCAACAATATCGTTTGCTGCTTTAGCATCTTTATAGATGTGGGCCACATTCCAAAAAATCTCTACATGTTCACCGGCCACAAACTGTACGCCTTTTTTATTTTCTCTTTTGGTCGTAGAGTAATTTAGACCAGCATAGTTTAAAGAAAATAAATCACACATGCGTCTCCCATTGTACATTTTCATAGCTTGGGAAAATGCTTTTAAGTAAGTAGGCCACCTCATTCCCTGCTTCTTTCTATTCAAATTGCTAGCTACATCATGCATGATATCCTACAAAGTAGGTTTCCCTCCCATGGCCCTAGTCCTATACGCTACTATTATGTCTTTTCAAAATTTAAAGACGTTATTTTGGTCTGAGGCAGCCTCTGCGGACTCTCTAAATGTTGGACGTTTCATTTTAAGTTGAGCAATTCTAGCCTTGGCAGCCCAATGCTGCATTTTTTCAACTCTATGTTTTCTTGCTAACATCCGACTGTGGAAACACAACTCAAAGATGGACAAGTACTTTTCTCTACGACCCATACCAAGACCCTTGAATCCCCTCTTCTCAACGGCACGTTCTTCACGAAGCACACATAACCTGAAATTTGATTCTAAGACAATACTAGAGCAATTTAAGCAAGTGAAACCCAAGAAAGGTTCACCGAACATGGAGAACCGTAAGCAAGACCTATGTCTAAAAGCCCCCTTAACAATGACAACCTGATTCTAACCTCAACAAAGCTTCCAACTGCGGTTCAACATACCACAATTTCCCGGGGTGGGGGTCAAACAACAATCTATCAATACCATGTCTTCCCACCGTAAATGCAATGTGGTCCCCTCAGACCCCAACACATCAGCAATGACACAAAGTTTCTATTGTATGTGTGCATCTCACCCTCTCTGTGCTTGAAGAAAGAATGAAGTCCATTTAGGCTGGCCTCGCCACTGGACGCTGAAAACTGACTTAGCCTCCCTCTCTTCCCGTTGATAAGGCTGATCTTTGGAAAGCCCTGCACTTCAATTCCTCCAACGTCTTTGTATGTACAATCCCATGCACATGGTTCATCAAATTAGCCTTTAAATTCCTTTTAGAGGGGCTGAGCTGGAAAACCTCCTTTGGGCAGCACAGGCACCTCACTTTAAACCAATAGCATTTCATATCAGGTGCACTTGGATCCCCGACTACTTGGAAGGTCGGCTTTGAAGAATCAATGCACTCATTCACGATGGCAATAGTTCCAATATCCTCCTCCACCATCCACTTGTAGTCTGCAGTAGTGACAATAACTAGATTGGTTCTACTCGTACTAGCTTGCGGGTGGTCCAACAATGTAATTCCTTTTTGTCGGCAATAAATCCTGATGTGCCCGGCACTAATCAAGTGGCTTTTTTGAAAATTGGAAAACAAAGTTGTAACAGTACCCTTTGTATGCTTGGCGGTGCTTCCTCCAATAAAATTGCGACACTCCCCGCAATGCAGCTTCACTACTGCAGCCCCACAATGATCTCAAGAACGCAATGACCAGTCGTGGTCGTCCATGGATAGTTGCTTTAGATCTTCACCAAGTTCCTCCTTGCCCCTCACGTACCATTGGAGTACGTCGTTCGATAGCAAAGTGGACTGCATAGAGGGGCCATTGGTCATAGAATGCTCTTTGGATGTAGTGGCTAATGGGGGATCCAGCCTCAAATTCTTGATGATTGTTGGTTCTGCCAGAAACTCAAGCACTTCAGATGCAATTCCCACTGATTTTCCACTAAATGCAATGTCACCCACCCAAGGTTGCTTGCAAGGATCAACGTTGTTTTCTTATGCTGGGATGAGATGAATAGATTCATGAATGGAATTCAAGACTTTGAAGTCTGTATCTATCCTGCAACCCTCCTCCACATCCCAAAATTGAAACGCCCCAAGCCGCTTGAAGACGTTCAATTGCTCCAATTTCTTCCTCAAAGTCTCCAGGGATGCATTGTCTTTTGTATCAATGGGACTAAGGAGCCCTGGCGGCCCCCCTTTTTGCTGGTGAAAGTAAATTTTTACCCTCATCTTGATGGCACTCAAGGACCCTAGAACCTGCAAACCCTTCCAAACCCTAAACTTGCAAGGCCTTCAAAAAATACAAATGCCAAACCCCTATCATAGAAGACACAGCGTGAGCGCCTGAGCTACATGCACACAAAAAATTGAGAGCATAAATGACAAGGCAGCATTTTTGAATTCAATCTAAATCAAAAGCAAACATACTGCAATAAAGACCTTGAACCCAAAACCGCAAGCAAAACACCCAAGCAGCAGTAATGGCCCCCTACAACTGGGACATGATCCTAAATCCTAGACAAAAATCAAAACCCTCACCTGGAATTTAGTCGCGTACCTTCTTGATGCAAGCAAAACCTCTGAACATGCAGCCGCGCAGCAACAGCAGCGCTTCCAAATCCTAAACACAAATTTCTATGTTGTCGGAAGTAGACAACCGCCAATGCATCCACAATTTCAAAGACGGGTGCCTAATTCTTGAGTTTCCCTTGCATGGAACTTTGAAGCGCGTTTAGGAAACCCTAAACACAGTATTTCAAAACGGACATTGGATCCCAAATACGTGATTGCAACCGTTGCTTTTTGTCACTTTCATCTTGTCAGTGTGGACAGAAAGGACCGCTTTTCATCAATGTCCAGTAATTCTTGATCCAATACTTGTACATGCTAGCACCTAGACTAGCACCCTACTATATGAATTCACCACCAAGCCTTTTAAGCCATGCTATTTTAGATGTACCGCTTATAAAATTTCAATTTTTTTGGAATATGCTATATTACATATAATCATAATTTTTTATCTCTAGGCACCCTATATTACTTCTATTTTTTTTACAAATTTGACTGGAAATGAATAAAATGGACCCTATTTTTTATTGCACGTGGTTCCTATTTTTTTCAACAGTGCACCCTTCAAATGTCTCTTACCTCTTATTTTTTATTGCCTCTTGCTTCAAGCTTGTTGTTTCTTACCTCTTGTTCTTCATTGCCTCTTGCTTCAAGCTTGTTCTTTCTTACCTCTTATATCCTCTTGCCTCTTGTTCACCTTACTATACTTATCATTCATTTTCCTTGTTTTTTGAGATTTCCATAGTCATAGTTTTTTTGGCCTCTTGATGATGTTGTTAGCTACTATAAGGTTGAGTATTTCTTTTGAAATTGCTATGACTTCCCATTCAACATATTCAATGTTGTGATACAACTCCTATTTGAAATTCCATAATATATATCTATAGATGAGATTTTATGAATCATTTAGTTTATTTCAAGAACTATTTCCTTATTGTGTTGCAATATGTGTTCAACTTTGGTTTGGTTAGAAAGATATTAATTTTTAATCAATGGTTTTTGCATGTAGTTGTTTATAGACCCAAGAGCTGGAAGATGGTTGTAAATACTACAAGAAGAGCCGTATCCTAGTTGACAGAAAATTGACTTGTTTTTGTCAAATCTTGTGTCAATTGGGAGGGGTTGGTTCGGACATTCTTTGACAAAATTATGTTAGTCGTTCTGTCATTTGGATAGACCCTTTTCCAATTACATACTAACTGTTGAAAAAGATTAGTCACATTTGCTATCATTTTGACAAAATTTCAAAAGACCCCCATCTGCCTGTGGCCATTTTTAATAATACATTCACTACCGATCTTTATGAATTTGCAAATCTACTCCATTATATTTATGGATCACTCTACAAAATTTCTTGTATTAGAATGACATCTTATTTGAATCATTGAACATGCATGCTGTATACTTGGAGAATTGGAAGTCTCCATCCCAATTAATTTTCACTCATAGTGGCATACTCATTTACAAATACATTTCTTGCTCTTCTATACATTGGATTCACATGTATATACACGCATGAAAGATAGTAATTGACAGACAAATCGAAATAAAGTGGAATAGAAAAACAAATATTTATTGGCATAGATACATTTACCATGCGCTTGTGCGTTGCACATGCCTTTGGTGCAAGTTCAATAGTTCTGCCATTGCTCCTGTAGAACCTACTTACACTTGCCCCATCATCAGTAATGCAATGCACTGTACAGTGTACACTACACACTTTTCTACACTAGCATCTTCTCCCAATGCTTCACTTCTAGGTTCCCTTCACTCCCTATTCATAGTGAATTTTATTGCACCCTTCTCTATACTAGTATCTTCTCCCGACTGAAGACTTCAAGGTTCCCTTCCCTTCCTTATTTATAGTGCACAGAAGCTTCAGGTAATTATAAGTCCCCAACGTCAATCAATCCTACTTTGCTCACATATCCAATTATTAAAGAATGACCACCAACAGTCAACAACACGTCACTTCACCTACACATGCCTCCACTCTTGGAACAAGTTTCACTCCCCTTTACAAAGTGGCCTCCGCTAACTTTTGAACAAGGACCTCCATTCAAGCATGCTTCACTCTCTTTTTTGAAGGCCCGGATTTGAAAGTTTCATGGCCTTCTTCGTCTGGAGCACCCAGTCTAGCATCCTGCACACATTCTTGCATCATCCCCACATATTGCAACTAGATTTGCTCGTAGTCCACCAATCAAAATGCCTATGAAAAAAAAGTTGTTCTTCCCATGCGGAACACTAGCTGACCTTTTCTCTGCAACCATATAGTAATGACAAAGAATATCCACTATTCCAGACAACTTCCAAGGTCTTCCTCACCAAGTTTCTAGTCTAACTCTTTATGAACACACCACTAGCACTAGGAATATGCTACGGGGCATTGAGGATGTTAATTAGTATCCAAGAAAAATAATTACAGAGGTAGCAGATGCAAGAACATGGAATATCCAAAGAACACATCTCAAAACTGGAAAAACAATGTCTTCCTATGAGTTGGGAGATTCAAAACTAGAATTCATCACCTTCTCCTTTTGCTGATGCCTCATGGGTTGTCCAGAGTACACTGCAACATGCCAAAGGCCACATAACAACATTCCTCCTCGGCACCTACAAGAACCCAAAAATAAGTGCAAATATCACATTCCTCCTACCAAGCCCCTCAGTATAGATTGCCACATCTTAGAGCTTCCTACAGCCTACAAAACTGCACTTCTTCAAAACCATGCAAGCAACACTGAACGAATTAATTAGACAAGCAGGCAAATTTGAGCAAAAATGCTTCTATAATGCGTACTTCATCATCATGAGCGACGACTATTTCAACAGGAAATCCTTCATCTACGTAGAACACTCATTTCATTTCTTTCTTACCCCAATCATTGTCCATGACTTCCATTCTGAGGTCCTACTTCCCTTTTCCTTTTATATTTAAAGGAAAACAATGTCTTGCCAGTCTACTTGTGGCTGGAAGATTTGCATTGTCTCTTTGCAATCACACATTTTTCCACTTGTTCAATAAATAAAATAAAGAACCACACCGTGCACATTGAGTTTCCTCCCCACGTCCACAAATCAAAAAGGGGACAACGATTGCCATTCCCTACAAGGGGCCTCCCTATGCGCAACTCATTTTTGCAGTACCATGCTACCACTATAAGGGCAATTTCAGTATAGACTCCTCATATGCTTCCTTACAACAGATAAAAAAGTTTCCATGTTTTTTGGGTTCCAACAACCAAGGCAGCTACTTCATGTCATTTATTTTCCAAAAAAAGTTAGTTACATACTGACAACTCCATAGCAAACATAGACATCCTATTCAGCTTTTACCATTGTCCAATTAGCAATAAACAACATAATCTTCCAAAATACAGTGAAGGCCTCAAAAAAATACAATTGTAGCAAATTCCATTCACTAGAAAATAACTACATTCTACTTGACAAAAACTGCGTTATGAATGTCAAATCTGCGTTTTACTTGACAGAAACTGCGTTGTACTCAACAAAGCAGTGTCAAGTAGTTTATGTTGAGCCAACAAAACAGTATCATGTAGTTTTTGTTGAGTGCTCCATTTGTAATGTAGAATTCTGCTTTTCAACGTTTCAACATAGAATTTGACAAGTAAAACGCAGATTTTTGACAAGTGAAATGCAGAATTTTGTTTCTGAAATGCAGAATTCTATGATACGAATAGAGAACTCAACAGAAACTATTTGATACTGTTTTGTCAAGTAGAACGCAATTTTCTTCTAGTGATCATCATATGCTGCACAAAGTACGACCTGATTTCATTGCCTTGTATAGTACATCACGTGTTTGTGCACTTTGAAGCGAGCCATGATGACAGCATATTCTGTTTCACCTACTTACATTTTCCTTTTTAGAGGCTTCCGCACAAAAAAGGACCCATCAAACCACAAGCATCATTCCAAGGTGAAGTCCCGAAACAAACGACCCATGCCACACCTCTTGTAATAACACATAACAAACATACCTGCAAAATGGCACCTCCTTCATCAATTCTTGCCACTTCCTCTTCTTCTTGCACTGCGTCCATGCTCTTATTCCTTGTCTCCGTTGTGCTTGTGTCCTCCATGACAATGGTCTGCTAAGCTTCCAAAGCTTCTATACACTCCATCATTCTCCTCACCAACGGATGCTGAGCTACCTCTACTGCTGACAATGCTTCTACGCCTTTCCTATTGAAGTTTCCAGCAGTTCCTTGATCTGAAATGTTGTTGTCACTGCCATTGTCATCTACATTGACATCATGTCCGCCATTCTCAGAGGGGGACATTCTATTGTTAGACAAATTCCCAATATGTCCTCCAATCCAAGGCACATGCAATGCCAACTGCCCCATACCTCTTCGGCCATGCATGACATTGAACTCCTCTTTCTTTCTTCTACTATCTTCCTTATCCTTTGTTACAGGCCATCTTGTACCTAATTTCCTCCAGATCTGGAGATCCCCGCAGTATTCTTCCGCAATCTCTCTCGAACGCCAACCTCACTTGAAGGTCCAGTTCTATCAAAGTTGACTCTGCTTGCGTTTGCTCTACTGCAGCTCTCAGACCTCCGCACGGCCGCTAGACTCTGAAGTTGTCTTTCTAGAGTTTGCCAAGTTCTATCCGACATTCCGTTGGGTTTTCCTTCATTGTTACAAATTCTTTTCTCTAGCTCTATCCTCCTCAAAGTCACACCACAAGCAATTACCTCTTTCACATACTCAAATTTTACAGGTGAATTGTACTCCCAGGTATGTTTAATCCAATTTGCTATCTCTGCCACTGCCCCCTCCAGTTGGTGATTAATGTTCCCAATAGAAGGATCTAAGTTTCTAGACAGCACCATCAATTCTTTCCTCCAGTCCCCCACTCCAAATCCTTAGGGCTTCTTGGTGTACTCATCCACTAATAGGAAATTCATTGGACGGCCTTCTTTTTTTTGAATAATGCCATCTTTCTTCCTTTGTGCCTGCACATGTCTTCTTTGCCTTCTTTTTGCTATTTCAACAGCCAATGTGATCTCCTGCATTTCCATGCTGTTGTTTGCACCACTCCTGCGTACAGCAGTCTATGTGGAGTTCCTCCATCTTTAGTGCTTTGCAAAGCCACATCCTCATTCTTGTTTTTGCAATCAGAATGAGACGCCTGTGCCTGTTTGATGAACCGTAAATGGGAACTCTTGCTACCCACTTCATCATGGTCTTTGGCAGCTAGCTTTGACACCTGCCACAACGACTTCATTCATGCATTATAAGCGACACAACTTGAAGTAGTAGTCTCCTCACTAAATTTCCTTTGCAAACATGAAACAAAAACACAATATACAAATTTTTCCACCTCTACTTTTTACAGAATTATGAACAATTTAAACACGAGATTATCAAAGTGGACGTTGAAATTCAATTACAACGCCCACAAACTCACCTCTTCATCTTCTTCTTCACTTGTAGGCGTGGAACATCTTTGTCGACCAACTGAGATCTCGTCCCCTTGTTGTCCTAATGTTGACTTCTTCTCCGCCATGTGGACATCAGTGGCCACTCAAAAATGGGACACTAGACTTCCTTGCACTACCAATGTCTTTTGTCGACTTGAATTGGGGAATTGACTGGAAGCTTTACCAAACATTGTATTGTCACCCTTTGCCGCCACTGTGTTCAAAGGCAAACTTTGAAGGGGAGACTTGTTGACAATAGGGACTTCACGCCCTCCTCTTGAGGACAAATGACTAGTGGAACTTTCTCTAGCCATTTTGCTGTTGTCACTCACGGAAACCCTTGACATTGCATCCCCAATAATAGTCCATACTAGTCTGTTATTATATCCCTTGTACATCACTCTAAGATGGTAAATTCTTTTTTGTTGGCAATAAATTTCTTGGCATCATGTTAAACACATGAGCACCTCATTTTTTGATATCACTCATGCATTTGCTATAAACATTTTTTGACACACCTCACCTTATTGTTTGCATCAGACATATGTGAACTGCAATCCATGTATCCAGTTAGTTAGTCAATAATTTCTAATACATGAAATGACTAAAAGACAACGACACTAACTTAGACTCTTACAAAGACATGACTCTCCTCCATTATTTGCTTCCTTTCTGCAATCTCCACACTGCCTCCCTTTTTCAACTTTAATGCGCGTGGTACTAAAAACAATCTTTGAGGCTACAATACCTTTCGCTGACTTCTTCAACTGAGCTGTCAACGGACTTGAAATAGTTGATGACGGCATCCCCTTCTAAACATTCCCTCCTCTTGAGTTCACAAGGGATGCAACATCACTTCTTCCTTTCCACTGCAAACGGGTAGCCTCTTTCCTTGGGACATGGATTTCCTCTGAGACTGAGGATTAAAATATCATTGCTTCAGTAAGCGAGAAATTTGTTAAACATTCCTCTAGAGATGAGTTCTGTAAGCAGTGCAGGCAAAATGGAATGCTCTCACGGTTTCTAATGAACAGAAGAAAAGAATGATTCTTTGCCAAAAAATGACATTGAAGACATACCTGAGTCAACTCTGTTGCTAATACTGCACCCCTCATCTGCAAAAACCATGCGTTATTCCCATTTTAGGACTCATGCTACAACAACATCAACAAACTTTCTATGTACCAAACTCCAACTTCAATTTCAATGACACTTTCAAGTCAACTACTATGAAGCTTTGTATAATTGCGTCTGCACCTATGAAGTGGGTTTACTCTGAAATCATACACTATACTAGCCTAGAACTAATCATCAAATTCTAGGTAGGACATGACATTCTTCCTAGAAAAAGCTATGTTGAAACCAAACTTCCTTAGTGGGACTCTTCATCTCTTTGTATAACATCAACAAACGGCCACTTCAGACGTCAAAGTACAACATATCCATTTACGTCATGAAAATAGATCTCATACTCAGAAAACCAGCACTCCAGATTGCCATGTCTTAATTGTCAGTTACCCATACTGTCATAGCACAAGGAAGCACAAATCCTACATTTAGGCGTTTTAAATGAAAAAACATCCAAGATGATCCATGTATCATTCCCAAAGGACTTTAACTATAGTTTCCTCAAAATTACCAAATAGGATAAGGAAACCCCAATCAAGACAATAGAAATCGGAATTGAAATCCGGAAACTGCTTCTTAAACACCTGTACTTCTAAAATATTCTCTCTTCCAACCCATACAATTTCATATCACTTCACCAGACATGGAGGAGTGTCATTATCCTATACCTCTTCTTATCTAGATCAACAACATAGAACCAATCGGGGCGGATGCGGAATTGGAAAGAGTGTCATAATCTTGTTCCTCTTCCAAATCCGGATCCGTACCTTGTAACACAAGTAACAGAAAGTAGAAGTTTAACCTCATATATGGAGGGGTCCGCTCTTTGGTTTTAGGGAGGGAACATATATCCTACCCTTCGGATGATTAAAGTGACTGAAGTTTCACTTAAAGAAAACACAAAACACAAACATTAAACCCCGATGCAGATTCTTCCTCACAACTAATCTGGAAATCAATTCAAACCAGTAGGTCACTTAAGAAACCCCCACATTCCTTTCTTACTACAACAACAGACCTATCCAAATCCGGTTCCTTAAGGCAGAATCTGGTGACCAAATAACTAGGTGACCCTATCTACTTAAACATCACTCACTTCCGATTGTAGGAGGACCTCATCAACACGTCAATCAACATACGCTTGCCTCTTGCAACATGCACCTAATCTATGAGCGGTTATCCCCCATAGAAGTTTCCAAGGAATGGCAATAACTAAACTTCACTCCTAGCACACACGGTATCTCGACCAGCTCACTTCAATTTCCGGAACCGGATTCATACAGAATCCGAGGTTACTTCTCATCTCAAGTTTCCACTACCAAGCTAACTGAACTAGCAATGGTCAAAGCACCACCTAACCCCTCAACACAAGTCCAAGACTTTTCAGACCAGTACTCATGAAATCCAAGCTTTCTTTGCAGAAATTGAATAGGAAATCAAGAGTGTAAAAATGCCCAGAGTTGAAACTAACTTCCAACCCCTAAATACTAACTCCAAGGAACCCTAAAAGGCCCCAAGGATCAAATTAGAGGACAAGGAGATGACAAGTGTCATTCCTTATGCTTTTCAACTAACTTCCACTCTAAAAGCCAATCCGCAAAATGTGGATCTCCAGATCCTAAAATCTTGGAAACTCACGTTTAGGTGCATACAGCTCAAAAGTAGCTGTCAACTAGCTTTCTAACTTCAAAAACTTTAACTTTCCTTCACTTAACTGAACTTAACTTATCTTTTACTTTCCTTTCCTAAACTGGACTTTACTTAATTTAATTGAATTGAACTTTCTGTCTATTGTTCTAGGTCTATCCTAAGAACTTCATTTAACTATACTAGGTCTATCCTTAGAAACTTCCAAACTACTTTCTACCTCGCTTGGGAGAAGGTTCCTCGTGCTTGGAGGCTCCTTTCCTTGGCGGCTATTTCTTGCTGGTTGAAGGCTTAGCTGTCTTACCCTTAACTGAAGTCTTCCCCTTGAAGCTGGACGGAGAAATCGTGGCCAGGTAAGATTCTTCTTCCTCTTCCTCTTTCAAGTCAGGTTGGGACTTGGATTTGGAACCGGATTCAGATCCGCTCTCCTCCTTTGCTGACTTACTGGGCAACTTGTCCTCTCCCAAATGGTAACTCCCCAAGGATACCTTCCGATATATTTTGAAACCTGGCCCTGGTATTTGGAACGATCCCGGATCTCAATCCGGTTCCAGTTTTCAGTAAGAACAGGAAAATGAACTACTGTTCCTAACATAATTATCTATCTACCATTACTCTCATAGAAAGAAACGTTAATTGTAGTAAGATTTTTAGTTTAACCTTGGATAAACCAAAAAATTGTACCCATACTAACTCCTTCCTCTAACTTCTTCTCTAACAAGACTTATTTATGTTCCGGGCTCCCACACATACCTTCAGAAACTCAAAAACTCTCTAACTTCTATCTAGAAATCCTAGTGACCACTACATTCCAAAATCTCATGTGAGCATCTCCAATTCTACACTATTGACTGCGTCGTCTCTAGCCGTCTATGTTGCAGTACTTAGCACACACCAAGTTCCACAGAGAATTGAAAAAATCCTTAGACGCTCTCAATACCCTCTCCTTGTAAGCATCCCTTGTTTTGCATGATAAGTAGGAGCCCTTCATTACCTATTCGTCAAACCTTCCCGTTAAAGAAATCTATCTTAACCTTCCTACTTCAACATTTACTACGTGATATATGGTCGACAATATTGTTCTAGAAAACTATATACAAAAATAAAGCAAAGCCAACTCTAGAGAGTTGTAATGATAGGTTGGTCTGATTCCATTTCATTACTTGATTCCGCTTGTGCACTTCAAAGCTCATGCACTGAAATAAAGTTGACAACAACAACCATGATTCCTCACTAATTAGTAATAATTACTCATTGCCTTTTTTGCTGTTCATGTCCTAACACCCTTCCGTAAACTGAACTGAAGAGTGAAGTCGCACCCTTGAATTCGTCGTTGCACACTTAATCCAATGTTCTTTGATACGCTCCCGCTTTCAATGGACAGGAAAAGGAATCCTGGAAAAAATAATATGTGAGGAATATGCTTTAAATCATCCAAGAATTTCTTCACTTCAACTGACACATATTCGCAAATCCTTTTTTACATTCATGCCATGCTTGCATTGGAACAAAATGCTTAAGATTACCATACAACATCACGGACTTCAACTAGTCATTGTACACTTAAAGGACCACGTCAGCTCATCAAGACTCGATGCACTACATTGCTAACAAATTCAAAGACCTAGTGTTGTGCCCCTCAAACAAATGGGGTGCCTTCCATTTTGCACACTAGTGCCCTACTCCAAGTCAAACTGTCACCGACTAATTCATTCTTTGTGTGCTCCAAGGAGTGAAGCACAGCAAACCACAATCCCCACACTAAAATAGTCCGAGCAAAATTACATGGAAAAAGTAGACCTGCGAATGCTCTTCCTAATGCCTTCCTTGTATGATAGGACAACTACTGGTAAAACTACTCCGTAATGTACATATAAGTTCACGTCCCACTATACTGACGTCGAAGTCAAAACAATTATGAGGAAGCACAGGACTTGCACTATCATCTTAGCCAACGACAAATGTCTATGTTGTCAGTTACTGCAATATGTCAAAAATAAAAGTTCAAGTGAAAAGCATATCATTGCACCTACTCAATGAATATTGAAGGCACTTAAACTATGGTCAGGTATAAACGGATGCAAGACAACGACTAAAAGCAATTTTAATGTTGTCCAAAATTACCTTACGGCATCGCTTTCATGGAATTTCCATAGTAGCAAGCAAGAACAAACACATGACAAAGCACTTTTTTCCAAATAAGTTTCCATTCAGTATTCCATCCATATGTACATGGAAGCACAACATAAGTCCACGCCCAACAACACTCATCTTTGAGCTTTTCTAAATTACTTCAATTTTCACTTTTAAGTGTAAACAGTCCTTCTCACCAATTTCACATCAATCTTTCACTAGTTTCTTTGCAACCTATCTTTCATGCACGCGTACATCAGACTCTCTTTCATAAATAATTATCTGTGGTACCTCTCCTCACATAAACTGTTGCATGAAGGTGCTCCTCACGGCCTCTTAGGGGGAGGAGAAACTACAATGAATTCCTTAAAATCTTGTGAATAATGTCATCTGTCTTCCTGAGCTTGTTGTGCAAACACATCCGCCCTTCTAAGTTGAAAGCACATTCCTTCAATCCTTTTTGTTTTCTATGAGGCCAATAAATGCCTTGCCTGTATTAGTAGAAAATTAGCACATTATTTTCATCCAAGTAGTTTTTTTTTCTTGATCTGCCTGCAACTAACTACAAAGCACACCCACTAATGGGACCCCAAAATTCTTATTGCTTACAAAGTTTGCTAATTCTAAATTAGTACAAGTTTCAACATGTGAACAGTCAATGCTGAACATCAGCTTTAGAACGTCACCTTCTGGCATTACACCCTCTTTAGCCTGACCTCTAGGCACAATACATTTGGTCATGTCCTCAAATTACTCTAGACAAAAATGTGCCCCTCAATACAGAAAAGCACATGAACAGTTCATGATATATTAATACCAAATAAAAAACCTTGAAAAGTCCGGTAGTTCCTTTGGGTCCTCTACACTTTTTACGCATCAAATAGTTTACGAAAGAACATCACCACACACTCCACTACCATATCCGTAACTTACAAAGCTGAATTAGAATAATTGTTTAAAAAATCAGGAAGGCAATGCCCTATGAAACATGCGTATGCAATGTGGAATATATTTACCCCTACAATAATTTAGGCTTCTCCACAAATTATTGTACTAGACCTTCACATCGTGCGGCAAATCCTTCTATAGACATGATTTCTAAACTCTTCTGTATTAACTTGAGAGTTGCAGGCATCCGCAAAAAAAAACTTTGCGCAGATACAAAGTTAATGGCTACCGTTACATAAGATATACCTCCACCGTTTTCAAGTCACTCACCAATAGAAGGTCCACCCTTCCAATTTGAGAACTACTCTGTTGCCCCATATTGCATACACACATACTCGCTTCACAAAAACAAAAATTAGCTTACCTTTGAGTTCAATCCCTTGGCGCTGTTGTCTTTGACTAGTCCACTGCAATCCTACTTGCTTCCGTTGTCTTAAGGTAGATAGCTTGCAACCTCCGTCTCAAGTGCCTTTTTGAAAGCATCATCAATAGAACGGCAATTGAAAACCTACTCAACACCTCAATCGGATATGTTGCCTTAGTTATCTTCTTCTGTGCTTCCTCAATGGCTTCAAGACAAAGCTCTTCTACAACTCAAGCTCTCACCTCCCTTTCCTTTGTCTTCCTCCAAAACTAGACTTCCTTGCATTAGAGTTCGTATCTCTCATTTCAATAGCACTCTTTTTTGCTTCCTTCACTGTCCTTGTTTTGTCAGCCGCATATCTGCATCAAAAGTCAAGAAAAACAAAGGTACTCATCCAAACATCGACCGTGCTGACGCAGTCTCAACTTCGCTTTCCAACAGAACATGAAAAAGGCACAATTTTCTAGACAGCACATGCGTATGCAAGGACGTTCAACCTTTTCCATCCTAGGTAGACCTAAATTTAACCACCTTCCCAAGATTAGGCTGCATCAAAAGTCAACAAACTCCTTTTAGCGAGCCCCATCATTGTGGCTGTCGTACGTGCAATCTAGGCGTAAGTATCCTTAACACAAAAATGTGCCAAGATAACACAAAATATCGTCCCAGGGAATTTCCAGATTCTATGTAGTATGTTCTAGCTATCCGGCTTTTCTGTCTTTCTTTTCTTCTCACTTACTTACTCTCTTTCCGGCTTCGTTCACAATTCGGATCATAAACTATCCGGAAACCGGTTTATGTCTCTGCTTCCAATCCGGTTTTCTATACCTCTGTTTTACCATCAGAGGGTCCACTATTGGTCTTATAGAGGGGTAGGGACTCACCACTCGTTGTTCTCCTACAATTCTAACAAACACAAATAAAAACACCCAAGTACTCAAAGGGTTGTAGCAAGACAAGAAGATCCGGATCCTCACAGCTCCCGGATGGTAAATCCGGAAAGCATGTCACTCAGGAATACTTCACTCTCCCTAACTACAACGACAGATCTCAGAGTTAAGTATAAGGGAGTGTGATCTTTCTAGAGGTTGAATGAATTCTAAGGTTGGCAGATCTTTCGGACAGGTAGGAACTTCCTTGGGCGGGCACTTACCTCCGCATGGCTTGACAACTGGACTTGCTTCCCCGCTACTCAGATCCGGACTACTCTAGTAGTAATTTAAAGACACAGTGCGCAGCTCCTAAGTCAACAATCCAACAACATTACAATAGCACACTCTCGACTTAGACCGTATTCTCCTAAATCCGGATTCCTCCTCACCCGTCCTTTCCTTCCAACACTCAAACCACAAGGCAACACAATCCGGATACATTGATAAAGCCAAACTGCATACCCGAGGGCTTAGATTTTGAAAAGGGAATGAAATACAAATGAGTATCAACTAGGAGGGAATGAGAGGCAACTAACTTGCCCGCCCTTAAAAACCCAAATCAAAACCAAAGTCAACAGCCTAAAAACAACAAAGGGCAGCCCAAAACCAGGGCAACCTCACACACACACCAAGGAAATCCCAATTTAACCGGAAAGTCCTTATCCCTAAACTTCCGGAACCCGGACCCACACTAGGATTCCGGTTCCGGACCTAACTAACTAAATTCTAATCCACCACCACAAGTAATCCCCTTTGAACTACTTGGTCATCCGAGACTTCTTTGAACTCCTGGCTCCCTGCTTGGTTGTCAATTTACCGGAACCCTTGGCTGGCGTCATCTTGGCAGCTCGAGGCGGATTCTGCCGGGTCGCAGGAGACGTCTCCTCTTCATCCGTATCCTCCTCAGAATCAGTAGCGGATTCAAACTCACTGGATTCAGAGTCCTCGATTTCTTGCTTGGCTGGCTTCTTACCTTCTGGCTTCCGCTTCTTTGACTTCCGGAGTTTGAGTTGCTTCCCAGGTTCTACCATCTCCAGTTCTTCTTCCGGATCCGAGAATTCAACCTCCACTATATCCGTCTTTGTGTTCTTCCGGGTTTCCGGCCTGAGTTCCGGTCTCGCCTCTGGAGCCGGATCTCCCAAATCGATCAACTGTGTCCCCCATGCTGGTGATGGTTCCGCCATGTGGGGGAATTTCTCCGGATGCTCCCTTGCCGGATTTATCGTTCCCATACCTTCTAAGAGGTCCCTCCGGATTGGCAATCTCTGCCCTGTCTTTCCGGATCCCGCCGGAGACTGTGAGGAAGGACTAAAAGTACTCACTGTTCCCCACTTCTGGAATTGACCTGAGGAAGGTACCTGGGGCAGCTTGAAGAGAGACTTCAAACCCGGGTCTTCTTTTGTTCCGGAAGTTCCGGCTCCGTACTTGACCGGCGACTCCATGAAGATATCCGGAAGCGGCCCGAACTCGTCCTTGGCCACATCCAGAGGTCTCAGCAGCTGCCTCATTTCGTCCAAAACGGTCTTCATCTTGGCCTCGTAATTGACCAAGACCTGCCACACTCGAGATCCGGTGACGATGCCATCGGTATCTAATTTCTTCGTGAAGAGCACGGATCGGATGATCAAATGTTCCGGTTGTTCTACCAACTCCTTCAAATCTCGGACGAGCTTCAGGGCATCCGTCTCCTTCTTCTGGGCTGAGATCGACTGTCCCTCCGTCCAGTGAAACTTGTTCTTGTAGTTATCCCGTTCCGCCTTCAGTAGTGCGATCTCCTTGTCCTTCTCTTGGAGTAGTTCCGGATCAGGTCTCTTCCGGATTTCGTTGAAGATCTGATCCGTCTCAACGTTCAATTCGCTGGCGACTCCCGTGATCACCCCTGCCATCTCGGCGTGCATCTTCCGACACTGTGCCATCCACCGGACTCCGGCATCATAGAAGTCGGAGACATCGGTATACTCTGGCGACGGTTGGTTCAGGGCCGGATTCAATTCCGGCACGTCCATACTCGCTCTTCGTGAATCCGGATTGGTTAACTTATGCCGTTTCTTCTTCTCCAGCGGCTTCGGTTCCGGATGCTCTTCTTCTTCTTCTTCTTCGGTCGCTTCTCCCGTCGACTTCAACTCCTCTGTGAATCCGTATTTCAGGATCTGCATTCCGGTCTCATATGCAACTTGTTCCGGCGGGGTCATGTAATCATAATAATGATACAAATGGAACAAGTACGTACTGACGGGACTCTGCTTGGCCTTCTCGATCGCCATTGCCATCTTCTTGACCTTCTGGTGAATTAGGCTTGCCCAATTCACAACCCGGCCTTCCAGCGCTTCGAAAATCGTATTCGCGATTGTGACCGTAACTCTCGTGGGCTTTTCCGGATATACTATGGGAATTAGGAAATTCAGTAACCTCCTATGACGCTCATTGCTACAGTCACTCACGGAGAAGCCCTCCTTGTGGTGCGGTGGCTTCTTGAATTTCCCCTCATGAAACTTATCCGTCCGAGTTGCGCTTCCGGATCCAGACTGCGTTAACCCGTAAGTTTCTGCCCACATCCCTTCTGTCCAGGTCGATAACCGCCCTCTTGGCGTTGGCTCGAACTGGTTTGGCACCCCAAAAACTAACTTCCGAAGAAAGTCCTCACTCCTCACCGTCCAGGGTTTCCGGATGAACCCTATACACCCTAGTGTGGACAAATCTTCCTCTAACTCTAAACGTTCATCGGGATCAGATGGAATGATCGAGTATAAGAGTTTGACAGACGGAACTGTCTTCTATCCCTGCGCTGACGTTTCCGCCATTGAACTCTAATCCGGTGCAATCGGCACCCTCCTTTCCTTCTCTCCCTATCCGGCCTAACTCACCACTCTTTCACTCTTCTAAGAGAAAACGCGCTCCAAACCTGCAAATACACACCTCCTCGAGTGGAAGAAAGAGGGAGAAGAATGAGAAGATGATCCGTTTAAGTACCCGGCCAGTGACCGACACCCGTTGGTTCGGTCATTTAATGCGCCGCCTTTTTCAAACGGATCCCTAGTTTCCGTAGGCCGGACCCCTAGTTCGTAGGTTTGCCGAAATCCGGATCTCTTTCCGGTTTCCGGATCTGGTAAAAGTCCGTCCCTTACTCCTTCTACAAACTTTTGTGAGCCGGAACTTTCTGGCTACCTAGTGTCTACTAAAAGTTCCGATTCAAGGTTCCACTACTACAAAATTTCAAAAATATTTACGGAATTGATCCTAAACTAATCCGGATTTCTAAATAATGACATTGCGTGCTCCCACAGGGGCATCTTAATGAGCTACACAGCAAATGGTTGAATGACAAAAGTGCAGCTATTTCCTAGTTTGACGTTGCGACAAAGAGAAATACATTAATGGCAAACGCCATGAAAATAGCTTCAACAACTTGTAAGTTCACATGGAACGCACGATAGACCACTACTAGTAAGACTGACAATTCAACAGACGAGAAGGCGGTCACGACCATTTTACCCGGCACGTTCATTCTCTCACCATGCCCTCAATTTCAACAATCTTCCTATAACTCTCCATTCCAAGCTAGTCCTATGAGACATTCCTACCAAGTTGAAGAGCAGAGCCACCTCTCATTGCACAAACAATGTTACTAATTGCTGAAATGCCGTAGCGGAGAGATTGTCTGCCACTCTATCAATCCCTGGCTCCTGCAGACACCGCTACAAATGAGAATTCCATTTTCTGGATTGCTTTGCTAATAGCTTTGCCGATAAAAATATGTGCATCTGATCGAAGAACGCAATTGCAAAGTGTGTGGTGTCGTCCACCTTGTTGTTCCAGTAAGTATCATCCTTCAACAATCTAAACCTCAATTGTCCTACCAGTTTACCCTAACAGTCTTGTCCAACTTGATATGTATATATGAGCATTAATTGTGCAATTGTGTTTGATAAGATTGCAATCTCCACATGTAGTTTAATGATTACCAAGACAACGACAAGTACTTGATTACGTTCAGTACTACGGAGTTGACGTTTAACTCCATTTTCTGTTTCCTTGCTAGGGTCTTTTCATTAATTCAGACTGCTTTGGATTGGTCTCTTTCATTTCAAACTTTTGTGCCCAGCTCTCCTTTGAAGGATTTCAAAACGCTGTGGGCTCTGAATAGGGCAATGAAATGGAACAACACGGTACACGTCACAGGTTCAACAATTGTCATTGAACTTCGTATGCGGAATTTTGCCCTACTGATGCTTGGCAATCAGAGACGTGCATTTTTGAGAGTGACAATACCATTGCTTGCTATACAAAGGTAATCTAGCGTTTCCTTGTGGATTGCATTAATCCTTCATGTATATCATTTTCCGTTGTCTCTTAGGAGTTAAATTGCTTCCTTAGTAGAGTCGGTTGCCTTCTAGAGCTTCAGTTTCTGAGTTCTACTTCTACTTCAACATTGTCTGTATTTCATTTTTTCCAAATTATGAAAAGGACAAGTAGATGCAATGTATTTCTCTGAGCAAAGACTGGGTCCTCCTTTCGAGGTGGCCGAAGATTCAAAATACTGCTCTCTTAAATCAGCTCAAACACGTTGTAAGTGGCAATTTGATGAGCCGACTTTTTCGAGGTCTGTCACAATGTGGTCATGCTGTATGGTCATGTCAATATTTTTAGGAGATGGCACTCTATTTTTAGGCAACATCAGAATGGGTATCAAACCCGATGAAGAAAGTTCCCTGTGAGTTGTGGCTTCTCTGCTGACGATGGCGGTGGAAACTCTTTTGACGATGTCTTCTCTAGTGAGAGCTTGGGGTTTTAAGTTATAGGTTTTGAAAAGTATGAAGATGCAATTCATAATGACTTTGCTTCGATTTCCACAGCAATGACGACAAGCTCACAGTCTTCTTGTAATCATAAATTTCTTATTGCTACCTCAAGTATTTTTGTGATAGACAATAGTAACGAAGTAATCATAAATTTCTTACTGCTATCTCAAGTATTTTTTTGATTAGTGAACTGTTGAAATGATCTAGGAACTGCATGCAGTGACTTACTATTCTCGGAAGCTGCTCAGAAGCAAACTTTACTCGGGAGCTGTTTTAGCAAATTCACTTAGTAAAGATTTCTTGATGTGCCGTGCATAAAATCTTGAGTCTAGTCAGGTTCGCCATTTTTCTTGTTTATACAAGTACTCTGGCAGCCTTTGAATTGTTAGGCTAAAAAAAGGAAGCTCTCAGAGTCTGTGGACAATGCAGAACTTTATATATATATGACTTTTGTTAATGGCCCTGAAATTTGAGTTCCTACTTATTTACAAGAGCTTCTAAACAAATATTTATACAATGTATGTTAGATAGTGGGTTCATTTGTTTTCCTTTATTTTGATTTTTAACAAGCCTGCAGGATTTGCTCTAAAGCTTTCTTTATATTGGTAGGTGCAACGGAATTACAAGAGCAAAGAAAGTATTGGAAGTCCATCACCATCTGCGTAGGAGCCCAAAGCACGTCAAAGACGTAAAGCTGTCAGAGACGTCAAGGATGCTTGCATATAGAAGGACAAAAATGAAGTCGAAAAAAGGATGCTATGCTTGCATAGTTGTTGTACCCAGAAAACTAGTTTCTTCAGACTTAATTAAAATACTTGCAGCCTCGGCTTCTTCCCATGTCTTCAACAACTCCATTGAGTAATGCCATTAACTGAGGTATGCCTGCTAACCTCCTCTTCAATTGCCTAACGGTCCTCCTAAATTGATATATCTTTAGAGCTTTAGTTTGTCTTCTATAAACATGCGTAGAGGCACAATGTCTTCAATTCTATTAACACTGTAACTTTGCAAAGCAACGCCACCCAAGATAAAAGAAGGAACGCAACATCAGCAATATGAGCATCATTTTTTACCTCCTTCCGTGGCTAGTGATGACTGCGTTTTTTGTATTCTCTAACTACTTACAGTTGCACATTTTCAATTGCATGCACATTATACTTATGGCTTTGTTTGTTCATGTTGACTTTCGAGAGCTGTAACAAATTGGTTGTTCCGGAATGAATGCATACCAGTCGTTCAACCTAAAAAGTAAAGTGAGATTCAATTATTGCACCTCTCAGAAAAGCAAAAAATGTTCGTTGACGATGGTGCAGCGAAGCACGACTTTGCTTTAGAATTACAGAAATATGACGCAGTAAGATATAGGAGACAATGACTGCATTGCTCATTGTGAGTGGGGTCTGTACGCTCATATGTACATTGCGGTCATTCATTTCCTCAATGAGGGGACGTACAATTTACATAGCATGAGAAAATGAAAGCATGCCGTTTGAATGATCATGTCAATTTTCGGGCAGATTTAGATCTCCATTCTCTTTGCACATTGTTAGTATTTTAAAATCACCTGAGCCTCCATGTGTTTTTAGGCATCACTTTCAATTGCATGTTTTTTGAAGGTTATTTTGAGTAGGTCAAAGAGTTCATTCCTTATGGCTAATCTTATGTAGGTTGCGTTGAACACATGGAATGTTATTCATTGAGTTTGTGATACAAAATTTGGAACCTTTCCTAGATATATTCTTCACAATACGATCTGTAGAATAGCTTCCAAAAAATGTCAATAACGTTGTGGACTATCATTTTGGGATGGACGGAGTTTTTCATAATAACTGTAAGGAAGCATGTATGGAGGTGGTGTACTGAGGATTGGTGCATATTGAATTTGGATCGATTAAATGCTTGTTCAAAATGTTCCTTCACCATGCGTTCTTCGCATTCTGTGTACAGGTAGGTCTTCTTGTCAAGATTGCAGCTATCTAGGAGTGTGGACGGTCAAAGTCGAAGGTGAAGTAGTACCAGTTCTTGTCTTTTCGTGTTCCTAATTTGGTGTACATTGCGGAAAGAGACATTCATTGCAGAGCACGTCGGCGTAGGACATGACTGCTACTAACAATACAAGGTGAGGATCTACCTATTCTAATGCCCAAATAGAACATTCCCGACAGTGCCGGCAATGCATGCTCATTGATTCCTTTCACGTAAGTTTGGAAGGAAATTTGATGTTCCTAGAAGCAATGTCATGTTACGCAGCACATTCTGCTCCATTCACTGTAGAGGACATGTTCATTGCAATGGTAGTTTATGTCATTTACCGTCATGGTGCAGTGCATAACGGTCTTCTTTGTAGCTCTTTACATTTTTGTGTTCTGCATATTCAATATATGGTTAGTCGGAGAGGTTGTGTCAGGGTATGTGGCATCACTATGTTTCATACCACGTCATTGTAGATTCTGTACGAGTCAGTGTTCTTAGGTAGTCTGCATTTATTTTAACATTAAAATTAAATTAGTACCGTGTCTGAATATGAATCTTTTTCCATGTAATATGTCAATTATTTTTGAAGGTTTCAAGCGTTTTGGCTATTAAGTTGTTTGTAGTAACGGTTTAATCGTACTGTCCCTTGTTTATGCACTTAACAAATAGAGAACACACAATTTTATTTTTATGAAACATAAATCAAAATAGTAAGGTAGAATAAGCAACAATAACCAATGTATATTAATAAGTAGAGCATAAGGTTAGTATAATTTTTTCTTAAAGTAGAATTGGAAATGAAGATGCAAGTTCATGAAATTTGGAATTGCAGATGTACATGATTATTTTGTTGGACTGAATGGAATCATATTGCACACAAAATTACTACATTTTGCCTTTGCTGATGTCTTCTACAATTTGAAATGTATTTCAATTATAGCATTGTTAATTATAAACAGTTTTTTAGGTTGCACCGTTCATATCAATTGTACCTTCACACCCAGTACAAAGGGAAATTGCGTCTGGAGTGCTTTTCTTGGACTTGAAATGTGGTCCACATATTCTAACTCTTGGACGTGTTCACTTGTTTGCTGACAGGGGCGCTTACCCTTTTGAAAGAGGACATACTAGAGTGGACTTGTAATGCAGGTTGAGAACAAAATGAAGGCAGAATGATTAGGAAGGGCTTACCACATTGAAAGGGCACTTGCTGCCCGGCAAGGCCTTTGCAGATACCCAAGTGGTTGTGAAAAATGTCACGGTTGCAAGATTCAAGCGCTAGAAGTAGTAGAAACTCACCATCAAATGTTTGGACGTGATCAGCACTTGGAAGAACCACTTCTTGTGAGTCAACACGGCATTCCATCATGACTGTCATTTTGTTTTTGTGCACGAATTTGTATCTCCTAGCAGTAGAAAAGGAAATAATGTTTTTATTTCTTTGAAATAGTGGTCTTTTATGAGAGTATAAACAAACATGACCATCGTCATGTTTGATATCTTCTGAGGTTGTCCATACAAAATAAACAAACCTTAGAGGATTGCTTCTCTGATTATTTTTGCTCCATTCCATTGACTACTTGGACTTGATTTGTTCTTTGTTTTTTCAATGAAATGGAATGCAGCATGAGGACTTGCCAGCGGATGCTCCAGCAACAAACCAGGACGTCCAAGAAG
Organism: Neckera pumila; assembly: GCA_963969595.1. Taxonomy (NCBI): domain Eukaryota; kingdom Viridiplantae; phylum Streptophyta; class Bryopsida; order Hypnales; family Neckeraceae; genus Neckera; species Neckera pumila. The sequence continues at coordinate 9,993,526 of OZ018418.1, forward strand.
ATGACCACTTCTTTGATGCAGTAGAACATGACAATTTCAAAGAGACCACACCCAACAACAAAGTGAACTTAGACATTACAGAAAAACTGGACTCTCCAGAGGGCTGTTTGGGAGAGTCCAGATTTTCGGCGGGAGTGCAAATACAGGGAAAAAAAAAAAAAAAAAAAAAAAAAAAAATTTTAAATTTAAATTTTTTTTTTTTTTTTTGAAAAAAAAAATATTTTTTTTTAATCGGCAGTCCGACGGCAGTCCGACGGCAGTCCGACGGCAGTCCGACGGGGCACCTTGTCTGACTGCTCATCTTACACTGACTGTTGCAGCTTTTCGGCTAATTTTTTCTCTAATTGCACATTGGCATGCACCCCAACCAGCCCTGTAGTGAGTCCAGATTTTCTCTAATGAGGACATGGATTAAAAAAAATTTGGATGTACAGATGAAATTCATTAGCACCAGGTGGAGGAACATGATGTAGCACTTGATTTTGAGGACCTGTCAGAAAAGGAAGCAGAAGCCGACCAAACAAATGTGATGGAGGAATTACTTTGTAAAGCTGTCGAGCCTCTATATGCTGGATCCAGCACAAGCAAGCTACAGTTCAGCATAGTACTGATGTCGTTGTGCACTTTGTTCTCAGTGAGCCATCATTACCTAGATGAGATCTTGACATTCTTGAAGCATGATGTTCTCCCCATAGGAAATGCTTGTCCAAAAAGCTCTTATGAAATGAAGTCAATGCTGATGAAACTTGGCCTATCGCATGAGGTGATCCATTGTTGTGACTATGGCAACACTTTATATTAGAAGGAGAAAGCGGGATTAGACAAGTGCCCAGTCTGTAAGAAGTACCTCAAAACTCTGAATGGAACAGTTTTAGATCTAAAATTGTTCCATTCAGAGTTTTGAAGTACTTTTCCTTGATAAAGAGGTTGAGGAGAATGTTTTGATGTCCAGAAACATATGACGTGGCACTTAAGAAATCACTCCAAACATGGGAAGACGAGGTCCGTGGTGGACAGTAAGCAATGGCAATTTATAGAAGAAAATTTCCTAGAGTTCAGCAGAGGCGCTAGGAACTTGAGGATGGGCTTATCTTTGGATGGTTTGAATCCGCATAGCATTCAATCTTCAAAGCATTCAATTTGGCCAATGATGATGGTCTTGTACAACTTGCCTCCATTTCTTTTGACAAAGCGTTTTTTGATTTGCATGACTATGATCATACCAGGTCCAAACTCTCCAACGGAGGAGAACATTGATGTATACTTACAGCCTCTTGTCCATGAGTTGAAGAAGCTTTGGGTGAGTGTACCAGCAATGGGCATGTCAAAACCTTAGGTTCTTCTTGGCATTTCAAAATGCAAGGCATGTTAATGTGGGCCATTCATGACTTCCCAGCATATACTCTCATTTCAGGACAAGCAAGAAAAAGATGTGCAGGCTGCCTAGTTTGTGGGGAGGGAACAGCTGCTAAATACTCAAGTGAGGTGTCCAAGACCTTATATCTTGGTAACAGGAGGTGGCTGAAGAGAATCCATCGGTGGAGGAGTGCAAGAGCCGCTTTCAATGGACATCCAAACCATGATGACGCCCCAGCTCGACAGTGTAGTCAAACAATTATATGACGAGGAGCATGGAGGAAGTCTTTCCTCCAATGGGATGGTTGCTGCAATTCGGAACATGATCCAGTGAAATGCACTGGTGTGAAGAGGTAAAGCATTCTCTTCCAACTTCCTTACTGGGAGGTAACTGCCGTTTTTTTCACATTAAATAATTAGAGGAGGGCAGAATGTTGACAGGTCTTTTTAGTTGCCCATAATTGCCAAAATGAGGTTCTGGGTACAAAAAGACACTGTCATGGATCAAGAGCTAAGCTGAAATGCATGTAGGATAGGTACTATAATTTGTCTATTTTATTCAAGTTCAAAATGCCTATAAATGTGGATGTCCGGAAACTACTGAAGGAATAGCATTGTAATAGTGCAAGTGTTTTTTTTAATTAAAGGTCTACATTGAATGTATTGACAATTAATTGAAGGTCAACTATGAGGCGTCGTAAATGAGGGTTTGCAACCTTATAGCTTGTACTGGCATGTGCAGGGTCCCATGCATGAAGAAGCTTTTCCACTTAGCCATGTTAACTTGCATTGTATTTTCCTTCTTGTCCACAAAAATTGCTAGCAAGGCATCTACTTGATCCAATGCACTGTGAAAAAAATGTTTGCGAGAGTTTAGTTTGAACCCTTCTTGGAGAAACCGACAGTATGAAGTCAAGGGAAGACATGCGTGTTTGTGGCATATGAAGGCACTTGCATTTGCAAAAATCCGGATGGGGCGGCTTTCTTCATGCCAAATGCTCCTTACGTATTAAGCAAAGACAAACGAGAAGAATTTTTTGCCACATTGGGCGACATTAAGTTCCAAAGTAACTACGTTGGCCCATTGAAACAAAGACTTAAAGATGGTAAGCTCAATGGATTGAAAACCCATGATTACCATATTTTGTTGCAACAAATTCTTCTTGTGTGCTTGAGGAACGTTGGCAACCCAAAAGTCATTGGAGCCATATTGCGAGTGAGCAGGTTCTTTAAGAGAATATGTGCAAAGTTGGTTGACTTGCATAAGAAGCTGCAGATGTTGGAAGATGTTGCTGAAACTATTTGTTGTTTGGAGAAAGAACTACCACCATCAATATTTGTGGTAATGATGCATTTGCCTATACATTTGGTGGAAGAATTGTTTATATGTGGTCCTGTATACACGTGATGGATGTATCCATTGGAGAGGTATATAAAGGTCTTGAAAAGGTTTGTGAAAAATAAAACAAAGCCTGAAGGTAGTATGGCTTATGGTTATTTGAGGGAGGAGTCTAAGGTTTTTTGAACAAAGATCTTGCGGAGTATACCCCTACCACAAAGAGAGCATGGGATGATAATGAGGAGCCTAAAATGTAAGATGAAGTGTTAGAAGGTTCAAAACAAGACTGCTTTATGTCTAAGGACTTCCAAAAACAAATTCCTGGCTTCATCTTGGACAACAATGAGTATTTGGACGTGTATAGAAGGTGAAGTGTTTCTCTTCTCTGTAGATAGAGCGTGGACAGGTTTTTAATGCTCTGCAACTGCTTTTGTTAATTTGATAATCCTATTAAAAATTTGCAAGTTTTAGTAGTGATTTAATTTGGTTGCCAGAAGAGCATAAAGTTAGAATGGTGAAACATATTTTTGTAGAATGTCTTAGCTAGTGATTTCCATGGGAATTATTGCTACAGGAATAATGGACTCATACAAATTTATTTTTGGAATGTGTAGGAGATACAAAGAAGCAGTTACTAAACAAAACATGGGGAGAAATAATTATCAATGTGACCAACAAGGCAGGGGGCGGTGAAATAGTTTTGCCTATTCTAGAGAACTGCAAAGCTTACCCAATTTCTTTGAAAGGCAAAGCTTATCCAATTTCTTTGAGTGGCTGCTACAGGAGGTTAGGCTTAAGCAGTAGGTAGGTGTATCCGTATGTCCAATGGTAATAGATACTACTAGGGGGCTACTGGATGTGGCCGCGGCATACAAATCTATGTATGCATTCGGAAACCATTACCATATACGTAGCTCTGAGTAGTCCTTGAAGACAATGGATAGTGGGGTGGCTACTACATTCCGGCAAGTATGCTGAAATGGAATGCATGATGTGCATCAAGTAGAGGCTGATGTAGAGTACGTTGGTCACGTTGAAGAGATTTAACATCATATTCATTAGTTTGGGAGTTTTCCAAGGAAACGGGAGTCTTGGAAACTACTTTAAAGTTTGAAATTCAAAGAATTCTTGATTTATAGTTGCCTGAAAGCATTGCAATTAGAAAGAAGCTACATATTTAAATGCAAAATAATCAATGCAATGACACACAAAGCACACAATCAATAGCACAATTTTCCAACACCATGTAGTATTTACAAATGACATTACAATTTATTGAAAGGAACTAAAGAATGTACATGCATTTCAAATATAATTGTACAATCACTATAAAATGTGACTTCCCACAAGTAAATGAATGTATAAGCTGTTCCAATTCTAATAGTAAAGTACATTGTCTTTGGAGTGAGAATGTGTTGGAGACATCACCACCATTACAAGCCCATTGCTAATGAAGAGTCAACTTCAATGTTTGAAGAATGAAGTAAATAGTAATCTTTCAGCGACAATTCATTCTACAATGAATAGGGACCGAGAAATCGTAGCAAGAGAGAGACTTGTAGAAATAAGGTATTCCACTCTCCTTGAAAAATACTCTTATATACCGCAGTGTGTAAACTGCAATCTATAAGGGTACTTGCTAAGGAGTTTGGAATACCTTGTTTCTACAAGTCTCTCTTGTTGCGATTTCTCAATCTCTATTCGTTGTGGAATTAATTGTTGCTGAAAGATTACTATTTACTTCATTCTTCAACTACAAGCCATAAACTTTGTAATAGTGGTGATGTCTCAAACATAGTCTTTAAATCACTCATTAATATTTGAGTGACTAACCAAAATTTTATACCACTCTAATGAAGAGAATAAAATGTCCTCTATAGTCTTCATCTATGTACTACGAGGACGACCTACTCTTCAACAACTCCATTGCCTTCAATATCTCCGGCCCTTGACTATAACCACTACTACTACCAGACCTTATTTGTGCAATCTCTTGTCATTGGTTTCTTAAAGACCTCAAATCCCAAGTGACCCATGGACGTGGAAGCCAGAGTAATTGGAAAATGCAATGGACGCTTGGACTTTGGCCTAGACATAAACAAGGATACTACAAATGACACCATTCCTAAGAGAGCACAATAATACAGGCTCACTATATTTGTAGGGAAAGTCGTAATCTACACACTAGGAGTGCGACCTACTCTTCAACATCTCCATTGCCTTCATTATCTCTGGTCCTTGACTATATCCAGTACTACCACTGGACCTCTGGAGAGCATTTTCCCGCCGTTGTTTCTTCAAGGACCTCTCCTCCCAAGCGTCCCATGGACGACGACAACAACAAAGCGAAAGCAATCCATCATGTGTTTTGCATTGTCGTTTGGCAACGCCCAATGAAGACGGATGAGGTCTAGGAGGCAACATTCCATTAGATATGGTAGTCCGGTCTTTGTGGACTGCAGGCTCTACATCCTTAAAAGTATTGCCAAAGATGGCAAGAGACATAGGCACCATGTCCTCCACCTGCAAGTATAGAAATTTTAAAACAGATTCATAATCTACAACTTACGTCTGCAAAGCATTACTTAAAAACAAATATGTATGCAAAGACAAAAATTGTTGATAATGTACCTCCACAATAGCCACACCACCCACTTCATCATCGTAGAGCTTTCTTTGCATTTCAAAATTCATTTGAGAGCGATCCCTTGGAGACTTCGATTGATGACGTGACTTGAGAAGAGATGGAGAGTGAACTAGTACAGGACGCATTCTTCCACTGGGAGGACTATCAACTACACCATCATCTACGTCCTTCATTGAAAAATCCATGGTTGACTGTGCAGTGGCCGCTGAATACATGATATGACGAACCCCATATTGCAATATCTTCAACTCTCCACAGTCAGCAAGTGAATCAGTTAAGGCCAGGCACTTGTCGCCACAACCATTTTTGGGTGCCTCAGCCACATCCAAATCCTAAGCACAAAACAGAGGTCTCCACTGTAATGAACTGCTATACTGGATTCATGTTGACACAAGATGCACTCGCATTGCAATAATACAGGATCAAAATCTTATAGGGCCTACAAACTCCTCTTGCGGGGAGGAGCTCTATGATAGACCCAAATGTCCCGGATATTACGCTCCTTGCGCGGCAACGGATTGGACATGGCGCGAGGAGGCGGACGGAGACGGAAATAAACGTCTCGCAGCCTAAGTTCCTTGCCAGAAGAAGGAGTGGACATTTGGGGAGAAACAAAAGGCCAGTGTTGCTCACACTCCACTCATCGTAAAGAAAATTGGAGACCTCCAATGCCCTGGCAAAGTCATTGTACTTGACCATGTCGAGTTCATTCTTGAGGTGGACACCCCCAAGAGTATTGTCTCTATGAAAAGAATTCAACTCCCATGGCCTCTCTACGTGCAGATTCTTAATCCATGGGAGAAGCTCATTTATAAGGAATCCATTTGTTGCTCCCAAACCCTCAAACGATCATGGATCCAAGAGCACTACATTCATAGGGTTGTTCACAAAGTGCATCTCCGGCTGGACGTCCACAACAATTGTGGTCTCTTTGGTGAACATGGAATCAATCAAATTGTGCAGTTTCTCTAATGGCTTCACGTAGAGGACTTTGTTGGACCCCTTTATATTGTAGTCTTCTAGCCTTCCGTTCCTCCCTCTGCGCTTCAAAACGTTGCAGTGCTCTTGGCCAAGAACATAACATGGGGATTCTATGCCGTAAAATAGAAACTTGCAAACGAGTTTGGCATAGGATCTCTTCATAGAGCTCCAGATGTGGACATATGCAATGGAGGATAACTCTCACAAGAAGCTCCTGACATGGGGCCGACAAGTGACCCTCTTAATTTCCAAGGTCTTGTGCTCTACATCAGGGACTACCTCACCAGGACCGCATAACCTCCCTTTCTTCAGGTGGTACCTCACAACATCACACACGCATAGAAGTCCATTGAGATCCAGGATGATGTTGAGCCATTTCTTTATTAGCCTAGAAGTGAATGGAAGAAGATTGTGGCATTCCGCCTCATGGGATCTCTCACCACTACCCTGCTCATGACGGAAAGAGAAAAATTGCAAATTAAAAGGATGCACTTCTGACTACAAAATGGGTACTCCACCCGTGCTTTCAAGACAATGAACCACATCCACGAAGGGGAGAAAGCAAAAACAAGAGTGCCAAGTAGAAGACCACAGCAAGGACAATCAAACACACACATCACTATGTACATACCGCGTCCTGGACCATGGCAACCAGAGATGCTGTATTTGTCTTGACTTGGGTATGCAACGGAGGCATTTCCGACTGAAAAGGAGGATCGTCTGGACTGTCCTCCAATAACCCAACCTCTGCACTATATAGCATCCTCCTCGACATTCTTTTTCTCAAAAAATAACGGAGGAATCTCCAGCACCAAATCACCACTAATAGCAATAGACATGTTGAGCACACATGCAAGGGGAATCTCCGGAATCACAACAGCATTTTGTAAATTGGTTGCCATAGGGAGAGCAACATTTTCAGAAATCAAAGAGCCTGTGGTTGCAAAATATCAAGCACAGAAATGATGTGTGAGGAAATATTATATATTATAATATCTCGCTGGGAGATGGAATAATACATTATATACAGCACACTAGGAAAGTCTAGCCTATCAGCCTACTCCTGCAATCTGAAATGCCTACCAACGTGGAAAGGGAATTCAACTCAAATTGAGTTGAAGAAGAGGCTGAGAAAGTCGCAGTGAAGAACCTGGAGGAATCTCAGTCACAAGCCCCTGTGACTGCTCGGCCTCTAATCCATGTTCGGCGACATCCAGCGGGACGGGGTCAGTGTTGGTATCCGCGGCAACATCCTCCACATCCTCCTCATCCTGCGCTGCAACATCCTTCACTTCCTCCACACCTTGCTCGACGACGACTTCAGGGAGCTGATCTGTGCCAGTCTCCGGGGCAGCACAATCTTGCTCCTTGACCTGCAAAACTGGATCCTTGTCCTTTGATCCCTCGGTCGTAGCTCGTAGAGCATCTCTAAACGCCGGGGCAGCATCATCAACTGCCGCATCCTGCCAAACTGAATCCACCTCCATATTGTCGAGACGCCGGTCAAATTCGACCTGGTTCGGATGAGAACTGGGGGACGTCTGGGTCAGCAAGTTCTGGGATGTTGACGGCACCCCAGTGAGGATCTCCGACTTTGTGCAAGCTTGCCTGGCACTATCGACTGACCCTTGGGGATGATTGGCAATCGCCAGTTGAGGAGTTCCTACAGCCGGATCCAGGGACATCAATGGTCTTGCACTAAACATCGTGCTCACGGTCGTCGCTGCCACCTTTGATACAATTTTGGGAATACTCTGCATGATCTCCTTGATCATGTTCTTGTTCTCTCAATGCGCCCGTTTGTTTTCCTTCCTTTGTACCTCACGGTCCTCCTTACGAGCCCTAGCCTCATTCTCATTGTTCTTCTGTATGAAGTCCATTCTCCACTCCTGCAAGAATGGAGCAGTTGGCGCTGGTAAGTCGGGCTTCCTCTTTGCTGGCACACACGGACGGGATTCCAGAGTGATATTATGTCTAGCAAACGAGCTGGATGATCCCTGCATGTCACTACTCTCAAGCACATGCATCGACTTGCCAACTGCTCCAGGCATTAACTCCAACACATCATCAGTGTCCGCACCGATGTTCATAGGAACAAAACTCTCATACCCCCCAGGAATCTCGATGCAGTCATCATCGGTTGGTTCCATCCCCCTCTCGGATACAGACGGCCTCTTAGCTTCTGAGGTGGATACACCTTTCCCTTTACTTCTGTCATCTTTGTGCTCTTCTACAAAGTACGCCAACTCAAGGAAATCAGCCTTGTCGATACTCTCCGACTCCAAGCACAAGTTTAAAAAGTCTTCCTTCTTCTTGCTCTCGCCAACAAAGAAGTGGTCCAGCGACAGCATCTGCAAGACAAGTCCAAAGAGCAATTAGGAAAGCATAATCAACTCGAACCGAGTTAAAGAAGAATACATGGCCGCTAGAGATCCAGAGGACGTGCAAACAGGGAATCAACTCGACCCGAGTTAAAGAGGAGGGATTCAGACTTCTAAACTATCAGAATCCAAAACTAAAGTCAAACTCACCCATGCAGTAGATATCATCTTTCCTCCCGCAAAATAGGAGACCACCACGTCTCTCGGCGACACGAACAATTGCAGGACGCTCAAATAAAACTCCATGCGGAGCTCTAAATCATGTATCCGATACTCCACCTCCACATACTGCGCTTTGTATTGTAATGCGATTTTGGTGCCACAACGAATGTTTTTGGAATCTGGCGGGTCTTCACGGCTGCCCCGTTCTTCACCAGAAACAACAGTTGGATCGGATCTTTCGCTTTGGAGCTCCTCTCAAGGACGTCCCCAATGCACTCGAATGCGGATGGCAGATAATCCGCGTAGCCAAGTGAGTACGACTTGCCGAAATCAGATGTCCTGATGAAACTCCGCAGGGTCGACCTCAACATCGTTCTCACCAGCAATCCACAGCTAGACCTCCGAGTCCGTGAGCTCCACCTCGACATCCTCCTCCAGGACGGTCATAAAATTGTCGTAGTACAAAGCATTGGCGCCCTTGTTTATAACTCCCAAGATATTCTTGAAGTTGATGACTGCCAGTTTTACCCTTGATTGCGCGGACTCATCCCATACAGTTACATCCCACTCTCCAAGCTCGTCATCGTCCTTGTCATAGGGCCTAAAGAGCGCCTTAGCTTCAGGCTTCACAAATTTGCCCTTGCTCGCCAAGAAGACCGTGAAGAACTCCTTGGCTGTAACTGACAATTCCTCCAGTGTCTTCTTCTTATTTGAAGGCATCTTCACCTAAGAGAAGAAGTATACCCTTGTACCTATGAGCAACGTGTTCTTTGTGGCCTTGTTCATGTTGTAATCCTGCTTGAAGGCCTCCCATGCCTTCTTCCTCGGATTTCCCTCGTTGTTAAAGAGCTTCAGGTTCAGATCTAGGTAATGCAATTGTATCTTTACAGCAGCCTTCCTCTTTACCCTCTCAAGTCAATCTTTTGCGGAGTAGCAATCAGGGAGGACAGACTTTGGTGCCCTCATGACAACTTTCGGGTGTCCCGCAGTCCGCCGAGGATACCGGTGAAGGATATGCAAGGCGAGCCTCCTCATATCGTCTTGTGTGCAGTTCCCAATCCACTTGAAGAACTCACGAGTCATCATGCCATCCTTTGCCGAGTCCCAACCTTTGCAATACCTGAACTTCATGAGCAAATCTGGATCGATAAGCTCACCCTGAGCCTGGCTAGAGATGACCTCCGCCCATAGGTCGTAGACGTCCTGCTGAGCTATAATTAGCTTGATTTCATTGTGGATGTCTAGCTCCCTCTGGTTCCTCTTGCTTAGATACCCCTGATTCTTTTTAATGTCAATCATGGCGAACCTCAGCTTGATTGCGTTCTTGAATTCCTGCACATCTAGGTCCAGTATACACGTCCTACCAACGACGGGTCTTAACTCAAGACGAGTTAAAATATATGGAAAGAACTGACCTTAATGGAATTACAAATTAACTCAAGACAAGTTAAAGCTAGCGGACTTATTGCAAAGAGACTCTAGTTGTTGCCGTCAGCCTTCGACTTCTTTGCCAGTGTTACAGCCTTCTCCAAAGCTGTGGGCTCTCTTGGAGGCGGTGGGGATCCCATACTCGTCCAGACGAACCTAGATGCCAGGATGTTTGTGGACCAGGTTGGCATGAAGTTGTCGAAGTGGTTCACCCGATTGTAGTAGGCCGACACTTTCCTGATTAGGCTATCGTCTTTGTGCCACACAACAAAGCACTCCCATTTCAGAAACTTAGCCTTCTTATCGTTGGGCACCTTATTCATCTTCTGCATTCTCTTTGACGCCTCTATGCAGTGCTGTCCGTTTACCATCCAGAACTTCCTGGCCTCAACTTCCTCAAACCATTCAGGCTTTGCCGTGACAAGCTGCGGATATGCACAGAGCGTCATCTTCTTGTCAGGATCAGGCATGTTGATGAGGTAATTCAGTGTCTTCTGAACACCTTGTTCTTCCAACACTCGGATGTTGAGTGTTTGTGGTGGCATCTCCAGCTATCAATTGAAATCTCATACTTGTGCCCAATCTTTGGTATATACAGCTCTATGCATGCCGACCAGTACTCTGCAAAGTGTTTGCATGCTTCCTTGTAATTGATCTCCTTCACGATTCCGTCGAGGTCTTGCGAGATGTCTACAAGCTTTGAGGCCATGCTACTCTCGGGCACCAAGAGGTTCTTCGCAATGGTCTTCTTTCCCTTCCCTTTCGATGCAGGTGGTGGGGCCTTTGATGGTTCCCCTCTACCAAAGCGATCCATCTGCTTCATGCAAGTGTGGCTCCTACCAGTCTCCGGGGTCACTACAACGAGGGATCCCTGGCTTCCTCCTTGACTGCTGTAATCTCTAGTCAAGGACATGGGCTACATCCTCTAGGACTTGTTCTTCAACTCCATCTTCATGTGGTCAAACCCCTTGATCAGGCCATTAAATCTTGAAGCTAGAGTGACGAATGTCAGAGGGCTCCCATCTTTTGCTTTCCACCTCTTCTCCTTCATATGCTGCTCAATCTCCTTCTGCAGCCCCTGGTAGCTCGTCCCTTCTAGTGTCCTGTAGTACTTGGACACATTGAATGTGATCTACTTGCTGTTTACCACGTACAAGAAGATGTACTCCTCAGTCTGATTTGGATCCTACGTCCTGCAGTAGACAAATATTAACCCATTTGGCCTTGTGGTGACCTCTCTTACAACCTCCGTAAGTGTGACCGGCAGGTTGTCCTTGACCTTTTTGTACTTTGTCCTGAAGGACAGGTTTGAGTTCATTGGAACAAGAGCGTGTGTCCAATGGCTGACTTCTTCAGGTTCCTTCCACTTCCAGCATTCCCCAAGCATGTTGGTCTCGCCATACTCGTCTCTGTTCTCGTCTGGAATCTCGAAGCGCTTCAGGTAAACCTCTAGTCCCTTGGTCTGCGCCTCCATTTTTGCAAGTCCAGGACAAGAGCACATGTTAACTCGAACCAAGTTAAAACCAAGAGATCACCGCTGACATCGCTTTATTGTCCTAATTATCATTCCTGATGAATCCTGTTATACGGAGCGCTTATTTATGACGCCATTTGTTATCCTAATGAAGACCGTCTATCCTAGATCATCGGGAGTTCTCTAACTTGGTGAACTTGTCACAGGGCTAACGTCTTTGGTTCTCTTTACACGATTCATACCGGAGGGCCTTTTAACTTGATACGAGTTAAACCTTCTTAATTGGTTGTTGATGTTTGTGTATTCCTATGCCTTCTATGGCTTTGGTTAATAGTTTAGCATTCTTGTCTCTTGTCGAATTAGCTTTAGCTGCTGTACCTTCTTGACTGTAGGGTTTGGGAAGTGTTTTTTAACTCGAGCCGAGTTGAAGCTGTTGGTTCTCTCCGCAACTTTGATGTTTTTCCTATGTTCATAAGTCTTTGGTGTTGGTGTGCCGCTCTCGTTCGAGATGAAACATCCGTTCCTTGAAGCCTCTTATCTCGTCTCAAGTTAAATTTCTGTGGGTCGCTACCTTAATTATGGTATCTATCGAGTTAAACTTCCGTTGAGTTAAATACGCGTCGACTGAAACCTACATTTTTGGGGTTATTACAAACGTTCCTACATTTAACTCAACGGAAGTTTAACTTGTACGTAGCAATGGACATAGAAAACTGCAAAATCTGAATACAAGAATTGGAAATCAATTCAACATATATCTAAAGCAAGCAACAAACGCAAATCCTAGTGACAAGACTAATGCAATCAGCAAAAATTCAAGAAACCAGAAAAAAAATGCAAGAATTCAACTACGAAATCTAAACCAAAACCAGAAGACTGTTGAATCCAATTGAGAGCCCAGACCTCAAAAATGCAATTTTGAGAAAACCACTTCCACAACTAGGTCGCCCAGCAAAATCAAAATTCTAAGCTGCAACAAAAACCAGTGCACCACAATGCAAGTATGTGGGAACCTTATAGAAGCAACACGTCCACAAGCACAAGCAATTACATTCAGTGCACGAAGTCGGCTATACAAAATGAAAGCAACCAAGAACTCTTGTCCAGCACATACCAGCCAAGCTCCACCAAAAACCCCAGTTGCATACACACGGTCGCACACAATCGCATATGCACGCCAAGGTCGCCTAACAAGAGCTTCTGCCTACACGAGGAGGCAATACAGACACCACGCCCAAGTCGCCCAGCTCCACCTCCACGCCTCGACGACGCACCATGAAGCACGCCCAGGTCGCCCAGCAGGAGGTTCACAAGGATGCCGCACAAATCCAAAACCCCAGAAATCAAGGTCAGTGTAGGTTGCAATAAAAACGAAGGAAACTCTGACGCAAAAGCACGCAAAATCTTGCAAAAGCACAAAATCACGGAAGGAATGAAGTCGCACAAGAGTTGCCAGGAATGGCGGATCAAGGCCAGGGTTTCCAGACAAGAGCTCCAAACCCTGCACCGCGCCGCCCATTGCGAACCCTAAACCGTGGCCTTTTGACCGTGGCCCTTTGATCGTGACCCTTTGACCGTGGCCTTATGTCACTTTAACACCTAAAATTCCATGACTATGCTTTCACCAAGAGCGCTCAAAAAGTGTCATTTTTAGTACAAACACCGAATTTTTGAAAAAAAACTTACGATTACATGTGTCAGCAAAATTCATTAAGACCTTTTTTTTGGCCCTGCAAAAAAAAGGCCAATAGCACTTCACAAACTCACTTATCGATGAAAAAATGTCCCAAATGATGGTGCTTATTTGGATTTTTGTTCCTTGATAAGTTGGCTACATGCCCAAAAATTTTCACTTCATTTGGAATTGTAAAACACATAGGAAAAAAATAGAAAGTGCATTAGCTGTAATTAAGGATTCAGAATACTAAATTGTCAAGAATTTAATTATGGCATTGAAAAATTCTAATCCTACGGTTGCAATGGTGTAATAAATAATCTACATCCTTTGATTTTATTTTTTGCAACAAATATTGAAAAATAAATAAGATGAAGGACATCAAAATTTAATTTAGAGTACAGAATCCAAAACTGCCTACAAACTAAAAATCTTCATAACTTTTGACTCATAGATCAAAATGTGTGGATTCAAAGCATTTTACGTACATATAACTCTAGAAAACCAATTTAAAATTGGTGTTTTCAAAAAAAGTGAATTCTTTTTATTTGCCCAGATTGCCTAGTTAGAAAAAATAGTAATATATTAGGCCATAACTGTTGACTCACATTTCCAAATGTGATGAAATTCAATGTGTACAAAAGATACTCCTCGGGCCCACCTTCTATTGAAATTCCAGCCTATAATATTGAACTCTCTAGTCACACGTACATGCCCAAAATTTCTATACAACCCAAAAACGCATGTTGGTCCTCTAGGGGTTAAATGCATCCTTATGACCATGCCATTTTAATCCCAAAAGCACCGGAGCGGCATGCATTTTGTAGTTATATAGAAATTTTAGGCACGTATACGTACATGTGACAATAGATCATTTACATTTTATGCTGAAATTTTAATAAAATGTCCACGCAAGGATTATTTTTCAGATGCACTTATTTGATGACATTTGGAAATGTGAGTCAAAAGTTATGGCCTAATATGTGGGTTTTTTTGGTCACTAGGCAGATAAAATTAAATAAAAAAACATACCTTTTTTCAGAAATAAAACTTTGAAATTTGTTTTCCAAAGTTATATATACGTAAAAAACTTTGAACAATTCCATTATGATCAATGAGTCAAAAGTTATGAAGGTTTAGGAATGGTTTTACCAAAGACGTTAGGAAATTCACGTTCAGAACTTGCCAATTTAGACAAATAATCTTTGCAGCATTCTGGAACATTTGTGCAATTGCTCATTTTTGAAAATACTGCACAAAATGTAGGTCTCGAATAGTAGTTTGACCTCAATCGAGTACGTTTAGTTAATATCTTTAAGTAGTGTATGCACACTGGATGATTTTCATGGAGAGTAGCCCATCCTTAATTATAAGCTTAAGTTATTCAATCTTTTATGTGAGAGAAGTCCAATAATTATAGAGCATCTCGTTTTGTGGAACAAATTTGAAGAGTTCATATAGGGATTTTTATGTACCGTTTAAAAAAGTTCTGCCAATTTTTCTTCAACGAAACCTATTATTTAATTATATGCTAATATTAAAATTGAGCCATTCTTGAAGACAATATTACAATTTCTTTTCTTACACTTCATATATATACAAATTTCTAAAATTTGAAAGTCAATGTAAAGAAATGAAAGTATAAAATGAAACTGGAAAAAAGGTTCTAGGATTTACGGTCTTTCTAACAACTAAAAGACAGTTGCAATAATTGTACGGTAAGTTGAATAGGTGCTTCGTGCCATCTTTGAAGTGTTTGAGTTCGAGGTCAGCAATTATGAAGACTATTGACCACAACTATAAAGCAAAGAGAAATATAATTGTGCAAATCTACAATTAATCATATGGAATGAAAAGCTATAAACTTATTTTTTAAATAATTAAATTGAAATACCATGTATCATATAATTGAAGAAACTTATTTTGTGCTTCCAACAATATATCAATTTGTGTTGCAATAATTTATAAAAAGCAGTGACCAAAACTTCTAGCAGGTTGGACTTCACTTTATAATTTGTGGACACAATTTGAATATGCTAAGAATGTTTCTAAGTACTAATAACCGTTGGATTAAAATTAGAATTATTGGATAGAATTTGAATTTCCTAAAAAGATTTAGACGTGCTGAAACGACAGCATTGATAAACCAGCTTGCTACGAAGCTGGCATCATTAAAGGCATTGATTGTAATGACAAACAATGGTAGACCAAGAAACACATGTAAAAAATTCATTCCATGGAAAATGTTCATGAAAATCACAACTGCATTTAATTTTGGGCACTTTCATTTCTTTTTTAAAATGCCATGCATTGAAGAGCATGAACCACGTGGATTTTTTCTTTAAACACAGTCTACACAAATGCTTATCAAGTACCATACAAATGGACTCCAAAATGTGGAGTGGATCACTATATATATACTCTATACCCCAGCTTGTGTGACAAAGGGTATAGAATATACATACAGTAATCCACTAAAGATTCTTTAGAAGACTATTTACCTCTCTAGCAATTACAAAAGGGATCCTATTATAAAATTGGACCCTGTACTTTAATGACAACCAATATCAGAAGCCATAGAGTTTGAATTTAAAGGGCTTAATGAAACAAAACCGTAAACCCTAAAACTTGTTTAAAGATTACAATATTCAATTCCAAAATTATTATATACAAAAATACAAATTGAATAAGGTACATGATTATTTTTATTGAATCTGTTTGCTTAATTAGATAATATTTTCTAAATTCTAAAGTGACCAGGTAGTATTGCATATGATTAACTACAAAAAAATTTAATTTGTAGAACATACCCAATATGCTAATATATACATGGTCCTTTATATGTGGAAATGTGAAAGTAACACTCATAAATAATTAAGCCTTTTTAAAAATTTTATTTTTACTAGATTCAAAACTCAATTCTCTACTAAAAAGATTTTGAAGCTCGAAACTTTGTAGTGCAGAAATTTAAAGTTAAAAATTATCAAAGTCAAAAAATGTAGTGAGTCCCGCAATGTGCTGGAAAACTTGTTTTGTTCACTTTAAATGCAGATATCTTGCAATTTGTGTGGTCAGAAATTTTGGAAGTTTTTGTACACATTCTCATACTAGTTAGGTGTAACATTCTATAGCTACATGTGTAAATTTCAAATTTTTTCAAGTTTTTTCAAATTTTTTTTTTTCCTATAGAAATGGCAGTTTTGACAAAAAAAGGGCAGGCAGAAAAAGGACCTGGGTCCTTCAGGGGCTAAAATAGAAAGGTGAAAAATAAATTTGAACATAATTGAAGTCAAAACTTGTGAGAATGGAATGAGTTTTGCATTATGATCATAGATTTCAGAAATATCAATCATTTAGAACTTGTTGGACCGTAGTGTTCTTATTATACACTTACGTGCATTTTTGAAATCATTCACATGTAGTATAAGTAAGTGTGCTTAACACAAAATAGATAGCAATCACTCCATCTGTCTCAAAATAAAATTGGTGTTTTGTTTGTATTTTACAAAGGAAACATTGGTTTTCTTTTTAAACAAAGGGAGCATTCAATTTTTTAAGATCATTTTGTTCTGTATTACTTTCAAAAGTTAAAGAATGCATAGTATCTGATGATTGAATTTTTCTTATTACATGGGATGTATTACAGTTACTTCTACAATCAGGGGTCTTTGCCATGCAAAAAAAACAAAATTTTGTTGATTGTCTTGTGCCTCATCATCTTCACAAACTTATCACATACGAATAAATTTAATTACTTCTGTCTTCCGAACCCAATAAAAATAGGTAAGAAAGGACTATAGATATGTGAGATTTCTAATTTTTAAATTCAAATTTTAGGTTTTCTTTTATAAAATTAGGTCCTCTACAAGTCAAAATATAGAGCATTTTGTTTTTTAACACCCATGGCTTTTCATGATTTTTGAAGAGTCTTCATGACTTGTACATAAAATTTATGACATTGACTTCAAGTGTCATTTAAATTTAGATCGTGGGATATTCATTCACTGTAGATCGGATAATTATGTTAAATACATAATTGGAGTGTTGAGGATAATTCTCATGTCTGTCTGAATTCAGTGAATTTGTCAATAGGTTTAGGAATTGACTCAGCGGATCTTTGATTGAGAACTTCCCACTTGTAAGCACTGCTGCATGCGTATTAGGTGATTTCCAATGAGCCAATTTTTGGGAACATATGTAAATTCAGCAACGTATATGGCAGTACCTATGAATGATTTCAACCTTGGCACTGCACAATAATATTTTGCATTACAAAGAAGCTTTCGCTCTAAAGCTTGACGTCAATTCCACCGTGGACATTCAAATTATTCTACTTGTGAATGTGCAAAATCTTATGTAGCACCGCGCTCCTTTGTGGAGAAAAATTAGCTCTGTTGCAAGGCTTAGCTTGTGGGTTTCTTATTTGTGACTGTAGTTGTCCATACGTACATTGATTGATTTCAGGTATGACAATGCGACATTCAATGATCCATTCGTCACCCTTGTTCAAAATTCCAAGAGCCATGTATAGAAAACAATTGTTGTTTCCCCTAACTTTTTTAAATCATTCAAGTGATTGCAAGCAAGGATTTTTAGCCAAGAATATGTACAATTGATACTTTTGTTCAGCGGAACTAAGAATGAAATTGGTACCTTCCAAGGCGTGAAGTGCTAGGACGGTGACTAAAATTGGGAAGCCTGTACTATCAATCTTCCAAGGTGCAGTAGCAGCATGCTCATCAGTGGAGATGCAACCCAAACTCAGTTACGTGCGCCTAATTTGATTTTTGTTCATTTTTATTTTTACATAAGCCATTGTTTAGCACCCACCATCTTTGCAATGTCCAGTTAATTTCAACCTACACAACAATCCTTGAACATTGTCTACTTAGATAAAAGACAATTAATTTTGGGGAATAACTGATTAAGCTTAATGTGGATTCATATGAATCACAAAGAGATTAATAGTGAGGACGGTAGAACAATCGAAGAACTAAGAATGATTCTGGTGAGCTTTAGTTTCAAGAAGTAGGGGTCCATGTATTAACTTACACAACCCTTGAACCATGAGTATTGCATTTATGAACTATGATCAAATCCTTAATAGAATGTTGTTTGGACAAAGTCAATGCATATGTATTGTGCAATTTTTTCCTACTTCTTTGTGTAGCTCTAACCTAGAGTGCTCCAAGATGCAAGCATCAGTACCTAACTGATCATTCTTGCTTTTGCACATGAATGTCAGTAAACATTTCTAAAAGTTGTTCAATCCTACTTTGACATCCTAACTTGCAACAGAGAAAAGATTAATAAGAAAGGGGAAACAACGATTGTCTTGTACGGCTCTTGGGATTCTTGCAACATTAAAAATGGCTAAGTTGTGTTGGGCAGGTATATCCCAGCTTGTAAGCTGCAATAAGTTTGGTCAATCAGCCACAGGCACAAGCATCTCCACATGAGGCAAAAAATGAAGCCAATTATGTAGCCTTCCACGAAACAAGAGATCACCAACATGAATGATGCTCTTGTACAAATTCAACGTTCAGGCAGCATCTATTATGTGAAGTCATTCCTAAAGACAAGAAGATAGAAAGGAGAGACCGGCAAAAAATATGTTGAATTGGTACTCTATTGACCTACTGCACTATTCCTATCAAATTTCATTAATGTTAATCTTATTTCTTTATAACCTAATTAGGTGGTCTTATAAAGTACTTGCGTGGGGCTCATTTTGTTTCCTACAAGCTTTGCCAGCACAATTTGTATTAGAAAATTGCGACAAGGTTGAAGAATGGGTCCTTCTTCAAAATCAATCATCAGGTGGAAAATCCTAAAGGCCATGGCTTGTGAGACTCAGAGTTACCGAAACAGCAATTTAAAAGTTTTTGACTACAAACCCCGAGCTCTAATTGGGACCCATAGGGGGAAAACGCAGGAGTTATACCCCTTGAAAAAATGCAGGAATTTTTTATTTTTCACATATTATTATTATTTTAAATTCTGATTTCATATTTGCAATCAAAGGTCCCAAATTAGCTAGGGGAGGTTAACATCTTTCCCTAGACACAACTCAAAATAGGGGCAAGATTTTTTGTTTACCCCCACGAATTCCCGCATTTTTACCTTGCGGGTCCCAGCTCGGATGCCGGATTTAACGTGTTTTGCCTTACATCATCACCCTAACCTTCAAAATGTGGTGTATTACTTAACCTACTCTTTGAACAAATAAAATGTAAATGTTGTATAATGCTTTAGTCCCTGCATCCAGGAAAGGGCCAAGAAAAGGGTCTACAAGTTTGCGGGCAATTATGGATTTTGTACACTAAAATAAACTTTGAAGTCCTTTATCTTACTCAATTTTCAATAATTAAAAAAAAAAAAAAATCCAAGGATGTAGATTATTTATTACAACATTGCCACCATTGGGATCAGCATTTTTCAGTTCCATAATTAAATTCTTGACAATTTTGTATTTTGAATCATTTTCTACTACTATCTACTTACTATTTTTTTCCTATATGTTGGACAATTTCAAATGAAGTGAAAATTTTCAAGCATGTAGCCAACTTGTCTAGGAAAAAGAATCCAGAAAAGTACCATCATTTTGGAATGTTTTTAATAAAAAAGTGAGCTTGTGGAGTGCTGCTGCCCTGTTTTTTGCAATTCCCAAAACATGGTTTTAGTAACTTTGAATGCTTATACCTTGCAATCCAGGCGGTGGAAATTCCTGAAATTTTTAACATATGTTCTCAAGTCACTATACTACAAGATCCTATGATTACAAGTGCCAAATTTTTTATCTTTTCAAAATTGGATACTTGTATTCAAAATGATAGTTTTTGAGCGTTTTCGGTGAAAACATAGTCATGGAACTTTAGGGGTTACATGAACCTTTTTTGCAAAAATGAGTAGCAATCTATGTGGTACAGTCAAGTTGCTATACTTTCCTTTGCGCTGCTCAATTCCAGATGAATCCAAAAAATCTTAAGCATGTACTAAACTTGTCAAGGAAAAAAAATTCCAAAGAAGCACCATGATTTTGGACATTCATTCATAGGAATGTGGGCATCTGTAGTGTAGCACCCTTGTTTTCCAGAGGGCCAAAAAAATGCTTTCATTGAATTTCAATGTTGGAAGTTGCAATCCATGGCTCCACGCGGTGGAAACTTCTAAAAAGTTTACCACATGTTTTCAGTTCACCATAGTAGAAAACTTTTCGGTATATGTGAGAAAAAAAAAAAAATCCCCAAGAATTGGGTACTTGTACTCAGAATGACATGTGTTCAGTATTTCAGTGAAAACATATTCATTGAACTTGAGGGGGTTCAATGACTGGTCAGCAATTTTTGTTTCCCAAGAGCTTTCATGCCTTACCCTAAAGCCCACAACCCTGAACCCTACCCTAATACTGAATCCTATACCCTAACCAAACCCTGAACCTTTTTGCCATACCTCAAAAACCTGACCTGACCATGTACAGTCGTACAACACTTGGATTCCTTCCGTTACTTTTTCTGTAGCCGCCAATGGATTGAACTTTTACTGACAATAGTTTTTGGGAAATGGGATCTTCTTAGTGCGGTGGAAAAGCTGTAAAGAATGACATAATTGTTCAGCCGAAATTGGAATTGGAAGATTCTACGTCGTCAGCATTGAATGCTTACAGCTGCCAGCGGCAGTGAAAAGTGCCTATCTATTTTTATTTGGCCTTGAAGATGACTTTTTGAAAATCCCGCGTACATTCCCTCGCTTACCTTTCCGCGTACCATTCTCACTCTTGTCGTCCCGCAGTTGTCCATCAATCCGTTTCTCTGCCAGCGACAGGGTTCCATCATCTCTTTCTCGTTGTCGCCGCCCACATTCACAGGCCTCCTTCACTTCTCGCAATATGTCTCATTTCCGTGCTTTCAGAGCTCTTTCCATTTGGTTTCTTAGGCTCTAGCTCATCTGCATTTTGATTTCGTAGGAGCTGTTGCCGTAGTGTCACTTCACAAATTCGGGGTCTGTTTTGCTCGCTGCTTCGGTTCACGAGATTCTGGGTATGCAGTAGTTCTTTTTGTATTCTCAACTGGAGGTGTCCCTGTTTTGCATTACACATTTTATTCTGCACAGTGCATTCCTCTTGCCCGTGTTGAAATGGATCCTTCTTCCAATCTCTTCTAAGCATTTGCAGTATTGGATGTCACAAATCATGAAGTTATCATGTAGTTGCGTTGTAGGAATTTTATGTTTTTTTTTTTGCATTGCGTTTGATGTTTGCGATGTTTCAGATTGGTTTGGATTTTCTGTTGTTACTTGTGATCAACCTTGCACCAGCGTCTACAGGCAATTCGGTTGCTTACGGTATCCTGAGAATGTGAGACAGCTCGACATTGTCGGCGAAATTCCCGGGATTGAATCTGATGAACTATATAATGTGACGCCCCGTGAAATGCGGGATGGACATTTAACTCGATTTGAGTTAACTAATAAGCCTAGCAATATCCACATCGTAACATGAGATTCAACTCGAACCGAGTTAAGTGGAGTATACTGGTTCAACACAACCCGAGTTATATCATCACGGAATAACAACTATCTAAATACGGTCCATGTCTCACCAAAGTTAACTCGACACAAGTTAAATAGTCATGGTGTGATAGTTCTTTAGATGCATATTAGTTGTCGTTGGGTTCAACTCGAGCCGAGTTAGATACCTCCAGAATTTACCAAACTTGGGCTCGCTTGTGTGCTTGGATTGGTTGACATGTTGGATCATGTCAACAAGTTCACTGGTGATGGATGTCACGTCTGTGAAATCAGATTCAGTCTACTTGTTATCAATTCTGTTTCCTGTCCAATTGGTCTGATGTCTGCGGGTGATTTGAGACTAAGGATATTTTATAGTATGTCCTATGTTCTGCTGCTGCTGTCTTCAACTCAACTTAAGTTAAATGAGCTATGTCGGACGTGATCAGCCTCTGGATAATCTTCTCTATTGTGTCCAGTATATAGAGGACTCATACTGTTGTACTCGGTGACTAAGAAATGCTGCAGTAGCTTAGATTTTGGTAGTGGCTTAACTCGCCTCCAGTTGATTTTGTTGATAGCTCCTGGGCCTGCATTGTGAATCATATTCCTTCACTGAACATCACATTTTCTGTGCGTAGGGATTATGGATGCTTTCCGACGGCCTGTCGTGGATTATTCTTTGGATGAAGGTGAGGTGGAGAATACGCAGCTTGAAGACATCATCGTACGTGACTGTGATGGTGTCCCGCATCGACTTTGGAGCACAAAGATTGTTCTTCTACACAATGCCAATGGTCAGCCTGTGGCTGAGGGAATCTGTCACAGCGTGAATTCTGATCACGTTGTTGGTAGCGATGGTCCTCTAGGAGATTCACTTGTTGCAGTTCAGATTTCAAAGTCGCTACAGGTTGAGGATGTTCCTGAAGACTGGAAGTACTTACTTTGTGCATGGCCAATTACTCGTGTCTTTCTGAATGGGGCATGTTTGAGCGATCACGAGGTTCGCGACAAGTACAATCGTCATCTGGCTAGACTGTTGCAGCCGTCATCGTCAACTGCGAGACTATATACGAGCATTGTCAGGAATGCTCCACCTCCTTAAAGTTGTGTGAAAGCCGACAATCTTCTCACTCATGAATCTGTCAATTCCGTGTCGAGCAAGACGTGTTGTTCAAACAACTGTGTCCAACATTTTCCTAGAGAGAAGATTCGTGCCTTCCGTGAGCATATGTACCACAAGATGACCTTTGAATTCCGTTACCACATGAAGTTGGACGTGCATCGGGAGGTCCACCGTGAGAGTCAAGGTAAGAGAGTGGTCACTCTTGAAGGGATCGAGGTCTGTACGGCGGCATGGCAGCATATTGCAGGTGTCTCGGAGACAACCTTCCATTGTTTTTAGGGATATGCTGCTAGAGGTGATCAAGCTCAATCACATGGAAATTTGGGCACGCAAAAATCTCGGAAGTATTTGTTGCAGGCCGCTGCGACATTGAAGTATTTGCTTGAGAAGTCGGCTGACCACATGCCGCATCGTACGCACACTCTTCCTTCTGGAGAAAAGATCGTGTCCAAGGTTCTGCCGGCCACCTTCACATGGAAGAATGTACTCTCTGACGTCAACGCAACAAATGCTATGTTTGGGCTGAAGGACGTCTCCACCTCAAGCATCAGCAAAATTAGGAAATTGAATTTTCCTGAGTACTCCATGAAGAAGCCCGGAGATAATTTTGCTTGTTGCGCGGACTATGATAGATTTCAAGCTCAGAGAAGGACCGCCCCCATTGGATTGCGACAGAAGTGGAACCATCTTTTGGACAAGCATAATACATGTGCTCAAGCTCATCAAGATAGTTATTATGCAAATCGGTACAAGTCAACTGCATACCCTCATGAATGCTTGACAATCATGCATGACAAAATGGATCATGCCAAAACGGCGTCTCCTGTGTTCTTCCATAAGAGCAAGCAACTTGATGGACTCACAAAGTTGCCGGTCTTGGTCACTGGAATGATTGCTCACGGGCATGGCGACGTACGTTATGCACATTATGGTCTAGATATCTTCTTGCACGACTCAAACTACACAGTGGGTTCACTAGCTAAGCTGTTACGAGACCTTGAACTCCCTCCAAAGTACTCCTCCAGGGAGTTGTTTGTTGGGTCGGGCTTTGCTCCTTTATTTGAAGCGGTGCTGAAAGGAGCTGAAATGTGCAACTCATCACTTCGGCCACCGCCAAAGTCCCGATTGGAGCGACTCCCCTTCCTCCGGTTCTCAATGCTCAAATGGACAACGCTACAGGAGACAACAAAAATTGATATGTGTTCGCATTTTGGTCTCTCCTCATTGTAAAGAAGATATTCCGAGAAGTGTATGTAAGTTTTATGTTGGTCGGTCATACGTACGACGACATCGATGCTTTGTTTGGCAGATGGAGCATGTAGTTGAAGAAAGAAAGCTTCTCCACCATCCCAGCCCTCATGAAATCCTTCATGGATGTGGATTCTATGCCTACCATTCCTCACTTGATCGAGGAGGTACCAGATTTCAAAGCCTTTATAGAAGGCTCCTTTTTGGAAGGGGATGAAGCACTTGTTGGCCACACCAAAGCACAACAGTACAAGTTCTATTTGAACTCAACGGGTGTTCCGATCATGAAGTACAAGAGGTACTGCACGGATAGTAATTGGCTCCCAGAGGAAGGGGGGATCAAATTGAGGAAAGAAGACTCAGAAGGGTGGAGTCTATGGCCTCGTGGAGAGCCAGTGCTTGTCGCCCACCTTCCAATGAGGGGTATGGATGACATTTCCAAGGGGATTTTTGGGTTCATCAAGTATTGGGAGGCATTATGCAATGAAGACGAGAGTGGAGAGTATAGGAGATGCTTTGAGCATTTGGTGTTCTATTGGCGGGCAGTAAAAGCATGTTTGTTGGAGCCTATTGTACCATTTGAACTGCTGAAAGAGGGCTTCTGGCCTTCTACCCGACTGGAAGCATTTGAGGAGGACAAATTTGATGACAATGGTGAAGCTCGTGAGGAATTTGCTGAGGATGATGTCTTCGTGCGGCAATGTCGTGGTTGTCCCTTGCCATCTTTCCGAGTGGGTCATGATGTTGAGAAAGATTTTTTTGTCGCCCTTCGACTTGCTGATGGTGATACAAACCCCGTATGGATTGCTAGAGCTTTATCTGCCCCTTTTACGAACCCGGAGCATCCGAATTGTATCTTGATTTAGTACTTTAAGCCAACGGCACAAGGGAGAAATGTTCAAGAATTTTACAATGGTTGGGACTCTGTTTAGGGATTGCGTTGGAAAGTGGACGAGGCCCAAGAACCTCTTTGGCAGGACACAAATGCTCTCATCACCGCATGGAGGTCTAAGGTTAAGAAAGACATAGTGGAATGTGTCCTTCGAATCCCTGTAGCTCAAGTTGATGTCATCAACGAGAGTTTGTGTTTGTATGATTCTGATCGAGCATGCACCGCATTTTTTAGAGATACTTTGTAGTATTTCAAGCTAAATTTGGTAGTTAGTATTCTATGGTCCGTAT
This sequence comes from Neckera pumila, assembly GCA_963969595.1. Taxonomy (NCBI): domain Eukaryota; kingdom Viridiplantae; phylum Streptophyta; class Bryopsida; order Hypnales; family Neckeraceae; genus Neckera; species Neckera pumila. The sequence goes on from OZ018418.1 coordinate 10,019,033, forward strand.
GTTTTGGCATAAGTAGAGGCAATTTTATGTGATTTTATATCCTATATTGTAGAGTAGGTGGTGTGGATTGGAGTAAGGTGATTGGATTTTATAGAGTTGTTTTGGAAGTATTTCTATATTTTATGTGTAGTCATTTGCGTAGCAAGTGCACTTTTTTATATTATTTAATAAATTTTTCATTCAATGATACATGTGTTATTGGGTATGTTGGCATCATTTCATTATCAGATTATGTAACTAAATTATGTCTTTTAAAAATACAGTACAAGTTATAAAAATTTGTTAGTGGCTAAGACCACTTGTCACGATTTTGGATAGCGGGCCGACTGGTTGTTTAACTTTTCTGCTTGTAAAGTTCACTCAGCAACACCAAGTCATGTGTATCTCATAGCCGCTCATACAATTTCAATGGAAAATCGAACTCGGACCACCTGGATGAGATAAATAGCCTCTTACAACCAACCGTTCAGCTCATGATTTGGTGTCCAAAGTCGACCATACAACGTATTTATATGGAAATGACTATTGCCACTTTGATAAGTAATTAGCCCGGCACATACAAATTGCCTAAGACTCCCATTTTAATGGAAATTGCAGGTATAAACTAAAGAATTTAGTTCCTCTGAACTTATATTCATTTCCACTCGAGTTCAATTTTTGAGGCACAAAATAGGACATTGTTATTTTGGGAGGTCCCCTATCTCCCAAAGTAATGAATATGATGTTATTTTGGAATTGAACTACAGATGTCATTGTATCGTAGTGCTAGTGTGCGATTTTGTGAAAGCAAACTATCGTGGAGAGAACGCAACAATAAAAAAAGATAAGTGGAGGTTCACTTTAGCAAACTACAAGAGAAGACCAGGTATTATATGCCGTAATAGCTTTGCATTTCCAAAGCATTGTACGCAAGTCTTCTATTGTAATGCCAGGGAAGCTCCAGGTTGGGAACTTGTTCTCAGGAAAGAAGTGAGAGGTAGACGAGTGCTACCAAATGAGGACGGCAAATCGGAACCATAAATGTTCAGGATGGGTGCAGATGAAGATTTTGAAGGGCTGCGTCTAGAAAGTGAAGTTGGCGAGGGGCCGCAAGCAACGGTGAACACAGAGCAAAATGTTCTTTTGGAAGAGGTGCTGGTTAGAAGGAGGCAGAGAACCCATAACGGTATGGTAGGCCTTGACTTTGTTGGTGGGCGGCGAGGACATTGTGGTTGAGGCAAACCACCCGACAATCGTACTGTTGTTGGTTGGGGAAGGGGTGCAGGTCTTGGCAAACAATGTAGTCATGTTCCAGCAGAAAGAGCCGCAGATGACGGCAGGACTGCTTTTGCCGAGGACAGAGATGAGGAAGACTTGATGTACGCGGAAAATTTGGGAATGAATCCAAAATTTGAGGTTAGGGAAAGAGAAGAGGAAGTAATTGGTAAGAGAAGACGTAAGCAGCTTCGATTGGATTCTAGTTGCAATCGTAACATGATAGAAGATAGCAGAGGAGATGAACAATGGAGCAGGGGAAGTGATGAAAGTATGTCGCCTGCACTAGACAACAATGAGGGGAATTTAGTGTAGGTGAGAATTCTAATTCCAATTTGCCAGCACCAGTTACACTTGTGTTCAGAAGTAGTGTATGATGTCTGAGGTTGTGGATGGAGACATCAACTTATTTGTGAATCAATGCTGTCTGTTTCTATGTTTTGAAGTCTCGTGTAGTAGGAAAGGGAAGTGCAGTCCTTTATCAGAGAAGAGTTTCAGTGTGCAAGAGACAATGCTATCAATGTGGCAGGTAATTATGAATGAAGTGGATGGGAGGGGTGGAAGGGAATTGAGCTGGAAGTACAGGTTCTACAAATACACTGAGCATGTACGTTGTAGGCAAGCATACGTTGTATTGCATTGGTGATTGTTGTCACTATTGGAAAGTGCTATGCAAGGTGGAAGACACTTCAAATGTTTTCATTCAATGATAGTCTGATTCTAAGGATGACGGGTAGCTATAATAGTGGTCCTCATAGATGTTTTTTGTTTTTATAGAACAAGCGGACTGATATTCTATTTGAAGACTCTTGAATGGAAGTGTTGAGTGATCCTTGAATTCAAACAGTCATGAGGAGGAGGAGGTGGATGGGCCAAGGAGAGTGATATTTACACTGACTTTTGGAGCAGTCTGTCGTTCTATGTGGAAGTAGTATTGGCTGTCTTTGGAGAAGGCTATATTCAAGAACGAGTTATGGAGAAGAGGACAATGAGATGGAAAGGTTAGTACAGATGGCACAGTATTCTTGGAATTGATTTGTTTCTGGAGTTTCTAATTAGATGAAAGTAATGCAAGCACAGCTCCATATTTATTTGACAATTGTGATTTATGTGAGAGGACAGTTGTCATGTAAATGTACATGCATCACGTGAGAGGAGCAAAATTGTAAGAAAGTTGGAGCACTTATGTTTTTGAGGGTCCACTTTGCTTTTGGGATCTTAGTGCTTGACACTTAATTAACATTGTAATCTTATTTTATTGAAATTGTAAGTTGCTTGTCGGTTTTAACGTTTTCTTTGCATTTGGGTGCAGCCAACTCTACGTGTTCTGTGGAATTGCCACCTATGTGTGGTGTTGGAAAGTTGAAGTTTGAACTAAAATTAATTTCTTAAATTTTTGGGTACCTAGTTTTCTGGCTCTTTTACCTTGTTCATAAGAGGCGTTGGCGCTGGGGACTTGGAGGCTTTAGGCGATTTTGACGTAGAAATAATTAATTTCTGTGGGACATTGTGTGGCACTGGTTCTTCTGTAGAAGCTCTTTATCGGAAGCTCTCCTCCCGAGGGTTTTCAGGGTGAACTTGTAATGAGAATTTGCAAGTTCACCCTGAAAACCCTAAATCTCTTCATTGGAAGCTCTAGGGGGGCTTTATTTTCTGTTCCATTTTCAGTCAATTCTTAGGTGTAATTGTTAGGTACCTGAATTGGCACAGTCTAATCTCTGTTTCTAAAGAAATTGTGGAAGCTCATGTCATTCTTTCGTCATTATAAGAGTTACTAGTTTTTTCATAATGTGGATTACTGTTGGTGGAATTACAGATCAGTAGTTTGTAATTGGAGATCAGTTAGTAAGAGTATGACGTAGTGCCATCTATTGCAACAAGACTTGGTGATCATCAATGTCCGACTACGCTTGCGCTGGTTACCTAGTGAATCCTGGAACATCTTGATGGCATTGAAACATCTAAGTTTTGATGAATATGATGTCTTGAAGAAGAAGTGCGCATTTTTGTTGACATGCTGTGGTTGGTTGGGAATAATGTTGTTGATCAAAGTACAAAGGTTCTGTACATGAATGAGGGGGATTGGCCTACTTCTCCTATGCTTCATTTGGTGAAATTGTTTGCAGATGGTAATCTTTGTTTATTTGGTGTACTGCTCCGTAGGACTTTCCTCAATCATGAAGACACTGGCTTTCGTGGTGTTGGCGGTTTGCTTATGCACAAACCTTAGGTGCAATGGCTTCAAATTCTTTAGATAGGCATTCTATTTTTCGTAGTCAACTGAAGTTATATTATTTCTTGCCATCAAAAAGTGTGCATTAGGAAAGCATGCTGAGGTATTTGGAGTAGTACTGTAGTCATTGAGATTTGTCAGACAATCATGAATGAAATCTTAGTGCACTGTCTTTTCTAAGGAATGTCCAAGGTCTTTGCAAGTACTGTAGAACAATAGTTTGGCAAGTGACAGTTTATATGGTTGGACAAAAATGATGAGGGTAATGGAGTTTGAGAAGATGAACAACAGGATGAGTGGGCTTCTTGGAGAAGTCTGTGTAACTAGCACAATTTATTGCCTTTTTTTTTTATGATTACAAAATTTAATTCTTTTTGGCAAATTATTGAGTGCAGGATTGACAACTGCTAAGGAGGTAAACCCCTGGGGTCCTATCACTATAAAATCCATCTCAAATACTTGTAAGCAATTGCCTCCATGTGTGGCTTAGTTGGCGCCATTAGCTGTCACAGGAGTCCTAGACAAGTCTTGGATTGAAGAAGAATGGGACGGGCAATCCCTGGTGAAGTGGAATGCGATAATCTTGATCATTTAGTCACTTAGTAAAATTTTGTAAAGTCATTCTTAGCTTCTGGCCTCCTCTCTTGTAGGTGGAATGTCCATGCCACATGGAAGTACTAATATATAGTTGTATTTTTGTGCATCAGGTACAATTTTTGTGCTTTGAATTCCTAACTTCACAAGTTTTCAAAGTACATAGACTGGAAAGAATTCCGAAATGCAAGAGTGTAGCAGGGTATGTTCCCTTGCTTCTTTGAGAACCGGACTATAGTACAGGGTGTGGCATTCAAATGTTTTGTCTACATATTCTATGAAGGGCAAGTTTAAGTGTGGAATGGCAGTTTGAATTTGTGGAATAGAAATGACCTCTTCATGTGACAGGCTGTTTGTTGCAACAAGCAAGGGTGATTGCAAGAAACACTTGTACTATTTTGTATCACACGGTACATTCTGCTTTGTTTTTTGGGCATAACTTTTGCGTTCTAGATCCAAATGACTTAAGATTTATAGAGAAGGTACTCATGACCATTATACATCTTGCCTAATTTTTTGGTAATTTTCAAAAATGTTTTACTATATAAAACAGCCCCCAATTTCATGTCACACTTTGCTAATTTGGAGGGGGCTTAGTACTATTTTGGGCCCAAAAAAACGAATTTGCAGTTGAAATTTGGATGAGATGATCTTCTAGTAGACTTCTAGCTCTCCAAGAGAGGGATTTAAAAAAAAGTTAATTTTGTATAGTGTGGAAGTCTACAAAGTGAGCTTCTTTCTGCTTGCATTTTGAAACACATAAACATTATTTTGGTGGGTTTTTTGGTGAATGACCATCTCCATAGAGCTATTGCAAATTGCAAATTTTGATTTTGCAAATGGCCTATTTTGATTTTGTGTATTTACTTATTTTTACTATTTTTCCCTTATTAAAACATGAAGGTATGTATCTTCTTGTGACTTAGCACTTTTCAATTTCTCCTACTTAGAGAATTTTCCTATGAAATTCCTTCCTTGGGAACCTTTGTCTTGAAGGTATATACATTAGTCCTATTTTTTGAATTTTTTAAATATTTGTTTTCTAATTTTAAAGTACTCTCAAAAAAATCAGCCAAACGCAACAAATAGTACAAGTGTTTCTTGCAATCACTTGCAACCAATGTACCTTTGCAAAATGAAGAGTCTCTAGAATGTAGAATGTCAATTTTGAGTATGACAGCACATAGGATTGACAATGAATAGTACCAAGTATGATGAAAGAGAAGGCGAATGACAAACTATGTGGTGGCATACAATGCGAAGAGCACGTCAAAAATATGGAATGGATGGAATTCATGGATTTGCTGCAGCCAATATGAATTGGTGCAGTCATATTCAAGACGTGTGAAAAGTGAAGGACAGAATTTTATGAAGGGAAGCTACTGGAGTAGTGAAGAATTGAATGTTGTGTAGCATATAAAAGAGTCTTGGAAAAATGCGTTTTATTTGCCTTGGAATTGAAGGAATAAGTGGGTTGCTGCGGTTACCGTTTCTTCATACAGATCCTCAGAAAGGCGACAGACAGGCTTGTAAGAAGGTGACATCAATTTCCTTGTAGTGATAATTTTGTTCAAGCGTAATTTGAGCGCAATAGTGACAGACACTGCCCAATTTCAATGTAGTGATCAATGGTGCTGAGCTAGTCATGAAGTCAATTATTGAAAAGGGTACATGACTACTTTTGAACCAGTATGAGGTCAATGACCACAATGATAAGCAAATTTAGTAACACGACTAGAAAAAAAGGTAGTGAAGTAGGAAGAATATTGTACATGAAGAGGTGCAAGCCTCAGCATGTTGATTCATTGCCTGCAAATGGTTATGGATTGCAAAGGAGCGGTTTGTTTGTACATGAATAATATACAAGACTAAACATGTGAAAAGAAATTTCATTAATGAGCAGGCTCCAGTGACAGATTTTTGTCAAGGTTGCAATGCATTTTGCTACATATACAGAGGCGCAAGAATATGAGACCCCTAATGGATACATTTCTGTGGTCCACAATGATCTTGAAAACCAAAATGTTAAGAAGATTGAGTTGAATTACGTGGCGAACCTTTTTCGAAATCTTTTAGGAATGGAAAGTATATTTCAGTAATTGATGTGAATGAGAAATTCAAAGTTCAGAAGATGCAATTGTCATGTGGACGGAAGCAATTGTTGACACAACTCCAAAAAAAATGACACTACAAAGAAATAGAATTGACACAAAATTGATAGTCAATTGACGAGCAAAAATTACAGATGTACACATTGACAAAGGTAGGTCGAAGAAGTGTTCAACTATTGTTTTGGACATTTTCCTGTCAAACATTTGTCAGTTTGGAGCCCATTTCCTCGTAGTAAAAGACAACAAGCTTAGAGAACAAACTTACAATTGTCATATGTAACTCAACATAGTAGATTGTGATGTAATCACTATAAGGGAGTAGTGTCAATTCAGACATTTTTTTGTCAATTTTTTGTCAATTTGGACATTTTTTTGAGAGAATTTTGTTAATTTGGACATTTTAGTCAATTAGGACGTGTCAATTTGGACATTGTTTTCTTGTAGTGAATTTCATGACTTTTAGGTACTACTATGGAATAATATTTTTTGTCATTTAGTAGTTCTAAATCCACCATAGTTAATATAAGTGAGTTTTGGATTTATAAAGAATACAAGATTCAGTTGTAATGCTAATGTTGTTGTTGCAGCACTACAAGGGAATGTTGTCATTTTTTTGTCAATTTGGACATTTTTTCTGTCAATTTTTTTTCAATTTGAACTTCTTTTTGTGAATTCGGACATTTTCCTGTCAAACACTATCGAGCACTATTTGTCAATTTGAACATGTCAATTTGGACGCTGTATTCTTGTAGTGATGGACTCTTGAAATCTGAGTTCCAAATCTGTAGTCCATGATATGATTGTATCTGTAGCAACTACAATAAATCAAAAACATCACATCTGTATAAGCAACAATCATTACACTACCTAAAATAATGCAACAAATGAAAGAACGCTTAAAATAGATGAAAAATGTACCTCATGGATGCCAATACATGACATCTGCTTAAATCTGATGAACAAAAGTTACATTGTTTGCATCATTGAGAACCACCAAACCTATTGTGACCAAAGGTTGTATCAACCAAAAATGATTAGTAGCAGAAGTGTGATGACAAAAATGCTGATATTTCCAAATTGCTTTTAGACCCTCATTCCAAACGCTAGATTGATTTTTGACAAGCGCAGCTAGGAAAGAGGTAGCAACTACAAAAAAACAATATGACATCCAATTTCTTGGTTTAGATCACAGAAAAATCAGGTAGACTACAATCACCAAGTTCTATAATCATAGATACTAGCTTCACTACTAGGAAATGCTGTCATTATCTAGCAATTGGGACATTTTTTCTGCCAATTTTTTGTCAATTCAGACATGTCAATTTGAACGTTGTTTTTTTGGAGTATTGATTGAGTTGTATGTCAATTATTTATAGTGTAATTAATGGAGTATATATATATATATATATAAAATAAACCAAGGAACAACTAGTGTATGACTATATTCTATGAAAAAAAGTAAATCTACTAAGAATCAATTTGCAAATTCAAAACAACTTCAATGTTAAGTCTCTAAAATAGCTTTATATAAAATGAATAAAAAGAAATGATGGATATAAATAATAAAATAAAATTATAATAAAGACAAAAATTATAACCAAAACAAGGATTGAAAGCCTTGTCCTAAATCACCACATGGAAAAAATATGCTTCATGCTTAGTTGCACCATAGTTGTACAAAAAATAATAAATATGGGTGCAAAAAAATGTAGGAAGGTCAAGCAACTTCTAAGCGGTGACTGGACGTGATGACTCATTTTACTTGAACATGTTAGTGTCCACATGCGCAGTTCATGTTAATGAGCTTCCAAGCCAACAACAACATAAAATATAATTCCCTTGTCCTATACAACTCAAATATCATATTCAAGTAGATAACAACAATTGCAAGTCCAAACTACTATAGCAATTGTTTAGGACCCAACAATCATTTGTGTCCTAACCTCCAAAGGACCAAGGCTTTTTTTCTGCCAAAAATCATTCAAAATTGTCATTTCTATAGCAAAGAGTGAAAAAAATTGAATTTTTTTTGTAAATCTATCGCAGCATAGGGCAAGGAAATTCCCAACTATACTCCCAAAAACCACTCTAAAGCATAACAAAGTGACTGTAAAGATTGAACCTGCGAGATTTTGTGAAGTATCTAATCTTATTTAGTATCTAAGCTCAATTGATATCCATATTTCCCTTTCCGGTCCTAACACCACAACCAAAAACCCAACAACACCAAAAACTACAGTTAGACCTTTCTTTCCTTTTTTGATCCGTCCAACTATCCGATTTGGTCTGATCAACTCCTATTCGCTCTTACCCTTATTCGGTTTAGTTTTACCTCTATTTCACCATCAGAGGGTTCGCCGCTTGCTTTTGAGAGTGGCAAGCCCGCCAGTCTTTCCGTGACTTATAGTGGCTGAAGACCCACTTTTCTATCCTCCAATCTCCTACACTAATCCGGATCTGGTTTGATCCCTCACAGCAATGTAGAGAACTCTCCGGATCACAAGTCATGCAAAGACCCCTCGTACAATCCTCTCATACTACAACGACCTTAGCACCAAGTTCTATATGTACAAAGTCAGGTGGTTACAAGTATATCCGTCCGTGCTAACATCAACTAAAGCTCTTCCATTTACCAACTAGGGCGATGAGATCTCTCAGGAGATCGGACTCTCAATTGGATTTTCCACCCAGGAGTTCTAGCGCAACTAAGGAATCCCTCCTTATCCGCCTAGCCTAACAACGGCTCTCTCGCTCGGAAACCTAAACCTTAGAAGTGCTAAGGAACTGAAATCGACTCCCAACTCTTTCACTATCCACTCAGTTGCACATAAGATCAAAACAAGAACACCAAAGGGAGAAATCACCTCCAAACCAACATGCGCCTTCTTAACTCCTCACCACACAACCCTGCCACACACAGGAGAGACACACAACAAGAAGCCAATAGAAGGTACAAGAAAAATTTAGGCGAAAAGACTCGCAGCTCCTAAGCAGGGACTGGCTTATATACAATTGATTTACAAAGGCAAAGAGGCCCCCAGAAATCCACACAGAACTTCCGGGTCCAATCTTAACCGATCAGACCGGATCAACATCTGATCCGGTCCAAACTATCTTACACAAATTACATTCCTACCTACCTACCTTGCAACTCCTTCACCCATTGTGGGACTTTTGGGTTCCGCGGGTATCTGGTTGAAGACGTCTATTAGATTCTTGCTCCGCTCCCCGGCAGTAGGATCCGGAAGATCTGATCCTGGCAGTGAATTTAGCTGGATCGCTTGTCCAGGCCCAGGCCTTTGTTGACTCTTCTTTGACTTGAGAGTTTGATCTTTGGGCTCCCTCAAATTTGATCCTTCTGCCGCGAACAATTTTGGCAGCAAGAGGTCCGAAAGATGGATCTCCCTAGAGTACATGGACTCGTTCAGCTTCTGGCTACTAATGTCCATCCGGTCGATTGTCGCTTGAGTCGCCACCATTGCCGCTTCCACCCAATCGATAAAATCGGTCAGGATCCAAACTATCCAGGAACCGGATACTTTCTTCTCCTCGTGTACTCCCTTATCAAATAACTCTACTTTGACAGTGGTGGATTCGAAAGCTCTGAGAGTGGCCTTCACCGTCTCCGCCACCTTTTGGATCGTGTCCGCCATCTCTCGGACGGCGGTCTTATCTTCTTTGAAGGCGAACATTTCTGCCTTCAACGTACCGACTTCCTCCTAAAGCTGACAGATCTCTGCCTCCTGCTTTGGTGCTCGTTCGGATTGATGATGTATAGAGCTACCTTAGCCAGTAGCTTGCTGTCTACCAAAGCATCCACCAGTTCTTTGATACTACAAAGAGTCCTTCTCTTGACCTCCCAATCCGCTCGTATTTCGCAGAGAATGTTGGTCAATTGAATGAACGGATCAGTTGGGTTTTTGAGATCCAGTATCTCCACTTCCGGTCCATGTTCTGGAGTCGACCGGTTGATAGGAGGGGTTCCTCTCTTATGAGGAGGCGTCGTCTTTGTTCGCTTCCTTGTCCTGAGGTGCTCCTCTTGATCTTCTTCTTCCGTCTCGGGTTTGGATCCGGATAATTCCTCTGGTTTGTCATCCGAACCCGACTCTCCATACTTCAGGATGGATTCCTGAATATTCCATGTCTTCTTCTCCATATTAGTGAGGAGTTGGTTGCACTGGTAGAGGTGAAAGAGGTAGGGACTCAAAGGAATGGCCCTACTCTTTTCAACTCTCATAACAAGCTGAGACACCAGATTGCAAAAGATCCGGGCCCAATTTACTTTCCGTTCCCCACTCAGGGCCCCAAAAATAGTGTTGCCGATGGTCATTGTCACCCTTGTCGGCTTCTCCGGGTGGACGATTGGAATCAAAAACTGGAGAAGGCGGAGGTATCGGTCGTCTATGCAATCCGTGACCGCCACTAGTAGAAAATTTAATTTTTTTGTTGTTTTGGTTGCGTTGATCCAGTCAAAATTTGACAGAAATCTATTGAAAACAACAGATTTCTGTCAAATTTTGACCAGACTAATACAACCAAAACAACAAGAAAATTAAATTTTCTACTAGTGCGCGTATCCGTCCTTATTGCTTGGCTCTCCATAAAACTTATCATGGATGAACTCAGCCCTCCGTCCTGCCATGCCTAAATCCCCTAACCGGAAGTTGTAGACCTCTCTCCACCTCTATTCTTCCCACTCGGTTGGGCGCCCCCGGACAGTATTGTCGAACTGATTCAACAGTTTGCCCTTGAGCTCTCTTACCATCCGCTCCTCTCTAAACCCCCAGGGTTTGTCCATCAACTCCAAACAGCCCATCGTGTTGAGGTCGTCCATGAGCTCGGTTCTTGCCGATTCTTTGGAAGGGATGACCGGAACTACTTTCCGGAGTTTAATCTCTGAGGAGGTACTGGGCGCTCCCAGTCTACTCTTGCAAACCTGAGGTATGGACACGGACTTGGCTAGCTGGATCCTTTCCGATCGCTACCTCACTCTCTCCTAGCCGCACATCCCGTTCTTCACTTTCTCTTGTCCGATCTCAACCGGAAGACAACACAAAACCTACAGCCCACACAATCTCGACCTCTCCCGCACTTTGACGCACTCGCACTTAAGTCCTTACGCATACAACGGTGGGCGCAGTCGGAGGCGTTAAAGCGCTCAAGGTCAGCTCCAAAACTTGAGGAAAGTAAAGGAGCAAAAATGGAGAAGACTAGCCTTTATATAGTCCAAGACCCCGATTGGTTATCATGACCTTTTCCAGTCCAATCCATAGCAACCCGGTTCAACCCTAATCCGATCCAAGATAAGTTCCGAATGTGATTCCGCTCTTGAGTACTAATACTCTGACCGGATCAAATCCGGTTTACCCTTACTGCATTAGCTTTGTTTATCTTCAGTCTTCTTCTGTCTCCTAGTAGGATCCGTATTCTAATTACTCTTTTTTGTTCCAACTTTTAGGTAAGCAAGGGAAAACCAAAAATTTTGGTTGCGACAAAATCTAACCATAAGACCTTACACCCAACTAATATGAGAATATGTGGAAAAATTTCAGAATTTTTGACCTCATAGATTGCAAGGTATCTGCATTTAAAGTCAAAAAAACAAGTTTTTCAACACATTGTGGGACTAGATTATTTAACTTTGAACCTTCTTAACTTTAATTTTTTGCACTACAAAGTTTGAGATTTAAATCTTTGTGGTAGAGAATTGAGTTGAGAGTCTAGGGAAAAAAAACCCTTCAACAACACTTCATTTTCATTCTTTAAGAAATTGTTAAGTAGAAGTAGGTACGAGATAGAAGGAGAATTGAAATTATTAATATCTCTAAGATGGAATTAAAATGCACTAATCCCAATGGTGAGATTGTTCTAGCAAGAAAACTAAACCCTGAGACTTTTTTTTTTTGAAAAATTGTAAGATTGGAATTAGAAATGAATCCGACAATTTATTTTTTCAAAAAGATGCTTTAACTACCCAAAAAACCAGATTGTCCATAACTTTTGCATAACAAATCCAAATGGAATGAACCAAAGATTTCTATGTAGATAAAAATATAATCCATTATAAGAAAAAATTCAAAAAAAAAATTTATAGTTTTTGAATATTTTTTTTGCTACCCCTTCTCCCCTGTTTTGAGCTTAGTTAGGCATAACTTTTGTTCCCGAGCATCGATCATAAAAAGATATATATTTGCAAGAGGTTTGTCAACTTTTCTATCTTCAAAAAAGTTTCAAAAAACCAAGACAAAAATTCAGCCCTTAGGTACCTACTCAAAATCCCATTTGTCCCCCATAGGGACAATGGTCCTTTAGGGCTAAACAATTAAAAAAGCAATTGTAAATGTAGTTGTAGAAACCTATTTATTCTCCTAGTACTTATTTTCAATATATTGATATCACTTCTATTCTATACCAAGATTTTTTGGTCTCCCAATAGCATATTTAACCTCATTCAAGAAGTGAAAGTCTCCGCTAGACATGAATCCATTCTCTACACAAATAGTGTTTCTAACTCATTTCAATTGACAAGTTGTTCCACTAATCCAAAACCGCCATCATCACTCTGGCTACAAAATATACATTGATTTCTAAAATCAATATATAACCATGTAGAAGAAACAATTTCAAAACTCCTACCTCCCAAAAAACTTTAACCCTTCCTAACTTTTGCATACGATGTCCACAAATGCCGCGTTCTTTGGTGCTCAGGAACCTCCTTTCCCTTGCCCACCAGAAAATCAATGAAAATCTAAACAACCCTAATGATAGTAAGCAGGGACAGTAGTGGCAGTTTTGGAGATACCCGCTTTATTTGATGGAATCTTAGTGCTGGATTCTAAGTTGCCATATCTGAAGTTTGATAGAATTAAGAAGCCCAGTGAGAGAATTTGTGCAAACAATTGAGGCTGGGGAATCAAACCAATGAAACCTAAAAATAAAAAAACATGAAGTGATGATGAGGAATTACTTGAAAAAAGGAGTCAAAGGAGAATGTTCAAGGCACATAAAGAACATCAGGAAGTCCATCAGTGTTTCATTGCACCATGTTGACACCATAGTGGCACGCCCTGATTTTCCTGATGAATGTCCCATGTCCGTCATTGTTGTTTGATGTAACTTCTACGCAATTCCATCTTCTTGGACCCATGTCTGTTATTGTTGTTTGATATAATTTCTATGCAACTCTATCTTCTTGATCCTATGTTCGTCATTGTTGTTTGATGTAACTTTTACGCAATTCCATCTTCTACAACAATACTACTACTCTGAGTAATTCCCCAATAATTCTTGATAGAGTGCCTTGGAGGTAGGTTGAGTTTGTCCTTGTTATATGAATGGCTATCCGCATGTATCCAACAAAAAACTCGGCTGCGCATTAGATGTTTTTCAGCTCTTTTGGAGGGCTATGAGTTTCCTAGGCTGCTAGGGTTGGGGGAACAGCCTTGCAGCAATTTGCAGCTGCTGCGTGACGTGGCAAAACAACTGACACGTCACAAAAAAAAAAAATTCTTTTTGCTTTTTTTTGCATTTTAGATTTTTCAAAAATAAAATTTGACAGCAAATGTTCCCAATCTGCCAAGGGAACAGAGTTGAGGAAACGGGCCTAAAATAGCCCTCTAGCCCCCCCCCCCAAATCTCTTCTACTGTGTAGCCTCATTTGGTTTGTCCTTGGCATCAGAGCAAGTGGCTGGATTGGAGGGCTGTTTGAATGGGAGACTAGAAATCTCGGGAATTTAAATCCATTATGTGTGAGGATGGGCCACAACAGCATTCAGTGGACGAAGATTTGAGGAGTACCAACTAAGTCAGTCGGTATTTATACAAATTTGGAACCTAGCTTGAGAAAGGGACCTGCGGGGGTTTGGACAATACTATTGTTTTCTGGTTGAGAAGCAGGAAAAAGTAGGCAAAGGGATGAAAAAGTAATTATAAAGGTGAAAAGTTTTGGGGAAGAAAAAATAATATTTCAATCAAAGTTTTACGGAGTACTATTTTGAAGAATAGAATTTGGGTGAAAGCACATTACGGTTGTACAAAGTCATAGTCACAAGATGAAAGTTTGGAGTCAATTTCACTATATTTTTTGGTCATTTTTTATGTAAAAAAAAATGAGGCACAGTCTTACATATCATATACATTGAAAAAGCATAACAAGACGTGACTTGCACTGATTGATTTAACGTATAGAAAATAATTCATTAATGTTTGTACTATCACAAATTCAAATTTAGCATAAATTTACTTATTGTGTCAGGTTTGATTGTTGCAATTCAAAGAGCTAAATTCAATGTTCTATTGTTTAGATACTATCTCCAAGCATCTTACAAAATTTACCAACTACAAAAAGGGCTAATAACATTGACTTGCAAGAAGGAGATGATTAATTATGACCTATTTAACAACCATGAAAAGATGTATTGAACATAATGCCCCATAATTTAGTCCCTATAATTTCTAATATATATAGTATATATTAGCTTAACGAGAGTGGATATACAATTATACACCTAGAGGCCATAGAAAATGCATCTTGATCATTGAATTGTAAATAAAAGGTAGACAAAGGTTTTTAAACTTTATTTACAAGGTGAACTTTTGGACATAGTGTTTTAAAGATTATTGATATGAAAATTATTTTCAAAGAATGTTGTTAATCCAAGTACTTGCTTTTGTTGTTGCTCTTAACCCCTAAAGGCACAAGACCATTTTTCCGCCAAAAAACACCCAAAATTGCCATTTTTATAGCAAAGAGTGAAAAAATAAAAAATATTTTTTTTGCACATCTAATCATAGGATCTTACACCTAACTAATATGAGAATGTGTGGAAAAAATTTCAACATTTTTGACTGCATTGATTACAAAATATCTGCATTTAAAGTAAAAAAAACAAGTTTTTTGGCACATTGCGGGACTAGATTTTATAGCTTTGACAATCTTTAACTTAAATGTTTTGCACTATAGAGTTTGAGCATTAAATCTTTAAAGTGGAGAATTGAATTGAGAGTCTAGTAAAAAAAATAAAAAATAAAAAACTTAATTTTCATTATTAAAAGAATTGTTAAGTAGAAGTAGGTACAAGATACTACAAGAGAAAGGCGTGTTTTAAATGAATTTGAAAGTATAGTCCTAGACACATGCTTTTAAGTAATGACCTTTAATGAGATTTTTAGCAAAATTTTACTTAAAACACATGTTCTAAGTAAAATTTTGCTGAAAATCTCTTTAAAAGTCATTACTTAAAATCATGTGTCTAGGACTATACTTAAAAACTCACTTAAAACACCCCTTTCTCTTGTGGTGAGAGGCAACAAGAAACAAGAAGAAGCAACAACAAGAAGCAACAAGAAGCAAACCTAAGAAGCAACAACAAGCAAAACCGAAGGGATAACAAGAAATAAAGAAGAAGAAATACATATAGCCAAATGTTGCACTTTGAGGGGGTGGCTCCAAAAAAATGGCGGCTAGGGTTTCAAACCATAAATCAATTGTGCCTATGTGGAAGTGGTGGCTAGGGTTTTAAAACCCGAGTTATATGACTTACCCTAGTCATACACATGACTTGCTCTAGTCATGTAACTTGTCCTAGTCATGTATATGACTTGCTCTAGTCATGTGACTTGTCCTAGTCAAGTACATGGTTTACTTTAATTATAAGACTGACCAAATATGACTATACTAAGCAACTAAGTTTTTTTAACAACCAAATTTGATCCAAAGTGAATACATATATTGACTTTAAAATCTAAGGTATATAACTCATGTATTATACACATTGGTCATTGGCATTAGAATAGCTTAGAGGACAATTTTTGTAAAAATTGTATCAAATTAAAAAGACCAAAATTTTTGGTAAAGACCAAATTAAAAAAATATAAAAATATAAAAAATGTTGGATTGCATACATATTAGAAAAAAACTCACAATATATATAAAGAAATACAACACCTATATATAGTTTTTAAAATTCCATACAAAAAGTTCCCTCCAATTAAAATTATTTTTTTATTAAAAAACATAAAAAGTTGGATACCTTATTCTATAATACATGTATTGAAATAACTCATATAATTTGGTTCAGAATGCTCTTACTGTCCTCAAAAAACATTCATTTCATATATATAATTACATTATTTATCATTTCCACATTTTTTAAATAATACTTCCTTTTATGACTTTCAAAACACTAATAATTTTAATTCTTTTGGATTTCTTTTTGAAAAGGCTACAAGAATTTTCTACAATAAAACAAATTATAGTCCTTGAAATTAGACTAAATTGCATTATAAATGATTATAATCAAGGCCATATAATATAGGACTATGAGAATTGTATGTTCAGGACTAAAACTCTACAAAATGCACAAAAGAAAGTTGCAAGGCCTTAAGCACCTACAATTATGGCAAAAAAAATGTAAATAGATTCCATGCATCTGTCAAAGTATCTATGTCTGTGCACAAAGTGTGTAGGAGCAAAAATATTTGATAGAGGCACTATTTAAAAATATCTTTGAAGCAAAAAAGGATTATGCTTTTATAATTTATATCCTTGTAAATACATCCAAACAACCATCTTTAAATTGCAATACAAATGTGCGTGTACCAATGGTAAGCCTCGATCTTTATATAAATAATTTCATGACTTTATAAAGGCTTGCAGAGACTCTAAAAATGTGGCTTATATGACATTGCTGAGAACATTTTTAAGAAAGAAACAAACTTCAATATATAACATATACGTGTATATGTATACATGGAAGTATTTTATCTATATCCTTGGAATAAAGAATGCTCAATCATGTTTCCTTTGTTGTTGAGCTTCAAATTCTTAGTTGGATATTTAAGTGGTGTTCAATTGGCATTCTAAGCAATGAATAATAATTTACTAATGATAAAATATAAGTGGATCACATTTGAACTAAAAATGGTACAAAATGTAAAAATTAAAGGTTTGGGGTGGTTTTAGATTGTTTCAGCCAATCTAGGTCAAAGCTCTAGACTTCCTAATCCAAGTTGAGAGATTCAAACTTTTGTTAACTTTAGTTGTAGAGCATTCACTACAAGAAAACAACGTCCGAATTGACACGTCCTAATTGATTAAAATTTCCAAATTGACAGAACTCCATCAAAAAAATGTCCGAATTGACAGAAAATTGACAAAATAATGACCAAGTTGACAAAAAATTGACAAAAAAATGTTTGAATTGATACTGCTCCCTTGTAGTGACTGCATGGGTATTCTAAAATTAAACTTTTTTTATAATGGGATTATTTTAAGCAAAAATTATGGATGGATGAAGTTTTATCTTGAATTCATTTTTCAAGACTTCATCCGTGTTTGCACTTAGCCTATAAGTCTAAATTGATTTTTACTTTCAAGACTAGATTCTAAATGTCACCTAAATTTTAAGGTTCTTTTCTAATTTGAATTAGATGAATTTTTTATATTTTAATCTAAAACTAACTCTCTTAACTATCTAATTTCATTGTATTTTATCCTCTTTAATTTTTATCAGTTTTTAAAATTGTGATATGTTATTGAAAACCTCTAGAAATTACCTAAATAATCTTGAATTCAGAGTTGGATTTTAGTAAATTCTTAGAAGTGTGACCTAAGCCTCTTAATTTCTAATGGAACTATGATTTGTATGAGAAGAAAAATAACAAAGTGCCAAATTTAAGGACATGCCTCATAATTTTTTTCCACCACATTCTTATTCTCCAACCCTCATATTGTAATTGTAATTGTATCATGAGGCTTGCATTGATCCATTTTTGTTGCATTTTGTGTCTTTGTATATACAACTTAAATGACGACTTTTATAACAAGTTGTATAAATTCTATGTATGATCTTATTTTTTTTCTTTCAACCTATTTCTTTCTACTTCCCCTTCTTGGCTTTCTTGTAATTATTTTCTATATTTTTTCTTTTTTTTTGTTATATTTAAGGATATTTTAGAATTGCAATCTTTGACTTCTATTACTACTAATTAATTTCTAATTATTCTACAAATTAAACAATTCTAATGAGAAAAACCTCATAAGTGCTAACTAAGTATATATTTAAGACTTTAAAACTCCATTTGATCAACTATGCGTATTATAATCAACAAATTTTTTGATTAATACATAGTCAAACTTCTATAAGAGGGTCAAAATAGTCTTCTAACTATGCCAAGTGGCAACTTGGAACTTGTAAATCTACTTCAAATTCTTAGACTTTCAATACAAGTTGCACTCTTCACTTACTCTTGCTCCATGGCCACTCGAGTATGGATTTTTCTCACTCCTTTTTCTCCACCTTAAATTAGAGTCTTCCCAAGCTTCAAGTGTTTTTTCTAAACTCCACAACCTTCAATCTACATCACTAGTTTAAATGCATTAGATTTCAATTTGTATCAATCAATCTAATTAGCTTTAATTTGTATCATCCATCACATTCAATCAACTTCAAGGCAAGTTCCAATAATAGGCTAAGTCAAGTCCAGTTTTCAACTTGGGTTTTTGTAGATTTGGTCTTACCTTGGTGTTGTAGTTTGTTCATAAGCTTTAATTCCTCTCTAATTTCTCCCTAAGTTCTAAAAAAAAATGCAATTATCTCCTGTTATTTTAAAATTTCTTTATTCCTCTCTACTTCTTTTTTAAGTTCTATGAAAATTTTAAATACTTTAATTAAAATATAAACATATGCCTTTCCAAATTATTTGACGCTAGTTTAATAGCTGACACGACACACAAAAAACTTTAATTAATTAACTAAAATATAAACATGTGCCACTCCATATTATTGGACGCTAATTCTATAATATACAGAACATTCAAAAAAATATATTCATTTTTTAATAGGCAGTCCATGAAATAAAGTCACATTTATATTTGAAAAAATACAAGAAAGCCATCTTAGATTGCCTATCTTTTCTTTGGATTGCCAAAAAAGAAAAATATTTACTAATTAAAAAATATAACTACAAAATATGACTAACAAAAAAACATGACTGCAAAATATGATTGCCTACTCAAATTTCCCTTGGCTACTTCAAAAGAAAAAACATGTACCTACTATAGAGAAATGAATACAAAATATAACTAAGGCAAAAATACAATTGCCCGCCTATATTCCCTTGTGCTGCCCCAAAATAAAAACACTAGTAGAAAATTCAGTTATTCTGTGTTTTGGTCGCATTGATCCGGTCAAGTTTTGACAGAAATTTGTTTCAACAAATTTTTGTCAAAATCTGATCGGATCAACGCAACCAAAACAACAAAAAAATTGAATTTTCTACTAGTGAAAAATGTCACTACTATGGACATATGACTACAAAAGATGAATTCAGCAAAAGTAAGACTTGTAATATGACTCAAGATTCCCCAAATATGTTCCCTACCATTCCCTTTGAAGTACTTTGGCGTTCTCAACAAGCGTATAGTATACGCCCATGAGGTATAAGGCCAAAAAATGATTGGTAGCCATATTTTGCAGTCATATTTTTCACCAAGGTGTTGGCCTCCAAGAACATGACTGTGAGTAGTCGCCATTCATCTCCAGTCATCTCCAATTATTTTTGCAATCATTAAATACCGGGTTTTTTGTAGTACTGTGATGATTTGGGAGTTCTTCAAATAGATTGGGAACTGCACATATAATGATCTAAAGAGGCTTGCCTTGCATCTACTACACAAGTCGCCTCGGCGGACTGCAGGGCATCCAAAAGTTACCATGAAGGCACCTAAGTCTGTCCTTCCTAACTACTACACCGCAAAGGACTGGCTTGAGAGAGTGAAGAAGAAGGCTACTATAAAGATACAGTTGCATTACTTAGACCCGAAGCTGATATTGTTTGACAATGCAGGAAATTCAAAAGAAAAAGCATGGAAGGCCTTCAAATGGGCCTATAGTGTCAACAAGGCCACAAAGAACACGCTGTTGATCGGTCCAGGAGAACATTTCTTCTTTCAGGCTAATATGCCTTTGATCACAAAAAAAAACATTGAAGAATTGTCACCTACGGCCAAGGAATTCTTCAAGGTAAGGCCATATTCATAAAAATGACAAATGTGGAGTCTCATTTTAATCTCAACCCTAAACTTAGTATACAAATGAATTCATTAAGTTGAGAAAATCCAATAAATTGAAACTTGGATATGCCAAAATAATTGTTACTTTTTTAATATTAATGAAGCAACACCAATACACTTCACTCCATGTAGTACACAATCCAAATTATAAGTTGGTATTTGGATCCACTACAAGTAAAAGAAAATTTTATTGTCTTTTGGGATAGATGCTTGGCACTTTAGCAATGAAAGATGTTCCAAGGAGTCCAATGACATTGAAAGTCAAACCATGATTTACGTTAAATAATAACTATCTAGAAGATGAATTGTAAAAAGTTATTGCAATTCATTCATCATAAAATATATACAAGTGCATTTGAAATTAGAAACAACAAAACATGGACACAGAAGATACAGTAAAGAAGCTGCCAAATGCATGACATAATACAAAAAATAAAAATTTGAGTTCATTATATTGCGTAGAACCTACAACATCCAGTTTCTAAATAACAAACCCTACAAAAACAAATACCCAAAACTTGCAAACTAAAACCACTTCTTCTTTCCAACCCTTTTTTCTTTAATTTTATTGGCATATTCTAAGAAAACCCTATCAACTTCTACAAGACTACAAGACCTCAAAAACTCTTTTTGTAACCTTTTTTTTCCTTTCTAACTTTTTTTTATTTTTTTTAAGACATTTTAATATCTAACCTACAAACTCTTAAACTCCTAATGACTTGCTATGCCTACAATCTATTCATCTTCACGCCGAGGATACAATGTTTATTTCTGCAACAACATCGGCGTCTATAGATTCTTTGATGATGCTTGTCTGCGCTTTGGGAATTTTGATACATATGGAATTTTGAGCCAAAATAACCGGCATATACATCACGACCAATACGGAACAAAGGACGTGGACGGTCACGCCTACAACCAACAAAGGGTGTATCGTTTGCAAACTCTTCATGCATTGTGCCATTGTCTTGGTATTGGTCTTCCTCCTCATTGGCAATTTGAGAATTCGGCCAAAATGCGTCTTTTGCCTCACCAGAGGTTCACTCATCGCAATTCTCACACCTTCCCAATACTTCTGGATTGGCTTAATCTTCCTATGGTACTCATCAAACAAGTCTTGATTAGCCATTGCACCCCATAAAGCAATATATCCGTCTTAATCTTTGTAAACCTCATCAAAACAACACAGTATTTGCGGTGCCAAAGGTTGAGGGCTGCCCCTTGGCACTATAGGGCGTCCATCTGCTATCTCCTTCCACAAGCAAATTCCCCCACCTTCCTTGAGCAACCAATTGATGTTTGTACACAGAATTTTGTACTGCATCAAAGGCCATCCATTTGAATCTTTATAAAACTTGAGTTGTTGGGCTTGTGAATGGCCCTGTAGAGAATCATTGCCTATAAGCAAGTATCCTTCTACGAACCTTTTGAAATTAGAAACCTCCTCAATGAGATGCGGAATGATGGGTTGTATTTTACAATCCATAAAAAACTTCATCAGCCTTGGAAGTGTGGGGTAGTCATTTGTCTTCAGTTTGCTGCTCCACCGATTTGTGTGGCATTTGGTCCGCACTATTCTCAAGAAGGAATCAAAGTGTGGTGGTCGCCTGTAAGGTATGTTTCTAGTAGAAAATCTAAATTTTCTACTAGTGTGTGTTTGTGGCTTCTTCAAGCCCACATTACCATGGTGGTCTGGCTGCTTGTCATCTTTTGCCTTCTCCTTATACCTGTAGAATGTAGCTTTTGATCCCCCGTGGATAATACACCAAGCAGACAAGCAAATACTAGTAGAAAATTTATTTTTTCTGTTGTTTTGGTTGTGTTGACTTGGTCAATTTTTGACAAAAATCTATTGGTTTCAACAAATTTTTGTCAAAAATTGATTGGATCAACGTGACCAAAACAAAAGAAAAACTAAATTTTCTACTAGTGAAATTTCACGAGTCTACGAAGTAATCATCTCTCTCCTGCTGGTGTCATAGTGCACTTGCTTATGCACGTCAAGTAGATGTGATTTGCGGTTGTATACATCACCAAGAATATACATTTGCAAGTGTATAGCTTTAATCTGCCCCTGTTGAAATGGTTGCAAGCAATTCTGCCGACAACAAAGCATAGTAGACACCTGAGCGATTGCTTCCGCCATAAGAAGAGCTTTGTTCTTGGGCGGGTTCTCTAGCTCAATCCTCTCTTGCGAATTCTCCTAAGAACAAACTTCAGCTCAAGGTCGTCGCACGAAGGCGCTAGCTGCGGCCAACATTATATTCATTAAAATGGAGGGTTGGTGGCCTCTCAAAATAGTCTTAGGTATTTGAAGACACAACAAATCTCTTGCGTGGACTTTAAATGAGCTCAAAAATCACTCAATTAATTACTCTAAATCAGTAGTTTCCATTAAAATGAAAGCCATGCAAACAAAGAACGCTTTTCAACAAATGTTGTTATATTCCATGTCAAACATTCTATGTGTCCCAAAAACAACGTACCTATAAAATGCAATAGTAAATACATGAATACAATATATGGATTGCACTTGTGATATAAATATGGGAAATGCATCACTAAAACATGAATTATAAATAAATTGTTATCTATTTCAAAAAACAAAATCCAAATGCCTACATTCATAAAATGATGTCTCACGTATATATCCAAAAGCATACAATAGACATATAAATGACAACTAATACACTACCCTAAACCCTATGGTAACAAAATAATGAGCTTCTTTCCAACCACCATTTTGCTAAAGGCTAAGGATTTCTAGCCAAACTCTACTTGATGATTTCAATTTGAATAGTAGGAATCTTCATCGTGCAGTCACCGGTTTCTTTTTGTATCTTAGACTTCCACGCTGTCATAACAGCATCCGTGTGCTGCCATAGTGGCAGTTCCGTTTCATCAATCCTCCAACATAGACCTCTTTCGTTGTCCCATCTAGTATAGAAGTTTTGAATACCATTATCTACTACTATTGGACGGAAGTATTGAATGATTACAGAATTTGGATGTAGTGGATCTCTATGAGGATGAGACAATACCCTTGCAATCCACACTGGATGCAAATCATTCTCCGCAGGAACAATTGCCACAAAATACCCTTCAAATAGATCTTGACCTACCCTAAAGGACGGTTGTGGCCGACCACTCAATGGCCCAATGTAAGCATCATCTTCTCCAAACTCTTCACAATCCTTGCCGTCTTTGTCTAATTCATCCACCCGAGTCGCTTGAATACAAGTAGTCGGCCAAAAACCAATCTTTAAAATGGTAGAGTTCGGTAGTGGTTCTTGAAGTGCTACCTTCACATCACGCCAATAGTACACTATATGCTCCAATCGTCTTTGGCATTCCCCAGTGCGGTCTTTGTTGCACAAATCGTCCCAGTAATTAATAAATCCGGATATACCCTTCAAGACGTCCCCCCATCTTTCATTGGACTTGGCAAAACTGCCAATGGTACTCCACGGGGCCATAAACTTTTCCCCTCCAAATCTTTGTGCCATAGTTTCAAACCGCAACCTGCACCTTTGGGCAATCAGTCCAAGTCCGTGCACTTCAATTTGTACTTCATGACAGGACAACCAGTTGAATGAAGGTAGAACTTCACTTGCTGGGGCTTTGTGTGCCCAACCATGATATCACTGCCGTCCAGAAATAACCCTGGAATGAGAGCCTTAAAATCAGGCACCTCTTCTATAAGGTGAGGGATAGTGGGAATGGATTCCACATCCATGAACGACTTCATAAGCGCAGGAATAGTAAGGAAATTCTCCTTCTTCAACAACATATTCCATCTCCCAAAGAGTACATCAATGTCGTCATGAGTATGACCCACAATCATGAAGTTCACATACACTTCACGAAAAATCTTGTTTGCAACTAATAGAGACCAGTAGCAATAAACATATCTATTCTTGTTGTCCCCAGTGGCATTGTCCATTTGCACATTGAAGATGGGTGGCAAAGGCATAGGTGGAACCAAATTCTCTGGTGGTGGAGGTAGTGAGGCTTCACAAATCTTTGCACCCTTCAACAAAGCCTTTGACAATTTGGACAACCCTGCCTCTACAAACAATTGCCGAGAAGAAGATTTTGGTGGCAATTCTAAATCTTGCAACAACTTTGTCATGGAGCCAATGGTATAGCTCAAATCATGGGAAAACATATCCAAGCTATAATGCGCATATCAAACATCACCATGACCATATGCAATCATGCCGGTCAAAGAAACATGCAATTTCACAAGCCCATCGAGTTCTTTAATCTTGTGAGAGAAGACCGGAGATGCAATTTTGGAATGGTCCATCTTGTCATGCATGATCGATAGACACTCATGTGGAAAACTATGAGACTGGTAAAGATTTGCATAATATAGCTCCCTATGCACACGAGCAATAGTCAAGTGCCTGTCCAGCCTCCTTGTCCATTTGAGAGCGCTTTGAGATCCAACAAAGCAACCCTTTTGGAGCTCTTGTAATTTGTCACAGACCAAACACCAACTAAAGTTATCTCCAGGTTTCTTGACCTCGTACTCTGGAAACTTTGAGGATCTAATCTTGTTCAAGTTCAAAGTTGAAACTTCAGCCAAATTGAAGGCCGCGTTAACTTCATTGATTTCTTTCATCTTTCCCTTCCATTGAAAGGTAGGGGGGAGACATATAGATGCATCTTTGTCCCCTGACTTCAGAGTTCGGATACAATGTGGCATGTGATCCGCTTCCTCGTTTAGGATGCACTTCAGCGTTGCCGCAGCTTGTTGAGTATATTTCCTTGGCTTCACTAATCTCGTATTACCATGAGGACGTGCTTCTCAATCATCCTTCCAGTATTTAAGGTAGCGGTAGAATGTGGACTCCGAAACACCAAAAATTTGCATCCATGCTCACATGCACATACTAATGCGCTCAATGGTCACCATCTTCCTCCCACGTGCATCAAGATGAACTGATCTATACACATTTGTCTTCACATGGGACCTGAACTTAAATGAAGAGCTCTAGTACATGCATTCACGAAATGCATGAACCTTCTCCCTTGGAAATGGCTGAATATGGTTTTTGCTGCAGCAAATTTTATTGGACACGCCATTGATGGACTCTTGAGTGAGTAACTTCTTAGATCTAAAGGCCGTCACGCGAGTTGGATTTCTAAAAAGACTTGTATAAGGCCAAGCAGATGCTAAAGGCGGAGGATTCAGAAGACGAGCCTTTTGAGAATTGCAATTATCTTGGATTTCATGGTCGCGCAGACTTGCCTTAAAGCAATGGACTTTGTCAATTGACCAAGCCATCAAGTAGTAAATCCTCTCCTCGGGGATGTCTATTTTTGAATACGTCTTGGTAATGTGCACTGCTACGTGAGTATCACCTAGCGGGCCATTTGCACCAAGAACAAGATTTGAATTGACGCTATGACAAGTACCTTCGCTGACTAGTACACCCTCATCATTATACAAAGATACAGACCTTGTATTCTACAGACAACAAAGAATTCCTTTGCATTCCGGAATGTCCTCATTCATACCTTCTGCTTCTGCTTCTGAATTTTTGTTGTTCAAAAATTCCATAACGTCAATGTCAGTATCAGATGAAGTCATGACTTCAATCTGCAAATCAAAAGACAAATATATTATGAATGTAGGTTTAGATTTTGAGTTATCTAACATTCAGCTCAAATTGAGCTTAATGATATATGAATGTTCATACATGATTCTACTACAGGAGATCATACAAATCCAAGTAAATATACCTTATAGACTTAGACAACCAAACTACATGGAGCAGAGCACCTTCAAATACTTCTTCAGAACAAATAAGTCCAATTCAGATTGATTTGAGCTTGACATCACTTCCTTGCACAGTCAGAGCACTCTGCAATTGATATATGTATTAATAAATTAAAACAAACCAGAATGATTCAAAACACTAACTACATCCTCCGCCACATATACTTTCATATACTTATTACATTATATTCTAATCATTTCAACTCGGGATGACCTCCCTTTAGAGCGTAAGAACATTTTAAAATGATGTAATTAGTAACAATCATGAATGTAAATCATAATTACTTGTGCCCTTATACTCCTTTGAATACAACCTCAAGATTCAGCTCAATTCGAGCTTCATCCTAGTTATAGAAAAATCATTATTTGTTGATGTTAAATTAAGTATATTCCAATGGATATTTATACAAACTTTAAGCTTGAGTCGAGCTAAGTAAGCAGATCACATCACTCTACATCCTTTAGTTCATCAACTTGATTCGAATTGATTGGTTCCAGACTTTCTGGAGATGTACAACTAAAGTATATTGGAGGTGTTATCTCGGATTTTATGGCAACATTTTCGGATAGATCAGTATGTTGGAGATGTTATCCCGGGTTTTATAGCAACATTTCTAGATAGATCACTACAAGAACAGAGGCTGCACCACCCAACAAAATAATTCTACTAATAGTTGCACAGAATGCAAAATGATATGCACGGATTATCATTTCATTGCAATGTATGTTACCATCAACTTTATAACATCTATGACACTCTCTCCGCATTGGACCAGTTCATTGACCTCACTCATTTGTCTCCACTGCATACAGGTGAGACATAATCCTGTCACCATTCAAAGCAAGAAACGGAAATCGCTACAGCCTTGACAAATAAGGGTAAGATATACCGCAAGCAATGTGTGACGGAGAGTCTCTTGCAAGCATCATTTGGAATATGAAAATGTCTATCCAAAGTTATCTCAGTCCTAGCAGTTCAGTAAATAAAGAGAGGCCGAGGTGCACCGGAACTCATACACAAAACATAAAATAATGAGGAGAATTTCGAGATTGCGGGTGACGACGTCCAACTGGCTCACTCACGGGAACTTGTGGGTGGGAATGGAATGAACATCATATTCATTAAAATGGGAGATTGGGACCCTCCCAAAATAACATTGTCCATTTGTAGGCCCAAAATTTGAAGTTGGCTTGAAGTATATTTTTGTTGAAGGGAACTAAATTCTTCCATTGGAAGATAAAATTTCCATTAAAAAAGGAGTCTATGGTAGGATTAATGCGTCCTAGTATCTATTGGGCATTATTACTTAAGCAATATTTACATATAAATACACTGTGTTCTTGGTTGATTACCAAGTCATGAGTCGAACGGTTGATTGTATGAGGCTATTTATTTCATTCACATGGTCTGAGTGCAATTCCCATTGAATTTATATGAGTGACTATGAGATATACCACTACAAGGATTTCTTTGTCCAGTTTGACAAGAAATTAACAAGAATCTGTAAGTTGCTTTGTCAATGGGAATCTGTAGATTCGACCAATTATTTGATAGAGTTTTGTCAATTGTTTTGTCACTTTGGACATAATAATTGAACAGGTTACCAACCTCAACTAACTTGATGTGTGAGTGTAGAACTTACTAATTTTGTCTTAAGTGTTCTTGATGTGCTTAACCAGTATTCAATAACAGATTTAATTGACAGAACACACAAAGCATATACAATCTAACTAAAAAGGCAAGTGCACATCCCACACTTCCTGGCAAAAAACCTTGAATACTGTAATTGATGCAAACTCTCGTTTTCTAAGTACACAAAAAACAGCTGCAATTTATGTTGCCTCAAATTTTGCTTCAAGCGGACCTACTGTCTGATAGTAGAGAATGGTTACAGTAGCAACACCTCAAAGACTAGCAATGCAAAGCATTGCTGATAATAAGACATAAACAAGTGCAAAGGGAAAATGCATGGCATTTTAACAAATGATTTCTAATACAAGAGAGAACATGTGCCTTCTTACCTAGTCTGCTTGAAGAATGCTTCCAACACCAGTGCTAGAGTCAAGCCATGATATATAACCAATAGCCTCCACAGACTGACTAAAGGTTGCAGTATTATCAGACTACTGAAAGAACAAAATGTTTGCAAAAAAGTGTCGATAACACTATCCAGATTTCTCCCATTGGTGTTGTACAAAGCTTCATGCAGCACACATGAATGATGTCTTTACTCTATTTTACACAAGCAAGGTCGATTAGTGAGGTTACGACCTTGAATTCAAACATATGCTGCAATACCACCAGTCATGCCTGCCAACGCAATTGCGTATAGGTACTGGTATAAATCAGATCCCACTGCATATACCAAATTCACAAAAATATAAGAGTCTATCTCAAAAGTCTTCTAGGATTGACCCTTCATTCTCAATGAAAATCAGAGAAATTCAATTTATCAAATGGCAATCATTCATATCTAGAAATGACCTTTCACCAAAAAAAATGCAATTAATGGTTTAGGAAGAATTTGAGGAATTACAACTACAGCCACGATAGAAGTCATCTTAGTGCATAGTGCCAAGACTGGCGGTTAAATTTGCACATAGAGAGGCATTCAACTACCTCAACTCGTGAATATCCACCTTTCGCAACCGTGAAGACAAAGCGGTGTCGTACCTAGTGATGCACTTGCCACTCTGCCACTCTGCCACTCTTGCAATTTTGTATACACCACTTAGGTTCACGTTAACTTTTTCCCACTTAGCATATTCCAAATTCAAGGATTTTGATTTAGCTATGTAGTGAGTTATGGTGAGTGCAACCGTTCAAAACTCAATTAGCTTGGATTGAGAAAGTACTTAAAATCTGAACTTACTATTCCACCTCCATCCGTCTATGTTTTTGACTTTGAAAAGCAAGTATAGCAAGCAAGAGTTGAGAGGCTGATTAGCGCCTACTGATGAAAAAAATACTTACAATCGCCAAAAGAAGTCTACCACACTAATGTTGAAGACAATGACTCCTTTTTTTTTTGCAATTGGCTCCTTATCTGTCTGCAAGAAGGTAGCCACTTGGTGCGTCAAGTTTGGTGTACGAAACAATTCTATTGCACTCAACAAAGTTATACCCTGCACGTCATTGAAAACCAAAGAGAAACAAAAGCTGCATTTTTAAAAGATCAAGAATGTTTTTGACATTGATTTGCATGCTGCAATCATTGCACTTTGTTCTTTAATGATTCTCCATTGACTACCTCAAAATCTTGCTCTCCTTACAAGTATGATCCACTACTAGAGTGAAACTTAACAAATAACCTAACCAAAATGATTGAAGAAGGCAGGGAAAAGTGCATTACTTGGCACCAATCAAATCAATTGTGCAGATGAATAATCATCCATGTGTCACAGTTCATTAGATGGCCATTATAAGTCTTTCCATTCTTGAGCTCAAGCAATTGTAGAAGAGCACCAGAGCAATGTCCGTCCTCATTGCTTCTTCCGTTTTGCATATAACTATTACAAAAATAAACTCCTATATTTTGCATCAGACCAAAATTTGTTGATGAAATCATCTAATTTAACACAAAAATTCAAGAACAACAAAGGCAAGCGTAGTACGTACCATAGGATGTCCTTGTGCTGTCTTCAAAAGTGAAAGTGGAGCTGAACGCAACACAAAATGATTTAGAACAGTGATGAAAGGTTCCACAAGTAATAATAAAAACATCAATGTATATAGCACACCACATCCAACACATCAATTATTAAAACATGTCCTTCCAATATTAATATCTTGGATTATAAATATGTTGTAAACCAGTGGTGTGAAATACAATGGTGTAAAATACAGTTTCAAGTTTTGACACCACTTGGCTTGAAAGAGAACCAAAAGGCAAAGAGTTGCGCATACACCAATACTTCGCACTTTGGAATACAGAACCCAACCTTGCTCTCCCACTGCCAAACAAAGTCTAAAATATTTTTTGACATTTGCACCAACCATGTGTTCTATACTGAATGTATCTAGATTTTGAATTTCTCTCAATCAAAATTTTAGACCTAATAATCCCTTTTCTACCAATTTCCAGCCATGATGACCTAACATGCATTAAACTAACTCACCTTTCCCATTGCAACCAAGAATACTATCTCAATCAAGGTAAACTACAATAAAAAACAACTACAATAAAAAACGTGCTCGAAACCCTAAACCACAAAGACCAATTGGCAGACTACTAATAGGATTGACTCTCCAACCAAGAAAACCTCCCTGAAGCGCTTTTCCATCTCACTCACCATAATCTTCCAAAAGTGCAACACAAGGAACAGAGAACATTGTGGAGCTTGAATTCAATGCAGAAGAATCCAAAGACCTTGATTGATGCTAACTTGATTGATATCCTGAATAGAAATGAAGTGAGAAAATGAAAAAGGGAAGGTATGGATGCACTAAGTGGATACACATACCATGGTGAATTGCAGCAAAAGATGTGGAATCCTAAATTAAGGTTGCAAAAAACTAAAAGCGCAAGAAAATGGTAAATGGACTAACCTTCAGATTGGATCGTCGCAACTAGTGACGATTAGAAGCCTTTGAGGTTGAATTTCTCCCCCAATGAGACCTGCTTCCCTCAAGACTAGCATGAGCCTCGTATACCTTGTTGAAAGAGCTCTCCGCTGCGATGGTGCACTCAATAACAAAGCAAGAGGTTGCCAATCCATATAATCAACCTTTTGAGTCTCTCTGGGCACGTTGCTTTGTAAATAAGTCTAGAGATGCTTCAAGTTCTTACCAACATGCATAGCACCCTCATGCTGAGATCTTGTTTATTCAAACTGTTGCTCCATCTTGCTCAAAGTTGGCAATCCTCTAACCCCAAGTCAGCAGCTTAAAATTTTGAAACGTTGAGATGCAAAGAGAGAGAAAGAGTGTGCAAGAGCACTGCGGCGGAGTCGCAAACTTTGCAAGTGAGACTCTTAGCGCTATTGGACAGGTGCTCCTTAGACCTAAAACAAGCGAGACCTAAAATGGAAGAGAAGAGAAGGCGGCTGCCGTGAAAAATTGTTAAAAAGTCAATTGAATAGGAAAGAAATGTCCAAATCAACAGAAATCACAGGTTCATAAAGAGGCTTAGTTGATTTGGACAAATCTACGTCAATTCTCTGTCATAAAGGATGCCATTCCCTTGAAGTGTACATGACTTGGTGTTGCCTAGTGACCTTTGCAGGCTGGAAAGAAGTAACAACCAACCAGCCCCTATCCAAAATTATGACATGTGTTAACAAAATGAAAAGTGGTCTTATCTACTACCAATCTTTATACATGACATGATACTTTGAAAAGAAATTTATTGAGTCAATGAATAAGGAAAACAATGCTTTATAGACAGTGGATTGTATAACAATATATATATTTGGAACTTTATAAAAATGTAGGTGCTCCACAAGGTGCTTCATACAATATAGAAAATAATCTTATATAAAAAATACAAAATCAAATCAAAACACCCCAATCAATAAGACACTTTTTATAACACTAAATATATAAATAATCATAGAAAATTCTTCAAGGTTATGCAAAGCATTACCATAGAAAAAAACCCCACACAAAATTGATAGAAGTACCTTAAATACTATAAAGTTTTTCTATACTGCCTTAGACATGCTCAATTGGAATAAGAATCTAGACTTTTGTTGATAACATCAACTTGAGCTGCGGGTCTTTTTAGGAAACATTTGACGGTGTCTTTCACCTTTGACTTCTGGCTGTGACCAACGCATTTGTTTTGGCCCACACTAGGTTCTGGGTCTTGTCCACTTTCCAACGCAATCCTTTGGCGGAGTTCCATCCAAAATAACTCTCTTGAACATTTCAGTCGCAAGACGTAGGCTTAAAATATTGAATCAACACACAATTAGGAAGATCTGGGTTAGTGAAAGGATTAGTCAAGGCTCTTGCAATCCATATAGGCTTTGCATCACCATCAGTTGGTCAAACGGCAACAAAGTATCCTTCGAAAACATCACCTGCCACTCGGAAAGAGGGCAATGGGCGATTGCAAAGTTGCCCAACAAAGGCATCATCCTTAGCAAACTCCTCACAAACCTCACCATCTTCACTAAGTTCGTCCTCCTCAGTTGGATCAACGCAAGAAGAAGGCCAGAAGCCGTCCTTCAATATTGCAGACGGTTCAATTGGCTCCTTCAAGGTCGCATTGACTGCTTGCCAATACAACACCAAATGTTCAAAGCGTCTCCTGTACTCTCCACTTTTGTCTTCTTCACACAATCCCTTCCAATGCTTGATAAACCCAAACAACCCCTTGTATATATTGTCTACGATTTGCATTAGGAGGTTGACAACAGGCAATGGATCCCCACAAGGCCAAGTACTCCTTCCTTCCAAATCTTCTTGCCATATTTTTATCACGACACCTTCCTCTGGGAGCCAATCATTATCCATGCAGTAATGTTTGTACTTCATGACTGGAATATCCTCTGAATTCAAATAGAACTTGAATTGTTGGGCCTTTGTATGGCCAACAAGTGCCTTGTCTCCTTCCAGAAGCAAACCTTCTATGAAGGCTTTGAAATCAGGGACCTCTTCAATGAGGTGAGGAATTGTAGGAATTGAATCCACATCCATATAGGACTTCATGAAAGATGGGATGGTGAGGAAGTTATCTTTCTTCAATTGCATACTCCATCTTCCAAATAAAGCATCAATGTCATCATGTGTGTGACCGACCAACTTGAAATTGACATAAACATCACAGAAAATTCTTTTAGCGACTAGAAGGGACCAAAATGCAAATACATATCTATTCTTGTTATCGCTAGTCGTGTCATCCATTTGAACATTCAGAATTGGAGGAAGAGGCTTTGCCGGAATTATAACTTTGGGTGTGGAACGCAAGGATGATTTACATATGTATGATCCTTGCAGTATAGCGCTAAAGTGGGGAGCAGAGCCTGATCAAACAAATAATTCCCGGCAGGAATACTTGGGAATTAGTTCTATGTCCCGCAGAAGCTTTGCTAACAAACCAACCGTATAGTTTGAATTGTGTAGGAAAATATTAAGCCCGTAATGAGCGTAACGCACATCTTCATGCCCATGAGCTATCATACCCGTCACTGAGATCGGGAGCTTCATGAGTCCATCAAGCTGCTTACTCTTGTATGAGAAGACAGGAGACGCAGTTTTAGCATGATCCAATTTGTCATGCATGATTGTCAAGCACTTGTGAGGGTAGGTACTTGACTTGTAGCAATTTGCATAATACTGATCTCGATGAGCTCGAGCTGTAGCCAAATGCTTCTCCAAACAATGGGTCCATTTGTGTTTTAGGCATGCTCATGCAGTCTTCTTCAAACTGTTATATCTGTCACATTTAGAGCAACGCGCAAAATTGTCTCCTGGATTCTTAGCTATATACTTAGGAAAGTTCAATTTCCTGATCTTGCTAATACTGGAAGCTGAGACTTCTTTCAATCCAAAAATACCATTTGCTGCAGTGACCTTTGGAATTATCTCCTTCCATTTAAAGGTGGCTCGCAAAAGCATAGACACCTTTTTCTCTCTAGAAGGAAGACTATGTGTGCGATGTGGCATATGATCTGCTGATTTCTCAAGTACACATTTCAACGTAGCCATAGCTTGTGATTTATGCTTTCAAATCTTGTGCGTGCCCAAATTCCCGTGTGCTTGAGCTTGTTGACCAGCTGCAGCATACCCTTGGAAGCAATGGAAGGTGGTTTCTGATACACTAGAGATATGACGCTAAGCCACTATGCAGACATCAATCCCTTTGAGAGTGACCACCCTCTTCCTCTGAATGTTCAGACAGACTTGTCGATGCACATTCAGTTTCATGTGGTACCGAAATTCAAATGATGAATTGGGGTACATACATTCACAGAAGGCCCAAATCTTGCCTCTTAGAAATGGCTGCACGCAATTGTAAGAGCAACACGTCTTGCTTGAAATAGAATTAATCAATTCATCGGCCAAAAGCTCTTTGGACTTCACACAGGTTTCAAAAGGAGGAACTCTAACGGATGTTTCATACGGCCTTGCATTTGAAGATGATGCCTATGACCAAAGAACTTCACGGTAGTTGAAGCCATGTCAAATCTCATGATCTCGAAGACTAGTCCCTCTCAAGAACATCCAATCAATGGGCCATGCTCAAAGAGAGTATTTCCAATCTTCTGGAACGACTACAAAGTCAAGGGACTTCAAAATTTGGACCGCAACTAAAGAATTTCCTAATGGTCCATAGCAACCTAGAATAAGGTCGAACCTCATGCTATGACAAATTCCATCCGTCCTTGGTAGACCAGTAGCACTCATGAGGACGACAACCTTTGTGCTTTATAAACATCGCGAGAATTCCTTCGCAGATCGAAATGCCAACATCCTCTTGGAGAGTATTTTCAATCTCTCCTTTGTCGGAGGTATCAACCTCCAGTGGCTGTCCCAAGTCCATGGTATTTGGATAGAGGTTACAAAACATTTGTTAAAAACCGTAGCAGTCATAATAAATAAGGAATTCATCTCGAGTTGAGGTGAATACACATCCTCATGAAGTCAAACTCACCGGTAATCACATTTGTTACCGATCATCTTTGGTTCATCTCGAACCAAGATAAATTGCTACTTTGGTGATTCCAATAATATTTAGTAGTCCAGATATTCAGTAGTCTGGATTTGTAGTAGTCTAGAATTCATTTCCATTCGAGATGAATTGCTGATCAGATGTTAGTCAAAGTACCTAAGAATTTTGATCAATAATGACATCATATCAACCATCGAGAATTGAACAGTAGTCTAGATTTAAGTAGTCTAAACTTTAGTAGTCTGGATTTATAGTAGTCCGAAACTCATCTCAAATCGAGATGACTTGCTGATCCATTGTTAGTCAAAGTACTTGAGAATTTTGATCAATAATGAGATCATATTGACCTCAAAGAACTGAACATATTGACCTCCAAGAAGTTTAAGAACTGAACATAGAACCTCAAATATAGAACCTCCGAGAACTGAACAACAATCTCACCTAGTGGACTTTTGTGAGATTCTTGTTCAGTTCATTAATTAGAACCTATTTGTCTATTTATGATCTCAGCCCACTGAGATTCTTCTTCAGTTCTCAAAACTCTGAGAACAAAATATAGAACCTCCAAGAATTTCAGAGATCGTCGATCAATAACAGTTCTCAGATTCAATCTACGATATCAGTCAACTCAATTCATGTTGGTTTCTATAGGTCTGGTTTGGTTATTCATTGCCCTTCTAATTGAGTGCTGAATTCTAAATTCTCACTCTTAATCACGATTGTTTTACATCATCAGGTCAAATCGAACAAAACTACCTTAAATCCTTCTGTCTGCAACTCCAAAAAGTTCTTTTTATTTGGAGCTCCCAAGCTAGGGAAGTGATCGATATTGTACGCTGCAAGTGGAGCCAGAGGTGCTGCATATTTTAATGCGTTTAAGCTCTGGTCATCTCGTTGCCTATGTACTAAGTGGCAAATTCTAGAAATTTAGGAATTTACGACAGTTTTAAGTTTTAATGACGTTTTTACATGAGAGCAAAGATGTATCAAATCCCGAATTTGTCTGCTTTCTTCAAAATTCAAAGATTGCATGACAATTTTTAGAAATTCAAGAGAAACACAATCCTCAAGAAGAACCAACATCAATTATCCACTTCAACAGCACACAAAAATCTAACATTGAAGAGCATTGACAATCAGTAACTCTATCACAGCTACTTGCA
This sequence comes from Neckera pumila, assembly GCA_963969595.1. NCBI lineage: Eukaryota > Viridiplantae > Streptophyta > Bryopsida > Hypnales > Neckeraceae > Neckera > Neckera pumila. The sequence goes on from OZ018418.1 coordinate 10,054,868, forward strand.
GTTCAGATAAGGCTGGACGGACAAGAACGCCTCGTGAATCCGCTTGAGATGAACACCCGCATACCTTGGAATGGGAGACCCGCAATCTCCCGAAGTCAATACGGAGCTGTAATCTATACCAAGACGCAACCGAAGGAGCCTCAACGCCACTGAAGAGAGTTGCTTGAAAGTACCAACATGCAGTGTGTGCACAAGTGAAGGGGCCTCAATTGCATTGAAGAGAGCCATATGCTCTACCAACACGCGGTGTTTGAGTGTGCAAGGGGGGCTCGATTGCACTAAAGAGAGGCTCAGAAACAACCAAAATGGTGGAATTGAAGAAGCTGAAGAGGGCAATGCTACAGTATAGCAAGCGAAAGTGAACACCAAACAAAGGACAAGGACTGGAGTGAGAACAAGCGAAGGGAATGTGCTGGACAATTCCAGAGGGAAGATGGAGCAGCATTTCAAAAGGTCCTGACAAAAGCACAATAATACTCAGTACATGGATTTGTGGAGGCTTCCATGGACATGAAAATTTAATGCGTCATACTTTGAATCTTCTAAGTCAATCAACTACACAATGAAAATCGGATTCTCGTTAGTTCTTGAGCTACACGTCTGTCATCCTTCTGGAATGCAGGAGCTACAGGCTTAACTTAGGGCGGCTAAGTTAAGGCGGTGGACTTGCAGACAACGGTTTTCAGAAGTGCCTGTCATCTTTTACGTGGAGGCTTCATGGATTATGAACAGTTCACTTACAATTCACAGGTTATGAAAAAGCGGATTTGCTGTTCAGAAGGTGGACTTACTGTTCACACATTTTGAGAATGCACTGTACCGTTTTTAGAAGTGATTTTTTAATGTGATTTGCAAGAATTAATTCTCGTAGTATTGGAATTAAGATATAAATAATATACCAATCTTTTAACAAACCATGAAAGGAGCCATGTTCTAATAAACTATTAGAAGAGTGACAGTGTCCAATGTTAACTAATTAAGGTCAAGACTTGATGGACAAGATCTGGGTTCAAGATATAAGGGTTACAATTGAAGGTATAGGGTGTAGGATTGAGGTCAAACTTCCACCAATACTTTTGAAAACTCTTGTAATTTAATTTATTCGAAGTTCAACAATAATTTAAATTTCCCTTCTAGTTTCTTGTTTTCTAAGAAAATGATAATAAAAATTCCATATGCTCCTAATGTTTTGTATTATTGCATTGGGATTCACATGTGATAAGTAAATGGAGAAGGAGTGGATAATACTTACAAAGTGATGGAGCCTACTATTCTACAAATCATTGATTTGGGATTCAATTGTGATTTATTTTTTTGAAAGGTGGGGGGGAGGCACCAAATACAAAGTGATGGAGTCTACTTTTCTATCAACCATTGAGTTCGGATTTACTTGTAATTTAAAAAAACAAGGGGAGGAGGCAGCGACTACAAAGTGATGGAGTTTACTTTTCTATCAATCATTGACTTTGGATTAACTTGTGAATTTTTTTTAAAAGGGGGGGAGGCACCAAATATGAAGTGATGGAGTCGAATTTCTTATCATTGAATTGGGATTCACTTGTGATAAAAAAAAATGGATAGGCGGTGGAAACAATTACAAAGCCATGCAATCCAATTATTTCTTATCGAGTTTGGATTACTTTTGACAAAAAGCAAATGGGGAGGGAGTGGCACCAATTAACAAGTGATGGACTCTAATATTACTACCTTTGAGTTGGGATTCAATTCTAATTAAAAAAATGGGGAGGGAATGAACCAATTACAAAGTGATGTTGGGAATCATTTCTAATAAAAAAAATAGGGAGGGAATGAACCAATTACAAAGTGATATTGGGATTCATTTCATTTGAACAAATGGGAAGGGAATGAACCAATTTCAAAGTGATGTTGGGATTTATTTCTATTAAAAAAAATGGGGAGGGAATGAACCAATTACAAAGTGATGTTGGGATTCATTTCTATCAAATAAAATGGAGAGGCACTAAACCAATTTCAAAGTGATGAAGTCCAATTTTATTATCTTAGAGTTGGGATTCATTTGTAATAAAAAAAGATGGGGAGGGAATGAACCAATTGCAAAGTGATGTTGGGATTCATTTCTATCAAATAAAATGGAGAGGCACTAAACCAATTTCAAAGTGATGAAGTCCAATTTTATTATCTTAGAGTTTGGATTCATTTGTAATAAAAAAAAATGGGGAGGGATTGAATCACTTACAAAGTGATGTCGGGATTCATTTCTATTAGAAAGAAAGGGGAGGGAACGAACCAATTACAAAGTGATGTTGGGATTTATTTCTATTAAAAAAAATTGGGAGGGATTGAACCAATTACAAAGTGATGAAGTCCAATTTTAATATCTTAGAGTTGGGATTCATTTGTAATAAAAAAAGATGGGGAGGGAATGAACCAATTGCAAAGTGATGCTAGAATAAGTTTCTAATAAAAAAAAATGGAGAGGGAATGAACCAATTACAAAGTAATGTTAGGACTCATTTTTATTCAAAAAAATGGGGAGGGAATGAACCAATTACAAAGTGATGTTGGGATTCATTTCTCTTATAGAAAAATGGAGATGGAAGGAACCAATTACAAAGTGATGTTGGGATTCATTTCTATTAGAAAAAATGGAGAGGGAATGAACCAATTACAAAGTGATGGAGTCCAATTTCATTATCTTAGAGTTGGAATTCTTTTGTAATAAAAATATATGGAGAGGGGAAATACCAATTACAAAGTGATGTTGGATTTAATTTCTAGTAAAAATAAATGTGGAGGGAATGAAGCATTTACAAAGTGATATTGGGATTCATTTCTATTAAAAGAAATGAGGAGGGAATGAACCAATTACAAAGTGATGTTGGGATTCATTTCTATGAATAAAAATGGGGAGGGACTGAACCAATTACAAAGTGATGGAGTCCAATTTTATTATTTTAGAGTTGGGATTCATTTGTAACAACAAAAATGGGGAGGGAATGAAGCAATTACAAAGTGATGTTAGGATAAATTTCTAATAAAAAAAATGGGGAGGAAATGAACTAATTACAAAGTGATGTTGGGATTCATTTCTATTAAAAAAAAAGTGGGGAGGGAATGAACCAATTACAAAGTAATGGAATCTAATTTTATTTACTTAGAGTTGGCATTCAGTTGTAATACAAAAAAATGGGGAGGGACTGAACCAATTACAAAGTGATGGAGTCCAATTTTATTATTTTAGAGTTGGGATTCATTTGTAACAACAAAAATGGGGAGGGAATGAAGCAATTACAAAGTGATGTTAGGATAAATTTCTAATAAAAAAAATGGGGAGGAAATGAACTAATTACAAAGTGATGTTGGGATTCATTTCTATTAAAAAAAAAGTGGGGAGGGAATGAACCAATTACAAAGTAATGGAATCTAATTTTATTTACTTAGAGTTGGCATTCAGTTGTAATACAAAAAAATGGGGAGGGAATGAACCAAGTACAAAGTGATGTTGGGATTTATTTATATTAATAAAAATGGGGAGGAAAATGATCCAATTACAAAGTGATGCTGGATTTAGTTCTAATAAAGAAAAATGGGGAGGGAATGAACCAATTACAAAGTGATGCTGGGATTTAGTTCTATCAAATAAAATTTCCAGAAACTGTACCAATTTCAAAGTGATGAAGTCCAATTTTAATAACTTAGAGTTTGGATTCTTTTGTAATAAAAGAAAATGGGGAGGGAATGAACCAATTGCAAAGTGATGTTGGAATTTTTTTTTTTTTTTAAAATGGAGAGGGAATGAACCAATTACAAAGTGATGGAGTCCAATTTTATTAACTTAGAATTGGGATTCATTTGTAATTTAAAAAAATGGGGAGGCAATGAACTAAGTACAAAATGATGCTAAGATTCATTTCTAATATAAAAAAGTGGAGAAGAAATGAACCAATTACAAAGTGATGCTGGGATTCATTTCCATAAAAAAAAAGGGAGAGGGAGTGAACCAATTACAAAGTGATGTTGGAATTCATTTCTATTAAATAAAATGGGGAGGGAATGAACCAATTACAAAGTGATGGAGTCCAATTTTATTATTTTAGAGTTGGGATTCATTTGTAATGAAAAAAAAAATGGAGAGGGAATGAACTAGTTACAAAGTGATGATAAGATTCATTTCTAATATAAAAAAGTGGAGAAGGAATGAACCAATTACAAAGTGATGTTGGGATTCATTTCTATTAAAAAAATTGTAGAAGGAGTGAACCAATTACAAAGTGATGTTGAGATTCATTTCTATTGAAAAAAATGGGGAGGGACTGAACCAATTACAAACTGATGGAGTCCAATTTTATTATCTTAGAGTTGGGATTCATTTGTAATAAAAAAAATGGAGAGGGAATGAACCAGTTACAAAGTGATGCTAAGATTCATTTCTAATATAAAAAAATGAAGAAGGAGTGAATCAATTACAAAGTGATGTTGGGATTCATTTTTATTAAAAAGAATGGGGAGGGAAATGAACCAATTACAAAGTGAAGCTGAAATTTAGTTCTAATAAAAAATGGAGAGGAAATGAACCAATTACAAAATTATACTGGGATTCATTTCTTTTTAAACAAAATGGGGAGGGAATGAACCAATTACTAAGTGATGGAGTCCAATTTTACTATCTTAGAGTTGGAATTCATTTGTAATAAAAAAAATGAGGAGGGGATGATCCAATTTCAAAGTGATGATGGGGTTCACTTCTATGAAAAAAAAATGGGGAGGGAATGAACCAATTACAAAGTGATATTGGGACTCATTTCTATTAAAAAAAATGGGGAGGGAATGAACCAATTACAAAGCGATGTTGGGATTCATTTCTATTAGAAAAAATGGGGAGGGACTGAACCAATTACAAAGTGATGGAGTCTAATTTTATTAACTTAGAGTTGGCATTCAGTTGTCATAGAAAAAAATGGAGAGGGAATGAACCAATTTCAAAGTGATGTTGGGATTTATTTATATTAATAAAAATGGGGACAGAAATGATCCAATTACAAAGTGATTTTGGGATTCCAATTTTATTATCTTAGAGTTGGGATTTGCTTGTAATAAAATGAAATGGAAAGGAAATGAACCAATAACAAAGTGATGCTGGGACTCACTTGTAATAAAAAAATGAGGAGGGAAATAACCAATTACAAAGTGATGTTGGGATTCATTTCTATTATAGAAAATGGGGAGGGAATGAACCAATTACAAAGTGATGTTGGGATCATTTCTATTAAATAAAATGGGGAGGAAAATGAACCAATTAAAAAGTGATGGAGTCTAGTTTTATTATCTTAGAGCTGGGATTCATTTGTAATAAAAAAAAATGGGGAGGGAATGAACCAGCTACAAAGTGATGTTGGAATTCATTTCTATTAAAAGAAAATGGAGAGGGAAATGATCCAATTACAAAGTCATGGAGTCCAATATTATTATCTTAGAGTTGGGATTCATTTGCAATAAGAAAAAATGGGGATGGAATGAACGAATTACAAAGTGATGTTGGAATAAGTTTCTAATAAAAAAGAATAGGTAGGGAATGAACCAATTTCAAAGTGATGTTGGGATTCATTTCTAATAAAGAAAAATGGGGAGGGAATGAACCAAATACAAAGTGATGTTGGGATTCATTTCTATTAGAAAAAATGGAGAGGGAATGAACCAATTACAAAGTGATGTTGGGATTCATTTCTATTAAAAGAAATTGGGACAAAATGAACCAATTACAAAGTGATGTTGGGATTTGATTCTATTAAAAAAATGGGAAGGAAAATGAACCAATTACAAAGTGATAGGGTCCAATTTTGTTATCTTAGAGTTGGGAATCATTTGTAATAAAAAAGAATGGGGAGGAAATGAACCAATTACAAAGTGAAGCTAGAATAAATTTCTAATAAATTAAATGGGGAGAGTATGAACCAATTACAAAGAAATGCTGGGATTCATTTCTAATGAAAGAAAATGGGGAGGGAATGAACCAAATACAAAGTGGTGTTGGAATATATTTCAAAAAAGAAAATGAGGAGGGAATGATCCAATTACAAAGTGATGTTGGGGTTCACTTCTATGAAAAAAAATGGGGAGGAAATGAACCAATTACAAAGTGATGGAGTCCAATTTTATTATCTTAGAGTTGGGATTCATTTGTAAATTAAAAAAAATGGAGAGGCAATGAACTAATTACAAAGTGATGCTATGATTCATTTCTAATATAAAAAAATGGAGAAGGAATGTACCGATTACAAAATGATGTTGGGATTCATTTCTATTAAAAAAAATGGAGAGGGAATGAACCAATTACAAACTGACGGAGTTCAATTTTATTATCTTAGTGTTGGGATTTATTTGTAATTAAAGAGAAATGGAGAGGGAATGAACCAGTTACAAAGTGATGCTAAGATTCATTTCTAATATAATAAAAATGGGGAAGGAATGAAACAATTACAAAGTGATGTTGGGATTAATTTCTGTTAAAAAACATGGGGAGGGAATGAACCAATTAAAAAGTGATGTTGGGATTCATTTCTATTTAAAAAAATGGAGAGGGAATGAATAAACTACAAAGTGATGTTGGGATTTATTTCTATTAAAAAGAAAGGGGAGGGAACAAACCAATTACAAAGTGATGTTGGGATTTATTTCTAATAAAAAAAATTAGAGAGGGACTGAACCAATTTACAAAGTGATATTGGAATTCATTTTTATTGAAAAATTGGGGAGGGATTGATCCAATTACAAAGTGATGTTGTGTTTTATTTCTATTATAAAAAATGGAGAGGGAAATGATTTAGTTACAAAGTTATGGAGTCCAATATTATTATCTTAGAGTTGGGATGCATTTGTAATAAAAAAAATGGGGAGGGAATGAACCAATTGCAAAGTGATGCTAGAACAAATTTCTAATAAAAAAAATGGGGAGGGATGAACCAATTACAAAGTGATGCTGGGATTCATTTCTAATAAAATAAATGGGGTGGGAAGGAAGCAATTACGAATTGATAATGGGATTTATTTCTATTTTAAAAAAATGGGGAGGGAATAAACCAATTACAAAGTGATGTTGGGATTCATTTCCATTAAAAAATATAAGGAGGGAGTGAACCAATTACAAAGTGATGGAGTCCAATTTGAATATCTTAGAGTTGCGATTCATTTATAATAAAAAACAATAGGGAGGGAATGAACCATTTACAAATGATGATGGGATTCATTTCTATCAAAAAAAATGGGGAGGGAAATAACCAATTACAAAGTAATGTTGGGATTCCAAATTTATTATCTTAGTGTTGGGATTTTTTTGTAGTAAAAAAGAATGAGAGGGAACGAACCAATTACAAAGTGATGTTGGAATATGTTTCTATTAAAAAAATGAGGAGAAAATGAACCAAATATAAAGTGATGCTGGGAATCATTTCTGATAAAAATAAATGGAGAGGGAATGAACCAATACAAAGTGATATTTGGATTTGTTTCTATTAAAAAAAAAGGTGAGCAAATGAACCAATTACAAAGTGATATTGGGATTCTTTTCTATTAAAGAAATGGGGAGGGACTGAACCAATAACAAAGTGATGGAGTCCAATTTTATTATCTTAGAGTTGGGATTCATTTGTAATAAAAAAAAAAATGGGGAGAGAATGAACCAATTACAAAGTGATGCTGGAATAAATTTCTAATAAAAAAAAATGGAGAGGGAATGAACCAATTACAAAGTGATGCTGGGATTTTTTTTGTAATTAAAAAAAATGGGCAGGGAATGAACCAATTACAAAGTGATGTTAGGACTCATTTTTATTTAAAAGAATGGGGAGGAAATGAACTAATTAAAAAGCAATGTTAGAATTCATTTCTATTTAAAAAAATGAGGAGGGAATGAACCAATTACAAAGTGATGTTGGGATTTATTTATTTTAAAATTAATGGGGAGGAAATGAACTAATTACAAAGTGATGTTGGGATTCATCTCTAATAAAATAAATGGGGAGGGAATGAACCAGTTGCAAAGTGATGTTGGGATTCCAATTTTATTATCTTAGAGTTGTGATTTATTTGTAATAAAATATAAAATGGGGAGGGAATGAACCATTTACAAAGTGATGTTGGGATTATTTCCATTAAAAAAAATGAGGAGGGAATGAACTGATTACAAAGTGATGGAGTCCAATTTTATTATCTTAGAGTTGGGATTCAATTGTAATAAAAAAAGAATGGGGAGGAAATGAACCGATTACAAAGTGATGCTAGGACTCAATTCTAATAAAAAAAAATGGAGAGGGAAGGAACCAATTACAAAAATGATGTTGAGATTCATTTCTTTAAAAAAATTGGGGAAGGAATGAACTAATTACAAAGTGATGTGGGATTTGTTTCTATTAAAATAAATGGGGAGGGAAGTGATCCAATTACAAAGTCATGGAGTCCAATATTATTATCTTAGAGTTGGGATTCATTTGTAATAAAAAAAAATGGGTAGGGAATGAACCAATTACAAAGTGATGCTGGAATAAACTTCTAACAAAAAAAATAGGGAGGGAATGAACCAAATACAAAGTGATGCTGGGATTTATTTGTAAAAAAAAAATGAGGAGGGAATGAACCAATTACAAAGTGATGGGGTCCAATTTTATTATCTTAGAGTTGGGATTCATTTGTAATAAGAAAAGAATGGAGAGGGAATGAACCATTTACAAAGTGATGTTGGGATTTATTTTTATTAAAAAAAAAGGGGAGGGAAATGAACCAATTACAATGTGATGTTGAGATTCCAATTTTAGTATCATGGATTTGGCATTCATTTGTAATAAAAATAAACAGGGAGGGAATGAACCAATTACATAGTGATGTTGGAATATATTTCAAAAAAGAAAATGGGGAGGGAATGAACCAATTACAAAGTGATGTTTAGGTTCATTTCTATTAAAAAAAATGGGGAGGGAAATGAACCAATTTCAAAGTGATGTTGGGATTCATCTCTAATAAAATAAATGGGGAGGGAATGAACCAGTTGCAAAGTGATGTTGGGATTCCAATTTTATTATCTTAGAGTTGTGATTTATTTGTAATAAAATATAAAATGGGGAGGGAATGAACCATTTACAAAGTGATGTTGGGATTATTTCCATTAAAAAAAATGAGGAGGGAATGAACTGATTACAAAGTGATGGAGTCCAATTTTATTATCTTAGAGTTGGGATTCAATTGTAATAAAAAAAGAATGGGGAGGAAATGAACCGATTACAAAGTGATGCTAGGACTCAATTCTAATAAAAAAAAATGGAGAGGGAAGGAACCAATTACAAAAATGATGTTGAGATTCATTTCTTTAAAAAAATTGGGGAAGGAATGAACTAATTACAAAGTGATGTGGGATTTGTTTCTATTAAAATAAATGGGGAGGGAAGTGATCCAATTACAAAGTCATGGAGTCCAATATTATTATCTTAGAGTTGGGATTCATTTGTAATAAAAAAAAATGGGTAGGGAATGAACCAATTACAAAGTGATGCTGGAATAAACTTCTAACAAAAAAAATAGGGAGGGAATGAACCAAATACAAAGTGATGCTGGGATTTATTTGTAAAAAAAAAATGAGGAGGGAATGAACCAATTACAAAGTGATGGGGTCCAATTTTATTATCTTAGAGTTGGGATTCATTTGTAATAAAAAAATAATGGGGAGGGAATGAACAAGTTAAAAAGTGATGTTGGGATTCATTTCTAATAAAAGAAATGGGGAGGGAATAAACCAATTACAAAGTGATGTTGGGATTCATTTCTATTGAAAAATTGGAGAGGGAATGAACCAATTACAAAGTGATGTTGGGATTTATTTCTATTAAAAAATTGGAGAGGGAATGAACCAATTACAAAGTAATGTTGGGATTTATTTCTATTAATAGAAATGGAGAGATAAATGATCCAATTACAAAGTCATGGAGTCCAATTTTATTATCTTAGAGTTGGGATTCATTTGTAATAAAAAAAATGGGGGAGGTAACGAACGAATTACAAAGTGATGCTGAAATAAACTTCTAATAAATAATAATGGGGAGGGAATGAACTAATTACAAAGTGATGTTGGAATTTGTTTCTATTGAAAAATTGGAGAGGGAATGAACCAATTACAAAGTGATGTTGGGATTTATTTCTATTAAAAAATTGGAGAGGGAATGAACCAATTACAAAGTAATGTTGGGATTTGTTTCTATTAAAAGAAATGGAGAGATAAATGATCCAATTAAAAAGTCATTGGGTCCACTATTATTATCTTAGAGTTGGGATTCATTTGTAATAAAAAAAATTGGAGAGGGAATGAACCAACTACAAAGTGATGCTGGGATTTATTTCTAATAAAAAAAAATGGGGAGGGAATGAACTAATTACAAAGTGATGTTGGGATTCATTTCTATTAAAAAAGTGGAGATGGTATAAACCAATTACAAAGTGATGGAGTCCAATTTTATTATCTTAGAGTTGGGATTCATTTGTAATAAAAAGAAATGGGTAGGGAATAAACCAATTACAAAGTGATGCTGGAATAAATTTCTAACAAAAGAATAGGGAGGGAATGAACCAAATACAAAGTGATGCTGGGATTTATTTGTAAAAAAAAAATGAGGAGGGAATGAACCAATTACAAAGTGATGTTGAGATTCATTTCTATTACAAAAAAATGGGAGGTAAGTGAACCAATTACAAAGTGATGGGGTCCAATTTTATTATCTTAGAGTTAGGATTCATTTGTAATAAATACAAATGGGGAGGGAATGAACCAATTACAAAGTAATGTTGGGATTTATTTGTATTAGAAAAAATGGAGAGGGAATGAACCACTTAAAAAGTGATGTTTGGATTCGTTTCTATGAAAAAAAATTGGGAGGGAATGAATCAATTACAAAGTGATGCTGGGATTTATTTCTATTAAAAAAAATGGGGAGGGAATGAACTATTTAAAAAAGTGATGTTGGGATTCATTTCTGTTAAAAAATTGGGGAGGGAATGAACCAATTATAAAGTGATGTTGGGATTTATTTCTATTGAAAAGAATGGAGAGGGAAATGAACCAATTACAAAGTCATGGAGTCCAATATTATTATCTTAAAGTTGGGATTTGTTTGTAATAAAAAAAATGAGGAGGGAATGAACCAATTACAAAGTGATGCTGGAATAAATTTCTAATAAAAAGAAATGGGGAGGGAATGAACCAATTACAAAGTGATGCTAGGATTCATTTCTTTTTAAAATAAATAGGGAGGGAATGAACCAATTACAAAGTGATGTTGGGATTCATTTCTATTAATATAAATGGAGAGGGAATGAACCAATTATAAAGTGATGGAGTCCAATTTTATTATCTTAGAGTTGGGATTCATTTGTAATAAGAAAAAATGGGGAGGGAATGAACCAATTACAAAGTGATGTTGGAATTTATTTCTATTAAATAAAATGGGGAGGGAAATGAACCAATTACAAAGTGATGTTGAGATTCCAATTTTATTATCTTAGAGTTGGGATCTTTTGTAGTAAAAAAAATGGGGAGGGAATGAACCAATTACAAAGTGATGGTGGTATTCCAATTTTATTATCTTAGAGTTGGGATTTATTTGTAATAAAAAAAACTTGGGAATGAATGAATCAATTACAAAGTGATTATGGAATTTATTTCTATTAAATAAATGGTGAAGGAATGAACCAGTTACAAAGTCATAGAGTTCAATACTGTATTTGATAGAATGAAATCATGACTGACTCTTATCCACTTCTAAATATTTTTATAGAACCACTTTCAGTTTTCCATTTTGCAAAGAAACCCATATCAAATAGTTGGGCAAGTATGAATTTTGTTTTATTCACACCACTAAATGGATTCAATTAGTTAAACACTTACTCAAATGTTTTTTCTTTACTACTTGATGGTCTCAATTAGTGTGTAATTTTAGGGATCATGGGCCATTTTCATATAAAATGAAAATTGGAGCCAAAGACACTTTATATTCCCATTTTTTTGAACAACACTTACTCATGATTTATTCTAGTGTGTAATTTCAATGATCATGGGCCATTTTCATATAAACGAAAAATTGAAGCCAAGGACACTTCACATTCCCATTATTTTTAACAACACTTACTCATGATTTATTCTAGTGTGTAATTTTAGGGATCATGGGCCATTTCATATACAATAGAAATTGGAGCCAAAGACACTTCACATGCCCATTCTTTTTAACAACACCAATTCATGATTTATACTAGAGTGTAATTTCAATGATCATGGACCATTTTCATATAAAATGGAAATTGGAGCCAAGGACACTTTACATTCCCATTTTTTTTAACAATAACAATTCATGGTTTATTCTAGTGTGTAACTTCGATGATCATGGACCACAATCAAAATCAAACTGAAACGGAAACAAAAGAGGGGGGAGAGGGGGCCGGAGACCAATACGAGCTTCCCTCCACTCGCAGAGTGTGAGAGGACGGTCCATTTGGTCTCCAGGGTTGTAAACTCCTCCTTTATGACCTCCCCACGAAGAATTAAAGGATGACGTCGTGAGTCAACTCCAACTTGAAGAGTACAATCTAGCCAATCAAGTTATAACATCGGAAGAAGATCTGGCACCAGATAGAAAAGTGGTGAGACCACAACCATCAACTCCGAAAGTTCAACGGCATAGAATAGTTCAATGGTTGGATGAACAGAACACCATGGCCAGATCCCCAACCAAAAGCTTGACAGCATCGGAGCAAAGTAGCCCTCTACAAGAAGAACCAAAACATACAACTCCGCATAGACTTCAAGGCTCATCCTTCAATCCATAGCAATTGGTAGAAGCATCCTGCCCTAGGGGAATAACATCATGGCCTACAAATACAAATGAGGCAACATTCCCTATTACAATTCCGCTCTAGGTATGTCATACCGACCCAGCTATTAAAGATACTCCATGTACCTTTTGCACCAAAAAAATTGACTCTCGCAAATGTCACGACAAAGGATGACAGAGTCAATTGGCCTCCCTTCAGTCTACAAATTTTGCCTAGGACAAACAAGAGCAATCTATTAAGGAGGAGGTGGTATTATCTCCAACTCCAGTTACTCCACATTGGTGTTTGAATGAATATTACGCTGAAAAAGGCTCTTGTGTCTTCTGTCGTGGAATTTATCAAGATCAAGATTGTCTTCATAAAGATGGTCAATTAGTTCCTTTTAAATGCCCAAGTTCCACTCCAGATGAACAAGAACAACAATATTTAGCCTCGGCACTTACAAAAGGCAAATATCCATTTAGAATTAATGACCAAATGATGAATATAAAGATAGACACCTCTGCTAATTTCATCACCAACAACTTGGGTCGTGTACACCACTCGGCCAAGCATATACCAATACCCAGTTGGATGAAAACAACTTATGGACTTTGCAAGGGAGAAACAACCAGTGGGACCAACAAGGAAGAGGTACCAGTCCTACTAGTGTCACACACTTGGTATTTGCGAAGTTCACTACAGGCTAACCAATCGCTTCTAGTAATTCCTTATGGAATACAAAATGTGCCGCAATTAATGAAGTGGAAGCTGTGGATAAATCCTACCGAGGATGAATTGGTAACAAATCTCGATAAGAAACAAAAATTAGTCAAGCTACCCATCATTCCTTGACAATGTAATCACCTGGCTATAAAAAGGTTAGTTACTACTATCAATTTCTTGTCATACCTTTTACAATGGTATATTAATTCGTGAAAAATTAAAAACTAAACTTCAAATTATCTAAACACATGGTTGTGAACTTCTACTAAGTCAGGCAATTCCTTTGGAAAGAATTAAATATCTTGCCCACTAATGATAGAAGTCGCTTAAAAGTAAAAGCCAAAAAGGCCAACAAAAAATATTTTATACCTAGTTGTCACCTTACTAGCAAATCCAACTTACGAAATGCCAAACGGGACAATATAGGAATGAAATCCTTATAATTTAAGTTTCTTGGTTGTTCTTTCTAAAAGTTATCTCAGAGTAGAGCTAAGGACATTACAAATGACATAGACTGTTCCTAAAAGCAACGTAAATCTTGTAAAGATAGTTGGAATTTACGTAAAAAGAAAGGCAATAATGTCAGCCATGAAGCTTTACACGATAGAGGACCTATAAATTGGAATCTAGGTCGCAAATCAGTTCCACATTTGGGTGTGTACATTTACATTGAAGGTACATAAAGACCCCTGCTACTTGGTTGCAACCTCCTAGCCTTAATAGATATCCCATAACGGAATCTTCTAAGTTAAATCACTAGATAGGCAGTAATTTGGAAAAAAACTTCAAAAAAAAGCTGCCTAAATCCCGGCCACTACTGACAGGAGTAGCGTAAAAGAAAAGGCACCGGTGCAGCGATGCTAATCCAACACAAGCCAGTTGTCCACATTCGATGTGTCTTTTCTATGGAACGCCGGCCAGACAACTAGCAAGATACTCACTGCACCAACTCTAGTATAAGATTTGGAGGCGACTATTGTTTGAAATCACTAGTAGTTGTGCAGAAGGATGATATGGATTTTGGTGGATACCAAACTCCGTCAGTTTGCCCATCAGGAGCTTTTAGTATTAGGATGTTATGTGCTGAGAAATACAATTTCATTCAGTTTTTTTTGTTTCGTTTTGGTCCTAGGTTTCTTAGGTTGATAATGCAGGACCCCTTACCTGTATTCCTTGTAGTTATATATGGAGAAACTTAGAATTGTGTTATTTATGTATTGTATTGAGTCACATTGAACAAAACGTGAGAGTCCGATCATTGTCATTAGGAAACACGATCATTTTGCAGGACCTCTTACCTGCCTATTAGATTAGATTTAAGCCAACTCCGTTGGAGTGGCCTCCTTTAGCTGGACGCCTGCACAATGAGATAGACGTGAGCTTCAATTAAATTAGAATTAAGCCAACTCTGTTGGAGTGGCCTCCTTTAGTTGGACGCTTGCACAGCAGGATAGATGTGAACTTTGATTAGATTAGATTTAAGACAACTCTTTAAAAAGTGGTTGCATTAACTTGTTTGTAGGCTATTATACAAGATTTTAGAGGTAGAATTTAACCACCTGGTTTAGAATAGGATTCATTCACTTGGGAATCATGAGTTAGCCTGGTAATGCTCTAGAAGCATTGCCGTTGACACCACTCTATGAAGTGCTCGATTCTCCAACAAAGAACCTGATAGGGCAGAGATTAGAGTCCCCGGCAGTGCCAGTTTCCAAGCCCCCGACAAATTTGGGAGTGCCAGCATCTGAGTCCTTGCAGGAATCCATCTTTCAGCCCTCGGCTGAATCTGAGTCGTTTTCTCCCCCGGAAGAGCCAACAAACGAGCCACCAAAGGAACATTTTACACAACCCATCGAGGACTTTACATTTCCGCCCCCAGAAGAGCCAACAACCAAGCCACCTGTGAGCCCCAAGGTTGTCACCTAGAACTCAGAGTCTAAATTTTTTTGCTTTTTACTCATTTTAATGAGTAAATTGTTATCAAATTGACCAGTTATACTACTTTGTGAATAATTGAGATAGAATAATACATGTTGAGATGAAAACCCAAAAAGCATCAAAACCATTCGAATCTATACTCTTTCCTAAATTCTAGCAGTAGAAATGGGTAAATGAGAGCCCAAATAGGAATTGGAAGAGTTCTAATTCCAACCTACACCCAAATATTATAATACTGATAGAATTTACAAAGAGTTTTTACCACGAAAATGCATACAAATAGTGAATTGGCTAAAAATAGTAAATGTAGGTCATTATAGTTTACCAGTAACTTAGAAAGCCCACGAGAGGAGTTTGGGTGAAAACCGAGCTTGAAAGAAAATATTGGTAGATAGTTGCCCCGCAGGACTTTTTAAGCCAAAATTCATAGAAAATCACGAGGAGGCGACCGCAACATGAAGAGAGGTGTTTCTAACTTAGAAACATGCCAGGAGCATAATGGCAAAGACGGATTGCCAAGATTCCCTCATATGAGGAAGATTCCTTTGTAAAAGAATTGAAATCAGGAGATAGGAATTTATTTCTCCTTGAATAAGTACCAGTTTGGGTTGGAATTTTGCTAAAAGTATTTGGGAACTTCCTAGAAGCTACCCAAATTATTTCGTAATTTTCCAAATTGCAGAAGATGACTCCCTGGGAAGTCAACCAAAATTACCACGGATTAAGAAATTCATAGAAATTGATTTGGTAATGGTAAAATCCCACTAAAAATTAGGATAGTGTATTTTGGTTTGGATAAGAGCCTAATCAAGTTTCACGACATTCTGACATCGGTAACTACCCAAACCGATGGTGCTAACAAAATTTAACGGAATTCCAAAACATTCCGCGGATGGACCGGCAAATCACAAGTTGACAAAGTCCGAATTAAGTCAACAGCAACTCTTTTTTGACATTCTCGAACCTTCCGGACAACCTTGGCTAGTTAGAATCAGCAAAAGTTATAAACTCCAAGAGTTGGATTTTCCACCTTTTTCACTAGGTTGGAAAACACTATCTTTTATGAAGAAAATCGACTTAGGAGTAGGGGATTAGGGGATCCCTAGACTAAAAAGGGTCTTCTGGAGCTACCCCGCAGACCATTTTTCATTTGGAGCTTTTCTCCAAAAGATATAGCCCATTTAGTTGTAAGGTAGAATTAGGCGTAGTAATTGGTAGTTTTAATTTACTTAGATATTAATTTAGTTTACGTAGATATTATTTAAAGTAAAAGGAGGTAAATGGGAGCCCCGGAAATGTATAAAAGGGCTCCCACCGACTCCCTTTGCACCCCTTTTCTTCATTTTATGTTAATTGAGCCGACACGAGGCTCTGGATTCTCACTTTGTTATTCTGCCAAAATCGTTGGCAATTGTTGAGTTTTTGGTCTGAAACCAAAAACCTTGCTTTTATTGCATTAGAGTCTTGAATTCCATTCTTTGTTTGATTTTTGGTGCCATTCAAAGGACGTTGGGGTCCCTTTGAATCACTGCTAATGCATATTTTGTGCAATTGCTTCCTTCACCTTAATTTTTAGTACTAACACCAGGGATATTCCAACCAAATCTCGACGACGCCGATAGTTCAAACCCCTGGATTTCATATTTTGAGTCTTTGACATACCAATCACTTCCAATTGAGCTTTTTTGGAGTGAAATTTTACACCCTTTGGGTTGTAGAAAATTTCCCCTAAAGCCTAGACGTGGGAAGACGTGGTCCAGAGTATTTGTTGTCATTTGGAGTGAGTTGGGTGAGCACCAACCCTCACAATACTAACCGCTAGTGGACTTGTCCAGAATTTAGGGCCAAAAACCCCAATACGACAAAGCTTCACTCCTAGACTTAACTTTTAATCACTAACACTTGAGTTTCTTTTGTTATACTTTTGGAGAATTATTCCCCAATACGGCGAAGCTTTGCCTCTAAGAAGAATTGTTTTAGAAAAAATTGTCAAAACCATAAAAAGATAGTGTGTTAGTTTTCCTTTAGAATACGGCCTCAAGCCTTAGAAATTTCCAAGTTGGTTTTTGGTTAAAAGGGTCCCTGAGGGACCCAAATTAGTGGCAAAGCAACAGCCGAGGTTCTGAATTTGAGAAATACCAGGTCTCCGGTAACCAGCCAGAGCCCAAGAGAACCAGCCAGGGCCAAGAGAACCAGCCGGTCAAACTGCCTTGACCAAGCCATACTGGCCACCCATCATCTTGTATCATTAAACCAAACACGGAGAGGATGCCTATGGGCCCCCTTTGGTTTTATTTTTTGCAAAATCTGAACACCAAGCTTAGTTCTTTGAACTACATCCTAGCATAATAAATTCTAGGTGATTTCGGTGCCTTTTAAAAAATTTTAGTGCTTAGAGCTAGAAGAAGCGTGAAATTTGCTTAGAGCCAGAAGAAGCCTGAAATTTTGCTTAGAGCTAGAAGAAGTCTAAGATTTTGCTTAGAGCCAGAAGAAGCCTGAAATTTTGCTTAAAGCTAGAAGAAGCCTGAAATTTTGCCTAGAGCCAGAAGAAGTCTGAAATTTGGCTTGTAAGCTAGAGAGGGTGATCTCATTCAGAAGTCAACTCACTTGTGATACCTTTCCAAGCACAAGAATAATAATTCATCCCCAGTCCTCCAACACCTGGTTGCCTCCAAATTATCTCATACTTTCAGGCTCTCACAGCACTACATCCTTCAAGCATTTGGAAGCAAAATCAAACTGAGTCATTAGCTACAAATTTTTGTGAAGCATAAGGAGTGAGGTGCAAATTGGAAACAAATCGAAGACTAATACAAAGTTTGTGGAAGAAGAAGGAGAAGGTTCCAAAAAGTCAAGGCAAGTTCTCTTTTGAATAAAAAATCAAATCTTTGACATAATTTAAGGTGGGAATTAAAGTCAACAAATAAAAAACAAAATAATGATTGACTTGCTAATGGTTCTAGAAATTAGTTAAATTTAGGAAAGACTTAGAAACCATTTAGTGACTAAAATTTGACTTCCCTAATAGTCTAACCAATATTCCAAAAAGTTAGATTTTTTCAAAGATTTGCCTTTGAAAAACTAAAGACTTTAGTGGAAAGAAAAGATATCACCATAGGAAAAAATAATAGATCATTAAAAATACTTCTAGAATTATTTAAACCATAGAAAAATTTAGAATAAGTTAATTTGCTAAAATTTGACTTATGAAACATTTTAGACCATTTAGAGATTGGAATAATTTGAGATTTGCCTTAGATAAACTTAAAGTTCTAGAAAAAAAAATATAGGAAACCATAAAAATACAACTTACTTAGTATTAAGATAGAATATAGAAGACTAAAATTAAAAAGATTAGAACAAATCCAAAACATTACCTTAGACTTTTAAAAGAGAAGAAAATTAGGACATCTTGGGATTAAATTAGTACGAAAAAAACAACATCAAGATAACAAGGAGAATTAACTAATTACAATTGGAATAAGGAAAGGAAAATGTGGAATAACCACTGACCGACCATTTTTTCCAATATCAAGAATCGAATATATACAAAACCTGGAGGGAGAACACCAACAAGGGATGGATTTCACAATCCAAATGGAGCATGAGACCGTCAACGATTCCAAAGTATGTGCTTAATTCTCACTCCCTAATTGTGTTTTGATTTTTAATTAATTTTGATTTGCTTTAAAATCTAGGGCCGAAAATAGGAATTAGAATCAAACCTTAGAAGAATTTATTTAGTAGTATTAGAATTCAAAATCAAGTAGGAATTTCTCGTAGCTTTCCGAAAAGATATTAAACATAAAAATCCAATAAAAATTGGGAAAGTAGTGAGAGTATGAAATCCACGCAAGAAACAAATGAAAAATTAGGAAATCATCCAAAGGATATTCTAAAGGAATTTAGGATCTAAATTAGAGTAGGAGATTGAGAAGAAAATTACAATGTTAGAAATTTAAAGTAGAATCCCCACAAAGAATTAACCTCCAGTTAAGTTTTTTTTCTTCCAAAGTAAATAAGAATTAGGTGAAATTTAATTTCACCTAAACAACCTTTACTTTGGATTTAAAAAGTTAACCTTGGTTTTTAATTTCCACAATAAAAGAAATTAACCACCCCGTCATTTTAATTTAACCAATCCAATAGAAGTCAAGAAAAGGAGTTAACTATCGAAATTTTACCACAACTTGTCGTAAAATTGATCAATTATTTACTTTAGAAATTAACGGGAAGGATTAGTAGGAAGAAAGTCAAAAGTAATTAGGAATTTACATTTATCTCAAAAAGGGGTAAAACCTAGAGTAATTTTGATGAACTGCTGAATCGGTCAAAATTTGCTAAAATTTTTAACTTTAAGTAATTGAAGTTTTATTGAGGGTAGAAATTTAGAAGAAGCATTAAAATAATTTACCAAAAGGAGTAAAAACCTCAAGGTAAATTTTGATGAAACGTTAATCGGTCAAAATTTACCAATGAACTTTTAACTTTAGATCAAGTAAAAGAACTTTTAGCAAAAAATAGAAAGTTAGAATAATTTAACAAGAAGAAGTAAAAGTTAGAATAAATTTTGAAGAACCGTCAATCGGTCAAAATTTACTAAAATTTTTTAACTATTAAGTAATTGAATTTTTATCAAAGGTAGAAAATTTTAGAAGAAGAGGTAAAATAATTTACCAAAAGGAGTAAAACTTAAGGTAAATTTTGATGAACCGCTAAATCGGTCAAAATTTACCAAAGATTTTACAAATTTGAATTAATCCTTAGTTCTTTAACCAAAATAGAAGACTAAAAGTGGAAATTAGATAGAGGTTGAGTAACAAAGAGAGAATAGAATAAAAACTTGAATTTGATAGGAAAAGTAAGACTACAACTACAACAAAACGTACTTTAGATTAGAATTCACATAGAGTTAACTTAATTAAACAACAATTGACTGCTTAGGATAATATAAGACTTCAAGATAGGAAAAAATCTAGAATTAAATTAATCATCCCCTAACTTCTACTTAATTACTCACGTTTTGTGGTAAAAAAGCTCCATTGCTTGGAAGGCAGCTCGTTTACTATAGCCAATCACCCATAGACTTAGATTTACTCATAGAACCTAGTTGTATATGTTAAAATCTAGGGTGGGATTCAAAACACTCACACCACCGTAGGAGCTTTTTACACAACCCATCAAGGGTTTTTCATTTCCGCCCCCAGAAGAGCCAACAAACGAGCCACCGGAGGGGCATACAACGAGGCCCACGGAGGAGCCACATACTCAAGAACTTAGTACGCAACCACTTGAAGAATCAGTACGGTTGTCCCAATTATTGAATACTCAAAGACGTCCACGTGACGAGGAAGAACAAACCGGACATAGAACACTATTGGAGAGAAATCCTCCAAGTTTGGAGGCCCAAGGTCCCTAGCCACCAAGAGCCAGATCACTAATGATTTACTTGGAGAACTATGAGAATCTACAACCAAGCAACAACATTATGTTCAAAGGCCAGTTTGCAAATCTGGAAGAAGAGGTGAATATAGAGCGCACACCCACAGCGGCTGGGCAAACATTTGTAGTGAGAGGGTTACTACAACCTCTTCCTCACAAACGATGGCCCATCTATGTGCTCAAAGTAATGGGGCAACTTACTACATTCTTTGGAATGTAGAAGGCAATTGTTGCTTAGTCATCTAGAAAATTAAAAATTAAAAATTAAATTAAAAATATAAATTTGAAGGATCGGCAGGAGTGACGCTACCGATAAAGCCGTATTTATACCATCGCAGCAGTTCGACGGATGTCTTCGGTCGGGTAAGTCCAACACCCCGTTAGCATCGAAAGAACCTCAATTTGATTCCGGCAATGAGGGTTTGAACTTTGGGCCGTCGCCAGGGCACCACCCCTAAGCTAATGACAAAAAGGCAAGAATTGACACCACGACTAGAGACACTTTTTAAGTGGGCTCCTACAAATTTAGGTCTATGCACTTCTCTATTTTTCCTTATGTTCTTTTATTTTTGTTCTTTCTCTTTAGTCCAAACTCACTTCGTTGAAGGTGGAAGGTGGGTTTGAAACAATTTTTTATCTATAGGTCCAAGTTTGCTAGTCAAAAAAGGACAAGGATTTCCTTATCTTATTTTCTACCTCCCTCTTAGTCCAAGTCAGCTCCAATTGAGGCGGAAGGATGGATTTTTATCTTTTATTTTCTATAGATCCAAGTCAGCTCCGACTGAGGCGGATGGGAAACCACAAAAAAATTATTTCAGATAAATTAATGAATCAAAGAGTGAAAATAGGAACCATCAAGATTTTTAGGTCTACATTTAGATACTTGTCCAAGATTTATTCTTAACACATCAAATATCTTCACAATTGTACATGATTGAACTATCTTTGTTTAGATTTCTTTTTGCCGAGTGATAGGGAAAAATTAAGCGTGTGCCCAATATAGCGATAGCAAGAGATTTACGGTTCTCACGATTTCTAATCGTATCGCAGATGGCCGTCATATGTGAACCCCCAAGTCAACACTCAAACCTCAAAATTTTCTTTTCTTTTCTTTTTGCTCATATTTAGGGTTAATTAGGGTTAAAAAGATAGTATAAGTATGTTCATGTGATATTTGGAGGAAATCCCTACAAATGAAATATGATTTGACCGAAACACCCGGAACCACTCTAATTACTACTATGAGCTAATATTAAGTCAATTTAAGCAATTGAGAGAACATTTGACGATTCAAGTGGAATTAAGCCTGATGGCCAATCCACAAAACCACCCAAAAATAGACTTTTGAAGGGCATGTGAAATACTTAGGATAGAAAATAAAGGATAGAAAAGGAGCCATGTGCCAATGCAGGTAAATCAATAAACCAGGATTACAAGCGATCCACGGGCCAAGAATGGAGGTTTTGACCAAGAAACCTGCCAGGATTGTAACGAGGAAGCTAGAGGGCTAGATCCCCTTGATCAAAAATGATTACCCCCCCCCCACCCCCCCGGGAGGGAATTAGTTTATATTGAGAATGATTTCCCCCCTAGGTGGGAATTAAATTGCAAGGTTGTAAATCACACATGCCTTAGATTAGTGCTAAAAAAGTTGTAAGTTTGTACATGGCATTTCGAAGTTTCGTAGAAGTTGCCCAAAAAGTTTTGTAATTTTTTGAATTGTGGAAATGAATTGCGAAGTTTGCACATGGCATTTGGATTACAAGTGATCCGCGGGCTAAGAACAGAGGTTTTGACTCAGAAACCTGCCAGGAGCGTAAGGAAGAAGCTGGAGGGCTAGATCCCCTCGACCAAGAATGATTCCCCTTCGGGAGGGAATTAACTTATATTCAGAATGATTTCCTCCCCAAGTGGGAATTAAACTGCAAGGTTGTAAATCACACATGCCTTAGATTAGTGCAAAAGAAGTTGTAAGTTTGCACATGGCATTTGGGAACTTCTTAGAAGTTGCCCAAAAAGTTTTATAATTTTTTGAATTGCGGAAATGACTCCTTAGGAAGTCGACTGTGTTTTTACGCATTGGAAAACTCCTAGAAAATCCAAAAGTGGCGGTAAAATTGCACTAAAAATTAGGATAGAATGTTTAGTGCTAATAAAATGCCCAACCAAATTCCATCACATTCCGACCTCGACAAGTACCAGAACCGGCGGCACTAACAGAATTTTAACGGATTTTAAAAGATTCGTTACGTTGACCAGCACACTAGGAGCTTCCGAATTCTGATTGGAGTCAACTTGGATTATTTTCTTATTATCTTGGACCTCCTTGACAACCCTGACCAGTCAAAATTTGAAGAAAAAATTATCTCCAACAATTGGGTTTTTACTCTTTTAAGCAATATGCTGAACGTTGGTTTTTACATACAAAACGGCCTGGAAATAGGGATAGGAGGACCGTTGAAGTAATTTGAGTCTTCTAAAGACAATGGCGCAATTGGTTTAGAATTTGGAGCATTTCTCCAAAAGTTAGAGTGATCATAACAGTAGTGTAGAATTTTAATTAGTAAATTTGAAATTACCTAGGAAGTCGAATTAGGAAATTGAGGAGGAAAATGAGGCCTTGAGCAAGTATTTAAGGCCTCCTCCTCCCCTCACTTCACACCCCTTTTATTCTTTGTAAAGTTTTGGCCAAAACGCGGCCATATTATTGGAATTGGTGGTTTTTCGCCAAACATTTGTTTAATGCATTTGGAGCTTTTTTCTTTGATTTTTATCAAACATTCTCTCGTGTTTTGAGCTCTTTCAAAGGATGTTGAGGTCCCTTTGAATTGCTTATTTGCTTACACGTACTTGAATTGAAGTTATCCACGTTGTATGTTTTTTTTTGTTGATGTTTAGAAAGAATCGTGGTTTCTAACCCCTTCAAACCGATCTCCTTGTGTGGAATATCTTGACTCATTTCATAGAACATCCCCCTAGGGCCTTGACATTTGAAAACGTTGTTCATAGAAGAGTCATAAGCGTTTTGCAGAGGTTTGGGTTGGAATCAAGCTATTACCGTCAAGTTTTAAGAATTTCCATTATTAAAGTTGTCCAAAAATTGAGGTTAACCCCTCTAATACGGCGAAGCTATCGCCCTGGACTTAGTTTTCTTTAGAATAAACCAAGCTCCCTTGTCAAAATCATTTATATGTTGAGGTTAACCCCTCTAATACGGCAAAGCTATCGCCCTAGACTTAGTTTTTATTTCATTAGAATTTTCTTGCCAGGGTTCCTGGTTCGGAGTTCAGAGTTCGCTTAGAATTTCAGACTTGCTCAAGGACCAGATCACATCAGAGCTCCAGAAAGTTATTTAGCTTGAAAATTTCAGATTACACAAGGGAGAGATCACATAAGAGCTCCAGCAAGTTATTTAGCTTGAAAATTTCAGATTACACAAGGGAGAGATCACATAAGAGCTCCAGCAAGTTATTTAGCTTGAAAATTTCAAATTACACAATGGAGAGATCACATAAGAGCTCCAGTAAGTTATTTAGTTTGAAAATTTCAGATTTACACAAGGAAGAAATCACATCAGAACTCCAGCAAGTTATTTAGCTTGAAAATTGCAGATTATACAAGGGAAAGAAGTACCTGAGCTCTAGCAAGTTATTAGATTAGAAATTTCAGATTTTCCACAAGGGAGAGAAACACCAGAGCTTCAGCAAGTTATTTAGCTTGAAAATTTCAGATTTATACAAGGGAGAGAAATATTAGAGCACCTCAAGTCACAAGTGGACAGATCAAGCATCAAAGGGAGGGAGCTTACCTTACATCCAGGTCCTCAAAGTCAACCAGGTCATCTGGTGTCTTCACCCGATTGAAGCTGCAACTCTCCAGACAAATCAAATTCTCTTGAAAAAAAAAACAACGAACAAACCATCTGAGTTGCAATCATCTTGTTCTAGATCTCACTTTCAAACATTTGGGAACTAGAAGCACCCGTCTCTCAAATTGTTGCAACAAAATACTTCACAAAGTTTAGAACTTGGATAGTTATAGAAGTAAGAATTTGGAGACCCAAAAAGTCAATATTAGGCTTCTAACCAAGCATAGTTGACTTTATCAAACACATTTTTAATTAGATTAGAAGAAAAAGAAGGAGAAAAAACAAAATAAAGAATAGTTTGACTTTGGAAATTGTTCCCAAATTAATATTAGTAGGAAAAACTCGACAAAGTTTATTTTTTAGTTGATTGACTTTTACGTCATTAGCAAAAGTTTCATAAGATTAGATTTGATAGGATTAGATTTGTTTTCAAAATATCTCCAAAAAAAGGAAAATTATAAAGAAAAAAGAAAAAAAGAAAAAAAAGAAAAAAATCGGTTTTTTCTTATATTGAAGAAAAGAAAAGAAAAGACGACATGGATGCTACTTTTGACTACAACAAGATCACGATGATGATAAACAAAGATGGCATCCTCAAATCCGCAATTTTTGGAGTAAGTTTTTAAAAATCTTTTCTTTTATTGTTTTGTTATTTAATTGTGCAAATTAGTAAATTAGATTAGGATTGTTAATTAGAATTAACATTGTGGAATTAAGAAGTTGGAATGCAATTTAGAACATAAAGAACTACAAGAAATAGGAATTGAAATTTTAAATTAGATAGGAAATTTGAATAGCTTCTATGAAAGAATTGCAATTAGGAATAGGATAAATATTCCAAAAGATAAAAGAAATTTGAAATTAAGATAGAAATTAGGAAACAAATTAGAAAGAATTATCCAAAACCAATTTATCAAGGAGTTTAAAATTTACAATAGAAAATTGACTCAAACTATTAAGAATTTAATATAATTTCCAAATAGCTATTGTATTAGAAATTCCCAACATTTATTTTGAATAGGAAATAGTAGTAAAAGTAAGAAGGAAAAAATAGAAGTTAACCAATAGAGTTTTTTTAGGTTATTTAAATTTAAAGTAAAAGTAAAAACCAAAGATCAAAGTAGAAGTAGTTTTTGAATTTCCAAAGTAAAAAAGAATTTATGGAAGAATTTTGGTGAACCGGATAACTGTCAAAATTCAATTGTAAGATAACTTTTACCAAGGAAGTCAAAAGTACTTTTATTTTACCTGTAAGATAAAAATCAAATATCAATAGTAAAACCAATTCACATTAGAAGTAGAAAGTAAAAAGAAATTATATAAGAATTTTGATGAACCGACACGATCAAAATTCAGTAGTAAAATCAATTAACTAAGAAGTAAAAAATTAGGAACTTAAGGTAAAAAAGAATTACGTAAGAATTTTGATGAACCGACACGGTCAAAATTCATCACTACATGACCTTACATCAAGAAGTCAAAAGTACTTACATTTTTACCACAACAAGTATAGAAGTAACATCTCTAAGGTAAAACTATTTAGTTTAGAAACAAGTTGAATTTGTCTTCTATTAGTAAAGGTAAGAACTTATCAAAAATTATCCAAAAGAGATTAATTAAAAATCACTTCCGCCCCAATTATTTGTTAGGAATTTAGGTTAACTTCAGCTTTCTTCACCATTTGGAAAGGGTAAACCAAATCCTATCCATTAAACCATTCCGTTTATTTGCTTCTAGGCTAATACCAATTCAAAGTTTGATTGTTAATTGGTCATAGTAAAAACCATTTAAACAATACTAACATCTTTTGAATTTTATAGCAATTAGAAGTGGACAAAGCTAACACTAGGAACAACATCAAAAGATTCATTGCTTGGAAGGCGTAATTGGATTATACGTGTTAATACCCAATAGAGATTTAACTACAATAAAAACTAGAACCTAGCCTTGTATACACTTTATTTCAAAGGTGGGAATAAAGTGCCCACAAGGCCTCATGGGATTTGATGTACAGATATGCAAGATGGATATGCAAGATGGATTAATTTACATGTATAGATAGTACAAGTGCTTGCAATTAACGTATTGTTGATGACCTCTAATGGTAGAAACTGTCGGGAGTCCAGACATGTGCACATAAGGAATGTATCCTTTGTATTTTGATACACATTTCTATTACTTTCTACCTTGGTCTTTAGCGAGACTATTGCACCTAGGCATGGAAAGAGAAGCAATGTCACTTCCAAAATTTGTCCACTAATGTTGTCTGCACTCTTCCACTTGTTCCATTATTCTGCAATTGGTGCATTTGCAATTTGCCATATGATTTGGTTGAATGTTACTAATCTTTGGATATACATCTAAATTTGGTGATGGCGGTTGATCATACAAAATACTCTTGAATATCTTTGACATGTTCAAGAGGCAACATGGCGACAATGTAGCTTGCTCTTGGAGATGGAAGCCTACATGCTATAGTTAAAAAGTCTCATTCCAATTGAAATTGGTCCCATTCAAAATAGACCACACCTTTGGCACCTTGGGCCAATCTACTATATACTTTCGCTTTGTACTTTTCATTCAATGTCATTCCAACAAAACCCAAAGTCCACCACCATTTCTTGCTTACTCCCGTAATCTTCTTTTCTACTGCAATATGTGGAAGCTAGGATTCCCTTTTGTCCCCTTGCAAGTCTTACAGTGCACTTGATATTCAACCCCCATTGTTGCGGTTGGCATTTTGCTTTAATTTATGACTAATCCTTTCAATGTGCTACTTTGACATATTGCAAACGCTTTCAAATGTAATTGTAACATATGTATAATTGTTGGCATTAGACTGTTTTCCTTTGCCCTTGGATCACTCCATAAAAGTTGTAGTGGACCTTATTCCAACAAAAGGGTTGAGAGAAATTGGCCTTCTCCGGTTGATGTGAGTCTCTTGGATCATTGATGGAGACATCCAACTTCCTTTTCATGCTTCCAAAGATCTCCTCCTTCCAAATGTGTAATGCAAATTCCAACACCCTCAACTCTAGGTAATTTCTAGAATTTGTATAGCGCCTCTGCAATTTTCCTACCTAGGGTGTTCTCTAATTTGTCTTGCAACTCTCAACTTTAACTCCTCTTTCAATGGACCGGATATAGATTTATGGCCTCTCAAGTATGCATGGTAGTTTGTCATTTGCATCTATGCACGAATTACAATTATCACAAGTGGCGCCAAATAATTGTTTCCTTCGTTGCCAGACAATTGAAGCCACTTATTATGAATTGTTTTGAACAGATTGCATGAAGGCATGTCCGCCATCTCTTCCAAATTCAAATTCTAGAAATCCATCCAGAAAAAATATGACTTTAAACATTCAATTTCATACATTAGAACTAATAACAATTGTAAGTTGAAACAAGTAAGTTCATGTATAATTTACATGAGATGAAGGACATTTGAAGACAATCAAATAAAAGAGTATACTACTCTATAAACGAGCATTGCAAGAAGTAGCCAACTTCACGCTAATGGCAAGCAACCAATTTCTAGTGCCATCCCTTGAATTTTATAATCAAATTTACTTTTTCCTATATTAATAAAAAATGCGAGTACCTTGATGGAGCACAAAAACATCCATCAAATTCCAGGGATGTTTTTGTGCTCCATTGTAGTATCCTTTTTTTTGGCTATTGTGGAAAAAAATTTATTTGAGTTTAGGTTTGAAGTCCTAGGTACCCATGAATCCTTATTTGGATTTCACGTATGCATACTTCAAACCAAATATGAACAAAATTCTTTTGCGCCCTCAATTTTTTCAAGAAAAAATGAAAAGTACAAATTCAAACCATTTGATGAAGCCTTCCCACTGTCCGTACCTAAAATGCCCAAAAGCAAGCCGATGATCCAAGTGATGAAGTACATCTCCAGTGGTAGCTCTAGAGGATAACCACCATGATCAAATCACAAGGTAACATGTCTCTGTAGTCTCATACATAGTCTTTGACGCATCTTTGTATTATTTGCATAGTGTATTGGAATACTTGTTGCATTGGAATACTTGTCCTCAGAAGAACATTCCAATTTGGAGTATTCCAATGCAACAAGTGTCCTTTTTTGATTCTCCATTTTGTCATCGGCTGAACCACTTCTATAAACATTACAAATCGCATTCCAATTTGTTACAGTGCTATCTACCATGAATTCCTTGAAGTTGGGTGATCTACTTTGTGTTGTAACATTACAGCGTAGCAACCCCAAATTGCATCTAGATCTTGATATTTTTGGATTAAATATTGGACGTTAAAATGATCATCACCTTCTTGTACTCAAGATTATACACATAGTAAGCCATCGTAGTCCACTCCTTACAGGATTGTCTATCATGACGTGACGCTATCTTTTCCCATCAGGATGTTCGCTAGTGTCGGTCTAGACGTGTCATGAATTGTTGGAATTCATATCAGCTAAAAAAAAAAAAAAAAAATTCTTTTTTTTTGGACAGGCTAGCCGTCAATGAAGATGGCCTATGCATTGATTGGACGACCTGATCATTGACCTAGACGGACTGGCCGTCAACAACCATCTAGAAAATAAATAATAAATAAATAAAATTTGAATCCAGACGGACGATGGGGTTGGATCTTGACGTATCGTCAATCTGACAAATGTCCAAGTATGATGAGACAGGACAACCCTGACTTCTTATATACATTACATTGCCAAACATCATTTATTTATTCTATAGATTTCCTCCAATTTGCAAGCGCCTCACCAAGACCACTCCAATTCTAGGACTTTTGGTGAGCATCTTGAAAATCCACCTTCTTTTTCCTTTGGCCAAGAAAGACACTGTTATGAATAAAATCAAACTTTGACTATTTTTTCATGGTCATGATGTTGTCAACGACACCTCCTTGGTTGTTTGAACAAAGTGAAGATGTCACATTTTGTATATTTGGATTGCTCAAATACTAAAAGCAGTTTATGAACTCCTCTAGTTTCTCCTCCTTCAACATTTCTTCCTCTTTCTTTCTATTGTGAAATAGATAGTTGGTATAGAAATCTTTGCTAGCAAGGTATTTAAGTTTGAAAAAAAATTATCAGATGAATTCCAACTTGCCAGTCTTGTCCCATGACCACAACAATGCTTTCTTCAAACAAATCTATTTGATGCTCATTCAAGGGTGTCTACAAGACTTGATTTCCATATAATCAAAATTCTATGAATTTGAATCTCGAATCTCACTTACTATTATTTAAAATTGTAGGTGACAAAATGTAAATAGTGAAATTATTTTATGCCACCTACAAGGTCTTCTTGGGCCAATTTTGGATTTCCATGAAGAAGCCATTTCTATTCCAC
Source organism: Neckera pumila (assembly GCA_963969595.1). Classification (NCBI taxonomy): domain Eukaryota; kingdom Viridiplantae; phylum Streptophyta; class Bryopsida; order Hypnales; family Neckeraceae; genus Neckera; species Neckera pumila. The sequence continues at coordinate 10,085,018 of OZ018418.1, forward strand.
CTGGCATGTCGCATGACTTGAACAAAAGTAGAGGTAGCTTGAGCTACCTCCAATACTCCCATCGGATCCAAAAAAGGTCATGGGTATAGCTCACACTACCGCAGCTTTTGGTCACATTTTTGGGGCGTTCCATGGTTTGACCAAAAGTGAGGGTAGCACAAGCTACCCTCATGACCCCATTTGGATCCCAAAGGGGTCATGGGATAGCTCACGATACTCCCACTACTGGTCACATCTCTTAGGCGTTGCATGGCTTGATTAAAAGTCAAGGTAGTGCGAGCTACACTCACAACCCCATTTGGATCCAAAAGGGGTCATGGGGGCAACTCATGGTACTCCCACTTTTGATCACATTTCTTAGGCATTGCATGACATGACCAAAAATGAGGGTAGTGTGAACTACCCCCACAACCCCATTTGGCACCAATTGACTTCGAGGCATTTTGAATCTTCAAAGTTTTGTGCCTACTGACTTTGAAATTTTTTGAATCTTTTGATTTTTTGCGCTTTCTTTCCTTCTTGCGCCTTCCTCTCACAAGCCTCCTCCTCCGCCAAACATCTTGACGTTGTTTGCTTTTCTCTCTGGTGCAAGTAAGCGACATCAGCGATTTACTTGCGCTGCTGCTTCTGCATCCCTCCCGTGCACCGCGTTGCCTTTTGATCTACAGGATTTATTGTGTACCTCTCCTAATTCCATGTACTCCATGAAGTGTGTGATGGTCGCATCCTGTTTATCTAGATCTATTTGAAGTAAGCAATCTTGTTTGTTGTCCAGTTTGTGCAGATCCTTGTTCTTCACGTTTCTGGACACCTCATCTCTCTCATTTTTAATGCTTATCCAACCTGCATGCATTTCATATTCTTTACTTCCTGAGATGCGATATCAATAAATAAATTAAAGATGTTTTGTTTGTTTAGCAAGTTTCATATGCAGAAATCACTTTCTAAGTCTTGGTGATGGTCAATTGCTATTGGCTCCACGTTTTGCGGCGGAAATGTTGGAAGTTTTTTCATGTATATTTATATTATATTGGGAATTGTATACTTATACTCGGGTCAACTATAACCATTGAATGGATTGTCATTTCAGAAACAACTTAATCGTCTCATGATTTCTGGCACTGTAACAAAACGGATTATAGTCAACTTGACTATACAATGACTTATCTGTTTTCACAATTAGATACTCCACTTGGACTATAGTTGAGTCAACTATATAATGACTCATTTGTTTTCTTGATTAGATATTGCAATCTATCACAAACAAAGTCTCAGAATGACTTCATAAATTTGATTTAAATCGGAGTAATCTATACTTGAATCGACTATAGTACCATATTCACTATGTTTACAGGATGATAGAGACAATGGTTGATACGTTATTATATCCAACAATAATTGTAACGGTATTTGTGTCTTATCGTTTGTGGGAGACACTAGAGACCAGTCTTATGTCTAAAGTCATGTAGACTAAAGCTACTTTGTCTATAGTTGAGTCGACTATAGATGGAAAGGCAAGCCATTAATATCATGAGGTTTCATTTTTTTGCATAAGTTTCTTCTTTTACTCGTCCACATTTTCTACAGTTAGTGATTAATGTATATTTGTGGAACGGCAAATTCGTTTTCTTTTTAACATATTCAACATCCTTGTATTTTCTAGGTCTTGTTCCTAACCTCCACTAGACATTGAAGTATATTATTTGTATCATCTGTGTGAAATAGTGTAATCCAGATGAGCTGGTAATATAGCTTGAGGATGGAGATCAGGAATGATAGTACTATTTATTTCATTATAGTCGACTCAACAATAGCTTGTTGCTTTAATTTAAGCAGCCATTGTTTCTAATACATTGTTTGTGATTTTGAAATATATTCATAATGTTTTCAAATTTACACTACGTTATACTCGAGTCAAGTATATTTATCACTGATGTCACATGTGTTTATCATTCTGTTGTTTCAGGTTCAATAAGCATGGGCCTGAAGAATTTGCTAATCTGGTTCCAGTTCTGCCTCCGGGTGTTGCTGTATGCGACGGAATCCCTTGTTCCTCATGGAACATTGAGGGAGTCACCCTCAGAAACGAAGCGGGTGACGATGTCACATACGCAGTTTGTCAGAACGTCAACCCTGACCTCGTCATTGATACGGATGGGCGGCCCCTTGGTGATGACCGAGTTGCTGTTCAGATTGCAAAGTCCTTGTGCAAGGCGGAAGTTCCATCAGCTTAGATGTGGTCAATGCACTCTTGGAACATTAGAAGGGTGTTTTTCAATAATGCTAGTCTATATGACCATGAACAGACACACATATACAAATTAGCTTTAAGCACCTTGAACCGTCGTGTTTGTATTAGGAAGCGTTCTTATGAGAGTTCTCGAGTGTGGGTTGAGGTCAATCTTCTTCCTAAGAAGGAATTTCTTCTTGCTCAACAAGCAATCTTTCAAGTGTCTACACAATCATGTTGCAAGAATAAATGTCTACAACCTTTTCTTTGTCAAGGGTTTAAGCCATACGTTCTCAACTTCATGCAAACGAAGGATTTTATGTCTGCCAAAAATGTCTTCTTGAAGTGCATAGGCAGATGCACATAAACGATGCTGGTAAAGAATGGGTAACCTTGAAAAAGATTGAGGTGTGTCCTATCGCTTGGTGGAAGATTCACGGAATTCCAAAGGCTATTTTCTACAGTTACAGGCACAAGGCCAAGTTTGGGAAGCAAACGGAGGTGCATGGGAATTTGGGATCCAAAAAACCCCACACACATAATGTTCAAGCTACCGCCACACTTCAAACGTTGGTTGTATGTGAGCTGATAGGATGCCACACAAAATGAGGACATTGGGAACCGGAGAGAAAGTCACCGCAATGGTGTTGCCTTCAACGTTTTGTTGGAGCAACCAATTACCGAAAATCAATGAGGCTAATGCCGCTTTGAATTTACCGCCCATTTCTTCTAGTGCTTTGAGTAACATCATGCGAGCTTCTTTTCCAGAGTATGCTGTGAAGACTCCGGGAGACTCTTTTGCAAGGTGTGCTCAATGTGATACATATAGGCAATTGAGGAGCGCCTGCACACCACTTTCTTATGCACAGAACAAGTGGGCTACACTTTTGCAAACTCACCTTGCGGAGCAGAAGGCCCATAGAGAATTGTATTATGCAAATCGTTATATTTTTGAGAAATGCCTTGAGAAGATGCTCACCATCATCCATGATAAAATGGGTCACTCGAAGACTGTTTCTCTCCATTTCTTTCACAAGACCAAAGTGACGGATTCTTTCATGAAAATGGCCGTCGCTATTACAAGCATGATTGCTCATGGTCATGACGATGTTTGGTACACACATCAAGGTTTGGACATTTTTCCAACAGACTCAAATCACACCATTGGATCCATTGCAAAGTTATTGCGTGATCTGGAAGGGCCACCAAAGAATTCATTGTGCAAATTGCCTGCCATCAAAAAAATCCAATCTGCATTGATGTAGGCTGTATTGGAAGGCTCGGAAATGTGTTTGAACGCCTTTCTTCCTCCTCCATCTAAACCGATCCCTGCTCATCCTTTGCCACCTGTATTGACTCTGCAGCTTGATAATGCGTCAGGGGACAATAAGAATTGATGGGTTTTTGCTTTCTGCTCTCTTCTTGTTTTGAAGGGCATTTTTTGCGAGGTGTACATTAACTTCCTGATCGTTGGGCACACTCACAAAGACATTGATGCTCTTTTTGGTTGATGGAGCTCTATGTTGAAGACAAATAGCTACCAGATTAATCCAAGGCTCATGAAGTCTTTCATGAACTGTGAAACACATCCTGTCACTCCTCACTTCATTGAAGAAGTTCCTGACTTCAAGCAATTTGTGGAAGGATATTTGGGCATAGGAGAAGACTTCCTAGAAGGTCATTCTTTGGGCCAGCAGTTTAAGTTCTTCAAGGATTCAAGTGGATGGCCGTTGAAGGAGTATAAGTTACTCTGCACTGACTAGGACTGGTTGCCAAAGAGCAGCAAAGGAATTTGCTTGTAGTCTGAGACTGAAGATGGCCGCCCTAAGGTGCCAAGCGATGTTCCGCGGCCTCTGGCTCCTTGTCAAATGAAGTGGTATGATGATACCAAAAAGGGTTTGAATGGTTTCGTTGCGCATTGGACTAATATGGCGGACAACGACCAATCTGGAGAGTTCAGCAGGAAAAACAAATCTATAAGAAGGTACTGGAAACGTGTGAGGGCCGCTTTAAATGCACCTCTTGTTGCACGCGCAACATTACAAGATGAATATTTGCTAGCTTCTAGAATCACCCTTGGATTGGAAGATACCAGGGAAGACAATGGCGCAGTGCAAGAAGAGTTTGCAGAGGATCCACCCTTTGTAGGGCAAAGACATGATTGCCCACGCCCTTCATTTTGTGTTGGTCGTGATGTATTTGCCAGTTATTTTGTCATTGTGCGACCTCATTGTGGCAACCCAAAGCCGTGCTGGCTTGCTAAGGCACTCACAAATCCGAGTCCTGATCCGAGGCATGTTAAATCAATACAGATCCAATATTGGATGCCTCTTTCAACTGATCAGCGTGATCCGAAAACTTATGTTGGATGGAATACAAAAATAGGGAATTTATGGATCAAGGACACACCTATAAAACTGATTTGGGCCAATACGGGCTATATCATGACGACTTTCAAGGCACGTGGAAAAAGGAGTGTTAATGAGGAACCTCTAGTTCTTTCAAACGTTTCCATTTCCAAAGCACAGTTCAACATCATCGAATCATCAGTGGCAGAAATTTGGGCTAATCGTAACGGCAATGCGTCTTCAATAGAAGAAAAAGAGTAGTTTATTATTTTTTATATTTTATTATTATTATTGATATTCAAGTAAAATGTACTTATGCATTTAGATGAATTTAGATGTTTTTAGATTTATGTTATGCCTTTTTATGTTGGCCGAGGATATTAATATCCCTATGTAATATTATTGATTTCTATTAGTAGTATTTATTATTTTGTTTGTATTACATTCTATATAATGTATCTTTGCTTTTCTCTACATGAAGTTTTTATTGTGTTTGAATGTATTTTATGTGAAATGTTTGATATTAACAATTGCAAGTGATTATATTGTCGTAGCTTAAGGAAGCACAAGTCCTACCTTTAGGTGTTTTAAATGACAAATTCACCCAAGATGACCCGTGTATTGTTCCCAAAGGATTTTAATTGTAGTTTCTTCAAAACTACCGGAACAGGATCCGGATAACAAAACCCAAGGTAAAAGAAATCCGGAACTGGAAACTAGGAACTACAATCCCTTATCTGTATTCCCTAACTCTTTTTTCTCTCACACCAATAACTCTACCTCAGACTACTTAGGACAGGTAGGTATTTGTCCCAATAGTAAATGCAACTTAGTATCCTCACGGGGGGTGCACTTAGTGTATCTAATCCAAACTACGTGCGACCAAAACTTTGTACCCCTATATTATATCCTAAAATTGAAATAAATGAAAACAAAAAAAATATGAATATATTTTTCTAATTTGAAAGTTTATGTTTTGAATTATTGATATTTTTATTTGCTAATGATAATTAGTTACAAATTTTTGAAGTAAATAGATACACTGCAGAACTGAAAAATAACTTTCACACCCCTATATTATATCCTAAAAAATTGTCTAAAAAATGAACAAAAAGCTCCTAAAAATAACTCTCTAATGAAATCTCATTTTGAGTTGAGTATTGATGCAACGGTCATCTAAATGTGTTCTCTATAAATATTTGAGTTGAAAAATATGCCATTTTAGGTTCATTTTCAACCTCTTCTAGAAATCATTCCATATTTCATTTGAGTTGGAAATTTTGGCAATAGAAACCTAGTCATTACCAAACAATGCTCAAAATTTTAGGTTGAAATTATAGTTTATTAGAAACCACTTGTTTGCACGTGATTTGTAGTAGTAGAACCAAGTGCCCTCCTTGAGAGTATCCTACTTGACTAAACATGGGTCCAGAAGGAGTGTCATGATCTTGTACCTTTCCCGGATTTGTATTCAGTAAGCAAAGTAACCGATCAGATAGTTTAACCTCTACTACAAAGGAGTCCGCTCTTTGGTTTTAGGAAGGGAACATATACCCTACCCTTCAATGGATTTAAAGTGACTGAAGTTTCACTTAGAGAAAACAAAACACAAACATACACTAACCCCGGTTGCGGATTCTTCCTCACAATTGATCTTGAAATCAATCCAAACCAGTAGGACACTCAAGAAACCCCCACAATCCTCTCTTACTACAACAATAGACCTATCCACATTCAATTCCTTAAGGCAAAATCTGGTGATCAGATAACTAGGCGATCCTAACTACTTGCACATTACTTACTTCCGGTTGTAGTAGGACCTCATCAATACGTCAATTAGCATACGCCTGCCTCTTGCAAAACGCATCCAATCTAAGAGCGGCTATCCCACACAGAAGCGTCCAAGTAACTACAGTAGCTAAACTTCAATCCTAGTACACACAGTCTTTCAACCAGCTCACTTCAACTCTCAGAACCGGATTCAGATAGAATCTGAGGACTACTCCTCCTCTCAAGTTTTCACCATCAAGCTATCTGAACTAGCAATGGTCAAAACATCGCCTAATCCCTTAATACAAGACCAAGACTTTTCAAACCAATACTCATGGAGTTGAAATCCACACTTTCTTTGCAGAAATTGAAATAGGAAAACAAGAGTGTAAAAATGCCCGCAGTTGAAACTAACTCCCAACCCCTAAATACTAACTCCCAAGGGAACCCCTAGTGGTCCCCAGTAATCCAAAATAAAGGACCAAAGAATGACATGCGTCATTCCTTATCCTTCTAAATTGACTTCCTACCAACCCAGCCAATCCGCAAAATGTAGATCTCAAATCCTAGAAACCCGGAAAACTGCCAGTCCAGGTGCATCTAGCTAAAAAGCAACTTGCTAACTGCTTTCTACTTACCAAAAACTTGGGTTTCCATCTAACCATGCTAGGGCTACCCCAAGAAACTACCTAACTACTTCCTAACCCGCTTTTGTAAAGGTTCCTCTTGCTTGACGACACCTTTTCTTGGTGGTAGTTTTCTTCCAACTAGCAGCTTTCCTTTAGCCGCCCCCTTGCTTTTTGATGGTGTCGAAGCCTTCTGTTTAAAACTCGTAGGTGAGATGGTCACTGGATCTGACTCAGCATCAGATCTTGGATCCGGTTTAGTTTTGGATCCGGATTTGGATTGACTCTGCTCCTTCTCTGAATTGCTAGATGACTCAATCTCCTCCAAATGCTAACTCCCTAGAGACACCTCCCTTGCCCTCTTGGCTGTTGCCTTTTTCTTCATTGTACCAGGTGTATGAGGAGACTGCCTCGTACTCTTGCTCTGGGGTGTCTCGGATCTTGATTTTCGGGTCCAATCCTTAGATCCAGATCCGTGCGCCGATTCTTTTCTTGCCTCCAACTTCACCTTAGAAGAAGCCTTTGCTGGAATCTTCTTCTCCACTTCTCGCTTCTCAGACTTCATAGGTGCAAGTGGGGATATGAGAGGAACCAGTAGTGTAGGTGCTGTCCTCTTCTCGGAACCCCGAAAGCAACCTGCTTGCTGAGGAGCTTCGTGGATCTCATACAGGAGCTTCTCCACTGCCTCTGAGTATTCTGCCAACACCGTCATTGACTTGGCTGCTGCGTCAGAACCGGCCATATGAATTTCCTCGTCATACAACTTGGCCTTGTTCATCACATCCCCGGAATGGGAAACATAACTCCCTACTTTTCTCAGTGTGTCCTCCGCCTCTTTAGACAGGTCCCTCACTTCCTTACTCTTCTCCATACTCTTCTCTAGTTGCCGATGGAGGTCCTGATTCCTCTTGGTGAGTTCCTTCACTTGGATCTCTAACTTCCGAGATTCACTATCTCGGACTAATCCTTCCACCCTCTCAGCTAGCTCAGACACCGCAATCCCTCCGAGTAGCCCACGAATGTTCCTGACTACTCTTCTCTCAGTGTCTAACCTTTCTTGAATCTTCTCAAGATCCGTAATAATCCTATCCAAAGAATCCTCTCCCTGTACTTTCGGTTTTTGAGACTCTTTCTTGGATCCTTTCTTCTTTTGTGAGGCTAGAATCCTCTTAGGTTTGGTTCTCTTTCCGAGTGACTCCTTCTTTCTCTCTGAGGACCCCCCTCCAGATTCCTCATCCTCTCCTTTCGATCTCTCTTCTTTCTCAGGCTCTTGAGGTGGAGTAATATTTAACTTCACTAAAATGGTTGCTGCCTTATATTCCGTCCTCTCCTAATTCCTAAGTGTCCCTGAGTGGTCATAAAGATGGAAGAAGAAGGGCCCAATGGGGGTTGCCTTTGTGTTGCCTAAAGAAGTCACCATCTTCCCTACAAGATCCTTTATTATACCACCCCAAAAGACTTTCCTCTCTCCACTCAATGCCCCAAATATGGTATGGGCCCAAGTAACTGTAACCTGGTTTGGACGTTCCGGATACAGGATCGGAACTAAAAACTCCAGCAATCTCTTTTCTCTCCCTATCTTGCAATCTGCAACTACATAGCCATCCTTGGAGTGCGGTGGGTTCAAAAACTTACTATCCGCGTACCCGGCCTTCCGTGAAGCCATTCCTTCTCCCGGTCGCGGAAAGTCATAGACTTTCTTCCATGTTTCCAATGTCCACTTCTCGGGTAGCACGCAGTGTGTTTTTGCCCATTCATTCGACTGCTCACTCAAAAGCTCCAAGATCATCGCCTTGTTCTTCAGACTCTAGGGCAAAGAAATCCTGCGCATCCAAGTTGACCCAGATCCTCTTCTAGCTGTTTCCTCTCTCTTTCATCCTTGGGAATCATTGTATTGATCGACTTGATCTTTAGAAAAACAGACCCACTCCCTTCTACCTTCACCATAGCTGCTCTCTCTCTTTCTCACAATCTAGAGTTCAAGTATGCTCTCAGTCCTGCAGGAAGAAGGTGCTGCAGTCCTAACAATTTGTCCTTTTCTTCTCGACCGGATGCGGAACACCGGTTCTCACTCTATCCTTCCCTCTCCCAGACCTCAACCTTTCCTCCAAAGCTCAAAGAAAACTAACACCCCTCAAGCTTGAACCATGAGAAAGAGTTCTGACTTCTAAAGTTCTTTCTCTAAAGCAGTCGCAGCCGGTTGGGGTAGCCATTTTCCGCAATCATTTTGGAGGAATCTATCCGTTAAAACGGTAGTCTCTAATCTTCGGTAGAGCCGTTTGAGCCCTAGATTTCCATTTAGAGTTCTGATAAGCTCCCATTATCATTCTGGATAAGGTTACACCTGGCCGCAAGATGATTTGAGATTCCCGACTGAGTTCACGGATGCGGATCCAGTTCAAGTTTCCGCTCTAATCTGGAAACTTTAACTATGGATATTAACCTAATTATCTATCTACTATTATCCTATTAGCAAGGACGGTTAATTACGATAAGATGCTCAATTTAACTTTGGCTAAACCAAACAAATTGTACCTTTACTAATTCCTCCTACTATTTTTCCACTAATAAGGTTTATCCTTTTTTCCAAGCTTCCACATGTATGCATTATTGTTACACAAGTAAGTCTCAATTTAAAGAAATTTCCCCCTTCTAAACCAATGGATGTATTTTATTTTTATTTTTATAATTTTAAAACACAAAATCTGAATGTTCAAAGCAAGTTCTTATTCCTTGGTTTGTTGGTTTAATATGAACAAAAAATTTTAAAATATTATTTGGACAATTCAGTGCCTCAACTTAATGAACACTAAAATAATTCTAAATATAGAAAGAATAAAAATGAGATCGCAACTTGTCTCAATTTAATGAATAAGGCCTTACCACATGAAGTTGGATGTTCATCGACAACTCCATCGTAACGCTGAAGGGAAGCGAGTGGTCATTGTCGATGAGATAGATGTATGTTTGGCGGCATGGAGGCTTATTTTAGGTGTCTCTGAGTCCACCTTCCATTGTTTTCAAGGGTGCACTGCTATCGTAGCACAAGGCAAGCAATTTCCCAATTATACTCCCAAAAATCACTCTAAAGCATAACAAGTCACTCTAAAGATCAAACCCGCAAGATTCTGTGAAGCATCTAGCCTTATTTAGTCTCCAAACTCAGTTAGTATCCATATTTCCCCTTCCAATCCTAACACCACAATCAAAAATACAACAACACCAAAAACTATGGTAAAACTCTTCTCTCTTTTCTTGATCCGTCCAACTATTTGATTTGGTCTGATCAACTTATATCCGCTCTTACTCTCATCCGGTTTAGTTTTACCTCTGTTTCACCATCACAGGGGTTGCCGCTTGCTTTTGAGAATGGCAGGCCCGCCACTCTTTCCGTGACTTATAGTGGTTGAAGATCCACTTTCCTATTCTTCAATCTCCTACACTAATCCGGATCCGGTTTGATCCCTCATAGCAATCCAAAGAACTCTTCGTATCACAGGTACACAAAGACCCCTCGAATGATCCTCTCATTTTACAGCAACCTTGGCGCCAAGTTCCATTTGTACGAAGTCAGGTGGTTACAAGTGTACCCGTCCATTCCAACATTAACTAAAGCTCTTCTGTTTACCAACTAGGGCAGCGAGATCTCTCAGGAGATTAGACACTCAACCAGATTTCCCACCCAGGAGTTCTAGCGCGACTAAGGAATCCCTCCCTATCTGCCTAGCCTAACAATGGCTGTCTCGCCCGGAAACCTAAACCTTAGAAGTGCTGAGGAACTGGAATCCACTCCCAAATCTTTCACTACCCGCTCACTTGCATATAAGATCAAAACAAGAACACCAAAAGGAGAAAATACCCCCAAATTGACGTGGGCCTTTCTAACTCTTCACCATACAGCCCTGCCATACATGGGAGAGACACACAACAAGAAGCCAATAGAAGATACAAGCAAAATTTGGGCAAAAAGACTCGCAACTCTCAAGCAGAGGCTGGCTTATATACAACTGATTTACAAAGGCAAAAAGGCCCCTACAAATCCGCGCGGAACTTCCATGTCTGATCCTAACTGGCTAGACCGGATCAACATCCGATTTTGTCCTAACTATCTTACAAAAAATACATTTCTACCTACCTACCCTGCAATTCACCCACCCAGTGTAGGACTTTTGGATTCCATGGGTAGTTGGTTGAAGACGTCTGTCAAATTCCTGCTCCGCTCCCCGGCTGCAGGATCCGGAAGATCTAATCCTAGCAATGAATCCAGATGAATTGCTTGTCCAGGCCCAGTCCTTCATTGACTCTTCTTTGACTCAGGAGTCCGATCCTTAGGCTTCTTCAAATTTGATCCTTCTGCCGCAAACGAATCCGGCAGCGAGAGGTCGGAAAGATGGATCACTTTGGAGTACATGGATCCGTTTAGCTTCTGGTTGCTGACGTCCATCCAATTGGCTGCTTCTTTTGCCGCCACCATTGCCGCTTCCACTCGATTGGTAAAGTCGGTCAAGATCTGAAGTATCCGGGAACCGAATGCTTTCTTCTCCTTGTGTACCCCCTTGTCAAATAACTCCGCCTTGACAGTGGCGGATCCGAAAGCTCCGAGAGTGGCCTTCACCGTCTCCGCCACCTTCTGGGTTGCATTCGCCATCTCCGAGACAATGGCCTTATCTTCTTTGAAGGCAACCATCTCTGCCTTCAAAGTGTCGACTTCCTCTTGAAGCTGACAAATCTCTGCCTCTTGCTTCCAATACTTGTCCGGATTGGTGATGTGTTGTGCTACCTTAGCCGGTAGCCTGCTATCTCCCAGTGCACCCACGAGCTCTCCAATACTGAAGATGATCTTTCTCTTGACCTCCCAATCCACTTGTATTCCGCAGAGGATACCAATCAACTAATTGAACGGATCAGTCAGGTCTTCGAGATCCGGCATCTCTACTTCCGGTCCCTATTCAGGAGTCGACCGGCTGGGAGGAGGGGTTCCTCTCTTATGAGGAGGCGTTGTCTTCATTCGCTTCCTTGTCCTGAGGTGCTCCTTCTCCTCTTCTTCTTTTGTCTTGGGTTTGGATCTGGATACGTCCTTTGGTTTGTCATCCGAACTCGACTCCTCATACTTCAGGATGGATTCTTAAATGTTCCATGTCTTCTCCTCCGTGTCGGTGAGGAGTTGATTGCGCTGGTAGAGGTGAAAGAGTTAGGGACTCAAAGTTGTGGCCCTACTCTTTCCAACTCTTGTCACAAGCTGGGACACCAGATTGCTAAAGATCTAGGCCCAATTTACCTTCCGTTCCCCGCTCAGGGCCTGGAAAATAGTGTTGTCGATGGTCATCGTCACCCTCGTCGGCTTCTCCGGATGGATGATCTGAATCAGGAATTGGAGAAGGTGGAGGTGTCGGTCGTCTATGCAATCCGCAACCGCGTATCCGTCCTTATTGCTCAGCTCTCCATGAAACTTTTCATGGATGAACTCAACCCTCCGTGCCGCCATGCCTGAATCTCCTAACCGGAAGTTGTAGACCTCTCTCCACCTTTCTTTTTCCCACTCGGTTGGGCGCCCCCGGACAATATTGTCAAACTGATTCAACATTTTGCCCTTCAGCTCTCTTACCATCCGCTTAATTCTAAACCCCCAACGTTTGTCCATCAATCCTACACAGCCCATCACGTTGAGGTCGTCCATGAGCTCGGTTCTCGCCGGTTCCTCGAAAGGTATGACTGGAACTACTTTCCGCAACTTAATCTCGGAGGAGGAACTGGATGCTCCTGATCTACTCTTGCAAAGCTGAGGCATGGCCACAGACTTGGCAAGCTGGATCCTTTTCGATCGCTACCTCACTCTCTCCTAGCCGCACGTCTTGTTCTTCACTTTCTCTTGTCCGATCTCAATCGGAGACAATACAAAATCTGCAATCCACACAATCTTGACTTCTCCTGCACTCTGACGCACTCGCACTTAAGTTTCCACGCATACCATGGCTCTAGCGCATTCAAAGGCATTAAAGTGCTCAAGGTCAGCTCCAAAACACGAGGGAAGTAAAGGAGCAAAAATGGGGAAGACCAGCCTTTATATAGTTCCAGGACCCCTGATTGGTCACATGACCTTTTCCGGTCCGGTCCATAGCAATCCAGTTCAACCATAATCCGATCTGAGATAAATCCCGAATGTGATTCCGCTCCTGAGTACTAGTACTCTGACCGGATCAGATCCAATTTATCCCTTACTGCATTAGCTTTGTCTATCTTCAGTCTTCTTTTGCCTCCTAGCAGGATCCGGATTCTAATTACTTGTTTCCGTTCCAACTTTTAGATAAGCAAGGGAAAACCAAAAATTCTGGTTGCGACACATTGCTTGTGATTTTTATATGCATTCTTATTATTGCCTTAGTTAGACTATCTTATACTCGAGTCGAGTATATAGATCAGTGATGTCATTTTTGTTGTTTCAGATTCAACATGTAAGGGCTTGAGGAGTTTTCTAATTTGGTTCCTATTCTACCTCCAAATGTCTCTGCGTGGGTTGGAACCCCCTATTTCTCATGGAACACTGAGGGAGTCACCCTCAGAAACAAAGCGAGTGACGATGTCACATACGCAGTTTGTCAGAACGTCAATCCTGACCTCGTCATTGACACGGATGGGCGGCCCCTCGGTGATGACCGAGTTGCTGTTCAGATTGCGGAGTCCTTGTGCGAGGGGGATGTTCATCAGCTTGGATGTGGTCAATGCACTTTTGGACATTCGCAGGTCTTTTTGAACAATGCTAGTCTATATGACCATGAGCAAACACACATGTACAAAACAACTTTAAGCGCCTTGAATTGTGGAGCTTGTGTTGGGGTGCGTTCTTATGAGAGTTCTCGAGTTCGGTTGAGGTTGGCGTTCCTCCTAAAAAGGAATCTCTTCTTTCTCAACAAGCAATCCTTCAAGTATCTACGCAATCATGTTGCGAGAATAACTATCTACAGCCTTTTCCTTGTCAAGAGATTCAAGCCATGGGTTCTCAACTTCATGCAAACAAAGGATTTTATGCTCACCAGAAATGTCTTCTTGAAGTGCATAGGCAGATGCACATAGACGATGCCGATAAAGAATGGGTAACCTTGAAAAAGATTGAGGTGTGTCTTGCCACTTGGTGGAAGATTCATGGAGTTTCGAAGGCTACATTCTACAGGTATAGGCACAAGCCATGTTTGGGAAGCAAGAGGAGGGGCTCGAGAATTTGGGATCCAAAAAACCCCACACACATAATGTTCAAGCTACCACCACACTTCAAACGTTGTTTGTATGTGAGGCTGATAGGATGCCTACAAATCGAGGACATTGGGAACTGGAGAAAAAGTCACCGCAATGGTGTTGCCCTCAGCGTTTTGTTGGAGCAACCAATTACCAGAAATCAATGAGGCTAATGCCGCTTTGAATTTACCGCCCATTTCTTCTAGTGCTTTGAGTAACATCATGCGAGCTTCTTTTCCAGAGTATGCTGTGAAGGCTCTGGGAGACTCTTTTGCAAGGTGTGCTCAATGTGATACATATAGGCAATTGAGGAGTGCCTGCACACCACTTTCTCACCCACAGAACAAGTGGGCTACACTTTTGCAAACTCACCTTGCGGGGCAAAAGGCCCACAGAGAATTGTATTATGCAAATTGTTATATTTTTGAGAAATGCCTTGAGAAGATGCTCACCATTATCCATGATAAAATGGATCACTCGAAGACTGTTTCTCTCCATTTCTTTCACAAGACCAAAGTGACGGATTCTTTCATGAAAATGCCCGTCGCTATTATAGGCATGATTGCTCATGGTCATGGCAATGTTCGATACGCGCATTACAGTTTGGACATTTTTCCAACAGACTCAAATCACACCATTGGATCCATTGCAAAGTTGTTACGTGATCTAAAAGGGCAACCAAAGAATTCATTGCGAATTGCCTACAAAAGTTTGACCATGATGGGTTGATCAAGAAAACCCAATCCGCATTGATGCAGGCTGTGTTGGAAGACTCGGGAATGTACTTGGACTCCATTCTTCCTCCTCCATCTAAACCGATACCTGTTCAACCTTTGCCACCTATATTAACTCTGCAGCTTGATAATGCGTCAGGGGACAATATGGATCGATGGATTTTTGCTTTCTACTCTCTTCTTGTTTTGAAGGGCATTTTTTGCAAGGTGTACATTAACTTCCTGATCGTTGGGCACACTCACAAAGACATTGATGCTCTTTTTGGTTGATGGAGCTCTATGTTGAAGACAAATAGCTACCAGATTAATCCAAGGCTCATGAAGTCTTTCATGAACTGTGAAACACATCCTGTCATTCCTCACTTCATTGAAGAAGTTCCTGACTTCAAGCAATTTGAGGAAGGGTATTTGGGCATAGGCAGAGACTTCCTAGAAGGTCATTCTTTAGGCCAGCAGTTTAAGTTCTTCAAGGATTCAAGTGGATGGCCGTTGAAGGAGTATAAGTTACTCTGCACGGACCAGGACTAGTTGTCAAAGGGCAAGAAAGGAATTTGCTTGTAGTCTGAGATTGAGGACGGCCGCCCTAAGGTGCCAAGCGATGTTCCGCGGCCTCTGGCTCCTTGTCAAATGAAGTGGTATGATGATACCAAAAAGGACTTGAATGGTTTTGTTGCACATTAGACTAGTATGGCAGACAACGACCAATCTACAGAGTTCAACAGGAAGAATGAACCTATAAGAAGTTATTGGAAACGTGTGAGGGCCGCTTTGGATGTGCCTCTTGTTGTGCACACAACATTACAGGATGGATTTTGGCCAGCTTCTAGAATCACCTTTGGACTAGAAGATACCAAGGAAGACAATGGCGCAATGCAAGAAGAGTTTGCAGAGGATCCACCCTTTGTAGGGCGAAGACGTGATTGCCCACGCCTTTCGTTTTGTATTGGTTGTGATGTATTTGCCGGTTATTTTGTCATTGTGCGACCTCATCATTGCGACCCAAAGCCGTGCTGGCTTGCTAAGGCACTTACAAATCCGAGTCCGGATCCGGGGCATGTTAAATCAATACGGATCCAGTATTGGACCCTTCTTTCAAAAGATCAGACTGATCCAGAAATGTATGATGGATGGGATACAAAAGCAAGGAATTTGTGGGTTCAAGACACACCTATAAAACCGATCTAGGCAAGCACAGGCTGTATCATGACGGCTTTTATAGCACGTGGAAAAAGGGATGTTAATGAGGAACCTCTAGTTCTTTCAAAAGTTTCCATTTCTAAAGCATAGTTCAGCATCATTGAATCATCAGTGGCAGAAATTCGGGCTAATTGTAACGGCAATGCGTCTTTGACAGACAAAAAAGAGTAGTTTATTATTTTTTATATTTTATTATTATTATTGGTATTCAAATAAAATGTACTTATGCATTTAGATTTATATTGTGCCTTTTTATGTCGACCGAGGATATTACTATCCCTATGTAATATTAATGATTTCTATTAATAGTAATTATTATTTTGTTTGTGTTACATTCTATATAATGTACATCTCCTTTTTCTAAATGAAGTTTTTTTTGTATTTGAATGTATTTTATGTGAAATGTTTGATGTTAACAATCGCAAGTGACTGTGCTCGTTATTGTGTTTACACAAGTAAGTCTAAATTTAAAAAAATTCCCCCCTTCTAAACCAGTGGATGTATTTTATTTTTATGTTTATGATTTTAGAACACAAAATCTGAATGTTCAAAGCGAGTTCTTGCTACTTGGTTAGTTGGTTTAGTATGAACAAAATATATAAAATATTCTTTGGACAATTTAGTGCCTCAATTTAATGAACACTTAAATAATTCTAAATATGGAAGGAATTAAAATGAGACCGCAGCTTGTCTCAATTTAATGAATAAAGCCTTAGTACCATTTTTGGAGTGATGGAGGTAGATCCATGAACTTGGAGAAACTCATCTCGGATGTAGTTTCTAAGCTAGATTTGCGTGCCACCGGGCATAAGTCTAGCCCGTTCAGTCTGTATTCCTTTCATCTCTACCACCAAAAGGAGGTTTTGAGTGCTGCAAAGCTGCTGGAGTACTCCCACGCAGAAGGAATTTTGAAATACAACTTTACAGATGAAGTCCAACCGGATCAACAGACTCAGATGGAATTTGAAGAGAAAGAATCAAAGGAGCCACTCCACCATCGTAAGATGGAAGTCAACGGATCAGGCTGCACAAGGCAAGCAAGTGTCTCCAAAAGAAGGCAAGCCTAGCAATCCTCCAAAAACCGAGGAAATGAAGAGATTCTGGACAAACGGACGGAACTGGATTAAATTGTGTCGGGTAATCCACAACGAGATGTCGGACCATATCGTCACCGTTATATCGGTGCTGGGAGTGGACTTACCGAATTAGATGGTAGAAGCAATCCGGCAAAGATTGGATCCAAGGGTGCTGCAAGAGAAGGAACTGCAAATCCAAAACTTGGAGCAAGACTAGACCAATCTCCAAGCGCGAATAGCCCAATTGGAAGGGGAGCTGGCTCAGCATTATAGTAATTTGGAGACGTTGAAGCCTCAAAAACATACATTGCAGGCCATTGCAATGTTGAAGTGTGTCCTTGAGAAGTCCGCAAACCATATGCCACATTGCACTTATACTCTTCCTTCAGGGGAGAAGGTGGTGACCAAGGTTCTGTCAGCCACCATCAAGTGGATGGAGACTATTCTTGAAGTCAGCACAGCGAACGCTATGTTTGGGTTAAAAAAAGTCTCAATCTCCAATATCAGCAAGATCAAGAAATTAAATTTTCCACAATACAATGCCAAGAAGCCCGGAGATAACTTCGCACACTGCGTAGAATGTGATAGGTTGCAAACTCTGAAGAGGACCGCAGTTGGTGGCCATTTACTGAAATGGACTCAACTCCTGGACAAACATTTGGCTAAAGCTGGAGCACATTGGGACCGGTACTATGCAAATTGGTACAACTCAAGCGCGTACACTCACGAGTGTTTGACAATCATGCATGACAAAATGGATCATGCTAAAACGGCTTCTCCTGTCTTCTTGCACAAAAGCAAGCAACTTGATGGGTTGGTGAAACTGCTGGTCTCCATGATAGATATGATTGCCCATGGGCATGGTGATGTGTGTTACAGACATTACGGTCTTGATGTTTTCCTTCATAATTCCATTTACACAGTTGGGTCGTTAGCAAAGTTTTTGCAGGACTTTGAGTTGCCTATAAAGTATTCCTCACGGGAATTGTTTGTTAGGTCAGGCTCAGCTCGTTTATTTCATGCTGTAATGCAAGGAGCTGATATGTGCAAGTCATTGCTTGGACCTGCTTTGGAAGTTGCAATTCCAGGATTTCGTCTTCTTCCGGTTCTAAATGTCCAAATGGACAACGCCACATGAGACAACATGAACAAATTTGTGTTTGCGTTTTGGTCCCTTCTTGTTGCTAAGAAGATTTTTGGTGAGGTTTATGTGAGTTTCATGTTAGTTGGTCTTGCATGATGACATCATCGCCTTGTTTGAGAGATGGAGTATGCAATTGAAGAAAGAGGACTTCCCAACTATTCCATCCCTTATGAAGTCCTTCATGGATGTGGACTCCGTTCCTACAATTCCTCGCTTTGTTGAGGAAGTACTTGATTTCAAAGCCTTTATTGAAGGCTCGCTTTTGGGAGGGGAGGATGCACTTGTTGGCCATACAAAGGCGCAACAAGTGAAGTTCTATTTGAATTCTAAAGGTGCCCTTGTCATGAAGTACAAGCTTTATTCCACAAGTAGTAATTGGCTTCCAGAGGAAGGTGGAGGGATCAGATTGTGGCAAGAGGATTGCAAAGGACATAGTCTGTGGCCTTGTGGGGAGCGGCTGCCGGTTGTCCACCTACCAATGCACAACATGGACAATATTTATAACGCGTTATGTGGGTTCATCAAATATTGGGAGGCATTACACGATGAAGATGGAAGTGGAGAGTATAGGAGACGGTTCGTGCATTTGGTGTTCTATTGGTGGGTTGTGAATGCAGCTTTGAAGGAGCCGATTGAATTGGCTCTAGCTTTGAAGGATGGCTTCTGGCCTTCTTCTTGAATTGAAACAACAAAGGGGGACAAACTGGATGAAGATGGTGAAGTTCATGAGGACTTTGGTGATGATGATGCCTTTGTGGGTCAACTCCGCAATCGCCTGTTGCCGTCTTTCCGAGCGGCACGTGATGTTTACAAGGGATATCTCGTCACCCTTTGACCGGAGGACGCAAAACCGGTATGCATTTCTAGAGCCTTATCCAATCCTTTCACAAACCCGGATCATCCCAATTGCATATTGATTTAGTACTTTTGACCCACAACACAAGAGCGAGATACTTAGGATTTGTATTTTAGGTGGGATTCCCCCAAAGGATTACGTTGGAGAGTAGACAAGACACAAAAATCTGGTCTGGAAGACACAAAAGGTCTACCTACGGCATGGAAGCCTCAAGTGAAGAAAGACACACTATAGTTTGTCTTCAAAATCCTTTGGCTCCAATTGATATTATAAAAAATACTTTGGCTTCAAGCACCTTTGATTGAGCATGTGCAAGGTACTAGGGAGAGGCTTTGTAGTAATTGATAAATTCATAGCTTGATAGTTTGATTGGATGTTCTATTTTGTGGTTTTGCATTACATAACTACATATGGTTTTTATATGGTTTAATATGATTTTTATAGAGTGCATAGTTTAGTTTGGAATATTATGAATGATTTGATTTTATGGATTTGTACAAGAGCTTCTGTTCTATATTAAACGAAATATCTTGTGCAGCAAGTGCATTCTTATAAAATATTTCATATATTCACTATTACTCTATACAGTTTATTTTATCTATATTGACATCATTTTTGTTATACATGAACTTTATAATTTTTTTGAATATATAATAGTAGTAGAAAAATGGGTAGTGGGTAAGACCACTTTTTATTTTGGTAGCAAATTAAGCACTTGTCACAGTTTGAGGGATGGGGTTGGTTGGTTGTTACTTCTTTCTTGCCTGCAAAGCTCACTTAGCAGCACCAAGTCATGTATATCTCATAGCCGCTCATATGGAGTCAATGAAAATCAAACCCGGATCGCCTAAATGAGATGAATAGCCTCTTACAACCAACCATTCAACTCATGAGTTGGTGTCTAGTAAGGAATACAAGTATAAATTAATATGTCTAACCCACTAATATAATAATGAACCGTAGTTTGTATGAGCACTATGACAGCCTACAATTCCCATTTTAATGGAAATTGTACCTTATATTTCTAAATCAAACTCCATTCAACTTAAAATTATTTCGACGGAACTTTCATTTTCTTGGCCTAGAAATGAACAATAATATTTTGGGAGGGTCCACAACTCCCATTTCAATGAATATGATGTTCAAGGTTTTGGCAAATGATCTTGCAAATAGTTACCTAGCTAAATTATGGACAAAGAACTCCTAGAAAATTAGCAACATTATAAAGCAAATAGATGTTAGAATTTGGCGAGGCAAGAAAAAAAAGCACACATGTATTATTGATACATGTTTGAGTCATCACTGAATGGACTTTGCGCCAAAATTCTTGTAGACAGGAAGATATGGAGAATCTTTGATGCCCTCAAATACAAAGATAAAAGTTGGAACTTGTTGCTTGTTTGGTTCCCGGCTGTCTTCATGACAAACACTATTAAACTTTCAAAAACTGTTTCTCACTTGTACACTCGTAAATGTGAAGTAGGGCAAAAGATTTGGGACTAATATGTTAATATTTATGTGGCTGGGCCAAATGAGGGCTTCCTCGATCCTCCTTTTGGAGATGGATACACTGTGTATTTGATTTATTCTTTTGATATAACACTGAAGAAAGTGCAAGAACAAGGTTCAATAGCTTCTTTACAAGAAAAAAGGCCACTGAAGTTCTGTACCTCGCAAAAGACAGGGAGGACGTCCACCAAGTGTAGAGATGTCCAGAGGTTCCGTATTTGAGAGTTAGCACTGC
The DNA here is from genome assembly GCA_963969595.1 of Neckera pumila. Classification (NCBI taxonomy): domain Eukaryota; kingdom Viridiplantae; phylum Streptophyta; class Bryopsida; order Hypnales; family Neckeraceae; genus Neckera; species Neckera pumila. The sequence goes on from OZ018418.1 coordinate 10,105,973, forward strand.
ACTTACGCTTTTCGCAGAACACATGCTCATGGACATGGTGATTGTCAACGTCAATGTCAGTCGGGAGATCACATATCTAGGACTAGGATGATATATTTACTTCTCTTGAATATCTTGCTTCAGTTTGTCAATTCTCCTATTTTGCCAACTTCTGGTGTTTGTTTTTTCATTTTCAAAGCAACAAAGTGAAAGTATTAGAAGTTTTCAGTTCCATTGAAGACGCTACAATTGGAGAGATAGTTGCCAAACAAATTTTGGACCATATTCAAGAAAGTAAAGCAACAAAATGTAAGACTAAGGTCTCTATAGAGGAAAGAAGTTTTCAAGAAGAAACAAAAACAAATGATGGCGCTACCTCCTTTGCATGTAGCAAGGGAGCAGCCTAGAGTGATTAAGCTCTTGTTCCAATTAATTTTCTTGACTTTGATATGATTTTGGAGATCTATGGATGAATTTTACTTATTTGATTATATTTTACAGCATCTTACAAATTGTTATCTTTTTTGTTTCAATCCTTTGAACCTTTGCGTCATGGATTGCTGAAGAAGTTCGAGCTTGCAACTGCTATAATTGACCTTTAGTCACCCAACATTGAAGACACTGTTGAATCCAACTCACAAATTATAGGGACGGAACTTACCGTGTCAACTAAACGGTCCAAAGAAGCTGCTGCAAAGAGAAAGTATAATACAAAAACAAAGGGAGACCGGCGCCGCAAAAGAATCTTAAAGTATCTGCTAAGGCAAAAAAAGCACAAACTCTTTAGGTTGGCGGTCAAAGTTGTTATTGACTAGTGCATTTAATAAAGGATCCCAAAAGCTGGACTTTGTTGTTTAATCTGCCAAGAGGCCAAATGATTCTATTGTTGCTGAGGAAGAGACTGCAATTTTTGAAGAGAACAATACAATCGCAACTCCACTTTCAAGTGCAGCACTAGATATAGCACCAGTTCTGTTAGAGGTTATGCTGGTCAACAATGTCACTAATGCATCAGGAGATATCCAGATGATGACCTCAAAGAATCGGGATCAAGACATGTCTAAATCCATTTGTTGGAAGATGATGCTACGCCACCTCAAGGGCGCTAGATTTTGACCCGGGCGCAGACCAAGAATATGTCAGTGAAGATGCCACCAACCAAGGCAGGGAGCAGCATGAAGAAATCAAGGAGGAAATAGTTAGTTTGATAGTTGTTTGCGTGTGATTTTTGAATTTGTTCCGCCTTGGATTTTACGGTGGTAGAACCTAGTTCCGGATTTCTAGGAGGCCAACGGCCTGGATTTTCTGATTATCTTGGAAGCTAGTGTGATTGGTCATCTTGATTTTGGAGTGTACCCTTTTTGCTTTTTGTCTTTTTTGTTTGAGTTTTAAAGGGAGGGCAGGCTTGTTGCCGTCTCGTTCCATCCTAGCCCATTAGAGTGCATTTGTTTATGTTTTACTACTTGCTTTAATCTAAGACCACTTAGTGGACTTTTTTTATTCTGGCTATGTGTACAAATGTGTTGGATTGTTCATAAGGGTGTTGAGGTGTGAGGAAGACAGGTGAGGGGGAGTCTAGATCTAAGGCAACCAGGTCTAATCAATAGGGTGCGTTTTGTGGGAAAGTTCTGGAATTGAGAAAGAGGATTAGTGCACTGTGCTTTTAAACTACTGGGATAGTAATCCGGAAGGAGTGGAGTGGATGCAAGTCCGGAACTCAAGAAGGGTTTTTGTGCAAAGATAAGCAACCGCTAGCGAAATATTCCCCATCTTCGGAAGGCCTGCCAACTATTGGATCAATCTAGAAACTAGTACCTATGCGTCCCTACTGGTTCTGGGTGCTTTGATTTGTCGTTGTAGTGAAGGTGTTAGAGAGTCAATTTTGAGTGACCTGCTTTCCGAAAAGGCCTTCCGGGAAGCTGTGAGGATTGCCGTCTCTTTCTTTTCTATTACAAAACCGGAAGTATGTGTGTGTGTGTGTTTTTATCTGAATGTAAGAATTACAAGTGGTGCAAGTCCCTACCCCTCTTGAAAAATCAACAGTGGATCCCTTGAGGGTAAAACAGGGGTATATAAAACTGGAGTGTGATTAGAAGTAACCGGAATCCGGGTAAGGACGGATCTGGATTGGAATCCGGAAGAAAAAGTTATCCGGAAAGAGAGCAAAGACATGATTGCTTGGGTGTTTTTGGTGAGATCCGGATATCTTTAGTTTGTGATAACGTAGTTGAATTCCCTAGGACAATATTTTGTGTTATCTTACCACATTTTTGTATTAAGGATACTTATGCCTGGACTGCATGTATGACATTTTGCTTTTGATAATTTACTTATTCTACGTGCGTGATATTGGGAGCTAATTTCTAATAGTTTACTTCTCTGTAGACCGGCAAAGTGAAAGCACTAAAAGCAAATTTCTCCATTAAGATAGCTATTACAAAAGAGGCACTTGCCATACATAGCTTTGGATGCTGAATCTCTTCTCACTATACAAAATCAAACCACACGGAGAAGAATTGAGAACACACTGTACCTCCAAGGTTGCTGAGGAATTTAAAGTAGCGGACCACTGTTGTTGAGCTACCGTCAACCAAAGTTGGGAACATTGCAAAATCTAATTTGAAGGTCGCAGGACTGGAGAATCCAAAATCTGAAAAACCATCAAAAAAAGGGGCTGCAAAGAGGAATGGGCAAATCACAACTAGATATGGTACTTGAGTCTGAGAAGAATCAGAAGAAGTCCACCAATCCCCAAAGAACAGAGACTCTCTAGCTTGTCTATCAACAAGAGCATCTAACAAGAGTAAGAACAAGCTAGATTTTGTTGTTAACTCTGCCACCATGTTAGATGTTGGTGCTCATGCAGGGCAAGCTACTGACAATTTTGAAGAGAACGATGTAGCCGCAACTTTAGTCTGCTCTTAACACTAAACAAGCAGTTGTTTAAGAGGTTGTGCTTTTGGATGTTGGCACTACTGCATCTAGAGATCTCCACATGATCACCATAGAGGTTTGCAATGACAACATGACCAAATCCATTCGTGAGGATACGCCAACAGACTTGAATCCATTAAGTTCCCAGCAGGTTTGTATACATCAATTTACTTTGTTTCATCCCTTAGGACTACATTGGATCTTTTGTCTCCATACTCATTGCTCTCTATTAATTTTGTTTTGTTTGTTTAATAACATTTGTATGGATGTTTATTAGGGTTGTTACTTTTAAACATCAATTAAAATCACATCCGAAAGACAGACGTCTGGTCGCCAAACGTCCAAACTTAGCGGACGCAGTGGACACCGTGAATGCTGGCCCCTGGGCATTGATCGGTCAGTCGATTAATCAATAAACAGGCCGTCGGTCAGTCAAATGGTCGATCGGCAGACATGCAGTTATAATGGCCGTTTTTTTGGGTGGTCACTGCGAATGAACTTGTCAGAATGAGTTTTAGGTTTAGAGAGATTTGTTTTTTAAACCTCTTCAATTGCATGTGTCATTAAAAAAAGGTGGAAACGGCACACACAATCTAAGCATTTTTTTCATTTCCAAAATTAACAAAACTTGGATGACTTTGAAAACAAAATTGTTGCATTATATAATTACATTTTAGAATATCGTGCTCCATTCAAAATAAAATGCACACAATCAAATTTGATCAAATTCGTCCTTTGTATTGGAAACCAAGAAACCTTCATGGTATTTTGAACATCAATAAGCAAATTTGTACTACAGCAAAGCGACGATAAACAATCAATTGCCACATAGTGCCATTTATGTATCATAAGGACCTGGACACCTAAGTTTACATCCCTTTAGTCCCTAAGGCTTGTAAACATTGTCTCCCTTTGCCTCAGCCTCGCTACTCTCACCTCTTCTTTTCCATCCGGTGTCTTCATCGTTGGATGCCTCTTCCATATCATTTGATGAAGATTATAGAATTCTCACTCCGGAACCATGTGCTTCCCTAGATTGACGTGATCTCATTGGTTTGCCTTCCTTTTTCTCCATTTTTACTTTTAATATGGACTATCCAATGCTTTCCCTAAGGCCACAGACCGGTTCAATTTTTGTCTTTGGACTAGGCTGAAGTGCATCTAGGGGGGTTCTACTCACATTTGCTTTCTTTGATGGAGAGATTGCAAAAGGCTCCATTACTCTTTTCTTTTTATCTGTTTTGGACTCCTTTACCACCGATTGTCTTGCATTTTAGCCTCCTTGAATGATTATCTTCATTGTGTTCAAAGACTGCGGTGTATGGTCCAATGATTTGTGAAGACCTTGTCACTATAAAAAATCCGTGTTTTAAGGAGTGTTTTCACTATTTTTTGGAACGCATTTTTGTAGACATTACAATTGATAACCCATGTTTTTATGTCAACAATGATGTTCAATAAATCAACTTCAACAAAACACGGGTTTCTTATAATGCGTGATGGATGACTAGATTCCTGAGCAAAGATTGCAACCAACGTCTTGTCCTTGTCATCATCACTATGTGATGAAAAGGATAGACCTTGATTGATGCAAGGGTCTAGTTCATTAGGAATGCTAAACTATTGTTTTCCAAACAATGAGCCTCCGGAACTATCCAAAGTTGTACTACCAGTTGTAAATAGTGTACGTAGACCCTATGCAAGATCAGTATGTGGTGGTAATTGGGGATCTTGCACAAGTGGCTCCTTCCCTTTTCCAATTTGGATTAGGATTAGATTCCCGGACTTCATGAAACGTATATCTTCAATCTCTTCTATTGCACGTTGTTGTACGCGCAATCTAGGCGTAAGTATCCTTAACACAAAAAAATGTGCTAAGATAACACGAAATATCATCCCAGGGAATTTCCAGATTCTATGTAGCATATTCTAGCTATCCGGCTTTTCTATCTTTCTTTCTTCTCATCTACTCAACAATCTTCCAGGTCCTTTCACAATCCGGACTATAAACTATCCAAAATTTGGTTTACGTCTCTTCTTCCAATCCGGTTTTCAATACCTCTGTTTTACCTTCAGAGGGTCCACTAGTTGATCTTTTGAGGGGGGTAGGGACTTCACTACTCTTGTTCTCCTACAATTCTAACAAACACAAATAACAACACCCGAGTATTCAAAAGGTTGCAGCAAGACAAGAAGATCCAGATCCTCGCAACTTCCGGATGGCAACTCCGGACAGCAGGTCACTCAGGAATACTTTACTCTCCCTTACTACAACAACAGATCTCAGAGTCAGGAATAAGTATGGGGGTATGATCTTTCTAGAGGTTAGATGAATCCTGAGGTTGGCAGATCTTCCGGACAAGAGGGGGCTTCCTTGGGCGGGCGCTTTCCTCCGCACGACTTGACAACCGGACTCGCTTCCCCGCTACTCTGTGATCCAGACTACTCTTCTGGTAGTTTAAAGACACTGTGTGCAGCTCCTAAGTCAACAATCCAACAACATTACAATAGCACACTCTTGACTCAGACCATATTCTCCTAAATCCGGATTCCTCCTCACCCGTCCTTTCCTTCCAACATCCAGTCCACAAGTCAACACAATCCGGATACATTGATAGAACATAAATGCATACCCGAGGGCTTAGATTTCGAAAAGAGAATGAAATACAATTGAATATCAACTAGGAGGGAATGAGGGGCAACTAACTTGCCCGCCCTTAAAAACCCAAAACAAAGCCAAAGTCAACACCCTAAAAGTGAAAAAGGGCTCCCTACAAACCAGGGCAACCTCACACACACACCAAGGAAATATCGAATAAACCGGGAAGTCCTTATCCCTAAGTTTTCGGAAACGGGGCCCACGCTTGAAATCTGGTTCCGAGACAAAACTATCTAAATCCTAATCCACCTCTACAAGTAGTCCTCTTCTAACTACTTGACCACCCGAGATTTCTTTGAACTCCTGGCTCCTTGTTTGGTTGTCGGCTTACTGGAACTCTTCGCTGGCGTCATTTTGGCGGCTCGAGGCGGATTCTGACTTGTCGTAGGAGATGTCTCGTCCTCCTCCGTATCTTCCTCAGATTCTGAGCCTGACTCAAACTCACCAGACTCGGAGTCTTCAATCTGTTGCTTCACCTGCTTCTTGCTTTCTGGTTTCCGCTTCTCAGACTTTCGGAGTTTCAGTTGCCTCTCAGGTTCCACCATCTCGAGTTCTTCATCCGGATCCGAGATTTCGGTCTCCACTATTTCCGTCCTTGTGTTCAGTCGGGTTTTCGGCCTGGGTTCCGGTCTCGCATCTGGAGCCGGATCTCCTAAGTCAATCAATTGTGTATCCCGTGCTGGTGATTGTTCCAACATATGAGGGAATCTCTCCGGGTATTCTCTTGCGTCCCCAAACCTTCTAACAGATCTCTCCGGATCAGCAACCTCTGCCCAGCCTTTTCGGATTCCGTCAGAGACTGTGAGGAAGGGGCAAAAGTATTCACCATGCCCCAATTTGAGAAATGACTCGAGGAAGGCACCTTAGGTATATTAAATAGGAACTTCAAGTTTGGATCCTCTTGTGTCCCGGAAGTTCCGGCTCCGTGTTTGCCCAGGGACTCCATGAAGATATCCGGAAGTAGCCCAAAGTTGTCCTTGGCCACATCCAGATGACCCAGCAGCTGCCGCATCTCGTCCAAAACGATCTTCATCTTGGCCTCGTAATCGACCAGGACTTGCAGCACTCTGGATCGGGTAACAATGCCGTCATTGTCGAGTTTCTTTGTGTAATGTGCGGACCGGATGATCTGATGTTCCGGTTCTTCTACCAACACCTTCAAATCCTTGACTAGCTTCAGGGCATCCGTCTCCTTCTTCCTTGCTGAGAGCGACTGCCCCTTCGTCCAGTAGAACTTGTTCTTGTAGTGATCTCGTTCTGCCTTAAGCAGCACGATCTGCTTGTCCTTCTCTTGAAGTAGTGCCGGATTGGATCTCTTCCGGAGTTTGTTGAAGATCTAAAACGTCTCTACATTTAACTCCCTGGCGACACCCATGATCACCTCTGCCATCTCGGCGTGCATCTTCCGGCACTGCACCATCCATCGGGTTCCGGCCTTATAGAAGTCGGATACATCGGAAGGTTCCGGTGATGGCTGGGTCAGAGATGGATTTGGTTCCGGAATGTTTAGACTCGTTCTTTGTGCGTCCGGATTGGTGGTCATCTGTCGCTTCTTCTTCTCCAGTGGCTTCGGTTCCGGATCCTCCTCTTCCTCTTCTTCTTCTAGTGCCGCTTCTCCCGTCGGCTTCAACTCTTCCGTGAATCCGTACTTCAGGATCTGCATTCCGGTCTCATAAGCAACTTATTCTTGCGGGGTCATGAAATCAAAATGATGATATATGTTGAACAAGTAAGTGCTGAGCGGACTTTGCTTGGCCTTGTCGATAGCCACCGCCATCTTCTTGACCTTCTGGTGGATTATGGTCGCCTTGTTCACGACCCGGCCTTCAAGTGCTCCAAAAATCGTATTTGCCACTGTAACCGTAACTTTGGTTGGGTTTTCCGGATATATGATGGGAATCAAGAAATTCAGTAACCGCCTATGGTGCTCATCGATACAGTCACTAACGGTGAAACCCTCTTTGTGATGCGGCATTTTCTTGAACTTCCCTTCATAAAACTTATCCGTCCGGGTCGCGTTTCCGGATCCGGACTGCTTCAACCCGTAAATTTCCGCCCATATCCCTTCCGTCCAAGAGGCCCACCAACCCCTTGACGTCGGCTCGAACTGGTTTGGCGTCCCCATAACCAACTCACAAAGAAAATCTTCACTTCTAACTGTTCAGGGGTGCCGAATAAACCCGATGCACCCTAGTTTGAAGAGATCTTCCTCTAACTCTAAGCGCTCAGCAGAGTCCGACGGAATGACTGGGTACAGGAGCTTGACAGAAGGAATAGTCTTCTGCCCCTGCGCCGATGATTCCGCCATCTTCTTGACCTACAATTCGGTGCAATCGGCACCCTCCTTTCCTTCTCTCCCTATCCGGCCTAACTCATCATTCTTTCATTCTTCTAAGAAAAACGTGCTCCAAAACCTGCAAGCACACACAGCTCCTCAAGCGGAAGAAAGAGGGAGAAAAACGAAAGGCCCGTCTGCTTAAGTACCTGGCTAGTGACCGACACCCGTTGGTTCAACCATTTAATGCGCCGCCATTGCAAACGGATCCCTAGTTTTTATAGGCTGGACCCCTAGTTCGTAGGTTGCCTGAATCCGGATCCCCTTCCGGTTTCCGGATTCCGGCAAAAGTCCATTTCTTACCTATTCTATAAGTTTTTGTAAGCTGGAACTTCCTGACTACCTAGTTTCTACTAAATGTTCCGGTTTGCGGCTTCACTACTACAAATTTTTGAAAATATTTACGAAATTGATCCTAAACTAATCCAGATTTCTAAATATTGATATTGCATGTTCCCACACACGTGGTTTGACATTCTCAATCCTTGGTTGACCACTCTTCTTGCTCGCCAATACCAATTTTAACCCCTAAAGGACCGGTTGTCCCCTGGGGGGACAATTTGGGTCCGGGCAGGTTCCTACGATTTCAATTTTTAGTAATATTTTTTGGGATTTTTTGAGGTTGTGTATTTTTGCGAGATCTTTGCGAATATATAATTTTTATTTTAATTGATGCCCGGGAGCAAAAGTTATGGCACAATAAGTAAAATTGGAATTTTGCGGGCAGCCCAAAAAAAATCACAAAAAGTTAAAATCATTTTTTTTCAAATTTTTTCCTCAAAGATTATATTTTGTCTACATGTGAAGCTTTGTTTCATTCAATTTGGACTAATAATGAGAAAGTTATGGACAATCTTAGTTTTTCGGGCAATCTAAGCATCTTCTTGAAAAAATAAGTTGTAGAATTCATTTTAGAATGCAATTTTGAGAATTTTTCAATTTTTTTTGTTAGACAGGGTTAGATTTTCTTGCTAGAACAATCTCACCGTTGGGATTATTGTGATTCAATTCCATCTAAAAGCTATTAACAATTTAGATTTTTCTTCAATCTTGTACCCACTTCTACTTAACAATTTTTTAATGAGTGAAAATTAAGTGCTTTTTTTCCTAAATTTTTTTGGTAGATTCTCAACTCAACTACTTAACACAGTTAAGTAGAAAATCTAAATCAGTAGTGCAAAAAATTGATACTAAAAAGATTCAAAGCCAAAAAACCTAGTGAAGCAAGGTGGAAAAAAATTTGTTTTCTTCACTTTAAATGCATATATCTTGCAATCTACGTGGTCAAAGATTCTGAAATTTCTTCCACATATTCATATACTAGTTGAGTATAAGATCTTATGGTTGGATATGCAAAAAAAAACAATTTTTTAAACTCTTTTCTCTTTGCAATAGAAATGACAGTTTTGAATGGTTTTTGGTAGGAAAATCACCTCGGTCCTTTAGGGGTTAATTGAACCCTTGTATTCACCACATTCACTACATTCACCACATTCACTGGACCTGCACAATAGTCCACCCTTCTTAATGCTGTCTTTAGTCCTCTTCTATAGATTTGATTGCAGCTTCACCTTTGCTTTGTCAAGCAATTTATGGTATAGATCATGGTATGATGGCGGGGTGTAGGGCCTATGGAAATCTGCCATCCTCTTCACTGCTTCTTTGAATGCTAGGTTTCAAGCTACAGCAAATGGTATGTTGGCTACATAAAAGAACTTGGCCCAGATCGCATTTAAATTCCATTTCTTGGCCATGGCAAATCCATCTGCTAGCCTACTCTGCCTTTGAGGCCTCCTGCTTGATCCTTGCACAGTTTCATATTTGCTTGATGTTTGTGTATTTGGATTTCAATCAGAGGCCACACAAAACAATTCTTCCTATACTATGCATGAGTCTTCTTGTGTAAACAAGATGTGTGTCTCCCATTTGAAACATCGCTTTTGACCACAAGTGTGCCATTGCCATCCAAATTGTCTCCCGTCGATCTTCGTGGGATAGCCCCACTGCAACAAAGAAATAGCAACAAAGAAATATGAACTTGAGATGTCAATTGCCAACAAAGGCTTATTCCTTTATTTGTCAAATTTGATGTGCCTTTATATCCTAGATGGTTGAACATACAACTTGTTTTCTTGGCAAACACCAACTTGTAAGCTTTGCATTCCACTTTACCAGCGGACGGGGTACCATACCAACAAGACAAATCCTTGCTCATAGTCACCAGTTTGGATTCTTTACATTAGAATGAAATTGAAAATGTAACACAGAAACAGTTTGATAAATTTTGTCAAAAATATGACAAACAATGTGTGCATAAAGCTTTGATAACCAAGGCCCCCCTGTCCAGTGAACTATACATTACCAAGCAAGGGACAGAAAATTGGCTGGACCTAGCCCTTGGAAATCAAAGCATTCTGTTTCTCAGGAGTGCTTGCAAATGGCAAGTTTCTGAAACTTATAGTTCTGAGGTCTCTAGTGACTGTTGAATAGGAAATAAAGAATATTATTTTGGTCTCAACGGTCAAGCCGTCTCTTAGTCGGACAAGGGCTCGGACAGAGTCGGACGGGCTTAGACGGGGTCGAACGCTCAATTGGTTCAAGGTGGGGTTGGACAGGCTCTATATATTATCACCGCTACCTTCCCTAGATACACAAGACAGCCCCTCTTCACCCATGAGTCTTGCACTTTTGTGGCGAGGTGTACACACAAGACTTCCTCCAACATTGGGCCCTTTGGACCTAGCTTCCAAGTCAATGATGCCAAACTGTTGTTTTGTTTTTGGATAGTGGTCATCTTCGTCTTCCACCTTCCGCTTCTGCTTCCGCTTGGGAGACAAGTCCACTTCCCCTTCTTTCAATGCTCTGAGTGCAACATCCACTTGACCTACCAAGGGATTGACCGCTTTGTCATCATCTTGCATATATAACCATATAGGTCAATCTCCTCCCATTAGAAATGACCTCCATTTACTTATGAGATCACCCATCCTCTTATCAAGTCCCTAGCCACGTCCACATATGGATGTTCTGTGCACGTTTGTCCATCTATTTCCACAAGAGCACAAACTTCTACGGCTTCTTTCAACTTTGACAGAAAAAGGGCCCTCCCTATTAAAGTATAGTTGTACGCCAAGTATTGCTCATGGAACTCTTTAGTACGCTCCCGCTCTATCCAATTGCCATCTGGTCCTTTAACTTCATATTTGTTATTTTGGGAGTTTTCCAGTGAAATGGGAGTTTTTTCCAATGACATGGAAATCTTTAGAGGCACATAATTGAGAAGTAAAGAAGAATTTCAAGTATTTAGCATATAAAATGGACTGCAGTTACATCTAAAACGAATTTGCAAATGAAAAATTTGGAAATGTCATGTACACCTGGCAGTATGCAATAGTATTAATTGACAAATGTCATGACATGTTTGCGTAAATGTTGGATGAATGCAATGCCCAATGATGTTTAAGCTTCTAGATATTTAAGCTTCTAGTTGCATGACTACCACAAGCAATGAAGATGTGATATTTTGACTACCTGGTTTGTTAAATTCTAACAATTTGCATAGGTCACATCCAGAAGATATCCAAGAAAGAGTTCAGTAATATCCAACAATGGACATCAACATAATGTATGTACTCCTTCATTAGATATTTGGAAACATTTAGTTCTCTGAAACATCTATTCACATGTTTCTATATCTACTACTATATCTACATTATTCATCCATTTACTAAAGGAAGATATCAACTACATGACGTACTCTTCAGCTTCTCCCAAGCCTTCAAAATCTCTGACCCTCGACTATAACCTTTAGCAATTTTCCCGTCATGACACATGTACTCCACCTTTTGCGCCTGTAACGATCTAAGCTCCCCAAGAGTGCCAACTTGGAGTGGAGCATTGACTCCGCAATGGCTCATCAAGTTTTCTCTTCAATCTTCTTCCATGTGATGGTGCAAGCCGACAAGGAAGCAACGATGGAACAATAGAGGCGGAAACAATTATCTCCATGGCTTCTCCAAGACATTGAGTTCCAATTCTGCAGTTGACATGGGGTAGTTGGCGTCTCCGTATAGCCCTCTTTGCGTCCCTTTGTTTGAAGCCATTGGCAACATTGTCAAAGTTTGGTTTTCCCTTGAGTGCAAAGGAGATGGCGAGCACAAAATTGGTAGGCGAGGCTTCCAATCTGGAGGACTGTCCACCACACCATCTTCGATGGGCTTAACAGAAAAGTCCATACTGGAATTGATAGTGGGTGCCAAGCAAAGAAAGTTCCCGGTGCTGAGTACCATATATTGTTCGTAGTCTAGGATGGAATCCGCAAACGCCTCGCATGGGAACTTCTCATCTGGCACAGAGGATTCCAATGCACTCTCCATCTGATACAATAAGAACTTACATCAGAACCGGAATTTACAAAACTCTAGAGTGGGCATACAATGAAATACAATCACACACAATCACAACAATTCAGCAGACCGTGAAAAAGTTTGCGGCACAAATCAATGCAACTCAAGCTGAAATGCAGAGGCTTTACACCATATTCATGAGCCAGATAAAAAATACACTTCAGCTTGTTTTGAGCTAAAATACATACCTCCAGTTGTTCTGCTACCTAACTCTACTGAAACCTGACACCACCTCCATGAGTTTGTTATACTCTCGACGACCCCTTTCCTCGCACAGCATCCGCCTCCCAAATCTCCATTTCTTATCATTCCAAAATGACTTGAGTCCCACGCCGCGGCTGGCGTGCAACCCCTGGAACCAAGGAAGTAGAACCGCTAGGAGAAAAGTGTCCTTGTCGCCATTCCCCTTGTTATTCCAGGAGTTGGAGAGTATAACATTCTCCGGGTTGTTTAAGATATGCTTACGAGGGCTATCATTCACAATAATGGTGTTGCTTGAAGAATATTTCCCTTGTGAGGCACCAAAGAACACGTCCATGCTTCTCAAGAACAATTCCTTATCGGTTCTCGGTTTTTCATACGAGATCAATTTCCCCAATCTATCCCTGCACTTAACCATCTTGCAAGAGTCCTGCCCAAGGATGAGGAAGGACATCCCTCCGTCTCGGAAAAGATACAGGCAAATGCCTTCAGTGGAGGACTTTTTCATCGAGCTCCAAACTGAAACAAAGGCTACCTTCTCTAGCTCCTTCAAAAATGTGGAGCAATTGGGCCGGACGTAGACTACCTTTGGCCCCACAATTGCGCCAACCGTGGCGAAGTGTGGCTTGAGTAATGGTTGAATTGCTTGATGGATCCCTTGGACTTCCAATCCTAGCTATCACAAAGAATACCATTAAGGTTCAAGACAACATTGATCCACTTCTCCGCCGCCGTGGACCTCAATGGCCGATAGATGCCCTCCAATGATTCCTTATGAACTAACAAAAGATCCAATTTCTACTAACAAATGGAAGAATGCATTGCCAGTTACATCCGAGGAATTGGCACATTCCGGACCTCACGCAAAACCACACCAAAGACAACCACCGCAAAACAAAAAGAAAAATCTAGACAGACCAAGAGATTAGAGTAGATGGATTGTACCTTCCTTGATGCAGAACTTGATGGCCAATCACTGCCATCATTACCCGGTTGAACCTGATTGCGAACACATCTGTCTTCACCTAATGCCAAAGACTAGATGGGACTTGGTAACAAGTCATTTCCGTACAAGAGCCTTGGAGACATAGGTGGGCAAGATTGTGCGGAGGGTGAATGACAAACATCAAGCAAACTTGGAGGATTTGTAGGGCCAACTCTTCAAAATGTAGAAAAAATTCTCAATGAGAAATTTATATATTACACATTTAGTTTACAAAATACAAAATTGAATGCAATACTTCCCAAACTATGGTTGGTTCCACTAGATATGGAGCTCCGGTATAAAAGAATACTGCCTCCGGGAAAAGACTTCTACAACTCAAATTCTATCATACAGATCAGCTTGAGTCGAGCTGAAACTACACAAGATGACACAAGGTGATTATTGAGCACAACCTGCTGATGGATGTCGTATGCGCAGTGTAGGCGTAAGTATCCTTAACACAAAGATGTGCTAAAATAACACAAAAATATTGTCCCAGGGAATTCTAGGTGTTATTGCAAACTAAGGCTATCCGGATATCTCTCCAAAATAAACCCCAAGTAATCCGTAACTCAATCTTTTTACTCTTTCTCCTTCCGGATAATACTACCTTCCGGAATCTAATCCGGATCCGTCCTTATCCAAAATCTGGTAACTCTCAACCAAAACTCTAGTTTTCTGTACCCCTGTTTTATTGTTAGGGGGTCCACTGTTGGTCTTTTAGAGGGGTAGGGACTCACCACTCGTAGTTCAAAACACACACACACACACACACACATAGACACAAACAACTCCCTTCCGGTATTGCTGTATAGAAGAGGCAAATGGTGATCTTCACAGCTCTCCGGATGATCCTTCTGGAAAATAGATCACTCAAAATCTACTTTCTACTCCTTCACTACAACAACAGATCAAGTATCCGGAACCGGTAGCAATGGTGTTCGAGACACTCAAACTGATCCGGAAATTGGCAGGCCTTCGGATAGAGCAGCAACTTCCTCTTGGCGGGCGCTTACTTCTGCACGGGTTGACAGCCGGACTTGCTTCCACTACTCAATCAACCGGATTACTATCCCAGCAATTTAAAGACACAATGCACTAATCCTCCTTTACAGATCCAGAGTTCTCTCAAATGCCAACTACAAATCATACCTAGTTTACTTAGATTCGAACTCCTCCTCATCCGTCTTCCTCACACTTCAACACTTTTGCAAATACTCTTACTCATGCACATAGCCGGATCCAGAAATATCTACAAAGGGGGTCTCCCATTAAAGAAAGTAAAAGAACACAATCAAACTGCACTCTAGTGGGCTGGAATGGAATGAGAGGGCAACAAGCCTGCCCTGCTTTTAAAACCCAAACTAAAAAGCCAAAAAGCAAAAAGGGCAAACCCAGAAATCCAAGCAACCAATCAAACTAACACCCAAGATACCCGGGAAATCTAGGCCGGCAGCCTCTTAAGAATCCGAAACCGGGTTCCACTTCTAGAAAACCCGATACGGATCGAATTTAAAACAACAAAACAAAACCCATCAAACTAACTACTTCAACCGCGATTTCTTCACGCTACTCCCTGCCTTGGTCGGGGACGACTTCACCGGCATGTTCTTGGTCTGCACCGGGGTGATGATCGTGCGCCCTTGAGGCGGAGTGGCCTTGTCCTCCGACTCCCTTCCAATTTAACATTCTTCCTCCTCATCGTCCAAAATCTCCAACGGAATTTTGTTGCCCTTGGGCGGAGAAGCTTGCTGCATGTGGATGAACCTCTCCGGATAACTCTGAGCTAGATTCTTGGTGGCTCCCAATGGTTCGGCTAGGTTACGACAAACTACAAACTTCGGTGTAGCAAAGATTGCAACTCCAGTTGGTCGGGCCGGCTCACCTGTAAGAAAGGTGAGTCTTGTTCCTAGAATTAGGTCTCTCGCCTTTTCCAATGTTGAAGCTTCCGATACTATCACTACAGCTCTTGCTGTCCTCACCGGAACAGACGTTCCGTTCCCTCCTTTCCGGACATCAGGGGCATACTGATCTCATCGATCAACATATCTTGTCCCCTTACCGGATTCTCCTTCGGAACTGTTTCTCTGGCCAGAGTCTGTAAGTAATTCTGGGCATCCGCAATTTCCGGGAAACCCTCAAAACCCAACTCCCTCCCTAGGTCAAGTTGTCCGAGCAGCTGCCGCATCTCCGCCAACACCTTCTCCATCCAGGCTTGGTAATCGATGAGCACCCTCAGCACATTCGGTCCGGATGGGTGAGCTTTGTCCGTCAGCTTGTTGGTGAAGAGTTGAGCTTGTAACGCTTGCTCCGCTGGAGCTGCCACCAAAGTTGACAGATTCCAGACATGGTTGGAAGCATCTGCCTCCTTTGTCCTCGCCACCTCTAGCTCGCTTTCCAACTGGGCCACCCGGGATTGGAAATCCGTCTTGTCCTGCTGCGAATTCCAGATACAAAGCTCCTGCACCTTCAGTGCCCTCGGATCCGTTTTCTTCCGGATGGCATCCGCTATCTATTTTGGGCAACTGACTCCCAAGAGTGTCATGGCCCCGCTGATGTATTCCGCCATCTTGTTGTGGATCAACCGACACTCGTTGGCACACTTATGTCCGCATTCCCAGAACTCCTTCATGTAGTCATTTTCCGGATACTCCAGTTGCGGTTCGTCATCTGTCACCACCTGCTTGCCTCGCGTAGCCTGATCCATCGACTTCCATCTCCGGATCCGCTTGTGAGTCAAAGGTGGCTGCTCTGATTCCTCTTCTTCGGATTCTGCTGCGACGGATTGGTCCAATTGGACTTCTTTCGTAAACCCGTACTTTAGGACTTCCTCTCCATAGATGTAAGCATGCATTTCTGGCTCATTCAAAAACCCCTGCTGATGGTAAAGATGAAAAAGATACGGGGTGAGCGCGGTAGCCTTCCCGAAAGTTGCGCGCGCGACTAACTTGGATACTACGTCCGTGACGAGTCTATCCCAGTTCATTGGCCGACCTTCCATTGCTCCAAGTATGGTGCTTGCTACTGTTGCGGTAACCTGGGTCGACTTTTCTAGATACAAAATCGGAATAAGGAACTCCAGAATCCCGGCTATGCCTATCTTCGATACAATCATGAATAATGTAGCCCTCCTTACTATGTGCCGGACCCCAGAACTTACTTTGCCCGGTCCTATCATTACGGGCAGCTAAACCAAATCCGGTTTTCCAAAACGAGTATACTTCCGCCCAGATGTCCTCCGTCTAGAGTTTGGGCTGGCCTCTCACATTCAACTGGTACTAATTTGGAACTCCTACTACGAGTTCCGCAATGATCTTGTCATTCTTCAAACTCCAAGGGCGTTGCAACAATCCGGCGCATCCTATTGTCTCTAAGTCCTCCTCTAAGTGCTTCCGGACTTCTGGATCCTTTGGAATCGCCGGAGACATCATCCAGGCCGGTCTTGCCGTAGTTTACTGACTGGCTAACCCGGTGCAATCAGCACCGACCTCACTGATCTCTCCCTAGCGCGGTCCTAACTCACCACACTTTCACTCTCTACACGCACACCACAAGTACAAGAAGAAAGAGATGGAAGAAATGAGAACTGTGCCCTTAAGTACCCGACATTTGGCCGACAGTTCCCTAGGGGAACGGCTATGAGACCATTCCCGTAACGGTGCCATAGGAAGTCTAGGCTGGAAGGCTACCGGTCGTAGGTTTTTTGGATCCGTCTTCCGTCCTACGGCTGCCGTCTTAACCGGAATATTTATCTAGTTTAGGAGTTATAACAATTCAGGTATCAACTATTCTTAATTTCCTTCTAGCTGACCCGAATTCTTGGACACTAATAACAAATTCAAAAAATATTAGACTATGCTAACCCAGTTTTCTCCTATTTTCTATCTACTAGAGTTTTTGTATTCCCACAGTGGATCTGCGGTAGCTAGTGCGGCACCTCTAACTTCAACTTCAGAAGCATCCACGACCAGGTTGTGCCCAATTCCAACTTCCTCCACGGTGATCTTTGCCGCTTCTTTGTTGCCAACTTTGTACTCCAGAGCTACATCTTGACTCTCTGACGATGGAATGGGAGGATTGACATTCTCTTCATGTGGAGGAAGAGGAACCATAATGGGTGGGCCGAACAACAAAGGTGGGGTGACCTGAGCCAAATTCGAAGGGCTCAAAGCATTGATGACATTTGAGCCAGATGGTTGACCCTCTAAGAACAATGGGGGAGATTGAGGTGCGGATGACAGCGTCGCAATGGGCACAATTCCAACCTTGGCTATCAATATTTGAGCATGGCAAGCTCCTGGTTATGTTTGGATTCTTTTCGCATCCACTCCTGGCTACTTTTATGCATTTCCATACTGTTCAGCCTCTCCTTGCTATTGTCGGCTCTAATCTGAGCCAACGCAAGATCAATTTGCTTTTGAGTCAACTTAGCTTGCTTCTGCATAGTTGCCAACGATATTGCACTCTGGGCATTGAATTTGGCCATGCTCTTCATTACGGTGGCAATTGTCTCCCGCTTCTTCTTTTTTGTTGGGCGAATAGAAGGAGTCAGCGTTATTGGGGTATAGGGCAGTGGAGGCAACAGAGAGGAACCCGATGAGCCCGGTACTTTAGATGACGGATGACTAGTTGGTGTTTGGATATCGTCAATTCCAACGCTGTCATTGTAGTCCTTGTAATTGACTTCTTTCTCACTCTCTTCCTCGAACAGATAAAATTCCATGCACAGCTCTGTGTTGTGAATCCAATACTCAAGCTCACTGTATGCGCGCGCCTTCATATACCTGGCTGTCTCTAGGCATTCAAATTTGTCCGGAATCACCACAGGATCCAAATTCGTGGGGATCTGCAAGAAAATGAGCAACACGTTCTTTGGTGTCTTGGCAGCTGCAATATCACCAAGGCGGTTGTTTTTCCCAAGAGTGTATGACGCAAAATCCAGGGCATAGGAGTTGAGAACCTCATTTATCTCCACAAATTTGAGAACCTGCGCTTACTCCTTCTCGCCAACACAAATGAATAGCCACGCAGGGACCTCCTCAAGTGTTGGTTTTTTTCTTATGGATGTCAACGTTGTCCTATAGTAGGTATTAACAAACCAGCGTAGTTTTGAAGTTAGCGCTGCTTTAGCTTGTAATGGTCTATGTTGTAAAAGAATTCAGATTCACCCTTGTCTGATGCTTACATCAGATTTATTACACATGTACATGTTCCAATATATAGAAGTCTTTTTAGTAGTACTGTGGTGTATTCATTAGTCTTCAAAAACAATCAATGAAATTGTACATGAAGGATTAGCAAAATTAGGATGAAATGTGACTAAATTATTTATATTACCTGCTAATATGCTGCAAGAACCACCTGAATAACCCAATATTGGTGCTAAATATTTTGGTTGTGATTTGGTACCCTTTCACCATGATGTTGTTCCGCTGCATTAATCTCTTGATTTAACTTGCAAGTGTTTACATCTTCAATGCAGAATGTATTGCAATACAACCCTGGCATTGTATACACCCTCTATAAATTACAAAATATTTCAGAATGTTACACCATTGGCACTACGTGTGTGAGTTAAGATTTGTATTGCACCTACCTTGGATCCTTAGCAAATTCAACTTGCGTCAGTGGCAAGGTGTATAGTTTTAGTGTGCTTTATCATTGGAGATTCAGCATATCTGGAAATTGCAGTTCAAGCAGCATTCGGGGTGGTGAGGAGGGACCATAGAATCAAGAGGGACCATCCTTCCAGAGGATTGTTAAGAAGTCCACCTTTGACACTTTGGTGTGTTCCTATGCTCCTCTGGTTTAGGGATAGCACTCCTGTCTTGTTATTTGTCAAGTGCTTAGATTATTGATAGCCCTGCTTCCTGCTTTGTAACGACATGGCATTTTGCGATTTTCAATGAAGAAACAAGTTTAGCACAATTTGTCAGGAAGTACCCTGTCTCCCCAGAGTTACGGGCGCATTTGCTTTGTACATGTTGTGGTGCAATTGATTTAGAATTACTTGTGTGAATTAGGGCTCAAGGTTGGAATTTGTGATTTCCGAACAGGTTCAGTATGTAGCCCTATTGTGGGTGTTCATACCGTTGTTTGATTGGTGTTTTCTTTGTGCGCTATAGATGCTGCCAAAGTTTGTGCGTGATTACGAAGACTACTGCAAGAAGTAAGTGACTCTACGTAGCAATGAGAATAACCTCTGATGGACCTGCAAAATTAATATCACTGGCAGTGGACTTGGGCAACCACAAGTGAAATTGGGGTCCGGATGGAAGGACTTCATGGACGCCCACTGTATTGTAGAAGATGACCGCCTCACCTTCACTCTCCTGGCAAAGTCAAAGTTCCATGTCAACATTGATCGCACAAGTAACCAATGAGCATGTTGGCGGTTTTGAAGGCGGAACTTCTATTCATGACTAGCTTTGCAAGGACCTCGCATGGCAACGAAGGTTGTGCCACTTTTCCACGGAGCACATTGTGCATGCAATTTGGATTCCACAGCAATTGAGCCTCAGCATGCTCTCACAAACCGTTGTTTTGACAACATTGGTGGTCGTTTTGGAATGAGCAACTTATCAGGTGGATTACCAATTTATACTAGCGGTTTTAGTCAAATGCACGTTTTATAGGGGTATCAATGTACCATGCACAGCTGTAGTAGTACTTAGACTAGCTTTTGCAAGTACCAACAACGGATTTAGGATACACCCAAGGAATTAGAGCCCTAGGACTTGGTACTGCAAGGACTAGCTTTGGCTCTGCATTTTGAGCGTGCACTCCAATCGTGTACTTTGTTTTGGACAGACCATATATGGAATTGCAATACAAATCTTTTTCCAATTCCATGATTCGCTTGTACTCTGAAATTGGCACTTATAAGGTATCCTTGAACTTGCGTATTGACTTGAATGCTATTTGTGGACAAGCTCAGTTGTGATTTTCTGTCACAATTGTATGAAACCGGTTCTAGCCTTCTAGGTGGTGCAAGGACTTCAATGCCTGCATTTCAATCATTGGAGAAGTATCTATATACAAACTAATCTAGTTACAACGTGATACCAATTGTACATAGGTTAAAGTAGTGGCTGCACAGTGAATCCTTTACTATATTGAGTCTGAGACATTCCACAGGTACATCACCTCTCAGTAAATAGAGATCTCACTCAAAGTAAGCCTAAAATCAGAGCAAAAAAGGGCAAACACAAGCTAAATTAGGTCCATGGAAGCTCACAATATGTATGAATATTCAATGTTGGTATTGTACTTGTTTGAAAATACAATAGGGATAAATATGTGATCTAAACTATGAAGTACTACCGCTACTTGGAACCCTACATGTACTAACAAACTTGAACTAACTAATACTGCCTTCTTTATAACACCACACCAATCCACTTTCCTGCATCAAACACCATACCATTGCATGAGCTGATTTCATAGCATCCCACGTTAAGCCACTGAACCACAAAGGAAGCAATTGATGTCTAGTAGGGTGACAACACAACTTTCATACATCTAAGAACTTGCAGCCTACAATATTCACTTATTTGGTAGCCGCCCCTTACAAAGGAGCAACGACCTCACAGGCATGAACTAGCTGCTAAGTTAACAATACATAAAGGCAATTTGAAATCCAATTATATACCAACCTTTGCAAAATAAGAAACAAGAGGCTATGAAATACAAGACTCACTTCTATGCTTGCGGCTCTTTTTGTAACACATCACTGTATGACCCAAGACTCCTCCGTAAAATGAGGTTACACTCCTCCTAGCATACGACATACCCCAAGTTAGCTAGGCGACTCTAAACCCAAATTGCGGATATCATTCTGTAGAAGACTCATCCTAAAGCATTCCAAAACGAGAGGGGAGCTTCCAAATACACATTGAATTACGGATACAATGCTTGTTGCATGCAGACATCCAACAGCAAGCTCCACATACCATGTGTGAACCGCTAGATAGGATCCATCTCCACACACCCTAAACATCCGTGGCAAGGTCTAAACACCTCTTGTCTCAGCATCTAAAAGAGAAGCAGTTATGGAGTCCAAGATGGGCGCTCGCAACTTGTAACTGGCAAAACTGCCCTTCACAAAATGGGCTGTAGGGGGCATACAAAAGTCTTGATAAAGGACTGCATGTTTATGGACATAGGCAAATGACCTATCATTTTGCAATAGATACGTTCTACTATTACTTTGGTATTGCTCATACCAATGGCCTTCATTGATCAGTTCACTAGGCAAGAAGGAATTCCTCCAATCATCTGTGAAGTGGTCCACATTGACATGCTCCCCCTTCGTCACCAGCATCAGCCAAAAGAGTTCACCATTGTCGCTGTCAGCTTGCACTGCCACGTTGAATCCCACTCGCATTGCATTTCCAAAAATGTCATCCCTTGGTTCGGCTTCACTATCATCTAGAGCTGAACTCTTATCCAACTCTTGGTCAGATATCAACCTTGCAGTGGTTCTCGACTTCGGCCATACTCTTTTAAGCATCCAATCCGGCATATGAGCCCTCTGGTAACATCCTAAATTTGAATTCGGATCAAGACAAGCCACGCAAAAGCAAGTGAATTGTCTAAACTGAATCAACGTGGGATCCTTGGACAATAAAGAACGGCATTGATGCATGCCTCTACTCCCTATTATTGTCTCAACCTCCAATTTGTCAGCTTTGTTGATTGCACCTTCATTGATCTTCCAATAGAACTTTGTGATGCTTTGGCATTCACCACCTAGCCTTGCATGGAATTTATTGCTCTCCTCTTGCAAATAATGAACCACCTGAGAAGCACTTTGGAGTTGTCTCTCAACAAATTTGATCTACTCCTTGTATAACTCTCTTTTCAAAAGTGCACCTGCCCCGTCTACTTCTCCTTTGCCATGTCCGGATGCAAAGTAATTCCACAACATTTGGCAGCCCTCGGGCAACTTGTCACTCACCGTCAAACTAGGGAATCTACTAATGAAATACAAGGCTCGGGCAAACTTGAATTGCCCACTGCATCTATCATTCCAGACCACATAATTAGTCGGTTCAAATCCCTCCAATCTCAGATAATTCCAATGCAACATGAACGCATGCTGGACATATAAGGAGTCATGTTGTTTGTCATTGGAAACATAGTAGTGTACTTCTTTCAA
Organism: Neckera pumila; assembly: GCA_963969595.1. Classification (NCBI taxonomy): domain Eukaryota; kingdom Viridiplantae; phylum Streptophyta; class Bryopsida; order Hypnales; family Neckeraceae; genus Neckera; species Neckera pumila. Next base: position 10,128,632 of record OZ018418.1, read on the forward strand.
TAGATAAGGCTCACCATTTGAAAACATCCAATCAGGATTCATTTTGAAGGTAATGTGCACTAGAATTGAGACCTGTTCATTTTTCCAATGCATGGACTGGATTTCATTTTGAACCTTCATTGAATAATTTTCAGAGAAATCCACACAAGATATGATTGTACCAAGTGGAACAGATGCAAAAAATTCTTTGAACTGCAAATCTTGCCATGAGGCCAGAAAATTATGTTGGATGAATTATGATAGTTTAGGCCTCAAGTAATCAAAGAATCCAGCAGGTTTGGTCTCACAGAAAATAACCTTGATGGCCTTCTCTGGCCTTTTGTCTTCATCCACCCTAATAGTCTCGTACCCTGTATGTTTCCACTTCATCAACTTGTCCAAATTTTCTTCTTTAGGGCAAATTCGTAGGTTTTGCAACCCACAATTTGCACAATCACCTAGAAGACATTCACGCTTATACCACATCTTGAAATCACCCTTCTGGCAAAGAATTGAACTCCACAAATGAGTTATCCATTCATACAGTTCATTATGTGAATCACACCCTGATATAATGGTGGCATACTCATGAATGCCATTGCAAACAATACAACAGCATGTGCAATCTTTGTGAACACCAAGCCTATCACAATGCATACCATTGAGACCATCTCAAAGATCAATGAAATCTTGGTGGTATCTATAGCAGCATGTGTTCCATGCTATCAGTCTTTTCACCCACCAACATTTTAATCCTTCAAACGTCCGCAAGTTGCATTTCACATCGGGAAACTTTTTTTGAATTCTGTAAAGAACTCCAACTACCACCAAAGCATGTGTTAGTGCTTAACTCCTTATCCATAACCAAAAAGGACTATAAAGTATTTCTCACCTGCTTACATGAAGCATAGTAGAGGATCCAGAAGGACAAAAGCAAGAGAGAGTGCTTAGGTGCTTACAGTGAACAATAGAAGAATGTATTAGTGCTAATGTCCTTCTCCTAAACCAAAAAGGACTATAAGTAGTTTTCACTTGCTTTTATTCAGCACAATTGAGGACCCACAAGGACAAAAGCAAGAGAGTGCTTAGGTGCTTACAATGAACAAAGAAAAGGACTCCTAAGGAACCCTCTACTAGACAACGCTTACTTGTGATGGGATAATGGAGAAAGGACCACTTAAGACCAAAGAAGGAGCTCTTCCTTAGGTCCTTTGCATCCAGGAGGTTTCTTGTATTCACCCTAAACCTTGTTTAGCTTCTAACAAGGAAGGACTACAAACAACCCCAAGAATTGTTACAAAACTCCTATTTTGGATCATATGGACCATAAGTGCTTTGATGCTTAGATTCAACATACTAAAGCAAGTCTGAGGATTTCAAATGTATACACAACATTTGGCAACTGCCACAAGTGAGTAAATAACTCCTTCAATGACCTCCAACCAAGGAACTGCTATTAATTAATGGGGAGAAAACAAACCATCTTGACTCCAGGACAGATCTAGCAAACTTCATGCGCACACCATTTGCCTATTGCTTCAGCGTGTCTACAAGCCTTAAATCTAGATGACTGCAAGAATACAGAAGCAAACCCTATGTAAAGAATCATTTGCAACTTACGGTGAGACAAGAGTGCAAACTTACTTGAGAAAGCTGAAGATATTTTGTCGCATGTTCAATGTACAACTTTGATGAGATCCACTTTCTTACAATATCATTGCAATTGGGTGAAATAGTGGTCTCCTCTTCCCACCATGTTGTTATAATTCTCTTCACAGCATCGCGGAGTGCATCAGATCGGACTCTCCTCTCATCTCGTAGCCAGAAAGCATCTTCTTTGTTGTCTAGAAGAACCCTCCTTGCAAGGGCCTTCTTGATGTTTCTTCGATCAACTCCAAATATACCTGCCACACCCCTTCCACTCCCAACTCCTGATACAACCGCAAATGTTGTGACAATATTCTTAGCTTGTAGAATTCTAGCTTTACGGAGCTCCACCAGATGATTTTGCATCCCATCTCTCAAGCTCTCTAGAACCTCATGTTGCAATATAACCCCAATTGGATCCCTTAAAAATGACGGTACCATCTGTTTTAGCATCGGTTGTCCTAAGATCTTCATAATCGTGAGGTGCTAAACCTCTGTGTCAGGATTCTGCATCTTTTTTGCTACATACAAACTAATGTTGCGAGCCAAAGTGGCACTAGTTCTCTGAGCTTGTTTCTGACCAGCAACTGAGAACTTAGGGTTAACATTCAAACTTGTAATTGTCTGAAGTGTCTCGGCACTTTGTGATTCGACTTTCCAAGCACGGCATCTGCAGGTCCTGTCTCAACCATCAACTTTGCATTTTTCAAGGTACCAAGCACGGTAATCGCAGCCTAGTATGGAGAACTAAGCAAGTACCTGAGTAGATTCAAAATTGGCGGAATTAGCACTGGATCCTACCATTCTGATTGACCAACGCCTAATCTTTGTTCACTTCAATAATGTGCAAAGATATTCTAAATCCTAAACGAGCATGTATGAATTCCAGTATGTCCTTACAACATGCCCTTACTTCTACACTGACCCTAAACCCTCACCCTCAATACAAACGGATTGCAACCAAAAAATCAAAATTGCTCTCCTGCAAGGTCATGTCTTTGAATTCAACTGAGAATCACCGTTTTGTTGGATTTCAAGGTGGACCAGGAGGAAAGCACACTGTAATCTGCCACCAACGGCACTTATACACCACCAACTGAGATGGACACGGAAGCACACTCGGTTCCCAAAGAATTTGATCTAAAACCCTATCATGCATCTGAAGCAAGCGGGTTGCTTTTGTAATGGACTTCAAATTATTGCTACAATCTCTCTGAGAACCTTCCGGACAATTGAGTCGTGGGCTCTTAGGTGGTGTCACAAATTTTTTCTCAATTTCACTTTCTTCCTCATTGTTTTTGATCCGCTTTAGGGTACTCCACACCGCCGTGCTAACTCGTTGCCACAGCGCACCCGAGTGCCTTGAAGTAGGGCCACCATACACAACGTTGGAGACAGCGCTACTCATTCTTCAAAGACTCACAGCTTTGTTTTTTTGGCTAAGAACAAAACATCAAAGCCCCAAATCCTACATGCGTCAACCCTAAAGCACCTGTACACAATGCTGGAAGTTGCAACGTTGAATTTGCCAACAAGAAACCAACAACATTCAGTCGCATTGGTCACGCGCAACGTAAACATTTTTGGTAAACCCTAAACTCAAAGCTTGCATTAGATTGAATACAAAGCAGTTGACTGATGGATTTGGCAATAATGACACAGATCTGATCCTTCATCAGAGCAATAAACCACTTTGGAGCCACAGATCCTATTTTGGGCCTCCAATGATGCCGATAACAAAATGCTTCTCTCATCTATAGATCATGCTTCGACATTCATCCAATTGTTGTAGCAAGTAAGTACTAAAAGGGTTGGTTATTGGTGGTTATTCCATTTTTAAATCTTTGAGAACACCACCATTTTTTTAGGGCAATGTACATGTACTATATTTGAATGAAATTATGAAATTTTTCTAAGAGAATTTCAAATTGTGCGACTTTAAATCAAAATCTAAACCAAAAAAAGGAGGTGTTACATCCAACTTGGCTCCTATTAACATGCTTGGACCCAAAATTCATAGTAGCACCAAAACTCAATTGCAGAGAGTAGTTTTTAGGCCTTGGTTGAAACAGTTTTTGTCCAAGTGCTTCTTGAGCTTCACAGTTGCGTTTTGGGGGGCCAAAAGTATGCCATACATGGACAACATTGTGCCAACAATATTGGTTGGCTTGCAGGATGTGAACGCAATCCCCCTTTTTTGCTGGTCCGGTAAACACTGTGAGGGTCACAATGTTCAAGATGGGTTCCCAACTGAGTGGAGGAAATGCTTAGAGTTTGTTTATTTAAAGTGGCCCTCTTTTAGTGCAAAAAACACTATGGTTGTAGATAGTAAGCCTAGCTATGTTGCTTGCAATTGCGCAGCCAATGTCCTCATGACCACCTCATTCTATGTCAAGTGGGTTTGCACCTTGTTGGACAACAAAGAGTACTTGAAATGGTACTTGTGGCCAATGTCGGAGGCGCTTGGGGAATGCTAGAACATTGGAGCTTTCCGTTCCAAATACCCCCAAATTGTCAACAAATCAATGTCAGAGATGAATAGGAACGCAGGACTGGTGCTGCATATGATTTTCGGGACATTGTGGAAGGTAAGGGGAGTGCACACCATGGGGTTGCAGACGTCCTGGAGTCCCCTCACCATCCTTTGATCTTCTATTTTGACTTCATGGCCTGTGTGTGTAGGAGAAGGTGCAGAAGTGACAATCAAAGACCAAGGCATCATTGGCGGTGGAGAAGAAAAACCCGGGGACATCGATGAAGAAGGTGAGGTCACTCCTAAACACAACCCATTTTGCAACCTTACCTCTTGTACAAGTCATTGTTTAGTTGCGAGGCAGTGTTCTCTTAGTGAAATAGGAATCTGGCCGTTCCTAGAAGTGACGCCGAAGTGACATCCGGTTTGTGTGTTAGTCACGCCGAAGTCACGCTATAGTAAAGGTAGCCACCGGTTACATCGTGTTTTTCTTTTAGTCCATCCCATTGAAGAGGGACAACCCAAATGACTTCAATTTTTCTCCAATCTTCTTGAAACCCGCTTCGAATTGCTTGTCTGCGGTGGCACAAGGTTGATGTCTGTAAACAATTGGCAATAAGGCCTGTATATGCACTAAGAAGGCCACACCATGACCCGTTGTTTTGAGGTCCATGCCGTAAACCAAAACACCCAGAAGCCTGTAGCGTAATCTCGTGAATTTGTGAGTAGCAAAGGTAAGACATGGAGCCTCAGGCTGCGCCTATTTTTGTACCGATGTTTTGTTTTCAGTCCATAGCATGCTACCTTGAACCCTTACATCTTGCGGTCTTCTCCCGTAATGCAATTGTAGTGGTCAATGAGTGTCCATGGCATAGGGTATGTCCTCTGAGTCTTGGGGAAAGTCGAACTGGAGTTCAGTGAGTCCCACAGCTTCCCAGCATTGAAATAGATGTGAGGGGTGAGTGACGGCAAGGTCACGAGGTAGTGACGACACAGTGTCTTTGGAGTCCCATCCCTTGTCAACTATGTATTATTCTCCATCACCACTATCAGTTACACGAAATGTGTGGCCTTTTAGCAGTATAAGGTTGGAGATGACGTGGTACTCATGAATCCGTCGAGCACCAGGCAAAAAGTGGCGGTGGCCAAGATTAGCAAACTGCCACGGCAACACTAGATGCACTTCAAGGAGATTTCGGAGGCGTGGTTGAAGGTTGATGTTGGGGATATTCTCACACCCGAGGTGGCGCTCATGTTTCCAAATGATAAGGCCAACCAAGAGGTCATTGAAGATGTTCGTGGGACTTGTACAATCTGAAAACAGAAAAACATTAAAACTTCTTGAGATAAGGCTGTTGTTGTGAACTTTTTTGGCTGTAGGAGGCCTGGACCTATGCATTCCTTGACACTCTTCAATAGTATTGATTAGACTATGAATGTTAGCAAGGAGATGCACTAATGGATTCTTAGTCCTCCTTTTTCAATTTCATTGTGCAATTTCTTCAAGTTTTGTCATGGCTTCTTCATGAATGCCCTCTCTTCCACAGGGTTCCAATGACATTGTCGTCCTACTGGAAGTGTGCTGTCCATAAAAGCATGATGGTTTGCTGTGTATACGGTCCCACTTATGTGGTTCTTCATTCAATCCCACTGCTGTCGTAGTAGGAGGTTCAATCACAGGCATGTCACTGTTAGTTTGATTAATACGCGCTATACTCTGACATTACTAGAGGACGACTCCGGGATGACTGCAATGGGAGGAATAGGTCTTGTAATGCATGCTTTTCTTTGGCCGCCATACCATAGGAGTCACTTGGAAATGACTACAAAGGTGACTGGGAGAGACAATTGCACTGTCGCACCTACATTCAAAATGACTTCAAAATGACTTGCCATGCTTCAGTAGTTCACTGGTCTGCGTAGGTGCAATCCTGAATCCCAAACTTCAAAATGACTAGACAAGTGTCAAGCCCTGACAGGCCGCACCAATTCCTTGATGACTGTAGAATGACTTCCGCATGACTCTAGCTTCTGCGCCATGTTAGCAACTGTCACACTCCATTGCAACTGCAGAATGACTACATAATTGGCCGAGTTGGACGTCCACATCTTGCGAACTTATCAAAAAAGGGCAACTGCCTATCTTTTTATCAAAAATTTTGGGGTCGAACCTCAACAGACCCAACCATTCTTCATCCAAGTTGACTTTTGTTGGTGATAATAACCCTGCAATCATTAAAAGAATGACTTGTCCACTATGACTGCAAGACCGAAAGTCATTTCCAAGTCATCTTGTCCAAAATGACTATTTTAGAATCATTTTTTGCAATCACAAAAGTGCCTATTTTTTTGTAGTAAAAATGCAGGAATTTCAACAGAATTAAGTTGACTCAAATGCGTTGTCCCGGTCCCGGTTTTGTTAATTTCAACATAAAATTGTAAACATAAAATGTATTGTATCCCTAACAGGACCAATGAAGAGTAGGGAGGCAATAATAGAGACAAATTCAAGTTTGGATCGGATGAGGAGAATGATGGGTATGATGACCTTATGCCTTCGATAGCTAGATTTGTAGATGGATCTAGATTTCTTTATAGCGACAACATTCTATTAGAAAATGAGGATGCTTACGTAAAGATGGCTAAGGCTAATAGGGCAACGCTTTCTAGTGATGGGACCAATGGAATTGATGAAGTCATTTGGATTCTTGAGTCTCCGTTCACAAGAGAAGCGCAAAAGGAAGAGAATGACAAATGCAATGAGGGTGGAGGATGTTACATGAAGGTCCAACAGAATGTGTGCAATACAAAAGATCAATGTATCTTGACATTGGCGAGCAAAAGTAGTGGAGAATCCACTACAGGAAATGACAACCAAATGAAGTGCCAGAGAATGATGATCAATGTTTGGTAGAGCATGGAAGCCCAATTTTTGCCAATCAAAGCAAAGGCAAGCAACAACTTAGGTAAGAACCACAAAGACAACCACGTAGTGCTCCTCCACGTATCGTATTTGCATGCAGTAGCAGAACTTGGGATGGTTCAAAGAGCTTAAGCTTTGGAAAACGGCTTGCCAAGATTCCAAAAGAGAAGGTGCCTTCCATCGATCAAAGTTACAGCCTAGTATCATCCAGCGATGATGATAAGGATGAAACATTGGTTGCAATGGCACTTTGGAATGCTTCTTGCAGTGCACCACCACAATGCAACAAAAGTTTGTCATCTCATATGTCGCAATCTTAAAATGCAATGAAGATAACCATTCAGGGAGGGCTCACATCAAGGAAACAAGAGGTCAAAGAAGGCACTCAAGGTAATAAAAAAATTTTTTGCAACCTTTTGCAATTTCTCCAACCAAAAAAATTAATGTGGGTAGAACCCCCCTATGATACATGTCGACCTGGTGTACAGAGAAAAATGAAACCGGTCTCATGCCCTAAGGAAGAGAAGAAGAAAGCTATATTCAAAGTAAAAATTAAAATACTTTGAATAGACAAGAAGGGTCCACGAAAGAGGTCACGCTCTTTTAAGGAAGTAGAAGAGGAAGGATGGAAACTTCAATGCTCTTCATTAGACGAAATGGGAGAGACATCCGACAAAGAAGACAACAAATGGAAAAAAGGATGTGAGACTAGCGGGGCTGAGGTGAAAGGAGATGATGATTATTGTCCTTAAATAAGGGTTGAAGGGATATAGACTTAGGGATTCATGTGCACATATTACATGTACAAATAGCAAGTGTGAGTGTGTGTGTTTTTGTGTGTGTGTGTTTGTTTTACACCCTAATTTTTTGGGTAGGTGTCTTAGGTTTAGTTCTTTTCTTTTCTTTTTACATCCTATTTTTTTTTAATAAGACCCCAAATTAGTCACTTGGTTGCTTTGAAATTTTAAATTCCTTTTTACATCCTATATAGTCTATATAATGTTCAAACTATCACAATAGTATAATTTGAATCCTAACTTTCAATCCATTTCATCTATATATTTTGCTTTGACACTTGGATTGGTAAAAAAGTTTCACTCTTTTTTTTTTTGTACAGGACTTTTAGGTTTAGGTGAAATGTTTTTTGTTTTTTCACATCCTAAGTTAAGGTTTGACGTTTGGGTTCTTCTGAAAGTTTTTCATATTTTTTCACACCCTATTTTTTAGGGTAGGTGTCTTTGCTTTAGGTGAAATTTTTATTTCTTCTTCCACATCCTATTTTCTTAGTAGACTCCAATTTAGAGACTTTGGTTGGTTTGAAAATTTTCATTCTTTTTCACATCCTATATATTTTGGTTTGACACAGGTTGGCACTAAAGTTTTGATTATTTTTCACACTCTAATTTTTAGTATAGCACTCTTTGGTTCAAGTAAAAATTTTCTTTCTTTTACACATCTTGTTATTTTGAGGAGTGGATACTTAGGTTGGTATGAAAGTTTGATGTTTTCCACACCCTCTTTTTTGGAATAAAACACTTTGGTTAATATAATTTTTATATTTATTTTTATTCACATCCTATTTTTTGGATAGGTGTCTTTGGTGTAGGTGGATTTTTTTTTCTTCTTCTACATCCTATTTTTTTTAGTAGACCCCCGACTAGACACTAGGTTTGGTTTGATATTTTTCATTCTTATTCGCATCCTATGTATTTTGGTTTGACACTTGGATTGGTGCACAAGATTTGATTATTTTTCACACCCAATTTTATTTGGATAAGATGCTATTGTATAATTCCGAATTTTACATTCTCTTTCACATTCTAAGGTTTTGGGGCTTGACACTTGGGTTGTTGTAAACAATATTATTTTTTTTAGCTCCCTATTTTTTTGGTAGGATATCTTTTGGTTTAGGTGATAATTTTATTTGTACTTCCACATCTTTGTTTTATTAATGGATCCCTAGTTAGACACTTGGGTTGGTTTGAAATTTTCTATTCTTTTTGACATCATATAACTTTTGGTTTAACATTTGGATTGGTGCAAAAGTTTTGATTATTTTTCACTTTATTTTTTCTTGTTAGACTCTTTGGTTATTATGTAAGTTTTTATTTTTATTTCATATCCAATTTTGTTTGTAAGATTTTGTAATTTATATAAAATTTTCCACATTTGTTTTATTTTGGGTTTCACTCTTGTATTCATGTGATTTTTTTTTTCACTTTTCTTTTTTTATAGGACTCTTTGGTGTAGGTGAAATTCTTCATTCTACTTTATATTTTAGTTTTGGAGGGGAGGTTGACATTTTGATTGGTGTGAAAATTTTGATTTTTTTCACAACTTCTTTTTTCAGTTGAAACAATTTAGTCCAAATTTAGGAAAAAGATATGTAACCATAATTTAGCACAATCATATCCGTAAGAAAAAAATCTAGATTATATTCAAAATTGAAACATACAAAGAAGTTACCAATCCCGTTACAATTTCACCAATATGGAGAAATTGTCCACCATCCGTCTGTTTAGAAACCACCCGTCCGCCCAACCTTATGCTAGTACTTGGCCCGTCCGCCCAACCACCCGCTAGTACTTGGCCCATCCACCACTACTTGGTCCATCCAATTGTCCAATCGCCAAAATCCCAACCCTCATCCATTTGTCCGTCATTGCGCCAAACATCCGCTTAGCCCTCCGCCAGGACATTGCAAGTCCGCCCAGCGATCCGCGTAAAATCTGTTTTTTGCCAATTCATCCGCCAGTAAATCTGACATCTGCCCACTAAACTGCTAGTAATTTGCCTGTCCACCTGTCTGCCTGTCCGCCCGACCAAAAAGAAACCGTCCATTAAGCCGTCCACCAAGAATTTGACCGTTTGCCCTTTTGTCCGCAAGTAATTCACCTATCCAACCAACAAAAAAAAACCTATTTGCCTAGCCATCTGCCAAAAATCCGACCGTCCACTCTTATGTCCGCCAGTAATTTGCCCGGCCGCCCTCTCGTCTGCCAGTAATTCGCTTGTTCGCCAGGTAAACTTTTTTTGTTTGCCATTTTACACAAACGTCCAATGCATTTGGATGTCTACACGTCCTAATTCACATGGCAAAATATAAGCAAAAAGACTCAACAAGAAAGACAAGGATGTGCTCTCAACCATCATGCATCTAGAAGGAGAGAGGGAAATTTTTTTTGCAACTCGGTGTTTTTCCATATCACTCAACCAACATGAACAGCGCAATTTAATGAGGGAGGTAAGAGTCGCTGAAGAGAGACAATGTCGTTGGAGGGACACGATGTGGCTAGAGGCGGGAAATCCTAGCTTTATCAAGGACAACGGTCGCTCAAAATAGAAATTTATGGCAACAGCTGCAATAATTCAATATTCAACAAGTACTTCAAATACACTAAAAAACTTTTGTACTAGAAAGACGCAGAAAGAAGCAGGATTGTTTTAGGTGAAAAACAAAAAATTTGGAAACTTTGACATGTGTTCATTCCAAAACTAGGTGCGAGTATCCAGAATCAAAATTTGATTTACGGAAAAGACACCTTTTGAAAAAGTTATTCCTTGCCAAAACTTTCATACTATTTTTGTAGATCTTTGCCAAATATGTGATGTCATTAGAAATTTGAATGCAGTTCTAAATAGAAGAAATTTTATTGTTTTCTATGATAGAAAGGAAGTAAAAAATGAATTCTTCAAGGCCCTGAATTTTGTACTTCTCTGTGATTTGTAGTATTATGACATTTTAGTAGTCATCCAAAAAAATACTTTTTTGACGACATGAAATAAATTTTTAGTCAAATTCAAGAATGCTCCTTGGTAATTAACATATGTAGTTTGTAGCAAAAAAATATGAAAGTTTCAAGTCCTAGTACATTTAATACCAGGACCTTTGTATGTGAATTGTTTGAAACTATCACTGGTGGACACTTCTTGCTCTTGGAAGGCTTCTTCTTTTTGGAAACATTGCCTCCTTTAGCAGCCCTCGTTGGCCCTCTCCTTCTCATAGGCTCCTCCTCTGTGACTTTGGAATCAACTTTTAAACGGTGTTTTCGAAATGCTTCTTGTCTAATCTGCATGCACATCTATGATTGACAATTTCTTGCCATTGGAATTCAGTGATTACAAGGTCAGCACATGCAACTAATGATATACATTATCAAATAATTATATATGCCAAAAGAGCACCTCCGGTACCTCATACAATATCTAATGTGCTCACCTACTTTTACATGTACTGAAATATGAGTACTCATATGCCTACTCCTAATTATATACAATGTAATACAATTGGCACCAGTTATATAGACAAAACTTTGACTGCCTACTGTTTCATCAATAAAGTTACAATTGCACATTGTTATATATAAAGAAATATGACTAGCTTCAATTATATAAAAATGATTATGACAAGATACAATTATATTCACAGGAGAATGACTATTTGTGCTTCTAGCAACCACGCACACATCAAATAGCAGTGACATGTATTCAAAAAATGTTGAAGAACATGAACCTAATTCTCCAAATTTGTAGCACGCAATACAATCCAAATACCCATCTACTCCTATTCATCACAAATACGTCAATCTCATGCACAAACATCATTTGCATACAGTATATACAATCACAAAACGCTCATTACACCCACATAGGAAAACACACCTTGAGATCATCCTTTACCTTCTTTGTCTTGTCACTGACCTTCTCCCCAGCCGATGCAACATGCGCGTGGGTCAAAGAATTTGGTCTACTACTATTGGGGTTGCTTCTTCCTTCTCTTTTTGGTCCTTTCTTGACCCTTCTTTTCTTTTGCACCACCTCTTCCTTTTGGAGCTGTATCATCCGTTGCCAATGTTTTGTATTTGTTGTTGACATTCCCCAATTCTTTCGTGGCCTCTTTCTCCTGCAAATTTACATTAGTGTCTACAAATTAGTTGTGCAGATTACGTGTCAAATTGGTTCATTTCACGTGCCCTTTAAAACAAATACAATGGCTATGACCATTGTTCATGAGTGTAAACTGACATGTACAAACCAGAACTTTCAAGAAACCTTTGGTGTTGAATCTAATACCATGACATCAGACATGTTACGTGCATGAGGTGTATGAGACATTGGATTAGCTTCTTCCTGGGTCTTTGTTGGGACGGATGTCGTACGTGCAGTCTAGGCTTAAGTATCCTTAACACAAAAATGTGATAAGATAACACAAAATATCGTCCCATAGAATTCTACTACGTTATTGCAAACTAAAGATATCTAGATCTCTTCCAAAACTCCCAAGCAATCCGTCTTAACGTCTTTGCTTGCTTTCCAATTAAAAACTACTTTCCGGATTCTAATCCGGATCCGTCCTTGTCCGGTTTCTGTCTTGTCACACTCTCGTTTTATATACCCCTGTTTTTCCCTCAGGGGGTCCGCTATTGATCTCTTAAGAGGGGTAGGGACTCACCACTCATAAACTTCTCACTCTTTATTCAGATTCAAACACACACACACAAACCACTTTCAATTTTGTAATAGGGAAGGAAGAGGCAGCAATCCTCATAGCTCTTTGGATGGCCTTTCCGGAAACCAGGTCACTCAGAATTTACTTCCTAACACCTTCACTAAAACAACAAAGCAAAGCATCCGGAACCAACTAAGATGCGTATATTGTAGAATCTAGATTGATCCGGTAGTTGGCAGGCCTTCTAGGGGTGGGGATATTCTACTGGCAATTGCTTATCTTTGCACAAAACCCTCCCTGAGTTCCGGACTCACATCCACTCCACTCTTTCTGGATTACTGTTCTAGTAGTTTAAAAGCACAGAGCACTAATCTTCTTTCACAAATCCAAAACTTTTACACAAACGCAACCTATCGATCAAACCCAGTTGCCTCAGAATTGGACTCCTCCTCACCCGTCTTCCTCACACCTCAACACCCTCATGAACAATCCAACATATTTGTGCACATAGCCGGAATCAAAAAGTCCACCAAGTGGTCTCAAATTAAAAAAAGCAAAAGAATATAAATAAATGCACTCACACGGGTTAGGATGGAATGAGAGGGCAACAAACCTTCCCTCCCTTAAGAACCAAAAACAAAAAGCAAAAAAGCAAAAAGGGCACGTCCAAAATCCGGGTGACCACACACACTAACTTCCGAGATAACTAGAAAATCCCAAACTAGTGTCCTCTTAGAAATCTGGAATCGTGTCCCACCTCCAAAAAATCCAAGGCGGAACAAAATTCAAAAACCACACAAAAAGTAACACACTAACTAGCTACTTCTTCCTTAGCTTCTTTGCGCTGCTCCCTACCTTGATTGCTGGCAACTTCACCGGCGTTGTTTTTATTTGCGCCCGGGTTTGAATCTGGCGATCCTATGGGGGTGTCGCATCATCTTCCGATTATGATCCGGTTTCGCATTCTTTGTCATCCGAGAGCAGCACTTCCGGTATCGTCTCCTTAGTCGGCAAAGCTCGCTCCATGTGCTCAAAGCCTGCCGGATGGGTACGGGCTGGATTCATAATCACATCCGTGCGCCCACTCAGCTCACGGCAAACTAACTTTGATGTCACAAAGAAAGCGGTTCCACTTGGCCGGGCCTACGAGGTACTGATTGTAAAGGTAATTACCTTCTTTGTCAGAACAAAACCTTCCCTCTGCACCGGGATTGACACTTCCGGTCTCATTGGAAGTGATGTTCCTCCTGCCTCCTTTCCTTTCAAAGGGGGCATAATTGAGTCATCTAGAATCATACCTAGATCTTTAATAGGAGTCCTATCCAGTTTGCCAGTCCTGGACTGAGTCTCCATGTAGTTGGTGACTTCTGGGACATCCGGAAAACCCTCAAGATCAAGATGCCCCAGCAGCTTACGCATCTCCTTCAGCATCCTCTCCATTTGTGCTTGGTGTGAGCCCCCCAATTAGCACTTGAACCTCAAAATTTTCTTTTTTTTGTTTTTTGCTACATTTACGGTTAATTAGGGTTAAAAAGATAGTATAAGTACATTCACATGACATTTAAAAGAAATCCATACAAATGCGGTGTAATTTGACCAAGAAGCCCAGAACCACTCTAAATACTTCTATGAGCTAATATTAGGTCATATTAGGCATTTGCGAGAACATTTGAAGGTTCAGATAGTATAAGCCCTGATGGCCAAACTATAGAACTACCTAGAAATAGACTTTTAAGGGGCATGTGAAATACTTAGGATAAAGAATAGAAGATAGGAGAAAAATCATGTGACAATGCAAAGAAAACCATAGGCCGTGATTACAAGCAATCCACAAGCAAAGAACGGCAATTCTGACCAAGAAGCATGCCAAGAGCGTAACGATGAAGGTTAATTGCTAGATTTTCTAGACCAAGAATGATTTCCCCCCTGGGAAGGAATCACTACTAGAAAATGGTCAAATCAACAAAAAACTAACAATTTCTTCTTGATTTGGATACTGGACTGACTATATCAACATCTAAGTGTAAACTATGAAAGTGTTCAACAAAAATACAACATATTTTTGTTGATTTGGATACTTCATTTTTGGTTGATTTGGGCAGTACATATTTTTTGCCAAAGGGTGCTAATTTTTCATACATGGAATGGCTAAAGACTTGTCAAAGGTGATTGCTAGATATACTTGTCCTATTTTTTGGTTCCTTTAACCACAAACAAGTGGTTTGTTGCTCATAACTGTTGAACCGTTAGTCCAAATTTTGTAAATTCAAAATAAAGGTATATGTATTACTTTTAGATATTTTGTAATTTTTTTTCATGCCTTAAAATTTTGATTATACTATTTTAAAGCAACCTCTAATTGGATGTCTACTTTGATTGTTTAGGGGATATGAGTCCTATTTTTTATCCAAAAATGAAAATTTGAAGCTTAAAACTGGAATATGTGGATCTCTTTAGAAGTGAAAAAATCTCACATAGAGATTTTCTTATAATAATATACATTCCACCTTCCACATGTGCGCAAAGTGTAGAACTCCTTTGTGCAAGTGTAGATTATCCTATTTACTTTTTCCAAAGATAAATTTGGTTAAGAATGAGAGTTTTCATGGAAAGAAAACAAAATCTTTTTAAATTTTTTCTATTTCTCTATTATTTTCTAAAACAAAAATTTCATGAGTCTACTTTCATGCACTTTCCACATCCATTGAGTGTTTGTAACTTTAATGGATAACTTTCCTTAGGTCTAAATATTTTACAATTATTTTTTTCTAAGCTTTTCAAATTATCCTTATCTCATTGTCTTTTAAAAAGTGTTTATTTCAAAATTACCATTTTCTACAACTAAGATCGTTTTGAGCCAAAATTGGTAAGTAGTTTGTCTAAACCCTCATATCCCACTCTAAACAATTTACGAACATTATTATAACTTGTAGGTTAATGAAATGTTCCATAATTCAAATCCACATCTTGCGTTATAAGCTTTGTTACCAATTTCATAATGAAGCCTATTTTAATTCATTTTCCTTTTTTTAAATTTCTCAACATAGAAGTCTACATTACAATAAAATCAACAACTAATTGTGATAGAAAATGATGCAATGCAATTTATTTATTATAACCATTTCTTTTTTAAATACATATTATAGCATTTTAATATTTGAAGGTCTCCAAAGGCTAGAAAATCATGACCACATAAAAAGGAAAATCAAAATTTTTTTTTTGTTCAAGCACTTTAATGATTATTTTTGTTCATTTTCAAAGTTTTTGTAAGAAAACTAATTGGAAATTCCAATTTTCATTTCTTTACAAGTAATAGCTTTATTTTAATATTTTAAATTTAGTAGGTAAGATTTTTGTACATTTTATAATTAAACAATTAAAGTTTGAAAGCTGAAATGATAAATTAAAGGACCGACAAGCAAGCCAGGATAAGTGAGCAGCTTTGAGCTAAAGCACCAATTTCAAGCATGCTTCAAAACCTTTCAATTGTTCATAGATTGAACTACAACACAAATAAAAAATAAACATTTCAAGCAACAACAAAAAGAATCTACATGCAAAGCAATATGCATTGATCAAAGAAAGGATCAAGGAAAAGTCCCAGGAAATATGGAGAGTGCAAAAAACAAGCAAGCACACCAAACTTTTTTGTTCTCTAGCCTTCAATTTGTTCTAGGAGTTAGAATGCCTTGGAATTAAAACCTAGGCAATAATGTTTCTTTTTTTTAGTGTCATCCAAATATCATGCTGTGGAAAATAGCTCTATGCAATGACAATTTGTGTGGAAAGTGTATGGATTTGTTCTAGTAATGCATATAACAAAAGGGCACACATAAAATTATCATATTTTATAAAACAGAATTTTCTTAACCATCAATGTGCTTGAATATTTTCAAGTATAAACAACAATATGAAGTGAAAACACAATTGATTAAACTATCCTATACTCAATTTTCTAAAAATTTATAATTAACCATAAGATATTGCAATTTCTTTCAAGCATTATTAAAACAAACTGGTATCGCTTAAGAATATGTTTTACCTAATGGTTTAGTGGTAATTTCTTGTTACATGCTCAAGTACAATAAATCATTGTAATGGCAATAAGTTGCAAACTTTGTAGCTTTTAATAACTCTTCAAAGTAAAAGGAATTTAGTTTCAAAGACACCAAAGAAGGATAGGTTCCTACTACATTTTAAATCCCGTGTTTCATTGACTTCTTAGATCTTGATTTGTTTAATGTTCTTATATTGTGGCATTAGAAGAAGGTTGGCACATTGATGCCAAATAAATAAATAATTCTTAAAGCCAATTTTTACTTTTCTCTTAAATCTTACTAATTTCAAGCCATTTTTGCTTTTTGGTAGGTTCATCCCGGTGCAATATTTATTGGATTTTTGAGGATTATTACCAAAGGTGTCTTTCACTAATAGTTAAATGCCTAGAAAATTTTGAACCAAATCAACTTGGTCTAAAAAATTTATATTTTAAAAGTGATTTTTTATTTCAGTTTGAAGAAACCATGACAAGTAGATTTAATTGGTCTAAAATTCTTTAAGTATACTCTCATCAAGGTATTTAATGTAATCTTAAAAGTTGAACATCACGCAATTTCAAGACTTTGATCTACGGGCGTTTAGAATAAATTTTCATCATATTGGCAATGTTCCAATTTGCAGTGTCAAATTTTGTATAAAATGATAATGTTTATTTTGTGATTAACCCCTCACTACTCAAAGCACCAAATTTTGGTGTCTTCAATACTTCTAAGGTAAATACAACCAAACATAGTTGATGATTTTAGTATCTTAAATTTTTGGAAAATTCTTTTTGAAGTCTATTTTAGAATTACGAACCTAATTCTGAAAGTGATTGATTACATTTTTTGTATTCAACATTTTGTTCAAAGGTGCCATTGTAATTTTTTTTTCTTATAGTGCTGAGGGCCTTAGAAATGAGCCTCAAATGCACTAAATCTTAGAAAAGATGAAAAGATAGTATATTTTTACTTTTAAAAAACAAGAAAAGTAAAAAAATCTATACTGAGTTAGGCATATTAGGCCCTTTAATCCTTAAAAAATCAACCTTGTAGTTTTGGTAACATAATTTTCTCAGCCAAGTACATATGAATGAAATTTTTATTTTTGATCTTTGAATTTGTCACACAACATGAAGATGAGGAATATATCTTGAAGGTGCAACAATTTTCAAAATTTTAGACTACATGGTGAAAAATTATTGTATGATATGCAGTTTGTTTCTCAACTTCGCCAGCTTAAAGAACTAAATAAGTCATTTTTTCAAAAACAAATTTTTGAAATTGGTATTTTAGATTTATATGTATATATGTGAAAAGCTTTGAATCAATCCATTGGGATTAATGAATCAAAATTCATAAGGATATATTGTTTGCTAGCATTTAAGGATTTTATAATCTAAAATAAAACCTTTTAATTTTTGGTTTTATTCAATTTCAATATTAAAAATAAAATTCATAGCATGCAGATTTTTTATTAAAAAGTTCCAACCATTCAAATTGGCATTTTTCAACTTCATATGTTGAATGGTTAAATATTTGGTATTTTGAATGGTTTTCTACTTCTTTCTACTCATTGTTTTTTCTTCTATGTTGTACAACTAAATAAAATGGTGTGAAATTTTTCAAGCATGTAGCTAATTTGCCTAGAAGAATGAGTACAAAGAAGCACCACCATTTTGGACATTTTTTCATGCAAATGTGACCTATGTGAAGTGGAGTCACCTTATTCTTCTAAGGGTCCAAAATTTGAATTTTATCATT
Source organism: Neckera pumila (assembly GCA_963969595.1). NCBI lineage: Eukaryota > Viridiplantae > Streptophyta > Bryopsida > Hypnales > Neckeraceae > Neckera > Neckera pumila. The sequence continues at coordinate 10,146,904 of OZ018418.1, forward strand.
TAAACAGCTTATAATATCTTGCAATCTACACGGAGGAAATTCTATAGACTTTTCCACACCCTCTCAATTCAAATACTATAAGATGCTACAATTAGATGTGTCTAGAAATGTTTGTACTCTAGAATTTGTTATTTGTTTAGATATGACAATTTTGGAGCATTTTTGAAAAAAGTATAGCCACCAAACTTTAGGGGCTAACTTAAGAATATATTAGTGGCCAAATTTTTAGATATAAAATTGGAAATGAGGATTGAAAGGCTTTACACTAATTTTGCAATTTCAACACCTTCATGATAAAATATTATTGGTATCTCTCAACTTACAAGAATATTGTTAGTATTTTTATTCCTATGTGATTTCTAGCATGTCTACTTTGAATTTGCACGGTCACAATTGAAAGGAAATTGATACAATTCAAAGGATATTGATACAATTCATGAAATGTTGACTCTTTGTTTAACTTAAAGCAAATTCCTACAAGCTCAAAAACGGCCTTGGGAATTTCAGGATCAATCATTCAAAATTTGGTGCTTTTCAAACTCAGCAAATTCTGGCAGCCATTTGAGCATTGAAAAATAACTTTTTTCAAAATACTATAAACTATGAAAAGTTGTTATGAAGTTATGTTTCATATCCAAAAAACCGTTTGTGTTTTCAAGCCTTTTATCAAAAGTTATGGACAAAGTTTAGAAAGGGGTTGAAATGGACATTTTTTTAACATTATCAGACACCCTCTCTAAATTTTGCCCATAAATTTTTACTGAAATCTTCAAATGTCAAAAGTATTTTTGGGTATTAAATGTGACTTGATTTCCCAACTTTTATTAGTTTGAAGTTTTTTGCAAAATGCTATTTTACTATGCCTAAACGGCCGTCAAAGTCTGCTGACTTTAACAAAAAACAAATCAGAAATGTATATGTAAAAATAAAAGTAATGCTTGGAGACATGAATGTGCATCTGTGGTGTATTAATTAGGTCTTAGTGTCTTTGGTTGGAGGTCCAAAGTTTGAATCCAAGTAGGGACTTCCACCAATTTACCCCCTGCCCGAAATACCCAAATAGTGGGTAGCAGGCAGCCTTTTGAAGTAACTTTTTTTGTTGCCCAGAATTTTTGGTAACAATTATTTATTTATTTATTTATTTTACCAAATCAACAAAAAAATCGACAACTTTTTGTTGAAAATCAACAAGTTTGTGCTTAAGTTAACAACAATATGAACATTTTTTTGTTGATGAAGAACACAAAAGTGTCAACATGGACATCCAAATCAACTCTTTTTAGTAACACTCTGTCCAAATCAACATGTCCAAATTAACAAAAAAAATCAACACTTTTTTGTTGAAAATTTGTTGATTTGGACATAGATTTTCTAGTGGTGAATTAACCCTATATCCAAAATGATTTCCCCCCCCCGTAGGTGGGAATTAAACTAGAATTAGACACTCCTCTAATTAGTGCAGAGTAAGATGTAAGCTTGCACATGGCACTTGGGAACTTCCTAGAAGTTGCCCAAAAAGTTTCGTAATTTTTCAAATTGTAGAAATGACTCACTGAAAAGTCAATTGTGTTATATATACATTGGGAAAATCCTAGAAAATCCCACAGTGGCGGTAAAGTCCCACTAAAAATTAGGATAGAATGTTTAGTGCTAATAAAGCGCCCGACCAAATTTCATTACATTTTGACCCTGGCAAGTATTAGAAGCGGCGGCATTAACGGATTTTTTACAGATTTAAAAACATTCGTTGAATTGACTGGCGCACCAAGAGCTCACAATGTCCAATTGGAGTCAACTTGGACTTTTTTCTTACTATCTTGGACCTTATCAACAACCTTGGTCAATCAAAACTTGAAAAAAAAATCATCTCCAACATTTGGATTTTTTACCCTTTTTATCACTACGCTAAACGTTGGTTTTGACAGACAAAACGGCCTGGAAATAGGGAGTAGGGAGATTGTTGGACGAATTTGGGTCTTCTAAAGACAATGGCGCAATTGGTTTAGAGTTTGGAGCATTTTTCCAAAAGTTAGAGCGATCACAGCAGTAGTGCAAAATTTTAATTAAGTTAATTTGGATTTACCAAGGAGTAGAAGTAGGTAATTGGAGGGAAGTTGGGGCTTTGAGAGAGTATATAAAGCCCTCTCCTCCCCTCTCTTTGCACCCCTTTTTCATTTTGTTAAACTCTGGCCAAACGCAACAACGTTATTGAAATTTGATATCTTTGCCAAAACTTCTTGTTCCTTTGCAATTTGATCTCTTGCTTGCTTATTGTCAACAATTCTTGTGTTTTTAAAGCATCTTTCAAGGACGTTGGGGTCCCTTGAAATGCTTGCTTAAGGTGTGTTGATTTTAAATACTCATTTGCAATGTGTTTTGTTGGTGTTTTTAAAAATTGTGGTTTCTAACCCCTTCAAACCCAGCTCCTTAAGCGGGATATTTTGACTTTATGTCATAGAACATCCCCTAAAGCCTTGACGTTTGAAAATGTGGTCCTTAGGAGTGTCGTTATTTGTTTTAGAGAAGTTTGGGTTAGAACCAAGCTCTTGCCTTTAAGTACTAAACATTCCTTTGTTTGAATCTGCCCAAAATTTGAGGTTAATCCCTCTAATACGACAAAGCTATAGCCTTGGGTTTAGTTTTAGTAGACTATTAAAATTCCTTTTGTTTGAAATTGTTTGGAATTTGAAGTTAATCCTTCTAATACAGCAAAGCTATCGCCAAAATTTTGGATTTTAAACTAAGTATTTTTTATAGTATTAGAATTTTGGGGCTAATTCCTCGATACGGCAAAGCTTTGCTTGCACTAACAACTTTTTCCAATTTATTTTTCTTAAAGGGGTCCCTAGAAGGAGATCCAAATTGAAGAGCAACGGCCAGAGGACAAAATTAACTCCAAAAAATCAAGAATCCAAAGCAGCCAGCAACCAATCAACACCCCGCCAATATTGGCCGGTATTGTAGGGGCTGGCATCCAGCCCAACACACCGGCAAGGGACGCCGACTGGCTGCCAGCCACAGCCCGAGATTAGTCTCTTGATTACCAGCCTCGAGATCAGTCTCTTGATTACCAAGCCCCTCGGGATCAATCTCTTGATTACCAGGTCTTAGACCAAATTTCACATATATGCTGTGAAAACCAAATCATATTGGGATGGTGCTTGATAAGCCCCATTTTTATTTTTTATGAAAAAAAAATGAACACCCAGCTTTGCTTTTGCACTGACATACACTAGAAGAAACCTGCGTTGGTCTAAACCATAAATGTAGGCTCAAATTTGTTGAAAACCATGTTTCCAACGTTGGAATCCTATAATTTTGCATTGGAAACATGGTTCTCAACAAATTTCAGCCCACATTTTTGGATTAGACCAACGCAGGTTTCTTCTAGTGATAATGGGAAGGAGTAGTTTCTTTACAAGTTTGGGAAAAACTCTAAACTCTAGAAATTCCAGACTGAGAGTTGAAATTAGAAGTTAGTAAGGTTGCTTTCAAAAAATCAAAATATACAGAGCCCAAGCTTGACCAAACCAGAGATCAACTTAGTGTAACCAGTTACAGAAGCCTCTTTTTAAAAAGTCAACTAGAACAAGAGGTCACCCAACCTCCCAGCAGCTTGTTGGTCGTACGTTCCTCCTCCCAAAGCTAAAATATGATTTCCATTTGCAACTTTGGTTGCATCTCAGCACTCCTGAATCTCTTACAATTTGATCTGGAGTTGTCAAGTTCTCTCCCCATCTCCAAAAAAATTGGTACAATACTAATGAGGTGAAGTTGGAAACTTAGAAAGACATAGAGGTGGAATTCTTAGGGGCAAAAATGTCAATTTAGAATATTAACAAAACTTAGTTGACTTTATTTGCCACAGTTTTAATGAGATTAGAAGAAAAAGGAGAAAAAAACAAAATAAAGAATAGTTTGACTTTGGAAGAAGTACTCAAATTAGTATTAATAGGAAAACCTTGACAAGTTTATTTTTGACTTTGGACCATTAGCAAAAAGCCTATTAGATTAGATTTGATAGGATTAGATTTATTTCCAAAATATCACAAAAGAAGAAAAAATTATAAAGAAAAAAGAAAAGAAAGCAGATACAAAAGAAATTGATTTTTCTCCCATTTTGAAGAAAAGAAAGACAACATGGACTCTATGTTCAACTACAACAAAATCACGATGAACGTAAACGAGGATGGCATCATCAAATCCGCGTTTTTTGGAGTAAGTTCTAAAAACCCTTTCTTTTATTTTATTATTTAAACGTGCTAGTTAGTGAATTAAATTAGGATTGTTAAGTAGGATTAATGTTGTGGAACTAGTGAGTTGGAATGCAATTTAGAACATAAGGAACCACAAGAAATAAGAACAACATCATATTCATTAAAGTGGGAGACTGGGATCCTTCCAAAATAACATTGTCCATTTGTAGGCCCGGAATTTGAAGTTGGCTTGAAGTACATTTTTGTTGAAGGGAAATAAATTCTTCCATTGGAAGATAAAATTTCCATTAAAAAAGGAGTCTATGGTAGGGTTCATGCGTCCTAGTATCTATTGGGCATTATTACTTAAGCAATATTTACATAAAAATACATTGTGTTCTTTGTTGATTACCAAGTCATGAGTTGAACGGTTGATTGTATGAGGCTATTTATTTCATTCACGTGGTCCGAGTGCGATTCCCATTGAATTTGTATGAGTGACTATGAGATATACATGACTTGGTGTTGCCTAGTGACCTTTGCAGGTTGGAAAGAAGTAACAACCAACCAATTCCTATCCAAAATTGTGACATGTATTAACAAAATTAAAAGTGGTCTTATCCACTACCAATCTTTATACATGACATGATACTTTGAAAAGAAACTTATTGAGTCAATGAATAAGGAAAACAATGCCATGTAGACAATGCATTGTATAACAACAAATATATTTGGAACTTTATAAAAAAGTAGATGCTCCACAAGGTGCTTCATACAATATAGAAAATAATCTAATATAAAAACTACAAAATCAAATCAAAACACTTCAATCAATAAGACAATTTCTATAACATTAAATATATAAATAATCATAGAAAATTCTTCAAGGTTATGCAAAGCATTACCATGGAAAAAAACTGCACACAAAAATAATAGAAGTACCTTAAATACTATAAAGTTTTTGTATACTGCCTTAGAAATGTTCAATTGGAATAAGAGTCTAGACTTTTGTTGATAACATCAACTTGAGCTGTGGGTATTTTTAGGACACATTTGACGGTGTCTCTTCATCCTTGACTTCCAGGCTGTGACCAACGCATTTGTTTCGGCCCACACCGGATTCTGGGTCTTGTCCATTTTCCAACGCAATCCTTTGGCGGAGTTCCATCCAAAATAACTCTCTTGAACATTTTGCTCACGAGACGTGGGCTTAAAATATTGAATCAACACACAATTAGAAAGATCTGGGTTAGTGAAAGGATTAGTCAAGGCTCTTGCAATCCATATAGGCTTTGCATCACCATCAGCTGGTCAAACGGCGACAAAGTATCCTTCAAAAACATCACGTGCCACTCGGAAAGAGGGTAATGGGCGATTGCAAAGTTGCCCAACAAAGGCATCATCCTTAGCAAACTCCTCACGAACCTCACTATCTTCACTAAGTTCGTCAAACAATTCCTCCCAATGCTTGATAAACCCAGACAACCCCTTGTATATATCGTCTACACTTCGCATTGGGAGGTGAGCATTAAGCAATGGATCCCCACAAGGCCAAGTACTCCTTCCTTCCGAATCTTCTTGCCATAATTTGATCCCCCAACCTTCCTCTGGGAGCCAATCATGACCTGTGCAATAATATTTGTACTTCATGACTAGAATATCCTCTGAATTCAAATAGAACTTGAATTGTTGGGCCTTTGTATGGCCAACAAGTGCCTCGTCCCCTTCCAGAAGCGAACCTTCTATAAAGGCTTTGAAATCAGGGACCTCCTCAATGAGGTGAGGAACTGTAGGTATTAAATCCACATCCATAAAGGATTTCATGAGAGATGGGATGGTGAGGAAGTTATCTTTCTTCAATTGCATACTCCATCTCCCAAACAAAACATCAATGTCATCATGTGTGTAACCAACCAACATGAAATTGACATAAACCTCACAGAAAATTCTTTTAGCCACTAGAAGGGACTAGAATGCAAATACATATCTATTTTTGTTATCGCCAGTCGCGTTATCCATCTGAACATTCAGAATTGGAGGAAGAGGCTTTGCCGGAGTTGGAACTTTGAGTGCGCTATGATTTACATATGTTTAATCCTCGCAGTATTGCGCTAAAAGAGGGAAGCAGAGCTTCATCGAACAAATAATTCCCGGGAGGAATACGTGGGGGGTAGTTCTATGTCCCGCAGAAGCTTTGCTAATGAACCAACCGTATAGTTTGAATTGTGTAGGAAAATATCAGGCCTGTAATGAGCGTAACGCAAATCTCCATGCCCATGAGCTATCATACCCGTCACTGAGATTGGGAGCTTCATGAGTCCATCAAGTTGCTTACTCTTGTGTGAGAAGACAAGAGACGCAATTTTAGCATGATCAATTCTGTCATGCATGATCGTCAAGCACTCATGAGGGTAGGCACTTGACCTATAGCAATTTGCGTAATACTGATCTTGATGAGCTCAAGCTGTAGCCAAATGCTTCTCCAAATGATGGATCCATTTGTGTTTTAGGCCTGCACTTGCAGTCTTCTTCAGACTGTTATATCTGTCACACTTAGAGCAATGCACTAAATTGTCTCCTGGTTTCTTAGCTGTATATTTAGGAAAGTTCAATTTCCTGATCTTGCTAATACTGGAAGCTGAGACTTCTTTCAACCCAAAAACAGCATTTGCTGCATTGACCTCGGGAATTATCTCCTTCCATTTAAAGGTGGCCGGCAAAAGCATAGACACCTTTTTCTCTCCAGAAGGAAGACTGTGTGTACGATGTGGCATATGATTTGCCGACTTCTCAAGTACACATTTCAACGTAGCCGTAGCTTGTAATTTATGCTTTCAAATCTTGTGCGTGCCCAAATTCCCGTGTGCTTGAGCTTGTTGACCAGCTGCAGCATATCCTTGAAAGCAATGGAAGGTGGTTTTTGATACACCAAAATTATGCCGCCATGTTGCCATGCAGACGTCAATCCCTTCAAGAGTGACCACCCTCTTCCCTTGACTGTTCCGATGGACTTGTCAATGCACGTCCAGTTTCATGTGGTACCGAAATTCAAAAGATGAATTGGGGTACATACGTTCATAGAAGGCCCAAATCTTGTCTCTTAGAAATGGCTGCACGCAATTGTAAGAGCAGCACGTCTTGCTTGAAACAGAATTAATTGACTCATCTGCCAAAAGCTCTTTGGACTTCACACAGGTTTCAGGAGGAAGAACTCTAATGGATGTTTCATATGGCCTTGCATTTGAAGATGATGCCTTTGACCGAAGAACTTCATAGCAGTTGAAGCCATGTTGAACCTCATGATCTCAAAGACTAGTCCCTCTCAAGAACACCCGATCAATGGGCCATGCTCAAAGAGAGTATTTCCAATCTTCTGGAACGGCTGCAAAGTCAAGGGACTTCGAAATTTGGACCGGGACTAAAGAATTCCCTAACGGGCCATCGCAACCTAGAACAAGATCGGACCTCATGCTATGACAAATTCCATCCGCCATTGGTAGATCGTAGCACTCATGAGGACGACAACCTTTGTGCTCCATAAACATTGTAGGATTCCTTCGCAGATCGGAATGCCAACATCCTCTTGGGGAGTGTTTTCAATCTCTCCTTTGTTGGAGGTGTCAACCTCCAGTGGATGTCCCGAGTCCATGGTGTTTGAACAGAGGTTACAAACATTTTTTAAAAATCGTAGCAGTCATAAAACATAAAGAGTTCATCTTAAGTTGAGGGGATTACACATCTTCATGAAGTCAAGCTCATCGGTAATCACATTTGTTACCAATCATCTTTGGTTCATCTCAAACCAAAATAAACTGCTACTTTGGTAATTCCAATAATATTTAGTAGTCCAAATATTTAGAAATCCACATATTCAATAGTTTGGATTTGTAGTAGTCTGGAATTCTCCATTCGAGATGAGTTGCTGATCAAATGCTAGTCAAAGTACCTGAGAATTTCAATCAATAATGAGATCATATCGACCTCCAAGAATTGAACAGTAGTCTGGAATTAAGCAGTCTGGATTTATAGTTGTCTGGAATTTATCTCCATTTGAGATGAATTTTTTATCAACCGTTAGTCAAAGTACTTGAGAATTTCGATCAATAATGAGATCATACCAACCTCAGAGAACTGAACATATTGACCTCAGAGAAGTTCGAGAACTGAACATAGAACCTCAAGTATAGAACCTCCAAGAACTGAACAACAATCTCACCTAGTGGACTTTTGTGAGATTCTTGTTCAGTTCATTAATCAGAACCTATTTGTCTATTTATGATCTCAGTCCACTAAGATTCTTGTTCAGCTCTCAGAACTCCGAGAACGAAATATAGAACCTCCAAGAATTTTAGAGATTGTCGATCAATAACAGTTCCCGGATTCAATCTACGATATTAGTCAACTCAATTCATGTTGGTTTCTATAGGTCTGGTTTGGTTACTCATTGTCCTTCTAATTGAGTGCCAAATTCTGAATTCTCACTCTCAATCACGATTGTTCTACATCATCAGGTCGAATTGGACAAAACTACCCTAAATCCTATTGTCAGCAACTCCAGAAAGTTCTTTCTATTTGGAGATCCCAAGCCAGGGAAGTGATCGATACTATACGCTGCAAGTGGAGCCAAAGCTACTGCATATTTTAATGCGTTTAAGCTTTGGTCATCTCGTCGCCTAAGTACTAAGTGACAAATTCTAGAAATTCAGGAATTTACGACAGTTTTAACAACGTTTTTAAATGAGAGCAAAGATGTATCAAATCTCGAATTCGTCTGTTTTCCTCAAAATTCAGAGATTGCATGACAATTTTCAGAGATTTAAGAGAAACACAATCCTCAAGAAGAACCGACATTAGTTACCCACTTCAACAGCATACAAAACTCTAACATTGAAGAGCATTGACAATCAGTAACTCTATCACAGCTACTTTCAGTTTAGATAACGCTGGACGGACAAGAACGCCTTGTGAATCCGCTTGAGATGAACACCCGCATACCTTGGAATGGAAGACTTGCAATCTCCTAAAGTCAACACGGAGCTGTAATCTTTACCAAGATGCAATTGAAGGAGCCTTGACGCCACTGGAGAGAGCCGCTTGAACGCACCAACATGCAATGTGTGCGCAAGCGAAGGGGCCTCAATTGCACTGAAGAGAGCCGTATTTTATACCAACACGTGGTGTTTGAGTGTACAAGGGGGGCTCGATTGCACTAAAGAGAGGCTCAGAAACAATCTAAATGGCGGATTTGAAGAAGCTGAAGAGGGCAATGCTACAATACAGCAAGCAGAAGTGAACACTAAACAAAGGACAAGGACTGGAGTGAGAACAAGCGAAGGGAATGTGTGGGAGAATTCCAGAGGGAAGATGGAGCGGCATTTTCAAAAGGTCCTGACAAAAGCACAATAATACCCGGTATGTGGATTTGTGGAGGCTTCTACGGACATGAAAATTTAATGCGTCATACTTTGAATCTTCTAAGTCAATCAACTGTAGAATGAAAATCAAATTCTCGTCAGTTCTTGAGCTACACGTCTGTCATCTTTCTGGAATGTAGGTGCTACAGGCTTAACTTAGGGCGGCTAAGTTAAGGCGATGGGCTTGCAGACGACGGTTTTCAGAAGTGCTTGTCATCTTTTAGGTGGAAGCTTCATGGGTTATGAACTGTTTACTTACCGTTCACGGGTTATGAAAAAGCGGATTTGCTGCTCACAAGGCGGACTTATTGTTCACACGTTTTGAGAATGCACTGTACCGTTTTCAAAAGTGATTTTTTATTGTGATTTGCAAAAATAATAATTCCCGTAGTACTGTAATTACAATATAAATAATATACCAATCTTTTAACAAACAATGAAAGGAGCCATGTTCTAATAAACTATTAGAAGAAGTGACAATATCCAATGTTAACTAATTAAGGTCAAGACTTGAAGGACAAGATCTGGGTTCAAGATATAAGGGTTACAATTGAAGGTATAGGGTGTAGGACTGAGGTCAAACTTCCACCAATACTTTTGAAAACTCTTGTAATTTAATTTATTCAAAGTTCAACAATAATTTATATTTCCCTTCTAGTTTTGTGTTTTCTAAAAAGATGGTAATAAAAATTCTATACGCTCCTAATGTATTGTATTGTTGCATTGTAATTCACATGTGATAAGTAAATGGAGAAGGAATGGATAATACTTACAAAGTGATGGAGTCTACGATTCTACAAATCATTGATTTTGGATTCAATTGTGATTTTTTTTTTTCAAAAGGTGGGGGGGAGGCACCAAATACGAAGGGATGGAGTCTACTTTTCTATCAACCATTGAGTTTGGATTCACTTAAAATTTAAAAAAGAAGGGGGGGAGGCACCAAATATGAAGTGATGGAGTCTACTTTTCTATCATTGAGTTTGGATTTACTTGTGTTTTAAGAAAACAAAGGGGGGAAGCAGCAAATACAAAGTAATAGAGTTTACTTTTCTATCAATCATTGACTTTGGATTCACTTGTGAATTTTTTTGAAAAGGAGGGGAGGCACCAAATATGAAGTGATGGAGTCCAATTTCTTATCATTGAATTGGGATTCACTTGTGATAAAAAAAATGGATAGGCAGTGAAAACACTTACAAAGCAATGCAATCCAATTATTTTTTGTCGAGTATGGATTACTTTTGACAAAAAGTAAATGGAGAGGGAGTGGTACCAATTAGTAAGTGATGGACTCTAATTTTATTATCTTTGAGTTGGGATTCATTTCTAATTAAAATGGTGAGGGAATGAACCAATTACAAAGTGATATTAGGATTCATTTCTAATAAAAAAATGGGGAGGGAATGAACCAATTACAAAGTGATGTTGGAGATTTATTTCTGTTAAAAAAATGGGGAGGGAAATGAACCAAGTACAAAGTCATGGAGTCCAATTTTATTATTTTAGAGTTGGAAATCATTTGTAATAAAAAAAAATGGCGAGGGAATGAACCAATTACAAAGTGATGTTGGGATTTCTTTCTATTAAAAAGAATGGAGAGGGAAATGAACCAATTACAAAGTGATGCTAGAATAAATTTCTAATAAAGAAAATGGAGAGGGAATGAACCAATTATAAAGTGATGTTGGGATTTATTTCCTTAAGAGAAAATGGGGAGGGAATGAACCAATTACAAAGTGATGTTGGGATTTATTTCTACTAAAAATAATGGGGAGGAAATGAACCAATTACAAAGTGATATTGGGATTCCAATTTTATTTTCTTAGTGCTGGGATTCATTTGTAATAAAAAAAATGGGGAGGGAATGAATCAATTACAAAGTGAATATGTGATTCATTTCTATGAAAATAATTGGGGAGGGAATGAACCAATTACAAAGTCATAGAGTTCAATACTGTATTAAACAAAATGGAATCATGACTCAATCTTATCCACTTCTAAATATTTCTGTAGAACTACCCTCAATTTTCCATTTTGCAAAAAAGCCCATATCAAATAGTTGGGCAAGTATGAATTTCAATTTAGTCACACCACTCAATGGGATCAATTAGTTAAACACTTATTCAAATCTTTTTTCTTTTCTACTTGATGGTCTCAATTAGTGTATAATTTTAGGGATCATGGGCCATTTTCATATAAAATGGAGAATTGGAGCCAAGGACACTTCACATTCCTATTTTTTTGAACAACACTTACTCATGATTTATTCTAGGGTGTAATTTCAATGATCATCAGGGGCAATTTCATATAAAAAAAATTTTGGAGCCAAGGACACTTCACATTCCCATTTTTTTTAACAACACTTATTCATGATTTATTCTAGTGTATAATTTTAGGGATCATGGGCCATTTTCATATACAATGGAAATTGGAGCCAAAGACACTTCACATTCCCATTTTCTTAACAACACCAATTCATGATTTATACTAGTATGTAATTTCAATGATCATGGACCATTTTCATATAAAATGGAAATTGGAGCCGAGGACACTTTACATTCCCGTTTTTTTAACAATAACAATTCATGGTTTATTCTAGTGTGTAACTTCGATGATCATGGACCACAATCAAAATCAAACTGAAACGGAAATAAAAGAGGGGGGAGAGGGGGCCGGAGACCAATACGAGCTTCCCTCCACTCGCAGAGCGTGAGAGGACGGTCCATTTGGTCTCAGGGGTTGTCTGACTATGACAAACAAGCCTTCTTATACGAAGTCTGCCACTACTTACCAAACAATATGGAATAATTAGAAGGTCGCGTCCTTCTAATCACAGGCATGATCAATTGGTGCTGGCTGAATGATTTATTTTCTTTTAGTCAAGTTTAACTACCTTAGTTCATTTTGGATCTCTACCTAGGACTTTATTGGTCTTTTGAATTCAACTTAAGTTAAATTAAGTTTCAAGTGAACATAGAAGCTTCTTCATGACATTAACAAAAAGTCTTCTAAAAAATTAGTTGATTTAGGACCTCTACCTATTTTGAGGGTGTTGCCAATTCTATAATTTAATTATATTTGAACATAGTATTTCTTCATGTCATTAAAAAGGTCAATAAAATTGGTTGATTTAGGACCTCTACATACTTTGATGGTCTTGTCAATTCAATACACAAAAAATGAAAATGAACAGGGATGCAAGAGTCTTGTTACTGTAAATAATGAATCATTAGGTTCTAAAAATGCCATTCTCATGAATTTCCAAAGAATAAAAAACAAATGAATTCCTAAGTGCAGTTGGCTACTTGGCTTGCATTCTCATCCATTTTGCAGAATGGTACAAGCACAAAATGAAATTAATAATGAAAATAATAATGTACAATTCATGCTCTTAAACCTTATAATTCAAAGAAGTGAGCCAAATTATATTAGAAATTAACTTAAAAAGCATTTTAGAATAGATTTTTTGCTGATTAACTTCCTTTCTAAGATGAAATTCTATATTCTCTGAAAGCCTTACAATTTCAAAGTCAATAGTTGATGATATTAAATTAATATGATGTGGGATAAGAAAACAAAAGAATATTCATAGGTAATTCAAAATTATCATGACAAATGGGGAACCATAAAAAAGTATAAACAAACTAGAAATTATTCACTACTTTGTCAAGTGTATGGAAATTGGGATTGTGGAAGCCACCTTCTCTAAAAACAATTATGTACCTAGTTTGAATGAACATTTCTATAACCAAATTAATTTTCTCTCTAACTTCTGCATGTATTATGAAAATGATGCCTCTATCCTGCATGATGTTTAGACTTCTTTTTAATATTGAATACTATAATCATAGGAGATTTACAACACTTGAAAAACAATTTTTTGGCATACACGTTATTTTTTAATGTACCAATAAATTTTTGTCCATATATTTTATGTATAGCTTCCAAATGTTAAGATCTCTCCTATGGTGGGTCTTTTTTTCACTTGGCAAGAGTAGAATTTGGGAATGAGATCATTTGTGTTTACATGAAGAGTCCAAATCCTAAAACTAACCCTTCACTTTTATTTGGAAAACTAAACAAAACCACATGTACATTGAATAGGGGACTTGTATTAATTAATTCACATTTCACACTGCATGAATTTCTACCTTAGCGGTACATAAATAGATAGACAATTGTCCTAGTATGTACATTCGACATGTTTAAAACCTCATGCTATAGTTTTCTACAATAATTTGCTTCATCTTCTTTGTCCTTGTAATTTTTGAAAGATGAAAGGGAGGACTTTAGAAATAATTCCTTTTCATCTTCGTCAAAATTGTTGAATTTAGAAAAAGCAGAAGCAATGATTCAAAGAAACACTGTGGTAAAAGATCTACCCAACTCTTTTTTAGAATAACATTTCAAGGACGCATAGTTGCACTTGTCTTCTACATAGGAATTCTTATGTTATTCATCAAATATAAAACATCCGCCTCAACATTTAAGGGTTATATCTCTACAATCCTTGTACCATTGTAGCTTCAGGCTACAAATTGGAATTCATGCGTAACAGGGCTTTTTTTAACAGTCTTTAAGAAGTGCCCTAATGGTGATATAAAATTTTGTAGCGGTGCTACAAATATCAACATTCATCCATATTAGATATAAAAGATCACATTGACACATATCACAAGTCTATAAATTGGTTTTCATCCTTGTTCTGGCAATTTCATCCTGTATTTTCTTTGACTTTGAATTTTTTTTTAAGATTTCATCTACATTTTTTGTCCTTTTTTTTGGGTGCCATATACAGGCAATTTTTTTTTCTAGTGTTATTTGGCACTAGAAAGCCTCACCAAAAGCCTTCATGCGTACCATTCCCCGATTCTTAGTAAAGGGCCTATCCAGGGTCCACGGCCATAGGTCATGCTCCACGGTTTCGGATCGGTCCTATACCCAAAATCCTAGCGCCAACAAAGATTGGGACCCTCCAACTCTCCTATCTGTGAACCCTAAACTCCGATGCTCCTGTCTGTCGCGGCGAAACTCCGACGCTCCTGTCTGTTGCGGCGTAGGAATTGGAATTGCAATGTGAAGAACCTGCGTCTACTGAACCTCACTTTAAAAATGTTGTTCAATGCACTTTAGGGTTCCGCAAATGCCAGTTCCATTCTTGCATTTGGTCTGGTGTTTAGGGTTTTGATTTGATCTTGTAGCTCGTCAGGAGAGATCTTGTGAGGTTCTTCCACTCCGAGAAACGAATTTACTTAGCTAGAAGTAACGCCGCATAGGAATTGGAATCGCAATATGAAGAACCTACGTCTTTGAAAATGCTGTTCATTGCTTTAGGATTTAGGGTATGGAAGTTGCTTGAACGCATTTGGTCTGGTGTTTTAGACTGTGATTCAATGTTGTTGTCTTGCGGTTCCACAACGGTTTCTTCAATTCAACAGAGGTCAACAAGAAAAGAGGTGTGCGTAGAAGCTAGGAGGGCAATCTACGGCATTGCGCTTCTGGACAAGTACATCATATTCAATTTTTTAACCCTAGCTTGTTGTTCCTTCCGTTTGTTCCTACATTTGGGGTCCCATTTTATTTTCTTCTTGAGTCGCTGCTTGCAAGGTCGTCAATTTGGAATTTATAGTTGGTTATAACAATTTTTGCAACTTCAATTGTTTGTAGAGTGAGAGAACAATCAATGAACTTCATAGCCTTGGCTCATTCTTCTTTCACTAGGTGCAATCCAAGCGTCAGACAGTTCTGAATGGAGAGGTAGGTCTTTGCAACTTTCAACCCTAAACACCATGACCACATGAATAGAAAGTCGCAGGGGCCTTGTTGAATTCAGAACCTGGGAATGTTGCACGTTTGAATGTAGGTAGCTTCAAAGGACGTTGAACAGAGTGTTGACCTTGTTCTTCAGTTTTTTTATAGAGCCATAAGTTGCTGAACGATTTGTTTCACGGAATCTGCAACCTTTTCAGTTTAGGGTTTTTTGAAAATGTTTTGCACTGACGCTGTTGAACCAACTTTTTTGTTCGGCAAATGTTGCTGTAATTCAATTTTGTGAGCAGGGCAAGGCAGGCAGCCAGCCAGGGAGAAAGCCAGTCCCGCGAGGTATTAGGTAGATTGAGGAGGGCTTAGCAGAACTCTAATTTTAATAATGAGACCTGGGGCAGAAAACAACAGCCAGGTATGCACAAATAAACAAAATGACTTACAAGCCAGTTCTTAGATAGACACGTGAGAACACAACTATCTTCAATTAGAATGTTAATGTTGGAATTAGAATATGAATTAGGATTTGAATCTCGTGCTTCAAATGTGATTCAAATATGGCATTAAGCTTGTGCTGTTGTGATCTTTTTACCGTCACAGAGGATGCTTAGCTCTGTGGTGCTGTTGATAGGCTCAGTCATGAAGCATGGGATATGAACTGTATGTAACCTTAATTTGTACATGTTTCTCTTCAGGTTAAATTGAAGCTTCTGTGGGCTGTTGCTGCATTGCACTTGGCATTTGGAGGAAGCTTAGCATTTGGTTGGAGCGTCACTGTGTTCTTGGTTTATTGCACTTTTGCTGCAAAAAACGTCAAGTATATTAAATATCAATGTTAAACCCTGAAAATATGTTATCAAGTAAACATATTATCAAGTGATTCCTTTGCCATGCATTTGCTTAGGCGGGTGTTAGGTATGTCATTATTCCAAGGATTCAGAAACCTATCCTAGAACCAATAGAAAACAATTGTTATACCCTAACTTACCAGCCATTTAGGGCACAGAAATCCCAAAAATATAAGAAATTGAAACCAAAAGCATAGAGGAAAAACTAATGTTCAACTTGATCCAAGCTCAACATCACAATATCTAATAGACCAATCATCTTTGATCGAGTTGAATGGGGTCTGTTAAGCATAGAAGAACAAATCCCATACCAACAGCCTTTCAAAATAACCGTAAACAAAGACTGAGAGCAAAACCTTGCAGCAAATTCAACTCGCACCAAGATGAATGGCAAGAAACAATCAACACTAAAGAAGCATTGCATATTCAACTCGCACCAAGATGATTGTCAAGGAACAATCAACAATAAAGGAACATTAGATAGAACAGGAAAATGTGAGAAGTAGGAGATACCCAAGTCATCTCGGGTCAAGATGACACCTTCTAATAGCAGTCCAGAAAACCCTTATGACAGTTCCTCTCAGTCCGAGATGAGCAAATCAAAAATCAAGATAAATGTCAACAGCAAAGATAAGTAAAGAACAAGTTATACAACTAAATCTGTTAATGTAAGCACACAACGATCTGCAAGATTATATGGTGATCAGAGTAAATCTAGTAATAAGATACATAGAAAAGAAGGAAACTATTTTTAACTCAAGTTGACATAAACTAACCTTGTAAACTATTTACAATACAGGGATGGTGGACCAAATGGAACTCTTTAGTATGCATTTTCAATGCTTCCAGATACCTGAAGAAAACTCAGTCAAATATGGAGACAAGCTTCTTCTCGGGGATTGCTGGGAATGGAAAGAGCCTAATATGGTTAGGTATTGGACAATTATCATTGTTCCAATGGCGACCAATCTAAGTTTTATGACAGCATATGAACAAAGTGAAGCAAACCTTCTAGTGTCATTGACAAATCTATCAGAGAGGTCACAACGGGTCCAAAAGGGGTTATCTTGGTTTGTTGCAAAATGACAGATCCAGAGACAAAACAAGATTACTTATTCTCCTATGTGGTCGACACAAAGAAGACCATCTTCTCAATCTTTGAGTATTACAATAGCCTCAGCAACAACAGCTTTCAAGACCTTCAAATAGCATTAGGGAAACAGATTGATGAGAAGCTTTGGCAGGGGAAGGACGGCCAGCAGCTCATAGGAAAAACACTAGCTTCAAGATTGAACGCACTCATCAAGGAATTTGAGCACATGACCGCGAGCTTAGCTAACAAAGCAAGACGGATGACTCTTCTCACTGTTGCCAAAGAATACAATAGTCTGGACGGGAGTCAGGGTTCCTTTGTTCTTACTACACCTGAAACAGGAAGAAGCCACCCCAAATGAAGCACACTGAGAAGTTTGGTTGGGGGACACCATCAGGTACTCCTCCAATAGAAGTAAGGACGCACAGTAAGAAGCTTGCAAAAGAAAAAACTATATCTGTCGTTGGGGAGGACAGCATAGCCTCAGAGATCGTGAACATACCTCAAGATCTCGGTGGTTGTGTTAAAGACATTGACTATAAAGAGTCTTGCAATACTTACAAGGAATATTGGTCCGTTTGCACTAACTCATACGTGCCCAACATAGGCCAGAAATTTGACCAACTGGAGACACTGCCTCAGAACCTAAATATCCAAAGTCTTGAGGAGGAAGGGGTGAATAAGTGTCTACACTTTCTACTTAATATGCCTGATCCAGACAAAAGGATGACGTTTTGCGCAATGCCACAAGACCATTTCAAGAAATCGGAGACATTTGAAGACGTGCAAATTGGAAAACTCTGGATGGTTAAGGGACAACATTGTGTCAAAGCATCAAAGCGCATGCTGAAGATGAAAGAAATCCTGAAGTCAAAGGCGGAGAAGTTCCAAATATGGGAGTGCTTTGTTGTTTGGAATAAAGACAACAGAATAGTTTGGAGGATATCAACATATTATAATAGAGTGAATCACTTTGTTAACTTCATGCCTACTTGGTCTACCAACATTACTGGTTCCAGATTTGTTTGGAACAAAATGGGATTCCCAACGCCCCCAAAGGAACCCATTGAGCTAGGGAAGACTCTTCCTCAAGGAAAGTGGAAGCTGAAGGATGTACAGAACCAAAAACTCTTTATGGTACTAATAATCATTCCCTATTCCCAATGTTCACTACATGCATTCATTGTGTTTGCTATCTTCAATTGTTTCAAGGCACAGTTAGTATTGGAGTTGAATGAGAATGTATATTTGGCCGTTATCTGTTGTCATCGATTTCCAACCCGTAAGCTGAATAGTTTCCTACTTATTGGTTCTGCAGGATTTCAAAGATGCAGTAAAGCTACGGTTTGCTGTGATCAACATCAAGAAGAATCAAGGAGCTCAGAGTCAAAAGAAAGAGAAGGACATTGGCATCCACAATGAGATCAAGATAATCATTGCAAATCAAAACGTCTACAATCTATGGAGTCAACTCATTTCTAGCCAATCTCAAGGAGAGCTCATTGATCCTGATTCGCTGATGCGATTTAAGAACATAAAGGGCTGGGATTCGGAGAAAGATGGAGTCATCACTAAAGAGTTTTTCAAGTGGATCGGAAATTGTTCAAAAGCGGATTTGATGAGGCTGGCCTTGCATCTTCTATCCAAGACGCCTAATAGAACATACGGGCACATGAAAGTTACCATGAAGTTGGTGAAAGCTGTACTTCCGAACTGCTATGTTGCAAAGGACTGGCTTGAGAGGTGCAAGCGGAAGCAAGCTGTAAAAAGGCAACTACACTTCTTGAAGCCCAGTTTGCGCTTGTTTGACAACAATGAAGAAGTTCAAGTTGGACTACAATGTCACAAAGGCAACAAAGAACACACTTCTAACCGCCCCTGGCAAAAGTTTCTTCTCACTCTTGAAAATGCCATCAAACAAGAACAAAAGCCTTGAAGAGTTGTCTCTTGTAGCAAAAGAGTTCTTCATAATTTTCTTGGAGACTAAAGGAAGGTTTTCAAAGCCCATTGCTAGAGCTCATTTTTGGCCTTATGAGACAAGCAATGACAAACTAGGAAACTGGGGCCCAAATGTGTAGAACGAACCTACAAAGTCCAGATTGAAAATGGCCATCATAGACTTCAAGCATGTCCCAGGTGTGATTAACAAGAAGAAGACAAGCAAGCAGTACTACCTCACCTTTATGGAAGTCCTTGACAAAGCTGTTGATCCCGAGGTAACCAATCTAGAAGTCTGGTTATGGATTTGTGGAGAGAAAGAGGTTTAGTTGGACCTCCAAAATTACATCAATACTTTGACATAGGGAGCAACGTACTCTGTGCACTACGCCGAGTACATCCTTGCAGCCTTTGAGCGTGTTGGAGACCTTCCTGAAAGAAGCGCATGAGGTAAAGATCCCATTCAGATACTTTTTTTGGTAAAGAATGGCATGGCCGTGAAGACTAAGAAGATCCTGAGGACGTTTGAAGTCCTCCCCAAGGCACGGCACAACACTCGTTGCCAAACGTTTGAGGTTGATTATAGATTTCAATCCACCGAGCATCGAATGGAGTTTTATTTGAAAGTGCTTGACCTTTTTGTGTCCCCTCAAGAGGATGTTCTTTTCGTATTTGCTTGCGGGAAAGTTGTCTACATAGCCTGGGTATGTCATATGCCCATTCGTTGTGTGCTTTAACTTGAACCAAGTTAAAGTGTTGTGCTTCGTAGTTTCTGAATGTAGCTTAATGTAGCTACTGCATTTATGCGTTCTATTTGTGATTCTTTATAACTGGTATGGGTCAGAGTTTGTATATTGTGCACTTACATATTGTTGTCAGTCACTGCAAATGAATTCCCTGAATCATTTTGTCATAGACAGCAGTTCCCTTCACGACAACTTTGAGGCACTTGTAGTGCAAGCCGAGAACTTGGATAGAGATGATTTTTTGGACTCAAAATACTTCATTGATGAAGCATGTATTGAGCAAAAGAACTCAAGAGGAGTTTCCTCCTCTCGGAAAGGCAAAGAGCATAGGCCCAGCGTTATTGATGACGGTGAGGTTTGTAGTGAAGATGACACTGCTATAGATTTGACCAAAAATCTTGTTTCGTCGAAGAACGCGGAGCCTGTTGTACTCGAGTTGACTCCAGTGAATGCTGCTAGGTCTGATAGCTTTGTAGAGACCAACAACATGCGAGGTTCCTCCGATACCTCAGCACAACATGGTCAGAGTCCCGTCTCTGGAAGACAATAGACTCAGAAGAAGAGAAAGGCATCTTTGATTCAAAGACGGGTCCAAACCAGCAGTGGGTAGTTGATTTGCTTCGGAAAAATCATGAGGCAAATAAGAGGCTTTGTTTGGAGCAGCGTGAGGAAAATAAGAGAACTTGTCAGGAATTGGCCGTAGAGACTAAGGAGATGATGAAGGATCTTCTGAAAGAGTTTTTCTTCCAAGCGCGGCTTATGCTCACACACGACCCGAAAGCGCAGTCTCTTCAATTGCAGATTGACAACCAGCCTCATAGGATAGCTATCAATGCGAGGCATGTCCAGGCCGGGTCGTAAAACCATTTTGGATTGAAGACCACATCAGATGTCACTATTGCACAACTGTCGACATCATCTCTTGTTCATGACCGGTTGTTGCGGGATGACCAAGACCTTAAGGATTTGGAGGTGGAGCAGTCACAGGGCTCTGAGACTGATATGTCCCGAGGTTATTCCCTGTGACTCTCTGCCTCTCAATCAACTTGTTTTGAGTTTAGTTTCTATTTGCATGTGTCTTTTGGTTACGTCTAATTTTCATGCAAATATTTTGGCTAGTGGTTATGCGCTGAACATATTGTAGATGTACCTCTCTATAAGAGTTTATGTAATAAATATATTTCTTACTATTTGTTTTATGTCCACTGCCAACCTTGTAGGCCAAGTTTCTAGCTCCACTTGTATGCCGCTTTTACCCTTGGATGCTGTCGGCTTTGCTCAAGTCCCTGTTTGTAAGGCTGTCTGCAATGACTTATTGCGTCCAAATGATGACTCTTTAATAGACATAGTTGTGACTAGTTTTGAGTCAACCGACTACGACAAGGATCTCGTCAATACTGCCGAGACATCAATGGGCCTAGGTGGAGACAATATACCAGACCATGAACTCATGAAGATTCACATTCCTACGTCCAAAACGCTAGCGACAACAATTGTATCTTCTCCAAATCATGTGGCATGAGACTCAATGCATATTCTTTCCACTATGCTCTTTTCTTTTTGTGTGATGAACTTAGATTTAGGTTTATGAACTTATATATGCTCAAAGTTCTTACACCGCCATATCTAATACTCAAAATGTTACAGACAATACACTTGATTAATTGTCTATAAATTTTGCTATATATCTAGAATAGGGTAGCAACGAGACAATAGGTCAAGCGGAGAGCATGGAACATCCATTCAAGTCTGGGGTTATACAAAAGTGGCTTAATGTCATCCTAGATCTGAATGGGGTGCTCTGTATATGTGAGGATAACAAAAATCTCGCAAGAGAGAAACGATACATCAAATCCGATGAGGCTGCCTCTCAATTAGAACACTTCTTCTTCGATTTGAAAAGAGTCACTCTTTGTCCCCATTACAAGACCTTTCTTCAAGAGTTGTCCTCCTTTGCAAACGTCTCGGTGTGGACCTCCGTAAAGAGGTCCACGGCCATATGCATTTCCAATCATTAGTTTAGTGGCATAGAACCCCCAACTTATGTCTTGAGACAAAAACAGTGCAACATTCTCAAGTGCAAGGGGAGGTCTGCAAAGTTAGTGAATTACAAGGTGAAGGGAACAAAGAAAAACTTGTTCATAAAACCATTGAGCAAGTTGTACGAATTGCCAAACTCTATGTTCTCGAAGGACAATACTATTATTGTGGATGATAGTCCGGCAAAGCCCTTAGCATTGGATGTATTTTGGTTTAATAATATTATAGGGCCCTTGAGCCATTCAGAAAATTTGAATAAAACCAAGTTTATGTAGCTTAGTGAGGCGCTTGACGTCTCTAATGCACTTTATAGTGAGTGGAGTGAGAGTTACCTTTGACAAAAATGGCAAGACTTAGAAGGTTTGGACAGAGCACAGCACACGGAGATCATGATGGATGGAAAACATAGCATCCATTTGTGTCCAAATGCTGAAGTGGATCCTTAATAGTTGATGTACAGGTTTTACACTGTCATTAGTTTTTGACTAAAGCAATTGTATGTCACACGGTCAACATTAAATATATGACTATTCGTAGTGGTCATCAAATGATTCCCTTGTTGTTGTGTATATGTATGTTTCTGAGTTGCCAAGGTTGATTGGTCATAGGTAGTAGTACTTAAAAATTGGCTTTGGGGGCAAGTGTGTTAAAACCACTAATTCCTTCTCAAACTGTGGACAATTTCCCGTATCAAAAAGCGACTTACGGCACATCTTGTATTATGTTGCCACTGGGCAGTCAACAATGGATTTTTCAATGATGCCCGTTGATGACAGTGTAGTAGACAGTCCGCCAAATGGTGGAAAGCGCCTTAACCTTGTTAACTCTCCTTCGCCACTCAAATGTGGTTTCCAATCACTCTCAGCACGTGATTGTAGTGAGGGTAACGTCGTGGCTAAACAAAAACTGTACAATGACAAATTCAACCATCTAGTTGCCACTAAGGTAAGTGAGTATTACTCTAAATTCCTGATTTGAAGTGTATTTTAATGCTCGTTTATCCTATGAAATGAAAACGTTTGATTTCTATTTGTCTATGTAGGAGGATGCAAAAGTACCAAAGCCAATTGTCATAAAAGGAAATGTGTCAAAGGAACTGCCGCGAAATACTTGCAAGTACATGGAGAAAATTCTTGCATCAGCGGTTGTGCGGCTTCCTTTGCCTTCATTCAGGAAACGGCTTGACTTAAGAAGAAAGTGCATGACACATGATAGGCAACCTAAACTTCACTGTAGTCCTCGTCCATGGGATGCTTGGGAGCAAAGATCCTTGAAAAAGCAAAGGCAGGAGATTGCCAACCAAAAAACCGCACCAAATAATGGATACAATTGAGGACTTGAAATATTGAAGGCACTTGAGATGTTGAAGAGTAGGTCACACTTGTAGGACATAAGTTGGTGGTGGTGGAGTAGATACCAATCTTGTTCAAATTTCAGTGAGTAATATAGAGCTAATATTATGTAGGTAGGAAACAATCATATGTTGGATGATGCTCAAAATATACTAGGTACAATTGTGGATCAAACATGTTTGCTGCAATGTAAAAGTAGAAGAGTAGGAGAAACTTGTAGACCGTATAGGATAGAGTTTTCTTTAGGAGAATAGAAAAGCATAAATGATTTTACTATCAACTTGCAATGGTGGTAATGTCTCCAGCTCAGTTACCAAATAACTTGTACTTTGTTACAAATAATTTAAAAATTTGTAAATTCTGGTGCTTCCACAAAGTCATATTTTGTAGTGATTGTGCATTCATTGGTTTAATAAAATAAATTCTATGATTATTTTTATTAAATATCTATATACTTTATTATTACTACTAGATATTTGGAAATTTTGGTACCACATGCGTGCTATGTGTGAAATTGTATTGCCTTATTATAATTTATAGAGATCAAAGTTTCTTCAATTTATAAATTCTCTTCAAATTTCTCTTCAATTTATAGTTTGTAGTGCTTATTAAAAGTTATAAGAAATTAAAGTTAGAAATTAAGAACAATTTAGAAAGAATCATCCAAAAATAATCCACCAAGGAGTTTTAAAATTTACAATAGAAAAAGTAACCCAAGTTAGTAAGAATTTAATGTAATCTTAAAATATTTCACCATACCAAAAATTACCAAAATTTATCTTGAATAAAAAGTAGTAGTAAAAGTAGAAGGAACCAAAAGAAAATTACCTAATAGGATCTTTAAAGAATTTTAGGATCTAGAGTAAAAAAGTAAAAACAATAGGACAGAAGTAGAATAGTTTTTGAATTTCCAAATAAAAAAGAAATCACGGAAGAATTTTGATGAATTGGATAATGATCAAAATTCGACCATAAAAATTTTTTTACCAAAGAAGTCAAAATTACTTTTATTTTATCTTCAAGATAAAAATTAAATCTTGATAGTAAAATTATTTGATCTTAGAAGTAAAAGGTAAAAAGAAATTGCGTAAGGATTTTTATGAACAAACACGGTCAAAATTCACCAATAATTAACAATTACCCAAGAAGTCAAAAATTAAGAACTTTAGGATAAACAAGAATTACTTAAGAATTTTGATGAACCGACATGATCAAAATTCTCCAATAATTAACAATTATCCAAGAAGTCAAAAGTAATTGTGTTTTACCATAACAAGTATAGAAATAACATCTCTAAGGTAAAACTATTTAATTCTAGAAGTAAGTGAATTGAGCTTCCATTAGTAATAGTAAGAATTTATCAAAACTTATCCCAAAAGGAAAAGAGTAGAAGAAGTAATAAAGGTTCAAGAGATTACTTAGTCCTAATCTCATCCGCCATTATCCGTTAGGGATTTAGGTCAATTTTAGCTTTCTTCACCATTTTGGAAAGGGTAAAACAAACCCTACACATCATACCAATCCATTTATTTGCTTGCAGATTAATACCAGATCATAGTTTGATTGTTAATCAGTCACAGTAAAAACCAACCGAACTATACTAACATCTTTTGGTTTTTTATAGCAATTAGAAGTGGACAAAGCTAAAAATAGGAACAATACCAAAGATCCATTGCTTGGAAGGCGTAATTGGACTATACGTGTTAACACCCGATATAATATTATCCACGACAAAAACTAGAGCCCAATTGTATACACTTTATTCCAAAGGTGGGAATAAAAAGCCCACACTTGGTAGTCGATAACTACCTTCAATACCTTTGGTCCGGAAGGTATACTGTGGTAGCTTGGAAAGTAAGATAAGCCTGGATTAGTGAGGAAAGTAGAGGAAGCAGTTAACAAGGGTATAATTTTTTTGGTTTATCCAAGAATAAACTAAACACCTTACCACAATTAACATTCCTTGCTAAAAGAGTAATAGTAGATAGATAATTTGGTTAAGACCAGTAGCAAAAGTTTCATGTTCTTACGGAGAACCGGAATTGGATTGAAATCCAGAACAGTTCCCATAGTTGGGGTTGGGTACCAGAATTCACGGGAAATGTAACAGACCACCTACCGGGAGTTGTTTGGGCAGATGTAGGATTCAATGGCCCTACCGAGAATTAGGGCTGCCCGTTCAAACGGTCGGATTTATCCACATGCAAGAAAATCAGCTATCCTAATCCGGCGGTCGAACATTTGAGGGAAGTTTGAGGGGTCGGAACTTCCATCTTCATTCTTGTATTTGCGTCTGGATTGTGTCTGGAGCGCGAGGGAATTGAGCTTATTGCATGCAAGTGTTTCTAGAGAGATAGAAAGGTTTCCGGTCCCGGAGTGAAAGAGCGGAAGAGGATCCTTACCTGGCAAGAAACTGCTTGGAATCCTTTAAGAGAGGCATTGGTTGACTAAATTGTTGAGAGACTTGAGCGATGGTGAAGGCCGAGGGTAGCGGGTCAAGGGCTTTCAAATTCAAAACGATCCATCCGGCCATTTTGAAGGATGATGGAGAGTGGAAGTAGCTAGAAGAGGATCTGGGGGTAGATCAGGGTTGCCAACTTTCTAAAGAAACCATGGAGCTTACAAGACGAAGACATGATTGGCAAACTCATAAAGGGCTAGTCAAACAAGTGGGTGAAGACCACTTGTGCTTTTCCTAGCGAATGGACGATAGAGATGTGCAAGAGGGTCTACAACTTTCCCCATGCTGGAGAGGGGACAGCCTCGCGGACAGACCAATACGCTAAAGGTAAATTTGTAAACCTTCCTCATCCTAAGGATGGCTATGCAGTAGCAAATAGTAAGTCACTGAGAGAGAAGAGAATCTTGAAGTTTGTGGTCCCCATCCTATATCCTGAATGGCCAAACTGGGTTACAGTCATGTGGGCCAACACCATCTTTGGAGCGCTAAGTGATGAGAAGAAAGTGTTTTGGGTAGGAGTGGTGAGAGACTTAGTCCAGAGGATGGTCGACTCTTTAGGCAGTACAAAGGCGACTTCTATACGATCCTTCTTGTTTCACTGGTACGAACATCTAGAGGTGCTGAGGAAGAAGGAGGATGTGACCCTGAAGGCAAACTCCATAATGAGTAAATTCGATATCACTCCCCCTCAAAAGAAAGAGGGTGAGGAAAAGATGAAAGGACCGGATGAGGAATCCGGTAGAGGGTCATCAAAGAAGCGAGAGTCTTTAGAGAGGATGATATCCTCCAAAAAGAAGAAAGGATCCCAGAGGAGTCGGAAGGGTTTTGCGGAACCAGAAGTCGAGAGGGAGGTATCCTCTATGGAGGATTATTGAGGATCTGGAAAAGACAAAGGAAGACTTGAATACTGAGAGGGGAGCAATGAGGAAAGTTTGTAGTCTGCTTGGTGGGATCAAAGTATCCGAGCTTGTAGACTCGGTAGAGGAACTGATCCGACAGAAGAATATTGACCAGTGGAAAGAGGATTTTAAGAGACTAGTTGATGAGAATGAGTCCCTCCGCAAGAAGTTAGACAAGAGTGAGATGTCCTCAAGAAAGCCAAGTGCTTTGATGAGGAAATCCACAAGGCTGGAGTAGAGGGGGCAGTCAAGGCTATCCTAGTCTATGCAGAGTATGTAGATAGTGTGGAAAGGATACTGGATAATATTTGAGGAGCTCTACAGTAAGCGAGTCAACTCCCGGACATGCCTGTGAAGTCAAGGAAGAGCGAGGAAGAGAAGATACCTGCCAAGGACTCTTCCAAGCAGAAGGTAGAAGGAGGTGAGGATTCGACACACGGATCCGGATCCAAGGGCAATATCAAGAGGAAGAAGGATGAGTTCTGGACTCTGCAGAGCAAAGGCCCCAAACCCTCTCCAGTGAAGACAAGCGGGGTGAAGTTGAAGTCCACCCTCAAACAAGCAAGGGAGGTGTCTTCTAAGAGCTACCATTTGCGAGAGGATGAGGCGCCTAGTCAGTTAGCAAAGGAGGATAGCGGATTCGGATCCGGATCCGAGTTTGAGTCCCAACCTGACTTAGAAGTGGAAGAAGAAGAGGAATTTGACGTTGCTACAATTTCTCCGTTGGACTTCAAAGGGAAGAGTACAACTAAGGATAAGATGACAGCTAAACCCCTGCCAGTAGGAAGTAGCCACCAAATCCGAGGAGCCTTCTCCAAAAGAAGGTAGAAAGTAGAATTAGAAATTCTTAGAATAAGCCTAGGAACAATAGGCGTAAATTCCAGTAAATATAGCTGAATTTAATTCAATTGAAGTAAGTAAAAGTTTTTGGGTGTTAGAAGCTACTTGGCAGGTATTTTCAGTTGTATGTACCTGGACTGTGGCTTTTCGGGGATTTAGGATCTGAGATCCACATTTTGCGGATCGGATGGGTTGGTAGGAAAGTCAGCTCAGGGGGATAAGGAATGACACTTGTCATTCCTTGGTCCTTTGCTTTTGGTTGCTGGGGACCTTTAGGGTTCCTTGGAATTAGTATTTAGGGGTTGGAAGTTAGTTTCAACTCCGGGTAGTTTATACTCTTGTTTTCCTATTTTCAATTTCTGCAAAGAAAGCTTGGATTTCAACTTCATGAGTACTAGTCTGAAAAGTCTTGGTCTTGTGTTGAGAGGTTAGGTGATGCTTTTATCATCGCTAGTTCAAATAGTTTAGTTGTGGGAATTTGAGAGGAAAAGTGACCTCCGAATTCTATCTGAATCTGGTTCTAGGAATTGAAGTGAACTGGTTGAGACCTCGTGTATACTAGGAGTGAATTTTAGTTACTACCATCACTTGGAAGCTTCTGTGGAAGATAGCCACTCTTAGATTTGCTTCGTTTTGCAGGAGGCGGGCGTATGCGTATTGACATGTTGATAAGGTCTTTCTACAATCGGAAGTGAGTGGTGTGCAAGTAATTAGGATCTCTAAGTTATCCGGTCACTAGATTCTACTTTAGAAATCAGGTTTGGATAGATCTATCATTGTAATAAGAAAGGATTGTGGGGGTTTTCTGAGTGACCTACTGGTTTGGATTGATTTCCGGATCAGTTGTGAGGAAGAATCCGCATCCGGGTTTCGTGTGTATTTTTTGTATTTTCATTTAGTGAAACTTCAGTCACTTCAATCTATTGAAGGGTAGGGTATACGTTCCCTTCCTGAAACCAAAGAGCGGACCCCTCTATTAAAGAGGTTAAACTATTTTCATGGGATACTTTGCTTTCTGAATCTGGATTTGAGAAAGGTACAGGTTCATGACACTCTTTCCGGTTTCACATTCAGTTAAGTAGGACACTAAATTACAGACGACTATTGGGAAGAATACATACATGTCCTAAGTGGATTAGGGTATGGTTCTTGGTATGAGTTGAAAGGAAGAAGGTTTAGGATATACAAAGGAGGAAAGTGCAGTTCCTTGTTTTTAGTTCTGGATTATTCCGACTTGGGTTTGGTTTTCCATATTCCAAATCCGGTAGTTTCGTGGAATCTACAAGTAAAATCTTTTGGAACAATACACAAGTCATCTTAGGTGCTTTATGATAAATTAACACCTAAAGGTAGAATTTGTACTTCTTTGTGCTACAACACGACAAAGTAGCGCCGCTGCCAGGGATTTTCAAGAGAGCATCCTTGAGATTCTGGGTTTGTGTTAGGAACCGCTACAAGATTCCATTTGTTGTTGAAGGGTGAATGTACAGTTGGGTGGCTCACTTTTTCTATAACACTGCTATTTTCATGAAGTACATTGTATTGCAAGATGAAATAGACATAGTAAACTTACATCATTGCTTGTAAAAATTTGTACATACATAGGTAACTTAATTGTGTTGAAGATTGTGCTTTATTTTTTGGAAGATCATCTTAAATTGTAGAAGTTAGGGACTTTTGAAGTTTCAATATGGACTTTGGCAAACAGTAAATGTAATTTTGTTTAGGGGTTTTCTATGAAGAGGAAGAACATATTATTGGAATATCAACTTACCATATGTTGTGTTTTAGGTTTAGAGTCCTAGAATTCATTTCCTTTCAAGTAGAATCATTTGTAGAAGTGTAGTTATGGACTTTTAAAGGGTCTGGTTTCAGCCTTTTTTTCCAAAGTCCATATAAGGGTCAAAAAAAGGTCTTCT
The DNA here is from genome assembly GCA_963969595.1 of Neckera pumila. Taxonomy (NCBI): domain Eukaryota; kingdom Viridiplantae; phylum Streptophyta; class Bryopsida; order Hypnales; family Neckeraceae; genus Neckera; species Neckera pumila. Next base: position 10,176,416 of record OZ018418.1, read on the forward strand.
TCCAATTTTTGTTGGAGAACCTTGCGTGAGAGGGAAATCTCTAGGTGGGCGTGATGTTGAAAATAGAAATTGCAATGTTTCAGCAGAGTTTCCTTGAGTGGGCAAGCAGGGTAGGATAACGTCACTTATCTGTTTGATGAATTCCATTCGTTAGGGTTAGGATTGTCGTGAGGGAGCAATCGCACAACGGCTCCTGTGAGCACTTGTGTCTTTGGCAATGGGGTTCTGGTCGTGTGCACAACAAGTGTTCACATATCCTATTGTGACTGATTTGTGCTATGGCAAATTTAGCCTGGGAAGTGTTAGTTTAGGGCACAGATCACTCCCGATGTTGCTTGAGATTGTTTCACCTTTTTTTAGGGTTCATTGTTTTAAGTCGTTGCTATCGGTACATTAGTGCTTTGGCGATTGCATATTGAATTCCTGTTCCTTTGTGCATTGGTTGTTTAGTGTAGGAGTGTCTAGCGGTTTTGCTTTACTGCCCTTCTTGATGTGGAGAGTTTATAGTTTTAGGGTTAGGTGGTCTTAGGGTTAGTGCTTTCGGCAATTGTAGATTGAGATTTTGTCTTCAGTGCACTTGTCTTGCAAGGTGTTCGGTTTAGGAACAACTGTCTTCCTATCTGCGTAAGAATGTGTTGGCCGGTGCTGTTCCTGTCAGTGGTTTAGGGTCAGCTGATGGAGTTGTATTCCTAGTTGCATTGGGACTCCGAAATGTTAGATTTAGGGTTAAGGTGTCCAACGTTCTTGCTTGAGGGTGGATAGCAATCTGTAGGGTTTATAGGCTATGTCACTCGGTCTTTGGTCACCATCAAAATCTGTAGGTTTAATTGGATTAGGATAGGCCAGGATTTCGTTCTTTGGGCAGCATTTCTATTGTTTTGGAAGGAATGGGGACTGCCAAAGCAATCACAAGAAGAAGTGGGATCATACGTCCTGGTCCCAACAAAAAGGATTGTAGAGAGAGGGTGCGAGAACGGCAACAAGAATAGCAACAAGTGTGTAGAAATAGAAAAAGGACTGCGATAGTTTTGCAGAAACAGGTTGTCGAGGAAGAGATTAGGGAGAGGCAGAACTCTTCTGCAATTGGGACAAGACTGAACCAAAGACGTGCTTGTTGCAATGCAAAAGTCATCATTGATGTCCTGTCTTCCACTTTGAATAAATTTGTAGACTTAGTGCACCAAGAAGCCGTTTTGCAGGCAATGTGGTCAGATGGACTTGCAGCCGTTGTTTTGCCAGAATCTCAGAGGCTTGCAGCTCATTTTCAGGCTCAAAAGGAATTTATAGCCGGTTTGATGTAGTCACTATCAAAGGTAAAGAACGCAAGATGTAGAGCCGACCTTGTGACGAAGCATGCGATCTTGACAGCAGCAATCAACTCAGGCGCTTCCACATCAAAGAGACAAAAGGCACGTTTGTTGGGAGTTCACCCTTGCAACGTACGATCGGCAATGCAACGACGGAGTTCAATGGAGAGCACACAGCAGATTGTGTGGGTACTCTCAGTGAGAAAAATGAAAAGAGATGCCAGTAGAAACTCTGTGAAGGCCGTAGTGATCACCTAGTGGGTTGCTGAAACTTGGGCATGTCCAAATCGCAAAGAAGTTATAAAGCATTGGATTGCCCCCGGTGTTCAAGAGAGACACCATTGCCAGTACTTGCTTGAATCGGGGGTATGTTTTTCAAAGTGCATGTAAACCTATTTGTTTGCCACTGTGTTGGACTCCGTAGACTTATAATGTCAAGAGAAATTTTGGGTGTATAGGTACAGTTGCTTGGAAGTATCAGGGAGTTAGAGATGGCTTAGGGTTTACACGGAATCATACAAAAATGGTTGTAGGAACTTGGGGGCTATAGTTAGGATCAAGGAGAAAGAATAGGGAGTTAGATCTGCTATAGGGTTTAGACGGAATCATAAGGAGAACGTCATGGCATTGTAATAGAGTCCTCTTGATTTCTAAAGTTATTTGATATCACATATGTATATTAGGGGTGAAGCATGAACTCGTATGTATTTCAAGGGTCCGTCATGAAGTTGTATTCAGGATTGGGTAGGGGAAGTGAAAGTAATGGAGTTTGTCCATAGTCATAGAGGGTATTACAATCTTGCAAGCACAGCAATGGAATCTTGTTGGTTTAGGAAGTCACTATGTATTTTGAATGTATTGTAGGGACATTAGTGAACTTGTATACTGTTTAGATTGGTTCATATTGACTTAGGGTGCATGCCATGGTCTTCATGTACTTTACGAACAAGATTTCAACTTCTAAAGAAAAATGTTGAAACCGTAGTGGCTAAGGATACGTGCTAGAACTAGCTAGGTACTCGCATGGGCTATATTAACTCAGCGGGATGTCGGGATGCAGTATGAGTGACTATGATTGGGTGGGTTTAGGATTTAGGCACTCAAAATTCATCAACAATAGCGTGTGCTGTCTGTCTAGCAAATGGAGTTCTACTTACAATTCCAAACAACAATTTTACAGGTAATTATAGGCAAGCTCATGTTTGATTCCTTTCAACCCTGGTTTGTCAAGAAACTAAAAGGATGAAATGTTTGTTGTTGTATATATCACATGGAGATGGAAGAGTTGAAGGTGGCTTTTAATTACAGGAGAGTGAAGGCTGGGTTGCATCCTCTGGAGGGTTGTTTCTGTGATTGTGAGGACGGCTGCCAATTTACAACTGAGGGGCACTATTGTGCTAGTGTGTGCACCTTTTCTGGAGTGACAGCCATGCTTGAGGCCATACTATATCCTAAAAATGATGACAACAAGTGGCATGCAAGGGAATGCATTTTTGGAGAGTGTATTAATTGTGGTGTAGATTTTTTATCCATTTGCCCAATGGAAGAGGAGGGATCAAACGTTGAACTTGTGAAGTGGAGGCATTTTTTGCTTGAGACTATTACTACTAAGAAAGGACTAGAGAGAAAGAAGTTGCAACTAGTTTACAAGGAAACAACCTCAGATGAGCTGGTAAGTTACCTGAAACCAAAGTTGCAAGCATTTGCACGCCACACTTTTGTGGCAAAATGGAAAGATGACCAGTTCAAGACATGCCTCGCCAATTTCGCGGCTGATACCATGATTTTTGTCATAGATTTTGCTAAAAACAATTCCTTTGAGGTCCAAAATGAAGTTCAGTCTATACATTGGCATAGTTATCAAGTGAGTATTCTTGTGCACATTTCTTGGGTCAAAAATTCACACCCTGATCCTGAGGACGAGAGTACTCGGAATATCATATAGTATCACTTCTACATCAGTGATGATAAAAAATATGACAGCTATTTTGTGCAGCACTGTCTACAAATGCATTGGAACTCAATTTTGGAGGGAGACTTCAGTCCAAAAAAACATTGGATATGGAGCGACAGATGTGCTGGGCAATTCAAAAGCTGAATTCCCTGGTACTTCGTCAGTCGATATCCAGAGATTACTAATGGCTGCAATTGTGTTTGGTCGTTCTTTGGATCAGGTCATGGAAAAGGACCTCATGATGATGCAGGGGCTGTATTGAAGCGGTACTTGCACAATGCTTAACTTAATGTACACGGCCCTAAACTAGAGGATGCCAAGACTGTAGTGCGGTTCTTGCGGGAAAAGTTGAGCGTGAGGCCCAAATCTTACTACTCATGTGAGAAAACACCAGTACAACAAACGTTTTTTATAAGTTGCCGATCATAGTTGAGCAAGCAATTGACAAATATGCACAATTCTGAATAGGGTTCAGCACTGTGGTTTGGAGCTTACTGATGCCCTAAGTCGACTATGAGTTGACAACTCTTTGTCCATCAGGTTACATCAATTTTGTTTTGATGGATTTTATATTGGATTATTGGATTCCAGCATTCATTGCACGGGATTCTCAAATAAGAAGGATTACTTGAGAAGGATTATGAGGAAGGATTTGGAAATTAGCATGATTAGCAAAGTAATGATAATGTTAGAATGTAATTATGTGCCATCATTTCCAAGCTGGCTGCTGAGTGCTTATTACAGTACAAAGGCACACTCTTGCCAAGTGGCCTGGACTGGACATGGCTGCAATTGTTTTACCCCAAGGCTTGTACAGGAATTGCATTAGTGCTCCTGTTCTTTGTCAATTGTGTTTGGAGGTGCCGCGGCTGGGTTTATTGTTTGAATGAGGTGGGCGGGGTGCGCCACTGCACATTCATCGTCCAAGCTGCAGCTCGGGAAGTGGTGGGTGGGGTGCGCCATTGCGGATCCACCGTCAGCAATTCTGGAGTTTGAAGCGGGAAGCGCCGGATTGCCTAGGAAGGAGCGGGCGTCAGATTGCAAGGCAAGTGCTCAAGAGAGCTAATTGGCTGATGGCGGGTGCTTCCAAATTGATGAAAAACAACTACAAATCCTGCACTAAAACTGCAATGGTAGGTTTCTCTGTTTCCTTGCGCTTGCTTTGCTGAGTGTTCCCATGGGCGCGTGCTTGTTGTAGACTTCTAGAATGGGCTAGTCGCATGCGGGATGGATCGTTCTTCAGTGGGTTTTGGGCGGGTGTTCTTTGGTGGGTTTTTGGTAGAGAGAAGTTGAGCTTGAGCTGGTTTTTGGGTTGCTGTTTGGGCGTTAAGGTTGGGCGGGGTTTCAGGTTTAAGGCGAGGTGTTTTCGGGCACAAGCTTGCTGTAGGTTGCATGGCCGTCAATTGCCTTTGAACTTGTTGGGTGGACAAATGTTTTAAGGGTTGGAGTAATGTATTGGGCGAAGGTATGATCAAGTGGGTCCGGTGGGCTGTCCTAGCTGATGCAAATGCTTTCAGCTAGTTCATGTTTGGTTTTGGGTTGTCGTGCTCTTCCCATCTCACCGCTTTAATTTGATATTAGGGTGCACTGAACAATGAATTGGTTCACCAGAATGAAGCCTCGGTAGAAGTCCAGGAATCCATACTCGTTGGAGTCCCAAACAATGTTTTTGTTTCCAACATCTGGCCCCGCGTTGTCCTAAACCTGTGGGATTTATATCCCACCACTTTATCGAGGGATGCCAAATTGCTTGTGAGCAGCATGTTGGCAATGAGGCTTGTGAACCACAAATGGAGGGCTGTAGCTAATGCTTGTTTAGAGGGTGCAGCTCTCCGTGCTTGCATGATTTTTGCTCATCGATTTTGCCGTGCCAATTGCATATACTACTTGCAGCTGCACATGCACAAAAGGATTTCTATTCTTGGACAGTCCATAGTGCTCACGGTGGAGCACAACCGGGCTCTACTTGATGACATTGGCAGCCTCTCAAACCGCCAATTGTACGACTTGGTGCGGCTGCTCAAACGAGTCAAACATCCTATATTTCAGAGGTTTTGGCCTCACAACTCCTAGCTTTGGGTTCTATGCGGCTCCACCAATGGTAGTTAGTTTTTTGGAGCTTATGTAGTTCTAGTGATTGTGGATTTGCTCCATTTTGTACAAGGCAGCCTAGGGTACATAGGTAGTATAGGCAAAATAGGTAGATATGGTATATAGGCTGAAATAGATACAATAGGCACAATAGGGCCAGTTTTTGGAAGGCAGAATGTAGACTACTGTGTATAGGTTGTTTGAAAACTCTAAGGTAGAACTTTTTAGACTTTGACATGATGCACTGAATTTTGGAAAGCAAATTTTGAATCATCCTAAACCAGTGCACCATTTTGGACATAGCACAGTTCTTTTGGAAGTCAAAACTTTCAACCAATTATGCTTCCAATTTTTTTATTAAAATAATTTTGCAAAAGCTAGCCTTGCAATATTTCTAGTCAGCTAATTTGTATTATGTAGCGGAGCTTCTCGGAGGCAGCAGCTGTTCCCTTGTGGTAACTTAAGAAAATACATCCCACACTTTTGAAGGTATATCTGAAATTCGGGGGTGGGAATCTATGGTCGGCAATGAAGGTGCCGATTTTGAAAGGCCTGCAATGAACTTGCTTCCGCATAGAATTTCAAACCAGCCTGACATGCACAATGGTGGCTCAGTTTAAAACTACTATGATACAACTAGCAATTCTCCTTGAAGGCAAATGTTGTGCATTTGGTTTCAATATTCAAGGCATCATGTGGAGGCCCTGAAGCATGGTTTATTCTGAACTATGAAAGCTCAATCCTGGAATTTGTATATAAATTGGATTACAAATCCCTCTATAAGTTGGATTACAAATCCCTATTAGATTTTGTATTCCAACAAAAGCAAGCGCAAGATTTGAATTGATAAAATGTTGTACACATTGGTATTTAAGGTTTGTTAGTCTAGTACCATAATCCAAAATCGAACTAAGTCTAGTTTGTTCCAGTCTTTTCTTATTTTCATAGCCCTCTTAATCATAAAATCATTATAGAGATTTATTCTAGCTTCAAATAAAGGTAGCATCAGTTTAACAACAAAACACTTAAAAGGGATGAGAAATATTAGGTCCAAGTACTTCTAATTTGAAGTTTAAGGTTCATAGTCTTATATTTCTTTGGAACTCATTTTCAGTTAGAAAATGAAATTGAGTGTTGTAGAATGAAAAAGAAGGGGACCACTTGTATTATATTTTATTTTTCACCAAGCATGCATTTCCCTAAAACTCATTTTCATTCACGGAATGAGATTGAGTATTGTAGAATGAAAAAAGAAGGGGACCATTTGTATTATATTTGTTTTTTCACCAAGCCTGCATTTTCTCTGGAACTCATTTTCAATGAGAAAATGAAATTGAGTGTTGTAGAATAAAAAAGAAGAAGACCACTTATATTATATTTTATTTTTCACCAAGCTTGCATTTCCTTGGAACTCAAATTCAATTAGGGAATGATATTGAGTGTTGTAGAATGGAAAAAGAAGGGGACCATTTGTATTTTATTTTTAGTTTCACAAGGCTTGCAATTCCCTAGAACTCATTCTCATTTAAGAAATGAAATTGAGTGCTGTAGAATGAAAAAGAAGGGGACCACTTGTATTATATTTTATTTTTCACCAAGCCTGCATTTCTTTGGAACTCATTTTCAATTGAGAAAATGAATTTGAGTGCTGTAGAATGAAAATAAAGCGGACCACTTATATTATATTGGGTTTTTCACCAAGCCCGCATTTCCTTGGAACTCATTTCTATTTAGGAAATGAAATTGAGTGTTGTAGAATGAAGAGAAAGGGGACAACTTGTATTATATTTGTTTTTTCACCAAGCCAGCATTTCCTTGGAATTCATTTTCATTTAGGAAATGAAATTGCGTGCAGTAGAAAGAAAAAGAAGAAGACCACTTATATCATGCAATTTTTTTCACCAAGCCTGCATTTCCCTGGAACTCAATTTCATTTAGGGAATGATATTGATTGTTGTAGAATGAAAAAAGAAGGGGACCACTTGTATTATATTTTTAATTTCACAAGGCTTGCATTTCCCTAGAACACATTTTCATTTAGGAACTGAAATTGAATGTTGTAGAATGAAAATAAAGGGGACCACTTGTGTTATATTTTTTTTCATGGAGCTTGCATTTCATTGAAACTCATTTTCATTTAGGAAATAAAATTGAGCGTTGTAGAATGAAAAAGAAGGGGACCACTTGTATTGTATTTTTAATTTCACAAGGCTTGCATTTTCCTAGAACTCATTTTCATTTAAGAAATGAAATTAAGTGCTGTAGAATGAAAAAGAAAAGGACCACTTGTGTTATATTTGATTTTCACTCAGCCTGTATTGTCTTGGAACTTATTTTAATTTAGCAAATGAATATGAGTATTGTAGAATGAAAAGAAAGGGGACCACTTGTATTATGCTTTTTTTTCCACCAAGCTTGCATTTCCTTGGAACTCATTTTCAGTTAGCAAATGAAATTGAGTGTTGTAGAATGAAAAAGAAGGGGACCACTTGTATTGTATTTTTTTTCACCATGCCTGCATTTCCTTGGAACTCATTTTCATTTAGCAAATGAAAATGAGTGTTGTAAAATGAACATGAAGGGAGCACTTGCATTATTTTTTTTTCACCATGCCTGCATTTCCTTGGAACTCATTTTCAATTAGGAAATGAAATTAAGTGTTGTAGAATGGAAAAGAAGGGGACCACTTGTATTATATTTGATTTTCACTCAGCCTGTATTGTCTTGGAACTTATTTTAATTTAGCAAATGAAAATGAGTATTGTAGAATTAAAAGAAAAGGGACCACTTGTATTATGCTTTTTTTTCCACCAAGCCTGCATTTCCTTGGAACTCATATTCATTTAGGAAATGAAATTGAGTGTTGTAGAATGAACAAGAAAGGGATTACTTGTATTATATTTCATTTTTAACCAACCTTGTGTTTCCTGGGAACTCATTTTCATTTAGGAAATGAAATTGAGTGTTGTAGAATGATAAAGAAGGGGACTACTTGTATTACATTTAATTTTCCACCAAGCCTGCATTTCCCTAGAACTCTTTCTCATTTACAATATGAAAATGAGTATTGTAGAATGAACAAGAAAGGAACCACTTGTATTATATTTAATATTTCACCAACCTTGTATTTCTTGGGAACTCATTTTCATTTAGGAATTGAATTTGACTGTTGTAGAATGAATAAGAAGGGCACCACTTGTATTATGTTTATATTTTCACCAAGCCTGCATTTCCTTGGAACTCATTTTCATTTAGAAAATGAAATTGAGTGTTGTAGAATGAAAGTGAAGGGAATAACTTGTAATGTATTTGTTTTTTCACCCAGCCTGTATTTTCTTGGAACTCATTTTGATTTAGCAGATGAAAATGAGTGTTGTAGAATAAAAAAAAAAGGGGACCACTTGTATTTTTTTTTTTTCACCAAGATTGCATTTCCTCGGAACTCATTTTCATTTAGGAGATGAAATTCAGTGTTGTAGAATGAAAAAGAAGGGGACTACTTGTATTATATTATTTTTTTCACCAAGCTTGTATTTCCATGGAACACATTTTCATATCGTAAATGAAATTGAGTGTTTTAGAATGAAAAAAAAGTGGACCACTTGTGATTTATTTGATTTTCCACCAAGCTTGCATTTCCCTGGAACTCTTTTTCATTTACGATATAAAAATGAGTATTGTAGAAATAACAAGAAAGGGACCACTTGTATTATTGAGTGTTGTAGAATGAAAAAGAAAGGAAACCACTTGTATTATGCTTTTTTTTTCACCAAGCTTGCATTTATTTGGAACTTATTTTCATTTAGGAAATGAAGTTGAGTGTTGTAGAATGAAAAACAAGGGCACGATTTGAATTGTATTTGTTTTTTCACCCGTCCTGTACTTTCTTGGAACTTATTTTTATTTAGCAAATGAAAATGAGTATTGTAGAATGAAAAGGAAGACGACCACTTGTATTATACTTTTCTTTTCACCAAGCCAGCATTTCTTTGGAACTCATTTTCATTTGGGAAATGAAAATGAGTGTTGTAGAATGAATAAGAAGAGGACCACTTGTATTGTATTTGTTTTTTCACCATGCCAGCATTTCCTCGGAACTCATCTTCATTTAGGAAATGGAATTGAGTATTGTAGTGTGAAAATGAAGGGGACCACTTGTATTGTATTTGTTTTCTCAACCAGCCTGTATTTTTGGGAACTTATTCTCATTTAGCAAATGAGAATGAGTATTGTAGATGAAAAGAAAGCTAACCACTTGTATTATGCTTTTTTTTTCACCAAGCCTGCATTTCGTTGGAACTCATTTTCATTTAGCAAATGAAAATGAGTGTTGTAAAATGAAAATGAAGGGGAGAACTTGCATTATTTTTTTTTTCACCATGCCTGCATTTCCTAAGTACTCATTTTCAGTTAGGAAATAAAATTGAGTGTTGTAGAATGAAAAAGAAGGGGACCACTTGTATTGTATTTGATTTTCACCATCCTTGTATTTCTTGGGAACTTATTTTCATTTAGCAAATGAAATGAGTATTGTAGAATGGAAAGAAAGGGGACCACTTGTATTATGCTTTTTTTTTCACCAAGCCTGCATTTCCTTGGAACTCATTTTCATATCGTAAATGAAATTGAGTGTTGTAGAATGAAAATGAAGGGGACCACTTGTGTTATATTTAATTTTCCACCAAGCCTGCATTTCCCTGGAACTCTTTTTCATTTACGATATGAAAATGAGTATTGTAGAATGAACAAGAAAGGGACCACTTATATTATATTTTATTTTTCACCAACCTTGTATTTCCTGGAAACTTGTTTTCATTTAGGAAATGAAAATGAGTGTTGTAGAATGAAAAAGAAGAAGACTTCTTGTTTTGTATTTGTTTTTTCACCCAGCCTGTATTTTCTTGGAACTTATTTTCATTTAGGAAATGGAATTGAGTGTTGTAGAATGATAAAGAAGGGGACCACTTGTATTGTCTTTGTTTTTTCACCCAACCTGTATTTTCTTAAAACTTATTTTAATTTAGCAAATGAAATTGAGTGTTGTAGAATTAAAGCAAAGGGGACCACATGTATTGAATTTGTTTTTTTACCAAGCTTGTATTTTCTTCGAACTCATTTTAATTTAGGGTATGAAATAAAGTGTCGTAGAACGAAAAAGAAGGAAACCACTTGCATTGTATTTCTTTTTTCATGGAGCCTGCATTTCCTTGGAACTCATTTTCATTTAGGAAATGAAATTGAGTATTGTAGAATGAAAAAGAAGAAGACCACTTGTATTGTATTTGCCTGCATTTCTTCGGAACTCATTTTCATTTAAGAAATGGAATTGAGTGTTGTAGAATGAAAAAGAAGGGGACCACTTGTATTATATTTGTTTTCTCAACTAGCTTGTATTTTCTTGGAACTTATTCTTAGTTAGCAAATGAAAATGAGTATTGTCGAATGAAAAGAAAGGGGACCACTTGTATTATGCTTTTTGGTTCACCAAGCCTGCATTTCCTCGGAACTCATTTTCATTTAGGAAATGAAGTTGAGTGTTGTAGAATGAAAAAGAAGTGGACCACTTGTGATATATTTGATTTTCCACCAAGCCTGCATTTCCCTGGAACTCAATTTCATTTACGATATGAACATGAGTATTGTAGAAATAACAAGAAAGGGACCACTTGTATTATATTTTATTTTTCACCAACCTTGTAATTCTTTGGATCTCATCATCATTTAGGAAATGAAATTGAGTGTTGTAGACTGAAATAGAAGGAGACTACTTGTATTGAATTTGTTTTTTCACCCAGCCTATATTTTCTTGGAGATTATTTTCATTTAGAAAATGAAATTGACTGTTGTAGAATGAATATGAAGGGCACAACTTGAGTTGTATTTGTTTTTTCACTCGTCCTGTACTTTCTTGGAACTTATTTTCATTTAGCAAATGAAATGAGTGTTGTAGATTGAAAAGGAAAGACACCACTTTTATTATTCTTTTCATTTCACCAAGCTAGCATTTCCTTGGAACTCATTTTCATTTAGGAAATGAAAATGAGTGTTGCAGAATGAAAATGAAGAGGACCACTTGTATTGTATTTGTTTTTTCACCAAGCCTGCATTTCCTTGGATCTCATTTTTATTTAGGAAATGAAATTGAGTGTTGTAGAACAAAAAAGAAGGGAACCACTTGTGATATATTTGATTTTCCACCAAGCCTTCATTTCCCGGGAACTCTTTTTCAATTACGATATGAAAATGAATATTGTAGAATGAACAAGAAAGGAACAACTTGTATTATATTTAATTTTTCACCAACCTTATAAAATTTCTGAAAACTCATTTTCATTTAGGAAATGAAATTGAGTGTCGTAGAATGATAAAGAAGGAGACCACTTGTATTATATTTGTTTTTTTACCTTGCCTGTATTTTTTTGAAACTTATTTTCATTTAGGAAATGGAATTGAGTGTTGTAGAATGATAAAGAAGGGAACCACTTGTGTTGTATTTGTTTTTTCACCCAGCCTGTGTTTTCTTAAAACTTATTTTAATTTAACAAATGAAATTGAGTGTTGTAGAATGATAATAAAGGCGACCACATGTATTGCATTTGTTTTTTTACCAAGCATGTATTTTCTTTGAACTCTTTTTCATTTACAATATGAAAATGAGTATTGTAGAATGAACAAGAAAGGGAGCACTTGTATTATATTTAGTCTTTCACCAACCTTGTATTTTTTGAAAACTCATTTTTATTTAGGAAATGAAATTGAGTTTTGTAGAATGAAAGAGAAGGGCACGACTTGTATTGTATTTGTTTTTTCACTGAGCCTGTATTTTCTTGGATCTCATGTTCATTTAGGAAATGAAATTGAGTGTTGTAGATGGAAAAGAAGGGAACTACTTGTATTATATATATTTTTATCACCATGCTTGCATTTCCTCGGAACTCATCTTCATTTAGGAAATGAAATTGAGTGTTGTAGAATGGAAAAGAAGGGGACCACTTGTATTGTATTTGTTTTCTCAACCAGCCTGTATTTTCTTGGAACTTATTCTCATTTAGAAAATGAAAATGAGTATTATAGAATGAAAAGAAAGGGGACCACTTGTGTTTTGCTTTTTTTTTCACCAAGCCTGCATTTCCTTGGAACTCAATTGCATTTAAGAAATGAAATTGACTGTTGTAGAATGAAATAGAAGGGGACCACTTGTAATCTACTCAATTTTCCACCAAGCTTGCCTTTCCTTGGAACTCGTTTTCATTTACAATATGAAGTTGCGTGTTGTAGAATGAAAAAGAAGGGGACAACTTGTGTTATATTATTTTTTTCACCAAGCTTGTATTTTCTTGGAACTCATCTTCATTTATGAAATGAAAGTGAATGTTGTAGAGTGAAATCAGACAGGGACCACTGGATTGTATTTGTTTTTTCACCCAGCCTGTATATTCTTGGAACTTATTTTCATCTAGCAAATGAAAATGAATGTTGTAGAATGAAAAGGAAGAGGACCACCTGTATTATACTTGATTTATCACCAAGCCTGCATTTCCTTGGAACTCATTTTCATTTAGGAAATGAAATTGAGTGTTGTAGAGTGAAAATGAAGGAGACCAGTTTTATTATATTTGTTTTTTCACCAAGCTTGCATTTCTCTGGAACTCGTTTTCAATTAGGATATGAAATTGAGTAATTTAGAATGAAGAAGAAGGGGACCACTTGTATTATATATTTTTTTTCACCAAGCCCGCATTTCCTTAGAACTCATCTTCATTTAGAAAATGAAATTGAGTAATGTAGAGTGAAAAAGAGGGAGACCAGTTTTATTATATTTGTTTTTTCACCAAGCCTGCATTTCTCTACAACTCGATTTCATTTAGGATATGAAATTGAGTATTGTAGAATGAATAAAAAGGGGACCACTTGTATTAAACTTGTTTTTTCACCAAGTTTGCATTTCTCTGGAACTGGTTTTCAATTAGGATATGAAATTTAGTAATTTAGAATGAGGAAGAAGGGGACCACTTGTATTATATTTTTTTTTCACCAAGCCTGGATTTCCCTGGAACTCATTTTCATTTAGGATATGAAATTGAGTAACATAGAGTGAAAAAGAAGGGGACCACTCGTATTAAGTTTGTTTTTTCACCATGCCTGCATTTCCTTAGAACTCATTTTCATTTAGGATATGAAGTTGAGCGTTGTAGAATGGAAAAGAAGGGGGCCACTTGTATTACATTTTTTTTTTCACCAAGCCTACATTTCCCTGGAACTCGTTTTCATTTAGGATATATAATTGAGTATTGTAGAATGAAAAAAAAGGGGACTACTTGTATTATATTTGTATTTTCACCAAGCTTGCATTTCCTTGGAACTTGTTTTCATTTAGGAAATGAAATTGAATAGTGCAGAATGAAAAAGAAGGGGACCACTTGTATTGTGTTTGTTTTCTCAACCAGCTTGTATTTTCTTGGAACTTATTTTCATTTAGCAAATGAAATGAGTATTGTAGAATGAAAAGAAAGGGGACCACTTGTATTATGCTTTTTTTTTCCACCAAGCCTGCATTTCCTTGGAACTCATATTCATTTAGCAAATGAAAATGAGTGCTGTAAAATGAACATGAAGGGGAGCACTTGCATTATTTTTTTTTCACCATGCCTGCATTTCCTTAGAACTCATTTTCAGTTAGGAAATGAAATTGAGTGTTGTAGAATGGAAAAGAAGGGGACCACTTGTATTATATTTGATTTTCACTCAGCCTGTATTGTCTTGGAACTTATTTTAATTTAGCAAATGAAAATGAATATTGTAGAATGAAAAGAAAGGAGACCACTTGTATTATGCTTTTTTTTCCACCAAGCCTGCATTTCCTTGGAACTCATATTCATTTAGAAAATGAAATTGAGTGTTGTAGAATAAGAAAGAAGGGGACCACTCGTATTATATTTCATTTTTAACCAACATTGTATTTTTTGGGAACTCATTTTCATTTAGGAAATGAAATTGAGTGTTGTAGAATGAAAAAAAAGGGGACTATTTATATTGTATTTGATTTTCACCAATCTTGTATTTCCTGGGAACTCATTTTCATTTAGCAAATGAAAATGAGTATTGTAGAATCAAATGAAAGGGGACCACTTATATTATGCTTTTTCTTTCACCAAGCCTGCATTTCCTTGGAACTCATTTTCATTTAGGAAATGAAATTGAGTTTTGTAGGATGAAAAAGAAGGGTACCAGTTGTGTTATATTTGATTTTCCACCAAGCTTGCATTTCCCTGGAACTCTTTTTCATTTACGATATGAAGTTGAGTATTGTAGAATGAACAAGAAAGGGACCACTTGTATTATATTTCATTTTTCACCAACCTTGTATTTCCTTGGAACCCATTTTTATTTAAGAAATAAAATTGAGTGTTGTAGAATGAAAAAGAAGGGGACCACTTGTATTGTATTTGATGTTCACCCAGTCTGTATTGTCTTGGAACTTATTTTCATTCAGCAAATGAAAATGAGTGTTGTAGAATGATAAGGAAGGGAACCTCTTGTATTATGCTTTTTTTTTTACCATGCCTGCATTTCCTCAAAACTCATTGTCATTTAGTAAATGAAATTGAATGTTGTAGAATGAAAATGAAGGGGACCACTTGTACTATGTTTATTTTTTCACCAAGCCTGCATTTCCCTAGAGTTCGTCTTCATTTAGAATATGCAAATGGGTATTGTAGAATGAAAAAGGAGGGGACCACGTGTATTATATTTGTTTTTTCACCAAGCCTGCATTTCCCTAGAACTCATTTTCATTTAGGAAATATAATTGAGTATTGTAGAATGAAAAAGAAGGGGACCACTTGTTTTATATTTTTTCTTTCACCATGCCTGCATTTCCTTGGAACTCATCTTCATTTAGGAGATGAAATTCAGTGTTGTATAATGAAAACAAAGGGGACCACTTGTATTATATTTATTTTTTCACCAAGCCTGCATTTCCTTGGAACTCATTTTCATTTAGGAAATGAAATTGAGTGTTGTAGAGTGAAAATGAAGGAGACCAGTTTTATTATATTTGTTTTTTCACCAAGCCTACATTTCTCTGGAACTCGATTTCATTTAGGATATGAAATTGAGTAGTGTAGAATGAAAAAAAAGGGGACCAGTTTTATTATATTTGTTTTTTCACCAAGCCTGCATTTCCTTGGAACTCATCTTCAATTAGGAAGTGAAATTGAGTGTTGTAATACGGAGAAGAAGGGGACTACTTGTATTGTATTTTTATTTTCACCAAACCTGCATTTTCCAGAAACTCATTTTTAATTAGGATATGAAATTGAATAATGTAGAGTGAAAAAGAAGGGGACCACTTGTATTGGTTTTTTTTTTCACCAAGCCTGCATTTCCTCGGAACTCATTTTCATTTAGCAAATGGAATTGAGTGTTGTAGAATGAAAAAGGAGTAGACCACTTGTATTAAATTTGTTTTTTCACTAGGCCTGCATTTCCCTGGAACTCGTTTTCATTTAGGATATGAAATTGAGTAATGTAGAATGAAAAAGAAGGGGACTACTTGTATTGTATTTGTCTTTTCACCTAGCCTATATTTTCTTGGAACATATTTTCATTTAGCAAATGAAATTGGCTGTTGTATAATGAAAAAGAAGGGGACCACTTGTATTATATTTGTTTTTTCACCAAGCCTGCATTTCCCTGGAACTCATTTTCATTTAGGAAATGAAATTGAGTAGTGCAGAACAAAAAAGAAGGGGACCACTTGTATTACATTTGTCAATTTCATTTGGCAAATGAAATTGGGTTTTGTATAATGAAAAAGAAGGGGACCACTTGTATTGTATTTGTTGTTTCACCAAGCTTGTATTCTCTTGGAACTCATATTCATTTAGGAAATGAAATTGAGTGTTGTAGAATAAGAAAGAAGGGGACCACTTGTATTGTTTTTGTTTTCTATTGAGTCTGTATTTTTGTGGAACTTTTTTTCAACTAGGAAATGAAAGTGAGTGTTGTAAAATGAAAAAGAAGGGGACCACTTGTATTATATTTATGTTTTCACCAAGCTTGCATTTCCCTGGAACTCGTTTTCATTTAGGATATGAAATTGAGTGTTGTAGAATGAAAAAGAAGGAAAGCACTTGTATTATAAATTCTTTTTCACCAAGCTTGCATTTCCTTGGAACTCATTTTCATTTAGGATATAAAATTGAGTAGTATAAAATGAAAATGAAGGGGACCACTTGTATTATACTTTTTTTTCACCAAGCCTGCATTTCCTTGAAACTCATCTTCATTTAAAAAATGAAATTGAGTGTTGCAGAATGAAAAACAAGGGGACCACTTGTATTAAATTTGTTTTTTCACCAAGCCTGCATTTCCTTGGAACTCATCTTCATTTAGGATATGAAATTGTATGTTGTAGAATGAAAAAAAGGGGACCACTTGTATTATATTTGTTTTTTCACCACGCGTGCATTTTCCTGGAACACATTTTCATTTAGGATATGAAATTGAGTGTTGTAAAATGATGAAGAAGGTGACCACTTGTATTATATTTTTTTTTTCACCCAGCTTGTATTTTCCTAGAACTCATTTTCATTTAGGAAATGAAATTGAATGTTGTAGAATGAATAAGAAGGAGACCACTTGTATTAAATATTTTTTTTCAGCTAGCCTGTATTTTCTTGGAACTCATTTTCATTTTGAAAATGAACTTGAATAGACAAAAATTAATTGGTGGTATATGTGTCTATCTTTATTTTTTTTGCAGTTTGGATAGCATTCATTTTGGTTTCGAAAATCAAAATGATTGGAAGAATTTTTTTTGGGTATATATATATATATTTTGTTTTTTGTTTTTTTTGTCAGTTTGGATAGCAATTCTTTTGATTTAGAAAATCAAAATGATTGGAAGAAATTTACTTGGGGTTTGTCTTGTTTTGTTCCTCAACCATCATTGTTTTCTAAATCATTATTACTAAACTGTACAATAAGATGGGAAGCCCAAGTTCACTGGTATGCACTAAATAATGTTCCTAAACATAAGTATTCTACATTTTTTGTCCATCTATTTCAAAAAAATAATAATGTTGGTGTTGTAGAATTTTCAAGGTTTTCAGGGTTACAGCTTACAGCTTACAACTTTTAGAGTTTAGGGTGTGGTTTTAGGGTTAAGGTTTTTTAGGATTAGGGTTTAGGGTTTCAATAATAGGTTTTTAGGGTTTAGGGCTTAGGACTTCATTGGTTTGCTTCCTTCTTCTAGATGTACTTTGTTAATTTTTATATATATAATTAGTAAGGGTACCCTCAGTTGACAGTCTCTGAAGTCCAACCTGCCCTTTCCAATTTCACCGAAGTGGTTCAATTTAACCTGTGCGTTTTTGGGGAAGGACTCTTATGGGACCATTGCACTTGAGAGCGCCAAACATGCAGCTAAGTTTCCAAAATACAATCCGTACCCCTCACTGTCAAAAATGCCTTTGTCATCCTGAGCCTCACGTAATACTTAAAAAAATGGTACACTCAAGCATGAAACTTTGGCAGAATACTCACGGTACCAAAACAATGAGATTGTACAAGTGACTCAACAAATGTGAACAGTGTCACCATATTGAAATTGCTACCATATTCAAAATACATTGCATCCTAAAGTCTGGAACACTTGCACCCTAACGTCATAACTCAATAGCACATTCCTCACACTACCAAAAGACTCCAAAACACTTGCACCCAAGAATCCAAATGAAATTGCAAAAACATTGACACGTCCATGATACTAGGAATATTGGCACCTACAGTCCCAAAGACATGCACAATACTTGGAATACAAACATACTGAAAATACCAGCAAGTAGTCATTGGCAAGGTTATCACACCCTGGACAAGTCGCCCGCCTGCCCGCCTGTCCGTCTGAGACATTCAATTGAGGTTCCGCCCATCCGATTTAGTCAACATGTAGTTGACTTTATCCTTAAGTCCCCGCCTTCTCTTTATGTCCCCGCCCTTAAGTCCACGCCCAATCCCTTAAGTCCCTGCCCCGTCTTTAAGTCCCCGCCCTTAAATCCACGCCTAGTCCTTTAAGTCCCCGCTCAGTTGCCTAGCTCCATGGTTTCAATTTCTGTGCAAACCGGCACGGACCGTCCGTCCATCCGGTGACCTTGGAATGCCCGATGTGACAATCCTGCATTGCTGAACACACAGAAAAGCCTCAAATCAACAGAAGCCTAAATGTTCTCTACCCTTGTACAATCTTCACACTGCCAACATAGTACCCATACAATTTTGAACAAGTTCCAATTATTGTCCACAATCAAGTTGCAATATTAGTGAGGTGTTACAAACATGAATTCTAGGAAACTACTCCTTGCAATTCCGCAAAAAAATTTCATATATAAAAGGCCATGGTAGTGAACTCGGAATTCAAAATCCATGAATTCAGGCCTAACTACAACCGCAATACCTCAAAAACTATAGAAGATATTAGGAGTCTTCTAAAATAATGTACGATCTCTGAATAAACTAAAAAAAAAAAAAAATACTTTCCTGTACATTGCACACCTACTTGGGTGTGGCACCCTTCCCGGCTCTGGTCAGCCTAGAGAAGCTCACTTGTTCGGCAACAGGCTTCTTGCCACCTCTTCTAGCACGCCCTTTCTTCCCTGCAATTTTTGTGGCTGCAGGACTTCTCTTATCACCTTCATCCTCACTGTGCTGCTCACCCTCTTCAACTCCTTCCGCCCTTGGGCTGTTGCTCCCTGAGCCCTCTTCATCACTACCATCCTCAAATTTGTCCATCTTCTTAAAGTCCTGTGGATTAACTTCTATCTCCTCCACAGGCTGCATTTTTTGACCACCCTGCCTGCATTTTGGCGAAGGCTTATCCACCCTAGTTTCTGCGACCACGCCTCTTCTATCCTTTGGAGAGCAAGATCCCTTTGGAGCTCCCTTGTCAGTGCTCTTTCCCTTACTACGTTGATGGCTGCCTCTCCTAGTCACAGTCACGGCCTTTGTCCCCAACCCCTCTACTGATGTCTTGGCATTGCCAAAATTCTTCTTCAAATTCTCTACAGATCTGGTTGTGAAATCCTGCTCTTCCATGCTTTCAGGATCTGAGGTGTCTTCAAGGAGTTTCTCGCGCTTGGGAGAGTTGTGTCCTCCTACGTCCATGCCATTGTCTTTCCCCGGTTCTTGCCCTCGCTTGTTGGTATGAGTCAATATATGAAGCCAGGGGTTCATTGGCAATTCTAATTGCCGTGAAAAATCTTGGAAGCTTCCGACTGAAGGACTATGTGCGTGAGAATTTGTTGGCTGGTAGTTGTTCGTTGACAATGATCTAGAGGTTTGACCTAAATTTGCATTCAGTGGAAAAATAACTCAGGTCAGCATTAATGAACTACTCATATGAAATACACACACACTTATATCAACATGGTGAACTGCAAACAACTCTCAGTATAGAACATGAACTCCTAGACACATGTACAAACTAACTTGCATTATCTTGACTTCCTTGAAGCCTATATGAACAAATCTGCACGTCTACCAATGCACTATGAATTTAAGGAACTTGAAGTAAGGTACATTTAAGAATTGTAACTGCTTCAGAACTACAATGTGTTCATATGAACTCATTATGAATGATAATGACAAAATATAAACATCTGTATTGCATAGTGACTCTACTGTAGTACCCACCAACATACATAACCTTCTCGTCAATTAACTTGGACTTACGACCATCTTTATGAACCTTCACTGACAATGGTTTCGAGTCTATGCACCTCTAAGACATGTATGGCCATTACACACACCAAAACCCCTAAATACTACCTACAGCTCTAGAAATACTTCAAATTCATCACAAACATTCATTCCATACACTAAGCTGACCCGTATGACCATTGCACATGCTACGTCCCTCAAATACTTCTTACAGAGTCCTGAACAATGAAACATCTCCAAAGCCGTTCATTGTATAGACTAAGCCCTGCCAAACAATTCTCGCACATGTACGCTAAACCCTAGAATTCAAGAGCCCAGCTGAGGAACTGTACAGGTAATTGCAATTGCAGAATCTTACCTTTGCAAGGTGCGCCCACATTCACGGACTTGTATAGGTCCCAGGACTCCACTGGGGAAAAGTTCTTTTCTCCTTGAGGCTTCGGGATCCTGGCCATAGTCCACCAATCTTCATGGGGCTCTGCATAGCAACCCTCAAACATGCACTTTGGATCTCTTGAGAAATAAGTACACTCACACCACGTGTGGTAAGCATGGCGTTATGATGAGAGCCTACAATCCCACACAGGGTCGAATCCTTGCGTGCAAAGCGGACAAGCACCAAGTTCTATCTCTACAATTGGTACATCAATCGACTCACTATGAACATAAAAAGGGAGAGGGGATGGGTGAAGGATTGGGCGTTGATAGCTGGTCTTCATTCCCTTCAATTGCTCACTTAAAGCAACTCTGTGCAACTTCCACAGCATCTGTTTCTTCACTGCAGTGGTCCACAAAAACTCTACCTCCTAGCTTTGCAAAGCAGACTGCTCCTCATCCATACTCCCTGATCCAAAAGAATCCCGCAATTGCTCACTAAACCCTTGCTGGGACTCCACCTTCTTGACCACGCCCGCAAGCTCTCTAGATGCAGCATTGATTTGAACTTCACAGCTTGGCTCAGCACTCTTCAGTGCCGCCAATTTTTTCTCATACCTCCCACATTCTTCTTGCAATGCAACCAGCTTGGACGAAGAATTCTTCAGAAGTGTTTCCCCATATTGCACTTGCAAAGATATCCTCACCAGCTCCATCCTTGCAGCATCTTTTTTTATACACAAGCGAGAAACAAGCGTGTCCAATGGGGGAGTTTCTCTTTCCAAAATGGACAGATACTCCTCCCACTCCCCAATCACCATACCTCTCACGTCTATAGCGGACTCCAACTCAATGCCACTAGGGTGCCGGAATTCTGAAGAGGCCAGCCCTCTCTGACCTAAACCGATGGTAATGGTGCCCTCTTCGTCTTGGTCATCGCCGCTCACCTCTAGCACATTCTTGTCGCCAATTTTGATGACATCCTTCTCTTGGTTTATCCTCCGTAGTTCATCGTGGCAAGTCCACTCTGCATGGACACACTAGTTGACAGATTTCTTGCCTTTCTTCTTCTTGTATGCGAGGCCCTTTGCTTTGGCAAGGTTGATCAATCTTGTATTTGGCACTTGAGCGTGCTTATGAGTGATCATCCACATCATTTCCACCCTTTTCACAAAGTCAATATCCTCTAAGTACGAGTAACTGTAGCCATTGCTGCCCACCTTCTGCCCAAACAATGCATCTACTTCCGATTTGTTTAAGTGTACTCCAAATTTCAAGCGCTTTGGTGCTATCCCCTGGTTGTTCAAACCATAAGCTTTCTCAAATGCTGATTGTGCAATTGAATCTGATCTGTTCCAACAAAGAGAAGGTTGCCCCATATACAACGGTTCAGCCCACAAGAGAAAGGCAACACTTTCTAGCTTCACCTTCTTCCTCTTGCCTACCCCAAGCTCGCCACTCCCTAACCCTAAACCTTCTATAATACTCATTGCAGAAAGCAAGTACTTGAGTATAGGCATGGAGATTGCTACAATACCTGAGATGTAAACAAAATGTGCAACAACAAATGTTGAACTTGATATCCCAAAGGCCTTTGGTGTGACGTCGAAATGGCCACGACCTGTGAGGTGCCAGGCCAAAACAAGCTCAATAGTGAACCTCAATATGGCCAAAAACCGGATTCCAAGGCGGAGTGTTCTTTCAAACAGAGCAAATGTTTGGTGCCCACGATGTGGAGAGGCAAGACATTTTTCGAATGAGCGTAATAGACCCTGCGTAAAGCGGATCCATTACCTAAATCCGGAGGAGGAAGTCTACATCACCATGCCAGAGGATGAGGAAGAAGAGGATCTGAACCTTGTTTTCCAGATCCAACCAACTTATGGACAAGGAAGACCTCCGCAGCAGTTGATGAGAGTCAACGTCATTCCAAGGTCTGTTCCAATAGGAATGAATCCAAGTATGATGGCTCAGCCAAAACCTTACGGGTTTTGCTTCAATTGCGGAAGTCCGGGTCACTACGCCAACAATTGTATGTTCAAAGGTGGACATGGAACACCTATGACTTTACCATGTTAGAATTGTCATGAGTATGGTCATAATATTTCCAAATGTCAAAAGCTGCAGCAGCAAAGGGTGATCTACAAACAAGTAGAGGCTCCTCCTAGAGATCAGCACTCAACTACGGATCGAAGACCGGGATTGAGAATCTGGAT
Source organism: Neckera pumila (assembly GCA_963969595.1). Lineage (NCBI taxonomy): Eukaryota > Viridiplantae > Streptophyta > Bryopsida > Hypnales > Neckeraceae > Neckera > Neckera pumila. Next base: position 10,199,077 of record OZ018418.1, read on the forward strand.
AAATGATCCGTAGGGGTGGGGCTGCTGCATAGAGTAGGAGAGTCAATGCATAGAGTAGGAACCCGTAGTTCCACCAAGAATCGAAGAGAAGCTAGAAGTAGAGGTAGAATCAGAACTAGAAGCAGGAAAGGAAGGAGAGAGGAAGAGGATTCAAGTGATTCTAATCACTCTGATGAATCTTCCCAACTGCAACTTGCAACAATCTTGGAAAATGGGGTACAACCCAGAGGTACTCTTGAGGATATCAATGAGGAAGTTAGACGTGAACTTAGGAATTCTGAATCCACTCCAAAGGATAGAGAAGTTTCCGGTTTACCAACTTCACAGCAAAGAATTTGGTTTAATGACACCCCAATTTTCATTGAATCAGAAAGACAAAAAACGATTATACCATTTTATCGGACATCAAGGATCAGAAGGCTAAAGTCACCATTGGGCAACTTCTACATGACAATGCCAACTATCAAAAGCTAATCCGGGATGCTTGGACCAAGAGAAGGAAACGGAGATTCAAGCTTCCGGCAGTAGCAGTTAACTTTGCCCAAGTTGAAGACTACGGACCACCGGAACTTGCCGTGGAGATAGAGGGATGTTCCAATCCTAAGATTTTGGTAGATAGAGGATCGGGAGTGAACTTGATGTTGGAAGATACAACGTTCGGTTTGGGATTTACTACTTTTGAGATGACAGACCAAATACTAAGGATGGTGGATCAGTTGAGGGTCGTTCCGGTGGGAAGACTTTCTTAGGTACCAACTTGGATTGGGTAGGTAACCTATCTCCTTAACTTTGTCATTATCCGAGTGGACAATGGAAGACCCTTTCCTTTGTTGCTTGGTAGACCTTGGTTATATTCTGCAAAAGTGATTGTAGATTGGAGACACAAGAAATTTGTTATTGGTAAACCCAATATCCGAATTCCTTGGAAGAATGAGGAACATCAAGGTGAGACAAGTGAATTGGATGGATACACGACGGATTGGTCGGATCCAGAAGATTCTTCTGCCATAGTTGTCAACTTGATTGGAAAGTTTGACGGGATGACTGAGGCAGATTTTGATTTTCCAAAACCAATAGTGGAACTAGGAGAGCCAGAGGAAGAAGACTTTCCTGATCCGGTTCTGAGATCTGCAATTGGTCAAACAAAAGATCGATCACTTGGAGAAGCCAGTGTTCTACTATCAACTAACTAGATAAGAAGACAGATTTAGGAGGGCAGTCTATCGAGTGTGAGTTTGAACAAAGTAAAGACCAACATTCCATGGAGTGATTTCCAAGTCAAGTCAGAGGGATTGGAACCAGATCAAATGAAGAACATAGTGAATCCTTCAAACTATGAGATGGTGGAGATAGAATCAGGAAAGTATTTTTTGCAGTCATTACGACTACAAAGTGGTGGTAAAGTCTGGCAAGGCAAATGCCAATGCTGATTTTCTATCCAGACAAAGAGGACCAAAAGCAGTGGTGGGGATTTCACGAGGGATTTCAGATGACTTTCCAGATGATTTCCCGGAAGAGGACCTGGAGGACCTGGAATCCAAAATTGCAGTTGTATTAGAGACGGTGGTGTACCACATTGGAACAGATGCAGCTTCGGAGTTTCAAGATATCATTGACTACTTGACGCAGCACCAATATCCGCATGGGTACTCAATGGAGGAGAAGATCCTGTTTCATCACAAGGTAGCACCTTATTCCTTGATTAATGGAGTATTGTTCAAGATGGGGGCATATGATCAGCTGAGGAGATGCTTAGAGAAGAAGGAGCAAAAGCAAGTAATGAGTGCATTCCATTCCGGATCCTCAAGTGGACCTTTTGCAGCCATTACAACTATGAACCAGATCCGCACATCCAGATACTGGTGGCCTTCCATGATCCGAGATGTGAAGACTTTTGTGGGCAATTGTGATCAGTGCCAGAGGACAAGAGCCCCATCCTTCAAGAATCACTAGCCACTTACACCCATAATTTCCCTTGCTCTGTTTGAGAAGTGGAGAATCGATTTCATTGGGCCAATCAATCCGGCCAGTTTGAGGAAGAAGAAATACATCATCTTAGTGACGGATGACGCTACCAAATGGGTTGAGGCGAAGGCAATGAGAAAGAATGACAGTTATACGGCAGCCTCTTTCTTTTTTGAGGAAATAATGATGCGTTTTGGACATCCGTTGGGGCTGGTTAGTGATAGAGGAACTCATTTCTTCAATGATGTTATAAAAAACATCACCAAAACATATCTGATCAAACACAGAAAGACAACTCCATACAACCTGAAGGCAAATGGATTGACTGAGAGAGCGAATGGAAATGTTGGGAAAAGTTTGAACAAGATGGTATCCGCACACAAGACGGATTGGGACCAGAAGCTAGCATCCGCAGTCCACACATACAACACTTCAAATAAGACTACCACAGAAAAGAGTCCCTTCTTTCTTGTTTTTATACAGATTCTTTTCCAATGGCTCACTCCAGCTTGAGGATCTTCAAGGGGATTGGCTTGGTATTCGGACCAATGGGTCCAAGATCAAGCATTACAATCTAGAAGAATTCTTTGGTTTGGATTTAGATACGGATGCAAGAAACCCAATTTAGAAATCAAGTCTTTTACGTTAGTGTTTGCAAAGACGCTCACATTTGAAAATGGGGTGATGTGGGAGCCCGGAAAGTAAGATAAGCCTGAATTAGTGAGGAAAGTAGAGGAAAGAGTTAACAAGGGTATAATTTTTTTGGTTTATCCAAGAATAAACTAAATACCTTACCACAGTTAACATTCCTTGCTAATAGAGTAATAGTAGATAGATAATTTGGTTAAGACCAGTAGCAAAGGATTTCTGTTCATATTAAAAAGTGGAATCGAATTGAGATCCAGAATAGTTCCCATAGTTGGAGCCGAGTACCAGAGCTCATGTAAAATGTAACGGAACACCTACCGGGAGTTGGCCGGGCAGATGTAGGATTCAATGGCCCTACCAAGAATTAGGGTTAACCGTTCAAACAGTCAGATTTATCTGCACGTAGGAATAACGGCTACCCTAATCCGGTGGCCAAACATTTGAGGGAAGTTCCAGGGGTCGGAACTTCCATCTTCATTCTTGTGTTTGCATTTGGTTTGTGTCTGGAGCGCAAGAGAGTGAACCTTTTGCATGCAAGTGTTTTTGGAGAGATAGAAAGGTTTCCGGTCCCGGAGTGAAAGAGCAGAAGAGGATCCTTACCTGGTAGGAAACTACTTGGAATCCTTTGAGAGAGGCATTGGTTGAGTGAATTGTTGAGAGACTTGAGCGATGGTGAAGGCCAAGGATAGCGGGTCAAGGGCTTTCAAATTCAAAACGATCCATCCGGCCATTCCAAAGGATGACGGAGAGCGGAGGTAGCTAATGGAGGATCTGGGGGCAGATCGGGGTCACCAATTCTTTGAAGAAACCATGGAGCTTACAAGACGAAGACATGATTGGCAAACTCATGAAGGGCCAGTCGAATAAATGGGTGAAGATCGCTTATGCTCTTCTTAGTAAATGGACAATAGAGATGTGGAAGAGGGTCTACAACTTTCTGCGTGTTGGAGAGGGGACAGCCTTGCGGACAGACCGATATGCGGAAGGTAAATTTGTAAACCTTCTTCATCCTAAAAATGGCTATGCAGTAGCAAATTGTAGGTCACCGAGAGAGAAGAAAGTCTTGGAGTTTTTGGTCCCCATCCTGTATCCAAAACGACCAAACTGGGTTACAGTCACGTGGGCCAACACCATCTTTGGAGCACTAAGTGGTGAGAAGAAAGTGTTTTGGGCAAGAGTGGTGAGAGACTTAGTCGAGAGGATGGTCAACTTTTTAGGCAATATGAAGGCGACTTCTATAGGACCCTTCTTGTTTCATTAGTACAACCATCTAGAGGTGCTCAAGAAGAAGGAGGATGTGACCCTGAAGGCGGCCTTCATAATGAGTAAATTTGATATCACTCCCCCTTAAAATAAAGAGGGTGAGGAAAAGATGAAAGGACCAGATGAGGAATCCGGTAGAGTGTCATCAAAGAAGCGAGAGTCTTCAGAGAGGATGATATCCTCCAAAAAGAAGAAAGGATCCCAGAGGGGTCGGAAGGGTTTTGCGGAACCAGAAGTCGAGAGGGAGGTATCCTCTATGGAGGATTATTGAGGATCTGGAAAAGACAAAGGAAGACTTAAATACTGAGAGGGGAGCAGTGAGGAAAATCTGTAGTCTGCTTGGTGGGATCAAAGTATCCGAGCTTGTAGACTCGGTAGAGGAACTGATCCGACAGAGTAATATTGACCAGTGGAGAGAGGATTTTAAAGGACCAGCCGACGAGAATGAGTCCCTCCGCAAGAAGTTAGACAAAAGTGAGGCCGGAAGTAGGGAAGTGCGAAAACTTTTTGCTGAGTCAAAGAAGACCCTAGAAGTTCGTCTAGCATTCCGGGGACGTCCTCAACAAAGCCAAGTGCTTTGATGAAGAAATTCACAAGGCTGGAGCAAAGGAGGCAGTCAAGGCTATCCTAGTCTGTGCAGAGTATGTGGATAGTGTGGAAAGGATACTGGATAGTATTCGAGGAGCTCTATAGTAAGTGGGTCAACTCTTGGACATGCCTGTGAAGTCATAGAAGAGCGAGGAGGAGAAGACACCTGCCAAGGACTCTTCCAAGCAGAAGGCAGAAAGAGGTGAGGATTCGGTACACGGATCCGGATCCAAGGGCAATATCAAGAGGAAGAAGGATGAGTTCCGGACTCTGCAGAGCAAAGGCCCCAAACCCTCTCCAATGAAGACAAGCGGGGTGAGGTTGAAGTCCACCCTCAAACAAGCAAGGGAGGTGTCTTCTAAGAGCTACCATTTGCGAGAGGACGAGGCGCCCAGTCAGTCAGCAAAGGAGGATAGCGGATTCGGATTCGGATCCGGATCCGAGTTCGAGTCCCAACCTGACTTAGAAGTGGAAGAAGAAGAGGAATTTGACGTTGCTACAATTTCTCCGTTGGACTTCAAAGGGAAGAGTACAACTAAGGATAAGATGACAGCTAAACCCCCTGCCAGTAGGAAGTAGCCACCAAATCCGAGGAGCCTTCTCCAAAAGAAGGTAGAAAGTAGAATTAGAAATTCTTAGAATAAGCCTAGGAACAATAGGCGTAAATTTTAGTAAATATAGCTGAATTTAATTCAATTGAAGTAAGTAAAAGTTTTTGGGTGTTAGAAGCTACTTGGCAGGTATTTTTTAGTTGTATGTACCTGGACTGTGGCTTTTCGGGGATTTAGGATCTGAGATCCACATTTTGCGGATCGGATGGGTTGGTAGGAAAGTCAGCTCAGGGGGATAAGGAATGACACTTGTCATTCCTTGGTCCTTTGCTTTTGGTTGCTGGGGACCTTTAGGGTTCCTTGGAATTAGTATTTAGGGGTTGGAAGTTAGTTTCAACTCCGGGTAGTTTATACTCTTGTTTTCCTATTTTCAATTTCTGCAAAGAAAGCTTGGATTTCAACTTCATGAATACTAGTCTGAAAAGTCTTGGTCTTGTGTTGAGAGGTTAGGTGATGCTTTTATCATCGCTAGTTCAAATAGTTTAGTTGTGGGAATTTGAGAGGAAAAGTGACCTCCGAATTCTATCTGAATCTGGTTCTAGGAATTGAAGTGAACTGGTTGAGACCTCGTGTGTACTAGGAGTGAATTTTAGTTACTACCATCACTTGGAAGCTTCTGTGGAAGATAGCCACTCTTAGATTTGCTTCGTTTTGCAGGAGGCGGGCGTATGCGTATTGACGTGTTGATAAGGTCTTCCTATAGTCGGAAGTGAGTGGTGTGCAAGTAATTAGGATCTCTAAGTTATCCGGTCACTAGATTCTACCTTAGGAATCAGGTTTGGATAGATCTATCATTGTAATAAGAAAGGATTGTGGAGGTTTTCTGAGTGACCTACTGGTTTGGATTGATTTCCGGATCAGTTGTAAGGAAGAATCTGCATCCGGGTTTCGTGTGTATTTTTTATATTTTCATTTAGTGAAACTTCAGTCACTTTAATCTATTGAAAGGTAGGGTATACATTCCCTTCCTGAAACCAAAGAGCGGATCCCTCTATTAAAGAGGTTAAACTATTTCATGGGATACTTTGCTTTCTGAATCTGGATTTGAGAAAGATACAGGATCATGACACTCTTTCCGGTTTCGCATTCAGTTAAGTAGGACACTAAATTACAGACGACTATTGGGAAGAATACATACATGTCCTAAGTGGATTAGGGTATGGTTCTTGGTATGAGTTGAAAGGAAGAAGGTTTAGGATATACAAAGGAGGAAAGTGTAGTTCCTTGTTTTCAGTTCTAGATTCTTCCGACTTGGGTTTGGTTTTCCATATTCTAAATCCAGTAATTTCGCAGAGTCTACAAGTAAAATCTTTTGGAACCATACACAAGTCATTTTGGGTGTTTTATGATAAATTAACACCTAAAAGTAGAATTTGTGCTTCCTTGTGCTACAACATACCTTCACCCGTCAATTTGTTGCTGAAGAGGTTGAACCTGACCACTTGTTTTGTCGGTGGTGTGACCAAAACCGACAAATTCCTATTCAGCTAGATGGCCTTGGACTCCTTTGTTTTTGCCACGTCCAGCTCCCCTACCAATTGGGCTATTTGTTATCGGAGGCCGGTCCGGTCCTTCTTCAAGTTCCGGATTTCCTCTTCCATTTCTCGCAGCGCCCCTGGATCCGATCATTTCCAAATTGCACCTATCAACTCTTTTGATAAATTCACTCCCAACTTCAACATGACGTTGGTGATGTAGATCAACATTTTGTTGAGAACGCCTTGGCACAATTCAATCCACTCCCATCTGGTCTTCCAAAATGTCTTCATTTGCTCATTTTTGGGAGGATCACTTGGCCCGTCTTCTTCCAGATTTATCTGCTTGCCTTGCGTAGCCTGATCCGTTGACTTTTATCTCTTTATCCGCTCATGCATGAGTGGTTCCTCCGATTCTTCTTCTTTGGATTCCATCTGAGTCTATGGATCCGGTTGGATTTCATCCGTAAAGTTGTACTTCAAAATTCCTTCTCCGTAGAAATACTCCTGCATCTTTGCGGCACTCAAAACCTCCCTCTGGTGGTAGAGATGAAAGAGATATGGACTGAGCAGGCTAGATTTACTCACGGAGGCACGTGCAACTAGCTTAGCTACTACATCCAAGATGAGTCTCCCCCAGTTCGCGGATCTACCCTCCATCGCTCCGAAAATGGTACTAGCCATAGTAATCGTAACCCGGGTAAGCTTTTCTTACATAATCAAAATCCAAAACTCCAGTGTCTGTCTATGCCTATCATCCCTATAGTCATTAATACTGTACCCTTCTTTGGCATGCGCCTGATTTCGGAACCTACTTGCCTCGGTCTTATCCGAACGGGAGGCTAGCTCTAATCCGGCCTTTTGAAAAAAGTACACCTTCTCCCACATATCCTTTGTCTAGATACTAGGTTGACCTCTCACGGTCAATTGATACTGATTTGAAACTCCATCTACAAGTTCCGCAATCATCTCATCACTCTTTAGGCTCCAGGGCTGCTGTAGCAATCCAGCGCATCCGATCACCTCCAAGTCCTCTTTTAATAGTTTTCGTGTGTCCAGGTCGGAAGGGATTGCCGGACAAAGCATCCGAGCCGGTTCCGCCATAGCTCACCGATCCAACTAATCCGGTGCAATCGGCACCGACTTCACTATTCTCTCCCTAATAGAGTCCTAATTCACCACACTTTCACTCACTCTGCAGATGCTAGAAGTCTGCATGGAAAGAGAGAGATGAGAATGAGAGAAGAGAATCCACCCTTAAGTACACAATGATCGACCGGCAATTCCCGAGAGGAACGGGTATACAATCGATCCCGTAACGCTGCCCTAGGTTTTCTAGGCTGGAAGTCTAGGTCATAGGTCTCCTAGATCCAAACTTCCGTCTTCCATCTTCCGTCATTTATCGGATAATTTATCCAATTTTAGCAGTCTTAGCAATCCGGGTCCTAACTAATCTCTATTTGTTTATAGTTGGCTTGGATTGCTACGTACTAATAACAAAATTCAAAATTTTTAGACTACCCTAACGTACTTCTAATCCGTTTCCTATCTATTTGGAGTTTCCGTACTCCCACAACGGGGGTGCTTGCAATTACCAATCCTTCTATCATTTCTTCACCCACCAAATCTTCTAGCCCCGTGGTGCCTACTTGAGAACTTGATGGACATGTTCTCCCTCCATTTTGCTTCCGAACCTCGCTGAAGAGCTCCTTAGATACATTGTTCATGTTACTTAGCTGCCCCTTCATGGAGTCTTGAAATGTATACAACTCGTTCTGCAAGTCTTCTATGCCTTTATTGCCCTTCTTGATATTCTTCATTACCCCTCTTGAACTTGACAAGCAATTTTGTGATGATTTCTCTTGTATTGCAAGCTCAACTTCTACTTCTGATTTTGTTAGGGGTCTACCGAACTCTACAACCTGGAACAAGAAGATATGGTACCTATTAGTGTACTAGATAAAAGTTTCTACCTTTGTACATATACATAACATCACCAAGTCACATGATTTGGCATACATGAGTGCCAATAGTCAAAATATACGGCCAAGTACAACTGCAAGTAGTTACATGACTAGCCAAGTATTAGTACAAACATTGAAATGACTAACCAAGGATGATTCCAAATAGTCACATAAATGGCCAAATATCACTGCAACTAGTCACCTACTTGGTCACATATGACTGTATGTAATCACTGGATTTTCATAATGTGACTTTTCATAGTAATATGATTGCATTAGTTATGACTACAAATATTAATATGACTACGCTTTTTTTTTGGAAGTGGTCCTATATTTGCCATCTTCATGATTGTTCATTGTTTCATCAGAAAAAAGCTTCCCCTCATATAATTTCTCACCCAAGCATTTCATGTGCTAAGAAAAAAGCCTTGTTACACAATTACCATGAACTTCCACCTACATTCACATAAATAAATAAATATGAAAGAAGTGTAAAGATCGCTTACATGGCGCAATCTTACTTCTGCCTCAGTCTATCCACTATATGATAAATTCTGCATACTCTACCGTGCAGCCTTCATGCGTTTAGAATACGCTACCTTGTCTATCCTCTTGATCAACTCCTTGAAATATTCAAAATGATGAGGCTTCACAGTACTGGAGATATTAGTTTTGGCCTCCAACAATTTCTTGGTGTTTGACCTCTCCGTCTTCATTTGTTGCTGTATTATTTGGAAGAAGATTGCCTCTAGAACATTGCCTAGTCCTCCACGATATTCAAATCTTGATACCATCTTCTCCTTGATGGCTAACAATAGAGGTTGGAGATGAGATTGGAAATTGTCTTCACTACAATCCAAGTCATGAGAGTACCCACAGAGCTTGGTAAACTAGTCTGACCTATGCACTCTAGTTGGACACCCTGCATTGTCCACCTCAACCCAATCTCTCTCATCAACCTTTTGTACACTCTTTTTCAAATTCCTCAACTTTGATTGTCTCTGACATCCAATGTTGTCAGCACTTCCAATGTCTTGCCCCTCCTTTTTGCCAAGCTTGTGCATCTTCTCTCGTAATTGTTTAGAATTGGCACTGTTCTTTGCCATGCGCTTCAATATGCCCACCTTCCGTAACTCCAACTCATCCACAAAATCAGTGCTGTGCTCTTCACTTGGTCCATCTTTGTCGTCTTCCATATTCGAATGGTTGTCATTGTCCTCCTCAATATCTTGCCCCATCTGTGTATCCTCCATGTCCTAGGAGAGGAGATTATCCTCTCCCACATCTGCCTCAACCGTCACATCCTTTATCGAAGTTACTTTCTTCTTCCTACCAACTTCTTTGCTCCAAGGCCTAGGTTGATTGCAATGTTGTTGAAGCTCTTAACAACATCAAGTGCCACCAATCCATCTATTAAAATAAGTTGCCATAAACTACTTGTTCATGACTACAAGCCGTATAAGCATCTAGGTATATTGGTTTGAACTACACCAAGTCTACAATCCTATTTTTTGACTACAACAAGTGACATACAAAGTTTTAGAACATATAAAAGTAATAAGCACTTGTTTATGAAAACAAAAAATCAGAAATTATCATCATTGAACAAATTGAGTTGCACATGTCAATTTCCGACTACAACCAATCACAAATGTTAATATACGACTAGAATGAGTCAAAATTGCTCATTTATGACTACTATCAGTCATAAATATTTTGTATACAACTAGAGCAAGTCACAATTGTTCAATTGTGACTACAATGTTTCACAATTTTTATTATACGACTACCATGAGTCAAAATAGCTTTTGCTTGATTGTATTATGTCAAAAGTCTTCTTCCTTTATTACAAGAACTTACATAATTTTGAGCAAGAATTTTTGATGTCATGTTTAATTGTAATCAACATTGTGACTCATAAAAATTATTTATTGTGTCTTCTACCTACACCTATATGCATCTATCAATCAACATTTCAACATTCAAGTACAATTGCTTAAGCACATAGCATACTTAGTGCAAAGGCACTATCACTTGCAATTCAAAGGGATGTTGACTGACATTCACCTTTGGCCACTCGTCTTCAGATTGCTTTTCCTCTATTTCTTTGTCAAAGCCTCTTGTGTCGTCGCTGCTATCCACCTTGTCAATTGCCCTTTTCTCTGCTACTTGAGTGTGCCTTCCAGAGTTTGGATTCATGGTGCTGGAGCTCTTGCCTCCTCCCAATTGTTTTAGTGCACGTGGCTTCTGAAGAGGCACACCACAACTGCTTTAAGAAAAACCCACAAACTGATTAGAAGTCATTTGTAGTACCAGATTCATATTTGCTGGAAAGCTAGCTATTGTGCAAAACAATTCTACTTACATGTCATCTACCATGTTAGCTATCTTTCTTGTCATTTCTGCCAACATATTATGCATATTTTAATTGACTACAATTGTTCCTAAAAAAGGGCTTGTCCAATTTGTTGAGGTATGAGCTTTCATTGGTCGAGTGTCATGGCATCCACTAAGCTGCACGCATGTACTTTGTCATCTCCTACATGCATTGCATGAAATGAAAAAAGCATATGACTATCAACACAAGAAGAAATGGCAATTTAAAAGCTATGGAAAGGAGCACTATGATTACTTTGAATCACAATACAACAATTGACTGAAGTTACATTATAGTTATTGCCCGCAGTCACATTACAGTCACTGACTGTAGTCAAATTATTGTGACTGGCCGTAGTCACATTACAATTATTGACTGTAGTTTCATTATAGTGACTGTTGTGGTCACACAATGAATTGAACCAAAAATAATCAGAATGCTATAGAATTCACTTCTATGAGTAACTGCTCAAGCATTGTACATGACATCTATTATAACTGTGCTGCATCATAGTACTCTATGATGATTCAAATGCATAAAAATTCTTGGAGATTCAATGAAAAATTTTATACCTTACAAAAACTAGGAAACAATTGAATTTGAAGAGGTCATCACATACTCATTCAAGTCCCAAAAAATCAACCAAAATAGAGAATTTTTTCTCTTACCTTGATTGCCTTACATTTGTCAACTGTGCTACAAGCTCCAACAAGCCTAAATCACTCAATTTTTTGTAAGTTTTTTTCTATGTTTTGCTTTCTCAACTTCTTGTACTTAGTAATCTCCAAAGCCATGCTACGCCTTCAATGGGAAGTAATCAAGTGCAATAGGTGGCCATGTAGCACTTGAGGTTGATGTCAAGACATTAATACAACAAAATGCGGTCATTTGCCTCCCTTACTAATGTGACACTACTTGTTCTAGTTCTAAAACTTGTACTAATAATTCTTCTTAAGAACTTAGGAAGTCCAAGAAAAAAACCCACCATGCGGACATTTTTATAATAAAGTGCACTTCGTGACAATATATCTTCTAAGTAAGATGCTTATTGTTGCAACCAGAATTTTTGGTTTTCCTTTGCTTATCTAAATAATGGAACGGAAACGGGTAATTAGGATCCGTATCCGGTTAGAAGGGCAGAAGGAAACTGGAGAGTGACAATGCTAATTGAGTAAGGAGAAAGCTGGATCTGATCCGGTCAGAATGTTAGTATTCAGGACCGGAAACACATCCGGATCTTACCTTAGATCGGATTAGGGTTGGACCGGATTGATATGGACAGGACTGGAAAAAGTCATGATGACCTGCCAGGGGTCCTGGGACTATATAAGAGCTGGTCGTCCTCATTTTCACTCCTTTACTTCCCTCGAGCTCTGGAGCTGACTTTGAGCGTTTTTACGCCTCCGTCTGCGCCAGAGCCGTTGTATGTGTGTGCGCTTCCGGCCGGGCATGTCCGAGAGTGTAGGAAAGGTAGAAAGCATGTGGGTTGCAGGTTTTCTGGTGTTTTTGGTTGAGATCGGACAAGAGGAAGTGAGGAACAGGACATGCGGCTAGGAGAGAGTGAGGTAGCAATCGGTAAGGGGCCAGTGGCCGTTAGTGTCCACGCCTCAATTGCGTAAGGCCAGACCGGGTGCGTCCAGTTCCTCCTCCGACGTCAAGCTCCGGAAGGTAGTTTTGGTCATTCCACGGAGGAACCGGCCAGGTCTGAGCTCATGGAGGATCCCAACACCATGCGGTGCCTTGTGTTGATGGATAAACCCTAGGGTTTTAGGGAGGAGCGGATGGTGAGAGAGATTAGGTGTAAGGCGTCGAACAAGTTCAATAACACGCTCCGGGGCCACCCGACCAAATGGGAAGAAGAAAGGTGGAGGGAAGTTTACAACTTCCAGATTGGACGTTCTGGCATGGCAGGAAGGAAGGACGAGTTCATCCATGGCAAATTTCATGGGGAGCCAGGTAACAAGGACGGGTACGCCGTCGCGGACTGTAAGAGCGACCGGCACCGCAACCTCTTGCAGTGCCTGGTTTTGATCGTCCACCCGGAGAAGCCGATGAGAGTGACAATGACCATCGGCAACACCATTTTCGGTTCCTTGAGCGGGGAACGGAAAGTGAACTGGGCCCGGATCTTTTCCGATCTGGTGTCCCAGTTGGTGACGAGGATCGAAAAGAGTAGGGCCACTCCCTTGAGTCCCTATCTCTTCCACCTCTACCACCGGAACCAACTCCTCATAGAGACGGAGGAGAAGACGTGGAGCCTTTAGGAGTCCATCTTGAAGTACGGGGAGTCAGGTTCGGATGACGAACAGGAAGAACAAACCGAGTCCGAACCCAAAACGGAAGAGGAAGAAGAAGAGGAGCCATACCGACCGAGGAAGCGGATGAAGACAACGCCTCCTCGCAAGCAAGGAACCCCTTCTACCACCCGGTCCACTCCAGAGCAAGGACCGGATGTGGAGATGTCGGATCCCGAAGACCCGACCGACCCGTTCAACCAGTTGACGGTAATCCTGTGTGGGATACAAGCGGACTGGGAAGTCAAGAGGAGGGCCCTCGTCACTATCGGAGGTCTGGTGGGTGCACTGGTGGATAGTGATTTATCGGGTAAGGTGGGTCAGTATCTGTCCAATCCGGATGAGCACCGGAGGCAGGAGGCAGAGATCCGTCGGCTTCAGGAGGAAGTTGACACCCTACGGGCTGACATGGTAGCTCTCAGGGAAGACAAGGCTACAGTCCAGGTGATGGCGAAAGCAACCCAGAAGGTGGCTGAGTCGGTGAAGGACACTCTTGGAGAGTCCGGATCCACCGCAGTCAAGGCGGCACTATTTGACAAAGGGGTGCATGAGGAGAAGAAGGTATCCGGTTCCCAGATAGTTCGGATCCTCACCGACTTCACCAATCGAGTGGAAGCATCCTTGGCGGCAGTGAGAGAGGCAACCAACCGGATGGACATCAGCAGTCGAAAGCTGAACGGGTCCATGTACTCCCAGGAGATCCACTTCTCGGACCTATCGCTACCGGATTCTTTTGCAGCCGGAAGGTCGAATCCGAGGGAGCCCAAGGATCAGACACTTGAGTCAAGGAAGAGTAACCGGAGATCTGGGCCTGGACAACCGATTCATCTGGATTCATCGCCAAGATCAGATCTTCCGGATCCAGCTGCCGGGGAGCAGAGCCGGAACCTTGCGGACGTCTTCAACCAACTGCCCAAGGAACTCAAGAGTCCTACACTAGGTGGGGGAGTTGGAGAATAGATAGGTAGTTAGGAATGTAAAGTTTTGTAAGATAGTTAGGACTGGATCGGATCTTGATCCGGTCTAGCCGGTTAGGATCGGACCCAGATGTCTAGCGCGGATTTCCAAGGGTCTTTTTGCTTTGTACTCAAATTGTATATAAGTCAGCCCCTGCTTGGGAGCTGGGAGTCTTTTCGCCCAAATTTTGTGTACATCTTCTCTTGGCCTCTTGTTGCGTGTCTCTCCCGTGTGTGGCAAGGTTGTGTGTGAGGAGTTAGAAAGGCGCATGCTGGTGCGGGTGTGATTTCTCCCTTTGGCGTTCTTGTTTTGATCTTATGTGCAAGTGAGCGGGTTGTGAAAGAGTTGGGAGTGGATTTCAGTTCCTCAGCAGCTCTAAGGTTTAGGATTCCGGGCAAGACAGCCGTTGTTAGGCTAGGCGGATAGGGAGGGATTCCTTAGTCGTGCTAGAACTCCTGGGTGGGAAATCCGATTGAGTGTCCGATCTCCTGAGAGATCTTGCTGCCTTATTGGGTAAACGGAAGAACTTTAGTTGACGTTGGAATGGACAGGTTCACTTGCAGCCGCCTGGCTTTGTACAGACGGAATGTGGTGCCGAGGTCGTTGTAGTATGAGAGGATTGTACGGGGGGTCTTTGCGTGACTGGCAATCCGGAGGGTTCTCTGGGTTGCTGTGAAGGATCAAACCGGATCCGTATTAGTGTAGGAAATAGGAGAATAGAGAAGTGGGTCTTCAGCCACTATAAGTCACGGAAGGAGTGGCGGGCCTGCCACTCTCAAAATCAAGAGGCAAACCCTCTGATGGTGAAACAGAGGTAAAACTAAACCGGATGGTAGTAAGAGCGGATGTGAGCTGATCAGACCGGATCGGAAAGTGGACCGGATTGGAAAAGGAGAAGAAGGGTCTGATTGTAGTTCTTGGTGTTGTTGTGTTTCCGGTTGTGGTGTTAGAACCGGAAGAGGAAATATAGGTACTGACTTAGCTTAGAGACCAAATAAGGCTATCTACTTCACAGAATCTCGCGAGTTCAATCTTTAGAATCGCTTTGTTATACTTTAAAGTGGTTTTTGGTAGTATAACTGGGAATTTGCTTGCCCTGTGCTGCGACACTTATTAAAAATTGAAACGGCATACCCGTTGTGCAAAGTTGTAAATTTTCTAGAGTTAA
Source organism: Neckera pumila (assembly GCA_963969595.1). Lineage (NCBI taxonomy): Eukaryota > Viridiplantae > Streptophyta > Bryopsida > Hypnales > Neckeraceae > Neckera > Neckera pumila. The sequence goes on from OZ018418.1 coordinate 10,214,387, forward strand.
TATATCACATGAATCTCACAAGCTATGAAGGTCTTGCACAAAAATTTCAATAAAGGGGGCCTTCCCTGTTTAATGTTTTCCATGATGGTTGCTTCAAAACCTTTGATTCATGTGGGACACTTTGTGTTTAAATTCTATTGGCATTCAATGCTTCTTATTGCTTCTTTATAGTCTATTCAATCATTTTAACCAAAAAGGTTCACTACAACAATTTTAAAAACTCATTTTGACATAAACTTTCATGAGTGACAAGTCAATAGTGTGGACCAAGTCTTGCAAAATAATTTCAATAGGAGGGTTTTCCGGCTTCCCTATTTTATGTTTTCCATGATGTTTGCTTTGAAATATTTAAATTCATGTGGGACACTCTATATTTAATTTTTTTTGGCATTCAATGCTTCTTTTTGCATCTTCAAGGGATATTCATACATTTCAACATAAAGGATTCACTCCAAAACTTAACAAAATTTCATCTTCAACAAAACTTTTATAATTGAAAATTAATTAATTTGGACCAAGTTTTCTACAATAATTTCAATAGGATGGGCTTCTCCATTTGATGTTGTCCATGATGTTCACTTTGAAATCCTTTAATTCACGTGGGACATTTTGTATTTAGATGCTTCTTCTTGGCATTCAATGCTTCTAATTGCATCCTCACGGCATATTCATGCACTTAAACAACACAGATTCATTCCAAACCAACAAGCAAAGCATCTTCAACAAAACTTTCATAAATGCAGATGAATCAGTCTAAAGTGAACTGTCCATTTGTTGAAAATACTAACCTTACTAGCATCAAGCTGTGTCTCCCCTTACTTGCAAGAAAGCGTATGCCTCACACTGCCCAGGGAAGGGCACAGACATTCTCACAGTCTACAAGAAAAAGTGAGACGACGACCAATAATCCGCCATTTGCTATTGTGAATATAGGTCTCATTTTAGTGCAAGTGCATGTCTTTTAAATGCACAGTGATAAAGAAGTGTTTTGTGAATTACATGAACAAAGATAATAGGACAAGTAAACATGTCATGGTTTCATTGCTTGTTAAGCTTAGAAGTGCTTAATATATAAGGAAACAACTGAGGTTTATCCAAACATGATCGTGGAGTAAAATCTAGATAAATTTGCATCAATCCTAGATGGGCTCAAAGAACGGAATCAAATGCGCTAAAAGAAACAAATCAACATCAACAAACCCTACTTCCCAGCCTCAAACATTTGAGACATAATCCTAAAAGAAGGTGGAGACTAAGTTCAAGGTTCTCTACAAAAATGATACAAATACATAAACTCGTGTAGCAAGAAATATGAAAGAAAGAAGACAACGCAAACTAATAAGGTTGGCTATGGTAAAATAAGCCTACATGTGTTAGCGAGTAAGTTGGAAACCAGAGGCGTCAGAAGCTGGAAAGCTAGATATCCAACATATGAAAAAAAATGCATAATTCATTATAATTCCAGAAAATTACTTTGGAGTCATAAGTAAATTAAACAATGAAACCTTAGATTTCTACAGGTGTTAACAAAATAGTGTATTTCCAACTATGTTGAAAAGATCCTTGATTTGGAAACATTACTTGAGATGAACCATTCTAATAACAATGCAAATTTTTATTGATTCTCGTTCCAAATTGTAAGAGGACTCCGATGCATCTAAGTATGCCTTATTTCGATAGTGTTTGCAAAAGTGAGAAGAGTTCCAATTTTTTTTAGTCTATAAGATTTTAAGGTGTTACATTTAGGTGGGTGCTGTAAAAAAGTACTTCTACCCCAAAATTCAAGAAGGTCTATGAATTTTGGAGTTGCATGGACGTGATTCGGTTGAAGATTCAAGGTAATTCGCTATTGTAGGTAGGAAATGCTCTACAAAAATGACTTCAACCTTAGGTGTTGGAATTTGAATTATGGCAGGAAGTGCTTGGATTACCAGAGGGCAAGAAATGGTAGTTTCTATTACCAGGCTCAACAAATGAGAGCATCTCACAGGTACTAATGGTTGCAATTACTCTAAGCTTCAGGGATTGAATGCATTTAGTGATTTTGATTTGATTTTGTTCCATTATTGATATATCTCGCTTTGGAATCCATTTTTCAACTATGTGATCTACTAGATTCTGTTTTCAAAAATGATATGCAAGCAGGTTTGAAGCTATTTTATAAGTTTTCATGTAGTATGTTAAGATTTCATTATCTCATTGATGATTTGTTTGAGCTTTTAGATTGTTAATATACCTATGATTTTGAGAAAATTATGATTTTCAATTTCCTGAACTTTGTAACACTTGTGAATCTCAATGGTTTAATTGCCTTTGACAAAAAAACCATGCACAATACCAGCGATTGATAAAATTTTGCAAGTTCATCATAAGTTCTTATCATCATGCAGAGTCTGGTTAAAAGTTTATCTCATTTGTAGAGGTAGAAAGATTGAATCTTAAACAATAACCAGTTCTTGAAGGATGACTGAGTTATGTGCAAGCTAACCTATTCAGGGCTTAAGCTCATTCTCTAAGCGTGCAATGGAGGCAGGCTTGCCAACAAGCGATCAAAGACGCCAAGTCCACAATGTTGTTAGAGATTATCTTCCCATTCATTGGTGCAACAGATCAGCAATGGGGTTGTACCATATCACACAACTAAGAGTTACTTGCAAGGACAATAGCAACTTATAGTCTTCCAGAAGGCTTTGACTTCTCAAGCTCTCTTGCCTACTTCCAATGACTGTATGGCCTCCATGGACATGCCAAGCAAAGCTTTGCAAAAAGATCCCAATGACATCAGTTCAAATGCGGATGACTACGACGTGAAAGACAACAATGGTGAGCACTTCAAAGTGTCGATTCAAATTACCATAGATGTAAGAGCACGCAAACTTCATTTATCTTGCTGGATTCAATGAGACGAGACAAAATACGGATTCCAATCAAAGAAATCCAAGTAAAGAGTAAACCAATTGACTCAATCCCCATATGGAAGGAAAAAAGTTTATTTTTAGAACAATGAAATTGCAAAAATATTGCATACGCTGTCTATTCCAAGCATTCTTTGATGCGTCAGCATCCTCTCTTGTTTGCCAAAAATATGTCTAATAGATCTAATAATGGAACCTGGACTCTGCAGCAAACTGTCAATCTCAAATGTCCCCATCGGAAGTAGAACCCAATCATACTGTTGGATTCAACAAAATAGGACTTCAATAAAAGAGATCAACATTGTCTACAATGGTATCCCACAAATCCAAAAACTGACATACACCATTGGTGTGGGAGTACGGAAACTAAAATATAGATAAGAACGGATTAGAAACAAATTAGGATGGTCTAATTTTTTTTTATTTTTGTTAGTAACACATAGGAATCCGGTTTAAACTACGAACAACTTAGGATTAGTTCGTATCCGTATTTCTAAAATTATTAAAACCTGTTAAGTCAACAGATGAAAGACAAAATCCAAAACCCGAAAACGTCCCGGATCCAGAGAACCTATGACCTAGACTTTTGGTCTAGAAAATCTAGGATATCGTTACAAGAACAGTCTCATATCCGTTCTCCGTCGGGAACTGTCGGCCAATCATCAAGTACTTAAGCACCTCCGCCACTCCATTTCTGTCTCTTTTTCCTTGCAAACTTTTGCTTGTGCTTAGTGAGTGAAAGAGTGGTGAATTAGGAATTGTACTAGGGAGAAAAAGGTAAGGTTGATGCTAATTGCACCAAATTAGTTTTTGTTGTGTCAGTAAGCAATGGCAGTAGCAACCCAATTGGTTTGTCTTGCCATCCCTTCTGATACGGCCTTACTAAAATAGTTAAAATTGGACTTGGCGGCAATAGGGTGTGCCGGATTGATACAGCAACCGTAGAGCCTGAAGAGTGCCGAAATCATTCAGGAACTTGTTGAAGGAGTTCTGAATCAATATGAATTAACTGTGAGGGTCCAATCCGCAGCCTAGATTGAGGATGTTTGGGAAGGGGTATATTTGTTCCGGAAGTTTGGACCCGGATTAGCCTCCCATATAGATAAGATTGTAGCTACTAAGTTCCGAAATCCGGCCCACGCTAAAGGAAGGAACATCATATTCATTAAAATGGGAGATTTAGAACCTCACAAAATAATATCATTCAGTTTTAGGACCAAGATTTGAAGTCAAGATGAAATATGTTTAAGTTGATGGGAATTCATTTCTTTAGTTGTGAACTTTACATTCCATTAAAATGAGAGTTTAAAGTAGTCACTGTGTCTCTTACAAATCACGGCTGACAATGATTATATAGATTTTCTATGTAAATGCATATTGTGTCCTTTGTTGAACACCAAGTCATGAGCTGAATGGTTGGTTGTAAGAAGCTGTTTATCTCATTTAGGAGGTCCGCGTTTAATTCCCATTGAATCTTTATGAGCGGCTATGAGATATATATGACTGCTAAGTGATGCTGCTAAGTGAGCTTTGCAAGCAGGAAAGTGGTAACAACCAACTAGCTCCACCTCCCAAATTGTGACAAAAGCTATATGTGTAAACAAAATAAAAAGTGGTCTTCACCATGTGGGCGCTTTATTCCCACCCTTGGAATAAAGTGTACACAAGGCCAGGTTCTAGTTTTTGTTGTAGTGAAATCTCTATTGGATGTTAATACATATAATCCAATTACGCCTTCCAAGCAATGGATCTTTTGATGTTGTTCCTAGTGTTAGCTTTGTCCACTTCTAATTGCTATAAAATCCAAAAGATGTTATTATTGTTTAGATGGTTTTTACTATGACCAATTAACAATCAAACTTTGAATTGGTATTAGCCTATAAGCAAATAAACGGAATGGTTTAATGGGTGGGGTTTGGTTTACCCTTTCCAAATAGTGAAGAAAGCTAAAGTTAATCTAAATTCCTAATGGATAATTGGGGCTGAAGTGATTTTTAATTAATCTCTTTTGGGTAATTTTTGATAAATTCTTACCCTTACTACTAGAAGACAAATTCAACTTGTTTCTAAACTAAATAGTTTTACCTTAGAGATGTTACTTCTATACTTGTTGTAGTAAAAATGTAATTACTTTTGACTTCTTGATGTAAGGTAATTTACTGATGAATTTTGACCATGTCGGTTCATCAAAATTCTTACGTAATTCTTTTTTATCTTAAGTTCTTAACTTTTTACTTCTTAGTTAATTGGTTTTACTGATGAATTTTGATTGTGTCCGTTCATCAAAATTCTTATGTAATTTCTTTTTACTTTCTACTTCTAATGTGAATTGGTTTTACTATCAATATTTGAATTTTATCTTACAAGTAAAATAAAAGTACTTTTGACTTTTTTGGTAAAATTTATCTTACAATTGAATTTTGGCCATTATCCGGTTCACCAAGATTCTTCCATACTTTCTTCTTTGCTTTAGAAATTTGGAAACTACTTCTACTTTAATCTTTGGTTTTCACTTTTACTTCAAATTTAAATAACCTAAAAGAAATTCTATTGGTTAACTTCTATTTTTTCCTTCCTACTTTTACTACCATTTCCTACTCAAAGTAAATGTTGGGAATTTCTAGTATGACAGCTATTTGGAAATTACGTTAAATTCTTAATAATTTGAGTCAAATTTCTATTGTAAATTTTAAACTCTTTGATAAATTGGTTTTGGATAATTTTTTCTAATTTGTTTCCTAATTTTTATCTTAATTTCAAATTTCTTTCATCTTATGGAATTTTTATCCTATTCCTAATTGCAATTGTTTCCTGGAAGCTATTCAAATTTCCTATCTAATTTTATGTTTCAATTTAGAACTTAATCATTGGAAGGGTCCCACTGTTGCAATTTTTGGCCAAATCAGACGCATAATATACCTTTGGAAAGCTCTTGACAATACCTTTCCAAGGGTATATTATAAGATATACATTAGCGGACAAACGACAGACGGGGCGTCAAACGGGGCGTCGGACAAGGCAGACGGGGCTGACGGATGGGGGAGAGAATGTCGTACAAGGCGGATGGCCTGGCGGATGGCCAACAAATAGTGCAGTTTAATCATCGGTTGAGTCAGATGGGGCGTCAATCGGAGCGTCAGTCCAGGCGGATAGGCCGTTGGACAAGGCAATTGGATCATCAATCTAGTTAGATGGGGTGGCAGTCGGGCTATCAATCAGGGGCGGACGGGGCATTGGTTGGGGCGAACGGGGTGATTGTATACCGCCATTCGCTATAGTAAGCCGTCCTTCCATTACAGTTATCCGATGGCGGACGCAACGTCTCGACGTCCCAAAAATGGATATTATTTTGCTTGGGATGTAGCGTCTCATCAACCCTGGATCGGACGGCTCCAGAATCCTGCAAAAGAAGGAATCGAACGGCCACATTTGGACGGCTACAGGATCGGATGGCGATCCGATCAAACGGCCTAGATTTTGTTGAGCACAAAAATCGCAAGAGTTATAATTCAAACTGCATTCATATAAGAGGGCATTGTGATTTCTGAACCACCTGCAAATTCCTTTCCAAAGCTATGTTGCAAGAACCTGAAATTGGTGTCAAAAAATGAACCTTAAATCCTAAACCCTAAACCAACCTTAAAATCCTAGCCCATAAACCCTTGATCCTGAATACGTTAATCATATTCTAATGTTTAGAACATGCGATGACGTCACTTCATGTAAAATAATGTCTACACTCACTATTTCTTTTTATAGGCACATTTTGTTAGCTATAGCCTACAAGTCTATAATTCCATAATAATATGGCAAACATTTAGACTTGTACGTATGTAATTTTGTCAAAGTTTTGAATTTCTAATGTTATATTAAAATGTGATGATTAACTCCTATGAAATCCCCATTTCAGTGTTTCCTTTGAAAGCATTGCATCACAAATTTACAATTGTTTGTCAACATCATTGAACTTTACAGAATGAACATGTCCAAATAGGTAATCCTCTAGAAGCTCAGAGAGACAACTTAGAGGATTTGATATTTTTATTCTTGTAAAAGAAATGTGGATCAACCCTACTGATGCCAAAAAAATGGGTACCCTTATGAAATTAAAGCCGACACCATAATAAGGAGGCATATGGGTATTTTTATCTTTCTAGGATAACACATGAATCAACGCTAGACCGTATCAATAAAAAAAAATCAGATATCCTTATGGAATTAAAGACAACACCTATAATAAGGAGGCATATGGGTATTCTTATTTTTCTAGAAAAGCATATGAATCAACACTAGACCGTATTGATAAAAAAAATTGCATTTCCTTATGAAATTAAAGATGACAACAATAATAAGGAGGCATATGGGTATTCTTATTTTTCTAGGAAATTATATGAAACAATGCTAGACCGTATTGATAAAAAAAATTGCATATCCTTCTTAAAATCATGGTGGCTTGGTTTTGGTTTGAAATGGCAAAATTTTAATCATTGTGGCTTGATTTGGTTTGAAGTGGCAAAATTTAAATCATGGTGTCTTGATTTGAATGTGAAGTAGCAAAATTTAAATCAAGGTGGCTTGGTTTTAATTTCACGTAGCAAAATTTCAATCATGGTGGCTTGGTTTTAATTTCACGTAGCAAAATTTAAATTATGGTGGCTTGGTTCTAGTTTGAAGTAGCAAAATTTAATCCTGGTGTCTTGATTTTAATGCGAATTAGCAAAATTAAAATCATGGTGGCTTCGATTTAGTTTGAAGTAAGTGAATTAAATCAAGGTGGCTTCACTTTATTTGTGAAGTATGAAAGTGAAATCATGGTGGCCTGGATCTTATTTGAAGTGCACAAAATGAAATAATGGTGGCTTCATTTATGTATGAAGTAGCAAAATTAAATCATGTAAAACTTGGTTCAAATCATTGTCGCACTGTAATTGTCATTTATCTGCCCTCCCCCCCCAAAAAAAACGTTAAGCCAAGGCGTGGTTGTACGTGAACAACAAATATTATTTGCTTGTGAGGAAGCAAGTCATGAATTTTGAGGGTTTGGAGGGGACGATTTTGAGTTTTGAACGAAGATGTTTGTGGTTGCGTGGCACTATAAACATCCTGCTTTGAAACTCAAGATTGCCCCTTCCAAATCCTCCATTTCATTACCTCCTCCCTCCACAAGCAAATTGTAATATCCTCCCAAATACAAACACAAAATGGTTGGACTTTTTTTTTTTCTTTTTGTACGGTTGGCTACTACGACCAAACCAATCCCACAACCAAGGGGGTGACATCATCAAACAAGCCAAAGGATGTCACTTGGAATCAAATTGTAGACCACCTCAAACTCAAATGAGTTTTAAGAAGCCCACCACTTACATCCATGCCCCTGAGGGACTACAAAGCCACCTCGGTCCCACTTAGATTGACTTTTGATGTTACAATTTTATGAGTTCATGGTTTTCTTATCGCCTGGTTCTGCACCCATTTTTGCATTCGATGCTTATATCATGAATAATGGGCATTGGAAAGGATCCGTGGGTCATTGGATCCTATACTCATATACTTTGGCCACCTGATCAGACGATGGGTCGAACAGGGGTCGGATGGCGGATCGGACTGGGGTAGGAGGGATTTGGACGGAGCGTCAGACAGGGGTCAAACACGGCATCAGACAGATGGTCAAACGGGGCATTGGATAGCAGACTGAAAGCGGCCGCCGCCGTCCAATATTCCACCCTAATGCGCTTCAGGTTCGAATGGCCAGGTTTGGCAATTGGACGACCGGGTCCAGCCTTCGAATGGCTCGGTTTGGACTTAGACTTACGGAAGCAACTAGAGGTAGATTTGGAGACGATAGGGTGCACTGGGTTACTACAGTGGCCTTGGAGTCTGAAGAGCAATGAGATGATTTCGGAGCTTGTAGCTGGAGCTCCAAACCAGTATCAGTTGACCGTCAGGGGACAACCCGGTTCTTGGACGGAGGATATGTGGATGAAGGTGTATTCGTTTCGGAAGGCCGGATTAGGGTTAGCCTCCCCTATGGATAAGACTGGGCATAGTAGGTTTTGATGCCCGGCGCACTCCAAAGAAGGTCACAACATTAATTATTGTATAGATGATAATCATAGATGGATGCTGGAGTTCTTGATACCGATCAAGTATTCGGAAAAGCCAACTCGGGTCACAATTACGGTGGCTAATACTATTTTCGGGGTGATGGAGGGTAGAGCCGTGAATTGGGGGAAACTCATCTTGGATGTAGTTTCTAAACTAGTTACACGAGCCAGAGCGAGTAAGGCTAGTCCGATCAATCTGTATTTGTTCCATTTGTACCACCAGAAGGAACTTTTGAGTGCTCCAGAGCTGCAAAAATATTTCCACAGACAGGAGATTCTGAAGTACGGCTTTACGGAGGAAGTCCAGTTGGAACAGTAGACCTAGATCAAATCCGAAGGGGAGGAATCGGAGCAACCAGTCCTGCATAAGCGGACAAAGAGACAAAAGTCAACAGATCTAACTGCACAAGGCAAGCAAGCGATTTTGAAAGAGGACAAGCAATACAATCTTCCAGAAACCAAGCAAATGAGGGAATTTCAAGGAACTGGACTTCATTGGATCTACCATTGTCGGCAGGTCCACAACGAGATGGCAGACCATATCACCAACATCCTGTCAGAGTTGGAAGTGGACTTACCGGAACAGATGATAGACGCAATCCGGTGGAGGTCGGATCCAAAGGTGCTGCGGGAGAAGGAAGAAGAAATACATGACTTGGAGAAGGATCGGACCAACCTCCGGGAACGAGTAGCCAGATTGGTAGGGGAGTTGGACATGACAAGAATGAGGGAGTCCAAAGCCTACCAGCTCTTCTGAAATTTGACAACTTTGGTTGCACCGCCGGCAAAACAAGTGGGGAAAGCCAAACTCTTCTCTCACAAGCTCACGGCTGAAGGCGTACCTTCCGGACTAAAGGTACTGAAGGTAGGCAACGACTACCATGCGCGCATGGAAACCATGCTGAAGGAGATGCGTCACCTGCTGGAGCATCTTGATCCGAATAAGGCCTTAGACCTTTTGGGTTTTCTAGATGTTCCAGAAGTTGCCAACTTCATGGACACTCCGTCCTAGTTTGGCAGACAGAATAAGACTCTTATTAGAGGTCAGGAGATGGTGATGGACAAATCCATTGTACCCTTATTGATAGAAAAGGAGGGAGCCGGAGCATTCGTTCCGGTGAGGACGGAAACACCGATTTTGGTACAGGAGGAGGCATTGACTCCGGAATAGGCGGGAGTTTCTAATTTGGGAACAAAGATCCTATTCTATCCTTCCACCGTGCCAGCTCGGCCGACTAGAACCTCACTCTTCATGATACCAAAGTTGGTTGTCTGCCGTAACATGGGTGGGCATTTGGATGTCATCACAAATCCGTGCGGACCAATCCGACCAACTTTGAGCACATGGAGAAAGCTTCGTCAACCAAGGGTAAGTCATCTCGGATGGTGATCTCGAACGACAAAGAAGAATGTGAAGCCGGATCGGAGTCGGAGGACGACGCGACACCACCACAAGGGCACCAGATTCAAACCCGGGCACAGGCCAGGAATATGCCGATGAAGTCACCAACAGTCAAGGTAGGGAGCAACACAAAGAAATCAAAGAAGAAATAGTTAATATGCTAGTTTTTTGTGTGATTTTTGAATTCGTTCTGCCTTGGATTTTCTGGATGTGGGACCCAGCTCCGAATTTCTAGGAGGCCACCGGCCTGGGATTTTTTGGTTATCTCGGAAGTTAGTGTGATTGGTCACCCTGATTTTGGGATGTGCCCTTTTTGCTTTTTGGCCTTTTGTTTGGGTTTTAAAGGGAGGGTAGGCTTGTTGCCCTCTCATTCCATCCTAGTGCATTAAAATGCATTTGTTTATGTTCTTTTGCTTTCTTTAATTTGAGACTACTTAGTGGATTTTTTTGATTCCGGGCCTTTCGGCTATGTGCACGAATGTATTGGATTGTTCATGAAGAGTGTTGAGGTGTAAAGAAGATGGGTGAGGAGGAGTCTGGATATGAGGCAACTGGGTTTGATCAATAGAGTGCGTATGTGAAAGTTCTGGATTTGTAAAGGAGGATTAATGCACTGTGCTTTTAAACTACTTAGATAGTAGTCCGGAAGGAGTGGAGTGGATGCAAGTCCAAAACTCAAAGAGGGTTTCATGCAGAGATAAGCAACCGCCAATGGAATATTTCCCATCATTAGAAGGCTTGCCAACTACCAAATCAGTCTAGATTCTAGAACATAGGCGTCCCTACCAGTTCCGAGGGCTTTGATCTGTCGTTGTAGTAAAGGTGTTAGGAAGTAAATTCTAAGTGACCTGCTGTCCGGAAAGGCCTTCCGAAGAGCTATGAGGATTGCTGTCTCTCTCTTCCCTATTACAAAATTGGAAGTGATTTGGATGTGTATGTGTTTGAATTTGAGAATTACAAGTTGTGAGTCCCTATCCCTCTTGAAAGATCAACAGTGGACCCGTTGAGGGTAAAACAAAGGTATATAAAATCGTAGTGTGACTAGACGAAACGGGAATCCGGACAAGGATGGATCCGGATTGGAATCCGGAAGGTAGTGTTATCCAGAAAGAGATAAAAGACGTGATTTACAGATTGCTTGGGTGTTTTGGGAGAGAGACAGATATCCTTAGTTTGCGATAACATAGTAGAATTCCCTGGGATGATATTTTGTGTTATCTTACCACATTTTGTGTTAAGGATACCTATGCCTAAAGTGCATGTACGACATAGATGTTGGATTCATTTTTTTATGAGGTTGAGATAACCAATGCCAATTTTGTTAAATTGATGATATTCCAGTATTGTAACATGGTTTAGAACATTCATCTTGATGTCAAAATCTAGACTTGTTGTAGTTTGCGGCTTAAAATTAGACTTTTGTGAAGATAAATGTCTGCAAATATAATTGTCTGTGCAAATATTGCTAATTTAATAGAATTGGCATTAAATTGCACCTAATTGTGACGCATTTCTAAAACCAACTCTTAAGGTATTAACACCCATTCCTGTCCCTACCCCTATTCTTGAACCCTAGATTGTCACCAAATTTGTCTATAAGCATCCATTAAAGTGTCCTACAAATGTTTAATTTTAATTTGCTGATGCATTTGAAAAACTCATATTTACTTCTGATTTGTTGACAATTGATCTTGTAGATTTCAGTTCAAGGTACACCTATGGGATAGTTTCAGGGGTCTAGGGAACCAACACTTTGAAAATTCATAGAAATTACATACTGCAACTGAAAAATCTATTTTTTTTTAATCTTCATGATTTTCACCTGCCAATACTACATAAATATTATTTTTAGAAAAAGGTGCCTTCAACTATAACCTCTGTTAAGGAATACACTTATTGTCAGCACTTTGAAAATTCTTTGTTATTTTACTCAACCCTTATTGGACAATTCTACATATTGTTACCTTGTTGATATTGATTAGATTATTTATTGATCTGAAGATTATATTGAATTTGGAGCAGATGACATCTGGAGTGCTAGTAGTCAAATCATTAGGCTTGAGCTTATACATAAGTCCCACGTGCGGCAGGTGGCACAACCATGGATACAACCCACTCTGGGCATGACAACTGGCTGGGGGATCCTAGGAGCCCTCTTTATTTGGTGAGGTTTTTGGCTGGATCATGGTAGCTTTTACATGGGCGATCGCCTGCCCCATATTTGGCTCAATGTAAATTCAATAACAAACTCTACTTTCCATTACCCAATACCTTCATCAGATAAATTTTACTATACTTTGGTTGTGGTTAATAGGAATCTGCATTATTGTATAATTTGACATACTTTAATGCAGTATGTAGATCGAGTTGAATCAAAATCTTATCAAAATGGTGGTATTTCACAAACTTGGCATTTTTATGTTTAGACTGTGCAGTTTGAAATTTATACCAAGCCTAGACTTTAGAGCTAAAGAATGAAATGAATGAAAAAATGGCATATTAAATACTGTCATTTTATCAAAATTTTCCATGTTGGTACATCCTATTGAATGTTTTAGAAGCTAGCGTCGTCAATTTTGTTAACAGAATTGTGACATTTATGTATTCAAAAGTTGTCAAAACTAGTATTGGTGTAGATTTACATTTTACCTTGAAATGTAAAAGTTGTCATATTTCAGTTCCAGCTATGTTTACAATTGGACATGGTTTCTATTAGAAGTACGGCATTGAAAAGCGTATCTAATATTCATTGATCTATCATTCTAATAAACATGAGATTTCCATGTCTTTCAATCCAAAATGAATGAGAGCTGCCCTGTATTTTAGAGAACGACAAATGCATGATTCAAAAAATATGCACAAGTTGGAAAACCTCTTGGCATTACTTTCAAATTCATGGCTGCATTCAACTCACCACCTGTTTTTCTTAGTTGCATTGAAATCCAAAATGAATGACAGCTGCCCTGTATTTTAGAGAATGACAAATGCATGAGTCAAAAAATAAGTGCACATGGATTTCTTAAGAAGTATGTATAAGTTGGAAATACTCTAGGCATTAATTTCAAATCCATGGCCGCATTCAATTCACCATCCATTTCTTAAATTGCATTGAAATCCAATATGAATGACAATTGCCTTATATTTTAGGAAATGACAAATGCATGAGTCACAAAATAAGTGCATGTGGTTCTCTTAAAAACTATGTACAAGTTGTAAGTATCCTAAGCATTATATTCAAATCCATGGCCGCATTCAATTCACCACCCATTATTTTGAGTTTGCGTTGAAATCCAAAATGAATGAATGCTGCCTTGTATTTTAGTGAATGACTAATTCATGAGTGAAAAAATAAGTGCACTTGGGTTTCTTACAAAATATGTATAAGTTGGAAATATTCTAGGCATTACTTTCAAATCCATGGCCGCATTCAATTCACCACCCATTATTTTTTATTTGCGTTGAAACTCAAAACGAATGATACGGTGAAAGCACACTACAGTCATCCAAAATTGTAGTCACAGCAAAATTTCTGCATAGGATGAAAGGTTAGAGTCAATTTCACTACAGTTTTGGTTGTTTTTCTGAAGAAAAGAAAATAAGGCGAAGTCTTACATCTTGTGTACATTGAAAATTGCATAGCAAAATGTGATTTTTATCTATTAATTGAATATATGGAGTACAAACATAAAATGTTTGTACTGTCACAGATTCAGCTTTAGCATTGTTGTACTTATTTTGTCAATTTTAGGGGTTCATTCTTGCAATGCAAAGAGCTACATTCAATGCTCTAATATTTAGAAACAATGTTTTGACATTTCAATAGGGTTTGGATCTAAAATAAAAAGATATCTGTGCAAATGTGTGATTTTTGTACGAGGCCCAAATTTTGACTTGTAAGTTTGTGGTTTTCATTTTAAATTTCAGAATCTATTAGTAGACCTTTTCATTGACATGGGCCAACATTTCATTTGGTAAACATGACGTTTTGGTTCTATGGTTCTCTATTAGAGATATCTGCCCCATTTTCTAGCTTGAACCCATATAAGCCTCCAGGGTTTGCCCTTCGTACTTGGAATGTACTGTACGCACCTATTGTACATAAAGGACCAATAGCCGACCACCATGTATCAGCTGTGATTAAATCGGATTGGGATTCACTTGCAACTAGATACAAAAGTGGACAAGATATGCCGGCATATTTTTTTGAATGTCAGGAGAGAATGTCGATGCAACAATACATTGCATTCATTTCAATTTGCAACAATGTGAACGGATTTGGTGGAGAAAAACGACTTGTAGGGAAGCTGAGCGCACCGAGGCTGATTTGCACACTGAGTTCAAATTTCACACCAAGTTCAATTACTGCAGACTTCAAGTTGATTTTTGCTAACTGAACATTAATTTCCGCAAAGGTTGATTGAGGATGACTTATTTACAATTTTACTTGTTTACTTTTTGATTGAATAGGTTTTGAGATTACATTTATGCTGAGGCGATGGAGAACGACTTGTTTACGGTTTTACTTGTTTACTTGTTGAATGAATTTGTTTTGAGATTACATTTGTTTTGGGGCAATTGAGAATGCAAGGCTCACAGTGTTTAGGTATTCATTTGTCGATGTCTCCTTTACGAAGTTCAGTGGCTACAATTCCTGTATAGTATGTACCATGTTTTAGTACAACATCTACGTTGTTAGATTCAACACAACTTCATTACAAAGTGTAGGCACTGTTTACGGAGTTCATTGGGTACAATCAAAGTACAATATGCACAATGTTTTATTATAGCCTCTACGTTGGTACTTGTTAGATACAACATGCCTCCTTCACAGAGTTCATTAGGTACAATCAGTGTGCAGTATGATACAATGTTACTATATAAGATTTCCATGGTTAGGTACACAATGTTTTTTGTACCATTTTGAGAGTCTGCATTGGCTTGGGATACATGGTTTTCTTTGGAACGAGACCAGAAAGTTACTAATATTGTAAATATATGATACATATATATTTGAGTACATCTTGTACATTTTTAGATTCACTCTGTACGCGTTTTTTTTGCATACAAATTTGTTTATAACGACTGGTATTCTAGTAGACATGTTACCTTAGAAGGCCAACTCAATTAAAATAACCATAGACATGCCGGAAGTTTCCCTCATAGGGATGCATTCGATACTTATTGTACTCCGCGGTACAAATTGTACACCACGGGTTACGTCATACCCTAATGTTGTATGCTAGGTTTTTTAAATTGTAATGAAATGGTTGAATGCTTAAGCATATTGTATAATGAGTATAATTTAATGCATTGTATATTGAGTTTAGGGAACTTGGCACATTTCAAATCCATTCACTTGAGTGCTTCTTGAAATGACTTCTTAGTGTTTTTTGTATACAATAGTAAAGCATGTGTGATCATGAATCATGATGAGAATCATGTGAATGCAATAAATAAGGGGCCCAAATCGTCCTTCATTCTACATCTCTCATATGGTGGTGGTGTGGTTTGTCCCTGGGTGATTCATTTTGGATACAAGTCACTTGTAGTCTTGTAATGCTCTTCTTTCTTTGTCATCAATTTTCCATGCCTGCCAATTTGTCTCATCCTGATGCAATTTTACTTTGGATTGTTCTAGAAGACAAAGAAAGAGAGAGAGAATTGAATTGGCTCCCCCATCAAGTGAGCGCTTTGCTGCCTTAGTCGTGGAGTCTAGTGTCACCGTCAATTGTAGGTGCATAATCGATCTTTGGTCTGGATTGGATTTGGCTGAGCTTCTTTGGTAAAAGGCATGTGATTGAAAAGGTCCTTTTTTAACGTCATTAGTATTGAAGATCAGGTGATTAGAGGTAGGACTCTTACTTAGCTTTAGGTTGAAAGTATTAATAATTGTATGCATGTACTACTTGATTTTCAGTATGGCGTACATTTTGGATAACCCACAGTCTAAACACGAGCTTTGCCTATTCCTGGCTATGGTGTTTGAGAAACAAGACAAGGATCCAAGTCTCATACTTCCAAAAATGGAGCCTCTGGCTTGTTGTTTAGTACATCCTTCCAAGTTTGAGTGGACTTTAGCAGCGGACAGAACCTTCTACACCATCTTGCGCAACCTCCGTAACCACGAGCGGGAGAAAGAGACGTTGGCTTCTGTGGATAGTGCCCTCAATTTAAAGTTAAATGTAGAGGTGGATGGCAATGTTGGCAACAATGCGGTCTAGAAGGTGACAATAGTCCGCAAGAAGAAAAAGAGGGAAGGAACTAGCGACTGAAATTCATGGCTTTTTTGTCCGCTTGGAATTCGGCAGCAATAATCAACTTGTTTTTTTTTTGTGCCGCCTGGCATTAGTGAGCTATGCCAGACGTTAAGTCCCCCCCAAGTTGCACTGTCCAGTGCCAGGCGGCCCACCACCCACCAACACCGGCCCGCAACTCCCACTCTATCGCAACTGCATCGCAGGACAATCCTTCTATCTGACTCCCACTCCATCTTCCTCCCACTCTGTCTCCTGCCCCTGCCCGCAATTCCAGATCGCTGCACTGTAGATATTTGAGTTCAACAAAGTTTGTAGAACTTGTTTGATCTGGAATGTGTGGAATTGGCTATTATCAATACAAACAATACTTGATTCAAATTTATCTTTGCACTCATCACGCAGGTGGTTTGGGAGAAGTTTGCATCCTATTTGCATCAAAAAATTGAGTTCAAACACAACTACTTTGAATGAAATAAGTGGGAGAAATTTGTGGCCTCTGAGAATTTTGTAAGGTGGGAAGACTGGAGGAGCATGTGGCTTGCAAAAAACTCGTGGGCTTTCAGAATTTGGTAACTTGCAACTATTTTTTAGTCTGCAACAAATTTATGTGGTGTGACAAATTTGTGGACTGCAAGAAATTTGTGAGGGATTTGAGGGATTCTGAGGAACTTGTGTGTCTCTGTGTGTGGGGAGGACTTTGAGGGTCGAAATCTGTCGTCTATTCAACCATGCAACTCTCTCTTCCTTTCCAATTCCATCCCCCAATAGAATTCTGAATCTATAGACTCATCTTCCTATAGCAAAACTGAATATAGTGATGCGGTGATAAGCTCGCTCTGGAGCAGATGGTAAACAATGGGATTAACACCCAATTATATTTAGGATTAGTATAATCTAATCTACCTTAGTCTATTGTATACAGGTGTGTATGAATTACATCCACAACGGGACGGAACCACCTGTTTGCAAAAGAACACAATTCCAAGCTTTGCTTGAGGGGGGTGTTGACACAAAAATTAGGCGGTGTTGACCTTGTCTACAATCTAACTTAAAGAAATCCTAGTACTCAATATGTGACAGATACTCCTTCGTTGCTACCAACAAATCAAAGCTTTTTTATTCACAACCACTATATCCTAAAACCTCTCTTAAGCAATCAAACCAAGAAAAGTGCAATCCCGGCCGTCGACCTCTACGCACAGCGTAATAATTCTGTGGCGCAATTGACGGGCGCCATCTCAACAATCTTTACTCCCTATCTTCCGCAAATTGGACTCCAACACAACCGACTGAATAGCAGCCCCAAAAGAGTCCTCCAACGCATCACCAATCTTGCTCTCCTCGCACGCTGAACAAGAACTTCCCTCCGTCAAAGGGCCAAACGCAAACGCACCAACAAAATCTTGACCCCAAATCGCGAGTTGTGCAATAATCGAGCAAATGAACCACACCAACAAACCAAGTACATTCCTCATCGAAATTCTCTCAGCCATCTCTTGCAGCATCTACTCTCGGTGCATCTCAACATGCGCCATGGAAAGCTTCTCCACATTTGAACTCCGCTGCCTTGACGAACCTTGATCCTAGCCTCGAAATTCTCAAATCTCAAACCATGACTGTTGGTCTTTTGAACACCCTAGTGAAAGAGAACATAATGTACTATCCAAAAACTCAAATCCAATCCTGAAGCAGAGTTCCACATGGAAAACTCAACAAACTCCAAAACATAACTACAAAAGCAAGTTCAAAATGCATGAAGGAATGTACAAAATGCAATGAAGGAATGTATGAAGGAATGTATAGTGTGTACATGTTGTATGTTCACATGAACGACCAATGAATGTCCACCACATCCTATCTAAACCTACAACTACGTCCAGGTAATAAGGTATGTTTTTTCAGATACATTTCGTATTGCAAAATTCAAAAAAAGGCGGAACTTCTATATTGTCATTTATACAAGGAAAAGATTGGAATCCGATGTGTAATGAAAGACTGAGAATATTTATACAAAAAAAAGATTGGAATCCGATTTGCAATGAAAGACTGAGAACATGTGTGCAATAATACTAGCTTCTGTATATTTATAGTTGCATGTTTTGTTTCTTAAGGAATACCACAACCTTCTCTTAGTATCGCCACCTAAAAGGTCTGATTCTTCATTCAATTGCTAAAATTTAATTTCCACGTCAGATTTAGATAGGTGCACGTCAACTCACGCCATTCACAAAATGACATGTGGGCACTTCAATATCAAATGACTTGATTTAACCACTTCTAACCTTTTGTAGGATATGGATGAGTTTTGCTTGTTAAGGTTCATGTGTAGAAATAAAAGACTTGTTTTTATTATATAAAGTTGAAAGTTTCCTTTATAAAGATAATCATATCTGTTTTTTATTTAATATGGATGACTATGGGCTTGACAAGAATCAATGTACATGTTCTTCATTTAATGTAATTCAATGAAGAATTTATAAGAAAATACAGATTGTCGTTCATTGTTTACGGTGTGGTTGAATATTCCTATTATAGAGACAATAATAACTACTTTACTTTTTTATTTTCTTCATAAATCTTGATTAAGAAAGCTGGAACTTTTTAGTTATTATTTTTTACTGACATTTTTTCTATAAAAATAGGATACATGTTTTTGGTTTAGTATCACTCGCTATGTTATTGATACAAATAAAATTATTTGTTTTTTATGTAGAATTAAACATTTTTTTATATGAATGAAAATACGTTTTATCATTGAGTATTTCTTTTATTAAAAATGAATCATCCGCTATAATCAATTACTATCATTAAATCTTTATTTTATAAAAATAAAAATACGGTTACTATTTCATATTATTGTTAAATCTTTCAAAGATAAGAATAAAAATATCCATTTTTGGTCATTGCTATGGATTGAATATTTCTTTAACAAAAGACAAATATCCATATTCATCTTTATTATGGTTGAGTCTTTCTTTTATGAAAGTACCCATCTCTTTTCATTTCAACGATTGAATCTTTCCTTACAAAAATAAAAATACTCATTTTTATCCTTCTTAAAGTTGAATATTTTTGTAAGAACACCTATTTTCTTCTCATTACTATCATAGTTCATTCAAATTTCTTTTACAAAATACAAACACCCATATGCATCCTTATTATGGTTGCTAAGTATTTATTTCATAATCCTAAATATCCATATTTTTCCATTACTATGGTTGATTCATATTTCTTTTACAAGAATAAAAATATCCATATGTAGCGTTATTATAGTCAAGGATTTATTTTATAAGAATACCAATTTCTATTTCAATACCATGGTTGAATTTAATACTTTTACAAGAATAAAAATATCCATATAGAATTAAGGTTTGTATGGTTGAATATTTAAATTTTATAAGATTTAAATATCAATTTCTTTTTGTTACTATGGTTGAATAATACTTTTACAAGAATAGGAATATCCATATAGATTTAAGGTTAAAAATTTGGGAGAGTATTTAAGTTTCATAAGAATTATATCAATTTCTTTTTGAAACTATAGTTGAGTATTTCTTTAGAAGAATAAGAATATCCATTTTTTTCCTTATTATATGGTTGAGTCACGTTTCTTTTACAAGAATAAGAATATCCATTTCTTTCCATTACTGTATGGTTGATTCATATTTCTTTTGTACAAGAATAAGAATATCCATTTTTTTCCATTACTAAGGTTGATTCATTTTTCTTTTACAAGAATAAGAATACCCATTTGTATCTTTATTATGGTCAAATATTAATTTCATAAAAAATACCAATTTTTTTATATTATTATGGTTGAATATTTATCTTACAAGAATAAAAATACTTATATTCAACCTTATTGTACTTGAGTATTTATTTTAAAAGAGTACCCATTTCTTTTCATTGCTATGGTCCATTTGTATTCTTTTACAAAAGATGGAGTTCTTATTTTCTTTAATAAGACCCATAACATCCATCTTTTTCATTACTAGGAGTGAATATTTCTTATAGAAAAATGAAAAACTAAATACTTTGATCTAGGGTGAAAGAATGTTCCTTTTATAATAATACAAAACATTTAGGATTGTTAGATTAATACGGTTTAGTCTTGTCTTTCAAAAATAAGGACACCCAATACTCTTTAAATGTAGAACCAATTGAATATTAATAATTCAAAATTTTAAAACTTACAATACATCATTTGGTGAATTCATTATAAGTTGAAATGCATATTATTTATTTGCATTATTGGTGGTCATGAGTTTAACCGGCGTTTTCTTTAAGCAAGCGGTCACGTCAACTCAAGCGGTGACCAGTGGTACCCGGTTGGAGTTTGGACGACAACCTGTGATTGATAGCGGTTTGGAGGTGGGAGCGCTCTTTCTTGCCCGCTGACTCCAGTTCTCACTTTGCACCACTTTGTTTAGCGACGTTGTGTTTCTGATCTTAGTAGAATTGTTCTCAATGTTTGATTTAGGCTGCATTTCCGTGAAAACTACAATTCCATTTGTCAAAATGCATTTGATTTCAAAGAGCTTGAGCGACCTTCTTGGTCGTCGAATTGTGGATCCGGAGCTTGCAATTTAAGGAGAAATTCACTCCAGCGAGGAGGGTGAGGAGGGCGAGGAGGGTGAGGAGGGCGAGGAGGGTGAGGAGGGCGCAAAGCATTGTTGTCAAATTCAATTGATTAGATAGGGAGAAGGTGAAGTGCGTCAAGGCTGTCCTTCCTGGTAAAGCCAGTGTTTTGAGTATGTGTTGTGCTTAAAATTTTTGTCTTGCTCATGCTATTTTGCAAGGTCTACTATTCAGTTTTTGTCGGATAACATTGCGCCGTCACTTGTTTCCTTCTCCCCTTACCTCTGATTTATTGCACTAGTAGGTGGTCTCCCGCGTTGCTTTAGGATTTCTCTACTGGAAGAGAATAATCTGCATATAGGGTTCACACTTTGACGACATTGATTTCGGTCACAGTCCTTATGGCCAAATCGGAGTATTGAATTGCGTTTCAGGGTGTGGAAGACAGAGTGTGAGCAAACCCCTACTTCACAGTTCTATTGTGCATACAATTTAAACTCGTTGTACCGGAATGTGGGTTTTGTTTGGACCTTTTGCATACTAATTTTGTACTACACGTTCTGTTTCAGGAGGTTTTCTACTTGTTTTAGTCGGCTTAGGGTTTAGAGTTCAAGAATTGGTACTACTTGTTTAGGTACAATGCTACGTGTTATTGAGTTTGAGCTTAGTAGAAAGATTCTCAATGTTTGATTTAGGATGGATTTTTGTGAAAACACCAATTCCATTTGTCAAAATGCGTTTGATTCCAAAGTGTTTGAGTGATTGTTTTCCGTATGTGCTCTGCGTAAGAATTTTGTCTTGCTTAAGAGATGTTTTGCAAGGTCTACTACTCAATTTTGACGGATTAAGGTGCACCTTGACTAGTTTCCATCTCCTTTTACCTTTGATTTTTGTATTGTACTAGTCAATGGTCTCCTGCATTTCTTTAGTCTTTTTCCTCTTGAAGAAACAACCTGCATTTAGGATTTATATGTTGAAAACATTGTTTTCAGTCACTTTCGTATGCTTTAATAGAATTTTTGAATTTAGTTTCAGGTTGTTGAGGAGCAAACCCCACTTCTCTGTTGTACAAATTTGTACGCGACGTATAGAAATGTGTGCGGTCAGTCCCACCTCTGTCTTTGGCTGTCCAACTGATTTGTTTCAAAACTTGATACATCAACTAAGTATGAGGGTTTAGATCATGATTTTGTTGTTTGCTGTAGCTGAACCAAGAAATGACACGGGTCAGAGGGAAGGGCACTGCCTCGGTGCTGTGTGCATGGTCACTCGCAGAATCCCAAGTCAAACAGGCAGAACAGGATGTCGAGAAGGGCGAGGAGGGCGACAATAGTTCTGGCGGTGACGACGGCAACGAGAATTCTAGCAGCAAGGAGAGCTTTGGCAGCAAGGAGGATTCCGGTGGTTCCAGCGCCGACAGCGAGGGCAAGGAGGGCGAGGAGGGCAAAGAGAGCAATGAGGATGAAGGCAAGGTGGCTAAGGAGTTCATTGCCGAGGATTTGGATGATGAGCTCAAGAATCTCTCCGATCCACCACCCGTACTGACCAAAGCTGATTTTGTGGGGAAGCACAGCTTCAAGGATGAAGGGTGCCTGCTGAATCGGTTGACGAAGTGGAATGGGAAGAAATTTGATGACAAGAAGTGTACCAAATTATTTGAAAAGCCACTGGGTAGAGAGGAATGCAATGGATATAGCTAGACCGGCGTGAAGTCAACGCGATTGCAGAAGAGGATAAAAGAGCTCTTACGAGATCTTTATCAAGAAGGAGTGCCCCGTTACCTGGTTCCTCATAAGATGGCACGGGGGATTGTTTTGGAGGAGGAAAAAGATTACAATTAATTGGATTGCCTACGGGGAGGCAACTAATAAGATCCAACGGCTGTTGCATGAGTGCAATCTTATCAAGTTACAGAAGATGAAGGAGTAGTTGAAGGAGACAAGGGCAGTGAAGGAGACAAGGGCAGTGAAGGATTCAGAAGTAGTGAAGGAGACAAGGGCGGTGGGGTCTTGGCAGAGACTTCATGTTGACAAACGGGAGTTGCAATCTGAAATTTGGGAGGGCAGAGGGAGTTCCATAGGTGGATTAGTGTTGGAGGAGGAGGAATGTAACTCCAAGTTGAAGTACTTGGGACGATTGTTGTCTGTGGAGAACTTGGAGCTGGAGGCTAGGGTAGAGGCTAAGCAAAAGGCAACTAGAGCCAAGGAGAGGCGTACAGAAGCTTTTAATCATTACAAGGGGGTAGTGAAGATCATGCAGATGAGACAATAAGTATACAAGAAGCAATTGTAGGCAGCAACCACGGATGGGGTGGTGGATTCGAAGCTAAGGGAGAAGGTGGAAGCCTTCAACAATTTAGTACGTGGCACACTAAAAAAAGTGAACAAGTTGGAGGGCAAAGTTGCTACCTTTGAACAGACTTTCAAGCTTCAGAGCCATTGAGTTGTGAAGATGCAAATGCAAGTTCGTGCTTTGCTAGAGGAGCATGCTTATCTGGGGTGTGCATCATGCGGATTTCATTTGAGGTCGGTATCGATGGTGTACGTCAGGGAAGAAATAGGCAGTGGAGGAGGAGATTCCATGTGTGCCTTGTGTGGTTTCCCATTCCTACATTTTGAGATGGTTGTCTCAGCATGTAAACACCTCTATCACCCATGGTGTGCATTGGTGAATTTTGTCGAGGGCATAGAATGTTTTGCTTTGAATTGCAGACAAGTTCAGCCTTTTGAGTGGATTATGAGTTTTGGTTGGAGGGAAATTTGTGGTTGTGGATGCCTTGGAGGTGGAAGTGATGAGTGGACAAAATTGAAGGCAGCATGTGCCATTGCCATCACTGGAGGATTAGCAGCGAGGAGCAATGCAGCAACGGAAATTTGCTCAGCCATCCAACACTATATAACAACCTTCAAGGATGAAGGTGATATCGTAAACCTGCATTATGAGTGGTAAACCTTTGTATTCATTTGTACATTTAGTGCAATTTTGTTAGATTTCCCTAGTTTCCTTGGGATTGGGAGAGGTTAGTTCTATAAAACCGGTTTTTGTTGTTTGTATCAAGGTCAATTTCGTACAGTTTTATTATGTTTCGTGTAGATCGTTGCTGACAGGGTGTTTGGGGATGACTAATTTGTATTTGATGTTTACTATTGCCCTTTTAGTTGCATTGTTAGTCTTTCTATGTTTCAAGTTTGTACAGTTGGATAATGTTTCGGATACATTGTTACTCACAACGGTTCTGGTTCTTTGATTTGTACTTCATGTTTACTGGGTCGTTTTTGTTGTATGTGATGTTTACTATTGCCCTTCTGGTTGTATTGCCTATATTTTTGTATCTCAGGTTTATATAGTTGCGTAATGTTTTGGATACATTGTTCCTTAAATATACTTCATTTGAACTTCATGTTCACTATGGTCCTTCTTGTTGTACCTAATGTAGTATAATTTGTACAATTTGTACAAGTTTCCACGTTGTTAGTACTTAGGCAGTTGTTGTGTTATCCATATCTCTTTATCGTGTTTGTATAGTACAATTTGTACATGTATGTACAAGTTGTACAAAGTTGTACCTTTTGTATTACGACATGTAACATATTCGTATGTTTGGACCCGATTTAGATAACTTGGTTTATTATAAGGTATTGAAAATTTTGTTTCTATATAGCGCTGGGTTTCTCGGATGGAGAAGGAGGGAGAGGAAATTTTGCGGCAGGTGGCGATGAAGACTTCATTGCTATGGAACACCTTAGAGTATTTTGGAGTGGTAGTGGAGGAAGAGGTCTTGTATGTAGGCTCCAAGAACAAGCACAAGCTGCATTATCTGCAACAACAGCAACAAAACTAGGTATTAATTTTGAATCTTCCAGTCCATTTGTTGTTGTTTTTGATTGCGTGCCCAACAAAGCACGTTAAGTACTGGTTTTACAATATGCTGAGTCAGAATGTAGGACGGAGGCACTCCCATCCACTGTAGATACTGGCGAAGATGGAGGGAATGATTTAGTGGTGCAGGGCTAACATGATTCTTTTTGTATTGGTTGTGAAGAATGTACCACGGCACTGCAGAATTTCGGACAGCACACGTCTGGGTATGATCCCTGAACCTTCCCTTATTTTGGTCCTTTTCATCCTTTCTTGCACGGTATTTGTATTTTCGCAAGTTACTGGACATATCGCAATGTGCTTTTTGTTTTCTACAAATATTTGACGTGTGTTTTCGGGATGTAGGAAGGGTACTAGGAAGAGACGTAGGTCAAGATTTCCAGATGAAGCTTGATAGATTTACATCATATTTGCTAGATAGGACATGTTTAGAATGTGGAGGCATAGTAGAAAACTATATTTTGTATACACAATTTGTACATGTTTAACTGTATATAAGAAAATTGCATGTTTAAAATGTGCTCTTCTTGGAATGTTGAATTGTATCAGGAAAATGTATTTTGTATACAAATTTGTACAGTTCATTGTGTCGGAAATGTGTAAGCCGGTCACGTTTCCGGACAAAATTTCCAATTAAGGACCAGGATGTTGATGACAATACAGATGGTGATGGTGCATGTTGCGGGAATGAGGAACACTCTAGCAAAGAGGGAAGGGTTGAAGATGAGGCTGTAGAAGGGGCTTCAACTGATTGCGTACCACAGGTCACCTCTGCAGATGAAGCCCATGAGGGCAGGGTTGAGGCTGAGGCTGTAGAAGGGGCTTCAATTGATTGCGTGCCACAGGTCACCTCTGTGGATGAAGCCCATGAGGGTAGGGTTGAGGCTGAGGCTGTGGAAGGGGCTTCAATTGATTGCGTGCCACATATCACTTCTATAGGTGAAGCCCATGAGGGCAGGGTTGAGGCTGAGGCTGTGGAAGGAACTTCAACTGATTGCGTGCCACAGGTCACCTTTGCGGATGAAGCCCATATGACGGTTACAGTGGCATTAGAAGCCGCTTTTGAGATCGGAGGGAAAAAGGCTGTTGCTGGGGCGGTAGGCATATTAGCAGTCACTGAAGGAGGTGCTATTGAGGGTATTGTAGAAGAACCCGAAGGTGGAGTTGGAGGAGGAGAAGGTCCTAATATCGAGGAAGAGGTGGGTGACAAGACCACAGGTGGAGTTGGGGGGGGTGAGGATACTAGTTCAGGAAAGGGAGTGGATGCAGACACCAATAGAGGAGAAGGCAAAGATGAGGCTGCTGAACAGAGACCAGAAACAAGATCCAGGTATTCTATCCTTCGAGAGCTTTGTCACTTTGTCTAGTCTTTTTATGTCCACAATATACAAGCGCTATGTGCTAATGTGATAGATATGCGTCTTTTGTGGAATGTAGGGGGAAGAGGCGGAGGTCTAAAGACACGGAGAAGGAGAAACAGACTAAGAAGTCCAAGTCCAATAGGTATGAAATTACGGGGAAGAAAGAGCAAGCTAAGAAGCTTAAGGCCAAGAGATCCAAAGCACGGTTGTCTTGTCTGATATGTTCCTGAGGTTTGGTGTTGCATAGGACGTCTGATGTCGTATGTCATATAAGACGAAGTGTCGAATAGCCGTCGCATCCCGTTGTGTAAGGGTAAAAAACTTTACCTCGCAGTACCTCAATTTTGACTACGTGGCAGGCTGTGAAAATTCACGTGGAAATCCAAACACACGTCAGCGTGGGCGACTTTGGATGGGGGCGCGTGCAGGTCTAGCTAAGGCAACATCGGGTCCAAAATTTAGGGCGACCTTGGGTTCAGGCTGTTGGGCAACTTCGAGTTCAGATTTGTGGGCGACCTCGGGTTCATAAGACTGGGCGACTTTGGGTTCAAAACGTTGGCCAACCTCGAGTTAACAAGGCTGGGCGACCTCGGGTTGACAATGCTAGGCAACTTTGGGTTCAGAACGCTCGGCAACTTTGGTTTAGGTACAACCTCAGGTCTAGATGCAACCTTGGATTTTGTAGAAGAGCAAGTTCGGGTGATTGGCAACCTTGTGTGAAAAGAGGGGCAACGTCGGATTACAAAGCGACCGCGGTTGACATTTTTGTAAAAGATCCCAGGTTCAAGAGAGACCGCAGTTGTTGTCAGGGTATGCAAAATTCAAAATAGAGAAAGTAGAATAGAATAGTGTTAAAGTAGTATAATTTTTTTGACTTTACGCATAGGAATTGGGAAGTAGAAACAAAAGTTTAGGATTATAGATTAAGCAATTTCTAGATAAGCTAAAATTGTAACTAAGTTTCCAGAACCAAACGTAAACGCCAGTCAAAATCCAGAGAATTCCGGATTGAAGGGATTTACGGACCGGATTCCAAAAATTTAGGAATTTCTGGAATTGTAGAAATAGATTAGAATAGGATTAGGATAGAGTCAAAGTTTTCAATTGTTTTGGTAAAATATAAAGAATCCGGTTCAGTTATAGAAAACTGTAGAATAGAAATTTCCGGATTACTCAAGATTGTTACCAGTGTTATTCCATCACATGGAAGAAGGATCCAGAATCCGGATCCTTCACCGATATGGAATCCGGATTGGTATAGAATCCGGATGGAATCCGGATTTGGCAATTGGGAGAGTTCCAAATGAAGGAAACCTTGTTGAAGACAAGTTTGGAGTTTGGAAAAGTTTCCAGTTGATCGGATGGGAGCCCTAACTAATCTAGTCAGTATCCATTCGAAAGACTTCACCAACATGCAGCAACCTTTGCCAAGGCGGGAGCGGTGCGAAGAAGGTGCGAAAGGCAAAGTAGTTAGTTAGGTTGTTTTTTATTAGGATTTGAATTTGAATCTGGAATGGATTTTCCGTGTGTGGGGCTTGGATTTCAGATTCCGAATTTTTAGGAAATCCGGATTTTTAGAAATAGCTGAGCTGTGGACTCTCCAGATATCTGAAGAGGTAGTGTGGTCGGATGGTTCTAGCTCCGATAGCCACACCCATGAGTATGACAGGTATAATTGGCGAATTGAGGACAAAGAATATGCTGTTGTGGATTGGTATAAGAAGGGCTTGGAGGCGGAGGTTGACAGGAAAGGAAAGAAGAAGATTGAGGAATTTGAAACTATACCTGACATTCCTAAACAAGGTACGGAAGATGTGGAGGAAATGGAAGTGGACAATGAGTTCCACAAGTGCAGTGGCAATAAGAGTGAGAATGATTCAGATGACGATGTGGAGATGTTGGGCGCTAAGATTGCAAGCGCAAGAATATGTCTATGGGAAGCAACTGTGGAACTGAAAGAATTGAAAGAAAAATAACTTTCAGATTTGGGCACCCGAGAGTACGTGTTATCATACAAGTGGGATTTAGAAATTGTGAATAAAGAGGTAGCTGCAAACGACAAGTACTTGGTTGCTTTGAAGAAAAGCAAAGATAATTATTTGAACAAGATAGCTGATGGGCGCGCTCACATGATGGAAGATGTCGTAGTGTATCAGAATAAACTTGAAATCTTGGAACGCGATTGTTTGAGGCTACAGTATGAAAGGAAAAGCCTGGATGTGCAAATAGCTTCAAAAGAAAAAGAGTTATACACAACTGCTATAGAACATTTGTTGCAGCTAGACGATTTGGCTATGGCTCCAAAGTATGGTAGCAGCCCCAAAGAATTAGCCAATCTTCGGAAGTTGGTGAAGCTGTACGAGAAAAAAATTGAAGTGCATCTAGAGTAGTATTATAAACTGAGAGGCATACGTCGTTTTAATAGGGATTGGATGGAGGAAAGCAAAGCTACTAGAGGTGCACTACCTAAAGAGTTGGAGTAGATGAGCCAAAAGAAAGCGACTATCTCAGTGTTAGTGGAAGCTTGAGGGATTTTCATTACTAGCCTAGTGCAAAGAAATTGGTTTGGGCACCTTTTTCTGATGTCAATTACTTCAAATAAATATGACATATAATGTTTTCTCTTTCAAAAGTGTCCCTGAATTATTATGTATATAATGACTTTGAAATTGGCTTATGCCCTTATAATCCCATAAGGATGTGAAAAAGCACCATGACATTTCAACACATTAGTATTTGAACACATCCTTAACCTTAGCATTGTTCCATGACTATGTTTTCACCGGTGAAATTTGGAACCTCCCTTTCTTTTAAGAAGTACCAATTTTCTTCTAAAAACTAATTTTTCAACACATGTAACGTTTGGATGTAGTAGTATGTTGTCTTGATCTCATTTGTTACAAAAATTCAGGAGTTTCCACCGCAGGGATTGCAATATATAAGCATTCAAATGAAATAAAACCTTTTTGAGGGCCTCCCAAAAAACTTGGCAATTGCACTACGGAAGCTTATTTTTCTATGGAAAAATGTGCATAGTAGTAATGCTTCTTTGGATTGTTTTTCCTAGACAAATGGGTGTCATGCTTGAGATATTTCACATCAGTTGAATTGGAACAAGATATAGGAAAGAAATAGTGAGTACAAAGAAGGAATGAACATGATTTGAAATATTGAATTATTAAAAATTTATATATGAAATAAAAAAGACCAATCCTAGTAGTGGCAATGTTGTAATGAACAATCTACACCTAAGGTTTCTATTTTCTTTAAAAACATTTGAACTTGACTTAAATAAAGGACTTTAAAGTATATTTTTGAATACAAAAACAGTAATTGACGTTTATAGAGTTGAATGTCTCTAATGTTAAAATCATTGATTTCATGAAAATTGATTGATTCAAAGGTCTCTATAAATAAAACTCTAGAAAATGGTTTTGCTACTTATTGAAGAAAGTGAATTACTTAAATTTGCGCGAGCTATCCAAGTTCAAAATCAAAGTAATAAACTATATATTATGGGATAGCTTGGATAATTGTTTATTGAGAAATTATAAAAATTGTTGGGCCTTACAGTGATTCCTTGTCTACATCTTCTATTAAAATTGGGGCCCAAATTTAGAAATCTGTAGTGACATTCATCGTGCCCAAAATGTCTATGTAGTCAATACTCTAGAAATGCATGTTGGTTTTGTAGGAGTTAAAGGATTAGTATCCTTAACTATTTCCTTCATGAGAATGTAAAATGTCATCTTTTTTTTGGTCATAGAATATTTATTTTATAAGAAAAAAGATAGTGGTGGCCAGAAATAAGGGTGGGAACCTTTAATGCACAAATATTATAAGACCGCTTAAAGTTTATTGTCTTTGAATTTTATGTTAAATTAAAAAAATACCCTGGATTAATTGATTTTATTTTTCAACCTTTCTTTTGTTTAAAATAAGAGTACCCATTTTTTTGTTTTTTCTTATTAGAGAATGTTTTCTTTTATACGATAAAATAAGAACATTTGTTAATTTATACAAAATTGTTCTAAATATCTATCATAAGAGCTAAAATAAAGAGCACACATTCTTTTGCATTCTAATATTGGATTTTTGTCAAAATCATGAATATGCTGTCTATTTTTTTCCCTAAATAATCCCGCAAGGACAATTATCCATTTAGAGGACATTTGGAAATTCAAGCAGGTACGTAAGGGCTGAGTTCTTCTCGTGATCACTTTTTACAACTTTTTTTGAAGATAGGAGAATTGATAATCTCTTTGGGAATATCATTTTTTTTATCATTCACTTCCGTAAACACAAGTTGTGCCTAGGAAAGCTCAAAATAGGGGAGAAGGGACAGCCAACATAATTTTGCATTTTTTTTAAATTATTTTTTTCCACCATACATTGTATTTCATTTTAATTGAACAGCTTCGATTCATTCCATTTGGATTTGTTCTCAAAAAGTTGTAGGCAATCTTATTTTTTGGGCACTTAGAGCATCTTTTTGAATAAAATAATGTGTAGGATTCATTTATGAATGTAATTTTAAAAAAAAATAAAATAAAATAGGTCCACGTAGTATAGGTTTTGTGCTAGAATAATCTCACCATTGGAATTACTGAATTTTAATTTGATATAATGGACATCAAAAATCCATATTATCCTTCTATTTTGTACCTACTTGGCTACTTGTATTTAACAATTTTTCAATAATTAGATAAAATAATTTTTATTTTATCTTCTTTTTCTTGGTAGACTCTCAACTCAAGTCTCCCCTATAAAATATAAAGATTTAAAGGTCAAAACTTTATAGTGCATGAAATGAAAGTGCATAATGTTCAAATTTAAAAAATTTAGTCGCACAATATGCTAGAGAACCACCTCATATGTAGTTCAAATGGAAGTATCTTGCAATTTATGCGGTCTGAAATTCTTAAATATTTTCCACACGTTGTCATACGACTTACGTGTAAGATCTCCGCTTAGATATGAAAAGAAGAAGAAAATTCCAACTTTTTGGTAGTCTTTGCTATGGAATTGGCTGTTTTCAGTTTCTTTTGGCAGGAAAATAGCCTTATTTGTTTACGGATTTAGAATAATGAAATTCATGAGCAAAAGATACTCATTTGAGTTTCTTATTATGTTTTTCTTCCTAAAATCCTAAACCGTCATTCATTTTCTGATAGTTGAAGTAAAATTTACGATATGAGAAGGAAAACACCTGTTTTCTTTTGTTAATAGGTTTTGATATACATATCTTTAGGAATGACAACCTTCTTTATATTTTTTCTTTATTCCCAAAAGGACTTTTTCTTTTAGGTTATTATGTTTCCAATATTTAAACCAAAAAAAAATACTTATTACTTTTCTAAATAATTGTAGATAATTCCCAACTTCCCGTGCACATAAAAAGAAATGCACTCACTTAGTCACCTCCTTTCATTATTGTGTTATTATGTTCCAATTTTTTTTTAAATAAATTGCTATTGCTAATTTATTATTTATTTTTCTTGGAGGTTCCAATTCTTTTTTTTCAAACAATGAACACCCTTTCTGATTTTTAATACTGTTTCCGAATTTTGTTGGAAGAAAGTGAAGGCCTTAATCCCATTATATTTTTAGATTTGTGAATAAGTATTTTCTTGTATAGTTGTATCAGAAGAGCACCCATTTTGTTTTACTATTATCAGTATTATGTTTGATTGAATTTTTTTTGGAAGGCGAATTGTCTTTATTGTTTTCTTTTATGAATGAATGTTATTTATTCATACATAAAAAATAGTCATTTCCATTTAGTACTATCCAAATCCTTTTTTTTTAATAAGAATAAGAATCCTTTTGAATTTTCTTATTGTGAAGGGTTATTTATTGAATAAGCAGAAGAGCACTGATTTTCTTTCATTATTATGTTCTTCTACTTATTTTAGAAGAATTATATTCCTCTTCATTGTCTTTCTTCATGTATGAATTATTTTGATAAGAAAGACTTCCATTTTCTAAAGTGATTCAATTTCCAACGGATTTTTAATAAAATTGCAAGAGTCATTAATTTTAGAGAAAACAGTTGAAACTTTCTTGGATCCCTCCAAAAGGAGTGTAGCACCCATTTTATTGCATTATTATGTTCCTATATTTATTAATTTTCTTAACGAATTGAGAGACTTTGCTTCATAAAAAGAATAACACGTATTTTATCCCATTATTACGTTCCAATATATATATTTTTGAAATAAAATCCTTTCATTTTTTAGACCATTTCCTCTTTCCTATACAAGAAATCAAGAATGAGAAGAACATGCATTGTTTACTTAGTTTGGCTTCACGTCTTGGAAGTTAATTTCTCTATAATTACATGGAATGATGGAAATAGAAAGGCCCTTCCTTCTGTTATTATTAGTCTATTACAATTGATAGTTTCTGGAAAAAGAATAAGAACACCGATTTCTTTCTTGACAAATTTATTACCGCATAAATGCACAATCATGTGAAGCAATAAAGGTAGTATTTATTATACAAAATCAAAGCATTATAAATTATTATATAATATCAAAGCATTATAAAACTGCTTTGCATAAGTACAAAATTGTAATACAAAGTCGTAGAAGTGGAATGAAAAAGGAATACTAAAGCACTATATACTACTCGACTAGGCAAGCATGGATATTATATGACCCTGTATTATTGAGCCACTTCAGATTTCTGTTATTACACAAAACTGATCTGCAAGTGAATGATTCTTGCAAACATTTAGTTGATAACAATTTTGTTGTTTACTGAACCGCTTCCTTTGTCATGTTCGTAATTGGATGACTCTTCAACCCCAAGCTTGCGCTTTGCATGAATTTGTGATGCTGGTCCATCCGTGTTCAAATTGGATTCCAAGACATTGGAGTCTTGCAGAGCTTGGAGGGTTCTTGTTGTCTGCGGAGAGTGTGCTTCCAAAAGATAGTCAAGTGCTTGACTTTGGTAGTAAGGTCCATACATAGAGTCCAAGTAAGCCATACTAGTCAAGTCTTCGATGGAGGCATTCTCATCTTGATTGGCCACCTTCTTCTCGTCTAAATCCCATTGATGACCTTCCGGATGAGGACCCCACTTGAAAGTTGCAGAGCCTTTATCAAAATAACCTCCAAGGCATTGGAAGAAGAATGACCTCTTCCCTTCATGTTGTGGACCTTCTCCCATCAGCCTCGGTGCAACTGCCGCAATTTTCTTGGAATCTGTCTCTCAGTTCAATTGGGAGCTCAAATTTCTAGGTTCTTGATCATGTAGCCCTTGTTGCCAACTTCAAAGCAAGTCTCGCCCCCAGAGTTTCAAATCTGTCGTTGTGTCGAGACTATACTCCCAGGATGGTGGCATGTATGTCATCAAGTTGAATAGAGCATACAACTAATCATGGAATGGTACTGAACATATCATGCAACGTCGTCTAATCAAACATTGTGTGATGAGACATTGCGGATGGTACATGTGTCTACAAGATCCAAGTGCCCACCCTCTTTTGGGGCCAAATGGGTCTAGACATATGGGGCATTTGGTGTGGTCCAAGACAAAAGGTGCAATCTTTGCCTACAAGAGCTGTTGTTTGTCCTCTATCAAGTGGCTAGAATTTTGATTCTCATGGTCCCAACCCATTTCTTTCTAATTTACGGTGGTCTTTCCAGGCAACTCTAACATGGGCATGTCACTGGGAAACATGTTATCGAGCAATGCCCAGGATGTGAGTCCGTTTTCCCGTTTTGGAGCATTTGCAACAAAGTTCTTCGAAATTTTATCCAACTCTTGAGCAATTTGTTGTGATCTATCCATTGAAAGAATGCTCACGACTTTCCAATGATAATATGTGGCCGCCAATTGTGCCAACTGCGTGGTGAGCATATTGTTTTCCTCTTGAAGATCTAGTTTCTTCATGGATAGTATGGGATGTGGAATTGCAGGAAATGAAAGTGAATCCTAGGTCCCTTGGAGTTGATCACTCTTGGCAGCAGTATTGTCTTCCGTGATGGTAGCAAGAAGCACGTTTGGAAGAAGTGGAGAATGCTTGATACACTTGGTAGGAGGTGAATGGTGAAGGACGTTGCTTATGAGGTCCCCTACAACCTTGTCCAATTGATGTGGATTGTGCTCAACAAAGGCATCATCCATGTCTGACAAAGTCAACATCTCATGCTCCTTCTTTTGGACGTGGTGCAATTCTTTGGATCGCTGAGAAATGAGAGCATTTTTTTGATTACAATCAGATCGCAATTTCTGGATATCCAATTGCAATGAAGCAATTGTTGTGTCTTTGGCCTTCAAGAAATCAAGGGCCTTATATAAAGCTATAGTGTTGTCAGCAACAGCTGCTTCTGATAGAGGAATGGGAGCACGGACAACTGTTTCCATAGGTGTGTTGTCGTTGGGGCCAAAATCAAAAATGTTGCTTGCACCTGGTGGTGCCAACGATGGTTGCAAAACGGTTGTTGATGGTGATGCAGGTCTAATTTGGTTGGTGGAGAGCCGCACCTTCAGGGGATGTTTTATTTTTTTGTCCCTATGATGATGAAGCAGCCTTGACATTTTGAATTTGAACCTTGGTGGACGTGACAGGTTGCTCCCTAACTCGTACTACTCTTAGGGCTTGCGTGCCATCGGAATCCTCATCCGCTTTTGATTCCTCAGTGTGGACTTCAAGCGTTTTGGTGTTTCGATAATCACTACAAATGGGGCCTAAGCTGCCCTCTAGGAATGTGAGGACCCCTTTTGGTATGACACCAACTTTTGGACGTGCTACGTATAGACTTTCTTTTATTGTGCACCAATCAATCTCTTTATTCAAGGCCACTTCAGCGTATGCTTTTCTGGCAATGAATAGAGGGACCTCATTCCTCTCTACAAAAGGGATTTTGTAGAGGACCTGGTACAATTCCACGCATCTTTGAACAAAAGCTAGACTTTCATAGTACTTTAAGTTCACCTTATTGGTGTGCCGGTTGTAATGATGGCGCCATGCTAGAAAGAACTTTTTGATGTGGCACCATTCAATGTAATCTTTGCAGATTTGCATTGTTCACGGCCCTTCCTCTTTGTTCCAGCCTTTAAAAGCAAGGTGATCCGCACTTTTCAGTACGTGCCATCGCTTTTGGTGAGTGGTGCCTCTGCGCTTCCGGTCCTTATCTTTGACAGCCTTCCTGACAACACCAGGAGTGTTGTGTGAAGTATGCAGAAGAGGAATTGACCCATCACTGTTTCCTGCAGCAACCATTGGATTTGTTGGAGAAACAATATTTGTGGTAACAAGTGGCGTAAAAGAACTCAAGAAGTAGTGAATATTCAACTTGAAGGTAATGCATGCAGCCATGTAAGGATGCAAGACTGGAAGCCTCAACGCTGAAAAAAGTTGTCAAACGCTGCATGGGCGAGTGAACTTATAGGTGGTGCAAGCTTGGGTTGTAGACGCCGCGTGCAAATGAAGTGATCGTGCGTAAGGCGACTTCAGATCAACTAGGCGCGTGCGGGTCCGTCACAGGCAACCTTGGATTTGATAGGCGACTTCGGATCCGGACGCGCAAACTCGGGTACAAGAAGGGCAACCGCGGGAATCAGGTAGGTGAATGCAGGTCAAAATTGGGTGACCTTGTGTAACAGAAGGCGACATCGGGTTGCGGAAAAGCAATCTTGGGTCCTGGGAGGGCAAGTGCGGGATTCAGTGGGCGACTTTGGGTTACCTTTACCCACCCGCAGTCGCCCAAGTTTTGTTTGCCCCAACACGCGGTCGCCTACCTAGCCCCACACACGTGGTCGCCCAAACAACAGTCACCTATCCGTGTTTTCCTTATCCGCAGTCGCCTCATATCTGCAGCCGCCTACTTGAGGTCGCTGAATCCGCATTCGCCCTGAACCTGCACTCGCCACATACGCATGCGCCCTGAAATGTGCCACGTGGATGCCACATGGCGTCTAGGTGGCATAAGTCAAAGGGGATAAGTTTTAGGAAAGTCAAAGGTAATTTTGACCTTATTGGACGTCGCGAGGGGTCTACTAGACATCGTGTGACGTCTAGTTGTCGTGGTCGTCGCGATATCGAGGAAGACAACCCTGATCCACAGTGAACAAATCAGCACCAGTCAATTGGACCTCAACACCACCTTCTCGCCTGTTATAATGTTTAATTTGAAGTTCCCGTACATAATATTAGATAAGAGATTACATGCTTACATATTTTTGAAATTGTAATTTTGTCCATAGGAACAATTTGGATATGATGCACACGACTTGTCCAAGGGATTAGAAAGAGTTACAATCATAGTATGTGTGCCAAGTATGGAATTTTGTGCTTTAGAGGAATTTACTTACTACCCTTGGTTCAGGCTATCTACACTTGCATCTAAGAATCTAGCTGAAGTGATAACCAATCTCCGTACTTCTTGCCAATGTAATGAGCGTACTTGTCATGGGCATGCATGCTGTTGTGGGTTGAAAAAACTTTAGCGACAAATGAGGTTGCTTACGGAGTTCCATCCTAAATCAACATGTAAGTTCTTCTTGAATTGAAGGGGCAGAGCTAATTCATTTTCACTATACACTTCTTTTTTCTACCTTTATAGTCATACAATGTATCTTACATATTGACATTATACTGGGTTGTACAATTGATACTGATTGTGTTAATTATTGTATAGGTATTGGCGAAAGAGATGTCATTTTGCAATGTACAATGTTGTGAGGAGCAGGGTTTTGCTTGCCTTGGTCATACTAATAGGGTTTTCATTCAAGAATGCAACGACTCTTGCAAGTGCGGTAGTTTGTGGCAACAAAGTGGTTAAGAAAGGATTGCGCATTCCCATTGAGGTTTTTTGGACTGGATACAAGGGTTGGGGACTACGGGCAAAGAAGCAAATCCGCAAGGGGAATTTTCTCTTTGAATATGCAGGAGAGATCGTTACAAATGTTGAGTTCATGCAATATAGGGCTTTTTCAAGATTGGAAAAATCGGAGGCTTTCATGCTAGCACTTGACGCTGATTGGAAATCCAAGCTAGTGGCAAACGTTGATGTAGCATTGAGCATAGACAACACTTTTGGGGAAATGTTAGTAGATTTCTTAACCACAGGTATTTGCCATAAATTGTACCTTGTGTTTTTGAACTGCATTTGTTGTGATGAGTATTGTACAAACTGAGGGTTGATTGTACTTGTGTTGCTTCAAATCTCATTATATGTAGTCGATTGTTTCCAAGATGTGAAGACGCCAAACTCATTGATGTGCCCGTCAAAATATATTGCATGGACCCAAGACTCTACCATGTTGCATTCTTTACACAAGTGGACATTCCACCGTTGGAAGAATTGACTTAGATTATGGCTGTAGCTTCAAATTGCTAGAAGTGGAGGCTTTAGATGTTGTATTTCCCTTCCAATGTAAGTGTGGTAGCACTCACTGCCGTTACAAAGTAATTGACAATCATTCAATTCATCCCATCACCGATCTCTTGCCGCATCACCAGTTGATTGCCGTCATGTGCAAACTGATGCCGTAGGCTGCATTGTGGAGTATCCACTTTGGTGGATTTTTGAACAAATTAACCATTGTTGGGTGGGTACTTGACATTTATAAAACTGCTGTTGCAATGTGATGTTCACAGCAGTTTCAAATTTCTGGGTAACCACCAAACACATATTAATATTCGTGTTACTTTTGGAAGGCATCAACGCTGAAAGACCAGACGTTCATGTGCCAACAATAAGCCAGGTAATGGCAAGGGTTGCTCACAAAAGACATTGGCAAATTTGGTTTTGTACATTTTTGCAAAGTTTGTAGATTTTGTACAGAATTGTACATAGGATATGGTATATGCATGTGTTGCAAAGTACCGTGACAACCTAGACCTATGAACAACGTGTATTCACATACTCCGAGTATATATTTCATGAAGTGAAGCAAATTTACTGATGAATTACAAACATGCACTCTAAGAACTAACTCTATAACTTCTTTAAGATTGTATTTTAAATAAACAAAAACCACCCTACAACTGATTGTTTGCTCTTGTCTTCTCTGCCCGTGCATTCCGTATAATGATTTTGTTGTTGTTGTGCTTGCTTATAGTGATGTGGTAATGCTTGCTATTGCCATTTTTGTCAAAATTTTGTACATTTTATTTACAATTATACGCTTCACACATGTTAATATTTGTGGTGAAGGCATCAACATTGAAAGACCGTACTTTAGAATGTCGCAGCAAGAATCTAGTTAATGGCAAGTGGTACAGCATTGTACAGTTTGTACATTTTTTATAGAATAGTATATAGTGTATGGCATATGCATGTCATGCAAACGACCGTGAGAACAGGGACTTGTGAATAATGTATATTCACATATTCATTTTATGAGGTGAAATAGAAGATGCACAACAAAATTGCACACAGTGTATAGACGTCGTCAAGGCTTCCAATCTAATTATGCTACAACAGAAAATGACCCTACAGCTCATTGTGAAAGCTCGTCATATCGCCCTCTTGTCCGTGCATCCCGTTATAGAGACTCTAGAGTCATAGTTAGGGAGAAGTACCATTCTTCTACATTGTCATCAAAATAGTACATTGCATCCTCAAACTCAAACACCCTGTCCTGATAGCTTAGTACATCCCTCTTGTCATATTGAAATTTTGTACGTAGTTCCATATGCCTAAACTCGTAATCTGCAGCTGCTGTCACTCCAAATTTTTGCCGGCTCCTCTCAGTAGAAGCGCCTTCAATTCATCAGAACAGAAATAAGGAAGTTTCTCCTTCTGCCTCTCCACCTCCCTCTTAACCTGTGCAAGGTATCGACACAAGTCAGCCTTACATTTGGGAAGGTCGACATCGTAAATCCCACTGCAATCTGTTCAATAGCAATAGAAAACAAGCATCAACAAGGTCAGCCACGCAAAAAAGGAACTATGAACCAAGGCATGCGGCGGCAGAAATTGTCATTTCTTGCCTTAGCTGCAGCAAACAACAAAATCATGATCTAAACCCTCACACTCAACCAACATATCAAGGTTTGAAACAAATCTCCTAGACCGCCAGAGATAGAGGTGGGACTGACAACACACATTCCTGTACATCGCATACAAATTTGTATGCCAAGTACAAATGGGAAGTGGGGTTTGCTCCTTGACAACCTGAAACTAAAATTACAAACTCAATTAAAGCATACAAATGTGATTGAAAATAATGTTGTTGACATGTAAACCCTAAGCGCAGGTTATTTTCTTCAAGAAGGAAATAAATAAAGCAACATTGCAGAAGACCATCGACTAGGACAATACAAAAATCAAAGGTAAGGGGAGATGGAAACTAGTCAAGGCGCAACATAATCCATCGTAGACCATGCAAAACATCACAAGCAAGACAAAATTCTTACGCACAGCACATACTAAAAACAATGGGTTTACCAGGAGGGACAGCCTTGACGCACTTCACCTTCTCCCTTTCTAATCTATTGAATCTCACCAGAATGCTTTGCATCCTCCTCGTCCTTGTCGTTGGAGTAAACTTCTCCTTAAAATTGCTAATACAAAATCCACAATTTACCGACCACCAAAGTGGCTCAAACGCTACGGAATCAAACGCATTTAGACAAATGGAATTGGGGTTTTCATAGAAGTCCACCCTCAATCAAAAATTGAATGAGAACAATTCTATTAAGATCAAGCTCCATAACACGTAGCATTGTCTACCTAATGAGCAGTAACAACTTGTTACAAGCGGTTACAAGAATAAGAATAGCAAGCTTGAGCCGCCACACGCCAGAGACAGATTTGAACAAGATGAGGGCGGAGTTGATTTCTAAAGGCTACTAAATGAATTCTATGAAAGCCTCTTGCAATTCCCAAACGTAGATAGATAGTCAGTGCAAGCTACCCAAATAGTGAACGTACTGCTTCTGTACTCTGTGCTTTAATAGAAATGCATATTGTACTACTACTAGTACAAAAAGGTCCAATCTCAGTGTACACTGAAACGTACAAGTATAGTTTGGTAAATCAAAGATGACTTATTCCAGGAGAATTCATTTGTACTAATGCAGGTACTAAAAGTACACTATGTAAATACAAACATTACAAACACTACAATTTTTGAACTCAATGTAGTTCTAGAATTCTGAACCCTCAACCTCGGTTACCATGGTTATAGTATGTACTTGTGGAAGCATAGGATGGTAGTGCAACAATCTACAAACATTCCTTTCACTCACCACTATCGATGCAAATGCAGTTGTCCTACTACAAACACTACAAACATTACAATTTCATAATTGAATGTATTCCAATAATTCCAAATCCTAATACAAATACTACAAACACTACAATTTCAGACTTGAATGTAATCTAGCAATTCTGAATCCTCAACCTTGGTTAGTGCAGCATTCTACGAACATTCCTTTCACTCACCACTATGGTACAAATGTAGTAATCAGAGTACAATTAGTACACTATGTACAAAACTAGTACATGAACTAATACAAAAATTGATGATGTACAAGGAGATAAGGAAATTGCATATACAAACCTTTACATAATTTGATTAATTGAATCACATGAGACTGTAGAGCCTTTAGTTGCCATTGCTTACTCAAACAGTGCCTCGTTGCTCTTTACGACAGTAGTACTAGACATTTGTCTAGTATTACAAAGTCCTAGGTAGTACGCAATGTTGCCTTGCTTGGACGTTGGTGTTTCTGAAACATGCAATCCATCCGTCAAAGTAACCAAAGAATCAAACTCTGTAGTACTACAAAATGGGAAGTAAGCCATAATGCACTATTGAACTAGCCTAGAGGTACAAAATGGAAAAAATCCGTGATGCATTGTTGAACAAGTGTACCATTACGGTTAGACATCCCAGACCGGAAATTCAACTAGTGCAAGATTAAAAAAGAAGAAGCCAAACACAATTACAAGATTGGAAACAAGAAGGCAAACACCCGTTTGTCTCTTGGGCAAAACGAAGCAACGACGGAGATGAGCATGAAACAAGAAGGCAAACACGTCTAAATCTCTCGAGCACCAAAAACAAAAGCAAATGAACTATCAAACTCGAAAGCAGCAATGAAAGTGTTGGAACTATTGAAGCTCAAAAGCAGCGACAAAGGTGTTGGAACTATTGAAACTCAACTGCAGCGACAAAGTGTTGAAACTATTGAAACTTGAAAGCAGCAATAAAGGTTATGGATGCCCCCGATTTCACAGGGCTAACAAGCCATTCTATTTTGAGATCCCTACTGACCATCTATATATCTCCATTTTTTATAATAAACATTCTAAGGAATATGATCAATCCACATGTCACAATTTAAAAGTCAATCTTAATTGAATAGTGTTATTGCGGCTTCCAAGATGACTTGATTCAATACAACGGATCACCACACTATATGGACAGAGTACATATTTGTATAAAGAATACTATATTGTATACAAAATACCAAACTATAATGGAGAGAACGCATCAAAAACACTAGATGATTTTGTATCAATATCCGAGTACATATTACTTTGGACATTTTTCAAATGCACATGAGCAGCCAGCTTAGGAGCTGCAATGGTAGACAAAACAAATGGACAATAATAACAAGTATATCGTTGTACAAAGAGTATAAAATTGTAGCCAAAATGTATATAACTGTGTAAAAAGTATCTCTTGTTAATTACAAAAGTAAAGTTTTGTACAATTTCTAGACCATGCACAGCAAAATTCCGTGCAATGGTAACACCCACAGTACTATCTGTTGTCTTGATTTTTGTTGTACGCGCAATCTAGGCGTAAGTATCTTTAGCCACAATATTGTGCTAAAATGACACGAAATATAGTCCCAGGGAATTCCAGATGTTATTGCAAACTAAGAATATCCGGATCTCTTCCAAAACACACCCAAGCAATCCGTCTCTACGATTCACTCTCTTCCGGTTCCTTACTACTTTCCCGAATCCAATCCAAAATCCTTCCTTACTACTTTCCGGAATCCAATCCGGAATCCCTCCTTACTACTTTCTGGAATCCAATTTGGAATCCCTCCTTGTCCGGATTCTGGTTTCGCCTAGTCACACTCTGGTTTTTTGTACCCCT
The DNA here is from genome assembly GCA_963969595.1 of Neckera pumila. Classification (NCBI taxonomy): domain Eukaryota; kingdom Viridiplantae; phylum Streptophyta; class Bryopsida; order Hypnales; family Neckeraceae; genus Neckera; species Neckera pumila. The sequence goes on from OZ018418.1 coordinate 10,256,960, forward strand.
GTTTTACCGTCAGAGGGGCCACTATTGGTCTTTTAGAGGGGTAGGGACTCACCACTTGTAATTCAAACACTCTCTCCACTAATATTTTAAACAAACACACACAATCCAAATAGAGCTTGTAATAGAGAAAGAGACGGTAGCAATTCTCACAACTTTCCGGATGGCCAATCCGGAAAATAGGTCACTCAGAACTACATCCTATTTCCTTCACTACAAGAACAGATCAAGACTTTCGGAATTGACAGAGACGCGTATGTTCTAGAATCTAGACTGATCCAGTAGTTGGCAGGCCTTCTGGGAGAGCGGCGACTTCCTTTTGGCGGGCACTTACCTCTGCACGGGTTGATAGCCGGACTCGCTTCCACTCCACTCTTTCCGGATTACTATTCCAGCAATTTAAAGGCACAATGCATTAATCCTCTTTCACAAATCCGGAACCTTCACACAAACGCTCACTATCAATGAGATCCAGTCGCCTAAGATCCGGATTCCTCCTCACCCCTGCACACTCGCACTTACACACCAACACACAAGTGACCATAGACGCGATACGCAAGAGAATGATCCTAAGGTGTTCTCCTGAATGCTCAGATTGAATGACAAGGGAAGGGGAATGAGAGGCCAGCAAGCCAGCCCGCCCTTAAAAAAACAAAAAAAACAAAAGTCAACACCCAAAAAGCCAAAAAGCACCCCGGAAATCCGGGCAGCAAATCAGAGAACCATCCAAGACACCTGAAAAGTCCACAGCTCAACTATTCCTAAAAAATCCGGATTTCCTAAAAATCCGAAATCCGAAATCCAAGCCCCACGCACAGAAAATCCATTCTAGATTCAAATTCTAATTCTAATTAAAAACAATCTAATCAACTACTTCGCCTTTTGCGCCTTCTTCGCACTGCTCCCGCCTTAGTGAAGGTTGCTGCATGTTGGTGAAGTCTTTTGAATGGGTACTGATTAGATTAGTCAGGGCTCCCATCTGATCAACTGGAAACTTTTTCGGACTCCGAACTTGTCTTCAACAAGGTTCCCTTCATTTGGAACTCTCCCAGTTGCCAAATCCAGATTCCATCCGGATTTTGGATTAGTGATGGATTCAGATTCCGGATTCCATATCAATCCGGATTCCATACCAATCCAGATTCCATACCAATCCGAGTTCCATCCGGATCCCATACCAACCCGATTCCATACCAATCCGGATTCCATATCGGTGAAGGATCCAGATTTTAGATCCTTCTTCCATGTGATGGAATAACATTGGTAACAATCTTGAGTAATCCGGAAATTACTATTCTACAATTTTCTATAACTGAACCGGATTCTCTATGTTTTACCAAAACAATTGAAAACTTTGACTCTATTCTAATCCTATTCTAATCTATTTCTACAATTTTGAATTTGCGTACTTTCACAATTTTTGTAGTAGTAACTGTTAATATATATATGCTAGCCATGAAGCCTTCTATGTAATTTGGTTCAAAAAGCACAATGATGGTTGTCCGATTCACTGGCTACACCTTCATCACACACTGGAATCGAAAATGGTACGTTGACATTATTCCTTAGAACAGTATCATCAAAAATGACCAAATCCAGGCGCCTATGTGTCGCAGCACAGGGCAAGCAAATTTCCAATTATATTACCAAAAACCACTTTAAAGTATAACAAAGTGACTCTAAAGATCGAATCCACAAGATTCTCTGAAGTATCTAGCCTTATTTGGTCTCTAAGCTCAGTCAGTACCTATATTTCCTCTTTCGGTCCTAACACCACAACCGGAAACACAACAACACCAAAAATTACAAGCAGACCCTCTTCTCCTTTTTTGATCCGACCAACTTTCCAATCCGGTTTGATCAACTCACATCCGCTCTTACTCCCATCCGGTTTAGTTTTACCTCTGTTTCACCATCAAAGGGTTTGCCGCTTAATTTTGAGAGTGGCAGGCCTGCCACTCCTTCCGTGACTTATAGTGGCTGAAGACCCACTTCTCTATTCTCCAATTTCCTACACTAATCCGGATCTGATTTGATCCTTCACAGCAATCCAGAGAACTCTCCGGATCACTGGTCACACAAAGACCCCCTGTACAATCCTTTCATACTACAACGACCTTAGCGCCAAGTTCCGTCTGTACAAAGTCAGGCGATTGCAAGTGAACCCGTCCGTTCCAATATCAACTAAAGTTCTTCCGTTTGCCAACTAGGGCAGCGAGATCTCTCAGGAGATCGGGCACTCAACTGGATTTCCCACTCAAGAGTTCTAGCGCGACTAAGGAATCCCTCCCTATCCGCCTAGTCTAACAACGGCTGTCTCGCCCGGAATCCTAAACCTTAGAAATGCTGAGGAATTGAAATCCACTCCCAACTCTTTCACAACCTGCTCACTTGCACATAAGATCAAGAACAAGAACACCAAAGGGAGAAATCACACTCGAACCAGCATGCGCCTTTCTAACTCCTCACCACACAACCCTGCCACACACGGAAGAGACACGCAACAAGAGGCCAAAAGAAAACATATACAAAATTTGGGCGAAAAGACTTGCAGCTCCCAAACAAGGGCTGACTTATATACAACTTGAGTACAAAGGCAAAAAGGCCCCCGAAAATCCGCGCTCGACATCCGGGTCCGATCCTAATTAGCCAGACCGGGTCAACATCCAATCTGGTCCTAACTATCTTACAAAGATTACATTCCTACCTATCTACCTACTCTCCAACTCCCCCACCCAGCGTAGGACTCTTGAGTTCCGCTGGCAGTTTGTTGAAAACTTCGGTCAGGTTCCTGCTCCACTTCCCAGCAGCAGGATCCGGAAGATCTAATCTTGGCGATGAATCCAAATGAATCAGTTGTCTAGGTCCAGTCCTTTGGTGACTCTTCTTTGATTCGGGAGTCTGATCCTTGGACTCCCTCGGATTTGATCCTCCGGTTGCGAATGAATCCGGTAGCGAGAGATCTGAAAGCTGGATCTCCCGGGAGTACATGGACCCGTTCAGCTTCTAGCTGCTGATGTCCATCCAGTTGGCTGCCTCCCTTGCCGCCACCAATGACGCTTCCACCCGATCGGTGAAGTTGGTCAGGATCCGAACTATCCGAGAATCGGATACCTTCTTCTCCTCATGCACCCCTTTATCAAATAATTCCGCCTTGACCACGACGGATCCAGACTCTCCAAAGGTGGCCTTCACAGACTTGGCCACCTTCCGGATTGCTTCTGCCATTTCCTAGACTGTGGCTTTGTCCTTGAAGGCTACCATCTTGGCCTTCAAAGTGTCGACTTCCTCTTGAAGCCGACAAATCTCTACCTCCTGCTTCCGGTGGTCATCCGGATTAGATAGATACTGTGCTACCTTAGCCGGTAGCTTGCTATCTCCTGGTGCACCCACTAGCTCTACGACACTAGCGAGGGTTCTCCTCTTGACCTCCCAATATGCTTATATCCCGCATAGAATAATATTTAGTTGATTGAATGGGTCGGTCGGGTCTTCGGGATCTGGCATCTCCACTTCCGGTCTCTGTTCTGGAGTCGACCAGTTGGTAGGAGGGGTTCCTCTCTTGTGAGGAGGCGTTGTCTTCATCCGCTTCCTCGTTCGGAGGTGCTCCTCCTTGTCTTCTTCTTCTGTCTCGGGTTCGGATCCGGTTGGGTCTTCCGGCTTGTCATCAAAACCCGACTCCCCGTACTTCAGGATAGATTCCTGAATGTTCCATGTTTTCTCCTTTGTATCTGTGAGGAGTTGGTTGCAATGGTAGAGGTGGAAGAGATAGGGACTCAAAGGAGTGGTCCTACTGTTCCCAACCCTTGTTACAAGCTGGGACACCAGATCGCAAAAGATCCGAGCCCAGTTCACCTTCCGTTCCCTGCTCAAGGAACCAAAAATTGTGTTGCCGATGGTCATTGTTACCCTTGTTGGCTTCTCCGGGTGGATGATTGGAACCAGGAACTGGAGAAGACAAAGGTGCCAGTCGCTCTTGCAATTCGCAACCAAGTATCCGTCTTTGCTACTCGGCTCTCCATGAAACTTGTCATGGATGAACTCGGCTCTCCGTCCAGCCATGCCGAAACTCGGGCGGGCGGCCCCGGATAGTGTTGTCGAACTGATTTGACATCTTGCACTTCAGCTCCCTCACCATCCGCTCCTCCCTAAACCCCCAGGGTTTATCCATCAACACTAGACAGCCCATCATGTTGAGATCTTCCATGAGCTCGGTCCTTGCCGGTTCCGCGGTAGGGATGACCGGAACTACTTTCCGGAGCTTGATCTCGGAGGAGGAACTGGGTGCTCCCAGTCTGTTCTTACGCAGCTGAGGCATGGACACGAATTGCTAATTGGACCCTTCCCGGTCGCTACCTCACTCTCTCCTAGCCGCATGTCCCGTTCCTCACTCCCTCTCGTCCGATCTCAACCGAAAGACAACACAAAACCTACAACCCACACAATTTCGACCTCTCCTGCACTCTAACGTATCCGGCCTGAGGTTCACACACATACAATGGCTTTGGCGCAGACAGAGGCGTAAAAGCGCTCAAAGTCAGCTCCAGAACTCGAGGAAAGTAAAGGAGTGAAAATGGGGACGACCAGCCTTTATATAGTCCCAGGACCCCTGGCTGGTCATCATGACCTTTTCTTGTCCGGTCCATATCAATCCGGTTTAATCCTAATCCAATCTGAGATAAGATCCAAATGTGATTCCGCTCCTGAGTACTAACATTCTGACCGGATCAGATCTAATTTTTCTCCTTACTGGATTAGCATCGTCTATCTTCAATTTTCTTCTGCCTCCTAACAGGATCAGGATCCTAATTACCCGTTTTGGTTCTAGCTTTTGGGTAAACAAAGGAAAACCAAAAAATTTGGTTGCGACACTGTGTGACGTGATCGCCTACAAGTAAGTCATGGAACTCACAGTATTATTTCTATCCTTTAGTAAGTATGACTTGTGGCCGCCCCTTTTTGCTATATGATATTTTCACGCTTACGACTATGGAGTAAAGTTTCCCTATACCAAAGTCTAACCAATCCTTGGTAAACCTCTCTCTCAAAATCTTCTCGAAACCTGCGAAAGAACCATGTGGGCACCCTCTGATACCAAATTCAAAAGAATAAGATCAGACACACTTCTTTGAAATATAAAAATAGAAACAAAACAAAAACCAACAGTTGCAATTACATTGCCTTTGAAACAAATTTGAAATTGCAGACTTTACCAAAATTTAGAGGGACGCCTTCTCTAGCGTCTTCTGGAAATAGTCCCCTGCACCAACAGCCCCGACTAGCACTCTCCATCAAATGTTTGAGCCGATGTCGCTGCTCCATCCGGACGACTCCACCAAACTCCCAGGCCGGTGGCGACTGCTCCATCCGGCACCAATGCTCCATCCGCCACTGCTCCATGACAAGGAGCCTGAACAAAAGTTGTGTTTACGAATTTGAGAATGGCTCTATATAGTTATACTGGTGGAGTCCAATTCCTTTGTTTATTAGGTCTAGTACATGGACTAGGTCCAATAGTTTCTTATCATTATAGTTCATGCCAGGAAAATGATGTTCAACTTTGAAGGGGCTTTAAATGACTATCATGCATTTCAAGTGTGCCAATGTAAGTTTTGGGTTTAGGAGTAATGCTTAAAATTTAAATATATTTGCTCAACAATTCAAAATGGCAAGGAAGTATCTGTTAGTACTGATTGTACAAAGAAACCTGGATGGTGGTGTATAGATAGGTGTGTGTGAGGAGAATTGTACAAAAAAGCACCAAGTGAACGCTCCTTTTTTTCAAACTACAAACAGTATGCGCAAAGAGACTATTGCTATTAAAGTATATAAGGTAATAGAAGTATATTACAAAGAAACTCATCATCATATATCTCTAATCCTCTTCTTTTCTAAACCAATGTAAGTTAGCCCTAATAGTAGCGATGCTATCGTCACTTATGTCATAGGTAACCTCCCCACCTTTCCACCTGCCTGGCTTCAAAATCATACCAAATTTTCCATGCACTACAAGATGTGCATCAATATAGGCTGGTTGGGAGTTGCCCAAATATATGTATCCATTGTTCCACTTTTGATAGTAAGTACCCCGTATGATAAAGTTGCCAGCTTCAAATTAAGGGCCATAAGCACATTTGAATTCGTGATCAACCTCATACTTCCCCCTAGTGCACTATAAAATATAGAATTCCACTCCTTCAATATTTCCCTCCACAGCAAGGATAGCAAAGTTGTCACTTGGGAGAATGAGATTGCCAAATCCCTTGCCTTCCACGGCCTCCTCCCAATACTCGTCATCTAGAACTTTGTGGTCCGTCATATGGCTTTAACTTTATTAAATCCCAGTTCTCAACATGGGACTTGTTCACGCAGTTGACAAAATTGCCGTCAAGACAATAGGCGCAGAAGCACGATAGTTTGCGAACAAAGAGTTGCGTTGGGTCTGCAACAGCAAAGGAGTAGATCGAATGCAAGGCCAAGGAACCTTGGATAGTTTCACAATGGTAATTGCGCTCCCTCTAAACGTCCTTTGGTATTTCCCAACAGTATCTCTGGACTTCTTTGATGCCGGTCTTCTTGAAGTTCATATTGACTGTCCCTCCCATCATCTCGTTCAAGAAAGACACTGCATCATGGGCGTTTTGCATCCTCCTCCATGTGTTGTGTAACTGAGACTGCCTTAGAGCGCGCTTCACGACAGCACCAGCTCTGTTCCACTCTCCCTTTCCGTGACCTGTTCCAAAAAAATTCTAGTTCATAGTGCAGCCATTTGTGGCACCGGGATATCTGGCCACAAAATAAAAAGGTCAGGCACCCTTGAATTGCCCCACACAAGCGTCGGACCATACTACGTGGTGCTTCGGTCAAATACTTGTTGAGATATGTACAAAAATGAGCACACTCCGTAACATTTATAAATGCAGTACTAAATCATTACAGAGCGTATTGATGATAGTACACAAACATCATAGTCAGAGAGTTCCGTGCCACCTACAATTAACTCTTATATAAGATCTAGGCATGTAGCGTGAATGAAAAAATGATACAATAAATACAAAACTTGGGGCAATACCTTGAGACTCTAGCCATTGCCAGTGTTGCATCATGCAATGCTGAACAAAAAGAGAATTGTGCTTTTATCATCAGTTATGTAGAAATGGTATTCCTTCACCATAACTCCGTCTGGTTTAAACCAATACGTGATGTGGACAAAGATACTAATCTGTGTGGAGCACCAGTACATTCTTTGGATCTGATTTTGAATCTCAAAAGTCTAGTTCTCAGCAAAATCAATATGTGACAAAATCACATCTTTGCCCAAACTCTGCACAGAACGCTTGCAGTGGTCGTCTTGCCACCTCGCAATGAAGTTGTGCTTCACGAATTGGAGCAGTTTAGACTTGAAGTATTCAAAGAACACTTGCGGAGAGGTCTCTTTGTATACCTCAACAATCCTCTTCCGGGGCTTTCCATCCCGTGTCATTCCAACGATTTCATTCTCAAAACACTTCCAGGTGACATTTGAAGACAATGATAACTCAGATGCACAAATTGGAAGCTTTGAAATACCACAGTTTGCACATGTACCCATCACACATTGCAGAGCATGCCACTCTTTGTTCTCAGGCTTAGGGTAAACAATGTCTTGCCACAAAGCTGTTGTACCTGCATATGTCTTCATATGCGCCTAACACTTTGCTTCTTCTTCCAGTCGAAAGAGGCACATATCACACATGCACAAGCAGTTTTCTAAAAAGTGGATTCCCTTTGTGCCATCCAGAATCCGATTGAACCCCTCCCTGAGCATTGCAATCTCCACGTGGTATCTACAACATCAGACATTCCTCCCATTGCACACTCTAATAAAGTAAGACTTTAGTTTCTCAAAGGTTCTCTATTTGATAGGCACGTCTAGGTGCGCCACCTGAAACCAATGGTAGAATGCGGCCTACAAGAATGCAAAAAATTTATGAGAAATGAAAAGAGGTAATAAAAAGAAGCAATCAATAGTACAAAGCTCGCACAAAACATATCCAAGACCGGAGTACTCAGCAGTATATGTGAAGAATAAACATCCAACAAAGTAGACCACCCAACAACAAAGACTTTCTGAGTACTCAACCGTGAGACCCACGGAATTCTTTGTATATAGTGTATTGTTATTTGTATAGTGTGTACTTAAATTAAGGTAATTAAAATATTGCAGAGTACACATTCAAATCATCAAAGGATTGAAGGAGATACAATAAGATGCGTAGCGTACAAATCGAATGGAAACGATGTCTAGAATTGTATATTTGACAGTACAGCGGTTATACAGGGATATGCGACACTGCAATCAAATCAATTTGTATCTAACTTTTGAGCAAATAGTGAATGCAATGCTTGTCATATGTATTTGGACTGATCCACTTCTGTGTAATTTCCTTCCTGTTGGGACTTACACGGGTCTCTTCTATCACTACTTCGTAACAAGGTCTTTAATCTAGCCATGCAGTCCTGGCCTCTTTCTACATCTTACAAGTGCAAAAGGTGAACCTTGCAATCGTATACTACTTTGACGGGTTATAGCCACCCTCAAATTGGATGGGTGAACTTAAATCCGTGACAAAGCTTTGGTGTTTGTAACCGGGCAAATAGATATAGCCGCATCTAGAAGAACAACATTCCTAGCGAGCATATCTACCAATTGAACACCCTTCACAGCGTCCAGCTCCATTTGATAGTTTTTTAGGAATTCTAATTGAGCCTTGGCATCCTGCCTACGAGGATAATATTTAGGAAGAAATGGAGAAATACATTCATCCTCCAAAAAACTCTCCATAATTTTTAGCCTAGAAGATGCCTCCAGACAACCTTGCATCTTCATTGTGAAAAAATCCACAATTTTGGACAAAACCTTTGCAACCTGTCATGAAGACATCTCCCTTCCAAACTCCAATTCATCCTGCACAGCAATCAACCTCGCTGCTTCTTCTCTCTCCCTTAACAACTATCTATATTTACGTTGCCTCTCTGCTTCCGTGTCTCTTAGACCCTCCCTCACCGCATTGTGATCTTCCACCCTTCCACAAGGTTCCTTCCTCTTGAACCCAGCAAGTCTCTCTCCAAGTCTTCTATTTGTCATTAATTGAAACTGGAAGTTACCGCAAATCTTTACAAGACAACCGTAAACTCAAACAATGAAAGCCATTGAAGCATCATAGCACTAGCTGAGGCGACCAAGTTCACAAATCCGTTGCCCAAGTTCTCGGGTCCTTTGTCAAAGTATTGGAAAAACCGCCGGAATATAGGGCGTTCAAGATGTTGTATATATTGTACTATTTGCACTTGTTTGTATATCAAGCCAAGGGGGCAATCGTAGCGTGCGATCACCCGATAGCTGCCTTGTATTTTAGTAAATGACTAATTCATAAGTAAAAAAATAAGTGCACGTGAGTTTCTTAAAAAATATGTATAAGTTGGAAATACTCTAGGCATTACTTTCAAATCTATGGCCGCATTCAACTCACCACTTGTTTTTCTTCATTTGCGTTGAAAGCCAAAATGAATGACAGTTGCCCTGTATTTTAGAGAATGACAAATGCATGGTTCAATAAATAAATACAAGTTGTAAGTACTCTACCCATTATATTTAAATCCATGGCAGCATTCAATTCACAATCCATTTTTTTAAATTTGCGTTGAAATCCAAAATGAATGATTGCTGCTCCAATTTTAAGAGAATGACAAGTGCATGGTTTAAAAACTAAGTACACGTGGATTGCTTTAAAAATATGCACAAGTTGAAAATACTCTAGGCATTGCTTTCAAATCCATGGCCTCATGCAACTCACCACTTGTTTTTCTTAATTTGCGTTGTAAGCCAAAATGAATGATAGCTGCCCTGTTTTTTAGAGAATGACAAATGCATGAGTCAAAAAATAAGTTCATGTGCATGTTTAAAAAACATGCACAAATTGGAAATACTCTACGCATTACTTTCAAGTCTATGCCACATTCAATTCACCACCGATTATTCTCAATTTGCATTGAAAGCCAAAATGAATGACAGTTGCCCTGTATTTTAGAGAATGACAAACGCATGATTCAAAAAATAAGTACAAGTTGTAAGTCCTCTACTCATTATATACAAATCTATGGCCGCATTCAATTCACCATCCATTTTTTTAAATTTGCATTGAAATCTAAAATGAATCACAGCTGCCCTGAATTTAAGAGAATGACAAATACATGAGTTAAAAACTGAGCGCACGTGGGTTGCTTTAAAAATATGCACAAGTTGGAAAACTCCAAGCATTACTATCAAATCCATGGCCGCATTCAACTCACCACCTGTTTTCATAATTTGTGTTGAAAGCTAGAATGAAATACAACTGCCTACGTTTTAGAGAATATAAAATGCATTAGTCAAAAAATAAGTGCTTGTGCAATTCTTGAAAAATATGTACAAGTTGGAAATACTCTACGTATTACTTCAAATCTATGCCGCATTGAATTCACCACGCATTATTTTTAATTTGCGTTGAAATTCAAAATGAATGAGAGTTGTCTTGTATTTTAGTGAATGACAAATGCATGAGTTAAAAACTAAGCACACCTAGGCTGCTTTAAAAATATGCACAAATTGGAAATACTCTAGGTATTACTTTAAAATCCATGGCCGCATTCAACTCACCATTTATTTTTCTTAATTTGTGTTGAAAGCCAAAATGAATGACAAATGTATGAGTCAAAAAATAAGTGCATGTATGTTTCTTAAAAGATATGTACAAGTTGGAAATACTCTAGGCATTGCTTTGAAATCTATGCCGCATTCAATTCACCACCGATTAATTTTAATTTGCATATAAATCCAAAATGAATGATAGCTACCCTATATTTTAGAGAATAAAAAATGCTTGAGTCAAAAAATAAGTGCATGTGCATTTGTTAAAAAACATATACAAATTGGAAATACTCTATGCATTATATTCAAATCTATGTCGCATTGAATTCACCACCGATTTTTTTAATTTGCATTGAAATCCAAAATTAATGACAGCTGCCATGTATTCTAGAGAATAACAAATGCATGATTCAAAAAATAAGTACAGGTGGGTTTCTTAAGAACTATGTACAAGTTGTAAGTATTCTACGCATTATATTCAAATCCATGGCCGCATTCAGTTGACCACCCATTTTTTATAATTTGCATTGATATCCAAAATAAATGTCAACTGCCTTGTATATTAGAAAATGACAAATGTTTGAGTCAAAAATAAGTCACCTTGCGACCTCTGCGTGGCTCAAGCTGGATAACATTTGGCTCCGCTCTAAGTTGTTAGCATTGAGGGAGGGTGGCATTATCAGGTGGCAAGGATGTGGCCCTCTCGTTTGTAGTTTTACCTAGGACTCTTTGTTTCCTTTTTCTTCTATGATCTTTTTTGCTCATATTCTCTTCATTGTCTAGCCTCACGGCTTGGCTGTTTTGTATTGTGGTTTTTTATAATGCAGTGAATTCTCCTCATTTGTTCAAAAAGAAACAAAAAAACATTTCTAATACATCCCTCTTATCTGGGCACTTATCAGATCCCTTTGCAGTTCAATATTTCACTTGACAGGAACAGCATTAGAGTCCTGGGTGGTTCTCAGTAATATCAATGCACTAGAAGATAACTACATTCTACTTGACAAAAATTGCGTTGTGAATGTCAAATCTGCGTTTTACTTGACAGGAACTGCGTTGTACTCAACAAAACAGTGTCAATTAGTTTATGTTGAGCTAACAAAACAGTATCATGTAGTTTTTGTTGAGTTCTCCATTTGTAACGCAAAATTCTGCATTTCAACGTTTCAACACAAAATTTGACAAATAAAACGCAGATTTTTGACAAGTGAAACGCAAAATTTTGTTTTTGAAATGCAGAATTCTGCGTTACCAATAGAGAATTCAAGAAAAACTACTTGATAATGTTTTGTCAAATAGAATGCAATTTTCTTCTAGTGATGCAAAGCCAATCTAATCCAAGTTGGTATTATTTATTTTGTATTTTATCTCAAGTGTGTGTAAATCACATGTCTATATAAATCAATTTTTGTGAAGCTAGGTGTAACCAAATGTTCACCAAGTGTGTCAAATTGAAAAGACAATCAAAGACAACTCTGAATTTTTTTTGTCTATTTTGTAGAAACACCTTAGATAAAATTCATAGCTTATGTCTATTTTGTTAGGACAAATATAGACCACCTTCATCACAACTTATGTCTACTTTGAGAAGACAAATATAGACCATCATCATTAATATGTCTACTTTGTGAAGACAATTCTAGACAACACTTATCTAATTCTTAGACAAGCATTAGATTTGCTCTAAGTGTGAAGGCAACTATAGACACCAATTTACCATCTTTCTCTCACTTCACAAGAATGTGCCATTCTAAATCTATACTTTGTCCATGTGCAAGTACTAACATGTTCAATCATAGACTTCTAATCAATCAAAGTGGCATAAGCTCATGTATTAGAAATGTTTACAAGCAAAGAACATTGTAAAGTTTCTAAAGTAAGTAGCAAAAACTAATGTTAATTGAGGAAGAAAATCTGCAACTTGTGAAGAATCTTTCTCCAAGAGGTTTGGGGCCTCACCTGTGCCCATTCCAAACACCACACAAGATTACAAGGTTAGTGAGAATAAAACAAGTGTCTTAAGCCCACAAACACATGCTATAGTTTTCACAAGGAAAATCACACAACAAGTATGCAAAGAATCACAAAAGGTAGAAAAACCTAAGTAGCATTGGTGTGTGTAGAAGCCATTGCGATTGCTCAAATGTCAACAAACTGCACGGTAGCTGGTAGAGCTCAGATTCACTCCAGGTATTGTAGCCCCACTTTCAACAACTAGTTTAGCACTAAGTTCAGCAACTAACTTAGCTTTGAAACAGACTATTCTCAAACAAGTAACTGGAAACTGTCGTCACTCAGTTTGTCAAGCCAAATGCAGTCTTGGCTTAAAATTATCACAAGTCTAAAATAACCCAGTGTGAACGTTTATGGTTTTAAATGACTGATTTAATGTAGGTATGCTCATGTAGCCACCATGTCATACCCAGATGGCCTAAGTGTACCAGCTAATGAGGGTTCAACAACCTTGATTCATTGTTTCAAGATCCAAATTCAGAGCCTCAAAGTAATTGGTATGATTGTTTTAATTGCTAATTAGGTAGTAAGAACTTAGTTAGCTCTGTAAGTGACTCACTGGATTTATTGGCCAAGTCCATTGATAATCCAGGTGGTTCCGTGGTTCAATAGCATGATGGGATATATATCACCCTCTAGTTTTCCAGTTTTGAATTTAAGGGCATAGATTAGCACCAGATAATTTTGCTGTGCAAAAATCAATAGAATAGTCTGTTTGTATTTTCATAAGGTATTCACTGTGATCAAAAGATCAGCAAGAATCCAAAGACACAACATTAATATCAACTAACATAATCTTTCTAAGCGCAACATATTAATGAAAAAAATGGTAGTAGAAACAATCTTAGCATTTTCTTATAAAATTCTAATTAGGGAAGATGTATGCGCAATATCCTTAATGAGAAAGATAGGAAGTAGAAAAGACTTAGCATTTCTCTTTTGAAAAAACTAATTCACGATGAAGTATTTTTAGAGCAACATTTCAAGTTTTTAATACCATGGTAGTTTTGGAATATTAGAATCCCTAATCTTAAATTATCACAAAGCTCATGTAATTTTCTACATTTGCATCTTGTGACAAATGCTTAAAACAAAAAGCTAGAAAAAATAAAAAATAAAAAAATAAAAAAAAAATACAGGTGGGTTTCTTAAAAACTATGTACAAGCTATAAGTACTCTTCGCATTATATTTAAATCCATAGCCGCATTCAATTCACCACCCATTATTTTTAATTTGCGTTGAAATCCAAAATGAATGACCGTTGCCTTGTATTCTAGAAAATGACAAATGCCTAAGTCAAAAAATAAGTGCACGTAGGTTTCTTAAATAATATGCACAAGTTGGAAATACTCTACGCATTATATTCAAATGCATGGCCGCATTTAATTCACCACCTATTTTTCTTAATTTTCTTTGATACACAAAATAAATGATAGCTACCTTATATTTTAGAGAAAGCCAGATGCATGAGTCAGTAAATAAGTCCATGTGCATTTCTTAAAAAATAAATACAAGTTGTCAGTACTCTAGGCAATATACTCAAATTCATAGCCGCATAAAATGAACCTCCCATTTTTTTTAATTTGCGTTGAAATCCAAAATGAATGGCCGTTGCCCTATATTTTAGAGAATGACAAATGCCTAAGTCAAGAAATAAGTGTTGATGTAATTCTTAAAAGATATGCACAAGTTGGAAATACCCAAGGCATTATTTCCAATTTTATGGCCGAACTCAATATACCACCCATTTTTTTTAATTTGCATTAAAATCCTTAATGAATGACAGTTGCCCTATATTTTAGAGAATGACAAGTGTTTGATTCAAAAAATAAGTACATGTGGTTTCTTAGAAACTATGTACAAATTGTGAGTATCCTATGCATTATATTTGAATCTATGGCCGCATTCAATTCACATCCCATTTTTTTTAATTTGCATTGAAATCCAAAATGAATGACACGGCCTTGTATTTTAGAGCATGAGTTAAAAACTAAGTGCACATGGGCTGCTCTAAAAATATGCACAAGTTTGAAATACTCTAGGCATTACTTTCAAATCTATGGCTGCATTCAACTCACCTTCTGTTTTTCATAATTTCCATTGAAATCTAAAATGAATGACAGCTGCCCTGTATTTTAGAGAATGACAAATGTATGAGTTAAAACTAAGCGCACGTAGGTTGCTTTAAAAATATGCACAAGTTGGAAATACTCCAAACATTACTATCAAATCCATGGCCGCATTCAACTCACCACCTGTTTTTCATAATTTGCGTTGAAAGCCAAAATGAAATACAAGTGCCTACGTTTTAGAGAATATTAAATTCATGAGTCAAAAAATATGTGCATGTGCGTTTGTTAAAAAATATATACAAGATGAAATTACTCTACGCATTACTTTCAAATCTATGCCGCATTCAATTCACCATGCATTATTTTTAATTTGCGTTGAAATCCAAAATGAATGAAAGTTGCCTTCTATTTTAAAAAATGACAAATGCATGAGTCAAAAAATAAGTACAAGTGGATTTCTTAAAAACTATGTATAAGTTGTCAGTACTCTACGAAGTATATTTAAATTCATGGCTGCATTCAAATCACCACCCATTTTTTTTAATTTGCATTAAAAACCATAATTAATGATAGTTGCCCTGTATTTTAGAGAATCATAAATGCATGAGTCAAAAACTAAGTGTATGTGGGTTGCTTTAAAAATATGCATAAGTTAGAAATATTCCTAGCATTACTACAAAATCCATGACCGCATTCAACTCACCACCTGTTTTTCATAATCTGAGTTGAAAGCCAAAATGAATGAAAGCTGCCCTATATTTTTAAGAATGACAAATGCACAATTCAAAAAATAAGTACAGGTGGGTATTCTTAAAGCTATGTACAAGTTGTAAGTACTCTAGGCATTATATTCAAATTCCTAGCCGCATGCAATAGACCTTCCATTCATTTTAATTTGCTTTGAAATCCAAAATGAATGATCGATGCCCTATATTTTAGAAAATTACAAATGCATGAGTCAAAAAATAAGTGCACATGGGTTTCTTAAAAGCTATGTACAAGTTGTAAGTACACTACGCATTACTTTCAAATCCATGGCCGCATTCAATTCACCACCCATTTTTTTAAATTTGCATTGGAACCCAAAAAAGAATAGCCACTGTTCTATACTTTAGAAAATGACAAATGCATGAGTAAGAAATTAAGTGCACACGGATTTTTTAAAAACTATTTACAAGTTGTAAGTACCCTAGGCATTACTTTAAAATCTACGGCCGCATTATAAATTTTTTTTAAAAAGAATTCACAAAATATTTAATGTAAAAAATGACTTTAAGAGAATTTTTAATAATTGCCTATAAATTTTTATTGAATTATGTTGATGAACAACTACACTTCTACCTTATATAAAAGGATTCTTTATCATCTATCAAACTACTCTTGTCTACAATGTCATTTGGAATTAAGGGATTCAATATTTTGCAATCAAACACCCTTCGCAAAGATCCTAGAGTCAAATTATAATTAAAAACCTACAATAAAAAAACTTACTCATATAATTGATTGATAAAATTTTGATTATTTTCAAATATAAAATAATCCTTCTCCATAAATGCTGATTTATCAAAAAGTTTATTGATAAATCAAATTCTTACAATTTCTTTCACCATCCAAGTATATAAAGGAAATATGTGAAGACAATTTTATCAACTAGAATATGTAACAAAATCATCATATATTCTTATACCAAATTTATTAAAAAAGAATAGTTTATAATTTGGATTCCAATAGAAGAACCTTTAATTGATAATAATTTCTTGAATTTCTTTAAATTTTCAAATCTAGAAATTTTGAGCACAACCTAAATTTATTACACCACATTTTTCTAGTTCAACTATACACAAAAAATGAATACTTTGAGAGCTACAATTGAGTTCAACTTCTAGGGTATAATACTGTCACAATGTTACAGAAGTCCATATAATCAAATGCATTTTGGGTGCCTAGGCTGGGACATTGAAGAGGTCACACTAAAACAAACGGAAAAGAATGCAGACTACATTCTAGCAAGGTGAATGTGAAAATAGGAGCCAAACCGCAATTATTACTCCCAAGAAAAGGTTGAAGACGACCTCCTTTTCATATTTGAGCTATTCTTATACGAGACGTAACTGATGCTTCATCTAATGAGTGCAATGCATCCAGCATGTTCACTCGAAGAGAGGCAGGTCCATCCGCTCTCTCGTTGCCTATTTCTGCAGCAATGCCAAACAAAGCTAATGCAAATGCCGCCGCTTCTAGAGGACGACCAGGGTCAGCAGACAGAAAAGCAGCTATGAGGGAGGTTACAGCACATCCGGTCGCTGTGATTCGTTGCAACAAAGCAACGCCATTACTCACACCGAGGACTCGCTTGCCATCAGTCACAAGGTCCACTGCCCCTGAGACTACTACTACACATTGCGCCAATCGAGCAAGCTCCTTAGCTGCTTCCAGTGCATCGGTCGAGGCCTGAGTACTATCCACACCCTGGATCAAACATGACGACAAAATTCACCTAAAATATTACTGCTTTACCGCGACAATGTGCGTAGGACAAGCCAAACTGCAGAAAGAAAATCTGAGTGGAATATTCAAGACTCAAAGCCATAGCCTACAGCCTGAGGAAGATGTTTAACATACGAGTAGATGAAAAGGAAATTCTTGGGAATATCACACCTTGGTTGAACCAGTAGAAGCCCCAACAACAGCCATGATTTCAGATGCGTTTCCACGAATGACAGTTGGCTTCAACTGGATGAGTTCAATGCACTTTTGTGTGCGGAAAAGTGTTGCTCCTACCCCTACTGGATCCAAAACCCAAGGTTTTAGGAGCTCATTTGCACGTGTAGCTGCAACCTTTGAAGAACATTGCCACCACAGATTTAGATTCATGTAAAACAACAGACACTAAGAGATATCCAGCAGTCTAACTAACAGCAGAGCGGCACTTTTAAAATAACTTGTCCTGATCTTCCTTCACCGTCGAACCCTAGTCACTCAGTAGGATACGTTCTGAACCAGACATCTTAAGGAATGAAGGCGTCAAAAATTCATAAACAATTGCACCAACTCCCAACAAACAAAATGTGAAACTCTAAGAGTTCTAATACAGCACAACCACGCTGTTCTAATTTAATTCCGGTACATGGGCCATACAAATATCGTCTGAGCAGAGCTAAACTAAACTCCGTTCTTGGCTGTTTTTCCCAGAATGATTGCGTCGAAGACTAAGCCATATACAAATGCGTAATACTTTGCTTGATCGCAGTCTGAAAACTCACAGCGTGATAGAGAATTCAGGCCCTGCTCGTATGTAATCCAAACTCCACGCATCAAATATGTACACTAGAAACCTAGTGAGAACGACTGTAGCTAGTCGTGTACAGTAAAGCGACAAAAGATTCTTACCTTCATGGAGAAAATCCAATTAGGAGACAATGTCCCAATGTTGATACAGAGGGCATTTGATAGAGCAGTAAACTCTGTGATTTCTTCAACTGCGTGCACCATAGCTGGCGAGGCACCAGCAGCTAAAAGAGTATTAGCCATAATATCCATGCTCACGAAGTTAGTAATGCACTGGACTAAAGGTTGTGATTCTCTGACTCGAGACATAGCCTTCCAAGCCTCGTTTCCCCATGCCTCTCCTCCTCGAAACTCCCGGAAGCTCGTCATCTCAGTTCTCTATTAAGCATTCGACCTTCACAATGATGGCAGATTTTCCAGGCAGTCACTGCGCATGAAAGAAATTAAGTGTAAGAATCGCAAGCCAACGTTGCGAAGCATTAATTTAGCGAGAAATCTGAGAACATGACGATGACAAAATTGACAATATCTTTCGTCGATACATTCCACGTATTCCGCTCTCAAGAAGATGCTAGAGCAGATGAAGCTTCACACTACCAGCAGCTGGAAGCTGAAGGTAACAGCAAAACTCTCCTATTCGATGTCCAGTATCAATATTCTTGTGTTCACCAAGGGATAGGCTTCTTTGCATTAAATTACAAAAGCACAAACATCGATACATCAGAATAGAACTACAACCCTCACCTTGGCCAACAAGCAGAACATCGACGAATATAATCAAATCTATACGTGCACCACAGATAATCGGTGCTTAAATGAAAACTGATGTCCGACCTAGTAAAAGACTTCAGAAATCCATCCAAGAAGTCTTCTGCTCGTTATAACCCCAAAATCACACCTTAAGCCAATTAGTCGAACTACTCAATCAAAACCGTCGCAGACAAAGACTGCATCCACCCCACTTAAAACCAAAGTTACGATACAACCAATACATTTACTGAAGACCTAGGCGTCCAAAGCTCTCAACAGCATCGCCACCCGATCCAGCAAATCATCGGAAAGCAAGCAATGCAAAAAACTTCGACACCGTTCGAAACAAGTATGTTAGGGGTCCTAATATTCCGCACCTGAGCTTGCAGCACTACTGATAAAATGAAATAAAATGCACAATCTTTAGGGCACCCACTCCATTTCAATTGGCCAAGACCGCTGCTAGTCAAAGATCGCATCATGGGCTTCTCTTATTTGGACTAAATTTGACAAGACTTGGCTTAAAGCCCAACTTCTCGCCTCTCATGATGGCGATCACATTCACTAGAAGAAAAAAGAGGGTTTTGTGATTGCAAGTTTTGAGTCGATGTGGACACAAATTACAGTAGTTGCACTGTAGTTGTTTTCTAGTTGTGTTGTAGTTGTTTTCTAGTCGAACAACTAGAAAACAACTACGATGCAACTAGAAAACAACTACACTGCAACTACTGTAATTTGTATCCATAGCGACTCAAAACTTGCAGTCGCAAAACCCCCTTTTTTCTTCTAGTGATTAGATGGCACAAGAATGGGCCCTTCCATCTATCAGTTCATGTAGTTTTCTTCTGCTCTCTTTGTTGCATTCTTTTTCTTTTGGTTTTGCTCATTTCTCTACATTTGACCAGCCTTTGGGCTTGGCTGTTTTTGTACTTGGTTTTTTCTTTTCAATGCAATGGGTCTCCCATTTGTTCAAAAAAGAAAAAGAAAAAAAGAGAGTCACCCAAACCGTGCTCTTCAAGTCTTATCATGCAGTTGTTTCAGCATTTTTAGTATTTCCTTGCCCCCAAAATATTAATGTCAAGAACACTACATCTGGACCCAACGCATTCTACCTCCCAATCGAAACCTAATCACAACTTCTTAGTCAGTTGACTTATTAAGTTATATTAGTCCATCATTCTATTGATGTCATCTTCAATGGACAGGCCTCAATGATGTCCTCTTTAATGGGCAAGGCGGTAGGTGCTTGAAGTCTTCAATCTACAATTTATGTCCTTATTTGGAGCATCCCTCAATCTCAAAATAAATCCAAGGCTCCAAATATACTTGTCCCAAATTAAATTCAATGTTTCTATGGTTCATGGAAATGAAACTCCAAGCAAATTTGATGTTGTCATTTGAACAATATAGAATGATCGGTGGTTCACATCAATGTTGCATCTTCACCTTGTCCATGTACAACTCATAGTAGTGATTGTTGTCATCCAATAACCTGACTTGGACTATACATTGCTGCCAAAAGAGGTTAATGTTATTCAACTTCTCTACTTCCATATTCCAAAAAGCATTCTTTGTGCATAAATAAAAGAGTCAATGTCCTTTCATAAAAATTCATATTGCAATGATTAATCGGCAACAATACTAGTAGAAAACGCAAGAATTTTGACAGAGTTTTGTTGATTTGGACACGTTGTCCTAATTACTGTTTTGTTGATTTTAACAAAATTATGTTAATTTTAACAGATTTTTGTTGAAATTGTCATACGCGCAATCTAGGCGTAAGTATCCTTAACACAAAAAAGTGCCAAGATAATATGAAATATTGTCCCAGGGAATTTTCGGATTCTATGTAGCATATTCTAGCTATCTGGCTTTTTTATCTTTCTTTCTTCTCACCTACTCAACATTTTCCGGATCCTTTCACAATCCGGACCATAAACTATCCGGAATCCGGTTTATGTCTCTTCTTCTAATCCGGTTTTCAATACCTCTGTTTTACCTTTAGAGGGTCTACTAGTTGATCTTTTGAGGGGGTAGAGACTTCACCACTCCTGTTCTCCTACAATTCTAACAAACACAAATAACAACACCCGAGTATTCAAAAGGTTGCAGCAAGACGAAAAGATCGAGATCCTCACAACTCCCGGATGGCAACTCCAGACAGCAGGTCACTCAGGAATACTTCACTCTCCCCTACTACAACGACAGATCTCAAAGTCCGGAATAAGTATGGAGGTGTGATCTTTTTAGATGTTAGATGAATCTTGAGATTGGCAGATCTTCCGGACAGGTGGGGGCTTCCTTGGGTGGGCGCTTACCTCTGCACGGTTTGACAACCGGACTCGCTTCCTCGCTACTTTGTGATCCAGACTACTCTTCTGGTACTTTAAAGACACTGTGCGCAACTCCTAAGTCAAAAATCCAACAACATTACAATAGCACACTCTCGCCTCAAACCGTATTCTCCTAAATCCGGATTCCTCCTCACCCGTCTTTTCCTTCCAATACCCAGACCACAGGTCAACACAATCCGGATACACTGATAAAATGAAAATGCATATCTGAGGGCTCAGATTTTGAAAAAGGAATGAAATACAATTGAATATCAACTAGGAGGGAATGAGAGGCAACTAACTTGCCCGCCCTTAAAAACCCAAAACAAAGCCAAAGTCAACATCCTAAAAGCAAAAAGGGCTCCCCACAAACTGGGGCAACCCCCCCCACACACCAAAGAAATCCTGAATAAACCGAGAAGTCCTTATCCCTAAGTTTCCGGAAATCGGGCCTACGTTTGGAATCCGGTTTTGGAACAAAACTATCTAAATCCTAATCCACCTCTACAAGTAGTCCCCTTCTAACTACTTGGCCACCCGAGATTTCTTTGAACTTCCGGCTCCCTACTTGGCTGTCGGCTTACCGGAACTCTTTGCTGGCGTCATTTTGGCGGCTCGAAGCGGATTCTGACGGGTCGCAGGAGACGTCTCCTCCTCCTCCATATCTTCCTCAGATTTTGAGCCTGACTCGAACTCACCAGACTTGGAATCTTCAATCTGTTGCTTCACCGGCTTTTTACTTTCCGGTTTTTGCTTCTCAAACTTCCGGAGTTTCAGTTGCCTCTCAGGTTCCACCATCTCGAGTTCTTCATCCGGATCCAAGATTTCAGCCTCCACTATTTCCGTCCTCTTATTCAGCCGGGTTTCCGGCCTAGGTTCTGCTCTCGCCTCTGAAGCCGGATCTCCTAAGTCAATCAATTGTGTACCCCGTGCTGGTAACTGTTCCAACATATGAGGGAATCTCTCCGGGTGCTCTCTTGCCGGATTTATCATCCCCAAACCTTCTAACAGATCTCTCCGAATCGGCAACCTCTACCCAACCTTTCCGGATCCCGTCAGAGATTGTGAGGAAGGGGCAAAAGTATTTACCGTGCCCCACTTTGGGAAATGACTTGAGGAAGGCACCTTAGGTATCTTAAACAGGGACTTCAAGCCTGGATCCTCTTGTGTCCCGGAAGTTCCGGCTCCGTGTTTGCCCGGGGACTCCACAAAGATATCCGGAAGTAGCCCAAAGTCATCCTTGGCCACATCCAGATGACCTAGCAGCTGCCGCATCTCGTCCAAAACGATCTTCATCTTGGCCTCGTAATCGACCAGGACTTGCAGCACTCTGGATCCGGTAACAATGCCGTCGTTCTTGAGTTTCTTTGTGTAAAGCGCGGACCGGATGATCTGATGTTCCGATTCTTCTACCGACACCTTCAAATCCCTAACTAGCTTCAGGGCATCCGTCTCTTTCTTCCGGGCTGAGAGCAATTGCCCCTCCGTCCAGTAGAACTTATTTTTGTAGTGATTTCGCTCCGCCTTAAGCACCTTGATATGCTTGTCCTTCTCTTGGAGTAGTGCTGGATCAGGTCTCTTCCGGAGTTCGTTGAAGATTTGATCCGTCTCAACATTTAACTCCCTGGCGACGCCCGTGATGACCTCTGCCATCTCGGCGTGCATCTTCCAGCACTGCACCATCCATCACGTTCCGGCCTCATAGAAGTCGGATACATCGGAAGATTCCGGTGATGGCTGGGTGAGGGACGGATTCGGTTCCGGCACGTCCAGACTCGTTCTTCATGCGTCCGAATTGGTGGTCTTCTGTCGCTTCTTCTTCTCCAACGGCTTTGATTCCGGATCCTCCTCTTCTTCTTCTTCTTCTAGTGCCGCTTCTCCCGTCGGCTTCAACTCTTCTGTGAATCCGTACTTCAGGATCTGCATTCCGGTCTCATAGGCAACTTGTTCCTGTGGGGTTATGAAATCGAAATGATGATACATGTGGAACAAGTAAGTACTGAGTAGACTCTGCTTGGCCTTGTCGATAGCCACCTCCATCTTCTTGACCTTCTGGTGGATTATGGTCGCCCAGTTCACGACTCGGCCTCCGAGTGCTCCAAAAATTGTATTTGCCACCGTAACCGTAACCCTGGTTGGCTTTTCCGGATAGACGATGGGAATCAGGAAATTTAGTAATTGCCTATGGCGCTCATCGATACAGTTACTAACGGTGAAACCCTCCTTATGGTGCGGCGGTTTCTTGAACTTGTCTTCATAAATCTTATCCGTTTGGGTTGCATTTCCGGATCCGGACTGCTTCAACCCGTAAGTTTCCGCCCACATCTCTTCCATCCAAGAGGCCCACCGACCCCTTGGCGTCGACTCGAACTGGTTTGGCGTCCCCATAACCAACTCACGAAGAAAATCTTCACTCCTAATTGTCCAGGGTTGTCGGATGAACCTGATACACCCTAGTTTGAAGAGACCTTCCTCTAACTCTAAGCGCTCAGCAGAGTCCGACGAAATGATTAGGTACAGGAGCTTGACAGAAGGAATAGTTTTCTGCCCTTGCGCCGATGATTCCGCCATCTTCTTGACCTATAATCCGGTGCAATCAGCACCCTCCTTTCCTTCTCTCCCTATCCGGCCTAACTCACCACTCTTTCACTCTTCTAAAAGAAACGCGCTCCAAAACCTGCAGGCACACACACCTCCTCGAGCGGAAGAAAGAGGGAGAAAAACAAAAGGCCCATCTGCTTAAGTACTCGGCCAGTGACTGACACTCGTTGGTTTGGTCGTTTAATGCGCCGCCATTGCAAACAGATCCCTAGTTTTCATAGGCCGGACCCCTAGTTTGTAGGTTGCCTGAATCCGGATCCCTTTCCAGTTTCCGGATTCCGGCAAAAGTCCTTTTCTTACCTATTCTACAAGTTTTTGTAAGCTAGGACTTCTTGACTACCTAGTTTCTACTAAATGTTCCGGTTTGCGACTTCACTACTACAAATTTTTTAAAATATTTACGGAATTGATCCTAAACTAATCCGGATTTCTAAATAATGATATTGTGTGTTCCCACATGACCCCTTTTTCAAATGTGAGAGTCCCGGCAAACATCTTCTCATTCAGATTCGGAATCCGGTTCTAGTTCATAATTCTTGACGCGGGCCTTGTTAACCCGGGTGTCAAGTCCCATCCCTTGTAAATCTTCCATTTGTATGGATCCATTTGAGAATACAGCTGTTACCCTACATGGACCCATCCATCTGGTGTGAAGCTTACCCGGAAAAGATTTGAAACGGTTGTTGTATAACAATACTAGTCCGCCAACCTTGATTCCGTGTTCTGCCGGTAGCTTCTGGTCGTGCTCTATCTTGCGTTCAGCTTGTACTTCCTTGGTCCGATCGAGAGCAACGAGTCGGTCTTCTTTTAAATCTTCATTAGCTAAGAGACGAACTTCCGGGTCTCTGGTCCGGATGGCATTCCGGGTCGCCAGGATCCGGTGAGTCTCCAGCTC
Organism: Neckera pumila; assembly: GCA_963969595.1. Lineage (NCBI taxonomy): Eukaryota > Viridiplantae > Streptophyta > Bryopsida > Hypnales > Neckeraceae > Neckera > Neckera pumila. The sequence continues at coordinate 10,281,579 of OZ018418.1, forward strand.
CAGCTCTATCCCGTATACTGCTTCTTGTCCAAAAACCAGAAAGAAGGGTGTCTTTCCGGTTGTCGTTTTCTTTGAAGTGTTGTAAGCATGTACAGCCGATGGAAGTTTCAAAACCCAATTGGTCTTGTGTTTGAAATTATTATGTTTAATGATTTCTCAATGATGCCATTGGCGCGTTCCGTCAATCTGTTGGCTCTAGGATTGTACGGAGTCGTCTTCCGAAGTTGATCAGGTACCTTGTCGTGATGTCCTGGATCACATCGTTCAAGAAGTGCAATCCCCTGTCGCTGACCAACTCCAATGGATGACCAAACCTCATCATCAGTTCTGTAAAGAGGAATGAGGCTGCTGTCCGTGCCATATTATTCCGGGTGGCTTTTGCTTCTACTTACTTCGTTGCATAGTCCGTTGCCAGAATTATATACCTCTTCTTTCCGGCTCTAAAAGGTGCAATCGGTTCAATGAAATCGATTCCCCATTTCTCAAAAGGGGCCAGCGGAATGATTGGATTCAGTGGCCAATGATTCCGGAAAGCAGGGGCTCCCATTCGTTGACACGGATCGCAGCTTCCTACGTAAGCCTTCACATCCCAGATTAGATACGGCCACCAGTATCCGGCTCCCCTAATCCGGTTTACGGTGGTGATGGCTGCAAAGTGTCCACCGGAAGATCCGGAATGCAATGCATGCATTACCTTCTTCCGGTCCTTAGGTTCTAGACACCTCCTCAGACGATCGTCTGCTCCCATTTCGAACAAGGTGCCTTTAATCAAAGAGTAAGGGGCTACTTTCTGCTGGAAAATAACCTTCTCTTCCCTACTCATTTCCTTCGGATATCGCTGTTCCGTGAGGTAAGTAATGATATCTTGGAAAACGGAATCCTTCTCCCCATTCAGGTGAAAAACCGGCTCTGCTGGGTTTTCCGGAAACTCATCCGGAAACTCAGCAGAGATATCTTCCATTGCTTCCGTCCCTCGATATCTAGATAAGAAGTCCGCATTGCTGTTGGCCTTGCCTGGATTCACCATTACTTCATAATTGAACTCCTGAAGTAATAGTACCCATCTTGCTATCCTCCCGGAGAGATCCAGTTTGTTTACCAGGTACTTTAGAGAGTCATGATCCGTATGGAACACAACCCGGTACCCGAGAAGGTAATGCCGGAACTTCTTGCATGAGTATACCATTGCCAATGCTTCTCTCTCGGTGGTGGTATATTTTCTTTCGGCTTGACTCATTTGCCTACTCGAATAATATATCGGGCATTCCCGTAACTCCGGGTCATATTGCCATAGGATAGCTCCGAAGCACCACCCTGATGCATCCAAGGTGACATGAAATTCCTTGGTCCAATCCGGTGGTGAAAGTATGGGGGCTTTGACTAAAGCCAATTTCAATCCTTCGAAGGCTGCTTGACGAACTGAACTCCAGCGGAATTCCATATCTTTCTTCAGCAATTCTGTCAAGGGAATTGCCCTCTGGGCATAGCCTTCTATGAATCTCCTATAATACCCCACACAGCCAAGAAACCCACAAATTTCCCGCACACAGGCTGGGGCAACAAGGGCAAGCATGGCCTTGATCTTGTCCATATCCACCTCCAGTCCTTTCCGGCTCACGACATGGCCCAACAGGATTCTGGATATCATTCCAACAAAGCACTTTCCGGGGTGTAATTTGAGATTCGTTTCCCTACACCTTTGGAAAGTTTTCCTCAAGTATCCTAAGTGATTCGCTCGTGAACTAAATACAGCAAAGTCATCAATGAAAACTTCGAGGAAATGCCTAAGGAAATCTCGGAAGATATCCATCATCAACCGTTGGAACGTAACGAGAGCATTGCATAATCCAAATGGCATGCGTGTGAAGGCAAATGTCCCCCATTCCGTGGTGAACGTTGTCTTCAGCTGATCCATCATCCAAATAAATACTTGGTTATATCCTGAGAATCCGTCTAGGAAACTATAGCATTCGTTTCCGGAAACATGATCCAGGATGATATCTGTAAATGGAAGTGGAAAGTAATCCTTCTGGGTTGCAGTGTTCAATTTCCGGAAATCTTGACATATCTGGATCTTGATCTTTCCATCTGGACCGGCCTTCTTTGGAACCACCACGATGGGTGATACCCACTCCGAGTTATGGATTGGATAGATAAACCCAGCTTCCAACAATGCATCGATCTCCTTCTTCACCATAATAGAGTACTTCGGGTTAAGTCGGTATTGGCGTTGTCGGATTGGCACCACTCCTTCTACTAAGTCAATCCGGTGCTCTCCCAATTCAGCCAGAATACCACTTAGATCCGAAGGTACCCAGGTGAAGACATTGAGATACTCCTCCAGTAAAGCTCCATATTTCTTCTTTTCTAATGCAGTCATCGACTTACTCATAAAGAAGGATTTTCTGGAAGGTAACTCCACCTTCTCATAATCCGTCGGGCTGACCACAGTCTTGACGCGTTCCGGTTCTGTTTCTTCTGCCTCTGAATGGAACTCGCTCCAAGGGTTTTCCGTGGAAGAGTTACTCAAACCAATGGTTGGAATTCTCCCTTCCATTATCTGCTGTCGGATCCATTCGGAAGAGAGTGGTACGTCCATTTCTCCCATAGTTTGATCTTCTAGGGGGACTTCCGGAATTATTGGAGTCTCATCCTTTATTCCGACTTCGAGAACTAGATCTGGAAACTGGAAGTCTTCTTCCGCGACAGCAGTAAAGTAACACAGAACAAAGTCTGAATCTTCCGGATCCGACCAATCCGTGGTGTATCCATCGAATTCACTTGTTTCTCCCAGATGATCTCTATGCTTCCACGGAATTCGGGTGGTCGGGGTTCCGACTGCAAACTCTTTTGTATCCCAATCCACCAATACTCTGGCTACGTAGAGCCAAGGTCTTCCTAATAACATAGGGAAGGGTCTCCCTTTGGTTACCCGGATCACCACATAATTGAAAAGATATGTCTCCTTTCCAATCCGCGTTGGAACTTTGGACAATCTTCCCACATGGTGTACTCGCGACTGATCTGCCATTCTCAGTACTTGATCCGTAGCTTAGAATGACGTGTACCCTAAGTCAAAGGCTGTATCTTCCTACATGAGGTTAACTCCGGAACCACCGTCGACCAGAACCTTAGGGACGATACATCCATCAACTTCCACTTCCACTTCTGATGCTCCGAAATCTTCTAACTGGGAGAAGTTGACCGCAACAGAGGGTAGCTTCATCCTCTTCTTCCTCTTCTTTGTCCAAGCATCTCGAATCAACTTCTGATAATTGGCATTATCATGAAGGAGTTGTCCAATTGTGGCATTCGCCTTCCGATCCTTGATATCCTGAACAATGTCGTACTCATCTACCTTGAGTTCCGGATTGATGACAACCAGAACTTCATCAAAGGTAACTATCCGTCGGGTAAGTTCTAGAATACTTCCGGTACCACTCAGGCTTGTTCGGACTTGTTTGCTGATGTCGATCAAAAGGGGGCCTTGGTCTACCCCTTTTTCTAACTCTACTGCGGGGTGAGAGGTCCCTGCTCTCATGGAGTGATCAGAATCACTTGAGTCCGGAACTGGATTTCGAATGATTCTGTGCCTACTCTCTCTCATCCTACTTCTACTCTCATCTGCTCGGTTCTTGGTGGATGTCGTACGCGCAATCTAAGCGTAAGTATCCTTGACACAAAAATGTGCCAAGATAATACGAAATATCGTCCCAAGGAATTTCCGGTTTCTATATAGCATATTCTAGGTATCCGGCTTTTCTATCTTTCTTTCTTCTCACCTACTCAACATTTTTCGGATCCTTTCACAATCCGAACCATAAACTATCCGGAATCCGATTTACGTCTCTTTTTCCAATCCGGTTTTCAATACCTCTGTTTTACCTTTAGAGGGTCCACTAGTTGATCTTTTAAGGGGGTAGGGACTTCACCACTCTTGTTCTCCTACAATTCTAACAAACACAAACAACAACACCCGAGTATTTGAAACGTTGTAGCAAGACAAAAAATCCGGATCCTCACAACTTCCGGATGGAAACTCCGGACAACAGGTCACTTAGGAATACTTCACTCTCCCTTACTACAATGACAGATCTCAGAATCCGGAATAAGTTTTAGGGGTGTGATCTTTCTAGATGTTAGATGAATCTTGAGGTCGGCAGATCTTCCGGACAGGTGGGGGCTTCCTTGGGCGGGCGCTTACCTCCGCACGGCTTGACAACCGGACTTGCTTCCCCACTATTCTATGGTCCGGACTACTCTTCTAGTAGTTTAAAGACACTGTGCGCAGCTCCTAAGTCAACAATCCAACAACATTACAATAGCACACTCTTGACTCAGACCGTATTCTCCTAAATCCGGATTCCTCCTCACCCGTCCTTTCCTTCCAACACCCAGACCACAGGTCAACACAATCCGGATACACTAATAAAGCCAAAACTACATACCCGAGGGCTTAGATTTGGAAAAAGGAATGAAATACAATTGAATATCAACTAGGAGGGAATGAGGGGCAACTAACTTGCCCGCCCTTAAAAACCCAAAACAAAACCAAAGTCAACACCCTAAAAGTAAAAAAGGGCTCTTCACAAACCGGAGCAACCACACAAACACACCAAGGTAATCCTGAATAAACCGGGAAGTCCTTATCCCTACGTTTTTGGAAACTAGGCCCACACTTAAAATCCAATTCCAAAATAAAACTATCCAAATTCTAATCCATCTCCACAAGTAGTCCCCTTCTAACTACTTGGCCACCCGAGATTTCTTTGAACTCCCGGCTCCCTACTTGGCTGTCGGCTTACCAGGACCCTTCGCTGGCGTCATTTTTGCTGCACGAGGCGGATTCTGACGGGTCGCAGGAGACGTCTCGTCCTCCTCCGTATCTTCCTCAGATTCTGAGCCCGAATCAAACTCTCCAGACTCGGAATCTTCAATCTGTTGTTTCACCGGCTTCTTACTTTCTAGTTTCCGCTTCTCCGACTTCCGGAGTTTCAGCTGCCTCTCAGGTTCCACCATCTCAAGTTCTTCATCCGGATCCGAGATTTTGGCCCCCACTATTTCTGTCCTCTTGTTCAACCGGAGTTCCGGCTTGGGTTCCGGTTTCGTCTCTAGAGCCGGATCTCCTAAGTCAATCAATTGTGTACCCCGTACTGGTGACTGTTCCAACATATGAGGGAATCTCTCCGGGTGCTCTCTTGCCGGATTTATCGTTCCCAAACCTTCTAACAGATCTCTCCGGATCGGCAACCTCTACCAAACCTTTTTGGATCCCGTCAGAGATTGTGAGGAAGGGGCAAAAGTATTTACCGTGCCCCACTTTGGAAAATGACTTGAGGAAGGCACCTTAGGTATCTTAAACAGGGACTTCAAGCCTGGATCCTCTTGTGTTCCGGAAGTTCTGGCTCCATGCTTGCCTGGGGACTCCATGAAAGATATCCGGAAGTAACCCAAAGTTGTCCTTGGCCACATCCAAGTGTCCTAGCAGCTGCCTCATCTCGTCCAAAACGATCTTCATCTTGGCTCATAATCGACCAGGACTTGCAGCACTCTGGATCCAGTAACAATGCCGTCGTTCTCGAGTTTCTTCGTGTAAAGCGCGGACCGGATGATTTGATGTTCCGGTTCTTCTACCAACAGCTTCAAATCCCTGACTAGCTTCAGGGCATCCGTCTCCTTCTTCCGGGTTGAGATCGACTGCCCCTCCGTCCAGTAGAACTTATTTTTGTAGTGATTTCGCTCCCCCTTAAGCACCTTGATATGCTTGTCCTTCTCTTGGAGTAGTGCCGGATCAGGTCTCTTCCGGAGTTCGTTGAAGATTTGATCCGTCTCAACATTTAACTCCCTGGCGACGCCCGTGATGACCTCTGCCATCTCGGCGTGCATCTTCCAGCACTGCACCATCCATCACGTTCCGGCCTCATAGAAGTCGGATACATCGGAAGATTCCGGCGATGGCTGGGTGAGGGACGGATTCGGTTCCGGCACGTCCAGACTCGTTCTTCATGCGTCCGAATTGGTGGTCTTCTGTCGCTTCTTCTTCTCCAACGGCTTTGATTCCGAATCCTCCTCTTCCTCTTCTTCTTCTAGTGCCACTTCTCCCGTCGGCTTCAACTCTTCTGTGAATCCGTACTTCAGGATCTGCATTCCGGTCTCATAGGCAACTTGTTCCTGTGGGGTTATGAAATCGAAATGATGATACATGTGGAACAAGTAAGTACTGAGCGGACTCTGCTTGGCCTTGTCGATAGCCACCTCCATCTTCTTGACCTTCTGGTGGATTATGGTCGCCCAGTTCACGACTCGGCCTCCGAATGCTCCCAAAATTATATTTGCCACCGTAACCGTAACCCTGGTTGGCTTTTCCGGATAGACGATGGGAATCAGGAAATTTAGTAATTGCCTATGGCGCTCATCGATACAGTTACTAACGGTGAAACCCTCCTTATGGTGCGGCGGTTTCTTGAACTTGTCTTCATAAATCTTATCCGTTTGGGTTGCATTTCCGGATCCGGACTGCTTCAACCTGTAAGTTTCCGCCCACATCTCTTCCGTCCAAGAGGCCCACCGACCCCTTGGCGTCGACTCGAACTGGTTTGGCGTCCCCATAACCAACTCACGAAGAAAATCTTCACTCCTAATTGTCCAGGGTTGTCGGATGAACCTGATACACCCTAGTTTGAAGAGACCTTCCTCTAACTCTAAGCGCTCAGCAGAGTCCGACGAAATGATTAGGTACAGGAGCTTGACAGAAGGAATAGTTTTCTGCCCTTGCGCCGATGATTCCGCCATCTTCTTGACCTACAATCCGGTGCAATCAGCACCCTCCTTTCCTTCTCTCCCTATCCGGCCTAACTCACCACTCTTTCACTCTTCTAAAAGAAACGCGCTCCAAAACCTGCAGGCACACACACCTCCTCGAGCGGAAGAAAGAGGGAAAAAAAACGAAAGGCCCATCTGCTTAAGTACTCGGCCAGTGACCGACACTCGTTGGTTTAGTCGTTTAATGCGCTGCCATTGCAAACGGATCCCTAGTTTTCATAGGCCGGACCTCTAGTTTGTAGGTTGCCTGAATCCGGATCCCTTTCCGGTTTCCGGATTCCAGCAAAAGTCCTTTTCTTACCTATTCTACAAGTTTTTGTAAGTCGGGACTTCTTGACTACCTAGTTTCTACTAAATGTTCCGGTTTGCGGCTTCACTACTACAAATTTTTTAAAATATTTACAGAATTGATCCTAAACTAATCCGGATTTCTAAATATTGATATTGCGTATTCCCACAGAAATCAACAAAACAATGACCGGAACAACGCGTTTGAATCAACAGAATTCTATCAAAATTCCTGCATTTTCTACTAGTGAAGAGAGGCCTAGATCAAGAATGTTCATATTGAGACTATTTGGAGTTTGGTAGCTGAATGTGATATTAAAGTCATTTTATTTTAGAGCAGCCACTAAATCTTAGTCATTGATGGTGGAATAAACCTTGGCATTATCTTGCTGCACAATTATATTATTGCCAATTGGTCTTGCCAATCCATACACATGGCCATTTCTTCTAGATCGTCCAAATGAGTTTTTCTTCAACATTGACTTTACCAACTCCTTTGTGATGTTATCAATAGGTTTGGTTACCATTGCTCTACAAATTTAGTTCTTACTTGTCACTACAAGAAAATAGTGTCCAAATTGACACGTTCTAATTGACAAAAATGTCTGAATTGACAGAAAATTGACAAAATAATGTCTTAATTGACAAAAAGTTGACAGAAAAATGTCCAAATTGACACTGCTCCCTTGCAATGTGTCTTTTGAGATGGTGTGAGCACTTCATTTCCACGCACCTTTGGAATAATGCATATACAATTGAGTTCTTAGTATTTTATTGATAAATTCCTAATGGATGTCTAAGTATGTGTAATCCACTTATGCCTTCTAAGCAATGGATTTTGTTGTTGTTTCCTAATCCTAATTCTTTCATTTATATTTGCTATTCAGATAAAAAATGTATTAGTATTTGTGGAAATTTTTTATTATGACAGTCAAAACTAAAGATCGATAAAAGTTAGTCAAGCAAATAAGTGAAATATCCTAAGTTATAGAATTTGTTTTGCCCTTTTCAAAATGATAAAGAAATATAATTTTGACCTTAAATCCTAACGGATAATTGCAGATTAAGTTTGACCCTAAAACTACCCTTTAACCTCTAAAGTCCCAATGCATTTTTTCTGCCCCAAAACACCCAAATTTGCCATTTTTATAGTAAAGAGTAAAAAATTTTGAAAAATGTTTTTCTTGCACATCTCACTATATGATCTTACACCTAACTAGCATGAGAATTTGTATAAAAATTTCAAAATTTTTGGCTTGACAAATTGCAAGACATCTGTGTTTAAAGTGAAAAAGACAAGTTTTTCAACACATTGTTGTACTAGATTTTATGACTTTGAATATTTTAAACTTAAAATTTTTGCACTACAAAGTTTGAGCTTTAAATATTTGTAGTAGAGAATTGAATTGAGTGTCTAAGGGAAAAAATTCAAAAAAACTTAAATTTCATCCTTAAAAAAATTGTTAAATAAAATAGATTTGAGATAGAAGGAAAATCTAAAATATTAATACATATTAGATGGAATTAAAATGCACTAATTCCAATGATGAGATTGTTCTAGCAAGCAAACTAAACCATGTGGAACTTTTTTTTTGTTGCCCCCCAAAGGTTGTTTTGAGCTTATTTGGGCATAACTTCTGTTCCCGAGCACCTATTGAAAAAAAAAATAATACTTCTAAGAAGCTTAGCAGTTTTTCTATCTTCAAAAAAAGTTTCAAAAAAATCACAACAAAAATTCAGCCTGTACGTACCTACCCAAAATCGCATTTGTCCCCCTGTAGGAACAATGGCCTTTAGGAGTTAAACTTCATCCGTTGATTCCCCATGCTCTAACTATCAAAATTGAATGCAGAATTTTGGATTGTTTTTTATTTTTATTCTTCTATTTAAATCTTGATTTTGACTTAGTTTGATCAATTGTGGTTGACTTTCATCCAAACTTGTTCCAAATATATTCAAAACTTTGTCTTACTCTATCTCCTTCGTTACTAATCCAATTTTTTAAGGTAAATTTTTTTTGGAAACTTGAAAATATTTCTTTTAAGATTCTAATCCTAAATTGTTCCTTATTTATTTTTTAACCTTCTTGATAATTTCTAGAATGACTTTTTATTACATCTATTGAAAGGCAAATTTTATTTTTATTTCTAGGATTAAGTAATTCTACCTTAAAGACTTTGATTTTGACTTTCTAAAAGGTAAATAATTCTACTTCTAATCTTCTTGGTAAAAATTATTTATGGATAAATTTTAACCATTGTTTGGTTCACCAAAATTCTTTTGTTAATTCTTTTCCTTTTGAAATTCAAAGTTACTTCTATCTTTTACCTTTAACTTCTACAATAATCTAGATTTTAAGATTTTATTTAGATTCTTTGAATGATTTTTTAATCTTTCATCTATTTTTACTAAAACTTTACATTCAAGATAATTTTGGTGGTTTTCTCTAATTTTTGTGGAAAGAACAATTTAAAAAGCTAAGGTAATCTATAACTACTTCTAAATTCACTTTAGGATTTCCTAAATTCTATCTTTTAATTCAAACATCAAACTCTAATTTAATCACCACAAGAACATGAGCATTCTATGACTAAGTATATGACTATGTTTATGACTACGTTTGCAATATTGTGGACGTGTATGACTGTTACTGAAATTTGGATTTCATAGTCATTGTGAACAAGTCCTTTATATAAATGACTACGTTTATTAAATCGCCATCCATCTTTACAAATGGATGTTCATCCACGGATTTGTCCTATATGGCCACTGAAGTGGCACTGATTATATGCAAGGTTGTCTTGTTTGACATATTCCTAGGGATTGGTGTTGTATAGGACGTTTGATGTTGCAAGTCGTATAAAACAAAGTGTCAAAAAAGCGTTGCACCATGTTGCATAAGGGTAAAAAAATTCATCTCACAGTAATTCAATTTTGGCTACGTGGCAAGTTGTGAAAAACAACATGGAAATCCAATACCACGTCAACGTAGGTAATTGTGGGTGGAGTGCGTGCGGGTTTGACTAAGGCGATTGTGGGTCCAAAACTCATGGCGACTTTGGGTCAGGGTATTGGACGATTTTGGGTTCAGATTTTAGAGTGATTTTAGGTTCAGATTTTAGAGCAACTTTGTGTTCAGATTTTTGGGGGACTTTGGATTTAGATTTTAAAGCAACTTTGGGTTTAGCTTTTAGGGTGACTTTTGGGTTTAGATTGCTGGGCAACTTTGGATTCTGATGCAACCTCAGGTTCTGGAACAGCACAAATGCAAGTTATCAAACAACCACGGGTTAGGGGTCCGATTGGCAACCTCAAGTCTGACAGGCAAGGCGACTTTGGATGCTTAGCGACCTTGTGTGAAAAGACTGGGGCGACTTTAGATTACAAAGTAATCGTGGCTGGCAACTTCATAGGCAATTGCGAGTCCAAGAGCAACCGCGGTTGTAGTCTTGAGGGCAATTGCAAGTTTGCTAGGCAACTTTGTGTGCAACACAGCAGGCCAATTGCGGGTACAGTTCCTACAATACATTTTGTTTTTAGGAACTTATAATTACGGGCTTAATAAATATTAGATTTTCCAAAGATTATAACGGCTTCTATAGTTTACATATTTTCTATAGTATAGCTTGGAAATTTTTGAAGTTAAAATCCTCCTCTCCAATTGAAACACATAATCCAATATGAGTCCACAAGAATAATAACAATAATAACTTTTATTATGTTAGTAGTAGCTCACATACATTGGTGTGAAGGAGACTCCAATTGAAGTTGTACTGGCATTGAACTTCTATAATTTGGCTATGATCAGTACCAAACCACCGGAAATAAAAACAACAAAAACAATCCAAACCATATTATATATGTCTCACTGTAATTGTCTAACATGCCTATTGAGGCACTAGAAAATACTCACAAATACTCCCTCTGTCCCACTAAAAACCTCCAAATCAAGCACAATTTTTGTCCCACTAAAAATCTCCAAATCAAGCACAATATCTGTCCCACTAAAAAGCTCCGTTTTTAGATTTTGATTGTTGGGTAAGTGTTGGCCGTGCTAATTGACCTCGTGGAGGCAAGTCAAGTGATTAGGGAGCATTCTTCACCAAAAAATTTTGGCCTTGCCAATATGAGACACCTTGGACTCGTTGTGCTTCCTTAGATAGTAGTATTGACAATGGATTTGGTGACCACTTTGACACCTTGAAGAGTTGTACTTGAAGTGGTGTAGGGATCTTTATTGTAGATATTTAGGTTGCAGTAGATATTTCTAGAATCCCAATGTTGCTACCAACATTTAAATCATCAAGAATGATGGAGCTAGCAGCATTTACAAATTTTGTCAAAATTAATACTTTCCGCATGGATTTTGGGTGCCTAAACGATGGTGCCTAAGTTGGAGATTTTGCAAAGATCTAAAAGATGGGTTGCTAGTTTTTGAATGCATGTATCCCTATTAGAAAGACTAAAAATGTAGTTAATCCTTCATGGGGAAGCTTTTTGGAGGTTTTTAGTGGGACAGAGGGAGTAAGTTATTAGGCTAGGAACTTTAGCTGTAAATCTTCAGTACAGAATATTTATGCTAAATACTTATGATAGTACTATATTGCATGTAGATCTAGTCAACAGGTGAGAAAGTGGAATCGCTTGGTACTTCATCAGCATCAAAATTTGTATCTTCATGCAACTCTCCACTGCTCATGTTGTCGTCGGAGCTCTTGTTCTTGTCATCTTCTTGGAAGACTGGTACGTTTGTACTTCAAGTTCTACCTTTGAGTTCAGATTTCGTACTTCAATATCCACGCCAGCTGCGCCTTGTGTTTGCACCAGTTGTTACTTGAGCTTGTTTACGTCGGTGAGTCTATTAATGTTGGATATGGGGTGTCGTCCTTCTTTGTTTGATTGTCCAACATTTTGGGTGGAACACCCCGCGCCCATGCTATATTGCTGGACAACTTGGTTGGCCCATTTATGATTCTTGCGTATCCTCTCTTCAAGTTTCCTAATATGCTTCTTTCCCCTACTCTTATTGGTCCTGTGTCTACACACTTCCAATGATGATTCCTCAGGACCCGACACCAATGACGGTTGAGTGGGTTGCGGAGCTGAACTACGGACTTCTTCATTAATACTTGCTAATGCACCTCGATGCCCTAGCAGCCGTGCCGGTGGAATTGTTGCAGATCTCATGGCCGTAGGCAAGTTCATGTCTCCTCCTTGATTCAAGATCATGTTACAATTCAAGGGCAAAAGACTTCCTACTGGCGCATCGTCATCAAACTCGTCAATTTTAGTCGTTCAAGTGGTAGATGCGTTCAATACTGCAGGAATTGGAATTCTCTCATGTATGACCTCATTGATGTTAGTTTGCTCTTTTGGGCATTTGCTTTCCACAATGCCTTGTGTAGCACTTCAAAGATTCATCGGCATTCTCAAAGGCATCTGTGCTTGTATCGGTGATCTTGCTTGCGATTCTAAATCTAGCATTGGAATATATATACCATTGCTGTTGTAATCAAGAGTTTTTTCCCCTAATGGCGGTGAATTCTCTGTCGTATCTTCATGCCATGCATGGACGTGGATTTGTTCTAGTGAACGTAGGACCTCTTCCACAACAGCATTGCCCTCATCATTGCCACCCATATACGTGTTTGCAAAAAATTGACGTCATCAAGGGAATTGTGTTGAGGGGAGATCATTGCAGGCCATACATTGTTGCGCAAGCACTCCTCTTCATCCCTACAGTTCTTGTTTGCTTGCATAAAATTGGGAACCACCTCCTCTTTGTCTCTTGAAGAAAATCTTTCCTTGTCCTCTAAAGCGTCATTTGCATCTACATAAAGCTTCTCATAGAAAAGGGTTGGATTGTACCACGTTTCTCACATTTAAGTGTACTGTTCGCATATATATACACCAATGTCTCTGCCTTGAATGTACTTAGGTGGTTTTGCACTTTGTTGTGCACAAATGAATACATACTCCAATTCCTTTCACAAGAAGACGCTGAGCATGTCAAACCTAAAATTCTATTTGCAATCTTTGAAAGAGCATTGCTACCACTAGAAGAAAATGGTGTCAAAACCAACAAAATACCAACAACTCTTTGGTGTTTCAATCACTGGCGGTTGCAATTTGCAAAATTTGACAGATTGGAGTAAAGGCTTCAACAGTTGCTGCTTCACTGTTGATGGTCTAGATACTTTGCACAAGCCACTAACATATTGCAACTCCACCAACATACCACATGGCGTAGCCCACCACATGTTGACCCCTTTTTCACTCCTTGTATTTCCCACATCTGTCGTCTAGTTCAATTCCCCACGTCATCGCAAGATTCATATAAGATCATGTGCAGACCCTGCCTTGAACTCATCGGGCCAATCTTCAAGCCCAATCAAAATTGCATTCAAACCTTTGTTATGACTAAGTCGCCATTTTCCACACAGATTGCGTGATCAAGAGGTTTTGATTTCTATAGCGAAGTTTCTGACTCCAGGATTGGAGTTCTTGCGGTTGAAAATCCTTCACCCTACAAGGCAACTGAAGTTGAAGAGTGGTACAAGAGTAGAGGAAGAAGGTGCATACGATAAGGATGCGTTTGTCAATGGGAATGAAGCCGATAAATTTTTTGGTAGGGTTGTTGTTGCTGTTGTTGTTGCATTTCAATTAAGTTCTTTGAAGGTTATGTTTACATACTTTTTTTTATTTGTTTCTTGCAGAACGTATACTTTGTGTCTTATTGAAGGTGTATTTTCAAATTTTATATGGTTTAGGATTTTCTCTGTGCTTGCTATGGTCTTGTTCTGTGTCAGATGATGGATGTGCATTATTGGAGTATTTTTTTTTACTTTAGGTCAATTTGCCTCCCTTGGAATGTGGATGTATTTCACTCTATTTTTTTTTTCTGAAGGTACTGTGAAAGTGTTTGCATATAAATCCGGTTTAGGGTTGTCTTTGCAAGGATTGAACTTTGAAATTACAAGGAGGTGAATAAGTGAAGCTTTGCAAAATTTCAGATATAAGGGAGGTGTTATGAATTTTGATAGCGCAGCTTAAAATGAATTTTGACATTGCAATGACATTTTGTGCAGGCATTACTGAGGAAAACTCAAGGGACTTTGATGTAAATTCTCTTTTGTCATAGATTTTTCCAAAATTCTATGTTTTTATAGAAGAATTATAGAAAATGTAATGTATTATATTAGTTGTGAGGAGAAGTGAGATAGCTAACACAGTTAGTTCACAATGCTATGATATGTCCTTTGAGGTATACGCATATTATTTTATTGATTTGCAAGTATTGAAAGTACTAAGCAAATATGGAATTATTGAAGTGACGGAGTTTTGATGTTGGTTCATCTAATTTTTGATGAATAGTGGATTGTATGTGCTGAAACACAAAGAGTTTGCATGGATGCTGTAGCTTCTGCAAACATTGCAATGATAAGAAATGGCTTTCAATATTAAATGAAGTTGTTGGTGAAGCCTATTTAAATCAAGAAGTAGGAAGATTAGGGTATGCAGGATGCATAAGGCTATATTATTTTCAAAATTCTAATAAGAAAATGGGAGTAGTTCTTATCAGGCAAATTTGATGGTGAAGAACCCAAGTAATCAATGACTGTAGCAATTGAAACGGAGGCTTTTGTAACTGACAAGTTACAAATTTCATCGACTGCAATAACAAAAGTGTACTGTGGTAATGGCCCTGTCTTCTCTTCAAATTGCGTTAGCTCCATCATTGCTTCAAATTGCGTTAGCTCCATCATTGCTTCAAATGCTGACACTCCTGAGGACTGACTCAGTTTTAGTATGACTCAATTCAAGGCTTGCTTGGCATGGCCATTGGTATGAATTTCTCAAACGTCTGACAAAAATGGATTTAAAAGTGCCCCCGCATAGTGCAAGTCTGTATGCATCAACTCCCAGCAAGCGTCAAATTGCAACTTGCACCTATCTGCCATCGTTGGATCCAACCAAAATGGTGCTTGCTTTAAACCACACGTGGATTTTCAATTCCTTCATTATTATCCAAGCTTGTGGCACAATTGGAACTTTTCCATCAAAATGACAAAGAGCAAAGAACACGGGCTCTACCATACGCAAAAAATTCTCACGTTTTATCTAGAACACCTCCACGTGAATGTTATTACGGATCTCTCTTGCTCAGGCTACAAGTAGGCGTCCATTTTTCCTCCTAATCAAACTGAACTCAAACTGCATGTAGCTATTATCATTAATCACAGAGTGCAATGCTTGCTTGCAATCTACCAAATGGTCTATCATCAGGAAGTTGGTGGCAAAGCTTGTTTGAGAAGGAAGTCGCAAGACTTTGTTCGGTGACCACTTCCAAAAAAGAGCCAACGTATGCTAATACTTCTTGATTTACTTCACAATAACTCTACAATCCTGTACCAAATCCCTCATTGATTGAAACTTTCCCAATCTTCTAAAAGTAAGTCCAAAATGTGTGCAATACACCTTTGTCTAAACAAGTGGGGTATTTTTCTTCCAAGCTTGTCATGGCCCCAGTCATTACAACGGCATTGTCGGTACAAAGTTGGACAATATTTAGAGGGCCAACCTTGTCTATATAATTCCCTATCTTTTTCATCGTATAGGCAATGTCCTTTCTATCTCCAGTGCTATCTATAAATCCCAAAAGACATCTCCAGCAGGGTAGACAAGCATCATGCTCAACAACGGACGGGCATCAATATCTGACCAACCATCCAAACAAAAAAGTCACCTTGTATTGGCTAATAGAGACCACCTTTTTAATGGCTTCCTTTTTGACATCTATCATCTTTATTTGCACTGCGTTGAACGATGGCAAATGATATACAAATCTAACTGTTGTTGTTTCAATCACTTTGTTTACAAAGGCAAGGTCTCGCACGACATTGAATGCAATGTCAGCCTCATAAAAGAGGGAAGCCCACATCTTATCCAACTTTTGTCTCATGCCCACTTGTAATGCCTCAGCTATACTTCTTTGACGGGAAAAAAAGGTTGGCCAATTAGTCCCTCTCTTGAACATCGCGGGTGTGGAATCTACTAAATCAGAGGTAGGAGCCAGTGTCTCATTGTACCACTAGGATTTGCAAAGCCTTCTGCCTCTATATTTGGTGCAAGTGGAATAAGGGACTCATCACCTGCAACGGCTCCGTCGCTGATAACTGGGATCTTCATACATCTCATCATAGCTCATGGATTTAGGAACAACCCCCTGACAATCCCTAAACTTTTTACGTACAATCCTAGGCATTTTCTTACAATGGTCTGACGTGTCTGAGCCACCATGTCCAAAATGACTCAATGACCTCTTCCGTACAAATGTTTTGCTCCACCCACAAAATATGCATTTTTGAGGAGAGGCGAAAGCATCATTCTCAGTGCATAGTACTAGTTAGGGGTCCCACCCTTGTGTGGCTCTATGTGTATCGCTTGCACTAGTTCCCCTACCAACACCTCGTCCAGCCATCTTGCAAATCTGCAATACGTTCAGCACAAAATTATTTAATCAATCAACTTGATAATGTATAAGAATTAATGACAAAGTCCCCTGCTAAAAGTATTCTTCTGCATCCCTCAAAGCAAGGTTATTGCCCTCCAAAGAACCAAAACGCCCACAAAAAGCCTCTTTCGAAGGTTTAAGTCAAGAGTCTAATCTTTAGAGCAAGGTGAGAAGGTAAGGTTGGCCCCCTTGGCTTTATAGTGACAAATTTCTTGGACCCGAGGTCGCCTCATCAGCGAGCGCGGATTCACCAGGGTCAAACTTGAAATTGCCCCAGAAGTGACCTCGGATATAGGGCAACCTCACAACAACCACAAAAGCGACCTCCTTCAATTTTGAGGGTGACCTTGAGTTATAGGATTCATTTGTTGGTTTGCGCTTGTACCGGCAGTTGTTGCCAAATCTGCGGTCACCGTACCCAAAGACACAAGGTTGCCTATGTAGCCACGGTTGCTGTCCATGGTATATTGACCCAAGGTTGCGCCTGTTAATTGATTGGGGTTAATTTATTAGGCCCTTCAACCTCATTATACTTCATTTTTTGTATGAACTCCAAAGTATGATTCAAAATAGTACTTTATAATGATTTTTCAAAAATCGTGAGTCAATAGGAAGATGAAGTTTAGAGTCTGGAACCCAAAAAAATAAAGAAAATTATTTTATCATACTTAAGAAAAATAGTATCCCCTCATTGCGCAAGACTTGTTTTGAGCCTCTTGCAATTTGCTCTAAATTGAACAAAAAGCAAACATTTTGAGAAACTGAATCAATTTTTTTATAAATATAATTGTACAAATTCAAATTAGACATGTTAGAGATCACACAAGAAAAAAAAATATAACAAAATCATTGAAAGATTGAAAGATTATAATGCTTGATCATGCGGGTGTTAACTACTATAAAAATCTTTGACATCTCTTTTTGTATGTCAAATCTAAAAATTCAAGACAAAAAAAATATGAAGTTGAAGGGCCTAATAAATTAACCCTAATCAATTTATGACTTTTCAAAATCTAATCTACAAACTTTGAAAATGAATTTTTACTGTGATTTTTTCTCCAAGATCTAGTGTATTTGAGGCTCATTTCTATGATTTCTGAACACTACAAAAAGTCAAGATTGCAGTGGGTACCTTTGCACAAAATCTTGAATAGAGAAATGATAGTCATTCACTTTTGAAATAAGATTTTTGATGTTAAAAGTCGACTTCAAAAAGAATCTTTTAAATTTATAAACTATTAAAAATAGCAATTTGATAAGGGTTTTTTTAACTTCAGAGTTTCTTGGGCACCACATTTAGGAATTAAGTAGAAGTACATGTACAAGATAGAAGGAAAATCTATATTAGTATTAATTCTAAGATGGAATTAAAATGTACTAATCTCAACGATGAAATTTGTCTAGCAAAAAAATTAAACCATGAAGAAATGCTTTAAAAATTGCACTCATAAATGACTTCTATATGTCATTTTTTCAAAAACATGCTCTAATTGATCAACAAACAAGATTGTCTATAACTTCCTCTCAAAATAAATCCAAACAAAATGAGTAAAAGCTTTCCATGTAGAAAACATATAATCTATGAAGAAAAAAAATTGACCAAAAAATATTAAGTAAATTCACTTGTACTTTGTCTGCCTTTTATCTTCTATTTTGATTATATCTGGACATACATTTTGTTCTTTGGCACCAATTGCCCCCCCCAAAATCTCTCCAAAGCAAATGAATTTTTCTTTCTTTAAGAAATGTTCCAAAAAATCATGGCAAACATTGAAACAATAGGTACATGCACAAAATCACACTTGTCTTCTGGAAATATTACAATGCTTCAAGGATTAAACATTTGATGAAAGATAATAAAGGCGCACTTCAAAATAATTGTAAATATAATACAAACTTCTAAAAATTGATATTAGGCAATATTCTATTTAATTTCAATTTATTATTCACATCCAAGTATGGTGTTGCAGCCGGCATACAATACTGGGTCATTTTGAATAAAACCATTTCTTCTATACCTTCTATTAAAACATTGTTGAGTTTACAATTTCTTATTTTTATTTATGTAATTCGTTATCATCAATTTCTAACTTATTTCATCCAAGAATTGCCTTCAAAGAGTTAGGAAAAGAATTAAACATTATTGTTCAACACCTTTGATTTCTTGCGTTCTCATTTTCTTTTACTTTATGTTTTGTCCATTCCTACTTACCACTTTTTTTATCCTTGTTCTAGCTTCTCATATTTGTATACATCATTCTACATTTGTATATGTATACAAAAATGTAAAGAAGTTGACAATTATAGACTTTCAAAATATGCATTAATCAAAAATCATATAAATCATGGAATTCATGTTCATATACATTTAGGCTCACCAATGAAGTAAGTGGGATTCACCATACTTGCTCGAGAATTTTCAAAATGGATAGTACACTTTATTATATTTACATGTCCAGGATAGTACACAGTCCCAAAACAACCGCAACAACAAAACCGTGTCACGCAACATCCACTTGCCCTAAGAATTCCTCTTCTTCTCAATCTCGGCGAGCGCTACTATCTCTTCCAACTTAACATTTTTTTGTACTCAGATATCAAAAACCTAGGATCAAACTCCGAAGCTTTGCTCCACTAATTCTGCCAACCAAGTGAAGTATGACCAAAGGAAATGGCCTCTTCCAATTTCTTTTTGTACTTATAATAAGTTAATCTCTTCTAGAGGTCCATTACTTCTATAGAGCGCGTCTCATCTTGCCGCGCACAATCCTCCCAACCACATACATCTACAATACGGTCAAGGGGGGCTCCATTGTTGATTCCTTCAAGAAAATTTAACCTTGACTGTGGCTGCTTCAAATGTTGCTTTTCAATGTCCTTCTGATGTGCTTCCATCTTGCACTTCTCAATGATTTTGGCAAGCCTTTCTTTTGCAAACGGGTTCTCAGAAGAACTAGATGGCCCTACTCTGAAGAACTGGAGGTAAAATGCTTCAAACTCTGATATCTCTTCATATTGCAATGACAAACGGCTTTGATTGTCTTCAATCTATGCTCAAAGGGTTTGTGGGAGCATGGAAAGTAGAATTAGTCTTATTAGTGGGAAATATAGAAGAAGTAATTAGTAAAGGTACTTTTTTTTGGTTTATCCAAGGGTAAGCTGAGAACCTTAACACAATTAACCTTCTTTAGTAATAGGATAGTGTTAGTTAGATAATTAAGTTAACCGGTGGTTAAAATTTCCTATACTTTGTCAGAACCAGAACCGGATTAGGATTCAGAATCGTCCCCATAAACCGGGACTGGGTACCAGAAAATTCCGGAGAAGTAGCGAAACACCTATCGGGAACTAGGCTAACGGATCTAGGATCCAACGACCATATCAAGAAATAGGGCTGACCATTTAACAGTCAGATTTATCCGCATGCAGGAAGATAACAGATACCCTAATCCGTCGGCCGCCCATTTCAGGGAAGTCCCAGGGTTAAGAACTCCCATGGTCACTTGTGCGTTTGAGTTTGGCTGGTGTCTGAGCGAGTTGTAGAGCCTTTTTCAATTGAGGGTGTCTGAGGAGGATAGACAGGTTTCCGGAGAGGAAGAGCGGAAGAGGATCCTTACCCAACAGGAAAGTGCTTGGGATCCTTTGAGAGGAAAGCATTATATGAGTGGATTGATTAGGAACTTGAACAATGGTGAAGGCTGAGGGAAGCGGCTCGGAGTCTCTCAAATTCAAGGTGATACATCCAATAATCCCGAAAGACGCAGTGGAGCGGGAACATTTGGATGAGGATCTGGGGCAGATCGGTGTTGCTGTTTTCATGAAGAATCCAAGGAGCCTGAAGGACAAGGACATGGTGAGGGAACTCTTGAAGCCGCAGTCAAACAAGTGGGTGAAGACCGCGCATGCTCAGCCCAAGAAGTAGACAATCGAAATGTAGAAGAAGGTGTATGACTTTCCGCGTGCTGGAGAGGGGGCTAGCTTCACGGACAGCCAGAATTGCGGAAGGTAAATTCGAGAACCCCCCTCATCCTAAGGATGGCTATGCAATAGCGGATTGTAAGTCACCGAGGGAAAGGAGAGTCTTAGAGTTTCTGGTTCCCATCTTGTATCCGGAATGTCCGAACTGGATCACAGTCATTTGGGCCCACACAATCTTTGGAGCTCTGAGTGGTGATAGAAAAGTATTCTGGGCAAGAGTAGTGAAAGAGCTGGTCCAGAAAATGGTCGATGCTTTAGGCAGTACAAAGCCGACCTCAATAGGGCCATTTCTATTCCATTTGTATGAGTACCTAGAGGTGCTGAGGAAGAAGGAGGAAGTCACCTTGAAGGCGGCTTCCGTAATGTGTAAGTTCAGTATCATTGCTCCCTTGAAGAAAGAGAGTGAGGAAAAGATGAAAGGAACAGATGAGGAATCCGAAAGAGGGTCATCAAAGGGGAGAGGATCTTCAGATAGGATACTGGCCTTAGAGAAGAAGAAAGGGTCTCAGAGTGAGAGTGAAACTTCCACAGAACCGGAAGAAGAGACAGAAAATCCTGTAGGGAAGATTATTGAGAGTCTGGAGACAAGGGAGGATTAGGATGTTGAGAGAAAAGCAGTGAGGAAAGTTTGTCAACTGCTTGGGGGAATTGCAGTATCCGACCTTGTAGATGTGGTAGAAGAACTGATTGGGCAGAAGGATCTCAACCAGCAGAGAGAGGAATTTAAGAAACTAGCCGCTGAGAATGAATCCATCCGCAGGAAGTTAGAGGAAAGTGAGGCCAGAAGTAAAGTAGAGCGGAAGAATTCCGCTAAGTTCGCAGAGACCTTGAAGAAGATCAAAAAGTTTATCCATAATTCTAGGGATGTTCTCAGCAAAGCCAAGTGCTTTGACAAGGAAATCTAGAAATCTGGAGATGAGGCTGCAGTCAAGGCTGTCCTAGTCTGTGCCGAGTATGCGGATAGTGTGGACTGGATATTTGACAGTATCCTGGGAATTTTACAACAAGCGGGTGTACTTCCGGACATTGTAACAAGGTCAAAGAAGAGCGCAGAAGAGAAGACACTTGTAAAATAGAAGTTAGAAGGAGGTGAGGGTTCGACACCAGAGTCCGGATCCAAGAGCACCATCAAGAAGAAACAGGAGGAGTTCTGGACTCCGCAGGGTAAAGGTGCCAAACCTTCTCCAATGAAGACGAGCGGGGTGAAGTCAAAGTCCACCATCAAACGAGCACGGGAAGAGCCATCTGAGAGTTATCATTCATGGGAGGACGAGTCACCCAGTCAATCAGTGAAGGAGAATAGCAGATCCGAAACCGGATCCAACAGCAAACTTGACTTGGAAGTGGAAGAGGAGGAAGAAGAAGAATCTAACGTGGAAATTGTTCCTCCACTAGACAAGAAAGGAAAGGATGCGGCTAAGGGTAAGGTGGCAACTAAATCCCCAATCAGCAAGAAGCAGCCACCAAAGAAGGGGACTTCAAAATGAGGAACCTTCTCCAAAGAAGGCTAAGAAGTAGAAGTAGATAAGAAGTTTACTTAGGATAAGCCTACGAACAGTGAGAGAAATTTACAGTAAAGTAAAATATAGTTTAGTAAGTTTTGATTAGGAGTTAGAAGCTACTTGGGAGTTGCTTTTTAGTTGCATGCACCTGGACTGGCAGTCTTCCAGGTTATTAGGATCTGAGATCCACATTTGCGGATCGGCTGGGTTGGTAGAAAGTCAACTTAGAAGGATAAGGAATGACGCTTGTCATTCCTAAGTCCTTTATTTTGGATTGTTGGGGACCTTTAGGGTTTTCCTTGGATTGGTATTTAGGGGTTGGAAGTTAGTTCCAACTCCGGGCGTTTTCATATTCTTGTTTTCCTATTCAATTTTTGCAAAGAAAGCTTGGATTTACACTCCACGAGTACTAGTTTGAAAAGTCTTGGTCTTGTGTTGAGGGGTTAGGCGGTATTTTGATCATTGTTGGTTTAGGTAATTTAGTAGTGAAGATTTGAGGAGAGGAGTCGTCCCCGATTTCGGTCGAGATCCGCGTCCGAGAGTATTGAGGACTAGTTCTCTGAAACTTTGTATAGTAGGAGGAAATTCCATTGGCTGATGTTTCTTGGGAGTGTTCTGAAGTGAGATAGCCATTCCTAGGTTAGGTGAGTCCGTGAGAAGAAGGGCAAACGCTAGTTGACGTCTGAGAGGTCTTGCTGTAACTGGAAGAGAGGAACTGGAAGGTTGGAGGAATCTCCTAGTTAGCGGGGTACCACATACTCCTCTTTGGATTGCATCCAAGTTGGTCTATCATTGTAGTAACATGGGGATTGTAAGGATTTCTTGAATGACTTGCTGGCGTGGATTAGTTTCCGGGTTAGTTGTGAGGAAGAACTTGCGTCCCATTCTTTTCTGTCTTTTTGTTGTTTTCCTTTTAGTGAAGTCTTCAGTCATTTTAATCATCTGGGAGGTAGGATTTATGCGTCCTTCCTAAATCTAAGAGTGGACCCCTTTGTATACGAGGTTAAATTTCTACTTTCTGTTACTAAATTTACAGGGTACGGATCCGGATTCGGAAGAGAAACAAGATTATGACACTCCTTCTGATTTTGCATCCGCGCTGCTAGGTGATAAGTTGTTGATCTGGATAAGGATAGGCATAGGATAATGACACTCCTCCATGTCTGGTGAAGTGGTATGAGATTGCATGAGTTGATTGAGAGAATATTTTAAGAGTATTGGGATGTAAGAGGCAGTTTTCGAGTTTTAGTTCCGATTTCCTGTTGTCTTGGGTTTGGATTTCCTAATCCTAATCCGAATATATTGAGGAAACTACAATAAAATTCTTTGGGAACAATACACGAGTCATCTTGGGTGTTTTGTCATTAAATTTGTCTAAAGGTAGGATTTGTGCTTCCTTGTGCTACAACAGGGTCAATTCAACATCACCACCCAAATCTTCTAATAACTTATCCCTTATCATCTAAGATTCCTCTTTCATGGCCGCCAACTCTTTACAAATCCTTTGCAGCTAAGCTTTATAAAACTCCTTCATTTTTGGATTTTTGATATGCTTTGTATCTTCATCTTCAAGGGCGTCTTCCTCCGTTGACGGTAGGTACTTAACAAAGGAACAAGGCGGAAGGTGCCACATACTTGAGCATTTCAATGTCATCCGCATGTTCTTCTTACAAGCGTGTATGCACATGTTGAAGTCCTTCAATTTCATCAAGATGAAGGACCTCTACCGATTTGATCAATGCATAAGGGGGTATGTATATTGCTAATGTATGACATTCCCTCACATTCCTTTCTTTTGCTACCACACAGATAAATCTCCAGCTGTTGGAATCTTGTCCATCGGGCTTGCACTGTCGAAAGAAAGTTCTTCAACAGAATCATCTTTGCTTGTTGAACTTGAGTGGTCTAACCACACAAACTGATCATCGGGCACTCCGGGCTTGATATTCTTCTTTTCCCTAGCCTGTCTTGCGGATTTCTAAAAGGGCCCGCCTTGAGAATATCCTTGGTGGTTGGAATTGTGGCTTGTTTCACTCCTTTGAGGGTCAACCAGTCCATGGTTTGTCCCAAGATGACCCTTGTATACACCATTTCACATATGAACAATAGGACTTTGTTCCAAACCACTAAATGTACCTGGTACAATGCTCAATACACTTTGATATATTGTTGTACAAATGCATCATGAGTGCAGTAATAAGGATTTGTCACGTTTGTACTGAGATGGTTCTTGTGTTGATGATATGAGGATAGCTTGCTAATGTGGCACCACTCCAGGAATGCCTTACAAGTCTGTGCTAACAAATCTCCTTGAATTCTATCCAAACTTCAATAGGCCCGAGTCTAGAGGTCAACAAAGGTGCATCGGTTCCTTTGTTGGCACTTCCTCTTTGGCTTTGGCTTCCTCTGGTTGGGAGCTATTGGATATGATTTGTACGTCACAAACTATGAACCTAATGGAAACGTCTACACTAGGATCCAAGCAAAACAATAAATGAATGTGAAAGTTCTAAACCCCTTATACTTCACATTTACAAAAATACATTCATTTACAAGAACAAAATGTGAAATCAATCTCCAAGTGCACAGACTAAAGGCTCAGAAAATGAGGTGGAAAGGGATAATACATCCCCCTTGCAATTCAATCCTAAGCCTACAAGCACGCAGTCAGCCACTTCAAGGTGGATGAATAGACAAAGCACAGAGCTAGGAGTGGGGACCTTGATTGCAAGGTCCAGTTTATATATCCAAAATCGCCTAGGGGCGCGTACGGGTACAGGGGGCATGCGGATCTAAAGAAAGGCGACTGCAGGTACCCCAGTAGGTGACCATAGGTACACAAGCAAGCGACCGCGGGTATCCCATCAGGCAACCTCTAGTACCACGGCAGGCATCCTCGGATACTGCAATTGCAACCGCGGGTACATTAGCTGCGACCGCGCGTACGGGGCGACCCTACATTGGCCAACCTCAGGTGGGGGCGACCACGACTCTATATTTTTAGTTCAATGAGCAATCTTTTCAAATCTGGGAGTTCACCCCGTTTCTGACATTTTTGGAATTTGCTCAATTTTGAAGAAGAATCAGACATTTAAATTACTTCATTCAATTTCCCTTCACAACTTTTGTATAAAATCCTTGGCCATTTCTTTTAATCTCAATCTCCTCTCCTAATGGATTTGACCATGTATCATTTCCCCCATGGGTTTCAAGATTTAAAACAAAACAAAAAAGAGAGTGGGATTCGCACTCCCCATTTTTTAATTTTGCTACTTCAAATTAGAATGGCGACACCATGATTTAATTTTCCTACTTCAAATTACCATCAAGCCACTACGATATAATTTTGCTGCTTCAATTTAATATCAGGACACCATGATTTTAGTTTGAAGTAGCAAAACAAATCGTGGCTACTTATTATTAATTTGAAGTAGAAAAATCAAACCATAGTATTTCGATTTTAATGTGAAGTAGGAAAATCAAACCATAGTGTCTCGATTTTAGTTTGAAGTAGCAAAATCAAACCATGGTGTCTAAATTTTAGTGTGAATTAGAACAACTAAATACTAGTGTTGATTTTAATTTGAAGTTAAAAAGGTAAATCATGGTGTCTTGATTTTAAATTGAAGTAGCAAAATTAATTCATAGTGGCTTGCTTTTAGTTTGAAGCTGCAAAATTAAATTATGGTGGCTTGATATTAAGTTTTGCTACTTCGAACTAAAATCAAGCCACCATGATTTAATTATGCTACTTCAAACAAAAATCAAGACACCATGGTTTCAATTTTGCTACTTCACAATAAAATCATGCCACCATGATTTAGTTTTCTTCCTTCAATTAAAATCAAGCCTCTATGATTTAACTTTGCTACTTCAAACTAAAATCAATTCACCATGGTTTAATTTTGCTATTTCAATTTAAAATCAAGCCACTATAATTTTATTTTGTCACTTCAAACAAAAATTAACCCGTTATGATTTAGTTTTGATAATTCAATTTAAAATCAAGACACCATGGTTTAATTTTGCTATTTCAAACTATAAAAAATCTAGACACCATGGTTGTTTGAAATTAAAATCCAAGCACCAAGATTTAACTTTGCTACTTCATACTAAAATCAAGCCGCCATGATTTAATTTTGCTAGTTTACATTGAAATAAAACCACCATGATTTAATTTGCTACTTCAATTTAAAATCAAGCCACCACAATTTAATTTTGCTACCTCAAACTAAAATCAAGACATGATGGTTTAATTTTCCTACTTATATTTAAAATCAAGTCACTATGATTTAATATTGCTACTTCATTTTAAAATCAAGACACCATGATTTGATTTTGCTACTTCAAACTAAAATCAAGACACCATAATTCAACTTTCCTACTTCAAACAAAAATCAAAACATCATGATTTAAATTTGCCACTTCAATTTAAAACCAAGACACCATGGTTTAATTTTGCTACTTCAAACTAAAATCAAGACATCATAATTTCATTTTTCTACTTTAAACACCATGATTTAATTTTGCTACTTCAATTTAAAATCAAACCACCATGATATATCTTTGCTAGTTGAAACTAAAAACAAGCCACCATCGTTTAATTTTCCTACTTCAAACTAAAATAAGGACACCATGATTTCACTTTGCTACTTCAAACTAAAATCAAGCCACCATGATGCCATATTTAACTATTTCTAGACTTTCAATAGTCCAAAATTAAAGAGATGGTGAAATCCCCAGATGTTCTTCAATTTTTGCACTCATAAGTATTTTGGAGAGTGCTTCTTCATGTGCTTGAAAATAAGAGACATATTATAAGTTGCTGTTCAGTAGTTGACTATGCGAGAGTTCAAGTGTTTGGATTAGAAGATCTGTGGACCATGTTTCCATGATTTTAGCATCCCATTTACAGCACAACGTTTGTAGCATCCCATTTACAGTTGACGTCCCCAAACCTATCAAGAGATCCCACGATGACAACGAGTTCAAGTAAATATGGCTCCGAGCCCTATATTAATCCTTCACTGAGCATTTTATTTGAAACAAACGCATTGAGAGATCCCCTGACAGGGTTGTAGAATATGTGCCGGCTTCACTAACAATCTTTGTGTTGAAGCGCTACAATTTGATTCATGTGTTGCAAACAGTGCAATTCATAGATACATTCATGGAGGAAAATTTTGAAATTTGAAAGTGAATTTGAAAGTCACAAACATCACTTAAGAATTATCAAACAAGCACTTCCTCTCGGGAAGAAGGAGACCAGTTTGATCTAAGCATGAGATCCCCCGATGGAGTGCTAACACAAGAAACATTGTCATTTCACACTACATCCAGTGGAATTAAAGGACTGTAGACAAGTGAGTCACATGTGCTCAGACATTCAGCATACATCTATAGATGAATATCGGCAAATATACTATTCCATTTGAGAGATTTCAGTTTGTGTGGAGAACATCAGGGTTCTTTCACTACTGAAATAGATCCAATCTTAGATGTTCATGTAATTATGAAGATGCAGAACCCAACCGACTAGAATTCCAACAGTGAGATATAGGGTAAAAAAAAATGCATATTCAAACTAATCTTTGTGCCTGTATAATCCAAACAATGTATTCTGTCATTGATGAAAACATGAACCACTTCCATTTCAGCAGATGAAAGAAAAAATAGCCCGCACTTCACATATCAGATGACTGCCCGTGTTCTGCACGCATTATGAACACCATAAATGAAATCATATATTTATAAAGATTTATGATGCTAATATATGTCACAAAAAAAAACACTGATAGGTTCATCATATAACAATCGAACTCAAAAAGGGTAGTGTACCTAGAAAACCTAACTTGCAACTGCACTAACTTGGCATGGAAAGCCTCATGAGATCTCATGATGTCTGCAGCGATTGGCACAATGCATTGTGAGATCTCATAATGGCCGCGACAACCCACACAATGCATCGAAAGATATTGTCGTGTCATGTTCTCGGCATAAGTATCCTTACAATACTAAAACTTTGTAAAATGACTCAAAATATCGTCCCAGGAGATTCTAGTATGTTGTCTCAGACTAAGGTTTTTGGATTCCGTTTCTTTCCAAAACACCCAAGCAAATTTGTCCTTCTTCTTACTCTCTTCCGGTTACTACTACTTTCCAGATTTCAATCCGGATCCGTTATTGTTCGGATTTCGATTACATCTTGTCACAACTCTAGTTTTCTATTCCTCTGTTTTACCATCAGAGGATCCACTATTGGTCTTTTAGAGAGGTGAAGACTCACCACTCGTAATCTTCATACTTTTAACACTCACTTAATAGTCAAAACAAAATAACCAATATAGGTATTGTACCCGAGGACAAGACTTTACACTCTCACAACTTTCCGAATGACCTATCCGGAAAGCAGTTCACTTAGAGCTGAGCCAATCTCCCTAACTACAACAACAAATCAAGACATCTAGATCCAATAGGGGGATAGTATCCTAAGTGCTAGACTAAATCCTAAGGTTGGCAGATCTTCTGTTGAGCGGGGATTTTCCTTTGGCGGTTGCTTATACCCGCACAAAACACTACTCAATTCTAGAACCGCATCTACACCACTCCTAACCAAATCACTGTTCATATCATTTACAGGTACCATGCTCAAATCCTCATTCTTTGATCTACTTTTTGACACATACACACCCTCTCAATTTGAACCCATAGCCTAGAATCCACATCCCCCCTCACCTACTTCTTCCTTCACTCTAGCAATAAAATAAACAAAAACGCTTTGCAAAATGTTGAAGTCAGAAACCGTCCACCAAATGGCTCAGATTAAAGGAGGAATCAAAAAAAAATTGAAAATGAGCGTGGATGGAATGAGAGGGCAACAGACTTGCCCACCTGTTAAAAACCCAAACTAAAAGCAAAAAACAAAAAGCAAAAAGCAAAAAGGGCACCTTAAAGCCAAGGTGACCATACATTGAACCTCAAAAATAACCAAAAGGTCCTAGCCCAGCAGCCTCCTGGAAATCTGGAACTGGGTCCCACACTCGTAAAACCCATAACGGGATGAAACTCAAAATTCAAACTAAAATCAACACTCTAACTAGCTACTTCTCCCTTGGCTTCTTTGCGGAGTTTGCACTGCTACCTGCCTTACTTGCAGGTGATTTGCTACTTGATTTCATCGGGGTTGTTTTGGCTTAGCTTGGGTCTGAATTGTACGCCCTTGTGGGGGTGTCACGTCTTCTTCCATTTCCGATCTGGTCTCATATTTGTCTTTGTCAAAAAGCAGCACCCGCACTACCCGCTCTTGGGTCCTCAAAGTCTACTCTATGTGCTCAAAGCTTGCCGGATGGGTCCGGACCGAATTCAACATGACCCCCATGCGCTGAATAAGATCACGGCGGGCATGGGATATGGGTGTCTTGAATTGTGTTGATCTACTTGGCCAGATTTGTAAAGCACAGGATGTGAAGGAAACTTTTGTCTGCACCGAAACGGAAACTTCCATCTACACTGGAATGGACTGTCTACCCAACTCCTTCTTACCCAAAGGAAGTCCTAATGGCTCGTCCAGAAGCATTTCCAGACCCCTAGACGGAGTCTGATCTGGTTTGCTTGTCTTGGTCAAAGTCTATAGATAGTGGGGACTTTCGGAAAATTCAAGAAGTCTATGGCCTTGTCCAGATCAAGATACCCCAGCAGTTGATGCATTTCCTTCACTACCTTCTTCATCTTAGCTTGAAATTCAATAAGCACCGTCAATACCTTTGATCTGAGCCGGTGAGATGGCCTTCACTTGTTAGCCGGTTGGTGAAGAGATTGGCATTGATCACAGTATCTGCTGGTGGTGCAACCAATGCCGTCAAGTTTTGGACGAGTTGGATAGCATCTAACTCCTTCTGTTTTGCTACTTCTAGCTCTCCCACCACTCGGCTCACTTGTTCTTGGAGGCCATTCCGGTCCTTCTCTAAGTTCCGGATTTGCTCCTCTTTTGCTAGCAGCACCTAAGGATCCGATCTTTGCTGGATTGCGGCCACCATTTGCTCCGGTTTGTCCACCTTCAACTCTTCCATGATGCCGCATAGATGGTACGCCATCCCACCATGAATCTCCCAAGCCTATGTCACCCAATTGAGTCCGGTTTCGAAGAAATTTGTCATCTTATTGGCTTTCGGAACTTCACTAGGCCCTCCTTTATCCAATGATGCATGCTTGTCTAGCATAGCCGGATCTATTGACTTCCTTCTTCTTGCCCTACATTGGATTGGCTCCTCCGATTCTTCTTCTTCGAATTCCATCAAAATCAGCTAATTAAATTGGACTTCCTCCGTTAAGCCATATTGCAGAATTGCTTCTCCGATTTTGTACTCAATCATCTCCGAAGCACTCAGAACCTCTCTCTAGTGGTATAGCTAAAATAAGTACGGACTGATTGGGCTACTTTTCCCCCTTGTGACGTAAAAAGCTAGCTTGGATACTACGTCTACGATGATCTTCTCCCAATTTACGGCTCTACCGTCCATCGCTTTGAAAATGGTGTTAGCCACTATGACCATAACCCGGGTGGGCTTTTCCGGATATAAGACCGAAATCAAAAACTCCAAAACCTGTCTATGCCTCTCATTCTTACAGTTGCTAATGGTGTACCCCTCCTTGGCGTGGGCCGGATTTCGGAACTTATTAGCCCCAATCCTCTCTGTATGGGAGGCTAGTCCATTTCTAATACAATTACCAAATTTTTGGGAATAAACAATTTTTGACACACGTAACCGTAGGATCTTGTCGTATGATGTATTAACAACACATGGTAAAAATTTCAGAAAATTCCACCATGAAGATCAAAAGATATAAGCATTCAAAGTTTCTGAAACCATTTTTTCAATCATGCAGAAATCCAGACAGCTGCACTTCACAATCTCATTTTTCTATGAAAAAATGTCCTAAATGGTGGTGCTTTTTTGAATTCAACTTCCTAAATAAGTTGGCAATATGCTTGACATTTTTTGCATCATTTAGAATTGTACAACATATAGGAAAACAATAGTAAGTAGAAAAAAGTAGATAATGATTCAAAATACTAAATTGTTAAGAATTTATTTATGAATTAAATAAGTACCAAGCCCAACGGTTGAAATGTTGTAATAATCAATCTCCATTGTAGGATTTTTTTTCTTTTCAAGAATATTGAAAACTAAGTCAAATAAACAATTACAACTTTTTTTTTAATACAGAATCTATAACTACCTGCAAACTAAAATTCCTCATAACTTTTGACAAAGTGATTGGAACGGGATGGTTCAAACATTTCCGAAAATATATAATTGTAGAAAACCAGTTTCAGATTTATTTTTCCTGAAAAAAAAATTCTTCAAATTTGTCCAAACTGCTCGCCCGGTGGAAAAAGTAACATATTTGGACATAACTTGACTCGTATTTCTAAATGTCATGAAATCTGATGCACACGAAAGATATTCTTTGTCCCCAAGTTCTAATAAAATTGCAATCCAAAATACTTAAACCTCTAGTCATAGGGGTACTTGCCTGGAATTTCTATAATGCCAAAAAACGCATGTTGGTCCTTCAGGGATTAATGATTCAAAAAAACTCTTCTATTGAAAATCAGGTAGGTTCCAAAGAAGCACTTTGTTCTGATTTTGAAGGGCACATTTTGGATGTAAATAGAAAATTGTATGCATGAAGGGGTGCAAGTCTTTTTTGCACAACGTTTTGACATGCGATGTGAAAGAATTGGTTCTTCTATTAGAAATTGTTATTGATTATCGTACTACTAAAATCCTAACTCCCTCTATAATATCACAAATGCTACCATTAATAATAGGGGCTCATGTTCGCTATGCTACGCATTCATTGTATCACATATTTGTAAAATACTGATATATTTGAATAGAATGCATGATAATGATTTGAATAAGCCTTTGAAATAATTAATTTTAAGATTTTGTAAAAATATTTTCAATTATGCAAACATAAAAATAATATTTTTACACAATGTTATATTAGAAAAATAGAGTAGTAGTTTGCAATGATTTGAGAAATTTATTCAATTGAAGCGATTTTGGATTTTACAACAATTAAGTTGTTCATGAAGTTTTTGAAACTTACAAGTTTCTCTTTTCAATTCACCAAGTTTTTGGGTTGCCATTGTTTGTAACAATTGAGTCAACTTTTGAATGCTTTACAATAAATGTGTATCTTTTTACAGTATTCACTATTGCATATATTTCATTCATCATTCAAT
Organism: Neckera pumila; assembly: GCA_963969595.1. NCBI lineage: Eukaryota > Viridiplantae > Streptophyta > Bryopsida > Hypnales > Neckeraceae > Neckera > Neckera pumila. The sequence continues at coordinate 10,313,938 of OZ018418.1, forward strand.
AAATTTCTATTGTATATTTCAATACATCTTTACTTATAAACAAAATTATATGAAGATTTTCATAATTTTTATTTGAATATTTATTGAAATTTTTGTTCTGTATTTTATCTAATACATAAAATTCTAATAAAATTCTAATGATGAATGTGTAGCATAGCAAGCGCCAACTGCTAGTTCTGTTTAAAAAGTTAATTAATAAAAATTGCAAATTTTTTAACATGAATTGTTGGAACGCTACAAAACAAAGTGCATGCACACTTTTCCATTGAGAGCTTTTAAATGCACGAGATCAGACCAATGGAGAAGCAAATTCACTAGTACAGCAATGTGTGAAAGAAAACTGAAGAGTTGCCCAAAAGATAAAATTTTTGCATAATAAATTATTATTTGATTTAAAATGTTAATTTAAAAAAAAATTTAAATATAATTTTGCTTTCATCAATTCTTCACATGCTTTTCAATGCACAATAGAAGGTTAGTGCACTAAGAAATCAACTAGTATGAAAATGTATACAAGATAATACAAAAACTCAAGATTTGGAATCCAATGATTTTAAAAAATCTTCAACTACAAGAACTATCAAATTTTGCCTCTATATATAAAAAATGGCACTACCTACAGGAAAATGAGCTTCCCCACCAAAATTTTGGATTCTTTCAAGTAAAAATATCACAAAAGTTTTTATTGATTTTCTTGAATTCCAGAAACCTCATTTCTACATTCTCATGATAGATACAAATTTCTGAAACTTCTAGTAGAGCTTCAATTTTTTCATAACTCTTCAAGCACTAGAATGGGAATTCTTTCCAGATTTTTCTTATAAGTTTTATGCTAACCGCAGATTTTTTTTTTCAATTAACTTGTATTGACAAAAGTATGACTAGAAATATTTATCTTTAATTTCATTCATCTTCTAATTATCCCAGAAATAAAAGACTATTACAGGAATGTATTGCATTTGTATATATCATTTAAATAAAAACATATAGGGAATATTTTTTTCTATTATAAGAAATATATGCATTCTTTATGATACTTCAATTCATAGAATTTTGACCAAGTTTATGATTAAATAAATGTCATTGAAGAAAAAAGAAATAAACTTTTTAACCCAGAAAGGACTAAGGCCTTTTTGCTGACAAAATACTCTCCAAACTAAAACTTGTATAGCAAAGAATTAACCAGTAAAGGCCCAAGGCATTTTATAGCTTCAAAACCATTGAAAACTATAAATTTTGTTGCAATCACTGAAGAAACCTAATTTTTTCTTTCTTGAAAATCTAATAGTAGGATCTTGTACTTCACATGTCTTAGATTTTGTGGTAAAATATCAATGAAGTTCAACCGTACAAATTGGAAGATATTTGCATTTGAAGTTGGGAAAAGAAGTTGTTGGAAACAGTGGCCTGCAATTTCAGATGAATTTCACAGCCATTTGTATTTCTTCTTTGCACTACTCACCATTGGGTGTTTTTTTTTTATGTTCAACATTTGAGTTGAGAGCTGCTGTATTTTTTGTTTTAAAGTCAAAACTTAATTTTCACATATAAAAAAATATTGTGTTCTAGAAGTAGGTCCAAATTTGAATGAAACACTAAATCGTTTATAGCTCTTACTTGCAATTAAAACACCATAATCCAAACGCTGGGATTGTTGTGACAAATAAGATTAACCTTTTTGAAATAATGAAAAATGAAAAATAAAAAATTGCATTCAAAAAAGAGTTCTATAAGTTGTTTTTTGAAGAAGATGCTAGATTGCTCGGAAAAATAGATTGTCTTTAACTTTATCATTTTCAGTCCAAATAGAATGAATCAAAGCTTCAAATCTTGACCAAAATATGATCTATGATATGTAAAAACTAAAAAGTTAAAATACAACTTCTTACAGTTTTTTTTCTGCCCAGCGAGTTGCTTTCAATTTGATTTTGGGTGGCATAACTTTTGCTCTTGAGTTCTGATTGAAAAAAAAAATTTACTTTTAGAAAGCTTATGCAATTTCCTATCTTCTAATAAAGTTTCAGAAAATGAGACCAACATTTCAGGTCACACGAGTTTGCCCAAAATTCCAAATGTCTTTTAAAGGGACTTCTACCCTTTAGGGGTTAAATATTATAAAAATGGTTCTTCTAACACCTCCAACTATAGGTCTTCTACCTAATTAGTATGAAAAAGTGTGTACAAAATTTATACATTTTCCACGACACACACTGCAAGATATTTGCATTAAAAGGAAAAAAAAATGAAGTACATTGTGGGACTTCATTTGCTACTTTGAATATTTTTCCACTTCAAAATTTCTACAATATTGACAACTGAGCTTTAAATATTCATTGTGGAGAACTTAGTTGAAACTGTAGGAAAAAATAAAAAATAAAAAAATTTGTATTCTTCATATAATTGTTAAAATATAAACAAGTATGATATAGAAAGAAAACATAAAAAATATATATCTGTAAGATGGAATTAAAATGCAATAATTCCAATGTTGACATTATTCCAACAATAAAAGTAAAGCATGTGGAACTTTATTTATGAAAACTATGAAAATTGAAAAAGAAAAAATACTAGTACTAGTTGTTCTCTTCATAAAGATTCTTTGCATGACCGAAAAATAATATTGTCCATATTTTTATCATTTTCAATTCAAATGAAATGAATGAAACTTTCACCGGTGAACCAGAATTTCCTCCATGTACAAAAAATAGTTGAAGCTCTTCCAAAATCATATAATGCCCCGTCTCTCCACTTTTGAGCTAATTTTGGCATAACTTCTATTCCCGTGCACCAGTTGCCTAATAAAATAGGGTTGCAAGAATCTAATCATCTATTGTATCTTAAAGAAAAGGTTCCACAACTCATGATACAAATTCACCCTTCAAGTACATCCCCTACATCTCATTTGTCCACCAAAAAAACTACCGTCTTTTCGGGATTAAAAATTATTTTCTTTCATAATTTTTTATTCTATAAAGAATTACTTGCTCACAACATAATTTTTTTTCCTTTCTAATGATTTGTTATTAAAAATCTTGCAAAATAATTTGATTTTAATAACATTGTTATACTTCATATGTCTACAATTGCTTTGTTATATCTTATATTTCATTGGATCTCATATGATTTATATTTGGTTAAAAACAAAAAATATGAATTCATATTTACACTTCATTGTTTCATTTACATATATAAGAATTTTAATATATATTCTGTAGCTATTTATATTTTTATATCTATTAATTTTTATGTTATTTATATTACCTAATAGTTATAAATTAAAAATTAAAAGAAGGATTTCCTACTATCTCAATATAGATCACTTTGAAATACATAGATTTCTACAAACTAGAATGAACTTATAGTAATTATTACATTATTTAATTTTTCTCCCATCAATTCAATCCCAAAATATTTTAGTCTACTGTAAATACATAAATATTAATGCTATGAATATTCTTTTATCTTTATATATATCATCTTATAATATTTGCAGTTACATTGACTTATAAAAAAGTTTATAAAAATGTAATCACATTATATTTTCATACTTCTTTTCAATCAATTTTTATGCAATATATTTTTATAAGATATTTATATACATTTTTTATTATTCTATGCATATAACATTATATACACATACATTATTTTAAAATATTTACAGTAATATTGATTTATAGGAAATAGAAAGAATGTGTAATTACATAAACTTCCAAACCAGGATATTGTTTAGTACAAATTATAAATTTTCCTTTTGAAATCTACATTGTAAATAAAAAAGACAATATACAAAATGAAGATGCATGTGCTTTCCTTTGTGAGATGATGCATGCTAAATGAGAAGCAACAAGGTAGATATTGCCTATTCTATGACATCTAGTATATTGAATATGGCACACTGCACTTTCGAACATAAAAGCTAATACAATGTGGTTCACAATGTCTCAATGAACATTGAGCACGTATTGAACTAATACTTGTCAAAGTTTTTTTCCAACACTTCTAACGTAACAGTAGCAAACTCCTGCTATTAAGTATGCCCTTCTTAGTTTTTTTGTGCCATACTGAGTTCCCACATTGCTCTTCAAAGTTCACATGAGAAGTTATGACATGAACGCCTTATCGCCTCTTGTACAGAATTGAACTCCAGAAGTGAAACGTTTTTTTCATTTTCAGTATCACAGCTTTCTACACTAAGCTCATAAAAACATCATTGTTGACGTGATGTGCATACAACTCGGCATATCTTTTATAGGAAAACAACATGTTCAAATAGACTTAGACTGTATTACAGCATTTTGATGTTCATGATGGCAAACCATCCAACAGTAATGACATTTTCAGTGACGCTGAGGACTAGTACGGTAGTCAATGGCACTGACAAAGCAAATTCTAGTAATTTATTCTTGCATGCTCTTGTACTGTTGTATCTTTTGATAATGTAGGTTCTTCTCAATGTCGGTGCTTCTTTTAGTGGCTCATCATCAAGTGCTGTAGCTTGCAACCCTATGTAATCGTCATCATTTCCCACATCTATCACATCAGGAGTCTGCTGTTCTATTTGAAGTTTTCCCCTTTGGCCCCTTACATCGATGCAACAAACCATCTTCCAACCATGTCTGTGTGGGTCGTCAGAGAAAAAGACTTGTTGGCAATGTAGTGCAAATGCAAAGGAATCGACGTGCAGATTGCCATCCATGGTTGAAGTTAGCCATGCAAAACCCGTACTTATCTCTTTGAATGGTGGGATAACGTATATCAGAGCTAGCCTTCACCCAATCACATACTAAAATTGTGGTGCAATGATTGCAGTAATCTAGCTCCAATATTTCTTTTATGTAATCAACGTAGTCATCAGTGCTTTCAATGGGCTTCCCATCCACAAGACCCCAATGGAGCCCTCATCACTAGTACATCCCCTGAACTACAAACGCGCAAGTGCATGCCAAATGTGTACATTTGACGATGTGAGGTGGCGAACCTCTTTGGAGGTTGTGCATACTATACAATGTCTGGATCCACATGTTGACTTGCACGTTTTGCATGCTTCACACGTGTCCTATGCCAATCAGAAAAACTTGGTAATTCTATCAGTCTACTAGGATATTGTGTGTGTGCTGATGGACGTACACAACGAGATTCCAAACAAAATGCTTTCCTTACTTGCCATCGACGCGCTTTGGCAAGAACATACTTCTTGCAGTATATAAAATAATAATTTGTAAAGCTTCCACCTCTACAGTGTTCCTCAACAAACAAAGGCAAATGTTATAGGAAAGAAGGTTGGAAACAAGATTTTTAGTACGTGGATGTGCACCTCTTCATCATTCATTGACAGGCTCATAATGAACAAGTCATTGAATCAATATGTTTCACTGCTATTCATCAGACATTTTGTGCCTTTGGTGCTCATTGGCACGTAGAACCTCATCATTCATGCGGGCGTCCTCCACTGGATCCCAAACACGTTGCATTGTTCCTTCATATTCTTTCATGTATTCTGTGCAGAATCCAAGAGCGTCCTCCATTTGATAGCCTTCTGCAATACTTCCTTCAGGATGTGCTAAGGTGCGCACATGATCCTTCAATGTCTTCATGTACCTCTCTATAGGTTACATCCATTGGCAATGATCCGGTCCGCATACTAAGAGTTGTTGAACCAGATGTACAAGCAAATGTGTCATGATATTTAAGAAAGTCGGAGGAAACTCCTTTTCCAGCATGCACATTGCCATTACCACGTTCCGCATGAGCTCCTCTTTGTTTGATTGGCGAACCTCCTTTTCATAGAGTTTCTAAAATATTCTACAAATTTTTATAATTGCCAATCAAACATTCTTGTCCAATATGTTACGAACGACAACCGACAGAATCTGCATAACATGAAACGTTTTTCATTTAATATTCAATGGAAGATTGTTGCTAGAACAATGAATGTGCTATAGAAGAACAAGATTGTCTTTGTCCTAGAGCACTATGTCTACTACATAACATGTCCAAGCATTACCAGAATATGGATCACAATACATAAGACACAGGTGAATTGTTCAACACTCTAAATCTTGCACATGGTCATCTCTGCATCAGTTTACCTTGAAATACATATTTTACCTCTGCCTTTGGCAAATGCACAGTTCAGGGCAGCACATGCAATACAGTTTCATGGAAATGGTACTATACTTTTGATGAAATAATTCAATAAGCTCAGTCATACCTGTTGCATCAAAACATGGTAGTCATGCATTTTCATATACTGCAATTTGCCATCCTTCAATTGCTTGTGGATGGAGCCCACATAGTTTGTGGGTGTGCAAATATTCAATATTATGTCCACAAACTCTTTACACTCCTCTGGTTGCAATACGTATGGTGCGTGTGGCATATAGAACTCATCTCTTTGACGTCGTGCCGGTTGTAGCCAAATTTCATTTTGGATATGCAGATCTACAACATCCATACAACTTCCTGGACTATTGTTCATACACAGCAACGTCTTCACAATATTTTTGCACATATTCTTCTCACAGTGCATGACATCCAATATATGTAGAGCAAGCAAGTGCTGTACAATGTATTATGTCATACGCACAAGCGAGGTCATCATAAGAAACTCTAAACCATAATCAACAATTCCACTTTATCTTCAACTAATTGTACAACATCAACAACACCGACTACATATTACAAACATCCGCTACCACATTGCACCACACTGCATCGCACGTCTTCAATGATAACTTGTACATAACTTCATATAGTACTACGTTCCTCTATATAACCTCAGCAATAACCTATTCCCTCTTGCTGCGCAGTCACTATTTCAAACATGAATGTGACTAAAGTTTTGATCAACATGTACGTAAACAAAAATGATATACTTCCAACTTATTTTGGTAAAATAAACCCATTTGAAATATACTTGCCAATACGGGAGTACATACAACTCGCTCAATACCTTCACTCCTGTCACATGAATTGGATCGTCTTTTGCATTTTCTTTTCCACCTAGATCGAGGTACGATTGCCTCCACATAGCATAGTTGATGACGTCTTGCCCTGACATGATTGGAGGTTGACAATGATGTTCCACCTTCTCATTGAATTGCTTGTTCCGGCGATATGGATGATGACAAGGTAAGTATCGACGCATGCCACCGTACACTATCTTCAAACCTCGTGTTTGTTGGTTTGATAAAATATCACCTGTTTTCACTATTCGAGCATCCGTTTCAGGTCCACATGAAACACATCCCTTGTAACCTTTACAACATAAACCTGAAATTAGACCGTATGCTGGAAAATTGGATATTGTCCACATGAGCATTGCTTGTAGCATGAAGCCCCATGACCCTTCAATTTTGGAATAATCTTGGACTATCACTCCTTCCCACAGTTCATTAAGCTCCTTCAAGAGTGGTCGTAGGAAGACACCAATACTTCGGAACGTCGGTGAATGCTTTCCCGATATAAGAATACACAATGAAATGAAGAACTTCTTCATTACAAACCACGGCTCAAAGTTGTATAACAGTATGAGAACTGGCCAAGTTGAGCAGTTTGTATTGCTCAATTTGAAAGGATTTACGCCATCTAGTGCCGCCATGGCTAGACGCATATTCCTTATTACCATGCAAATTGCAAATATATTGCAAATTAGTTTAAAACAAAATGTTCCTTATCTATTGGACAATTGGAAATACTAATTTAGAGCTGTGTTTCTTTTTGTCAAATGATTGACGGAAACATTTCGAATTACCTCAAATTCTGTTTTGTTGTTGCAAATTTGAAGGAGCAACCCGTTGAAGGTCCTTCATTGAAATTCCCTCAATGCATTAACTCTAACACAGCATTGTCCCACAAAAATTCCCTTCTCTCTGAAAGCACCAAGGGCAAGAAAAAGGTTTTGGGTGCTAAGAACTTCACCTCAAACACAAGCTTGGAAGCATTATAATAATCCGGCATCCATGCATTTAAATGCTGTAATTGATAACTTTATTTCATGAAGTACGGCAACAGCACTTCATGGACGAGAAACAAGTACAAGATGATCAACAAATTCAAAGCAATATGAACAGTGAAGGAAGTTTAAAACCAACACGCACAAACAAAAAACAAATGCAGCTTAAAATTGCAGCTTCTAGAAATGGACTCCACTGCTACTTTACCACCGAAGTTTACAGAAAAAAGAGAAATGGATTCCAACGGCTTCACTAGCCAATCCACAAATTTGCAACTTCCTATCACAACTCCTTGCTACTATCCCTTGCAAGACAGCTGAAATTGCTTTGCATGTGCACACTTGGTTGTCCATTTACCTGTTCAACGAATTGATTGACAATTTCTACAACTGAAAATCCTATTCTCCTGAACATGCGGCACTATAGGGAACATGAAATTACGTTTGAATTTCCAGAAGGACTAAACCAAATGAGTCAATAAAACAAACCTGATTGTGGCTTCATCATAGGTGCCCACATACGCTCTGCCCCCAATTGTGGAACCGAGGACTGTCACTATCAATATATGGCTCTATAAAACATATCCATGTGTACATTCAAAAAAAAATTCTCACATTCAATTGTTGTGCGTTCTCAGTAAATCCTAAGTGTCTAAGCAAACCAAGTAACCAAAATAAAACTTCGGATTTTGGCAGGCAAAAAACGAGGTTGACATACTTTAGCTTCAATGCATGAGAACCCAACAAATTGATTTTAACCTCAACCCACATTATTTCATAATTACTCAATTCTCAGACCATTAGCTCTGACTTTAATTTCAGTAGGATCAAAGTTAATTCTGACTGCTTAATCCGCAATTTTGACTGCTTAACTTTGCAGGCACGATCGGATATGAAACCTCAAATCCTAAATATGACCCCAGTAATAGGAGCACAGTTTCAGAATTATTCAATTCTTGGACCAAACCCCAAACCCTAAATATGACCCCAATAACAGGAGCACAGTTTCAGAATTACTCAATTCTCGGACCAAACCCCAAACCCAATATATTACCCTAGTAATAGGAGCATAGTTTCTTAATTACTCAATTTCCGAACCTTTAGCTCTGACTAATATTTCAGTAGGATTAGAGCTAATTCTGATTGCTTAATCAGCAATTTTGACTGCTTAACGTCGCAGGGGCGATCGGAAAAGAAACTCCAAATCCTAAATATGACCCCAGTGACCCCCGTAACAGGACCACAGAGAACGAATGGAATAGCCCCCAATTAGATTTGCAAAAATAAATTCACGTACCTGCTAGAAGTGCAAGGGCACCGAGGTTGCGTCTTCAACGCCGTCGTTGACCAATGCAAAGCAGTGGTGCTTGAAGGTTGGCCGCTAACAAATATCCCGCAACCGCGCACAAGACACTGACAAGAATCATGTAATTAACCAAACCACGCACATCCCTGGCAAGGCAATTGTTTTCCCCGAGAGCAGCCCAGCGATTAAAATTCACAATGAATTAGGACCCCCAGAAGTCACAGTAGCAACACTCATTTGTTAGTCGCTCCCTTGAAACAAAGCGGTCATTGTTTTTGAAGTCACAGAGACTTCTCGAAGCTTAGGTGGTCCAAACTAAACGTCCAACACTCAAGCACCCCCACAAGAACTGGAGCTCAATTCAATAACCTCAGCTGCATAGAAAATGACAACGCTGCAACGACAAGGTTGCAATACTCACAAGAAACCCTCGCACAATGGCCAAACTAACTTGCACTTTGTGAACCCTACAGGAAAAAATTCTGACGGAAAAAAATCCAGAAACGGTTGCACTTTGAAAACCCTACACGAACATCAGCGAGGTACACGGCCGCGACTGAAACCCTAGAGAAAACACAATTGCCGGAGGCGCTAGGTTGCAAAATGGGAGAGAGGATTCTTGGTCGCCATCGTTGAACCTTTGAATCTGAACCCTTGACTATGGACCGGGACCAACCTTGGCTCAAGAACGGGACCCATTATCGTAGTATGGGACCCACAACTGTGGAGTGGGACCAAAAGTTGCCTAAAAACTCAAAATTTAAATGGCTCACATTAAACCCACTTCTTACGCAATCCTAACCAAGCATACCAAATTTTAGTTTAACTTTATTTCTAGTGAATTGTAGAAGTCTATTTTCATGGCTTTGTATAATATTTTTTTGAAAACAACTGGTGACAATATTTTTTGAAAACAACCGGTGTCAATTTTTTTTTAAGTGCCTATACAAACATATACAGATCATTCTTTTGCACATTTTTATTATTAAAAAAAAAACTTAAAGTAACAAAAGTATAAGCTCCTAGTAAGGGCTTAGATATTATGAGGCGTCAATCATGTAACTAGAGTTTAGAAGATAGATATCTCTATATTTTAACTAAATTATGTCAAAGTCATAGTACCATCATATTCAAATGTATCGAATTAGTTACCACATGAGGGAAAGAAATAAAATGTAATTATATTAAAAGAAGAAGTCAGTTTTTAAAGAATTTGGGCACTGTCACTAGAATATTGCAACCTTCATAGAAGGAATTATAAAGCTTCTATAGAGACACTTGCAAAGAAAAAGATGTACATATAGATGTTCCCTACATATATATATCCACAATTGAGCTTCAAAAATTCACCACCCATTGTTTTCAATATAATATTAAGAAAAAAATGAAAAATAGACTTGAAGAAATCACCAAAAATGGAATCATGCTTTTTAAAAGCTAGAACTTGGTATGCTTGGTTGAAATTTGAATTAGATTGCACATTGTGAAATAAAAATTGAATGCCTCAAATACATAGTTTGTGAATGAAGTATACCATTCTATATAGTACTATGACTTCCAATAGGTGCTCTTTTTATTTTTGAAGCCAATTAATCATGCAATAATGAGAAGTTTAGGATGATGGCCAGGATCACTTCTTTGACCATTAAAGATTAAAAGGACAAAAGAAATGAAAGAAATTATTGTTGAAAATTATAGAATGATGTTTGAAACATGTTGTTACTACAACACCCGGAGAATTGAATAACTATTTATGTACTGTAAACTAAGCCAAAAACACATATATTGTGAAATCATGATGATTAATTAGAACAAGTCTCTTTAGAATTTAGAACCACCTATTCATGTCAGTTGTGGGGTTGTTTCCATTTTTTCAAATGAAATGGAAATATGTGGTTTTCCAAAAGGGGGGGCCGAGGGAGGCACTCCCAGTGGATATTTTGATGTCACATGTGTCCAGGGTTTTCAAAGGGATATTTTGATTTTCCAGGCTAAGTAAGTGGTTCCTATTGTTACCTATTTTTGGAATTCATGGTGTTTGAGGCCCCCGTACCATTACTTTGAATTTGCAAGGAGGATCATTTTTAATATCCTAATTTCATTATGAGGAAAAGAAGTGAAGCGCAAAATGCAAATACCAAGATTAAAGATAGAAAGAAATGCCACTAAAAAAATTAAGAAGCCAAAAAACAATAAACTACTTGAAGTCACCAAAAAAATGGGAAGGGAAAAAGTCATAAACTACCTTTAGGCCCCCAAAATGGGAAGGACCTAAAAACTTAAACTACCTTAAGCCCAAAAAATAGGATTTAGGGTTTAGGAATCTAAAGTATGTAGACTCCAAAAAAAAGGGAAGGAATAACTTTGTAAATATCTTGAGCCACAAAAAAATAGGGAAGGAAAATAAACTAAAATATCTAAAGCCCAAGAAAAAGAAGGAAAAACATTATAAACTATCGTGTGCCGAAAAAAATGGGAAGGCAAAATATCCTTAAAGTACATAGAGTCCCTGAAAAAAAGGGGAACAAAAAATTTATAAACTAAGTTCAGGCCAGAAAAATGAGAAGGGAAAATATCCTTAAAGTAATTAGGGCCCAAAAAAATTGGGAACAAAAAAACACATAGACTACTTGTAGCCCCAAAAGGGGAATGAAATTGTAAACTTGCTTGAGCCCAAGAAATGAGAAAGAAAAAAAAAACTTAAAGTACCTTGAGCCCAAAAAAAAATGGAAAGGAAAAAAAATTGTAAACTACCTTGAGCCCAAATAAATTGGGAAGGTGAATAAAACTTAAACTGCCTTGAAATGAAAAGAAGTTGGTGAAGAAAAAGACCTCAAAGTCAGAGTGCTTACATCCCACAAAAATTTTAAGCCAACAAAGAGTTCAAAATTGCTTTCAGTTGAAATTAACATGAAAAGGAACAGACTTCACAAATGTTGTACATCCCATACAATGTTTGCAGAATGATAATACAATATATTTCAAATGAATCTGTCTATCCAAAAGGACAATTATCTGAATTCTTCCATCCAAACAGGTTGTTGAACAGTTCAATTATAAATTGCTCCTATTGACAATAATCCTATGGGATTCTTATGTAAGTAACTCCCAATGTGAACAAAAAAATTTGAAAGACAAGGTATTCTTGACCTATGTAATCTAGCTTACTCATAATTCAATGAGTGCACATGATTTCATGCACCGTATATTATCTTGAAGTTATTTTTAAATTTTAGGCACCGTGAATTAATACCTCCCTATATTATGTTGCCATTTGCTTTCAAATTTTTTTGGAAGTGACCTCCTTGTGAGTTTAACAATTAATAGGTCTCTTCACATTTTACACAAGTGAATCCATTTTTTTGATTTCTTGTCTTGTGAAATGCAAAGAAAATATTGAACATGAAAAACATTTTGACATTAGATGCCATACCTAAAACTTTTTAGAAAAAAAAAAGGTTGTACAAAAAATTATTGTGTATGGATAAAAGAAAACGATTTGAATATTACTATTGAAATACTAAAAATATCCCATTTCAAAAATGTTCAAAATAAAGTTCAATTTAGTGTGCTTAGAAAGATATAAATAATTATAATGATTTTTCCAAAGATGTTTCAAAACTTGTTTATAAAATAAATTGTTAAATTACAAAAATTGGAATTCATATCTATTTTGTAAGAATATTGTAGGATCCAATTTGGTTAGTCCTAGCTTCTTACTCATTCAACTTGCAATTGTGTTAAATTTTGAGAGAATTTTTTCTCTCATTTTAAAAAGTGAAAAAATATTACCTTTCCCTTAGATTCGATTCAATTCTCTAGGAGGGCACAAAAACAATATTTATCTTCTTATATAGTGTTTCTTCATTTGAAGTTGCATTGTTTGCCTAAAAAGTTGATTGTCCAAAAATTTTGTAATCTACTAATTGAGGAGTCAAATTTTTGGGCAGGTAATTTTACGCTAACTATAGAAAGTAGTCTATCTAACTTGTACAATTAAAATACTAAAAGTCGGAAAATTTGTAGGCGGATGAAGAAGACAATAAAATGGTAGACAAAATTTGGGCATGTAGACTTTATGGGCGCATTGAATGATTTTTTTTCCCTGATGAACTATGGAAAAAAAGATTTAATGTAAAAAGAACTACAAGAATAGAGTTTTTTTGTCAGAAGCCATTTCTTGTTTTTTAGAGCACTCTAATCCCATAAAATTAATAATAAAATGTAACATATTCTTTGATATTTGCACTACCTGACTCCCTTTTGCAAGTATATCTATGAATTCTTTTTGCATAAGGAATATTCAATAAGCAGGAATTTCTCTCTCTCTTCCTTGGTTGCTAACTAATTTCACAAAAAAGGAACATCAAGTGATGATCTCCATAGATGTTTAGTTCATTTTAAAACTATTCTAAGTTTGAATGTCTCTTTTGAAATACCTCTTCATTTCATTCTAAACCATGGAATCAAAATTGTGTTAGAATTAGAATCTTGAGGTTCCCTAAACCTGAATTGTATAATATTCTCCAAAAAAACCTGCAACTCTAAATTCTTACTTCTAAACTAGTCCTTCAAAATTTGACATTTCTATAACTAATTTAGTGAATTCTATTTTTAAGCAACTTGATCCTAACAACAAATGTCAATTTCATCCTTTAAAGCCCCTAGGGCATTTTTCGGTTAGTGACCATTAGGGTCTGCCAATTCTGTTGCATTCATTGAAGAGTGCCGATAAAACTTTAAAAAATCTAACAAACTGTACGATCTTGTACTTCACTTCTTTGAGATTATTTCTAGGTTTAATACCTCATCAAAGTTGACTTTACGCATTTCAAAATAGTAGCATTTAAGCTTCACCCCAAAAAAATTCTACAACATATTCTCTATACTCAGTTTTAGGATCATCTATAACTTTCCCTTCTGTCACTATTCCAAATTGAAAGATCAGGAATTTATTGTTGATAGATAAGTATAAAATTTACCGGAATTTGATTTTCCATAAATGTTTATTTCTTGTAATGTTGTAGGCGCTAACCATTGACCTCCATTTAGACTTCCTATGCAATAACTTTTGCTCTTGGCTTAAGGTGCAAATTGAAAACTATGTTACTTTCCAACAAAGGCATGTGGTTTTATAGCTATACATTGACTTGCACAATCTTTTGATGAATTTTGAGATTGTATGACCCTAATCAAAGAAGCATTTTTGCCACCACTTGGGAAATAATTCACTTTACAACTTCAAAAAACAAAATCCTAAATCCATAAATTCTTTTCAATGTGTAGTTGACAATAATATATAATAATTTAGTCAAAAGCTTAGGTCATAAAATTATCATTCTCATTGTGCATGTATTCATAAATCTTTATGTGCACAATTTACTTCAAGAAAATGAACTATCGGCTTGTAATTTGGGTCAATCCAATCCCCATTTTTTTTCATAACACACATATGAGGTCAAATAGTTTGTGATTTGGGTCAATCATGGGCCATTTTAATAAAAATTAAATATGGACCCAATGCACTTACCCATTCCCCATTTTTTTCATAACACACATATGAGGTCAATTAGCCTACGAAAGGACCAAGGTGAATCTTTGAAGTTCAGTTTTTTTGAACTATAATTTTTTAAGTTTCTACTTAATTATGTTGATTAGTTCAGTTGAGAATCTATAGAAAAAATTAGGGAAAAATAACACTTACTTTTCACTTATTAAATAATTGTTAATAAATAGAGGTGGGTTCAAGATTGAAGGAAAAAATAAATTGTTAATAGCTTTTAGATGGAGTCGAATCACAATAATCTCAACGGTGAGATTGTGGAAGCAAAAAAATCTAACCTTGTATAACAATTATGCTTGAAAAATTCTAGAAAGTGCATTCAAAAATGAATTCTATAAGTTATTTTTTCAAGAAGATGCTTAGTTTGCCCGGAAACTAAAATTGTCCATAACTTTCTCATTTTTATCTCATTAAACACTACAAAGGTATTGAAATTGAATATTGAAGATAGGTCCTAAAGGGCCAGGCATACCTTGCACCTTGCAATGAATATGTGGATGTTCTTGATGAGCAATTGCAAGAAGTACATGCACTATTTATTATATTTTGATTTAGAAGTTTTGTTTTTTTGTCAAGTATTTCAAAATTTAGAAAAATAAGGTTTCTTTTACACTAAAGAAGAATAGTGGTTGGGACATTTAAGAAGATTTATACCATTTATACAAAGACCAAGTGTCAAATAATTCTCAATTTAACCCCTAAAGGACCATGAGTGCAGAATTTGAACATTGAAGGAATGGAAACACATCCATTTTAGAAGGAATTTCCTATTCAAGCTTCAAATTTTATTTAAAAATATTGGTATGTATTTTTGTTGATCTGGCTATATAGATGTAATTAATAAATAGCATTTTACAACTACTATTTGAGAGTCATGATTAAAATATTCTTCTAAGTTGCATTTTATAATAGATCTTCACAATTTTGGAAATCTGGACACTCCTCCGGTCCTTTAGGGATTTAGTAAGAGAACTCTTGAAAAAATGTCAAATTTTAAAGAAATAGATATTCTGATGTTTTTATTTGTTAAAATGAGAAACATAATTAAAAGGAGGAATTTATGATAAGTTTAAGAAGATGATTAGGCACCAAAGAATCAAAAAAATATTCTTTTTTATGTTTCAAAATGTATGTTAAAGGAAGCAAAAGTTTTAGGAAGGGGGCACGGAACTTGTTTTGAGGCATTTTAACCTACTGTGTGAAAGTTATGGATGTTGAATTATTTTTTGATCTTAAATTAGCTTTAATTATGTATCTTTTGGATTGTGTGCCACTCGATTGCATTCATGGTAAGGTAGGAGGTTCTTAAACCGCTTAGGCTCTAACATCGCGCACCTCCTCAATGTTCACTGTTTGTACATGTTGCTTTTTGCAATGTACAAGCACTAAACATTTGAAAAGGTCTGCAATTTTAGAGCCCTCTAAAACGTCAAAAATTAGAACTTCAAAAATCCATAACTAATTCCATAGAGCTTCAAAAAATATGGAACGACTTTGGTTGGATATCAATTCCTCTTGTCATTCAAGGAAAATTTATTGAAAAACATTTTTAAATGTTTCACCTTTCCACAATTTAGTTTCAGCTCTTAAATGAGCGATTTATGGACCTCCTACCTTACTAACGAAAACCGCTTTACAAAGAAGGGTGCACAAATTTTGTTTCATGGCGTTTTCACATGTAGAAGAAAAAATATTAAATTTTATTTTTTTGGTGAATTGTAGCATTATTTTTATTTTTATTGTATTATGTATATAGTGGCAACGTCATAGGCTTACAGTAGTTACAGAAACATCTCTTTATTTCCACCGTTGCAACCTAAGCTAGTGTAGGTAGATTATCTGTGCCTAAAGCGGATTTAGATTCACAGTTAATGCTAGCTGCAAAATTATTGTTCACTAACTCTGCAACGGCACATTCTCTTATCGATCAATCTCCTTGTTCCTCGAGCAAGTCATTCAAAGGAAAGTCCTGCTGTAGACAGGCAAAGTAATGGATATCTGTCAGCTGACAAACAGGAGGTTCTTCACATTCATCCACTCAGTGGGTTAGTCAGAATTTTTTTTTAACAAAAGTAACAACCCAAATTGAGCTTCATGAAGGATCACTGAATTTGCCTTATAGGGCAGAGATTTCTTCAAAGTATGACTAAAAAAGCTGCCGTGTCACAGCCTAGAATGCTAGACAAAAGAGCATACCGGTTCCCTTGGGATTTGATCGAAATATTGAATGTGGATCTCGTCCACCTAGAAGATTACATGCAATCATTAGACGCGTCCCTGCATTGAAGCTTCTCTAAGCCCACTGTTAGACATAAGCGTAGTAAGTTTACTTTGAACCACCTACAATAGTGCAATTTGCCAGAAGACAATGGCTGCCAAGCTAAAAAGCTGCAAAAAGAATTTAACTCCATTCTTCATTTGCTTGGATTGGAAGATCCAAATTCTGCTACAATAATGGTTCATAGGCTTAACAGCCTAAGAAAACAGGTGTATTTTGTGTAAGTGGCTTTTTTGGCGACTCTTTGAAAGTCCCTCTCCCTTTTCCCTCACAAATTCTCCCACACATTTCTTGAACCATACTCTCCTTCTGCTTGGTGTCCCTTGTTCATTGTTCCCTTGTGCCACCTTCTCTTCTCCATTGCCCTCTACAGCTTATTCAGTTTTGCCAAGCAGTTTTTCCCTATGCCTTGCGTTAGTGCAATCCAAGCCCCTTTGGTTGTGTGTCGTTACAAGAAAACGGTTGCATGTTCTACTTGGGAGATTGGAGGTCTTCCTATTGACGATATGCAATTTCTCTTGTTTGGTTTGCTAGCAAAATGTGACTGTCCGTGCACTTGTTTCTGTACTGCAAGTATCTATCGTAGGTTATATTGAGGTGAATCTATATCTCATACGGCCAACATTCAGGTTCTTGTTACAGGATTGTATCGACAATCTTGTCTTTGGGCTTGGTTGATTTGTACAATGCAGTACAAATTGTGAATGCTGACTTTGAATTACAGTTTGTGATTGTGAGGTGGTCTTGTTTGCTGTTGTTGTTAATGATATTTGTACTCTTCAAGCCTTCAATTTGATATGCAAGGTCTGAGTTCCGCCGATTTACAAGGAAGTTGGATAATTTTTTGAGCTTACTGTTGTCGTGATGAACTCCAATAAATCAGTTGCTACTTTTGGAATCACAGTCTTAGTCAATTCAGGCCCTTGTTGCAATATTGTGTAGACAGTCTCGTCTTCAAGCTTGGTCGATTGCTAAAATGTAGTACAATTGATTTGTGCCTGTTGCCCTTTCAATTACAATTTGTATGTGATCTTGAGGTGGTATTGTTTGCTGTTGTTGCTAATGATATTGGTACTCTTCAAGGTCTTGAATCTGGTATGCAAGTTTTGAATTCCACTGAGTTCCGAGGAAGTTGGAAATTTTGTTCAATTATTGTCATCTTGATGAACTTCCAATGAAACCGCAGTATTTCTGAAATCACACTCATAGTTGATTGAGATCCTTGTTGCAAGATTTTATTGACATCCTCGGCTTTGGGCTTGGTCGATTTGTAGAATGCATTACAAATTGTGCGTGTTGCCCTTTTAATACTAGTTTGTATGTGGTATTTTTTGCTGTTGTTGTTCATGATATTGGTACTCTTTCAGCTTTCAAATCTGGTATGCAAGGTTGAGTTCCACCAAATTCCAAGGAAGTTGGAAATTTTGGTCAATTACTGTCATTGTAATGAACTCTGATAAAACCACCGCTATTTCCGGAATCACACTCTTAGTCCACAATATATCAATGGTGTCATGTATACAATTCTCGAAATCAACTTGATTTGAGATGAATGATTCAAACAACAAATACGAGAACCAAATCCCTAAACATCTTGACTCTAGATGAACTCTATGTTCAAGAAAGTGATTAAGATGCTAAATACGTTCCGTTAATTTCCGAGTTACTAATTGAAACTATAATCATATCTGTATTGGCAGCCTGATGTGCACTTGGTATGGTGCAATTCAATTAATTCTTGAATATAATCCGAAACGTATCCCTGACTCAATTTAACTCGCATTGAGTGAATTGTCTTCAGTTTTCCAGGACGTATTCTTGACAAGATTTAACTTGCATCGAGTTAATTTCCTTGAGTACTCTAGAACGTATCCCAAACCCAATTTAACTTGCACCGAGTTAATTGTCTTGTGTTATCCAGGATGTATATCTGACGAGATTAAACTTGCATCGAGTTAATTTCCTGAAGTAATTTAGTACGTATTCTTGGCGAGATTTAACTTGCATTGAGTTAATTCCCTTAAGTAATCCAAAACGTTTTGATTTGTGGGTAATGTATAATGTTACAAATTTATTCAATAGTTGAATACATTATACATTTGTTTGAACATTTAAAACTGTGTAATGTATTTTTCTTCTCTGTTTGAATACTGAAATGTTTTCTTCATTTAGAGAAGTAATGGTGATGCTATGGATGAAGTATTGAGATTGTCTTCACTATTTCACTCAAATCCGTATTATTTGTCGTGAGATAATGCTCTTCTATTCCAGGTCTGATGACCGTGCTCATGTAGTAATACAATCTGTCTGAGCAATTGTCAGGTGTTACTTCTGCATGTCTATGTCCTGAATGTTGTGTGTACAGGTTCTTGTGAAGGCAATTAATTATGCATTGAGATAGTTGTATCTTCATTTGAAGAGAGTCCAATATCTAGTTGGTTACATACTTCTGATCATTTAACTTGTCTTGAGTAGAATAACTTCCAACTCGTTGAAGGTTTGTTGAATTGCTTTATGATGTTGTTTGATTATGTGTAAATCCTTGTATAAGCATCATGGATCTACGTAGGCAGCCCATACCGAAGTATTCCTCCAATGAAGGGGAAATTGAAGACATTCTTCAAGATGAGGTTGACATTCTTATTTGTGATGCAATTCCACAACGTCTGTGGAGCACAAAGTTTGTGACGCTGAAAAATGCTACCGGTCTATCAGTGGCAGAGGGAATTTGTCATAGTATTAATTCCGATCTTGTCCTTGGTTGCGACAGGCCTTTTGGAGATTCTCTTGTTGCAATCCACATCTCAAAGTCCCTCAATATTGCTGGAGTTCCAGAGGATTGGAAATACTCTCTGAGGGCCTAGCCCATTGCTTAGGTATACTTGGGGGGGCTAGTCTTTGAGACCATGAGGTAAGTCATGAGTACAACTACTGACAACTTATTTGGTCGTAGACATCCTCTTCACAAACAAGGCCATATGCATCCTCCACTAGAATTCCTCCTATTCAAACCTGTGTGAAGTCCAAAACCTGCTAATTGAGGAGTCTATCAATTTGGTGTTGAGCAAGACTTGTTGCTCAAGGAACTGCATGCAGCCTTTTCCAAGAAACAGAATTTGAGCTTTTCGTCAATGTATGTACCACAACTCATCGTTTGAGTTCCAGCACCATATAAAATTGGATGTGCATCGACAAGTCCATCAGAACACGGAGGGAAAGAGGGTGGTCAATTTCAAAGGGATTGACATTTGTATGGCTGCATGGCGGCATATTTTTGGTGTGTTTGAATCAACCTTTCATCGCTTTCAAGGATATGCTGTAGTTGGACAACGAGCCTAAGCAAATGGAATTTTGGCACACAAAAGACTCAAAAGCATACTTTACAAGACATGGCTCCATTGAAGTGTTTGCTTGAAAAGTCGGCAGACCATATGCCACATCGCACGCACTCATTACCTTTTGAAAAGAAGAAGGTGTCTCTGGTTTTGCCGACCACCTTCACATGGAAGGATGTTATTCCCGAGATCAACGCAACGAATGCTGTGTTTGGATTGAAAGAAGTGTCAGCTTTCAATATTAGCAAGATAAGGAAACTAAACTTTCCTGAATATAGTGCTAAGAAGCCAGGGGACAATTTTACTCGTTGCTCTAAATATGATAAATATATTGATCTCAAAAAGACCACATGTATTTGTTTTAAAACGCAAATGGAGCCATTGCCTTGAGAAGCATTTGGCTATAGCTCGGGCTCATCAAGATCAATATTATGCGAGTCGGTATAGGTCAAGTGCCTACCTCATGAATGTCTCACAATCACTCTAAGAGTGCATCTCTTGTCTTCTTGCACAAGAGCAAGCAACTTGATGGACTCATGAAGCTCCCATTCTCAATGACAGGTATGATAGTTCATGGGCATGGGGATGTGCGTTACACTTATTACAAACTTGATATCTTCCTTCACGACTTGAACTACACAGTCGATTCTTTAGCAAAGCTTTTGCAGGATTTAGAATTGCCTCCAAAGTACTCTTCCAAAGAATTGATCATTGGATCAAGCTGTGCTCCCCTCTTTTGCGCAATACTACAAGGATCAGACATATGTAAATCATTGCTTTGGCCTGCCCCCAAGGTCGCAATTCTGGCAATCCCTCTCCCTCCAATTCAGAATGTTCAAATGGATAATGCAACTGGAGACAACAAGAATAGATTTGTGTTCGCATTTTGGTCCCTTTTGGTAGCTAAGAGGATCTTTTGTGAGGTTTATGACAGTTTCATGTTGGTCGGTCACACACATGATGACATTGATGCTTTGTTTGGAAGATGGAGTATGTAGTTGAAGAAAGACAACTTCTTCACCATCCCATCTCTCATGAAGTCCTTCATGGATGTGGATTCGGTACCCACAATTCTTCACCTCATTGAAGAGGTGCCTAATTTCAAAGCCTTCATAGAAGGTTCTCTTTTGGAAGGAGAGGAGGCATTGGTTGGCCATATGAAGGCACAATAGTTCAAGTTTTATCTAAATTTGATGGGTACTCCAATCATGAAGTACAAACAATATTGCACGGACAGTGATTGGCTCCCAGAGGAAGGTGGGGGGATCAAATTATGGCAAGAGGATTCCAAAGGAAGAAGTCTATGGCCTCTTGGGGAGCCGTTGCTAGTTGTTCACTTGCCTATGCAGAGTATAGATGACATTTACAAGGGCTTATGTGGATTCATCAAGCATTGGGAGGCATTATGTGCGGAAGATAGAAGTGGAGAGTATAGAAGACGCTTTGAGCATTTGGTATTCTATTGGCGAGAGGTCAATGCGACCTTGAAAGAGTCAATTGAATCGTCTGCAATGTTGAAGGAAGGGTTCTGGCCTTCTTCTCGTATAGATCCAAAAGAAGAGGATGAACTTAGTGAAGATGGCGAGGTTTGTGAGGAGTTTGCTGAGGATGATGCTTTTGTTGGACAACTTCGCAATCGCCCGTTGCCCTCTTTTCAAGTGGCACGTCATGTTTTTGAAGGATACTTTGTTGCTGTTCGACCGGCTGATGGTGATGCAAAGCCTACATGGATTGCAAGAGCCTTATGTGATCCTTTTACAAATCTAGATCATCCTAATTGTGTGTTGATTCAATACTTTAAGCCCACGTCTCGCGAGCAAAATGTTTAGCAGAGCTACAGTGGGTGGGATTCCGGCAAAGGATTGTTGGAAAGTGGACGAGATTCAGAACCCGGTTTGGGCCAAAACAAATTCGTTTGTGATAGCTTGGAAGTCGAGGGTGAAGAAGGACACCGTTGAATGTGTCCTCAAAATCCCCTCAACTCAAGTTGATGTTATCAATAGAAGTCTGGACTCCATATTCTGATTGAGCTTGTGCAAGGCCGTATAGAAAAACTATATAGTGCTTGAGGTTGTGGGAATAGGGAAACTCCAAATAGATAAGAAACGGAATAGAATTAGGTTAGAATAGTATAAATTTTTTGAATTTTGTTATTAGTATCTATGAATCCAGGTCAACTAGAAAACAATTTGGGATTAGTTGATACCTGGATTACTAGAACTGCTAAACCGGATATGTTATCCCGTAAATGACGAAACCCAGAAGACAGATCCGGATCCACAAAACCTATGTCCTTGACTTCTGGCCTAGAAACCCTAAGGTACCGTTACGGGATCAGTCACATACCCGTTCCTTTGGGGAACTATTGGCCGAGTATTGGTACTTAAAGGTTCTCTCCTCTCATTCTAATCTCTCTCTTTCTTCGCAGACTTCTAAAGTGCGCTTAGTGCGTGATAGTGGGGTGAGTTAGGACAATGTTAGGGAGGGATTAGTGAGGTCGGTGCCAATTGCACCGGATTAGTTGAGTTGGTGAGCTATGGTGAGTCCAACCCGGATGCTTTGTTCGGCAATTCCTAAAGACCTAGACATATGGAAACAGATGGAAGAGGACTTAGAGGTAATCGGATGCGCCGGGTTGTTGCAGCAACCCTGGAACTTAAAGAGTGACGAGATGATTGCGAAACTTGTAGCCTAAGTTCCGAACCAATATCAGTTGATTGTGAAGGGTCAACCCAAACTTTGGATAGAGGATGTGTGGACGGAGGTGTACAGAAGACCGAATTCGGGTTAGCTTCCCTTTTGGATAAGACCAAGCAAAGTAAGTTCTGGGGTCCGGCACATTCCAAAGAAGGGTACAGTATTCACGCCCGTATCAATGATAGGCATAGATGGATGTTGGAATTTTTTATTCCAATTATGTATCCGAAAAAGCCGACCCGGATTACGGTCACGGTGGCAAATACCATTTTTGGAGTGATGGAGGGTAGATCCGTGAACTAGGGGAGACTCATTGCGGATGTAGTCTCTAAGTTAGTTGCGCGTGCCACCGCGGGTAAAACTAGCCCACTCAGTCCGTATCTGTTCCATCTCTACCTATTGAAGGAAGTTTTGAGTGATTTGAAGCGGCAAGCGTACACCTATGGAGAAGAAGTTTTGAAGTACAACTTTACGGATGAAATCCAACCGGAACAACATACTCAGGCCAAATCCAAAGAGGAAGGATCGGATCAATTGCACTTGCAGAAGCGGACCAAGAGACGGAAGTCGACGGATTAGACTACACGAGGCAAGCATGTGATTCGGAAAGAAGAAGGGCAATCTGATCCTCCGAAAACCGAGCAAATGAAGGAATTTTGGGGACGTGGACTTCATTGGATCAACCAGTGTCGGCAGGTCCACAACGAGATGTCGGATTATATCACCAACGTCATGAGAGAGTTGGGGGGGGACTTGCCGGAATATGTGATAGACGGCATCCGAACAAGGTCGGATCTAAGGGCGCTGAGAGAGAAGGAGCTGCAGATCTAGAATTTGGAGCAGAACCGGAACGATCTCCAAGCATGAGTGTCCCAGTTGGAAGGAGAGCTGGACATGGCAAGGACAAAGGAGTCAGACACTACTAGTCTCGTCCAGAATCTATCAATTTTGGTTGCACCACCGGCGGATCAAGTGGTGAGAGCCAACTTCTTCACTAACAAGCTAACAATTGAAGGTAACCCTTCTGGAACAAATGTACTGAAGGTAATCAGTGACTACAAAGCGCAAATGGAGAAGGTGTTGAAAGAGATGCAACACTTATTGGGGCAGCTGAATCTAGGTAAAGCCTTGGATTTTGAAGGTTTTCCGGATGCCATATTTGCCCAGAACTATTTGCAGACTCCGTCCAGGACGGTAAAGTTGGATCAGACTCTTGTTAGGGGACAGGAGATGATAATTAATGAATCCGGTATATCTCCGCTGATTAGAAAGGAGGAAGCCGGAACATCCATTCCGATGAGGAGGGAAGCACCGATTCTGATAGAGCCAAATACATCAACTTTGAAAAAGGCGAGAGATTCCAATCTGGGAACGAAGATCATCTTCTACTCGAAAATTGTGCCCGCCCAACCAACAAGAGCCGCACTCTTCATGACACCGAATTTGGTCGTCCGCCATAACATGGGTGAGTGTTTGGGTGTCATTGCAAATCTAGCCCAGACCAATCCGGACAGCTTTGAGCACATGAAACATGCTTCTCTATCGACCAAGGCTAAGACATCCCGGGTGGAGATCTTGGAGGACAAAGAGGAAGGCGAGACTGGATCGGAGTTGGAAGACGATGCCACGCCACTTCAAGGGCGCCAGATTCTGACCCGAGCACAGGCCAGAAACACGCCGGTGAAGTCGCCACCGACCAAGGCAAGGAGCAGCGTGAAGAAATCAAGGAGGAAATAGTTAGTTTGTTAGTTTTTTTGTGTGTGAAATTTTTGAATTTGTTTGCCTCGGATTTTCCGGAGGTGGAACCCGGTTTTGGATTTCTAGGAGGCCACCGGCTTGGGATTTTTTGGTTATCTCGAAAGTTAGTGTGATTGGTCAACCTGATTTTGCGGTGTGCCATTTTTGCTTTTTGGCCTTTTTGTTTGGGTTTTAAAGGGAGGGCAAGCTTGTTGCTCCTCTCATTCCATTCTAGCCCAATAGAGTGCATTTGTTTATGTTCTTTTGCTTTCTTTAAATCTGAGATCACTTGCATGGTAGACTTCTTTTACTTCGGCTATGTGCACAAATGTGTTGGATTATTCATGAGGGTGTTGAGGTGTAAGGAAGACGGGTGAGGGGAAGTCCGAATCTGAGGCAACTGGCACTACTAGAAAATTGGTGACCGAACCAACAAAAAATTAACAAAAAACTGCTCTAATTTCTAACAATTTTTAGTGGCTTTGGTCAAGTTGATTTGGACAGTATGTAACTAAAAACTGTTGAGTTTTTGTTGATTTGGACAGTATCTAACAAAAAAGTGTTTGTTACTTAACAAAAAACTGTTGAATTTTTGTGGTTTTAGACAATATCTAATAAGAAAATGTTAATTTTTTAACTAAAAATTGCTAGATTTTTGTCAGCTTGGACAGCATTGAAGAAGAAAATGTTCAACAATTGTTGTAGACTGCATCTTGAATCAAGAAGATTTTGGTGTTTTCCTCTGCAAGTGTAATAATGCAAGCTTTAAATGGCATAAGAGATTTTTGATAATTCTAATAACACAGGAAATATTCCAACCACTTGCACATTACAACAACGGCCTGAAAAATAAATGGCAAATACTTTTTGAACAACCTTTCATTTATTTCATTTCCCTTAACATTTTCTTCAATACTTTCCTATGTACTACGTATCCTTCTCATACCTGGTAAACATACACCGATACATAAGCACATGGTTGGCTTCTACAGGTCCTTCCTAATAATCATGCATTCCTTCAATTCACTTGGGCTTCTCTATATTACTCCACAACTTGTACCCAAATTCCGTGCAATTGAATTCATACACTACCTCCACTTGTTGGTTTTCCAAATTCCACTCATCGCTCATGTGCACTACCATGAACTGCAAACTTGGAATGACCTGCATATAGGGGTACACAGAATTAGACCACAATGCATGCACAATCACTTCACCATATAATTTACTAAAGCACACTTCCTACAAAATGTGCAACTTCATTTCCACTGTCATTTTACAATTAGTGAGCATTTCAAAAAAAAAAATTCATATCATTCCATGCACATTATCCTCCTTCTCTTTTAAAACCGATATTCCATTCCAAATTTATAGATTATAAGTCCGTCATCACATCACCTCTCATCAAACAACCTTTGTCGCATGTATTTCCTCATAGCAACAAAGACATCAATTTCAACTGCACATCACAGATTTTTTTTTAAATTATGCATTCATAAGACAATACGCACTTGTTTGTTTTGACTCTGTTGTCTGAAAAAATAACAAATCCTCAATTTCACAGCATTTCCCGACATTTTCACCAATCTTCCAAACACATGGCAAGACAAGAATATAATACTACCACCCCAATGCAAGCACTCGCTTCCAGTATTTGTTGCTGCTGAAGGTCCTCTTCCCAATTCCCACACTTTCAAAGAGTAAGCAGCAAATTCCAACCTCATTGTCCTCATTACCTTCAGCACCTACAATGTGGCCACATTGTAGCAACTTACCGTGCAATACAAGGATACAATTTGTTTTTATAGCAAGTACGAACAGTCATAACTCTCGTGGTCTATTAATGAACTCAACAAATCATGAAATCAGCAATCACTCAAAAAAAATTACAAATGCACTTCACTTTTTCAAACATGCGTTACAGCTTCCCTTTCTTACTTCTAACACAATTCCTACAATGATTTCAAACAAAGTCCATATTTCTTCACACTATCATCCTCAACATCAGTCTTCACAGTCTTCTCTATCTTCAGTGTGCCCATTTTCCACCACCTTCTGTATGCAACTCCGTTTCTTAACATTAAGTAACTCACATAATGTACATGAAAATCTGAGCCACCACTACATAAAATTGAATGAAATCCATAATTCATAGGGACTTACACATTCCTATAATCACTTCGTCCCTCACATTGCCAAGAATTTTCAGACATAGGCAACAATCTAATAAAAGGCATGCACAACCACTTTCACATTCATTACCTAATTGATGACTGCAGTCTTCAGCTGGAAGACTACAGAAAAGAAGCCAATAACCTTCATTAAATTCGACAGAACAAGGTCAGCAGCAGGTCCACTGCATACAAACAACATACCATGTACTGCTGCAGCTGTCGTACCTGAAACTAGGACAACAAGATCTTAGAAGGACATCAAACATACTTACGGATGTAAGATCGGGACTTTCAATAATAACTTTGCTCCTATTTCGATCTTCTTCTGCTCCAAATGTCGTCACTAATATAGCATGCTACCTCATCTCAGCAACATCCCTTTAGACTTCTTCACCACATAGTATACTTCATCATGACAACCTACAGAGATAGCACAAGCACAACCTAATACTTTCAATCATTACAATTAATACAAACGTAGTCGTCTTCTCATCCTACTTGTTGTTGCAACAAAGACTAATTTACCTGAGACACTTAGTCAAGGACGTTAAGGGAAATCATTATCATCCCCTGTTGTGATATTTCAATTTCATTAACTAGAAGAAGATGGCTTGTGGTTCTGATAATCCACCCACCCTATTCCAGAAGCATTCTCAAACGTGAAGTGCCCCTTCGCTTGCTTTTGCACACGTCTTGTCCACAAAAACAGCAACGGTCAATAAACATACACCTTCACTCTACAACATGAGGAAAAGGATATTCTGAAATTCCTACTCATAAATCATACTTACAAAAAATACCTACTCTCCAGGCATCCAAGACTCTTCAACTTCTTATACTCTTAAGATCTCAATTGTTTAATATCCTCCCGTTCTACACGCATATCCTCCATGTTGTACCTAATACTCTGAGGCCCTACTTTTTGCATAAAGGTAGGCCCCAATATACATGCCTTACCTTTAAAGAAGTGATGGCAGTATTTCAAAAAGAGTATTTATCCTCCTCAACTGATGCATGACCGGGGCTAAGCAGAACTATTTGGGCATGCTTCGGTACAGCATTGACGTCGAAATTGGACACAATTTGAAGTCATTCTCAAATGCTAGCGCAGGATTGCAAACAAAGCTGCAAAATTTGGAAAACTGTTAGCATGTCTAAAAAAGACTGTACTACCAAGAATTCTGACTTATTCAATGTATTATTGCAGAATCTAAATTGTGCATGAAGAATTTCGCTTAGCAAGCACTGGACAAGTTCATCTCAAATTCTACTTCATTGAAATCCACAAGCTCTGCGCACCTACTACTTCATTGACAGGAACTTAGTGCTCATTTCACTACACTTTTTTAATATGCAAGTCCGGTTCATGCTCAAGCGTGTGATAATCCTATCACATTTATGACAAAGGGAAGATGACTACGCCTACTGAGATGGTAGCAAAGCAATTAAACACTGTCACAAACCACAACGCCTTGCTTTCGGTGCTTTCTTTCAGAATTTAAACATTTCATTCCACTTGAACTACACCCGTACAGCATCCATTGAAATCAAACTATTATTAAAATCAACAAAATGTTCGTCTCAATAATAACTTCCTCGACTTCACCATCACAGCACACTTACTAAGAACTCGAACATCAATCACTAAGTCAACTAGTGCCCTCTTCCCCCCAAAATTCTAATTACAGCATCTTCCCTGTACTTTTTTTCTTACAATTTTTCCTTCAAAAATAATTGGGGACATAATCTTCTGATGATTCAAGTTTCAGGATTTCCTCATCAGCGCTACAAACAATCTCAAAATAAAAGTCCTCCACTTCTGACGTCAACAGTTTCACTCAAATTCTTCTTAACAAAGAAATTTAAATGAATTTGAGAAACATAAGTTCACATTATTATGCTACTATCCCTCCATTACCTATAATGCCGCAAAAAACAACAACAATTTGTTACATAGACAATGATTACAGAAATGACATCTCTATTCCATTCTCATGATGTCCAAAGTCTCCACAAAACAAATGACTTCTACCTCATCTGCCTGTCTCAAACTACCCCCCCCCTCCCCTCCCCCTTTGAATGAACAATTCTAACTTCAAGCTCGGATCATTTTTCTATTCTACAAACTTCTCAGATGCACTTCAAGAAGCGGTAACCATAACCGAAAATTTTGCCTTCTAAGATTCCTTTTCTTGTCTAGAATTAGTTCTTGCATTACTTATGACGATCTTCACTTACAAGGTAACATTCAAATCCTTTTTCATATTTCTTAAGATAAATCACCTTCCTTTATAACGACTATATAATCACACCTCTCATAGATCTGATTTTGTAATCCATTGGAATCCTCATATTGAAGAGGACAAACTTCCACATATCCACTAATACATCTACTGGTGGGACTGTAAGAAAATAAAAATTCATTCCATCTTCAAATTTGGTTCAAAAAAATAGTTATACAGGAAAGATATAGGCTTCAGGTTAAAAGGAATTCAGGAGTTCCAATAATAATAATCCACAAAGAACGACTTTGTGCATTTCAATAGAATGGACAAGTCACTCAATGAAACTTTGCTGCACCAGCCATTAACTTTTAATGTCAATTAAGTCAACAGTGAAACCATTCTCCACAGATTGCCTGCAAGATAGTCCACATTAAAACACATACCGTTACCAGTTTTGCATAAATAGACTTGATAACCTACACAAATGAAGACAAAACGCGTGGACCCTCAACCGACGCCTCATATTAGGTGCCTTAAATCGTCAAATTAAAAAACATAAATTGTATCGAGAAACCAGTCTAAACGTCAAACACCTTGTTTGAGCTTCAAGTTCCTCTAGCAACAGAGAAACATATGACTACCTGCGCTACAAAATACAATATGCCATAGAAATCGTCATGTTCCACTAAAATGGTAAACATCATCTGCAGAACAAGTACACAAAAAATTTGCTACAATGGGAGGATCCAACCTTCCTTTTCCACATACTTTTCAAATACTCAAAGTCTACTACCAACTGATCTACCTTCTTGCTGCATTGTTTGACTACTACATACATTGGAGGCTCAAAAACCGACGGCCTCACTACCTTTTTGGTGGCCTGCACATACTAAACATTCTGTTAGACATGTCCTAAATGATTACTCACATCAATTCCAAATACCACCTGCAGCTATTAAGACATAAAGTAAAGTTAGATTACGCTAACACACTTTAATACATACTACTGCGCCACTTACAATGAAGATTACAACAGCATCAAAGTCTTCATTTATTGAGGAATTATCCTCCATTGATCCATGGCCTGCCTCACGTCCCACGTGGAAAGGAACTGCCTCCAAATGATACTTACTTCCTTTTAATAGAATGCATATGCCAAAGTCTATGCTTCTTGCATATTCATAATCAACGTCTTCATTCATGAGTGAAATACATAGTGTCTACTCTTACATTAAAACTACAAAAAAATATAGGCCAGAGCAGTATTTAAAAAGCTAATACAGAAAATTCATTCACAAATTTTGCAATTCGTACAGTCCCTATGACACTCTTCGACCGTTTGTTGGTTTACATTCTTTGATTTCTTCATGGAACATCAACCGCCGGCCCTTTAGCAGTTTTCCTGGAAGTTGTCAATTCTTAAGTCCCAAACTTCTTCTAGAAAAACTACAATTTTCTATCAATACAGCACAATTAACCCAGAAAATGTACAAAACAAATATTCCGATAACCATCAAATCAAAGCGTCATTGGGAACTCTTACTTGTGCACTCCCAAACAAAAATTCGTGGACTATCTACTATTGGGTCACACATTCGTTACCCTCTTCTGTGAAAATTGGATCTAATTTAAATGTATTAAGCTAAACTCTACCACAAAGGAAAAAAAAAAAAAAATTCTCCCGTCACGCTCTTCAGTTAGAGGCAGCACCTTATCCTTTGCCCGTCTTTGATTTTACTATTCTAGCTATGTCCACCAACCAAGAACAACATTGACACCATTAGAAACTGAGGACAAAATTTTAAATCTTTTCACTACATAACTCTCATATGCAAAGAACCAACAAACATATCTATAGAGATGAGTGAGCTTTTAGATTTTGAACTACTTCCCAAATTAATTATATTGATACACACAAACCCTTCCTTCTTCATATCTACATGGACAGTAAATAAAGTTTTGTAGCTAGCACATGCTCATACTGTTAACAGTGACTTCATATTCAAATATAATTGATGTGAATAATACTTTCCCCACTTTCAAACTGAAACTCCATCTACTTTGACAACACTTTCTTCAAGAACCTCTTGATAACATAAACTAAATGACATTGCACACATTCTTCAGTCACTGACCTCTTTAAAGAATCATGACATACATTTCCAATCAAAACATGCAAAATTGGTCCTTCCAATCACCAGCACGTTCTTCCATTTTTCACGCAACACTTCTCTTCACCTTGAACTTCCAAGGCCATCTTCCATACATCCTACAAGACTTAAAAGAAGATAGTAGACCACACAATGAAAGTATACCGGTAATTCCTAGACTGTGCAGATGAGGAGGTCAAAATTTGTGCCTCTCCAAAGACGAACCATCTTTGCAATTTTATTTTAGTTTTCACAAGGTTTTTTTACTTACCTTCTCTCCCTTTAGCTGCTTCAAATGATTTGAAGAAAATGGAGGGATGTTTCGCTTATACATGCCTTTCACCCTAATCACATTGGCATGGACCAATAAAAAGTTACAAAAAAAATTACCATGAGAGTCGTCAATTTGAATGTCAGTTTAAGTGCTCTCAAAAAAAGAGGAAAGCTTGCCTACAGACAAATCTAATTTGGTGCATATCCTCAATTCTGCAAAATCTTTAGCATTTCAAACGTGTCCTCAAAGGAATCGGCTACTACATGCCACTTCCTTTGAACTGAAGTTCACCAATACAACCAAGCAACAACCCCCCAAAACTGTGTGTTCAATTTTAAGGTTCAATCACGGAAGGACAGAGGAGACCATGTTAGCGGCATGGATTTGAACATTGCATTGTCATCATCATCTTCGTGCACTGCCAATGCTGCTTTAATGAAAAGTAAATCACCATCAACCTTTGATTGAGCCTTCAACAAACTCACTTCTTTGTCCTTGACGACATCCTCATCTTGGTTCACGTTGTTCAAGTCCGGCCAATAATACTCCGTTGCAGAGGTCCCTGTTGAGCCACAGGACTCTGCACTGCCCGTATTTGGATCCATATTCAAAGGTATGAATGATCTGCACATTTTGACCTTTTCAAACTTCTGCTTGAATAGATATGCAATTAAAGTACAAAAAATAATCTTCAAGTTCTTAAAACAAGTTTATAGCATGGATAACAAAACAGCACTCATGGTTTTGACTCAAACCTATTTTTTCTTATCTAAAAGATAATTTGGGTAACGATGAGAGACTGCACTTGAAATCGGGTTACTTCTATAATCAGTATTCTGAAAATTCATTGTTTTCTCATATTTTATCCAAGAAATCAATGCTCAAACACAAGCCTCAGAGTCATTGGAATTAGAAATCGATTGCCAAGAGCATTAAAAGTCATTCATTGCATACAATCCAGCCTCATTTGTTCATTTACATGCTTCTAGTCGATGTGATTCAACAGTCATGGAAAAACAACATTAAAACAAGAAGAACAAAAAATTTGCAAGCTACCTTATATGATCTTATGCTCTCTATAGTCCACAATTAGTGTGCCAATACCGTAAATAGCTAAACGGGCTAAAATTTAAGCTGTCAATTTCAAGAATTGAATACAAACCCTAAATTGTTGTCAACGATTCCATTTTGACAGGACAAAGACACCCCTTTTGTCTTCCTAGGTTCAACTTGCTTCTGGTAGTAGGTGTAGGCAAGCGAAGAAAAACCAAAATTACTGTGCAACCATTTACGGATGTATCAGATTCACTAAAGAACTAGTGATCTACATATGCAATTTGAGACTACATCAAAAGGGACACCAATACTATGGAACAAGGTTGTCTTGTCTGACATATTTTGGGGATTTGGTGTCGTATAAGACGTCTGATGTCGCGTGTTGTATAAGACAAAGTGTCGGACAGGCATCGCATCCTGTTGTATAAGGGTAAAATATTTTATCCCATGGTAATTCAAGTTAGGCTACGTGGCAGGCTTTAAAAGTTGACGTGGAAATCTAAAACCATGTCAGCAGGGCGACTGTGGATGGAGGCATGTGTAGGTCAAGCTAGGGCGACTGTAGGTGTGGGCGCATGCAGGTGGATGAAACGGTGACCGCGGGTGGTGAAGGGGCGACCGCGGGTGAAAAGGCAACCATGGATGGATGAAAAAGTGACCGCGGATGAAGGGGGCGAGTGCATGTGGGCGACCATGGATGAAGGGGCAAGTGCATGTGGTGACTGCAAGTGCAAGGGCGAATGTTTGTAGGCGACCGTGGATGAAAGGGCAAATGTTTGTAAGCGACCGTGCATGAAGGGGCGAGTGCATGTGGGCGAGTGCAGATACAGGTGAAAGGACAATTGTAGGAGAAAAAATCCGATCTCTTTCAAATCCATTCTTCTTCAAATTCAATCGCTTTTGAGAAGGCAAAATTTGCAAAAAATTAGGTTAAACTATGATTTGTTCATGATGAATCTTTGCAAATTGCAAATAATTTAAAGGAAGCATTTACTTAAATCTTTATCCTTTAATTTTATTTGAAAGATCAAAGTGAAAAATAATAAGTGATTACAAAAATTCTTTGAGAATTACAAAATGTAAAAGTCCTTATTTAACTCTTCACTTTTTATTTTCTATTTTTAAAATCAACATGACAAATAAATTATAATTAGGAGGAGTTGAGGAATCTTGGAAAATTGCAAAAATTAAAGGTTAAAATTTGTACTTAATTCTCCTTCCTTTATGTTGAACTTTTAAATCAATTTGACAAATAATACTTGAATAGAATGAGTCAGTGAGATTTACAAAAATAAATGAGGAAGACTTTCATTTCAATCTCCATCTATTCTTTTATTTTTACAAAATCAAATTGAAAATACTTCAGAATAAAAAGGAATTTAGAAAAATTACAATAAATAAAATAAAAAACTTTTAATTTAAATATCTATCCTTTATTTTTATTTTTATTTTTTTACTTCAAAGCCACAAATAACACAAGAGAAAGATGTTATTTTATAAATTGCAAACATAATTGGATGTATTCTTTTTAATCTCTCCAATGCAAATTTAAGAAAAAAATCTACGTGACAAATAATACATGAATAGGATCACTTATTGAATATTGTAAAAAATAAATGGAGGAGTTCTCAAGTTCTTATTGGAATTTCTATCTTTTGTTTTATTTTTAAAATCATCATGACAGACTATTCAAAATTAAGAGGACTCTCACAAAATTACAAAAATAAATAGAGACTTTTTAAATTAATTTGCTACCATTTGTTTTTATTTTGAAATCAATCTAACTAATAATATATGAATAGGATGATTCTTTGAAGATCTCAAAACATAAATGGAGTAGATCTTACTTATAATTCCACCCATTATTTTTAATCTATAATATCAAAGTGACAAATAATTTGTTATTAAGAAGAATTTTGAGAACTGTTGAAAATGAAAAGAAATTTTTTACTTAAAGCTCCACTTTTTCTTTTTTAAAAAAAAATCAATATGATAAATTATTCAAAATTGAAAGGACTCTTTAAGAATTGCAAAAACTATAAGAATAAGTTCTTAAGTAATTCAACACCCTTTATTTTTACTTTTAAATCAACATGACAATTAATACATGAGTTTAATGAATTTTTGAAGATTCCAAAAAATAAATAGAAGAGATTACACTCAAAATTTCCACCCATTATTTTTTAATTATAAATCAAAATGACAAACCATCATCATTAGTAGTCTTAGAGAATTGGAGAAATAAATGAAAATGTTTTTACTTCAATCTCACCCTTTATTTTACATTTTAATTATCAACATGACAAATGATTGATGATTATGAGGAATTGAGGGTTCTTAGAAAATAGTTCAAAATTAAAAAGATATTTTTTTTCTCATATAACCGCAATTTATTTTTTAAATCAATGCAACATTTTACTTGTGATTAGGAAGATACTTTGAGATGTGCAAATACTAAATGAATAAGGTCTTACTTAATTTTCCACCATTAAATTTTTATTTTTAGATCAATTTGACAAATGATATATGAGTACGATGATTCTTTGAGAAGTGCAAGACTTCAAAGATAAGTTCTCATTTAAATCTCTATCGTAAAGTTAAAATTTTTAAGATCAGCATGACAATTAAATGATTTGTAATTAGGAATTAGGAATACTCTTTGACAACAACGTAAAAAAAGAAAGAAAGTTTGAATTTAAATCTCCACCTGTACTTTTTATTTATATAATCAAAATGACAAACACTTTATGATTATAAAGACTCTAAAAGAATTGTAAAACATAAACTAGTTAAATCTCCACAATTTAGGTTTCACTTTTAAATCCAACATGACAAATATTCATTATAAAGACTCTATAAAAATTGCAAAAATCAAAAAGGAAAATTCTTACATCAATTTCTACCTTTTAGTTTTATTTTAGATCAATGTGACAAATAGTTCAATCATGTAAGGACTCTTTGAGAATTGCAAAAAAATAAAAAGGAAGTTCTTACTTAAATCTCCACCTTTTACGTTTCATTTAAATTCAATATGCAAAATATCTCATGATTAGAAAGAATCTAACAAAATTAAATGAAGTTAAATTTTACTTTAATCTCTACCTTTTATTTTTATTTTTAGATCAAGGTGACAAATAATTCAACTGTATAAGGACTCTTTGAGAATTGCAAAATAATAAAAAAGAAGTTCTTACTTAAGTCTCCACCCTTTAATTCTCACTTAAAATTCAGTATAAAAAATAATTCATGATTAGAAAGAATCTGAGAGAATTGCAAAAACTAAGTAGTGAGGTTTTACTTCAATCTTCACCTTTTATTTTTATTTTTAGATCAATGTGACAAATAATTCCAACGTATAAGGACTCTTTCAAGAATTGCAAATAAATAAATAGGAAGTTCTTACTTAAATCTCCACCCTTTATTTTTCACTTAAAATTCAATATGAAATATAATTCATGATTAGAAAGAATCTAAAAGAATTGCAAAAATTAAATAGTGAAGTTTTTACTTCAATCTCTACCTTTTATTTTTATTGTTAGATCAATATGACAAATAATTCAAATGTATAAGGACCCTTTTAGAATTTATAGAAATTAAATATCTACTTTTGAATTTTTATTTTTAAAATGAAAGTAAAAAATAGTGTATGAGTAGTATAATTCTCTAAAAATTACAAAAAATAAATTGGTACTACCCTACTTCACTCTTCATCCTTATTTTTTTATTTTTAAATCAATATGGACACATGAATCCTTGAGAATCTCCAAAAAACCTGGAAAATTTCTTATTTAAATCTTCATCTTTTATTTTTCACTTTTAAAATCGACATGACAAAAAAATTTGATTAGTAGCACAAGGAAAAAAATGAAAACATTAAAAGAAAATTTTTATATCTAAATCACTAGCCTTTATTTTTTATTTGTACATTCAAAGTGACAAATGAATCATGAATAGGAAAGATCTTAGAGATTTTCAAAGAATAAAGAAAAAAATTCTTACGTAAATTTATATCTCCTATTTTTTTTTTATAAAGTTTATGTGACAGTGTCAAATGAATTGAAAATATAAAGGAGTGAGTTCTTATTTAAATCTTAATGCTTTATTTTTGAAGGATATGGGCTTTTTGTTTATTTTATATTACTCCTTCTTTGATGGCTACACATGTCAAACCTCCTCACATGTACTCCTTGAAGGAGAAAATATCTTTTGAAGGAGATTTAATTTTTTTTCCTATCTAATGTAGCCACCACTGTTTTTAGCTATCTATTTTCTAACCAAATACAAACCTCTCTATGAACCTATTCTTGACAAGTATATTTCTATTGAAGGAGTCCACCAAATGTCCATTAAACCATTTCCTTACATAATTGCAATTGATTGATGGTTGTTTCTTTAGATTTTGCTTTTATGACCTTTGATCTTCTTGTAGTAGTCCCACGTGTGGTCGCCCCATACTCGGTCGCCTTTACTTGCATGCACCTCTTTTAAAAAAAATGAGGTCGCTCCACCGGTGATTGCCCTTACATGCATGCGCCTCTTTGAACCAAAACCTAGATTGCTCTACCCATGGTCGCCCTTATCCGCATGCGGCTCTTTAGAACAAAAGTTGTTTGGTCCAAAAGTTTGTATTTCTTGCATCCAAGGTCGCCCACCAGTGGTCATCCCACCACCCGCAATCGCCTCATTTGCATGCTCCCCTTCACAGAAAAAAATTCTTTCCAAGCACATTGAGCCTTTTTTCCCTTTGCGGTTGCCTACTACAAGCAGTCGCGTACTACAAGCGGTTGTCCCACCACCCATGGTCACCTCATTGGCATGTGCCCTTGATATGAAAAATGTCCTTCCAAAGACATTGAGCTTTTTTCCTCTTCGCAGTCGCCTACGACAAGCAGTCGCCTCATCCGCACGTGCCTTTTGATAGGAAAAATGTCCTTCCAAAGATATTGAGGTTTTTTCCCCTTTGCGATCGGCTACTACAAGCGGTTGCCCCTCCACCCACAGTCGCCTCATCCGCACGCGCCCCTTGACAAGAAAAATGTCCTTCCAAAGACATTGAGCTTATTTTCCTCTTTGCGGTCGCCTACTACAAGCGATTGCCCCACCACCTGCGGTCGCCTCATTTGCACACACCCTTGATAGGAGAAATGTCCTTCCAAAAACATTGAGTTATTTTCCTCTTCGTGGTCGCCTACTACAAGCAGTCGCCTCTCCACCTGCGGTCGCCTCATCCGCACGCACCCCTTGACAAGAAAAATGTCCTTCTCCTTTGCGGTCACCTACTACAAGCGGTCGCCCCACCACCCGCGATCGCCTCATTCACAGGGACACCTTCCAAAGACTTTGAGCTTTTTCCAATGCGTAGTCGCCCTATTACAAGCAGTCACCCCACCACCCACGGTCGCCTCATCCGCACGCGCCCCTTGACAAGAAAATTGTCCTTCCAAAGACTTTGAGCTTTTCTCCAATGCGCAGTCATCCTACTACAAGCGGTCGCCCCACCAACCGTGGTCGCCTCATCCGCATGCGCCCTTTGACAGGAAAATTGTCCTTCCAAAGACTTTGAGCTTTCTTCCTATACGCGGTCACCTTACTACAAGCGGTCACCTTTTGAGAAAAAAAATCTTTTATTGGACATTGTCCTATCCTAGTTATCTTCATTTGCCCTCTTGAAGTCGCCCCACCCTCATCCACCCCTTGAAAGAGACAAGATTCTTTTTAAGAATGAAGAACCATTTTTCTATAATAATCAATTATGAATTATTTATTATAGTCTTCCTAATCATGAATAACTGATTTTGTTGATTTTTTTGAAAAAAGTGAATATTTTAATAAGAAACTACCCATTTAATTTTTGCAATTCTCAAAGATTTCTTACTATGAATAGTTTTTCATTTTATTCTATAAATAAAAAAAGTTTTTTTGAAAATTTAGATACAAACTTCTCCATTTATATTTTGGAAATTTCCAAGACTCATTCTATTCAAGTATTGGTAGTTACATTGATGAAATAAAATTAAGACAAAATATAGTGATTTTAGTAGTAACTTCCATGTTTATTTGTGGAGATTTTCCAAAAATATTTTTTATCATGGATTATTTGCTACTTTGGTTCTATAACAAAAGCCATAGGCTAGAGATTAAGTACAAACTTCCCTATTTATTTTAGGATTTTTGAAAGACTTGTTCTACTTAAATGTTATTTGTCACGTTGATTTAACTCCTAAAGGCCCTAGCCTTTTTTTCTTGGAAAAAAACACTCAAAACTGCCATTTCCATAGCAATGAGCAAAAAAATTTGAAAATTGTTTTTTTTGGACATCTAATTGTAAGATCTTACAACTTAATAGTATAAGAAAATGTGGGAAAAATTTCAGAATTTTTGACTACATAGATTGCAAGATTTCTACTTTTAAAGTGAAAAAAACAAATTTTTCAACACATTGTGGGACGGGTTTTTTGGACTTTGAGCATTTTTAACTTTAAATTTTTGCACTACAGAGTTTTGAGCTTCAAATGTTTATAGTAAAGAATTGAATTGAGAATCCAGCAAAAAAAAAAATTCAAAAAATGTTAATTTTCATTATTAAAAAAATTGTTAATAGAAGTAGGTATGAGATAGAACGAAAATCTAAAATATTAATATCTTTTATATAGAATTGAAAAGCACTAATTCAAATAGTGAGATTGCTCTAGCAAAAAAACTAAACTATGTGGGCCTTTTTTTGTTGAAAAATTGTAAAGAGTGCATTCAAAAATGAATTCTATGGAGTACAAGTTATTTTTTCAGGAAGATGCTCTAAATGTCCAAAAAAAAAGATTGTCCATAACTTTCTCATAAAAAATCCAAATGAAATGTATAAAAGCTTTCTAGATAGACAAAAATATAATCTATAAGAAAGAAACTTATTAAAAAAGAAAATTGCAAATTTTTTTTATTGCCCCCATTGCTCTTTTGAGCTTATTTGTGCATAATTTATTTCCCGGGCACCAATTGAAAAAAAAATTATGTTTCCATTAAGATTAGCAGTTTTTATTGTTATATTGATTTAATAACAAAAGATACTATGTAGAGATTTAAGTAAGAACTTTCCATATTAAATTACTAAATTTTTCCAATCCTCAAAGGATCCTCCTAACTTTGAATGATTTGTCACATTGATTTGAAAACAAAATATATAAAGGGTGGACATTCAAGAACTTCCCCATTTATTTTTTTCAAATTTCAAACAATCATCCTACTCATGCAATATTTGCCATGTTGATCTAAAATTAAAAAATAAATGTGGACTTTTAAGCATGAACTTTAATCATTATATATTTTTTATAACTCGCCAAGGCTTTTTATCAAGATTTATTTTTTACTTTGATTTTATAAAATAAAATAAAAAACAAAGATTTGCATAAGAATTTTTTCAATTGATGTTTGAAAGCATTAGTTATGCCACCCTAAGCCAAAAACGGAGGTCAATGAGTAGCACAAAAATCACAAAAAATCAAAACTAAGTTTTTAAATTTTTTTCTTCAAATCTTGTATTTTGTCTTTGTACATGTGAAACTTTTATTCATTCTATTTGGATTAGTAATGAGAAAGTTATGGACAATCTTGTTTTTTGGGCAAACAAAGAAGCTTCTTGAAAGAATAACCTATTAGATTTCATTTTTGAGTTTAATTTTCATAATATCTATAATTTCTTTTTTTTGTCAAAATTTAGTTTGCTTTCTAAAACAATTGCCCCACTGGAATTATTGTATTTCAATTCTATCTTAGAGCTATCAACAATTTTATTCTTTTGTTCAATCTTGGACCTACTTCTACTTAACAATTTCTTAATCCCTAAAGGCCCAAGTGTTCCCTTGGGGTTTTCCATATTTTTGAGGTTTTCCATTTTTTTTTCTTCCTACTTCTCAAATATAAGTACGTCTTTCAATCTACCATTCAGATTTTCTAAATCTAAAAATATGTGATGGGAACATTGATTCAAAAATGGCCTAGTGTATTTTCAAATCTTGGGACATTAGAGTTATTAGTAAAGTCCCCTCCAATTTGGAGGGGACTTTTTCCGACAAATTTCCTCTGACAGATGACCCCGCAGGCAACCAAGACCCCGTAGGCAGAGTCTAGACGAAACTTATTTTTGGTCGATTTGGGCACAAAAGAAAGTTTGATACCCACTTTTGTATTGACTTTTAGCCAAAACCTGCTTTTTCACAAAACTACGAGGTTTAAACCCCGATTTTGGATACTTTACGAATAACTCTATTGTGGCAAATATTAATTTTTTTGAATATCTTACTTGTCTTGATTGCTTTGAAAATTGGCATGTACACGCCTGACATGTTTTCCCATAAGGAAAAATTTCAAGGTCTGTAGTGGAAAAAAATTCAGCAAATAGCGGTCAAAGGCATCTGAAATTTTTGGGCACAGTTAAAAAAAAAAAAAAAAGACTTTGAATGCAAATATCTTGCAATCTTTACAATCAAACCTCACAAAAATTTTAGCACATGTTTTCATATAAGTGAACTACAAGATCCTATATTAACATTTCAAAAAAATCAAATTTTCAAACTTTTTTGATGAATGCTCTAGAAATGGCAATTTTGGGTGTTTTTTGAGTTATAAAAGGCCTTGGGCCTTTAGGGGTTAAAGAATGAAAATCAAGTGTATATTTTTTGGAATTTTTTCCTAGACTTTCAATTCAATTCTTCAACACAAATTATTTTTAATCCAAAGTTTATATTGCAAGATTTTTCCACAAATTTAGCTGAAATCGCAGGCCAAAGTTCAAAATTTTTTTTTTCCAACTTTGGATGCTAATATCTTCCAATTTGTATGGTCAAACTTCATGAAATTTTGACCACATGATCTTAGACAAATGAAGTATAAGATCTTACGGTTAGATTTTGAAAATAAATATTTTCTTATATATTTTAATAAATGCAGCAGAAGTGGCAGTTTAAATTGCAATACAAGAGGTCTCCCCTACAAGAGGTTGCCCCTACAAGAGGTCGCCTCTACAAGAGGTCGCCCTACTTGTGGTTGCCCTAAACCTGCAGTTGCTTGTCCTCGTCAAACCTACATGCGCCTTGAAATGTCCCAAGCGGATGCCACATGGCATCCAGGTGGCATAGGTCAAAGGGGGATAACTTTTAGAAAAGTCAAAGGTAATTTTGACCTTATTGGACGTCGCGAGGGGTCTACCAGACGTCGTACGATGTCTAGTTGTTGCGCCCGTTGCAATGTTGGAAAAGACAACTTTGCTATGGAAAAACTTGAATTATAATAAGAGATCCATTCTTCTTATCATTCAAATCTAATAGGAATCTCAATTGCCAAACAATGTAACAACAATGAAGGTTACCAACTAATCATTAGAAACAGTTCACAGAGATGGATTACAGAACTCCAACGTCTGTACTACAAAAAAGTTGTCAATCATGACAAATCAAAGAAAACTATGCCAATTTTTCCCACAATACGTGGATACAACTACCCTCCTAAGTGATTCTATGAATTCTGATGTCAAACACATTTGCTGTAGCGCCAAAGGAAAGCGGCATACAAAGCTACACTTCAAGTGTAGAGAAAAAAATATATTCACTATTTGATGAAATAGAACAAAGTCTCCTATTATGCAAGTGGGGAAGTGGTGTAGCACTATTCTCAAATTTATAATAGAAAAGCACAGACATGAAAAGAGCTGGTCAACTTCCTACAAATTAAAGTACACTTTTTGATTGAAGATTACCAGCGGCTGGATTTGAGCAGCACAGCTACTTACCTTTGTAGTTACTGTAATTACCGTCCCTTTCTCCATGTTTCAAAACTAGAAAAATAAAGATAGCCATGAAAGGGCAATTCAGAAACAGCGTTTTTGAGCATTCAAATTCACATTAATGGCAATATCAATTTCTTATTTTCCTCTCAATTGACAGAGATTTCACTCCAGTTTTCCAGAAGACTTCACATACCTAGTTCCATACATTCCACGTGCCCAACAGACTCCACATTGAGACGTCTCATTAAACTACAAAGTAGCACCTTCATTGGCAAGCTTGTCAAAGCAGCTTCCTCCTTTTCCAAGCATCACAAATACAGGAAACAAATTACAGAATAAAGCTACATAAACTAGAGCCATGTTTGGAAGAAGAGTGAACGACTTCAAGACCACGCATGGACCACAAAATTTTGCGGGATACAATTGAAACCAATAATACCAAAACAGGTACAGAACAAACAACCGAATGAGTGTCATCCTTCACGACCAAAAAAAAGACAATTAAGTAAGCACGGCGATACCTTCACAACCTTTCCACTGAAGCAAAAAGAAAATCTAAACCCTGAATTACAATACAACTTGTGGCTAGTCAATCTCTCCTAATCTATTTGAACCTCCTCATTAAGACACCAACGTCGAAGTTGTAAACTGATTGCTTTTCTTGCTCTATTTCTAACCAAATCAGCACTGCGGCTTTACTCAAATTTCACTTCCTCTGCAATATCTAAAGTACAACATTGTGAAGCTAAGCACGTATCACACAACTTGTGCATGCTTCAAAGTAAAACTACAACTACTGGTTTAACAAACGACCTCTTCCATCACACAAACCGCAAAACTTGAGCAAGCCTTATAAGTGCGAATACATCATCAAGCAAGCACAGAGAAACATTAATTAAACACAACTTATGCAGAAAAATATAAGTTCCAAATAGGTAAGTACAGCTTAAGAAGATAAGTACAACTTAAGAAGATAAGTACAACTTAAGCAGAACTTCAACACGATTTCAACTATAAAGCAAAACTTTGAAAACAAGTAGATTTGGACAACAATAAGAAGCATTCAGTTCAAATGCTACTGGCTTCAAGTAAGGGCAAGAAGCAAGAGAGGGTTAGAAAGAAGTACAGAACAATCATATAATAATAAAGAATGGAACATGTGGAAAAGTCTACCACAGAAAACCGGACAGGCAAAGCAGCTACTCATGTGCCAACTTGGAAGAGCAAGAGCGAAGGTCTAGCGGTGGCGGAGCACTGTGAGTAAGATGAATTTGACCAATGGGAGCTGTCTTCTTTCTTCTTTAACACAAGCAATCACAAAGAATGTGACTACAACCTTTACTTTACATATGGCCAACTACAATTACCTTGTACATGCCTGCTTCAGTCAAATCATGTATGCTTCAAGCAAAACTTACTCTATAAAGTTGATCTGTGAAAGGGGTCTTACCTTTTGCTTCACCATTAATGTAGCAAAAAAATAACTTTCCCTGCAGTTATTGGATGTGCTTGACAGTAAGCGCAACTATCACCATCTGCAGTAAAAACCCCTGTCCACATTGTCAATATGCCAGAAAAATAAATTTGTAGCAATACCATCAAATTC
This sequence comes from Neckera pumila, assembly GCA_963969595.1. NCBI lineage: Eukaryota > Viridiplantae > Streptophyta > Bryopsida > Hypnales > Neckeraceae > Neckera > Neckera pumila. Next base: position 10,358,068 of record OZ018418.1, read on the forward strand.
TCATGAGGCATCAAAATAAAGAGAAACTCATATGAAGGTCGTGCACATGGAAGGGAACAACGTTCAACACAATTTGTACAGTACATTCAATGAGTTCAAACATCCAACTACAGAATGCATGTGTCATCATACCTCTAATAGCAAATTTAGGGTTAGAAAAACACATCGACTGAACCATTCAGGTTTCAATCTAATACTTCAAATAAGACCTTCATCTTCATTTTGATGTCCAAAATTTACAAAGCCAAAGACTTCAGTGATGATCATTTTTTCTATGGACAAACAAATTCCAAAAAAAATCATACTATTGGAACCAGATCTGAAAACCTCTACCTCTATAGGAGTCCTTTTCATTTATGAAATTAGTCCTTGAAGTACTTATGAATTATGAGGTTCATTAATTTTCAAAATACATTCATTTCCTTCCTGATATTTCATAAGATAAATTTTTCCCTTCCCAAAACAATACTAAATTATCAAATTCCGGAATCCATTGGAATTATTATGTTCATGACGATCAACTTTTACATGTCCACTAATACATCTGCTGGTTCAACTCTCAAAGATTAAATATTCATAATACCTTCGAATTGTGGTCAAAATATGGTTATACATGGAAGATGTGGTCTTCATGGAACACAGTGAATTCAGGAAGTTCAGATTTGCATCCTCAAACAAAATGACTTCGAATTCCAAAAGAATGGACATATCACTCACGGAAATGTGAGTGATATTGCTTCTACAGCCATTGATATTTAAACTATCTCCCATACAAATGATACCATTCTCCATGCGTCGTCTGCAAGACAGTAAAGATTGCAACACATACCGTAACCAATACTCCGTAAGCAGAATTCATGACATTAAAAGGTGAAAACCAATCACTTGGACATTCAACCCACACCTCATTTAAGGTGCTCTAAATTGCCAAAGGAAGACACATACAAAGTATCATGAATCCTGTCTATAAGTATAACACCTTCTCCAACCTCCAAGCATCACAAGCAACATAGAAACATATTTCTACTTGCGAAAACAACATAACATATAATTTGCCATAAATATTGTCATGTTCCATTTCAATGCTTAACATCTTCGGCGTAACAAGAACAAATACAAACTACTATAATGGGAAACAATCAAGCTTTCTTGTACACATAGTTCCAAAACAAGAAAGTATACCACCAATTGACATACCTTCTCGCTACCTCTTTGGACTACGACAGACTATAGAGTCTAGTAGAGCAACGTCTTCACTACCTCCTTGGTTGCGTCGACATACTAAACATTTTGTTCTAAAATTATTTTTGCTTCAATTACAGCATACTACCTGCAATCACTACGACAAGCAGTTCAGCATGATTACGCTCACCTGCTTTAATAGATAGCAAAGCGGGACATTCGACAACAGTTACGACAGTGTTCATGTTCTCAATTACTTAGAAACAACCCTCCATTGATCCATGCATCATTACTCTCGTGGCCTGCCTCTCGTACAAAGTGGAAAGGAATTCGCTTCAACTGTTATGTACTCCTTTCTAATTGACTGCAATCAACAAAGTCATTCACCCCTGAAATTCAAAACATTCGCTTGTATTCGGCAGTAACATGAAATTACACACTGTATGGTATCAAAATTAAAACTGGGAATAATTAGAGGACACAAAAGTACTTAAAAAGCAGCAAAATAAACTAAATTCATAGTGCCTGCACCGTCATACATTACCCCATGAATGCCTTTGGTCGATGCTCAATGTACATTCACTTCCACATGTTGAAGCGCAAATTTCTGCCCTTTGGCACTCTAACTATAACTCGTCAACAAGTAAGTCTCCAACTTCTAATGCAAACTCTGCAATTTAATACCAACACAGCAAAATCCAACCGGTAAGGAAGTTGTCATGCAATACTTAAATACATCAACACATCCAATTAATAAAAAAAAAAAGGAGTTTATCATTTGTCAGAATACATGCAACAATAACATTATCATGGTCATACAATGCCACCAAAAGAGACTTGGTGCACATAATTTTTGTTTGCTTACTCTTCACCACAAGAACAACCATGTTCACACTTCTATTAAGCAACTAATCAACTTCTTCACATAGACCGATTAGAGCATATACGTCAAGCCCATGTTTCATTGCATGTCACCCAAAGTTTCAAAAAGACTTAATCTATACATAATACATATTAATCCCTGGTCTAGTGAAAAACGTCCTCTACAAGCAATATACCTTTGCAATGTCGTAATATCTACCTTTCATTCCCTAATGGTGCAGATGACGAGTGACAAGGTCAAATATTTCCGCCTCTCCAAAGATTGAACATAGTGTGATTCGTGTGATTTCTTTTTGTTTTTCCAATGTTTACATATTCACCTCTTCCATTACCTGCTTCAAACGATTTCAAGAAAAAAAAGAACATACTCACAACTTAGACAATGTTACAATTGATGTACGTATGCCTTTGACCACAACTCTCACTATCTTAAAGCAAATTGCAATTATAGAAAATTGTGCATTAGAGTCTTCAAATTCCTTGTGAATTGCTGTTCCCTTGACAAACGAGCAAAACTTTCTTACAAACAAAGCTACACTCCTCCAATTACACAGTCCTCCTAAAACTTCAGCACCTCAAACGTGTCTTCAAAGGAGACCTGAAATTCTATTGTTGCACTACTCTCTCTTTCACCATTGAAATTCCTATCACAACTTCTCATACATTATCAGGTGAAAACATCTTTTTGGCCATTCCATTCTTCATTTCTTTCCTCTCTATAATTGCATGTAGAAATAATAGTGAACGCTGTTCAATGGATTGGTCTTCAGCTTTACCTGCTGGTGCGAATGCAAAGTCCTCACTGACGTCCCTACACTAAGCGCTCGCCTGAACTGATAAGGGCGTCACTTGTGTTTGACCATTTCTCATAGGCCCCATCCCAGATACATTAAAAATAAACCCCAATTGGGAAAAGAAGGGTGTCTTGGTTTATGAATTCACAATAGAATATTAAAGGAACTGCAAAATGGAAATGCTTCAAAGCCAGGGGTTATCCATGTTGGCTGATTCATCTACTTCTGTCTGGTCGCTCCTACTATTTTTCATCAAATCACGTTTAGTGAAACCCCACTTCGTATGCACTCCCATCCAGACGTACGGAAACACCACCATACCTTTCTCATTCACATTAATGACTATCAGTTCTTTATTTCCCTTACAATTGACAGAGATTTTTCTTACAATCAAGTCCGATTTGCAGTAGACTTCATATACTCGACTTTACATGTGGCAAATACTCAACTACCTCCACAACAATGTCCCTATTTCCTTCCACATGTAAACTCCGAGTCCGCTCCCACTGATTTGTTCGGAATGACAATTGACCCAAAGCATTTGCACGAAAGAAAACAAAGGATGAATATAAAGACACTACAATAGAAAGCACTGACTGCAACACACTAGCAACGCATTTGCAATGGTTTTGCAATAAAAGAATGTATAACAAAACTGAGTTTGGAACTCAAAAAAGGAACAATGCATTGCAAAAACCATTGCAAATCCGTTGCAAAGTTGTGATTAATTAAATATAAAAGTATTGGGCATTGAATCAGTGCTACTGCATTTCTAAATTGTTGTAAACTCTAAACCATTGCAAGCATAGTGCAATACTATATATTAAACAATTGCAAAATCATTGAAACAAAATTTGTGGGCATTGCCAAACTATTGCAAAAAGTATTGCAAATGCTGCATTCTCTTGTAGTGACAGAAGTGGCTTCCTTGCGTGACCCTACACAAAGGTTCATGGCCTCAAATTTAAGTAGCCGTGAAATACTCGTCGTTGTCATGGTGGTCTGAATTGCATCCACAGAATTGCAAACACAGATGATCAATGTACTTCAATTAGAACCAATACAAAGAAATTCAAAAAAACTTACTCTTGACCTCCAACTAGGATGGGCTCATGAGGTCTATTTGCCATGCACTGACGAGTTCACGACAATGAAAGCATTCCGACCGCCAGCTTGCAAAACTAATCAACTAACGTTGAAATGGACAAGTTTTTCTACGAGAATAGTCCACCTAGTCCAGCTCCTTCACCTATTCAATGAGAAACTTTTTGTTTTGGATAAACAAATAAATATTCTTAACTTTCATTTTGCAAATGAAAATCTTGTTTTCAAGAGAATTGTGTTTTGAATGAGGTTCTTTGCAGACCACGTTCTCCAGCAATTTTCAACAACGTCATGGGACAGTGCATTCGTTTTCGAGAATACCTAACTAGATATGTGGAGACTCTCAGTGAACTTATAACGAAAGGAGGAATAGTTTTTGTCAAAAGTAAATTTGGTGAACAATAAAGAAGGCTTATCCAGAGCACTTTCCAAATTCAATAAACTTTGAAGAATATTTTTCTTGATTAATTTCATGAACACATAATGCGTCATCTCCTCCCATTACAACTGACGTACAATATTCAAGCCAATCCCAAAGAAAGCATACAACGAGTCCACATGACTTCTGAATACTACATACCGTCATATCCTTGTGGTTGTACAGAATAATTACTTCTTTGGAAAGCTAACAACCTCTTGCTGAAAGTCCTCTTCATCTTTGTCATTAACCAAGCACGTTAAAGCAATAACCTTGTTTGTACCAGTCAACTATACAGCTTTAGCGATATAGCAAGGAAAACAATGTCATCAAATCAAACATTTGAGATCTCTATGAGTCACTTGCCCGCATTCCGAAGGACATCACAGTGATGTAAATCATGTCAACAAGTAGTACCGACCACATTCTAGATATCACGCTATCACTGTATGTTCCTAAACACATCACTCTATAGAAAAATAAATTGTAATGATCTTGTGAGTCCATTCATCAGAGCACAAAAATTAAAAAAGAAAAAAAAATTAAAAAAGCAATTCTTCATACCACTCTCTATGATTGGAACTCAAAATTCATATGAAACCAACATGCAGTTCCACAAACCTTTTCCTATGATTTGGAAACTCAAAAGCCTAAAACTCTTCCCCTTCAAGTGGTCAAATCTCCAACGTTCCCTCTTTGTTTCACTTGCAAATAGGATGTTTGTCTTTCATTGTCTAGTGAACACGCCCTGTTCTAATCAAACTTCAATATGCAACTATGGAAATTAACTCCACCTGCAAATACATATTGATTTAGATTTCAAATCTCATTAACAATAGCAGTGCTAATAATGACGTCTGCCGTGACATTGATCAGTAATTACATAGTGCTTGCCATCTTATTCATCACCCCCTTGTTTCTTGCTTCAAAATGACATCTTTTGCTTCAATACAAAAAATATGTTTATTAGGTGCTATATTTACATCCACATTGTATACATTTGAACAACCCCATGTACATCACAACTCTACAAACTTAGTTGTAGGCCATGTAAGGAATGACAAGTTTGAATACATTCAAATTTTATGCTGGCATATGAAAATCCTCTAACAGAACCATCAGATCAACTCTCACACTCCTGGTTGTCTATGTCCAAGAAGGAAGTCGACCAGAGTCTAAGCTGAGATCCATTTTTTTGAAGTGAAACCCCAAACCCGTTCATGTACAAATGGATTCACTGGCACTAAGCACCTACATATTTAGGTAAGACACCAAGCACTTATAATGTTTGCAAACAAACTTATAGTGTCATTCAACATCTGAAATGTATGATGACATACATAATACTACACACTCTTCCTGAAAACTTCATGCACAACTACAAGATACCAGGAAACTAAGAAATAACCATTATTTGTCTTCTATATATCAACAATGACTTATATCCTTGCCACCAACCGTTTCATTCTAGTCATCAACTTCGCCTAGTACACAACTGCGTCAATGAATGTCCATTAGCCTTCAGAATTGTCGAATACAATTTGCATTCTCTGAGTTTTCCTATTCAATTTGTTAGGTCCACTCATGGTTGTTGCCAAAGTCTCCCTTGTATTCAATCTCTGCAAGCAAGGATTAAGGCTTAGATTCAAAGGGACAATTAAAAAGTATTTTGAATAAAAGAATATGGCACCTTGGACATAACCTTTTCAAGTAGTCTATAACTCTGACATAATACGTATTTTGTAATAGTTTTATTATATACCTGATATCCATCATTCTCGATAGGAGTACGTAATGTACGCTCAAGGGGTAGAATTTTTTGAGATACTGAGGCCTCTGGAACCTAACCTCTGAAACTTAGAATCTCTGCTCCTAGGCGTGCTATGTACGCATCTTGGGTTGTCTGGTTTTCTGGACAAATTAGTACAGCAACGGTAGTACTACTGCCACTCCCTCTTGCTACCATGTCCGCATCTTTTCAATGCACTGGAGCCAATGATTCTCCTCCCTTCAAAATACGCACAAATAGCACTACATGTTTTTGTTAGTATAATTTCATTTCCTCTTAGTACAAAAGTTTCCTCAACAAATATACAGGACAAGCAATTTCCAAAACTTGGAAGGACAGGTACTCAGATTCATATGAGTCTACAAGACGTTACAAAAAGTACCTGTGTTTCATCTCTCCATACTACTTGTCATGATCCATATTTAGCTTTGCCATTGACGTCTTTGTATCAAGAACTGTGTAGTCCCATATGCCTGGACTCTTCCTCCAAAAAGTCTTGAACAATTCGCTTTCTAGGCCTCCTCAAATCTGAAGTTCTACCCTCCTCTGTTCTTCCAAAACGTTTGTCTTGTTCCATTTCTTCTTTCAATTTGTAAGGATCCGGTGACCTTCCATAAAGTTCACAAAGTCTCTCCCTTATACCGTCCACACCCAATGTACCTGTCCTTCCAAACGTTTTCCGGCACAAATTCGCGTGATGACCATACTGTGTTCTTTCATCCCTCTGCTTGCTGTGGGCAATCTTTTCTAGCAGTTTCCAAATTTCTTTGTCCATATTTGACGGTCGACATCTGTCTCTCCTAATCAATGATATTATCTCTATCCTCTTCCTTGTCACTGCCTTTAACGCTAAGGCTCTCAGGTGGTCTTCATTCAAATCTCCGGAATACTCAAAATTCTCATTCAAGCGGTCCTTGAATATGCACAAATCCTCATAAGTTTGTTTCTTGATGTGCATGCAGGAGGGATCTAGCCATGTTGCTAGCTTGTTAATATCAGCTAACCATGCTTTTTTCCTTGGGCCGCTTGGTTTTCCTTCACTATCTAGTGTCAGATGGAAGCACTTTTTTCCTTCTTTCTTCCATTTGGATTTCTCAACTTCCAGAACTGCCTGCTTGTACCATCTAGTCCTTCTATCCATTGCTGGAGAGTAGGAAGTGACCTCCTCTTTCCTCGCAACTTGCAATGCCCTTTCATTTGTTTGAAATTCATCTACTGATTGTCGATTCATGGAATTAGAGGGCAATCTGGAATTTGATAAACTTCAGCTTCTTTGGCGGCTTGTAAGGGTACGGTACGGTGATGACAATTTTTTTTCCGTAGGCGCCATCACTAGAGGGTAAATGCCTCCTACAATGGTCATTGCCATCGACCACCTGCTCTGTCTTGCTTCTCCGATCACCTATACAAATAAAAACTTGTCAATGACATATGTCAAGGTCCGATCTACATACCAATATAGCACTCAACAATTTTGTACACGACTGTAGTCCACTATTTGCATCTTTCAAGAGCTCTCTAAATATTTTTGAAGAAAGTCTTCTTCGTTTAGTCTCTAGAACATACTGAACTTCAACAGTTACACAATCATGTAATTCATATTTCTATTTTTCACTTCACAATATGTTTGGCACTGCCTTCTTAGGAGAGGAAGTTAGTATATGTCAATTCAAATTCTTAAAGCCGCTAGAAGTATTCCTTTGCATGAATCTGCAAAAAAATAATTAGAGTATTCCTAGACTATATGAAGAACACTAAACACATTCAAAAAATAAGGAACGGGTGCCAAAATTGACCACGCCGACAGAAGTCTTGAGTTCGGGTGTTGGGGTATTCTTCTTTGAAAACCTTCCTTGTATTTGTTGACGTCCTTCTCTGGAAGATGTGGGACTTTGAGATCGACTTTGTCTTGGGCTCCTTGAAACAACTCTTTGACTTTTTAAAGATTGATTATTCTAAGTGTCACTAGACACAAATTGTGGATGTGGTTCGCGATAGGATCCACGTATCCGAGCAAGGGAGCTAGTTCGTCTTGATTCTCTCATCAAGGACAGCTGCAATAATAACAAGAATCACATAATAATAACTTTGGAATTTTTTATTTATTTATTTCCACAAAATCATTTATGCGGTGCCAGATGAGGTCATTCACCCATGACGCTGTCATAATTTTTAGAACTTAGCAATGGTGTAAAAAAACAAATTGAATTACATAAGCAAAATCTAGCATAATTGAACGCCCTTCCAGCATCCTTTGCAGCAAGAATAGAGAGCAATGCCTCTGACTTCTCTGAACTGCTTGTCATACTAATTCAGTCTTCTAATTTGTATACTATATGACATCCAAATAATTTCTTCACACACTTTGTTGATGCAATCATCAATTTGACAGGCTTTCCTAAGGACTCTTTGACTTTCATTAGCATAAGTGATTGAAGTCACTGAACTAAGGCTCCAGCGGAGGTGTTAGCATGGTCTATGTTTTAAAGGTCTTTAACAGCTTCACCCTCAACTTATTGTTGTAAACATTCACATGGATCTGTCTCAATCTGAAGTTTGCTTTCACAAATTTTTTGACTACCAAGTAGGGCACAATGGTAATATCACATGTTATTGATCTTGACCACACGTATAGTTGGCATTTCCTTTATCGTGGATTGTGTTACTGAATCAATGTTTAAACCTCAGAAAATTATAAAGATGTTGTAATAAGCATACATGAATTGGAAAACTACGTGTATTGACGACATATGAAAATGAAACTTACCTTATCTTGGTAGTATATGACAGGTGAGGAACTTCGCCTATATGGTTCCCCATGCTCATTTGACTGCATATAGGCATACTAAGCTTTAGTGTCCTTGCCTTCTCGCATCGCTCGGCAGTCCTCACTACGGCGAAGACTATTCCGAGATGCATTGAAAGCTGACTTTTGCAGTGACACATTCCGTTGACTCAATTGTTTTGAATTATGCATAGAAGCTCTACGGTCTCTGACGTCATCACCTAATCCTAGTAAATCAATAGCAGCCTCTATTGCTTAGTTGTAAGCATCTGCAAATTATCACTCATACATTCTAGAAAATATGTAAGCCAAGTGCATCCCTCAAATATTATATTCTGAGGTTTGCTAACTCATTGCAACATCGTAAACAACAGCCATTTAACTAATCTTTCTTATTAGAAACATGTTTTCATTTCCCTTCAAACTTGGGAATCAAAAAATAAACGCAAAGCACTCTTTACCATATCACAGAAATGTCATTGCAGAGGTCGTTTTGAATTGCCCTTTCCCTATCATTGCACCAAAGTAAATGCTGCCCGATCTCCACTTCTCAAGAGTGCATATAAGAAACTCCAAGGTGAGGATTCCTTAATCGTAGTATTTGTTATTATACCTTCGCAATGTGCTGCTTTTTTTCCAAAAAGTAACCGGTTGTACGCTATCTCTTATTGCTACTGACAACATGCACGAATAGATTATGTACTTTCCTTCTTTTTGGAATAGTACTGTAGTCATCATTGACCAGTATCATGAGACACTCCATGTCGTACGCGCAATCTAGGCGTAAGTATCCTTAACACAAAAATGTGCCAAGATAACACGAAATATTGTCCCAGGGAATTTCCGGATTCTATATAGCATAATCTAGCTATTCGGCTTTTCTATCTTTCTTTCTTCTCACCTATTCAATATTTTCCGAATCCTTTCACAATCCGGACAATAAACTATCCGGAATCCGATTTACGTCTCTTCTTCCAATTCGGTTTTCAATACCTCTGTTTTACCTTTAGAGGGTCCACTAGTTCATCTTTGAGGGGGGTAGGGACTTCACTACTTTTATTCTCCTACAATTCTAACAAACACAAATAACAACACCCGAGTATTCAAAAGGTTGCAGCAAGACGAGAAGATCCGGATCCTCACAACTTCCGGATGGTACCTCCGGACAGCAGGTCACTCAGGAATACTTCACTCTCCCCTATTACAACGACAGATCTCAGAGTCTAGAATAAGTATGGGGGTGTGATCTTTCTGGATGTTAGATGAATCCTGAGGTTGGCAGATCTTCCGGACAGGTGGGGGCTTTCTTGGGCGGGCGCTTACCTCCGCACGGCTTGACAACCGGACTCGCTTCCCCGCTACTCTGTGATCCAGACTACTCTTCTGGTAGTTTAAAGACACTGTGCGCAGCTCCTAAGTCAACAATCCAACAACATTACAATAGCACACTCTCGACTCAGACCGTATTCTCCTAAATCCAGATTCCTCCACACCCGTCCTTTCCTTCCAACAGCCAGACCACAGGTCCACACAATTCGGATACACTGATAGAACAAAAATGCGTACCCGAGGGTTCAAATTTCAAAAAGGGAATGAAATACAATTGAATATCAACTAGGAGGGAATGAGGGGCAACTAACTTGCCCGCCCTTAAAAACCCAAAACAAAGCCAAAGTCAACACCCTAAAAGCGAAAAAGGACTCCCCACAAACCGGAGCAACCTCACACACACACAAAAGAAATCCCAAATAAATCGGGAAGTCCTTATCCCTAAGTTTCCGGAAATTGGGCCCATGCTTGGAATCCGGTTCCGGGACAAAACTATCTAAATCCTAATCCACCTCTACAAGTAGTCCCCTTCTAACTACTTGGCCACCCGAGATTTCTTTGAACTCCCGGCTCCCTGTTTGGCTGTCGGCTTACCAGAACTTTTTGCTGGCGTCATTTTGGCGGCTTGAGGCGAATTCTAACGAGTCGCAGGAGACGTCTCGTCCTCCTCCGTATCTTCCTCAGATTCTGAGCCTGACTCGAACTCACCAGACTCAGAGTCTTCAATCTGTTGCTTCACCGGCTTCTTGCTCTCCGGTTTCCGCTTTTCAGACTTCTAGAGTTTTAGTTGCCTCTCAAGTTCCACCATCTCGAGTTCTTCATCCGGATCCCGTCGGAGATTGTGAGGAAGGGGCAAAAGTATTTACCGTGCCCCACTTCGGGAAATGACTCGAGGAAGGCACCTTAGGTATCTTAAACAAGGACTTCAAGCCTGGATCCTCTTGTATCCCGGAAGTTCCGACTCCGTGTTTGCCTGGGGACTCCATGAAGATATTCGGAAGTAGCCCAAAGTCGTCCTTGGCCACATCCAGATGACCCAGCAGCTGCCGCATCTTGTCCAAATCGATCTTCATCTTGGCCTCGTAATCGACCAGGACTTGCAGCACTCTGGATCCGGTAACAATGCCGTCGTTCTCGAGTTTCTTCGTGTAAAGCACAGACCGGATGATTTGATGTTCCGGTTCTTCTACCAACAGCTTCAGATCCCTGACTAGCTTCAGGGCATCCATCTCCTTCTTCCGGGCTGAGAGCGACTGCCCCTCCGTTTAGTAGAACTTGTTCTTGTAGTGATCCCGTTCCGCCTTACGCAGCTTGATCTGCTTGTCCTTCTCTTGGAGTAGTGCCGGATCGGGTCTCTTCCGGAGTTCGTTGAAGCTCTGATCCGTCTCAACATTTAACTCCCTGGCAACGCCCGTGATGACCTCTGCCATCTCGGCGTGCCTCTTCCGGCACTGCACCATCCATCGGGTTCCGGCCTCACAGAAGTCGGATACATCGGAAGTTTTCGGTGATGGCTGGGTCAGGGACAGATTCGGTTCCGGCACGTCCAGACTCATTCTTTATGCGTCCGGATTGGTTGTCTTCTGTCGCTTTTTCTTCTCCAGCGGCTTTGGTTCCGGATCCTCCTCTTCTTCTTCTTCTTCTTCTTCTTCTTCTAGTACCGCTTCTCCCGTCGGCTTCAACTCTTCCGTGAATCCGTACTTCAGGATCTGCATTCCAGTCTCATAGGCAACTTGTTCCTGCGGGGTCATGAAATCAAAATGATGATACATGTGGAACAAGTAAGTGCTGAGCGGACTCTGCTTGGCCTTGTTAATAGCCAGCGCCATCTTCTTGACCTTCTGGTGGATTATGGTCGCCCAATTCACGACCTGACCTTCAAGTGCTCCGAAAATTGTATTCGCCACCGTAACCGTAATCTTGGTTGGCTTTTCCGGATACACAATGAGAATCAGGAAATTTAGTAATCGCTTATGGCGCTCATCGATACAGTCACTAACGGTGAAACCCTCCTTGTGGTGCGGCGGTTTCTTGAACTTATTTTCATAAAACTTATCCATCCGGGTCGCATTTCCGGATCCGGACTGCTTCAACCCGTAAGTTTCCGCCCACATCCCTTTCGTCCAAGAGGCCCACCGACCCCTTGGCGTCGGCTCGAATTGGTTTGGCGTCCCCATAATCAACTCACGAAGAAAATCTTCACTCCTAATTGTCTAGGGGTGTCGGATGAACCCGATACACCCTAGTTTGAAGAGATCTTCCTCTAACTCTAAGCGCTCAGCAGAGTTCGACGGCATGATTGGTTATAGGAGCTTGACAGAGGGAATAGTCTTCTACCCCTGAGCTGATGATTCCGCCATCTTTTTGACCTACAATCCGGTGCAATCGGCACCCTCCTTTCCTTCTCTTCCGATCCGGCCTAACTCACCACTCTTTCACTCTTCTAAAAAAAATGCGCTCCAAAACCTGCAAGCACACACCTCCTTGAGCGAAAGAAAGAGGGAGAAAAACAAAAGGCCCATCTACTTAAGTACCCGGCCAGTGACCGACACCCATTGGTTCGGTCATTTAATGCGTCGCCATTGCAAACGGATCCCTATTTCCCAATCCGGGTTGGTACCTAAGAAAGTCTTTCCACCAAAACAACCACTGACTGATCTGCCATCCTGAGTACTTGGTTTGTGATCTCGAAAGTGGTAAATCCCAAATCAAAAGTTGTATCCTCCAACATCAGGTTCACTCCTGATCCTCCATCTACCAAAACTTTAGGAATGGAACATCCCTCTATCTTCATGGCAAGTTCCAGTGGTTCGTAGTCTTCAACTTGGGCAAAGTTAATTGCTACTGCCGGAAGCTTGAATCTTTGTTTCCTTCTCTTGGTCCAAGCATCCCGGACCAATTTTTTATGATTGGCATTATTATGTAGAAGTTGCCCAATGGTAACATTAGCCTTCTGATCCTTGATGTCCTGCAAAGTGTTATAATCATTTTCCTTCTTCTCTGGTCCAATAAAAATTAGGGTGTCATTAAATCAAACTCTCTTCTATGAAGTTGGTAAATCAGAAACCGGAACTTCTCTATCTTGTTGAGTGGATTTGGAATTCCTAAGTTCACGTCTAACTTCTTTATTGATATCCTTGGGAATACCTCTGGGTTGTACCCCATTTTTAAAGATTGCTGCGGGTTAAGATTAGGCAGATTCATCAGAGTGATTAGAATCACTTGAAACCGCTTCCTTTCTTCTACCTTTTTTGCTTCTAGTTCTGATTCTACCTCTACTTCTAGCTCTCTCTGATTCTTGGTGGATCTACAGGTTCCTACTCTATGTACTAATTCTCCTATTCTATCTAGCAGCCCCACCCCTACGGGTCATTTATCCAGATTCTCAATTCTCGTTTTAGATCCGTAGTTGAGTGCTATCTGATCTCTAAGAGGAGCCTCTACTTGTTTGTAAATTACCCTATGCTGCTGCAACTTCTAACATTTGGAAGCATTATGACCATACTCATGACAATTCTGACATGGTAAAATCATAGGAGCTCCCTGTCCACCCTTGAACATAGAATTGTTGGCGTAGTGATCTGGACTTCCGCAATTGAAGCAAAACCTGTAAGGTTTTGGCTGAGCTATCATTCTTGGGTTCATCCCTATTGGAACGACATTGGCTCTCATCAACTGCTGCGGATGTCTTCCTCGTCCATAAATAGGCTGGATCTGGAAAACAGGATTCAGATCCTCCTCTTCCTCATCCTCCGGCATGGTGATGTAGACTTCCTCCTTTGGATACACGTAATGGCATGGATCCGTTTTACATAGGGTCTATTACACTCATTCGGAAATTTTCCTGCCTCTCCACATCTTGGGCACCAAACATTTGCTCTGCTTGGAGGGACAATCTGCCTTGGAATCCGGTTTCCGGCCATGTTGACTTTGATGGCCTCAAGTGATTCTTGGATGTTCTTCATCATCTTCTTGTAGTCATCTTCTTCTATCTTGACCTTGACAATGGCCGTGCCCTTGTCTGCCTTTGAGCTCCAGTGTTGATGATGTCTGGATCCGGTTCCGGATCCGGTTGTATACCTCCATGATCGGTATCCAAACTCTCCGATGAGGATGAAGATGTGGAAGATACACTGCTTGAACTCGAGCTGTCAGAGTAATTTCTCCTTCTTTTTGCTTTCTTTGTATGCTTCTTGCTCTTCCTCTCACTCCTCTTCAAAGCATTCCAGGTCTAGAATCCCATCTCTTCCGGAAACCGTGCAACATACTACTCAACTTGCACGCTTGGAGCAATTTCCATGGTTAGTTTGTGGATAAGGGCCTTCATTCTCTGCCCATATTTGTGAACTGACTCGGATGGGTTCATAGTCATCCTACTCAACCTTCTTAAAGCTCGGGCTTCACCTCCGGCTTCTCTAAACGTCCTAACAAAGACGTTGGTAAGTTATTCCCAGTCATTCTAGGTAAATTCCGGAATAGCCTAGTACCATTTCAGAGCTTCTCCTTTGAAAAGCCCTTGAATTATCCGTTGCTTAGCCTCTAAGTTTTCTTGGTTTGCTACAGCAATGGACTCAAATTCGCAAAATCCATTGTCCACATTCTGGCTTCCATCTCCCTTAAAAGTACTATACTTCAAGTGGGTGGAACCCATGACATTGGGATTCCTGAGCTCAGGATCGACATGCTCCTCTTCCTCGTCAGATGAAACCAGAACTCTCTCAGCAATAACCGGATTAGGATTTGGTAAAGGATCAGTACTCACTTCCCCTACAAATTCCTCTTCTGATTTAGAACTAGGACGTTCCCTTTGGCTCAGGAGTAATCTCTGGAAAATCTGGAACATGATCTTCTTCCCTACTAAGATGGGTAGACCTTCTTTCAATAGTTTCTACTTTTTTCCTTCTTTTCATGAGGAAGAAATCCTCATCAACTTTAGGACTTCCCTCCTAGATAAAAGAATTCTAGCAGTCTGTCTATCCAGGAGATTTACTCAACATTTATTAACAACAAATGGACTCTTGCGGCGATTCCTAACACAAACTCGGAATCTCAAGGATGCTATCCTGAAAATCCCCAGCAGCGGCGCCACTTTGTCGTGTCATAGTACAAGGAGGCACAAATCCAACCTTTAGGTGTCAAATTAGTGTAAAACACCCAAGATGACTTGTGTATCATTCCCAAAGGATTTTAACTTGTAGTTTTTTCAAGATTATTGGAATTGGAATACGGAAAACCAAACCCAAGGTAAAAGAATTCGGAACTGAAAACTAGGAAATACACTTCCTCATCCGTATTTCCTAAACCTTCTCTCTCTCAATTCATACCAATAACTATACCCCAAACTACTTAGAACAGGTATGCATCCATCCAAACAATAGCTGTAACTTAGTATCCTACTTCTTTAAATGTAGAACCGGAAAGAGTGTCATGATCTTGTACCTTTCCTGGATTCGGATTCAATAAGCAAAGTAACCAATGAAAATAGTTTAACTTCTATAACAGAGGGTCCGCTCTTTGGTTTCAAGAAGGGAACGTATACCCTACCCTTCAATAGATTAAAGTGACTAAACTTTCACTTAATGAATATACAAAACACACACACAAAATCCGGATGCGGATTCTTCCTCACAACTAATCCGGATATCAATCCAAACCAGTAGGTCACTCAGGAAACCTCCACAATCCTCTCTTACTACAACAATGGACCTATCCAAATCCAATTCTCTAAGCAGAATTTGGTGACCAAATAACTAGGCAATCCTAACTACTTGCAAATCACTCAATTCCGGTTGTAAGGGAACCTCATTAATACATCAACCAGCATACGCCTGCCTCTTGCAAAACGCACCCAATCTAAGAGTGGCTATCCTTCACAAAAGTTTCCAAGTAACGGCAGTAACTAAACTTCACTCCTAGTACACAAGGTATCTCAACTAGCTCACTTCAATTCCCGGAACCGGATTTAGACAGAATACGGCGGTAACTTCTCCTCTCAAATTCCCCCACAACTAAGCTACCTGAACTAGCAATGGTCAAACCACCGCCTATCCCTTCAACACAAGACCAAGATTTTCTAGACCAGTACTCATGGAGTTGAAATTCAAGCTTTTTTTTGCAAGATTGAAATAGAAAACAGGAGAATAAACTGCCCTCAGCCTTCACCATTGCTCAAGTTGCTCACAATCTCCTCAACCGATGCCTCTCTCAAAGAACTATGAGCAGTTTCCTGCCTAGTAAGAATCCTCTTCCACTTTCTCCACTCCGGGAACAAAAAACTTTTTATCCTCTCCAGACACACTCGCATGCAAAAGCTTCACTAACTCGCGCTCCAAACATCAGCCAAATTCAATTCGTAAGAATGAGTATGGAAGTTCCGACGTCTAGACTTTCCTTCAAAGGAATAGCCGCCGGATTAGGGTAGTCGTTATTTTCTTGCGTGCGGATAACTCCGACCATTGAACGATCAGCCATAATCCCCGGTATGGCAGTTGGATCCTACATCCGCCCAACCAGCTCTCGATAGGTGTTCCGTTACTTTTCCTGTGAACTCTGGTACCCGGTCCTAGTATTGGAAAGATTCCAAACCTCAATCCGGTTCTGGTTCTTAGCAAGAACAGGAAACTTTAACTATTGTTTTTAACCTAATTATTTGTCTACCAATACTCTTTTAGCAAGGAACGTTAATTGTGGTAAGATGTTTTAGTTTATCCTTGGATAAACCTAAAAAATATAACTATATTAACTCCTTCCTCTAATTTCCTCACTACCAAGACTTATCTTACTTTCCGGGCTCCCACAGGTACAGTCAGGTGCCGAAGATTCAGAGGGCAATGGAGTTGCAGAAAAGTAAATCACACATGTAGATTTTGTTCATATTGTAGTTTTAGAGTCTCTATGTACATAATAGAGTCTATACAAACACAGTCTAAACATACATGAAAGCACTGTGCAGTTAGTGTATAGAACTCAGTGCTAGAGTGAATCGCATTCACAATAGTTACATATATTTTTCATGATCCTTTTAGTGAGCATTGCAAATCATTAAAAATTACAAACCGGGTAGTCAAAATATCACATCTTTATTGCTCGTGGTAGTCATGCAGCTAGTAGCTTAAATAGATGAAAACATAGTGATTAAAAAATGAAGTGGATGCTAAGCTTTGATCTGGATCTGGGCACAACTAATATAGAAATAAAAAATGTCCAGGCATCACTCTGAAGACATTCATAAATGACAATCTAAACAATAGTGTGTGGAGTGCAATTTTTTAAGGGTCCTAGAGTGGTGTCTAGATAACTTATTTCTATAATTTCTGTGCCCCGATCTAGATCAAAGCTCAGCATCCACTTCATTCTTTAACCACCAGACTCCCGTCTTTTTAAGCAATGTATTTGTATTGACTAACACGGGCAATAACAATGTGATATTTTGCTACCAGGAGTGTAACCATAGGTTATGCTTTTATTGTATTTTGTCTGGCAAGGCATTCATCCTACAATTACTTGTATATGTGATGACTTTTTCCAATTAATGGTATTGCATACCGTAAATTCTGCATGATATTTACAAAGTTTTCATTTGCAAACTTGTTTTGGATGTCATTGCACTGCATTTTAGGTGTTTGCAAACCTCAAATTTTTCTTTGTTTCTCACATTTGTGCCTCCCAGTAACTCCCATGCAAATGCAAAAGGACTCCCATTTCATTGGAAACCTCCCAAAATAACAAATATGATGTTATAAGGATATTAAGATTGGACTACAGCAACATACACGCATGTCCTGATAGGTGTGTGTTGTATGAAGATGCAGCCGCCCATTTGAATAATGTCCAAAGTGTAATAAGTCACATTGTATGGAGAGTAGCTGTACTATTACGGCAAAAGTCATTATCCACTTTCCTTTGATTCCCAGATTGAAATTAATGTAGAGGTCTAAAGACATAGCAACTATGCTCACCAGATACACAAAGTATGTTAGTATTGATGGCATCATGAGATCCGTGGTGGACAGCCCAGCGTGGAAGCACATTAACATTGGTGTTGCCTTCGAAGATTTTGGCCTAGAGCCAAGAAATATGCGTTTTGCGCTTGTATTGGATGGCGTTAGATTTTTCAAATTGAGTGATACCAATTGGTCAACTTGGCTTGTTCTTTTTTCAATTTACAATTTGGAACCGCGGTTTGTAACTAAAAAATTCTTCATTTCCTTATACATTCTCATTTCAAGAAAGCACTCACCAACAGGGAATAACCTTGACGTTTTTGTCCGTCCTTTGTTAAATGAATTGCAAGAACTTTAGCTTGGCGTTTTCAATGTTTTAAACTCCGCGGACTGTTCATGTGGACTATTTCATACTTCCCTGCATACAGTCTCATTTCCGGTTTATGCTGTAAAGGATACAAGGGTTGTCTACGATGTGGATTTGGAACAGAGTCTTGCATGGCTAAAACGGGTGACATTCACTCTGATCAAAGTACTAGAAGATCAAAGATTGTTTATAGTAGAATACGTCGCTATTTACCCACTCATCATCCGTATAGGTGCAACAAAAGGTTCAATGGGAAAGTTGAGCACCATACTTCACCTTCTATTATGTCTGGTATTGATGTTACAAGTTTTGCAACTTGGCGTTAGTCTTACCTGGATACAAAGGGGAAAGAAAATACTAAAGAATATCCAATGCATCAAAAAAGAGTGAAGCGATTGAATGCTTTCTTTGAATGCTTTCTTTTAATTTGATTATTGGCAGGTAGTTCTAGCCATGTCATACACGTCAAATGTTCAGTTTAATAGTAAAGTGCTTCAATTCATTTCTTGCAAAACAACTCAATTTGTATGACCACACTATGAAGCTATTGTTTTTTGACTTCTAGAACAAATTGAAACATGTAAACACGTTTGCTTTGAAGGTTATATAGTCACCTATAAATTAAACAAAGCACTTCTTAAGTTCTTAAGTTCTTAGACAACGTTAGGCAAAAGTGTTTGATCCCACCTTTCTTCTCCATCTAAATTTTTTTGGGGGGGAATTCATTGCAGTGCTACATTAATTCTCCAATTAATGCACATAAATAGTAGACTCTCCAATCAACTCAAATGCATATGAAGATATATACTCCACAGAAAATTCAAAAAATAAATTATGAGACAGACGTTCTAATTTGAAGAGACTGCTTATAGCAAGTAGTTACATTTAAAATGAAATGATCCTGCAATAATTTTGTAATTTTAAGAAAAATTTCCTTATTTAAATATGCAAAGTTCTATGTAGTAAATTATGTTACAATATGTATAGGGTTTTACATCAAATTGATTGTTATTTTCTATGGATCACCGATCTTGGAATTCAAAGAGTACCTATGAATATTTTTATTCTTTTTTTGGTAATTTTAAAAGTACTTGTTGATAGAAGAGGGAAATTTTTTTAAGTAATATCTTGTTTGATTTTTGCAAATCAGCATTTATTGGCACCCCACATCCTGGATGTCATGCTCTGCAAAAAAATTTAGCTGAAAACATATTGAAGACCGTCATAGGTACGAACAACACCCCAAGCAATTGTCAAGATGCCGAGGACTTACGCATTCACAAAGAAATTTGGTTACAGGCTTCGAGACCCAATCAAGATGCTTACTACATGCTCCATGCGGCACAAATTTTAACTTTTAATGAGCGCAAGGAGTTCGTAGGCATTATTTCCAATATTCAAACACCTACAAATTATGTGGGTTCAATTCACAAGCGCCTATAGGACAAAAAGCTGCAGTACATGAAGTTGCACAATTATCATGTTCTAATGCAATTGGTACAAATGCAGTGCTCACTGAAATTTTGATTTGATCTCATAAACGTGCATCCGTAGACCACTAAAATGTATTCGAACATGATTTTTTCTTCATAAAAGTTTTATCCTTCCAATGTTCATTTCATAAGTGAAGGTGTGTTTCCTCTACAGATACTTCCTGTTGCTGTGAGGAGTGCTCTACATAAAAATGTTCAACTGGCTATCATAAAAATCTACCGATTATTTCAAAAATTGTGTGCAAAAGAAATAAGTCTTTTCGACCATGATCTCATGCGTGACATTGTTTTGGCAATGTGCATGTTGGAGAAGGAGTTTCCACCTACCTTTTAAAACATTGTGTCACATCTTTCTGTACACCTAGTGCAGCAATTATTTATTTGTGGTCCCGTTCTTTGCCGCTGGGATGTACCCCATTGAAAGATACATGAAAACCTTAAAAGATCATGTGAGGGCCTTAGCACATCTTGAAGGAAGCATTGCTAAAGATTATTGTATGGAAGATGCGTTAGGTTTTTGTATCGAATATATGAAGCAATATAGGGGCACAACGCATCGCGTTTGGAACCCTATAAAAGATGTCCGTTTGAATGATGAGGTTCTCAGTTCACAACAACATTTGAAGCGTAAAATGTTGGATGAAGTTCGCAATCATTCACACATATTTGTGTTGGACAATGCTAACTGCTTGCAAGCTTGGTGAGAGTAAGACACCTCCTAACACAATTTTTTATTCATTATTTTCTTCGAGTAATGTCTTCTTACCAAATCAATTTTTTTCCCCAGTCCAATTGCAATGCATGGTGTTCGCTAACTATTGTTACAATAACTTCAATCAAACTTTATCCTTTCTCTTTTTTTTTTTAATAAGAGACGTTACACAATGACTTGCCTCTAGCAACTCTAGTTGCTCCCTTCATTTCATTTTAATAGTTTAAACATGCATGTCCATGGACATTACAACTTCAAATTGTTATGCCGTAAATACAGACTTGCAAAGGGACAACGGTAGAAGCAACAAGGAGCTTTCTGATTAGAATGCACAAGACGTCGTCCTTAAGTTGCGCCAAGATATCCTTCACAATTAAATGAATTGTCATTGTTTCCAGATTGACTTAGATCACAAGTAAGGGATGCTCAACTTGCATGAGAACATGTTCACGACGCTGTTTTGCAATATTCACAATTGCTTGAGCATTATGCCCCATCACATCATCAAATGTATTCATATGGAATGCATTTCCATGTTCACAGCTATGAAGCAGCCATGGTAACCCAAGATTTGGACGTAACAGCATAATTTTTCCGCCAGCTTTGTTGGGGAATTTGCAATGGAAGACTCATTGAAAGCATTGATGAATCTGTGGGTTACATTGAAGAAATTCTTGAGTTGGACTATCGAAATCATTGCACTATTGTTCTCCTCTATGATTGGATGAAAGCCTGACGCAATATTCATTATCCAAACATCATACAAGATGCATACGATTTCTGTGTTGCCAATTTCAACCACATGGACGGGAAGGTGCACGCCAATTCTTTTGCTTTTCCTTTGCACCGTCAACAAGCTTTCTTCTTAGACGATCCTCAAAGACGTGGATGGAAGGTTGTTTGCCAAACCATTGTCTAGGGTCGTCGGAGGGAACTACAAATTCTTGTGGCCATACCCACTGTTTTTGACGTTGGTGATGATGCACAGTTCCCTAATTTGCAGCCAAAGATCATGGACATTGAACCAGTTAGAGAAGCTGCAACTGAGGAAGGAACTTACATTAGAGCAACAGATAATAGTGCTATGTTTCACAACAATGCTGACCTCGACTAATACTGCCTTGGTATAATTCACAAATGGAATATATGCTATAGTTGACATTTTTCCATAGACAGCGGTAGCAGACCTTTGTAACTTGCCTTGCATTTTCAGATACTTCTTTATAGGACAACCAAACAAAAATGTGATTCTATTATTTTTTGTTTGGTGTTACTGGTTTACAAGACTAATGAAACTTGTGGAGTTGTTTCTTATGTCTTTTTGGAAATACCAAATCACTTTTCCACATAATTCAAGATTTCACTATTTGAAGTTCAATTCAGCATTGCGAGAACAGCAACAGTTTGATTTTCCTAGTTTGGTGTATTAATAACCGCTACACTTCATTGAAAATGATTTCTATGGAAAAGCTCAAATACAACAATTTTTTGAACAAGTTCAAAGTTTTTGAAAAAATACTTTTTGTAACACATGTGACGGAAGTATCTTCTAGTATAGTGACTTGACAATTTCACGATCGGGAAAAATATTAGAAATTTTGCCCGCATGCATTGCAAGTGCTAAAACCATTTTTTTAGCACTTATTTTGAATTATAAATTATAAATTATAAATTATATTGAAAATATAGAAACATAGCAGTCCTCAAAATGTTTTTCTCAGTAGAGATTCCGTAACTGCCCGCAAACTAGAATTCTTCACAACTTTAGACTCTTTGATAAAAGTTGAATGATTCAACCCTTTCCATATATATAGAAGTCTACAAATTAAATTTTTTTTTTTAATTTTGGAGATAGTAATTTCCTCTAATCTGATGTACTTGAACTATTGGAGTTGAAAAACATAATATATATCATGCAATGAATTGTGCCTCCATTTTTTCACTATTCATGAAATTTTTTGCTTGCAAAAAATATTCTATGTCTCTAATTTCTTTCAACCATTCTGCAACATTTGGAAATTCATTGTCAAACGTACCTGCCCAAAATTTATATGTACACTACAATTGCATATTTGTCCTTTAGGGATTTGAATTTACAACGGAAAGGGCTTTTGTTTTTTCCATTTTCCACTTGGCAACCTGTAACTAATGGTTGCAATGAAAATGTGTACAACCTTAACTTTCAACAACAATTGTGAATGTATTTCGATACAATTTAATTCTTAGTAGTCAATTCATTAAATTTTTTGTTTTTTAAACTAAATTATTTTTACTTATACATTAAAGTTATGTCTATCTCAAAAGTTTTTACTAATGTCATTTGCATTTTTTATGAGGAAGTTATGGACAATCTTGTTTTCTAGGCACTTGGAGCATCTATTTAAAAAAAAAGACTCACAGAATTCATTGCTGACTACAATAATAACAATTTTTCAAGAAAAAAAGGTCCAAAAGGTTTATAGTTCACCTACAACAATCTCACCAATGGGATTAGTATTTTTAAATTCCATTTAAAAGATTTTTAAGTTTTGCCTTTTCCTTCCATATCATACCTACTTCAAGTTAGCAATTTATTTTATAAAGAAAATTAATTCTTGTTGTTTATTTGTTTTTCCCTACATTTTCAATTGAATTCTCTATTATTCAGATTTGAAGCTTTGAACTCTTTTATGCATGAAACGTAAGTAAAAAATGTTTGAAGTCGTGAATTGTAGTTCCAAAATGTGCCAACAAAATAAAAAATTAACTGAACACACATATCTTGTAGTCTATGCAGTCAGAAATTATGAAATTTTTCCACACATTCTAAAAGTAGTTAGGTGTTTTATCCTATGGTTACATGTGCCAATATTTTTTTTTTTTTTACTCTTTGCTACAAAAATGGCAATTTTTGGTGCACTCTGGTATATAATTGGCCTTGGGCCTTCAGGGGTTAGCCGTTCTCTTACATAAGAAGGTTCACATGTTTCACTTCTATTGCTATAACCATTTTACCATTGGAAAAATAGGATTTTGATTCCATTTCATAGAACTAATATATTTTATAGATTCCTTCGTTCTCATGCATTATTGTATTTAAAAGAATAAAAAATTAACAATTACGTACGGGCTCACTTTTTGTCGTCAGTTATCAAAACTTTAAATCAAGATACCAAAATTGTAGAGCTTCATGGAAAAAAAGGTATAAGGTTCTTAAACCACTCATGCTATAAAATCACGCACTTCCTATATGTTCACTGCTTGTACATGTTGCTTTTTGCAATGTACAAGCACTGAATATTTGAGGAGGTGCACGGTTTTATAGCCCTCTTAAACGTCAAAAATTTGAAATTCAAAAATTCATAACCAATTCCACGAAGCTCCAAAAAATATGAAACGACTTGGGTTGAATGCCAGTTTGTCTTGTCTTTCAAGGAAAATTTCAAGACGCTTTGCCTCCCCAAAAGCCAATCTCAGCTCTTAAATGAGCGATTTATGGATCTCCTACCTTACCTTGTTTTTGTAGCCAAGTAATAAAAAAAATTGTTATGCCTAAAGAAGCTCAGAACAACGATAGAGGGACAGTCCAAAAAAATGCAATCTTTATTTATTTATTTTTCTTTCTTTCCTTCTACATTGTATTTTAGTCTTTTTAGAAGCTTCTGTTGAATTTAATTGTCAATGACTAGTAGCACAAAAGATACATGCTCAATATAGAAATTGGAAAGGTATACAGTGTGCCAAAACTCAAAGTGGTGGTGGATTGTAAGGGCCATATTTTTCTCAGACAGAGTTCAGGTCAAGAGGTTGATTCCCTAAAATTTTTGGTATACAAGGACATGTTTAAGTAATTTCAAGAAATTAGAGTATGAACTACATATTCAAGATTGGTAAACGTATGGTCACCAAAAAATTGGGGCAGCAAGCGGACGAGGTCAACGTCCTTGCCTGTACTCTGTCATCCTTAATTTCCATCCTACTTTTTACTTTGTCGTCCTCAAACCATCAAGTACTGGTTGTGTGAGTCAATAGCCTTAGTGTTTATTTTAACGTGACAAGTAAAATCCCTATACATAGTTCCTATTGGAGGTGCTATATTGTATTCTGCTCACTATATTTTTCCTTTTGAGGCCCACAAAATCCATAGGTGTGATCATTTTTTTTCATAAAAATTGTAGCATTTCCTACTAATTCTTGATCTAAACTCTGTAGTTAATCACATTGTAGATTGACACATTCTTCAACACTCAAATGCCTCAAACCTCTAAACTGTTGGCCAGTTCTTGCCACTCTTGTCATTAAGAGTTAATTTGCATGTTTAATGAGAAAGTTTAAGACAAACTTCTTTTTCAATCACTTACAGAATGTACTTCGGGAAAAAACCTTGTGAACGTAACATCAAAATGCAACTTTTACAATTTTCCAACAAAGGAAATTCCACGTAGTTTAGTTTTTTTCCTACAACTATCTCACCATTGGGATCCATGCATTTTTTTTGCATGAATAAGAGATTCATATTTTAGATTTTTCATTTATTTCATACCTACTTTACCTTCATTTTTTTTTGAAATTAATTTTTTTTTGGTTTCTTTTGTTTTCTTTTTCTTCAATCCCTAAAGGACCATTTGTCCCATTAGGGGAGATTTGAGGGCATTGGAGGGACGTTTCAGGTTTGTTCTCTAATTTGGTTAGATTTGTGAATAGCCAGTGCAAGCTGTTAGAATTTATTTTTTTCAAAAAAAAAAAAAAATTAGTAAATAAAATTTGCCCAAATATCATTTTAGGCCAAATTTTTTTTTTTCTGAGAAGTGACATGGCACTCTCTTGACTACATCAACCAATAGTTATCCTACGTTAACACAGTTTGAGAATGTTGCAGGAATGCAAGATAACTCGCGATCCTTTAGAAGCCTCAAATCTCTTTTAATGCCTTGGGGGACAATTTAGATCCTGGCAAGTTCCTACAGTCTCAATTTTGAGTAACAATTTTTGGGATTTTATAAGGTTCTGTATTTTTGCAAGAATTTGGTGAATAAATCATTCTTATTTTAATTGATGCCCAACAGCAAAAGTTATGGAATAATAAGCAAAAATTGGAGTTTAGCGGGCAGTAAAAAAAAATCAGAGAAAGTCAAAATAATTTTTTTTCAAACTTTTTTCTCAAAGATTATTATTTTTGTTTATATGTAAAGCTTTGTTTCATTTAATTTGGACTAATGATGAGAAAGTTATGGACAATCTTAGTTTTTTAGGCAATCTAAGAATATTCTTGAAAAAATAACTTGTAGAATTCCTTTTTGAATGCCATTTTTGGAATTTTTCAAATTCTTTTGTTAAATAAGGTTAGATATTTTTGCTAGAACAACCTCATTGTTGAGTTTATTGTTATTCAATTCCATCTAAAAGCTATGAACTATTTAGTTTTTCCTTCAATCTTAAACCGACCTTTATTTAATCATTTTTTAGTGAGTGAAAATTGAGGTTTTTTTTTCCATTTTAAAAAAAAATCTCAAATCAAGTAATTAACATAAATAAGTAGATAATCAAAAATCAATAGTGCAAAAAATTTGAACTAAAAAGACTCAAAGCCAAAAAATTTAGTCAAGCAAGTTGCAAAAAACTTATTTTTTTCACTTTAAATGCATAAATCTTACAATCTACATGGTCAAAAACCAATTTTTAAAGTTCTTTTCTCTTTGCAATAGAAATGACAATTTTGAGTGTTTTTTGATAGGAAAATCACCTTGGTCCTTTAGGAGTTAGTGATGAACTGAACTCTTCTTTATGTGAAGCTCAAAACTTTGAGCTGGACAGTTTTAAACTTCAAACTATGGTAAGTCAAGAAACTGAGATCCAGAATGTGCTCAAATACTTGTATCTTCCACTATAAGTGTAAATACCTTGAAACCTATGCGCTTTGAAATTTTAAAATTTCAAAGGCACTTTCTCATACAGCTTAGGTGTAAGATCTTTCGGTTAGATGTGCACAGGAAAAAATTTCTCCTCTTTTTAAAATTTGCTATGTAAATGGTAATTTTTAGTGTCCCTTTGCAGCCTTCAAGGATAGAAGACATTGTATTGTGAGAAAGTACAGTTCAGTAAGTTCATTGTCAACTTTTGCACTCCCTAGATGTACTCCCTATATGTGTAGAGGAACTTTTTTTTCCCACTTGGAAAGCAGGTCTTTAGGGAAATTTTAGGTCATGTAGCACTAAAAATTTTCCTAAGATTTTTCGACTTTTTTGGTGTCAAATGCAATGGATAGAAGGGGAACAAAAACAAGTATCCTTTTTTTGAAAATAGCACTACAAAAATGGCTATCCTCAGTGTTATGGCATGAGGAAGGCCTAGAGCCTTCAAGGGCTAAAGTGAAAACTGTAAGGTCTTCAACACATTGTGACAAGTCTTTTCTTTACATAGAACATTTATAACTCTTACATGTTGCACAAAGTGTTTTCCACTTTTATAGTTGAAAAGAGAATTCACAAAAAAGAAAAAAAAAGAAAAAATTAAAACCCCCAATTTTATTACTAGTTCACTATAAAGTACAGGAAGGTAGGAAATCAAAGGGATATCTGAAATCTCAATATCCTTTGGATGTTGTACAAATTCAATTATCTCTTTGGTCAGATTGTTTTAGAAAGCACACTAAACAACATTTGTTGCTTCTTTTCTAAAACTATTAGAAATTGCTTTGAAAAATGAAAAACTCCAGGTATTTATTATTAAACATATTTTTTAATTTCACAGCTTTGTTTCTTTTCCTAGGGTGAAGTTTATTTTCAAGAAATGAGTGAAAGTCTTGATAAAAATGTTTCATGTTCATCTCAGATATCAAGAGAAGTCACTGATTATTGCAATCTCAGCCCAATTGTTACCTCGGAATACTTTAATTCAAGGAAATGTGTTTATGAAATCCTCGAAATTGTTTCTCCAAATCTTAACCGACCGGATCAACCGTGAAAAATTGTCAATTCTGATTTGTATTGCTTAGATCCCTAGTGAAGGCAATTCAATACTTTGTGAAGTCATTGCAAGGGAGCAGTGTCAATTTGGACATTTTTCTATCAACTTTTTGTCAATTTGGACATTATTTTGTCAATTTTCTATCAATTTGGACATTTTTTTGATAGGATTCTGTCAATTGGGACATTTTAGTCAATTAGGACATGTCAATGCGGACACTATTTTCTTGTAGTGAGTATACAACAGCGTTTCTAAAAAAATGGTTTCAAAGTTGATATGCTAATGTTTTAGAGTCCATACGGTTCTAATACTCAAATTTACAAATACATGTTTCGAGAGTATAGAACATAACTACTACAGCGTACGGTGAAATGTATGATATCCATATGTAGTGCAACTTTGTGATGGAACAAAGTAGATATGGAGTACTCAACGATTTTCCAGGCACTTAATGCCTTCATGTAGCAGGTTTTATTTTAAAGAAAAATGATTTTCATAATATTAAAAACAAATTTCACTCATTTAATAGTTTTATCCCTTAATTCTGTAGTTTGCAAATTATATCTGCAATGACAGTAGTCTAGTCCAATTACATGCTTGGACAATCATAATCAAGAGTCCCAAATGAATCCTTCCTATTTGCACCAACCTTGTGTTTGGACAGAGAAAATTAGGTTTTCACATTTAACGCTTATATTTCTTCTCTTTGGAACTTAAAAGTCCGCCATAAAGTTTTGCACTGAGCAACTGTGATCAAAGCTAGAAGTAGGCAACCTTATTTCTATACCTACATGAGACCTCTACTTAAAGTAGCCCAAGTTTCACTACAAATATTTGCTACAATATTGCAGTAAAAGCATAAATCATTTTTCTTAAAATTATTCTATTTAAACTGATGGGGTTGTATTACTTGTAAATGTTTCATCAAATTGTGATGAAGAAGCAACCATAAAGCTTAGGTAGGCTTCCCTTCACAATTATTTATTTCTTTGTTCCTAGCTAGTGGAATTCCTAGAATTGGCAAGGCTTCAATGAAAGCAATAGGCCCAACAGAGTTTCCCAGTAGTCCACAGTCATGTAATTTCTGGTTATTTGCCACATCTTTTTCTTGGAAAAAAAGCCAATCAACAGACAGAGAAGTGGACCAAACACTCTATCATAACTCTATCTCTGTGGACAGCTCCGTTTTGATTATGAAATTGTCTTCAAGTTCAAATACATGAGGAAATCTTGAATTTATTTTAGCTCTAAGCACTACAACAGAATGTACGTTTTGCAACAAATTTTGCAATAGTTTTGTAGGGCAACTAAAGAAACCACTGCAAAACCATTGCAAAATCTATTGGAATCCATACACTCCTTAGTAGTGGTGCCTTACGATTATAGACTTCATGAGTGAATTTAGCGGAAAATTGAAGAGCACTTCCTAATACTTTTCATTGTACAATAGAGAGCCTAATGTACAAAGGCACATATCAATCCCAAAAGTACAACAAACTGAAGTCACGCAGTAAAAATGACGTCTTCCGCTTGAATGTATTGAGCAGCATTAAGTCCAGTACAACGAATAAAATATAAGCTTGCTGAAACAGTAGACTACAAGTGGGAACACTGCTTTCACGAATGGGTTCTTTGTAGGGAGAGCAAGAAAATACAATACACGACCACAGAAGAAAAGTTATTGAAGAACAAGGAGCGTCAAAACGTTTCTTTGAAGCAATTGTGGCATTATTTTCTTTGGAAACAGAGCCAGTTCCAGTCTGACAAAATTTGAAAGACTTCAAATAGTTTTCCACATAGTAGTCATCTAATTTTGTCCAAGTAGCTCTTTTCCTTGATTTTTCCTGTAGCCAACGTTGAATAGCAAGTGTTTGAAGAAAGCATTTACTTCAAACACTTTTATGGTGGAGAGGATAGAAGAGGTCTCAGTGAATAGGGACAACGTAATCCCTTTTAGTTTAACAATTGTATATCATATGTTCTAGTAGCACGTACTGTTCGTGTGTATGTTTGCTGCCTACTGTTTGTATATAGAGTGGTCAGGAGGTCTGAGATTTTGGCTGCCAAATTGTTAAATATAAAGGAAGATGTCTACTGTGCATCGAATGTAATGTGCCACCTAGATTGAAGACTACAGGTTATAAGTACTTGTTGTAATGAAAGGGACATGGCTTCTACAGATCGTAAGGAACTGAAGATGAACAATTGGTATTTGTGGTCAGGCACATCCAAATTGAAGGCAAACTAGAAAATCAATTTTTTATAAGAGTAAGTTCCGCAAGGTTCATTACTACAACCACAATTTTAGAAACACAATGTGCTAGGTGTAAGCTTGAAGGAACCCTTGTACATGAATTTAAATGTTCTCCGTTTGAAGTCTTATGATTATATCACAAATTCTTAGTATCACTGACCGCCAACACTGTGTTTTCATTCCGCCATGGAGGACTTGCAATTACCTATGTTGGACCCAAAGTGTGCTGAGACTAGAGAGGTGGTCATCAGTCATCGCATGTCTGAAGGATGGCAAAGTCTGCTGCTCATGCAGCTTAAATGCATGGCAAAATTTCAGAGGAGCTAAAGCAAGTTTGAGTACCACTTTGAATTCATGAAATGGATGGAGGAGCAGCTTCTAGCTTTGGCGCTTGATCATCAATGTTAACAGAGTGAGTTGCATCATTTGAGGGCAGAAGTGCACTAATTATGAGAGTTCAACACCCCTTAAAAAATTGTTAAGAATTTTACGGGTTTCCGACAATTGGATATGATAATATTGGAGGAATCATAGTGGATCAGTGTGCGTAGATTTGGTTCGTTGGCGGTTTTGCCAAACTCTACTATGGCTCTGACGTCTGCAACCAACATTGCAGTGATGGAGGTTAATTTTTGTCCAACTTGGCAGACTCCCATGTCGTCGGAATTATATAGGCTGACCACTTCTGGTTTTGAGCTTGCACCAGCATGTGGCATAGTTTGTGTACAAGCAGTTACGACAACTAACTCTTTTGATGCTTCACCAAAAGCGGATGCATCAAACAAGTGCTTCAGTTCAGTGAAAGATTCTGCTTCCGCAGCTAAGAAGAGAAGCAGTGCACTATCAAATTCTTTCTTCGAGGCTGGATTGGAAGAACGTGTTCATAACATTGATACGCACCAGCAAACTTGGTAGTCGCTTAGTGTGTTCGTAGGCCACAATGCAACCACTATGATGAAATTGTGCGTTCAATTTTTTTAATTGTTTGTACATAGCATTGCACGCTAATTGAGTGATGCTGTCTTGAACACTAGGTGTGGACACTTCTGCAGAAAAGAATAACAAGAAAAAAACAGTGCAAGTCCTGAATGCAGTTCTTTGTGGAGAAGGTCATGAAATTATTGAAGACTGTGGTATGCAACATCTAAGTCACCTTCATTTAAAAAATGTGTATAGAACCTTCAAGGGTGAATGGCAGTCAATTATTGTTGTTAGAATGTACCTTTTGCTTGATAGACATGCTATGTCTGCAAATTAGTGAAGTTTGAGATGTTTGTCATGTATAGAGGAGGTGCATCGTCAGGGCCAAATACCAAGGAGAAAAAAGGTGATGTAACAGGAAAGCATTTGCTGAAATATGTATCATCTGTTTGTAAGAAAGTTGACAGACAGAAGCTGCAAGGAGTTGAATGCCAACTTTATACCACATTTTATGATGGCGTTGTCGTGGGCAACGCTGAGGCAATGTTGGAATACCGATGCAATCATCTGGAGAACTCTTGTCATCGTTCCCGCGATCTGCCACCGGCAACACTAGATGGATTCTGGAGAATTGGATTTGATACTGAGAGCGCTAAGTGACTTGAACAGCGCTTCCAAAATAAAGTACGAATACAAAGAAAGAGCCATCTAGTTTGAACAACTTAGTGGAATTTTGTGTGACAAATGTGCTGCAGTAGCCTTCCAATCACATTGTTTTTTGTATTCAATAAGTTTACCTTCGAAGTATATTAATATGGAAGGGTTTGTAAATGTGGCAAGATAGTGTTGTCTTTAATGACTTGTAATCATTGAAATCCTTGAAATCAAGAAATGTCAGTAAATATATATTTTTTTGGGCAGAAACTAGTCAAGAGCCTTGCAAAGCATGTGAGGAAACAGACAATTGCATTACCAATCAAATTCGTAACACATGTCTCCTATGTTGTATGTTTGATTTTCCAGCAAGCAAGAAAATAATTTTATAAAATTAAGACTATAAGAAACCCTTGGTTTTGTAGATAAGCTAAAAAATATGGTAGTATATTTTAGTTGATGTCAGGCATGCCACCTTTGATGTCTAACAAAATCCATCAAGATTGACGTGACAAAAACACACAAAAATTTGAAAAAACATGCCTTGTTTTTAGACTAACGTCTCCAAAAATATAGCCTAAAAAGTTGGAAAAAGTACGTCATGTCATCATGCAGCGGCCACGTAAGCACCATGTAGGTGGGCAGTGCCACATGGGATTTTTCACCCAATCCGGAGATGACGTGGCACCTGACGTCATGTTGTCTGAGAATATTAATATTGTTTTTAGTGACATCAAGTTAAATGTCTACAAGAATATTAATCTTGTTTTTAACGACATCAATCTTAGACATCAAGACATTTTTTGAGATGATTTTTGAAACGTTAACTTAGAAGTCCAAACATTTTCCAAAATCAATTTAGACTTCAATTTAGACGTACACCATACACAGTACACCATACAAAATAGTCCATATATAATACACCGTATACAATATATTATATCCCATACACAATATATCAAAATTTGTACACTTTACACCATAAAATATGTATCCTATACAATACACCATACATTATACACCATACACCTTACATTATACATTGTATACATATATAGTACATTGTACATTATATAATGGATGCTATACATAGTATACCATATTGGCAACTTTGTTGTACGTCATTTATTGTAAGTATGTTGATATGAGAAGACAAGCCATATATACAAGTGGGTGGTAGGAGTGAAGACAAATTAAAGCATATGGGATTTTAAATTGTAGAAATTGTAATGAAAGCAAAATTTCAGACATAAATATCTTGATGAATATGATATTGTCTCAGAAAACATGTGGACGACTCAATTGCCGTAGTAGTTGACATCACAAAAAGCATCTAGACATCTCAATTGCCGTATTATTTGACATTGCAAAAAGCGTTTGGATGTCTCAATTGATGTCTTAGTTGACGTCTACAAAAACAATGTTAACCCTAATGACCCAAGCGACCATTTTTTGGTTGGTGCCCCTACTTTTCAAGCTGCTCGTTTATAGATTTTGAGTTTTTTGAATAATAAAATTTATTTAAAAAAAATAGACTGCAATACAAATCCAATGGCGGTGGTATAATCAAATTCCAACTTAAACTCCAGCTTGTGGAATTTTTCAAAGTTAAGTGGTGTAGTGTAGTTTACAACTTGTTTTTTGTGTTTGGTTTGGACATGGACTAAAAGGTCAGCCAACCAGTGTGCTTCTTTCTCACCTCATAAAGGTGAAATTCACCTCAGAAAGGGAAAATCCAAGGAATTCAAGGAGAAGACAAGTGTCCCATTATTTTTTTCTTACAAACACTACTCAAATTTCAGTGACCACCTCACCACCATGCATTGTAAGCTTGACTATGAATTTTAAAATTCTTGGAATGTTAGGAAATTTTTCATATACATTTTTGACTCTCTTATATTTCACTGAGCACAAAGAAAACATCATTTCAAAATATTCTCACAAAGATATGCTCCTTCAAAGTGAGCTGCCCTATATTTCCATTGACCCAAGAAAAACTTCAAAATTAAATATCTCCTAAATAATGCGATCAAATAATCTGAAATCTTTTGAGGTGCTCAATTTCAATGTTAACTTCAAGATCCTATGGTTAAATTCTATCCAATCTCAAAAAAACTTGAGCAAAAAAATTGCTCACAATTGTTGGCAGTTTTGGCCCATTTTGAAATAACACCTTCCTTGGGTCATTAGGGGATAATTCTCATATAGTGTCAAAGTGTGCTGATGTGGCATGCCACTTCATCCTCATTGGGTTCCATGTCACTCAAATGCCACATCAGCCTTTAGTAATTTCTAGAAACTTATACGCAATCAAACCTTAAGCCCTCACTAATGTGTGCAATTCATTTGTAGTTTCTCAATAATTATTTTTATCCTATGTCAAATCCAAAATGTTGGTCCTAAGGAAAGTATGTTCTCTAAGAATTTCATTTGTTTCTTTATATGCACTATACATCTTGTGAAAACAAATATGTATTGTGATTTTTCCTCCAAGATGTATTAAACTTCATACTAATTTTAAAGACATTTCAATAATAGAAAATGAAGATTTGCAATGAATATCTTTGCACAAAATTTTGAATTGAAAAATTGAAATCATTCATCATTAAAATCAAATGTTTAATGCTAAATCTACACTTCAAAAAGACATCATTAATTTTTTTTTAAACTAATTAAATTAGTGAGTAGTTTAGCAGTTCTTTCACTTCAAAATTTTGGCAACACCAAAATGTGGTGCCTTTTGCACTTTGGGTTGCAAAAAAATACACTTAGTGTGCATATTAGAAACCACATGATATCTAAAATAGTATACTATAAATTTATTGTATCTAAAACTTTAAAAAACATTATATCTAGTATGGAATGTGTAGAATTATATGAAGGGTATTTTAATTAATATAAAGTTATATTTAATACCATGTATTAGATTTTACATAATAAAAATATAGGGGGGCAATAATATGTGGGGAAATTTTTTTTATAGAGTGGGTATTCAATGTCTTTAAAAAAAGAGATGGATGGACCGCTAGCTCTTTTATACCTTTTTACTATTTAGAGTGAACAAATAAGAGTATGTTAAAGCAAAATTCATGAAATTTTAGATAACTTCAAAGGCTTTTACAAATAACTCTAGTATCACTTTAGATATCTAATGCATCTACCATAGTTCTAATGCAAACTACTAAGTGCCAATGGATAGTAGAACTAGCTTTGCATCAACAGCTCTAGAACTAGAGTGTACTGTTTATAGTCTATAAGTGCATCTGTTTAGCCATAGTGCATTTGTTCAAACATATTGTGGTTTAAAAAAGAAAGGGTCCAAACATATAAAAAAGGCGTTTGAAAGAAAAAGGACAAAAGATAAAAGAAAAAAAGGATAAAAAATAGTAAGAGTAAAATTTATATAATACCTATTAGTTTTATTTTTTAAATCTAATATAGGGGCCACAAAATTGGACTCAAAAATGTATTTTAAATAATACAGGGTGCTATATAATTGACAATTTAGAATTACTTTTAAGAATAGAAAATATTAAACTACAAAATAGTAGGTAAATAGGCCTCCATAAAATATCCATCAATCTCACGTGTATACTAAACCTCTATAATTGTTTCTAAACAAGCAATGGAGAATTTATGCTAGAAATATTGAACATGGCTATAGTATGAAGATTGCAATGTCTTTTAATCTATTTGCAATCTAATCATTTTAGAGCCTTCAATGGAGAATGAAATAAGTGCAGCATACAATGGAAGTGAGTGCAAAATCATTGTTTTGTTTCCAATATTCCTTCTTGTGTGGGAGGATATAAACAATAATCATAGCAAATTGAGCAAAAAAAAGAATTTCATTCACAACACAGTCAAGAAATGAATCTTCAAAAATTAACAATGAATTATATTTTGTTCTAAAGTACTTGGGAGCATGAAAATACTTATTTATAAATAGTATATATATGCTACAATGCATTAATTACACTAGTTTCTTAGAACTTGCTAATATAGTTTGTGCTATATTGGAAGTATAATAGAAAATGAAGTCATTCTACAACTTTCCCACCCATTTGTATAAAGTTTTTGAGAAAAGATCCCAAGAAGCTGCCCTTTTTTTGAATCTTTTACTTATAGTCAACATTTTACCTCAGCCTACAATAAGTTTAAGAAACTTACTTGTAGTAAAAATGAAATCCCTTGCCAACGTGGCATGTTTGTGTTTTCTTAGATGTTGTTCAAAATGCACCTATGCTTTTTTTGGTGTCTCCAAAAACATTCACGTCGCACATGACATGAACTCGTTTGGCTTGTGACATCCATATGTTTTCTGGAACATCCAATTGAATCCTTCATCCCATAGCCCCAATTCCAAATCTGTGCTGGTGTTTTGAAACATGCTTGTTTGATGCCAACGTAAAAAAAAAAAAAAAAGGGTTTCTTATAGTGTAAATTCTTTTCTAAACTAAATTGTACTGGCCGGTGTAGGGTCAATGAAGTTGGTCCACTTAGAATGCAAGACAACACTAGCTTTCCCGGCATTGTGAAGCAATCCTAGTGAAATATAATATATGATGTTCTTAGTGGTCAGTCGATGATATAAATGTGTGACCGTCTTTGTTTTTTTCCAAAGGAACATCACTGTATAGCACATCCTTGTCAAGATAACTCACTGCAGTTGATCAAAGAAGAATGAGTCCATCTATTGAAAAAAGGAAAAATAGAAGATGAGAAGGGGACTCTTCATGAAGCAATTCTCAATTAATTGTGTTTAGCTATTCAAATATAACAAGAAAGACTGCAACTGTTATGAGGAACAGAAGTCATTGCATTCCGACAACTCTTTTTCAGCAACAGTGGGAGCTCCAATTTTGTAATGCTTTAGAGGTAGGAATACTTTAAATGTTAATGTCCAAATCAGAAAACCAAAGTCAAGTACTTCAACACTTATGGCAGTTGTTAATTGTCCTCAACTCAATGAAAAACAGGATTATGAAAATCATAGGACTGACAACAGTATTGGTTGCAAATGAAGTTATAAAAATTCAAAGGAATCAAAATGGAATAATTGACTTTTAATTGATTTGTTCATATTTATTTGACTTTAGAATTAAACGATTTTGTACTTGTGAAGTTCCCAAAAATTCACTCCTACTTTTTATGAGAAATATGTAGTGAAACATTTTCCCATTTTGTTGACAATTTTATAAAGAAATTGCAGTTTTTGGTGTTTGAGGGCATCTTCAAGGCTTGGGGCCTTCAAGGATATAGTTTTGTTCAACCAAAATAACTGTGGGACTGCTTTGTGCAAAAAAATCAAGTCTTGGATTATTTATGTCAAAAAATGTAGTCCCCCTAAGTAGGATTGTCTTCTTGAACATTGCAACGGGTGGGACAGCTAGACGTCACACGACGTCTTGTAGAGCCTTTGTAACGTCTATTAGAGCAGACGTCTAGTTGACTTTAAAATAAATCATCAGAAATACACAATTTTGACATATTAAAGTTTCATTTTAATATCATGTCTCATTTTCATGAATACATATTGTATTTTGATTTTTAGATTTATAGTTATAATGAGATATAAAAAAAATTTAGCTGCTAAAGATGGAATTACATGATGTGATGCGACGCCCGTTTGACACTTTGTCTTGTACGACACATGACATCAGACGTCCTACAAGACACCAAACCTTGCCAACATGTCAGACAAGACAACCCTGCCCCTAAGTGTGTAGAAGAAAATGTTTTATCCATGTGAAACGCAGTGAGATTGCGATTGGTGCGACAGAAATTGAAGGAAATCCGTCCACAAAGACGAAGTGTTCTGAGGTATAAAATGGAGCAGTTCCATTTCTAAAAAAGAAATTCATTTAATAGTCACTTTAGGAATGGATAAATTTCTGTTGGTGTGGACGGGCAAAGGCCTTCATATTTTAGGGGTATACTTGTAGAGGACCAGAATTGTGGAGTAAAATTACCTAGGGCAGATTCTAGTGAACTCCATTATGTCATAAAAGTTGTAAACAACATTTTGCATGAAATTGACAAAGTGGTTAACTATATGGGAATGTTCATATCATTTCAATTGTTAAGCGGGAGCTGAGGCAAAGCATGGGAAGCGTAGAAGTGAACCTCTCGGGCAAATTAAAAAAAAAAAAAAGTGAAACTAAAAAGGAATTTGTGTTTTCATGAAGTATTAAGCCCCAACGACGCTAGAATATGAGCGTTGAGTGTTGAAGAATGAATGTTAAATTTGAGCACTTGTTGCAAGGATCTTTACTAAAATTAGAGATGTCAGAGTAATAAATAGTATTGTCAAACCTCCAAAATAATAATGTCAAAAAACAAAAATAGAAATAGTTAAGAAAAATTGCAAATCAAATAATTAATGTTACAAGAAAATGTTGCATGAAGAGACATTCATTCATCTATATACGGATGAACTTCATCCATGTCATCCATTCTTCGTCCATCTAAAAAAGACTTCATTTATATACAATAGTACTCATCCTAGAAAATAGATTGTAAAGGGTCAACTTGAGGTATTAGGAGCCAATTTAGACTGTAACCACTACTTTGATTTTACCATTGTTGATTGTATAGCTCAAATTTTTTAGATTTCTCTAAAATAAATATGCTGCAAGTTTTATAAATGCTATAGTGTCATGTTTCACTATTATGTAGTTTATGATGTCATCATTTCATCTTAATTAAGCACAAAAAACCTCATATAACCATTGCTTTTTACTCCTCTGATGAATTTTTAAATAGATGATTTAGAAACTTATTCATTGAAAGTGATGATCTTTTGAATAGAAGTAGTTATTATTGACAACTTTGAATAATTTTTACAACTAATTTTGATGAAATTGATATAGTTTTTGAGTAGAACATTTCAAAAGGAACTCCAAAGGGAACTCCAAAAGGACCCTCTTCCACGTCGTGAGTAGCTTCTAATACCTTATTTTGACCCTAAATTCATTTTTTTAAATTCCAAAAAAAAAATTCACAAAAATCATTAAGATTTGCACTGTTTACCACAAAACTATGTTAATTAATTTGAGGCTAGCTTAGTCCTCCTCAAAACCAAATAGCACCTTCAAGTTTCACTTGAAGAAATGTAACAACTAGTCCTACATTGTAATTTGGTCGTGGTTTAGAGTTCTTTGGAACCAAAGAGTATTGTTAAGGTTCATCTAAAAAAATGAAACAATCTATTCTATAGTGGTTCGTTAATTTTTTTTGTGATTTCAGAACCTTTCATTTAAGGACATTGACTTCATAGGTGCCAATGGGTTCTTTCAAAAAAGATTCTTTGGAACCAAAGGAAGGCTCTTCGGATCCGAGGAGCCCTTTTTGGTGCCAAAGGATTCTTGCAAGGAAGACTCTTTGGAACCCAAGGAAGGCTCTTTGGATTCTAAGGAGCCTTTCCTTGGTGCCAAAGGGCTCTTTCAAAAATGACTTTGGTACCCAAGGAAGGTTCCTTGGATCCAAGGAGCCTTTGTTGGTGCCAAAGGACTCTTGCAAGGAAGGCTCCTTGGTTCCCAAAGAAGGCTTGTTGGAATTTGAAGATAAAAACAATCATCCTTACTCTTTATTATTGTTTCCCTATGAGCCTCTTTGGGATGGAAGAGACTCTTAGGGATCCTTTGTGAATGTGGTATGTAAGATGATTATTGTATTTCTAAGAACCTTCTCAAAATCCAAAAGGCTCTTAAAACCCTACACAAAGTTGGTACGTGTACATTACAATGCAAACAATTTACATCACTTGCATTTATATCAAATAATTTTGCCTTATCCATCTCTAAATTAGATGCTTTATGATGCAACTGACTTCATTTAATACAAAAAATTTAGGGCTGGACTTTATTTCATCCACCAACTTTCATCTACATTCATCCATCATCATCTTCATCCATCCAAAACAATGAATGAAATATATGATTTATATCCAATTTTTTTTTAATTTTTAAACTTGATATCTAAATATAGAATAAATGATAATTTTGAAACCTGAAAAATATAATGAATAAAAAATTTATTGTTTAAATGCAACTGCTCAATGCTTGTTGCTCCCTGCTCCCACTTTAACAACCCTGTATTAAATCCTGAAGGATGAACATGTGTTTTTTGACTATATATAAGTTTGAGACAAGCACCTTTGATAAGATATTTCCATATTTTTACCCCAAATTTTAATTCAATTTGGGGGCAAGGAAGATCTTTCTTATGTACTAAATTTCATGATATTTGAATATATTAGTTAGAAGTTCTGGCCTAATATGTTACTATTTCTTATAATTGGGATGATAGGGCAGATCAGAGAAAATCATTTATTTTTTAATAAAAAATTTTAGAATTGGCTTTACAGATTTTTATATGCATCTAAAGCTTTTAATCATTCCATTTAAATCAATGTGTTTAAAATTAAGATTTTTTTTCCAGGCAATTATAGATTTAAGACTCTGAAATGTAATTATGAATCCTTCTATCTAATGGAATTTTAAATATTTTCAAAAGAAAGAAAAAGAAAAGGAACTACGTGTATTACAACATTTTGATAATTGGAATTGGCTTTTCTCAATTTTAAAATAAATCTTTAAACAATATAGTATTTTGAATCATTCTCTAATACTATATACTTACTAGTTTTTTCCTATATGTTACACAATTCCAAATGATGTAGAATTTTTCAAGCGTGTAGCCAGATTTCCTTCATTAATAAATCAAAATACTTACCACTGTTTTGGTCAAAGTTTTGTATAGAAATGAACTTGTGAAGTGTAATTGTCTGGTTTTCCGCAAAGATAGGAAAACAATTTCTATCAATTGAAATGCTAGTATCTTGCAATTCACAAGCTAAAAATTTCTGAAATTTATAATACATATTTACAAAGTAATTTACTAAAAGATCTTATGGATAAATTTGTCCTAAATTTTTTTTGTTCAAGGACGTAGTAATTCTTCTAGAAATGGAAGTTTTCTGGTGTTATCTGTGAAAATATAGTCATAGAATATGAGGGATTAACTTCATGTCCACATGTGAAGCTGTGATTCATTCAATTTGGACTAATGAAGAAAAAGGTAGGAACAATCTTGGTTGTTGTGCTACCATTGTACATTTTTTAGTTAATAACTTGTATCAATCATTGTTGAATTTAATTTACATAAGAATTATCAAACTTTTTTCTAAGGTGTGGTTGGCTTGCTTATCATAAATTTTCACTCTTCTAGTTTTGTTTGAATTTCTTCTGAGTGCTATAATGCCATAAAGGAACATTTGTCCCCATTGGAGGACCCATTGGGTTTGAGCAGCTTCCTATTGTCTAAAATTGAAGTGATATTTTCTTGGATTTTGTCACATATTTTTTTTTTATGATAAATTGGTGAAAATATAAATTATATAATGATTTATGTCCGTGAGCAGAAGTTCTTACACAATAAGCAAAAAAGGAGTTCAACGCATTAATTTCTAAAAAAATATAACAGCTAGATAGAATCATTAAGTGTACAATGTTTTCCTCTAATAATATATTAGTGGTTATTTATTGAGCTAAGTTTCATTCAATTTGGAGTAATCATCAGAAAGTTTTTGACACTCTTTGATTTTAGGACACTTTAGGTTTCTTCTTCAAAACAAAAATTGTACAACTCATTTTTTAACCCCTAAAGGAGCATTGTCCCTTCGTAGGACAAAAGCATTTTTAAGTAGGTACCAACGGCTTGAAATGTTCTCTTGATTTTTTGAAATTCTTTTTGGAGGTACAAAAGATAATTAGCTTTGTGGGAATAAAAGTTAAATTTTTTTTCAAAACCGATGCTCGGAAACAAAAGTTATGACCAAACAAGCTCATAACAAAGGACGAGGGGTAGCGCAAGAAGAAAATAAAAATTTGCCTTTTTTTTTCCTTTTTAAAATTTTTTTTTCTCGTGGATGATATTTCTTTCTATCTATAAAGCTTTGATTCATTTCATTTAGATTTGTTATGAGAAAGTTATGGACATTCTTATATTTCGAGTTGTTAGAGCATCTTTTAAAAAAAAATTAACTTGTAGGATTCATTTTTGAATGTTTGTTTTCAAATTTTTCAAATATTTTTTTTATATGGTTTAGTTTACTTGCTAGAACAATCTCACCATTAGAATTAGTGCATTTGAAGTCCATTTAAAATATAGTAATATTTAGCTTTTCCTTCTATCTCGTACCTACTTCTACTTAATAGTTTTTTTAATTATGAAAATTAAGTTTTTTTTAATTTTTTAATTTTTTGCTAGATTCTCAAATCAATTCTTTACTATTAACATTTGAAGCTCAGAACTCTGTAGTGCAAAAATGAATAGTCAAAAATGTTCAAAGTCAGAAAATTCAACCCTATAATGTGCTAAAGAATTTGTTTTTTTCTATTCAAACGCACATATCTTTCAATTTGTGCGGTCAAAAATTTTGAAATTTTTTCTGGACATTTGCATAGTAGTGAGGTGTAAGATCCTACAGCTTGATGTGCATTAAAAACTTTTTTAACTTATTTTCACTCTTTGCTAGAATAATGGCAGTTCTAGGTGTATTTTGGCTGAAAAATGGCCTTGGGCCTTTAGGAGTTCATGCAGTTCTCAGAAAAAAAAATAAGAAATTTTTACACAAGGTTAGATTTTTTTGGTAAAACAATGTCACAGTTGGATAATGGTGATTCCATTCCATCTACGTGGTATAAAGTATGTACTTTGTACTTCAAAATTGAATACGCTTGAGCTCAAAATTCGTTGAGGATGAGGAAAAATGAAGTGCTCTTTTCTCTAGATATATTTAGTAGATTCTCAACTAATTTACAATTCAAGAATAAATATTGAAAAAGTTGTGAACAACAAAGATTCAAAGCCGAAAAATGTAGTAAAGTAAGGTGGTAAGAAAATGGATACTCAACATAAAATGTATACATCTTCTATTGTACATGGTCAAAGCATCTCAAAATTATTCCACGTTCTCTTATACTAGTCAAATATAAGATCTTACAGTTGGATATGGAATTTTTTTATTTTTTCCAAGTCCTTTTTTCTTTGCAATAGGATCAAGTGGTATGAGTGGTTTTCGATAGGAAAATAACGATATTCCATTAGACAGTGAACCCTAAAGGACCTAGGCATTTTTCATGCCAAAAAACACTGGAAACTGCATTTTTTGTACCAAAGAAGTAAAAAGAAGTTGAAATTTTTTTTTTGGCACATCTAACCGTTGGTTTTCACACCTAGCTGATATAGAAGACTGTGGAAAAGTTTTCAGAGTTTCTGACTGTACAAATGGCAAGATATTTGAATTTAAAGTGTGAAAAACAAGTTTTGCACCAAAAAACGTGACAACATTTCCTGACTTTAAACTTTTTTAACTAAAAAGTAATGCACTACAGAGATATTAGTTATATATCTTTGAAGTGGAAAAATGGGTTCAGAGTGTAGGGAAAAAAATAAATTTTGAAAAACATATTTATCAGTCTTAAGAAAATTGTGAAGGAAAAGTACACTATAAGAAATCCACGTTTTAGGCCACAATTTTAGGTGTCAAGCCTTGATTTTTGTTGACAGATTTTAGTAGACATCTAGTGCAACAAATTCATGGACTTTGTCAACAAAAACGTCCATTGTAACATCAATGTTGACATAAGAACATGGGTTTGTTGCATTGGATGTCCACTAAAATCCGTCAAGAATAATCAAGGCTCATCACCTAAAATGCGGATTTCTTATAGTGGTAGTTCCAATATTGAAGTAAAATCTACGAGATTCATGTACTTCAGTTTAAATGAAGAAGCGGTAATCCCAGTTGTAAAATTGTTCTTCCCCAAAAAATGAAGTCATAATTTTAGCATGCTTAGAAGCACATGACGAGCATACAATTTGGCATACTTTGAATCCATTATAATTTTCTTTCTAATTTTATCCCTAAAAGACCAAACACCATTTTTCCCAAGTATAGCAATTGTGGGCAGCTCACTACAAACTTTAGTTTTTAGTTTTTCTTTCAAATTTTCACAAAACATGTGCTCCAAAAGTACTTGTAAGGTCCAAAAAATTTCAAAAGTTATGACTACTTGGTTGAAATTTTTTGGCATGATATGTCATTCTTAGTGGTTGGCAAGTAACCTGGGCAACTAAAAAAAATATTTAAAAATAACAGTTTTTTAGAATTAAAATCCAAAATTGGTTATTTGTTTTTTAATGTATGCGGGAAGCTTTGTTTCATTTCATTTAATTAATCAGTCGAAAGTTATGAGGATTCTTAGTTTGAGTGTAGTTTGGGAATGTCAATGGAAAATTAAACTTTGGATTTCCTTTTTTAATTTAGATTCCATTAATTTTTGAAAAAAAAATATTGTGTGGAGATTGTTTATTACAACATTACACCCATTGGAGTTGGCATATTTCCTTTCCATTATTTAATTCTTAACAAATAAGTGTTTTGAATAATTCTCTATCTTTTTCTACTAATTTGTTTTCCGTATATGTTTTACACTTCCTAATGATTTGAAATGTTTCAAGCATGTATCCAACTTGACCCAATGAATGAATCCAAAAAGTAAGCACAATTTTGGACTTTTTTTTATAAAAAGTTTACCTTGTGAAATGCAACTGCCTGAATTTTTGAATTGACAAAGAAAAGATTTTTGTCAATTGAAACGCTATAATCTTGCAATCCACAAGGTAGAAATTTTTGCCCAAAACTTATTGAACTTGTGTACTACAGAATCCTATGGTTAGTTTTGTCTTAAAGTATTTTTTTCCAAATTTTTTATTTTTATTAGAAATGCAAGTTTTGGAGTGGTTTTGGTGAAAACATAGTCTTTGACCTGTCATGGACAATGTACATACAATTATTCTTCGGTATGCTCTGCTAATCCATGTGAAGAATACTTTTTAGAGCTTTTCATGACGTTGTCAATGAAAATTAATGAAATGAAGCACCATCGTTCATTACATTTTTCCATAGAAATATGACATGGTCAATTGCAAGTGCCTTCTTTAGCGAACGACTTGCACATTCGTTTTACATATTTTTCATGCTTACATATTTCATTTTGGGACACGCTAGACATTTTTAGAAAGTTGTACCACATGTTTTGAAGTGAGCATACTGTAAGAATGTATATTTACATGTGTCAAGAATTCTAGTTTCTTCAAAAATTTGGTATTTGTATTTGAAATGAAGTTTTTGAATCGTGATTGTGAATGCATAGCAAAACACAGATGCAATTAAAGGAATCCACCCAATTTCCTCCGCAAT
This sequence comes from Neckera pumila, assembly GCA_963969595.1. Classification (NCBI taxonomy): domain Eukaryota; kingdom Viridiplantae; phylum Streptophyta; class Bryopsida; order Hypnales; family Neckeraceae; genus Neckera; species Neckera pumila. The sequence continues at coordinate 10,402,910 of OZ018418.1, forward strand.
GCATTCAAAAAACTATCCAGAATCCATCGTCTCCCTCCATAGTTTTTTTTTTTTTAAAGGTTTTTGATTAAAGCGCTTCTCAGCCTTTTGAAGTTTTTACTTATGTTCATAATATATTTTTGTTAAGTCTTCTCTCTTTCCTCGTATTAATAACTCTCAAGGAGCCTTTAAAGATGCAAACAGTAGGAGATATATAGTAATCCCGTATACGCATATATTATGGAATACGATATGGAATTCCGTATGCAATATTTAGTACCATTGTCGAAGATGGCATTCAATAGCGTAGGTTTTCTTCAAATTGATTGCAAGCAGGGGGGGGCTTTGTTTTAAAATCAGTGGATGGCAACTGCTATTTCTTGGGGGGGGGACAATAATTGATGTTCCCATATTTACAGGTGTTTATCCATCTTTGTAGTGGGTAGTCATGGAATTAAAGGGTTTAACTGCTGAAGTCCCATTCTCCTCTGGAGGGACAAAATGGATTTCAGGCAAGCTAATATGGCTTCAATATTCATCATTATCTTTTGCAACTGCTTGTAAAAAGTGGAAAATACATTAGCTTATTGGGAATGTAATTTTTATTTCACTTGGTGTCTGAGAGTAAAAGTAATGGCAAAAGAAGTCCATTTTTTTGATCCGGTGGGTAGAAGTCTTCTTGCAAAAAAAGAAGTGGTTTTTTATTTTTATTTCTTTTCTCATAGATTGTATTTCTATCTATATGGGGGCTTTGATTCATTATATTTTTTTTATTTATATAAAAGTTGTGGATAATCTTCTTTTTAAAGCAAAAAGAGTATAGTTTCAAAAAAATAACTTATGAGTATTTTAGGAATGTTAAAAAAAATTGTTTGACAAGATTAAATTTGCTTGCTAAATCAATCACACCATTGGAATTATTGCATTTTAATCCCATGTTTGAGCAATCAAAAATTCAATTTTTCCTTCAATCTGGGATGTATTTGTACTTAACAATTTTAGAAAGAATGTGAATGAAGCGTACTTCTTTTTCTTTTTTTAGAAATTTTGAAGTCAGTTACTAAACAAAAAACAAATTAAGTTCAAAGTCTATAGTGTAATTTTTTTCTTACAAATGGTGGTGAAAGCCATCTGAAGTGGCAAGTCACAATTCATAAAATAAAATATTTCCAACTTAAAATGATAACACTCCAGAATCTGTACGCCCATACTTTTCAGAATTGTTACCACATGATCAGAGATAAAGTTAGTAGTATATTGAATCAATTGATTAAAAAAAAATTAGTTTTTCTTGCTTTCTTATATGAAAGCAATAGAACATATAATTTTTGGTTTTGTTTGCTAGTAAAATGCCTTGGGACTTTAGGAATTAAAAAAGATGTTAGCCCTGGAGCGCCCCTAGCACCACTTATGGGCGTTTTGATGAGAGTATAGGGGAGATGGAAAGCAATTGCATGCATTGATTCATCCCCCTTTCCCTTGTTGACCTTCTAAAGTGGATCATGAAGAATCTTCAATTGAGTTTGCAGTCTTTCCAGTGCTTGTCTTCAAATCAATGAAAATTTTTTAGAGAAAATAAATAATTGAAAATTCTATATAATTATTATTTGTGAGATTTTTGTCAAAAAGTGATTGAATCAACGCAACCAAAACAACAAAAAAATTGAATTTTCTACTAGTGTTTTTTGAAAAATTTGTATTTGATATGATTTTTATTCCATTTCACTTCAAATACTTAAGGAAAAAACAATTTTTCACAGAGAAGTGGTAAAAATTTGTAAAGTATAGAAGACATATAATTCCATCTTTAAAAAATATATATAAGATTCTTCATTCATAGGTCATTGCAATATGATAAAGAACTAATTGATAGGCAGTGAGACTTTAGTACAGCGGCCATGGGTTTGTCATTTCAGCCAAAGGAATAAAGAATTATAAAATAGTAAACAAGGTGATCAGAAATTAGTTTTAGTCTTTAGTAGGGAAAAGAAGATGTGAGCATGGCCCGAGGAAACTACCTGGTCCAAAGCTTTCTTATAAATTTTGAAGAGAAAATTAATAGAAGCTTTAGTTTTTTTACCAATTCTCCAGATTAAAATTTGAATTTAAAAAAGAAAACCCAGAAAATTTGAATTGTGGTTATTAGGTCATGTCTAGTGAAGTTTATTGAGGACTTCGGATGAGGGGGCTGTGAAAGAAACCTGTCTCCAAAAGCAATATGGTAAACTTTGCCTGTAACATGTATCAAAAGTGTACATTCAAGAGCTGGTCGCTTTTAGAAACCACAGCTTCTTGAACTTCAAAAATTTTAAAACAATTTTGTGAAGATTTAAAAAATCTGTAACGACTTTGGTTATATGCCAATCCATTTTTTCTTACCATTAAATTTTATTGAAATAATGTTGAGCACTTTAGCGTCCCCAAAAATTGCTAATTAGCTCTTTAAGAGGTTGCTTTTCCAGGTACTTGCCTTACCTGAACTTTTTGCTACTGGGCAGGGATTGGGGAATAAAAAAAGGGAAAATAAGGTGACGTACTTCTCTAATTTCCAACACATTTTCCTCACATGCGGTTATAAAAAACGATCACAAGGTCGTCCCGAAAAGCAATGCTATTTCGGGAGGGATAGTTGAGGTCATAAGGAATCCTGGACACAGACACAGCCTTCATCCCATACATCCAGCCATAAGAGAATTATACATTCTTGTCCATTAGTTCGATAGTTTAGACGGTTTGTCGTCAACATTTCCCATATTACAAGACACTCATAGCCGCACTCGATGATACAATTCCCCGTTGACATTGCATTTTCCGTTAGTGTGATTGCTAACCAAGTAATAAGGGATCGAGAATTGCCAACATTCTTGAAGGGATCGAGAATTCATAGTGCACACAAATGGTATCTGTCTAGAACCATATAATAAAAGATAGCATTGACATTCCATGTGTCTTCAAGTTTGTGAGGCATTCTCATAAACAATGTATTTGTATTGGTGTGTGCCTTGAACTTGTATATGGACATGTACAAGTGCAAAAACATTTTTCCGCACAGTGGAGTAGCTTTTGAGAGAAGGAAATGTCCTGTTTGTTTGAACTTTTAAACTGAGTAGGCCTTACAAATGCGTGGTTTTTTAGTGCGTGAAGATGCTCATTTAATTTCAGTCTTCCTGAAGTTTTCACATTGTGTTCTTTAGGTAAGCAAATTATGTGAAATTCCATATCATGAAAATGAATTTCATTAATGAATGCACACTACAGGGCCACCGTAATTTTTTGGAGCAATCTTTTGTTATTTGTGGTTTATAAATAAACTATAGCATACAACAATATACTATATGATAGTTCTATTGACTATACCATTTCTCCCGACCTATTTTAATTGGAACGTTGCAAGAGGGGAATTAGAACCAAAAACAAACTATGAAACTTATATGGAATAATGTAGAACATAATACCTCCTCTTCTGTGTTTTCTTAGACAGCTGACTTTTCGGTTGAACAAGAGTTTAATAGTGGATGTGCACAGATGTTTGACAAAGAAGACAAAGACGTACATGAGAAGGGAAAACTAGTGTTCAATGCACTTACAAAACATTCAAGAAGAGAATATTATAAGTGCTACAAAGTGCCCAAGAATTTCAATGAAATCGAGTACAAAAAACTGTGTCTTGTAATTCTAGGTTTTCACTTTCTAATGTCCTTGGAGAATTTGAATTCACAATCTTTGTATATATAATTCATATAACGTTTCATGAGACATTTGTGTCACCACATCTCTAGTCCTATTGTACACTACTTCCACAGAAAAGAAGGCTTGCCTAAAAAACTGAGCTACTGCATTTCCGGTCACCAGACGGTGTGATGTACGCTGAAGAGGTTTGTATAGGGAAAATTGAAGGAAATCAGTACTGGAAGGCTAAGTAGTGTCAATTTGTTTATTAACATGAGTAGGCAGTTGTTAAGTGATCTTACTTAATAGAACGTGTACTCATTTTTCACTGCAAGTGGTGAAAATTTTCGATTATGGTGTTCGTCCCATTGCATTATTGGCATCGCTAGGGGCTTCTGTGCAGTCTTTGACTTCTAGTTCAAAAATTGTCGTGACTGTGCTCCCAATTTGGACCGCCAACGCTGGATCACATGGGCGTCACTTTGAAAATGGAGGTCTTCACAAGCGTGAACTTGAGACGTGGCTGGGTCAGAGCTGGTTGTAGCACATGAATCCTTTCCATCCACCACCAAAAGATGCATGTGGTCGGTTCTTCATAAAGTAAACGTTCACCTTCATCTCCCAGATATGAACGTCGTGCAACATCTTCACTCCAACCCACGCATGCATGTGTCCTTTGTATTGGCAAACAAACCAAGCGGAAACAATCTGTGCAAACGCGTGTCAAGAAGTAGTAAGTACTGGATGTCTAAAGTGAAATTGTTCAGAAATTAGGGAAAGGGAAAACATGACGGGACCATAATAGTTTTACCGTACGTACAGGACTCATTGTATACTAAGTGCACCGTGGAGACGTAGACGACAGAAGTTTTATCACGAGAACTTAGGAGTAGCAGAACCCATACATTGTCGTTTCAACGCACTACTACTTTGTTTACTTTCATTTATGTGACATGGAGTGCTCAACCAAAGTATGCACAACAACTTCATGGAACCAACAAATTCGGGGGAATGATAGGATGACAGAGGAAATAAAAAGAGGAAAACAAAATGGCGGAGTGGCATGGAAGGTGTGAACCATGCACTTGGGTGATGTTTTCACCATCACTTTTGAAAAAGACCTTCCTTGCCGCAGTGCTGGTCAAACATGCGGAGTTGTCGGTCATTGTCCTCGCTGATTCTCCATCTAAAGTGAACAACAATGTTTGTAAGCAATTGAGAGAAGATTAAGTTGGTAAATGGAGACAGACTGTGGCCAATGTAGCAGGTATCCAAGCTCCGAGTATTGGCGTGCGAGCACGGCAAATCAAAGAGAGAGAAAGAGTGGTAATGCACAAGGTTGGACAATGGATTAAGTACCTGCGGCTAGTAATCCTCTGAGGCAGTTTTTGCAAGGATTTGTAGATCAGTCAATTCTGTTGTCATTACAAGAGATTTGGTATGACGAAAGGCGATCTTCCAGATCTGAAATTTGGTTTGATGTGACAATTGCTATGGACATTGGCGATACCGGAGTGGATGTTTTTTGACTTCCATGATTGTCAAAGACATGAGTGCGTGACAAGATGGGTTCAATCACAAACATCTATTTTGAATTCTACAAAACTAGAGCCTCCATTGTGTTGAAAACCAATAAAGGCAGAGGGTTCAAGAACAGTGTTTATGTGGTCTTGAAGCAAAACAACAAATGGCATGTACAAAACTTTGAAGAATTGCTATCCTGGAGGGAAGTAGTACATATCTGCTGCAGGAATGTCACCTCCGTCATTGACTGGCATAGAGAATCTAGAATGGGACTGCTTGATTGGGTTGTTCAGATATATCTTCCGTCCCCTGTAATAAGACATGGACAGCAGAAGAGAAGTCATTTCTGGCGCGTGATATTAATTTGCGGACCTACTTCTAAAGCATTTTTAAAAAGGAAGTTGCAGTGCAGAGAATGGAGGAATTCAGGCAGTGCAATACCAGCAATGTGGGGTGCAGTATATGCTTCCCTGCAATGCGGATTACGTTGCCTGCTTTTCCAAAGCAAATGAGCGGAAACCATGCTAAATGGAGAAAGGGAAGGAGCCCTACAAATTGAAAGCATGTCTTGGTACTATAGCAAAGGACGTAGTATTGATTTGAAAGAGCAATGGTTAAAAACTTCATTATGAAGCTTACACAGTCTGAAGTCATACTATTTTCACTTAGTCTGTAAGTCATATCATAATGAGTCCATAAGTGGTACAAAGTGAGAAGTTGTTTGACCTACTTGACACCTTTGGAAAACCTCCAATGGGTCCTTATAGAACCTTCATGTTGACAAGGATTCACTTTACAACCACTAAAATAGTAGTTCATGATATGAACAACGACTTTATGTCTTCAGAAAGGGTGAAGACAACAGGATGTTGGGAATGCAGACTGCATTTGTTGTAGGCATGGTTGAAAGAAGTGAAGAAATCTATTGTATGGAAGAAATATACAAGGATAAGCAACTCCGTGTACCATCTGTAGATTCACAAAGTGAATTCCAGAAGAAGCTTTGGGGCAATTCCACAGCTCTTTGTAGAATGAAGCAATGTAATTTAAAAAGTAGTAGTTTATTTGCAAAATTTGGGATCTATTTTGAATCTTGTTCTTCATGTGCAAACTGTTCATCCATGAATTAACGCAGTGACATTCTCCCGTGACAGTTGATGTTTTCTGGGACGTCAACATGAAAGCTAAACATAGTATTTACATTGCAGGTCTTCAATAAAAAGTTCCACTTTCATTATTTTGTGCAAATGGAGGTGCTAGCCATTTTAACTTTGAAAATGTAGAAGTTGACAGCATTTTTTCTAGTATGCGTGTAAGGGATTGATGGGAAATATGGACCGTCTCAATTACAGATTATTGATACATGTGCATAACCAACATGGTAGGCTTGAAACATAGTTTGAAGATAATACAAAATTCAAGAAGATGAATAAAAGTCTTGTGCCTTAAGGTGATAATGTTTTGGATATTGATGTACATATGAAATTTAATAATTTAAAAGAACAAACTGTGAAGAACTCTAGGAAGCTTGTAAGGAAAATAAAAAAAAAGGGAATAGGAAGCCCACATTTAGGCCATTGAGATGTAACCTGATTTCTATACCTGAACTTGTGGCTACATTATCGAAAAGTCTGAATTTGTAGTACTACCATTAATTTATAACATCTTCCATATAATATAAATATAAGTAATTTTTTTTTTAGTCCTCATCCCATCCAATGAAACTCTCTTCATTTGAAATTGATTACAATACTATATAGAATAATTTCTTCTTTGGTTCCAATGTATTAGTGCAATAGAAGAAAATGGAAGTAAGAAACCATGTTTTCTCCCATCCATTGTAATTGTTTCATTGAAGAATTGATATGAGTAGTCCTTTCTTTATGTTACAGTACATCACCAATACAATTGTTGAAATGCTTATCACATACATTACTAAAAATGAGAAAGTGCAAGAACTTTCTCAGAGTAGAACAGTACGAGTTCCTAGTTCATTGAAAATTCAGAATTCTTTCTTCGCAATCAAAAATTGTAATTATGAATATAAAGAGGACACAATGGGCCATTTGAGCTTTTAAAGGCTTAATATGAAGAATCAAAGAAAGCAAACAATAGTTGAGAGATTTTGTAATTGTGTTTTGCTTTGCCTTAAGAAAAAATGGAAGAACATTATCCAAGAAATTGATAAGTATTTCAAAAAGAGAAACAATATGAAGTACTCTATATAACATCTATTCTGTTAAATCTTGCATGTGCAGTATTTTGAAAATGGGAAGAGGAGAGAGTTTTGTTAATAAAAGATTTCTCCTTCCTTCCAATCCCATCCGCTCTCCTATAGCAATAAATGAATTGAAATGCAAGCATTTGTATTGAAAAGAAATTTCCTTTAATCACATTGAAACCGTTCTTGCAATAGGAGCTTGCAATTGAGTGTGTTGATTTTAAAGACAGATGAGGAATAACTTTAAAAAAATGAAAATAAAACAGAGAAGAGTAACAGTGAACTCAATTTCATTGCTTCATGCATAAGAACACAAGAAAAGTAAGGGGTAAGAGAAATGAAAAAAGGTATAATATGATTGGAAGTTTGAGGGCAACGCCCGACCATGTAGCTTTCTTATGAGTGGCAAAAGTTTTTCTGCAGATTTTCATAATAAAAAAAATAAAAAAGAACAATGTCAAGAGAACACATGAACTATAGTAACTGTACTATTTGTTATTGTTGTTATACTGATATGGTGTTTTAATTGAAAAGAGTCCGAGTGCATGGACTGAATTGGAGAGACTTGTTTCATTTGAATAGCATGTATGTGTGCTAGTCCAAGAAAAATTGACATGCTTATAAGCATTTTCTAAAAACATTTGACATAACAAAAGAGGTTGGAAGCACTTCAATCATAGTATGTGCCCTCATTATTATATATTTTAAAGATGAATAAAATATTGGCAATTTGTTATTGACACCTGTTTTAACTAATCGTGTTGTAATTATTATGGTTTAAAACATCTTGGATTTTGTTTCAATGTTTACGGATTTCTCTTAATTGCACAACCATTGCTCCAATGCCCAATCATTAAAAGCTATGCATCATTTCACAGCAAGCTCTTATAGAAAACACCAAGACGTACCATCCATACTTTAGGGATTCTCAAGAATCACCAATGTATATTATTTCTTATTTATTTGTAGTTGAAAGTGAACATAAAAGAAAGAGGTCTCGTCAGTATAGTGAGGGCAGAATTCTTTAAACCATCTTAGGAAGACCAAAGATATTTCATAGATGGAGCGGAAATGTTTTAAATTGTTTTTAGTTACTTTTATGGAGTACAAAGCGGTTCATGGCCATGTAGCAATTGCTGTTTGATAAAGTTTAATCCAATAGGTTTTCCAAAAGGTTGTAACCCAATGTGCTCTTCAACATTCATTCTTAAAAAAAGTACCAAATTTTTGGGGGGGGGAAAAAAAATTAAACCATAGTGTAGGATATTGTAATCCTCTTCTTCAGGAAGATGTGGATAAAGTTTACTTTTATTCCACTGTTTACATTGTGGGATATAAGTATTCAAATACAAGAAGAAGCTGTAAGTGGTATGACGGGAAAACGGGCAGGTACGTCTTACAAGGTCAAATTTGTATGAACAAATGTCATAAATGGTGATTACTCTTTGCATAACCTCTGCAAGGGAAGTTTGCTCCAAGTTCAATAATTTCTAGATCGTTTGCAAGTGTACGTTATATGAGGAAAAAGTATTTTGTACAAAGTATTAGAGAATGATTAACAATTAAATGGAAAATGCCAATCCCAATGCTTGTGATGTTTAAAAAACAATGTACAACTAATTTCCAAGATTTTGTTCCACAAATGTTAGAATTCAGTTCAATGAAGGACATAAGGTATTATAGTAGTGTACACATTCCCTAAGTACTAGCAAACTGGAACTCCTTATAATTTTTATGTCATCAGTCAAAATGTAATGCTTAAATGCTTTTCAAATATATATAAATTTAGAAAAGCGATGTTGGAAATGAAAGGATTTGTTTTGTTTTGCGTTTTTCAACAGTATGTTGACAGTTGAAGATTACATATCATGAAACAAATTTTTAAGCATGTAGTAAGTAATCATGAAAACTATTGGGACTTACAAGTACTCATTGGACAAAGGTAATGAGGGCATTTGAGATGTAAAGATATTAAACTATACTCATAGTCAGTTGGCTAGAAACGCTATATAAAAAGAAAAGGAAGTTCAGTGCTCTAGGGATTAAATACTTTGGGAATCAATTATGAAAGAAAATGAAAAATTCAAGGACTATGTTCTAACCAAAGACGCTTACAAATCAGGATTGACAAGATGTTACGTCCTAGGGCCAATTACGTTATGTCCTAGACGCTTACAAATCAGGATTGACTAGAAGTGCGGACGTGCGGACGTTTGGGTAAAATGGTAGACGGAGCCGAATTATTGGCGGACGGGAGGGCGGACAGTCAAAATTTGGGTGGATGGCTGGATGGATGGGCAAATTATTGGCGGACTGACAAATTACTGGCATACGAGACGGCAGTTTTGGACGGACAGTTGGATTTTAATCGGATTGGAGGGCGGACGGTCTTATTTTTGGCAAACGGCTGGGCGAATGAGCAAATATTTGGTGGATGACTAGGTGAACGTTTGGTGGATAGTTGGGTGGCCGGGCAGATATCTGTTGGACAGGAGGGCGAACGACTGGGCGAATGTTTGGCGCTGTGTCTAACAAACAAGTGACAGTTGGGATTTTGGTGGTTGGACTATTGGACACGCTAAGTAGTGGTGCACAACTGGACAAACGGGTCAAATTCTAGCCAAAGGCTGGCCGGTTGGATGGTTTTTAGGAAGACGGATTGCGGATAATTTCTCCATATTGGTGAAGGTCTTACAGGATTAGTAAATTTTTCATATGATTCCAGTTTTGAATATGATTTGGATTTTTTTCTTATGGATATGATTGTGCTGGATTATGGTTTCATAATTTTTTCCTAAATCTAGACTGAACTATTAATTAAAAAAATAAGGTGTAAAAAAAATCAAAACTTTCACACTAATTGAAGTGTCAAAAATGTTGCACCAAGTGAAGTGTCAAACCAAAATATATAGGATGTGAAAAAAAATGAAAAATTTCAAACCAGCCCAAGTGCCTAACTAGGGGTCTGTTAAAAAAAATAGAAATAAAAATATCATCTAAACCAAAAGACACCTATTAAAAAACTTGGATGCAAAAAAAAATAATAATTTTTACACCAAAAGAAACCTAGCCCAAAAAATGGTTCTACTCAAAACAAAGGAGGTACAAGAAGAAAAATAAAACCCACCTACACCAAAAGACACCTAGTCCAAAAAATGGGTCTAGCCCTTAAAAAAACAAGATGTGTAAAAAAAAAAAAAATTCACTTGAATCAAAGAGTGCTATACCAAAAAATAGAATGTGAAAAAAAATCAAAACTTCAGCACCAATTCAAATGTCAAACCAAAATGTATAGGATGTGAAAAAGAATGAAAAATTTCAAATCAAACGGTGGTGTCTAACTTGGGGTCTACTAAAAAAAATTGGATGTGGAAGAAGAAATAAAAATTTCATCTAAATCAAAAACACCTACCCCAAAAAATAGATAGTGGAAGGAAAAGAAAAATGGTCATTAACCGAATTTTCTTACCAAAAAAATGTTGGGTGTGAGAAAATATGAAAAACTTTTAGAAGAATCCAAAGGTCAAACCCTAACAACATAGGATGGAAACCCCCCCAAAAAAGTTCACCTAAACCTAAAAGTACTATCCAAGAAAATAGAGAGTGAAATTTCTTTACCAATGCAAGTGTCAGAGCAAAAATATATAGGATGTGAAAAAGGAATTTAAAATTTCAAACCAACCAAATGTCTAACTTTGGTTCTTATTAAAAAAAACAGGATGTAAAAAAGAAAAAGAAATTCAGACGCCTATCCAAAAAATTAGGGTGTAAAATGAACACATACACACACACACAAACACAAACACACACACACATATATATATAAAACAATGTATTTCACCCAAAGAAATTGGATGTCAAAATGAAATGAAATTCCCATTCGGTTTTGCACACCAAAGAAATTTGTAAATTTTTTCATTACACGAACAAAGATGGTAGTACTACAATAAACAATGAAAACGACCTTTTCCCATTACATGCTATTGTACATGTAATATGTGCACATGAATCCGTAAGTTTACGTCCCTTCAACCTCTATTTAAGGACGGTAATTGTCATCTCCTTTCACCTCTGCCCCGCTACTTTCACATCCTTTTTTCCATTTGTTGTCTTCTTTGTGGGATGCATCTCCCATGTCATTTGATGATAAGCATCAAAGGTTCCATCCTCCCTCTTCTACTTCCTTAGAAGTGCATGTGACCTCTTTCTTTGGCCCTTCTTGTTTTCAATTTTTACTTTGAATATTGCTTTCCTCTTCTCTTCCTTAGGGCATGGGACGGTTTCATTCTTCTCTGTGAAACAGGCCGACTTGTATCAAGGGGGGTTCTATCCACATTCGGTTTTTGGTCGGAGAAATTGCAAAAGGTTGCATAACTCTTTTCTTATTGCCTTGAGTGCCTTCTTTGACCTCTTGTTTCCTTGATGTGAGTCCTCCCTTAATGGTTATCTTGATTGCATTTATAGATTGCGGCATACAAGATGACAAACTTTTATTGCGTTGTGGTGGTGCACTGCGAGAAGCGTTCTGAAGCGCCATTGCAACCAATGTCTCATCCTTATCATCATTGGTGGATGATATTAGACTTTGACTTCAATCAATGGAAGGCACCTTCCTTTTTGGAATCTTGGCAAGCCGTTTTCCAAAGCTTAAGTTCTTTGAACCATCCCAAGTTCTGCTATTGCTTGCAAATAGAACACGTGGAGGAGTGCTACATGGTTGTTCTTGTGGTTCTTCACTAAGTTGTTGCTGGCCTTTGCCTTGGTTGGCAAAAATTGGGCTTCCATGCTCCACCAAAAATCGATCACCAATCTGATGCACTTCATTTGGTTTGTCATTTCCTATAGCGGGTTCCACACTATATTTTGTCGCCAACACCAAGATAAATTGATCTTCTGTATTGCATGCTTTCTGTTGGACCTTCATGTGGCCTCCTCCACCCTCATCTTGTTTGTCATTCTCTTCCTCTGGTGCCCCACTTGTGGACGGAGACTCGGAAATCCAAATGACTTCATCAATTCCATTGGTTCCACCATTGGAAAGCGTTGACCTATTAGCCTCAACTAGGGTTGACAAGATGTCAGTTTGTCTGGACCCACGTCCGGACATCCAGAATCCATGGACACTGCCCCCCGAATGTCTTGTGACATTTGGTCAGCCCTTGACTGCTTGTCCGGTGGATGGTCGGATGGGGGGACGGGAGTTTGGACGCACAGCTGTCAGATGCGAGGTCGGACGGTCATTTGGAATGCCCATCCAACCATCCGTTTGAAGGCATGTCAGACGCAAGGCCGGAAGGTTGGATGGACATTTGGACTAGCAATTGGAGTCAAATGGGCGGTGCGGCAAGTTGGACGGGCATTTGGACAAGCGATCGAGGGTCGGACGGATAAGAGGGAGGTCAGATGGGTTACAGGGAAGTCAAATGGGCTGAAGGGAAGTCGGACGGGCTTGAAGAAAGTTGGACAGAAGGGAACAAGGTTTAATGGGTGGGACTGCAAGAGGAGGGTCGAACGGAGCATTTGAAGTCTTATAATTTGCCATAGTTAGGTATAAGCTATAGAATAATTCTTTGCTTGAGAAGAAGTTTTCATATTTTGCAACGAATATTACAATTTTATATTTTTTGGATTCCAATTTTTCCATATTGTCCTACCATTCTACATTCTACCAAGTATCAATGTCTAGTCAAGTACAACTTGTTCAGAAATTGCCTATTTTAGCAATTCCAAATTTTATTTTATTTTAAAGTATAGGAAGAAAAAGGAATTTTCCTTCTTGCATAATTCAAATCCAAATCTTATGCAATCCCAAATCCCAATGAAGCATACCAAATTTCACATTCACCAAAAGACATTTCCACTTTTCGTGACTTTTTGAAGTCAATTTTCATGGTTTTACATAATATTTTATTGAAAACAATCGCTGATGGATTTTTTAAATTTGATTGCATAAATATGTAGGAAGCATCCATATGCACATCTTCCATATTAAAAAAAATCCATTAATTTAAATTTTGAAAGAAATATAAGCTCCTAGTAAGGGCTCAATTATTTAGATATGAAGTGTCCTATGATCAATGAAAACCTTCATAAAATGTATTCCATTTGCATTGTCCTATTACATGCACACACATATAAGAAAGCTTACAAATTCTCACACAACCTTATCAATTCAACATCCATCAATAAGAATTGCTGCACTTTTCATTAAAGCTGAGTATATGTTTTATATAAAAAAATGGTGGAGATGATAAACAATTTCAAAACACTAGAGAATCCAAAAAGTATATACAATTGCATATAAATTGGCATTAATTGATGGCACATAATACTATATAGTCCACGTGGACCACATACGTAAATCCTCACTTCTACATTTACCAAATACTTCTATAGTTCTATAATCTATATAGTATGATGAACTACTAATATAAATGTTGAAAGTGTTCATCTGGTGTAGGCCAATTATAAGAAGTAGTAAATCTATGGATGATTTCAGCCAAACTACCTTGTGAATTGAGGTTTTCATTGCAAAGTTGTTCCAAGTATTGATGAAATACCATTGCCAAATCCTGATGGCTAAACTTTGTATGTCCTTGAGTTTCTCGGTGTAACTTGTGGTAGGCCACTAACATGCACTGTTTGTTGATCCTCTGAGCTATTTGACCAACCGCATGTTCCTCTGATTTCCGTAATAAATTGGGAATGATTTCTACATTTGCATTTTCCTTATGCAAATATGCAATATTGGGGTCCACCCACCATGCACCTTCTTCGCAAAGCTTCTTTCTTTTCACCCGTAGATGTGAACGCGTACAAGGATTTGGGTGGTTCGCTATGTAAGGTAGTCAAGCCCCAATAGCAAACTCTAATGTAGACTAGTGACTCGTCTTTGGGAAAGTGAAATATGATGTTGTCCAGGGAAATATCATTGTGGAGATGTCCAGCATTGTGCACCACATTCATGATGTGCAGCAATGCCCACGCAGGCTCCGTGCGCTTCCTCCTCCATCCACCAAGACAGAAAGCTCAAATCAATTCTTCGGGTTTAGTGTTTGCAGAAGCCAATGCAATACCTATGTTGTCTGCATATTGCCTATTCAAGTTCAACATTTGCCGCAGTGTTTTGCCGTTCCACCAATATGAGTATCCTTTGTTGTTTGTTGCATGAACTGCACTAAACCATATGACTCCATCATGTGGAATCCTCGCTGCCATTGATTTGTTTTGGTGTTCTAATTTTGCGAGTTTTGTTTGTATGCCTTGTTGGTGAGATATCTTTGATGCAAACTTCCAATATGAGCATGATTTTTGGACTTAGTTCAACGTGTGAAATTTGTTGGGAAGATATAGTTCTCCAATAAGTTTTAGCAATTTTTGAAGCATTTGAATACTTCTAAGAGCCATCACAGGAAATGATCAAATGACATTACCTATTTTAGAATATATTATTTTTTCCAATTGCAAGGAGCACAAACTAAGTAACTTTCAACTTTAAAGCTAAAGTAGAACTCAAGAGCCGGACATCTAGCCCCCTTTAACCCCTAAAGTCCCAAGGCCATTTTTCTATCAAAAATCATTCAAAACTGCTACTTTTGTTGCGTTCATCTACAAAATCAAAAAAAATGTTTTTTTGTAAATCTAACCGCCAGATCTTATACTCCACTTTTCTTAAATCATGTGGTAAAAAGTTCGTGATGTTTGACCGTACGGATTGAAAAATATCAACATTCAAAGTGAAAGAAAATGTTTTTTTCAATAAGATACTTTGATTGCCTCCAAAACAAAAAATTCTATAACTTTTACATCACTAATCCAAATGGAATGATTCAAAGCTCCCTATTTAGACAAAATTATAATCTATTAGAAAAAAATAGCTAAAAAATTTATTTCAATTTTTTATGGATTTTTTTTTGTTGCCCAGTCTCCCACATTTTGAGGTTATTATAGCATAACTTTTGCTCCCAGGCACCAAGTGAAATAAAAATTACATTCCTAGAAAGCTAATAAGATTTTCTATCTTATAGAAAAGTTTAAGAAAGTTTCACCAAAAATTGAGCTCATAGGAACCTGCACAAAATCCATTTTGTCCCTCGTAGAGACAATGGGACTTTAGGGGTTAACATTACTAATAATTGAAGTGAATTCTTTACTTCTTATTTCCACAAACATTATGCTTAGGATTTAAATGTGAAGTTTTGATTCACTCTATTTAGACTACAAGCTTATCCAAAAGGTATGGACTATCTTTTAGAGGGCATAGTGTCAGGCGTGAAATGTTTCTTGAAAAAATAACTTATAGAATGCATTTTTGGATGTCAATATGTCAGTCATTCTACCCTTTGCTTGAGACTTACATATGCTACTAAGTTGTAGAATGCGGTCCGATACCATATTTGTATTAACAAAAATCATTCGTTATACAACAATGATATTCAAGAATAATACCATTGTGGGAACACGCAATGTCAATATTTAGAAATCTGGACTAGTTTAGGATCAATTCCGTAAATATTTTCAAAAATTTGTAGTAGTGAAGCCGCAAACTGGAACATTTAGTAGAAACTAGGTAGTTAGGAAATTCCGGCTTGCACAAACTTGTAGAATAGGTAAGAAACGGACTTTAGCCGGAATCCGGAAACCGGAATGGGATCCGAATTCAGGCAACCTATGAACTAGGGGTCCGGCCTATGAAAACTAGGGATCCGTTTGCAAATGGCAGCGCATTAAATGGCCGAACCAATGGGTGTCGGTCACTGGCCGGGTACTTAAGCAGATGGGCCTTTTGTTTCTCTCCCTCTTTCTTCCGCTCAAGGAGGTGTGTGTGCTTGCAAGTTTTGGAGCGCGTTTCTTTTAGAAGAGTGAAAGAGTGGTGAGTTAGGCCGGATAGGGAGAGAAGGAAAGGAGGGTGCCGATTGCACCGGATTGTAGGTCAAGAAGATGGCGGGATCATCGGCGCAGGGGCAGAAGACTATTCCTTCTGTCAAACTCCTGTACCCAGTCATTCCGTCGGACTCCGCTGGGCCCTTAGAGTTAGAGGAAGATCTCTTCAAACTAGGGTGTATCAGATTCATCCGGCAACCTTGGACAGTTAGGAGTGAAGATTTTCTTCGTGAGTTGGTTATGGGGACGCCAAACCAGTTCGAGTCGACGCCAACGGGTCGGTTGGCATCTTGGACGGAAGGGATGTGGGCGGAAACTTACGGGTTGAAGCAGTTCGGATCCGGAAATGCGACCCGGACGGACAATTTTTATAAAGACAAGTTCAAGGAACCGTCGCACCATAAGGAGGGTTTCACCGTTAGTGATTGTATCGATGAGCGCCATAGGCGATTACTAAATTTCCTGATTCCCATCGTGTATCCAGAAAAACCAACCAGGGTTACGGTTACGATGGCGAATACGATTTTCGGAGCACTCGAAGGCCGGGTTGTAAACTGGGCGACCATAATCCATCAGAAGGTGAAGAAGATGGCGGTGGCTATTGACAAGGCCAAGCAGAGTCCGCTCAGTACTTATTTGTTCCACATGTATCATCATTTTGATTTCATAACCCCGCAGGAACAAGTCGCCTATGAGATCGGAATGCAGATCCTGAAGTACGGATTCACAGAAGAGTTGAAACCGACGGGAGAAGCGGCACTAGAAGAAAAAGAGGAAGAGGAGGATCCAGAACCAAAGCCGCTGGAGAAGAAGAAGCAACAGAAGACCACCAATCCGGACGCACAAAGAACGAGTCTGGACGTGCCGGAACTGAATCCGTCCCTGACTCAGCCATCGCCGGAATCTTCCGATGTATCCGACTTCTATGAAGCCGGAACCCAATCCGTCCCTGACTCAGCCATCACCGGAATCTTCCGATGTATCCAACTTCTATGAAGCCGGAACCCGATGGATGGTGCAGTGCTGGAAGATGCACGTCAAGATGGCTGAGGTCATCACGGGCGTCGCTAGGGAGTTAAATGTTGAGACGGATCAAATCTTCAACGAACTCCGGAAGAGACCCGATCCGGCACTACTCCAAGAGAAGGACAAGCAGATCGAGGTGCTTAAGGCAGAGCGAGATCACTACAAGAACAAGTTCTACTGGACGGAGGGGTAGTTGATCTCAGCCCGGAAGAAGGAGACGGATGCCCTAAAGCTAGTCAGGGATTTGAAGGTGTTGGTAGAAGAACCGGAACATCAAATCATCTGGTCCGCGCTTTCCACGAAGAAACTCGAGAACAATGGCATTATTACCGGATCCAAAGTGTTGCAAGTCCTGGTCGATTACAAGGCCAAGATGAAGATCGTTTTAGACGATATGAGGCAGCGGCTGGGACACTTGGATGTGGCCAAGGACGACTTTGGGCTACTTCCGAATATCTTCATGGAGTCCCCGGGCAAACATGGAGCCGGAACTTCCGGAACACAAGAGGATCCAAGCTTGAAGTCCTTGTTTAAAATGCCTAGGATGCCTCCCTCGAGTCATTTCCCGCAGTGGAGCACGGTAAATACTTTTGCCTCTTCCTCATAGTCTCCGTCGGGATCCGGAAAGGCTGGGCAGAGGTTGCCGATTCGGAGAGATCTGTTAGAAGGTTTGGGGACGATCAATCTGGCAAGAGAGCACCCGAAGAAATTCCCTCATATGTCGGAACAGTCACCAGCACGGGGTACGCAATTGATTGACTTAGGAGATTCGGCTCTAGAGACGAAACCAGAACCCAAGCCGGAAACCCGGTTGAACAAGAGGACAGAAATAGTGGAGGCCAAAATCTCGGATCCAGATGAAGAACTCAAGATGGTGGAACTTGAGAAGCAATTGAAACTCTGGAAGTCGGAGAAGCGGAAACCGGAAAGCAAGAAGCCGGAGAAGCAACAGATCGAAGATTCCGAGTCTGGAGAGTTTGAGTCGGGCTCAGAATCTGAGGAAGATACGGAGGAAGACGAGAGGTCTCCTGCGACCCGTCAGAATCCGCCTTGAGCAGCCAAAATGATGCCAATAAAGGGTCCTGGTAAGCCGACAGCCAAGCAGGGAGCCGGGAGTTCAAAGAAATCTTGGGTGGCCAAGTAGTTAGAAGGGGACTACTTGTGGTGGTGAATTAGAATTTGTATAGTTTTGTCTCGGAATTGGATTCCAAGCGTGGGCCCAATTTCCGGAAACTTAGGGATAAGGACTTTCCGGTTTATTCAGAATTTCCTTGGTGTGTGTGTGGTTGCCCCGGTTTGTGGGGAGCCCTTTTTTGCTTTTAGGGTGTTGACTTTGGTTTTGTTTTGGGTTTTTAAGGGCGGGCAAGTTAGTTGCCCCTCATTCCCTCCTAGTTGATATTCAATTGTATTTCATTCCCTTTTTGAAATCTAAGCCCTTGGGTATGCAGTTTGGCTTTATTAGTGTATCCGGATTGTGTTAACCTGTGGTCTGGGCGTTGGAAGGAAAGGATGGGTGAGGAGGAATCCGGATTTAATAGAATACGGTCTGAGTCGAGAGTGTGCTATTGTAATGTTGTTGGATCGTTGACTTAGGAGCTGCGTACAGTGTCTTTAAACTACCAGAGGAGTAGTCCGGATCACAGAGTAGCGGGGAAGCGATTCCAGTTGTCAAGCCGTGCGGAGGTAAGCGCTTGCCCAAGACCGCCCCCACCTGTTCGGAAGATCTGCCAACCTTAGGATTCATCTAACCTCTAGAAAGATCACACCCTCATAACTTATTCCGGATTCTGCGATCTGTCGTTGTAGTAAGGGAGAGTGAAGTATTCCTGAGTGACCTGTTGTCCGGAGTTGCCATCCGGAAGCTGTGAGGATTCGGATCTTTTGTCTTGCTGCAACGTTTCGAATACTCGGGTGTTGTTGTTTGTGTTTGTTAGAATTGTAGGAGAACAGGAGTGGTGAAGTCCCTACCCCCTCAAAGATCAACTAGTGGACCCTCTGAAGGTAAAACAGAGGTATTGAAAACCGGATTGGAAGAAGAGACGTAAACCGGATTCCGAATAGTTTGTGGTCCGGATTGTGAAAGGATCCGGAAAACGTTGAGTAGGTAAGAAGAAAGAAAGATAGAAAAGCCGGATAGTTAGAATACGCTACATATAATCCGGAAATTCCCTGGGACAATATTTCATGTTATCTTGGCACATTTTTGTGTTAAAGATACTTATGCCTAAATTGCGCGTACAACAACCATCACATGTCTACTAATGTACTTACATATTTTCATGAAAAGTTCATTCCTCCAAATTACAAAATTAGAAACGGATAATTCCTCAACATCATAGTACAATGCTTGCCACCAACAACATTCCACGGACATTACAATCAATGGGTCATATTCTAAGGCTTGCACTACAAGACAAAACGCGACTTCACTCTGAATCAAAGTCGGTATCAGCTCTCTGACTTGGGCCTCTAGAACCAGACCCATAAACACCAAGATATGGTCTTTTGCCATAGTTGTCTCTCTGTTCACTTGGCGCCACTCCTTTTCCATAATTTGAGTAGTAAGGACCTCCAAAAGGCGGAGGAGGAATGGGAACATTGTGCTGGGACCTTCCTTCACTTGAACCACTATAATAAGAACCTCCATGATGTTGATATGAACCAGGTGCAGTAGTCCCCGGATAGTATTAGGAGCCTCCTTGGCTGGAAATGTTATATTGCATGCTTCCATAGCTTCCTCCCCCGCTTTGATAAGCACCTTGGGGGGCAATACTGTAGTATGAAGTAGGTGCTGTAGTACCGGAATAGTATTGGGATCCTCCTTGGTTAGTACCACCATGCTGCATGATTCTATGGCTTCTTCCTTTGCTTTGAGAGCCACCTCGGGATGCATTACTATATTGTGAACTTCCTCCCCAATCTTGTGGGGAACATGGACCACGGTCACGGTGGTGCAATGGGTCATGCCCATGTTGTCGACCATAGTCCTCCACGCCTTGATGCTGTTGTATGCGCAGTCTAGGCGTAAGTATCCTTAACACAAAGATGTGGTAAGATAACACAAAATATTGTCCTAGGGAATTCTACTATGTTATCACAAACTAAAGGTATCTGGATTTCTTCCAAAACACCCAAGCAATCCGTATTTATGTCTTTCTTTCCAGTTTTAACTACTTCCCGGATTCCAATCCGGATCTGTCCTTGTCCGGATTCCGGTTACGTCTTGACACGCTCTGGTTTTATAAACCCCTATTTTACCCTCAGAGGGTCCGCTATTGATATTTCAAAAGGGGTAGGGATTCACCACTTGTAAACTTATTACTCTTTACTCACACTCAAATACACATTCATATCCACAAAACTCAATTTCCGATTTTATAATAGAGAAGGAAGAGGCAGCAATTCTCACAACTCTTTGGATGGCCTTTCTAAAAAGCAGGTCACTCAGAATTTACTTCCTTACACCTTCACTACAACAACAGATCAAAGCATCCGGAACCAACAAAGACAAGTGTTTCTAAAATCTAGACTGATCTGGTAGTTGGCAGGCCTTCTAGAGGTGGGGATATTACGCTGGCGGTTGCTTATCATTGCACGAAACCCTTCCTAGGTTCTGAACTTGCATCCACTCTACTCCTTCCAGATTACTATTCCAGTAGTTTAAAAACACAGTGCACTAATCCTCTTTCACAAATCCAGTAATCTCACATAAATGCCCTCTATTGATCAGACCCGGTTGCCTCAAATCCGGACTCCCCCTTTCCCGTCTTCCTCACACCATAACACCCTTATAAACAATCCTAACACATTTGTGCACATAGCTGGAATTAGAAAAATCCACTAAGTGGTCTCAGATTAAAGAAAGCAAAAGAACATAAACAAATGCACTCTAATGGGCTAGGATGGAATGAGAGGGCAACAAACCTGCCCTCCCTTTAAACCCCAAACAAAATGCCAAAAAGCAAAAAGGGCACACCCCAAAATCTTGGTGACCAATCACACTAATTTTTGAGATAATAAAAAAATCCCAGGCCGGTGGCCTCCTAGAAATTTGGAACCGGGTCCCACCTCCAAAAAATCCAAGGCGGAACAAATTCAAAAATCACACAAAAACTTACATACTAACTACTTCTTCCTTAGTTTCTTTGTGCTGCTCCCTGCCTTGACCGCTGGCGACTTCACTGACGTTGTCTTGGTCTGTGCCCGGGTTTGAATCTAGCGCCTTTGTGGTGTCGTTGCATCATCTTCCGACTTTGAATTGGTTTCACATTCCTTTTTGTCATCCGAGATCACCACCCGCAATGCCGGAACCTTAGTTGGCGAAGCCAGCTCTATGTGCTCAAAGTCGTCTGGATTGGTCCAGGCCAGATTTGTAATGACACTCCAATGCCCACCCTGCCCACGGCGGACAACCGACTTTGGTGTCACAAAGAGCACGGTTCCACTTAGTCGGGCCCGAGGGGTCTCAACCGAGAAGTTGATTACCCTCTATGGCGGGGCAGAAGCTTCTGCCTGCATCGGAATTGGCATTTCCGTCCTCATTGGAGCGGATGTTCCGGCTCCCTCTTTTCCTATCAACGGGGGTATAACTGATTTGTCCAGAATCATACCCTGTTTCCTAATAGGAGTCTTATCCTGTCTGCCATGCTAAGACGGAGTGTCCATGAAGTTGGCAACTTTTGCGACATCCAAAAAACCTGGAAGGTCTAAGGCCCTGTCCCAGTCAAGATGCCCCAGCAGTTGACGCATCTCCTTCAGCACGTTTTCCATGCGTGCTTGGTAGTCAATAGCTACCTTTAGTACCTTTAGTCTAGAAGGCACGCCTTCACCCGTCAGCTTGTTGGTGAAGAACTTGGATCTCACCACTTGTTCTGCCGGCGATGCTACCAAAGTCGACAAGTTCCGGACGAGCTGGAAGGCTTCGGACTCCCTCGTTTGTGTCGCGTCTAACTCCCCTACCAATTTAACTACTCGTTCTTGGAGGCTGGTCTGGTCCTTCTCCAAGTCTTGGATTTCTTCTTCCTTCTCTTGCAGCGCCTTTGGATCCAATCTTTGCCGGATTGCGTCTATCATCTATTCCGGTAAGTTCACTTCCAACTCCAAAATGATGTTGGTGATAAGGTCTGACACCTTGTTGTAGAACTCCTGACACAATTTGATCCATTGAAGTCCGGTTGCCCAAAATCTCTTCATCTCCTCGATTTCCGGAGGGTTGTAATGTTTGTCTTCTTCCAAAATCACCTACTTGCCTCGCGCAGCCAGATCCGTCGACTTCCGTCTCTTTGTCCGCTTATGCAGGATTGGTTGCTCTGATTCCTTCTCTTTGGATTCTATTTGGATTTGCTGTTCCGGCTAGACTTCATCCGTAAATTCATACCGCAAAACTTCCCTTTGGTGTAGAAATGGAATAGGTATAGATTGAGCGGACTAGCATTACCTGCTCTAGCACGCATAACTAGTTTAGAAACTACATCCAAGATGAGTTTCCCTCAGTTCACGGGTCTACCTTCCATCGCTCCAAAGATAGTGTTAGCCACTATAATCATAGCCAGGGTCGACTTTTTTAGGTACATGATTGGGATCAAGAACTCTAGCATCTGTCTATAATTATCATCTATACAGTCATTAATGCTGGGCCCTTCTTTGGAATGTGCCGAACATCGGAACCTACTCTGCCTGGTCTTATTTGTATCGAAGGCTAACCCTAATCCGGCCTTCCAAAAAGAATACACCTCTGCCCACATATCCTCTGTCCAGGAACCAAATCATGCCCTTACAGTCAATTGATATTGATTTGGAGCTCGGCTACAAGTTTCGCAATCATCTCATCACTCTTCAGACTCCAAGGCCACTGTAGTAACTCGGTGCACCCTATCGTCTCCAAATCTACCTCTAATTGCTTTTGTAAGTCCAAGTTGGAAGGGATGACCGGATAGAGCATCCGGGCTAGTCCTGCCATGGCTCACTGACCCAACTAATTTGGTGCAATCGACCCGGACCTCACTATTCTCTCCCTAACACGGTCCTAATCCACCACACTTTCACTCACTAAGCGCATGCAAGAAGATGGCAAAGAGAGAGAAAGAAGAATGAGTGCCGAGATCCCTTAAGTACCCACTAATTGGCTGACAATTCCCGAGGAGAATGGCCATGAGACCGTTCTCGTAACGATGCCCTAGGTTCCCTAGGCTGGATGTCTAGATCGTATGCCTCTTGGATTCGGATTTCCATCTTCTAGATTTTGTCCTTCACTGGATAACTTTAACCAATTTTAACGGTGTTATCAATCCGGGTACCAACTAATCCCAAATTGTTTGTAGTTGACTTGGATTTCTATGTACTAACAACAAAATTTGAAAAATTTAGACTACTCTAACCTAGTTCTATTCTGTTTCCTAGCTATTCGGAGTTTTTGTACTCCCACAGACGCATTGCCTCTCGCATTTGTTCCTTGTACTCAATGTCTTTGCGAGCTTCTCGCCGTTCATGTCTCTCTCCAATGAGTCAGTTGTTGGAGCATTGAGAACATGATTGTCGTCCAAAATATCATCCTCTGCATCAAGCAACACAACTGATGGCATACCAAATTGGCCGCAATTTGACCACTCAAGCAAGCAATCGCTTGCTCCAACCCAATTGGTATAAATTATGGCGTATCGACAATTCAGAGTACTCACATTGCGCCCAAAAGCTCTGCGCCAGTCTACTTCTTTGTGGAGTACAGTCTCCGCCCAAATCATGGCCATGTTTGAATAGCTCATGATATTTGTTTTGGACATTGGTAAACCGACTGCCGACAGAACCTCCTCGTATCATCAAACAAAATGGATGCTCTGGCACGTGAACATTTGCCCTTTCCAATGTTGAACTTGTACCTTCGCACGATCATGTGTCCACAGTTTTGGAGATGTGTGTCATGTTCACATACTTTTTACACGTTGTGCAATCCCACACTTTCTTGGGCTCTTGTTGCCATCCAAGCTCCTCTACGCAAAAGGATCTTCCCAATCTTTCCAATTCATCTCTTGCAATATTCACTTTGGTGCACTTCCTCCGCATGGCATGGTAACTTTGATTAAGTTTCTAGGAATCGATTTTCAAATCCTAATTGGTTTTTTCAACACATCCATGCAATGCTTTCAAGTTAGAATGGAAAGGACTGAAGTGGACCTCCAGTTCATAATAGCAAAATAATTATA
The DNA here is from genome assembly GCA_963969595.1 of Neckera pumila. NCBI lineage: Eukaryota > Viridiplantae > Streptophyta > Bryopsida > Hypnales > Neckeraceae > Neckera > Neckera pumila. The sequence continues at coordinate 10,427,411 of OZ018418.1, forward strand.
GAACCTTAAGTGCTGAAAGCACTTTAGTATCCAACCACAACCATTCACACACCAAGTTGGAAAGGGCCTGCAGAATCCCGAAGGCTTGGGATCAACCCACTTCGCAAAGGAAACGACTGTGAAGAAATGAGCCGTCCGATGAGCCCTTAAGTAGTCGGACAGGGCGTATATTGTTGTTGACATTGAACAGCTGGAGGGTCGGACGCCCAAATTGGACGGCCACAAAGGGCTAGCCATCTAATTGCATGACCACCAACGTAAGATGGACGACCAAAGGGGACAAAAAAATCAGTCAGAAACACCGACCAATTGTCGGACGGGGTAGCAGGCGGTCAGAAGCAAGTTTGAACAAACAAAATCGGGCCTCGTTGGACAATTTTAAGGTCGTACGGCTTTAATTTGGACACCAAGAGGGTTGGATGGATGCAGTTTGGATGCTAGAAGGGTTGAACAAATGCAGAGTTGGACACAAAGAAGAGGGGACAATTGGATTTTTGGACGGCTGCAAGTTTGGGCGGCAGGAGTTCAAAAGGCACGAGTTCAAACGCATGGAGGGTCGGATGGATATAGGTTTGAAGGACAGAGTCTTGGATGGCGCGAGTTTAGACGCGTGGAGGGTTTGATGGCTGCAGGGTCTAACGACTAGACAAATTGGACGACTCAACATTTGGACGACTGCAATGTTGGACAACAAACTGATCGGACAGCCTGGATTTTGTGCAGTAGAAAATTGCGGGAGTTGTAATTCAAATTGAATTCATGCGAGAGGGCATTGTGATTTTTGAACCTCTTGAAGATTCCTTCCCAAAGCTATGTTGCAAGAACCTAAAATTGGCGTCAAAAATGAACCTTAAATCCTAAATCCTAAACCAACACTAAACCCTAACTCGTAAATCCTTAACCCTGCTTACGTGAATCATATTCTAATATTCAGAATATGCCATGACATCACTTCATGTAAAATAACTTCTACACACACTATTTCTTTTTGTAGGCACATTTTGTTAGCTATAGCCTACAAGTCTATAACTCTATAAAAATACGACAAACATTTTGACTTGTTTATATGCAATGTAGGTGCCCTTTTGAATTTCAGATGTTATATTAAAATGTAATGATTTACTTGTATGAAATCCCTATTTCAGTGTTTCCTTTGGAAGCATTGCATCACAAATCCACAACTGTCTGTCAACATCAATGAATATTATATAGTGAACGTGTCCAAATAGGTAATCCTCTAGAAGCTCAGAGAAACAACTCAGAAAATTTGGTATTTTTATTCTTGTAAGAGAAATGTGGATCAATCATACTGATGGAAAAAAATGGATATCCTTATAAAATTAAATACGGTAGCATGATAAGGAGGTATATGAGTATTCTTATTATTTAAGAAAAACATGAATTAACCGTACACCATATTGATGAAAACAAATTGGGAATCCTTATGAAATTAAAGACAACACCATAATAAAGAGGCATATGGGTATTCTTATTTTTCTAGGATAATATATAAATCAACCATTTGTCTAAGGGAAGATTCAACAATAATATAAAATAGGAACTTGGGATTTTATTTTTCTAAAGGAAAGATTGAACAATATTAAAATATATTGTATTTTTTTTTATTCTTATAAAGGAAAGATTTAGTACTAGTAATTGATACCAAATTTCTTGTTTTTATTAGAAATAATATTCAATGGTAACGCATATTCTTTTTCATATAAGAATATATTTAATGATTAAGAACCAACAACTAATTTTTGGATTTCCATCGTTCTCTATAATGAAGATGCATCTATAGTATGAATGTCTTAATGACTCTTAGAAATGAGCCTCAAATAGAATGGACCTTGGAATCAAATACACATTCATGATCATTTCAGGGACTAGTAGAATACATTTGAAGAAGCCACAAATCAATTGGGTTCTTTATATAATTGTATTTGACTTTTTGACTTCAAATTATTTTGATTAGGAACTACGTCGAGATCTGACTTGTGAAAAGATGGTTGAAAGATTTGAAATCATTTTTGCTGTTCAAACAACCTCATGATGAATTGGATCCGTACCAATTCAAACTAGACATGTTTGAGATCTCATAGGAAAATGAAACACAACAATACCACTTATGGAGTGAAAGATTATAATGTTTGACCATGAGGATGCTAAAACTGCAAAAATCTGTAGATCACTAGATCCAAAAAGAGAACCAAATCTGAGAGGATTCCAGCCTCATAGAAGAAGAAAGGACCCAGGAAAGAGTCTCAGGAACCGGAAGTACAGGGAGAGGATTCTTTGGGTAGGATTATTACGGATCTTAAGAATATCCAAGGAGGGTTAGACATTGAGAGAGGAGTTGTCAGGAACGTTTGTGGGCTACTTGAAGGGATTGAGGTGTCTGAGCTAGCTGAGAGGGTGGAAGGGTTAATCTGGGATAGTGATTCCCGGAAGTTAGAGATCCAAGTGAAGGAGCTCACTAAGAAGAATCAGGATCTCCACCGACAACAAGATAAAAGTATAGAGAAGAGTAAGGAAGTGAGGGACTTGTCTAAAGAGGCAGAGGATACATTGAGGAAAGTAGGGAGTTTTGTCTCCCATTCCGGGGATGTGATGAACAAGGCCAAGTTGTATGATGAGGAAATTCATACGGCCAGTTTCGACGCAACAGCCAAGTCAATGATGGTGTTGGTAGAGTACTCGGAGGCAGTGGAGAAGCTCCTATATGAGATCCGTAAAGCTCTCCAGCAGGCAGGGTACTTTCTGGGATCCGAGAAGAGGACAGCACCTACACTACTGGTTCCTCTCATGTCCCTACTTGCACCTATGAAGTCTGATAAGCGAGAAGTGGAGAAGAAGACTCTAGCAAAGGCCTCTTCTAAGGTGAAGTTGGAGGCAGAAGTAGAATCGGCGCACGGATCCGGATCCAAGGATTGGACTCGGAAATCAGGATCTGAGACACCCCAGAGCAAGAGTATGAGGCGGTCTCCTCATACCCTTGGTACAGTAAAGAAGAAGACAACAACTAAGAGGGCAAGGGAGGTGTTTCCAGAGAGTCAGCATTCGGAGGAGGTTGAGTCATCTAGCAATTTAGAGAAGGAGCAGAGTCAATCCAAATCCGGATCCAAAACTGAACCGGATCCGGCATCTGATGCTGAGTCACATCCAGTGACCATCTCACCTGCGAATTTTAAGGAGAAGGCTTCGACACCATCGAAGAGCAAGGGGGCGGTTAAGGGGAAGCCGCCAATTGGAAGAAAACAATTGCCAAGGAAAGGTGCCGTCAAGCAAGAGGAACCTTTACAAAAGCGGGTTAGGAAGTAGCTAGGTAATTTCTTGGGGTAGCCCTAGCATGGTTAGATGGAAACCCAAGTTTTTGGTAAGTAAGAAGCAGTTAGCAAGTTGCTTTTTAGCTAGATGCACCTGGACTGTGTCTTTCCGAGTATTTAGGATCTAAGATCTACTTTTTGCGGATTGGCTAGGTTGGTAGGAAGTCAACTTAGAAGGATAAGGAATGATGCGTGTCATTCTTTGATCCTTTGTCTTGGATTGCTTGGGATCACTAGGGTTTCTCTTGGAGGTTAGTATTTAGGGGTTGGGAGTTAGTTTCAACTTTGGGCATTTTTACACTTTTGTTTTCCTATTTCAATTTCTGCAAAGAAAGCTTGGATTTCAACTCCATGAGTACTGGTCTGAAAGTCTTGGTCTTGTGTTGAGGGGTTAGGCGGTGTTTTGACCATTGCTAGTTCAGGTAGCTTGATGGTGAAAACTTGAGAGGAAGAGTAGTCCCCAGATTCTATCTAAATCCAGTTCCAAGAGTTGAAGTGAGCTGGTTGAAATACTATGTGTACTAGGATTGAAATTTAGCTACTGTAGTTATTTGGATGCTTCTGTGTGGGATAGCCGCTCTTAGGTTGGATGCATTTTGTAAGAGGCAGGCGTATGCTAATTGACGTATCGATGAGGTCCTACTACAATCGAAAGTAAGTGATGTGCAAGTAGTTAGGAGCGCCTAGTTATCTGGTCATCAGATTCTGCCTTAAAGAACCGAATGTGGATAGGTCTATCGTTGTAGTAAGAGAGGATTGTGGGGCTTTCCTGAGTGACCTACTTGTTTGGATTGATTTTCGGATCAGTTGTGAGGAAGACTCCGCATTTGGGGTGAGTGTGTGTTTGTGATTTGTTTTCTCTAAGTGAAACTTCAGTCACTTTAAATCCATTGAAGGGTAGGGTATACGTTCCCTTCCTAAAACCAAAGAGCGGACCCCTCTATAGTAGAGGTTAAACTATTTGATCGGTTACTTTGCTTATTGAATCCAAATCCAGGAAAGGTACAGGATCATGACACTTCTTCTGGATCCGTGTTTAGTTAAGTAGGATACTAAGTTGCATTTACTATTGGGACAAATACCTACCTTTCCTAAGTAGTCTGAGGTAGAGTTATTGGTGTGAGTTGAGAGTGAAAAGAGTTAGGAAATACGAACGAGGGATTGCAGTTCGTTCCAGTTCCGGATTTCTTTTGCCTTGGGTTTTGTTTTCCGGATCCAGTTGCGGTAATTTTGAGGATACTACAAATAAAATCCTTTGGGAACAATATATGGGTCATCTTGGGTGTTTTGTCATTAAAAACACCTAAAGGTAGGATTTGGGCTTTCTTGTGCTACGACATATGACACAAAATTGGAGGAGGGTCATACGGGGCGTCAAACGACAGACCTAAAGTGGCCGCCTTCGTCTGACAATCCACCCTAATCCACTTTGGATTCGGACAGTTAGGTTTGGCAGTTGGGCAGCCCAATTCGGCTTTTGGACGACTTGGTCTAGCGATCGGACGGCGTGCTGCTTGTTTGACTCCAAAGCATCGACGTCGGTCCAATCGCCGAACCTCAAGTCTGGGGCCGCTTTGTGATGTTTGGGGCAAGTCCGATACCAGACCTGTTTTAGGTCTGCCGTCCAACTGCTATAGGATTGGACGGGCTGCCCATTTTTTGTCACTTCTTCTCTACTTCAGAGGTATTAGAACTGTGTCGGATGTTCTACTGTTGCTTCACACACCAATTGCTCCTACGTAGTGGGGAGTTGGGGTCATTCAATTTTCATAATGACATGCGCTCTTTTTCGACTAAAATACGCGTGTTCTAAGGGGCTCACTTGTAGTAATTTTTGAAGTGGTTACAAATTCAAAGCGACAATCATGAATGGTGCAGGTGTTGTGGGTATTGGTGGGATGACTTCAGAGGCAGAAAGTAGTAAGAAGACTAAAAAGAAGGAGGCCACCTACGGGCTCCACCTTGAGATTTTAGATGACCCTAACATCAAAGCAAAGACAGATTGGGAGAAGGAAGCAGTGGAATATGGGAACTTGAGGATGTGCAAGAAGTATGTAAAATGGTACCACATCAACAAGTTGTGGCTGCGGGAGTCCCACACCGCTCACACGCATGATTTTAGATGCAAGCCATGGAATTGCAACAATCAGCATTTTATCCATCGATCGTTGGAGGTGTAGAAGGCACTCTTTAGGGACATAGCAATGAGTAAGGGATACATAAACTACAGCTTGGCCTCCATGGTGTATGCAAAACTCCAATTAGCCCAGAAGGTGGATTGGAGCACGTTTCCAACGACAGCGGAGGTTCCACTGCATCTTTAGAGCAATCATAAAGATATTCCAGATTTGTACAATCCACAAGTAGGGCCAAGTGAGACACCAAAACCAAGAAGAGTATTAAAAAATACTCCAATTCTTAATGACGACCATCTGTGAGGGCACACGTGATTCATTATTGTTGGCTTCCACGCAAACCCCAACGATAGTGAGCCATGCCTCCTTGGGAGATCTGGAAGGAGAGGTGTTCCTTACAATTCCAATGGCTTTGATGTGCATACCAAACATAGAAATTGTGGTTCCAAAAAGTGTGGTTCCAAACGAGCAAAACGTTCTAAGCAAATGTGGGGCATCTTTTCTGCTACAAGAACATTAGCAGGATCCTAAACCCTAATAAGTTGCAAGGGCCAATGCTATAATTGATAATCTTTTAGGGAGCAATGTTCTAGATAGATTGACACATGTCCCTTTCAACCCATAATTGAGAAGGGATTTCACCATTCATGGCGAAGACATTGCGAACAAGTATCCGGGAGTGTCAACTAATCCTTCCAAACAACTGGAGATTCTTGAAGTAGGACTTGTGAAAGTACATAATGTCAAACTCCGGAATTTCGGATTAGTTTAGGAGTAGACTAGTGAGGTTTTTTGAAATTTTCGAATATAAACGTAGTAACCTAGAACAGTTAGCCAAACCAGGAAACTGAGAAAGTTCCGGCTTAGCTAAAACTGTAAAATGGTTAAGGAATGGATCTTAACGGGATCCGTAATCCGGAAGGTGATCCGGATTCAGGAAACCTACGACCTAGGTTCCGGTCCGGGAATTAGGGTTCTGTTGGAAAAAGGCGGCGCATTTATGGGCTGCCCCAACGGGTGTCGATCGCTGGCCGGCTACTTAAGCCATTCTCCTCCATTTCTTTTCTCTCTTCCTTCCGCTCAAGGATGCGTGTGTGTTTGCAGGTTTGGAGCGCGCATTAGTTGAGTGAAAGAGTGGTGAGTTAGGATCGGATCGGGAGAGTAGGAAAGGAGGGTGCCGATTGCACCGGGTTAGTAGGATTTGGTTGGCGTGGATGGAGGAATCTCGCAAACCGGCAGTTACGGCCAAGTGGCTCAATTTGGTCATACCGACGGACCCAAAAGCGCGGGTGCTTTTGGAAGGGGATTTGGACAGCATGGGATGCGCGGGGTTGTTGCGCAAATCCTGGAATCTCAAGGACGAGGTGATGATCCACGAAGTCGTGTCCGGAGCTCCAAATGAGTTCAAATTGACGGAGCAAGGGAAGTTGGCCAAGTGGACCGAGGAGATGTGGACGGAATTCTACTCGTTCCGGAAGGCAGGTTCCGGATATGCCTCGAGGAATGATAGGTACATTCACGGGAAGTTCTGGAATCTACCCCATCCGAAGGAAAGGTATGCGATCCACGATTGCATTGACGTGAGGCAGAGACAAGTGCTGGAGTTCCTGGTTCCGATCCTGTATCCGGAGAAGCCCACCCGGCTCACGAGCACGTTGGGCAACACCATTTTCGGAGCGATGGAGGACAGACCGGTACATTGGGGGAGGATAGTGAAGGCCGTGGTGCAGAAGCTGGCAAACGGCGTGTAGAGGGCCAAGTCTAGCCCGCTCAGCACCTACCTCTTCCACCTCTACTACCACAACGGGATCGTGAGTGAGTAGGAAACCAAGGACTACAAGGTGGCCGAGGAGATGCTCAAGTACGGTCTGGCTCCGGAACCGGAGAAGCAAGCCGAGGAAACCGTTCCGGAACTGACACCGCCAAGGCCGGAGAGGGCGGAAAGTTTGCGGCGGAAGTTGACCAACCCGAATGCAAGGGGAAACAGCAAGTTCCGGAAACGGGGGAACCGGGCCGGACCTTCTCAAACCTTGGAGGGAACAAGTTGTTCGATTCTGCAGAAGAGTGGTTCCAGGAGACGAGGAAATGGTATGAGGAATTGGTGGATTTCATATGCATAATATCCGACGAAATGAAGGTGGAGCCGAACGAGATTTTGGGGGAGCTCAGAAAGCGCCCGGATCCGACCTTGCTCAGTAAGAAGGAGGATCAAATCCGGAAATTGGAGGAGGAGAAGATCCAACTCCAGTCCCGTTTGGGGATTGCAGATGAAGCCCTCCAGTTCGCATCCAAGAGAGAGTCGGATGCAATGCAGGTAGTGAAGACACTTACGGATTTGGTGGGACAACCCGCGGATCAAATCACACGTGCCCGGCTCTTCACTGATAAGTTAGTTCAAGAGGGCGTCGTGACCGGAAGTATGATTTTTAAGATCCTGGTGGATTATGAGATCAAGATGGAGAACGTACTGGCGGAGATAAGGAAGCTATTGGGCTTTCTCGATCCGGCAGTCATGGACTTCACCAAATTTCTGGAAGTGCAAAGTGTGCAGCTGTGGAAAACTCCGGCCAAACCAATCCCCGCCAGAAGAACTCCCATATCGGATCCAGGGCTCCAAGCTTTGCTAAAGGACATTACGGCTCAGTGTGCAGGTCAGGCGGAGCCGTCACGAAGGAGAGAGAGGTTAACCGCAGATGTTACCAAGAAAGGTTCGGGTTCTCCAGTGGTTCAGGAAACTCCGGATTTGTCCTGGTCACATTCCTTCCACGCACGACAAGGGTACTAGAGGGGAAAATAGGATCCACGGTCTTGGTTTCTCCGATTCAGACAGATCTGACGAGCTGGATGCCTATGGTGGAGAAACCGGCTAGGACAAATCCGGAAGACTTCACCCACATGGAGGAAGCATTCGAGCAAGCAGAGGAAGGCGGTGAAGAGGATCTGGTTGGAGCTTCATTGGGGCAACCCATTGAGATGGAATCAGATAGGGAATTAGTCTTATCCAATGACGAGGAGACGGAAGTCACCACAACTCCACTGATCCGGCGTCCAATCCAGACCCGAGCAAGTGTCCGGAACACTCCCACGAAGACGACAGGAGGGATGCAAGGCGGCAACAATTCAAAGAAGTTGCGAAGGAAGTAGTTAGTTAGGATGTTTGGATTTTGGTTTAGGATTTGAATTCTAGTTCTGGAATGGGTTTTCCGCGCTTGGGACCCTGGTTCTGGATTTATTTTTAGGACGAGCCGGTAGTGGATTTTCCGAGTAGTTTGGGGGGTTCTCTGATTGGCTGCCCGGATTTCCGGGGCTGCTTTTTGGGTTTTTAGGTGTTGACTTTTTGTGGGTTTTTAAAGGCTGGCAAGCTGGTTGTGCTGGGATTCCCTCCTGGCAGATTTTCATCTTGTATTCCATTCCTTTCTTTTAATCTAAGTGCTGTGTGAGCTTCCGGATTTTCATCTTTGTGTTCAAGTGTTGGTTTGAATGCTTATGAGTGTACTAGAGTGTGCGGGAAGATGGGTGAGGAGGAATCCGGATCTTGGATAGTCGGTTCCATTTGAAAGGTACATTTGAGACAGTGTTAGATTCTTGACTAAGTGGAAGTGCACAGCGCCTTTAAATTGCCATAATGGTGATCCGGTCGACTAAGTAGCGGAAGCGAGTCCGGCTGTCAACCCATGCGGAGGTAAGCGCCCGCCCAGAGGAAGTCACCACTCTCCCGGAAGGTCTGCCAACCTCAGAAAGGTCTAGCATTTAACAAACCACCCCCGGTAGGTTCAGGAACCCTATGATCTGTCGTTGTAGTGAGGAGTGGATCGAGTCCTGAGTGACCTGCTTTCCGGATCGGGTGTCTAGGAAGTTGTGAGGATCCGGATCTTCTTTCCCTGTTGCAACTCTTTGGAATATTTGTGTGTGTGTGTTTGTGTTTGTCAAGTTTAGTGAGTGTGAGAGTCAGAGTGGTGAAGTCCCTATCCCTCGAAAGATCAAAGCGGACCCTCTAAGGGTGAAACAGAGGTGAAAGAAACCATCTTGATTTGGAAGTGCAAACCGGATTTCGAGTTGAACCGGATTCGGATAGAATTCCGGATAGTGGAAAGTTCCGGAAAGAAGTGAATAGGTGATTGGATTGAGGAGAAAAGAGAATCCGGAAACGAAGAATGTGCAACATCATCTTGGAATTCCCTGGAACGATAATTCGTGTCATTTTAGCACAATATTGAGGCTAAAGATACTTACGCCTAGATTGCGCGTACGACAGGACTAAGACCATTTGTATTCGATGGTGATCTTGGGAGCTCTAGTCCTTTTCCAAAATCCAACACAAATTGGCGAGCATTTGCCAGAACCATAGTCTCATTGACCACAGCAATGGGATTTGTAAAAGAAATTACCCCAAAGGTTACGGAATTTGCAAAGGAATTGGCCAAACTATTGCTTGAACTAATCATTGGTGCCGTGGCTTTTTTGAAATACATACAGGCTATATCACCATTCTTCGACGATAAGTATAACAAAATGAAAGACATGCTTGAGTTAGCAAAAGAAAATCAGACGTTGAGGGCCTTGAACGATTCCAATGACAACTGGAAGGCACAATTTGATGAATTGAAAAAGAAGTTGGAAAGGCTACAAAGGATCCATGAGCGCAAATTCGGACTCCGAAATAAGTATGTTGCAGACTTGGAGTCCACAACACAAGACGTGCAAGACACTCAAGAAACAATCAACTCTCTCTTCCTTTTGAAACCTATGAAAAAAGTTGCTTCAACAGTAGTGAACACACAAGTGACACAACCAGCGCCAACAGTTGTTGCATCACAGCATCCTGAGTCGGCACCCATGGTGCCCAAGAAGTTTGCTCAAAAGACTAAAAGCAGTAAGTAAGTTTGCAATATTTTTCTTATGATTCTTGGCATGGTATATTTTGCACTTCAAAAATCTAATATTGTATCAAATATGTTTGCAGTTGTATGAGATTGATGGCAGCAAATGCAATTATAAAGAAAAGAAGTCTTCTCTTCAGTCCAAAGAAGACTTTTGATCTTTTGATGTACGCTGGACAAATAGCCTTGGCATTTGTGGATTTTGGTTGCTAGAAACCTAAGCACAAAAAAAAACTATGCTTTGAATGTATTTGATTTTATAGACAAGTCAGCATCTGAGGGTAGAGAAACTTTTGAGTTGTCTACTTTGGACAATTCTGCGATGGAGTCTACTGCAACTTAGACTCATGAGATTGACATATCTCGTGAGTTACTGTATTGTGTATTGATTTTGATTATGATTGGATTTGTGTATTTTTTGGGCTTATTTCTTTTACATTCCATTTTGTGATTTTTTGGAGTGTTGCAATATGTAATAAAAGTAGAAATATAGCAAACAACATTCTAATTTGATTAATTCTATTCTAGTCTTTTGGAATATGGTAAATAGTGTACTATTTGGAATAATTGGATATATTAGGAAAAAATTAGATTTAAGATATCCGCCGTTTTGTTTATTTATTGGGGGAGATGTTTTAATTATGCGTTAAGGGTTGGCATTCAATTTCACATATATTTTGGAAATATATTGTCCTTTTATTCTAGATTCTTTAAACTTTGATGATCTAACTTGCATACCACCTAAAACTTGGAGAATTGAAAGAGTGTCATTAGTCTATCACATATCGTCTATATTGTATTGAGCCCAGACTTTTATTAAGCCTAATTGATTATGTGTTGTATTTACCAATCACAAGAAGTCTGCTATATAATTGTATTTAGCCCAGACTTTTATTAAGTCCAAATGATTATATGTTGTATTTATTGATTGGCATGAAGTCTTTGTTGTGTTTAGCCTATATTTTTAATAAGCAAAATTGAATATGTATTGTATTTAGCCTAAACTTTTATTTAGCACATTTGAATTTCTGTTGTATATAACAATAAATAGGTATTGATGAGTTACCTTTTAGAGCTTTTCAATTGGCTTGTACTAATTTTTGATGAGGCTTGGATTCATAATCCTGTAACATACTCATTAATAAGGTTTTTAATCTATCCTTACATGTCTAGACGACCATAAGAGATTTTTGACTTGGTTAGTACGTAATTATCTAAATTCTCACATTCACCTGATCCAATGATGGTATGTTGAACTTGCCTAAGTTCTTGAACCATATTCATTGTTTGACTTTTATATGCTAGTTTTTTTACAAATTGGGCTTTAGGGTCTATCTCAGTGTACACCTATGAATGCTTTTCGACTGTATGACAACATTGTTTGGAAAATGCACAACTGCTAGAATGTTTATTTTTTAGATAGGCTTGCATTTATAGCCTTTGTTTACTATTTCCACAAGCATTATTGATTTCTAGAAAATAGGCTTGAAACATAGCATTTTTGTCAATACCTTCAAGCATTCATTTAGTTGACCTAAAACTGTTAAAAAGACAAATGGAATTGGCATTTAACCAAAGTTGTTTAGTCTTTTTTGGAGCTTTGTAATTTAGATTAAACTTCAGTACATGTAGGAGCTCTAAGGGATTAAGAAGCCCCTTAATTTATAACCCTTAACCATACACCAAATTCTATGATTGTGAGCAATGCAAGAAGTTGAACTAAAATAGCATTCTGTAATGTATTTGTGGCAATTGAGAATTGCAATTAATACATGTCTTTTTTTAATGAGCCAAAATAGAAAATTACAAAATTTGATAAAGTGCAATATAAATGATAGATGTCGTACGCGCAGTCCAAGAGTAAGTATCCTTAACACAAAGATGTGCTAAGATAATACGAAATATTGTCCCAAGGAATTCTAGGTGTTATTGCAAACAAGGGCTATCTAGATATCTCTCCAAAACAAAACCTCAATTCGTAACTCAATCTCTTTACTCTTTCTCCTTTTGGATAATACTACCTCCTAAAATCCAATCCGGATCCGTCCTTACCCGGAATCCGGATCCATCCTTACTCGGAATCCGGTAACTCTCAATTGAAACTCTGGTTTTCTGCACCCCTGTTTTATCGTCAGGGGGTCCATTGTTGGTCTTTCAGAGGGGTAGGGACTCACCACTTGTAATTCAAACACTCACACACATATAAAAACATACACACTCGCTTCCGGTATTGCAGCAGAAAAGAGGCAAACAGTGATCTTCACAGCTCTCCGCATGATCTTTCCAAAAAAACAAGTCACTCAGAATCTACTTTCTACTCCTTTACTACAATGACAGATCAAGCATCCGGAACCGGTAGTGACGCTGTTTGAGACTCTCAGACTGATCCGGCAATTGGCAAGCCTTTCGGTGGTGGGGAATATTTTGCTGGCGGTTGCTTACCCCTGCATGAAGCCCTTCCTGGGTTCCGGACACACATCCACTCCACTCTTCCAGATCACTATCCCAGCTGTTTAAAGACGTAGTGCACTAATCCTCCTTCATAGATCCAGAGTTTTTTCAAATGCCAACTACCGATCACTCCCAGTTGACTTAGATCCGGACTCCTCTTCACTTGTCTTCCTCACACTTCAACACTCTTGCAAATACTCTTACTCATGCACATAGCCAAATCCAAAGATATCCACAAAGGGTCTCCAATTAAAGAAAGCAAAAGAATACAATTAAATTGCACTCTAATGGGCTGGAATAGAATGAGAGGGCAACAAGCCTGCCCACCCTTAAAAACCCAAACTAAAAAGCAAAAAAGCAAAAAGTACACATCCGGAAATCAGGGTGGCCAATCAAGTTAACATCTGAGATAACTGGAAAATCCAAGCCGGCGGCCTCTTAAGAATCTAAAATCGGGTCCCACCTCCGGAAAACCCAAGACGGAACAAATTCAAAACAAACAAACAAAAATCCATCAAACTAACTACTTCCTCCTCAATTTCTTCACGCTGCTCCCTGCCTTGGTCGATGATGACTTCACTGGCATGCCCTTAGCTTGCGCCCGCGTAAGGATTGTGAGCCCTTGAGGCGGAATGGCCTTGTCCTCTGACTCCCTTCCGGTTTCACATTCTTCCTCTTCATCCTCTTAAATCTCCAACAAAATTTTGCCGCCCTTGGGCAGAGAAACTTGCTGCATGTGGGTGAACTTCTCCGGATAGTTCTGAGCCGGATTCTTGATGGCCCCCAAAGGTCCGGCCAGGCTACGACGAACCACGGACTTTGGTGTAGCAAAGATTGCAGCTCTAATTGGTCGGGCCGGCTCACCCATAAGAAAGGTGAGTCTTGTTCTCGGAATCAAGTCTGTCACCTTTTCGAGTGTTGAAGCTTCCGATACTGTCACAACAGCTCTTGCCGTCCTCACTCAAACAGACATTCCGTTTCCCTCCTTTCCGGACACCAGGGGCATACTGGTCTCATCGATCAGCATATTTTGTCCCCTTACAGGATTTTCCTCCAGTATTGCTTCTTTGGCCGGAGTCTGCAAATAATTCTGGGCATCCGCGACCTCCGAGAAACCCTCAAAATCCAATTCCCTTCCCTAGTCAAGTTGACCTTGCAGCTGCAACATCTTTGCCAACACCTTTTCCATCCAGGCTTTGTAGTCAATGAGCACCCATGCACATTCGGTCCAGATGGGTGAGCTTTGTCCGTTAGCTTGTCGGTGAAGAGCCGGGCTCGTAACACTTGCTTCGCCGGAGCTACCACCAAAGTCGACAGATTCCGGACGAGGTTGGAAGCGTTTGCCTCCTTCGTCCTCACCACCTCTAGCTTGTTCTCCAGCTGAGCTACCCGGCATCTAAGATCCGTCTTGTCCTGCTGCAGACTCCAGATGCGGAGCTCTTGCACCTTCAATGCCCTCGGATCCGTCTTTTTTCAGGTCACGTCCGCTATCTGCTCCGAGCAATTCACTCCCAAGAGCGTTATGGCCCCGCTGATGTATTCTGCCATCTCGTTGTGGATCAACCGACACTTGTCGGCCCACTTATGTACGCGTTCCCAGAACTCCTTCATTTAGTCATTTTTCAGATATTCTAGTTGCGGTTCGTCATCCGTCACTACTTGCTTGCCTTGCGCAGCCTGATCCGTGGATTTTTGTCTCTTGATCCGCTTGTGCGTCAAGGGCAGCTGCTCTGATTCCTCTTCTTTGGATTCTCCTTGGACGGGTTGGTCCGACTGGACTTCTTCTGTAAACCCATACTTCAGGACTTCCTCTCCATGGATGTATACATGCATCTCCGGTTCATTCAAAAAACCCTATTGATGATAAAGATGGAAAAGATACGGGCTGAGCGGGGTGGCTTTTCCAAAAGTTGTCCCCTCGACTAACTTGGAGACTACGTCCGTGATAAGTCTACCCCAGTTCACCGATTGGCCTTCCATTGCTCCAAATATGGTGCTCGCTATTGTCGCTGTAACCCAAGTCGGCTTCTCCGAATATAGAATCGGAATGAAAAACTCCAGAATTCAGCTATGCCTATCCTCAATACAGTCATGAATACTGTATCCCTCCTTATTATGCGCTGGACCTCGAAACTTACTCTACCTGGTCCTATCATTATGGAGAGCTAAACCAAATCTGGCTTTTCAGAACAAATACACTTCTGCTTAGATGTCCTCCATCCAGAGTTTGGGCTGGCCTCTCACAGTCAACTAGTACTGAATGATGCGGAACTCCCACTACGAGTTCCGCAATGATCTCATCATTCTTCAAACTCCAAGGGCGTTGCAACAATCCGGCGCATCCTATCGTTTCTAAGTCCTCCTCTAAGTGCTTCCGGACTTCCGGATCCTTAGGAATTGCCGGAGACATCATTTGGGCCGGCCCTGCCATAGTTTACTGACTCACTAATCCGGTGCAATCAGCACTGACCTCACCGATCTCTCCATAGCATGGTCCTAACTCACCACACTTTCACTCTCTAAGTGCACACTACAAGTACAAGAAGAAAGAGGGAGAAGAACTGGAAATTTAGCCCTTAAGTACCCAACGTTCGCCGATAGTTCCCCAAGGGAACGGCTATGAGACCGTTCCCGTAACGGTGCCCGAGCACTACTAGAAAAACTACGTCCAAAACAATAGATTTTCAACTGAAAAGCATTGTCCATTCAGTTGTTTCGGACGTGTTGTACTGGACAAAATTACACTGAAATCTATTGTCCATTCAGTTGTTTCGGACATGTTGTACTGGACAAAATTACACTGAAATCTATTGTCCGAATTCTATTGTTTCGGACATTTTTCCAAAGTGTTTTTTTTTGTTTGTTTTTTTTAAATTAAAAAATAATTTTTTCAAGCTGCCCGAAAAATCCGGGCAGCCCGCCACGTGGGCAGGCCACCTAGGCACAGCCCGCCACACGAGCAGGCCAACTAGGCAACCCGCCATGCGGGCAGGTGAAGCCATGGGGTTTCGAACCTTGGACCTCATGGTTGAGGTCCAAGGTTCTTAACCATTGAACCATGGCCATTACCAAGTGCATTATGCATGAGTAGAAATTTATATATAGAGTTTTTGCATTAGTTTTTATTTTCTTTGTAAAATCAGCAGACTTTGGAGGCCATTTGGACATAGGAAAACAAATGTTTTCAAAAAACTTTCAAGTAAGAAAATTTGGGAAATCAAACTAACTTTCACCTCCAAGAATCCGTTTGCAATTTGAAGTCTCCAATCAAAGGTTATGGACAAAAAACAGAGAGGATGTTCGAAAATATCCAAAAAAATGTTTCTTGCTACCCCTCTTTGATTTCTGTCCATAACTTTTGATTGGAGACTTCAAATTGCAAAGGGATTTTTGGAGGTGAAAGTTGGTTTGAATTCCCAAATTTTCTTTGTTGAAAGGTTTTTTGAAAAAGCTGTTTTGCTATGCCAAAATGGCCGCCAAAGTCTACTGAATTTAAAAAACATTGAATTTTTGAATGATTAAGTCAGAAAAATAAAATTCATTATATTTAAAATTCTAATCTTGGTGTTGAACTTCGAATTGCCCAAGGCACAAAATTTTGGTGTCAAAAACATTTTGATAATAAATTAAAAGTTATCAAGTTACTATTTTACATAGTTCATGTTTTTTTAAAGTTTGTTTTGAAATCTTATTTTAGCATCACAAATTCGACTTTGAAAATGAATGATTATGATTTTTCTAGTTTTGTGCTAGGGTGTGTATTGCTTATCTTCATTTTCTAATGTTGAACACTCTTGGCAATGAGTGTCAAATACATCGAAACTTGGAAAAAACTATGTGCTTGAATGTCTTCCAACTTTAGAGATTTTATTAACAATCTTGTCGAAAGTATGTAAAAAGAATTTCAAACCAATTGTAGTTATTTGTCATGGCTGCCCAAAACCACCCCATTTAAAAAAAAAAAGACCTTTTCATATATAACTTTTAGTTGCCACTTGGATTGGTCTGAGATTTTATAGGCATTTCGCTAGCAATAAAATACATCTTTAGTAAATATTTTACAAGAATCATATTCAATGTATATTGCATTGTAAAAGATTCATCCTAAAGTAGAAAATAGATTGAAGTAATGCCTTAAGGCCTTATGGATCAAGTAATTATTTGACATCAATGTGCGAAGCTTGTCCTATATCACTAGTAGAAAATTCAGTTTTTCTATTGTTTTGGTCGCGTTGATCCGGTCAAAATCTGACAGAATTCTGTTGAAAATCAACAGAATTCTGTCAGATTTTGACCGGATCAACGCGACCAAAACAACAGAAAAACTGATTTTTCTACTGTATAATGCTAAAGGTATAAGAACAATCTACAATTTTTCAAAATCTTATAAAATGTATTCTATACTCAGTTGAATCTAAAGATTTTTAAAGATTCAAGGAGATTCTAGAAAGATTCTAGAAAGATTCTGAAAGATTTTGAAAGATTTTGAAAGATTCCAAAAAGATTCTTAAAGATTCCAAAAAGATTCCAAAAAGATTAAAACTCGACAAAAAGTTGTTGATTTGGTCATTGCACTATTCAAATCAACAGAAAATTAGAAGCTGTTTTGTTTGCATTAACAAAAAATTCAAAAATCAGTGAAAATGGACATTCCAGTGTACAAAACAACAGAAATCAGTTGATTTTTTGTTGTTCTGGACACAATTTTCTAGTAGTGTAGGGGGTTTAGGCCAAAAGGCTTTTCATAGGCTTTCCAGATCCGTCTTCCGTCCTACGGCTTTCGTCTATCACCGGAATATTTATTCGGTTTAGGAATTCTAGCAATCCAGGTATCAGCTATTTCTAATTTCTTTCTAGCTGACCTGGATTCTTAGATACTAATAGACAAATTCAAAAAAATTAGACTATGCTAACCTAGTTTTATCCTATTTTCTATCTACTGGAATTTTTGTATTCCCACAATAGACAAGAAATTATATCAAACTATTAATTATCTGATATATCCTAAACCTATATCTTTAGTGTTTTAATGGACTGCACCCCTTGAGGTGATTTCCTTAAAAAATGACCAAATTTGGTTATTCCAAATAAAATTTCAAAAAATTGTTTTTAAAGGTGCTTCAAGTTTGAAGAAAATGATCTCAGATTTCTTGAAATATAGAACACACCTAAATCCATGGTCATAGGTCCTTCATCCAATTTTGCACTAAAAGAAATTCCCGCCATAGGCTCATAGGCTTGCCTGCTAGCAATCTTGGCGGAAACCCTAAACCCTAAATCCCAAACCCTAAGCTATTTTATGTAAGTTCATATATTTGATCATGCTTTGGAAAAAAAAAAAAAAAAAAAACAATTCTTTTAATAGGATTGTATGGGAGTCATGTAAATATATATTTCTATAATGCACACAAGGAATGCATGTTAAATTAGCAATTACCCATCACAATGTCACAATGATTCAAGTATGCTTGTTAATCTAGTATAATGGAAATTAACTTAGTACAACCAGTATGTACTAGGTTGTCAAAGTCCCGTTCAGACTAATAACAATTGTGACGAGTAAGGCCAGCACAGGACAAGTGGGTCCAAGTCGATTAATTAGGAGCCAGCTCATGGTTTTATATAGCCAGGTCATCCGATTGATACTCGAGTATATATTAAGCTTTACAAATTGGGCCCATATACTTGATCTTTGTGCCATCGTTTTGCTGAGATTTTGGACTAAGTTTGTCGTGAATGAGTGTGTTGTTCATTGTGGGACAGGAATGGTGGCCTCCCAGGTTCCGGATTCTAGATACTCTTTTTGTATTTCTATATTATTCAATTTGCCATTCTCTTGTTCAATGTGATGAGCCCTGTTGGTTTTTTAGTTTTTGTGACAATGATAACAAACTGCTGTGAACTGTAGACACCTTGTCTGCAACTAATGCCTCATTTTGTGTGTGGTGTTTATCATGGGGATAGGTGAGATCCACAGCTTCTTAGACTAATTTACTAAGAGGCTCTTTCCAAGACTATGGTGGTTTACAATGGGAGAAATATGATGAATTATGCATGATTACATATATTATTATACTAGTTTGATTAGGCTCTAGAAATTGGGTTTTATACTGTTGTTTTTGCCATATAGTGATCTTGATTGGATCCATATGGGATGTATAAACTTT
This sequence comes from Neckera pumila, assembly GCA_963969595.1. Taxonomy (NCBI): domain Eukaryota; kingdom Viridiplantae; phylum Streptophyta; class Bryopsida; order Hypnales; family Neckeraceae; genus Neckera; species Neckera pumila. The sequence goes on from OZ018418.1 coordinate 10,446,370, forward strand.
GGAAAGACATTTATATTACTAGTGAAAGTTTAGTGAGATTCATAATTTGATAGGATTTGTATCTATCTTATCTATAATGAAATGATTGTTAGTCTTATAATGTTTGGACAGAATAGGAAAAGCCTTGCTTTGAAGGTATCTCTCCCACCCTCCCAAGTTACCTAAATCTTATCTATCCATAAGAATCTTGATTACAAAAAAACCACCCCCAATTTATAGCTACCTTACATTTTGACCTATGTTGTGCAAAATTGGTGCTGCCACCTACCGCAATCACCGACCTAACGTGACTTAAAAAAGACAGCATTGTCAAAAGAAGCTATGCTATATGGAAAAGACGATATGCTAAGTAGAGTGAGATTTATCAAATTCTAGCAAATGCCAAATCTGAAAGTGATTTAGTTGCAAACCTACTTTCCACAAGACAAGGCGTCTCCAAAAACAATATTCCACCTATCACTATCCACAATACAAAAGATTGGTGGAATCTAAGATTTTAGTTCATTTAATTTAAAGCAATTTGTAAATCCATGTCGCCAACCTTTAATAGAACATGGGAATGTCAATGCCCTTAAACCAGGGACATACTTTCTTCAATGCATGAATTAGAAATGCCAGTACTTCCTTTCCCACTTCTTTTTCTTTTGCCACTCCATTGTTGTTTCTCTCCTGCAAGCACCACAACAATCTTCACTTCACTTGTTCATTTTTTCCTTCTTCTCGCTTTTTGCAGACTTGTTTTGCGCACAGATTCTTCTGTGCGCAAAATTCTTTGTATGCTTTGCTATTGCTGTCAGTTTTTGAAGAATTAGAGCCTTTTAGGCAATGTAGGTGCATTCATATTTTTGTAAGATAATTTGGTTTCTTTTTGGTTTTCCAGTACTGCATATGCTATGGTCTCATTGTCAACAAAGTGCTCGTGCTCTGGTTGTGGTTGTGGTTGTGTAGCTCTAGAAATTGCTTTAGTAGTTGTGCATGGCATATAAAAGATCAATTCTGTATTTCAGTGGATACATTTCTCTCTTTCATTGCTGCACCGCGCTTTTATCAACTTCCGAGTTCAACGTTGTAAATACCGGAATCATATTGTAGTTAGCCTGCAATGTAGTTTCAAGGTATATCTGAGTCGAGAATATCATCAAAGAAGAGATGATATTATATTCATCTTCAATCCAAAGATAAATGGACATTCCCGAACTAAACAAGATAACCTTAAGATATATTAAATATCAGAGACACTACTGAATGTATCTCTGGAATGCTTTCATTTATCTTTGATTTGAGGAAAATTCACGGATCTTGTTTAAGATAAGCTTATTCAACAGGTTTTTTCACCTAAACAAATGGTATCATAGTTGTCTTTGAGTTGAAGATAAACGTAATTGATGGTGTCCTAGTATGCCTTCAATAATAGGTTGTAAAAGATGGTATCATAATTTTCTTTGGGTCGAAGATAAGTGTGATTAATTGTATTCTAGTTATCCTCGGATTGAAGATAAATGTAATAGACGGTATCCTAGCAACGACGCTATTTTGTGAGCCTAAAATTGTGAGCTTCAGAGTTGCGAGCCTATCTTTTGCGAGCCTATAGATCAAACTTGGAAATATAGCAAATTTTCAATTTTTTTGTGGAAAAATATTGAAAATATTTTGAAATATTTTTAGACATGTTGAAATGTAGAATACCAGACCTATAACCGTGGATGTTACCATAGACCTATTAGGGAGAGCCTATGACCATGGATTGTCGACCAAGGACCTATTGGTGATAAAAATAGAAAGGAAAATGAATCAAAGATTCTTATGCATATATTTTGGACAGATAAAAAAACTTTAGAAAATTAAAAATTCAAATTGATCCTACAACAAGTACACCTTATACAAATGAAGTTTTCAAATCATTAATAAATTAATGTAGGAGGCACAATCCATAGACCTCAAAGAATATCATTTGATATCCTAGGTTAAGAATAAGTCTACTTAAATCCGAAGTCCAGAATATTTCTGGAAACATAAATGCATTGCAATTTTTAGGTACAAAAGGGAGTTTTATAATTTTGGGCTGCAACTAGGACCAGCTTCAAGTGTCCTCTCGGCCCCAAGACAACAAATGAATACACAAAAACATGGTGTCACCAGATGAAAATGAAAAACAATTGAAAAAGTTCACTTACACACCTTCTAATTTAAAGATATCCACTAAACTGAGGCCATGAGATTGGTCATTGTCTCCTTTGGAATATCCATTGAGTTTTGAACAAAATTGTAGACAAAAAAAGATGTGTATACACAAACCAGTAGTATCTGCCATAATCCATAGAATGAGAATACTGTAATAACAAAAAAGATTACCATAAAATCGAATAACATAAGATTCTTTGGTATAGTCCAGATAACCTCAAAAACTTCTTATAATGAATGTATTCAAGAAAACCAGAATACATATAGGGAAAAAATGTTTGAAGTACTCTATTTTGAAGCTATTCAACGCTTACATTCAAATACTAAGCCTTATTTATTATCATCCCTGCCTTCTAAAGAAGATTCATCACCTCGTCCATGCTCAAGCTTGGTGCGTGAATGAACTTGTCCTTCTTGAGATCCACCTTGCACAAATAGCGGAAAATGTAATAGAGATGTTTGCAATTGACATACTTTCCTCACTTACCCAGAGATGCAGATGCCATACCGGAGAAATATAGGCACGTGCAAGATGGAAAATTGCCAAGAGTGACACGATAAATCTTATGGTGTGGCTCTACTTTGGACTGAAGGGTAATGACAGCTCCAAGTCCTGGATAAGGAATGATATTGACTCCAAGAATTGTTCCTGTCACATTTCGAGCACTTTCCCATTGACTGCAATGATCATCAGTCGGCGCTTTGTCATTCCTATGAATACTTTTTCCATTGCGTATACATGGAGGCTTATCAACATGAGTAGGTCTTGCATATGTCCATTCTACAACCTCAAAAAGCTTGGAGGACATAAACAAACGTCATGGAGACATGGAAGGGCAATCTTGAAGGCAAAATCCGGCCTCTTCAAACAAGATGATTTCGTCCAAGGTGAGATTTGTACCAATCAGCACTGGCCAAACTTCCGAAACTTGGGGTCGACTAAGAACATGAGACCTTCTTGGATCCATTACACAACGATGAATGTCATTCGGACAAAACCAGAACTCATCAGTCTCTACTCTTGTGCCTTTGAACTCGCGTTTCTGCCCTTTATACAATGGAGTAGCAGTCGCTTTAGCTCCTCGGGCAATGAACATCTTGCACTTCATTTCTATCTCTGCTTGAATGGCATGGCATTTTCTCTTTGACTTTACAGAAATCCGAGCTATGTGCCACTCATTGGGGTCACAATCTGTTTCAAGCACATGCTTCACATGTGGCATAGGTGGATTGGAATGCACATCATGCACAGGTGGAACATTTGCAGACTTAGATTGCACTTGAGGATGGGAGAAGTTTACCTTGTCTGGACGATGAGAATCACCTTCAGATCCTATAGGTATGTCAAACTTCCTCTTCATTAAACCAAACACTTCCTCCCCTTCCAAGTGAGGAATGCGTGTGCGTCTAAGACATCCTCAGCACCAGGCATTGCACACAAAGCATTGGTAATTTTCCTACCATCTATGGATGCCACAGCTCTCTTTGATTTTAAATCAGAGCGAGACGATCCCAATCCGGATGGGCCCCCATTCAAATATACTCTATAGTTTGTCATCTGCATGAAGGCTCTAATCCAATTGTCACAAGTTGCAACATATAAGTCGCTGCCACGTTTGCCTGATGCCTGTAGCCACTTGTTGTGGATAGTTTCTGACAAGTTGCATGAGGGTACATCTGCCAATTCATCTAGAGACAAATCCTGAGTGTGCAAAAACAAACCTTCAGATGAAATAAAAAAAAGTAAAATAGAACAATTGAGGATCAAATACAGAAAACATGGTGTAGAAACTTACAGTTTCTATAAATCCGCCCCACTGACGATATCGGAAGTGCCAAAACGCCAACCACAGCTCTAGCTCCCTCAAAGATTCTTCTGATGCAGCACCGGACGAGTACCACCACGCCTTTATCTGCAAATACTTATTCTCAGCCTCCTCCAAATTCTTGGCATCCTTGTAGTCTCTACAGAGATGAATGGTTGAGCTTGTAACTCTCGCTTAATAAGTCTCTCAGTGTGTTGTTTCAATGAGGTAGCCCAATGAGAGAGGCTAGTGCGCTCCCTATCAATCATTTTCACGGACGGGTCTCCTGAGCCATAAACAATCCGAACTACATTCCAATTTGCTTGAGCACTGTCCGCCATAAATCCTTTAAAGTTCGGATTGGGTAGTCCATTCTTCTCCATGACTTTATTCAAACAATTCCACATAATGACCTGCTCATCAGTATCCTCTGACTGCATATCGCATATTGCAATTGTCATTACTTTGCAATATCCAAAATCATAAACGTGACATGCAATTGTAGTCCAGCCCTTCACCCGTTTGACATGGTCGAACATTAGCCAACAGTTTGTAAGATCACCGCCAAGTTGCATGCGCCTCACAAGGTCAACCCCACTACCAGGGCCATCAACGAGCATTTTGAAAAGGTAAACTTTCTCCTACCCTTGGCCCGGGAATACGCTATCGTGAATGAATTCTATTTTAGCTTGTTTCTTCACTGCGAGTAGCTTGTCAATTTCCCCCACTCCCGGTCCACTGCTATGAAACGAAGCAACTATGTTCCTCACATTGGGAGAATTGAGGACTTGAAAGTTGTCCATCACAACGTCAAGTGCCTTCCCCTTTAGCATTTCCTTTGGTCCGTCACCAATATGAACCATGAACGTATCTAGGAACTCCTTGCTAGCAGCTAAAGCAATAGCAGACGTTTTTGCAGTAGGGGTCTTTGCTACCTCTTGTGAAATGAGTTCGGTGATCTCAACCACTGATTCCCTACACAACCCACTTGCAACCGGATGGTGATGGTTGCCTAAATGAATGCAGGCCCTCGACATGTGAGGAGCAGCAACAACATAATAAATTCTACCATCACAAAGATTAATACAAGTCGGAGGCATTTTACAAACTTTACAAATGATTGTTGAATCCTTTGGTGGGATTGCTTCTAGGCGGAAAGGCGTGCTAGTATTCCTAGACCACTTAGTCTCGTTCCTTTTAGAATTCCGTTTCAAGTAATCACATGCAAGATTCGTGCATGCTAAATGTCCAACACATGACGACTTTCTAAATCGGAGACCCCAGGCATTGTGAATGTTGGAGGTCATGGTCCTACACCAAGTATGACCATCAAAGCGCTTATCCATGCCGCTCATATTCTTTGAGGAACTCGCAGAAGCAGATGCTCGACACGGTGGGAGTTCAAAAACAACATCTCCATTAAATGTTGTTGGAAGGCATTCAACTTTCCTACATTCAATGGAATCAAAATCAAGATGAGCTATTTTGTTCCTAGACCCTTGAACACTAGCAAGCTTTGTAAGACAAGGCATGACACTGGTGACCTGATGCTGGATAGGATAGATAGGAGGATGTGAATGGATGGAACTCCCACTACTGTTTTTGTGCAAGACAATGAACGGTATATCCTTTTTCCCCGAAGATGTAGGTCCTCTAGGAGCTGGTGTACCTAGACAATTTTACTTCTCGAAGATCGTCCTCAGAATCACTGGATAACTCAAAGATGGGACTCAGGTAATCCTATCGATGACCACTATGAAGCCGATCTGATTCCTCATGCTCATCAGACAAAGGAGGACTAGTATGCTCTATTTTTATTGGATTGATTGGATGATCAAGTGCATTTGATGCACCAGACAATGGTGTCAAACCCCCAATTGAGGTAGCTGGTGCCTCTAAGGATAAACCAAACGCTCTGTATTGACCTGCCGGCAAGCTCCACATAAATCCATCGTCACTTTTTGTTTTACACATGAGAATAGAGTGAAGAAGACTTCTTGAATCAGAATAAACCTCTTCCTCTACATAGACAGATGACTCACAAAACCCATATCGCACGTGAAGAAGGTGACTCTCAACCACAGCAATTCCTAAACCATCTAAAGGAAGAAGTAATGGCACCTCATGGCCATCCGCTCTAATGGTAGCCATAGCCAACGTTTGACAAAAACAAAAGTGTTGAGGACCAAAAACTAAGTAAAATAGTGCAGAAAATGAGTATCATTGCTAATCCAAGGAACAAGGTATAGGGCGGTTTAGAATAGAAGACATATCCTAAACAAGAATAGAAGTGTAACCACTATAATGGAACAGTCTTTCACATTCAATTTCGAAAGTATCAAAATTAAATTGGGTTTTCTTCTACAATGGCTCAGGATGCCGTTACAAATTTAAAAAACTCAAATGTAGCACGTCTTGAATCATAAATTGCTTCTTACTAATGACAACGCATTTAATGAGACAAATCCCAATAGATTTTTAGTTCCAAACATCAGTAAGTGGAATAAAGGCACAAACTCGTTAGAGATCCACATGCGGATATTTCATCAATCTAGTTACAGACAACTACTGACAATATCGTAGAGATCTTGCAAAATAAAAATACAACATATGTACAAAAGGAAAACATATGGATGACCTCACAACCATGGTGACCTCAAATATTCACAGGATTCTGACATCATTGAGGTCAGGCACAATTCAAATTTTAAGGCCGCCACAATTTGCAACTTACATTGATTTATTTACAATTAAGTCGTACTAATATTAAAAGATTTCTATATAAACATGCTCTGATGAGTAGGAAAACCTCTCATTTGGTAGTATGCTATGTATTGAAACAATGGCATGTTGTTGGTAATGTAAATATAGGATTTAGGTAGGAAGAGATATCTAAATGCCAAGGCACTCACTCTATTCACTGACTGATGAGGATTGTAGTAAGAGAAAGAAGAGAAGGAAGAGCACATTGTTATTCTCTAGTTCTAAGGATTTGAAAAGGGCCAGAATGAATTGGAAGAGACAAACTACTGAAGCATTATCACCCATTAGTATGGAGAAGGATGTCAAGAAACTGACCCAGGGTAGAAGAGTCATTCACAATTCTATAGGTGATAAACAGGTAAGGTGAAAGTATAGTCTTTAGTACAGAGCATTTTAATCCATAGTCTTTATTTTTAATGTAAGAGAATGTTTTTGACATTTAATATGTGGCGTGCTTTAGTTCTTGAGGATCTAATGTTTCAATTCAAGTTTGCAAAGGATCAATGTATAAATGATCAGACAGCAGAATTGTGCCATTACATGAGATTACTCAAATGAATCCATAATTATTTACATGTATACGACACTCGGGGAGGGCACTTGGTTCTACTTCTACAAACCACGTGCGAACAAGTGGTTTCTAATAAACTATAATTTCAAACTAAAATTTTGAGCATTGTTTAATAATGACTATAGTTTTCTATTGCCAAAATTTCCAACTCAAATGAAATATGGAATGATTTCTAGAAGAGGTTGAAAATGAACCTAAAATGGCATATTTTCCAACTCAAATATTTATAGAGAACACATTTAGATAACCATTGCATCAATATTCAACTCAAAATGAACTTTCAATAGAGAGTTATTTTTAGGAATTTTTTGTTCATTTTTTAGACAATTTTTTAGTATATACTATAGGGATGTGAAAGTTATTTTTCAGTTCTGCAGTGTATCTATTTACTTCAAAAATTTGTAACTAATTATCATTAGCAAATAAAAATATCAATAATTCAAAACATAAACTTTCAAATTAGGAAAATATATTCATATTTTTTTTGTTTTCATTTATTTAAATTTTAGGATATAATATAGGGGGTACAAAGTTTTGTTCGCATGTAGTTTGGACTAGATACACTAAGTGCACCCCCCGTGATATGACACTGAGTCATGAAGGATGTCCTCCTACTCAAGAATCGAAGGCCACAAATAATAAACGTAGCTTTTGTAGGTTAATCCTAAACCGCCGCCCTTCGCGTTTCACCTTGCACCGTGTGTGTGACCCGAAGCTCGTGGTAACTGCACTGGTTAGCCGCATTCGAAGACCAGCCAACACTTGAACTATGCTTGGCCAGGTGGTCCAGCCCGCACCTGACAGTCATTTCTATACTTGAGGATTGCTTTAGCTTACGACCTAGGGTTTGGAGTGTGCAGGCGCGTGTGGACGAGATGGAGACGAGAAGAACAAAATGTCTGGCGTGAAAGGAGGAGGAATGCGACCCAGCTTTGCAACCGGCAAGATCTTCCGACCAGGTGCGCATGAATAGAAGTTCTCCCGTCTTTTCTGCTATACAGTAATAGGGCTAGGTCGGGTGCTGTTGGTTGGTGACGAGTCTGGTGAAGAGGCTAATCTAGAAGAGGGGGACACTTATTCGTGAAGTACAAAACATAAGGAATTTGCTTGTGCCTATCTTGTAGAAATTCAGATGTTTGTCTCGAGCTCTCAATCGTTCACTCAGGTCGCAAGATCTACAAGTACGGAACATCCTCTCGGGGCCAAGAGTGCTTCCGCATGACCAAGCTGTTGCATCGTTTGTTGTCTGGTCAATCACCAGAGGCAGGGTTCTAGAATGAAAGTCGCAGATCGCGTTGCAGAATGTAGCTATGGGATTTTTGTGATTGCTCTGGCGGAGGCTTGGCAGGTCGCAAGGTGTAGAAGGCCGTTTTATCATCTTGGTATCGAGAGGTCCTCCGAATGTTGCTGTTGTTGCGGCTCTGTTGCTCGTCCCTCACACTAGGGTAATGATGTTTGAATCTATCACTTGAAAACGCTTGTAGTATAAACTTCTAAACATTGTGGGGTTAATGGTGTCATGTCTTTCTGGTGGCACGATGTATAAGAACAAACACTCATCTCAGTCCAAGAGTAGTCCTAAGGAATTATTTTGTCCCGCCGGAATTGGTCAATTCAAAACCAATATTAAGATGATTAAGACCGAGGCTAGACCGGTTTTTGGTATGGAGCAATGTCGATGCATTGTTGCTCGCTTTAGTATATTCAGATCACAAGTCATAGTACTAGAAAATGTTATCTCGGCGCCGAGATCGTTTCTAGCAAATGGTTGTATTGCGCCAATATTGTTCTAAAGCATTATAAGACGATGTAATGCAGTCCGACATTCGTATTATCACATGTGTCGTACGCGCAATCTAGGCGTAAGTATCCTTAACACAAAAATATGCCAAGATAACACGAAATATTGTCCCAGGGAATTTCCGGATTATATGTAGCATATTCTAGGTATCCGACTTTTCTATCTTTCTTTCTTCTCACCTACTCAACATTTTCCGGATCCTTTCACAATCCAGACCATAAACTATCCGGAATCCAATTTACGTCTCTTCTTCAAATCCGATTTTCAATACCTCTGTTTTACCTTCAGAGGGTCCACTAGTTGATCTTTTGAGGGGGGTAGGGACTTCACCACTCATGTTCTCCTATAATTCTAACAAACACAAACAACAACACCCGAGTATTCGAAACGTTGCAATAAGACAAAAGATCCGGATCCTCACAGCTTCCGGATGGCAACTCCGGACAGCAGGTCACTCAGGAATACTTCACTCTCCCTTACTACAACGACAGATCTTAGAATCCGGAATAAGTTATGAGGGTGTGATTTTTCTAGAGGTTAGATGAATCCTAAGGTTGGCAGATCTTTTGGACAGGTGGGGGCTTCCTTGGGCGGGCATTTACCTTCGCACGGCTTGACAACCGGACTCGCTTCCCCGCTACTCTATGATCCGGACTACTCTTCTGGTAGTTTAAAGACACTGTGCGCAGCTCCTAAGTCAATGATCCAACAACATTACAATAGCACACTCTCGACTCAGACCGTATTCTACTAAATCCGGATTCCTCCTCACTCGTCCTTTCCTTCCAACACCCAGACCACAGGTCAGGAGAATCCGGATACACTGATTAAGCCAAACTGCATACCCGAGGGCTTAGATTTTGAAAAGGGAATGAAATACAATTCAATATCAACTAGGAGCAAATGAGGGGCAACTAACTTGCCCGCCCTTAAAAACCCAAAACAAAACCAAAGTCAACACCCTAAAAGCAAAAAAGTAGCTCCGGGAATCCGGACAGCCAATCAGAGAACCATCCGAGACATCCAGAAAGTCTAGGCCTCAACTATTCCTAAAAATCCGGATTTCCTAAAAATCCAGCTTTCCTAGAAATCCGGAATTCCTAAAAATCAGGAATCCGGAATCCAGGCCCCACGCATGGAAAACCCATTCTAGATTCAAATTCAAATCCTAATTAAAAACAACCTATTGTAACTAACTACTTCGCCTTTTGCGCCTTCTTCGCACTGCTCCCGCCTTGGCGAAGGTTGCTGCATGTTGGTGAAGTCTTTTGAATGGGTACTGATTAGATTAGTCAGGGCTCCCATCCGATCAACTAGAAACTTTTCCGGACTCCAAACTTGTCTTCAACAAGGTTCCCTTCATTCGGAACTCTCCCAGTTGCCAAATCTGGATTCCATCCGAATTCCACACCAATCCGGATTCCATCCGGATTCCACACCAATCCGGATTCTATCCGGATTCCATACCAATCCGGATTCTATCCGGATTCCATACCAATCCGGATTCCATATCAGTGAAGGATCCGGATTCTGGATCCTTCTTCCATGTGATGGAATAACACTGGTAACAATCTTGAGTAATCCAGAAATTACTATTCTACAATTTTCTATAACTGAGCCGGATTCTCTATGTTTTACAACAACAATTGAAAACTTTGACTCTATTTAAATCCTATTCTAATCTATTTCTACAATTTTGAGTTTGCGTGTTTTGACAACGCGTTGTGTAGCTGTGTGTCTTCACTGATTGCTCGAAACTAATGTATTTGTTCGCAACGGGTGCCGTTCAATACCTACTCTCGGTGCCGAGAGGATATGTCAAGCATGTAAACGTTGCGCTGAATTTGTTCAGTCGTAGGTCAAAATGGATAACTTAGGCTTGCACCCAAAGTAGTTAAGATAAGAAGTACACGAAGTAGCGTAGGATGTTGATTATTTCTGAAATCAAGTCCATTTGTCCGCGAGCTATTGCTGCCACATAGCTCCTCTCGGTGCCGAGAGCACTTCCATATCTCCTTGTTGTTGCGTAGACAATGCTTATTTTAGGTATCAGGAGGCATACCGTGGCCTGAATCTCGAAGTAGTTGGACTCGTGTACCTGGCTGAGTTTTGCGATTGCTTTTGTCATTCCACTCAGTTCGCGACACCTTATTGTTTGTTATCTTCTCTCGGTGCCGAGAGCTTCTTTTATGATTGATGATGTTGCGCCGATATTGTTCAGGTTTGGCATCCGGGTGCATGATCTTCTCTAATTCTCGATATAGTATTTGTTATGTTGGATACTTCAGCGCCCGCAACAGTTCTCATTGGTCACAAGGCTTTGCTCTCCCGCACATCCTCTGGTACCGAGAGCTTTCCTTAAGCCGGTCGATGTTGCGCCAATTGTGCTTAGGTCAGACTTCAAGATAAGGATATCCGCATCAGACACTTGTAGTGGGTAGAAATTTTCATTTGTAACAGTTGTGTGATTGCTCAAGTTTGTTTACGTTGGTCGCAAGAGACTATCTTCCTACAGCTCATCTTGATGTCGAGAGCTTTTCTTAAGCCGATTAATGTTGCGCCGATAGTGCTTAGGTCAGGCTTAGGGACATGGATATCTCCATCAGACACTTGCAGTTTGTAGCACTTTTTATCTGAAACAGTTGTGTGAATACTCAAGTCAGTTCACATTAGTCGCAAGGGACTGACTTCGTATAGATCATCTCGGTGCCGAGAGCTTTCTTTAAGCTGGTCGATGTTGCGCCGATCGTGCTTAGGTCAGACTTCAGGATAAGGATATCCGCATCAGACACTTGCAGTGGGTAGAAATTTTCATTTGTAACAGTTGTGTGATTGCTCAAGTTTGTTTACGTTGGTCGCAAGAGACTATCTTCCTACAGTTCATCTCGATGTCAAGAGCTTTTCCTAAGCTTGGAGATGTTGAGCTTGAATTTTAAAGGTCAAACATCAGAATAGGAATAACATATGAGACACCCAATGTAGATTGCAGTTTGTAGCTATGAGTATTTGGTGATTGCTTTCACCTGTTCACTGGGGTCATAGATTGAGGTAGTCCAAGACATCGTCTCGGTCCCGAGAGCTCTTCAGATGCTTCAAAGTGTTGCGCCGGGCCACTTGCTATGGTCATTATTAGCATTGTATACAACAAGTATGATGGTAGGATATTTGACCGTTACTTGTATGTGTATGATTCTTAATAGGTATTATCTTCAGCTACGGTTGAAGTTGCTGCGGAAGCATTACGGATTCAGAACCTTCAAACAGATGTAAGTTCCAATCATTGTCTGTAAGTCACCTCTTGCGGAAACGCGTCGGTGTGTACGAATGCATTATTCCATTCTTACGCTTCATTTTTCCCTATTCACTTGTTAATGACATTCTGATTCCGATTGAAAATTTGTATCTAGAATTGTAGGTCGGCGACACTTCTCTACCTTCTTTGGAGGACCTTGATAAGAATATTGCGGAGGACCAACCTCCCATACTTGTAGAAGGTGAAGATGACGAAGATCTTGATAGTAGAAGGGGGACTTCAGAGGTAGATGCTATTGAAGGGGAAGATGACATCAGGAAGGCCTAGAAGCTGGACTTTGTTGCAACGATATCAAGTTTGCGGCTTACTCCGCAAGAGCGTTCACGATTGCGCATCCCGTTATGTTGTCTTGTTCCTGTGCTGATGGTGCGGCCAACCTTAGCATGTGACTTGACTAAATTGGAACAAGAGTTTGTTCACGACTATGAAGATGGTGCAAGAGTGTTTTATGTCTCCATTGCAGATGAACAGGGATTGACAGGGGTGTTTATTCCTGCGGAGAAGGAAGAGTGGGGTGAACTTTGGAATTTTGTCAATGCCAACTTCAATTCCAAATTGCCTGCTAAACTGAAGCATCTTGTGGATGCTAAGTTTTTCGTATGCGAAGGTAACCATCAGACGATTGCTTGGATGCGGCACATACGTTGACTTCATAGTAGCGAGTTGAGTTGGCACATTTCTATCGATTCTATTGTGCTTGACACAAGAGGGCGAGTTGGTGCAACCATGCAAGTAATGCATGACATCAACAAGCGAGTTTTCCCTCATCCCGTGAATTTTGAAATTCCGTCAAATACCTATATCATGTAACTAACGTTGTCTATATTTGACTCAAATTAGGCACACGGAGAATTCTCACGTCAAGACAAACCTTGTCCATACGTTGTATTGTGTGAGAAAGTATGGTTCTTTACCAATCGAAAAGTTCAATGAGTTGCTGACGGCGAATGACATTAAGGCTTGTCAACAGAATACTCGCAAGACTTGGTATTGTATGCCTCTTGAGGTGTTTACTGCTTTCATTTTTCAGGTATGATTAATTGTTTGTGTTGCTTTATTGTTCAGCTAGTTATCTTAATTTTTATTTTGATAAATCATTTGTATTGGGATCTATGTTTCTAATTCTCTATATTGAAATATTTGTTTATAATGCAGCAAGAGATAGCAGCAACTTCTGATGCTGCTGTTCGAAAGTATCATGAAGATACTATAGCCGCAGAAATGTGCGACGCAGGGATCACAGCAGCCATGCGGAGTGGTACGAAAGATGCCACTGACAAGCTTTACAAGAAGCTTTCAAAGATTGTCTCTGTGGCTAATCCGGCATTGGGAGATGAATGGCTCCAAGAGGTACGATTGTTATTTGGATCATCGTTGTATGATAATGCTTTATTGATCCCTTTTTAGGTTTTAATGCTGCGTTTGCATTTTGGCAGATTGAGAGGCACTGGAGTATGTATGCAATGCCGGAGTTGACGTTAGAAAAGCTCTAGATGATAGCAACCACAAACACAGATCTTCTACACAAAGTGAAGTGGCTGAAGTGGATTAACTCGTCAGCACCATCTCGTGAAGCTCGTCGCTTTCCTCCTCGACCTATTAATGAGGATAAGCTTAATTCATTCCTGTCAAAGGCGTGTTGGTATGCGGGGGTGAGTTATGACAGTTATGACAGTTATGACATTGACAGTTATGCGGGGGTGAGTTATGACATTGACTTCAATGTTTTTTTTGCTTTATCTATTTACCTTTTCGACTCTCTTTGACAGATGGAGGATGCAGTCTTGGAGATGTATGAGGCTATCATTTGAGGTGACAACATTCCAGTCAAAATGGAGGTTGTCGGGGAGCCTGAATCACTACCTGATTACATTGAGGGTTGGCGCATGAAGTTGTGGGATCACGCGTTCCCCGGTGTTTTTAAGGGAGCGGATGCTTTTAAGAAGTCTGATTCCTTTAAGGATTCGAAGGGCGCTCCACTAGTGCTGAAGAGGATTATTTACAGGTATTCATATTTTTTTTTATTAGCTGTGTCATGGTTCTTTGACTTAATTCTACTTTAACTGATTTTGTTAAGAAATTGAAATGAATGTTTTTGTTGTTCAGGTATTTCAAGCTTGAGCTTTATCCCAAGAAAGCCATTGCAAAGGTTGATCTGCCTCCGTTTTTGAATTCGTGGCTAGATAGGTCTTCTCCGGACTGTATGTTTTCACCTTCTCAGGTGAAAAAGTGTCCAAGCGGGCACCTTCAATCGGCGGCCTGGTATCTAGATTGTAGCCAAGGATATATACCGCCGCAAGAGTTGGCCCTCTTCCAGTCTAGCAAAGAGAGTGTTGTTGTGGAATCTGAGATTGACAAGTTTGTGGGACTAGAAGGTGACGCACGAGCAAAAGCCATTAAACGCCGAGAGGTTTCCGATAAGAAGAAGGAGGAGAAGTTGGAATCAGCAAGGCTGAAGAATGAAAAAAACGATGCTAAGAAGAAGGCTAAACAAGCGGAGAAAGGAAAAGCCAAAAGCGATGCAAAAGGAGGGAAGAAGCAGAAGATGGAGACTACGGAACCTGCGGCAAGTGATGTAGCTACAAAGGAAAATTCTTCGGGCTCTTCTTTAAATCAGGATGTCTTGCAGCACGGGCCCCCAGCAATCGCCCACTTCATGCAATCTGTGGCAAATGTTGATGAATGCATCCTAAACGAGTCCATGACGTCCCTTCTTCCAAACGGGGAAGGCCCTACTCTGCAAGCAATGAAGGATGTCCTTTCACTTTTGCAAAAGGTACACGCTTTGGAGCTTGCTTAAACTTCAATGTTTTTGCCTTGGATTGATTTGGCATCCTTTTATAGGGGATTTTCTTTTATTATATGCTTTTTAGAGCTGAATGTTGCCATTCCAATAGATGATGTCAAGTGCTTTGCTTGCTTGCAGCATGTGTCCGACAAGGACCGTTATGTCGATGGCATTGTGACCAAAACAGCTGCAATTGACCTCCTCATTCTTGACGTGCCGGAGGGCTTACCAGTTCCCACTGTTTCTACTCCATCTGATGTCATTCCGAAATGGAACAAATTTTCTTTAGATGGATTAGAAGCTGTTTTTGAATTTGCAGATGCTTATTGCATGACAGTGGCGCACTCCTTGTCATGTATCCTTTCAGCTAGGACATCAAGTCTCACATCCTAACTTTTTGCAATACCTACGGCTTCAAGTCACAGAAGGATTGGTGGGTTATGAATAGGCTTCACTTGACGTTGCCAACGGACACATCTTCCACGGTAATCATCACCATTTACTAGTTGCCCTTTAGTACGTAATGTTTGTGGTTCTCTTGAGTTGATTACTAATCTTTTATCCTTTGCAAACCATGCGATTTGCACTTCACTGTATGTGAAGACTGGAAGTGGTCGATCTAGATCACGCTTCTTGTTTCAGGCAGTCCCAACTCATGAGGCTGTAGGCGTCAACGTCGCCCGTGATGACATCCTTCAAAATTTTTGTAGAAAGGACGACGTTGCCATGAATGGAAATATACCTTAGCGGGGGCCGTGAGAGAAGGCTCTTGCATTCCTACAAATGTTAATCGAGGCAACTACCTTGCCAAGAGACGTGGTCATAGATTGCACTGCATCAACAGGTCGGATTTCCTTCAAGAATTTATTCTTCTTGATCATTTCTTAGTTTCCCTTCTTAGGTTGAACTTGCATTGTATTGTAGTATAATATCTTCTTCCTTTGTGGATGCAGGTTCAAGTATTATTGTTTGTCGGGCTACTCGGCGTCATATCGTGGCGTTGGAGGAAGACAGTTCTGTATTTGGGGCTTTACTTAAACCGTTGCTCTCCGAGGCTACATTTTCTAAGCCACAAGAGAATGTGACTGTCGACCCTATTATGATGGATTTCGACAATGAGGAGGTTCCAGTTCGTTGCATCGAAAAGAAGTCCCGATTTAGTAAGTAAGTTTTTGTTTTATTTTATGAATGGTATTTCTCGCACTACATATTTTTTTGGGTTCTAATGTTTCGTTTATTTCTTATGTAGGAAAAATGAAAGAATGAAGATGCCCTTACATCGCCCTTCTTTTGCTCACCCGACTTTCTTGTCTAGCCCTCCTAAATCATTCCAATTGCCTCCATATGCGGAGGCCATGGCTAGAGATTTTCAGACTTATAACCCTAAACCGTCTAGCGTGTCTTGTTGGGTAGATCCACGTGTTTTGATGTTTGTAAATGACTCCGCATTGGATTTTGATAGTGAGTCGACTGGTAGTGTTGAGAGTTCTATGTCGAAATCCTCTACCGGTAGTTATTGTTCATGAGAACTCTCCTTCATCACAATCTGTTCTATTTTTATATCTATTTCATGTTTTGTTGTGGCTTACTGTTCTTGCCTTCTATTATGGTATTGTGTATCTCTTGGCATTTGTTTAGTTCATAGACATTTACTACTACAATATCATGCTTTTGTGAAATGCAAGTCATTATCATCTTGAAGTAATATATTTCAGATTAATAAACCCTTCAATGTGTACAAGTTATTTCATATTCTATGGTCCTTTAGCTAAAACGGTATTTTCACTCATGCTATATATCTTGCATAATATCACTATCAATCAATTTCATGGGATGACTACATTGTTGTTAGAATAATGAATGGTCGGTAATCAGATTTCTCCATGACATTGGAATTTCTTAACTCTCAAACAACTGGAATTGTAACTTGTTTTCTCAAGAGTCCGGAACTGCCAAACTCATAAAAGGTGTCTCGGTACCGAGACACCATTTCATGTCCATCGGAGTCGGAAGCGAAAATATGTATGAATCCAATAACAGTAGTTAATTTTCCAGTCTGAATTTGGGCTAAAGCAGGAGGCTTAGAGAGTTTGAAATTTCAAATCCAGCAAGGAAATCCTTAGTGATGTGATGGTTCTCCAAATTCTATGTTGTGCCATATTAAAAATTTTACAAAAAAAAAAATGGATGGTGATTTTGTTTTATCTATAAACAAATGCTTTCAGAGCCCTAAATCCCACATTTGGTCTTCTAGTATCTATTAGAGTCTCCATATAATTTGAAGAAGCATTTGGTTTAATTTCCTAATCCGAATTCCTAATTTGGGTAGTACAGTTTTGATACTGATAAGGTTCTTTGATTTCTTGGATTTGATTCATATGTGACCTTATGACCAAAAATAATAATAATTATTGGCTAAAGCATTATTTAAATGTATTTGATGATAATTTTCAATGTCCCATATCTTCTTTAGGAAATTGATGTTTTTTTATTTAATTTTCTAGTTCTGAATTTCCTAATTTCCTATTCCACGGTCATAGGTCCACACCCCAAATTTCCTTGAAAATTCTGCAAAATGTTTTGGGCTCACAAGCTCTCATGCTCTTGGGCTCACGCTCCAAGGCTCACAAAATAGCATCCCCGGTATCCTAGTAAGCCTTGGGTTCTAGATAAATGAAATGGATGATATCCTAGTTATCTTTGGGTAGAATATTAATGTAGCTGACGGTGCTCTAGTTAATTTCAGGTTGAAGATTAATATAAAAAATTGTGTTGTAGTTCTCTCTGGATAGAAGATAAATGTATCTAATGGTATTGTAGTTATTTTAGATCAAGGATAAATATAACAGACAGTAATCTAATAAGCCTCGAGTCCTAGATAAATCTAAAAGATGGTATCCTAGTTCTCTTTGGATAGAATATATGCATAACTGACGGTACTCTAGTTATCTTCAAATCAAGGATAAATCTAAATGATAGTATCCTAGTTATCTTTGGGCCAATGATAAATGTAACAAATGGTATCCTAGTTATCTCTGGGCCAATGATAAATGTAACAAGTGGTATCCTAGTTATCTTCGGGTCAAAGACAAATGTGACTAGTGGTACCAAGTTTCTGTGTTCTAGTATGATTGTTGTAGTAAAACAAAATTCACTATTTTGTAGTGTCCGTAAATTGAGTGACCAAAATTTTCTTGGTCACTGTTATAGTCTTCTATGTTTATTAGAAGTACTTAGAATGTGTTTCTTTGACTTGAAAATACAGTGTATATACAATTCCTCTGGCTTAAGAATTGTGTATCCTTGCCTCGAGGATACATCCCCACTTCCAAATTAACTTTTCTTCTTCTTCTTGCAGAATGGATACCCCTGATATAAACAAGTTTGTCCGTTCGGATGCCCACTTTGCCACCCGATGTTGCAACCTGCGAGGGAATTCCTCGGGCTTCTTGGTATACCAAAGGCGACATTTTTTTGAATGAAGCTAGGGCCTGGGATAGAGGTGGCAAAAGGAATTTGCCATAGTGTCGATGCAAACCTTGTAATCGACATAGACAGAAAGCCGCTTGATGATGACAGGGTCGCAATCCAAATTGCAAAGTCTTCATGTGAGGCCAAAGTTTCGTCAACATGGAGTTGGTCCATGCACTCCTGGAATATTTCAAGGGTCTATCACAATGGGGCTAGCTTGTATGACCACAAACAAACGTGTATATTTAAGGCCAACATTATATTCAATAAATTGAGAGTTTTCCAGTGAAATGTGAGCTAAGAAGGCTAAATTTTAGAAGACAAATGGACTCAAAAAAATCAAAACCAACATAATTGAAGAAAAAAATACCAAGAATAGTAAATAAACGTCCAAAACAAGAATATGGCACCAACATTCAACAAAAAAATGCCATCTATTTATAATAATTTTAGGTTCATTGATAAATAATTGCCAAATAATTCTCATTTTATCAGAGTAATGTATATAAGTGCCGTAAATGTGATCCACTCTACCACTGAGTCCTATATAATATCTACACAATTCAATCATGTACGTACCTATAGACACTCAATCTACAATATAAACAGACTCTACAAGTGTGATTTACTCTTCTGTATTTCTATTCCTTTCAAAATCTTTGGCCCCCAACTATATTCTGTAGTAGTCCCCTTGTACTCATGTCTGTTTTGGATCCTCTGCAATTTAAGGAACTTCTTGTCCTACATATCATGCACTAGAGGAACACAGGCACTTGGATGTACTCTATGAGGTGGCTTGAACGTCCAAAAACCTCGAGAGGAGATACTTCAACGTGGGAGCACTCTCTAACAATGAGTACCCCCACTACGCACGGCTTGATGTTCAATTGGAATTGTGGACATCTTCTCGATCGCAGCTAATGGATCTACTTTGTCTTCATAAAGCTTTCCCTGCGTTGCCTTGTCCAAGATAGCCAGCGATAGTCGCGAAGCAAGGGGACCTTGCATCCTCGGAGGAGAACAAGAGGTTGAGGTTGGGGGACGCAAAAATCTACTTGGCAGGCTGTCAACCACTCCATCTTCCAAGGGATTAGAAGAAAAGTCCATAGTCAAGTTCGTTGTCGCTGTCGAGTAGAGGAATTTTTTTCTACTCAAGATTTTGTATTGCCCATAATCCAATATAGAATCCACCAAAGTAGAGCATGGCAAGTGGCCACCATGATCATGTGAAGTCAAAGTTTCCAAATTCTAAAAACAAGAATTATTTAAAACACGTTTACAGAATGAAGATTCTACAATCCCACCCAACCATATTGCAACAATAACAAAGGCAAGAACAGAAAACAACATCAATTCGACCCGAGCTAAATGTAGACACATAATTCATCATTAAAAAACATATAATGCGGAATATATTCCCATATGTTGAATTAATCTCACAATTTAAAGTTCAGTTCTAGAATGTGCCATTAGGTTGACTCAAACTGAAGTGTACGGCAGAGTTAGCATAAACATCCTAAATATTTATCAGGTCCATTCCTCCTAACGAATATTGGGCGACACCCAAACTACCTCCATCAGCTTATTGTACTCCCGATGGTTCCATTCATCGCAGAGCATCCGCCGACCAATTCTAGCCTGTGCACTCACTTGAAATGCGATGAGCCTCCCCTCTCGAGCTTCGTGAAGGCCTTGAAACCAAGGCAAGAGGACATCTAAGAGAGATGTGTCCTTTGGACCATTTCCTCTGTTTGACCATGGCTCTGGAAGAATGGCATTCTCCGTCCTATTAAAAATGTGCTTATTTGGACTATCGTCAACAGTGACCGTATTTTGCGCATTGAATCTACCCCAGAAACCATTGAACAAGTTCTCCAAATTCTTAAGGAACAATTCCTTATTTGTGCCTGGCTCCCTATAAGTTGTTGGTTTCCCCGACCTATCCCTGCATTTTAGTATCTTATAGGAGTCCTATCCTAGAATCACTACCGGCTTTTCCAATCCTTCGAAGAGATATAAGGCTACTTCTTCAGTGGTGAACCTCTTCATAGAGCTCCACATGGAAATGGAAGCAATCTTAGCTAACTCTTGGAGGAAGTCAGAGCACCTTGGTCGAACAAAGACTAGTTTTGGCCCCACAACAGCGGGATGGATAGCGGAGTGCGGCTGAATGGCATCAGCTAATTTTTGGACCAACCCTTTGACTTCACATCTTCACAGACACATAATATCCCATTGAGGTCCAGGACGACGTTGATCCACTTGTCCACCACCCTGGACTTCAATGGAAGATTGACTTCCACCGATGTTCCTCCAAGATCACATGGAGGACTGGATTCCTGCTAAAGAACTGACAAATGTCCAGCCATTTATTATCCTACACTAGCACATTTATAATATCACGGGAAATGATAGGGACGCTCACATTTGTCAAGACCAAATAAAAAATAAAAAATAAAAAAGGATATGCATATAAAGATCGACTCACTGAAACCATTACAATAGCGAGTGAATACCTTTTCTAGCGACGCCACAATAGCCTCTACGGTAGTGATTTTAGTGACGACGATCGTCTCTGGATTTTGTACGTGAAGCATATCGGCATCCGAGATCACAACGCCATCTAAACAAGGTGACGTGGTCACAGTGGGCACAGAACCACGCCTGGTCAACACAATATTATCCTTCGTGGCCTTAGGTTGGTCTTCCTCTATATGAACTGGTGAAGATTGGGGATCCATGTTTACAGCTGTAGCAATAGGTGGGGATACACAATCTACAATATTGGTGATGCCTGCATCTCAAGAATGTGCAATGATTGATCCGTAAGAAATCCGTATATTAGAGCCTCACAATATGAGATATAAAATTTATATAATACAATTGCAAAATGTTCAAATTCCAAGGTTCAGTCCACTCGAAGTTTTGTTTAAACAGAATGATTGCAGTCTATACAAAATGACTACAACTATATACAACCTATGGCAAGAAATCAGCTTGAGTCAAGCTAATCATTACAAGTGACATTGAATGACTACTGGGGAGCACCTACGCCCGCGTCCTGGCTAGGCAACTCGCGAGTCTGTACATCTATATCGTGTGGTTTTTTGCTGGATTGTTGTTGCTGAATACCTTCTGCAAGAGGAACACTAATTATGGCATTGACTGGGGTCGCCTGCGCGTCATTTGATGAATGAGGTGGGGGTGGGGTGGCAAGAAAGGCCTGCGCAAGAAGTGCTAGTACTGCAAAGGTAGCCAAACCCTTACGGTCTAAAGGTAGCACATCATTTGAACCCAAAGTCTGACCTTCAAGCAGCAATTGGGGTCTCGCAATCAGGGTTTCCAGTGTCGCCAAGGGCCTGGCACCTCTCAAGAAATTTATGATGGAGTCCAGCTTATCATTCGACTGCGTTGAGTCCTCCAATATAAAGGACTGAGTGCTATCTAGTCTCTTCTTCGTCTGTGCCTGCATTGCAACATTTACCGTCTGTTCATTGATCTGTTGCTGCTCTTTCCCTGCGAGCTTGCTCTCCATATATGCGTTGCGCTTTGAAAACTTCCTTTGCCTTGGTAATATCATGGATGAAGGAGTGCTCGATGGCTACACTTCCTGCACACTTGATGCTGACAATCCCCGGTGCTCAATTGGGGTGGTATGAACAGGGGTTGTGGTCTCTCGTGGAGTTTGCTGCTCTAGCAACGCCTCATCCAGCATTGCCTCATTATAGAAATCCCCTTCGTCATCTCCCGAGGACTTTAGACTCGGGTGGTAGAGTTGGGCCAGCTGAAGGCGAGTCCCACGGTGATGCCTTTTGTTTCCGTGAGGTCGAAGGCCAAGACTTAGAGACTGGAGTCTTCTTTCCTTGCAACTCTACTACCTTGTACCCGCTTGTGAGAAAATCCTCCCTATCAAGTTTCATGGCAAGGAATGCGATGTCGTTCCAGAAGTTAGAGTCAAGAAACACCGACTGCCCACACATTTACGGAACTCATCTGCAGGAAATGAAACAATCACCACTCATGAATAGATATATTGTACAAAATGATCAGCTCAAATTGAGCTAATGCATGAGCTACTTCAGCTCGACTAAAATTGATACAAAACCTAGTTCACATGGTACATAGTAGCAAAATAGATACAATACGAGGTTGAGAACAATCAAAACGCAATTCTAGCTAAACCTAGTGAATGGAGCGTACCACTGCAGCACAAGTCAGCTTTCCATCCGCAAAAATTGAGAAGACACTTGTGCCAAGAATGCAAAATTTCTTCACAATCCAGAGATAGAACTCCATGCAAAGTTTTATATTATAGAGACGGAATTCCAACTCATTGTACGCTTTAGGTCTCGTGAAAGTTGGCGTCTCCAGAGCCTCAAACACATTTGGGATTTTCTTTGCAACTGGAACTACAGGACTAGTAAAGAACATCAGCAGCAGTTTGTTATGCGACTTGGCCTTCGCAAAGGCCATGTCTCCCATGCGCTCATATTGCCTAGGTATGTAGTCCGCAAAGTGGCAATTGTATGTGTTTAGGATCTTGTGGCTTTGCACAAATGCTAGCGCCTGCGTCTGCTCCACCAAATTTGCGTAGATGAACAGCCAAACAGGGACTTCTTTTAACAAAGGCTGTTGTTTTCCTCTCAAAGACTGCATGACGGTATTGAAGTATGGAATAGCGATTGTTCCCGACAGCTTCCCCAACACTCCCGGAATGAATTGGAAGTCAATGACTCCAAGCCTTAAGTCTGCTCAGGTGTCAACTGTCCAAACATTTGTTTGCCAGGCAGCGTGATGATCTTTTGCAATGTCGTACGGTGCGTAGTATGCCACTGTCGACGGCGGAACAAATTTCTTGCGGTCGCGTAAGAAGGCTTTGAAGAATTGAAGAGCCTTTTCTGAATTCTGTTCAAGGGTCTTGTTCTTGGACTTCAACTGCTCAACCTCCAAGAAGAACTCCTTCCTAGGCCTCTCCAGAAGTACATTCATGGTCGCAAATGTGACGTTGTACTTCTTCTTGAAGTCCTTCCACTTGGAGGCCACGGGCTCCCCGAGCACGTTAAACAAGCCAAGGGTGGGATCCAATTTATTCAACTCCTTCTTCATGAAGCTCTTCTGCTTTTGCCTCTCAATCCATTCCTTTGCTGTATAACAGCTTTTCAGCACCGACGAGACTTGCCTCATTGTCACCTTTGGATGTGGATGCCTTCTCTTCTCGCTAGTCCAAATCAGTATTTGGTTGGCAAGCGTGACGAGGTCATCGTTTGTAAGGTTTCCAAAGAACTTGAGGAACTCCTTGTTGAGCATTTTGTTCTTAGTCTTCCAAGATGTCCACACATTGAACTTCTTAAGTGTGTCCACATCAATAAGCTTACCGTGTGCACTACTTGAAATCACTTTGCTCCATAGACTGAAGACATGTTCAGATGCGGTGATGAGTCTTATCTTGTTCGTGATCACCAAGCTCCCCTTCAAGTCTTTTGCCTTGGCCTTCTATTGCACTTTTGCCACATCAATCATGGACAACCGCATTTGCATGGCCTTCATAAATTCCTGCAATGAATTAAGATGAAGTCATCAGCCGCCTGCTCAGCTCAAGCCGAGCTAATATCCATTGTAACATTGACAAGATACAAAATATTTATTCAAAGGAAATACTTTATCTAAGCGTGCTGTCGCTTGGATTGGCGATATTGCTTCATTAGCTCAAGTTGAGCTTAATCACTTACCCCCCATTTCTTATGATTGTCGTACGCCTCTTTCGTTTGTCTGGAGTTAATTACAACTCCGATTTGTGTATCATCTCGAGGATTATGGGGTTTGCCCATCTCCTCCTAGACGTTCCTTGCGCCAAGAATGTTTGTTGCCCACAATGGCAGAATGGATTGGAAATGGTTCACCCTGTTGAAATATGCTGA
Source organism: Neckera pumila (assembly GCA_963969595.1). NCBI lineage: Eukaryota > Viridiplantae > Streptophyta > Bryopsida > Hypnales > Neckeraceae > Neckera > Neckera pumila. The sequence continues at coordinate 10,470,981 of OZ018418.1, forward strand.
AATTTCTCGCAAAGTTTCTTGGTCCTTGGTCCAAGCGATGTAGTAGTTCCAGGTACTGAAATCCTTGATAGTATCGGCGTCAATTTTATACTTTGGGTCCTCCATGAGTTTGCTTGTCTAGACACTGTGTTGACCATTTATTATGTAAAACTCCTTGTCCTTGATCTTGTTCCAGGAGTTGATTCTAGGCCTGGTTGGCTGTTTCTTCGGCATAACGCAAGGTGTTTGCCGGTTGCTGTGGTCTAGCATATTCACCAAGTAGTCCATCATTCATTCTATGATTCATTGTTCTTTGCTTTGAACATTGAGGGATCCCGGGGCTTGAACTAGCTTGTCAATTTGCAGCTCCTTCTTCTCCATGCCATAGAGGAACACATCGGCACAAATGGTCCAAAACTTCTCATACGCTATGTTGGACTCTTCATAGTCAGGGTTTCGGTTTATTTTCAATGTGTTCGGGATGTCCGTCATGTCCATACTAACATCTTCCAAAGCGGAGTGCTCCCCAGACTTGTCGACTAGGGCCTGCGTTGACGTAGATGCAAGATTGCTTCTTTCCAAGGGACGTTTTATGTCTCCACAGATTTTTTGTTTCGTATCCCATGTCGCGATGACTCTCCACAAGATTAGTTGTCCACTGACAATTGACTTGGTCCTTGACTACTGACGTTCAGAGAGACAGCCCTTGCAACCTTGCTCTTCCGATCCATCTGGATTTTAACCTTCAAGACGTCAAAATCCCGGAAGACAGCTCTGACCATGGCGTAGAGTCTTCGACCAATTAGAAGGTCACCATTCGCCTTGAGGAAACACTTCTCATTTACATTTTGCTCCAACTCCTTCACCTCATCCTGGAACGATGTTGTCTCTAGAGACTTCATGAATGGAGTCACACAAAACGGAATTTCCTCAGAGTTAAAATGCACACTGAAGTTGTATTGCTTGTCAACGGGGACATCAACTTGAGCTGTCACACAATGAACCTTGATGGTTGGGTGCACGTCCTCTACCACATCTTTGATTTTTTCGTTGTAGGATAGAGGTTGGTAGGTGTCCATCCCTTTAAACTTCACGCAGAAGCAGATGAGCTCGGAGTAGGGAATCATGAGAAACCTCCAACACTCCACTTTCTCAGGATGTAGGAACTCCCAGTAGTCCCCGTAATTGAAGAAGTCGTCACCATCCCCTTCGTCATCAACCTTCTCCACTGGCAACTCCTTATAGTAGTATTGCAGTTTTGACACTTGGCTCTCCATTCCCCTGCACAAACTCAAAATGAGTCAAAACAGCTCTGGATTTTCAGCTTGAGTTAAGCTAATTGTAATTTACCAATGGTTGTCTCTATATAATCAGACATGTTTTTTCATTGTCATATAATTTTCTTGTGTTAGCTTGCATGGATATTCAGCTCATGTCGAACTATGATTAAGGATTATTCTACTTTCCTATTTTCTTTTATTGAGATCATTTTATGCTGTCTGACTCTCCAGAGTGTGTCTTCTGAGCTTGTTTTGAGCTAATTCTTACTGTCTAATTAGCTTGATCTAAGCTTACATAGTCTTATGTTTTGTGTGTTTGTTAACTTTTCCGATGTTCCCAAGTAAGATTAACTACGATGACTTCTGCTTGACCGAGATGATCACGTCTTTGTATACTTTCTTTGGTTTTATCTGCTACAGGTTGTTTGGATTAGCTTGACTTGAGCTGATCTTGTCTAGATATACTTTCATTGGTGTGTTGAGGTATAGATTGTTTTTATTAGCTCAAGTCGATCTGATTGGACAAGTTTTTTGACATTCAGGTCTGTTCAAGCTGAATTTACATTGAACCAAATTGTCAAAGGCTGTCGTGAGCATAATAATCCCAACCAAGTCACAACCCACTAATTGAACCCTAAACAAATTGTAACACGAAATTTGAAATCTAAACCCTAAATACTTAGTGAATTGTAATGCAAAATTCAAAACCTAAACCCTAAACCTTTAACCACCTATAATGCAATGTTCAAACCTTAAACTCTAAATCCTTAACCAACAGTAATGCAAAATTCAAAATCCAAAAGTTCTTCATTACAGATCAATAGAAGTGACAAACATGACCATTTTCAGTATGCGCCCAAGGGAGAACAGCAAGAGAGTGCAGAACAAAACAACAAAATCAATGCATTTGCATTAGCAATTTTCGAGATCTCATACCCTAACTAGAAAATTCTCACTGCTATCCAATCTAACTTCTGCTTTGGCTCCGCTCGTGTCTATCTCGCTGCGTCTATACAAAATCAAACACTTGCACTTGCGCAATTCTAAATGCAACCGAAGTTTGTGTCCTTGACAAAAGCGTGATTTCATGAAGACCCAGAAATTAGGATGCAAACCACACCAAAGGTACAAATAGGAAATCCGAGCTTGTACAGAAGAAATCCGAATTCAAAAACCACAGCACTATACAGCACTATCCTTGTTTCCAATACCCCACCTCTAACCGCATACCAACCCCAAATTCCGAAATGCAAGCAATGACTGTAACATCGAAAGCCTGCAAAAATCCCGTAAATCCAACTTGAAATGAAACAAATTTACCTCAGAAACCGCTCTCCGGCACCTCCCACTCTCGCCGCGCTGCCGGAACATTGGCGCGCTCTAGCAAGTCCCGGTCATTGCGCTCCAGCAGCTGCCGGACTTCAGTTTGGGGAGTGTCGTAAACCTTGGCTCCTAAACCCTAAAATTGCAGACCTCCTCTGAAGCCTCCTGCAGACCTCCTCTCAAACCTCGACCCCTAAACCTAAAACCGTAGACCTCCCGCACCCTCTCTCAAACGTCGCTGCAACACCCTCGCACACACCACGCAAACCTTCCAGTCTACAGACCTCGCGAACCTTCTAGCCACAAACCTCGGACTCTTTTCAACCAGCAGCCCAGTAATTCTGGACAAGGAGACAACAAAAATGCTCCACAAATTCACACTTAGCTACCACAAATCACGCCCACTTTTGAGAATCACAAGAAAGAAAAACAACAACACAAACAACAAGCAACAAGTTGCAAAATGCCGTCCGTCGCAGCGCAGACAGAATCCTCCGGTTTAGGGTTCCAGATATGTCAAAAATCCTACTGGCCACAGAGAAAACCTCACCTCGGTATTGAAGACTCGATATCAGGACCACCCCAGGTACCTGGAGGAGCCAAGTACTAAGAGGTGCCCAGACGGATATTTTTTGGGCTTTGTAGTGCCACTTGCAACAAAAGAAAAAGTAAAACTTGGATGAAAAAGCCAAGAAAACTTCAAATTGAATAAGATGTTGGATGTAATCTCCAGATTGTAAAAAAAAACCTTGTGATATGTGCTAAAGTGACATTACCTATCCATCAAGAGGGCTTTTTCTGTGGGCTTTGTAGTGCCCAGTCACACCAAAAAAATAATTTGGCTAGAAAACGGCAAAGAAATGCCTCAAAGACTTGGATGAAATCAATAAGAAAACTTCAAATTTAATAAAATCCTAGATGAAATTGCCAGATTGTAAATCAAAACCATGCAATAATTAATATGTGCTAATGTGACATTACTCATCCATCAAGAAGTCTTTTTTGGAGGGCATTGTAGTGCCAGGTTGCACCAAAAAATATTCAAGCTAAAAAACGGCCAAAAAATGCCTGAAAGACTTAGGATGAAATCGATAAGAAAACTTAAAATTTAATAAAGTCTTGGATGAAATTGCTAGAATGTAAATGAAAACCATGTGATATGTGCTAATGTAACATTACTTGTGCAATATGTGGATGAATAATACATTTTACATTGACACTTTGACACTTCTTTAGAAAGGAAAAAAAAAAAAAAAACTTCAACTTCAATCACTCTAATTACAATGAATTAGAATTCATAATAACATTAATCCAAGTTTGTTTTTTCTTTATGTAAAAAACAAGGAAGAAAAAGTCATTTGTTCATGGGCTGTACTTTAAGTATTGAAGTGGGCAAAAATCATAGAATTCCAAGTAAAATGCATGCCAAGAGAATCTCCACAAGTTGTATATACTATTGACTAGGAATTTAAAGTCATTAAAATGTGGAACTAATTTAATATTTCTTTAATTTAAAATAATTAAAAAATAGCCATTCATTCATAGGCTGCTCTTTAAATATTTGAATGTGCAGAACTCATAGAATTCCTAACAAAGCGCTTGCAAAATGAACCCCAAGAAGTTGTAAATACTATAAGGAGTTAAAACTTATAAATACATGGAATTAAATTTCTACTGTTTTAATTTAAAACAAGAAAAAAAAATCAATCATTTGTTTATGGGCTATGTTTAAAGTGTTCAAAAGATCAAAGTCATGAAATTTCTAGCAAAATGCAATGCTAAAAGAATCCCAGGAAATTTTAAATATATGAAGGAGTTATGTTTCATAAATATGTTGATGTAACTTTCTATTTGCTTATATTCAAATAATTAATAAATGAAGGAATTATTCTATAGGCTGCACTTTGAATATTCAAAGTTCATAGAAGTACTAGTATAATGCACGCCTTGAAATCGCCACAGTTCTAATTGAAATTCATAATAATAATGCCATATTTAACTACTTTTGGACTATTCAAAGTCCAGAATTTAAAATCTCCCGATGCATGGTGTTAGGGAATACACCGGGAGATTTCTGTACACAATTATGTTTATTTTTGTGAAGGCATTGGAAGGCTCCCGGGTGGTCCATTGACGCACAGCAATATAGATCTCAAGATATACATGAACTGCAAATGTGAAGTACATAGCCTTCGAATGGCTGCGTGGTGTTTGTCAAAACATTGGGAGATATCCAAATACATTGAAGTTCATTTTGTTGAGGGTGTTCACATGCCCCAAGAGGTCAATGAGAGCCCATGAACATGCATCTCAGGATATACATAAAATGTAAATACGGATCAGTATATAGTCTGTGATGCATAATGGTAGGAATAACTTCGGGAGATATCCAGATACCTTGAAGTCTAAGCACCTAAGTGTGCTGTGAAACCCCCGAGAGGTCCATTGCACTCAAACTTGTATGTCACGAACAATATGAACTTTGAATGATGCTCCAAGTTTGAATGCAGGTTCCAAAGGTGGCAAGTGAAGATGAATATTGACAACAATAAGTGGCAAGGAAAAAAAAGTCTTGCAACATTGTAGTAACTCTACAGGAGATTAAGTACAAGAAAAGAAAGAATAGCAAAAGAAAAGAGCGTGGACATTTGCTACGACTACGACATGGGATTTTGAGGGTGCCCTCGAGGAATTATAACAAGAACTGCACATTCTGATATTTTTTAATAAAACAAACCCATCCTAGTCACATCAGCTTCCACTGCCAACACTAGTAACTTCCGTAAAAGACATAGAGAACCATTTACCAAAGAAATAAATTGTGCCATTTGGAAGCCGAACAAAATAAACCATCGGGAGATATCCTGATAGCCCTGCCATGGTCACAGTGAACAAAGAAAAGCATCGGGAAATCTCCCGGTAGTCGTAGTGGACCATGAGACGTTAGCCGATCAGGGCTCCACCTCGTTTGCCCTATTCAAATTCGCCTGGGCAGCCTCTCTGCTTTTCTTAGGAATAGTACGTGATTTTGGATTCACTTTCTTGGACCAATTGGCGTACAATGCACAAGATGCATCCACCCAAGTGGGAGGCCTGTTCTCCACAACCCATTTCCCGTACCAACAATTTTGGTACATCAATTCCAAGTTACTTTCAGAATTATCTGGTCGCCAATACTAGAGCATGAACTTCCCATTATTCTCATGCCCTTCCTCTCTGCAGACATTGGACAGTGCTCTTCCTTGCTAGACAGCACATACTGAGGGGTCCTTAGGTCTAAGCAGAACCCATGAACCTGGTCGAATATCAACCCAAGGATTAAAGCTTTCCCTTGGCACTTCATTTGCGGGTCCGCAATAAGGTTCAAATTCCTCTTCTTCTGGAACCATGTCGACAGGGTTGATGGTCGGCCGCTGGCCAGCGGATTCTTGCAACCTCCAATCATACTTTGGCCAAAAGCCTTCCACCAATTCCGAAGGGCAGTCGGGAAGGGACTCCTTGAGCTCCCGCAACACACGTTTCCAGTAATTGATGTACAGCGCAAAGGCGGCCGCAAACCCCTTGCATTTGGACATTCTGTTTTGCTAATACTCAATGTACTTCTCGAGTCCTAACAGAATCAAACCCTTGGTTAAGGTCGCTTTTCTTGCTGCCTCCACTGCCTTCTCTTGATTTCCTATGGATTCCGCAGCTTCACTACCCCATATAGGCTTCAAAGGAACAGGCTTAGGGCAACCCCAAGGGAATGTCGCATGACCCATGCGGTCTTTCTTCCACAGGCATCGAGAAGGTGTATCTGATGGTAGCCACTGTGAATCTACTGCAGACTTTTTGTACTTCATGACGGGGATTCCATCACTATCCACGTAGAACCGGAAAAGGTGCATCTCCCCCAAACCAATTAGTTTACCCGTGCCACTGCACAAGTATCCCTTCATGAAGGACTTGAAATCCGCCACCTCTTGGATGAATTCGGGCATGAATGACAATTCCTGGGACTCCATGAACGACTTCATGAGGTCTGCGACAACAAATGTATTCTTGCTCTTTAAAGCCTTCGAGAGGTGGCTAAAATACGCATCAATATCTTCGTGAGTATGTCCGACTAGAAGGAAACCAACCTGAATTTCCTTGAAGACTCCTCGCGCAGTAAGCAAAGACAAGAACGCCATGAGGTACTGGTTCTTGTTATCCTTGGCGGAGTTGTCAAGCTGAAGATAGAGCTCGCTAGAAAGGGGACTAGATCCACACCTAACTTCCTGTGGAATTAATTTCAAGGCGTCCATACACGGAGATTTTCCTTTGAGTAGCGCGTCAAACATTGCATTTGCAGGCGGATAGGGAAAGAGGTCGCCCATCTCCCAAATTGGTGGACCTTCAAGTCGCCTGAACAGTCTAGCTAGTGATGAAATGGTGAAGTTTGAGTCGCCCGGCCAGCAAGCTGGTGCATAATGCACATACGCACCATTGGCATGACCATGAGCCACCATTCCAATTATACTCATGGGAAGCTGACCCAAACCTTGTGTAGCCTTCGTTGTCACCTGCATTATTGGAATAGCCCTCTTCCTTATGTCCATCTTGTCATGAATAATGTACAGTATCTCTTGAGGGTTCCTCTTGGATTCTTCACGCCACGAAGTATACAGACGACGGCAGGATGCTTGATGATTAAGGTGTTCAGGTCATTGCTTCATGAATTCCACAAAGTCCGAACTCCCTTTTGGTGATTTCAGAATGAACTGCTGCAGTTCATCGCATTTCGTACACTTCACAAAAGAGCTACCAATAGGCTTAATCGAGACGTTGTTGAAGTGCTCTTTCTTTATTCTACTAACCGTTGCTTGGCTCACTGGAGGAAGGCCATACTCCACATTCAACTACGATTTCCGAAAAACAGAAGCACAAGCCACGGAGGCAATAACACGATGAGAACTAATAAACGAACAGGAGCAAAGAGAACAACAGCAATGTTTACAATCGATTACAGGGATCAACAACGGGATATATCCCGCTGAAAAGATGACTGCATTCAAGTCCTACAGCGAAACGTATGAAGAGGTATTCAAATGAGAGAACCATCCAAATGAAGTACCCATGGAGTACTGTGTCCTGGAGATGTCCAGTAGAGGGAAAACACTTAGTGAAGGCCCTATACAGAAGTTCAACGGGATATATCTCGCTGACTAACAGTTCGACAAATCCATCAATAATAAAAAACAAGAGAAGGACAAGTCATGGAACTACCTCATTGGCATCAGCATGAACGCACTTCCAGTTGTTCCCAGCAGGCAGGAACTTAAGCGTGTCCACTCTCCCATTTCCAATGCACCGCATTTGGTGCGGCATCTGGTCAGTAGTGTTGTTGATGATCGCTTTCATTGTACTAGTGACTTGCACCGTTTGAAGTCGAGGCCGCTTAACCCCTTTGTTCTCGTGCGCAGATGAAAGAATGCCTTCCTTGTACTTGTCAATGTAATTGTGATAGGTCAACTTCGGTATTCCGTGAATAATGTACCACGCTGTGGCACAGACTTCCACTTCTTCCAGCGTAATGTACTTCCGCTTCCGTGTCCACTCCACAGTATGCAGTTGTCCACCAACTACAATTCCATACTCTCGACGCTCTTCAAATGGTTTTGAGAAGTATCTCTGCCTGACCTTCAGCAATTTCTCACGCGGAAACAGTTGGCAGCAATGACTATTGCAGTAGTTCTGCGAGCTTATCTTCTGAATTTCGAAGTCCGTCATCTTCTGCGTGAACTGTGTCTCCTTTTCACTGAGGGAGGGTTGACAAACTATGAAACAATAGGGCGTCTTCTATCTTCCACCCAAATAGGCTAGGGGATCTGGTACATTAGGGAAGGTGAAGAAGTGGTCGACTATATCCTTCAAGCACCAACCACTAGGGAACCAGCAATTGGAAAGGGGCCACCGAGCATGGGTCATAATCGTGTCTGGGTTACCCATGAAAATGTCAAGGACTGTTACACCTACGTAGCCTTCACCAAGGGTAGAACTCTGGAAATAATCATCCGCCCTCCAGCAAGTAATTCGACCTGACGATTGAAGAACACCAAAGGAATCTAGTTGATGCACCTCTAGGCCGATCCAATCTTCCTGAGGAATGAATGGGCTTCCATCCACATGCGGATCCGCAGTGACCTTCACCACGTCGGCTGCCCTCTACAACATGGTTCTATTTTGAACTTCCCCCAGCATACTCAGACCTCTCTGGCAGGGAGAGACCTTAATATGATGAGCTTCTGGGACGACCAATGAAGGCCTTACAAGAACGAATATCTACGGCTCGACCGGGATTGGCACACCCAGCCATTCGCCGTGAGGACGGGCGTCCACAAGAGAACCCACTCCAACTTCTCCAAAATCCGGTAGGGAAAGCCTCACTAAGTCACCATCGCTTAGCGGAGCAGTCCTTGCAGTAGATTCTTGAAAGTCAGCGTCCCCGGTTGATTCGCCAGAATATGGAGTGATGGCATCATGAAATGAACCAAAGTACGAATCCATTGTCTCTGACGCACTGAATCCAGGAACCTCATAGTGACAAAAACGTAATAAAGAGTGAACCTGGAGACGGAAATTCCAGAATATCAGTCCACATTGTAATTATGACTGGACTTCGAAAGGGAAAGGAGATACGTTGATTTATCCCTTGACCTAGTTATATGTGAAGTTTGCGCCGTTGGCCGAGATGGAATGGGGTTGCACTACTACGTTACAAAAAGAAGAATGAATTAGAATACAAATGGAATATTGTCTTTCGGAATATGGAACTTCAGAACCCAACGATCGACGAGATCGGAAGGTCACATCACGGAACAATGTTATCTATCGGTTTAATGCAACGGTACATATTACCATGTATAATATCCACTGTTGACCAACTGAGATGTTTTCATGGAAACATCGGGATATCTCTCGCTGAGAACAATGGAATACCTCCCTTTGGGAACAACGGGATATCTCCCGCTGGGAGGAACAGGATAATTCCCGCTGGAAACAACGGGATATCTCCCTCTGAGATCAACGGATGACTTCTATCAGTAAGTTCTTGACAGCGGGATATTTCTTGATGTTTTGAACGATAGACAAGAGATTATCAATTGTCGTAGCTGCATGGATCCGGTATACAGCATTCATTATGTATTATAGTCTGTACTTGTAGTCTACGGTCGTATATGGCACAAGAGGCAGACGACTACACTATTGCGACTTACGGCTTCGTTGCTTTCGCCACTGACGGAATGACCAGGACCGTCCTACACTAAAGAAAATGACATTATAAACTACCATTGCTAGCGGTATGCACAGCGCCGCTTACAACACTGTGCCCAACAAACGATTCTGCGCACCTTCTGCACTACTTCGGCATTGCAGGCACTTATCCTCTTTCACCAATTAGCACTCATGTGATACGCAACTAATGCTTAAGTATCAAACTCAAAGGACCTGATGTGTGGACAGTCAAATCATTGTAGGAGGTGACCTTCCGGCCATTCCTCACTACTGGTATCACTTGCCTGATCATTATTCCTTCACAACTTCTATATTGCCCTCAAAACACTGAACTGCTCGTGAAAGACGGAATCGCAGGTAATAAGATTTGATGAAATCATACCTAGAGAGGAAATGCAAGACTACGACAGATCCACAAGCTCCATACAATCCACGAGTGCTGCCAATTAACGAAAGATAGGTGTCCAGACTCCTCGACCGCCACTGCTCGTTCACGTGCGCCTGGGAAAAACAAGGAAAGTCGATTGGGGATTCACGATATTGCTGGAGGTCCTGTTTCCTGCTTTCACTTGGATAGGGTCCACGTGCATGTTCATTAACACGTGCACTCTTCAAAGTTGTGCACCAATGTATCCAGGTAGAATCTTAAGATGCGGTCATGTTTGCGGAATGTTGACTGCATTCTCGTTCGTCTCGAGTCCTTCAATACAGAACTGTCGTGCCTGAGTTAATGTGCACGTATTTTGGGTCCTGGGAGATTTTTGAGGGGAAACGTGCAGCATTTGAATTCGAATCTAATCGGGATTCCAGAACCCTGCAGCATTCACTGCGGCTGTCAAGGACCCGTTGAAGCTCCAAGCTTGGCATTTCTCGGGAACCAGACTCAACATTTACCACTCTGATTGGCATTCTTGCGTCTGTAATTGCATGCGGACTACTCCTTTTTTTCCATTCATTTGACACAGTTCAATGGGATTTTTCATGCAAAGGAAATAATACTCAGGCTGGCAGGCTGAAGTGATCTTTCTGGTGCTGTCTTGAATAAACCGACTGCCTTTCTAACTTTGAAGATGCCGCACCCTGACATTTTCAGTCCGGCAATACATCTGTTGTTTACATTTGTGGAGGTGGTTGGATTCAGTGTTCAATGCATTTCAACTTCAAATATTTGTAACGAATTCTACCAAGGTCAAAGACATATTAACAAACTTGGCTTACAGTAATGGCAATCCGATTTGGAAAGTAAAAAATTTAACTGAAAACTGTTTCAAGGAATTACCCTTCCTTGACATCATTATAGACAAAAAGCTCTTACGTGGTCGCTACAAGAGCAGACTAACTTACTCAACCTGTTCAATTATACTAAACAAACAGATATTGACTTCACAAAGCACATCCACCAGTCTTCATAGACATTCATAGGACAACATAGAGTTACCATATAATTAATTATTCCATACCATGTGCCTTGCCTGCATTCAATGCTAGGGTTTCAGGGTTTAGGGTTTAGGGCTTAGGGTTAGGGTTCAGGGTTTCAAGACTTTCAATTTAAGGTTCAGGTTTCTACATTCAGATTCATTGAGTTCAAGATTAAGCTTTTCTAACATATTCGGAACAACTGTAAACGTACTGTAGTTTAGGGTCACTGGGTTTAAGGCACTTAATAATGTGAACTTCACTAATTTTTGGTTGCTACATGGCTTGGTGTGATTTCTATTAAACTAAAATCTTTAGTATCCCCTGCTAACATACTTAGTATCGGCTTAGTGGGTGGGTGGGTGGTACAAAAAATATAAGGAAGTTGAACATCTTTTCTTTGTTCATACATTTTACAATACCTAAAACCATACTTGTATTATAATTTATCTTTTTCAATATGTATAAAGACAAATACATATATATATTCTAACACACTTAGCATAGGCTTAGTGGGTGGTTGGATGGGTGGGCCAAAAAATAAAAGGAAATTCAAAAACTTTTCTTTGTCCACATATTTTACAGTATCTAAAACCATGGTATTGTAATTTATCTTTTATAAAACCTATGAAGACAAATATATATATATATATATATTCTAGCATACTTAGCATAGGCTTAGTAGGTGAGTGGGTGGGTGGGACAAAAAATAAAAGGAAGTTGAAAATCTTTTCTTTGTCCATACATTTTACAGTATCTAAAACCATAGTATTAGAATTTATCTTTTTCAATATCTATAAAGACAAATATTTATATTCGTTTATAGAGTTGACCGGCATGTAATTCCATTTTATTATTCTTTTCCTTCTTCATAAGTTTTAAACTTTTGTTAACCCCTAAAAGCCCAAGGGGTTTGGACAAAATACAAATGTGTTATAAAATATAATTTCTAAAACTTTTTTGAAGCTTGCACTAAAGAAGATAATGTAAAGCACAAAAAGTAGAAAGCATCTGTATGGTCAAATTTATAAAATTATTTTTAGATTTATCTAAAATGAATTTTGAAGATATAACTTCAAAAATTCATCAAAAATACAATTTTTGTTTTTAGCATTTGAAATTTTTTTTGATTGGTCAAATTGTGGTTTCTATTAATTTGTGAAAAAATGCATGAGATCTAGTAATGAGAACACCAATACTTTCCCCAAATAGTACATTTTTCAACACTAGACAAATCTAGACACTTTGTGCTGTTTCCCTTTTAATTTTTGTTTGACCGTAGCGATCAAAGTTTTGAATATGAATATTGCTAAACCACCCAATCTTTTGAAGAAAAAAAGAAAAAGAATTTGAAAAAAAAAAAAAATTCGCCCAGAAATTTGGGCTAAAGTTGGGCTGCGACCATAAAATGGTCACTCGAGCGCTTACTAGGGGTTAAGAAAATTGTCTCCACATTTTTGTTAATTATCCAAATCAAAAAAAGGGTTTACGGTGAGTGCTTACGGTTTAGGGTTTAGAGTTAGGGATCAGGTTTAGGATTTAGGGTTTAGGATTTAGGATTAGGGTTTAGAGTTGAGGTTTAAGGTGGTTTAGGGTTTCCAAAATCTGGTTCCAGGAATTGAAGATTAAGGTTGCTGAGCATTTCTGCAACTACTATACACATACTCGGGTCTTTTGTTCGGTTTAATGTATCAAAAACAACTTTTAGTCGAAAGCATTTGAGGAGCCACGTTTCTTTCCAAGATTTTTATTTCAAGTTTTCTGATGGTGACTGTACATATTTTCTTTATTAAGTATTTTCTTTATTTCATTTATGAACTTCAAAAAACATGTTATAGTTTTCCAGTGTTCAAGGATGCATTTCAATCATTCTTCTACCTCGTTAATGATCAAAGTAAGGATTCTGTTAAACCTGAGATCATTTTGTTGTTGTATACATTAAGAAGGGCGATTATTAGATAATGTGAGCACTTCTATGATTTATTATAGTATTTAATTTTTATAAGTGTTTGAATCTCCTATGTAACTTTTTTTTATGTAGTAAGTTATTGGATTGTACTTCTCCAATCTATTTTGGAAGGAGTGCAAGAATGCAGAAGGATTCATTGGTACTACCTTTTCAAAAATGAAATTAGTTTTCTCATATTTGTTGAATATCCTTCATATATAATCGAGGACATTCACATTGATTAAATGATTTTATTTAAATGTGAACATTATGCTTCATATGTAGCTAGATTGAATATAATAAGATTTTACTCCATTGTACGTAATTATTCAGGAACCTTCATGTTCATGAAACTCAATAATGTATTTAGCAATGATGAATTCAAGTTAATAGGACCATCTCCATCATTTTGGACCTACATTTAAATAATTATATGATGTACAATTCACATCAAGAACTAATAGCCAAAAAGTAGCCAATGTTGTACATCTTCAATTTTCCATTTCAAAATACATTCATAAAATTTCATACATAATATGATTATGTCATTCTTACATGCCCATATCATAGCATATGATGCCCTATGCAAATATTAGTGTATCGATACTGGAGGCCCATATCATAGCATATGATGCTCTATTAGTATATACTATGTCATGGAGGCTCATAGCCTATGATGCAAAAGAATCGAGTACACAAATAAAGTTCTTCTGAATTGATTTACGATCCCACAGAAAAAGAGTTATGGTGAAGTACACCCTAAACCACAAAGTAGAAGGAAGTCCATTGTATAGTTATGCCTTCGTAGCTAAGTTTCTAGAATTGAAGGTGCCTTGCGTCAATAATGGGATAAAAATTGAAGGTCCTAAATGATTCTAATTTGTTCCCCAATGGCCAGTGAGTCTACCACTTGTCCCGTAATAATGTATTTTACTTTCAAATTACTGAAGTCATTTTGACAATATTTTAGTTTAGTGGTGCCCCATATTTTGAACCAAACCCGAAACCAAATCCTTGATAATTGAGGAAATGAAAATTGAATATGGAATTTCTAAAGGAATGATGGAATTATTAAATGAATGATTAATCCCTGTATGCCCTTTCTTTTTTCAACTTCACCAAATGTGCTATAAATTTAATCCTAAACTAATATTTGGATAAGTTGTAAAAAAGGTATGGCACAATAAGCCAAAATCCAGTTCGGGCGGGCAACATAAGAAATTCGTTTAAAGTGAATTTAAAATTTTTTGAATTAGCCTTCTAGAAGATAACGTTTTTGTGTACAAGAAAGTTAGCCTTAATGCATTGCATTTTCATTAAATATGACAGAGGAAGTTCTGGGGTTTTTTTTTTGGCCATCTAAACATGTTTTAGAAAAAAATAACTTGTACAATTCATTTTTGAATGCAATCCATATTACAATTTTTCAACAAATAATTCATGATTTGGTCCAATTTGCTTGGTAGAACAATCTCACCATTGCAATTACGTTGATTCAATTCCATCTTAGAGTTAGTAATGATTTATTTTTTAATTTGTTGAATCTTGGACATATCTTTAATAAATCCTTTCTTGGAAGATGGAAACGATGTGATTTTTCCCTACATTTTTGTTTCCACATTCAGAACTCAATTCCAAAGCATATGAGAAGTTGTCAATGCAGAAGTTAGTTGAAGTGCAAGAATTTGAAGTTAAGAACATTTAAAATGAAGAACAGTAGTGAGTCATTGAAGGTGCTAGGAAACTTATTTTCTTGACTTAAACCCTCCAGAAGTCCAAGTGCGGTTTTTGTCAAAACCATTCTGGTAAACCTGCCATATCTATAGCAAAGAAAGAAAAACTTAAAAAATTATTTTTTGGGCAATCTAACCATAGGATCTAATAGTAGACTTGTAACTATAAGAATGTGTCAATGAATTCTTAGAAACTTGACCACATACCTTGCAAGACCTTATTTTTCATTAAATGTGCAGAAATCAAGTTCTTCTGCAACTCACTTGTAATGATTAAATTTTTTGGCTTTGAATGTCTTTAACTAAACATTTTTGCACTATTGATTTTGATTTTCTAATTGTTTCAGTTGAATTGTTGGTGGGAATTAATTGGAAAAAAAATTTGAAGTGAAAAACACTTAATTTTCATTCTAAATGCGCAATGTTCATCCTTGCACAAAATCTCCAGTCAGAAAATTAAAAAAATGCATTAATTTTCTACCCAGCATTTGGAAAAATAATTTGAAGTGAAAAACACTTAATTTTCAGTCATTATTTGCAGTGTTCACCCTTGTTCAAAATCTGAAGTCAAAAAATTAAAAACATGCTTTTTGTACCCAGCGCTTGTTGATGCTGAAAGTAGACTTCCAAAATGAGTATCCCAAAAATACGAAGTAATAAGTTAGAGCAGCGGAGTTGCTAGATTTTAATTGAACTCTTTAAAATTTTGGACATCTACATTGGGTGCCTTGGGCATTTAGGGGTTAAGGGGTGTGGGAAAATTGATGAATCGCCCCCCTAACTTATTAGAGGGTAACTTACCCCCCTCGCATTAATTTCAATTTATTACCACTCCTTGCATAGGAAGTGGGGATCCAATTCATCATGACTCCATCTCCCTGCGGGTCAAGTCATCCCTTGCCTATCAGATTGGTAATCACAGCGGGCGGCGCACCATGATGGCCAAGTTCCCGACCTGGGGCTACGTGCCTCTCTCGTTGAACCACTTGTTCATCCCGTTGCTCTCACTGGTCAGCGTCCTCCTCCGCAAGCTCTCTCCCTTTGGTAATTGTCTTCCTCCACGAAGCGCCTCTTTATTTTCTCCTGTTGCAACAAGCGGCCCGCTGAAAATCGTTGAGTTTGTTGCTTGAATTGCGGGACTTGGGAGAGGAGACCCCGGCGTCTAGTTCATCATTCCGCGCATTTCCGTGGCTTCGAGGGAGGCGTCGGAGTTGCAGCTGTTTGGTTCGCTCGGAGGGAGGCATCGCAATTGAGTTTGCGCCAGAGGTCCACGCTGCAAAGACACGGTACGATTTTCCATCTCCTGCTCTGGATTTTTTTCTCTTGTAAAGTTTCCAAGTTGGATCCGTTTGATCGAATGAACCCTGACAAATAATTGGAAAGTCTGCTTAGTCACTTGTTTCTCGAAACGAGTGTGAGAGTAGCGACAAGAATTATAGGTGATGCTCTTATCTGGATTACTTTAGGTATGAAGTAGATTTAGACAGTGTAGACAGAAGATGCTCAACCTCCCGCGTTGGTCATTGCGGCGTGGATTGTGGTCTGTTTTGTTGAGGGACGGAATTTCTATTAGTTTCAGTCGTCTCTGCGATGAGCTCGAAGCTGCATTGTCTGGTTGAATTTCTGCACTGTGGGTATTACATATTTACAAGTGAGAAAGTTCGTGTTCATTTGGTCTTTGATTTGTGAGAATATCGATTCCGTGCTTGCTGCGAGGGTCTCCATTGTGCCATTTCCGGATGTCTTGCTTCTTCCGGATCTAGGAGCTTGTTGCGGAGCTTGCTTTCCGAAAGCAGAGAGGTTGTGGTGTGCCCGGTCATTGGATTTTGTGAGGGCGTCTACCGGTTGGCTTAGTGGTTGGACGTGATCTAAGAAAGCACTTTGAACTGCGCAGGAATTATAAAGGCGGGAGGTCACTGTCGACGAGTAGCACCATATCGTCGGCGTATACGGCACAAGCACACCATCATGGCTACATCATCGGCAGTCAAAGTCACACCAGCATTCTGGAATGATTTGTAAGATTGCAGTCCCCTAGAGTTCTGGGTTTTTGTGCTTGTTTGTGTTAGATAGAAAGTCAGTATGCTAAGCATTATAGTCCAGTTTGCACGGAGAAATTTGAAAATGCCCTATAGCCGCGCAAGACCGGACAATGCTTTTGGTAGAAACACCGGAGACACTTGCAGGTGCAAACCCTGAGTCCTAATTTCATCGTCATTAATCCCTTTAAAGACCTGGAGTACAACTAAAATAGTGCTTAATGATATGACTATCGGGAGATTGCCCGATAGTTTCACAGTACACATAGTACAACAAAGCAGCCGGGAACGACACAAAGCGGTTTTAGTTGAACAGAAAACGAATAAATAGACAAAGAAACAGCGGGAGATCTCCCGATAAAATTGGAAAAAATAATAGAGTTTTGACCAAGATATTGACACCGTGTTCAAAAGATGAAAGCGCTTCCTCGTGCAAACCATAGACAACACATGAAATTGGCATCGGGATATATCCCGATGTCTGACAGGGCAGAACATGAATAACGTGGAGAGAAGATCAGCGGGATTTCTCAAAATGCTCTTGTTCAAACATGACTGGTAAGAGAACTCGGAAAAGATTGCGTGAATAATGTCGATAGGAGTCGTACGCACTGGGGACTGAGGACCATCCGGTCAGACACGAATCCAACGAAAGATCTCCCGATGATTTGAAGCATAAGTAATGATCAGTGCAATAGCAGAGGAGAAACCATTAGAATATGCAAGTTGTTGCTTATGCCGGCACCTACTGGACGTACTCATCGGGAGAACTCCCGCTGAATATGGTAGACCGCCTAAATTAAGGAGCGATGTAGAGTAGTACGGCATTGATGTTCAACGGGAATAATCCTGATGAAAACTCATAGGACGGGATATGAGGTGGACTTCTGACTATTGTGCATGGCATTGCGCAGAGAAAATACATCAATCGACCTGCCTACAGACTTGTCACCCATTAGGCTATACAAGTTTATTGACTCAGTGGTGCACACGTTCCAGTGCATCGGCGAGAGCAATCCAGGAGCTGTGTTTTGATGCAACCAGAAAGTTACAGCGTGGGGCCTTGAGTAGATAGACCAGGCCGGAGGTGTTGCAATCATATGCCCTAGGCTCTTGTTCGACGGCAAGGCTCACGCCACGACAGGCTTAGATGTTGTGGAGCTTCAAGGGCTAGATAACTCTACTGCCCTCGTCATTGTCCGAGAGATGGTTCCCAAGAAGCAGGAAGTACGGACCTACGACCTCATTCTTGACTATGCCACCATGGATCTCCAAATGTGCAAGTCTATGACGCTAAAGGGATTTCTAGACAAGCCAGACGGATCTCATTCCTAGACACCAGCGGAGATGTCCAACGAATGGGTCATTATAGACGACAACCGTGGCGAGCCCAATACGGACATAGTACCAGTCGTTGCTACTGGATCAACGCCTTCTGCCCCAAAGAAGCAGAGGAAGAGGAAAGCCATAGCGGGTGGGCCAGGAGATGAAGTTGTGGAGGAAGCAGAGGGGAAGGGCAGGGGTAAGAAGAAAAAAAAGGCCACCCCACTGACTACTGCGCAGGTAGTCAAAATGACAGAGGCTGAGGTCAGCAAGCTCGAGCCCGTTGAAATAAAAGAGATCAACAAGTTGTACAACCAGGTTTAGAAGCCAATGTACAGATGGGGCAAGAAGCCACGAGCCAATGCGAAGGGGGAACTCCTGCGGGTGCACTACAAATTCCTCCACAAGGCAAAGCCGGGGATCTTGTATACAGAGCTATTGACCAGGATCGGCTCAAAGGGATTAAGAATAAGGTTCTTGTGGACAACGACTTCCACTCTAAGAACCGGTATACAACCGTCTTGCCCTTGAAGAAAGGACCATACGAGCGGAATAATCTAGTAGAGTTCTCGGACGCGTGTCCGAGGAAGGAGAGTCTCACCACCAAATCCCATTACTACATTATTGGTGGTCAGCACACTGCTGAAGCGCACAAGGAGTTGATCGAGAAGAAACACATCACTGAGGCAGATAAGGCCGACGCTTCCACGTTCAACATCATTCCCATATGGGCGTCGCATGAAACGAAGAAGAATGATATTGTTCACCTTTCGAGAGCTCTCAACCAGAACATCACAGGTGAGCAGAAAGAGCAGAGATTTGCACAGCAGCTTGCTCACGCTCGTGTGAAGTGAAAAGACATGGGGTCCCTGCACCCGTCATACGGAGGACGAGCACACTCAGCAGCGTACATTGTAAGTTTTACTGAACTTACGCCCGAGTTATGCTCGTACATTGTTTTTTTCCTTTTTGGAAATCAGCAGGAGATATCCCGATGACTGTCCAAAGCGAGACATATCCCATTGTTGACAGGATCAGAGTATTATTCTTACTAGGCAAAAGAGATACAGATGTTATGAAAATGCACTGATTTGTCACTAGCATTCAGCGGGAATTATCCCATTCTTCACAACATAGCCCCAAATCAATCTAGCAACGGGATTTATCCCGATGACAAACACTTTCATTGTCTTTTGATTTCCCATTAATCCCCAATGTAACTCACATTGTCGGCATTCATGTGTAGGGATTCTATAATGTGATGTCCTCAATCTTCACTGGGTTCAAAAATGCCAACAACCCGGATTTGAAAATCCCGCTACTCTTCATGGAGAAGGATGAAGACTTCAACCGCTGGATTCAGATTGACAAGGACTTTCTGGCCAGAAAGCTTCCTGACGGGAATGGACCAAAATCAAAGGGTGTCCGTAAGCTGCTCGCCTACACCGACTTCAAGTCTTTGTGGGGATTGCGAGATGAGGACTTGAACTACTTGGCTAGCCAAATGGAGCAGGGAGTGGTGTGCATGAAGAAAACAGCTATAAACCTCGATTTTGGGGGAACGTTGGTCACTCCAGTGGCTGTGGCAGCGAGTCGAGAGAAGAAGGTGAGGGCCATGGAGAATGAGCTCATGTGCCACTACAAGCAGTTCCCACTTCTAAGCAAGAAGCCAGAGTACTCTCCCTACCCAGCAGAAGAATGGAAAGAGTTTGTGGCTGCAAAGAAGATTATCCGGAAGCAAGTCAAGTGGTGGACGGATAAGAGCATGGCGACGGAGCTGGGCAAGGAGTGACTAGAGGGTCGTACGAAGGCCCTGAACAAGACACACGATCCAAGCAATTGTCCAGAGGCGGTAAAGAAGATGTGGGAGATCTTCATAAATGCGCATACAGAGGAGATCTAGGAATATGTTGCCGAGGACTTCGGAAGGGACTATCTGTGCAAGGTCATGGACGAGAAATGCTGGGACATCAACAAGATTTTGGCAGAAGATTCCGTAAAGGTATGGCGGGTGAAGCGAAGACCCACATGTATTTCTGGTTTCTCTTCGAAATGACCAGCCGTGGTGCTCGTGCTAAATTCCTGGAGAACCGGAATCTGAACCGCGTATTCGATGCCATGCAGTACAAGGATACCGATTGACGCCTTGTGAGAGCCCGTTCACCAGCAACACTTATAATGGATGGTGCTGGATTTCACGCAATTCAAGCACACCTGGAGAGGCGGCGGCAAGACATGAAAGTTCGACTCTGTGATTGGCATGTAATTCATTACATTCTGGAGAAAGCGGATGGCTTCCCCCCTCCAGTGAGAGGATCGCATTTCACTGTGTACTTGGTCTTCCTCTTTGCCTACGACGAAGTCCACGGTCCGACGAGCAGCTTCCACAATTTCTTCAGGAGTGCAATCGAGATGTCTGCTGTGTATTTCTTGAGAGATTTGGACAAAGTGGACACTTTGTACAGGCGGTCGAATATGCCTTGGTTCTCCATTGCCACGGCGATGGAAATTTTCCGTAACCACATGACCGACAACATGGTCATTGTTAATGTGAACGGCGGTCCGGAAATTACTTCTCTTGGAATGGTAAGCCCAAATTCATTCTCTTACCCATTCTTTCTTGGAACTCAATCAATTTCCAATGCATTGACATTTGCTTCTACAATGCTGTCAGGTCTCCTCAAATAAGGTTATTGAAGTCGTTTATGACTCCGAATCAGAGTCCAAGGCAATTTTGGTCGCCCGGCAGATTTGGGAGCAATTGCATAATGCACAATTCCTTCGTGAGGAGGATGAGGACAAAGAAGAAGAGGAGGGTGGGGGAGAGGAGGGTGGGGGAGAGGAGGGTGGAGGAGAGGAGGGTGGTGGAGACGGCAACAAGGAAGAGGAGGAGGGACGAGAGGGCGACGGAGAAGAAGAGGAGGGACGAGGAGACGGCGGGGAGGGGAGAGGAGAGGGCGAAGAGGGAGGGGGAGAGGCTGGAGGAGTTGGCAATGATGCTGACATCGTTCCTTCGGATCACCGCCGGACTTCACAAACTGAACAGGGAGATGAAGTTGTTGCCGCCGCAGGGGAGGGTGATTCTTCTCATCTGGGAATGCAGGACAATTCTCCAGACCACCAGACCAGAGGAACAAACACGGGACGTCAGGACAACGCTTCGGACAAGGAAGATAGTACCTCCCGCACAGAGAGTGATCATGACGATGAAGAAATTCAAACTCCTACTCCTCTGATCACCGCAAGTACCCCTCACGCCGAGGAGGACATGGAAAATGACAAGGAAACTAGTCCAGGCAGAAAGGTCAGTCATTGTACCTAATCATTGGGATATTTTCCGCTGCCAGTTCCGCATTGCGCATAATCATCTGTTGAGGAAATCCTACGTGTTCTAATCGCAGGATGAGACTGCATGGAGACAGACGCCATGTTCAGCGGAGAAGATAGGCACGGTAGGGCGGAGGACGGCCTCAAGCTCAACACTAGTTGAGGTCGAGTCAGGTCGGCACAATGAGTTGAGGACGAAGATGAGACTGGATATCAGCCTCCCTCGTGATGACCCTTTGGTTAGTCGGCCGCATGCCCCTCAGCAGCCTGCTGGAAATGAGGGCCCCAGTGTCTCCTCCCCTACACCGTCCGGAGCAATGGTTGCTTCGACGCGGACTCCTGAAGCAACAAACGCTGTGTCCATTCTTCTTACCGTTGCAGTACAGGGAGGAGCTGCATCTGCAAAGGACACAATCATTGGCATAGTGCCCCCTACAGCAGAGTCTTTACATGACGTACCTTCGAGGCTGGAGCATTGCGTCGATGCAGCGAGAGATCTCCCGATCCCGGGTGATCATGCTTCTTTTCCTGGACCTCGGCATTCGAAGGAGAAGGAGCCGATTATTGATGCAACGGGATATCTCCCGTTGCCTGAGACACCTGTTGTTCCACTATTCGCGGAAATGGCGGATACCATTATGGCGGATACAATGGCGGACCTCACGCAAATGAGTCCGGATGCGGCTGAACTGAAGGTGAATCCAATGATTGCTGTCCCACACCCGGGACGTACGCATGCTGACATGGTTTCCTTGAAGAGTAGGGTTAAGGATCTTTTGAATTTGCCAGCTTTTCATGCTAGACAGACGCGCCATTTGGCAAATAACAGCCGGTCCAAGTTTCCGGCCGTTTGGGAGGCGCACTCATTTTTTTATCGCGACATTTTTCAGATAGCCTCTGACAGTGGACTGGTGGAAATAGAGGAAAGGGCCAAAAGACACGGGGGTCAAAGGAGTGCGAAAGTCGGGGAAGCAAAAGGGGCGAGGAAGGAAGAAGCCGTTGTGAGAGGTACTTCATGTGACACCTTCCGTATTTCTGAGGGTTTCATTGAAGTTCCTTTTGCTTTTTCATGGACTTGTCTCTAACTAGGCTTTGCCGTACTTGTCTTCAGATTGTGGTGGACCTTCAACGACGCAACTAAGCACGTTGGAAAAGGTAGCTCGGCAAAAGTATTTTGTGGTCCTTGACTTGAATGGAGTGCTTCTTCACAGGTCATACGAGCGTAATAAACCCCATGTTGAGCGTCGCCCGGGTGTCACCACGTTTCTTAATTGGCTGCGTTGTAGAGCGGATGTTGCATTCTAGAGTAGTGTTACTCCAAAGAACATAGACAATTTGTTGGACATTGTCCTCGCAGATTGTTCCTTTGGCCGTCGAGATGTCATTTGTTTATGTCAAGGGGCATGCACGAAGTCCACGTACAAGGCCCCATCTGCACCCAATAAGCCAATCTTCCTAAAAGATTTGACGACATTTGCGAACATGGCCAGTTTGTCCACGTTGGATAACATTCTTCTCATTGACGACAGTCCAAAAAAGAACATCTTGAACGATGCTTATAACGCTGTTTTTCCTCAGTCCTTCCGCGGTGAGTTGCTCGACAACTACCTCTGCATGCAGTTGATGCCGTGGCTTGATGGCCTCCTTCTTTCGAATGAGGTGGTGCCGATGTATGTGAAGGCGAATCCCCTTCTAGGCGGGTAGAATGCAGTGGATCAAGAATCCACATTGGGCTGGGGAATCATTACCGGAATTCAGCGTCGTTGATTCCTGTTGGCATGGGGCTTCATCGGGATATTTCCCGTTGCTGGAGACGACAGTTTCTTGGAATGATGTTTCATAATCGTCTGATTACAAATTGTAATTTTAATTCTAAATGCTGTTGTAAATTCTTGATTGGACATTTCTCTGAACCTGTAATTGTCAAATAGTCAATGCATTAGCAAATATGGATCATGATTGAAGTGATGCTTCTTGACAATTCATTGCATATGCACACTCGAGTTGTTCCTTCATGGTTCCTTGTTTATACACAACATGAATTCTATGTGAGCTGTGATCCCGTATTTGCTTTTCAATTATTGGTCACATGCATAATTTTTGAGCTTCCCCGTCATTTTTTAGCTGTCCCGGTATTCCTTGGCAGGGACTCGCGACCATGATTGTACTTGTAGCTCGTAGTTCAGATGCAAGATAATTATTGCATCTCATGCTTGTTGAGTTTCGTCTATCTTAAGTTACCGCTTTACAAATTCGTAGGCACACTTCCATGTCATCGATATTCAGTTTGTATACAGTAATGTAAGAGTGTAATTCTACTATATTGGGAGATCTCTCGTTGGGCAGGGGTTCTCCGTCAAGTTCTATGTCCATTTGAACCTCTTGAGATCTACCATTTACAAGATCTGCATAATGTGAGTGTCCCTTTTAAGCTTACCGGGAGATCTTTTGTTGTTTAGCGGTTCTCAGTGAAGTGGCTATCTATTCTTATTTCAACGGGAGATCATTACTTGTTTACTTCTTCTCAGTGTATTGATTGTTCGTAATAAATCATAAGGATACCTCTCATTGTTTACTGGCTCTAAGTGAAGTGACTGTCCATTCTAAATTCATCGAGATACCTCCCGTTCTTTGAAGGTTCTCAATACAGTGAGTCCCCTTTGGAATAACATCGGGAAATCTTCCATTCTTTAGAAATTTTGTCCTCGTCTGTCTGACAAGTTAACTTCCTTGCTATGTTCTAATTGTGCAGAAGGCGGCTGTTGTTGTTCTTACAGGTGATTTATGCGTAGAGGGCGCTGTTCTGGATCTTCCGGAAATAATCAACGTTCCCTCTGGTTTCCATGACTTCCTTAGTCAGTTGGTTGAACGGGCTCACTGTGGGTTGTATTCCTCCATGCATTTGTCTACTTTGGAGGTGCTTATGCGGTGTCTTCTCCCGCGAAAGACTTGGAAAGGGTTTCATTTTTTTGCCGGTTCCAACATTCCTAACAAGAATAATCCTTATCTACACCGTGGGGCATTACTTAACCGGATCTTAGGTAGCCCTAGACTGCGCAACATTTTTTGGATCAAACTATTGCAGTACTTCAGATAGATCCTCTTGAATGGCCACGTTCTCATTTGATAGGTCCTTCTGTAGACGTGAGGGATGATATTGATCTCTTGAAATTAGAAGATCCATGGTATGTACGGAAGGAGCTACTTATAGTTGGGAATTTTGTTACGCATTAGTCAAGTTCAGTAGTTTAGATACTATAGGGATTGCCTTTCTTTCTTTTCATGGGGAACTTCTTGATTGTGACCTTCTTTATCAATGTTAATAAAATGTGGTGACCCTTCTTCACCTTTTTTTTACTTTCAAGTTCCATTCCACCGTGCCAACAGTCCTCTTGTACCGTAAGTTTGAATGCGGGAATTACACCGGGAGAATTCCGGATCCTTATTCTGCAGGGAGATACTAATGGGTTAGACAGTGCTTGCTTACTAGGCTTTGTAATAATCTAAGTTGAATGATATTTGTTTTCATTGTTTTCTTGCAACCCTTTAGATCCCAAAGTCTGGGATATGCACGACAGCGGCAACTTTCCCGATGAATCTTCTCTACTGTTAGGTAGAATTAATGTACTATGGGTGAAATATCTTAGTTATTATGTTTCTTTGTCCTCTTCTTGGGTATGAACATGGTCTACTTCATTCTAATCTTCCCACTTTCATAGGCGTTGCGGTCTTGAAAACCAATACAACGGGAGCTCTTCCAATGTAGTCTCCCAGGACATAGTCTAAAATTACTCCTAAAGTCCAAAAGTAGTTAAATATGGCATAATATTGATGTAGATTATTTTTTTCATTACTTCAAAACAAGGAAAAGAAAATCCTTTGTTCATGGGCTGTACTTTTAGTATTCAAGTGGGCAAAAGTCATAGCATTCCAAATAAAATGCATGCTAAGAGAATCCTCACAAGTTGTAAACACTATAAGGAGCTAGGATTTATGAATACATAGAAATAACTTTCAAATTCCGTAACTTAAAACAACAATAAAAAAATCAATCATTTGTATAGAATCTATGAACGCGGACTATTGGATTCAAAATTATTTAATTTATTTTTTTATGTAAAGAATACAAAAGCTCTATATGATCTAAAGATACGAAATTCAAAAGCATTTTTAATTTGTGTTGTTTAATCACATTTAATTACGGGAACAAACTAAAAAGTTAGTCCCTAAAGTTCTCACTAATTCATGTGGTTAGGAGATGGATATCAAATGGATATGAATTGATTGTTCTTGCGGTATTTAAATCATAAGAATATTTGTAGCTTCAATTTCATTTTAATCATTCACGTACAGGTATCCATGACATTTGATAATTGTGGCCATTAAAATTTAGTGCACACTTCTTAATTACCAATTCTCTTTAATTCATGTGCACATGAATAAACCCAAAATGGACATATGTCAATAAGTCATAAATCTTGCATCTAATTAAAAAAAAAGAAAAAAAAAAAACTTGAAAATTTTTGGACCACTCTTTTCAAGTGAAAAAATCAACAATGCATGTGTGGCTATTTTGTGAGGCTCTCTAAATTAAAATAGTGCAATTCCTGTAGAATTTTGTAGAATTAAATGGGCATATAGCAAATTAAATTGTTGCTTATAATTCATAGGGAAGATAAAAATGTTTGCGACCAACAATTTTTATGAGTCAGTTCCAGGTCACTTGGGAGTTTTTTAAAATACAAGGCATGGCTTATTCAATTTTTTTTGTTTAAATAGCAAACCAAGAATATTGAGCCACAAATTTAGGACACTCGTAAATCAAAAACGTTTAGATGTATTCCAACTTCTACATGTTTATTGGAATGTTGACATCCATCAAATTCCATGAGTTTGTAGGCGGAAGGTTTATAAAGTACAGGTCATGGCTTATTCAATTTTTATTTTGTTTACATAGCAAACCAAGAATATTGGGCCACAAATTTAGGGTGCTCGTAAATCATAAACGTTTACAATAGGTGTATTCCAACTTCTACATATTTTTTGGAACGTTGACATCCATCAAACTCCACAAGTTTGTGGGCAGAAGGTCCATAAAGTACAAGTCATGGCTTATTCAATTTGTATTTTGTTTACGTAACAAACTAAAATTATTGGGCCACAAATTTAGAGCGCTTGTAAATCATAAACGTTTACAATAGGTCTATTCCAACTTCTACATACTTTTTTGAATGTTGACATCTATCGAATTCCATGGATTTGGGTGAGTATCTTTTTGGATGTTCTTATTCATCCAATTCCATGAGTTGAGGGTGGGAGGTCTATAAAGTACAGGTCATGGCTTATTCAATTTTATTTTGGTGACAGAGGAAAGAAAGAATATTGGGTCACAAATTCAAATTGCTTGTAATTTTGCATTCATTATTTGACTACAATTTTTTAGCTTAAACCCTTAAGTCCCAAACACCAATTGTTGGCAATAAAGATATTTTGGGTAGCTCAATACAAATGGAATTTTTTCTACTTTCAATTTTTCATACAGCATGTATTAGAGGAGAAGTTTTAAAGCCTATCACAACTAATCATTTTGGTTATAATTATAGGTTAAAAAGTTGTTGTGTGGCATGTATTTTTTTGGCGAGCCCGAAATGTATGGGCAGACATGGGAGAATTCTCTTTTTAAGAAAAAAATTTGAATTTGGTTTTCCAAAAATATATAAACTTTGAAAAGTTTTGAATCATTCTATTTTAATCAACTAGAGGACAAGTAGGAGGAGTTTTAGTTTAGGGTAGTTTGTGGGTACATCTAAATTTGTACTCTAAAATGAAGTTTGTAGCCCTTGATTACACTAAATATTTAATATTTTTGGTTTAGGACAAAAACACTGGGTATAGATCAGCCCATTTTTTTTTGGGGGGGGGAAATGGAGCCAAAATGCACCATTTCATAGTGAAAATGTTTTTTTCACCAGGAAAAAGTAATTTTTTTGTGCCAAAAATGTTCCAATCCAATTTAAGTATGGATGAAATTGTCAACTTTGGATGAAAAAGTGTATGAATTTGATTGATGAGTGTTTTGTGGTACAAAAGATGGATGTACAAAGAAATAAAATACTTGACCACATTTTTAAATGATCGCCATCCTAGCACTTTTTTGAAAGAAAAAAAAAGGAACTGGCTTACCGTTTTCCCGTATAGGTTGTATAATCTGAATTCAAGGTTTAATGTTCAGGATAGGATTTAGGGTTTAAAGTTTAGAGTTTAGAAGTTACAATTTTTGTCCCATTGTGTAATAAAATCTCAGACCTAATGTGTACAAAATGCCATACTTTCTTAATAGTAATCTTAAATGAATGCTTAAAATATTTTCCTAAAGCAATAGAAGAAAGTACTATCCCATGATATCAGCAAAGAACCTATCTTCAACTACTTTCTTCAATGAATGCCTTTTTCTAGAGTGGCAGTTGCAAAGTCTTTCCCAATTCCGTGAATTATTGGGTATGCAGCCTCCTTCTAAATACAAGCGTTCAAAATCAGTATTTGCATTTGGTTGGCGCCATTAACATCATATTCATTAAAATGGGAGATTTCTAGGGAAATGGGAGTTTTAATAAGCACTACAAACTATAAATTGAAGAGAAATTTGAAGAGAATTTATAAATTGAAGAAAATTTGATCTCTATAAATTATAGTAAGGCAATACAATTTCACACATAGCACGCATGTGGTACCAAAATTCCCAAATATCCTGTAGTAATAATGAAGTATATAGATATTTAATAAAAATAATCATAGAATTTATTTTATTAAATCAATGAATGCACAATCACTACAAAATGTGACTTTGTGGAAGCACCAAAATTTAAAACTTTTCACATTATTTGTAACAAAGTACAAGTTATTTGGTAACTGAGCTGGAGGCATTACCACCATTGCAAGTTGATAGTAAAATCATTTATGCTTTTCTATTCTCCTGAAGAAAACTCTATCCTATGCAGTCTACAAGTTTCTCCTACTCTTCTACTTCTACATTACAGCAAATATTTTTGATCCACGATTGTACCTAGTATATTTTGAGCATCATCCAACATATGATTGTTTCCTACCTACATAATATTAGCTCTATATTACTCATTAAAATTTGAACAAGATTGGTATCTACTCCACCACCACCAACTTATGTCCTACAAGTGTGACCTACTCTTCAACATCTCAAGTGCCTTCACTATCTCAGGTGCTCGACTGTATCCATTATTTGGTGCAGTTTTTTGGTTGGCAGTTTTCCACCTTTGAGTTTTCAAGGATCTTTGCTCCCAAGCATCCCATAGACGAGGACTATAGTGAGGTCTAGGTTGCCTATCATGTGTCATGCACTTTCTTCTTAAATCAAGCTGTTTCTTGAATGAAGGCAAAGGAGGCCGCACAACCGCTGATGCAAGAATTTTCTCCATGTACTTGCAAGTATTTCGCGGCAATTCCTCTAACGCATTTCTTTTGATGACAATTGGCTTTGGTACTTTTGCATCCTCCTACATAGACAAATAGAAATCAAACATTTGCATTTCATAGGACAAACGAGCATTAAAATATACTTCAAATGAAGAATTTAGAGTAATACTCACTTACCTCAGTTGCGACTAGATGGTTGAATTCATCATTGTACAGTTTTCGTTGCTCCACGGCATTACCCTCACTACAATCCCGTGGTGAGAGTGATTGGAAACCACATTTGAGTGGCGAAGGAGAGCTAACAAGGTTAAGGCGCTTTCCGCCATTTGGCAGGCAATCCACTACACCATCATCAACAGGCATCATTGAAAATCCATTGTTGACTGCCCGATGGCAGCAAAATACAAGATGTGCCGTAAGTCGCTTTTTGATACATGAAAATGTCCACAATCTAAGAAGGAATCAGTGGTTTTAGCACACTTGCTTCCAAAGCCAATTTTAAAAACTGGTGCCTGTGACCAACCAACTTTGGCAACTCAGAAACATACATATACACAACCACAAGGGAATCATTTGATGACCACTACAAATAGTCATATATTTAATGTGACCGTGTGACATACAATTGATTAAGTCAAAAACTAATGACAATGTAAAACCTCTACATCAACTATTAAGGACCCTCTTCAGCATTTGGACACGGATGGATGCTATGTTTTCCATCCATCATGATCTCCATGTGCTGTGCTCTGTCCAAACCTTCTAAGTCTTGCCATCACTGTCTAGAGTAACTCTCACTCCACTCACTATAAAGTGCATTAGAGACGTCAAGTGCCTCACTAAGCTACATGAACTTGGTTTTATCCAAATTTTTTGAATGGCTCAAGGGCCTCATAATATTATTAAACCAAAATACATCCAATGCTAAGGGCTTTGCTACATGCAGGTGCCGTATCCAAGGAATAAGATTTTCAACTAAGAGCCCGTCTGTTGCTCCATACCCTTCATATGACCACTAGTCAAGCAAAACAACATTTGCGGGATCATTTGTAAAGTGCTTTGCCGGACTATCATCTACAATAATAGTATTGTCCCTCGAGAACATAGAGTTTGGCAATTCATACAACTTACTCAACGGTTTTATGAACAAGTTTTTCTTTGTTCCCTTCACCTTGTAATTCACTAACTTTGTAGACCTGCCCTTACACTTGAGAATGTTGCACTATTTTTGTCTCAAGACATAAGTTGGGGGTTCTATGCCACTAAACTAGTGATTGGAAATGCATATGGCCGTGGACCTCTTTACGGAGGTCCACACCAAGACGTTTGCAAAGGAGGACAACTCTTGAAGAAAGGTCTTGTAATGGGGACAACAGGCTCCGCATTCTCCGATGGAACAAGATTTTTGGTCAAATCTATAGCAGTGTCATCTTCACCGCAAGCCTCACCATCATC
Source organism: Neckera pumila (assembly GCA_963969595.1). NCBI lineage: Eukaryota > Viridiplantae > Streptophyta > Bryopsida > Hypnales > Neckeraceae > Neckera > Neckera pumila. The sequence goes on from OZ018418.1 coordinate 10,501,510, forward strand.
GATAACAATGGGCCTATGCTCTTTGCCTTTCCAAAAAGAGGAAGCTCCTTGAGTTCTTTTGCTCAATACACGCTTCATCAATGAAGTATTTTGAGTCCAGAATATCATCTCTATCCAAGTTCTCGGCTTGCACTACAAGTGCCTCAAAGTTGTCGTGAAGGGAACTATTGTCTATGACAAAATGATTCAGGGAATTCATGTGCAGTGACCGACAACAATATGTAAGTGTACAATACACAAACTCTGACCCATACCAGTTACAAAGAATCACAAATAGAACGTATAATTGCAGTAGCTACATTAAGCTACATTTAGAAACTACGAAGCACAACACTTTAACTTGGTTCAAGTTAAAGCACACAATGAAGGGGCATATGACATACCCAGGCTGCGTAGACGACTTTTCCGCCAACAAATACGGAAAGAACATCCTCTCGAGGGGACACAAAAAGGTCAAGCACTTTCAAATAAAACTCCATTCAAAGCTCGGTGGACTGAAATTTATAATCAACCTCAAACGTTTGGTGACAAGTATTGTGCCTTGCCTTGGGGAGGACTTCAAATGTCCTTGAGATCTTCTTAGTCTTCATGGCCGTGTCGTTCTTTACCAAAAAAAATAACTGAATGGGATCTTTACCTCGAACGCTTCTTTCAAGAAGGTTTCCAACACGCTCAAAGGCCGCAAGGATGTACTTGGCGTAGTGCATAGAGTAAGTCGCTTTATATGTTGAAGTGTTGATGTAATTTTGAACGTCCAACTCAACTTCTTTCTCTCCACAGATCCATAACCAGACTTCTGGATTGGTTACCTCGAGATCGACGGCTTTGTCAAGGACTTCCATGAAGGTGAAGTAGTATTGCTTGCTTGTCTTCTTCTTGTTAATCACACCCGGGACATGCCTCAAGTCCATGATGGCCATTTTCAATCTGGACTTTGTGGGTTCGTTCTACACATTTGGGCCCCAGTTTCCTAGTTTGTCATTGCACGTCTCATAAGGCCAAAAATGAGCTCTAACAATGGGCTTTGAAAACCTTCCCTTAGTCTCCAAGAAAATCGTGAAGAACTCTTTCGCTACAAGAGACAACTCTTCAAGGCTTTTGTTCTTGTTAGATGGCATTTTCGAAAGTGAGTAGAAACTCTCACCAGGGGCAGTTAGAAGTGTGTTCTTTGTTGCCTTTGTGACATTGTAGTCCAACTTGAACTTCTTCCACATGGTCCTCTTCATGTTTCCATGGTTGTCAAACAAGCACAGACTAGGCTTCAAGAAGTGTAGTTGCCTTCTTACAACTTGCTTCTACTTGCACCTCTCAAGCCAATCTTTTGTGACATAGCAGTTCGGAAGTACAGCTTTCACCTACTTCATGGTAACTTTCGGGTGCCCGTATGTTCTATTAGGTGTCTTGGATAGAAGACGCAAGGCCAGCCTCATCAGATCCACTTCTCAACAATTTCCGATCCACTTGAAAAACTCTCGGGTGATGACTCCATCTTTCTCCAAATCCCAGCCCTTTATGTTCTTAAATCGCATCAGCAATTCGGGATCAAAGAGCTCTCCTTGAGATTGGCTAGAAATAAGTTGACTCCATAGATTGTAGACGTTTTGACTTGTAGTGATTATCTTGATCTCATTGTAGATGTCGATGTCCTTCTTTTTTTTTTTGACTCAAAGCTCCTTGATTCTTCTTGATGTTGATCATAGCAAACCATAGCTTTATTGCATCTTTGAAATCCTACAGAACCAATAAGTAGGAAACTATTCAGCTTACGGGTTGGAAATCGATGACAAAAGATAACAGCCGGATATACATTCTCATTCAACTCCAACACTAACTAAACCTTGAAACAATTGAAGATCGCAAACACAATGAATACATGTAGTGAATGTCGGGAATAGGGATTGATTATTAGTACCATAGAGAGTCTTGGTTTTGTACATCCTTTAGCGTCCGCTTTCCTTGAGGAAGAGTCTTCCCTAGCTCAGTGGGTTCCTTTGGGGGCGTTGGCAATCTCACTTTGTTCCAAACGAATCTAGAACCAATAATGTTGGTAGACCAGATAGGCATGAAGTTAGCGAAGTGATTCACTCTATTATAATATGCTAATATCCTCCGGACTATTTTGTCGTCTTTATTCCAGACAACGAAGCACTCCCATGTCTGGAATTTCTCCGCCTTCAACTTCGGAATTTCTTTCATCTTCAGCATGCGCTTCGATGCTTTGACACAATGTTGTCCGCTAACCATCTAGAATTTTCTAATCTGCACGTCTTCAAATGTCTTCGGTTTCTTGGTCTGGTCCTGTGGCATCATGCACAACGTCATCCTTTTGTCTTGATCGGGCATATTAAGTAGAAAATGTAGACACTTATTCACCCCTCCCTCCTCAAGACTAAACTGTGGAGCATGACCTATGACCATGGATCCTGGATAGGCCCATGACTATGAATGGGGGAATGGTATGCATGAAGGCTTTTGGTGAGGCTTTCTAGTGCCAAATAACACTAGAAAAAAGAATTTGCCTCTAAATGGCATCCAAAAAAAAGACAAAAAATGTAGATGAAATCTTAAAAAAAAATTCAAAGTCAAAGAAAGTATGGGATGAAATTGCCAGAACAAGGATGAAAACCAATTTATAGACTTGTGATATGTGTCAATGTGATGTTTTATATTTAATATGGATGAATGTTGATATTTGTAGCACTGCTACAAAAATTTATATCGCCATTAGGGAACTTCTTAAAGACTGTTAAAAAAAGCCCTGTTACGCATGAATTCCAATTTGTAGCCTGAAGCTACAATGGTACTAGGAATGTAGAGATATAACCCTTAAATGTTGAGGCGGATGCTTCACGTTTGATGAATAACATACAAATTCCTATATAGAAGACAAATGCAACTATGTGTCCTTGAAATGTTATTCTAAAGAAAAGTTGGATAGATCTCTTACCATAGTGTTTCTTTGAATCATTGCTTTTGCTATTTCTAAATTCAACAATTTTGACGGTGATGAAAAGGAATTATTTCTAAAGTCCTGTCGCAACCAGAATTTTTGGTTTTCCTCTGATTGTCTGAATAATGGAGCGGAAACAGGTAATTAGGATCCGTATCCGGTTAGAGGGGCAGAAGGAAACTAGAGATAGGCAACGCTAATCCAGTAAGGAGAAAACTGTATCTGATCCGGTCAGAATGTTAGTATTCAGGAGCGGAATCACATCCGGATCTCACCTCAGATCGGATTAGGGTTGGACCGGATCGATAGAGGACCGGACCGAAAAAGGTCATGATGACCTGCCAGAGGTCCTGGGACTATATAGAGGCTGGTCGTCCTCATTTTCACTCCTTTACTTCCCTCGAGCTCTGGAGTTGACCTTGAGCGCTTTTACGCCTCCATCTGCGCCAGAGCCGTTGTATGTGTGTGCGCTTTCAGCTGGGCATGTCCGAAAGTGTAGGAAGGGTAAAGAACGTGTGGGTTGCAAGTATTGTGGTACTTTTCGATTGAGATCAGATGAGAAGAAGTGAAGAACGGGACGTGCGGCTAGGAGAGAGTGAGGTAGCGATCGGTAAGGGTCCAACGGTCATTTAATGTCCATGCCTCAGCTGCGTAAAACCAGACCGGGCGCGCCCAGTTCCTCCTCCGACGTCAAACTCCGGAAGGTAGTTCCGGTCATTCCTATGAAGGAACCTGCCCGATCCGAGCTCATGGAGGATCTCAACGCCATGGGGTGCCTCGTCTTGATGGATAAACCCTGGGATTTGGGGAGGAACGGATGGTGAGAGAGATTAGGTGTAAGGCGTCGAACGAGTTTGACAACACTCTCCGGGGCCGCCTGACCAAATGGAAAGAAGAGCGGTGGAGGGAAGTTTACAACTTCCGGATGGGAGGTTCCGGTATGGCTGGATGGAAGGACGAGTTCATCCATGACAAGTTTCATGGAGAACCGAGCAACAAGGACGGGTATGCGGTCGCGGACTGAAAGAGCGACCGGCACTGAAACCTCCTCCAGTTCCTGGTTCCGATCGTCCACCCGGAGAAGCCGACGAGGGTGACAATGACCATCGGCAACACAATTTTTGGTTCCCTGAGCGAGGAACGGAAAGTGAACTGGGCCCGGATCTTTTCCGATCTGGTGTCCCAACTGGTGACGAGGATCGGAAAGAGTAGGGCCACTCCTTTGAGTCCCTATTTCTTCCACCTCTACCAGCGCAACCAACTCCTCACTCATACGGAAGAGAAGACGTGGAGCATTTAGGAGTCTATCCTGAAGTATGGAGAATTGGGTTCGGATGATGAGATGGAAGAGCAAACCGGGTCCGAACGCGAGACAGAAGAGGAAGAAGAGGAGGAGCCGTCCCGGCCGAAGAAGCGGATGAAGACGACGCCTCCTCGTAAGAGAGGAACCCCTCCAATTGCCCGGTCCACACCAGAACAGGGACCGGAGGTGGAGATGCCGGATCTCGAGGACCCAGCCGACCCGTTCAACCAGTTGACGGTAACCCCGTGTGGGATACGAGCGGATTGGGAGGTCAAGACGAGAGCTCTCACCCATATCGGAGAAATGGTGGGTGCACCGGCCAATAGCGATTTGCCGGGTAAGGTGGGCCAATACCTAGCCAATCTGGATGAGAACCAGAGGCAGGAGACAGAGATCCGTCGACTTCAGGAGGAAGTCAACATCCTAAGGGCTGATATGGTAACCCTCAGGGAAGACAAGGCTGCAGTCCGGGAGATGGCGGAAGCAACCCAGAAGGTGGCCAAGTCAATGAAGGACACTCTTGGAGAGTCCGGATCCACCGCAGTCAAGGCGGCACTATTTGACAAAGGGGTGCATGAGGAGAAGAAGGTATCCGGTTCCCGGATAGTTCGGATCCTGACCGACTTCACTGATCGGGTGGAAACGTCCTTAGTGGCAGCGAGAGAGGCAACCAACCGGATGGATGTCAGCAGTCGAAAGCTGAATGGATCCATGTACTCCCGGGAGATCCACCTCTCCGATATTTCGCTATCGGATTTGTTTGCAGCCGGAGGATCAAATCCAAGGGAGCGCAAGGATCAGACACCCGAGTCAAGGAAGAGTAACCGGAGACCTGGGCCTAGGCAACCGATTCATCTAGATTCATCGCCAGGGTCAGATCTTCCAAATCCAGCTGCCGAGGAGCGGAGCCGGAACCTTGTCGACGTCTTCAACCAACTGCCCGAGGAACTCAAAAGTCCTACGCTGGGTGGGGGAGTTGGAGAGTAGGTAGGTAGTTAGGAGTGTACAGTTCTGTAAGATAGTTAGGACCGGATCGGATGTTGATCCAGTCTGGGCGGGTAGGATCGGACCCGGATGTCCAGAGCAGATTTTCAAGGGCCTTTTTGCTTTGTAATCAAGTTGTATATAAGTCAACCCCTGCTTGTGAGCTGCGAGTCTTTTCACCTCATTTTTGTGTACGTCTTCTCTTGGCCTCTTGTTGCGTGTCTCTCCCGTGTGTGGCAGGGTTATGTGGTGAAGAGTTAGGAAGGCGCATGCTAGTGCGGGTGTGATTTTTCCCTTTGGCGTCCTTGTTTTTGATCTTATATGCAAGTGAGCGGGTTGTGAAAGTGTTGGGAGTGGATTCCAGTTCCTCAGCAGCTCTAAGGTTTAGGATTCCGGGTGAGACAGCTGTTGTTAGGCTAGGCGGATAGGGAGGGATTCTTTAGTCGTGCTAGAACTCCTGGGTGGGAAATCCGGTTGAGTGTCTGATCTCCTGAGAGATCTCGCTGCCTTAGTGTGCAAACGGAAGGACTTTAGTTGATGTTGGAATGGACGGGTTTACTTGCTTGGCTTGCTTACTTACTTACTTACTTACTTGCCTGGCTTCGTACAGACGGAATGTGGCGCTAAGGTCATTGTAGTATGGGAGGATTGTACGAGGGGTCCTTGTGTGACCAATGATCCGGAGAGTTCTCAGGATTGCTGTGAAGGATCAAACCGGATCCAGGTTAGTATAAGAAATTGGAGAATGAAGAAGTGGGTCTTCAGCCACTATAATTCACGGAAGGAGCGGCAGGCCTGCCACTCTCAAAAGCAAGGGGCGAACCCTCTGATGGTGAAACAGAGGTAATACTAAATTGGATGGTAGTAAGAGCGGATGTGAGTTGATCAGACCAGATCAGAAAGTAGACCGGATCGGAGAAAGAGAAGAGGGTCTGATTGTAGTTCTTGGTGTTGTTGTATTTCTGGTTGTTGTGTTAAGACCGGAAGAGGAAATATAGGTATTGACTTAGCTTAGAGACCAAATAAGGCTATCTACTTCAGAGAATCTTGCAGGTTTGATCTTTAGAGTCACTTTGTTATACTTTAAAGTGGTTTTTGGTAGTATAACTGGGAAATTGCTTGCCCTATGCTGCGACAAGTCCTCCCTCTTATCTTTCATAAATTACAAGGACAAAGAAGATGAAGCAAATTATTGTGGAAAACTATAGCATGAGGTTTTAAACATGTCAAATGTACATACTGGGACAGTTGAATATCTATTTATGTACCACTGAGGTAGAAATGCATGTAGTACGAAATATGAATTAATTAATACAAGTCCCCTATTCAATATACATGTGGTTTTGCTTAGTTTTCCAAATAAAAGTGAAGGATTAGTTTTAGGATTTGGACTCTTCATGTAAACACAAATGATCTCATTCCCAAGTTCTATTCTTGCCAAGTGAAAAAATGACCCACCATAGGGAGACCTTAACATTTGGAAGCTATACATAAAATATATAGACAAAAAATTATTGGTACATTAAAAAATAACGTATATGCCAGAAAATTGTTTTTCAAGTGTTGTAAATCTCCAATGATTATAGTATTCAATATTAAAAAGAAGTCTAAACATCATGCAAAATAGAGGCATGATTTTCATAATACATGTGGAAGTTAGAGAGAAAATTAATTTGTTTATAGAAATGTTCATTCAAACTAGGTATATAATTGTTTTTAGAGATGGTGGCTTCCACAATCCCAATTTCCATACACTTGACAGAGTAGTGAATAATTTCTAATTTGTTTATATTTTTTTATGGTTCCCCATTTGTCATAATAATTTTGAATGACCTATGAATATTCTTTTGTTTTCTTATCCCACATCATATTAATTTAATATCATCAACTATTGACTTTGAAATTGTAAGGCTTTCAGAGAATATACAATTTCATCTTAGAATTATAAGTTAGTAGAAAATAAAGTGGAACAACCTGCACCCAAATATCAATAACTTTTCCAAAACAATGATTTGTTCTTTCCTAAAATTCACAGTTAGACATGTTCGCTCAAATGGATCACTCTGTGTATATTTTATACCCCCCGTGCAGCAAGGGGGTATTTGTTAGGGGGCTATTTACCTCGCACCTAAAAATAAAAGCAACCCTGTAATTACTAAATTTTGACAAAATGGCCTATTTTATGTCCATTTTAATATCCATATGAATGCAATTTCTTAGGCTACTTTCTTTATAAAGGAAAAAAGTGAATTGAAAAGCAAAGCGGAAATAAAAGTATTTGGAAAAATAGTACAATTATTAAATATGTGCATAGAATTTAGCTTATTTCTATGTAGTTTCAAACAACTTTGATTATGCATTCCAACACTTGTGATTTTTTACTTGGTATAAAAAAATTTTAATCTTTTCCACATACTATTTTTTGGGGGTAAGACACTTTGATTAAAATAAAAAATAAAAATAAATTTCACATCCTATTTTTTTATTAGACCCTTGATTAGACCCTTGATTTGGTTTGAAATTTTCTATTCTTTTTTACATCCTATATATTTTTGTATGACACGATTGATGCAAAAGTTTTGATTATTTTTCACACCCTATTTTTTGGAGGGGGGACTGAGTATGAGTATGAGTGGAGGACTCTTTGGTTTACGTGAAAACTTTCATACTTTTTCACATCCTATTTTTTGGAGTTTGACACTTGGGTTGGTGTGAAAGTTCCAATTTTTTTCACACCCAATTTTTTGGTGAAGGATTGTTTTGTTCACGTGTAATTTTTCACTGTTCTTCACATTCTATTCTTTAGAGTTGGGCACTTGGATTGGTATAAACTATTTGTTCGGGATCTCAAATTTGGCCATAGAAATGGTTGTTGTTTAATCTGAACCAGACTATTGAAATATCTATTTACTAGGTCGAATTTGGATTCCTATTTGGAATTCTAAAGAATTTCAAACATTCAATTTGAATTGCAATGTGAAGTTTATAAATGTACATAATAACAATTTACTAATTCAATCTCTGAAAGTGAATGACCCCAAAATTTTGTTAACATGAAGATGTTCTATACTATAATGTATGGCGTGACAAAACGTAAGATACACACACCAATATCTTCTAACAAAAAGTTGTAATGAGTGGAATATTCATTTTTTGCTACATTATAATGTGATGAGAATTCCAACAATACTTAGAGAGTGTGTGATCAGAAGGGGAATCTTAGGATCTCCTTAAACATATCCAATTTTGGTTCACATAAATCCTTTTTGCATTTCAAACTTCAAAATTCCCATTTGAATTGGATTCCATCACTTTGTAATTCATTCATTTGCTCCTTATTTTTTATTTTAGAAATGAATCCCAACGTCACTTTGTAATTGGTTCATTCCCTCCCTATTTTTGGTGCAAAGTATTGAATCCCCAAAAAATTCCACTAAAACACACTTCATGTTTCCCATCAAAACCTAGCAAAGGACCTCGGGACACAATAACTACCATAATTCGAGCTTCTTTTGGTCCAGACGTGAATGTGGGTCGTTTCTCTGCCCAATTCACAACCCCTCCGCATTGACAAAGAAATCCGCAGCCTAAGAGAAGCGGGTATCCATCAGAGGCCTCTTCCTTTAGTTGTATAACCTCAAAAGTGATATAGTGATCTACCCCTCCTGTCTGGAGGCGTAGATCCTTAATTCAACCCAAAGCTTTTACCGAACTTTGGTCTGCGCATTTGAGAGTTACATGAGATGGATGAGTAACTTTTAAGCCGAGCTTGTCCATTGTAAATGCAAGCATGATGTTAACACTACTGCCATCATCCACTAGTACCCTAGGGATTATTTTATCCACAATCTCGACTTCAATCTCTACCGCATTAAACATTTCTATAGATTCTCTTAAGTCAGGCATTTGTCCTACTTTGTTGACCTGATTTGTGGTTTTAGGCGTTCGTTAAATCGTCGCGCCATCCTTTAGCTGTCTTTGTAATGCTGGCGCTAGGTTGAACAATTGTCCGAATGAAATATTAGCTTTAGCTTTGGATAGATCTTCCCAAAGATTGTATGGAGAAGAGGGATTAATAGTCTTAGTTTCTCTAGACCTAGCTCTAGGAGTGGGAGGAGGATAAAAGGTATTGGTTGGTACAAATTGATACTCGTCATCATCTAATTCCACATGATTTGGAAGGTCTTGATCTAGTTTGACTTCCTTGGCTGCATTTTCCAAAGTGTTTTGTAAGTCAGAGAAATGAGGTGAACCTTCGGATGAATGTAATTGTGCACTATCCGGTAAACTAGGCTTTGAAGCTTCTGCTTTGTTTGGATTTTCTACTGAGGGAGGATCATTCTTTGCTCCTCCCCTTGTTACTACTAACGCTACTAACAAACTTTGGGTTTGAATATCATTAGGAAATTCAATTCAACTCGGAGAGAGGGAGGAACTCGTTAGCCCCAGAGATATTTGAGGTTCCAATGTCCATATACCTGACATCTTGTGTGGTTACCAAGGGAATGGCTCTTTGCATGGTTTGCAGCGTAGCTGGCAAATTTTAAGATTGCTTATGGTTGATGCAATCATAGTATATATCAGAGGGTCTGATTTCCTCTCTGGGTTTTGTGAATCTAATGCCCTTCAAGTTATCTTGTGCTTGTTTTTGATAATCCCCATGAGGAGGTTCCAATGGAATAATCTTGTCTGGGATTCTACAATGGTTGATAGGATGATTTTCTCCACGTCTTTCGCTGGAGATGTTGTTTTGTACCCAACACTGCCCTGGAATGTGTCGATTGGTGCAAGTTGGACAAATAGGATGTAATTGTCTATTCATAGAGTTGTTGGGATTGAATTGTTGTTGTGCATTTGGATGTCGGTATGGTTGGGGTGGTCCCTTTGGCCGATGCTGTTTTTGTTGTGGCAAGGGAGCATCTTTTAGTAAGGGGCAGTATGGCGGTGTGTGGTTTGGTTGACCACAATGCTTATACCAAACCCCTATAGTATGTGCTCTTGATTCGTGGTGAGTTGGTGGAGCTTGTGGTGCTTGTCCTCGTACTAGGCACGCCATTTGTTCTGCTATCTTTCATACAGACTTTGTCATCTCTTTAGTGACTTGTCTCATTTCGGTCCGAAGTTGATCCAGGTCGGGTGCTAGTAGCATGAGCATAGGTTCTTGGCTGGCTAAAGGTCTAACTGTTGACACTTTTGGTGGCAAATTTTGATAAGCGAGGGGGTTAGCTACTTGATGATAACTGGGATAAAAGCAAATATGGGCTCTTCTATCCTTCTTACCATTCAATTGTTTTCCTTGTCAATAATTTCAACTTCTAATGCCGCTTATATTGCATCCTCCAACGTCACTGGTCTTCGGGATAAGATATCTCTGATGGTTACAGCAGACTCGATACCTTGGACAAAGTAATGGCATATTGTCCCGTTGTTGAGAAAATTTCCTACATAGCGAGTACGTACCATTTGAAATTGTCGTACATATGTAGTGATATCTTGAGTCGCCTCCCGTCGTAAACTATTCAAGGCCGTCAATGCCTGTTGTTGTCAAGTTTTTGGTTGGAAATATTGCAAAAATGCTGCTTGTAGTTGTAGCCATGTAGTAAAAAATCCAACATCATGAGACCTATACCATTAGTAAGTGGTTCCAGCAAGGGTAGTTGGAAACCAGATTAAATAGTAGCCGTGCTCAATTACTAAGCTATAAATTAGTATTTCTTTGATTCTTTCGACGTGGGCTGCGAGATCATCATCCCTGGATCCAGCAAATCAAGGTAAGTTAAGAGGAATTGGTACTTCTCTCAAACCGTGAGGGACCACTATTGGCAAATCCCTTGGTAACATCATTGGATTGACGACCGGTGGAGGAGGTGCCTCCTTTGGCTCGTCCTCGTGTGCTGGATGTATGCCCAGACCGCGAAGGTCAGCAGCATCGGTAGCCATGTTGGGAACAAAGAGATACGGTTCAATTTCCTCTTCTTCGGTTTAAATTGGGTAGTCAATCGGTGTTGGACTCCCTCCTCCTACCCTTGACCTTGTAATCCTACTGAATGGAGATGTGTTAGAAGATTTTGGTGGCATCTAAAGTTTAGATGAGTCCAATTTACTCAAATTCAATCCAAACATACATATATATATATATATATATATATATATATATATATATATATATATATATAAAGAAAACCCACACAATCCTATACACAAGTGAGCTAGGAGCTAGGTACTCTCCAGTGGTATTGGAATCACTGGTGCTATAGTTTGGTCTGCACAGATCAGAGTCCCAACTAATTATGCTTATAGGCGTGATCTCTATACAGAACTTATTGTTAAAATCAATTTAGAGCAACTGTAGTGGAGGCAAGATAATATCCACCTTTCTCTCTGTGAGTATTATTTGCTCAATTATATCCTATAAAAGATTTGTAATTGCGTAGAGAATAGAATTAAGTTGGTGAACTAAGTGCTTAATTATGTACAAAAGTTTGAAGGTCTTTTTCCATCGGAAATGCCAAGTGGCAGAGAAAAAAAAAATCAAAATCCACGGTCATAGGCTAAATGGTCATAGGTCCAAAAACTTACTATAAATAGTAAGTTTATTCTTTTTTTGGAATTTTTAAATTCCAAAAATAATTTTGGAAAATTTTTATTAAAAAAAATAGGTTTTGGGGTTCCAAACTCACAAGCTCCATGCTCACAAGCTTGCCACTTTAGGCTCACATGCTAGCATCGTTGCCATTTCAAGAAGTAATTCATGTGGTGTATTGATTAAGAATAACCTTTGTATTTCGAGATTGTTGGTTTTAAATTGGCCATCATGAAGCAAGATCGAGCAACTAATAGTAGGCCCAATCTAGAATATTTTGGATAGGATAGAAAACCAAATTTTTGTTGATTTGGGTATTGCATAGATCTTTTTTTTATAGATTTTTGTTGATTTGGCACAAGTTAACAAAATGGTCAAAGAAATTTGTTGATTTGGATAGTATAATGTGGTACAGTTCATTACAAATTGCCTATTGTGCCATTCAAATTTCGTTGCATAATATAGAGAAAAATTGGAATTTTGTCTTGCATAATTAATATTCAATTCTTATGCAATTCCAATCAAGCATATCAAATTTCAATTCCAAAAAAAGCAAAATTCCATTTTTTTGCAAATTTTTAAAGTCAATTTGCATGGTTATACATAATATTTTACAGAAAACAATTGGTGATGAATTTTTTTAATTCAATTGCTTAGGTATGTAGGGAACATCCATATGCACATCTTTCATATTAAAAAACATCCCCTTAAGTAACCAAATATGAGCAAGGAAGAGTTAAATGTGAAGCATCATATGACCAAACTTTGTCAAATAAATAATTCTAAATTTTAACTAGATTTTCTATTTGACCAGCACATTGTGACTAATTTTGTAAATTTGAATATGATGGTAAAATTCCTTTGCCAAAATCTACTTAAAATATAGAAATATCTATTTGACAAAGTTTGGTCATATAACGCTTTATATTGAACTTGTTGTAGATAATATTTTTGTCACTTAAGGGGATGTTTTTTAATATGAAAGATGCGCATATGGATGTTTTCTACATATCTACAAAATTGAATTAAAAAATTTGATCACCAATTGTTTTCTACAAAATATCATGTATAACTCTGCAAATTGGTTTTAAAAATTCACCAAAAATGGAATTTTACATTTTTGGAACTAAAATTTGATATGCTTGATTGGGATTGTATAAAAATTGAATATTAACAATGCAAGACAAAAAATTCCAATATTTTTCTGTACTATGCAAACAAAATTTGAATGGCACAATTGACAATTTGTAAATGAACTATAACCCATTGTACAATGTCCACATTAACCAAAAAATCAACACTTTTTTGTTCAATTTTTTATTTATTTTTATAACAAATAGAAACATTGTACTAAGAGAAAAAAAAGTAACCGCCAAGCCAGAGGCTGGACAAGTGAAGAGAATAGGAACAAATGAAGAGAAGATGAGCAACAAAAGAAAACAAGAAACTAAGTGAATCAACAAAGAGGGGGACCCTCTTTGTTCCACCTAACAAAATAACCAACTCGAGTAGCAAGGACTAGGGATTATAACCAAATACTAGAGAACTTGGTCCAAATCTTATCTAAATGCTAAGGACTATGTCTAAAAGCAAGGTCCATCTTAAGAGCAACAGACCGCCCTAAGTCAAGAAGAATACTCCATAAATTTGCGTGGAGAAGGATGGTAGGCCAACGATCTTGGGCAAAAATCATATGGTTGCGCATAATTCAACATAGCCATAAAGCAGCACCACGAACAATAGACCATAATGTGTGAACTCTATGGAATAGTCTAGGAGTAGGAGTCTCTAAAATTCATTGGATGACATCCAATCTTTGATGAGGGCCCAAAACTGGAGACGCGCCACAAATATGATGCATCATTGAAAGTGCAGAATTCCAAATTTCTTGGGATCTCAAGCAGTCAAAGAATCTATGTAGAGGCGTCTCTATGACAAGAGAACTGCAACAAACATAATTTGCATCAATCCCTGGATAAATTTTAGCTCGCCATAAATTAACAGCCACGGCATTATGCCAGATTGACTATATAAAGGCCACCTCTTTTGGTGGGCAGGCTTTGATCCAAATATCTCTCCATCATGAGGCGTAGGACCTTGGAAGCAGAGTAGGCCATTTTAATGAGATGGGACGCTTCAGCTGAGTTGAAGTTGTAAGTAGCTTTCGACCAAGAGCAGCTGTATACTCCATAGGGTTGGGTTTTAACACCTACCATGTGATCTTTGGATGTGTTTCATTGGGCATGGAGTGGAGGCCAATCCAATCCCCTTCAGAAGCTAAACAAGATTGGTCAATAAAAAATTGAAGCCATATATGTGGGATCTGAGAGATATCCAGATGCATTAGTAGGTGGAATCTAAGTCTATGTGCTTCACAAGCTTCTTCTATGTAGAGGAGATGTGATTCCATACTCTTGACCCTCTATATATCAATGGTCTTTGTACCATAAGCCACGCAGCTGAGGAGAACCAAAACCCTGACTTTGGGTGTGGTTTCATACAATGGATCCCGTATCAAAGGAGGGTCTTAAGTCCACAGATACCAAATTCTATGGCGTATAGAACCCACTTAGCTAGTAGTGCATTGAGAGACACTTCTAGGTCGAGTAGTTGGAGTCCGCCAACTAATTTTGGCAAGCAACAATCATCCCAGCTCACCTTGGTCCGAGATAGGTGTTTGGAGCCACTCCACAAATAGTTCTGCATACTTCCTCTGCAATTGCTTGAATAGAATTGCACCAAATTGCTATAAAGTAATAAATTGATGAAAGGAGAATTGCATTTACCACAATTGCTTGCCCAGCTAAAGAGAGGCATTGGGTAGTCCAATACTTCAACTTCTTGGTAATCTTATGTTCTAAAAATGGATCCACATCCGCAGTCTCTAGTGAAACACCAAAAGAGGCTCCTAATACTTTTGACAAAGAATGAGAAGGGGCCCAAGTGATCCCAAAATCATTAAGCCAATCCGGGGGGAGGATGTATGAGAACCAATATCTTGTACTTTTGGTCCAATTGATAACCAGACCTGACGCAGAGCCAAAACGGTGAATGAGATCCATTGTGTTCTTCAAAAATGTTTCTTGGCCTAGAATGGAAACTCCATTGTCATTTGTGTATTGAAAAAGGAGTTGACAATCCTCCGACTTAGGTAACTGGATGCCTTGTATTTTACCTAAATGCTGATCTTCCTTGGCAGCCATGTTGAAGGCTTCTCCAACAAATAAAAACAAGTAGGGAGCCAAAAGACACCCTGGGCATATTCCATGCTGAATGTCAAATAACTTTGAGATTCTACCATTAATCAAGACAAATGCTGATGCATCCTGGAGTAACATCTAGACAATGTGGATGAAAGCGTCAGGGATGCCTATCTTCTTCATAACACCAAAAAGGAAGTCCCAAGAGACTATATCATATACCTTTGTAAAGTCAAGTTTTAGGAATATAAGATCTTGATGTCAGTCCTTGGCCCATTGGATAGTCTCGTACTGTAGTAATATATTATCCAATATGTACCTAAGCGACAAAAAGGTAGATTGGTCCGGACTAATGACCTCTTGAAGTAATGTCTGAAGTCTCAATTGAAGTGTTTTTGCCAAAATCTTATACAAGACATTGAGCAAAGTAATTGGTAGCCAATTGGATAGATTAGCTCAATCCCGTTCTTTATTAAAAAGGGTTATTAATCTAGATGTCACCCTTGCAGGGAGCCGCCCTTGAACAAGTGATGTTTGAATCATACTAGCATAACCATCACCTACTAAGTCTCAAAACTTAACAAAGAAGTCAAAAGTAACCCCAACAGGGCCTGGACTGCAACCTAAAGCCATTTGTTTCATAGCCACATAGAGTTCATCTTTTGATAGTGGGGCTTCCAAATAACTAACCATCTCCGGTCTAAACTTATTAAAGACACATGAAAGGATTGAATCCCGGTCTTGGGTAATCTGAGGGGTTATTGGGTCTTGTGAATAGAGCTTAGAATAAAAGGTGGAACAAATTTGATCCATGTCATTGATACCTTGCCTCACTACTCCTTGGCAATCAAAAAGCTTGGTGATGGACAACGTTTGAGGAACCTCCTTGATGGCCTGGAAGAATTCAGCTGTAAGAAGGTCACAAAATAATCTCCAACGGGCTCTGGATTGCACTTTTTTCCCTCCTAGTTTACAATTCTCAAAATTGGCTAGTTGGGACTTCATATGGTTAACTTCGTCTTGCAATTGAGATGAATGAGGGTCTAGTTGGAGCTAACCATTTCTCTGGTCAAGCAGCTTATAAAGCGCCGCTTCTTGCTCTCTTAATTGCTTGGCCTTCCGGATACAAAACCTACAATAAGTGTGGATCACCAACTTGAAATTTGAGAAAAAAGGAGCCTCCTGTGGTGTTGCTCGCCAAGTCTCTTGAATGAGGTATGCAGCTTCATCAAAGAATGTAGAGGACACTATCCATCTATTGGGCCGTGTTGTGACAAGGGCCAGCTCAAGAACCATGGACATCGAGCTATGATCCAAGCAAATGTTGTCTCCACAAATTTGATATTAAATTAGTTTGCTACTGTTAGCAACAAGATCAGAAAAAATGTAACATCTGTCCACTCTTGCCAAGAGTCTTGCCCCATCACTTTTGAGGTTGTTCCATAAATATGTCATGCTTGGAGAGGTTTGCGGGCACGCTGAGACCTAAATGGTACCTTTAAGTGAGTTGAAAAGCAAATGTTCAGGCGCATGTAGAATTTTGCCACAAGAACTAGACTTGTCCGTCTTATGTTCCACCATGTTGAAGTCTCCTAACATAATCCACTGACAAGATGTAGTAGTTCATTTCTCATAGTTTTCCACAAAAGACATCAGGCTAAGGAATCACAAGGGGCATAAACATTGATAAATTCAAGGTCCCCACTTGAATTCTAGACATAATGAACCATTGGGCTTTACCACTAGGTATAGACCCTAATTGAGAGATCAAACTTGACCATCTGGGAGATACTAAAGTAGCTAATCCCCCTTTGCCGATTGATGCTCCGTTAGTAGTATAACTTGGTTCTGCTTCTATGAACAAAGTGGTTGCCTGTTTTCACAAAATCCTTCCAATATTAGAGGCGTTGGAGCCTCTGAGTTTATGCTCTTGCAAGAAGAGAATGTCTACTGGATCTCTATGGATGTAGTTTCTTAGATTATCTACTGCAATAGGATCATTTAACCTGCGGACATTTTGAAACAAAATTTTGAGTTTCATAAGCCCTATGGATCAGGAGTTTGCCGAGTGCTCCTTACACAGTCTATAGATTGGGTTTGCCTAAGTCCCCAAGAGTCAAGATTGGGGTCAGTAGCCACTACTTTGATTCTAATCTGTGGAATTTGAGCTTGCCTAGCCGCATTCCTTAATTGCCTAGCAGAAACTCTAATTTGGAGTTGAGCTCCAGAGGAAGATGGATCGGTCACAATCCAATGCCATAGAGAGCTTGTGATTTTCGAGGATGTTCCAGATGGCTGCGGCAAATTTGAATAAAAACAAGTTGGTGTTACCATCGACATTGGGATTTTTGATAACATTTTTAAGGACTCATTGATGTCCAACTAGCCGTCCGCAAAAACATAGACTGCCATGTTAGCTTCAAGGAAAAAAATTCATGGAGGATAAATTTGTGGAAATTACTTTATTCTTGGTTAAAAATCCGACCAAGGTTAAAAAAAAAGAAATCAGGCAGCCATTGGATAGCTTTGGGGGAAAATAAGATGATGTGGCATATGATGTGGCATTCCACGTGTAAAATAGTTGACGTGGCATAAAATTATGCTGATGGGGCATGCCATGTCAGCATAGCAAGGCTGTCCCTTTGCGTATTCTACACTTATTTTGGAGATATCTAATAGATGTAGAGATGTCACTAGACATCTTATAAAACGTTGAGATGTTTTCTTGAACGTTTTTTAGACTTCTAGATGTTTTAGGAAACATAGTCATAATTGGTTCAACGTCTATGGAGACGTCATTAGAGCGGCCTTTAAAACATGCAAAAAACATCCTACTGGACATCTATATGCTATTCCACCAAAATTTAAATCCAGTGTTTTCAATGTCCCATATAGTTTGTCTTCCCCTTTACCACTCCACTTGTATAAAGAGCCCATCTTTGCATTTTCTACACTTGTATTGGAGATGTGTAAGTAGATGTAGAGACATCATTAGAGACATCTTATAAAACATTGAGATGTTTTCTTGGACGTTTTTGTAGACTTCTAGATGTTTTAAAAAACATAGTTACAATTGGTATAACTTCTATGGAGACGTCATTAGAGCAGCCTTTGAGACATGCAAAAAACATCTTGCTAGACGTCTGTGTGTTGCTCTACCAAAATTTAAATCCAGTATTTTCAATGTCCGATATAGTTTGTCTTTCCCTCTACTACTCCACTTGTATAAAGAACCCGTCTTCTCCCCTCCATAAACTCACATCAAGTGGCTTTTGAAGTCATGTGACATAATTGCTAATTATGATATATTTTGTACGGCGTATCATATATGGTATATGATGTATGATGTATAATGTATGGTGTATTGTGTATGATATGTTATATTGGACATTATGACATGCATGTGGACATTTTATGAGACATGTGAGACTATCCATATTAACGGCTAAAGGACCAAGGCCTTTTTTTGTCAAAAAACTCTCAAAACTGCCATTTCTAGAGCAAAGAGTAAAAAAATCTAGAAAAATTGTTTTTTTTGCACATCCAACCATTAGATCTTATATCTAACTAGTACAACAACGTGTCAAAAAAAGTTTAGAATTTTTGACCACATAGATTACAAGATATCTGCGTTCAAAGTGAAAAAAATAAGATTTTCAACACATTGTAAGATTAGATTTTTTGACTTTGAACATTTATAACTTAAATTTTTTGCACTATAGACTTTTGAGCCTTAAATCTTCATAGTGGAGAATTGAGTTGAGAGTCTAGGAAAAAAAAGAAGTTCAAAAGAACTTAATTTTCATTCTTAAAAAAATTGTTAAGTAGAAGATAGTACCAGATAGAAGGAAAGTCTAAAATATTAATATCTTTTAGATGGAATTCAAATGCACTAATCCCAATGGTGAGATTGTTCTAGCAAGGAAACTAATCCATGTCGAACTTTTTTTTTGAAAAATTGCGAAAATTGCATTCCAAAATGAATCCTACAAGATATTTTTTCGAGAAGATGCTCTAATTGCTTGAAAAACAAGATTGTCCATAACTTTCTCATAAAAATCCAAATGAAATGAATCAAAGTTTTTCAGATAGGCAAAAATATAATCTATAAGGAAAAAAAACTTTAAAAATAAATTAAATTTTTGGAATTCTTTTTTGTTGCCCGCTCTCCCCTGTTTTGAGCTTAATTGTGCATAACTTTTGTTCCCGGGCACTGATTGAAAAGAAAATTATAATCCCACAAAGCTTATCAGTTTTTCTATCTTCAACAAAGTTTCAGAAGATCACAACAAAAATTCAGCTCGTAGGTACCTGCCTAAAATCCCATTTGTCCCCCAAACGAATAATAGTCCTTTAGGGGTTAACATCATGCCGAATAGTCCATTCCATTCTATGAACGTCTAATGTGACATCATTTTGTTCTCCCAGATCATATCAAACATTGCTAGAGGTATTAATGATTAAAAGTGGATGTTTACATTGATGTCACAAGAAATTTGGACGTCTAAGGTGATGTTTCAAAATACGTCTATGAAAACGTCTCGACGTTTGAGTTGATGTCTTAGAAAACGTATAGATGTCTATGTTGACGTCTTCAAAGACAATAAGAAAATTCTTAGACAACAAAAAAATATGCTGATGTGGCATGCTATATCATCCTTGCTAGATGCCATGTTACATTTCCTGCCGCCACGTCACGTGCCACTTTAGATGCCACGTCACGGCCAAAAATGGATGAAAAACTCCTACGTGGCTGTCTATGTCCGCATGGCGTTTAGGTGGCAGCCATATGGTGGCCTTTGAGGACCCTGCTGACTCATGTTTTTTGGACGTCCGGTCCCCCAGCATGCTAATGTCCGACGTTAAATCTGATGTCAAACCCAAGTCTTAAGCAACGCAATATTTTGGACGTCCACGTAGCCATTTCAAGACACTAGTCATGACATTAGCACGCAGAATCCAGGGATAAAAAAAAACACGGTGTTTTTATAGTGATGGTAAAGGTGGGCTAGAAAGTCCACTAAACTCAAATAAATTACTCTTCACATTATTGGTTTGAGCATCATTCAACACGGGATCAACCACCTCATTAACAAACCTAATTGACGGGCTGTTAGGTGACTCAAGGATAATAATGAATGACAAGCTAGGATTTTTTTTTCTAGAAGGAGAAGGGTCCACTTCGAAATTATGGGCTCTGATTTGGCTACGGATAACTTTAAGGGAAGGGGGCTCTATGGGATTTGGAGGAGGAATTCTGAGAGTAGGCAAGATACGGCTTGAGATCGAGACATGAGTACTTGATGGAGATTAGTTAGGAGCAGATTTTGACCCTAACTGATGGTTAGGAGAAGAGGGAGGAGAGGAAGGTATGGGAATTTTGGGATTTTGGGATTTTGGGGTTTCTACTCTACTGGATGTCAAGTTCTCTTGCAAGATACTGGGGTCTAAGTAGTCTGTTATGTGAAAAGGATTATGATGATCTATAAGAAGGAGAAGACACGGGAGAGCATACCTAGGATAATTGTGCACTTTTGCAGTGGAGTAGTTAGCACTGCAATCCGGTTTGTCTGAAGAGTGCCATGAGCGGGAATGGACTTGGTAGAAAACTAAGGGTTGGTCAGGAAAATTAGGATCTTCCCTCCTTCTTTCCATGGAGACTTGTCGTGCCTAATAGTGATTAGAATTGGCTAAGGTGGGAGATTTCCTAAAGGAGCGCTCTTGGCGGCATGGTGGGACTGGGATAAAGCCATCTTCATCCAGTACTTGATTAGATCTAGTAGGAAAGTTACGGGTACTACTATGGCGGTTGAAGCCTTTTGGCTTTATTTTTTCTTTGGAGGTAGATGTGCTTGGCTGTGTGACTCGAGTTTGAAATTGAACTATGTCAAGGAATGAAGAATGGAATTGAGGTTGTAGTATTGGACCACGACTATCTTATTGAAAGCTTTACATAGGGATATGGATGGGGCTGGGACACTAATCAGCTGGATGGCTGAAAGCAAAGCAACAGCGACATTGGAGAGAAGGTTCCTCATAAAGAGTCTGGAGCTCAATCAATCCTCCTGATGGGTTGGCAATTTGAATTTTTTGTATCCAACCTTGGGATAGATCAAGCGCTACACAATAATGATGGTAGCTAAGTTCTGGATTAGGGATATCTTTTGCCACAATCCGGCCAAGAGATTATATAATAGCCTCAAAAAAAGAGATAAATTCTAAGGGAAGGTTTATAATCAATAACCAGCAAGGGACAAACGGCTCCACTGATGAGTTGTAGTTGAACGAAGATTGCCATCTCTGGTAGGTGACTTCCCCACCTGGGAACTGGTGAAGAAAAAGCTCCAAGGTTTTGTCTATAGCTTGGCAACAATTAAGCTTCATGTAGTGAAATCTTCCCCCTGCTAGTTTGTGAAGCACAATAAGATTCTAGTAGAATAGCCAATCTAAATGTTGAAGCCAAGCCTTCTTGATTTGCTCCCCAACTAGCCCTTCCACAAGGCTAGCAATGATAACATATTCTTTGAGATGTAGGGTTTCTTGTGAAAGAATAGCTGAATTGACACAAGACTGTGGGAGTACCTTACTAGGCTGGACGAGAAGCCCTGTCCAACTGCAAGCAAGGGTGAAAGGGAGAGATTCTTCCTCAAAGCTGTAGAACGGATTGAGAAACTTGGCCAAAGATGTTGATGTATATTGCCCCTGTTGGTCCCTATGATGATTGCTACGCGCCTCTGGCAATGCTGTCCGAGGAGGATTCAAGCTGGTAGGTGGCGGGTCTACTTCATCATGCCTCTCACTGCTATAAGATATTGTTTGGACTTGATCCGTGCGCCATTGATGTAGGTCTCTTCTCTTTGCTGAATCATGGGCTCTAAGTAGCTCCTCAAAATTTTGTTGTCTTGAACTGTTCCTTGCATGTTGACGGTTCCTTGCATGTTAACGGTGCAAGTGTAGAAAATGATCACTTGTGTAATATGGACCATCTCTAACTATTTTCCTATAGGAATCCATTGTAAATAGGGTTGTCGGATGTCAGGGCATCCATGTCCGAACATCCAACGTCCGGGGGGTAGAGGACGTCCTGTCGCAATCAGAATTTTTGGTTTTCCCTTGCTTACCTAAAAGTTGGAATGGAAACAAGTAATTAGAATCTGAATCCTGCTAGGAGGCAAAAGAAGACTAAAGATAAACAATGCTAATGCAATAAGGAGTAAACTAGATCTGATCCGGTTAGAATATTAGCACTCAAGAGCAAAATTACATCCGGAACTTATCTTGGATTGGATTAGGGTTGAACCGGATTGCTATGGATCGGACCGGAAAAGGTCATGATGACTAGTTGGGGTCCTGGGACTATATAAAGGCTGGTCTTCTCCATTTTCACTCCTTTACTTCCCTCGAGTTTTGGAGCTGACCTTGAGTGCTTTAACGCCTCCGTTTGCGCCCGAACCGTTGTATGCGTAAAGACTTAAGTACGAGTGCGTCAGAGTGCGGGAGAGGTCAAGATTGTATGGGCTGCAGGTTTTGTGTTGTCTTTGAGTTGAGATCGGACAAGAGAAAGTGAGGAACGGGACGTGCGGCTAGGAGAGAGTGAGGTAGCAATTGGAAAGGGTCCAGCTAGCCAAGTCCGTGGCCATGCCTCAGCTTTGCAAGAATAGATTGGGAGCGCCCAATTCTTCCTCAGAGATTGAACTCTGGAAAGTAGTTTTGGTCATCCCTTCCGAGGAACTGGCAAGAACCGAGCTCATGGATGACCTCAACATGATGGGCTGTTTGGGGTTGATGGATGAACCTTGGGGTTTAGAAAGGAGTGGATGGTGAGAGAGCTCAAGGAAAAACTGTCGAATCAGTTTGACAACACTATCCGAGGGCGCCCAACCGAGTGGGAAGAAGAAAGGTGGAGAGAGGTCTACAACTTCCGATTAGGGGGTTTAGACATGGCAGGATGGAGGGCAGAGTTCATCCATGATAAGTTTCATGGAAAGCCGAGCAGCAAGGACGGATACGCGATTGCGGATTGCATAGACAATCGACACCTCCGCCTTCTCTAGTTCCTGATTTCGATCGTCCACCCGGAGAAGCCGACAAAGGTAACAATGACCATCGACAATACTATTTTGGGGGCCTTGAGCAGGGAACAGAAAGTGAACTGGGCCCGGATCTTTTACGATCTGGTGTCCCAGCTTGTTACAAGAGTTGGAAAAAGTAGGGCCACTCCTTTGAGTCCCTATCTCTTTCACCTCTACCAACGCAACCAACTCCTCACCGATACGGAGGAGAAGACATGGAACATTCAGGAATCCATCTTGAAGTATGGGGAGTCGGATTTGGATGACGAATCGGAGGAATTATTCGGATCCAAATCCGAGACGGAAGAAGAAGATGAAGAGGAACACCTCAGGATGAGAAAGTAAATGAGGACGACGCCTCCTCATAAGAGAGAAACCCCTCCTACCAACTGGTTGACTCCAAAATAGGGATTAGAAGTGGAGATACCAAATCTTGAAGACCCGACTGATCCGTTCAATTAGTTGACCTGCATCCTCTACGAAATACGAGTGGATTGGGAGGTCAAGAAAAGGACGCTCTGCAGTATCAAAAAGCTGGTGGATGCTTCGGTAGACAGCAAACTATCGGCTAAGGTAGCTCTACACATCACCAATCCGAACTAGTACCAAAAGTAGGAGGTAGAGATCCGTCGGCTTCAGGAGGAAGTCAACACGTTGAAGGCAGAAATGGTCGCCTTCAAAGAGGATAAGACCGCCGTCCGGGAGATGGCGGATGCGACCCGGAAGGTGGCAGAGACGGTGAAGGCCACTCTCAGAGCTTCTGGATCCGCCGCTGTCAAGGCGGAGTTGTTTGATAAGGGAGTACACGAGGAGAAGAAAGTATTTGGTTCTCAGATAGTTGACATCCTGACCAATTTTACCAATTGGGTGGAAGCGGCAATGGTGTCAACACAAGAGGCAGCCGATCGGGTGGATGTTAGCATCCAAAAGCTAAACGGATCCATATACTACAGGGAGATTTATCTTTCAGGCCTCTCGCTGCCAGAATCATTCGCGGCAGAAGGATCAAATCCAAGGGAGCCCAAGGATCAGACTCCTGAGTCAAAGAAGAATCAACAAAGGCGTAGGCCTGGACAAGCAATCTAGCGAGATTCATCGCCAAGATCAAATCTTCCGGATCCTGCTGCCGGAGAGGGGAGCAGGAATCTGACAGACGTCTTCAACTAGTTACCCACGAAACCCAAAAGTCCCACATTGGAAGAAGGAGTGGCAGGGTAGGTAGGTAGGAATGTATTTTGTGTAAGATAGTTTGGACTAGATTGGATGTTGATCTGGTCTGGCCGGTTAAAATCAGACTCGGAAGTTCTGCGCAGATTTTTGGGGGCCTTTTTGCCTTTGTAAATCAGCTATATATAAGCCAGTTCCTGCTTGGAAGCTGCAAGTCTTTTTGCCAAAATTTTGCTTGTACCTTCTATTGGCTTCTTGTTGTATGTCTCTCCCGTGTGTGGCAAGGCTATATGGTTAGAAGTTAGGAAGGCACACGTTGGTTTGGGGGTGATTTCTCCCCTTGGTGTTCTTGTTTTGATCTTATGTGCAAGTGAGCGGGTTATAAAAGATTTGGGAGTGGATTTCAGTTCCTCAGCACTTCTAAGGTTTAGGTTTTTGGGTGAGAAAGTCGTTGTTAGGCAAGGCAGATAGGGAGGGATTCTTTAGTCGCGCTAGAACTCCTGGGTGGGAAATCCGGTTGAGTGTCTGATCTCTTGAGAGATCTCGCTGCCCTAGTTGATAAACGGAAGAGCTTTAGTTGATGTTGGCACAGACGAGTACACCTATAATCACTTGACTTCGTACAGATGGAACTTGGCGCTAAGGTTGTTGTAGTATGAGGAGATTGTATGAGGGGTCTTTGTGTGACTTGTGATTTGAAGAGTTCTCTGGATTGCTGTGAGGGATCAAACCAAATCCTGATTAATGTAGGAGATTAGAGGATAGAAAAGTGGGTCTTCAGCCACTATAAATCATGGAAGGAGTGGCGGGCCTGCCACTCTTAAAAGCAAACGGCAAACCCTCTGATGGTGAAACAGAAGTGAAACTAAATCGAATGAGAGTAAGAGCAAATATGAGTTGATCAAACCGGATCGGATAGTTGGACGGATCAAGAAAGGAGAGAAGGGTTTGATTGTAGTTTTCGGTGTTGTAATGTTTCTGGTTGTGGTGTTAGGACTGGAAAGAAAAATATGGATACTGACTGAGCTTAGCTACTAAATGAGGTTAGATACTTCACAGAATCTTGCGGGTTTGTTCTTTAGAGTCACTTTATTATGCTTTAGAGTGATTTTTGGGAGTATAACTAAGAATTTGCTTGCCTTGTGCTGCAACACGTCCCTTGACATTTCAATTTTTGGATTTTTTCCTTTTTTTTTAAAGAAAAAATACCGGTTTGATGTCTAGTCCGCCGCGATTGCAGGCACTGCCCGCGGTCCGTCTGCCAGATTTAGCGGACAGACCGGTGATCGTTGTGTTTATCCGCCAATCCGTTCGCTGGATTTGGCAGGCGGACTAGCAAATGCAACCATCGATCGCCGATCCGTCCGCCAAATTTGGCGGACAAACCACACACGCACTTACCATCCGTCATACCATCCACCGTCCCGTCCGCCAAATCTATTGCTTTAGTTGTGGTTGGACGCAGCGTCCGACGCATTTCACCATTGACCGTCCCGACCACAACGATTTGCTCCGTTCGCCAAAACCGTCTGCATTGCCGTCTACTTCCCCTTCGCCGTATGCTTAGACGATTTATGTGGATGCGGACGGTCAATAGTCAAATGCATTGCACGGCTTCCCCCGGGTCGGACGAGAGGACCTGCCATCCACTCTCCTATGGACGAGATTGTGTTATGTCCGAGTCCTCTTTTAAGCTTCTAGAAATTTGATGTACGTTGAATAAAATCCAACATTTTGATAAATTGTATAATTTTGTTTTAATTGGATGCGTACAAATTCAAACTAGACATGCTAAAGTTCACATAGAATAACAAGACACAAAAATGAATTTGCAGTACAGATTTCTAAGCTTTAAATCTGTATAGAAGAGAATTGAGTTGAGAGTCTACGAGAAAAACAAAATCCATAAACAATTTATTTTTCATTACTAAAAAAATTGTTAAACTGAAGTCTATACAAGATAGAAGGAAATTGTAAATAATTAATATGTTGAATATGGAATTAAAATGCACTAATTCCAATGGTAAGATTGTTCTAGCAAAAAAACTAAACCGTGTGGAACATTTTTTGGGATAAATTGTAAAAATTCCATTCATAAATTAATCCGAATTTTTTTCATTTTTATTGCCCCTTCGCCCTTATTTTGAGTTCATTTGGGAATAATTTTTGTTCTCAAGCATCAATTGAAAAAAAAATTCCCACAAAGCTTATCACTTATTCTATTTTAAAAAAAAATTTAAAAAGATATGGACAAAAATTCAATCCGTAGTTACCTGCCTAATATCCCAAATGTCCGCTGTACAGACAATGGTCCTTTAGGGGTTAAAATTGCTAAAGTGATTTGAAAGCTCTTAATGCTTGCTTCACATGTTAAATCTAAATAGTTTGTCACCTTAGAATATGAGGTTCAAGTGCCTAATGTACATAATTGCAATGAACTTATATCTTAGGAAAATATACTCCACCATTTTGTAAATGAATTTTGTGTTTTTTTCTTCAAAATCTACTGTGTTGGAGGCGAATTTACAAGAGCGCTCAACACTACAAAAATTGAAGATTGCAATGGGTACCTTTGCATAAACTCTTGAACATAAGAATCATAATCAATCATTGTCAAAATTGGATTTGATAATGCTACATGTAGACTTTGAATAAAATGGTGCAAAATTTTTCAATGAAAAACCCACATTCATAAAAAATTTCAATTAGTATGTAAACTCATAAAAATATCTAGTTAAGAACCCAAACTCATAAAAAATTTCAACTAGAATGTAAACTCATAAAAATATCCTATTAAGAACCCAAACTCATAAAAATAAATCCTCCTTCCATTAATGATGAAAAAACTGCAAGTTCTTCATAGTTGTAACATGTACATCCATCAATACTTCATATAAGCATAATTTTGACCAAATTACCAAGAAAATTCTAAATCATTCACAAAGCTATCCTTTTTGTACTTTTAATGTTAAAGATAAACTCCTAGAAATCAATTCAATTTCCATTTTCCTATTCCATCAATACAAAACACATTATATGATTTGTCCCACATCTTTGCCAATGTCAAAAACCAACATCCATCAACAACTAATATTGCCAGTTTCATTCAAGATGGACATATATTCATTGTCACTAAAGACCGTAATCATTAATAATTGAAAATTAGAAATGCAATGGAAAATTTGAAAAATACATCAAATTTCACTTTTATTGTCGTGCAATGGTGCTGCATATATAATATACACTTTGCGCGCATACATCCGGCCTCTTACATTTACTAAATACTTATATATTTTTATATAATATACAAAACTATTCATATGAACGTCAAAAATGTTCATTCGATACAAGCCAACAAAAAATACTGCAGAATCGATTGATGATGTGGGTTAACCCGCCTGCATTCTTCGGGCCTTCTTGACAAGGCCGCTCCAAATAATCTTGAAATGCTAATGCCAATGTGTGGTGGTTGAACTTGTTCATACTGTCCGTTTCTATGTTCAACTTCCAGTACTCATCAGACATGCAGTCTTCGTTGATTTGCCAAGTTATTTTGCAAAATGCATATTCCTCCGATGCACGTGACAAACTTGGAATGATAATTGCATCTGCATTTTTCCGGTGTAGGTATGCTATTTTTGGATTCATCCACCACCTCCAAGCCAAAGTCTCCTTCATGTCACTAGCTGAAGTGAACACATATATGGATTTAGGTGGTTCTATAGCTAAGCTAGTCATTCCCCAATCGCAAACTTCAATGCATACACGTGACTCTTCTTCTGGAAAGTGAAACATGATGTTCTCTGGAGAGATATCATTATGAAGCTGTCCTTCAACGTGCATCACTCGCATGATGTGTAGCAATGTCCATGCAAACTCCATCTGTTTCTTCCTAAATCAAGCTAGGCAAAAAGCGTCAATCCTCTCTGCGCCCGTTGGCTTGCTATACAGCAAGTAAACATATATGTTGTCTGCAATGGAATGATTGAGGTTCAACATCTGTTGTAGTGTTCCACCGTTCCACCAATATGAGTATCCTTCATATTTTGTTGCATGAATAGCAACAAAACGTATAATTTCAGCAAGTAAAATCCTCACTGCCATTGACTCATTCTGGTGTTCCAATTTTGCAAGCTCAGGATGTCTGATGTATTGGTTGGATATCTTTGCTGCAAATTCCCAATAATTAGGTATCTCTAGATGACCCTCAATCCTGACCCTCCGAATTATTGCATACCCGTCCTTCTAGACTTCTTTGTCTTGCAGAATCACTCTTGCCGTGTCTGAAAGCTCTATGAGAAATCGTCTACTTGTACCCAATTCAGCAAGTCCATCAGCACTTTTCTACCATTGTAGAGACCCTTATCTATTTTGGCTCTTTGATAACGGAGCAGAACGACTAATGAACAATTCAACTTTGAGAATCACTTGCTCAAAGCCTTCATCACCAGCACGGTGATGCTTCCCATACTTTGCTAGGGTGTCTTTTGCATTCTACAATGAAGCCTAGACCCTATTTGTCAAGAAATGGTTGAAGCCCCTTTTGTCTGTCTCTTGTTGCCATTCCAGAACGTTGACTGCATCCATGAATCGTTTTCACATATCTGACTTGAATTCTCAGGACACTCCTCACCGTACCAAACATATTTGGTATATAGGGACATAATGCTTTTCATCTCAAAAAACATTTCAATGCATGAGAAGGCTGCTCTTTATTGGGCGCACTACTCAATGGGTGCTGATGTTCCTTGTGTTTCTTCTTTGCTGCCTTCTTCATTTGCACCATCATAATGGACTTCTTCGTATGAATGAATATTTTGAAATTCCCAGAGAACTTCCCTTCCAAAGAAAGTTATGCCAAAATTTGGAAAAAAAGCAATAAGAGGGCCTCCAAATGTGACTTTTGTTTTCCCAAGGAAAGGAACCAATGGAGACCTAAGCCACCAAGCTTTCCGCTCCACTCTTACAAGATGCAAGGGAGAAAACAAAAGTGAGGAGCGGACGGGTTGTTTGCCCCTCTTATAGCCTGGCAAACGGCAAGGCAGTCAGACAACGCCGCATCGGACGGCTTGGATGAAGCGCGCAATTCGTCGTCCGCCAAATCTAACGATTAGTGAGCCAAATCAAATGGACAACAAACGCGGACGCTGAATGCGGACGGAGAAAGCGGGCCATTGGACGGCAACTGGCCGACGGAAGGGGGATTGCTCAGACGGCAGCCGGCGGATGGAGGGCGAACGATCGGATGGTGGTGGCAGACAAAAGGAAGCTGATTGGACGGCTTTGGTGGACGAAGGGGGACTGCTTGACAACTGCCTATGGACGGAGGGGACAAGTCAAACGGCGGGCGCGAAAGGGGGACATCAGGATCGCATTTGACGCTTCAGCGGACAGTGGACAATTCTCCAACTCCAAATCAGACGGATGGCACACGTTCCACTGCTTGGAGGAGGTCATTTCAAATAAAATTCTGAAAATGTCAAAGTAATCTTTTTTTCTCTTTACAAAATTTACTTTTTCAAAATATTACAGAAGTGGGTGAGTATGTTTTTTTCATCAATGAGGTGATTAGGTCTACTTCATTCAAGAAGTGCATATTTGAGCCATTATGTTTATTGTGTATTTATTTCCTAAGGTCCCAAATTCCCAATGGCCCTACAGAGGCCTAAATGTGACTTCGGGTAGGCTTCTAATTGTTCAAATCTTAGTGTGATTTTTTGAAACTTCTTCAAGAGCTTTAAAAATACGCAAGGTTCTTGGGCATATAATTTTGTGTGTCAACTGTTGTCCAAGACTCTAGGAGCAGAAGTTATAGCACAATAAGCCAAAAATGTAGGTCGGTGGGCAATCCAAATAAAAACACAAAAAAATAATTTTTTTTTTAGTTTTTTAATTTTTCCTAGAATGTTATATTTTTATGTACATATAAACTTCTGATTCATTTTATATGGATTAGGAATAAGAAAGGTAAAGACAATTTTTGGTTTGGGGCAATCTAAGTATCTTTCTCAAAAAATTACTTTTAGAGGCTAGAGCTCAAATTTGAATGTAATTTTTAAATTTTTTAGAATTTATTTTTTGAATAGGATTATATTTTTCTGCTACAACAATCCTCACCATTGAGATCATTATATTTAATTGTATTTTAGAGAAATTAACAATTTCATTTTTTTGTTCAATTTTGGATATACTTCTACTTAACAAGGTTTTAAAGAATGAAAATCAATTTTTTTTTTCTTGATTTCTTTACTAGACCCTGAATTCAATCCATCAGCATAAAAAATTTGAAATTCAAAAATTGGAGTGCAAAAAATTGACACAAATGGAGATCACAATCATCTAAAATTGCAAGACAACAATCCAAAAAAAAATTCTTTTCAACTTTGAATGCTAATATCTTCTAATCGGTATTGTCAAACTTCATGAAAGTTTTGCTACATCTTCTCAAATAAGTGAAGCACAAGATCCTATGGTTAGGCCAGGGAGAATTGATCCCTCTATTACCCCAAATTTTAACCTTTCAAAAAAAATTGAAATTCTTTATTTGCTATATTTGATAAAATTTGCAATTTTTGATATTCGCAATCACAGACCTTAGGAAATATGAAGAAGTACAAATTTAAACGGCACAAATAGGGGGTACTTTTCACATTTATCTTTTGACGAGGCAATAGAGGGGTCAATCCTCCCTCGTCGTATGGTTACATTCTTGAAAGTTCTATTTCTCTGCATTCTTCAATGAATGCATCAAAAAATGGCAGTTTCATGTCATTTTAGGCAGAACAGTTGCTTTGGGACTTCATGGGTTCAAATATTTTATTGAGGTCAACATGATTATCCCTCCATCAATCCCTCCTCTCCCAATTTCATCATGCATATCAAATTCCAAAAAAGAAAAAAAACACCAAATTTTGATTGAATTCTGTTATATGATTTTTATGGTAACTTCACTACATTCATTGACAAACATTGATGATGAATTCTTCTACTTTGATTGCCTATATATGCACTAGTCACAAATCATTTCTTCAATTCAAATGTACAAAATTATATATTCATCATCCATGCACTATTGCACATTGACATTGACATGGCAAAAAAACAGGAAGCGGTCCAATGCAATATTCATTATCAAAAACTCCATGAATTATACATCAATGGTTTAGGATAATAGTGCTAAATACACTAATCTATTAACCCCTAAAGTCCCAAGGCCATTTTTCTGTCAAAAATCACTCAAAACTGCTACTTTTGTTGCGTTCATCTAAAAGATGAGAAAAAATATTTTTTTTTAGAAAATAACCGTAGGATCTTATACTACACTTTTTACAGATCATGTAGTAAAAATTTTGTGATGTTTGACCGTACGGATTGAAAGATATCAGCATTCAAAGTGAAAGAAAAAGTTTTTTCCAAGAAGATGCTCTCATTGCCCGAAAAACAAGATTGTCCATAACTTTCTCATAAAAAGTCCAAATGAAATGAATCAAAGCTTCCCAAATAGGCAAAAATATAATCTATAAGGAAAAAAAATTTTAAAAATTAAATTAAATTTTTTGCAAAATTTTTTTGCTGCCCCTTCTCCCCTATTTTGAGCTTATTTGGGCATAACTTTTGCTCCCGGGCACCAATTGAAATAAAAATTACATTCCCCAAAAGCTAATAAATTTTTCTATCTTATGGGAAAGTTTCAGAAAGTTTCATTAAAAATTGAGCTCATAGGAACCTGCCCAAAATCCATTTTGTCCCCCGTAGGGACAATGGGACTTTAGGGGTTAATCTACTTACACATTGTGATAAAATGTGTTTTCTTCAAAATTTAAAAATAACTCCGTAATACTTACGAACATCACATTACTACGCTTGCCACATTTTATATTACATGGCAGCTAATTACAATCAATAAACCGTATTGTGTGACAATGCCTACAATAGTCCAACATACTTCACTCAAAATCTGAATCGGTGTCATCTCCCTGAGTTGAGGCTATAGACCCCGACCCATAAACCTTGAGATATGGTCCTCCATCGTAGGTGTCTCCATATATGGTTGATGCACTTCCTTGTCCATAATTTCCGTAGTAAGGACCTCCAAAAGTTGGAGGGGGAACTGGAAGATTTTAATCGGACGGTCCTCCAGTTGAACCATCAATATCATATCTTTCATGATGCCCATACAAATCACTTGGAGTACGTCCCGAATTGTATTGGAACCCGCCCTCGCTAGAAGCGGGGATGCTAGCATGTGAGCCTATGAGCCTATGAGCTTCCATTTTTTAACTCCATTTAGGGTTTGTAAATTTGTCAAGGACCTATGATCGTGGAATTCAATGTAAGGATCTTTGATATAAATGAACAACAAATGAATATGCCACTATGCAATTTTTTACCAAAAAATTAAACCAATGTATTTTCAAAAATTCAAAAATAGTCAAAATAGATAATGTTTGTAAGCACATGATGAAAATAAATGTAGTCGTTTAGATTGTCTCACTACAAACTACAAAGCACATAAATGTAAAATTGCAATACATCATAACACCATCATAGAGTGACATTTATGAGGTCTAAAATAGAGGGAGCAACAAACGTGGGCCGTAGAAGCTAAATATAGTCTAGCAAGTGGCAACAAGCAAAGGCTCTAAATATTTTAAGCACTACACCATGAACAATGATTAAGTGATAAATGTAGTCCTAAACAATGGCCTTTATATAAAATTAAAGGATGAAAATGCTCCACCTATTATATATATTTTATATTAAACTGTATTTTTATTTATTTTTTAAATATCTTAGACATAAAATATTAAAAATAAACATAGCAGTCATATATTATACACCAAATAAATGTATTAACCCTAAATGATTGAAACAACCATTTTCTTGTCAATGCCTCCTTTTTTTTTAACTATCTTTCTTGCCACTTAATCTTCATAGACGTGTCCATTGCTAAAGTTGCCAACATCTAAAGCTTTTCTTTAATCACCCTTGAATTTTCACCATGAGTTTTATAGTGGCACTTCACCTGCTTCAAAAATGGCGTCGTGTGCTTAGAATTTGCAATGGGAAGCTAATTCTTTAATTCTAAATGAAAAGCTACCTTTACCTTTTCAGCAACTTTAGAGTTCCATTCATCAAGTGCATTTGCAGTCCTATTTGCTGGATTAGAATACTTCTCATAAAAACTTTGTGAGCTGCAACAGCAGTGTCTCCTAATTCTTGTTGCGCAAAGTAAAAGATGTATAAGAATGAGCAAAATTGCAAATGATGACAATGCTATATATTGTAGAGCAACATAATACTAATTCAAATTAACAACAAGAATAGAATGAAGACCTAAAAATTTGAAAAAAAACATGAAACGAGAAATAAAACTTTTTATATGAACCCAGTATAAGATTCCATTTAGTGCCTCAATAGTCAAAGTGAACCAAGTTCTTTGTTTTGACTTTTGCTTGGCTTTAGTTGCAACAAGATTGTCTGTGGAGACAAGTTTTTTCAAAATATGAGAGTGGTTGCCTAGCAATACTTTGAATGCAATAAAGCTTGTGAACAAGATTTATAGAAATATGTTTTTTTTGGTTCTCCTAGCAAAACAAGATTTATTGTGATAAAATATGTGAACATCAAACAATAAAAAGGTATAGTAGTGACAATTGCAATGGGCCAAACCAAACAAAGTTTGGAAACTAAGAAGTGAAATGAAATTCTAAAAGAATGATAATGAAATATAAGGAATTACAAATTGACTTCATATACTCTTACCAATATAGTTGCAATGTCCTTATTGAATTCCAAAACAACATTTTCATCAGTATTATGCCACATGATAATAGGCACCCATGATTGTAAATTGTGGTTGCCATTCTGCACTAAAAACATCTTGCCAGAAAAAACTTTGAGATCTTCATCCTTTTTGAATTTTTTCTCAAATGTAGCATTTGCTTGCACCTAGTAGCACTCCACGATTTAATAATATCATCCGAGACATTTATTGTCTTCTCCTTATTGTTTTCCAAGGCCACATAGAAAACTCCATTTCCTTCCATATAACCACAAGTAACAAAGTGTGCAACAAGATTTATGACATCACTCTTCAGAAAAGTCTTGACAAGTGTCTAAGAAATCATACATATTAAAAAAATATTGATTTTTGACTTTGCCCTTGATACCTTAACCTCTGAAGACGAAGAAAAATGTTTATAGTTTCTTTCTTTAATGAACTATGCAAATGTAACTTTGTACAACATGTAATTCAATATAAGAACTACTAACATTTGTGCACTAAGAAAGCCCAATTTTTTTTTGCATTTGAACAAATTCTAGAATAAATGGCAAAAGAATTTGAATCCCAAATCCATAGCCATTAATGGCCAGGGTTTGAGAAAGCAAATTTTTTTTAACATTTGACCAAACTGTATTAAATATCGCAAAAAAATTTGAATCCCAAAACCATAGCCACTACTAGCTGGCATTTGAGAAGGCAAATTTTATTAGCATTTGACCAAATTATATTCAATATTGCAAGGAAACTTTAACCCCCAAAACCATAGCCACTAACGGCTGGGATTTGAGAAGGTAAATTTTTTTTTAACATTTGACCAAATTGTATTAAATATTGCAAAAAAAATTTGAACCCCAAAACCATAGCCATTATTGGCTAGGGTTTGAGAAGGCAAATTTTTCTTAACATTTGAACAAATTGTATTAAATATTGTAAGAAAATTTGAACCCCCACAACTATTGCTGTTAATAGCAGGGGTTCAAGAAGACAAGTTCTTTTTTAACATTTGACCAAATTCTTTAAATACTGCAAGCAAATTTGAACCTCCAAAACCATAGCCGTTAACGGCAAGGGCTTAAGAAGGCAAACAAATTTCAACATTTGACCAAATTTTAGCATATGTTGCAAGCTATTTGGCAACATCTAAGTAAACTCATGTAGATTTGTAGGCACTAATTGTACGTGCATCTACAAGAGAAGACAAGCTCTTTATACAAGTGGGATGGGAGGAGGTAAAACAAACCATGTGGAATATGTAAATTAGGATTACTAGGAGCTCAACTACTCATACCTAGTTACTTAAGTCAAAAGCAGGAATTGTATTCAATGTACGACTTTGGACCTCATTTTGGCTTAGTAAAATAATTTTTTCAAGAAAATTTTGAATTGAAAAAAGTTAGTAAATGAAGTTAAACATTATTTCTGAAAATTCTTTTGAGATTTGAAGCCTTAAATCAAAAGTCATTAACAAAATTTAGAGAGGGGTTGGAAGGGACATTTTTTGGGACATTTTTAAAACATCTTCTCTAAATTTTATCCATAACTTTTTTTGGAGGCTCAAAATCACAAACGGATTTTTGGAGATGAAAGTGATCTATATTTACCAACTTTTTTTTTTCTTGAGGACCTTAGAGAAAGTTATTCTACTATGCCAAAATGAGGGCTAAAGTTCTACATTGAACACAATTCCTGCATTTTGACAATGAGTGGTCAAGCTCTCATTTTTGAATTGTTTTATATTCTTTGCGGATTCATGACGGATAGTGAATTTCATTATTAAAACAACCTCTCAATCATTCAATCTTACTAAATATTAATGAAGTAATTCCTTCATTCAACAATCAAAAAAAATTCTTGATAATAGATGATTAAATAATAGTTAATATATGGTTCAATGAATAGTTATTGGATTCTTTGGATTTTTGGCAAACCATCTTCACATTTATGTGAAAATTTGGTTATTTGGTCTTAGATTTAGCCAGAAAAGATGGTGCTTTTTTTTTTAGCTAACTTAAGCCAAGCTTACTATCTGAATATAGCATTTGTTCAAGATGATTGTGGATGGACTTGAGAGTGAAGTTGATCTTGTAAAACAGATGCAATCAAGTGCCAACTTTGAGAATTGCTTTGTCATGTTTAGTCATATAAAAAGGATAAAATTATAGACAACTATTGCTTGTCACATCTAAAATTCTATTTATTGCAAAGTCATGACCATTATTGTTTGTGATACACATACTAAGGGCACCAAAGGTTAGCTCATTTTTGGCATTGTCTAAATAGGTCATGGTAGAAAATGGGGTGTTGGATCCAACTGTCGAAGCACAGGGCAAGCAAATTCCCAATTATACTACCAAAAACCACTCTAAAGTATAACAAAGTGACTCTAAAGATCAAACCTGCGAGATTCTGTGAAGTATCTAGCCTTATTTGGTCTCTAAGCTCCGTCAGTATCTATATTTCCTCTTCCGGTCCTAACACCACAACCGGAAACACAACAACACTGCAAACTATAATTAGACCTTCTTCTCCTTTCCCGATCCGACCAACTATCCGATCCGG
Organism: Neckera pumila; assembly: GCA_963969595.1. Lineage (NCBI taxonomy): Eukaryota > Viridiplantae > Streptophyta > Bryopsida > Hypnales > Neckeraceae > Neckera > Neckera pumila. The sequence goes on from OZ018418.1 coordinate 10,538,115, forward strand.
TCTAATCGACTTCTATTTACTTCTACTCTCATATTGTTTAGTTTTATCTCTGTTTCACCATCAGAGGGTTCGCCGCTTGCTTTTGAGAGTGGCAGGCCCGCCACTCCTTCCGTGACTTACAGTGGCTGAAGATCCACTTTTCTATTTTCCAATCTCCTACACTGATTTGGATCCAGTTTGATCCCTCACAGCAATCTAGAGAATTCTCCGGATCACCAATCACACAAAGACCCCCCCGTACGATCCTCTCATATTACAACGACCTTAGCGCCAAGTTCCATCTGTACGAAGTCAAGTGGTTATAGGTGTACCCGTCTGTGCCATCATCAATTAAAGCTCTTCCATTTACCAACTAGGGCAGCGAGATCTCTCAGGAGATTGGACACTCAATCGGATTTCCCACCCAGAAGTCCTAACGCGACTAAGGAATCCCTCCCTATCCGCCTAGCCTAACAACGGTTGTGTCGCCCAGAATCCTAAACCTTAGAAATGCTGAGGAACTGAAATCCACTCTCAACTCTTTCACAACCTGCTCACTTGCACATAAGATAAAAAACAAGAACACCAAAGGGAGAAATCACACCCGAACCAGCATGCGCCTTCCTAACTCCTCACCACACAACCCTGCCACACACGGAAGAGACACGCAATAAGAGGCCAAAAAAAGACACACACACAAAATAAGGGCAAAAAGACTCGTAGCTCCCAAGCAGGGGCTGACTTATATACAACTTGATTTACAAAGGCAAAAAGGCCCTCGGAAATCCGTGTGGGACATTCGGGTCCGATTCGAATCGACCAGACTGGATCAACATCCGATCCGGTCCTAACTATCTTATAAAAATTACATTCCTACCTACCTACTCTCCAACTCCCCCACCTAGCGTAGGACTCTTGGATTCCACGGGCAGTTAGTTGAAGACTTTGGTCAAGTTCTTGCTTTGCTCCCCAGCGGCAGGATCCGGAAGATATTATCCTGACGATGAATCAATTTGGATTGCTTGTCCAGGCCCAGGCCTTTGGTGGCTTTTCTTTGATAAAAGAGTCTGATCCATGGACTCCCTCGGATTTGATCCTCCGGCTGTGAACAACCAGTAGCGAGAGGTCCAAAAGTTAGATCTCTTGAGAGTGCATGGACCCGTTCAACTTTTGGCTGCTGATGTCCATCCGGTTGGCTGCCTCCTTGGCCGCCACCATTGACGCTTCCACCTGATCAGTGAAATCAGTCAAGATCCAAACTATCCGGGAACCGGATACCTTCTTCTCCTCATGTATCCCTTTGTCAAATAACTCCGCCTTGACAGCGGCTTATTCGGACTCTCCGAGGGTGGCCTTCACCGTCTCGGCCACCTTCCGGGTTGCTTCCGCCATTTCCCAGACAACAGCTTTGTCCTCTCTAAAGGCAACCATCTCGGACTTCAAAGTGTCGACTTCCTCCTGAAGACGACAAATCTCTGCCTCTTGCTTCCGGTACTCATCTGGATTGGAGATGTACCGTGCCACTTTAGCCGGTAGCCTGCTATCCCTCGGCGCACCCACCAGCTCTCCGATACTAGCGAGGGTTCTCCTCTTAACCTCCCAATCCGCTCGTATCCTGCACATAATAACAGTCAGCTGATTGAATGGGTCATTTGGGTCTTCGGCTTTCGATATCTCCATTTCTGGTCCCTGTTCTGGAGTAGACCGGTTAGTAGGAGGGGTTCCTCTCTTGTGAGGAGGCGTTGTCTTCATCCGCTTCCTTGTCCTGAGGTGCTCCTCCTCATCTTCTTCTTCTATCTCGGGTTTGGATCCGATTGCGTCCTTTGGCTCATCATCCAAACCCGACTCCCTATACTTCATGATAGATTCTTGAATGTTCTATGCTTTCTCCTCCATATCCGTTAGGAGTTGGTTGCGATGGTAGAGGTGAAAGAGAGAGGGACTCAAAGGAGTGGCCCTACTCTTTCCAACCCTCGTCACAAGCTGGGATACCAGATCGCAAAAGATTCGGGCCCAATTATTTTTCTGTTCCCCGCTCAGAGAACCAAAAATGGTGTTGCCGATGGTCATCGTCACCCTTGTCGGCTTCTCCGGGTGGATGATCGAAACCAAGAACTGGAGAAGATGGAGGTGCTGGTCGCTTTTGCAATCCGCAACCGCGTATTCGTCTTTGCTGCTCGGCTCTCTATGGAACTTGTCATGGATAAACTCTGCCCTCCGTCTTGCCATGCCGGAACCTCCTATCCGAAAGTTGTAGACTTCCCTCCACCTCTCTTCTTCCCACTCGGTCGGGTGGCCTCGGACAGTGTTGTCAAACTGATTCAATATCTTACACTTCAGCTCTCTCACCATCCACTCCTCCCTAAACCCCCAGGGTTTATCCATCAACACTAGACAGCCCATCGTGTTGAGATCCTCCATGAGCTCGGTCCTCGCCGATTCCTCGGACGGGATGACCGGAACTATTTTCCAGAGCTTGATCTCGGAGGAGGAACTGGGTGCTCCCAATCTGTTCTTACAAAGCTGAGGCATGGACACGGACTGCTAACTGGACCCTTCCTGGTCGCTACCTCACTTTCTTCTAGCCGCACGTCTTGTTCTCCACTTCCTCTTGTCCGATCTCAATCAGAAAACAATACAAAACCTGCAGCCCATACAAGTTTGACCTCTCCTGCATTCTGACATACATGGCCTGAAGTTCACACACACACAATGGCTCCGGCGCAAACAAAGGCATTAAAGCGCTCAAGGTTAGCTTCAAAACTCGAGGGAAGTAAAGGAGTGAAAATGCGAACGACCAGCCTTTATATAGTCCCAGGACCCTTGACTGGTCATCATGACCTTTTCCAGTCTGGTCCATAATAATCCGGTTCAACCCTAATCTGATCCGAGATAAATTCCGGATGTGATTCCGCTCCTGAATACTGATACTCTGACCGGATCAGATCCAATTTCTCCCTTACTAGATTAGCTTCATCTATCTTTAGTCTTCTTCTGCCTCCTAGTAGGATCCGGATCCTAATTACTTGTTTCCGTTCCAACTTTTAGGTAAGCAAAGGAAAACCAAAAAATCTGGTTGCGACACCAACCTTCCAAGGATTCATGTGTGATAGTGATCAAGCCAACTTTAATGCAATTTGCATTGTTTATGGGTCACGGGTTCCATTTGTTCTAATGGTAAACCGTGAAAGGACTTGCTTATTCCACTAAGCAATAAACATGCACAAACATACAAAGAAGCTAATTGCCAAAAAATTATAGAATTAGCATATCCAGCTCTACAATATAAGGATGGAGCATCAATGTTTGAAGTAGACAAGATGATTTTAGAAATCAGAGCTTAGGTGGTATTCCTTTAGAGCTGCATTATAACTAGAAATTTGAAAATTGGAGGATTGAATCGCATTTTGGTATTTTTGATGCTGTCAGTGGGATGGATTCATGGAAGTGGTATTACCTTTAACCTCATTTCTTTTTTCTATTCTTGTACCCTATATTGCAAATTAAAAATCGTTTGAATAATGACTTCATTAATCATCTTTGCAAAAACTAAAAAAAGAGGAACTAACAGATGTCCCAATGTGCAACTTCAAAGATATAGTGCACTATAAACCAATACAAGCTTCCAAAAAATGTAGATCTAACAAGCTAATTGCCATGTATAATGACTGGATTTGAACCTTTGTGCAGATGATCAACCATAGGGCTTGTTCTATGGGCGCCCTTTTGGAAAAAAAGACCTCCAAAAAGGATTTAAAATAAAAGAGAGCTTTGGCATTTGGAAACGGAAAGAAAATTGCAAATGCATTGAACAAGATGCTTGAAGCAAAAGACTTTTGCATTCAAATTCCGCACTTGGAGGGAAAAGAAGTTTTTGGATCTAACAATAGTAAATTAGATCTTCTAATGATTTTGAAGGTGATATTCATCACCTCAACAAGGTTAACTTCTCTCATCCTTGGATTCAAATTAGATTATCCATTACTAGAATGCAACTTGGAGCTATACAATTGAGAAGTTTTGAAGCAATCATGCCCTATACCTGATTTGTGGTACAAAAGGATTGCCAATCATTGGAACACATAGCGAGAATTTCTAACAAGTCAAAGAAAAAATGTCACGCCATTTAGATGTACCCATAGGCCAAATGCAAGCTATTGCTTGTTAGGCATAGTAAACCCATTGTTGCCCCTATTTACAAAGGGCAGAAGAGTGAGTGTAAAGGTAAAACAATTCAAATCAAGAATTTTTTGTTTTGTGCTTATCAAATTGCATGATACGTCATGGTACATAAGCTTTTTCTTATTCTTACCAGAGCAAAGATCCCCAAGGTCGAGCTTGTTCTTACCAATACCAATTTTACTTGTACCAAAATCATTGAGCTTAAATAAGCTGGGGTTTCACCTACAATCTACCGAGCCAATGTTACCTTGACATCTATTCACCTTGCCTAGGATATTTGAGCATGTGTTGCGGATTTATCCTTGACCAGCACATGCTAAAAGAATCTCTTCCATTTGAAATGGCAAGCAAGTTTGTCAAAGCAATAATTAAAAATCACCGCAACATGTAGGAAAATGCAAGGACTATTATTGCAAATACGATTAGGGTGAACTTTCTTCCTTGCCCTAGACTTAGTGCTCTTTTTTATACTTTTGTTTGTGATTGAACTTCAGCAAAAGGTTTATAACAATACACTTTTCAATTTTCCATCTTGTACATGTCTCCATTATGGAAGTATGGATGGGATTTCCATTAGAAGTATGGCATGTACTAAGTAAACTGCAAACAATTTTATTACATCTTTTGTAACTTCTAAAAACTAGATTATAAGATAGACACTTTCATCCATATTCCTATCCTTAGCTTGCATGAAGTTAAGCAAGCGATTGTTATTGCCAAAATCATCAAGATGTACAAGTAAGTTAGTTGACAAGTATTAGCATGATATGAAAAAGATACATAGTACTATTATTCTGTCTTCAAAATCTCTAAATTCAAGTAGCAAAAAATTATATTAATATTCTTATATATATTCTTTGCTACAATAAAAGAATATTTTATAATATATACAATGTTCCACATCCTCTGATATTTTAAGTGAATTTATCTTCTTTTCATCCTTAGAATTGCTTCTAAATTAATTGTACTTTCACTTGATTAGCCCACTCTGGGATAGCCTCTCAAAACGTGATATAAATTTCAAAAGATGCAAAAGCCCCAACTTTGCATGATTCTAGATCTAAAATTCATGGTCATGGGTCTTGTGGTAATAGGTTGTATTTTTCTAAGTATAATAAATATTATTAAAAAAAAAACAATCTTTTAACTTTTTAACCAAAAAATTTAGAAATTACATCATGTTCTAAATTTCTAGGTTCTAGGCTCACATAATCCCCGCTCACCCCTCTTAGGCTCACACTCACACGCTCACATGGTAGCGTTGTTGTCGCTAGAAGGAGTATAGTGCGTGATTCCATGGCTCCCTCCTCTGCTGTGAGAGCCAATTTGAGGGTTGTTATTGTAGTAAGAACCACGTCCCCCAGCTTGTGGATCACATATACCATAGTCACGTTCATATGACCCCTAATGTCCATGATGTCCATATGAACCACCTGCACTAGATCCAAAATAGTAGTGCGGCCCCCTTGGCTAGAACCACTTGCAATGGATCCATAATAGTACTGCGAGCCCTCTTGGCTAGAACCACCGCGGCGGAAGGATCCATGTTTCCCATGTTGTCGACCATGGTCTTCCAGGCTCCTGCGCAATGCTTCTTGAAGTTGCTGCTCATATTCAATGTCGTCTCAACTTTCTTTACGCTGGTGCCTCTCTTCATGTGTAACGAGTATTGCACCTCATCATCAACATTGTCATTGTCTAAGTATTCATCCTTGGCATCTAACATCACCGTTGTAGGAAATCCAAACTAGCCTCAATTGGACCACTCCGGCAAGCAATTGCTTAGTTGAGTCTAGCTTACATGTATAAATAGTTGCTTCATTGCGATTCAAATTGTTCACAAATTTTCCATTGAGTAAGGGGTACATAAACTACAACCTGGCCTCTATGGTGTAGGCAAAACTTGTATTGGCGCGGAAGGTGGACTAGAGTAAGTTTCCATTGACAAAAAAAAATCCACTTTTGCTTCATGCCAATTAGAAGGATATTCCCAATTTGTGGATGCAGGAGGCTAAACTAGCTCAAGGAATAGAAGTGAACAATGCTTCCTCTGCAGGTGTACACGGGAAGGAGTTCTTGCCTCCCACGACGTTTTCCATATCCCCACCAAATCAAGTTACTAGCATGGGTGAGCCAAGCATTGGTCCTAACAAGCAGGACCTTGTAAAAGAATGTGGTGGCCCTTCATCGTCAAGGAAAGAGGTCACTGATGAACAATTAACGGAGATCAATGTTACAATTATAAAGATTCTAAACGGCGGTGCTCTAGATCCCTCAAAATTTGTAGGTGTTTATCCTGGTGAAGTAGGTACACCTAAAACGCCGCAAAGCCCAACACAAAGTCCGATCATTCAAGAGCAACCGTTAGGAACCAATGTGGAGCAGCCCAACAACCTGGCCACAGAGCCTACCATGGGAGAAGATGAAGTGCGGAGGAAGTTTTCGTACGTGGCGTTTCACTTGGCATCCATAAATGTGCCGATAACGGAGACAAACAAGATTATGTCATTTGTGCAGGGACTAGAGAACTTCCTTCAGCTTGCTACCAAGTGGAGAATATTTGAAAAACCACATTTAGAATGTACAAAAAAATCCAACCCCACCGAGGCGGGTCCCAACTATACGCCACTTGTACAAGCATGTAAGCTGGGAGGTATGCCAGACATTGCTCTGGCATTGACATGTGGTGCAAACTGGCTTGTTGAACTTGGCCCGGTGATTGCGGAGATCGCCCATGACATAGCAGCTATTTCTCCTGAACTGGTGAAAGTTACCAAGGGCTTTTTGCATTTCACCAACCAAATAATGCCAACTTACAGGGCCGCAGTTGCATTACAAGAAAGTTATCAAGGTATGCAGAAAGAGTGCAACGTCTTGGAATAGCAGGTGGAATTTTTGAAGGGTGAGAACAAAACCTTGAGGGCCCTAAACAATGCAAGATAATCTTGCCAGCCAACTCAAGAGAGCGATCAATTGTCTCTTTCTTTAGACAAGGGCAAAGGAGTTGATGCACCCAACACATTTACAATGCATAATGGTAAAGGGTGGGAGCAGCTGAAAAAAGAATTGGTGGAAGCAAATCGAAGAAATGACGTTCTTTAGTCCAGGTTGGAACAAATGGAACGAGTACAGGGGTCATGGATGAATGCAGGCCTTAGAGTGGATCGGAGTCTCGATGGTTGGGGTGGATACAATAACTCCAAGACAAACCCTTATTAGTATTCCAAGCAATAAATGGGCTTTCTGACTTGCAAAGAATTTGGAAACAAATGCAAGATCATGGAGGGCTTCTTGAAGAGGTTCAAGAACAAGTAGGAGCAACATCCATGGGGCTCTACAAAAATTACGTCTTGGAGAAACATGGAGGCTATATTCAAGTGATTGAATCATACAGAGACGGGAGGAGAGAAAGACATCAATTGGGCCTTAGAACTAGGGGAAGGATGGGTCCCTTATCAAACGCTTTCAACACACATCAACAAGAAGGACAAGACACCGATGCACGGTTTTGATGCAGGTCATGAAATGTTGAAGGATGTTTGTGCCATTTGTCAGAAAAGTTTTGGCCCTAAAAGAGCCATAAGCATGGGCCACTCATCTCAAACTTCCTATATGACTGAATGTTCATATTTGTCGTACGGATTCCGTTGGTTTATACAAACGTACGGATTACGTGGGCTTTGGAGTGTCCCATCCGCACATAAATGACATCCATTATGACAATACGTATATCGTATCTCTTCCGTGTATATTACCATTGTGTTAATGCTGCACAAAAATCGTTTGTAACCAATTCCGTGCGGATTCAGTGTCTAAGTAATGCTTGACGAAAGCGTCACTGATTACATCTAAATCAATTTGTATGGAATCTATGCAATACGGACATTGATTGAAGGAATTGTTTAAAAAATTGAAAGAAAAGTTGTAAAATTTTTTTGCAAAAAAAAGCAGTCTTTAACATTGCTAAAAATGTCCGCAATCCTCTTTGGAGAAGAAAAAACAGCTCCTAACCATCATGATTTTGTCAAAAAAAAAAAAAAATGAAAATTTTAACAAATATTTTTTTAAAGATATATAAAAGCTTACATATTATACTGCCCAAAAAAATTGAAAAAAAGAGGACTAAAATTTTTTTAACATCACTAAAATTATACCAAGTCCAATTTGGAAAAAATCCAACTTCCAGCCATCATAATTATGTCAAAAAAAATAGTTTTCAAATTTTTCAAATTTTTTTTCAGACACAAAAAAATGCTTGCCTGATATATTCCGAAAGGAAAATGAAAAAATAAATTTTTTACATTGCCAAACATATCCAAACTCCATTGTGGAAAATAAAAAACTTTCAACTATTTCAATTTTGTAAAAAACAAATCACAAAATTTTTGAATTTTTTTGGGATACACCAAAGAGTTAACATGCTCTAATGCAAAAGAATGAATTTTTTTTAATTTTTGATTTTTTTTAAAATGGCAAAGGAATCCCCAAGAATGATGAATAGTTTTACAATATGAATAAATCTACAACCATTTCAACAAGTGATTCATCACTCAGTCCTATAGTGTGTGGGTTAAGAGTAACCTTTGTAAATGTGAGATTGTCCATTTAAAACTGGACACCGTGAAGCAAGATCAGGCAACTAATAGTAGGCGTAGTTTAGAACACTCCAGATAGGACTTGATAAGATAGAAAACCAAATTTTGGTTGATTTGGATATTACATAGATCTTTTTTTTACATTTTTTTGTTGATTTCACTACAAAAAAATGAGTACTTAAATGATTGCTGAAAATGACTTCAAATCAGTCATTTCGGACCAAAACGACTACAGAATGACTCCTAGGTCCTAGAGTCATTGTAGACAAGTCATTTGTATAAGTGACTTCGGGCTTATTATCACCATCCATTTGGAACTTGGATGAACAACTGGATGAGGAAGCCATCTTTTTAGTGATAAAGAAGAGAACTCAAAGGAAATGGGGACTGCGGTGCCACGTGGCAAGCGCTACTATGTACTTGCCCCAGTCATTCTTTAGTCGTCCTTAAGTTACCAACTCACCCATTTTAAATCCAATGTGGGCGGCCACGTCAGCAGTTGTACCGAAGTCATTCTCCAGTGACAGTAAAGTTGCGTTTGTCCATACAGGATCTGACACGTGTCAAGTCATTCTAGAGTTCTCAAGTAGTCATGCAAATTTACGGTTGAGCGTGACGTCAGCTGTGATTTCCGAGTCATTCTGCAATTCCCCTGATGTATTCAGAAAGAATTATCGATTGCACTATTTGTGGAGCAGCGTGGTTCTAGTCACTCACTAGAACATTTCCAGTTGCGGTTCAGTCACTTTTTTTAACTGGAAGTCGCAGTGCCGTCGCCCCATAGTAATTTTTAGAATGAGTTCCACAATTTGACACGTAGACACTACATCGGCGGTTTCAGACAGGCCTAACAACTGTGACTCCTGCAGACCCCCATGGGATTCTGCCGCCAAAACACAGTACTTATACATGACGATCTAGCAACTTCCACAATGCCAATTCTACACCCACAATGATAGAACGAAAAAAAAATGAACAATTGCCACAGAAATTCAGATGCAATGGCAACAAGAAATGAAGGTCTTCTGCATTGGATGAAGGAAGTGCGATGTCCGGTCTCCCAAGCATTTATAAGAGCATTCTTTGGAGTTCTTTAAGTTCCACAAAGGTTCTACTCCCTACAACCTCCTCTTTATCTACAAACATAATTCAACATCAAGTGGCCAATTTCATATATTGGCTGTCCCACATAGCTGCCGACCCCTTTGCATGCTCTATAAGGGTCATTTCTGCATCTGGATTGCAGAACATCAGCGACACTCCAGCCTCATGTATGTTATGCACGTCTACCTTAAACCATGTCTCCGGAATTTCATTGAAGTGGAACTTGTGCACGCTCGGAAGTCCGCTAATGGTCGCACTTGCCACTTTATATCGCCATCTGGAAGAGTTCATCAAGAACACTTGCCACCCAGGTTCATCTGCTCACTTGAACTCATTAGGACCTCATCTGTCACATACATGGATTGTACAAATGGATCACCAAACTCAGTTGTGGTTCATGATGTTACCGTCACTGAATTGTGACACAAAAATGACTTTGGCACCACTGCTAACCTTCAGGCAGTGGGACTTGAGTGCTGACTGGCTTCAAGCAGCCAAGAGCTTTGCGCCACCGTCAATGACCATGCCGGCTCAATTACATTACAAGGGGGCATACTACTTAACGCCGTCTTAGACACACATGTTTTCTTAATACATGTGCAATTCTTCCAACCTAGCACCTGCTACGACTAAACAACTAAGGCTACGCATTCACATACAACAAGAGGGCTGGAAACATTATAAAACATCAGCTCTCTTCACTGTACTGTTGTCAAAAAATTAGACCTCAGGACACCACAATCTGAGTTTGGGGATGGAACAAGAAGATTGACCCATTCTGCAAGGTTTCACCCTGCGTGTGGATCATACCTGCACACACATCGCACAATTTTGAATACGGGGCGTCAGATTGCTGTGCAGCCTCACACCTTCCGCCTGCAAGACGGCCACCGACTATCATGAAGACCAACCCATGACGCACTGACTCAGGGAAAACACACGTTTTGCAGGATCAGAAGTACAGGATTCAACGCGGATCCTTGGCAATGCTGCATCACTACAAAACAATGTCCGAGAACTTCAAGCATAAAAAGCGCCAATGCGTCACTGTGGGATGACACGGATTTAACTTGGATACGACTTTGCTGCACGGAAAAACTGCTGATGCTCTCCTATGTGACTCCTAGACGACACATACCTGACTTTAAAAGTGCAGACACATCCCAAGAAAGGGGACAAAGACAACGCACCTTCTTTGGCCGGATGTCCTGTTTCTTCTTTATGGCGGCCGTTGTCCTGGTCCTCGTCTCCCGCTTTGACGATTTCCCCTGCATACACATGATTCACGTGTTAAATATCAAAATGAATTGAAGGTGAGGGGACTGTATCTCAGCACAACCACATGGCTTATGAGTCCCCTCACCTCCCACAGCATCCAAAAATTCATAAGCTTTTCTAGTTCTGCGTCTTTGTATCATTTGAGCCATTGATTTGTTGACAATGCAGGGGTACTTTGAACGGAACATAGTGACATCGGCACATTTCCATAACGCCTCCAAGAGCGGCCACAGGCAATATTTCAGGTACTCCTTGTCGTCAGCCAAGGTGCGCAGCCACTTCACATAGAACGGAGTAGAGATTAGGACGTTCGATTGGAGATTGCAATCTACCCTACCACTCTTACTATCCACTATCAGCGTGTTTGAATCATTAAATTGAGGCCAGGCAGCATACACTACCCTTAAATTCTTGCTCCCTTGGCTCTTGGGAGTGTCTTCGGCCAACAATACCTCACCCGATTTACCCGACCAGATAAACAAGGATTCAAGGTTTGCATCCCCCTTCACCAAGGCAAGCATGGAAGGAACAACATCCTCCATGTACGTTGCACTATCGCTGCCCCAAAATGCGACCGTGAAATGATTAAAACAGCGGGATAGAAAGGATTTAAGTCAAGGTCGGAAGACTACTCTCCTGCAGCTAGTCCGAGTAGAGGGACGGATCCTAGTATTTGGATTTATCAAATCAACTAAGCTACAGACCAAGAGCGTTCCGTGCACATTAAAAATGACCAACTTAGGGCTCCCCTTATTATTTCCCCCTTTCTTCTCTCTCAAAATTTTGCTCAAAGATTTACCAGGCTTGACCTCAAGAGACGCAAAAGCTAAAGCGTCTGCAGAGGTACAAACCTTCAATGGAGACTTGGTAGCTTTCCTTGATTTCTATGAAGGCGCTGCTGCAACGTCCACTACCGCAGGTGACTCCTTTGGGGCGATCTCTACGATCGCAGGCAGCTCTGAAGGCGGCGCGTCAGGCGCAACATTAGTTGCCACGGGGACGACATCAACTGCGGTGGGCGCGGACGACTTCTTCACGGCTGGTGCCTGCGGCGACGGCAGCTGCACCATTCGCTGCGGCTGTGGCGACTGCTATGACGCTTTCGAGCGCACCCAAAGAGTCCCTGACACAAACCTGACCCCCCTTTGCAGCGTGGTCCGCGCTATCCACCGCCTTCAAAGAAACCAGAAGGCCGGTGGAGACCTCCACCCTTCCTTCCGACAAAAAAGCATCTGGAAGACCCTCATCTACGTGGACCGGCCCTTCCACTACAGCATTCACATCCTTGTCGCAAAGAACGCCATCTTCGGCCAGACTTCCCATCGCCGACTCAACTTTGCCTCCTCCCGCAATATCATAAGCTGCCATGTCTCTGTATCGTGCCGGGGAAGTCTCCCGTGGAGCTGCCGGGATCAACCCCACATTGGCAATGGAGGAGTCCACCACCCCCACCTGGGCCGTAAGAACTCCACCTGGAGCCTGTTTGGCTGCTGGAGTGGGTGACCGTTCTTTTGTTTTCCACCGTGGTGAATTGAAGCCCGCTATGTCCGCGGCGGGGAGGTCGTCGTCGGAAGACAGCGTGACCTGCGCCTTTGTCGCAAGCTGCCTCTTATCGTGTAGAGACTTCACAACACCCTTGTCCATCTTCTCTGAGGCTTGTCCTGGAGCTGCATCACGCGAACAACTTTCCAACAAGAATTGGATAACACTCCTGCAGCGTCCCTGTCGAGCAACCCCTCTGACTCTTGATGGACCAATGCAGGTTGAGTGATGGAGGGGCTGCCGTTGTCACCTTCCTCGGTTGTCCCAATGTACCTCTGGAACATCAGTCGCAAAGAAGCAATTGCTGCTGCCTGCGTCCTTGAAGTGGTCAGCACTTTGGTGAACTTGCAGTCTACGTCCTTCTTCAAATCGACGATTTCTGAATGGAGGGATGACTTGCCCGTACACATAAACTGCCAACCAACAACAATGTAACAAGTGCTGCATGAGTCAGTAACATGTCGCTAGAAAATCGACCAGTGCTGTGACGGGAGTGACATTCAATGACTTTTACGCGACTGCACAACTTAATGACAACTTCCACACCACTGTACTCACAATGCTTGAGCAAGCCTTCACCCCTTATGCGGTTTTGTATTGCATGGCATGACACGCTTCAAAGAATGTTTCCATGGCACAAGCCATACCCTGCACTCCGGCTTGACCACGTCTGCAGTACTAGCTAATCTAATCACATACGTCATCGGTGCCAGGAGGGCGCTAGCACACTGAGAACTCGCAATGCAGAGTGAGGGCTCACTTTTACGCCTACTGTATCTAGATAAACCAAGGACCACCGAATTTGAAGGACACTTGCAGAGACTGAACCCGGTACATTACTCTCCTGAATCAGATGGACAAATCATGAAGCGACCTAAAGCACTATGACAAAAGCATGGCGCCAAACTAGAACAAACTCATCGTCCCACTGGCAGAAGCTCCAACGACACCATGGTGGCGCAAGCCCTCTACTATGTCTATGATATCGGGGCTTCTCTCTCTGCCTTCCCTCTGGAGAGATCCACGGACAGACATGTCAATTTCTGTGATGCCATTCATGGCCCAAAATGACAACATAAATCTCAAAAGATGGAGGCAGGCCCCTATATGAGACCTTCAAGCATGCATATAATCAAGAAACACAAAAACAGAGACGAGGAGGCGCTGGAACTTATAGCATCCACTTCCTTCCCTGCCTTGCCTTTGCGCCCTACATGTTGGTAGTTCTTCACGCTTTGCCGTGCAGCGGCCATTTTCTGTGACTTCAGCTGCTGGCCTTCTGTTTCCTAGTACTCAATCAGCCGCAACCACTGGTCATCGTCAATGCGCAGCGGGCAGTCCTCCATCCCTTACAACCACTTACTCTTCAGCCAAGATCTCTCCAACTTCATATACTTGGTTATGGCAGTGAGGAACCCAATCATGCTGAGAGGGTGTCCAATCTACTCGAACTCATTGTCCATTGCCTCCCTCAGTTTTTTTGTTGCCTGCAGAGACTCTTTGGACCAGTCCACCACACTCATGTCCAAGATCTTTGGGACAAAATTGCGGATGGCCTCATCCCATGCATTCTTGCCCTGACATGCAGCATCAATGTCTCCATTGGCGTGCACGTAAACGCGGCTGGGCTTCTTCCCTGCAGCTTGACGCTCACGACTCCCCAACTCGTAAGCCATGCGTGTCCGACACCTGGAAGACCTTTCTTCATTATCCTGCGAAGCAATTGGAGGGGCCTCATTCCAAGTAGGGCCATATGGAGGTGGCGGACCCGAAGACCAGGTGGGCGGTGGGGGTGCGGGCTGCTGTGGCATCCACTGTCCAGAAACCCACAACCAAGCAAGGCCGCATGCTCCACTTCTTTGTGCATTAGGCTCCGTGACCTTCGCCTTTGCTGGCGACCTCAAGAACGCCGATCCTCTTCGTCTTTTAGCCCTCAAGTCATGGAGAGGTTCCTCTTCCGGGATGTTCTCCTCACTAGAATTGAACACTCTATCCTGCAAATCTGCAAAACAAAGAATGGCAAGGGCTTTAGGGTTCAGCGGTTTTGGTCCACACTTGTACTACAGTATCTGAGCATGGCATCAAAAGTGTCCCCTTCACGAGTGAAGCGCAATGCGGAACAATTGTGCTCCTATTAACAAAGACTCAATTGACTGTCCATTTGCAATGGCACTCGCTCAAATTGGATTCTCCTAAAACCTTAAACCCAATTGCAGAGAGCGTTCAATCAAAGTACCTACGGCAGCCGCATCCTTCGTAGATTGCCACTGAGCATTTGAACAAGCAATTGCAAGTTTCAACATACCTTGGGCGATGTCCTCGGCATTGGACTGAGTGGCCTCGGAGGAGGAATAGCGTCCGGAAGCCATTGTGCTCCGCTCACCACCACCTTTGCCACGGAGAGCTCCGCCGCGCTTCTTCCATCTTAAGCGTCTTTGGAGGCGCGTGCCAATTGTCTGCTTCTGTCTCTAAATTTTCTTCCCGGGTGCGGCAACAAAAGGCGTTTTCTTTTCTCCAACGTCTTCTTCTCTAAAATGTAAGCGACAAAGACCACGTGAGTGCGACGCTACGATGCGCAGGAAGCGCGGGAACAAACTTGACGCTTGCAAAATGATCGCTTACACTTGCACAAATCAGGCGCTCTCAGAAGGCAAGCAAAACCTGATGAAGAAACGAGAGGACCTAGGTTTTGGATTTGAAGTGCATGTTGAGGTACTCGAGAGCTCTACCTGGGCCTCCGATGTCGTCCACGTGGCGGAATGGCGCCATCTCCGACTAACATTGGCAACTACACTGCACCGACTTAAGCGTTTCTCCATGACGACTGCTAAGTGACTTCATTTCAGTCGCCCAGAAGTCGGAAGTCATTGAAAAAAACTATGGAGCGAATCTAACAGAACTACACAAAAATCAAGGAGAAAGGCGGCGACGGAATTAATGGTAATCCAGGAAAAAACCCTAGCGCGCCGCCGCCTAAGACATTTTTCTGTACTCTGTGCGCAATTTTGTCTCTCAGCCTCACGCAGGCGGTGCTTGGGGCACACCATGGCCTCTTCAAGGGATATTGTAGGTACTAGACAGAGACGACAACAAACACACACACAATCCGAACGCATGCATACGACTTGAAGTGATTGACATTGGAGCATACATAGAAATAACACCTACGACGCAACAGGGTAGGGAGCACCCGGTCACTCACAAGGCGGCTTTGGCGCAGAGGACTGGTTCCAGTGCCGCAGCGACTTCCGCCATCCTCTTTTCTCGAAGCAGCTCGTACTCGCATTTTGGATGAGGAAGGTTATTTGGCGGAGAGTTCATTCTTCTTTGGTCCAAGCTTTCCACCTGAGGCTGCAAGTTTCCTCCTCACTCTCGGAAGCTGCGTATGCTAGCCACAAGTTACTGCAGTTGCCTCTTCCTAGCTACTCAAATCTGCCGCACTAGAAGTTCCCCGGGATCAACAGAGGTGCGTCTCTCACCCTCAATTCTACGTCTTCCTAATCGTGTTGTGCAAGCAGGTTTGTTGTAGGAACGTCAAAAACTGCTGATGAAGGATAATTCCTTGAGATCAAGGAAGGTGATGGTCATGATTATTTAAGCTTCATTCGGCTTAGAAGTGGAATTGGCGCTTCTATGGACTTGAGAGCCCTCTAGAAGACAGAGGATAACATGTACTTGATTGCTATTTCTAACAAGTCTAAAAACATGTATTGGCTGCAGGAGAGTTTGCTGTGAGAAATCCGGAAGTGCCACAAAATGCTTCCTGTAAGACTGCCTCTATCCGACGTTTGCAAGCAGCGACTCTGTGATGATCGACTGTGGATCAGGGAATATCAAAGAGCAACATAATACAACGTCAAGAAACTGCACTGCCCATGCACTTTATGTCGAGGTCGGCGGAGCTTATTACTTTGCAACGTCCAGGAGCATCTCATTCAAAATGGACGAGATCCTGATTCACGAATTTGGCGAGGGCCAGGCAACCGAGACTCTTCCAGTGAAGAATGGAACAGCAATTCTGGGGACAGGCCAAAGTTGGATTAGTCCAAGAGGATGAGTTTGTGGATGTGGATGTTGATACTATAGGAATGATACAACAGGCGGCATTAATGGAAGTGGACAACTCAGAGAGTTCAGCGGAGAGGCTTGAGCGTGAAGTCACCAATGCCTTTGCAGCTGCAGACTCCATCCACAAAGAGTGCATGGAGGAGGGACCACTACCTGGAGCGCCGGCTGAAGAATGTGGAGACATGGCAGTAAGGTGGGTACACCCAAATGCGTCACTGACCTTAAACCGCCATCTATACTCTCTGTACATCTCCAAAAGCAGTTCTGTACCTATGTGGAAGAAACGCTTTTAGAACCAAACTTTGTTCCTTAATAACTTTTGCATCTAACTTAGATAAGTTAGATGGAGGAGAGGGCAGACGCAAACTTCGATGCAACGGCCATGGAAGAGTCTATGGAAGTACTGTATGATGGCGCCCGATCAAGCCAGCTAGCAGCTAGCGTATTGCTAATGAACCTGTGCATTGTCCACAGAGTGAGCAATCATTGTGCCAATGAGCTCTTCAGCTTGTTGCACCGCCATCTCCTGCCAGAAAAAAATACCTTACCCCGTACATATCATGCAACAAAGTCGCTTACTACCAAATTGGGTTTGACCTACAACAGCATACAGGCCTGAAAGAGAGGGTGTGCTATTTTGTGGGAAATATGAAAATGCCCTCCGTTGTCTTAAGTGCAATGGACACAGATATTGAGATGAAGAGCGCCGCTGCTTCCCAGTAAAGGTTCTTAGACATTTTCCTGTAATTCCCCGACTTCAAAGAATGTTTTGAAGCCTAGCAATTTCAAAGTTGATGTTGTGGCACTTTGAGAATGGGAGCAGCCAAGATGGAGGTGACGGGTTGGTTTGCCACCCATGCGACTCAAAGGCTTGGAAGCATTTTGATGAGAATGTTGACCCGACATTTGCCGCCAACCCTCGAAATGCTCACTTTGCACTAGCAGCTAACGAAGTGAATCCCTTCAAGCAGAACCGGTCTGCGTGGTCCACTTGGCCAGGGCTACTCTTGAATTACAACTTGCCACCCTGGCTTAGCACAGAAAAGTTCTTTGTGATGTTGTCCTTGTTAATTCCTGGAAGGGACTCTGTGACCTTCGAGGTGTTCGACATATACTTGGAGCCCCTTGTGGAAGAGTTGCTGGAGTTGTGGGCAGAAGTACTTGCCTACAATATAACGAAAGATGTCGGCGACAGGTCATTTACGCTAAGTGCCATGTTGCTTTGGACTATACACGACTTTCCTGACTATGGCACGGTAGGCGGATTTTCTCATCAAGGATATGCAGCCTGTCCGTGGTGCGGGATAGACTTAGGCGGCGAGCATTCCATTGAGCTTGGTAAGTGCACATATGGCTGCACACGGCAATGGCTACATGAAGGTCATCCATACAAATCAGAAGCTATGAAAGACCACTTTGATGGAAACATTGAAAATCGTCCAAAACCAAACGCTGTGTCAGTGGAAGAGCAGATGCCGTATACAGTAGAGTATGAGGCATGGAAAGCAGCCGGTCACAGAGATGGTGCTGCAGGCGACCCCTCAAAATTACATGGCATTAAACAACTTAGCATTCTTTTTAGGTTGCCATACTGGAAGGTGAGTATGACTTTTCCTTACGTACAATGATTTATAGTCTCATGACTTTATAGCGCCTTTGGAGTGGCGTATCAATCAAATCTAGGTAAGTTAGTTGTGACAATGTCATTTTATGACTCAGTAATGACTGTGTAGTGACGATAGTCACAAGCACGGCCCTAAACCGCGGAGAATATACAGTTCTCTGTGACCAGCTACGTATCAAGATGAACTCACAGTGTTCTTATATCTTTTCAGTTGTCTGTCTGCCTTATACAATTCCGTCCTAGTGTATGTGTGTTTTTTAGCGTTGCTCTTTCAATGTAGGGTTCGCTAAGTCAGAATTGACCCTGTGAGAGATATCGTGTTTTACAGCATCTACTCATTTGCTATACTCTAGATGTTATGCATTGTGAAATGAACTTGGCAAAAAACTTCTTGAAAACTATAACAGGGAAGAAGGACACTGTGAAAGTGAGGAGGGACTTGCGAAGGCGCAACATGAGGAAGCACCTCTAGCTAACTCCAAACCCACGCAATTCAGGGAAGATGGTCAAGCCTCGGGCCTCATACGTATTGCCGGATGATGAATTTGAGAAGTTTGCAAGGTGCATAGAATCACTGAAGACTCCCAACAGGTATTCTTCTGACTTGGGGAAGTGCATTCAAAAAAAGAACTTCAATGGCTTGAAGTCACATGATTACCATGTATTAATGCAACAAGTGCTGCCCCTAGCACTTCGTGGCCTAATGCAACCTGGGCCACGCATGGCAGTCATGAGGATGTGCAAAGTCTTTAGGCGTTTGTGCACAAAGGTCTACAATCCTGCAGACTTCCCATATCTAGAGCAAGATGTTGCAAAAAGTATGGCACTATTGGAGATTGAATATCCACCTTCCTTTTTTGACATTATGACACACCTCCCCTATCATCTTGTGAAGGAGCTAGACCTTTGCGGACCGGTGAGTGCAAGGTGGATGTATCCTGTGGAAAGATACATGAAAGTCCTAAAGAACCATGTGCGGAATATGGCACGCCCTAAAGCATGTATGGCAGAGGGTTATTTGAAAGATGAATGCATTGGATTCATTACGGAGTACCTCCACAAATTTGAAGCTACGCAGAGATGTGTTTGGGATGAAGATGAAGAGTACGGTGATGCAGAAGAGGTACTATAGGGTGCGGGGAAGGCCTACGTAATGACCGCTGAGCTACGCGACATAGGCCACCAATACGTGCTTACAAATGTTTCAGTCATGAAAGATCTGTATGCGTGAGTCCTTCCATTTTCCACTTTTGTATTTTTGTGTTCCTTGATTGCCTGTGGAAGTCCTGTCCCGTCCGCCAGTGCTGTGTAGTCTCCTTGCCTTTCCGACTAGCAGCAGTCATTTTAAAGTGATTACGAAGTCATTTTAAAGTGATTATGAAGTCATTACCCAGTATGTACTGTGTCGTGTCCTCCATGTAAGGTTATTCCGTGACTTTGTCATGACTGGATGGATATGCTCATTGTCTACGGTTTGGATTTATTGAAGGTAGATCCAGTCGTGTCTTTCCATGATGATTGATAAATCTTGTATCCCCTGCGGGTGCTGAAGAGGCTCTATGTATGCATGTAGGAAGTGGGTTGACGAAGAGCGAGTGAACCCATCTTGTCCGACATTTGCAGAATGGATGCAGTCCACAGTGCGCGCTTGTGATTTGGATTTGACAAATGCGGAGGACATGGATCATCTGCTGCTTAGCCGAAAGCTGTCGCAAAGAGCAATTTGCTACGCCCGGATCACAGCGTTTGGAGACCACTTCCGAGTGGAAGATGAGACAACCGCCAAATTACTAAGCTACAATAGTGGCGTGGCATCAATGTTCCAATTGCCACCAGGCAATGTTGGTGAGGCGTCTGTGAATTATGTAGGAGTGTTGAAGGATATACTGCTGCTGGATTACGGCACACTCCATACGCAAATCATTCTTCTGTGGTATAAGTGGGTGAGGCACCAAGACGGTCGAGGTAATCCAACATACATCCGGGATGCTGCCGGCTTCCTAGTTGTAAATTTTTGTCATAAACTACCTCGTATAGCAAAGCCCTTCATATTCCCTAGTCAGGCCACACAGGTTTTCTTCTCTGATGTTGATGAGAAGCCCGGGTAGAAAGTTGTTTTACGAAAAGAAGCCAGAGCAAAGCGGGAAGTAGTATAGACCACAGACGCCTTCATCAGCATGACAATGGAGACCGCCGGGCTCACAGCTCCGCAGAGGTGGCCATTTCCAGAGCAAGCAGTCAATTTAGTTGGAGCCATCGAATTGTCTGTGGAAGATAACTAATTCGTTCAAGAGGAGTACTAGGCTAAAGACTCATACAAACAATTTGAAAACGTGTTATCTTGTATGCGTGTTGGTTTGAGGCTTAGTGACACCTTGGGCGTGTTCAAGGAAGCATTGGTATTTGTATGATGAGCCCCTTGTTAGATCATAAAGCACATGTGTTGGAATCATCTGAGAAGTGGAGGCTACGCAATCAATGCTCCTAAAGTGGCACTGAAGCTGTTGCAAAGTCAATTTTTAGTGACAGCTTAGCGGCGACGAAGTAGTGCACATCTCGGAGAAGCATCACACTCCGCACAGGAGTGAGTAGGTAGATTAAGAGAGCTTTTGTTAGACGGGGCCCTTTATGGGATGTCTCCCATATTGGGTGGCAATTGAAGCTGAAGTGACATTGGCATCCTTCTTTCCTTTCTGGAGTCATTCCATACTGTAGAGAGTGTCAATAAACCGCAGAGGAGTTCTATTATTGAAGGACATTGGACCTTATACAATTAATGTTCTGCATATGTTCCAACCAAATGTATTGTGAGTCATGCCGTCTTCTAATTGAAAATGTAAGTCTACAAATTAAATCGCTGAAATTAAGAATGATATGTTGCCATAATGAAGATTAAGAGCAATTCTAAGGAATCCAAAGTAAGGAAGGTCATGGAAGAATAGCAAAAGTGCGGCAAAGAGAGAAAAATAAAACCCACTTGAAAAAGCTGTGGAAAAGCCGTCCAAAAAAATTTAGAAAAAAAAAAAAAAGTGATAAAAGAAGACAGAAAAAAAAGGAAATATATCATGACCCCACACAAAAACAAAGAACCCCACACAAAAATTTTAGAAGGAGAAGACCAAAAAAAATAATGTAGCAAATTTGCAAATTTCATTTTTGGTGAATTTTTGAAGCCAATTTGCATGGTTATACATAATACTTTATAAAAAACAATTGGTGATAAATTTGTTTAATTCAATTGCATAGATATGTAGGGAACATCTATATGCACATCTTTCATCATAAAAAACATTCCTTTAAGTGACAAAAATATGAGAAAGGAAGAGTTAAATGTGAGGTATTATATGACCAAACTTTGGTTAAAGAGATATTTCTAAATTTTAACTAAATTTTGCTATTTGAGCTGCACATTATGACTAATTCTGTAAATGTGAACATGATGATACAATTACTTTGCCAAAATCTACTTAAAATATAGAAATATCTATTTTTCAAAGTTTGGTCATATGATGCCTCATATGGAACTTGTCCTAGATAATGTTTTTGTTACTTAAGGGGGAGTTTTTTTAATATGAAAGATGTGCATTTGGATGTTTCCTAAATATCTACACAATTGGATTAAAAAAAAATCATAACCAATTGTTTTCTATAAAATATCATGTATAACCATGCAAATTGGTTTTAAAAATTCACCAAAAATAGAATTTTGCAATTTTGGAACTTCAATTTGGTATGCTTGATTGGAATTGCGTAAGAATTGAGTATTAATTATGCAAGATTGGATTTCTATGTAAATTGGAATTTTATTTTCAAACAAGATCATTCACAATTCCGTGTTTTTTAAAGTCAGCAGACTTTGGTGGCCGTTTAGGCATAGTAGAATGACTTTTTTCAAAAAACTTTGAACTAACAAAAGTTGGGAAATCAATCTAACTTTTATCTCCAAAAAACCGTTTGCAATTTGAAGTCTCCAATAATAAGTTATGAGCAAAGTTCAGAGAGGGGCTGGAATGGAAATTTTCTTTGACATTTTTGAACACCCTCTCTGAATTTTGTCCATAACTTTTTAAGGGAAACTTCAAATTGCAAACGAATTTTTGGAGATAAAATTTAGCTTGATTTCCCAGTTTTTGTTAGATCAAAGTTTTTTGAAAAAATCAATTCTACTATGCCTAAACGGCCACCAAAGTCTTTTGAATTAACAAAAGAAATGAAAAAAAACCCGCAGGAACTATACAAGTAAATTTCTACTCCTCACTTCAACAATTGAATTTCAATGTGGTGTATTGGCCATAAAGCATTGTCTTCTCATGTATAAGGTCTTGGGATCAAACTCAGCTCCCACTTGATGGAATGCCCTGTCCGGGTATGGGGTTGAAGTTTTTAAAATTTTTAAAATTTTTTTTTTATTTTCAAAAAAAAAATTCTTAGTTTTTTTTTTAAATAATTTAAATTTTTTTTTTTAAAGTTTGTGCAAAACAACATTTATTCCATAAAGAAAATACACGAATACATTAGAAAAATTTCCGACCCTCAAAGGGGCTGTCAGAATCTGATTTAGGCACCCTTGAGGTGCAATTACGGAACACTAAGAAATTTTTTATTTTTTGTTTTTTGTTTTTTTTATTTATTTTCTTAAAAAAAATTAAAAAAATTTCAAGCCTGATGTGGCGTTGACGTGGCACCCCTCATGCCATGTTGGATTTCACTTTTTGAAAAAAAAAAAAAAAAATTTCCTTATTGCACCGACTTTCGCAGCCCTTCCAAGGCTGAAATTTTTTATAATGTAGTGGTGTACAAAAGTGTCAAATTTGCAAGATTACAATACATGGCTCAGTGATACGGAAATGGCACGACTTCCGTTCATATCAATCTAGTAAACCAAACGTACGAAAGTCGTGCCTATTTTAACGCACGGAATCAGTGCAATAGTCGTACGCAGATATAAATTCATGGAATCCGTATGACAGAAATGGACAGTCAGTGGCATAGGAAGTTTGAGATGCTGTCACCACACTTTCCACGTTACATGCATCATTATAGCATCACATTTTAGCTTGGTTTGTGCACAATGCCGTTCTCCTTTGAGCCCTATGTTCTACGAATTGTTTGGTCTCTTAGAGGTTATGCCTCCCGGCCATGAATACAATAGATGGACCCTTCCACTAGACCAAGCGCCCTACAAATTTTAGACTTATCCACATTGGGGGAAATCATTGAATTGGGATCCAATAGAACAAAGACATGCTCTATACAACAAGCCTGAGGAACTACTGGATTCCTTCGTGTGGATGACCCAGAACAAAGTGGCCAAGTTACGGGCCTGTTCAATTGAAGATCTCAAGGCTTGTGAATTGTTCCGTCGCAACATGGGGGGGCATTAGAGCGTGCAATGTAACAAATTCTTCCGCTTTCCAGAGAAGCAAGTGCAGAAAGGAAAAGATGACCAATGGGTAGAGGTAGAGGCTTCAAAAGAATTCAGCAATCAATATGCGGCATATAACCATATTTTGATAGGTAGAGCCCTCTTCTTATTGAAGTTGGAAGAAGCTGCAAAGGTTTGTTTTCTTGTGGACGTAGATGTGGAATCAAACACCGGGGATTAATTAGTAGAGGTGGCCGAGATGTTTGACAAGAGGATCGACGACATTATAAATCAATAGAGAACGTTCCAATTGGAAGGAGAGACCCAAGGTACCGCGTTGCAAATCAAAAGTGATGACGAAGAGGTCAAGAGGTTGTTATTGAAGGTGGAATCTGCTTTAAAAGCCTTGAAGTTGAAGTCAGTAGATTAATTCCCAAATAAAATAAAAAACGAAAGGTGGAAGATGAAAATGACTACTCTCCGGAAGCAGCATGGCAATTTGCCGTTATTTATTGGCAGACCAAATCCCTACGATACCCGGGTGTCAAAAGTCCAAGGGCCGTAGCTCGCTGAGAAAGTCTAAGAAGTGTCGCTAAAAGAGGGCAACGCACCAACAAAGGGCCGTCTCGTGTTTCGGAATAGGGTACCGGTGATAGAATGAAATAGACATGGACATACAAGTCTATTACAAATTTACAATTATGGCACTCTATGGATTGTTGTTTGGATGCTAGCAGGGGTGAGTACTACTAAATAACTATGTGTTTGATATGTTTTGACTTTTAATTGGCTTCTAATATGTATGTATCTACATATTTTTTTATATATCTATATTTATATCTATATTTCTCTCTCTCTATACATATATATATTTATGTACAATACATTTTGATCTGTTTTCAATATCTATTATTTTGGATTCTATATTATGCCGATTAAGATTCGTGACAATTATCTTGGCTATGTAACAAGTATATCATTTAAACCTGTGAGGATCTTGCTCCATTGGGAAATGGTGAGACTTCCTTCTCATTTGAACATGACCTTCTCAATTGTGTTGAAAAAGAAACCATATTTTTATTACTTGGAACTCCGAATTATATATGACTATGAGAATTCCAATGTGTGTTTAAGCAAAAAAAGGCTATATAGAAGTTTAAAGTACGCCAAGCATTACATTTAAATCCACGGCCAAATTCAGTACATCATCCATTTTTATAAATTTTTGGCATAATCTAAATGAAGTAGGCCTTGCCCTATATTTTAGAGAATGATTAATTCATTAGTCATTAAAATAAGTATACGTGGGTGTGTAGACCAGAAATGTAGAAGTTTTCAAATATGGTATGTATGACTCTGAAATCTATGGCCACATACAATTCATCACGCATTTTCTATATTCCCTAAATGTCCAAGGACTTTTTTAAATTTCTGGTAGTTTGCTTAAAATTGACCAAGAAGTCAACATGGTGAATAGTTGTATTCATTTTTTTGAAATTGTAACCATACAAACTTGAAATGGACACGTTACAAATCACATAGAAAAAAACAAAACCAAAACCAAAAAAGTAAATAAGTAAATTCTATCTATCTATCTATCTATCTATCTATCTTATGGATTGAAAGATTATAATTCTTAATCGCGGGGGTGTAAAAACTATGAAAGTGATTTGAGGTCTTTCAATCATCTTTTGGCATGTCAAATCTAAGTAGGTGGTCATCCTAAAACATGAAGTGCAAGGGCCTAATTTTTATAACCCCAATCACTTTATGTTTTTTTCAAAATGTACTCTACAATTTTTTTAAATTACTTTATAGTGTGATTTTGTCTACAACATGTAATGTAGTTGAAGCTTATTCTAGAATCCCTCAATACTACATTACTACTGGAAGTCAAAATTGCAATGGTATCTTTGCACAAAACCTTAAAAAGATTAAGCAAAATTAGTCAATTTAGAAATGCGGTTGTAATGGTAGAATTGGACTTTCCACTTTAAAATAAAAATATAAGCAACTGAAAATTGCCATATATCTAGATTTTATTTAATGTGAAAATATTGTCGCCAACGAAATTGGGGCCTTCTGCATTCTGTAGTAAAAATGAAAGCATAACTTGTTGGTCTAGTCCGCCACCGTCGGCCCCGTCCGACAGTTGGACGCATACGACCGTATCTGCCATCCGCCTCCGTCGTCCCCGTCCACCTCCGTTGGCACTGTCCAACCGCAGTTGCCGTCCGCCACCACTTGTCCGTCCGAAGGCACTTGCCATCCGCGGCGTCCACCAAGTCCATCCGCTTAGTTTGTCCAACCATTGGGACTGCAACAGGAAGTCCATTTTTCTTCCCAAATGTCACTTCCAGCTATAGAGTATATAATGTAAGGAAGATCTCATTTTCAAGCACTCCTAATGAACTGAATGCTAAGATTTCCAAGGGCTAAGCGCTGCAAATGAATTTTTGTGTCTCTTGCTTGGAGATGTATAGTTTGGTAGAAGGGGGGCCTTGTTTTCCAAGGCTTTGTGGAGGCATTGATTTTTTTATTGTTGACATTGTTTTATACAGTGCACACATTTTAAAATCTTTCATAGATCAAGGATTTGAACCGGTCAGGATGAGCAAAGATTTTTTCGAGTGATATGGAGTTCCGAAATCGGGTAAAGTACAATGCAAGGCTTGCAAGTGTATGTTCAGTAAGAAAGTGGTCCAGACGTCTAGATTTTGGACGTGATTTTGCCCGGACGTTAAAATGCGACAATCCTGCATAGAGTTGATGGCAACGACATGCCCATGTTCGGAAGTGATCTTTCAAGGGCCCATTTGGGCACACCATATTTTACGCAAGAAGATTCATGCACAGCACCAGAAGAAGTTGTTTGTGTGGATTCCGAAGCTACACCACTGACGAAAACATCTGGTGAGCTGGAGACTCTAAAGGCATCAAGTAGTAGCCCTTTGAGTAGACCTTCTAGGGCACAGAGCAATCTATTGGATGGCTTTCAAGAAGCCAATAAAAGCAAATTGCATGCAACATAGGCTCATTTTTTTTATGCTGCAAACATACCATTTTCAGTAGCTCAAAATCCAGCCTTCAAAGAAGCAGTGAAGATAATGGCTGAGTGTGCAAGGCCATACACTCCACCCTCGTACCATGATCTACGACATAAATTGCTTCAAGAAGCAAAGGTTGATCTTGCAGGGAAGTTGCATCAAAGAACTAAAGACAGCTTGAGGAAGTTTGAAGCAACATTGTCCATTGATGGATGGAGCTCAGTGACGAACCGCCCATTGATAAATGCCATGCTCGTTTCTTCATTTGGTGAGCATTTCCTTGGATCCATTGATACAAGTGGAGAAAAAAAGACGTCGGAGTATCTGGCGGCTATCTTGGAAAAATTTATAGAGCAAGTGGGTCCCAAGAACGTGGTGCAAGTGACTGCAAATAATACTAATGCAAACCCGACAGCACGGAATTTGGTGTCGAGTACATATCCACACATCTTCTAAGGATGCGTGGTATACACCGTGAACTTATTGCTCAAAGATTGGAAGAGCCAGAAATGGATATCAAATTCAGTGAAGGATGCCAAGCTCGTGGTAAACTTCTTCAGGAAAAGGCACATGCCGCTTGCTATATTTTGCAAGTATGAGACAAAGCATAGTTTATTGAAGCGGTTGAAAACCAGGTTTGCCTCTTATTTTATCATGATTGACTACTTGTTGGAGGTAAAGAGCGCAATGAGAAACAGTGTGGTAGACCCATAGTGGGTTACATACTTGAACACACTCAATGACAGCAGAAAAGGCAAAGTACGCACAACGTCTTGGCAAGTATGTAGTATTGTTGTGGCCAAGTATTCTTAGAACCGTTGGACCAATGTGTAGAAATTGACCGCCCCAGTTGTATGGGGTCTACGTGATTTGGATGCAAAGATACTGTGCATAGGGAAGGTGTTGCACATTATAAGAAACTTAGAAGAATATGTCCTTCATTTATAAACAAAGCCTTTTTGTTTGGACGCTGAGAAGACAGCATTCAAAGACCGACACAAGAAGGGAAAGACTGATTTACATTATACAGGAGCTCTCTTGAATCCGTACCTTCTTCACAATAAAAAACTAGTCGATGATCAAAATGCAGCTGATTGATGCAAGCGTGTTGTGATGAAAATATGTGACCCCAAAGACTACACAGCGGTGGTCAAAGAATTTGTAGCCTTTTGACGTAGGGACCCTCTGTTCCACAACATGTTGGAGCCGGGTGAACAAATGCTGTCGGCACACGCTTGGTGGGACATTGAGGGGGCATGTGGAAAACTCATTGCTCCAATAGCCAAGAAGATATTGGCCCAAGTGGTATCATCATCTTTATGTGAACGAAATTGGAGTAGCTACTCCTATGTTTACAACAAATCTTGAAACAAGTTGACAATGAAGAGGGCAGCGGATTTGGTGTAAGCGTACAACAATTCCAAAGTTGTGGCCGCATTAAAAGATAAAGATGAGAAGAAGCAGTACCATGACAATATGGACTCCGAGGAGTCAGAGCCAAGGTCCGGTTCGGAAGCGGAGGATGATAGGCCTCACTTGTTAGACAAGGTCCTGAACTCTGACACGGAAAATTTGCATGATGAATCATACCGTAGCCTTAACAGGACCAATGAAGAGCGGGGAGGTAATGACAGAGACGCATTTGAGTTTGGATCAGATGAGGAGAATAATGGATGTGATGACCGTGTACCTTTGATAGCTATATTTGTGGATGGATTTGGATTTTTGAATAGCGAGAAGGTTCTATCAATGAGGATGCTTACTTGGAGATAGTGGAGGCTAATAGGACAACAATGTCCAATGGTGGAACTGATGGAATTGATGAAGTCATTTAGAATCTTGAGACTCGAGACACAAAGAAGATAATGACAAACAAAATGAGAGTGGAGAAGGTGACATGAAGGTCCAACAGAAAGTCTATAATATAGAAGATCAGTTTATCTCAGCGTTGGCGAGAAAAAACAGTGTGGAACCCACTACAAGAAAGGACAAACCAAATGAAGTGCATCAAAATGGTGATTCATTTATGATGTAGCATAGAAGCCCAATTTTTGCCAACCAAGGCAAAGGCAATCAAACAACTTAGGGAAGAACCACAAGGATGACCACGTAAAGCTCCTCCATGTGTCCTATTTGCAAGCGAAGCAAAACTTGGAATGGTTCAAAGAACTTAAGTTTTGGAAAATGGCTTGTCCAGATTCCAATCAAGAAGGTGCCTTCCATCGATCAAAGTCACAGTCTAATATCATCCACCAATGATGATAAGGTTGAGACCTTGGCTGCAATGGCGCTTTGGAACGCTTTTCGCAGTGCACCACCACAATGCAACAAAAGTTTATCAGCCCATATGCCGCAATCTAAAAATGCAATCAAGATAACCATTCAGGGAGGGCTCACATTAGGGAAACAAGAGATCAAAGAAGGCAGTCAAGGCAATAGGAAAAGAGATATGCAACCTTTTGCAATTTCTTCAACCAAAAACTGAATGTGGATAAAAAAACCCTTGATACACGTCGGCTTGTTTCACAGACAAAAATGAAACCGGTCCCATGCCCTAAAGAAGAGAAGAGGAAAGCCATATGCAAAGTAAAAATTGAAAAAAAGAATGGCTGAAGAAAGAAGTCACACACTTCTAAGGAAGTAGAAGAGGGAGGATAGAACCTTTGATGCTCTTCATTAGACAACATAAAAGACGAATTCAACGAAGAAGACAACAAATGGACAAAACGATGTGAGAGTAGCGGGGCAGAGGTGAAAGGAGATGATGAACACCATCCTTAATAGGGGTTGAAAAGATGTAGACTTAGGAATTCATGTGCGTATATTACATGTACAAATAGCATGCAAAGGGGAAAAGGTTCATTTTATTGTTTATTGTAGCACTACCATGTAATGAAAAAATTTACACTTTTCTTTGGTGTGCAAAACCGTATGGGAATTTCACTTCATTTTGACATCCATTTTATTTGGATGAAATGTTTTGATTTATATATATATATATATATATGTGTGTGTGTGTGTGTGTGTGTGTGTATGTATATGTGTTTTACACCCTAATTTTTTGGATATGCGTCTTAGGTTTAGGGAATTTTTTTCTTCTTTTTCACATTTAATTTTTTTAATAAGAACCGAAGTTAGACATTTGGTTGGTTTGAAATTTTAAATTCCTTTTCACATCTTATATTTTTACTTTGACATTTGCGTTGGTAAAAAGGTATTACTTTCAATTTTTTGGTTTTTTTATATCCTATATTGTTAGGGTTTGACATTTGGAATCTTCCAAAAGTTTTTCATATTTTCTCACACCCAATTTTTTTGGCTAAGAAAATTTGGTTAATGACCATTTTTCCTTTCTTTCCACATTCTATTTTTTGGAATAGGTGTTCTGGGTTTCGGTGAAATTTTTATTTCTTCTTCCACATTCATTTTTTTTTAATAGATCCCAAGTTAGCCACCACTGTCTAGTTTGAAATTTTTCATTCTTTTTCACATCATGTACATTTTGGTTTGACACTTGGGTTGGTGCTGAAGTTTTGATTATTTTTCACATTCTATTTTTTGGTATAGCACTCTTTGATTCAAGTGAATTTTTTTCTTACACATCTTTTTTGTTGGGAAGGCCGGACACTTGCATTGGGGCTAAAGTTTTGATTTCTTTCACACCCTCTTTTATGGGATAAAACACTTTGGTTAATATAATTTTTTTTAATTTTCATATTTATTCACAACCCATCTTTTGGACTTGATGTCTTTGGTGTAGGTTTTACTTTTTTTTCTTCTTGTACCTCCTTCTTTGTAAATAGACCCTGGGTTCGAATGTTAGACACTTGGGTTGGTTTGAAATTTGTCATTCTTATTCACATCCTATATATTTTGGTTTGACATTTGAGTTGGTGCAAAAGGTTTTATTATTTTTCACATTCAATTTTATTTGAGTAAGACTCTATCATTGATTTCCAAATTTTACATTCTTTTTCACATCCTAAGGTTTTGGGGCTTAGCACTTGGGTTGGTGTGAACATTATTACATTTTTTTGTACCCTATTTTTTTTGGTAGGTGTCTTTTGGTTTAGGCGTTATTTTTATTTCTACTTCTACATCTTTATTTTTTTAACGAACCCCTAGTTGAACACTTGGGTTGGTTTGAAATTTTTCATTCTATTTCACATCCTATATGTTTTGGTTTGACTCTTTGGTTGGTGCAATATTTTTGACACTTTGATTGGTGTGAAAGTTTTGATTTTTTTACACTTGATTTTTTAGTTAAAATAGTTAACTCCAAATTTAGACAAAAATTATCTAACTATAATTCAGCACAATCATATCCAGAAGAAAAAAATGCAGATTATATTTAAAACTAGAATCATATGAAAAATGTACCAATCCCGTTAGACCTTCATCAAAATCTTGAAATTGTCCAATGTCCGTCTCCCTACAAACCACCCGTCCAACCAGTCGTTCGCTAGGACTTGGCCCATCCGCCCAATCGTCCGCCACTACGTGGACCGTTTGACAGTTCGACCTCCAGAATCCCGACCATCGCCTGTCCGTCGGATACACTGCTGAACGTCCGCCCTCCAGTCCGCCCAAAATTCGACTGTTCATTGTCCCATCCGCCAGTAATTTGTCCGTCCGCCCAATTGTCCGCCAAAAATAGGACTGTCCACCTTCCCGTCCGCCAATTATTTGGCCATCTGCACAACCGACCGCCAAAATTCTGCCCGTCTACCCGCTCGTTCGTCAAAATTCAAACCGTCTGCCCTCCCGTCCGCCAATAATTTGGCCGTCTGCCATTTTATCCAAACGCCTGCTATGTTTACTGCGTCTAGACTTCCAACTTTTGGACGTAATTTGCCCCGGGACGCAACGTCCCATCAACCCTGATTGTAAAGTACAATCAACTACACAACTATTATGAGAAGATACAAATAAAATGCAAGGGTTTGGACTAATGTTAAAGGAGCTAACTACATCAATTTGAGTTGTTCAACATGAACAACCACTCGTACACCCTTGGTATGTGCAAAATGACATAGAAAGCAACACTAGTCTAAAATACAAGATGCCTTAGAGATCATAGGATGAATCCCGTCTTCAAATCCCTAATTTTGGATTTTGGATTTTGGATTTTCTCCATATAATAGTTAGATATTAGAGGAAAATTTAGGATTTAGAATCTAGAGTTAACAATTCAATTAGAGTAAAACCTAGAGGTTAAACCTTTGAATTAGTTTAGACGTAAAGATCTAGAGTTAAATTAGAGGAATATAATTTAAAATAAAACTTGGAGGTTACAACTTAGAAGTAGTTGTAGAGGTAAAAATCAAGAGTTAAATTAGAGGATTAAAGTTAAGAGTAAAATTTAGAGGTTAAAATTTAGAAGTAGTCTTAGAAGTAAAAACCTAAAGTTAGATTAGAAGTTAAAAATTTAGTAATAAAACTTAGAAGTTACTTTTTAGAGGAAAAAATCAAAACTTAGGATAAAAGTAGAAGGATAAAAAACTGAAATGAAAAGTCAAAAGTTGGAAGTTAAAGTTAGAATAGAAATAAAAAATTAGAGTTAAAGTAGAATCCTAGTGTAAATCAAAGGTTAAAACAAAGGAGTTCATGTAAAAGGTTAAAACTCATAATTGAATTGGGAAGCTAATGGGTGGGAATTAGGCATAAAACACCATGGAAGGAACATAGGATAGGTAGAGTGTCCAAATGGTTGTTCCCTTTGATCATCAAGGCTTGTTTCCCGGGTTGGTAGCCAGTTAGTAGATCTTTGCACTCAAAATTTAAACAACTCTACTGGCATCCACAAAACTAGGAAAACATAGCAAAGATCCATTTCTTGGAAGGCACAGTGGACCGCGCTCACAACACCCTCATATATTAACAAAGTGGATAAAAGACTAGAATTGGAACGTGTTTGTTCTATCACCAAGGATGGATAATAAAGCACCCACAGTTACTCAATAGTAGATTAGACTTGGAGCGGCGTTGCTTTCTTCCTTTTATTAACTCTGTCCGGTCTACAGGAACAAATAGCCATTGAAATACACATTTTGCACTTGGATTTGAGCTGTTTTTAGTTTTTTTCATATTGTGTGTCTTTTCTTGTGCTCCTTCATTCTACCATATTTCACTAGTAGAAAATTGGGTCCGATCTGTTGTTTTGGTCGCGTTGATCATCAACAAATTTTTGTTTATGGACAAAAATCTGTTGATGATCAATGCGACCAAAACAACAGATCGGGCCCGGTTTTCTACTAGTGTTTGGTCTTGAATTTTGGCTCCAGATTTGTGACAAGTCATCTATTTCTCTCATAATTTTGGAAATTTAACAATGAAGTGGTTACTATTTCAAGACTGTTTTTTCATTTCTTTTTATTCCTAAAAATATAGGACTTGTTTCCATGCATGTGGAATTTAGTTACTTTGAGAGTGAATGTTGGATGCCATCTTTTTTAAATGTCATGTGCCCAAAACCTTGATTTCCTTGTAGTATCCTTCACTTTTACGTTATAATCTTCCAATCTATGATTTGCATCAAAACCAAAACCTTTTAGAGATGATAAGGACTTGGATTTCTACAAGATCCTACAGTTAATTTTGTTTAAAAATGACTCATCACACTTTGAGATTCAACCCTCTGTAACTTATAAAATTGAGATTCAAAACACCTTCAAAATGGCCAAAAAATTTAAGGGTTAATTATTGTTTGCAAAAAACAATCATTATTTATTAGTGAACTATAGAGGCCTCCCATACCTTGTTAACTTCATATCTTGATGTTGGATGTTATAGAAGAAGGTGAGATTTACTACCTCTTAGAGTGTTTTTGACAATTATAAAAACTTCAATGCTATAATTTCAAACTTTATTTTGTGAGTTTAAGTCCTTCAACACTTTAAATGAGAAGATGGTAATATATTTTTTGCAAACTTTAGATAATTTTATTTGTATCTTAGATATATATGGGATACACTAGTTTTTTTGCAAGCCATGACATGCGTGTAGCAAAGCTCTTGTTTTAGCAAAAAACTTGCATATGTCTTTATTAGACCAAATTTTTCATTCTCAAAATTCAAAACTAATATAAATAAAAAATTAATTCTCAATCTATTATGATATAAATTTTAAATTCAATATACATAAAATAGACAAATTAGTGCATGTTCTAAGGATGTTCTAGAAAAATGATTTTTACTCTTGCATTAAAAATTTATTTTGTACATTGTTTTGGTATATCAAGCAAATTTGTCTTATTTTTAATTTTTAATTTTTATATCAAGCAAATTTTAATAGGAACAAATAGAATACAAAAATTAATTGCTCAGATATTAAACGTCAATGATAAAGATAATTTGCCATATTTAAAGAATATAAAAATAAATATAAGTAGAGAATTAAGAAAGGATTGACCATTACTTTGGTGGTAATTTAAATGACAAAGTAATTGTTATAGCAATAGCACAAGCCATGCTACAAAACAAATGGGTATAAATGTTGACTCACATTTTTTGGTGATTACAAATCATTTACTGATGGTTGTAGCAATGGCACGAAGCATGCTAGTTGTAGAGAAAAGATCCTCCTCTGCAGTTCAAAAATGTTATGTTCCCTATGTTTACAATCAAATGCAATGATGAAATACAACTATACAAAATAGTGAAATTAGGATGCTCCATACTAATTTCTCAACATTCAATACTATATAAATATGTACAATCATTATAGAAGAATGTAATAATGAAGGAACTGGTGTGTTGTATGGGTTGGTGCCCTGTTCATGGCTTGAGTTTAGAGAATTGCATGCACCTCCATGTGGACAAACAGTGACTCATAGGCTAACTTCTCTCAAAGAAGGCAACCCAATTGTTAATCCCTAAATGCCGAAGGCTTGTTTTTGGCTTCCTAGAATTTTCTCTACATAGAACAAAATGCCAACATTTTGATAAGTTGTATCAATTTTTTTTGAATTGTTACCTTACAAATTCAAACTAGACATATTAGAGATCTCATAGGAAAAGAAAACACAACAATATTATTTATGGAGTGAAGATTATAATGTTTGACCATGAAGGTGCAAAAATTGCAAAAATCTTTCAATTTTCTTTATACAAGTCAAATCTAAGAAATTGGTAGACCAAAAAATATGAGGTTAAAGGGCCTAACTTGTATAATCTCGATCAATTTATGACTTTTTAAAATCTACTCTACAATTTTTTAAATGAATTTTGAATGTGATATTTTCTCTAAGATCTAGTGTATTTGAGGCTCATTTGACCACTAAACGCCTACAATGCTACAATCAAGGAGTCCTAGAAATAGACAAGGGGCCAGCACACATGCCTTACTAGCGCCACGCTAGCCCCCAACCGCCTGGCCAAGTGGCATGGCGGCATTGCCCGGCGCGGATATGATGGGCGGATGGTGGTGGCAGTTGCTCCTCCTTACGCACTTGTATAAGCGCCTTGCCCCGCTCTGCCCCGCTTTGCCAAGTAAGTTTTTGTTCCAAGCTCACAAGTTTCAATTGTTTTTCAAAAGAATTTGAAATGTGAATTTTTTTTTGGGATCTACTTTATTTCATGCTCATTTTCAAGATCCCTAAATACTACAGAAAGTCAAGATTGCAAAAGACACTCTTGCACAAAATGTTGAATAGAAAAATCATAGTCAATTGTTTTTAAAATAGGACTTTTCATATTCAAACTAAACTTCAAAAAGAATTTTTCAAAATATATACTACTGAAAATTGCAATTTGGTAAGATTTCATTTAACTTCTAAGAATTCCTAATATCATTTTCCTCCAAGATGTACTACATTGGAGACTAATTTCCAAAAGTCCTTCAGCAATAGAAATTAAGTTTTCACAGAACACACCATTGTAAAAAAGCTTGTATAGAAAAAAATCAGATCATTCATTTTCAAAATCACAAGGTAGATGCTCAAATTCAACTTTGAAAAGCATTTTTCATGCACATTCAATTGCAAAAAATTGAGATTGAAGTGAATAAGAGTCTATCCTACACAGATGAACCGTGAAGTAATTAAGCACTGCAACCGTAAACAAGCAAAACTCTTCTTGAACCCTAATAATACATGATGAGAGTTGCCAATCCTATTTAACGTATGATAGTTGTAATAAGTCAAAAAAAAAAAAAAATGTGCAAACAGTATCTGAATGTAGGTGAATTCATTTTACAAAACTGGTGTGATCAAAAGGAGGTTTAGGAAAAACAAAGAAGTCCACCAGTACAGCAAGAGCAAAGAATTGAAACTTTAAATACCTGCAACACATATCTGTGACCACTACGTTTAAACTCTCGAAGATTGTAACTAAATCCACAAGAAGTCCAAATAAATATGAACTAGTTGTTAGATAGATCCAAACACCATCAAGAACTTTAGGGCATGCAAATGTGGTGCCATATTGGCAGCAAAACTACAGTTTGTTAAGTTGATGTGGGAATTAATGTCAAATTGATGTCAAGTTAACATGTGCGGTTTAGCTGTAAGCTTGGCTTTGAAAAGGATCATCATTCTAATGCTTAATTGGCATTGATTCATTGAAATGAGTAGAGGTATATTTGATACTATAGTAGACTTGGAATAGCGGCAGGTAATTTTGGTGTTAGAAATGTACAACCTCTGTGTTAAATTGACAACATGCAAATTAGACTATTACATTATAACAAATTTGCATTGATGAAAAGGCTTCAAAGTCACATTAATTTGGTACTAAAATGTAGCAACATTAGGATTGACATAGCTGCAGTAGTATGTCCTATAATGTTCAAATTACTTTATAATGAGACTATTTCAAAAATTGTATTTTCAGCAAAAATGGCGCCAACTTAGTATCAATTCTTATCAAGACAACATGTCATTGTAGTAGTGGTTTGTGAAACTAATAAATGGATTCTACAGAAGTTTTTGATGCTCATATACAGCTAAATTCAAATTTTTAAAAGTTTGAAAAAAAAAGAATACTTCAAAGCATCTTGCAGTGCTTCAAGGTTAGTCAAAACACTATGCAACTAAAGCACCCTCAACTTTACAAATTTCAAGCAACACTTTCATTTTCAGAAAGCTTTAAAGCATCTTGAAGCACTTCAAGATTAGTTGCAGCACCCCTCAGCCGAAGCCCCATTAAAATGTCCAATTGTTATTCTAAAAGAGTCTTCCTATACTATACGGTTGATGCAAATGATCACTTCAATAATAACAACAAATTCCAATGTCTCAAATCCATATAGACACACTAGTAGAAATTAATGACGTCCAAATTAATAGAAAATTAACATACTTCTGTTGATTTGGATACTGCAATATCCAATTTCACATTTTTTTGTTAATGGTGACATTTTTTTTGTTGATTTGGATACTGCAATGTCCAGCTTCACATTTTTTTGTTAATGGTGACATTTTTTTTGTTGATTTGGACAATCAGTGACAAAATCAACAGATTTTTGTTGAGTACGTTTTGAACCTTCTAGAATCTTTTTGAATCTTTTTGAATTTCTTAGAATCTCTTGACATCTTCATTTTATAATGGATTTAAGAAAAAAAATTAAGTACACATTTTAGTGTTCAATAAAGTCAACAGACCTTGGAGTTCATTTGCATATAATCAATGAACATTTTTCAAAGAACTTTCAACTCAAAAAAGATGTGGAATTAAACCAATTTTCATATTCAACAGTCTTTTTGAGATTTCAAATCTCCAATAAAAAGTTATGAACAAATTTTAGAGAAGAACTGGAAATTATTTTTTTGGTAAATTCAGGAGACTTTGGAAGTTGTTTTGGTATAGTTAAAGGATTTTTCGGAAAAAGTTTTAAACTAAAAGAAGTTGTAAATTCTAGAAAACTTTCATCTTTAACAATCCGTTTGAAGTTTTGATCCTCCAATCAAAAGCTATGGACGAAATTCAGAGAGGATGTTAAAAAATGTCAAAAATGTCAAAAGTGATGATTTCCTAATCTCTCTCAAAATTTTGTCCAAAACTTTTGAGTAAAATCTCTAAATCTCAAATGTAATTTTGGAGATGAAAGCTTGTTTGGATTACTATCTTTTTTTAGTTCAAAAAGTTGTCAAAAATGTTCTTCTACTATATCAAAACAACCTCCAAAGTTTGCTGAATTTACAATGAAATAATTTTAAAAACCTATCCCCAATTGTTAGCTTCCATGTTAATTTCTATGCTATTCTCCAATTTTCAAAATTTCAATATATATGGGAAGTATTTAAAGAATATAATTAGGAAATGTAGTCTAAAGGAAAAAGGGAGCAAATATACTTTGCTTACAATGAAAGAAATAGTAGGAATGGAAAAAAAAACATTTTCTTGGACATTTCTAGTCTTTACTTTGCACAATCAAACTAGGTTTTGAAGTAAAAAATTCAAATTTTTATGTTCAGTAATTTAAAAAATACAAAATCCAATTTGGTGTGATTAAGAATACAAAAATAATTAGAATGATTTAAAAAATTTTGAAGATGTTCCAAACAATATACTAATAATATTAATTGTTAAATTTCAAAAAATGATACATTTATCAATTTTTAAAATTTTTGCAAGATTCAATTTAGTCAGGTTTGGCTTCCTACTCTTTTTGTTTGAAAATGTCTATAAACTTGGGAGAATTTTTAATTTTAAAATTTTTAAAATAAAAAAATAATAGATTTGGTTTAGATTCTAAATTCATTTTTTTGGAGGGCAATAAAGCATTTATTATCTTTTTATAATTTTTTTCTCTAGAAGAGTTTTTTGCCTAAAGAGTTGATCATCAAAAGTTGTTCTAATTTAAAAATCTAATGGTCAATATTTTCCACAATTAATTCCGTGCATGCTAGACAAAGTATCCTTCACTTTTTTATTGTTAAAATTAAAAATTTCAAACACATCCATGTGCAAAAGAACATCAAAATCGGGCAACTCATTCAAAACCTTTGTTGTGATAACATTGTTAGGCCTTGAGGGATTAAAGCCAAAAAATTGAAATTTTATCCACAATGAGCTACCTAAAATCTCTGTATTGCCAAAAAATGCTAATTGGTCATTTAGAAGTTAATTTTTTAAATTTCCAACTAGTTAAGTTTTATCTTTCAAAGAATTTATCCAAAAAAATTTATGTCAATTCTTGAACTTGCAAGTGTTCATTATATGTTGAAGAAATATGCTGGAAATTTATACTTCAACCTTCAAAAAGATATTTCATATTCATGCTTGAAGGAAATAGTATATACAATTTTTTTCTTAATAACTTCATCATTCACAAATTGGTGTTTACAAATTTCAGCAGACTTCAAGGGCCGTTTTTTACATAGTAAATTAACTTACTTTTTAGAAC
The DNA here is from genome assembly GCA_963969595.1 of Neckera pumila. Taxonomy (NCBI): domain Eukaryota; kingdom Viridiplantae; phylum Streptophyta; class Bryopsida; order Hypnales; family Neckeraceae; genus Neckera; species Neckera pumila. Next base: position 10,577,244 of record OZ018418.1, read on the forward strand.
TTTCAACTAAGAAAAGTTGTTAAATGAAGGTATATTTCATCTCCAAAAATCCGTTTTCAATTTGGAGTCTTCAATTAAAAGCTATGGACAAAATTCAGAGAAGGGTTGGAATGGCCATCTTTCTTTGACACTCTTAAACACCCTCTCTGATTTTTGTCCATAACTTTTAATTTTAAGACTCCAAATTGAAACCAGATTTTTGGAGATGAAATATACCTTCATTTAACAACTTTTCTTAAAAAATAGCCCTTGAACTTTTTTTAAAGTTTTAAGAAATAAGTTAATTTACTATGTGAAAACAACCCCTGAACTCTGCTGACTTTCCAATGCAAATGAAAAAATAATGTAGAAGTAGTTAAATAGGAAACACACAATTACAAAGACTTGGAAACACATGTGTAGTCCATTGGTTAAGGACTATGGAGTCCTAACATCAAGGTCTGGGATTCAAACCCGGCCGATGGCCTGCCCGCGTGGCAATTCAATGCCACATAGTGGCTTGCCAGCATGGCGGTTGCCACGTGGCATTAAGCCATTGGTCTGAAATTGATTTTCCCAAAAAATATGTTAAATTTTTTTTTTAATTGTTGAAAACTAACACTTACTAGTTGCCAAATCAACACTTTCTAGTTACTTAATCAACACTTTTTAGTTACTTAATCAACACTTTTGTGTTGATGAACCACACAAAAGTGTTCATTTTCATGTCCAAATCAACACTTTCTTGCTATGCAATGTCTAAGTCAACATGTCCAAATCAACACAAAAACGAACAAAAAAAATCAACATTTTTTTGTCACTTTGGATGTTGAATTTTCTAGTAGTGACAAAACAAAATTAATTGCATCATTGACAAATATTTCTCATGCTAAAATATAGTATTTTTTATATAGAAAAAATCCTAAAGCAACATAATTGGAACCATGAAGTCACACATGCCCCATCAAATCTGTAGCTTAGAGATTGCAACAATATGAAAAAAATTTCATCAATAATGTAGCTATGCCATCCACGTATGAAAATTAAACAAAGAAATAGACTAATCCATCCACTTAGCTTACACGGAAAGATACGCAAAGTATCCAATTCTAGCAAATTTCTTTAGGAGTTGCAACTTGCTTGCTAATTGATTTTTGCCCTTTGTTTTTGGCTCAATAACCATGTCCTAGAAAGAAATCTGCATTACAACAAAGAATTGGAAGGACCTATTAACAAAAACATCATTCATAGAGGAAAGTTTGAGCTTACAATGATGAAAACAACTAACCTAATACTTGAGGGCATATTGCAAAGTATTGTTTTAGGATAAATTATATTGCATTGAAACACAATTCAGGACTCCAATACACATACTAGTTCAGATGGAAAGCCTAAATAATCAATCAAAGCTTTTGAAGTGCTTATAGTAATGAAAATAATGTAATTAAAACCAAATGCAAGTAGTTGGTTAAGAACATACCTTTTCATTCAAGAACAAGAGTAGGATTTATCAGGCTAGCTAACACAACAATACATAAATAATCTCCAAAAATTCACCGGAGCTTAGTTGTTGTAGTAAGTGAAATGCTTGCCCTTCAAATATCAAACCAAAATTTGCGGACAGTGTGATTCCGTGACCTGTGGTTGAGAAAGAGAAGTACTCAGTTGCAGGAAGAACTCCCAAACCCTAGAAATATCGAGAGATATCATCAATTCCACACATGAACTCGTATGCACGATAATAAACTCGACCGAGTCTTTTGTCAAAGACATGAAGTATAGGATAGTAAAAGCCGAGGACAATCAAACTCAAAAGACTTGGCCTTTATATCCACAGATCTAAACCACGACACAATGCTTAAAGTAATGCAAAATTACATCCTCTACCTCACTTACGGAAAAAATCATCAAATCTGTCCTGTGAAAAGTCAATGTAATACTACTCACCTGTAGCTTGTAGCCTGAAAAGGCGCCTGGAAACTGCTCAGCCATAATAGCCATGGCTGCTTGAAATGCTACAATCGTAAAACATCACCACTTTATTCACAGCTGAAAAACAATCACAAGTCCATTCCAGCAATGCTCACCGCTTCCAAACTCCAAAGAACTGACGGCTGAAAACTTTCAATGCTCATGCGCCACATTATCTTACAAATAATCGAGAATCACATCATAAGAGCCTTACCTGCTTTCCCATTTGAGGGGCAATGACAACATATACTCCAGCCTTGAGAACATCCTCCACGAGCTTCTTCCAGTCACCACCCGTGGTGCCCCATCACGAATGGTAATGCACGGCTGCAATAAAATTCAGCGTTACCTATATGACACCACTTTAAACATCTGAATAAACATCAACCACCACCACTACTCAAAAAAAAAAAAACATGCAAAGGCGAAAGTTAACGTAAAGCATGGTCGAGAATTCAGAATTTGATACGAGAAAAGCACATACTGCTTCAATCAAGAACAAGCTTGACAGTACCACCTTCAAAATTTTGATAGCACTCAAACCCACAATCAAGAAGAAATTGACGGTACCCTCTTTGAAATCTCTATCGCACTGTATCCCAGAAGCAAAAGCGAAATTTCACGAAAGCTAACGTTCCCCGAGGCCGGCAATGCTGTGCGCGCTCTTGCAAGTGATAATCGAGTTCTCACAGTTTGATCCGAGAGAAGCACATAACGCTTCAATCGAAAACGAGCTCGATAGTACCACCTTCAAAATCTCGCGTACTAAATCCCAAAATCAAAATCAAAATTCATGAAAGCTAACGTTCCACAAGACCGGCAATTTTGCGCAGTTCTTGTAATTGAAACCTACGACATTGGTATACACACAACCCTTAAATGCCCGAATTAGGGTACGTAAAAGCAAATTCTCTAACCATTGACAACTGCTGGCATTGTATAGTCCACAACAATGACTTGATTTGGGCAGTCCTTCATTACTTGATCCATCACCGTCTTGCGCTCCTTGAAATCCACAGATTGCACAATGATCCCTTGAATGTTAAACTCACGCCCCATGCCAGGCCCTGTGGGACACACGGGCATTAATTGCATCCCCACTCCGACACAACCTCGGCCACCGCTCCTCCCATCTTCTCGGAGTAGTTTTTCACCTGCCATATATCCCCCTCAGAATCCAAATCATACAAGACATTCCAAAAAAATTCAAATCAATCTAAACGTTTAAACATTCAAAACATTTCAACCATTCCAGGGATTCTTAGCATTCTAAGCATTCTGAACTTTTCAACCATTCCAAACGTTAAAATGTTGTCCTTTGGCTATGCACCATGAGAGCCAAATCGCCAAAGCTTGAAGAGCTTGCAGCTTTGTAATCTAATCTTTGTAACTTCTACAAACACCCAGACAACTAGTATAGGGGTTCAAAATCTAGAGAATAGTCAAATAGTTTAATATTTTGTGACTAGGGTCACTTGTTTTCAAGATTGGAATGAGATTTACTATAACATTTTACAAAACACCAGAGAAATATATAATCACTTTTATACCCACTTGTATAATTTGGTTGCTAGTCCTTTAAATAATGCTATGGACGCATGAAAATGCTATCTCGGTCCTATCTAGTATTCTATGGACATTTAGTCAATTTGTCCATGAATGCTCAACAATTTGTCATGCATGATCTAGAACCTAGTGCAATATATATATATATATATATATATATATATATATATATATCATCAAGTATATATAGATTCCTTAATTACTGGTTATTTTCTTTTACCTAGGCAATTTGACCAGTCACTATTTATTAAGCCTAATCACTAAATTATCATGAGTAACAAATCATTCTCCTTGCATTTAGTTAGAGACAAATTGCCACTGAATGCATTCTCATTTGTTTCCTTTCTGCAAAGACTCAAACAACTTGTCAAGGACCAAACTATAAATCAAACAGGATTCCATTATTAACTACTTGGTTACTCAATCTCTTAACCAATAGACTTACACTACTAGTTTCTCTAGTTTTATAACAATTTGTCTTTCTTACTAATGGCTGACATCCAACAACTCGTCACACTATAGTGCCAGTATCACAAACGCACACATGGTAAGGCAAATTGTCAGTGAATCATCCAATTACTACTAGTCCAAGAACTTAGTCCAATTGTCACTATTAGAAAATGGTGTCCAAATCAACAAAAAATCAACACTTATTTGTTGAATTGGGTACCAAATTGACCAAATTAACATATACGTGTCAACTATGTAAATGTTGGTGACAAAATGCAACATATTTCTGTTGATTTGGGTACTACATTCATGTTGATGTGGATACTAGAAAAACATGAACATTTATTTGTTCATTTAGAGTTACTAAATTTTCAAATCAATTTTTTTCATTCAAATAACATTTAAATGACCACGGGTGGAATTTTACGTACAATGGAATTTTGTTTTGAAACTTAATCATTCAAAATTCAATGTTTTTTAAACTCAGCAGACTTTGATGTCTAATATGACATAGTAAAACAACTTATTTCAAAAAGCTTTGAACTAATTCAATTTGGGAAATCAAACTAAGTTTCATTTCCAAAAATCTGTTTCCAATTTTGAGTCTCTGGTCAAAAGTTATGGACAAAATTCAGAGAGGGGTTGAAATGAGCAGAGACTCGAAATTGGAAACGGATTTGTCCAAATAGGATTGCAATCCTATTTGGACAATTTTTTGGTGTCAAGGGCCTTGCACCTCAAGCTATGAGGTGCAAGCTCAAACCCTTGTGCCTTCACTCGCCCATATGGTGCCACTGCATAGGTGGTTTGTCCACGTTGACCAAATCAACAACCACATCAATACTTTTTTGTTGAAAATCAACACTTTTTGGTCAAAACTAACAAAAAAATGAACATTTTTTTGTTGATGAATAATAAAAAAATGTCAATTTGGACATCCAAATCAACAATTTTTGGTTACACAATGTCCAAATTGACACGTCCTAATTAACAAAAAAAATCAACACTTTTTTGTTAAATAGTTGTTAATTTGGACATGATTTTTCTAGTAGTGTGTCCAAGTCAATTTGCCCGGCTCATTAAAACAATTCCCGCATTACACTCTCTCAATTCTATGAATCAATCAGTCAAAATAATTTAATTTGACAATTTGTTTATACGTATCCAAGTTGTTAAGTTAAGTTCCAAAACAATCTATAGACAACAATTTCCATATAGCAAACACACACATCCAACATTTTATGCTCCTCAGTCTTCCAGCAAATTGACAATTTGCCGATAACTTGCAACTTGTTCTCCAATTCACATGTAAGTCTAATTGATTATAACTAACATGATTAGTTGTTTGAATCAATTATCATTGATAAAATTAATTGTTTTTAATTTACTAAATCTCTTTGCCTAACAATTTGAATACTTCTGATGTCCTTTTTTTATCTCTCTGATTATTTACACAATAATACTCAGACAATTTGTCTCTCTTAACATACTAACAATTTGCATCACAAAGGCATGCAAATAATATTCTACAAATTGTCTTTCTCAAAATATAATTCACACCATCTAATTGATACTCTCAACATTAATAAGTCCAATTGTAATATGCAAGAATTTACTTACCAAGTTTACAACCTGGATCTTTATCCACACAATTCGTCCAGCAAATTGTAGAAGCAAGTTCTCACCAACTTCAAGTTGCTCACCTCCCGCCTAGAGATCTGACAACTTCACGTCAATTTGTCTGGTCAACTTCCTTTGCAGCATCCGCTCAGTTGATGGAAGCAGACAATTGCTTCATCTTCGGCAGTCCCAAAATGGGTAATCATTCACAAACAATTTGTAATTCTTTCACATTCAATGACAAGATTACGCAACCAAACCACAGTTGCAAACAACTCTCAATGGACAAATTGTCTCACATAGCTTAACTCGAGCAAACATCCAAGCATACACACGAATCCAGTACACAATGACTAATAGATTGAATTCCACAATTTTAAATTGCAATTAATCAGAGGACTGACTGATTCTTTCCATTCTCTCCTAACACGCTCAAAGACAATTTGCTTTACACTTTCGTCATTCTCAGTTTACAGACCGTACTCTGATTACACACAGATCATCAACGACAATTTGTAATACACAGTGTTGCTGTATAACCACTCCCTGGTTCTTACAAACTTCTATCACTTCAATTTGTTCTAGTCAAATCGCTGGATTGACATACAACTGGTCAGTGGCATCTCGTAACTTAAACAAGTTAAGAACGACCCAATAATCTAGCACCATAACCAATGTTTACAGACAAGTTGCAAACAATCAATTTGTTACACACACATGTTAGAGAAACCAATCACTGGATTCTCAGACAATTTGTTACTTCCCAAACAATTCAAAGGATCCAAGTACTGGATCTTGATTGTACAATTTGCAAACACTCAAATTAATCCAATCACTGGACTATAAATACACACACAAGAAACATACACAAGAATTACAATGACAATTTGTATATATATTAAAGCTTAGAAAAGAGCTTAGTATTAAATACGACAACTTGATGCACAAGAGTTTGAAACTGGGAAGAAAGAAAAATGAAAGTCTGAGAGACTATAAGCCTCAGGTCCCAAGAGCAAATAGGAACCTAAGCGGTATCAAGTCAATTTGCCTTTTTCACAATCTTGACCATTTGCCTCCTTTGTAGTCTGTTCACAATGTCAAATTGCCTATTATACTTCACCAATGTGAACTTAACCTGTCAATTTGCCTCTATTTACACTACAACTTCAAATTGACTAAAATTTGAAAATTTGCTAAGCTCACAAGCTTGCACTAAAATGGGAGAGCATCTCTGAGCCTTAACATCCATTTTGGGAAGCTTTGGATGGCACCGAAACATTGTGAAAGTACTTCCACTGCAGGATCCTGAAGCATAAGCGCGGGGAGGAATGGCAGCAAATAGAGTTGTATTAGAGGTGGTCACTGCCATGCGGGTCGCCATTTGCAATGTCTGAAGAACAAATAGATGGGGGAAGCGGAAAACTACAAGGTAGTCGCAGTCGACGTCGACCCTTTAAACCCTGAACCCTGGAGGAGGCGCCTGTGCCCGAATGGGCTGCTTGTTTTTGAAAATTTCAGCACCCGCCAGCTTGGAGGCCTTGCAGCGACGCTTCCCTAACGAGGAAACTTCAATGCTAAGGAACGTGCGCATCTCAAACATCGCGAGATCGATGTTTGTTTTATGGCGTGAATTCTAAGATTAAGATTGAAAGCGTATCGGGATTTAGGTTTGTTGGCCAATTTTTGTAGTCGGAGGCTTAACCCCTAAATGATGGATCCATGACCACTGATTCTAAGACTCATTGTCCATCACTCAATTTGTTGCCATTTTGCAATTAGATATGTATGAAAAAATTTGTATTTAGTTAGAAATTTATAGACTTTGAAAATACATTCAAAGTTCAAATTGCAATAAAACATTCAAAATTAGGAATTTTGCCAAAATTCAAATTGAAATAGAAACTAGAGTAGTTGGCCTTCACTTTGTTAGTTGGGCTTAAGTTCAAAAAATATTAATTCTGTGGAGAAATTTCAGATTTAGAGCAAGGAGCAACAACTTCCCAAAATACACTAAAATAGCATATTTTGTGATCCGTTTTTTTTACTAACTTCTAATTTACTTGAAGACAAAGAGTCGCAAGACTACAAAATTAATTGGACACTCTTTATAACCCAATATGGAAGGTCACCTAAGGAAATACGGATGAAAAAATGCTTTCAAAGTCTTCCTAGGTCATCCTATTTTAATTAATGCCTTGGAGCAAAACTTATGGCACAATAAAGTTTGCCGAGCAGTACAAAAAAAATCACAGAAACTCAAAATAATTTTTTTCAAACTTTTCTCTCAAAGATTATATTTTTTCCTACATGTGGACTAATAATGAAAGACAATCTTAGTTTTTTGGGCAATCTAAGCATCTTCTTGAAAAAATAACTTGTAGAAGTAATTTTTGAATGCAATTTTTAGAATTTTTCAAAAGAACTTGTTAGACAAGGTTAGATTTTCTTGCTAGAACAGTCTTACCATTGGAATTATTGTGATTCTATTCCATCTAAAAGCAATTAACAATTTAGTTTTTTTTTCAATCTTGAACCCACCTCTACTTAATAATTTTTTAATGAGTGAAATTTAAGTGCCTTTTTTTTAAACTTTTTTTGTAAATTCTCAACTCAACTACTTAACATAAATAAGTAAACAATCAAAATCACTAGTGCAAAAAATTTCAACTAAAAAGATTCGAAGCCAAAAAATCTAGTCAAGCAAAGTGCAAAAAAAACTTCTTTTCTTAACTTTAAATGTAATCTACATGGTCAAAGTTTCTGAAATTTCTTCCACATATGTGGGAGCATAGAAAGTAGAATTACTCTTATTAGTGGAAAATATAGAGGAAGTAATTAATAAAGGTACTTTTTTTGGTTTATCCAAGGGTAAGTTGAGAACCTTAACACAATTAACCTTCCTTAGTAATAGGATAATATTAGTTAGATAATTAAGTTAACCGGTGGTTAAAGTTTCCTGTACTTTGTCAGAATTGGAACAGGATTAGGAATCGGAATTGTCCCCATAAACTAGGACCAAGTACTAGAAAATTCCGAAGAAGTAGCGGAACACCTACCGGGAACTAGGCTAGCAAATGTAGGATCCAATGGCCATACCGGGAATTAGGGCTGACCGTTTAACGGTCAGATTTATCCGCACACAGGAAGATAACGGATACCCTAATCCGTCGGCCGCCCATTTTAGGGAAGTCCCAGGGTTAGGAACTCCCATCATCACTTGTGCATTTGAGTTTGGCTGGTATCTGAGCAAGTTGTAGAGCCTTTTTCAATTGAGAGTGTCTGAGGAGGATAGACAAGTTTTTGTTTTCGGAGAGGAAGAGCGAAAGAGCATCCTTATCCAATAGGAAATTGCTCGGGATCTTTTTGAGAGGAAAGCATCGTATGAGTGGGTTGATTAGGAACTTGAGCAATGGTGAAGGCTGAGGGAAGCGGGTCGGAGTCTCTCAAATTCGAGGTGATACATCCAGTAATCCCGAAGGACACAGTGGAGTGGAAACATCTGGAAGAGGATCTGGGGTAGATTGTTGTTGCTGCTTTTCTGAAGAAACCATAGAGCCTTAAGGACGAGGGCATGGTGAGGGAACTCTTGAAGCCGCAATCAAACAAGTGGATGAAGACCGTGCACGCTCAGCCCAAGAAGTGGACAAGGATGGAAGCATGCTAATAGGAGCCACTAGTGGACCTTAATGGACTTCTTTGGACATTGATTTTGCTCTTAGAAGGTGCCACCCGTGGTAATTAATGGCAATTAAGATTGCCCGAAATCGTGTTTGGCATTTTTTACGCCACATTAATGCAGGTGCCCAGTTTGGATTTTTGGCGCTTTATTGAGGACTCGTCATTTCTCTTTGCCATTTGCTCAGTTCCTATTTGTCTGTGACTCGATCTTCATCTGAATTCTTTGTTGTTGCATTGTATGATTAGGTTTTAGCTTTTAGGATTGCTCAATTTGGGCTTGCTTTGAGCGTGCAATGGAGGAGGCTTGGGTGCGCAGAAAGAGTTTGGGCACAAAAGAGAAACGAGGGCGCCAAGAGAATTTAAGGAAAGATTTTGAGAGAAAATTGAGTGTGAAGCCAGAGATCAGTATAGAGAAGTGCAAAGAAGAGATTGCTTTTTACTCTTCTCAGACAGAGAGTTTTTTTGAAGAAGAGCGGGGCTTAATCAAAGGAGGATTGAACCCTAAATTAGCTTCCAATGTTGCCTTCATCACTGACGCGGACTTGGAGGGCTTGTTCAGGAAGTGCACAAAATTACGCACCACGAACACATTCCTCGATCATGATGCAAGAAAAGACTTGATGGAGTTGTACTCAAAGATTTACGGATTGCATTTGGTGACGAACAACGAATTTTTTGGGTGGCTTGTAAAAGGATACATTGCTAATTTGAAAAAAAGGAGGGTTAATTGGGCATTGGCGGCATCAACTACTACTTTGGAGAAAGCAGACCGAGCACAGAGGCTTCTACTGCGGCTCTTAAATCCAGAGTCAAGTGAGGAGGCTGCGCCTTCAGGATTCTAGGACGGTTCAGGCACATCCCACCAAGATGGCGTTAGCAACCTTTTACGAGGAGCAATGGCCAAAGTTGAGGGAGTCGATGTGAAGCCAGGGAGCACTCTTGAGGGGTTATGGATTACCAGCCTCTGTCCTTATGGGGTGTCATCGCACAATTTAGAAGTTGTTCGGGATGTTAGTGTAATTCAGAGTGAGCTTCTTGGCATTGCCACAAGCAAAGTCAGATACGTAGAGGTAGAGTGTAAGAAAATATCGGAGAGGCTCATCAGATTCAGATTTACTGTGGATGATTGGCGCATCACCGCTAAGGAAGATGAAGAGAAGGTGCTGCACTTCCAAGTTGAATTCGAGAAAGCTACAAGGGCGGTTGAAGAACTGGAGCTACAGGTAGGGTTTTGTTTCGGTCAATTTTGAACACCTCTGCTGCTACAGATTTAGGTTTGGGCTTCAGGTTTAGGGTGGATGATTGGGTTAGGTTGGGGCTTATTATTGCATTGCCTCGTTGGTGTGCAGGCTACGGGAATTCCCAAGGGCTCTGTTGAGCTTGAAGACTTGGAATAAAAGTTGAAGATCATGCAAAGGCAGATGGATTCGATTCAAAGAAAATTGGAAGTTTCCAGATCTGTGGCAGATTCTAGTCGGGAGAGGGCTATGAAGGGCCAAGATTTTTATGAAGACATTGAATCCAAGTAAATGAGAGCTGAATCCGACCTCCACATTTTGAGAAGGGAGATTATGGATCTAGACCGTTTTTCGGGTGCTGTTGAAGACCAAAGTACCCAGATGGAAAAGGGAGGTGGCTTGTTGTTGTGGCCCAAGCCAGCGCTCCATCCAGCAATGGGGAATGACAAGTCACATGTCAACACTCCAACCTTGCAGCTTCACCTTTGCGTGTTTTGCAACAGGGGGTTATCCATATTATGATGTTATCATTTCTTCTTGTAGACACATCTACCACATTTTTTGTGTTGCTGCACTTGCTAAAGTTGACAATAGGTGCACCCGGTGTCATGAAGTTTTCCATCCTCATTGGTGGCAGAATTTTGGCTCCCAAGGTGCATATTTAGAGTTTGAAGAAGAGAGCTTGAGGTTGGAATTACTTGCTAACACGGAAGCCGTAAGGCAATCTTTGAAGGAAAATGGCAGCCGGCATGTACTAAATTGTAAGTGTTTTCTTCCTTGATTTGCTTTGCACTATACTCTTCTTCTTTTTCTGCGGTCAGTTCCTGGAATTGCTTTGAAGAACGACATCAAGCATCACTTTAGCAGTTTTTAGGGGTCGAGGTCTTCAGCCAATCGAACAGAACTGCTTGTATACGAAATCCTATTTGAAATTGTTGCTAACTACTATTGTAATTGAAAATGTTCATTACTGCTTATGGCAGGGTCAAAGCAGCTTAGACTTGAATTTGGTTTCAAGGTCATAACGAATGTGGCGCTAAAAAAAAGAAGGTGGTTTAGGGTGCTCCTTATTTGTCCTTGTTGGTGTGTGGTACTACTTACTTGTGCTTGGTGGTGAGTGCTATTCCTTCATTGTGCATATTGGTGTGTGTTCTTGCTTACTTCTACTTACTGGTTGACGGTGGTGTTTACTTGTGCTTTGTAGTGGTTGGTGGTTGACGGTGGTGCTTACTTGTGCTTTGTAGTGGTTGCCGGTTGATGGTGGTGCTTATAACTTGTGCTTTGTAGTGGTTGCTGGTTGACGGTGGTGCTTACTTGTGCTTTGTAGTGGTTGCTGGTTGACGGTGGTGCTTGTAACTTGTGCTTTTGTAGTGGTTGCTGGTTGACAGTGGTGTTTACTTGTGTTTTGTAGTGGTCGCTGGTTGACGGTGGTGCTTATAACTTGTGCTTTGTAGTGGTTGCTGGTTGACGGTGGTGCTTGTAACTTGTGCTTTTGTAGTGGTTGCTGGTTGACAGTGGTGTTTACTTGTGCTTTGTAATGGTTGCTGGTTGACGGTGGTGCTTATAACTTGTGCTTTGTAGTGGTTGTTGGTTGACGGTGGTGCTTATAACTTGTGCTTTGTAGTGGTTGCTAGTTGACGGTGGTGCTTACTTGTGCTTTTTAGTGGTTGCTGGTTGACGGTGGTGCTTACTTGTGCTTTGTAGTGGTTGCTGGTTGATGGTGGTGCTTACTTGTGCTTTGTAGTGGTTGCTGGTTGACGGTGGTGCTTACTTGTGCTTCGTAGTACTTGTTGGTTGCCGATGGTGCTTACTTGTGCTTTATAATACTTGCTAGTTTTAGGTGGTGCTTACTTGTGCTTCGTAGTGCTTGTTGGTTGACAATGGTGCTTACTTGTGCTTTGTAATACTTGCTAGTTTTAGGTGGTGCTTACTTGTGCTTTGTAATACTTGCTAGTTTTAGGTGGTGCTTACTTGTGCTTCGTAGTGCTTTAGGCTTCCTTCATGCTTATTTTGTAAGCGGTTTAAGGGTGTAACTGCTTTGGTCATAGCACATTCATTTGGTGCTTTCTTCTTGACTGTTCCTTATTTGGGAGTGCTTTATTCTTTGTTGTCGCTTACCTCATACAGTGGCCAATGTGCAGGGATGCAGTCAAGTCTCAAACACTCAAATTGGGGGTCATGTGGATCACCACAACGAAGTTGTCTTCCAATTACTGGAGGACACAGCACAAGCACGACAGAAGTGCAAATGCTGCCATCTCTTGCTAGTTGCTCTCCTGTTGAAGAACTAGTTTGTACCGAGTTAGAGCCACATAACTCAAACTTTGGAGTAGATCAAGAAGTAGAATCACCAGTGAAAACTCGTGTTGTGGAACGTTGCTCAGTTTGGGCTCCACCTTCAGAATTCAACCCAGGTTCAAACATGAACTCTAGCTAGTTCTGTAATTACTCTGCCATTGGTTTAGGTCTTTCATTTCCCTCAAAGAATTCTTGCTATGAATGAGTATAGAAATTGTATTGTAGGTGTACTCGCTAATAACAAATTTGACAAATTTGACAATTTGTAAATGAGTATTCGTAGCATACTGTCAAATTTGTTACTGGCAAGTGCAGATGGAGCAACACCCTTTGCTTTTGATTCAGTTTTTGCTTAGATTTATTATTTTAGTACAATGATGATCATTTCGTTGCAGAACACATTGTTTAAGCAACACGTCAATCGAGTCACCTAATGGAAGTTGATGATGGTGGATTTCGAGTGTACATTATCTGTGTGATCGACTTGGGTTTGACTCTTACATAGTTGGACGAAGTATTGGTGTTTCGGGAGATTCTGGTTTGTAAGGTTTGGAATCTATGCTTGGGTTTTGGGCTGGATCTTGTTTTTAGGATTTAGACTGTTGGAAATTTGTAAATGAAGTGGCAATGATATCGTGTACATGGTTCTTTGGGTGTAGATGTCACAAATTTTTTGGTGGCAGCTTCAACAGAGGAACATGGTAAGCTTGCTTGAAACCTACTTCATTTGAAAAATTGGTTTAGGATTTTGGGTAAGTTTCTGCTTTGCAAATTCTGGCTTATTGTTTGCTTCTATTGCTTGAGGCTTAGCGAGTGACTTTGTTGTGCAGACACACAAAGAGTTGGCAACGACTGTGAGCTCCCAGGCATTGCAAAGTTCAGATGCTCACTCTTGAAGAGACCTGCCGATCTACCAGAAGATGGAGGAGATGCAAGGAAGAAAGTAACTTTGAGTAGCTTAGGAGGAAACGGACAAGACATGGCAGTTGTATTGGATCCTAGCGGGCAATCTAGTGGTAAGGAAACAATAGAGCATAGCCTTTTGAATTCTAGCAGCCCCAAAGGAAAGACCAAATCAAAGAATTTCAAAAGAAAATCTTGTGAGGCTCTTCCATGTACAACTGCAAGTAGAGTTTCAACTCGAGCTGATAGTAAAAAACAATAATGAAAACTATCTAAGTGTTGAGCTTGGAATTCTTTCACAAAAGGATGTTCATGTCTTTCAAGATGTCTTCTGTGATTTCTTCACTGTCCCGTCTGATTTCTTCACTATCACATTGGAATGCATTAAAAGGATGCTGATTTTTTTTTCTGGGCACTGGAAGTGGAACCCCCTCGTGGACTTTTTGAATGTGATTCTGAATTAAATCGCCTCATTCTATTAGTCAACTGTGGTAATCTCGGTTGATGAATATGTTTCTTACTGCTTCAGATCTAATTCCTTCTATGACAAAAGAGTCCTGCTATCGTTTGTGAAGGAATTGTCAGCAGTTTCAATTATCTCTAGTTTTGTTTTAATAAAATAGTTTGCACTTCATCCTTTCATAATCATTTTCATGTTTGATTGATGAAGAAAGCAGAGGTTGTGTTCACATGATTCTGAAAACGGGAGGGAGAAATAGGCCATAGATTCATTGTTGAAGAATTTGCAAGCAATGGCTTGATTCATTGAAGACAGAGTGCATAGGTAAAGTTTCATCGTCCATTTGTAGACAAAGTGTGTCTCGTTTGGAAATTAATTGACAGTCGTCCAGAAACTAGCTGCATAGTGATTTGCTTTCTTGGAATTTTGCAATTGCTCATGCAAGGGTTTCACTAAAGATTTTAGGTTAAAGACCATATTGGTGAATTCATTTTTAAATCCTTCAAAGGAGGTATCCACAAGATTTCTACAAACATTCATAGTTACTGACGGCCCATAAAACTTGCTTCAGATACAAGTACTTAATAAAATTTTGCCACAAAGGCAACCATTGAAATTCCCCCATTATTTGTCTAGGGGCCTTTTATGTAATTTTACATTTTTTTAGACACACCATTCCCCCATTATTTGTCTAGGGGCCTTTTATGTAATTTTACATTTTTGTAGACACACCATTCCTCCATTATTTGTCTAGGAGCCTTTTATGTAATTTTACATTTTTTTGAGAAATATTTCATCACCTTCCAATTATCCCAAGTTGTTTGGTAATTACAAGCTCCTGTAAAGAAGAGTCCTACTCAATGAGAAGACATCTCAAGGGTCGAGGCATTACCTTCCAATTATCCCATAATGTTTGGGAATTACAAGCAGAGCTCCTATAAAGAGGAATCCTACTAATGAGAAGACATCTCAGGAGGTGAGGGGACTTGCTTGTACCATGGTAAATTTGTGTGGTTCAAACATAGTTCCCTCGCCTTCGGGGATTTTGTGGAAATGTATTTAAACATATAAATTCACCAGACTTGGAGAAAGATTTTAGTGAAATGTTTGGGAATATTAAATGTGGATTTTCGCTCACTTTTAGTAAGCATGTGAATTCATGTATTACCCCCACAAATTAAGATTTTGTACTTAATTCATTTCGCAACCGTTGAAATTAAACATAGTGATGTCTTTTTTCATGCACAGGTGACTAATTCTATGAATTTTGCCCATTCAAATACCAAAAGTACAACAAATGAATATTTAAATGTCTTCTTGTTGTTTCAAAATTAATGCATTAAAAATTGATTTAATGCTTGCATTATTCTAAATATATTTACAAGTTGTGGGGTTTGGGTTGTCATGCAATTGGCTACAAATTCTATTAGTTTTATCTATTCAAATACAAAGTGATACCAAAATTTCGAATTATTTGCAATAATTACTATAATTTGAAATCCAATAATTTTTTAATGCATTAAATATATATATTTAGTTTGCTATAGAATAACAAAAATATATAGGATAAAATATTAGCAAATGCACTTGATAAAATTAGAAATAACACATACTGTCAAAATTTTGGCTGTGTTTCTGAATTGTTTCTACAAATGCATGTAATGGTCAACCATTACTTGGCTCTAAGAGTTCTCTGGTTGTGATTACAGTGCTTGGTTTAGGGAGTAGTTGCATTCTCTAGAGGCACATAACTATGGACCAAGTTGTAATGTTTTGTTTTTGCAAGTGATAAATTGGTCATGTTCTAAAAGATGAACAAGCATAACTTCGCAAAGCAATTCCATTGAAACACTCTTGAAATCAAAACTTCCAAGAGACCTTTTTGTGCACCACAAGTCCAACCAAATACAAGAACCAAAACTGTGGTAAATCAAAAGGCTGTCCATTAAGATATGAGGGTTTAAAAACCCTATATACAATGACACTTTGCCTAAAGCTAAAACCATCCCAAAGCTCCCAAATCTAAGACCCTTAGGAAACCTTGAACCTTCTTGCCATGCTCCATCTTCGAGGACATGCATCTGCCACAAGTCCAGACCTTCCATAAGTCCCAACCAGCACATCTTGTCCAGCAGTGAAGTAATACAAGCAATTCTAACAAACCAAATGGACAAAGTGCCTTACCCTCAAACATGAAAGCATTGCTCCCAAGAGTCTTCAGCATTAATTGTGGCGCTCTTTTTCCTTTGTCAAGAAGCGCACTCACTTCCTCACCACCCCAGCAAGAAAACTCACCCTTGCATCGTTCCACCTCAGATCTAACCCGTGCAAGGAAGCATCGGAAATCATGTTGTCTTGGGAAGCTCTGCCATCCTTCCTAACTGAAACCCTTTCCTAGAACAGTACAAAAACGCCCTGTCATCCCTGAGTAAATAGGTTCTAGAGGCAGGGGCATACTGTTTATACCAGTAGTCTTCAATTAGGCTTTCATTGGGCAAAAATTCATTTTGAAATTCATCTGTGAAGGCTGAAGCATTTACATGCACTCCCTTTGTCACCAACATAATCCAGAATGTTTCACCATTGTCTGAGTCAACTTTGACTGCAATGTTGAAGGCCACCTGCACACTCTCTCCTGCAATGTCCACTCCCACATCAGCTTCAGTGTTGTCCCAATCGTGCTCAGCCAGTGCATGCAAGCTTGTCCAGGATTTTGGACATATCCTCCGTAGTATCCAATTGGGCACATGGGCCTTCTGATAGCAAGGTGAATCAGAATTGGGATTAGAACAAGACACAAAAACAAGTAAGTTGACGGAATTGGATCAATGTCAGATCCCTGCACGACAAGGAACGGCATTGATGCATGCCTCTACTCCTAGGTAGGGTTTCTGCCTCTAGCTTGTCCACTCTCAAAATGTCACCTTCTTTGATTTCCCAAAAGAATTTTGTGACTCTTTGGTGTTCACCAAGTCGGCCTGCATGAAACTTGTTACTCTCCTCCTGCAAAAAACGAACCACATGAGTAGCACTTTGGAGCTGCCTTCCATTAGGTTTCAGTTGCTCCTTGTATAACTCCCATTTCATAAGTGCCCCTACCCCATCTACTCCACCTTTATTGTGTCCAGATGCAAAGTAGTTCCATGACATTTGGCAACCTTCAGGCAACTCGTCAGTCATTGTTAAGCTAGGGAATCTGCTTATAAAGTACCAAACTCGGGCTGACTTAAATTGCCCACTGCAGCCATCACTCCACACAACATGGTTAGTGGGTTGATACCCTTCTTCTTTGAGGTAACCCCAGTGCAATATGAAGGCATGCTGAACATACAAGGAGTCATGACATTTGTCATCAGACACGTAGTAGTGAACCTCTTTCAGCAGATAAGGCTTTTCACTCGACAAGGTCCACTCGGGGTTTCGTCAATAAGTAATGTGAACCAGAATGGAGACTTGTGTACTACGCCAATGCATAGACTGGATTTTGTTCTAAATTTTCATAGAGTAGTTTTCAGAGAAATCCATGCATGATATGAGAGTACCTTTGGGGACGGAACTAAACAATTCTTTGAACTGCAAGTCTTGCCATGAGGCAAGAAAGTTATGGGCAATGAATTGTGACAACTTGGGTTTCAAGTAATCAAAAAGTTCAGAAGGGGGTGTCTCACAATAGATCACTTTGATGACATTCTTTGGCTTTCCATCTTCCCCCACACCAATATTCTCGTACACTGTGCGTTTCCATTTGACCAGCTTGTTAGAAGAAACTTCGCCAAGACAAATCCACAGGTTCTGGACTCCATAGTTGTCACATTCATCTAGAAGGCACTCCCGCTTATACCACATCTCAAATTCAGGCTTCTGACAAAGAACCAGACTCCACAGATGCGTTAGCCGTTCATAAATTTTGTTATGGCCATCACATCCAGTCCGAATGGTTTCACAATCACAAATAGTACCACAAACAATGCAATCACAAGTGCCGTTTTTGTGTACACCTAGAAAATCACTCCTCCTAGCGTTTAGGCCATCAAGAAGGTCTAAGAAGTCTTGGTGGTACCTACAACAGCATGTATTCCATGCTTTCAATCTCCTTACCCACCACTGTTTCAATCCCTCAAACGTCCTCAATCCACATAGCACATTTGGATACTTGTTTTTGAATGCGGTGAAGAATTCCAACTGCCACCAAAGCACGTGTTAGTCCTCAGCTGGTTACCTTAATGCAAAAGGAACCACAAAAGATTCTACAGATAGTAATATGCTCCTTACAAAAAGGATTGAAAAAGGACCAATAATCTCAAAAGCAATACACAGTGATTACTTGCTTATGAAAAACCACCACAAGAACCTCTAAGAACCAAAGCAATACACAACAATTACCTACTTATGAAACACCAGAGCAAAGAACCTTTAAGAACCAAAGCAATACACACTACTTACCTGCTTATAGAACACTAAAGCAAAGAACCTCTAAGAACCAAAGCAGTACACACTACTTCCCTGCTTATGAAACACCAGAGCAACGAACCTCTAGGAACCAAAGCAACACACACTACTTACCTACTTTTGAAATATTAGAGCAAAGGACCTCTAGCAACCAAAGCAGTGCACATTGCTTACCTGGTATAGGGCCCAATACAAAGTGTTCAGCCAAAGACTGCAAAGGAACTAACCCTCCTGATGCTTCTACAAAAAGGACTACACAAAATGGAAGGGAGCCCTCAGGGTGCTTGCTGTAACTCATACTTGCTTACCTTGTTAAAACATAGGACAATGAAGCACGGCAGAAATGGACCTAAACACTTGAACTGCATGATGTGGGCTATGTCCTCTTTTGTGTCCTTAGAAACAAGAGAAATCAGCACATTTCAAGGGCCCAGACCCATTCACAGCACTTGGAAACCTCTACAAATGACTAGGGAACAACTTCAATACATGCTACTCTAAACAACCAGCCTTTTCTTCTAACTGTAGCTCCAGACTTGAAAATGCAAACATACCTAGGAGACCTGGAGATAGTGAGTTGCATGCTCAATATATAGCTTTGGCAAAGTCCACTTCCTAACGATGTCCTTCCGATTCGGAGAAATTGTGGTCTCTTCTTCCCACCACTACCTAATGATCTCCTTCGCTCCATCTGGGAGAGCATCTGAGCGAGTCCTTCTTTGATCTTGCAACCAAAATGCATCTTGTTTTGTGTCTAGCAAAACTCTCCTAGCAAGCGCCTTTTTTATATTCCTCCGATCCACTTCAAGTATACTTGCCACACCCCTCCCACTACTAATTCCTGGTGCAACCGCAAAAGTAGTAACAATGTTTTTTGCTTGAACAGTTCTAGCTTTTCTAAGCCCCACCAGGTGACTCTGCATACCGTCTCTCAAGCAACCTAGGAAATCATGTCGCAATTTCACCACAACAGGATCCTTTAAAAAGTCAAGGACCATTTGTTCAAGTACTGTTTCCCTAAAATCTTCATGATTGTGAGGTGATGAACCTCTGTGTCATGGTTCTTCAATTTTTTTGCTGCATACAAACCAATGTCTTGAGCAAGAGTGGCACTAGCCCTATGAGCTTGTTTGTGACCATGGCTTGAGAACTTAGGGTCTACATCTACAATTCTTGCTGAGACCAACTCGTGTTCACTGCGTAGTTCGGCTTTCCGAGCACGACACCTACGGGTTCTCTCTTGAGCACTTGCTTTACATTTTTCTACTAACCAAGCACTGTAATCACAGCCTGGTACGAGGAACTCTGCAAGTTCTTCAACAACATTGACACTAGACAAATACGCATTTGTCCCTGCCATTTGGATCGACCAATGTTACAATTGTGTTCACATTCAATTCAACCATGTGCATCAATACCCTAAACCCTAATGAAGCACCTCTGAGGTCCAATACTCCCTTACAAATCAGAAGAAGTAAACCCTCTAACCGTCACCCTTGACCATTAAATCCTACACCCCAACTCTAAACTCAATTGGTTTCCACCTAAACTGCCTAATATCTCTCTTGAAGGCAATGTTCTGATTGACTTCAACTTGTTGTTTTCAAGGGTCACTTGAAATCAAGAGGGAAGCACACCGTAGTCTGCCGCCAACGACAACTACGCACCTTCAACTCAGATGGACAGGAAAGCACAGTGGGCTCCCACAATACTTGATCAAGAACCCTATTGTGCATTTCAAGCAGACGGGTCGCTTTTGTAATGGACTTCAAATCACTATTACAATCGCTCTGTAAATCTCCCTCACAAAAGTGTTGTGGGCTTTGAGGCGGTGTTACAAAACTTTCCTCACAAACACTTTCTTCTTCATCAATTACAATTTGCTTGCAAGTTTTCCACACCGCCGTACTAACTCTCTGCCACGATGCACCTAGACGCCTCGAGGTGGGGCCACCATACTCAACTTTTGAGACTGTAGAGCTCATGATCCACACCTAAGCCGCCCTTTTTTCCCCCAAAATGAGATCTGTGAACCCCAGAACCCTACGTCCTTTGATCCTATAGCAAAGTGCACATTGCTGGAAACAATTTGACAATATCAACCCAAGACTTTGAATTGCAACAACCGCGCCAACGTTCAGAAAGCTACAGGCAAGCAGGAACATTCTCCAAACCCATAATTGCCGCGCGCTAACACTCATGAAGCTGCAAGCAAGCGGGAACCTTCTCAAATCAAAGCCGCAAACATTCATAATTCAAACAAAAACCACAAAGAATTGGTCCCCAAGCGCAACAGCTCGTTCTAACAATCACAAAGCTGCAAGCAAGCAGGAATTCTCTCCAAACCCTAAAGCCGCCAACATTCAGAATTCAAACAAAGAGTACAAGGAATCGGACCCTAAGCTCAACAGCTTGTTTGCGGATTTTGCAGTAAAGAGGAGATCAAATTGTCGTTAACCGCTTTGAACAAGCGATTTGATTCCAGGGACAATGCTAACGAACTACCGCAACTCTTGTCCATTCAGCTGTGACATCCAAGTGTTACAGCAAGTAAGGACCAAAAGGGCCTGTTACACGTGGTATTGTGTGGTTATTTCAATTACAAACAATTTAGAATACTAAATTCTTTTTTTGGCAAGGCACATGTACTATAGTTGTACAAGATTGTCAAAAAAATTTGAAAGAATTCCAAATTGTGTGACTTCCAATAACAATATTCCCCCCCCCAAAAGAAAGCGTTACACTCAACTTGGCTCCTATTAGCATGCTTCCACCCATGATCAAAATGTGGAAGAAGGTATATGACTTTCTGCGTGTTGGAGAGGGGCTAGCTTCATGGACAACTGAAATTGCGGAAGGTAAGTTTGAAAACCCCCCTCATCCTAAGGATGGCTACGCAGTAGCGGATTGTAAGTTACTTGGCCCACACAATCTTTGGAGCTCTGAGTGGTGATAGGAAAGTATTATAGGCAGGAATAGTGAAAGAGCTGGTCCAGAAAATGGTCGATGCTTTAGGCAGTACGAAGCCGACTTCAATAGGGCCATTCTTGTTCCATTTGTATGAGTACCTAGAGGTGTTGAGGAGGAAGGAGGAAGTCACCCTGAAGGCGGCTTCTGTGATGTGCAAGTTCGGTATTATTGCTCCCCTGAAGAAAGAGAGTGAGGAAAAGATGAAAGGAACGGATGAAGAATCCAGAAGAGGGTCATCGAAAGGGAGAGGATCTTCAGATAGGATACCGGCCTCTGAGAAGAAGAAAAGGTCTCAGAGTGAGAAGGAAACTTCCGCGGAACCGAAAGAAGAGACAGAAAATCCTCTAGAGAAGATTATTGAGAGTTTGGAGAAGACAAGGGAAGATTGGGATGTTGAGAGGAAAGTAGTGAGGAAAGTTTGCCAACTGCTTGGGGGAATCGCAGTATCCGACCTTGTAGATTTGGTAGAGGAGCTGATTGAGCAGAAGAATCTCGACCAGCAGAGAGAGGAATTTAAGAAACGGTCGATGAGAATGAATCCATCCGCAGGAAGTTAGAAGAAAGTGAGGTCGGAAGTAAAGGAGAGCGGAAGAATTCCGTTGAGTTGAAAGAGACCCTAAAGAAGATCAGGAAGTTTATCTAGAATTCTGGGGATGTTCTCAACAAAGCCAAATGCTTTGACAAGGAAATCCATAAATCTAGAGATGAGGTTGCGGTCAAGGCTATCCTAGTCTGTGCCGAGTACGCGGATAGAGTGGACCGGATATTTGACAGTATCCGAGGAATTTTACAACAAGCAAGTGTACTTTTGGACACTCCAACAAGGTTAAGGAAGAGCGCGGAAGAAAAGACACCTACGAAACAGAAGTTAAAAGGAGGTGAGGGTTTGACACCAGGGTCCGGATCCAAGAGCACCATCAAGAAGAAACAAGAGGAGTTTCGAGCTCCGCAAGATAAAGGTGCCAAACCTTCTCCAGTGAAGACCAGCAGGGTAAAGTCAAAGTCCACCATCAAACGAGCATGGGAGAGCCATCTGAGATTTATCATTCACGGGAGAACAAGTCGCCCAGTCAGTCAGTGAAGGAGGATGTCGGATCCGAAACTGGATCCGATAGCGAACTTGACTTGGAATTGGAAGAGGAGGAAGAAGAAGAATCTGATATGAAAATTGTTCCTCCACCAGACAAGAAAGGAAAAGATGCGGCTAAAGATAAGGTGGCAGCTAAACCCCCAGTCAGCAGGAAGCAGCCACCGAGGAAGGGGACTTCAAAATCTGAGGAACCTTCTCCAAAGAAGGCTAAGAAGTAGAAGTAGATAGGAAGTTTATTTAGGATAAGCCTAGGAACAGTGAGAGGAATTTACAATAAAGTAAAGTATAGCTTAATAAGTCTTAATTAGGAATTAGAAGTTACTTGGTAGTTGCTTTTTAGTTGCATACACCTGGACTGGCAATCTTTTGGGTTTTTAGGATCTGAGATCCACATTTTGCGAATTGACTAGGTTGGTAGGAAGTCATCTTAGAAGGATAAGGAATGACTCGTGTCATTCTCTGGTCCTTTATTTTGGATTGTTGGGGACCTTTAGGATTTCCCTTGGGTTGGTATTTAGGGGTTGGGAGTTAGTTTCAACTCCGAGTGTTTTCATATTCTTGATTTCCTATTCAATTTCTGCAAAGAAAGCTTGGATTTACACTCCACGAGTACTGGTCTGAAAAGTCTTTGTCTTGTGTTGAGGAGTTAGGCGGTGTTTTGATCATTGTTGGTTCAGGTAATTTGGTAGTGAAGATTTGAGGAGAAGAGTCGTCCCCGGATTCAGTCCGGATACGCGTTTCAAAGTATTGAGGACTGGTTCTCTGAAACTTTGTGTAGTAGGAGGAAATTCCATCGGTTGATGTTTCTTGGGAGTCTTTTGAAGTGAGATAGCCATTTCTAGATTAGGTGAGTCCTTGAGAGGAAGGGCAAATGCTAGCTGACGTCTGAGAAGTCTTGTTGTAACTGGAAGAGAGGAATTGGAAGGTTGGAGGAATCTCCTAGTTAGCGGGGTACCACATACTCTTCTTTGGATTGCATCCATGTTGGTCTGTCATTGTAGTAACGTGGAGATTGTAAGGATTTCTTGAGTGACCTGCTGGCGCGGATTAGTTTCCGAGTTAGTTGTGCGGAAGAACTTGCGTCCCATTCTTTTCTGTCTTTTTGTTGTTTTCCTTTTAGTGAAGTCTTCAGTCACTTTAATCATCTGGAGGGTAGGATTACGCATTCTTCCTAAATCTAAGAGCGGACCCCTCTGTATACGAGGTTAATTTCTACTTTCTGTTACTAAGTTTACAGGGTACGGATCCGAATTCGAATTCGGAACAAGATTATGACACTCCTTCCGATTTTGCGTCTGCACTGCTGGGTGATAAGTTGTTGATCTGCAAAGGGAGAGGCACAAGATAATGACACTCCTCCATGTCTGGTGAAGTGGTATGAGATTGCATGCGTTGATTGAGAGAATATTTTAAGAGTATTGAAATGTAAGAGGCAGTTTCCCGGTTTCAGTTCCGGATTCTTGTTGTCTTGGGTTTGGGTTTCCTAATCCTAATCCGAATATATTGAGGAAACTATAGTAAAATCCTTTGGAAACAATACATGGGTCATCTTGGGTGTTTTGTCATTAAAAATGCCTAAAGGTAGGATTTGTGCTCGCTTGTGCTACGACAACATATTCATATACTAGTCAAGTATAAGATCTTATGGTTGGATATACAAAAATACACAGTTTTTAAAGTTCTCTTCTGTTTGCAATAGAAATGACAATTTTGAGTGGTTTTTGATAGGAAAATCACCTTGGTTCTTTAGGGAATAAAGTTGGCAACTTCATCCAAATTATTTCAAAAATTGGAACAACTTAGGTGATTTATAGTCTTTTTTCTTTGATTTTTTCCTATAGCCTTCGTGCTGGGCAAAAAATTTGGTGCAATTTTGCTTCAAATCGCCAAAAAAGACACACTGATACATAACATGCAATTGATGCCCTCACAGATCACATGGCCATTTATCATTGGTTGGCTGGGCGATTGAAAGCAAAGAAGCCTCTTGATGCTGATGAAAGAACAATTTCCAAGTTAGGGCAAAAACAGCAACATCGTTAGGCAGAAGTGATAGAATAGTTCTTTGGACTGAGTTTGTCCCAAAGGCAAGCTGCCGTTACCGTCTTTGATAGTCCATGGGTGATGATTTTGTTACAAATGCAATAGAAGTTGAATGTAAATGGACTTGGGATCTTCCGAACATTGCAATTTCAAGTGTTTCCATACCATCAAATACGGAATTAGTTTCATCACACCTTTTGAAGCAGTCCAAAGTGAAGGATAAGAAAGGGAGGGCCAACTCCAATACGAGACACTGTAAATGCATTATTCTAACACATTTTTGTTGGGATTTGTTATTGACCTACATTCAATAATTTGGTAATTTTTTCACTTGGTCAACCGCTTGATATATACCTATTGCATGAAAAACACTCTATGAACACACTTACACAAATATATATGAAATACTTATGAAAGTATTGTATATAGCTCCTAAAAATTGACATATACAAAGTATATATGACCATCCCACCAACAAGCGGCATACAAATGGAATGCTGCTATACGACTTGATAGTCTACATTATTGCAGTTGTATAGTTAATTTCAATGTTTAAAGATGAATACTATTAATAAAAAAGAACAATCTTTATAATAGGTCTAACTTTCTTCAATATATGATTTTGTAGGTGATTCTCTAAGGCCCACACATCTTGTTTGAATTTTACCATCTATTTCCTTTCAATTCCCACTAGTGTGCCTTGTGTCGTCGCTACAATCAAATAAAAGAAAAATAATTTTCTAAATTTTTAATTCATAAAAACTTTGAAATTCAATAACTTTTACACCATAGGTCCAACACCATGAAAAAGAGCCCTTGCACTGCTCCTCATAGAGAGGTTTCCAATGCTACCAAAAATACAACCAGCGGATGCATGGTTTGGGAGATCTCACCATAACAAACAAACAAACAAACAAACAAAAGCTTGAAAACACTATGTACAAATCATAAGGTAATCCCCTTTGTAATATTAATCATAGAATCTAGAAGCACATGAAAAAGAAGAACAAAAGATTTGTGGCAAGAGAATTTGTATTAGTCCTATAAATCTATTAAAATGTGATGTGCAAACATTCCAAGTACCATATGACAATTAAGTTCCTGCATGATGCAAGCATTGGTGTCAAATTACATGTAAACTACATTTTTGTACAAGGATAAAGTGGAGTGATATTGTGGTGTAGGTTTGTCTGCCTATAAGGAACGTAATTAGTCTCCAAAGTTCATTGTCATGAATTGTACATACTACATACAATGTCATGCAAACCACTTACAAACTAAGCGGAAAATACTAGTATTTGTTAATTTGGACGTTCTTTTAATAATTAGCTATCTCTTTGTGTAGTTGTTCCTACAGCAAACTCATATCCATCTTAGACTCCGTCATTGGTTTTCAAGCACTACCACAGACAAGATGACACAATCCTACAAAGAGCAATTATACAGTAATCCAATAAGCACAATAAACAAGTTAGTTAATGGAGTACAATAGTTTGCAATAGTATGACATTTCATTATTTTATACTGTAATGGTGCCAAAATGACATTTCATTGGCGCTAAATTGGCTCCAAAATCTGTAAACATTTAAACTAGGTGAAAATGAGTGTAAAGTATTGTATGCTATGATGTGATGAAACTGGCATTGAACTTGTGCATATAAAAATTGTTGCCTTATTGGCACCAAGTAGGCATTGAAGTAGTGGATGCCAAACTTGTACCTAGTTAAGTTAAAATATTTTTGGTCAACATGATGGCAAAGCTACATGACATTTGCCTAGAACTAGGATGATCAGTAGTGAACGTCAAAAGAGTGTGAAGATGACATTTAAATAGTGCATGCAAATTTTGCATGAATATAAGGTTGATCATGTGCTTGTTAATAGTGCGCCAATACAGCATCACAATGAGATGCAAGTGATAAAGGATTAGTGCAAATTAGAGTGGCATCAAAGCAGAACCAAACTCACATTAACATAGAATCCAAAAATTGATATGAAAGGGACACTAAAATATTGCAAAAACTACAGCACCCAAATAGTTGATAATTTGCACTATTTTCTTGTAGTGAATTGATATTGAATTAGTGTATACAAAAATGATGCTAAAATGGCCTTTGAATGATGTGAGGATGACCATGCTCAGTTCGTATTGAAATGCTATCACCCTAATTTGGTGCCAACTTTGCCTCAAAGTGATTATCAAAATGGCACTGAAGTAATCTCTATGTTAGATTGTTGTCAAAATGGCATCCACATTATCTAGCCCACCTTTTTTGATGTCCATTTTTTCTTACTATTAAAAGTCACTAACAATTGTTTACATGACTACTTCAAAAAGGCAAACACGTCTTCAAAGATCGCTTGAAGAGCTCCCTCCCTAAAAGCTGGCCGATGCATACTTCTCCCAAAGGATTGGAAGACCTCAAAACGAGTAAAAATTGAAAAAATGTCTCATGGTCCCTACCACAAGATAAATTTGCGGGCAGGATTTACCAAGTGCTGGTGCTGGTAGGGGCTCAATTCCGCCCAGGCCAGTTCCGCCAGGCGCTAGGCTCCCGACGTTGAGAACCGCCGGCACCTGCCACTAAAAACTAGTCTCTTGCACATGCGGCTTCGGAGCCATCTGGAGCCGCTTTGCTGGATGAAACTCGTTCGCAGGAGCTGCTCCAGCCGGCTTCTCTCAAACCGTGCAAAAGAAGGAGCCGCTCCCAGCAGCGCCCAAAGCCGAGGAAGATAGGTAAGAACCCCGACAACTGTAGCAGCACTGTTCCCCCAACAACTTCACTCTAGAGTAACTTCTCGGCTACAAAACGTAGGCTCCAAGGAGCTCTCCAGGGAGCACTCCAGGGAGTCTAGCAATACTGGCTTCTACGCTTTGCTCCAGGGACTACGAGGCCACACTCTAGGGACTGCCTTCCTCTTATAGTGCTCTTTAGAGTTCTTTAGTTTAGTGCTACTTTGGAAGTTTTTTTCCTCCTTTTTCTGAGGATTGGGATGGCCAACCGGGGCTTTTTGGCAAGTATAATTTTAGAGGGTGATGGTAGTGGGGAAAGTTTGTCGAAGGAGGAGTTTGAAGAGGATAGT
Organism: Neckera pumila; assembly: GCA_963969595.1. Lineage (NCBI taxonomy): Eukaryota > Viridiplantae > Streptophyta > Bryopsida > Hypnales > Neckeraceae > Neckera > Neckera pumila. Next base: position 10,605,043 of record OZ018418.1, read on the forward strand.
TTTGAGGAAACCTCCACGGAGTCTCCAACAGAGGTGTCTCCGACTGCTACATCCATTCCACCCTCAACGTTGCCCGTGAGTGCTTCGGGTCCTCTACATTGTGAGTGGGGCAATGCCAAGACGTAGTACTTCCTTGACATGGTCCGTGAAAGCATTGTAGAATCGGGGTGGCAAACTTTCCGAGCCAAAGACTAAGTTGCCATGCGAGAGCGGTTGGTTGCTCACTTTACGTTGGAGGCCAATCGTCAAGGGGTGCATCTCAAGGATAAGTGGGGCAAAATGCGATAGCAGTATTATAGGCAGAAGAAGATGTACAATGTTTCCGGGGACAACTCCAGGCTCATAAGGTGGACATGGTATAATGGCATGGATGCCATGTTGAGTGAGACAGCAAAGGCAAATGGTGTACCGGGCTCCAATGATCAAGGGGCACCTGTCATTGGCACCGAGGCTATCCCGGAGGAAGTTGAAGTCAATGATGCTGCAACTCGCGCCGGTGATTTTCCGGGAGTTTGTGAAGCCCCTGTCAAATGTCGAAAGGTCAATAACAAAATGGCAACTCCATTGGACCGTTTCACCAAATCGTCTGCTCGCATTGAGCAGATGAAGATGGAGATTGCAATTCAGCTTTAAAGAGACAATAAGAAGTTTAAATTGGATGCCTTGCAAGCAACTCAGGCTTTTCAAGAGCGTGTAGCTGCTTTATTTGCTGATGTCATTTGTAGTCAGCGGACAGGAAAGAAGCATGTGCTAGAGTAAAAATTTTGTATGAATTTTTAAATATGCAATAAAAAATATATATTTTTTATTGCAATGCTTTGTATTCCTTTTTTTATTTATTCATTGTATGTACATCTCCCACCAATAATTCATTACTCATTCTAAACATGCATTTGTATGTGCCTTCAAAATTTTATGGATTCTGCATTTCCAATTTGTTGTACACACTTCAATTTATCACATCTTACATTAAAAATCTCTCTCTTCGAAATCCATTCATATATATATGTATGCATTGTGACCCTTTTCCTAATTGCATTTCTTATCAAAGAAAAGTGGGTTCAAATATTGGACATGTGTAGATGAAAGATACAATTGGTAGAGGGGTCATAATGCGTGTCCTTCGTCTCACATGTCTATGTACTAAAAAAGATGCAATCCAAGGGAAACATAAAATAAGTTATTGATACATTTTCTTCAAACCACATTCAAACTACACTTTTGCATGGCACTTTTTTGGATTAACCCCTAAAGGACCAACATGCGTTTTCTGGCCGTATAGAAATTTTGGGCATGTACGTGTGACTAGAGATATCCATATTTGAGGCTGAAATTTTAATAGAAGGTGGGGGCAACGAATATCTTCATGTGTACCAAGTTTCATGACATTTTGAAATACAAGTAAAAAGTTGTGACCTAATATGTTACTTGTTTTCGTAACCGGGCAGTTTGGGCAGATCAGAAAAAATCAATTTTTTCGGAATTTTTTTTTGAAATTGGTTCTCTACATTTATATATACTTAATAAGCTTTGAGTCATTCCATTCCAATCAATGAGTCAAAAGTTATAAGGGTTTCTGGTTTGCAGGCAGTTATGGCTTCTCTACTCTAAAAAAATCTTTAAAGTCGTTTATTTAACTCAATTTTCAATATTTTTGGAAAAAAATAAAATACTAGGATGTAAATTGATTATTACAACATTACAACCGTTGGGATTGGCATTTTTAAATTCCATGATTAAAATTTTAACAATTTAGTATTTTGAATCATTTTCTACTTCTTTCTACTTACTATTTTTTTCCTATATGTTGTATAATTCCAAATGATGTGAAATTTTTCAAGCATATAGACAACTTGTTTAGGAAACTGAACTCAAAGAAGCACCACCTTTATCGGCATTTTTTCATTGAAAAGTGAGCTTACAAAGTGCAGCTGCCCGGTTTTTCGTAGGATTGAAAAAATAGTTTTCAAGACTTTGAATGCTTATATCTTGTGATCCACACAGTGGAATTTTCTGAAATTTTTACTACATGTTTCCAAAATATCATACTACAAGATCCTACGGTTACATGTGTCAAGAATTGTTTTTTTCCAAAAATTTGGTAGTTGTATTAGAAATGGCAGTTTTAGAGCATTTTTGGTGAGAATATAGTCATGAAACTTTAGGGGTTAAATATGTTGAAGAGTGTTTTCAAAATACTAGTAATTTGGTATACTGGTATTTGATTCTGTGGGCACATTGTACAAATTCTTCAAGTATTTAACCCCTCAAAGCCCCAAAGTTCATGTTCTGAAGAACAAACAAACGTGAATTCACATTCCAAGTATCCATAAATGAGTTTTTTTCATGCATTAAATCTTTTGAAAATTTCATAATTAGTTCTTGAACACCTACATGGCATGTACATTTTCAACGTTTTGCTTAACAAATATTCTATAATTGAAAGCGGATTGGTACACTAGTAGAAAACCCGGCCCGATCTGTTGTTTTGGTCACGTTGATCATCAACAAATTTTTGTTCATGAACAAAAATTTGTTGATGATCAACGCGACCAAAACAACAGATCGGGCCCGGTTTTCTACTAGTGGTAGTTGCAGAATTGAAAAATAATGTTTTTTGATTTCAAACAACTAGTTCAATAAACAAATGCAATAAAAAATCTTCAAAAAATCCCAAATACAACAGAATCAAAATTCAATATGCCTAGAACAAAAAACTTTGTATGAAATTCATAGAAGTGTATGGAATTCATCTAATCAAAAGCAAATATCTGGCAATCCGCATGCATAAGAATTTTGAAATTTTCTCTGCACCTTTTCTAACCAATATACTAGAAGACCCTACAGTTATGTGTGTGTAAATACATTTATAATTGAAACGTAGTACTTATACTTGAAATGACAGTTTTAGAGTTTTTTTGGTTAAAGAACTATCAAAGAATTTGAAAGGGTTAATTTGCTGTTGAACAACATTCTAAGCTTTGAAATGCACAAGAAACAAGTTCAACTTTTTTGGGACAAAGCAATACGAATGGCAGGTCTCAATATTTTTCGATAGATGATAAGCATAAGGATTTTGGAGTTGCAATTTCTTAAATTGTTTGTTTCAAGTATTTTTGCTCATACCTATCATTAATGAGTTTTTGTATCCAAAACAAAGGTGAAGATAGAAACTGTAATAGGAAGAAAATATATGTACTCCATAAAAGAAAGAGACAATATAATACAAAAGAACTATAAGTGCTTAAAAAACAAGTGTACATCTATTGCTACACTATAAATATCCGCAATGAGTACCTATATACTAGGGTTGCTTGCTAACCAAGCCCCGTATAGAGCCCTATGCATACATTCCCCAGCAAGTTTTGCTGTACTACCATCACTAGGCAAACGCTGTGCTTTGCGGTCCCTGCCAACAAATGGGTCCGCTACTTGTCCAGGGAACTCTAGTGTTGGAAGCCGTTCTCCATGGAGCTCGCAGTAGTTATGCAGTACGCAACACGCAATCGTAACAGTCCTGCACTTGTCGACGTTGCCACTAAAGCTCTTCAGAATCCTCCACCGATTCTTTAGAGCACCAAATGCATGCTCGATGACGACCCTGCCTATATTGATCGAAGCATTGAACCTTTTCAGATCACGAAAAGCAGGGTTAGCTGGCTTGTAATTCTTTAACAGATAAGGGTGGCTCGGGTACGCTGAATCTCCAATCAAGTATGGCTTCACTTGTACACCTCTGACCACAATGGTAGGATCAGATAGAATCCGCCGATGATGCAAATTAAGGTACAAAGAAGACCAATGGAATTGCCCTGCATCGTGAATTCCACCAGGCTGCCCTGCACAAACATTCCAAAGGATTCTGTCCATGTCACAGACCCCTTGCAAAACAACATAAAGGAACTTCTTCCCATTGAAGAGTCTGCAGGCATGGGTATAATGTGACTGCCAGGGCGCCAAGAAAGAAGAATGTGGGCCCCATCTATAGCTCCACAAATGTTAGGCAGTCCCGTGGAATTCCTAAACCTCTCCATAATATTCTGCAATCTCTCCCCAGTCGGTGTGTGAATGTACATGGTAAAAATGCCTTGGTCCCGACTACTTAGGACTCTACAAACTATATCGGTATACTTACGAATTGTGGATGCGCCACATCCATACAAGTCATTCATCTTCTTGCATGAATGTCTAGAAGCCAACCGGTAAAGTACCAATTTTACTTGTTTGCGAATTGGTATAGGGGCCCAAACAAAATAAGGCACAGGAGACTATAAAAATGGAGTCAACTCTAGGACCAACTGCTCAAACGCCAAAAAAGACATCCGAAAAGTGTCGAAATACTTTTTATCGAGCATGTCCTGGGACGTATGCCAGACATCATCTTCTAGAACATTGTGGTATACATATTGGCGGAGTTCTACCCACCAAAAACACTCGTCAAATTGCTGTAGCCACGCAGCAACCACTACAAAAGGCAACTCAACTGCACCTACAGACAATTCTAAAAGGTCTATCGGTACTGGAAAGCGCCTTTTCCTAGGGGAAACCGCCAAGAAAATAAAAAAGAACGCTAAAAGAAGCAAGTTTGCTTCTTTCTCATTAAGTGCCATAGCTACCAAGAAACACAAACAAACTTCAAAAATCATTTGAAAAATAAGAGAGAATCCTAACTACTTAATCAAATAGGAGAGACTCAAAAAGCCGCTTCCATTGTGTGAAAAGAACCATTAGTGTATGTCGTTATTATTTGTTTGTAAGATTATTTAAAGGGATTTTTAATTTTTTAGGTGATAATGATGGGGGATTAAAGTTTATAATATGTGCATGATTGAAAAGTTGGAGAATTATTAGGCCAAAACATAAAGTCTTACCAAAATACATACATTATGTGAAGATTGTTGAATTATGAGACCATGACATTAAGACTTCCTAAAAGCACATGAATAATTTGAAGTTGTTGAATTATTAAACTGTGTTATTAATACTTCACCTAAACACTTGCATTATTTTGATAGTGTATGATTTTTAAGCCTCCACATTAATGCTTACTTAAACATGTTGTCTTAACCCTTCATTTTAAAACAAAAAACAAGGAGTTACCAGGCCTTGACGGCCCTGACTTCCAAAAACTCCATGTACGACAAGTGGGGGAGCAGCAGCTGCGGGATGCAGTCAACCCCGGGCACGGCTCCCAAAAAAATTGACCCCTCCTGCGCGCCCCGTGGATGGCGACGAATTCCATCCACAGCTGCCGGCAGCGGTAGGGGCCGCATGTGCTAGGGGCTACTGGCATGTGCGCGGGCTCAAGGAGGTTTGCGTTCACATCAACACGACTGCGGTTCACTTGAACTTCGTCACCAGAGGAGGGACGGAGAGATATACTGACTCAGGCACAGGGTGTCCGTCTGTGAGACTCAAAGCAAGGAATCTTATGGGCTTGAAGATGACGAACTCGACGAAGTTCAGGGGTTCGTAAGGATGAGAGATATGGTTTGCTGGAGGTTCTTGACAAGATATCAAGCTTGTGGGGAAGGGCGTGGCGGAGGCATGTGTTGTAGGTTCGTGATGTTCTGGGGTTTTGTTATGACGCGGCCTAGCTGTTGCTTGTGGTGGAGGTGAACTGTTTGTATGTGGCATGTGGTGTGTGGGGTCGGGCGAGTAGATATTTGTTCTTTGGCGAGCTATGTGAGTCGTGTATGTGGATTAGGCGGGCGATGGTGCTTAGTTTGGAAGGTTGAAGAAGCAGCTTAGCGCAACAGCGCTCAACGGGTTTGAGTTTTTTTGTTTTTTTTGAGTCGTCGGAAGTGGAGAGAAAAGGAATATGATGATTATCGAGTAATACTGTACGGCTCAACGGAAGCAAAGGTAATCCGTCAACCTCAGACTAACACATCTATGCAGATATCTAAGCAGCTACTTTGAGGACGAATCTGTGAAGCGTTCAGGAGGCTAGTGAATGCCAACGAGCTTTTCATTTCATCGTGTACGTGTTGACTACACTAGTAAACGAGAGATTGCAGGCATACTTCATCTGTTAAAGACAGTGACCTTGGAAAATAAGTGTGGTTGTTTAATCTTATTGTAACAACGTGGAAATACAAGCACACAGATATCGAGGGATATTCGTTATAGTTTCCTAGAAGGAACCAGTTCCACCTGACCTGTAGTATTTTGTTCGGTGCCAGTTACCATAGTTATGTTCTGCATCGCTTTGGTGTGCAGATTCTCTCTCCGTCTTTGTGTGAAGCCCATTGCAGACATAAAGGTGGGTGTTTCCTATTGGTTTTGCGAGCGTGAGTTATATCTTCTGACTGCGTGCTGCATTTGACCTCGTTTCGCAAGCGTAGATTGTAACCATCCTGGAAGACTTGTATAAATCTTCGTTTCTTTGTTATTTTGTTTTGTTTTATTTGTTGGTTACCTTTTGAAAGGATGAGATAATGCGATCTTAGTCTCATTTTGGACCTCGCTTATTTGCGATTCTAATTTCTTATACCAATTCCTGCACTGTTTTACTACAGTTTATTGTGTTGAAGTACTGTCTGGGTAATGCAGAACCATTTGAGTATGCAAACTGAAAATTGGTGTGTCATTTTATTTTATTGTAATTTTTGGACGGAAGAAGAGATGTATTGGAGCACTCGTCAAATGTGTGGAGAGCGATTTTTATGCTAGGAAAGAAGTGAATATTTTCTCAAACAAGATTGTAGTTGAAAAGGACTGGAGAACTTCGTGATTTTGGATTGGAATGCTCGTGAAACGCAGGACTCTGTGAATTTGTTGGCGAAAGCGGTTTCTACTCAAATGGCATCGGATGACACTTCACTTGGTTTATCTTCAAAGATCCAGTCACCTGAAAAACCGAAGGGAGTCTCCAGGAAAAAAAAAAGTGCCTCTCAGACTGAAGTTCTGGAGAGGGCTTACGCCTGTAAGATTTGCTGCATTTGTCCAATTTCTATACTATACGTATACTCTTACATGAAAGTTCTGCAGTAAATTAGGGTTAATGCTTATAATTATAATCTGAAGATCTTGTCAGCAAGAAGCAAACCATTGAACATAGAATTGAACTTGACGGAAATGACTCATGACCTTCGATTCAATTGATGCTTCTGCATTGCAGCAGAGAAATACCCTTCCGAAACCACTCGTTCAGTGCTCAGCCGAGAACTTAACTTGTCCGAGAAGCAGCTCCAGATTTGGTTCACGCATCGTCGATACAAAGACAGGCGCGATGGAGTAGTCGATGAAAAGCTGATGGGCAACTCCAGACGTATCAAATGTGATTCCAAAGCCGAGAAGCCGGGGTCTTCAAAGAAAGGAGAAATAATTGATCTGAATAGCAGGGAGGACGATGATTCTGAAGACGGATATCCTGCTCAAGTATTAGCTGAAGAACTTTATGACGAAGATCTGATTGTGGAGCATGGAAATGGCTTGGATATTGGTGATGGCGGTCATGAAGAGTTTTTGAAACCTAAATCTAAACTTGTTCCCAGGAGACGAATTGGTCCAAGGATACCGAGGGATCCTAGGATGTCTACACGAAAGCCTGGTCCAAAGCCCAAGGTAAATCCACAGGTACATGCAGAACAGGCAGTCATTATCGCCGTAGAGAATCAGCTGGGAGGACCGCTAAGAAATGATGGGCCGCCTCTGGGGTTTGAGTTTGACCCTCTTCCGCCATTTGCTTTTCAACAGCTTGAAATGACAGAAGGTATCGTGCCTTCAATCCTCATATTATCTGGTTGCAGGTAGGATATGGATGTCTGTATAATATTCGCTACTTGTCACGTATGCTGCTGTGCTTCCGTATTAGTGACTTCCTGAGAAGTTCGAATATTATTGGTTTGTTTTGATGTCGAGTTCACCATGTAATTGGTCTGTAGTTCCTTATGTTGCTGTGGGGAGTAGAGAAGGTGAGTCTGAGAACAGTGACCGAGCTAGTATGGAGAGCAAACTAAAACGAATTCAAGACCTATCGCTGATGGAAAAGAAGAAAAAGAAGGTGAGTGAGTGATGTAAATTTAATATACGACTTTCGAACTTTCCCTGCAGAGGTAGCTTTTGTTCCAGCTTGAAGTTCGACCATTTGGAAGATAATTATGCTTTTGTATGCTTTTCTCATCATATACACGATTGAGTTTTATCTGCAGATTTTCTTTTCCCAAAACCAAGTGGAGGAGAAGATGAGTACTGAAGGATGATGGGTTTCAGGTACTTGTAAGTTTCAGGTACTTGAAAATTTACCAGTCAGTTTGTTCATTTTGTATTTGTGTTTGATAGTTTTATTACTTTCTGTGAATAATTTTTCTGGGAAGGAATGATGCTGATTGTCTTGTACTCGTTTGTGTTGGCAGTGGAAAGATTAAAGCATTAGTTCGCCCAGCACGAATTGTTTTCTCATGTTAATTATTATCTAGGTGGGCTTCTGCAGAACATACTTGTAGAACATGATTTAGTAGCATTTATGGAAAGCGTGAGCTTGAGGTCTCAAATTGAAAACTGAAGTGTACTGAGTTTTCACTTCACATGCTTGGTAGTCCTTAAGATGTCTACTGATAGGGTCATTGATCATCCAAGTAAATGATATGGCTAAGTTTAGGAACGCAGGTGTTGAGTCTGGACAATGCCAGGTATACAGTTTTTATCTTTAGCTTCGTTAGGAACCGGTCAATGCCAAGGTCATCTTTCATCGAAATTTGACGCGGAGGAGAACAAAGCATGTATCATACAGAGATCTCAGTTTTAGTTTTCTCATTATACAAGTGCCTGACTCATTTCTTATTGTGATCCATTCCAGGCATGCTTGCTGGCTTCACTTTTCGAATGAGTGTTCATAAACGGAAAGTCATGCATGCTTCGATCTTGATTTCTGCCGGGAAGTGAAACGTCGCAGAACGGATTTTTGACGATGTGTGGAGGCTTCGTGACTATTAATGTTTATATCAAATAACTTTGTATACAGAGAATGTCTGATGTCGACTGCTGCGATTACAGATCATGGGAGAAAAGAAGCGGCTAACCAAAACTTATTCAAGTTATTGCGTCGTGAAATCCTTTTGTTCTTTGGAAGATGAGAGGCAAGCCTCACTGTGTAAATAAGAAGTAAAATACAATCTGAAGGGGGGAGAAGCTGGGAGGAAAACTCACCCAAAACCCGAATCTGTGTTTGCACGATGCCAGATCACTTTTACAGTGAGCTTCAAAACTGTCCCAGTGATTGTAAATGTTACATTTAGAGCACAATGTAGATAAAATTAAATCATGAAATAGGAAGTAACAAATTTTCTGAAACATTATGTATAAGGTGCTATACATTATAGAGATTTGGTCAAGATCTTAAATCTCAACAAAATGGGAAAATAATTGAAGCTTCCCTGAGCATTGGGATCACAGAACTAGCTAAAATTTGCTCCATTGCTACTTAAGTAGCTAAATGTACAATGGCCTTCCAAAAAGATAAGCTGGACCGTCCAGTTTTCTTGCATACCCTAAAATAGAGTTGACGTTTTTTGTTTTGCACAATCAACATTGCTATCTTATGCAACCCCAATGAAGCATACTAAATAATAGTTTCAAAAAAACAAAATTCTATTTTTGGTGAATTTTTTAATTTAATTTTCATGATTTTACATGAAAATTAATTTTACAAAAAAAATTCACAACTCCCTTAAGAGAGTTTTCCATTTTGGCATGATTTTGCCTTCACTTTGAAAATAAATATCTCTTTATTATATTTAGATTTTTGCATTTGTTCTTCTTGCTATAACTAATATTAGAGAAGAAGTTAGCCCTTATGGGGGCGGTAAGTTTCTCTCAAAGTTCCCGCACATTCTTGCAGTATAGCTAAGCTTGCCACCCTATCCAAAAATTTTCGATTATATTTTCATATGTTAGGTCCTACCATCCTAACTTTTACATTTTGACTTTTTCATCTTCCCGACAAACCCTATTTGAGCATGTTCATCAAAAGTTTAGTGAAGCATGATTCCTGCCAAACCATAGGACAAAGCATGGTTCCCACGAATGCACAATTTATACCTAGATTTCAAACTCCACGCCCAATTATCATGGCTTTTGATCTTGAGGTCTCATCCTGATCGTGGTAGCTTGCAAACAACATTCCAATACAATAAGGTACTTGAAAATGCAATAAGGTAGCCCTCTTTAGGCCCCACTTCTTCTCTAATGCTTTGTGCATATGAGCATGCTGGTGCAATTTCTTTGCAAAAAAATAATTACAATGAAGAGATATTTCTTTTCAAAGCTGAGGGCAAAATCACTTATCTTTTTGGTAGGCCACTGTACATTGAAGAAAATCCTCGAAAAAATTAGATTTTAGCTAAAATTGCAACAATCAATAGAATTTGATAATCAATTTGCTATTTCCTCCACAACGGAATTAGCATCGATTTAGTCAACTTTGGATTATAGTACTTCCAATCATCCTTTATAACTTGCAAAATCCTTCCTTTTCTATTTTTTTAGTGCACTTGCTCTGAAGGTAGCCAAAGTTGACTCCTTTTTGTTTTAAAGGTAGCATATTGCACAAAATTCTATAAACTAGTCTTGGGATCATTAATTGTGATAGTTTTGAAGGCCCTATATAATAATTACTCAGCCTTCTTCTTTGGCTTCTAATATAGCTGCTATCTATTAGGGCATACTTTCTACAAGTCTTATGCAAATTATCAACAATGTTAGAAGAGTAGGTTTCTTTTACATGAGACCAAAATTCTATTAATCTCTTTGTTGGTGTGTCATCCTAATTTAATCTCTATTTCAAAATCTCTGGAGACAATTAATTGAATTCATGCTAAGTGATTGAGTGGGCCAAGGAAAGAGACTTAAAGGTTGTATAGAAAGCTACTTATTCATACTTTGAGAGGTGCATTGTCTTGTTGAAAGATGACGTTTGACACATCTAAGCTTAACTTTGGAATTGTACCATAGAGTATTCTTCCAAAAGTTTCCAATAACGTGCTAATTGAGGTGACCTTCAGTTTTATATATCATTCTAGGTCCCCATAGTTACCATCACTATACTTAATTTTTGGAATAACAATCCACTCTAAAAAATTCTTTGGATCATGAGTCCAATACTAAACTCTTCCATTGAAAGAAAATCTATTGATTTTAGACTCATCTAAAAATATCATGTGACTCCAATGATCAATAGTCCAATATTGATACTTTCTTGCAAATTCTAAATAAATCTTGATATTTTGCCTTTTGAAATGTGTTTTTTTCCTATTTTACGAGTGTAAACCTGCTCTATAAAGTGCATGAGATATAGTAATGTTACTCACCTCTATATAAATTTCCAAATCTATTGTGTAAAGCCTCTTGCATTACCTACCTTTATACAGTCAAATTGATCACAGCAGACGGCTCTTCTTCATCATTTTGTATGGTCTACCTGCAATTTAGAATTTTGCATCTCAAAAATGCTTCTTTGTATATTTGATTTACTAACATTTAAAGTCCTTGCTACATTTCTTGCACTAAAACATTTTTGAAGTATACTTTTCTTTTTTTTCCCTTTTGACCATGGTCTTGTCATCTTCCCTTGTGAGATTGAGTACATACATATGGTTTCACACAAATAAAATTTATAAAAAGGAATTCACAATGGCCCTTGTTGATTAATACATCCATTTTTGTGTACTTGAGATTCATTTCATAGCTCTCTAAACCTGTCACGGTGAAGAAGTTGAACAAAAAAAAAACCAAGTACATGCAAAAAAAGATATGTGATAAACTTTGTCATGCAAAAAAAATTTATGCAATATTTAACTATTTTTGGACTTCTATGGGAAATTTGGACTTTGTTTTAAAATATCTCCCAATGAATACTACCTATACTATGTAAAATGATACCACAATGATGTCAGAAATGCAAATATTTAATAAAACATGTACAAATATGAAAGTTTTAAAAGAAACATATTTTGGCAATGTAAACGTCTAAATTGCATTTATTTGTATATATTGATTGAGATGAGTCTTTTAGAGATTTCTCTATGTAGTGGAATACCACAAATTTGTTTTTTGAAGTCACAAACCATGTCTAAGTAATGTGCATTCATATCCACTACAAGAAAAAGGGGTGTTTAAGTGCAATTTTAAGGCCAAAAAAACATATTGAAAGGTCATGTGTTTTAAGTAAAATTTGCTTAAAAACATGTGTCTAGGACTTGTATTATTGTACATGACTTAATGGTCGGAAGATGTCCTTTTAATACAAATGTGACTGACTTTTAGATTTAGTAATATTGTTGGGTGAATTGCTTGGTTTTCACTTCCTAAATGTTGACACATGGCAAATTCTCCCATTCTATAAAGCTGATTGTAGTCACTTGCAGCCAATTGCTTCAAGTTGACTTCTAAAAGTGAAACATTACAACATCCACATGTCTTTTGTCCAAGCAATGCATGAAGCTAAAACAATAAACATTTCTGCTTCCTTTATTTAAATGTAATTTTATTGTCACAAAGCATTTCTCATCAATCTAACTACTTTGATATGCTGCAGGCATGAAAAACAATGGTGCATCCAGCACAAAATAGAGGTGCAGGGCTATTGCTTGACGTTCTTTGAAGCAAGTCAATGAAGTTCCTGATAGACCTCAGTGGGGAGTCATTCCCTAATGTCAGTAGGCCTTCTAATCTCCCATCAATTTTATTTGCAAGTTATGCGTGAAGAGTTAATTAGAAGTCTATTACCATGATTAGGTCCTAAAGAAACTTTAAGAGCATATAAGATCACAGCAAAAAAATTTGAAGTGTAGTAAAATGAAGATACCTTATATTGGAGTTTGAAAGCTCTAGTTTGCCACGGCATTTCCAAATTGGTTGGCCAATTTTTGAATATACAAACCTCATCCACGGTTGATCCTCTTCTTGGAAATCCCTACATGAATCTCAGAACTGCAATCAAATTCTCATTTGAGTGTATAAAGCCATCTAGAACTCCATCAGAATGGATGGTTTGGTCCATGACTTCTTTTCAACCATCATAGATATCAGCTCCACTTCAGCACTCATTGTCAATTCTATTTGTCCGGAAAACTTTCTCACACTGCATGCAGTAGACAATCCCAACAACACAATTGAATCAAACCAATGCTTGGCATATATTATAACCACAAGATACTACTTGGGAGAAAATTGTTCCAAGCAAACTTCATTCAACCAAGAAGAGAAATTGCTTACTTCTATATTCAGTAGACAATCAGTTGTTGCATTATACTTGGCTCTTCCAGAGGTCACTTGGAAAGTAGCATTTGTTGTGTGCGGAACTGGCACCTTGACCATAATTCCAAGTGCAAACATTTAGGCCCCAAACTTTCTTGACCTGTTCCAATATTTTTTGCCACATATTGAAATGCCAAGATAAATATTTCGAACAATAACTCTATTCCAAGAAGAACTTTGAAACTGATTATCTACAATCTAAGGGCACAATATATTGTAACTAGCTTACCTTGACGTTCACCTCCACTTGAGTTTGACCTAACTCCTTGATGCTAGGCAGCATCTAGAAAGATAAATTGACACCCTCTACAATGTGATACTTGTACACAGACAGTGTTGATAGCTTAATTGGCAATATTAATAGAAAAAAGGACATAGAAGAATTCAGTGTCCTCCACATATCTAACACTTAAAAGATGCAAGATGAAGAAACTAAAAAATGGATTGAAAACAACTAATTTCAAGCAATAAGCACGCAACTAAGTAACGTACTTCATGAGCTCAAATTCTCCATCAGGTGGAACAAACCTAACTTTCTTCTCGGCATTAAATCTTGTAAAATTGACCCATTAATGGAATGTAACATCAAATTCAATAGTCTTCCTACAGTCAAATTCAAGGATACACAAGGCTTTTTGACATACGCCTTGTGAATCCAAAAAATTCAAGTCCTTCCAAGAAATTAGAAGCTAATTTACAAAACTAAGACTTTATTTACAAAAGTGTAGATGTGCAATCAACCTTTTTGATAGTCGAGCCTTGGCTTGAGCTTCTTTTTTGAATCCAATTTTATCATTGAGCCTGAGTTTCAGGTTCGGCATCCCCGAAAGAAAGCACTTCATTAAAACTTTGCAAGTTAAATCACATCGCACAGTAGTTCCTGCAAAACGAAATGATTGGGCAAACTTGTCATTTAGCAGCCAAGCTATGCACAGAAGATTCAACATTTGTGGGAAATGAAGAAGCTTTCCAGAAGGAAATTGAGAAGATATTAGCATTGCAACTAGCATTTAAAAAGCAATCACTATCAAGCCTAGTCATGTCTCATCTAACCTTTGCATTGAGAAAGGCACTGATGTAAACTAATCAACCTGAACTCTACAAAAGAAAAAGTCATAAAACAAGGTTTCGACCAGAGAGATTGGAAACCCTAAACACTCACCTTTCTAAGACATCAAGAGGTTGAAACTTTCCACAATGTGCAGAGAGATTTGTTCAACAAAAAGACCACAAGCTGAGTACCATGTGGAATCAAATCTTAGCCCTTCATATAGTCTATACAATGGAGCATGATTTGATCTAAAAGCCCCTCCCAAAGACAAAAACATTCTTCACTGACAACTATCCATACCTCATTTTTCTTGCACACAAATTCTTGTCGTCTCCAGCCTAAAGCTCTTGTAACTTGAAGTGTAGCATTCACTGCGGGTTTATTGTCTATAGCCTGCAAGGATACAACAAAGTACGCAGGTGTTGGTCACCTGAGAACATCTTGAAAATAACACTCAAACAAACTCAGCACAAAGGAAAAAAATATACACAATCCATTGTCATCAGGGCAAGATTCCAAGCACATAGACCAAATATATATCTTCTACGGAACAACAACAAAAGATCGGCAGAGAAGTAATGAAATGACTTTGCCAAAAAAACATCCAAATCTGCCATTTTTATAGCAAAGAGTAAAAGAAAATTGAAAAACGTTTTTTTTGCACATCTAATCATAGGATCTTACACCTAAATAGTATGAGAATGTGTGGAAAAAATTTCAGAAGTTTTGACGGCATAGATTACAAGATATCTACATTGAAAGTGAAAAAAACAAGTTTTTCAGCACATTGTGGGACTAGATTTTATGACTTTGAACATTTTTAACTTAAGTTTTTTGCATTGTAGAGTTTTGAGATTTAAATCTTTATAGTAGAAAATTGAGTTGAAAATCTAGGGGGAAAAGAAATCCAAAAAAACTTAATTTTCATTACTAAAAAAATTGTTAGATAGAAGTAGGTACGGGATAGAAGGAAAATCTAAAATATTAATATCTTCTATATGGAATTAAAAAGCACTAATTCCAATGGTGAGATTGTTTTAGAAAAGAAACTAAACCTTGTGGAACTTTTTTTTTGAGAAATTGTTAAAATTGCATTCAGAATTGAATCCTACAAGTGATTTTTTTCACAAAGATGCTCTAAGTGCCCAAAAAACAAGATTGTCTATAACTTTCTCATACAAAATCCAAATGAAACGAATCAAAGCTTTTCAAATAGACAAAAATATAATCTATAAGAAAAAAAAATTCACCAAAAAAAAAAAAAAATTGCTAAATGTTTTTTGCTGCCCCTCGTCCTCAATTTTGAGCTTATTTGGGCATAATTTTTTTTCCTGGGCACCAACTGAAAAAAAATTATCTTCTTGTGAAGCTTTACCAGTTTTCTATCTTCAAAAAAAGTTTCAAAAAATGATGACAAAAAATCAGCCCGTAAGTACCGACCCAAAATCCCATTTGTCCCCCAAAGGGACAATGGGCTTTTCGGGATTATTATAAAGGTTCAAAATCTTTGGAGACAAGTTTTAGGATATCTAGAGTCCATAATTTTTGCGCCAATGACATCGAGAACACATAAAGCATATATACTAATAAGGTACTCTAGAAATTTAACTGCAACCACCGTAGCATGCTAAAGAAAGTACCATAAGCTGTTTCATTCTACGCAAGAAAATAGAATCCGCCAAGAAGGAGGCTCAAGACTCACAGCACATAAGTGGAAGCCTGCGCACTCCGTTTGTGTAGAACTGACAGCTTCCACCCTAGTTGCAGTGGCTACCATGATTGCTAAGCATGATTGTGCTACCAAAAGAAAGAGAAACCAAATGAATCCTCAAGGCCTCAAGGCATAAGCTTGAGCTGCAAACCATCTTGCAACAGAGAACCATCTTCAAAACAAACCCTAGCATTGCAGCCGCCGCCCCTTCAAGAAAAAAAACCCCATTAGCCATTCACAAGCAAGCCGCAAGTGGTCTTGGGCTGTCAAGTTCTTTCTCCTTTTTTTAAATAGCACTGTGCATGTGCCACATAAGGTCTGTGCAACCTCATTTTGGAAGCACTGCCTGAACGGTCTTCCATAATTGTAAGGTGACCAAAAATGCAGTCATGCCTGATTTATCCTTGATCAATGAGGACAAAGGTTTTAGATTTATCCATTATGACTTTCTAATGTGACCTTCTATGAAAACTAATGCGTTTCTAGCTATTTCTTACTGAACTCTCCTACTGAAAATACCCACATCTCTTGTAGTAATCCTTACATGTCTACATGATTGGGCAAGAGAATTCAATTGTATAATCAAGCAATTGAAAGGAATTCCAACACTTAAAACATGCAATTTGTTAATTTTGCACTTGGCCAACTGCAGCAATTATACAATATAAAAAATGAAATTTTCTGATTTTTTATCACTGTAGTATACCATTTTTGAAGCAGTTCATGACCTTTTTCTTCTCGAATTCTACGATGTAAATATTCTATATTTATTGCAAAGAGCATACTATTGTGCTTGATGTGATCAAAAGTGCACTTCAATTTTGCACAAATTTACACTTTCAGAATACGGAATCATTCAAAAGTTCAACTACTAATGTATAAAATATATATGGTGTTTCTTGTTTACCATCTTTTTTTAAGATCATTCCAGAAATTTTATCAAATATTTGTACAAATGTTTACAAATAGCACACCATGAATTTACTTTCATTCATTTGCAAAACTAAAATACAGAAGTTCAAAATCAACATACACAAAATCATAATTGTCTATAATTAATAAAATGAAATAAAATAGTATCGACTATCATAATTTTTTGTACAAAGTTTGCTGCAATAATAATCTTTAGCCTCTAGGGTCTCCGCAATTATCCCTGATGATTGAGTTCCTATCTCTTCCCCTTCCTCACTACCTACAAATGATGCTTTGAGTATAGCACAATTTCAGGTGGAGTTTACACTTCAGCATCATCTGAGGACCTACCTCCACTACAAGAGATTGGGATGTTTTAAGTGAGCTTTTAAGTATAGTCCTAGACATAAGATTTTAAGCAATGACCTTTAAGGCAATTTTCAACAAAATTTTATTAGAAACACATTTATTTTTTGTAAAATTTTGCTGAAAATTGCCTTAAAGGTCATTACTTAAAATCTTATGTCTAGGACTATACTTAAAAACTCACTTAAAACACCCCATTCTCTTGTAGTGCTCCCACAAATGGTGCTTTTAGTATAGCACAAATCTTAGATGGAGTTTGCAATTCAACATCATCCAAGGACCTATCTACCACAACTTCACCTTTAAGAGAAGGTACTGGCCTTCCAAGATTGACGTCACCTGTTCAAACTTGTATGCCCCTTCAATCCATATACGACAATATCTAAGACCTTCTCTAGCATAATACAGTCCATCTACTCTTTCTATCATTCCTTGTTCTTGAAAGGCCTATGCAAAAGACATCCATTCAATTATATTCAGCTATTAATTTTTGAGGTTGTTCCTTTTGTTGTTCAAGGCAGATCCATTCCTTGTGATAAAGTCATTCTTGTTCCTATCATTGGATCCTCTATTGAAGGAACAACTTTTGTTAGGTTTTCAAGCTCACCTGCTACATCTTCCATTTCCTTGTGAGTATCTTTATTTAATCAATTCTCTGTAAGTGGACACAGTTCAAGTACATTATGCGTGTCCATGTCTGTCATACCATTTCTTTGTGCATCTGCCTGTCCTTCAGATGTTCTATAATCTGTAGATCCATCCACCTCCGGTCTTTCACGTGTTAGGGATACATTATTGTCAACGGTTGTAAGTGGCATTGAACCTGTAGTCTCCAACTTCGTTGGAGTTTTCTATACTACCTTTATCTTCTTCCTGCCTTTCCCTTTCTTCTTTTAAAGGACTGCTCTACTTAATGAATCACTGACATGTTTATGAGGTTTGGTGTCGTATAGGATGTCTGATGTGCGTGTTGTATAAGACAAAGTGTCAAACAGGTGTCGCATCTTGTCGCGTAACGGTTCAAAAATTTATCCCATGGTAACTCAATTTTGACTACGTGGCGGGCTGTGAAAACCAACGTGGAAATCCAAATCCACATCAGCGTGGGCGATTGCGGGTGGAGGCACATGCAGGTCTAACTTAAGCGACTGCGGGTCTAAAATTCAGGGCAACTTTGGGTTCAAATTTGTGGGCGACCTTGGGTTCAAACTTCTGGGCAACTTCGAGTTCAGAATGCTGGGCGACTTTGGGTTCAGAATGCTAGGCGATTTTGGGTTCAGATTCATGGGTGACCTTGGGGTCAGACTTCAAGGTGACTTCGGGTTCAGATGCGACCTCGGGTTTCCATGCGACCGCGGGTTCTGAAGTAGGGCAACATCGGGTGCTTGGCGACCTTGAATGAAAAGACAGGGGCAACTTTGGATTATGAAGCAACCGCGGTTGACAACTTTGTAGGCCATCGCGGGTCCAAAAGCAACCGCAGGTCCAAGAGCGACCGCGGTTGCAGTGGTTTTTTTTTTGGCGATTTGGTGCAAAATTGCACCAAAATTTTTGACTTAGCACCAAGCCTATAGGAAATCTTTAGTAAAATTTTGGATGAAATCGCCCAAAAACTTCAAGTTCAAGGAAAATCTTGGATGAAATTGCCACATTGTGAATAAAAATAGAATTATAGATACGTAGTATCACATTTTCTATCCAGTACGTGGATGAATGTTGAAACTTGGAGCACCACCGTAACATTTAATATTGCCACTTTGCCACTTCATAGAAAATGAAAAAAAAAACACCGCGCGGTTGTGTCCACGAGGGCAATTGAGGGTACAGTTCCGCAAAACACATTTTGTTTTTAGGAACTTACAATTACGTGCTTAATATATATTAGCTTTTCCAAAAATTATAACGGATTCTATAGTTTATGTTTTCTATAGTATACCTTGGAAGTTTTTGAACCTCCTCTCCAATTGAAACACATAATCTAATATGAGTCCACAAGAATAATATCAATAATAATTTTTAATATATTAGTAGTAGTTCATATACATTGGTGTGAAGGAGACTCCAACCAAAGTTGTATTGGCATTGAACTTCTATAATTAGGCTTTGATCATCATTGAACCACCGGAGATAAAAACAACAAAAAGAATTCATACCATATTATGTATATCTCACTGTAATTGTCTAACATGCTTGTTGAGGCACTGGAAAAAACTCACAAATAAGCTATTAGGTTAGGAACTTCAGCTGCAAATCTTCAATACAAAACATTTATGCTAAATCCTTATGACAGTACTACATTGCATGCACATCTAGTCCTCGGGTGTGAAAGTTGAATCGCTTGGCACTTCATCAACATCAGGGTCTGTATCTTCATCCGACTCTCTACTGCTCCTGTTGTTGCCAAAGCTCTCGTTCTCGTCATCTTCTCGGGGTACTAGTACGTTTTGTACTTCACGTTCTACCTTAGAGTTCAGATTCCGTACTTCAGTATCCACGCCAACTGTGCCTTCTGCTTGTACCAATCATTTTGTGAGCCTATTCACATCGGTGAGTCCATTAATGATGGATGTGGGGTGTTATCCTTCTCTGCTTGATTGTCCAACATTTTAGGTGGAACATCCTACACCCATGCTATATTGCTGGACAACTTGGTTAACACATTTATGATTCTTATGTATCCTCTCCTCAAGTTTCCTAATACATTTTTTGCCTCTACCCTTGTTAGTCCTGTGTCTACGCACTTCTAGTGACGATTCCCCAAGATCCGACACCAATGACGGTTGAGTGGGTTGTAGAGCTAAGCCACGGACTTCTTCATCAATGCTTACTAATGGACCTCAATGCCTTGGCAGCCGTGCTGGTGGGATTGGTGAACTTAGTGCAGACCTCCTGGCTGTAGGCAAGTTTGTGCCTCTTTCTCAATTCAAGACCACGTTACGGGTCAAGGACAAAAGACTTCCCAATGGCGCATTGTCATCAAACTCATCAATTTCAGTCGTTTGAGTGGCAGCTGCGTTGAATACTGCAGGATTTGCAATTCTCTCTTGTATGACCTCATCAACGGTAGTTTGCTCTTCTTGGCGCTCACTTCTCATTATACCTTTTGCAGCACTGTACAAATTCATTGGCGTTCTCAAAGGCGTCTGAGTTGGTACCGATGATCTCGCTTGTAGTTCTAAATCTGGCATAAATTAGAATATGTACGCCACCATTGTTGTTGTCAGGACTTCTTTTGCTCGATGGCGGGGTATTCTTTATTGTATCTTTATGCTGTGCACGAACGCGCACTATTTTTGGAGAATGTAGGACCTCTTCTTTAGCAGCACCGTCCTCATTACTGCCATCCACAAACGTGTTTGAAAAAAATCGACGTTGTTTAAGGGGACTCTATTGAGGGGGATCATTGCAGCCCATTTAGTGTTGCACAAGCACTCCTCTTTGTCCCTACGGTTCTCGTTCGCTTGTTTGAAATCAAGAATTACCTCCTCTTTGCCTTCGAAAGGCAATCTCTCCTTGTAATCTAAGGCAGAGACATTAGTGTACATTGGGAGCCTCTAATAAGGGGTCAAAAGGCCCTGTCTTCTCTTCAAATTGCGTCGACTCCATCATTGTTTCAAATGCTGACACTCCTAAGGACTGACTCATTTTTTGTATGACTCAATTCAAGGCTTGCTTGGCCTGGCCATTGGCAAGAACTTCTTGGACATTTGTCAGAAATGGATTCAGGAGTGCCCCCGCATAGTGGAGGTCTGTATGCATCAACTTCCAACAGGCGTCAAATTGCTTCTCGTATCTGTCTGCCACCGCTGGATCTAACCAAAATGACGCTTGCCTCAAACTATACACATGGGTTTTCAATTCCTTCATTATTATCCAAGCTCGTGGCATGGCCGGAATGTTTCCATCAAATGACAAAGAGCAATGAGCATAGGCTCTACCATATGCAAAAAGTTCTCACATTTATCCAGAACGCCTTCGAATGAATGTTATGATGGATTTGTCTCGCTCGGACTTGAAGTATGTGTCCATTTTTCCTCTTCACCAAATTGAACTCAAACTGCATGTAGTTGTCATCATTAATTACGGCGTGCAATGCTTGCTTGCAATCCACTAATTAGTCTATCATCAGAAAGTTGGTGGCGAAGCGTGTTTCAAAAGGAAGTTGCAAGATTTTGTTGGGTGACCACTTCCAAAAAAGGGCCAATTTATGTTGATACTTCTTGATGTACTTCACAACATTCCTATACTCCTATACCAAATCTTTCATCAATTGAGACCTTCCCCAGCCTTCCAAAAGTAAGTCCAAAATGTGTGTAGCACATCCCTATCTATACAAGTGAGGGTACTTTTCTTCCAAGCTTGTCATGGCCCTAGTCATTATTGTGGCATTGTCTGTACATAGTTGGACAATGTTCAAAGGGCCTACCTCGTCTATGTAATTCCCCATCTTCTCCTTTGTATAAGCAATGACTTTTCTGTCTCCAGTGCTATCGGCCGATCCCAAAAAGACATCCCTGGCAGGACAGACGAGCATCATGTTTAACAATGGACAGACATTGGTATCCGACCAACCATCCAAACAAAAAGTCGCCTCATATTGGTTGATTGAGTTTGTAGTCCGCTCAGAGACCACCTACTTAACGACTTCCTTTTTGACATCTATCATCTTTGTTTGCATTACGTTGTACAAGGGCGGATGGAATACAAATCCAGTTGCAGCTGTTTTCTTCACTGCGTTTACAAAGGCGAGGTGTCGCACGACATTGAATGCAATGTTGGCCTCATAAAAGAAAGAAGCCCACATCTTATCCAACTTTTGCTTCAAGCGCACTTGTAACGCCTCATTCATACTTCTTTGACGGGATATGGTTGGCCAATTAGTCCTTCTCTTAACCATCGTGGATGTGGAATCTACTGAATCAGGGGTAGGGGTTGCTGTCTCATTTATACCACTAGGATTTGCAGAGCCTTCTACCTCTACGTTTGGTGCAGGTGGAACAACGGACTCATCACCTACAACGGCTGCGTTGCCGGTAATTGGATCTTCATACATCTCTTTATAGCTCATGGATTTAGGGACAACCTCCTGATAATCCCTAAACTTGTCATGTACAATCCTAGGCATTTTCTTACAACGGTCTAACGTGTTTGAGCTACCAAATCCAAAATGACTCAATGCCCTCTTCTTTACAAATGTTTTGCTCCATCCACAAAATACGCATTTTTTATAATAGGCAGAAGCATCATTCTCAGTGCACGGTACTAGCTAGGTGTCCCACTCTTTTGTGGCTCTACGTGTATCGCTTGCACTATTTTCCCTACCAGCGCCTCATCCAGCCATCTTCTTTATCCGCAATACGTTCAACACAAAATTATTTAATCAATCAACCTGATAATGTATAAGAAGTAATGACAAAGTCCCTTGCTAAGAGTGTTCTTCTGAACCCCTCAAACCAAGGTTATTGCCCTCCAGAGAACCAAAACGTCCGTAGGAAGCTTCTTTCGAAGGTTCAAGTCAAAAGTCTAATCTTTAGAGCAAGGGTGAGAAGGAAAGATTGGCCCCTCGGCTTTATAGTGACGGACTTCCGAGACCCGAGGTCACCCCATCAACAAGTGCGGATTCACCAAAGGCAACTTCAATAAAGGGCGACCTTGTGACGACCAAAACAATGACTTCCTTCAATTGCGTAAGCGACATTGGATAACGGGCAAACACGGGTATAGATTGATTTGGGACGACCCAAAAAGCAACCTGGAGGGCAACCTCGGGTACAAGGCGACCTCGGGTACAGGGCAACCTTAGGTATCCCGAAGCAGCGACCTCATTCACTTGCAA
Source organism: Neckera pumila (assembly GCA_963969595.1). Classification (NCBI taxonomy): domain Eukaryota; kingdom Viridiplantae; phylum Streptophyta; class Bryopsida; order Hypnales; family Neckeraceae; genus Neckera; species Neckera pumila. The sequence continues at coordinate 10,628,179 of OZ018418.1, forward strand.
GTAACGGGCGATTGCGGGTCTTTTGGTGCGATCTCAGGTTCCATCACATTTGTAAGCGACTGCAGCTACATGGGCGACATTGGGTCTTCGGCTACGACAACCGTGGGTCTTGCAGCGACCTTGGATATAGGAGAGACTGCGGGTGCCGGCGAGAACTGACTAATGTTGCATACATACACTTCATTTTCTCTATGAAATTCCAAGTATGATTCAAATTCCATTTGTTAGGAAAAAAAAAAAGGTATGATTCGAAGAAGTGCTATATAATGATTTTTGCAGAAATCGTGAGATGGTAGAAGAGTCTGGATTTTGAACCTCTAAAAATTTGATGCCTTTTTTCTGCAAAAAATCAGTTAAATCTGCAATTTCTACACTATAGATTAAAAAATGGAAAAATTGCGCTCTACGCACATTTAATCGTAGAATCATACACCTAATAGGTAGGATAATGTGTACAATAAAATTCAAAAATTTAGACAACAGAGATTACAAGATATTTGCATTTCCTCTTTAAGTTGAAAAAAAATAATTCCGAAGCACATTGCAAGAGAAAACATGAATAGACTTTGAGCCTTCTTAATCTTAATTTCTTGAACTACTGAACTTTGAGCTTTAAATCTTTGTGGAGGAGGATTGAGTTTAGAGTCTATGACCTAGGAAAAGTAAAGAAAATTGATTTGTCATACGCCACATAAATATTAACTGTTGAATGCGCAAGGCATGTTTTGAGCCTCGGGGAATTTGCTCTAAATTGAACCAAAAGCCAACATTTTGATAAGTTGAATAATTTTTTATTATCATAACCAAAAAAATTTGAACTAGACATGTAACTAATGTAAGAGATTACACAAGAAAAATAAAATAAAAATCATTTAATGATTCAAAGATTATAATCTTTCATCATCCGGTTGTTAAATCTATGCAAATCTTTGTTGACGAGCTGTAAAGGCTTGGCGGTTTAGGTATTGGATTTTTTTAATGCAATGGTTCACTCTATTTGTTCAAAAAAATAAAAACAAAAACTATGCAAATCTTTGACTTCTCTTTTTGCATATCAAATCTAAAAAATTGAAGACCAAAAAAATATGAAGTTGAAGAGCCTAATAAATATAGCCCCAATTAATTTTTGACTTCTCAGAAATGTATTGTATACTTTTTGAAGATGAATTTCTAATGTGGTTTTTCCTCCAAGATGTAGTATATTTGAGGCTCATTTGCAAGAGCCCTCAACACTACAAAAAGTCAAGATTGCAATGGGTACCTTTGCACAAAATCTTGAAAAGAGAAATCAATATCGTTCATTTCCAATATAAAATTGTTTAGGCTAAAACTAGACTTCAAAATTAATCTTTCAGAAATATAAACTACTAAAAATAGCAAATTAATTAGGCTCTTTTTGACTTCTATCTTTATTCAACACCACATTAGGGTGCCTTTGGCATTCATGATTTCAATAGAATAATTACAAGATAGAAGAAAAATCTATGGTTGTAGCAATTCTAAGATGGAATTAAATTGCACTAATCTAAGTGGTGTGATCTGTTGAGCAAGAAAAATAAACCACGTAAAGATATTTGAAGAATTACTTAAAAAATTGCAATCATTAATGAATAATTTTTCTAAAATCATGCTCTGATTGATTGACAAGCAAGACTCTCCATAACTTTCTAAAAACAAATCCAAACAAAATGAATCAAAGCTTTCTATGTAAAGAAACATATAATGTATGTGAAAAAATTATATAAAAAAAAATTAAGTAAATTGATTGGTAATTTGTTTGCCTCCTACCTCTTTTGTGTTCAGAGAATTTTTGGACATACGTTTTGTTCTTTTGCACCAATTGCACTCCAAAAAATGCCCCCAAAATAAATCAATTTTACTTTCTTCAAGAAGAGTTCCAAGAAATTGTGGCAAACATGGAGACAATACGTTTGTGCACGATATCACACTTCTCTCCCGAAAAGACTATATGCCTTAAGGGATTAATTATTTGATAAATGATAATAAAGGTGCAATTCAAAATAATGGTAAATATATTATTGACTTCTATAAATTGATACTGGACTGTATACTATGTAGTTTTGATTTTTTATTCACATACAAGTTTGGTGCTGTAGCCGGCATACAATGCTCGTGTCATTTTAAACAAATCCATTTCTTCTACACCTTCTATTAAAACATTGTTGAGCTTCCAATTTCTTCTTTTAAATTACGAAATTCATTATCATCAATTTCTAAATTGTTTCATCAATGAATTGCCTTCAAAGATATATGAAAATAAAAATCATTCTTTGATTTATTGCACTTTCATTTTCTTTTACTTTATATTTTGTCAATTTCTGCTTAACACTTTAGAGACCCTTGTTTGGGCTTCTCATATTTGTATATATCATTATACATTTGTGTATGCCTACAAAAATGTAAAGAAGTTGACAATCATAGACATTCATATCTATGCATTAATTAGAAATTATACAAATCATGGAATTCAGGCTCATATACATTTAGGCTTAACAATGAAGCACGTTGGATTTACCATACTTGCTGACATTTTTCAAAATGGATAGTACACTTTATTACATTTACATGTATAGGGTAGTGTATAGTCCTTCAACAACCACAACAACAAAATTGTGTCATGCCACATCCACCTTGCCTTAAGAATTCTTCTTCTTCTTCTCTATCTCGGCGAGCACCACTATTTCTTCCATTTTAATGCTATTTTTGTAGCGCTCACATTTCAAAAATGAAGGGTTCGATTCCCAAACTTTCTTCCATGAATTCTACAAACCAAGCTCAACATGGCAGTGGGTAATGGCCTCTTCCAATTTCCTTTTGTAGCTCTTTCAATAAGCTACCCTCTTCTGGAGCTCCACTACTTCAGTAGAGCGCATCTCATTTTCCCCAGCACAATCTTCCAAACCAGACACATCCACGACATGGTCAAGGGATTTTTTGTTGTTGATTCCTTTAAAAAAGTTTAACCTTGATTGTGTTTGCTCCAAAAATTGCTTTTCAAAGTCCTTTTGATGTGCTTCCATCTTGCACTTCTCGATGATTTTGGCAAGCCTTTCTTTTGCAAACGGGTTCTCAGAAGAACTAGATGGCCCTACTCCGGAGAATTGGAGGTAAAATGCTTCTAGGTTTGCTATCTCTTCATATTGCAGTGACAAATGGCTTTGGCTCTCTTCAATCTCTATTCGAAGGGTCAGCTCAACTACGACAGCCAAATCTTCCATTAACTTGTCCCTTCTCATCTGGCACTCCTCTTTCTTGGCCGCCAATTCTTCAAGAATCCTTTGAAGTTAAGCTTTGTAAAACTCCTTCATTTTTGGATTTTTGATATGTTTTGTATCTTCATCTCGAGGGTCTTCCTCTATTGACAGTAGGTTTTCCACGGAGGACAAGGCGGAAGGCCCTACATACTCGAGCATTTCATTGTGTTCCGCATCTTCTTCTTGTAAGCTTGTATTCACAAGATCTTGCACTTCAACTTCATCAAGATGAGAGACCTCTACTAGTTTGATGAATGCAATAGGGGGCACGTATATTGCTAATGTATGACATTCCCTCACATTCCTTTCTTCTGTTGCCACCACTGATAAATCTCCAGCCGCCGGCACCGTGTCCATCAGGCTTTTACTGTCGGAAGAAAGTTCTTCAACATCATCATCGTCGCTTGCTAAACTTGAGTGGTTTGACCACACAAACTGATCATTTGGGACTTCAGGCTTGATAATTTTTCTTTTTCCTAGCCTGTCCCGTGGATTTCTGAAAGGGCCTGCCCTGGGAATGTCCTTGGTGGTTGGAATGGTGGCTTGTTTCACTCCCTTGACGGTTGACCAATCTACTGTTCGTCCCAAGATGACCTTTGCATAAATCATTTCATATATGAACAATAGGACTTTGTTCCTGATCACTAAATGTATTTGGTACAACGTTCAATACACTTCAATACATCATTGCACAAATGCGTCAAGAGTACAATATTAAAAAATTTCCACGTTTGTATTGAGATGGTTCTTGTGCTGATGATATGGGAATAGCTTATCCATGTGGCGGCACCCCACGAATGCCTTACAAATCTACGCTGTCCAATCTCCACAATTTCTATTCCAACCTCGATAGGCCCGAGTGTGCGGATCAACAAAGGTGCATCGATTCCTTTGTTGTCGCATCCCCTTTGGCTTTGGCTTCTTTTGGTAGGGGGCCATAGGATATGATTTGTGCGTTACAAACTATTAACCTAATGTAAATGGCTACACTTGGCTCCTAGCAAAACAACAAAAGAAATGTGAAAGTCCTAAACCCGTTGTACTTCATATTTACAAAAATCTGTTAATTTAAAAGAATGAAATGTCAAAATCAAGGCCTACAATCGAGTGCATGGACTAGAAGCTCAGAAAATAAGGTGGAAAGGAACAATATATCCCCCTTGCAACTCAACCCCAAGCCCACAAGCACGCAATCAACCACTTCAAGGTGGATGATTAGATAATGCATAAAGCCAAGAGTGTTGACCTTAACTGCCGGTCCAGATTATATACCCAAAGTTGCCCGGGGGCGCATACAGGTAAGGGCGCATGCAGATCTAAAGCTAGGCAACCGCGGACAGAAGGCAACCGCGAGTACAGTGGGCGAATGCGGGTCTAGTATAGGTGACCGCTGATACCTAGAAGGCGACCTTGGGTACAAAAGTTTTGAAGAGGAAGTTAAACGGACTAGCAACCTTGGGTGTGGGGCAACCGTGCATTGGTCAACCGTGGGTACAGCAACCTTGGGTCCAATTTTTCCAGTTTGAAGAGCCGTCTTTTCAAATTCAGGAGTTCAATCCATTTTTTACTTTCTTTGAATTTGGTCAACCTTGAAGAAGAATCAAACATTTAACTTTCTTCATTCAATTTCCTTTAACAACTTTTGTACAAAATCCCTACCCATTTTCTTTAATCCACCTTCACTACTAATGGAATTGATCATATACCATTTCACCCCGTGAGTTTCTAGGTTTAAGACAAAATGGAAAGAGAGTGGCATTAGCAATCCCTCCTCTTAAACTTTGCTATTTCGAAGTGAAATCAAGTCCCAAAGATTTCATTTTTCTTAATTTTCCTACTTTAAACTAAAGTCAAACCACTGTGGTTGAATTTGCATACTTCACATTAAAATCAAGCCACCATGTTTTAATTTTGCTACTTCAAAGCTAAATCAATCCACCACGATTTAATTTTTTCTACTTCAAATTAATATCAAGACACCCTGATTTGAATTTGGCTACTTAGAACGCAAATGATAGGATCCATGATTTTGATTTGGCTACTTCACATTAAAATCAAGCCACCATGATTTACATTTTGTTACTTCAAATTAAATCAAGCCACCATAATTTAAATTTCGCTACTTCAACCTAAAATGAAACCACCATGATTTAGTTTTGCTACTTCAAATTGAAATCAAGCCATCATAATTCAAATTAAGCTACTTCAAACTAAAATCAATCCACCATGAATAAATTTTTGTACTTCAAATTAAAACCAAGACAAATTGATTTAATTTGGCTATTTCAAATTAAAATCAAGCCACCATGATTTAAATTTTGCTACTTCAAACTAAATTCATGCCACCATTATTTAAATTTTGCCACTTCACATTAAAATAAAGCCACCATGGTTAAATTTAGGAAGGACATTTCAGATTCAAGTGTTGTGCTTTTGTAGAGGGATAAGTACAAAACCCCTTCCCATTTTTTTAGCTGCTAAATGTTTAGAGGAAAGTACAAAATCCCTTTCCATTTTTTTTGCTGCTAAATGTTTAGAGGAAAGTACAAAATCCCTTTCCATTTTTTTTGCTGCTAAATGTTTAGAGGAAATTACAAAACCCCTTCCCATTTTTTTTTCCATGTATGGTATACAATTCATAGGGTTTAGGATGGCCTCGGGTTCCTTCATAAGTGCACTTAATTATAATTCACTATTAACTCACATGCCACATTTAATGCAAGATTGCTTCACAAGGTTCTAAGAAACGTTGAAATCGCAGAAAGGGCTGGTCTTTTGAATTTTCTATAAATAAATAAGGTACAACGACCGTGGGTAGGCGACTTTGGGTGAGAAAGAGTTTCTATATCTTTGCAAAAATGGACAATGACTTAAAGGGCGACCTCGCATCTGGGGCGACCTGGGGTACAGAATTTCATCCTCTTTTTCTCAAACCTCGTTTCAAAGGTCCGTTGGCAACCTCCAGTATGGTGACCTTGGGTTAGTCGACCTCGGATTAGTTGACCTTGGTAGGGCACCTTTGAGTCTAGAAATGACAAGATATTGGTTATCAGGGGCGACCTTGGCTTAGGCGACCTTGGCTTAGGCGACCTTGCCTGGGAAGCGACCTTGGGTTAGGGAACCTCTCTTGGGAGCCAACATTGGTTTGGGCGACCTCGCTTGGGAGACAACCTCGCTTGGGAGGCAACCTCGGATTGGGCAACTTTGGGTGTTGAAAACAAGCGATAAGAAGACTATGTAGAAATGAAAATGCAATAGCAAAGGTCAACCCGAGTGGGACGAAGATGGCTTCATAGTACCTCGGGGATATGACCGTATGTAGTAGGCTTCTTAGAATTCATTTGAATTTGAGGTGGTCTACAGTTCGATTCCCAGTGACATCTTCTGGCTTCTTTGATGACGTCACTTCTTTGGTTGTGGGATTTGGTTTGGTCGTGGTAGCCAACCATATAAAAAAAAAGCGTTCAATCAATTTGAATTTGTATTTGGGAGGGGATCACGATTTGCTTGTGGAAGTGAGGAGATGAAATGGAGGGCTTGGAAGGCACAATCTCAAGTTTCGAAGCGGGATGTTGGTAGTGCCATTCAACTATAAACATTTCCTTTCAAAATTCGAAACTGTCCCCTCCAAACCCTCAAAATTCATTACTTGTTTCTTCACAAGCAAATTATATTTGCTGCTCACGTACAACCACGTCTTGACTTGACAGGTTTTTGTTTTTGGTAGGGCGGATAAATGACATATAGAATGCAACCATGATTTGATTTTGATTTGATTTCTTTAAATTAGAACCAAATTTTACATGATTTAATTTTGCTACTTCAAACTAAATCCAAGCCAACATGATTTATAGTTGTTACTTCACATTCAAATAAAGCCACCATGATTTAATTTTCCCACTTCAAACCAAAATCAAGCCACAATGATTTAATTTTTGCTACTTCACATTAAAATCAAGCCACCATGATTAAAATTTTGCCACTTCAAACTTGAATCAAGCCAATATTGCTACTTCAAACTAAAATCAAGCCACAATGGTTTAAATTTTTCCATTTCAAACCAAAATCAAGCTACCATAATTTACTTTTTGCTACTTCAGATTAAAATGAAGCCACCATAATTTAAATTTTGCTGCTTCAAACTAAAATCAAGCCACCATGATTTAATTTTGCTACTTCACATTAAAATGAAGACACCTTGGTTTAAATTGGGAAGGACATTGGTTATTCAAGTGTTGTGCTTTCGTGGAGGGCAAAGTACAAAATCCCTTCCCATTTTTTTTCATGTAAATGTTTAGGGAAAAGTACAAAACTCCTTACCATTTTTTGGTTCAGGTAAATGTTTAGGGTACACAATTCATAGGGTTTAGGGTGGCCTCAGGTTCCTTCATAAGTGCACTCAATCATAATTCACTATAAATTTATATGCCACAACTAATGCGAGATTGCTTCATTATGTTCTAAGGAATGCAGAAGTCTTGAAAAGGCTGCTCTCTCTTCATTAGATGCCATATTTCATTATACTTTGGATTTTTTTTAATCCCTTGGTGACCTACCATAAGGCTAGAAACCCTCAATCGCTCATTTGCCATAAACTGCAAATTCGTGAGAGTGGCTTGGACACCCGACCAGTCCTTTATTTTTTGGCATAATAGGGCCAAATTGCATCATTTCAAAATAAATGTCTCTTTTTTGCCAGAGAAAATTAATTTTATTTTGCCTAAAAATTTTCCTTTCTGTCAAAAGTGTGGACAAAGTTAGCTAATTTTGATGAAAAAGTGCATAATTTTGATTGAATAGTATTTTTGATCCAAAAGATGGATGAATGTATAAATATTGTGCTTCACAAAATGTTAAATGAGTGCCATCTTGGCAATATCCGAAAAATTCAAAAAGAAAGGTCTATGGCAACCTAGGAGCGGTTGCCATAGATAGGTGCGGTCGCCTAAAAGACCCGCGGTCGCCCAACCGAGTCCGGGTGACAGAAGAAAACGCGGTCCCCACATATCCACGGTCGCCCCATGTATACGAGGTCGCCCTGACAATGACACAACATGGTCGCCTTAAATCCGTACGCGTGGTCGCCCAAAACCCATACACGTGGTCGCCCTTCACCTAGACGCATGGTCGCTTTGTACCCGCATGCGCCTCTTACCCGATCAGCTGCATGCACCTCTGGGCGAGTTCGGGTACTTAAGTGTTCCCCACACCCACAGTCTCCAATCTTGGCTCTGCACACCCTTTTTCACCCACCTTAAAGTGTCTGATTGCGTGCATGTGGGCCGGGATGAGTTGAGAGGGGCAAGTTTTTGCCCTTTTTATCTACGATCTAGCCCAAACCCACATTGATTGTTTTGAACGAGCACCATGTCTAAGCTAGGGGAAGGTAGTACCACAAGGTGGAAATCTTCTTGGGATCCGGATGATCCAGAGCACTTTGAAGTGCCTATATCTATAAGTCGGGCAATGGGGAGTTTTCCTCGAGAGAGGAAGAAGAAGAAGAAGAAGCAGTCAGCACATGATAGGGACCCAACGTATCCTCCTTCAGAGTATACAAAGTATGCATACAAAGTGTGTTTGCAATGGTATGAAGGAAAGATTGTGGAATTCTTGGAGTCCACATACTTGAGGGATCCAACGACAAGGAGCGTGAAGTTGATGGAAAATTTGACGGTTTTAATACAAAGCAAGTGCAAAGGATCCCAAGCTTTTAACAACGTGGACTTCACTTATGCTAACAAACTAAACGCCTGGTTGGCTGACGTTATCAAGCCATGCAGATTCAATACCAAGAAGCTGATGGAAGAAATGCGACCGCAAGTGCTGGGCTATCTAGGAGGTGACTAGGCCAAGGAATTCTTGTCTAAAATGGAGTGGTGGGCAACAATAGCAAGGAAACTAATAAAACAATCAACCACGAGATTCAAGTGGAAAATTGACACGAGATGGGGGATTGTCTGTAACATGGATCTCTCATTTGGCGAAGGTGGTGGCCCTCAATGGATTTGTACATAAAGGTGGGCACGGAAACATGCATAAGGTGCGCATTGAAGGGATGGATACAATCCCGCCATACATTGCTCTTGCTGCAAAATTGCCAAAGATAAACAATATGCATGATGCAAGGGTGGAACGGTCCATAGAGGCCTTGACATGCCCCTTAAATCATCCTAGCATAATTAAATTCTTTGCCATTCATTCAAGAATTATGGAAGCATACATATTATGGTGGAATGGTGGTAACCTTGATGAATTGAGGGGACCAGATAGCAAGGTACCAGTGAGTTTTGATTGGCACAAAGTGAAGCGGCTGAGGAATCATCCGGAGGAGAAAAAAAAAATTAGCTTGTTCCGAAGACACAAGGCAAAGATGGCATGGGCTCTAGTGTACGTGACACATCTCATACACAAGTCTCTGGTGTTACACAATGACTTGTCCCCGAGGAATGTAATGTTGCATTTTCCTAATTATTTGTATGACATAATCCCTATCGGGATTTGTGATTGGGGAATTTCAAGTCGTTTTGACGAAAAAGCCCCATCACATTACGGCTACCCCAATATGGATGAGAGGGAACGACAACAGCGGCAATGTTGGTAGGTGGCTCTGGAGTTTTTCAATGTGTATGGGCCTCAAAATTTCGATACGAGCCTAGAGATTACACAATCAACATGGAAATATACTCAGCACCCGGACTCATATTCTATTGGAAAGTTGACAATATGGATGAGGATTGGAGATATGATTGGCTTTTAGTCGGACCTATTCAAGAATGCCGACAAATCTAGGTTCTTTGCTTATAAATTGGGTCAACTTGTGAACCCTGATCCAAAGAAGAGACAGACATGCATCGAGTTGACGAACTCGCTCATGGCTGCACCATGGGCATAAAGCCCCCCAAAGCAGCTTTTCGCGACTAGCCTCTATAGGAGGACTGTACGAGTTCCTATGGTGAGGGTTGAACATAGAAGGAATGAAAATGTTGGCCCCATTGTTTGCCTCTAATTTTGTAATATGATATATGAATCTATAAAAATACTTCTTACCACATGCAGTGTCATAAGGAAATCTTATATTGTGTATGCAGTTTGCCCAATTTCATATATAGAATCTTGAACTTGAATTTTGTTTTGGAAATTATCTACTATTTTAGATTGCAATGTGATTTGAATTGCTTGCTTCCAAACTGTTGAGTGTACTCAATTTAGAAATCCATATGTTGGTCAATGGATGATGTTGTACGATTTGTTTTCCGCATCATTTATTTTATGTGATTATTTCAGAAGAAAACATTAATTCCTTCAGGCCGGTGAGTGCAAATTTGAAAGAACAATTGAAAGGAAACACATCCAAAACTCCAAAAAACGTTATTTCCCTTTCTTCAAGAGTTGTGATTAGAAATTAGGAAAAAAAAAATATTGTTATTACAGGATGCCTTTAGTAATTGTTATGTAGAATTGTAGAAGTTAATTTGGGATTGAAGGAAATCCTAAATTGTGAATAGCTTTTAGAGGGAATTGCCACATAGTAGCTAGTATCCACGGTGAAATCGTTGTAGTAAGAGATCATGACCTTGGGAAACCTATAAAGAAAAAGATTTTTGAATCGTGAGCCTTCAAGGCCAAAACGCCAACGTTACTTGTACTACAAGTGCTTCTAATTTCAAATGATTTGTACCATCACTGTTTCTTAGAATTATTCATTGGGAAGTTCCGAATTTGTAAATAGGACAATTACATCTAGTGACCAAGGAAATAATAGATGATTGATATTGATAAAATGGAATAGGCTAGGTTTAGCTAAACAAAAAGGTTTTGGGGTGAAATAATTACTGTCAATTTCAAGGGTAAAAAAAATACTAAAGACTGTGGGCAAGCCGTATTGATTTTGGCTAGAGAACTTGAAATAGAATAAGAATCCTAAATGAAATTCTAAGCTTTTTATTTTTTATTTACTTTTTTTTTCTTATAGATTATATTTTTGTCTATCTAAAAAGGTTTGATTCATTTCATTCGGATTTCTTATGAGAAAATTATAGTCAATTCTATTTTTTGGGCACTTAATGCATCTTCTTGAAGAAAAACTCTTGAAGAGTTGTAAAATTCATTTCTGAATGCCATTTTTACAATTAAAAAAAAAAGGGTCCACAAGGTGTTTTTTTTTGGCTAGAACAATCTTGCCACTAGGATTAGTACTTTCAAACTCCATAGAAAAGATATAAATATTTTAGATTTTCCTTGTACCTACTTCTACTTAATATTTTCTGGAATAATTAAAATTAGGTTTATTTGGAATTCTTTTCCCCCCTTCATGCTGAACTCAATTCTCTACTATAAAGATTATGGACAATTTGATTTTTTGGGCAATTAGAGCATCTTTTTGAAAAATCATCTTGTAGGAGTCATTTCTGAACTCAATTTTGACAATTAAAAAAAAAATGTTTCAAGAGGTTGAGATTTCTTGCTAGAACAATCTCACCATTGAGATTAGTATATTTCAACCTTATCTTAGAGCTATTAATGATTCCATTTTTTCTTCAATCTTGAACCTACTTCTACTTAACAAATTTCTAATGAGTGAAAACTAAATGATTTTGTTTTGAATTCTTTATCCTAGATTCTTAACTCAATTCTTTACCATATAATTTTGAGTTCTTTATCCTAATTGCAATTTGTGTGGTCAAAAGTTCTGAAATTTTTTATAAACATTCTCACACTAGTTAGATGTAAGATCCTACAATTAGATGTGGCCAAAAAATATTTTTCAATTTCTTTTACTCTTTGCTATAAAAATGGCAGTTTTGTGTGTTTTTAGAAAGAAAACAAACCTTCCACCTTTAGGTATTAAATATGTATACATATAAAAGCTGGATATCATACATATTTGTACACTTACAGAAATGCCACAAATGATTGAAAGACTAGGTTCTCCTAATAGATTTAAAACATGTACGGACAACAAGTATTATACTTGTATAACATGCTTTAAAAAAGGTACCCAAATCCTTTTTGGTATTTTTGATAAATTAATCAAATGTATTTGTAAATTATTTTTTAACACAATTAAATTCTTCCAGATGTCTGTAAACCCTAAAAGCCCAAGGGATTAGGATAGAAAAACAAATATGCTATAAAATATAAGTTTTCAAACTTAATTTGAAGTTTTCATCAAAGAAGAGAATACGAAGCACAAAAAGTAGAAAGCATCCGTATGGTGAAAGTTATTAAATTATGTTTAGGTTCTCTTAAACATGACTTTTGAAGATATAATTTAAAAAATTAACCGCAAATACAATTTCTATCTTCCGCATACGTTTGTTTTTGGTATTGGTCAAAATTGTGGTTTCTATTAAGATCTAGTAATGAAAATACCAACCCTATTCCAAAATAGTAAGTTTTTTTAACAATAGGCAAATCTAAACACTTTGTGTTATTTCTTTTATAATTTAGATTTGACCATAGTGATTTGAGTTTTACCTACAAATATTGATCAAAATCTAATCCCTTTAAAAAAATAAAAATAAAAAATTCAGAACAAATTTCCTTCTACCTTAGAAATTTGTCCGATTGGGCAACTTCCAACAAATGGTCGCCATGGACCCGTACCTGCGGTCACCATGGACCCATACACATGGTCGCCATGGACCCATATACGCGTTTGCCTAGGATCCATACACGCGTTTGCCTAGGATCCATAGACGCGTTTGCCTAGGATCCATACACGCGTTTGCCTAGGACCCGTGGTTGTCGTGGACCTATACCCGCGTTCAACCAGGATTCACAATCGGGATGAGAAGTCCCTTACCCACGTTTGCCAATAACCCGAGATCGTTTCAATGGTCTCACTTGCACCCGTCACAGACCCGTACTTGCCACTTGGCAACTTTGGGTATTAAAGCAATCGCCATTATCCACATTCTCCACTTCTGGCTTTGCGTATTGACTGTCATCCACCTCGAAGTGGTTGATTGCGTACTCGTGGGCTAGGGGCTTGAGCTGTGAGGGAGGTATGTTGTCCCTTTCCACCTCGTTTCCAGAAATTCTTTTCCATGTTTGAGATTGATTTGACATCTTGTTATGGTAAATGACTGTATTTTTGTAAATGTGAATTGCAACTGCTGTAGGATTTTCTTGTTTGTGTAGTACAAGTTCATTCTTAGATCATGAGACAAAATATCTAGAGCAACATTCTAGACACAAAGTGATCATTATGGAAGACAAGACCCCACCATTCCTGCCTCCGTCACCTGAATCGCTAACTCGGCTCCAAAAGAAGGCGCTTTGCAATAAAGATCGAAAAAGAACTAGGAAAACCTACAAGAAGCGTGTGGCTATCCTTTTGCATGAAAAGATTAAGGCTTTGGGGGGGTGGAGAAGAGAACTAGAGCCTTGGATCCACGGAACAGTAAAAAAGTATGTGGATTGGTGCCACATCAACAAGTTGTTTCCGTTGTGCATCACAAGCTACATTTGGAGTCTAACAAAGCAAATCTTGGATACTGCCTCTCTGAAGACTTTGTACAAAGATGCCTGGAGATATAGATTGGAGTATATTTGGAATCATTGCCATTCCAAAATGACAGTTTTCTTTTGTATCTTGTCCAAATGGAGTATGCCGAGCATATATTGAAGAAGGAGGTGGATTGGACGACCGTAAAGGAGCTCCCTAAAGAAAACTGTCCAGCCAACGCAACAATGCTGATTAAAGCTGCCATATTTGATGCCAAGAAGAAGTTGGCATCGGATAAGCCGGGGAAGTTATGCATTTCTAATGAAGAAGTAGTGTGATTGGATGTTTCTAGCTCGATAGCCACACCCATGAGTACAACGAGTATGATTGGAGAAGTAAGGACAAAGAATATGCTATTGTGGATTGGTATAGGAAGGGCTTGGAGGCGGAGGTTGACAGAAAGGGAAAGAAGAAGATTGAAGAGCTTAAAACTCTATCTTACATTCCCAAACAAGGTATGGAAGATGTGGAGGAAATGGAAGTGGACAACGATTTCCACAAGTGCAGTGGCAATAAGAGTGAGAATGATTCAGATGACGATGTGGAGATGTTGGGCGCTAAGATTGCAAGCACAAGAACATGTTTATGGGAAGCAACTGCGTAATTGAAAGAACAAGAATTTTCAGTTCAAGGTAACCGAATGTACATGTTATCATACAAGTGGGAGTTAGAGAAGGTGAAGAAAGAGGTAGTTGCAAACAACAACTACTTGGTTGCTTCAAAGAAAAATAAAGAAAATTATTTGAACAAGATAGCTGATGGGCGCGCTCACATGATAGATGATGTTGCAGTCTATTAGAAGAAACTTGAAATCTTGGAACGCAATTGTTTGAGGCTATAGTATGAAAGGCAAAGCCTGGATGTGCAAGTAGTTGCAAAAGAAAAAGAGTTATACACATCTATTGTAGAACATTTTTTGCAGCTAGACGATTTAGCTATGGCTCCAGGATATGGTAGCAGCCCCAAAGAATTAGCAAAGCTTTGGAAGTTGGTGAAGCTGGATAAGAAGAAAATTGAAGTGGGTCTAGAGGAGTATCATGAACATAGAGGTAAACAATGTTTTCATAGGGATTGGTGGGTGTGGAGCAGAGCTACTAGAGGTGCCGAAGTGGTAGAGCTAGAGCAGATGTGGCCAGAGCAAAAAAAAAGCGACTATCTCAGTATTAGTGGAAGCGTGAGGGATTTTCGTTACTAGTCTAATGCAAATTTCCCGGTTTGGGCACTTTTTTTTTATGTCAAATTACTTTGAATAAATATGAAATATAATGTTTTCTCTTTCTCAAGTGTCCCTAAATTTCCATGTATATAATGACTTTGAAATTGGCGTATGCCCTTATAATCCCATAGGGATGTGAAAAAATACCATGACAATTCAATACATTAGTACTTGAACACATCCTTAACCTCTGCAGTGTTCGATGACTATGTTTTCACCGAGGAAATTTGGAACCTCCCATTTTTAGAAGAAATATCAATTTTTTTCTAAAATATAATTTTTCGACATATGTAACGTTTAGATGTAATAGTATGCTGTCTTGAAAACATTTGTTATGAATTTCAGAAGTTTCCACCACAGAGATTGCAATACATAAGCATTAAAATCTAGTAAAACCTTTTTGAGGGCCCTATAAAAAACTGGGCAATTGCACTACAGAAGCTTACTTTTCTATGGAAAAATGTGCATAATGGTAATGCTTCTTTGAATTGTTTTTCCTAGACAAATGGGCGTCATGCCTGAAATATTTCACATTAGTTGGATTTGTACAAGTTATAGGAAAAAAATTGTGAGTAGAAAGAAGGAATGAATATGATTTGAAATATGGAACTGTTAAGAATTTATATAGGAAATAAAATATACCAGTCCTAATAGTGGCAATGTTGTAATGTACAATCTACACCTAAGGTTTCTATTTTCTGCAAAAATATTGAAACCTAACTTAAATAAAAGACTTTAAAGTTTATTTTAGAGCACAGAATCAGTAATTGATTCTTATAGAGCTGAATGTCTCTAACGTTAGACTCATTGATTTCATGAAAATTGAATGACTCAAAGGTTTCTATGAATAAAACTCTAGAAAACGGTTCTGCTACTTCTGGTTTATGAAGAGAGTGAATTTTTTAAATCTACGCTAGCTGTCCAAGTTCAAAATCAAAGTAACAAACTATGTATTATGAAATAACTTGTTAACTTTATAGTGAGAAGTTATAAAAATTGTTGGGCCTTACAGTGATTCGTGGTCTACATCTTCTATTAAAGTTGGGGCCAAAATATAGAAATCTGTAGTGACATTCAACGTGCCCAAAATGTCTATGCAGTCAATACTCTAGAAATGCATGTTGGCTTTGTAGGGGTTAATGGATTAGTATCCTAAACTATTTTCTTCATGAGAATGTAAAATGTCATCTTCTTTTTAGTCATTGAATATTTATTTTATATAAAAAAGATAGCAGTAGCCAGAAATATGGGTGGGAATCTTTAATGCATAAAAATTATAAGACCGCTTGAAGTTTATGTTAAAATAAAAAATGTGGATGCTATTTTGTGAGCCTTGGAGCGTGAGCCCAAGAGCGTGAGAGCCTGTGAGCCCAAAACATTTTGCAGAATTTTCAAGGAAATTTGGGGTGTGGACCTATGACCGTGGAATAGGAAATTAGGAAATTCAAAACTAGAAAATTAAATAAAAAACATCAATTTCCTAAAGAAGATATGGGGCATTGAAAATTATCATCAAATACATTTAAATAATGCTTTAGCCAATAATTATTATTATTTTTGGTCATGAGGTCACATATGAATCAAATCCAAGAAATCGAAGAACCTTATTAGTATCAAAACTGTACTACCCAAATTAGGAATTCGGGTTAGGAAATTAAACCAAATGCTTCTTCAAATTATATGGAGACTCTAATAGATACTAGAAGACCAAATGTGGGATGTAGGGCTCTGAAAGCATTTGTTTATAGATAAAACAAAATCACCGTCCATTTTTTTTTGTAAAATTTTTAATATGGTACAACATAGAATTTGGAGAACCATCACATCACTAAGGATTTCCTTGCTAGATTTGAAATTTTAAACTCTCTAAGCCTCCTGCTTTAGCCCAAATTCAGAGTGGAAAATTAACTACTGTTATTGGATTCATACATATTTTTGCTTCCAACTCCGATGGACATGAAATGGTGTCTCGGTCCCAAGACACCTTTTATGAGTCTGGCAGTTCGGGACTCCTGAGAAAACAAGTTACAATTCCAGTTGTTTGAGAGTTAAGAAATTCCAATGTCATGGAGAAATCTGATTACCGACCATTCATTATTCTAACAACAACGTAGTCATACCATGAAATTGATTGATAGTGATATTATGCAAGATATATAGCATGAGTGAAAATACCGTTTTAGCTAAAGGACCATAGAATATGAAATAACTTGTACACATTGAAGGGTTTATTAATCTGAAATATATTACTTCAAGATGATAATGACTTGCATTTCACAAAAGCATGATATTGTAGTAGTAAATGTCTATGAACTAAACAAATGCCAAGAGATACACAATACCATAATAGAAGGCAAGAACAGTAAGCCGCAACAAAACATGAAATAGATATAAAAATAGAACAGGTTGTGATGAAGGTGAATTCTCATGAACAATAACTACTGGTAGAGGATTTTGACATAGAACTCTCAACACTACTAGTCGACTCACTATCAGAATCCAATGCGAAGTCATTTACAAACATCAAAACACGTGGATCTACCCAACAAGACACGCTAGACGGTTTAGGGTCATAAGTCTGAAAATCTCTAGCCATGGCCTCCGCATATGGAGGCAATTGGAATGATTTTGGAGGGCTAGACAAGAAAGTCGGGTGAGCAAAAGAAGGGCGATGTAAGGGCATCTTCATTCTTTCATTTTGCCTACATAAGAAATGAACAAAACATTAGAACCCAAAAAAATATGTAGTGCAAGAAATACCATTCATAAAATAAAACAAAAACTTACTTACTAAATCGGGACTTCTTTTCAATGCAACAAACTGGAACCTCCTCATTGTTGAAATCCATCATAATAGGGTTGACAGTCACATTCTCTTGTGGCTTAGAAAATGTAGCCTCAGAGAGCAACGGTTTAAGTAAAGCCTCAAATACAGAATTGTCTTCCTCCAACGCCACGATATGACGCCGAGTAGCCCGACAAACAATAATACTTGAACCTGCATGCACAGAGGAAGAAGATATTATACTACAATACAATGCAAGTTCAACCTAAGAAGTGAAACTAAGAAATGATCAAGAAGAATAAATTCTTGAAGGAAATCTAACCTGTTGATGCAGTGCAATCCATGACCATGTCTCCTGGCAAGGTAGTTGCCTCGATTAACATTTGCAGGAATGCAAGAGCCTTCTCTCGCGGCCCCCGCCAAGGTATATTTCCATTCATGGCAACGTTGTCCTGTCCGCAAAAATTTTGAAGGATGTCATCACGGGCGACGTTGACGCCTACAGCCTCATGAGTTGGGACTGCCTGAAACGAGAAGCGTGATCTAGATCGACCACTTCCAGTCTTCGCATACAGTGACAGTGCAAATCGCATGGTCTGCAAAGGATAAAAGATTAGTAATCAACTCAAGAGAACCACAAACATTACGTACTAAAGGGCAACTAGTAAATGGTGATGATTACCGTGGAAGATGTATCCGTTGGCAACGTCAAGTGAAGCCTATTCATAACCCACCAATCCTTCTGTGACTTGAAGCCATAGGTATTGCAAAAATTTAGGATGTGAGACTTGATGTCCCGGCTGAAAGGATACATGACAAGGAGTGCGCCACTGTCATGCAAATAAGCATCTGCAAATTCAAAAACAGCTTCTAAACCATCTAAAGAAAATTTGTTCCATTTCGGAATGACATCAGATGGAGTAGAAACAATGGGAACTGGTAAGCCTTTTGGCACGTCAAAAATGAGGAGGTCAATTGTAGCTGTTTTGGTCACAACGCCATCGACATAACGGTCCTTGTCGGACACATGCTGCAAGCAAGCAAAGCACTTGACATCATCTACTAGAATGGCAAATTCAGCTCTAAAAAGCACATAATAAAAGAAAATCCCCTATAAAAGGATGCCAAATCAATCCAAGGCAAAAACATTGAAGTTTAAGCAAGCTCCAAAGCATGTACCTTTTGCAAAAGTGAAAGGACATCCTTCATTGCTTGCGGAGTAGGGCCTTCCTCGTCTGGAAGAAGGGATGTTATTGACTCGTTTAGGATGCATTCATCAACATTTGCCACAAATTGCATGAAGTGGTTGGTTGTTGGGGGCTCGTGCTGCAAGACATCCTAATTTAAAGAAAAGCTCGAAGAATTTTCCTTTGTGGCTACATCACTTGCCACAGGTTCCGTAGTCTCCATCTTCCGCTTCCTCCCTCTTTTGGCAACGCTTTTGGCTTTTCCTTTCTCCGCTTGTTTAGCCTTCTTCTTAGCATCCTTTTTTTCATTCTTTAGCCTTGCTGATTCCAACTTCTCCTCCTTCTTATCGGAAACCTCTCGGCGTTTAATGGCTTTTGCTCATGCGTCACCTTCTAGTCCCGCAAACTCGTCAATCTCGGATTCCACAACAACACTCTCTTTGCTAGACTGGAAGAGGGCCAACTCTTGCGGAGGTATATATCCCTGGCTACAATCTAGATACCAGGCTGCCGACTGAAGGTGCCCGCTTAGACAGTTTTCACCTGAGAAGGTGAAAACATACAGTCCGGAGAAGACCTATCTAGCCACGAATTCAAAAACGGAGGCAGATCAGCCTTTGCAATGGCTTTCTTGGGATAAAGCTCAAGCTTGAAATACCTGAACAACAAAAACATTCGTTTCACTTTCTTAACAAAATCAGTTAAAGTAGAATTAAGTCAAAGAACCATGACACAGCTAATAAAAAAAAATATGAATACCTATAAATAATCCTCTTCACCACTAGTGGAGCGCCCTTTGAATCCTTAAAGGAATCAGACTTCTTAAAAGCATCCGCTCCCTTAAAAACACTAGGGAATGCGTGATCCCACAACTTCATGCGCCAACCCTCAATGTAATCAGGTAGTAATTCAGGCTCCTCGACAACCTCCATATTGACTGGAATGTTGTCACCTCAAATAATAGCCTCATACATCTCCAAGACTGCTTCCTCCATCTGTCAAAGAGAGTCAAAAAGGTAAATAGATAAAGCAAAAAAAACATTGAAGTCAATGTCATAACTCACCCCCGCATAACTGTCAATTTCATAACTGTCATAACTCACCCCTGCATACCAACACGCCTTTGACAGGAATGAATTAAGCTTATCCTCATTAACAAGTCGAGGAGGAAAGCAACAAGCTTCACGAGATGGTGCTAACGAGTTAATCCACTTCAGCCACTTCACTTTGTGTAGAACATCTGTGATTGTGGTTGCTATCATGTGGAGCTTTTCTAACGTCAATTCCGGCATTGCATACATACTCTAGTGCCTCTCAATCTGCCAAAATGCAAACGTAGCATTAAAACCTAAAAAGGGATCAATAAAGCATTATCATCCAACGATGATCCAAATAACAATCGTACCTCTTGGAGCCATTCATCTTCCAATGCCGGATTAGCCACAGAGACAATCTTTGAAAGCTTCTTGTAAAGCTTGTCAGTGGCATCTTTCGTACCACTCCGCATGGTTGCTGTGATCCCTGCGTCGCACACTTCTGCGGCTATAGTATCTTCATGATACTTTCGAATAGCAGCATCAGAAGCTACTGCTATCTCTTACTGCATTATAAACAAATTTTTCAATATAGAGAATTAGAAACGTAGATCCCAATACAAATGATTTATCAAAATAAAAATTATCATAACTAGCTGAACAATAAAGCAACGCAAACAATTAATCATACCTGAAAAATGAAAGCAGTAAAAACCTCAAGAGGCATACAATACCAAGTCTTGCGAGTATTCTGCTAACAAGCCTTAATGTCATCCACCGTCAGCAACTCATTGAACTTTTTGATTGGTAAGAACCATACCGTCTCACATGATACAACATATGGACAAGGTTTGTCTTGACGTGAGAATTCTCCGTGTGCCTAATTTGAGTCAAATATAGACAACATTAGTTACATGATACAGGTATTTGACGGAATTTCAAAATTCACGGGATGAGGGAAAACTCACTTGTTGATGTCATGCATTACTTGCATGGCTGCACCAACTTGCCCTCTTGTGTCAAGCACAATAGAATCGACAAAAATGTGCCAACTCAACTCGCTACTATGAAGTCGACATAAGTGCTGCATCCAAGCAATGGTCCGATGGTTACCATCGCATACAAAAAACTTAGCATCCACAAGATGCTTTAGTTCAGCAGGCAATTTGGACTTGAAGTTGGCATTAACAGAACTCCAGAGTTCACCCCACTCTTCCTTCTCCACAGGAGTAAACATCCCTGTCAATCCCTGTTCATCTGCAATGGAGACATAAAACACTCTTGCACCATCTTCATAGCCGTGAACAAACTGTTGTTCCAATTTGGTCAAGTCACATGCTAAGGTTGGCCGCACCATCGGCATAGGAACAAGACGACATAACGGGATGCGCAATCGTGAACGCTCTCGTGGAGTAAGCCGCAAACTTGATATCCTTGCAACAAAGTCTAGCTTCTGGGCCTTCTTGATGTCATCTTCCCCTTCAATAGCATCTACCTCTGAAGTCCCCCTTCCACTATCAAGATCTTTGTCATCCTCACCTTCTACAAGTATGGGAGGTTGGTCCTCTGTAATATTCTTATCAAGGTCCTCCGAAGAAGGTAGAGAAGTGTCGCCGACCTACAATTCCAGATACAAATTTTCAATCGGAATCTGAATGTCATTAACAAGTGAATAGGGAAAAATGAAGCGTAAGAATGGAATAATGCATTCGTACACACTGATGCGTTTCCGCAAGAGGTGACTTACAGACAATGATTGGAACTTACATTTGTTTGAAGGTTCTGAATCCGTAATGCTTCCGCAGCAACTTCAATCGCAGCTGAAGGTAATACCTATTAAGAATCATACACATACAAGTAACGGTCAAATATCCTACCGTCATACTTGTTGTATACAATGCAAATAATGACTATAGCGAGTGGCCCAGCACAACACTTTGAAGCATCTGAAGAGCTCTCGGGACCGAGATGATGTCTTGGACTACCTCAATCTGTGACCCCAGTGAATTGGTGAAAGCAATCACCAAATACTCATCGCTACAAACTGCAATGTACATTGGGTGTCTCATATGTTATTCCTATTCTGATGTCTGACATTTAAAATTCAAGCTCAACATCTCCAAGCTTTAGAAAAGCTCTCTGCACTGAGATGAGCAATAGAAAGACATTCTCTTGCAACTAATTTGAACTGACTTGAGCAATCACACAACTGTTACAGTTAAAAATTGCTACCTACTGCAATTGTCCAATGGGATAATCCTTATCCGGAAACTTGACCTAAGCATGATCGGCGCAACATCGACAGGCTTAAGGAAAGCTCTCGGCACCGAGATGATCTAAAGAAAGTCAGTCTCTTGCAACTAATGTGAACTGACTTGAGTATTCATACAGTTGTTTCAGATAAAAAGTGCTACGAACTGCAAGTGTCTGATGGGGATATCCATATTCCTAAGCTTGACCTAAGCACGATTGGCGCAACATTAACCGGCTTAAGAAAAGCTCTCAACATCGAGATGAGCTGTAGGAAGATAGTCTCTTGTGGCGAACGTAAACAAACTTGAGCAATCACACAACTATTACAAATGAAAATTTCTACCCACTGCAAGTGTCTGATGCGGATATCCTTATCCTAAAGTCTGACCTAAGCACGATTGGCGCAACATCGACCGGCTTAAGGAAAACTCTCGGCACCGAGATGATCTATACAAAGTCAGTCTCTTGTGACTAATGTGAACTGACTTGAATATTCATACAACTATTTCAGATAAAAAGTGCTACGAACTGCAAGTGTCTAATGGGGATATCCATGTCCCTAAGCCCGACCTAAGCACAATCGGTGCACAATCAACCGGCTTAAAAAAAGCTCTCGACATCGAGATGAGCTGTAGGAAGATAGTCTCTTGCGACGAACGTAAACAAACTTGAGCAATCACACAACTGTTACAATTGAAAATTTCTACCCACTGCAAGTGTCTGATGCGGATATCCTTATCCTGAAGTCTGACCTAAGCACGATTGGCGCAACATGGACAGGCTTAATAAAAGCTCTCGGCATCGAGAGGATGTGCAGGAGAGCAAAGCCTTGCGACCAATGAGAACTGCTGCGGGCGCTGAAGTATCCAACATAACAAATACTATATCAAGAATCAGAGAAGATCATGCACCCGGATGCCAGACCTGAACAATATCGGCGCAACATCATCGATCATAAAAGAAGCTCTCGGCACCGAGAGAAGATAACAAACAATAAGGTGTCGCGAACTGAGTGGAATGACAAAAGCAATCGCAAAACTCAGCCAGGTACACGAGTCCAACTACTTCGGGATTTAGGCCACGGTATGCCTCCTATTACCTAAAATAAGCATTGTCTACGCAACAACAAGGAGATATGGAAGTGCTCTCGGCACCGAGAGGAGCTATGTGGCAGCAATAGCTCGCGGACAAATGGACTTGATTTTAGAAATAATCAACATCATGCGCTACTTCCTGTACTTCTTATCTTAACTACTTTGGGTGCGAGCCTGAGTTATCCATTTTGACCTACAACTGAACAAATTCGGCGCAACGTTTACATGCTTGACATATCCTCTCGACACCGATAGTAGGTATTGAACAGCAACCACTTGCAAACAAATACATTAGTTTCAAGCAATCACTGAAGACACACAGCTACACAACGCGTGATAATACGAATGTCGGACTGCATTACACCGTCTTGTTATGCTTCAGTACAATATCGGCGCAATACTACCATTTGCCAGAAACAATCTCGGCGCCGAGATAACATTTTCTAGTACTACGACTTGTGATCTGAATATACTAAAGTGAGCAACAATGCATCGACATTGCTCCATACCAAAAAACGGTCCAGCTTTGGTCCCAATCATCTTAATATTGGTTTTTGAGTTGACCAATTCCGGCGCAACAAAATAATTCCTTAGGACTACTCCTAGACCGAGATGAGTGTTTGTTCTTACACATCGTGCCACTAGAAAGACATGATGCCATTAACCCCACAATGTTTAGAAGTTTATACTGCAAGCATTTTCAAGAAACAGATTCAAACATCATTACCCTAGTGTGAGGGACGAGCAACAGAGCCGCAACAACAGCAACACTCGGAGGACCTCTCGGTACCGAGATGATAAAATGGCCTTCTACACCTTGCGACCTGCCAAGCCTCCGCCAGAGCAATCACAAAAATCCCACAGCTACATTTTGCAACGCGGTCTGCGACTTTCATTCTAGAACCCTGCCTCTGGTGACTAACCAGACAACAAACGATGCAACAGCTTGGTCATGCGGAAGCACAGTCGGCCCCAAGAAAATGTTCCGTACTTGTAGATCCTATGACCTGAGTGAACGATTGAGAGCTCAAGACGAACATCTGAATTTCTACAAGATAGGCACAGGCAGATTTCTTATGTTTTGCGCTTCACGAATAAGTGTCCCCTTCTTCTAGATTAGCCTCCTCACCAAACTCGTCACCAACCAACAGCACCCGACCTAGCCCCGTTACTGTGTAGCAGAAAAGACGGGAGAACTTCTATTCATGCGCACCTGGTCGGAAGAACTTGCCGGTTGCGAAGCCGGGTCGCATTCCTCCTCCCTCCGTGCCAGACATTTTGTTCTTCTTGTCTCCATCTCCTCCACACGCGCCTGCACACTCCGAACCCTAGGTCGTAAGTTAAAGCGACCCTCAAGTATAGAAATGACTGTCGGGTGCTGGCTGGACCACCTAGCCAAGCATAGTTCAAGTGTTGTCTGGTCTTCGAATGCGGCTAACCAGTGCAGTTACCACGAGCTTCGGGTCACACACACGGTGGAAGGTGAAACGCGAAGGGCGGCGGTTTTAGGGTTAACCTACAAAAGCTACGTTTATTATTTGTGGCCTTCGATTCTCGAGTAGGAGGACATCCTTCATGACTCAGTGTCGTCTACATGTAAATAATTATGGATTCATTTCAGTAATCTCATGTAATGGCACAATTCTGCTGTCTGATCATTTATACACTGATCCTTTGCAAACTTGAACTAAAACACCAGATCCTCAAGAACTAAAGCATGCCACATGTTAAATGTCAAAAACATTCTCTTACATTAAAAATAAAGACTATGGATAAAAATGCTCTGTACTAAAGACTATACTTTCACCTTACCTGTTTATCACCTATAGAATTGTGAATGACTCTTCTACCCTGGGTCAGTTTCTTGACACCCTTCTCCATACTAATGGGTGATAATGCTTCAGTAGTTTGTCTCTTCCGATTCATTCTGGCCCTTTTCAAATCCTTAGAACTAGAGAATAACAATGTGCTCTTCCTTCTCTTTTTTCTCTTACTACAATCCTCATCAGTCAGTGAATAGAGTGAGTGCCTTGGCATTTAGATATCTCTTCCTACCTAAATCCTATATTTACATTACCAACAACATGCCATTGTTTCAATACATAGCATACTACCAAATGAGAGGTTTTCCTACTCATCAGAGCATGTTTATATAGAAATCTTTTAATATTAGTACGACTTAATTGTAAATAAATCAATGTAAGTTGCAAATTGTGGCGGCCTTAAAATTTGAATTGTGCCTGACCTCAATGATGTCAGAATCTTGTGAATATTTGAGGTCACCATGGTTGTGAGGTCATCCATATATTCTCCTTCTGTACATATGTTGTATTTTTATTTTGCAAGATCTCTACGATATTGTCAGTAGTTGTCTATAACTAGATTGATGAAATATCCGCATGTGGATCTCTAACGAGTTTGTGCCTTTATTCCACTTACTGATGTTTGGAACTAAAAATCTATTGGGATTTGTCTCATTAAATGCGTTGTCATTAGTAAGAAGCGATTTATGATTCAAGACGTGCTACATTTGAGTTTTTTAAATTTGTAACGGCATCCTGAGCCGTTGTAGAAGAAAACCCAATTTAATTTTGATACTTTCGAAATTGAATGTGAAAGACTGTTCCATTATAGTGGTTACACTTCTATTCTTGTTTAGGATATGTCTTCTATTCTAAACCACCCTATACCTTGTTCCTTGGATTAGCAATGATACTCATTTTCTGCACTATTTTACTTAGTTTTTGGTCCTCAACACTTTTGTTTTTGTCAAACGTTGGCTATGGCTACCATTAGAGCGGATGGCCATGAGGTGCCATTACTTCTTCCTTTAGATGGTTTAGGAATTGCTGTGGTTGAGAGTCACCTTCTTCACGTGCGATATGGGTTTTGTGAGTCATCTGTCTATGTAGAGGAAGAGGTTTATTCTGATTCAAGAAGTCTTCTTCACTCTGTTCTCATGTGTAAAACAAAAAGTGACGATGGATTTATGTGGAGCTTGCCGGCAGGTCAATACAGAGCGTTTGGTTTATCCTTAGAGGCACCAGCTACCTCAATTGGGGGTTTGACACCATTGTCTGGTGCATCAAATGCACTTGATCATCCAATCAATCCAATAAAAATAGAGCATACTAGTCCTCCTTTGTCTGATGAGCATGAGGAATCAGATCGGCTTCATAGTGGTCATCGATAGGATTACCTGAGTCCCATCTTTGAGTTATCCAGTGATTCTGAGGACGATCTTCGAGAAGTAAAATTGTCTAGGTACACCAGCTCCTAGAGGACCTACATCTTCGGGGAAAAAGGATATACCGTTCATTGTCTTGCACAAAAACAGTAGTGGGAGTTCCATCCATTCACATCCTCCTATCTATCCTATCCAGCATCAAGTCACCAGTGTCATGCCTTGTCTTACAAAGCTTGCTAGTGTTCGAGGGTCTAGGAACAAACTAGCTCATCTTGATTTTGATTCCATTGAATGTAGGAAAGTTGAATGCCTTCCAACAACATTTAATGGAGATGTTGTTTTTGAACTCCCACCGTGTCGAGCATCTGCTTCTGCGAGTTCCTCAAAGAATATGAGCGGCATGGATAAGCGCTTTGATGGTCATACTTGGTGTAGGACCATGACCTCCAACATTCACAATGACTGGGGTCTCCGATTTAGAAAGTCGTCATGTGTTGGACATTTAGCATGCACGAATCTTGCATGTGATTACTTGAAACGGAATTCTAAAAGGAACGAGATTAAGTGGTCTAGGAATACTAGCACGCCTTTCCGCCTAGAAGCAATCCCACCAAAGGATTCAACAATCATTTGTAAAGTTTGTAAAATGCCTCCGACTTGTATTAATCTTTGTGATGGTAGAATTTATTATGTTGTTGCTGCTCCTCACATGTCGAGGGCCTGCATTCATTTAGGCAACCATCACCATCCGGTTGCAAGTGGGTTGTGTAGGGAATCAGTGGTTGAGATCATCGAACTCATTTCACAAGAGGTAGCAAAGACCCCTACTGCAAAAACGTCTGCTATTGCTTTAGCTGCTAGCAAGGAGTTCCTAGATACGTTCATGGTTCATATTGGTGACGGACCAAAGGAAATGCTAAAGGGGAAGGCACTTGACGTTGTGATGGACAACTTTCAAGTCCTCAATTCTCCCAATGTGAGGAACATAGTTGCTTCGTTTCATAGCAGTGGACCGGGAGTGGGGGAAATTGACAAGCTACTTGTAGTGAAGAAACAAGCTAAAATAGAATTCATTCACGATAGCGTATTCCCGGGCCAAGGGCAGGAGAAAGTTTACCTTTTCAAAATGCTCGTTGATGGCCCTGGTAGTGGCGTTGACCTTGTGAGGCGCATGCAACCTGGCGGTGATCTTACAAATTGCTGGCTAATGTTCGACCATATCAAAAGGGTGAAGGGCTGGACTACAATCGCATGTCACGTTTATGATTTTGGATATTGCACAGTAATGACAATTGCAATATGCGATATGCAATCAGAGGATACTGACGGGCAGGTCATTATGTGGAATTGTTTGAATAAAGTCATGGAGAAGAATGGACTACCTAATCAGAACTTTAAAGGATTTATGGCGGACAGTGCTCAAGCAAATTGGAATGTAGTTCGGATTGTTTATGGCTCAGGAGACCCATCCGTGAAAATGATTGATAGGGAGCGCACTAGCCTCTTTCATTGGGTTACCTCATTGAAACAACACACTAAGAGATCTATTAAGCGGGAGTTACAAGCTCAACACATTTGTCTCTGTAGAGACTACAAGGATGCCAAGAATTTGGAGGAGGCTGAGAATAAGTATTTGCAAATAAAGGCTTGGTGGTACTCATCCGGTGCTGCATCAGAAGAATCTTTGAGGGAGCTAGAGCTGTGGTTGGCGTTTTGGCACTTCCGATATCGTCAGTGGGGCGGATTTATAGAAACTGTAAGTTTCTACACCATGTTTTCTGTATTTGATCCTCAATTGTTCTATTTTACTTTTTTTTATTTCATCTGAAGGTTTGTTTTTGCACACTCAAGACTTGTCTCTAGATGAATTGGCAGATGTACCCTCATGCAACTTGTCAGAAACTATCCACAACAAGTGGCTACAGGCATCAGGCAAACGTGGCAGCGACTTATATGTTGCAACTTGTGACAATTGGATTAGAACCTTCATACAAATGACAAACTATAGAGTATATTTGAATGGGGGCCCATCCGGATTGGGATCGTCTTGCTCTGATTTCAAATCAAAGAGAGCTGTGGCATCCATGGATGGTAGGAAAATTACCGATGCTTTGTGTGCAATGCCTGGTGCTGAGGATGTCTTAGACGCACACGCATTCCTCATTTGGAAGGGGAGGAAGTGTTTGGTTCAAAGAGAGGAAGTTTGACATACCTATAGGATCTGAAGGTGATTCTCATCATCCAGACAAGGTAAACTTCTCCCATCCTTGAGTGCAATCTAAGTCTGCAAATGTTCCACCTGTGCATGATGTGCATTCCAATTCACCTATGCCACATGTGAAGCATGTGTTTGAAACGGATTGTGACCCCAATGAGTGGCACATAGCTCGGATTTCTGTGAAGTCAAAGAGAAAATGCCATGCCATTCAAGCAGAGACAGAAATGAAGTGCAAGATGTTCATTGCTCGAGGAGCTAAAGCGACCGCTGCTCCATTGTACAAAGGGCAGAAACGCGAGTTCAAAGGCACAAGAGTAGAGACTGATGAGTTCTGCTTTTGTCCGGATGACATTCATCGTTGTGTGATGGATCCAAGAAGGTCTCATGTTCTTAGTTGACCCCAAGTTCCGGAAGTTTGGCCAGTGCTGATTGGTACAAATCTCACCTTGGACGAAATCATCTTGTTTGAAGAGGCCGGATTTCGCCTTCAAGAGTGCCCTTCCATGTCTCCATGACATTTGTTTATGTCCTCCAAGCTTTTCGAGGTTATAGAATGGACATATGCAAGACCTACTCATGCTGATAAGCCTCCATGCATACGCAATGGGAAAAGTATTCGTAGGAATGACAAAGCGCCGACTGATGATCATTGCAATCAATGGGAAAGTGCTCAAAATGTGACAGGAACAATTCTTGGAGTCAATATCATTCCTTATCCAGGACTTGGAGCTGTCATCACCCTTCAGTCCGGAGTAGAGCCGCACCACAAGATTTATCGTGTCACTCTTGGCAATTTTCCATCTTGCACGTGCCTATATTTCTCCGGTATGGCATCTGCATCTCTGGATAAGCGAGGAAAGTATGTCAATTGCAAACATCTCTATTAAATTTTCCGCTCTTTGTGCAAAGTGGATCTCAAGAAGGACAAGTTCATTCACGCACCAAGCTTGAGCATGGACAAGGTGATGAATCTTCTTCAGAAGGCAGAGATGATAATAAATAAGGCTTAGTATTTGAATGTAAGCGTTGAATAGCTTTAAAATAGAGTACTTCAAACATTTTTTCCCTATATGTATTCTGATTTTCTTGAATACATTCATTGTAAGAAGTTTTTGAGGTTATCTGGACTATACCAAAGAATCTTATGTTATTTGATTTTAT
The DNA here is from genome assembly GCA_963969595.1 of Neckera pumila. NCBI lineage: Eukaryota > Viridiplantae > Streptophyta > Bryopsida > Hypnales > Neckeraceae > Neckera > Neckera pumila. The sequence goes on from OZ018418.1 coordinate 10,658,099, forward strand.
GGTAATCTTTTTTGTTATTACAGTATTGTCATTCTATGGATTATGGCAGATACTACTGGTTTGTGTATACACATCTTTTTTTGTCTACAATTTTGTTGAAAACTCAATGGATATTCCGAAGGAGACAATGGCCAATTTCATGGCCTCAGTTTAGTAGATATCTTTAAATTAGAAGGTGTGTAAGTGAATTTTTTCAATTGTTTTTCATTTTCATCTGGTGACACCATGGTTTTGTGTATTCATTTGTTGTCTCGGGGCCGAGAGGACACTTGAAGCTGGTCCTGGTCGCAGCCTAAAATTATAAAACTCCCTTTTGTACCTAAAAATTGCAGTGCATTTATATTTCCAGAAATATTCTGGACTTAGGATTTAAGTAGATTTATTCTTAACCTAGGATATCAAATGATATTCTTTGAGGTCTATGGATTGTGCCTCCTACATTAATTTATTAATGATTTGAAAACTTCATTTGTATAAGGTGTATTTGTTGTAGGATCAGTTTGAATTTTTAATTTTCTGAAGTTTTTTTATCTATCCAAAATATATGCATAAGAATCTTTGATTCATTTTCCTTTCTATTTTTATCACCAATAGGTCCTTGGTCGACAATCCATAGTCATAGGCTCTCCCTAATAGGTCTGTGGTAACATCCACAATTATAGGTCTGGTATTCTACATTTCAACATGTCTAAAAATATTTCAAAATATTTTCAGTATTTTTCCACAAAAAAATTGAAAATTTGCTATATTTCCAAGTTTGATCTATAGGCTCACAAAAGATAGGCTCGCAGCTCTGAAGCTCACAATTTTAGGCTCACAAACTAGCGGCGTTCAAATAAAAAAGTACCCTGGATTTTTTGATTTTTTTTCAACCTTTCTTTAGTTGAAAATAAGAGCACCCACATTATTTGTTTTAATTATTACATAATATTTTCTTTTATAGGATAAAATACATACAGTGTTTATTGAATTTTGTAGTTTTAATTGAAAAGTTTGTTTTTGTAAGAAAAAAAACATTCATGATATATTTCCTTTATAAGAATGAGAGCACAATTTCCTTATATATTAATGAAATTACGATTTAATATATTCTAAAAAGTAATAACATGTATGGTTATTGTTTTACTTTTTGAATGAATTTTCTTTATTCCTAAGAAGGCAAACACTCTTTTTTCACTTTTTATTATAATTTTGAATATAAATAGAATAAGAACATTTGTTAATTTATACAAAACTGTGCTGGGTATCTATCATAAGAACTAAAATGAAGAGCATACATTCTCTTGCCTTCTAATGTGGTTTTTTTTGTCAAAATCATGAATTTCCTATCTATTGGTTTTTTAAATAACCCCGCAAGGACCATTATCCATTTGGAGGACATTTTGGATTTGAAGCGGGTACGTATGGGCTAAATTTTTGCCCTAATTTTTTACAACTTTTTTTGAAGATAGAAAAATTGATAATCTCTTTGGGAATATCATTTATTTTTCATCCTCTGCCGTGAACATAAGTTGTGCCCAAAAAAGCTCAAAATAGGGGAGAAGGGGCAGCCATCAAAATTTTGAATTTTTTTATTTAATTTATTTTTTTCCACCATACAATATATTTCTATTTAACTGAAAGCTTTGATTCATTCCATTTGGATTTGTTAGGCAAAACTTATGGAATTTTTTTTTTTGTGGGCACTCAGAGCATCTCTTTGAATGAACTAACGTGTAGGATTCATTTATGAACATAATACTTACAAAAAATAAAATGAAATAAGTCCACGTGGTGTTGCGGTATAGTTTTTGTGCTAAAATAATCTGACCACTGGAATTACTAAATTTTAATTTGATATAATGGACATCAAAAATCCATATTATCCTTCTATCTTGTATCATTCTACTTGGCTACTTGTACTTAACAATTTTTTAATAATGAAAATAATTTTTTTCTATCTTTTTTTTATGGTAGACTCTCAACTCAATTCTCCACTATGAAGATTTAAAGGTCAGAATTCTGTAGTGCATGAAATTAAAGTTTATAATGTTCAAATTCAACAAATTTAGTCCCACAATATGCTAGTGAACCACCTCATTTTTTTTGAAAACGGAAATATCTTGCAATTTGTGCGGTCTGAAATCCACACATTGGTATACAAATTACGTCTAAGATCCTTTGCTTAAATGTGAAAAAGAAGAAGAAAAATTCACCTTTTTTTTTGTCTTTGCTATGGAATTGGGAGTTTTCAGTTTCTTTTGGTAGGAAAATAGCCTTATTCATTTACGAGTTTAGGATAATGAAATTCATGAGCAAAAGATACTCATTTGCATTTCTTATTATGTTTTTTATTTTCTTTCTAAAATCCTAAGTTGTCGTTGATTTTTCGATTGTTGAAGTACTATTTACAATATAAGAAGGGAAACATCTATTTTCTTTTGTTATTAGGTTTTGATATACATATTTTTAAGAATGACAACCTTCTTTATATTTTTCCTTATTCCGAAAAGGACATTTTTTCTTAGGTTATTATGTTTCCAGTATTTAAACCAAAAAAAAAATATTTATTACTTTTTTAAATAATTGTAGACAATTCCCATGCACATAAAAAGAAATGCACTCACTTAGTCACTTCCTATTATTATCAATTTATTATATTGTAGTTGGTTTAAAAATAAAATGCTATTGCTATATATTTTTTTTGGTGGAATGAGTTCTTTTTTTTTAGACAATGAAAATCCTTTCTATTTAATTATTCTATTTCCAAATTTTATTGGAAGAATGTGAAGGCCTTAATCCCCTTCTTTTTTAGATTTGTCAGTAAGTATTTCTTGTATAGTTGTATCAGAAGAGTACCCATTTTGTTTCACTATTATCAGTATTATGTTTGGTTGAATTCTTTTTTTGGAAGGCAAATTCTCTTTATTGTATTCTTTTATGAATGAATAATATTTATGCATAGATAAAAAACAGTCATTTCCATTTAGTGTTGATTTTACCTTTTTTCTAATAAGAATAAGAATATTTGTGAATGTTTTATTTGTAAAGGTTTATTTTATTGAATAAGCACCCAAATACTAATTTTCTTTCATTAATATGTTCTTCTACTTAGTTTAGAAGAATCATATTCCTCTTCGTTGTCTTTCTTCATGTACAAATTACTTTAATAAGAAAGACGTCCATTTTCTAAAGTGATTTAGTTTCCCACGGATTTGTAATAAAATTGCAAGTGTCATTTATTTTAGAGAAAACAATTGAAACCTTCCATGATTCCCCCCAAAAGAGTTGAGCACCTATTTTATTGCATTATTATGTTCCTATATTTTTTAATTTTTTAAGGAATTCTGAAGACTTTGCTTCATAAAAAGAATAACACGTATTTTATCCCATTATTATGTTCCAATATATATATTTTTGAAATAAAATCTTTTCATTTTTTGGACCATTTCTTCTTTCCTTTACAAGAAATTAAGAACGGGAAGAATATGCATTGTTTACTTAGTTTGGCTTCACATCTTGGAAGTTTTTTTTTTATAAATACATGGGATGATGGGAATAGAAAGGCCCTTCCTTCTGTTATCATTCATCTGTTACAATTGATAACTGTTGGAAAAAGAATAAGAACACCGATTTCTTTCTCGACAAATATATTAACGCACGATCATATGAAGAAAAAAGGTTGTATTTATTATATAAAATCAAAGCATTATAAAATTGCTTTGCATGAGTACAAAATTGTAATACAAAGCCGTAGAAGTGGAATGAAAAAGGAAAACTAAAGCAATACATACTACTTAACTAGGCAAGCATGGATATTATATGACCCTATATTATTGAGCCACTTCCGATTTCAGTTATTACGAAAAGTGATATGCAAGTGAACAATTCCTACAAATGTTTAGTTGATAACAATTTCGTTGTTTCCTGAACCGCTTCTTTTGCCACGTTCGTAATTGGATGACTCTCCAACTCCAAGTGTGCGCTTGGCACAAGTTTGTGATGCTGGTCCATCCACGTTCAAAATGGATTCCAAGACATTGGAGTCCTTCAGAGCTTGGAGGATTCTCATTGTCTGCAAAGAGTGTGCTTCCAAAAGATAGTCGAGTGCTTGACTTTGGTAGTAAGGTCCATATGTAGAGTCCAGGTAAACCATACTAGTCAAGTCTTCAAAGGAGGCATTCTCATCTTGATTGGCCACCCTCTTCCCATCTAAATCCCATTAGTGATCTTGTGGATGAGGACCCCACTTGAAAGTTGCAGAGCCTTTATAATAATAACCTCCGAGGCATTGAAAGAAGAATGATCTCTTCTCTTCATGTTATGGACCTGCTCCCATCAGCCTCGGTGCAGTTGCCGCAATTTTTATGGGATCTGTCTCCCAGTTCACTTGGGAGCTCAGATTTCTAGATTCTTGATTATGTAGCCCTTGTCGCCAACTCCAAAGCAAGTCTCGCCCCTAGAGTTTTGAATCTGTCGTCATATTGAGGCTATGCTCCTAGGAAGATGGCATATAAGTCATCAAGTTGAATAAAGCATACAACCAATCATGGAATGGTGCTAAATAAATCACACAACATCGTCTAATCAAACATTGCATGATGAGACATTACGGATGGTACGGAGGATGGTACATGTGTCTACAAGATCCAAGTGCCCACCCTCCTTTGGGGCCAAATGGGTCTAGACATATGGGGCATTTGGTGTGGTCAAAAACAAAACGTGCATCCTTTGGTCACAAGAGTTGTTGTTTGTCCTCTATCAAGTGGCTAGACTTTTTATTCTCATGGCCCCAACCCATTTCTTTCTAACTTACTACAGTCTTTCTTGGCAACTCCAATATGGGCATTTCACTAGGAAACATGTTTTTGAGCAATGCCCAAGATATGAGTGCGTTCTCCCATTTTGGAGCATTTGCAACAAAATTCTTCCAAACCTTATCCAATTGTTGAGCAATTTGTTGTGATCTATCCACCAAAAAAATGCACGCAACCTTCCAATGATAATATGTGGCTGCCAATTGTGCCAACTGCGTAATGAACGTATTGTTTTCCTCTTGAAGACCCAGTTTTGTCACGGGCAAAATTGTCGCAACACAGGGCAAGCAAATTCCCAGTTATACTACCAAAAATCACTTTAAAGTATAACAAAGTGACTCTAAAGATTGAACCCACGAGATTCTGTGAAGTATCTAGCCTTGTTTGGTCTCTAAGCTTAGTCAGTACCAATATTTCCTCTTCCGGTCCTAACACCACAACCGGAAACACAACAACACTAAAAACTACAATCAGACCCTCTTCTCCTTTGCCAATCCGGCCAACTTTTCGATCCGGTCTGATCAACTCACATCCGCTCTTACTCCCATCCGGTTTAGTTTTACCTCTGTTTCACCATCAGAGGGTTCGCCCCTTGCTTTTGAGAGTGGCAGGCCTGCCACTCCTTCCGTGACTTATAGTGGCTGAAGACCCACTTCTCTTTCTCCGATTTCCTATACTAATCCGGATCCGGTTTGATCCTTCACAGCAATCCAGAGAACTCTCAGGATCACCGGTGGCAGGCCTGCCACTCCTTCCGTGACTTATAGTGGCTGAAGACCCACTTCTCTTTCTCCGATTTCCTATACTAATCCGGATCCGGTTTGATCCTTCACAACAATCCAGAGAACTCTCAGGATCACCGGTGGCAGGCCTGCCACTCCTTCCGTGACTTATAGTGGCTGAAGACCCACTTCTCTTTCTCCGATTTCCTATACTAATCCGGATCCGGTTTGATCCTTCACATCAATCCAGAGAACTCTTAGGATCACTGGTCACAAAAGACCCCCCGTAAGATCCTTTCATACTACAACAACCTTAGCGCCACGTTCCGTTTGTACAAAGTCAGGCGGTTGCAAGTGAATCCGTCCGTTCCAACATCAATTAAAGCTCTTCCATTTACCAACTAGGACAGCGAGATCTCTCAGGAGATTGGACACTCAACCGGATTTCCCACCCATGAGTTCTAGCGCGACTAAGGAATCCCTCCCTATCCACCTAGCCTAACAACGGTTGTCTCGCTCGGAATCCTAAACCTCAGAGATCCTGAGGAACTGAAATCTACTCCCAACTCTTTCACAAGCCGCTCACTTGCATATAAGATCAAAACAAGAACCAAAGGGAGAAATCACACCCGCACCAGCATGCGCCTTCCTAACTCCTCACCAGACAACCCTGCCACACACGGGAGAGACATGCAACAAGAGGCCAAGAGAAGACATACACAAAATTTGGGCGAAAAGACTTGCAGCTCCCAAGCAGGGCTGACTTATATACAACTTGATTACAAGGCAAAAAAACCCCCAAAAATCCGTGCTAGGCATCCAAGTCTGATCCTAACCAGCCAGACCGGGTCAACATCCGATCTGGTCCTAATTATCTTACAAAAATTACATTCCTACCTATCTACCTACCTACTCTCCAACTCCTCCAGCCAGCATAGGATTCTTAGGTTCCGCGGGCAGTTGGTTGAAGATGTCAGCCAGGTTCCTGCTCCGCTCTCTGGCAGCAGGATCCGGAAGATCTGATCCTGGTGATGAATCCAGGTAAATGGGTTGTCCAGGCCCAGGCCTTCGGTGACTCTTTCTTGACTCGGGCGTCTGATCCTTAGGCTCCTTTGGATTTGATCCTTTGGCTGGGAACGAATCCGCTAGCGAGAGGTTTGAAAGTTGGATCTCCCGGGAGTACATGGACTCGTTCAGCTTCTGGATGCTGACGTCCATCCGGTTGGCTGCCTCCCTTGCCGCCAGCAATGCCGCTTCCACCCGATTGGTGAAGTTGGTCAAGATTTGAACTATTTGGGGACCGGATACCTTCTTTTCCTCATGCACCCCTTTGTCAAATAATTCCGCCTTGACCGCGGTGGATCCGGACTCTTTGAGGGTGGCCTTCACAGACTCGGCCAGCTTCCGGGTTGCTTCCACCATTTCCTGGATTGCAGCTTTGTCCTCTCTGAGGGCTACCATGTCAGCCTTCAGAGTGTTGACTTTTTCCTGAAGCTGACAAATCTCTGCCTTTTGCTTCCGATGCTCATCCGGATTAGAGAGATACAGGGCCACCTTACCCGATAGCTTAATATCCCCCGGTACACCCACCAGCTCTCCGACACTAGCGAGGATCCTCCTCTTGACCTCCCAATCTGCTCGTATCCTACACAGAATCACAGTCAACTGATTGAACGGGTCGGTCGGGTCTTCGGAATCCGGCGTCTCCACATCCGGTCCTTGTTCTGGAGTCAATCGGTTAGTAGAAGGGATTCCTCTCTTGCGAGGAGGCGTCGTCTTCATCCACTTCTTTGTCCGGAGGTGCTCCTCCTTGTCTTCTTCTTCTGTCTCGAGTTCGGATCCGGTTGGGTCTTCCGGCTTGTCATCCAAACTCGACTCTCCGTACTTCAGGATAGATTCCTGAAGGTTCCATGTTTTCTCCTTTGTATCCGTGAGGAGTTGGTTGTGATGGTAGAGGTGGAAGAGATAGGGACTCAAAGGAATGGCCCTACTCTTCCCGATCCTCGTCACCAGTTGGGACACTAGATCAGAAAAGATCCAGGCCCAATTCACCTTCCGTTTCCCGCTCAGGGAACTGAAAATCGTGTTGTCGATGGTCATTGTCACCCTCGTCGGCTTCTCTGGGTGGACAATTGGAACCAAGAATTGGAGAAGATTGCGGTGCAGGTTGCTCTTGCAATCTGCGACCACGTATCCGTCCTTGTTGCTCGGCTCTCCATGAGACTTGTCATGGATGAACTCGGCTCTCTGTCCAGCCATGCCAGAGCCTCCTATCCGGAAGTTGTAAACTTCCCTCCACCTCTCTTCTTCCCATTCGGTCGGGCGGCTCCGGAGTGTGTTGTCGAACTCATTCGATACCTTGCACTTCAGCTCTCTCACCAATTGCTTCTCCCTAAACCCCCAGGGTTTATCCATCAATACTAGACAGCCCATTGCGTTGAGATCGTCCATGAGCTTGGTCATTGCCGGTTCCGTGGTAGGGATGACCGGAACGACTTACTGGAGCTTGACGTCGGAGGAGGAACTGGGCGCTCCCGGTTTGCTCTTACGCAGCTAAGGCATGGACACGGACTACTAATTGGACCCTTCCCGATCACTACTTCACTCTCTCCTAGTCACACGTCCCGTTCCTCACTTCTTCTCGTCCGATCTCAACCGGAAAACAACACAAAACCTACAACCCACACAATCTCTACCTCTCCTACACACTCTGACATACCCGGCCTGAAGTTTACACGCACACAATAGCTCTGGCGCAGACGGAGGCGTAAAAGTGCTCAAGGTCAGCTCCAGAACTTGAGGGAAGTAAAGGAGTGAAAATGGAGATGACCAGCCTTTATATAGTCCCAGGACCCCTGGCTGGTCATCATGACCTTTTCCGGTCCAGTCCATATCAATCCGGTTCAACCCTAATCCGATCGGAGATAAATTCCGGATGTGATTCCGCTCCTGAATACTAATATTTTGACCAGATCAAATCTAGTTTTCTCCTTACTGGATTAGCATTGTCTATCTTTAGTTTTCTTCTGCCCCTCTAACAGGATCCGGATCCTAATTACCCATTTCCGTTCCAATATTTAGGTAAGCAAAGGAAAACTAAAAATTCTGGTTGCGACAAGGACAAGATATAGAATTGTAGGAAATGAAAGTGAATCTTGGGTCCCTTGGAGATCCCTCATGGCAATAGTAGTGTCTTCTGTGATAGTAGCAAGAGGTGCGTTTGGAAGAAGTGAAGAACGCTTGTTACGCTCGGTAGGAGATGAATGGTGAAGGACGTTGCTTATGAGGTCCCCTACAACCTTGTCCAATTGATGTGGATTGTGTTCAACAAAGGCATCGTCCATATCCGACAAAGTCAACGTCTCATGCTCCTTCTCTCATAGGCGTTGCAATTCTTTGGACTGCTAAGAAATGAGAGCATTTTTTTAATTGCAATCAGATCACAGTTTCTGGATATCCGATTGTAGTGAAGCAATTGTCGTGTCTTTGGCCTTCAAGTAATCAAGGGCCTTATATAGAGCTATAGTGTTGTCAGCAACAGTTGCTTGTGACTGAGGAATGGGAGCACGGACAACTGCTTCCATAGGCATGTCCTTGTTCAGGCTAAAGTCAAAGACATTGCTTGCACCCAGTGCTGCCAACGATGGTTGCAAAACAGTTGTTGAAGGTGATGCAGGTCCAATTTGATTGGCGGAACGCCGCACCTTTGGGGGACGTTTTATTCTCCGTCCCCATGATGATGGTGCAGCCTCAACATCTTGAACTTGAACCTTGGTGGGCACGACAGGTTGCTCCCTAACTCGTACTATTCTTGGGGCTCATATGCCATTGGAATCCTCATCCAATTCTAATTCCTCAGTGTGAAATTCAAGAGTTTTAGTGTTTTGATAATTAATATGAATGGGGCCTAAACCGCCCTCTGGGAATGTCAGGACCCCTTTTGATATGACACCAACTTCTGAACATGCTACGTATAGACTTTCTTTTATTGTACACCAATCAACCTCTTTATTCAAGGCCACTTCAGCATATGCTCCTTTGGCAATGAATAGAGGGACCTCATTCCTCTCTACAAAAGGGATTTTATAGAGGACCTAATACAAGTCCACGCATCTTTGAATGAAAGTTGGACTTTCACAGTACTTTAGGTTCGCCTTATTGGTATGCCGGTTGTGATGATGGCGCCATGCTGGAAAGAACTTTTTGATGTGGCATCATTCAATGTAATATTTGCAGATTTTCATTGTCCACAGCCCTTCCTCTTTGTTCTAGCCTTTAAAAGCAAGGTGATCCGCACTATTTAGCTTGTGCCATCGCTTTCGATGAGTGGTGCCTCTGCGCTTCCGGTCCTTATCTTTGCCAATCTTTCTGATAATACTAGAAGTGCAGTGTGAAGTGTGCAGAAGAAGAACTGACCCATCACTATTTCCTGCAACAGCCATTGGATTTGTTGGAAAAACAATATTTGCGGTAACAAGTGGTGTGAAAGAACTCATGAAGTAGTGAATATTCAACTTGAAGGTAACGTATGAAGCCACGTAAGGATGCAAGACCGGAAGCCTCAATGTTGAAGAAGTTGACAAATGCTGCATGGTCGAGTGATCTTATAGGCGGTGCAAGCTTGGGTTACGGAGGGCGCGTGCAAATGAAGCAACCGCGCGTAAGGCGACCTTGAGTCATCTAGGCGCGTGCGGGTCCATCACTGGCAACCTTGGGTCTAACAGGTGACTTCGGGTCCACATGCGCAAACTCGGGTACAATAAGGGTGACCTTGGGCATCAAGTAGGCGACTGTGGGTCCAGATTCAACGACCTCGTGTAACAACAGGCGATCTTAGATCTAGGAATCGCGACTTTGGGTCTTGGGAAGGTGAGTGCAAGTTGCAGTGGGCGACTTCGGATTACCCTTGTCCACCCTAGGTCGCCGAAGGTTTGTGTGGGAACCTAGAATCTCTATCTTAGTAAATATAATTATAGATAGAAGGATAATATTCCTCTTTGCAGTAATTTTGTTTTGTTTTGTAAAGTAATTATAGACCATATAGTGATTAGGACCAGAAACCGGAAGTTGGCTGATCAGGAATAGATATAACAGCTAATCATCGGTACTGGAAAATCAGAACCGGAACCCGGATTAGCCTATATAAGATCAGGAAATCGGAATCGGGAACTGAAACCCCAACGATGACCTACCTAATCCTAGAGGGACGTTCTAATCATGGGCGAACGGTAATAACTAACGGGCTGGGTTAACGGGCAAACTCTGAATTAAGAGAATTATTAGGAAGGAATGTGGTTGGCCCTCTTAATGGATCAGTTGTTCAGATATTAGCCATCCAAATTTCCCTGCCCATATTGTAAACTTGGAGAGAGTATACGCTTCCTGTTTTCGATCTCCAGCTAGTATCGACGCAGGAGAGTGCAAGTATATATAGAGAGAGAGTTTGTGGAGAGCTTTAGTGCAAAGGGAGGATTTGCAAGCAGAGAGGTTTTGTAGTAAAGTCTGCGTAGCTCATAGAGACAGAGAGGCATACTCTTATTCCAGGTTGTGAATTTTAGATCGGCAGCATCCAGACGCGGGTAGCGATGGCCTCGACCCAAGGAGAAGAATCCACAATTGCATTACGGTTTGTGACGCCACCATTGCCAAAGGATGAGCGAGAGAAAGAGGAGTTGCAGGCAGACCTGGAGCAGATGGGGTGCGCCGGATTTCTGACCCAACTGTGGAGCTTCAAGAACGAGGAGATGGTGAGGGAATTGTCGGGCAAGTTGGCGAGCCGACACAAGGTGACCATTCGAGCTCAGCCGGCAAAGTGGATGGTGGCAATGTGGAGGTAGGTCTACCTTTTCAATGAAGAAGGTGAGGGACTCGCATCCTGAAAAGATCAATCCGCATTAGGTAAGTTTTGGAACCCTCTCAGCCGCAAGGATGGGTTCTGGGTCAATGACTACATAGACCCAAGAGAGAAGAGATTGTTCCAGTACATCCTTACAATCCTTAGTCTAGAGAGGCCGAGTCGAGTTTCCCGGACCCTAGCCAACACCATCTTTGGTGCTTTAGCAAGGGACCGGAAAGTAGATTGGGAAGTGATCATTCAGGATCAGGTAGATAAGATGGCAAAAGCGAAGAGGGCTAAGCCGTCCCCTATCTGCCCCTTTCTCTATCATCTTTATCAGTATGAGGGAGTATTGACGAAGGATGAGGAGGTAGAGTATGAAGCCGCATCCGCCCTCGTACAATTTGAACTTCCGGACTTAGAACCTGAGATCGAAATGGAAGACGAGTCCTCAGATGAGGAAGATGAAGAGGAAGAGGGTAAGGATGATCTGAGTGAGTCAGAAAGGGAAGGTGACGACAAGGGAAAGGATACGAGAGGAAAGGATCGAGTGGAAGAGGAACAGATCAAGGAAAGTGATCCGGTCTGCAAAGATGAGCCACTCGAGAGGATTTCAAGAGAGTTGAGTGACTTCAAGGCCCGGTATATGAAGGAAAGGAGAGTGATGCAGACCATCTGCACCACTATAGGGGTCACTCATCCGAGCCAAGCCTTAACTCGAGTAAGCCGGCTTATTCGGGAAAAGGAGAGTCAAGAAGGAAAGGCGGAGCGGGCCAAGCAGGCCAGTCAATTGGCAGCCTTGAGGTAGGAGCTGCGGAAGAAGGATGAAGAAGTGGAGAGGGAGAAGAAATTCTCCACCCAGACTCGGGATACCCTATCCCGAATCCGGGACTTCATCAAACATCCGGGAGAAGTGGTGAACAAGGCCAACCTCTTCGATAAACAAGTGATGGAGGAGAGTAAGCAATTAGCTCCGAAGTTGGTTTTGGCGATGGTGACTTACCACAAGAAGATGGAGTCTACACTGGCGCAGCTGCGAGAAGTAATGAGTGAAATCAGATCACAAGGTGATTCTGTACCGAGATCGGAACCGGAAACCGAGCCAGCCTCGCAGCCAACCAAGGAAGACAAGATCAAGGGGAAGACCCCACAGGTATTACCTAACCCACCTATTTCGGAGGAGCACCAGGAGGCCAGGACCAACCAACCGGAGGAGACCAAGGTGGAGATCACCAAGGTCACCAAACCGGAATCCGATACGGTGGAGATAACGGGAGTGACTGCGCCGGATCCAGCGAAGGTGCAGGGACCGGAACCAGCAACTAGTTCAGGCGGGTCAGTCCCAGGGGAGAGCGCCAAGACTAAGCAACTCGGTACCCTCTCACCTTCTTAGTCTTCTCCGAAGACTCCTGGAAAGAAGGTGTAGTTTGGAGAAGAAGGAGGGATGACTAGCTTGATCCAGTCCATTGTCAAGACCGAATTGGGAGCCGGTTGTGAGCAGTCATTAGGATTGCACGGGAAGGGAGTAATCTGGAAGGCAATTAGAGGTGAAGCAACACCTCAAAGCAAGGCGGTGAAACCTGTCCCAATGGTGCACAAGAGGAAGGCTTCGGAACCCCCGTCGGCCAAGAAGAAAGCGGCCCGGATTCCAGAGGAGGAAGAAGAAGATGACACATTGGATGAGGAGGAAGAAGAGTCCGGGTTGGAGCAAGAATCTGAGCCTTACTCTAATCCAAACTAGGCATTGGCAGACACTCAAACAATGAAGGCCAAGGCAACCAGAGAAAAGACCAAACTCCGGGCCCAACGAGCTGCTAAGCTTCAGACCGGAAAGAAGTCGCTGGCCCGGAAGGGACCAGCCAGGACGGGCGATTCACCGGCAAAAAAGAATAGGAAGTAGGTAGAGGACTGTAGCATAGACAGTAGGGTTGCAGGCCTAATTTTGGTAGTAGGAGTTAGGACTCGGGTTAATTCCAGAATTATAGGATCTAAGATCCACTTTTGGTGGACACCTTTTTGGACTATAGTTAAGTCAACTACTCTAGCAGTCCGGGAAGGAATGAAACGTGTCATTCTCTTGGCTGAAATTAGACAGATACTTTTTGAATTAGAGTGGTAGTTTAGTATTTAAGCTTGGATTTTTGATGTGATCCGGGTTCATTTCCATACTTTGTTTTTCCAATAGAATATCTGCAAAACCCATTGGTATTTTCCAATTCACAATTGTGTGCTGCATGCTTTTGCACTTGTCCGTGTTTTTGTTTGAGTAGTGTGATTGCAGACTTGAGTAAGGAGGGAGTGAGCCTGAATGCAGGAAGTATCCGGTCCCTGGAGAGATTGAATAGCAGACAGGATACAGTAGGATTTCCTTTGAGGATTAGAGCTGGCTTTTGTCAAGAAGCACCCACTGCTCTCCCACTTTTCTTGACTCTCCTTCTCTACCTAGATCGTGGATTGTCCGGTAGTTTGTCGTTGTAGCCTTTGGTAGGAGAATTCAGACCATCTTGTGTGACCTGCTAGCCTACGTAGCCCTTCTGATCTAGTTGTGAGGAAGGTCTTGTTCTCAATATTCTTTTCCAAGTTTTCTTTTCCAAGTTTATTGTGTTGAAACTCCTGACACATTAAACTCGGAGGGTAGGAGTTAAGCTTCCTTCCTTAATCCCGAAGTTGTGGATCCCTCTTGGTCCAGAGGTTAAACTCGAGTTTAAATACATATAGTAATTACCCTAGACCGGCAGTATAATCAGAAAAGTGTTTTCCGGTTCCGGATTATTGGAATTTGATCCGGTCTAGACTAGTACTTGGAATTTTGTTTTGTATACTGATTAGTAACATTCCAATCAACTAGGAGAACTACAACCCAAATCTTTGTGGAACGATACACGAGTCACTTTAGGGCTAATTTGGACCTGAGAGAAGGAATTGTGCTTTCTGTGCTACGACAGTTTGGTTGCTCCGACACACGGTTGCCCACCCAGCCTCACACCCGTGGTCGCCTAAACTGTAGTCGCTTATTCATGTTCTCCGTATCCGTGGTCACTTGCTATCTGCAGTCACCTACTCAAGGTCGCCAAATCCGCGTTCACGCTGAATCCGCACTTGCCATATCCGCATGCGCCCCAAAATGTGCCACGCAGATGCTACATGGCATAGGTCAAAGGGGGATAACTTTTAGAAAAGTCAAAGGTAATTTTGACCTTGTTGGATGTTGCGAGGGGTCTATTGGACGTCGTGCGATGTTTGGTTGTTGAGCCCGTTGCAATATCAAGGAAGACAATCCTGCCTAGAATGCGAGTGACAATTAAGGCCACGGTGGGTTTGGGGCAGCTTCCCATGAGCGTTACAGGAATGGTAGCTCATAGTCATGGTGACGGAGCGTATGCCCATTAGGCTCCATTGTGTTGGCCGACAGACTCCAACTTCACCATTTTGTCTTTGGCGAGGTTGTTGTACCAACTTGAGGATCCACTGGTTCAAAAGGTAGGTGACCTCTTTTCATACTTGCCGACAAACCCAATGTTTGAGGCATTGCATAGAGGAAAGTTTGGATGTATGGATAGCCTGACCTTCACTGAACCAAAAGCTCGGATTGAAAGTACCCCCCTACCTAAAAAGTTATATCATCAACTCAACAACTTTGATAAGGATTAGAAAAACAAATACCTAATATCGTTCTTGTTGTTGTTCACTACATGAGGTGTCTTCAAGGAAATTTGGATCGGGTTTCTACTAGTCGGACATACTCATGAGGACATCCACTATAAGAAACCCAAATTATAGGTAACAAGCCTTGATTTTTCTTGACGGATTTTAGTGGACGTCCAATGCAACAAACCCATGTTTTTGTGTCAACATTGATGTTACATTGGACATCCACTAAAATCCATCAAGAAAAATCAGGGCTTGTCACCTGAAATGCGGGTTTTTTAATAGTGATCGATGCCTATTTCAGCCACCTTTCTAAGGCGTTGAAGACCAAGAACACTTTTGTTGTCACTGACCTCATGAAAGCCTTCATGCAGTCCCAAAAATTGTCATTTCTGCCAGAGTTTATATAGGAGGTGGGGGATTCCAAGGTGTTTGTAGAGGGCTACTAGACCAATGGCTTGGAAAGATTAATTGGATTGGGGAGATGCATCTGTTTGGGTTCTATGTGGATACCAATGGGGTTCTTGTCATGAATTACAAGAAGTCAACGGTTGATTCAAAGTGGCTTCCATCTAATAAACCTTCTCAATGGATTTGGAAGAGAGATTGCAATGGTCGGCCTATGCTCCCTCACGGTTGTCTAAAGCCTATTCCATTTAAACCCATGTGGGGCAGCAAGGTTCTCGTTGTGGGTGGAAATCAAGAAAAGGCAAGGAAAATAGCGCGGAAAGCTACCGTAAACAAAGGTTTTATTTTGGTAGGACTCGAAAAGTACATTTAGTACTAGCAATATGGAATGTCAAAATGCGAGGAATTTGCAACAACATTCAGTCTATATGTAGAATACTGGAAGTGTGTATTGGATGAGCTATAGGAACCACTACCTAAGCATCTTCTAGAGTTGGTGGAAGGCTTCTGGCTACAGTATGATTGGAAGGTTGTGCAAGATGGAGTCCCTCACCGAGGATCGACGACCCATCCCATGGATGTGATTCTGGAGGAAGAAGAGGAGGCCAAACCTTATTGCGGCCCTGCAAATGAAGCACCAAGGGGAAGCTTCAATCCGTGGCTAGACATACAACCGGGCTCATGGGTACTTCTGAGGCTGAAAGTTCCAGAAACATGTGCTGTTTGGCAAGGAAGAGCATTGTCTACTATATACCGGCTGGAAGGAGATGCAAATAATGGGAAGTTCTTGCTTTAGTATTGGCGAGTGGATAACTCCAAAAGTACACTGCAGTTGAGGTACCGGAATTGCTGGTACAATAAATGGGTTGTTGAAGATTTAGCCTCTACTTGGGTTGATGCAGCTTTTGCAGTATATGCGAATTGGTCAAAAATAGTGGATCCGAAATCAAGGATCATTCCTATTAAGAATAGGGAGGTTGCCTTAGTGAATTTAAATCAGGCAAACGTGGTGGATCCATGATCAAGTGGCTTGTCCAAGTTTGCAACTGCCTTCATGAGAACTTCCGACGCCCTCTGGAGTCATCGCTTGTAGGTGCTTTATTCCCACTCTTAGAATAAAGTTTACACAAAGCCAGATTCTTGTAATTGTGAAGTCAAATTCCTACGTGGTGTCTAACAACGTGTAATCCAGTTGAGCCTTCTAAGCAATGGATCTTTATTGTGTTCCTACTCCTAATTATTTACTGGTTAATACTTAATCAAAATAACCAAACTGAACCACTTGTTAGTATTGGCGTTTGGTTTCTACTTTAATTGCCAAAATTGAGGTCCAATAGTCGTTAGTCAAATAAGATGAAAAAAATAACTTATTCTGTAGGGTTTGTTTTGCCCTTTCTTAAATGACCAAGAATTCTAACTTCTACGGAGATCTCTAGCAAATAATAATGGATGAAGTTTTAACTTAAATTATCTTTCGTAAACTTTTTTAACCTTTTGGATAATTTCCTAACTACTTCTTACTAATGGGATTAGCTTGGAATGATACTATTATCCTTGGAAATTGAATTTTTTATCTTTTTACCTTTGCTTCTAAATTTTTAAGAAGGTAAAAACTCTTAACTTTCAGCTTCTTGGTATAAATGTTATTTATGTTTGAATTTTGATCGTGTTGGTTCATCAAAAAATTTATGTAATTTAGGATTGTCACATTGGGTGTCCCAAGGTCACCGGACGTCCCGAACGAATGGATGGTCCGGACACTTTGGGCGCCGAATTTTTTTCAATTAAAAAAAGTTAAAATGATTTACCTTCACTACTTGACGTGTCAATCCACACTGGAACCTGGGCGCGGACGCTAAGGGCGGTGACGTATAGTGTGAGTGGTAACGTCATTGCTTGGGTGCAGACTCAGTTGGGCGGTAACTTAGAGTCTCTGTGCACGGACGTATGGGTTCGGGCAGAGACGTTATCATGCGGGCGCAAACATAGACGGGCGGTAACTTATAATGTCTGGGCATAGACTGTGTTGGGGCGGGGACTTGTAAAAAGTGGGCACAAACTCAGTTGGGTGTGGGCTTTTCTTTTTTGGGCGCAAACGCATGTGTGCGGGTAGATACCTTAATATCTTGGGCGTAGACACAGTCTATTGTGAACGTAGCCTATCTGGGCGTGGACGCAGTTGAGCGGCAACCTATTTTGACAAGGGCATGGACGCTGTGTCCCGCAGGTTGAAGTCCTGTCTTGTTTGGAGTGCTTACCTCCGGTTCTTGGGGTGTTAACTTCTAAGAAATTATTCTAATTGGAATAGAAATTCAAGATTTTGGTAAGTTGTTTCCATTTTTTGCAGAACGGTAAGCGTACAATTTCAAATTAGATCATGTACAAAAAATAACCCAAAAAGATCACTTATGGATTGCAATATTAAATATTTTAATGTTTCAGCATGAGGGTGTCTGAGGTTTGAAAATGATTGATTGAAAATGACTGAGATTTCCCAGAAATTTTGAAAAGAAGAATCTTAACCAATCATTTCCAAAATGGGATTTTTGATGTTCAAAATAGGCCGCAAATGTAGTTTTCCAAAAATATAAACTACTAAAATCAATAACCTAGTTAGGGTTCACTTACCTCCACAATATTATCGACATAATAATTAGTTGCCTTGAGCATTTACTCAAGGCTTAACCAATTCATGGGTCCTCATGATAAATGAATTAGAAGTGTCAAACCTATAATTTAATAATAAGTTATTTGCAAAATGTCAAATAAAAATTGTGAAATACAAAGCATGTAATATTCCATGTAGTTTGTAGTCGCATTCAACATGCATGACACATTTGAAAATAAGACGCATGTTCTCATCATTGTGATAACCAAAAATACTTATAGATTTCATACATTGCAAAATATAATAACAATACAACCATAAGATATTGACTCCTTGGCTAAAGATATAAATGTATACCAAATGTCTAGCCATATACTTCCTTGACACTTGGACTTCTACGCTGGTTGTCAAAAGAACATTCCGACCCTTTTTCTTCATCTTGCATCTTTCTTTCAAGTGCTGAAATTGTCTTCAAGATTTGGTGCTGGTTGCGTTGCATGATTCAAACGACTTGATCTGCAGAATTCCTGGACAGAGGGCCCCGCTCAATGAGCACCTGAAATATGCACATCATTGTCTTGTGGTGCCTAATCACAGTTGCAATAAGCGTTGTTGTCATCTTCGTTGTCTACACTATCAAAATAGAGAAGATCGTCGGCAGCATCTGAGGTCTGATAGCCCTCGACCTCGGAATTTTTGTTTCGAAGCTTGGAGACTATTCTTCCACATCCACAATATGAGTTCATGAACTTCTTGTGTCATTTTGCAGCAAAGTCTGTGCCATCAGCCTCTACAGCCGGTCCCCTTTGACCTTCGGAAATCACAGATGCTGTGGTCGTCAAAGTGGGGTCTGGAGTGTACGTTCGAGTGAACGGTTCTATGAGCACGCCAGGGCGTCTCACTCCAATTTCCTGGATAGGGTTTTTAGGGGGGGTTGACGATGATGCTCTGCCAGTGTTCTGTCCTCTGCTAGAACCACAAGAATGCGACACATATTGACCTATGGAGGGATCACAAGGGATTGAGGGGGTCTTCCACCTCTGGTAGTATTAGAAATGTTCTCCACCGTTACTTCAACATTCCCTATAGAGCCTAATCCTTCTCCAAAATGTCTGGAGGTAGGGTTTGAAGTTCTAGTAGCACATGGGATAAAAGGTTGCACCTCTCGGCCTTGTCCATGACCAATGATAGGAGTCGCACAAGAGGGCGGGGCAATAGCACTAAATTGTATTTGGAGAATGTCATCATTTTCCACACACTCAAGGTCAAAACGCCTCCCAACACGCCTCCTAACACCAATGTTCAGTTCATTTGTTGCATCTGTATGGGCCATTCTCGTACCTCCAATGTTTGTAACATGGTGCCTTGTTTTGGATATATTGTCACCAGCTTGGCCTTCCACCCTACTAAGTCCCCTACTATCGTCGCCATTATGGGCAGACCCTTCATTGTTTTGAGTTGTACAGTTCCCCAAATTCCCTCCGTTCCCATCATTGTAGTCATCTCTATTCCCTCCATTGTTTCCTGGATGGGGGTGATCATTGTTGTTGTCATTGTCGGAGGAGGGATCATCATTGCCAAGATTTGCTGCATTGGCTTCTTTGTCCTCAGAGGAAGAAGAGATTCATTGGGCAGCATGCGCTCCACCAACACCTTCATTTGGAACGGGAGGAGGTGAAGGGTTGCGGTGAGGACCGGGCCCCCAACAATTTCCAGAAATATTGTCATCGAGATCTGGTCCATCCCCGTAGTAGTTCCTTGCTTCCTCAAGGTGATCGGCCCCTTCTCTCTACAACTCTACATTAGCGCGGAATGGCACAGGGGCCCTAAGCACTTCCATCTCTTCGTCTTCTGCATCTTTTGCTTGCATTGCAGCAAATGCGCAATTAGGTTCATTCACCGGGACGGGGCCAAGAGCATCTGGATCGGAATCCTCCAAGAGTACATTTGCGTCATACCAATGAACTGGATCGGCCCTTGGTTTCTGACAAAGGACACGGCTATTGGTATAGATGTATACCAAAGCTTCGGCCTTATCCACTGTCAAGCGATTTTTGCTCCTGTTGTGGACAAAGGAATAGATACTCCAATTCCTTTTACAAGACGATGTCGAACTTGTAAGGGATAGAACATGCACTGCTATTTAAGACAAGGCCCGATCTGCAATCCAGTGCTACCATTGGTGGGGAAGCAAACTGCTCTCATAAATGTTGGGTGATTCTTCAAGGCTGTATGGTCCAGTACCCTCTTCGTATTCAGTTAGTTCCACCATGATGTCATCAAAACGCACACCTACCACATCCTTTAATTTGTGGACAACCCGATACAATGCATGTAGCGCAGTTCTGTCTTCTTTAAGCTATGGATGGTCCCTGATGTATGGATTCAACAACGCACCTGCATAGTGAAGATTAATAAATACAAATTTCCATCTATTTTGGAAGGTTATCTCCAACTCGTCAACTAAGGCGTCGGGTAGGTTGAAGGGTGGCTCTCTCAATGAAAACATGTGTGCCCTCAAATTGTGCATTATAAGCCAAGCCTTGCCCATGGTTGGTTGTTAGCCATCAAACACGCGCAAGGCCTTCAGCACGTCTTCCACTATGAATATATAATCTCTGCATTGCTGCCAAAAACCCAGCTCTCTAATGGTGTGGACCATATGGCCTGCAATGGTAGCCAATTGCGGACCGTTTGGTACATCTTGTAACCGCGCTACGTAATTCTGAACACGTGGGTGTAGTATCAAGGCCTCCAGTGCAATCTTCAATAGAACCAACCGTTGCATCATTAGGAAGTTACAGGCAAAGTGGGTTTCGACAGGCATTAAGAGCTGCTTGTTCGGACTCAACTCACAAAAAGTGGACATTGTTGCATGACGGGACAGCTGTTTTGCCCAGGCAATTAATTCCTTAAAACCATTGAGTTTGGCCCAATCTTCCAACAACAAATCTAGTGCATGCGCCATACAACCCTGTTGGAAGATATATAGGTACGTGAAGATAACACCCTTCACTGCTCCAAGCATGTTCTTGGCGTTGTCTATACAAATTTGGGTTACATATTTGGCACCCACGTTGTCGATGAAGGCTTTCAGTTGGTCTGATATGTACGTCATGGTCTTCAGTTGCCCAGAAGTGTCTATGGATCCCCAAAACACATCACCAGTGGGACAAGACATCATGACGTTCATGAGGGGCCGATTATTGACATTGTCCCAACCATCGGTGCACAGCATGATCCCATAATTCTTCACAGAGGCCGTTTTTGCTTCGATCTTGTTCTGGATTTGCAATCTCTTGGGTCCAATCAAATGGGTCCTAAACTAATGGTACGAAGGTGGACTGTATTTGAAAGCATGCTACGGAGGTTGCCCTCACTGCCACGATGAATGCTGGATTCCTTGCCACATTGAATGGCACATTTGCTTCATAGATAAAACTTGCCCACTTTTCATCCAATTCCTTCTTCTTTGCCATGTTTAGGGCATCCTCCATGCGTTGTTGACATATTGGCCCAGATCTTGTTGAATTTGAGGCAGCGGCTCATAGATTGCTGCGGAGGCTCAAATGATTTGGATGGCTGACTACCATCTGTCCACCCCTCCCCCCGTTACTTCATTTTGAGTGGACTGGCTTGAACTTGCTATGGGAGCAACTGTACTTGGAGCGCTCATTCTGATTGCATGTCTCCCACATTTTCAACATTCATTTGTTGAGGAACAAAGTTTGTACAGTTGGCAAACTGCTACTGCACGGCCTGAGGCAGTTGGGAACACAATGACTTATTGACTTGTATTTGTATCCAAAATGTGCAAAAGCCCGCTCTCGTTTGTAGCTAAATGTGTTGTTGCAGAAGAGGCAAGTGACTTTATTTCCATCATTTGAGAAATTGTACCACGGTTCCCACTTCCTTGTTTGTTTTTGTAAGGTACCCATTACAGCTCCGGGTAAGTGCAAAATAGGATGTTTCAACAAGGGTTTAGGATTCTTTGATGTCTTTAGGGAGTAAGTGCTAGTAACAACTGTTAGCGCCGGTTGTCCGTTTGAATTGATTTTGACATCACCTCAGCAAAAAACTGGGGCAGTCCTCCACCCACCGTCTCAATCAACCTAGGAACTCAAAATGAACACCTAGAAAGAGGCACAAATGGAAGTCAAAGGGCCTCTTGTTGCCCCCTCTGCTTTTATACAAGATTGTTGTAGTGGCGGGAACCTAGTGAGTACAGGCAAGGACTTGTCGTACGGGTGCAAACGCTGCAGGAGTAGGCGCAAACGTTGTTGGGCTCAGGCGCGAATGCAAGCAATCAAGGCGCAAACATGAGATGGTCCAGCGTGGACGCAGGGCATGAATGGAGACATTATTGCAGAAGTCCGCACCTAGACACATATTTGGGCAGGGACATCCGCGCTTGGATAGTGTGACTGGGCGGGAACAGAGTGGGCACCAGTCTCCTTATGTGCGTGCCAGGGCTCATAAGTACTCGCCCAGTTCGGGCACATTCCTCAATGCCGATTGGTCAGCCCTAAAATCTTGGAATTTGCTCTCGGGCTCCATGTTGGGGCTTTGGACCTAGATATTGCAACCAGCACTCGTCATTTCCATTTCACTACTTCCAACCTTCCTTCTCAATCAAAAACAATTATACTATTCCGCAGTTGAGATTTGTTTTTAGCAATCGCAAAAATCTTGATGCAGTATGTCCCAATCTAGTGAGGCTACAGTAAATGAAATGGTTGATGTTCTTTGTACTATGAGGCCTTGTGATCAGGGGAGGGCTCGTAATTGCAAAGCATCCAAAAAGCGCTTGCATATTCTATTTGATCCAAATAAGCTTGTCTTTGCTGGTTGGAAAACCAAACCGCACCCTTGGACCAAAAAAACGTGTGACAAATACATTGACTGGTGTCACATAGGTAAAGTATTTCCACACAGTGAGCACAAAAAACACTACAAGCATAAGGTAGCCAACCTGCACTATTGCAAGGACCCAGAGTTCCTTGAAAGATGCATCCAAGTACATTAGCACCTATATTGCACCATGTATGTAATTAGGAACAAATGTAGCCTTGCCATCTTGCGTATGGTGTATGCAGAGCAGAAACTACTTTGTCGCATAGATTGGTCTACGATAAAGACTGCTTCAATACAAATTGTAAAAGCTCCAAAGAGCATTAAGATCCCATATGAAAGAAAGTATAGCCATAGGGGCTTGTCTAAGGCAAAACATGATGTAGAATACCTTGCAGATGCGTTGGTAGAATGGTCCAAAGATTCAGATGTTGACCTCAAATCTGGATGCATAAAGGAGGAGAGGGATGAAATATTGTTTAATCTAAGAGACACTCAACTTCAGTCTTATTGGGACTCTTTGGTAGAACCGGGAAGCATTGAAGGTATTCATATCAAAATGGAAGAAACAGAAAATGATAGCAACGTAGCTAGACCATCATCCGAACCACTTGAGAATTTCCAGGAACAACTCGTAGATCTTGATAGGTAGAACCAAGAAACCGTTTTGTTTTTGGGAGTGTCCGGGCGCAAACGCAGGGAGGCGCGGACGCAAGGCTTTCAGAATAACTGCCAAAGCCATTTGGTTTTCAGGAGTGTCCGAGCGCGGACGCAAGGAGGCGCGGACTTAAGGATTTCAGATTCACTCCCAAAGCCATTTGGTTTTCGGGAGTGTCTGGGCGTGGACGCAAGTATTTCATAATCACTCCCGAAGTCATTTGGTTTTCGGGAGTGTCCAGGCGCAGACGCAGGGAGGCACGGACGCAAGTATTTCAGAATCACTCCCGATGCCATTTGGTTTTTGGGAGTGTCTGGGCATGGACACTGGGAGGTGCGGATGCAAGGGTTTTGGATTCACTCTCAAAGCCATTTGGTTTTTGGGAGTGTCCGGGCACGCATGCTGGGAGGCACGGACGCAAGGATTTCAAATTCACTCCTGAAGCCATTTGGTTTTTGGGAGTGTCCGGGCGCAGACGCTGGGAGGCGCGGACGCTGGAAGGCGCGAACGCAAGGATTTCAGATTCACTCCCGAAGCCATTTGGTTTTGGGAGTGTTCGGGCACGGACGCTGGAAGGCATGGACGCAAGGATTTCAGATTCACTCCAGAAGCCATTTGGTTTTCGGGAGTATCCGGGTGCGGGCGTAGGGAGGCGTGGACGCAAGTATTTCAGATTCACTCCCGAAGCCATTTGGTTTTCAAGAGTGTCCTGGCACGGACGCAGGGAGGCGCGGACTCAAGACTTTTAGAATGACTCCCGGAAACCGTTTGGTTTTCGGGAGAGTCTGGGCGCAAACGCAGGGAGGCGCGGACGCAAGGACTTCGGATTCACTCTCGAAGCCATTTGATTTTTGGGAGTGTCCGGGCGCGAACGCAAGGATTTCAGATTCACTCTCGAAGCCATTTGGTTTTTGGGAGTATCCGGGCGTGGATGCAGGGAGGCGCAGACGCAAGGATTTCAAAGTCACTCCCAAAGCCATTTGGTTTTTGGAAGGGTCCAAGCACGAACGCAGTGAGGCGCAGACGCAAGGATTTCAGATTCACTCCCGAAAACCGTTTGGTTTTCGGAAGTGTCTGGGCGCGGATGCAGGGAGGCGCGGATGCTTAAATTTCAGATTCACTCCCGGAAACCGTTTGTTTTTTTGGAAGTGTCTAGGGACATAGGGAGGCGCGGACGCAAGGATTTCAGATTCACTCCCAAAGTATTTTGGTTTTTAGGAGTGTCCGAGCGCGGACGCAAGGAAGCGGGGACGCAAGGATTTTGAGATGCAAGCTTAGTTCTGGGGCACGAACTCTAGGGCGCGGACCTCATCACGGGCGTGGACTCCTAGGTATAGACTTACGAACAAGCGGGGACTCAAGGGCGTGGATTTAGGCAAATAGCACCTTTGGACTGTGACTTTGACTTCGACATGGGATTCTTCCTCTCCATTCAATGTAGATTGCATTTATTTGTTGCGCTTTGCCTCTCATTTATATTCCCTTGTTTGTATGATTAAATATCCAAATGAATAAAGTTCACCTACTCCACTTTCCAAAAGATTTCAAGGGGAAATTATACTTTCATGGCCAACAATACATGTGTTGTTTTTTCACAAGCACTTGCTAATGTAATTGTTGAATTAGAATAATGAAACACACGGATTTCCAATTTGTAGCCATTGCCTTCATATTGTTCAACTTTTAGGAAATAATACTCTATTTCTAGTCAAGCAGTCATTCATTTAATTATTGAATCTGGAAAGAGAGAACTAAAAAATGGCTCTATTAACATTGTTTTGGAGCAAAGGATTTTATTCCTTAATGAACTTTTATCCATTTCATTATTGGAGTTGGGTTATCGTGAATAATTTTGTAATTGTCAAAATTAGCAAGAAGGGTTAGGTGGCAAAGCACTTCTCTCTTTATTAATTTATTTATTCTTTCAGGGTGGCACAAGGGCGTGTCCCCGCAAGGCTTTGGAAATTCCATTGTCGGAAATTGCAAAAGAGGTTTGGTAGACAAGCAATTCTACCGTTTTTTTTATCTTTAAGGAAATAAAGGTAGCCACTCCCAATGATAAAAATCTTAATCACTTCCTCCCTATTCTTTTTTTGTTAAGGGTAGCCACTCCGAATGGTAAAAATCTTAATCACTCCCTCCCGGTTCCACTCCCTCCCCATTTTTTTTATCTTTAAGGGTAGCCACTCCTAATGATGAAAGTCTTAATCACTCCCTCCCAATTCCACTCCCTCTCCATTTTTTTTTATCTTTAAGGGTAGCCACTCCTAATGATGAAAATCTTAATCACTCCCTCCCGGAGTCCCGGTTCCACTCCCTTCCCATTTTTTTTATCTTTAAGGGTAGCCACTCCCAATGTGGTGTCACCGTGAGGCCTTAGAAATGTAATTGTAAAAATTTGCAAGAAAGATTGGGTGGAGAAGCATTTCTAACCTTACAATTTTTTTTTCTTTCGGCATGGCACAAGGGTGAATGTGAATTATGCCAGCGGATGTAACCATGGACCACCAAGGCAGGTCCATTTTGTAAGCGAGGAAGGAGTATACTATACCCTTCCGGAAACGAACGAGTATGAAGAACAAGTGAATCCGGTATTTTAGATTCAGGCCGGATATGGGAGAGGGAGAGTACCTCAACAGTTAATCCGGACGCCAGCAAATCCGTATGCAGCCGGAACCAGCCAAGGTAATTTCCCTCCATCAAGGTTCCCACCAGGATGTTGTTTTTTGTGTGGTAGCCCCCATTATTTTGCAAACAATTGTCCTCATGGGAGATCGGGACAAGGTGCACCCTTACCACTACCATATCAGAACTGTGGTCAGTACGGACATGACCTCCCCGATTGTACTAAACCTCAGGTAGCTAGAACTCTCTACAAATAGGTAGAAGCTCCACCCCGAGACCAAACCGCACTCAACTATGGGTCGGTAACCGGAATCAAGAATTCCAAGAGTTGACAACCAAGGGTGGAACTTCCGGAAAGTAGAGAGCAACATGTTCAGAGAGTAGCAACCCGGAGTTCCACCAAGAACTGGGCAGATGAGAGTAAAAGTAGGATGAGAAAGAGTAAGCACAGAATCAGTAGAAATCCAGTTCCGGACTCTAGTGATTCTGATCACTCCATGAGAGCGGGAACCTATTACCCCGCAATAGAGTTAGAAAAAAGGGTAAACCAAGGTCCTCTTTCGGTCGACATCAGCAAACAAGTCCGAACAAGCCTGAGTGGTTTCGGAAGTATTCCGGAACTTACCCGACGGATAGTTACCTTTGATGAAGTTCCGGTTGTCATCAACCCAGAACTCAAGGTAGATGAATACGACATTGTTCAGGATATCAAGGATCGGAAGGCTAATGCCACAATCGGGCAACTCCTCCATGATAATGCTAATTATCAGAAGTTGATCCGAGATGCTTGGACAAAGAAGAGGAAAAAGAGGATGAAGCTACCCTCTGTTGCGGTCAACTTCTCCCAGTTAGAAGATTTTGGAGCACCGGAAGTCGAAGTGGAAGTTGATGGATGTATCGTCCCTAAGGTTCTGGTTGACGGTGGTTCCGGAGTTAACCTCATGCTGGAAGATACGGCCTTTGACTTAGGGTACACATCATTCCAAGCTACGAATCAAGTGCTAAGAATGGCAGATTAGTCGCGAGTACACCCTGTGGGAAGATTGTCCAAAGTTCCAATGCGGATTGGAAAGGAGACATATCTTCTCAATTACGTGGTGATCCGGGTAACCAAAGGGAGACCCTTCCCTATATTACTAGGAAGACCTTGGCTCTACGCAGCCAGAGTATTGGTGGATTGGGGTACAAAAGAGTTTGCAGTCGGAACCCCGACCACCCGAATTCCGTGGAAGCATAGAGATCATCTGGGAGAAACAAGTGAATCCGATGGATACACCATGGATTGGTCGGATCCGGAAGATTCAGACTCTGTTCTGAGTTACTTTACTGCTGTCGCGGAAGAAGACTTCCAGTTTCCAGATCCAATTATTGAAATCGGAGTAGAGGATGAGACTCCGGTAATTCCGAAAGTCCCCCTAGAAGATCGAACTATGGGAGAGATGGACGTACCACTCTCTTCTGAATGGATCCGACAGCAGATAATGGAAGGAAGACTTCCAGCCATCGGGTTGAGTAACTCTTCCCCGGAAACCCCTTGGAGCAAGTTCCGTTCAGAGACAGAAGAAACGAAACCGGAACGCGTCAAGACTGTAGTCAACCCGACAGATTATGAAAAGGTGGAGTTACCTTCCGTAAAATCTTTCTTCATGAGTAAGTTGATGACTGCATTAGAAAAGGAGAAATATGGAGCTTTACTAGAGGAGTATCTTGATGTCTTTGCCTGGGTACCTTCGGATCTAAGTGGTATTCTGGCTGAATTGGGAGAGCATTGGATCGACTTAGTAGAAGGAGCGGTGCCAATTCAACAACGCCAATACCGACTTAACCAGAAGTACTCTCTTATGGTGAAGAAGGAGATCGATGCATTGTTGGAGGCTGGATTTATCTATCCGGTCCATAACTCAGAGTGGGTATCACCCATCGTGGTGGTTCCAAAGAAGGCCGGTTCGGATGGAAAGATCAAGATCCGGGTATGTCAAGATTTCCGGAAATTGAACACTGCAACCCGAAAGGATTATTTCCCACTTCCATTTACGGATATCATCTTGGATCATGTTTCCGGAAACAAATGCTATAGTTTCTTGGACGGATTCTCGGGATATAACCAAGTGTTTATCCGGATGATGGATCAGCTGAAGACAATGTTCACCACGGAATGGGGAACGTTTGCCTTCACACGCATGCCATTTGGATTATGCAATGCTCCCGGTATGTTCCAACGGCTGATGATGGATATCTTCCAAGATTTCCTTAGACATTTCCTCAAAGTTTTCATTGATGACTTTGCTGTATTTAGTTCACGGGAAAATCACTTAGGATACTTGAGGAAAACTTTCCAAAGGTGTAGGGAAACGAATCTCAAACTACACCCCGGAAAGTGCTTTTTCGGAATGATATCCGGAATCTTGTTGGGTCACGTCGTGAGCTGGAAAGGACTGGAGGTGGATACGGACAAGGTCAAGGCCATGCTTGCCCTTGTTGCCCTAGCCTGTGTGCGGGAAATTCGTGGGTTTCTTGGCTGTGTGGGGTATTATAGGAGATTCATAGAAGGCTATGTCCGGAGGGCAATTCCCTTGACGGAATTGCTAAAGAAAGATACGGAATCCCGCTGGAGTTCAGATCGTCAAGCAGCCTTCAAAGGATTGAAATTGGCTTTAGTCAAAGCCCCCATACTTTCACCACCAGATTGGACCAAGGAATTTCATGTCACCTTGGATGCATCCAGGTGGTGCCTGGGAGCTATCCTATGGCAATATGACTCGGAGTTACGGGAATGCCCGATATATTATTCGAGTAGGCAAATGAGTCAAGCCGAAAGAAAATATACCACCACCGAGAGAGAAGTATTGGGAATGGTATACTCATGCAAGAAGTTCTGGCACTACCTTCTCGAGTACCGAGTTGTGTTCCATACGGATCATGACTCTCTAAAGTACCTGGTAAACAAACTGGATCTCTCCGGGAGGATAGCAAGATGGGTACTATTACTTCAGGAGTTCAATTATGAAGTGATGGTGAAGTCGAGCAAGGCCAACAGCAATGCGGACTTCTTATCTAGATATCGAGGGACGGAAGCAGTGGAAGACATCTCCGCTGAGTTTCCGGATGAGTTTCCGGAAAACCCAGGAGAGCCGGTCTTTCACTTGAATGGGGAGAAAGATTCCGTTTTCCAAGATATTATTACTTATCTCACGGAACAGTGATATCCAGAGGAATTGAGTAGGGAAGAGAAGCGTATTTTCCAGCAAAAAGTAGCCCCTTACTCTTTGATTAAAGGCACCTTGTTCAAGATGGGAGCAGACGATCGTTTAAGGAGGTGTCTAGAACCTGAGGATCGGAAGAAGGTAATGCGTGCATTGCATTTCGGATCTTCTGGTGGACACTTTGCAGCCATCACCACTGTAAACCGGATCAGGGGAGCCAGATACTGGTGGCAGTATCTGATCCAAGATGTAAAGACTTACGTAGGAAGCTGCGATCCGTGTCAACGAATGGGAGCTCCGGCTTTTCGGAATCATTGGCCACTCAATCCAATCATTCCGCTGGCCCCTTTTGAGAAATGGGGAATCGATTTCATCGGATCGATTGCACCTATCAGCGCCGGAAGGAAGAGGTATATAATTCTGGCCACGGACTATGCAACGAAGTGGGTGGAAGCAAGAGCCACCCGGAATAATACGGCACGGACAATAGCCTCGTTCCTCTTTACGGAACTGATGATGAGATTTGGTCATCCACTGGAGTTGGTCAGCGATAGGGGACTACACTTCTTGAATGATGTGATCCGGGATATCACGACAAGGTACCTGATCAAACACCGGAAGACGACTCCGTACAATCCTAGAGCGAACGGATTGACGGAACGCGCCAATGGCATCATTGAGAAATCATTAAACAAAATGATTTCAGAACACAAGACCAATTGGGATCTGAAACTTCCATCGGCTGTACATGCTTACAACACTTCAAAGAAAATGACAACCGGAAGGACACCCTTCTTTCTGGTTTTTGGACAAGAAGCAGTACATGGGATAGAGCTGGAGATTGGAGACCAGATCATGGCAACCCGGAATGCCATCCAGACCAAAGACCCGGAAGTTCGTCTCTTAGCTATTGAAGATCTAGAAGAAGAACAACTTGTTGCTCTAGATCGGACCAAGGAAGTGCAAGCCCAACGCAAGACAGAGCACAACCAAAAGCTACCGGCAGACCAAGGAATCAAGGTTGGCGGACTAGTATTGTTATACGACAGTCGTTTCAAATCTTTTCCGGGTAAGCTTCATACCAGATGGATGGTCCGTATAGGGTAACAGCTGTATTCTTGAATGGGTCCATACAGTTGGAAGATTTACAAAGGATGGGACTTGACACCCGGGTTAACAAGGCCCATGTCAAGAAGTATGAACTAGAACCGGATTCCGAATCTGAAGGAGAAGATGTTCGCGAGGACTCTCACATTTGAAAAAGGGGTCATGTGGGAACACGCAATGTCAATATTTAGAAATCCGGACTAGTTTAGGATCAATTCCGTAAATATTTTCAAAAATTTGTAGTAGTGAAGCTGCAAACCGGAACATTTAGTAGAAACTAGGTAGTTAGGAAATTCCAGCTTGCACAAACTTGTAGAATAGGTAAGAAACGGACTTTAGCCGGAATCTGGAAACCGGAATGGGATTCGGATTCAAGCAACCTACGAACTAGGGGTCCGGCCTATAAAAACTAGGGATCCGTTTGCAAATGGCAGCGCATTAAATGGCTGAACCAACGGGTGTCGGTCACTGGCCGGGTACTTAAGCAGATGGGCCTTTTGTTTTTCTCCCTTTTTCTTCCGCTCGAGGAGGTATGTATGCTTGCAGGTTTTGGAGCGCGTTTCTTTTAGAAGAGTGAAAGAGTAGTGAGTTAGGCCGAATAGGGAGAGGAAGAAAGGAGGGTGCCGATTGCACCGGATTGTAGGACAAGAAGATGGCGGGATCATTGGCGTAGGGGCAGAAGACTATTCCTTCTGTCAAACTCCTGTACCCAGTCATTCCGTCGGACTCCGTTGAGCGCTTAGAGTTAGAGGAAGATCTCTTCAAACTAGGGTGTATTGGGTTCATCTGGCAACCCTGGACAGTTAGGAGTGAAGATTTTCTTCGTGAGTTGGTTATGGGGACGTCAAACCAGTTCGAGCTGACGCCAAGGGGTCGGTTGGCATCTTGGACGGAAGGGATGTGGGCGGAAACTTACGGGTTGAAGCAGTCCGGATCCGGAAATGCGACCCGGACGGATAAGTTTTATGAAGACAAGTTCAAGAAACCGCCGCACCATAAGGAGGGTTTCACCGTTAGTGACTGTATCGATGAGCACCATAGGCGGTTACTGAATTTCCTGATTCCCATCGTCTATCCGGAAAAGCCAACCAGGGTTACGGTTACGGTGGCGAATACGATTTTCGGAGCACTCAAAGGCCGGGTCGTGAACTGGGCGACCATAATTCACCAGAAGGTCAAGAAGATGGCGGTGGCTATCGACAAGGCCAAACAGAGTCCGCTCAGTACTTACTTGTTCCACATGTATTATCATTTCAATTTCATAACCCCACAGGAATAAGTTGACTATGAGACCGGAATGCAGATCCTGAAGTACGGATTCACAAAAGAGTTGAAGCCGACGGGAGAAGTGGTACTAGAAGAAGAAGAAGAAGAGGAGGATCCGGAACCGAAGCCACTGGAAAAGAAGAAGCGACAGAAGACCACCAATCCGGACGCACAAAGAACGAGTCAGGACGTGCCGGAACCGAATCCGTCCCTCACCCAGCCATCACCGGAATCTTCCGATGTGTCCGACTTCTATGAGGCTGGAACCCGATGGATGGTGCAGTGCCGGAAGAGGCACGCCGAGATGGCAGAGGTCATCATGAGCGTCGCCAGGGAGTTAAATGTTGAGACGGATCAAATCTTCAACGAACTCCGGAAGAGACCCGATCTGGCACTACTCCAAGAGAAGGACAAGCAGATCGAGGTGCTTAAGGCGGAGCGAGATCACTACAAGAACAAGTTCTACTGGATGGAGGGGCAATCGATCTCAGCCCGGAAGAAGGAGACGGATGCCCTGAAGCTAGTTAGGAATTTGAAGCTGTTGGTAGAAGAACATGACCATCAAATCATGCGGTCCGCGCTTTATACGAAGAAACTCGAGAACGACAGCATTGTTACCGGATCCAAAGAGCTGCAAGTCCTGGTCGATTACGAGGCCAAAATGAAGATCGTTTTGGACAATATGAGGCAGCTGCTGGGACAGTTGGATGTGGCCAAAGACAACTTTGGGTTACTTCCAGATATCTTCATGGAGTCCCCAGGCAAGCATGGAGCCGGAACTTCCGGAACACAAGATGATCCAGGCTTGAAGTTCTTGTTTAAAATGCCTAGGATGCCTCCCCCGAGTCATTTCCCGAAGTGGGGCATGGTAAATACTTTTGCCCCTTCCTCACAGTCTCCGTCGGGATCCGGAAAGGCTGGGCAGAGGTTGCTGATCAGGAGAGATCTATTAGAAGGTTTGGGGACGATCAATCCGGCAAGAGAGCACCCGGAGAGATTCCCTCATATGTCGGAACAATCACCAACACGGGGTACGCAATTGATTGACTTAGGAGATCCGGCTCCAGAGACAAAACCGGAATCCAAGCCGGAAATCTAGCTGAACAAGAGGACAAAAATAGTGGAGGCCGAAATCTCGAATCCGGATGAAGAACTTGAGATGGTGGAACCTGAGAGGCAGCTGAAACTCCAGAAGTCGGAGAAGCGGAAACCGGAAAGCAAGAAGCCGGTGAAGCAACAGATTGAAGATTCCGAGTCTAGAGAGTTTGAGTCAGGCTCAGAATCTGAGGAAGATACGAAGGAGGACGAGACGTCTCCTGCAACCCGTCAGAATCCGCCTCGAGCAGCAAAAATGACGCCAGCAAAGGGTCCTGGTAAGCCGACAGCCAAGCAGGGAGCCGGGAGTTCAAAGAAATCTTGGGTGGCCAAGTAGTTAGAAGGGGACTACTTGTGGAGATGGATTAGAATTTGGATAGTTTTATCCCGGAATCGGATTCCAAGCGTGGGCTCGGTTTCCGGAAATGTAGGGATAAGGACTTCCCGGTTTATTCGGGATTTCCTTGGTGTGTTTGTGTGGTTGCCCCGGTTTGTGGGAAGCCCTTTTTCACTTTTAGGGTGTTGACTTTGGTTTTGTTTTGGGTTTTTAAGGGCGGGCAAGTTAGTTGCCCCTCATTCCCTCCTAGTTGATATTCAATTGTATTTCATTCCCTTTTTGAAATCTAAGCCCTCGGATATGCAGTTTTGGCTTTATCAGTGTATCCGGATTGTATTGACCTGTGGTCTGGGTGTTGGAAGGAAAGGATGGGTGAGGAGGAATCCGGATTTAGTAGAATACGGTCTGAGTCAAGAGTGTGCTATTGTAATGTTATTGGATCGTTGACTTAGGAGCTGCGCACAGTGTCTTTAAACTACCAGAAGAGTAGTCCGGACCATAGAGTAGTGGGGAAGCAAATCCGGTTGTCAAGCCGTGCGGACGTAAGCGCCCGCCTAAGGAAGCCCCCACCTATCCAAAAGATCTGCCAACCTTAGGATTCATCTAACCTCTAGAAAGATCACACCCCTATAACTTATTCCAAATTCTGAGATCTGTCATTATAGTAGGGGAGAGTGAAGTATTCATGAGTGACCTGCTGTCCGGAGTTGCCATCCGGAAGTTGTGAGGATCCGGATTTTTTGTCTTGCTACAACGTTTCGAATACTTGGGTGTTGTTGTTTGTGTTTGTTAGAATTGTAGGAGAACAAGAGTGGTGAAGTCCCTACCCCCTCAAAAGATCAACTAGTGGACCCTCTGAAGGTATAACAGAGGTATTGAAAACCGGATTGGAAGAAGAGACGTAAACCGGATTCCGGATAGTTTATGGTCCGGATTGTGAAAGGATCCGAAAAAGGTTGAGTAGGTGAGAAGAAAGAAAGATAGAAAAGCCGGATACCTAGAATATGCTACATAGAAACCGGAAATTCCCTGGGACAATATTTCGTGTTATCTTGGCACATTTTTGTGTTAAGGATACTTACGCCTAGATTGCGCGTACAACAATTCCAATACTATAATGTATCTCCATAGTACCTCATATATGCTTTGTTAATCAAAATTGTACAATGTCAAACTTCTATTGGTAACATTAATCTGAGCCAATAGGATTTTAAAGATATTCAACTGTATCTTTTTTGACCCTAGACTTCTAGGTTGTCACCAAAGAATTTGTTTCCTACCAGATTTTATTTTGGGTCTCATCCACTTTCCAACACAATCTTTTAGTAGGGTCCCACCTAGTATAGAATGAATGAACATTTGCTCTCATGATTTGGGCCAAAAGTATTGAATTAACACACAATTAGGATGCTCTAGGTTAGTGTAAGTATCAAATATGGCTTTTGCAATCCATATATGCTTTGTATCACTAGCAGCCAATTGAATGGCAATAAAATACCCTTCAAAAAGATCATATACCAACCAAAAAGATGGCAATGAGCAATTGTGAAGGTTCCCCAAGAAGGTATCATCCTCAGCAAATTCCTTACAAACTTCACCATCTTCATTAAGTTTGTCCTCTTATGTCGTCTTGATTCTGGAAGAAGGCCAGAAGTAGTCCTTCAACTCTGTAGTTGGTCCAATTGGCTCCTTCAAGGTTGCATTCACTGCCCGCTAATAGAATACCAAATGCTTGTTGTATCTCCTATCGTCTCCACTTCCATCTTCATTGCATAACATTTTTCAATATTGAATGAACCTAGATAATCCTTTGTAAATGTTATTCACGCTCTGCATTGGAAGGTGGACAACAGTTAGCAACTCCCCACAAGGCCATAAACTTTGTCCTTTAGAATACTCTTGCCACAATTTGATCCTCCACCTTCCTCTACTTCATGATTGGGACGCCTATCAAATTTAAGTAAAACTTGAATTGTTGTGGCTTGGTATGGCCAACAAAGGCATCTTCCCCTTTCAAAATTGAGCCTTCTATGAAAGCTTTGAGTCTAGTACCTCTTCAATAAGGTGAAGAGTTGTAGGTACAAAATTTACATCCATGAAGGACTTCATAAGGGATGGGATGGTAGGAAAGTTCTCTTTTTCTAATTGCGTATTCCATCTTCCAAACTAAGCGTCAATGTTGTCATGCATATGGCCAACTAACATGAAATTGACTTAAACCTTGCAAAAGATCTTTCTAATAGAAAAAAGGGACCAGACCATAGACACTAATCTATTCTTACTGTCTCTCGTGGCATTGTCCATTTGAATGTTTTAAACTAGAGGAAGGAAAGTTGCCAAAATTGTGACTTTGGGCGCTATCCAAAGCGATCATTTGCAAATGTCCACTCCTTGCAATACCATGCAAAATAGAAGAGAAAAGCCCCAATCCTACAAGCAATTCCCTAGAGGAATACTTCTGAGGTAATTTGAGGTCCCATAAGAGCTTTACTAACAACCCTACTATGTAGTTTAAGTTGCAAAGAAATATATAAAGACTGTAATGCATGTAACACACATCACTATGCCTATGAGCAATCATGCCCATCACTAACACCAGCAACTTCATGAGTCTATCAAGTTGCTTGTTCTTATGCAAGAAGATAAGAGAAGCTGTTTTTGCATGGTCCATTTTGTCATGCATCTTCGTCAAGCATTTGTGAGGGTAGGTGCTTGACTAGACTGTTGTGACATCTTGACGTTGTGACATGTTGTGACACGAACAACCTTGACCTGTAGCAGTTTGTATACTTCTAGTTTTGATGCGCTTGAGTTGTAGGCATATGTTTCTCTAAGAGATGAGTCCATTCTTGTCATAAGCTAACAACAACAGTCCTTTTCAGAGTCTACAATCTATTACATTTAGAACAGTGTGAAAAATGTCTCCAAGCTTCTTGGCACTATATTGAAGGAAGTTCAATTTTCTAATCTTACTTATATTAAAAGTTGAGACTTTTTTTAACCTAAACACATTGTTTATTGCATTGTCTTCAAGAATAGTCTCCATCCATTTGAACGTGGCTGGCAAAACCATAAACACTACCTTCTCTTTAGAAAAAAGAGTATATACAATGTGGTATATGCTTTGCAAACTTTTCAAGCACACACTTCAGTGTTGTGGTGGCCTGAGGCATATGATTTTGAATCTTGTACATGCCCAAGTTATTGTGGGACTGAGCTTGTTCATTTGTGGCAGCATACCCTTGGAAACGATAAATGGTGGACTTTGAGACCCCCAAAACATGCCTCTATGTAGCCATGCAAACATCAATCTTTTTTACAGTGACCACCTTCTTGCCTTGAGCGTAACGATGGACCGATCACTACTAGAAAAATCCATGTTTGTTTAAACATAGATTTCACATAGTTTTATTGATAGAAAGACTTGATTAGGACAGCTTGATTTGGACATTTTTTAGCATAGATTTATATTGATTTGGACCTAACCCCCACTAAAAAAATTAAATTAAATTAAATTTTAATTTAAAAAAAAATTAAATTAAATTTTAATTTAAAAAAATTTAAATTAAATTTTAATTTTAAAAAAAATTAAATTAAATTTTTTTTTTAAATTTCATCTGCTATCCAAAAATTTCGGGCAGCAGACCAAAAAAAGTCCAGCCCACCACATAGGCATCTTTAGGAGGTTGGAGGCAAGGCTTGAACCCTGAACCTCTTGGCTAACAGCCAAGGACTCCAACCATTGCACCATAGATGGAGTCCTTTGTTAAGAGAAAGTAATTTAGTTGTATTTATTCATTTTTGTCTCTATTTTTGCAAATTCAGCAGACTTTTGAGGCTCATATCTCCTTCGTAATAAGTCCATTTTTCATGAAACTTGTTGGAAAAAGTAGATATTGAAGTCTAGTTTTAGTAGTAAGTTTTTTGTTTTGTTTTTTATAACAAATGAAAACCATTGTATTAAAAGAACCAAAGTAACTACCAAGCCAAAGGCTAGACAAATGAAGAGAAGAGGAGCAACAAGACAAAGAACACAAAGAATCAAATGAAGGAGCAGAGGGGAGGGTCCTCTTTACTCCAGCTAATTGAGCAGCCAACCCTAGTCGCTAAAACTGGAGTTTAGAGCCAAATATTAGTGAACCTAGACCAAGTTCTATCTGAATGTTGAGGCTGATGATGAGCGGTGAGCTCAGTCTTGAGTAAGGCTGCTTGGCCTGAATCAAGGAGAGCATTCCATAGTGATTATTGGAGAAGAACAGTGGGCCAACGGTCTTGCACAAAAACCATGTAATTACGCGAGATCCAACAAAGCCAAAGGGCAGCCCCCCAAATAAGTGACTATAATGTGCGGAATCTATGAAACATTTGGAGGGGAGGGTGTACCAAATATACATTGGGTTGCATCAAGTCTACTATGGGGGCCCAGAACTGGAGATACACAATGAAAGTGGTGCATAATTGATAATGCATACTCCCAGATTTCTTGGGCCTGAGAGCACTCAAAAAATCTATAGATAGGAATTTCCATAGCTCCAAAACTGTAACATACACAAGATTGGTCAATACCGAGAGCAATTTGTGCTTGCCAGGAATTGACTGCTACGGCATTATGCTATATAGACCATATGAATATTGCATCTTTTTGAGGGTGGGCTTTCATCCAGAGATCTCTCCATGGTGGGGAGAAAAAATCTGTGAGTAGATTAGGCCACTTCATCCAGATATCTCTCTATGGTGGGAAGAAAGAATCTGTGAGTAGATTAGGCCACTTTGATGGTATGGAACACTTCAGCTAAGTCGAGGTGGTAAGGAGTTTTTGACCAATGGCTGTTGTACATTCCATGAGTAGTTTGCCATTAGTCCATTTCCATTCCCTAGATTATATTGAGTGGAGAGAATGTCCCTTGCAAATAAAAGGTGGGTTGAACGCCTCTACCCCTTTTTGATTTGGACAACTCGAATTTGTCAGACAATTCCCCTGCGTGTTGAATCAATTGCTAGATCTGGGATTATAGATAGTTGTCTTGAGCATATGCCTACTGTGGCACATGTAGAACCACATAGAATAGAGACAATCTGTGCTTCTGGGCAAAATAAGGCAGAGTCAGGATCACAAATTTGCCAGGTAATCTTTGGTAACGGATCAGTGGGCAATGTATGAATGCCAGCCCAATCCCCTATGAATGCCCGATTTGGCTGGTTGATGAGGAGCTGAAGCCAGCTTTGTGGAAATTGTAGTAAAATTTTCAGTTTTTCAATTGTAGTAATTTTAGTAGTAAAATTTTCAACTTTATAACATGTTTTGAAAATCAGACAAGCATTTTACTACAGGGGGGTTTAGCCAAAGTTAGTGAGTTGTATTTATTCATTTTTGGTGTCTATTTTGCAAATTTAGCAAACTTTGGAGGCTCATATCTCCTTCATGGTAAGTCCTTTTTCCATGAAACTTATTGGATAAAGTAGATATTGAAGTCTAATTTTAGTTATAAAATTTTCAATTTTTTCTAATATGTTTTGAAAGTTTGTCAAACATTTTCCTAAAGGGGGTTCAACCAAAACTTACAATGTAATAGTTCCATTTCTGAATAGTTCAAATTTAGAAGTTCAAATAGATCAAATTTAAGAGTTTGAATAGTTGAAAAGTCACATTTTGAATAATTCAAACCTTAAAGTTCATATTTGAACCCTAATTAATTTACCATTGTCTCCTGAAGGAACCAAATATTTTTCTTCAAATTTTATGTTTTTTTGGAAATGTGAAGTTTTGATTTGCTGTATTTTTACTTGTAATTAAAAAAATGTGATGAACCTTAATTTTTGTGCCATCTAAGCATCTTGGTGATAAAATTACCTGTAGGATTTCTTTTTAGTGCAATTTCCTAAAAAAAATCATTTTAAAAAACTTAAATCAGTTTGCTAGAATAACCATTTGGATTATTGTGTTTTAATTCCATCCCAAAGCTATAAATAGTCTAATTTTTTACAATCTTGAATGTACTTATCTTTGACAATTTTTTAAAGATTGAAAATGAAGTGCTGTCTTTTTTAACTTTTTTCTAGAGAGTTTAAATTCAATTCTTCAATACAAATTTTCTTTATCTCAAAGTCCTTAGTGCAAAAATTTCTACAAATGACAATCAAAGTCATTTGAAATTGCAAGCTAGCATTAGAAAAAAAGATTCATTCTAAATTTGAATGCTAATGTATGTCTTAACTTCCAATTTGCATAGTCAAACTTCAATTTCAATCAAATTTCAATTGACTTGAATTGAATCAAAATTTGAATTTTCATTAAGTTATTTGAAATAGAAATTGCATTCAAATCAAACTTGAACTAGAATTGAATTTGAATAAAACTTTGATTAAATTTTAAGCTAGAATTGTAATTATTGTTTTTCATTGGAATTTGAATCAAATTCAAAATCAAATTCTATTTGTTAAAATTTGATTAAAATTCAAAATCTAGATTTATGCATTGCAAAAGATTTCAAATGATTTCAAGATATTTTGGAAGATTTCAAAAGATTCTAAATGATTTTAAAAAAATTCTAATAGATTTTAATAGATTTTAGAAAAATTCCAATAGATTTGAAAGATTCTAGTAGATTTTTAAATGATTCTAGTAGATTTTGATAGGTTTTCAAAAGATTCTAGAAGATTCCAAAAGATTTTGAAAGGCTCAAAAGATTCCGATAGATTCCAAAAAGATTTTTGAAAGATATTAAAATTTTCAAAAAAACTACTT
This sequence comes from Neckera pumila, assembly GCA_963969595.1. Classification (NCBI taxonomy): domain Eukaryota; kingdom Viridiplantae; phylum Streptophyta; class Bryopsida; order Hypnales; family Neckeraceae; genus Neckera; species Neckera pumila. The sequence continues at coordinate 10,698,004 of OZ018418.1, forward strand.
GAAATTGGTTAGAGTCTTTGTATTTTGTTGATTGTACATTTTAAATCAACAATTTTTGGCAATTTATGTTGATAGGAGACAAAATTTTAATTGATTGATCATTGTATTATTGAAATAAATGTAAACCTTTGTTGTTCAAGCAATCTATGTTGATTGTTCAAAGAAAATGGACAAATGTGCCGTTTTAGTATATATAATTGTTGAAATCAACAAAAATCAACACAATCTCTGCGAAAACGGGCCCCCTTTTCTAGTAGTGGATTGATGTACGTCCAATTTCTTTTAGTACAAAAATGTTGAGTTGTGGTACATATGTTCACAAAAAGTCCAAATCTTTTCTCTTGGAAAAAGTTGAACCAAGTTGTTTGAACAACAAAATTTGCTAGATACAAAATTGATAGACTCTAGAGTGAATAGGTCTTTGGCCTTTACACAAGTTTGAAGATGAGAATTTCTAACCAAGCTTGTATACAATCTTGCACATGAAGAAGATGGCTACGAGAAGTTGGATTGTCAACAATTGTACTCATATCAAACCTTGTGATTGCAAAGGCTTGCCCCATTCTAGTATACTTGTTGAATGGACTACGCATAGAGAGAGTACTTCCATTCATCCAAAATGTCTACAATATGTAGGGACTTTGAGATTTGGACCTTGACAAGAGAATCTCCTAGGGACCATCACAACCCAAGACAAGGTCAAAGTTGATGCTATGACAAATTTCCTCCGCCACCAGAAAACATATCACTTAAGTCAATTCCATTCCAATTATAGAGCAATTTGTAAGGAGAATTTGGCATTGAGAGAATTCTGAAATATATACATCATCCTATAATAGTTTAACTTGATTTGAGTTAGAATTGCAAAAAAACAATCTCACATTAATATTTCAAATTTTTGGAGAGTTGCTTAGTATCTTTTGTTAGTTCTAGTCAAATCAAGTTAAATGGGCTCACTATCCATATTTATTTCAGTCATTCATTGCACAAGATTCTATGGTACAAAAGAAACTATTGATTATTTGTTTTATAATTAGTATCTCCAAATTTGACATGTAGTACACTTCCAATACTTGAAGGTTCAATTTAATTTGAATTGAATTAGGAACTTCCAAACTATGCACAATAGTCCATATTTGTCGACCTAAATTAGTTTTTTGGCTATATATTCCATAAAAAATGTACATTAAAATTTTGTTACACATATTTCTTTTATTTGACAATTACATCTTCAACCTTGGTGGTTTTGTTGTTCCAAGTATCTATGGTTGTAATTAAACTCAAATCAAGTTGAACCTACAAAATTTTAATACCAATACATCTAATGAGTATTTGCAATGAAATATTCTTCAGAAATTGACAATTCAACTCGATTTGAGATTAATTGTGGCATTATTTCTTGAACACTAGCACTTGAGCTGAGTAGATTTGACTACAATTCAACTTGAGTTGAGTAGATTCAAAAAATCTATAGTACTGCAGAAGTGAATGTTAGTACATTCTACATTCAATTCCTTAAGAATCGGCGCATTTAACAAGAAAACTTCCATTTCCATTGTGCGCAAACAAGCAAGCACAAAAATATGCACTACAACTGAAATAAAATAGAACATTATGTGAATAGAAGAAGTCATATGAAAGTCATATGAAACAATGTGTCATATGTATACTAGTTTCAACTCTACTACACTAAAAATAATATTCACACAAGCATTCCAAATATCCCCATGGCATAAAAAAACATTCTTATAGTCACGTGCACTTCAAGAGAATATAGAAAAGAATAGCAAATTGTAAATGGCTAGATGTTTTGGTTGGACACACAACTTTTGCAACAAACAAGCAATTGATTGCAAAAAAATCAACAACATTGTACACCAATGATGTATTCTACACAAGCACAAATACAATGTGAACAATAGAGGACATGAACACAGCAATTGGCGAACACCAAAATAATGGATAGGAAAATGCTTCATCCAAGAGGAGACAGACTAGCGCATAGAATCGGAAGAATCCCGATGGAAGGAGTTGGAGGGGATTTGAAATGATCATCCACGGATGGCCTGCATACATTTGAAGGGATTTTGAATTAATGTGGGGACTTGTGTGATTTTGATTTGAGGCACATACAGGGTTGTCACATTTTAACCTTTGGAGCAAAATCACATCCAAAATGGGGACGTCCGGACGTCCGGACGTAGCAGACGCACCGGATGACATTTGGCAGCCGCTGGGCATTGACCGGTTGGTTGGCTGACGGGCGTCGGTCGGTCTGTCCGACAGCTAGTCGGACGCACCGGTCGGTTGGTTTGTCCGACGGCTGGTCAAACGCGCTTTATGTTGGACGTGCTGTCGGTCGGACGAGTGGTCGACAAACAGGCGGTTACAATGGACGTTTTTTTGGGTGGTGAGTGCAAGTTAACTTTTGCAAATGAGTTTTAGATTTAGGAAGATCTAGTTTTAAAACCTCTTCAATTGCAATTGTCATTAAAAAATGTACGAACGGCACACACAATGTAAGCATTTTTTTCATTTCAAAATTCACAGAACTTGGGCAACTTTGAAGACAAAATTGTTGCATTATGCAATTACATTTTAGAATGTCGTGCTCCATTCACAATAAAATGCACACAATCAAATTTTATTGAATTTGTCCTTTTGTATTGGTTACCACAAAACCTTCATGGTATTCTAAACATCAATAGGCAAATCAATGTACTACAGTGAAGCGGCAATAAACAATTGATTGCCACATAGTACCATCTATGTATCATAAGTATTTGGACACCAAGGTTTACATCCCTTCTAAGGATTGTAATCAGTGTCTCCCTTCACTTCAGCCCCACTACTCTCACCTCTTCTTTTCCATCCGGTGTCTTCATTGTTGGATGCCTCTTCCATATTGTTTGATGAAGATTGTAGAATTCTCACTCCGAAACCATGTGCTTCCCTAGATTGACATGATCTTGTTGATTTGCCCTCCTTTTTCTTCATTTATACTTTTAATATGGACTTCCCAATGCATTTCCTGAGGCCATGGATTGATTTTATTTTTGTTATTAAACTAGGCTGAAGTGCATTTAGGGGGGATCTGCTCACATTTGCTTTCTTTGATGGAGAGATTGCAAAAGGTTCTATTACTCTTTTCTTTTTATCTATTTTGGACTCTTTCACCACTGATTGTCCTACTTTTTGGCCTTCTTAAATGATTATCTTTGTTCCATTCAAGGATTGCGGTGTACGGGTCGTTGATTTGAGAAGACCTTGTGATGGATGGCAAGATTGTTTAGCAAACATTACAGCCAACATCTTGTCCTTGTCATTATCACTACGTGATGAAATGGATAGACTTCAATTGATGGAAGGATCCACTTCTTTAGGGATGCTGAATTGTTGTTTTCCAAATGATGAGCCTCCGGAACCATCCAAAGTTGTACTAACAATTGTAAGTACTATACGTAGACACGGTGCAAGACTGGTATGTGGTGGTAATTGGGAATCTCGCACAAGTGCCTCCTTCCCTTTTCCATTGCGGGTTAGGATTGGACTCCCGGACTTCATGAAACGTATATCTTCATTCTCTTCCACTTCACGTGGTTTGACATTCTCCATCCTTGGTTCACCACTCTTCTTGCTTGCCGATACCGCTTTCAATTGAACCCTTGTATTCACCACATTCATTGGAACTTTTACCTCCAATCCGCCCTTGTCATTGTCTTTGTCATTTTGTTTCGCTCGTGCCACTACCGTGGATGGAGATTCGGAAATTGGAATGTCTTCATCCATTTCAAGAGTCCTACCATTGACAAGCATTGCCCCATTTATTGCCGCATCTTGTACATTGGTTTCCTCCCTATCCGCTAAAATCTTTTCGTTAGTCAACAACCTAGTCCCATCCATATATTTGGCTATTGGAGGGTTCTCTTCATCACATCCACGATTGTCTTCATCTGATGTATAATTGTAGACGTCTCAATTATTGGCTCCCAAATCTTCATTGTTCCGATTAGGGCTTTGAAACGGCTCATCGTTCGAATTGGGCTAATCGTAGTTCACAGCATCTCCGTCATAAAATGTAGCCTCACCATCTTCACCATCCAAATTGTGCATGTCGTTGTCCATAGCACCCCATCATCGGATGGAGGCTCGCCATCTTTTGAATCCTCATTTTTGGAGATAGGCATCTCCCTATCTTCAAAAAGCAGGTTCTTGTGGTACCATTTTTTCTCATCTCTATCCTTGGATTGGGCTAAGACTTTTGAATTGGTGTACACATACACCAAATCATCTGCTCTTTGTGGCTTCAACTTGTTCCTAGATTTGTAGTGAACAAAGGAAAAGCTACTCCAATTTTGTTCACACAAAGAAGAGGAGACTGGTTGTGCCAGTATTCTCTTGGCAATTGGAGCAATGAGCTTCCTACATGTGCCTTCAAATTTCCCCCAAGCATGTGCTGACAATTGTTGTTCACTTGGCTCCAACATGTTGTGGAATGGCGGTTCCCTATGTCGAAAGGCAACAAACTCCTTCACGACCGCGGCGTAATCTCTTGGTTTACAAATTTTCATGAGAACACGCTTGCATGCCTCTATCACTTTTTGATCATCGGCTATTTCTTCGTCTTCAAGAAGATAGGGGTTCAGAAGAGCTCCTGCAAAATGTAGATTGGTCTCCACCATTTTGTGTCGGTCTTTAAACGACGCCAACAGTGGATCGGCAAGATCCTGGCTCAAACGAAAAAGGCTCTTCAACCATACCGGAGACGTGTTTTTCTAAATTTCTCATAATGTGCAAAACCTTGCCCATGCAGGGCGTCTTTGCATCCATATCACGTAGGCCATACACAATAGGACCCACCAAATCCTTAAAATTTTGACAATGGTGCCTGAAATGCTTGCTCACAAGTAGTCTGGATACCTTTCAAGAGTGAATGCAAGATTTTGATGTCCGCCCTTACTTCCTCACATACTCATTCCATTGCGGGTCCTTCACTGTCTGTTGCAATGGACCCTTCACCTTCAACAAACATGCAATTGTGATGAAATTGGAGGCAAACCTTGTTTCACCCGGCATCAACAAGCTATACTTTGGCTCGTACTTTTGAAATATTGCAAGAAGCATATGCCTGTGCTTGAAGAACTTCACTACGGTTTTGGCATTCTCCACTTGCTCCGTTATCTATTCTTGTTTTTCCCAATTTTCTAGCAACAAATTCAAGGCATGCACTGTGCAACTTTGGAAAAAAATGTGTGGATATATACCGGTCACCAGAGCACATGCTGTTGGGTTCACAGGCGCATTGTTTGTAGTCACTTGGACCACATTTTGAGGGCCCACTTTGACTATGAATGTCTCTAGGAGGGAGGCCAAATACGCAGCATTCTTCTCGGCCCCAGTCGTATCCACTGCTCCTAGGAATTGCTCACCCGCAGAGGACACGAGCATGGCATTTATCAATGGCCGATTCCCGGTCGAGCTCCATCCATCAATAGACAACGTTGCTCCAAACTTCCTAATGCTGTCTGCGGTCCTCTTCTATAGATTTGTTTGCACCTCCGCCATTGCTTCGTCAAGCAATTTATTGCATAGATTGTTGTACAATGGCGGGATGTAGGGCCTATGGAACTGAGCTGTTCTCTTCACTGCTTCTTTGTACGCTGGATGTTGAGCTACAGCAAATGGTATGTTGGCCGCATAAAAGAACTTGGCCAAGATCGCATTTAAATTTTGTTTATTGGGCATGTCAAATCCATCCAATAGCCTGCTTTGCCTCTGCGGCCTACTGCTTGATCCCCGTGCAATTTCAAGTTTGCTTGATGTTTGTGTATTTGTATTTCCATCAAAGGCCGCACAAAAAGGTTGCTCCTATGCTGTGCATGAGTCTTCTTGTGTAGAAAGAGATGTGTGTCTCCCATTTGAAACATCACTTTCGACCATAGGCGTGCCATTGCCATCTACATTGTCTCCTGTAGATCTTCGTGGGATAGGCCCATTGCAACAAAGAAATAGATTTTGAACTTGAGATGTCAACTTTGGACAAAGGCAAGCTCCGTTATCTTTCAAACCTGATGTGCCTTTATATCCTAGAGGGCTGAACAAACGGCTTGTTTTCCTAGCAAACACCAACTTGCAAGCTTTGCATTCCACTTTACCAACTGACGAGGTACCATACCAATAAGACCAATCCTTTCTCATAGTGACCACTTCGGATTCTTTATATTCGAATGAAATTGAAAATGTAACGCAGTAACGGTTTGATAAATTTTGTCAAATATATGACAAACAATGTGTGTACAAAGTCTTGATAACCAAGGCCCCCTGTCCATTGAACTATACATTACCAAGCAAGGGACCCAAAATTGGGTCGGACCTAGCCCTTGGAAATCAAAGCATTCAGTTTCTCAGGAGTGCTTGCAAATGACAAATTTTTGGAATTTGTAGGTCTGAAGTCGCTAGTGACCATTGAACAGAGCACAAAGAACACTGTTTCAATCCCAACGGCCCGGCGGTGTCCCAATGGGATGCAAAGTTGGACGGGCTCGGACAATTGGTCGGATGGGGGTCGGACTGGTTCAGACTTCAGTCAATAGGTTGGTCGGCGGTGGAGAGGTCAGACAAGCTCCCCGTCTGATTGTCGGACGGTCGATTGGCTCATTTGATTTGTGTTTGGATGAATATCAATCAAGGATTCACTGAGTCAAGGCTTTGACTCCTACATGCTTAAGGCCATACGCGTATCCAAATGTGTCTTGCTTGTGAAAAAAGAACATAGACTTATGGAGTTATAGTTGGCGCATTGTCTGGTTCTCTCCACTAAAGCAAATTGTTTGTTTTCCAAAATCTAACCGTCTACATATTTTGTGTTTTTGCTTATTACTAGTATTAATATGTACAGCAATTTCTAGTGTCAAACTGCATATGAGTTGAAAAATTATGAAAAAATAATGTATACTTCTCATGCCCATTATGTTTGACAATTTAGCAAACAAACTTTTCTTGGGATTGGAGGTGAGATGGATAATTACAAATCATGTTAGCACACTAAAATACACTTTTAAAATTGGCTTCTTAGATTTATATATACGTAAAAAGCTTTTATTGATTCCATTTTGATTTTTGAGATGAAAATTATAAGGTGTTCTAGTTTGCAAGCAGTTATGGATTTGCTACTCTAAAATAGACTTTGAAGTCCTTTATTTAACTCAATTTTTAATAGTTTTTGAAAAAAATTAAAGCATAGTACGTACATTGTTTGGTGCAACATTACAACCATTGGAATTGATATTTTTCAATTCCATAATTAAATTTTTTTGAATTTAGTGTTTTGAACCATTCTCCACTTCTTGTGTCTTCCTATTTTTTCCCTATATGTTGTAAAATTCCAAATGATCTGAAAATTTTCAAGCATGTAGCCAACTTTGTTTGAAGAATGAATCCAAGGAGTAACTACCATTTTGGACATTTTTGCATTTAAATGTGACCTTGTGAAGTGCAGCTGCTCGTTTTTTTGCAGGGTCCAAAAAAGGTTTTTTGGCAATTAAAATGCTAATACCTTATAATCTACAAGGTGAAAAAATTCGGAAATTTTTTCTACACACTCAAAAACAAGTTAATCACAAAATCCTGTGGTTCCATGCATCCTAAAATTTAGTACTTGTACTAGAAATGGCAGTTTTGGAGTGTTTTATTGTTTTTGGTGAAAACATAGTTTGTGACCTTTAGGGTTGAACCGCTCACATCAAAACAAGTCTCACATTTCAAAGTGACCAAATACGGTCACTCAGGCTGTCTGGCATTTAGAGATTCATCCCATCATTGACAAAAAAATAACTTGTAATAGAAGGACGCAAATCACATAATTGCCCAAAAGGTGTAGCACAAAATACCATAAACTGATAGCAAATCAAAACAAATTTGCATTCCCAACATATTTGTATTAAAAGAAACTCATAAACACCATGAGTACAATGCTTTAGTAGTACTAGATTCTCCTGAGATCCAATCAACACTCCACGCAATTCTATCCTATTACAAAAAAAGGCCACCGGGCACCGACACTATATATTATCACCGCTATCTCCTCCCGATACACAAGATGGACCCTCTTCATCCATAAGTCTTGCACTTCTGCGGCGAGGTGTATGCATAGGACTTGTTCCAACGGTAGGCCGTGCGGACCTAGCTTCCAAGTCAATGATGCCAAATTGTCGTTTTGTTTCCGGAGAGTGGTCATCTTCATCTTCCATCCTCTGTTTCTGCTTCTGCTTGGGAGACAAGTCGACTTCCCCTGCTTTCAACGCTTTGAGTGCATTATCCACTCAATGTACCAAGGCGTTGACCTCTTTGTCATCATCTTGCATGTATAATCATGTAGGCCGATCTCCTCCCATTACAAATTCCCTTGCCACTTATGATGTCGCCCATCGTCTTATCAAATTCCCTTGCCACGTCCATATAAAAATGCCTTGTGCATGACTGCCCATCTATTTCCACAAGAGCACAAACTTCTGCAGCTTCTTCCAACTTTGACAAAAAAAAAGGGCCCTACCTATCAAAGTATGATTGTATGCCAAGTATTGCTCATGGAACTCTTGAGCACGCTCCTGCTCTATCCAATTGCCATCTCCATCTTTATGCACCTCCTTTTCGGGAAATTGGAAGATTTTCTTGTGTTGCATGCTCCAGTGTCCTCCCATGTTGCAACAAAACATTTCACAAGCCTTGTCATCTATAATACCTCTGGCCCGCAATTTCACTTCCTTGTCCTTGGTCATCCACACGTAAGGATCTAGCTCATGCATAGACGTTTGGATTAGGTAATGCACTTGGGCTAGTGAATCCCATGTTAAGGTTTTTCCCCAATGCAAGTAATTTTGAAATTTGTATGGCGCTTGGTCAAGTAGAAGGTTCCATTGATTGTATTTGTGACCAGGGGGCATACCTTCTGAGACCCCAAGCATTTTGTAGAACCTCGAGCTAAAAGGAGAACGACACTCGGAACAAACCGAACGACAAAGAGATGCTTTGAGAATACATGTGACATGAAAAATGTGGCGGCATTGACCCATGGTTAGGGCTCCTTCCGGACCAATATGACCTAGGCAAAGGCTACACTTGCCCTCCAAGATTCCCATGGAAGGATCACAAGCATGCACTACTTCCTTCTCATTCTTTTTGATGTGTGTTGAAAGCGTGTTGTAAGGGACCCATCCTTCCTTTGCTTCCAAGGTCCAATTGATGTGGGGATGTTGGTCGTTCTTTGTGTGGTTCAAGTGCTCAAACATTGCATCCCTGTCTCCCCAACATGTAATGTTGGTGGACCCCCTTGGATGTACCTCGAACATCTGCTTCATCCGCCAGAGAGAGCTCTCTATGGCATTGCATTCATCATCCAACTTCATTGCTAATTTCAGGAGTCCTTTCATTGCTCGGGATACTATGGACGGTTTCTCTTTGAGCTTCTGTACCCATACCAACCACCGAGAGTCCGCATTGCCCTGTGGCATGCATTTATCCAACTGCACTATTTGTTTCAATTGTTCCACCTTGGACCAAGCACGGACATTCTCTTTTGTTGCCTCATCCAATTTTTGCTTCAATTCTTTGACCAATTTTTGCCTCAATTCTTTGCCTTCCGTTTGCATGGAAGCATCTTGCAATGCTGGAGTAGGAGCTGAAATGGCAATTTGAGATTTTCCTTCCATGCTTTGTGGCCCTCTACAACTCTGTCTTTTTCAAAAGGGAGAGAGAGTTGATTGCTCTCTTGAGTGTCTTGCACCACTTGTGTTATGGGCCCCAACTCTGCAACATCCTTCATCTGCCGTTTGAATTTGCACTCATGGATCCTCTGTAGCCTTTCCAACTTCGTTTTCAATTCATCACATTGTGCCTTCCAGTTGTCATTGGAATTGTTCAAGACCCTCAACGGTTGAGTTTCTTTTGCTAGAGCAACCATGTCTTTCATTTTGTTGTACTTGTCGTCGAGGAATGGTAATATAGCCTGTATGAACTTCATGAAAGACACAGCACTAATGATTAATTTAGGCAATACTTTGGCCAATTCCTCTGTAAATTCCATAACCTTCGAGGACATTTCTTTCACAAATCCCATTGCTGTGGTCAGTGAGACTGCGGTTCTGGCAAAAGCCTCCCAGCTTGTGTCAGGTTTTGGAAAAGGGTGAGAGCTGCCAGGTTCGGCATCGGATACAGATGGTCTTAGTCCAACCTGAAGTTCCTTCCATTGAGCAGACCACTGTACAAAGGCTTCCAATTCCTTTAGATTTGGCATGTGACGGAGACTCTCTAATTGCAAGGGAGGAATAGCTGACACTCCTAGATACTTGCTCACAATGTCTTTAGCATGAATGGTGAAATCCCTTGTCACATCATGGGCTAGTCTTTTATTTCTTATTGACCAATGCCATTGAATTCAAGGGCTCAATACCGGGCTCAGCGACCCTGTCCTGTCTGGGTTCAAAGGTATATGTGTCAAGGAATCTAGAGCATTGCTCTCTAAAATATTATCAATTGTAGCATTGGCTCATGCAAATTATTTTGGTTTAGGGTCCTCCTAATGTTCTTGTAGCGGAAAAGGGGCTCCACATTTGTTTAGACCATTTTCTTCATGCGGAACCATACTTCCTAGAACCACGGTTTCTATGTTTGGTGTGCACATCAAAGCCGTTAGAGGAGTAAGAAATACCTCTCTTTCCGGATCTCCCAAGAAGGCACGGCTCATTGTCCTTGGGGTTTGCGTGGAAGCCAATGGTAATGCATCACTTGTGCCCCCAGAGATGATTGTCTGCGGCATTGGAGTATTTTTTAATACTCTTCTTGGTTTTACTCTCCCACTTGGCCCTGCTTGTGGATTATACAAATCCGCAATATCTTTCTGATTGCTCTGAAGATGTAGTGGCTCCTTGGCTGTTGTTGGAAACGTGCTCCAATCCACCTTTTGGGCTATTTGGAGTTCTACGTACACCATGGAGGCCAAGCTGTAGTTTATGTACCCCTTATTCATTGGTTTGCCCTCAAAGAGTGCCTTCCACACCTCCAACGATTGATGCACAAAATGTTGGTCGTTGCAAGTCCATGGCTTGCAACTAAAATCATGTGTCTAAGCAGCATAGGATTTCCTCGGTCACAACTTGTTGATGTGGTACATTTTTACATACTTCTTGCACATCCTGGAGTTCCAATATTCTGTTGTCTCCTTCTCCCAATCTGGCTCCAATTTGATGTTAGGGTCGTTCAAAATCTCCCAGTGGAGCTTGTGGATTGCCCCCTTCCATTTAGTTTTCGTATTGCTTTCCACCCCTTAATTCATCCCACCAATACCCGCAACACCTTCACCACTCATGACTGTCACTTTAAAATTGTAACCACTTCAAAAATCACTGCAAGTGACCCCCTTGAAACACGTGTATTTCAATAAATAAAAAAGCGTATGTCATTATAAAAAATGAATGACCCTAACTCTCCACCATATAGGAGCAATTGGCGTGGTGAAGCAATAGCAGAACATCCGACACGGTTCTAATACTTCTAAGAAGAGAGAAGAAGTGAAGAAAAATGAGCAGCCCATCCGATCTTAAAGCAGTCGAATGGCAAACCTAAAGCTAGGTCCGCTACCGGACCTGAGGTTCGGCGGACGGATCAATGCCGACCCCTTTGGGGTCGGACGGGCAGCACACCGTCCAAGCGCCAGATTTGGCTGTCCAAATCCGAAGCGGATTAGGGCCGGCTGTTGACGGCGGCGGTTGCTTTCAGACTACCGTCCGATGCCTTGTCCTACTAGCCGTCCGATGCCGTGTCTGACCCACGTCCGACCCTCCGTCAAAATCCCTCATACACCATTCTAATCCACCGTCCGACCCCCATCCGACCAGCCGTCCAATCAAGTGGCCAAAGTATATGAGTATAGGATCCAGTGACCTACGGATCCTTTTCCAATGCCCATTATTCATGATATAAGCATCCAATGCAACGGCGGCTGCAGAAATCAGGAGATAAGAAGACCATGAACTCATGAAATTGCAACATCAGAGGTCAATTTGAGTGGGACCGTAGTCCCTCGGAGGCATGGCCGTAAGTGGTAAACTCCTTAGAACTCATTTGAGTTTGAGGTGGTCTATAATTTGATTCCCAGTGACATCCTCTAGCTTGCTTGATGATGTCACCCCCTTGGTTGTGGGACTTGGTTTGGTCGTGGTAGCCAATCATACAAAAAAAAAAAAGCATCCAACCAATTTGTGTTTCTATTTGGGAAGGAATCACAATTTGCTTGTTGTGGAGGGGGGAGGTGATGAAATAGAGGGCTTGGAAGGGACAATCTTGAGTTTCAAAACGGGATATTTGTAGTGCCATCCAACCACAAATATCTCTGTTTAAAACTCGCAATTGTGTCCTCCAAACCCTCAAAATTCAAAACCTACTTCCTCACAAGCAAATAATATTTGCTATTTACGTACAACTAAGCCTTGGCTTGACGGGTTTTTTTGGGGGGGGGCAGTAGTCAAGTAACATTTAGAGTGTGACTATGATTTGATTTTGATTTGATTTCTTCAAATTAGAACCAAGTTTTACATGATTTAATTTTGCTACTTCAAACTTAAATGGAGCCAACATTAATTCATTTTGTGCACTTCAAATAAAACCCAAGCCACCATGATTTCACTTTGATACTTCACAAATAATATGAAGCCACCTTGATTTAATTCACCTACTTCAAACTAAATCCAAGCCACCTTGATTTAATTTTGCTAATTCACATTCAAATGAAGACACCATAAATTAAATTCTGCTTCTTCAAATTAAAATCAAGCCACCAAACTTTAAATTTTGCTACTTCAAACTAAAATCAAGACACCATGATTTACATTTGGTAACTTCACCCTAAAATCAAGACACCATGATTTAAGTTTTGCTACGTGAAACTAAAACCAAGCCACCATGATTTAGATTTTGCTACTTCACATTCAAATAAAGACACCATGATTTATGTTTTGCCATTTCAAACCAAAATCAAGCCACCATGATTTTAAGAAGTATATCCATTTTTTTTAACAATACGGTCTAGCATTGAGTCACGTGTTTTCCTAGAAAAATAAAAAGACCCATATGCCTCCTTATTATGGTTTTGTTATTAATTTCATAAGGGTACCCATTTTTAATGCATCAGAGTGGTTGATCCAAATTTCTTTTACAAGAATAAAAATACCAAATTCTCTAAATTCTCTCTGAGCTTCTAGAGGATTAATTGTTTGGACATGTTCATCATGCAAAGTTCATTGATGTTGACAAACAATTGTTCATTTGTGATGCAATGCTTTCAAAGGAAACACTGAAATGGGGATTTTTTGAGGAGTTAATCATCACATTTTAATATAATATTAGAGATTCCAAACTTCAACAAAATTTCATACGTACAAGTCTAAATGTTTGCCATATTTGTGTGGAGTTATAGACTTGTATGCATGGAAGCTTACAAAATGTGCCTACAAAAACAAGTAGTGTGTGTAGAAATTATTTTACATGAACTGACGTCATTGCATATTCCGAACATTAGAATACTATTAACGTATTCAGGGTGAAGAGTTTACAGGTTAGGGTTTAGTATTTAGGGCTAGGATTTAGGGGTTAGGGTTCATTTTTTGACACCAATTTCAAGTTCTTACAACATAGCTTTGGAAAGGAATCTGCAAGGGGTTTAGAAATCACAACGCGTACTTGCATGAATACAATTTGAATTAAAACTCCCGCAATTTTTGTACTCCACAGGATCCAGGCCGTTTGATCAAATCAGAGTCCGACCAACTTAGCGTCTGACCGTGTAGCCGTCCAAATGTTTCCGTCCTTTCGTCAGACTCTAGAATCGTCTGATCCTCCAGCTGTCCAAGCCTCCACACGTCCGCTCTTTGAGGCGTCAAAAATAGCGGCGTTTATACCTGCAGCCGTCCGAACCTCCAGGCGTCCGCTCCTCCAGGCGTTCAACCTTAGAGGCTTTCCACTCACTACGTGGCCAATCTTAGGCCGTCGAAGTCCCGCTGTCCAAACCTGAAGCTGTCTGACCCTCTATCCGTCCGACCCTCTTAGCGTCCAATGTGAAGTCGTCCAACCTTATTTACGTCCAACAAGGCTCAATTTTGGTCGTCCGAATTTGTTGCCGACTGCCCGCTGCCCCGTCCAACAATCGGTCGGTCCATTTGACCGATTTTTCCATCCCCTTCAGTTGTCCGCCTTACATTGGTGGCCATGCAATTAGATGTCTGACGCTTCTTGGCTGTCCGATTTGGGCATCCAAACCTCAAGCCGTCCAATGTCGATAGCAACGTACGCCCGGTCCGACTACTTAAAGGCTCGTCAGACACCTCATTTTTCACAGTCGTTTCCCTTGCGGAGTGGGTTGATCCAACGCCTTTGGGATTTTGCGTGCTCCTTCTGACTTGGTGTGTGAACGACTGTGGCCTGTGGTTGGACACTAAAGTGCTGTTAGCACTTGAGATTCCGGAAATAATTTGTTATTATAAAGTGTTGCAACCAGAATTTTTGGTTTTCCTTTGCTTATCTAAATTTTGGAACGGAAACGGGTAATTAGGATCCGTATCCGATTAGAAGGGCAGAAGGAAATTGGAGAGTGACAATGCTAATCAAGTAAGGAGAAAGCTGGATCTGATCCGGTCAGAATGTTAGTATTCAGGAACGGAATCACATTCAGATTTCACCTCAGATTGGATTAAGATTGGACCGGATTGATATGGACCGGACTGGAAAAAGTCATGATAACCTGCCAGGGGTCCTGGGACTATATAAAAGTTGGTCGTCCTCATTTTCACTCCTTTACTTCCCTCGAGCTCTAGAGCTGACCTTGAGCGCTTTTATGCCTCCGTCTGCGCCAGAGCCGTTGTATGTGTGTGCGCTTGCGGCCAGGCATGTCCGAGAGTGTAGGAAAGGTAGAAAGCATGTGGGTTGCAGGTTTTGTGGTGTTTTCCGGTTGAGACCGGACGAGAGGAAGTGAGGAACGGGACGTGCGGCTAGGAGAGAGTGAGGTAGCGATTGGTAAGGGTCCAGTGGCCATTAGTGTCCATGCCTCAGTTGCGTAAGGCCAGACTGGGCGCGCCTAGTTCCTCCTCCGACATCAAGCTCCGGAAGGTAGTTCTGGTCATTCCCACGGAGGAACCGGCCAAGTCCGAGCTCATGGAGGATCTCAACGCCATGGGGTGCCTCATGTTGATGGATAAACCCTGGGGGTTTAGGGAGGAGCGGATGGTGAGAGAGATTAGGTGTAAGGCGTTGAATGAGTTTAACAACATGCTCTGGGGCCGCTCGACCGAATGGGAAGAAGAGCGGTGGAGGGAAGTTTACAACTTCCGGATTGGAGGTTCCGGCATGGCTGGAAGGAAGGACGAGTTCGTCCATGGCAAATTTCATAGGGAGCCGAGTAACAAGGACGGGTACGCGGTCACGGACTGTAAGAGCGACCGGCACTGCAACCTCCTGCAGTTCCTGGTTCCGACTGTCCACTTGAAGAAGCCAACGAGGGTGACGATGACCATCGGCAACACCATTTTTGGTTCCCTGAGTGGGGAATGGAAAGTGAACTGGGCCCGGATCTTTTCCGATCTGGTGTCCCAGCTGATGACGAGGATCGGAAAGAGTAGGGCCACTCCCTTGAGTCCCTATCTCTTCCACCTCTACCACCAGAACCAGCTCCTCACAGAGACGGAGGAGAAGACGTGGAGCCTTCAGGAGTCCATCCTGAAGTACGGGGAGTCGGGTTCGGATGACAAACAGGAAGAGCAAACCGGGTCCGAGCCCGAAACGGAAGAGGAAGAAGAGGAGGAGCCATCCCGACCAAGGAAGCGGATGAAGACAACGCCTCCTCACAAGCAAAGAACCCCTTCTACCACCCGGTCCACTCTAGAGCAAGGACTGGATGTAGAGATGACGGTCCCGAGGACATGACCGACCCGTTCAACCAGTTGACAGTAATCCTGTGCGGGATACGAGCGGACTAGGAGGTCAAGAGGAGAGCTCTCGTCGCTATCGGAGGTCTGGTGGGTGCATTGGCGGATAGTGATTTACCGGGTAAGGTGGGTCAGTATCTGTCCAATCCGAATGAGCACCGGAGGCAAGGGGCAGAGATCCGTTGGCTTCAGGAGGAAGTCGACACCCTACGGGCTGACATGGTAGCCCTTAGGGAAGACAAGGCTACAATCCGGGAGATGGCGGAAGCAACCCGAAAGGTGGCCGAGTCGGTGAAAGACACTCTCGGAGAGTTCGGATCCACCGCAGTCAAGGCGGCATTATTTGACAAAGGGGTGCATGAGGAGAAGAAGGTATCCAGTTCCCAGATAGTTCGGATCCTCACCGACTTCACCGATCGGGTGGAAGCGTCCTTGGCGGCAGCGAGAGAGGCAGCCAACCGGATGGACATCAGCAGTCAAAAGCTGAACGGGTCCATGTACTCTCGAGAGATCCACCTGTCAAACCTATCGCTACCGAATTCTTTCATAACCGGAGGGTCGAATCCGAGGGAGCCCAAGGATCAGACACTCGAGTCGAGGAAGAGTAACCGGAGACCTGGGCCTGGACAACCGATTCATCTGGATTCATCACCACGGTCAGATCTTCCGAATCCAGCTGCTAAGGAGTGGAGCCGGAACCTTGCCGATGTCTTCAACCAATTGCCCGAGGAACCCAAGAGTCCTACACTGGGTGGGGGAGTTGGAAAATAGATAGGTAGTTAGGAATGTAAAATTTTGTAAGATAGTTAGGACCGGATTGGATGTTGATCCGGTCTGGCCGGTTAGGATCGGACTTGGATGTCCAGCGCGGATTTCCGGGGGCCTTTTTGCTTTGTACTCAAGTTGTATATAAGTCAGCCCCTGCTTGGGAGCTAGGAGTCTTTTTGCCCAAATTTTGTGTATGTCTTCTCTTGGCCTCTTATTGCGTGTCTCTCCCGTGTGTAGCAAGGTTGTGTGGTGAGGAGTTAGGAAGGCGCATGGTGGTGCGGGCGTGATTTCTCCCTTTGGCGTTCTTGTTTTGATCTTATGTGCAAGTGAGCGGGTTGTGAAAGAGTTGGGAGTGGATTTCAGTTCTTCAGTAGTTCTAAGGTTTAGGATTCCGGGCGAGACAGCCGCTGTTAGGCTAGGCGGATAGGGAGGGATTCCTTAGTCGCGCTAGAACTCTTGGGTGGGAAATCCGGTTGAGTGTCCGATCTCCTCAGAGATCTCGCTGCCTTAGTGGGTAAACGGAAGAACTTTAGTTGATGTTGGAACGGACGGGTTTACTTGCAGCCGCCTGGCTTCGTACAGACGGAACGTGGCGCCGAGGTCGTTGTAGTATGAGAGGATCGTAGAGGGGGTCTTTGTGTGACCGGTGATCCGGAGGGTTCTCTGGGTTGCTGTGAAGGATCAAACCGGATCCGGATTAGTGTAGGAAATGGAAGAATAGAGAAGTGGGTCTTCAGCCACTATAAGTTACGGAAGGAGCGGCGGGCCAGCCACTCTCAAAATCAAGGGGCGAACCCTCTGATGGTGAAACAAAGGTAAAACTAAACCGGATGGGAGTAAGAGCGGATGTGAGCTGATCAGGCCGGATCGAAAAGTTGACCGGATTGGAGAAGGAGAAGAAGGTCTGATTATAGTTCTTGGTGTTGTTGTGTTTCCGGTTGTGATGTTAGAATCGGAAGAGGAAATATAGGTACTGACTTAGCTTAGAGACCAAATAAGGCTATCTACTTCACAGAATCTCGCGGGTTCAATCTTTAGAGTCACTTTGTTATACTTTAAAGTGGTTTTTGGTAGTATGATTGGGAATTTGCTTGCCCTGTGTTGCGACATAAAGTGCAGGGCCCCTTTGGTCCTTTCCATTCTAACTTCAAAGCATTGCACGGAAGTATTGAAAAAATCAATTACAATTCTAAAATTGATTCCTAAAAACTTCCTCAAAGTTACAATGCCACGCGGAGGAAGTGCACCAAAGGGAAATCATAGGAAATGAATTGGGAAGATTGGGAAAATCCTCTTTGCATAGCAGAGTCTAGATAGCAAGAAGAGCCCAAGAAAGTGTGGGATTGCACAATGCGTAAAAAGTATGTGAAATTGACACACATCTCCAAATTGTGGTCACGTGAACGTGCGCTGCTACAAGTTTGACGTTGGGAAGGGCAAATGACCACATGCAAGTGCGTCCACTTTGTTCAATGATACAAAGAGATTCTATCAACATCCAGTTTATGAATGTCAAAAACAAATCTCATGACCTATTTGACCATGGCCATGATTTGGGCAGAGATTGTACTCCACAAAGACGTAGATTGGAAAACAATGTATGGAAAAATTGTGAAAACTCTCAATCGCCGACATCACATGATTTATACCAATTGGATTGGAGCGAGCAATTGCTTGCTAGAGTGGTCCAATCGAGGCCATTCTAGAACGCCGTCGGTTGTATTGCCTGACTTAGAAGATGATGTTTTGGACGATGATGATGTTCTTGATACTCAAGCACCTATGACATTTGGAGAGAGACATAAATGGCGAGAAGCTCGCAAAGACATTGAGTACGAGGAACAGATGCAAGAGGTAATGCATTGAAGCGTGGAGGACCACGGTCAACAACATGGGCCTGACCCATCGCGCCATCGTGACCGTGGTTCACGTGCCCACAAGATTTGGAAAGAGGTTTACAATACGGTAATGCATTCCGAGGTGGCTCTCAAAGAAAAGGAGAAAGCCATGGAACCATGCAGCACGGTGGTACTAACGAAGGAGGATCCCAATACTATTTTGGTACCAGAGCACTTGCTTCATACTACAATAATGCCACCCAAGATATTTATCAAAGCGGGAGAGGAAGCCATGGAAGCACGCGGTATGACGATGCTAGCCAAGGAGGCTCCCAATACTATCTTGGGAGCACTGCATCCACTTCATATCAGCATCATGGAGATTCTTATTATAGTGGTTCAAGTGAAGGAGGGTCTCGGCACAATGTTCCCATTCCTCCTCCGCCTTTTGGAGGTCCTTACTATTGAAATTACAAAAAAGGAGTGGCACCAAGTGGACAAGGAGACACCTATGGCGGAGGACCATATCTTTATGTTTATGGGTATGGTTGTAGAGGCCCAAGTCAAAGAGATGATACCAATTCTGATTTAGAGTGAAGCGGTGTTTTGTCTTGTAGTGCGAGCCTGAGAACCTGATCCATTGATTGTCATAGCTGTGGAATGTTGGTGGTGGCAAGCATTGTACAATGATGTTGGGGAATTGCAGTTCCTGATTTTGTAATGAGGCAGAATTAAGTTTTTATGTCCATATGTAAGTACATTGGTAGACATGTGATGGTATTATTCTTGAATACCATTGTTGTATAATCAATGATTTTTTTTTAATATAAATATGGAATTGGACCAATTTCTACAACTAAGTGGCATATGTAAGTCTCAAGCAAAGGGCAGAATGACTGCCATATTGACATCCAAAAATGCATTGTATGAATTATTTTTTCAAGAAGCGATTGACGCATCACACTGTGCCCTCCAATCATAGTCCATATCTTTTGCATAAGCTTGTAGTCCCAATAGAGTGAACAAAAACTTCACATTTAAATCCGAAGCATAATGTTACCTGATAAAAAAGAAAGAATTCACTTCAATTATTAGTAATGTCAAAGGAGTCTCTTACGGTCAGCTCTTGAGTTCTCCTTGGGCTTTAAAGTTGAAGGTAATTTAACTTGTGCTCCATGCCTCCATTTCATTGGAAAAAATTAATGTATTCTAAAATACATAATGTCATTTGATCATTTTCTATGATGGCTCTCAGAAGTATTCACTGTAGGCGACAAATTTCTCCACAGTCTGTATAGTTATGTACTAAAAACGGACAATTTCCTAGATTCTCAAAGCTAGCTTGGATTTTTTAATTTTTACCCGGTAGTAGACCTAATGAGTGCAAATTTTATCGGTTCATATCCCCCACTTCCTAATATACTTAAGCAATGAGCTGCCATTTTTTATTCTAATTATCTACTTTCCTAAATGTCTAAAATGGGTACTATTTTTTGTTTTGGTGGTGGATTTATATTCCCTCTTTTTTTTTTTGGCTTCAGTTTCTTTGTCATTCATTCCCCATCTTTTTTTGCTTTTAGTTTCCTTGTCAATCATTCCCAATTTTTTTTACTTTTAGTTTCCTTGTCATTCATTCCCCATCCTTTTTTGCTTTTAGTTTCTTTGTCATTCATTCCCAATTCTTTTTGGCTTTAAGTTTCATTGACATTCATTCCCCATTTTTTTAAGCTTTCAATTTCCTTGTCATTCATTCCCATCCTTTTTTGCTTTTAGTTTCTTTGTTATTCATTCCCAATTTTTCTTGGCTCCAAGTGTCCTTATCATTCATTCTCCATTTTTTGAGACTTTCAATTTCCTTGTCATTCATTCCCAAATTTTTTTTGCTTTATGTTTCCTTGTCATGCATTTCCCTTTTTTTTGGGCTTTCTGTTTTGTGATCATTCATTCCCAACTTTTATTGGCTTCAAATTTCCTTGTCATTAATTCCCCATCTTTTTTGGCTTTCAATTTCCTTGTCATTCATTGCCATTTTTTTTGGCTTTATATTGCCTTGTCATGCATTCCCCATGTTTTTGGTCTTTTTGTTTCCTGGTCATTCATTCCCAAATTCTTTTTGGCTTTGAGTTTCCTTGTCATGCACTCCCTATTTCTTTGGGCTTTCAGTTTTCTTGTCATTCATTTCCACATTTTTTGGGCTTTATGTTACCTTGTCATGCATTCCCCATTTTTTTGGACTTTTCGTTTCCTGATCATTCATTCCCAAATTCTTTTTGGCTTCAAGTTTCCTTGTCTTGCATTCCCTATTTTTTGGGGCTTTCAGTTTCCTTGTTGTTCATTCCCAAATTTTTTGGGCTTCAACTTTCTTTGTCATTCATTCCCCATTTTTGAGGGCTTTCAATTTCTTTGTCATTCATTCCCCGTTTTTGAGGGCTTTCAATTTCTTTGTCATTCATTTCCAATTTTTTTCCAAGTGTTAACTCCTAAATGCCCAAGCCACCCAAATCTGGTCTTTGCAGAACTTTGAAGTTAAAAAAACCTAACCAAGTTGCTATTTTTAGTAGTTTATATTTTTAGAATGGCCAATTCTTCAAGTCTGTTTTTAGCACCAAAAATCCAATCTTGAAAATAAATGATAGTGATTTTTCTTTTCAATTTTTTGTACAAGGGTATCCATTGCAATTTTGACTTCCTGTAGTGTTGAGAGCTCTTGCAAATGAGCCTCAAATACGCTAGATCTTGGAGAAAAAATTACATTCAAAATTCATTTAAAAAAATTGTGGAGTAGATTTTAGAAAGCCATAAATTGATTGGAATTATACAAGTTAGGCCCTTTAACCTTATATATTTTTGGTCACTAAAGTTTTAGATTTAACTTGTGTAAAGAAGATTGAAGGAATTTTGAAGTTTTAGCACCCTCATGGTCAAACATTCTAATCTTTCACTCCATAAGTGATAATGTTTTTTGTTTTTTTTGTATGAGACCTCTAACATATCTAATTTGAATTTATACCGTTACAATTCCAAAAAAATTGATACAACTCATCAAAAGGTTGGCATTTTGTTCAGTTTAGAGCAAAATCCAAGAAGCCCAAAACAGGCTTTGGGCATTTAAGGGTTAAAGGTTAATCCCTGCTAGTATTCACATTTTACTTTCCTTTTTGTGGTGTGTAAAATACCTTGAGTACTGAACCCTTGAAACTAACCGACACCAATACTGCGTTCATTCGAACTAGCCCCAATTTGGAACCCCGTCCGACCCTAATCCCGACCAACAACATGTCCGACCCCGTCCAAGAACCCATCCAACCGAACCGTCCAAAAACCCGTCCGGCCCACCCGTCTGAGAACCTGTCCAATAAAGTGTCCAAGACTCGTGCGACCCTAAACCGACCAACCGTTCGAAAAGACATCCGACCTACTTGTCCGAGAACCGCTGTGTCCATTGAACTGGCCGTCCAAAAACCCGTCCGAGATCCCGTCTGATACCCGATCCTGCCATCCGATCGGTCGGCTTCATCGGACGGCCTTATCGTGACCAACTGATCGGACGGCGGAGAATTGGTCCAACTACCGAGAAGACCGTCCAACCTGTATAAAAGGAGCAGACGGCCCGACCGCCCTCACTCTTGCCTTCTCCCTTGTGTTCAGCAAGAGGAGCAGAGAGCTTGGTGGTTCATCCTCCATTGGCTCCTTTCTTAGGGAAGGCAAGAGTTGGATTACAGGGGCCCCCTTATTGCCGTTTTTTTTAGTTTTTGCGTAACGACTTTTTTTTTTTTGGGATTTGAAGTGAAATCGCAAGTCCAATTTTGTCTTTCAAATATTCATTAATAGTATAATTCAGCAAGATGCCCAGGCCAAAGAAAGGAGCAAAGGGCAAGTAGGTGTAGTCAGAGGATGAAGAAATTAGGATAGCTAGGGAATATCCCATAGATGCTTGCAAAGCATTTTTGATCAAATTTATTGTCAAATTTTATGAGTCCGAAACCACCACGTCTCTGGATAGCAAATATGTTAGATATCAAGAAGAGTGCATTCAGAAATTCAAAGACAACATGACGTAGAAGATGTTAGAAGCACTGAACGTTCCGCAATGGAGTCATCAGATGGACAAACCGCGCTTCAACAAATTCTTAACAAATAGGGTGAATGATGCATTTTGGAATGCCAAGGTGATTTTAGAAAAATACGGCAAGAGCCACAGTGCACAAGATCTAGACTTTGAGCAAGTCATTCTCAGAGCAGACTTGTTTATTCAAAGGTGCCGTCCATTTGCTAATTCACGGAATAGGCAAGCCAATGTTTTGGTGGAAGAACATTGAGGGAATGGCGGAATTGCAGAAGGGGCGACGGCATCTCATAGCGCTTCCAGAAACAGCAAGGGTGATTTCACAAGATGACAAAGTCATGAAGGGCGGGTATGCAACAATTCGTAGGGTCCGAATTGAAGGATGCCCTGGGATACCTGCATTTTGGGAGTTTGCATCAAAGGTATCTCGCCAACAAAGCATACAGTCAAAACTCGCAAAATTAGAATACCAAAACAAATCAATGGCAGTGAGGATTCTACATGATGGAACCATACAATTTTATGCAATCCATGCAACAAACAACAAAGGGTATTCATATTGGTGGAACGGCAGAACACTACGGCAAATGTTGAACTTGGATATGCAATATCTAGACAATATAGGTATTGCATTGGCTTGTACAAACACTGAATCCGAAGAGGTGATTTGAGCTTTCCGTCTCAGTCAATGGAGGAGGAAGCACACGGAGCTTGCGTGGGCATTGCTGCACATCATGAATGCGGTGCACAATGCTGGACATCTCCACAATGATATTTCCCCGGACAACATCATGTTTCACTTTCCCAAAGATGAGTCACTAGTCTACATTGGAGTTTGCAATTGGGGCTTGTCTACCTTACGTAGCAAACCACCCAAATCCTTGTACACATTCACATTTGCGGGTGAAAAGGAAAAAGCTTTGCAAAGGAGGTGGTGGATGGCCCCCAGTATTGTATATTTGCATAAGCGAAATGCGGATGTGGAAGTCATTCCCAATTTATCACGGAAATCAAAAGAATATGTGGTGGGTCGCATAGCCCAGAGGATCAACAAACAGTGCATGTCAGTGGCCTACCACAAGCTACACTGGGAAACACAAGGACATACAAAGTTTAGCCATGAGGATTTGGCAATGGTGTTTCATCAATATTTGGAGCAACTGTGTAATGAAGACGACGGTTCACGAGGTAGTTTGGTCAAAATTACAAATTGATTTACTAATTCTTACAATTAGCCTATACCAGATGAACACTTCCGACATTCATATTAGTACTTCAATGTACTATATAGACAGGCTATAGAACTGTAGAAATATTTAATAAACATAGAAGTGAGGATTTACGTATGCGGACCATGCGGACTATATAGTATTATGCACCACCAATATATACCAATTTATGTGCAATTGGATGTACATTTTGGATTCTATAGTGTTTTGGATTTGTATATCATCTCCACCATTTTTCCATATGAAATACATATATTGCTTTAACGAAAAGTGCATAAATTCTTCTTGATGGATGTTGGATTGATAAGGTTGTGTGAGAAGTTGTATGATTTCTCATGTGTGCGTGCATGTAATAGGACAATGCAAATGGAATACATTTCATGAAGGTTTCTATTAATATCTAAACCCTAAATATATTTACATTTTTATTAGAAACCTGGACTATGTACATTGTAAAATATATGCACCTAAATGAAACAAACAAGTTCTTTTGCACCTTGCTTGACCAGATTTTTTGGCTTTGAATCTTTTTAGTTCAATTTTTTTGCACTACTAATTTCATTTTCTACTTCTTTATGTTTAATAGTTCTATTTAAGAATATACACAAAAGGTTAGGAAAAAAATCACTTAATTTTCACTCATAAAAAAATTGTTAAGTAGATGTGGGTTCAAGATTGATGAAAAAAATAAATTGTTAATAGCTTTTAGATGGAATTGAATTACAATAATCTCAAAGGTCAAATTGTTGTAGCAAGAAAATCTAACCTTGTCTAATAATTTTTTTCAAATATTATAAAAATTACATTTGAAAATGAACTCAATAAGTTATGTTTTGAAGAAGATGGTTAGATTGCCCGAGAAATTAAGATTCTCCATAATCTCCTCATAATTAGTCCAAATTGAATGAAACAAATCCTCACATGTAGACAAAAATATACTCTTTGAGAACAAATTTGAATGAAAAATTATTTTGACTTATGTGATTTTTTGGGTGCGGCCCATAAAAAACTCCATTTTTGCTAATTGAGGTATTGAACCAACCCTTTTGCTCCCAGTCATCAATTCAAATAAAAATTATATATTCACAAAGTTCTCATAAAAATACAAAACCACAAAAAATCCCATAAAATATCACAAAAAATTAAGACAATAAAAACCTGCCCGCACCCAAATTGTCCATTGAAGAGACAAATGATCCTTTAGAAGTTACCCCTAAATGCCCAAGGCACCAAAATTTGGTGTTAGCAAAACTTCAAAGTTAAACAAAACTTCATCAAATTACTATTTTAAGTAGTTTATATTTTTAGAAAATACTTCTTGAAGTCTAATTTTAGCAACAAAAATCCGATCTTGAAAATAAATGATAGTGATTTTTCTTTTCAATTTTTTGTACAAGGGTATCTATTGCAATCTTGACTTCCCGTAGTGTTGAGAGCTCTTGGAAATGAGCCTCAAATACATTAGATCTTGGAGGAAAAATCACATTCAAAATTAATTTAAAAAAATTGTAGAGTAGATTTTAAGAAGCCATAAATTGATCAAGGTTATACAAGTTAGGTCGTTTAACCTCATATTTTTTTGGTCACCAACATTTTAGAATTGACTTGTGTAAAGAAGATTGAAAGATTTTTGCAGTTTTAGCACCCTCATGGTCAAACATTATAATCTTTCACTCCATAAATGATAATGTTCTGGTTTTTTTGTATGAGACCTCTAACATGTCCAGTTTGAATTTGTACTGTTACAATTCAACAAAAATTGATACAACTTATCAAAATGTTGGCATTTTCTTTAATTTAGAGCAAATTCTAGGAAGTCCCAAACAGGCCTTGGGCATTTAGGGGTTAAACCAAAATATCCACAAAATCTGAATAGCCATCCAACCTTCCTCCCGCTGGTCCAACCCTCCCTCCTGTCCAACTTTCCTCCAGCCCATCTAACTTCCCTTCCGCCCATCCGACCTCCAACGGAGCGTTCGAATTCCCCTCCGAAGGTTTGTCTGACCTCCCGCTTGCCCATCCGACCTCAGATGTCTTGTCCAAAGGCCCGTCCGACCTCCGACCGCCAATCCGATGGGCCGTCCGACCCTACACCGCCCTTCCAAAAGCTCGTCCGACCTTCTGACCTCCTGTTTGATCGTCCACTACACGGGCGGTCGAGGTCCGTCCAAATGCCCAGGGACGTCTGGAGGCCAGCATCCCCGGACTTTGGACGTCCAAGCGTACGTCCAAGACATCCGGATGTCCTGACAACCCTAGGCACATGCATACCAATTGGCTATATAGTTGTTGTTGTTTTTTATAAAGGAATCTTCTTTTTCTAAAAAGAATCCACATTCCTCATTTATCACTAGAAGAAAATTGCATTGCTTTCTATACGCTCTCAACAAGCTCTCAACAAAATCTTGCTAATGTTTTTTTGTTAGAAACACAATAAAAGAAAACTGCATTGATTTCAACAGAACCAACTTGATGTGTTTATATATAGAGAGAAATTTTTGGCGCAAAAAAATGGCTAAATTCTTGCTTTAAGTGCATACCTAGGTGACATGTGGCTATAGATAACCTACGTATGATCTATTTTTTATATGCATTTCACCAAGTTCCACCAAACTATCACAAGACTTGTGAAGAGATACTAGATTACTTCTCAAAAATATTAAAAATAACTTTGAATAAGAAAAATGTCCAAATGATGTGGGATGTTTACGGAATTATGGCTATTGTAATCAAATTCTTTTAGTCCTCAGGGCATCTTTCAATTTCAAATACCAAGTATTCAAATGCGCTTAGTGTGGTTACCTTTCCAGCCTTTTCTTGCATATTAGTGCGTTATGTATATACACTAGAAGAAAATTGTATTAAATTAGAAGAAATTTGCATTGGATCCTACAAAACCATATGGGATTGGTTTTGTTGAATTCTAGTTTCCGTCACAAAATTTTGTAATGCGTTGGAATGCATTGGAATGTGTTAAAATGCATTTTCCAACACAAAATTTTGTATCGGAAACTAAGAACTCAACAAAACCAATTCCACATGGTTTTGTGGGATCTAACTCAGATATCTTCTGGTGATAGGATTTAGAGTTTAGGGTTTAGGATTTGAAGGTTTAGGATTGTAGGTTGTAGGATTTATTTTTTTTAATTTCGTTTTTTTGAAAAAAAAAATTTTACTTTCTTCTTAACTATGCTAATGGGGTTGAAGGATAGTATTTAGGCTGATGGCGCAAAGCACAATAGTTGTAAATCTTTTAAATATTTAGGATGCATGAAAACATTTCATGCAATATTTTTTAATAATTTAGGTCATGAATAAAAAATGTAATTAACCATTTTCTATAGTTCAAAGAACCCAAATTATAAACAATAGAGAAATGGTAGTGACATATAAAGAAAAACAAACTAAATAAGAAATTGATTTTTTTTAAATAACACAAATTCATAGAAACATTAGATTTGTGTCATTTATCATTATTATTAACAATATTTCTAATAAATTTTATCCATTTGCTGTAGTTTTAAAATGACAATCCAATTTATAAATGACCTACAGTTTAAAGCAAAATATTTTAAACAAAATGACCCAAGAAGTTGAAAATTTTTGGATATTAAAGATTCATGAAAACATTGAATTCCTGCTATATTATTCATAATTTACAATATCAATGAAAACTATAATTAACCATTTTTTGTAGGTTAACCCCTAAAGGACGGAGAGGTGCTTTAGGAGAAAGTAGTCCAAAAAAGGGTGTCCAATGGAAGAGAAGAATGGACAATAATTGACAATTGTTTGGGATCTTCCAACCGTAAGATCTTGAACTTGTCTTCACTATTTACCAACCTACTAATTTTCAAATGTGAATTCTTTGAATTGAGGGAGATCTAAAGGTCCAAAGTTGGGAGGGTTTTTTTTTTCACTCTAAAAATAGCGGGCAGCTGCCCTTTGACTATTGAATTCTACATGTAAACAATTCCATTTCGATGGTTACTCCTTTGATTTGGATTCTCATATAAGTTAGGAACATGCTCAAAAAATTTCAAAGTCACTGCACGTGTGGAGCATATACAAAATTGCCCTGCAATAGACATAGGATTGGCAAAACTAGTATACAAGGTGGTTTTTTCCATCAATGCAATTCTCATTCAAAAGATTTTGTATCAAAAATTTGAACGGTGGAGACAATGATATGTACCTACTTCAGCACTAGAAATCAAAATTACTACCAAATTTGGAAATCTGAAAATGTGACACCACAAATTAGTTCACAGCCTTGGAGGGATGCAACAGGTTCAGGGCAGCCGTCCAATACTGGGTCTTGTTTGACAATATGCTGGGGACCATGGGTCTAAGTCATGCGTGGCCTGTGGAAAGCCTGACAATCTTTGTGGGTGGGCTGTGTGCTAATCTCGGGTTCAACTCAAAAAGGACCCTGACAAGGAAGAGGCCCGCGCAAGCTTGCTGCCTGCTGCACCTGATGCTCCGATCTGTTTGGGCAAGGTGGGTGCCGACGTGGTCGCTGCAGCGGCCCTTTCTTGCGGACGCCCTTGCCAAGGCTCTGAGCAACTCAGAATGCTCCCCTCTGACTTGCTACCCCCTTCTGCCTTGCCGCATGCAGGATTTGAACTACTGCCCTATCCTCTGCTCCTTGGGATTCTGGTTCTTGAAAAAATGGCCCTGCTAAATGGCTCCAGCCTTACCTTCACAAGCAAACAGGGATAAATTCAAGAGAGGTGTGAAGGTTAAAGCAAGGTGAGGAGTTGTAAAAACAAAGATCTTAGAAAATGGGTGCAACATAATTGTAGAGGATGTACTGTAATAGATGTAGGCAAGGTGTAGGAAAAAATTATACAGACAAGGTGTAGGCCAAAACTAGATCATAAGGTATGCCTCCAAAATATATTCATACGATGTAGGAAAAAAAAATTGGATAAGGTGTAGGCCAAAATTAGTTTACGAGTTGATGGAAAAAAATATATTCATATGGTGTAGGAAAAAAATACATTCATATGATGTAGGAAAAAAATATAGATAAGGTTATGCAAAAGTTATAGGCAATCTTATTTTTTGGGCAATTAGAGCACCTTCTTGAAAAATCAACTTGTAGGATTCATTTCTAAATTCAATTTTCACATTTTGTAAAAAAAAAAAGTTCCAAAAGGTTAAAATTTCTTGGTAGAACAATCTCACCGTTCAAATTTTTTAGTGCACTTCCATCTTAGAGCTATCATCAATTTAGTTTTTCCTTCAATCTTGAACTTACTTCTACTTAACAATTTTTTAATGAGTGAAAACTAAGTGTGTTTTTTTAGATTTTTGTTTCCTAGATTCTCACCTCAATTGTTCATCATAAAAATTTAGAAATTCAAAATCAATAGAGCAAAATATTTAAGTAAAGAAGGTTCAAAGCCACATAACGTAGTTGAACAATAAGCAAAAAAATTGTTTTTTTCACATTAAATGCAAATAGCTTTGAATGTATATGGTCAAAGTTTTTGAAATTTTTTCCACATATTCTACCACTAGTTTAGTATAAGACCCTACAATTGAATATGCAAAAGGAACATTTTCTTAAACTTTTTATTCTTTGCTATTGAAATGGCACTTTTGAGTGTTTTTCAATGGAAAAAAGGCCTTGAGACTTTAGGGATTAAAATGAATAATCTATTTTTTTAATATATTCTTTTGCTTTAAGATTAAAGTATAGGAATTAATTTATTCTTAAAAGTTACTTTTGATGGAAAAAAGGCCTTGAGACTTTAGGGATTAGAAGGTATAATTTTATTTTTTAATATGTTCTTTTGCCTTAAAATAAAAGTATAAGAATTATTTACTTTTAAAAATTAGGGTTCCATTAGACTCTAAATTGTCATCAAGTACCTTCTTCTTACATTATCATTTCACTTACATTATTTCAAATAACTTCTTCGTATACTATCATTTCACTTGCATTATATCAAATAACTTCTTATATTATCATCTTACTTGCATTACTTATTCACTACAAATTGTTCAATTTGTTCAATTCTATTGTCATGGCATCTTTACAATCAATTGGTAAAAAAAGAGAAAGAGAAGAAGGAAGAAATCACCAAGACCGAAATTTTGAAAAAAATAAACTAATTTCATGGAATTTAATGAAGGAGGAGAACCTTGGATTTTGATGGAGACGGTGCCAAGGGATGTACATATACTACACATGCTTTTCGATATAAAAATAAAAAAATGTATATCATTCCTTGCCAATTTACACTAAAGCATAATATTTTTGTAAGTGCATTTTATAGAGAATACAATAGTTTATTTGAGCGTGGGCATTATACACATTGTTGCCATACAGTTTGTGCAAATTGCTTACCTAGGTTTATTGAAGAAGGAAAAAAATGTAAGAAATGTCCCAATGTAAACAATATAGTATATTCCAATAAATGTGTTGAGATATTGGGATTGTAGAATTGTAGAGATTTTCAAAATGATAGTATATTGCAATTTCATGAAGTATTGGAGGGATGTAAAAAATTCACTAAATTTAAAAGTGATTTAGTAGTCCAATGTGTTATTTCAAAATCTTGTATTTTATATAGCAATACATTGCAAGGATTAAACTTACCTACAAATATAGAACTTCACATAAGTTATTCTAGTATCCCAAACAGTAGTGCTTCAAAAGGTAAAGAACCATATTAGAAACACAAAAAGTTTAACAATGACAAGATGAAGTGGCAAAATATTTATAAAGAAGATAAATTAGTCAAGACTACTTTGACAATGTTGGCTATTTTTGATGGGTAAAAAATTCCTCCATCAACCTTGCGATTGGAATTATCATGTATTATAGCTCTTTATATTCCAAATGCATTTAAAGCAAGCTTATATCAATTGACATCAAGACTAGTAAATTTGTATTATGAAACAACAACACCACATGGCCAAATTAAATATAAAAATACATCCTTGCGTGGAAATTACAAGAATAGAAGCCACGGTTATTCAACGAATGCAGGAGAGGGTGTAGAAGGAGATATTGTCCCTTACCAGAATTCAAAGATATCATTGGCAGCAGAGAAGGCATTTAAGGATTTGGGTGATCAATGCGCATCAAACATTTGGGAAAGTCTTATGCCACATTTTGGAATACAAATCAATAATTATTTTGAAAACCAAGGTAATACTACTCGCTATTTATGTATTGGTAATAAAGAAAATCCAACGAATGTTATTCAAATGCACATTAGTAAAAAATTTTATATCAAGCCCCACATTGATATGATTGATTTGGAGTCTTCAATCATTACATGGTTCATTGAAGGACATCCAGAAGGAGCAAAATTTGGATAGTTTCAAATGATATGCAAATTCTCTACAAACAACGGTTCTGGTTTATTTCTTAGAAGTCAAGAGTATGTACATGGTACTTTAGAAATTGACACAAAGGGTGATGAATTAGAAAATTACATTTTAGGAGTTGCATTGACAAATAAAAAAGGGTTAATGACTAGATCAACCAATCAACTGAATGCACGCACCAAATATGCTAGAGGAATTCCTTCTTCCAAACATTGGTATACTATTGATCCAAGACACTTAGGTGATTAAAAAAAAATTACTCAAACTCCTTTCTTCTACAATGTTATATAAGCAAAGACAATATTCTAATTTATATATAAATATTAATAAATTTATTGTGGGTTCACTTCTTCTTAACTCCTAAAGGACCAAGGCCTTTTCTAACTCAAAAACCACCCAAAACTGCCATTTCTAGACCATTCATCAAAAAGGTTTTCAAAATGTTTTCTTAGGGAATGTAACCATAGGATCTTGCAGTTAACTTGTATGAAAACATGTGGTAAAATTTTTATGATGTTTGACCGTACAGGTTGAAAGATATTTGCATTCAAAGTCTTCTTTTTTTTTTCCACTATGCCCGAAAATTTCAGATGCCTTTGACCACCGTTTGCTGAATTTTTTTCCACTACAGACCTTGAATTTAAAAATTTTCCTTATGAAAAAACATGTTAGGCATGTGCATGACAATTTTCAAGGCAATCCAAGACAAGTAAGAAATTCAAAAAATTAAAATTTGCCACAATGTCCCAAGAATTGACAATACACTAGGCCATTTTTGAATCAATTTTCCCATCACATATTTTTAGATACAAAAAAACTAAATTGTGGATTGAAAGACACACTTATATTTGAGAAGTAGAAAGAAAAAAAAATGGAAAACCTCAAAACCTCTAACTTTTAGAAGCTCCTAAAGCCTAATGTGACCTCCCAATAGGCACAACAATAGCCTAACTCTCCTCTCTTGCCACCTCTGTTGCCCCTCGGGAGTTAAAGGCAGATTGCTAAGGGGCAGGAGTAGAACGAATTGAAATTTTTATTCAAATGTTCATAACTTCTTGAGAATAAGTTGGATTTTGACGAAATTTGTATCCACGCAAAGCTTATGAGAAATTACATACTTAAAAAAAGTTTGAAAAAATCAAACTGAATATGAAGTTTGAACAAGCTAGCCTGAAGTCCCAAGTATACCTCAAGGGGACACTTGGGCCTTTAGGGGTTAAATCATCTCAATAGCATATAAAGTGAAATTTTCAATTCTATTGATGATTTTATTATAAATTGTGATTATTGTGATACATCTAGTATTAGATTTGTACTTTTTAGATTCTAAAGGACCAAATGTTCAAATTTCAAACAGCAAATGAATGCCCATTGATGTTCCAAACACACACCATCTTTGTATTGTCATCCATTCAATTATTGATATTTTCTTGTATTAGTTCTTTCATATTTATACAATATAAATTTTTAAGAAATTCATTACTAATATTCTATAGTTGAAGGGATACTGTCTAGTATATTTGACCTTAGAGAGCAACTTTTATAATTCAAAAATCACTCATCACAAAATGACTTGAGCATATAAAGATATAGAAAAACTTTATTAGTCAACACAATTAGAAAGTTGGAATCAAATGTAAATGAAAAAAAATCTTGCAAGAATTACACACATTCAAAAAAATAATTAAATTATAAAATAACTTTTCATATTTTATTTGAAAGTTTATTGAAAATTATTGTTTATAATAGTAGTATTTATAATCTTATAGAAATGATATAATATCACTCACATTTTATTATTTTGGTTCAAGAAAAATCATAAAATTATTATTGTAAGTTGCATTGCATAATACATCTTCACAATTTTTGAAATTTGAACTATTTTGGGTAATTAAGGATTAACCCCTAAAGGCCCAGGCCTTTTTTTGCCAAAAAACATCCAAAACTGCCATTCTTATAGCAAAGAGTAAAAAGAATTTAAAAATATTTTTTCTTGCACATTTAACCATAGGATCTTACACCTAACTTGTATGAGAATGTGGGGAAAAAATTTCAAAATTTTTGACCACACAAATTGCAAGATATTTGCGTTTAAAGTGAGAAAACAAGTTTTTTAGCACATTGCGAGACTAGATGTTATGACTTTGAACATTTCTAACTTAAATGTTTTGCACTACAAAGTTTCGAGCCTTAAATCTTTATCATGAAGAATTGAATTGAGAGTCTAGGAAAAAAAAATTCTAAAAAAATTTAATTTTCATTATAAAAAGTTGTTAAGTAGAAGTAGGTACAAGATAGAAGGAAAACCTAAAATATTAATATCTTTTATTTGGAATTAAAAATGCACTAATTCCAATAGGGAGATTGTTCTAGCAAAAAAACTAAACCTTGTGGATTTTTTTGTTGAAAAATTGTAAAAATTGCATTCAGAATTGAATCCTACAAGTTATTTTTTTCAAAAAGATGCTTTTAGTGCCCCAAAAGCTAGATTGTCCATAACTTTCTCATATCAAATCCAAATGAAATAACTTAAAGCTATCCAAATAGAAAAAAATATAATCTATAAGAAAAAAATTAAAATTGTTTTTTAATCGGTGCCCGGGAACAAAAGTTATGTCCAAATAAGCTCAAAACAGGGGAGAGTGGGCAACAAAATTTTTTTGCAAAAAGCTTAATTTTAATTTTAATTTTTTTTTTTTTTCCTTATAGATTATATTTTTCCTATTTGGGAAGCTTTGATTCATTTCATTTAGATTTTTTATAAGAAAGTTCTGGACAATCTTGTTTTTTGGGCAACTAGAGCATTTTCTTGAAAAAAATAATTTATAAGATTCATTTTGGAATGCAATTTTTGCAATTTTTCAAAAAAAAAGTTCCACATGGTTTGGTTTTCTTGCTAGAACAATCTCACCATTGGGTTAGTGCATTTTAATTCCATCTAAAAGATATTAATATTTTAGATTTTCCTTCTATCTTGTATTATCTTTCACTTAATATTTTTTTTAAGAATGAAAATTAAGTTTTTTTGAATTTCTTTTTTTTCTAGACTCTCGACTCAATTCTCCACTGTAAAGATTTAAAGCTCAAAACTTTGTAGTGCAAAAAATTTAAGCTAAAAACGTTCAAAGTAAAAAAATCTAGCCCCGCAATGTGCTGAAAATCTTGTTTTTTTCACTTTGAACGAAGATATTTTGCAATTTGTACGATCAAAAATTTTGAAATTTTTTCCACACTTTGTCATACTAGTTAGGTATAAGATCTAATGATTGGATGTGCAAGAAAAACAATTTTCAAATTTTTTTACTCTTTGCTTTAGAAATGGCAGTTTTGAGAGTTCTTTAGCAAAAAAAAGGCCTTGGTCCTTTAGGGGTTAAGAAAGACACACCTTCCACTTAACAGATGCAATATCTATTCCAAGTCCATTGGTTCCAGAATTTTACATATATAATATCAGTTAATATAATTTACATCAATAAGGTCAAATTGTCAATTTGACATTTGAAACAAAACTTAAAAATCTAAATAAAATTCAGACTTGAAAACACCATAGAAAGCATATGGCCCCAAAGGATTAAGATGCATCAATTTCATTACTATTTTATTACAATTTTGGCTTCATGTATCAATTGTAATTACTAGTCTATCTTCATGTATCAATTTTCAATTCCTTATCATGGGTGTTTATTTTTGACAAAGCCAATGGTTAAAGTACTCACTTTGGCACTTCACCTCATTTCTTCCCAAATTGAACCAACAAAAGGCAATCAAAACAAATCAAAAATTAGATATTTGGTATATCATAAAATAGAATGCAAACTAGAATTGATTTGCTTAGACCACCAAAACAGACTATGGCACTAATCACACTAGCTTATATT
Organism: Neckera pumila; assembly: GCA_963969595.1. Taxonomy (NCBI): domain Eukaryota; kingdom Viridiplantae; phylum Streptophyta; class Bryopsida; order Hypnales; family Neckeraceae; genus Neckera; species Neckera pumila. Next base: position 10,733,098 of record OZ018418.1, read on the forward strand.
TTTGAGGGTTGTGTGGTTAGTGACACATGATCCTTTTTTTCTAAGATCATGTATCACTAAGTGCACTAACCCACCAAAATATGTGCTAGTGCACTTAGTTACGTACAATTTTTTTTTTCAAAGATCATAAGATACTAAGTGCACTAATACCCAAAAATATGTGTCAGTGCACTTAGTGACATATAATTTTTTTTTGTAAGATCATATGTCACTAAGTGCACCAACCCCCAAAATTATGTGTTAGTGCACTTAGTGACATACGATATTTTTTTCTAAGATCATATGTTACTAAGTGCACTATCTCCCTAAAATACGTGTTAGTGCACTTAGTGACATACGATTTTTTTTTCTAAGATCATATATCACTAAGTGCACTAACCCCCCAAAATACGTGTTAGTGCACTTAGTGACATATGATTTTTTTTCTTCTAAGGTCATGTGTCACTAAGTGCACTAACCCCCAAAATACATGTTAGTGCACTTAGTGACATACAATTTTTTTTTCTAAGATCATATGTCACTAAGTGCACTAACCCCCCCAAATACGTGTTAGTGCACTTAGTGACATACGATTTTTTTTTCTAAGATCATATGTCACTAAGTGCACTAACTACATGGTTAAAAAGTTATTAGATGGTAAGTCATTTTCAACGGTCAATGGGTAGTTCAAATTTTTTTGAAAATCGCTTTTACAAAAAAATAGTATTCTAGATTTATATACACATGCATAGCTTTAAATTATTCAAATTTGATTTATGAGATAAAAATTATGAGGTGTTTGAGTTTGCGGGCAATTATGGATTCCATATTCTAAAATAAACTTTGAAGTCCTTTATTTAACTCAATTCTTTATATTTTAAAATTAAAATAAAAGTATAGGACGTATTTTTTGTATTACAACATTTTAACTGTTGGGATTGACATTTTTCAATTCCTTCATGAAATTCTTAACAATTTAGTATTTTGAATCATTCTCAACTTCTTTCTACAACCTATTTTTTTCATGTATGTTGTGCAATTCCAAACGATCTGAAATTTTTCAAGCATGTAGCCAACTTGCTTTGAAGAAGGAATCTAAGGAGTAAACACCATTTTGGACATTTTATAATACAAATGTGACCTTGTGAAGTGCAGCTGCCTATTTTTTTGAAGGGCCCAAAAAGGGATTTTGTTATTTCAAATGCTAATATCTTGCAATCTATGAAGTGGAAAATTCTGAAATTTTTTCTACACAGTCTCAAATGAGCTTACTATAAGATCCTATAGTTAAATGTCTCTAAAAATGTTTTTGCTCTAAAATTTGGTACTTGTACTAAAAATGACAATTTTTGAGCGTTTTTCGTGAAAACAGTCTTTGACCTTGAGGGATTAAGGTGTAGGCCAAAACTAGTTTACTTTGTAATGGTAAAAATGATATTTTTATAATGTAGGAAAAATGTATATTCATATGATGTAGGAAAAAAAATATAATTAAGGTGTAGGCCAAAAAATTAATTCATAGGAAGTAGAAAAATGGTTAGATCATTTAGTGTAGAAAAAATCTAGAGAAAGTGTAGGCCAAAACTAGTTTATAAGGTTTTTGCAAAAATTAGTATGAATTGGTGTATGAAAACCATCTAAAAAGGTATAGGATAAATGAATAGACAAAAGGTATGCTCCAAAAATAGACAAAGTGTAGGAAAAAAAATATAGAGAAGGTGTAGGAAATAAACAAATATAGACAATATGTGGGCAAACATCATTAAAATGAAGTTGAAGTTCATCTTCACCCCCAAAATAGACAAAGTGTAGGAATAACATATAAAGAAGGTGTAGAAAAAAAATATAAAGAAGTTGTAGGAAAAAATATAGAAAAGGTGTAGGAAATAAATAAATATAGACAATATGTGGGCAAACATCATTGAAATGAATTTGAAGCTCATATTCACCCCCTTCAAGTACAATAAAACATTCTTGAATTCACCTCATGGTCGTCGCTCATAGTTTCTTCTATTGCGATTCCGGGGGCCATAGTGGTAATCTTCAAAGCATCCCCAATTGAGGCACAAAAAAACCCGATTGCAACTCCAGCAATAGTAGCTACACTGAGGATCCCCACATGTTAAGCATGGGTGTCTCAATCGACTCCAAGTTGGCATGTGGGGGCGTGGCTCTTCCTCTTCCTCATCCACTTGAGTTCCCCGGCCACGCTAGTTTTGTGTGAGAGCATCACACAACTTAGCCTTGAACTGGAGGTGAGTAATTGGTTTTTTCTCATATCGGCGTTGATGCAAGAGCTTGAGATAGATTATATACATATTGACTACCATAGTGTCTAATAAGAAATAAAATACTCAATGCCACCATTTATGCGACCTTGTTTGGCTTGAATATGAAGCCCTTAATTGATCCGCCACATCCACCCCCCTCATGTGGGTGGTATATTTTAAATGAATTGGAGAGGTTTGAATTAGGTCCCTAGTGGCCCCATTCCTACAAGGAACCGTGGGGATTGGCTTGCATGGGAAATTAATTGGCAATGCATGAGTTGAAATAAGTAGAACTGGACATTTGTCCTTCTACATCACACATGCAATTGCCCGAGATTCATGCATCTTCCACTAAAGTGTACCTTGAAGTGAATTCTTCCAATTTCCAAGCAATTTCAATTCCAAAGGTAGGCCCACACGATTGGACCTCATAATACCTGTGGCATAAATTTGTAATGCGGCCAACTCCATAAATAATCCAATACTAGAGAAATAGTTATCAGTGACAACTACATGTCCCTTCCCCTCTTGACCATTCAATAGCCTCATAACCACATTGTGTGCCACATTTGCCTTCCCGCAAACTGCTGTTGCTATTTCTTGTTCTCCATTATGGTTTGCCCCACAATAAATCTCAAAGTTGAAAACATATTTCGAAAACGAGTCCGCTAGGCACAAAACCTTTATGCCCCACTTTTGTGGCTTCTTAGGCATATATTGCCTAGCGGGGCAATATGAGCCTTTGTACCGTATCATCATTTCATCTATGGTAAGAAACTTGCCCAAATTCCACTCACGTTGGAAACTATCCCTGATATCATGGACAAGCCACCGGACTTGTCCCATTTTATCATAGCTGGGCATATCTCTCTCTGTGACATAGCTAGATGGATTAGTCACATATAAACATCATGATATTGCTTCAAATCGGTCCCTAGAGAGAATTTTTGAAATTCTAGGACAATGAAAGAAAGATCCGACTTTGCTCCAATATGTCCTTGTGTTCGGTTGTTTTTTCAAACCCATAAACATCTGAGTTGCTAGATAAGCCTTCAAAGTTGATACTGTCAAAGGCAACCATCCTTCTCCCTCCCTTGTTTTTCCATGTTCATCCGACAAAGTTGCATAACGGTTAGTCTCGACCACTATTTTGTGGAGGAGAGTATAAGGCCAAAACAATGAAAATAATTGCATAAAATTTGAAAAATTGGATCTTGACCATGTAGAGTCACGGAACCTGTGCTTCACACTATGAGGATTGTCAGGGTCTCCACCATCACTACTTTCATCTCCCTCATATGGTAGCTCACTTTTGGATGAATCACTCAACATTGGAGCATGAATGCGCATCCTCGTTCTTTGAACCCTTCCTCTTGGACAAATAATATTGTTGTCCACATCCATCCAATTTGGTTGTAAGTCCGCTACACCCTCAACTGCTCCCTGCCTAAAACTGCCAACACCAATTCCAATAAATATTTGAACCAAATATGTATGTATGTTGAGCAAATGATTATAAGATATGTCTGGTGATTCACAGACGTAGTTGGACAAAATATAGATCGCTCTTATAAATTGAGATTTGAGAATCATAAAGTGAAATGTAGACATGTTTGTTTACAAATTGGATTCTACCCTCAAATATGTGCAATTTCACTTAGAACAACAAATGTTTAGACCTACTATTATTTGGAATTTTTTTAAAACAAACAAACTGAAGGTGTAGTAAAAATGTCATACAATTGTAGTAGAAGGAAGAATGTACATCTTTACTACAATGCTATGCTATAAGTTTTGAAAAGATTGTTTTTAGTGAAGTCTTATTGATTGGAATTTATGGCCAAATTTTTTACCATCATCTTCCTAGTCCATTTATGGTAGTAAAAACAAATTTTCATATATGTGGTTATTTGATCTTTTTTTTAGTTTTTATTTTATTTCTTTGCAAGGTGTATTCAAAATACATTTTTTTGATATATGTAGTTATTTCGTTGTATTTTGAGGCCCAAAATAATCTTAGTATGATATATATAATTATTTCATCTTATTTGTATTGATTTATTTTTTATACATATATATATAAATATATAAATATATATATATATATATATATATATATATATATATATATATATATATATATATATAATGATATCTATAGTTATTTAATATTCTTTTGAATTTTTATGTATCTTTCTTACATTTTTTGAATCCTGTAATTCTTTTTATATATTTATTTATTTATTTGATATTCTTTTGTGGTTTTGTTTTATTTTTTTACAATTTTTGGATTATTCAAAATATTTTTTTTGATACATGTAGTTCTTTGATCTTCTTTTGAGTTTTTATCTTATTAGTTTGAAGGTCAATTCTTGAACAAGTATTTTTGATACATATAGTTATTTGATCTTCCTTTGAATTTTTAGTTCATTTTCTTGCAAGATAAATTTTTCAAAATATTTTTTTGATACATATAGTTATTTGATCTTCTTTTGAAGTTTGGTATTTCCTTTTTGCAATTCTTGGTGTAACAGATAGACAAAAGTGAATTTTCCATTTAGGAGAGCAATTCCTATGGTGCCAACTACTTTTGGGAGTCATTGTATAAAAACAACCTTAGACCTCCCCTAACTTTTGCATATGGTATTGGAATCTGATGATTTGTATTGCATTGGAAAATCCTTTGAGTTGCCTACAAGGAAATATCATGAATTTCCGCACTTTACCAGTTCTAATTATGCTAATTCTACCCTGTGCAAAAAGGAGGGAGCCACAACATACCTTGGAACGTCGGAATTGTCCCTGTAGGCAACTGTGACCCCCCATCGCCTGCTCCAGCACCTCTCAACGACTCCAGCAGATGTCGGCCCTCCAATGGCTCCGGCAGCAAGCTCGTCTCCAGCAGGTCTAGCAGTTGGCGCAGCTCCTCTGGATGCGGCAACTGGAGCACCTCAAATTCCGCACTTGATCCAATTCCATTTCCAGCCTGGGAGCCTCTAAGGACAGTTGGATTGGATTGTTTGCCAATTACAGCTTGGTGCGATGTATTTCCGCCTTGGATCTTTGGATTGGATTGTCCGTCGATTACAGCTTGGCGCAATGTATTTCCGCCTCGGATTCTCAATCGCTCCCCCGAACGGTCAATTTGAACGTTGCCGCTTCCTCCTTCCTTATTTCTCCCGCTTTCTTCCTCCTCGTATTCACTGTAAACTGCTCCCTCCTCATAGTAGCTACCACTCTGTCCCTCTAAGTATTCTCCGCTCCAAGCCATAGCACATTGGTCCTCTCTGTCTCGGCACGTCTTTCTTTCCTTGCGTTGTTTGCTACCCAAAAAGTTATGTGAATGCAATAGCTCAGGTGGCCACAAATTTTTTTCCAAACTGCCTTCTTCTTCTTCTTCTTCTTCTTCTTCTTCTTCTTCTTCTTCTTCTTCTTCTTCTTCTTCTTTGGCCATTTATAGGGATTAATTCTCTAATTTATAATAAGCCAAGCAAAAGTTACCTTAGATTCTTTGTTTTGGAATTATTAAAATACACCTATTTGGTTATTTTACCTTCCGATTATTTAAATCCCGTTGTCACATATATATTTTTATCAAATACCTTATTTGCTTAAAAGTACTTATTTTTATTTTTATATGGGTGGTTAGCAAATAATTTTCTTAAAACATTGCAAGTCTATGCAATTAAATTATGCTCCACATGTCTAAATTTCTGGACCATTATCACTTTGGGTGGTCCTCCAAAGAAATTTCAAATTTTAAACTAGGTCTGTCAGGTGGGAAATCCCACCCACCCACCCACTATGGGTGTAGACTTTATTAGTTGTCTCCACTATTAGAGATTGTGATTTATTTTACAACTACCTAATAAATACGTCTCTCTGGTTTTTCCCTCCAAGCCTTGCAACTACTTAGTGCCTTTGTATTGCCATACATCACCATCTTGGTGTGACAATTTGCTTGGGCTAGTGTTTTGTGTGGAGCGCTCTGTGACTCTTGAACTTCTAGCAAGTTTACTTGACTATGGAATGGCAAAGGTCTTGGTGATTTTTTAGTGTGTTTGAGTTTTCTTAGTGTGTTTGAGGATGTTTCTCACTGATTTGCATTTGCTTTACCATTGATGTGACTTATGACCTTTGTTTGTTCTTCCTTTTCTTCCTTGTTGGAATTTTAGGATCTGTGACATAGATAACAATTGGTTACAGCTTAAGACACCTGTTACAACCTCACTAACATTACATTGGATTGTGGTGTGTATTGGGATGGGTACAGGTGAGGCTGAGCCTTCAGATCCTGGACTCCCAAATTTGTGGATTTCATGGAACAAGACTTTTTCAAGCACATGGACATCTCTTCTATGCTTTATTGTGCTTATGGATATTTTTGTTATTTTTACATTTTTAGATACTTCTTCCCTCAAAAGAAGTGTTATGTAAAAAACTATTTCTGATACTACTTGTACAGCTTATGGAATGAGAAATGAGATTTGATTTAGAAGTGGTTATTTTATAGCCATGATACTTGTTTTGCTACAAGATAAGTTGTGAAAAGATGAAGCCCTGTTTTGGGGTGTTTCAGTCTTAGTCCTTCTTCTTCGGCATTTCTAAAAGTTATTTATTCCTAATTAAAATAACTTGTCTTTGCCAGAGGTTATAGTCCTAGAACCTTTTTACCTTAAAATGTTTTTTCCAATTTTTACCATTTCTATCATGGTTAATCCATTCTTATGGGGGATGGTGTAAAAAATAAAAATACCATTTCTTCCTCTTCTTCTTCTTGATTAGTTATCCTAAGAGCACCTCCAATTTATACATATATCAATGGTAGTATAGTTTTCCATTCATAGTCAAATCTAAGGATTTGCATAAATATTACCATATTTATATTTCTTTTTCATATCTTTTTTATATTTTTCCAATTTGGATTAATAAATATAATTTCCTATGGGCCTTTCTCCATTTATAGGCTTTTCTTCCATAGTGATTCAAATTATAATTACTATGAGCCAATCTCCTTTTGGCACATCTTCCATAGTAATTTGGTTCTTTAAAATTAAGCCTGTTACAGGCAAGTACTTCTATGGTAGATTACATCATAGGTAGTTATTCAAATTATTTTGAATCAAGGCGGGAGTGACATTGGTGTAAACCCACCCACCCACCCACAATGGGTGGCGCCTAATTTAGTAATTACTCTAAGATGGTAGTGGGTAGTTATCTCCCACATGCATCATTATTATCCATAGAGTTGTTGTTTTCCCACAATATGAGACTATATTAGCCTCTCTTTTGTATGTTGGTACTCCTCTTTGGCGTGTGAGTGCGACGATTCACTGTGGTGTGATTTTGGAGGATAGTTTTGTAACTTTGAGTGCAACTCTTGGGCTTCTAGTGTGAAGGAGGAATGGCAAAGGTCTCATGACTTTGGATTGTGTTTGGATTATGTTGCCTTTTTGGTTTCCTTGAGTGTTTTGATTCAACTATGTTTTTCATTTGACTTGCTGGATTTGTGACATAGATAGCAATTGGCTTCAGCTTTAGACACCTGTTGCATCCTCACTCACACTACATTGGCTTGTTTTTGTGTTTGGGACGGGTACAGGTGAGGCTGAGCCTTCAAATCCAACTCTTCCGATTTGTGATTCATGGAGCAATTTGTATTCACGCACATGGATTCCTATGTGGACTCCTATTTCTCCTGTGCTGCTACTTTACTATTAGATATGGATGGGACATAATGCATTTGTGATTTCTATGGAGAGTCTGAGGACTCAATTATATCCAAAGTAACTTTTTTGGATGACTATGTCAAAGTGATATATATATATTTTTTGATACAATATGCCTTAGTCCTTGACTTGGTTTATGATTTGATGTGAGCAAATATGACTCATTTTAGCAAGAAGTTAGTTAGTTTTAAATGAAGCCCTGTTTAGGGGTGTTTCAGTAAAAGTCCCTTCTTTGTTTTTCAAACCATACAGATGTGGTGAGCATCTGTCTCCATTTTTTATTACTTAACAGTATGCTACAAATGATTCTTGTAACTGACCGATCTGCTTACTTTTTTATAGAATACGGAGACAGCTTGGGCTGAGGATTTGATTACCTTAGGGTACTCTGATCCGTTACCTGTTCCCTCACCTGCGGTCCAGTCAGTTATCTGCTCCATCAGCGAGCAGGACATCCACTCGTTCGTGCAGACTACGGATTTAGCTGCGATGCAGGATCGGGATGAAGACGGTGAGCATGCACCTTTGCTACTTACAACGCTGGACTTATCGCACTGGACTGCCATCATGATGGCTAGTATTTCGGATAAAGAGAAAGGGCTGGATAGATTGCGGGAAGCCCACCAAGCTCTGGGCCCTCTTTTGGAAAACGACGAATTAGAATTTATTGAAGCTGCTGGCAACACCAGGCGCGTCGAGGCGGCTCTCAAAGCTGCGAATCCACACGAAGAATGGGCAGAGGCTCCCCCTGCTGTCGATCTCTCGCAACTTGCACCTGCGGACACGAACGGCTTGCACCCCCTTTTGGCCAAGATTAACATTGCCGCTGCTCATAAGGCGGCCATCGAGGATTTGTCGGAGGCGATTATGACCACCCAGTCGGAGAAAGAACTGAACACGCTCGATGCAGCCGGTAAGGGTCCGTCCATACCGTTTCTCCCTCCGCGTGCTGTTGAAGATCAGTTGGCAGCCCGTGCGCACCGCACTTGGTGTCTGTCCAACATTAACCTACTGGCACCCATCACTACGCATATGTGGAGTTTGTGGGCTCATTTGTCAGAACACGAGGTCAGATTATGTGAAGAAAAAGCTCTTAGTTGTACAGGTCTTCTTGAAAAACCTGTGGAGATGGTTAATGCATTTCCCATTGCATTATATGACCATCATAAATGCACAACTACAGCTATAAACATTCACACAAAACTGGACGTTCTTACCTGCACTCCTAGGAGTCCTAAGTTCACCTCCCAGTTATGGAACTGCCAGAGACCCTACATTAGATGTAAATGTAGTCAGAATTCTAAATCTGGTTGTAAGGGTAACATGCTATGGTTTGACCATAGTATCTGGTTCATGATCAATAACTTACCCAAGTTCTTCCCTGATAGCACGTATCCCTCCCTTCCTGCCAAATATGGCGCTTTCCTCACCTGGCTAAAAGGAGCTGCAAAATTTGCGGTTAAACAGCAAATCACGTTTGTAGCCGTCCGCAAGTTGATGGATACTGCTGCGCTAGAATTTGCCACCGACCCCTCACAGAAACTATTGTCCAAGTACTATGAGGCACCCGGCGCTAGAAAGGTTGAACGTCTGTTTAAACCTGCGTCATTCTCTGTCGAAGCGAGTGCTCCCACTCCTCCGCAGAAGAGAAGACGCATAAACATGAACGTTTCCGCTAACGATGCTCCACCGAATCATCAGAGGACCCCACCAACGCACCAGAATCGGAATGGGGGACGCGGAGGTTTCAAATCCGGAGGAGGACGCGGCAATTACAATCGTAATTACCGATCTCCCGGTGGTTTCCAGTTCATCGGAGGCAACAACCGCAGTACAGAGAATTCCCCAGTGATGTCTGTGCGTTCGGAGTACCAACGCAATGATCAGACACTCGCAGTTACTAGCTCGAGCGACTCCCGTCCAAAACCAAGGACTCCCATACAGGGAAGAATCTTGAATTGGGATAATATGTAGATTGTCGTGCCACGACCCCAGTACCTGTACTGGCAAGTCTCATACATCTAGTACTAGTTCAGATGATACACTCCAGGCCAGTCCGCACTTGTATCGCTTAGGATTTCAAGTTCACCGATTGATAAGTTTTCGGTAATGACAGTTTTTGGTCTCTCTGATCGAATATCGATATACTCGATATTGCGCTGTCGTCTCGATAGCCCAGCATATGTCCTGGCTATCATTTTCTCTCCATATATTTATATAAAAAATGTTTTGATCTACATTGTTTCTATCCTACAGATGAGGGACGGATTTTGATCACAGATAACTACGGTCGATTCAAAGTGAAACGCACTTCGAGTGGCAAGAAAGCCGGTTACATTAAACTGAAATACTGTAACAGAGCTTTGGAATGGATTAATCTGAGGAAAACATTCCAAGATCTCATGATCTCCTTTCAATTTGACCATCTATGCCCTGTCATTGAAGAAATTGTCTTCGCATGGTTGTATGTTGAAAATCTGGCCTCGGTTTTGTACAAACCCTCGGCAGTATTCAAACAGTTCTCTTTCGTTCAGCTTCTGGATAAGGCTGATCTCTGTGCATGTCTAACCGCAAAGAGATTCCACAAATTTCTGGATCCCTTGACTGCCATCGAGACCTCCTCACACGCCAAGAACTCCACACATGTACGCACAATGGATCTGTCCATTATTCAACACCTTGGCCTCAGAAACGCGGTAGCCCAAGGGTTGAACCACATACCCCTACGAACTACCAACATTGTTCACGCAATGGCTACGGTTCTAGACGCTTTTGAGCAATTGGCAACCATCCTGGATCTGGAAGCCACGGAGTTTCCTATCGCCGCTGCTTATGCCAAACTCCGCGATTCTTGTCTCGTATCCCTCAGACAGGCAATGAATAACAACAAGAACGGATTCAGAGTCTCAGGACCAATGATCCTTGATCTCCCAGCAGTCCGAAATGAGATTCAATGGCTGTCTAAACATCTATTCTGCTCCGGCTTGGACAAAGCGAACAATAACGCATGTTTCCTGTGCATCAAGCACATTCGTCTCCAGGCCCTGGAACGACTTAATGGGGATGATTTCTCTGCGTGCAAGAGTGACGGAATATGGACCCTCCCTACAGGCATCTTAGATAGCGTGCAATCAGAGCTTGTACAGATCTTACCTGAATGCCCACCTATTTTCCAAGCACTCCCCTATCTCATGGCAACCTTTAAACAACACAAAGGCAAATACCGTTGGCTGACTAATGCCTTTCATACAGTATTCTCTAACATTGCTACATTACTCACATTAACCTCCAATGTGATGTTAGAAACAATCAAGCAATGGGCTGCAGTTACGGAAACCGGGTATGCAAGTTTCTTAAAGACCAAACCCTCTATGTACTGGAGTATCGATTCAGTGCTAGACGCTACAATCAATCTACCAAACAAGATTGGAGACATCTTTGTAGCCGATATAACTCGATGCTACGAGTCTATCCCGTTACATGGGCCTGATAACCTTCTGGAAACAGTCTCGTTCATCACTAGAATTGCGTTTAGACACGCCAGTAGCTCTCACCCTCGAGCAACTACTGCACTGTGGGTCAGGATTGACGCCAAGGGTGTCCCAGCTACAGCGAAATGGGCCACATCCAGACCTTCAAATTTGAACTGGATCCACTTTGATTCTGCTCGCCTTATTCAACTCAATGCTTGGCTTATGAGCCACTGCTTTATCACACTTGGAGATCGTGTATGGCGCCAATGCATGGGAATACCAATGGGATTTGCCTGCTCCCCTGTTTGGTGCAATATTTATCTCATGACATACGAGATACAATTCATCCAACGATTGGCGAGGTTAGGAAGGAAAGACATCTTGTCCCAATTCCAGTGCGCTTTTCGCTACATTGATGACCTATGCCTTATCAACGTTGGAAATCCACGTTCGTTTCTTGCCTCGGATCAACCTAGAACAGAAACCAACCCTTTTTGGATATATCCCTTAGACATCCTCACGATCAAAGAAGAAACTGCCCGGTTTGACCCCAATGATCCAGGACGTGGTTTACATGCCCAGTTCATGAACGTAGAGATTCTGGTCCACGAGACAGACCCTGACAAATACAGATTTCGAAAGTATGACAAAAGGAGAAACTTACCATTTCAGTACACTCAGTACATCAAATTTCGGTCTAATAGACCTGTTCATCAAACTTACAATATCGCTATATCACAAGTGCTTCCCATATTGTACATCTCCAACACGGATGATGCGGCAATTACCGAGATTCATCATATTATCAACACTATGGTTAGCAATGGCTTCAGGCGGGAACGCTTAACCAGAAACATCCGCAACTTCCTTAGCAGTGGATCCTTTCTTGTGGTCCAAATAAATCTGCAGCACATTCAAAACTCTCTGTAAGTTTTGTTTACTCACCTCAATAGAATAAGATGTAAGTACTACCTTGAAGTTTGAGCCTGGTATGCACCTCTATAGGAGTGTGGCATACCAGTGCCAAATTCCTATAGGGGTAGCATCACCAACGGTGGTGGAGGGTCTTCTTCTTCTTCTTCTTCTTCTTCTTCTTTTTCTTCTTCTTCTTCTTCTTCTTCTTCTTCTTCATTTCTAAAAGTTATTTATTCCTAATTAAAATAACTTGTCTTTGCCAGAGGTTATAGTCCTAGAACCTTTTTACCTTAAAATGTTTTTTCCAATTTTTACCATTTCTATCATGGTTAATCCATTCTTATGGGGGATGGTGTAAAAAATAAAAATACCATTTCTTCCTCTTCTTCTTCTTGATTAGTTATCCTAAGAGCACCTCCAATTTATACATATATCAATGGTAGTATAGTTTTCCATTCATAGTCAAATCTAAGGATTTGCATAAATATTACCATATTTATATTTCTTTTTCATATCTTTTTTATATTTTTCCAATTTGGATTAATAAATATAATTTCCTATGGGCCTTTCTCCATTTATAGGCTTTTCTTCCATAGTGATTCAAATTATAATTACTATGAGCCAATCTCCTTTTGGCACATCTTCCATAGTAATTTGGTTCTTTAAAATTAAGCCTGTTACAGGCAAGTACTTCTATGGTAGATTACATCATAGGTAGTTATTCAAATTATTTTGAATCAAGGCGGGAGTGACATTGGTGTAAACCCACCCACCCACCCACAATGGGTGGCGCCTAATTTAGTAATTACTCTAAGATGGTAGTGGGTAGTTATCTCCCACATGCATCATTATTATCCATAGAGTTGTTGTTTTCCCACAATATGAGACTATATTAGCCTCTCTTTTGTATGTTGGTACTCCTCTTTGGCGTGTGAGTGCGACGATTCACTGTGGTGTGATTTTGGAGGATAGTTTTGTAACTTTGAGTGCAACTCTTGGGCTTCTAGTGTGAAGGAGGAATGGCAAAGGTCTCATGACTTTGGATTGTGTTTGGATTATGTTGCCTTTTTGGTTTCCTTGAGTGTTTTGATTCAACTATGTTTTTCATTTGACTTGCTGGATTTGTGACATAGATAGCAATTGGCTTCAGCTTTAGACACCTGTTGCATCCTCACTCACACTACATTGGCTTGTTTTTGTGTTTGGGACGGGTACAGGTGAGGCTGAGCCTTCAAATCCAACTCTTCCGATTTGTGATTCATGGAGCAATTTGTATTCACGCACATGGATTCCTATGTGGACTCCTATTTCTCCTGTGCTGCTACTTTACTATTAGATATGGATGGGACATAATGCATTTGTGATTTCTATGGAGAGTCTGAGGACTCAATTATATCCAAAGTAACTTTTTTGGATGACTATGTCAAAGTGATATATATATATTTTTTGATACAATATGCCTTAGTCCTTGACTTGGTTTATGATTTGATGTGAGCAAATATGACTCATTTTAGCAAGAAGTTAGTTAGTTTTAAATGAAGCCCTGTTTAGGGGTGTTTCAGTAAAAGTCCCTTCTTCTTCTTCTTCTTCTGAATTCGTTGAGTAGCCTTCGCAACTTGATTCTTGGGCATCCGCAAATTCTTGTTCCTCTTTGTTGTGAGTGTCAGCAAGGTCAGGATCTGGGTCCTCAATTGGCATGTTGCCGATTCCATTCCACTGCTTTACAGAAGGAGTGACCTGTTCTTGAACTCTTGAGTGCGGTGGCTGCTCGCTGTTCTTAGAAGAATAAGTGTCGCTGTAGGAGAGTTCTACTATGCAGTCTCCCGCTTCGTCCTAGATTATAATTGTGCTCCCGAATTTAGATGTTCTTAGAGTCTCATGATCCAAGCGTTTAGTTGCTTATTGTCTGATGAGTGCTCGGATCATTTGATGACTTGTGCAATTTGGTCTCACACACCTAACATTTTTGTATAATTTATATTTTTTTTGCAATCAGCACTCTTTTTTGTATCAAGTCTAATTATTCTCATAGTTGAAGATTAGTTTTTGAGTTTTTAGATACAATTCAAACATTAGGCTATGGACTATATTAAAATGTTTGACACCTGATATATGGAGTCCGTAATTTGATTGCCTAACATTTTATGCCATTGGAATGTACAGATGATTTCATTTTCAATGTTTTGTCTTTTTGAATTTTCCTTAGTTTAGGTTCAATAGTCTTTAAGCGTTGAATATTCGCTCAGGTTTGAATATTTAAAATGTCGGACACTTTGTGTGGGAAGTATCAAATGCCAAATATTTTTGTGACTTTCTAGTGACAAATTGGAGGCACTTTAAACGAATTCAGGCAATGAATGTGTTTTGGGTGAAATTATTTTTCTCATAGCTTGAGTGCTTGTTGCATTGCAGAGATTGGGAAGTATTGCAACGATGACAAATCAACCACATTGCATCTTGGTGAGTCCATAGGTTTATATTACAAAATTTTTGTTGCTGGTCCACAGTTGTAACTCGTTGTATGAGCACAATATTGCGTTCCTTCTTCTGTGACCAATGAGTTGTTTTACTTGAAATTGCTTGATTCAACTTGTATTTTCAGTAAGATTTTGAATGCTGGGATGTTTTCATGATTTGTTAGAATTGGTTAGTAAGCTTGTAATTGCTTGTGCTTGATGCAATGCAGTTAAAACTATCAACAATCTACATGGAGACGAAGATGAGCTTTCATTTCCTCTGGAGTTCACGGAACATTTTTTTGGGGAAAAAAGAAAAATATATGGATATTAAGGGTTGGAGGTCCTTTACTTACCAACTTGTCCTCATCTAGCATTACTTGGATTGCCGTTTTTTCTTACCAGTGATGCAGGATTTGATGAAACATGTTGCCTGTAGATTGATGTGTGGCTTCAGACTCTCTCCTTTTATACGCATGCTAACATTCACTATGATGTGAAACTTTGGGTATGTCTTACTTGTGGTTTGTTTTGAGTTGTTGTCTTTGCGAGTTGCATAAGCCAATGACTTGAATGTGGCAATTAAATTAAATATACAAGGAAAATTGCATACATTATTTTAGAAACCTCAGCAATTTGTAACGTACCCTAGGCTTCAGAAACCAGTGGTTGTATATCTCAGCTATCATTAGGGTTTAGCTAGAACAAATGAATGAAAATTTGTGCAGATAGAACTTGATACATGTTGCATTTTATGTCACAAGATACTATTCCTCAACAGATATTGGCTATATGCTGCAGTACGATATAAGTGCATTCTAGTGACTCATGACAAGATGCAAGACCACTTATTCCAGCTTCTTGGGAGCCACTTCTTTCCCTAGTGGAAAGAGCGACATCAAGGTGTTTAAATTCTGCTTTTAGGGTAATTTTCTGTATGTTAACCATAATTTCTTTGATTTTGCAATCTAGAGTGATAAGTACAGCAACATATGATAACAGTTGCTTGTGTGACTTTGGTGATACCAGGTTCGATTCTTACTAAGCAAGGAGGGTCTAGTTTTCCACATGCCGCCTCTTTATTTTATATTAACCCAAGTACATGGTTACTTTTTGTATAATTGGAAATGTCTCAATGGAGACAAGGCTCATTTTTGTCAAATGTTTAGCTTTTATATGTGTTTTGTTTCTGATTTATCTGGACACATAGTTTCTACAAACATTTGAGTGGATGTTTTCTATGTGTTCCTTTGCTATATAGACTGGTCTAGGTAGCCAACAGATTCCAGAAGTACTTCTAAACACTTACTGCTTCTATAAATATAAGACCAAATCCCTGATGCTTAGTTATTGTCTATGCAGGAATCTGTGAGCAAATTTTGGCATATTCCAAAGAGTTGTAACAATGATGTTTCACTCGTCTACGAAATGGTTGTGTAATTCGAACTAGTCACACCAGTCCTGAGATTGTGAAAGTTAGAAAAAAGCTTAATTGTTTGCTAATTGGAGCTAAAGAGACTAGTACTGATGGCAAGTTAGTTAAGGGGGCTTATAATTTAGGTCTGAAGGATTCAAAGCTCATGGCATCATAACTGTTGAAGAGTCAAAGCCCAGTCACCAAAGTCTTCATTATTCAAGTCCATAAGGCTTGAGGTTTCAGTTGTGGAGGACCCATTTGATAAGGGGCGTGTTGGAACGTAAGGACAATATGATTTGAAAAATCCATGTTAAGAGATGTTCCCTCCCCCTCTCTGCTTTGTCGGTCTCAAAGATGGACAAGATTCAAATTTTAGCAAATCTTAGAAGGATTTTAGGAATTGAAAGGATTTTGGGAGATTCCAGTGCTCAGAACAGATAGCTCCGTTAGAAGCTCAATTATTGGGGAAAATTCAAAAGGTCCCTTTCACTGGAGAATTGAAAAAATGCATACATTCAAGTTTCCAACATTGCTAGGAAGCAAGCGGGGAGCGGCGAGCGTAGATCTTGAATGGAAAATGGAAAAAGAAAACAAAATTTGGAAATTTTTGGGATGAAAGTAAGTGACATTTTGGATGACAGTGATTGAAATTTTAGATAGAGTAGACTAAAAATTTGGATTGTCCATAAAATTTTTATAAGAGCATTAAAAGCAGGAAATTCTATGTTTTTAAGAAGTGGATGAAAGTACTTGGAAAAAAGGAATGAAAGTATATGAAACAGGTGGATGAAAGTAGATGGCATTCAAGATCACAATACATGAAATAATTGATAGAAGGAGATGAAAGTACATAAAATACTAGATGAAACCGTATCCAATACAATTTCAAGCATTACGTTAAGAAGTGAGACAAAGTTATAAAAATGAGAAAATGAATGATAGAATTTCATTGGCATGCACAAATAAATTCTTGAAGACAATAGGGACCTATGACCATTAAAATAGGGTGCCTATGAACGCTGTAAGTTCGTATGTCATTTTGCAATCTTTCCATGGTAGAACTTAAATAGACTTATTACCGTGTACATAGGAATATCTTTGAAGGCAAACCTTTGTGTTTGTTCACTATTTCAGGTAAACTTCAAATTTGGAAAACAAATAACTTGTTCCATATATTGGCTTCTAGGCTAATGATGTCATAACTATGCAGGAAAATAAAAAATTGTCACATAGGCAAAATATGACTTTATGCAATGAATTATGATGCGCAATACAATGATGCTAGAAATGATTTTGAAAAGAGTAAGAATGGGTCATATATAAGCAAGTACAATAATTTTGGAAAGGGTAAGAGTGGATCTTATATGAGCAAGTATAATAATTTTGGAAAGGATAAGAGTGGGTCTAATAAAATGCAAGTATAAGTCCTTCTAGTCTCAGTACATTTTCATTCATTTGTTCAACAAACAAAAACAATGGTCCTTGTATGCAAGAAGACTAGCTAGTTTGATCCCAAATGATTCAGTATCCCGCTAAAAAGCACTTGTTTCACTTCATTGAAACTGAAACTAGGTGCATGAATGAAGGCCTCCGATGTAGATTGTAGGTTGCAAATGATCATGAAAATGAAGTAAAGATGCTTACAATTTGTCAATGTTCCCCGCTTGCCAAACACTTGAGCTTCATCTTCATGAAATTTGGACATGTACAGTTTGGAAAAGAGGACACAGTGAGCTTGTATTTTTCATGGCAAGGCTCTACACCAAAGATGAGTGACACTATGCATCCAAATCCTAGGTGAGGAACCATTGTTACGGTTTCTATACATGCATTCACTGTCAATGCCAATGTGCAATTGTTCTGATGCTTTACTATTGGTGCTTTCAGGTTACAACGGACGACCTTCCGCGCTCGAATTGTCGGATGTTCATCTGGTGAAGGTGGAACAGGGTAGGCATGCACAATTTCGATGCCAGCTTCTCCACCAAACAGTCTGCGAGACAAAATGACTTGACGTTGTGGAAGTTGGAAGCCTGCTGCTTCCAAGGCCAAAATCTCGGCTTTAGAAAGTTTGGTGCCTATTTTCATTGGCCAAATCTCTGTAATAGTTGGTACTGATAACACCTACTTTCGCCACGTACCTTTCACACAATGCTCAATGTTGTTGTTGCAAAAGAAAATTGAATACGGTCATAACAATTCTTTTGGTAATTCACCATCATACCTGTATATGTTGGTGCGGTAGTTGCTATGTGATTTTGGACAATTTGTGCGGTGCACTTCTTCTTTGTAATTGTTTTCAGTGCAAAGCATGCCTTTGCTGAGGTTTTTGGTAAACGTGCTATATGCCACTGACCCTTGTCACACATGGTCTCCTAAATTGTGGACACATGAGTTGAGTTTGGAGTATAAATTGACCTGTAATGTCTTGGAAAGACGTTGTCACTGCAAGATCCACATCCATACTTGTAGAGACATCCTTGAAAATGGTGTTCAAATCTGATGCACTTGTTGTGGCTCTCTACGATTGTGTTTGAATGCGTACATGAGAAACATTGACTTTATCCGGTCTATGCGAGTCGAATTTGCAGCCAAGTACCATGTCTGCCTTCTCCTTCTGCAATCCAAATACTTCTTGTCCTTCAAGGTGAGGCTCTCTATTGAAGAATTCTTGCACACCTGGAATGCTTGAAATAGCTTCAGTGAGGGATTTAGGATTGCCGGTTTGTTTGGTTGAACGTTGGGCCATACGAAGCATTAGCTCTTCCTTCCCTGGTCCCGTACCAGCTTCATTTCCCTTCAAGTATTGGTAATATCAAACCATCTGCATAAGCACTCTGACAAAATCGTCTACCGTGGCAATGTACAGATTGTTCCCCCAATTTCCAGATTGTTGAAGCCAATTGTCATGTACTGTCTCAACAAGGTTGCATGATGGCATTTCTACTAGCTTAGAGTTGTTGAGATTCTGGAAAAATTTGGTCATTACACCACAATCAAGTTCAAGCAAACATAGATGTACTTTGAAGTTATTCTTGAGCTTTATTGCAATGAAAAAATAACAATGCTGCTGTACAATGGACATGCATCACTATCAAGCACAATTAAAAAAATGTCCAAGAAAGAGCCTACATAGGCACCCTAAACGGTACACAAAGGATCCCTGAATGTACCATTGCCAAGCATGTAGCGTCATAATTGTGTGCTTAAGAAAAGAAGAAGTCTAAGACAAATGGACCGCACACACATGTCTCGGTACCAAGACATGGTTTCAATCCCCAAGCGCCATGCATAACTCTCATATATGGGCAAATTGTAGATGACCATCGTCCTTGCAAAAAATGAAAAATTTCAAAGAGCGAGTCCAAGCTAATATCCCTGTTGGTCCCGTAAGTGCTGTTTTAGGGCTCATCGCCATACATCATTCACAATATCCTCCCTAACAAAGCCAATAAACTAGATCCTGAAAATGACAGAAGTTCTAACAGCGTATTCATCCAAGATTCTATTTGCGTCTAACAGGATCTACTACGTCCCAAAGCCACTGCTCGGGATTGAGCACATTACAAATTTCAGGTATAGAATCTACAAAGAATTAAGGGCACCCGGAAAATCATACAAATACAAAAACTTCTGACCATTTGCAAATGATAAGGAGGAGGAGAAGGACTTACAAGTTGCATGAATCCCCCCCATTGACGATACTAGAAATGTCACAAAGAAAGCCATAGCTCTAAACTATGCAGACTTGAATCCGTGGTAGTCCTTAATGATAACCACCATAATTTTATAGCGAGGTATCAAGTTTCAGACTCTTTAGAAGTCTTAGTGTTCTTGTATTGTTTACAAAGCAGACAATGTTGATCTTGCAAGTCCCCACGAATGTGAGCCTTGGTATGTTTTTCCATGGATTGAATCCAATGAAAGAGACATGTTCTTTCACGATTTTCCATAGGTATGCTGATGTCCCTGGATCCATAGATCATCCGCACAACATTCCAATTAGCTTGTGCACTCTGCCATAAATCCCTTGAACTGAGGTTTGCCTACTCTATGTTGGCCAACAACAGAGTTCAAATTTTTCCAAAATAGAAGTTGAGACACGCAATCTTCAAATTGCATGTCGCAGACAGCGATAGTCATTATGCAACAATACACAGAGTCGTATACATGACAAGCCATGTTTGTCCACTCCTTCACGTACTTGACATGGTCAAACATTATCCATGCGTCCTAAAGGTCCCCTTTACTTTGCATTTGCTTCACCAGGTCAACTCCACTTCCAGGTCCAACTTCCAACATTTTGAAAACAAAGACTTTGTCCACATCTGTCCTTTGACCTGGGAATTTACTCTCTTGCACAAATGCCCATGTGCTTGCCCCCTCAACTTGGTACAGCTGTCACTCACTCCAAACTTCCTCAAATATTTGAATGATGTTACCTCGTTTCGAATACTAGGTGAGCTGAAGTACTTGCATTTGTCCAGGACTGGGACAAGTTTGTCGAAGTCAAGAGTCTTGGTTTGCACTCCATTCGAGCGCAGAATAAGTTTGTCCAAGAATTCCTTTGTAGCTTCTATGGCAATTGAGGAGTTGGTGCCAGTTGATGTTCTCTCCATCTCTTCTCCAATCAGAGTACGAGTTCAATCCTTCATGTTGCGGAGTTCCCCATCCTTCACCAGGTGTCTGTGAGTGCCAAGATGAACAAATGCGCGAGTATGTGATTCATTTCCAATCACGTAATAGACCTTCACACTACACCTCGCAATACACGATGGAGGCTGTTTACAGATTTTACACACAAGAGATGAACCGGGAGGGTAAATGTTGCCAACATCCATTGGATTAGGTGACAATCCTTCCCATTCCATTTCATTCAAGGCTTGGGTTCAGTGCACAAGACTTAGAAATTTACACAAAGAATTCATACAACAAATATGACCTAGACAAGAAGCTGTGCGGAATGACTGTCCTATGAGGTTGGATATATTTGTGGTCACCATCTTAGACCAAACGTGACCATCACAACACCTATCCGTACCAATCATGTTCTTGGTTTTAGATTGATCAAGGTAAGATTCGATTGGAGGCAACTCAAATATAACATCTCCATTAAACCTTGGAGGCAATGCTTCGACTCTCTAAGTGGAAATAGTTTCATAATCAAGTTTGGACAATACATTTCTACATCCCTTCAAAGATCAAAGTCCTTTCAAATAGTCTATGATGGACACTTTTGAGACATCAATTGGAGATCTAATGGGGTCACTATTAAAGTCAGGTAAGAAGGGCTTGGTAATGTGGACTGAGAAGGAGTGTCCAAGTTCCTTTTGTTCTCAAGGGGATCAACGTCAGAATCATCAATTAGAATAGTGGCAAATCCGGAAGTGCCTCTTTCTTAACACAAGTCAAGGGAGGGGTTTGAAACAACGATGACGAGGATTGATGGTGTGTCACTGCTTCAGATGAAGTGGCTCGAACAGTTTCATGTACTCCATACACCCTAAACTTTCCGGGCCTCAAATGCCAGCATCTATCGTCACCATTTGCAACAGCAACTTGTCCTATACGGTGAGTGATGTACCCAGTCTTGATGTCATATATGTCTTCATCAACGTGAACTGACTCAACCTTCAAGTAAATCTTTAAACTCAATCTAGAAGCAGAGACAATGGCAAGTCCATTGTGACTTGCAGGAAAAACTATTGGAACTTCATCTTCCAAAGCACTGACCACTATCATATTCTCCAAGTCCACCATGGTGAACGATTGCAAGTTGAAGGAAATAAAATTGAAAATTTAAAAACAGTCTAATCTATATTAGAACACACGGGAATAGGGGTGCATGCAAGAAACACTTGTACTATTTTTTATCACACCTTGCATGCTGATTTGTTTTTTAGGAATAACTTTTGCGTATTGAATCCAAGTAACTTAAGATTTATAAGAATGGTGCTCATGACCACTATACACCTTGCCTAATTTTTTGGCAATTTTCAAAAATGTTTTACTAAATAAAAACAGCCCCTGATTTTATGTCACAAATTCCAATTTGGAGGTTTTAAGTACTATTTAATACCCAAAAAATTGAATTTGGAGCTGAAATTTGGATGAGATGGTCTTCTAGTAGACTTATAGCTCTCCAGGAGAGGGATTTAAAAAAAGTTAATTTTGTGTAGTGTAGAAGTCTACAAAGTGAGCTTCTTTCTGCTTGCATTTTGAAACACATAAAACATTATTTTGGTGGGTTTTTTGGTGAATGACCATCTCCATAGAGCTGTTGCAAATGGTCAATTTTTATTTAATCAATTTAATTTATTTTACTATTTTTAACTAATTAAAGCATCAAAGTGTCTATTTTCTTGAGATTTGGCACTTTCTAGTTCTCCCTTTTAGAGAATTTTTCTATGCTTTTCCTTCCGAGGGTTTCTTCATCTTAAAGGTATATACATTGGCCATATTTAAAAAAGAAATTAAAAATTATTTTTCTATGCTTAAAGTACTCCACAAAAAAAAGCATCAAATAGTGAAAATGCAACAAATAGTACAAGTGTTTCTTGCATTCACCCATGGCTATTTAAAATTTCAATGTTGACCACGAACCACAAAATGATGGTAATAGCAATCATACCAAAAGAATGCTAGGATTAGGAATTCAATGTACTTGTGTTTTACAATATTGTATTGAATTTGTCATTCAAATTCTCAAATCTGAAGTGACGACTACATTGATGCTAGAAGAGTGAATATATATTAGTTTCAACAGAAGCCACAAGAAGGCATCCAAGAATTATTTACAATCACATTATAGAGTATACATTGAATGCATGGTGAATGCAACGGCTGTGCCTGTATATGTCTATGTAAATAGAGGACGATTAAAGAAATATAGGATTAGGGCTTTTATATATAGAATGTTTTTACGGCATCCACAAGAATTGGTCTGCTTAAGTTATAAAAAAACTTTGGAAATCCTACAGGGATTACTACAAGGACTTTCCGCCTATTGAATTCTCATGGAAAATGACAAAGTCTAAGAAAGTCCCAAACACTTGCAACATAATATAACATGGATAATACATGCAAAAAGTAGACGGAAATCATAGTATTACCATGTCAGTATCACTGACAAGGTATTATCTATGCAATATGCGAATGATAGTGACAAAATCTGGAGCACCCCCATCACTATTAATTACAACAATATGGAGAACCTCTGTCACTATTAATTACAACTATTTGGAGCAACCCAGGGTTGTCACATCAGGCATTCTAGGGTCATTGGACGTCTCGGACGAACGGACAAACCGGACCAGACGGATGGACAATTTGTACTGATTTGCACAGTAATCAAAACCATGGAGCTGGGTAACTGGGCGGGGACTTAAAGGACTGGGTAGGGACTTAAAGAACTAGGCAAAGACTTAAAGGCGGGGACTTAAAGAGGGGGCATGGACTTAAAGATGGGGCAGGGACTTAAGGATAAAGTCAACTATATGTTGACTACATCGGACGGACTAAACCTACAACTGGACGAGCGAATCGGACGGGTGGGCAGGAGGGCAACTTGTCCGGTGTAATAACTCTGGAGCAATCCCAGAATTATTAATGGCAAGAATGGCTTAAAAAGAGGCTTACGTAACAACAACGGCCTAGAAGCCAGACAAATTTAGAACCGTCCCTGCTCAGTCACAGAACCACCACCAAGACCTGCCCTAGAATAGCCGCCCTAGAACATAAGCCTCTCCACATATGGACCAGAGCACACGCCCTAGTTCAATTGGCCAAAACCCGCCTTAGAATACCCGTCCAACCCCAACCAAGCCCTGCCCTTCAATACCCGTCCATCCCCGCCCGAAGTTGAGACCCTACCTAGGACGACCATGACCTAGATCCGCCCAAAAATACCCGTCCAGACCCCAACCAACTGTCGGAACCTGAAAATCCACTTTTACTAATTTAAAATATAAATGAAGGAATAATATTCTTCTTAGCAGTAAATTTTTTCAATTTTAAGATAGTTATAGATCGTCTAATGTTTAGAACCGGAAACCGGAAGTGGACTGATCAGGAATCGATGTAAAGGCCAACTGAATGTACCGGAAACAAAGAACCGGAGTTCGAATTTGCCTAGACCGGATCAGGAAAGGGGTAACAGGAACCGGCATCCAACGGTGACCTACTTAACCCTAGGGAACTACGGGAACGTTCTAATCATTAATGAACGGAAATCCTAAACGAACAGGTTTAACGGGCAAAGCCTGGATTAGGGGAATCATTAAGAGCAGCTGGGATTGGCTCTCTTAAATCCCATCCGTCCAGAGACTGGTCACTTACATTTTCCTGCCCTGACTGAAAGTTGTAGCAACGTGCACCATTACTGGTTTCCGGTCTGAGCATCAGTATTGGGTTTTGAGTTGACGGACTGCGGAAGAGAGTACTTGAGGAACATTGAGCGCAAGAGAGAGGTCTGCTAGCATCCCAGCTTAGCATTAATGCTGCACAGCTGAAAGAGAGAAAGAGAGAGCCGTGAAGACCACTCTTTTTCCAATTTCCGAGAGTAGACCAGCCGCATCCTAACGGAAGGAGAGATGGTTGCAAGTCAGAGTGGGGAAGCCACCATCTCGCTCCGGTATGTGACGCCACGATTGCCCAAGGACAAGAAGGAGCTGGCGGAGCTGAAGGAAGACTTGGAACAGATGGGGTGCGCTGGGTTCCTGATCCGACCGTGGGACTTCAGAAGCAAAGCAATAGTGGCGGATTTGCGGCCTGGAGCGCAAATTTGCGCCGCGACCACAATCCTTGCAAAGCCCAAGCGATGGACGGCGGACATGTGGAGGAAGGTCTATCTATTCGGCCAGGAAGGCAAAGGAAGTGCATCCCGGAAACACCAGTATATGGTGGGTAAGTTCCAAAACCCAATTAGTAAGAAAGACGGGTTCTCAGTCACCGACTGTATCAATCAGAGAGAGAAGCGGTTGTTACAGTATGTCTTGGCCATTCTCAACCCGGAAAGGCCAAGCCGAGTTTCTCTAACATTGGCCAACACAATATTTGGCGCATTGTTTGGAGACCGGAAAGTAGATTGGAGAGTGGTCATCTAGAACCAAGTACTGAAAATGGTGAATAATGTTGGGAAGGCCAAGCCTTCCGCCATCTGTCCATTCCTGTTTCATCTGTATCATTCTAAGGAGGTGATGACAAAAGAGGAAGAGGTAGAGTATGAGGCCGCTACTGCCCTGGTAGAGTTTGAAGTTCCGGACTTAGATCTTGAGACCAGAAATGAGGAAGAATCCTCAAATGAGGGAGATAATGAGGATGAGCAAAGTGAATCTAAGGACGATGAGGATGAGAGTGAGGATGATGATAAGGGTGAGGAAACGAGAGGAAAGGGTCAAGTAGAGAAAGAACAAACCAAGGATATCGATCCAATCTGGGGAGACAAGCCGCTAGAGAGAATCACCCGAGAATTGAGCAACTTCAGGAACCGGTACGCGATAGAGCGAGGAGAGCTGCAGACCATCTGCACCACAGTGGGCGCCGTCCACCCAGCTTAAACCTTAACCCGGGTAATACGGCTTACCCGAGAGAAGGAGAAGAATGAAAACAAGGAAGAATTGGCAAAGCTTTCCGGCCAAGTGGCCACTCTTAAACAAGAGTTGCGCCAAAAAACAGAAGAGGTGGAGAAGGAGAAAACGTTCTCCAAGCAGACGCAAGACACTATTTCCCGAATCCGGAAATTCATCACCCATCCGGGTGAAGTTGTCAACAAGGCTAACTTGTTTGACCAACAAGTAATGGTGGAAGGACGACAGCTGCATCAGAAGCTCATACTGGCTATGGTGACTTATCACAAAAAGATGGAGTCCACACTGGAGCAGCTGCGAGAAGTGATGCGCGAGGTAAACCCTCAAAGTGATTCTGCACCGAGACCGGAATCGGATCACGAACCAGTTCAGCAGCCAACAGCAGAGGACAAGGGTAAAGGTGAGACTTCTCACGAGCAACCAAACCTACCTGTACCAGAAGAGCACCAGGAAGCCAAGACAAGTCAAGTGCAAGAGACTGAGGGGGAGATCACCAAAGTCACCGACTCGGATCCGGAGGATGATGATTTGGAGATCACGAAGGTGACGGGATCGGATCCAGCAAAGGCACAAGGACCGAAACCGGCAACCGGACCAGGAGGGTCCATTCCAGAGGAGAGTGCCAAGGCGAAGTAGATCAATGCCCTCTCACCCTCCAAGTCTTCTCCCAAGACTCCTGGAAAGAAGGTGCAGTTTGGAGATGCAGGGAAGATGACGACCCTGATGTAGTCCGTGGTGAAGACAGAGACTGGAGCCGGTCGCAGCACTTCATCCGGCTCACCAAGTAAGGGCCTAATCAGGAAACCGGCTGGAGGAGATGCAACACCTCAGAGCAAGGTAGCAAGGCCTGCTCCAATCCCGCATAAGAGAAAGGTTCCTGAGCCACAGTCGGCCAAGAAGAAATTCACCAAGGTTCAGGAGGAGGAGGAAGAAGAAGAGGATTCCGACTATGATGAAGAAGAATCCGGTTCCGACCAGGATTCTGAACCTTATTCGGATCCCGATCAGGCCTTGGCAGAGATCCAAGCGACAAAGGCGAAGGCGGCCAGAGAGAAGGCCAAAGCCCGGTCCAAACAAACTACCAGGCCGCAGACCAAAAAGAAGCCCTTGACCCGGAAGGGACCAGCAAAGGCGGGGTTTTCTCCAGTTAAGAAGATTAGAAAGTAGGTGAAGGTTCTGATAGTGATTGTAGGGCTGCATGCCTAATTTTGACAAGTAGATGTGTAGGTATATTTTTAGTTTAGAAGGAGTTAAGACTCAAATTGATTCCGGATTTTTAGGATCTAAGATCCACTTTTAGTGGGAGCTTTTTAACTGTAGCTTAAGTTACCTAAATTAGACATGAAGTTAGGAATGAAACGTGTCATTTCATTAGCTGTATTTAGCCTTATGTGCTTTTTGAGTTTGAGGTGTAGTTTAGTATTTAAAAGCGGATTTTAGGTTTGATCCGGATAGCATTTTCCATACTTTGTATTCCCGATTTTTTGCAAATGCCGTTGGAGTTTTCCAATTTACAATTGTAAGCTGTACCTTTTAGCACTTGTCCGTGTTATCGTGAGAGCAGTGAGATCGTGCAGATTTGGGTAAGGAGGAAGTGAAACCCGAATACAGGAAGTATCCGGTCCCTGGAGAGATTGCGTGTTAGACAGGATACAATAGGATTTCCTTGCGAGGATTAGAGCTGGCTTTTGTCAAGAAGCTGCTTTTGTCAAGAAGTATTATAGCTCTCCCATTTCTTCCTGACGCCCCTTCTCTACCTAGGCCGTGGATTGTTCTGTAGTCTGTCATTGTAGTAATTGTTAGGAGAATCCAGACTTTCTTGCGTGACCTGCTAGCTTGCGTAGCCCATCCAGTCTAGTTGTGAGGATGGTCTCTTTCTCGTTGTTCTTGTCAAAGTTTTCTTTTCAAGTTTATATTGTGGATCTTCTGACACGTTAAAACTCGGAGGGTAGGAATTAAGCTTCCTTCCTGAAGCCCAAAGTCGCAGATCCCTCTTGGCCTAGAGGTTAAACTCGAACTTATTACATACTCTAGACCGGATATATTATCGGGAAAGGAGTTTTCAATTTTGGATTATGAAGCTGGATTCGGTCTAGACTAGTACTTGGGGTTAGTTTTGGGATACCAATTCACTGCATTCCGACCACTTAGTAGAATTTCACCGAGATCTCTGCAGAACGATACACGAGTCACTTTAGGGTCCATTAAGGCCTTAGAGAAGGATTTTGTACTTTCTGTACTACGACGGATGGGCAACGACACATGACTGACCATGACCAACCAACCCCGAGCCTGACTAATTTCCTAGTGGCAACCCTGACCTCGACCCGAATTCAAGCAGCGACCCAGACCTGGACCAATCAACAAAACCAAACTTCATCCTTGGAATCCCTAATCCCCTCTCCGCCCCTACAAAGTCAGCAACACGCTACCGCCATTCTCTTTTTTTCTTCTCTGGTTCTCTTTTTTTCTTCTCTGGTTTTTTCTTCTCTGGTTCTTGACAAAAGCCAGCTCTAATCCTCGCAAGGAAATCCTATTGTATCCTGTCTAACACGCAATCTCTCCAGGGACCGGATACTTCCTGTATTCGGGTTTCACTTCCTCCTTACCCAAATCTGCACGATCTCACTGCTCTCACGATAACACGGACAAGTGCTAAAAGGTACAGCTTACAATTGTAAATTGGAAAACTCCAACGGCATTTGCAAAAAATCGGGAATACAAAGTATGGAAAATGCTATCCGGATCAAACCTAAAATCCGCTTTTAAATACTAAACTACACCTCAAACTCAAAAAGCACATAAGGCTAAATACAGCTAATGAAATGACACGTTTCATTCCTAACTTCATGTCTAATTTAGGTAACTTAAGCTACAGTTAAAAAGCTCCCACTAAAAGTGGATCTTAGATCCTAAAAATCCGGAATCAATTTGAGTCTTAACTCCTTCTAAACTAAAAATATACCTACACATCTACTTGTCAAAATTAGGCATGCAGCCCTACAATCACTATCAGAACCTTCACCTACTTTCTAATCTTCTTAACTGGAGAAAACCCCGCCTTTGCTGGTCCCTTCCGGGTCAAGGGCTTCTTTTTGGTCTGCGGCCTGGTAGTTTGTTTGGACCGGGCTTTGGCCTTCTCTCTGGCCGCCTTCGCCTTTGTCGCTTGGATCTCTGCCAAGGCCTGATCGGGATCCGAATAAGGTTCAGAATCCTGGTCGGAACCGGATTCTTCTTCATCATAGTCGGAATCCTCTTCTTCTTCCTCCTCCTCCTGAACCTTGGTGAATTTCTTCTTGGCCGACTGTGGCTCAGGAACCTTTCTCTTATGCGGGATTGGAGCAGGCCTTGCTACCTTGCTCTGAGGTGTTGCATCTCCTCCAGCCGGTTTCCTGATTAGGCCCTTACTTGGTGAGCCGGATGAAGTGCTGCGACCGGCTCCAGTCTCTGTCTTCACCACGGACTACATCAGGGTCGTCATCTTCCCTGCATCTCCAAACTGCACCTTCTTTCCAGGAGTCTTGGGAGAAGACTTGGAGGGTGAGAGGGCATTGATCTACTTCGCCTTGGCACTCTCCTCTGGAATGGACCCTCCTGGTCCGGTTGCCGGTTTCGGTCCTTGTGCCTTTGCTGGATCCGATCCCGTCACCTTCGTGATCTCCAAATCATCATCCTCCGGATCCGAGTCGGTGACTTTGGTGATCTCCCCCTCAGTCTCTTGCACTTGACTTGTCTTGGCTTCCTGGTGCTCTTCTGGTACAGGTAGGTTTGGTTGCTCGTGAGAAGTCTCACCTTTACCCTTGTCCTCTGCTGTTGGCTGCTGAACTGGTTCGTGATCCGGTTCCGGTCTCGGTGCAGAATCACTTTGAGGGTTTACCTCGCGCATCACTTCTCGCAGCTGCTCCAGTGTGGACTCCATCTTTTTGTGATAAGTCACCATAGCCAGTATGAGCTTCTGATGCAGCTGTCGTCCTTCCACCATTACTTGTTGGTCAAACAAGTTAGCCTTGTTGACAACTTCACCCGGATGGGTGATGAATTTCCGGATTCGGAAAATAGTGTCTTGCGTCTGCTTGGAGAACGTTTTCTCCTTCTCCACCTCTTCTGTTTTTTGGCGCAACTCCTGTTTAAGAGTGGCCACTTGGCCGGAAAGCTTTGCCAATTCTTCCTTGTTTTCATTCTTCTCCTTCTCTCGGGTAAGCCGTATTACCCGGGTTAAGGTTTAAGCTGGGTGGACGGCGCCCACTGTGGTGCAGATGGTCTGCAGCTCTCCTCGCTCTATCGCGTACCGGTTCCTGAAGTTGCTCAATTCTCGGGTGATTCTCTCTAGCGGCTTGTCTCCCCAGATCGGATCGATATCCTTGGTTTGTTCTTTCTCTACTTGACCCTTTCCTCTCGTTTCCTCACCCTTATCATCATCCTCACTCTCATCCTCATCGTCCTTAGATTCACTTTGCTCATCCTCATTATCTCCCTCATTTGAGGATTCTTCCTCATTTCTGGTCTCAAGATCTAAGTCCGGAACTTCAAACTCTACCAGGGCAGTAGCGGCCTCATACTCTACCTCTTCCTCTTTTGTCATCACCTCCTTAGAATGATACAGATGAAACAGGAATGGACAGATGGCGGAAGGCTTGGCCTTCCCAACATTATTCACCATTTTCAGTACTTGGTTCTAGATGACCACTCTCCAATCTACTTTCCGGTCTCCAAACAATGCGCCAAATATTGTGTTGGCCAATGTTAGAGAAACTCGGCTTGGCCTTTCCGGGTTGAGAATGGCCAAGACATACTGTAACAACCGCTTCTCTCTCTGATTGATACAGTCGGTGACTGAGAACCCGTCTTTCTTACTAATTGGGTTTTGGAACTTACCCACCATATACTGGTGTTTCCGGGATGCACTTCCTTTGCCTTCCTGGCCGAATAGATAGACCTTCCTCCACATGTCCGCCGTCCATCGCTTGGGCTTTGCAAGGATTGTGGTCGCGGCGCAAATTTGCGCTCCAGGCCGCAAATCCGCCACTATTGCTTTGCTTCTGAAGTCCCACGGTCGGATCAGGAACCCAGCGCACCCCATCTGTTCCAAGTCTTCCTTCAGCTCCGCCAGCTCCTTCTTGTCCTTGGGCAATCGTGGCGTCACATACCGGAGCGAGATGGTGGCTTCCCCACTCTGACTTGCAACCATCTCTCCTTCCGTTAGGATGCGGCCGGTCTACTCTCGGAAATTGGAAAAAGAGTGGTCTTCACGGCTCTCTCTTTCTCTCTTTCAGCTGTGCAGCATTAATGCTAAGCTGGGATGCTAGCAGACCTCTCTCTTGCGCTCAATGTTCCTCAAGTACTCTCTTCCGCAGTCCGTCAACTCAAAACCCAATACTGATGCTCAGACCGGAAACCAGTAATGGTGCACGTTGCTACAACTTTCAGTCAGGGCAGGAAAATGTAAGTGACCAGTCTCTGGACGGATGGGATTTAAGAGAGCCAATCCCAGCTGCTCTTAATGATTCCCCTAATCCAGGCTTTGCCCGTTAAACCTGTTCGTTTAGGATTTCCGTTCATTAATGATTAGAACGTTCCCGTAGTTCCCTAGGGTTAAGTAGGTCACCGTTGGATGCCGGTTCCTGTTACCCCTTTCCTGATCCGGTCTAGGCAAATTCGAACTCCGGTTCTTTGTTTCCGGTACATTCGGTTGGCCTTTACATCGATTCCTGATCAGTCCACTTCCGGTTTCCGGTTCTAAACATTAGACGATCTATAACTATCTTAAAATTGAAAAAATTTACTGCTAAGAAGAATATTATTCCTTCATTTATATTTTAAATTAGTAAAAGTGGATTTTCAGGTTCCGACACCATCCTTCCTCTTTCCCATGTCCGGCCGTTGCAGGACAGTAGGTATTTGCTCAGTGATTGAGAGGCAACGTCAAACTCAATTCTGAGTCCAGTGTGTATGAATCCAATAAACTAGTCTTTGTTTGCAAAGCTCAGCACTTTAGAATGAGGGCTTGAGACCAAGACACCCTTGTTTGTATCAATGCTATGCATGATCAAATCCGAACTGAGAGAAACTGACTGTCAGCAGGCTGAGAGAAATTGATCTTTAGATTGTCAAAAACTTAAGAAAGTTTTGTAATGGATCAGTTGAAAATGCTCAATGTGGGATGCAATCATTTCGGACTGAAATCCCAATGTGTATTCGGTTTGAATCTTGACAAACAAATTGGTATAGATTTTAGTTGATTGCCGTCAAAATTTAGCAAGTCAAATGCTTATACAATAGTCTCCTTGCTTACTTTGGGACTCTAGCACAGAGGTCTTGGCAATGAGACTAGATTGTAAACCCTTTAGGTTCTGGATTGCAAATCGGGTGCATCAAAGGACGACCAAATTTGGTTCAGTGTTTAGGTTTAGACGAATGCAATGGCCTTGTTGATCAATAGTTAAATTACAAGTACAAGACTAGTTCTCTCCCACAAATCACATAGAAATAAATAAATAGGTTGAGGCAGCAAGGATTGACAAATCAAGTAGATTTAGTTTTAGGTCTTCCATAGATTTTGGATGTCAAAATCCAATTGAATGTTGAATAGAAAAGGGGAGTCACGATTTGCATAGCCAAGCTAATTGAAGTTGAGGTCTCGGGACCGAGACACCCTCGTCAGCAACATTGGTATGCATAGCCAAATTTGTTTGGAAAGAAATTGATGGTTTGAAGATCTTTTGGAAACAAAATTTAGTTTTGGGTTGGATCAGTTGATAATGTTCCAAGTGGCATGCCTTCATTTTGGAACAAACTTAAATGCGTATCATGGATGAAGTAAAGAAAAACTAACCGGGTTCAATATCAATTTTTTGTAGTTAGATGTTAGCTCTTGAAATGATTATATTGTAGAGTCTTTGCATAATTGGGGCCTCCCACTCTCATGTCTTGGGGCCAAGACTAGCATGGCTGCCCTTTAGCTTATACAAGTGCTTTATCCTGGTTCTGAAGAACGGATATTCAAGTGCTACATTTAGGTTACTAAAAAACCTCTTGATTGCAAATCGAGGGCATACAAGGGTGACTACGTTGGATTAAGGGTTTAGGGTGGACGTCAGCTGCTATTTTACCACAAATCTCACGCATAGCTCAGCCCTCAAGAAGAGGATCTCGGCACCAAGACTATTTCGGCCGCCTTCGGGCTTAAGCATAGAAATTGTTTTTTAGTTCAATATTGAAATTGACGTTCACATGGACCTGCATGAACACATATATATTGTTTCTTTGGTAGTTTTTAGGCTCAAATATGGAGAGCCATACTAAGTGATTTAACCAGGCAAACGAGTTATTGAAGGGTAGGATTGACCATGTCCAGAGTGTATAGATCAACCAAGTCCAAAGTATACTTGTTCCGAATTGAGTCTCAACGTCGAGACACCAACTAGTGGAGAGTCATGTATGCATAATGATCGATTGAAACAAGCAAACCCTTAGTGAATTAGTCATCAACTAATAAATTATAATACCTGAATTCTAGCAAACAACTCCCGACAGTTTCGACTGAAAAGGAAAATTTGAGCAGTCTACAAGCGAGTCCGGAAGGAAATGAACCCAAAACAATTTATCATATAATGAGTCTTGGCGCCAAGACTAGAATCAGACAGACCCTGCATATGCATAGAAATCAGAATCCAGATCCTTCATGTCAAGATTTTAGAGGATATTGGTGGGAACTCAACCATACAGTAGTGAAATCCTACTTCTTGTGACGCCTTTGATAATCAAGAGAGGGTTAGGGGAATCAGTGTATTGGGAATAGTTTTGTACACACTTAACCTAAAAAATTTCAGTGCTCAGAAGTGTAGGGATTCTAATTACGTCATTGTTATCAAAGAGGGACAAGAGTTTGTACTACACAGACATCTCTCCAAATTTTTATTCGTTCCGGAATGTACACAGCATGGGAGTCCAGGATCATGTCTCAAGACCAAGACAACAAGCACTGGCTTCCATAGTATACAAGGGTAGTGTAGTTTTCCTGTGTGATTTATCGAAAGAGTAGGATTCAAATTTGCTTGGACTAGATTTGACATTGTTTATTAAGTGGATTAAGGTGGAGATTGAAGTCATAATGCTTGTATAACCTAAAGTCTGAGTTCATCAAGTGTATGGAAATGTGGTACAAACAACTGAGTCTTCTTGAGACACGTCTCCTGGAAGTCCAATCTCAATACTAAGAGACCACTGTCAAGGAACTCCAAAGAGCACAAATATCAATTGTATGCTAATTACTTGTTTTCAATGTTGATTGGCAGGTGGATCCAGTTATACATCCGGTGTCATCTACGACGGAGGTCGACCAAGTAGAAGGCGTTGACGTGGCCGAGCCAAATGTCCCATCGAACATTCCAGTAGAGGCTCCCGCAGTCAAGCCTTGGGTGAGCCTCCATGGCTTAATCCGCGACATAGATATAGCCATGGACAATATGTACAGAGAGGGATTCTTCCCACCCCCACTTTCATCTTGCACACTAGTAGGGTCAAACGAGAGAGTCCAGGTGCTGTTGACATCATTACCGTCGGCAGAGTATTGCACATGTGACCATGAGAACGCAAAAGTCACATCCGGAATCGATTTGAATGATGATATTCTTATTTATTGCTGTGGACACTACCAACTTCTCTGGGAGAGATGCGTTTGTGCACTATGAGAATGTTCAATTTATCTTCCTGAACATTTATGTTCCTTGGTCTTTGGTCTATGGTGTGTTGTTCCTGAAACCATATTGGTATACCACCCTACGCTTCATTTATGTGAAATACATTGCAGTTTAAGATTCATATCTAGATGTTACCTTATCTGATTTCTAATTTTGTTATACTGCAGAATGTTGACGACTCAACAACGTCTACAATGATAGATCAAGGAGAGCACTTGGATATTGTGTTGGATGTGGACATAGAACACAATGTGGAGGATGACATTCTTGGTGTTCCCAAAGGATATATGGAGGATGACATCAGGCGATCCCAGACGGTGGATACTATAACCATTATATCAAGCTTGAGATTAACAACATTAGACCTCTCACGTATGCGTATCCCTCTCTGCAGGTTGGTGCCCATGCTAATGGTTTGACCAACCCTTTCTTGTGACCTCACCTTGCTCAAAAATCAATTCAGTTGGGGCTATAAGGAGAGAGCTCATGTTTTTTATGTTTCCATTTCAGATGAAGAAGGCCAGACGGCAGTTTTCTCGGACGCAAAGAAACTAGAATGGGGACTTCTATGGAACTCAGTCAATAACCAATTCAATTTGCAGCTGAAGTCAAAACTAGTGCTTAAGTACCTTGTGGACTACAAGTTCTATGTCTGTGATGGAAATCACAGACGTATTGCATGGATGAACCACATCTTGCAACTTCATCCTAATAAGAGGGCCTGGCACATTTGCGTGGACTCCATCGTCCTTGATACACAAAACCGCATACGTGAAGAGATGCAAGCAATGCATGACATTAATAAGTAAGTATGCACAAGGTTTTTCCTTGATACCTTTCTTATTCTGATTTTCTAAAAGCATCCGTGTTTTCTAGTGAAATCATATTACATATTACATAAATTCTCATTCCCAAATGGCTCCTAATTGCAGGCAAACCGAGAATTTGCATGTCAAGACAAACCTTGTGCATACACTTTACAGAGTTCAGAAGTATGGAGTCATGGAGATCAAGAAGTTCAATGAGCTCCTCAATCTCAACGAAATGAACACATGCAAATAGAGTACACGAAGTAAATGGTACTTCGTGCCTCTTGAGGTCTTCACCTCATTTATCTTCAAGGTACTATACAATGCCTCGTCCTCTCAGTGATATTATGTTTTCTGAGACTCTTTCGCTGAGCATTCAAATAATTGAATTTCAATATTCTGATATTTGGCAGCAAGAGATTTCTGCTACTACCAAAGATGCAGTTCGTAAGTACAAGGAGGACATTCCTAGTGACGATGTGACTCCGGAAGGAGTTGTAAAGACAATGAGGACCTCCATTAAGGAGTCAACGGCAAATTATCACAAGAAACTTTGAAAGATAGTATTGGTAGCGGATCCAAAGCATGGACAGGAGTTCATAAAGGAGGTATGAACCACAATTTTGGTACATGTATTATTGCCTTTTCTCTCTTTTAAAGTACTGTATGTAATGTGTATATACAATGGATTACAGATCGAGAGGCACAAGAGTTTGTTTGCAGTTCCAGAGATAACTCTGGAAAGCTCCAGATGATTTCAACAACAGTAGCAAGTCCGGCTTCAAAGATTAAGTGGCTCAGGTGGATGAATGCTTTTGGTCCAATTTGTGAAGCGCGTCAATTTCCTCCACAACCTGTTAATGAGGACATATTATTGCTATTTCTTGTGAAGGCCTGTTGGTATGCAGGGGTAAGGACTTCTATACATTCCTTTGCAATTGAATAGCTGAATCTTCATTTGGTTAGGAAAATTATCATTTCGAGTTCTATACACCTGACAATCTAAGGCTGTTGTATGTGCAGCTGGAGGAGAACGCCATAGAGATGTTTGAGTCCATCATTTGTGCTAACAATATCCCAATCAACATGGCTGTTTTTTCAGAGCCGCAGTCACTACAAGAATACTTAGAAGACTGGAGAATGAAGCTTTGGGACCAGGCGTACATGGGGATGTTTAAGGGAGCTGATCCTTACAAGAAGTCAAAATTATTTAAGAACTTTAGAAGATCCCAAGGGGCAGTGAAGCGCCTGATCTACAGGTACAATTAATTCAATTGCGACTATATTCAACTTAGCTTTGATTCACTATATTTCAGTTACGGATATACTTCATCAAGGATTACTTGATAGATATGTATGAGAAGCACCGTTTGGTTACCTCTCATGGTCCCTAGAGACCTCACTACACTGTCTAAATTGATAGTCATTGGCTCCACAAATCTATTATTCCATTCGCAATTGTATGTCATTGGATGGCACAATCTGGTTGTTATGCATAACGTGACCTCTCTAGAGTGGTGTCTTGGGCCCGAGACAACATATGGACTGCCATCCTAATATCTTTTCCTGTCTGTTTTGCATACGCAATTGTTTGTTCCTTGGTTTACTGGATTTACTTAATTGCTCTATCCTGTTGACGTACCATGGACATGTAGTTTCCATCAATTTCATTACTCTAATATCAAGGTATCTCATATAATTACTTCTTGTGGTCATTTCTTGTTTGTAGGTATTTCAAGTTGAAATAATATGCAAAGAAGGCAATTGAGAGGCTGATTTGCCTACATTTTACACAACATGGTTGGCACCATCATCCCTGGATTACATGTTCTTTGCAGCTCAACTGCAAAATTGGACCACTCCTCATCTGCAGGCATGTCCATGGTATATGCAATGCAATTTTGGTACTACTTTGTCAAAAGAGGAGGCTCTTTTGAAGTCATTGAAGGAGTCCACCGCCGTTGATCCAAAGTTAGATGTATTTGCCGACCTCAATCCGAAGGGGCGGGCCAAAGCCATTGCGAAGCGGGAGGCAGCCGACAAGAAGAAACAGGAGAAATGGGAGGAAGCAAAGAAGAAGACTGAAGAGACGAAGAATAAGAGGATTGCTGCCAAGGCAGTGAAGGAGCAAGAGAAGGCTAATAAGAAGGGCACAATGCAGAAGGCAGAGACCCCGGTGGATGAATCGGCAACAAGTGCAGCCGAGGTGAAAGACACCTCCAGCGGGTTCTTCTTGACTCAGAAGAGGTTAGTGCATGGACTGACACCGACCAATCAAAATATAGATCCCGTGCCGGACATTAACAAGTGCATTCTGAACTTGTCATTGGGTGATCTTCCCAATAATTGGAAGGCCTTCAACAATGTCCTCGCCTTCTTAGCCATAGTAAGTCCTTCATACATTTTTACTGTAAACATTGTAAGCCTACTTAATAACCTACAAATTCCATTTGTTGCTGTCCTCTTAATCCTTTTGCATCAGGTTTTTGAGAACTTGATGTGTTGTGCAGCATTCTAGTGACAAAGACCGCTACTTCAACCGCGAGCTCAGCACCCAGTCAGCGATTGATTTGATTACAGTTGGCGTTCCGGAAGGGCTCCACATGCCTACCATCTCTGCTCCACCGAACCCCATTCCAAAATGGAACAAATTCAACTCTGATTGGTTGATTTCGGTGTTTGATTTTGCACAAGCATACTTGCACAATAATGGTAGGCTCCTCATCATATATCCAGCCCCTTCCAAACCGCATAGGAGCCACCTGCTTGGATGCTGCTAGTCATATTGTTTCCGCATATTGGACACATATTTGTGCATGAATCACTTATACTTGACCTCACTGGCTGATCCATCTAAAACGGTAATTACTTATTCTAAAGCAGCACAATCTACCTCTTCTGTTGTAATTTGATTGAATCTCACTCTTTTTTTTGGACAAACTATGTGGTTTTCCATGTCTCTACTGGTGAAGGAATGCGGACCCAACACTGAGAAGGACTTTCCATTCCAATTTGTCCCCTCGCACTTTGCCGTGGGTGTAAATGTAGGAAAAGACGACATCCTTCAAAATTTTACAAACAAAGAGGACGTGAGCATGAACGGCAGTATACCGTGGCGGGGACCTCGAGAGAAAGGCCGCCAATTTATGCGAATGTTGGTGGAAGGCTGCTCGAAACCAGGGTCTGTCATTATGGTCTGCATCGCTGCTACTGGTAATTCTATTCTTCCTTTTTTTTTTTGGTTCATCAACTATCAAGAGTACATTTTTGTTTTCTTGATCTCACATTTATTCATATTTTGGGTGATGACAGGTTCTAGCATTCGAGCTTGCAGGGCCATGCTTCAACATATTTTTGCTTTTGAACCAGATAAGGCTATTTTTGATGCAGTCATTGTTCTAAGAATGCACGCAGCTATCAATCGTCATCCCAATATAGCAAACACGTCTACTGCCACTATGGAGCTAGACAATGAGGACATACCGGTGTAGCATATTGTACCTACATCTTGATTCAGTAAGTAAGTTCTCCCTTAATCTCGTACTCTTTGGGCCCATCCTCAATGTGAAGTATTGCAATCTGACATGTGCTTCCATGGTTTTGTAGGCATGTCCAGGAAGTGAAGACCTTGACAAATCTGCCATTTTTTGGGAATCCACATTTCGTTCCTAGCCCCCCAAAATCCTTTGAGCTTCATATTTATGCAAAGAAGGTTGTCCTCGTTTATGTCAGTGGGAACTCAAGGCCAAGATCTAGGGCTCACTTAACCCCTAAAGGACCAAGGTGATTTTCCTATCAAAAACCATTCAAAACTATCATTTCTATTGCAAAGAGAAAAGAGCTTTAAAAATTGTTTTTTCTTGCATATCCAACCATAAGATCTTATACTTGACTAGTATGTGAATATGTGGAAGAAATTTCAAAAACTTTGACCATGTAGATTGCACAATATATGCATTTAAAGTGAAAAAAACAAGTTTTTTTGCACCTTGCTTGACTAAATTTTTTGGCTTTGTCTTTTTAGTTCAATTTTTTTGCAATATAGACTTTGATTTTCTACTTCTTTATATTAAGTAGTTGAATCAAGAATCTCCCAAAAAAATTTAGGATAAAAAACACTTAATTTTCACTCATTAAAAAATTGTTAAATAGAGATGGCTTCAAGATTGAAGTGAAAACTAAATTGTTAATAGCTTTTAGAAGGAAATGAATCACAATAATCCCAACGATGAGATTGTTTTAGCAAGAAAACCTAAACTTATTTAGTAATTTTTTTTGAAAAATTCTAAAAACTGCATTGAAAACAAATTCTACAAATTATTTTTTCAAGAAGATGCTTAGATTGCCTCCAAAACTAAGTTTGTCTATAACTTTCTCATTATTAGTCCAAATTGAATGAAGCAAAGCTTCACATGTAGACAAAAATACAATCTTTGAAAAAAAAATTTGAAAAAAAATTATTTTGACTTTTTATGATTTTTTTTAGGCTGCCCACCAAACTCCAATTTTGCTTATTATGCCATAACTTTTGCTCTCATGCATCAATTCAAATAAAAATTATAAATTCACAAAGCTCTCGCAAAATACACAAACTCAAAAAATTCCAAAAAAGTATTACAAAAAATTGAGTCAATAGGAACCTGCTTGGACCCGATTTGTCCCCCAAGAAGACAAATGGTCCTTTAGGGGTTAATAAATCCCCGTGTTCTACAATTCGTGGATGACTATGCTGTAGATTCCGATTTCAAAGCATTAGACACTAAGGAAAGTTCTAGCTTAGCTTAGTCTAACTGATTGACGTTAGGATCTATGTGATTTTTGGTGCATTCTCCTCATTGTTAGAAAGACGGTCTTTATGCATTCTCATAAATGGCATATAACATCCAGTGTCCTGCTTCATTGTCAATACTGCTGAATTTACATAATCCTTGGGATATACATGAAGAATTATACATGTTGGAGCTCTAGAATGGTTTATCATCTTTATCTCTTGGTCGAAAGTTCCTATTACCCCGTTTTGTTAAATGCAATTGAATTTTTGTGAACCTAAACCTCTACTAGTGAGAAGCGCCCCGCCCTACACCTTTCATTTTAATATGCCAGTGTCCTCCAATAATCTTGTCTTGGTACCAAGACATGGTTTGGTATGCCTAACTCCATGCAAAATTACCTCATCAATTTGTTTGTCATTTCATCACATTTCATCAGTCTCTTGGTTGTTTCACTGAATTTCTCCAAGAAATCATAGCGGTTTCGGTGGGCTGATTTGTGTCTCATAAATTCGCTTCAAGTTCCTTGACAATATGCATGTGCATAAGTATTGATGAAGTATCATACATAGAATTCAAAGATCTTTGGGGACTGACCAATTGAACTCAATGAATTAAAACACAGCCTACACATCGGAATACTCAACCCTGAGTACTATTTAGGTTACTAATACATAACATAAAAATGAATGGAAACAATAGTCCCCCATATGTGAGCTCCATGCACAATGCGGACTTCCAATCTGTGAATGTAGCGTATCTCCTACAAACATTCCATTATAAAGTGCGGATAATCGATCTCCATTTACAAAATTGTTGTTTTGGGGGAAAAACTCACTGAATGTGTCCAAAACTTATTTGCTATTCTAGTAGACAAAAACACAATAATGTATACAGATTGTTGTCTGACCTACATAAATTGGATGAATGCTTGCCAAACTCAAGCAAGTTGTTTCCACCTTCATTGCCAACAAGTTTCAAGAAAAGTTCTTGTGACAATGTGACCAATGGCAAGACTACTTAAATCATCAGTATGGCTATTGTTAAACTACCATTGCCAATAGTAATTTTGCTTACAACGCACTACATCCCTCACTATTCACTACTGTGGACCTCAAAATTCACCAAAAGCTCAAGGGAAAATGATGTCCAAGCTAGTGTTAGTGTCGTATCCCCTTTCCTCAATATGGTTGCTATTAATATACCATACTATCAGCAATTGTAATTCTGCCTAAAGCGATTCAACTTCATCATGTAGCATTCATTGTTGCAGCCTCGGATACTCTTCAAAAGTTACTGACCCAAAAATGATGTCAATGCCAGTGTCAGTATAGTATCCTACTCCTTAGGCCAAATGTCTTTGTCATTTTCTCCATGATCGTTCCTCCAGCTTTGCTCAGAGCTCCCCTCCGCTGTTGTCCACCACATTGGCTCCCACATCCACTCCTTCAAATTGCCTTTGTACTTGATGCTCGTGCAATATTCCATGTGTCGGAATTGATAATTTGCAGACTTTGTCCAACTCAAGTTCTCACCATCTCCTCGGTATAGAAGAGCCCTCCCTTCATCTGATTCAAAAACAGGAAGCTTTCCTTTCTTCTTTTCAACTTCCTCATCCACTTTTGCAAGATATTCACGCAAATCAAACTTCGACTTTGGAAGGCAAGACATCTCAACCAAATTGGATCCACCAGCAAGTGATTATGTAAAAAAACAAGGAAAAACAAAATGAAACAACGCTCAAAACAGAAAATGGAGGCCAAACACAGAAATGAGCTCTCCATTTTGAACCATTATCCTTCATCAGTCAAAAATGAACGGCATTGAGTGTGATTAGAAATCCTTAACACGTCCTCTAGTAATGATGTATCCTACATCCCAAAATATCAAATCCAAACATCATTAAGAAATTCAAATCTTCACGACACGTGTCATGAAATAATTTGATGAGTAGACTTAGAGTCCAGGACTATAATAAGAAAAAGTTTGCCCATAATCCCAGATAATGGAGACACTTAGTGAATGAGGGTAATTATTGTGTATGAAATTGAAACCCAAACCCAAAAGTTACAAGTGTCGATGGGAATTCTACCTTGCTTAGTTTGTATTCTACCCTTCCTAGCACAATACTATTGAATAAACATGTTCTTCCAAAACCTCAATGTCCAAGCTATTTTCTCCCTAAACCCAAAACCCGTCCTACTATTCAGTGTGGCTCATGTCACTTGTTGTAGTGTTTTGTTTCAAATATTTGATATTGAAGTGGCCCATTGCACTCCTTGTATTCTTGTCTTTAAAGCTTTGAATTCTTAGATGAATTTGTTGATGAATTTATAATATACAATGTTATGGCATTGTGCACTTCAAAGAAGGAAAGTATGTCTCCCATGTCCTCGTATTATTTGATGACACATGTCCTGAAGTTTGCCTGTTATAATCAGATAAGGTGATATGGCAAACTTATCACTTTGTACCATGCGCCTCCGTATGGTTGTATTCAAACAGGATGAGGTGCTTTGGGTTGCCCTTATGAATCCCCACTCCAATGTAGTGATGATAAGGTGAGTATTATAGAGCTTGAATTTCAAACATCAGTTAGGAAGGGTAGTGTTGCAATAACTGAAAGTAGTATTACATGACGTTACACACTAGTAGTTTGAGTGCGTGTAGTTGATAACGCAATACAAGATTTCAGTTTTCATTGAAAATTAGAGTGTCTTTATTGAACTTGGATTGTTCAATGTTGTTGTTCTAGAGGCAGTAAAACTATTGATTTGTACTTCAATTATTATCCAAGACGCTTGTCATCTTTGTGACACTCATCATGCATTTTCTTCAGCCAGACAACATAATCCTCGATTAGTACTCTTGGATTTTTGACTTACTTGGCCTTGCTACCACAAAATCACGCATCTGTGAGATTGTGATTGATTGAATAGGCATTTCTTTAGTTCTAGGGTATTCTTTATTGAGTGCGTCATCTACTACAAGGGGTGCATGATGAATGTCACAAAGATGCTAGTTGGCATGTAATGATAATAAGTGGAAGTTGATGCTCTCAAGGCTAAACCAAACCTTGATCCTGAAATAGCAATTTAGAAAGTCTAATTGAGATCCAAAACCGTTGAATCAAACAATGATGCTTCACATGCTCATTTGACCATGAAGGCAGAATCGGATAGAAGCGCCTAAATAGCAAAGTTTGGGGTTGGCAATCTTAGATGAATTCTCAATGAAGTGAGGAATGACAAGGTGGGTTTCACAGTCCATGAAGGATTTCATGAGCCTTGGAATAGTCTGGTAGCTATCCGTCTTCAACATAGAGCTCCATCAACCAAAAAGAGCATCAATGTCTTTGTGAGTGTGCCCAATGATGAAGAAGTTAATGTACACCTCGCAAAAAATGCCCTTCAAAACAAAAAGAGAGTAGAAAGCAAAAACCCATCAATTCTTATTGTCCCCTGACGCATTGTTAAGCTGCAGAGTCAATATAGATGGCAGAGGTTGAGCAGGCATCAATTCAAATGGAGGAGGAAGGAGGAAGTCCAAGCATATTTTCAAATTTCCAACACAGCTTGCGTCAATGCGGATTGGATTTTCTTTATGGCAGGCAATTCGCGCAAATTCTTTGGTAGCCCTTCGAGATTACGCAACAACTTTGCAATGGATCCAATGGTGTGATTTGATTCTGTTGGAAAAATGTCCAAACCGTAATGCGCGTACCGAACATCGCCATGACCATGAGCAATTATGCCTATAATAGCGATGGGCATTTTCATGAAAGAATCCGTCACTTTGGTCTTGTGACAGAAATGGGGAGAAGCAATCTTTGAGTGATCCATTTTATCATGGATAATGGTGAGCATCTTTTCAGGATTTTTCTCTGAAATATAACAATTTGCATAATACAGCTCTTTATAGGCCTTCTACCCTGCAAGGTGAGTTTGCAAAAGTGTAGCCCACTTGTTCTGTGCGTGAGAAAGTGGTGTGTAGGCGCTCCTCATTTGCCTATATGTATCACATTGAGCTCACCTTGCAAAAGAATCTCCCAGAGCCTTCACAGCATACTCTAGAAAGGAAGCACGCCTGATGTTACTCAAAGCGCTAGAAGAAATGGGCAGTAAATGCAAAGCGGCATTAGCCTCATTGATTTTTGGTAATTGGTCGCTCCAACGAAACGCTAAGGGCAACACCATTGCAGGGACTTTCTCTCCGGTTCCTAGTGTCCTTGTTTTGTGTGGCATCCTGTCAACTTCACTTACAACCAATGTTTGAAGTATGGTTGTAGCTTGAACAATATGCATACAAAGTTTTTTGGATCCCAAATTCCCGTGCCCCTCCGCTTGCTTCCCAAACTTGGCCTTGTGCATGTACCT
This sequence comes from Neckera pumila, assembly GCA_963969595.1. Taxonomy (NCBI): domain Eukaryota; kingdom Viridiplantae; phylum Streptophyta; class Bryopsida; order Hypnales; family Neckeraceae; genus Neckera; species Neckera pumila. The sequence goes on from OZ018418.1 coordinate 10,777,577, forward strand.
GTAGAAAGTAGTCTTCGAAATTCCATAAATCTTCCACCAAGCGATAGAACACACCTCAATCCTTTTCAAGGTTATGCTTTCTTTACCGGCATCATCAGTGTGCATCAGATGCCTATGCACTTCAAGAAGACATTTCTGGCTGGCAAAAAATCCGTCATTTGCATGAAGTTGAGAATGTACGGCTTGAATCTCTCAACGGGGAAAAGGCTGTAGATAGTTATTCTTGCAACATGATTGTGTAGACACTTGAAGGATTGCTTGTTGAGAAAGAAGAGATTCCTTCTTAGGAGGAAGGCCAACCTCAAACTGAACTCAAGAACTAATATAAGAATGCACCCCAATATGAACATGACGATTTAAGGCGCTTAAAGCTGTTTTGCATATGTGTATCTGCTCATGATCATACAAACTGGCATTGTTCAGTAACACCCTTCTAATGTTCCAAGAGTGCATCGACCACATCCAAGCTGATGGAACTTCCGCCTTGCACAAGGACTCCGCAACCTGAACAGCAACTCGGTCATCACCGAGGGGCCACCCATTCGTGTCAAAGACGAGGTCAGGGTCGACATTCTGACAAACTCCATTTGTGACATCATCACCCACTTTGTTTATGAGAGTGACCCCCTCAATATTCCATGAGGAACGAGGGATTCCGTCGCATACAGCAACAATCGGAGGCAGAACTGGAACCGGATTTGCAAATTCTTCAAGCCCATGCATATCAAATCTGTAACAACAAAAAAGACATCAGCAATCAATATACTCAAGTCGAGTATAACCTAGTGTAACTACAGAAGCACTACTATTACATCTCAAGATCACAAACAATGTATTAGAAACAATGGTTGCTTATATTAAAACAACGAGCTATTATTGAGTCGACTATAATTAAATAAATTGTATTATCATTGCTTATCTTCATTGTCAAGCTATGTTACCAAATATTCTGTACTACACTACTTCCACTGATGATGCAAATAATTTATTTTAATGTCCAGTGGAGGTTACAAACCAGAAGTAAGAAATACAAAGATGTCAAACATTATAAAGAGAAGATAAATTTGCCTTTCCACAAATATACATTAACAACTAATAGTAGAAAGTATGGCAGAGCAAAAGAAAATAGTTATGTAAACCAATTAAATTTGAAGATACTAAAGTCGTGACCCTCCACCTATATTCGACTCGACTATAGACATAGTAGTTCTAATCTACACGAGGATACACAAGAATGAATTCCAATGTCTTCGTCAAATGGTAAGACACAATGAACATAATCATTATTGTTGTATATAACACCTTATCAAGTATCGTCTCTATCATACTATAAACATAATGAAGATGGTACTATAGTCGGGTCGAGTATAGTGCACTCCGGTTCAGTTAAAGTTTCTGAAGTCCTCGTGAGCCTTATTCCATATTAGAGTGGGGTATCTAACCGTGGAATGGATGAGTCAATTTATAGTCGACTCAAGTATAGTCCCTTTTCTTAAGGTGTCAAAAATGATGGGACAATTTTGTGATTATGAAATGACAATTCACGCTTGGATGGAAACCACATTCAATGGTTATAGTCGACTTGAGTATAAATATACACTTCCTAATATAAATTTAAATATAAATATACATGAGAACAGTTTTGACATTTCCGCTGGAAAACGTGGAACCAATAGCGATTCAGCATCACGGAGACTTAAAAGTGACGCCCGCATATGAAACTGCTACACAACCAAAACATGTTTAGTTTATTTATTGATATTGCATCCAAAGAAGTAAAGAAAATGAAATGCGCGCAGGTTGGATAAGCATAAAAAATGAGAGAAATGAGGTGTCCAAAAACATGAAAAACAAGGTTCCGCGCAAATTGGACAACAAACAAGATTGCTTACTACAAACAAATTTCAATAAACAAGGCACGACCGTCACACACTTCACAGATTACATAGAATCAAGACGGATACACAATAACTCCCGCTGATCAAAACGCAACGCGGTACACGGGAAGGCTGCAAAAACAGTAGCGCAAGTGAATGGTTGAGACCGCCTGCTTGCATAAGAGAATGAAAAGCAGGCAACGTCAAGGTGTTTGGCGGCGGAGGAGGCTTCATAGAGGAAGGCGCGGGAAGGAAAGAAGGTGCAAAAATCAGACTATTCTAAATTTTTGTAAGTCAAAAGGCGCAAAAATCAAGCTATTCAAACTTTTTGTAAGTCCAAAAACGCGAAAACCAAAATACACAAATTTCATGGAAGTCTAAAGGCGCAAAACGTTGAAGATTCAAAATCCCTCGAAGTCAATGGATGCCAAAATTCAACGTTTGAAAAGACTGGCAACATAAATTAACGCCCTCCCAATTTGAGGGTGCTTTTAGTTTGCTCCAAGTCAACAAATATTCTATACTTAAAAAAGATCCACAAAGCCACTTGCTCCTAACAATTCCCTATGATTGTTGCATTTGCTTTCTTTGATTCCAAGTGCCGAATTCATAAAATCAGGGAGCACCAGTGTAAGCTTTATTTCTACAGTTGGCATTGAATTTTCTACTTGCTTTTTTGTGGATTGGGGTGGAAGTACGCTAGACCCACCCACTTTTGGCAAAACTACTATGTAAAAAATTTGCAAAGAGTACTAAAATTGTACTCAAAGTACTCTACAGAGGAGAGATATATGAGATAAGTCAACGGATTTTGATTGTGCAATAACAATTGGTGGATCAAGATCGACCAATGGTTGCGAAGTCAACACATTAAATGGAAGATCGTGTGTCAATTGAGATTTGGAGGGCACCAGCTTGGTCGGCCACGATTCTCGGCTTCTTTGCTAGGTTGCTTCCAATATGTCATAGACAGGTCGCAATTGTGGACAAATTTAGGCAAATGTTTTGAATTAAGGGTTTTAATCCTGGGCCACATTCCGGTCTTCGAATTGTTCAACAAATAATGAAGGTAATTCATCCAGTATGATTATTGCAAACTAGTTTAGAAAGCAAAACGTATGAAATTTTGACATTTGTATTATTTGTTTGGATGAACCTTGGATGAAGAACCATTTTCAATACATATTGATTACTTGAATTTTGATTTTTTCCTAACCAATCGATATTTCTTTCTGGAAAATGAATGTAGCGCTTCAAACAATAATTTTGTTCTTCTATGAATTCGTTAAAGACTTGATTAGTTGTAAAATGGTCAAACTTCTTGTCTAAGCTATGTTTTGCCTTTTACATTGTACTCAAATAACAACTTTATATTTTTATTAGTTGAACCTATGAATGATACATCATTGCGCGAGAAATTTCAAACTATTTAGGTAATTGCAATTTACTTCTTTCAATTTCTGACATTTTTCAAAATTTCAAGGTAGAATACAAATAGAACTTGTCAAATTTCATTTTCTTTGATTAAAACACCTACCAAAAATGGATATTTTAAAGTTACAAATGGTATTGATTAAGCTGCATTCACTTTTTTGATGCGTGGACCTTAAAGGGTTAAAAACTAACCGCATTAAGGTGACGTAGTGGCCACATTTTACTTATAAATATGTAAAACAGTTCATAAGTGCCCAAACCCTATGCGTATGTAGGGTCCATTTTGAATCCATATTTTTGCCCCCATTCATTACAATGAAATAGAAAAGCAACCACTTGTTTTGTTTTTTAAATGTTTTCTTACCAAATGATATTTCTTTAATGAAATGAATCAAGTGCTTTTTAGATTAATATTGATTTTTTATAAAAACTAACCACATTGAATTGACATAGTGACCACAGTTTTAATTGTGCATATGTGATTTAGTTTATGAATGCCCAAATCCTATGAATATGTAGAGGCCCATTTCAATCCATATTTCTACTAAATGTGGATTACAATGAAATTGAAATTAAGGGCTCAAACAAATGTGTTCACCACTTCTTTTAACTAATTGATATCTTATCAAGGAAATGAATGAAGTGCTTCCTAGATTCATTTTGTTCTTCTATTAAAAACGACCCCGTTGAAATGACGTAGTGGCCACATTTAATTTAAGAATATATACATAATTTAGTTACAAATGCCCTTTAACCGTATGAATATGTGGGGGTCCATTGTCAATCTATATGTTTTCCATCATTTGTAGGGATATAATTTGCTATTGTTATTGTTCTTGTTCTTGTTATTATTATTTTTAAAGTAGTATTTTAATTCCCACAAATTTTTTTTCATTTCACAAATTATTACTTCTGTTGATACATGTATTGCTACTCAAGTGTTTTATAAAAATGTTGTTTAGGTTTAAAGTCAATTTTATGATTACCTACAAATCTATCTTGATTCAATTTTTGTCCTTCAATACCCTAATAAAAACACAAAAATACATGGTCTTCAATATATGTGAATTATGTTTACATTCAAGTCTTCAATATCATTTTTAAAATTCAATCCATATTTTTATTTCTTGTTGGTAACAATGAAATTATAAAGCATGATGAACTGGCCATATTTAATAATTTCTCTTTACTCTAGCTTACTTGTGATGAATTTATATATATATATATATATATATATATATATATATATATATATATATATATATATATATATATATATATATATATACATATACGTATATACGTATATACAAATGCCTGAATCCTATGAATATATAGGGGGTTCTATTTTTAGTCCAATTTGTTTTAATTCAAATGTTGGTAACAATGAAATTAAAAAGCAACCAAATGTGTTCTCTATTTTGTTTAACTGATTGAAGTTAAATTTAATTTAGTGCGTTTAGTCTAACAATTATTCAATATGTGAGAATACAAAAACTCCAGTCAATAGAAAATAGGAGAAAACTGGGTTAGTATAGTCTAATTTTTTTGAATTTATTATTAGTGTCCAAGAATCTGAGTCAACTAGAAGGAAATTAGAAATAGCTGATACTTGGATTGTTATAATTCCTAAACCGGATAAATATTCCGGTTAAGATGGAAGCCGTAGGACGGAAGACAAATCCGAAAAAACCTACGACCGGTAGCTTTCTGGCCTAGACCCCCTAGGGCAGCGTTACGGGAACGGTCTCATAGTCGTACCCCTGGGGAACTATTGATCGAATGTCGGGTACTTAAGGGCGCAGTTCTCATTTCTTCCATTTCTTTCTTCTTGTACTTGTGGTGTGCGTTTAGAGAGTGAAAGTGTGTGAGTTAGGACCGCACTAGGGAGAAATCAGTGAGGTCGGTGCCGATTGCACCGGGTTAGCGAGTCAGTACACTATGGCAGGGCCAGCCAGATGATGTCTCCGGCAATTCCGAAGGATTCGGAAGTCCGAAAACACTTAGAGGAGGACTTAGAGACGATAGGATGCGCCGGATTGTTGTGACGCCCCTGGAGTTTGAAGAATATCAAGATCATCGCGGAACTTGGAGTAGGAGTTTCGAATCAGTACCAGCTGATTGTGAGAGGCCAACCCAAACTCTAGATGGAGGACATCTGGGCGAAAGTGTATTTGTTTCAGAAAACCAGTTTCAATTTAGCTGCCCAAAATGATAGGACCGAGTATAGTAAGTTTCAGGATCCAACGCATAGTAAGGAGGGCTACAGTATTTACGACTGTATCAAGGATAGGCATAGCCGGATTCTGGAGTTCCTTATTCCGATTTTGTATCCGGAGAAGCCAACCCGGGTTACGGCAATAATAGCGAGCACCATATTTGGAGCGATGGAAGGCCAACCGGTGAATTGGGGTAGACTAATTACGGATGTAGTCTCCAAATTCGTTGCACGCGCAACTTTCGGAAAGGCTACTGCGCTCACCCCATATCTTTTTCATCTCTACCATCAACAGGGTTTTTTGAATGAGCCGGACATGCATGCTTACATCCATGGAGAGGAAGTCCTGAAGTACGGGTTTACGGAAGAAGTCCAACCGGACCAACCCGTCGCAGGAGAATCCAAAGAGGAAGAATCAGAGCAGCAGCCTTTGACTCAAAAGTGGATTCGGATCCGAAAGTTGACAGATCAGGTTGCGCGAGGCAAGCAGGTGGTAATGGATGACGAACTGCAACTGGAGTATCCGGAAAATGACTATATGAAGGAGTTCTGGGAGCGCGGACATAAGTGGGCCGACGAGTGTCGGTTGATCCACAATGAGATGGCGGAGTACATCAGTAGGGCCATGACACTCTTGGGAGTTAGTTGCCCGGAACAGATAGCGGATGCGATCCAGAAGAGGATGGATCCGGGGGCATTGAAGGTGCAGAAGCTCCATATTTGGAATCTACAGGAGGACAAGACGGATCTCAAACCCCGGGTAGCTGAGCTAGAGAGCGAGCTAGAGGTGGCTAGGACAAAAGAGGCAGACGCTTCCAACTTTGTCTGGAATCTGTCGACTTTGGTGGCAGCTCCGGCGGAGCAAGTGTTACGAGCCCGACTCTTCACTGACAAGCTGACGGACAAAGCTCACCCATCCAAACTGAATGTGCTGAGGGTGCTCATTGACTACCAAGCCCGGATGGAGAAGGTGTTGGTGGAGATGCGGCAGCTGCTCGGACAACTTGACCTAGGGAGGGAGTTGGATTTTGAGGGTTATCCGGAAGTCGCAGATGCCCAGAATTACTTGCAGGCTCCAGCTAGAGAAACAGTTCTGGAGGAGAATTCGGTAAGGGGACAAGATATGTTGATCGATGAGACTAGTATGCCCTTGATGTCCGGAAAGGAGGAAACAGGAACGTCTGTTCCGATGAGGACGGCAAAAGCTAAGGTGACAGTATCGGAAGCTTAAACACCAACTTTCGGATCAGTCTGAGAGTCTCAAACAATGTTGCTACTGGTACCGGGTACTTGATCTGTCATTGTAGTGAAGGAGTAGAAAGTCAATTTTGAGTGACCTATTTTCCGGAAGGATCATCCGAAGAGCTGTGAGGATCATTATCTGCCTCTTCCTTGCAGCAATACCGGAAGAGAGTTGTGTGTCTTTGTATGTGTGCGTGTTTTGAACTACAAGTGGTAAGTCCCTACCCCTCTAAAAGACCAATAGTGGATCCCTTGAAGGTAAAACAGGGGTACAGAAAACTAGAGTTTTGATTGAGAGTTACCGGATTCCGGAGAAGGACGGATCCGGATTAGATTCCGGAAGTTAGTATAATCCGGACGGAGAAAAGATAAAAAAATTGAGTTACAGATTGCTTGGGGTTTGGTTTTGGAGAAATATCCGGATAGCCTTAGTTTGCAATAACACCTAGAATTCCCTGGGACAATATTTGTGTTATCTTAGCACATCTTTGTGTTAAGGATACTTACGCCTGGACTACGCGTACGACACAGTTCAACCAAGATTTATTAAATTTCTAAATAATAGTGTTAAAAAAAACAAATCTCTTAAAAACTTATATCTTATGTTTAATACCGTATATTCAAATTATGTGCTAAATATGAAGATAATTATCTTCATTTCTTGCTTCTTCATTGAACAATTATTAGAAAGACAAATATGTGATTTATATTTTTCCTTCCTTCTGTTCTATCTTTCTTTTTTTCTTTCTTCCTTCCTTTGATTATTCCATATCCAAGTAGTGCATTGTAGCCATGAGACTGGTCATGTTTAATTGAAATTAAATTGAAATTTTAGCTATATCCAAATGGTGATTTGCAATTGATTATAGGAAGATCCTTAGCATTATGAAATGGCCAGTTAGTAAGTTTTATCATTGAGTTGGGATCATGCAAGTGCTTGGGTAACCCAAGCACTTTAAAAAATATGAGGAGGGAAGAATCAAGGAAACTTCCTTCAAATTTTTTATCATTGACTTGGAATCTTGCAAGTGCTTGGATAATCCAAGCACTTTAAAGAAAATGGGGAGGAAAGAACCAAGAAGCCCTTCCATCCACTTTCTAGCATTGACATGAGATCATGCAAGATCTTGGGTAACCCAAACACTTTAAAAAAAATGGAGAGGGAAGAACCAAGGAGCCCTCCCTCAAATTTTTTATCATTGACTTGGGATCATGCAAGTGCTTGGGTAATCCAAGCACTTTAAAAAAAATAGGAAAGGAAGAACCAAGGAGCCCTTCCTCAAATTTTTATCATTTACATGGGATCATACAAGTGCTTGGGTAACTCAAGCACTTTAAAAAAAAGGGGGAGAGAAGAACCAAGGAGCCCTCCCTCAAGTTTTTTATCATTTTTGTTTTTTATTTTTTGGGAGGTGGATGGGTGGATGGGTGGATGGGTGGATGGGTGGAAGTATAATGTATATATTTTTTTCATTTCTTAGTTTCCAATTTTTTTTTATTATTTTTTTCATCTTCTCCTTGAAGACCGTACAGGGTTCTACATCCACATGTCAATCCACTTTAGAAGAAATGGAGAGGGAAAAATATGACTATTATATGGAAGTTTATATCCTTAGTTGTACTCCGTAAATTCACTCGTACTACAGAGTTAGTGATTTATATTCACATCTAAGATTAGAAAACCTAAAATATAATTTGCGAAAAACTTGCTATTGTTCCAATTTTTATTTATCATCTACAAATGTAAATTATGTGTAACAAAGATCACATGTGCACATTTGACTTACATAGCCTAAGTGGGTGGTGACTTTCCCAAAAATTAGATGCACTCAATTGATTTAAATAAATCCTCCATTGTCCTCATCAAGTATGTAGGTGTAAATCATGAAATCAAATAATCATTGAATGCATTGGGAAATTTAACATCATTCCAAAATGTTGTAATTAGTGCAGTTTAACCTCCAAAACTATTGTGTACAACTGGACCATGTCTTCATGACTGGTGACCGCCGGTTCAGGTCCTCCCGCCATTGCCGCCCGCCAGTCCTTGTCTCGCACTTTTGCAGCTTGAGATGAGCTTTGCTGGAACTTTGCAAACTCTTTCTTGTGAATGCCCAATTTAGATCCGTTCACGTATGAGCGGTTTAGGGTCTCACTTTGCGTGTGAAGTGGTGCAAACCCTGTCTTTGCATGTGACTGAGCAGACAGGCTGTGTTTTCATACTTTTGGCAATCGTGCGTTTATGTTATTTACATTTGTTTTGGTGTTGGCTATTGTGATAATCGATTTAGGATGGGTTTGATTGGTTGACATCTAGTTGAGCACCGTTGCATTACATTCTGACATTTGCAAGAGGCAGTGGTGAGTGCTTTTAAGCAAGCCCCTCAGTACTTTGTTTGTTTGTAGGAGATCGCTTCTAATTTATGTTTGTTGCGCCTAGAGGGACGAATTGATGTAAATGATTTTAGACCTCTACAATGCTGTACTTCTTCGAGTTTAGGGTGAATGGCAACTTTCGTGATTTCATGAATTGATTATATTTCTTGTTGAATTCAATTAAGATAACCAAAATTGTTGTCTTGAATGCTGTAGGTTTCCGTTTAGGATGATGGAGAATTCAAATGGAATACAGTCGGGGAAGGGAAGGTCAATAAGAGCATTGTGGGTAAGGGGAGGACCAGTGCAATTTCAACCACGGTTTCAGCCAAGGACAATGTCTGGAAGGAGAGTGAGGACACAAAGAAGGGAAGGGAGGATTCAAAAAAGGGGAGATCTACTGGTAAATCTCAAAGTCAAAGGGGGGAGGCTGCTCTTCCAAACACAGAAGACAACAACCATAGCAAAGAAGAAAAAAATCACGGCGATGAGGAAGAAGAGAGCGCAGCTGTGGACCAAAGCGGAGGCGTAAGGAAGAAACCCGCGACAAAAGGGAGGTAGACAAAGATTTACCAATCTCCAGAGGACTTAGACAAGGAGATTTTGAACTTGAAGCCACCACCCAGGAAGTTGACTTGAGAAGATTTTGCCAAAGAAAACAAACTTTGCAATGAATCACAGCAGAATCGTCATCGTTATAGGGTGGGATCATTTGCTAAAAAATTGGTGAGGAAATATTTTGGGGAGCCGGTTGGTGAGGGTGGGCGGAATGGGTTTTGTTGGCAACAATGTGAGCACACTGAATTGAGGGGAAGGATTAAAGAGCTGCATCCAATTCTGTATAAGCATAGCCCCGGTGGGGTACCTGAATTGTTGAAGGTGCACTTTGTAGAGGAAGTGGCGATGGAGTATGAGAAAGGAGAGAAGGAGGTCAATTGGTGTTTGTTCGCAAAGGAAACCAACAAGCATCAACAAAATCGGTATGAGCAAGACTTAAGAAAACTCCAAGCTTTCAAGACCACTTACAAACTCCTTCCAAACCTGTGGAAATGCGGGGTGCGGAGTGGCGGTCCTTCAAGGTGGACCCTGGCAAGAAAGACTTCAAGTTTGAAGGAGGTAAGGGTTTGGAGAAAAACCTGGTTTTGTCACGGTCCAAACTTGGGGAGCCGGGTGGGGAGTCAGGGGTATTTGCAGATTTTGTTGGGCTTGAGTTGCAACAAGGATTGTCCAAGGGAACTTGCACGGAGCGGCATTTGGAGGTGGAGTCACTTATGACTGTGATTCACATAGAAGGGGATGTGCTGAAGATTGATCACAAGAAACAGAATCCAATCTTGAGAGTTGCCAGTGGAGGAAGAGGGACGTGGAGAGCCTTGTAGGCACTTTCCAAGGCTAGTTGGAGGAAAAGTTGCAGCTCATCAACGAGATGAAGGGTCGCGGTGACAATGCGGGGCACAAATTAATCAAGGTAGAGATGGTTCAAGAGCAATTGGCATCTCAAGAGAAAAAACTGACTGAAGCAAACGTCCAACTTAATGTAGCTAATACAACTATGATCTCGTTGACACAGAAGATCCAATGCCATCAACTGCAATTTGATGCATTCATGGCTCAATCCTGGTTCCTCAAGAGGGGAAGGATGTGTACTTCATTTTGCCCAAGACCCATGGTGTATGCTCTTTTGGAAGTGAATACTATAGAATTGACAAGCTTCTGCCATGAGTTAGATTTCATTGGGCTTACAGTGTGCTCCCTATGCTCCTTTCCATTCCCTAATAGTGACATAATTGTTTCTTCTTGTAGACATTTGTGCCACCCGTTTTGTGCATCAAATCTGTTTGTCAATAGTAACAAATGCATGGCTGTGGGTTGCAAAGCAATGCCGCATCTTGAGTAGCATCGCAGTTTTGGCTGGGGGGAGCCTGGTCCGGACTTGGTGGAGAGGACGCTCATTCTTGGTCTTGCCGAAGAGAGGAAGAAGATCCTGCAGGACCGATCAGATGTGGCAAAGTCTCGGTGTCCAATTTCTAAGCAATTAGTTCTTATTTTTTGCAAATTTTGATCTTCATACAATGCATAGGTGTATTATCGTCAACTTCAACTCCTCTCAAGTCCTAATAGCATAATACAAAACTTAAATTTTCTTATGAACATTCTACATTATGTTTAGCAATGAGAACTTATTTCTCTTGTTTTTTTATCCTATACTTCACTCCATTTTGCATAATAGATATGCAGTGTATAAATAATAAGATAAGGAAATTTTTGCACCAATTTGTAATGTTTGGCTTTTGCGGCAATTGTTCCAAATGTAGCTGCGGTACTTATAGAAACACAATTTATTTGTTGAATAATACATATTGTGTTAAACGTACTTATAAGGGTACTTTAGAACAAATCAATAAGAATGAAACATACTTACGTATAAGATTTTTTCTTACTTTTTTCTCATTTTCCAATCTTTCATTGTATTTTGTTTCTGTAATGATACTTTTCATATACAAATCTTTTTGTCTGTATGTATACTACATTATAGAGTCTAGAATTGGTATCTAAAGATTGTATGAACAGAATTTACACAATGAATATAGTTTTTAGAATGTACTATGTGTATTCAGGCTGAAAGTGGTGTCCAGTGAAACGGACTTCATGTATTGTTTTGTTTCTCGTAATCTTTATTGAAACATACCTAGTGCCCCAGTTTGTATAAAAATATACTACGAGTATTGCCAATTTAGTATTGGCAAAGTACTATTCTATTGGCTCGTACTAAATGTATGTTATGCATGTGAGTTTGTGCCAAATGCAGTGATTAGGCTCTGTATTTGGACTACTCTATTTGTATCAAACGCACTTAAAGGTCAAAATTGAACTGCTTTTCTGCATTTCTTGTTTTCCAATTCATTCTTTTTTTGTGCTTTCAATTTTTATAGATAATTTCATTCATCTCGGTGTACATTATGTAATACTTTACCAAACTAGATTGTTTGTTTAGTACTTGTAATATTTGTAAAGTAATGAATTGGATTAAATGTATCTCCTCGTGTATCTCATATATTATGGTTGAAGTACATTCTTTTGAATTAGTTTTTGTGTACTATTTCAATTTTTTTATTTTATACTAAATGTACCTCTTGTTCTCGTTTGTGTTCAAATCTACATATAGTAATGTTACTTCACTAGTGAAGGAGATGTATTATCTTGATATGTTTCAGTAAATCATTTTTTGAAATTGTGTTTAAAAGACGAGTTGCTTGTTGTCATGTATGTTATTCTCTTTTAAGTTTGGGGTAATGTTGTGACTACCTTAAACCGATGAAAACAAGTATTTGTAATTCAATTTCAGTGAGGCTAATTTGTTGCTCGCTGTGTAGCTGCTGGCATCAATTTTGCCCATCCTGCAAACTCTCCAACAAATTTCACGGAGGGAGCAACTAGCCAAGCCGTTTGCTCAGCGAAGGCTAGTGATTGGGGAGGTGCTGGAGGGTCCAAAATGGGAGAGGACATTGATCTAGAAGAAGGCATTGAACCAAAGGAGAAGAACAAGAGACCCTAGAATGAAGTAGAGAGTCCGGCCTTCAAACTGAAGCCAAGAAAATAGAAATAGAAAAAGAACAAAGCCTTCACCAACAACGACATGGATGAAGAGTCTAAATTCAATTTAGAGTCTGAGTCCAGAAAAGATGGGCTCGTGAGAAAGGTGCTGAACCTGCCTTCGTGAAATTCTCTAGCTCTGGTACCAGTATTTTGGATGGAGATGATGGAGCTACCACGCTTTTGGGCGGAGATGATGCGGATGATGAAGTAAGCAAATTACCACTCGGAAAGTCTTGGAATCCAATTGATATTAGTCTCTATAAACTACCACTCTCAAGGCTATTACGTGGACAACGGGATGATCACACATCCAATGTAAAGGCTTGGGTGTCAAATCCAGTTGGAGAAACCAAGGGGGCAAGCCGGAAAGAAAAGGACGCAGCAGAGGGGGTTGGAGTAGTTCCAAGATATGCTGGGGAAGGGATGGATGCAGAAGACGAAGGTATTGAGGGGAAGCCTGAAGGGTCAAGAGCTGAGCTCCAAGAAATGGTGCCTTCAAATGAAGGCTCAAATCGTCAACTCAAAGAGAAGGGGATTCTTGATGTAGGGGAGAAGATGGAAGTTCGGGAGGCAATTGTTGGGGATGGAAAGGGCAACGATGAGGGAATTATTATGGAGGGGAAAGACAATGGTGAGGGAACTATTGGGGAGGAAAAACACAACAGTGAGGGATATGTTGTGGACAAAACCGGTTTTGAAGAGCGAGATGTTGGGAAGGGGATGAGCTCTGATCAGGGGGGTTCTGTTAAAACAAAGGGTGAAGGTGACGATGACCTAACAGGATCAGAGGAAGAGAAGGAAAACCTTTTGGAAGTGGACCCGCAAGCTGGATTACATGAAGAACAGAAGCTGCTCAAGGGAGTGGCCCCTCAATCTACCAAAGTCAGTAAACCAAAGAATAAGACAAAGGTTTCGAAAGAGGGTAAGAAGAATTGCAAGGTGGTAGAAGTCAAAGAGGAGGCCACCACATCGATAGAGAACCTTCATAGTTCAGAGCATAGTTCTTTTTTCAAATTGAAAAAGGTAGCAGCTAGGGGGGTAGATGACAGTGGTGAGGCGATAGCCCCCACCGTGGACCCCAACCCAATCCTTTCACCTTTAGGTCGCATAAATACAAGGTTGCAACAAGGGAACTTGACAGTGTCTACACAGGTAGACAAAGCTCTGTCAAGAAAGCGTCGACGCTCTTAGTATTTGTTTGCTTTTTCAAGTTTGCAGTTTTGGTTAGAATCTCCGTCAGCTATATAGGAGGCATATAGTCAAAGCTTTGTATATTGCCTTCAAAGTGGAGGCTCCTGAAATAGAGACTACATTTTCATGAACCAAACTTCTTTCTGGATTGCTCTAGTCTTTTCTAATGTGGGATGTTTGTATGTGTTTAATATAGGATTGCCCATTGTACTGTGTTGAAGACTTGTCTCGAGGCTTGGAGGAGCTTCCGATTTGTGTAGCTCCGCATAATTCACCAATGCGTTCTTTCAAGTATATGACTTGTAGTATGGTCCACAACAATGCTCGCTTAAATCCTTCCATTGTTGGGTTGAGGAAGGGTGAGTTCTGTGTTTGTGGTACAGAAAATTCTTTGACTGCAATGGTTCCTTGTGAATGTACAAAGGAAACTGACGGTGAGTTTGCCTACAAGCCTGGTGGCTTGTTGAAGGACCATTTTCTGCAAAGTAGTTGTGATGTAGGTAGGACTTTCATTAGGGAGTGTAATGTTAAATGTAAATGCCATAGTAAATGTGGTAATTGTGTTGTTCAGAAGGGGATGAAGTATTCAATAGAGGTGTTCCTTACAAAGCACTTGGGATGGGGTATTTGAGCTGTTAAGTCTATCCCCAAAGGTGCATACATATTTGAGATGATTGGGGAGATATTGACAAATCGTAAGATGGCTACAAGGAACCTTGTAGTCCATGATGGTCCGTCATATGCTTTGCAGCTTGATGCTGATTGGGCCACTGAACAAAAATCAAATGACAACACGGCATTGCGCTTGGATGCCACTCAGTGTGGAAACATTGGAAGATTCTTGAATCATAAGTTAGACAGTTAGGATGACTTAAAGAATGTTCAAGGTCATTTTATTACATGTTGGTTGTCTAATTGGCATTGCACTACTTTCATGCACATGTGGAGATGCAAACCTCATGGATATGCCTGTGAAGATTGAGAACGCTGGGAAGGACTTTTACTATGTGGCATTTTTTACAAAACGAAAGATTCAAGCAAAGGAGGGGTTGATGTGGGATTATGGCATTAATATCCAGAATTGGGATCCAAATTTGCCATCCTTTGCTTGTAAATGTAGGAGCAAGCTGTGTAGAGATAGTAGTTCACAATGTATTTGAACTCAGTACAAGCCAAAAGGTAGGCAGCCCAAAGCAGGTAAGATTATATTAATGGATTATATTTCAATACTGCAATGTATTCTACTAATATAAGTTTACCTGAGATGTGCTGGCTCCCACTTTGCTTGTGCTAGTTTCGACTTACCTTGTGCAAATTTGATTTTCTAGGCAATAGTATGGAGGTGGTTTGAATAGGGAGCTGTTGTATGGATGTGAGACATTTTTTTATTTTAGGACGTATTAGAATACATTGCCTTCCATAAATTGGTACATGTAATATTTGAATTACTTTTAGTTATCCTAAACCCTAAGCTTATATACTTTGTGAATTGTATGACAATTTTGACAAAGCAGTGCTCAGGTTCTTTGATGTTTCTGTCAATGCATTTAAATGAGAAGGGTACAATTCAATTTGTAGTTTAAAATAAAATCCTTGTTTACTCGATAAGATATGTTTTGAACCTAAACATTTCGATTTTTGATTTGATTTGTATGTGGATTGTGTCATGCAAACGATATTGTCTCTCTATTGTCTTCAATATCTTGATGTAGGTGTAGCATAGAAAAGTATTACAAATCATTCCTCTATTAAGAACCATTCTTCTATTTCCTTGGAGGGTAAGATCAAGAATTTTAAGTCTATATTTGCTCCTAATTCTAATGTTGGGAAAAATGTAGTCTACAATTTATTTATTTTCTCCTATTTTGTTTTGGTAGAATTTGAACTCAACTACTTAATATAAACAAGTAGAAAATCAAAATCAATAGTGCAAAAAAATAAACACTAAAAAAACCTAAACCCAAAAATGTAGTCAAACAAGGTGCAACAAAATTTGTTTTATTCACTTTAAATACATATATTTTACAATCTACATGGTCAAAGTTTATGGAATTTCTTTCACAAATTCATATACTAGTCAAATATAAGATCTTATGGTTGGATATGCAAAAAAAAACAATTTTATTAAAGTTCTTTTCTCTTGGCTATAGAAATGATAGTTTTCAATGTTTTTGATAGGAAAAACACCTTGGTCCTTTAGGGGTTAAGCATATGGGATCAGATTTTACTGGAATTTGGATTGTTTTTACATATCCCCTTTGGCCTCAATTGATCTTTGCTTCCACTTTCCTTAATGTGATTGTCGCATAGAAGTGATCTTCCCATTGCTCAAAATTGGTCATTTTTATTTTGAAGATTTAGAGAATGGATAACAATTTCTTTGAAATGTTCAAGAATGGGTTGAAATAAAATTAATATTATTATCTGTTATCTTGAACTTATTTTTGGTCAAACTACAAGATCATCTCGGACGGAAGGAGAATAATTGACCTCTTTCAATTTAGATAAAGAAATCAATGAATAATATAGTCAATCTTGTGACTTTTGTTTGATATTAATCCCTAAAGTTGTATGACTGTGTTTTCACTAAGAACGCTAAAAAACTAACATTTCTAGAGCAAGTAGCAATTTTTTCTCAAGAATACACTAAATTTGCCGGTATTTGAATGAAAACTAATATGAAAAGACAAATTTGTGGACAAAGATGCAAATGTGAATGTTTCTATCCATATTTTCCTAGGTACAATTACAATAAGGTGCATGTTCTTCTACCATCATAAAAAACAACACCCTAAATTGTAGGGGTTATTAGAACCTTCAAGAATTTCCATTCATAGTTTAAAGAAGACATTTCATGGCTTGAAGTACCCACACACAAGTGATGAAGAAGTCTATTTTGAAATAGTCTATTTTTCATGGAATTTTTACTGTGAATATGAAACATGTTTGGTAAGAGTTTAGTGACTTGTTCTAAGGAAATGATATTCGTTTGGGGTACAAAGTGGTCAATTTTGTTAAAGTGGCGGCATTCCATTACAATGGCACGTTATTTCAATTCAAAACGGTTGTTTCGAAATGTAAACTGATCATACATTCTAAAAAGCAACGCTTGTCCTAGATATATAAAATCTATACCAATCCTATATCTTTTAGAACAATCGGTCTGAAATCTATCTAATTCTTAGATGTTTGAAATCTACAACAATCTTCTAAAGATGTCTGGAATCTATATTTGTTCTAGATCTTTAGAGCGGGTGGTTTGAAAAAATGGTACAACGAATATGGCACAATAAAAATGTGGCATTAAGAATACCGCCATTTTAACAAAATTGGCCATCAAAGTGCTTGGGTTTATCTATTTTTTTGTACCCGTCATCAGATTCAAATCCTATGGAACTTATTTTACAAATGGTATGGGCCAAGAGAAAATTGTTAAGTAAACTTAGTGGAGAATTGACGACAAAAATATCTTGTGGTACAAATTATATTGAAGCTATACTCCCAAACAATATTTTTTTAGAAACTTATGAAATGAAATATAACATGAAACTTGCTTGTATATGTATACTTCAAATATTTTAAATCTTTTAGGACTTATTGTTTGGTATTATTCAGTATTATTTGGTATAGTTCAGAATTATTTGGTATTGTATGCGTTCTTCTTTTTAAACTTGTGTTTGAAAAAACTTCTTTCATTTTATAAGTTCTTGATCCCATTAAAAATCAAAAACGCAAACTAATTGATGCTGTCATTCTATAAAAATTCTACTTGCATGGCATTTGTTAAGTGCTTGATCCCATTCAAAGTCAAAGACACAAACTAATTGATGGTCTCATTCTGTAGAATTATACTTGCATGGCATTTGTTACATGATGGTGTCATTGAATACAATTATACATACTTGGCACTTGTCAAATGATGGATTACGGTGTATACTAATATTTGTGCATGCCAATTATCTTGAAATTGACAGTAACATCCATTGCAATTATGTTCAAGACATATGAATGGCATGAACTAGTAGCTCTGTTCATCAGCCTAGACATTGTCATGAATTTAAATGATAATTGCATCCTGAAAGTAACTATTGGTCAGAATTTTTGTGACATTTAAGGTTTATACATCAAATTCATAACTTAATGCAAGCACAAGTATAAATCATGACAAATTTGAAATAGTAGGACTTTAACGTTTATGGACTTAAGCTTCCTCATCCTCGTATAACAAATTGCAAGAGATGTCTTGCACATTACCTGCATTTTGCCTCGACATTGGGCAGCATTTGTTGCTTCTTAGAAAATTATTGACTGTGTTGCTAGCTATTCCTTTCATAAATTTGTGTTTACAACTACAGAGTGCTCTCAATGAAAACAGAGGGCGGTATAGCTGCACAGTGGGAGGAATTAGTCCAGCAAGATTTTGCAAATGTCTTTTTTGAGAGGGTCATGCTAAAGTCACATTTGCTACAGTTCATAAGTTTCTCTATGCCTTACCTTGATTGTTGATTTGTATACTTCAATGTGTCAATGAAATAAGACTTTTCTTGCTTTGTAAGTCGTAACTTCTTTCTCTTTCTCAAAGCAGTTGAGGTTCTCTTTGATTTGTAAGTCGCCCCTTGCTTCGTTTGCAAGTCATCCCTTTTGATTTCGTTGTCATCCCTTCTGATTCTGTCGTCATTGAGATCGTTCAAGGAACAGATGTCGGAACTCAGTCTTAACTACAGTCTGCCAATTTGGGTGGTCAAGGAATTCTTCCTTCTGGTGAGCTATGTGACTTGGGCTCCATAGTTTTGTTTCAGATGATCTGCTTTGATGATCATTGGGTTTGGTTCTTAATCAGTAGTTGGACTTTTTCTTATTGACTATATGAGCACTACTTGATTGTTTGGGCTCTATTTTTGCTGAGCTCCCTATTTTGTTTTGGTTTCTTTCTCATTTTCAAGTAACTAGCTGTGCAAAGTGTGCCCACATGGTTTGTGCGCAACCACGGACATTTATTTTGGACAGTAGTTGAGCTATATGTCGAAGGAGAAGATTCTATGTTTAAGGTGAAAGTAAATGCAAATTTAAGCCAATGGAGAGCGGTACAAGTTACCTTTGGAAAAGGCTGGAAAGGTTTTGTGGTTGCCCATGGCATTGCTATTGGCGACTGGGTCAAACTCAAGCTTGTGTCGATGTCCAAGTTTGAAGTCACCATTGTGAAAGCCGACTCCAGCACACAGTCCTCCGATGCAATCGACGTAGCCGTGGAAGAGAGCGTGGCAAGAGGCTGTAGCCAGAACCAAGAGACATTGGACTCCGTTTGCGGTTCCAGTTTGCCAGACGAAAGTGCATGAAGTTAGGATTACAGCTTCTCTCTTTTTTATACGGAGCGTATGCACGTTTAGCTTGATCCAGTATGTGCGTTGTAGCTTGATCTAGTATGTATGTGCGTTTTAGCTTGATCCAATATGTATGTGCGGCTTAGCTTGATCCAATATTTGCGATTAAATGCACTAAGTACTGGAGACATTTGGTTCCATCTAAATATAAGCATAGGTCAATCGGCTTGGTTTGAAGAGTATACTTTTGGAAACCTTTAGATTCTGTTTTCCACCAGCAGATGGTGTTTTAGGTTGTTTTAGTAATTTGGACAAAATGCATGGTTTACGATTGAAGGCAGGATAGGTAATTGCCAACTCATTTATTTTGAACGCTCTAAAATCCACAAAACCACCTATGGCAAACCCTGAATACATGTACTAAGGAGTTTCAGTGGAAATAACACTTTTATGGCAAAAATATCACAAAATTAAGAGATAAAAAGACTACTATAAATGAAAATGAAGTAAACAGGCATCCTGTGTTGTTGCTAGTCCAAATGAACTGGAGGATGATTACAAAACTAACATCTTTCCCTGTTCAAAAAGTTTCACTAGAAATAGGACATTCATAACAAAAACATCACAGAATTAAGAAAAAGAGATTGCTAAAGATGAAAATATAGTAAATATACATATTGTGCTTTTAGTAGCCAAAATGAATTGAAGCTCAGGAAACAATCCTCTTGCCTTAGTGGTACTTTAAGTATCAAAAAATACTACAAATTTAGTACATTTGAGGTACAAAATAATCCAAAATACTATAACTCTAATACATTTGAGGTACAAAAATTACTATAACTCTAGTAAATTGAAGTACAAAAAATACTATAACTAGAGTACATTTGAGTACAAATATTATCAACTAATACTAGAACAAAAACCAATAGTATTTAAAAGCAAATACAAGAATTACTACTCATCATTGAATGCCCACCATTCTCTCAAGGCATCTTCACATACACGTTGTGATTCAGAGGACGTCTTATACATAGGGGTTCCCTTCACATTGTGAGCTGCAAGTGTCATGGAAAATTTGCAGGCCCTAACAAGATGTGCATCTACATGCGCATCAACCGCCTTGTCACAGAACATATAGGTCTTCTCTCCACGTCCAAATTTCTTGTAGTATTTTCCCCGAATTACAGCATCTCTTGCTTTGAAGATTCCTCCCCATGGACAAGTGAAATTCTCTTCAAAACGAACTTTGTCTTTTGGCACTGGAGAACATAGAATTGCACACCATCCTCATTGTCTTCCTCTTCTAGGATCATGAAGTTGTCTCCAACTTGAACCATGTTGCCAATCTCCACCGAAACTCCATCATGTAGCCAATTCTCAACTTTGTCCATCTCCTCGACTTATTCAACAACTGCAGTAGTATTGACAGGTACTAGTCTTTGCATCTGCCACTCTTGTACGTGTGAAGACATTTCACAATCATCCCAATGACCATCAACACATGGAATGCAAAAACAAGACAGAGCTCGAGTTTTGAGAAGTGTAGGGTCCGTCATTGAAAATCCCATGATAGAGTATAAACTCTTTGAACCGGGAATTGTGTTGCATTTCAAAGTGTTGTCTTCATGATTCACCTCCTTCTCTCCAATGTGCCAAAATACTCTGGAAAGAGGGGATGTGTTTGATTGAGTATAGGAGCTCACAATACGCTCCGTATACTTCTCCTCTAAGAACTGGACAACTTGGGAGGCATTTTGTAGTGGACGAAGTGGGTTTTGGATTTGTTCAACTGCAAGCGCCCTCTTCACAACTGCACCTGCACCATCCCACTCTCCTTTCCCATCAGCAGATTCAAAGAAATTCCAACGCATGTTACAGCCTTCAGTGAGTATGGGGTACTGGGCTACAAAATACATTGCAGCAGTGTACTTGAACTAGGCATTGCACCTATCACAAAAAATCCAATGCTCCTGCATAGAGTGCTTGGCATCCACCAACCAGTCCCAATGCAAAAGCAAACAGCGTTGTACAAAAGCTGAATCATGGTCTATATCATCCAAGATATAAAAATGTGATTGCTTCAGAATCTCATCTCCCTCCCTCCACATGGTGATATGAACCAAAATTGTGACAAAAGTGCTAAAGTAATACAAACTTTGAACTTCATTTTGAATGGCAAACGATTTATTCTCAGCATAGTCAATGTGTGAAACAACCACTCCCTCTGGAACATTTGCCATCATCAATTGACACTGTTCATCTTGCCACCTGGCTCGAAAGTTGTGAGTGATGAAGGTTGTGACCGTCTTTTCCATGTACAAGAAGAAGATGTGTGCTGCGGACTCTTTACACACTTCCTTCAAACGCTTCTTTGGCTTGCCTGTGTTGGCATCCACCCCAATCTGGTAGTACTCAAAGCTCTTCCACTTCCACATGAATGAAGTGGCACTAGCCAATTCCAATGCACAGAATTTGAATAGATGGAAACCACAGTGAAGACAGTCTCCCATAAGGCATTCTAGCCTATGCCAGATATTGAATTTTCCCTTCGGACAGATGCAAACTTTCCAGATCAAAGTGATTTGCTTGTAGATGTGCACATGTACCTGGCTGCCTCCCTCTCCATCACCTACACAGATGACACATTCACAAGTACAATGCAAGGTTCCATGCAGCCCCCTCATTCTATCCCTTAGCTGACTCAAAGCAACCATCATAAAATCCATCTTGACATGGTAAATGCAACAGCATGTATTCTTCTCCTTCAGTTTCTTCACCTACTAAGGCTTCAACCTTTCAAAAGCTCTCTGTCACACATTGCATTCTAGATGTGCCTCTTTGAAGCGTATGAAGAAACAAGTCTGCCAAAAACATAAAAACACCAAGAATATATGATACTATTAGACACCTTAAAGTATTTCTTAAGCTGACCCTAAACTGACAATATATGCAATAGTTGAAACATACTTTTACCATGAAGTAGGAAGTGTAACTTATTCAAGTACATGTCTACAGTATTGAACTATATTAAGTACAAACTCAAAACTAACATAGTTCAATACATATTAGAAACATGTAATTAATACCGAAGTTGTAATTGAACTCCGCAATTGGTACTGAATAATACTCATTGCACTGTTCATTCTAATTATACAAACATCACTAGTCATACTAATAATACCAAATATACAGATTCAATTGTACTAATTGAACCATATTTTCACCAAAGAGTATTATTTCTACTTTTATTATTTAAATGTGTAGAAGTCTAAAATAATACAAAGTACACACTTCGAAATACTGTAGTGCAATGAATATTTTGAACATACAAGTATAAGTGAAGTATTATTTCAATTCCGCACTTAGTACTAAGTCAAAATAGGTCATGTACTATTACATTCAGAAGTATTATTTGCATTCTCTTAGAAATAGTTTCATTGTACTCATTGCTAAAAAAAATGTATTACACATATAGATAAAGTCAACTATTAGTACATACGAAGATTGGGACCATTAAGAATTTGGAATGCAAATACCTTTAGCCACCTTGTAGTATTGTTTTAAGCAGTTATACTTACTAAAATGTGATTATTGTATTATACAATTTTATACAAAATTCTATGACTACTTTGTTTATTTAGATAGACACAATTTTCAAATGTATGAAGTACAACTTTAGAACGACCATGATACATAAAGTATTAAAACATTTGATTACTTTTGAAGTTGAGGTTTAACTCCATAATTTGTAATACATCAAAGAGAAGCATGTACAATTTGTTGGAAGACCAGTACTAGCAGTATATTATAAATGTTCTCATATATTAAATGCACAAGAATGATATTATTTGAACACATCACAATAACTAGCTGTAGTTAACCAGGGTGGTATTAATATAGTTATACCTAACAAAGGAGTTAAAGTACTTAAACTAAAGCCAAAATCCGAGAAGGATACTTGATGGTGTCACTTACCTGACTCTCACAGAGGTAGTGAGTAGGATGAGGCTCAGCCCAGTGCATAGGCCCCTCTCTGTGGCTCACAACGTCCTTCTTATTTGGTGACACCTTTGTCTAACCATTCCACCATGCATTTATACATTCTTTGATGTAATCTGATAAACCTGCTCTCTTGAGTCTTTGCAGTTACAGCCTTGGTACTGATTCTTGAACATCGGATGTATAAACCCTTCTGGTCAAAGCAAGGTTTATGCTCTCCTTTGTTGTTTGCAGAACCCGTAACAACCCTCTCACCCCTTCAGTATCCAAACTCACAGCAACATCTAGTAAGGCACTCTTCCTTGCTAATAACTTGTTAGAATTGGCTACCTTCACTAATTGCAATTCATGTTTGTAGTTTTCAAAAAATGAATGAATGACCTTTGCTTCCTATGCCCTGGGTAGTACACAGGTAACAAAGGCCTCATAATGTAATGGCAAATAAGTTTCTCCATGACATCCCTCCTACTACTTGGACTAGGACAAGTTCTCAATTCCTCAACTATATACTCTGCTAAGCACAGGGATCTCCGAGTCAAGTCCCTAACGGATAAGAAATCATGCTCTTTGCAATTTGGATCTAGAAGCTCCTCTGCTAAAAGTTGAGCCTCCTGCACTCTCTCTCCATCACATACTTGTTGACTAGCCTTCCTTCTCTTGCATCCTCTGTAACCTTGGAGAGGCCTCTTCATGCATTCAAGCCTCAGCAACCCTAGCAATAGGACCGGGACGACTAGTGCCATTTTTTGATCATTTTCTGTTAGCTGCATTGCCAATGAAAACGAACCTAGCAGAGAAAAGATTGGGAATATCAGTCATGAGTCATCTACGCGGAATTAAAGTACATAGTTGAGGAGTTGGATAGAAGTGCACAATGGGTACGAATTAGGCACAAAACAGAAAGAAACTAACATAGTGAGCAGGAAAAAACTCACCTGATGAGAACAAGTTATGCCTATGTCACAGCACCATTGATTTGCAGCTAGTTGTAGGGGAAACCCTCGTAGGTGAAGCCCTCCCATCAGACATAGAAGGTGTGTACTCGAAGCTTGTAGTTGGATAACTATTGGAATGAATAGTGACTGCACTAAAAAGTGCACGCCAAGGAGACTCTTCTATGGTGTTGCACTGGCCTAGATAAAACTTTATCTTGCCTTGCTTAGACACTGGAGTTTCCGCTATGTATCCTGAAGAACTAGTCCACTTAGAACATATAGAGCCCACCGGAGCGGTTGAAGCAAATAGAAGGTGAAAGGACGTCTCCCTTGCAAGGAAGTAAGAGGTAATGAGTTGTTGGACCAAACCAGGGCAATCACAGGACAAATTTGACATCTTGTAGAAGGATCGATAGAGACAACAGCTCAACCTTGGAACACCAACTACAGAAAGATTGCTCTCTCATGAATCTTTCGTGAATGACACTTGGAGACTACAATGAAGCAGCTAGCATGCATTAGAAAAGAGGGCGACAACAAACCTACACCTAGGAATCCTCGATGTAGGACCTCTTGCTGTTCCAACCTACAATTCACAGCACCTAGGAATCAACGATCTCCTTGTTGATACAGCAAGAGATAACCAGAGAAAGACTCAACAAGAGGTAAAAAAAGACTCAATTATCAAGAAAAGGATGTGCTCTCAACATCTCCAAGTTTATACAGCAAGAGGTAAATAGCAAGACTCAACTACAGAGACAATGACTTGCTCTCAACCAACATGCATCTGGAAGGAGAAGGAAGTTTTTTTCCAACTTGGTGTTGTTCCAAACCACTAAAAAACATGCATAGCGTGATTCGACAAGGGAGATGGAGTCGCTTAAGAGAGACGATATTACTGGCGGCAAAAAATCCTAGCTTCATCAGGATCAACGTTTGCTGAAAATAGAAGATCCAAAATTCATGGCAGCGGCTGCAACAATCAAATATTCGACAAGTACTTCAAATACACTAAAAAACACTTTTGTACTAAAAAGACGTAGGAAGAGGCAAAATTATTCTAGATGAAAAACAAAATTTTAGGAAATTTTGACGGTTAGCCAATCCAAAACTGGGTGCAAGCATCCAAAATTAGAATTCAATTTACGGAAAACGTACTTTTGGAGAAAGTTATTCCTTGCCAAAAAATTAGTACTATTTTCGTAGATCTTTGCGACATTCATGATGTAGTAAGGAATTTGAATATAGATCCATATAGAGGAAACGTCACTATTTTTAGTGATAAAAAGGAAGTAGAAAAGAGTTCTTCAAGGCCCTGAATTTTGTACTTCTTTGAAATTTGTAGTATTGTGACATTTTAGTAGTCATCCCAAAAAGTACTTTCTTAATACCAAGAAATAAGTTTTTAGTCAAATTCAAGAATGCTAATTGGTAATTAACATATGTAATCTGTAGGAAAACAATATGAAAGTCTAAAAAACGACTTTCAAGTCTGAGTATTACAAAGTACAAAAATATGTTTACAGCAAATTTTGTGTTGTGACCTCAAAAGTACAAGGGTCTAGTGTACTTCCACCCGTTGTCGCTTTTGACAAATTCCTTGCAAATTTACATGTGGCAATTTTAGGAGACTGGGAGGATGGATGGGACATTCCTATTCAAGGCAGTTCCTTCCAAACTTAAGATTAATGTAACTTTACTGCAAATTATCCATAAGCACTTAGCAAATCCCATCCAATGTCAAAGCCATTCTAAATCAGACAAATCTTTTATAAATCTATATTTGCATAGACCAAGTTATAACAAATCATATTGATCCATGTTAAGATCATCATAATAGCTAGTTCAGCAAGGATGGTTACAATAGCAAGTCTAATAAGACAAACTGATATGCTGTCCAAATTCCAGAGATTTCATTGTATATCATGCTAACAATCCAACTTAAGTAATTCTAAAGTTAAAATTGAAGTTCTCCATGAGTAATAATCTGCCAAAAATCTTGGAAACAGTCACTTGGTAGAATATTCATCGAGGCTGTGGACTTCACCTGTTCCCATGAAACACCAAACATCAAAATGTTAGTGATCACAAACAAGGCGTTTTCAGTCGCACAACAGTTTGATATCACTTATTCCCAATAAATAAAATCCAAAAGAACTCCAAAAATAAAACAACATAAAGCGATCAATAAACTACTGTCCAATAATACATGCAACTTGAAGTGACCTATGTTGATGCCATCCTATCCTAGCCTGTTGTGTAGTAAGTTAGCAACAATCTTGTAACAGTACCCTTAGACCAAATCAAAAGCCAGCTAGAACTCAACTAAGTAAATTCATTTGATAGCTATAGGCTTATATACAAACTGAGCCCAATCAGATGACTCAGCATTCAATTAGATGATTTGGCACTCAATTAGTCGAGTTGGTATGATCAATTGAATCAAGGCCATCTCACGTCAATTTGACATTCAAGCCTTTGTGTACTATACAACAGGTACCCAGGTGTGTTCTTAGCTCAGTTTAATGAACCATTAAGCTAGTTTTAATATGTACTTACCACCATATTAGCGGTTAAGACGAATTGCTTTCAGTTATATTACTTAACCACACTGATTAGTGCACAATAGGTACTAGTAGGAGAGGTGGGTCAATTAACCAAGTAACTAAAAGTGTTTAGGACAACCCACTTAGTAGTTTAACGGAAAAACATATAGTAATAATAGAAGAAAAACAATGTGTAAAATAATCAATTGGTACTTTTAATAATAGTACTTTTGACTAAAAATATCTTATTAGTACTTAAGATAATGGTACTAATAAAATGTAACCTATTAGTACTAAAAATAAAAGTACTAATATGTAAATATTTCTAAAGGGTATTAGTTTCCCTCATTATTTTCCTATTTTTTTCTTTTTTGGGTGACTTTGCCTTACAGGTCAAAGAAATTATCATATATAGCCCATTAGTATTTCACAAGAATGGAGCTAATTTGTATCAATAAGGAGCTCATGCATCTCATACTATTTGTCATATTTTTCATTTTCCTTGGTGGTACTGAAACATGCCAAAAACGAAACTATTCCTTAGCATATAACGTTACTTTTTGAAGCAAGACTTAGGTTTGGGGTTTAAGGTTTAGGATGTAGGAACAATAAAACAAATGGGCCATGTCCTGTACTTTCCTAAACTACAAGTCCATAAACCATAGAAACAATGCATTTCTGTACGGAAAGAAATTGTATGGTGAAGTGAATGCAACCATGGTTTTGATAGTAATGCCTACACTATTTTCAACTTGTACATATTTTTTCAAAAGCCCACGTGCACTTATTTTTTGACTCATGCATTCGAAATTTCCTAAAATACAGTGCTAGGGTCATTCTTCTTGGGTTCCAATGTAAAATACAAGACATAGATAGTGAAATGAATATGGCCATACATTTGAAAGTGATACCTAGAGTATTTGCAACCTGTATAGAAAAATAAATTCATCATCTTTGATCATTCATGAAGTTGGTTGCATATATAAGACCATTTGTGAGAATTAAAAAAATCATCACTGTATTTTATGCAATGAATCTCAAAAAAATCATGCATGGAATATATTATCCATTATTAGAATTCAAAATGTCATAAACTTTGAATGCAAAAAGCATGAAATTTTTTTTTTTACAGATTGCAAATAAACCAAACATGAAGAATTTGTAAGCGCACTAAAATTAAAATCCAATTTTATTGAATGTAATTTACAAAGGAAAGAAAATCATTTACTTGTAGACTATAGTTTAAAGAACAAAAAACTCAAAATAAGGTCATGAACTTCGAATGCAAGGAGCATGAAAAAAAAAAGTATGAGTTTGAAATTATCCAAACATAAGGAATTTGTGAGCGCACTATTATAGAAGCCCCATATTCTTGATTGTAATTCACAAAGAAAAAATAATCTATTATCTATGCCCTGTAGTTTATAGAAACAGAAACTCAAATATCATGAACTTCGAATGCAAAGAGCATGAAAAAAAAAATATACAAGTTGTAAATGATCCAAACATAAAGAATTTCTGAGCGCACTAAAATTAGAGTCCCATTTTCTTGAATATAATGTACAAAGAAAAAAAAAATTACCCATGCTTTGTAGTTTAAAGAACCAAAAACTCAATTGTCATGAACTTCAAATGCAAAGAGCATGAAAAAAAAAAATGTACAACTTGTAAATGATCCAAACATTAAGAATTTTTGAGCGCACTAAAATTAGAGCCCCATTTTTTTGAATATAACTCAGAACAAAAAAACAATCTATTATGCATGCTCTGTAGTTTAAAGAACTAGAAACTCAAATGTCATGAACTTCGAATGCCAAGAGCATGAAAAAAAATGTACAAGTTGTAAATGATCCAAACATCAAGAATTTTGAGTGCACTAAAATTAGAGCCCTAGTTTCTTAAATATAATTCAGAACAAAAAAATAATCTGTTACCTATGCCCTGAAGTTTAAAGAACCAGATACCCAAATGTCATAAACTTCAAATGCCAAGAGCATGAAAGAAAAAGTGTATAAGTTGTAAATGATCCAAATATTAAGAATTTTTTAGCGCACTAAAATTAGAGTCCCATTTTTTTGAATATAATTTACAAAATAAAAGAAATCAGTTACCCATGCCCTGTAGTTTAAAGAACCAAAAACTCAAATGGGATGAACTTTGAATGCAAAGAGCATGAAAAAAAATGTACAACTTGTAAATGATCCATACATAAAGAATTTGTGAGCACACTAAAATTAAAACCCAATTTTATTGAATGTAATTTACAAAGGAAAGAAAATCATTTATCCGTGGACTGTAGTTTAACCCCTAAAGGACCGGCATGCGTTTTTGGCTATATAGAAATTCTGGGTAGGTACGTGTGACTAGAGGTTTCAATATTTTGAGCTGAAACTTTAATAGAAGGTGGACGCAAGGAATATCTTTCATATGCACTAAATTTCATGACATTTGGAAATAGGAGTAAAAAATTAGGGCCAATTATATTGCTTTTTTCCGTAACTAGGCAGTCTGGGCAGATCAGAAAATATTACTATTTTCAAAAATAAAAATTTGAAATTGGTTTACTAGAGTTATAAATTCATGGAAAGTTTTGAATCAATCCATTTTGACCAATGAGTCAAAAGTTATGAGGCTTTTTAGTTTTCGGGTAGTTATGGATTCTCTACTTTGAAATAAACTTTGAAGTTGTTTATTTAATTGAATTTTTAATATTTTCTAGAAAAATAAAAAAACATAGGATGGAGATTGTTTATAAAAACATTACAACCATTGGGATTTACATTTTTCAATTCCATAATTAAATTCTTAACAATTTAGTATTTTGGATCATTCTCTATTTCTTTCTACTTATTATTTTTTTTGTATATGTTGTATAATTCCAAATGATTTGAAATTTTTTAAGCATGTAGCCAACTTGTTTAGGAAAAATAATTCAAAGAAGCACCACCATTTTGGATACATTTTTAGACAAATGTGACATTGTGAAGTGCAGCTGCCTTGTTTTTTGCACAGACAAAAAAAGGTTTTTTGCCAATTCCTTGGGGAGGGCACTTGGTTCTACTACTACAAACCACGTGCAAATAAGTGGTTTCTAATAAACTATAATTTCAACCTAAAATTTGAGCATTGTTTGGTAATGACTATAGATTTCCATTGCCAAAATTTCCAACTCAAATGAAATATGGAATGATTTCTAGAAGAGGTTGAAAATGAACCTAAAATGGCATATTTTTCAACTCAAATATGTATAGAGAACACATTTAGATGACCGTTGCATCAATATTCAACTCAAAATGAGCTTTAATAGAGAGTTATTTTTAGAAAATTTTTGTTCATTTTTTAGAAAATTTTTTAGGATATAATATAGAGGTGTGAAAGTTATTTTTCAGTTCTGCAATGTATCTATTTACTTCAAAAATTTGTAACTAATTATCATTAGCAAATAAAAATATCAATAATTCAAAATATAAACTTTTGAATTAGGAAAATATAATCATATTCTTTTTGTTTTCATTTATTTAAATTCTAGGATATAATATAGGGGGTACAAAGTTTTGGTCGCACGTAGTTTGGATTAGATACACTAAGTGCACCCCCTGTGGCCAATTCAAATGCTAATATCTTCCAATCCGCTTGGTGGAAAATTCTAAAATTTTTTCCCCATCTTCTAAAACTGGTTTACTAGAAAATCCTATAGTTCCATATGTCAAAAAAGTTTATTTTTCAAAAATTTGGTAATTGTACTAAAAATAGCAATTTTTGAGTGTTTTCGGTGAAAACATAGTCATGGAACTTTAGGGGTTAAAGAACAAAAAACTCAAAATAATGTTATGAACTTCGGATGCAAGGAGCATGAAAAAAAAATATAAATTTGAAATTATTCAAACATAAGGAATTCGTGAGTGCACTATTATAAAAGCCCCATATTCTTGATTGTAATTCACAAAGAAAAAATAATCTATTACCTATGCCCTATAGTTCATAGAACCAAAAAAGCAAATGTCATGAATTTGGAATGCCAAAAGCATGAAAAAAAAAATGCACAAATTGTAAATGATCCAAATATAAAGAATTTTTGAGCGCACTAAAATTAGAGTCCCATTTTTCTGAATATAATTTACAAAATAAAAGAAACCAAGTACCCATGTCCTGTAGTTTAAAGAACCAAAAACTCAATTATCATGAACTTCAAATGCAAAGAGCATGAATAAAAAAATGTACAACTTGTAAATGATCCAAACATTAAAAATTTCTGAGCGCACTAAAATTAGAGCCCTATTTTTTTGAATATAAATCAGAATAAAAAAACAATCTATTATTCATACCCTGTAGTTTATAGAACCAAAGACTCAAATGTCATGAACTTCGAATGCCAAGAGCATGAAAAAAAAAATGTACAAGTTGTAAATGATCCAAATATTAAGAAAACCTGAGCGTACTAAAATTAGAGCCCTTTTTTCTTGAATGTCATTCTTTTTGGGTTTCAACATAAAATTAAAAAAGTGGGTAGTGAATTGAATGCGGCCAATGATTTGAAACTAATGCCTAGACTATTTCAAACTTCTACATATTTTTTAAGATATCCACGTGCAAATGTTTTTCAACTCATGCATAATTATTAGTCATTCTTGAAAATATAAGGCACCCGTTATTTAATTTGGATTTCAACGCAATTTAAAAAAAATGGGTAGTGACTTATATTCGACCATGGATTTGGATTTAATGCCTAGACTATTTTGAACTTGTATATACTTTTTAAAAAATCCACGTGCGCACATTTTTAATTCACGCATTTGTCATTCTCAAAAATATTGGGCTCATGTCATTTATTTTTGGTTTCAACGTAAAATAAAAAGAATAGGTGGTCAATTGAATGCGGCCATGCATTTGAAAATAATGGCTTGTCTATTTCCAACTTGTACATATTTTGTAAGAAATCCACATGCCCATATTTTTTAACTCTTGCATTTGTCATTCTCTGAAACACATGGTAGCTGTAATTCATTTTTGGTTTCAATACATTTTCAAAAAAATGGGTGGTGAATTGAATGCCACCATGCATTTGAAAATAATGCCTAGTGTATTTCCAACTTGTACAGAAAAATAAATTCATCTTCTTTAATCATTCATGAAGTTGGTTTTGCGTGTAAGACCATTATTTCATGAGAATTAAATAAAACAGTCACTGTGTTTTATACATGGGATATATTATTCAATATTCAAACCAAAAATGTCATGAAATTTGAATGCAAAGAGTATGAAAAACAATTCAAGTTGTAAATAATCCAAACAATCATAAAAAATTCTTGAGGGTGCTAAAATTGAAGACCTATGATTTTGGTTGTAATTAAAAAAGAAAAAAAAATTGATTACCCATGCCCTGTACCTTAAAGAACCAAAAACTCAAATGTCATGAACTTTGAATGCCAGGAGCATGGAAAAAAATGTACAAGTCATAAATAATCCAAACATAAGAAATTTGTGAGCACACTAAAATTAGAGCCCCATTTTGTTGAATTTCATTCAAAAAGAAAAAAAATCAATTACATATGCCCTGTAGTTTAAAAAACCACAAAATCAAATGTCATGGAATTCGAACGCAAAGAAGATGAGAAAAAAAATGTACAAGTTGTAAATAATCCAAATATAAAGAATTTGTGAGCGCATTGAAATTAGAGCCCCTTTTTCTTGAATGTTATTCGCTTTGGGTTTCAACGTAAAATAAAAAAAATGGGTGGTGAATTGAATGCGGCTATGGATTTGAAACAAATGCCTAGACTATTTCCAACTTGTACATATGTTTCAAGAAACCCACCTGCACATGTTTTGTAATTCACGCATTTGTTGTTCTTGAAAATAGCGGAAACCTGTCATTTAATTTGGGTTTCAATGCAAAAAAATGGGTGGTGAATTGTATTTGACCATGGATTTGAAGTTAATGCCTACACTATTTCCAACTTGTACTTATTTTTTTAAAAACCCACGTGCACATGTTTTTTAACTCATGCATTGGAATGTCATTCTTGAAAGTACAGGGCAGCAACCATTGAATTTAAGTTTCAACGTAAAATTAAAAAAATGGGTGGTGAATTGAATGTAGCCATGGATTTGAAGCTAATGCCTAGACTATTTCCAACTTGTACATATTTTCTAAATAATATACATGCACATGATTGTTTTATATTTCACGCATTTGTTATTCTCGAAAATACTGGGCACTTGTCATTTAATGTGGGTTTCAACGCAAATTAAAAAAAATGGGTGGTGAAATGTATTTGACCATGGATTGGATTTAGTGCCTAGACTATTTCCAACTTTTACTTATTTTTTAAGAAACCCACGTGCACATGTTTTTTAATTCATGCATTTGTTTTTTAGTATTTATGATTTATACCAATTCTAAATTCATGCACATACTTACATAGTTTAAAATGTGAATCAAAAATATGATATTGATTGTATTTTAATGAACCAATGTCCTATAAAGTCATAGAGTTATATAAGTAATGAATTAAATGAAGGATATACCAAACAAGTTAGATTTTTTCTTAATTTTTAATATTTATATTAACCCAAAACTCATGCACGTGCTTATATAGTTAAAAATGTTATTTAAAACAAAAATTTCAGCGTTGGAGGAAAATTTAGTGGATCCCATTCCTACAAAATCATAGAATTCATATTGAAAGAAATGATGATAATTATTTTAGTTTACTGACATTCTTGTTGGAAATTTTTTTAGTATTTAAGATTCATATTAACCCATAAACTGTCGTAAATAGGCATCTTAACTTTGTGTATCTTTAAAATCAATTCTTTACTTAAATATTTGGAATTTTGAAACTAATTTTTTAGAGTTATATAAATATATGGAAAACTTTGAATTATCCCATTTTTATGAATGAGTCAAAAGTTATTGGGATTGGCATTTAAAGTCAATGTCAATTCTGTAATTAAATTATTGACATTTTAGTATTTTGAAACATTCTCTAGTATTATCTACTTAATAATATTTTTTTCCTATATGTTGGACAATTCCAGATGAAGTGAAATTTTTAAAGCATGTAGCCAATTTGTCTAGGAAAAAGCATCCAGAAAAGAAAAATCATTTTGGACATTTTTTCATCAAAAAGTGAGCTTTTGAAGTGCAGCTGCCTTTTTTTTGTAAAGCCTAAAAAATGATTTTAAGGAATTTAAATGCTTATATCTTGCAATCCACACGGTGGAAATTTCTGAAAATTTCACCTCATGTTCTGAGTATCAAATTTCACCTCATATGGTTATAAGTATCATATTTTAATTTTCTTTCAAAAATTGGACACTTGTACTAAAAATGGCAATTTTTGAGCATTTTTTGATGAAAACAGTCATAGAACTTTAGGGATTAATAACTTTGCATACAATATTCAAATACGACGTCCTCTAGCACATTGGAATCTCATTTGCCAACAAGAACATATGACAATTTGACCACTGTAATACTAATAATAATTAGGCTTAATACAAAACAATGGTGGTTTTAAGTGTACCGACCTTAAAGTAGGATAGCAAGGCTGGCAGCTAGGTTTTGGAGTTGTGGAGAGGTTCAGTCTAGGTTCGGGAGGTGGAGAGGTTGGAGAGGTTGGGTTCAGGTTTGGTTAAGGCTCGCGAGCTTTGGCAGGTTGGGCAGGTTGGGCAGGTCGGGAGGTCCGAAACTGCATTGGGTGGTCCTTGTCTTCCAAGGAAAAGAGGCGCTTGGGTTCTGGAATTTTCAAGAACTCTTGCATTTGACGATTTGTTGATTTGCTGATTTGATTCTTTGGTTTTGTATGTCAACATTTGCCAAATTGCTTCTTTGCGACCATTGCCGGTTGATCTTTTTCTTGAAGATGGGAGGGTTCTGGGTGATTTTGTTAGGAAGGCGGCGGGTGTAGCTTCTCTGGTTTTGAATCATCATCATTTGCCAATTTGCTTCTCCGAGCGAGCGTTGCCGATTGATCTTTTTTGTAAGGCGGGAGGGTTCCGGGTGATTTTGTTAGGAAGGCGGCGCGAGGCTTGCGGATTGTTGCAAAACAAATTGAGCTCCACCAGGTTTAGGGTTTGTGTGGCTGCATTTGGAGATGGTGGAATTTAAATCAAGAGGTATGTACGTTGTTGATTTGCTGCATGGGGTTGCCAATTTGGAATTTGCAATTTGCTGATTTGCAATTTGGGATTTGCCAATTTGCAATTTGCGGAGGTTGCCTCTTCGAGTTCATTAGGACAACCAGGCCAATTTTTTGTGATTTTGTAGAATTTCATTGCTGTGTGGGGTTGCAAATTTGGTATTTGGGTTCAAGTAATTTGAAATTTTTGTAGGTTGCCTCTCCAAGTTCTTTGGGACAAGCAGGCTGGGTTTGCAAGTCCGTGAAATTTCATTTTGCCTACGGTTCTTGATGATTCTTGATGTTTAATTTTGGCATGTTCGTTCTCTCTAGCTGTAGTTGTTGCTATTTGTGTTAGCAAGAGAGTAATGTGAGTAATTTCTGTTCAGGGTTTTGAAACCAATGTTTTGCATTTTTGTTCAGGATTTAATGATTTTGCATCTTTGTTCAAGGTTTTGGAAACATTTGCATCTAGAGTTTAGTATTTCCGGCTTTTAGGAGCATTTGCAATTAGGGTTTAGCATTTATTGCTTTAAGAGTCAACAATCGCATTTGCAATCTTAGGGTTATTCTATTCAATCTGTATTGAATAATTTCTTATGTTTGATTTCAAAAGATTAGGTTTTACATGACGCATTTTGTTTCAAAATTGTTTATTTCTTCATTTCCTTTGTTCAGAAGTTCTATGTCTATGACTTTCTCTTTCTAATTACTTTAAATTCTACTGTTATCATTGCAGAATTCAAAAGGCGCTCTTGTCTTTTTTCTTTGGAATTTGAGGAGAAACTCTCTTATTCAGCTTCCAGGTATGTTTCATTTGCACAACATCTCGTGAAATTATAAACTTGTTGTGTTCACTTGTTGTAGGCAGTTGAAAATTGTAAACTTGTTGTAGGCAGTTGAAAATTAGGGTTTAGGAAGCACAAGTTAGGATGTTGTAGATTAGGGTTTAGTGAGTACCGGTCAAGGATTCCCAAAACTCCTCCGTGGC
Source organism: Neckera pumila (assembly GCA_963969595.1). NCBI lineage: Eukaryota > Viridiplantae > Streptophyta > Bryopsida > Hypnales > Neckeraceae > Neckera > Neckera pumila. The sequence continues at coordinate 10,813,427 of OZ018418.1, forward strand.
CACTGGCGCCCGACTGTCCTTTATCGTCGGATTGAGGATAACTATTGGGAGCAACGAAGACTATCCTTGTTATCCTCGACTCAACTATAAACATGGAAACAAATGAACATGCTCTAAAACTAGACAAATGTGGAACACAGGTAACATAGAACACACATTTCATTTAGAAAAACCCTGATTGTCTCTTACCATTGGGTTGAGGATAACAATAGTGAGCAATGAAGATTGTCCTTGTAATGCTCGACTTGACTATGAACATGTGAAGCAATAAACATGCTCTAAAACTAGACTGATGTAGAACACGGGTAACAAAGAACACAAGTTCTACAAAGAAAAAAATCGATTGTCACATATCATTGGATCAAGGATAACTCAAGTGAGCAAAAAAGACTGCACTTGTTATCCACAACTCGACTATGAATGTGTAAAGTAGCAAATATGATCTAACACTAGAATGATGTCAAAAAGGAAAAACAAAGAACACATTCCATTCAAAAAAAGCCCGATTGTCCCTTATTGTCACATCGAGGGTAAATATAGAGCAATGAAGACCGACCTTGTAATCTTCAACTCGACAATGAATATGCAAAGTAACGAACATGCTCTAGCGGTAGATAGCTGTAAAACAAGGATAACATAGAATGAAGAAAACCAAAAAAACGCTGCTGTCCCACTTATCATCGGATCGAGGACACTCGACTTGAAGAAAACAGCCGGGCTGAGGATAAAAGACTTATACAAAGATGAAATGCTATTAAAACACTCAAACAATCAAGTCCCTAAAGAATAAACAAAGACTAGCACAGAAAAGAAAATAAAGCAAGACCCCTCGGAAGTCTATCCACCATAATCGGGTCGAGTATAGCTTAGATATTTGTGCAAAATATTGACCATTCCATTGTCATGTCTAGACTATAAGAGATCCTATACATACACTCAGATTGATGATAGGCAATGCTAAATCAAACTTTGTATCTTCTTCATTCAGGTCTTAAAAATGGACAAGAATGAGGCCTACGACTACAGAAAGACTCAACATCACCTGGAGCCCTTCGTCAATCCAAAAGAAGATGAACCATTCATCACCAAATGACGGACAGCTTTGGCATCCTATGGCAGTTTAAAGATCACATCCAAACGTGGATCTTTAGGATGAACAGGTGGAAGAACTCCGTCTACCTAAGATACAAAGTCCAAGGTCAAACCAAGTATCTCCCTTGGAACATGAATGAAAAAGTCATGTTCATAAGCCATCACTAAGTGAACTATGTGGTCATTACCCTCCGCGAAGTAGATGACAACTTGGTAGTTGGGAAGCACTGCCACTCCATCGTCATAAATGTATGCTCAAGCTACGGGGAATTCGACTTTGAAAACTTAATGACATTTCTTGAGGGATCCCAAATGGACTCCCTGAATGAAGAGTTCAAGACACTCAAGTATGTGCCTTGAAGAGACACCACAACAAAAGCAAACGCCAGAATGTCGCAACCAGAATTTTGGTTTTCCTTTGCTTACCTAAATATTGGAATGGAAACAGGTAATTAGGATTCGGATCCTGTTAGAAGGGCAGAAGGAAACTGGAGATAGACAACGCCAATCCAATAAGGAGAAAATTGGATTTTGATCCGGTTAGAATGTTAGTATTCAGGAGCAGAATCACATCCAGATCTTACCTCAGATTGGATTAGGGTTGGACCAGATTGATATGGACTGGACCGGACTGGAAAAGGTCATGATGACCTGCCAGAGGTCCTAGGACTATATAAAGGCTGGTCGTCCTCATTTTCACTCCTTTACTTCCCTCGAGTTCTGGAGTTGACCTTGAGTACTTTTACGCCTCCGTCTGCACCAAAGCCGTTGTATGTATGTGCGCTTCCGGTCGGGTATGTCAAAGTGTGTAGGAAAAGTAGAGATTGTGTGAATTGCAAGTTTTGTATTGTTTTCCGGTTGAGATCGAACGAGAGGAAGTGAGGAATGGGATGTGCGGCTAGGAGAGAGTGAGGTAGCAATCGGTAAGGGTTCAATAGCCGTCCATATCCATGCCTCAGCTATGTAAGAGCAGACCGGGAGCGCTCAGTTCCTCCTCCGACGTCAAGCTCCAGAAGGTAGTTCCGATCATCCTTATGGCGGAACCGGCCAAGTTCGAGCTCATGGGGGATCTCAACGTGATGGGTTGTCTCATGTTGATGGATAAACCTTGGGGATTTAGGGAGGAGCGGATGGTGAGAGAGCTGAAGTGTAAGGTGCCGAACGAGTTTGACAACATGCTCCGGGGCTGACTGACCGACTAGGAAGAAGAGAGGTGGAGGGAAGTTTACAACTTCCGGATGGGAGGTTCCGGCATGGCTGGACGGAAAGACGAGTTCATCCATGACAAGTTTCATGGAGAGCCGAGCAACAAGGACGGATATGCGGTCGCGGATTGCAAGAGCAACCGGCACCGTAATCTCCTCCAGTTCCTGGTTCCGATCGTTCACCCAAAGAAGCCGACGAGGGTGACGATGACCATCAACAACACGATTTTTGGTTCCCTGAGCGGGGAACGGAAGGTGAACTAGGCCCGATTCTCTACCGATCTGGTGTCCCAACTGGTGACGAGGATCGGAAAGAGTAAGGCCACTCTTTTGGGTCCCTATCTCTTCCACCTCTACCATCACAACCAACTCCTCACGGATACGGAGGAGAAGACGTGGAACCTTTAGGAGTATATCCTGAAGTACGGAGAGTCGTGTTCGGATGACGAACAGGAAGAACAAACTAGGTCCAAACCTAAGACAAAAGAAAAAGACGAGGAGAAGCACCTCCGGACAAAAAAGCGGATGAAGATGATGCTTCATTGCAAGAGAGGAACCCCTCCTACGAACCAGTTGACTCCAGAACAGGGACCGGATGTGGAGATGCCGGATCCCAAAGATCCAAACGACCCGTTCAATCAGCTGACTGTGATTCTGTGCTCGATACGAGCGGACTGGGAGGTCAAGAGGAGGACCCTCGCTAGCGTCAGAGATCTGGTGGGTGCACCGGCGGATAGTAATTTATCGGGTAAGGTGGCCCAGTATCTATCGAATCTAGACGAGCACCGGAGGCAGGAGGCAGAGATTCGTCGGCTTCAGGAGGAAGTCAACACTTTGAAGGCTGACATGATAGCCCTTAGAGAAGACAAAGCTGCAGTCCGGGAAATGGCGGAAGCAACCCGGAAGGTGTCCGAGTCTGTGAAGGCCACCCTCGGAGAGTCCAGATCCGCCGCAGTCAAGGCGGAATTATTTGACAAAAGGGTGCATAAGGAAAAGAAGGTATCCAGTTCTCGGATGGTTCGGATCCTGACCGACTTCACCGATCGGGTAGAAGCATCGTTGGTGGTAGCAAGGGAGGTGGCCAACCGGATGGACATCAGCAGCCGGAAGTTGAATGGGTCCATGTATTCCCTGGAGATTCTACCTTTGGACCTCTCGCTGCCGGATTTATTCCCAGCCGGAGGATCGAATCCGAGGGAACCCAAGGATCGGACACTCGAGTCAAGAAAGAGTCACCGAAGATCTAGGCTTGAGCAACCCATTCATCTGGATTCATCGCCAGGATCAGATCTTCTGGATCTTGCTGCCAGGGAGCAGAGCAGGAACCTAGCTGACATCTTCAACCAACTGCCCACGGAACCCAAGAGTCCTATGTTGGATGGAGGAGTTGGAGAGTAGGTAGGTAGATAGGTAGGAATGTAATTTTTGTAAGGTAGTTAGGACCGGATCGGATGTTGACCCGGTCTAGCCGGTTAGGATTGGACCCGAATGTCTAGCGCGGATTTCCGAGGGCCTTTTCGCCTTGGAATCAAGTTGTATATAAGTCTGCCCCTGCTTCGGAGCTGCGAGTCTTTTTGCCCAAATTTTGTGTATGTCTTCTCTTGGCCTCTTGTTGCGTATCTCTCTCGTGTGTGGCAGGGTTGTGTAGTGAGGAGTTAGGAAGGCGCATGCTTGTGCAGGTGTGATTTCTCCCTTTGGTGTTCTTGTTTTGATCTTATGTGCAAGTGAGCGGGTTGTGAACGAGTTGGGAGTGGATTTCAGTTCCTCAACATCTCTAAGGTTTAGGATTTCGGGCAAGACAGCCATTGTTAGACTAGGCAGATAGGGAGGGATTCTTCAGTCGCGCTAGAACTCCTGGGTGGGAAATCCGGTTGAGTGTCCAATCTCCTGAGAGATCTCATTGCTTTAGTGGGCAAACGGAAGGACTTTAGTTGATGTTGGAACGAACGGGTTCACTTGCAACCGCCTGGCTTCGTATAGACGGAACGTGGCGCTAAGGTTGTTGTAGTATGAGAGGATCGTACGAAGGGTTTTTGTGTGACCGGTGATCCGGAGAGTTCTCTGGATTGCTGTGAAGGATCAAACCGGATCCGGATTAGTGTAGGAAATGGGAGAATAGAGAAGTGGGTCTTCAGCCACTATAAGTCACGGAAGGAGCGGCGGGCCTGCCACTTTCAAAATCAAGGGGCAAACCCTCTAATGGTGAAACAGAGGTAAAACTAATCCGGATGGGAGTAAGAGCGGATGGGAGTTAATCAGACCGGATCGGAAAGTTGACCGGATCGGAGAAGGAGAAGAGGGTCTGCTTGTAGTTTTTGGTGTTGTTGTGTTTCCGGTTGTGGTGTTAGGACCGGAAGAGGAGATTTAGGTACTGACTTAGCTTAGAGACCAAATAAGGCTAGATACTTCACAAAATCTCGCGGGTTTGATCTTTAGAGTCACTTTGTTAAACTTTAAAGTGGTTTTTGGTAGTATAACTGGAAATTTGCTTGCCCTATGCTGTGACACACAAGATTGCAGCTGATCTTGATGACCCTCTATCGATACGCAGCAGTGAAGGTGGAGCCCCTACCAAGAATAGGCAGGCAAGCTGTACCCGACAGGAGTGCTCTGACAAGTGCTGCAGAGCAACCTCCAGCTGGTGCAACTACAGAAGGGAGTCAGGGTGCGAGACCTAGCCAGAGGAAATGAGAAAAACCAAATTTTGCAGAAGCTGAGTCCACAAGAAAGAGGAAAAAAAAGGAATCACGGAGAAACAACTAGGGCTGGAAGTTCTAGATCAGCACTTACAAAAGTCGCGGCAAATCCATCTATTGAGCCCGTCAAAGATTACCAGAAGCACGCTATCATTCAACCAACCTTCTAGGCTAATCACAAGCACTGCTTCTTCTTTGACAACACGACAGTAAGTGTGGACATCAACAAGTGCATAATCGCAAAAGACCATTATGTCATCCGCGCGCTTCAGAGAGACTCGATTGACAAAATCAAGGACTTCTTCATCATGCTCGTAGACATAAGGCAACAGCAAAAGGTGTGCCTCACGCTAGTCACCGACATGGATGAGTTGGTCTTGAGGAAGCTGGAATCCTAGAGCAAATCAAGAACAACCGTTTTATGATTATAAATGGCCAGTACAGCGTCACTGCATCAAAAGAGCTCCAGGTATCAAGATGTGGCAAGGAAAGGCGAGTGGAACTTTAGAGATGGGACGCATATATTGTGTGGATACTGGATGCAAATAAGTTGCGAGAGATATTTTAGTTCTACAATGCAACCAATCACCTAGAATTTGCTCAGCCGATATGAGGAAACCAGATCATAAGTTGTCGAAACATCTGGATCACTTGCAAGCGCCCGACACTTGAGAAGAATGACAACATTATCCAAGGCAACGCGTTTGTCTACAACCTAACAAATTACAAGGTAAAACTTCAGTCTCTCACATGTATACTTGAGCTGATGATATAAGCTGGTTGTAAAACAAGTACAACGTGACCCTAATTATTGCAAAAATCACGGATTGATGGGATTGTGAAACGTATCCTTGGGTCGACATTAGGCATTAAATTCACCCTTATTAACCTTTGAAACCTCATTCTAACGTTAGTAATTCTTTGTCTCCACAGAACTTCACAAACACGGTCGTCGACAAATACTAGAGCTTGAATCCAGACAAGGACGGCACTAGTATTGGAGGTTCTTTGGACCTGAAAAATGAAATTTAGATAATGACGCTTCTGGACGATATCTTTGAGTACTGGAAACAATTCTTGGCAAAGCAGGTTGATGGCGATATCATTGATCCCGTCACCCTGAAAGCATACAAGGAAGGAAAGCATTACAAAAGGGTCGCGCTCAAAAGAGAGTTTTTTAGGTATGGGAGGCGCTTCCTAAACAAGGATTTTGAAGTGCAGGCGCAGCATCTCCTCGGTGTTACACCAAACAAGAGAGTTGTGTATCCGAAAGTGTCCTTTGGCAAACCCAAAATCTAGTCGTTGACAATATGTCAAACTCGGATTGGAATGAGCACAGGAAGCGCAAGAAGGTTGTACATCAGGATCTGATGGACATCAAGCCTTCATTAAAGTTTGTGGATAATGGAAGGGATGTAGTGATCAAAGAGTGGAGGTTCTAGAAATCGCGCCACCGTTTTACATCTGGAAGTTGGGACTTCCTGCTAACGCATCCCAAGCCGGAGTACTTCAAGAAAAGATGGAGAACAACGCAAAGACAAAACGCCCAAGGGAAATGAAGAAGGATTTTCTAGAAGTCTATCACATGTTCCATTGGTTTATAAAGTTAAAGTATCAATTCTAGAGCAAAAGAGGGGTGTGGAAATGCAAGGGGTTGACATTATTGGAAAATACCTGGTGAATAGCACGCAGTATCAGTATCAAGCTCAAGAGGTTCTCCTTGCTGTGCTGGACGTCCGAGACATTCTAAGGGTCGGGGCTACAAGTACAGAAACCGACTTGGATCCCCTCTTCAAATTTTTGGCAACCAAGTTACAACCAAAAATAACAGAGCCCAGCATTTGGCTCTTCATTTTGGAGGACTTGGATGACATGAGTGCCGCGACATCATTTGCAGCTCTGAGGTTGAAGGAATATGACTACATCCAGTCAACCTATGTGCCCTATGAAGCTGAAATGCTAAACAACATCACAAATCATGGTGTTGCCCCGCTCGTGCCGCTCCTCTTCCTCTTCTAGAAGGAGGACACGTTTGCGTCGTTGGTCCGCTGCTACGTGAAGAAGGAATACGACGCACCCCAAGTGTTGAATATTTACTACAAGGACCCCGCCAAGAACACGGAGGCCAAATGGAGAATTAGCCCAACAAAACTTCGGATGGAGTTCTACTTAGATATCTTATAGGCCTTCGCAACTCCCGAGCTAAATGTCCTTGGCATTTACACAAGCACAAAATGTATGTTGGCTATTAAGGTTTGTCTTCTAAACTTCTGGGTCTTGTATCCTTGGCCCAAATATAACTACGGTCCTTGAATTCAATTGTACGTCTTTGGTAGTTTGTATCCTCGATTCAATGATACAAGTTAATTTCTGAGTGTTAGAACTTGATTTTATCCTTGTGTCGACGATAACTACCAGACAATCAGTCCCTAACAATCTGATATCCTTGCATGTAACCACATTACTAATTCACTGATTGACTGCTGTAGATGTTTGATGCATTCTTCTACGGCTTCGTTGACAACAACGACAAGAAAAGCTATTCAACAATCGCTTATCTCCCAAAAAAAATGGACAAGAGAGACTTCTTGTTCTCCCATTTGCCGTATTCAATCACATATGTCCCGCCGCCATGTTGGGGGCTTGTGGTTGTTGATGCAACACCACTGCAGTCGCCGCCAATGGCTCTTGACTCATCCAATCCACTCCCAGGTCCTGCGCGAGGGAAACAAAGTCCACAGGCCCGCACAATACACCGGATTTTGGAGTCGAAGGCATCGATCAGTACGGGTCAAACACATTCCAGGTTTTTGGCTGGATGAAATTTCCTTCCATCTCCACAGATCCGCTAGCCGCATGTGTTGATGCGGTCATTAGAGCGAGCCAACAGAGCAAGAAGAAGAAGCCCGCTGCGCCTTTGCGGGTGCAAAAAGACTCTAAAGCCGAGCTTTCAAGCGAGAGGGATCAATGAGACCCGGATGTAATGGAGATAGAAGATGCCGACCTCCCTGTGGGAGCACGCAATTTCATTATTTAGAAATCCGGATTAGTTTAGGATCAATTCCGTAAATATTTTCGAAATTTTGTAGTAGTGGAACCGTGAACCGGAACATTTAGTAGAAACTAGGGAGTCGGAAAGTTCCAGCTCACAAAAACTTGTAGAAGGAGTAAGAGACGGACTTTACCGGATTCGGAAACCAGAAGGAGATCCGGATTCCGGCAAACCTACGAACTAGGGGTCTGGCCTACGGAAACTAGGGATCCGTTTGAAAAAGGCGGCGCATTAAATGACCGAACCAACGGGTGTCGGTCACTGGCCGGGTACTTAAGCGGATTATCTTCTCATTCTTCTCCCTCTTTCTTCCGCTCGAGGAGGTGTGTGCTTGCAGGTTTGGAGCGCATTTTCTCTTAGAAGAGTGAAAGAGTGGTGAGTTAGGCCGGATAGGGAGAGAAGGAAAGGAAGGTGCCGATTGCACCGAATTAGAGTTCAATGGCGGAAATGTCAGCGCAGAGGCAGAAGACAGTTCCGTCTGTCAAACTCTTATACCCGATCATTCCATCTGATCCCGGTGAACGTTTAGAGTTAGAGGAAGATCTGTCCATACTAGGGTGTATAGGGTTCATCCGGAAACCCTAGACGGTGAGGAGCAAGGACTTTCTTCGGGAGTTAGTTTTTGGGGCGCCAAACCAGTTCGAGCCGACGCCAAGGGGGCGGTTATCGTCCTGGACGGAAGGGATGTGGGCGGAAACTTACGGGTTGACGCAGTCCCGATCCGAAAGCGCAATCCGGACGGATAAGTTTCATGAAGGAAAGTTCAAGAAGCCGCCGCACCACAAGGAGGGATTCTCCGTTAGTGACTGTAGCAATGAGCGTCATAGGAGGTTACTGAATTTCCTGATTCCCATAGTATATCCGGAAAAACCAACGAGAGTTACGGTCACAGTCGTGAATACGATTTTCAGAGCACTGGAAGGCTGGGTCGTGAATTGGGCAGGCCTAATTCACCAAAAGGTCAAGAAGATGGCAATGGCGGTCGAGAAGGCCAAACAGAGTCCAGTCAGTACGTACTTGTTCCATCTGTATCATTATTATGATTACATGACCCCGCCGGAACAAGTTGCGTATGAGACTAGAATGCAGATCCTGAAATATGGATTCACAGAGGAGTTGAAGCCGATGAGAGAAGCGACCGAAGAAGAAGAAGAAGAAGAGGAGGAGCAGCCGGAACCGAAGCCGCTACAGAAGAAGAAGTGGCATAAGATAACCAATCCAGACTCACGAAGAGCGAGTATGGACGTGCCGGAACCGAATTCGGCCCTGACCCAGCCGTCGCCAGAGTATACCGATGTCTCCGACTTCTATGATGCCGGAGCCCGGTGGATGGCACAGTGCCGGAAGATGCACGCTGAGATGGCAGGGGTGATCACGGGCGTCGCCAGCGAATTGAACGTTGAGATGGATCAGATCTTCAACGAAATCCGGAAGTGACCTGATCCAACACTACTCCAAGAAAAGGACAAGGAGATCGCACTGCTGAAGGTGGAACGGGATAACTACAAGAACAAGTTTTACTGGACGGGGGGACAGTCGATCTCAGCCCAAAAGAAGGAGACGGATGCCCTGAAGCTTGTCCGAGATTTGAAGGGGTTGGTAGAACAACCGGAACATTTGATCATCCGGTCCGCGCTCTTCACGCAGAAACTAGATACCGACGGCATCGTCACCGGATCTCGAGTGTTGCAAGTCTTGGTCGATTACGAGGCCAAGATGAAGACCGTTTTGGACGAGATGCGGCAGTTGCTGAGACCTCTGGATGTGGCCAAGGACAAGTTTGGGCCACTTCCGGATATCTTCATGGAGTCGCCGGTCAAATACGGAGCCGGAACTTCCGGAACAAAAGAAGACCCAGGCTTGAAGTCTCTCTTCAAGCTGCCCCAGGTACCTTCCTCGGGTCAATTCCAGAAGTGGGGAACAGTGAGTACTTTTAGTCCTTCCTCACAATCTCCGGCGGGATCCGGAAAGACAAGGTAGAGATTGCCAATCCGGAGGGACCTCTTAGAAGGTATGGGAACGATAAATCCGGCAAGGGAGCATCCGGAGAAATTCCCCCACATGGCGGAACCATCACCAGCACGGGGGACACAGTTGATCGATTTGGGAGATCCGGCTCCAAAGGCGAGACCAGAACTTAAGCCGGAAACCCGGAAGAACACGAAGACGGAAATAGTGGAGGTCGAATTCTTGGATCCGGAAGAAGAGCTGGAGATGGTAGAACCTGGGAAGCAACTCAAATTCCGGAAGTCGGAGAAGCGGAAGCCGGAAGGTAAGAAGCCAGTAAAGCAAGAGATCGAAGACTCTGAATCCGGTGAGTTTGAATCCGCTACTGAGTCTGAGGACACGGATGAAGAGGAGACGTCTCCTGCGACCCGGCAGAATCCGCCTCGAGCTGCCAAGATGACGCCAGCCAAGGGTTTCGGTAAATCGACAACCAAGCAGGGAGCCAATAGTTCAAAGAAGTCTCGGATGACCAAGTAGTTCAAAGGGGATTACTTGTGGAGGTGTATTAGAATTTAGTTAGTTAGATCTGGAACCGGAATCCTAGCGTGGGCCCGGGTTCCGGAAGTTTAGGGATAAGGACTTTCCCGGTTAATCGAGATTTCCTTGGTGTGTGTGTGAGGTTGCCCTGGTTTTTGGGCTGCCCTTTGTTGTTTTTAGGGTGTTGACTTTGGTTTCGATTTGGGTTTTTAAGGGCGGGCAAGTTAGTTGCCTCTCATTCCCTCCTAGTTGATATTCATTTGTATTTCATTCCCTTTTCGAAATCTAAGCCCTCAGGTATGCAGTTTGGCTTTATCAGTGTATCCGGATTGCGTGGACTTGTGGTCTGGATATTGGAAGGAAAGGACGGGTGAGGAGGAATCCGGATTTAGGAGAATACAGTCTAAGTCGAGAGTGTGCTATTGTAATGTTGTTGGATTGTTGACTTAGGAGCTGCGCACTGTGTCTTTAAATTAATACTAGAGTAGTCCGGATCTGAGTAGCGGGGAAGCGAGTCTGGTTGTCAAGCCGTGCGGAGGTAAGCGCCCGCCTGAGGAAGTTCCCACCTGTCCGGAAGATCTGCCAACCTTAGAATTCATTCAACCTCTAGAAAGATCACACCCCCTTATACTTGACTCTGAGATCTATCGTTGTAGTTAGGGAGAGTGAAGTATTCCTGAGTGACCTGCTTTCCGGATTTACCATCCGGTTTAGCTGTGAGGATCCGAATCTTCTTGTCTTACTACAACCTTTTGAGTACTTGGGTGTTTTTATTTGTGTTTGTTAGAATTGTAGGAGAACAATGAGTGGTGAGTTCCTACCCCTCTACAAGACCAACAGTGGACCCTCTGATGGTAAAACAGAGGTATAGAAAACCGGATTGGAAGCAGAGACGTAAACCGGATTCCGGATAGTTTATGATCCGGATTGTGAAGAAAGCCGGAAAAGAGTAAGTAAGTGAGAAGAAAGAAAGATAGAAAAGCCAGATAGCTAGAACATACTACATAGAATTCGGAAATTCCCTAGGACGATATTTCGTGTTATCTTGGCACATTTTTGTACTAAGGATATTTACACCTAGATTGCGCGTACGACAATAACAAATAGTTTAAACAAATATGGCTCCGAGCCCTATATTAATTCCTCACTAAACGTTTTGTTTGAAACAAATGCATCAAGAGATCGCCTGACAGGGTTGTCAAATATGCTTCGACTTTATTGACAATCTTCCTGTCAAAGCGCTACAATTTGATTCATGTACTGTAGATAGTGCAATTTATAAATACATTCATGGGGGAAAATTTGAAATTCGCAAACATCACTTTTGAAAGTCACAAACATCACTTCAGAATGATCAAACAAGTAGTTCTACTTGGGAAGAAGGAGACCAATTTGATCTAAGTAGGAGATACCTTGATGGAGTGCTAACACAAGAAGCATTGTCATTTCACATTACATCTAGTGGAATGAAAGGACTATAGACAAGTGAGTCACAAGTGCTCAGACATTCAACATACATTTGTAGATGAATTTCGGCTAATATACTATTCCACCTGAGAGATTTCAGTTTGTGCAAAGAACATCTGCAGCAGGGTTTTTTCACTGCTAAAATAGATCCAATCTTAGATGTTTACGTAATTGGGAACATTGGAATACCATGTTTACGTAATTCAGAACCCAGCCCACTGTAATTCCAACAAGGAGTGATAGGGTAAAAAAGAAATGCATATTTAGACTAATTTTTATGCATATATAATCCAAACATTGTATTCTATCATTGATAAAAACATGAACCACTTTCATTTCAGCAGATGAAAGAAAATACAGCTTGCACTTCACATATCAGGTGATTGCCCGTGTTCCGCAAGTACAAAGAACACTATAAACAAATTCATATAATCATAAAGATTTATGATGCTAATATATGTCACAAAAAAAAAACACTGATAGGTTCATTGTATAACAATTGAATTCAAACAGGGCAATGTATCTAGAAAACCTAATATGCAACTACGCTAACTCGATGTAGAAAGCCTTGTGAGATCTCACGATGTCCACAACGACCGGCACAATGCATTATAAGATTTCATGATGGCCGTGACGACTCCCACAATGCATCGTGAGATATCACGATAGAGGCTATGTAAGCCCCCAAGTTGGCACTTGAGCCTCAGAATTTTATTTTTTTTGCTTTTTGCTCATGTTTACCATTAATCAGAGTTCAAAAGACATTATAAGTATTCACATAGCTTTTGGGCAAAATCCCTACAAATATGGTGAGAATTGTCCAAGAAGTCCGGAAGTGCTCTAGGCACTTCTATTTACTAAATTTAGGTCTACTTAGGTGTTTAAGAGGACATTCAGGGTTGAAAGGATATTAAGCTCTGATGGCCAAACCGTAGAATCACCTAAATATAGACTATTGAAAGGTTTGACAAGCAAAAGCGTATACTTAGAATAAAAGGACAAAAGATTAGGAAAGAAATCATGTGTCAATGCAAGTGAAAACCAGGACCATGACTATGGGCAATCTACGGCCAAAGGATGGCGGTTCTAACCAAGAAAGACGTTAGGAGCATAACAATGAAGGCTGGTTGCCTGATTTCATAGCCCTAGATAGATTCCCCCCCCCAGGAGGAAATTAACCCTATATCTAGAATGAGTCCCCCCCCCAGGTGGAAATTAAGTTGAAAGGTACTAAATTAGACACTGCTTTGACTAGTGCAAAGTAAGATGTAAGCTTGCACATGGCACTTGGAAACTTCTTAGAGGTTGTCCAAGAAGTTCCGTAATTTTCTAAATTGCAGATATGACTCCCTAGGAAGTCAACCGTATTTTTACGCATTGGAAAATTCCTAAAAAATTCCAAAGTGGCGGTAAAATCCCACTAAAAATTAGGATAGAATGTTTAGTAATAATAAAGCACTTGACCAAATTCCATTACATTCTGACACCGACAAGTATCGGAACCAACAGCCTTAACGGATTTTAAACGGATTCAAGAACATTCATTGGGTTGACCGACACACCAAGAGCTCACGACTTCCAATTAGAGTCAATTTGGACTCTTTCTTACTATCTTGAACCTCACCAACAACCCTGGCCAGTCAAAACTTGAAAGAAAAATCATCTCCAACAATTGGGTTTTTAACCCTTTTTATAACTACTCTAAATGTTGGTTTTGACGTGCGAAATTGCCTGGAAATAGGAATTAGGGGGACATTCGGACTAATTTGGGTCTTCTAAAGACAATGGCACAATTGATTTAAAATTTGGAACATTTCTCCAAAAGTTAGAGTGATCACAGTAGTAGTGTAGATTTTTAATTAAGTAAATTTGGATTTACCTAGGAGTAGAAGTAGATAATTGGAAGGAAGGTAAGAGCCTTGAGCGAGTATTGAAGGCCATCTCCTCCCTTCTCTTTGCACCCCTTTTTGTTTTTGTAAAGCTTTGGCCAAAATGCGGCCATGTTGTTGAAATTGGCGGTTTTCCGCCAAACACTTGTTTTAGTGCATTTGGAGCTTTGCTCCTTGATTTTTATCAAACATTCTCGTGTGTTTTGAGCTCTTTCAAAGGACATTGAGTTCTCTTTGAAACACTTACTTGCTTACACGTACTTGAATTGAAATTACCTGTGTTGTATGTTTCTTTTTGTTGATGTTTAGAAAATCGTGGTTTCTAACCCCTTCAAACCAAGCTCTTTGTATGGGATATCTTGACTTTATGTCGTAGAACATCCCCCTAGAGCCTTGGCATTTGAAAATGTTGTCCTTAGAAGAGTCGTAATTCTTTTGGAGAAGTTTGGATTGGAACCAAGCTTTTGCCGTCAAGTTTAAAAATTTCCTTTGTCAAAGTTGTTTAGAATTTGAGGTAAATCCCTCTAATTCAACGAAGCTATTGCCCTGGACCTAGTTTTTGTTAGATTAAACAAAATTCTCTTGTGAAAATCATCCAGAATTTGAGGTTAACCCCTCTAATATGGCAAAGCTATCGCCCTGGACCTAGTTTTTGTTAGATTTAATTCCTTTGTCTAATTTGCCAGAATTTGAGGTTAACCCCTCTAATACGGCAAAGCTTTGTATTTAGATATAAGTTTTGTTTTAAAATTTTGTTAAAGAGTCTCCAAGGAAGATTCAAATATTGGCTGGCAACGGTCATTAATTAGTTGGTGTTTAAAAAACCAACAGAACTTCAGAATTTGAGTCTAGAGAAGGCCCAACGAGCTAGCCAGTATCTAGGCTAGAAGGAGGCCAACAGCTCAATGCCAGGCAGTCAACCAAAAGGAGGCGGCAGTCCGTGAGGCGGCAATCAAGGAGGTTTGGCAACCCAAAGGAGCCGACAATCAAGGGCCCGGTATATCAGGGAGGCTGGCAGCTCATTGGAAAAGCCGACAGGCCCTGTCAATGCAAGCCGCGGTGACTGAATTTTTCACATACATCATAAACAAACCGACCAAAATGGGGTGATACCCTAAAGGTCCCAAATTTTGGTATCTCTTATATTTTTTTCCACCAATCGTTGCCTAGATTAGCATTTTCTGTAGAAGTAAAGGCTTGAGAGGAAGGAGCTTGAAATTTCAGATTTAGCAAGGTTGATCAAGTTGGACATACTTGGAAGCATAAAGGCCCAAAAAATCATCGGAGAGCCGGTGAGGCCCTGGAGGCTTCAAAAATTTAGATTAGTGGAAGTCTATTTAGTTTGACCAGCTTCCAAAATACCCCAAAACTCACAAAGATCACCAGAGAATCTATGAGGGTCTGAGGCTCAAAAAAATTAGCTTAGACAAAATCAATTCAGTTTGATTAGCTTTAGAGTACCCCAGAATTCATTGTAAATCATCAAAGAGTTGGTGAAGCCTTGAGAGCTAAAGAAATCAGCACAAGCAAAGTCAACCCAGAGTTGACCAGGCTTTGAGAGCTCTGAATCCCAAGCACTCCAGAGAGAATGGAAGGAGTTGCTTGAATTACAAACTAGAGAGTGGAAAAAGTTTATTGCATTACAAACCAAAGAAAAGGTTGAGTGAATTACAAACCAGAGAGAATAGTGAGGTTGTGTGAATTACAAACCAGAGAGAATAGTGAGGTTGTGTCTGAACAACAAGCCATATTGAGTGTTGGAGATCCATTTGCAATACATCCTGGACGTGCAAAAATTGACAGAACTTCATTGTGGAACTCAAGCTTCAAACTAAAAAAACCTCCAAGCAAACAATGGGATCTAAGACAACAAATTAGTACTTAGTAGTTGAAGGAAGAAGAAGAAAGGAAGGATAGTGATTAGAACCATCCATAGAGAATAGTTTGACTTTTGCAGTTATAATTAGCATTTAGATTAGAAGACAAAAGGAAAACAACAAAAAGGAAGAATATTGGATCTCCAAATATTCTCAAGTTAGTTTTTAGTTAGAAAAAGTTAGATAAATGTTGTTTCAAGACCTCATTTGATTCTAAAGGAATTAGCCAAAAAGTTGGTAATAGATTTTGTTAGATTTTATTCCTACAAAATATCTCCAAAAGTCAGTATTAGATTTGATTAGATTTATTTCCTAGGAAATATCTCCAAAAGAAAAGAAAACACTTGAAAGGAAAAAGAAGAGAAGAAAAGAAAAGAAAATACTTGGGTAAAGAAACTGGAATTTCTAAAATCCACTAAAACGATATAAAAAAGCAAACGCTAAAATATCAAACACGAAAGATGGAGTTGGAGCATGCGGTTGACCAGTAAGTGGTGTTGTACAATGAGGAAGGGAACAATGTTTAGGTTAGCAACTGAGCATTTCTTTCTTGTATTTTTTCAAGTTAGTAGATTAGACGTTAAAACTTTTTGAATTGTTGGTGAAATTGGAAAAAAAACAATAGAAATTTACAAGGATTTTTGGAAATTTACTATAGCAATTGCACAAGGATTTTACCACAATTAAGAAAAAATTATAAGAATTTAGTCAATTTACCCCTAGAAGAAAAGTAGCCAAAAAAAGAGAAAGTTACCAAGAAGAATCTTTTAAGAATCTCTTAAGAATCTTAGGTTACAAGGTAAAAATAGAAATAACTTACAACTTTAGGATAAAAATGAATTACGGAAGAATTTTGATGAATTGGACAACGGTCAAAATTCACCTATAAACAACAATTATCCATGAAGTCAAAAGTAAGAAGTTTTACCTTCTTAAAACTTTAAAGCAAGGGTTAAAAGATAAGAATATTGATCTCAAAAGATAAAAGCCAAAACTCCAAAATTACCCAATTAGTAAGAATTAATTGACAATTTATTACTAAAGATAAAAAAAATTAAAAAGGTAAACTATTCACTTAGGAACCAATTAGATATATTTTGGAATATTAGAATATGAGATAAAAATAGAGGTAATTTAGAACTTTAATGTAAAAAAGAATTACGTCAGGATTGTCACACTGGACAAGTTGCTCGCTCGTCCGCTTGTCCGGTTCGCCCGTCAATTGAGGCTTCACCTGTCCGATGTAATCAACATGTTGTTGACTTCATGTGAAGTTAAAAAAATGTCGACGTGGAATTACCTAGCTGCCAACTCAGACTCCGGGCACAAACTTAAGTCGGACAGGGCGCGGACCTAAGTCATGGCGCGGACTTAAACAGGACAGGGCGCGGATTTATGGGTGGGCGCGGACTTAAGTCGGACAGAGTGCAGATTCATGTTAGGGCGCGGACAGAAGACGGCAGGGGCGCGGATTTATGTAAGGGTGCGGATTACAGTCAGAAAAGGCGCGGACTTGTGTCAGGGTGCGAATGGAAATTGGATCTAGGCGTGGACTCATGTCAGGGCGCGGAGAGAAGACAGGAGGGGCGTGGACTCGTGTCAGTGCGCGGACAGAAGATGGCAGGGGCGTGGACTCATGTCAGGGCGCAGATAGAAGTTGGCAGGGGCGCGGACTGAAGTCCAATTGGATGCAGACTTTAACATAGGCGCCAACGGTATTTGATTGGGGCACGGACACTGGTGCTCATTTTCCTCTTTGGAAGTGCTACATTGTTACATCCCTTTTTGAAGATGACAGATGACTTCTATTTTATAGCCAGTCATTGTTGGATTAAAACTTGGTAGTTACACACACATTTATACAAGAGACATTTGTTTATTATTTTGTATCTTCTATCTATGCCGAATGTTTGAGTTAGGGTTATAATTGCATCATTCAAGAGTTTGAACATACACAGGTCATCAATTTTTACTTCATGCCAACAGAAATAAAAATAGTAATTGGAAACAATAGTGTTTTGAATATATCCGTAGTTTTATATATAGAACAGTGTTTGGCTGAGGCAAAATGTACATGATCTTCTTTGAGGATAATAGATTAACAACGTTAACCTTTTCCTTCAACATAACTATCATTTGCAGAACTTTTTAGAGTGAAAAAAAGAAACTACAGTCTTTAATAACAACACTCAGGCATACTCCAGCAGTATGGTGCCATCCTCAATTTATCAAGAACATCCGGGATGGACGCCCTTTCTTGCGGATCTTCATTTTGAAGGCTTTTCAATTTCAATTGTAGGTTTGTATATTTCCACAACTGGTCTTTGCAAAAATAAGCTGGATCCCAATCTTGTTTCCAAATTTGAGCTGCTATCCATCCTGTGGCATATGCATCAGCAGCTTTAGAGTATTCATGTTTTTTTTCCATGACCTCAAGGGCGTTAGTTGAGCCTTGCTCTTTGTACAAATAGAACAATTCAGGAGCAGCAAACCTTCAAGCTGCTTTCTCCTTATCAAGTGCCTCCTGATTTCGGTAACCATATCTTGATGGCACGTTTTCCAAAAGTCGGTTGGAAAGTCCCCAATTACACATCCCCAAATATACTGTACCTTTTTTCCATGGATAAAAATGAAGCAAAACATTGGATGTAGATACGTTGTATATGTAGTTCGCCTTGTGGCATTTTCCCACAATAACAAGCAATGACAGTGCCAAGTTCACTTGATTTTTGCGGAATGTGGCAACCTGTTACAACTCCGCAATTGTCAATTGGGTATCCGTCATCTTCACAATGTCATCCACTTCCATTGATTTGGGAACTTTGGAATCGTATTTGCTTAGGAAAGTAATTAAAGACCCCCCATTCCACCAGAGCGAATAGCCTTCCATCATTTTTGGATGCATGTATGTCAATCTAATGATGCTAGGATGCTTCACCGGACATCGTGTAGCCTCAACCAACATCTCACAATGTTTTGCCTTTTGATTTGTGGTCTTTAAGAGCTTTTCCGCAAACTCAAGCCAGGTAGGGATGTTCAAAAGTTTTGTAAGCCCCACCTTCTTCACGTGCCTGTACGCACCTTCTGCCTCTTGTCCTGGCATTGTTACCACTTTTACTGACGATAATAGCCAATACATCAATCCGCTCACACATTCATTCAGAATTTTCCTTCCTATGTTTCTTTCCATGGTTGTTTTGTTTTATGGCGACTTATGCTAAAGTCCCAACACCATGTCTCAACTATGCGTAATTTTGAAACAAATTCTAGATCTGCTTCATCCCAATTGCTCTTGTCTTCTTTCTTCTTCATACAATAACGCCAATTGTCCACAACATTGGTAGTCAGCTGAACCACCGTATTATCCAAGAAGTCCGAGTATAAATGCCATATTTAACTACTTTTGGACTTTAGGAGTAATTTTAGACTCTGTCCTGGAAGACTACATTGGGAGAGCTCCCGTTGTATTGGTTTTTGAGACCGCAATGCCTATGAAAGTGGGAAGATTAGAATGAAGTAGACCATGTTCATACCCAAGAAGAGGACAAAGAAACATAATAACTAAGATATTTCACCCATAGTACATTTATTCTATATAACAGTAGAGAAGATTCATCGAGAAAGTTGCCGCTGTAGTGCACATCCCAGACTTTGGGATCTTAAGTGTTGCAAGAAACCAATGAAACCAAACATAATTCAACTTAAATTATTACAAGGACTAGTAAGTAAGCATTGACCTATTAGTATCTCCCTGCAAAATAAGGATCCGGAATTCTCCCGATGTAATCCCCGCATTCAAACTTACTGTACAAGAGGACTGTTGGCATGGTGGAATGGAACTTGAAAGAAAAGAAAGATGAAGAAGGTTCACCACATTTTATTAACACCGATAAAGAAGGTCCCAATCAAGAAGTTGCCCAGGAAAAGAAAGAAAGGCAATCCCTATAGTATCTAAACTACTGAACTTGACTAATGCGTAACAGAATTCCCAACTATAAGTAGCTCCTTCTGTACATACCATGAATCTTCTAATTTCAGGAGATCAATATCATCTCTCACGTCTATGGAGGGACCTATCAAATGAGAACGTGGCCATTCAAGAGGATCTATCTGAAGTACCACAATAGTTTGATCCAAAAAAATGTTGCGCAGTCTAGGGCTACCTAAGATCCGGTTCAATAATCCCCCACGGTGTGGATAAGGATTATTTTTGTTAAGAACGTTCAAATGGGCAAAAAACTGAAACCCCTTCCAAATCTTTCGTGGGAGAAGACGCCGCATAAGCACCTCCAAAGTAGTCAAATGCATAGAGGAATACAACCCACAGTGAGCACGTTCAAGCAACTGACTAAGAAAGTCATGAAAACCAGAGGGAACGTCGATTATTTCCGAAAGATCCAAAACACCACCTTCAATGCATAAAGCACCCATAAGAACAACGACAGCCGCCTCCTGCACAAACAAAACACAGCAAGGAAGTCAACTTGTCAGACAGAGGAGGACTAAATCCCTAAAGAACGAGAGATTACCCGATGTTATTCCAAAGGGGACTCACTGTATTAAGAACCTTCAAAGAACAGGAGGTATCCCGATCAATTTAGAATGCACAGTCACTTCACTTAGAGGCAGTAAACAACAAGAGGTATCCCTCTGATTTATTACTACACTGGAAAAAAGTAAACAAGTAATGACCTCCTGTTGAATTAAGAATGGATAGCCACGTCACTGAGAACCGCTAAACAACAAAAGATCTCCCGGTAAGCTTAAAAGGGACACTCACATTATGCAGATCTTGTAAATGGTAGATCTCAAGAGGTTCAAATGGACACTGAATTTGACGCAGAACCCCTGCCCCACGGGAGATCTCCCAATACAGTAGAAATACACTCTTACATTATTGTATACAAACTGGATATCGATGACATGGAAGTGTGCCTACGAATTTGTAATGCGGTAATGTAAGACAGAAGAAACTCAACAAGTATGAGATGCAATATCTTGCATCCGAACTACAAGCTACAAGTACATGGTCGCGACTCCTTGCTAAGGAATACCGAGATAGCTAAAAAATGACGGGACAGCTCAAACACTGTGCATATAAACATTAATTGAAAAGCAAACATAGAATTCATATTTGGTGTAAATGAGGAACCATTCATGAACAACGAGTGTGCATATGCAATGAATTGTCAAGAAGTATCACTTCCCTCATGATCCATATTTGCTAATGTATTGACAATTCGACAACTACAGGTTCAGGAAAATCTCTGATCAAGAATTTACAACAACATTTACAATTAGAATTAGAATTTGTACTCTGACAATGATAGAACATCATTCCAAAAAATTGTCGTCTCCAGCAACAGGAAATATCCCGATGAAGCCCCATGCCAACAGGAATCAACGACGTTGAATTCCGGTAATGATTGCCCAATCCAATGTGGAATCTTGTTCCACTGCATTCTGCCCACCAGGAAGGGGATTCGCCTTCACATACCCCGGCACCGCCTCATTTGAAAGAAGGAAGCCATCAAGCCACGGCATCAACTGCATGCAAAGGTAGTTGTCGAGTAGCTCACCACGAAAGGACTGAGGAAAAACAGTATGTACAGCGTTCAAGACGCTCTTTTCTGGACTATTGTCAATTAGAAGAATGTTATCCAATGTGGACAAACCGGCCATGTTCGCAAATGTCAACAGATCTTTCAAGGAGACCGGCTTATTTGGTGCAGATGGGGCCCTGTACGTGGACTTCGTGCACGCCCCTTGATACAGACAAATGACATCTCAACGGCCAAAGGAACAATCTGCAAGGACAATGTCCAACAAATTGTCCATATTCTTTGGAGTAACACTACTCCAGAATGCAACATCCGCTCTACAACGTAGCCAATTCAGAAACGTGGTGACACCAGGGCGACGCTCAACATGCACTTTATTATGCTCGTATGACCTGTGAAGAAGCACTCCATTCAAGTCAAGGACCACATAATACTTTCGCCAAGCTACCTTTTCCAATGTACTTGGCTGCGTCGTCGAAGTTCCACCACAATCTACAATCAAGTAGGGCAAATCCCGGTTAGAAACAAGTCCATGTAAAAGCAAAGCGAACATCAATCAAACCCCTAGAACTACGGAAGGTGTCAAATGAAGTACCTTTCACAAGGGCTTCTTCCTCCCTCGCCCCTTCCGATTCGATGACTTTTGTTGGCAAACGACCCCCTTGTCCTCCGGCTCAATCCTCTGTTTCCACCGGTCCACTGTCAGAGGCAATTTGAAAAATGTCGCCATAAAGAAATGAGTGCACCTCCCACGCGGCCGGTACCTTGGACCAGCTGTTACTCGCCAAATGGCGCGTTTGTCTAGTATAAAAATCTAGCAAACTCAAAAGATCCTGAAACCTACTCTTCAAGGAAACCATGTCAGCATGCGTACGTCCCGAGTGTGGGACAGCAATCACTGGATTCACCTTTGGTACAACTACATCGAGACTCATTTGCGAGAGGTCCGCCATTGTATCCGCCATAATGCTATCGGCCATTTCCGCGGGCGGTAGAACATCAAGTGCCTGAGGCAACGGGATATCTCCTGCTCCATCAGTAATCGGCCCCTTCCCCATTGACTCCCGAGGTCCAGAAGTACAAGCAAGATCACCCGGGATCGAGAGAATTCCCGTTGCACCGACGCACCGCTCCAGCCGCAAAGGTACGTCACGTGAAGACTCTGCTATAAGGGGCACTATGTCACTGACTGTGTCCTTGGCAGAAGCAGCTCCTCCCTCTGCTAAACATGAAAGAAGAATGGACGCCGCATTTGTCGCTTCAGGGGTCCCCGTCGCAGCAACCTCTGCTCCGGACGGAGTAGGAGTAGAGATGTTGGGGCCTTCATTCCCTATAGGCCGCTGTCATACGCGCAATCTAGGCGTAAGTATCCTTAACACAAAAAAATGTGCTAAGATAACAAGAAATATTGTCCTAGGGAATTTCCGATTTCTATATAGCATATTCTAGGTATCCGGCTTTTCTATCTTTCTTTCTTCTCACCTACTCAACCTTTTTCGGATCCTTTCATAATCTAAACCATAAACTATTCGGAATCCGGTTTACGTCTCTTCTTCCAATCCGGTTTTCAATACCTCTGTTTTACCTTCAGAGGGTCCACTAGTTGATCTTTTGAGGGGGGTAGGGACCTCACCACTCTTGTTCTCCTACAATTCTAACAAACACAAATAACAACACCCAAGTATTCAAAAGGTTGCAGCAAGACGAGAAGATCCGGATCCTCACAACTTCCGGATGGCAACTCCAGTGAGCAGGTCACTCAGGAATACTTCACTCTCCCTTACTACAACGACAGATCTCAGAATCCAGAATAAGTTATAGGGGTGTGATCTTTCTAGAGGTTAGATGAATCCTAAGGTTGGCAGATCTTCCGGACAGGTGGGGGCTTCCTTGGGCGGGCGCTTACCTTCGCACGGCTTGACAACCGGACTCGCTTCCCCGCTACTCTGTGATCCGGACTACTCTTCTGGTAGTTTAAAGACACTATGCGCAGCTCCTAAGTCAACAATCCAACAACATTACAATAGCACACTCTTGACTCAGACCCTATTCTACTAAATCCGGATTCCTCCTCACCCGTCCTTTCCTTCCAACATCCAGTCCACAGGTCAACACAATCCGGATACACTGATAGAACGAAAATGCATACTCGAGAGCTTAGATTTCGAAAAGAGAATGAAATACAATTGAATATCAACTAGGAGGGAATGAGGGGCAACTAACTTGCCCGCCCTTAAAAACCCAAAACAAAGCCAAAGTCAACACCCTAAAAACGAAAAAGGGCTCTCCACAAACCAAGGCAATCTCACACACACACCAAGGAAATCTCGAATAAACCGGGAAGTCCTTATCCCTACGTTTCCGGAAACCGGGCCCACGCTTGGAATCTGGTTCCGGGACAAAACTATCTAAATCCTAATCCACCTCTACAAGTAGTCCCCTTCTAACTACTTGACCACCGAGATTTCTTTGAACTCCCGGCTCCCTGTTTGGTTGTTGGCTTACCAGAACTCTTCGCTGGCGTCATTTTGGCGGCTCAAGGCGGATTCTAACGGGTCGCAGGAGACGTCTCCTCCTCCGTATCTTCCTCAGATTCTGAGCGTGACTCAAACTCACCAGACTGGGAAGTCTTCAATCTGTTGCTTCATCGGCTTCTTGCTTTCCGGTTTCCGCTTCTTAGACTTCCGGAGTTTCAGTTGCCTCTCAGGTTCCACCATCTCGAGTTCTTCATCCAGATCCGAGATTTCGGTCTCCACTATTTCCGTCCTCGTGTTCAGCCGGGTTTCCGGCCTGGATTCCGGTCTTGCATCTGGAGTCGGATCTCCTAAGTCAATCAATTGTGTACCCCGTGCTGGTGACTGTTCCAACATATGAGGGAATCTCTTCGGGTGCTCTCTTGCCGGATTTATCGTCCCCAAACCTTCTAACAGATCTCTCCGAATCGGCAACCTTTGCCCAGCCTTTCCGGATCCCGTCGGAGACTGTGAGGAAGGGGCAAAAGTATTTACCGTGCCCCACTTTGGGAAATGACTCGAGGAAGGCACCTTAGGCATCTTAACTAGGGACTTCAAGCCTGGATCCTCTTGCGTCTCGGAAGTTCCGGCTCCGTGTTTGCCCGAGGACTCCATGAAGATATCCGGAAGTAGCCCAAAGTCGTCCTTGGCCACATCCAAATGACCCAGCAGCTGCCACATCTCGTCCAAAACGATCTTCATCTTGGCCTCGTAATCGACCAGGACTTGCAGCACTCTAGATCCGGCAACAATGCCGTCGTTCTCGAGTTTCTTTGTGTAAAGCGCGGACCGGATGATTTGATGTTCCGGTTCTTCTACCAACACCTTCAAATCCCTGACTAGCTTCAGGGCATCCGTCTCCTTCTTCCTTGCTGAGGGCGACTGCCCCTCCGTCCAGTAGAACTTGTTCTGATAGTGATCTCGCTCCGCCTTAAGCAGCTCAATCTGCTTGTCCTTCTCTTGGAGTAGTGCCGGATCGAGTCTCTTCCGGAGTTTGTTGAAGATTTGATCCGTCTCAACATTTAACTCCCTGGCAACGCCCGTGATCACCTCTGCCATCTTGGCGTGCATCTTCCGGCATTGCACCATCCATCTGGTTCCGGCCTCATAGAAGTTGAATACATCGGAAGGTTCCGGTGATGGCTGGGTCAAAGATGGATTCGGTTCCGGAATGTCCAGACTTGTTCATCGTGCATCCGGATTGGTGGTCTTCTGTCGCTTCTTCTTCTCCAGCGGTTTCGGTTCCGGATCCTCCTTTTCTTCTTCTTCTAGGGCCGCTTCTCCCGTCGGCTTCAACTCTTCCGTGAATCCGTACTTCAGGATCTGCATTCCGGTCTCATAGGCAACTTATTCCTGCGGGGTCATGAAATCAAAATGATGATACATGTGGAACAAGTAAGTACTGACCGGACTCTGCTTGGCCTTGTCAATAGCCACTGCCATCTTCTTGACCTTCTGGTGGATTATGGTCGCCCAGTTCACGACCCAGCCTTCGATTGCTCTGAAAATCGTACTCGCCACTGTAATCGTAACCCTGGTTGGCTTTTCCGGATAGACGATGGGAATCAGGAAATTCAGTAATCGCCTATGGCACTCATCGATACAATCACTAACGGTGAAACCCTCTTTGTGGTGCGGCGGTTTCTTCAATTTCCCTTCATAAAACTTATCCGTCCGGGTCGCGTTTCCGAATCTGAACTGCTTCAACCCGTAAGTTTCCGCCCACATCCCTTCCGTCCAAGAGGCCCACCGACCCCTTGACGTCGGCTCGAACTGGTTTGGCGTCCCTATAACCAACTCACAAAGAAAACCTTCACTCCTAACTGTCCAGGGGTGCCGGATAAATCCGATGCACCCTAGTTTGAAGAGATTTTCCTCTAACTCTAAGCGCTCAACAGAGTCCGACGGAATGATTGGGTACAAGAGCTTGATAGAAGGAATAGTCTTTTGCCCCTACGCCGATGATTCCGCCATCTTCTTGACCTACAATCTGATGCAATTGGCACCCTCCTTTCCTTCTCTCTCTATCCGGCCTAACTCACCACTCTTTCACTCTTCTAAAAGAAATGAGCTCCAAAACCTGCAAGCACACACACCTCCTCGAGCGGAAGAAAGAGGGAGAAAAACAAAAGGCCCATTTGCTTAAGTACCCGGCCAGTGACCGACACCCGTTGGTTCGGCCATTTAATGCGCCACCATTTGCAAACGGATCCCTAGATTTCATAGGCCGGACCCCTAGTTTGTAGGTTGCCTGAATCCGAATCCCCTTCTGGTTTCCGGATTCCGGCAAAAGTCCATTTTTTACCTATTCTACAAGTTTTTGTAAGCCGGAACTTCCTGACTACCTAGTTTCTACTAAATGTTCTAGTTTCCGGCTTCACTACTACAAATTTTTGAAAATATTTACGGAATTGATCCTAAACTAATCTGGATTTCTGAATATTGATATTGCGTATTTCCACAACTGCTCAGGGGCATGTGTAGGGCTAATCGGAGGGTCATGACAAGAGGGGATGATATCCAGCCTACGCTTCGTCCTCAATTCCTTGCGCCGACCTGACTGGACCTGAACCTATGCAGAGCTAGAGCCATCCTACGGTTGACCGCGCCTAACTTTTCCGCTGAACATCGCGTCAGTCTCTGTGCGAACTCATCCTGCGAATTGAACACGTACAATTTCTTCAACAGATGATTATGTGCAATGCGGAACTGGCAGCAAGAAATATCCCGATGATTAGGTACAATGACTGACCTTTCTACCTATACCAATTTCCTTGTCATGCTCCAATTCCTCCGAGGCGTGCGGGGTACTTGCGATGTTCAGAGGAGTAGGAGATTCATGTTCCTCCTCGTTATGATCACTCTCTGCGCGGGAGGTACTGTCTTCCTTGTCCAAAGTGTTTTCCTGACGTCCCGCGTCCGTTCCTAAGGGCTGGTGATCTGGTGAATCGTCATCCACTCCCAGATGAGAGGAGTCACCCTCCCCTGCGGTGGTGAGGACTTCGTCTTCGTCGTCAGTTTTTGAAGATAGGCGATGATCTGACGGAACGATGTCCGCATCGTCGCTGACTCCTCCACCTTCTTTTCTTCCCTCCTAGACCTCTCCTTGTCCCTCCTCTTCTTCTTTGTCGCCCTCTCCTTGTCCTTCCTCTTCTTCTTTGTCGCCGTCTCTCCCACCTTCCTCTCCTCCACCCTCCTCTGTTCCACCCTCCTGTACAACATCGTCTCCGTCTCCCTCACCCTCCTGTTCTTCTTCGTCCTTATCCTCCTCACGAAGAAATTCTTCATTATGCAACTGCTCCCAAAGCTGCCGGTCGACCAAAATTGCCTTGGACTCTGATTCGAAGTCATAAACGACTTCGATAACCTTATTTGAGGAGACCTGACAGCATTGTAGAATCAAATGTCAATGCATTGGAAATTGATTGAGTTACGAAAAATAATGGGAATGAAAATGAATTAGGCCTTACCAGTCCAAGAGAGGTAAAGTTCGGACCGCCATTCATGTTCACAATGACCATATTGTCGGTGATGTGGTTACGGAAAATTTCCACCGCCGCGGCAATTGAGAACGAAGGCATATTTGACCGCCTGTACAAAGTGTCCACTTCAGCCAACTCTCTCGAGAAATAGACGGCAAACACCTCGATAGCACTCGGGAAGAAATTGTGGAAGTTGCTCGTCGAACCGTGGACCTCGTCGTAGGCAAAGAGGAAGACCAAGTACACAGCGTAATGAGATCCTATAACTGGAGGGGGGAAGCCATCCGCTTTGTCCAGAATGTAATGTATTACGTGCCAATCCCAGAGCCGGACTTTCATGTTTTGCCGCCGCCTCTCCAGGTGTGCGAGAATTGCGTGAAATCCATCACCATCCATTATAAGTACTGCTGGTGAATGGGCTCTCACAAGGCGTCGATTGGTATCCTTGTACTCCAAGGCATCGAAAACGCGGTTCAGATTCTGGTTCTCCAGGAACTTTGTCCGAGTGCCATGGCTGGTCATTTCGAAGAGAAACTAGAAGTACATGTGGGTCTTTGTTTCACCTTGCCATGCCTTTACGGAAGCTTCTGCTAGAATCTTACTGATGTCCCAGCATTTCTCGTCCATGACCTTGCACAAGTAAGACTTTTCCAAGTCCTTGGCAGCATATTCCTCAATCTCTTCTGTATGGGCGTTTATGAAGGTCTCCCACATCTTCTTCACCGCCTCTGGATAGTTGCTTGGATCGTGTCTTTTGTTCAAGGCCTTCGTACGACCCTCCAGACAGTCCTTGCCCAGCTCCGTGGCCATGCTCTTATCCATCCACCACTCGACTTGCTCCCGGGTGATCTTCTTCTCGGCCGCAAACTGATCCCATTCTACTGCCAAGTAAGAAGAGTACTCTGGCTTCTTGCTCGGAAGCGGGAACTGCTTGTAGTGGCACATGAGCTCATTCTTCATGGCCCTCACCTTCTTCTCCCGACCTGCTGCCACAGCCACTAGAATGACCAGCATTCCCTCAATATTGAGGTTCAGAGCCGTTTTCTTCATGCAGACGACTCCCTGCTCCACTTGGCTGGCCAAGTACTTCAAGTCCTCATCTCGCAATCCCCACAATGGCTTGAAGTCGGTGTATGCCAGCGGCTTACGGCTACCCTTCGATTTTGGTCTGTTACCGTCTGGAATCAATCTGCCCAGAAAGTCCTTGTCAATCTTAATCCAGCACTCGAAATCTTCCTCCTCTATGAAGAGTAGCGGGATTTTTAAATCCGGGTTGTCAAGATTCTTGAACCCAGTGAAGATTGAGGACATCACAGAATAGAATCCTTGCACATGAACGCCGACAATGCAAATTATATTAGGGATTCATGGGAAATCATCAGACAATGAAAGTACTCATCATTGAGAAAAATCCCGTCACTGGTCTAATTCCGGGCCATGCTCTGGACAACGAGATAATTCCCGTTGAAAGCCGGCAACAGATGAGTGCATTTCCATAACATCTTGATCTCTCACGCCTAGTAGGAAGATTACTGTGAGCTTGTCAACAGCGTGATATCTCCCCATGTCGACAGTCATCGAGATATCTCCCGTTGATTTCCAGAGAAAAAAAGACGATGTACAAACATAACTTGGACGTTTGTTGAGTAGAATTTACAAGGTACGCTGCTGAGTGCACTCGTCCTCCGTATGACAAGTGAGGGGACCCAATGTCTTTCCACTTTACACGAGCGTGCGCAAGCTGCTGTGCAAATCTCTGCTCCTTCTGCTCACCAACGAGGTTCTGGTTCAGAGCTCTCGAAAGGTGAACAATATCATTCTTCTTCGTTTTGTATGACGCCCATATAGAAATGATGTTGAACGTTGAAGCTTCGACCTTATCCGCCTCTGAGATATGTTTATTCTCGATCAACTCCTTGTGCGCTGCAACAGTGTGCTGACCACCAATAATGTAGTAGTGCAACTTCGTGGTCATACTTTCCTTCTTCGGACAGGTGTCCTAGAACTCTACTAGATTATTTGGCCCGTATGGTCCTCTCTTCAAGAGCAAGACGGTTATATATTGGTTCTCTGAGTGGAAGTCGTTGTCCACGAGAACCTTATTCTTGATTCCTTTGAGCCGCTCCTGGTCAATAGCTCTGTATACGAGATCCCCGGCTTTAGCCTTGTGGAGGAATTTGTAGTGTACACTTAGGAATTCCCTTTTTGCATTGGCTAGTGGCTTCTTATTCCATTCGTACATTGGCGTAAAAACCTGCTTGTACAACTTGTTTATCTCCTTAATTTCATTGGGCTCCAGCTTGCTCACCTCAACCTCTGTCATATTCACTACCTGCGCAATTGTTAGTGGGGCGGCCTTCTTTTTCTTCTTACCCCTACCCTTCTCCTGTGCTTCCTCCACAATGTCATCTCCTGGTCCACCCGCTATGGCTTTCCTCTTCCTCTGCTTCTTTGGGGCTGAAGGCGTTGATGTCGGAGCAGCGACTGGTGCTATGGCTGTATTTGACTCGCCACGGCTGTCGTCTATAACGACCCACTTGTTGGACATCTCCGCTGGTGTCCAGGAATGCGATCCGTCTGGCTTGTCTAGGAACCCCTTTATTGTCATTGTCTCGCACATCTGGGGATCCATTGTGGCATAGTCAAGGATGAGGCCGTGTGTTCTTGCTTCCTACTTCTTGGGAACCAGCTCTCGGACAATGACGAGGACAGTAGAGTTATCAAGCCCTTGAAGCTCGAGGACGTCTAAGCCTGTCGTCGTGTGAGCCTTGGCATCGAACAAGAGCTTAGGGCATATGATGGCAGCACCTCCGGCCTGGTCCATCCACTCAAGGCCCCACGCTGTAACTTTCCGGTAGCATCGAAACATAGCTCCTGGATTGCTCTCGCCGATGCACTGGAACGTGTGCACCACTGAGTCGATAAACTTGTATAGCCTAATGGGTGACAAGTCTACAGGCAATTCGTTCGATGTATTTCCTTTGCACAATGCCATGCATGATTGTTGTGGGAACACGCAATATCAATATTTAGAAATCCGGATTAATTTAGGATCAATTCCGTAAATATTTTCAAAAATTTGTAGTAGTGAAGCCGGAAACTAGAACATTTAGTAGAAACTAGGTAGTCAGGAAGTTCCGGCTTACAAAAACTTGTAGAATAGGTAAAAAACGGACTTTCGCCGGAATCCGGAAATCGGAAGGGGATCCGGATTCAGGCAACCTACGAACTAGGGGTCCGGCCTATGAAAACTAGGGATCCGTTTGCAATGGCGGCGCATTAAATGGCCGAACCAACGGGTGTCGATCACTGGCCGAGTACTTAAGCAGACGGACCTTTTGTTTTTCTTCTTCTTTCTTCCGCTCGAGGAGGTGTGTGTGCTTGCAGGTTTTGGAGCGCGTTTTTCATAAAAGAATGAAAGAGTTGTGAGTTAGGCCGGATAGGAAGAGAAAGAAAGGAGGGTGCCAATTGCACCGGATTGTAGGTCAAGAAGATGGCGGAATCATCGGCGCAGGGGTAGAAGACTATTCCTGCTGTCAAGCTCCTGTACCCAGTCATTTCGTCGGACTCTGTTGAGCGCTTAGAGTTAGAGGAAGATCTCTTCAAACTAGGGTGCATCAGATTTATCCGGCACCCCTGGACAGTTAGGAGTGAAGGTTTTCTTTGTGAGTTGGTTATAGGGACGCCAAACCAGTTCGAGCCGACGTCAAGGGGTCGGTGGGCCTCTTGGACGGAAGGGATGTGGGCGGAAACTTACGGGTTGAAGCAGTCCAGATCCGGAAATGCGACCCGGACGGATAAGTTTTATGAAGACAAGTTCAAGAAACCGCCGCACCATAAGGAGGGTTTCACCATTACTGACTGTATCGATGAGTGCCATAGGCAGTTACTGAATTTCTTGATTTCCATCGTCTATCCGGAAAAGCCAACTAGGGTTACGGTTACGGTGGCAAATACGATTTTCGGAGCACTCAAAGGCCGGCTCATGAATTGGGCGACCATAATCCACCAGAAGGTCAAGAAGATGGCAGTGGCTATCAACAAGGCCAAGCAGAGTCCGCTCAGTACTTACTTGTTCCATATGTATCATCATTTTGATTTCATAACCCCGCAGGAACAAGTTGCCTATGAGACCGAAATGTAGATCCTGAAGTACGGATTCACAGAAGAATTGAAGCCGACGGGAGAAGCGGCACTAGAAGAAGAAGAGGAAGAGGAGGATCTGGAACCGAAGCCATTGGAGAAGAAGAAGCGACAGAAGACCACCAATCCGGACGCACGATGAACGAGTCTGGACATTCCGGAACCGAATTCGTCTTTGACCCAGCCATCACCGGAACCTTCCGATGTATCCGACTTCTATGAGGCCGAAACCCGATGGATGGTATAGTGCCAGAAGATGCACGCCAAGATGGCAGAGGTGATCATGGGCGTTGCCAGGGAGTTATATGTTGAGGCGGATCAGATCTTCAACAAACTCCAGAAGAGACTCGATCCGGCACTACTCCAAGAGAAGGACAAGCAGATCGAGCTGCTTAAGGCGGAACGAGATTACTACAAGAACAAGTTCTACTGGACGGAGGGGCAGTCGCTCTCAGCAAGGAAGAAGGAGACGGATGCCTTGAAGCTAGTCAGGGATTTGAAGGTGTTGGTAGATGAACCGGAACATCAGATCATCCGATCCGCACTTTATGTCGTAGCACAGAAAGTACAAAATCCTTCTCTAAGGCCTTAATGGACCCTAAAGTGACTCGTGTATCGTTCCGCAGAGATCTCGATGAAATTCTACTAAGTGGTCGGAATGCAGTGAATTGGTATCCCAAAACTAACCCCAAGTACTAGTCTAGACCGAATCCAGCTTCATAATCCAAAATTGAAAACTCCTTTCCCGATAATATATCCGGTCTAGAGTATGTAATAAATTCGAGTTTAACCTCTAGGCCAAGAGGGATCTGCAACTTTGGGCTTCAGGAAGGAAGCTTAACTCCTACCCTCCGAGTTTTAACGTGTCAGAAGATCCACAATATAAACTTGAAAAGAAAACTTTGACAAGAACAACGAGAAAGAGACCATCCTCACAACTAGACCGGATGGACTACGCAAGCTAGCAGGTCACGTAAGAAAGTCTGGATTCTCCTAACAATTACTACAATGATAGACTACAGGACAATCCACGGCCTAGGTAGAGAAGGGGCGTCAGGAACAAAATGGGAGAGCTATAATACTTCTTGACAAAAGCCAGCTCTAATCCTCGCAAGGAAATCCTATTGTATCCTGTCTAACACGCAATCTCTCCAGGGACCGGATACTTCCTGTATTCGGGTTTCACTTCCTCCTTACCCAAATCTGCACGATCTCACTGCTCTCACGATAACACGGACAAGTGCTAAAAGGTATAGCTCACAATTGTAAATTGGAAAACTCCAACGGCATTTGCAAAAAATTGGGAATACAAAGTATGGAAAATGCTATCCGGATCAAACCTAAAATCCGCTTTTAAATACTAAACTACACCTCAAACTCAAAAAGCACATAAGGCTAAATACAGCTAATGAAATGACACGTTTCATTCCTAACTTCATGTCTAATTTAGGTAACTTAAGCTACAGTTAAAAAGCTCCCACTAAAAGTGGATCTTAGATCCTAAAAATCCGGAATCAATTTGAGTCTTAACTCCTTCTAAACTAAAAATATACCTACACATCTACTTGTCAAAATTAGGCATGCAGCCCTACAATCACTATCAGAACCTTCACCTACTTTCTAATCTTCTTAACTGGAGAAAACCCCGCCTTTGCTGGTCCCTTCCGGGTCAAGGGCTTCTTTTTGGTCTGCGGCCTGGTAGTTTGTTTGGACCGGGCTTTGGCCTTCTCTCTGGCCGCCTTCACCTTTGTCGCTTGGGTCTCTGCCAAGGCCTGATCGGGATCCGAATAAGGTTCAGAATCCTGGTCGGAACCGGATTCTTCTTCATCATAGTCGGAATCCTCTTCTTCTTCCTCCTCCTCCTGAACCTTGGTGAATTTCTTCTTGGCCGACTGTGGCTCAGGAACCTTTCTCTTATGCGGGATTGGAGCAGGCCTTGCTACCTTGCTCTGAGGTGTTGCATCTCCTCCAGTTGGTTTCCTGATTAGGCCCTTACTTGGTGAGCCGGATGAAGTGCTGCGACCGGCTCCAGTCTCTGTCTTCACCACGAACTACATCAGGGTCATCATCTTCCCTGCATCTCCAAACTGCACCTTCTTTCCGGGAGTCTTGGGAGAAGACTTGGAGGGTGAGAGGGCATTGATCTGCTTTGCCTTGGCATTCTCCTCTGGAATGGACCCTCCTGGTCCGGTTGCCGGTTCCGGTCCTTGTGCCTTTGTTGGATCCGATCCCGTCACCTTCGTAATCTCCAAATCATCATCCTCCGGATCCGGGTCGGTGACTTTGGTGATTTCCCCCTCAGTCTCTTGCACCTGACTTGTCTTGGCTTCCTGGTGCTCCTCTGGTACAAGTAGGTTTGGTTGCTCGTGAGAAGTCTCACCTTTATCGTTGTCCTCTGCTGTTGGCTGCTGAACTGGTTTGTGATCCGATTCCAGTCTTGGTGCAGGATCACTTTGAGGGTTTACCTCGCGCATCACTTCTCGCAGTTGCTCCAGTGTGGACTCCATCTTCTTGTGATAAGTCACCATAACCAGTATGAGCTTCTGATGCAGCTGTCGTCCTTCCACCATTACTTGTTGGTCAAACAAGTTAGCCTTGTTGACAACTTCACCCGGATGGGTGATGAATTCCCGGATTCGGGAAATGGTGTCTTGCGTCTGCTTGGAGAACGTTTTCTCCTTCTCCACCTCTTCTATTTTCTGGCGCAACTCCTGTTTAAGAGTGGCCACTTGGCCGAAAAGCTTTGCCAATTCTTCCTTGTTTTCATTCTTCTCCTTCTCTCGGGTAAGCCGTATTACACGGGTTAAGGCTTGAGCTGGGTGGACGGCGCCCACTGTGGTGCAGATGGTCTGCAGCTCTCCTCGCTCTATCACGTACCGGTTCCTGAAGTCGCTCAATTCTCGGGTGATTCTCTCTAGCGGCTTGTCTCCCCAGATCGGATCGATATCCTTCGTTTGCTCTTTCTCTACCTGACCCTTTCTTCTTGTTTCCTCACCCTTATCATCATCCTCACTCTCATCCTCATCGTCCTTAGATTCACTTTGCTCATCCTCATTATCTCCCTCATTTGAGGATTCTTCCTCATTTCTGGTCTCAAGATCTAAGTCCGGAACTTCAAACTCTACCAGGGCAGCAGCGGACTCATACTCTACCTCTTCCTCTTTTGTCATCACCTCCTCAGAATGATACAGATGAAACAAGAATGGACAGATGGCGGAAGGCTTGGCCTTCCCAACATTATTCACCATTTTCTGTACTTGGTTCTGGATGACCACTCCCCAATCTACTTTCCGGTCTCCAAACAATGCGCCAAATATTGTATTGGCCAATGTCAGAGAAACTCGGCTTGGCCTTTCCGGGTTGAGAATGGCCAAGACATACTATAACAACCGCTTCTCTCTCTGATTGATACAGTCGGTGACTGAGAACCTGTCTTTCTTACTAATTGGGTTTTGGAACTTACCCACCGTATACTGATGTTTCTGGGATGCACTTCCTTCGCCTTCCTGGCCGAATAGAGAGACCTTCCTCCACATGTCCGCCATCCATCGCTTGGGCTTGGCACGGATCGTGGTCGCGGCGCGAGTTGGCGCTCCAGGCCGCAAATCCGCCACTATTGCTTTGCTTCTGAAGTCCCATGGTCGGATCAGGAACCCAGTGCACCCCATCTACTCTAGGTCTTTCTTCAGCTCCGCCAGCTCCAGCTCCAGCTCCTCCTTGGGCAATCGTGGCGTCACATACCGGAGCGAGATGGTGGTTCCCCCGCTCTGACTTGCAGCCATCTCTCCTTCCGTTAGGATGCGGCCGGTCTACTCTTGGAAATCGGAAAAAGAGTAGTCCTCACGGCTCTCTCTTTCTCTCTTTCAGCTGTGCAAGCCCTAACGCTAAGCTGGGATGCTAGCAGACCTCTCTCTTGCGCTTAATGTTCCTCAAGCACTCTCTTCCGCAGTCCGTCAACTCAAAACCCAATACTGATGCTCAGACCGGAAACCAGTAATGGTGCACGTTGCTACAACTTTCAGTCAGGGCAGGAAATGTAAGTGACCAGTCTCTGAACAGATGGGGTTTAAGAGAGCCAATCCTAGCTGCTCCTAATGATTCCCCTAATTCAGGCTTTGCCCGTTAAACCTGCTCGTTTAAGATTTCCGTTTACTAATGATTAGAACATTCCCATAGTTCCCTAGGGTTAAGTAGGTCATTGTTGGATACCGGTTCCTATTACCCCTTTCCTGATCCGGTCTAAGCCAATTCGAACTCCGATTCCTTGTTTCCGATACATTTGGTTAGCCTTTACATCGATTCCTGATCAGTCCACTTCCGGTTTCCGGTTCTAAACATTAGACGGTCTATAACTATCTTAAAATCAAAAAAATTTAGTGCTAAGAAGAATATTATTCCTTCATTTATATTTCAAATTAGTAAAAGTGGATTTTCAAGTTCCGACACTTTACACGAAGAAACTCGAGAACGACGGCATTGTTACCGGATCCAGAGAGCTGCAAGTCCTGGTCGATTACAAGGCCAAGATGAAGATCGTTTTGGACGAGATGCAGTAGCTGCTGGGTCATCTGGATGTGGCCAAGGACAACTTTGGGCTACTTCCGGATATCTTCATGGAGTCCCCGGGCAAACACAGAGCCGGAACTTCCGAGATGCAAGAGGATCCAGGCTTGAAGTCCCTGTTTAAGATGCCTAAGGTGCCTTCCTCGAGTCATTTCCCGAAGTGGAGCACGATAAATACTTTTGCCCCTTCCTCACAGTCTCCGACAGGATCCGGAAAGACTGGGCAAAGGTTGTCGATCCGGAAAGATCTGTTAGAAGGTTTCGGACGACCAATCCGGCAAGAGAACACCCGGAGAGATTCCCTCATATGTCGGAACAGTCACCAGCACGGGGTATACAATTGATTGACTTAGGAGATCCGGCTCCAGATGCAAGACCGGAATCTAGGCCGGAAACCCGGCTGAACACGAGGACGGAAATAGTGGAGGCCGAAATCTCGGATCCGGATGAAGAACTCGAGATGGTAGAACCTGAGAGGCAACTGAAACTCCGGAAGTCTAAGAAGCGGAAACCGGAAAGCAAAAACCCGATGAAGCAACAGACTGAAGACTCCGAGTCTGGTGAGTTTGAGTCACGCTCAGAATCTGAGGAAGATACGGAGGAGACGTCTCCTGCGACCCGTTAGAATCCGCCTTGAGCCGCCAAAATGACGCCAGTGAAGAGTTCTGGTAAGCCAACAACCAAACAGGAAGTCGGGAGTTCAAAGAAATCTCGGGTGGTCAAGTAGTTAGAAGGAGACTACTTAGAGAGGTGGATTAGGATTTAGATAGTTTTGTCCCGGAACCGGATTCCAAGCGTGGGCCCAGTTTCCGGAAACTTAGGGATAAGGACTTCCCGGTTTATTCGAGATTTCTTTGGATGTGTGTGAGATTGCCTTGGTTTGTGGAGAGCCCTTTTTCGTTTTTAGGGTGTTGACTTTGGCTTTGTTTTGGGTTTTTAAGGGCGGGCAAGTTAGTTGCCCCTCATTCCCTCCTAGTTGATATTCAATTGTATTTCATTCCCTTTTCGAAATCTAAGCCCTCGAGTATGCAGTTTTGGCTTTATCAGTGTATCCGGATTGTATTGACCTGTGGTCTGGGTGTTGGAAGGAAAGGACGGGTGAGGAGGAATTCGGATTTAGTAGAATAGGGTCTGAGTCAAGAGTGTGCTATTGTAATGTTGTTGGATTGTTGACTTAGGAGCTGCGCACAGTGTCTTTAAACTACCAGAAGAATAGTCCGGATCACAGAGTAGCGGGGAAGCGAGTCCGGTTGTCAAGCCGTGCGGAGGTAAGCGCCCGCCCAAGGAAGCCCCCACCTATCCGGAAGATCTGCCAACCTTAGGATTCATCTAACCTCTAGAAAGATCACACCCCTATAACTTATTCTGCATTCTGAGATCTGTCGTTGTAGTAAGGGAGAGTGAAGTATTCCTGAGTGACCTGCTGTCTGGAGTTGCCATCCGAAAGTTGTGAGGATCCGTTTCTTCTTGTCTTGCTGCAACCTTTTGAATACTTGGGTGTTGTTATTTGTGTTTGTTAGAATTGTAGGAGAACAAGAGTGGTGAAGTCCCTACCCCCGTCAAAAGATCAACTAGTGGACCCTCTGAAGGTAAAACAGAGGTATTGAAAACCGGATTGGAAGAAGAGACGTAAACTGGATTCCGGATAGTTTATGGTCCGGATTGTGAAAGGATCCGGAAAAGGTTGAGTAGGTGAGAAGAAAGAAAGATAGAAAAGCCGGATATCTAGAATATGCTACATAGAAACCGGAAATTCCCTGGGACGATATTTCGTGTTATCTTGGCACATTTTTTTGTGTTAAGGATACTTACGCCTAGATTGCGCGTACGACAATTGTTAGACGTCCACCTCGTGTCCAGTCTTTGAGTTTTCATCGTGATTATTCCCGTTGATCGCCCGTGCCCTCTTACTCTACATTGTTCCTTACATTCGATCGTCTACCATAT
The DNA here is from genome assembly GCA_963969595.1 of Neckera pumila. Lineage (NCBI taxonomy): Eukaryota > Viridiplantae > Streptophyta > Bryopsida > Hypnales > Neckeraceae > Neckera > Neckera pumila. The sequence continues at coordinate 10,851,398 of OZ018418.1, forward strand.
TCAACGGGAATTATCCCGATGAGTATGTTCAGTAGGTGCCGGCATAAACAACACCTTGCGTATTATAATGTTTTCTCCTCTGTGATTGCATTGATCATTACTTCTGCTTGAAATCATCGGGAGATCTCCCGTTGATTTCTTGTTTTACCGGACCGTCCTCGGTTCCCAATGCATACGACTCTGTCGACATTATTCACGCCGTCCTTCCCGTGTTCTCTTAGCACTTCAGTCATATTCGGACAAGAGCATTGGGAGAAATCCCGATGATCTTCTCTTCACGTAATTTTTGTTCTGGCTCGTCAGACATTGGAATTTATCAAACCGCGATTTACATGTGCTGTTTACAATTTGCATGAGGAAGCAATTTCATCTTTTGAACGCAGCGTCAGCATCGCGGTCGTAACTCAATGTTTTTCTCATTATTATCGGGAGATCTCTCACTGATTTTCTATTTGTTGTTTCGTTTTCTATTCAACCGATTTCCGCTTTGTTTCATTCCGGTCTACTTTGTCGTACTCTGTGTACTGCAAATCTATCGGGAAATCTCCCGACAGACATCTCATAAAGCGCTAATTCAGTTGTACTCCAGCTCTTCATCGGGAGATATCCCGATGAAATTAGGACTCAGGGTCTGTACCAGCAAGTGCCTCCGGTGTTCCCACCGAAGGCATTGTCCGGTTTTGCGCGGTTATAGGGCAATATGAAATTTGTACGTGCAATCTGGACGACATTACTTACCATACTCAATTACTATCTATCACAAACAACCACCAAAACCCTGATCAAGAGGAATGCAATCTTACGGGTCATTCCGAAATGCTGGAGTTACTTTGACTGCCGATGACGTGGCCATGATGGTCTGCTCGTGCCGTCTACGCCCACGATACGTTGCTATTCCTAGACAATGTGTCCCCGCCTCAGAAATTCCTGCATAGTTCAAACTGTTTTTCTAATACACATTCAGTATTACTCTCCACATAGAGTTTACCGCTACTTCAGACTATGATATTCTAACAAAGTAAAGACCAAAAAAACACCAACTTCCTCAGTTGGAAATCAGTAATAAATACAGCGCAAAAATTCAGCCAGGCAGTGTAGCTTCGAGTGCACGGAGGATCACAAAGCCTAGAACATGAACAAATGAAGACAAATATCACATATGTTACGTAAGGGCGAGCAACCATAGTGATGATTGGGCTACCTACATGCTTTTAGATACTCTACCGCCGTCTTTACTTCCTAAAATCAATGAATTTACACCTCCACTACAATGTGATTGACGAACCATTGCCACAATGTACGGCCAAGAAAAGAGCCCTGAAATTACAGTTAATTGAGCTCTGTAATATATGGCAAACAAGTAATACCGATAATACAGTCCCAAACAATACTACCCATGAATTTTCAAACAGTAACCCTGAACTAGACAAAGCTGCAAGGGAATATTGTGCGAGAAGCTCGGATGTACAATTGGGCAGATGAACATAAAATGTTTAAGTGACGAGTTTGTTCCTAGTGTCTTTTAACAGCAAAAAACTGAAAACAAGACCTACATCTTCACATTGGAGCACATTTCAAATCCTAAGTGAAACTCAAGAATTCCGTCCCTCAAAAACACAACGCAATCGACGCCACAATGACCACATTGTTTTCGTAAGAGTCTGCGGGCAAGTGAGAACAAACGGCTAAAACTTGAAACTTGGAGATGACAGTAGCAGCCAACGCAGAACATCAACAAGCGTACTCTGTGTTTGCAGTGTCGAACGTGTGGGCGAACTAAATCCCGATGCCTCCCTCGAAGCCACCGAACCGCAACTCTCATGCAACTCTCATGCAACTCTCGCCGCAACTCTCACGGAAATCCCAGATGCCTCTATTGAAGCCACCGAATCGCGCGGAACTCTCGAACTTGATGGCGGCAACGGAACTCTCGATGGAACTGTCACGACGGAACTCGCGCAATTCTCGAAATTCAAGAGAAAATAAAAACGATTTCTAGCGGGCCGCTCAAAATTTGAAAGCAGCTGGAGAAAACTAGGGCTTACCAACGGAGAGTATGGGGAGGAGGACGCTGAGCAGTGAGCAACGGGACAAAGAACCTGAGCAACGGGAGTGTCGTACGCGCAATCTAGGCGTAAGTATCTTTAATACAAAAATGTGCCAAGATAACACAAAATATCGTCCCAGGAAATTTCCGGTTTCTATGTAGCATATTCTAGATATCCGGCTTTTCTATCTTTCTTTCTTCTCACCTACTCAACCTTTTCCGGATCCTTTCACAATCCGGACCATAAACTATCCGGAATCCGGTTTACGTCTCTTCTTCCAATCCGATTTTCAATACCTCTGTTTTACCTTCAGAGGGTCCACTAGTTGATCTTTTGAGGGGGTAGGGACTTCACCACTCTTGTTCTCCTACAATTCTAACAAACACAAACAACAACACCCGAGTATTCGAAACGTTGTAGCGAGACAAAAAATCCGGATCCTCACAACTTCCGGATGGCAACTCCGGACAGCAGGTCACTCAAGAATACTTCACTCTCCCTTACTACAACGGCAGATCTCAGAATCCAGAATAAGTTATAGGGGTGTGATCTTTCTAGAGGTTAGATGAATCCTAAGGTTGGCAGATCTTCCGGACAGGTGGGGGCTTCCTTGGGCGGGCGCTTACCTCCGGACGGCTTGACAATTGGACTTGTTTCTCCACTACTCTATGGTCCGGATTATTCTTCTGGTAGTTTAAAGACACTGTGCGTAGCTCCTAAGTCAACAATCCAACAACATTACAATAGCACACTCTTGACTCAGACTTTATTCTACTAAATCCGGATTCCTCCTCACCCGTCCTTTCCTTCCAACACCCAGACCACAGGTCAATACAATCCGGATACACTGATAAAGCCAAAACTGCATACCCGAGGGCTTAGATTTCGAAAAGGGAATGAAATACAATTGAATATCAACTAGGAGGGAATGAGGGGTAACTAACTTGCCCGCCCTTAAGAACCCAAAACAAAACCAAAGTCAACACCCTAAAAGTGAAAAAGGGCTTCCCACAAACCGGGGCAACCACACAAACACACCAAGGAAATCCCGAATAAACCGGGAAGTCCTTATCCCTACATTTCCGGAAACCGGGCCCACGCTTGGAATCCCATTCCGGGATAAAACTATCCAAATTCTAATCCATCTCCACAAGTAGTCCCCTTCTAACTACTTGGCCACCCAAGATTTCTTTGAAGTCCCGGCTCCCTGTTTGGCTGTCGGCTTACCAGGACCCTTTGCTGGCGTCATTTTTGCTGCTTGAGGCGGATTCTGAGAAGTTGCAGGAGACGTCTCATCCTCCTTCGTATCTTCCTCAGATTCTGAGCCCGACTCAAACTCTCCAGACTCGGAATCTTCAATCTGTTGCTTCACCGGCTTCTTGCTTTCCGGTTTCTGCTTCTCCGACTTCCGGAGTTTCAGTTGCCTCTCAGGTTCCACCATCTCAAGTTCTTCATCCGGATCCGAGATTTCGGCCTCCACTATTTCTGTCCTCTTGTTCAGACGGGATTCCGGCTTGAGTTCCGGTTTCGTCTCTGGAGCCGGATCTCCTAAGTCAATCAATTGCGTACCCCGTGTTGGTGATTGTTCCGACATATGAGGGAATCTCTCCGGGTGCTCTCTTGCCGGATTGATCGTCCCCAAACCTTCTAACAGATCTCTCCGGATTGGCAACCTCTGCCCAGCCTTTCCGGATCCCGTCGGAGACTGTGAGGAAGGGGCAAAAGTATTTACCGTGCCCCACTTCGGGAAATGACTCGGGGGAGGCATCCTAGGCATTTTAAACAAGAACTTCAAGCCTGGATCTTCTTGTGTTCCGGAAGTTCCGGCTCCATGCTTGCCTGGGGACTCCATGAAGATATCCGGAAGTAACCCAAAGTCGTCCTTGGCCACATCCAAGTGTCCCAGCAGCTGCCTCATATCGTCCAAAACGATCTTCATCTTGGCCTTGTAATTGACCAGGACCTGCAGTACTCTGGATCCGGTAATAATGCCGTCGTTCTCGAGTTTCTTCGTGTAAAGCGCGGACCGGATGATTTGATGTTCCGGTTCTTCTACCAACAGCTTCAAATCCCTGACTAGCTTCAGGGCATCCGTCTCCTTCTTCCGGGTTGAGATCGACTGCCCCTCCATCCAGTAGAACTTATTCTTATAGTGATCTCGCTCTGCCTTAAGCACCTCGATCTGCTTGTCCTTCTCTTGGAGTAGTGCCGGATCGAGTCTCTTCCGGAGTTTGTTGAAGATCTGATCCGTCTCAACATTTAACTCCCTGGCAACGCCCGTGATCACCTCTGCCATCTCGGCGTGCCTCTTCCGGCATTGCACCATCCATCGGGTTCTGGCCTCATAGAAGTCGGACACATCGGAAGATTCCGGTGATGGCTGGGTGAGGGACGGATTTGGTTCTGGCACGTCCAGACTCGTTCTTCGTGCGTCCGGATTAGTGGTCTTCTGTCGCTTCATCTTTTCCAGTGGCTTTGGTTCCGGATCCTCCTCTTCCTCTTCTTCTTCTAGTACCGCTTCTCCCGTCGGCTTCAACTCTTCTGTGAATCCGTACTTCAGGATCTGCATTCTGGTCTCATAGGCAACTTGTTCCTGCAGGGTTATGAAATCAAAATGATGATACATGTGGAACAAGTAAGTACTGACCGGACTCTGCTTGGCCTTGTCAATAGCCACTGCCATCTTCTTGACCTTCTGATGGATTATGGTTGCCCAGTTCACGACCCGGCCTTCGAGTGCTCCGAAAATCGTATTCGCCACCGTAACCGTAACCCTGGTTGGCTTTTCCGGATAGACAATGGGAATCAGGAAATTCAGTAACCGCGTATGGCGCTCATCAATACAGTCACTAACGGTGAAACCCTCCTTATGGTGCGGCGGTTTCTTGAACTTGTCTTCATAAAACTTATCCGTCCGGGTTGCATTTCTAGATCCGGACTGCTTCAATCCATAAGTTTCTGCCCACATCCCTTCCGTCTAAGATGCCAACCGACCCCTTGGCGTCGGCTCGAATTGGTTTGGCGTCCCCATAACCAACTCACAAAGAAAATCTTCACTCCTAACTGTCCAGGGTTGCCGAATGAACCCGATACACCCTAGTTTGAAGAGATCTTCCTCTAACTCTAAGAGCCCAACGGAGTCCGACGGAATGACTGGGTACAGGAGTTTAACAGAAGGAATACTCTTCTGCCCCTGCGCCGATGATCCCGCCATCTTCTTGTCCTACAATCCGATGCAATCGGCACCCTCCTTTCCTTCTCTCCCTATCTGGCCTAACTCACCACTCTTTCACTCTTCTAAAAGAAACGCGCTCCAAAACCTGCAAGCACACATACCTCCTCGAACGGAAGAAAGAGGGAGAAAAACAAAAGGCCCATCTGCTTAAGTACCCGGCTAGTGACCGACACCCGTTGGTTCGGCCATTTAATGCGCCGCCATTTGCAAACCGATCCCTAGTTTTCATAGGCTGGACCCCTAGTTCGTAGGTTGCCTGAATCCGGATCCCATTCCGGTTTCCGGATTCCGGCTAAAGTCCGTTTCTTACCTATTCTACAAGTTTGTGCAAGCCGGAATTTCCTAACTACCTAGTTTCTACTAAATGTTCCGGTTTGCAGCTTTACTACTACAAATTTTTGAAAATATTTACGGAATTGATCCTAAACTAGTCCGGATTTCTATATATTGACATTGCGTGTTCCCACAGGAATCTACATTTCATAGTTTAATTTGATGTTTTACTTCCTGGTTTTGCTTTTGCATAACCGCAAATGATTTTGCATGATTTTATATTGTGTGTCGTAGAATAAATGGTATAGATTGGATTAATACAATTTGATTTTGTAGATTTGTATTGGAATTCTTTTTTATCCCCTAAAGGACAACCATGTTGATTTTGGCAACATAGCAATTTTAGGCATGTACTTGTAACTAGAGATTTGTATATTTTTAGGTCCAAACTTTAATAGAAATTGTAGACAAGGAATATCTTTCATATGAATAGAATTTTATGACATTTGGAAATATGAGTCAAAAGTTATGGCCTAATATATTTTTTTTGGTAAATGGGCAGTCCAAGCAGATAAAAAAAATCACATTTTTCATAAATAAAAATTTGAAATTGATTTTCTCAATATATCTATACACAGAAAGCTTTGAATCATTCTATTTCAATCAAGGAGATGAAAGTTATGAGGAGTTTTTGTTTGCGGGCAATTATGGATTCTGTACTCTAAAATAAACTTTGAGGTCCTTTATTTTACTCAATTTTCACTATTATTTGAAAAAAAAAAAATTAGAGGATGTAGATTGTTTATTACAACATTGAAACCATTGGAATTGGCATTTTTCAATTCCATAACTAAATCCTTAACAATTTAGTATTTTGAATCAATAACTATTTCTTTCTAGTTACTATTTTTTTCCTACATACTGCACAATTCCAAATGAAGTGAAAATTTTCAAGCATGTAGACAACTTGCTTTGAAGAATGAATACAAAGAAGCACCACCATTTCCAACTTTTCTTCATTCCAATGTGACCTTGTGAATTGCAGCTGCTCTGTTTTTTGCAGGGCCAAAAAAAGGATTTCTGCCAATTCAACGCTAATTTTTTCTAATCCGCGAAACAGAAAAGTTTGAAATTTTTTCCATAACTTTTCAAACCAGCGTACTACAAGATCCTATGGTTACATGTGTCCAAAAATGTTTTTTTCCAAAATGTGGTACTTGTGCTTGAAATGGCAATTTTGAGTGTTTGGGGGGAAATATTGTCAAGTAATTAAAGGGTTATATTGTATGAAGTACCTTGCAAAATAAATGCACTAATACATGGTATTTAATATATTTATTGTTACATTATAATTTACAACTAAAGAACTGAGTCCTCAACAAAATTAAATTTACTTCAACTCTATTTCAATGTTTGGGCCTCTAAATGGACAATATTATTTTGGAAAGTTCCCAATCTTCCATTTTAATGAATATGATATTCAAGGCCAAATAGAGGATATATGTCACCAAATTCAAAATAAAGTTCTATTTGGATATGGTTTGTCGTAAGAATGACTTACCGTTTTTGTTTGACTTTGGGCATTTTTAGCCATTTTTTTGGAGACTATATAAATAGAAAAACATTTTTAAAAGAATATGAAAACTTTGAGAAATGTATAAACCTATTAGAAAAAGGTACCCTATTAAGGAAAAGCAAAAAAAAATCTCTAAATAGGAGAACTAGAAAAGTGCAAAAATCACAAGAAAATACATATTTTGACATTTTGATTTGTAAAAAAAAGGGAAAATAATTTTAAAAGAAACTAAAAAATGACATTTGGAAAGATTTCATGGTAAAGAGATTTTACCAAAAAATGATCTTGAAACCATCTTCAATGTTTATAATTGCGTGCGCAAGAGAGCCCTCTTTGCATGGATGTAGAGGATATAAAATTAAGAAAAAATTTAATGCCCTTTGGTAGAAACATGACTTTCTACTATGGGAATAGACCACAGAAATTTCAGCTTCAAATCATTAAATTTGGGGACTCTTTACCTAGTAAAAAACCCTAAAATTCAAAACGTGATATATTAGTTTAAATGATTTTTAAAAATAAGATGAATTTTGAAATTTTTGAAAAATATGAAATACGATAAAACTCAAAAGAAGAATCTCCAATAAAAATTTCAAGTTTATGCAAGTCGTGCTTCAAAAGTTATTGTTTCAATATTGGTCTTTCTTGCAATCACCTTTATCTTCAAAGATCTTACAATGCTTGAGGAAAACATCTTTGGCATTTTTACAAGGTTTTAGTTCATATTGTCTGTGATGGTATGTATATTTATCCCTAAACTAGTTATCTTTGTCGTGGGGACACTTTGTTACATTTTTATTTGGATTGATAATAGCCCCATGAATTTCTCGTGTCTCATGAGTCAAATAACCACTAGTTACCCTTGACCCAAGGATAATGCCATTGGACCTGGTACTTAGTTGTATGTATTTGTGAACATGATTACGAACAAGGATTCTTTTGTCTCATAATATTTGGCACGCTTTTCTAAGGATTTTGCAATTGCAAGATGGCAACAAGTCACTATTGCATTGCAGAACTCACGGACAAGATGGATTAAAAAGACTTCATACATTCAAATTTTCCATATTTGATAACATACATCCACCTTCTAGTCAAGGTCTACAATGGTGAATTTGATGTTACCCCTCTGCTACTTATGAAACTCAACTTACCAACTCTAGCCACCAAAACGGTGGACCAAGAATAAAGGTCTCTTGACTCACACAATATTACTAATCTTGGCATGGAGGGATCAATACAAGACCAACACCTTCCACATCAAGGCATAGTTGGCTACGTCTTATCCAACTATACCTGATACTAACCTTTGCCGAGGATGTTGAAATTGATCACAAGTGGGAAGAATGAGGCCATTTTCAATTCAATCAAGATACCAACATGCTTGATGTTGGAAGGTTAGAAGACTTTGTTCTTCCAGAAATTGCTGCAGTAGGAGACCATGTTGGACCTAAGGATGTCCAACTTCCTGCAAGGCAAAAGCGTATCAAGTTGATGGTCATTGGCCCTATTATTTACTTCAATGACATTGATGAGGATGACCTTCTCCACTCCCCTTCCTCCAACAATTCTGACAACAAAAACTCAAGACCTGACTCAAAACCCATCGTCAAGCCTTGTGGCAAAGTGAAGGTGGAAATTGACTCATAGAAACAGCAAGATGAAGGAAGATTGAGGTGGTTGGCAAAGAAGAATGAGAGGGAAGAAAAGGACAAGCGGTTGCGTGATGCTCTTGCCAATAGCCAAGCAACAAATGCAAAGATATCTGAGCTTTAGAATCAATTCATCAATTTATATTGCTTATGTGAATTTTCAATCAAGTCAATTGCTTTCCATCAGGATAATGCTTTGAATTGCTCATGAACAAGATCAAGCCATTTCTTGGTTTGTTGCATCTGTTATATAGAAAATCCAACACCTTGTGTCTAGATTGCTAGATCCTTGAGTCAACAATAAGAACGAAGCAATCCTTCTTTCTGCAGAGGAGTTAATTAAGTCAATTCTTGCATTCTCAATACCAAGGTTGCTCTCCGATGTCAAATGGAATTTGACAAAGTCATTCTTGAGGCCCTAGACACCTCTTTTAGAAGAGGCAACACCCAAGACAAAAAACATTTTTTTTTAACGCAAGGTGGTTGCAAAAACCACTTGCCAATTTTGGCTCAAAATGGCCATAGTACTCAAGTATTGTGACTTTTGGAATAAAAAATTTAAAAATAAAATAAAATAAGCATTCAAAAAAGTGTGTTCAAAAATTTATTTCTAAAAGTTATGCACAGTCAAAGAATGTTGAAAAATGCAAAAAAAAAGTCACTTGGGATTTTATTTTAAGAAAATCACTAAAAGATTAAAAAAAAATCCAAAAAAATCCATTTTCCTAATTTGAAGATGCTTCTTTTCAATTATTTTCATCTTTAGGAAAAAAAATTGTATTCTCTGCATATGCACAAAAGTAGTGCACTTTGAGCACATGTAGAAGGTGGAAAATTTACCATATTTAAAATTCTTTGTAGACTTGTGTAACTTTAGTAAGACTCCTTAATTCCAGTTTTCATCTTCAAATTTGTATTTTTGGATAGGAAATAGGACTAAGAATGGCCACGGTAGACATCCAATTGGGGGTAGTAGAAAGATCGTAAACTAATTTTGAAAAATTCCAAAAGATTATTCAATGTTTGAATCTAAAATGTACTTTTGTTCAAATTTCATAGAAAATAGACATAAGACGCAAAAGTTATGAACAAAAAAAAACTTATCCAAAGGGGACAAAAAAAAGGACAAGTGTTTCCTGCAACAACCTTATGAAAAAGACGTTGTGGAAAAAAGGCTTTCATCTAAGGTTGGCTTTTTTGTGAACAAAGAGGATGCCACTGGTGCTATGGATGTACATGGATGTATGACGTCCATAGAGACTATGGCCGCCAAGTCGCCTTCATCTTCTGATGAAAAGGGTCAACCATGGGGACGGAGGAGGCAAAGAGGACAACAACAAGACTATAGAGGTCGTTACAAGATTTTGCAAATGCAACGGTTCAGAATAGGAGTGATCTACAAAATGGCAAATTCACTGAGGTATAGTCCTTTTACCCTTGTAATATTGATCTACAAACCTTTGAATCATGAATGTTTTGTGGTTGGCACCAACAAGTCTTCAACTAGTTTTGGACTCTCAAATGGATTCATGCTTGTTGACAGGATGATATGGTCACTTGTTGATTGTTTGGCATTGACGTCAAACGCATAGTACTTAGTTGTAAAATTTTACTGGCTTTAGAAGAGAGCAGGATTTTTTGGATGTATTATGTAACCATTGTAAATAAAATATTCATAATTCAATTTCAAAAGACTAGAAATCTAATTATATTTTATTGTTTTTTTTTTTGCTAGTTCAAAAAATATAAAAGTATGCACCACCCGCTACCAATGAAACCACTTCTTAATAGAGCACGCAATTGATTAGTGGGATTTAATGCTTCTCCCTACTTTTTGACTAAATTACTCTAGCATTAAAGTAGAGAAATCAATTTCAATATTTTCAGCTTTGATTAGGTAGAACCTCAAGCTGCAGAGAGATTGTGCTAAGGAATGTATTGCATGTAGTGTCCCAACCACGATGGAAGTGGTTGAACATTGTCTTTGATTTGAACAGTGTCCTCTATCAATGCGGGCTCAAGTTGTATGCCACAAAATTCAAGTCAAACCAAATCAAAGGCAATGTTATGTACCATAGAAATCCTATGGTGGTTGGACCAAAGACCATATGATTTTTGTTGTCAAATATGTAGAGTTCTTCCATGAAGTTTCCTAGATCTTGGACTCGATTGTAGTATGGACCTCCATGATGCAATTGATTGGAAAAATGGTTGCAAAATTCCTATTTTGCAAGTCTAAAGTCCTCTATGATGTTCCAAATCAAGATCATTGCAAGAAGATAGAGCGCTCTTAGAAGAAGTTCCGTGGACCTCTGCAAACGATTGCCCTCAAAGTTTTGTCAAAGATATTGTTTTCCAATTCTAATGGGAGCACATCCTTCAACGTGGACAACACCCTTCTCATTGATGACTCCAAAAAAGAGTGTATATAATGAGAAGGAAAATGCCATATTCCTCAACACCTAGAGTCATGAGCAATGACTGGACAACCTCCTCATAGGAAACCTTTAGCAATAGTTCCTGAGTATACACTCAAATTGTGCATAGGGACCTTTATGAGAATAGGTGGTTAGAACTAACCGGATTAGCTCAAATCTACTTATTGCTTTTGACTACTATTGCCAATATATTATGAAGGAAATGAGAGAGCTTGCATCATGAACCTAGGGTCCCATTTTGAAGTTCCTAGGGTTAATTTAGTAATAGAGTTGTCCATTGTAGGACCTAAACTTCCCTGTGGCCTCGCTTTAGAACTGAAAATGACGTTTTTTGTATTTTACAATTGTGGATGCTACATTCATTTGTAAATAATATATTGATTTCCATTTTAGGCTTGTGCTCCAAGAATTCCAATTGTCTTTTGTTCTAAATTAGGGACTTCTTTTTTATTCACTTGTTGTAAAATGGAAGATAATGTGTAGGGCACTTTTGAATTGTATAAAACTTGCAGATTGAAGTTTGTAATTTAGTCTCCCTATACCAAGGGCAAAGTCTAACGAGAAGTCTACATTCAAGATTGGAAGCTTCAGTCTTCATGACGTCCAAATTGGCAGGAGGGAGCTACTTACCATCTCCATATTCAAAGCCGTACATGATGCGTTCCGCTACGAACACTACATCCGCGGCCATCAACTCTTCACAAGGAAATGTGGAAGATGGCATTGTATATAACCTTCCAAATCAAGAACCAATGAAAATCCCTCTCTACTCCCCGTCTACGATAAAATGGGCATCTTTGAGTTGAGGGTGCTCATTTTTTCCAGCTCTAAGTACAAATGGTGGGACAAATTGAAAATTGGACCTCCCCATCAGTGAAGCTGCGGGAGATCTCAACTCAAAGATGATGTTCCATCTCTGATTGCGCATCATTCTCCAAATCAATGGACTCAAATTAGTGGTTGCATTGGTAATCAAAGAAAGATGGCACAAATTGGTTCATCGAGTAGAATTCAATTATCTCAACTCAAGGATAATCAAATGCATCCTTTGCTAGCTGCAGGAGGTAGACAGACGCCTTCCGCCAAAACTATGTTTTGTCAAAGGTTTTTAGAGACCATCAACGGTCCTTGAATTCAAGGTCTAATAGAACTGGACACCCATACATAACCAATGTCAATATATTGTTGCCAAGGTTGCCTCTCACTACAAGAGATATGGTGGTTTAAGGATGGGAATTCAGTACAAAAGTACAGAAATTCGGTCCATAGTGCTGGAAGGTCACATTGTTGGCCGTGAAAGAATTTAGAATGGTGCAAAACGTGAGGCATGTCTGAAAAGCACGTCTGTACTGTAGCGCGCTCCCTGAAACTGAAACTTAAAGTATAAAAATAATAATTAGACGTTTGATCTTTGGCGAACGATCCAGGGCTCTGAAGTCTTAGGATTTGGCGCTCAAGACTTAGGGTTTAGCACTCAAGCAGGTGCGCGAGGGGATTATTCCTAGGGCGTTTTGTCTGTTGTCTTGCTCCGACTGTTGGTGCATTTGGTGGATTCAAACTGTAATGTGGTGGTGGTGGTTGGTAGGCTCCAATTTATGGGGACGAGGGAAATGACATTGGTCACTACATTTTGTTGCTTCGATTTTCTAGGTAAATTGCCTTGGTTTCGTAATTTTGAAGAGGTTTTTAGGCTGTTCATTTGTAGTTACTTTGCATAGTTGGTATCTGGATTTGGCACCGAGCTCAAGCGGAGCTGGAAGTAGAGTTATTGAATCCTTGGATTCCTTGTTTGTTTTGATGTAGCTTGGTTTCTGAGACCATATCGGAACATCGCCAATACTTACTATATGTCTAGAAAAATAAAGACTACAGAATAGTAAGACTTGCAATGCATTTTGATGTTTTGAAATGTGGCAGACGTTTGATAATGAGAAGAGCGAGAACGTGAATTATGCACAATCCTCTATTAATTTTTTCGGATTTTTATCTGGAAATGCGGAGATTGCTAGATGTTATAACAAAGCTGGAGAAGCTGAAGCCTGAAGTTCAGAAGCAAGTTGATGAGTGTAACAAATTTTTTCACAAGGCTACGTCTATTGCTTGGTACAGCGCACCATCTTCTTATAGCTTGCCTTCCTCATGTAGTTTGCCTTCTTTGTATAGCGTGCCATCCTCATACAACTTGCTTTCATCCTACAACAGTTTAGTGCAACTTTGTACTCATGGCCTCCTATCAATAGGATTCAGTCATTCTCAGGGTGTATTCACCAGGGCCAGGCATGCAAGATACATTTTGTGTTATGTGGAGCCTCATACTCAGATTTGGTGTGCAATTGTGCTAGAGTTTGGGACTAATGAGGTGTTCGTTGATTTGGACTTTCAAACCTTTAAGCAAATGAGTGCTTTTTGAGGAATAGCATATTCAATTATTTGTTGAGACAACTTGATCATGTGGTGCGTGCAGTTTAACGGCTATGGAACACAAATATCACTTCCAGGTTATGGTGATTCAGGATCTGGATATAATCCACTAAGTTCACCTCATATTAACACTCATATAGAGGATTCATTTGGAAGCTTGTGAATACCTTCTTATGCATGGCTGCATCAAATCTAGTTTGCTATGAAATTTGAAAGGGGTCGTTCCTATTTCTGAGTCAGTTTTTGCTAACCAATGTACATATATCTTTTTTTATGATGCGGATTTATGTGCTGGACTTGAGAGTTGGTAGCGATTATAGATGTTGTGGCGTTGTTGCTTTCTTTGTTGTTAATTTTTGACCTTAGCAAAGTGCACAATTGACCTAAAACGAATATCACTTCCAGGTTATGGAACACGAATATCACTTCTACTGAGGTTAATTGGTGCCAACTCTTAGACCTTTCGCCTTTTTTATAAGCATGTTGACCATCAATACTCGTTTGAAATTCAAAGCTTTTTAAACTTAAAGCTTCAACAATGAAATTTCAGATTTAGAATGGTTTGACATGATCAATGTGTTAATATTAATGCCATGCAGGAAGTATTATGTGAACTAGCATAGATGATACTAATGCCTGCAACGTCTCTTCCGGGCTCCTTTTTGGAAAAGGTCATTCTTTGTTATGAGCAATTGAGCAGCTTGAGTCAATTGAGCTGCCATTACAAAAAATTTCAGGCTTCAACAAGGCCGCTAAGCCTTGCCCCCCGTGGTGCAATTATGGAAAAAAAAAAAAAAAAATTGAAAATTTGAAATTCCGACCATGTTAGTGCCACATCAGATTGAAATTTTTTTATTATTTTTTTTTCGTAATTGCACCCCGTAGGTGCCGAAAATCATGCACTCACAGTCTTGTTGAGGCCTGAAATTTTTTGTAATTTAAACTTACCTTAAGTAAGTTTTTAAGTAAAATTTTATTAAAAAGACAATCTTTTTAGTAAAATTTTACTTAAAAACTTACTTAAAGGAGATTTTCAATAAAAATTTACTAGACATACATGTATTTTTAGTAAATTTCTTCTGAAAATCTCCTTAAATTTGAATTTTTTTTTTTGATATTTTTTTTTTGATAGATTATATTTTATTCTATTTGGTAAGCTTTAATTTTGAAATTTTTTCCACACATTGTCATACTAGTCAGGTATAAGATCCTACAGTTAGATGTGAAAAAAAAAGAAAGGATATTTCTTGTAATCCTTCTCTCCAATATAAGTACAGATTTAGACATTTAAGACTAAACTTGTTTCCAACTTGTTACCAGAAATCGCAGCCTCGCTGGACAAGGTGCATTGTAGCTTCACGATTATAATATTGTCATTCTAGCCGTAAAGGCTTTCTTTCTACCAGGTTCATTTGTCCACTTCTGAGATTTGCTGGTAAGAGATTTCTTCTCATTGGGGACATTTCAGGAGGTTTGTCACTATCATAGGATCTCACAAATCAACAGCCTAGTGTGAGCCATAAGACTTATTTTTTCTCTTGGCGTTCACGAATTAAAGTCCCAAAGGTAATTGTATGTACAGTTGGATCCAAAATCTCAAAGAGGTAAGCATTTTCAATGGTAAGAAGATCCACATAAATCCCATATTTAAATTGTAGTATAGTATATGAGATGGTGCTCTTATATTTGTAGTGGAATTTTCAGAAGTCCTAAGAATCTGGTCTGAAGCATCTGAAATGGAACGAGATTTTTACATTGAACTTGGGTGCAGACTGTAGATTGGTTCTTTTCCTACGTGCACCAAAGATCTAATATTCTTACTTGTGCTAATTAGAGAGTATATGAATATTGCAAAGATCTTTTGAATAGCCTGCAATATCGTTTGCCTAAAAGACTTGCACTGTAATCACAAACTATTTGTTGGGATAGTTCTCACTAAAGAAAAAGATCTGATGTATTGATGTACACTTCTCTCACTTCTTGGCTTCTTCTCTTATTAATTTTCTAATATTTTGGTCATTAGTATATAATAATATCAATGTGTAGAATACTAGTTCATAACCGGTTGTTGAGTTTTCAACACTCATGTGGCACCGTCCCATTGGCAACCCATCACCATTGCCATTACAAGTTGCAACTCATAACCTTCTCTCCTCTCAATTTGCTTCCTCCACCCTTGGATCACGGAGATCAAAGGTTGTGATTGAGAAGTGAACAACCGGTTATCTAATACATATGAATTAACTGGAGTTATACTCTTCAAGTTTAACTAATGTGTATATTTCTCCGACAGTTCAAGGTGCCAAGGAATGTCAGCAGGAGGCTGCTCTGTTGTTGGGGCAGTTCACAACAACTGACCTCGACTATAAGGTATAAATTGCTCTCATTCTTTAGCCATTCTATTTCTTGGTGCCATCTGATCTTTTTTCTTTGTGGTGTGAAAGTTACTATCCTTCATGTCTAGTTGTGTTGAGAGTCTTGAATAATGAGGCTTAGAATCATTTTGAATATCTTAGTTTGTAGATACAAATCTATTTGGTAGATGATTTATGATTTCATTGTTAGTTGAAAGTAATTTGCAAAGTAGTATATAGATGTTTTTTTGTGGAAGATAGAACTTAACTGAATTTGTTCTTATTAAATTAACAGAGTAAGTCGAGTTTAGCGTGTTACATTTGTAATAATATGTTGCTAAATTCAGGTTCAATGGGGTGTTGAATTCATATTCAATGGGGTAATGAATTCAGGTTCAATGGGTTGTTGAATTCCGGTTCAGTGAGGTGTTGAATTCAGGTTCAATGGGGTGCTGGATGACCATTTAGAAGAAGTTTAAAACTTAAAAGCAATTGATACTCAATTTCAAGAGATGGTAGCATTTGCTTGATAGCTATAGAAATTTGTATTGAATTAGAAGTTTTTATGATGCAAACTTTTTCATAGATGTTGACATTTATTGTATGGATTTAGACTTTTTCTTAGATTTGGACTTTCAAATAGATTTAGACTTCTTGATAGATTTGGACTTTTTTATAGATTTAGACTTCTTCATAGATTGGACTTCTTCATGAAAATAAAACGCCTTATTGATTTTGCTTTTGTAAGTGTACAATGTAGAATGTCTCTTGGAGAAGATTTTATTTTTGATGTCTTTTAAGAATGCTAAAAAGACATACAAAATTTCAACAAAGGTGCTTTAAGGTAAGTCCTAGACACAACATTTTTAGCAACTTTATACTGAAAACATAAGACTGAAGTAGTATGCATTTTTTGACTTAAAATCACACTTAAAACATTCCTTTCTCTTGTATTGTCTTTGAAGGTCCAAATCTCTTTACGACTCCAAGGTTCCTCACAGCATGCGTAAGCCAAAGTGGAAGGGTAATTGTGTACTAGACCATGGAAGTGGACTGCATGCACTATCCTTTTCGATACAAGGATAACTTTAGAAGTCTAGCCAAATTGAAAGCATTGAAAGAAGCAAAGATCAATTGCATAGCCAAAAGCGTTGCTTAGGCAAGCGATTTGAGTTTTAAAAGCCATCAGCTTCTGAGCCTCTCTTTCTACACAGATTCTAAAAATTCAAAGGTTGATAATTCATTCATTTCATGTGACATTATAAACAAAAGTTACATACTCTTTACATACCATACTCTCAAATAAATTGAGCTTATTCAATGTAAATTGGCTCTCTTCTCTATATCTCACGTACTTCTTTGCACATCATGTGAAAAATGTATGCCATCTTGTAATTTCATAATGTTTTTGCCCTTAGTGTTTCTAAGTCATTTGCGTTGACACTGTGTGTAATTTCAATCATTGTTGTAAGTTGGGCTTTATGTATCTTTGGATTCAACAACTATTACTTCAATGGAATTTTGCAGTTGTGATTGGATGTCTCAAAATGAGTATTTTCTCTCAATTCAACAAATAAGGCCTTAAGTTCAATAGTCCATTTTTAAGAGAGCGATGCTCAATGATGGCCGCAAATATATGGATCCTCTATTTGATGTAAATTCTAAACTACATGAAGAGGGACCTTAAGGCATGCACCATTTTGTGTACTAAGGCTTCTTTAAATGGTTCAAGTTATCAAAGGTAGCCATCGTACAAATTATGAGTTCTATAGAAGGCAAAGTATATTTTAATTTTCTAGTTTTCTTCAAGCATAAGTTAAAATTCTCTAGGCACTCACCTACAGCTTGTAATTGGCATGTATGCTTAAAAAATGGTCAATCTTGAAAGTTTTTCTTATGACGACGGCCATAACCAATGGATTGAAGGTGTGGATTACTAATATGGTTTGTAAGCTTAAAAATACTATAGGTTGACTATTTCTTCACACCTTTGCTTGATGTGAAAATTTATCTAAAATGGACAAGGTCCAAAAGTGATCTATTTTTATCCATGAAGAATATTCATGAAATCTATGTTGACCTTGTTCATCATTGGTATACTTATATGCTTCTGTTGAGTATAAGAATTTCTTTGTGCACAAGCTTTCCTACTTGAAGGACTCTATAGCTTCTTGGCATTGATGTGCTAGTGTTCCTTATATATCAAGAGCATCTCTTTCTGTAACAATTTGGTAATATTTATCTTTAATTGAATCCTTCCTCAAATTTCTTCTACTATGGTGCTCATTTGAGCATCAAAGGGTTTGGGGGTGGATGCAAGTCTCTTTAGTAAGTAAAGACGCCAATATGATCATTGGAATGGAGCATAATAAACAAAATTGCAATATTATAGTTTTACCTCTAAATACTCATTTGAGGATTTCATGCCACCAAAATTCAAATATTGTTTTAGTAGCAAATGCTATATTTGCAATGAATCATAAGAATATATTGCCCAAACAACACACACTCTAAAGGTAGAACTACTAAAAACTTGTTCAATGGCTTACAAAAGTTGCTACATTTTCTTATAACACCTAGAATTTTCCTTTGCCTAAATTACCCATATAACTTTATACAAAGCAGCTAGGATTCTTAAATCAAGCCATGACAATCATCAAATAGTTTCATTTGTAAAAACTGAAATGGAGTCTATTTGTCACTATAGTAAAACTATCTATTGCCACTTGGCCTACTATCAAATAAACAAAAAAAGAGTTGGTAGTATAACATGGAGACATAGTTCACGCATGCATGAAACAAACTCTCAAATTGCACAATAATGTTATGTGCTAGGGTCATTTACATGGCATGGTGAATTACTACCTTGACAAACAAATGAATGATAGTAGATGGAAGGATTAACCCATCAAAACATTGGTGGGAAAATTAAATTAAAACAAAGCTTCAAAACATTATCTGAAGTTATTAGGGGTGGATTTGATTGCGAGGCTTATTGACAAAGTTGCATTCAAAACAGCCAACTCCTTACTGACAAAAGTGAGATAATGAAGTCCTGTGGGTTTGCCATTCTTATTTGATGCATAGTTATTTAAAATAGATTATCAAAATGCCATTAATCTTTAAAGGACGGACTAGTCATTTTGAAAATCACCTTTTCTGGTACAATGTGAATCATTGCTTAAAAAATTGCGAGAGCATTCATTGGAGATCAAACTACTATGCCAGCCCTCTACTTTGAACACAAAACTCCAAAGATGAACATGTACACTTCTATCTTAGATATAAAGATTTTTTTATCATCCATTGGATAATAAACGGCCGTAATACTTGTTCAAGCATTAAACCTTAAAGGACATTACAAATGATTTTTGTCCTTTTTATAACTTCAAGTAGGACCGTAGGATAGAAAAAAGCATTTTTTTCATCCAATTTTTTGAAGGTGCATTTCTTGAGTGCATTTTCAATAAATAGAATTTCATATTCCCACATTACCATATTATTGACTTTTCTAAAGAAGAAGATGCTTAATCCACAAATCACCTTTATAGTGTATTTTGGCTAATTCTTGTTCTTTAAATTTTATGTGAATTTTAGCCATAATTAAAAGAGAATTTTTTTGAATTTGAAGCCAAATAATGAAATGAAATTTATCGAGTATAGTTTATATTCCAATTGAAATAACTGAAAAAATCTAAAAATTCAATGTTTTATTGCAATATGAATTTTGGGCCAATAACCATTTATTTATTTTCTAATTTTAGAAACACAATAACTTTGGTATACACAGTAAAACCTCTCTAAGTTGATCGGTCCCGGACCGGTCTAACAGAGTGGTTTATAGAGGTTTATTGACTTTTGGAGGGTCATTTTTAGTCACAACCTTTGTTATGTGGCCTAGTCCGGGATTGTTCTGACATGATTGGTTTATGGAGGTTTATTTGCTTACAATAGTTCAACTTACAGAGGTTCTATTGTACTATACTGATTTGGACTACAAAATACACCTATGCTGAAGATTTCAGATTTTTTGAGCATATTTGTATTTGAGACCAATATTTTTAACTTTTCCCTTAACCCCTAAAGCACTAAACATGCTTTTTTGAGAGCATAGCTTTTGGGGGCAACTCACTGCGATCAGAGATTTTATTTTTTTTCTTTAAAATTTTCACACAACATTCTCGTGAGGAGTAGCTTTAAGGCCCAACAATTTTCATAACTTTTGATTATATGGGTCAAAAGTTACTGTATGATAAGTGATTTTCAATGCTTGGCAAGCAGCCTAGGCAACAAAAAAAAGTTCTTTAAGAATCACTTTAAGAAAATAAAAATTTGAAATTAATTCTTTGGATTTATATATACGCGGGAAGCTTTGAATCATTCCATTTTGATCTATGAGTCAAAAGTTATGAGGATTCTTAGTTTGAGGGTAGTTATGGAATCTCTACTCTAAAATAAACCTTGAAGTCCATTATCTCACTCAATTTTCAATATTTTTGAAAAAAAACAAAAATATTGGGTGTAGATAGGTTATTACAACATTATAACCATTGGGATTGGCATTTTTCAATTCTATGATTAAATTCTTAACAATTTAGTATTTTGAATCATTCTCTACTTCTTTCTACTTACTATTTTTAATCCAAAGAGTAACCACCGTTTTGGACATTTTTTCTTATAAATGTGACTTTGTGAAGTACAACTGCCTGGATTTTTATTTTTTTCTTGAAACACATGGACAATTTCCATTGCAAAGGGAAACAATGCACAAAACCAAGGGACCAAGTCCCTGGCAAGATATTTACATTTTCCACAACTATTTTTAACCACAAATGTCTGGATTTTTGCAAGGACAAAAAAATGATTTTTCTCAATTCAAACACTACTATCTTGCAATCCACACGTGGAAAATTCTGAAATTTTTTCCACATCTTCTCAAATAAGTTTACTACAAGATCCTACAGTTACATGTGTCCAAAAATGTTTTTTCTCTAAAATTTGATACTTGTATTAGAAATGGTAGTTTTGGAGCATTTTGGGTGAAAACATAGTCAAAAAACTTTAGAGGTTAAATATTCACTTTAATTTCAAATTTTCATCAAGGCTATTTGAAATTTTGATGGAATTTCATCTTCACAAAATAAATGAAAAAAACTTCATACATTTAGTTGCAAAATGGCGGCAAAGACTGTGAAGCTTGAATCCATGGGCATAGGCCCACCTTGTAAGGGCACTGTAGACATAACAGGTCTAATGTATAACTTCAGTGTAGAAATAAATGGACCTATTGGTCCAATAATCAGATGACGACATTCGTCATGGGGGGCCACATCCTTCCGGGGTTACAAAAGAGACATAACCTATGGCGAAGGACAAGTTGCATAGACATATAGCAACACGCACACAAGAACAAACAGTGTTGACAACTACAATCACTACACAAGAACAAACAGTGTTAACTACAATCACTACACATGGTCACTTGCTAAGATTGTAAGCTCAGAAGACACGCACATCTGGCCAAGCTAACCAGATAGGGGTCAGAACATTCAAGCAAAGAGTCTCACTGAAATTTCAAGTATGCTAACACCAGTACTAATATTGTCTGTAGATAGGGTCATAGTATACTTAAAAGAGGCAACATAAGTACACAGCAGTCAAGCTGCCACCCTTCCAGAAACCTTTGTACAAATCCACTGTCATCACCTCACATCATCTATGCTGCTGGGGCATCTTGGACCTCTGTCCGCCCAATGAAGAACATCCAGACTGCCCAGTCGACAATGCAATCTCAAACTCCTGACCAGTACAACTAACACCAACAGGTAGAACCCTCTTTGAAAGGTCATCCCCGTTTCTTTCTCCATTACGGGGCCCCTTCCCATTCTCCTCCAAGGAAATGCCCAGCACACGACTTAATTGATGAACAGCAGCAACGGTAGCAGGAATTGAAGTATTCACGCCGTTCCGTGGGGGACGAAACATCAGAGGTAGATAGTCGTCGGTATCACAAGCAAATCGCGAGTTTTTGAAGTGCTCCTCAAGAGCAAGCCGTCCCTGTACAGTAAGAGTCAATGTACCACGACAAATATAAGGAGTCAAAATAGGCAATGATAAACAAAGGGTAAATATCAGGATGAAAAACATAAGAAAACCATCCACAGAAGACATGCAGAGGTATCAGGCGTGCAGACAGAACATACCTGAACTCTAGCATACGTCACATGACATACTTTACGTGAGTTAAACTCTTCCCATTGCTGGAGGTGGAAATCTCTGTACAGTCTCATTGTTGCTTGGACAGAAGTGAAATTAACAAATGCATATCCAAGATTACACCTATTCCTGCAAGATGTAGGTCTCAGTCAGTCAAACCAGGATTGGGTAGTAAAACTCAACCTATCCTTCTCACGATCGTGTACAATACCTGGAATTTAAAAATTAATCAAGGATAAGGCAAAATCAACCTTCATAATAATACTAGGCAGAATACAAATAGGCTAAGGCCCTTCAGCAAAAGTATAGAACAAGTTCCAATAACGAACTCCTATACTCCTCACAAATCGATATAGGACAATAAGCCATAATTGCAGATCTTGTGAGGACGCTGTATGTAAAACACGCACAGCAGTGATCCCAGAACTACATTATAGAATTTCGTGCAATATGCTACCTAGTTCAAGGAAATTAGTGCAATATGCTACCTTCAAGACAAATAGGCATCAACTTTACCTTGAGTGAGTGGCATTAAAAAAAATAGAAAAGAAAGGATTTTGAAAGTTGTAACGGATGATTGGGAGTACTATAAACCAAAACTAATTAAATAGATGCTACTTCCAATTTGGAGGAAGTAACAATTGTCTATCAAATTCTATTCGTTGTTGCAATCTTGGCTAAAATGTCATTTTCCGAGGATTTTCTCCAATGTACATTCAGCTAATGAAAATTTTAAATAGCAATGGAGCGAATTTTAGCCAGTTCTGTGAACGCTGACGCACAGCATACGCATATCCTCACATGTTTAGGACACATTAAATGATTGCCTGCAAGAGAGTGTACTTACTTAAAGTCAATGGGAAGATAAACGAAATCATATGCAGAGTCAGGCTCATCCAATCCCTCCGCTCGCTTATTCCATTCCGTGCAGTGATTGTCCAGAAGCGAGAGTAACATCTGCTGGCTGCATCGCCGGTTATACAATCGAATTTAGTCCCTCTCAAAAGACCACATAAGCGGGTTGATCACAAGGGACACGTAAAGATTGTAGATTAAACTCAGAACTCCACGTTAGGGTTTTCATAATTAATCGGAAATCTCACTACACAAATACACGAAGACATGAAAATTCAATGGGCAAGCTTAAGAAAGATACGGAAAATATCAGATACATCAAATTCTACCTGTACTTATTGGGTATATTTTTAATCATGAGGGTGGTCCGTTGCGTCTCCTTGGCCTGAACCCCTGCTTCGTCAAATACATACTGAGGGTGAATATCTTGCCGGGCAGATAACTTGTTCGTTGAAATGCGTGTTCCCACACGAGGTCCTTCCCTCAGTCTACTCCCGGATCCTAAATGATTCGCGGAATCTACTTTGCCATATCCAGCACCCCCATTGACTGTCGAGTTCCGCTTCCTTCGGCTTGAAACTCCATCTCCTCTACCTTGCCCGCTAACAATGCCGCTCCCTCTTCCACCCTGACCAGAGGAAAAACTATCGCCAGGAGACACAGGTCCTCCATTGTAGGGTATCGTCATAGCTCTTCTCCCAACTCTACCGAAAGACAAATCTTCCATACTGCCCATAACAACAAGCGGGCCTGCACTACTTGACGGCCCCGCCTGCATAGATGCGTAATTATAATTTGGTAACTGATTGCCACCACTATTCCAAGGTTGAGGCACAGATAAGCCTAATGGGGTAACAGGAGTTCCTATGTTAGATGCCCAAAGGTATGAAGCACCTCCATGAGGACCTGGCATTGTTAGGGGTGTGCCTGCAGCGTCTGCACTCCAATTCATGTAGAATGGTTGACCTGCTACCGCGCTGGGCCCAGAACCTACTAATGCGGGCCTAGTACTAGTCAAAGGGTGGTATACGGTAGTCCCTTGGGAGTGATGCTGAAGCTGAGCACGTGCCTTGTGTGCTTGGCCTCCTGGGCGACTGAATTCAATCTTAACACGTTTTCCATTTATCTCAGTTCCATCCAGAGCTTTGAGCGCTTTCGAAGCATCGCGCACATCATAAAACTCCACAAATTTGTGCTGCTTCTTAGCTGGCGTCTCCCTTAATTCTTTAACATCACCTGCGTCAACACGAGGGCGTGCGTAGATTAGGATCCATCTGCCAGGAATAACAATTTCCAAGTTGTCTAGTTGACACTACTCGAATAAGCAAATATTCAGTTTCCTGGACATATGATCCGTATAAATTCAAACTCACAAATGTATGAGCATTTCAACCTCAGGTAATTATAATTTTTGTAAAAGAGTACAAACGAAAGCTGCCCTTTTAAAAACAGCAGAAAATTCATTTCAACGGACACACTGCTGCATCCAGCAAAGTGACATCGATCTTATCGACCTTCAGCACCTGTACTCTATGGACCTCAGACAAAACCCTCGCGCAATTGTAGTCTTCAGAAGACTTCGTATTCCTTTAGTTCCCCAAGATATTAAACACAGTTTCGGATACATGTTAAAACTAGACATCATTGAAAACTCCAAACGATGCAATTGACTCAAGACGAACCACAAAGAACTCTGCACAAGGAAGCGGACGCAGTATTGAAACTAATAATCAAACCAAACCGAATTAATTATAAGGTCAGAACAATTGCTCAATAGATAAAAGAGTCCGTCAAAATACTTAGTCAGTAATGCTAATTGAAAAAATGGTTCTGGGAAAAGATCTAGCAGTAACCAATTTACTCATTCCAGTCACCGGTAAGTTGGGCGTACAGGAATACCCGAAGACAAAAGCAGCACAGCATCTTATCACCAATGCAGACTACAAGTTATGATCACGGCAAGGAACAGAAAGAACAAAAACAGTACGTACCGTAAGCCTCAAACACAGATTTCAGGTGCTCCATGGTGGTGTCAACATCTAGGTTGAAAACCACAAGCGTGCCCTGGTTCAGACCATCAGGACCAGCTGCAGCACCAATAGGCAGTGTATACTGAGCCCACATGACAACACCATTAATGAGGCCCTTCCCAGGAGTAGCTGTAGTAAAGGCTATCCCATTACATTGGGTCTGCAACTCAGAGGGCTTGGCTGCATCCTGCCTCTCATATGGCGTATCTATATGCTCTCTTGAGATACTACTGATAGGACTTCCACGCTGTTTCTGAGAGAGTTGAAACTGCTGCTGCATCCTCTGCTGCTTATTGAGATGTTGTTGCTGTATATCTCGCAAGGCCTCCTTGGCACAGCGAAGATCATAGAAGTTAACAGTGACCAAACCTTGATGCTTCTGGTCCGAAACTACAGTTCTAACATCGCCCCATTTCCCCATCTCAATCTTGAGCTGCTCATCAGTCAAGGACAAAGGCACGCCATTCAACAGGATGGCCCGTGAAACATGCTCTCTGCCTGAGATTGGAGGGTGGGGTAAAACATTTTGCACAGAAACTCCAACTGATGGCAGTCCCATAGATTGGAAAGGCGGTATGCCAATTGAACGCAAAGGGTGGGACGATTGAAGTGGCTGAGCCACCACCGCACGAGTTACAGGATGATGATCTCCCGTGCTGAGTGCCACCTGATGGCCGCTCAAATCTGAAACGTCTGTGCTAGCCCAGTCAACAGGTGTCACTGAGCCGGGAGCATACGCAACTTGTGCTCCATTTCCGTAGATGGACGTTGTGGAATCTGAACCATAACTTGGACTAAACATCATTGAACGATTGTCTAGCCCAGCTACGAAGATGTGCCCCGACTCAAACGAGTAAGAAGACGGTACACCAATGTGCTGCTGACTTACAGATTGTGGCATTACGGGAGAAATGCAGGGAGACGGAGCAGGAGTGTATTCCTTAGCATTGGGATCAAGCGATGCCTTTCCATCGTGACTCGAACCATGGCAGGACGGAGAGCCAACCAGGGTGGCAGGTAGCCTGAAATTGGAAGGAGCATAATCACTCTCGCTGTCCTGGTGTAATTCTGCGAACTCATTGTCCATCATTGTCTGGTCGGGAAGCTGCAATGCTGGTGGCGGGCGATATTCGTGCGTCAATCCTCTGGGCGCCAGGGGGCTCTCGCCATATTGAGCAGCATAGCCATGACCATGTGCCTGTGGCGTCATGACATAATCTACATCGACGTTGGATTCCGGTTGACTAGATGGCTCAGGAGTGCTGGACGGCATATCGTTCTTAACCGCCTGTAATCCACTTTTCTGCTCATTTTCACCTGCTGCAATGCCCTCTGGAGCTGAATCTGCACCTTCCCCAGACTCAAAGCTCAACTCTTGGAGACTGTCACGTATCAGTCCAGCCTCGACGTACGGGGTGCTCGTGTCGTTCGTGGCCGCGCTGGTGGCGCCGCTTCCTGCCCTCTCGTCACCCATTATTTCTGAGGTACTACCAATATCTTGAGTCGAGAGCGTCGACGACGCCACGCTGCAACTAGAGAGACGCCGACCCTTTAATGTTCTTTCCACATGGTCGCGTTCCCCAACATTGGTCAATCCTACACTGCGAAACTGCACACCTAAACCCGCATTGACTTTTCCGCCCATGCTATCGCCAAACCCCGCCACCCTGGAAGCTAAAAAATCACAGCTCAGCTTCTTTCAAGCAAAACCTCAGCCTTTTTCCCTCAACGGCAAAGGACCATCTCACGCAGAAACTTGCTCGACTGCACAGGCTCGAAATCCTTTCGATCGCAGGCGTACGATGCGGAACGACGTTCCACCTTCAGCTCACAAAACCCGTCACCTATGACTACCTTCGTCAACTTGCCAACTTCAACGCAATTCATTCACTAACAGGCACCAATCTACCACGTCTTGGCTTTCGAACGACGTCACACTGCAGTACACAAGTCAAAACGCTCCAACCTGCAACGAAATAAACGACATATGCGCTGTCATTCCTCGAAAATGTGTCCAAACTACAGTTTCAAACGTAATGCTGGTATCTAAGCACACGAGATAGTTGCCGGTCCATGAGTTATAATATTACAGCGTGAATGCGGCACCTGTTCGTGCATCCCTCCTAACCGCCCACCAGTCCAAGAGCTTCAAGTAACTTCAATGTAGACACCAGGTCCGAGAGACCGCCACTGCTCAGCAAATGAGCTGCTCAGGCCAGAAATACAGAAGTGCAACACAATCTAGCTGGGAGAGGTTCTCATGATCCCAAACCTCAATAGAAACACAAAGTTCTAAAGGACCAACCTCTTATCCTTTCAAGCAACCCACGCCAGTCCTGGTTTCCGAATCACTTACGCGGCAGCGTGCAGTGATAAATCTAGGTGGGATAAAGCTAGGTACCAAGAGCTGAAAAACAAAAACGATACAAGTTTAACTGAATTCAGGGTATCCTATAATAGCAGATGAAAATTACAAAATCCGCGGCAAACATCAATGTATGAAAATGAGAAATGAAGGCCGCAGCACACTCGATTGAGAACTCCAGAAGCCGGAAAGAAAAAACATCGGAGAGACAAGTTCTGCTTCACCTAACCGAACGCACGCACATGCGTCTGACAGGCAGTGTAGGAGTAGCTGTAAATAGAAAGAAACCAAGCGCAGTTGATCACCCACGAACCCGCCGCAAATCACCAGTTACCACAAAAAACAAACTCTCGCAAACTCCTCCAAAACCAAGCATTAAGAAACCCAGACAAACAAAGTCACAAACTTCAACCGATCGCTCTCTCCCCCCCAACCCAACCCAACCCAACCCCCAACCCCCCTCCCTCTCGCACTGACACACACGCGCGCGCGCACTAACACATCCACCACAAAGAACCATACAACTCAAGGACGACCAGACACCGGTCAACTCACAAAAGCCGATCTTCGCAGTCCACGTCTTACATGAATTACGACAAGAGACCCCGCCGGCCCTCACAATCAGGATCCCAAGGACCACAAGGCAGGAGAAAACGTTATAAAAACACAACAACCGTCTCTGCCAGGAGATTATCGACCCCCTCTCCTCTGCCCACGATGACGTCCAATTCTAGAGAAAAAAATATCCGCCCACTTCACCTAGCGATCCAATTCCCTGCCCAAAACAGCACTAAGCGAGGGGGGTGAATCACGAGTAGCGCATATGTTGCGCAACTTTGGAAAAGATGATCGCCAAGAGGAAGGACTAACTTAGTAGATAGCTTGAAGAGAGAGAGCAAAGCATGAACGCGCACAGAAACGAAGCTGGTAACGACACTTTTACTGCCTCCATTAAGGGTTCCACAAAGCCGGGCCGGGCAAAGGATGGGCGACATCTGGCCGGCTCCATCGCCTCAACAGGCAGACAGGCTGCCCGGGCGGACGGGGAGTTATAATTATGTTGGAACCTGGGAGTGAGACGGCGGCAGAATGGCGGCGGTGACAGTGACTGTGGGGCCCCCTAGTCTTCCTTACTCGTCCTTGACGGCTTGGTCTTTTCGTATGAGCCTGCCCGTGGGACCGGATTGCGTGGGAACGCGGGAATGAGTTTCCTTGATGTTGTTCTCCAAGGGCTTCGTAAAGAGCATCAGCAATCCAACCCAATTCTCTGAATATACAATATATCTTTTTATTGGTGTAAAATTAGAATTTCAGATTACTCTCTTCAAAGTGCACATAAAAAATCACTTTAATCACTTGAGAATAACTATAGTAGAGAAAAAATTAGTCATTTGTGGTCTTTGAATCTCCAACATAGAGTTCATTAGAAGTGAGCTAAAAGACAAAAATTATAGTGCGCTACTACAAAACTAAACTTAGCTTGACAAATTTCAAAATATTATTGTGCTATTTCTATGGTTTTTCTTTCGTAACCCCTAGACGACCATTTGTCCCTTCAGAGGACAAATTGGGTACGGGCAGGTTCCTATTGTCTCAATTTTTAGTGATATTTTTTGGAATTTTTTCAGATTATGTATTTTTGTGAGAGCTTTGTGAATATATATTTTTTATTATAATTGATGCCCGGGAGCAAAATTTATGGCACAATAAGCAAAAATGGAGTTCGGCAGGCAGCAAAAAAAAATTCAAAAATAATCAAAAAAAAAAAGCAATTTTTTTCTTCAAAGATTATATTTTTGTCTACATGTGAAGCTTTGTTTCATTTCATTTGGACTAATAATGAAAGTGGAAATTAAGTGCTTTTTTTTCTAAATTTTTTTTTTGGATTCTCAACTATTTAACATAAATAAGTAGAAATCAAAATCAGTAATGTAATAGATTTGAACTAAATAGATTCAAAGCCAAAAACTCTAATCCAACAAGGTGCAAAAAAAATTATTTTCTTAACTTTAAATGCATATATCTTGCAATCTACATGGTCAAAGTTTCTGAAATTTCTTCCACATATTTTTATACTAGTCAAATATATGATCTTACGGTTGGATATGCAAAACAAACAAATTTAAAAGCTCTTTTTTCTTTGCAATAGAAATGACAGTTTTGAGTTGTTTTTGATAGGTAAATCACCTTGGTCCTTTAGGGATTAAGTATGTTTTGTCATGGTATATTGTATTTTAGTCTTTTAGCTTGCTTCTAATGAAATCTATTTTGGTCATTGAAAAGCCAAATTGAAGTTTTTTGTACATAAAGTACATATTTTTTATATCCACTAAAAATATTCAATTAGATTAAATTAAATTAATCTTATTTTTAGTTTTATATCCATCATATGATACAAATATATTGTTTGTTTTTAGAATTGAATTGATGTAGGGATTGATGATATCTTAAGGTTATAGTAATGGATAGCAGATTTAATAGAAGAAATAATTTTGCATAATTTTTATTTGTATTGCTTAACCCCTGAAGGCCCAAGGCCTTTTTTCAACCAAAAAACATCCAAAATTGCCATTTTTATTGCACCATATCTATGTTTAAAGTGAAAAAAATAAGTTTTTGAACACATTGCAAGACTAGATTTTATGACTTTGAACATTTTTAACTTAAATTTTCTGCACTACAAAGTTTTGACCTTTAAATCTTTATAGTGGAAAATTGAGTTGTGAATCTAGGAAAACAAAAAATAAATAAATAAGCTTAATTTTCATGATTAAAAAATTTGTTAAATAGAAGTAGGTACAAGATAGATGGAAAATCTAAAATATTAATATCTTTTATATGAAATTAAGAAGCATTAATCCCAATGGTGAGAATGTTCTACCCAAAAAATGAAACCTTGTAGAATTTTTTTTTCAAAATTGTAAAAATTGCATTCAGAAATGAATCTTATAAATTATTTTTTTAGGAAGATGCTCTAATGTCCGAAAAACAAGATTGTCCATAATTTTCTCATAACCAATCCAAATTAAATGAATCAAAGCTTTCTAAATAGGTAAAATATTATCTATAAGAAAAAAAAAATTTTAAGAAAAATTTTGCAAAATTTTTTTTGTTGCCTCTCAAACATTGTTTCGAGCTTATTTGGGCATAACTTTTTTTCCTTAGCACCAATAGAAAAAAAAAATTATATTCTCGCAAAGCTTAGCAATTTTTCTATCTTCACAAAAAATTCAGAAAATCACGACAAAAATTCAGCCTATATGTACCTGCCCAAAATCTCATTTGTCCCCCAAAGGAACAATGAGCTTTTAGGGGTTAAAATTTATTCATCATAGGTCCCATAACAAATTCCAAAGAACTTGCTTAAGTGACACCAACACTACATATCTTTGTTAGGAAGAAGACTACGTGCTACCTCGGGAATTTTGGTACCTTTAGGTGTATCATTTTTTGATGTGAAGTATCTATTTTTGTTGTAAAGACCAAAACATTCATTTATGTAATTGTTCAAAGAACTTATATTTGTATGAATTAAATGTGATATAGTATTTTATACTAGAGTGACACAATCTGTAGACAGGTGGTTTAATTGTTTTGTAGTTTATATTTGTATATGAAGATGTATGTAGAGTACTCAATGACTATTTTGTTTATAATATTAACGGTGCATTTGATTGGTGACCTAAACAACAATGTTAGTATATGAGCATAGAAATGCAAATATATGAGCCTTGAGCTTAGATATAAGTAGATATTCTACAACCATTGAAGGTGCATAACAAGAATATTTATAATATAGGTATCTATAATTATGGAAGGTTTGCATAATATAGACACCTATAACATTATTAATAGATGGAATATATAGTGCTTTTGGCATTTGCTTTAATGACTACTAGTGATGGTGTAATCCATCCACAATTAAGTTTCAAGGTTTAGAATGAATGATTGATATTTAATGATTTTTTATGTTAACTATTTTAGAAGATAAACGATTGTTGCAATTTACAAAATCTAACTAAAGATTGTATTTTGTGATTTTCATTTAGTTATTTAGAAATAGACTACTTTGGATAGGGTGTGGATACACGAGATGTCTAGAAATTTTTTTGCATTGCAAGTACAACTGTCCACATTAATACATGAGCATAGATATAGCTAAGGTGGAATAGTATGGCTTGGATGTGTTTATCTAACCCTTGAAGTCTAAAGGTCTTGTTTTTGCAAAAAAAAACTACTTAAAATTGCCATTTCTAGTGCAAAAAGCAAAAAAATTAAATATCTATTTTTGCACTTCTAACTGCAGGATCATGCAATAGACTAATATGAAATGTGTGGAAACTTTGATTGCATAGATTGAGAGAGAATTGCATTTAAAGAAGAAAACAGGATTTTTTTGTACGATGGCAAACTAATTTATAAAACTTTTGATTCCTCTTAGTATAAATTTATGCATTTTAGATTTTGAATTTAAAAATATCATGAAAAATTGATTTGAGAGGTTAGAGGGTTTTTTTCAAACTAACATTTTTTTTTCTTTGAAAATTTAATACAGTAAGTACAAGCAAATACAAGAAAGAGGAGAAACATTAGAAAAAATCTAAACCCTGCAGAAGGTCGTTAAGCTTTCATTTTTTGGCCCCCCGCGGTGCACGTATAGAAAAAATAAATAAAGAATTTTTTTTAATATCTTTTTGAAAAAAATAATTAAAAAAATAAAAATAATTAAAAAAATAGTAAAACCTGACGTGGCATTGACGTGCCATATCAAATGCTAAATTTAAAAATAATAAAAAATAAAACATAATTTTTTTTCCTCTTTAATTACATCAGGGGGGGTTCAAAACTTGCTTCCTTCTTGAGGCCTGAATTTTTTCCTAATGACTAAATTATGAATAGCTTTAACCCCTAAAGGACCATGAGTGCAAATTTTGAACAACGAATGAATGGAAACATGTCCCGAATTCACCAATTTTTTTGGAAGATTTTTATATTAGTTCTTTAGCATTTCACCTGTTCAAGTTATAAAGATTTTGCTTTGCAAATATTCTATAACTCAAAAGGTATCAAGAGGTCTAGCCTCAAAAAGTAACTTTTTCAATTCAAAATATAACCCTTCAAAAATGACTTGAATAAAAAATAAAATAAAAATCTTCAAAATTTTTTATAATTAGAACTCAATATTTTGAATTTGTAGGAAAAAAAACTTTTAAAACTTATAAATATTCAATGTACAATTGATTTTAGAAGGAATTTCCAATTTTTATTGAAAAATATTGGTATATCTTTTTGTTGATCTAAATGTATGGATGTAATCCATAAATTGCATTTTACAACTATTATTTGAGAGTCATCATTAAAATATTCTTTTGAGCCGCATTTTATAATAGATCTTTATAATTTTGGAAATCTGGACATCCTTCCGGTCCTTTAGGGGTTAAGTTGGAATTAGAACAAACTAATCTAAAAGGTGAGCTTGTTCTAATAATGGAAATTAATCCTCTGAAATTGTAAAAATTGAGAAGAAAAAGGAATCTCATATATTATTTTTTTAAGATAATGCTCTAATTGATTACAAAATAAGGTATTCCATAACTTTCTCATTATTTATCCAAATGGATCAAACCAAAGCTTTTCATGTAGACCAAAACATAAACCTGCAAGAAATTAATTTTTCATTTCAAATTTCAAATTTTGTATTTTTCATTGTTGCCTAGTGAGTTGAAATTTGTACTTATGATGGCATAACTTTTGATCTTAGGCATTGTTGCAATGGAAATTATATTTCTAGAAAGATAATGTATTTGCTCTTAAGAAAATTTTAAAAAGTTTCACCAAAAATTGAGATCATAGAAACATGCTCAAAATTTTAGTTGTCCCTTGAAGGAACACTAGACTTTAGGGATTAAATATTTTATCCCCTATGAGTGTTTTATCGAGCTATGGTTGAGATAAAATGAATATATAACCAAGTCTTTTAGTGTTGTTGCTGTTGAATTTCTAAATGGGTATCTAAGCACCATCTAATTGTGCCTTCCAAGCAATGGATAGATGTAGTGTTTTGCTTGTTCTTAAATGACCTAAATATAACCTTAAATTTCAAACAATGCAATTGAAAATTAGTAGTATTGATTAGTTTTGGCCAAATTATGGACTTACAAAAGTCAATGAAGTCTAAAATCTAACTATCTTAAATTGTAAAACATTCCACTCCCTTTCCAAAATGATAAAATTTGTTCTAATTGGACTTTCCTACTAGAAGTTATCTACGGATGAAATTTTGCTTTTAAATTATCTTATAAAATTTCATCCATCACTTTCCACTAACCTAATAATCTAATTTCTCTTCTAATTTTGGAATTGAATTTAGAATTCATTTTGATTTTGAATTTTTGGATTTTACTTGAATTAACCAAATAATTATGACTTTCATTCAAATCTAAAATAATTTGAGACTAAACTTCATCTTTAGTTATCTTCTTCAATGTTAATCTATTTTTAAATGTGAATTAGTTCTAAAATTCTCTCAAAATCCTCTAAATAATTCTACTTCTAGTTTGTTCTTTTGTTGTCTTCAAAAGATTCAAATTGACTATCTAATTGTTCTTTATTCTTCTAAACTTCTATTCTAAAATTATTGTATTTAGATTTTTGATATTTTTAATTCTAAAAGTATAAAATCAACTTTTTGAAAAGTTAAAAACTTAAATTTTGGACTTTCTTAGAGAAACTTATAGACAGACTATTTAGTACTTAGAACTTCATCCATGATTTTCTATTGTCTTAAACTATTGAAATGAATATTCTTTTGGGTTTTAACCTCTAACTTTAATCTAGATTCTAATACTCCTTTTTTACTTTTAAAGATGTTTTGGCTCTTTTTCATCCAATCTAACTATTAAACTTCATCCAACCCTGATTTCTTCATTTTTATTTATTTTCTTAAGGTTTAATGTGCTTTTGAAAACATTTGAAAACTAACTACTTAATTCTAAATTTAAAGTTGTATTTTGGCAAATTTGTAATGGTTTAGTCTATAAGTTAATGTTTTTAATTCTAAATTAATATTCCTAAGGAACAATTGAGAGAAAAAAAAATCAAGCACATATCTCTAGCTTGGTTGATACGATGGCCCTATCTTCACTAATCATGATTATAATTCCATTGTAGTATTTGTCGGACTATATCTTGTGGTTCTTTGTGGAATTAGCATACCTTTTTAATAAAATAGTTACAATAAACTTAGAAAGTTTACTATACTTCTACCTTCTACTTCCAACTTATCTTTTATCTAGTTCTTCCTTTTTAGTTTCTATTTTTTTTTTCTTTTGAGATATTTTAAAGGCCAATCTATTGACTTTCAAAACTCTTAATTGCTAGCTGATTGTCTAAAGAATCAAACAAAAGATGATGACAAATGTTTGTTAATCCATTAGAAGAGATTTGAGGCCTCCAAGAGCCCGTGAGTTATCTTGCGTTTCCATGCAGGAAAGCTGCTGGCTGATGTGGTTGTGAGAGTGCCACATCATTTTCAAAAAAAAAAAGAAATTGGCCTAAAATGATATTTGGGAGAGAATTTTTTGTTTAATTTTTAATTTTTATTTTTTGAAAAAAAAAATTCTGACAACCTGTACCGGCTGTTCACAGATCTGGCCAGATTAGAGAACGGGCCTAAAATAGCCTTCCAATGCCTTTAGATCTCCCCTTATGCTTTAATGACTAAAAAGCCCAAATTGGGCCTCATAAGCAATTTAAGCAATTTAAGCAATTTAAACAATTTTGAAGAGTTTATATGGAGATTTTTATTTATTTAAATGATTATCCTTTCTACAATATGATCAATCAAAGTCTGCAATTTAAAATCATGAATTCTTAATACCTAAAGGGTTAACTTCTTCTAAGTATATCTAAGCCTTGGAATCTCTAATAGTCAACTATTTTTAAATTCATCTTTTTTTCTTGTCCTTAATTAAAGCTAAACCATGTTTCATGGATTGAAACATGCCCCTCTTAATGGCCTTTCTAGGATTCTTGATCATACTCCTCTTGAGGTTTTGAGCTTCTAAATTACAATTGAGCCATTATTCCTTCCACTCTTCTATGTTGCTCCCTCTCAATTTCAAACTTTTAGTTACCAACCTCACAAGCTCTCAATAGTTTTTGATGCACAAGTTGACTTTCAGCATTTGCTAATACTTAGCATGGCTCTCAATGTTTTTTGATACTCAGACTGGGCTCTAAATACCTCCTTTATAATACTTTACTTCAAATTTGGTATGCCAAACTAGATGAATGCATCCAAATCTAAGAGCATCTCGAATGCTACGCGCATGTCAAAACATTGTAACGGTACATGGATCAAAGCAAACACAAAAATACCATTGAGATTACTTTACTAGGATAAGACTTGAGTCCTTTTCTGAAATTTCAAAGCTATAAATTACTTTAATGTTGTCAATTTTTTTAAAAGTTTATAGATGAATATTATTGGAATGCTTTTAATGAGTTGGAGAATTCTTTTATGGAAAGAATCCTTAAAGGGATCTAAAGCATCAATTTTAGGGCTAAATGTAGTCTCTTTTTAACAATGAAGTACTTTAAATAGATATTTTTATCCAAATTTTTTATACTCCTTAAGAATGCAACTATTAAAAAAGGATTTTATGTCATTAAATCTTAACCACAAAATAGTGTAATTTTTTAATAAATTAATTGATTATTGACAAACTACTGATTTGTTCTAAAATCACACTTAAAACATTCATTTCTAAAAATAGCCTACATAGTGCCCTTAATGTGAATAATATATAAATTTTTTGTTTTGACACAATCACCATTTGGATTATTTTTTATACTAAAAAGGGCATTCACGTGTTTTTACTTCTGAATATTATAGGAAATAAATAAATATGCAAACTGTATCAAAATAATCCTTTTCTATTCTATTATATGATTATACACGCGCATGATTTTTTTGGATTCAATCACATTATTGTTCATTAGAAATTAGACTCCTTTTTGCCCATTTAAAAACCTGACAGCCTGACATTTATTTTGCAATTGGAAGTTTAGTAAAGAATTTATGTTTTTTGGGTGAATTAAAACATATTAGCATTAACATAACTTGAAGTTCTAATCAAAAAGGACTAAATTAATTGTAATTAATAGATTAATATTAGAAAACATTAGATAGAAAGAAATTACATTGCAGATTTTAGTGGGTTTGACCCCTTTTTAATTTGATCCATTCAAATGTCCCTTTCGAAGCCTTATTGTATAATTTCTTCATTTTTTTGGCTAATTCTTTTGGTATTAAATCTTCTACATGGGTAAATTTTTCAATGGAACATTACACAAGAATATGGGATCATTTTAAAATCTAGTTATTTGAATTTCTACCACCTACACCCAAATTATAAATTGATAATCCAACTAAAATTTAAGGCCTATAGCTTTTACATACTTTATCCATATCCATCTAATTCAAATATACACGTTCTTCCATCTTTATAGGATACCATAGCATGTTGCCATTTTTGACAAATCAACTTAGTCCACGAACCAAGGGGTTCAAGAATTTGCCGTATTAGTAGAAAATTAACTATTGAAACAAACTAAAGAACACCTTGGTGAATAATCCATTGGGTCTGTAGTCCAAGTTTTGCCATATAGGTGAGGCTTAAAACAAATAAGAACACCAGAATTCATCCAAGACCTCATCCCAATTAAAAACATACACATCCAAAAGATGTGAATTTGTGCACCAAATGCTACAAATACTTACTATGGACCACATATTCTACAAGTTAAGGCTCTAGGGGTTTTTTCTAGTGCAAAATGATTAGTATGACACAGTGACTCAAAGTTCAAAGAAAATCAAGAAAAGATAAGAGAATGTTAGTAAGTTAGAACCAAGACATAGTAAGGTTGAGCAAGGCTTGAAGCGACCCCTATATCCTTCTAGAAAACCTTCAAAACTCCAAATAATGAGCAAAAATTGCTCTAGAGCACAAAATAGACAAAGAAACACTATAAGAAACCCACGTTTTAGGTGACGAGTTTGATTTTTCTTGACGGATTTTAGTAGACATCCAATTAATGCAACAAAATTATGTTTTCTGTCAATAAAAATGTTCAATGTAACATCAATGTTGACATAAAAATATGGATATGTTGCATTGGATTTCTACTAAAATCTGCCAAGAAAAATCAGAGCTCGTCACCTAAAATGTGTGTTTCTTATAGTGGAATGACCAACTTTGCCTATAGACAAACAAAATGCCAATGAATTTGGTGGAACATCCAAAAAGTCGTTATTTGAGAAGTCGGAGGGTCTTTTGTATACTTTCCAAGGCCTTTCTTTCTCTCATTTATCCTTTCAATCTTTTGAAATTAACTTCTAAATACTACTAATTGTTAAAAAAATCAAATCTATTGATATATC
Source organism: Neckera pumila (assembly GCA_963969595.1). Lineage (NCBI taxonomy): Eukaryota > Viridiplantae > Streptophyta > Bryopsida > Hypnales > Neckeraceae > Neckera > Neckera pumila. Next base: position 10,889,305 of record OZ018418.1, read on the forward strand.
CTACCTAACTTTTGAAAAAAATCTCCAATTGACAAATAGCTTTATTCATTCAAAAGACTCAAATTAGCCTAAAAGACCCCCTACCTTCCTACTCCTTAGTCACTTGGGCTTGTAAATGCCAACAAATGGTTAATACAAGAAACAATAAAAATCACAAAAGATAGAATTTGCAATTTTCAAATATTTTGGTTTGCTTGGATTGTCCAAAAGAATTGTGGAAATAAGAAAATAATCCTCCTTGGCCTGGTTTGAATGTTGTACACTCTTGGTTTGCCAATAAATGCATCAAATTTATTTAAACTCTGCCAAATTTTGATGGCGGTACGCATTTAGATACTTATTGGTAATAGAATGCCTGAGAACTTGTTTGGGACGTATAATTAGTACAAAAAAATTTACCTTGATTTTTCATGAAATTTTACAACAATTTTGAATAATTTTAAAGAAATTTCCATCACAATTTTGAGTGGTTGACTTTCCATAAAGTCATATTTTGAATTCTGAAAAAATTTGAATTTTTTTAAATAACTTCTAAAATGTCTCCAATTACTAAATAGAGATTCATATTTTTATTTTGCACTTTTCATAATGAGTCTAATTTTAAGTACATCATACGGATATCAATGAAAGGGAATCTTTTGATTAAAAAGGAATTTTGACAAACCAATTTTGCCATTAAATTCCTGACATGTTTTTATATAAAAAACATTTCTCTTCAATTTTTGATCTCCTATTCCTTGTACTCCTTGAATTTTACCTACAAAGCACAAATTGAATATACCATTACTCTCTTGAAATGGATGGTGACTTCTAAATGGGTTAACCGCACGTATTTCTAGAGTTAACAAGATTTTGTTATCATAAATTACAAATTCTCACAAAGCCCTGTTTTGTCACATGTATTTCTAAGTTGAAATTTAATTATATTCTAAATTAGGAGTCTTGCTACTACTTTGCTAGCAAAGCTTGTATATCTTTCAATTTCTCATCGACCTTTTAGACACTTGTGAGCTTCCAGTTTGTTATTTGGGACACTCATTTTTTTCCCTTGTTTTTTGCAAGTTTGAGTGTAGTTTTAGATACAAAAAGCCCCCAAAAGAGTGTAAGACCCGATTATGCATGTTACATGCCAATATAGCATTTGGTCCTTTAAAAATAGATTTTTCTCAACTAAATTCAATTTTCAGTTGTAAATACGTCAAAATCTAGGATTTCTTGTAAACAAAAGGGTTTTAAGTAAATAGGACTTGAATCGGTAAACCTAGGGTGTATGTGACATCTTAGGTTTAAAATTGATTTGGAGAACATTGTTGAGGTCCTAAGTCCATTTCTAAATTTAGATTTCACTTTCCCCATTGTATCGACAAAATAGCAGAAATCCCGATTGTTGACTTGCAAGAGTTACAACCGCATGACGGACACTTGGGAGGAATCTAAGGATGTAGTGTGTTATGTTAGGATAGAAATCACATTTGGAGATCAACGGCGAAATCGATTTACCAAGATTCCTCCCTAAGCTTTGTGTAGAGTAAGAATATGAGCTTACACATTCTTTGTGGAATTCCATGAGAGGTTCCATTAAAAATTTTGGAATTTGTTGACTTGCAAAAAATGCTCTTCCGAACAGTTAACCGCCAAAACCTTCAATGGAAAATTCTTGGAAATTATCCAGGTTTTGGTAAAATTTCACTAAAAATTAGACTAGCTTTTTTTATGCTAATAAGATGCTCCAACAAATTTCAAAACATTTCGATAGTCGGAGGTGCCCAAACCGGCGAGATTCCCCGACAGTTGACAAATTTGAAGAATGGGGTGGAGTTGACCGGAATCTCGTGAGTACACAAAATTGGAATGAAGTTCAAATTAGGTCTTTTTTTACTTCTTTATATCTACTAAAGAACCTAGGCTCATTACTTTTTCAAAAAAGTCAAACTTCAAGAACATGGGTTTTACTTCTTTTTGATGTTTAGTTTGCACTAAGGTAAAAGACCCCATTGCGGTCAAATGGCTCATGATGGACAACTAATGACTCCATTGTGGTTTTTTAGACCACAATCAATGCCTTACATGGTAGTTATGGAGTAATTAATGACCTCAATAGGTACTTCCATCTTTTTAGTGTAAAATTCTTTGTAAAAATTGATTTTTTAGGTCATCCATGTTTAAAAATGTTGTGACTGCATTGGGTAGGAAGATGACCATATTAAGTTCAGATTTTGTAAGTCATGAGGTAGCTTATAGACTCCTATAGGCTCAGCAATTCAAAAATTTAGAACTAATTCATATTTGGTCCAAAAAATTAAATTTCAAATGTTTACACTGTCTCTCACATTTATCTTTGTATGGGAAAAAATTTGAAAAATTTCAACAATGGCATGAGGGTACACTCCTAATTATGACCGCAATAGGGTCTTTTATCTAAAAATTTTTATTGAGTTTTTGAGGCCATATAAAGGGGCACAAAGATGATTACAATATAAATGTAAGGGCCTTCTAAAGCCAATGGTGCAAGCCGTTTGTGATTTGGAGTTGATCTCCAAAAGTTAGAATTTTGGACCAGTGTAGAAAGTCAAAATTTAGAAAATTAGGATGAAAATCCTAATTGATAAGATTACCACTAAGAAAAAAGAGGGAGGTGAATTCCTTGGAAATGTATATGGGACTCACTTTTCTCTCACAAACACCCTTTGGCCTTTGGGCCATTATTTTGGTCTTCTAAAACACGTTCGTTCATTTGTTTGGACTTTTTGGCCGTTTAGAGCCAAAGTTGCAAATGTATGTGTTTTTGGAGCACTTTAAGCTCCATTGTTGCTATTTTTGAAGCTTTCTTTGAAGGACATTGGGATCCCTTCAAAGTTTGTCTTTGGTTGCACGTGTTTAAGTTATTATACTAGTGTTTGTCAATTGTTGAAGAGTTTGTAGATTTCTTTCTAACATTTGTACTAATCCTAGAAGAATTCCCCTCCCTACCTTGGCAATGCCGGTTAGGAGGGCCCTCAAGTTTTTTTTTTTGAGTAAATTGTGTCATCCATCTTCATTGACATGTGTTCGCATTTTTAGAGTGTACTAACAAACCATATTAGCAAGCGTCTTTGTAAAATCTTGTATTTAGTTTCTTGTTAATCTTAAAGCACGGCAGAGCTTTGGATTAGTTGGTTTGAGATCGTATAGAAATTAGAGTTTATCAAAACCATGGCAAAGCTTTGGCTTAGTTAGTTTGAGATTTTTTAGAAATTAGAGTGTTTATCAAAATCACGGCAAAGCTTTGGCTTAGTTAGTCTGAGATTTTATAGAAATGAGAGTGCTTATCAAAATCACAGCAAAGCTTTGGCTTAGTTAGTTTGAGATTTTATAGAAATTAGAGTATTTATCAAAATCATGGCAAAGCTTTGAGTCTCGAAGATTTAAAAGTGCTAGAAATTTTACATATCTCAAAATGACAGCGAAACTTTGAACTAAAAAGTTCTAGAAAATCCCAAGTTAAAAATTCATTATTAGCTCTCCAAGTTTAGTTTCTGAAACTTTAATTTTAGAAGTCCAAGTTTAGCATCCAAAATTAGAGGTTAAAAATCCTTGTTTCCAAATAGGGAGATTTAGTATTTTGTTTCCAAAATATCTCGAGTGAAAAAATCACTCTTGGTGTTCTCAATATTCCAAGCAAATTCAAACTAGTGGGAGATCATTTTCCACAAGTTGGGAGAGCCAAGGGACAAAAAAAAATCAAAATTCAAAGGACAAGCCCAGTCAACACAAGAAGAGCTGGTTGGAATGTCAAAATGGAGAAGGGAAAATTGGAATGTCACAATAGGGCATCCCATCACTTGTCAATAGGATGCCGAGGATTACAACCGGTTGCGGTGACTAGAGATAGGATCAGTCGGGCCCTGCAAGGCTAGGGCCTCCCTGAAGGGTTGGTTTGAACCAGGGCTCTTGAGGCCTACCAACTGGCTGCCCATTCTAATTTGTTACTTTGGTTTTGTTCAAACTGGTCGCTTATCCTAATCAATACTCTGGTTTTTATTCAAATTAATTGCCTACTCTTTGATCTGTAGTCTGAATTTTTGTTTGAACTGGCTTGATTTTTTTCCCTCAAAGAAAAAAAACTAATTATAACCTTTAAGATTAATCTTGTCTTTTAGGAAGAAAAGATAATAGAGGATGTATCCATAGAAATTAGAGTAGAATAGCCAAAAACTCTAAAACTCCATAACCAAGATGTGTACAATAATTAGTTAGAGAACCATTTGGAAGATGAAGTGAGTTGGAAGAGAAGATGTAGGGTTAGAATTTAGAAGATTAGATAGAAATCTTGAAGAATCCACTTAGAATTATAAATACTTTGGATAGAATAATGATTGCCCAAGATAGGATAGGAGTTTGAAGGTCAATTATTGTTTAGAAATTGGGAGTCAATTATTTATTCCACAACAAATCAACTTTTGGGATAGTTAAATAATTGAATTAGAATAGTGCTAGAAGAAAAAGAAAGAGTAGAAGTAGAAAGAAAAGAAAGAGCTCAAATTGCCAAATTTTGTATGAAAACATCATCTTTAAGCGTGAGCAAATTCCAAGACTACATCCGATGATGGCAGACCGGGAATACCTGAAAGAACTACTCTATAACATTGTGGATGATGTCCAACTTGTAAAGTATTTAATTCCTCTATTTCCTTTTGAGTTGTTTAAATTAGCATTTAAAACATTTGGCCAAACTTCAAGATCAATCCAAAGAGTCAAGTTTAGGTTTTTTCCCAAATTTATTTGTAGAAGTCACTAGTAGAAAATGGCGTCTAGAACAACAGAAAACCAATAAGTTTTTATTGTTTGAAGCACTAGTAGTTAAGAATTGTTAAATTTCATAGATACTTGTAACGGTTTGAAAGGATGTTGTTCGTGTTTTGTTGGTGTGGATACTGTGAAATTCTAGAGTTATTAAAAGTGGGTTTTAAAAAAACAAAACTCATTGGAAACTTAGAATTTTCATGAGAACGTCATGGGAACATACATTGCTTGAAAAGAAAACCCTTGCCAGGAAGCAATCTACGGTTTCTCCATAGCCAACATGGATGCTTAGGAATTGCACAGACAACCTTGTTACAATGCAATCATGCTTGCGTAGAATCACTTGTGTACAACTACAATGTTGCTCTAAAGCCTTTTATTGTGCGTAGAACTTGCAGTTTTATTTTATTTTTACAGAGATGGATGTGCTGAAGGTCGAGCTGGAACGGAAGAGGAAAGCTATAAAAGAGGACTTTGGAGGGTTCAAGTTTGTTTGCCAGGGGGAAGATCAAGCATCGGGATTTAGAGCATGGGAAAGAGGACAAGAGAAGAAAGTATTGCTTGAGTAGGCTAAGCAGAAGGGTGCCCCGGGTTTGCAAGATCCGGGACCCAAAGCTAATGCTTCACTTTTGAAGCTTTGGACGCAATGAAAAGAGAGCAGTAAGGAAGTAGAGGCCAATGGTTTGTCAAAGGAGGAAGTGATTAAGAGTCTGCGGTACTTGAAGCAACCAGTCACGCTCTTCAAGGAAGATGACGACATGCGGGTTGTGAGGTTGAAAGAGCTCTTGAAGATGGGCAAGATCAACAACAAGCTTTCTTGAAGGACAGCCAAATGTTTTTCTCATGGATATGACAAAGCTCTGGATGCTCCATAAGCACATGCAATTAGAGCCGCCGAAGGAGAAGAACAAAGAAAACGAGGGCGTTGTTGATGGCGACAAGGACGGTGGTGGCGGTGGAGAGGAGAATATTACTGGCAAAGGGGGGTTTTCTTTTGGAATTGAAAATGACAAGGATGTAAAGGTATGTATCAATGTTGTACAGCAAAGGACAAATTTAAAGTTTCATTTTCTGCTGGCAAATTTCTCTTCAAAGTATTGAGTCCTGTATGCTAGAATCAACCTAACATCTTATCAGTTCTCACATTTTTTTATGGCATTGTATTGATCCAAAATTGTTTGAATCATGATGTGGGTCATCTGAAGGTGGCAAACTTTTGACTGGTTAAGCTTCTTGATTGTCTTGCAACGGATTGTAATGCCTTGTATAAAATGATGGATAAACCGGCTCTGGTAAATTGATGTACCGATCTCAAATGGCATCAATACTGAACTTTATTGATTACTTAATTTTTGTGAGCATTTGGTCATGGATTTGGATTGTTAATATCCAATTTTTTGGTAGGGCAAAGCGAGTAGTTCCCTTTATTTCAAGAGAAGGCACAAGAAATTTTTAACCCTCAAAACGCCCTATTCTTGTCCTATCCAAACGATAGACTACGATTTTCCCTCAATCCTGGTATGCCAAGGTTTAACGTTTCTTCTCTTGATAGCTTTTGATAATCAATCTCTTGAAGTAACTTTGATCATCACATGGAAGATTTTCAGATAGTTGTCTGCTTTTTCAGATTAGTTGTACATTTTTTGATTTTTATATTCTTGTATTTTGTAGCGTAGAGGTGAATCTAGGACATCTTATTTACTTCAATTTTGTGGGCAAGTAATTGCATTAGTGCTAATGCACCATGTGCAAATGGATGTGGTATTTGCTTTGTCTTTTTTTAAGTAGCTAGCTGGGCTACCTGTGCTGTGGGATAATGCTAAAGATGCTGGCCTATGTCTCTATAAAAGCTGCAAGAAAATTTTGGAGATGGATGCCGCCTTGATCAATGCCGACGCCTTGGGCCTAACTTTTGTTAAGGAAAGTCAAAGAGAGTTGGGTTCTCACAAATCAATGGAGCTTTTCTCAGGTGGTAAAGACATGGTGGTGACTATAAAGAACCGTAGGCAATTCGTTGAATTACTAGTCCAATGGCAACTCGTAGCTTCAATTGCAGAGCAGGTCAAATCTTTCTCACAAGGCTTTTCTAACTTGCTTGTAAACCACACTCATCAATATTTCTTGCGAGCCCTTGAACCTGAAGCCCTTGACCTAATGTTGTACGGAAAAGACCGAAACATCTGCCTTGAAGATTGGAAGGCACACATTGAATACCATGACTTTTGTGCAACTGATGACTAGATAGTTTGGTCCTGGCAGGTGAAAATCTTTCTTGTCCTTGTGAGTCACAATAGGCTTTTCAATTATGCTAGGTTTTTGTCGCAGTACAAGGCAAGCAAATTCTCAGTTATACTACCAAAAACCACTTTAAAATATAACAAAGTGACTCTAAAGATCGAACTTGCGAGATTCTGTGAAGTATCTAGCCTTATTTGGTCTCTAAGCTTAGTAAGTACCTATATTTCCTCTTCTAGTCTTAACACCACAATCAGAAACACAACAACACCGTAAACTACAATCAAACCCTCTTCTCCTTTCCCGATTCGGCCAACTTTCCGATCTGGTCTCATCAACTAACATCCGCTCTTACTCCCATCTAGTTTGGTTTTACCTCTGTTTCACCATCAGAGGGTTCGCCCTTTGATTTTGAGAGTGGCAGGCCCGCCGCTCCTTCTGTGACTTATAGTGGTTAAAGACCCACTTTTCTATTCTCCAATTTACTATACTAATCCGGATCTGGTTTGATCCTTCACAACAATCTAGAGAACTCTCCGGATCACCGGTCACACAAAGACCCCGTACGATCCTTTTATACTACAACAACCTTAGTGCCACGTTCCGTCTGTACAAAGTCAGTCGGTTGCAAGTCAACCCGTCCATTCTAACATCAACTAAAGTCCTTCCGTTTGCCAACTAGGGCGGCAAGATCTCTAAGGAGATCGGACACTCAACCGGATTTCCCACCCAGGAGTTCTAGTGCGACTAAGGAATCCCTCCCTATCCGCCTAGCTTAACAACGGCTGTCTCGCCCGGAATCCCAAACCTTAGAGATGCTAAGGAACTGAAATCCACTTCCAACTCTTTCACAACCCGCTCACTTGCACATAAGATCAAAACAAGAACACCAAAGGGAGAAATTCACACTCGCACTAGCATGCGCCTTCCTAACTCCTCACCACACAACCCTGCCACATACGGGAGAGACACGCAACAAGAGGCCAAGAGAAGACATACACAAAATTTGGGCGAAATGACTCGCAGCTCCCAAGCAGGGGCTGACTTATATACAATTTGATTATAAGGCAAAAGGCCCCCAGAAATCTGCGCTGGACATCCGAGTCCGATTCTAACCGGCCAGACCGGGTCAACATCCGATTCGGTCCTAACTATCTTACAAACATTACAATCATACCTACCTATCTACTCTCCAACGCTTCCACCCAGCGTAGGACTCTTGGGTTCCGCGGGTAGTTGGTTGAAAACTTCAGTCAGGTTCCTGCTTTGTTCCTTGGCAGCAGGATCCGGAAGATCTAATCCTGGCGATGAATCCAAATGAATTGGTTGCCCAAGCCTAGGCCTTTGGTGACTCTTTCTTGACTCGGGCGTCTGATCCTTAGGCTCCCTCGGATTTGATCCTCCGGCTAGGAATGAATTCGGTAGCGAGAGGTCCGAGAGTTGGATCTCTTGGAAGTACATGGACCCATTCAGCTTCCGGCTGCTGATGTCCATCTGGTTGGCTGCCTCCTTGGTCGCCACCAATGACGCTTCCACCCGATCGGTGAAGTTGGTCAGGATCCGAACTATCCGGGAACCGGATACCTTCTTCTCCTCAAGCACCCCTTTGTCAAATAATTCCGCCTTGACTGCGGCGGATCCGGATTCTCCAAGAGTGGCCTTCACAGACTCGGCCACCTTCTGGGTTGCTTCCGCCATTTCCCGGATTGCAGCTTTGTCCTCTTTGAGGGCTACCATCTCGGCCTTCAGAGTGTCGACTTCCTTTTAAAGCCGACAAATCTCTGCCTCTTGCTTCCAGTGCTCATCCGGATTAGATAGATACTGGGCCACCTTACTCGGTAGCTACTATCCCCCGGTGCACCCACCAGCTCTTCGACACTAGCGAGGATCCTCCTCTTGACCTCCCAATCTGCTCGTATCTCGCACAGAATTACAATCAACTGATTGAACGAGTCGGTCGGGTCTTTGGAATCCGGCATCTCTACATTCGGTCCATATTCTGGAGTCGATCGGTTGGTAGGAGGGGTTCCTCTCTTGCGAAGAGGCATCGTCTTCATCCGCTTCCTCGTCCGGAGGTGCTCCTCCTCGTCTTCTTTTTCTGTCTCGAGTTTGGATCCGGTTGATTCTCCTGGCTTGTCATTCAAACCCGACTCTCCGTACTTCAAGATAGACTCCTGAAGGTTCCATGTTTTCTCCTCTGTATCCGTGAGGAGTTGGTTGCGATGGTAGAGGTGGAAGAGATAGGAACTCAAAGGAGTGGCCCTACTCTTCTTGATCCTTGTCACCAGCTGGGACACCAGATCAAAAAAGATCCGGGCCCAGTTCACCTTCTGTTCTTTGCTCAGGGAACCAAAAATTGTATTGCCAATGGTCATCGTCACCCTCGTCGGCTTCTCCGGGTGGACGATCGGAACTAGGAACTGCAGGAGGTTGCGATGCCGGTCGCTCTTGCAATCCGCAATCGCGTATCCGTCCTTGTTGCTCGGCTCTCCATGAAACTTATCATGGATGAATTTGGCTCTCCGTCCAGCCATGTTGGAACCTCCCATCTGGAAGTTGTAAACTTCCCTCCACTTCTCTTCTTCTCATTTGGTCGGGCGGCCCCGGAGCGTGTTGTTGAACTCATTCGACACCTTACACTTCAGCTCTCTCACCATCTGCTCCTTTCTAAATCCCTAGGGTTTATCCATCAACACCAGACAGCCCATCGCATTGAGATCGTCCATGAGCTCGGTCCTTGCCGGTTCTACGATAGGGATGACCGGAACTACTTTCCGGAGCTTGACGTTGGAGGAGGAACTGGGCGCTCCCCGTCTGCTCTTACGCAGCTGAGGCATGGACACGGACGGCTAACTGGACCCTTCTCAGTTGCTACCTCACTCTCTCTTAGCCGCACGTCCCGTTCCTTACTTCCTCTCGTCCGATCTCAACCGGAAAACAACATAAAACCTACAGCCCACACAATCTCTATCTCTCCTACACACTCTGACGTACCCGGCCTGAAGTTCACACACACACAATGGCTCTGGCGCAGACGGAGGCGTAAAAGCGCTCAAGGTCAGCTCAAGAACTCGAGGGAAGTAAAGGAGTGAAAATGGAGACGATCAGCCTTTATATAGTCCCAGGACCTCTGGCTGGTCATCATGACCTTTTCCGGTCAGGTCCATATCAATCCGGTTCAACCCTAATCCGATCTGAGGTGAGATCCGGATGTGATTTTGTTCCTGAATACTAACGTTCTGACTGGATCAGATCGAGTTTTATCCTTACTGGATTAGCATTGTCTATCTTCAGTCATCTTTTGCCCCTCTAACAAGATCCGGTTCCTATTTACCCGTTTCCGTTCCAACATTTAGGTAAGCAAAGGAAAACCAAAAATCTGGTTGCAACAGTTTTTCAATTATGTTAGACTTTTTGAATGCTTAGTGGGAGTGTTTTTTGGAATGTAGTTCTGTTTACAAAAATCCTTTTATCGTTGCTTGTTTTTTTTGGTTCTACATTGAAAGTAGCTCATGTACTTGCAATATTCAAATTTCAAATTTTTATTCTAGTTTTCAAAACTTGTTTCCAAGATTTTATTTGATTAATCACAACTTTAGATTCTATTGTGCATAATTCAACTTTTTCCTGGTATTAGATACATATGATATATGACAAGAGCTTGGAATGACAGGTTGTGGAGAAGATGACCTCAAATCAACGGAGAAGGCTTTTTTTTTCTCAGCGTCACTGACACTTACCAACTGAAGGCTTTGCAGAAGTTCATTCATTGCATATTTTTCTGGCACGCAACATTTTGAATACTAGCAGGTGAAGTCAATAATTCAAGAGCTTCTTTGGTGGAATGATCAATCAACGCTTTTAGTTATGGAGAAATGGAGAGTGAAGTTCATGTAGCATAGGTAGGGCGTATCAAAGCCATTTAGAGAGCCATTTTAGGAAAGCTCTCTTGCTGGCAAATGGAGGCTGTATTGTTGTTGTAGTTTGTGGGGAAGTGGTCCTTGTGGAGAGTGAGATAGAGGCCTCTACCACAGGGTTTTCTTGTCGGACAAACGGACAACTCAACGGACAAAATTTGTTCGACGTCTAGTAGAGGTAGTAGAGCCCCCCCCGTCCGTCTAGTAGAGTCAATTTTACCCTTTGACTTTTTAGGAAATTACTTTTCTTTACCATAGCCTATTTGGCAGCCACCTGGAGTCCGCGTGGCATATTTTGAGGGCGCATGCGGGTATGACCTGGAGGGGCGACTGCGAGTAATGGGCGACCGTGTCTGGGGCGACTGCGGGTGGACAACTGTAGATCTGGGGCGACCTCGGGTGGGCGACTGTGGATCTGGGGTGACTACGGGTGCGAGAAGGGTCCCTTCAGAATCCACGGTTGCCTCTCTTGAACTCGCGGTCGCCTCAGTTATACCCGCAGTTGTCCTGCACCGACCCGTAGTTGCCCCTCCAAGGATCCAAGGTCGCCCCACTTGACCCGCATGCGCCCTACTCGGAGCCGCGGTTGCCCCATCTGGACCCGCATGCGCCTCCAAACCCGAGGTTGTCCGACTCGTGCTGGCCCTATACAAGCAGTCGCCCCTTTCTTGTTCAACACTTTTTTTTGTTTTGGCTTGGTGTCTTGTATCCATTTGTGGCTACATGCATGAGTCCTATTTGTTGAAACTTTAACTTTTTCTATTTTCATCACGTTTCTTGGTACGATCACGAGGTCTTCATTTCAACAATCATTTACAGGCATCGAAGACAATAATAGAATGTCACTTCCTATCTCCGCTACTGCACGCACTGCAAGTGCAATCAGGAAGGCAACTAGAAACAAGTTTCGGCCGTGCAGGGGCAACATTCACCGAAAGCGATGGCACGTACTGAATAGCAAGAACCACCTCGCTTTCAAAGGCTGGGAAGACGAGCCTAAGCCCTGGACTATACAGATGTGCGAAGACTATATTGAATGGTGTCATATTGACAAATTCTTTCCGGCTTGGTGACATCATTATAATCGTCACACCAACAAGGCCAATTTGAAGTACTGTGAAAATGAGGATTTCAAACAAAGGTGTCTTGAATTGTAGCAAGCCCTCTATCGGACCCCGACTGTTGAAAGAAATGAGGTGTCTCTTTTCCTTGAAAGAGGCGCATACGTTGAGGTGGCGCTAAAAAAAGAGGTTGATTGGACAACAGTCAAAGAAGGCAAATACGTACAACGGCCAAAAAGTGGTTTAATACCAAGAGGTCTTTTGGCTTTCCCAGAAGGAGGATTGGGACCTATTCAAAGTGCATATAGAGATGTCCAGCCTGCGGAAGTAGACACTGAGGAATTTGAAGAAGATAATGATTCTGATGGTACTCGAATTATAAAAATTGCACGAGTTACTCCTGTAATTGTTGTCCCTTTAGAAGGTCAGATTGTGATGGACGATGGAGCTGGACTATCAGGAGGATGTAGAGCTAGACAACCAGCGAGAGTGCGACGATCTACCACACAAATTGGTCCTAGATTGGCATCAACAACTGTTCCTAACGATGTTTTGCCACCACGAGATGCTAGCACAGTCTTCGACTTCGGACCGGATGATGACACAACCATTGAAGTAGTTGGTGGCGCTCCAGATCCTCAACCTCAAGTGGCCATAGGGGTGAACACTATGACTTTGGCACAAGCTTTGGTTTTACTGAAGACCAAAGACACCATGATTGCCTCACTGCAATGTATTGTGAAGAAATTGCAAGATGAAGACAAACAACAGAAAACTATCATTTCTCGACAATCTATGGAACTGAAAAGCCTCACAGAAAAAAAGCATAACGTTTTTATTTTTTCGGATATGGACGATACCTTGATTGACCATGATCCAATGCAATTAGAGAAGGTGGTAGGGGACTTTACAAATGACGTCCATCACCCTTCTCCTCCTGCCAAACGTGCAAAGCATGGAGCAAACTTTCCAAATGCACGTCTTGGTCCTACTGACATCATAGGAGATAGGTCCGATTCCTTGTGTGACCCCCAGAAGACCCAAGACTCCCTTTCTTTCCCGACGCTTCCAAGCTTGGTAGCCTCAGAAAAGGCATTGGAACTTCAAGCGGAAAACTCGACACTTCAAGAGCGTTTGTCAGAGTTGGCAGCTACATGCTACCATTGGAAGGTTGTTTGCATTCTTTCCATGGATAGATCACAACAAGTTGCTCTGGAGTTGGAGAAAGTTTCCAAAAACTTCATTGCAAAGGCTTCAAAACGAGAGAACAAACTCACCTCCTGGCCTTTGTTAGAAGACATGTATCCTGATGATATGCCCATGGTTGGTGATTCCGATGTTATAGATTGGACCCGACATGGTTGGGACCATAAAAACCAAAAGTCCTGCCACTTCAAAGTGAAGCAGTAAACGTTATTGTGGCCAAAGCCTGCACCATTTGTCTTGGACCACACAAAATGCCCTATTTGTCTAGAGTAATTTGGGCTCGAAGGAGGATGGGCACTTGGATCTTGCGCCCATGTATACCATTTTCAATGTCTCATCACGCAATGTCTGATTAGGCGGTGTTGTGTGATTTGTTCAGCACCATTCCATGATTGTCTATATACTATGTTCAATTTGATGACTTACATGCCACCTTCTTGAGAACACAGTGGTGATAGGACAGCTGAGGCGAAATTTTGGGGCAAAGATTTGCTTTGGAGTTGGCGACAAGCGGAACATGATTTGGAAAAAGGAATTGCTAGCTCGCAACTAAATTGGGAAACTGACCCAGCTGAAATCACTAGAGTTGCACCGATGCTCATGGGAAGCGGCTCACAAAATGAAGGCAGGAGGGCATTTTTCTACCAATGCCTTGGTGGATATTTTGATAACAACTCAAAAACCTTCAAGTGGAGTCCTCATCCGCAAGGTTATCGTTGGAATTTGGACGAAAAAAGAATGGCCAACCGCGGAAGTGCATTCATAGAAGATTTTAATTCTATGCAATACCTTGACTCTACATACGGGCCTTATTATCAAAGTCAGGCGCTCGACTATCTACTCAAAGAGCACTCCCCACAAACAAGGAGGACCCTCCAAGCTCTAAAAGACTCCAACATGTTGGATTCTATTTTGGATGCAAACGGACCCGCTTCACGAACTCATGGCAAGCATCGACTTGAGCTTGGGAGGGCATCAAGCAGTTGTTCACATGGTCAAGGAAGTGGTTCTTTGAACGAACCAAATCTTGTAGAATAAGCAGTTTTGATGGTTCGTTAGTTCTGTATACGGATAGTTGGATATGCATTACCGTAAAAATCTACATTATGTAAGGCCGCTAGTACACAGTCATATGACTATATAGTATGAAGGTATGCAGCTACGCTTGTACTACTCCGTGGTTTAGGGTTATTTGCAGATTTCTCTTCAATGCGGTTACTGTATTTGTGTATTGCAATTTTATATTGCTTTCATTAATCATTACATATAATTTTTATATTATTTTTCTTCCAAATAATTGGTCAGTGCTCATTCATATTGAAAATGGAAAAAATGTTATTCTTTTCAAGTGGATTGTATGCAGTATGAACCCCTACAGTTTGAAATGTTTTTTTTTGTCAAAACCACTTGAAATTGCCACCTCTGTTGCGTTCACCCAAGAAATAAAAGATCTCTTATATTAGGATCTAACCATAGCATCTTGTACTTCAGTTCTTTTACCTAATGTGGTAAAAATTTCATGAAGTTCGACTATGTAGATTAGAAGATATTATCATTCTAAGTTGAAGAAAAAAGTGTTCTAGAATAGTGGCCTGCAATTTGAGTTATTGAGTAGACTTTGACCGCCAATTTGAAATTTCTTGGCACTACAAATGCGCTATGTAAATTTTTTAATGTTGAGGAATTGAGAGCAAAGTCTAGGCAATTTTTTTTTTTTTTAAACACTTGATTTGGAATTTTTACAAAATTGTTGCATACAAGTAGGTCCAAGTATCCAAGATTCACAAAGACCCAAAATTGTGAACAACTCTTACATGGGATTCCAAGATCCCTCCAAAAATGGTGAGATTAATTTATGAAGACAACTCCACATTTTACAAGACAGAATTTGTGAAGACTTGTTGAAATTGGATTCAAAATCCGAAAAGGACTCCCAATCTCCCATGAACTGTAATTTAAAAAAAAAATGCTTAAAGTGCCCCAAAAATAAAGTTGTCTAGAACTTTTTCTAAAACTACTCTAAGTACAATAAAGCCAAGCTTTACATGTAGCCAAAAAAAAGGTTGAGGGCATAACAAAACCAACAATATTTTAATTAATTTTTATTTTTTACCATTTTTTGGACGGTGTCCACTAAATTCAGTTTCAAGCTTTATGTAGTGTTACTTGATCTTATGTGCAAGCAAGTGGGTAGTAAAAGAATTGGGAGTGAATTCAGTGCCTCAGCACTTCTAAGGTTTAGAATTTCGGGCAAGAAAGCCGTTGTTAGGCTAGGCGGATAGGGACGGATTCCTTAGTTGCACTAGAACTCTCGGGTTGGAAATCCGGTTGAGTGTCCAATCTCCTGAGAGATCTCGCTATCCTAGTTGGTAAACGGAAGAACTTTAGTTGATGCTGGAACAGACAGATACACTTGTAACCGCCTAACTATGTACGGAGAGAACTTGGTATCAAGGTCGTTGTAGTATGAGAGGGTTGTACGGGGGGTCTTTGTGTGACTTGTGATTCGGAGAGTTATTTGGATTGTTGTGAAGGACCAAACCGGATCTGGATTAGTGTAGGAGATAGGAGCATAAGATAGTTGGTCTTCAGCCACTACAAGTCACGGAAGGAGTGGCAGGCTTGCCACTCTCAAAAGCAAGAGACAAACCCTCTGATGGTGAAACAAAGGCAAAACTAAACCGGATAAGAGTAAAAGCGTATGCGAGTATACCAGAACGGATCGATATAGAAGAGCGCCTAGGATCGGAAGTAAGAGGATTCTGAGATTGTGATAGTTTTATAGATCGGATAGCTGGATAGACCGGAAGGAGAGAGAAGTCTGATCGTAGCTTTCTGTGTCGTTGTGTTTCCGATTTTATGGATATTAACTGAGCTTAGATACTTAATAAGGCTAGATACTTCACAAGATCTCGGGGGTTGGTCTTTAGAATCACTTTGTTATGTTCTAGAGTGATTTTTGGAAGTATAATTGGAAAATTGCTTGCCCTGTGCTGCAACACCCAGGATAGTTGCCATTGCATCATTCAGGCCTTTAGAATTCCTAGTGCGTTTTACGTACCTCTGCACTACCCGGTGTAACAATTTCGCTTTTCCAAGACCGGTACCTAGATTCTCACCTTTCAAAAATTGATAATATTGAACCATCTGCAAGAATGGCCTATTATAATCATCAACAGTGGCAACATACAGATCATTCCTTCTATTTCTTGATTGCTGCAACCTTTTGTTGTGGACCGTTTTTGACAGGTTACAAGATGGCATTTCTGCGAGTTCATTTGTTGGCAAATCCTGTAGTCAATAATACAAGTGTCAGCAACTAAAGAAATTGTTTCTGAATGAACTCCATGTGCTCCCAAGACATGTCAACAATACAACTATAAGAACGTAGTGTTGGTCAATAGAGGCAACATCTGTTTATGGGAAGCTAGTATAACAATGACAAAGTATCAATAACATAAAGGCAAAGAAATCATTAATATCGCTGCACTTGTCATCATACAACAAAAAATTGAATCATAAACATGATACACAATCGTGGTCCATTGCTTTACTCGTTTGACATGGTCGAACATTATCCAAGCGACTTAAAGATCACCACCAAGTTGCATTCGTGTTACCAAGTCAACACCACTGTTTGGGCCCACTTCCAACATTTTGAAAACAAAGACTTTGTCCGAATCAGACCTTTGACTAGGAAACTTATTCTCTTGTATATAAGCCCAGTTGCTACATCCACGTAGTTTTATAATGCTGTCCATGACTCCGAACCTTCAAATACACTTGAAGGTGGTCACCTCATTTTGAATGCTCGGAGAACTCATAAACTTGCACTTCTCCAAAACTAGCGTAAGTTCGGCCAATCCAAACTCAGTAGCTGGTGCTCCTTTGGGTTGAAGAAGCATCTCTCCAAGGAGTTTCTTGCTTGCCTCCAAGACAATGGACAAATTTGTCGTGGAGGAATTATTCAAGACTTGATCTGAAATTAAAGAGCGCGTCTTCTCCTTGAAACCACGACAGTCTCCATTTTTTACAGGGTGCTGTTGTAGCACAGAAAGCACAATTCCTTCTCTAAGGTCCAAATTGGCCCTAAAGTGACTCGTGTATCGTTCCACAGAGATTTGGGTCGTAGTTCTCCAAATTGACCGGAATGTTACTTAATCGGTATACAAAACAAAATCCCAAGTACTAGTCTAGACTGGATCCAATTCCAATAATTTGGAACCGGAAAACGCTTTCCTGATTTTACTGCTGGTCTAGGGTAATTACTATATGTATTTAAACTTGAGTTTAACCTCTGGATCAAGAGGGATCCACAACTTTGGGATTAAGGAAGGAAGCTTAACTCCTACCCTCCGAGTTTAATGTGTCAGGAGTTTCCACAGAATAAACTTGGAAAAGAAAACTTGGAAAAGAATATTGAGAACAAGACCTTCCTCACAACTAGATCGGAAGGACTACGCAGGCTAGCAGGTCACGCAAGATGGTCTGAATTCTCCTACCAAAGGCTACAATGACAAACTACCGGACAATCCACGATCTAGGTAGAGAAGGAGAGTCAGGAAAAGTGGGAGAGCAGTGGGTGCTTCTTGACAAAAGCCAGCTCTAATCCTCAAAGGAAATCCTACTGTATCCTATCTGCTATTCAATCTCTCTAGGAACCGGATACTTCCTGCATCTGGGCTCACTCCCTCTTTACCCAAGTCTACAATCACATTGCTCAAACAAAAACATGGACAAGTGCAAAAGTGTGCAGCACACAATTGTGAATTGGAAAATACCAATGGGTTTTGCAGATATTCTATTGGAAAAACAAAGTATGGAAATGAACCCGGATCACATCAAAAATCCAAGCTTAAATACTAAACTACCACTCTAACTCAAAAAGTGTCTATGTCTAATTTTAGCCAAGAGAATGACACGTTTCATTCCTTCTCGGACTGCTAGAGTAGTTGACTTAACTACAGTCCAAAAAGGTGTCCACCAAAAGTGGATCTTAGATCTTATAATTCTGGAATTAACTCGAGTCCTAACTCCTACTGCCAAAATTAGGCCTGCAGCCCTACTGTCTATGCTACAGTCCTCTACCTACTTCCTATTCTTTTTTGCCGGTGAATCGCCTGTCCTGGCTGGTTCCTTTCGGGCCAGTGGCTTCTTTCTGGTTTGAAGCCTGGCAGCTTGTTGGGCCCGGAGTTTGGTCTTCTCTCTGGTTGCCTTGGCCTTCATCGCTCGAGTGTCTGCCAATGTCAAGTCTGGATCAGAGTAAGGCTCAGACTCTTGCTCCGACCCGGACTCTTCTTCCTCCTCATCCGATGTGTCATCCTCTTCTTCCTCCTCCGAAATCCGGGCCGCTTTCTTCTTGGCCGACGGGGGTTCCGAAGCCTTCCTCTTGTGCACCATCGGGACAAGTTTCACCGCCTTGCTTTGAGGTGTTGCTTCACCTCCAATTGCCTTCCGGATTATTCTCTTCCCGTGCAATCCTGATGACTGCTCGCGACCGGCTCCGAATTCGGTCTTGACAATGGACTGGATCAGGCTAGTCATCCCTCCTTCTCCAAACTGCACCTTCTTTCCAAGAGTCTTAGGAGAAGACTTAGAAGGTGAGAGGGTACTGAGTTGCTTGGTCTTGGCGCTTTCCCCTAGGATTGACCCGCCTAGACCGGTTGCTGGTTCCGGTCCCTGCAACTTTGCTGGATCCGGCGAAGTCACTCCCGTTATCTCACCGTATCTGGTTCCGGTTTGGTGACCTTGGTGATCTCCACCTCGGTCTCTTCCGGCTGGTTGGTCTTGGCCTCTTGGTGCTCCTCCGAAATAGGTGGGTTAGATAATACCTAAGGAATCTTCCCTTCGATCTTGTCTTCCTTGGCTGGCTGCGAGGCTGGCTCGGTTTCCGGTTCCGATCTCGGTACAGGATCACCTTGCGGTCTGATTTTGCTCATTACTTCTCGCAGCTGCGCCAGCGTAGACTCCATCTTCTTGTGGTAAGTCACCATCGCCAAAACCAACTTCGGGGCTAACCGCTTACTCTCCTCCATCACTTGTTCGTCGAAGAGGTTGGCCTTATTCACCACTTCTCCCGGATGTTTGATGAAGTCCCAGATTCGGGATAGGGTATCCCGGGTCTAGGTGGAGAATTTCTTCTCCCTCTCCACTTCTTCATCCTTCTTCCGCAACTCCTACCTTAGGGCTGCCAATTGGCTGGCCTGCTTGGCCCACTCCGCCTTTCCTTCTTGACTCTCCTTTTCCTGAATAAGCCGGCTTACTCAAGTTAAGGCTTGGTGTGGGAACACGCAATATCAATATTTAAAAATCCGGATTAGTTTAGGATCAATTCTGTAAATATTTTCAAAAATTTGTAGTAGTAAAGCCGGAAACCCAAACATTTAGTAGAAAGTAGGTAGTCAGGAAGTCCCGGCTTACAAAAACTTGTAGAATAGGTAAGAAACGGACTTTCGTCGGAATTCAGAAACCGGAAGGAGATTCGGATTCAGACAACCTACGAACTAGGGGTCCGGCCTACAAAAACTAGGGATCTGTTTGCAATGGTTGCGCATTAAATGGCCGAACCAACGGATGTCGGTCACTGGCCGGGTACTTAAGCAGACGGGCCTTTCGTTTTTTTCCCTCTTTCTTCCGCTCGAGGAGGTGTGTGTGCTTGCAGGTTTTGGAGCACGTTTTTTTTAGAAGAGTGAAAGAGTGGTGAGTTAGGTTGGATAGGGAGAGAAGGAAAGGAGGGTGCCGATTGCACCGGATTGTAGGTCAAGAAGATGGCGGGATCATCGGCGCAGGGGCAAAAGACTATTCCTTCTGTCAAGCTCCTGTACCCAGTCATTCCATCGGACTCTGCTGAGCCTTTAGAGTTAGAGGAAGATCTCTTCAAACTAGGGTGCATCGGGTTTATCCGGCACCCCTGGATAGTTAGGAGTGAAGATTTTCTTTGTTAGTTGGTTATGAGGACGCCAAACCACTTCAAGCCGACGTCAAGGGGTCGGTGGGCCTCTTGGACGGAAGGGATGTGGGCGGAAACTTACGGGTTGAAGCAGTCCGAATCCGGAAATGCGACCCGGACGGATAAGTTTTATGAAAACAAGTTCAAAAAATCGCCACACCACAAGGAGGGTTTCACCGTTAGTGACTGTATCGATGAGCGCCATAGGCGATTACTGAATTTCCTGATTCCCATTGTGTATTTGGAAAAGCCAACCAGAGTTACGATTACAGTGGCGAATACGATTTTTGGAGCAATCGAAGGCCGAGTCGTGAACTGGGCGACCATAATCCACCAGAAGGTCAAGAAGATGGCGGTGGCTATCGACAAGGCCAAGCAGAGTCCGCTCAGCACTTACTTGTTCCACATGTATCATCATTTTGATTTCATGACCCTGCAGGAACAAGTTGCCTATGAGACTGGAATGCAGATCCTGAAGTACAGATTCACGGAAGAATTGAAGCCGACGGGAGAAGCGGTACTAGAAGAAGAAGAAGAGGATCCGGAACCGAAGCCGCTGGAGAAGAAGAAGCGACAGAAGACAACCAATCCGGACGCACGAAGAACGAGTCTGGATGTGCCGGAACCGAATCTGTCCTTGACTCAGCCATCACCGGAACCTTCCGATATATCCGACTTCTATGAGGTCGGAATCCAATGGATGGTGCAGTGCCGGAAGATGCACTCCGAGATGGTAGAGGTGATCACGGGCGTCGCCAGGGAGTTAAATGTTGAGACGGATCAAATCTTCATGTACTCCGGAAGAGACCTGATCCGGCACTACTCCAAGAGAAAGACAAGCAGATCGAGCTGTTTAAGGCGGAACGGGATCACTATAAAAACAAGTTCTACTAGACGGAGGGGCAATCGATTTCAGCCTGGAAGAAGGAGACGGATGCTCTGAAGCTAGTCAGGGATTTGAAGGTGTTGGTAGAAGAACCGGAACATCAGATCATACGGTCCGTGCTTTACACGAAGAAACTCGAGAACGACGGCATTGTTACCGGATCCAGAGTGTTGCAAGTCCTGGTCGATTACGAGGCCAAGATGAAGATTGTTTTGGACGAGATGCGGCAGCTGCTGGGTCATCTGGATGTGGCCAACGACGACTTTGGGCTACTTCCAGATATCTTCATGGAGTCCCCGGGCAAACACGGAGTCGGAACTTCCGGGACACAAGAGGATCCAGGCTTGGAGTCCCTGTTTAAGATGCCTAGGATGCCTTCTTCGAGTCATTTCTTGAAGTGGGGCATGGTAGATACTTTTGTCCCTTCCTCACAGTCTTCGACGGGATCCAGAAAGGCTGGGTAGAGGTTGCTGATCCGGAGAGATCTGTTAGAAGGTTTGGGGATGATAAATCCGGCAAGAGAACACCCGGAGAGATTCCCTCATATGCTGGAACAGTCACCAGCACGGGGTACACAATTGATTGACTTAGGAGATCCGGCTCCAGAGGCGAGACCGGAACCAAGGCCGGAAACCCGGCTGGACAAGAGGATGGAAATAATGGAGGCCGAAATCTCGGATTCGGATGAAGAACTCAAGATGGTGGAATCTGAGAGGTAACTGAAATTCCGGAAGTCTGAGTAGCGAAAATCGAAAAGCAAGAAGCTGGTGAAGCAACTGATTGAAGATTCTGAGTTTGGTGAGTTTGAGTCAGGCTCAAAATCTGAGGAAGATATGGAAGAGGAGGAGACATCTCTTGCGACCAGTCAAAATCCACCTCGAGCCGCCAAAATGACGCCAGCGAAGAGTTCCAGTAAGCCAACAGCCATATAGGGAGCCGGGAGTTCAAAGAAATCTCGGATGGCCAAGTAGTTAGAAGGGAACTACTTGTAGAAGCGGATTAAGATTTAGATAGTTTTGTTCCGGAACCGGATTCCAAACGTGGGTCCGGTTTCCGGAAACTTAGGGATAAGGACTTCCCGGTTTATTCGGGATTTCCTTGGTGTGTGTGTGAGGTTGCCTTGGTTTGTGGGGAGCCTTTTTCGCTTTTAGGATGTTGACTTTGGCTTTGTTTTGGGTTTTTAAGGGCGGGCAAGTTAGTTGCCCCTCATTCCCTCCTAGTTGATATTCAATTGTATTTCATTCCCTTTTTGAAATCTGAGCCCTCAAGTATGCATTTTTGTTCTATCAGTGTATCCGGATTGTGTTGACCTGTGGTCTGACTGTTGGAAGGAAAGGACGGGTGAGAAGGAATCCGGATTTAGGAGAATACGGTCTAAGTCGAGAGTGTGCTATTGTAATATTGTTGGATTGTTGACTTAGGAGCTGCGCACAGTGTCTTTAAACTACCAGAAGAGTAGTCCGGATCACAGAGTAGCGGAGAAGCGAGTCCAGTTGTCAAACCGTGCGGAGGTAAGCGCCCACCTAAGGAAGCCCCCACCTGTCCGGAAGATTTGCCAACCTCAAGATTTATCTAACATCTAGAAAGATCACACCCCCATGCTTATTCTGGACTCTGAGATCTGTCGTTGTAGTAGGGGAGAGTGAAGTATTCCTGAGTGACCTGCTGTCCGGAATTGCCATCCAGAAGTTGTGAGGATCCGGATCTTTTCGTCTTGCTGCAACCTTTTGAATACTCGGGTGTTGTTATTTGTGTTTGTTAGAATTGTAGGAGAACAAGAGTGGTGAAGTCCCTACCCCCTCAAAAGATCAACTAGTGGACCCTTTGAAGGTAAAACAGAGGTATTGAAAATCGGATTGGAAGAAGAGACGTAAACCGGATTCCGGATAGTTTATGGTCCGGATTGTGAAAGTATCCGGAGAATGTTGAGTAGGTGAGAAGAAAGAAAGATAGAGAAGCCGGATAGCTAGAATATGCTACATAGAAACCAGAAATTACCTGGGACGATATTTCGTGTTATCTTAGCACATTTTTGTGTTAAAAATACTTACGCCTAAATTGCGCGTACGACACTTGACTCGGGTGAGTGACCCCTACAGTGGTACAGATGGTCTGCATCACTCTCCTTTCCTTCATATACCGGGCCTTGAAGTCACTCAACTCTCTTGAAATCCTCTCGAGTGGCTCATCTCTTCAGACCGGATCACTTTCCTTGGTCTGTTCCTCTTCCACTCGATCCTTTCCTCTCATATCCATTCCCTCATCGTCACCTTCCCTTTCTGACTCAGTCAGATCATCCTTACCCTCTTCCTCTTCATCTTCTTGATATGAGGACTCGTCCTCCATTCCGGTCTCAGGTTCTAAGTCCGGAAGTTCAAATTGTACAAGGGCGGATGCGGCTTCATACTCTACCTCCTCATCCTTCGTCAATACTCCCTTAGACTGATAAAGATGATAGAGAAAGGGGCAAATAGGAGACGGCTTAGCCTTCTTCGCTTTTGCCATCTTATCTACCTAATTCTAAATAATCACTCCCCAATCTACTTTCCGGTCCCCTGCTAAAGCACCAAAGATGGTGTTGGCTAGGGTCCGGGAAACTCGACTCGGCCTCTCTGGACTAAGGATTGTAAAGATGTACTACAACAATCTCTTCTCTCTTGGGTCTATGCAGTCATTGACCTGGAACCCATCCTTGCGGCTAAGAGGGTTCCAAAACTTACCTTATGCGGATTGGTCTTTCCGGGATGCGAGTTTTTCACCTTCTTCACTGAAAAGGTAGACTTGCTTCCACATTGCCACCGTCCACTTCACCGGCTGAGCTCGGATGGTCTTGTTGTGTCGGCTCGCCAACTTGCCTGATAGTTCCCTCACCATGTCCTTGTTCTTGAAGCTCCATGGTTGGGTCAGGAATCCGGCGCACCCCATCTGCTCTAGGTCTGCCCGCAACTCTTCTTTCTCTCGCTCATCTTTTGGCAATGGTGGCGTCACAAACTGTAATGCAACCGTGGATCCTTCTCCTTGGGTCAAGGCCATCTCTACCCGTGCCTGAATGCTGCCGGTCTAAAATTCACAACCCGGAATAGGAGTATGTCTCTCTCTTTCTTTGAACTGCGCAAACTTTATCACAAAACCTCTCTGCTTGTAGATCCTCCCTTTGCACTAAAGCTTTCTACAAACTCTCTCTCTCTCTGTACTTGTACTCTCCTACATAGATACTAGCTGGAGATCGGAAACAGGAAGCGTATACTCTCTCCAAGTTTACAATATGGGCAGGGAAATTTGGATGGCTAATATCTGAACAACTGATCCATTAAGAGGGCCAACCACATTCCTTCCTAATGATTCCCTTAATTCAGGGTTTGCCCGTTAACCCAGCCCGTTAATTATTATTGTTCGCCTATGATTAGAACGTCCCCCTAGGTTTAGGTAGGTCACCGTTGGGGTTTCAGTTCCCGATTCCGGTTTCCTGATCCTGTATAGGCTAATCCGGGTTCCGGTTCTGATTTTCCAATATCGATGATTAGCTGTTATATCTATTTCTGATCAGCCAACTTCCGGTTTCCGGTCCTAATCACTATACGGTCTATAATTACTTTACAAAACAAACAATAATTACTGCAAAGAGGAATATTATCCTTCTATCTATAATTATATTTACTAAGATAGGGATTCCAGGTTCCCACAGGTGCTCATGAAATCCAAAGTGAACACATGTGCCCCTCATCTGCAACTTCCCTATTACATAATATATCTTCACTGGACAACTAGCAACACATGAAGGAACCGTAGAATAAATTTTGCATGTGATTGTTGAACTAGGAGGAAGGTTAGGACTAACTTGAAATGGCGCCGGAGAACAATCATCCTACTCAGTCTTATTGATGAGTGACACGTGATGCTTGCGTACAAGATATTCGCAAGTGACATTGTCGCAACGTAGGTGACCCACACAAAAAGATAATCAAAACAACAATCTGTCATCGTTTTTTATATTAGTCGTATGTATATTGGACCAGATGTGCCCGTCATACCATTTCTCCATTTCACTCAAAAGCTTTGCTTGACATTGAAGTCAAGAATTGCCAAGAGGAGGTAACTCAAAGATTCCATCACCGTTGAACGTAGGTGGAACAAAATGAACTTGATGAACCGAAATTGAATCGTAATCCAACTTTTTAAAGGGGTTCCGAGATCCTTTTGTATGACGCAACTTATGTAAACATGTAACAATCAAGTGTTCGCCAATGGGCTTTGTAGTGGTCAAAGAAGGCATGACTGACTTTGTAGGGACTTCACACGAAGCATACAGCGTCCATTTCAAAACCTTGGTAGGTGGTGATGATTCATCTGAATCGTCACTCTCAATTACAATCACCTCCATTTCTGGCTCAATTTTAACTCAAGATGTCATAGGCGTTTGTGGCGAGGTAGTAAATGATAATGTAGGAAGAGCATCTTTAGAAGATGGCCCCGCAACTGACTCTAGTAAACCATACACTAAATATCTTTCTGGCCTCAAATGCCATTGCCTACAAGGGCCATCAAATACATGCTCCTGGCCAACTATATGCATCAATTCATTACTCAATCTATCAAAAACCTCCTCATCTATATGTGACAAATCCTTAGATAAATGAAATTGAATATTCAAACGAAATGCAATCATGATAGCATATCCCGTGTCCCCAACTAAAATTGTAATAGGAACTGATTCTCCTATTGCCCTCACAATTGGCATTGAATTACTAGCACTGCTTTGACTCCTTGCATACTTTGACCTAAAGAAATAGTAAACAATTCTATTAGGCAACCACGCAGGTACAAACTGAACGTACGTAGAGAATGAAAATATCCAAAGTGAAAGAACAAAGAAAAGAACAACATATTTCAGAACTAATCTACTTTCACAATAGAAGAATTGAAGGAGTAAAATCAAAACATTTGTGATTTCAAAATCAATGAGCGGCTAATGCCAAATTGAAAGCTATACTAAGCTAACTTTCAATTTAAAAAATATCCGGTAGTACAATACGGTAGTATTCATTAAGTGTAATTGATAGGCATCATTTGAATTATAGAAGCAGCCGTTATTTGTATGAACCAGTTGTACTGAACTTAAAATTAAATGTGAGTATCTTAGACAATCTAGAGGTCCTTTCATATTTGTAGCACTCTTGCACATATTCAAATATTAAGTCTTATGGACAGTAGGAGCGCCAAATTTGCCCGCTTATTTCAAAACAATGGTGGTGTATTTATGCAAAAATTGACATGTACAACATCCTAAGTGTCAGCATTCTTAATTGTGGGTTGCTTTATAGTGGTGCAGTTGTCAATTACCACTATCAAAGACTTCAAATACTTCCTATAATTGCCTTTTATTAACCATCTTCATTAGAGTTCAAGACTTCATAGTATCACTTCCTTTGTCCTTAAAGAAGTTCGATTTTTTATTTTTTATTTGGTAGTGCACGACATAGGTGATCCTCCTTTCTGCTGTGAAAGAAGATTGTAAAAGATAGAAGATGAGAGATTATTACATTATACAGCTATTGCTTATACAAGGCTTTGAATAGCTTACAGGTTAGAGTAGTTGATTGATAATGCGTTTAGAGGTGATAAAGAGGGGACTATTGCATAGTGTTTTTGCTTAAAGATGTATGCATGCTAGATCAGATGCTCAAAGAGATTAAGGTTACCAAGTCTGAGGTTGCAAATAGGCAGGCAAAGAAGAAGAAGAGAAGGCGCAAACTTTATTACATTACTCTGAAAGAAAGATTGAGATCTAAGATGAGAGGGACTAAAGTCTTAACTCAAGGAAAAGAAGGCCATGGCAAAATGTCAAAGGTACTAGATTTTAGGGGCGAAGAGGTGGACAACATTACTGGCGATGGTTCTTTGAACTTAAAGAAGATTGTTGAAGAGCCATTGCCTATGGTTGGATTTGACAATGACAAAGAAGAGGAAGAAGAAGATGGTGAAGAAAAGGATGGCGAAGAGGAGAATAACAATGATGCGGTCGACAGAGATAGGCGCAATTTGGTAAGTGTTTCATTTAATTTTTTTAAAGTCCATGTTTCTAGTAGATTTTCAAAATTTTATCCATAAATGATACCCATTTCTAAGCTCATTAGGGAATAATGTAAATAGAAGCTTAAAAATCCAAAGAAGGGCTTTGGAATCATTATATTATGCTTGAAAATATAGAAATGATATATACATGTCTTTTTTTCTTCGAGGTGCATTTGATACCAAAGCTCATGTTGTGTATTTTGAAAAGACAATTCCAACGGTATACAGCACATAAAAAACAGAGTTACTGTGAACGTTTTATGGCCTAAAAACAATTTCAGCATATTAGAATCTAGTCTGAAATCTTCAGAATCGGAAGATTTTTTGGCCAAATCTTGGCCATGTATTTTAAGGGGAATGTTGAGGATTTTTATAAAATTGCTCATGAGTTCCAAAATTCTGAAAAAAATTCAGGTGAGCTGTAAGGTTATAATACAAGTAATAAGTTTTTCAATCCAAAACCTTCAAAAATGAAATTTTTAGACAGAAGATTCTCTTGGCCTAAATCTTCCAATTTTGTATTTTTTTTTTTTTTTTTTTCTTACAACGGCCACTTCAACTAGGGTTTGCACCGCCTTCTTTTGCATCGCCTCTATCTTTGCATGCGAGAGAGCTGCAAGAGAGATGTTTGAGAGGGATGGCCAAGAGGATTAGGTGAGGAGAGGGCTGCTGGCGAGCTGATTGGAGAGTGCTCATTGACGAGGAGAGGGCTATGGTAGGCTGATTGGAGAGTACTTGTTGCGAGGAGATGGTTTAGAGCAGATTGCGAGCTGATTGAGGAGTACTTGTTGACAAGGAGACGGTTTAGGGTGGACTGATTGGAGAGTGCTTGTTGACGAAGAGAGGATTTAAAGTGGACAGACTGGAGAGTGCTTCAAGAGAGGGCTGATCGGAGACTGCTTGTTGACGAGGAGAAAGCTATTGGTGGGCTGATCGGAGTGTACTTCATTGCGAGGAGTCGATTTAGGATGGGTTGTGGGCTAATTGATGAGTGCTCGTTGATAAGGAGACGGTTTAGGGTGCGCTAATTGGAGAGTGCTCGTTGCCAGGAGACAATTTAGGGTGGACTGTAGGTTGATCGGGGAGTGCTCGTTGACGAGTAGACGGTTTAGGGTGGGTTGATCGGAGAGTGCTCGTTGCGAGGAGACGATTTAGGGTGGGTAGATCAGAGAGTGCTTCAAGAGAGGGCTGCTGGAAGGCTGCTTTTGTGTTTCTAACAAAGAAGAACTTACAAAAACTCCATTCAGTGGGATTTATGTTGCCCTTGTTTGTTGCAAATACCTGGATTGTCAATACTTTGGAATACCGAGGGATGGTAGAATAGGGCCACGTTTTGTTTGATGAGGGCTGAAGTGTAAGTGAACAAGTGATCTGATGAGGGCTGCAGTACAAGTGAACAAGTGATCCGATTCCATTTTTGCAACCATGGAGCTGATGTTTTCACTCCTTGTTTTTTACCACATGTTACTAGTAGAGACTCACATTAGAGACTTGCTTGCAGATTCTCAAAGAAGCGGCTTCAATTTTGCTTTGGCAGCGCACAACAACTGTAGAAATGGAAGCACATGGAGCGGACAATGAAGCTTGGAAGCGAGGTTTAATTTCATACCTTTACCTTCATTGTTATAGTTTTGGTGATTTCACGCTTTTTGCATTATTGCTAGGATTAAATGATTTTGATTTGGTTTCAGTTTCTACACTGTTTTTAATTCAACCAATCTAGGAAGTCCTTGTTTACAAGGGTACTTAGTAATGTGTCTATTGTAAGTGTTGCAACGTCAAATAGTACATAGTGTAGGCATTATTGCTTTTATACATTTGGATAAACTTATCTTAATAATGGTACATGTTCTCTGTTTAAGATGTCTGATATTCTAGAGATTGTTGTCCCCTTGTAGAATACTTCATTCTGAATTGTATCCAAACTATGAAGCCTTGTTGACAAACACTCATGTTTTGTTCTTTTCAATGATATAAATTGGTCAGATGAATGAAGAAGAGGTAACCAAAATTCAAAATGTTGAGGTTCAGAACAAGGACAACAAGGACAATATGAACAAGGACAATGGTGAGAAGGCTATCACAGGAGAAATGGCACAATTGCAGCATTACCGATTTTGCCTACAAATCCAGATTTGCCACAACCATCAATCTAGGTAAATGTAAATTCAACATATTATGAAGTTTATATAGTTTCCAATACTTTAGGTATGTATAGTTATTAGAAGCTACAAAGACTATTCATGGACATGAATCCATTTGCATGCCTTTTTTTCAATTCCATAATGCACTTTGATCTTTAAAAATTTTAAATGTCTAATTTAATTTTTTAATTTTGGTTTTAGCAGATTGCACCCGCAAATCCAGACTATGAGTTCATTGACCTAAGCGATATTGAAAGCGTCAAGACAATGTATTGCCAGTGCAACAAACATAGTGTGGTTGCTAGTACTTCTTTATCTTATGAAGAGGCCATGTCTACTCCATCGCATGTCCAGGCGTCGCCACCTTATGAATCTATAACGCCTCTGTATATTGTGACCTTGCCTATATATGTGCCAACTTTGCCTAGGCCCCCATCTTTAGATTACACACCCACATCTCCAGCTATCCCTATCCGTGTGCGACGACAAGCTATAAGGCACCTAGAAAGGGATTTCTATTGTTTGTATCCTTGACGCTCTCCGCCTATTGCAGAGCATCCATGAAATTTAATGAATATGAAGTTTACATCACTTGATGTTAACTCTACTTTATTTTATATTATGGTATTATATCTTTTTTTATACTCATATTGTATATTTTCCACTTGAAGGTTGTATCACCTAATTTTGAAGAAGACAAAGAGCCAAGACGTGAGTGCCCACCTAATATAACAAGTGTGTTGGAGAGTGAGCAACTCCATCGCAAACAGCTAAAGGTGGACTCTACAAGACTCATCAATACATTACGTATACAACCATTTACGAAATCACACCTTCAGATTCTTCTTTGCCCAATGATTGTAATGGATGAGGTCTAACCAGTTGGCAAAATGGATGTCCAAAGATTGGAAAGTGAGTTTGTAAATGGCTACCGAGATGGTGCCCAAGATCTGTACATTTCACTATACAACAATTTCAAAAAATCTATGGACTTGAGTGAAGAAGAAATTGCGAGTTGGAATCCTCATTGGCAACACGTCAATGAAAAATTTGATAAAGAGTTGATGGTAGATGATGACCTTGCCCAATTGAGAGGTAAGATGTTTTATGTGTGGGACGGCAATCATCATTTGATGGCATGGATGCAACAACAATTGTCATCCTCAAGAGTTCAACTGGCACTACAGAGTTCATTGCATTGTATTGGATCCAAGAGGTCAAGTGACAAACTTATTGAATGCCATGAGCAATGTCAAGTGGTACGCTTGTTGCTTCATTAAAATATATATGTGAGATCTAAATATGAATTGATTGTCATTAAATATATTTTTTATTCTCATTTAATTACAATGTGTAGGTCTATTGAGCATGATCATGTCAAGAGTACAATTCTAGCTAGATTGCGCTGAATTAGGAATTTTAGAGTTCTACTCCTTGCCGATTTCAAGGATCTCATCTCCCCTGAAGAGTACCAATATTGTGAGAAGGTGAAGGCAATGAGACCAAATTGGTTTTTGTTTATAGTGAGTGTCTTCATCTCCTTCCTATATAAGGTACAATCGTCTTTCCAATTTTCCTTTCTTGCAACATTCATAGATGTTTTATATTATTTTTTTGACATTCTATTATTCTATTGCAGTGCGAGATTGCAGTGATCGCCGATGATGCAGCTCGAGAGTATACAATGTGGATACCACTCCAAGAGAGGACTGCTCCAGGCATTTGGGAAGCAATAAAGAATGCGTCAGACAAGTTTGTGAAGGCCATTCATGCCAAAGACTTTGATATCTTGCGATGGCAAATCCAAAGAATGGAAATGATTTTTTGAAAGAGGTATAAATTCACTTTTACTCCATTTGTAGTTTGAATATTCAAATTTGTCACTACATTTGATTCAATCTAACATAAATGTTATCATGTGGTCAGATTGATCGACACTTTAGCAAGAATTCAGTTCCTGAAATGACAATTGAAAAGCTATAGAAGATTGCCCCTGCCAATATTGAACCAAAACACAAGGCACAATTGTTAAGGTGGTGGAATGCGTCTTTGACTGTTTGTCAATCTTACCACTTTCCAAGGTCCAAAGACAAGGACTTCTTCTAGGATTCATGGATCAATAAGGCTTCTTTCTGGGCTAAAGGTATTGCACTAACATCAAAGCTCACCTTTTCAATTAAAATTATCATGGTTTTACTTTAATTTTTTTTAACATTTTCAATCTCATTTTATTAGTTGGAGGAGACGGTTGTTAAGATGATTGCAAACATTTGCAAAGATGAGAAGATTGTTGTGGACTGGACTGTTCAAGGTGTTCACAAGCCTTCTGAGTATGTTGAGAGCTGGCGCATCCTTCTTTGGGACAAAGCATTCATTCCATTCTTTGGAAACAAAGATCAAAAACTCTACACAAAGAAGTCTATATTTAAAGAGTTCCCTAGAGTTGAGAATACTGTGAGACGTGTTGTATACAGGTACTCTTGTAATTTCTTTATATCTTTGATCGTCAACATTCTTGTTGTGTTTTGTTTTTTTGTCCCTATTTGTTATTGTTCAAATATGATGAGATGAAAATGTTTCATTTGTTCTTATTTCATAAATTGGTTGTTGATCATGACAATTGTCTCTTCAACTTTAGGTACTTCATGCGAGTTCTACTTCCCAAGAATGCAATCTCGACAGGGGCCCAACCACCTTTCTTCCTTTCTTGGTTACAAAAAGACTTGGACCTCTGCATGTACACTTTTGAGCAATTGAAGAAATTCAAAGCTCCACATTTGGAAGTGGGAGGGTGGTACCTTGATTGTCATCGAAACTACACGCTTGACTCAAAAGTTGCAGAGAGGACAAATCTTGATGGTGGAAAGCTTGTTCCTGTTGATCCTGACAATGCGCAAAAAGTGAGTCCTACAGAAACTCGGCCACAAGAGAAGGCCCGAGGAAGAAGTGGCTCACAAAGAAGGAAAAGGAGGAGATAGAGAAGGCGGCAAAAGAAAAGGCGAAGAAAGAACAACCAGAGAAAGAACAAGTGAAGAAAGAGAAGTTGCAAGCAAATGAGCTTGTAGCTGTGCCCTCCGAGAGTCACAAGACAACAAGTCAGTCAGACCAAAGCCATGATGACGGCTTTATACTCGTTGCTCCAGATTACTCTTCATCAAATGTTGTTCGCAAGAAAAAACAATGCATGTTTCCTTCAGTTAGCTCTTCTATGACAGAGCCATGCTTGACCCACATTTTTGTAGAGTGTACTTCTATCAGCACTCTTCTAAACAGTTTACAAGAGTCTAGTGGCCCAAATCCTCAATGGATAAGGTTGCACAAAACCATTGCCAAGGTATTGTGCCCTAAATTTAATCCAACACTTTTTGTTTTATTCCATTGCATTGAAGGCTTCATTTCTAACATAAGATGTATGAAATGTACAAATTCGTGCTATTTGGCGTTATACTGTCACATCTGATTTTTGCAAGCAGTACAAGCACACAAGTCTTGATTTGATCATTGCAGACATCCCTGAAAATCTCCCTGTTCCAAGCATTTTGACTTCAATTCCAGACTGGAACACACGCACTAAAAACTATGGGGAGACTTTTTTTGAGATGGCTGATATATATTTGCACGATGATGGTGCCATTCTACTCATACATTGTGACGATCGCAATTTGCTAAAAGAAATTGATGAGTTGGCTAACCAATACGACATGAAGTTGGCCAAAGATTGGTGGGGAATCAATGAGCTGCATCTTGCATTTGCACGTGATCCATCAATGACGGTAAATTGAGAATACATCTTAACCACTTGTAAGAATTAGGGAGGATGGTTGAATTGGAGTTTATATGCTTCAATTGTAGAGATGGATATAGTGAATTCAATTTTGTCTTCTAATATTAAACTATCGAATTGTTGCAGTCTGTTTGGTTTTGGATTCAACTGTTCATTTGACATGAGATTCCTTCAGGATTTTCATTCTAAGAGAACCGCGACTCTTCTTATGATGGTGAACCAATAGAGAAAATTGATATTGTCTTCAATCTTACGGATGCCAAAAAGCTTACCATGAACGAGCAAGTTCTATAGAGAGGTCCACACAAGAAGAACTTATCCTTCATGCGAGATCTCATCCTCCAGTTTTGCAAACCTAGAGATATTGTCCTTGATTGCAAAGCTGCAATAAGTACCTTTTTATTTTCTACAATATCAAGTTCTATTCATGATTGCATAGAACCCAATCTTCATAAATATGTATTCATATGTATTTTGTTTTCTATTAGGGTCGTCCATCAAGGCTTGTTTGGAGACTGCGCGACACATCTTAGCTTTAGAAGATGATCCTCTCATCTTTAAGGCCATAATTGCTCCATTTGCCCCTATAATAGTCTCTACTCCTTCATCCAAAGAGAGGGTCACCATTCCATCACTTGATCAGCCACCTACAAAGAAGCCAAAGAGAAATCTATTCATCTCTTGTACGTAAGTTGTGATTTATTTGTTTTGTCCCAAATTTTGATTTTATGAGTATATTTCATTATACTTAATGGTTCTTGTATTGTGTCTTAATCATTCCAACCTTTAGTTTTTGGCTTGTAGAAACACTATGGTAGATCGGGTGCAAGATGCAATTCCACAAAGTCCGCCTTTCAGTTTCAATCTTCCCATTTATGCAAAAAAGATTGCTCAATTATCTATTGAAGCATACTCTTTAATAGTGAAATGACAAAAACTTTGATATAATCCAAAGGTCAAGAAGTACTTGGATATAGAGGCAGATCAAGAAGAAGAATTTGAGGTTGAAGCTGAAGCCTCTAGTGATTGCAACTCTAGTAACAATTTTTGAGTGGTTTTTATTTTTGAGTATATTTGACTATTGCGGCTCTAAATCTAAATTGCCATATAGTTTTCTGGTATTTTTTTTATGATATTTATTTTATCACGGAATTTAGTTGTGTATTCTCAATTTGAATATGCAAGCGGGTCAAATAAATTAGTATTTGTATTGCCAAGCAGAACTATGGACCTTTTGTATTGTATAGTACTTACTGCAAGCAAGTTGTTCTCTGATTTCCTTTATTATGCGATGTCTTCATTAATTTGACCGAACTTCTACAATTCTTTGTTTGGACATTCTTATTGCCAATGCATTCACATGGAGCCATTTTGAACATACCATAACTGTAATATGAGTCCAATTTACTTGGACTAAGTTAATTGGGAGGCTATCAATCCATTTTTCTATTTCAAGAATGCAGTAGGAATGCTAGTGGGTGAGTGGATGAAAATCAAAACACATTTGTTTGACATTGAGGCCAAGTCTGTAGATTCCATATACATCTCAGCATGCCGACAAGCAAGGTGATACATCCACAACTTCCCTATAGAAGGAAAAAAAAAGTTTATCAAAGATCCTCCAATGACAATGAGAGCTTTCAAGTCTTTACCAACGCGGCTCGGGCTTGTTGTTGGAACCGCCAAACCATGTACTTCCTTCTTATACTTGGGGAATGTAGGGATGCTAGTTGGCAAGTGGAAGAGAATTGAAATGCATATATTTGATATTGACAATGACTTCATTACCTTTTTTTCATCCATTTCTTTCATCCATTTTTATTTTTTAAATCCTCCATTACATATACATGTAATTTGCATTTTTTTACGTCTTGAGGAATTTACATACTTTTTGTAATATATAAATAGTAAATAATCTAGAGTGCATGTTTAAGCAGTGAATGTTTTTTAGAAGCTTCACCCTAAAGCTCTTTTCAAAATTAAGTCATGAATATATGTATATAGTGTCAAGTTCATAGAGTCTGCAAACAAATTGTGGAGAGCCCTATCCTTAGGCCACAATAATATCATGATCCACTAATTGTCCTCCCTCTAAAACTGTTGAATTAGAAGCCCCTATTGCTACGAGCCACGTAACGCCCAATGATGGCATTCAAGGAAGATCCATCAATCTCAGTCACCCCTAACACTATGCCATGTGTCGTCATTGGGCATGCCGCCCGTTTCAAAAACCAATTTTTGTGGTCCTCAAAATCACTGGTCATGTGTGGGTACTTTATTATCCACCCTTGGTAATAACGCGGACACCATCCCGGTTGTAGCCTTTTATCTACTATGTTCAGATGTACAAGTGTTTTTGCAAGCGCGGTCCATTGTGTCTTTCAAGCAATTATGGAGCTTTGCTAAGTTTCCTAGTTTCGTAGATGGTAGTAGTTATAGCTATCATCGGTGTGCAAGTGTCTATTAACTAGTTGCTAACCCAAAATGACAGCCTGGGTAAATAAAGGACAAAGGAAACAACCTATTTGGACATTTCTTCTATCCTATATCCATTCCATGGTGTTTTCCGCTTATTTTCCACACGTTGACTGTCCCAATGGATTTGTGACTTTAACCTTCTACATGAACTTCTATGTTTTAATCTTTGAATTGTTCTACTATTCTACTTTGGCTCTAGATTTTTTACTTCTACTTTAATCCTATTTATAGCTTTTGACTTATAACTTTAATCTTTTATCCTTCTACTTTAACCCCAAGTTTTAACTTACCCTTCAAAAATTCACTTCTAAATTTTTATCCTAACTTTTTAACTCCCAAAATTTTACTCTAACTTTTTAATGTCTGAATTTTACTCCAAATTTCTAACTCCTAAATTAACTCTAGGTTTTTACTCTGAAACTTACTTCTAAATTTTAACCCCTAAGTTTTATTCTAGATTTTGACTTCTAATTTACTTCTATGTTTTTAACCCCTAATTTAACTCTAACCTTTTTACTTCTAAATTTTACTCTAAAGGTTTAACTTCTAAATTAACTCTAGGTTTTCTACTTCTACATTACTTCTATGTTTAAATCCCTAATTTAATTCTAAACTCTTTTTAGCTTCTAATTTAACCCTAGGTTTTACTTCTAAAATAATCACTACTTCTAAGTTGTTTAACCTCTAAATGTTTGAGCTCTAATTAGTTTAACTCCTAACCTAACCTTAGGTTTTACTTCTAAACTATTACTAAGTTTTGACTTTTAATCCTAATTTCTACTTTTGAATCTAAACTATTAATTGTCACTAATTCCTACTCGTTAACGTGGGTTAAGGCTAATGAAGAAAATCAAAGAATAATTAGGAAAAAAACGCCAAGGATTAGCCTAGTGACTTACCTCGTCACTGCTGGTGTTGGAAACAACCTCGTCCACGTCCACGTCCACATCTTTGTGTTCCATCATAATCCTTTGTTTATTTCCCAATTATGCCCACGGCTTAAGGTAGGAGTTTACACTTGGTTTTGATCTAATTCTCTTCTTTCCTCCTTTAGTCTCTTTTCTTTTTCTTCCTTTCTTCTACCTTGGAACTATTCCACCAAATGTTTTGATGGCAACTCCGCAATACCAACCTTGACAACTATGCAACATAAATGTGTCCACTATTCTCTTACAAAGCTCTTACGCGTCATATTTCAATCTTCCTCCAACGGCTACCAAGGCTACTTTGTGATTTCTCCTAGTCTACCTAACCTAGGACACTATTTATTGTCTCTCTCCTACGTCACCCTGTATATAGCCATCCTCTCCTTCACTCCTCCCTGTATCTTTGAGTGGTTTTTGCAGGTTTTGGACAGATAGCTATCCTACGTGGAGTTTATCTTGGGCTTGACCCCATCTCTTCTATTCTTGTTTCTTCTCTACTTTGTTTTTTTCCCCCCTACTTCTAATGCTCCCCTGGTTAATTTCACGGTTTTGGACAAACTTGTCTCCCCTCCCAGACTCTAGACCTCCAAGTAGTGTAGAGTATTTTTTGTGAATTTTTTGGAGCCCCAACACCCTGGACCCCAACCACCCGAGTCCAACTCTGTGGACCCCAGATCCCAAGCCCAACTCCCTGGATCCCAGACCTTGCCCAGCACCTTGGATCCCAGACCTTGAGCTGGTTTGCCTTATTGACCTCCAATTTGACCGGCCCCTTTGAGTTGGTCTTGTCCTATTGACCCCCGATCTGGAATAAGCCCCTTGGCTGGTTTGTCTTGTGATTTCTGATCTGGACTTGGGTCCCCTCGGTTGGTTTGTCTTGTGATTTTTGATATGGACTTGCACCCCTTGGGCTGGTTTGTCTTGTTGGTTTCTAATTTGGACTTGGCTAACTAAGGGTAAACTAGATTTTTTTCTAACTAAGGGAGAGTGGATTTTTGCTAACTAAGGAGAACTTGGGGGAAATACACTTGGAGAGAATAAAACTTGGGGAACACTAAACTTACTAAAAACTTGAGAAACAACTTAGACTCACTAGATGCAAAAGAAACCTACATCTCTTGGAAACTAAACTTTGGATGTTTCTACAAAGATCTTGGAAACTAGACTTTGGAACTAAACACCTAGGAGGTTCAAAGCTTTGCCGCCAAGTTGGGTTTAACACCAACTTTAGGACTTGGTGGCACTTCGGGGGTTCAAAGCTCTACCGCCTAAACTTTTAACACACACTTTAGGACTTCAACTTTGTCACTAGTTCAAAGCTTTGCCATATCCAAGGGAGGTCCACATATGAGAGAGACTTTAGAAGAGGGAAAAAAAACAAGACTTTTAGAGGAAACACACAGGGTCAAAGCTTCGCCGCCCCGTAGGGGGGTCCACTCAACAAGAGACACGTTAGAAGAAGGTAAAACTTGATTTAAGAGAACATGTGAGTTAGTATAACAAGGTAAAGCAAAGGACTCACACTCTAAAGGCCCCCAATGGCGGCATACGCCAAGGCATGGAAAGGGGGTGGCATTAGGGATAGTAAAAAACACAAAAGACCCTCAAGACACCAAACCACCATGTTGGCATCATACAAACGCACTTATGACAGCATGGAAGTCTAGAGTTCAAAAAGATACTACATAGTGCATGATCAAGATTCCTACTGCTCAAATAGAAGTCATCAAGCAAAGTTTGGCTTCAATTGCTTTGTCTTAAACGCGGCGGTGGATCGTTGATTTTATGTGATTCTGACTACCTGTCAGAAATATGTTATTGAGTGTTATTTTGTTTCTAGATGTTCTACAATAATTATGCTTTCACATATTTGTAGGATAAGGATAATTCTATGTTTTATCCTAGATGCGAGGTAGTAGTTTTATGAGTGTTTATGTAATGATTTCCATGTGTACAACTAGAATTATGGATTTGGGCAATATATGATTTAATAATGTGTGTGCGATCCTTACATTGCAAATGCCATTTGTATACCATATCAGTATATTTTTTATCTACATTATTATGTTTACGTGGTTGTGCATTGAATGCAATTTTTTGACATGAAACAATATTGCAATGTTTGCTGAATGACATGTATTGTTTGCAAGACTCCCATTTTGTTGGAAATTGCTAGTTTAAACTAATTAAATGAGTGATTATGGAGCTAAATTGTAGGCCATCTTCATTCAATCATTGTGCCTTCAAAAGACTAATATTATTTTTGGTAGTGCTACATATTCTCAATATAACAAATATGATGTTCTTTATACACCTCCTTTTTGTGAAATCAGAAGAATTTATTGTGTTGCATGCTCCAATGTTCTCCCAGGCTGCAACAAAATATTTCACGAGCCTCGCCATCCGGAATCCCTTAGGCCCGCAACTCCACCTCTCTGTCCTTGGTCATCTACACATAAGGATCCGCCAGTTCAAGAGACGCTTGGGATAGGGAATGCACTTGGGCTAATGAATCCCACGTTACAGGTTTTCTCCACTGCAAGTAATTTGAAATTAGTATG
This sequence comes from Neckera pumila, assembly GCA_963969595.1. NCBI lineage: Eukaryota > Viridiplantae > Streptophyta > Bryopsida > Hypnales > Neckeraceae > Neckera > Neckera pumila. The sequence continues at coordinate 10,928,306 of OZ018418.1, forward strand.
GCCCTTGGTCAACTGGAAGGTTCCATTGATTGTTCTCATGACCGAGGGGCATACCTTCCAAAATCCCAAGCATTTGGTAGTACCTTGGGCTGAAAGGAAAACAACACTCAGGACAAACCGAACGACACAGAGATGCTTTGATAATGCATGTGACATGGAAATGTGGCAGCATTGGCCTACAATTAGGGTTCCTTCTAGACCAATATGACCTAGGCAAAGGCTACAATTGCCCTCCAAGATTCCCAGGGAAGGATCACGAGCATGTACTACTTCCTTCTCATTCTTCTTGATGTGTGCTTAAACCATGTTGTAAGGGACCCATCCTTCCTCTGCTTCCAAAGTCCAATTGATGTGGAGATGTTGTTTGTTCTTTGCGTGGTTCAAGCATTCAAAAATTGCATCTATTTCTCCCCAACATGTAATGTCAGTGGACCCCTCGGATGTAGCTCAAACATTTGCTTCATCCGCCAAAGAAAGCTCTCCACGGCATTGCATTCTTCATCCAACTTCATTGCTAATTTGAGGAGCCCTTTCATTGCTCGGGACACTATGGATGCTTTGTCTTCGAGCTTCTGTACCCATGCCAACCACCAAGAGTCTACACTGCCGTCTGGCATGCATTTATCCAAGTGCACTATTTGTTTCAATTGTTCCAACTTTGACCGAGCACGGAAGTTCTCATTGGTTGCCTCATCCAATTTCTGCTTTAATTCTTTGACCTCAGTGCCTTCCATTTGCACTGAAGCATCTCGTAATGCTAGGGTAGGATTACAGATGGCGGTTTGAGGGTTTACTTCCATGCTTCTGTGGCCCTCCACCCCAGCTACAACTGTGGTTTTTTAAAAAGAAGAGAGAGTTCATTGCACTCTTGAGTGTCTTGCACCTCTTGTGTTATAGGCCCCAAGTTTGCAATATACTTCTTCCGGAGTCCAAAGTCCCGTTCATGGATCCTCTGTAGCCTTTCCAATTTCTTTTTCAATTCATCACAGAGTGCCTTCCACTTGTTATTGGAATTGTTCAAGGCCCTCAACTTTTGATTTTCTTCTACTAACTCAACCATGTCTTTCACTTTGTCGTACTTGTCTTTGAAGAATGGTAATATAGTTTGTGTGTCTTTCATGAAAGCCACGGCACCAATGATCAATTTAGGCAATAGTTGGCCAATTCCTTTGCAAATTTTGTAACCTTTGGGGTAATTTCTTTTACAAATCCCGCTACTGTGGTCAATGAGAATGCGGTCACTAGAAGAAAATTATGTTACTTTCCTTGAAAATGTGACACCTTGTTTTTGTTGAGCTCTTGTTTCAAAACAAAGTGGAAAAGCCAAAAAATGCAGTTTTCTACATTTTCCTGCGTTTTTTCCGTTTTGACTACATTCTTCCTGCGTTTTGAAATGGGAACTCAATGAAAACAAGGTGACTCTTTTTTAGGGAATTTAACATAGTTTTCTTCTAGTGCATTCTAGCAAATGCGCCCAAGTTTGTCTTAGGTTTTGGAAAAGGACTAGAGCTCCCAGGATCGCCATCGGATACAAATGGTCTTAGTCCTACCTCAAGTTCCTTCCATCGAGCAAAGCACTGCACCAAGTCTTCCAATTCCTTCAGATTGAGCATGTGATGGAGAATCTCCAATTGCAAGGGAGGAATAGCTGACACTCCCAAATACTTGCTCGCAATGTTTTTGCCATGAATGGTGAAATCCCTTGTCACGTCATGGGCTGGTTCTTTATTTCTTATTAATTGATGCCATTGAACTGAAGGGCTCAATACTAGGCTCGGCAACCTTGTCGAGTCTGGATTGAAAGGTACATGTGTCAAGCTATTTAGAGTATTGCTCTCTAAAAGATTATCAATTATAGCATTGGCCCTTGCAACTTGTTTTGATTTAGGGTCCTGCTAACATTCTCATAGTGGAAAAGGTGCTCCACATTTGTTTAGAATGTTTTGCTTGTTTGGAACCATACTTCTTGAAACCACAGTTTGTACGTTTGGTATGCACATTAGAGCCGTTGGAGGAGTAAGAAACACCTCTTCCTCTGGATCTCCCAACGAGGCACGACTCATTGTCGTTGGGGTCTATATGGTAGCCAACGATAATGCATCACTTGTGCCCCCACAGATGGTTGTCGTAGGCATTGGAGTATTTTTTAATACTCTTCTTGGTTTTGGTGTCTTACTTGGCCCTACCTGTGGATTGTACAAATCCAAAATATTTTTTTGATTACTCTGAAGATGCTGTGGAACCTACGCTGTTGTTGGAAACATGCTCCAGTCCACCGTCTGGGCTAATTGGAGTTCTGCATACACCATGGAGGCCAAGCTGTAATTTATGTATCCTTTATTTATTTCTTTGTCCTCAAAGAGTGCCATCCACACTTGCAATAATTGATGGACAAAATGTTGATTGTTGCAACTCCATGGTTTACAACTCAAATCATGCGTGTGAAGGCGTAGGACTCTTGTGGCTACAACTTGTTGATGTGGTACAGTTTTACATACCTCCTACACATCCTAGAGTTCTAATATTCCGTTGCCTCTTTCTTCTAATCTGTCTTCGCTTTGGTATTAGGGTTGTCTAAAATCTCAAGGTGGAGCTTGTGGGTGGACCCCTTCCGTTTACTCTTCTTATTACTTTCCGCCCCTGAAGTCATTTCACTAGTACCCGCAACACGTGCACCACTCATGATTGTTGCTTTGAATTTGTAACCACTTCAAAAATGACTACAAGTGAGATCCTTGAAACATGTGTATTTCAATCGAAAAAAGAGCCCTTGTCGTTATGAAAAATGAATGACCCCAACTCTCCACCACGTAGGAGCAACTAGTGCATGAAGCAACAGCAGAACATTCGACATGGTTCTAATACCTTTGAAGGAGAGAAAAAGTGAGGAAAAATGAGTAGCCCTTTTGATTTTATACCAATTGTATGGCAGACCTAAGCCAGGTCCAGTACCGGACTTGCCCTAGACAACGCAAAGTGGCCTTTTGATCCACCGTCCAAAGTCCTCGTTGAAGCATATGAGTATAGGATCCAATGACCTACGGATCCCTTTCCAAAGACTACTTATTCATGGTACAAGCATCCAATGCAAGAGGCAGCAATAGTTGCTGGGTACAATAATGTTGATTTTTGCAAAACCAGAAGACGATAAAATTTTAACACCTAAATGTCCAAGACACCCAAATATGGTGTTTGCCAAACTTTAAAGTAAAATAAAGTCTAAGAAAGTTGCTATCTTTTTTAGAATCTTCTTCAAGTCTAATTTTAGCATCAAATATCCGATCTTAATAATAAATGATAGTGATTTTTCTATTCAAGTTTTTGTACAAAGGTACCCATTGCAATCTTGACTTCCCATAGTGTTGAGAGCTCTTGGAAATGAGCCTCAAATACACTAGATCTTGGAGGAAAAATCACATTCAAAATTCATTTAAAAAATTGTAGAGTAGATTTTAAGAAGCCATAAATTGATCTGGGTTATACAAATTAGGCCCTTTAACCTCACATTTTTGGTCACCAACTCTTTTGATTTGACTTGTGTAAAGAAGATTGAAATTTTTTTGCAATGTTAGCACCCTCATGGTCAAACATTATAATCTTTCACTCCATAAGTGGTATTGTTGTGTTTCATTTTCTTATAAGATCTCTAACATGTCTAGTTTGATTGTACAGTTACAATTCATCATGAGGTTGTTTGAACATCAAAACTAATTTCAAATCTTTAAATCATCTTTTCACAGGTGAGATCTCGGCATAGTTTCTAACCAAAATAATTTGAGGTTAAAAAGTCAAACATAATTATATAAAGAGCCCTATTCATTTGTGGCTTCTTCAAATGTATTCTACTATTTCCTAAAATGAATCATGAATGTGTATTTGATTCCAAGGTCCATTCTATATGAGGCTCATTTCTAAGAGTCATTAAGACGTTAATACCATAGATGCATCTTCATTATAGAGAACAATGGGAATCCAAATATTAGTTGTTGGTTCTTAATCATTAAGTATATTCTTATCTGAAAAAAAATATGTGTTATCGTTGAATATTATTTTTAATAAAAACAAGAAATTTGGTATCGATTACTAGTACTAAATCTTTCCTTCATAAGAAACAAATATACAATATAATTTTTTATTATGTTTAATCTTTCCTTTAGAAAAGTAAAATCCCACATTCCTATTTTAGATTGTTGTTGAATCTTCCCATAGAAAAAGTTGTGTCTCTGAGCTTCTAGAGGATTACCTATTTGGACATGTTTATTATATAATATTCATTGATGTTGACAGACAATTGTGGATTTGTGATGCAATGCTTCCAAAGGAAATACTAAAACAGGGATTTCATAGGAGTTAATCATTACATTTTAATATAACATTAGAAATTCCAAACTTCAACAAAATTGCATACGTATAAGTTTAAATTTTTGCCATATTTTTATAGAGTTGTAGACTTGTACGCTATAGCTAAGAAAATGTGCCTACAAAAAGAAATATTGTGTGTAGAAATTATTTTGTATGAAGTGACGTCATCGCATGTTCTGAATATAAGAATATGATTATTGTAATCAAGGTCAAGGGTTTACAGGTTAGGATTTTTTGGTTGGTTTAGGGTTTAAGGTTCATTTTTTGACGCCAATTTCAGATTCTTGCAATGTAGCTTTGGAAAGGAATCTTCAGGAGGTTCAGAAATCACAATGCCTATTTGTATGAATTTAGTTTGAATTGTAACTCCCGCAATTTTTCTGCTGTACAGAATCCAGGCCATCTGATCAGTTGATCATCCAATTTGCTTGGCGTCCAACCCTGCAGCCATCTGAATGTTGAGCCATCCAATATATCCAGTTGTCCAATCTTGCAGCCGTTCGATACTCCAGCCGTTCAACCCTCCAACCATCTAAATTGCTTGCCAGAGTGGTCCAATCGCGGCCAATTTAGAATGCTGTTTGTTGTGTTGCCTGTTGCAGAGGATGATATTTTGGACAGCGATGATGTTCTTGATGCTCCAGCACCTGTGACATTTAGAGAGAGGCACAAACAACAAGAAGCTCGCAAAGACATTGAGTACAAGGAACAGATGCGAGAAGCAATGTATTGAAGCGTGGAGGACTGTGGTCAACAACATGGGCATGAACCATCACGCCACCGTGACCATGGTTCACGTGCCCCACAAGATTGGAGAGGAAGTTCACGGTATGGTAATGCATCCCGAGGTGGCTCTCAAAGCAAAGGAGGAAGCCATGGAACCATACAGCACGGTGGTACCAACAAAGGAGGATCCCAATACTATTCCGGTACCATAGCACCTGCTTCATACTACAATAATGTCCCCCAAGGTGTTTATCAAAGTGGAGGAGGAAGCCATGGAAGCACGCGGTATAACAATGCTAGCCAAGGAGGCTCCCAATACTATCATGTGAGCACTGCACCCGCTTCATATCAACATCATGGAGGTTCTTATTATGGTGGTTCAAGTGAAGGAGGGTCCCAGCATAATGTTTCCATTCCTCCTCCACCTTTTGGAGGTCCTTACTACTCAAATTACGGAAAAGGAGTGGCGCCAAGTGGACAAAGAGACAGCTATGGCAGAGGACCATATCTTGCTGTTTATGGGTCTGGTTCTAAAGGCCCAAGTCACAAAGATGATACTAAATCTAATTCAGAGTGAAGTAGTGTTTTGTCTTTTAGTGCGAGTCTTAGAATATGATCCATTGATTGTAATGTCCGTGGAATGTTGTTGGTAGCAAGCATTATACAATGATGTTGGGGAATTGTAGTTCGTAATTTTGTAATTTGGCAGAATATAGTTTTTATAAAAATATGTAAATACATTGGTAGACATGTGATGGTATTTTTCTTGAATATTGTTGCTGTATAAAAAATGATTTTTGTTAATATAAATATGATATCGAACTGCTTTCTACAACTGGGTGGCATATGTAAGTCTCGAGCAAAGGGCAAAATGACTACCATATTGACAGCCAAAAATGCATTCTATATGTTATTTTTTCAAGAAACAATTGATGCCTAACATTGTGCCCCCCAAAAGATAGTCCATACCTTCTGCATAAGCTTGTTGTCCAAATAGAGTAAATCAAAACCTCACATTTAAATCCTAAGTATAATGTTTGCAGAAACAAAAACTATTGAATTCACTTCAATTATTAGTAATGTTAAAGGGGGCCAGATGGCCGACTCTTGAGTTTTACTTGGGCTTTAAAGTTGATAGTGACTTCAGGATTGTCACATCGGGCGTCCTAAGGTCACCAGACCAGGGCTGTCAGGACGACCGGGCGTCCGCTGCTGCGTCCGGACATCCAACGTCCAGCGTCCGCTACCACTCGGACGTCCCGTAACATTTGAATTTTATATTTACCAAGTGAACAATAAATTTTGTGCATCACCAATGGCCACCCGGCTCGTCAGTCCCGTTTGTCTACCCCCAATCAACGCCCTGTCCGCCTCAATTGATGCTCGACCGCCACCCTATCTAACCCGACCAACAGTCTGCTCGTCTCGTAAGTTCACCAGGCCGATCGTTCCGACTGTCCGCCATCCGTCCGCTAATGTATATCTTATAATATACCATTGGAAAGGTATTGTCAAGAGCTTTCCAATGGTATATTACGCTTCCAATTTGACCAAAAACTCCAACAATGGGACCCTTCCAAAGATAGGGGTCCGCCAAGCCATCCGCCAATATGTAGTTCGCCCAGCCGTCCGACTAGCCATCCGCAATTCCGCATGTCTGCCCGTTTGTCCGCTATTATGTGCTTAATATTATACCATTAAAAAGGTGTTGTCAAAAGCTTTCCAATAGAATATTATGCGTTTGATTTGGCCAAAAACTTCGACAGTGGGACCCTTCTAAAGATTGGGGTCCACCAAGCTGTCCGCCAAGTCGTCCGCCAATTTGTAGTCCGCCAATTTGTAGTCCGCCCAGCCGTCCAAATATCCGTCCGCTTGTCTAACCTTCTATCTGCTATTCTGTACTTTATAATATACCATTTAAAAGGTGTTGTCAAGAGCTTTCCAATGAAATATTATGCATCCAATTTGGCCAAAAACTCTGACGGTGGGACCCTTCCAAAGATTGGGGTCCACTAAGGCGTCCGCCTATCTACCTGTCCGCCTAGCTGTTTCTTATCGTTACCACATTTCTTAATTCATAAGTTTGTGGCACACATTTATAATTCTCTTTATGCTAATGCCTTTGGTCATATTAGTTGATATTTATAGTAGTATTGAAATTTTTTGTGAAGTTAATAAAACTATTTTTTGAGATTATATCTACTTGTAATCATTAAAGTACAATTGTTAGTTTTAAGGTACCTATACTACAAAGTGATATTGTGTAAAACTAGGTGTGATGACATTAATACAAGTTAAAACATATGCTGTAAAATTTTGAAAAAATCCACAGTGCATATTCATTGCCTAAGGTAGAGTGAGTCCTTTATTGTGGTGGGTAATATATGGCCGGCATACCCACCCTTGATTCTTAGAATGATTCACAATCAAAAAAGTTGTAAACTAGTTTAGGACCAAGAATCACCCAATATTTATAAGAGTCCTTATTACAAATCTAATGTTCTATCCAGAACTTTGAATAAATTCATAAGATTCACTATAATAACATATTTTAAAATACAAGTATTGATTATTTATTTAAATGATATTTAATGCCATCATATTTAGATCACAAGCATGTAAGCATTTTTCTTTGTTCAATGAAAATCTATTGATTTACTCCAATGAAATCCATATTTCCTTTTGAATCTCTAAAACGCAATGGTTTTGAAAATTCAATAAATATTACATAATATACATATTTGGTCTTGAAAAGATTAACGAGCTCACGTGGACATGGGTGATTATTCATTTTTCCAATATAGCACCATCTTAGAAAATTATAAACTTGCTTGTATAGTTGTAATATAATAATACTAATCCCTTGAATTTAGCATGCACCCTAAGGCCTAAGTTCAAATCCTCTTCAAATCAAGATTGCACGTTTCACACTTTTGCATTTGCATATTACAACAATATGAATTAATGATATCATCTATGATGTAGAAGTACATAAATGAGGTCCATAATTGTCGTATATGGAGGGTCATCATATTTGAGATCACCTTCTTGACTACCAAAGCACCAATATTTTTGGTATGGGATACATTGTTGATGGTTTGTAAATTAGGATGCAAATATATGTATATAAAGGGTATAGGAAAATAACATTAATTATTTTTTTGTCGTGTGAATGCAATATTTAATCTTGAGCTACATTAAACTACATTAAATTTCATTGAAGTGCTTAAAGCATTTTAGTAGCATCTTTTAATAGAATAATAAGTTAATACAATTGCTTGTACTATGTATACCTTGGTGTTTCAAACTATCAATGTATTTTACAATAAAACTTAAAGGAGTACTTGAAGTTATAGTTGCATGTTCCACATTGTACATTGGCACATAATAATTGATAAAGAAAACAAGGACCACATTGAAAACATAAATGAATAAATTTGTGAGGTTTATATGTGGTATATTTTGATATTGACATTTAAAAAGGATTGAAGGTCAAACATATTCCACACATTGCACCAATGTTTTTGGTCACTATTGTAAGATTCAAAATTTTGGTTTTAGTATATAGGATTTAGGGTATAGAGTTTAGGGTATAGGATTTAGATTGTACACAAAATAGTGAAATTAGGTTGTCCCATACCAATTTCTTCACAATCCACACTATAGAAATATTCACAGCTTTTGTGCAATGATGCATTCAATTTAAAGCCATGTGTATGGCATAGATTTGTGCACCAGTTCAAGATTTAGTTCAACGAGTGGCATGCACCTCCATGTGGAACAAGCATTGATCAATGAGGTAAATTATCTCAGATAAGGCAACCTAATTAACAAGGCAACCAAGTTTCACTATTTTGTGTAGGTTTTAATATGGTTGAAAAATAAATTCAATGACCCTTTCTTGCATACATTAACCCCTAAAGGACCATTTGTCCCCTTGGAGGACAACTTGGGTCTGGGTAGGTTCCTGCTGTCTCAATTTTTAATAACATTTTTTGGAAATTTTTTGAGGTTGTGTATTTTTGCAAGAGCTTTGTAAATATATATTTTTTAATTAAATTGATGCATGAGAGAAAAAGTTATGGCACAATAAGCAAAATGGGAGTTTGGCGGGCAGTACAAAAAAAATCACAGAAAGTCAAACTAAGTTTTTTCCAAATTTTTCCTCAAAGATTATATTTTTGTCTACATGTGAAGCTTTGTTTCATTCAATTTGGACTAGTAATAAGAAAGTTATGGACAATCTTAGTTTTTTGGGCAATTTAAGCATCTTCTTGAAAAATAACTTATAGAATTTGTTTTTCAATGCAATTTTAGAATTTTTCAAAAAAGTTGTTAGACAAGGTTAGATTTTTTTGGTAGAACAATCTCACTGTTGGGATCATTGTGATTCAATTCCATCAAAAAGCTATTAACAATTTAGTTATTTCATCAATCTTGAATCCACTTCTATTCAACATTTTTTTAATGAGTGAAAATTAAGTGCTTTTTATCCTAAATTTTTTAAGAGATTCCTGACTCAATTGCTTAACTTAAAAAAATAGAAAATCAAAGCCCATAGTGCAAAACTTTTGAACTAAAAAGACTCAAAGCCAAAAAATCTAGTCAAGCAAGGTGCAAGAAAACTTGTATTCTTCACTTTAATGCATATTTCTTGCAATCTACATTGTGAAAGTTTCTGAAATTTCTTCTACATGTTCATATACTAGTTAAGTATAACATCTTACGGTTGAATATGCAAGAAAAAACAACTTTTAAAGTTCTTTTCTCTTTGCAATAGACATGACAATTTTGAGTGGTTTTTGATAGGAAAATCATTTTGGTCCTTTAGGGGTTAAAGTTGCATTGGATGCTTGTAGCATTGAATAGCAATCTTTAGAAGCAAATATATGCTTTTTAGAATCCCATGTTTTAGTAGAAGCGGACGGCTAGGTGGACAAGCAAGTAGTTGTTGAGCGGACGGGGCGGACGGCTGGCGGACGACTAACGGACTCCAATTTTTGAAAGGGTCTTACCGTCGGAGTTTTTGGCCAACTTGGACGCATGATATACAATTGGAAAGCTCTCAACGATACCTTTCCAATGGTATATTATAAAGTACATAATAGTGGACAAACGGGCAGACAGGCAGACGGCTAGTTGGACGGCTGGACGGTTTACATACTGGCGGACGGCTTGGCGGACCCCAATCTTTGGAAGGGTCCCATTGTCGGAGTTTTTGGCCAAATTGGACGCATAATATACCATTGGAAAGCTCTTGACAATACCTTTCTCATGGTTTATAATAAGATGTACACCAACGGATGGACGGTGGACAGCTCGGCGGACGGATGGCAAATGGGGCGTCGGATAAGGCGGACGGCCTAGTGGGCGGACGGCGGATAGGGCGGTCAGATCATTGGTCGGGTCGGATGGGGTGTCAGTCAAGGCATTGGTCAAGGCGGACGGATCATCGGACAAAGCAATTGAGGCAGATCGGGTGATTGTATATTGCCGTGCATTATAGTAAGCTGTCCGCTTGTTAAAAATATCCGACAGCGAACCCAATGTCTGGATGTCTGAACGTCCCAGCGTCCCAAAAATGGACATAATTTTTCTTGGGACGTAGCGTCTCGTCAACCGTGCATTGGAGGTCTTGGCTCGGAGAGGGCACTTGGTTCTACTACTACAAACCACGTGCAAACAAGTGGTTTCTAATAAACTATAATTTCAACCTAAAATTTTGAGCATTGTTTGGTAATGACTATAGGTTTCTATTGCCAAAATTTCCAACTCAAATGAAATATGGAATGATTTCTAGAAGAGGTTGAAAATGAACCTAAAATGGCATATTTTTCAACTCAAATATTTATAGAGAACACATTTAGATGACTATTGCATCAATATTCAACTCAAAATGAGCTTTCAATAGAGAATTATTTTTAGGATTTTTTTGTTCATTTTTTAGACAATTTTTGAGGATATAATATAGGGGTGTGAAAGTTATTTTTCAGTTTTGCAGTGTATCTATTTACTTCAAAAATTTGTAACTAATTATCATTAGCAAATAAAAATATCAATAATTCAAAACATAAACTTTCAACTTAGGAGATTATATTCATATTTTTTTTGTTTTCATTTACTTAAATTTTAGGATATAATATAGGGGGTACAAAGTTTTGTTCGCACGTTGTTTGGATTAGATACACTAAGTGCACCCCCCGAGGGTCTTGGATGGACGGGCAAACCACACCGGACGGATGGATGGTCCGGACATCTTGGGTGCCAAATTTTTTCCAATTAAAAAAAGTTAAAATGATTTTCCTTCACAACGTGACATGTCAATCCATGCTAGAACCTATGCGCGAACGCTACGGGCGGTGACATATGGTGCAAGAGGTAACATTGTTGCTTAGGCGTGGACTAATATGGGCAAAAATTTGCCAACGTCGGGCAGGGTCGTATGGATTAGGGCGGAGACATTTACTTTAGGGCGCGGATGTAGCCGGGCGGGACCTTATAATGTCCGAGCACAAACTCTTGAGAGGGAGTGGGGACGTAATTCGCCGGGCGCATACTCAAACGAACAGAAACTTAGAGTCGCTATGCGCGGATGAATGGATTTAAGCAAAGACGTTATTGTGCGGGCGCAAACTTAGACGGGCGCTAACTTATAATGTCTAGGCACTGACTCTACTAGGGCGGAGACTTATAAAAAGTGGGTGTGAACTCAGTTAGGCTTGGGCGTTTCTTTTCTGGGCGCAAACGCATGTGTGTAGGCGGATACTTTAATATTCTAGGCGTGGACACAGTCAATTGCAAACACAGCCTGTCTGGGCGCGGACGCAATTGAGCGGCAACCTATTTTGACAAGGGCGTGGATGCTATGGCCTGGTTGTTGAAGTCCTGTCTTGTTTAGAGTGCTTACCTCCTTTTGGGGGGGTTCTAAGAAATTGTTCTAAATGGAATAGAAATTCAAGATTTTGGTACGTTATTTCAATTTTTTGCAGAACAATAAGCGTACAATTTCAATTTAGAGCATGTACAATAACCCAAAAGAATCACTTACGGATTGCAGTGTTTTAATGTTTTAGTGTGGAAATATGGAAACTCCAATAGATAGAAAATAGGATTAAACAAGGTTAGAATAGTCTAATGTTTTTGAATTTGTTATTAGTATCTAAGAATCCGGGTTAGCTACAAAGAAATTAGAAATAGCTGATATCTGGATTGCTAGAATTCCTAAACCGGATAAATGTTGTGGTGAAAGACGGAAGCCGTAGGATAGAAGATGGATCCAGAAAGCCCACGACCGGTAGCCTTCCGGCCTAGACCCCCTAGAGCACCGTTACAAGAACGGTCCACTAGAAGAAACCTGCGTTTTTTATCACGTTTTTAGAAAAACGTGTGACGTCAAAGAAAACATGAGATTGTCTTCTGCGACATCCAAAAGAACGTGTGCCGGGGACCATGATTGAGGTGATGTCGCGGAAAACAAGGCCACAAAATTCTAAAAACAAGTAAATGTTGCTAGAAACGTTACATGTCTTCCGTAACGTCCCAGACAACAGAACACGTTTTCTTCTGGACGTCACCGACAACACAATTCTTCCACGTCAACAACTTCATTAAGGGCCACTGTGGGCAGTCCAAGATGAAAAGGAGGGGGCTGCCCAGAAGGAAACAAGTGAATGTTGCGCAGAACGCCACATGTCTTCCGGCATGTCAAAGACAATAGAAACAAAAAATTTCTTCACGTCACCAACAACACAAGTTTTCCACGTCAGCAGGGTCAATGTGGGCAGTCAAAGATGAAAAGGAAGGGGCTGCCCATAACAGAACAAGTGAATGTCGCGCACAGTGTCACATGTCTTCTGCAACGTCCTAAACAACAGAATAAATCATTTTTTTCCAACGTCACCAACAACACCATTTTCCACGTTAGCAGCATTGTTCTAGGCCACTGCGGGCAGTGACTTCGTAGTAAAGGAGGGTGCTGCTCAAAAGGAAAAAGGGGCAAGTGCTTCCTTAAGGCTAAAAAACTTGGGGTAAATGAGAGATCTGGCAGTCAAATTTCTAATTTGCTCTTGTGCTTTTTAAAATCCAAAAACAAATAGTCTATAATTGCAATAAAAATATTTTTATTATCGTAACGCTCAAGGAGAGATTGTCACAATAATAAAATAGGACAAAGAAGAAATACAGACATCATAACATTTTGATCAAACTGGGCCCTTTCGTATTTCACAACCCAGTCTTAGGGGTCCTAAAAATTACACCATTCACTTGGGAGTGTCTATTCATCTCCACTATTTCGAAAGATAGAAAAGGAGAGCTACTTTAGACCTCCTAATAAAATAACCGGATTCCAAGGAGAACTAATTATGAAACACTGCAAGGCATTTTGGCACAATAATTTTAGTGAAAAAAGTTTGTGGGACACCACCAAGGGCCTTCTTTCATTGAAGTGGACCCTTCTTCTTTACAAATCATTTCTAAAAATATCCAAAATGAAACCGTTAATACGGGAGCGCCTATTGCCCACCATTTAAAAGAAAAAAACAGAGAGGGAACACTATCGTGGGCCTCCAGAATAAAATGATAAGATTTTAGACACACCAAATTATAAAACAGTGGAAGGCATTCTACCACAATAAATTCATTCAAATTAGTTTGTGGATCACCATCTACTACTCTCTTATATGAAAGTGGGCCCTTCTTTTTTACTACCCATTTTTTTCCATGCATTAAATGAAAACATTCCAATGGGTGCGTTGGATGCCCACCATAATTAAAAAAAAAAAAAAAGGGTCAGGGGCCTATAAAGTCAAATGACTCCATTCCGTGCACAACAAATTAGGAAATACTGCAAGGCATTTTCCCATAACAATTTCATTGATAGTACTTGTTGGATCACGTACCATCAAAGGTGGGCCCGCTTTTATCAAAGTGGGCCCTTCTTTTTTACTACCCATTTCTTTCCATGCATTACATGAAAACATTCCAATGGGTGAGTTGGATGCCCACCATAATTAAAAAATTAAAAAAAGGGTCAGGGGCCTATAAAACCAAATGATTCCATTCCATGCACAACAAATTAGGAAATACTGCAAGGCATTTTCCTAGAACAACTTCATTGATAGTACTTGTTGGATCACATACCATCGAAGGTGGGCCCGCTTTTCTCAAAGTGGGCCCTTCTTTTTTACTACCCATTTCTTTCCATGCATTAAATGAAAACATTCCAATGGGTGCGTTGGATGCCCACCATAATTTTTCATAAAAAAAAAAGTGTCAGGGCCTACAAAATCAAATGATTCCATTCCGTATACAACAAATTAGGAAATACTGCAAGGCATTTTTCTAGAACAACTTCATTGATAGTACTTGTTGGATCACATACCATCAAAGGTGGGCCCGCTTTTATCAAAGTGGGCCCTTCTTTTTTACTATCCATTTCTTTCCATGCATTAAATGAAAACATTCCAATGGGTGCGTTGGATGCCCACCATAATTTTTCATAAAAAAAAAAGTGTCAGGGGCCTACAAAATCAAATGATTCCATTCCGTGCACAACAAATTAGGAAATACTGCAAGGCATTTTCCTAGAACAATTTCATTGATAGTACTTGTTGGATCACGTACCATTGAAGGTGGGCCCGCTTTTATCAAAGTGGGCCCTTCTTTTTTACTACCCATTTCTTTCCATGCATTAAATGAAAACATTCCAATGGGTGCGTTGGATGCCCACCATAATAAAAAAATTAAAGAAAGGGTCAAGGGCCTATAAAATCAAATGATTCCATTCCGTACACAACAAATTAGGAAATACTGCAAGGCAATTTCCCATAACAATTTCATTGACAGTACTTGTTGGATCACGTACCATCGAAGGTGGGCCCGGTTTCATCAAAGTAGGCCCTTCTTTTTGACTACCCATTTTTTTCATGCATTAAGTGAAAACATTCCAATGGGTGCGTTGGATGCCCACCATAATTACAAAAAAATAAAAAGTGACAGGGGCCTACAAAATCAAATCATTCCATTCCGTGCACAACAAATTAGGAAATACTGCAAGGCAATTTCCCAGAACAATTTCATTGACAGTACTTGTTGGATCACGTACCATCGAAGGTGGGCCCGGTTTCATCAAAGTAGGCCCTTCTTTTTGACTACCCATTTTTTTCATGCATTAAGTGAAAACATTCCAATGGGTGCGTTGGATGCCCACCATAATTAAAAAAAAAATAAAAAGTGTCAGGGGCCTACAAAATCAAATCATTCCATTCCGTGCACAACAAATTAGGAAATACTGCAAGGCAATTTCCCATAACAATTTCATTGACAGTACTTGTTGGATCACGTACCATCAAAGGTGGGACCGCTTTTATCAAAGTGGGCCCTTCTTTTTCACTACCCATTTTTTTCCATGCATTACATGAAAACATTCCAATGGGTGAGTTGGATGCCCACCATACTTAAAAAATTAAAAAAAGGGTCAGGGGCCTATAAAATCAAATGATTCCATTCCGTGCACAACAAATTAGGAAATACTGCAAGGCAATTTCCCATAACAATTTCATTGACAGTACTTGTTGGATCACGTACCATCAAAGGTGGGACCGCTTTTATCAAAGTGGGCCCTTCTTTTTTACTATCCATTTTTTTCCATGCATTACATGAAAACATTCCAATGGGTGAGTTGGATGCCCACCATACTTAAAAAATTAAAAAAAGGGTCAGGGGCCTATAAAATCAAATGATTCCATTCCGTGCACAACAAATTAGGAAATACTGCAAGGCAATTTCCCAGAACAATTTCATTGACAGTACTTGTTGGATCATGTACCATCGAAGGTGGGCCCGATTTCATCAAAGTAGGCCCTTCTTTTTCACTACCCATTTTTTTCCATGCATTAAATGAAAACATTCCAATGGATGCGTTGGATGCCCACCATAATAAAAAAAAAACCCGAAGGGTCAGGGGCCTCTAAAATCAAATGATTCCATTCCGTATACAACAAATTAGGAAATACTACAAGGCATTTTCCCATAACAATTTCATTGACAGTATTTATTGGATCACGTACCATCGAAGGTGGGCCCGGTTTCATCAAAGTAGGCCCTTCTTTTTGACTACCCATTTTTTTTCATGCATTAAATGAAAACATTCCAATGGGCGCGTTGGATGCCCACCATAATTCCAAAAAAATAAAAAGTGTCAGGGGCCTACAAAATCAAATGATTCCATTCCGTGCACAACAAATTAGGAAATACTGCAAGGCCTTTTCCCAGAACAATTTCATTGACAATACTTGTTGGATCACGTACCTTCGAAGGCCCTTTTTTCAAAAATGTCAATGGACCCTTCTTCTTGACAGTCCATTGTTCTGGCCTCCAAGATTAGACCATTCAAATCGGAGTGCCTACTGCCCAGCATCGTTTTAAATAAAAACAAAGAGAACATTAATGGAAGCCTCCCAAAAAAATAAAAATAAAGATGCACAACAAATTTTAAAACTGAGGCAGGCATTTTGCCACAACAATTTCATTCTAATTAATGTTTGGACCCCCACGTACGGCCCACTCTCATGAAAGTAGGGTCTTTGCGTTAACAATGCTTTATTTTGGGTCCACAAAATTAGACAATTCCAATGCAAGCGCCTACTGCCCTCCATTCACAAACAAAATATATGCAAACAATATATGAGGCCCGAAAAATTTGAGAATTTCATTCTATGCAAAAAAAATTATGAAACAGTGCACGGCATTTCTACATAAAAGCTTCAGTAATTCAAAACATAATTATAAAACATACAGGGTGCCTGGAACATCAAATGATTCCATTTTGTGCACAACAAAATAAGAAATAATGCAAGGCATATTGTTGTTGAAATAATTAATTTTAATTTGTTGGTCAGCCACCGTCAAGGGTCCTCTATTATAAAAATAGGCCCTTCTTTTAGGCAAATAAATTGTTTTATTTTTTGATTTTGACCACTCAAGTAGGAGTGACCACTGCCAGCCATAATCTTCTATAAAAAGGAAGGGAACAGTACCAGGGGTTTGTTGAATACAAGGAACCAGTTCATTCACGACAAATTCTTAAAGCATGCAAGGCATTTTTCCAAAAGTATTTCATTCAAAATAGTCTGTGGGCCACCGCCAGGGGCCTTTATTCTTTAAATTGGGCCTTTCTTCTTGACTATGCAATTTAGGGAAGCCCAATATAAGGTCATTCAAATGGTAGTGCCATGTATGCACCAATTTTCTTTAAAATAAGAAAGTGAATACTACAGGGGGGCTGACAAATAAAATGAAGGAATTTCATGCACAAGGAATGATGAAACACTGCATTGCATTTTCCAAAAACAATGTCATTCAAATTAATTTGTAGGCCACCTGGGAGGGGCCCTGTTTCTGAAAGTGGGCCCTTCTTCTTCACAATCGGATTAAACAAATCATTCCTTGACTTCCATGCAATAAAACTTTAAATTGATGCAAGTTATGTTATGTCCCAATGTTGTGTAGATGTTTACATCATCTTCTGGTCCGTTTCTTTGGACATTTGTGCTCTTCACATTACCAGACGGGGTTATCTTAGAAAACAACATTCACGTACAAGACGCTTAATGCATGCTGTACGCCTGTCAGTAACGACGTCATTGCAGATATCTTCAATTACATGTGCTGTGACTTCTGCAGTTGGTTTACTAAGACATGCAATCCAACGATGCTGACATCAGTTTGAACACAACTGTCTATAAGCATATTCCGCGGTGTAAACGGCAAGGGCAGTCCCCCTATGTTCTTTGTACCTATTGTTGCCTTGGAGCCTTTGCTGCTGGTCTAATGAACATACCACCTTCTGCTGACGCTTCTCTCGTTGGCTCTGACTCCAAAGGAACGGGTTGGAGCCCTGTGAAGTCCTCATCATTTCCCACTTGAATCATAGAAGGGATGGTCTCATTGTCTTCAAGTTGTCCACGTCTACCCCGCACATCTGTACGGCATATGACCTTCCAGCCTGCCTTCTGAGTCTCATCCGAAAAAAACACCTGTTGAATGTGCATTGGAAATGCAAAAGAGTCCGCATGCACCTTGCCATCCATATGGTTGAAATTTGCAATTGTAAAGCCATAGCGATCTCGCTGGACATGAGGAAAGCGACCATCATTGCTCCCTCTAATCCAATCGTACACTAGCACGGTCGTGCAATGGTTGCGATAGTCGACCTCCAAGATTTCTTCTATATATCCCATGTAGTCATGTGTTTACTCTATGGGTTGCCCATTGCGAAGCCCCCATCGAAGCTGCCGAGTGAATGAGGCTACCACAGCAGAGTTGCGTGTGACAAGGCCACTTTCCGCACTACGAATGCGAAGATGCATGCCAAAGGCATACATTTGACGATGGGATGTAGCAAATTGCTCCGGGGGTTGGCTGTACTGTACAACATCATTGTCCAAACTTTGGCTTGCAGCTTGTAGTGTCATCACTTGTGCACTGAACCACAAGGCGAAAGGCGGCAAATCATAGAGGTCTGTCGGATATCGCACAGGCATGTTTGGATGGCGTCGGCGAACACTTCGCCGAAATGCCTCTCTTTCCTCCCAACGTCTATAATGTGCTGTTGTATACTCCCTGCACATGATCCATGTTTGTACTATTAGAATAGGCTTCACTTCATAATGTAAGTACATTGAAATGAACAGTTGTCAATATACAAACAGAGCTTGCCAGTGCAGTGACCTCTGTCCTCAATGACGCAATGCATGATGTCAAAGATGATGTTTTGTCCAATGTCCACTGTTACAGACATATATGAAAATGTACAAGGATGTAGCTGACCACTGGCGAGTCACCTACCACTTGCCCCTCATAGAATTATGTTTGCAAGTTAGGAAAACTCTATCAAAGAATCTACAAAGTCAAGGACAAAGTTCACTTCAATATAGAAATGCACAGTCTGAAGAGGATATAGGAACTCACTTCCACCAAGCATCAAGGCACACGGCATTGTCCAGTAGAAAGGCATGAAGAAGGTTCCTGAATTCATTCGACATCTTCCGCTTTTGCTTGGAGTTTAATCGAAGAATCTCGTCTGTCATTGTAGCGTCTTCATTCGGGTCCCATATCCGGTGCACTATCCTGCTATACTGGCGCATGTACTCCGTACAAAATCCGAGTGCGTCATCCATTCGATAGCCCTCTGCAATGTTACCCTCTGGATGTGCATAAGTTCGAACATAATCCTTCAAAGTTTTCATGTAGCGCTCTATCGGATACATCCAACGACAATGCAATGGGCCACACACAAATAATTGTTGTACCAAGTGCACGGGAAGATGTGACATGATGTTCAAGAATGTGGGTGGGAATTCCTTCTCCAGCACGTAAGTGGCCATAATGACATCGCGCATCATCTCATTCTGGTCACTCTGCCGGACTTCTTTAGCACATATTCTCTGAAAAACTCTGCTCATTTTGATGATGGCTACGCACACATTCTCATCCAATAAGTTTCGTATGGCCACAGGTAGGATCTGCCAACAATATTCCAACACAAAGGTTCCATGAGGGAGACTGTTCACTACAAAGACGCGGGACCATGAAATTCCAATGACACATCCATTTCTTGTAGTGCTTCAAGTACTTTGAACATGACATAAAAGTAATTGACTAGCATGTCATAATCTCTGTCGCTAAAGACACTGACATGCTTCCCTATTGTTTTCAATGACATTCATGTTCACATCAATGGAAGCATGCCCTGCCATCCCGTCACGCACAAAGGATCATGTGGACGTCATTTACAATGTCTGAAGCAAGGATTCCCACGACATATAATGCATGGAAAAAGCAAGAATGTTACATACTTGCTGCATGAGGACATGGTAGTTGTGGGTTTTCATATATTGCAGCTTCCCATCTTCAAGGCGCTTGTGAATGCTTCCCACATAGTTCGTCGCAGTGCGAATATTGGAAATTATAGAAACAAACTCCTTTCGTTCATGGGGCTTGAACACATAAGGTGCCGAAGGCATGTAGTATTCATCTTGTCACCGGCGTGGTTCTTGAAGCCATATTTCTTCACAAATGCCCAATTCCTGTACATCAATTCGACTTCCTGGACTGTCATTCATGCCCCACAAAGTCTTCACTATATTCTCGCACAAATTCTTCTCGCAATGCATTGGGTCCAAGATATGCCTTTCCAGCAAATGCTGCATAACCAAGAATGCCAGAATATTAGGAATACTGTCATACAGGCCGCTATGACATTAGCATGATCCAACAATTCATTTCGGACAGTACTTTGTCCTTACTGGCCCATTTTACTTCAGTGAGACATGATGACAGTACTTTGTCCTTACTGGCCGCATTGTTCAGCTTGTCCATTGAATCGAGTGTTTCTTCAATATGGGTGTTGTCGTGGCAAGTACCGGCGTATGCCACCATACACAATTTTGGACCCCCTTACTTGTTTGTTTGAAAGAACATCTCCAGTCTTGGCCATTCTTGCATCAGTGTCAGGCCCGCAAGGCGGACATCCTTTATACCCCTTGCAATATAGACTAGATATCAACCCGTATGCTGGAAAATCTGATATAGTCCACATCAGTATAGCACGCAAGTGAAAAGACCGACTGTCCTTCGGCTGCGAGAAGTCCAGGGCACGAACACCGTGCCACAATTCCTTCAACTCCTTCAGTAGCGAACGTATGAAGATGTCAAGTGCACTGGAACTCGGAGAGTGCTTGCCGAAGATGAGAATGCATAATGAAATGAAGAAATTCTTTGTGACAAACCACAACTTGAAGTTGTATATCAAGATCAACACAAGCCATGTAGACCAATTTGTATTATTCAGCTTGAAGGGGTTCACACCGTCCAGTGCCAATGCAAGGCGCATGTTGCGGACTTCACCTCCAAAATTGTTGAATGAGACGTCATTGTCAACATGTTTCCATGCTCGGCTGTCGACCACGGAGTGCATGATGCCGTTAGTGCTGACATGCTTCGTGTAACCGGTCAACATGCGCGCTATCTCCGGCGACCTCCACATGCGTTTCAATCGCGGAATGAGGGGAAAATGCCAGATGACCTTCCTTGGAATTTTATCTGTGCCATCCATCCATCGTGCTGTATTACACTTGGGGCAACATTGCAATGCTGCATGCTCCTCTTCGTAAAGAATGCAACCACATGGGCAAGCGTGGATATTGTTATAGGTAAGCCCCAGTTGCCTGATTGTCTTCCGTGCTTCATAATGGTTTGCTGGCAATTTGTTACCCTCCGGAAGTAAGTCCGAGGATAAAAAGCGGAAGAGCTCATCGCTGAATTTATTGCTCACGCGGAACACGGTGCACATGTTAAGGATGATGATTGATGACGACACAATGCTTGTTTTTGAACCACGGTATAGGGGTGTGGAGGCTTCCGTATACAAATTGTCCATGCCGTCCACAATGTCATCTTCAACATCATCATTGTCACCTCCCCCTTTGCAGTCGTTTGCCTCTTCATGCAATGCATCCACTCTATCAAACGCCTCCATCACTTATTGCTGCACTTCATGGTACTCATTGAGAGGAGGCTGAGTTCCTTGAGTTGGGGATTCCGCATTCGCTTCTTCTTCAAACACATCAGCAGTGTCAGTGTCAATGTCTAGGGGGACATTGGCAATGACGTCGTCATCATAAGCGACATCTTCAACCCAAATTCCTCCTGCTGGATATCCATCTAGTGGATCACCACCCAGTAAAGATTTATGAAAAAATGGATCCCTGCCCGCCTGAGAATGGTGCTGTCGTATCACGCGTATGGTTCTCCGATGTCCACCTTTGCAATTCCAACACGGACATCTATATGACCGCACGTTCTTCTCAGCTGCCACTCGGAGCTCAGTGTGCAAAATTAAATCAGCCATCGGTATGTGGCATAGTGTGCGTCCATCCTCCATGAAACGAATTGTAGTTCCACGTCCTACAGATGAGGGATTCGTGCGCATTGCCATGCTCACATCACAGAAGCATAAACGGAACTTTGAGGAAGTCCACAACCCTGCACTTTGAATCCCGCCAACTTGAAACTTGTTAGAAGCCACGATGATTTTCTGTTAAGCGCGGCTATACACAAAGTGAATGAGAATGTATAGGAAATGATCGTTATGGGGCATTGGCATCCCAATTCAACATTTCGTTAGCATTTTCCGGAGGCAATGTTATCATAGAAATTTGTGTCACCCTTCTGCTCTACGAGGATACTGCGTACTAGTTTAGTTCACGCAGATACGTCAGTAGTGACGTCTTTGGAGACGTCATTGACGACAACTTCGAAGACGTAACTTCTGTCACTGACAACGTCAAACTGAATGTCTTCAGGAATAGCGGTCTATCATAATGTGCAATCAGTAATTGGAATAGTTGCCTAGACTCGATGAAGAAGTAATCGCACCGAAGACCTCCGCGGAAGAACCCGAAACCTGACCTGCTGCTTCTGTGCTGCGGATGTTTGCTTAGCAATTTGGAGGGTATGACTGTGTTAGGAATTCGTTTTGATATTACCGTATTGCCTATACGTGTGTGTAAACGTTAGCACTTATGTCTTCATGTTGTTCTCGACGTCGATCTCCCTTTCCTTTGTTAAATTACTGCACAGACTGCATCAGACTAATACGCAAACGTGACATTCTTAGCAACATGTTTGTGTTTATGGCAACGTCTCCCACAATGTCAAATCAAACATGCACCCGTACTAGAATCATTGGAAAAAACCACGTGTCTTCCAAGAATGAGTGCAGCAACAGCGCTTCCCATTACAGGAGAGCTGCAAGGTTAGGGTTCATGAACAGAAATTCCTACACACCTGCTCTTTATCAGTGCTTCCACTAGTTTGCTGAGCAAAATGGCATCCACTTGCGCTTCACCAAATCGTACTAGGGTTGTTCGTTTTGCAGAGTTGATGAGAGAAGCCACGAAAGTGAATGCGGCTGAAGAGGAAGCAGCTGGGGTTCTGTAGAATCTTGCGCCTACTGCTTCACAGCGCTCCCCTCCCAAGAGTGCAATGAAGAAAAAGCGAGTAGAGTCCGAGGAGGGAGATCCCGTAACACGGCCGGAGGCTGCTGCAGAAACCAAGGCGAGGGCGCCAGTTATTGCTGCTCCAGAGTCCTACATCAACCCTTTCGATCAAGATCAGGTAGAGTTTGTTTAGAATTACTGGCTTCAATTTTTGAGGCGCAGCGGGGAGACATGTTGCGCGGACTTCAAAATTGGTGGGGAGGGAGTGCATTTCCAACTTTAGAATTGAAGCAAGGAGCAAGGGTCTGCCGCCAAAGCCGCGCACCGTCGAAGGCCCTGTCCACGGGTATAGGGGGGTAGGTGCCGCGGGTATAGGCTGCGCCTACCCCGTCATGATTGACTTGCTGCTGTTCTCCCTCTCCGGCACTGCATTTTTGGTCGCGTTTCTCCTTGTTTCTCCACGTCTCTCCGTGTCGTCGACTTTACAAGCGATGAGGGAACCTTGCCTCACGGCGTCCAAATCGCTGTCTGACTCTGGAACCTGTAATCGCGCCAATTTCAATAGTAGAAGTTGTCAATTCTGTTGCTGTAGCCTCGTGGTAGTGTGTGCCTGGCGAAGGCAGTCCGTAGCCTTGAAATTCCGATCACCCATAAAGTTCTTTCATCGTCAATGTGTATTTCGCTCTGAATTTAGTACGAATTTCCAATTGCAAAGTTACACGGTAATTCCTGTAGGTGATCGGGGTTGGGAAACGTGATGTGTGTAGGACGCTCAGTTCGTAGTTCAATTTCGAGGCGCAGCAATGCCAAGACTGAACCTGTCAAAGAAGAGGTCATTCCCGGCACCCACGTCAAAGGATGATGCGAGACCAAGTCGGAGGATGCGCCTGGAAAGCGAGCGCCACTCCAAGGGAAGAGAAGACACAAGTTCAGGGAGGGTGGCTCAAAGAAGGGGGCCAACTGCAAAGAAGAAGACGGTAGTTGTGGAAGTGAGCAAGGACGAAGGAGACGAGGATCGGGAAGACCCTGCGGAAGACCCAATGGAAGAAGAGGACGACAGCGGCACCTTGAGGGAACAGTCGTGGAGGTAAGTGTTCGACCTCTCTATGTTTTCGAAATTTTTTGGCAGATCATGTGTTCCTCCGGTGTTGCCGATGACATTCTAGAAAGCATGTTACGTCCGACTTCACGTTGCAGACGACATCATGTGTAACGTGATTGAAGTGTGGCATGTTTGTAGCCGATGTAGATAGTGACATCCTCACGTCTTCTTTCATGTACTAACAAACATAGCCAGTTACAGATGTGCAGGTCTTAGGGTATTTTAGATTTGGTCTGCTCGTGAGGGAGTAGTCGTGTAGGTAAGTGTTTGACCCCTTTTTTTTCCCGCAATTTTTTTGCTGATCATGTGTTCCTCTGGTGTTGCCAATGACGTCCTTGAAAGTGTGTTATGTCCCGACGTCCCGTTCTAGGCGAAATCATGTGGAACGTGATCGAACTCCTCTTTTGTGGCTGATGTTGACAGTGACGTCTTCACCTTGTCTTTCATGTACTGATATGCATGTCCAGCAACAGATGTGCAGGTCTTAGGGTATTGTAGTTTTGATCTGCGCATGAGGTGGCACTCGTGTAGGTAAGTGTTTGACCCCTTTTTTTTTCGCAAATTTTTGGTTGATCATGTGTTCCTCTGGTTTTGCCAAGGACGTCCTTGAGCGTGATACGTCCCAACGTCTTGTTCCAGGAGACATGATGTGAAACCTCATTGAAGTCTTTTGTTGCGGTTTAGGCTAGCTAGTGACGTCGTCCAGTCTTCATTCATGTACTCACACACATATCCAGCAACAGATGTGTAGGTCTTAGGATATTTTAGCTTTGCTCTGGTCTTAGTGAAATAGATGTTTGTGCAGGCGGTCCTTTCCATACAATTTGTGGATTACAATACCCGTATCCAACAAGGAAGCTTCCAACGTGTGTCCTATTTGGATCAGTGTCAAAGACGATATCATTGTAAACGTATGACATGTTCGATTGGATGTCGAAGACGACGTTCTTCGGAGCCCCGCAGTGCACTGTTTATTGTGAACGTTAACTTCTTGGAATGTCCTCTCTATTTGGAACTGAATGTGAGAGAGAGAGAATATTTGTTTTGCAAGTGCCCAGAACTTGAACGTAAAAGTTAATATGATGTGAACATGGACTTGACAATAAATGTAGCATTCTCTCAAAATTGAAGTGATTACTACTATTTGAGAAACGGTTAATTGCAGTAGAGGGTATGAGACACACTCTACCGGGGAAGACTCAAGTGGTGACATGGATGCTGCTATTGAAGCGGTGCATACTGAGAGCAAGAAGCAAGTAAACACCGCCAACACTATGAAGAAACCCATCGAGCTAGATGCAAATGGGGAGCCGCATGGACTAATGCGGGATGCGTTGACGAAGGATGTGGTCAAGTATGCAAAGTCCCTAGTCCCTACGAAGGGTTGGGAAGGACAAGACCAGCATATGAGGAAGGCTCTCTTCAAGAGATTGTACACAGGTTTTCCCTCCATGCCTTTCATTCTCAGTAGAATGTTCCATACTTGTTGCGCACATGTTTTCGATTCATGGATGATGATGTTGCCTGGGACGCTTGTCCTGTTGTCACGGACGTCGTAGTGGATGTTGTATGTGATGTCAATCATGACATCAATGTAACGTAATAATGAGGAGGACATTGTTAAAGAGAAGCGAACGTTTGTTTTTCTCCCCTGATGTCTCTTCCTTTCTAGTGAGCGTGCTGTGTCTGTGTCTGTCCTCTTCAAGGGAATGCAAACAATAGTCTTAAGGTGAATTCCGTACTACAATGAGAGTTTAATACCATTTTGCAGATTGGGAGACTTGTGGCCACTTTACGCGCGTGAGTGAACGTTATTTGGGTCCCATCATTACAAAGTCACTCATCACATTGCGCCGTAAGTTGTTAAAAATGATTGACAATGATGAACTGAAGCCGGCGGATTACAATGAAACATACTGGAAGGGGCTTAAAGCTTATCGGGCTACCAAAGAGCCAAAGGCGAAGTCAGCACACATGCATGCAATCTCAAAGAGTAAAGGAACCGGATCAACGCAGTTGAGGGCCGTAGAGAGGCAGGTGGTGTCCCGCTTGATGAGTGCCCGAAAACCTCTCTAGCGATCCAGCCACTGCCTTCTGTTGCTTCCCCTGAATGTGTAATTCCGTTGTCCCATTATTTTCTAAGGTCATGGAAGACATCGTCTAAGACGTCTTGTGCTTCAGAAGACGTTGTCTAAGACGTCACATGTGCTTTCTCACGTCTTTGACAACAAGTGAGCTGAACTCATATGTGCTGAAAGGCAGTTTGCTTCTTTCGTCTTCTTCTTTCATTGAATGTGCCCAAGCATGATGAATATGCTGTGGGCAATTTCTATGTACCTTTATAAAGGTTGCTGGTGGCATTCTTTTTCTTGGTTGTATATTACTAACTTAAATGTGGTAATGTAGGCCATGTTGAAAGGTCGACCTCCGTCTGACCCGGAAATTGATGCAAAAGTGGCTGAGGAGCTGAAGAGAATTAGTGAGGAGAAGAAGAAAGGCCGTTCAAATTATGTTTTTGAGGTTGAAGACTTGCGTACACACATGACGGAGGTCGAAATGTCCATAGGCCGCCTTGAATCCTCACAGGCAAAAATTAAGGACATGCTGAAGGAGGCCCTTCATGGCAGAAAAGGTAATGGTCCTGAATCATTGCAGGATCGAATGGAGCCTTCTTCATCTGCTGAAGTTGTGGGACTAGGACCGCCAATGTTGGAAGGACCGCCAACGGTGCTGACATTGCAAAACGAATTTCCCATGGCAATGGTGACCGCATCTGCCCCTACAGCTCACATTGCACCCTCGGTTATAGGCGACGTTGTCGCTGACGCAATCCCTGTAGAGGGAGACGTCTCCGGAGACGTTGCAGGTGCAGCCGAAGAAACTATGGAGATTGATCATGCGGCAGACATCCACTCAGAAGGAGTGGTAGTGGAGGCCACGAAGTTTGCAGATGCTGTGCCCAACGTCTAGGAAGAAGTCGAAGAAGAACAGGTCGATGCATACGAATTGCCCATTGTTAGTGCAATTTTGCCCACAATTGAAGGTGATGCCTCTGAAGGCCAGAACTCTAACCCCCAGCAGGTAATACATGTATTGAAGTGTGGCCGTTCCTTTCATTGTATTTACCCACTCTTTTTGGAACCTGCAATTTCCATCGTGCTGACTCATTGTTGTCTAAGACATTGCTGAAGACGTCAGAAGACAACATCCATGTCATGCGTGATGTTGTTTCTCATGTCACAGTTAACAAGCTCAGGAGCGTTCTGTGTCATGGAATCCGTGACAACATTGTTTTTGTTTTTGTTTTGCAGAAGGACGCTGAAGCACCTGTTGATTCTTCGAGCAGACCTCGTCGGGGGACGAAGACAACTTCCCCAAATACCAAGAAGGTGGTGAAGCCACCACCAAAGACAAACGTGACGAAAGCAGCAGGGAAGGCATCCAATGTTACAAAACCTGTCCATGCTGCCTCTAAGGTGAGTGCCAATGTCTGTGACTCCTTTGACTACTTAGCCATCCGTTGCTGCATGTGGTATTTGTGCAAGCGATTGGAAACAAAGACTTCTTGCCTTTATTGGGTGCATGAAATATGCCATTAATTAAATTCTTACTCATGCTTTACACGGCGATGGACTGATGCAGGAATCCAGTGGGAGGAGGTCACCAGCTCCGAAAAAGTGATTTCCTTCTGTATTGATGTTGCCTTCCATGTCTCTAATGACATCATGCTGTTGTGAGCAACATCCAGGAGAACAAACATGTTTGTTGTGCTATTCATACAAGCGTGTCTATATGTCATGCTTGAAAGCAAGGGACTGTGGCAAGGGCAGGAGTAAAATGGGGGGAGGAAGGGAGTCGTTACTATCTGATCTTCACCCACTACTTCCACAATGTCGACTTCGACAGCACTTGAGGCGAGTTTAAAAGGAAAGGCACTTGACGAACTTCGTGCTATTCTAGTGCACTTTATCTAAGGCATGCCTCTTTGTATTACCTCTTTTAGGACATATAACATGTATGTTTTCATATCAAGGTAGTTTCAATGAAAAATGTCTCCATTGAATTTCATGTTGGTACTGGTTAAGTCATTCTTGTGCACATTCATTTGGAATTTGTGTGTATGTAATAGAACTGAATGTTCATACAAAGGCAAAAATTACATGTTCAATTCCTAACATAGAGACGAACTACAGTGTATGTATTTGCATTTTCTTGTTCTTACACGAATTGGTGAAACGTAAACACACTTCATGAATAGGTGAACATATGACTTCTTTGCTGCCTGTACTACACTACATGCTTTGTACCCATGTCAATCACAACACTGGCTCCAACATTATATTTCCTTCTAGTCGCTATCCTTCATGTCGGATCCAATGTCGTGGTCCACGTTCACGAACTCAACAAAACCGAGAGCTCCGCTCCAGAACATGTCATGTTTCATGTCGCTTTCAATGTCGTGGGCAACGTTCATGGTTTCTGGAATATCGAAAGCTACGTTCAATAACATGTCACTGTGGATATCGTCTAAAACGTAACAATGTCGTTCAATAGACACAGCTTGTCTTCATCGACCTTCCAGAAGCACTCCTGCATGACAACATGACGTTACTGATGATGTCGTCCAGAACATGTCATTGTTGTTGACGACGTCACTGAAAACATAATGTGTCATCTGAAATTTTCGGAACTGGACCCACGTGGCATCTGACGTGGACATGCCAAGTCAGATTTTCTCATCTGCCACGTCATAATTTTGAAGGGTCCACGTCACTGCCCTGGGCAGAAAGGGGTAGGCCCGAAAATTATCAAAAAGGGCAGAACCTGCCCAAAAAAAAGGTGAGTTGGCACCTTCGACCCCTCCACATGGTACTCTGACAGCACTTTGGAGCCCTTGATTTCCAGTGACGTCACGCAAAATTTGTCATGTTTTCGGTGACATTCAGAAAAATTTTAGCATGTTTTCACGTCACCCGAAAAAACGGATTCTTGCCGACAACACCGATGATAGCCCAGGTGACGCATTCCATGTTTCTTTTTACATCACCAAAATTACAGTTTTCTTCTAGTGTCTACAACTTCCAGTTAGGGGGTTTAGGCATGGCAAGATGGAGGGCTGAGTTCATCCATGATAAGTTTTATGGAGAGCGGAGCAACAACAACAAATACGAGGTCGCGGAGTGCACAAACAATCGACACCTTCGCCTTCTCCAGTTCTTGATTTCAATCGTCCATCCAGAGAAGCCGACATAGGTAACAATGACCATTGGCAACATTGTTTTCGGGGCCTTGAGCGGGGAACGGAAAGTAAACTGGGCCCGGATCTCTTGCGATCTGGTGGCCCAGCTTGTGATGAGAGTTGGAAAGAGTAGGGTCACTCTTTTGAGTCCTTACCTCTTTCACCTCTACCAGTGTGGGAATACGAAATGTCAAAATCTGGAATTCCGGATTAGTTTAGGAGTAGATTAGTGAAGTTTTTCAAAAATTTTGAATACGGAAGTAGTAATCCGGAACAGTTATCCAAATTAGGAAACTGAGAAAAATCCGGCCTAGCAAAAACTGTAAAATGGATAAAGAACGAATCTTAACGGGATCCGTAATCCGAAAGGTAATCCGGATTCAGGAAACCTACGACCTAGGTTCCGGTCTATGAATTAGGGTTCTGTTAGCAAAAGGCGGCACATTTATGGGCCATCCCAACGGGTGTCGGTTGCTAGCCGGCTACTTAAGCCGTTCTCCTCCATTTCTTCTCTCTTTCTTCCGCTTGAGGATGCGTGTGTGCTTGCAAGTTTGGAGCGCGCATTAGCTGAGTGAAAGAGTGGTGAGTTAGGATTGGATAGGGAAAGAAGGAGAGGAGGGTGCCAACTGCACCTGGTTAGTAGGATTCTGTTGGCATGGATGGAGGAATCTCGCAGACCGGTAGTTACGACCAAGTAGCTCAATCCAGTCATACCTACGGATCCAAAGGTGCGGGTGCTTTTGGAAGGCGATCTGGATAGCATGGGATGTGCGGGATTGCTGCGCAAGCCGTGGAATCTCAAGGACGAGGCAATGGTCCACGAGGTCATGACTGGAGCTTCGAATCAGTTCGAATTGACGGAGCAGGGGAAGTTGGCAAAGTGGACCGAGGAGATGTGGACGGAATTCTACTCATTCCAGAAGGCAGGTTCCGGTTATGCCTTGAGGAATGACAGGTGCGTTCACGGGAAGTTTCGGAATCTACCTTGTCCGAAGGAAGGATTTGCGATCCACGATTGCATTGACATGAGGCAAAGGTAGGTGCTGGAGTTCCTGGTTCCGATCCTGTATCCGGAGAAGCCGACCCGGCTCACCAGCATGTTAGGCAACACAATTTTCGGAGCGATGGAGGACAGGCCAATACACTGGGGAAGAATACTGAAGGCCGTGGTGCAGAAATTGACGGATGGCGTGCAGAGGGCCAAGTCCAGCCTGATCAGCACCTACCTCTTCCACCTCTACTACCACAATGGGATCGTGAGCGAGCAGGAAACCAAGGACTACAAGGTAGCCGAGGAGATGCTGAAGTACGGTCTGGCTCCGGATCCGGAGAAGCAGGCCGAGGAAGCAGTTTCAGAAGTGACACCCCCTAGGCCGGAGAGGGGGGAAAGTTTGCAACGGAAGTCGACCGACCTGAATTCAAGAGGGAAGCAGCAAGTTCCGAAAACGGAGGAATCGGGCCGGACCTTCTCAAACATAGGGGGGAACGAGTTGTTTGATTCCAGAGTGGAGTGGTTCCAGAAGGCAAGGAAACGGTACAAGGAATTGGCGGACTTCATATGTATGGTATCGGATGAATTGAAAGTGGAGCCGGACGAGATTTTAGGTGAGATTAGAAAGCGTCCGAATCCGACCCTGCTCAGTAGGAAGGAAGAGCACATTCGGAAATTGGAGGAGGAGAAGATCCAACTCAAGACCCGTTTGAGTGTTGTGGATGAAGCCCTGAAGTTTGCATCCAAGAGAGAGTCGGATGCGATGCATGTAGTGAGGACACTGACGGATTTGGTGGGACAACCCGTGGATCAAATCACACACGCCCGGCTCTTCAACGATAAGTTAGTTCAGGAGGGCATAGTGACTGGAAGCATGATCCTCAAGATCTTGGTGGATTATGAGATCAAGATGGAGAACATGTTGGCAGAGATGAGAAAGCTGTTGGGCTTTCTTGATCCGACAGTCATGGACTTCACCAAATTTTCGGAAGTGCAGAGTGCACAGTTGTGGAGGACTCCGGCCAAACCGATCCCCGCCGGAAGGACTTCCATATCGGAGCAAGGTCTTCAATCCTTGCTGAAGGACGTTAAGGCTTAATGTGCAGGTCAAGCGGGGCCGTCACAAAGGAGGGAGAGGTTAACCGTGGAGGTTACCAAGAAGGGTCCGGATGCTCCGGTTGTTCAAGAAACTCCGGTGAAGACGATGCTGCTCACGTTTCCCCCACGCACAGCAAGGGTACCAGAGGGGAATATAGGATCCACGGTCATGATTTCTCCGGTTCAGACGGATTTGACAAGCCGGATGCCTGTGGTGGAGAATCCGGCCCGGACACATCCAGAAGACTTCATCCACATGGAGGGAGCATCCGAGGAAGAGGAGGAAGGCGATGAGGAGGATCCGGTTGGAGCTTCATTGGGGCAACCCATTGAAATGGAGTCGGATAGGGAGTTAGTCCTATCCGATGACAAAGAAATGGAAGTCACGACAAATCTGCTGATCCGGCGCCCAATCCAGACCTAGGCAAGTGTCCGAAACACCCCCACAAAGACAACAGGAGCAACGCAAGGCGATAGCAGTTTGAAGAAGCCGCGGAAGAAGTAGTTAGTTAGGATGTTTTCATTTTTGATTAGGATTGGAACTCTAGTTCCGGAACGGATTTTTTGCACTTGGGCCCCTGGTTCCGAATTTATTTTTAGAATGAGCCGGTAGTGGATTTTTCGGGTATTTTGGGGGGTTCTCAGATTGGTTGCCCGGATTTTTGAGCTTTTTTTTTTGGCTTTTAGGTGTTAGCTTTTTGTGGGTTTTGAAGGGCTGGCAAGCTCGTTGTGCTGGGATTCCCTCCTAGTAGATTTTCATTTTGTATTCCAATCCTTTCTTTTAATCTAAGTGCTGAGTGAGCTTCCGGATTTTCATCTTTGTGTTCAAGTGTGGGTCTAAATGCTTGTGACTGTACTAGAGTGTGAGGGAAGATGGGTGAGGAGGAATTCGGATCGTGGGCAATCGGTTCCATTTGAAAGGTACATTTGAGACAGTGTTAGATTCTTGACTGAGTAGAAGTGCACAGTGCCTTAAATTACCATAACGGTAATCCGGTTGATTGAGTAGCGGAAGCGAGTCCGGCTGTCAACCGATATAGAGGTAAGCACCCGCCTAGAAGAAGTCGCCACTCTCCCGAAAGGTCTGCCAACCTCTGAACGGTCTAGCACTTAACAAACCACCCCCGGTAGGTTCCGGAACCCTGTGATCTGTCGTTGCAGTAAGGAGTGGATCGAGTCCTGAGTGATCTACTTAGGACATATCAATACTTAGAAATCCGGGTTAGTTTAGGATCAATTCCGTAAACATTTTCAAAAATTTTTAGTAGTAAAGCCGGAAACCGAAACATCTAGTAGAAACTAGGTAGTCAGAAAGTTCCGGTTGACTAATATTTGTAGAATAGGTAAGAGACGGATTTATGCCGGAATTTGAAAACCAGAATGGGATCCGAATTCAGGCAACCTACGAACTAGGAGTCCAACCTATGAAATCTAGGAATCCGTTTGCAATGGCAACGCATTAAGTGACCGGACCAACAAATGTTGGTCGCTGGCCAGGTACTTAAGCGCATGGGTCTTTCATTTTCTCCCTCTTTCTTCCGCTCAAGGAAGTGTATGCTTGATGGTTTTTGGAGCGCGTTTTTAGAAGAGTGAAAGAGTGGTGAGTTAGACCAGATAGGAAAAGAAGGAAAGGAGGGTGCCGATTGCACCGGATTGTAGTTCCGAATGGCGGAAGGAACG
This sequence comes from Neckera pumila, assembly GCA_963969595.1. NCBI lineage: Eukaryota > Viridiplantae > Streptophyta > Bryopsida > Hypnales > Neckeraceae > Neckera > Neckera pumila. The sequence goes on from OZ018418.1 coordinate 10,961,506, forward strand.
TTGGCGCAGGGTCAAAAGATTGTTCCCACTGTCAAGCTCCTGTACCCCATCGTTCCAGAGGATTCCACTGAACGCTTAAAGTTAGAAGAAGATCTCTTCAACATAGGGTGTATTGAGTTGATCCAGCACCCCTGGACAGTTAGAAGTGAGGACTTTCTTTGTAAATTGATTATGGGAACGCCAAATCAGTTTGAAATGACGGCAAGGGGTTGGTGGGCCTCTTGGACGGAAAAGATGTGGGCGGAAACTTACGGGTTCAAACAAACCGGATCCGGAAATGCGACCCGGATGGACAAGTATTACAACGAGAAGTTTAAAAAACCGTTGCACCACAAGGAGGGTTTCGCCATTAGTGGCTGCACAGACAAGTGCCACAGGCGGTTGTTAGATTTTTTTATTCCTATCGTGTATCCGGAAAAGCCGACAAGGGTTACGGTTACGGTGGCGAATACGATTTTCAGAGCAATTAAGGGCCAGGTCGTGAACTGGGCGACCATAATCCACCAGAAGGTGAAGAAGATGGCAGGGGCTATCGACAAGGTCAAGCAGAGTCCGCTCAGCACCTACTTGTTCCATATGTATCATCATTTTGATTTTATGACCCCGCAGGAACAAGTAGCCTATGAGACCGGGATGCAGATCCTAAAATATGGATTCACAGAAGAGTTGAAGCCGACGGAAGAAACGCCACAAGAAGAAGAAGAAGAAGAAAAGGAGGATCCGGAACCGAAGCCGTTGGAGAAGAAAAAGCAACAGAAAACCACCAATCCGGACGCACGAAGAACGAGTTTGGAGGTGGCGGAACCGAATCCGTACTTGACCCAGCCACTACAGAAACTTCTAGTGAACTCGACTTTTATGAAGCCGAAACCTGATGGATGGTAAAGTGTCGAAAATTGCACACCGACATGGCAGAGGTGATCACGGGCATCACCAAGGAGTTGAATGTAGAGACGGACCAGATCTTCAACGAGCTCCCGAAGTAACCGGATCCGGCATTACTCCAAGAGAAAGACAAGCAGATCGAGCTACTTAAGGCGGAACGGGATCACTACAAGAACAAGTTTCACTGGACGGAGGGTCAATTGCTCCCAGCCTGGAAGAAAGAGACGGATGCCCTGAAGTTAGTTAGGGATTTGAGGGTGTTGGTAGAAGAACCGGAACATCAAATTATCCGGTCCGCACTTTACACAAAGAAACTCGAGAATGACGGCATTGTTACCGGATCAAGAGTGTTGCAAGTCCTGGTCGATTACAAGGCTAAGATGAAGATCGTTTTGGACAAGATGCGGCAGCTGTTGGATCACCTGGATGTGGCCAAGGAGGACTTTGGGCCACTTCCGGATATCTTCATGGAGTCCCCAGGCAAACACGGAGAAGGAACTTTCGGGGCATAAGAGGATCCAGGTCTGAAGTCTTTATTTAAAATACCTAAAGCACCTTCCTCAAGTCAGTTCCCAAAGTGGGGCTCAGTAAGCACTTTTGTCCCTTCCTCTCAGTCTCCAAGGGAAACCAAAAAGGCTGGGCAGAGGTTGCCAATCAGGAGGGATTTATTAGAGGGTTTGGAGACGATAAACTCGGCAAGAGAACACCCGGAGGGATTCCCTCACATGTGGCAAGCGTCGCCAGCATGGGGTGGAGAAATGATTGACTTAGGAGATCCGGCTCCAAAGGTGAGACCGGAAACCAGGCCGGAAACCCGGGTGAAGAAGAGGACGGAAATAGTGGAAGCCGAGGTTACGGATCCAGATGAAGAACTCAAGATTGTGGAGCCGGAGAAGCAACTGAAACTCCGGAAGTCTGAGAAGCGGAAACCAAAAGCTAAGAAGCCAATGAAACAACAGATTGAAGACTCCAAATCCGGTGAATTTGAGTCAGAATTAGAGTCTAAGGAGGATACGAAGGAGGAGGAGACATCTCGTGCAACCTATCAGAACCCGCCCCGAGCCGCCAAGATGACGCCAGCAAAGAGTTCCGGTTAGCCGACAACCAAACAGGGAGCCAGAAGTTCAAAGAAATCCCGGGTGGACAAGTAGTTAGAAGAGAACTACTTGTAAAAGGTGGGTTAGAATTTAGATAGTTTAGTTCCGGAACCAGATTCCAAGCGTTGGTCCAGTTTCCGGAAACTTAGGGATAAAGACTTTCCGGTTTATTCGGGATTCCCTTGGTGTGTGCGGTTGGCCCGATTTGTGGGGAGCCATTTTTCACTTTTAGGGTATTGACTTTGGTTTTGTTTTGGGTTTTTAAAGGGCGGGCAAGTTAGTTGCCCATCATTCCCTCCTAGTTGATATTCAATTGTATTTCATTTCCTTTTTGAAATCTGAGCCCTCAAGTATGCATTTTGGCTCTATCGGTGTATCCGGATTATGTTGATCTGTAGTCGGGGTATTAAAAGGAAAAGACGGGTGAGGAGGAATCCGGATTTAGGAGAATGCGGTCTGAATCAAGAGTGTACTATTGTAATGTTGTTGGACTGTTGACTTAGGAGCTGCGCACAGTGTCTTTAAATTACCAGGAGAATAGTCCGGATCACAGAGTAGCGAGAAAGCAAGTCCGGTTGTCAAGCCGTGCAGAGGTAAGCACCCGCCCAAGGAAGCCCCCACCTTTCTGGAAGATCTGCCAACCTTAGAATTCATCTAACATCTAGAAAGATTACACCCCCGCATCTATTCCGGACTCTGAGATCTGTCGTTGTAGTAAGGGAGGGTGAAGTATTCATGAGTGACCTGCTGCCCGGAATCACCATCCGGAAGTTGTGAGGATCCGGATCTCTTTGTCTTGCTGCAACACCTTGAATACTTGGGTGTTGTTATTTGTGTTTGTTAGAATTGTAGGAGAACCAGAGTGGTGAAGTCCCTACCCCTCAAAAGATCAACTAGTGGACCCTCTGAAGGTAAAACAGAGGTATCAAAAAACAGATTGGAAGAAGAGACGTAAACCGGATTCCGGAATTGTTAGGTTCCGGGTTTGTGTTCCAGACTGTGAAAGTATCCGAAAAATGGTAAGTTGGTGAGAAGAAAGAAAGAAAGAAAAGCCGGATAGCTAGAGTATGCTACATATATCCTGGAAATTCCCTGGGACGATAACTCGTGTCATTTTAGCACAACATTGTGGCTAAAGATACTTACGCCTAGATTGCGCGTACGACACCTCCGGTACTACTTCTTTGGCCAAAGTCTGCAAGTAATTCCGAGCATTTGCGACCTCCGGGAAACCTTCAAAATCCATCTCCCTACCCGGATCAAGTTGCCCCAGCAGATGCCGCATCTCCGCCAATACTTTCTCCATCCAGGCTTGGTAGTCGATGAACACCCTCAACACATTTGGTCTGGAAGGGTGAGCTTTGTCTGTAAGCTTGTTGGTGAAAAGCCGAGCTCTTAACACCTGCTCTGCCGGAGCTGCCACCAAGGCCGACAGATTCCGGACGAGGTTGGAAGCATTTGCCTCCTTTGTCCTTGCCACTTCTAGCTTGCTCTCTAGCTGGGCTACTTGGGATTTGAGATCCGTCTTGTCCTGCTGTAGATTTCGGATGTGGAGCTCCTGCAACTTTAGTGTCCTCAGATCCGTCTTTTTCCGGATCGCGTCAGCTATCTGCTCCGGGCAATTCACTCCCAAGACTGTTATGGTTCCACTGATGTATTTTGCCATCTCATTGTGGATCAACCGACACTCATTGGCCCACTTATGTCCGCGCCCCCAGAACTCCTTCATGTACTCATTTTTCGGATATTCCAATTGTTGTTCGTCATCCGTAATCACCTGCTTGCCTCGTGCAGCTTGATCCATGGACTTCTGTCTCCTGATCCGCTTGTGCGTCAAGATTTCCTGCTCCGATTCCTCCTCTTCCGATTCTCCTTGGATGGGTTGATCCAATTAGACTTCTTCTGTAAACCCGTATTTTATGAACTCCTCTCCATGGATGTACGCATGCAGCTCCGGTTCATTCAAAAACCTTTGCTGATGGTAGAGGTGGAAAAGATATGGGTTGAGCGAGGTGGCTTTTCCGGAAGTTGCACGTGCGACTAACTTGGAGACTACGTCTGTGATAAGTCTACCTTAGTTCACCAATCTTCCTTCCATCGCTCCAAATATGGTGCTCGCAACTGTGGCCGTAACCTGGGTCGACTTCTCCAGATACAGAATCAAAATCAAAAACTCTAGAATCTGGCTATGCCTATCCTCCATACAGTCATGAATACTATATCCCCCCTTATTGTGCGCCGGACCCCAAAACTAAGTCTGCTCGGTTCTATCGTTACGAGGAGCTAATCCAAATCCGGCTTTCCGGAACGAATATACCTATGCCCATATATCCTCCGTCCAGAGCTTGACTTGGCCTCTCACAGTCAACTAATATTGATTCGGAACTCCCGCTACAAGTTCCGCAATGATCTCATCATTCTTCAAATTCCAAGGGCGCCGTAATAAACCGGCGCATCCTATCATTTCTAAATCCTCCTCCAAGTGCTTCCGGGCTTCCGGATCCTTAGGGATTGCCGGAGACATCATCCGGGCTGACCCTACCATAGCTTACCGACTTGCTAATCTAGTACAATCGGCACCAACCTCACCAATCTCTCCCTAGCACGGTCCTAACTCACCACTCTTTCACTCTCTAAGCGCACATCACAAGTACAAGAAGAAAGAGAGAGAAAAAATGGGAGCGGAGACCTTAAGTACTTGACGCTCGGCCGACAGTTCCCCAGGGGAACGGGTATGAGATCGTTCCCGTAACGGTGCCCTAGGGTCTCTAGGCCAAAAGGCTAACGATTGTAGGCCTTCCGGATCCATCTTTTGTCCTACGGCTTCCGTCTGTCACGGGAATATTTATCCGGTTTAGGAGTTCTAGCAATCCAAGTATCAGCTACTTCTAATTGCTTTGTAGCTGACCCGGATTCTTAGATACTAATAACAAATTCAAAAAAATTTGACTATTCTAAGCCAATTTTAACCTATTTCCTATCTATTGGAGTTTCTGTATTCCCACAATACATGTTATTATGTTACATGACTGGTGCAAGTGATGACTCAAATGGAACTTAGAAATGAGAGTTGTTTATTATCCATGCTTTGTAGTAATGTTTGTAAGTAACTTTGAGTTGTCTGTGACTGTGCATTGCTTATATGTACCAGTTTTAACTAAAGTAATTTTTGGAACTCGTGATCTGCAAACAGTGGACGGTCTAAACGTGAGGGGTCTAGCTTGTCATTAAAACAGAGAGGAGGAACCATATCGTCGCTTAGATGAAGACGAAGAGCATGGTGCATTCACTTGGCTGGATAGGACTGCCATTGACATTGAGAGCATGGCTCGAGATGCGTTTGCTCACATGGATGACATTCATGATTCCGTTACGAATGAAGAGGGGCAAGGAGCAGGCGATGAAGATGACCCTGAAGAAGAGGAAGAGTTGAATGAGGTTGACATGGAGAACCTTTTGCAACAGTCGACTGAAAATGTATTTGAAGGCAATTAGGTGAACTGCCTACAATGCGCCATCATCATTTTCTCCCTTTGCAGCTTGTATTTTGTGCCATACACCTTCCTTGATGCTCTGCTAACTTGACTCGCTGGAGATGTGCTACCCACATCCAATTGCTTTCCTAAAACTGCATACAAAGTGAAGAGCATTTTGATGAAGTGGGGGTTGTAGCACCGGCAATTTCATTGTTGCCCTGATGGGCATGTCCTAGATGAAGAGGAAAATGAAAACCTAACAAGTTGTTTGACCTGCGATAGTCTGCGCTACGTTGAAGGCTCTAATAAAGTTCCTAAAAGAGTAGTCCGTTATTTTGATGTTGTGAAACATCTTTTGAGGTTGTTCAAGTGTCTCCAAATAGCAAAACATATGACCTGGTACAATACTAATAGATCTTGTAGTCAAAAAATGTAGTCCATAGCCGACAGTGAGCAGTGGAAGGCAATAGACGAAGCATATCCAGACTTTGAGTCGATTCTCACTAATTTGCAACTTGGATTATTAGGAGATGGCATTATTCCTTTTAAGAATAATGCCATAAAGCACTCGACTTGGGTTCTATTGATAACCATCTACAACCTTCTACCATGGTTGTTGACTAAAAATTCTTCATATCCCTTGCTGTATTAGTTCTCGGCCCCAAAGCTCCTACAGTTGATAACATTGACGTATTCTTTGCTCCTTTAGTCCATGATTTGCTCAAGCTATGGGAAGGAGTTCCGACAGTGAATATGTCTTAGCCGGAGGGGCAAAGGAAATTCACTTTGAGAGCTCTACTAATGTGGACCGTCAATGATTTTTCTGCATATGGACTACTGTCAAGACATCAAGTCCACAGGTATAAAGGTTGTCCATTATGTAGACCAGAAACTTGTAGTGAGTATGCAATGCTTTTAGGAAAAATGATCTACCTAGGAGGTAGACGCTATTTGGATGCAAATCACAAATTATGGAGGGCAAGGGCTTCATTCAACAACCAATAAGAGTGGCACTTACCTCCTAGCAGACCAACAAGCAAAGAAGTATTGTGTTGGGGGACGCAAAGGTCAAGGTTCTTGTCCAATGGGGGAGTGGAGAATTTTGATGAAGATCTTGTGAAGTTGCATGGTATGAAACGTTGCAATATTTTTTTCTTGCTTCCTTATTGGAAGGTGAGTGCTTTCAATTTATTCCGGAAAGACACAATCCTGTTCTATCATATGTAATTGTCATGATAGGATTGTGGAAATAGTACTCATTGTGTAACAGTATAATGTGTACAGATTCTCAAGTTTAGTAACAGTCCTGGAGAGGAGAGAATGAAGGAGGTTTGAGATGTAGAATATATTAGATGTGAAGTTTTGTTACTATAAGGAACATTGTATAATGAAATGATTATATAATTCATGCTCAAGGAAAGGTTTAATTCAAATTATTGCAGAAAATGAATGACATAAATAGGAGAGAGGGTTGCTTGTAAGGGAGTCCCCCTTTTGTTGTTGAAGTCACCTAATCACGAATGTAGTGGAGAGGAATCTCTTGTACCAATGTAATCCACCTTAAGGTGACCTTTAAAGAAGTGTTCTCCTTTTCATTGAAACTCAACTTCCTAAAATGTATATCAATAATATTTTGGTAGGAGAAAAAATTGTCATGTATCTTCTTCCTTTTAATTTATTGTTGACGTTTGTGGAATTTGTTACGGACTTTTTCAAGTTCACACTTAGCGGTCACGGTAAGTGATCTTCTCTATAAATGTGCAGTTTTAATTTATTGAAGGAAGATCAAGAAATGTACATGTATGCCATGATCATGTTAAAGATCAATTTCATGTAGAAGGCATTACTGCAGTTTTTTACAGCAGGGTTTTTGAATACATGGATTACAATAAAGAATGCATGGCCTGTACTGCTTGTGTCAATGGACAATGACGGTGTTAATAGTAACCGGATTGAAGAGTTTATACTTTAGAGAGTGACTTATATTTAGGCTTATTTCTTTAGATTGAGCAGTAGAGAAGAATTTTTTTTTTTTTTAGTTGTTGACAAATGAAAAGGAATTTCATCAACAATAATCCAAAAACAAATTGCAACCTTTAGTGGCTTGTGTAGATATCGTTAAAGTGCATGAGGGAAATAAAAATCATGACTATTGAATAGGTGAGTTTGCAAAAATGTGTATTTATTTCTTTATGTGGTAAGATTTGATTAGGTATTTGTTTCTTGCCATGAACATTCATCTACTTTCCTCATTTTGGTAGAGGAACTTCATGTTCCAATAGCCATAATTAAAGGAATAGCGTATGTATAAGAAGGGATTATGTACCTGCTCTCCTCAATCTGCTGTTTTATTTCAAAAATGTAATTAGCAATACAGAGTTTTCAACTTGTAGGGTCATGAAGTGTGCAATGTGTGATAGCTATGTTCATCACATGTAGTAGTGATTCTGAGTATTGGATCTCTTGTAAACTGGAACATGGAATGGTTTATGATATGTAAAGAAGTTTAGCAAGTGTGTTTTTTGACAAAATTCACTGTCATCCGTAGTCTACAGAGGTAAAACTCATTTTGGCAATTACATGGGGGTAGAAACGCCATGGGAATTATATAATTCCTTCATTTCTCAAAGGTAGCAAAAGGTGTAAGAAGTATATTTAGTAAGTTTGTTAGAATTCTTTCATGATGAAGGTGTATATATTCATGGAAAACTTAAAAGAACTTGGGAAGAGAAGCATTCCAAATAACAGATTAATAAAATCTCTTTATTAAAATTAAAGAGACCCATGGAGTTTGTATTCTCTATAGATGATAAGCAAGTGGAATAGTGTCGCAGTCTTGTTTGGGAAGCAATTACAAAACATGTTGGATTGTTTCATAGAAGCTATAAACCTCCTGTGAGGCAGCAAGTTCAAGCAGAATCTTGAGATAATGCAGATTGTTTATTGTTGTGGCATTTTTAACGTTCCTTGTACCGAGGATTGAGTTCTTTGGAATTCATGGAATCTTTAGAATTGATTCCAAAGAACATCAAGTGGTCTATGGCATTTTGTTAGAATGGCTGCTACAAATTTCATTTTTAATGGAATGTAGAAAAATTAAGAAACTAACAAATGCAGTGTTCAAACTATGCACTTTGAAGTACATTGAAGTTATTCTTTGATGTATAATAGGCCCCATTACCTTGTACAATGTGCACTACTAGAAATGAAGGTTTTCATTTTGAATTGTCAGCCATATATGTTGGTTTTTAATGTACTACAACTTATAAGTTGCATGCATAGACAGTTGAACCATAAATAGTTAAATGAAATGGTAAACACAAAGTAAGTAGATAATGAAAGGAACAGGTGCAAAAAGCTTCAATACAAAACTTATGAAGAGGTGAATTGTTGGAATTCACAAATGCTATAGTGTATGTGCATTCTAGAAAGTATAAGAAAATGTTCAAGTCAGACAAATTTAAACATCACTCAAATGGAATAAGAAGAAGAGTGAAGGAGGTTTATGTACTTCATGAAGATTACAAACATAGAAAGTCGTAAACTATGTTTCAAATGTGAGTGACACTGTCATGAAGCCATTGAAGTATGAAGAAATTAGTGTTCAAGGAGGAAAAGATGGGGGAAGATAGTGATTTCTGGATGCAGGGTATTTAACCCTGTTCGTCCACAAAGTCTTTAGAGTTGATTGTATAGGAAGAGTCAGCTTTTGAAGAAAATGTTTGAGGTGCCCTTTTTTTTTTTTTTTACAACAGGCAGAAGGGAAGGGAATTGCAGTATAAGTATCGACAAATTTATCTATTGTATAGTACAAGCCCGCAAAGGCAGAAACTGACAATGGATGGGTCATTTGTTTGTGTATTGAAATACATGATTTTGAATTTGTTAATTTCTTTTGTAGAAATGGGCTTTGAGTGATAAAAAATATCTAGTGACAGAGTTTATATGAATGACTTGTGGCTAAAATTTTTGAAAGAAGTAAAATGATGTATATGTTTTATTCGCACGAGTGATAGTCGCCATATGCAAAGATGTACATGAAGTTACTGTACGTTGGAGTTCAATTGTCAATTGCAAGCTGTTGCTAATGAGCTCACTGTGTGATGCAGAGACATAAGCTAACATGTATAGAATGGAAGGCAATTCAAATTTATTGAAGAAAAATCCCAATAAATTCAAAACGTGGACATCCAGAATGCACTAGTGGGATTTCTATTGCAATGGGGTATGTTATGTACAGTTCATAGTTTCACAATAATGTAGTTCATAGTTTCACAATAATGTAGTTCATAGTTTCACAATAATGTAGTTCATATTAAGAAATAATGTTTACTGTGCTTGAATTGTTTTTGCCAGGATCTACCAGTGCTTCATATTTTGGATGTCATGCACTGCAAAAAAAACTTGTCAAAGAACATATTGAGGACCACAATGGGTGAGAAGGACACAGCAGCTATGAGAGCTGACATGCAGGCCCGCGGTATTCGACCTCATCTCCATTTGCGGCCTTGTGGTGCAAACGATGATAAGCTATACATGCCAAATGCATTGTATGTGTTGTCAGCAAATGATAAGGCAAAGGTGTTTCGAGTGTTGAAGAATTTGAGGACACCTATGCACTATGTGTCTGCACTGCATAATAAAATTAGCAAAGGGAAGCTAAGTGGTTTGGAGTCGCATGACTTTCATGTACTCTTGCAACAGATTTTACCATTATGTTATAGGAGAGTTTCAAATAAGGGTCTCACTTGAGCAGTCATACGATTGGGCAAATTGTTTAGGAAGCTGTATGCGAAGTCAGTGAATAGGGATGAGAAGGACCACTTGCAAGCAAATGGAGTGGAGACTATGTGCATATTAGAGAAAGAGATGCCCCCCTCCTTTTTTGACATCATGTCACACATGCCGAACCATTTGGTGAAAGAATTGTTTCTGTGTGGTCCCGTTCATACGAGATGGATGTATCCATATGAACGGTACTTCAAGAATTTGAAAGGGTATGTCAGGAACTTGGCCAAACTTGAGGGCAGCATTGCCCAAGGTTATAAAATGGAAGAGGCGTTGGGCTTCATTACGAAGTACATGTCGGAATATAACTTGACATCTTAAAGAGTTTGTGATGACAAAGAGGAGCCAACAATGGTAGACAAGATTGTGGAGGGTAAAGGGAAGAAGAAGTTGCTGTCAGAAGAATTACGGAGTGCAATGCATGAATTTGTTTTGGACAATGCATCCCACATTGAGCCATATTGCCGGTGAGTTTTCTACAATCCACCAATAGGAAACCCCTTACCTATACAAATTCTGGTCAATAGTGTTAGCTTTTGTTTGGCCTACAACGGAACAAGTGTTGTGTGCCTCGAATACAATAATTGAAGATGTTGGTGGATCTTACTGTTAGTATGAAGTCTTAGTGATAAGAAATGAGTAACTATAAAAGCCAATTGAAGCTTGAATTGCAGTAGGTGAAATAGAAGTAGGTTATACGAGACGCGGGAGCAAACCAATTGTCAATCCACAGTAGTGGAATACATTGCATGGACTTGTTTGGTTGGAGGTGCTTTGTGTGTCAAAGACATGGGTTGCTTTCAAAATGTTTGAAGAGTGGAGGATGTTGATTTTCACCTAGTTATGGTATAAAATAGGAGAGGAGATTTAGCATTGATAAGAAGTTTAATTTTAAAGCAGCAGCTTAAGAAGTATTTGCCGTTCAGGGAAGTTTAGTAGCTTGAATTAATATCCAGAAATTTTGAGAAGGAGAAGCAGAACTTGCATGACCCCATGCTATTTTATATGAATGGTACCTATGTGGAAGAGCTAAAGAGGTTTTGGAGTAGAAATGCAGTGGTCATGAAAATCGAGCACAAGCAGGAACTAAAAGCTCTGGTAAATTGAAGATAGCAAGAAGTACCTCTAAGCCATGATTGGTGTTGGAGGGTAATAATATTTAGAGTGGAGCACAATATTTTAATATATTTGTTCATGTTAGACAATATTGTTTACACTACATTGAAGTGGGAACTAATGTGGGGAATCATTTATCACTGAATTTGCTAAATTTTTGCTTCAATATCACAAATGCTTACAGAGTACTATGCTAGTGAAGTAATGGTGTAAGAGTGTAGGGCATTTGAGTAGGCTAAGTGTTTGAGGAATGTGGAGGCAATAACTTGGAAATAAGGTAAGTGCACCTTAAATTGCACAGTTAAGCAATTTAGCATGGTTTTCACTATTGTATTGAAAAAAACTTGTAGAGTCCCATTGCTAGTCAAAACAGGATTGTAAATTCTCTTAGATTGCATTTTTTGGATACTGTGAGAATAAACTACAAATTTTCAAAGTACTGAAAATAGGTGCACCTAAAAGCAATCATAGAGTCATATGAATAGTGAAAGTACATTATAGGCAAGAATATCTAGTGTGCAATTTTAGGAACCGTGCAATTTTAGGTGTAGTTACTTTAGTGTTTAAGGAGTCCACAACAGCAAAAGGGAATGTCAATTGGCAGGTGGGGACTAGTGAAGTGGGATTCATAAGATGGTAGAGCTTCAGAAGTGGTGATTATGCAAGCGAAGGGATGTTGTAATCATGGACTTCACTCCTGTGAAATGTGGTCCTGCCAATTCTTTGCAAATTTGAAGCTTCATTCACTCTGACCATAGAGAATAATGTATACATGGGAATAGATCAGAGGAAATGAAGCCAAGTCTACAAGCTGCCATGATGAATTGTCATCAGTAGAGGGTCATTTCTTGTTTTGGACATGAAAAGAAAAGGTCACATGGTGTTAATGGCTTCAATAGCACAGTCAAAAATAAGTCTAAGTGTCTGGATTGAAGTTTTTTGAGTGCATTAGTTTCTGCTTAAGTTCCTTAATTAGATATATGTTATTGAATAGACAAAGTCATTGCATGAACATAGGAGTAGTCCTATGTTCAAGTGAGTGAGTGCTGGGGAATTAAAATGATCTAAAAAGCTTTGGAATGCATTGTAGGAGATACGAGGTACTTTGGCAGGAAAGGAGCACTGCCCGGAACAATCATTGTCGAAGACATCCGCACAGATGCGGAAAAAGAGGAGCTCCATTTCTTCCAGGTTTGGAAGAGCTTCTAGCATTTGCAAAATGGCTTGAAGAAGATGTACAAGAGGCTATCTATGGAGGACTAGAGGTTCCAGTTGACGTGGAGGACTAATCCAAATTGCCTTCTGTACATGCAAAGAGCTATAAAAGCATGTATGCTTACAGATACCACTTCCAAGTGAAGAGTGCAGAGCAAAGCATAATTACCACTTGTGACTCAAGAGTGGCTGCAGTTTTTCAGCAACCATGCCATTCTGGGAGGCATGACCAAAACATTGTGAACAAGGACCTTGAATACATCGGTGAAATGGAGGAGATTGTTGAGGTGGACTATGGAAAGCACTGCGCACTGCTCTTAGTCTATGATTGGGTAAAAGCCAATTATTGAGGCCAAAATGCTACAATGAAAAAGGATGAGTGGGGCTTCACTATGGCAAATTTTGGATCTCAAGTACCATTTGGCTATGAGTCATTTGCTTTCCCAATTCATTGCCACCAAGTGTTCTTTTCCGATGTCAAAGACAAGCCCGGTTGGAAAGTGGTGTTGCGAATTGAGGGAGGGGATATAGAATTGACATTCAAATAGAAGAACAAGAGGAGCCAAAGATTTTTGCTATGGGCCGGGATTCGGACTTTGATGGTTTGTAGATGGTAGCTGAATTTCCTGTTGATTTTCCAGATGAATTTGAAGAAGGCAGGGACATTGGATTGAATGAAGTGTTCAACAAGGAGGTTGAAGAGAATCTTACGACGTTTGACAGGGACGTTGGGGAGTCCTCAGAAGATGAAAATTGAAGGAAAATCAACAGGTGGAAGAGGTATTTTTTTTCTTCTGAAATGTACATGACTCCAGAGTAGAGGAAGATTTGTTTGAAATTTCTGGGAGTACTATTAGGCACGCATTTGTCTATCATGTGTACCTAGCGATGGTGAGTAGTCGAGTGAATAGTGGGTTCAGTAGAAGAAGGTACAAGGGAGGTTGTTGTGTTGTAAGCCAGAGTACTCTAAAGTCTTGGAATTGAGATAAAAATCATTCCAAGAAGAAATTGGAGAGAAAACACCTTGTTCAATTGAAATGAACACAGTCTATGCAGAGCTGGAGCATGTAGTGGAAGGTTGCATGCTCTAAAACCAACTTAAATGTACAACATGGAGCTTGTTGGATAGTAAAAGGTTGTATACTTGAAAAGGACTTCTAATCTGAATGCTACACCTACCGAGAAATGAGTGACATGTTGCTCCAAGTATGTATAATTGTGAATGATGAGTAGGGTAGGCTGAAATGGTCATTCAAAGAACAAACTAACTTCTTTTAGTGTGAAGGACTGTTGCTCATAATCAACATTCTGTGGATTTCCTAAATTATCTAAAAAACTTAAAGTATTACAGGCCTTTGTTATGGACATTGCATTTGCACTTGTGAAATGAAAGGAAGGGTGTCGGAATTTCATTTTTGAATTGATAGTATAAATTTTAATTAGTGCTCTCCAAGAACCTAATGATAATTTTAAATGAGTAAAAGGAATTTAGAAAAAAAAACCTTTAATCAGCAAAGCAGTGGGTTGAAATGTTTGGTCCTTCTCTTGCGCAAACTTGTATAGAAGTGAGCATGTGCTATGGTGAATGAGGTTCCTCGAATAGTACTGACCTATGACTTTTGTAATGTGCAAGAAGGTAATTGTCATAGTTGTATGAGAAGTTGGTTTTGCCAAGGCAGCACAGAGGTGAATATGTCATTTTGATGTAGATGACAGATTTTACAAAAGTATTTTAGAGCTGAATGTGGGAGTATTTCTTAATATTCCCAAAGTATTGTTGATGGCATTTATATTCAACGGAAGTAGTGTAATTTCAGTGCATATGAAGTTAGGGAAAGTAGAGAATTGCGTGCAAAATATTTATGGAGCAGTGTAAGTTTTCCTTGTATTATTGCAATTAAGAATTGTTTTAGGAACTCAAGAAGAAAAGCTGAACTTTACATATTATTCCTCTCTTGAAATTGAGTGAAAGTTTTGCAATGTATGAAGTGGAATTTGATCATGTGTAGTAATGGTGTCTAGAAGTTGAAAGTAGGAAAAAATTTATGACATTCAAGTCATACATGTGATTAAGGCCACTCTAACAATGTGGTCATAGATTGAACTAGAGTGAACACTTCCTCATCATCATGAATGTATTTAAGTGCATTTTGTTTTTCTTCTTGTAGAAGCAATGCCTTCGTAATTTCTGAACTATTGCAATATATGTTGAAAATTAGTACATAGAAAATGCACTATGTATCACTTGTTCATTTGGAAAGACATTTGTGCACACATGTGGGTCATTTGTAGTAGATTCACATTGCATTTAAATTGGCCTACACAGGAATGAACAGAGGATTAATTAATGAATATGAACACAAAATCCTCTAATAAAGATGAACACATAATCTTTTGCAAGGAGAATTTAGGATAGATTTTCAGAAGGCTAGTCACTTAAAGTATTATAGTGCGTGACACATTGAACATGCCCTCCCTCAAAGCTTCTGTGAACAAAAAATGCAGTGCCTAAATTAACAGAAAAGATTTTGGTCTTTTAACCAAATTAACAGAAACTTGCACATGAGGTGAAAATAGTCATTGTCGTACCTATATGAACAAGAAAGTGTCACTGTTTTGTTAATTCGGTCACTAATTTTCTACTAGTGATATGAAAGATATTCCTTGCGCCTACCTTTTATTAAAATTTTAGTCTAAAATATGGAAATCTCTAGTCACACGTACCTATCCAAAATTTCTATACAACCAAAAAACGCATGCTAGTCCTTTAGGGGTTTAGCAAAGCTTGCCAATTTCACTTGAATTGAGATCTAAAAATTTGTACTTATCCATTTTCTTTAAAAATGGTCCTAGGGGAAAGAATAAAGTATGTTTATGATTTTTGCCATTGAATATTTAAACATGCAAATGTTGATTTGGAATTATTTGCGATTTCTACTTATAAAAAAAATTGCATTTCAACAATTGCAAAGTGGATGGTATAATGAGTTTGATAGCTTTTCATGTGAAATTAAGTTTATTGAAAGTGTATTTCAGTGTGTTCATATGATTTGTGGTTGTTCATATCACCTCCAATTCCAAAAAACTTTTATTTGCAAATTTCTCAAACATTGTGGAGAAGGGCAACATACTAAAAATAGAAAACATACATTTCTCTTATTATGATCTCACAACTCCTATGCACTCAAAATTGGTGTGCATGCTAACAAGCAAGCTCTTTTAAACATCTATACAGTTAGATTTAAAAAAAAAAACAATTTGCATCATTGGAGATAACTATAAGTCCATAGGAAAAAGACACTTGGAAAGGCTTAGGCACTTAGGGGTTAAAATATAAAGCATGGTTTAAGCAACGTTCATTTGAATAAAAAGTCAATTAAAAAGCTTACATCAATGAGGGAAATTGGTGCAAATGTGTTCCAAGTAAAGGATGAAAAACTCTCATTTCCGTCCTAATTAAGAGCCCTGAAATCCATTAAAGTCATCCATCGGACACAACTCGACTGGCGTCGTTACATGGTTAAAGATTCCCGGAATAACATTCTCCTGGCCTTCTTTTGCAGCATTTCTGTGGTGGCCTACCCACATATGCAACCAAAGAACTTACTCTAAGTCTGGATAATAAAAGAAAGAAATATTATGGACAATCTCAGTCCATTTCTCAGAAGTATGAGAAAACAGTGACTGGATGGAGGTACACATAACCTTACTCGGCCAAAGCAGCAAAAAGACTAGAAGACATACAATGTGATGCTGGATGCGTAAAATCTTAACTGATAGCAAGTGGATCCGCATACGCAGCCAAGCCTGCCGCGCACATAGTGCTGTAATTCCATTATCAATTTCTCAGAATTGTAATGCTCTCATAAATTTCGCCTGAAATTCCTGTCAAAACATGGATCTCCAACCCAGCATGCAAATTGCGACCAGGAAACAGGGTAATTTAATTTCTGCATCGCATCACCTTCTCACTCGCTTCTTGGCTTGTGGGACCGAAGGTCGGACAGGTTCGTTTGCAGGGGTGACGATCTTCCGTCCACTCCTGGAAGGCCGTCCAACAGCTTGACAAGCCGTACCATGAGATTTGAATGCTACCCGAGCGGCCTCAATAGGTCTTGACTTTGGAAAAAGCTTAACCTCAGGGCCTCTCTCTGGAGTAGCACTCAGGTCTATCAACTTGGAGAGGCTTCTTCCTCTCCAAAGGAAGTCATCATCATCATCTATCTCACCTCCTCTTCCTCTCATCTTTTCGTTTATTGGTTCGCTCTCTTCTGCAGATTCTGGATCAGCCAGAGTATCCCCGCATGTTCCATTTGTAAGTACTGCTGGTAATCTTGCTAAAGCTTCATTCCCTTTCAAAGCTCTCATCTGTGGCCTCCCTAAACTCTTAGTTGCTGCATTTTTCAAAAGAATACCCTCTAACAACTCCTCTCGATGTGGTTTGCCCCTGCTAGCGCCACTGCCTTTCTGTGATCTTTTTCTATCTTTCAACCTGCCATTAACCTCTTGGTCGTTCTCTTGAGAATTTTCCGCATCGTCAGCCCGGGTGGGGCTTGGATCACTAAAAACATTCAAACTAGCGCTACGAGGTGCCCCACCTTCCGAGTGAGAGTTAGTGGGAGTTTCTGCTATTCCCAATTGAGAACTTGCTCTTTTCTTACTGCCACTATCAAGCAGACTAGTCAGCGGTGAAAAGGTATCAGCCAATTTTGCAGAAGAAGCTACCCCAATTGAGGGTGCTGCAAAAGCTGTTGGGTTCTTGACCTCCCTTGTCCGCGTAGCAGGCCTCCCCTGCTTCAGAAGAGCTTCAGTTCGAAAGATTCTGTTCATCTCCTTCGTTGCCTCAGTGAAAAGAGCCTTAGCGCCTCGAAACTCAACGGATCCACGAGTGTAATACACCATTCCGTTGTTGAATATTAGAAGTAAGTCACGAAAGAATTCACTGCTGCTTGAATACGCACCCTCGTCTAGCCGTGCCCGAACAAAATTTAGATCCAAATGTCTTCGAATCAGCAAACTATATCTTGGATCCTGCTCACATATTGCACTGCCAAATCAATAAATACGACGCCAGTGGACAACAGTTCCCTCTGTCATGACTAGCCACGAATGTTTGAACACAGCAATCACCAGGTAGAAGACATAAAAATGTATTCTAAATGAAGCTAAGCTTGTACTTTGAATCTTGCTGGAACGACACAGAGAACCGGGATGCTTGGGTAACTCACTTACCTCTTGCCTCCCCTTGAAGAAAATAGCTGACTTGTGATTGGATAGATTGCGAAAAACCTCAACAAGTGAAAAACGCTTCCCAGGGACGCGAGGTTCTTTGTGGTTACGTCTACTAGATGGAGACATTTCGTAAGGTACATCTAGCAGAGACCTACCCTCACTTTTGTCAAAAGCGATCTCCATATGACCCCGATTGTCTGGTGCTTGTTCTCTATTTCGATCACTACTTCCATCCTTGTACTGGTCTTGCATATTGTCACTCCCCTCATGACTAGAGGGCATCCTTGAGTCCAAACTTCCTGCATAGGACTTGAGTGGGCTTTTAGGTTCTGCTTCTGAATCGACTCCTGAAAGTTCCTCCCTGCCATACTCCAATTTCATGTCTACAATGATCTCAGGTACAGTGCTTTCACTTCCGTATGAGGCATTTTGAAGGTCTGAAGCAAACTGCGCAAGTTTAACTGAGACTTCTGGAACGGTCTTAGCTACCACTAAGCAATGAGGGACAACGGTTATCGGAAATTTCTTCATCGGGCCGTCACTGCATTGATGGCCCTCGAAATCCGCAACAAAAGAAGCAGAACTTTGACCTGGATAAACTGGCAGATCACTCTTCTCACTAGTATCGAGTCTCTCGCCTGGTTCCACATGGATATCTTCAGAACTTATCATAAGTGGGTCATGGATTGACACTGTCCCGCTATTCTCCGCAACTTGCATGCTATATCTAGCGCCAGAATCTCGAGAGTCCTGTACAAGAACATCGAGATCTTTCCTAGAACTCCTCACAGAGGGGTATGACTGCTTGTCATTATTGGTTGTATTATCTTCAGTCATCTTTGCGTTATGATCCAACCTCACAAATTGAGTTGAAGTACAAACCAAATTCTTAAATTTACAGATGGATTTGGGTGACACAGGAGTGATGCTAGGCACATCGAAACAATGATCCGCTTGAACTCCCTGTACAACAGATGCGTTTTCCAGCCCTGTTCCATAAACTTCCAATCGCAAGTTCACTGCACTAGGTATTTCATGAAACGACTCCCAATCCTTTCGCTCTGAGCTATCAAGGTTCTTACTCGACTGTGCAGAGATGCACTGCTCCTCTATTATGCCAGTCGCCTGTGTATCACAATTTACATCTGATCTGGTTGCTGTGTTCAGCTGAGAAGGGTTAACTTCAGCATTAGCAGGGGTGTTAACAGTGATTTCAGAGCTAGGAGTTGTTGTACCAGGATCATCAAGGGCAATGACTATGTGTCTGATTGGGTTCGGACTTCCTTTACTCACATCAGATATATTTAAGCTTCTAGTTAGTACCCGAGGATCCAATTTCTCAGAAAGAACAACTGCACCATCTCTAAGAACACTGCTTTCGGAATTTGTAAACGAAGCAAACGGAATCACTGCAGAAATTCTAATTTTCTCGGACTCTTCTGGTGTGATAGCACTCTTCATCGCTATGCCATCAGAGCCTACATTCTCAACACCCAACGTCGCTAACTCCTTCAGGGCATGCACTGCCGAATCAACTTCCTTCAAATCCAACTCTTCCAAAAGCAGTTGCTTTTGTTCGCAAGAGAAAAGTTCATCTTGTATGGTTGAGGTCACACCCTCTTCAGAGTGATGGCAACCCTCTGACATACGAGAACTGTTTCTCGCTAAGTTGAGAACCTCATCTGCTGATGAAACAGAACGTGTAACATCATCAGAGTATTCAGATACAGTCATTCCCAACTGTACCCCAGGAGCAACCTTGGCCAAATGAAGAGGAAATGCTACGAAAACTTTTTCAACCCCTACTGGCTGATAGTCGGCCTCCACGGTTTGTGCCTTCCCGAATTCACCAATGCCAATCTCGTTATTTGATAAGATAACTCTCTCTTCAGTCCTTGTATTAAGTTCAGCGTGCCTATGTTCACCATCCCCAACATTTTCAGAGAGAACTAGCGGTTGACTTGAAGGCAGAATGGGTAAAACGACATCTTCTCGAAGATGAGTTTCCGTTTCAGCATGATCAAACCCTCCCTTCTTACTAATTTGCATATTGATCATGGAATCAGCGGTAGTTGCGAAAGTTCTAGCCATTCCCTTTTGTCCAAAATCAACATGGGCTACACCCAATCCTTGATCTACCACGTCCGTTTTCAAAACCAGTTTTCCACCTATCTGCAAATCCAAAATTCCTACTTCAACTTCGTCGTTATCCAAGGCATGTGCCACAACTTCCCCCGCTTCATGCTTGACCAAAGCATCTACTAGCTCATCCACCAGTTGACAACCTGTCCGACTCAAAACTAGCTCTCGGTGTTCATCCTTATTATAATTACCAACCTCGTCAATCCCCATATCTTGTAAATCATCCACCAACCTCCCTTGCAGAGATGGACTTTCGTTGAACTGAGTTTCTGCCAGAGAAACCACAGCATAATTTCCAGTATAGTCTTGTTCAAAATTAATACCTCCACTAACGCTCTTGGGGAAAAGAGACTTATTAATGAGATTAACACTAGCGTTTACATCTGCACATGTCGGGGAAGCATATGGCAAATCAACAGTAGCATTATGCAATTGCTCACCATCAGGGACGACCTGCTCTTGCGAGTTGGAAGGTGCTTGAGAAGACGTAATGTCCTGTGAGTTTCTTATCGAACCCAAGGTGACTGTACTATGAAGTTCGTTGTAACCTTCAAAAAGTTTATCCACCCGTCTTTGGACAGAAAATTTACAGCTGGAACCTTCACAGACTTCCTCATTCGACTGGGAATTTGCAAAACTGTTTTTGACCTGCTTGCTCACTGGGGTGTCTGGTGTCTTTTCAGCTTTCAGTCTTTTTATCTTGACTTGAAGATACCTGCATGCCAGCTGAAGTTCAGATTCTTTGATACGCCACGTGGCAGTCTATATTTTCCACCTCCTCACCAGGCAAGATAGCAAATGCATTTCCAAATGGCGTATATCATGATCCAATTCACAGGAACCTGTCCCTTGATCAGCCTCCGAAACATATGCAGAAACTAATTGAACTAGATTTAGATGGGAATACAGAGAGAAGCGTACCCAATAGAAGCATCATAATGTTCAAGCTCCCGCTTCAAAAGAGAAACCCTCAACTTACGCAACTCCTCAAACCAATGCATGTCATTTACTAAATCTTCGATTCTGTTGTCAAAATTAAGGAAAACATGAAATTGATTTCGGCATTGTGATGCATTTGTGTTTGTCGAATATTAAAATCCCTGATACAGGGCCAACAATAGGACTGCATATACGTCCATGATCATGTCACTTCGCAAGCAATATAATGCTCTTTGCTGGATTCAAATTGCAAGGGTAAAGAATCATACCGACTCTTGCTAGAACTACTGGAGCTTGCATAACGTCCCTTTAGAATGTCAAATTTCTGTTTACATGCCTGATAATGACCACCACCATCATTAGAAATGGATAGCGAAACACACGACTCAAAGTCGAACACAAATGTAGATACCAACATGCGATGCAGAAACAACTCAAATACAAATAGATACCCCAGAAAATAACAAGAAAACTACTTACATAAGGCACATCCTGAGCACCAAACAACTGACAGTCGAGGACATCCAGATCTGCTACAATAGAATCCCAATGCTTAATTTGGACAGATCAAGTGGGCAAGGAATGATATATATATGGTTTGCATACTAGTACTGAAGCCCTTCAGTAAGTGGCCTCTAGAATTTTCATAATCTCAGGACTTGATACCTACCTTAAAGCCCATGATAATATTCCACAGCCACAAAAGCTTGTCAGGCCTCAACAAGAGACAGGAGGAATGAGCTTGAGCCACTTACTACTTCTGAGAAATACAGCGGGTTGACATTGAGAGATATTGCACGGTCCTTCAGCTCTTTAGAGATCAGATTCCACTTGTTGACACCGTGGCGTTTAACAGCACTAACAAGCAACAATTCTCCAGAAGTTCCCCAACCAGACTCAGAACAGGTCCCACAAAGCTCTTGGGGCAAGGGCACAACATCGTGCTCCTCCATGCTTAATAACTGGAGCTCTCTAATTCATGCCCTGCAACTCAGTCATACACGAATAATTCGTCTTGTCAACGCTACATCCACAGCTGAAACATATACGTTCGCTTCACCGTGTTCGCACAGATCTAAGCACCTTGGAAGATCCAGAAATCGTACAACATCTTCCTGTGCAACTCACATCATTCACAATAGTGAAGCATCCCCGGCAGAAACAAAACAATCATTCCCTTCCTGTATTGAAAGCCCTAACTAGCGATGTTATTGCTGGCGGATGTAGTCACTGAAAGCCTACTTACCATTAGCCCAAATAACACCGAAATAATTGAGGTCTCACGTATCAACGCTATTGAACACCCAGTGCCAGGTCGCACAGTTGCTATAATGTCCAGGAAGTTAAATTTGCAGGTTAATCTAAGGTTGCCTTCAACTTACGCAAACCCTTGCAGCTCACTGGCGGACTCTCTTTCGAACTCGGCCTAGCTGAAATCGAGTACATCCAAGCACGAAGCATTCATACTACATTGAGCATACTCTAAAATCAGTAACCCTACGTAAAATTATTGTCGCCACCACCAATCAAGGCAAACGCGACGAGATCGGCAAAGCCATTTCCAGGAGCGTGCTTTATGTTTCATTGCACAACAACACTAGATGCATGTGAGGGTTGATTTCATTTCTATTCAAGTGCAAAATCCATTACAACAGGGTAGATAATAGATTTTTGCACATCGTCAAAGCTACCAAGCACGATAATAAACTTCTACTACATAATTAGACACAGAGAATACTATCTGCTCGTGGAGGCATGTCAGCATGAAATGCACAATTGCGTCTAGAAAGAGTCGGAAACCTAAATCCGACACGCCCGTTCTATGCTAGATAATAAACTCAGACATGACGCCAATCATAAAACTTCCACTTTTGTAGAAGAGTACCCGTGAGCATAGATGAAAACCCAGAATTGGCACCCCCGAAATAACTCGCCAAGTATCTATGTACTCAAATCCTAATACTTACAAGCACCTCCTTACAAGCACCTCCTTGTCAAGAGTTTGAAGGACTAACAGGGTTCAAAATTCTTACACCACAAGAACCACAAATGTCGACCTAACATAGATTTATAACGAGAAAGTTGTTACTTACCAAGGTCCAGTAAGGTAACAGGCTCTACAATTGCACGGGCATTCAAAACCATCTCTATAAATGGCTATGAAATGGAAATGAAGTGGTTTTAAAATTGATCTCTATAGTCATTGAATGAATTGAGAAAAGAAGTATTATTAATTGCAAGAGCCAATCATTCTCTTAGCTTTCCCCATCTTTCTTTAAAATGACAAGTGAATGGTTTATGGAAGACTTAGGATTATAAATAGGCACCTACAGTACAACTTGTTTGAAAACTCATAACTAATTCAATAATGCTTCAAAAAATATGAAACCACTTGAGTTAGTTATTGAATTCATTAATGCTTCATCTATTTCTCTATCTCTAAAAAATGAGCTAAAAATATTTCCATCCAACTAAATACATGAAAAAGGCGGAACAGCCCCTAGATGAGCAGTTTCTGAGCTTGTTACCTTACATACAAGTTGAGTGACTGGCAGACATCATTTGGAACAGCAGCACTATGAGCTTTGGGTACTCTAACAAACGCTTGAACAGGTCTTTAGTCTGGGTAACACAAGCTCATTTAAGTCTTAGGCCTGTTTCATATATGAACCTTCACTACTTTTGGATGAAACCCTTTGTTGACTTGATTGACCCGCTTGGTGTGCAAGTTGCCACAATTTTATCCGTTGGGTGAATAGTTTCACACATAGAAGTGGACATCCACTGAAGTTGTAGTTTAACCTTTAAATGCCCTAAGGGACCAAAAGCGTCCTCATATAGTTTCAAGTCCAATTCAAAATGTTGTAACTTTTCCATTTGATTTTTGAATTTAATAAAACTTGTTGGAAAATTTGCACTCTCTCTTCCAATTTGTGTGGTAAAGTTTTCAGATCAATCCAAGTTGTACTAATGTTTTGGAAGCCAATTGAAGTTCACAAGTTCAATTTGAGTTTACCAAACGGCATTTGATGGTTGCAACTTTGGAGGCTTGTATCTCCTTCATCCAATGTTCATTTTCAATCAAATTTGTTGGATTATGTTTTCCTGAAAGTCTAGTTATTGTGGTAAAATTTTCATGTCAACCCATTCAAATTGTTTTGAATGTTTGGGAGCAATTCAAAGTTCAAAATCCCAAATTTTTGGGATTACAGTGAACTTTGGTGGCTTGTTTCTTCTTCAAATAGTGTCTATTTCTGGTAATGTTTTCGGAAAAGTTGTGCATTCTAGTCTAGTTTGTGTGGTTGAAATTTCATATCAATCCAAGAAGTTATAAGTGTCTGAAAAGCATTTTAGTAGAAGGAGGTTTAGCCTTAGATGTATTTTTTGCAACTTTTCTTGCTATTTTTTGACATTTCAAAGCCATTTTTGTAGTTATAGTGAGTTAATTGAATGATATTTTCTTTCACCAATGTGTTTGTATGTTGGTTGTAAATTACTTTATAGTCTGAAGTCTTTTCATTTAAACAAGTTTAGAAATCAAATTTCACCTCCAATTGTGTTGCTAGATAAATTTCAACACCCTTTTTCAACATTACAACATCATAAGCTTGCAATCTATACGGCTAAATGACTACAAATTTAATTCACATTATCTCTCACACTATCTACAATATGTACACTGCAAGATCATATAGTTCAGTTACTATAACATAGTGACATTTAAATTAATAACACTACAAAAATAATGATGTTTTTTAATCCAAAAGGCCTTGGGATTTAAAAGGTTAATACATTCATGTCATTTTTTTATAATTACCACCTTTGAAGTGAAAATAGAATTACCACGACACACAATTTTAATACATAAATGTTGATTTAGACACTACTAGAAAAATTTGCGTCCTATTAACAAGTTTGCAACAATTTTCTATTGTCCGGTTAATTGATTAATTTAGAAAACTAGATTTGAACACTTTTACCAAAAAGGTAGCATTGCTTGTAATATGGTGTTCATCTCCAAGAAACATTGCTAGCTTGTATTGCTAGCATGTATTGCCAGCTTGTATTGCTAGCGTGTATAGCCTTTATTTATTTATTGACTAACTTCATCATTGGCAAGGTAAAAAATCAGTGCCCTCCCCAATACTGATAACATCCTCAGCTCATTCATAACAACAATTTTGGATAAACTACCTTTGAAACTTTTTAGGGGACAACTTCAAAATTAGGTGCAAAAAATGCTTACTTCACACACATACTTCAATATAGAACAAACCAATGTAAAGACAACAAATGTTAGCATTTATACCTATATTTAATACTCCCCATTTTTGAAGTTTAAGGTGTCATTTCTTTATAGAAGTAATAGCTATTTTTCTTTGGACGAGCAATCACATATTTTAGTAGATCCGGCATGGAATTCATGATTCATGATTTTTTGATATTGAAATTTAACCCAGTTCATTTTTAAAGTATTACAAAAATTGCATGTGGACTTTTGGACTTTTTTTAAATTCCTTTCATTCACATTTACAAGCATAGCCCAACATTACTTTTGCCTTGAAAACAAAGTCTGCTTGTTTCAGTGCTCTACTTCTAGGGTGACAGGTGTCAAACGCCCATAGCTCCTTTAGTGAATTGTTTTTTAAACTGATTTGAGCATCCCTTGCTCACACAACAGGGCTTTGTTTCTAGGTACATTCTACTCTTGTCACTTCAGGGTTACCGAGAATTGTTGCTTACCAGAATGTGCTGACTCAAAGCCAACTCAACCAACTATACTAGTGCATTCCATGTATCCGAAATAAACTTTTGTTGCTCAAGCCATACTCTAGAGACAGAAAATTGTTTACATTGCAAGAAATTTATATGTAATTTGCATTATTGTAAAAGTAGATTGCCAAAATGTTTATAGATAATTACCTCCAAAGTGGGCTACTACTTGTATAGATGCATAGAAGGCTAGACACTTTGCTTGCACATGAAAACTTATCCACTTCACAAAGAAGAATCTGTCCTTATGAAATGATTAGACAAAATTCAACAATACAACAACTCCACTATTATATCATTGACATTTATATGCTAAAAGCATTCATACTTGCTCTCCTTTGTCCCTCCCTCATTATCTGACTTGCTATACCCTTTCTACATCCATCTACCATTTGACATCCTCCCCGCACTCTCCGGCATAACTCGTGCCCTCCTTCCCATGGCCACTTGTCAAAACCTACAATTACGAAAGCATCAAAGACATTGTCATTTACCAATGGCACTACACGTCTAATCAGAATTGTGGCCTTTGCACATCCTTCCCTATAGAAGTTGCTTATATTAATCTTCTACATGCTTGGTGGAATTGCTTTGAGTTCCCTGTCACTATAAAAATTGAAGATTACTTCTCAAAACTACTCATGTTTACTATTATAGGCTATAGCATTTGCTACGAAATAAGACTACAAAAAGACTTCTAAGGTGCCACACATTGCAATTTCAGGAGCTAAAACATCACACTTTCTAGAGCCTAAATTTGGGAACTTCTTTTCATTTCTTCTAGAAATGTAGGCTCCTTACAATTTCAACAATCATGCTTTATATGAATTTGACATGACTCAAAGACTTCCCATAATGTCCTTTTGTTTTGTTTCCAAGTCCGTATTCATCAAAATTAAAAAAGTGGATTCTCAATTTCATTGTCTTTCTACATTTAGAATGTAAAAAGATTCATTAAATTGAGACAATTCAATAAATTGATACTATATTGTATCAAGAGCGTTGGTTAATTTACTAAGTTCAAATACTAATAGCAACACTTGAGCATACATATTAGAAAAGTATAACATTGGGTTTAGAGGGACAAAAGGAAGTCAAAATAGTTGTTCACAGACTCCTACCATGGAATTGTCTACTACCTCTAAAAGAGATGGATGCTCAAACAAGCCTATGGAGTTTTTATATGGAAACTACTAATTACATTCAAGCAATCCAAAATTGGTTGAGATCAAGTACAACAGTGAAGTAATATAAACTTTTGAAGAGAATTTAAAAATTTCTTGACAAAGAAGACAAGTGAACTCAATTTTAAAAAATAAAAGAATGATTAACCACAAAATACAAAACACAAGAACAAAGTTGCTGATACCATCAAAATAAAATACTAATAAAAATATAATTTAATTTCTACCACACATTGCCATAAAATAATGTTAGAAATGGATGCACATGCAAACTCACATGCTAAATGCATTGCAACAAAACCATAGTAATACAATGCTTAGTAACTAGTCATCTTTATGTTGATGATGCAATGTTGCATTCACCAGATGCGTAGGCATTTGCATAAGATCCACACTGCTAACTTTGAAATGAAATCATAACATAAATATATTGTAGAGTTCAATATTCATCGCACATTGCTATAAAATAATATTAGAAACTCATGCATACACTAACTCTCACACTATATGAACCATGACAAACGTAGAGTAGTATTTTGCCTACTAGCTATTTTTCTCCATGTCGAGGATGCAATGCTGTCTTTGCCAGACATGATAGCGTCTACAGATTGCTTGATGATGTTGATCTGATTTTGGAGGATTTTAATTCTCAAATCTGATGTCTTTGCTCTCATACGTGGCTTCTAAGTAGTCATGATACTATTTGTATGCGTCCAACTCGGAGTGAAAACATTATCCTCGCACCAAAAGTTCCCTTATTTTGTGTCCCATCTAGAGTACACTACAAGGAAATATGTGTCCTAATTGACAAAAAATTACCACAAGTTTGTCAACTCCTTTGTCAATAGGAACTTGTAGGTTTGCCCAATTAATTGATACACTTTTGTTGTTTCTTTGTCACAGTTGACAACATTAGAAGAAATCCGTGTTTTTGGTGGCGTTTTGTGATTTTTTCAGACGCATTTTAGGTGACATTAAAAAAACAAGTTTTTTTTTTCAATGTCATCTAAAATCCATCTGAAAAATTCACAAAATGCCACCAAAAACACGGATTTCTTCTAATGCAAAGAGTTTGTCAAATTGAATTTCCTAGAATTGTCTCATGCTAGTGGATCCCATTTCTTCACAACACATAGCTATCAATCACTAATGTCCTTGTTTTTTGGAAAAGAAGGTGCTTTCTCTATGCCAAGAAACTACTTACAAGTGCCAACTATACGTTATAAGTGGCCCCCGTCTTCCAGAAACACTTCATTAAAATATTGCTCAATTATTCTATGATGTTATTCTTCGCACTCCGATTGTGGCCAACCATGGCAACTGTCTGACCTACATAGATAGATAGATTAAAGTTCTTAAAAATCACTACATCGGGCCGTGCCAAATACACAAACTGAATATTCTGTAGCTCAATGTGAGCCTCCACCTTGTCCACCATTTCAGCGCTTTGATTTTCAGTGTCAATCTCTGTGCTCCAATCAAGGATGCCAAACACAAAAGCAATAGCTTGGGAGCCCTTTGCAAGATCAGGAGCCAAAGCACCAGCATCCACTATTCTGATAAACTAATCCCATGTACATCTATTTGCCGCTCATTGTAATTCTATCCAATTCAAACAGAGACTCGCGAAGGACCAGCATAGTGCGAATTGAGCAAAGAAAAGCTTGTGGAGGATGGAGCAAGTTTCAATATGCACCTTCTTGACAATCAACTTTGGGTCATATGATTTACAACAGCCAAAGTTAAATGTGCAAATCTACTCCAGCCATAGGAAAGCTGCACGGAATCCGCAACATCCAAGTAGACCCTACCAGATCTTGTTTTCAACCACCACTTTAATCACTTCCTTCAATGTTACTTGCAAGATTTGAAAAGAAGAAAGACAAGTCACATGCCCATGTCTAGAATCAAATTTGAAATTGAAGAACTAATGTCTATTCACCTGAAATTCAATTTTTGAGTCCATGAAGTCTATGGCAAAATATCAGTCTAAAAGATATAATGCCACGATATAAGCGAGAGATTAATGTACATGGAGCAATAAGCCTTGCAGCTGTACCTTTTGTATTGGGTTGAGGCCAAGATGAAGGTAGTCGGACAGTTGTGTTTTTCAATTGACACGCTTCCATTCAGATGCAGGAGGAACAGTACTT
Organism: Neckera pumila; assembly: GCA_963969595.1. Lineage (NCBI taxonomy): Eukaryota > Viridiplantae > Streptophyta > Bryopsida > Hypnales > Neckeraceae > Neckera > Neckera pumila. Next base: position 10,990,506 of record OZ018418.1, read on the forward strand.
GTGACCAACATTATTGTTGGATTACAATTCTTCAAGTATTGCGCAAACTGAAGCACTTCACCCGTCGGAGGCATCGATGCAAGATTACCTAAAACAAATTGAGTAGGAGGCCCATCATCTAGCTCTTTCAGAGCAGTTTGTCATGGTAGCAAATTTCCAAGTGCGTCAGATGCAATAGTCTAGTACAGAGATGTCACCAAGCTTAAGAGCACCTCCATTGTGCAAGGTGAATACTCAGTACTTTTATTACAAGGAATCATAGGGCTAATGAAAATAAATGAATACTACTGCTTTTTCCTACGCTAACGTCTCCCTTTGTTGCAGCAATATCAATACATTTTTGTGCTTTCAAAGTAAGAACATGCAGCATTGAAAAGCTATATTCATATGCAATATTGATAAGTTAATTCAAGACGTCATGTATGATGACTTCTCCACTTACAAAGGGTTTCAGGATACGCTGACTTTGGTGTAACTTCTGGGTTGGAACAACGGGGTCGCAGGCAGGAGCCTTTGTGCTAAAATCTAATAAAGTAGGCCTTTTGGGACTTTCCTTGCCAAGTGTTGAAGTAGGCCCCTTAATATTCCTAGGGTTCAACTTTTTAGTTGATTGCAGGGTGTAGTGGGCAGCTACAAATGCCTGCTTCATTTGAACAGGTGAATGGCCCTCCTGTCAGGATGTCTGAATGCGAACAAATAAAATCCGCAAATTTCATTGCAATTCAACTGTTGATGTAACTCTAAATATATGCTTGACGGAAAACAGTGCAATCAGAAATAAAAACAAACTCCTGGTGTTTACAAAGAAAAAAAGACGGTCATCCATATCTTAACAAAGTAATGCGGACTTGTGGACAATTATTTTCGTAAGGCGACTTAGCAAGAGGTTCACACGCATTCAAACTTTGATGGCGCTTTGAAGGCATTAACTCAACGTCTTTGCAAACATACTTACCCAGCGTATTCTTAGAGAGCACTGAGGGCAAATCTTAAGCAGGACCTTTCATAGGTTTAGAACTTGCGTTCTTACACATTCCTGAAGGCAAGAAGAGCACAAGGGTGGTTGCAAGAAACACCGTCCGTTTTCTATATCATTTTCCACAATAATCATTTTTTTTTCAGAAGTACTGTATAAATAGAAAATCAATTTTCAAAAAATGAGAAAAATATGTTTAATGTATACCCCTTTAAGAAGAAGGTACCTTAAGAAGGAAAACTGTAGAAAAATTCTTTAAGTAGGAGAACTAGAAAAGTGCAAAATCTCATGAAAATAGGTACTTTTACATTTTAATTTGTAAAAAACAGAAAAAAATTTAAAAAAAAACTAAAAATTATCAATTTGGAAGAACTTTATGATGAAGAGATTTCATCAAAAGAATGATCTTCAAACCATCTTTAATGTTCAGAAATGCGTGCGCAAAGGAGCTCTATTAGCATGCATGTGGAGGACATAAAATAAAATATTTTTAAATTTCCTTTGGTAGAAATTTGACTTTCTACCATGGAAATAGACCACAGAAATTTCAGCTCTAGATCATTAATTTTGATCTCTCCTGCCTAGTACTAAAAAACCCTAAACTGCAAAGTGTGACAAATTAGCCAAACTTAAATTTAAATATAAAACGATTTTTGAAAATTTCTGAAAAATAAGGGATCTGAACATAATCAAGTTAGCCATCTCCAATAAGAATTTCAAGTTAATTGGATTCATGCTTCAAAAGTTATAGCTGATGACAACCCCGTCACTTCAATTGTGACGCAAAATAGTACTGGTGTTTCTTGCAATCACCCACAAGCATTCAAGAGATGAAAATACTTGTTAGTTCACCTCCAGTTACATTTCTTGCAAAGTGTAAATACTCTAAAGTGGAACCAAGATGACAAACAAAATTCATGTGTGAATAGGGATGTGGATAAACCTCAAGCTAATGCTACTATAGGAGTCACCTGCATTCACAATTGAACAAAAATCAGGTCAAAAAGATTGGTGATAGAAAGAAGCTTGATAATCCTGTACAAAATACTAACAAATCTTGAGCATGATCTTTCCTAGGTTAACATATAAACATAAATTTTGTATTTTGTAGTCCACATTGGAGGATATACAATTTCTGTGCTTACGAACTAAGAAAGATAACAATTGACAACAAGTATTCCAGAAGTAAAATGTAGGATTCATCAGTTGTTTAATCAACTTATGCATGAGAAGACAAGTTACAGTCATACCCAAGCAAGGTTGAAGTCAACAGGGTATTTTGTGCCTCTTATTCAAGAAAACAAAAAATTGCCCGGTTTTACATCATGGTGAATAATTCCAAGAGTTTAAATAATCTCAATTAGAAAAAATCTAGCACCTTATACTACAAGAAAATAGTGTCCAAAAGGACACGTCCTAATTGACTAAAATGTCCGAGTTGACAGAATTGTGTCAAGAAAATGTCCGAATTGACAAAAAATTGGCAAAAAATTGACAAAAAATTGACAGAATAATGTTCAAATTAACAAAAAATTGACAAAAAAACGTCCGAATTGACACTACTCCCTTGTAGTGTTATGATCGAACAAAGGAGTAGAAAGTGTGGAAGCCAATTTCACCCGCTTGTGCAAATAAGCAAGGGCTTTAAACAAGTAATATCCATAAAGTTGAAGCTCTTGAATAGATATCTCTTTCTTCAAGACCTGAGCAAAAAACACCACCATGAAGGTTCACATTTTGAATATTGCATCAGCTCAAAGACACGTGTAGTGAGAAGAGATCCAGACTCTACTTCATCACGAGGATATGACTCGTAACTAGATCTTTAAATTTGGTTTCAAAAGCATATTTCAATCAGTTGTTAATCCTACAACAAATCACTTCTAGTCTAAGCTGACAATTACAACATGTGCACCTAGAAGCACTAGTAGAAAATTTTAGTGTCCAAAGTGACAAAAAAATGTTGATTTTTTTTGTTCATTTTTGTGTTGATTTGGACGTGTTGACTTGGACATTGCATAGCAAAAAAGTGTTGATTTGGACATGAAAATGAACACTTTTGTGTGGTTCATCAACACAAAAGTGTTGATTAAGTAACTACAAAGTGTTGATTTGGCAACTAAAAAGTGTTAATTTTCAACAACTTAAGAAAAAATTTAATACACTTTATGGGAAAATAAAATTTTGACTAATGGCTCAATGCCACGTGGCAGCTGACACGTAGGCAAGCCACCGGTGGGGTTTGAACCCCGAACCTTGGGGTTAGAACCCCAAAGTCCTTAGCCAATGGACCACCCATGTCTTTGGAATTATGTGTTTCCTATTTAACTACTTCTACGTTATTTTTTCATTTGCATTGGAAAGTCAGCAAACTTTAGGGGCCGTTTTCACATAGTAAATTAACTTATTTCTTAAAACTTTCACCTAAGAAAAGTTGTTAAATGAAGGTAAATTTCATCTCCAAAAATCCGTTTGCAACTTGGAGTCTTCAATTAAAAGTTATGCACAAAAATCAGAGAGGGTGCTTAAAAGTGTCAAAGAAAAATGGCCTTTCCAACCCTTCTAAATTGAATTTTGTCCATAACTTTTATTTGAAGACTCCAAATTGCAAACGGATTTTTGGAGATGAAATTTACCTTCATTTAACAACTTTTCTTAGTTGAAAGTCTTAAAAAATAAGTTAATTTACTATGTGAAAACGGCCCTTCAAGTCTGCTGAAATTTGTAAATACCAATTTGTGAATGATTAAGTTATTAAAATTAAAATTGTATATACTATTTCCTTCACGCATGAATATGAAATGTTTTTTTGAAGGTTGAAGTATAAATTTCCAGCACATTTCTTCAACATATAATGAACACTTGCAAGTTCAAGCATTGACATACATTTTTTTGGATAAATTCTTTGAAAGATAAAACTTAACAAGTTGGAAATTTAAAAAATTAACCTCTAAATGACCAATTAGCATTTTTTGGCAATATAGAGATTTTAGATAGCTCATTGTGGATAAAATTTCAATTTGTTGGCTTTAACCCCTCAAGGCCTAACAATAGTTTCATAATGGAGGTTTTCAATGAATTGCCCGATTTTGATGTTTTTCTGCACATGGACATGTTTGAAATTTTTATTTCTAACCATAAAAAAGTGAAGGATACTTTGTCTAGTATGCGCGGAATTAATTGTGGAAAATAATGACCATTAGATTTTTAGATTATAACAATTTTGGATGATCAACTCTTTAGGCAAAAAACTCTTCTAGAGAAAAAAATTATAAGAAGATAATAAATGCTTTATTGCCCTCAAAAAAAATGGTTTTAGAATCTAGGGCCAATTTATTATTTTTTTATTTAAAAAATATAAAAATTTAAAACTCTCCCAAGTTTATAGACGTTTTCAAGAAAAAGGAGTAAAAAGCCAAACTTGACCAAATTGGATCCTACAAAAATTTTAAAAATTGATAAATATATCATTTTTTGAAATTTAAAAATTAATATCATTATTATATTTTTTGGAACATCTCTAAAATTTTTGAAATCATTCTAATTATTTTTGTATTCTTAATCACACCAAATTGGGTTTTGTATTTTTAAAATTATTAAAAATAAAAATTTGAATTTTTTACTTCAAACCTAAATTGATTGTGCAAGGTAAAGAGTAGAAATGTTCAAGAAAATGTTTTTTTCCATCCCTAATATTTCTTTCATTGTAAGCAAATTATATTTGCTCCTTTTTTCCTTTAGACTACATTTCCTAAACAAATTTTTAAATACTTCCCATATATATTGAAATTTTGAAAATCAAAGAATAGCGTAGAAATTAATATGAAACCTAACAAAATAGAGATAGGTTTTTTAAATTATTTCATTGTAAATTCAGCAAACTTTGGAGGTTGTTTCGGCATAATAGAAGAACTTTTTTGAAAGCATTTTGAACTAAAAAAAGGTAGTAATTCAAACAAGCTTCCATCTCCAAAATTCCATTTGAAATTTAGAGATTTAGTCAAAAGTTTTGGAAAAAATTTAGACAGAGGTTAGGAAATCATCACTTTTGACATTTTTGACATTTTTTAACATCCTCTCTGAATTTTGTCCGTAGCTTTTGATTGGAGGATCAAAACTTCAAATGGATTATTAAAGATGAAAGTTTTCTAGAATTTACACCTTCTTCTATTTAAATTTTTTTCAAAAATCCTTTAACTATACCAAAATAGCTTCCAAAATCTTCTAAATTTACCAAAAAAACAATTTCCAATACTTCTCTAAAATTTGTTCATAACTTTTAATTAGAGATTTGAAATCTCAAAAAGATTATTGGAGATGAAAGTTGGTTTAATTCCACAACTATTTTTTGCTGAAAGTTCTTTGAAAAATGTTTATTTATTATGTGCAAATGGCCTCCAAAGTCTGCTAACTTTATTGAACACCAAAATGTGTACTTAATTTTTTCTTAAAATACATTGTAAAATGAAGATGTCAAGAGATTCGAAAAGATTCCAAAAGACTCCAAAAGGTTCAAAAATTATTCAACAAAAATTTGTTAATTATGTCACTGATTGTCCAAAACAACAAAAAAAATGTCACCAGCAACAAAAAAATGTGAAATCGGACATTGCAGTATCCAAATCAACAGAAATATGTTGATTTTCTGTTAATTTGGATGTCATTTTCTACTAGTGAAGTTGCTCTAAATCAGTAAAAGGTGGTGGGTCATCATGCATCACAAGGACTTCTTGAATCACCTCTTTGCATTGAGTGATGTATTATTGCCATTTGCTTACAGGACAAAGAATTAATATACTCTCGGGGATGGTAGTACACGGGTTCAATCCTTCAGAAGTAGAGACAATTTGTTTGCTGAAAAAGAATAATTTACAGATTGACAGAGTCAACTGCTGGTAGCAAATTGGAAGAGTATAGAGTATAGAGCTATGCTGACAAGTCATATGCTTGATGCAAGAAACAATTATCCACTCCATAAATTTATGCCAAAACTCTCGAAAAGAAAAACATACCTTACTTTTTGGAAGATCTTGATTTCATGATTCACATATTTAGCAGTGGTCTTCTCCAAAGGACCTGTAGAAAATGTCATGTACTCATCATAAATAAAGTTTGTCAATCTTGTAACACGTGAAGAAGATGATGGAACACGTCAAAATTTTGAGAAAATTCTCCATTTTGATCAACTACCAACTTTCAGAATAATCCTTTCATGTCATGTTGGAGAGAAAAAAAGTATCCATTTGATTGCAAAAAATGGGTCGTCATTTTTGCACTTCACGCAATACACCATGCCATAACCCCCTGTGCACCAGAAATGCCGTGGTCAAAATCTCAAAGAGCAGTTTACTGCACAGCATAAAACACTGTCATGTAGTGAACCACAAAGCTAAGGATGTGACATAACATTGGACAGTGTTCCTCTATACTCCAGTTTTCTGATTCCAAATAACCACGACAAACTAAAAGATCAAGAAATTGAAAAAGAAGGGTATGTAGGGAACTCAATGAAGCGAATACCTCATCTACTCAATAAGTTGATAAGCATAGGCCGTTAACAATGGCTGTAGAACAGAAACTCACACTAATTTAATCGTGACAAGAATTAGATGCCGAGACAAACTCATAGAAGTTCAATATAGTCAAAATAGTGGACTTGGATGTGAGAAGCATACCATTTTATGGAATACCTTATTGTGCTTGCCCATAAAGATATTGATATTAAAGATCAATGCCATGCCATATCCCTGCACAATTGTGAGCTCCCAATTTGTCACTTGGGATTCATAGTGGTTGTTTTTTTGAAATTCTGCAATTTAAGTTATAAAAAAATGCAAAAGGCCCAAAAAGGAGAGTAAGACCAAATTAAATTTATTACATACCAATGTAGCATTTGGTCAATAATAGGATTTTATCCCTAAAAGGTCCCTAAATCCCGCTTGTAAATAGATTAGAATTTAGGAGTTAGTAGGAATTCAAAGGTTTAAGAATTTTTTACCCAATATAGACTAAACTTTTGTGACTCTATCTAAATAAATTGGTCCGAGAGAAGTCTAGATAGGCCCTTGGAAAGATTTCCCTAGAGTGGTTTTAGTTTTTCCATCCATCGATGAAAAAATAGATACCTTAAATGTTAGCTTGCAAGAATTATTTTCTTAAGATGGGCCAGCGGGGGAATCTGCGGCCATCAGATTGTAATCGTGGTTCTAAAACATGTTAGGAAGTCAAAATTAAAATCCATTTGCCATATTCCCTTGTATATGGAAGATTCTTTGACAGTCAATTACTTCATGGAGGTGGATTTTTCCCTCTCGACCAAAGTGTGCAAAGTAAAAAATATGAACTTTTACATCTCTTGAGAAACTCCATGAGAGGTTCCTTGAGAAGTTTCAGAATTTTTCGACTTAGAAAAATATACTTTTCAAACGGTTTACCGCCTAAAGTGACAATGGAAAATTCATGGGAAATTCCCTTGAATGCGATAAAATCTCATTAAAAATTATTTTAGCTTCTTTTATGTTAATAATGCGCTTCAACAAGTTTTATGGCATTCCAATAGCGAGAGGTGATCCTATCAGCGACATTCCTCCAAATTAACAATGTGGTGGGATTTGCATGAAATTGACCGGCATCTTGGGAGTGCATGAAGTTGGAATCAAGTCAAGTAGGAGTCTTTTCTTACTCCCTAGAACAATCTTGACAACCCTAGCTAGTCACTTTAGTTAGAAAAGGCCAACTCCAAAATGTAGATTTTTATCCTTTAACTAGCCTCTAACCTAGGAAGAGTTTTAGATGTCGAAACAAGGGTCAATGGGCCTTTGAACTAAAAATGGCCTTTTGAAGCCATTGGTGCAATCTGTTTGAAGTTTCAATGCAAACTCCAAAAGTTACAACGTTGGACTAGTTTAAAACCCAATTGTCGTTAAAATCTTTGAAGATATGGATGAAAATTCAAGTTGGTAAGGTTATGAAGGTTACTTGAGGGAGGTGGGTGCTTTAGAAAACCTATACACGGGCGCCATTTCCCTCTCACATCACCTCCATCCTTGTTTGGGTCCAACTTATGTTGGACTTTTGAGCGTTTTTGCTAAAGAAACTTCTACGGTGTTTTTGGAGCACTTTTGGCTTTGCTGTTGTCTAATTTTCAGCTTTTGAAGGTCTTAAAGGTCCTTCTATTTTGGTTGTTCATATTGTGTGAGTCATGTTTCTTTTTCTTTAGCCTTTGGAGTCACTACCGTGGGAGTTAGGCGGCTTTGATGTTTTGAATACTAACTTGTATTGGGAGTCTCTTTTGTGTCTTGTACTAACCCTAAAGCCACCCCCCACCATACCTTGGTGATTTTACTATGGGAGGCCTTTAGCATCTAAATGTATCTTATATTAACACATCTCTTGTTTTAACTCATGCGTGTGTTTTCTCTAAGTTTGTTATTTTGCCCTCTTCTAAAGTGTCTCTTGTTGTATGGATTACCCTTTAGAACGGCAGAGCTTTGAATCCCCCTAGATTGTCATTTTCTCAAAAGTATAGTATTTTTCCTCTTCTATAGTGTCTAGTACTGTTTAGCTTACTCTCTGGGACGGCAGAGATTTGAATTTCCTCAGGGTTTCAATCTTAAAGAAAGTGTCAAAAATCCGCCGAACAATGGAGCTTTGAACCCACAAGGTTTTGGAAGTCATAAAGTTGGTATTAAACCCAACTTGACGGCAAAGCTTTGAACCCCAAGAGTCATTTTGTCTAAACTTTAGTTTCCAAGACGTGCTTGGAAACATCCAAAGTTTCGCCTCCAAGAAATAGAGTCCCTAGTGGGATTACCCCCCTCCCTCCCCCTATAGAAATCACTAATTAAGAGCTCTATTTCTTAAGTAAGTCTTCACGACAAATTTGAATCAAGAGACTAATTGTTAGACAAAAAAAAAAAAAAATTCTTGATGACCCAGCCGAGCCAGGGCTAGCCAAGCTAGGGCCAGTCAAGCCAGGCGACTCCAACCAGGCGGGCCAATTCTAGCCAATCAGGCGACTTCAGCCAGTTGGGCCAAGTACTAGCCAACCGGGCTAACCAGCTAGCCGGCCGACTCCAATACAACCAAGCTAACCTTAGCCAACCAGGCCAACCTCAACCCTAGGTTGCAAGCCTTTGGCCACATGCCCAACATTTTTTTTTTTTTTTCTTTTCCCCACGCTCTCAAAAAACACACTAAAATTCTCACTAATTAAGGGGGAAGGAAAATATACCAAAATTTAGGAGTAGTTAAGGTAGGAGTTATTTACTTTCAAGGTAGAAAGACGATAGAGGTAGAAATTAGACAAAGTAGAGTTTATTAGAGGAGAAAGTAGAAGTAGAAGACTATACCAATTTGGAGTTGTTTAGAAGAAGAGGTAGATCCCAACAAAAGAGGGATTTAGGGCCAAGATAATAAATTAGTGGATGAAGAAAAAATACCCTGCAACCTCACACAAACTCTCCACACACACACCTAGTAAGGAACTTGTGGAAAGTGAGCAAAGAAGGGGATGAAGTAGGAAGGAGAAGATCAATAGTGAATAGATTAGAAAAATCCTCAAAACCATTTTGGACGATTAGAGGTGTAAGTGTAAGAAGCAAAAAAGAATGTGACCATTAAGTTGGAAGAGAGTCGGAAGTAAAAGTTGTGGTGTAAGAGAATAGTGAAGAAGGAAGAGGGCAAGAGAAAGAAAAGGAAGGAGAGAAAGAAGAATCAACTCAAATCTACCACTCCAACTTTGCTCCTTCCTAAAACAAGGAATCATTCAAGCACTTGCACGGATCACCAAGGGAAGAAAAATGGCAAAAGGAGGGAACTTTGACAACCTCATCCAAGACCTACAATTCAAGGTGAGTTAAAATTCCATCTTTTCTTGTTTAATCCCTCCTAATTAGCACAATTAGAATAGGGCCAAGAACTAGAGTAGACTAGGAAACAAGTCAAGTTAGATTTTAGCATAGAAGTCAAAAAGTGGAGGTCTAGGGGTTTCCGAAAAGATTAAACACAACAAAATTGAAGTTAAAACAAAGAAGTTACAAGCAGATGAAGTTCCATTGAGAATCAATACCCCCCCAAAATCATCCAAACAGATAAAAATCTAAATCTAAAAAGTAAAAGTAATTTAGAAGATAAAAGTGAAAGTGAAAGTCAATTTAGAAATTTAGGTCAACAATAATTAGGGGATGAAGTTCCAAACAGTGATTACCGACTAGCTTTCATCCATTAGTAACTTAGATCAATAAAAGTCAATTTCAAAGTAGAATAGTAAGTTAGGAAGGATAAAGTGAGCTTGTAAAAGCAGTAGCGTAAAATCAAACAAGAACAATAAAAATCCAACAAATTCTCACCTGTAGGATAAATTAGAGTTAATTGAGTAAATTAGGGTAAAACTTTACCAAGTGAAAATTTAGAGGAGGAAATAGATAGAGGTAACTTAAGGTGTCCCCAAACCAAATTAACTTTGGAAAATATCAAATTCACCTAATCCAAACAAAAAGATGAAATTTGGAGTAGAGATCAGATGAATACTTGGATAGAGGACCCCAAATCAGACCTTATGTAGAAATCTTGAGTTAAATTAGTAGTGGGAACCAATAGGAAACCGTGGATGAAGTTTGAAGAACCAAGTCACAATCAAACTTCATCCGCGCATAACTTTTGCTAGGATTGTCCGATTTCAGTAAGTTTTAGGTTTCTGGAAATGGCATGAAGCCTTCTATCACCTAAGATTATTAAAATTAGATCATAGCCTAGGAAACTCCAAGACCTTTGCGGTTCAAATGGTTAGGGCACCTTGGCTATTGTTAGCCATAGATTAGGATGTTTGAGGTCTTTTTTGCAAGTGGTTTGGATGTTTAGCAATTAGAAAAGATCCATTGCTTGGAAGGTACAATGGACCTACACTTAGACACCCGCTTAGGATAGGATTTGTCATAGGAAATTAGTACCTAGTTGTGTACGTCTATTTACCAAGGGTGGATAAATAAACGCCCACAACAATCAAGTGGTTGCTTAAACAAAATTTGAAAGTACTCTAAAAAACATATGATGTTTAGCATATCATCCTAATACCACTAGAACATTAGTGATTTTCAGGAACCTGACCGCGTCTCTAATATTAACCGTTGTTACTAAAGACAATTCATCTATTCATAGACTTGATTGGGCTTGTTAGCAAGTGATGGCTGAATGTCTATAGCCACTAATATTTGGAATGGAAATGGAGTTGTCTAGTCACAAAAAATGGTTACAACGTGCCGCTTATATATACAGATCAAAATTTGATCTCAACAAACTTAGTTCTTGAATCCAAAGATCTCTATGCAGCTTTGTCATGATCACTAAAAAATAACACTTCTATGAATGTTGAAAGACTTAAAGTAATGCAAGTAGTATCCACTACCTTACTACCACGAGAAATAAGTAGTGTCAATTCGGACATTTTTTTGACATAATTCTTTAAAATTGGGCATTTTAGTCAATTAGTACGTGTCAATTTGGACACTATTTTCTTGAATTACAAAACCATTGTTCCATAACAACAGGCGGGTCAAATCACACTCAAATGTACCACAAAAGGGGTAAAACCCACTAAAATTTGCAATGTAATTTCATTTTAGCTATTGTTTTCTAATACTAATCTATTAATTATAGGTATTTTAGTCCTTTTTTACTAGTATTTCAAGTCATGTTGAGCCTATAACTGCTTTATTCATTAGAAAATAAAAAATTCTTTATTATAGTTCCAACTGAAGTTTCAATGTCAACATGTCAGGTTTTTCAATTGTAGAAAAGGGTTCTATTTTTTGATTAATAATAATGTGATGGAATCCAAAAAAATCATATATATATATATATATATATATATATATATATATATATATATATATATATATATATATATATATATATATATATATATATATAATCATATGATAAAATGAAAAAGGAGTTTTTTCCTACAATTTGAATATTTTTTCATTTTCTATAACATTCAAAAGTTAAAACTTGTAAACGTCCTTTTCAATATAAAAAACAATCCAAATGATGATTATGTTAAAACAAAAAAAATATATATCTTATTGACTTTAAAGTCATTATATAAGCTATTCTTGAATTTGAATGTCTAAGCTTCGTATGAGATGAAATTAATAATTTTTCAATAATCATTTAATTAATTAAAAAATTATATTACTTTGAATTCAAGCTTTAATCACTAAATAAACTTTTAAATAGTTTTATGTTTTAGAAGTAAAAAAATTTGGATGAAAATATCTTTTTAAAGTGCTATATTGTAAAAAATCACTAAATTTAGCCTTGAAACTGGTGATTTATGTCTTTCTAAAGACTTTTTCTATGAAATTTTGTCTCCAAGTTTTTAAAGGGACACATTGCAATACTATTCATTTAAACTTTTTCTTAAAAATGACATCAAAGGAATTTTTAGCATTAAAAGATCAGAAAAAGACTAGAGTCCTGTCCTAGCAAAGTAATTCCAATGGTACCTTTGAGTGTGATTTGACCCAGGCAAAGAAACGCATAAGTGATACAACAATTATTAGCTCTCATTGTTTTGTGACTTAGAGTTGCCCAATGTTTAAATACATATTTCAAAATTTATGATATAGGTGGTGAAAGCACACTACACTAGGTACGATTTTGTCAAAAAAATTTAGTATTTTTTTGTACATTTTTTGTACTTTTTATTATATTTTATATTGTATATTCTAAAATATACATTTCTTTGGAGATTTGATTGTTAGCCATCCTAGAGTCCACATATATGTTGCTTCCGGAACCAAAAAATTAGCAAAAAAAATTTCATTCCTATTTACTTTTGGTTGCAGAAAAAATGCCATATAAACTCCTCAATTGGAGCAGTAAATGCAAGTAAGTTCTATTTGTTAGCAGGAATTGTTCACGTACCAAATACTGTAATAAAATATTATAGAATTACTCAAAGTTCATATTCTGATTTTCCTCCATAAAGTACTTTTCAATTTTTCTTAACATCTAACGTACTTCTAAAATTTTACTAAAGTACTTTTTACAGCTTAGGAAAAATATTTTTTTAATTCCATGGCTACCAAAAGCCAAAGTTCACTTGGTTACTCACCCATTAAATTGAAATATAAACCAAAAAGATTGAATACTTTAATCTAAAAAAGAAATCAAATTTTAGTAATTACCCAAAATTGGCCCAAAAGTACTCTTTTGACATACTTTTTAGGGGGGTGTAGTCTGCTTTCACCCAGATAGAGAAGTATGTACCTTGCGTGAAAGAAAATACCAATCTTTCCAAGCACAGGTTTTGCAAGAATTGTCATCTTTTGAAGGGTTTGAAGAAGGTTTCAACACTAGCTTTCATATTCTCACTGTGAAATTGAGCAATTGTCCCAAAGGTGCTTGATTGAATTGGGAGAGTCTTTTTTTGAGGGTTTGTTTTCTATAAAGCGGACCATCTTTGCAGAATTTTGAAGGCAAGAGAGGTTTTCAAGCCATAGCTATAGCATCTGCTGACGCAAAGAAGTTCTTAGTGAAGTCAAAGCAAATTGTTGTCACCATGAAGGACAGTCTTGGGATTCTTGCGATTGAAGTCTTTTCTGTGTGATGAGCTGATGCTTGGGCATTCATGTAACTAAATGCAAATTGCAAAATCCTAAACATGGCGTTCTTGTTTATATTGTTTCGAAGGAGCTTGAAGGTAAGTTTAGGGTTCCATATTTGTATGGGGAAGAGGTTACTTTCAATTGTTATTATTGGTGAATATTCAGGAACTTTCCATAGTTTGGTGTTGCTGCTATTGTTGTACTGATGGACTTGGGTGGTTTTGTAGGGTGTGAAGACAAATGTGGTGCAACTAAGTTATGATGATCATATTATGGTCAATTGAATCAAATCAGCATGCTACAAGATTGTTTATTCAAACTATTTATTAACCCTAATTCTCAGCATGTAGGAAGCCTAAATTTTGAATTTACTTGTACGGTTTCTAGTACCGCAGAAATCCGTGTGTAACATGTGATGGAAGACATAGAATGATATCTGGTGTGGTATTTGGTTGCAGATAATTGTAACTCAAATTGGGATTTAAGGTATGAATTTGCTGCTTTACACGAGATTGAGCACAATGAAATTGCAATAAAACTCTCAAAAGGAGGTGACAAAGTTTGCTTGCGCAAGCTTAAATTTTGTGCTTCTACAGCAATTCGTCATCCACAATAAAAAGTCATTGTTCTATGTAACCCCCATACAAATCAAATGTAAAAAAGAGACTTGAATAAAACGTGCATTACATTACTCTCTACAAGATAACCCCTAGCCTCACTTGCGTCCACACACCAACGTTCATAGATCCACAAAATATCTAAGCATACACTCCAACAAGAATAAAGAACCATGTTTAGAGGTCCTGCTTCTACAAAATTAATAACAAAATGCAAAACTTTAACATTCACCATCTTCAAATACATGTGCCAAGCCGCCAATAGCCAAGTGCTCCTTCCTTAGTTTCTTCAACCCCTAATTTGGTTGAACTCTCACCAGAACATCGTCCCAAAGTTTGTCCAAAGCCTCATTGTGGGAGTACGGAAACTTGAAATAGATAGAAAACAGATTAGAAACGGATTAGGGTAGTCTAAATTTTTCAAGTTTTGTTGTTAATACATAGGAATCCAGTTCAAATATAAATAACTTGGGATTAGTTAGTATCCGGATTACTATAATGGATAAAAATTGTTAAGTCACCAGATGAGGGACAGAACCCGAAACCCGGCAACATCTCGGATCCAAGGTACCTACGACCTAGACTTCCGGCCTAGAAAACCTAGGGTGTCGTTACAGGAACGGTCTCATATCTATTCTCTGCCGGGAACTGTCGGCCAATCATTAAGTACTGAAGGGCCTCCTCCACTCATTCCTATCTCTCTTTCCTTGCAAACTTTTGCATGCGCTTAGTGAGTGAAAGTGGTGAGATAGGGATTATGTCAGGGAGAGAACAATAAGGTTGGTGCCGATTGCACTGGATTAGTTGAGTTGGTGAGCCATGGCGGTAGCAGTCCAGATGGTTTGTCCGACCATCCCTTCCGATATAGACTTACAAAAATAGTTAGAATTGGACTTGGTGGCGATAGGGTGTGCTGGATTGATACAGTAGCCTTGGAATCTGAAGAGTGACGAGATGATTCAAGAACTCGTGGAGGGAGTTCCGAATCAGTATGAGTTGACCATGAGGGGTCGACCCTCGGTCTGGAATGAGGATGTGTGGGTGGAGGTGTACTCGTTCCGGAAGGCCAAACTAGGATTAGCCTCATGTACAGAGAAGATCGGGGCTAGCAGGTTCCGGAATCTAGCGCATGCCAAGGAGGGGTACAGCATTAGTGACCGTAAGAATGAGAGGCATAGACAGGTGCTAGAGTTTTTGATTCCCATCTTGTATCCGGAAAAGCCCACTCGGGTTATGGTCATGGTGGCTAACACCATTTTCGGAGCAATGGAGGATAGAGCCGTAAATTGAAATAAAGTTATCACGGATATAGTATCCAAGCTATTGCGCATGCCACAGAGGGTAAATCTAACCAGATGGGTCCATATTTGTTTCATCTATACCACCAGATGGAGGTTCTGAGTGCTGAGGAAATTTCTGAGTATGATACTGGAGACGGAATTCTGCGATACAACTTTACAGAGGAAGTCCAATCAAATCAGCCAACTCCAATGGAATCCAAAGAAGAAGAATTGGAGGAACCACTCCAACGTAGGATGAGAAGACGGAAGTCAACCGATCTGTCCGTGCAAGACAAGCAGGCATCACCGGATAGAGGAGACCCCAACCATGCTCCGGAAACCTACAAGATGAAGAATTTTCGGGAAACTGGACTCAACTGGGTCAATACGGCTCGGGAGATTCACAACGAGATGTCAAACCATATTGTCAACGTCATGACGGAGTTGGGAGTGGACAAATTGGAGTAGATGGTGGCCGCAATCAAACAAAGATTGGATCTGAAAGCGTTGTTAGCAAAGGAGGAGTAAATCCGGAACTTAGAGAAGGACCGGATTGGCCTCTGGGAGCGAGTAGCCCAAGTGTTGGGAGAGCTGGAAATGGCAAGATAGAAAGAGTCCGAGGCTACCCAGCTCGTCCGGAATGCTTTTGGATGAATCGGTAGGGCCTCCTTTGAGTAAAGAAGATTCGGATGGGACATCCATTCCGGTACAAACGGAAACTTCTGTTCCGGTACAGAAGGAGGTGTCAATTCTGTTGCAGACGAAAGTTTCCGCTCCGATGTAGAAGAGAGTTCCCATCCCACTCAGTGCTTTGCAAATCTGGCCAAGTGGATCAGTGCTCTTGAAGACATCTACGTCCCATGTCCACCATGATTTGATTGGGCACATGGAGGTCATCTCAAATTTGACCCAGACCCATTCGGCAGGCTTCGAGCGCATGGAGTAGGCTTCGCCAACCAAGGAGCCGGCATCGCGAGTCCTGCTTTCCGACAATGAAGAATTCAAGTCCGGGTCGAAAATGGAAGAAGATGCAACACCACCACAGGGCGTACAATTCAAACTCGGGAGAAGACCAAGACAACCCCGATGAAGTCGAGCAGAAAATTGCCTGCAGCTATGGCAAGGGGCAACGCAAAAAGCTAAGGAAGAAGTAGCTAGTTAAGGTGTTGTTTTTTGTTTGGATTTTGAGTTTCATTTCGTTCCGGTTTTTTCAGGTGTGGGGTCTAGTTCCAGATTTCTAGGAGGCCGCTGGCCTGGGACTTTTCCAAATATCTCAAAAGTCGGTGAATGGTCACACTGGGTTTGGGGTGGCCTTTTTGCTTTTTGCTTTTTGCTTGGGTTTTTAAGGGTGGGTAGGGCTATTGTCCTCTCATTCCATCCAAGCCCAGCTGTGTGTGCATTTTTTTATTTCCTTTCTTTAATTTAAAATATCAATTGAACAGTCTGATTTCGGCTATCTATACAATTTGATTGATTTGTTTATGTGAGTGTTAAAGTATAAGTGGGGACGGGTGAGGAGAAATCCAAATTTTAGGTAATCGGGTTTGATCGGTAGTATACGTGTGTGTAGAATTTTTTTGACTTGTGACTAAGTATTAGCACAAAGTACCTTTGAACTACTGGAATTGTAACCCAATACTTAGAAGTGGTGTGGACGCAAGTTGTGGGAGCTCGGAAAGTAAGATAAGTCTTGTTAGTGAGGAAAGTAGAGGAAAGAATTAATAGGGGTACAATTTTTCAATTTATCCAAAGGTAAACTAAAACATCTTATCACAATTAACGTGCCTTGCTAGGGGAGTAATGGTAGATAGATAATTAGGTTAAGAAGAGGAATTAAGATTTCCTATTCTTACCATGATCCGGATCCGGATCCGAGTCCAAGTCCCAATTTGACTTGGAAGAGGAAGAGGAAGAGGAATTTGACCTGGCTACAATTTCTCCGTCGAGTTTCAAGAAGAAGAGCTCAGCTAAGGATAAGACAACAGCTAAGCCTCCAACTAATAGGAAGCAGCCGCCAAGGAAGGGCGCCTCTAAATTTGAAGAGCCTTCTCCAAAGAAAGGTAGAAAGTAGAAGTAGAAGTTCTTGGGATGAGCTTAGGAACAGTGGGCAAAAATAACAACAAAATATAGCTTAGTTCAGTTAAGGAAAGTTAAATTTTTGAAGTGCTAGAAGCTATTTGGCAGGTACTTTTTAGTTGGATGAACCTAGACTGTGCCTTTCCGGGTTTTTGGGATCTGAGATCCACATTTTGCGGATTGGATGGGTTGGTAGGAAAGTCAATTTAGGAGGATAAGGAATGACACCTATCATTTCCTGGTCCTTTGCGTTTGTTTCTGGAGACCTTTAGGATTTCCTTTGGCTGGATATTTAGGGGTTGGAAGTTAGTTTTAACTCCGGGTAGTTTATACTCTTGTTTTCTATTTCAATCTTGCAAAGAAAGCTTGGATTTCAACTCCATGAGTATTGGTCCGTAAAATCTTGGTCTTGTGTTGAAGGATTAGGCGATGCTTTTAACATTGCTAATTCAGGTAGCTTGGTTGTGGGAAATTGAGAAGAGAAGTTACCCCCGGATTCTGTCTGAATCCAGTTCTGGAAATTGAAGTGAGACATCGTGTGTTCTAAAAGTGAAGTTTAGTTACTGTCGTTACTTGGAAACTTTTGTGGAGGATAGTCGCTCTTAGATTAGGTGCGTTTTGCAAAAGGCAGGCGTATGCTCATCGATGTGTTGATGAGGTCCTCCTACATCCGGAAGTGAGTGATGCGCAAGTAATTAGGATTGCCTAGTTATCAGGTCACCAAATTCTGCCCTAAGGACCCGGAGTTGGATAGTTCTGTCGTTGTAGTAAGAGAGGATTGTGAATTTTTCTTGAGTGACCTACTGGTTCGGATTGATTTCCTGATCCGTTGTGAGGAAGAACCTGCATCCAAGTTTTGTGTGTGTTTTGTGTTCTCTCTAAGTGAAACTTCAATTATTTTAATCTATTGAAGGGTAGGGTATACATTTCCTTCCTGAAATCAAAGAGCGGCTCCCTTTGTTATAGAGGTTAAATTATTTCACTGGTTACTTTGCTTATTGAATCCGGATTTGGGAAAGGTACAGGATCACGACATTCTTTCCGGTTCCACATTTAGTAAAGTAGGATACTAAGTTACAGCTACTATTGAGAAAAATGCATACCGGTTCTAAGTGGTCTGTAGTATGGTTATTGGTATGAGTTGAGAGAAAGAAGGTTTAGGGAATACGGATGAAGAAGTGTAGTTCCTAATTTTTGGTTCCGGATTCCTTTGCCTTGGGTTTGGTTTTCCGGATCCTATTCTGGCAATTTTGAGGAAACTACAAGTTAAAATCCTTTGGGAACAATACACGAGTCATCTTGGGTGTTTTACACAAATTTAACACCTAAAGGTAGGCTTTGTGCTTCCTTGTGCTACGACACAAGTCCAAAATCTAGTGAGGTTTCGTGCGGAAATAAACAACCGCCAATGGAAATTAAGTCCCCACTCATTGGAAGGTCTGCCAACTACAGGATTAGTCTAGCAACTTGAAACACAAGCCCCTGCGGGTTCCGGAAGTCTTGATCTATCGATGTAGTGAAGGAAATAGGACGTGGATTTGAGTGACCTACTTTCTGGATAGGCCATCCGGGAAGTTGTGAGAATTGCTACTTTCTCCTTTTCTATTACAAACTCTGTTCGGATCATTTGTATGTGTGTGTATTTGCTTAAAGTGTTAGTGGCAAGAGTGAAGATTATGAGTGGTAAGTCCCTACTCCTCTGAAAGTTCAATAGTGAACCCTCTGATGGTAATAAAAAGGAATAGAAAATCAGAGTGTGACAAGACATAACCAAAATCCGGACAGGAACGGATCCAAATTGGAATCTGGAAAGCAATAGTAACCAGAAGAGAAGAAGAAGGAGGGAAGATTTGCTTGGGGTGTTTTGGGAAGAAACAAAGTCTGGAAACCTTTAGACTGAAACAATATACTAGAATCTCTTAGGATGATATTTCGTATCATCTTACCGTGTGTTTGTGAGCAAGGATACTTACGCCTAGACCGCGCGTACAACACTCATTTTCCAAAATTCACTGATAAGAGAACAAAAAGCTCTACATGTTGATTCTGATCTCTACTGCAAATATAGGCAAGTTAAAGCCAAGAACCTTTGCCTTCACAAATTAGAACAAACCAAGTGCAAAACAAACTTTGCGCCAATGCTAAAAGAAATACTTAAGCGCTCCCTAAACCAAAAACAAGAGAGAAGAGAAGGCAGCAATGATTTGCTCCGCATGGAGAATTGACAAAATGGTTGACAGAAATTCCAAGGTCAAGATGCAATTCTAGAATATTACACATGATTTGAATTATTCAAAAGTGGTATTGAAAATGTAGATTAATCTTTGATAATGTGTAGTACATAAGGCTTTAAGAAAGAAAATTACAAAGTGTTAAGGTAATCCTAAACAGGACCCTCAACCCCCTCCCAATCTACACCGTAAGATCTCATGATGCCTAATAAAGAAAGCACACGAGGTGAAATTACAAGGACCAAGGTAATCCTTAACCCCTAAAGTTCCATGACTATGTTTTCACCAAAAACACTTTTAAACAACCATTTTTTGAGCAAATATCAAATTTTTGAAAAAGACTATTTTGGACATATGTAACTATAGGATCTTGTAGTATGCTGACTTGAGAACAAGTAGAAATTTCAAAAAAATTCACCGCATGGATTGTAAAATATAAGCATTCAAATTCTCTGAAATCATTTTTTTGCCCCTATAAAAAAACAAGGCAGTTGCACTTCACAAGCTCACTTTTCTATGAAAAAATGTCCAAAATGGTGGTGCTACTTTGGATTCAATTTCCTAAACAAGCTTCCCACATGCTTGACAAATTTCACATCATTTGAAAATGTAGAACATATAGGAAAAAAATAGTAAGTAGACAGTAGTAGAGAATGATTCAAAACACTAAACTATTAAGAATTTAATTATAAAATTGCAAAATGACAATTCCAATGTTTGCAATGTTGTGATAAACAATATACATCCTTTGGGTTTTTTTCTCAAAAATTATTGAAAATAGAATAAGATAAAGGACTTCAAAGTTAATTTTAGAGTAGAAAATCTATAACTGTCCGTAAATAAAAAAATCATCATAATTTTTTACTCATTGATCCAAATGGAAGGATCCAAAGCTTTTGGCATATATATAACTTTAGAAATTCAATTTCAAATTTTTGTTTTATTTCAAATAGTGATTTTTTAAAATTTGCCCAGACTGCTTTATTATTAAAAGATAATATATGAAGCCATAATTTTTGACAAATATTTCCAGATGTGATGAAATTTAGTGTATATGAAAGAGATTCCTTGTCCCTAATTTAAATTAAAATTTGGACCAAAAATATGGAAATCTTTAGTCACATGTCCTTGCCCAAATTTTCAATGTAGCCAAAACACGCATGTTGGTCCTTTAGGGGTTAACAAGACCCTCAACCCCCTCCAACCTACTTTGTGAGATCTCATAATGTGCATTAAACAAGGCATCCAAGGTGAAGTTATGAGGACTAAGGCAATCCTTAACCATTAATGGACCAAGGCCTTTTTTCTACCAAAAAACACTCAAAATTGCCATTTCTATAGCAAAGAGTAAGAAAATTTAAGAAAATGTTTTTTTTTATATCTAATCGTAGGATCTTATACCTAACTAGTATGAAAATGTGTTGATAAAAAATTTCAAAATTTTCAACCACACAAATTGCAAGATATCTGCGTTTAAAGTGAAAAAAAACAATTTTTTAGCACATTGCGGGACTAGAGTATTTGACTTTCAACTTTTTTAATTGTGATTCTTTGCACTCTTGAGTTTTGAGCTTTAAATCTTTATGGTGGAGAATTGAGTTGAGAGTCTAGGAAAAAAACACTTCAAAATACTTAGTTTTCATACTTCAAAAAATTATTAAATAGAAGTAGGTACAGGACAGAAGGAAAATCTCAATTATTAATATCTCTAAAATGGAATTAAAATGCACTTATCCCAGTGGTGAGATTATCCTATCAATAAAACTAAACCTCACGGAATTTTTTTCTTTTAAATTGTAAACATTGCATTCAAAAATGAATCCTACAAGTTATTTCTCCAAAAAGATGCTTTAATTGCCTGAAAAACAAGATTATCCATAACTTTTTCATTATAGATCTAAATGGAATGAATCAAAGCTTTCTAAATAGGCAAAAATATAATTTATTAAAAAAATAATTTGGAATTCAAATTTTTGGAATTTTTTTTGCTGCCCCCTCTCCCCTCCCCTTCCAACTTCCGAGCTGTATGAGGCATATTTTTTATTTGCAAGCACCAATTGAAAAATAAATATATTCCCACAAAGATAATTAATTTTTCTATCTTCAAAAAAATATTCAAAAAAACAAGACAAAATTTTGGCCCGTAAGTACTTGCCCAAAATTCCTATTTGTCCCCTGAAGGGACAATGGTCCTTTAGGGATTAACATGACCCTGCACCTCCATCATGAGATCTCATGACGCATAGTAAACAAGGCATCCAAGGTGAAATTACAAGGACCAGGATAATCCTTAACATGACCCTCTACCTCCATCTTACATACATTGTAAGATCTCATAATGCGTAGTCACTCTAAAAACTTTGTTGACGCAACATCAAGAGAGTCCAATTCTAGTAAGGAAATACATTCAAATCCCTAGCTCTATCAAGAGATCTTTGGATGGGAGGTCAAATTAACCTCTACATTGACGTAGCATCTAGCTAGGCAAATACTGGTACTACAATCTATATGTACATTTGTATATATATACTTAGATTATGTAGATATACTTGAGGTATGTAGATACACTTGACTAATCTTTTGCACCAAGAATTCACTCAAAATTCTTGATCATTTGCTATTGTCAAATTCAATCCAAGCAACAATAGAGCACATTTTCATACTGCTAGTTTTTCAAATCATCCTAAGTGTAACTTTGACTCCTAATCTTTATAATGCACTTTTCTATGTAACCGTTCAAATCCTCTTCAAATAGTAACCAAGAAAATCCACAACATAATGTAACGTTCCTACCATAGAAATTATGCTTGAAAGTTTGTGAGGCAATCTTACGGTGAGAATCATGCTAATCGACATTTATGCCTTAAAACTAAGTATCCTGCTCACTAAGAAGTGACAATGATAATGGTGACAAGAAAACAACGACAATGTTGGATTCCTTGGTGTGAAGAAATTGAAACGCACCAAGACATTGTCACCACAATGAATCGCCACAACGTTGAGCCAGCAACAACATAAAGAATGATCGGAAGTCAAAAAGAATAAAAAGACTCACAATAAGAAAGTTGACATTACCAGTGGAGGGAGATGTTTTTTTGAATTTCAAATCCCAACCAAACTAGTGGTGGCGACTCTTCATTTCCTATTTTGACCAAAGGACAAGTGGCAGGAACTACAATTCTAAAACGACGCGACATTCAAGTGGGCTTGTCGATTCATAATTTGACTCCTAAGACTATTCAATTCTCTATAATGGTGCTTTGGAATCCTATTTCATCATGATTTGAGTTTCAAGTCTTGAATATAATGACTTTGTTACATAATTATGCATTATTTCCTAAAATAATGTAATTATTCTTGAATGTGCTGGACAAGTGTAGTCGATTTCTAAAACAAAAAATAAGGATTAGTGTGCAATTCTTTTTTGATTCACTTGTTGAATACAATTAGAAAAAAAAATTATAAATAAATTTAACCAATAGACTCATTAAAAATCATGATTGAGTCTAATTATCCAAACTACATTTTCATTAATTACAAAAATAATTCTGTACATTCTAATTATATTATTTTAAAATAGAACAATGCAATGGTCCTTGTATTTTAAGTCATCATAAAAGTGGATAACTAAATTTCTAAAAAAAAAGTTTGAAAAATACACAAGAACACAACATAAATGAAACTATGTGTTCTACAAAAGCGATGGACAACATTCTAATACACTGAAAGTAAAGCCGGTCAAAGCTCTTCAAAACATGCAAGTGCTGTGGCTATGCATCTTAATGTCAATAGTTCCTTCCGATGAGCACAGAAACCTAGGAGGCAACGGGAATCCCAAAATTGCTATGTTCTGATACCAAATTCGTGTAATTCAAGGACATTTGCTTGTATAACATCAACTTCACAAAAGAAAAGGGTCCATTGAACGCAAGCACAAGATCGCATCAAAAAAACAGCGCACTAGCAAAACATGGAGTGAATACTGAAGAATGGTAAGCTTGCGCAAAATCGCACTGAACTATCACACAACGGCGGAAACAAAGTGGATGCCCAAGTACTGGTCCACCTCCGCGATAAGCAAATGCTAAAGAAATGAGCTTCAAAATGCATCGATTGAGAGGGGAGAAGCAAAAGCAAGGTAGCCAAAAAATTGCGACGAGAAGACGTAAAAAGTTCTATGGGAATTTCAAACAGAACTCCATGACCGCACCATAACAAAATATCCGCACAGAATTCAAGGTACGTTCAGTGAATCTGTACATTCTTCAGATTCTCATTCTTTACTATTACTGTTGAAAAGGTTGGTAGACAGATCAGCAAAAGAATGAAGGACCAGCTAAAGGCATGGAGCTTCTAAGTAAACTCAAAGTCAACGTACTTAATTGGTGTGTACGCTTTATTTTCTAGCTTTTACAAACGATCTCATTTATTGGGGGCGGTTTTGCAACTGCCAAATCCAGAACTAATGCTTGAATCTCTAATTTCAAAACGAATGTCATAACCTTTCCAGATTTTCTAAGATAGACTTTCCTCTTTTCATTTAACTTCTGTATTTTAAATCAAATGAAAAATGCATTAAATTTCCATTTGTTCAAAAAAAAACCCAAAAAAACCAATGCATTAAAAGAAGAAAAATAACAAAGACAGCAAAGCCTTCAAGCCTCATATTATTTCGGAATTCAAGGTACAGGGTTTAGGGTTTAGGATTTAGGATTCAAGGTTCCAGATTTAGGGTTTAGGGTTCCAGGTTCAGGATTTAGGAATTTTTTTACACATGGACAATCTGAATAAAAAATTTTGAGTTCAAGGTTTGGATTAATATGCACCGTGCCATAGCTAAATTAAAATTAGAAGCAATTTGGAATTTCTTTGGTTATTAAAAGAATTTAAATTAAAATTATTTCACATTGTAGGTCTAAATGCCATCAAACAAAGCTTGTGCACCCCTCCTTATTAATGGCTTTCCAACATTATTACTAATAAAGTAGAGTGCTTCATGCCTTCTCCACAGGTGAAACAAAAATAAAAGTATATTTCTAATTTTGTTGAACCAGGAAGTTCATGCTAGCAACTTACATTTGGTTCATGTATTAGCAACTTAAAAAGTTCATACTAGCAACTTAATTCAGTATGTTTTTTGACAATAAAGGAGCCATCACTGTCAAATACTTTTAGAAACTACAATTCCTAAATCATGACAAGTATAATGTAAGCTGGTATTACAAAATAAAACTTAGGAAGTTGTAAACCATTCAAAGAGTTAGAAATCATGAGCAAATTTCATTTGTGCGTGCTACTTTTACTTCTTAGTTGCCATGAACCCAAAAAATTGTGTTCAAGATTTTAAAAAACCCAAAGGCTTACTGTGGTATCTAAAATTTCCTATAGAATTCAAATCCAAAAATAATGTTTTGAATTTTTTAAGTATTGAAGATTGATAATTATTCATGTTTTGCTCTTATGTTTCTTTTCCAATTATTTCTCATTTCCTAATTAGTGATGGTAGATCAAAGTTGCTAGGCTAATTAATATACGTGTATGAGAGGTTGAACCGCTTATATCATGCTAGTACTACGATGCAATTATGATTATGGTAACATGTAGAGGCCATGAACTGGATGATTTATTTGTAATGTACCAAGGCATTACTATTTTGTTCTATTTGAAGCCAATTATGGTTCACATCATCTCCAATTCAAGATCATGTTAGAAATTGAAAGTAGTTATTATGATAAATTGGGAAAAAGATCCTTGTATTGATTGCATTTGAAACAAGGAGTTAAAACTCATATAAAGCAACTACGGTGTAAAGTTCATTGAATGAAAAAAACTAAATCGAAATACATTTCCACTTTCCTTGTATTCACTGTTTTTTCTCAGCGCTTTTGAAGATGTGCTAATCTAAATATTATTCCTAAAAAACTTTAATAAATTATGAAAAGAAACTAATTTATGAAAATGAAGCGGTCACTAATTTGATTTTTCTCACTAGAAAAATACAACTTCTACAAAATTAATGAACCATGACACCCTAAGTACTATTGAATAATCCTGAATGATAAAACCTAATAAATTTTTGCAGGCTCACGCTTTCAATATATACTAATTTGCACATGTGAGTTGAATTGAAGTTAGTTTCTTGATAATTCACTACAACAGTAGATAACATTTGAATCATCTGTGAATGTCGGTGTTGTACTTCACGAACGTGAAATTTTAAAACTTATGGAATTTGTACGTGAAAGTACTTTAATTCTAATGTAAAATTGCTAAATATCCTAAAGATTAAGAATCCATTAGCCCTTTCAATTCGTGTTAAACTATTTTCATTCTAAAAAGGAATGAAATTTTTTTGAATGAACCATGTACTATAAAACTTTAAGGCCCTCAACTTGTAAGGTTACTTAATGGAAATTGTACATGAAAGATTTTCTTTATTAAATGTGAAAATTTCTAATTATTCCAAAGTTGAAAAAACAAATGGCATGCTAAATTCATGCTCATATTATTTCATTCATTGTTTTAATGAAAAAAAATTAAATGAAGTGAATTGTCATTTAAGGAACCACCTAATTCTTTAATTTTTTTGTAAATTTATTTTTCTTAAAACATAGAAGATGTAAATATTCCAAAGAATACTAATCCATGAGTTTTTTTATTTTAAAATATTTTTATTTTTGTGCTATGGGAATGATAAGAAATAAATCATAAACCATATACAAATTTTTTAGACTTCAAGCTCCAAAACTTATTGAGTTTGTACAAGAAAGAATTAGCATTAAAAACATACAAGTTCTAAATATTCATAGCATCAATTTCAAATTGATAGGCGCATGAAATTTACGCTTGTTTTTTCTTAATCTACTATGTAACCCAAAATTTATGGACCCTGCCGAGTATTTTATAGAACTCTTATCTCCTAAATTTGAAAAATAATGCATGTTGGAATGGGGAAGAAATTGTTCAAATTGTTAACTTTGAGAGCATCACTTTGGACTTTATGGGCGCATTAAATTTACGTTTTCTTTTCTTTAATCTACTACATTAATAACCCAAAATTTATGGACCCTAGTATGTACTTTTTAAAACTAATATCTTCCATGTTTAGAAAATAGTGCACATTCGAATGGAAAAAAGAATGTACAAATTGTAAATATTTAGAGCATCCCTTTAGAAACCATGGTTGCATTAAAGTTACGCTTCTTTTCGTTTAATCTTTATTTCAAAACCTTGAACCCATGGATCTTGCCTTGTATTTTATAGAACTAGTATCTCCTAATTTTGAAAAATAATGCACGCTGGAATGGGAAAAAAATTGTATAAGTTCTGAACATTGAAGGAATGACTTTGGAATTCATGTGCGCATTAAAGGTACGCTTTGTTTTTTTTAATGTATTACGTAGTCCACAGTCCATGGGTCCTGCCCTGTATTTTATAGAACTAATATCTCCTAAATTTAAAAAATAACGCATGTTGGAATGGGAAAAGAATTGTACAAGTTGTGAATATTTAGAGCATCATTTTGGAATCCAGGTGCACATTAAAGTTACATTTTTTTTTTAATCTTCTACGTAACCCAAAATTCATGGGCCATAACAGCCTGGCTTGTACTTTATAAAATTGATATCTCCTAAGCTTAGAAAATAGTGCATGTTGGAATACAAAAAAAAATGGACAAATTGTGAATATGTAGAGCATCACTTTGGAATTCATGGTTGCATTAAAGTTATGCTTGTTTTTGTTTAATCTACTTCTTAGTCCTAAATCCATGGATCTTGCCCTATATTTTTTAGAACTGGTACTTCTTAAATTTAAAAACTATGCATGTGTGAATGGAAAAAAAATTTTACAATTTGTAAATATGGAGAGAATCACTTTGGATCTCATGGGTGCATTAAAGTTACGCTTGATTTTTTTAAATCTACTACGTAATTTAAAATTTATGGATCCTACCCTATACTTTATAGAACTGGTAACTCTTAAATTTAAAAATTAGTGCACATTGGAATGGGGAAAAACTGTACAAGTTGTGAATATTTAGAGCATCCTTTTGGAATCCATGGGTGCATTAAATTTACGCCTCCTTTTTTTTAATCTTCTACGTAACCCAAAATTCATTGGCCCTGGCCTGTATTTTATAAAACTAATATCTCCTAAGTTTAGAAAATAGTGCACTTTGGAATGGAAAAAAAATTGTATAAGTTGTGAATATTTAGAGCATCCCTTTGAAATCCATGGTTGCATTAAAGTTATGCTTTCTTTTGTTTCATATACTTCCTAACCCTAAACCCAGGGATCCTGCCCAATATTTTATAGAACTAGTATCTCTTAAATTGAAAAATATTGCACGTTGGAATGTGAAAAGAAATTGTACAAGTTTTGAACATTGTGGGAGTGAATTTGGAATTCATGGGCGCATTAAAGGTACAATTCAATTTTTTTTAATCTTCTATGTACCCAAAAATTTACGGATCCTGCCCTGTATTTTATAGAACTAGTATCTCTTAAATTTAAAATAGTGCAATTTGGAATGGGAAAAAAATTGTACAAGCTGTGAATGTTGAGAACATCCTTTTGGAATTCACAAGCACATTGAATGTATGCTTTCATTTTTTTAATCTTCTACATAACCCAAAGTTCATGCATCCGCCCCTGTATTTTATAGAACTGGTATCTCCTAAGTTCAAAAAATAGTGCATGTTGGAATGGGAAAAAAATGTAGAAGTTGTGATTAATTAAGACATTACGTTGGATTCATGGTTGCATTAAATTTATGCTTTCATTTGTTTAATCTTCTAAGCACCACAAAAAATCTTCTACATACTGAGTTATTTTGGGTTGGTTTCCATTAGATATTTGAGTTTAGTTACACTTTCTTTTTATTTTATTTATTTCCATTTGTACACATGGAGGTTAGTGAACTCTAGTTATAAAAGATTAATATTGTAGATGTGTGCCCTTTTGCCTTTGCCACAGTCCAAATAAAAGTAGAAGTAATTTTGAACCCATAAAAAATTGATATAAAATGAATTTTTATATTGTAGTTCTTAACTCCATATAACCATAAACAAAACCAGTGCATCCCTCCTTGCTGAGAGCTTTTAAAAGATACCAATTATGTGACTAAAGGACAAACAGTCTAGAATTCAATATAATTTAACATCCAAAAATAATTCTAGAATCCCCTACCCTGAAGTACAACGTGGATCCCAATGCCAAAAAACATAGTTGTTGCCCAAAAAAAAATAATAAAAAAAAATAAGAGAAAAACTAATTTTCTGATTTTTTTTTCATTTGCTAAATTTTTAAGCTCAATACATTTTTTACAATGAGTTAGAACGCCTCAAATCGAAGTTTGTGCATCCCTTTTCATTGAGAGTTTCATAGAAAATAACGGCAATGCAAGTAGAAGACAGACGGTCCAAAGAATTTGAATGTCAAAAACAAAGAAACAAATCAAACAAACAAAACATTCAAAAAAAATCTTTTAAAACATTGGATAACTCGCAAGTTCTCAATAGTAATTGCAATTTTCTATACAGTGACAAGTGTCAAGAAATTAGTGTGATTTAGAATTAGATTGCGTGGCACTTACTTTAGGGTTTAGGGTTTAGGGGTCAAGGCCTGGTTTGAGGGGTCCTATGCATGGTCTTAGGGGTCTATGGACGGTTTAGGCTCCCCATCTTTTAGTCATCTCTTTCGCTGGAAACCTAGATGCCCTAAAATTTGGGACTGAGTGTGTTTTTTGGACAAATGTTGTCAACCGGCGTGTGTTTCGGCGTAGTTGTTTCTTTGTGTTTTTTTCGGCGGATGCTCAATATGAGCTCCAAATTGTCACTTGGGACTCTAGATTTCTTTTTTTTGAAATTTGCAATTTAGAATAGGTAAAAATATACAAAAAGACATAAAAAGAGTGTAGAACCAAAATAGGATTGTACCATACCCATTATAGTGTTTGGTCTAATTTTGATTTTATATCTAAACCATCCCCAAACCTCGCCCAGAAATAGAGTCTAAACCACAAGATAGCAGGTTTTAGAGGATTTTAGTCACACAGCCTCAGTAGGGCTAAATCCCACTGGAATGTAGCGATGCATGTCTAGATTGGTCCTAGGGATTCACAGTGATCCATATAACAAGTCTTAGATTAGGTTTTGAATCCCCCATTAGATCGACAAATTCCCGGAAACCCCAGTTGTTAACATGTTGGAGCCACTAAACTCAAGACGGGGCCATGGAGGAATCTACAGCCCAAAGATGGTGCTCTAGGGTAAATTCCATGCCAGGAGTCCAACGGCAAAATTGATTCGCCAACATCACAAAATTCCCCTGTCAAAAATTGTCCCTAGTATTTGTACAATTATCGTCGGGCATTGCTTTCATGTTACATTCATGAATTTGGAAATATTGTTGTAACACAATATTGACATTCATTACTACCATGCAGTTTAGGCATCTCATTCAAATTTGAGTTTGACGTGTGAAAGTTGCATAATAACTATGCATGACAAAATATGTATGACTTCAGTGGTTTAGTGATGGGCAACTAATTTCGAGCAGCATTAGTGTTTTTCTAAGACACGTAAAGTTAGTGCAATAATCACACAACATCCTGTCTGTGCAAAGTTATTGTACTAACATTGCATATTTTTATTCTTTCACAATTTCAATACTAAGTCAATTGAAAAGCAGGAATTGTTTCAAAGTAAAAATTTAGACCTCATTTAGGCATAGTAGAATAACTTTTTTCAAAAAAATTTGAACTAAAAAAAGTTGGTAAATGAATCTAGATTTTATATTCAAAAATTTGTTTGAGATTTAGAGTCTCCAATCAAAAGTTATGGACAAAGTTTAGAGATAGGGTGGAAAGGACATTTTTTTGACATTTTCAAACATTGCCTTTGACTTTTGTCCATAACTTATGACTAGAGTCTCTAAATCTTAAACGGATTTTTTGACATGAAATCTGGATTCATTCACCAACTTATATCAGTTCAAAGTTTTTTTAAATAAGGTATTCTACTATACCAAATTGAGGTTTGAATTTCTACTTTGAACACAATTTATACATTTTCAAAATAACTTGACTATAAGAAGTGAAGCTCTCATCTTCAAGTTATCCCATATCTTTTGAGTGTCCATAGATTGGGTTATAGTATAAAGAGGACCTCTCCACCCTCAACTCTTACCAGTTGCCAGTGAAGAGATTCCATCAATACGTTACCAAGTTTCTTGCTAACCTACTCATGTAATCAATTCAAGCTAAAATGAAATAATTCTTTCACGACGCTATCAAGTTTCTTATCAAGTTTCTTCAAAGCCTAGTGATGGATTTAGTTCAAACTTAAATTTGATGGCCTACAATGATGATGGATATAATTCAAAATGCCAAAGATTTAGTTAAGAAATCTTTTAAAATTAGAATGGTGATCAACAATTGAACATTGACAATACTTTTTGGAACAATGATACCATTTAATAAGCACTATTCTAGTAATGACTCTAATGACATTGTTGTCATAAATTTTTTGTGTCCTTCAATGCATAGAAAATGCACGATAAAGAATGTAAATTTTTTAGCATAATTTGTGTTTTGTGCGCACTTGTGATTAACATATAAAAGCTACATAGTTGATATTAATTACAAAATAGTGCCATTTCTTTGCAATAATCATATGCATCGTAACAATGCAATAACTTGCAAATTAACGTACGCACCCATGAAGTAATAGTAACTATATGATAATTGCTAACAACTCGTTGGTTCTGAATTTTAAGATGAAGATTCCCTTATATGCAAAAGATTCCCGCACCATCAATAATTCGAGGAGATGGCCAATTTAGGTCTCCACTAACCAATTGTGCCAGGTACGGAAACGCACCTCCACATCTTTTGCTAGGCTCTATGAGAGTTCCCACGAAAATTCCCGAAATCTTCCAACTTGCAGAAGAACCTTTTCCAAGTGCTCAACCGTTCTAACCTCCAACGGGAATTTCTTAAAAATTATCCAGGTTGTAGTAAAATCTCACTAAAAATTAGGATAGCTTGTTTTATGCTAATAATGCGTTCCGATAAGTTTTGCAGCATTCCGATAGCAGAAGATATCCAAACCGGCAAGATTCCTCGTGAAATTCATCACGTCACGACATCCCCGCGATATTGACCCGCATTCTGAGGGTACACAACGGCAAAACAGCGTCAACTAGGAGTCTTTTCCTACTCCCTTTCACCTTTCGGAGACCCCGGGCTAGTTACCTTTCTCAAAAAAGGAAACCCCCAAGAGTTGGAAATTTACCACGATTAGATTTTTAATCTAGGCTAGCCTATGTTGGGATTTTGATTCTGGTACGGGGGGTAGGAGGGTCCTAGACTAAAAATGGCGTTCTGGATCCAATGGCGCAGTCCGTTTGACATTTGGAGTTGATCTTCAAAATTTAAGAGGTTGATTGAGCATAGGTAGTAGAAAGTGAAAATCTAGGATTAGGATGAAAATCTTTGAGGATGAGGATAAAAATCCAAGTTGTTAAGGTTACTAGTAGGAATTTAGGAAGGGGGAGTGATCCCTTGGAAATCTATAAAAGGGCTCCACTTTCCTCTCTAAAATCACCCCCATAGTTGTTTTTGGGTCCGTGAGTCCAAGTCATATTGGATATTTTGGCGTTTGAAGCCAAAAAACCTCTATGGTGTTTTTGGAGCACTTTTGGCTCCATTTTTTTTTTTTTTCAAGCTTTGAAGGTCCTTGGGGGTCCTTCTATCTTACCTTGTGTACTCCTTGTGCGTTTTTTCCTGTGATTTTTATATTTTTGTGAACTAATCCTTGTGTCTTGAGGGTCTTTTGTGTTTTCTACTAATCCTAAAGCCACCCCCTTTCATGCCTTGGCGTATGCCGCCATAGGGGGCCTTTAGAGTGTGAGTCATTTGCTTTACCTCATTATACTAACTCACGTGTTCTCTTAAGTCAAGTTCTTACCTTCTTCTAACGTGCCTCTTGTTGAGTGGACCCTCCTACGGGACGGCAAAGCTTTGAACCTCCTTTGTGTATGTTTCCTAAGTTTATTTCAAACCTTCTTCTAACATTCCCCTTGTTGAGTGGACCCCCCTACGGGACAGCGAAGCTTTGACCCTATATGTGCTTCATTTAAAAGTCTTATTTCTTTTCCTCTTCTAAAGTCTCTCACATTGTCTGGACCCCCCTTGGATACGGCAAAGCTTTGAACTAGTGACAAGGTTGAAGTCCTAAAGTGTGTGCTAAAAGTTTAGGCCGTGGAGCTTTGAACCCCTGGAGTGCCACCAAGTCCTAAAGTTGGTATTCAACCGAACTTAGCGGCAAAGCTTTGAACTTCCCAAGTATTTAGTTCCAAAGTTTAGTTTCTAAGACCTTCATGGAAACGTCCAAAGTTTAGCTTCCAAGATATGTAGGTTTCCTATTGCGTCTAGTGAGTTTAGTTGTTCCCCAAGTTTTTAGTTAGTTTAGTTGTTCCCCAAGTTTTATTTTCCCCAAGTGTATTTCCCCCGGTTTCTCTTAGTTAGCAAAGATCTAGTTTTCCCTTAGTTAGCAAAAAATCCAATTTTCCTTAGTTAGCAAAAATCCGGTTTCCCTTAGTTAGCAAAAATCTAGTTTCCCTTAGTAGCAAAAATCCAGTTTTCCCTTAGCTAGCTAGTCCAGCATCAGTCCAGCATCCAGAACCAGCATCAGTCCAGCATCTGAACCAGCATCAATCAAGCATACAAAAATAAAAAAAATAAATATAAATATAAATTAAACCGACCCCCTAGCCAGCCAGCCAGTCAGGAGGCGGGCAGGCAGGCAGGCTAGGCAGCTTGGCAGCCAGCCAATCAAGGCCCCAGATTGGGCTCCCCCACTTTGAACTCTTTTTCTTTGGTTTCCGATTTTTGGTGGTTTTTTGGATTCTCTCAAACTAAAACAAAACAAAAACACAACAAAAGAATGTTGGACTAACCTATTGCTAGCTAGGGTTGGAGTAGGATTAGGGTCAAAAAATACAAAAGGGAGGAGGGAGAAAAGAGCGGAGCACCATCGTACCTACACACAAAAGTAGCCTCACTCTCACACTTACACACAATGGAGGAGAGTAGGGAGGTAGGAGGCTAAATAGGAGGAGAAGGAGAAAGACGATAAATAGTGGGCTACTTAGAAAGGCTAGGAGGAATAGGAGAAAATCTAAAAAGAGGCCTTGATAGCCGTTAGAGGAGGATGGGGGGTATGATGACGTAAGAACTTTGTAAGAGAATAGTGGACACATTGATGTTGCATAGTTGTCAAAGTTGGTAGTGTAAGGCCCCATAAAATGTTTGGTGGAATAGTCCCAAGGTAGAAGAAAATAGGAGGAAGAAAAAAAAAGGAAAGAAGTTAGGGGGTAACATTTCTTTCAAAAATTAAGCAGTGAGCTTTGGGAGAAAAAAAAGCCAACAAATCATCATGGACGGGGATACGTAGGAGCACATGGACGACGTCATCTCTACTACCGGCAGTGATGAGGTAAGCCATTGAACTAATCCTTGGTATTTTTTTCCTAATTAGTTTGTGATT
This sequence comes from Neckera pumila, assembly GCA_963969595.1. Classification (NCBI taxonomy): domain Eukaryota; kingdom Viridiplantae; phylum Streptophyta; class Bryopsida; order Hypnales; family Neckeraceae; genus Neckera; species Neckera pumila. The sequence goes on from OZ018418.1 coordinate 11,024,849, forward strand.
CTCTCAATTAGGCTTTAATCCAAAATAATTAGCAAAGATTAGCAAGAATTAGAGGTTTAGATTCAAAAGCTCATAGATTAGAATTAAGGGTTTCTGGAAACATATTACGCCAAAAATTTGGGTTTGGATCGACCACACTAAGTTTAGTCAAGCGGTTCAAAAGGGAAAAATTTTAGTAAACTTTGTTTTAGAAAACGATAGAACAAATTAGGACTAGAGTTAAAAATAGGAATTAGCATTAATTTAGGAGTCAACAATCTAGAATTAGGTTTGGAAAGTGGAAATTAGGAAGAAAATCAAGAGTTAAAAGTCCAATTAAAGCTAATCCGGGGCGATTAAATTAGGAATCCGGATTTAGAATTAGAATTAGAGGGTTAATTTGGAAGTTTAACTTAGAGGTGAAAATTAAGCATGAATTAGGACATAAACTGTGGAAGTTTAGTTTAGAGGTTAAAATCTAGAATTAGATTTAGGAAGCACAATGTAGAATTAAAAATTAGAGGTTAAGAAAGATTAGGATAACATTTAGAAGTAATTTAGGAGTCAAAACCTAGAGTAACATTTAGAGGTTAAAAAATTAGAAGTAATTTTAGAAGTTAAAACATAGAGGTAACTTAGGAGTCAAAAATCTAGAGTAATACCTAGGGGTTAAAACTTAGAAGGTAGAAAGTTAGAGTAATATTTTGAAGGTAGAAAGTAGAGGAGAAAGTCGGAAGTAAATTTCTGAAGTTAAAAGTAAAAATTTAGAAGTAAAATTAAAGTAGAAGTAAAAAATTTAACATCACGGTAGAATATTAGAACAAATCCAAGGTTCAACCATAGAATGTAGAAGGTTAAAATCACCAACCAATTGGAACAGTCAACAAGTGGGAAATCACAAAGGAAAGCACCATAGAAGTGACAGAGGATAGAAACAACGTCCAAATAGGCTGGTTTTGCCCTTTATTTATCCAGGCTGTCCTCTTGGGTCAGCAACTAGTTAGTAGAAACATACACAATTGATTATAGCTACAACTACGGCCATCCACGAAACTAGGAAACATTAGCAAGTTCCATTGCTTGGAAGGCATAGTGGACCGTGCGCCCAACACCTTCTTAAATTAAAAGTGGATAAAAGGCTAGAACCGGGTCGTGTTTGCTCCATAACCAAGGGTGGGTAATTTAGCAACCACAGGATGTCCAAAATTTTGCGTTGCTTAAGACTCGTAAATGACATCAAATTTAACGTCGGACATCAGCATGCTAGAGGACCGGACATCCAAAAAACATGGGTCAAGAGGGTCCTCAAAGGCCGCCATGGGGCTGCCACCTAAGCACCACACGGACACGGGCAGTCACATAGGAATTTTTTCATCCATTTTTGGCCGTGATGTGGCATCTGAGGTGGCACGTGAGGTGGCGGTGGAAAAAGTGATGTGGCATCCAGCAAAGATGATGTGGCATGCCAAGTCAGTATTTTTTTTTGTTGTCTAAGAATTTTCTTGCTGTCTTTGAAGACGTCAACATAGACATCTGTACGTTTTTTGAGACATCAACTCAGACGTCTAGACGTTTTTATAGACGTATTTTGAAACAGCACCTTAGATGTCCAAATTTCTTGTGACATCAATGTAAACATCTACTTTTCACCATGAATACCTCTGGCATTCATGATTGTTTGGTATGATTTAGGAGAACAAAATGATGTCACATTAGACATTCATGGAATGAAATGGACTATTCGTCATGATGTTAATATGGACAATTTCACAAGTCTTATATGATATCCACATGTATGTCATAATGTCCAATATAACATGTCATTCACAGTACACTATACATTATACATCATATATAACATACCATACATTACACATCATACGTCATATACCATATATAATACACCGTACAAAATACATCATAATTGACAATTATGTCACATGGCTTCAAAAGCCATTTGATGTGAGTTTATGGAGGGGAGAAGACGGGCTCTTTATACAAGTTGAGTGGTAGAGGGGAAGACAAACTATACAAGACATTGAAAATGTTGGATTTAAATTTTGGTAGAGCAACACACAGACGTCCAGCAGGATGTTTTTTGCATGTTTCAAAGGCCACTATAATGATGTTTCTATAGACGTTATACCAATTGTGACTATATTTCTTAAAACATCTAGAAGTCTACAAAAACGTCCAAAAAAACATCTCAACGTTTTATAAAATGTTTCTAGTGATATTTCTACGTCTACTTAGACATCTCCAATACATGTGTAGAAAATGCAAAGATGGTCTCTTTATACAAGTAGAATGGTAGAAGAGAAGACAAACTATATGGGATTTTGAAAACGTTGGATTTAAATTTTGGTGGAGCAACTCACAAACATCTAGTAGGATGTTTTTTGCATGTCTCAAAGGCCACTCTAATGACGTCTCTATAGACGTTATATCGATTGTGACTCTGTTTCCTAAAACATCTACATTGAATAGGGGTATTGAGGGGATCCATACTAATTAGTTGACATCTCACACTATATAAATATCTACCATGGGTTGTACATTTTGTTGCAAATATGCACAATTTAGGAAGAAAGGTCCCTTTAATTATTTGGTCCCCTTAATACCCCTATTCAGTGTAGAAGTTTACAAAAACGTCCAAGAAAACATTTCAGTGCATTATAAGATGTCTCTAGTGACATCTCTACGTCTACTTAGACATCTCCAAAACAATTATAGAAAACACAAAGGAATAGCCCCGCTATGCTGACATGGCATGCTACATCAGCATAATTCTATGCCACGTCATCTTATTTTCTCCCAAAGCTGCCCAATGGATGCCTGATTCCTTTTTTTTTAACCTCAGTCAGACTTTTATCCAAGAATAAAGTAATTTCCACAAATTTATCCTCCATGAAATTTTTTCTTTAAAGTTGACATTGTAGTCTATGTTTTTGTAGACGGCTTGTTGGACATCAACGAGTCCTTAAACATGTCATCAAAAATTCTAATGTCGATGGTAACACCAACTTGTTTTCATTCAAATTTGCCGTAGTCATCTGGAACATCTTCAAAAATCTTTCTGAAATCGCAATCCTTCTCTTTAACATCTTGATGTTTCCGCGGACATAGTATGTTTGGCCTTGGACATTGTATGTTTTTGCTCTAACATAAAAAAGAAAACGTGTTTCTTATAGTAGTTGAAAGTCCAGGGGTTGTGGCTTGCCGAGAAAATCTGAGAAGCGCCGCTAAAGGAAGGCAACGCACCAACAAAGGGCCGTCTTATATTTCGGAATAGGATATTAGTGATAGAATGAAATAGACATGGACATATACACTATGAGAAAAGCACGCATTTGGCTGCATTAGCAAAAGACGTGTCGTGTTTTTTCAAACGTCAGATGTTCCCAAAAACGTGTACTTGTTTTGCAGAAAAAATATATGTGTTTTTGCAGAAAACGCGACCATGTCATTGTAGACGGCTACATTTGTGACAATATCAACTGCGACGTGGGCATGATTTTATATAACGTTGCATACAACAAAAACTGCCACGTCAGCAAGTAGGTTTAGAGAAGGGCAGCCACATGGCATTTTTTGGAAAAAAAATTAGAAATGGATGGATGGACGTCAGCCAGGTGTTTGAAACAACGGGTTGGGTGTCGGACTGGACGTCTGAGACAATGTAGGCTAATTATTCCATGTCGTTTGTCTCACCATGGACAAAGAATGGGTACAAATATGACCCTGAAAATCTTCATTTTCACGTAATTTTGTCATCAAGATAAATTTGATGGTAAATGGTAGGTTTTTTTAAATTCTTGGTGAATTCTACTTTTTTTATATTGCATAATTTTATTGATTAATTTTTGTTGACTAATTATTTTTTGAAAAATGGACTGGATGAAAAAAAACGGGTAGATGAAAAAATGGGCTGGAGGAAAAAGTTGCCTATGTGGCCTTCCATGGATGAAAAAATTGCCTACGTGGCCTCCACGTGCCTTCATTTTGTGAGCTTGGAAGACCCCGTTCGGTAGGACGTTAGAGAAAAACAAGCCAGAAATTGATACGTTTTTTGAGAACAGCAGACGTTTTTTGCTTGTTTTCCGTGATAAGATTTTAGGTGACATCTACGTTGACGACAAACTTGTCAAACCGGACGTCATATGACATTTTTTCAGACATCATAAGAAAGGCCAGTTTCTTATATATAGGTCTATTACAAATCTACAATTATGGCACTCTATGGATTGTTGTTTGGATGCTAGGAAGAGTGAGTACTACTAAATAACTACAAGTATGTTTTGTTTTGACTTTTGATTGGCTTTCAATATGTATGTATCTACAAATTTTTTAATATATCTATATCTATATCTATATTTCTCTCTCTCTCTCTCTCTCTCTCTCTCTCTCTCTCTCTCTCTATATATATATATATATATAAATTCATGTACAATACGTTTTGATATGTTTTCAATATCTATTATTTTGGATTCCATATTATGTCGATTGTGATCCGTGACAATTATCTTGACTATGTAACAAGTATATCATTTAAACCTATAAGGGTCTTACTCCATTGGGAAATGGTGAGACTTCCTTCTCATTTGAACATGACCTTCTCAATTGGGTTGAAAAACAAACCTCATATTTTTATTATTTGGAACTCCGAATTGTATATGACTATGAGAATTCCAATGTGTGTTTAAGCAAAGAAAGACTATACAAAAGTTGAAAGTATGCCAAGCATTACATTTAAATCCATGGCCAAATTGAATGCATCATCCATTTTTATAAATTTTTGTCATAAGCTAAATGAAGTAGGCCTTGCCCTATATTTTAGAGCATGAATAATTCATTAGTCATAAAATAAGTATATGTGGGTGTGTGACCAGAAATGTAGAAGTTTTCAAACATGATACGCATGACTCTAAAATCCATGGCCATTTCAATTCATCATGCATCTTCTATATTCCAAGGACTTTTTTAAATTCTGGGAGTTTGCTTTAAATTGACCAAAAAGTCAACATGGTCAACAATTGTATTCATCTTTTTGGAATTGTAACCATACAAACTTGAAATGGACATGTTACAGATTACATAGAATAAATAAATAAATAAATAAATAAATAAATAAATAAATAAATAAATAAATAAATAAATAAATAAATAAATAAATAAATAAATAAATAAATAAATAAATAAATAAATAAATAAATAAATAAATAAATAAATAAATAAATAAATAAATAAATAAATAAATAAATAAATAAATAAATAAATAAATAAATAAATAAATAAATAAATAAATAAATAAATAAATAAATAAATAAATAAATAAATAAATAAATAAATAAATAAATAAATAAATAAATAAATAAATAAATAAATAAATAAATAAATAAATAAATAAATAAATAAATAAATAAATAAATAAATAAATAAATAAATAAATTTCATGGATTGAAAGATTATAATTCTTGATCACGGGGTATAAAAACTATGAAAGTGATTTGAAGTCTTTCAATCCTCTTTTGGCATATCAAATCCAAGTAGGTGGTCATCCTAAAATATGAAGTTCAAGGGCCTAATTTTTATAACCCAAATCAATTTATGGTTTTGGTAAGATGTACTCTACAATTTTTTTAAATTACTTTGTAACGTGATTTTGTCTACAACATGTAATATAGTTGAAGCTTATTCAAGAATCCTTGAATACTACATTACTACTGGAAGTCAAGATTGCAATGGTATCCTTGCACACACTACTAGAGAAACCCGTGACCAAACAACAGTTTGGGAACTCAGAATAGTTGTCCACAGCTGTTGCTTTGGTTGTGTTGTCTCACTCACATTTCAATTGAGTTGTGTTGTGCAATTCTGTTGATTCGGCACCCTTCCCCAATGCACTGAACACTGGATAAGCGTGCCAACTCAGCAAAGCAAATACGACAAGTAGTATGACGTGTGCTTCGAAAACTACAATATAAATCTTTTCCTAAGGAAGACTTTTAGGAGGTTGTATTGCAGTTTCCACGACAGTTGTCATTCCCGCTGATGCCTACGATACCCTTCATTGGCCAGTAAGGGAATGAAAATGTCTGAAGTAATTTCTGGTTACTTTTCCCCTTCCTAGTTATTTCTTTTCTTGGAAAAGTTGAACACATACGCCTGTTTCGTATGCTTCTTTAATGGCACTGCATTGTTCACGGTACGCATCCTGTGCCATGTGTCACCAAACAAGTGCAGGTACTCTCAAATAAAAAACACTTGTAACGAAGTCATGTGCCTCAATTTTTTATTACGGGGTATGTTTTTTAGTACATCATCTACATATTGCCTACTAAAAAGTCATTATTGACTTTTACATCCACCTGATGATAGACCGCGTCTTCATTGTTTCAGCAGCATGTGACAAGGTCATCTGAGCCCTCCAAATAAAAAACGAAAGCACTATGTTGATACTTGGTAGGGATCCGACGGTCTAAAAATATTTCATTGCACTATGACGTCTACCTTGGAGCATCCCTACAGGCCTACCCATTTGGTACTAGAGAATGTCATCTTCAAAGGACCGTGTTCCAGAAGCTTTTCCTACTCCATTTCTGATAATAATTGTTCAGCTGCACTAATGCTCTGCAAACAGTTTCATTTTCACATTAAATAGTTTCAGCAGTTTATGATCATCACAAATACGGAAACAATTTGGACATGACTTCAAAACACAGAAAGGAAAACGTGAACGTGCTATTCCTATTCAACGAAAATGCACAGCAGACGGTTTACCTCCTCACTTCTGTCGATAATTTCAGGCCGTCTTTGTCATGTGCTTCTTCTTCACAGACGACAGAGAACCACTGTTTTAGCAATAAAACAAAAAAACATCTACATACTTGGAAGTGCACAAATACGTAATGGACACAGCAAAGTGGCCGGCGTCCTCGCTACATAGTTGCATGGTCACAGCTCTAGACGTGGACATAAGCCGTTCTCTGGGTCCATTTCGACAAGGCGTCTTCCAGGTCATGCTTGGACGGGAACCTTGCCCGAAATATGCCTTTCCTGGTCTTCTGACCTGGACCGGCCATAGACAAGCGTTAGCAAAGGGTTATAACAACGATCACCAATCAAGAGAATCTATGTACACCTTTGTGCCCAACATCTCAAAAATCTACGGCTCCCCTAGTTACTTCTAGGCCTTCTTAAATGAAACAACATTGTGAAGTACATTGGATCCAATCCTTATATGTGAACCCTGAAATTGAGCACGAAAACAACAACCTTATTCTTTTGGAAATGGTATCATTCTCTTCCCTCTTTGTTTACAAAGAAGCCGCAAATAAACGATTACTCACATATGATCTCGGCAAATGGGGCACCCACAAAATGACGCTCCCATGTCTTCAACATGTGCCGATGGAATCATGTCATGTCCTGCAGATTCAAACAACTATGACATATCACATTCTTCGACCACAGCAAGTTAGAGGTGATGGACTTCACTTCTCAAGACCACAGCAAATTTAATGTACTTCTACCAAATTCTCAATTGTTCAAAGAAAGGGTCTTCGGCTACAAACAACTGACTTCAATCATTTCGCCAAATACCGGTCACCACCAATGACATATAAGCAATCACATATTCATTGACGGGACTACCTACTCCTGATTTGTATTGCATGCTCTTTCTTTACACTGCCCCCAGCAGTGACTTCCGTGGACGTGGACAGTCACTTCATTCCATATCAAAACAAAAGTAACCGGTCGATTCCACCTGCATCCCGTCTTTCTCTTCACAAATTCAGAAGTTCGAAGGACTCATCGAAAGGGCAAAAATACTTCTACTCGCGCCTTGTATTGCACGATTGTCAATGATATGAAATGCTACAACACAGGCTTCCACACACTGCAGTCACAAATTCAACCAAATTTTCAAATACTGGGTTCCTTACCCCATGTCAGTCAGCGTTATCGTATCGCGCCGACATTGCAGATTGCGAAGGCATCACAGTACTGGATGTCGCTCCCAACTCACCCCCTCCTTGGAGACGTCGAATTTGAGCTTCCAAGTTCCGAATGTAGTCATCTTTAGACACCTGATGACTCTTTGGTAGTGCATACATTTCTTGTCCGCTTTTGCTTCTTCTTGTAACATCGTCGTGTTGCTCCAAATGCTGGTCACCACCTCTTCTAGTTTTCTACACAAACACAACACAATGCAACAACATCATGACCATCACCCTATGTCCTTCCTCACTCAGTCATTTCTATTTCCAGTGAGAGGAAAAAAACAAGCCCAACCACATCATCTCTAAAGGGGAATTGCAGACAGGAGTACTGATTTTCATTAACAGATATGACTCCAATGCTTACTAACCTCAGGGAGAACTCATACACGCTTCCTCAACGGTTCACCTTCACCTGTTTCAGACGAAGTTTGATCTTTGTATTTGGCAAGATCTTTCGAAGGGAAGTCCTTGTCTGAAGATGTAACTTCCACGGATTTCTTCACACTTTCTAATGCAGCCACCTTCGATTTCTGTCCACCATAACCTTTGCCCCACTGCATTTCTTTGTCTATTTCTTCAGGATTTGGAGACCTCTGCAGTTGCGACCTCAATTTCTCTCTTACACCGTTCATTCCTATGGACCCAGTTTGCCCAAATGTTTTTCGGCAAGCATTGGCATGTCGTCCTTGCTCTGACTTGTCCTGCCTCTGCTTACTGTATGCCAGCTTTTCTAAGCGCTTCCATATTTTCTCGTCAAGGCTTTTCGGCTGCGATCCACCGCTCTTTATCAGTAATATGACTTCTCCCCTTCTTTTGGTAATTGCCTTGCCCATGAGCCCTCTCAAGTGATCTTGATTCAACGCTCCGGAGTAGTCAAAATTCTTGTCCAGTCTGTCCTTGAATGTCTGAACAGCTTCAAATGTCTGCTTCCTTATATGAGTGCACGGCGGATCTAGTCCTATAGCCAGTTTGCTTATTTCCGCTATCCAAGCCGGCTTCCCTGGGCCAAATGGTCTCCCCTGGTCATCCAGTGTTAGATAAATGGCTTCTTACCCTATTTCTGACGTTTGGTCCTCTCTGACTCCCGGATTCTCTGTTGACGCCTTTGTTCTTTCCTTTCTAAAGCAGGAGACAAGTTGACAATGTCTTTGTCGTTGCTCACTATGCATAATAGTCGACAAGTTCCTCTTGCACAAGATAAGTTCTCATAACTTCAAGGGGGGGACCTCGAATAGTTTGGAGTCCATCCCCGCTTCATCTGTCGACAACCACGCTCTTCTGAATTGTACATCCTCTGCCGAATCTGACCATTGTCAGCATGTAATACCTCAATTTGCCGATAAGGCAAAGGGTCTCTGCTGGACATCCCCTTCCGATCTGGGTATAATTCTGCTGACCAAAGATATAGTGGTCATCCTTGTCAGCCGTATGTCTTCTTGAGTAGTATGTTTCATCAAAACCACCTTCTTAAACAATCAGCCAACTACATAAACAACATAATGTATACAGTGAGGACTAGGGATGTCGGTAGACTTCGACACTTTTGTGCAAAGTGAAGGAGCGCAACTGCTGAAATGTCCTTGATAACATAAGACTTTCATCTAACCACAGAAACGCTTTTCAAGGGACGACCTCATCAGGGAAAGCTTACCACAATGTGGACGGTCTGCTATGCGGTCGCCTCCATCATAATAAGGTACAAACTCTCCATTCCTACGACGCCCTTCTTTTCTCCGTAGTCTCGGGCTCCTAGAACGACTGCATTGAGGGCTCCAATAGTATTGTAAGTCAGTGCTCCTTGACAATGTCTTGGAGGGCTTCTTAATAAGGATCTGGCACTTACATGTTCCCGCTGTAATGGACTTCCACCTTCGGATGACACACACCGTTCGAGTTGTCTTCCACGGTAAGCCTGCAAGTCATATTCATACCTATGAGTCAGTTGTATGAATTGCTTTGTCAACAGCAATGTTACAGATTTCCTAGAACTTGTTGCATGTGCAATAGAATGCACCCTTCATCATCATTGCCATGGTTTACTCGTCCCTAAGATTTACGGAGAAAAGTACCGCATCTTAAGAAGGAATCACTACAATCTCCTATGATGTTGGGACACTTTGAACCTCCGACCTCAAAAACAAACTAGGCAGCAGTTGACATATGCATTAATCAACTCTATCCAGTCCAATACTTCAAGATTCAAGCAATGATGGTTAGCATCAATAGAGTATTGTAATCGGCTTAGATAACCAGTATAATGATGTCCAACACTTTTCCAGGAATTCCAAAATCCTTTGCACAGCGCTCTGAGTTTGGGTTTTCCGACGTCGCGTCAGTAAGAAAACAATGTTGTGCGTCATCAGACTAAAGAATTTCCAAGACATACCTTGCTTTTCTGATCATGAAATCAAAAATGCAGACACTGCCTTCTATCCGTGCTAAGAATCCAATGCATAGGCAGAGTACTTTGAAGTGAAAGTGCAAAAAATATTGGCATTGTCAGATACGTTCATCCTTGCAATTTGACTTACTCTACGCATTCGAACAGGAGCCTCTCGATCTGAGTCGTCCAAGTCTTCAACATTCCGACTGACGAGCACTGCATGCTCACGCTTGAGATAATTGGCTGGCCCTATTTTGTGGTTCACTTCCTCGTTCATATCAACCAAAGCTATCTCTTTGCCCGGTCGCTGCACAAAGACAGGGTCGGCATCGACATTGCCTTCCAACCAAAGATCCACACCACGCTCTTCCACGGGGTTGTCATTCTCTGATCATCATGAACACAGGCACTGAGAACATCATCTTACAGATTGTTGTCCAGTACATGGATAGTTCTTCCTCTGCTGGTTATGAAAATAAAAGTCGGCATAGGAAATACTGAACAGCATATACAGAGGACCATTAAAAATGATGAAAATGAACAAACTAGTAAAACCCTGTAGGCAAAGCGGTCTTCAAAGATCTATCGCTGAATGATTTGTAGCCATACTCCTGCTACTACAACGACGAAAAAAAGGTGCTAGAGAGTTTATTTGGGACGTCCAAGACGTATAGGACAACAAATTACCTCTTCAAAAAAATCCGAAAATCAACCTGTATGCAGAAACTTCACTGGAGACGGTAGGGAACAACTCCCAAGACATTCTCTTATTTAAATATATTATTGAAACATTCCATGCATACTCAGCACCTGTCGTCTTCACTGCTTCCAAACTCACCTGCTGTTTTGTGCATTACAGATGAATTTGCAGAAGACGGACGCAGTGGAATTGCCACCGGGCTAGCTTCCTCATCAGCAATATCCACATCATTGCCAATGACCGTCTTGGTGACTCGAATACTTTTCCCCTGCGGTGGGTCTAATACTGTCCTCACACTCCTACCACAAGCTGTAGCGTCTGCCGCTCTCTTTCTCCGCATTTCTTCTACACCTTGTGAGGGGCTCTTCAAACGACCAAGTAAAAAGTCTTCCGTCGATGCACATAAAGATTTGCATTTATTGTTGCCCTTGCTTGACTTCACATCTGTCATGTCTTTCTTCGATCTTCTCCGGCCCCTCTTCTTGGTCTCTTCCACCACATTATTAGCAGGGGAATCATGAATGTCCGATGCTTTACCCGATGGATGTCTTCGCCTTCCTGGGCCTGTGCGAGAAGGATTTGTTGTGGGAAACCATGGTTTCAGGAGGTCCTGTATTTTCAATCACGTCACAATGTTGTCCTTGGTACCTGTGGTAGGGCGGAGAAGTTCAGACAATGACGATCCATACACAAATGAATAGCAGAAATTGAGGTGAAAACAGATTTCTAAATAGAATTGGCAGTCACTGTCGTGCCAATGCTGAATGCCTCCAATCCGTCTTCACATGATAGGCTTAACTGCATTTAAATAATTTGATGAACGTGACGGTAACAATCAATCCTTATTATTGTGTTGAGAGAGTTCAAAAACTGCCTAATCAAAGTGCATCCTGACAAAAATGTGCGGTGGTACAGGAAATCGGAAATTACACATGCACAAATAACTACTTGTAAGCGATTTCGGATGTCGCGATTCACAGAACCTGAGCTTCAGGTGAGGTCAATTTTCCTTGCCATTTCTTTGGTTCTCTTCCTTACAATTTGTACACTACGACAAGGAGAATTACTCATTTCCTTCTTACTATGTCATAAACACCTCCACTGAAACCAATTTTATCCTGACTAATCCATACAATGGGGTTTCAAGACATGTACCATGTACTCGTGAATGCAATTCGGAGTGCTAGACCTCGTCTCCAAGAATTTCTTTGCTTGCCGAGAATAACTCCACTTCGCCCGTGCTCACGTCAACCGAGGATGTGCAAAATGAGCTGGTCGAAATGAAGTCGTTCGTGTTGCTAGAAACAAAGACCGGATTGCTACCGTGCCTTCAATCCTTTGATTTTGACGATGGTGGCTCCGCCTCCTCCTCCGGCTTTGGCGCTGTCGAACAAATGTCCTCCAAATATTGTTGTCGAATTAGTACTGTGGTTATGGAGATCGCCACGGTAAGTTGCACTGCCCACTTCACTTAATTTCCTTCCTTGCGCTCACTTCCTAGTTCGCAAGTGCCAAATATCTTGCTTCGGCATCAACTATAGCGACCGCCCCCGAAGACTCCGTTGATACCAGTACTCTCTACAACCCGCAGTCGCTCAAACGCGGAGGGGACGGTGATCTCACTCTCCGAGTTCGTGCACAAAAATCTCTATCAAGCACAGCTAGCGCCGTTGTTGAATGCTGCGTTTCTGCATTGCCAACCAAACATAAGACCCGGTTAATTATCCGAGAAGCTATAATCAGATGTGCAAGGTGCAGGTTAATGGTTCAGGAGTCGTCACAGTCTCCGCCGCTTTGACGTTCAATCCAATAAAAGAGTGGAATAAAGTACCCCCCCACCCCCCAAAATGTTTTATTTCAGCACGTTGCAGAATTACAGAATTCATCCAATCCAAGAGTTAGAGTGTCAACAAGGCACAGTTGTCGAGGCGTTGGGATCGGTTGCCACGCGATAGTGAGCTTGGTTCATCAGACAGCCATGGCTTACTAAAGGAGCTCTTCTCCTACATTGACGGTCGCAAATAAAGTCTGGCAGGGATGTCAATGCGGTGCCGCCATTTTTTCCACCTGCTCAATGCTATTCTCGGAGTTCGGTTAACGCACATTCATTTGACAGGGAGCGATCATATGGCGAGGGGGGTAAAAAAAGGAAAATCGGAAGGAGGCCGGAAAGAGGTGACGACCTTTCACTGATACTATGCATTCCTTCAATACTTGTGGGGGTGCCACATTTCTTTGTGGAGTCAGCAGGAGGAGGTAGTGTTCAGAGCAAGCAATAACACAGTCTCCAAAACTCACACACAGTAGTTGTGGTCGATTGCCTCGTGAAGACTATTGTCTTTGTCCACGAATATTTGCAAACGGAGTACCACATGTGCTGTTAGAATAGGCATAGTCGCTCCTTCTTTCCTCTGTCAATTTGTAGCTTAGCGTAAATTCATCTCCGCCGCTAGCTCTCTCAAAAGTGTTTGACAAGTGCAAGTGCTTCAGGCACGTTTGAAAGTATATGGACTCTTACTGAAGCAATCCTTGAGGGCAAATAGTGAGTATGCGTTTCTTTGAGAGCACGCATCTTTTCTTTGTGGCTGTGAATTTTAACAAGTTGTCAAGTCCGAAGGCTTCATTATGTCGCTTGTTAATATCTGTTCTTTGTCAAACTGTCTTTTCTCTGAATTGAATGATTGCTAACTGAGGGAACTCAAGTGCAATGGCCAGACTGTCTTGTCACGTCCACAATGAATCCAATCATAAATCTACAAAATTATGAAGTCCTGGCCTTGTTGTGAAGATTGCCTCAATGAATACTGTGCATGCAAATGTAACAAAGAAATCTACACATTATTTAGATTGCAAATTTGGATATGACAAGTTATCTATAGTTTATGAAGTTTTTTGGCAACATCTAAGGCATATATGCCCATGGAAGTTGAACATTTTTTTTTTTGACACATTGGCGTGGATCTACAGTCAGGTTGATTATCCAATCATTGGAACCGAGGAGTATGCTTTGAAGTTGCAATTTCAGAAGTTAATTGTGAGACGCTGTTTATGTGAACTTTTGGAAATTTTTGAAGGTAAGCGGAATCTGAATACATTACCTTCTTCTATTCCAGACATGTTTGCGAGCACTATAAGAAAGACATATTTTGGGGGTCATCTGGCAAAAAACACGTCGTGTTTTTTCTGACGTTGCGTTGTCTGGCAAATTGGGTTGTAGCAGTGGGAATTTTGCATGATGTCCATCCAAACAGGATGTCCACCCAAACAGGCACCTAAAAGAGGGCTAGACGGGTTCATGTCAGCGCGGACAAGCATGTCAAAATGAATGTCAACAAAAACATCACTACATTTTTTGGAACGTCCCAAAAAACATAGACTGCCATGTCAGCAAGCAAACCCATTTTTACTATAATAAAATCAATAAAAATTATTATGCTCTATGGTAGAATGCTGCCCAAATGTGAAAATTTAGGAAATGGGTAGCCACGTGGCATGTTTTGCAAAAAATGGGCAATGGATAGATGTGTAGTATGGATGAAAAAAACAATTCTTTATACAAATTGGGTGGAAGGAAGATTAACAATCCATATGGGATCTTTTAAGCAAGAATTGTGTTCAAATTAAAATGTCTGCAACAACATGAAGATGTCTGAAAGAACATCCAGATGTCTGCAACAACGCCTAGACATCTAAAACAACGTCAAGAATTACAATGGTTAAGTTCCTATATTATAATTATCTCATATCTTTTGTCTCACTATGGACAGACAATGGATATAAATAGGACCTCTCAACCCTTCATTCTTACAAATTGACAATAAAGTAATTCCTTCATTTGGCCATCAAAAATCCTCTTGATGGTAGATGGTAAGCTTTTTTAATTCTTGTTGAATTCAATAATTGTTCTTGTTCATTTTTTTTGTTCTTTATTTATTTTTAAATAATTATTTTCTATTGACCTTAATACAGTATGCAGCAATTGATGTTTCAAAAAACATCTATCTAGACATCTAAATTGACATTTCAGAAAGAAAAAGAAAAATTTAAATGGCATGAAAGTATCCTGACAAGGCATGCCATGTCAGATTGTTCTGGGGTCTACATCATAGGACACATCACCCAATTTTTGAATGAAAAAAACAATGACGTGGCACTGCCCATAGATGACAAGGTGACGTGGAGGTCACGTGGCATCCACATGGCACCCTATAAGGCACTTGCAATAGTGCGTTTTATCGGACGCTTAAAAAAAAACAAGCCCAAAATATGTGCGTTTTTTGCCTAACAGAGCATGTTTTTTGGTTGTCCTTTTTGACGAATTTTGTGGGACATCAATGCGGATCTTTTTTGCGTCAAAGCAAACACAGTATCACGTTTTTTTTGATGTCAAAAAAAACACCAGTTTCTTATAGTGGAGACTTTTGCAATAGAAATTCTGGGACTTGGAAGGAGTTTTTTTTTTCTTTTAAACTTTGCAATGCAGATTGCCTTATCGATTGAGATGCGCAAATTCTTAGAGCGGAAGTTTTAATTCTCGATGCCTCGCACTTAGGTAGCCTACTATTTTGTATCCCTGGGACGCTGAAGAGGAACTCATTCTCTGCTTGAGTTAGTGCTCTAGTAATTTTTCTTCTAGAAATATTTAGTATATTACGAGGCAATCTTTCTATTGGGCACAAAGTCATGCATGAAGTTGAGTCCCTCTGGTAATGTGTTTGATTCTTGAAAATTGTGGTTGTGTAGTTCCCGCATCGGCTGATCAATTTCCGATGTAAGTAGTTCATCATGTTTTCCCTGTGTAGCGGCAAACGGCTGTTGAGGTAACTCACTTACTGGGTTTCTACAAGTGTTGAATATGTTTGGATGAAGAGGAAGTCCACAGTCTTCATTCCATGCTTCCAAGATATCCGCAAGTGATGAACGTCAGGCATTTTGTAATTTTGTAATAGTTGATCCTCATGTGGCCGACGTAGTTTACACAGTTTAGTTAGGTCTTGAGATGTCTCCGATTGTAGCTCTTGCTTCGGATTGGCATACGCAATCATAGTAGTACAGGTGTCTGAGAGGCTTCCACTGTGGACATCCAAGCACGGTAATTGTAAACCTCGTCACTCCAGTCGCTCATACTTATTGAATTTCCTCGTCTAACTCGTCACTTTTGATGTGCCATGTGAAAATCTTAAGATTATTTTTTGTGGACAAGCAGGTGTAGTTCATTTTCTACGCGTTTTCTCCAACTTGTCTTTCGTAGTGTCTCGTATACGTATTTGAAGTTGTGGTCCTCCTGGAGTAACTGAAGCCTAAGTGGTTTTCTAACTTCCGCTATATGTAAAAGAAAATCGCCAAATTGTGAGAGATAGTAGAACGTTTATAGAACATTTATAGATGAGGATATGAAGGCAGAGGAACGACATCCTCTATGTAGCTTGAAGAAAAGTCTTTCTTGAAATATACTAAGTTGGGTGTCGGTGAACTGTGAATAGGAAAGACGTACCTTGCCTTTGCTATCTGCCACTAACCCATGCCACGAAGGATCAATTCATCCTCATTTTTACGAAGAGAGTGCCTGCTGTAGGCAACAAGTTGCAATCGACTGCGCATGCGAAGGTACCTCATTCTTTACAGTAAGAAAATGGACTACCATATTTTTTTTCTGGATGCCATTTCAAAATATTATGAAGTCTGAAGTCGGAGTACCCGGTACTGGAACCTAAGCAAAATCTTCAACTATAATGACGACATAGAAAGTTTAATTCATGAAAACAGCTTAGGAAATTTTGGCTCGGACATGCGGATTTTATTTCTTTGAGGCATGTGCGCGTCAGATTCGAAAATTTTGTCGGAGCACATTTCAACGAACGGGAAAGGGATGAAAAGGAACTGGCACTACAAGAAAACAGTGTCCGAATTGACACGTCCTAATTGACTAAAATGTCCAAATTGACATAATCTTGTCAAAAAAATGTCCGAATTGACACTGCTCCCTTGTAGTGTGGTGTATGGAAGAGCAGGATCTGGCAACCATTTGTACTGCTGCCTTACGTAAAAAATGAGTTTACCTTCAATTTCTGAGACCCGTTGTCATGTACATGTCACGTCATTTGCGCTTTTGTTGTTGAATGTCTTGCGTTGGCATATTATACCGTCTGTTAGTAAGCGGTTGAAATATTATCTTGTTCTTATTCACCTTATATCTTGTTCTGGGAATTAGAGTATAATATATTTTATGATTGTGGCTGACGCTGTCAAAAGACGTAATGCAACAGAGAGAACGTCATTAGGAAAGACCGTTTGAAATGTTGAGAACCCTCTAAAAGTGAGTTCAGTATGCAGGAGTTCCATGTATAGACTTCGAAGAATCCACGAGTTACACAGTTCTTACTACTGCATTGTACTTGCTTATGCTCTGAGGATATTCATTAACTAAGCAAATGTTCGATGTTCTTATAGGCACTCTTATGCCATCTCGGAGGAGTTGTGCAGTCTGGACTGCAAGAGCAACATGTTAGAGTCCCATGCTTAGCACCCCATCTCTTATATTGAACGAAGAAGGTGTGTAGTGTAGTAGTAATGCATTTCAAGATTCCGGTCAGAGGACTGTTCTGTATGTGAGGGGAGATCTGTCGTTGCATACTTCAAAGAAGCTCTCTATATGGCAAGTCTGAGGGTGGTGAGCTACTATGGCAATTGGAATGGTTTCCTATCTATTGGTTCCAAGATTTACAAACAATTCCTTCATTTGTGCTGAGGTGTTTCACTGGATTGCACATGGTAGGTATGAATGAGAGAATTGAAGTGTGTACATTGAGTACTCTGGGCAGCAAACAGTGTTGTTTTCTTCATATTTGGCTGAGCGGAATTCAAATTAGATTGAAGAGAAGGCTGCACAACGCGTCCACAAATGAATGCTGCCTACTACATAGAGTGGTCTATAGCAAATAGACTGGGATTAGCAGAATATCCGTGCGCATGCTTGCAATGTAGAGGAGGTTTGGTGAAGAAAGTGCACATCGTGGAGAGACACCACAGAGTGAATGGACAAGACCTCTATCTGATGTATCCTGTGATGGTAAGCCAGTGTGTTCCCATGTCTGCATTTCAAGTTGTATATTGTGCAGAACAGGGTTTTTGGTACATAAGTTGTTATGCAAATATAGTACATTACGAATTAATAAGATGTTCTTGGTTTTATTATCCAAATGCAAGTTTCATTATACATGAGTGCTATTACTAGTTACTCCATTGCTATGGTTGTCCTCGGGGGGTTCACTATTTAGGGGGTTCATATATTATGTGTGAACAAGGGGTATTTTTAGGGGGTATTTTGTTGGATGGGATCAATTAAGTACACCCTATCATTACCTAATTTTCTAATTTTGCATATTTTTAAGGGCCCTTCACTTAGTTTAAATTCGTAGGAGAGGTCATTTTTTGGCACCCTATCTTTATTATAATGAATTATTTTTATTAGAACTTATGAAATTCAAATACACAACTGCTGAATCATACTGAAAGCATATTTAGAACATACAAATATACATATTGAAAGCACACTCAAAATATACCCATGAAGTTGCACAAGTGATGCCTAGGGACTTAATTGAAGTGGAAGAACTGAGCCACAGATTCATTAAAGCATTCATATTCATTTAAGCAATTCCGGAAAGCAACTCATTTAAACATTCATACATTCATTTAAGCATTCACATTCATGCAAGTCCTTCAAGCATTCCAGAAGCATTCACACATTCATACATTCCTTTAAGCATTCACATTTATTTAAGCAATTTCGGAAAGCAAATCAGTTAAACATTCACACATTTATTTCAGCAAGTCCTTTAAGCATTCCAGCAGCATTCACACATTCACAACCCATGTAGAATGAAAAAAGAAGGCATACAACAACTTATGATTTGCCACGTTATATCACTTACTGACAAACAATACTGTAGAAGAAAATCAAATTGCCATGTAGATGTGGAGAAAAACTGTAATCACAAAAAAAAGAAACTACCAATACGCAATAGTAGTCACAATGGAGTATTCACAAATCTACAATTCGTGTTTCCATGTGTTCATAAACACATGGAACACCAAAAAAAATATGGAATAGCCAAAAAAATGGGAATGTAATATGAAAATTGGAATAATGGCTGTAATGAATCGCGAGCTTCCTAAACTTGCTTTGGCGTAGACCTGTTCGAAAACTGCTGTCAGTACTACTAAACTGCAATCACCCTAAATTGCAGAGATGGCAAACAAGCACCAACAAATGGTGTATAGCTATTATAGGAAAAAAACAAAATTGAAAGGTCTAGGGTGCTACTGTACTTCTGAAGGCATCAAAGGAATCGAAGTGTGCGCTCTTTAGGTGCCACCCAGATCAAGTCGCATGCCCTCCAATCCACAGCAGGCGGCACAGCTGCCCTCATCTACCACCCTTGCTGAAGGATATTACGAAGGCACAAGAGTTCGGGCGTGGTCAACTGCTCCAACGAGCACAAATAGAGGCGGTCTGGTATGGTTTTTCCAATGCCTAGGACGTCGTCAAGGACTGCAGAGCTTGATCAAATTGCTCCACAACGAACCGTGTCTGCGACTTGCACCGCCTTGTCCGTCCTTCCCAGATCAGATCAAACTGGGACAGCCAAAGACTTGCATACTCCTCACATGCAGCCACGGAATTACATCACTCCCGGTTCACTAGCATGAGCTGCACCACATAATGCAATTGTTTTGCCTGATCTCGTGGCCCCATTGTTGGCGTAGCCCACTCTGCTTTAGGAGCCTTGGCCTGCTGCATAAGCCAAGACAGAACCACATCTGCTGTAATTGCCCTAACCTGCTTGGCCCTCCCAAACACCTCCCCATCCTTGTGGATTACGAAATTCCTGCAGTCACACATCACAAGGAGCTCAAGATGAGGAGGCCAAGGACGCCAAGGAGGAAGTTTAGGGCAAATTTTGAGAAACACACGGAGCAAGAGTACAAGATAGGCGCAAAATTGAAGCAAGCAAACCAAAACATGAGCGTTGTCACAAACTAGGGGCGGAAATTGTAAGATCTCAAGTTTTGCAAAATATAAGCGCTAATCCAACAAACAACGCTAAGCCGGAGAATGGATTGCTAAAAGACAAAGACAAGTTTTTCCGAGACAAACCTGGATTGAAGAATGCTGCGAGGAATGCCGGCATCGAGCTCCCAATGGACGTCCCGCGTCGGCAATGCGCCACTCCAACTCTGCATCTGCGCCACCATTGCCACTTCCAATGTCGCTTGATTGCCATCAACAGGAATCGCCATTGCAATTGCCAAACAACCTGAGAACCCAAAGCCCAAAATCCTGCCGACTTGCATGGAAAAGCACACTTCAAACAACGAAAACAAAAGCGCCACAAGATGGAGCTAAGAAAGAAATGCAAGCTGAAAAATAGAAGATGCTATGCAAGGCTGAGGAAACTAGCAGAAGGAGAGAGAAGGGCAGATTTCATACCCCAAAATGCCCCATAAAATTTCCCTGAAAGAGGAGACAAAATGATTTGGAACGATCGAGAGCCACCATTTGAAGATTCTGATTGCTTCCTAGTCCCATCCAACCCAAATATGCCCCCCAAGTACGTGCCAATATCATTGACAAATGATGGCTTGTTTGAACTGAAATGATCACCAATCATTTCTGATGGCAATAGTCCCATCTGCATACACCCAAAACCTAAACCCAAAATTTTTTTGCCCAATTCTGAAGGGCATTCTAGAATTTCCAACAGTAATAGGTAGAATTAGTAGCAAGACGCCCTAGCTTATCCTAACCCTGAGCCCAAAAAAATGGGGAATAGTATGATAGAGCCTCCCCTTGTCGGAAAAAAAATGGGGACTATGGTAGAAAAGCTAAACACTGAAGACAACCAATAGAAGAAGGAGAACAAAGCAAAAAGGGCACTACCTAGTTTGATCCTAGAAAATTTTGGCAAATATTATAATACAGCCCCCCCCCCCCCCCCCCCCCCCAACCCCCTTTGTCTACAGAAATAAACTATAAGAAGTGCTACAAATTAGCGTAACTGTGAAATCAACCAAAAAAATGGGGATCATTGGGACAGAGCAGTCCCTCTCTTGATCCAACAAATTAGCAAAAAAATATCAAAGACCCTATCTGCTATTGACCCATGGCTAATCGGAAACAGTACAGAGGAGCAGAACCACAAAACCTACCAAGAAAATAAGGAACACAATTCAAGAGCAATACCTGTTTTCACCAAAATGAGGGGGAGCAAAGTAAGAAGGCACTACCTTTTTGGGTACACTTTGCATTTTGGCTTAGGATGAATTAGGAATTTCCAAATTTCGTAAATATACATAGTCCTCATTTGTTATCATTAACAAATTGGTTTAGGGCATCGGCATCTTCGAAATCTAGGGTGTAAATATCAATGTGGAATTATACTCCAATGTCGCGGTGGTGATGATCGTATCTACGTCAATACATCTATTGTCGTTGTGGTCATACTTGAACTTCAAATTACCGGGACATTTCCTAAAGTATTGAAGCATGACTTGAACTTTGCAAGGGTTAGAACTATTCTTCCCTGATGTTGAAGATAGATTCATGAGGTCAATGGGATTTTGGAGCAGATCCCATTGCGTACCAACACGTCTGCACATGGATTGAACCCGGCCGATCCACCATGTACCATTGTCCACTCCCTGCAAAACACTACTTGGAGTTCCAGATTTTGACGCTAATGACGGCCGACCCTACTTCCTCTTGATTGCTGACCTCACAGTAGATGACAGGTTTCTTGTACTGCGCTGCACAAAGTACATACTACAATCCAAGCCAATGCCCAAAAAACAAGTACTAGAAGATGCTGCAGCTGTAACATAATCATCATGATTGTTAATATATATAGAATGTTTTAGCTGAGTCAATCAGTTCTAAGACAAAAATGGGTTACCATTCAATTGAGATTCCAAAATAGACTTATAGATAGTATGTCCCGTGAATTCTACAGTAGGAATTACCCAAGGAGGTGATGGCACAGTTGTCACTTGCTCTTCATGCAAACTCAATATGTTTGAGATAGCATCCCTCACTTCTTCCTGAACCACAACTCCTGCATCCTGGCCATTGGTCACGACATTGTTTTCCAATGTGCCCGCATTCACGACCTCCACCCCTTCTTGATCTCCTGGCTTCCTTATATTCATATTCTCTCGGATGACTTTGGAGTCACCGTCCTTGTCAAGCACCAATTTAGTTCCAGCCTTGACCTTCATAAAGCGCTCGTCCGTCTGCTCCACCTCCCATGGTCTGTAGAATCGGACCTTCAAACTTGGACGGGCATGCACAGTGGGAGCCATATTCAAATGGTGGAGCATTGTTTGGGCCTCCCTCATACCCTCTTGTGGTGCTGAAACAACTTCAGCACTAGTTTTGATATCAAGATAGTCACCAAGGTCAGAAGGAGCTTTGTCACTTTGCAGAGGATGTATTTTGGACCAAATATTCTCCATTTTATTATGTTGCTTATTGAATTTCAGGCCATTCTCAGTGTATTCAACTTCAGAGAGATGGTTCAGCGTGTTGGCCGTGTTCAGCAATTTGTGAAAGTTGTAAGCCCTTTCGTTGCCATTCATGCCACCAATCTTGGAAAATAAAACCTCATAGCAATCGCTTCCGGTGAGATGTAGTGGAATCTGCAAATGTGGATACCTATCTTTGAAATGGCAAATTAGTAGAACAACAAAATGACAGGACAACTAGATGTCAACACAACACTGTTGGCTCACAAAATGATGGGCCTTAACAAAGATGACTGAATTCCCTTGTACGGCATGGTAACCATACTTGAGCCATAATCTCCAAATCCAAAAAAAAAAAGATACTTTAGCAGCCAACATGATCCTAGACCGCAAACTGTGCCTAGGTGAGTAGAAAATGGAGATGTAATTGGCACAAATCTCAAGGTAATATTCTGTGCCCAGCGTACGCTCCTTGTAGACATCATCAACCTCTCTCAATCATCTCAAACAAGTCCGAACTTTATCAAAACACAGTTGTTGGGCTGAACTCCAATTTTGGCAATCTTTTCTGTCAATATCTTCTTGTCTTAATCCATGTTCATCTGCAATGAATTGGTTATATACATGGCTCACATGTTGTAATAAACAAACGTCCCCCCCAAGTTGCAAGCATCGCATAGAAGACAACAAAGGGTTAATTAGTTTCTTCCTGTTGTGGATGAAATCCTGGTTATGTAGACCGAAGGCATCACCGTTCACATTTAAGGGTCATTATTTTGTAAGAAACAAGCCTTTCCAATCTACGTCAAGAAGTGAACCAGCTTTGCTTTTGTAGTCGTGAAGTATGATCTACCTTCGACGGCTATCCCCGTCACTAGTGTGCCCAACAATTGGTCCAACCTTTGCTTGGCACACAACAGCCCACAATTTGTCAATACTATTCCATTGCTGCCTCACCCACTCGGACTTGAAGCAATTACAGGTTGTGCATACAACCAATACAAGATGGGGCAGCTTGTCATGGAGGGGATTCACAATAATGACCCTTGCAAAGGACCCGACCTGATTGTCTCTAAAGGATTCAACAATTTTATTGTACCCATCCTCTCCTACCCCACATATAAGACTATACTTTGTTAAACAAACATGATTAGCCTTTGGCCCACAAAAACTAGCAAGCGTGTCCCACTTTGCTTCCCATGAAATCCTACCTTTTACTTTAGTCTCGTCCTCGGCTAAAATCACCGGAATAGGACCAATGACATTGTGGGGTGACTTTGCATCGACATAAATTCTAACAATTGCTTTGAAAATGTTGAAGTGCTCATCAAGTGGAAACTGAACCCCTTTCTTAATGTCCCGCTTAATTGTGCTGTAGCTAGGACCTGCAAAGTTAAGAGCAAACAAGTCGCACATTCGCCTGCTACGGTAGACCTTCATTGCCTGTGCAAAACACTGTGTGTTTTCACTATGTATATTACCCCTATCAACCTTGTTCAAATTTCTAGCAACATCATAAATGAGGTCCCAAAGTGCAGGCTTACCTCCAAATGCCCCCGTTCGATGGGCATTCAAAATATTATGGCAAAACTTATGCACATTGTGGTCAGCAACAGCATTCTTTGCCATCTCAGCCAAAGTAGGACGCTTCACCTTAAGTTGCATAATTTTAGCACGGGCAGCTCAATGTTGCAGCTTTTCCAACCTAAACTTTCTCGTGACATCTCTACTATGATGAGAAAGTTCATTAATTGACAAATATCCCACCCTAATACCACTAGACGTAGTTCTGGAGCCCCTCTTCACGATAGACTTGTCCTCCCTAACGACCCTTAGCTTGAAATTAGTTAGCCATGGAATTTTAGCGCATGAATTGCAAGTGAGATTAGCAAAACATTGAAGTGACGAGGACACCCTAGAACATGTCCTATGCCTAAATGTACCGTTGACTTTGACATCTTCTCCTAGGAAACACATAGAAGCGGGTAAATGTGGTTCCGGAAACCAATCTGCGCCAACATGTTAATCTTCTAAAAATGAAGTTATGCAATACAAAACTCTACCATACACAACATTGGGCCCCCTAAAACCCCAACACATAACAGCGAGCAAGTTTCTATTGTCACTGCGGAAGAAATCACCTGGTTCTCCAACTGCCAAAGATGCACCACCACCGTCTCTACAAAATGCATGCAAGTTTGGCTGATTTGATTGCACACTCGGTGTTGAAGACGTTTGTCGCTTCCCTTCCTACCAGTTAGCAGCGCAGGCCTTCTTCGTTCTTCATTCTTAAAATCTGCAACAAATTGGATGTGCCTCAAATTAGCCATATGATTCTTCAATGTAGACTCCAAATTTTTCGTGGACGGGCACAGCTAGAAGAAACCATCTCGGCATTAAGGACATTTGACCTTGAACCAGTAACTCTTTGGTTTCTCTTGCTGCAGATCTCCTACGATGTAGAAGTGCTGCGCTCCTTCTTCCAGGTCGGCACTGACAGCATGCATTGTATCAACTCCTTCTTGCATTAGACGTCTGTGGTCTTCAAGAGTTAGCAAGACAATTTTCCCTTTTGGCGCTGCAGACTGAGGATGATCAAGGTAGTTGATGTTGTGTTTGTGACACCAAGCCTTAATGTGTTGGATACTTTGTAGGTGACTTGTTCTAAAATTGAAAAACAAATTCAGTATGGTATTCTTACTGTGATTTCCACTTGCTCCCCTAGTCCACTTCCGATATTCATAGCAATACAACTTCACGATTCCCACGCCATTTTGATCATATGATTGAAGTTCCTACTTGTGGTCATCAAAGTCGCAGTCTTTTAGATCCTTCCGTAGCTTCTCTGCTTGAAGATGATACCGATCTATAGCTTCCTGGGGAATCAGCATCAATGTTAATCCTAAATTGCTGTCATCACTATCTGCAGCAGTTGTTCCACTGACCCTACTAACCCTACTAACCCTCGAGGAGCCGATAGGGTCAATAGGCTCTACTCCACCTTCTTTGTTCAGCACTACAAATTCACCCTCACTGTTCACATGAAGAGGCTCTCGTTCACCGTGGGATCCGTCTTGCAGATGACGCCATTTACTTGGATCACTATCCGTAGAAAGGGTACAAATGACATATACATCTCCATAGACGTCATTGAGTCACTTAACTTTTTTCCAGATCCGCCGCTTATCCTCCAAGTCTTAGAAGTTGAAATCCTAGTTGAGGACGTCTTCCTTCTCCAACCGCAATCTCAGCGATTCTAGGGTTTCTGCTCCCTCCTCCTTCACCTTCTCAAATAGCTTGGGCGTAGAAGATTCCACCTCCAATGTCCAGATCTTCACAACGGCCACCACGGATTGCTGGAACCTGATTCCTCGAACCTCCAAGTACACTTCGTGTAGTACTAAACTCGCAGCCGAACCTTGAATTGGAATTGCAGTAATAATCAAAACCCTAACCACCCCAACTCATTGCCAAAAACAAGTTGCGGAACCTAACGGAATGGAGATGCAATCACAGAGAGCCTAAATCCTAACCCTCATACATACAGAACTCACTTCACAAGAGAACTCACTTCACAGGAGAACTCACTTCACAGGACAGTCATCATCCATCCACCGATGGCTGGAGTTTCATCCAATTTGTTGTCATCTATACCTCGGGTGCCCCACCTATATAGCTACAGTAATCTAATCCCCAGCTATATTCCTAATTTATTGAATAGTTTTACACACTCTTTACACCAGTATAGGATATCCTATACCTCTTTATACCAGTATAGGATATCCTATACCTCTTTATACCAACCCTATATTAGATCTAAAGAAATAAAATTGGACATATTATTAAGGACCTTATATTAGTTATAATTCAAAACAAAAATTTATCCCACCCTATTTTATCTCTAAAAAACTTCAAACTTTTAGGCCAAAAGAATTAAACACACCCTATCTTTGATCATACCATTCCAAATAAAATTTTCTAAGTGACCCCCCCAAGTGGTTGTCGAAATGAAACATTGTTCAGGCTGGCAGTGAGGACTTCTTTGATTTCCCATAATTATACAAGTGCTGACTTAATGTTGAACCACTTTGCGTAGACTAATGATGGACGCAACATACAGGATCCTGTTCTACCTCCCTATGAAGAGGCTCCGCCACATGACGAAGCACCGCCACATGAAGAGGAGGAGATGTACCGTCCGGGACCAGGGGATGACAGAGGGAACACATTCACCTGGCCGAAGGCAACGGCTGTGGATATGAAGAGTATGGCAAGAAATGCATTTGGACAAATAGTTGACATCCACAATGACATCTTGACCAAGGACGACCAACCGTTCATGGATGCCAAGGACACTGAAGATGATGGGGAGTACAATGAGGTGAACTTGGAGTATTTGGTATGAGAATCAACTGAGCGAGTCTTTGAAGGAAGTAGTCAGAACCATCTTCAATGTGCCATTGTGCTATTCTCCCTTTGCATTTTGTACTCAGTGCCGCATACGTTTGTAGATGCTCTGCTCTAGTGGATAGCTAGCAACCTACTTCCGACCTCTAATTGTTTTCCCAAAACATTTTACGAGATGAAATTCATGTTGATGAAGTTGGGGTTACAACATCGTCAAGTGCATTGTTGTTCAAGTGGCCATATTCTTTACAAGGGGGAGAACAAGGACCTCAGTGAGTGTCCCACATGCCAAGAACCTCGTTATATAGTAAGGTCTAATAGTGTTCCACAGAGGGTAGTTCAATACTTTGATGAAATAAAACATCTGTTAAGAATGCTCAAGTGCCCGGAGATAGCAAAACATATGACTTGGTACAGTAATCACAGATCTAGGGGCAAGAAGATGAAGTCAGTAGCTGACAATGTGCAGTGGAAGACCATAGATTGACTATCTAGATTTTGCCGAAGTCCTTATAAATTTGCACTTAGGACTAATTGGGGATGACATTATTCCATACAAGAATAATGCCATCAAACACTCAACATGGGTGCTACTAATAACAATTTATAATTTGCCACCTTGGCTACTTACTAAGAAATTCTTCATTTCCCTAACGGTGCTCATTCTTGGGCCCAAGAGTGCAACCGCTGACAATATTGACATCTTTCTGGGTCCTATAATTTGGGACTTGTTGAAATTGTGGGAAGGTATACCAGCTGTAAATATGTCAAAGCCTGAGGGTCAAAGGAAATTCACTCTTAGAGCCATATTGATGTGGATAATGAACGATTTCCCTGCCTATGGATTGTTATCAAGGCAACAAGTACATGGTTACAAAGGTTGCCCTATATTTGGGTCTGAGACTTGCACCAAGTATGCCAGAGTTCTACGAAAAATCATTTACCTTGGGGGAAGACGATATCTCCATGCCAATCATTTA
Organism: Neckera pumila; assembly: GCA_963969595.1. NCBI lineage: Eukaryota > Viridiplantae > Streptophyta > Bryopsida > Hypnales > Neckeraceae > Neckera > Neckera pumila. Next base: position 11,052,824 of record OZ018418.1, read on the forward strand.
TTTTGCAGAGCAAGAGCTGCATTCAACAACTTTCAAGAGTGGGACATTACTCCAAAAAAGGCAACAGGCAAAGAAATCATGCAATGGGGCAATGAAAGAGATGAGTTTCTAAGAGGAGGTGGTGTAGAGAATGCAGACAATGATCCGGACGATGCTAGTTTGCGTGCGGTGAGCGTAGAGCATAGGGTGGTGAGCGTACTTTTGCGAGCCTCAGGACCCCCAAAGTGGGCATATTCTATAAAAGTAAAAGTAGAAGATAAAATCTAAGCAAAACAAAAGGTAAAAATAGAAACTGAACTACAACAATAGGGCCGTGAGGTTGGTCAAATGTGAGAAATGATTGACCACGATAATAGGCAGCACATGGCGATTAAATGATAAACAAAAATGATTCTTTGAATAAATTGAATAGGTATCCTATGGCCGTGGATATCCTGTGGCCGTTGTTATCCTATGGCCGTTAATACCCAATGGCTGTTGTTACCCTATGGCCGTTGTTACCCTATGGCCGTTGTTACCCTATGGCCGTTGTTACCCTGAGGCCACGGGAAGAGATCCTTAAAATAAACTAAAGTACCTTAGAATATTATCACACCATTAATCCAAATAGAACCATTTCATATTCTTTAAAAAGCTGCAACCATAAGTGTATCTCCAATAGTTGAAGAAAAAATTGGAAATTATTGTGGATTTAGAGTCGTCTTAAAGAGAAAAGAAATGTCCTCCAAGAACATCCATTCATAAAAATTATATTGTGAATGCATGAACCAATGATAGAGCAAACAGACTGCAACAAATTTATGAACAAAGTGAAGATTGAAATCATGGAGACTTCACATGAAGAACTTCCTCAAATTTTGGAGGGTTTGATTTTTAATGCAATGTATGTTAAATAATTCCTCAGTATTTGAGACCGTAGCCCAAGCCAGAAAGACTTTGATGAATTGATATATTTAAGGTGAACAATGAAATTCAATTGCACACTGAATGGATGCTAAGATGAACCATTACATCGACATATGTAGACCCTGAACATGACAAATGGAAGCACAAGATGTATGTGGGTGAAAAGAACTCAAACAATAAATCCGGGTGATATTGAAATTATCAAAATGAAAAAATCAAGGAATTGCCAGAAGATATTGGTCTTGGTTCCATATCAATGTCTGCCTCGTCATCAATAAAACGACAAACGCATTTACAAAAACTTCTACCACTACGCATGGAGGTCGGAGAAGATTTTGCCACCTGCAACTTAGCGACGTCTGCATTCCACGGCGCCATAAAATAGTCTTTGGCCATAGATCAGAATAGAGTGATCACTCTGAGCCAAACGAGTTTGTGTTAGTGAATTGATCATGAACAGAAGACTGAAAGATATTAGGATCAAGAAGGAGACGTACTTACTAAATCTATTTTTCTTAGTGATATGCCGAACAAGGACGTCAAGTGCAATCTCTGGTGGATTGTAGGAAGCGGAAAGTTGAATTGGAGCTGTAGCTTCGACCTGGTGGAATTGCTGCAACTTAGCCCGAAAGATCACGACGTCGTCTTTGAGGGCCGCAATATGTCGTCCAATACATTTGCAATCTCAAATAGAATTACCTGAATTCGGATGAAGGAATTTAGTTTTATACATGACTTGGAAAATGAGAGAAATTCATCACAAGAGAATACAGTATTCACCAAGAGAAGCAAATGCATCAAGGATGATGGACCCCGGCTTGGTAAAAGCATCAATCAGCATTTGAAGGAAAACTGGATCCTTCTTACGAGCGCCTTTCCACGAAACAGATCCATTCATGGATTGAGAGGCCGCGGAAGTGAAATTAAATAACACATTGGATTCAGCAACTCCCATTTCGAACTCTGCTAGTGATTCATCGGCCACTATCATGAATTTGCTAGCATTTATGGCCCGGTGAATGAAGAGCTGAATCTGGAATCCTCTGCTCTGGAAATGGAGATTGCGATGAAATTGAATTAGAACAAGCAAAAAGTGAATTACAATCCAGTGATTCCAATAATTGATTTGAAACAATAGTTACCTTATTTGTTGAGTTGTACTACAATGCAAAGGGCAGGTCATTAATTCCCCACCACTCTTGATGCAAAATGAAGTTGTAGCCGTTTGCATAGGACAACACATCAGTCCTGATCCTTGGAACATCTAGGACAAACAACAAAATTGCACCCGCACCGTGAAGAAAATGTTCCGCAAACTCAAAAACACTTTCAGTGTGTTGCTCAGAGTACTCATTCCAAGAATGGACATCATCGGGGTTCATTGAAATGGATGGAATCCAAAGGCCATCTTTGAGATCGCCAAGAATCAAATCAAAGCCACTATGCGGACAAGACTTATTCAAAGCCTTGGCACCCTCTTCTTTCTTGACCTGGACATTAAAAAAGATGGAATCGATTAGTTGAAAATGGCATAACACAAATGCATTGAGAAACTGATTTGCCTCAAAAATTGAACGACTGTCCCAATAACGCGGCATGGACACTGACAAAGAATCCCTAAGTGCCAACATCGGCAGTGATTCTGAACCATAACAGTAACAAACCATAACTTAGCAGGCTAATTTCGAGGAATACATAAGGGTAACTAGTGATTGAAAAGACAGACCTTAAAAACAAACTTGTTGACAGTCTCGAGGCAAGTGTGCACGTCTGGAAGAGCCTCCATAATCTGGAAGAGGTTGGAGTTTTGATCACAGACTAAGGATTTAAGAAAAGATCCTAATGACAAAGCTGCTTTTCGAGAGGTGACTGTGGTCTTCAGCTTCTGTGTAGCAAATGACAACAAGCTCGATAGCGCATGAAGAGCAGGCAAATGAAGATTCTGAGCACCACCAGAAGTAGGCTGCGGAGGTGGGGGCTGAACCACATCCAACACTTGCATGTCCGTATCCACATCCGGCAATGGATTTGCAGACGGTCCAACAACCTTCTTGGCACTCCCCACAGCAAATGTATCACTTTCTTGTGTGGCTGCAGTATTTGAGGCAGCCTTCTTCTTTTCTTCTTCCTTGGCCTTTCTCTTTGAGCCCCTTGTCTTCTTTGCAGGTGCCTCCAGCGGCGCTGTATCATGAACTATCTTCAATCCAATTAAATTGGGTTGCACTTTGTTCCTTAAATTGATCTCAAAGGGAGGAGGATTGTTCAAAGGGCAGTCAATGTACCACCCACAAGCTTTCCAGTGCTCCTTCTTCCACTTCCTAGTAATCTCATCTGATATCATGCAATTCTCGGCATGTCTGCCCAAGTAGCTTGGGAAGAACGACGGCATCTTCAATGTGGCGTTCCGTGCATACAGCACAACCTTGAAATATCGATAGAGAACCCTGGCCACAGCCTGATCAAGACCAACCTAAAACTGTGGAGGATGATTCATGTGAACTCCTTTGCCATCGAACTCATGGGAAAATGCAATATTCCAAAGTTGGATGCAATTTTGCTCCACATAATCAGCAATGCTAGGAATTGGACTTTCACCAGGTGGTTGATAATTGATTGTGACATCCAGCTCAGAGAGAGATGCATCAAATAGTTCCTGCACAAAACTAGCCAACTATAACAGGGAATAAGTAACAACTCTGATGAGGCTATGATCAAATTCAAGAAAAAGAAGAAAAGATAAATCAAGTTACCTGAGCCCACCAGGTGGCCTTGTGAAGCCACTCAAGAAAAGCATGATCAGGAAACTTGTTTTTCGGGAACCTCATTGCTTCTCAAAGCAAGGTAGGTTTGTTCCACTGCTCCAGCCATTTGACTTTCACTGCCGCGTCCATGACCGAGCTTGAAAGATACCACAACTTCTTCTGCAACATCTCTGGATTGTCTTCCCGGTCCTCATAGTGAATCTGAACTTGTTCCAGGATTTGCGATGTTTGCCTCGGATCAGCAATGGAAAGTTGTTTCTTCACATCAAATGACATATCCTTCTTCACTTTATCCACAGCCTTCCCAATGGCGTCAAAGAGCTTCCCAGTAGTCCATTCACTCAATTTCTCCGGATATTTCTCCTTGAATCTCTTGGTCGCATGAGCTATTGCGTCACCTAGCTCTTATTGCAAGACAATGAACATGCAATGAGGCTTCTTATCTGATGTTGAAGTGAATTTTATTTTTGTATTATGAACTTACAGGATACTCACAACATAGTAATTGATTATAAGAAGATTAAATTTCTTTTTTGCATACTTTCACCTCAGTTGAGATGTAGAAAATCTTTCATCTTTGAAGCTGAATCTCAGAATATACATAGCAAGAATATAACATTTGGAAATTGGGTCACTGCTTCCAAAAAATGACTTTCTATAATTCTGAACATGAGAGCTTAGAATCAAATTTTGGACACTATAAAATCATGCTAAGATGCATTGGAACAGTATTTTAACAAGACCCAACTAGAATTAAAGGCAATCTAGGAACAGCAACTATGATGATCAGATGCTTCAGTATTGGAATGCTTTTTGGTTTGCATTAAAAATCAGATTGGGAGCGCGGAAATTGGAGTGCCGACATCATTCCTAGTTGAAGATTGGAGTGCCAACATCGGCACCAAGATTGAAGACATCGGGACTGAGGACATTGGCGTCGGGAATAAGGACATCGGGAGTGCAGACATCCGCAATTAGAATGAAGATGGGAGTGCCGACATCGGCACCAGGATTGAAGACATCGGGACCGAGGACATTGGCGTCGGGAATAAGGACATCGGGAGTGCAGACATCCGCAACTAGAGTGAAGATGGGAGTGCCGATATCGGCAAGCTCCTCATTGGAGATGAAAACTGTTGAAAATGCTTAACCTTGAGGCAATTGCCAATATCGGCACTCCATTTTTTCAATCCAAAAGCAAACAATAGACGTCACAAAAATCAATTCCATACAAAATCATTCAAGTATATAACTGTACCGTACCTGATAGAGAACGCCAATTAGCCCATCTAGCATCAAGGTGTACCAAGTTCGAGTCTTTGATTTCTGTTTCTTCTCGGCATCAGCTAGCTCTTCCTTAGTAATTAGATTTTTGTAATAGGACAGGGGTTGACTAGCAATATTCTGAAGCTTGTACAGCTTGTGTACAAGGTTTAACTTCACGTGACAGATTTGGTTTCTCTTGTTTGAGCAAATCAAAGTTAGAACTAAAAAACAGACATATTTTGCAGTAAAACAGCATGAGAAAAGGTCTCTGACTCGTGGAGTACTAGTTCACTTGGTGCAACACGGTGAAAAGTGGCCCAATCTGGCCTTCAACCTCCAAATCAATTCATTCAACCGCATAATGCCATGACGGGTCATTTCCGTGGTCTCTATTAATTATTGGCAGCCAGGCCGCAAGCCGATGGTTGCCATCCCAAACGAAAAACATTTTCCCTGAGAATTGCTTCCACAAGTCTTCCTTTTGCAGCTCCCTCTTGAAGTTGTCGTTTGTAGCAATCCATAACAAACTCCAAAAGGCCACATCCTTGTAGGTCACGTCTCTTGTTTTGCCCGCGTTGTTCTGCAAGGCAACATCTATTTCTAGTCACAATTCAAATTTTAGAATTTAGAAGTGGTGATTCATCATCTACTTTTGCACAATGATGAATTAAGCTTCTTCTTACACTTCAATTATATGTGAAATTATGGGGTTAAAGTGTAAGGAAAATTAACTGATGAGAAATAAGGAGAGTGGTAGAAGCATAGGGACATCAATCACATTGACAATACTCTTGTTCATCATGAGTTTTTGGTTGAATCTAAAATTGATCATCATCATTTTTTAGTTGAAAAATAAAATTACTTTCTATGTTATATTTAGTGCCCACATTAAACTGATCAAAGAGGGTATTTTGTCACGTGGTTGTTGTAATTGATTGGGAACAACAAAGTGGTGATGTCTGTAAGGAATAAAGACTTGCCAAAATCCTCTTTGCCTAAAAACAAGCCATCAGCATCAAACCCAAGGCAAACCAGAGCAACTAAAAAAGTGGTTGCTGCTAAAACAAAAATGTAGGGAACAAAATTCCAAACATGCCAAATAGGGGCTCTCAACAAAGGAAGGTTTTATCCAAGGAAGCAGGTTGGTTGAAGAGAAAAAAAGAAGGGAAACCTTTGTTTCCTACCGTCGTGGATGTTGTGTTTGGCAGATTACAGAATTTTGTTGCAAACGTGGAGGAACTTTGTTGGAAGAGGGAAGAAGATACTCAGATCTGGCCGAATAGTGAGAAGTATATGAAGTGCATTAACTTAAAGCCATAGCCCTGAGAAGACAACAACTGACTTAGAAGACAACCCATTGCAAAATGATGTCACTACCTCTATGCCTTACGAATCTCCGAAACCTTCTAGGAACGCAATATCAGCTGGTGAGTTACTAGAAATGTCTAGTGTCTAATGCAGTTAGCTAAAGAGGAGTATTGACTTATTCATTAAATTGAGACAAAATGATCATTTTAAGACTTTGAAAAATGGAGTGCAAAGCTCCTTTGAATTAGTACTTGTTGAACCCAACAATAAATAGAGCCTAATTTACAACAACGATAGAAATTTTAAATCATGTTTAGGCAAATGACTTAAAACAAGCAAGGTGAATTACATCAATAGATTACAAGATGAAAAACATTTTTATACAAGATGTACCAAGAAGTAGACAAGATATAGAAAAGCAAGCCAGTTTACATTGAATAAATTCAATTTACTTGAGAATTGAATACACACAAAGTATGTAATTCTTGCTCATAATGTCATTTGAAGTGAATAAATTATTAAATGTTAATATATAGGATTTGTGTAGAAATGAAGAAGCTTATTATATATAAAGCACTCCACTTCTCTAAATAATGTTTTTTGTATTTTATATATTATTCTATTAAGAGAAAAAGAAGCTCAAAAGCTAATGGCTTTAAAACTCTAATTGCTTGCCTAAGCATATCTATTTGATTGTACTATTGTACTTTGCTATTCTTTATACAATAGACTTTCACCTTCGCCAATTCTTGAAGGATATTGTTCCGTTAAGAAGGCAAGTGCGACTTGCTTTTATAATCCACCATACCACATAAGCCCAAATTTGAAGGTCCACTATCCTTACACTCACTCACGGATACACTAGAAGAAACCCATGTTTAATGTGACGAGCTTGATTTTTCTTGACGGATTTTTCTAGACAACCACAGTAGACAAAACCATGTTTTTATGTCATGTATAACATCCACTGTAACATTAAAACATGGTTTTGTCTATTGTGGATGTTTAGAAAAATCCATCAAGAAAAATCAAGCTCGTCACATTAAACACGGGTTTCTTCTAGTGATACTTCATAGAACTTCTAAGTTGGCCTAAGAGATTCGATAACTCAAGGAGAAAGCCTTGTTAGCAATGTCTTGAAGTTGTTCAAGTATAAGTGTCTAGTTCCAGTTGACCTTGAATCCAAGGACAGACGTTGGTCTCTAAAAAATCTTTGATGAAAGAAAGTGTCAACAAAGGGCAACAATGCGCCTCTTGTAGACAACAAGGGACGCATTTGATAATCTTTGAAGAAAGGTAAATGAGCTAGACTCAAAGAGACAACTTGAACAATCCTTTTCTAGTCCCCCAATGTAGCTAGTAGTTTGAGGCCACTACTTTGGATAAGAAAATGTACATGATACATAGAAGGAAAGCAGCTTCCTTCAACACATTTGGATATACCAGAGCCCACGGTGTCCAATCTTAATAGCAAGCTCCTTGTCAATCATTGCCTCGGAGCCAATGAATACTAAACAGATTGTCCAACTTAAAAACAAGTATAAAAAAATATTTATGAAACTTTCAAGAAATTTTTAAATTCTTACATATCATCCTCAAATAAGGATAAAATTGAGTACATAAAGTCAAAAATAAGAAGTCATAGTGATGAAAACCCAAGCAGACGATTGAAATCCAAATTTCAATTTATATGACCCAAATTATGCATACAAACTATAAGTAAAAGTTCAATGATCTGGATATATATACAACGCTACTTCCTACAACTCTAGGGGTCCACAATAAATTTTTGGAAACTTGTAACAAAACCTAAAATTGGCAACAAATTGTCTCATTTTACATAGAATATGTGAATAAAGAGGGTCAAAAGTAGGCAATAGGGGACAATCAATTCCAATTCTCTCCAAATATTTTTGTAAGTCCCTCAAGCACAAATCAAGTGCGAGTAGTTGACAAAGCCATGGAGCAAGGCTTTCCATTTGAAAGTTGTCAAGATGATGTAGATAACTCCAAAAGTTAAAGAATATAGCATTGCCCTTCTAATTAAAAAAAGTCATCTCAAGAGAATTGTTGTCTATAAAAAGAGTGTTGTCCAAGCTGAATGAAGTAGACCCACTAGGATTCAAAAACAACCTCATCACTAAGATATTAAAGCAAATTTAATTAGAGCTAAATAAAGGATAAGGTATTTGCTTGGAAAAGTTTAAATCTTCCTATAGTGAGTATAGTCATGCTATTCTAAGATCTCAAAGGGGGGTTTGAAGTTCATAAAAAAGATGGTTGCAATAAACTCTACAATGGTCCTCTTCATGAAGCTCAAGACTAAAAAGCAATTAACAATATCAAAAATCTCATGGAGGAATTTGCTTAAACAAGGACATGTATGTACAGCCTTTGGTCTAATTAGAATTTGGACAACCAAAGAAAATTCATTCAAGTTGGAAATGTTTGGCTAAGAAATTTTTGAAGTTGTGATTCAAATCAAAAAGGATATTCAACTATTATAACATCTATTGTGGCTAGGACCTCAAAAGATGAAACACTTTGCGGCATAGTATCATCGCTATACTGTGGACAACTTGATCAAAACAAAATACAAAGAAAATGGAGTTACCTATTCAAATAAAAAAGCAAAGATATTTGAATCACAAAGTTCATAAAGCATTGAATCTTAGTATACAAGAAGAAAACACCTTTGACATTTGATTGTTTTAAGGATAGCTTATGATAATCATTCTTAAGCATCTTTGACTAAGCAAGAAAACACCCAAAAATAACAAAACATTAGGCATGTATCATTGAATTTTGTGACTTGTATATTTAATGCACAAAGAACGTATTATACATTTGATGAATTAATTGTGGTCTTGCATCCCATATTGTCTCTTAAGTTTGTTAGACTTAAAGTTTAGTTGAAACTTTAATCTACCATGATCATCAAATGCCAACCGAACCAAATTCACAATGAGGCTTTATAAATAAAAATAATCTATCTTTTTATAATTTCCAAAAATGAAACTTACATTCCAAAATAGTGATTTCTTCTATTAGAGCATGTAATACTATCTTATTACACTAGTTTGAATTAATGAGGTCTACATTATCCTCGACCCGCGGATATTCACAAAAATCTCTACCACACCTATAATGAACATAGTTAATTTTTACAAAGTACCATTAGATTCAATATAATTCTTGTTGTCTAGCAAAAGAAGTATCATTTGTAGGTTGTAATGTTATATTCTAACCTTCACAATAGGAGCTTAATAATTATCTAGAATTTGTGCATAAATGTTGTAGAAATTTCTAAAATGTTGTGCATTAATTATGTTTCTTGATCTATATTTTAGTTATCTTTGAATCTAAGATTAAAACATTATATTAAGGACTTTATATGCCTTGAAAATCTAACAATTTACTTAATTTGTTGAAATTTTTTCATTTAATCATTGAATTATTTCCATCTTTGATGAATTTGGCTTAAAAATATTATTGACTTTGGAAATATTCTAGAGATCATTTACATTGATGCCTCTATCATACTTATTAAAGTTTTTTTTAGGATTCTCTCAGAGTTGTCTTTAAACTATCTATAATTTATCCTTAAGTCAAGGATATCACCAATTACATGATGAATTCCATGTATGACTTCCATGTTAGCTTTTATCTTTTATCTTTCACTCTTTAACTTTAGATTTTAAGATCACTCTCATTATTTGTTGAACTGAATAGCACCACTCTACTACCTTAAATTCTAGAGACATTTGAACTAGATGTTAAAATTATATCAAGCCTTGAAATGGTATTCCAAATTCAAAGATAGTTTGAAGTTAATAAGGTCATTAGATCTAATTTTATAGATGACAATTAATTGCAAGTCAAAAACAAAATGATAAAATTCTTTCTTTTAAGGTGATGTCAGTCGATTTTGGAAGCATGAATTTTTGGAAGCATTAGTTCTTAAGTCCATAGGATTATCCTCAATCCAAGAATAATTTTATTGGAGTCCAAGATAGGCACAAACTAGACCATGATATTGATATTGAATCAATCTAAATCATCTTCAAATCGACATAAATATTATTGTGTCTTGGATGATTATCTTTGGAAGTTGATGAAAATTATCATCCACTGGCTAGCGCTTATCTTCAACTCGACAATAATACCTTTGATGTTCTATATTGGCAGGAAGATAAATTTAATTTTTGGCTGGCTGCTATGGTGAATTAGAGTTCCAAGTATATGTTTTCATTTTCTATAGTCTTAGTGGTTAAAAGGAATATAGTTAGAATCATACTGCTAGCCAATGAGTGTAGATTCACCGACAACAACAAAAATGTACTCTTAATCCTAATCAATTGATCAGCCAATGAACCATAGATTAAACCACAACAACAAGAAAGTACTCCAAAACCCTAATTAATTGATCCAGCCGATGAAGCGCAAATTAAACCACAACAACAGAATTTGACAAATGAGATTCCTAGTGCAATTCTAAACATTGAAATCTGAACTTTGAAGCACAAATTCAAGCATAGTCCAAATCCCAAAACCCTTTGATTAGGCTTATTGAAGCATGGATTAAACCCAAAGCCATAATTACAAAACCTTAATTCATCCAATCAATTGCAACACAAATTAAACCACAATAGCAATTGAAATATTTTTAAGGCTCAAGTTCAAATAGGCCCATGCAAGCAAGGCCACCAAGCTGTGCAACTCAATGTATATGTATCTTGGGCATATGGATCCGACAGCAAGTGGGTGCTATCTGGATACACATTGCAATGTACCAACATAATCAAGACACTTTATGTAATTGCAACCTTGCAATGAAAGAGTGTTAACATCAATATTGCTTTAAGTTCCAAAGTAGATTCTTTCTAATTTCAATTGGCCACTAAGAGATGAAACATATAAACATTGCCAACTTGTACAATCAGGTATCAAAAGTCTTAGTGATTGTTATACTTTAGTGCAAAGTAACCATCACGGAAACTTTTGATATCCAATTGTACTTCCACAATAGAGGCAACAACAAAAAAACAAAAATAATGGATAGAACTAATCTGGACAAAGAAGGTGCACGTGCAATGTACCACAAATGGGTCAACTTAAGGGGGTGTCCCCTATGAGACAGTCCTCTAGGACAACAATGACAACATAATGCAAATATATATGTAGGTGACATTAATGGGGTAGCTAGTTCAGTAGAGGAGGCGGACTAACGCACATCTGACTGCCCCCACGTCTCTGCTTGGGATGCATTTCTGATAATAAATTCACCGCCAACAAGAGTAAGAACTCTTGAGGGCAACAATGAAGGCATAGATATTCCAATACCATCAACAATGAAGGCGTAGATATTCCAATACTAGCAATAATGCAGCAAGCCACATCTCCTGTATCAGGGCAACCGTCCTCAAGCAAATCAATGAATCTCCGGAGCATTGCAGTAGTTACTTTGCCAATTATTATAAGAAGTGAAAGCAAAGAGGAGCCAGCACTTGAGGAAGAGGTTTTGGATGCAAGGCGTCTAACTTCTGCAATACGTAGCACTCCAAGAGCAGAAGTTGCAGAGGACAATGATGATGTGCCATTGGAAAGACTTTTGAACATCAATTGTAATGCGTCTTTAAATCGAGTGGCGACCACGAACATTGCTAGGGTGATGAGATCTAAACCAACCCTTTTGACACGGCCAACGCTAGATTAAATTCCAATGCAGACCTTTGATAAAGAAGTTTGCATCTTCCGTTCCTCAGCTTTCTCCATATCCGGCCTTGGAGAATTATCATTGCAAATACGTGTACGCAACAGTTATGGAAAAATGCATATCATGAGGATTGACAAGAAGGCACAGAGGAATCCTAAACATCCAAACCATGTTGTCCATCCGTTTTTCATAGGTGCGTCTAATTCCACCCAAAACATCGGGGCGGTTGGGCACTCATACATCGAAGGGCGACTCCCTGGACCTAACATGGATGGAACCATTGATACATTGAGTTTGACAAAATGTTTGGTACAAACTCAGAGAGAAGAGGGGGTAGACACTAAAATGCAAAACTTAAATTTGGAGGTAAAACATGAGTTGCAATATATAACAATACCAAGTGAAGATGACAAGAATGAGAGCCCTACCAGCAACAAGAGCACGGATGAGTCACACAAAGGTAAGGACCTTATAGCTGACGAAGTATCTAGCAATGACACCTTTTCACCATAATTAGTATTATTGGAGATGTAGAGGAAGTAAAGTAGTATTACAAGGATTTAGCATAGTTCTTTTGTAGTGAAGATTTGTGGCTAAAATTTACAGTAGAATAGCCTTTTCTAAACTTCATTTCCAAATTTCTTTCTTTGGATACTACTTTGTGCCCTAAATCCCAAAATTGTAAACTATGACATTAAATCCGGGCCTATTCTTGGATTGTGAAACCATTTTGCAAAATGCCAAAAATTAAATAAGAAGTATAATAGTCCCACTTGCCCTAAATCCTCAATTATCCTCTATCTTTACACCCGTAGTCACCTCGTATCCGAGACCTACAATTACCCTTACACCTAGGACTTGCAGTCGCCGTTACATTTGAAATCCGTAGTTGCCCTTACACCTGGGACCTGTAGTCATCCTAGCTTTGGGACCAAGAGTCGCCTTGAATTTGGAACCCGCAACTACCCTGCATTTTTGACCCACGGTTGTCTTAAATCTTGGAACTATGGTCACCCTGAATTTTTGACCAGCGACTACTCAGGCCGCATCCAAATGCACCCCTACCCATAGTCGCCCATGGTGACGTGGTCTTGGCTTTCCATGTCAATTGTCAGAGCCAACCACGTAAGACAAATCCTTTTATCGAGGGTAAATAAATTTGAAACCCTAAAACCTTATTTGATGGCATTATCCTCTACACTTAACACTTGTCATGTACAACATGTGACATCAGACCCCAAAATGTGTCCATGGACAACACAATGCCCAGATCCCAAAATCTGTCCATCAAGACAACCCTATGTTAAAAATACTATTTTTACAAAAGAATTGATAGTGTAAATTCTTTCAAAATTTGCTAGTAAATCTTCTTTGGAAGACATATAGTATTGGACGGTCCAAGTTTTTCTAATATTTTCTAGTATATTTTCCTGAACAAGCAAATGGAATTGCCTTTTGATATACGCCACATATCCCATAACGCTTGGTGTCTTTAGTTTTGCTACTATAAAAGAATGTGTAGGACGGTGAATAGACGAATTGAAGGCTTTAGAACATATCAAACACATGTAAGGCTATATTCATAAAATTGAGACAAAATGGTTATATTTAGATATTTTTTTTCCTTCACTTCAAAGATAAGTTGTTGAAATTAAGGCTAAATATAGATAAACTTATGACTAATATACCAACAGATTACAAAATTAAAAACAGACTTTAACATGAGAATTGGAGAAGTATGTGACATTCAGAAAGTCATACAACAATGAAAGACCTACAAAAACAAGGACATGCCAAAATTAGAAACAAAAATCCATGTAAGAGACTACAAAATATGTGACATTTTTAAAGTTGAATCATCTTCTATTGAAAAGCATCAATTTACTTGAGAATCAGATTACATGTTAAACAATTTATGTCACTTTGTATATATAATTCACTTCTAAAGAAACAAAATCCGGATTGATGTAATGGGCATTATAGTCTCAAAATGAACTGCCGTAGTGCACATGAAGCATTCTATTATTGTTTTTGGTATATAATTTAATATTTTATTAATATTAATAAAAGGATTTATGGGTCAGGGTGCTCTATAGACAAGAATCACTCTTCTAACTATAGGTTTAGGTTTTTGAAGAGTTCTTTGCCATCTTTGTTGCTTTAATCTTTGCCCACCTTCTCATGATATCCTTGTATGAAGAAGTCTCCTGTGATCTATTTCCATTGTTAAACACAATGCATGCGCCCACCAACAGTGATTCATTATCAATCGCCTTTTACTTGGAATTGCTTTGTGGAATCACCAAGTTCAAAAGAGATTTTGAAACTCAAGGAGGTAGTGTAAGCCCCAATCTATTGACATTGTTTTTGTTCACGTGTTTATTTCTAAGTAAAAAGCCACTTCCAAGGATCCTATGTCAAAAGCTACCGTTAGTTGATTTTGTAGACCGGCCACTAATAGATTGTTGGAAAGGAGATCCAACATCCACATGGTTAGTGATATGATCTGCACTATATGAACCAAATAATCCCTCCTTATTTCCACCCCCCAGTGTGGTATCTTCCTTATGGTTTTTCACTTGGACACGTGTATGTGTAGACATGAGGTTGGACAAAACATCATCTTCAGCATCTTCTTCAGCATGTACATAGAGTTTTTTGTGTAAGGTAATTTAGTTATGCTGAGTGAGCAAATATAACCACAGTTCACTTGGTGTAGACTATTTTTGCTTCAATGGGGACGGCAAGCAAAGCGGGTCCCTCACTGGTACTGAATTCGGAGGACTGTCTACAACGCCTTCCTAAGTATTCCTCAAGAAGTTGATGGCTGCCGATGCGGTGTCCAAGGCAAAACACATCACGTAAGGCTTTGAATGAGGGGCCGGAAAGCAACTCCCTCCACCTGATTTAAACATCTTTTACAGAGATGTTTCCAATCTAGAATGCAGATTCTTTGTCACCCTATCCTCGGGTAGCAAGCGCAAAATAGATCTACCAACCTGAACAAATAAGTGTATACAAAAATGAGGCACACTTTATCCTTGATCCAAGGATAATGAGGTAAACAAGAATTGAAGACATAAAAAAAAGAAGTTATGGGCTTACAAAATGTATCCAGAATCTATAATCCGCAATTAGAAAATGTACAACACAAAATCAAAAACATTAACAAAATTATTTGTAGAAAGCTTAATTTTGTTCCAAAGACAAGGACATCAAATTTACTTCCTAAATATCTTGGCCTCAATAACTAAACTAATCTCGGGTAGTTTACAATGCGCCACAAGGTTGGCAGCAAACCCTCTCATTTCCTTCACAATATCTGCTATTACAATAATGCAAATTTGTCATCAAGGCAACACCAATACAATTGGCTTCCACATACTACTGTAAGCAACCTAGATTATAGTCCTCCTACAGCCAACAAAGCCAAAGGGCAAGGCACTCCATAAAGAAAATATCCCCACAAGGTCTATATTCCCATTGCTAGAGGAATATGGCATTCTTGTCCTCATTGCATTCAATCTTCTTTGGTGAGTCATTGAAAGAAAAAGTATTGTCTTTTCTTAAAGATGTACTGTCACTGAGATGTAAGAACAAATGGTTGGCCAAAACCGTGAGGTACATGAGCTTGTGAGCATTTTTTTGGACATCAGAGTGCTTAGGGGTGAAAGTAATTGAATAGACCAAAAACTAAAAGGATATGAATAAGCACTACTAGAATATGGCATCCAAATCAACAAAAAATGAACATTCTTTTGTTGATTTGGATATTAGATTGACCATTTTCAGGGTTGTCACATCTGGCATTTCAGGGTCACCGGACATCCCAGACGGACGGGCAAACCAGCCTGGACGGACGGTCTGTGCCGGTTTGCACACAAATCAAAACCATGGAGCTGGACGACTGAGCGAGGACTTAAAGGATTGGGTGGGGACTTAAGGGCGTGGACTTAAAGACGAGGCGTGGACTTAAGGGCGTGGACATAAAGACAGGGCGGGGACTTAAGGATAAAGTCAACTATATGTTGACTACATCGGACGGGCAAAACCTCAACCGAATGTTCTGGACGGACGGGTGGGCAGGCGAGCGACTTGTCTAGTATGACAACCCTGACCTTTTTTACATATAGGTGTGGATGATGTAAATGTTGGTAAGAAATACAACATATATTTGTTGATTTGGATCAGGGTTGTCAAATCAGATGTTCCAGGGTCACCGAACATCTGTAAGGTCCCACTTTGTCACCCAAGACTCACTATTTTCTTTTTTTTGTTTATAGTAAGTTTGAATGTACTTTTAGTCACAAAAAGCTCAAAAAAGAGTGGAAGACCAAAATAGGTGTGTTACACACCAATATAGCATTTGGTCCCTTATCAGTAAGTTGCCCTCAACTAAACCCGATTCCCATTTGTAAATAGGTATAAAACCAGAATTTCACGTGATTAAACGGGTTTATAATAAATAGGGCTAGAATTGCCGAAACTATGATGTAGGTGACTTCTTAGGTCTAGATCTGGTCTGAGGGAATACTATTGAGGTCATATGTTCATTCCCGACAATAGGTTTCACTTTCCCCATTTTATCGAAAAAATAGCAAACCCCCCAATTGTTAGGCCTGCAGGAGTTACAATCGCAAGACGGACACCGGGAAGGAATCTAGGGATGCAATATGTTGTTCTTAGGTGGAAATCATGATTGGAGATCAACAGCAATATTGGTTTGCCAAGATTCCCTCCTACGCAGAAGATTCCCTAATTATCGATTTTACAAGGAGGAGACAAGATTTGATTCCATTCCAAATGGTCAACCGCCAAAACCTTGGATGGGAACTTCTTGTAAATCACCCAGGTTGCGCTAAATCTCACTAAAAATTAGAGTAGATTCTTTTATTTTAATAAGATGCTCCATCAAATTTCAAGACATTTTGATAGTCAAAAGTGCCCCAACCGGCGAGATTCCCTGACAATTGCAAAAGTTGAAGAATCCGGTGGAGTTGACCGGCGTCCCGGGAGCACACGGAATCCAAATGGGGTCGAAGTTGGGTCTTTTCTTACTCCCTTAGATCTTCTAAAGAACTTAGACTAGTTACTTTTCTTAGAAAAGTCAAACTCCAAGACTGAGTTTTTATTTCTTTTTGGTGCTCAGTTAGCACTAAGTATTAATGCTTCTTTGAGGTCAAATTAGGAGGTATAGGGACTTGTAGACTATATATGGCCTTCTGAAGCCAACGGCGCAATCCGTTTGTGATTTGGAGTTGTTCTCCAATAATTAGAAGTTTGGTCCAGCGTAGAAAGTAAAAAATTAGAAGATTAGGATGAAAATCTCAAGTGATAAGGTTACTAGTAGGAAAAGAGAGGGGGGTGAGCATCCTTGGAAATGTATATAAGGGGCTCACTTTTTTCTCACAAACACCCCTCGGACCATTATTTTGGCTTTCAAAACACGTTGGTCCATTTGTTGGATTTCTTGGGCCATTTTTGAGCCTAAAGTTATAAACGTGTGTTTTTGGAGCATTTTAAGCTCCATTGTTGCTACTTTTCATGCTCTCTTTGGAGGACATTGGGGTCCCTTCAAAGATTGTCTTCGTTTCCGGATTCTTGATTAAATACTAATTTGACCTTTTGTTATAGCAACTTGAAGTTTGTTTTCACTAACCTTTGTACTAATCTTAGATCCCCCCCTCCATACCTGGGTGTATGCCGCTTTGGGAGGCATTCTAGTGTTTTCTTTGAAGATTTTTGTGTTCTAACACCTCTTCACTAATGTATATTCGAGTTGTAGCCTTGTACTAACCAACCTTTGTCTCATCTTGCTCTAAGTTTTTTGCAAAAAACCACATACGGCAAAGCTTTGGCTTTGTTTTGTTAGAATTGTTTAGCAAATTAGAGATTTCCCGGAATACGGCGAAGCTTTGGCTTTGTTTTGTTAGAATTGTTTAGCAATTTAGAGATTTTCCAAAATACTGCAAAGCTTTGGCTTTGTTTTGTTAGAATTGTTTAGCAATTTAGAGATTTCCTTAAATATGGCGAAGCTTTGGCTTTGTTTTGTCAGAATTGTTTAGCAATTTAGAGATTTTCCAAAATACGGCGAAGCTTTGACTTTGCTTTGTTTGAAAAAACTCCCAAAAAGCAATTAGAACTTGTCATCTCTCTCCAAGTTTAGTTTCCAAAATGCAAGTTTTAAAAGTTCAAGTTTAGTGTCCAAAAAGATTAGATTTAGGCCTTACAAATCCAGTTAAAAAAGACCCTCAAAGATTATGTAGAAAGACTCTTAGAATTCTTTCCTTTAGGTGCGTAATTGATTTTTTTTTACTAGACTCTGGAACCTCCAAAATTTGTAACCCCAACTCCTCCAAAGGCCTAGACAATGCTGGAGCGGAGCGACCAAACTAGCAGCCCAAACCCCCCTGAAGGCAGCCCAACACTCTTGTAAGGAGAGCCAATTGCGCTGCACTGCACCACATCCCTTCCCCCCCCCCCCCTCCCCCCCCCCCGCCTCGTCAACACTTCAAAGGTCCAGCCAATCGTAGGCCGCCACGTGTCACTCCCGTGGAAAAAAAGGGGGCCGGCCTACAACTAGCCAACATGAGGTGACTGCAAAACTACTGGCTGTTCCAAGACTATTAGCTTGTTCCGAGACTGCTGGCTGTTTTGACTGCTAGCTTATTCTAAGACTATTGACTGTGGCTCCAGGCCATTATCTTGTTTTTTCCCAAGTTCTAAAAACCCTTGGAAAACTTAAAATTAAGGAATAGAGTAGTATAAATAAAAATAACTAAGTTAAAATTAGGAGGAGAAGAAGTAGAATTAGAGTAGAAACTAGAACTCAAGAGAAATTGCCTTCATGCCACTAATGCAAAAAATAGAGAAGTAGCAATTGTATCAAAATTCTCCATGCTCTCAAACTCCAAGTAGTAGACAACAATTAGAATAGGAAGCCATTTGAAGGAAGAAGAGAATAGGAAGAAAAGTTGAAGGGAATTTAGGAAGAGATAGGATTAGGTGGAAATCTAGGAAAGACAATTAGAACCATCACAACTTGGATAGAATAATAATTGACCAAGGAGTTGAAGAGTCAATTATTGTTTAGGAGTTGACTTCAATTGTTTATTCCAAGACTAGTCAACCTTTGGGATATTTAAATAATTGAAGTAAAATAGTCCTAAAAGAAAAAGAAAGAGTAGAAGTAGAAAGAAAAAAAAGTAGGAAAAAAACTAGAAATTTGTATTAAACCTTTATCTTTAAACGGTGAGCAAAATTCCAAGATAGCACCCAAGGATGGCAAACTGGGAATATCTCAAGGAGCTATTCTACAATACGGCGGATGAAAGGCAATTTGAGGTAAATCACTGAACTCTATCCCTTCTTTTTAAATTGTTTAGATTAGCAATTCTAAATACTTAGCCGAATTTCAAGACCGATTCAAAGCATCAAGATTAGATGTTTTCTCAAGTTTAGATTTTAAAATTTGTAGATTAGGATTAGGGCTTTCCAAAACCATCTCACACTTAGGATTCGTAGTTAAATGAGTGAGATATGGAGGGATGAAGTTTAGGACCTAATTTGGATGAAAAGTAATTAGAAGAGGAATAAAAAATTAGGTTTAAGAGTGATCAACGGATGAAGTTTTGAACACCGATTAGCGGTCAAACTTCATCCATCAATAACTTTTGATAGGATAAGTGGAATATCAAACAAGAGGACATTTTGAAGAGCTTAGGTCAGCTTCTAGAAGGAACAAATCTAAAAATCCTAAAAGTGGTAACTTACCAAGGCTTAATCAAAACCTCAAGGAACAAGGGTAGAAAGAATTAGGTTGTCTTAACCTAATCAAAGTAAGAAGTTAGGATTAGGAGGTCAAAATAGGACCCTAAAGTAATCCTAAAATGATTTAAATTTCAAGAAAGACCACAAACCCTAGGAGATATTCAAGGATGAGGTTTGGGTCAAGGAACGGATGAAGTTGACCTAAAATAGTTCATCCAAGTCAAAACTTAGGGGTTAGGCAGTTTTTATTCATCTAAAATTAAGGTTCAAATTTCAAGGCTAATTGAATTAGGGAACACAATCTAAACCGTGGATGAAGTTTGAATAGCCCCAAAAGGGCTAAACTTCATCCGTCCATAACTTTTGCTAGGAGAAGGGGCTTGAGTCAAGTTTTTATGTTTTTAGAAATGGCATGAAATGTTCTATGATTTAGGATAGATAAATTTAGAATGTAACTAGTTCGAATTCAAAACCACCGTGACCTCTTTTTATTGAAGAAGTTAGAATAGAAATGAAATCATCAAGTAATTCAAATCTTTGCTTTTTGCATACATTGTGGATGTTAGGAACATAGGAAAAAAGATCCATTGCTTAGAAGGAACAATGGATTGGCGCTTAGGTCTCGTAGGTTGTATAAAATCCACTTGAAAACTAGAGCCCGGTTGTGCTCACTTATTTATCAAGGATGGGTAAATAAACGCTCACAACTTCCTAGACAGACAAGCAAACCGGACCAAACAGACGGACGGTCCAGACGGATTTGCATAGAAATCAAAACTACGGAGCTTCAAATTTTGCCAAGTAAAAAAAAAGTTACCATTGATTGGGCGGGGACTTTAAGGATTGGGCGGGGACTTAAAAGACTAGACAGGGACTTAAAGGCAGGGAGTTAAAGATAAGGCGGGGACTTAAGGGACTGGGCGGAGACTTAAGGGCAGGGACTTAAAAACGGAGCGGGGACTTAAAATGTGTCCAAGATAACTCCACATCGACTCTTTTTTAACTTCACATAAAGTCAACTATATGTTGACTACATCAGACAGGCGGAATCTCAATCGGATGGGCGAACCGCAGAAGCAGGCAGGCGGGCGGCTTGTCCGGTATGACAATCCTGATTTTGATACTACATATTTGCTAGCAAATGAAATTAACTTTTTTTAAATTTTACAAGGTACCAATCTCCAATGGGTATTAAACAGAGTCATCCTAGGGTATCAACATGGTATCAAACACAAAGTCTGTCTTTTTTAGTTGTAGTTTCAAACTTTTTATGTTATTCGGCACTTTGGATTTTGAAATTACACCATCCTCAATTGTTGCAAAATTGTGGTAGCAAGAAGAGAAGAAATTTGGTCGCGGAAAGCGGACACTAGTAACCATGGTATGCACTAAATGTGAGTTTCTGTGATTTTTGATTCTTGAATGGGGTTTCTAGGATTTCAATGAATTTATTGGTAAGATTTTGAGTTGTAAGATAATAATTTGGTGCAAATGCAACATGAGTACATTTTCTAGCGTTGGATTCTTTAAATCCAAACTTTGCCTTTGACTTGCTTGCAGTCTCATTCTTATGCTTCTTACGACAATTACCGCAAAAATAGCAACCTAGAGAGGATGCGCCAAGTATAGCTTGTTCCTTGACTTGGCATCTTTTTTTTTTACAAATTTTGAAATGTACTTTGGCACTTGCTTGCTAACCATGAAGTGTTTCTTATATTTGAATGGTCAAGGCGGCAATCATTCAATATCTAGAGCAGTTCCTTGTTATTTAATTTCGTCTTGTCATATTGCAATGAGATGAATTCGATGTTTGTTAAAGTTTTTCTATTGAATTGTTGCTCATTTATTTTAATAATCAAGAGAAGTTTTTTAATGACGCGTATTCTTTCATTATGTGCCAAAATTTGTTGTATTTGTGGCTTTGCCATGACATAGGTGTGTCCGTGCATGAGTTAAAGTGGCAAATTTTGAAATGTAGGATTGAGCACGCATGTCATAAGGAGGTTTTACAAGATAATCTCCCTTTGATACTCTATGAATAGATGTAGAGGTTGTCTAGTCTTATTGTTCTATTTTCACCTTCTATCTCCAAGCTTTAGGTTCAAATTTAGTTCCTATTTGGATGATGCTTTTTTATTTTGTTATGTTTTGTAAGTTTATCTTTTAATTCAATTAATTGCATTGGCTCTTGTTAGTTTTGTTGAGATCTGCTTGTGGAAGCATTTTTGGTGATAAGAGGTACATAATGTTTAAGGTGTTTGCAATTCTTTGTTGTTGCACTTGTGTGACCAAATCATTTGGTGAAGCGTCATTCTAGCGAATGTAGTCAACATAGAGACAAAAATTGGAATAAAGACAAAGAGAAACAAAGATTGTGGTCAAAGTGATGATCAAGATTGTGATACGAACAAGGATGACTGAGGAGATAGAGGAGACCGCAGAGAACAAGAATAGACAAAGCTTTGTCGCAGCCATGATCGAGACAAGTTGGTCAAATTTTTAAGGATGTTTTTGATGACTGTGACAAATTTGAATGACAATTTTCCAAGGATATTCCTAATGACTGTGACAAAGTTGGTGTTACCATTGACATCAGGTTTTTGATGACGTTTTTAAGGACTTGTTGATGTTTGGCAAGTCTCCGCAAAAACATGGATTTCCACGTCAGCTTTGGAGGGAAAAATTTCACAGAAGGTTTGTCTGTAGAAATTAATTTTTTCTTGGATAAAAGTCTGACTGAGGTTTAAAAAAAAGGGAATGGATAATCACCAGGCAGCTTTTGGGAAAAATAAGATGACGTAGCATATGATATTGCATGCCACATGTAAATAAACTGACGTGGCATAAAATTATGCTGATGTGGCATGCCACTTCAGCAAAGCAGGGTTGTCTCTTTGCGTTTTTAACACTTATATTGGAGATGTCTAACTTGTAGACTTAGAGACATCACTAGAGACATCTTGTAAAACGTTGAGATGTTTTCTTGAACATTTCTATAGACTTTTAGATGTTTTGGGAAACGTAGTCACAGTCGGCGTAACGTCTATGGAGACATCATTAGAGCAGCCTTTGAGACATGCAAAAAATATCCTATTGGACGTATTTGTGCTGCTCCACAAAAATGTTAGTCCAACATTTTCAATGTCCCATATAGTTTGTCTTCCCCCTACACTCCACTTGTACAAAGAGCCAATCTTCTCCCCTTTATAAACTCACATCAAGTGGCTTTTGAGGCTATGAGAATTTAATTGCCAATTATGATGTATTTTGTATGGCATATTGTGTATGGTGTATTATGTATGATGTATAATGTATGGTGTAATGTGTATGATATATTATATTGGACATTATGACATGCATGTGGACATCATATGAGACATCTGAGATTGTCCATATTAACATCATGCTGAATAATGCATTTCATGACATGAACATCTAATGTGACATCATTTTATTTTTCTAAATCATACTAAATATTGCTAGAGGTATTTATGATGAAAAATAGATGTCTACATTGATGTCACAAGACATTTGGACGTCTAAAGTGATGTCTCACAATACGTTTATGAAAACGTCTAGATGTCTGAGTTGATGTCTCAGAAAATGTACACATGTCTAACTTGACATCTTCAAAGATAGCAATAAGATTCTTGGACAACAAAAAATTATACTGACGTGGTTTGGCTCATCATCCTTGCTAGATGCCATGTCACTTTTTCCGCCGCTACATCATGTGCCACCTCAGATGCCATGTCGTGGACAAAAATGGATGAAAAAAAATTCCTATATCCATATCTGTATAATGCTTTGGTGGTTGCCACATGGCGGCCTTTAAGAACCCCATTGACCCATATTTTTTTGGATGTCCAGTCCCCGGTATGTTGGTGTTCTTATGGCTGCAATAGAAATCGCATTGCTCAAAATTGATGTTTTTTGCATGTCTTAGGTGATGCAAAATTTTGGACGTCTACATAGACATTTCAAGACATCATACAAGACATCAACACGCAAAATCCAATGATAGAAAAAAATGTTGTTTTCTTATAATGCAGGTTGGAATTGGGATAAGGAGAGCAATTTCTCTTTTGATGAGAGTTGAAGACCTCTAATGTGAAATGCTGAGGATTCTAGGCTTTTGTTGCACTTATAAGAACAACAAAATTGAAGCATATGTATAGACTGAGTATAGGAGTAGCCGCAATTTTAGTGATTGAGATAAGAAACATAAATAGTAGTTTCCTTTTGCTTCTCTTAATATGGCTTGCTTCTTGTTACCGCCAAAGGTCTTGCTCAAGATTTCCTTCGCACAATTGTAGAAGGTATATTTGGTAATTATTTTTTTTGTTTTCTAGTTATTTTGTTATATCTTGCTGCTCATTCTTGTGTATAAGATACTTAAATTTTTTATTGCAATCCAAATTTGTTGCACGCCATCCAATGCAAGGTTATCAAACTATAATTGTTGGGAGATTGTCACCTGCAGGCTAACCATTGGCTTTCAGATTGAAGAGTGTGGAGTGCACTACAATTGTTAAGCTTATTGTCTGGATGACCAACTCTTGCTCATCAGGCCCAAGCTTTACCTCGGCAATGATGAAAATTACTATGAGCTTTGTTGTTTTTTTGCCTAAAAATGCCTTTGTTAGTTGGAGTCTTTCTGACTCCCGGAGTGCTTATAGTTGGAGTATTTCACACTCTTATATATCAAAGGTCTTTCAGATTTCTTTTTACTTAGGTGTGCAATGTCTTCAATTAAGTCACTAGGGATTTCAGCACCAATTCATGAAAAGCTAGATAATCGAAAAAGTTCTTGGACAAGGTGACATCTTTTTCACACAACCCACCCATTTGCAAAAACCTCGTGGGGCAGGACTGTCAACGTGACATTTTGAATTGCCTTTCTTTGTACTAGTGTCCTATGGCAGTGAAAGTACAAGTGTTGCGCTACTCTTTTGCAAGTAGGTATTGTGTTGCCTTCCTTTTTGTGATTTGGATAGTTGCAAGGCATGTCAAAATTTGATTCTACGTTATTTTCAACCATTGAGCCATTTGCATTCTCTAGGTTTCAATCATTGGCTCTATCTAGTCTTGACACTTACAATTGTAAAGCTATCCAGTTATGAGCTTCAGCTTTTACCTCTCTTTCACAGAGTCAAAAGCTGAAATGCAAAGTGGTATGAACCTTGAGTCTAAGTGCATATATTGTTCTGGGCCATTTTGTTTGGAAGTCAAACGTTCTTTTTGAACACCTGACATAGAGGTTATCAAGCATGGAATATAGTGCCAATGATTGAATGGTGATTCTTCCGCGTGTATCATGCAAGTGCAATCCTTGAAAAATAGTTTGCCCTTCACACAGGAGCAAGGCTTTAAAGAATTGTGAGGATTTGTTCATACCTTCTGCACCCCACATTGGCTTGTCCCTAGACAGAATGGACATGATTACTAATTTGCAATTGACCAGGTACATTTCAGTACTCGAGCGGATAGTATGTCACTTTGTGGAAAAACACCAGCAACAGGTAGGGGATTAATTCTTTGGAATGGGAAAGGTGTACTTTAATAATATGCAAATGAGAAACACACCTTATATCTTAGTTTCTTCCTAGGGAATATGATTTCAAATAGCTTGAGCAAGGTTTTCACAACCACATCATTGTTGACATTCAAGTGTAAAGCGTCAATTTCTTCTGCCAATTGTTTAGAACGTCCTCAAGTTGCTTCTGATCAGTACATCACAAAGAACTTCAATCACATTTGATGCTCTTCAATATGATCCATGGAACATTACCTTCATTACTAGAAGTTCCCTTCCGCAAATGGATCCAACCATAACAAACTGCTCACAAACTGTGTTTCCTAAATGTGATTAGAGTGTGACATGCCAAAAATGGTAAGGGAGCCTATGAGACAAATGAGAACCTACGTGTCCCAAGTGCTTAAGGTTATGCACAATCAACAAATTTTGGCATACAACATTTTTGGTAGAGTCACTTGCAGGCGGTCAAAGAATGGTATAGTTCTTCAGTGTTGTTCTGCAATCACTTTTCTATGCGTGTTGTTCAATATTGGTTAATTTTTGGGAGATAACATTATTAGGAAATGCTTATGTCTATTGCAAGGAAAAGATGACAGTTTGGTTATTATTTCAAATGACTGAATGACAATTGGGATGACCCTAAAGGACGTTACTACAAGTGAACTAAGTCTCTTTGTAAGTTCTTCTAAACAATTAAATCTTTTAAATTATTTGTTATCTTCAGTGTGTTCATCACAGGCTAGGATTTTTGCTACATGTTATATTATTATTGGTGCTTAATGTTTTTTTTTATTGTGATGTGATGCTGAATTTTGATTTACGATTTATAGACCTACAGACTGTCTATACATGTTGAAAGAATCGTTGTTTTATTATTCATATATCTAAAGGAGTTTTAATGGGTGCAAGCATTTGATTTGATTTGAAAATAAATTCTTTCACGTAAAAGATTGATTTGAATGGTTTTAAGTTTGAGAGTTTTGCATTGTGAGTTTTTGGGTATGAAATTGGGCTTCAAGTGCTGGTGATCTTGAAAAGATTAGCTAGATTGGATCCTGAGAATTAGAGACATTGTGCCCAATTACTTTTTAGCTTTGAATATCGAAACCATTTGTGTTTGAGCATTTGAATCCTTGCATTTAAACTTTTGTGAAACACTTGTGGTTGCAATATTGACATCAACTTGACTGCAGTCCAAGCTTACGTAATACAATTATTTATTGCTTTCAAATATGTCCAGATTTATTGAGTTTTGCATTGTGACATCAAACCTAACAATATGCTGGTATATTTTTCTATCATCAAGACAAGTTGAAGTTCTGATTGTGCCTCCATGTACATGCTTCATGTATCTCTGCTTCCCAAGTTGTTAGAGAGGATTAAAGTGGTGAGGGAACAAAAAAATTTATAATTATTGCTCTTCATCCTATCCGTCACTTGTCTTCTCTCTTTTATGGCCCTGATATGTTTTCCAACAACTAGATTTAGAGTTGTCTTTTGTCAGCTAAGCAAAATAGCAAGTGTGAGTTCAAATATAGTACTCATACAAGATTTACTTTCTGCAGGTGAATGATGCAATGAATTTGTTGAAGCTTTGTGATTTTGGATTGGCAATGTTTGCTAGAAAGAACAAAATTACACCTTACTTGGTCAGTTGGTTTTTTCAAGCAACTGCAATCAATTAGTTTTTGAACACTTGCAAATTATATATTTGCCATTGTGGAATTTATACTATTCGTTAAAACTATTTGTTGTACTAATCATTTTTTCTCATGTTATTGTTTTTTTGCCTCATTAATAAGAGCAATATGAAAGGAAGATGCATATTATTATTACCATTCTTTTGTGCAATAGGATTTGGATTCAGGGTAGTTTTATACTAAGTTTTCTTGTTCACATCTTATCCTTTAGCCTATTTGCACAGTTTGTGAATCTATTAGCAGATTGACTACCCAAAAAAATACTTTACTTCCTTTCTATTATTAGTTTGTGCAAGCATCAGTGATGCAAATTGAGTTGCATGTTCTTAATATATCCTTTAGGTACCATTTTGGTCCCTTGATAGGAAGTTGACATTTCAATGAATGTGTTTGATTCATTTTATTTTTATGTTGCAGTTCTTGGCTTTACCTTACAACCATGCTCGTGATATATGGTCTATAGGCTGCTATTTGTTCTTTGTTCAGGAACCTTGTCCCAGAATATGCTATTCCATGAGCACACCAATAATGACATGTTGTAATTGCATATGGAGCTGAAGGGGACTTTCTCCATGAAGATGCTAAAAAAGGTACCTATCCGATCATCTGGTTAGCATTTGTTGTGCGAATGCTTAACATTTTGTGCCTCTTGGTTGACAAGTGGAGTTTTAAGATCTCAATCATGACAAATTCATACAGTGTAGGTGAAGCGATAGGAGGCCTACTCGGTTTGATTGGTGAGTTGTGTAGCTTGGCTCATAGAGCATAGAATATTGGATCTTTAGGCTCCTCTTGTGTATTTATACAACCCATTTCATTCCCTCATTCAAATAAGAACATTATTACAACGCTTGTTGATGTGATATTGTTTTTGTGGATGGAGATATGATATGGCGTATTCCTAAAGTTCAAACCTTAGAGGCCTCTAGAATGTATGCTTTAGGGGCCACATAACTTGTGATAATACACCTTCAAATAGCTTATTTGGGTAGGAGAAGAAGATCACTAAACTCATGTTATAGCAAAATTGCAACATTACACTGGCAAGTTTTTGTAGTAAGATGTGCTGCTTTAGAATATTTGTTTTAACAACTTTGTGGCTTGCTTTTTTGTGTAGGTGCAATTTAGAGATGAGCACTTTGACTAAGATTCAAATTTCTATGCTGTGGAAAAAGATATGATCCTTGTCACTAAGAAGGTAAGATTAGACATTGAAGATCTTTCTAATGTATCATTTTTATTGCCATATGTCCCTTCTGCATGTGTCATCCTTTAATCCTTATATATGTTTTCTTTGTTGCAGATGGTGAAGAAGATCATTAGGAATGATCATTTTGTCAAACATTAGGATATGGGACATCTCATTTTTAGCTCTCGAACTGTTGATGAAGACTCAAGATTTATGGCATGGTTCTGAGATTTGTTGGAGAATATGTGTATCCTGGACCTAGACAAGGGGATGACCGTGCACTACCAAAAAGGCAGTTAAAACCGAGACAAAATTAACACAGTTCTGTTGGGATCAACATAAAAATGATTTTTCCTAATCAAATGTGTTTTTTGGACCGCATCAACACATTTTTTGTTGGTTCAATGTAAATCAATACAATTCTGTTAAATTTCAAGGAATTTTAAGAATCTTTTGAAAATTATTAGAATTTGTTGGAATCTCTTAGAAATCTATTGAAATCTATTAGACTTTTTTGAAAAATCTTTTAAAATTCTATTGAAATCTATTAAAAACTTTTAAAATCTTTCCAAATCATTTGGAATCTTCTGCAAAAAATAATTTCAAATTTCAAACTTTTTAATAAATATAATTTGATTTTGAAATTATTTTAAATTCCATTGATGTTCTTTAATAACAATTGAAACTTAGAATTTGATCAAATTTTTAATCAGTATCAACTATAAATCAAATTGTGATGCAATAACTTAATGAAAATTTTGACTTTGATTCAATTTTGATCAATTCAAATTTTAATGCAAATTTCATTTACTTTTTTGTAGGATGTAATTTGATTAGAATTCAAACTTATAATTGAATTGAGTTCTTAACATATATTTTTAAAGTTTAATATAAAAATATACTTCATAGATTCAAGAAATGTCACCAAGATGCTTAGAATGCCCGGAAATTAAGATTCTTCACATCTTTTCCATTACAAATCTAAATAGAACGAATTAAAGCTTCACATGTATTTTGAACCATAATATTTGAAATAAAAATTAAATTCTTAGAAAGATAATAATATGTATTCTATTTGATAACAAAGTTTCACTAAAAATTGAGGTGATAGGAACATGCTTGAAACCCATTTTGTCCCTCAAGATGACAATAGTAAATAAGAGATTAGAATTAGAATCTTGAATGTTAGACTATTCCAAATGTAAATTTTATATTATTCAAAATCTTGAATTTGAACTGTTTAACAATCCAACTATTTAATTCTAAAATTTGGCTAAACCACCTCTAAAAAAATGCTTGTCAGATTTTCAAAACAAGCTAGATTAAATTGAAAATTTTACAGCTGAAAATAGACTTCAATATTAATCATTTCCAACAAGTTTCATGGAAAACAAACTTTCTATGAAGGAGATATAAGCCTCAAAAGTCTGCTGAATTTGCTAAACAAAAATGAAAAGAATAAAGTAAGACTACTTTTAGAAAAATGCTTGTCAGAATTTCAAAACAATTTAGAAAAAATTGAAAATTTTACCACTAAAATTTGACTTCAATATAAACCGTTTTCGACATGTTTCATGGAAAACAGATCTAAAATCAAGGAGATATAGGCCTCCAAAGTCTGCTGAATTTGCTAAACGAAAATGAGAAGAATAAAGTGAGACTACTTTTAGAAAACTGCTTGTCAGAATTTCAAAACAATTTAGAAAAATTTGAAAATTTTACCACTAAAAGTAGACTTCAATATGAACCATTTCCAACAAGTTTCATGAAAAATAGACCTAAATGAAGGAGATGCGGGCCTTCAAAGTCTACTGATTTTGTGAAAAATGAAAAAATAACCAATAAATAAAACTCACACTACCACTAATATCAAGAGCATCCAACCGTAGTGCAATGGTTGGAGTACAGAAGTTCTAAACTAGAGGTTCTAGGTTCCAACCTTGCCACAGGTGGAATAGGGGCAATCCACGTGGCGAGGCAGGGCAATCCAAAAAAAAGTTTTTAAATTTTTTTTTTTTTTTTTTTAAATTTTTTTTTTTAATTTCAAAATTGACCAAGACAAAACTAACAGAAATGTGTTGATAGCTGGTCCAAAACAAGAGTTCCTAACCAATAGGAAAAATCAACAGAATTTTGTTGATTTTGACTTCATTTGGACCGAATTCTTCTAGTAGTTGTGTTAGAAGTAGTGAACCACCCATTCATTTTGGGAAGGTGATGCGGTTATCCCGGTAATTGGCTTATATATTGTTGCATGTTTAGATATCAAGTTGTTTCCTGCAAATGAAGAGAATAGAAAGCTTTTTATAATTTTAGTCTTCAACATCTATTAGATGAACAAACAAAAGTCTGTTTTTTTTCAATCTACAATTTCAGCTATTGATTTTGAAGTCATTATCTCGGGGCATTGGTCGTCAATCCATCAATGGCGCCTGCTGAGATAGACTTTTGTTGTTGTTTTAGGGCAAATACCCTCATTTGCATAAAACTCTGTACTTTTGTAAGACAATACAAAGCAATACAAGTAATTGTGCACGGCCCATCCGCAAACCCCAATCAAGGGTGGCTATTATGTGAGCATAGAAATGTAAGCCCATGAATTTAGAATACTACACATCTATGATATAGGTGTATATACTAGAGAAACTATCTAAGCTTATAGAGTATATATGTTACAAATATCCATATTATAGGTGTTTATGATACATACACGAGTGGAAGCATGCTAATAGGAGCCAAGTTGAGTGTAACGCTTCCTTTTGGGGGGAGAATATTGTTATTGGAAGTCACACAATTTGGAATTCTTTCAAATTTTTTTGACAATCTTGTACAACTATAGTACATGTGCCTTGCCAAAAAAAAAAGCTCGTGTTCTAAATTGTTTGTAATTGAAATAACCACACAATACCACGTGTAACAGGCCCTTTTGGTCCTTACTTGCTGTAACACTTGGATGAATGTCACAGTTGAATGGACGAGAGTTGCGGTAGTTTGTTAGCATTGTCCCTGGAATCGAATCGCTTGTTCAAAGCGGTTAACAACAATTTGATCTCCTCTTTACTGCAAAATCCGCAAACGAGCTGTTGAGCTTAGGGTCCAATTCCTTGTGCTCTTTGTTTGAATTTTGAATGTTGGCGGCTTTAGGGTTTGGAGAGAATTCCCGCTTGCTTGCAGCTTTGTGATTGTTAGAACGAGCTGTTGCGCTTGGGGACCAATTCTTTGTGGTTTTTGTTTGAATTCTGAATGTTTGCGGCTTTGGGATTGGAGAAGGTTCCCGCTTGCTTGGAGCTTCATGAGTGTTAGCGCATGGCAAATCTGGGTTTGGAGAATGTTCTTGCTTGCCTGTAGCTTTCTGAACGTTGGTGCGGTTGTTGCGAATCAAAGTCTTGGGTTGATATTGTCGAATTGTTTCTAGCAATGTGCACTTTGTTATAGGATCAAAGGACATAGGGTTTTGGGTTCACAGATCTCATTTTGGGGAAAAAAGGGGCGGCTTAGGTGTGGATCATGAGCTGTACAGTCTCGAAAGTTGAGTACGGTGGCCCCAATTCCAAGCGTCCAGGTGCATCGTGGCAGAGAGTTAGCATGGCGGTGTGGAAAACTTGCAAGCGAATTGTAATTGATGAAGAAGAAAGTGTTTGTGAGAAAAGTTTTGTAACACCGCCTCAAAGCCAACAACACTTTCGTGAAGGACATTCACAGAGCGATTGTAACAGTGATTTGAAGTCCATTATGAAAGCGACCCATCTGCTTGAAATGCACGATAGGGTTCTTGATCAAGTATTCTGGGAGCCCACTGTGCTTCCCTGTCCATCTGAGTTGAAGGTGCGTAGTTGTTGTTGGCGGCAGACTACGGTGTGCTTCCCTCCTGATTTCACGTGACCCCTAAAAACAACGAGTTGAAGTCGATCAGAACATTGCCTCCAAGAGAGATATTAGGTAGTTTAGGTGGAAACCAATTGAATTTAGAGTTGGGGTGTAGGATTTAATGGTCAAGGGTGACGGGTAGAGGGTTTACTTCTTTTGATTTGTAAGGGAGTATTGGACCTCAGAGGTGCTTCATTAGGGTTTAGGGTATTGATGCACAGGGTTGAATTGAATGTGAACACAATCGTAACATTGGTCGATCCAAATGGCAGGGATGAATGCATATTTGTCTAATGTCAATGTTGTTGAAGAACTTGCAGAGTTCCTCATACCAGGCTGTGATTACAGTGCTTGGTTAGTAGAAAAACGTAAAGCAAGTGCTCGAGAGAGAATCCGTAGGTGTCGTGCTCGGAAAGCCGAACTACGCAGTGAACACGAGTTGGTCTCAGCAAGAATTGTAGATGCAGACCCTAAATTCTCAAGCCATGGTCACAAACAAGCTCATAGGACTAGTGCCACTTTTGCTCGAGACATTGGTTTGTATGCAACAAAAAAATTGAAGAACCATGATACTGAGGTTCATCACCTCACAATCATGAAGATTTTAGGGCAACTGGTACTTGAACAAATGGTCCCTGACTTTTTAAAGGATTCAGTTGCGGTGAAATTGCGACATGATGTCCTAGGTTGCTTGAGAGATGGTATGCAGAGTCACCTGGTGGGGCTTAGAAAAGCTAGAACTGTTCAAGCAAAAAACATCGTTACTACTTTTGCGGTTGCACCAGGAATTGGTAGTGGGAGGGGTGTGGCAGGTATACTTGGAGTGGATCGGAGGAATATAAAAAAGGCGCTTGCTAGGAGAGTTTTGCTGGACACAAAACAGGATGCATTTTGGTTGCAAGATCAAAGAAGGACTCGCTCAGATGCTCTCCCAGATGGAGCGAAGGAGATCATTAGGCAGTGGTGGGAAGAAGAGACCACAATTTCTCCGAATCGGAAGGACATCATCAGGAAGTGGACTTCGCCAAAGCTGTATATTGAGCACGCAATTCACTATCTCCAGGTCTCCCAGGTATGTTTGCATTTTCAAGTCTGGAGCTGCAGTTGGAAGAAAAGGCCGATTGTTTAGAGTTGCGTGTATTGAAGTTGTTCCTTAGTCATTTGTAGAGGTTTCTAAGTGCTGTGAATGGGTCTGGGCCCTTGAAATGTGCTGATTTCTCTTGTTTCTAAGGACACAAAAGAGGACATAGCCCACATCATGCAGTTCAGATGTTTAGGTCCATTTCTGCCGTACGTCATTGTCCTGTGTTTTAACAAGGTAAGCAAGCATGAGTTACAACAAGCACCCTAAGGGCTCCCTTCCATTTTGTGTGGTCCTTTTCGTAGAAGCATCAGGAGGGTTAGTTCCTTTGCAATCCTTGGCTGAACACTTTGTATTGGATCCTATACCAGGTAAGTAATGTGCACTGCTTTGGTTCCTGGAGGTCCTTTGCTTTGATATTTCAGAAGTAGGTAAGTAGTGTGTGTTGCTTTGGTTCCTAGAGGTTCGTTGCTCTGGTGTTTCATAAGCAGGGAAGTAGTGTGTATTGCTTTGGTTCTTAGAGGTTCTTTGCTTTAGTGTTCCATAAGCTGGTAAGTAGTGTGTATTTCTTTGGTTCTTAGAGGTTCTTTGCTTTGGTGTTTCATAAGTAGGTAATCATTGTGTATTGCTTTGGTTCTTAGAGGTTCTTGTGGTGGTTTTTCATAAGCAAGTAATCACTGTGTATTGCTTTTGGGATTATTGGTCCTTTTTCAATCCTTTTTGTAAGGAGCATATTACTATTTGTAGAATCTTTTGTGGTTCCTTTTGCATTAAGGTAACCAGCTGAGGACTAACACGTGCTTTGGTGGCAGTTGGAATTCTTCACCACATTTAGAAATAAGTATCCAAATGTGCTATGTGGATTGAGGACGTTTGAGGGATTGAAACAATGGTGGGTAAGGAGACTAAAAGCATGGAATACATGTTGTTGTAGGTACCACCAAGACTTCTTAGACCTCCAAGATGGCCTAAACGCTACGAGGAGTGATTTTCTAGGTGTACACAAAGATTGCACTTGTGATTGCATTGTTTGTGGTACTATTTGTGATTGTGAAACCATTCGGATTGGATGTGATGGCCATAACAAAATTTATGAACGGCTAACACATCTGTGGAGTTTGGTTCTTTGTCAGAAGCCTAAATTCAAGATGTGGTATAAGCGGGAGTGCCTTCTAGGTGAATGTGACAATTGTGGAGTCCAGAACCTGCGGATTTGTCTTGGCGAAGTTTCTTTTGACAAGCTAGTCAAATGGAAACGCACGGGGTACGAGAATATTGGTGTGCGGAAAGATGGAAAGCCAAAGAAAGTCATCAAAGTGATCTACCGTGAGACGCCCCCTTTTGAACTTTTTGATTACTTGAAACCCAAGTTGTCACAATTCATTGTCCATAACTTTCTTGCCTCATGGCAAGACTTGTAGTTCAAAGAATTGGTTAGTTCCGTCCCCAATGGTACTCTCATATCATGCATGGATTTCTCTGAAAACTACTCTATGAAAATTCAAAACAAAATCCAGTCTATGCATTGGCGTAGTACATAAGTCTCCATTCTGGTTCACATTACTTATCGATGAAATCCCGAGTGGACCTTGTTGGGTGAAGAGCCTTATCTGCTGAAAGAGGTTCACTACTACGTGTTTGATGACAAATGTCATGACTTCTTGTATGTTCAGCATGCCTTCATGTTTCACTGGGGTTACCTCAAAGAAGAAGGGTATCAACCCACTAACCATGTTGTGTGGAGTGATGGCTGCAGTGGGCAATTTAAGTCAGCCCGAGCTTGGTGCTTTATAATCAGATTCCCTAGCTTAACAATGACTGACGAGTTGCTTGAAGGTTGGCAAATGTCATGGAACTACTTTGCATCTGGACACGGTAAAGGTGAAGTAGATGGAGCAGGGGCACTTATGAAACGAGAGTTATACAAGGAGCAACTGAAACCTAATGGAAGGCAGTTCCAAAGTGCTACTCATGTGGTTCGTTTTTTGCAGGAGGAGAGCAACAAGTTCCATGCAGGCCAACTTGGTGAACGCCAAAGAGTCACAAAATTCTTTTGGGAAATCAAAGAAGGTGACATTTTGAGAGTGGACAAGCTAGAGGCAGAAACCCTACCTAGGAGTAGAGGCATGCATCAATGCCGTTCATTGTCGTGCAGGGATTCGACATTGATTCAATTTCGTCAACTTACTTGTTTTTGTGTGTCTTGTTCTAATCCCAATTCTGATTCACCTTGCTATCAGAAGGCCCATGTGCCCAATTGGACACTACGGAGGATATGTCCAAAATCCAGGACAAGCTTGCGTGCACTGGCTGAGCACGATTGGGACGACACTGAAGCTGATGTGGGAGTCGACATTGCAGGAGAGAGTGTGCGGGTGGGCTTCAACATTGCAGTCAAAGTTGACTCAGACAATGGTGAAACATTCTGGATTATGTTGGTGACAAAGGGAGTGCATGTAAACGCTTCAGCCTTCACAGATGAATTTCAAAATGAATTTTTGCCCAATGAAAGCCTAATTGAAGGCTGCCGGTATGAACAGTATGCCCCTACCTCTAGAACCTATTTACTCAAGGATGACAGGGTGCTTTTGTATGTCCATAGCCATGCTGTTTTACTTTCCGATTTTGCCATGCCCCCTACAGTGCATTCTGTGAAGGGAAATTTTGCAAGTTATGAGTTACGAGTGCCAATTTTGGACTCCATAATTGCTTCTCTTCTGGATGCTGAGGCTACAAACTTCTAGGCCAAGCAAGGCTCAATCTTCAAACCCCAGTGGACAAACAGACGAAACATGCTTTAAGGTATGACTCTGAATCCCATATTGCATTGTTTGGCCTGTAGTGGTTGTTGCCTGTATAGTGTTTGCTCTCTTTTTGTACTGTTCTGGGAAAGGTTTCAGTGAGGGAGGATGGCAAAGCTTCCCAAGATAGCATGATTTCCGATGCTTCCTTGCACGGGTTAGATCTAAGGTGGAGCGATGCAAGGGTGAGTTTTCTTGCTGGGGTGGTGAGGAAGTGAGTGCGCTTCTCCACAAAGGAGAAAAAGCGCTACGATTAATGTTGAAGACCTGTGGGAGCAATGCTTTCATGTTTGAGGGTAAGGCACTTTGTCCATTTGGTTTGTTAGAATTGCTTGTATTCCTTCACTGCTGGACGAGATGTGCTGATTGGGACTTATGGAAGGTTTGGACTTGTGGCAAATGCATGTCCTCAAAGATGGAGCATGGCAAGAAGGTTCAAGGTTTCCTTAGGGTCTTAGATTTGGGAGCTTTAGGATGGTTTTAGCTTTAGGCAAAGTGTCATTGTACATAGGATTTTTAAACCCTCATATCTTAATGGACAGCCTTTTGATTTACCACAGTTTTGGTTCTTGCATTTGGTTGGACTTGTGGTGCACAAAAAGATCTCTTGGAAGTTTTGATTTCAAGAGTGTTTCAGTGGAATTGCTTTGCAAAGTTATGCTTGTTCATCTTTTAGAACATGACCAATTTATCACTTGCAAAAACAAAACATTACAACTTGGTCCATAGTTATGTGCCTCTAGAGAATGCAACTACTCCCTAAACCAAGCACTGTAATCACAACCAGAGAACTCTTAGAGCCAAGTAATGGTTGACCATTACATGCATTTGTAGAAACAATTCAGAAACACAGCCAAAATTTTGACAATATGTGTTATTTCTAATTTTATCAAGTGCATTTGCTAATATTTTATCCTATATATATATTTTTTATTCTATAGCAAACTAAATATATATATTTAATGCATTAAAAAATTATTGGGTTTCAAATTATAGTAATTATTGCAAATAATTCAAAATTTTGGTATCATTTTCTATTTGAATAGATAAAACTAATAGAATTTGTAGCCAATTGCATGACAACCCAAACCCCACAACTTGTAAATATATTTAGAATAATGCAAGCATTAAAGAAATTTTTAATGCATTGATTTTGAAACAACAAGAAGACATTTGGATATTCATTTGTTGTACTTTTGGTATTTGAATGGGCAAAATTCATAGAATTAGTCACCATGTGCATGAAAAAAGAACTCACTATGTTTAATTTCAATGGTTGCCAAACAAATTAAGTACAAAATCTCAATTTGTGGGGGTAATACATAAATTCACATGCTTACTGAAAGTGAGCGGAAATCCACATTTAATATTCCCAAACATTTCACCAAAATCTTTCTCCAAGTCTGGTGAATTTATATGTTTAAATATATTTCAACAAAATCCCCGAAGGCAAGGGAACTATGTTTGAACCACACAAATTTACTATGGTACAAGCAAGTCCCCTCGCCTC
Organism: Neckera pumila; assembly: GCA_963969595.1. Taxonomy (NCBI): domain Eukaryota; kingdom Viridiplantae; phylum Streptophyta; class Bryopsida; order Hypnales; family Neckeraceae; genus Neckera; species Neckera pumila. The sequence continues at coordinate 11,090,239 of OZ018418.1, forward strand.
CTGTGATGTCTTCTCATTAGTAGGATTCCTCTTTATAGGAGCTCTGCTTGTAATTCCCAAACATTATGGGATAATTGGAAGGTAATGCCTTGACCCTTGAGATGTCTTCTCATTGAGTAGGACTCCTCTTTAAAGGAGCTTGTAATTACCAAACAACTTGGGATAATTGGAAGGTGATGAAAGATTTCTCAAAAAAATGTAAAATTACATTAAAGGCCCCTAGACAAATAATGGGGGAATTTCAATGGTTGCCTTTGTGGCAGAATTTTATTAAGTACTTGTATCTGCAGCAAGTTTTATGGGCCGTCAGTAACTATGAATGTTTGTAGAAATCTTGTGGATACCCCCTTTGAAGGATTTAAAAATGAATTCACCAATATGGTCTTTAACCTAAAATCTTTAGTGAAACCCTTGCATGAGCAATTGCAAAATTCCAAGAAAGCAAATCACTATGCAGCTAGTTTCTGGACAACTGCCAATTAATTTCCAAACGAGACACACTCCGTCTACAAATGGACGATGAAACTTTACCTATGCACTCTGTCTTCAATGAATCAAGCCATTGCTTGCAAATTCTTCAACAATGAATCTATGGCTTATTTCTCCCTCCCGTTTTCAGAATCATGTGAACACAACCTCTGCTTTCTTCATCAATCAAACATGAAAATGATTATGAAAGGATGAAGTGCAAACTATTTTATTAAAACAAAACTAGAGATAATTGAAACTGCTGACAATTCCTTCACAAACGATAGTAGGACTCTTTTGTCATAGAAGGAATTAAATCTGAAGCAGTAAGAAACATATTCATCAACCGAGATTACCACAGCTGACTAATAGAATAAGGTGATTTAATTCAGAATCACATTCAAAAAGTCCATGAGGGGGTTCCACTTCCAGTGCCCAGAAAAAAAATGAGCATCCTTTTAATGCATTCCAATGTGATAGTGAAGAAATCAGACGTGACAGTGAAGAAATCACAAAAGACATCCTGAAAGACATGAACATCCTTTTGTGAAAGAATTCCAAGCTCAACACTTAGATAGTTTTCATTATCATTTTTTATTGTCAGCTCGAGTTGAAACTCTGCTTGCAGTTGTACATGGAAGAACCTCACGGGATTTTTTTTTGGAATTCTTTGATTTTGTCTTTCCCTTGGGGCTGCCGGAATTCAAAAGGCTATGCTCTATTGTTTCCTTGCCACTAGATTGCCCGCTAGGGTCCAATACAACTGCCATGTCTTGTCCGTTTCCTCCTAAGCTACTCAAAGTTACTTTCTTCCTTGCATCTCCTCCATCTTCTGGTAGATCGGCAGGTCTCTTCAAGAGTGAGCATTTGAACTTCGGAATGCCTGGGAGCTCACATCATTGCCAACTCTCTCTGTGTCTGCACAACAAAGTCACCCGCTAAGCCTCAAGCAATAGAAGCAGACAGTAAGCCAGAATTTGCAAAGCAGAAACTTATCCAAAACCCTAAACCAGTTTTTCAAGTGCAGTAGGTTTCAAGCAAGCTTACCATGTTCCTCTCTTGAAGCTGCCACCAAAAAATCTGTGACATCTACACCCAAAGAACCATGTCCACAATATCACTGCCACTTCATTTACGAATTTCCAACAGTCTAAATCCTAAAAACAAGATCTACTCCAAAATCCAAGCATAGATTTCAAACCTTACAAACTAGAATCTCCCGAAATACCAATACTTCGTCCAATTATGTAAGAGTCAAACCCAAGTCGATTACACAAATAATGTACACCCGAAACCCACCATCATCAACTTCCATTAGGTGACTCAATTGACGTGTTGCTTAAACAATGTGTTTTGCAACGAAATGATCATCATTGTACTAAAATAATAAATCTAAGCAAAAACTACATCAAAAGTAGAGGGTGTTGCTACATCTGTACTCGCCAGTAACGAATTTGACAGTATGCTACAAATACTCATTTACGAATTGTCAAATTCGTCAAATTTGTTACTGGCGAGTACACCTACAGTACAATTTCTATACTCATTCGTAGCAAGAATTCTTTGAGGGAAATGAAAGACCTAAACCAATGGCAGAGTAATTATAGAACTAGCTAGAGTTCATGTTTGAACCTGGGTTGAATTCTGAAGGTGGAGCCCGAACTGAGCAACGTTCCACACCACGAGTCTTCACTGGTGACTCTGCTTCTTGATCTACTCCAAAGTTTGAGTTATGTGGCTCTAACTCGGTACAGACTGGTTCTTCAACAGGGGAGCAACTAGCAAGGGATGGCAGCATTTGCACTTCTGTCGTGCCTGTGCTGTGTCTTCCAGTAATTGGAAGACAACTTCGTTGTGGTGATCCACATGACCCTCAATCTGAGTGTTTGAGACTTGACTGCGTCCCTACACATTGGCCACTGTATGAGGTAAGCGACAACAAAGAATAAAGCACTCCCAAATAAGGAACAGTCAAGAAGAAAGCACCAAATGAATGTGCTATGACCAAAGCAGTTACACCCTTAAACCGCTTACAAAATAAGCATCAAGGAAGCCTAAAGCACTACAAAGCACAAGTAAGCACCACCTAAGACCAGCAAGTATTACAAAGTACAAGTAAGCACCACCGTCAACCAGCAAGTATTACAAAGCACAAGTAAGCACCACCGTCAACCAGCAACCACTACCAAGCACAAGTAAGCACCACCGTCAACCAGCAACCACTACCAAGCACAAGTAAGCACCACCGTCAACCAACAACCACTACAAAGCACAAGTAAGCACCACCGTCAACCAGCAAGTAGAAGTAAGCAATAACACACATCAATAAGCACAAGTAAGTAGTACCACACACCAACAAGGACAAATAAGGAGCACCCTAAACCACCTTCTTTTTTTTAGCGTCACACTCATTAAGACCCTGAAACCAAATTCAAGTCTAAGCTGCTTTGACCCTGCTATAAGCAGTAATGAACATTTTCAGCTACAGTAGTAGTTAGCAACAATTTCAAACAGGATTTTGTGTACAAGCAGTTTCGTTTGATTGGCTGAATACCTTGACCTCTAAAAACTGCTAAAGTGATGCTTGATGTCGTTCTTCAAAGCAATTCCAGGAACTGACCACAGAAAAGGAAGAAGAGTATAGTGCAAAGCGAATCAAGGAAGAAAACACTTACAATTCAGTACATGCCGACTGCCAATCTCCTTCAAAGATTGCTTTACAGCTTCCGTGTTAGCAAGTAATTCCAACCTCAAGCTCTCTTCTTCAAACTCTAAATATGCACCTTGGAAGCCAAAATTTTGCCACCAATGAGGATGGAAAACTTCATGACACCGGGTGCACCTATTGTCAACTTTAGCAAGTGCAGCAGCACAAAAAATGTGGTAGATGTGTCTACAAGAAGAAATGATAACATCATAATACGGATAACCCTTGTTGTAAAACACGCAAGGATGAAGTTGCAAGGTCGGAGTGTTGACATGTGACTCGTCATTCCCCATTGCTGGATGGAGCGCTGGCTTGGGCCACAATGACAAGCTACCTCCCTTTTCTATCTGGGTACTCTGGTCTTCAACAGCACCCAAAAAACGCTCTAGATCCACAATCACCCTTTTCCAAATGTGGAGGTCGGATTCAGCTCTCATTTGCTCGGATTCATTGTCTTCATAAAAATCTTGGCCCTTCATAGCCTTCTCCCGACTGGAATCTGCCACAGATCTGGAAAGTTCCAATTTTCTTTGAACCGAATCCATCTGCCTTTGCATGATCTTCAACTTTTGTTCCAAGTCTTCAAGCTTAGCAGAGCCCCTGGGAATTCCCGTAGCCTGCACACCAACGAGGCAATGCAATAGTAAGTTCCACCCTAACCCAATCATCCACCCTAAACCTGAAGCCCAAACCCAAATCTATAGCAGTAGAGGTGTTCAAAATTGAAAGACCCAAAGCCCTAAGCCCAAACCCAAATTTATAGCAGCAGAGGTGTTCAAAATTGATCGAAACAAAACCCTACCTGTAGCTCCAGTTCTTCAACCGCCCTCGTAGCTTTCTCGAACTCAACTTGGAAGTGCAGCACCTTCTCTTCATCTTCCTTAGCAGTGATGCACCGATCATCCATAGTAAATCTAAATCCAATGAGCCTCTCCGATATTTTCTTACACTCTGCCTCTATGTATCTGACTTTGCTTGTGGCAATGCCAAGAAGCTCACTCTAAATTACACTAACATCTCGAACAACTTCTAAATTGTGCGATGACACCCCATAAGGACAGAGGCTGATAATCCCTAACCCTTCAAGAGTGCTCCCTGGCTTCACATCGACTCCCTCAACTTTGGCCATTGCTCCTCGTAAAAGGTTGCTAATGCCATCTCGGTGGGATGTGCCTGAACCGTCCTAGAATCCTGAAGGTGCAGCCTCCTCACTTGACTCTAGATTTCAGAGCCGCAGTAGGAGCCTCTGTGCTCAGTCTGCTTTCTCCAAAGCAGTAGTTGACGCCGCCAATGCCCAATTAATCCTCCTTTTCTTCAAATTAGCAATGTATCCCTTTACAAGCCACCCGGAAAATTCGTTGTTCGTCACCGAATGCGATCCGTAAATCTTTGAGTACAACTCCATCAAGTCTTTTCTTGCATTGGGATCGAGGAATATGTTCGTGGTGCGTAATTTTGTACACTTCCCGAACAAGCCCTCCAAGTCCGCGTCAGTGACGAAGGCAACATCGGAAGCTGACTTAGGGTTCAATCCTCCTTTGATTAAGCCCCCCTCTTCTTCAGAAAAACTCTCTGTCTGAGAAGAGTAAAAAGCGATCTCTTCTTTGCACTTCTCTATATTGATCTCTAGCTTCACATTCAATTTTCTCTCAAAATCTTTCCCTAAACTCTCTCGGTGCCTTCGTTTCTCTTCTGTGCCCAAATTCTTTCTACGCACCCAAGCCTCCTCCATTGCACGCTCAAAGCAAGCCCAAATTGAGCAATCCTAAAAGCTAAACCCTAATCACACAATGCAACAACAAAGAATTCAAATGAAGATCGAGTCACAGACAAAGAGGAACTGAGCAAATGGCGAAGAGAAATGACAAATCCTCAGTAAAGCGCCAAAAATTCAAACTGGGCACCTGCATTAATGTGGCGTACAACGTGCCAAACAACGATTTCTGGCAATCTTAATTGCCATTAAGTACCTCAGGTGGCACCTTCTAAGAGCAAAATCAGTGTCCAAGGAAGTCCATTAAGGTCCACTAGTGGCTCCTATTAGCATGCTTCCACCCACACCTTCTATAGTGTGTGGTATCTATATTATAGGTACCTATATTGCAATTCAATGCTCACAAGATTGCATTCTTGCGCTCACATACTAGAAATGTTGGTCCCTATTCTAGATTATTTGCATAACAGTGTTGTAAACAACCATCCAAGCAATACTTCATTGATAATGACCAATACAAACATGTGAAAATCAACAATAAAATGTACACTTTTGTGTTGAAGACCAACACAAACGTGTCAAAAGCAACAACAAAATGAATACTTTTATGTTCAAGACCAACACAAAAGTATCACAACAGACAACCAAATCAACATTTTTTAGTTGAGCATTGTCCAAGTCAACACGTCCAAATTAACAAAAAGAACTAACACACTTTAGTTCAATATTTGTTAGTTTAGATAAGCTTTTTCTAGTAGTGAAGGGAGGGCCATGTTAGAGCCAACTTTTTGTCAAAGAAGAATGAATAAGTTCCAATTATGTCCATGAAAATCCAAATAGAGTCAAATTTCCTACATGAAACTCTTATGAATTTCTACATGAAACTCTCATAAATTTCTACATGAAACTCTCGACCTCTTAATCCCTAAAGGACCAACATGCAATTTTAGCAATATAGAAATTTGGAGTAGGTACGTGTAACTAGAATTTTTCCATATTTTAGGCCCACCCTTTAAAAGAAGTTGTAACCAAGGAATATCTTTTATGTGAATTTTTTTATGACATTTGGAAATATGAATAAAAATTTATGGCCTAATATATTATTTTTTCCCCCGAGCAGATAGTCCACGCAAATAAAAAAAATCATTTTTTTAGAATCAAAATTTGAAATTGTCTTTCTAGAGTTATATACGTAGAAAACTTTAAATCATTCCATTTTGATCACTGAGTCAAAAGCTATGAGGAGTTTTTGTTTGTAAGTAGTTATGGATAAAATAAACTTTAAAGTCGTTTATCTTACTCAATTTTCAGTCCTTTTGGAAAAAAATAAAATCATAGGATGCAAACTGTTTATGACAACATTACAACCATTGGAATTGGCATTTTCCAATTCTATACTTAAATTCTTATGAGATTAGTATTTTGAATCATTCTCTACTTCTACCTACTTACTATTTTTTTCCTACATATTGTACAATTCTAAATGATGTGAAATTTTTCAAGCATGTAGCCAACTTGTATAGGAAATAAATCCAAAGAAGCAACACCATTTTGGAATTCTTTTCATAAAAAACCGAGCTTGTGAAGTGCAGCTACACAATTTTTTACGGGCCCAAAATAGCAATTCTGTGATTTCAAACCCTTGTATCTTTCAATCTATATGGTGGAAATGTCTGAAATTTTTTCCATATGTTCTCAAGTCAATGTCCTACAAGTTCTTATGGTTACATGTGTAAAAAAAGTTTTTTCAAAAATTTGGTACTTGTACTAAAAATGGCAATTTTTGAGCGTTTTCAGTGAAAATATAGTCATAGAACTAGGATTAATAATTCAACATCTAACATCTTTCATGTTGAATGTTGTTAGACCGTTTATGTCTTGCCATGTTTTAGTATGTACTTCATAATCTAAGATTAGAATAGAAAACTGTACAGTCAGGTACAACAACTTTACAATTTTTTGCAACCTGCTGAGATTTGGTGAACTTCGAGAGGCCAGTGTATGCTCAAACATGAATGGAATTTCAAATCATAAATTGCGTTAGAATCACATTCAAGTCTACTTTATCATCATTGCAAATACACATATGTAATTAAAAATCATACAAAAAGTTTGATGTTTTCTATACACTATGTACTATCTAGTGTTGCCAACATTTGTGAAAATTACAACTTGTATTCAATGGTACATATTAGAAATGAACCTTCACAATGGCTTTAGAGATACTTAAATTCATACCCCTTGAATTGCTTGTATGATTTCTTTCTTCTTCACCCAAATGCAAAAAAACTTTGACTATTTTCAAAAGAATCTCTATGAAGTGGTAGATAGTGTATAAAAGGAATCCAAATTGTTGTATGATTTTCAATTATTCAATTTTCACTTGTTATGAAGTTGAAGTTCACTTCATTGCACTTCCAATATGATTTGCAATTTCAAAATTGGATCATTTTTGAGCATGCTAGAGCTTCTTGAAGGTGATGAACTTTCTAGTGAAAACTGACTTGAAAAAATTGTAAGATTGCTGTACCCGACTATCAATCTCAAGGGTTAAACCAACTCGTTTTAGCACATACAGCAACTCAGTGTTGAAATTACGTCAATGTCTTCTAGCGTAGAAACAAACCATGGATTTGAAGAGTCTCTTACGAAAGGTTTCACCTACCCCAGAAAGAATCGATCACACTTCAAAACCAAGGATTTGGCCTACATCTACTACTAATCACTATCGCCATCAGTGATTTTTGGCACCACATACCGTCCTACACTATAATCAATTACAACCAGCTCTCGGATACATACTTTCCTATAAAAATGATTTATGTATCAACAGCCTACACTTCTGAGGCCGACCCGTTCCAAGATCACACCATGAGGTATCTTTACTACCAAGACTGAAGACTAAAGTCCATATCCTTGTATTATAGCTTTGACTGAGAATCCGAGAAACCTGGCTTGATAGTTGTAACATAAGATACGATTACAGTGATATCATCCATCTTGCCTCCATAGAATCTGAAGCCAGCTTCTTGAGCAGCTGTAGAGAAAGGAGTCTGCCTGTTGCAGTCCTTAGCTCTCTCTCTTGCAAGAGCAGCAATTTTTTGGGCTGTGAATTGAGGATCTAACCCAGCCCGTGTGGAATGCATAACAATCCCCATCAACTCATTATCATACAAATTGTCAAACAAGCCATCTGTACCAGCCACGAGTACATCTCCAGCAGCCACTTGGAGAGAAAATACCTGCACAAGAATGCAAGCCCATGTTGAAGCCCAGAACAATGGGCTTCAATTCATGATTACAATCACATAGCCAAACGCAAAATCTGCAGGTAAAACATCACCCTATTACGAGACGCCTAAAATACTGGTACATCAAGCACAAAACCAGATCCACAAGAGCACCAAGAAGTGGAATGAACCGTAAGCGTGTCCACATACGTCAATAAGTTTAGACAACTAATTCCCATGTAGCTACATAAAGCTTCCACCGATTCAGCTCAAAATATCTCATAAGCATTCCACTTCCAATGCCATAATTAGCAATGGCAATAGAACTAGAATACTCTCCAATTTGTAGTTTTTTCTAATTATAGATGCCAATATTCAATTATTCAAGTCATTTTTTACAAGTTTTCGACTTTGTGCCAAAAGCAACATGGTGTTGGTGCTGTTAGCCACGCTCACACGAGCCATTCATACTTATTGACCCATACTGAACATAAGCATAAGCTGTTATCAGTGAAAGAGTAATTGAACAAGGTTACCTCAGCAGAACTAGGAGGGTCGCTGCCACCACTTTCCAATTGAAAAGGAATATTGAATTGGTGCTGTTGAACTGGAGACTTGAAGACAATTCGACCGTTCCTCATCAACATAAAGCCACTGTCTCCAAGATTTGCAGCTTGAAGTCCCTGCAATCACGATGGACCGTAATCGATAGTTCAATTGGATCGACTAGAGATAATATATGCCCCTTGGTCCTTACTCTGAACTTCAAATAATATGCTCACTTTTGGATTAAGTTGATATCTCATTCATCAAGCATTGACGAGCATCCCTCATTCACAGTTCCAACACAACTTCAAAAGAAGCAACAACGTAACCACTCTATCGACAAGCAGACGGAATATCCTCACAAAACTCGCAAGAACCTGAAAAGGTCAACAAGAACAACATAAATTATCTAAGCAACTTATCTACTCCAGAGTAAGCAAGCTGAATCGTGACATCTATATGCTTCACAACAAGCCTGGCCACCAATATACTCTTATCAGATGAGTCCTTACATAATCAGACAGGGCAAGAATACATGCCGTGGATGAACCACGGCACTTTGTCCTTGCATGAGCCCGAATCATAACACGAGCTGGATTGATGTATCCATGCGGTTCCTGGCCAACCGCCTGCTTAGACTGAAACATGAGCTCCCTAGCGTAATCACCAGCATCAATACCCACATCAGCCCAGCCCCCGACACCATCAGCTACTCCCACTACTTGCTCCTCAAAACAGATGAAGTAAGCGTCTTCGCCTCCAGTTTTCACTTTATTCGGATGTGGTAAGCAGCACGCACCAGACAGAAGTCTAAGATTCCTGTGTTCAGCTCCCTCGCTGCAAGAAGACCTCAAAACACATTAGGATTGAGGAATGCATTAAATCGGCATGAATACTTTCAGGTAGAAGGAGCAAACTCAATGCAACCAAGTTTTAGTAAATGTGACTTCACCGAAGATTGTGTTTCAAGCACAATTGTAATCACTTCCAAACCAAGTTTCAAAATACTGAATAAAGGTCCAAAGAGATCAAGCGAACTTAGTATTGAAGATTAAGCTAGCTACCCTAGCATATTACTATGTTTAGAGTGATGCTGGTTACAAAACCGGGGATATTAAACCGGAATGTGACATGATGTTGACAAAGGTTGGAGGGGCAATGCAGCTCTAGTGATCGATGCATTATGACGAAAGTTGATCAATACACAAATCCCTCCATCCGTTCACCGGACATGCAGGGACTTGGGAGATATAGCAATCAAACGTTAAAGGTAGGAAAAACAAAAATCATGGTGCCTCTACCTCCTACTAAACAGTCGCATTAGTATTAGGAGGTGTCAAAAGAGGCTACGATCACATTTCCTGTTATTGGTTTGAAGAGTGTTCTTCACCTCCCTAGGAGACGAAAGGGGAGATTCTCCCATTCGAGGAAACGAGGGAATGATCAACGATGACACCCCCAAGCCTGTAATCGAAGAAGCAGCGAAACTGGATACTAAAACAGAACTAAATATATGGAGGACCGTCCACATTATTTATCCAGTGTCAAAAGAGGTCGATGTATTAAACGAGAAGTCCTTACTTGTCTGAATTCCTTGATAGGTCTTCAGCGTAGCGAAGCTCGTGGCATCCACTAAATTCCAAACCTGATGACTCTTCTCCTGCAAAACTTCCATGAGAATCTTTTACACCCGATAATAAAGATACAGGATCAAACGGATAACGTCCAATAGAGAGACTGGACACACTTTGTACATTCAAGCAGCCCTGCATCGAAACAATTTCGAGGATCATGTTCTGCTTGTGAATATGGCCATCAACCGCACATTCTTCCACACCACAATCTTCATTTGCTTCACATAAGCCATCTATACCCTGAATCACAAATGAGCGGCTGTCCACTGACGTAATCGCTTTTGACTTGTATTTGCAGACTCCGACATATGCAACTCCATCTCTGTCCATCTGAGACTGTTTATTGCACCATCCATGCTCATTCCATATACGCAGCTCAGATACTTTTTTACCTATTCCTTGATTCGGCACAATCGTCCTTTCTTTCTGACTGAGAAATCCCAGAGTTTGACCCGGTAGCCCGTACAAACCTGCCTCCGAATGCTTTCCGAGATTGCTGCCTCTCACTTTTGTTGCCACTGTGGCAGAGGTGTATCTAAAATTATGAAGGGAAGGACAATTGATGGTGGAGGTGGTAAACACGTGAGCGAGGGTTCCTGTAGACAAAAGAGCCTGGAGTTGGATAGTCAATGGATTGTGATTTGGTGCAAGAATTCGGCTGCTCGAAAATACCTCAGTGAAAGAGGAACCAAAAGAGCGACATGACTGTGAGTGACCAACAGCAGCAGTGACAGAGCCAGATACATCCGGGCTCGCAATTAATGGACCGGAGGCTTCCTTATAAAAAAAATACTGGAACAGTCCCCCTGATAAAAATTCTCCCTTGTAAACGGATGTTGATCGAAGACTTGCTTTAAGCATCCACAGTTTGTGCAGTACGGCCATCTTTAAACCTAAAAAATGGGTGCAAATGATTCCCACAGATCTACAAAAGACAATATCCTTCAGAAACAGCAGCCATAAAATACAAAATCTGCAAACTCTTTCAAATTACAGATGACAAAGGTTGGAACAGAGTTTGAATGCACTGAACTTAGCCCGAGCATCAACAAATCTCAATACCGCCTTCACAAGACCTTTCTAACCCATAGTAAACGAATTACAAACAAGCATAAAATTATTCCAAGAAGGAAAAAGACAGGATTTCAAAGCCAAAATCGATACAGAAAGTAAATCTGAAAATAGATTCCTAAAACTACACGTCTTCCTGACATGCGCGTAGTCCTACCGCGAACAACGCAACGAGTGTCGTCAAATAATCAGTCCACGAACGGCGTCTTCCGACCATAACCACAGACAGAAGCAAACCTAAAACTATCATCCGACCACGACTGTAACCACGCAATCCCTTACCTCAACTCGAAATTCGTCACGAAAAGAAGCACGCCGCAGCACAGCAACTCCGCCCAAGTTCAGTAAGTTTCATGGTGGGGGTCAACATGGCTCGGTGGATTCATTGAATCCTGCAAAGATGGAAAAGGAAAGCTGCAGAGAGCAAGAAGACAACACAACCCCAAATACGTTAGGAGCCAATTTCTTACTCAACCGCTTCGATGATGGAAGAAATAATTGCATCCAAATTTAGGTTGGCGTGAGAGTTTGCTTCCCTCAAATTCGTGTCCAGTTCTGAAGAATTTTTTTTCGAGATTACACTCTCATGTTAGGAGGGAGACTCTATGGCATCTAAAGTTAAAAAATATTTTAGGATGTATTGTTTTTTACTGTGAAGATTACATCATTCATTGATTCTGTCAATAAAGTTTATTTTAGAGAAGGATTCGCTAAAATCAATTATGAAAAATTGATTGTCGTCTTTTCTACAGTACTTGAAGATTTGCACAAATAGTTGCGCTCACAACAAAATTAGATTTTGGCCAGGGAGATGCTTCACTTCACTTTGGGGGGTGAATGTGAGTTTGTACATAATAACAAGGAATTCGTTCATTATAATCAAATGCATGAGGCATGTTGTCAAACTTCTGCAAGCACCAAAGAAAACGGTTTGTATTGTGAAATTTCTGTAACTTTTTCCATTGTGTTTGGTCTAGCCATACAATTTTGGAATTTAGGATGCTACTAAGTTGCTTTTGGACAACAAAAACAATTGAAGATTGTGCTGATCAAGTTGTTGCATGGCATAGTGTTTGAAAACCTATATTGTTGAATAGGATTACGAGTATGCAAGCTTGTGAGCTTGTGAGCCTATAAAATTATTGAATCCCAATTGGACTAAGACCTATAATTGCAGATTTTTAATTTATACTTATTAAGTCCTCAATCAAGATTCTAGGATTTAGGGTTCCTTTTGGTCCTATTCAATGTTGAAAATTTTTAAAAAAAAGTCTATTCACTGAAAATGAATTGAATAAATAATGCCAAATGATTAAAGCCAATAGTATACCAATGCTATATTCATAAAGTAAAACATCAAAATATTTAAGAAAATGATCCTAAAACCATTCACTCTATAGTAATTGGTCATTCTAAACTATCAAAGTTAGAGTAGATAGTACCAGAAAGGCCCAACTATCAAAAGTGTGTACCTCATTACCCATTTTCAAATGCCAGCACATTTCTAATACCTAAAACAGTAAGTGCAAAAATGGCTTTACTTGGTTTAGAATTGTTGCCATCATTAGCCATGAAAGCCCTTTGCCTTATAAATAAAGAACATAATGTATAACAACTTGAATAGCATAAATTTACATCAAAATGAAAAAACTAAACAAGAACACATAACAAAGACACTATTAAAAAGACATAAATAAGATTTCAAATATATACAAAAGGAAGGGTTTTTTTTCTACAAACAAAGAATCCAAGAGTACAAATGCAAGAAGAGAAACAAAAGCTTTATTTAGTGGCAAGTGCTATCAAATCCTAGCAACAAACATTCCCTTTAAAAACATTTAGAGGGATCAACTTAGCAAAGAATGTAAAGTCAAGTAAATCCTTTCACCTCATACCTCAAATCTTAATTAGTCCTAAATTAAAGTTCCAAATAGTTTAAGGTTCCCAAAACAAGATTAGACTACATAAAGTAATGTAGTTTAGCAAACCACATGTATCCAATGTGGTATCATGAATACCTAATGTCACATCTCATGATAATTGTTATATAAATAAAAATTATAATACACAACAAAACAAGTACAGCATAAACTTACATCAAATATAAAAAGAAAAACAAACAAGAATATATAACAAAGACACTTTCAAGTATTTCCTCTTAATTGACTATGTTGCCTTGACAAAAAAATCGAACTATACAATATTTGTAGTTGAATCCAAATGTTATAATGAAAAAACTATATAATGACCTTCTCCATCTAAGTCAAGGCAATGGGCTAATTGTTGTGAATAAAAATGAGTTCAAAATGGCATGGCAAGAGATTGTAGTCTAAGTGCTATAGTGAGCCCCATCCCTAATTGCCTTTGGCAAATTTTTGATGTTGAATTACTATGATACTTTTTAATCCAACATCTACTCTTTTTGTACTACGCATCAAGCACCTAATCAACTCAAATGGAAATGTTGTCATCACAAACATAAGTGGTGTAACTTCCAATCCATCTACAATACCTATCCAATGACGTAGAATAACTTGAAGCCTTCTGACAACAAGGATAAATCCAATTGCATAGAGGTTGATATCAATCCACTTGCTTGTATGGTTGCTAAAACGCTTGTATAGTTGCAAACTTTGAAGAATAATGTAGTAGAAACATTAGTTCAATCCACTTGGTAAAATGCTTCACCATTACCAATACATCCTTAGCTCCGCATAAGGTGACTACAAGTGGCCTACCATAGTCTAAAGACCAACGGTACTAGATAAAGCGCATGATAGAAAAGGTTGTAATTGAAGTTATAACATATTCAAATTAGACTAGAATCAATCACACCTCTTCTATTGAAAAATATAAGTGAGAACATATTAATGCAAGCCAATATACAAATATTGGTTTTGCAATTAAATTATATTTTGTATACTTTCAAATGTCCAATCTTGGTGCACTTTAAGTACTATTTGATCTAGCCTTGGAACTATGTATCTAGTTTTGTTTGGCTATAATAAATGAAACAACAATCCATTTTTGCAATAGAATCCGATGGCTACCTCTATCTTGCTCCATGGCAAAATGATAGCTATAGAAAATGTCTCTTATTAAATTTGAGAATCCATAAAAGGACCTTTTGATTCAGGTGGGCCATATTGAACTTTGGCATAGAATACATTTATGTCGTATTTAACTACTTCTGGAGTTTCAATAGTCCAGAATTAAAGAGATGGTGAAATCCCCTGATGTTTCACAATTTTTGCACTCGTAAGTATTTTGGAGAGTGCTTCTTCATGTGCTTGGAAATGATAGAAATAATGTAAGTTACAGTTCTGTAGTTGACTATGTGAGAGTTCACATGTTTGGATTGGGAGATTTGTGGACTGGGTTTCCATAATTTTAGCATCCCATTTACAGCACAATTGACATCTCCAAACCTATTGAGAGATCCTACTATGACAACCAATTCAAGCAAATATGGCTCCGAGTCCCATATTAATTCTTTACTGATGCAATTCATAGATAAATTCATGGAGGTAAATTTGAAATTCGCAAGTGAATTTGAAAATCACAAACATTGCTTCAAAAATATCAAACAAACACTTCCTCTTGGGAAGAAGGAGACCAATTTGATCTAAGCAGAAGATCCTCTGATGGAGTGCTAATACAAAAAACATTGTCATTTTACATTACATCTAGTGGAATTAAAAGGACTGTAGACAAGTGAGTCACAAGCACTCAGACATTTAGCATACATCTGTAGATGAATATTGGCTAATATACTATTCAATTTGAGAGATTTCAATTTGTGTGGAGATCATCAAGGTTCTTTCATTGCTAAAATAGATCCAACTTACATGTCCACATAATTATGAAGCTGCAGAATCCAGTCAATTGGAATTCCAACAATTGATTGGGAAAAAAAAGAAATGCATATTTAGACTAGTCTTTATGCATGTGTAATCTAGACACTGTATTCTGTCATTGATAAAAACATGAACTACTTCCATTTCAGTAGATGAAAGAAAAGACAGCCTGCACCTCACATATCAGGTGACTGCCCTTGTGCCGCACGCAAAAAATTAACACCATAAACAAATTCATATATTCATAAAGAAGTTTGATGCTAATATATGTCACAAAAAACAACATGAAGAGATTATTTGTATAAATGTCCAACTCAAACAGGGTAGTGTACTTGGAAAACCTAACTTGCAACTGCACAAACTCAATGTACAAAGCCTCATGAGATCTCATGATGTCCGCAGCGATTGGCACAATGCATTGTGAGATCTTATGATAGCCTCAACAACCTCCACAATGCATCGTGAGATATCATAATAGGCGCGACGACTTGTAGAGTGTGTCGGTAGTTCTCAAAATGGCAGTGGCAATTCTGGACAAGGCACTTGATCATGGATCCACCATGTTTGCCCAATTCAAATTTGTTAAGGTAGCCTCCCTAATCTTAATAGAAATGGTCCTTGATTTTGGAATCAGGGTGATTACAAGAATGACTTAGAGTACTATGTCACACTTTAGTTTTTCCTTTTTGTTTGTCATAACTTTTATGTTTTAGCTCCAAATGACTCGAAATTTACAAAGAAGCTACTGATAACTATTATATACCTTAAAATTTTTTTGGTATTTTTCAAAAATACTTTACTATTTTTGAACAGCCCCAAAAACTTCTCACAATGGTTGATTTAGGTTTTTTTAGCACTAACTGGAACCCAAAAAAACGAATTTTGAGCTGAAATTTTGAGAGGATGGTTTCTTAAGACCAATAGCTATTGTCCAAAGGAATTTTTAAAATAATTATTTTTATATGGTGTAGAGGTCCACAAAGAGAGCTTCTTTCTACATTTTTTTCCAAATATGCAAAACAATATTTTGGTGGATTTTTTGTTCAAATCTCATCACCAAAAAGTCTTCTCAAATGTTTGATTTTTATATAATTTTTCAAAATAAAATCCTATTTTTTACAAATTAAAATGTTTGAAGTGGTATTTTCTATGTCCAAAAGTCTAGTGAAGAAAATACCACTTCTAACATTTTAATTTGTAAAAAATAGGATTTTATTTTGAAAAATTATATAAAAATCAAACATTTGAGAAGACTTTTTGGTGATGAGATTTGACCAAAGAATTCACCAAAATATTGTTTTGCGTCTTTGAAAAAAAATGAAGGAAGAAGCTCTCTTTGTGGATCTCTACACCACATAAAATAAGTATTTTTTAAATTCCTTTGAGCAATATCTACTGGTCTACTAAGAGACTGTCCTCTCAAAATTTCAGCTCAAAATTTGTTTTATTGAGCTTAAATGGTGCTAAAAACCCCTAAATCAGCCATTGTGAGAAATTTTCGAAGTTGTTTAAAAATAATAAACTATTTTTAAAAAATCTTCAAAAATCAAATAGAATATATAATGGTTATAAGTAGCTTTCCTATAAATTTTGAATCATTGGGACCTAAAACACAGAAGTTATAGCCAAAACAAAAATAAAAAACTAGGGTGTGACAGAATGCAACAAATAGTACAGGTCATTCTTGCAATCACCCTTCACTATTCTTGACCAATTTGCGTATACTGCAAAAGCTGCGTCAACCCAGATAGGCTCTGAATTTTCAACAACCCATTTACTATACCAGCAATTCCGGTACCTCAACTCGATCATACTATCAGAATTATCCAGTTGCCAATATTGAAGCAAGAACTTCCCGTTATTTGCATCTCCTTCCAGTTTGCCTACAATAGACAATGCTCTTCCTTGCCAAACATCACATGTTTTCAAGACTTTTGGCCTGAGAAGTACCTATGAGCCCGGTCATATGTCCAACCATAGATTGAAGCTTTTCCTTGGCGCTTCATTTGTGGGGCCGCAATAAGGTTTGAGCTCTTCTTCTTCTCCGGAATCACATCCATAGGATGGGCCGTCGAGCCTAGGCGAGGGACTCCATTCCGGCGCCACCCTCCAATCATACTATGGCCAGAAGCCTTCTACCAACTCTAAAGGACACTCAAGTAGTGGTTCCTTCAATTCATCTAGTACACACTTCTAGTATTCTATATATGGACCAAACGCAATTGCAAATCCCTTGCATTTTGACATTCTGATTTGCTAATATTGAATGTACTTCTCGAGTCCTACCTGAATAAAATCTCTGTTCACGATAGCTTTCCGTGCCATTTTGCTTGCCTTCTCTTGATTTCCACTCGTGACGGGAACCTCGTTGCGCTACATGGGCTTAATGGAACAAGCTTCGGACAGCCTTGAGGGAACCTGGGGCAACAATTGCAATCTATCCTTCAAATGCGTTGAGAAGGTTTAATAGACAAAAGCCACTTTGAATCAACCGCTGACTTCTTGTAAGTCATGATGGGGACCCTATCAGTGTCCACGTAGAACTTGAACAGGTGCATCTCCCCTAATCAAATAATCTTTCCGAGCCATCAATCTGGTAACACTCCATGAACGCCTTCAAATCCCCCACCTCCTATATAAACTCTGATAGAAATGACAATTCCTGGGACTGCATGAAGGCTTTCATGAGGTCAACGACAACAAAAGTATTTTTGGCCCTATAAGAAATCCATGTCTTTTCTGGTGTCCTTGCCCGGACGTGGATGTTTTGTAGGACACGGGATTGTCCGCGGGCAATTGGCCTAAAGTATTGGATTCCAGTCAATGTTGCAGCGAGCACGCTCAGATTTTGGCAAAAACAGTCTGATGCTCTAAAGGGCGGTTCTATTCCAGTAGACACAAAACCGCGATAGGCATTTGTTTCTCCAAGCGTCAAGAACAACATGGATTGCCACATCAACAGTTCTATAGTTTTGATTGCGGGTAAAGTCAACCAAAATTACTTTAGTCTACGATAAAACACCTACCTTAGTTAAAAAAAAATGGAGAAGGGCAGCCATATGGCTTGCCCTTAAAAAAATAAGTTAAAAGCATCCAAATGTAGCATGTGACGAAGAAATACAGTGACGTGGCAGTCTTCTTCTTTGTTGATGTGCCGTGCCATGTCAGCAAAGGGATATATTGAAGCACACTCTCTGTACTATTTTCTTTTGATGTCTTCCTAGACATTTCAATGACTACACAAACGTCCTAGAAAACGACGTGCGTTTTGTTCTGCATGCGACTGTCCTTTTTGGTGCTTGTTTGTCAAAGTAGATATTCTTTTCTATAGAGCGGACGCTCGGCTGTCAGGGACAATGTCTATTAGGGCCAAACATACTAAGCTATATAGGTGAACAAAGAAACAAGAAGTACGCAGAGGCTAGTAGTGTGTCTACACTTGAAATTGTCGTGATTTTATATTTAATATCCTCTTTTTCACATGGACTAGAAATGGGAATGACAATTAAAGCATTCAAGGAAGCTTTACATATGTCTGAGAAGGCTATGTCTTCAAAGCAAGAGCCCTGTGCTAGGAATTCAAACTAAGAAGGCAATACTTTCAAATACAGGAGTTCCAGTACCAATGAAGAGAATGATATACAACATTACGTTCAAGAACCTTGCACATGGCATTCATGTGACGTGCATGTCCTGCATGGCAATAGGAAACACCATTTGTGTTTTCCATTACATGCCTATGGAACTAGCCTTGTATTGTGGAGAACATAGAGATTGACACCTGATGCAGCACCATGTTCGTCATGGTCGACATCCACTGCTCATCATAGACAATGGAAATTCATGATCCAATGCTATATATGCTGCATCCTCTACTATTGCATTGCTATCTTCAACGGTGATGTAATTTCCTCCAGTATCGGCTGGATATCGTGTAGGATCGGTCTCTGGATCTTCTGGGTGTAGTCCAACAAAGTTAGCGTCATTGCAAAGTTGCATCATGTCTGGGTCACTGTCTGCAAATTGCAGTGCACCGCGTCTTCTGCAAACGTCCGATCGACATACAACCTTCCAACTAGGTCGATGTTGATCATCAAAGAAGAAAACTTGTTGACAATGGAGAGGAAATGCAAACAAGTCAGCATGAACTTTTCCATCCATTTGATTGAAGTTTGCCAAGTTGAAGTCGTAGCGATCTCGCTAAATGCTAGGAAATCAAGTGTCTTGTGTTCCCCTCATCCAATTGCAGAGTAGAACTATAACACAGTGGTTTTGGTAATCTAAAACCGAAATTTCCTCAATGTACCCTACATGCTCTTGGGTTGTCTCCACTCGTCTCCCATTCACAAGACCCAAACAAAGTTGTTGACTAAATGATGCTACCACACCTGAATCTTGAGTGACTAGACCCCCTTCAGAACTACGGACGTGCAAGTGCATACCAAAACAATACATTTGACAGTGTGATGTTGCATTGCACTCTAGTAGCTGAGCGTATTGTAACACGTCTTCCTCCACTGGATGTCTGCTGCACTGCGCATCTGCTACTGTGGATGTCAACCATGACTCAAATGTAGGAAAGTCAATCATTTCTGAGGGGTAACGGAGTGATCTTCCTGGATTTGTCCTCCTGGACTGCTGACAAAAATGTTCTCTTTCCCCCCATCGTCGTGCCTTTGCTTGGATGTATTTTCTACACAATATTTAAAAGGAAACATTTTTTAGAGCACTCCAAAGGGACATTGTTGAGCACAATTTCATGACATGCATGACAGAGATAGAGGGTTTACAACTATGAGCCACACTGCTACTAGTACTATTCAAGAATAGAAATTTCTGCATAACACTATTCATACAACATCGTCGTCGCAGATGGTGTTGTCAATATGCACATGTACTCTTGGTTAAGTTTGTATACGCAAAAATAGTGCTTGCCGCATACTTGACACTTGCTATGAAAAACAATTCACGGTGTTTGTGACATTACAAAGAAGGTCAAGAGACTCACTTGTGCCATGCTTCCAAGCTTGGGGTGTTGTTGATGACAAATGCATGTGCATAAAATCGCACTTCGTTCAACATACAGCGTTGGTGCCCTGCCCTGCTATATATAACCTCATCATACATGATGGGATCTTCCTGAACATCCCAAACACGCTGTGCCGTTGCGTCATACTCTCTCATATACTTTGTGTAGAAGCCAAGTGTCTCTTCAGCTTGATAGCCCTTCACTATGCTTTCCTCAGGGTGAGCAAACATACAGACATAATCTTTCAGTGTCTACATGTACCACTCTATAGGATACATCCACCTATAATGCACAAGGCCACATACAAATAATTGTTCCACAAGGTGCACGGGCAGATGGGTCATGATGTTCACAAATGTAGTTGGGAACTCTTTCTCAATAGGACATGTTGTCATTATGACATTGTGCATCATTTCATTATGGTCGGACTCTCTGATTTCTTTCTACAATCTTTAAAAGATGTAGGAGTACAGAAACTCTAGATAGATAGAAACAAATTAGAAAAGGATTAGGATAGTCTAAGTTTTTTTATTTTTTTGCTAACACGTAGGAATCTGGTCCAATTATGAACAATTTGGGATTAGTCAATATCCAGATTGCTAGAATTGTTGAAACCTAGTTAGTCTCTAGAAGAAAGACGGGATCCGGAACCCGGAAACATCCCGGATCAGGGAACCTACAGCCTAGACTTCTTGTCTAGAAAACTTAGGGTACCATTACGAGTACGGTCTCATATCCGTTCTCCGCCAGGAACTGTTGCTCAGTGGGTACTTAAGCACCTCCACCACTCCATTTTTGTCTCTCTTTCCTTGCAGACTCTTGCATGAGCTTAGTTGAATGAAAGAGTGGTGAGTTAGGAATCAAAACAAGGAGAGAAAGCTGAGGTCAATGCCAATTGCACCAGATTATTTTTCTTTTGTATCGATAAACAATGGCGGTAGCAACCCCGATGATTTATCTGGCCATCCCTTCTGACCTGACTTTACCAAAACAACTAGAGTTAGACTTGGTGACGATAGGGTGTGCCCGTTTGATACAGCAGCCATGGAGCCTAAAGAGTGACAAAATCATTCAAGAACTCGTAGAAGGACTTCCAAACCAGTACAAGTTGACCGTGAGGGGTCAACTTGCAACTTGGACTGAGGATGTTTGGGTAGAGGTGTACTCATTCCGGAAGTTCGGACCTGGATTAGCCTCTCGGTTGGATAAGTTCGCGGCTAATAAGTTTTGGAATCCGGCCCGCGCCAAGGAGGAATACACTATTAGCGACTGTAAGAGCAATAGACTACGACAGGTGCTGGAATTTTTGATTCCAGTCCTGTATCTGAAAAAGCCCATCCAAGTTACGGTCACGGTGGCTAGCACCATCTTTGGAGCAATGGAGGGTAGAGCCATAAATTGGGGAAAGATCATCGTAGATGTAATGCCTAAGCTGGCTACTCACATAATATGGGGTAAACCAGCCCAATCAGTCCATACTTGTTTCATCTGTACCACTAGAGAGAGGTTGTTGTAGCACAGAAAGCACAAAATCCTTCCCTAAGGCCTTAGTGGACCCTAAAGTGACTCGTGTATCGTTCCGCAGAGATCTTGATGTAATTCTCCTAATTGGCCGGAATGAAGTGAGTTGATATCCCAAAACAAAACCCAAGTACTAGTCTAGACCGGTTCCAACTCCAGTAATCCGGAACCGGAAACTCCTTTCCCACGTATATATTTATCTATCCGGTCTAGAATATTTAACTATGAAATAAATTCGAGTTTAACCTCTGGACCAAGAGGGATCTGCAACTTGGGTTTCAGGAAGGATGCTTAACTCCTACCCTCCGAGTTTTAACGTGTCAGAAGATCCACGATATAAACTTCAAAAGAAAACCTTGACAAAAACAATGAGAAAAAGACTTTCCTGACAACTAGACCGGATTGACTACTCAGGCTAGCAGGTCACGCAAGACAGTCTGGATTCTCCTAACAATTACTACGACGACAGACCACAAGACAATCCACGGCCTAGGTAGAGAAGGGGCGTCAGGAAAACACAGGAGAGCTATGATACTTCTTGACAAAAGTAGCTTCTTAACAAAAGCAAGTTCTAATCCTCGCAAGGAAATCCTGTGGTATTCTGTCTAACACACAATCTCTCCAGGGACCGGATACTTCCTGTATCCGGGTATCACTTCCTCCTTATCCACTCTGCACGATCTCACTGCTCTCACAATAACACGGACAAGTGCTAAAAGGTACAGCTCACGGTTTGTGAATTGAATAACTTCAATGGCATTTGCAGAAAAACTGGGAATACAAAGTATGAAAATGCTACCCGGATTCAACCTAAAATCCGCCTTCAAATACTAAACTGCCCTTCAAACTCAAAAAGCGCCTAAGGCCCAAAACAGCAAGAGGAATGACACGTTTCATTCCTAACTTCTTGCCAATTTTAGGCAACCTAAGCTACAATCAAAAAGTTTCCACTTAATGTAGATCTTAGATCCTAAAAATCCGGATTCAACTACTTGAGTCCTAACTCCTTTTACTAAAAATATTCCTACTCAACTACTTGTCAAAAAAACTAAGCATGCAGCCCTACGATCACTGCCAGAATCTTCACCTACTTTCTAGTCTTCTTAATTGGAGAAAACCCCGCCTTCGCTGGTATCTTCCGGGCCACGGGCTTCTTTCCGGTTTGTTGTCTCGCCATCTGCTTAGACCGGACTTTGGCCTTCTCTCTGGCCGCCTTTGCCTTTGTTGCTCGGGTCTCTGCCAGAGCCTGATCGGGATCTGAATATGGTTCAGAATCCTCATCGGACTCTGATTCCTCTTCCTCATCATCAGAATCCTCTTCGTCTTCTTCCTCTTCCTGAGCCCTGATGAATTTCTTCTTAGCCGACGGTGGCTCAAGAACCTTTCTCTTCTGTGGGACTGGAGCAGGTCTGGCCACCTTGCTTTGAGGTGTTGCCTCTCCTCCAACCGGTTTCCTGATCATACCTTTACTGGGTGATCCTGATGAAGTCCCGCGACCGGCTCCAGCCTCCGTCTTCACCACGGACTGCATCAGGGTCGTCATCTTCTCGGTTTCGCCGAACTGCACCTTTTGTCCCGGAGTCTTGGGAGAAGACTTGGAGGGGGAGAGACTGCTAATATTCTTCGTCTTGGTTCCCTCCTCTGGTGTAGATCCTCCTGGTCCGGTTTTCGGTCCCTGTGCCTTGGCTGAATCCGGTGCCGTTACCTTTGTAATCTCCAAATCGTCATCCTCCGGAATTGGGTCGGGTACCTTGGTGCTTTCTACCTTGGTCTGCTGCTCCTGACTCGTCTTGATTTCCTGGTGCTCCTCAGGTACAGGTAAAGCAGGTTGTTCGTGAGAAGTCTCACCTTTACCTGTGTCTTCTGCTGCCGACTGCTGAATTGGCTCTTGATCCGGTTCCGGTCTCGGCGCAGGCACACTGTGAGGATTCACCTCACGCATAACTTCTCGCAGCTGCTCCAACGTCGACTCCATCTTCTTATGGTAAGTGATCATCGCCAATAGGAGCTTTTGGTGCAGCTGTCTTCCCTCCGTCATCACTTGTTGGTCAAACAAGTTAGCCTTGTTGACCACTTCACCCGGATGGGTGTTAAATTCCCGGATTAGGAAAAGGGTATCCTTCGTCTGCTTGGAGAACGTCCTCTCCAACTCCATCTCTTCCGTTTTCTGGCGCAACTCTTGTTTAAGAGCGGCCACTTGGCCGGAAAGCTTCACCAATTCCTCCTTATTCTCATTCTTCTCCTTCTCCCGGTTGAGCCGGATCACCCGAGTCAAGGCTTGTGCTGGGTGGTCAACGCCCACCGTCTGGCAGATGGCCTGCATTGCTCCTTGTACCACGGCGTATCATTTCCTGAAATCACTCAGATCTCTGGTGATGCTGTCTAAAGGCTCTTCCCCCCAGACCGGATCGGTATCCTTGGTTTGTTCTCTCTCTACTGGATCCTTTCCTCTTGTTTCCTCACCCTTGTCCTCAGCCTCACTCTTGTCCTCCTCTTCATCAGACTCATCCTCATTGTCCTCATCGGAGGACTCTTCCTCGTTTCCGGTCTCCTGATCTAAGTCAGGGACCTCAAATTCTACTAATGCCGTGGCTGCCTCATACTCTACCTCTTCCTCTTTTGTCATCACCTCCTCCGAATTATACAGGTGATAAAGGAACGGACAGATGGCGGAAGGCTTAGCCTTCCCGACATTGTTGACCATTTTCAATACTTGGTCCTGAATTACTAAACCCCAATCTACCTTCCGGTCTCCTGACAGCGCGCCAAAGACTGTGTTGATGAGTGTCAAAGAGACCCGGCTTGGCCTTTCTGGGTTAAGAATGGCCAAGACGTATTGCAATAAACGCCTCTCTCTCTCATTGACACAATCGGTAACCGCGAACCCATCCTTCTTGCTAATGGGGCTATGAAGCTTACCCACCGTGAATTGGTCCTTCCGAGATGCGTTGCCTTCGCCCTCCCGGTCCAACCGGTACACCTTTCTCCACATCTCCGCCGTCCACTTCTTCGGTTTTGCACGGATCGTGGTCGCGGCCTGAGATGGTGCTCCCGAACTCAACTCCGCCACTATTGCTTCACTCCGGAAATCCCACGGTCTGATCAGGAAGCCGGCGCATCCCATTTGTTCCAAGTCCTCCTTCAGATCCGCCATCTCCTTGTCATCCTTGGGCAATCGCGGCGTCACGTAGCGCAGCGAGATGGTCGCTCCTCCGCTGTGACTTGCGGCCATATCTCCCGTCGATCAAAGAAAACCGGTCTACTGTTGGGTATTGGTACGACTAGTGATCCTCATGGCTCACTCTCTCTCTCTCTCCTTTCAGATGGAAGGTATTAACTCTAAGCTCCGGCACCAACAACCTTCTCTCTCTCTCAATAACCTTCCAGCACTCTCGCCTACAGTCTTGTCAGCTCAACACACCAATACTACCTCTTCAGACCGGAAATCAGTAATCGCCTACGCTGTATAATTCTCCGTCAGGGCAGGAAATCACAAGTGACCAACCTTTGGACCGATAGGATCTAAAAGAGCCAATCTCAGCAGCCCTTAGTAATTATCCTAATTAAGGCCTTGCCCGTTAATCCTGCCCGTTTAGGATTCCCGTTAACTAATGATTAGAACGTGTCCCTTGTTCCCTAAGGCTAAGTAGGTCACCGTTGGAAGGCGGTGTCCTATTTCCCCTTTCTTGACCCGATCTAAGCAAAGTATAATTCCGGTTCCTAGTTTCCGGTACATTCAATTAGCCTTTACTATAATTCCTGATCAGTCCATTCCCGGTATCCGGTTCTAAACATTAGACGGTCCACAACTATCTAAAAATCGAAAAAATTTACTACTAAGAAGAATATTATTCCTTCATTTATATTTTAATATAGTAAAACTAGATTTTCATGTTCCGACAGAGGTTCTAAGTATTATGGAAGTAGTCGAGTACGATGCCGAAGCTGCAATTTTGCAATATAGCTTCATGGCAAAAGTTCAACCGGATCAGTCGGATCCAATGGAATCCAAAGAAGAAGAATCGGAGGAGAAAGAAGAGCCACTCTACCGTAGGGGAAGAAGGAAGAAGTCGATGAACCCGGCCGAGCGAGACAAACAAGCGTTACCGGATAGAGGAGAGCCAAGCAATGTTCCAGAAGCCAAAGAGATTAAGCAATTTTTTGAAATCGGATTCAATTCAGTGAAACAAAGTCATGTCCTTCACAACATTGGCATGCACCTATCATGTCTAAAAAGATGATTCAAATGCTAACATCTGTTACCTCCTCCTCCTTTCTATCATAACTTCTCTACACCTATAACCATCATCGTACTGTACGACTTATTTGTTGCATCAGAATGTGATAGTTGTAGAACAGCAAAGTGTTGGATTCAATGTTAGCATCGCATGCATATAAGACGTAGCTTAAGACATAGTTTGAGACTTTATGACGTGTTTGGAAACATAGTATGAGACGTTAGGACATTTGTGGAGACATCTATGGAGACTTCAAGGTATTTTAAGAGACATGAGTTGAAGTAAGATTGTCTTCATCTCCATTCAAATGCAAACTTGTATGTTATGTTCTCCAACATGCGTTTCCTTACATTCACTAAGAGTTGAGATATTTAGTGAGTAATGCAGGATGCATTCTTACATGTCTAACAACCTAAGCCATGACTTTGTGCCATATTGACAATGACATCAACGTCCACCACTTACAACTTTTGTGTTATGTCATATATGACAACAAATGCCACAAGTGTACATAGTCACTACCATTCTCTTTTCAATTTGAGCAGACAACGTCTCCCTATGGATTTTGGAGAATAGACATAAATGTCAATGACATATGAACAAAGCAATAGAAGAAAGGTTCAAACAAGGTCGTTATTGCATTCTCTAGAAATAAACAATGCAATAAGTTCTCTTTTAAATACTAATAAGAAAGATCTGAATAGGACAATTCACTACGGAATCCAAAAAAATGTGCATGCATTTCATATAAGCAATCCTAAACATGGCAGTGATGTCAAGCTCAACATCAGAAACCACTACCTTTATCCCTTAATGAATGTTTAGAAGATATTGGTACTCTTCAAGGAGATATAGAGGTAGACAATCCACTCTATCCTCCCGACGTCCTGCGAGACGTCTACGTGTTGCCTTGTTGAAATGTGATTTTTTAATTTTAATTATCCCATATGGTTTGTCTTCCTTCCTACCACCCTATTTGTATAAAGAGCTGATCTTTTCTTCTCTGTATAATCATATCAAGTGACTTTTCAAGACATGTGACATAATTGCCAAATATGGCATATTTTGTATAGCGTATATGTATAGCATATTATGTCAGTATGGTATATGGTGTTTTATATATGGCATATTATATATAGTATATTATGTATGGTGTATTGTGTATGGTGTATGGCATGTGGTATCGGACATTACAGAATGCACATGCACATTATATAGGACACATGTGACTGTCTGTGTTAGCATCATACTAAAGGTTGCAAGACGTATATATGATAAATGCGGACATCTACATTAAAGTCGCAAGACATATAGAGGTTGAAGTTAACGTCTCAAAAAACGGCTAGACATCTGAGTTGACATCTCAAAATACGTCTTAGAAAACGTCTGGACATCTAATTGGAAAGTATGAAATTTGGACGTCTTGAAAAACATCTTTGGTTGCAACTAGAAGTCTAGTACATCTATGTTGACATTTGTCACGTCGAGGTAGACATCTCTGATGACAATGTATGTTATAAAATGCATGTCTAAGTGAATGCTACAAGCGCAAAGGTGAGCATCATGAGAAGCATGATGTGTCCACTTTGACGTCTTTTAACCCCTCACCGCCCAAAGTCCAACCATGCTTAAAAAATGCCTACCTTTGCAAGTCTGAAAAGTCAAAATTAGAGTGCTGTATGAAGATCTCAACCGTAAAATATTGTAGTGTGTATGTTTTAGATGGTGTGGAAAAAATTTGGGGGCATTTGACCGTTTAGATTGAAAAATTATAATGTTTTAGTGTTCAAAAAAGGTGCTGAAATTTTCTTAAGAACACATTTGGAGGTGAACTCCAATTTATAAACCTACTCAAATGAAAAAACTTCAAGCTACAAAGTGGTTCAAAACCATAATATAAACACTTTGGTGAAAAGAATTTTATAAAAATGAATCATTGTGTCTACAAAATGGATTTGAAATGTCCCAAAACAGTGGAAAAAGGAGCAAAAAATCACATCTACAATTGAACCTCCTTCTACTAAAATGCTTCTCAGACAATCAAAACTTCTTGGACTGATATGAAATTTTAGCCACAAGAACTAGACAAGTATACGCAACTTCTCCGACAAGAATTTTTGAAAAAAGATCATGTATGAAGTAGTTATGAGCCGCCAAAGTTGACTGAAATGCAATAATATCTGAATTTTGAACTTCGAAATGCTCCCAAGAATTCAAAACAGCTTGGATTGGCATGAAAATTTTACCACAATAACTAGACCTTAAGGGGTACAAAACTCAACAAATTTTATTGAAAACGAACATTTTTGGAAAAAGATACAAGCCCCCAAAGTTGCATTTATCAAAACGCAGAGTGGTGAACAAAAATTGACCTCGTGAACTTCAAATGGCTCTTGCAAACTCAATTTGTCTTAGATTGATTTGAAAATTTTACCATAGAAATTAGACTAGTATGAGCAATTTTTTCAACAATTTTTATTGAACTCAAACATCGGATGCAAAAGTCATAGTGCTTCAAAAATTGTGTGGGGACATTTTTTGTCTTCTTGGGCGGTGAGGGGTTAAGGCGTTCAGACGTCTATGCTAATGTTGTACAAAATATCATTGAAATTCTCCGATGACGTCAGAGATTGCTTCTGAAAATGCCACATCAACAACTCGGGGTTCCACATCACCCTATTTTGGCCTCCACATCAAATGACACGTCATTGCCACGTCAAAGGGCACATCATCAATGGATAATGCATGAAAAATTTGCCAAACAAACTTTTTGTGCTTATGTGGCGAGGAGGTGGCAACCTTTGAGAACCCCATTGACCCATATTTTTTGTGATGTCTGGTGGAAAACATGTGATGTTAGACCAAATTTTCAATGTTTTTGGCACATGTCACTACATGTAATTTTTTGGACGTCTATGTTGACATAGAAATATGTCAAATGCAACGTGCAACTATCAAAATCCTGACATTAGAAAAAATATGGTTTTTTTATAGTGTATGTTGGAAAATCAGATATGGTCCACATCAACAAGCCACGCATAATGAAACGTCAAGATCCTTTGGGCTTGGAGAAATCTTGTGCAACAAATCTAGACCATGTGAGCGTTTATTTACCTACCCTTGGTAAATAAGCAAGCACAACCGGGCTCTAGTTTTTGTGTGGATTTTTATACAATCTATAGGTGCCTAGCGTCAATCTGTTGTGCCTTCCAAGCAATGGATCTTTTTTCCTATGTTCCTAACATCTTCAATGTACACAAAAACCAAAGATTTGAACTACTTAATGATTTCATTCTAACTTCTTCAATAAAAAGAGGTCACGGTGGTTTCAAATTTGAACTAGTTACAGTCTAAATTTATCTATCCTAAATCACAGAACATTTCATGTCATTTCTAAAAACATAAAACTCGACTCAAGCCCCTTCTCTTAGCAAAAGTTTTGGACGGATGAAGTTTAGCCCTTTTAAGGCTATTTAAACTTCATCCACGATTTAGGTGGTGTTTCCTAATTTAATTAGCTTTGAAACTTGAACCTTAGCTTAAAAAAATTAAGGCCTAGCTAATTCCTAAGTTTTGACTTGGATGAATGATTTTAGATCAACTTCATCCGTTCCTTGACCCAAACTTCATCCTTGAATAATTCCTAGGGTTTGTAAAATTTTCTAAAGTTCAAATCACTTTCGGGTTGCTATAGGGTAGTATTTTGCTTTTCTAATCCTAACTTCTTACTTTGATTAGGGTAAGACACCCTAAAATCTTCTTAACCTTGTTCTTTGAGGTTTTGGTTAAGCTTTGGTAAGTTACTATTTTTAGGATTTTAGGATTTGTTCCTTCTAGAGGCTGACCTAAGCTCTCCAAAATGTTCTCTTGTTTGATATCCCACTTATCCTATCAAAGTTATTGATGGATGAAGTTTGACCACTAATCAATATTCAAAACTTCATCCATTGATTACTCCTAACCCTAATTTGATAATTAACTTTTAATTTCACTTTAGAGACCTAGGTTACTTCTACTTAATATTTCCTAATTTAACTTGTCTTGTTTATCTTCTAATCACTTTTCATCCAAATTAGTTCCTAAACTTCATCCCTTCATATCTCACTTGTTTTAATTTCAAATCCTAAGTGTGAGATGGTTTTAGAAAGCCCCAATCCCAATCTACAAGTTTAAAAATCTAATCTTGAAAAATATCTAGTTTTAATTTACTGAATCGATCTTGAACTTCGGTTAAGTGTGTAAAACGCTAAATCTAAACAATTAAAAAGAAGGGGAAGGGATTAATAAATTGCCTCGCGTTGGCCTTCATCCACGGTGTTGTAGAGTAGCCCCTCAAGATATTCACAGTCCGCCATCTTTGAGGGCTGTCTTGGAATTTTGCTCACTACTTGAAGATGAGTTTTTAGTACAAGTTTCTAGTTTCTTCCTATCTCTTCTTTTTCCTTCTACTTCTATTCCTTCCTTTTCTCTTAGGACTATTCTACTTCAGTTATTTAAATATCCCAAAGGTTGACTAGGTTCAAGGGAGGTAGTGAACGGGTGGAGTAGCAATATAGGTGCAAACAAATGACAGGGTATTTTAAAATCATTTGGTCGAAAAATTATAAAAGAGTTTAGAGTAATATAGGGTATAGAAAATGGCTTTGGACGTCTTTAAAGTACTATAGGGTATGGAATAATAGGCCGCATTAGAAAATGAAGTAGTACTAAAATAGCCCCCTTTATATTAAAATATTTGGCCAAAAGTCTGAGATTGCTACTTTCTCAGCTACTTTGAAAGTGGCATATTGGTGAGGATAAACAAATTAAATTTACTATTACTAAGAGCATAGTATTGTACCATAGAGAATATACTTTAGTTCATTTACTTCTCTTGGATTCCTACAGTAATTTAACTACTCTTACAACTAAGTTATACACTGTATACAACACATAATTCAATGTCTAACTATTGTAAATACTTTTTTTTACAGCATACACTCCACGTCCTTCTGGATTGAACTTAGGGTTAGTTGAATTGGGCAATTTGGATGCTGTATGGTTTAGGGTTTCCACAGTTCAATCTGCCTCACCTGAACACGACCGTTGTTGGAGTTCGTTGCGTGTGCATCGTTGAGTTTGCTTTGGCCAAGGTGTTTAGGGTTTAGGATTGGTTCGGTGGGGGCATCCCAAAACAGCCCTCATTGCGGTTTGGGGCGAATCTGCGTTTTGCGTGTAGGGTTTAGTTTTCACGGTTTAGGCTGCCTTTTTCTTGCGTACTGGATCCAGATGTGGTTTTGGATGTAACAACAAATTCTCTGTGTTCAAGGTAGGGTTTATGATGGCACTCAATTTCAAAATTAGACTCTACTTAGTGGAAGCTGATGTTGGACGGCCGGAGCTGCTAAGTCCCTTTTTTTGCCACTCGGATGACACTTACACGGATTTGCACACACGCTTGGAGAACGGGGGATGCGTGGAGTGGCCCTTCCTCTTTTGGGACTTCCAAGATGAGTGTCAAATATTGAAGAGGTTCAAGGCCAGGAATTCTGTAACCGACCGTGTTTATGTCATTCCTATGTTGGAGGGCGACGGTAGACCTCACAAGCAGTGTCATGTTGTAAACTAAGCCGAAATAATGAGCAACGACTTAGCAGCGAAGCCCGAAGTGCAAATTAGGGTTGGTGAATGTGTCCAACCTTGTGGCGCGGATGTCTTGCAAGACGGTGCTGCACAGACGTTGGAGGAAATACAAGCTAACGCAAAACAGAATCCGATTCAAGTTCATGAACTTCTTGAAGACAAGGAGACTTTGCTGCAATCGACACCCTTACCTAGTAATGTGCTTGAGAATTACAAGCAAGGTGCAGAGAAGCTGAGAAGGGAGCAAGAGTCACTAGATTTCGTAGATCACAAGTGGGACCTAAAAACTTATGATCACCATGACTTGCAGTGGCGGACTTTGAGCAGGTCAAGAGGAGAGCAATTTCTTGGCAAACTTCACGAGCTTGTTCCAAGGATGTGTTGCTCATGTTCTCACTGTATGAGCGTGCCTTTTTTCTTCTTTCTCCTTCATGGGTAGTGCAGCACGTCATGGATGAGAAACTACGTTCTGCACCTCTGAAGGACCTCCCTGCTATGGAGTTGCAGACTCTCCGCAACATTTTGCAAGATGGTTGGGGCCGTGCAGAGATTTAAGTCCCTCATGGAGCAAGAGTGCAACCTAACAGTCGCAATTGGGTTACACCGTCCCACCGACCTTTGTGACCAAATATGAAATACATGAAATATCCAACTCTGATTATTTTATGTACAGTACAACCTCGGAGTTTGCAATTATGAGTTTGATCACCATAATTTGAATGGTGAGTGTCGTATCAGTTAGTATTTACATTTATTGTATGAGAGCTGCATGAGTAGCCTTCTTGGCCAATGTTGCTTTTTGAGGTTAGCCATTCCCTTACCTCTGGAAGCTGTAGCATGCATGTATGATAGCTTTATCATAGTTTGGGTTGGTTTCTATAAAACTCATTCTGTGAGTCAGAAAGCTTGACATCATGGAGGTCTCCAATTCGGTTTTAGGGTTTCACTCTTCTTTTGCATTTGCTCTTCAAGTGTGGCCATGTGTGCTTGTGAAGTTGTGAACCCATTTTTTTCTTTGACATTTCCATTGATGCAAGTGTGTTTGCTGCAATGCAGGTGCAGGGGATTTTGAGCAAAGGTTATAGTAGTGCATGTTAGCATCTAGACCCTAAACCTTAGTTTTGTTCATGGATGCATGATACACACATTTTAATCCTACTCATTGTGTTTGTAAACACAATGAGAACATTATATTTCTTACTACATCATTGTGCACAAAAACTTTGTTGTATATCCTAATATGACTGATATCATACTATATTAAGCTTGTCAATTCTAGTAGAATAAATTCAAATGCTTTTTGGTGACACTATAAACACTTGCAAGCTCTAAGATTAGGTTTAATTCTATGAAATATTAGGTGAAACTTGACTCGAAAAACATTTTATAATAAAAGCTTTCTTCCGGCAAATTTGGTTGTAACTTGAATTGTCATTGGCCATGCTGCATTATATACTTTGAGAATTTTTTTGAAACCAAACCAGCCCATTTGATGTAAGACAAAAACTATAGTAGAATTTTTTTTTCAATCTAATTTATCATATCATTTATTCATAGAGAATTGGAATTATAAATAATGCAAGCCCCTTCTCTATTAACCCAAAGTAGAAAATTGCATAATTATAGCATGTCCAAAAAAAAAAAAAAAAAAAGTAATACCCCCTTATAAAATGGTGGTTGGTCGCACCTATATCCTTATTTTTTTAAGGCACTGACTCCTCCAAGTGACTGGGTTGGAATAAATAATTGAAGTCAACTCCTAAACAATAAGTGACTCTTCGAACTCTATCCTATCTTGGTCAATTATTATTCTATTCAAGTTTTGATGGTCCTAAGTGTTTTTTCTAGATTTCCACCTAATCCTGTCTCTTCCTAAATTCCCTTCTAACTCCTAAATTGTCACTTCATCTCTCTCAATTCTTAATGTGGTTTTGAAAGGCCTAAGTGTTCTATTTCCTATGGTTTTTGAGTCTCCTTTGGCAATGGAAACGTTGCCAAGGGAGATTTCCTAGCCACCTATCTTCTTTTCTATTTAAAATTTCTTTTTATATTTTCTCTTTCAAAAGGCAAGATTAGCCTTGAAAAGTACACTTAGTCCTTGTTTTCTTGTTTTCTTTTGTAGTTTTTGGAAGGTAAGGAAAAGAATGCAATTAGTTCACCAAGAGAAAAAAAATGAATTCAAGTCGGTGTGGCCTGGCCTGGACCGCTTTGGAGCCCTGTCGGAGCCTGTCTAGCCCAGAAACGCCAAGGGCGCCATTTTGTGGCGTTTGGACGAACAGAAAGTGAACTACACGGAAGCTACAAGTGCTTTTTCATCCGCTTTTTGCTTGTGCACCTTGAATAATGGGTTAGGAATAGTTTCCAATAGACTTTGCAATCATCACAGCCTTTGTCTTCATGTGAGAGAGAACCAAAGAAAAAAAACAGGAGGCAAAATTTGCCATTTTAGTGTATTTTGCTCCTTTCTCAAAATCAGAAATTTCTCCTTGAAAATGATGTTTTGGGAGTTTGAGCCCAACTAACGAAACAAAGGTGAGATACTCTAGTTTCTACTCCAATTGGAATTTTGGAAAAATTTGCAACATTGAATATTTTATAGGAATTTGAAGTTTGCATGAATTTTTAATGTCTTTTATATTCTAATTATAGATGTACATGGTAAATAATTTTACACCGTGATGTTTGTCCCTATAATCTGCACCCATGGTGAAATTCTTATATTTTTTGAACTAATTTTCTATTTGATATGAATTTTTCTTCACTTTTCATTCAAAAATTCTTATAAAAATCAGTTTTTTTTTTTAAATTCTGAAAATTTTGTGAGGTGAAGAGGAAATGTTCTCTCATCTGTGAAAAATAAACACAAAAAGCTTCAAGCATTTCTTGTTGGAAATCGGCAACAAACTAATTGCTCAGTTGTGAGGCTTTGAGCCTGCGGTCATAGGCTCGTCGTTTCTGGGCTAGAGTCTGATCGGAGCCTGTGGAGCTCGGAGCCCCTACCTGGAGCTGTCAGAGCCCCTACCTGGAGCCTCAGAGCCCTTACGACTGCTGGCCCCGGTCAGCCAGTCACTGCCACGTGTCCAGGCGCGGTTGGCTGTGACCCAGCTTGGGGGGGTGACGGGGCAGCGCTTTGGGCGCCTCCAGCACTCGGTCCTATCTTTGATCCTCCAGCACTTGGTTCTGTCCTTAGGCGCCTCCAGCACTCGTTTTCGTCCTTGGGCTTGGTGTTTTGGTAGTTTTTTCTCCCAACTGGTGGAAGTTGTCATTCACTGGTTTGCCTTTCATGGAAATTTTGAACACCCCAAGTGAGTTTTTGGAAACAAAACACTAAATGACTAAAAACCCTTCTAATTTTTGGATACTGAATTTTGAGAAGAATTCCAAATATTTTGGAAACTAAACTTTGGATAGTAATTTTGCAAAGGGGCAATAGCTCCGCCGTATTTTTGTTAACACCAAAAATCCTAAGAATAATGGACTATAGCTTCGCCATATTTTGCTAATATTCAAAATTCTAAGAAAATCCAAATCAAGCAAAGTCAAAGCTTTGCCGTATTTTTGTTAACACTGAAAATCCTAAGAACAATGGACTATAGCTTCGCCATATTTTGCTAATATCCCAAATTCTAAAAAAATTCAAAACAAGTGAAGTTAAACCTTTGCCGTAATTTTGTTAACACCAAAAATCCTAAGAACAATGGACTATAGCTTTGCCGTATTTTGCTAATAATCCAAATTCTAAAAAAATCTAAATCAAGTGAAGTCAAAGCTTCACCGTATGCAAAGGTTTGCAAGAAACTTAGAACAACTTAGGACAAAGGTTGGTTAGTACAACTCTACAACTTGAATACACATTAGTGCAGAAGTATTAGAACACAAAATTCTTCAAGAAAAACACTAGAATGCCCCCCTAAAGCGGCATACGCCCAAGTACGGAGGGGGGGATCTAGGATTAGTACAAAGGTTAGTGAAAACAAACTTCAAGTTGCTATAACAAAAGGCCAAGTTAGTATTTAGTCAAAAATCCGGAAACAAAGACATCCTTTGAAGGGACCCTAATGTCCTTCAAAGAGAGCTTGAAAAGTAGCAACAATGGAGCTTAAAATGCTCCAAAAACACACGTTTACAACTTTAGGCTAAAAAATGGCCAAAAAAAAATCCAACGAATGGACCAACAAGTTTTGAAAGCCAAAATAATGGTCCAAGGGGTGTTTGTGAGAAAAAAGTGAGCCCCTTATATACATTTCCAAGGGTGCTCACCCCCCTCTCTTTTCCTACTAGTAATCTTATCACTTGAGATTTTCATCCTAATCTTCTCATTTTGACTTTCTACGTTGGACCAAACTTCTAACTGTTGGAAAACAACTCCAAATCACAAACGGATTGCGTCGTTGGCTTTAGAAGGCCATATATAGTCCATACGTCCCTTTACCCCCTAATTTGACCTCAAAAACGGAATAATACTTAGCGCTAACTGAACATCAAAAAGGGGTAAAAATCCAGTCTTTGGAGTTTGACTTTTCTAAGAAAAGTCACTAGCCTAAGTTCTTTAGAAGGTCTAAGGGAGTAAGAAAAGACCCAACTTCAACCCCATTCCAATTCCATGTGCTCCCGGGGCGCCAGTCAACTCCACTGGATTCTTCCAATTTTGCAATTGGCAGGGAATCTCGCTAGTTGGGGCACTTCTGACTATCAGAATGTCTTGAAACTTGTTGGAGCAACTTATTAGCATAAAACAAGCTAGTCTATTTTTTAGTGAGATTTTACCGCAACTTGGACAATTTACAAGAATTTCTCATCCAAGGTTTTGGCGGTTGACCATTTGAAATGGCATTTTTTGTAAGTCAGAAAATTCCAAATCTTTTTATGGAATCTCTTATGCAATTCCAAAAACATGTGCAAGCTCATATTCTTACTTTGCACAAAGATCGTAGGAGAATCACATCTTGTCTTCTCCTTACAAAATCGATAACTAGGGTATTGCCGCATAGGGGGGAATTTTAGCAAACCAATTTTGCCGTTGGCCTCCAAACATGATTTCCACCCAAGAACAACATACTGCATCCCTAGATTCCTCCCAAGTGACTGTTTTGCGATTGTAACTCCTACAGGCCTAACAATTGGGGTTTCTGCTATTTTTTCGATAAAATGGGGAAAGTGAAACCTATCGTTGGGAATGAATATATGACCTCAACGGTATTCCTTTAGACCAGATCTAGACCTAAGAAGTCACCTACACCGTGGTTTTGGCCATTCTAGCCCTATTTATTATAAACTTGTCTAATCACGTGAAATCCTGGCTTATACCTATTTACAAATGGGAATTGGGTTTAGTTGAGGGCAACTTACTGATAAGCATTAGAGGATTTTTGAACTCTCAAAAAGGCCTCCACACATTGACAAACCACCCTATTAATTGAGGGGCTAAAATAGTGGCAATGGTACCTACTGGAATGTAGCTATCTTGTGTAAAGTACTACCCAAGGACCACAGAAGAGTCCAAAACAGTTGAATATTATAATGCAATATTTAATTTGAAAATAAGAATATCATACTGAGATTATATTGAGCTCTCTGTTAGGTGCAAGTTCTCTGTCAGATGCAAGTACTTTTCATCACGGCATACTGACAAGAACGGACAGAAGCATTATCACAGTTAAGATAAATTGGCACGATAACCAGACGATAGCCTGGTGATATACCCAATACTGGTTTGAACAAGTACAACAAGTACCTGTTGTCAGAGTTAGCAAATTTAAAATGATAAACTGTAAATTTAATATGATAAGCTCCCAAATATAAAAAGATAAATCCCAACCAAGCTTCATGATTGTCTCTGTGACCAAACCAATGGGAGCTCTTGTACTATGAAAGTCCATCATTCTTTTATTCCTTTCCAGTGAGCGGATATAGGGTAATAGTCTCTCACATTATTTGACAAAGGACAACATTAAAATAGAAAGGCACCCCTCCAACCTCCTCCTTTAGAGGCCTTCTTGAGAGCTCAAAAATCCTCTAATGGCACCAAATGCTATATTGGTATGTGACACACCTATTTTGGTCTTCCACTCTTTTTTGGGCTTTTTGTAACTAAAAATACGTTCAAACTTATAAGAAATGAAAAAAGAAAATAGTGAGTCCCGGGTGACAATTCGGGACCTCACAAACCACAAGTTGTGCAACTCCTTCATCAAGGGCCGCAAAAACACGTCCATGTTCTTTGAAGTTGGTGAATGTTTATCGGAAATGAGGAGGCACAATGAGATGAAAAACTTCTTCATGACAAACCATGGCTCTAAGTTGTAAATAAAAATGACCATAGGCCAAGTTGACCAGTTTATGTTGTTCAATTTGAATGGATTGACCCATCCAATGCCATTGCTAAACACAGGTTCTTCTTCTCAGCTCCAAAATTGTCAAACACAGCATCACAGTCAAAGTGCTTCCAAGCAGGGCTATCCACCACTGACTGCATCACCCTGTTGTTACTGATATGCTTCGTCCAACCAGTGAGCATTTGCATAATTTTTGGAGACTAAAATATGCCCCTCAACCTTGGTATCAATGGAAAATGACAAATTACCTTTGCAAATATAGAATTGCTGCCCTCCATCCACCGCGACTTCGAACACTTTGGCCAACTGTTTAACTCTGCATGTTCATCTTTGAATAGCACACATCCACTAGGACATGCATGAATGTTGTTGTAGTCCAATCCCAACTTGCTGATCTGCTTTTGTGCCTCTTAGTGATTGGGCGACAATTTGTTCTCCTTCGGAAGCATGTCTGATGATAAGTAATGGAACAACTCGTCTGTGAACTTGTTGCTTACAAGAATCACTACACACATGTTCATGATGCAATGGTAGCTGACAGAATACTTGATGATGCCATTGTACAAGGGTAAGGTTGCATGCTCCATGTCATGGATTGTGACGCTTTCATCATTGTCATATTTGTCATTCGTCACGCCATCGGATGATATAGTGTCTGTGTGCAATGCATCTCCGTGTTCAAAAGCCTCCATGACTTGCCGTTGCACGTCATGATGTGCATCAAGAGCAGGATCAACATCTTCTAGCGGATTTCCTAAGTCCGCATCTAGGAAGTCATGAGCATTGATGTTGCCACCGACGGGCATAGCATCCTCATGAACGTCAATAGCGACATCAATGACGTCATCATCGAATGCTATGTCCTCTATCCAAATGCCATTAGAGGGATATCCATCAATCTGGTCTCCCCCAATCATGGACTTCATTAGAAAAGCATCTCATCCCACCTCTGCATGATGCTGTTGGATGACATTGATGCGCTTCTGTTGTCCTCCCCGACAATTTTAACAAGGACATTGGAACTTTAGGAGATCCAACTCCGTTGCCACCCGTAGCTTGGTTTGCAAAATGAGGTCACCTAGAGGAATGTGGCACAGGACATGTTCATTTGTATGAATTCAAATGCAGGCCCTCTCATGGCATCCATTGTGTACCATGCCTCTCTCTAATGCACTTTGCTTAGTATGAAGTTGGCAATGTGATTGTTGCGATGCCAAAAAACAACCACGGATGTGAAGCTGATCACCGTAGTGTCAACTGCTCCAGTTGCCCAACTACTGAAGATAATAACGTCTTCGGAGTAACATCAACGGAGGTATCAACATAAATCATGCAATGTCATAGCTTACATTGGAGTGTTGCCTCAAAAGGATATTTGTAGCGAACCTTGTCCTGGGTAATGTTACGACAATCAATCAAGGTTGCCAAGCATGGACAACTCCATTTGGACACGTCTTTGTGACCACTTCATTGATGTAATAAAGTTCTAGGTATCCAAGTACTGGACTATATTTCCAACAATACAATGCACGTTCATTATTCAAAGCATTCATTGATAAGATTACAGTTTGTGGTTGTGTCCATGGAAAGTTGTATTAAAATTTATAAGTGAGGCGTTATTGTATACATTGCCATGAAAAACTTCACATGTTCCAATTATGTCCACTAGAAAATATTCAAAAATGCCTTTAGGCTGAAGCCAAGGAAGCCAAAGCACTGCTCGGTGAGCTCCTCTCATGGACTGACGACTACATGGGCATGGACAGTGAAGGCTGCTGATGTTTAATAAGACATTCATGTATCCCTAAATGCGTTTCAATAGATGTAGCCAATAACAGCACAAGCATCAATGACATTTGTAGATGGCGCACCATGTTAATGATATGAAGAAGTGTAACCAGCCTATCAGATCTTCATTGTCTTTGTCCCAATACAAGAGCATAATAGCTCCTACAATGACACTTTCTGTTTCTATAATTTTTGGAAAGGGAAGTAAAGACCAATTATTAATTTGCCTACTTTGACATTCCATAGGTAAATACTACTACTTCAGAAATCATAGGATAAGCAAATTTTTAACTAAAAAACACTACAAGTTAGGAAGCAAAAACATTAGAACATGTATAGAAGAGTATTATTACACAGAAGTTATTAATTCTTGAGAATGACAAAATATATTGTTCATTGTATTTTCTTAAGTGCTTTCAAATATCAATGAGACCTTGTAATACACAAAGTTCTAGATGTAATGATATAAAGACTTAAAGAATGTGCTTCACTCTACAAGAGAAACTAAGAATTAATGAAAAACAACTTAAAGTAAAGGAGTTACTAAATTTTCAAGGAAACATTTCAATAAAAATGCATGACGTGTAGAAAGATCAAGGTAGCAATAGAATTTAGTTGGTAAGTAGGAATAAAATAGAAGTCATTAGACTAATTCTAGGAATAAAGTTAGGTAGGAAAAAGGTAGTTAGGAAAATAATAAGAAAAATAATTTTAGACATATTACAAAGGACTTAAGAAAACAAGAAGAACAAACATAAAAGACAATTCCAAAGAGAATAAAAGACCAAGTCTCCAAGACAAATCAAAGATTGAAGACGCATAAAAGACTTTTAGCTCCAACCAACTGGACAACAGAAAAACTTGCACAATAAAAAGAAGTAAATAAAAGGTAGCGAGGAAGCCAACATATATACAAGCATACAAAATGCAAACCATTTGAAGAAACCAAAGTAAAGACAAGGAATTTATTTTCCTCATCAAAGCAATCCCAATAAGGAAAGTGGAGCTCGAATCACTGCAATATAACCCTGTATAATTTTTGGAACTGAAGAACAAGGAATTCAATATTAATGCTTCATGGAAGAGCTTAACGTCATTAAACTCTTGATGGCACTCTTGCTTTCATCTTTGCTACCTGATAGTAGGTGTCATGAATTATATACAAAGGCTTCTTTGACTTTTTTGACCAAGCACTATACAGTGATTTACGATTTTGTTACCCATGACACCGAGAGAAACTGAAGTATGTTTGTGGTGACATCCGCTATGACAGGCAACATCTCTGAGAGGTAGTCAACTAACACGCTCCAAGGTCTCCAAGGACATCAGCTTCTACTATAGAATGATACTCCCTCTATTTCTCTGAAATATCCATGTTTAAGAATTTGTGAAGGATTAAGGAATAGAAATAGGAATTTGTAATTGGAAGTTATTGGATTTAGTGCTTAAATTATTCCAATCCCAATTTTAGTTTTTTCTAGAATTAAGTTTTTTTAAGAAGGAGAGGAAATTAGTACCAAAGTCTTGAAAGTTCAAGTGTTTTGTTATTTTCACAAATGGATAGAAAAATGATTGATATGAATTGCGTCAATGCAATTGTAAGTAAAGAAAAGGTTAGCCTAGTTGCCCAAGTTGTTCTATCTATCAAAAAAACAAATCTTAATGTTCATACTATTGATGATTCTAGCTTAATGATAGGAACAATTTGCAAACAAAAATCACTAAATGAAGTTTGCATTGCTAACATTAGTAATTGATGAGCACAAAATGCTCAAAAAATATCATCAAACATGCCAAGCAATTCACTTTATTTTAGAGAGAAGCTTAGGAAGAACTTTTTTAATTTTTTTATTAAAGTGACCTAGGCTTCTTTTTTCCACTCTAAGCCCAAAAGAAAAGGGGAAGAACATGTAGTAGGTTTGTGGAAGAACTTTTTTAATTTTTAAGTTAGAGTGACCTAGGCTTCTTCTTTTCCATTCTAAGCCAAAAAAATTGGAAAGAAAATTAAGCCAAGGGAACACCATGTTATGGGTCTAATTATTGAAAGCCACTTATACTTCTTCATGTACATTCTAAGAAAAAAAAACTGGATGTATTATGAAGCCAAGTGTGCAAGAACACTATCAATTATTTAAAGTGACATCTACTTCTTCATTTCCACTCTAAGTCCAAAAAAAATGGGAAGAGCATAAAGCCAAGTGTAGAGTTACATTTTCGATGATATAAAACAACCTAGTAAGAGTTCTTGAATTCCACTCTAAGTCCAAAAAAAAAATGGGAAGAGCATGAAGCCAAGAGTGGAATTACATTTTCAATGATACAAAGCAATTTTAGTTAGAGTTCTTGAAGTCCACTCTAAGTCCCCCCCCCCCACAAATGGAAAGAGCATGACAGGGTTGACGAGACGCTACGTCCCAAGCAAAATTATGTCCATTTTTGGGATATTTGGACGTTCGGACGTCCAGATGTTGCGTCCGCCATCGGATAACTTTAAAGAGCGGACGGCTTATTGTAGTGAACGGCGGTATATAGTCATCCCATCCGCCCCAACCAACGCCCCGTTTGGTCCAATCGATAGCCCGACCGCCACCCCATTTGAATCGATCGACGGTCCAATTGCCCCGTCCGATGGCTCGTCCTCCTTGATTGACGCTCTGACTGATGCCCCATCTGACTCGACCAACGCTCCGACCGCCTTGTCCACCGCCTATTTGCCCCGTCCGCTAGGTTGTCCACCTTGTCCGACGCCACGTCTGCCGTCCATCTACCGTCCGTCCGTTGTCTGTCCACCAAATCGTCCGCCGTTCGTTTGCCATTCGTTCGCTAATGTATCACTTATAATATAATATAGGAAAGGCATTGTCAAGAGCTTTCCAATGGTATATTATGCATCCAATTTCGCCAAAAATTCCGACGGTGGGACCCTTCCAAAGATTGGGGTCTGCTAGGATGCCTACCAGTTTGTAGTCCGCCCAGCTGTCCGACTAGCCGTCCACCTGTCTGCCCATTTATCTGCTAT
The DNA here is from genome assembly GCA_963969595.1 of Neckera pumila. Classification (NCBI taxonomy): domain Eukaryota; kingdom Viridiplantae; phylum Streptophyta; class Bryopsida; order Hypnales; family Neckeraceae; genus Neckera; species Neckera pumila. The sequence goes on from OZ018418.1 coordinate 11,133,018, forward strand.
TATGTGCTTCATCATATACCATTGGAAAGGTATTGTCAAGAGCTTTCTAATGGTATATTGTAGGTTCAATTTGGCCAAAAACTCCGATGGTGAGACCCTTTCAAAGATTGGGGTCTGCCAAGCCATCCGCTAGTTTGTAGTCCGCCTAGCCGTCCGCCTAGCCGTCCACCTGTCTGCCCAGCCGTCTACTTTTATGTACTTTATAATACATTATTGAAAAGGTACTGTTGAGAGCTTTCTAATGGTATATTTTGCGTCCGATTTGGCCAAAAACTTTGATGGTGGGATCCTTCCAAAGATTGGGGTCCACCAAGTTGTCTGCCAATTTGTAGTCCGCCTAGCTATCCGCCTGTCTGCCCGTCTGTCCGCTTTTATGTGCTTCATAATATACCATTGAAAAGATATTGTCAAGAACTTTCCAATGGTACACTATGCGTCTAGTTTGGCCAAAAATTCCAACGGTGGGACCCTTCCAAAGATTGGGGTTTGCTAGGCCATCCGCTAATTTGTAGTCCGCCCAGCCGTCCACCTGTTTGCCCATTTGTTTGCTTCTATGTGCTTTATTATACACCAATGGAAAGGTGTTGTCAAGAACTTTCCAATGGTATATTATGCGTCCAATTTGGCCAAAATTTTTGGCGATGGGACCCTTTCAAAAATTGGAGTCCGCCAACCATTCACCCCGTCCGCTCAACAACTACTTGCTTGTCCACCTAGCCGTCCGCTTCTACTAAAACATGGGATTCTAAAAGCATATATTTGCTTCCAAAGATTGCTATTCAATGCTACAACCATCCAATGCAACTTTAACCCCTAAAGGACCAAGGTGATTTTCCTATCAAAAACTACTCAAAATTGTCATTTCTATTGCAAAGAAGAAGGAGCTTTAAAAGTTGTTTTTTCTTGCATATTCAACCATAAGATCTTATACTTAACTAGTATATGAACATGTACAAGAAATTTCAGATCATTTTACCATGCCGATTGCAAGATATATGCATTTAAAGTGAAGAAAATAAGTTTTTTTGCACCTTGCTTGACTAGATTTTTTGACTTTGAATCTTTTTAGTTCAAATTTTTTGCACTATAGACTTTGATGTCTATTTGTTTATGTTAAATAGTTGAGTCAAGACTCTCTGAAAAAAATTTAGGATAAAAAGCACTTAATTTTCACTCCTTAAAAAATTATTAAATAGAGGTGGTTCAAGATTGATGAAATAACTAAATTGGTAATAGCATTTTGATGGAATTGAATCACAATAATTCCAATGATGAGATTGTTCTAGCAAGAGAATCTAACCTTGTCCTACAATTTTTTTGAAAAATTCTAAAAATTGCATTAAAAAATGAATTCTACAAGTTATTTTTTCAAGAAGATGCCCAGATTGACCGAAAAACTAAGATTGTCCATAACTTTCTCATTACTAGTCCAAATTGAATGAAACAAAGCTTCACATGTAGACAAAAATATAATCTTTGAGAAAAAATTTGAAAAAAAATTAGTTTGACTTTATGTGATTTTTTTTGTGCTGCCCGCCGAACTCCAATTTTGCTTATTGTGCCATAACTTTTTCTTCAGGGTATCAATTAAATTAAAAAATATATATTCACAAAGCTCTCGCAAAGATACACAAACTCAAAAAATCCCATAAGAATATTACTTAAATTTGAGACAGGGGAAACCTACCTAGACTTGAATTGTCCTCCAAGGGAACAAATGGTCCTTTAGGGATTAATGTATGCATGAAAGGGTCATTGAATTTCTTTTTCAACAAATTAAAACCTACACAAAATAGTGAAATTAGGTTGCCTTATTTGAGATAATTTACCTCATTGATCAATGCTTGTTCCACATAGAGGTGCATGCCACTCTCTGAACTAAATCTTGAATTGGTGCACAAATCTATGCCATACAAATGGCTTTAAATTGAATGCATCATTACACAAAAGCTATGAATATTTCTATATTGTGGATTGTCGAGAAATTGGTATGGGGCAACCTAATTTCACTATTTTGTATACAATCTGAATCCTATACCCTAAACTCTATATCCTAAACCCTGTATCCTAAAACCAAAATTTTGAATGTTACAATAGTAACCAAGAACACGGGTGCAATGTGCGGAATATGTTTGACCCTCAATCCTTTTTAAATGTCATTATCAAAATATACTAAATATAAACCTCACAAACTTACTCATTTATGTTTTCAATGTGGTCCTTGTTTTCTTTATCAATTATTATGTGCCAATGTATAATGTGGAACATGCAACTATAACTTCAAGTATACCTTTAAGTTTTATTGTAAAATACATTGATAGTTTGAAACACCAAGGTATACATAGTACAAGCAATTGTATTAACTTATTATTCTGTTAGAAGATGCTACTAAAAAGCTTTAAGCACTTCAATGAAATTTAATTGAATTTAATGTAGCTCAAGATTAAATATTGCATTCATACAACAAAAAATAATTAATGTTATTTTCCTATATCCTTTATATATATATATATATATGTGTGTTTGTGTATATTTGCATCCTAATTTACAAACCATCAACAATGTATTTGATACCAAAAATATTGGTGCTTTGGTAGTTAAGAAGGTGATTGATCTCAAATATGATGACCCCTCATATACGACAATTATGGACCTCATTTATGTACTTCTACATCATAAATGATATTCTTAATTCATATTGTTGTAATATGCAAATGCAAAAGTGTGAAACGTGCAATTGTGATTTGAAGAGGATTTGAACTAAGGCCTTAGGGTGCATGCCAAATTCATGGGATTAGTATTATTATATTACAACTATACAAGCAAGTTTATAATTTTCTTAGATGGTGCTCTATTGGAGAAATGAATAATCACCCATGTCCACGTGAGTTTGTTAATCTTTTCAAGACCAAACATGTGTATTATGTAATATTTATTAATTTTTCAAAACAATTGCGTTTTAGAGCTTCAAAGGGGAATAAGGATTTGATTGGATTAAATCAATAGCTTTTCATTGAACAAAGAAAAATGCTTGCATGCTTGTGATCCAAATATGATAGTATTGAATATCCTTTAAATAAATAATTAATACTTGTATTTTAGAATATTATTATAGTGAATCTTATGAATCTATTCAAAGTTCTGGATAAAACATTAGATTTGTAATAAGGACTCTTAGAAATATTGGGTGATTCTTTGTCCTAAACTAGTTTACAATTTTTGTGACTGTAAATCATTCTAAGAATCAAGGGTGGGTATGCCGGCCATATATTACCGACCACAATAAAGGACTCACTCTACCTTAGGCAATGAATATGCATTGTGGATTTTTTCAAAATTTTACGGCATATGTATTAACATGTATTAATGTCATCACACCTAATTTTACACAATATCACTTTGTAGTATAGGTACCTTGAAACTAACGATGGAATTATAAATGTACACCACAAACTTATGAATTAAGAAATGTGATAACGATAAAAAATTGTGTATATACAAATTGTTTTATAGAAAATTACATAATCAATCAACAATCTTGGAGATTACAATATTGATTGAATTGAAAGAAGGAAAACTATATGGTTAGACTCTTAGTACTATTTATTAATCAAGCATACTAAGATTTTAATAATACAATTGCAAGCGAGTCACTTGTGTCTTTAAATAATGACCAATTTGATCTTTTTAGGTGAAGATAAGAACTCTAAGAGTGTTGAAGATTACAAGAATTAAATAATGGCTAGCACCCAATCTTTGGAGCGGTGCCCTTCCTGAAGTTTTTGTCCAAATAAGACACATGATATACCATTGGAAAGCTCTCAATGATACCTATCTAATGGTATATTTTGAAAAATACAATAGCAGCCGCACGGCTGAGTGGACATGTAGATAGGCGAATGGCTTAGTGGACCCCAATCTTTGAAAGGGTCCCACTGTCGGAGTTTCTGGCCAAATTGGACGCATAATATACCATTGGAAAGCTCTTGACAATACCTTTTCAATGGTATATAATAAGATATACATCAGCGGACGGATGGCAGATGGCCTGGTGGACGGGACGATCGGACCGTTGGTCGGGTCAAATGGGGTGGCGGTCAGGCATCGTTTGAGGCGGACGAGGCATTGGACGAGGGCAAACTGACAAGCCGGGTGGCCAATGGTGATGCTCAGAATTTATTGTTCACTCAATAAATATGAAATTCAAATGTCGCGAGACATCCAAGGGATAGCGGACGTTGGACGTTGGACGTCCGGACAACCTTGAAGGATGAAGCCAAGTGAACACAACATTATTAAAAACTAATTGATAAGGCTATGAAGCCAAGTGGGAATTAACATTAAATAGAATTTACAGAACCTCCTACAAAATGTATTAAATTTTGTGTGAGATTTCTTTCTTTGGCCCCTTTTTGTGGAACAAAAATCAAGCCTCCATAACTAAAGGGGATCTATAAATTGCTTTTTAAATTACTTTGGAAGAGAAATTTACAAAGGAAACATTTATCTCAAGGAAATGAATTTAAACTCTAAGGAAGTGGAATTGAGCTTCTCCCTGATTTTTTCATTTCCAAGAGTCCAACATTAGCAACTCTGATAGTGAAGACACAATAAATCTAGATGCTGCGCTCGCCCCGCATCCACATGTGAAAAAAGAGGTCTAGATGGGCAAGGAGAAGGGGAAGGTTTTGAGACAATGCGTGCTTGTTGATGGACAGGGTAAGCCTTATAGAAAGCAGGCTCTATACCTGGCAAAGGACGTGAAGCTGTTTGCTCTGCAAGTGAACCCTTGCTTTGGATGGGCTGACCAGTCATTGTACAAAAAGAATCAAATCCTCGATCATCTCAACGTAGGTAATGCTCTGATCAATGTCACAAGTGAATGTTAATGAAGCTCAAATCTAGCTAAAGACATGTAGCTTACATCTATGTCTAGACGATTGCAAGTTCTTTACAGCATCTGTTTGATTTTGATGACATGTGGTCGTGTTTTGATCCAATGCTATGCAAAGTATGTCTCTTCTAATGTATTATGGACTTCAAAAATTCTGGCGTCCGTTTTGGGCTGTCAGTAGAATGCACAGGTTTTTCCAGGGCAAGCATTGCAAGGTAATAAGTGTCCTTCAAGTCTCTTTTATCTTCCCTGTCTGGAACTGCACTTATACATGCTAGAAAATCCGTGACCACATAAACAAAGATGTGTAATGTTTTTTGCGGAGGAGACAATGCTGTAGAAAACGTGCCGTTGCAGAGCATAATGTTCTGCAGTAATTGCTATCATCTAGTCCTTCATTGAGGTCCCTAGGTACTCTTCTCTCCTAGCAGGCAATAATCAGAGATCTAATAGTGATAGTTTTTGTGCAAATTCTAATGTTGATCATGTGGTCATGAACTCCTATGCTTGTTTCTTTTCTCTATAGAATGGCACATAACAGATGTGAGAGGGAATTGCACGGACATCAATCCTCAGTGGTTCCCCCAATACACCTCAAAACAACTCATCAATGTCTGCCACAACATTTGCAATTTCATTGATGCAGCTCAAGCTAGACCCACAGAAGTGGACCGTGAAGTGTGGGACATGTTGGTGGCTCAAAGGTTTTCCCAACAAGCCAAAGAGAAGTCCCAGCACATGCGGGCTATCTCTAAGGGCAAAGGATCCAAGACTGCTTAGATGAAGAGCATTGAGAAGGAAATGATTGGAGAATTGGTGAGATTTTACAGACTATTGTGCATTGCTGACTTGAGTTGACACCCATGGGTTCCGTGCTGCATTTTAGAAAGCGCGTGACATCCTTTCAAACGTCCAAAAGCAAATGTATGGCATTTTATGGAACATCACACACCACTGCATGTGCTTTGTCTTCCTTGGTCCATTACTCTTTCAACTGACATGCTAAGTATTTATATGTGGTAGACCTTGCACCGTCATTGCATACCATATCTAGGTGAGGTTCAACATCTATTAGATGAACAACCAAAAGTCTGTTTTTTTTCAATCTACAATTTCAGCTATTGATTTTGAAGTCATTATCTCGGGGCATTGGTCGTCAATCCATCAATGGCGCCTGCTGAGATAGACTTTTGTTGTTGTTTTAGGGCAAATACCCTCATTTGCATAAAACTCTATACTTTTATAAGACAATACAAAGCAATACAAGTAATTGTGCACGGCCCATCCGCAAACCCCAATCAAGGGTGGCTATTATGTGAGCATAGAAATGTAAGCCCATGAATTTAGAATACTACACATCTATGATATAGGTGTATATACTAGAGAAACTATCTAAGCTTATAGAGTATATATGTTACAAATATCCATATTATAGGTGTTTATGATACATACACGAGTGGAAGCATGCTAATAGGAGCCAAGTTGAGTGTAATGCTTCCTTTTGGGGGGAGAATATTGTTATTGGAAGTCACACAATTTGGAATTCTTTCAAATTTTTTTGACAATCTTGTACAACTATAGTACATGTGCCTTGCCAAAAAAAAAAGCTCGTGTTCTAAATTGTTTGTAATTGAAATAACCACACAATACCACGTGTAACAGGCCCTTTTGGTCCTTACTTGCTGTAACACTTGGATGAATGTCACAGTTGAATGGACGAGAGTTGCGGTAGTTTGTTAGCATTGTCCCTGGAATCGAATCGCTTGTTCAAAGCGGTTAACAACAATTTGATCTCCTCTTTACTGCAAAATCCGCAAACGAGCTGTTGAGCTTAGGGTCCAATTCCTTGTGCTCTTTGTTTGAATTTTGAATGTTGGCGGCTTTAGGGTTTGGAGAGAATTCCCGCTTGCTTGCAGCTTTGTGATTGTTAGAACGAGCTGTTGCGCTTGGGGACCAATTCTTTGTGGTTTTTGTTTGAATTCTGAATGTTTGCGGCTTTGGGATTGGAGAAGGTTCCCGCTTGCTTGGAGCTTCATGAGTGTTAGCGCATGGCAAATCTGGGTTTGGAGAATGTTCTTGCTTGCCTGTAGCTTTCTGAACGTTGGTGCGGTTGTTGCGAATCAAAGTCTTGGGTTGATATTGTCGAATTGTTTCTAGCAATGTGCACTTTGTTATAGGATCAAAGGACATAGGGTTTTGGGTTCACAGATCTCATTTTGGGGAAAAAAGGGGCGGCTTAGGTGTGGATCATGAGCTGTACAGTCTCGAAAGTTGAGTACGGTGGCCCCAATTCCAAGCGTCCAGGTGCATCGTGGCAGAGAGTTAGCATGGCGGTGTGGAAAACTTGCAAGCGAATTGTAATTGATGAAGAAGAAAGTGTTTGTGAGAAAAGTTTTGTAACACCGCCTCAAAGCCAACAACACTTTCGTGAAGGACATTCACAGAGCGATTGTAACAGTGATTTGAAGTCCATTATGAAAGCGACCCATCTGCTTGAAATGCACGATAGGGTTCTTGATCAAGTATTCTGGGAGCCCACTGTGCTTCCCTGTCCATCTGAGTTGAAGGTGCGTAGTTGTTGTTGGCGGCAGACTACGGTGTGCTTCCCTCCTGATTTCACGTGACCCCTAAAAACAACGAGTTGAAGTCGATCAGAACATTGCCTCCAAGAGAGATATTAGGTAGTTTAGGTGGAAACCAATTGAATTTAGAGTTGGGGTGTAGGATTTAATGGTCAAGGGTGACGGGTAGAGGGTTTACTTCTTTTGATTTGTAAGGGAGTATTGGACCTCAGAGGTGCTTCATTAGGGTTTAGGGTATTGATGCACAGGGTTGAATTGAATGTGAACACAATCGTAACATTGGTCGATCCAAATGGCAGGGATGAATGCATATTTGTCTAATGTCAATGTTGTTGAAGAACTTGCAGAGTTCCTCATACCAGGCTGTGATTACAGTGCTTGGTTAGTAGAAAAACGTAAAGCAAGTGCTCGAGAGAGAATCCGTAGGTGTCGTGCTCGGAAAGCCGAACTACGCAGTGAACACGAGTTGGTCTCAGCAAGAATTGTAGATGCAGACCCTAAATTCTCAAGCCATGGTCACAAACAAGCTCATAGGACTAGTGCCACTTTTGCTCGAGACATTGGTTTGTATGCAACAAAAAAATTGAAGAACCATGATACTGAGGTTCATCACCTCACAATCATGAAGATTTTAGGGCAACTGGTACTTGAACAAATGGTCCCTGACTTTTTAAAGGATTCAGTTGCGGTGAAATTGCGACATGATGTCCTAGGTTGCTTGAGAGATGGTATGCAGAGTCACCTGGTGGGGCTTAGAAAAGCTAGAACTGTTCAAGCAAAAAACATCGTTACTACTTTTGCGGTTGCACCAGGAATTGGTAGTGGGAGGGGTGTGGCAGGTATACTTGGAGTGGATCGGAGGAATATAAAAAAGGCGCTTGCTAGGAGAGTTTTGCTGGACACAAAACAGGATGCATTTTGGTTGCAAGATCAAAGAAGGACTCGCTCAGATGCTCTCCCAGATGGAGCGAAGGAGATCATTAGGCAGTGGTGGGAAGAAGAGACCACAATTTCTCCGAATCGGAAGGACATCATCAGGAAGTGGACTTTGCCAAAGCTGTATATTGAGCACGCAATTCACTATCTCCAGGTCTCCCAGGTATGTTTGCATTTTCAAGTCTGGAGCTGCAGTTGGAAGAAAAGGCCGATTGTTTAGAGTTGCGTGTATTGAAGTTGTTCCTTAGTCATTTGTAGAGGTTTCTAAGTGCTGTGAATGGGTCTGGGCCCTTGAAATGTGCTGATTTCTCTTGTTTCTAAGGACACAAAAGAGGACATAGCCCACATCATGCAGTTCAGATGTTTAGGTCCATTTCTGCCGTACGTCATTGTCCTGTGTTTTAACAAGGTAAGCAAGCATGAGTTACAACAAGCACCCTAAGGGCTCCCTTCCATTTTGTGTGGTCCTTTTCGTAGAAGCATCAGGAGGGTTAGTTCCTTTGCAATCCTTGGCTGAACACTTTGTATTGGATCCTATACCAGGTAAGTAATGTGCACTGCTTTGGTTCCTGGAGGTCCTTTGCTTTGATATTTCAGAAGTAGGTAAGTAGTGTGTGTTGCTTTGGTTCCTAGAGGTTCGTTGCTCTGGTGTTTCATAAGCAGGGAAGTAGTGTGTATTGCTTTGGTTCTTAGAGGTTCTTTGCTTTAGTGTTCCATAAGCTGGTAAGTAGTGTGTATTTCTTTGGTTCTTAGAGGTTCTTTGCTTTGGTGTTTCATAAGTAGGTAATCATTGTGTATTGCTTTGGTTCTTAGAGGTTCTTGTGGTGGTTTTTCATAAGCAAGTAATCACTGTGTATTGCTTTTGGGATTATTGGTCCTTTTTCAATCCTTTTTGTAAGGAGCATATTACTATTTGTAGAATCTTTTGTGGTTCCTTTTGCATTAAGGTAACCAGCTGAGGACTAACACGTGCTTTGGTGGCAGTTGGAATTCTTCACCACATTTAGAAATAAGTATCCAAATGTGCTATGTGGATTGAGGACGTTTGAGGGATTGAAACAATGGTGGGTAAGGAGACTAAAAGCATGGAATACATGTTGTTGTAGGTACCACCAAGACTTCTTAGACCTCCAAGATGGCCTAAACGCTACGAGGAGTGATTTTCTAGGTGTACACAAAGATTGCACTTGTGATTGCATTGTTTGTGGTACTATTTGTGATTGTGAAACCATTCGGATTGGATGTGATGGCCATAACAAAATTTATGAACGGCTAACACATCTGTGGAGTTTGGTTCTTTGTCAGAAGCCTAAATTCAAGATGTGGTATAAGCGGGAGTGCCTTCTAGGTGAATGTGACAATTGTGGAGTCCAGAACCTGCGGATTTGTCTTGGCGAAGTTTCTTTTGACAAGCTAGTCAAATGGAAACGCACGGGGTACGAGAATATTGGTGTGCGGAAAGATGGAAAGCCAAAGAAAGTCATCAAAGTGATCTACCGTGAGACGCCCCCTTTTGAACTTTTTGATTACTTGAAACCCAAGTTGTCACAATTCATTGTCCATAACTTTCTTGCCTCATGGCAAGACTTGTAGTTCAAAGAATTGGTTAGTTCCGTCCCCAATGGTACTCTCATATCATGCATGGATTTCTCTGAAAACTACTCTATGAAAATTCAAAACAAAATCCAGTCTATGCATTGGCGTAGTACATAAGTCTCCATTCTGGTTCACATTACTTATCGATGAAATCCCGAGTGGACCTTGTTGGGTGAAGAGCCTTATCTGCTGAAAGAGGTTCACTACTACGTGTTTGATGACAAATGTCATGACTTCTTGTATGTTCAGCATGCCTTCATGTTTCACTGGGGTTACCTCAAAGAAGAAGGGTATCAACCCACTAACCATGTTGTGTGGAGTGATGGCTGCAGTGGGCAATTTAAGTCAGCCCGAGCTTGGTGCTTTATAATCAGATTCCCTAGCTTAACAATGACTGACGAGTTGCTTGAAGGTTGGCAAATGTCATGGAACTACTTTGCATCTGGACACGGTAAAGGTGAAGTAGATGGAGCAGGGGCACTTATGAAACGAGAGTTATACAAGGAGCAACTGAAACCTAATGGAAGGCAGTTCCAAAGTGCTACTCATGTGGTTCGTTTTTTGCAGGAGGAGAGCAACAAGTTCCATGCAGGCCAACTTGGTGAACGCCAAAGAGTCACAAAATTCTTTTGGGAAATCAAAGAAGGTGACATTTTGAGAGTGGACAAGCTAGAGGCAGAAACCCTACCTAGGAGTAGAGGCATGCATCAATGCCGTTCATTGTCGTGCAGGGATTCGACATTGATTCAATTTCGTCAACTTACTTGTTTTTGTGTGTCTTGTTCTAATCCCAATTCTGATTCACCTTGCTATCAGAAGGCCCATGTGCCCAATTGGACACTACGGAGGATATGTCCAAAATCCAGGACAAGCTTGCGTGCACTGGCTGAGCACGATTGGGACGACACTGAAGCTGATGTGGGAGTCGACATTGCAGGAGAGAGTGTGCGGGTGGGCTTCAACATTGCAGTCAAAGTTGACTCAGACAATGGTGAAACATTCTGGATTATGTTGGTGACAAAGGGAGTGCATGTAAACGCTTCAGCCTTCACAGATGAATTTCAAAATGAATTTTTGCCCAATGAAAGCCTAATTGAAGGCTGCCGGTATGAACAGTATGCCCCTACCTCTAGAACCTATTTACTCAAGGATGACAGGGTGCTTTTGTATGTCCATAGCCATGCTGTTTTACTTTCCGATTTTGCCATGCCCCCTACAGTGCATTCTGTGAAGGGAAATTTTGCAAGTTATGAGTTACGAGTGCCAATTTTGGACTCCATAATTGCTTCTCTTCTGGATGCTGAGGCTACAAACTTCTAGGCCAAGCAAGGCTCAATCTTCAAACCCCAGTGGACAAACAGACGAAACATGCTTTAAGGTATGACTCTGAATCCCATATTGCATTGTTTGGCCTGTAGTGGTTGTTGCCTGTATAGTGTTTGCTCTCTTTTTGTACTGTTCTGGGAAAGGTTTCAGTGAGGGAGGATGGCAAAGCTTCCCAAGATAGCATGATTTCCGATGCTTCCTTGCACGGGTTAGATCTAAGGTGGAGCGATGCAAGGGTGAGTTTTCTTGCTGGGGTGGTGAGGAAGTGAGTGCGCTTCTCCACAAAGGAGAAAAAGCGCTACGATTAATGTTGAAGACCTGTGGGAGCAATGCTTTCATGTTTGAGGGTAAGGCACTTTGTCCATTTGGTTTGTTAGAATTGCTTGTATTCCTTCACTGCTGGACGAGATGTGCTGATTGGGACTTATGGAAGGTTTGGACTTGTGGCAAATGCATGTCCTCAAAGATGGAGCATGGCAAGAAGGTTCAAGGTTTCCTTAGGGTCTTAGATTTGGGAGCTTTAGGATGGTTTTAGCTTTAGGCAAAGTGTCATTGTACATAGGATTTTTAAACCCTCATATCTTAATGGACAGCCTTTTGATTTACCACAGTTTTGGTTCTTGCATTTGGTTGGACTTGTGGTGCACAAAAAGATCTCTTGGAAGTTTTGATTTCAAGAGTGTTTCAGTGGAATTGCTTTGCAAAGTTATGCTTGTTCATCTTTTAGAACATGACCAATTTATCACTTGCAAAAACAAAACATTACAACTTGGTCCATAGTTATGTGCCTCTAGAGAATGCAACTACTCCCTAAACCAAGCACTGTAATCACAACCAGAGAACTCTTAGAGCCAAGTAATGGTTGACCATTACATGCATTTGTAGAAACAATTCAGAAACACAGCCAAAATTTTGACAATATGTGTTATTTCTAATTTTATCAAGTGCATTTGCTAATATTTTATCCTATATATATATTTTTTATTCTATAGCAAACTAAATATATATATTTAATGCATTAAAAAATTATTGGGTTTCAAATTATAGTAATTATTGCAAATAATTCGAAATTTTGGTATCATTTTCTATTTGAATAGATAAAACTAATAGAATTTGTAGCCAATTGCATGACAACCCAAACCCCACAACTTGTAAATATATTTAGAATAATGCAAGCATTAAAGCAATTTTTAATGCATTGATTTTGAAACAACAAGAAGACATTTGGATATTCATTTGTTGTACTTTTGGTATTTGAATGGGCAAAATTCATAGAATTAGTCACCATGTGCATGAAAAAAGAACTCACTATGTTTAATTTCAATGGTTGCCAAACAAATTAAGTACAAAATCTCAATTTGTGGGGGTAATAAATAAATTCACATGCTTACTGAAAGTGAGCGGAAATCCACATTTAATATTCCCAAACATTTCACCAAAATCTTTCTCCAAGTCTGGTGAATTTATATGTTTAAATATATTTCAACAAAATCCCCGAAGGCAAGGGAACTATGTTTGAACCACACAAATTTACTATGGTACAAGCAAGTCCCCTCGCCTCCTGTGATGTCTTCTCATTAGTAGGATTCCTCTTTATAGGAGCTCTGCTTGTAATTCCCAAACATTATGGGATAATTGGAAGGTAATGCCTTGACCCTTGAGATGTCTTCTCATTGAGTAGGACTCCTCTTTAAAGGAGCTTGTAATTACCAAACAACTTGGGATAATTGGAAGGTGATGAAAGATTTCTCAAAAAAATGTAAAATTACATTAAAGGCCCCTAGACAAATAATGGGGGAATTTCAATGGTTGCCTTTGTGGCAGAATTTTATTAAGTACTTGTATCTGCAGCAAGTTTTATGGGCCGTCAGTAACTATGAATGTTTGTAGAAATCTTGTGGATACCCCCTTTGAAGGATTTAAAAATGAATTCACCAATATGGTCTTTAACCTAAAATCTTTAGTGAAACCCTTGCATGAGCAATTGCAAAATTCCAAGAAAGCAAATCACTATGCAGCTAGTTTCTGGACAACTGCCAATTAATTTCCAAACGAGACACACTCCGTCTACAAATGGACGATGAAACTTTACTTATGCACTCTGTCTTCAATGAATCAAGCCATTGCTTGCAAATTCTTCAACAATGAATCTATGGCTTATTTCTCCCTCCCGTTTTCAGAATCATGTGAACACAACCTCTGCTTTCTTCATCAATCAAACATGAAAATGATTATGAAAGGATGAAGTGCAAACTATTTTATTAAAACAAAACTAGAGATAATTGAAACTGCTGACAATTCCTTCACAAACGATAGTAGGACTCTTTTGTCATAGAAGGAATTAAATCTGAAGCAGTAAGAAACATATTCATCAACCGAGATTACCACAGCTGACTAATAGAATAAGGTGATTTAATTCAGAATCACATTCAAAAAGTCCATGAGGGGGTTCCACTTCCAGTGCCCAGAAAAAAAATGAGCATCCTTTTAATGCATTCCAATGTGATAGTGAAGAAATCAGACGTGACAGTGAAGAAATCACAAAAGACATCCTGAAAGACATGAACATCCTTTTGTGAAAGAATTCCAAGCTCAACACTTAGATAGTTTTCATTATCATTTTTTATTGTCAGCTCGAGTTGAAACTCTGCTTGCAGTTGTACATGGAAGAACCTCACGGGATTTTTTTTTGGAATTCTTTGATTTTGTCTTTCCCTTGGGGCTGCCGGAATTCAAAAGGCTATGCTCTATTGTTTCCTTGCCACTAGATTGCCCGCTAGGGTCCAATACAACTGCCATGTCTTGTCCGTTTCCTCCTAAGCTACTCAAAGTTACTTTCTTCCTTGCATCTCCTCCATCTTCTGGTAGATCGGCAGGTCTCTTCAAGAGTGAGCATTTGAACTTCGGAATGCCTGGGAGCTCACATCATTGCCAACTCTCTCTGTGTCTGCACAACAAAGTCACCCGCTAAGCCTCAAGCAATAGAAGCAGACAGTAAGCCAGAATTTGCAAAGCAGAAACTTATCCAAAACCCTAAACCAGTTTTTCAAGTGCAGTAGGTTTCAAGCAAGCTTACCATGTTCCTCTCTTGAAGCTGCCACCAAAAAATCTGTGACATCTACACCCAAAGAACCATGTCCACAATATCACTGCCACTTCATTTACGAATTTCCAACAGTCTAAATCCTAAAAACAAGATCTACTCCAAAATCCAAGCATAGATTTCAAACCTTACAAACTAGAATCTCCCGAAATACCAATACTTCGTCCAATTATGTAAGAGTCAAACCCAAGTCGATTACACAAATAATGTACACCCGAAACCCACCATCATCAACTTCCATTAGGTGACTCAATTGACGTGTTGCTTAAACAATGTGTTTTGCAACGAAATGATCATCATTGTACTAAAATAATAAATCTAAGCAAAAACTACATCAAAAGTAGAGGGTGTTGCTACATCTGTACTCGCCAGTAACGAATTTGACAGTATGCTACAAATACTCATTTACGAATTGTCAAATTCGTCAAATTTGTTACTGGCGAGTACACCTACAGTACAATTTCTATACTCATTCGTAGCAAGAATTCTTTGAGGGAAATGAAAGACCTAAACCAATGGCAGAGTAATTATAGAACTAGCTAGAGTTCATGTTTGAACCTGGGTTGAATTCTGAAGGTGGAGCCCGAACTGAGCAACGTTCCACACCACGAGTCTTCACTGGTGACTCTGCTTCTTGATCTACTCCAAAGTTTGAGTTATGTGGCTCTAACTCGGTACAGACTGGTTCTTCAACAGGGGAGCAACTAGCAAGGGATGGCAGCATTTGCACTTCTGTCGTGCCTGTGCTGTGTCTTCCAGTAATTGGAAGACAACTTCGTTGTGGTGATCCACATGACCCCCAATCTGAGTGTTTGAGACTTGACTGCGTCCCTACACATTGGCCACTGTATGAGGTAAGCGACAACAAAGAATAAAGCACTCCCAAATAAGGAACAGTCAAGAAGAAAGCACCAAATGAATGTGCTATGACCAAAGCAGTTACACCCTTAAACCGCTTACAAAATAAGCATCAAGGAAGCCTAAAGCACTACAAAGCACAAGTAAGCACCACCTAAGACCAGCAAGTATTACAAAGTACAAGTAAGCACCACCGTCAACCAGCAAGTATTACAAAGCACAAGTAAGCACCACCTAAGACCAGCAAGTATTACAAAGTACAAGTAAGCACCACCGTCAACCAGCAAGTATTACAAAGCACAAGTAAGCACCACCTAAGACCAGCAAGTATTACAAAGCAGAAGTAAGCACCATCGTCAACCAGCAAGTATTACAAAGCACAAGTAAGCACCACCGTCAACCAGCAACCACTACCAAGCACAAGTAAGCACCACCGTCAACCAGCAACCACTACCAAGCACAAGTAAGCACCACCGTCAACCAACAACCACTACAAAGCACAAGTAAGCACCACCGTCAACCA
Organism: Neckera pumila; assembly: GCA_963969595.1. Classification (NCBI taxonomy): domain Eukaryota; kingdom Viridiplantae; phylum Streptophyta; class Bryopsida; order Hypnales; family Neckeraceae; genus Neckera; species Neckera pumila. The sequence continues at coordinate 11,148,836 of OZ018418.1, forward strand.
GCAAGTAGAAGTAAGCAATAACACACATCAATAAGCACAAGTAAGTAGTACCACACACCAACAAGGACAAATAAGGAGCACCCTAAACCACCTTCTTTTTTTTAGCGTCACACTCATTAAGACCCTGAAACCAAATTCAAGTCTAAGCTGCTTTGACCCTGCTATAAGCAGTAATGAACATTTTCAGCTACAGTAGTAGTTAGCAACAATTTCAAACAGGATTTTGTGTACAAGCAGTTTCGTTTGATTGGCTGAATACCTTGACCTCTAAAAACTGCTAAAGTGATGCTTGATGTCGTTCTTCAAAGCAATTCCAGGAACTGACCACAGAAAAGGAAGAAGAGTATAGTGCAAAGCGAATCAAGGAAGAAAACACTTACCATTCAGTACATGCCGACTGCCAATCTCCTTCAAAGATTGCCTTACAGCTTCCGTGTTAGCAAGTAATTCCAACCTCAAGCTCTCTTCTTCAAACTCTAAATATGCACCTTGGAAGCCAAAATTTTGCCACCAATGAGGATGGAAAACTTCATGACACCGGGTGCACCTATTGTCAACTTTAGCAAGTGCAGCAGCACAAAAAATGTGGTAGATGTGTCTACAAGAAGAAATGATAACATCATAATACGGATAACCCTTGTTGTAAAACACGCAAGGATGAAGTTGCAAGGTCGGAGTGTTGACATGTGACTCGTCATTCCTCATTGCTGGATGGAGCGCTGGCTTGGGCCACAATGACAAGCTACCTCCCTTTTCTATCTGGGTACTCTAGTCTTCAACAGCACCCAAAAAACGCTCTAGATCCACAATCACCCTTCTCAAAATGTGGAGGTCGGATTCAGCTCTCATTTGCTCGGATTCATTGTCTTCATAAAAATCTTGGCCCTTCATAGCCCTCTCTTGACTGGAATCTGCCACAGATCTGGAAACTTCCAATTTTCTTTGAACCGAATCCATTTGCCTTTGCATGATCTTCAACTTTTGTTCCAAGTCTTCAAGCTTAGCAGAGCCCCTGGGAATTCCCGTAGCCTACACACCAACGAGGCAATGCAATAGTAAGTTCCACCCTAACCCAATCATCCACCCTAAACCTGAAGCCCAAACCCAAATCTATAGCAGTAGAGGTGTTCAAAATTGAAAGACCCAAAGCCCTAAGCCCAAACCCAAATTTATAGCAGCAGAGGTGTTCAAAATTGATCGAAACAAAACCCTACCTGTAGCTCCAGTTCTTCAACCGCCCTCGTAGCTTTCTCGAACTCAACTTGGAAGTGCAGCACCTTCTCTTCATCTTCCTTAGCACTGATGCACCGATCATCCATAGTAAATCTAAATCCAATGAGCCTCTCCGATATTTTCTTACACTCTGCCTCTATGTATCTGACTTTGCTTGTGGCAATGCCAAGAAGCTCACTCTAAATTACACTAACATCTCGAACAACTTCTAAATTATGCGATGACACCCCTGAAGGACAGAGGCTGATAATCCCTAACCCTTCAAGAGTGCTCCCTGGCTTCACATCGACTCCCTCAACTTTGGCCATTGCTCCTCGTAAAAGGTTGCTAATGCCATCTCGGTGGGATGTGCCTGAACCGTCCTAGAATCCTGAAGGTGCAGCCTCCTCACTTGACTCTAGATTTCAGAGCCGCAGCAGGAGCCTCTGTGCTCGGTCTGCTTTCTCCAAAGCAGTAGTTGACGCCGCCAATGCCCAATTAATCCTCCTTTTCTTCAAATTAGCAATGTATCCCTTTACAAGCCACCCGGAAAATTCGTTGTTCGTCACCAAATGCGATCCGTAAATCTTTGAGTACAACTCCATCAAGTCTTTTCTTGCATCGGGATCGAGGAATATGTTCGTAGTGCGTAATTTTGTGCACTTCCCGAACAAGCCCTCCAAGTCCGCATCAGTGACGAAGGCAACATCGGAAGCTGACTTAGGGTTCAATCCTCCTTTGATTAAGCCCCCCTCTTCTTCAGAAAAACTCTCTGTCTGAGAAGAGTAAAAAGCGATCTCTTCTTTGCACTTCTCTATATTGATCTCTGGCTTCTCATTCAATTTTCTCTCAAAATCTTTCCCTAAACTCTCTCGGCGCCTTCGTTTCTCTTCTGTGCCCAAATTCTTTCTACGCACCCAAGCCTCCTCCATTGCACGCTCAAAGCAAGCCCAAATTGAGCAATCCTAAAAGCTAAACCCTAATCACACAATGCAACAACAGAGAATTCAAATGAAGATCGAGTCACAGACAAAGAGGAACTGAGCAAATGGCGAAGAGAAATGACGAGTCCTCAGTAAAGCGCCAAAAATTCAAACTGGGCACCTGCATTAATGTGGCGTACAACGTGCCAGACAACGATTTCTGGCAATCTTAATTGCCATTAACTACCACAGGTGGCACCTTCTAAGAGCAAAATCAGTGTCCAAGGAAGTCCATTAAGGTCCACTAGTGGCTCCTATTAGCATGCTTCCACCCAATAAGTAGACTAATCACATTTACAATTTCTTTTCTTATGTAGTAATGATTCGAGATTAGTATGTTGGCGAGATTTTGAAGCATTCTAATCAAAATTGGAGGGGTCTCGTGTATCTGTGACACCATTAAAATGTGATCAACTGCTGGTCCACTTTAGAGCAAATATTACATACAATGGTAACTCAAATGCAATAACTAACATGTCCGTTGATCGGAACACCATCATATGTGTCAAGATGCCAACAATTTAGCAAGGCATAATTTAGCTTTTAACTACCTTCCTTGCGATTCAGAGGCGTATAAGGCTGTTGAAGTGAACATCATTAGTTTCGCTTTAGCAGCTCTGCTGTTGCCTGCACGTTGACGGGAAGTAGAACAAACAGTGCATCTAGAAACAACCTCAAAAGTTAAGATGTAGCAGTTTTATACTTCTTCCCATCACCTTTCAAAGAAAGGCAAGTATTGCTTGTGAAAGAAGAGGATTGTGCAATACTTAGTCAATCTCTGGGCTTAAAACTCTGAGTTGCAACAACTTAGAGAATCCTAAAAGCCAATTCGAGTCTAAAAATACATGCAAACGTGAAATCACTTGGTGAGACAATTGATGGAAATATTAATGTATCAGGAAAGACAGAATTAAAATGTCATACCAAGTTCCTAATAGCTTGGAGAAGAATTGCCAAATAGCAACAACGTTGCACACTTGATAAAGCCTATTTGGCAACTTCGAAGACAAATACAGAAAATGAACTAATAAGTATGTACGTAATTCAGCAACACAAATAATTTACAAACAGGATTCGCAATTCCAGATATATAGAACATCAAATTTCTTAAGAATGCACATGTCTCTGAAACAAAGGCATGAAGTCAGAACCATTAGATACATGTTAGTACTTCAATTCTTCAACTACAAGATCATTAAGGGACACTAGTGCCCAATATTGTAAAGCACACACAAAAGTAAGATATTACATTTACATATTGTATTCAGAAAAACAAGAATCTTTATTAAGCAACCGGTCAGTGATCACATGGGCTACGTGATTGGCGTTTTGCAGCCAAAGCAGCTGACAAATTTCATAATGCCATTGTTGGAAGGAGTTGATATTGGCCTTAAATTATTGGGACACATAAGAGTCTCCAGATGATGGCTTTTACATAGTTTTGCATTGCCTAGTGTTGGATTGTCTATTTCTCCCACAGAGCATAGAACTAAGAGATTCACTTGTATTCATCCAAATTAATGTGCCTTCCGCAATAAGCAAGAATTGATATACCAGGGCCATATCAAAACACTCAATAATCAAATGATCAAATTCACCTCCCGCCTCAAGGAGCCTCGTTGCAGCACCAACAACATCAGCCTTTGTGCTACAACATAGACATCTTGCAAACAGTCCGAGCCCCTAAAAAGCATTCTTGCAAAAACCTCAACAAATATACTTGAGTGATTATCAAGCACCTTTCTATGGAACCAAGGTATTATTTTAGCAACATTATTGACTAATGATCTAGACAAAAAAAGAAGGACAATATGCACACTTTAAAAGAAATGAATTTAATAATCTAACCATTTTTGAGCTGGCTGAATGCAGCCAGACTTGAACCTTGATCCCCTGCCAACAGCATCTACACATCCATGTTCACCTACACAAATAGAAAAAATCCTATCATCTCGGGCTAGTTAAATACGGCTTGGAGCTGAAGAAAAGTACGCACAAACAGGAACACATATAAAGATGCACCTCAACCAGGTCATTCACAAAAACTACAATGTGCAATCCATTTGCATTCTTTAATAACTGAGACAAGAAAGTGGTTTGCAAGTAAAACAAGAACGGTGTTAACAAGACAAATCACAAAAAACATACTAAATACCAAATGTGTTTCACGCAGAGGAAATTTCCATAGAGAGCCAATTGCAATTTTTCATAACATCTCAGCCTAGCAATGAAAAAGATACAATAAAATTAAATTTGTCAAAATTTAAACAAAACTACAAAAACAAGGTAGCGACCACACACCTTGCCAGCACCAAGGAACCTCGAGAGAATGGTGATCAACACTTGTTGTCATCTATGAGAGCCATACCATGATTATAAAAGAATTACAACCGTTGAACCTGCAACCACTCTTGCTCCGATCATGGCCACCATAAGGGCGGGCCAAGAGTGCAAAGCTCTCATAGCCATCTCCAATTCTTCCCTGTCTCCATAATCTTTCAAAAGGCCTAAACCCTATTTTGTACGCGCAATCTAGGCATAAATATCCTTAACACAAAAATGTGCCAAGATAACACGAAATATTGTCCTAGGGAATTTCCGGATTCTATGTAGCATATTCTAGCTATCCGGCTTTTCTATCTTTCTTTCTTCTCAACTATTCAATATTTTTCGGATCCTTTCACAATCCGGACCATAAACTATTCGGAATCCAATTTACGTCTCTTCTTCCAATCCGATTTTCAATACCTCTGTCGTACCTTCAGAGAGGCCACTAGTTGATCTTTTGAGGGGGGTAGGGACTTCACCACTCCTGTTCTCCTACAATCCTAACAAACACAAATAAGAACACCCAAGTATTCAAAAGGTTGCAGCAAGACGAGAAGATCCGCATCCTCACAACTTCTGGATGGCAACTCCGGACAGTAGGTCACTCAGGAATACTTCACTCTCCCCTATTACAACAACAGATATCAAAGTCCAGAATAAGTATGGGGGTGTGATCTTTCTAGATGTTAGATGAATCCTGAGGTTGGCAGATCTTCCGAACAGGTGGGGGCTTCCTTGGGCGGGCGCTTACCTTTGCATGGCTTGACAACCGGACTCGCTTCCCCGCTACTCTGTGATCCGGACTACTCTTCTGGTGGTTTAAAGACACTGTGTGCAGCTCCTAAGTTAACAATCCAACAACATTACAATAGCACACTCCTGACTCAGACCGTATTCTCCTAAATCCGGATTCCTCCTCACCCGTCCTTTCCTTCCAACAGCCAAACCACAGGTCAACACAATCCGGATACACTGATAGAACAAAAATGCATATTCGAGGGCTCAGATTTCGAAAAGGGAATGAAATACAATTGAATATCAACTAGGAGGGAATGAAGGGCAACTAACTTGCCCGCCCTTAAAAACCCAAAACAAAGCCAAAGTCAACACCCTAAAAGCAAAAAAGGGCTCCCCACAAACCAGGGCAACTTCACACACACACACCAAAGAAATCCCGAATAAACCGGGAAGTCCTTATACCTACGTTTCCGGAAACTGGGCCCAAAATGGAATCTGGTTCCGGGACAAAACTATCTAAATTCTAATCCACCACCACAAGTAGTCTCCTTCTAACTACTTGGCCACCCAAGATTTCTTTGAACTCTCGGCTCCCTATTTGGCTGTCGGCTTACCAGAACTCTTTGATGGCGTCATTTTGGCGGTTCGAGGCGGATTATGATGGGTCGCAGGTGACGTCTCGTCTTCCTCTGTATCTTCCTCAGATTTTGAGCCTAACTTGAACTCACCAGACTCAGAGTCTTCAATCTGTTGCTTCATCGGCTTTTTGTCCTCCAGTTTCCGCTTCTCAGACTTCCGGAGTTTCAGTTGCCTCTCAGGTTTCACCATCTCGAGTTCTTCATCCGGATCCGAGACCTCGGCCTCCACTATTTCCGTCTTCTTGTTCAGACGGGTTTTCGGCCTGGGTTCCGGTCTCGCCTCTGGAGCCGGATCTCCTAAGTCAATCAATTGTGTACCCTGTGCTGGTGATTGTTCCGACATATGAGGGAATCTCTCCAGGTGTTCTCTTGCCGCATTTATCGTCTCCAAACCTTCTAACAGATCTCTCCGGATCGGCAACCTCTGCCCAGCCTTTCCAGATCCCGTCGGAGATTGTGAGGAAGGGGTAAAAGGATTTACCGTGCCCTACTTCGGGAAATGACTCGAGGAAGGCACCTTAAGTATCTTAAATAGGGACTTCAAGCCTAGATCCTCTTGTGTCCTAGAAGTTCCGGCTCCGTATTTGCCCGGGGACTCCATGAAGATATCCGGAAGTAGCCCAAAGTCGTCCTTGGCCACATCCAGATGACCCAGCAGTTGCCGCATCTCGTCCAAAACGATCTTCATCTTGGCCTCGTAATCGACCAGGACTTGCAGCACTCTGGATCCAGTAACAATGCTGTCGTTCTTGAGTTTCTTTGTGTAATGCGTGGACCGGATGATCTGATGTTCCGGTTCTTCTACCAACACCTTCAAATCCCTGACTAGCTTCAAGGCATCTGTCTCCTTCTTCCGGGCTAAGATCAATTGCCCCTCCGTCTAGTAGAACTTGTTCTTGTAGTGATCCCGTTTCGCCTTAAGTAGCTCGATCTGCTTGTCCTTCTCTTGGAGTAGTGTCAGATCGGGTCTCTTCCGGAGTTTGTTGAAGATCTGATCCGTCTCAACATTTAATTCACTGGCGACGCTTGTGATCACCTCTGCCATCTCGGCGTGCATCTTCCGACACTGCACCATCCATCAGGTTCCGGCCTCATAGAAGTCGGATACATCGGAAGGTTCCGGTGATGGCTGGGTCAAGTACGAATTCGGTTTCGGCACGTCCAGACTCATTCTTCGTGCGTCCGGATTGATGGTCTTCTGTTGCTTCTTCTTCTCCAGCGGCTTCGGTTCCGGATCCTCCTCTTCTTCTTTTTCTTCTAGTGCCGCTTCTCCCGTCGGCTTCAACTCTTCCGTGAATCCGTACTTCAGGATCTACATTCCGGTCTCATAGGCAACTTGTTCCTGCGGGGTCATGAAATCAAAATGATGATACATGTGGAACAAGTAAGTGCTGAGCAGACTCTGATTGGCCTTGTCGATAACCACCGCCATCTTCTTGACCTTCTGGTGGATTATGGTCGCCCAGTTCACGACCCAACCTTCGAGTGCTCTGAAAATCGTATTCGCCACCGTAACCGTAACCCTAGTTGGATTTTCCGGATACACGATGGGAATCAGGAAATTCAGTAATTGCTTATGGAGCTCATCAATACAGTCACTAACGGTGAAACCCTCCTTGTGGTGCGGCAATTTCTTGAACTTGTCTTCATAAAACTTATCCGTCCGGGTCGCATTTCCGGATCCAGACTGCTTCAACCCGTAAGTTTCCGCCCACATCCCTTCCGTCCAAGAGGCCCATTGACCCCTTGGCGTCAGCTCGAACTGGTTTGGCGTCCCCATAACCAGCTCACGAAGAAAATCTCCACTTCTAACTGTCCAGGGGTGCCGGATGGACCCGATACACCCTAGTTTAAAGAGATCTTCCTCTAACTCTAAGCGCTCAGCAGAGTCCGACGGAATGACTGGGTACAGGAGCTTGACAGAGGGAATAGTCTTTTGTCCCTGCGCCGATGATTCCGCCATCTTCTTGACCTACAATCCGGTGCAATCGACACCCTCCTTTCCTTCTCTCCCTATCCGGCCTAACTCACCACTCTTTCACTCTTCTAAAAAAAACACGCTCCAAAACCTGCAAGCACACACCTCCTCGAGCGAAAGAAAGAGGGAGAAAAACAAAAGGCCCATCTGCTTAAGTACCCGGCCAGTGACCGACACCCGTTGGTTCGGCCATTTAATGCACCGCCATTGCAAACGGATCTCTAGTTTTCATAGGCCGGACCCCTAGTTTGTAGGTTGCTTGAATCCGAATCCCATTCTGGTGTCCGGATTCCGGCTAAAGTCCATTTCTTACCTATTCTACAAGTTTTTGCAAGCCGGAACTTCTTGACTACCTAGTTTCTACTAAATGTTCCGGTTTTCGGCTTCACTACTACAAATTTTTGAAAATATTTACGGAATTGATCCTAAACTAATTCGGATTTCTAAATATTGCGTGTTCTCACATCCTAGTCTAAGAAACTACCTCAATTATATAGCAACAACCCTGTTTTGTCCACTTGTTTTTTGCTATAGGGATCACAACTAGAATCTCGTCAAATGGATTCAGAGCTTCACATAACCAGACCCCTTCTTTGTCTTCTTCTTCTTTTGTTTCTATTTCACTATGCTCTTTAATAATCACCGTGAAAGTTATCCTACTGCATTATTCGGGTTGCAATCAAGGTCTTTGGAAACATGTTCCAAATAGAGACCTCATAAATTGCAATGAAAATTCAAGAGCACAATCAAACATTTTTGAACAAGTTCTAAGTTACAGTCCGTGAAAACTAATCAGCAGTGCGGAATCCAAAGCACTGAAGCTCAAGCATTTGCTAAAAGCATGCACGCTTATAAAATCTACTGAACATGCACAACAAAATGCTAATGACCCTAAACCCTAAGACGTATAACTGCACACATCATTGAGTTAATACAATGAAATCTATGATGGGCGAATCATACACACCTTAATGTTTGGATCTTTGTAGATTGAAATAGCCTCCTTCTTGGGAGCAGCCCTCTCGACAAGATTTGGACTTGGAGATACAATATGGTTCACCATCGCACCCAACTCCTCCGCACCCATAGCATTATGCACAACAAAAATCAATCTACATTGTGAAACCCTAATCACAATTCTAATTTGATTGTTTGCATTGGTCTTATTACAAATTTAAACAAGGCCAAATCTTACAAACCCCCAAAATCAGAGGTGAGAAAACAAACAAAAAAACTATAATGCTAAAACATGAGTTTCAAATTGGCAAATACCATGAGCCGAATAGCGCAGGCAGGCCCATCCTGTGCAGCGGATGCACCAAACGCTGAAGCAACGTCACATCATCACTAGCCTTTTTTTAGTTTCCTCGGACAATCCAAATTGCCAAAACTTACTTCAAAAAAGGTCCACAACACTCCAAGTCGAGAAAACAATGCGGTGATAATGCGCCTGAATCCTTGAGAAAATAAATCTAAGCAGAAAGTAATTAGGGTTTGGTTTTAGGGTTTGAAGCTCAAGTGTTACAACCTCTGAAACCTATGAACCTTTGTAGCTACCAAAATAAACATGTTTGAAGCATCGGAACCCTCTCTCATATGTTAACAAGTACGTAAAAATACCAAATTGAAACCCTAGAATTGCATTCAAACACAAACTCCTTTGGGATTCAACCAGAAATTGGCTCACCTTGACATGAAGCAAAGTCGGTATAACATGAACCAACGTGATTGCCATTGCACAAGACAGCAATTCCGTGGCAATTTTGAGAATTGTTTGCACCAGCATAATAAAAAACGAATGCGGCCCATACGTCTAAATCGCAATAAAATGCGTCAACCCACACAACACAATGAACGCCCCAAAGAGAATGATGATCCATCGAAACGGAAACACGTTGGAGAAGCTGACAAAGTAAACGAGCTCTAGGGGAATGGAGAAATACGCGAGTGCAATCAGAAAATCACTAGCTAACTGACACCGCGTCACAAGCTCCAGCAAACCCCAATCCTCCTCACAATTGCAACCAAGAAGACCTAGCGCATTGTCCCCAACCCCACCATCACGGCTTTCACCACAACAAGTAAACAAACCACGGCCAGCGTCCATTGCCACAACTTCCCCATCATCCCCAAAATCTCCACCACAACTATCTCACCATGTCAACAATCCCATCAAATTCCACCCATTTCTAAAAATCCACCATTTCTATGAATCTCAGGAGTCTCAAGCTTGATCTAGTCAAGAGCGCCACACAGAGCGCTCCCAATTCATGGATTGGGATACACCTGAGATTCTGGTATTCCGGTAGGAGGTCGTCCAAGTCAAGTAGCAACAATGCCAGTGTACATAACCGCTTGCTATTTCCGCTTTCATCAATAACAAAGTTTGAATTCAATTCTCAAAACAAGGACAACCAAATGACGCCTGCATTTGCCACCCCCCAAATCAAGATTTTCCAAACCCCCTAAACCCTAAAAACCCTCCCAAATCCCTCCCTTACAAAGACAAAAAACAAAACAAGAAGAATCCAATACCTGCACTGAGAGAACAACAACGAGGAAGCTGAGTGCAATCGCCATAACCACTTCATTAGAGAGCTTCCAGTGCAAACCCCCTACAAATGCTCGAAAAATGCTCAAGTCCCTACATTGGGGGCGTCGGAAGCAAAAGAGTCCCCGGCGCCAAAAGTCCTTGTCAAGAGACATATCAAGGCCTGCAAATATGTATCAATAAAAAACTGTCGCCACACTTTCCCAACATTTACAGAGTTGACACTTACATGTGAAAACGGTCAATGCAATGCCTATATCAGCATAAAAGTATTGAAGTTTTGTTGATTTGGACGCCAATTTCTATTAGTGGTGTGATTTTAAGTGAGAAGATGCCTATCAAAAGGTCATGTACTTTAAGTAAGTTTTGCTAAAAGCATGTGTCTAGGACTTGCCTTATTGTACTTTGCTGAATGTTCAAGAGATGTCTTGTGAGCAAAAAAGTGCTTGACCGATCAACACAAAAGATTGATAGGTCTATGCAAATAAGGTCTTTTCTCTTCATGACACGTGATACAAACTAAATGGTGTCTCTCACCATTTCCTTATACTTGGCTAATATTCATGTGATGTTTATATCTTTCTAATTCACCTTTGTAGGCATATTCTCCAACTGAATTTTTAGTACAAAAGCATCACACAATCCACGTGTAGGATTGTAGAAGCCATTCATTAACAAACCCCCTCTTTTCATTTCCTATTTAATTATGAAAATCTTGATTTATAGTCACTACTTATATTTTGTACAAGATGTATTGGTTATCTCATACCTCAATACAAGTAGTTCTGTAGCACTCCTAAACAGCTACAATGCTTCTATGATAGCTAGAAAAACACTCTCTATGCATATGTACTCAGCTAATCCCTCTACATTGTTGTTCTTCCCTTGCAGACAGGCCATCCCCCAATATATGCTCTTCAAAAAGAGGAAGGCAAGCAACATTGCCGAAATAGGCTGAATAGAAAGGTAGCTTGCTCAAAATAACAAACACTTCTTATCAGAATACTCACAATGCATACTCAACAATCATTTGTACCATGTCGTGGCTCTATGCCAAGCCTTCACTTTCTGCTTCTTATGACGTAGCTGGTCAAAGATGTCTGCAAACATTAACTCCATATTCCAAACTAGCTTTCATATAATGCCTAAAAATGTTCCAGAGTCTAGTCATGAAAGAGAGAGGAGGAGTCTCAAACTACCAAATAAACTCAAAGAGGGGCTTGATTAAGGTGTTCATAACCTTTTATCCGACATAAACTTAGAAATGAGAGCTTCTTAGTCTACTTTTAGTTTAAATAACTTGGAGGTATACTAATGAAGGTCTTCAAGGTTTTTATATATCTCAAGGGTTTCTTGCTTGCACTTGCTCAATTCTTCCTGTTGCAAATCCCTCACTACATTACAACCGCAAATTATTATCTTATTCAATAATTCCAACCCCAAAAATATCATCTTCTATTGTATTCCAACATCTCACGTAATGAGTTAGATGTCAGAGGTTGTCTCCATGCTCATCACTTAAATTACAACAAGGTATGAACTCAAGCTTTTAAAAGCATTTGTACATTCCTTGTGGTTGTAATTCTCCCACAATAGGATCCCATTTCGTCCAAAATGTCTTGCCAAAATTTTAATAAAACACAAAAGAACTTATAGTAGAATCAAACTGTTGATTAATCAACCAAACCTTTTTTGACAAACTAATCTTTGGCTTCCAAGCTCTTCAACCGGCCCAATAACTCCTTAACATCCTCTATAGCAATACAATGAATCAAATTTAACCATACAAATTGATTCCTTAACCATCCGAGAGTAGTTTAGATGCTGGAACAGTTAATCATTTGTGACCAGGTTAGTGACTTACATTGTACAAGACAACAATTAGGTTAAAATTCTTGTCCACAATCCAGGTAGAGTTGTGTACTAAGAAGTAGCTTGCAGCACCCACAATGATTGTACCAAACAAATAAGAATAAGCAATCAAATACTTGCTCAAGATTCCTTACAATCGAAGAATTTGCAAAGAGAAGACATCTTGTAAATGATCTTTCTAATCGCATAAGCAGGGTTGTCTTGTTTGACATGTTCCTGAGGTTTGGTGTTGTATAGGTTGTCTGATGTCGCGTGTTGTATAAGACAAAGTGTTAAACAGCCGTCACATCCCGTCGCATAAGGGTAAAAAATTTTATCCTGGGGTAACTCGATTTTGACTACGTAGTGGGATGTGAAAACCAACGTGGAAATCCAAATACACGTCAGCGTGGGCGAATTTGGATGGGGGTGCGTGCAGGTCTAGCTAAGGCGACATCGGGTCCAAAATTTAGGGCGACCTTGGGTTCAGGCTGTTGGACAACTTTGGGTTTAGATTTGTAGGCGACCTCAGGTTCACAAGACTGGGCAACTTCGGGTTCAAAACGCTGGGCAACCTTGGGTTTAAAACGCTGGACAACCTTGGGTTTAAAACGCTGGGCAACCTTGGGTTCACAAGGCTGGGCAACCTCGGATTGACAATGCTGGGTCACTTCGGGTTCAGAATGCTGGGCGACATCGGTTTAGGTGCGATCTCGGGTCTAGATGCGACCTTGGGTTCTGTAGAAGGGCGACTTTGGTGGATTGGCGACCTCATGTGAAAAATGGGGCAACATTGGATTACAAAGCGATTGCGGCTGACATTTTCGTAGGCAACCGCGGGTCCAAGAGTGACCGCGGTTGTATCCACAAGGGCGATAGGGGGTACAATTCCGCAAAATACATTTTGTTTTTAGGAACTTCTATAGTTTATGTTTTCTATAGAGTATCTTGAAAATTTTTGAAGTTAAAATTTCCCTCTCCAATTCAAACACATAATCCAATATGAGTCCACAAGAATAATATCAATAATAATATTTTATATCTTAGCAGTAGCTCACATACATTGGTGTGAAGAAAGCTCCAACCGAAGTTGTACTAGCGTTGAACTTCTATAATTAGGCTTTCATCATCAACAAACCACCAAAGATAAAAACAACAAAAACAATTCAAACCATATTTATGTATATCTCATTGTAATTGTCTAACATGTCTATTGAGGCATTGGAAAAATATTCACAAATAAGCTATTAAGCAAGGAATTTCAAGTGCAAACCTTCAATACATAACATTTATGCTACATCCTTATGACAGTACTACATTGCATGCACATCTAGTCCTCGGTTAATGGGCAAAAGACTTCCTTGATTCAAGACTGTGTTACGGTTAATGAGCAAAAAACTTCCCAATGGCGCATTGTCATCGAACTCGTCAATTTCAGACATTTGAGTGGCCGTTGCGTTGAATACTGCAGGATTTGCAATTCTCTCATGTTCGACCTCATCGACAGTAATTCGTTGTTCTCGACGCTCGCTTCTCACTATACCTTCTGCAGCGCTGCGGAGATTCATTGGCATTCTCAAAGGCGGCCGGATTGGTACCGGTGATCTCGCCTGTGGTTCTAAATTTGGCATCGGAATATGTACGTCACTGTTGTTGTTGTCAGGATTTCTTTCCCTTGATGGCGGGGTATTCTCTGTCGTATCGTCATGCCTTGCATAGACGCGCATTTATTCTGGAGAAAGTAGGACCTCTTCCTCAGCAGCACCGTCCTCATTATTGCCATCCACAAACATGTTTGTAAAAAATCGAGGTTGTCTAGGGGGACTATATTGAGGGGGGATCATTGCAGCCCATTCATTGTTGCGCAAGCGCTCCTCTTCGTCCCTACGGTTCTCGTTCGCTTGCATGAAATCGGGAACCACCTCCTCTTTGTCTTTGAAAGGCAATCTCTCCTCGTGGTCTGAAGCGTCATCTGCATCTAAAAGCAGCTGCTCGTAGAAAAGGGCTGGATTGTACCCACGTTTCTGGCGTTCAAGTTTGATGTTTGCGTAGATATACACCAATGTCTCTGCCTTGGATGTACTCAGGCAATTCCGCACTTTGTTGTGCACAAACAAATACATGTTCCAATTCCTTTCACATGAAGATGCTAAGCACGCCAAACCTAGAATTCTCTTTGCTATCTTTGAAAAAGCATTGCCACCCAATTGATTCCACCACTAATGAGGCAGCAAGTTACATTCATTGACATTGGGAGCCTCCAATAAGGGGTCAAAAAGCCCTGTCTTCTCTTCAAATTGCGTCAACTCATCCATTGCTTCTAATGCGGTCACTCCTAAAGATTGACTCAATTTCTGTATGACTTGATTCAAGGCTCGCTTGGCTTGGCCATCGGCAAGAACTTCTTGGACATCTGTCTGCCAACATTGGATCCAACCAAAATGGCGCTGTCCTCAAACTATACACGTGAGTTTTCAATTCCTTCATTATTATCCAAGCTTGGGGCATGGCCAGAATTTTTCTATCGAAATGACAAAGAGCAAGGAGTACGGGCTCTACCATATGCAAGAAGTTCTCACATTTTACCCCGAACGCCTCCGAATGAATGTTATGACGGATCTGTCTCGCTTGGGCTTGAATTAAGCGTCCATTTTTCTTCCTCACCAAATTGAACTCAAACTGCATGTAGCTGTCATCATTAATCACGGAATGCAGTGCTTGCCTGCAATCCACCAATTGGTCTATCATTAGTAAGTTGATGGCAAAGCGTATTTTAGAAGGAAGTTGCAAGACTTTGGTGGGTGACCACTTCCGAAAAAGAGCCAACATGTGTTGATACTTCTTGATGTACTTCACAATATCCCTACACTCCTGTACCAAATCTTTCATCAATTGAGACTTTCCCCAGTCTTCCAAAAGTAAGTCCAGAATGTGTGTAGCACACCCTTGTCTATACAAGTGAGGGTACTTTTCTTCCAAGCTTGTCATGGCCCCAGTCATTACTGCGGCATTGTCCGTACATAATTGGACAATGTTCAAAGGGCCCACCTCATCTCTGTAATTCCCCATCTTTTCAGTTGTATAAGCAATGTCCTTTCTGTCTCCAGTGCTATCGAACGATTCCAAAAAGACATCCCCGGCAGGACAGACAAGCATCATGTTCAACAATGAACGGACATTGGTATCCGACCAACCATCTAAACAAAAAGTCGCCCCGTATTGGTTGATTGAGTTTGTAGTCCGTTCAGAGACCACCTTCTTAACGACTTCCACTTTGACATCTATCATGTTTGTTTGCACTGCGTTGTACAAGGGCGGATGGTACAAAAATGTAAAGAAGTTGACAATCATAGAGATTCATGTCTATACATTAATTGGAAATTATACAAATCATGGAATTCAGGCTCATATACAAGTAGGCTCAACAGTGAAGTACGTTGGATTTATCACACTTGCTTAGAATTTTCAAAATGGATAGTACACTTTATTATATTTACATGTACAGGGTAGTGTATAGTCCTACAACAACCATAACAACAGAATTGTATCATGCAACATCCACCTTGCCCTAAGAATTCCTCTTCTTCTTCTCCATCTCGGCAAGCACTGCTATTTTTTCCATCTTCATGCTATTTTTCGAGCGCTCCCAATTTGAAAAGTAGGGTCAAACTCCCAAGCTTTCCGGAATGAATTTTTCCAACCAAGATCAACATGGCTATGGGTAATGGCCTCTTCCAATTTCCTTTTGTAGCTCTTACAATAAGCTAGCCTCTTCTGGAGCTCCACTACTTCATTAGAGCGCATCTCATTTTCCCCAACACAATCCTCCAAACCAAACACATCCACAACATAGTCAAGGGGGTTTTCGTTGTTGATTCCTTCAAGAAAATTTAACCTTGATTTTGTCTGCTCCAAACGTTGCTTTTCAATGTCCTTCTGATGTGCTTCCATTGTGCACTTCTTGATGATTTTGGCAAGCCTTTCTTTTGCAAACGGGTTCTCCTTAGAACTAGATGGCCCCAATCCTGAGAATTGGACATAAAAGGCTTCTAGGTTTGCTATCTCTTCATGTTGCTGTGACAAATGGCTACGGCTCTCTTCAAGATCTACTAACGATCATTTCAACCAAGACAGCCAAATCTTCCATTAGCTTGTCCCTCATCATCTGGCACTCCACTTTCTTGGCTGCCAACTCTTCACGAATCCTCAGAAGCTGAGCTCTGTAAAACTTCTTCATTTTTGGATTTTTGATATGCTCTGTATTTTCATCTCAAGGGTCTTGCTTCGTTGACAAAAGGTTTTCCACGGAGGGTAAGGCGGAAGGCCCCACATACTCAGGCGTCAACATCATCCGCATCTTCTTCTTGTAAATGTGTATTCACAAGATCTTGCACTTCAACTTCATCAAGATGAGAGACCTCTACCAGTTTGATGAATGCAACAAGGGGTACGTATATTGCTAATGTACGACATTCCCTCATATTTCTTTCTTTTGTTGCCACCATTGATAAATCTCCAACCGTGTCCATTGGGCTCGCATAGTCGGAAGAAAGTTCTTCAATGGAATCATCTTCGCTTGCTGAACTTGAGTGGTCTGACCACACAAACTGATCATCGAGGACTCCGGGCTTTATATTTTTCCTTTTCCCTAGCTTGTCATGTAAATTTTTGGAAGGGCCCGCCTTGGGAATGTCCTTGGTGGTTGGAATGATGGCTTGTTTCACTCCCTTGACGGTTGACCAATCCACTGTTCATCTCAAGATGACCTCTACATACACCATTTCACATATGAACAACATGACTTTGTTCCTGATCACTGA
Organism: Neckera pumila; assembly: GCA_963969595.1. NCBI lineage: Eukaryota > Viridiplantae > Streptophyta > Bryopsida > Hypnales > Neckeraceae > Neckera > Neckera pumila. Next base: position 11,165,935 of record OZ018418.1, read on the forward strand.
ATGTATCTAGTACAACGCCCAATACACTTCAATACATTGTTGCACAAATGCGTCATGAGTGTAATAACAAAGATTTGCCACATTTGTACTAATATGGTGCTTGTGCCGATGATATGGGAATAACTTGTCGATGTGGCACCACCCCACAAACGCCTTACAAGTCTGTGCTGTCCAATCTCCACAAATTTTATCCCAACCTCGATAGGCCCGAGCGTGTGGATCAACAAGGATGCGTCGGTTCCTTTGTTGTTGCTTCCCCTTTCGCTTCAACTTCTTTTGGTGGGGGGCCATTGGATATGCTTTGTGCGTTACAAACTATTAACCTAATATAAACGGCTACACTCGGATCCAAGCAAAACAACAAAAGAAATGTGAAAGTCCTAAACCCGTTGTACTTCACATTTACAAATATTAAGCAAAATTTCACATAACAAAATGTCAAAATTGAGGCCTACAATAGAGTGCACGGACTAAAAGCTCAGAAAATGAGGTGGAAAGGGATAATATATCCCCCTCGCAACTCAACCTCAAGCCCACAAAGACGCAATCAGCCACTTCAAAGTGGATGATTAGGCAGTGCGCAGAGCCAAGAGTAGGGACCTCGACTGCTAGTCCAGATTATATAGCCAAAGTCGCCCGGGGGTGCGTAAGGGTAAAGGAGCGTGTGGATCAAAATCTAGGCAATCGCGGATAGAAGGCGACCTCTAGTACCGTGGGCAAACGCGGGTCCAGTGCTGACGACCTTGGGTATACAAAAAGAGACCTCGGGCATCCAGAAGGCAAACACGGGTCCAGTGTTGGCGACCTCAGGTACACAGAAAGCGACCTCGGGCATCCAGAAGGCAACCTCGAGTAGGCAAAAGGCAACTGCGGGTACAAATTTATTGAATGTAACTAGTTAGCGGATTGGTGACCTCGGGTGTGCTGCGACCCCGCATTTGTCGACCGTGGGTAGGGCGACCTTGGGTCCAATTTTCCCAGAACGATTTCAAATTTGGGAGGTCACTCCAATTATGACTTTCTTTGAATTTGGTCAACCTTAAAGAAGAATCAAACATTTAAATTTCTTCATTCAATTTCCTTTAACAACTTCTGTAAAATATCCCTACATTTTTTTTCTTTAACCCACTTGCACTACTTCTAATGGAATTGGTCATGTACCATTCCCCCCCGTGGGTTTTTTAGATTTAAAACAAAATGGAAAGAGAGTGGCATTAGCAATCCCTCCTTTTAGATTTTGCTATTTCGAGTTGAAATCAAGTTCCAAAGATTTAATTTTTCTACTTCAAATGTGAACTAAGCCACCATGATTTGATTTTGCTACTTCAAACTAAAATAAAGCCACCATTATTTAATTTTCCTACTTCAAATCAAAGCCAAGCCACCATGGTTGAATTTGGATACTTCAAATAAAAATCAAGCCACTAGAATTTAAATCAGACTACTTCAAAATTAAATCAATCCCCCATGATTTAAATTTTGCTACTTCAAACTAAAAGGAAGCCACTATGAATAAATTTTTCTACTTCAAACTAAATTCACGGCACCGTTATTTAAATTTAGCTACTTCAAATTAAAATCAAGCCACGATTATACAAATTAGACTACTTTAAACTAAAATCAATCCATCATTATTCAAATTAGACTACTTCAAACTATAATCAATTCACCAAGAAAAAAATTTCGTACTTCAAACTATAACCAAGCCACCATGATTTATTTCTTGTTACTTCAAACTAAAACCAAGCCATCATGATTTAATTTTTGTTACTTCAAACCAAAAGGAAGCCACTATGAATTAATTTTGGTACTTCAAACTAAATTCACGCCACCATTACTTAAATTTTGCTACTTCAAATTAAAATCAAGATATCATGATTTAATTTTCCTACTTCAAACTAAAACCAAGCCACTATGATTTAAATTTTGCTACTTCAAACTAAATTCACGCCACCATTATTTAAATTATGCTACTTCAAATTAAAATCAAAATATCATGATTTAATTTTCCTACTTCAAACTAAATTCACGCCACCATTACTTAAATTATGCTACTTCAAATTAAAATCAAAATATCATGATTTGATTTTCCTACTTCAAACTAAAATCAAGCCATCAAGATTTAAATTTGCTACTTTAAATTTTGCTACTTCACATTAACATGAAGGACATCATGGTTTAATTTAAGAAGGACATTTCAAATTCAAGTGTTGTGCTTTTGTGGAGGGACAAGTACAAAATCCCTTCCCAATTTTTTTTTACGTAAATGTTTAGAAAAAAGTACAAATCCCTTTTCCATTTTTTTTTTCTTGTAAATGTTTAGGATATACATTTCATAGGGTTTAGGTTGGCATTGGGTTCCTTCATAAGTGCACTCAATTCTAATTCACAATTAACTCACATGCCACATTTAATGCAAGATCGCTTCACGGTGTTCTAAGAAACGCAAAAATCTTAAAAAGGCTGGTCTCCTGAATTTTCTGTAAACAAGTAAGGTACGACGACTGCGGGTAGGCGACCTTGGGTGCAAAAAAGTTTCTATACCTTTGCTAAAACGGACAATGCCTACCTCGGGTGTTGGGCGACCGCGCTTGAAGGGCAACCGCGTCTAAGGTGTGACCTCGGGTACAAAAGCTTGTCCTCTTTTGAGCAAACCTGGTTTCAAAGGTCCGTTGGCGACCTTGGGTATGGCGATCACGGGTTCATCGACCTTGGGTAGGGCGACTTCGGGTCCAGGAATGAGGTAATTCTGGACCTTGGTTATCAGGGGCAACCTTGCCTGGGGGGCGAATTTCCCTTGGAAGCGACCTCGGCTTGGGCAACCTCGGCTTGGGTGACCTTGGATGCAGAAACCAGACAATAAAAAAACTATGACCTCATGAAAATGCAACAGCAAAGGTCAGCCCGAGTGGGACCGAGGTGGCTTTGTAGTACCTCAAGGGCATGGCCGTAAGTGGTGGGCTTTTTAGAACTCATTTTAGTTCGAGGTATTTAACAATTCGATTCCCAGTGACATCCTCTACCTTGTTTGGTGATGTCACCCCCTTGGTTGTGGGATTTGGTTTGGTTGTAGTAGCCAACCATACAAAAAAGAAGAAAAAAACGTCCAATCAATTTGTGTTTGTGTTTGGGAGGAAATCACGATGTGCTTGTAGGGGGAGGTGATGAAATGGGGGGCTTGGAAGGGATAGTCTTGAGTTTTGAAGTGGAATTCCACCAAACACTTGAAATTCATGATTAGCTTCTTCACAAGCAAATTATATTCGCTGCTCATCTACAATCACGCCTTGGCTTGACGTTTTTGGGGGTGGAGAGGGCTAATAAATGGCATTTTGAGTGCAATCATGATTTGATTTGGATTTGGATTTTGTTTCTTCAAATTAGAACCAAATTTTACATGATTTAATTTTGGTACTTCAAATTAAAATCAACATACCATTATTTCATTTTCTGCACTTCAAATGAAACCTAAGCCACCATGATTTCACTTTGATACTTCACAAATAAAACCAAGCCGCCTTGATTTAATTCACCTAATTCAAACTAAATCCATGCCACCATGATTTAATTTGGCTAATTTACATTCAAATCAAATCACCATGATTTAAATTTTGCTACTTCACATTAAAATCAACACACCATGATTTATATTTTGGTACTTCACACTAAAACCAAGCCACTATGATTTACATCTGCTACTTCACATTCAAATGTAGGCACCATGATTAATTTTCCCACTTCAAACCAAAACCAAGCCCCCATGATTTAATTTTGCTACTTCAAATGAAAATGAAGCCACCATAATTTAAATTTTGGTACGTGAAACTAAAACTAAGCCACTATAGTTTAAATTTTGCTACTTCACATTCAAATCAAAACACCACGATTTAAATTTTGCAACTTCAAACCAAAATCAAGACAGTTTTGCTACTAAAAACTAAAAACAAGCCACCATGATTTAGTTTTGCTACTTCAAATTAAAATCAAGATACCATGATTTAATTTTGCTACTCAAAACTCAAATCAAGCCATCAAGATTTAAATTTTGCTACTTCACATTTATATGAAGGACATCATGGTTTAATTTAGGAAGGTCATTTCAAATTTAGGTGTTGTGCTTTTGTGGAGAGAAAAGTACAAAATCCCTTCCCATTTTTTTTTCATGTAAATGTTTAGGAAAAAGTACAAAACCACTTACCATTTTCCCCAAATAAATATTTAGGGTACACAATTCATTGGGTTTAGAGTGGCCTCGGATCCCTTCATAAGTGCGCTCAATCCTAATTCACTATTAACTCACATGCGACATTTAATGCAAGATCGCTTCACGGGGATCTAAGAAATGCAAAAGTCCTAAAAAGTCTGCTCTCTCTTCATTAGATGCCATATTTCATTATACTTTGGATTTTTTTGAATGCTTTGGTGACCTACTATACAGCTAGAAAGCCTCAGTTAGTCGGTCGCTATAAATTGCAAATGCTAAAGAGTGCCGCGGACATCCGACCAGCCCTTTATTTTTTGGCATAATAGGACTAGATTGCATCATTTCAAAATAAATGTCTACTTTTTGCCAGAGAAAATTTATTTTATTTTGCCTAAAAATTTTCTTTTTTGTCAAAAGTGTGGACAAAATCGACTAATTTAGATGAAAAAGTGCAAAATTTTGATTGAATAGTGTTTTTGATCCAAAATATGGATGAATGTAGAAATATTGTGCTTCACAAAATTTCAAATGAATGACATTTTGGTCCCATTCCAAAATTTAAAAAGAAAGGTCTATGGCTACCTAGACGCGGTCGCCTTATGTAGGCGCGGTCGCCTGAATTATCCGCGGTCGCCTAACCGAGTCCGGACAACTGAAGCAGACGCGATCCCCACATACCCGTTGTACCGCTCGGTTGCCCAATACCCGGATGCATGGTCGCCATGTACCCAAACACATGGTCGCCCTGTACCCGGACGCGTGGTCGTCCTATACTCGCACGTGCCTCTTTGCCCACCATCCGCACGCGCCTCTGGGCAAGTTTTGGTACTTAAGTGTTCCCCACACCTGCAATCTCCAATCCTGGCTCTGCGCATTGTCTTTCATCCACTTTGAAGTGGCTAACTGCATGCTCGTGGGTCGGGGTGAATTGGGAGGGGCAAGTTTTTGCCCTTTTTATCTACGATTTAGCCCAAACCCACATCGATTGTTTTGAACAAGCACCATGTCTAATCCAGGGGAAGGTAGTAGCACGAGGCAAGAATCTCCTTGGAATCCAGATGATGTAGAGAACTTTGAAGTGCCTATATCTACAGGTCGGGCAATGGAGAGTTTCCGCCGAGAGAGGAAGAAAAAGAAGAAGTAGTTAGCACATGATAGGGACCCAACGTATCCTCCTTCAGAGTATACAAAGTATGCATATAAAGTGTGTTTGCGCCGGTATGAGAGAAAGAGTGTGGAATTCTTGGAGTCCACATACTTGAGGGATCCAACGACAGGCAGCATGAAGTTGACGGATGATTTGACGGTTTTAATACAAAGCAAGTGCAAAGGATTCCAGGCTTTTAACAATGTGGACTTCACTTATGCTGACAAACTATACACCTAGTTGGATGACGTTGTCAAACAATGCATATTCAATACCAAGAAGTTGATGGAAGAAATGCAACCGCAAGTGCCGGGCTATCCAAGAGGTGACCAGGCCAAGGAATTCGTGTCAAAGACGGAATGGTGGGCAACAACGGCAAGGAAACTGTCGAAACAATCAGCCAGGGGATTCAAGTGAAAAAATGACGCTACCCTTGCAGCATTTCAACAAGATGGTGGATTATCTGTGACACGGATCTCTCATTTGGCAAAGGTGGTGGCCCTCAATGGATTTGTACGTAAAGGTGGGCACGAAAAGGTGTGTAAGGTGCGCACTAAAGGGATGAATACAATCCCACCATACATTGCTCTTGCTGCAAAATTGCCAAAGACAAACAATATGCGTGACGCAAGGGTGGAACGGTCCATAGAGGCCCTTGCCTGCCCCTTAAATCATCTTGGCGTAACTAAACTCTTTGCCATTCATTCAAGAACTATGGAAGCATACACATTATGGTGGAATGGTGGTAACCTTGATGAGTTGAGGGGACAAGATAGCAAGGTACCAATGAGTTTTGAATGGAACAAAGTGAAGCGGCTGAGGAATCATCCGGAAGAAAAAAAAAAAAAAATTTAGCTTGTTCCGCAGAAACAAGGCAAAGATGGCATGGACTTTAGTGTATGTGACACATCTCATACACAAGTCTCTGGTGTTACACAATGACTTGTCCCCGAGGAATGTAATGTTGCATTTTCCTACTTATTCAAATGACATAGTCCACATCGGGATTTGTGATTGGAGAATTTCAAGTCGTTTTGACAAAAAAGCCCCATTGCATTACAGCTATCCCGATGTAGACAAGAGAGAACAACAACAGCGACAATGTTGGTGGGTGGCTCCGGAGTTGTTCTATGTATATGGGCCCCAAAATTCTGATACAAGCACATACATTATGCAATCAACGCGGAAATACATGCAGCACTCGGACTCATATTGTATTGGGGAAGTTGACAAAATGGATGAGGATTGGAGATATGACTGACTTTGACCCAGACCTATTCAAGAATGTTGATGGATCTAGGTTCTTTGCTTATAAGTTGGGTCAACTTGTGAACCCTAATCCAAAAAAGAGACAAACATGCATTCTGGTGACAAATATGTATGCTAGCCAGCTTTTGTTTGGCCGTTCCAGATACAGGATGGAGACCAAGAATTCTAACACTCTCATCTCTCTGGGTAACTTATAGTCTGTCATTGTGTATCCATCCTTGGCATGAGGAGGGTTTAGGAATTTACCTTTGTAGTGCCGATCCAACTGCAAGGCCATTTCCTCTCCAACGTGCGGAAAGTTGTACACCTTCTTCCACATTTCAATGGTCCACTTGTTGGAGAGAGCACAAGCAGTCTTTACCCACTTGTTTGACTGGTCCTTCAGGAGCTTGCCAATCATGTCTTTGTCTCTCAAGCTCCAAGGTTTCTTCAGAAAAGAGGCAACCCCGATCTGATCCGGATCCTCCTCCAACTGCTTCTGCTCTCTGTCATCCTTTAGAATATCCAGATGGATTGTCTTGAACTTAAGCTGGTTGATCCGCTGCTCTCAGCCTTCACTATTGTTCAAGTTGCTGACAATCGCCTCAGCCGATGCCTTTCTTAAAGAACTGCAAGCAGTTTCCTGCCTGGTAAGAATCCTTTTCCGCTTTCTCCACTTCGGGAATGGAAACCTTTCTATCCTGTCTAGACACACTCGCATGCAAAAGATTCCCTAACTTGCACTCCAAACACAAACCAAACTCAAGTGTATGAACAAGGATAGAACTTCCGACCCCTGGAACTTCCCTCAAATGAACGGCCTCCGGATTAGGGTAGCCGTTATCCTCCTGCATGTGGATAAATTCGACCGTTGAACGGTCAGTTCTAATCTTTGGTATGGCCATTGGATCCTACATCCACTCAACCAGCTCCCGGTAGGTGTTCCGTTACTTTTCCCGTGAATTTTGGTACCCGGTCCCAATAATGGAACGATTCCAAATCTCAATCTGGTTCCGGTTCTCAGTAAGAATAGGAAACTTTAACTACTATTTTTAACCTAATTATCTATCTACCAATACTCTTTTAGCAAAGAATGTTAATTATGGTAAGAAGTTTTAGTTTACCCTTGGATAACCAAAAAATTATACCTATATTAACTCCTTCCTCTAATTTCCTCACTACCAAGACTTATCTTACTTTCCAAGCTCCCACAATACATACACCAAATCATCTGCTCTCTGTGGCTTCAATTTATTCCTAGAATTGTTGTGAACAGGAGAATAGGTACTCCAATTTTGTTCACACAAAAAAGAGGAAACTGGTTGTGCCAATATTTTCTTGGCAATTGGAGCAATGTGCTTCCCACAAGCGCCTTTAAAATCCCACCAAACATGTGTCGACAATTGTTTTTCATTTGGCTCCAACATGTTGTAGAATGGCGGTTCCCCATGTCGAAAGGCGACAAACTCCTTCATGAGTGTGATATAATCTTCTGGTCTACAAATTTTCATGAGAACATACTTGCACGCGTCTTGTCGCTTTTTGATGGTCGGCTAGTTCTTTGTCTTCAAGAAGGTAGGGGTTCAAAAGAGCTCTTGCAAAATGTAGATCGGTCTCTATCATTTTGCGTTGTTCAATAAACAACGCCAGCAGTGGATTGGCAAGATCCTGGCTCAAACAAAAAAGCTCTTCATCCAAACCTAGAACGTGTTTTTCTAAATTTCTCATAATGTGCAAAACCTTGCCTATGCAGGGCGTCTTTGCATCTAAATCACAAAGGCAATCTCAAAAAAAAAAAAAAATCTGAGAGCGGACGTTCTTGATTTGCCAATGAAACAGCGTCGGGGGAGTAGGCCATACACAATAGGATCCACCAAGTCCTTAAATTTTTGACAACAACGTCAGAAATGCTTACTCAAAAGTTCATTCCATCGTGGGTCCGTCACTATTTGTTGCAATGGACCCTTCACCTTTAACAAATGTGCAATTGTGATGAAATTGGAGGTAAACCTTGTTTCACTCGGCATCAACAAGCTATATTTTGGCTTGTACTTTTGAAATATTGCAAGCGGCCTATACCTCTGCCTAAAGAACTTCACTACAGTTTTGGCATTCTCCACTTGCCCCATTATCCATTCTTGTTTTCCCAATCTTTTAGCAACAAATTCAAGGCGTGCACCACACAACCTTGGAAAAAAATGTGTGGGTATATAGCAATCACCAGAGCACATGCTGCTAGGTTCACAGGTGCATTATCTGTAATCACTTGCTCCACATTTTGGGGGCCCACTTTTTCTATAAATGTCTCTAGAAGAGAGGCCAAATACGCAGCGTTCTTTTCGACCCCACTCGTACCTACCAATCCTAGGAATTGCTCACATGCAGAAGACATGAGCATGGCATTTATCAATGGCTAATTTGTAATTGAGCTCCATCCATCAATAGACAACGTTGCTCCAAACTTCCTTATGCTGTCTTCAGTCCTCTTCTGTAGATTTGTCTACACCTCTACCTTTGCTTTGTCAAGCAATTTATGGCGTAGATTGTTGTACAATGGTGGAGTGTAGGGCCTATAGAACTCAGCTGTTCTCTTCACTGCTTCTTTGAACGTTGTATTTTGAGCTACAGCAAATGGTATGTTGGCTGCATAAAAGAACTTGGCCCAGATTGCATTTAAATTCCGTTTATTGGCCATGTCAAATCCATTTGGTAGCCTGCTCTGCCTCTGTGGCCTATTGCTTGATCCCCGTGCAGTGTCTTGTTTACTTGATGTTTGTGTATTTGGATTTCCATCAAAGGCTGCAAGAAAAAGTTGCTCCTGTACTGTGCATGAGTCTTCTTGTGTAGAAAGAGACGTGTGTCTCCCATTTGAAACATCACTTTTGACCACAGGCGTGCCATTGCCATCCACATTGTCTCCTGTAGATCTTTGTGGTATATCCCTATTGCAGCAAAGAAATTGATTTTGAACTTGAGATGTCAACTTTATTAAAGGCTTATTCTATTATCTCTCAAACCTGATGTGCCTTTATATCCTAGATGGCTGAACAAACGGCTTGTTTTCCAGGCAAACACCAACTTGCAAGCTCTGCATTCCACTTTACCAACTAACAGGGTACCATACCAACAAGACCAATCCTTGTTCATAGTGACCACTTCAGATTCTTTATATTTGAATGAAACTGAAAATGTAACGCAATAACAGTTTGATAAATTTTGTCAAAAATATGACAAATAATGTGTGCACAAAGACTTGATAACCAAGAACCGTTATGTCCATTGAACTATACATTACCAAGCAAGGGACACAAAATTGGTCGAACTTAGCCCTTAGAAATCAAAGCGTTCAGTTTCAAAGGGGTGCTTGCACATAGCAAATTTCTGGAATTATAAGTTCTGAGGTCGCTAGTGACCGTTGAACAGGGACTAAAGAACACTGTTTTGGTCCCAACAGTCGGGCGATCTCCTAGTTGGATATAGAGTCAAACAAGCTTGGACGGGGTCGGACGGGCTCAGACAAGCTTGGACAGGGTCGGACAAGATCGGACGGTCCAGACGATTGTTTAGATGGGGGTCGGATGAGTTCGGACTTTGGTCGGTTGGTCAATCAACGGTGGACAGGTCGGACAGGCTCCTTGTCCGATCGTTGGACGACTGGTCAATCTGACCAATTTGTGTTTGGGCATACAACAATTACAAGTTCATAGAGTCAAGGCCTTGACCCCTACATGCCGAAGGCCCTATGCATATCCAAATGTGTCTTGCTTGTGAAAAAAGAGCATAGATTTATGGAGTTGTAGTTGGCGCATTGTTCTGCTCTCTCCACTGAAGCAAATTGTTTGTTTTCCAAAATCTAACCATATACATATTTAGGATTTTTGCTTATTACTATTGTTAATATGCACACCAATTTTTAGTGTCAAAATGCATATGAGTCGGATAATTATGAAAAGAAAAATGTATACTTTTCATGCCCATTATGTTTGAGAAAGTAGCAAATAAACTTTTCTTGGGATTGGAGGTGAGTGGAACACTAAAAGTCATGATAGCACACTAAAATACACTTTTAAAATTGATTCCTTACATATATGTATATGTAAAGAGCTTTTACTTATTCCATTTTGATTTATTAAATGAAAATTAGAAAGTGTTCTAATTTGCAAGCAGTTATGGATTTGCTACTCTAAAAGAAACTTTGAAGTCTTTTATTTAACTCAATTTTTAATAGTTTTTGAAAAAAATTAAAGCATAAAATGTACATTGTTTGTTGCACTATTACAACCATTGGAATTGATATTTTTCAATTCCATAATTAAATTTTTTACAATTCATGTTTTGAACCATTTTCCACTTCTTGCGTCTTCCTATTTTTTTCTTATATGTTGTACAATTCCAAATTATTTAAGAATTTTCAAGCATGTAGCCAACTTGGTTTGAAGAATGAATCCAAGTGGTAATTACCAATTTGGACCTTTTTTCATTTAAATGTGACCTTGTGAAGTGCAGCTGCCCGTTTTTTTGCAATGCCCAAAAAAGTTTTTTTGTTGATTAAAATGCTAATACCTTATAATCTACAAGATGAAAAATTCTGAAATTTTTTCTATACACTCTCAAACAAGTTTAATAAAATATCCTATGGTTACATGTGTCCAAAAATGCTTTTTTTCTAAAATTTAGTACTTGTATTAGAAATGGCAGTTTTGGAGTGCTTTATTGTTTTTGGTGAAAACATAATCTCTGACCTTTAGAGGTGAACTGCTCACATCAAAACAAATCTCACATTCCAAAGCAACCAAATATGGTTGCTCAGGCTGTCTAGCATTTAGGGATTCATCCATCATTGATAGAAAAATAACTTGTAATAGAAGGACGCAAATCACATAATTGCCCAAAAGGTGTTGCAAAAAATACCATAAATTCATAGTAAATCAAAACAAATTTGCATTCCTTATATATTTATGCATTAAAAGAAACTCATAAACACTATGAGTACAATGCTTTAGTAGTACTAGATTCTCCTGAGATCCAAACAACACTCCACGCAATTCTATCCTATTATAGAAAGAGGCCACCGGGTACCGGCACTATATATTATCACCGCTACCTTCCTCTGATACACAAGACGAACCCTCTTCACCCATGAATCTTGCACTTTTGTGGCAAGGTGTACGCATAGGACTTGTTCCAACAATGGGCGTGCGGACCTAGCTTCCAAGTCAATGATGCCAAACTGTCATTTTTGGAGAGTGGTCATCTTTGTCTTCCATCCTCCGCTTATGCTTCTGTCGCAGCACAGGGCAAGCAAATTCCCAGTTATACTACCAAAAACTACTTTAAAGTATAACAAAGTAACTCTAAAGATCAAACCCGCAATATCCTGTGAAGTATCTAGCCTTATTTGGTCTCTAAGCTTAGTCAGTACCAATATGTCCTCTTCCGGTCCTAACACCATGACTGGAAACACAACAATACCGAAAACTACAATCAGACCCTCTTCTCTTTCTCCAATCCGGTCAACTTTTCGATCCGGTCTGATCAACTCACATCCGCTCTTATTCCCATCCAATTTAGTTTTATCTTTGTTTCACCATCAGAGGGTTTGCCCCTTGATTTTGAGAGTGGCAGGCCCGCTACTCCTTCTGTGACTTATAGTGGCTAAAGACCCACTTTTCTATTCTCCACCTTCCTGCACTAATCCGGATCCGGTTTGATCCTTCACAGCAATCCAGAGAACTCTCCGGATCACCGATCACACAAAGACCCTCTGTACAATCCTTTCATATTACAATGACCTTAGCGCCATGTTCCGTCTGTATGAAGCTAGGCGGTTGCAAGTGAACCCGTCCGTTCCAACATCAACTAAAGTCCTTTTGTTTGCCAACTAAGGTAGCAAGATCTCTCAGAAGATCGGACACTCAACCGGATTTCCCACCCAGGAGTTCTAGCACGACTAAGGAATCCCTCCCTATCCGCCTAGCCTAACAACGGCTGTCTCGGCTGGAATCCTAAACCTTAGAGATCCTAAGGAACTGAAATCTACTTCCAACTCTTTCACAACCTGCTCACTTGCACATAAGATCAAAACAAGAACACCAAAGGGAGAAATCACACCCGCACCAGCATGAGCCTTCCTAACTCCTCACCACACAACTTTGCCACACACGGGAGAGACACGCAACAAGAGGCCAAGAGAAGACATACACAAAATTTGGGCAAAAAGACTCGCAGCTCCCAAGCAGGGGCTAACTTATATACAACTTGATTACAAGGCAAAAAGCCCCCTGGAAATCTGCACTGGACATCCGAGTTCGATCCTAACCGGCCAGACTGGGTCAACGTCCAATCCGTTCCTAACTATCTTACAACAATTACATTCCTACCTACCTAACTACTCTCCAACTCCCCCACCTAGCGTAGGACTCTTGGGTTCCGCGGGCAGTTGGTTGAAGACTTCAGTCAGGTTCCTGCTCCGCTTTCCGGCAGCAGGATCCGGAAGATCTGACCCTGGCGATGAATCCAGATGGATTGGTTGCTGAGGCCTAGGCCTTTGGTGACTTTTTTGTGACTCGAGTGTCTGATCCTTGGGCTCCCTCAGATTCGATCCTCTAGCTGGGAACAAATCCAATTGCGAGAGGTCCGAAAGTTGGATCTCCCGGGAGTACATGGACCCCTTCAGCTTCCGGCTGTTGACGTCCATCCGGTTGGCCGCCTCTCTTGCTGCCACCAATGATGCTTCCACCCGATTGGTGGAGTCGGTCAGGATCCAAACTATCCGGGAACCGGATACCTTTTTTTTGTCATGCACCCCTTTGACAAATAATTCTGCCTTGACCGCGGCGGATCCGGACCCCCATAAGTGTCCTTCACAAACTTAGCCACCTTCTGGGTTGCTTCCGCCATTTCCCAGACTGCGGCTTTGTCCTCCCTGAGGGCTACCATCTTGGCCTTCAGAGTGTCGACTTCCTCCTGAAGCCGACAAATCATTGCCTCCTGCTTCCGGTGCTCATCCGAATTCAACAGATACTAGGCCACCTTACCCAGTAGCTTACTATCCCCCGGTGCACCCACCAGCTCTCCAGCACTAGCAAGAATTCTCCTCTTCACCTCCCAATCTGCTCGTATCCAGCACAGATTCACAGTCAGCTGATTGAACGGGTTGGTCGGGTCTTTGGAATCCAGCATCTCCATTTCCAGTCCCTATTCTGGAGTCGACCGGTTGGTAGGAGGGGTTCTTCTCTTGTGAGGAGGCGTCGTCTTCATCTGCTTCCTTGTCCGGAGGTGCTCCTCCTCGTCTTCTTCTTTTGTCTCAAGTTCGGACCCGATTTGCTCTTCCTGTTTGTCATCCAAACCCGACTCTCCGTACTTCAGGATAGACTCCTAAAGGTTCCACATCTTCTCCTCCGTATCCGTGAGGAGTTGGTTGCAATGGTAGAGGTGGAAGAGATAGGGACTCAAAAGAGTGGCCCTACTCTTCCCGATCCTCGTCACCAGTTGGGACACCAGATCGGAAAAGATCCGGGTCCAATTCACCTTTTGTTCCCCGCTCAGGGAACCAAAAATTGTGTTGCCGATTGTCATCGTCACCCTCGTCGGCTTCTCCGAGTGGACGATCAGAACCAGGAATTGGAGGAGGTTGCGATGCCGATTGCTCTTGCAATCCGCGACCGCATATCCATCCTTGTTGCTTGGCTCTCTATGAAACTTGTCATGGATGAACTTGGCTTTCCGTCCAGCCATGCCAGAACCTCCCATCCGGAAGTTATAAACTTCCCTCCACCTTTCTTCTTCTCACTCGGTCGAGCGGCCCCGGAGGGTATTGTTGAACTCATTCAACACCTTACACTTCAGCTCTCTCACCATCTGCTTCTTCCTAAACCCCTGGGATTTATCCATCAACACCAGATAGCCCATCGCGTTGAGATTGTCCATGAACTCGGTCCTTGCTAGTTCCTCGGTTGGGATGACCGGAACTACTTTCCGGAGTTTGACATCGGAGGAGGAACTAGGCGCTCCCGGTCTGCTCTTACGCAATTGAGGTATGGACATAGATGGCTACTAGACCCTTGCCATTCGCTACCTCACTCTCTCTTAGTCGCACGTCTTGTTCCTCAATTCCTCTCGTCCGATCTCAACCGGAAAAGAACACAAAACCTGCAACCCACACAATCTCTATCTCTCCTACACACTGTGACGTACCTGGCCTGAAAAAACACACACACAACGGCCTTGGTGCAGACGAAGGCGTAAAAGCGCTCAATGTCGTATGTGCAATTTAAGCATAAGTATCCTTAACACAAAAAATGTGCTAAGATAACACGAAATATTGTCCCAGGGAATTTCCAGATTATATGTAGCATGCTCTAGCTATCCGGCTTTTCTTTCTTTCTTTCTTCTCACCAACTTACCATTTTTCGGATACTTTCACAGTCCGGAATACAATCCCGGAAACTAATCTATCCGGAATCTGGTTTACGTCTCTTTTTCCAATCCAATTTTTGATACCTCTGTTTTACCTTCAGAGGATCCACTAGTTGATCTTTTGAGGGGTGGGGACTTCACCACTCTGGTTCTCCTACAACTCTAATAAACACAAACAAAAACACCCTAGTATTCAAGATGTTGTAGCAAGACAAAAAGATCCAGATCCGCACAACTTCCGGATAGTGATTTCGGACAGCAGGTCACTCAAGAATACTTCACCCTCCCTTATTACAACGACAGATCTCAGAGCCTGGAACAAATATAGGGGTGTAATCTTTCTAGATTTTAGATGAATTTTGAGGTTGGCAAATCTTCCGGAAAGGTGGGGGCTTCCTTGGGCGGGCGCTTATCTCCGCACGGCTTGACAATCGGACTCACTTCCCCGCTACTCTGTGATCCGGACTACTCTTCTGGTAATTTAAAGACACTGTGCGCAGCTCCTAAGTCAACAACCCAACAACATTACAATAGTACACCCTTGATCAGACCAAATTCTCCTAAATCCGGATTCCTCCTCACCCGTCCTTTTCTTCAAACACCCAGACTATAATTGAACACAATCCAGATACACCGATAGAGCCAAAATGTACATCCAAGGGCTCAGATTTCAAAAAAAAGGGAATGAAATACAATTGAATATCAACTAGGAGGGAATGAGGGCAACTAACTTGCCCCCACCTTAAAAACCCAAAACAAAACCAAAGTCAACACTCTAAAAGTGAAAAAGGGCTCCCCACAAACCGGGGCAACCGCACACACCAAGGAAATCTTGAATAATCCGGAAAGTCCTTATCCCTAAATTTCCGGAAACTGGGCCCACGCTTGGAATCCGGTTCCGAGACTAAACTATCTAAATTCCAACCCACCTTTTACAAGTAGTTCCCTTCTAACTACTTGTCTACTCAAGATTTCTTTGAACTTCTGGCTCCTTGTTTGGTTGCCGGCTTACCGGAACTCTTCGCTGGAGTCATCTTGGCGGCTCGAGGCGGATTCTGACGGGTCGCAGGAGACGTCTCCTCTTCCTCCGTTTCCTCTTCAGACTCTAACCCTAAATCGAATTTACCGGATTCGGAGTCTTCAATCTGTTGTTTCATCGACTTCTTAGCTTCTGCTTTCCACTTCTCAGACTTCCGGAGTTTCAGTTGCTTCTTGGGCTCCACAATCTTGAGTTCTTCATCCGGATCTGTGACCTCGGCTTCTACTATTTCCGTCCTCTTCTCCAGCTGGGTTTCCGGTTTCACCTCTGGTGTCGGATCTCCCAAGTCAATCAATTCTCCACCCCGTGTTGGTGACGCTTGCCACATGTGAGGGAATCCCTCTAGGTGTTCTCTCGCCGGATTTACCATTCCCAAGCCCTCTAACAAATCCCTCCGGATCGGCAACCTCTGCCCAGCCTTTCCGGTTTCCCTTGGAGACTATGAGGAAAGGACCAAAGTGCTTACCGTGCCCCACTTCGGGAACTGACTGAAGGAAGGTGCCTTAGGTATCTTAAACAAAGACTTCAGACCTGGATCCTCTTATGCCCTGGAAGTTCCTGCTCTGTGTTTGCCTGGGGACTCAATGAAGATATTCGGAAGTGGTCCTAAGTCCTCCTTGGCCACATCCAGGTGACCCAACAGCTGCTACATCCCGTCCAAAACGATCTTCATCTTAACCTTGTAATCAATCAGGACTTGCAGCACTCTTGATCTGGAAACAATGCCGTCATTTTTGAGTTTCTTTGTGTAAAGAACGGACCAGATAATTTGATGTTCCGGTTCTTCTACCGACACCCTCAAATCTCTGACTAACTTTAGGGCATCCGTCTCCTTCTTCTGGGCTGAGAGTGACTGCCCCTCCGTCTAGTGGAACTTGTTCTTGTAGTGATCCCATTCCGCCTTAAGTAGCTCGATCTGCTTGTCCTTCTCTTGGAGTAATGCCGGATCCAGTCTCTTCCGGAGCTAGTTGAAGATCTAGTTTGTCTCTACATTCAACTCTTTGGCGACGTCCGTGATCACCTCTGCCATTTCGGTGTGCAACTTCCGACACTGCACCATCCATTGGGTTCCGGCTTCGTAGAAGTCGAGTTCATCGGAAGTTTCTGGTAGTGGCTAGGTTATGTACAAATTCGGATCCGCCACGTCCAGACTTGTTCTTTGTGCGTCCGGATTGGTGGTCTTTTACCTCTTTTTCTTCTCCAACGGCTTCGGTTCTGGATCCTCCTCTTCTTCTTCTTCCTCTTGTGGCGTTTCTTCCATCGGCTTCAACTCTTCCGTGAATCCATATTTCAGGATCTACATCCCGATCTCATAGGCTACTTGTTCCTGCGGGGTCATAAAATCAAAATGGTGGTACATATGAAACAAGTAGGTGCTGAGCGGACTCTGCTTGGCCTTGTCGATAGCCCCCGCCATCTTCTTAACCTTCTGGTGGATTATGGTCGCTCAGTTTTCGATTCGGCCCTCAATTGCTCCAAAAATCGTATTCGCCACCGTAACTGTAACCCTCGTTGGTTTTTCCGGATATACGATAGGAATCAGAAAATCTAACAACCGCTTGTGGCGCTTGTCTATGCAATCACTAATGGCAAAACCCTCCTTGTGGTGCGGCGGTTTCTTAAACTTCCCGTTGTAATACCTATTTGTCTGGATTGCATTTCCGGATATGGTCTGTTTGAACCCGTAAGTCTCCGCCCACACCTTTTCCGTTCAAGAGGCCCACCGACCCCTTGTCATCATCTCAAATTGATTTGGTGATCCCATAATCAGTTCACGAAGGAAATCCTCACTTTTAACTGTCCAGAGGTGCCGGATCAATCCTATACACCCTATATTGAAGAGATCTTCTTCTAACTCTAAGCATTTCGTGGAGTCCGCCGGAATGACTGGGTACAGGAGCTTGACAGAGGGAATAGCCTTCTAACCCTGCGCCGACATTTCCGCCATTCGGAACTACAATCCGGTGCAATCGGCACCCTCCTTTCCTTCTCTCCCTATCCGGTCTAACTCACCACTCTTCCACTCTTCTAAAAATACGCTCCAAAAACCTGTAAGCACACACCTCCTCGAGCGGAAGAAAGAGGGAGAAAACAAAAGACCCATGCGCTTAAGTACCTGGCCAGTGACCGACATCCATTGGTTTGGTCACTTAATGCGCCGCCATTGCAAACGGATCCCTAGTTTTCATAGGTCGGAACCTCAGTTTGTAGGTTGCCTGAATCCGGATTCCATTTCGGTTTACAGATTCCGGCCAAAGTCCGTTTCTTACCTATTCTACAAATATTAGCGAGCCGGAACTTTCTGACTACCTAGTTTCTACTAGATGTTCCGGTTTCCGGCTTTACTACTACAAAATTTTGAAAATGTTTACGGAATTGATACTAAACTAATCTGGATTTCTAAGTATTGATATTACGTGTTCCCACACTCAAGGTCAACTCCAAAACTCGAGGGAAGTAAAGGAGTGAAAATGAGGACGACCAGCCTTTATATAGTCCCAGGACCCCTGGCAGGTCATCATGACCTTTTCCGGTCCAGTCCAGTCCATATCAATCCGGTTCAACCCTAAACCGATCCGAGATGAGACCCGGATGTGATTTCGCTCCTGAATACTAACATTCTGACCAGATCAGATCCAATTTTCTCCTTATTGGATTAGCATTGTCTTTCTTCAGTCTTCTTTTGTCCCTTTAACAGGATCCGGATCCTAATTACCCGTTTCCGTTCCAATATTTAGGGAAACAAAAGAAAACTAAAAATTTTGGTTGCAACAACTTCTGCTTAGGAGACAAGTCCACTTCCCCTGCTTTCAACGTTTTGAGTGCACTATCCACTCAATCTACAAAGGCATTGATCGATTTGTCATCATCTAGCATGTATAACCATGTAGGTCGATCTCCTTCCATTAGAAATCCCTCCATGCACTTCTAATCTCGCCCATCTTCTTATCAAATTCCCTTGCCACGTCCACCTAATAATGCCCTGTGCTTGACTGCCCATCTATTCTACAAGAGTACGAACTTCTGCGGCTTCTTCCAACTTCAACAAAATTAGGTCCCTGCCTATCAAAGTGTCACTACAAGAGAGATGGGGTCCTTTTTAAGAGAAATTTAAGAGAAATTATGTTGGTTTCTTCTGTTGATTAGGAACAGTTGGTTCAGACTTTAGTGTGAGAGAATTCTGTTGGTTCAGTCTTGTATTGCATGTCATAAAAGGATGTCTACATGGCTTAGTTGACCACTGGAATTTTTCCAGTTGGACAGATAAGATGTGCCGCTCAGTATATAAGACAATGACACGTTCTTGTAATGCATTCTCTTGCATGCATTCAAGTCTATGCCTCATTGGCATTTTTGACCATCACTGTCTATCTCGGCAATTTCATTTTATAGATTCAGTTGTGCCATCTTCCTCCTTCACAGATTTTGGGTTCATGATTTACAGTTACATGTTCGGCACTTAGTTGGCGACTAATTCTACAACAAATGCATAACCATGCTGTTTTCAACAAAGGGCAGAACTAGTGCTCGTCCACATGGTAAAACCAGTCTAACAGCACATATTCAATTTGTCATTGTCTTCTCTTCTTCTTCATCATTTGTACATTCTGTTTCTTCTCAATAACCTGAACTATTCAAGGAAGATTTCGAAAATATAGCACCATCAATACCATCATATACACAGTATATTGAATAAGAATTTCTATTACAGACTGTGACAAAAATGACAGAGCCCTTCTTGGAGGATGTGTCCACCTTCGAGCACACTACTCTCAATCACTCATGTTATTATTTCTTTGTCATTGGTTCACAGTACCCGCCACATGGCTCATGTATTTCAATTCAAAAGGGCATCCACAACCTCATTTCCCTAAAATTAAAAGAGTGCACAAAAAATGTCTAAACATGCACTCATTCGGGAAGTACTACCAAAATGGCTGATGGCAACTACTTCTAGAAATAATACAAGACATGCAACAATTTCCAGGAGACTCTAGAAGGCTCTGTCCCACCTTTCTGCCTCTTCTACTTCAAACTTCATTCACGCTTCCATATTACTATGCAAACATGCACTCCATACAAAGCAAGCACAATATCATACACATGTAGTTGTAAAAACTGAATTTATAATATCCACTATTTCCAAGCTTGTTGTTTCCTTATATACTTCTCGTACAGGAGATAATGCATTACTACACTTGTCTGTCTTACTGCACTCATACTGAATTCAGATTCTCCGCTAACTGCACTCTTCAATGTACACACACGTCATTCTTCTTCCTTGAAATAGACAAACGTACTACACTATACACCATTTTCACAAAGCTGGCAAGACAATTTCTAAAGACAGTGGAATTTACCTGACCCTCTCCACAGTAGTGGTCATAATCTGCTCTCTCCACTCCACAATGGTTTTGCTGTTGGGCAATACATGCCACGGCTTGAACCCTTTTCGACGTCAATCTCCATACCCACTTCAATAGTAACGCAAGCTTCAGGATCTCTTCTACACTTGGTCACACGGTTCCTCCTCAATCTTCCTCTGCACTATTTTGTTGTTCATCGAGTTCTGTGCTCCTCTTGGAATCCTCCTCGTCGAAGTCATCCTTCAGAACGGCGTCGGTGTCATTCACTGCTGCTGGTCCTGCAGACATCATCATTCCATAATTATAATACAAATTCCCGATGTATTAGTGCAGCTTCGGCATTCAAGGACATCGCACTCAACAAAAACAACAGCTTCGACATTCACTACGTTATTCTACCCGCATATTCATTTCAAAATTCTGTGGGGCATTGCGTTTCAGCTACAAAGTTTATTCCAATGCAAAAGCACATTGCTGAAGCTACAACTGAATGCAATGTTAGAGACGTCAAGAATTCCTAATGGCTGCACACAATCCCTCCATTTCTAACATCCAATAAATTCGGTAAGTTTATTACAGCCTACTTTGAAAAAGAATTTGCAATTATGTTTGCCTTTGGAATCTACTGAAGGAGATTTCAACTGTAGGAAAGTTTCAAGTTTGATGTCCTAACATTTATACATCATTCTTTCAAAAATGACGTTGACCCTTCACGCTCTTTAGACGACAGAAGCATAATATATCCGCTACCAGTTTCCCATTTCCTCTTCATTGGTTTCTCTCCTTCACATGACATTCATGACAGCAGTGCAACTTCATCACTATAGGAAAGTGGTCCCCTTCTTTGGAAGGAGAGCACGTCAAATTCAGAAGTGAAATTCTTACCTCAATCGTCTTCCCATGATACGATGACCCCGTGGCAGTTCCTCTCACGGAATGAACTTCTGCTTCCACGTTGCCAGGGACCATTTCTGAAACGCTGGCTCCCAATTTGTACTTCAAGGCCTAATACTCAGATTCCAACTTCTTTACAAGCTCCATCTGCTCCAATACAATTTCCTTGCCGCCTAATGCAGGATTATGTGGAAATTGGCTTTTTGAAGCAATGCCCACATCTTCTGAGTCAAAGCCCTCCGAAGCTTGAGAGTCACAACACCTGTCTTCTTCTTCTCCTCCCGAGCTCAAATTTTCAGCTTTGTCAACAACCGCCACCTTCTTCTTCTTCTTGCCGCCATATCCCTTGTCCCGATTCATCTCTTCTTGAACCTCGTCATGATCTGGTGACCTCCCCAGCATCTCCTTCAGTGCTTCGCGGATGGCGATTTCTCCACCAGGACCTGTCCTTCCAAGGTTGTGTCTGCAGGAGTTAGCGTAACGCATTGCAGCAGATTTCTTCTTGAAATTGGGACTCCTGCAAATGCTTTCCAATCTCTTCAATTCATCGGGCTTCACTCCTCTCGGAGGAGGTCTCCCAGCCTTTATTGCATCCATGATTTTTCTCCTCCTCGTTGAAACTTGATAACCTATCAACGGCAGCAGGTACCTATCTGAGATTATGCCGCTGTATTCAAAATTGTCCGTAAGGTGCTTCTTCAACAACTGAATTTTGTCATGGGGTTGTTGTCTGACATCACGAACTGATGGATCAAGAGCACGACATAATTTGTTTAGTTCTGCCTTCCAAGCAGTCAGGCCATCACCATATCCTTTGCCTCTCGCATTGACCATGATGTAGTAAGGCTTCTCGCCGAGTGCCTCCCGTCTCCTCACTGCAAGTTCTCTTTCAGCTTTCTTCCTCTTCCGATTAGCTCGTGCCTCTGACTCCGACAATGACCGCCTCTTCTTCATCTCCCTGCTGCCATTAGCATGGTCCGACAATAATTGAAAATCGTCGTCTT
The DNA here is from genome assembly GCA_963969595.1 of Neckera pumila. Taxonomy (NCBI): domain Eukaryota; kingdom Viridiplantae; phylum Streptophyta; class Bryopsida; order Hypnales; family Neckeraceae; genus Neckera; species Neckera pumila. The sequence goes on from OZ018418.1 coordinate 11,188,256, forward strand.
CGTTACATTCAACTTCAAATCTTGAGGAGCCTCCTAGCAACAGTTGCCGCTCCAAATGTCTATTCGGGCTCTCTTCAAATGGGAAATTCTTCTTAGGCTGCAACGGGACACGTCTTTCGTCCTGGGCGCTGTCATTCTTCATGGCGTCGGTGACGAATACTCCTTTCTAGCGACCAGATCCGGCTGCAGACCGCATGCTCCCACCAAGCTCCATTTTTTCACGCATGTCTCTATCTCACACTAGAAGCACTTCTTCTCCACTCGTACCTTCGGCACATTCTGCTGGATTCACTTCTTGACGCTGGTTCTGCACTTCCTCACGCATCTGCTTTAATTGGATTCCTGCGATGCCTACGGCCCCGACACGTCTCTGTGGCAATGCAACGGATTACTAAATTACTACATATTCTTCCAAACTACTATTGCAACGCACGTTGTGCATGCATTCACCTCAAAGTCACCATTATAGATTGACATGAACCAACATACTACTGTACTTTGGGTTCAACATGAACTAAAAATTCCACTCCATCAACTTTGGGAGTTGCATACTTTTTCCAAAATCATTGCGTTCAGTCTTCTGTGTACATTGTACTTTACCGTTGGCAACCGCTGGAAGTCACTGTCGGAGCTGCCCTCCTCCAAAGAATCCGCTGATGCTCTAATCTGCCGGTCTTTCAATTTCTCCTTACCCCACTCTAAAGAGTGTCCTGAAACCAAGGAAAATGATGGGGCTTCACTTCTCCCCTTCTGTCGCCTCCTCTTCCTTCCTTGGACATCCTTTTTGTTCAATGGTTCCAACATTGCCAGTGAGCACTGTAGTGCATTCACAGTGTGGGATGTCGAGGGCTGCCTTTGCAAGGTGTCTTCAGCACTCTCTAATGTCACCGTCTCCTCTGCACACATATATAGTCAGTACTCGTTGCTCTCGTAAGGAAATAATCTCTCCACATTACACGGAATCCCACATACATAGTGAAACTGCACACATACATTGCCGTACCTTTTCACATTTCTTTCTTTGTCGCGAACAACAAATTCTTCAATTTCTATGACTAGCATCATGCACACTACAAAGCTTTTCATATGGACCCAGGTGTACTTGCCAATGATACTGTTTGGTACTGTGGACTACTCTATGTTTTCTGTTCTCTTAAAGTTAAGACCTGCAATGTCTGCAGAAATCACAACTACAACCGCTGCCATTGGGTCTACTTCTGCATATCTTAGTTGCACTCCATTGTTTTCCGAGGGACACATCACCTACGCATTGCATCCCCCACTGCCACAATCTACCATACTAAGTTAATAACAGTCAACCAACACCTCATCAGCAATGGAGACCTATATCCACATGGTATTCAAAATGAAAAATGAAACTATTTGGGTCAGGTCTAGTATCTGAGATTGCGGTACTTCTTACTTTCAATATACAAGCATTGCAGTATTGACTACTACCACTGCACTGTTTGATGCACTAAATCATTCCTTGTCAAACAATAGCCTGCAAATTAGAGAGCAGAGAGGAAAGAAAAACTCACCACAATTAGGATTCTCTGAAACTGTCGGCGGATAATTCTCCTTTGCACGCTGCAGCAGTCGGTATTCTTCCTCAGTTATCTTTATGCCCACTTCTGATTCTGACTCTTTCATTGTCTTCCTCTGCAATGGAGTATTCCCAACTTTTTTTTCCTTTTTCTGTGTAGCAACGACTGTGTCCACTGATGCTTGAGCACCTTGCCTGCCGACATTTGATGGGCCTCCACCCTTCTTGTTCACATATTGGCCTTCTACAATTTTGTGTCGTGGACGGGATTTTGTGTCCGACTTCTTCTCAGTAATCCACGCCTCGAAACCATCTTCAGGACGATTTTCCAACCTTGACACGGCACCTCTCATGTTCACCTACGTGAATCAGTGCAAACGAATGTTACCTGCCTCTTTAATTTTCAAAACTAGCAATCTGCAAAGTAGGTATTGGAGAACATGAAAACTTTCACCTAAAAGTCTTCCGCCTCTTTGCACTTCCTTTTCCAATGTCAATAAATGAATAGAATTGACTAAGTCACATTTGAAGAACTCCTGGGATGTCAAATAGCACTCATTGTGCTTCGATGAATATGGTCACTGAAGGAAAACGTGTTTCATGCATTACGTGAAACACTGTACAACATATACAATATACCTACCGCCTAAGTCACCGTTCTCTAATTTTTCACTCATTTGTTTTCTCCGCCTCTGCTCCTTAGCGTACCCCTTTCTTCTGTCTGCTCTGTTCTTTCCATGGCAAAATTGTGCTCCCAGAGGAGGGCGCTTCATTTTCGTGTTCAAAGAATTTATTGAAGTTAATGATCAACCTTCTCTACAATACATACAGAAACCAACGGACTGACCCCTTCATTTTCTACCTTTGTGCATTCAACCTACAAATCTGGCACAAAATACAACTTCTGTATGACCTAATTTGGAATTTCATGTTTTCAGGCTAAAAATGATGAAGACTGCACAGCTTGTGTCCACCGTCCAGCGCTACTTCCATTGTCAACGGCAGTGGCGTAGAATGGATGTTACCTTTTCGATAACGCGTGAGTTCGCAAAAAATGCTTCCTCCCTTGACTTTTCTGAATACAAGCCCACCAATTCACATGCAGCCAAAAAATTGTTCCCCTGCTGTATGGCATTCACATTTGACCTCTCTAACAGTTTTTCTCTGTCCGACAGCTCTTGTATTGTCTCCTTGTTCCCTTAGTCCTTGTCACCGCTCCGAAATGCTTCTACTTCCACTGAAGAAGGGTTGATAATGACACCTTCTTCGTTGTGATCGTGAACTTCCTATACAGAGTCCCTCCTTTCTTCAACAGCTTCATGCAGGTGCTTCCCGCCGCCTTGCTTGTAGGGACGAACTCCAAGGACGTCGTCTTTCTTCAGAAGTCGCTTTCCTACACGGTCATCTTCCTCTACGTTCCAAATGTTAGCCTACAGTACAGATACAGTAGTGGCTCCAATTCGTCCTCCTCACTTCTATGTCTGTGATTGTTTTCCTTCCACGTTCACCATCACTGCTATCAGTGGTCACTGACACCAATGGACTTGTCAGATGTACCCTACCAGTCTGTAAAGCCAAGGCTGCGTGCAGAATTGCTTTGAATTCTTGAACATCCACGTTCAATATATACCGCCCTCAACTTGTTAACAGCATGCAATGAAAGCCACCGTCAGGAAGAGCAATACAAGAGCACAAGAATGCAATGCACTCCACAACTCTAATTCGTGCAACCATTCTACAATGAATGAAGAAGGTATTAACGATTTCTACTCTGTTATGCCACTGTTTCATCCATGAGGTCGACTAAATTCATCTGTGTGTGGAGTCGTGCCTTGACACATTGAAGCGAAACCCTATAGCCGTCATTGCAGGTGCATGGAAGTGCGGCTTTGGTGAGGCGACGTGTTGAGCGCACCATTACACAAGCTATTTCTGGAGAACAGAGGAGGCGAGCAAGCCTGAAATGTGTGGACACGTACTTGAAGCCACAATTTTCTCATGCGCAGCTGCATTGCAACACAGCTCTCGAAATATCAGCGCCGCACCGCCGTCTTCGTCAATCAATTCCAGAGTGCGGCGACTCCCAAAAATCTCGCTGAAGAACTCCATGACGACACGACTTTTGTTACTCTCTTTTTTGGGGCAAACATCCAAAGTCACTGCAACTACCATGTAGAGTGCAATGAAGAGGGGACAATTTTGGAATCCCAAGCAATCACCGGGTCCACACAGCTCCTTCACAGGAATGTTTTTTTCATTCAGGGTTTATCCTCAGGCGGTGCAATTCCGGAGGATTTACCTCAACGATATTGCGAAACGCATCTCACTTGCGTCACAAAGTTCAACATGTGGGCCACAACTCTTACAATTGTTTAGAGTAGCAAACTACAATTTCCGTCAACCATCCAATGTCAGGTCCACACACTACCTTGTGCGTAGCACAAAGACGTGCACTACCACATACACGCTGGACCTTCACGATCAAACAACGCTAAAGAAAACTTGTATGCCTTCTGTGTTCACTGTGGAAGTTGTGAACTAACGTCTCTACCAGTCCATCAACGTCTGCACTTCAAGACATCAAGGTATGTCACTCCACCCCTCCTACTATATTGCAAAGGTGTCTTGTCACGACTGTCACTCCTGATTTCCAAATTTGTGAAGATATTGTCAGATTGACTGCCATGATGTCTATATGATTTGATTGTGTGCATGTCTTTGGTTGTTCCTGAAGACGTCCCATTCTACAGTAATTCAGGGTCAGGCTTCACTTCTAAATGAGCAATTGCACATAATAGCTTCGTCTAAAGAAGAAGAAATTTTAGGTTGCACAAGTCTTCTCCAGCGCCTGTACACACTACTGGGTGCCTTCCCAACTTTAGCTAGATGGGACATTTATAACATTGCTCTTCTGTCTCGTCACTATTTTGTAAGGGAACGCTTCTGTAATGTAAGGTTGGTGTTGTCGTGCAGCTCCATTGGCAAGCATCAGATTTTTGGGTCTTTTTTGTTCACTTCAGAGGAAGTGAAGTCCTCTTCGTCAGCAACCTTGCTGTTCACATGACAATCTACTGCATTTCCGCTTTGAGCAAACAACCTCCTTCTTTTAATTCTACAATACTGTCCTAGAGCAAAGGGTCTCGTCAAAAACAGTTTTGTAGCACTGCCTTTGTAAGGAAGCCAATAGAAACGTCCTGGTAAGTCCTCCATGTGAAATTCAATACAAGCGTTATAATTCTCATTCCCAATTTGAATTTATTTGCTACATTTGAGGACAGGGCCATTGCTGAAGCATGTATGACATATGAGGACGTCTTTGTCGACATGTTCTCCGCCTCAAGAGCTCACTATATATTTCTACTGCAGGGTTCGTACTTCATCTTCTCCACAAACAGAGATTGAAACCCAGATTCGTCTGTCATGAAGAAGAGTGAACGCCCTTCGAAGAGGAAGGTAAATTTCTAGCACTGTTTCCTTTTAACGTATTAGCTTTTTCCTTCTTTCAAATTTTCTGAAAGGTGCGAAGTAGAGTAACCGTATTGACGAAATGCAATTCGAGCCTAAAAAGGGGTGGACTGTTAGACAAAAACCAAGAACGTGAATAATTACAACCGTGGAGACGAAGTCATCGACATCGTGCTACAGTGGTTACTAGACTTCATTGATGAGAAATGGAATCTTTACACTTGTAACACGTGGACAGTTGGGAGGGTGGCACTTGCCACTCCGCATGGAGCAAGAGAGACCATCCTCTGGTGCCGTCATCATCGATACCACCCTATACAGTGGAGTCGAGTGTACAATGGCGCTTAGTGCATCAGTGTTCATGTAGAGTTGTAAATATCAACGACAGTGGTACCTACATATCTTAGATGACAATTCTAAGAAGATATGGTAGTGTGTTCTCTACTTTCATGTGTTCTTCACAACCACGGCATGTAGAGGAAGTGACAGTAATTGTATCTACATCACTTTGCTATCTGTGTTCCATCGTGAACTCGATGTGCGTTTGTGGTAGTCTTGTACCTTTCATTATAATGCTATAAAATTTCATTCTGTTAAATCTAATCGACAGGGGCTTCTCCAATGCACTAAGGGAATTTGTTACGCATGTTGTTTTCCACACTACTATAGTTGGCGTTGTCATGACATGTGCCAGTTTCATATTGCTAACAGTGACCTTGAAGCCAGGTCTCTTTGATCATCTTAGAATTCTTGCTTGTTCCGTACTCCTAGACGTATGATAGATCTTGCAAACTTCTCCTGTTCTTCACTAAATGCAATTCAGTGACGTCGACACATTGGTAAGGAGGATTGATGTGATTGTAACTGACGAAAAAGTTGTGTTTTTCCTCTCAACGCTTCTGTATAGGCTGTGCCGGCGTTGAGAGAAGTGGACATGGACCAGAGTAAGGTCTGCATTGCATGTGCATCTTCTTGCAAAGAGTATTAAGCATTTCTAAGTGTTATCAGCTATTGAGCACAGTTTCCACTTCTTCACGATTTGAAGTGTAACGCCCGACGTTGTCCTTGTTGACTGCCATGCCTGTTCGATCTGTCAAAGAAACATGCATGTTCTATTCCTATTTTGCTGCATGTGGATTTTGTCTGATGTTGTTCACTCTGCTGCAGGTGACGTAGCCGAGGAATAGTGCTGCGGACGGTTGCCAAGGACGGAATAGGAAATTTCGAGTCCATGAAATACTGAATTCCATTCATTGACATTGCGTACAAGGCAGACAATTCCAGCACATCAGCGTTGTCACCCCACGCGAAGAAATTTTTTTTTTCTCACATGTGAAGCTTCGAGAGCACTAGCCTTTGGTAAGTGGAATTTCGCATAACAGTGTGCTGTCTTTGCCTTCTATGCTGTTGAGTGTGTAAATTGAATGTTGGTGGACGTTGCTTTCTTTGCTTACTTTATTGTTCATGGGGATGCCCTCGTTTCCGTATTTGATTTCTCCATCCTTTGCTTGGGCATTCCGGGCAATTCCTTCGAAAGACTCTAGAACATCAAGAATTTAATCTGTCTAAGGAATGAAGTTCTGCAGAGGTCTTCACCACAGTACCCTTTGTATATGTAGAAACGCTACCGTGGTCCTATATGGATGTGAATGTGACAAAAAACTTCAACAAAGACTGGTGAATAGACATCACAACATAGTGTGGTTGGAACTGGAAGGGAATGGTAAAATGCGCTTTCAGTAATTGCTGTTTGGTTTTGTGGGCAAATATGATGTGAAATGAGAAATCCATGTCAAGCAAAGCTGAGGACTGCAATGCAATATTCCTGAGCCTTGCAATGACACGATTGGAGAATCACGTGCATGTTACCAAATGTATTGTACTTCCCGTATATGAATGGGGGCTTCAATGTCTACGATATGTGTACTAATGCAATTATTTCCATTCTTGAGTGAACCGGTTGTTCTTGTTGAGCAGAGAGAGTGGAACTTCCACGGTGAACAACAAAGACGTCGACAGTGAAGATGAGTTCCAGGTCCAAACTGTCTGCTGCGTATCACATTGAGAGGTCAATCGCGTTCAGAAATGGATTACCTCAATATGTGTGTGCATGTAAAGCTTGTAGAGGAGGGAGGGTTTTGAAGGTTGACACGGTCGCTCACCATCATCACATCCACGGACGAGATCCCTATTTGCTGTACCCAATTCTGGTGAATTCCAAAAGTCACTGCAAATGTATTTCTGTACGTACGCAGCAAATTGTTGTCTTCTTTTGCATGTATTGTTTCGGTCACGGAAGTATAGAGAGGTTGGTCTAGCGTACGGAAGTTGATGACCTTTGTATGAAAAAGAGAATTTCTGTTCTTCATGCAGACAGAAGATGGCCAAAGCATTGGCGATCCAACAGAGGAAGGCATGGGAGAAGGGGACGACTACTTCCATGGAGTGCCGGACAATCACAGAGGACCTCATGAATTTGTGTGGCCAGAACAAACAAATGTTGATGTGAATGCTGCTCTGGAGGACGCTTACGCACGCGTGGACAACCTACACAACAACATGCAGCAATCAGAAGCGACTGAAGCAGAGGAATTGGATGTGGACAATGACATTGATTATTTTTCCCCAGATCATGAGGAGTTAGTGCGTGAGTCAAATGAGCCAATCTATGAGGGCTGCAAAGTTAATCGACTTCAAGTCGCCATAATCCTCATTACTATGTGCAGCTTGTTTTCTATTCCTTACAGTTTTCTAGACGAATTACTGAAGTTCATTTCGCAAGACTTGCTTCCAAAATCAAACAGTATGCCACGAACATCATATGAGGCAAGACGGATGGTCTTGAAGTTGGGCCTTAAGCATGAAGCAATTCATTGTTGTCCTGATGGACATGTCCTATTTAGAGGAGAAAAGAAGGATTTGGTTTCCTGTCCACATCCTGGTTGTGGAAAATCCAGGTATGTTGAGGGATCAAATACAATTCCTCGTAAAGTATTAAGGTATTTTCCAATTATACAGCAACTGCAGCGAATGTTCCGATGCCCCCAAGTAGCAAAAATGATGAACTTCCACGAGAAAAACAAATCCGAAGGGCCTATCATGAAGTCCGTGGTGGATGGAGAACAATGGCAACACATCAGTGCAACGTATCCTGATTTTGCCGCGGTTCCAACCAACCTTCGGGTAGGCCTAGTAGGTGACGGTGTGAATCCCTATGGCAACCAATCTACAAAACACAGTGTGTGGCCGTTTCTCCTTGCGATTTACAATTTGCCTCCTTGGATGACGAGTAAAACTTTTTTCTTGAAGCTTATGCTTCTCGTACCAGGTCCGTTGGCACCGACTGCAGAAGTCATCGACATTTATCTGGAGCCTGTAGTGGAGGATTTGCTGAAACTGTGGGAGGGTGTTCCAGCGCTGGACATGTCAAAAGCCACTGGACAGAGGCGTTTCACTCTGTGTGCAATACTTATGTGGATTGTACATGACTTTCCTGCATATGGACTGCTTTCTGGGCAACAGACTAAGGGTTATAAAGGTTGCCCACTGTGCGGAGAAGAAACAGTTGCCGAGTACTCTAGCTTCTTGAGGAAGATGATATACTTGGGTGGTCAAAGATTCCTACACTGGAGTCATCGATTCAGGAATGCTCAAAGAGCTTTCAATGGTCAAGTAGAAAGAGCTCCTGCTCCAGTACGTAAAAGTGGACACGAAGTCCTTGCCCATGGATTAAAGCGGCAGCAATTTCTGCAGGAAGGTGGAGTGCAAGACTCTCCTGAGGACCCAATCAAGAAGCACGGAGTGAAGCGTGTGAGCATCTTTTACCGGTTACCTTATTGGGAGGTAAGCTGACAATGACTGTTGGATACATTTTTCTTCTGTGAATTACCTGAATTGATACAGTGATGTGCTATAATGAGAACAATCTCTGCAGGTGAATGGATTGTATGGATGTCCTAAGCAAAGGATCATGAACAAAGTGTGCAGTTTGTTGGTATTTTTGTTTGTAAAATACAGTCCATGAATACGCTACATTTCAGTGAATGAATCAGTGTAGGAGCTAGCAGGCTCATACATCGTTCATCTTGTGACATTAGAATTACAGTTCAACGTTTCCATACTGGATTCTCAGTCACATAAGTGTTGGGTATTGTGTCGTGGGTTCTGGAAGTACAGAAGGTGACGCAGTTTTATAGTTGGAACTGATGGAAGTGAAATGTGAAATGGACGAGATGTTTGTATTTCTGTTGCTTGAAAACTGTAGGTGTTCTTGTTGAGGCATACAAAATGGACTCACATCCAAGTGCGTTCCAGAAGATTGACAAAGTTCGTCTGTGCATGAGTTTTGAAGCATGTACAGGGAGTAGCAGTTTTCCTTCATTACTTGTGTAATTTAGTCCACACAGTAGTTGGACGATGTTGTGTTTGAGTGGAATCGGAGAGGAGGATTTATCCTGTATTTTTGTGTATGTCAGAAGGTGGACAGATTGATTCAGTTCCATGTGGAGAATCTTGTGGGATGTATAGTAGCCGATGTGGGAAACACCTCCTATCTCCGTCACGTGATTGATGAAGTGAATTTTAGTGAACCGAATGTCTGAGTGCACATCATGGGGAGGGTGTGAACGATTAGGAGTATTGGAAGTGGAAAAGTGGGAAGTCCAAATTTCTGTGTATGGGCAGATAATTCTGTGAACCTTTGGGTTTTTAAATGAAAGGATGGCTGCTCTTATGTGTGCGTGATTTCAAGAAAATAATTAGAAAGAAAATTAACACTGAATATTGGCAGCAGTAGCAAGAGGTGCTCATTTAAATGTACTGCAGTCCCTGGAAGTAGGAGTTGTTTCTGACGAATTCTTTGAATGTTTTGGCAGGGCCTTCCTTGCAGGCACACACTAGATGTGATGCACTGTGAAAAAAGCATTTGTGAAACTCTCTTGAAGTTTATTTTAGGCGAGAATGACACGCCGTCCGTTAGGCTTGATCTCCAAGGTCGGTTGCTGAGGGAGCACTTGTGGCTAGAAGAGACATCCCCCGGCAGCAACAAGTACAGAATGCCTGATGCGGAGTACGTTCTTTCAGCTGATGACAAAGCAGAGTTTCTAAAGACTTTGAGGGCAATGAAGACGCCAAGCCGGTATGTATCCAATCTCCGTAAAAAAGTGGAGACTATGAAACTTCGAGGACTGAAGTCTCATGACTTCCATGTCATAATGCAACAGATTCTTCCTGTTTGCGTATGGAACATTCGGAACCAAGAACTAGCATCCGCCATCATTAGATTGAGCAGGGTGTTTCAAAGAGTGTGTGAGAAGGTGGTAAGCAAAGACTCCAAAAACCAACTCCTGGAAGATGTAGCAGAGACAATGGTTTTACTTGAAAAAGTACTGCCCTTTGCACCTTTCACAGTCATGATGCATTTACCCTACCATATTGTCCAGGAACTTTTCATTTGTGGTCCAGTTCATAATAGGTGGATGTACCCATACAAACGGTACTACAAAGGACTGAAAAATTTCGTGAGGAACCTTGCCAAACCGGAGGGAAGTATTAGTGCCGGTTATGAGCTTCAAGAGGCGGCAGGGTATGTGACAAAGTACATGCTAAATTACAGTTCCACTTCCACCAGGGTTTGGGACTCTGAGGAGGACCCCACAATGATAGACAAAATATTGGAAGGGCAAGGAGTTAGGAGGACATTGTCCGACGAGAGAAGAGAGCTTCTTCACAATTTTGTGACAGACACTTCTGGTTATTTTGAAGACCACCGCCAATAAGTTATTCATTTTCTCAATATTTGAAGTGCTTCTTCTCTTTGATGTAGTAATTGTATATGGCGCCATGCAGGAAGGCGGTATGAAAGCTGGAGTTGAACGAAATACTTTGGCACATGTCAATGACCACAAATTCCCGTATGAATAGGGGCAGTGTACCTGTTTTGTTTTTGTTTTTTTTACAATTTCCGAAGTAGTGCAGTGCGGCAAACTAATATCATGGAACGGGTTTGGAGCAAAACGTGTTGTGAAGAGGGAATGAAGCGCAACAGAAGAGAACAGCAACAAGAGCTTGTAATTGATGAAGCTTTCTAGTGCAAATTGGAAATTATAGTGGTTGGTTACCGGTCATGTTCAAAGGGCATTGTAGTTCTAGTTTAACAATTGTCAGGCTACTCAGTGGATCTGCCGACTACGCAAGAGCAGAGGTGCATGGATGCGCGCAAAGCATGGTTGAACGACTCAATTGTGTTCTAGTTTATGACGAAATGTAATGACTGAAAATGTAGCACTACTGAATTTGCTGGAAGTCACCGACAGTTAGGAGGAAGAGGAACAAACAAAACAAAGAAAGGGGCTGTCGCCAATGAAATCACTGTCTTCTTTCTTAATGTCATACTGAAGTCTAATTTGTTGTATGCTTTTGTCACATCTCTGATGCCTTCTTCTGACAATGCTGAGTAGAGCTCCAGAACAATTTTCTCGTGGTCTATATGTAATGCATAAAGGATGCACAGGATCCACATCTGACAATCGTACTTTCTGTAGATCTGGCCACTCTAAATTGTTGAAAACTTTCAGAGTGGAAGTTTTAGTAGCATCACTGCTGGTAGAGTCCCATTTTGGTTTCACATGCATTCATTTTGCGCTCAAATAGAGTACAAGAGCACGAGCAGGTAAGTCTAGTGACAGTTGGAGTAAGGTAATGTAAGTCTAGGAGGGACACAAAATTGGAAAGCCAGCATGAACTGTAGAAGCTGTTGGGACAAAGAGTATCAATAGCATTACAATGTCTTTTCTGGAGGATGCACTAAACTATATTTTTTGTTGCAGAAGATACAGAAAAGCAAAGGCACAAAGGGACAAGCAAAGGAGAATGTGGCGCAGAGGACATCCACACAGAAATGGTAGGAGAGGGGCCCCATATCCAGAGCAATTGTGTGAACTTCCGGCTTTTCCGAAGTGGTTGGAGAATGATGTTCAGGCAGCAACAGATGGAGGACTTGAAGTTCCTGATGTTGTGAGGGACATGTCAATTCTTCCCAAATAGGAGTGCAAGAAGTTCAAAAGCATGTGGGCTTTTGGGTTTCGATTCAGAGTGGCAAGTTCGGAAAGGAGTCTAGAAACACAGGACTCAGATGTGGCAGCAACGTTCAAGAGACCATGGCGATCTAGTGCACAAGATCACAATGTAGTCGAAGCCGACATTGAGTACATCGGTGAACTTGAGGAGATAGTGGAACTGGATTACCGCCAGTCTTGCGTTGTTGTCTTTGTATGCAGATGGATGAAACCGAACTACCGAGGAGCAAATGCTACTGTGAAGAGGGACAAGTGGGGATTTACGGTAGCTAATTTCCAGAGTTGCGAGAAATTTGGCAAAGAGTCTATGGTTTTCCCAAGACATTGCCAGCAAGTTTTTTTTAGCAAGGCCGCCGAACTGCCGGGCTAGAGAGTGGTTCTAAGACGGGAAGTTCGTGGGAGGAGAGTGGATCATTGTACTTCAGAAATGGAAACCTTGGATTTGCTTTCAACAGGAATGTACTGCAATTTTGAAGGACTTCGTCCTCCAGAAGTGATATCGGAGGACCTTCCAGATCGAGCAGGGGCATCGCGAGAAGTGAATGTAGAAGATGTATTTCAGCATAGAATAGAGGAGGATGAGTTGTTCGACCGTGACTTAGGAGATTCATCTGACTCTAATTGAAAGAGCAAGTTCAGCAGCAGTGCTTTGCATGCATGAATGTTTCAGGTAAGTCGTTTTACATTGTGTATTTTCTTATGAATGCTGTGTAGCTTGACAAGTGCCTCTGTTTTTTCATATAGCCCTGGAAATGTAATTTCTGAAGAGTCATTGTAATTTGCCCATTTTCATGTAAGTGAGAAGACGGGGGTCCGGATGTCGTTTTTATGCAGGATTAAATTTTCCAAGAGTGCAACACCAAGTTCATACAAGCTAATTGGTTTGATTTTAATCAGACATGTGTGATAAAAATTATTGCTCCCTTATGCACAGTTGATCAACCATTTCAAAGCGCTGGTTGTTTTCGGGAAGACCTCCTGAATAAAAAGAATAATCATTTTGAGGGAGTAAAATAACTTCCGCATGCATCAGCTTGTGGAACCTGCGGTGATTGGGAGGTGCCCTTTAAGAGTGTTCAGTTGAACTGGAAGCATAAATGTGGTTGTGAATGAGACGCATAATTGAAATCTATCAGGAAAAGCAAGTGTCGTCAATGACGAAGTCAACCTAATACATCATTATTTTGATCAATGACCTTGCGGTGCAAATGTATTGTGGTCCTGATTATTTTGGAGGGAAGACGTTGACAAAGTAGGTAGCCAATAGTGAAGGTGAGTTTTCATGTGGACTTGGTCACACTAATTATGAAGTTGGAGTGTCTCTTCTAATATCAGTTTTAGACGTGTGACATGAGTGCATGACGATCCCATTAGCTGAACTTGTTTGTCAACAGTGCATGTACTACACAGAAGAAGCTGTGATTCCCAGAAGCCGGCAGAGGAAGCATAGGGGGAAGTAAATTGAAGGATGTGAGGGAATGAAAGTGTTGGCGTCTATCAGAAGAAAAGCAAGTATAGGTCCGCTCAAACAATTCACAACTTTTATTAGTATAGGGGACTGAGTGCATGGTTTAGTAATTGTTGTGCTGTCATCCACAATTCGTGTCCTCCATCATGTTCAGCACACTGCTGATTGGCGGTAGTGTCATTTGGTCTGCTCACCAAGAAATGGCAGATATCCTCTTCCAGATGTATCAAAGAATCGAGATTGCACGGAGCAAAAAAGAATGTCAACGGTGATGAAGGCGCTTCTTATGGAATGCGCCATTGTATTTCGTTTCATTTTGTGAACTTCCTCGGGCAGGCAGTGAATCCCGTGAGAGCACTGTGCTGTTGAAATGAATGCACTGAATTTGTAGTCTGTGGCTTCAATGTGTGCAAATGAAGCCTATTTCTTAATAGGATTGACACGCTTGTCCGTAGTGTACAGGGCGAAACATGTATTGACAGGTGAAGGAGGAATGTGGAGCATGGTCAATGTTGCAGAAGGCGGTGTATGAATAGGAGAGGTGGAGCACAACTTGGAAACGGTTTTCAATGTTTGGAAAGGTAAAATGTCTGTGCACGTGTGCTGCAATTTTCTTTTTAGGTCCTATGCTAAATCATTATCCCTGTTTTACACAATCTCACAAATGGAAATTGAAGGTGGAGAGTGAAGTGAAATAAGGTTTCCCATAGTTGATTTTGAAAGTTTCCCTCTCCGAATTAAAGGTTTGGGGCATTATAGTTCTGACTTCTGATCACAGCTTCTGCGACTACAGAGGATATGGAATTCCGAAGTGTCAATGGAAGATAGACGAGTAGCCAGGATAGCCCAGGTAAATGAATTAACCCACCAAGAAGGAGGAAGCACTGTACAAATGGAAGCATGAATGCTTTTGTTCTTTAAATTGAATTATAGTACGTTGATGAGTAAGGAGGTTACTGAAGCTCCATACATTTAAATGTTATTTCACTTCATTATAGGATTTAAGTAACTGTGACATGTGTGGTTTGCTGTGAAAATAGCATCGATCATACAACGACAACTTCAGGGAAGATTATAGAGTGCACAAAATTTTACTGGAAGGTAAAAGACTATTTGCAATGACGGAGGATGCAGTATGAGATGGTGCACAGACATGACATGGTGCTGGAGGCACATGTTTGAAAGGTAAGTGAAGGATTCTAATAATGCATGTTGTGGTGTCTACTTCAATGTGTACAAAGCAGTAGGGAAGCAGTTGGAATGCAGGATTCACTATAGCGCTACCAGAAGTGCCAACTTTCATTTCGGAAACAAGGGTTTGGGTTTCATGTTTTCATTTGTCAATGAAGTCTGTTTTGTAGAGGATGAGCAGCAGAACCTCAGACTTGGTCAGATGCAAACTAGAAAATTGATGTGGAGGAATACAAATGTATTGTTCATTTAATTTTGCTTCTTTAGTGCCGTATGTACTAGTTTTAGACAGCTTTCTAGGGGAAAAAAATTCTCACAAGCATTGCAATGTGTTCAGGAGCATTGATTTCCCTATTGCACAATGAAATGAAGATGATGTGCAACATGCGCTTCAAGAATATATTCAGTTTGCAAGAGCTAGAGCACTGTGTCTTGTGGTAGAGTAGGTGATGTACAGTACTAGTTCTGAAAGCGAGGGAAATTAATGTACGTAGTTAGGGACATGATAGACAAGGCTTACATATATAGATGCTGAATGTAGAGTCCCACAGGGAATGCATTTTGAAAGTTGTAACAATAATGAAAGTAATGTGATGCATGATTATTTTTGGAATTGTAGAACCACTGCATTGATCATTTTTACATGTAATTTAATTGCATAATATATTGTTGCGCATGCCTACAGTATTTGCAATGGTTTTGTATGTTTGAAATGGACTCATTTCATAATATATGTAATTGGTAGGACCTAATACGTCACCAGAAAGCGTATAACATATGAGCATCACTACTCCCTGCAGAGCATTAAGAAACGTATTAAGCAACATCGGAACCAGCAGAAAGCTCTTGAAGAAAATGAAAATCAACAAAAACCTGCTGAGAGTGTTTCAAAAATTCAATTTTCAAACCAAAATCATTTCTTCTGTTGGTTGCAAGACGAATGTCTTAGTTCTATCTTGTTTTAGAGTGACTCTCTGGTAGTGTGTGATTGTCCGTTGAGTATTGGGGTGAATGCAAAAAACACTTGTACAATTTGTTGCGTTTTGGATGTTTTCTCTTCTAGTACTATAGTACTATGAATACTAGGAATGTCAAAGCAAAAAAAATCTAGAACCGTTGGATGCAATGCCTGGGTAGCATGTGTTTGCTTCTCATTCGTTCACAAAGACAACTGACAACTTGATTGCCTCGATTTTCGGGCAATTTCCATTCAAAGTGGGCCCTCCACCAGTACTATGCACTGCTATTTACTACGCTGAAGTACTACTTTCAACCACAGACTGGTGAGATTGCCATAATTCATAAAAAAACGGCGGATTTGGTTTTTCATTTTTCATAAATACTTAATAACTTAAAAGAATTAAAGAAAAAAACGGCCATTTCTTCTATGTCATATAAGAGGGCGTTTGCACAATCAGAAATTGAATTTGATTTCTAAGTTTATCAGAAATTATAAGTCATCACACTTTTTGGCCTTTCGGACGGCACTAGAAGCAGTGTTTTTAAAATCCCTTGCCTGAGAAGTTAGAAGGCAGTCATACAAACAAGCATGCCAAGTTACAACTTCAATGACTTTAGAATGGGTACTCCATAGTACTAGAAACCTCCAAAGAATCTGTAACATTTTTAAGAAAATTTGCTTCCTCCTCCGCAATTAATTTTGGGAAAATCCAAAAAAATGCAGCTAATTGGGGACGTATACGTCCAACTTTGATATGAGTTTCAAGTTGTTTGCATCATTTTCCAGAAACTTATACCACAAAACAACTTTCAATTTGAAGGTGTGACATTTAATAGTACAAGTGTTTCTTGCATTCACCCATTGCTCATGGAACTCTTGAGCACGCTCCTCCTCTATCCAAATGCCATCTCCATCTTTATGCACCTCCTTTTCAGAAAATTGGAAGAATTTCTTGTGTTGCATGCTCCAATGTCCTCCCATGTTGCAACAAAATATTTCACGAGCCTCGTCATTTTCAATACCTCTAGCCCACAACTCCACTTCTCTGTCCTTGGTCATCTGCACGTAAGGATCCGCCTCATACATAGACGTTTGGGTAGGGAATGCATTGGGCTAGTGAATCCCATGTTAGAGGTTTTTCCCAATGCAAGTAATTTTGAAATTTGTGTGGTGCTTGGTCAAGTGGAAGGTTCCATCAATTGTATTTGTGATTAAGGGGCATACCTTCCAAGATCCAAAGCATTTTGTAGAACCTCGGGCTAAAAGGAGAACGACACTCGGAACAAATCAAACGCCAGAGAGATGCTTTGACAATGCATGTGATATGAAAAATTTGGCGGCATTGGCCCATGGTTAGGGCTCCTTCCGGACCAATATGACCTAGGCAAAGGCTACACCTGCCCTCCAAGATTCCCGTGGAAGGATCACAAGCATGCACTACTTCCTTCTCATTCTTCTTGATGTGTGCTGAAAGCGTGTTGTAAGGGACCCATCCTTCCTCTGCTTCCAAGGTCCAATTGATGTGGGGATGTTGGTCGTTCTTTGTGTGGTTCAAGTGCTCAAACATTGCATTTATGTCTCCCCAACATGTAATGTTGGTGAACCCTCTCGGATGTACCTCGAACATCTGCTTCATCCGCCAGAGATAGCTCTCCATGGCATTGCATTCATCATCCGACTTCATTGCTAATTTCAAGAGCCCTTTCATTGCTTGGGATACTATGGACGGTTTCTCTTTGAGCTTCTATATCCATGCCAACCACCAAGAGTCCGCATTGCCCTCTGGCATGCATTTATCCAATTGCAGTCTTTGTTTCAATTGTTCCAACTCAGACCAAGCACGGACATTTTTTTTGGTTGCCTCATCCAATTTTTGCTTCAATTCTTTGACCTCATTGCCTTCTATTTGTATGGAAGCATCCTGCTATGCTAGAGTAGGATTATAGATGACAGTTTGAGGGATTACTTCCGTGTTTTTGTGGCCCTCCATAGCTGTTTCTTTTTCAAAAGCAAGAGAGAGTTGATTGCTCTTTTCAGTGTCTTGCACCTTTGTATAATGGGCCCCAACTCTGCAACATCCTTATTCCGCCGTTTGAATCTGCGCTCATGGATCCTTTTTAGCCTTTCCAACTTCTTTTTCACTTCATCTCATTTTGCCTTCCAGCTGTCATTGGAATCATTCAAGGCCCTCAAAGTCTGATTTTCTTCTGCTAGAGCACGCATGCCTTTCATTTTGTCCTACTTGTCATTGAGGAACGGTAATATAGCCTATGTGTACTTCATGAAAGCCACAGCACCAATGATCAATTCAGGCGATACTTTGGCCAATTCCTTTGCAAATTCAATAACTCTCAGTGAAATTTCTTTCACAAATCTCGCTGCTGTGGTCAATGAGATTGCGGTTCTGGCAAACGCCTCCCAACTTGTATTGGATTTCAGAAAAGGACTAGAGCTGCCAAGCTCGGCATCGGATACAAATGGTCTTAGTCCTACCTGAAGGTCCTTCCATCAAGCAAAGCATTGCACCAAGGCTTCCAATGCCTTCAGATTTGGCATGTGACGGAGAATCTCCAATTGCAAGGAAGGAATAGTTGACACTCTCGGATACTTGCTCGTAATGTCTTTGCTATGAATGGTGAAAGCCCTTGTCACGTCATGGGTTGGTTCTTTATTTCTTACTGACCGATGCTATTAAACTCGAGGGCTCAATATTGGGCTCAGCGACGTTGTCCCATTTGGGTTCAAAGGTACATGTGTCAAGGGATCTAGAGCATTGCTCTCTAAAAGATTATCAATTGTAGCATTGGCCTTTGCAACTTGTTTTGGTTTTTGGTTAAAGGTCCTCCAAACGTTCTTGTAGCGGAAAAGATTTTCTACATTTGTTCTGCTCATTAGAATGTTCTGCTCATTCAAAACCATACTTCCTAGAACCACAGTTTCTACATTTGGTGTGCACATCAAAGCCGTTGGAGTATGAAACACCCCTCCCTCCAAATTACCCAAGGAGGCACGATTCACTGTCATTTGGGTCTGCATGGAAGTCTACGATAATTCATCACTTGTACCCCCACAGATGATTCTCTTTGTGGGAGCTCGGAAAGTAAGATAAGTCTTGGTAGTGAGGAAATTAGAGGAAGGAGTTAATATAGGTATAATTTTTTTGGTTATCCAAAGGTAAACTAAAACTTCTTACCATAATTAACATTCCTTGCTAAAAGAGTATTGGTAGATAGATAATTAGGTTAAAAATAGTAGTTAAAGTTTCCTATTCTTACTGAGAACCGGAATGGGATTGAGATTTGGAATCGTTCCATTATCGAGACCGAGTACCAGAATTCATGGGAAAAGTAACGGAACACCTACCAAGAGCTGGTCGGGCGGATGTAGGATCCAATGGCCATACCAAAGATTAGAACTGACCGTTCAATGGTCGAATTTATCCACACGCAGGAGGATAACGGCTACCCTAATCCGGCGGCTGTTCATTTGAGGGAAGTTCCAGGGGTTGAAAGTTCTATCTTTATTCATACATTTGAGTTTGGTTTGTGTTTGGAGCACAAGTTAGGGAATCTTTTGCATGTGTGTGTGTCTAGACAGGATAGAAAGGTTTCCATTCCCAAAGTACAGAAAGCGGAAGAGGATTCTTACCAAGTAGGAAATTGCTTGTAGTTCTTTAAGAGAGGCATTGGTTGAGGGGATTGTCAGCGACTTGAACAATAGTGAAGGCTGAGGGCAGCAGATCAACCAGCTCAAGTTCAAGACAATCCATCTGGATATTCTAAAGGATGACAGAGAGCGGAAGCAGTTGGAGGAGGATCCGGGTCAGATCAGGGTTGCCTCTTTTTTGAAGAAACCTTGGAGCTTGAGAGACAAAGACATGATTGGCAAGCTCCTGAAGGGCCAGTCAAACAAGTGGGTGAAGATTGCTTGTGCTCTCTCCAACAAGTGGACCATTGAAATGTGGAAGAAGGTGTACAACTTTCCGCACGCTAGAGAGGAAATGGCCTCGCAGTCTGATCGGCACTACAAAGGTAAATTCCTAAACCCTCCTCATGCCAAGGATGGATACACAGTGATAGACTGTAAGTTACCCAGAGAGATGAGAGTGTTAGAATTCTTGGTCTCCATCCTGTATCTAGAACGGCCAAATCGGATTACAATAACATGGGCCAACACCATATTTGGCGCTTTGACTGGAGAGAAAAAGGTGTTCTGGGCAAGAATTGTGAGACAATTAGTCCAAAAGATGGTCGCCTCTCTAAGAGGAACAAAGGCAACTTCCATAGGACCTTTCTTGTTTCACTTATACAACCATCTAGAGGTGCTGAGGAAGTAGGAGGAAGTAGTTTTGAAAGCAACCTCCATAATGAGTAAACTTGACATCACTCCTCCTCAAAAGAAAGAGGGTGAAGATAAGATGAAAGGGCCGGATGAGGAATTTGGAAGAGGGTCATCAGCAAAGAAGCAAGAGTTTTTAGAAAGGATGCCATCCTCTGAGAAGAAGAAAGGGTCCCAGAGTGGTCGGAAGGGTTCTCAAAAACTGGAAGTTGAGAGAAAAGATCCTCTAGGGAGGATTATTGAGGATCTAGAAAAGATGAAGGAAAACTTAGATACTGAGAGGGGAGCAGTAAGGAAAATTTGTAGGCTACTTGGTGGGATCAAAGTATCCGAGCTCGTAGACTTGGTAGAGGATCTAATCCGACAGAAGGATACTGAGCAATGGAAAGAGCAGTTTAAGGGACTGGCCGATGAGAATGAGTCACTCCGTCAGAAGTTAGACAATAGTGAGGCAGGGAGTAGGGAAGTGTAGAAACTTTCTGCTAAGTCAGAGGAGACCCTCAAGAGAGTCAGAAACTTCATCGGACATTTTGGGGACGGCTTTAACAAAGCCAAGTGCTTTGACGAGGAAGCCACAAGGCTGGAGCAAAGTCCGCAATCAAGGCTATCCTAGTTTGTGCAGAGTACTTGGATAGTGTGGAGAAGATAATAGATGACATCCGAGTAGCTTTACAGCAAGCGGGTTAGTTTTTAGACACATTGGTGAAGTCGAGGAAGAGCGAGGAAGAAAAGACACCTGCCAAAGATCCTTCCAAGCAGAAGTCGAAAGGAGGTGAGGGTTTGGCACACGGATCCGAATCCAAGGGCAAGATCTAGAAGAAGAAGGATGAGTTTTGGACTCTACAAAGCAAAGGTGCCAAACCCTCTCCACAGAAGATAAGCAGGGTGAAATCAAAGACCACACTCAAACGGGCACGAGAGGTGTCTTCTGAGAGTTACCATTCGAGGGAGGATGAGTCGCCCATACAATCAGCAAAGGAGGATAGCGGGTCCGAATCCGGATCCGAGTCCAAATCTCAACCTAAGAAGCTTTCGGCCAGCAGGAAGCAACCGCCAAGGAAGGGCGCCTCTAAAGCTGAGGATCCTTCTCCAAAGAAAGGTAGAATGTAGAAGTAGAAGTAGAAGTTCTTAGGATAAGCCTAGGAATAGTAGGCAAAAATTACAATAAACTAAAATATAGTTTAGTTTAGTTCAGTTAAGGAAGTTAAAGTTTTTGAGTGTTAGAAGCTACTTGGCAGGTACTTTTCAGCTATATGCACTTGGATTGTGCCTTTTGAGGTTTTTAGGATTTGAGATCTGCATTTTGCGAATCGGACGGGGTGGTAGAAAAGTCAACTTAGGAGGATAAAGAATGACACCTGTCATCCCTTGGTCCTCTACTTTTGTTTCTGGGGACCTTTAGGATTTCCCTTGGTTGGTTATTCAGGGGTTGGAAGTTAGTTTCAACTCCGGACAATTTATACTCTTGTTTTCTATTTCAATCTTACAAAGAAAAGCTTGAAGTTCAACTCCATGAGTACTGGTCTGGAAAGTCTTGGTCTTGTGTTGAAGGGATAGGTAGCGCTTTGACCATTGCTAGTTCAAGTAGCTTGGTTGTGGGAATTTGAGAGGAGAAGTTACCCCCAGATTCTGTCTGAATCCAATTCCTAGAATTGAAGTGAGTTGGTTGAGATACCTTGTGTACTAGGAGTGAAGTTTAGTTATTGTCGTTCCTTGAAAACTTTTGTGGAGGATATTTGCTCTTAGATTGGGTGTGTTTTGTAGGAGGTAGGAGTATGCCAATTGACGTGTTCATGAGGTCCTTCTACAACTGGAAGTGAGTGATTTGTAAGTTGTTAGGATCGCCTAGTTATCTAGTCACCAGATTCCGCCTTGAGGAACCAGATTTGAATAGGTCCATATTGTAGTACAAGAGGATTGTGGAAGTTTCCTGAGTGACTTACTGGTTTGGATAGATAACCGGATCAATTGTGAGGAAGAATTCGCATCCGGGCTGTGTGTATGTGTATTTTGTATTTTCATTAAGTGAAACTTTAGTCACCTTAATCTATTGAAGGGTAGGATATACGTTCCCTTCTTGAAACCAAAGAGCGTACCCCACTGTTATAGAGGTTAAACTATTTTATTGGTTACTTTTGCTTACTAAATCTGGATTTGGTAAAGGTACAGGATCATGACACTCTTTTCGGTTCCGCATTTAGTGAAGTAGGATACTAAATTATAGCTATTATTGGGATGAATGCATATCTGTTCTAAGTAGTTTGGGGTATAATTACTGGTATGAGTTGAGAGAGAGAAGGTTTAGGGAATACAAATGAGGAAGTGCATTTCCTAGTTTTCAGTTTCAGATTCTTTTACCTTAGGTATGGTTTTCCGTATCCCAATTCCGGTAATTTTGAGGAAATGACAAGTTAAAATGCTTTGGGAACGATACACAAGTCAATTTGGGTGTTTTACACTAATTTAACACCTAAAGGTAGGATTTGTGCTTCCTTGGACTTTGGCATTGGAGTATTTTTTAATACTCTTCTTGGTTTTGGTGTCCACTTGGCCCTGCTTGTGGATTGTACAAATCCGGAATATCTTTTTGATTGCTCTGAAGATGCAGTGGCTCCTTGGCTATCGTCGGAAATGTGCTCCAATCCACCTACTAATTGGAGTTCTGCGTATACCATGGAGGCCAAGCCATAGTATATGTACCCCTTGCACATTGGTTTGCCTCCAAAACATCATATTCATTACTTTGGGAGATAGGGGACCTTCCAAAATAACAATGTCCTATTTTGTGCCTCAAAAATTGAACTTGAGTAGAAATAAATATAACTTTAGGGGAACTAAATTCTTTAGTTTATACCTGCAATTTTCATTAAAATGAGAGTTTTAGATAATTTGTGTCTGCCGGGCTAATTATTGATTAGAGTGACAATAGTCATTTCCATGTAAATACGTTGTGTGATCGTCTTTGGACACCAAGTCATGAGCTGAACGGTTGGTTGTAAAAGGCTTTTTATCTCATCCTGGTGGTCCGAGTTTGGTTCCCATTGAATTTGTATGAGCGGCTATGAGATACATATGATTTGGTGCTGCTTAGTGAACTTTGGAGGCAAGAAAGTTAAAACAACCAGTCGGTTTTTTATCCAAAATTGTGACAAGTGGTCTTAGCCACTACCAACTTTTTCAAGTTGTACTGTATTTTTAAAAGACAAAATGTAGTTACAGAATCTAATAGTGAAATGATGCCAACATACACAATAATACTTGTATCATTGAATCAAAAATTTATTAAATAATATAAATAAGTACACTTGCTACGCAAATGACTAGACACAAAATATAAGAATACTCCCAACACAACTCTATAAAATCCAATCACCTTATTCCAATCCATACCACCTACTCTATAACATACAATATAAAATTATAATTATAAAATTGCCTATCCTTATGCCCAAAGATACAAACCATGGAATATTGACTACCAAAATTAGCTTCAAATACTACAAAGTATCTCCACAATATGTGGTGCATGCAAAATTGGAATCGTACAAATACAAACTCCCGTTGATGACCTCAACTTGAGCTGCAGGGATTCAAAGGACACATTCCATTGTATCTTTCTTAACCTTAGACCTCCATGCAGTGATGAGAGCATTTGTGTCCTTCCAAATAGGTTCTTGGGCCTTGCCCACTTTCCAAATCAATTCCTTAACAGAGTCCCAACCATTGTAAAATTCTTGAACATTTCTCCCTTGTGCCGTTGGCTTAAAGTACTAAATCAAGATACAATTTGGATGCTTCGGGTCTGTGAAAGGAGCTAATAAAGCTTTGGCAATCCATACGGTATCAATTGTAGATTTGGTATCACCATTAGTAGGTTGAAGGGCAACAAAAAAATCTTTTTCAACATCACAACCCACTCGGAAAGACGGCAAGGGATGATCACGTCGTTGCCCCACGAAGACATCATCCTCAGCAAATTCCTCACGAACCTTGCCATTGTCATCATGTTTGTCCTCCTCGATTGCTTCCACTTGGGTTGAAGGCCAGAAGCCCTCTTTCATCACCTCAAATGGTTCAATAGGCTCCAGCAAACATGCTTTTACCGCCCGCCAATAGAACACTAAATGCTGGAAGCATCTCCTATACTCTCTACTCCCATCTTCATTGCATAATGCCTCCAAATATTTGATGAACCTAGAAATCCCCTTGGAAATGTCATCCATATCCCTCATTAGAAGGTGGGTGACAAGCATGGGCTCTCCACAAGGCCATAGACTCCGCCCTTTTGAGTCTTCTTTCTACAATTTGATCCCCCCTTCTTCTGGGAGCCAATCACTATCCGTGCAGTACCCCTTGTACTTAATGATTGGAACACTTGCTGAGTTCAAATAGAACTTGTACTGTTGTGCTTTGCTATGGCCAACGAGTGCTTCATCTCCTTCCAAAAGGAGCCTTCTATAAAGGCTTTGAAATCTGGTACCTCCTCAATTAAGTAAAGAATGGTAGGCAGAGAATCCACATCCATGAAGGACTTCATGAGGGCTGGGATGGTAGGGAAGCTTTCTTTCTTCAACTGCATGCTCCATCTGCCTAACAAAGCATCAATGTTGTCGTTTGTATGACCGACCAACATGAAACTTACATAAACTTCTCGGAATATCTTCTTCGCAATGGAGAGTGACCAAAATGCAAACACATATCGATTTTTGTTGTCTCCTATAGCATTGTCCATTTGAACATTGAGAAACGGAGGAAGGGGAGTTGCTCCAATCGGGACTTCTGGTGGTGTCCGAAGTGATGAGTTGCACATTTCAACTCCTTTCAGCACCGCTCCAAATAGAGGAGCAGAGCCCAATCCAACAAATAACTCCCTGGAGGAGTACTTTGGAGGGAGTTCAAAGTCTCGTAAGAGCTTGGCTAGTAAACCCACTGTGTAGTTGGAGTTGTGTGGGAAGATATCTAGACTGTAATGCACATAATGCACATTGCCGTGCCCGTGAGCAATCAATCCGGTGACCGAGATTGGCAACCTCGTGAGTCCGTCAAGTTGCTTGCTTTTGTGTGAGAACATAAGAGACACCGTTTTGTCATGATCCATTTTGTCATGCATGATCGTCAAGCATTCGTGAACGTATGCAGTTGACCTGTACCGATTTGCATAATAATTATCTCGATGAGCTTGAGCACATACATTGTGATTCTCTTGTAGACGATTCCACTTCTGTTGCAATCCATTGGGGGCAATTCTTCTCTGGGCTTGAAATCTATCACAATCCACGCAATGAGCAAAATTTTCTCTGGGTTTCTTTACAGAGTATTCAGGAAAATTCAATTTCCTAATTTTGCTAATGCTTGAGGTGGAGACATCCTTCAGCCCAAACACAGCATTTGCTGCGTTGACATTGAGGCGTAAATATTTCCATGTGAAGGCGGCCGACAAAACCTTGAATACAATCTTCTCTCCAGAAGGAAGAGTGTGCGTGCAATGCGACATGTGGTCAACTGACTTCTCAAGCAAGCACTTCAATGTCGCAGCGGCCTGCAATGAATGCTTCCAAGATTTTTGTGTGTCCAACTTTCCATGAGATTGAGTTTGATCACCTCTAGTAGCATATCCTTGAAAAGAATAGAAGGTCAATTCCAAGACACTTGCAATATGTTGCCATGCCGCCATATAGACCTCGATCCCTTCAAGAGTGACCACTTTCTTTCCCTGATTGTCACGATGGACCTGCCACTGTACGTCCAACTTCATGTCGGAACAGAATTCAAAGGTTGTCTTGTGGTACATACGCTTGCAGAAGGCATGAATCTTCTCTCTTGGAAAAGGTTGGATACAATTGCCCAAACAACACATCTTGCTCAACACAGAATTGACAGATTCCTAAGTGAGTAGATTGTTGGCTTTCACACAAATTTGAAAAGGTGGAGCATTCCTGACAATGCTTGTATATGGTCGTGCAGGCAACGATGATGGCTGCGACAATCTTGCCTATTGATGATTGTATTGAACCTCGTGATCGCTCAAAATTGCCCCATTTAGAAAGACTCAAGTAATGGATCATGCACGAAGTGAGCACTTCCAATCAGGATTGTCATAACAAGCGAGTCAGGGTCATCGGACGGGATGGACAGACGGGCGAACCGGATCGGACAAGCGGATGGTCCAGGCGGCTTTTAATTTGTAGGTCTTGGAATTTTTTCAAGATAGAAAAAGTTCATTGTAAATGACACGTCGTCATTCCACGCTGGACGTCAGGGCGCGGATGTCAGTGTCAAGACGCGGACGCTGTGTGCTCTTGGTCCAGAGTTCAAAGGGTTCAATGAGATTGTGTTTTTTAGTATGGACCATAGACTCATCGAGGGGGTTTAAGGTTCAAAGAACTAAAATTGATGTAACTTGATAATGAATTGCATCCTTCATTCAATTGATTGACGCACTTATATTAGAAAGGAATAGTAAATAATATTTATTGCATAACTACACTTACCAATGTTTTCAACATGCATGATAAGTACAAGAATATTACAGATATGGGGGACTTCAATGTTTGGAATAACCAAAAATATTTATAAAATTCATGCATTGCAAAGTACAATAACAACACAATGAATCTATACTTTCAAAACAAGCCCTTTTTTCCACTGGTTATCTAAAAAACTCTTTCTTTACCGTTGTAGATCTTTCTTTCAATTGCTACTATTGTCTAAAAACACTTGAAGAATGAAGACCTACTATTGGTGCACCTCAATTATTCAAACGACCTGATCTGCAGACTTCCTGGGTAGATGGACCTGGTAAATTAGCATCTCAAATGACAACACCATCATCTGCTGGTGCCTCATTGCAATCGGAGTCATCCTCATCATTAGCGCCTTTATTGTTGTCATGTTCATCTTCTCCATCGCAACCATCTGAGGTCCAATGGCCCTTGACTTCCGAGATTTCATTGCAAAGCTCTACAATTGTTTGACCATGCCTACGATTGCGCTTGAACCTCTTGTGTCGTTGTGCTCTAGGGTCTTCTGCATCAAAATTTAAAGTTGGGCCGCGGTGAACTTGAGGAATAACAAATGCTAGGGTTGACGAAGTGGATCCTAGAACATATGTAGCCACAAATGGTTGTACCACCATGTTTGGGTCTCGTACCCCTATTCTAAGGAGAGGACATTTAGCAGACCTTGACAATGACTCTTTGCCAGTGTTGCAACCAGAATTTTTAGTTTTCCTTTGCTTACCTAAATATTGGAGCGGAAACGGGTAATTAGGATCCGGATCCTGTTAGAAGGGTAGAAGGAAACTAAAGATAGACAATGCTAATCCAGTAAGGAGAAAAACTGGATCTGATCTGGTCAAAATGTTAGTATTCAGGAGCGGAATCACCTTTGGATCTCATCTGGAGCGGATTAGGGTTGGACCGGATTGATATGGACCGGACCGAAAAAGGTCATGATGCCTTGCCAGGGGTCCTAGGACTATATAAAGGCTGGTCGTCCTCATTTTCACTCCTTTACTTCCCTCGAGTTTTGGAGCTGACCTTGAGCGCTTTTACGCCTCCGTCTGCGCTAGAGCCTTTGTTTGTGTGTGTGCTTCAGGCCGGGTACGTCAGAGTGTGTAGGAAAAGTAGAAATTGTGTGGGTTGCAGGTTTTTGTGTTGTTTTCTGGTTGAGATCGGACGAGAGGAAGTAAGGAATGGGACGTGTGGCTAGGAGAGAGTGAGGTAGTGACCGGTAAGGATCCAGTAGTTGTCCGTGTCTATGCCTCAACTGCGTAAGAGCAGACCGAGAGCGCCTTGTTCCTCCTACGACGTCAAACTCCGGAAAGTAGTTCCAGTCATCTCAACTGAGGAACCGGTGAGGACCAAGCTCATGGACAATCTCAATGCAATGGGCTGTTTGGTATTGATGGATAAACCTTGGGGGTTTAGGGAGGAGCGGATGGTGAGAGAGCTGAAGTGTAAGGTGTCGAATGAGTTCAACAACACGCTCCGGGGTCGCTCGACCGAATGGGAAGAAGAAAGGTGGAGGGAAGTTTACAACTTCCGGATGGGAGGTTCCGGCATGGCTGGACGGAAAGCTGAGTTCATCCATGACAAGTTTCATGGAGAGCCGAGCAACAAGGACAGATATGCGGTCGCAGGTTGCAAGAGCAACCGGCACCGCAATTTCCTCCAATTCTTGGTTCCGATCGTCCACTCGGAGAAGCTGACGAGGGTGACAATGACCATTGGCAACACGATTTTTGGTTCCCTGAGCGGGAAACGGAAGGTGAACTACGCTCGGATCTTTTCCAATCTGGTGTCCCAGTTGGTGACGAGGATCAGAAAGAATAGGGCCACTCCTTTGAGTCCCTATCTCTTCCACCTCTACCATCGCAACCTTCTCCTCACAATACGGAGGAGAAGATGTGGAACCTTCTGGAGTCTATCCTAAAGTACAAAGAGTCGGGTTCGGATGACAAGCAAGAAGAGCAAATCGGGTCCGAACCCAAGACAGAAGAAGAAGACGAGGAAGAGCACCTCTGAACGAGGAAGCGGATGAAGACAACGCCTCCTCGCAAGAGAGGAACCCCTCCTACCAACCGGTTGACTCCAGAATAGGGACCGGATGTGGAGGTGCCGGATTCCGAAGACCCAAACGACCCGTTCAATCAGCTGACGGTGATTCTGTGCAGGATACGAGCGGACTGGGAGGTCAAAAGGAGGACCCTCGCCAGTGTCGGAGAACTGGTAGGTGCACCGCCGGATAGTAAGCTATCGGGTAAGGTGGTTCAGTATCTGTCGAATCCGGATGAGCACCAGAGGCAAGAGGCAGAGATTCGTCGGCTTCAGGAGGAAGTTGACACTCTGAAGGCCGACATGGTAGTGCTCAGAGAGGACAAAGTCACAGTCTAGGAGATGGCGGAAGCAACCCAGAAGGTGGCCAAGTCTGTGAAGGAGACCCTCAGAGAGTTCGAATCCACCGCGGTCAAGGCAAAATTGTTTGACAAAGGGGTGCATGAGGAGAAGAAGGTATTCGATTCTCGGTTAGTTCCGATCCTGACCGACTTCATCGATCGGGTAGAAGCGTCATTGGTGGCAGCAAGGGAGGCAGCCAACCGGATGGACGTCAGCAGCCGGAAGTTGAATGGGTCCATGTAGTCCCTGGAGATTCCACTATTGAACCTCTCGCTGCCGGATTCGCTCCCAGCCGAAGGATCAAATCCAAGGGAACCCAAGGATCAGACACCTGAGTCAAGAAAGAGTCACCGAAGACCTGGGATTGAGCAATCCATTCATGTGGATTCATTGCCAAGATCAGATCTTCCGGATCCTGCTGCTGGGGACTGGAGCAGAAACCTGACTGAAGTTTTTAACCAGCTGCCCGCAGAACCCAAGAGTCTTACATTGGGTGGGGGAGTTGGAGAGTAGGTAGGTAGATAGGTAGGAATGTAATTTTTGTAAGATAGTTAGGACTGGATCGGATGTTGACCCGGTCTGGCCGGTTAAGATCGGACTCGGATGTCCCGTACAGATTTTTGGGGGCCTTTTTGCCTTGTAATCAAGTTGTATATAAGTCAGCTCCTGCTTGGTGGCTGCAAGTCTTTTTGCCCAAATTTTCTATATATTTTCTTTTGGCCTCTTGTTGCGTGTCTCTCTCGTGTGTGGCAGGGTTGTGTGGTGAGGAGTTAGGAAGGCGCATGCTGGTGCGGGTGTAATTTCTCCCTTAGGTGTAATTTCTCCCTTTGGTATTTTTGTTTTGATCTTATGTGCAAGTGAGTGGCTTTTGAAAATGTTGGGAGTGGATTTTAGTTCCTCAGTATCTCTAAGGTTTAGGATTCCGGGCGAGACAGCCATTGTTAGGCTAGGCGGATAGGGAGGGATTCCTTAGACGTGCTAGAACTCTTGGGTGGAAAATCCGGTTGAGTGTCCGACCTCCTGAGAGATCTTGCTGCATTAGTTGGCAAACAAAAGGATTTAGTTGATGTTGGAACAGATGGGTTCACTTGCAACCGCCTGGCTTCGTACAGACGGAACGTGGTGCTAAGGTCGTTGTAGTATGAAAGGATTGTACGGAGGGTCTTTGTGTGACCGGTGATGCGAAGAGTTCTCTGGATTGCAGTAAAGGATCAAACCGGATCCGGATTAGTGTAGGAAGGTGGAGAATAGAGAAGTGGGTCTTTAGCCACTATAAGTCACGGAAAGAGCAGCGGGCCTGCCACTCTCAAAATCAAGGGGCGAACCCTCTGATGGTGAAACAGAGGTAAAACTAAACCGAATGGAAGTAAGAGCGGATGTGAATTTATTAGACTGGATCAGAAAGTTGACCGGATCAGAAAGTTGACCGGATCGGGAAGGGAGAAGAGGGTCTGACTGTAGTTTTTGGTGTTGTTGTGTTTCCGGTTGTTGTGTTTCTGGTTGTGGTGTTATGACAGGAAGAGGAAATATTGGTATTGACTAAGCTTAGAGACCAAATAAGGCTAGATACTTCACAGAATCTCGCGGATTCAATCTTTAGAGTCACTTTGTTATACTTTAAAGTGGTTTTTGGTAATATAACTGGGAATTTGCTTGCCGTGTGCTGTGGCAGCCAATGTTTCTTCCTCCACTACTTGTACGGCCTCCAGGTCCTCCTCGGCCTTCAGCCCCGCATTGGCCTCCAATCCCTCCACATCTTCCAGGTCCTTCTTGACCTTTAGTCCCTCCTCGGCCTGCAATCCCTCCATGGCCTCTAGGTCCTCCTTGACCTTCAGTCCCTCCTCGGCCTCCATTTCTTCCACGGCCTCCAGTTCTTCCACGACCTCCAATCCCTCCACAACCTCCAGTCCCTCCACGACCTCCAATCCCTCTACGACCTCCAGTCCTTCCACAACCTTGCTGATACTGCCCTACTGGGTAATAAAGAGGGGGCCGAGGGTCTGAAGGGGGTCTACCAACAATAGTAGCATTGGAAACGTTTCGCATTGTCACTTCAACATCTCCCACGGAGCCTAACCCTTCTTGGAAAGGTCTGTTGATGGCATTTGAAGTGGCAGGAGAAGAAGGATTTAGGGAATGTGGCATCGGTGCATTCTGTCATACGTGTAGTCTAGTTGTAAGTATCTTTAGTCCCAATTTTGTACTAAAACAACACGAAATATCGTCCCAGGGAATTTCTAGGATATATGTAGTACACTTTAGCTATTCGACTTTTCTTTTTTTCTTTCTTCTCACCAACTTACCATTTTCCGGATACTTTCACAGTCCGGAACACAAACTCGGAATTTAACCTTTCCGGAATCCGGTTTACGTTTCTGCTTCCAATCCGGTTAACGAAACCTCTGTGTTACCTTTAGAGGGTCCACTAGTTGATATTTGACGGGTAGGGACTTCACCACTCTGATTCTCCTACAATTCTAACAAACACAAACAAAAACACCCAAGTATTCAAGGTGTTGCAAGAAGAGGAAGAGATCCAGATCCTCACAACTTTTGGATGGTGATTCCGGGTAGCAAGTCACTCAGGAGTACTTCACCCTCTCAATTACAATGACAGATCTCAGAGCCCAGAATAAATGCGGGGGTGTAATCTTTCTAGATGTTAGATGAACTCTGAGGTTGGCAGATCTTCCGGACAGGTGGGAACTTCCTTAGGCGGGCGCTTACCTCCGCACGGCTTGACAACCGGACTCACTTCCCCGCTACTTTGTGATCCGGACTACTCTTCTGGTAATTTAAAGACACTGTGCGCAGTTCCTAAGTCAACAATCCAACAACATTCCAATAGTACACTCTTGATCAGACCTCATTCTCCTAAATCCGGATTCCTCCTTACCCGTCCTTTCCTTCCAACACCCAGACTACAAATCAACACAATCTGGATACACCGATAAAGCCAAAATGCACACCCGAGGGCTCAAATTTCGGAAAAGGAATGAAATACTATTGAATATCAACTAGGAGGGAATGAGGGGCAACTAACTTGCCCGCCCTTAAAAACCCAAAACAAAACCAAAGTCAACACCCTAAAAGTGAAAAAGGGCTCCCCACAAATTGGGGCAACCACACACACTAAGGAAATCTCGAATAATCCGAAAAGTCCTTATCCCTAAATTTCCGGAAACTGGGCCCATGCTTGGAATCCGGTTCCGGAACTAAAGTATCTAAGTTCTAACCCACCTTTTACAAGTACTTCCCTTCTAATTACTTGTCCACCGGGGATTTCTTTGAACTTCCGGCTCTTTGTTTGGCTGTCGGCTTATCGGAATTCTTTGCTGGCGTCATCTTGGCAGCTTGAGGCGGATTCTGACGAGTCGCAGGAGACGTTAAACCCTCCTCCGTTTCCTCCTCAGACTCTGACCTTGAATCGAATTTACCGGATTCGGAGTCTTCAATCTGTTGTTTCACCGACTTCTTAGCTTCTGCTTTCCGCTTCTCAGACTTCCGGAGTTTCAGTTGCTTCTCTAGCTCTACAGTCTTGAGTTCTTCATCCGGATCCATGACCTCGACTTCCACTATTTCCGTCCTCTTCTGCACCCGGGTTTCCGCCATGGTTTCCGGTCTCACCTCTGGAGACGGATCTCCCAAGTCAATCATTTCTCCACCTTGTGTTGGCGACGCTTGCCACATGTGAGGGAATCCCTCTAGGAGTTCTCTTGCCAAATTTACCGTCCCCAAACCCTCTAATAAATCTCTCCGGATTGGCAACCTCTGCCTAGCCTTTCCGGTTTCCCTCGGAAATTGTGAGGAAGGGACAAAAGTGCTTATCGTGCCCCACTTCTGGAACTGACTAGATGAAGGGGCTTTAGGTAATTTAAACAGAGACTTCAGACCTAGATTCTCTTATGCCCTGAAAGTTCCTGCTCCGTATTTGCTTGGGGACTCTATGAAGATATCCGGAAGTGGCCCAAAGTCCTCCTTGGCCACATCCAAGTGACCCAGCAGCTACCGCATCTTGTCCAAAACGATCTTCATCTTAGCTCGTAATCGACCAGGACTTGCAGCACTCTTGATCCGGTAACAATGCTGCCATTATTGAGTTTCTTTGTGTAAAGTGCGGACCGGATAATCTGATGTTCCGGTTCTTCTACCAACACCCTCAAATCCCTGACTAACTTCAGGGCATCCGTCTCTTTCTTCCGGGCTGAGAGCAACTAATCCTCCATCCAGTGGAACTTGTTCTTGTAGTGATCCTGTTCCCCCTTAAGCAGCTCAATCTGCTTGTCCTTCTCTTAGAATAATGCCGGATCCGATCTCTTCCGGAGCTCGTTGAAGATTTGGTTTGTCTCTACATTCAACTCCTTGGCAATGCCCGTGATCACCTCTGCCATGTTAGTATGGAATTTCCGACACTACACCATCCATCGGGTTCTGGCTTCATAGAAGTCGAGTTCACCGGAAGTTTCCGGCAGTGGCTAGGGCAGGTACGGATTCGGATCTGCCAGGTCCAGACTTATTCTTCGTGTGTCCGGATTGGTGGTCTTCTACCTCCTCTTTCTCTCCAGCGGCTTTGGTTCCGGATCTTCCTCTTCTTCTTCTTCCTCTTGTGGTGTTTCTTCCGTCGGCTCCAACTCTTCCGTGAATCCGTATTTCAGGATCTGCATCCCAGTCTCATAGGCTACTTGTTCCTGCAGGGTCATAAAATCAAAATGGTGGTATATATGGAATAAGTAGGTGCTAAGCGGACTCTGCTTGGCCTTCTTGATATTCCCCGCCATCTTCTTAACCTTCTAGTGGATTATGGTCGCTCAGTTCACGACCCGGACCTCAATTGCTCCAAAAATTGTATTCATCACCATAACCGTAACTCTCGTCGGCTTTTCCGGATACACTATAGGAATCAAAAAATCTAACAACCGCCTGTGGCATTCGTCTATGCAGTCACTAATGGCAAAACCCTCCTTATGGTGCAGTGGTTTCTTAAACTTCCCGTCGAAATACTCGTCCGTCCGGGTCGCATTTCCGGATCCAGTCTATTTGAACCCATAAGTCTCCACCCACATCTTTTCCGTCCAAGAGGCCCACTGACCCCTTGCCGTCGTTTCAAACTGATTTGGCGCTCCCATGATCAGTTCACGAAGAAAATCCTCACTTCTAATTGTCCAGAGGTGCCGGATCAACCCGATACATCCTATGTTGAAGAGATCCTCTTCTAACTCTAAGCGTTCAGTGGAGTTCGCCGGAATGATTGGATACAGGAGCTTGACAGTGGGAATAGTCTTTTGGCCCTGCGCCAACGTTCCTTCCGCCATTCAAAACTACAATCCGGTGCAATTGGCACCCTCCTTTCCTTCTTTTCCTATCCGGTCTAATTCACCACTCTTTCATTCTTCTAAAAACGCGCTCCAAAAACCTGCAAGCACACACCTCCTCGAGCAGAAGAAAGAGGGAGAAAATGAAAGATCCATGCGCTTAAGTATCCGGCCAGCGACCGACATCCGTTGGTCCGGTCACTTAATGCGCTGCCATTGCAAACGGATCCCTAGATTTTGTAGGTCGGACCCTTAGTTCATAGGTTGCCTGAATCCGGATCCCATTCCGATTTACGGATTCCGGCCAAAGTCCGTCTTTTACCTATTCTACAAATATTAGCGAGCCGAAACTTTCTGACTACCTAGTTTCTACTGGATGTTCTGGTTTCCGGCTTTAATACTACAAAATTTTGAAAATGTTTACGGAATTGATCCTAAACTAACCCGGATTTCTAAGTATTGATGTTACGTGCTCCCACAATCTCTCTACTCCGATCCCGGCCAAAGACTATTTTATGGCGCCCTGGGACGCAGACCTCGCTCGGTTGCAGGCGGCAGAATCTTTTCCGACCTACACGCGTAGTGGTAGAAGTTTTTGTAAACGCGTTTGTTGTTTTATTGATGACGAGGCAGAGATTGATAAAGAACCAAGGCCAGCATTTTCTGGCAGTTCCTCAACTTTTTTGTTTCGATAATTTCAATATCACCTGGATTTATTGTTTGAGTTCTTTTCACCCACATACATCTTATGCTTCCATTTGTAATGTTGTGCATCTGTATATGTCGATGTAATGGTTCATCTTAGCATCCATTCAGGGTGCAATTAAATTTTCTTGTTCACCTCAAATGTATCAATTCATTAAAGCCTTTTTGGCATGGGCTATGCTCTTTGATACTGAGGAATTATTTAACATACACTACATTAAAAATCAAATTCTCCAAAATTTAAGGAAGTTCCTCATATGAAGTCTCCATGATTTTAATCTTCACTTTGTTCATAAATTTGTTGCAGTCTGTTCGCTCTATCATCGGTTAATGCATTCACAATATAAGTTTCATTTATGCATGTTCTCAGAGGACATTTCTTTTCTGTTTAGGACAATCCTGAATCCACAATAATTTCCAATTTTGTCTTCAATTGTTTGAGATACACTCATAGTTGCAGTTTTTTAATGAATATGAAATGGTTCTATTTGGATTAATGGTGTGATAGTATTTTAAGGATCTCTTCCCGTGGCCTTAGGGTAACAACAGCCATTGGTTATTAACGGCCACAGGATAACAATGGCCATAGGATATCCACGGCCCTAGGATAACAACAGCCATAGGGTATCCACGGCCATAGGATAACAACAGCCATAGGGTATCCACGGCCATAGGGTACCTACTCTATTTATTCAATGAACCATTTCTATTTACCATTTACCCACCCTGTGTTGCCTATTACCGTGGTCAATCATTTCTCACATTCGACCAATCTCACGGCTATAGGGCCCTACTGTTGTAGATTGGTTTCTATTTTTAACTTTTTGTTTTGCTTAGCTTTTATCTTTTACTTTTACTTTTATAGAATATGCCCACTTTGGAGATCCCAAGGCCCGCAAAAGTACACTCACCGCTCTGTGCTCTATGCTCACTGCACGCAAAATAGCATCGTCCATGTCCACATCATATGAAAACAATTATCTATTTTTTATAGGTTATTATGTATTATATCATGGGTATATAATGTCAACATGTGGATGTTTTAACTTGCCTCGAGTTGAATATTTGTACTTGGAGAAATTAATTCTCTGAAGACATTCGTAAACATCAAACAAAAATGTCATGAGTCAATCTGGAAGTTTTTTGATAATGTTATTAAATCTGGTAGTATTGGTTGTCTATTTTTTCAAGTTTCAAGTATTCTTTTAGTTACTTTACCTCTTCGTGAGTTGGTATACTGTATGTAAGGGACATGGTCTGGGAATCCGACATACTTGATCTTCAATATCGCAGATTTTGTTGAACTCGATTTGAGTTGAAAGTTGAACTGTACTAATTGGTCAACCTCCCAGCACTTGGTTCTGCCATGTCCAAACTATCGAGGACTTTGTCTCCAGTAATCTGTTCTTGCAAACTATTCCACTAGTTAACCTTTGGGGAGTAGTTTAACTCGGCTCAAGTTGAGTATGATGCTTGACCTTGGGGCATGCACCCAGGGAGATCACTTAGTGTAATTACAAGAAACCACGTGTGTTAAAGTGAATTTTGGACCCCCTATATACTTTTTCATAAAGTATAATTTCAACCTATAATCTTGAGGTTTATTCAATAATGACTATAGGTTTCTATTGCCAAGAATTTCCAATTCAAATAATATATGAAATGATTTCTAGACGAGGTTGAAAAATGAATTGAAATGGCATAATTTTTGACTCAAATATTTATTGTGAATGCATTTTGATGACTATTGCATCAATATTCAAGACAAATGAAATTTCAATAGGAATTTATTTTTAGCAATTTATTTTTCATTTTTAAGACAATTTTTTCTTATATAAAATAGGGGTATGAAAATTATTTTCAACTTTGCAGTGTATTCTTTTACTTCAAAAATTCATAACTAATTATATTTAACAGATAAAAATATCAATAATTCACAACATAAACTTCAAAGCTAGGAAAATCTACCTGTATTTTTTTTATTTCCTTTTATTTGAATTTTAGGACATAAGATAGGGGGGTCAAAAACCTTAACGCACGTAGGTTCCAATTGACACTAAGTGATCTCCCCGGGGGCATGCATTGTGAATTCTACTCTTTTCTTAAACATCATTACTTTGTGCGCAGGGATTATGGATGCCTTTCGGCAGCCTGTTAGGAAGTACTCTTCAGATGACGGTGAGGTGGAGAATACGCAGCTCTAAGACATCATCGTTCTTGACTATGATGGTGTCCCTTGTTGTCTTTGGAGCACAAAGATGGTTCTCCTGCATGATGCCAATGGTCTGCCTATGGCTGAGCAAATCTGTCACAGCGTGCATTTTGATCACACTATTGGTAGCAATGGTCCTCTACAAGATTCACTTGTTGCAGTTCAGATTTCTAAATTGCTGCAGGTCAATGATGTTCCTGAAGATTGGAAGCAGGGTTGTCATACTGGAGGGACGTCCAGTTTGCTCGTCCGTCCGATTTGCTCGTCCGGTAGAAGTCCCGCCCGTCCGATGTAGTCAATACATCATTGACTTTCTCATAAGCCAAAAAATAGCCACGTGGCTGCCCCATCGCTACTATCTGGCAGCCAGGTGGGACGTCGAGCGCGGACGGAAGCGGTAGGTGCGTAGACCTCAGCGTCAGGGTGCGGACGTGAGCAGCCGGGCGCAGACGGAAGTGGTAGGGGTGCGGACGTGAGACAGGGCAGGAACGGAAGAAGTTGGGGAGCGGACGTGAGACAGGGCACGGACGGAAGAAGTAGGGGCACGAACGGATTCAGTAAAGTCAAGATTGCAATGGTTATCCTTGCACAAAATCTTGAATAGAAAAATTGTAACCATTTGTTTTGAAGATTGGATTTTTGATGCTAAAAGTAGACTTCAAGAAGAACCTTTCAAAAATATAAACTACTAAAAGTAGAAATTTGGTTCGGATTTATTTAACCCCTAATAAAGGACCAAGGCATTTCTTCCATCAGAAGACACTCAAAACTGCCCTTTCTATTGCAAAGCCAAGAAAACTTTAGAAATGTTTTTTTTTTGCATATCTAACTATAGAATCTTATACTAGACTAGTAGAGGAATGTGTGGAAAAAAATTAAAAAAATTTTGCCGCGTTGATTGCATGATTTTTGCATCCAAAGTGGAAAAAACAATTTTTTTGGCACCTTGTTCAAGTAGATCTTTTGGCTTTGAATCTTCTTAACTTAAAATTATTGCACAAAAGATCATATTCTCCTAACATTTTATGTTTCATAGTTAAGTTGAGAATCTAGGGAAAAAAAATGTATTAAAAAAACATTTAATTTTCACACATTAAAAATTGTTAAGTAACAGTATGGTCAAGATTCAAAGGAATACTATACTGTTTATAGCTTCAAGAGGTAATTGGAACACAATAATCCCAATGGTTGGATGGTTCTAACATACAAACTAAACCCTATCTTACAATTTCTTTTGGAAAATTTTAAAAATTGCATTCCAAAATGAGTTCTATACCTTATTTTTCCAAAAAGATGCTTAGATTGCCAGAAGAACTATGATTGTCTATAACTTTCTCATAAGTAATCCAAATAGAATGAATCAAAGCTTTACATGTAGACAAAAATATAATCTTGTAGGGAAAAATAATTGTAAAACCTATTTTGACTCTTTGTGATTGTTTTTGGCTCCCCCCCAAACTCTAATTTTGCTTACTGTACTATAACTTTTGCTTACTGTACTATAACTTTTGCTTCCGAGCCATGATTGAAAAAAATGTTTTATATCCACAAAGCTCTCACACAATTAACAACCTCAAAAAATCCCAAAAACTTTCACTAAAAGTTAAAGCTACAGGAAGTTGTCCAAATCCAATTTGTCCTCCAAGGGGATAGACGGTCCTTTAGAGGTTAACTTCACAATATTGTCAATACCCTATTTTGGTGTCTTGGGCATTTAGGGGTTAATGTCATTTTTGGCATCACCAAAAAACTTTCAATTAGGGCCTCTATGTGCTTTCTAGTGCCATATTGCACCAAGATAAGATAATATTGGTAAAAAGTTGCAAAAGATTCAGAATACTTTTTTCTCTAGAAAACTTGAATTAAGAAACTTCTTGGTTAAAATCACCAAACGATGGATTAAAATACAGTCATTGACGTGATATGTGCTAATGTAATATTTTCTATCCAATATATAGATGAATGTTGAAATTTAAAGCACCACTAGAACATATTATATTGCAACTTTGGCATTTCATTGAAAATGAAAAGACAAATATTCTCAATGAGTACCTAAGTTGTTATATAAGTTTGGTTCTAAAATGTAAAAAAGTTGGGTTTCTACTTTCTACTTTCTAATTGAATTTTGTTTCTATAAATTTAATTAATTTATGAACCAATGGATCTAAACTTCTAATAAAAAAAAATTGAAAGAATGCATAGTTAAACCGTGGAAATACTTGAACAAGTGCACAACACCACAGAAGTTGTTTCTATTAAGTTGAACTTTTCAGAATTTTATGGAGCTTAAACCCTAAATGTCCAAGCTACATTTTTTGGCAACATAGCAATTTTAGACAACTCACTACAAATGGACTTTTTTGTTTTCTTTTGAAATTTTCACACAACATGTGCTTCAGGAGTAGCTTCAAGGTCCAATAATTTCCAGAGCTTTTGACCACACGGTTAAGAAGTTATTATATGATGTGTCATTTTCAATATACCATGGTAGCTCTAAAAAATTCTGAAGAATCACTTTTTAAAAAAAAGTTAAAATTTGAAATCCATTCTTTACACTTATATATATGTGGGACGCTTTGAATCATTTCCTGTTTATTTATGAGACAAAAGTTATGAACAGTTTTAGCTTGCGGGTAGTTACGGATAAACTCCTAAAATAAACTCTAGAGTCCTTAATTGAATTCTGTTATCACAATTTTTGGGAAAAAAAAAAAAATGAATGTAAATTGTGTATTCCAACATTATAACTACTGTAATTTTCATTTTGCAATTCTATAAAAAAATTTTAAAAAATTTAATACTTTGAATCATTCTTACTTCTTCCTATTTACAAAGTTTTTCCTACATGTTGTACAATTCCAAATGATTTGAAATTTTATGAGCATGTACCCAACTTATGTTGAAGCGTCGGCCTAAAGAGTAACCACCATTTAGGAATTTTGTAGGTTTAAATGTGACCTTCTTAAGTGTAGCCAACTGGATTTTTGCATGGGCAAAAGAGGATTTCTACAAATTCAATTGCTAATATCTTTCTTCCCACATCTTTTCAAACAAATGTATTAGAAGATCCTACGATTACATGCATCTGAAATGTTTTTTTTCCTAAGATTTGTGCTTGTACTAAAAATAACAATTTGGGGGCATTTAGGATGAAAATATAGTCTAATACATATAGGGGTTTAACTAACAAAAGATAAATCCAAGAAAATCTTTCTATTTAAAAAAAAGAAGCTTGAAAAAACTTCGTAAATCAATTACATATTCTCTAAATAAATAAATAAATCTTTAACACGATGTTGAAATATGAAAATTAAATATTCTTAACAATATTCAATGTACTTTATTTCTTTCAATTTAATGGTAAATGTTTTCATTTTTTTAATGATATTTTCTAATTAAAATGCCAAAGACATTTACCATATGTCCATGCCCTTTTCCATTCAAAAATGCTTGCTTCCTACACATTCATCAATGATCAATTCACACAAGACACAAGTGATCCAATTGCACTGAGGGAAGAAAA
Source organism: Neckera pumila (assembly GCA_963969595.1). Lineage (NCBI taxonomy): Eukaryota > Viridiplantae > Streptophyta > Bryopsida > Hypnales > Neckeraceae > Neckera > Neckera pumila. The sequence goes on from OZ018418.1 coordinate 11,228,950, forward strand.
AACAAATTATGTATACGAGGTTTTTGACTATTGTATACATTTATGGTTTTATATATGAGATGTTCGGCAATTGCAAGGTATACATGCTCCTCTCTGAGGATGACTTACCTTCTACATAACCACCACATGCTAAACTTCAAAAAATAAACACAAAATACTATATACAAAAACAACAATCAGGCATAGTCCAGCAATGGGGGGCCTTCTTCAAGGTATCTAGAACATCTGGCATAGATGCCCTTTTGTGCACATCTTCTTTTCGGAGGCTTCCCAATTTCAACATCAAGTTTTTATATTGCTCCAAGTTTTTGTTCGTAAAAAACTTTGGATCCCATTCTTCTTTCCAAATTTGACTCGCTATCCATCTCGTCGCATATGCATCAGTAGCCATGGAATACAAGTGTGTTCATTGCATGACCTGAAGCAAGTTCGTTGAGCCCTCCTCTCCATATATGTAGAACAATTCTGGGGCTGCAAACTTTTGCCCATTTTTTTCCCTTTGAAGGGTCTCCATGGTGCAATAACCATACTTTGATGGCTCATTTTCTACAACTCAGCCAAAAAGCCCCCAATTGCAAATCCTGATGTACACCATATTAACATTCCAATGATCAAAATGGAGCAGAACATTGGATGGAGATATGTTGTTGTATATATACTGTGCATCGTGGCACTTCCCCACAATAACAAGCAACGATAGTGCCAAGTTCACTCGATTTCTGCGATAAATTGCCACCCATCCAAATTCCTCCTTTGTCAAGCTGGTATCTTGCTGATGCACAATCTCATCCACTTCCACTGATTCGCTCACTTTTGAGTCGTATTTGGACAAGAAAGAAATTAGAGACCTCCCATTTCACCAGAGCGTATAGCCTTTTATTGTTTTAGGATGCAGATATGCAAGTCCAATGATGCCAGGATGCTTCACTGGACACCCCTTTGCCTTATTTATGATTGCTTGCCGCTTCTCCTTTTCGTTTAGGGTTTTCAAAATCTTTCCGGCAAAAAAACCCAACTGGGAATATTCTTCAATTTTGTAAGCATCACCTTCCTGACTGTCCTATATGCACCAATTGCTTTCTGTTCTGGCATGGCAATCACTTTCACTGAACTTTCAAGCCACTTAAAGGTTCCACTCACGCAATGAGTTTGTATTTCGTCTTTGATTGTTGCTTTCCACGTTGACTGTTTCTTTTTGCACAAAGAAGAATATTGTTGAGCAAACCTCTGGATCATGGTCAACTTGATAACTAAATCTTTGTCCTCCATGTCCCAATCACTACGATCTTCTTTCTTACGTGTATGGTAACACCAACTTGTTACAATATTGGTGGTCAATGCAATCACTTGTTTATCAAGCCAATTCGAGTGCAACCAGTAATCTGAGAAATTGTTGAATCTCTCAGATTCTTCAAACTTTGACTCCAGCTCCCTTCACAAGTCGAGAGTCAATTTATGATATCCTTCTTTGTTCAATGCCAAATACTCCCTCATCAACATTTTTGAAGATTGTCGAGTGTAAAACACAACAGCTATTGCTCTACTTTCGACCACATATTCATTCGGGGCATATGGGGATTTGGTGAATTCTTGCGTTTCTTTTGGGCTGATGACAAAGGATTTGATGAACCTGAGGCCATTGACGTGTTCGTAGATGGAAGTATGGTCTCAGAAACATCATCCAAGTCTACAAACGTCGGACATTTCCCCAAGGACCCACTCCCTTCTCCTGCCATGATAAAAGAAATTTCTGGAACGAGCTCTTGTTTCAATCTTCAAACACGCAATTTGAAAACAAAAAACAAAAAAACCAAGTATGGTATGTGGGCCAAGCCCTACCGCCCACCAAACTCACTTGCATAGGCCACAAGGAACTAGCACGTGAGGCATAGGACGGAGACTTGGCAAGGAAATGAGGAGAATGAACCCCCTTAAGTAGTCCCCGCCCCAATGCGGAGATGTCTCTATGCCAGAGCATGGACATCTCCGCGCTGGGGCGTGGACGTCCCTGGCCCAGCGCGGAGATGTCCCTGTCTCGACGCGTGGATGTCTCCGCGCTAGGGCAGGGACGTCCACGCCCTGGGGCAGGGATGTCCACGCGTCGAGGCGGAGACGTCCCCGCCCCGACGTATCCCAGTGACCACTATATAAGACGTCCCCGCCTTCATTCGTACCCGCCCTGCATTTCCCAACTCTTCCACCTCTTCATTGAGCTGGTTGTAGGCGTGTGCAAGGTCATTTTTGATTTGTATGAGGAGTTTTTCCAATTTTTCCAGGGGATGGAGACATCGGCAAGAACGTCAAAGGAACAACAAGATAAGGATCAACTATGACCAGGAAACAAACATCAGAAGAGGTGGCATGTTCTAAGAAACCTTGAAAAATTAGCCTTCAAAGGCTGGGAGGAAGTACCTGAGCCATGGAATTTCGAGCATTGTGTTAATTACATAGAGTGGTGCCACATCGACAAGGTCTTCCCAAAAGAACGACACAACCATTACCGACGTTTTCATAAGGCAAACTTGAAATATTGCATGGATGATGCGTTCATAAATCAATGCATCGAAGTATATCAAATGTTGTACGACACCCCCTTTGTCGCTCGAAATGAAGTAAATCTCTTCATTTCATGAGGTGTCTATGTTGAGGTGAGGTTGAAGAAGAGGGTAGACTGGTCCACCTTGAAGGCTCTAGGGGATAAAATCAAAATCCCTACCATAGCTAATGGATTAATTGCAATGGGGGTGCGAAGATACCCGCAGGGTGGGTTGGGCAAAATAAAAACAAAAAATGAGCCAACACCCACATATGCGACCCAAGACTCTCCTGAGGATACCGACTTCGATGGGACTCATATTCCAATCACATTGAGCCATAGAGCACAACAACACGCCAGTAATAGGAGGGCTGCACGGTCAACTAATGAAGTTGTACCTGGTAATGCTGTGGAGGGACAGTTGCCTGCAAATGACGAACCAACGATAGGAGTTGTTAATGTTATGGCTGCTGCGGAGACAATCCAGAGTTTGAGGATCCAACTAGAAGACAAAAATGCTCAAATGCATTCATTATGTGAAGATGTTGATGAGTTGAAGGAAGAAGTCAAAGAACAATGTTATTGCTCAACAACAACGTGAGATGGAGAACCTTCAATGCGCTCTGGAGGCTGCAGCAATTACCAATGAAGGTCGGGATCCAGTAAGGGAAGTAGAAGCCCCTGCACCCATGTCTTTTTAGGATGATTTGTTGTCCTTTGGCAAATTCCCGGCCACCACAGACGTAGCGGTGCTCAATGAAGTTAAGGGCATGGCGATTGACAACAATCAAGAATTGAACGACATCCGTGCAAAAAATGCGAGACTGCAAAGTCAAGTGGATGCATTAGTGGAGCAATATTATCAGTGGAAGTTAGCATGCGTCTTTACAGTTGATAGGACTTGACAAATGGTGGAAGAATTCAAGAAAATTGACAACAATTATGGAGAACACAATCAAGAGAGGGTTTTCGGTTTGACATCGTGGGCCATTGTGGATGATCATTTCAACATGGATGAAATGGCGAACATTGATCTTGGTGGTGGCATACAAGCATTGATTGGTCGAAACATGATTGGGATTTCAAGAATGAATTTGGTTCTGTCGTCGACCATAAGGGCAATCCCTTGTTGTTGTGGCCAAATCCCTTGAGCTTTGTGTGTGACGGTACAACGTGTCCTATTTGTTTAGATTTGTTTGGCCCTGAAGGTGGAATGGACTTAGGCACATGCGAACACGTGTACCATCCATTCTGTTTGATCAGCTTGATGATTATTTGTTGACGGTGCTCACTATGCAAGGCTCCTTTCTATAAGCGTTTATACGAGTTGTTTGGCTTAGTTCCCTATATGCCACCACATTGAGAATTCAATGAGGAAAATGCCCCCTCGCATGGATCCTAGTGGGGAAAAGACTTGGTGTGGAGCTAGAAATTGAAGATGCACTCGTTGGACAAGCAGTCCCTCAGTATCAAATGGGGTTGGGAAAGAGATTTGACTCAAATTGTTGGGGTGTGCCACCACTTGATTCCAATGAAAGACAAATGCAGTCAAGGACGACGGAATTTTTTCTACCAATGTTTTAATGGACACTAGGACGAGGTCAAACAAAAATTCCAATTTGGACCTCATCCTAGACAATGGTTGTGGAAAGTTTATGGAAATCGTATCACTGACGACAATGGGGTTTGTACGGTGGACAATGAGGACATGACCAACCTTGCCAAACTCGTCCGATTCAAGGAATCGGAGTGGAAAGAATATTTCTTGAAGGGCAAGATGGATTATTTGCTCGAACAACACAGCTCAGCAACACGCCTAGCTCTTGACCAACTCAAGCAATCACAAATTTTGAGGGCCATACTGAAAAAAGACGGACCAGCGAGGAGAACTCGGTCCTCGGTTCATAGACTTCGTCTAGGCTCGGACGAAGACCTCCCCATACAAGCAGGGACACTTGACAATGAGGCAGGTCCAAGTGGCACTGCAAATAGCCCAATGAATATCGACTAAGTGTACTTTCAAGTGTTGTAGTTAGCAAAGTAAAATGTACTCAAAAGAGATAGGCACTTAGCAATATAAAGGCTTTTAGGAGTTTTCCGTTTCTACTATACAAATACACATTATAGACATTGATACATGGATATTCAAATGGAGTTATGGTAACCTCGTCATGTATTTTTCCAATTTTGTATTACATGACATATATGAAATACATATTAATTTTTTGCATTCTTTTGCCCAATATTATATGTGTGATTTTTGTATCTACTCATTTTGTAGGAATTTCATACATAAGAATATATGAAGGTATAAAGACAATTTTAATTATATTCAATTGTTCTTTCATAATAACCATTGGTTGTGAATTGACCACAACATAGATTGGAAATTTGGAATGACATTTTTGATGTGCCCACTATTCATACTGTATCCCATCTTTTGATTCTTATGCATGTTAAATTTTTGAAGCCAATTGGAGGACTCACTTACTCTAAAAATGACCGCTCAACATAAGGAAGTGAAACAAATTAGCAATAATCAAGTAAATCAAACATTTTCTAAAACTCTTTTATGGCTTGAACATTGTTTACTTGGATTTGAAACAAAATAATTTGAATGCAAACCTCTTTGATAGATGAAATATTTGCTAAATCTTCGATTAGTTGATTATACATGATGCAAAACTAAGGGTGACTTTATAGTGGCTCTGTAGCTGGATGGAAAACGGTTGGATTTCCTTCAAATCAACCTACAATCCGGTAGAAGTTCTTCCATTGAACCTCAAGTAATACAAAGCCCATGTGCGGATCTTTAACCCCTAAAGCACTAAACATGCTTTTTTGAGAACATAGCATTTTTGAATTTTCATATGTATTTAGAATACAAAAAGAGATTTTCGTCGTTCTTATTTTTTTATTTTCCAAAATAAAAATGAGTTTTGAAACATTTCTTGACTACTACTATTTGTTCTATATCAAAAATGGTAAAATAAATTTGTTTATGTTTTATTGGGAAGTGCTACATTCCCTTTTGGACATGAATTCATATACTTATTCCATTTACCAAATAGAGGAGACATTTATAGAGCTTCTTTAACCCTGGAAGGCCCAAGGCCTTTTCTCTATCCAAAATCACTAGAAACTACCATTTCTAATTTCTTTGTAGCAAAGAGGGATAAAATTCAAAAATTGTTCTTTTCTCACATCTACTCATATGATCTTACACCTATCTAGTGTGAGAATGTGTGGACAAATTTTCAGAATTTTCGACCTATACAGATTGCAAGATGTCTGCGTTCAAAGTGGAAAAAATAACTCAGCACATTGTGGAACTAGTTTGTTGGACTTTCAACATTTTTAACTTTCAATTCCCCCACTACAAAGTTTTGAGCTTCTAATCTTTAGAATGGACAATTGAGTTTAGAGTCTAACCAAACAGAAATTTAAATTTTCATTATTAAAAAAATAATTAAATGCAACTATAAAAGTAGATACAATATAGAAGGGGAATCTAAAATATTAATATCTTTTATATGAAATTAAAATGCACTAATCCAAACAAGGAGATTGTTGTAGGGAAAATATTTAACCACATGGAACTTCTTTATTTTTTTAATTTAAAAAAAAATAAGGGGCTAGAGCAAAAAATATTCATTGTTTGCTATAAGTGCAACAAAACAAGATTGTCCATGACCTTTTAAAAAAAATCCAAATGGAACTTGAAACTTCATAGAATATCAAAAATGGAACTTGTAACTCATAATAAAAAAAGAAATCCCTTGAAGCTTTTCATTCCTCCAAAATTCTTGCTTGGACATGGATCCAAAAAATAGAACTCGTAACTTGAAATTTAAAAAATAATCCCTTGAAATTTTTTATTCCAACAAAATTCCTATTTGGACATGGATCCAAAAAATGGAACTTGTAACTTGGACTAAAAAGAAAACCCCCTTGAAGCAACAATTCCCCAAAATTCCCTTTTGGACATGTATCCAAAAAATAGAACTTGTAACTTGAAATTAAAACAACAACTTGAAGCTAGAATTCCCTCCGAAATTCCCTCTTGGACATGAATTTGAAGAAACCAAAATTATACAAACAAAGCCTTTACAAGAAATAACCATTCGGTCTAGTGAACATCAGAGATCTTTGTGGCCAAAGTTTTCATCATTCAATATTTTCCGAAGAATGATGTTTCCAAGGTTTTTTATTCCATTTTTTGGATTTGGACTAGTTTCCAAGTGTTTGGGGAAGTAAAAAGTGAGAAGTTCCGCCACAAGAAGAGGCACATGATGTTCGGGGAAGTCTCTTGCAAATCCTAGTCGGTTGAGCTCTTAATCATTCCATTTGACTTTATTGTACTTGTAGATACTTTCGGAACTTCAAACAAGAGTTGGCTGCAATTAATGGTTTCCCCTCTCCATCCAAAATCGGAATCCCATGCCGAGTGCATTTCAAAGTGCCCGCCCTGGCCTTTTGTTCGCGCCTACCCTGACATCCACGCCCGTCCTTGACGTCAGTGTTTTAACCTTTTAGCCGCTCCCTGACATCAGCGCCCTGACATGACGTCCAGGCCCTGTTGTGTGTTGTGAAGTTCCTCCGGTGACGTCCCCGCCCTATCTTGCCCGGAGTATATAAGCAGCAGGTAGGGCTTGCATTCCCCACATTTGTCACTTTGGCCTCTGTATCTTGGACTTCAATTCATTTTGAGCTCTTTGTGAGTCTGTATGGGTGGCAGATGGCCCTAGTTTGCTGCTGAGGTGATGTCAAAACCAATTCAAGTAGAAGACTAGCGCTTACTATTTTTACTGGCACTCTATTCCAAAGATTATCAAATTTTTATCTACCGAAAAGAAGGAAGAAGTGTTTGCAATCATCCGTAAATGCAATGGGAAGTCAACGAAAGAAAAGAAAAGAATGGGAATCGTGGTACATTTTTTCAGAGAATGGGAATAAAGTGAGTTGTGTGTTCTGCAATGCGACATTTAGCTACAAACGTGAGCGTGCTCTTGCGCACTTTGGATATGGCGCCAAGTCAGAGAGGTCGATTTGTTGTAAACTACCTCGACCGGTGCAACATAGATTTGTCAATTGTGCAAACTTTGTTCCATTGCAAATGAGTCCTAAAGACATGTATAAGGGGAATCAGTTCCGAGTGATCCATTGAGAGTAGCTCCAGTCGCAAGTTTGAGCCAATCCGTTCAAAATGAAGTAACAGGTGGGGGCCCAAGTGGAGGCCCGGAATAAGGGGCTAACCTCTCTAAAGGCAATGTCCCTTTACAGAGGTCCGGTAGTCTTGTTGCATCAAATTCCATGAGATCCAGGCCATTACGTCAGCAACAAATGGTAGACGCCTTCAACATTGCAAAGGGGAAGGAGTTGGATGAAAAGTGGGCAAGTTTTTTCTATGAGGCAAATGTGCCATTTAATGTGGCAAGGAATCAAGCCTTTATTGAAGCAGTTAGGGCAACCTCCTTGGCAAGGTTTGAATACAGTCCACCTTCTTACCATCAGTTGAGGACTAATTTGATTGAATTGAAGAGGTTGCAAATCGAGAACCAGATTCAAGTCAAAGTTGGTTTTGCAGTCAAGCATTACGGGGTGACAATATGCACCAATGGTTGGGATGATGTCAATCGGAGGCCCCTCATGAATGTAATGATGCCATGTCCCACAGGTGATGTGTTTTTGGGGTCCATTGACACTACCGGGCAAAAAAAATGCATGCGCTTTATAGCGGACCAACGGAAAGTATTCATTGAGAAGGTGGGTCCCAAATATGTGATGCAAGTTTGTACAAATAATGCCAAAAACATGCTCGGGGCATTGAACAATATTGTTCTAACATACCCGCACATTTTCAAGCAGGGGTGCATGGCACATGCATTAGATCTCATGTTGGAAGATTGGGCCAAGGTACAGGAATTTACAGATTTAATTGAGAGGTCCAAAAAATTGTGCCAGTACATTCAGAATCATCATGCAACAATGTCTACTTTTCGTGAGTTGAGTCCAAACTTGCAACTTGTAGTGCCCAACGAAACTCGCTTTGCTTGTAATTTCCTCATCTTGCATCAACTAGTGAAACTCAGATTAGTATTGGAGCGGTTGAAAGACCATGCACTTGTTCAAAATTATTTTGCTACCCTGCAAAATAGACAAAATGGAGAGCAGGCAGCAACCGCTTTGCGTAATGTGGTGAGTACTATTGAAGACATGGGCTTCTGGCAACGATGCGTGAATTACATGCACTTGACTGAAGACGTGTTGAAGGCGTTGCGTGTTTTTGATGGCTGAGAACCAGCCATGGGTCGGGCGTGGCTCGTCATGCACAATTTGCGGCAGTACGTGTATTCCTTAAGGGAGCCATCTTTCACCCTACAAGCTGACATAGCAGACATTTTGGAGGCGTCTTTCGATGAAAGATGGAAAATGGTTTTAACTGACGTTCACTACGCCAAGACCCTTTTAAATCCATACCTTTTGGATAATGTGGCGCTTAGGGTAGACGGAACTGCCCTTCGTGCATTGTATGCAATCATCCACAAAATGGAAGCTGTAGTGGGTGTAAGGTTTGATGACGTGATGGCGGAATTAACACAATTTGAAGAGGGGACTGGACCATATAGTGCTGATGACACACCAAACATCCGTCTAATACAAATGCTTCCTCACTAATGGTGGCACAGGGTTGGAGATTGAGCACTCTTTGAAATTGTTGTGCGTATTCTATCCATGACGTGTTCGGCATGCTCTTGTGAACAGAATTGGAGTATGTATTCCTTCGTTCACAATAAGAGCCGAAACCGGTTAGCCCCTGGAAAGGCAGAATCATTGGTATATATTTATACCAATAGTTGTGTACTTTATCAAAGACCAGGGGCTGATCCAGTTCGTTGGTATAATGCAAATATCCTCTTGGAGGATTTTGATCCAGATGCCCTTGGCCCCGTCCCCGTGGGTGAATGCAATTGTGATTTTGATGCGATGCAAGCAGAGGATGAGGAAGAAGCTGCTATGGAAGCAAACCAAGTACTTCCAGAGTATTGGGTGAATCTAGATATTTGGAGGGTGGTGGCCGATCACTTCAAGGAAGCAAGAAACTACTACGGAGATGATGATGGTTTAGAAGAGGACCTCGTTGATGGCCGTTGGGCTCCTTGGGGACTGTGGGAATACGCAATATCAATATTTAGAAATCCGGATTAGTTTAGGATCAATTCTGTAAATATTTTCAAAAATTTGTAGTAGTGAAGCCGCAAACCTAAACATTTAGTAGAAACTAGGAAGTCAGGAAGTTCCGGCTTGCAAAAACTTGTAGAATAGGTAAGAAACGGACTTTAGCCGGAATCCGAAAACCGGAAGGGGATTTGGATTCAGGCAACCTACGAACTAGGGGTCCGGCCTATGAAAACTAGGGATCCGTTTGTATGGCGGCGCATTAAGTGGCCGAACCAACGGATGTCGGTCACTGGCCAGGTACTTAAGCGCATGAGTCTTTCATTTTTCTCCCTCTTTCTTCCGCTCGAGGAGGTCTGTGCTTGCAGGTTTTGGAGCGCGTTTTTTGAAGAGTGTAAGAGTGGTGAGTTAGACCGGATAGGGAGAGAAGGAAAGGAGGGTGCCGATTGCACCGGATTGTAGGTCAAGAAGATGGCGGAAACATTGATGCAGGGGCAGAAGACTATTCCCTCTGTCAAGCTCCTGTACCCAGTCATTCCGTTGGACTCCGCTGAGCGCTTAGAGTTAGAGGAAGATCTCTTCAAACTAGGGTGTATCGGGTTCATCTGACACCCCTGGACAGTTAGAAGTGAAGATTTTCTTCGTGTGCTGGTTATGGGGATACCAAACCAGTTCGAGCCAACGCCAAGGGGTCGGTGGGCCTCTTGGACGGAAGGGATGTGGGGAGAAACTTATGGATTGAAGCAGTCCGGATCCGGAAATGCGACCCGGATGGATAAGTTTTATGAAGGGAAGTTCAAGAAACTGTCGCACCACAAGGAGGGATTCCCTCATTTGTTGCAACAGTCACTAGCACGGGGTACAGAATTGATTGACTTAGGAGATCCGGCTCCAAAGGTGAGACCGGAACCCAGGCCGAAAACCCGGCTGAACAAGAAGACAAAAATAGTGGAGGCCGAGATCACGGATCCGGATGAAGAACTCAAGATGGTAGAACCTAAGAGGCAACTGAAACTCCGGAAGTCTGAGAAGTGGAAACCAAAAGGCAAGAAGCCGGTGAAGCAACAGATTGAAGACTCCGAGTCTGGTGAGTTTGAGTCAGGCTCAAAATCTAAGGAAGATACGGAGGAGGAGGAGACGTCCCCTGCGACCCGTCAGAATCCGCCTCGAGATGCCAAAATGACGCCAGCAAAGAGTCCCGGTAAGCCGACAGCCAAACAGGAAGCCGGGAGTTCAAAGAAATCTCGGGTAGCCAAGTGGTTAGAAGGGGACTACTTGTAGAAGGTGGATTAGAATTTAGATAGTTTTGTCTTGGAACCGGATTCCAAGCGTGGGCCCGGTTTCCAAAAACTTAGGGATAAGGACTTCCTAGTTTATTCGGGATTTTCTTGGTGTGTGTGGGTTGCCTCGGTTTGTGGGGAGCCCTTTTTTGCTTTTAGGGTGTTGACTTTGGTTTTGTTTTGGGTTTTTAAGGGCGAGCAAGTTAGTTGCCCCTCATTCCCTCCTAATTGATATTCACTTGTATTTCATTCCCTTTTCAAAATCTGAGCCCTCGGGTATACATTTTGGCTTTTTTAGTGTATCTGGATTTTTGTTGATCTGTGGTCTGGGTGTTGGAAGGAAAGGACGGGTGAGGACAAATCCGGATTTAGAGGAATATGGTCTGAGGCGAGAGTGTTCTTTTGGAATGTTGTTGGATTGTTGACTTAGGAACTGCGCACTGTGTCTTTAAACTACCAGAAGGGTAGTCCGAATCATAGAATAGCGGGGAAGCGAGTCTGGTTGTCAAGTCGTGCGGAGGTAAGTGCCCACCCAAGGAAGCCCCCACCTGTCCGGAAGATCTGCCAACCTCAGGATTCATCTAACATCTAGAAAGATTACACCCCCGCATCTATTCCGGGCTCTGAGATCTGTCATTGTAGTAAGGGAAAGTGAAGTATTTCTAAGTGACTTGCTGTCCGGAATCACCATCCGGAAGTTGTGAGGATCCGGATCTTTTCGTCTTACTGCAACCTCTTGAATACTTGGGTGTTGTTATTTGTGTTTGTTAGAATTGTAGGAGAACAAGAGTGGTGAAGTGCCTACCCCCTCAAAAGATCAACTAGTGGACCCTCTGAAGGTAAAACAGAGGTATTGAAAATTGGATTGGAAGAAGAGACGTAAACCGGATTCCGGATAGTTTATGGTCCAGATTGTGAAAGGATCCGGAAAATGTTGAGTAGGTGAGAAGAAAGAAAGATAGAAAAGCCGGATAGCTAGAATATGCTACATATAATCCGGAAATTCCCTGGGACGATATTTCGTGTTATCTTGGCACATTTTTGTGTTAAAGATACTTTCGCCTAGATTGCGCGTACGACAAGGACCAAATCTTCCTCGTGCGCCTTCGCCTCCTCTTCTTCAAGATGAAGGTATACCTGAAGTCCAAGCTTTGTCTTCTTCTTCAGAGCATGACCATCCAAATGCGGCTAACCTTGATGATCACAATATCCTCTCTGACGACAACGACAACGACGACAATTCCTTTCTAGGAAATGGCAGTGAAAATGAAAATGACCACAAGAATAGAGGTGGAGGGAATGTGGGAAACAATGCAACTCTAAATTTTGAAGGATTTGTTGACAATTATGATGGTAATAGAGTGCCTCGGGGAGTGGGTGCATCAATTCATAGTAATAGAATTGTTCAAAGGCACCACAACACAAACATTGGGAATACAACAACAGCACGTCCAATTTCAAGAAATCAAACGGTTGTCAATGTAACAAGGCGTTTTGACCTAGATCATGTAAATCCCCATGATGTTTTTGCATTCACAAAAGACCTTGTCCATGGACCCACACTATTTGCAATGCATACTATTGTTCTTGACCAGAATGTGTACGAGCACGTAATATCAATACTTAGAAATCCGGGTTAGTTCAGGATCAATTCCGTAAACATTTTCAAAATTTTGTAGTAGTAAAGCCGGAAACTGAAACATCTAGTAGAAACTAGGTAGTCAGAAAGTTCCGGCTCGCTAATATTTGTAGATTAGGTAAGAGACGGACTTTGGCCGGAATCCGTAAATCGGAATGGGATCCGAATTCAGGCAACCTATGAACTAGGGGTTCGACCTACAAAATCTAGGGATCCGTTTGCAATGGCGGTGCATTAAGTGACCGGACCAATGGATGTCGATCGCTGGCCGAGTACTTAAGTGCATGGGTGTTTCATTTTCTCCCTCTTTCTTCCGCTCGTGGAGGTGTGTACTTGCAGGTTTTTGGAGCGCGTTTTTTGGAGAGTGAAAGAGTGGTGAATTAGATCGGATAGGAAAAGAAGGAAAGGAGGGTGCCAATTGCACCGGATTGTAGTTACAAATGGCGGAAGGAACGTCGGCGCAGGGGCAGAACACTATTCCCACTGTCAAGCTCTTGTACCTAGTCGTTCTGGCAGACTCCACTGAACGCTTAGAGTTAGAAGAGGATCTCTTCAACATAGAGTGTATCGGGTTGATCCGGCACCCCTGGACAATTAGAAGTGAGGATTTTCTTCGTGAACTGATCATGGGAGCGCCAAATCAGTTTGAAACGACGGCAAGGGGTCAGTGGGCCTTTTGGACGGAAAAGATGTAGGTGGAGACTTATGGGTTCAAACAGACCGGATCCGAAAATGCGACCCGGACGGACAAGTATTTCGACGGGAAGTTTAAGAAACCGCCACATCACAAGGAGGGTTTCGCCATTAATGACTACATAGAAAAACGCCACAGGCGGTTGTTAGATTTTTTGATTCCTATAGTGTATCCGGAAAAGCCGACGAGGGTTACGGTTACGGTGGTGAATACGATTTTTGGAGCAATTGAGGGCCGGGTCGTGAACTAAGCGACCATAATCCACTAGTAGGTTAAGAAGATGGCGAGGAATATCAAGAAGGCCAAGCAGAGTCCGCTCAGCACCTACTTATTCCATATATACCACCATTTTGATTTTATGACCCTGCAGAAACAAGTAGCCTATGAGACCGGGATGCAGATCCTGAAATACGGATTCACGGAAGAGTTGGAGCCGACGGAAGAAACACCACAAGAGGAAGAAGAAGAAGAGGAAGATCCGGAACTAAAGCCGCTGGAGAGAAAGAGGAGGTAGAAGACCACCAATCCGGACGCACAAAGAACGAGTCTGGACGTGGCGGATCCAAATCCGTACCTGCCCTAGCCACTACCGGAAACTTCCGGTGAACTCGACTTCTATGAAGCCAGAACCCGATGGATGGTGCAGTATCGGAAATTCCATATTGACATGGCAGAGGTGATCACGGGCATTGCCAAGGAGTTGAATGTAGAGACGAACCAAATCTTCAACGAGCTTCGGAAGAGATCAGATTCGACATTATTCCAAGAGAAGGACAAGCAGATCGAGCTGCTTAAGGGGGAACGGGATCACTACAAGAACAAGTTCCACTGGACGGAGGATTAGTTGCTCTCAGCCCGGAAGAAAGAGACGGATGCCTTGAAGTTAGTCAGGGATTTGAGGGTGTTGGTAAAAGAACCGGAACATCAGATTATCCGGTCCACACTTTATACAAAGAAACTCGATAATGACGGCATTGTTATAGGATCAAGAGTGCTGCAAGTCCTGGTCGATTACAAGGCTAAGATGAAGATTGTTTTGGACGAGATGCGGCAGCTGCTGGGTTTCCTGGATGTGGCCAAGGAGGACTTTGGGCCACTTCCAGATATCTTCATGGAGTCCCCAGGCAAACACGGAGCAGGAACTTCCGGGGCACAAGAGAATCTAGGTCTGAAGTCTCTGTTTAAATTACCTAAAGCCCCTTCATCCAGTTAGTTCTAAAAGTGGGGCACAGTAAGCACTTTTGTCCTTTTCTCACAGTCTCCAAGGAAAATCGGAAAGGTTGGGCAGAGGTTGCCGATCCGGAGAGATTTGTTAGGGGGTTTGGGGACGGTAAATCCGGCGAGAGAACACCCGGAGGGATTCCCTCACATGTGGCAAGCGTCGCCAACACGGGGTGGAGAAATGATTGACTTGGGAGATCCGTCTCTAGAGGTGAGACCGGAAACCAGGTCGAAAATAGTAGAAGCCAAGGTCATGAATCCAGATGAAGAACTCAAGACTACGGAGCTAGAGAAGCAACTGAAACTCCGCAAGTCTGAGAAGCGGAAAGCGGAAGCTAAGAAGTCGGTGAAACAACAGATTGAAGACTCCGAATCCGGTAAATTCGATTCAGGGTCAGAGTCTAAGGAGGAAACGGAGGAGGAGGAGATGACTCCTGCGACCCGTCAGAATCCGCCCCGAGTCGCCAAGATGTCGCCAGCGAAGAGTTCCAATAAGCCGGCAGCCAAACAAAAAGCAAGAAGTTCAAAGAAATCCCAGGTGGACAAGTAGTTAGAAGGGAACTACTTGTAAAAGGTGGGTTAGAATTTAGATAGTTTAATTCCGGAATCGGATTCCAAGCATGGGCCCAGTTTCCGGAAATTTAGGGATAAGGACTTTCCGGATTATTCGAGATTTCCTTGGTGTGTGCGGTTGCCCCTGTTTGTGAAGAGCCCTTTTTCACTTTTAGGGTGTTGACTTTGGTTTTGTTTTGGATTTTTAAGGGCGAGCAAGTTAGTTGCCCTTCATTCCCTCCTAGTTGATATTCAATTGTATTTCATTCCCTTTTTGAAATTTGAGCCCTCGGATGTGCATTTTGGCTCTATCGGTGTATCCGGATTGTGTTGATTTGTAGTCTGGGTGTTAGAAAGAAAATACGGGTGAGGAGGAATCCGGATTTAGGAGAATGAGGTCTGTTCGAGAGTGTACTATTGGAATGTTGTTGGATTGTTGATTTAGGAGCTGCGCACTGTGTCTTTAAATTACCAGGAGAATAGTCCGAATCATAGAGTAGCGGAGAAGCGAGTCCATTTGTCAAGCCGTGCGGAGGTAAACGCTTGCCCAAGGAAGCCCCACCTTTCCGGAAGATTTGCCAACCTCAGAATTCATCTAACATCTAGAAAGATTACACCCCCGCATTTATTCTGGGCTATGAAATCTGTTGTTGTAGTAAGGGAGGGTGAAGTACTCCTGAGTGACCTACTGCCCGGAATCACCATCCGGAAATTGTGAGGATCCGGATCTCTTCCTCTTGCTGCAACACCTTGAATACTTGGGTGTTTTTATTTTTGTTTGTTAGAAATGTAAGAGAACCAAAGTGGTGAAGTTCCTACTCCTCAAAGATCAACTAGTGGATCCTTTGAAGGTAAAACAGAGGTATCAAAAACCGGATTGGAAGAAGAGACGTAAACTGGATTTCGGATAGGTTAGGTTCCGGGTTTGTGTTCTAGACTGTGAAAGTATCCGGAAAATGGTAAGTTGGTGAGAAGAAAGAAAGAAAGAAAAGCCGGATAGCTAGAGTATGCTACATATATCCTAGAAATTCCCTGGGACAATATTCCGTGTCGTTTTAATACAAAATTGTGGCTAAAGATACTTATGCCTAGACTGCGCGTACAACAGTGATCATTTTGAGCCAAACAAGTTTGTATTAGAGAATTGATTATGAACAGAAGACTAAAAGATATTAGGATCCAGCAGGAGATGTACTTACTAAATCTGTTCTTCTTAGTGATTAGCCGAGTAGGGACGTCTAGTGCAATCACTGGTGGATTGTCGGAAGCAGGAAGTTGAATTTGAGCTGTAGCTTTGACTTGGTGGAACTGCTGCAACTTAGCCCGGAAGATCATGACGTCGTCTTCGAGGGCCGCAATGTGTCGTCCAATAACCTTGCAAGCTCGAATAGAATTACCTGAATTCCAATGAAGGAATTTAGTATTATACATGACCCACCTAATGAGAGAAATTCATCACAAGAGAAAACAGTACTCACCAAGAGAAGCAAATGCATTGAGGATGATGGCCCCCAGCTTGGTAAAAGCCTCGATTAGCATCTGAAGGAAAACTAGATCCTTCTCATAGGCGCCTCTCCACGGAACATATCCATTCATAAATTGAGAGGCCACGGAAGTAAAATTGATTAACACATCGGATTCAGCAACTTCCATTCCGAACTCCACAAGTGATTCATCCGCCGCTATCTTGAATTTGTTAGCATCCATGGCCCGATGAATGAAGAGTTGAATCTGGAATCCTTTGCTCTGCAAATGAAGATTGCGATGAAATTGAATTAGAACAAAAAGTGAATTCCAATCCAGTGACTCCAATACCTGATTTGAAACAGTAGTTACCTTATTTGTTGAGTTGTAATATGATGCAGAGGACAGGTCATTAATTCCCCACCACTCTCGGTGTAGAATGAAGTTGTAGCCCTTTGCATAAGAGAGCACATTAGTCCGGATCTTTGGAACATCTGGGACAAACAATAGAATTGCACCCGCATCGTGAAGAAAATGTTCCGCAAACTCAAAAACACTTTCAGTGTGTTGCTCTACGTACTCATTCCAGGCAGGGACATCGCTGGGGTTCATTGAAATTGGATGGAATCCAAAGGCCATCATTAAGATCGCCTAGAATCAAATCAAAGCCACTATGTGGACAAGACTTATTCAAAGCCTTGGCACCGTCTTCTTTCTTGACCTAGGCATTAAACAAGATGGAATCGATTAGTTGAATATGGCATGACACAAATGCATTGAGAAATCGATTTGCCTCAGAAACTAAACAACTGTCCAAACAACACGACGTGGACACTGACGGAGAATTCCCAAGTGCCGACATTGGCAATGATTTTGAACCGTGGAAAGGCAAGGCATCATAACAGCAAGAAACCATAACTGAGAAGGCTAATTTCAAGGAATACATTAGGGTAACTCAAGATTGAAAAGACAAACCTTGAGAACAAACTTGTTGACAGTCTCCAGGCAAGTGTGCACGTCTGGAAGAGCCTCCATAATCTGGAAGAGGCTAGAATTTTGAACACAAACTAAGGATTCAAGGAAAGATCTTGATGACGAAGCTACTTTTCGAGAGGTGACTGTGGTCTTTAGCTTCTGCGTAGCAAATGACAGCGGGCTCAATAGCGCATGAAGAGCAGGCAGATGAGGATTGTGAGCACCACCAGGAGTAGGCTGCGAAGGTGGGGGGTGAACCACCTCCAACACTTTCATGTCCGTATCCACATCCAACATTGGATTTGCAGACAGTCCGGCACCCTTTCTTGCACTCCCAACAGCGAATGCATCACTTTCTTGTGTGGCCGTAGCATCCGAGGCGGCCTTCTGCTTTGCTTCTTCCTCGGCCTTTTTCTTTGAGCCCCTTGTCTTCTTTGCAGATGCCTCCACCGACGGTGTATTATGCATTGTCTTCAATCCAGTTAAATCGGGTTGCACCTTGTTTCTTAAATTGATCTCAAAGGGAGGAGGATTGTTTAGAGGGCAGTCAATGTACCACCCACAAACTTTCTAGTGCTCCTTCTTCCACTTCCTGGCGATCTCATCCGATATCATGCAATTTTCGGCACATTTGTCCAAGTAGCTTGGGAAGAACGACGGTGTCTTTGACGCGGTGTTCCGTGCATATAGCACGAACTTGAAATATCAATAGAGAACCCTAGCCACAGCCTGATCCAGACCAATCTGAAACTCTAGAGGAGGATTCCTGTAAACTCCTTTACCATCAAATTCATGGGAAAATGCAGTATCCCAAAGCTGGATGCAATTTTGCTCCACATAATTACCGATGCTAGGAATTGGACTTTCACCAGGTGGTTGATAACTGATCATGACATCCAGCTCAGAGAGAGCCGCATCGAACAGTTCCTACACAGAATTAGCCAACTATAACAGGGAATTAGTAACAACTCTGATGAGGCTAGGATTGAATTCAAGAAAAAGAAGAAAAGGTGAATCAAGTTACTTGTGCCCACTAGGTCGCCTTGTGAAGCAACTCAGGAAAAGCATGATCAAGAAACTTGTTTTTTGGGAACCTCATTGCTTCCCAAAGCAAGGCAAGTTTGTTCCATTGCTCCAGCCATTTGACTTTCACTCCTGCGTCCATGACCAAGGTTGAAAGATAACACAACTTCTCCTGCAACATCTCTAGATCGTCTTCTTGGTTCTCATAGTGAATCCAAACTTGCTCCAGGAATTGCGATGTTTGCCTTGGATCAACAATGGGAAGTTGTTTCTTCACATCAAATGACATATCCTTCTTCACTTTATCCACAGCCTTCCCAATGGCCTCATAGAGCTTCACAGTAGTCCATTCACTCGATTTCTCCGGATATTTCTCCTTGAATCTCCTCGTCGCATGAGCTATTGCGTCACCTAGCTCTTGCTGCAAGACAATGAACATGAGATGAGGTTTTTTCGTATAATGAACTTACGAGATATTCACATTGTAGTAATTGATCAGAAGAAGATCAAATTCTTCATCTGAGATGTAGAAAATTCTTCATCTTTGAAGCTGAATCTTAGAATATACTCATTAAGTGACAATATCAACACTCCATTTCTTCAATCCGGAAGCAGACAGCAGATATCACAAAAAGCAAATCCATATTAAATAATTTATGTATATAGCTGTACCGTACCTGATAGAGAACGCCAATTAGCCCATCTTGCGTCAAGGTGTACCAAGTTTGAGTCTTTGATTTTTGTTTCTTCTCAGCGTCATCTAGCTCTTCCTTGGTAACTAGATTCTCGTAATAGGACAATGGTTGACCAGCTCTATTTTGAAGCCTGTACAGCTTGTGAACAAGGTTTAACATCTCGTGATAGGTCTGGTTTCTCCTGTTTGAGCAAATCAATGTTAGAATTGAATAACAGACATACTTTGCAGTCAAACAGCATGAGGAAAGGTCTCCGATTTGTGGACTACCAATTCACTTGGTGCAATGCGATGAAAAGTGGCCCGATTTGGCCCTCAACCTCCAAGACAATTGATTCAATCGCATAATGCCATGACGGGTCATCTCCGTGGTCTCTGTTAATTATTGGCAACCAGGCCGCAAGCCGATGGTTGCCGTCCCAAACGAAATACATTTTCCCCGAGAATTGCTTCCACAAGTCTTCCTTCTGTAGCTCCTTCTTGAAGCTGTTGTTTGCACCAACCTATAATGGACTCCAAGAGGCCACATCCTTGTTGGTCACGTCCCGTGTTTTGCCCTCGTTGTCCTGCAAGGCAACGTAGAAGACACCATGCCCATCCATATATCTGGTAATTACGAAATGTGCGCCTAGTGCCATGACATCATTCTTTAGGTATGGGTGAATAGCAGCCAAAGCTTTCATGCGACAAAGCGGGATGCTCAATTTTGACTTCTCCATTCGCTTGAAATGGAGCTTGTCCAATACAATGTTTGTATTGACTGACTCTTGCACAACCATCTTGTCCATTTCCTTACCAAGCTCCTCAGCTGCCATCTCCGTCGTTGCTTTTTTTGTCTCAGGTGCGTCCTAGGTGGTCTTGACATCCTCGTTACCCACTTCCTCTGCACAAAAAACTTAGTTAGCAAAAGAAGAACAAACATCCTAACCTCAAGAAACCGGAATTGAGAATCCCTGGCCATCAAGGATATGCACTCGACTTGAGAATGTCTAGTTGTGATGAAGACTGCAGTCCATCCCTTTTGTCAGGATCCGTCATATTTTCTGTCTCACCTGCACAAATACAGAATATTAATAATCTACCACGAGGAAGCCATAAAACCAGCACACCCCTAGAGGGAGTGCCAATGGTGGCACTCCCTCTAAAGGCGTGTTGTCTTAAGATTCAGCACTCCAATAGAGGGAGTGCTGCCATCGGCACTCCCTCTAAGGGAGTGCTGTCCTAAGGATCAGCACTCCTTGTAAGAGAGTGCTCAATGATTGACAGCACTCCCTTAGAGGGAGTGCCGCCATCGGCACTCCCTCTAAGGGAGTGCTGGAATTCCCAAGATGATCAAAAACTTACCTCCAAGTGTGTTTGTCGTCTCCTCTTCATTGCCCTTTTTGCCGCGATCCATTTGCGCTTTCTCCATGGTTGGTGGTTGATTTGCCTCTTCAGTGTCCACGCTTGTTTTCTTTGCGCACTCCGTGGTTTTGGAGGTTTCAGGCATCTTGACGGGACCTGAAACCAAGCGAGACCTTATCAATCTGTTTAAAGGAGTCCGAACAGAGCGAAACCAACAAGGCTCAAAATGAGGACTGCACGAAACCAATATGGAAGGAAGCTGCAATGTAGCAGAACCTGCAAGGGAGGGAGACCTTGGAAATCAAATTAATAGGGTCCGGATGGAGCGAAATTATCACAGAGCGAATCCAGCAAGACGCAAACCCAACATGGGGCCAAGACAACTGAAACCCTAAACCGAAACTAGCACATCTCGAAAGCAATACGTCTCTGTACCTGCAACTAAGCGAAACCTCCAACGGGGCAAAACCTGCAATGGAGCAAAACCTGCAACGGAGCGAAACTTGCAACGGAGCAAAACCTGCAACAGAGCGAGACCTTGTGAATAAGTTTAAAGGGGTCCGAACGAAACAAAACCAACACGGAGAAATACCACCATGGAGCAAGACCACCACAAAATCTTATAAGTCTTGAAACACGCAACGGAGCGAAACCAGCACAGAGCAAATTAGCATGGAGCAAAATCTGGAAACGGAGCAAAACCCTAAATGGAGAGACACCAGCAACGGAGCAAAATGCAAAGAACTACCAGACGGTGCAAAACCCTAAACGGAGCGAGACCAGCGACGGAGTAAAACTAGCGACGGAGCAAAACGCAAACAGCTACGAGATGGAGCGAAACACTAAACGGAGCAAGATTAGCGACGGAAAGGAATTAGCAACGGAGCAAAACGCAAACTGCTACCAAACGAAGCAAAACCCTAAACGGAGCGAGACTAGCGACAGAGCGTAACCAGAAACAAAGCAAAACGCAAAGAGCTACCTAACGGAGTGAAACCAGCACGGAGTCAACGGAGCAAAGCTAGTTTGCAAGCCAACTGAGTGCAAGACCTAAGCACGGAGCCACCAGCAAGTAGCCACCAGACGGAGCAAAACTAGCACGGAGCAAGACCAACCAAAACCAGCTCACAGGCCAAGGGAGCAAATCCAGCAAGCAAGCAGACGGAGTGAATCTTAAACGCAAGCCAATGGAGCGAAACCAGCACGCAAGCCAATGGAGAGAAATTAGCATGCAAGCCAACCCAGCCAACGGAGCGAAACCAGCAGGTAGGCCCACGGGGCAAAAGACCTTTTGAATCTGAAGATGCAGACTTGATTGAATGAATTCCAAACGGAGCAGAACCAGCACGGAGCCACCAACAAGGGGCCACTAGATGGATCGAAAACAGCACAGAGCCAGTGGAACTAAACCAGCACGCAAGCCAACGGAGCCAACGGAGCGAAGACACCAGACGGAGCACAAGCCAAACGAAGCAAAATCCAAGGAAGACGGAGCTCAAGGCCTTACAGAGCGCCAGCCACCACAGAACCACCAGACAAAGTGTAAGCAACCAGACGGAGCTCAAGCCATCAATGAGTACAAAGCCGGGTAGAGCAGAAGGTACTGGTGACAATACCTTTAAGAACACCAACAATGATGTTAGGAGGTAAACCATGAATTTAATTGTCACATTACCTTGCTCCGAAGTGATTTCTCTACGAGATCCTTCTGCGTGATCACCAACACTCTCATCAGGTATACTTCCACTTTCGCTACTACCTGGGGAGGCTTTCTCTGCAAGTCCTCGCTTCATCGTGTCCTCTGCAATTTCTGTAAGGCTACCTGGAGGAGGAACCTGTACTTCGCTAACTTATGGTTCTTTGGTAGCAAATTCTAGGACTCTAACAGTTTCTCCAACATCAGCGATACTAGCATTTGATCGCAACTGCCTCATGATCCTAGACCTCTTCAAGCGCTTTGGATTTGTAAAATACAAAGTTCGTGGTTTTTGTCTCTTCGGCATTCTAAAGGGTGCAGGAATTCATTGTCATTTCCACTCCCCGCAATACTAATTACCCTTGTTCTATTAATGTATGATCACAGCTATTTACGTATTATTCCAAGTGCTTGCGCCATAAAGACTATATTACGCAGCCCAACAAGGTGCTAAATCCTTCAATCATGCCAACAAGCATGGATGATTACAGGTTTAAAGCTCAAGTGAGAAACACTAATGGCATCATTCCACTTTGGCAAGCTGACGATGACTAATGACGGGTCAATCCCTTCGACCATGTGGCGCTGTCATAACTTGTTCAACCCTGGCGCTCCATATCATGGAGGGAGTTTGCGTTTTGTAGAATATGTCCCTCCTCCAATGTGCGGGTTTGAGTGTTTTGACACTTCAATTGGCGGTTCTCCGTAGACAGTTCAACAAATTCAAGTAGTTACAGACCTCTGGGCTCCTTATTACCTTTGGAGTAGTTGTAGCGATTCGAAGAGTAGTCCCCTATTAAAAAATAAACTAAGGGACTGCTCTTCCGATCACACATACTTTTAATATCCAGTTTATTTCATTCATTGTAAGTTGTACAGCATCCAAAAATCTTCCCTTTTAAAACCGGCTGCGGCTCCGATAGTGTTCACTGTAACTGGGAATGGATACTAATTAAAATGAATGTGTACCACAAAGTTTGTTTCAGTACTATGTTGCCTCAGTGAACTACTGAATGGCAGCATGTCTGTAGTTATGAAATGAGTACACTTTAATGACGTACACCCCGGACTCTACCTTACTTATTCAAAGAATACAACAACTAGATTTTACCTGGTCATCATTTTGCACATAGCTTTCATGTTTATTATATTGCCTCTTCACGAGTTAAGGTTGTCATGTCTACCTTGGAGGATGCCATCTCCAATGCGATTGTCATTCGAGGAGATGGACCAACAATGCCTATTTCTTTCGTCGTGGGGAAGAATGGCTTTGCTAGAGTTACTGGTCCTCTTCTGGCTTCGCGGTTTCAGATTATGGAAGGTACTTTGCATTTAGATTTAGACGTCGTTAACCCAATCTCGAGGCAGGTCTCTCACACTGTAGCGCAGATGTCAAGTGACTCTCTTGGCGGTGAGGTCTGGTCTTTGTCACCCGGAAACTATTGCATCTATGGAATGAAAGACAATATGGTCGATTGTACACCTAGATGTTCTTCTGCAACATCAGAGGTCACCCCGATGCTTTACAACATTAAATTAGAGTGTGTCGATGGTCTAGTCCTTGTTCTCAGTGATGATTCTGATAGTGATTGCATCCTTTCCACGCCTGAATTTACTGCTCCCCACCTTGCAGGACCCACGGTCGTGCACGCACATTCCGTTCTTGAGTCCGGTCCCTCTTGTCATTCAAGTCCATCCACTTCTAAGCCTCCTTTTCCACCTGCTAAGAGTATCGTCCACTGCCTACGCCAATTGAAATCCAACAAGGGCGCTAGGTCAATTCTTAGCAAGTTAGATTACAATTCAATTACAATAGAGAAGGTAGAATGTCTGCCACCAGATTTTAATGGTGATATTATCTTTGAGCTCCCTCCAATGGAGAAGTATCCGCTATCCACAAAGGCCGGGCAGCTCCATGGCATGGATAAAAAGGATGACGGACACGCTTGGATTTGTATAGCTACTATGCATATCCAATCAGCGTCTCAAAATTCATTCAAATTGTCCAATTGCTCGGAACATCTACGTTGCACAAACACTGATTTTGAATATAGAAGTTGGCCCAACCGCTTGTCTCCATCAAATTAAAGTGAGTGGAAAGGTCTTACCTCCTCTGCCTTCATTTCCGGATTTGATCCCCCCTGTAATTCTACTGTCCTTTGTGCCCTCTGCCTTGTGAAGCCTACTTGCGTAGATTGTTGCCTTGCAAAGATATATTATGTTTAAGGCCCAAGTCACATGACCCGTGCCTGTATCCATCTTGGATTCCATGCACATCTTGTGAAACAAGGAAATTATCCAGAACCAGCTGCCAAACTCCAGAGTCTTATTGGTGAACATGTAGAAAGGGCTCCATCAGCAACAAACTCTGCCATTGTCCAGGAGGCGACTAAGAAGTACCTTGGCAAATTACTTCTATGTCAAGAAGGTGTGCCTCAAAAGACCCTAGGGATTGAGGAACTACTCCCGGTCCTGGACAAATTCAAGCAAATGTCATCTCCAAGTATTCGAAATGAGGTCACCACTTTCCGATACCTCCATTGTTTTGGAGTCCTAAATAGCATCACCAAACTGAGAGGGTCCAGCAACTAGGCCTTCATCCATGAGAACAGGTTTTCGGGACAAGGAGCGAACTCTGATAAGGTCTTCATTTTCAAAATGGCGGAACTGGGCTCCAGAAGTGGGGTCGACTTGGTCAGGCGTATGCAATCCAGAGGTGACTTGGAAAACGCGTGGATGATATTTGACCATGTCAAACAGGTAAAGTCTTCGACCACGATGGCTTGTCACGTCTACGACTCCACATATTGCCGCATTATGACTATTGCTGTTTGCAATATGCAATTTGAAGATGTGGTAGCTCAACAAGTGTATTGGAAGAATCTGAATGCTGTGTCTTTTAGGCTTGGTATTACTAATCCAAATTTCAAAGGGTTTATGGCAGACAATGCTCAGGCAAACTAGAATGCTGTACGTATTGTATACGACTCTGGTGACCCAACAATCCCCATGGTCAACTGCAAAAGGACTTGCCTTTTCCACTGGACCCAATCACTGGAGAAACACACCAAGGCAGTTATCAGAGCAGACCTGCAGGATCAGCATTGATGACTCTGTAAACAATACAAGAACTCTGTATCATTGGAGGAGGCTAAGAGTAGGTACTTGGCCATCCGTGCATGGTGGTTTTCATCTAGAGCTTCAACTGATGAAGGACTTCCAAGACTCAAATTATGGCTCGCATTTTGGCATTTTTGGTACCGCCAATGGAGAGGATTCATGGAACTAGTAAGTGCAAACTTTAGTTGTTTTTTCGCTTGATTTTGCGTACCTTGCCACTGCCATGCCGATATCAGCATTACTCCTTGGTAGTGGCAGTTCTTGCATCTCTTCCTCCCTAGTCACCTAATGTTTTGTAGTCTTCTTCCTTGTTTCAACACTCATCCTATAGGATTGCGTGCAAGACCTTTCACCAACCGAATTGGCCGAGATGCCATCATGTAATTTGGCAGAGGCGGTCCACAACAAGTGGTTGCAACAATCGGGCAAAAGAGGAAATGATCTGTACGTTGCTTCCGTCGATGACATGGTCAGAGCATTCATGCCAGTTGTTGCCTACTACCAATTCTTGAAGGGTGGAAAGCCAGGTACTGGTCCAGGGAAAGAAGAACTCCGTCTTTGTACAGCCCAACGCACCGCTCAACGCTCTAGAAATTCAAAGGTTCTTCATGCCGCCCTCGCCAATATGCCTGGTGCTGACGTCTTCTGCACACGTGATCCGCATCTGGAAGGGGAAGAAGTTTTCGTTTCCTTGAAGCAAAAGGCAGATCTCTCTCTGAGATCACAATTTGACTCGCACCGCCCTGACAAGATCAATGTCTCCCCGCCTGAGGCACAAGGCCCAACGGTTCAATCCGGTGATTGTTAATCTCACTGCCGAGGACCCACAATCAGAATTCAAACTTAGCCAAGGAGAAGGCACTACTCCCCCACTACAGTCACCATTGACTCACTCTCTAGCAAAGCATGTCAAATCAGTTCAGGAGACTGTTTGCGATGAGCGGTAGTGGCATATTACAAGACTCTCGAGGACATCTACAAAAGCCTGCTTTGCTCTGCAAGCCAAGACCAAAAAGAAATGTGTGGCAAGGATTGTGCAGGACAATCAAAGTATAGTTGCCCCAACTTACATTGGATTAATGGACAATTACAAGAAGGTCAGATTGGAGAACATGCAATTTTTCTTCTGTAATGATGACATCAATCATTGTGTCAATGGAACTCGGCGGAAATGGGTAGTTTCTAAACCTGCCGTCCCTGAGGTTTGGCCTATTAAGATGGGCACAAACTTGACAAGGATAGAGATTTTAACTCTCAAAAATGCCGGATTCAACTTTATGGAGCGCATCAATCTATCACCTCGAAAGTTTTTTGGGGAAGGCATTTTTGTAAACCTGGGCAACTATCCTCCTCCTCCAAATCCTTCAGATCACCTCACCAAGCGATACAGGAAGAACATTCGGAGAAACCCTACCGCTCCAACAACAAAGCACCACAACAACTGCGCTTCTGCTTTGTCCATTGTCGGGGAGATCTGCAGTATTCTAATGGTTCCCCCTGCAGCTCTTGGCTGCATTGTTACTTTAGAGTCCAGAAATATTTCTAAGGTATCTAGGTATTTGTTGACGATTGGTCAATTCCCAAGCTGCGACTGCCAATTGTTTAAAGACATGTCACACAAGTCACTTGGCAAGAAAGGAGCATGGACGTATTGTAAGCACCTGTAATACATATTCGTCATTGTTTGTGGTTTAGATCCGGAGGTAAATATCTTTATGCATACTCCTAGTTTTAGCTGGAATGATATAAAACAGGTTCTACAAATTCTGCTACTAAAACACTATGGTGCATAGTGAGCATGAATAGTCCGAGAATATTGCAGTGTGATCCTCTCCTCTACTTTAAAAAGACGGTGGTGAGACTTGAAGGGCCACCGCCAGAGTTTGTGCACGCAGCTATTGTTGTTGTGTGCTTGCTCCAAAATCAAATCCTATGGAAGTTCTTGGAGTATTTTGCACTCATCTTCTGAGTGCATGACATGAGTTTGTACCACAAATCCTAAATGTCTGTCTTATATCCAAGCCTTCTTGGTTTTTTGAATCCCTAAACCCATTTCCGCTGTCGGGGCCGACTGCGGCTGTCTTCTAAGTGTTTCGTAATCACCGTATATTCTAAACCCACCATCTCTCCGTACCCTAGATTGTTTGCGTACGCCTTTTAAACTCTAAACATAAGCTAAACTAATATAACCACTATTTGTTCTTCTACCACCACTATAGCTGCTCTTTCTTACTCCTCCGCGCCCATTCTCTATCACGTACCCTCCCTAACTCTTGTAATCCCCTAAACAATACCTCCTCACTCCCACTCGGCTTCCCTTCCACTCTTCTTTTTGCTTCCATCTACAACCACAGATATCATATCCTCTCACCCTTATCACCACAATTATAGGACCCTGTGACCGATACTTGTGACTTCTGTCTTCAAGACGGTACATGTATTGACAAAATAAAACTCCTCTCCACCATATTTCTGCAACCTACTCCGCGGTCATAGGTCGTCATTATTATAAATTTCAAGAGTATTCTCACTTAAAATGTTCTACAACTTTTACTTTCTCGCCCGCATTCCAAATAATAACAAACTTCTAGCGCTCTACGCTTGCAATTCTACGCTCTACGCTCTACGCTCGCATCTCTATGCACGTAAAATAGCAGTCCCCACGTGGACATTTGAACATTTCAGAATTTTAACTCGGCTTGAGTTAAAAATCTGATGATATTTGACTTGGTCCAAGTTGAAACAAACGAGATCACCGTCATATTACGACTACTTAACTCGTGTCAAGTTGAAAGTCTCCAAATCCCAAATACACGACATTGTAGCTCAATCTCATTGATTGCGATTTAACTTGGGTCGAGTAAAAGTTCACGATGCAGTGAACATATTATTAGGCACATCAATTAATTTGACTCGAGTTGAATTACATTCTGCAATTTACGGGGCATCATATTTTATACTTGTGTTGCAATTCCAAGAATTTCGACGAAAATATTGGGTTATCTCACTTGATTAGGCTACCTGGACAAATCCAATTACATGTAGAGAATGATGCAAGGTTGATCACAAATAACAAATGATAATACAAACCAATCTGGAACTTTGTGAACATCAAACGCATTGCAATCAGAACTTAAAATTTCATCATTACAACAACCTGGTAACAAAATGGTTTGTTACAAAAAAAACTGCAAATGCACAGAACACATTGGAAGGAAGGTCCATTACAACAGAGGAACAAGAAATACAGTGTGCAAAAATCAGTGTGTAGTTTAAGATAGGGACCCCTCCGATTGAGAATACAACAAGTGCTAGAGGAAACAGGCAGTGTGCATCAGGGATAACTACTGCATATCCAGAATGTTGTGAACAAAAATAGTGGCAAAGTAGACTCTGAAATGTTGAACTCAAATTGCGGCAGCAACTCTTACAAAAACAAAGTGTAGATCAGTTAAAGCTTGAGAGACCAAATGGAAAGAGCTCTAAAAGCAATGAAGTGAGACATATTGCGAAAAAAAAAGCAGGTTTCTGAATGTGGCTGGCAACAATGAGAAAGAGAAAACTTCAAAGCGGGAATGGAGAAGGAACACCGACACCGGTAGAGAACTGGATTGATGGACAATTTTGGGATGGTGATAGTAAAAATGGTACGCGGGAAGGAATGTACACGATCCTCCTAAAGGCAATAAAAATAGGTAGGCACTTTTCACTGCCACTGGCAGCTGTAAGCATTCAATGCTGACAACCTGGAATCTTCCAATTTCAGTTTCTATTCAATAATTATGTCAATCTTTATAGCTATTAAATGGCACCAACAAAGTCCTATTTCCCATAAACTATTGTCAGTAAAAATTAAATCCATCAACGGCTACAAAAGAAGTAACTGAGAGAGTCCAAGTGCTGTACGATTGTATATGGTCAGGTCAGGATTATGAGGTATAGCAAAAAGTTTCAGGGTTTGGTTAGGATATAGAGTTCAGTATTAGGGTAGGATTTAGGGTCGAGATTTTTAGGGTAACGCATGAAAGCTCTTGGGAAAAAGATATTGCTGACCAGTCTTTAAACCCCCTCAAGATCGATGACTATATTTTCACCAAAAATGCTAAAAAACTGTCATTTTTAGTACAAGTAGCGATTTTGGCTTCATCTAGAATTGTGCAATGCATAGGAAAAAATAGCAATTGGACAATACCAAATAAATTCCTACCCATTTCTGCAAAAAGGTTCATGTAATTAAACAATTGTGAAGTATTGTTTGCACAAGTTTAGGATGAGAACCTACTAATAGATTCAGGTATTTCAACAAGTAGATTCTTCTCCTAGACATGTTTTGGCTATGTTGCAACACAAGGCAAGCCAATTCCCAGTTATACTCACAAAAACTACTCTAAAGTATAACAAAGTGACTCTAAAGATCAAACCCGCAAGATTCTGTGAAGTATCTAGCCTTGTTTAGTCTCTAAGCTCAGTCAGTATCCATATTTCCCTTTTCGGTTCTAACACCACAACCGGAAACACAGCAATACCAAAAACTACAATCAGACCCTTTTCTCCTTTCTTGATTTGGCCAACTATCCGATCCGGTCTGATCAACTCCTATTCCCTCTTACCCTCATCCAATTTAGTTTTAACTCTATTTCACTATCAGAGGGGTTGCCGCTTGCTTTTGAGAGTGGCAGGCCCGCAATCCTTCCATGACTTATAGTGTCTGAAGACCCACTTTTCTATCCTCCAATCTCCTACACTAATCCGAATCCAGTTTGATCCCTCATAGCAATTTAGAGAACTCTCCGGATCACAATTCATGCAAAGACCCCCCGTACGATCCTTTCATACTACAACGACCTTAGCGCCAAGTTTCATTTGTACAAAGTTAGGTGGTTATAAGTGTACCCGTTCGTTCCACCATCAACTAAAGCTCTTCCATTTATTAACTAGGGCAACAAGATCTCTCAGGAGATTGGACACTCAACCGGATTTTCTACCCAGGAGTTCTAGCACGACTAAAGAATCCCTCCCTATCCGCCTAGCCTAGCAACAACTGTCTCGCCCGAAAACCTAAACCTTAGAAGTGCTGAGGAACAGAAATCCACGCCCAACTCTTTCACTACCCACTCACTTGCACATGAGATCAAAACAAGAACACCAAAGGAAGAAATCACCTCCAAACCAGCGTGCGCCTTCCTAACGCCTCACCACACAGCCCTGCCACACACGGGGGAGACACACAACAACAGGCCAATAGAAGACACCAGAAAATTTGGGCAAAAAAGACTCGCAGCTCCCAAGCAGGGGCTGGCTTATATATACAACTTGATTTACAAAGGCAAAAAGGCCACCAAAAATCTGCGTAGAACTTCCGAGTCCGATCCTAACCGGCCAGACTGGATCAACATCCAATCCGGTCCTATCTATCTTACAAAAAAATACATTCCTACCTACCTACCCTGCAACTCCCCCACTCAGTGTAGGACTCTTGGGTTTCGCGGGTAGTTGGTTGAAGACTTATGTCAGATTCCTGCTCCACTCCTCGGCAGCAGGATCCGAAAGATCTGATCATGGTGATGAATTCAAATGAAATGGTTGTCCAGGCCCAGGCCTTTGTTGGCTCTTTTTTGACTTGGGAGCCCAATCTTTGGACTCCCTCGGATTCAATCCTCCTGCTGCGAACGATTCCGGCAGCGAGAGGTCCAAAAGCTAGATTTCCCTAGAGTGTATGGACCCGTTCCACTTTTGGCTGCTGATGTCCATTTGGTTGGCTACCTCCTTTGCCACCACCATTGCCGCTTCCACCCGATCGGTAAAGTCGGTCAGGATCCAAACTATTCGAGAACCGAATACTTTCTTCTCCTCGTGTACTCCTTTGTCAAATAACTCTGCCTTGACAGCAGCAAATCCGGATGCTCCGAGGGTGGCCTTCACCAATTCGGCTACCTTTTGGGTTGCGTCCGCCATCTCCCAAACTGCAGCCTTATCCTCTTGAAGGCAACCATCTCTACCTTCAAAGTGTCGACTTCCTCCTGAAGCCAACAAATCTCTGCCTCTTGCTTCCGGTGTTCTTCCGGATTGGTGATGTGTTGTGCTACCTTAGTCGGTAGCCTGCTGTCTCCCGGCGCGCCTACCATCTCTATGATACTAGCTAGGATCTTTCTCTTGATCTCCCAATCCCCTTGTACTCCGCAGAGGATGACGGTCAATCGATTGAACAAATCAGTCAGGTCTTCGGCATCCGGCATCTCCACTTCCGGTCCCTGTTCAAGAGTCGACCGGTTGGTAGGAGGGGTTCTTCTCTTATAAAGAGGCGTTGTCTTCATCCGCTTCCTCGTCCTGAGGTGCTCCTCTTCATCTTCTTCTTTCGTCTCGGGTTTGAATCCGGATACGTCCTCCGGTTCATCATCCGAACCCGATGCTCCATACTTCAGGATGGATTCCTAAATGTTCCACGCCTTCTCCTCCATGTCGATGAGGAGTTGGTTGTGCTAGTAGAGGTGAAAGAGATGGAATCAAAGGAGTGGCCCTATTCTTTCCAACTCTTGTCACAAGCTAGAACACCAGATTGCAAAAGATCCAGGCCTAGTTTACTTTCCGTTCCTCGCTCAGGGCCCCGAAAATGGTGTTGCCGAGGGTCATTGTCACCCTTGTTGGCTTCTCTGGGTGGATGATCGGGATCAGGAACTAGAGAAGGCGGAGGTGCCGTTTTTTTATGCAATTTGGGACCGCATATCTGTCCTTGTTGCTTGGCTCTCCGTGAAGCTTGTCATGGATGAACTGAACCCTCCGTGCCGCCATGCCGGAACCCCCTAATCGGAAGTTGTAGACCTCTCTCCACCTCTCTTCTTCCCACTTGGTTGGGCGCCCCCGGACAATATTATCAAACTGATTTGACATTTTGCACTTCAGCTCTCTCACCATCCGCTCTTCTCTAAACCCCCAAGGTTTGTCCGTCAATCCTACACAGCCCATCGCGTTGAGGTCATCCATGAGCTTAGTTCTCGTTGGTTCCTCAGAAGGTATGATTGGAACTACTTTCCGGAGCTTAATCTTTGAGGAGAAACTGGGTGCTCCGGGTCTACTTTTGCGAAGCTGAGGCATGGACACAGATTTGGCTAGCTGGATCCTTTCCGGTTGCTACCTCACTCTTTCCTAGCCGCACGCTCTGTTCCTCACTTTATCTCGTCCAATCTCAACTGGAAGTCAACACAAGACTTGCAGCCCACACAATCTCGACCTATCTCGCACTTTGACACACTTGCACTGAAGTTTCCATGCACACAACGGCTCTGGCGCAGACAAAGGCGTTAAAGCGCTCAAGGTCAACTCCAAAACTTGAGGGAAGTAAAGGAGT
This sequence comes from Neckera pumila, assembly GCA_963969595.1. NCBI lineage: Eukaryota > Viridiplantae > Streptophyta > Bryopsida > Hypnales > Neckeraceae > Neckera > Neckera pumila. The sequence continues at coordinate 11,261,712 of OZ018418.1, forward strand.
GAAATTGGAGACAACCAGACTTTATAAAGTCCTAGGACCCTTGACTAGTCATCATGACCTTTTCCGGTCCAGTCCATATCAATCCAGTTCAACCCAAATCCCATCCGAGATAAGTTCCAGATATGATTCCGCTCCTGAGTACTAGTACTCTAACCGGATCAGATGTGGTTTACCCCTTATTGCTTTAGCTTTGTCTATCTTTAGTCTTCTTTTGCCTCCTAGCAGGATCCGGATTCTAATTACTTGTTTCCGTTCCAACTTTTAGGTAAGCAAGGGAAAACCAAAAATTCTTGTTGCGACAGGCTAAAACAAACACAAGTTGCTAATGTCAAATGTGCAGAGTTTAGCATGGCTTTCATTTTAACCAGCTTTTCAAAATCAGAATTCTTTCAAACTAAGTGCACAAATGTAACTACATAAATCAGCAATTACACCATGGAGACACATTTATGAGGCACAAACACAAGTACCGACCACAAACGCAGGCACAATAATAATAACCATCTTGAAGCAAGTACTATGAGCTATAAAACAAAGGCAATTCAAACACAAAAAGTGAACAAAGTCGTTTTACTAGTACGGCCGAGGTCCTAACCTTCAACACATAGGAAAGCAAATAATTTTTCTTCCTTTCATATTGGACCTTAGAAAAATGTGCACGTGCCTATCTTCAAGGTAGCAGAGCAAAAAATACCTACAATTGATCCATTCTTGCAACAACTTGAATTTTCTAGACCTGTTTCTAAGCTGGAGGGACTAAAGGATTAAACCACATTTACATTTAATTTGTTCAAAGAGTAGGTTAACTAATACACCACATTTTGAAGTTTAGGGTGATGGTATAAGGCTAGACAAGGGCATTCAGTGCCAATTGCCACAGATTTGGGGATTGTACTATATCATCAAAAGGTCCGTATGGTATTTTCACATTTTACTTGCTCGTGAAATCCAAAAAGTGATTAAATTCATTGTAAATCATGAAAAGTAATGATGCCCTGAGAAATCACTATAAGACAGTCATCCATTGTCATTAGAAGTCACGACAAGTCTTGGAATTTAAAAAAAAGATACAACCATATCAATACTTTTATATAACTTGAATTAATCCCAAAAGTCATGAAATTGGTACAATACGATATTTGAAAAGAAATGTAGACAAAAATATTTCAAATAATTAGGTTTTATAAAACAAGCAAGTACAAGCTCTTAAGCAGAGGCAATTTAAACATAGTAAGTGAACTAAGTCATTTACCAAGACGACCCGTTCCTAGCTTTGAACATTAGGCAAAGCAAATAATTTCTTGTCCTACAGGTCTCCAAATTTCTCTTCCTACCTTCCTTTTTTGTGTTTAAAAAGAAATTTCTCTCCAATATCACTTATTGAAAATGTTGACAAAAATGACATCATTAGGTGTAGTGACTTTGAATAGTTCTCACTTGTTAAATCTTTAAAGTAACAAAATTCACTTAAAGTCGTGGAAAGTAACAATGTTATAACTTTTTTGGAGAAATCATGAAAATCCTTCAGAAGTCATGAAAAGTCATGGGTGTTAAAATATAAAATGGATATGTCATATTTAAGGAAGACAAATATTCTACTCTATATTCTTCATCAATAGAAGACTCTTTTTCCTCATTTGGAAACTGTGGAGACCTTTGGGATCCTCAAAACATATAATTAGGCTTAAAACTCTGATCAAGCATCTTCTTTGAGAAGAAAAATCAGAGAATCGCCTTGCTTCCTGGTTACATTAGATAAGCTTACATGTTGCCAACTGAAATTGACAATGTTTAGCATCCAGGAGGACAAGCCACAAAAATTGACATTTGAGATTGCTTACATATGCAAAAATGAACTAAAAAGAGACAGCATACCTTCACAAATGAAATTCCACATGTGAACCAAAATTATTGATTTATGCTTCAATCTTTAGAAGAAGTAACTAAGTGGCAATGAGCTCCCTCACAGTTCATACCGGATTGCCTATAAAGGTCAAGAAGGCACAATTTTTGGTTTTTGGCATTAGTCTAGAGCTAGCACAGTTGACAGTCTAACCAAAAAAATTATGTGAGCATGACTCTCACTCTAAACCAAACATTTCACTTCCTCACCATCCTGCAACTAATATCTTTACAATCCTACATTAACATGGAAATTCACCCAAAAAATAGAAGTTACGAGTATAGAGAATAAAGAAGTGTCATCACACAACTTAGAGCGTACCCTGGTCCTCACCAAAATTGTGAGCCAACGAACATTGGTAGCATTTATAAGAATGATGCTTCTTTTGCTTGTAGAAATGTATGCAACAAACTTACCTAAACCGATCAAAAATAGCTACATAAGGAGGTCATATGAAGCTTTGTTTTGGAATTCAAAAGTTCATCAAAAATGTTCCACTTTTTTGCAAAGACTATGACATTTGAAACAAAGCCACCTAAACTTTTTACAACACAAAGTATGATTCTTCAATAAGTATAAATTAAACTCTGTGCTTATTCTTCAAGCCATTCTCCTGTACAAATTTGCTTCATTTAGAAGGAACAAAGCCTATCCTCAAACAATACTGTAAACTCCTACGACATGTTAGTACAAAATAAGTTGGAGAATCTTTATGTATTCCTTGGATTTTTACAGAACCTTGGAATTGATTACCATGGGTCTTCACAAAGCTCCATGGAAAATCCTACATGCGCAAGGACAAATCAATATTCAAGAGAATTGGATGGAAAGTAGAAAACAGTCTTTTAGGCAAAATGCAGGAACAAACTTGAATGAGCAATGCATCACTATCTGTTTGCAATCTCATGAAAGGCCATTTGCATATTTGTTCAAATATTATTAGAGCTTGGGGTTCCTAGTCAGAAATTCAAAAATTGTCTTGAATTACTGTTATCGTCAGATTGTCTGAGACTGGTAGCAGTCAATTGTTTGCAGAAATTAGGATACATGCAATGCTTTTCCCCCTTAATATGATTGCCAGCAACAAAAGAATACCATCCAAGACCGATATGAACTATTGGTATTTTGGTAATTCTGAGTCTTACAAGCCATGGCCTTGAGGATTTTCCACCTGATGATTGACTTTGAAGAAGGACCCATTCTTCAACCTTGTTACAATTCTCTGGTACAAATTGTGCTGGCAAAGTTTGTAGGAAACAAAATAAGCCCCACGCAAGTACTTTATAAGACCACCTAATTAGGTTATAAGGAAACAAGATTAAGATTGATCAAATTTGGTAGGAATAGTGCAGTAGGTCAATAGTGTACCAATTCAACATATTTTCTGTTGGTCTCTCCTTTCTGTATTGTTGTCTTTGGGAGTGACTTCACAGAATAGATGCTTCCTAAACGCTAAATTTGTGCAAGAGCATCATTCATATTGGTGACCTCTTGTTTCATGGAAGGCCACAAAATTGGCTTCATTTTTTGCCTCATGATGGAGATGCTTGTGCTTGTGGGTGATTCACTAAATTGCAGCTTACAAGCTTGGATATACCTGCCTGAGTCAACTTAGCCATTCTGAATGTTGTAAGAATTCCAAGAGACATACTATACAATCGTTGTTTCCCCTTTTTTATTAGTCTTTTCTCTGTGGCAAGTCAGGATGTCAAAGTAGGGCTGAACAACTTCTTAGAAATGTTCACTTACGTTCATGTGCCAAAGCAAGATCAATTAGCTATTGATTCTTGCATCTTGGAGCAATCTAGGTTAGAGCTAAAGAAACAAATAGAAAAAAAACGCACAATACATATGCAATGACCTTGTCCAAATAACATTCAACTAAACGTTTGATCTTAGTTCATAAATGCAATATTCATAGTTCAAGGGTCATGTAAGTTAATGCCTAGAACCCTACTTCTTCAAATTCAAGCTCACTAGAAACATTCTTAGTTATTCGATTGTTTTATCGTCCTCACTATTAGTCTCTCCATAATTCATATGAATCCACATTAAGCTTACCCAATTACTTCCCAAAACTAACGGTCTTTCAACTAAGTAAAAAATGTTCAAGGATTATTCTGTAGGTTGAAATTAACCGGATATTGCAAAGATGGTGGGTGTTGAACAATGGCTTCTGTCAAAATAAAAACAAAAAAAGCTTGTTGTTTCAGGAAAAAAAACTAGAGTTAGGTACACCTAACTGAGTTGACGTTGCGTCTCCACTGAAGAGCCTATTGCTGCTGTACCTTGGTAACACAAGCTTCCCAATTTGAGGCACTGTCCAAGCACTCCATGCTTTGGAAGGTACCAATTTCTTTCTCAGTTTAGCTGAAAAGTATCAATTGTTCATATTCTTGGCTAAAAATCCGTGCTTGCAAGCACTTGAATGGTTTAAAAAAGTTATTGGAAACAACAATTGTTTTGTATACATGGCTCTTGGAATTCTTGAGAAGGGTGAAGAATGGGTCATAGAATGTCGCATTGATACGCCTGAAATCAATCAACATACATACTGACAAGTACACTCACAAATATGAAAGCCGCAAGCTAAGCCTTGCAGTAGAGCTAACTTTTCTTCACAAAGGAGCATGGTGCTACATAAGATTTTGTAGTTTCAGAAGTGGAATAATATGAATGTCCACTGGTGGAATTGACGTCAAGCTTGAGAGCAAAAGCTTCTTTGTAATGCAAAATTCAGTAGTGCTAAGTAGTATAAATCATTCATAGCTACTACCGTATAAGTTGCTGAATTTACATATATATCCAAAAATGGGCTCATTAGAAATCAACTAAAACGCATGCAGTAGTGCCTATAAGTGGGGAGTTCTGAATTGAAAACTTGTTGAGTCAATCAATGTATCTACTGACAAATTCACTGAATTAAGACAAATTTGAGAATTTTCTTCAACATTCCATTCACATATTTAACATAATTATTTTCTCTACAGCAAATAAATATCCAACAATCTAAAATTAAATAACACTTAAAGTCATGGAAAGTAACTTACAATGTCAAAAATTCTATGTACAAGTCATGAAAAGTCTTCAAAAATCATGAAAAGTCTTCAAAAAACATAAAAAGTCATGTGTGTTAAAAAGCAAAATGATCAATATCTAGACCTTAAAAGGATCTAATTTTATAAAATAAGACTTAGAATTTGAATTTAAAAAATTAATAATCTCACATATCAATAGTAGTTTCTTATATTTTTTAATTTTGTTTGGAAGACAAAAATAATTAAAATTATCCATAAGTTTGTGAAGCTGACGAGGCACAAGAGAATCAACAAAATATTTTTTTTCATGGATGGCAAAGACCCCTGACTGTAGATTGAAGTAACTGTAACACTATTCCAACTAATAAGAAAAGTTCAATCATCAAATACTATGCATTCTTTAACTTTTGAAACTAATACAGAACAAAAAATGATCATTTTCAAATAATTTAATGATTGATATCTAATTTTCTTGACCACACGTAATAAATGTGAATGATGTTAAAATTGCAGGTAAATGTATAGTAAGAACACGACAGTCCCACAAGTTCCAAATGATTGATACTTGTGAAATCTATGATCATAGTACAAAACTCATTCCATTCTTAGAAGTTTTGACTTCAATTATGTACAAAAAAAATTTCGCCCTTCTCCTTTAACCCCTAAAGGATTGAGGCCCATTTTCTGCCAAAAAACACTCAAAATTGCAATTTCTATAGAGGAAAGAAAAAAGATTTGAAAAAAATTGAAATCTTCACATCTAACCGTAGGATCTTATACCTAACTATTGATTTTTGGAAGAAAAAACAGTTGTAGACCCATGTGATCATAAGATCTTCTTGTACAGTAACTTGGACAAAATCATGTGGGAAAAATTTATGACTTCTCCACCATGCGGATTGAAAGACATCAGTATATGAAATCATAATAATGTTTTTTTGTACGGATTCTCACCTACATTAGTTGGCTACCTACGTGAAGAATTTCACGTCATTTAGAATTAAATAATAAATACAACGGATTGAAATAGTAAGTACACAGAAGTTGAGAATGATCAAAATTATGAATGATTTATAATTTCATTTCGGGAAAAGGTTTGATATGGATATCCCTTTCCAACTCTCCGGGTTCTTGAAAAATGTTTTTCCGGAAATGAAAAAAATACTGAGGAAGTTGTGAAATTGCGTGGTGTTTTAAACTTTTTATTGGTATGCAATAATTATGTGTTATATGCCGTTCACCGGAAGCTAAACACTTGCGCCAACTTCTTGCCGAATAGCTAGTTTAGATAGCCACAATTATTGCCTAAATTTTTCTAGGCAAGGTAAGAAAAAAAAATATAACTTTGTTCTGAACAGTTTCAAATTAAAAACAAGTATTGCTCCAATGCCAACCCTAAATTCGCTAAGAACAAGAATAGCAATATGAAGACTATCATGATAAAAAGGAATCGACTGCAAGGGATGAAAATGATGACTTCAAAGATGTTATGTCATCCCACGCTTTCCATCCATATCAGAAGTTCTGGTCATTTGTTGCATAGTTACTGTCAGAAAGTACTTTGCCTCTCTTGTCTAGTGAAGGAGCTTGGACTTGACAAATACCAACTGAGGGTGTTCATGGCATTTTCTTTTAATTGATTCAAAAGCACATGAGTGGGCGCCGTAGTTAATTATTTGTTTTTTTTCCCAATTCAAGTTTCCCATTATATCAAATCAAAGCAAACTTCATATTTATGAGTGCTACTTTCACATTCCCACACATAAAGGACCTTGTATAAATTCATTTGTTAGGTCTGTTCTACAAATTAAGTTTTTCTCTAATTTATCATACTCAGTACTACCTAGTCACTTTAAAATAATGAAATTATTATCTATTAAGCAAATAGATTCAACAAAAATAATCATCTATCTTATTCAATTCGTATTTCTGTGTATAACAATTTTGAGTACTATAATCTTTAAAAGAATTTGTTGTGAATTTCATGTAAAGTGAGAAAGTTTCATTTGTAGAACCCATTAAATGAGTTTCAAAATGACAATTTAAGTTGGACATCCCTTTTTGGTACCCGTATACAAAGCCTAAACCCTTTTGGAACTGAAAAATGCCAACCCTAATGGCTATAATGTTGAAGTTAGTACAGGGTCCAATTTATTCCCATTTTTTCAATTCACGTACAAATTCATCACAGATGCGCACAAATTGATTATTTTAATGGATTCTTAATCTTCATGGTATTTACAACTTCTACATTTTTTTCGTTAAGCCCTTTATATTCAAAGTCTATGGCTTTTGATATTGGTTGTCATTAAAGTACAAGGTCCAGTTTTATACTAGGATCCCTTTCGTAATTGCTGGAGAGGTAAATAGTCTTCTAAATGTTTTGGAGTGGATCACTGTATGTATATTCTATACCCCTTGTTGCACAGGGGTATAGAATATACATACAGTGATCCACTCCAGGTTTTGGGCTCCATGTGCATGGTACTTGATAAGCATTCATGTTGACTATGTTTTAAAAGAAAGAAGAAAAAATGATTCATGTTCTTCGATGCATGGCATTTCAAAAACAGAATGAAAGTGCCCAAAATTTAATGCGGTTGTGATTTTCATGAACATTTTCTATGGAATGACTTCTTTACATGTGTTTCTTGGTCCACCATTGTTTGTCATTACAATCAATGTCTTTAATGATGCTAGCTTTGTAGCAAGCTGGTTTATCAATGCTTTTGTTTCAGCACGTCTAAACCTTTAGTATATTCAAATTCTGTCCAAAAATTATAACTTGAAGTCCAACTGTTTTCAATACTTAGAAACACATTTAGGATATTCAAATTGTGTCCAAAAATTATAATGTGAAGTCCAACCTGTTAGAAGTTTTGTCACTGCTTTTTATAAATGATTGAAACACAAATTCATATATTCTTGGAAGCACACAATAAGTTTCTTTAGTATGATATATAGTATTTCTATTCAGTTATTTTAAGAAAAAATTTACAAATTTTCTTTCCATATGTTTAATTGTAGATGTGTACAAGTATATTTCTTTTTGCTTTAAAGTCCTAGTCAATGGTCTTCATAATTGTTGACCTTGAACTCAAACACTTTAGAGAGGGCACAAAGTTTCTATTTAATTCCTAAATGCCCAAGGCATCCAAATCTGGTGTTTGCAAAACTTTGAAGTTAAATAAAATCTAATGAAGTTGCTATTTTTAGTGGTTTATATTTGTTCGAAAGTTCTTCTTGAAGGCTAATTTTAGCATCAAAAATCCAATCTTGAAAATAAATGGTAGTGATTTTTCTATTCAAGTTTTTGTACAAGGGTACCCATTGCAATCTTGACTTCTCGTAGTGTTGATAGCTCTTGGAAATGAGCCTCAAATACACTAGATCTTGGAGAAAAAATCACATTCAAAATTCATTTAAAAAAATTGTAGAGTAGATTTTAGGAAGCCATAAGTTGATCGGGATTATAAACATTAGGCCCTTTAACCTCATATTTTTTTGGTCACCAACTTTTCAGATTTGACTTGTTTAAAGAAGATTGAAAGATTTTTGCAGTTTAAAAAAGACTAAAAGATCTCTAACATGTCCACTTTGAATTCTTACGATTACAATTCAAAAAAAATTGTTAGAACTTATCAAAATGTTGGCACTTTGTTCAATTTAGAGCAACTTTCAAGAAGCCAAAAACAGGCCTTGGGCATTTAGGGGTTAATTTACCATACAATTATTGCAGTTGTCTTTTAGTTGTTAGAAAAAAGTACACCTTGAACCCTTTTTTTCCATTTCATTTTATACTTTCATTTCTGTCCATTGACTTTCAAATTCTAGTAATTGATATATATATAAAGTATAAGAAAAGAAATTCTAATACTTCAAGTATGGCACAATTTTTATATTAACATATAATTAATTTAGGATTTCATTGATGGAAAATTGTTTCATTGAAGGAAAATTGGTAGTACTTTTTATAACGGTACATTTAAATTCCTATATGAAGTCTATAGATTGTTCCGCAAAATGGGATGCTTTATGATTATTAACTTCCTATCACGTAAGAGATTAAATGCCTAAACTTTATAAGGACGGGCTAGTGTCGCAGCACAGGGCAAGCAAATTCCCAGTTATACTACCAAAAACCACTTTAAAGTATAACAAAGTGACTCTAAAGATCGAACCCGCAAGATTTTGTGAAGTAGATAGCCTTATTTGGTCTCTAAGCTAAGTCAGTACCAATATTTTCTCTTCCGGTCCTAACACAACAACCGGAAACACAACAACACCAAGAACTACAATCAGACCCTCCTTTCTTTCTCCGATCCGATCAGCTTTCCGATCCGGTCTGATCAGCTCACATCCGCTCTTACTACCATCTGGTTTAGTTTTACCTCTGTTTCACCATCAGAGGGTTCGCCCCTTGCTTTTGAGAGTGGCAGGCCCGCCGCTCCTTTCGTGACTTATAGTGGCTGAAGACCCACTTCTCTATTCTCCCATTTCCTACACTAATCCGGATCCGGTTTGATCCTTCACAACAACCCAGAAAACCCTCCGGATCACCGGTCACACAAAGACCCCTCGTACGATCCTCTCATACTACAACGACCTTAGCGTCACGTTCCGTCTGTATGAAGCCAGGCGGTTGCAAGTAAACCCGTCCGTTCCAACATCAACTAAAGTCCTTCCGTTTACCCACTAAGGCAGCGAGATCTCTCAGGAGATTGGACACTCAACCGGATTTCCCATCCAGAAGTTCTAGCATGACTAAGGAATTCCTCCCCCTATTCGCCTAGCCTAACAACGGCTGTCTTGCCCGGAATCCTAAACGTTAGAGATGCTGAGGAACTGAAATCCACTCCCAACTCTTGCACAACCCGCTCACTTGCACATAAGATCAAAACAAGAACGCCAAAGGGAGAAATCACATCCAAACCAGCATGCGCCTTCCTAACTCTTCACCACACAACCCTGCCACACACGGGAGAGACACGCAACAAGAGGCCAAGAGAAGACATACACAAAATTTGGGCAAAAAGACTCGCAGCTCCCAAGCAGGGGCTGACTTATATACAACTTGATGACAAAGCAAAAAGGCCCCCGGAAATCCGCGCTGGACATCCTGGTCCGATCCTAATCGGCCGGTCCGGTCCAACATCCGATCCGGTCTTAACTATCTTACAAAACTTTACATTCCTAACTACCTATCTACTCTCCAACTCCCCCATCCAGCGTAGGACTCTTGGGTTCCTTGGGCAATTGGTTGAAGACATCTGCAAGGTTCCGGCTCCGCTCTCCGGCAGCTGGATCCGGAAGATCTGACCCTGGCGATGAATCCAACTAAATCAATTGTCCAGGCCCAGGTTTTAGGTGACTCTTTCTTGACTCGGGTGTCTGATCCTTGGGCTCCCTCGGATTCAACCCTCCGGCTGCAAACGAATTTGGTAGCGAAATGTACGAGAGGTGGATCTCCCAGGAGTACATGGACCTGTTCAGCTTCCGACTGCTGATGTCCATCCGATTAGCCGCCTCTCTTGCTGCTGCCAAAGATGCTTCCACTCGATCAATGAAGTCGGTGAGGATCCGAACTATCCGGGAACCGGATACCTTCTTCTCCTCATGCACCCCTTTGTTAAATAATTCTGCTTTGATTGCGGTGGATCGAGACTCTCCGAGAGTGTCCTTCACCGACTCGGACACCTTCCGGGTTGCTTCCGCCATCTCCCGGACTGCAGCCATGTCTTCCCTCAGGGCTACCATGCAAGCCCTTAGGGTGTCGACTTCCTCCTGAAGCCGACGGATCTCTGCCTCCTACCTCCGGTGCTCATCCGGATCAGACAAATACTGGCCCACCTTACCCGGTAAATCACTATCTACTGGTGCACCCACTAGATATCCGATAGTGATGAGAGCCCTCCTCTTGACCTCCCATTCCACTCGTATCCCGCACAGGATTACCGTCAACTGGTTGAACGGGTCGGTCGGGTCTTCGGGATCCGGCATCTCCACATCCGGTCCCTGTTCTAGAGTGGACCGGGTGGTAGGAGGGGTTCCTCGCTTGCGAGGAGGCGTCGTCTTCATCTGCTTCCTCGGCCAGGATGGCTCCTCCTCTTCTTCTTCTTCCGTCTCGGATTTGGACCCGGTTTTCTCTTCCTGTTTGTCATCCGAACCCAACTCCCCGTACTTCAAGATAGACTTCTAAAGGCTCCACGTCTTCTACTCCGTCTTGGTGAGGAGTTGGTTGCGGTGGTAGAGGTGGAACAGATAGGGACTCAAAGGAGTGGCCCTACTCTTTCCGATCCTCGTCACCAACTGGGACACCAGATCGAAAAAGATCCGGGCCCAGTTCACTTTCTGTTCCCCGCTCAGGGAACCAAAATGGTGTTGCCAATGGTCATCGTCACCCTTGTGGGCTTCTCCGGGTGGACGATCGGAACCAAGAACTGGAGGAGATTACGGTGCCGGTCGCTCTTACAGTCCGCGACCGCGTACCCGTCCTTGTTGCTCGACTCTCCATGAAACTTATCATGGATGAACTCGTCCTTCCGTCCCACCATGCTGGAACCTTCCATCCGGAAGTTGTAAACTTCCCTCCACCTTTCTTCTTCCCATTCGGTCGAGCGGCCCCAGAGTGTGTTGTTGAACTCGTTCAACGCCTTACACCTAATCTCTCTCACCATCCGCTCCTCCCTAAATTCCTAGGGTTTATCCATCAACACGAGACACCCCATCGCCTTGAGATCCTCCATGAGTTTGGACCTAGCTGGTTCTGTCGTAGGAATGACCGGAACTACCTTCCAGAGCTTGACGTCGGAGGAGGAACTGGGCGCGCTCGGTCTGTTCTTATGCAGCTGAGGCATGGACACAAGTGGCCACTGGACCCTTACCGATTGCTACCTCACTCTCTCCTAGCCGCACATCATGTTCCTCACTTCCTCTCGCCTGATCTCAATTGGAAATCAACACAAAACCTGCAATTCACACGCTTTCTACCTTTCCTACACACTCTGACATGCCCAGCCGGAAGCGCACACACATACAACGGCTCTGGCGCAGATGGAGGCGTAAAAACGCTCAAGGTCAGCTCCAGAGCTCGAGGGAAGTAAAGGAGTGAAATTGAGGACGACCAGCCTTTATATAGTCCCAAGACCCTTGGCAGGTCATCATGACTTTTTCCGGTCCGATCCATATAGATCCGGTCCAACCTTAATCTGATCTGAGGTGAGATCCGTATGTGATTCCGTTCCTGAATACTAACATTTTGATTGGATCAGATCCAATTTCCTCCTTACGGGATTAGCGTTGTCTATCTCCAATATCCTTCTGCCCCTCTAACCGGATACGGATCCTAATTACCCGTTTCCATTCCATAAGATAAGCAAAGGAAAACCAAAAATTGTGGTTACAACAGCTAGTCTTTATGAAATCATCTAGTGTGCATAAGCTACTTAAAGATAATTAAAAGTACTCGATTAAGGTCAAACTACTATTCAAAACCTACCTTTTTTGCACCAATATTCATAAATGTACTATTGCACAAATGTCTCACAATGCTGCAAAGATTATTTGTCTAAACGGGCAAGTTTTAAGCGTCAATTTCCAAGCGTCTTTGGTAAAACCAAAACCTTCATAACTTTTGACTCATTGATAAAAATGGGATGATTCAAAACTTTTTATGTATATAAAACTTTGGAAAACCAATTTCAATGTTTTATTTTTTAATATGTATATAAAACTCTGGAAAATCAATTTCAGAGTTTTATTTTTTTAAAAAGCTATTTTTTTACTTTGCCCAATTTGCGCAGTTATAATAAATAATAACATATTAGGGCATAACTTTTTACTCACATTTCCAAATGTAATGAACTTAGAGCATCTAAAAGATTATCTTCGCACGCATCTTCTACTAAAGTTTCAACATAAAACATGAAAATGTATAGTCACATGTATTTGCCAAAAATTTCTATATAACCACAAAATGCATGCCAGTCCTTTTGGGGTTAAAGTGGCATGGTCATAAGGCCTTGTTTAAAGTGAGCATGGTCATAAGGCCACAGTGAAAGGGCCATGGTGAAAGGGCCACGGTTATCGGTTTGCAATAGGCAGCGCAGTTTAGGATTCTTCACTTCTTTTCTTTTGTCTTGAAACCCTCACCTTGCTCCGCCATTCCTGGCAACTCCTGTGCGACTTTATTGCAGACTTCTTCCGGGCTTCTTCTGCTTTCTTTCGTGATTTTGTGAGTTCTTGTGTGATTTGGGGTGCTCCAAGCTTCCTTGATTCCTGCTGCAACCTGGGCTTCCTCGACTCATGGAACTTCCTTGATTTGTGGGCTTTCGGATTTCTGCTGCGTGCTTGTAGACCTCTTGCTCGGCAACTTGGGCGTGCAGTTCGTGCTGCATCCTTGTGGAGACGTGGAGCTATTGCTGGACAATCTAGACGGGCAATTGTGGAGGCAACTTGGGTTGCTCGTGGAGCTTGGCGGCAAGAATTCTCAAGGTAAGTTTTGGACAAATCCTTGTTTTCTTCCATTCTTTGCAATGCGCAATTGAGGAGGCAATTCATCTTTCATTCTTTGGACTTGTATTTCATTCTTTTGGTTTTTCTGATTCTACTAAGCGACTAAATTTTGCTGGGTGACCTTGGTGTGCAATTGGTTTCATGCTTGAGTGATTTTGGTTTCTCTTGTTAAACCACTTTGGCATTCATTGTAATTAGCGAAAATATTAAAGTCGGAGAGTATTTTGCAACGTAAGCACTACCAAAGGGTGGCACAATTTTTTGTTTTTCTGTAGCTGCAAATCTTAGATGCCTTCTTTGCTGATACAAATAGTAGTCCCCATTCTTGGTGGAGGCTGCGTATTCTTGCAGCAATAAAACGTATGTAAGCCGTCCACTCTCAAGTACCATAAAATGCTAGCCCTCGCTTTGCTTCTACTAATCATCCATAGAAGAATTGCAAGTTTATTAGGGTTCAGTTACCAAATTCTCGGCATCTATTGCACTTCAAGAATTGTTGACGTTACTAGAGGATTTTGGGTTGTGGAGGTTGGGCGTGCATATGGCTCCTTTAGAACTGGGTTTTTCAAATCTGGGTGTGCAATTGGATCCAATACTTTTATAGACTTGTTTTTCTTTTGTAGTTGAATTCTTGCATTTCTTGCTTCGTAAGGTATTATGTTGAATTCCACTTCTCGTTTTCAGTTTTTGCATTTTATTTTGGTTGCATGAGTGAATTCTGACTACATTACCATCTCAATTTCAGGGTTTAGGGTGAACTCCTTGTCATTGCATTTCTCCTTAATGTCAGTTCCTTTTTGGTTCATGGTGTTTGCTTCTGGTACTGTCTAGTTTTCTATATTCCTTGCTTGAGAACATGTTTATAAGCAATGAACATAGAAAATTGCGTTTGTAACAACCTTAGCAATGTAGGTTTGAGTCAACGCTAGTTTAACTTGATGCAAGTTTAAATCAATACACAACATAATTAAGGTAATGACCTAGAAAAATTCATCTCGAGACGTGATAAGAGGCTCAAAACACCTGAAATTTTAATTCAATTGGAGTTAAAACACCAACACCAAAGACCCTCAAACCTCCAAAACAGATAGTAGACCTGTAGAGAACCAACAGTCTTAACTTGGCTTGAGTTAAAAAAGACTTCGGAAACAGGACAAATTAGAAGCAAACCCGGCAAAAACTAACTCAACACGAGACAAAAGAGCTAAAAAATCAACAAAAGTACAAAAAAATCACATGACAAGAATATCCTGAATTGCTTAAGGAGGTTTAATTCATCCCGAGTTAAATGGACAGAAAAAAAACACCTAAGGAGAGCAGTCATGGATATCCAAAACTTTAACTCGGGACGAGTTAAAGTAACCACGTTAGAGAATGTCCGACAAACATATAGAGTAGAATTTCATTAGGATCAGGGACATTGCTCATCTTGGTCCGAGTTAAACGGACTACAAATGAAAGTGACGTAAGAGAGAATCAAGAGGACACTACCTAAATGTGTGCCGTGTGCTCCTGGTTTTAACTCGGTTTGAGCTAAAATGTGTTCTTGCACGGACTTGCAAAAATGGAGAAGCAAACATAGGGACTAGAGGTATACCTGAAGCGCTTCCAAATTCTAGATGAGAACAAAGATGAGTACAATGAACCTGACATGCTTGGGGAATGCTGGGAGTGGAAGGAACCTGAGGAAGTCAACTATTGGACAATTGCACTTGTCCCCATTAACTATAACCTATCCTTCAGAATAAAGTACAAGAAGGTCGAGGACAACCTGCCGGTCAGACGTATGGAGGTTGTCAGAGAAGTCACCACAGGGCCAGATGGGTTAATATTTGTCTACTATAGGACGCAAGATCTAGATCAGTCGGAGGAGTACATCTTCTCATACGTAATAAACAGCAAGCAGATCAAATTCTCTGTCTTTGCGTACTACAAGACCCTAGAAGGAACAAACTACTAGGGGCTGCAGAAGGAGATTGAGCAGTATATATACAAGAAGAGGTGGAAAGCAAAAGACGAAGGTCCTTTGACATCTGTCACTCTTGCTTCAAGAGTAAATGCACTAATCAAGGGGTTTGACCACATGAAGATGGAGTTGCAAAACAAATCCCAAAGGATGCAGCTTATGTCCTTGACTAGAGATTACAACAGTCAGGGAAAAAGCCAGGAATCCCTCATTGTGGTGACCCCGGAGACGGGTAGGAGCCACACTTGCATGAAGAAAACGGATTGCTTCGGTAGAGGAGAACCTTCATAGACGCCGCCACCTCCACCAAAAGCTCGAGGGAAGAAGACCGCTTCAACGAACCTCCTGGTGCTGGAGAGTGGCATGGCATCAGAGCTTGTAGACATCCTGCAAGACCTCGGCGGAAAGGTGAAGGAGATTGATTACAAGGAAACATGAAAACACTTTGAAGAGTACTGGTCGGCGAAGAGTTGTATATACCAAAAATTGGGCAGAAGGTCGAAATCTTAATTGATCAATTGGAGACACCACCACAAATACTAAACATCCAAGTGTTGGAAGAACAAGATGTTCAGAAGACACTGAATTACCTCATCAATATGCCTGACCTTGACAAGAAGATGACACTCTGCGCTTATCCGCAACTTGTCAAGGAGAAGCCTGCAAAGTTTGAAGAAGTTCAGGCCGGGAAGTTTTAGATGGTAAATAGTCAGCACTACAAAGAGAATGCAGAAGATGGAAAAGATTCCCGACGATAAGAAAGCTAAGTTTCTAAAATGGAAGTGCTTTGTTGTCTGAAACAAAGATGATAGCCTAATCAGGAAAGTGTCGGCCTACTATAATCGGGTGAATCACTTCAACAGCTTCATGCCAACCTAGTCCACCAACATCCTGGCATCCAGGTTTGTTTGGACAAGTATGGGATCTCCACCGCTGCCAAGAGAGCCCACAGCACTGGGGAAGGCAATAACACCGACAAAGAAGTCAAAGGTTGACAGCAATAACCAGAGGCTCTTCGCAGTAAGTCCACTGCCTTTAACTTGTCCCGAGTTAACTTGTTATTCCACTATCTTCAGTTCATTCCATAACTTAACTTGCATCGAGTTAAGACCCATCACTGACAAGAAGTGTTTGTTGGAACTAGATGTGAAGGATTTCAAGAACGCAACCAAGCTAAGGTTTGCCATGATTGACATAAAAAAAACCCAGGGGTTTCTGAGAAAGAAGAACTAGAGAAAGCTTGACATCCACAATGAGATCAAGCTAATTACAGCTCAGCATGATGTCTACAACCTATGGGTTGAGGTCATCTCTAGCTAGGCTCAGGGAGAGCTTATTGATCTAGATTTGCTCATGAAGTTCAAGTATTGCAAAGGCTGGGACTCGGCAAAGGATGGTGTGATGACTCGTGAGTTCTTCAAATGGATTGGGAACTGCACACAAGATGATCTAAGGAGGCTCGCCCTACATCTACTTCATTGGTCTCTTCGGCGGACTGCAGGACATCCCAAAGTGACCATGAGGGCACCGAAGTCTGTCCTCCATGACTGCTACACTGCAAAGGACTGGCTTGAGAGGGTGAAGAGGAAGGCTATTGTAAGAATACAGCTGCATTACTTGGATCCAAAGTTGAAGCTCTTTGACAACAAGGGAAATCTAAGGAAAAAAACATGGAAGGCCTTCAAACGGGACTACAACATGAACAAAGTCACAAAAATTACGTTGTTGTCATAGCATAGAGCAAGCAATTTTCCAATTATACTCCCAAAAATCACTATAGAGTATAACAAAGTGATTCTAAAGATTGAACCCGCAAGATCTTGTGAAGTATTTAACCTTATTAAGTATCTAAGCTCAGTCAGTACCCATATTCCATCTTATGATCCTCTATCTAAAATTGGAAACCACAACAACACGGAAAACCACAATCAGACCTATTTCTCTTTCCAGTCTGTTTAGCTATCGGATCCGTAAAAACTACCACAATCCCAAGATCCTCTAACTTTTGATCCTGGACGCTCCTCTATATCAATCCGTTCCGGCCTACTTGCATACACCATTATTCTTCTCCGGTTTAGATTTGCCTCTGTTTTACCATCACAGGGTTTGCCGCTTGCTTTTGATAGTGGCAGGTTCGCCACTCCTTTCGTGAATTACAGTGGCTGAAGACCCACTTTTCTATCCTCCAATCTTGTCGTACACGCAGTCCAGGCGTAAGTATCCTTAACACAAAGATGTGCTAAGATAACACAAAATATCGTCCCAGGGAATTCTAGGTATTATTGCAAACTAAGGCTATCCGGATATCTCTCTAAAACAAACCCCAAGCAATCTGTAACTCAATCTTTTTACACTTTCTCCTTCTGGATAATACTTCCTTCCAAAATCCAATTCGGATCCGTCCTTATCCGGAATCCGGTAACTCTCAATGAAAACTTTGGTTTTTGTACCCTTGTTTTACTTTCAGGGGGGCCACTGTTGGTCTTTCAGAGGGATAGGGACTCACCACTTGTAGTTCAAAACACACAGACACACAAACACAACTCTCTTCGGGTATTGCCACAGGGAAGAGGCAGCTAGTGATCCTCACAGCTCTCTGGATGATCCTTTTGGAAAACAAGTCACTCAGAATCTACTTTCTACTTCTTCATTACAACGACAGATCAAGTACCCGGAACCGGTAGCTACGTTATTCGAGACTTTCAGACTGATCTGGAAGTTGGCAAGCCTTCCGGTAGAGCGGCGACTTCCTCTTGGCGAGCGCTTACTTTCGCACAGATTGACAACCGGACTCGCTTCTGCTACTTAATCAATCGGATTACTATCCTAGCAATTTAAAGACGCAACGCACTAATCCTCCTTCACAAATCTAGAGTTCTCTCAAAGGCTGGCTACCAATCATACCCAGTTCACTTAGATCCAGACTCCTCCTCACCCGTCTTCTTCACACTTCAACACTCTTGCAAATAATCTTACTCATGCACATAACCGGATCCAGAAATATCCACAAGGGGGTCTCAAATTAAAGAAAGCAAAAGAACACAATCAAATTGCATTCTAATGGGATGGAATGGAATGAGAGGGCAATAAGCCTACCCTCCTTTTAAAACCCAAAATAAAAAGTCAAAAAGCAAAAAGGGCACACCCGGAAATCAGGGTGGCTAATCAAACTAACAACCAAGATAATCGGAAAATCCAGGCCGGGGACATCCTAAGAATTCGGAACCGGGTTCTACTTCCGGAAAACACGAGACAATACAATTCCAAAACAACCAACCAAAAACCTATCAAACTAATTATTTCCTCCTCAATTTCTTTATGCTGCTCCCTGCCTTGGTCGGTGGTGACTTCAGCGGCGTGCTCTTGGTCTACACCCGGGTGATGATCGTGCGCCCTTGAGGCGAAGTGGCCTTGTCCTCCAACTCCCTTCTGGTTTCGCATTCTTCCTCCTCATCGTCCGAAATCTCCAACAGAATTTTGTTGCCCTTGGGCGGAGAAGCTTGCTGCATGTGTGTGAACCTCTCCAGATAACTTTGAGCCAGATTCTTGATGGATCCCGATGGTCCGGCCAAGTTACGACAAACTACGGACTTTAGTGTAGCAAAGATTGCAGCTTCAATTGGTCGTGCCGGCTCATCTGTAAGAAAGGTGAGTCTTGTTCCCAAAATCAGGTCTCTTGCCTTTTCCGGTGTTGAAGCTTCCGGTACTGTCTCAATAGCTCTTGCCGTCCTCATCGGAACAGATGTTCCGGTTCCCTCCTTTCCGGACATCAGGGGCATACTGGTCTCATTGATCAACATATCGTGTTCACTTACCGGATTCTCCTCTGGAACTGTTTCTCTAGCCAAAGTCTATAAGAAATTTCGGGCATCCGCGAATTCCGGGAAACCCTCAAAATCCAACTTCCTCCCCAGGTTAAGTTGTTCGAGTAGCTGCCGCATCTCCGCCAAAACCTTCTCCATCCAGGCTTGGTAGTCAATGAGCACCCTCAGCACATTCGGATCAGATGGGTGAGCTTTGTCCGTTAGTTTGTTAGTGAAGAGCCGGGCTCGTAACACTTGCTCCGCTGGAGCAACCACCAACGTTGACAGATTTCGGACAAGGTTGGAAGTGTCTGCCTCCTTTGTCCTTGCCACCTCTAGCTTGCTCTCTAGCTGAGCGACCCAGGATCTGAGATCCGTCTTGTCTTGCTGCAGATTCCGGATATGGAGTTCCTACACCTTCAATGCCCCCGAATCCGTCCTCTTCTAGATCGCATCCGCTATTTGTTCCGGGCAATTGACTCCCAAGTGTGTCATGGCTCCACTGATGTGCTCCGCCATCTCATTGTGGATCAACCGACACTCGTCGGCCCACTTATGTCCATGCTCCCAGAACTCCTTCATGTAGTCATTTTCCGGATACTCCAATTGCGGTTTATCATCCGTAACCACCTGCTTGCCTTGCGCAGCCTAATCCGTCAACTTCCGTCTCCGGATCCGCTTGTGAGTCAAGGGTGGCTGCTTTGATTCTTCCTCTTTGGATGCTCCTGTGACAAGTTGGTCCGGTTGGACTTCTTCCGTAAACCCGTACTTCAGTACTTCCTCTCCATGGATGTACGTATGCATTTTTGGCTCATTCAAAACTTCCTGCTGATGGTAAAGATGAAAGAAATAGAGAGTGAGCGGGGTAGCTTTTTTGGAAGTTGCATGCGCGACTAACTTGGAGACTACGTTCGTGATGAACCTACCCCAGTTCACCAGCTTGCCTTCCATTGCTCCAAATATGCTGCTCGCTACTGTTGCCGTAACCTGGGTCAACTTCTCCGGATACAGAATTGGAATAAGGAACTCCAAAATCCGGCTATGCCTATCCTTGATATAGTCGTAAATACTATATCCCTCCTTATTATGCGCCGGACCCTAGAACTTACTCCGTTTGGTCCTATCATTACAAGCAACTAAACCAAATCTGACTTTCCGGAACGAGTACACATCCGTCCAGATGTCCTTCGTCCAAAGTTTGGACTAGCCTCTCACAGTCAATTGGTATTCATTTGGAACTCCCACTACAAGTTCTGCGATGATCTCGTCATTCTTCAAACTCCAGGGGCGTTGCAACAATCCAGCGCATCCTATCGTTTCTAAGTCCCCCTCTAAGTGCTTCCGGACTTTCGGATCCTCCGGGATCGCCGGAGACATCATCCGGGCCGGCCCTGCCATAGTTTACCGACTGGCTAATCCGGTGCAATCGGCACTGACCTCACTGATCTCTCCCTAGCGTGGTCCTAATTCACCACATTTTCACTCTCTAAGTGCAGGCCACAAGTTCAAGAAGAAAGAGAGAGAAGTAGTGGAAGCTGCGCCCTTAAGTACCCAACGTTTGGCTGACAATTCCCCAGGGGAACGGGTATGAGATCGTTCTCGTAACGGTGCCCTAGGGTGTCTAGGTCAGAAGGCTACCGGTCGTAGGCTTTCTGGATCCGTCTTTCGTCATACAGCTTCTGTCTTAACCTGAATATTTATCCGGTTTAGGAATTCTAGCAATCTAGGTATCAGCTATTTCTAATTTTCTTCTAGCTGACCCGGATTCTTAGACACTAATAATATACTCAAAAAAATTAGACTATGCTAACCCAATTTTAACCCATTTTCTATCTACTGGATTTTTTGTATTCCCACAAATCTCCTACACTAATCCGAATCTGGTTTGATCCCTCACAGCAATCTAGAGAACTCTCCATTTCACAGGGCACACAAAAAAAACCCATACGATCTTCTCATACTACAACAACCTTGGCGCCAAGTTCCATCTGTACAAAGTCAGGTGGTTACAAGTGTATCCGTCCATTCTAACATCAACTAAAGCTCTTCCGTTTACCAACTAGGGCAACGAGATCTCTCAGAAGATCAAACTCTCAATTGGATTTCCCACCCAAGAGTTCTAGCGCGACTAAGGAATCCCTCCCTATCTGCGTAGCCTAACAACGGTTGTCTCACCCAGAATCCTAAACCTTAGAAATGCTGAGGAACTGAAATCCACTCCCAACTCTTTTACTACCCGCTCACTTGCAAATAAGATCAAAACAAGAACACCAAGGGGAGAATTCACTCCCAAAAACAAATTACACCTTCCTAACTTCTCACCATACAACCCTGCCAAACTTGGGAGAGACACACAACGAGAAGTCAATAGAAAATACCAAAGGATTCAGGTGAAAAGACTCCCAGCTCCCTGGTAGAAATTGGCTTTATATACAATCAATTTACAAAGGCAAAAAGGCGCCCAAAAATCTGCGCAAAACTTTCGATCTAATCCTAACTTGTCAGATGGATCAACATCTGGTCCGGTCCTTCCTATCCTTAACAAAAAGAATTCCTACCTACTCTGTAATCCCCTGACCCAGTGTAGGACTTCTGGGTTCTGGTGGTAATTGGTCAAAGACTTCCTGCAAATTCCGGCTCCGCTTTTCGGCTGCAAGATCCGGAAGATCCAACCCTGACAATGAATCGAGATGAATTGTCATATCAGGTGCAGGTCTTTGTTCATTCTTCTTTGATTCAGGGGTTTGATCCTTTCCATCTTTTCGATCAGCCCCACTTGAAAATGACTCCCGCAATGAGATATCTGAAAGATGGATATCCTTGGAGTACATTGATCCAGTCAGCTTCTGGCTGTTGATCTCCATCCGTTTGCTGCCTCTTGTGCCTCCACCATTGCCTTTTCCACTTGCTCGGTAAAGTCGACCAGGATCCAAACCATCCAGGTACCGGGTAGTTTCTTCTCCTTGAATACTCCCTCGTCAATTAGTTTTGCCTTAGCTACGGCTGATCCGGCTTCTCCAAAAGTGACCTTCACCGTCTCCGCTACCTTCCACATCACTTCCACCATCTCTCGAACGGCGGCCTTGTCTTCCTTGAAGGCAAACATCTCTGCCTTCAACATGTTGACCTCCTCTTGAAGTCGGCAAATCTCTGCTTCCTACTTCCTGTGTTTGGCCGGATTGGTGATGCATACCGCTACCTTATCCGTTAGCTTGTTGTCTATGGGTGCATCCACCAGATTTCCGATCTTGGAGAGGGTCCTCCTCTTGATCTCCCAATCTGCTTGTACATTGCAGAGGATGGCGATCAATTGATTGAACGGATCATTGGGATCCGCTTCCTTAGGTTCCGTCTTCTCTACTTTTGGTCCCTTATCCGGAGTAGACTTGTCGCCAGGAGGGGTTCCTCTTCCGCTAGGAGGCATTGTCCTCAGTCGTTTGCTCTGCCTGAGGTGCTCCTCCTCCTCCTCTTCTTTTGTCTCTAGGTCGGATCCGGATCCTTCCTCGGGCTTGTCATCCGTATCCGACTCCCCGTACTTCAGGAGAGTTTCCTAAGTCCTCCATACCTTCTCCTCTGATTCAGTGAGGAGTTGGTTGTGCTGGTAGAGGTGAAAGAGGTAGGGACATTGGGGAGTGACCCTACTTCTTCCAACTCTAGTAACAAGCTAGGACATTAGATCAGAAATGATCCCGGCCCAGTTCACTTTCCGGTCCTCTCTCAGGGATTCAAAAATAGTATTGCCAAGGATTATTGTCACCCTTGTTGGTTTCTCCGAGTGGAGGATCGGAATCAGGAACTGGAGAAGGCGGCAGTGTTGGTCGTCTTTGCAATCCTCGACCACATAGCCGTCCTTTGGGTTCACTGCTCCCCAAAACTTTCCATGGTGGAATTCATCCTTCTGGCTTGCCATCCCTGAACCACCTGACTGGAAGTTGTAGACCTCTCTCCATCTCTCTTCCGTCCAATAGGTCGGACATCCCCGGACGGTGTTACTGAACTGATTTGACAACTTTCCTAGTATCTCTCTCACCACCCGTTCCTCTCTAAATCCTCAGGGTTTATCCATCAACCCTAAACAACCCATCGCGTTGAAGTCCTCCATGAATTGGGTCTTCTCTGCCTCCTCTAAAGGAATGATCGGAACCACCTTTCGAAGCTTAACCCCGGCTGTGGAGGAACTAGGCACTCTCGGTCTATTTTTGCAAAGTTGAGGCATGGACACAAACTTGACTAGTTGGATCCTTTCCGGCGCTATCTCACCCTCTCCTAACTGCACGTCTTGTTCCTCACTTTCTCTCGTTCGATCTCAACCGGAAAACAACAAACCTTGCAGGCGCGAAAATCTAACCCTGCAGCACACACATTCTCAAACTCTAACACACACTCTTCATGTTTACACTTAAGTGATACACACAACGGCTCTAGCGTAGAAGTAGGCAAAAAAGCGCTCAACGTCAGCTCCAAAAATTGAGGGAAGTAAAGGAGTGAAACTGGGAAGAACAACCTTTATATAGTCCTAAGACCCCAACTGGTCATCATGACCTCTTCTGGTCCGGTCCTTTGCAATCCGGTTCAAACCCTAATCTGATCCTCAATGAGTTCCAGATATTATTCCATTCTTGAGTACAAATACTTTGACCAGATTAGATCCAATTGACCCCTTACTGCATTAGCTTTGTTTATCTCCAGTCTTCTGTTGCCTCTTAGTAGGATCTGGATCCTAGTTACTGGTTTCCATTCCAATTTCTAGGTAAGCAAGAAAAAAACAAAAATTCTGGTTGCGACAGCTGCTCATCAGTCCAAGAGAATATTTCTTCTCTCAGATGAAGATACCTTCGAACAAGAAGAAGACCATTGAAGAACTCTCCCCTACCACCAAGGAGTTCTTCAAGGTCTTCTTAGAGAGTAAAGGCAAATTTGTGAAGCCTGAAGCTAGGGTGTTCTTTAGGCCCTACGACATGGACGATGACGAGCTCGACAAGTGGGACGCAATGTATGGAATGAGTCTGTGAAGTCTAGAATCAAGCTGGCGGTCATCAACTTCAAGAATATCTCGAGAATTATAAACAAGGGTGCTAGTGCTTTGTACTATGAGAAGTTTATGAGCATCTTGGAGGAGGATGCTGAGGGGGAACTCATAGACCCGGAGGTCTGGCTGCGAATTGCTGGTGAGAAGGATGTCGAGGTTGACTTGCGGAGTTTTAATCAAGACATCCGATTTTGGCAAGTCATATTCAATTGGCTACGCGGATTATCTGCCATCCGCGTTTGAACAGATTGGGACTTCCCGGTGAGGAGCTCCAAAGCTAAGGATCCGGTCCAATTGCTGTTTTGGGTGAAGAATGGAGCAGCCGTGAAGACTCGCCAAATTTCAAGATCATTCGCGTTGCCTCCAAAATCTCATTACAACACAAAGAGGCAAAATGTAGAGGTGGAATATCGAACACATGACACGGAGCTCCGCATGGGGTTTTACTTGAGCGTCATGCAACTGTACGTGTCACCAAGAGACGTGGTGGTTTCTTTTTTTGCGGGAGGAAAGATGATTTCTACTGCGTGGGTGAGTTTGGCTTTGTGCAATCTTGAACACCCATCAGTTTAGAATGCTGATAGTATAGGCGTATGAAATGCTCTTCTTTAACTTGGGTTGAGTTGATTCCGGTCTGTTGGCAAGTCTTCTGGATTGCTGACAGTCATCTACTCTTCTTTAACTCAATTGAAGTTGATTATGCTTTTCTAACTGCTCTCCGGGTTTGCCTTGCAGATGCTTTTGCTGGACCACTTCTTTGTTGGCAATAGCAAGAAGAAGGAAGACTTCTTTAACTTGTGCATGGAGTTGGAGAATATGGACAAGGATGATTTCTTTGAGTTGGCGTACTTTGTAGAAGAGCACAATGATGACGGAAGTAAGGGGAAAGGAGTGTCCACCTCAGAGGCTAGGGAGGCGTCTGGATTCGGGAGGAGGAAAGAACCAACCGACGACAACTACATTGAGATTCTTGGGGGGTCTGAGAGTTTTGTTATTGTAAACCTTGGTGCAAACACTAATAAAGAATTCGAGTTGATACCAGGAGCAGTTCGCGAGTCGACACATTACCCTGAGAATAGTACCATGCGGGGATCATCCGGATCGTCTGCCAGACATAATGTTATCCTTGAATCCCGTCCGCGTGAGCCACCAAAGAGGAAGACTAATCCACTAGCGACAGCTACTCCATTCTTGCAACAGTGGATAATGGACTTCATCAAGAAAAACAATGAGAATCAGGCTAGGGCTTGTCAAGAGGACCATGAGGCGCAGAGGAAAGAAAACAAGCGGGCCCGTCGAGAGAACAAGAACATGATCAAGGAGTTGATGGAGAGTATTCCCAAAATTGCAATGAAGGTGGCAATGACGATCGTAAGCACAATGCTCAGTGCGAGGCCGATGATGTCGTTGGATCCGCATGTAGGAACTCCTCAATTGATGATTGCAAATCATCCCCAAGGGTTGGCCGACAGTGCCAGGCAAGCTCACACAGGGTCGGAGATCCTCACTAGAGTGCTGTCGACATCCCAGAATTTGCTGACCCAAGCGTCACCGAGTTCTGCTTCAAACCAGGTCAATTCCATGCAGGATCCCAACAACATGGAGGTGGAGCTTGTTCGGCAGGGCTTGGTGAAGGATGATGCTGCACCGGCGACTAGCGTTGCTTTAGGAGGTTCCACGGAGGGATCTCAAGACATGGATCCAGTTTTGTAGGTCGTGGAGCAACATTGTGTTGCCTCAGAGACTAGCAGCAATCAGCTACCTGAAGTCATTGCCGCGTAGGATGTAACGTAGATGGATCCTGTTAGAGAAGGTGTGGATGTGGAGGACATTGCACCAGACACTAGCGCCAACCCCATTCCAGCAGATGTCGCCGCACACGGAGTATAGGTCAAGCAGTCACAGGGGCCTGTAACTGAGGATTCTCTAGGTTGTTCCTTGTGACTCTCTAAGCCTCTTCTTCAACTCGACTCGATTTTGAATCTTCTTTACTTTTTTGTGGACTTTAGAGAGCATTTGTAGGCAAACAGGCTTGATTTTCCTAGTGTGTATATAATGTATCATTTCATCTCTCAGAGAGAGTTTATAATATATACGATTCCTTACATATCATTCCCTGGCTTGATTTTTTGCAGTCACAGGCTCCATCATTGTCAAAAACATTGCTCTTTGTATTGCATGCGGTGCTCAATATACTGCTCAGGATACTCTCCTTGCATGTGTCAATGATGAGTATCTTGCTTTTGTAGGTGATCCGGTGTTGGAGACTTGTCCGTCATATCTTGAGGAGGAGAAAGTCAAGGATGTTGTTGATGGGAGAGACGTCGAGTTAGCAGAGGCCGATCTCAAGGACGCTCTACTGGATATAAAGATTTGTCCATCAAATTGCCAAGTAGAGACGAGTAGATCGTCCCCAGTTTTTTTGTTTGAGGATGTGGTACGTTCATTGTGATGTATGTAGCAATGTCTTTGCTGTTGTTTTCTGTCTGTCCCTTTTTTATTGGTCGTTTATCCTATCCTTGGTGGATGTGGTTGAGTTTTCTTATAGCTTGGCTGTAGTACTCAATGTGTCATTAGAAGTGCATCTGTTTAATTTGCACTTTGTATATTTTCTTTATGAATAGGGTAGCTGTGAGAGACCACGTATGGCGGAATGCCACATTCTTCCTCCATTCACGTCCAGGCTGGCAGAGAAATGGCTCAACGTCATCCTGGATCTGAATGGACTTCTCTACGTGTGTGACATTGTGAGGTACCACCTGAAGGAAGGGAGACTATGCACTCCCAATGAGGTAGTCCCTAATATAGAGCACACGACCTTGAAAATTAATAGTCATATGCCGGCTCCACTTTAGAAGGTTCTTGCGAGAGATATCTTCCATTGCAAATGTCCATGTCTAGAGCTCCATGAATAGATCCTACGCCCAACTCATTTGCAAGTACCTCTTTTACGGCCTAGAACCCCCTCTGTATGTTCTCGGCCAAGAGCAATGCAATGTTATGAAATGTCGAGTTAGAAATGGAAGGCTAGTGAACTACAAGTTAAAGGGGTCGGACAAAGTTGTATACATGAAGCCTTCTGGAAAAACTGTACAGATTGAGTGGTTCCATCTTCTCTAAAGACAACACAATTGTAGTCGATGACAGGCTGGAAAAACAGTTCTTGAACGACCCTACAAATGTGGTGCTCTTTGATCCCTGGTTGTTTGAAGGTCTTGGAGCGACAGATGGAATCCTTGTAGATGAGCTTATGCCATGGATTAATAAATTGCTCGTAGAGAGGCCATCAAAATTGTATCCCTTTTGTAGAGACAATGCTCTGGGGGGTGTCCACGTCATGCATGAACATGACCAATTCAAGTTCAATGACTTTGCCAAGGCACTAGAGGTCTCCAATTATCTTTACAATGAATGGAATAAGCACAATGGTGGGCATGATGTTTCTCCCCAAAAATCCAATCCAACGTCACGCAAGGAGCTTAGGCTACGGGACGTTTATTTTCGTCTTTGTCCAGTTCCCCACGAGATGTCTTCATTGAGCCTTACCAAACGGCAATGCAAAACACATGATGGATTGCCTCTGCTTCATTGTAGCCGTCTTCCATGGGATGCTTGGGAGCAAAGGTCTTTGAAGAAATAGCTACAAGAAATTGCTCTCTAAAGGTCTAGTGGTAGTATTGGATACAGTCGAGGGCCAGAATTAATGAAGGCAATGGAGATGTTGAAGAGTAGGTTGCACTCATAGTGCATAGATTAAGACTATGAATGTGGAATACGGAAACTCCAAATAGATAGGAAGTAGAATAAAACTGGGTTAGAGTAGTCTAAATTTTTTGAATTTATTATTAGTATCTAGGAATCCGGGTTAGCTACAAAGCAATTTGAAATTAGCTAATACCTAGGTTGCTAGAACTGCTAAATCGGATAAGTGATCCGGTGAATGACGGAATCCAGAGGACAGATCTGGATCCGAAAAGCCTATGTCCTAGACTTCTGGCCTAGAAATCCTAGGATACCGTTACAAGAACGGTCACATACCCGTTCTCCTCGGGAACTGTCGGCCGATCATTCTGTACTTAAGGGCTATCGTCTCTCATTCTCCTCTCTCTTTCTTTGCGGACTTGTGGCATGCGCTTAGTGAATGAAAGTCTGGTGAGTTAGGATTGTGCTAGGGAGAGATTGGTGAGGTCGGTGTCGATTGCACCGGATTAGTTGAGTCGGTGAGCTATGGTGGGGCCGGCCCAGATGCTCTATTCGGCAATTCCTAAGGACCCAGAGGTACAAAAACAGCTGGTGGAGGACTTAGAGGTGATAGAATGCGTGGGGTTGTTGAAGCGACCTTGAAGTTTAAAGAGTGACGAGATTATTGCGGAACTTGTAAAAAAAGTTCCAAACCAATATCAACTGATCGTGAGAGGCCAACCCAAGCTTTGGACGGAGGATGTGTGGGCGGAGGTGTATTCATTCTAGAAGACCGGATTCGGGTAAGCTCCCCGGAATGATAAGACCGAGCAGAGTAAGTTCCGAACAAAGTAAGTTCCGGGGTCTGGTGCATTCCAAGGAGGAGTACAGTATTCACAACTGTATTGAGGATAGGCATAGCCAAATGTTAGAATTTCTAATCCCCATTATGTATCCAAAGAAGTCGACCCGGGTTACAACCATAGTCGCGAGTATCATTTTCGGAGCGATGGAAGGTAGATCCGTAAATTGAGGGAGACTCATTGCGGATGTAGTCTCCAAGTTAGTTTGCGTGCCACCACACTCAACCCGTATTTGTTTCACCTCTACCATCGGCAGCAAGTTTTGAGTGATCCGGAGCAGCAAGCATACATCTATGGGGAAGAGGTCTTGAAGTACGGGTTTAAGAACAAAATCCAACCGGAGCTGAACATCCAGGACAAATCCAAAGAGGAAGAATTGGAGCAGCCGCCCTTGTAGCACAAGCAAATGAAGAGACGAAAGTTGATGGATCGAGTTGCACAGGGCAAACTAGTTATTCCAAATGAAGAAAAGCAATCCAATTATTTGGAAAACAAGCACATGAAGGAATTCTGGAGATGCGGACTTCAGTGGGTCAACCAATGCCAAACTATCCACAACAAGATGTTGGAATACATCACCAAAGCCATGACACTATTGGGAGTGCAAGAACCGGAGCAGATAGCAGACTTGATCCGGCAAAGGATGGATCCGAAGGTGCTGAGGGAGAAGGAGCTCCAGATCCAGAATTTGCTGCAAAATCGAACCGATTTTCAATCACAAGTGTCGCAATTGGAAGGGGAGCTTGACTTGGTGAAGACGAAGGAGTCAGATGCTGCCAGCCTCATCCGTAATTTGTCAGCTTTGGTTGCACCTTCGGCGGAGCAAGTGATCAGAGCCAGGCTCTTCACCAACAAGCTGACGGCGGAAGCTTACCCTTCTAGAACAAACGTACTGGGGGTAGTCATTGACTACCAAGCTCGGATGGAGAAGGTGTTGACGAAGATGCGACACTTGCTGAGGCTGGATTTTGAAGATTTTTCGGATGCCGCAAATGCCCAAAACTACTTGCAGACTCTAGCCAGGGCGGTAGGATTGGAGCAGATTCTTGTTAGTGGGAAAGATATGTTGATTGACGACTCTTGCATACCCTTGTTAGTCGGAAAGGAGGGAATCGGAACATCCGTTTTGGTAAGGACAAAAGCAACTATTGTGATAGCGCCGGAAGCATCGACTCCGGAAATGGCAAAAGATTTTATTCAAGAACAAAGCTCATCTTCTTCTCGGATAATGAGCCGAACCAACCAATTGGATCCGCGCTCTTTTTGACACCGAAGTCAGTTGTTCATCATAACTTGGGTGGGCCTCCGGGTGCTATCACAAATCCGGCTTAGAGCCATCCGGCTAGCTTTGTGCACATGAAGCAGGCTTCCCCGCCTAAGGCAAAGTCATCTCGGGTGGATATCTTAAGCAAAGACGAAGAATGTAAGACCAAAAGAGAGTTGGAAGACCATGCCACTCTGCCTCAAAGATGCCAGATTATAACCCAAGCACAGACCAAGAATACGCAAGGGAAGTCACCACCGACCAAGGCACGAAGCAGCGTGAAGAAATTGAGGAGGATGTAGTTAGTTTGTTAGTTTTTTGTGTGTAATTTTTAAATTTGTTCCGCCTCGGGTTTTCCAGAGGTGGGACCCGATTCTAGATTTCTAGGAGGCCACCGGCCTAGATTTTCCGATTATCTCAAAAGTTAGTGTGATTGGCCATCCTGATTTCAGGGTGTGCTCTTTTTGCTTTTTTGCTTTTTAGTTTGAGTTTTAAAGGAAGGGCAGGCTTGTTGTCCTCTCATTCTATCATAGCCCATTAGAGTGCATTTTGCTTATGTTCTTTCTGCTTTCCTTAATCTAAGATCACTTAGTGGACTTTTCAGATTTTGGCTATGTGCGCAAATGTGTTGGAGTGTTCATGAAGAGTGTTGAGGTGTGAAGAAGACAGGTGAGGGGGAGTCCAGATCTAAGGCATCCGGATTTTGATCAATAGAGTGCGTTTGTGTGAAGGACCTGGATTTGTAAAAGAGGATTAGTGCACTATACTTTTAAATTGCTGGGATAGTAATCCGGAAAGAGTGGAGTGGATGCGAGTCCAAAACTCAAGAAGGGTTTCCGTGCGGAGGTAAGCAATCACTAGCAAAATATTCCCCATCTTCGGAAGGCCTGCCAACTACTAAATCAATCTAGGTTTTAGAACACGCACGTCTCAATTGGTTTCGGATGCTTTGATCTGTCGTTGTAGTAAAGGTATTAGGGAGTCAATTCTGAGTGATCTGCTTTCCGGTAAGGCCTTCTGAGAAGCTGTGAGGATTGTTTTCTTTCTCTTCCCTATTACAAAACCAAAAGTAGTTTGTGTGTGTGTTTTTGAATGTGAGAGTTATAAGTGGTAAAGTCCCTACCCCTCTTGAAAGACCAATAGTGGACCCCCTGAGGGTAAAATAGGGGTATCTAAAACCGAAGTGTGTTTAGACGTAACCAAAGTCCGGACAAAGACGGATCTGGATTGCAATCCAGAAGGAAAAGTTAAGGATAAAGAGAGCATAGACGTGATTGCTTGGGTGATTTTGGTGAGGTCCGGATATCCTTAGTTTGTGATAACATAGTAGAATTCCCTAGGACGATATTTTGTGTTATCTTAGCACATTTTGTGTTAAGGATACTTATGCCTGGACTGCGCGTACGACAATGGAGGACAACCTATTGTCTCCATTTCAGTGTTATAGAATTTTGGTGTATCACTCAAAGATTATTGAGTGCTTTAGAATTTGGGATTCTTATCATTCTACTACTATGAAGCAGAGAACCAAAATCTGATTTTAAATAGCAAATAGCAATAGGACTAATATAGTGTTCCAAAAATGATAGCAAAGTTCTTAGACTATTAGGTAGAATGAACTATGGGATTCACAGGAAGGTGATGGAAACAATGTCTTTGAAGCACTTCAGTCAACAACAAGGACAAACCTAGGGAAGGAAAATCACAGAGTTTGTAGAATCAAATTGTTGCATCACCCTTGAGAAGAACTCTCATAGGCTGCACTTCATATAGTGCGATGTGTGAGAATTCATCTCAAGAGAGATGCTAGAGTTCGGTTCTATGATTTCCGTGCTTTTCGTTTATTGAATTCGTCCTTGTTGTTGATTGAAGGTAATCCTACTAGTATATGTTACAAACCGGGTTGTCAAAATATCACATCTTCATTGCTCATGATAGTCATGCAATTAGAAGCTTAAAGAAGTGAGGACATGGTGGTTGAGAAACAAAGTGGATGTTGAACTTTGACTTGGATCACATATTATTTGTGCCTTGATCTAGGTCAAAGTTCAGCATCCACTTCATTCTCTAATCACCATGCATTCATCTTTTTAAGCAATCTATTTGTAGTGTCCAACACAAGCAATGATGATGTGATATTTTGCTGTTAGGAGTATAATAATAGGCATTGATTCTATTGGATTTCGTTGGGCAATGCATTCATCCAACATTTACGTGTATATGTGATCTCAATTTTCAATCAAAAGTATTTTATATCGCAAATTGTACATGACATTTCCGAATTCTTCATTTGCAAATTTGTTTTGGATGTCACTGCATTCCATTTTACGTGTTGCATACGTAAAAATCTTCTTTGTTTCTCACTTATGTGCTTCAAGAGATGCCTATGTCACTGAAAGAAGACTTCCATTTCACTGGAAAACTCCCAAAGTATTAAATATGATGTTCCAAAGAGTGCCTTCCACACCTCCAATGATTGTTGCACAAAATGTTGGTTGTTGCAATTCCATGGCTCCAACAAAAATCATGCGTTTGAGCGGCATGGGACTCCCTTGGCCACAACTTGTTGATGTGATACATTTTTACATACTTCTTGCACATCCTGGAGTTCCAATATTCCGTTGTCTTCTTCTTCCAATCTGTCTCTGCTTTGATGTTAGGGTCGTTCAAAATCTCCAGGTGGAGATTGTGGGTTGCCTCCTTCCGTTTAGTTTTCTTATTGCTTTCCGCCCCTGAATTCATGCCACCAGTACCCACAACACCTTCACCGCTCAATTAGAAGCTTAAAGAAGTGAGGACATGGTGGTTGAGAAACAAAGTGGATGTTGAACTTTGACTTGGATCACATATTATTTGTGCCTTGATCTAGGTCAAAGTTCAGCATCCACTTCATTCTCTAATCACCATGCATTCATCTTTTTAAGCAATCTATTTGTAGTGTCCAACACAAGCAATGATGATGTGATATTTTGTTGTTAGGAGTATAATAATAGGCATTGATTCTATTGGATTTCGTTGGGCAATGCATTCATCCAACATTTACGTGTATATGTGACTGTTGCTTTGAATTTGTAACCACTTCAAAAATTACTGTAAGTGACCTCCTTGAAACACGTGTATTTCAATTGAAAAAAAAACGCATGTCGTTACGAAAAATGAATGACCCCAATTCTTGACCATGTAGAAGCAACTGGCGCGGTGAAGCAATAGCAGAACATCCGACATGGTTCTAATACCTTTGAGAGGAGAGAAGAAGTGAGGAAAAATGAGCAGTCTGTTTGATCTTATAGCAGTTGGATGGCAAACCTAAGTCACGTCAAGTACCGCATCTACCCCGGATGCCGCGAAGCGGCCCCGGACCTGAGGTTTAGCGGACGGACCGACCCCGACCGCTTCGAAGTCGGACGGGCAGCACACCGTCCGACTGCCAATCCGAGCCATCCAATGCACCATCCGACCACTTGTCCAATGCCACGTCCGACCCACCATCTGATGCCGCATCTGACCTGTGTTCGACCCGCCGTCCGTCCAGGTGGCCAAAGTTTATGAGTATAGGATCCAATGACCCACAAATCCTTTTCCAATGCCCATTATTCATGATATAAGCATCCAATGCAACAACGGTTGCAGAAATCAAGCGATAAGAAAACCATGAACTCATGAAATTGCAACATCAAAGGTCAACCTAAGTGAGACCAAGGTAGCTTTGTAGTCCTTCGAGGGCGTGGCCATAAGTGGTGGGCTTCTTAGAATTCATTTGAATTTGAGGTGGTCTATGAATCGATTCCCAGTGACATACTCTGGCTTGTTTGATGATGTCACCCCCTTGGTTGAAGGATTTGGTTTGGTCGTACTAGCCAACCATACAAAAAAAATAAAAAAAAGGTGTCCAATCAATTTGTGTTTGTGTTTGAGAGGGGATCACAATTTGCTTGTGGGGGGGAGGTGATAAATTAAAGGACTTGGAAGGAGCAGTCTCGAGTTTCAAAGCAGGATGTTTGTAGCACCACCCAACTACAAATATCTCTGTTTGAAACTCAAAAATGCTCTCTGCAAACACTCAAATTGATTATCTGCTTCCTCATAAGTAAATTATATTTACTGCTCACGTACAACCACGCCTTGGCTTGACGTTTTTTTGGAGGGGAGGGCGGATAAATGACATTTAGAGTGCGACCATGATTTGATTTTGATTTGATTTCTTCAAATAAGAACCAAGTTTTACATGATTTAATTTTTCTACTTCAAACGTAAATGAAGCCACAATTATTTTATTTTGTGCACTTTAAATAAAATCCAAGCCACCATGATTTCACTTTGATACTTCACAAATAAAATGAAGCCACTTTGATTTAATTCACCTACTTCAAACTAAATCCAAGCCACCATGATTTAAATTTTGCTAAGTCACATTCAAATCAAGACACCATGATTTAAATTCTGCCTCTTCACATTAAAATCAATACATCATGATTTAATTTTGCTACTCCAAATTAAAATGAAGCCACCAAAATTTAGATTTTGCTACCTCAAACTAAAATGAAGACACCATGATTTAAATTTGACTATTTGGAACTAAAATCAAGACACCATGATTTAAATTTGGCTATGTGAAACTAAAACCAAGCCACCATGATTTAAATCTAGTACTTCACATTCAAATGAAGCCACCATGATTTAACTTTCCAACTTCAAACCAAAATCAAGCAACTATGATTTAATTTTTGCTACTTCACATTAAAATGAAGCCACAAAAATTTAAATTTTGGTATGTGAAACTAATACCAAGTCACCATGATTTAGATTTTGCTACTTCACATTCAAATCAAGACTCCCTGATTTAAATTTTGCCACTTCAAACCAAAATCAAGCCACGATGATTTAAATTTTGCCATTTCAAACCAAAACCAAGCCACCGTGACTTTAAGAAGGATATGCAATTTATTTTAAACACGGTCTATGGTTGATTCATATATTTTCCTAGAAAAATAAGAATACCTATATGGCTCCTTATTATGGTGTCGTCTTTAATTTCATAAGGATTTCCTGGGTTTTTTTATCAATATGGTCTAGTGTTGATTCATGTGTTTTCCATGAAAAATAAAAATACCCATATGCCTCCTTATTATGGTGTCGTCTTTAATTTGATAAGGATATCCTATTTTTTTTTATCAATACGGTCTAGCGTTGATTCATATTTTTTTCTAAGAAAATAAGAATACCCATATGCCTCCTTTTTATGGTGTCGTCATTTATTTCATAAGGGTACCCATTTTTTTAGCATTAGTGTGGTTGATCCACATTTCTCTTACAAGAATAAAAATACCAAGTTGTCTCTCTGAGCTTCTAGAGGATTACCTATTTGGACATGTTCATCATGTAAAGTTCCACGACACTTGACAGACAACTGTTGATTTGTGATGTAATGCTTTCAAAGGAAACACTGAAATGGAAATTTCATAGGAATTAATCATAGTCTTGTAGGCTATAGCTTACAAAATGTGCCTACAAAAAGAAATAGTATGTGTAGAAATTATTTTACATGAAGTGACGTCATTGCATATTCTAAACATTAGAGTATTGTTAACGTATTCAGGAAACCTAGGTGAGTAGGTGGAACATCCCTTCATAAGCTTTTTCTACCCAATCTAGAAGTTAAATTACAATACTAACCAAAAGCAACAAATGTGGTAAACAAGAGACTTACCAATCTTAATCAAGTCTTGGATCAAAAGTATTACTTTACTCATCATATCATCTTTAATTTTTATTATTATCAAGAAGTATTACACAATTCATGAAGATCCTATCTAGATCTATTCATGGTATATTTTCCAGTGACTAACTTTCTAAGAATACTAAACAGTCATATCCTAAAACATGCAAATTAATAAGCATAGTTTCACTGCCCCAAAGAATAGTAAGTCGTAGTAGGCTTGGGAAGAGTTGCCCTCATTGGTAAGTCATTCATGAGAAGCTGCGAACCTCACTTGTCCCCATGATCAACCACACATAAGAACGTTAGGTTCACCGTAGACAAGGTGTCTGCAGTTCGCAGCAGCTTGTTATCGCTGTCGCAAATAAACAAAACACCAATCAGAGCTTTTCTAACACATAAGACATGGTATACAAAAAAATCAAAATGTAAATAAAGTGACCTGTGAAGCAGCCATTGCCCTGACTCGATCAATAGTAATCGACAGCAAATCAAATTCCCCCGGCCTGTGAGATTTGTCCAACTCCCTCGGCCTGCGCAACTGACTCCAGCAACTCACTTTAGCGGTGATACTTGCTGAAATTGTGCCTTATTTATATCATAATGTCAATCAAGTGACATGGCCCGGACCCACCAGATGTGTCACTCAATCAGATGACTAGGCGTTTTTTTCCATGAATTGGCCTTAACTGGTTGTACCAAGTATTTAGGCCTTTCACTAAGTAACTAGTACTATATTAGTAACTGGTATTATAAATCTCATCAATCACCACTAAGTCAGATTAGAGTGGGTACTAATCTGAAATTAATTTGCTTAAGTCCTTGCTAACTGTTGTCTTAATCGTCTTCTTTCCAGTAATGAGAAATTAATTAACTGGTAAGGAAAATAAGTTGGGCATTGAGGTATTATGTGTTAAATTACACATATTACTTGATGTGGCATTTGAACTTCCATTAAATATATTTTTATCAAGGATTGATCATAATCCTTCCAAAATATATATGTCCTTTTTCCAAAAGCATGTACAAACATAGACTTTTGCAAAACAAATTATAATAAGTCACATAGCCAAACAAGACTAGGATTTAGGGTTTAAGGTTCATTTTTTGACACCAATTTCAGGTTCTTGCAACATAGCTTTGGAAAGGAATCTGCAAGAGCTTCAAAAATCACAATGCCTACTTGCATGAATGCAGTTTGAATTAAAACTCCCGCGATTTTTGTGCTCCAAAAGATCCAGTCCGTCTGATCAAATCGCCGTCCGATCTAACTTTTCATTCTCTTTTTCTAACTCAAGCATTTGTTTCATTTTGCCCAACTTGTTGCCAAGGAACATTGGTAACATAGACCGGTTGTACTTCATGTAAGCCACGGTACCAGTCATTAGTTCAGGCTATAGTTTGGAAAATTCCTCTGCAAAAGATGTAATTCTTGGGGTAATTTCAATTACAAAGGCTGCTGTTGTGGTCAATGAGACTCCGGTTTTGGCAAATGCATCTCAGCTTGTTTTGGGTTTAGGGAAGGAACTAGAGCTGCTGGGATCGCCATTGGGTACAGATGGTCTTAGTCCTATCTCAAGTTCCTTCCATCAAATAGAGCATTGCATCAAGTCTTCCAATTCCTTTAGATTGGGCATGTGACGGAGAATCTCCAAATGCGAGGGAGGAATAGCTAACAAATGCGGATATGTAGTCCGGGAGACAAGGCTGCAGTCCAGGAGATGGCGGAAGCAACCCGGAAGGTGGCCGAGTCGGTGAAGGACACTCTCGGAGAGTCCCGATCCACCGCAGTCAAAGTAGAATTATTTGACAAAGGGGTGCATGAGGAGAAGAAGGTATCCGGTTCCTGGATAGTTCGGATCCTCACCGACTTCATTGATCGGGTGGAAGCATCCTTGGCAGCAGCGAGAGAGGCGGCCAACCGGATGGACATCAGCAGTCGAAAGCTGAACGGGTCCATGTACTCCCTGGAGATCCACCTCTCAGACATTTCGCTACCGAATTTGTTTGCAGCCGGAGGGTCGAATCCGAGGGAGCCCAAGGATCAGACACCCGAGTCAAGAAAGAGTAACCGGAGACCTGGGCCTGGACAATCGATTTAGTTGGATTCATTGCCAAGGTCAGATCTTCCGGATCCAGCTGCCGGAGAGCAGAGCCGGAACCTTGTGGATGTCTTCAACCAATTGCCCAAGGAACCCAAGAGTCTTACGTTGGGTGGGGGAGTTGGAGAGTGGATAGGTAGTTAGGAATGTAAAGTTTTGTAAGATAGTTAAGACTGGATCGGATGTTGACCTGGTCAGGCCGGTTGAGATTGGACCCGGATGTCCAGGGCGGATTTCCGGGGGCTTTTTTGCCTTTGTAATCAAGTTGTATAGAAGTCAGCCCTTGCTTGGAAGCTGGGAGTCTTTTCGCCCAAATTTTGTGTATGTTTTCTTTGGGCCTCTTGTTGAGTGTCTCTTCCTTGTGTGGCAGGGTTGTGTGGTGAGGAGTTAGGAAGGCACATGCTAGTTTGGGTGTGATTCCTCCCTTTGGCGTTCTTGTTTTGATCTTATGTGCAAGTGAGCGGGTTGTGCAAGAGTTGGGAGTGGATTTCAGTTCCTCAGCATCTTTAAGGTTTAGGATTTTGGGCAAGACAGCCGTTGTTAGGCCAGGGGGATAGGGAGGGATTCTTTAGTCGTGCTAGAACTCCTGGGTGGGAAATCCGATTGAGTGTCCGATCTCTTGAGAGATCTCACTGCCTTAGTGGGCAAACGGAAGGACTTTAGTTGATGTTGGAACGGACGGGTTTACTTGCAACCGCCTGGCTTCTTACAGATGGAACGTGGCGCTGAGGTCGTTGTAGTATGAGAGGATCGTACGGGGGGTCTTTGTGTGACCGGTGATCCGGAGGGTTCTCTGGGTTGCTGTGAAGGATCAAACCAGATCCGGATTAGTGAAGGAAATGGGAGAATAGAGAAGTGGGTCTTCAACCACTATAAGTCACGGAAGGAGCGGCGGGCCTGCCACTCTCAAAATCAAGGGGCGAACCCTTTGATGGTGAAACAGAGGTAAAACTAAACCGGATGGTAGTAAGAGCGGATGTGAGCTGATCAGACCGGATCGGAGAAAGGAAAAAGGGTCTAATTGTAGTTCTTGGTGTTGTTGTGTTTCCGGTTGTTGTGTTAGGACCGGAAGAGGAAATATTGGTTCTGACTTAGCTTAGAGACCAAATAAGGCTATCTACTTCACAGAATCTCGCGGGTTCGATCTTTAGAGTCACTTTGTTATACTTTAAAGTGGTTTTTGGTAGTATAACTGGGAATTTGCTTGCCTTGTGCTGCAACACCGTCCAACATTATATTTGTTAACTACTAGACCTAAGGCAAGTCTAGTATTGGACCTGCCCCAAACGTCGCAAAGTGGCCCCGGACCTGAAGTCTGTCGGATGGACCGTCAGTGACCGCTTTGGAGATAAATGTGCAACACGCTATTCGACAGCCAGGCTAGGCCGTCCAACCCCAAAGCGGATTAGGGTGGATGGTTGGACAACGGCGGCCGCTTTAGGTATTGCCATGTGACATCCAGTCTGTTAGCCATCTGAATCCGTCTGACCCCCGTCTGACCTCCATTTGGCCCGCCGTTTGAAGTCCTTGCTAAAGCATATGATGATAGGATCCACGGATCCTTTTGCAAAGACTGCTTATTCATGATATAAGCATCCAATGCAAGAGGCAGTCAAAGTTGCTGGGATGAATAATGTTGATTTATGCCACATTTAATTATTTTTAGACTTTGGGGGGAAAAAAGGACTATGCTAAGAGAAATCTCCAGATGAATACTACCTACATTATATGCAATGAGTCCACAATGACATTGGAAGTAGGAAGGAAAATAATGCATAGACCATAGCTACGTATGAAAAGTTGTAGAAAAAACAAATTTTTGCAATGAAAACATGCCAGCCATGTTCATTTGAATGTAGTTAGGAAAATCAATTGGATATTTCTACAAGGAATACACCAACCTTATGGACTCTGTGCAAGCAATGACTGAGCATGCATTTTCTTTCACGTCTACATGATTGGGCAGCTCATGGCATTCAATTCCTTCATACACATTTACAACGCCCACATTAAACTTGGGAACTATAGATCCAAAGATCCCTTCATGCCATTCCCTCAACAGTACACTAGTACATACACAATGATAACTCCAACATTGAACTAAGGAACTAGAGATCCGGAGATGTTCTCATGCCATTCCCTCAACATTACACAACTACATATACAACTCCAATTCCAACACTAAATTTGGAAAATAGAGATCCGGAGATCTTTTCATACCATCACCTCAATACTACAGAGTAGAAATAGACAATGACAATTGGATGAATGCAAGAAACACTTCTACTATTTTTTGTCACACCTTGCATGCTGATTTGTTGTTTAGGCATAACTTTTGCATATTGAATCCAAATGACTTAAGATTTATAGGAAAGGTGCTCATGACCACTCTACACCTTGCCTAATTTTTTGGCAATTTTCAAAATTTTTTTACTAAATAAAAATAGCCCCCAATTTTAGGTCACAAATTCCAATTTGGAGGTTTTAAGTACTATTTAGTATCCAAAGAATCGAATTTGGAGCTGAAATTTGGATGAGATGGTCTTCTAGTAGACTTCCAGCTCTTTAGAAGAGGGATTTAAAAAAAAGTTAATTTTGTATAGTGTAGAAGTCTACAAAGTGAGCTTCTTTCTGCTTGCATTTCAAAACACATAAAACATTATTTTGGTGGTTCTTTTGGTAAATGACCATCTCCATAGAGCTGTTGCAAGTGGCCAATTTTTGTTTAATTTATTTAATATATTTTACTATTTTTAACTAATTAAAGCATCAAAGTGTTTATTTTCTTGAGATTTGGCACTTTCTAGTTCTCCCACTTAGAGAATTTTCTATGCTTTTCCTTCCCAGCATTTCTTCATCTGAAAGGTATATACAGTGGCCATATTTTTTTTTAAATTAAAAATTATTTTTCTAGGCTTAAGTACTCCAGAAAAAAAAGCATCAAATAGTGAAAACGCAACAAATAGTACAAGTGTTTCTTGCATTCATCCAATTCCAACACTAAACTGAAGTGGGAATAAGAGATCCAGAGATTGTCTGATGTCATGAACTTTATAGAAATAGATACACAATCATCATGACAGCTGTATAGTAAAATTAGATAAATTGAACACCTTTTATTAAATTGTCAATGTCAAAAAATAGGTGTGTGCCTTTGAAAACAAAGAAAGCATTCTTCGCAGTTCCTAAGGTAGTTAACATTAAATTTGTAATCTGTGTACCACTATAATGTACCAGAGGCTATATTACAAAGTTCCGCTCCATTTCTAGAGGATCCATTTAAAAAAACACAAGAATTTGATTCCTAAGGAGTTTGCGCAAGGCACTCCTACTCAAGACATCCCTAAAGAAGTCATGTATAGGAGGATATGGGTCCAACATGTCCAATATCTCACACCCGTTAATGAAAAATAGCCTGGAATTAATATTGTCAGGAAACATACTTCAAAGGAGCTCCTTCAATTTTGAACTAGTCATCGTTGGTGAGATACCAATAGAAGTCCTTGTGAGGAGATACCAATAGAAGTCCTTGTAAGCATCAGTTGTATTAGATTCCAAAAGCTCTAAATTTTGATTATTTGTTGGACATCCAAGACAGCACCTTCAATGCATAGAAGACCTATGAGTACAACAACCACCACCCTTTGCAAAGACCCATCGCACAACACAGTCAATTGCAAACACCGTCAACCACAGAAGAGATGAGTACTAATCATCCAGAGATCTCCAAATGTATCGTCCTAAACTAAATTTATCTGAAATGATCCAAGCACAATGAACAAGTCACAGGCTTCCTGCAAGAACTGAAAAATCTTCATGGCTGAAAATCCAGTTGTCACCTTCAACATTGACTAAAATATTGCATTAATCCAAAAGTATAAAACCAGCAAGAGTTATTTCTCAAGAGGTGCGTTTGTAATAATTACATAGTGTAAGGATTTTATAGTCATTATACCTAATCATTTGTACAACATCAAAAGTATATTGCTCAAAAAGAACCCCTCAAAATTCAGCATCTGGAGATCTCTAGATACAAATTCTCCCACAAATTACTCATCTAGAATACATCCCTTCAAAATCTGAAACCCCGGCCTGCCTAGCTTTGCCTCTGTAAGCTAACAACTGAGAAATGGGTTGGCCTTGACATATACAAGCACAGCAACGTTGGACCTTAGAAGACTGTCCAGCCAAGGCCGAAAATATGCATCGAAGAAGTTGTCCGTATTGTCACCAAACTAGGTCTCAGGGTGAATAGCGTTGTCATCATCGTTTAATAAGTTCTTAATTGGATTGTCATCAACCAAAAGGGCATTGTCGACAGAGTCAACTACCTCTATTTTTACCAAATATGTCAAATCCTTCAAAAATATGGGCTTATCTGCATTATCTGGCAATCTATAAGACGACTTTGTGCACGCCTTTTGTGAAAAATACGGAACCTCTTGAAGACCAAAAGTGGTGTGCAATAACACCTTTTGTAACAACAGCCACATATTCTTATCTGACATGCTACTCCAGAATATTATTCAAGCTTTAGGAAACAGCCAGTCAAGGAAAGCTGAGACCTGGACTACGACTGACTACAGGATTATTTCTATGGTATTTTTGTTGAATAGAAAGTCCGTTCAAGCCTAGGACGACAGAATAGCACCGTCTTGGTACCTGATGTGATAATCGCCATTGTGGCCATAGCCTGGTGAAAATTTATGGACGACAAAGCGAGCACCTGTTGTACATGCAATCTAGGCGTAAGTATCTTTAATACAAAAATGTGGTAAGATGACACAAAATATTGTCCCGGGGAATTCCAGATGTTATCGCAAGCTAAGGATATCTGAATCTCTATCCAAACACCCAAGCAATCCGTTTTAACATCTTACTCTCTTGCGGTTACTACTTCTTTCCGAAATCCAATCCAAAATCCTTCCTTAGCTAGTTTTATATACCCTTCTTTTACCCTCAAGGGGTTCACTATTGATCTTTGAGAGGGCTAGGGACTTTACCACTCATAATCTTCACTCTCTCCACTAATACTTTAAGCAAACACACAAACAAACAATTCGAACAGAGTTTGTAATAGAGAAGGAGAAAGTAGCAATTCTCACAACTTTATGAAAGGCCTATTCCGGAAAGTAGGTCACTCAGAACCATGTTCTATTTCCTTCACTACAACGACAGATCAAGACTTCCGGAACTGGCAAAGGCGCGTGTTTCTAGAATCTAGACTAATCCGATAGTTGGCAGGCCTTTCGGAGGTGGAGATATTCCACTGGCGGTTACTTATCTCCGCACGAAACCCTCTCTGGGTTCCAGACTTGTATCCACTCCACTCTTTCCGGATACTATTCCAGCAATTTAAAGGCACAATGCACTAATCTTCTTTCACAAATCTAAAAACTTTCACACAAATG
Organism: Neckera pumila; assembly: GCA_963969595.1. Classification (NCBI taxonomy): domain Eukaryota; kingdom Viridiplantae; phylum Streptophyta; class Bryopsida; order Hypnales; family Neckeraceae; genus Neckera; species Neckera pumila. The sequence continues at coordinate 11,305,002 of OZ018418.1, forward strand.
CATCCTACCAATCAGACCCAGTCACCTAAGATCCGGATTCCTCTTCACCCCTACACACTTGCACTTACACATCAACACACAAGTGACCATAGACGCGATACGCAGGAGAATGATTTTAAGGTGATTTTTTGAATGCTCAGATTGAATGACAAAAGAAGAGGAATGAAAGGCCAACAAGCCCGCCCGCCCTTAAATACAAAACAAGGCAACCTAAAAGTCACTAGAAAACCAGAGCAACAGCCCAACTAACTGTTCCAAAAAACCTAGAAAGTCATTAAAATCCTAAAAGTTTGGAACTTGGTTGATCCCTAAAATTTTGGAAATCTCTAAAATCCTAGAAATCCCTAAAATTCTAGAATTTCCTAAATTTCCGGATTCCTAAAATTCTGGATCTTCCTAAATTTCCGGAATCCAGTCCGTCAATCTTTACAATCCTGAATCTGCCGGATTTTGACTGGCGTTTATATCTTGTTCCAGAAACTTAATTACGATTTTAGCCTAACTAGAAAATATTTAATCTATAATTCTAAACTTTTGTTTCTACTTCCCTATTCCTGTGCGAAAAGTCAAAAAAATTATACTACTTTAATCCTATTCTATTCTACTTTCTCTATTTTGAGTTTTGCATTCCTTGACAGCACCAAGTTAGAAGAAAAGTACTAATAGCACATACATTTCAAAACTATAAGGATTAAATTGACAGTCACCTCAGGCACCTTTTGCAACAACCATGTTGGCTACTTTCCGGAAATCGACCTCTGGCCTTGACCCCTCCACCTCGGCCATCGTCCCCTTCACCATCGTGGTCTCCGTCTCCTCCACCAGAAGGTTCCGGTCCGGGTGCAACACAAGTACGCCCTCCCCATCTACAACATGGGCCAGGTCCACTGCCACATCAACACCTTGTTCCTCCTCGATGACCCCTTTGCCAAAGTCATCAGTTGCTCCTAAGAGCGTATCTTGTCAGACAAGCATTGTGAAGCATGAATTGATTAGAAAGTAGAGGAGAAAGTTTAAATTTGGCAGTCAAACACTACGAAAGTAAGAAACTCCCATTTTATTCATATTTAAGAGTGATACAAGTTCCTAAATCGTATCATTAGCACTAACCTTCTCAGACACGCACAATTCTGCTTTAATATTACATGCGGGACTCAAAGGGCTTAGGCCACCCAAGGTATCATTACAAATTGTATCTCACATGCCCTCAAGAACACCTGGATTAGGATCCAACAAGAGATCTCCAGATGCATGAGAGGCTGGGTCCATATAGCCCTTATATGACTGCTTAGGGGAACCATCGGTTCAAATGTGGAGCAAGATCATTCAACACCGAAGGCTGCTGTTCCGCATCAAGAAATGGCGGGCCAAAAAATTCAGGAGTCTTGTCAGGCGGTGCAGCATATGAACAAGAAAAGAGGAGGGCAACCGCTACCGCAGAGATGTTGTTGATATTCTGAACGCCATCAAAACTAGATATTTCAGAATCTGCACACCGGCCTAGGGTATCATTAGCATCACCCGCAATATCCTCAGCCTCGTTAAACGCGTCAGTCAAATCAATCCTTGATCGATATGCCGCAGTTCCTTGTTCTTTTACGGTCTGCTGGCCTTCTTTTGATTCCTAGATGTTGCCTAATCCTTCTTTGCTTGAGAACCATTTTTCTTCAGGCTCCTTGCTGTGTCAGCCAAATCTAAAGGCATTGGCGGCTCAATGACCTTTCTCTTATGGGCTATCTAGTTCTTTAGCTTCTTAGGTGGTCTATGAGGAGCAAGAGATGTAACCTGCAAGGTTCAAATAAACATAGTACATTAGACTGAAGCCATGTGACCATAAAGTTCACCAATCAATAGGAGATCTCCAGATGCAATGAAGGCATGCAAGACTAACCTTGGTGATGTAGCACGTTTTTGTTGTTTCCTCGCTTCTTTCGATGAAGGAGTCCTCTGAATTCAAGGGTGTTTTGGCCATATCTGCTGACACCTCCTCAAAATCAGCCACAACTTCTAAGCGACGTCCATTAACACTCATCTGCTACACAGTGTGTTTGGCAACCATCTGCTCCGCTATTTGGGCATCCTCGAAATGAAATTCCTCCAGAACCTTTGCTCAACCCTATTGGTCCATGAAAACAATCAAATGTTAGTAAGCGCCAAAACAACAAACTCATAGCGAAGGATGAGGAGTTACATACAAAACACATACCACTCCTAGGTTTGTAATCTCCAATCCCCCGTTCACATTCACTACAACCATGTCTTCTTGTATTAAACCTCCAAATATTATTATCGCTGTATTCGCCCTCAAATACAACATGCTATGACGCCTCCTCAAGCTATCAATATCCTACTTTGCTTGCATTGTACACTAGCTGAATGGAAACTTTTGAGGGGAAGAAGTATGTGAAAAGGCTCTGTGCACTTTTAGCATCACAAAACGCAAAACAAAAGATGACAAAAACATCAAATCTAGTTCCTGTTGCTGGTTTGGGGAAGCCATTGTCAGGACCAGCAATGTAGTGGATGATGTGCCAATCCCACACTCGACAATTCCGATTCTCAAACTTTCTTCTGAACAAATGAGTCAGTATCTTGTGGAATCCCTGAGCATCCGTCATGAGGATAGCTGGAGACCGGACATCGACACCATTAGCACCACCATTACATTCCAGGGCATCAAAGAGCCTTTGGAGCTTCTTGTCTTCCAGCATCATAGCGCGAGAACCAGACACAGAGGCCTCAAACATGTACCAAAAGTAAAAATGTCTCTTTCCCTCACCATGCCATGCAATTACATTTGGCTGCATAAAAATTCCGTTGATATTCCAAGAATGGTTGTCCATGATCTTGGACAGGTAGTTTTTAGCAAAACCTTTTTCCATTGCCTCTGCCACCGCAACTTCAGCCTTGGAATCAATGAAGGCCTCCTATATGTCTTTCACCACTTGCGGATAGTCGTCGGGGTCGTAAGTCTTGTTCAATGCCCTCAAACGATTGTCTAACCATTCCTTCCCTACTTTTGTGGCTATGGCTCTGTCAACCCAGAGTTGTAATTTCGAACGCCCTACTTTCTTTTCAATTGCACATTCTTCCCATTCAGCGTCTGTTGAAGGGACATACTCGAGTTTCTTGCTTGGAAGAAGAAACTTTCGATAGTGGCACATCATCTTGTTCTTCATAGCGCGGATCATCTTCTCTTTAGCTCCAGCTTCAGGTAAAGACAATAATGATGGTCCAACACTTTGATTCTTTGCCTTTGTGCCCTTCAGGCACACTTCCTCAAATTTAACAAGATTTGCTAAGTAATTGATGTCTTCAACGCAAAGCCCATATAGAGGCTTGAAATCGAAAATAGTCAAGGGCTTCCGAGTCCCCTTTATTGGATCAGGAGCTATTGCCTCAGTACCGGGAAGCTTATATTTCAAATAGTTTGATTCAATCTCTATCCACTTGTTCAAAATAGAGTCATCCTCTATGAATAAAAGCGGGACTTTTGCATCCGCTGATTCATTGCCTTTCACAGACGTGAAGATAGTTGAGATGATTGGAAAGAACTTCTGCAGACGAAGAAGCCCACAATCAATGACCAGCCCAATATAAGCAATGGCAATAGGAATTGACCACAGGACCATCCAGGGATCACCAGATGGTTCGAAAGATGATGGCTTCTTACAATACAATGGCTTTTTACAATGTAGATTGAAAGACTATATTGACAAGAACAGCATCAGGAGATCTCTGGATGATTCTAGCGATGAAGGCAATGCTTATTCAACGTCAGATGGATGCATCAATTTGCCCATCCGGAAATCTCCAGATGACTGCATGGAAGGAGCCATTCAAAAATCTAACTTCTAATGCAATAGAGTAGGATGCTCAAGGCTTACAAGATATGCTTCTGAATGACCTTGGCCAAGAAATAATGGCTATGGGCTTCCCATTTCTCTCCATTTAATTCTTGCATTCAAAAGTTGCTTGGTGAAACACTGCTCTTTCTATTCACCAGCAACATTCTGATTTGGGGCTCAAAAAAGATGCGGAAAGTCAATGAACTTGTTGTGCGGAGCAAACATCAGGATTATATTGAAAGATTGAGGCCTCTTGCACATTGAACTCTAGAATTTCCTTGCTGCGCATTAGAGTTTTTTAGGCTTCCACCGAATGCGGGCCTCCAATAATGAAATAGTTGGTGTCCTTTCTTATAACATCGATATTGGGACAAGTATCATAGTATGTAGCCTTATTGTCCTTGCTGTAAGGCCCATATTTAAGAGGCATGACGTGTATAACCCTAGTGTTGGAGTGGTAGTTTTTTTCTAGACGTGCCTTGTTGATCATATCTGGCATTTTTGTTGTCTCCACACTTCTGTACATTAGTGTACCAGATGAAGCCGTGTGCAAGTAATAAAAATGCACACGCAATGGTATTCCTACCGCGTCAACAAATGCCTTAAAACCGTCAAAGGTACTCTTATATAGTGCCTTCATGTACTTCACTTGCTTTAGCAGAAGCTTCTTCACGTCTGCCTCATTCATTTGAACACATTTGTCAATCGTCAACTTCTTCATCATTTCTTGTAATTTGTCATTGTCATTGACGCCCGGCGCTCCTACCAAAGCCTTTTGTTTTCTTGACCGCTTCTTCGGCAATGGATTTCCAGCTATCATAGGTACTATTGCTTGAGAGGGGTTGGCATCATCTTAAGCCTCTACATTTAAATCCCATCGTATTTGCATATCTTGCGGAGTCCACTGCGGAAGATCGCCTTTGCACATTAACAATCCAAGCTCCACACAAGACTTGTACAAATCAAGGTCCATTGTATTATAATCAAAGATTAACCCGTAAATTTGTGATTAGGTACATCCAAGAATTATCTCCTCAATTACAAGAAGCACGGCAGTATTGTTGAGACCCTGCATTTCAAGAATGTCGAGCCTAGATTGAAGGTGCACCTTCTTGCCATTCAATAATTTTGGAACAACATGGTACAAACATTGGAGGTACAAGAATGGTGCGCATAGATGCAACAAATGAACTGAACGTTGGTGTTGGGAGGCATTTTGACCCTGAGCGTGTGGAAAATGAAGACATTCTCCAAACACAATTTAGTGCTACAGCCCCGCCCTCTCTTGCAGCTCCTATCATTGGTCATGGACAAGGCCAAGAGGTGCAATGTTCTATCCCATGTACTTTTAGAACTCCAAACCCTACCTCTAGACATTTTGGAGAAGGATTGGGCTCTATAGGGACTATTTAAGTGACGGTGGAGAGCATTTCTAATACTACTAGAGGTGGAAGACCCCCTCAAATTCCTTGTGATCCCGCCGTGGGTCAATATGTGTTGCATTCTCGTGGTGCTTGCAAAAGAAGGAACACTGGCAGAGCATCATTGTCAAACCTCTCTAAACACCCTATCTAGGGAATTGGAGTGAGACGCCCTACCGTGGTGATAGAACCGTTCACCCAATAGAATGTACACTTCGGGTTCCACTTTGACAACCCTAGCATCTGTGATTTTTGGAGGTCAAAGGGGATTGGCTGTAGAGGCTGATGGCACAGACCCTGCTACAAAATGACACAAGAGGTTTGTGCCTAGATATTATGGACATAGAAGAATGGTCGCCAAGCTTCAAAATGAAAATTCGGAGGTTGAGGACTATCAGACCTCAAATGTTGTCAACGATTCATTCTATTTTGATGGTGTAGACAACAAAGATGACAACAACGCTCATCGCGACTGTGATGAGGCACCAAAAGACAATGATGTACATATTCCAAGTGCTCATCGAGTGGGGCCTTCTATCCAAGAAGTCTGCAGATCAAGTCGTTTGAATAATGCAATGCAACCAGCACCAGATCTTGAAGACAATTTCAGCACTTGAAAGAAAGATGCAGGATGAAGAGAAAGGGTCGAAATGTTCTTTTGGTAATTAGCATAGAAGTCCACGTGTCAAGGAAGTATATGGCTAGACATTTGGTATACATTTATATCTTTAGCCATAGAGTCAATATGTTATGGTTGTATTGTCATTATATTTTGCAATGTATGAAATCTATAAGTATTTTTGGTTATCACAATGATGAGAGCATGCGTCTTATTTTTAAATGTGTCATGCAAGTTGAATGCGACCGTGAACCGCATGGAATACTACATTGGATGGGTGTTTGGATTATATTGCATGCTGCAGATTTGGAGAATTAGGTTCATGTACTTCAACATTTTTTGAATATATGTCACTGCTATTTGACATATGTGTGGTTGCTAAAAGCACAATCAGTCATTTTCCTGTGAGGGTGATTGCAAGAAAGACCGGTCCTATTTCCTGTCATATTGAGGGGACTCTTTTTGTCATCTGCTATAATTTTTGAAGCAAAAGTCCATTGAATATGAAAATTTTATTGGAGATGTCAAAATTTTTGGTAATCAAACCCTTATTTTTTAGAAATTAAAAAAAAATCATTTTATACTTAAAAATCTTTTTTGTTAATTTGTCACACGGGGTGGTTTAGGGGATTTACTACATTAGGAGTACCCAAATTTAATGATCTGGAAATGAAATTTTTATGGTCTATTTGCGAAGTAGAAAAGCATACACCTATCAAATGGAATCTAAAAGTATATTAATTTGTGTCCTCTACATGAGTGCAAACAGCACTCTCATTGCACATGGTTTCTGAATAATGAAGATGGTTTTAGGATCAGTCTCGTGGTGAAATCTCATCACTATGAATTCCTTCCAAATGGCCAATTTTTAGTTTTTTTTTAATTGCTTTTCTTATTCTTTACAAATTAAAATGTGAAATTACACTGCAAGTTTCTATTTCCGGCAGACTTTGCACTTTTCTAATTCTCCTACTTAGAGAATTTTTCTATTCTTTCTTTCCTAAAGTAACTTCTTCTTAAAGGTCTATACACTAAATATACTTTTCACATATTTTTAAAATTATTGTTTTAATTTTAAAGTACTTTCAAAAGAAAAAATGAGCTTTGTAAAAAACGCTATGCTTTTTGATTGGTCTTCCTTGCAATGACCCATGAATATAAGAGTATATTGTCATAACCATTTTTATGTAACTGAAATTAGTCATATTTCTTTGCATATAACAATATGCAGTTGTAATTTTGTTGATGAAACAATAGGCAGTCAAAGTTGTGTCTATATAACTGGTGCCTGTTGTATTACATTGTATATAATTAGGAGTAGGCATATGAGTACTCATATTTCAGTACACGTAAAAGTAGGTGAGCACATTAGATATTGTATGAGGTACTGGAGGTGCTCCTTTGGCATATATAATTATTTGATAATGTATATCACTAGTTGCATGTGCTGACTTTGTAATCACAGAATTCCAATGGCAAGAAACTGTCAATTATAGATGTGCATGCAGATTGGACAAGAAGCATTTCAAAAACACCGTTTGGAAGTTGATTCCAAAGTCACAAAGGAGGAGCTTATGAGAAAGAGAGGGCCAACGAGGGCTGCTAAGGGAGGGAATGTTCCCAAGAAGAAGAAGCCGTCCAAGAGCATGAAGTGTCCACCAGTGACAGTTTCAGATGATTCACATACAAAGATCTTGGTATTAGATGTACTAGGACTTGAACCTTTCATATTTTTTTGCTACAAAATACATATGTTAATTACTAAGGAGCATACTTGAATTTGACTAAAAATTTATTTCATATTGTCAAAAAAGTATTTTTTTGGATGACTACTAAAATGTCACAAAACTACAAATCACAGAGAAGTACCAAATTCAAGGCCTTGAAGAATTCTTTTTTTTACTTCCTTTTTATCATAGAAAACAATAAAATTTCTTCTCTCTAGATCTGCATTCAAATTCCTAACTACATCAAGTATATGGCAATGAAGCATAGTTGTTTTGGATGAAAAAAAAAAATTGGAAATCCTGGCTTCATCAAGGTCAGGAATCAAAATTTGATTTACGGAAAACTTTTGGTTGAAAGCACGTCCTTGTCTCTTTTGTTGAGACTTTCTGCTTATATTTTGTCGTATGAATTAGGACGTGTAGACGTCCAAACGCAACGAATGTTTATGTAAAACGGCGGACAAAAAAAGTTTACTTGGCGGACAAGCAAATTACTGGCAAACGAGAGGATTGACAGGTGAACTAGTAGCAGACGGTTGTCTTTTTGGCAAATGGTTGGGCGAATAGGCAAATATCTAGTGGATGGAAGGACTGACGGTTGTCTTTTTGGCGGATGGCTGGGTGGACGGGCAAATTACTAGCAGACATAAGGGCGGACGGGGAATTTTTTGGTGGACAGCTAGGCAAATAGGGTATTCTTTGTTGGTTGGGCGGTCGGACGGGCAAATTACTTGCAAACAAAAAGGCAAATGGTCAAATTTTTGTTAAACGGCTTAATAGACGGGTTTTTTTGGGTCGAGCAGACAGGCAGACAGACAAACTACTAGTAGCTTAGTAGGCAGACGTCAGACTTATTAGAAGACAAGTTGGTGGAAAACAAATTTTTAGTGGATCGCTGGGCGGACTTGCGATGTTGTGGCAAACGACTAAACGGATGTTTGGCGCAATGTCAAGCAAATGGACAAGAGTTGGAATTTTGGTGATTGGACAATTGGATGGGCCAAGTACTAGCGGATGGTTGGGCAGACGGGCCAAGTACTAGCAAATGGCTTGGCGGATGGGCCAAGTTCTAGTATACGGCTAGGCGGACGGGTGGTTTCTAGATAGACGGATGGCGGACAATTTCTCCTATATTGGTGAAATTGTGACGAGATTGGTAACTTCTTTTTATATTTTAATTTTAAATATAATCTGGATATTTTTCTTACGGGTATGATTGTCCTAAATCATGGTTACATATCTTTTTCCTAAATTTGGACTAAACTATTTTAACTGAAAAAAAAAGTTGTGAAAAAAATCAAAACTTTCACACCAATCAAAATGTCAACCTCCCCTCCAAAACTAAAATATAAAGTAGAATGAAGAATTTCACCCACACCAAAGAGTCCTCTAAAACAAAAGAAGTAAAAACAAAAAAATCACATGAACACAAGTGTGAAGCCCAAAACAAAACAAATGTGGAAAAGAAAGAGAAATTTCATATAAATTACTTAATCTTACCAAAAAAACTGGGTATGAAATAAAAATAAAAACTTACATATTAACCAAAGAGTCTAACAAGAAAAAATAAAGTGTGAAATAATCAAAACTTTTGCACCAATCCAAGTATTAAACCAAAATATACATGATGTAAGAAATAATGGAAAATTTTAAACCAACCCAAGTGTCTAACCAGGGATCCATTAAAAAGACAAAGATGTGGAACTAGAAACAAAAGTATCACCTAAACTAAAAGATAGCCTACCAAAAAAATAGGGTGCAAAAAAAGAATAATATTGTTTACAACAATCCAAGTGTCAAGTCCCAAAACCTTAGGATGTGAAAAAAAATGTAGAATTTGGAATTAACAATAGCTTCTTATTCAAGTAAAATTGAGTGTGAAAAATAATAAAATCTTGTGCACCAATCCAAGTGTCAAACCAAAATATATAGGATGCAAATAAGAATGAAAAATATCAAACCAACCCTAGTGTCTAGTCCAAGCTCTACTAAAAAAAACAGGATGTAGAAGAAGAAAAAAAATCCACCTATACCAAAGACACCTATCAAAAAAATAGAGTGAGAATAAAAATAAATATAAAAATTATATTAACCGAAGTATTTTATTCCAAAAAACAGGGTGTAGAAAAAATAAAACTTTCATGCCAGCCCAAGTGTCTAGTCTTCAAAAAAACAAGATGTGTAAAAGAAAGAAAATTTTCACTTGAACCAAAGAGTGCTATACCAAAAAACAGAGTGTGAAAAATAATCAAAACTTAGCGCTAACCCGTGTCAAACCAAAATATATAGGATGTGAAAAAGAATGAAAATTTTCAAATCAACCAAAGTATCTAACTTGAGGTCTACTAAGAAAATAGGATGTGGAAGAAAAAATAAAAATTTCACCTAAAGCAAAGACACCTACCCTAAAAAGTAGAGTGTGAAAAAATATGAAAAACTTTCAGAAGAACCCAAAGGTCAAATCATAACATTGGATGTAAAAAAACAAGAAAGAATTCACCTAAACCTAAGAGTCCTGCACAAAGAAATAAAGAGTGAAACTTTCTACCAATCCAAGTGTCAAAGCAAAATATATAGGATGTGAAAGGGAATTTAAAATTTCAAACCAACCAAGTGACTAACTCAGGGTCTTATTAAAAAAAATAGGATGTGAAAAAAAACACTAAAAACTAAACCTAAAACACCTACCAAAAAAATTAGGGTGTAAAACAAACACACACACACACACATCTGCTATTTGTATAGGTAATATGCACACATGAATCCCTAAGTCTACGTCCCTTCAATCCCTATTTATGGACAATAATCATCATTTCCTTTCACCTCGGCCCCGCTAGTCTCACATCCTTTTTTCCATTTGTTGTCTTTTTCGTCGAATGCGTCTCCCATATCATCTGATGAAGAGCATTGAAGTTTCCATCCTCCCACTTCTACTTCCTTAAAAAAGCGTGACTTCTTTCTTGGACCCTTCTTGTTTTTAATTTTTACTTTGAATATGGCTTTCCTCTTCTCTTCCTTAGGGCATGAGACCAGTTTCATTTTTCTCTGTACACCAGGTCAACATGTATCATAGGGGGGTTCTACCCACATTATTTTTTTTGGTTGGAGAAATTGCAAAAAGTTGCATAATTGTTTTTTTATTACCTTGAGTGCCTTCTTTGACCTCTTGTTTCCTTGATGTGAGCCCTCCCTGAATGGTTATCTTTATTTCATTTTAAGATTGCGGCATACAAGATGACAAACTTTTGTTGCGTTGTGGTGGTGCACTGCAAGAAGCGTTCCAAAGTGCCATTGCAGCCAATGTTTCATCCTTATCATCATTGATGGATGATACTAGGCTGTGAATTTGATCGATGGAAGGCACCTTCTCTTTTGGAATCTTGGCAAGCCGTTTTCCAAAGCTTAAGCTCTTTGAACCATCCCAAGTTCTGCTACAGCTTGCAAATACGATACGTGGAGGAGCACGACGTGGTTGTCTTTGTGCTTCTTGCCTAAGTTGTTGCTTGCCTTTGCTTTGATTAGCAAAAATTGGGCTTCCATGCTCCACCAAACATTCTCTAGGACTTCATTTGGTTGTCATTTCCTATAGTGATTTCTCTACTACTTTTGCTTGCCAATGTTGAGATACATTGATCTTTTGTATTGCACATATTCTATTGGACCTTCATGTGACATCCTCCACCCTCACATTGAGTTTGTCATTCTCTTCCTCTTATGCCCCTTCTGTGGGCGGAGACTTGAGAATCCGAATGACTTCATCAATTCCATTGATCCCACCATTGAAAAGCGTTGTCCTATTAGCCTCAGCTATCTCCATGTAAGCATCTCCATTTTCTGATAGAACGCTCTTGCTATTCAAAAATCTAGATCCACCCACAAATCTAGCATAGGGTCATCATACCCATCATTCTCCTCATCCGATCCAAACTTGAATGCATCGCTATCATTGCCTCTCTGCTCTTTATTGGTCTTGTTAGGGATACAATACGTTTCATCATGCAAATTTTCCATGTCGGGTTCTGTACCAGGTCTACCGGGTGAGGCCTATCATCCACCGCTTCCAAACCGGACCCCGGCTTTGACTCCTCGGAGTCCACATTGTCATGGTACCACTTCTTTTCATCCTTGTCCTTTGATGTAGCCACAACTTTGGAATTGGTGTACACATTCACCAAGTCCGCTGCCCTCTACGTTGTCGACTTGTTCCAAGATTTATTGTAAATATAAGAGTAGCTACTCCAATTTTGTTCATATGAAGATGATGATACTGGTTGGGCCAGTATCCTCTTGGCTATTGGAGCAATGAACTTTCTACATGCACCCTCAAAATCCCACCAAGCATGTGCCAACAGCATTTGTTCACCTAGCTCGAGTATGTTGTAGAACGGAGGGTCCTTATGTTGAAAGGCTACAAATTCCTTCACCAACTTTGCATACTCTTTGAAGTCATATATTTTCATTATAACAAGCTGGCATCTGTCAGTTGTATCTTGATCGTTGGATGGTTCTTTATTGTGAAGAAGGTACAAGTTCAAGAGAGCTTTTGCATAATGTAGATTAGTCTCTCCCATCTTGCGTTGGTCAAAGAAAAATTCCTCCAATGGTTCTGCCTTTTCAACATCCAAACAGAAAGGCTTTGTTTGTAAACAAAGGACATGTTCCTCTAAGTTTCTTATAATGTGCAACACCTTCTCCATGCATGGTGTCTTTGCATCCAAATCGCGTAGACCCCTTACAACTAGGGCGGTCAATTTGCGCACATTGGTCCGAGGATTCCAAAAATGCTCGGTCACAACAATATTGTATACATGCCCAAACATTGTGCGTGCTTTGCCTTTTTTGCTATCATTGAATGTGTTCACGTATGTAACCCACTGTAAATCCACCACACTCTGTCTCATTGCGCCCTTCACCTCCAACAAGCGGTCAATCATGATAAAATAAGAGGCAAACTTGGTTTTCAACGGCTTCAATAAATAAATTGTCTTGTATTTGCGAAATATAGCAAGCAGCATGTGCCTTTTCCTGAAGAAGTTTACTATGAGCTTGGCATCCTTCACTGAATCTGATATCCATTTTTGGCTCCCCAAATCCCTTTGAGCAGCAAGTTCAAGGTGTGCACCATGCATCCTTGGAAGAAAATGTGTGGATATTTATTGGACACCAAATTCTATGCTGCCAGGTTTGCATTAGTATTATCTGCAATCACTTGCACCACGTTCTTGGACCCACCTGCTTTATAAATTTTTCCAAGATAGCCGCCAAATACTCCGCTCTTTTTTTTCTCCCACTTGTATCCACGAATCCAAGGAAATGCTCATCGATTGAAGATATGAGCATGGCATTTATTAATGGGCGGGTTGTCACTGAGTTCCATCCATCAATTCACAATGTTGCTCCAAACTTCCTCATGCTGTCTTCGGTCCTATGATGCAACTTCCTCGCAAGATCTACCTTCGCTTTTTGAAGGAATTTATGTTGTAGATCATGGTATGAGGGTGGAGTGTATGGCCTTGCACACTTGGCCGTCATCTTCACTGCTTCTTTAAAGGCTGGATTCCGAGCTACTAAAAAATGGTATGTTTGCGGCATAAAAAAAATGGGCCCACGTTGCATGCAATTTGCGTTTATTGGCTTCTTGAAAGCCATCCAATAGACTGCTTTGTGTCCTTGGAGGTCTACTTGGAGGTCTACTATTTGATGCCCTTGGAGTCTCCCGTTCACCAGATGTTTACGTTAGTGGTGTAGCTTTAGAACCTACACAAACAACTTCTTCCGATATTTTGTATGAATTGTTGTGTCACGGTCTAAGCGTCACAGTCCTTACAACACTAAATTTTTATAAAATGACTCAAAATATTGTCCCAAGAGATTCTGGTATGTTGTCTCGGACTAAGGTTTTCAAATTCTGTTTCTTTCCAAAACACCCAAGCAAATCTGTCCTTTTGCCTACTCTATTTTGGTTACTACTGCTTTTCGGAACACAATCCAAATCCGTTCTCGTCCGGATTCCGGTTACGTTTCTTCCCAATTCTAATTTTCTATTCCTCTGTTTTATCCTTAGAGGGTCTGATGTTGGTCTTTTAGACGAATAGGGACTTCACCACTTATAATACTCACACTCTTTACATTCACTTGAACAATTAAAATAAAACAACCATTACATATATTATGTCCGAGGATAAGACTTAACACTCTCACAACCTTTTGGATGACCTATCCACAAAAGCAAGCCACTTAGAGCTAAGCCCAATCTCCTAACTACAACAACAGATCAAGACATCCGGATGCAATAGGTGGATAGTATCCTAATTGCTAGACTGAATCATGGATTTGGCAGACCTTCCACTCAGTGGAGATTTTCCTTTGACAGTTGCTTGTACCTGCATGGAACCCTACTTGGTTCCGGAACCACATCCACATCACTCCTAACCGAATTATTGTTCTGGTAATTTAAAGGTACCATGCTCAAATCCTCATTCACTGGCCTATTCTTTTGTCACAAATACATCCTCTCAATCTGAATCTGTAGTTTGAAATCCAAATGTGGGAGTACGTAATGTCAAACTCCGGAATTCCGGATTAGTTTAGGAGTAGATTAGTGAGTTTTATCGAAATTTTTGAATACTGAAGTAGTAACCCGGAACAGTTAGCCAAACCAGGAAATTGGAAAAGTTCCGGCTTAGCAGAAACTGTAAAATGGGTAAGGAACGGATCTTAACGGGATTCATAAGCCGGAAGGTCATCCAGATTCAGGAAACCTACGACCTAGCTTCTGGTCTGGGAATTAGGGTTCCGTTGGAAAAAAAAGGCGGCGCATTTATAGGCCGCCCCAACGGGTGTCGGTCGCTGGCCGGCTACTTAAGCCGTTCTCCTCCATTTCTTTTCTCTCTTTCTTCCGCTTGAGGATGCGTGTGTGTTTGCAGGTTTGGAGCGCACATTAGCTGAGTGAGAGAGTGGTGAGATAGGATCGGATAGGAAGAGAAGGAAAGGAGGGTGCCCATTGCACCGGGTTAGTGGGATTCGGTCGGCGTGGATGGAGGAATCTCGCAAACCCACAGTTACAGCCAAGTGGCTCAATTCGGTCATACTGATGGACCCAAAAGCGCGGGTGCTTTTGGAGGGGGATTTGGACAGCATGGGATGCGCAGGGTTGTTGCGCAAGCCCTGGAATCTCAAGGACGAGGCAATGATCCACGAAGTCGTGGCCGGAGCTCCAAATCAATTCAAATTGACGAAGCGAGGGAAGTCGGCCAAGTGGACCGAGGAGATGTGGACGGAAGTCTACTCGTTCCGGAAGGCAGATTCCGGATATGCCTCAAGGAATGATGGGTACGTTCAAGGGAAGTTCTGAAATCTACCCCATCCAAAGGAAGGATTTGCGATCCACGATTGCATTGACGTGAGGCAGAGACAGGTGCTGGAATTCCTAGTTTCGATCCTGTATCCGGAGAAGCCCACCCGGCTCACCAGTACGTTGGGCAACACCATTTTTGGAGCGATGGAGGATAGGCTGGTACACTGGGGGAGGATATTGAAAGCCGTGGTGCAGAAACTGGCAGAGGGCGTCCAAAGGGCCAAATCCAGCCCGCTCAGTACCTACCTCTTCCACCTTTACTACCACAACGGGATCGTGAGTGAGCAGGAAACCAAGGACTACAAGGTAGCCGAGGAGATGCTGAAGTACGGTTTGGCTCTGGAACCGGAGAAGCAGGCCGAGGAAACCGTTCCGGAACTCACACTGCCAAGGCCGGAGAGAGCAGAAAGTTCGCGGCGGAAGTCAACCGACCCAAACGCAAGGGGAAAACAGCAAGTTCCGGAAACGGGGGAACCGAGACGGACCTTCTCAAACCTTGAAGGGAACGAGTTGTTCGATTCCGGAGAGGAGTGGTTTCAGGAGACGCGGAAACGGTATGAGGAATTGGCGGATTTTATATGCATGATATCGGACGAAATGAAGGTGGAGCCGAACGAGATTTTGGGGGAGCTCAAAAAGCGCCCAGATCCAACCTTGCTCAATAAAAAGGAAGACCAGATCCGGAAACTGGAGGAGGAGAAGATCCAACTCCAAACCCGTTTGGGGATTGCGGATGAAGCCCTCCAGTTCGCATCCAAGAGAGAGTTGGATGCGATGCAGGTAGTGAGGACACTTACGGATTTGGTGGGACAGCCCGCGGATCAAATCACACGTGCCTGGCTCTTCACCAATAAATTAGTGCAAGAGGGCGTCGTGACCAGAAGTATGATTCTCAAGATCTTGGTGGATTACGAGATCAAGATGGAGAACGTACTGGCAGAGATGAGGAAGCTATTGGGCTTTCTCGATCCGGCAGTTATGGACTTCACCAAATTTCCAGAAGTGCAAAGTGCGCAGTTGTGGAAGACTCTGGCCAAACCAGTCCCCGTTGGAAGGCCTCCCATATTGGAGCAAGGGCTTCAAGCCTTGCTAAAGGACGTTACGGTTCAGGGTGTAGGTCAGGTGGGTCTGTCACGAAGGAGGGAGAGGTTAACCGCAGATGTTGCCAAGAAGGTTTTGGATTCTCCAGTGGTTCAGGAAACTTTTTGGGCTTTTAGGTATTGACTGTTGGTGGGTTTTTAAGGGCTGGCAAGCTGGTTGTGCTGGGATTCCCTCCTAGTAGATTTTCATCTTGTATTCCATTCTTTTCTTTTAATCTAAGTACTGTGTGAGCTTCCGGATGTCCATCTTTGTGTTCAAGTGTTGGTCTGAATGCTTATGACTGTACTAGAGTGTGAGGGAAGACGGATGAGGAGGAATCCGGATCTTGGGTAATCAATTCCATTTGAAAGGTACATTTGAGACAATGTTAGATTCTTGACTGAGTGAAAGTGCACAGCACCTTTAAATTACCATAACAGTGATCTGGTCGACTGAGTAGCGGAAGCGAGTCCAGCTGTCAACCCCTGCGGAGGTAAGCGCCCGCCCAGAGGAAGTGGCCACTTTCCTGGAAGATCTGCCAACCTTAGAACAGTCTAGCACTTAACAAACCACCCCCGGTAGGTTCCAAAACCCTGTGATCTGTCGTTGCAGTGAGGAGTGGATCGAGTCCTAAGTGACCTGCTTCCCATATCAGGTGTCTAGGAAGTTGTGAAGATCCGGATCTTCTTTTCCTATTGCAACTCCTTTAAATATTTGTGTGTGTATGTGTTTGTGTTTGTCAAGTTTAGTGAATGTGAGAACCAGAGTGGTGAAGTCCCTACCCCTTGAAAGATCAAAGCGGACCTTCTGAGGGTGAAACAGAGGTGAAAGAAACCATCTTGATTTGGAAGTGGAAACCGGATTCTAGGTTGAATCGGATTCAGATTGAATTCTAGATAGTGGAAAGTTCCGAAAATGAGTGAATAGGTGATTGGATTGAGGAGAAAAGAAAAGCCAGAAAACTTCGAATGTGCAACATCATCTTGGAATTCCCTGGGACGATAACTCATGTCATTTTAGCACAATACTGTGGCTAAAGATACTTACGCCTAGATTGCGCGTATGACACCGGATTCCTCCTCATCCACTCCCTCCTTCACTCCAGCAATACGATAAACAAAATACTTTGCACACTATTAGAGCCAAAAACGTCCACTTGGTGGCTCAAATTAAAGAAGGGAATTAAAATAACATTGAAAATGAGCTTGGATGGAATGAGCGGGCAACAAACCTGCCCACCCTTTTAAAATCCAAACAAAAAGAAAAAAGAAAAAAGGCCACCTCAAAGCCAGGATGACTACACAACAAACCTCCAAGATAACCAAAAAGTCCCAAGCCAACGGCCTCCTGGAATTCCAGAGTCAAGTCCTATACCCAATAAACCCGTAATGGAATGCAAATTAAAACCCAAACTAAAAACAGCACCCTAACTAGCTACTTCTTCCTTGCCTTCTTCACGCTGCTACTTGCCTTACTTGCAGGTGACTTGATACTTGACTTCACCAAGGTCGTCTTGGATTTTGCCTGGGTTTGAATCGTACGCCCTTTTGTTGGTGTTGTGTCTTTCTCCGTTTCCAACTCCGTCACATACTTGTCTTCATTGGAAAGCTTGACCTACTTTGCCGGCTCCTTAATAAATGAAGTCTGCTCTATGAGTTTGAAGCCTGCCGAATGTATCCTGGCTGGATTTGACATAGCCCCTATCCATTGAATGAGGTCATTGTGGACATTGGCTTCACGTGTATTGAACCTTTCTGCTCCACTTGTCCGGATTTGCGAACCACTGAGTGGAACGGAAACTTCTATCTAAACTAGAATGGATTGTCCACAAGGTTGTCACTTTTTAACGTCCGGGGCAAAATCACGTCCAAAATCCGGACGTCCAAGCGTAGAGGATGCACCGGTCACAGCGGACACGGTCGGTCGGTCGGTTGACTGATGAGCATCGATTGGACAAGCCATTGGTCGATTGGTTGGACAGGCTATCGGTTTATGGGGGGTGCCGGTTGGACAGGCAGTCGACAGACAGGCGGTTATAATGGACGGTTTTTTGGATGGTGAGTGCAAGTTAACCTTTGAGAATGAGTTTAAGGTTTAGGAAGATTTGGTTTTGAAACCTCTTTGATTGCAATTGTCATTAAAAAAGTGTGGAAACGGCACTCATAATGTAACCATTTTTTTCATTTTCAAAATTCAGAAATCTTAGACGACTTTGAAGACAAAATTGTTGCATTATACAACTACATTTTAGAATGTTGTGCTCCATTCAAAATAAAATGCACACAATCAAATTTTATTGAATTTGTTCTTTGTATTGGAAACCAAGAAACCTTCATGGTATTTCAAACATCAATAGGCCAATCAGTGCACTACAGTGAAGCAGTGATAAACAATTGATTGCCACGTAGTGCCATCTATGTATCATAATCTCATTGGTTTGTGATCTCATTGGTTTGCCCTTTTTTTTCTCTATGTTTACTTTTGATATGGATTTCACAATGCTTTCCCTAAGGCCATGGACCGGTTTTATTATCGTTATCGGACTAGGCTGAAGTGCATTTAGAGGGGTTCTACTTAGGGTTGTCTTCCCTGACATCGCGACGGGCGCAACAATTAGACGTCACACGACATGCAGTAGACCCCTCGTGACGTCCAATAAGGTCAACTTTAGCTTTGACTTTCCTAAAAGTTACCCCCCTTTGACTTACGCCACTTGGACGCCATGTGGCATCCGCGTGGCACATTTCAGGGGGCATGCGTATGTGGCAAGTGCGAATTCAGGGCGAACGCGGATTTAGCAACCTCGGGTAGGCAACTGCGGATATGAGGCGACCGCAAATAAGGAGAACACGGATAGGCAATTGCTGTTTGAGCAACCGCGCGTGTGGGGCTAGGTAGGCAACCATGTGTCGAGGCGAACAAACCTTGGGCGACAGCAGGTGGATAAGGGTAACCCAAAGTCGCCCACTGAAAACCGCACTTGCCCTCCCAAGACCCGAGATCGCTTTTCTGCAACCCAATGTCGCCTTTTGTTATATGGAGTTGCCTAATTTAGACCCATATTTGCCTACCCGGTTTCCGAGGTTGCCCTCTTGTACCTGGTTTTGCGCGTCCGGATCCAAAGTCCCTTGTCAAACCTGAGGTCGCCTGTGATGGACCCGCACGTGCCTAGTTGATTTGAGGTCGCCTTACGCACGGTTGCTTCATTTGCACTCGCCCTCCGTAACCCGAGCTCGTACCGCCTATAAGTTCACTTATCCATGCGGCATTTGACAATTTTTTTCAATGTTGAGGCTTTTGGTCTTGCATCCTTACGTGGTTGCATGTGTTACCTTCACATTGAATATTCACTACTTCTTGAGTTCTTTCACGCCACTTGTTACCGCAAATATCGTTTCTCCAACAAATCTATTGACTGCTGCAGGAAACAGTGATGGATTAGTTCTTCTTCTGCACACTTCACACAACACTCCTGGTGTTGTCAGAAAGGCTGTCAAAGATAAGGGCCGGAAGCGCAAAGGCACCACTCACCAAAAGCAATGGCACGTGCTGAATAGTGCGGATCACCTCGCTTTTAAAGGCTAGAACAAAGAGGATGGGCCATGGACAATGCAAATCTGTGAAGATTACATTGAATGGTGCCAAATCGGAAAGTTCTTTCCAACATGGCGCCATCATTACAACCGGTACACCAATAAGGCGAACTTGAAGTACTGTGAAAGTTTAGCTTTTGTTCAAAGTTGCGTGGAATTAAACTTGGTCCTCTACAAAACCCTTTTTGTAAAGAGGAATGAGGTCCTCTATTCATTGCCAGAGGAGCATACACTAAAGTGGCCTTGAATAAAGAGGTTGATTGGTGCACAATAAAGAAAGTCTATATGTAGCATGTCCAGAAGTTGGTGTCATACCCAAAAGGGTCCTCACATTTCCAGAGGGCGGTTTAGGCTCCATTCGTAGTGATTATTGAAACACTAAAACGCTTGAAGTCCACACTGAAAAATTAGAAGCGGATGAGGATTCTGATGGCACGTGAGCCCCAAGAGTAGTACCAGTTAGGGAGCAACCTGTCGCATCCACCAAGGTTCAAGTTCAAAATGTCAAGGCTGCTTCATCATCACGGGGACAAAGAATAAAACATTCTTCTAAGGTGCAGCGCTCCAGCAACCAAATTGGACCTGCATCACCTTCAACGACCGTTTTGCAACCATTGTTGGCACCACCGGGTGCAAGCAATGTTTTTTACTTTGGCCCCAATGTCAACACACCTATGGAAACAGTTGTCCATGCTCCCATTCCTCAGTCAGAAGCAGTTGTTGCTGACAATTCTATAGCTCTATGTAAGGCCCTTGATCTCTTAAAGGCCAAAGACACAACAATTGCTTCACTGCAATTGGATATCTAGAAACTGCGATCTGATTGCCATAAAAAAAATACTTTCATTTCTCAGCAATCCAAAGAATTACAACGCCTTCAAAAGAAGGAGCATGAGACGTTGACTTTGTCGGACATGGATAATGCCTTTGTCGAGCACAATCCACATCAATTGGACAAGGTTGTAGGAGACCTCACAAGCGACGTCCTTCACCATTCACCTCCTACCAAGCCTATTTAGAGTTCTTCACTTCTTTCAAAATCGCCTCTTGCTACCATCACGGAAGACAATACTGCTACCATGAGTGATAAACTCCAAGGGAGCCAGGATTCACTTTCATTTCTTGCAATTCCACATCCCTTACTATCCGTGAAGAAACTGGGTCTTCAAGAGGAAAACAATACGCTCACCACGCAGTTGGCACAATTAGAAGCCACATATTATCATTGGAAAGTCGTGTGCATTCTTTTGGTGGATAGATCACAACAAATTGCTCAAGAGTTGGATGAAGTTTCGAAGAATTTTGTTGCAAATGCTCCGAAACGGGAGAACGGACTTACATCTTGGCAATTGCTCAATAACATGTTTCACAGTGACATGCCCACATTGGAGTTGCCTGGAAAGACTACCATAAATTGGAAAGAAATGGGTTGGGACCATGAGAATCAAAAGTCTAGCCACTTGATAAAGGACAAACAACAACTCTTGTGGCCAAAGATTGCACCTTTTGTCTTGGACCTCACCAAATGCCCCATATGTCTAGATCCATTTGGCCTCGAAGGAGGGTGGGCACTTGGATCTTGTAGACACTTGTACCATCCGCAATGTCTCATCACACAATGTTTGATTAGACAACGTTGCGTGATATGTTCAGTACCATTCCATGATCGGTTGTATGCTCTATTCAACTTGATGACTTATATGCCACCGTCCTGGGAGCATAGTCTCGACACAATGACAAATTCAAAACTCTGGGGGCGAGACTTGCTTTGAAGTTGGCAACAAGGGCTACATGATCAAGAACCTAGAAATTTGAGCTCCCAATTGAATTGGGAGACAGATCCCAAAGAATTTGCGGCAGTTGCACCAAGGCTGATGGGAGAAGGTCCACAACATGAAGGAAAGAGGTCATTCTTCTTCCAATGCCTCGAAGGTTATTTTGATAAAGGCTCTGCAACTTTCAAGTGGGGTCCTCATCCGGAAGGTCATCGACGAGATTTAGACGGGAAGAGGGTGGCCAATCAAGATGAAAATGCCTCCGTCAAAGACTTGATTAGTATGGCTTACTTGGACTCTATATATGGACCTTACTACCAAAGTCAAGCACTCGACTATCTTTTGGAAGCACACTCTCCGCAGACAACAAGAACCCTCCAGGCTCTGAAGGACTCCAATGTCTTGGAATCCATTTTGAACACAGATGTACCAGCATCACAAACTTGTGCAAAGCACAAGCTTTGGATTGGAGAATCATCCAACTACGAACGTGGTGAAGGAAGCGGTTCAGTAAACAACAAAATTGTTATCAACTAAATGTTTGCAAGAATTGTTCACTTGCAGATCAGTTTTGCGTAATAACAGAAATCCAAAGTGGTTCAATAATATAGGAGCATATAATATCCATGCTCACTTAGTCGAGTAGTATATAGTGCTTTAGTATTCCTTTTTCATTCCACTTCTACGGCTTTGTATTACAATTTTTTACTTATGCAAAGCAGTTTTATAATGCTTTGATATTAAATATTAATTTATAATGCTTTGATTTTGTATAATAAATACTACCTTTATTGCTTCACATGATTGTGCATTTGTGCGGTACTATATTCGTCGAGAAAGAAATCGGTGTTCTTATTCTTTTTCCAGAAATTATCAATTGTAATAGACTAATAATAACAGAAGGAAGGGCCTTTCTATTCCCATCATTCCATATAGTTACATAGAAATTAACCTCCAAGACGTGAAGCCAAACTAAGTAAACAATGCATGTTCTTCTCATTCTTGATTTCTTGTACAGGAAAGAAGAAATGGTCCAAAAAATGAAAGGATTTTATTTCAAAAATACATATATTGGAACGTAATAATGGGATAAAATATGTGTTATTCTTTTTATGAAGCAAAGTCTCCACAATTCTTTAAAAAAATTAATAAATATAGAAACATAATAATGCAATAAAATGGGTGCTACATTCCTTTTGGGGAGATCCAGAAGAGTTTCAATTGTTTTTTCTAAAATTAATGACTCTTGCAATTTTATTAAAAATCCGCGGGAAATTGAGTCACTTTAGAAAATGGAAGTCTTTCATATTTAAATAATTCATACATGAAGAAAGACAATGAAGAGGAATATGATTCTTCTAAAATAAGTAGAAAAACATAATAATGAAAGAAAATCAGTGCTCTTCTGCTTGTTCAATAAATAACCCTTCACAATAAAAAAATGTAGAAGGATTCTTATTCTTATTAAATACATGGATTTGGATAGTACTAAATGGAAATGACTATTTTTTATGTATGAATAAATAACGTTCATTCATAAAAGAAAACAATAAAGACAATTTGCCTTCCCAAAAAAATTCAATCAAACATAATATTGATAATAGTGAAACAAAATGGGTGCTCTTTTGATACAACTATACAAGAAAATACTTATTCACAAATCTAAAAACAGAATGGGGTTAAGTACTTCACTTTCTTCCAACAAAATTTGGAAATAGTATTAAAAATTAGAAAGGGTGTTCATTGTTTGAAAAAAAAGAATTGGAACCTCCAAGAAAAATAAATAGCAAATTAGCAATAGCATTTAATTTTAAAAAAAACTAGAACATAATAATATAATAATGAAAGGAAGTGACTAAGTGAGTGCATTTCTTTTTATGTGCACGGGAAGTCGGGAATTGTCTACAATTATTTAGAAAAGTAATAAGTATTTTTTTTTGGGTTTAAATATTGGAAACATAATAACCTAAAAGAAAAAGTCCTTTTGGGAATAAAGAAAAAATATAAAGAAGGTTGTCATTCTTAAAGATATGTATATCAAAACCTATTAACAAAAGAAAATAGGTGTTTCCCTTCTCATATTGTAAATTTTACTTCAACTATCAGAAAATGAACGACGGTTTAGGGTTTCAGGATAAAAAGCATAATAAGAAATTCAAATGAGTATCTTTTGCTCATGAATTTCATTATCCTAAATCCGTAAACAAATAAGGCTATTTTCCTGCCAAAAAGAACTGAAAACAGCCAATTCCATAGCAAAGACTACCAAAAAGTTGGAATTTTCTTCTTCTTTTCATATCTAAGCGAAGGATCTTACACGTAAGTTGTATGACAACGTGTGGAAAATATTTAAGAAATTCAGACTGCATCAATTGCAAGATATTTCCATTTGAACTACATATGAGGTGGTTCTCTAGCATATTGTGGGACTAAATTTCCTGAATTTGAACATTATGCACTTTAATTTCATGCACTACAAAGTTCTGACCTTTAAATCTTTATATTTTATAGGGGAGCATTGAGTTGAGAGTCTACGAAGAAAAATAAGATAAAATAAAAATTATTTTCATGATTAAAAAATTGTTAAATACAAGTAGCGAAATAGGTACAAAATAGAAGGATAATATGGATTTTTGATGTCCATTATTTCAAATTAAAATTTAGTAATTTCAACGGTGAGCTTATTCTAGCACAAAACCTATACCACGTGAACCTATTTTATTTTATTTTTTGTAAAAATTACATTCATAAATGAATCTTATACATTATTTTATTCAAAAAGATGCTCTAAGTGCCCAAAAAATAAGATTGCCTACAACTTTTTCAAAACAAATCCAAATGGAATGAATCAAAGCTATTCAGTTATAAAGAAATATATTGTCTGGTGTAAAAAAATAATTTAAAAAACATGCAAAATTCTGTTGGCTGTCCCTTCTCCCCTATTTTGAGCTTTTTTGGGCACAACTTGTGTTTACAGCAGCGGATGATAAAAAAATCATATTCCCAAAGAGATTATCAGTTCTCCTTTCTTCAAAAAAAGTTGTAAAAAGTGATCATGAGAAGAACTCAACCCGTACGTACCTGCTTGAATTCCCAAATGTCCTTTGAATGGATAATGGTCCTTGCTGGGTTATTTAGGAAAAAAAATAGACAGCGTATTCATGATTTTGACAAAAATCCAATATTAGATTGCAAGAGAATGTAAGCTCTTCATTTTAGCTCTTATGATAGATATCCGGAACAATTTTGTATAAATTAACAAATGTTCTTATTTTATCGTATAAAAAAAAACAGTCTCTAATAAAGAAAACCAAAAAAAATGAGTACTCTTATTGTCAACAAAAGAAAGGTTGAAAAATAAAATCAATTAATCCAAGGTATTTTTTTAATTTAACATAAAATTCAAAGACAACAAACTTTAAGCGGTCTTATAATATTTGTGCATTAAAGATTCCCACCCTTATTTTTGGCCACCACTATCTTTTTTTTGTAAAATAAATTTTCTATGACCATAAAAAAGATGACACTTTACATTCTCATGAAGGAAATAGTTAAGGATACTAATCCTTTAACTCCTACAAACCCAACAATTGTTTCTAGAGTATTGACTACACAGACATTTTGGGCACGATGAATGTCACTACAGATTTCTATATTTGGGCTCCAATTTAAATAGAAGATGTAGACAAGGAATGACCACATATCTAAGAAATGCGACCCCCATCCTATGTTTCAAAGAAACCTTATACCATATATCCTATTCAAAATTGTACACGTTGGGATGAAAGAAAAAATGTTGAAGTTGAAAAGTCTTTGCTCATGAAGTTAAGATTTATAAGCAAAAATAATACATGCAACATTTTCCAAAATGGACCACGTCACTAAGAAATGCAATCCCCTTCCTGCGGTTCAAAGAAACCTCATTTCATAAGTCCTATTCAAAATAATAAACGTTGGGATAAAAAAGAAATTGTAGAAATTGTAAATACTCTATTCTTGAAGTTAAGATTCATGAGCGGAAATAGTCCATGCAACTTATCCCAAAACAATCCACGTAACTAGGAAATGGGACCCCTATCCCGTGGTCCAAAGAAACCTCATTCCATAAGTCCTATTCAAAATAGTACATGATGAGATGAAACAAAAAATGTAGAAGTTGTAAATACTCCGCTCACGAAGTAAAGATTCATGAGTGGAAACAATCCATGCAACTTTCCCCCTAATGGACCATGTAACTAAGAAATGGAACCACTGTCCTGCGGTTCAAAGAAACCTCATTCAGTTAGTCCTATTCAAAATACTTCACGTTGGGATGAAAAAAAAAATGTAGAAGTTGTAAATAGTCCTCTCATGAAGTTATGATTTACGAGCGGAAACAATCCATGCAACTTTTCTCAAAATGGACCATATATCTAAAAAATGTGCCCCCCGTCCTGCAATTGAAAGAAACCTTATTCCATAAGTCCTATTCAAAATAGTACATGTTGAGATGAAAAAAAAAATGTAGAAGTTGTAAAGACTTTGCCCATGAAGTTAAGATTCATGAGCGGAAATAATCTACGCAACTTTTCCCAAAATAGACCCCGTAACTAAAAAATGGGACCCCCGTCCCCTGGTCCAGAGAAACCTCATTCCATAAGTCTGGTTCAAAATAGTACACGTTGGGATGAAAAAAAATGTAGAAGTTGTATATACTCTGCTCATGAAGTTAAGATTCATGAGTGGAAATAATCCATGCAACTTCTCCCAAAATGGATCACGTAACTAAGAAATGCAACCCTTGTTCAACGTTTCAAAGAAACCTCATTCCAAAAGTCCTATTTAAAATACTACATGTTGGAATGAAAAAAAAATGTTGAAGTTGTAAATACCTTGCTCATGAAGTTAAGATTTATGAGCGAAAACAATCCATGCAACTTTTTCCAAAATGGACCACGTAAC
This sequence comes from Neckera pumila, assembly GCA_963969595.1. Lineage (NCBI taxonomy): Eukaryota > Viridiplantae > Streptophyta > Bryopsida > Hypnales > Neckeraceae > Neckera > Neckera pumila. The sequence continues at coordinate 11,331,363 of OZ018418.1, forward strand.
TAAGAAGTGGAACTCCTATCCTACGGTTCAAGGAAACCTCATTCCATAAGTCCTATTCAAAATTGTACACGTTGGGATGAATAAAGAGATGTAGAAGTTGTAAATACTCCTCTTATGAAGTTAAGATTCATGAGTGGAAACAATCCATGCAACTCTTTCCAAAATAGACCACATAACTAAGAAATGGAATCCCCATCCTGCGGTTCAAAGAAACCTCATTCCATAAGTCCTCTTCAAAATACTCCATGTTGGGATGAAAAAAACCCTGTAGAAATTGTAAATATTTTGTTCTTGAAGTTAAGATTCATGAGCAGAAATAATCCACGCAACTTTTTCCAAAATAGACCACGTAACTAAGAAATGGGACCTTTGTCCCGTGGTCCAAAGAAACCTCATTCCGTAAGTCCAATTCAAAATAGTACACGTTGGGATGAAACTAAAAATGTAGAAGTTGTAAATACTTTGTTCACGAAGTTAAGATTCATGAATGGAACTAATCCATGCAACTTTTTCCAAAATGGACCACATCACTAAGAAATGGAATCCCTGTCCTGTGGTTCAAAGAAACCTCATTCCATAAGTCCTCTTCAATATTGTCCACGTTGGAATAAAAAAAAAAGTCTAGAAGTTGTAAATGCTCTGCTTATAAAGTTAAGACTCACAAGCGGAAACAATCCCTGCAACTTTTCCCAAAATGGAACCCCCATCCCGTGGTCCAAAAGAAACCTCATTCCAAAAGTTCTATTCAGAATACTCCACGTTGGAATAAAAAAAAAACTTTGAAATTGAAAATACTTCACTCATGAAGTTAAGATTTATGAGCAAAAACAATCCATGCAACTTTTTCCAAAATGGACCACGTAACTAAGAAATGGAACCCCCGTCTTGCGGTTTAGGGAAACCTCATTCCATAAGTCCGATTCAAAACAGTACATGTTGGGATGAAAAAAAAAATGTAGAAATTGTAAATCCTCTGTATTTGAAGTTAAGATTCATGAGCGCAAACAATCCATGCAACTTATCCCAAAATGGACCACGTAACTAGGAAATAGGACCCCCGTCTTGTGGTCCAAAGAAACCTCATTCCATAAGTCCGATTCAAAATAGTACACGTTGGGATGAAACTAAAAATGTAGAAGTTGTAAATACTCTGTTCATGAAGTTAAGATTCATGAGCAAAATTAATCCATGCAACTTTTTCCAAAATAGACCACATCACTAAAAATTGGAATCCCTATATTGCGGTTCAAAGAAACCTCATTCCATAAGTCCTCTTCAAAATAGTACACGTTGAGATGAAAAAAAAATATAGAAGTTGTAAATACTCCGCTCATGAAGTTAAGATTTATGAGCGGAAACAATCCATGCTACTTTTTCCACAATGAACCACGTAACTAAGAAATGCAACCCTTGTCTTGCGGTTCAAAGAAACCTCATTCCATAAGTCCAATTGAAATAGTACATGTTGGGATGAAGAAAAAAATGACTAAGTTGTAAATAGTCCACTCATGAAGTAAAGATTCATGAGCAGAAACAATCCATGCAACTTTTCCCAAAATGGACAATAGAACTATGAAATGGGACCTATGTCCTGCAGTTCAAAGAGACCTCATTCCATAAGTCCGATTCAAAATAGTACACGTTGGAATGAAGAAAAAAGTGAGTAAGTTGTAAATACTCCACTCATGAAGTTAAGATTCATGAGTGGAAACAATACATGCAACTTTTACAAAAGTGGACCACATAACTAAGAAATGGGACCTACGTCCTGCGGTTCATACGAACCGCATTCTTTAAGTCTGATTCAAAATAGTACACGTTGGAATGAAGAAAAAAATGTAGAAGCTGTAAATACTCCGCTTATGAAGTTAAGATTCATGAGCGGAAACAATCCATGCAACTTTTTCCAAAATGGACCCTGTAACTATAAAATAAGACCTACATCCTGCGGTTCAAAAAGACCTCATTCCATAAGTCTGATTCAAAATAAGACCTACATCCTGCGGTTCAAAATAGTACATGTTGGGATAAAGAAAAAAATGAGTAAGTTGTAAATAGTCCGCTCATGAAGTTAAAATTCATGAGCGGAAACAATCCATGCAACTTTTACAAAAGTGGACCACATAATTAAGAAATGGGACCTACGTCCTGCGCTTCATACAAACCGCATTCTTTAAGTCTGATTCAAAATAGTACACGTTGGAATGAAGAAAAAAATGTAGAAGCTGTAAATACTCCGCTCATGAAGTTAAGATTCATGAGCGGAAACAATCCATGCAACTTTTTCCAAAATGGAGCACATAATTAAGAAATGGGACCCTGTCTAGCGTTTCCAAGTAACCTCATTCCATAAGTCCGATATAAAATAGTACATGTTGGGATAAGAAAAAAAAAGTAGAAGTTGTAAATACTCCACTTGTGAAGTTAAGATTTATGAGCGAAAACAATTCATGCACCTTTTTCCAAAATGGACCACATAACTAAGGAATGGGACCCCCGTCTTGCAGTTCAAAGAAACCTCATTCCATTAGTCCAATTCAAAATAGTACACATTGGGATGAAACTAAAAATGTAGAAGTTGTAAATACTCTGTTCATGAAATTAAGATTCATGAGCAGAATTAATCCATGCAACTTTTTCCCAAAATAGATCACGTAACTAAGAAATGGGATCCCCGTCCTGTGGTTCAAAGAAAGCTCATTCCATAAGTCATTCAAAATAGTACATGTTGGAATGAAGAAAAAAATGTAGAAGTTGTAAATACTCTGTTCATGAAATTAAGATTCATGAGTGAAAACAATCCATGCAACTTTTCCCAAAATAGACCACGTAACTAAGAAATGGGACCCCTGTCCTGCGGTTCAAAGAAACCTCATTCCATAAGTCCGATTCAATATAGTACACGTTGGAATGAAAAAAAAATGTTGAAATTGTAAATACTTTGTTCATGAAGTTAAGATTCATGAGCGGAAACAATCCATGCAACTTTTCCCGAAATGGACCACGTAACTAAGAAATGGGATCCCCGTCCTGTGGTTCAAAGAAAGCTCATTCCATAAGTCATATTCAAAATAGTACTTGTTGGAATGAAGAAAATAATGTAGAAGTTGTAAATATACTCCATTCATGAAGTTAAGATTCATGAGCGGAAACAATCCATGCAACTTTTCCCAAAATGGACCACGTATTTAAGAAATGGGACCGTCGTCATGTGGTTCAAAGAAACCTCATTCCATAAGTCCGATTCAAAATAGTACATGTTGGGATGAAGAAAAAACTGAGTAAGTTGTAAATAGTCCGCTCATGAAGTAAAGATTCAGGAGCGAAAAACAATCCATGCAACTTTTCCCAAAATGGACCCCGTAACTATAAAATAAGACCTACAGCCTGCAGTTCAAAGAGACCTCATTCCATAAGTCCGATTCCAAATAGTACATGTTGGGATAAAGAAAAAAATGAGTAAGTTGTAAATAGTCCGCTCATGAAGTTAAAATTCATGAGCGGAAACAGTACATGCAACTTTTACAAAAGTGGACCACATAACTAAGAAATGGGACCTACGTCCTGCGGTTCATACGAACCGCATTCTTTAAGTCTGATTCAAAATAGTACACGTTGGAATGAAGAAAAAAATGTAGAAGTTGTAAATACTCCGCTCATGAAGTTAAGATTCATGAGCGGAAACAATCCATGCAACTTTTTCCAAAATGGGGCATGTAACTAAAAAATGGGATCCCGTTCTGTGATTCAAAATAACCTCATTCCATAAGTCCGATATTAAATAGTACATGTTGGGATAAGAGAAAAAAAGTAGAAGTTTTAAATATTCTGCTCGTGAAGCTATAATTCATGAGCGGAAACAATCTATGCAACTTTTACCAAAATGGACCGCGTAATAAGAAAATGGGACCCCCCGTCTTGTGGTCCAAAAAATCCTCATACCACAAGTCCGATTCAAAATAGTACACGTTGGGATGAGAAAAACAAAGTAGAAATTTTAAATACTCCGCTTGTGAAGTTAAGATTTATGAGCGGAAACAATCCATGCAACTTTTACCAAAATGGACCACATATTTAAGAAATGGGACCGTCGTCATGTGGTCCAAAGAAACCTCATTCCATAAGTCCGATTCGAAATAGTACATGTTGGAATGCAAAAAAGAATATAGAAGTTGTAAATACTCCGCTCGTGAAGTTAAGATTTATGAGCGGAAACAATCCTTGCAACTTTTACCAAAATGGACCATGTAACTAAGAAATGGAACTCCAGTACTACGGTTTAAAGAAACCTCATTCCATAAGTCCAATTCAAAATAATACACGTTGGAATGAAACTAAAAATGTAGAAGTTGTAAATACTCTGTTCATGAAGTTAAGATTCATGAGCAGAATTAATCCATGCAACTTTTTACCAAAATGGACCTCATAACTAAGAAATGGGATCCTCGTCTTGTGGTTCAAAGAAAGCTCATTCCATAAGTCATATTCAAAATAGTACATGTTGGAATGAAGAAAATAATGTAGAAGTTGTAAATATACTCCGTTCATGAAGTTAAGATTCATGAGCGGAAACAATCCATGCAACTTTTCCCAAAATGGACCATGTATTAAAGAAATGGGACCGTCGTCATGTGGTCCAAAGAAACCTCATTCCATAAGTCCGATTCAAAATAGTACATGTTGGGATGAAGAAAAAACTGAGTAAGTTGTAAATAGTCCGCTCATGAAGTAAAGATTCATGAGCAGAAACAATCCATACAACTTTTCCCAAAATGGACCCCGTAACTATAAAATGGGACCTACATCCTGCGGTTCAAAGAGACCTCATTCTATAAGTCCGATTCAAAATAGTACATGTTGGGATAAAGAAAAAAATGAGTAAGTTGTAAATAGTCTGCTCATGAAGTTAAGATTCATGAGCAGAAACAGTACATGCAACTTTTACAAAAGTGGACCACATAACTAAGAAATGGAACCTACGTCTTGCGGTTCATACAAACCGCATTCTTTAAGTCTGATTCAAAATAGTACACATTGAAATGAAGAAAAAATTGCAGAAGTTGTAAATACTCCGCTCATGAAGTTAAGATTCATGAGTGGAAACAATCCATGCAACTTTTTCCAAAATGGAGCACATAACTAAGAAATGGGATCCCGTTCTGCGGTTCAAAGTAACCTCATTCTATAAGTCCAATATAAAATAGTACATGTTGGGATAAGAAAAAAAAAGTAGAAGTTCTAAATACTCTGTTCATGAAGTTAAGATTTATGAGCGGAAACAATTCATGCACCTTTTTCCAAATTGGACCACATAACTAAGGAATGGGACCCCCGTCTTGCGGTTCAAGGAAACCTCATTCCATTAGTCTGATTCAAAATAGTACAAGTTGGGATGAAGAAAGATATGAGTAAGTTGTAAATAGTCCGGTCATGAAGTAAAGATTTATGAGGGGAAACAATCCATGCAACTTTTACCAAAATGGACCACGTAACTAAGAAATGAGCCCCCCATCCTGCGGTTCAAAGAAACCTCATTCCATAAGTCCGATTCCAAAAAGCACACGTTGGAATGAAAAATGAATTGTAGCACTTGTAAATAATCCGCTCATGAAGTTAAGATTCATGAGTGGAAGCAATCCATGCAAATTTTACCAAAGTGGACCACGTAACTATGAAATGGGACCTACGTCCTGCGGTTCAAAGAAACCTCATTCTATAAGTCCGACTCAAAATAGTACATGTTGGAATGGAAAAAAAAATGTAGAAGTTGTAAATACTCCGCTTATGAGGTAATGATTCATGAGCAGAAACAATCCATGCAACTTTTACCAAAACAGACCACGTAACTAAAAAAAGGGACCCCCGGCCAACGGTTCAAAGAAACCTCATTCAAAATAGTACATATTGGAATGGAGATAAAAATCTAGAAGTTGTAATTATTTTGGTCTTGAAGTTAAATTTCATGAGCGGAATCAATCCATGCACCTTTACCAAAATGGTCCACGTAACTAAGAAATGAGACCCCCGTCCTGCTGTTTAAAGAGACCTCATTCCATTAGTCCGATTCAAAATAGTACATGTTGGGATGAAAAAAAGAATGTGGAAGTTGTTAATACTCCGCTGATGAAATTATGATTCATGAGTAGAAACAATCCATGCAACTTTTCCCAAAATAAACTTGTCGGAACATGAAAATCTAGTTTTACTATATTAAAATATAAATGAAGGAATAATATTCTTCTTAGCAGTAAATTTTTCGATTTTTCGATAGTTATAGACCGTCTAATGTTTAGAACCGGAAACCGGAAATGAACTGATCAGGAATTAGTGTAAAGGCTAACTGAATGTACCGGAAACAAGGAATCGGAGTTCGAGTTTGCTTAGACCGGGTCAGGAAAGGGATAACAGGAACCGGCATCCAACGGTGACCTACTTAACCCTAGGGAACAACGGGAACGTTCTAAATCATTAATTAACGGGAATCCTAAACGGGCAGGATTAACGGGCAAAGCCTTGATTAGGGTAATCACTAAAGAGTTGCTGGGATTGGCTCTCTTAGATCTTGTCTGTCCAGAGACTGGTCACTTGTGATTTCCTGCCCTGACGGAGAGTTGTCCAACGTGCACGATTACTGATTTCCGGTCTAAGCGGCAGTATTGGGGTTTTGAATTGACAGATTGCAGACGAGAGTGCTCGAAGGACACTGAGCGCGAGAGAGAAGGCTGTTAGCATTCGAGCTTAGAGTTAGTACTTGCCCAGCTGAAAGGGAAGAGAGAGAGAGTGAGCCGTGAGGATCATTCGTTTTACCGATTCCCGACAGTAGACCGGTTGCATCCGAACGAGAGGAAATATGGCCGCCAGTCAGAGCAGGGAAGCGACCATCTTGCTCCGGTACGTGACGCTGTGATTACCCAAGGACGACAAGGAGATGGCGGAGCTGAAGGAGGACTTGGAGCAGATGGGATGTGCCGGCTTCCTGATCAGACCGTGGGATTTCCAGAGTGAAGCTATAGTGGCGGAGTTGAGTTCTGGAGTACCGACTCGCACCGCGACCACAATCCGTGCAAAGCCCAAGAGGTGGATGGCGGAGATGTAGAGGAAGGTTTACGTGTTCGATCGGGAGGATGAAGGAAGCGCATCCCGGAAGCACCAATTCACGGTGGGTAAGTTTCAAAATCCCATTAGCAAGAAAGACGGGTTCACGGTCACGGATTGCATCAATCAGAGAGAGAGGCGTTTGTTGCAATACGTCTTGGCCATCCTTAACCCGGAAAGGCCAAGCCGGGTTTCTCTGACATTAGCCAATACAGTATTTGGCGCACTGTCAGGAGACCGGAAAGTAGATTGGGGTTTGGTCATTCAGGACCAAGTGCTGAAAATGGTATACAACATAGGGAAGGCTAAGCCTTCCGCCATCTGTCCATTCTTTTATCACCTGTATCATTCTGAGGAGGTGAAGAATTGGCAAAGCTTTCCGGCCAAGTGTCCACTCTTAAATAAGAGTTGCGCCAGAAAACGGAAGAGGTGGAGAGGGAGAGAACATTCTCCAAGTAGACGAGGGACACCATTTCCCGAATCCGGGAATTCATCACCCATCCAGGTGAAGTTGTCAACAAGGCTAACTTGTTTGACCAACAAGTGATGACGGAGGGACGACAGCTGCATCAGAAGCTCATACTCGCGATGATCACTTATCACAAGAAGATGGAGTCTACACTGGAGCAGCTGCAAGAAGTGATGCGCGAGGTAAATCCTTAAGGTGATCCTGCACCAAGATCGGAACTGGATCACGAGCCAGTTCAACAGTCAACAGGAGAGGACACGGGTAAAGGTGAGACTTCTCACGAGCAACCAACCTTACATGTACCTGAGGAGCACCAGAAAATCAAGACAAGTCAGGTGCAGCAGACTAAAGTGGAGAGCACCAAAGTCACTGACCCAGTTTCGGAGGATGATGATTTGGAGATTACGAAGGTGACGGCACCTGATCCAGCAAAGGCACAGGGACCGGAACCAACAACCAGACCAGGAGGGTCTATTCTAGAGGAAAGTGCCAAGATGAAACATATTAGCACTCTCTCACCCTCCAAGTCTTCTCCCAAGACTCCCGGGAAGAAGGTGCAGTTTGGCGAGGCAGAGAAGATGACGACCCTGATGCAGTCCATGGTGAAGGTAGAGAATGGAGCCGGTCGCGGTACTTCATCCGGCTCACCAAGTAGTGGTCTGATCAGGAAACCGGTTGGAGGAGAGGCAACACCTCAGAGCAAGGTGGTGAGACCTGCTCCAGTCCCACATAAGAGAAAGGTTCCTGAGCCGCTGTCGGCCAAGAAGAAATTCACAAAGGCTCAAGAAGAAGAAGAAGAAGAGGATTCCGATGATGATGAAGAGGAATCCAGGTCCGATCAGGATCCTGAACCTTATTCAGATCCCGATCAGGCCCTGGCAAAGATCCGAGCAACAAAGGCAAAGGCGGCCAGAGAGAAGGCCAAAGTCTGGTCTAAACAGATGGCCAGACAGCAGACCGGTAAGAAGCCCTTGACCCGAAAGGGACCAACAAAGGCGGGGTTTTCTCCAGTTAAGAAGATTAGAAAGTAGGTGAAGGTTCTGGCAGTGATTGTAGGGCTGCATGCCTAGATTTTGACAAGTAGTTGGGTAGGAATATTTTTAGTTTACAAGGAGTTAGGACTCAAGTTGAGTCCAGATTTTTAGGATCTAAGATCCACTTTAAGTGGGAGCTTTTTGACTGTAGCTTAGGTTACCTAAAATTGATAGGAAGTTAGGAATGAAACATGTCATTCCTTTAGCTGTTTTTGGCCTTAGGCGCTTTTTGAGTTTGAAGTATAGTTTAGTACTTAAAGGCGGATTTTAGGTTTGATCCGGGTAGCATTTTTCATACTTTTTATTCCCAGTTTTTCTGCAAATGCCACTGGAGTTTTTCAATTCACAAATTGTGAGTTGTACCTTTTAGCACTTGTCCGTGTTATTGTGAGAGCAGTGAGATCGTGCAGAGTAGGTAAGGAGGAAGTGATACCCGGATACAGGAAGTATCCGGTCTCTGGAGAGATTGTGTGTTAGACAGGATAACACAGGATTTCCTTGCAAGGATTAGAGCTGGCTTTTGTCAAGAAGTATTATAGCTCTCCTGTGTTTTCCTGACGCCCCTTCTCTACCTAGGCCGTGGATTGTCTTGTGGTCTGTCGTTGTAGTAATTGTTAGGAGAATCTAGACTTTCTTGCGTGACTTGCTAGCCTACGTAGCCCATCCGGTCTAGTTGTGAGGAAGGTCTCTTTCTCGTTGTTTTTGTCAAAGTTTTCTTTTCAAGTTTATATCGTGGATCTTCTGACACATTAAAATGCAGAGGGTAGGAGTTAAGCTTCCTTCCTGAAGCCCAAAGTTGCAAATCCCTCTTGGTCCAGAGGTTAAACTCGAATTTATTACATAGTTAAATACTCTAGACCGGATAGATATATATTTGGGAAAGGAGTTTCCGGTTCCCGATTACTGGAATTGGAACTGGTCTAGACTAGTACTTGGGGTTTGTTTTGGGATATCAACTCATTTCATTCCAGCCAATTAGGAGAATTACATCGAGATCTCTGCGGAACGATACACGAGTCACTTTAGGGTCCACTAAAGCCTTAGAGAAGGATTTTGTGCTTTCTGTGCTACGACAAAACCACGTAGCTAAGAAACGGGACCCCTGTCTTGCGGTTCAAGGAAACCTCATTTCCATAAGTCTGATTCAAAATAAAACACATTGGGATGAAGAATAAAATGTGGAAGTTGTAAATACTCCGTTCATGAAGTTAAGATTCATAAGTGAGAACAATCCATGCAACTTTTCCCAAATTGGACCATGTAACAAAGAAATGGGACCCCCGTCCTGCGGTTCAAAGAAATCTCATTCCATAAGTCCGATTCAAAATAGTACATGTTCAAATGAAGAAAAAAATGTAGAAGTTGTAAATACTCTGTTCATGAAGATAAGATTCATGACCGAAAACAATCCATGCAACTTTTTCCAAAATGGACCTGGTAACTAAGAAATGGGACCTCCATCATGTGGTCCAAAGAAACCTCATTCTATAAGTCCTTTTCAAAATAGTACATATTGGGATGAAAAAGAAAAAGGAGAAGTTGTAAATATTATGGTCGTGAAGTTAAGATACTTGAGCAGAAACAATCCATGCAACTTTTTCTCAAAATGGACCATGTAACTAAGAAATGGGAACCCCGTCTAGCGGTTCAAAGAAACCTCATTGTGTAAGTTCAACTCAAAATAGTATATGTTGAAATAGAAAAAAAAATATAGAAGTTGTAGGTAGTTTGCTCATGAAGTAAAGATTTATGAGCAGAATCAATCCATGCAACTTTTCCCAAAATCGATCATGTAACTAAGAAATGAGACCCCCGTCCTACGGTTCAAAGAAACCTCATCCCATAATTCTGGTTCAAAATAGCACACATTGGGATGGAAAAAAAGTGTAGCACTTGTAAAGATTCCGCTTATGAAGTTAAGATTCATGAGCGGAAGCAATCCATGCAACTTTTACCAAAATGGACCATGCACTTAAGAAATGAAATCCCGGTCCTGCGATTTAAAGAGACCTCATTCCGTAAGTCCGATTCAAAATAGTACATATTGGGAGGAAGAAAAAAAAAGTAGAATTTGTAGATACTCCGCTTATAAAGTAAAGATTCATGAGCGGAAACAATCCATGCAACTTTTACCAAAGTGGACCACGTAACTAACAAATGGGACTCCCCTCCAGCGGTTCAAAGAAACCTCATTCCATAAGTCCGTTTGAAAATAGTACATGCTGGAATGAAGAAAAAAATGAGTAAGTTGTAAATAGTCCGCTCATGAAGTAAAGACTCATGAGCAAAAACAATCCATGCAACTTTTCCCAAAATGGACCATGTAACTATGAAATGGGACGTACGTCCTTTGGTTCAATGAAACCTCATTCCATAGTCTTGGTAGATATAGTATATGTTGGGATGAAAAAGAAACTGTAGAAGTTGTAAATATTCCGCTCGTGAAGTAAAGGTTCATGAGCAAAATCAATCCATGCAACTTATCCCAAAATGGACCACGTAACTAAGAAATGGGACCCCCGTCCAGCAGTTCAAGGAAACCTCATTCCATAAGTCTGATATAAAGTAGTACATGTTGTGTTGTACGCGCAGTCTAGGCGTAAATATCCTTAACACAAAAATGTGCTAAAATAACACAAAATATTGTCCCAAGGAATTCCAAGATGATGCTACACATTTCAGGTTTTCCGGAATCTCTTTTCTCGTCAATCCACTCACCTATTCACTCGTTTCTGGAACTTCTAACTATCCGGAATTCAATCCAAATCCGGTTCTATCCGGAATCCGGTTTCCACTTCCAAATCAACATGGTTTCTTTCACTTCTGTTTTACCCTCAGAGGGTCTGCTTTGATCTTTCAAGGGGTAGGGACTTCACCACTCTGGTTCTCACATTTGCTAAACTTGACAAACACAAATAAACACTCAAATATTTAAAGGAGTTGCAACAAAGAAAGAAGATCCGGATCCTCACAACTTCCTAGACACCCGATCCGGAAAGCAGGTCACTCAGGACTCAATCCACTCCTTACTACAACGGCAGATCACAGGGTTCCGGAACCTACCGGGGGTTGTTTGTTAAGTGCCAAACCGTTCCGAGGTTGGCAGACCTTTCGGGAAAGGGCGACTTCCTCTGGGCGGACGCTAACCTCCGCACAGGTTGACAGCCGGACTCGCTTCTGCTACTCAATCAACCGGATCATTGTTACGGTAGTTTAAAGGCACTATGCACTTTTACTCAGCCAAGAATCTAACACTGTCTCAAATGTACCTTTCAAATGGAACCAACTACCCAAGACCCGGATTCCTCCTCACCCGTCTTCCCTCACACTCTAGTACAGTCACAAACATTCAGACCCACACTTGAACACAAAGATGGAAATCCGAAAGCTCACTCAGCACTTAGATTAAAAGAAAGGAATGGAATACAAAATGAAAATCTGCTAGGAGGGAAATCCCAGCACAACAAGCTTGCCAGCCCTTAAAAACCCACAAAAAAGCCAACACCTAAAAGCCAAAAAGTAGCCCCGAGAATCCGGATAGCTAATCAGAGAACCCCCCGAAATACCCAGAAAATCCACTGCCGGCTCATTCTAAAAATAAATCCGGAACCAAGGTCCCAAGTGCGGAAAACCCGTGCCGAAACTAGAGTTCAAATCCTAATCAAAAATCAAAATATCGTAACTAACTACTTCTTTCGCAGCTTCTTCGAACTGCAGCCGCCTTGCGTCGCTCCTGTCGTCTTTGTGGAGGTGTTTCGGACACTTGCCCGGGTTTGGATTGGGCGTCTGATTAGTGGAGTTGCTGTGACTTCCGTTTCTTCGTCATTGGATAGGACTAACTCCCTATCCGACTCCATCTCAATGGGTTGCCCCAATGAAGCTCCAACCGGATCCTCATCATTGCCTTCCTCCTCTTCCTCGGATGCTTCCTCCATGTAGGTGAATCCTTCCGGATGTGTCCGAGCCGGATTCTCCACCACAAGCATCCAACTTGTCAAATCCGTCCAATCCAGAGAAATCATGACCTTGGATCCTATGTTCCCCTCTGGTACCTTTGCCGTGCTCGTGGGGAATGTGACAAAGACCGTCTTCACCAGAGTTTCCTAAACAACCGGAGCTTCCGGACCCTTCTTGGTAACCTCCGCGGTTAACCTCTCCCTCCTTCGTGACGGCCCTGCTTGACTTGCAACTTGAGCCATAACATCCTTCAACAAGGCTTGAAGACCTTGCTCCGATATGGGAGTCCTTCCGGCGGGGATCGGTTTGGTCGGAGTCCTCCACAACTGCGCACTCTACACTTCTGGAAATTTGGTAAAGTCCATGACTGCCGGATCGAGAAAGCCCAATAGCTTCCTCATCTCTGCCAACACGTTCTCCATCTTGATCTCATAATCCACCAAGATCTTGAGGATCATGCTTCCGGTCACTATGCCCTCTTGAACTGACTTATTGTTGAAGAGCCGGGCGCGTGTGATTTGATCCGCGAGCTGTCCCACCAAATTTGTCAGTGTCCTCACTACATGTATCGCATCCGATTCTCTCTTAGATGCAAACTTCAGGGCTTCCTCCGCAACATTCAAACTTGTCTTGAGTTGGATCTTCTCCTCCTCCAATTTTCGGATCTGCTCCTCCTTCCTACTAAGTAGGGTCGGATCTGAACACTTTCTAATCTCACCCAAAATCTTGTCTGGCTCCACCTTCAATTCATCCGATACCACGCATACAAAATCAGCCAAGTCCTCGTACCGTTTCCTTGCCTCCTGGAACCATTCTACTTCGGAATCAAACAACTCGTTCCCCCCTAGATCTGAGAGTGCCCGGCCTGGTTCCTCCGTTTCCAGAACTTGTTGCTTCCCTCTTGAGTTTGGGTTGGTCAACTTCCGCCGCGAACTTTCCGCCCTCTCCGTCCTTTGTGGTGTCACTTCCAGAACTGCTTCCTCGGCTTGCTTTTCCAGATCCATAGCCAAGCCGTACTTCAGCATCTCCTCGGCGATCTTGTAGTCCTTGGTTTCCTGCTCGCTCACGATCCCGTTGTGGTAGTAAAGGTGGAAGAGGTAGGTGCTGATCGGGCTGGACTTGGCCCTCTGCACAGTGCCCACCAGTTTCTGCACCACGGCCTTCAATATTCTCCCCCAGTGTACTGGCCTGTCCTCCATCGCTCCGAAAATTGTGTTACCCAACGTGCTGGTGAGCCGGGTCGGCTTCTTCGAATACAAGATCGGAACCAGGAACTCCAGCACCTACCTTTGCCTCAGGTCAATGCAATCGTGGATCGCAAATCCTTCCTTCGGATGGGGTAGATTACGGAACTTCCCTTGAACGTACCCATCATTCTTCGAGGCATAACCGGAACCTACCTTTCGGAATGAGTAGACTTCCGTCCACATCTCCTCGGTCCACTTTGCCGACTTCCTTCGCTCCGTCAACTCAAATTGATTCGGAGCTCCAGTCACGACTGCATGGATCATCGCCTCGTCTTTCAGATTCCACGGCTTGCACAGCAACCCCATGCATCCCATGCTGCCCAGATCGCCTTCCAAAAGCATTTGCACCTTTGGATCCGCAGGTATGACCGGATTGAGCCACTTGGCCGTAACTGCCGGTCTACGAGATTCCTCCATCCACACCAACAGAATCCTACTAACCCGGTGCAATCGGCACCCTCTTCTCCTTCTCTCCCTATCCGATCCTAACTCACCACCTTTTCACTCAGCTAATGCACGCTCCAAACCTGCAAGAACACACGCATCCTCGAGCAGAAGAAAGAGAGAGAAGAAATGGAGAAGAACGGGCTTAAATAGCCGGCTAGCAACCAACGCCCATTGGGACAGCCCATAAATGCGCCGCCTTTCGCAAACGGAACCCTAGTTCCTAGTCCGGAACATAGGTCCTAGGTTTCCTAAATCCAGATCACCTTTTGGATTATGGATCCCGTTAAGATCCGTTCCTTACCCACTTTACAGTTTTTGCTAGGCCAGATTTTTCCCAGTTTCCTGATTTGGCTAATTGTTCCGGGTTACTACGTTAGTATTCGAAAATTTTGAAAAACCTCACTAATCTACTCCTAAACTAACCCGGGATTCCGGATTTTGACATTTCGTACTCCCACATGTTGGGATGAAGAAAAAAAAGTAGAAGATGTAAATATTCCGCCCGTGAAGTTAAGATTCATGAGCGAAAACAATCCTTGCAACTTTTCTCCAAATGGACAACGTAAATAAGAAATGGACCCCTGTCATGCGATCCAAACAAACCTCATTCTATAAGTCCTATTCTTAACAATACATGTTGCAATGAGAAATAAAAAATAGAAGTTATAAATATACCGCTTGTGAAGTTAAGATTCCTGAGCGGAAACAATCCATGCAACTTTTTCCAAAATAGACCACGTAACTAAGAAATGGGACCCCCGTCCAGCGGTTCAAAGAAACCTCATTCCATAAGTCCGTTTGAAAATAGTACATGTTGGAATGAAGAAAAATATGTAGAAGTTGTAAATACTCCGCTCACAAAGTAAATATTCATGAGGACAAACATCCATGTAACTTTTCCCAAAATGGACCATGTAACTATGAAATGGGACCTATGTCTTGCAGCTCAAAGAAACCTCATTCCATAAGTCCGATTCAAAATAGTACATGTTGAACTGAAAAAAACCCTGTAGAAGTTGTAAATATTCCGCTTGCAAAGGTAAGGTTTATGAGCGGAATCAATCCATGCAACTTATCCCAAAATGGACCACGTAACTAAGAACTGGGACCCCCGTCCAACAGTTCAAAGAAACCTAATTCCATAAGTCCGCTATAAAGTAGTACATGTTGGCATGAAGACAAAAAAGTAGAAGATGTAAATATTCCGCTCTTGAAGTTAAGATTCATGAGCGGAAACAATCCATGCAACTTTTCCCAAAGTATACCACGTAACTAAGAAATGGGACCCCTGTCTTGCGGTTCAAAGAAACCTCATTCCATAAGTCCGATTCAATATAGTACATGTTGGGATGAAGAAAAAAATGTAGAAGTTGTAAATACTCGGTTCATGACGTTATGATTCATAAGCGAACACAGTCCATGCAACTTTTTCCAAAATAGACCACGTAACTAAGAAATGGGACCCCCGTCCTGTGGTCCAAAGAAACTTCATTCCATAGTCCTATTAGATATAGTACATGTTGGGATGAGAAAAAAAAAGTAGAAGTTGTAAATATTCCGCTCATGAAGTAAAAATTCATGAGTGGAAACAATCCATGCAACTCCCCTAAAATGGAACGTGCAATAAAAGAAATGGAGACCCCGTCTTGTGGTCCAAAGAAACCTCATACCATAAGTCCAATTCAATATAGTTTATGTTGGGATGAGAAAAAAAAAGTAGAATTTGTAAATATTCTACTCGTGGAGTTTAGAATCATGAGCAGAAACAGTCCATGCAACTTTTACCAAAATGGACCACGTAACTAAGAAATGGGACCCCCGTCCTGCGGTTCAAAGAAACCTCATTCCATAAGTTCGACACAAAATAGTACATGTTGGGATGAAGAAAAAAATGTAGAAGTTGTAAATACTCTGCTCGTGAAGTAAAGATTCATGAGCAGAAACAATCCATGCAACTTTTCCAAAAATGGAGCACGTAACTAAGAAATGGGACCTTCGTCCAGCAGTTCAAAGAAACCTCATTCCATAAGTCCAACTCAAAATAGTACATGTTGGAATGGAAAAAAAAAAGGTAGAAGTTGTAAATACTCCGCTCATGAAGTAAAGATTTATGACGGAGCAATCCATGCAACTTATCCTAAAATGGACCACGTAACTAAGAAATGGGACCCCCATCCCGCGGTTCAAAGAAACCTCATTCTTAAGGTCGGATTCAAAATAGTACATGTTGGGATGAAGAAAAAAATGTAGAAGTTGTAAATACTCCGCCCCTGAAGTAAAGAATCGTGAGCACAAACAATCCTTGCAGCTTTTCTCCAAATGGACCACGTACTTAAGAAATGAAATCCTGGTCCTGCAATTTAAAGAAACCTCATTCCATAAGTCCGACTCAAAAAAGCACACGTTGGGATGAAAAAAAAAATGTAGCATTTGTAAATATTCCGCTCATGAAGTTAAGATTCATGAGCGGAAACAATCCATGCAACTTTTACCAAAATGGACCATGTAACTAAGGAATGGGCCCCCCGTCCTGCGGTTTAAAGAGACCTCATTCCATAAGTCCGATTCAAAATAGTACATGTTGGGATGAAGAAAAAATGTAGAAGTTGTAAATACTCCGCTCATGAAGTAAAGATTCATGAACGGAGCAATCCATGCAACTTATTTCAAAATGGACCACGTAAATAAGAAATGGGACCCCCATCCTGCGGTTCAAAGAAACCTCATTCTTATGAAGAAAAAAATGAAGAAGTTGTAAATACTCCGCTCATGAAGTGAGGACTCATGAGCAGAAAAAATCCTTGCAACTTTTCCCCAAATGGACAACGTAAATAAGAAATGGAACCCCTGTCATGTGGTCCAAACAAACCTCATTCTATAAGTCCTATTCATAACAGTACATGATGAGATGAGAAAAAAAAAGTAGAAGTTATAAGTATACCGCTTGTGAAGTTAAGATTCATGAGCAGAAACAATCCATGCAACTTTTTCCAAAATGGACCACGTAACTAAGAAATGGGACCCCTGTCTTGTGGTCCAAAGAAACCTTATTCCATAAGTCCGATTCAAAATAGTACATGTTGGGATGAAAAAACAAAAGGAGAAGTTGTAAATGTTCCAGTCGTGAAGTTAAGATTCTTGAGCGAAAACAATCCATGCAACTTTTCTCAAAATGGACCACGTGTTTAAGAAATGGGACCCCCGTCCAGAGGTTCAAAGAAACCTCATTGTATAAGTCCGACTCAAAATAGTATATATTGGAATGGAAAGAAAAATGTAGAAGTTGTAAGTCGTTTGCTCATGAAGTAAAGATTCATGAGCAGAATCAATCCATGCAACTTTTATCAAAATGGACCACGTAACTAAGAAATGAGACCCTGTCTTGCGGTTCAAAGAAACCTCATTCCGTAAGTCTAATTCACAAGAGCACAGGTTGGGATGAAGAAAAAAATGTAGAATTTGTAAATACTCCACTCATAAAGTAAAGATTCCTGAGCGGGCACAATCCATTCAACTTTTACCAAAATAGACCATGTAACTATGAAATGGGACCTACGTCCTGCGATTCAAAGAAACCACATTCCTTAAGTCCGTTTGAAAATAGTACATGTTGGGATGAAGAAAAAAATCAGTAAGTTGTAAATTGTCCACTCACAAAGTAAAGATTTATTAGGAAAAACAATCCATGCAACTTTTCCCAAAATGGACCATATAACTATGAAGTGGGACCTATGTCCTGCGATTCAAAGAAACCTCATTCTATAAGTCCGATTCAAAATAGTACAAGTTGAAATGAAAAAAAAACTGTAGAAGATGTAAATATTCCACTCGTGAAGTTAAAGTTTATGAGCGGAATCAATCCATGCAACTTTTCCCAAAACGGACCACGTAACTAAGAAATGGGACCCCCGTCCAATTGTTCAAAGAAACCTCAGTGTATAAGTCCGACTCAAATTAGTGTATGTTGGAATGGAAAAAAAAATGAAGAAGTTGTAAATAGGTTGCTCATGAAGTAAAGATTCATGAGCAGATTCAATTCATGCAACTTTTACCAAAATGGACCATGTAACTAAGAAATGAGACCCCCGTCCTGCGGTTAATGGAAACCTCATTCCATAAGTTTGATTCAAAATAGCACACTTTGGGATGAAAAAAAAAATTTAGTACTTGTAAATATTCCACTCTTGAAATTAAGATTTATGAGCAGAAACAATCCATTCAACTTTTACCAAAATAGACCATGTAACTATGAAATGGGACCTACATCCTGCGATTCAAAGAAACCACATTCCATAAGTCCGAATCAAAATAGTACATGCTGGGATAAAAAAAAAACTAGAACTTGTAAACACTCCGCTCATAAAGTAAAGATTCATGAATGGAAACAATCCATGCAACTTTTACCAAAGTGCACCACGTAACTAAGAAATGGGATTTACGTCCTGCAGTTCAAAGAAACCTCATTTTATAAGTCCGTTTGAAAATAGTATATGTTGGGATGAAGAAAAAAATGTGTAAGTTGTAAATAGTCCGCTCATAAAGTAAAGATTCATGAGCAGAAACAATCCACGGAACTTTTCCCAAAATGGACCACGTAACTATGAAATGGGACCTACGTCCTGTGGTTCAAAGAAACCTCATTCCATAAGTCCGATTCAAAATAATACACGTTGGGATGAAGAATAAAATGTAGAAGTTGTAAATACTCCGCTCATGAAGTTAAGATTTATGAGCGGAATCAATCCATGCAACTTATCCCAAAATGTACCACGTAACTAAGAAATGGGACCCCGGTCTAGTGGTTCAAAGAAACCTCATTGTGTAAGTCCGACTCAAAATAGTGTATGTTGGAATGGAAAAAAAAATGTAGAAGTTGTAAGTAATTTGCTCATGAAATAAAGATTCATGAGCAAAATCAATCCATGCAACTTTTACCAAAATGGACCACGTAACTAAGAAATGAGACCCCCGTCTTGCGGTCCAAAGAAACCTCATTCCATAAGTCCGATTCAAAATAGTACATGTTGGAATGAAGATAAAAATGTAGAAGTTGTAAATACTCCGTTCATGAAGTTAAGATTCATGACCGGAAACAATCCATGCAACTTTTACCAAAATGAACCACGTAACTAAGAAATGGAACCCCCATGCTGCGGTTTAAAGAAACTACATTCTATAAGTCCTATTCAAATCAGTACACGTTGGGATGAAAAAAAAAATGTAGGAGTTGTAAATACTCTGCTCCTGAAGTTATGATTCATGAGCGGTAACAATCCTTGCAACTTTTCCCAAAATGGACCACGTAACTAAAAAATGGGATTCCCTTCATGTAGTCCAAAGAAACCTCATTCTGTAAGTCCTATTCAAAATAGTACACGTTGGAATGAGAAAACAAAAATAGAAGCTGTAAATATTCTGCTCAAGAAGTTAAGATTCATGAGTGGAAACAATCCATGCAAACTTTTCCAAAATGGACCACGTAACTATGAAAGAAGACCCCCGTCCAGTGGTTCAAAGAAACCTCATTCCATAAGTCCAATTCAAAATAGTACATGTTGGAGTTGAAACAAAAATGTAGAAGTTGTAAGTAGTCCGCTCATGAAGTAAAGATTCATGAGCAGAAACAATCCATGTAACATTTACCAAAATGGACCACGTAACTATGAAATGGAACCTCTGTCCTATGGTTCAAAGAAACCACATTCCATAAGTCCTATTCAAATTAATATCGTTGGGATGAAAAAAAAAATGTAGAAGTAGTAAATACTCCGCTCCTGAAGTTATGATTTATGAGCGGAATCAATCCATGCAACTTTTCCCAAAATGGACCACGTAACTATGAAATGGAGC
This sequence comes from Neckera pumila, assembly GCA_963969595.1. Taxonomy (NCBI): domain Eukaryota; kingdom Viridiplantae; phylum Streptophyta; class Bryopsida; order Hypnales; family Neckeraceae; genus Neckera; species Neckera pumila. The sequence continues at coordinate 11,351,462 of OZ018418.1, forward strand.
CCCCATCTTGCGGTTTAAGGAAACCTCATTCCATAAGTCCGATTCAAGATAGTACATATTGAGATGAAAAAAAAAAATAGAAGTCGTAAATATTTTGCTCGTGAAGTTAAAATCAATGAGCGGAATCAATCCTTGCAACTTATTCCAAAATGGACCACGTAACTAAAAAATGGGACCCCCATTGTGTGGTCCAAAGAAACCTCATTCTTTAAGTCCTATTTAAAATAGTACACGTTGGAATGAGAAAAGAAAAGAAGAAATTGTAAATATTCCGCTTGTGAAGCAGGGCTGTCCGGACGCTCGGGCATCTGCGGCTGCGCCGGACGTCCAATGTCCAACTTCCGCTACCCTTCGGGCGTCCCGTGACATCTGAATTTTACATTTATAGAGTGAACGTTAAATTTTGGGCATCACCAACGGCCACCCGGCTCATTAGTCCTAGTAATTTGCCCTCAATTGACGCCTCGTCCGCCACCCCATCTGACCCGACTGGCGGCCCGTCCGCTAGGCCGTCCGTCTTGATCGACGCCCCGTCCGCCTTCCATTTGCCAGTCCGTCCGCCATTCGTCCGCTAATGTATATCTTATAATATACTATTGGAAAGGTATTGTCAAGAGCTTTCCAATGGTATATTATGCGTCCGATTTGGCCAAAAACTCCAACGGTGGGATCCTTCCAAAGATTGGGGTCCGCCAAGCCGTCCGCTAATTTATAGTCCGCCCAGCCGTCCGCCTATGTGCCTGTCCATCCGCCTATGTGCCCGTCCATCCGTTGTTATGTGCTTTATAGTATACCACTGAAAAGGTAGTGTCAAGAGCTTTCCAATGGTACATTATGTGTTCGCTTTTGCCACTAACTTCGGCTGTGGGACCCTTTCAACGATAGGGGTCCACTAAGCCGTCCGCCTATCTACCTAGCCGCCTAGCCGTCTATCTGTTATTGTATGCTTCATAATATACCAATAGAAAACTATCATTGAGAGCTTTTCCAATGGTATATCATACGTCTAATTTGGACAAAAACTTCAACAAGGGGACCATTCCAAAGTTTGGGTGCTAGCCATTATTCTAATTCTTGTAATCTTCAACACTCTTGGAGTTCTTATCTTCACCTAAAAAGATCAAGTTGGTCATTATTCAAAAAACACAAGTGGCTCGCTTGCAATTGTATTATTAAAATCTTAGTATGCTTGATTAGTAAATATTACTAAGAGTCTAACCATATAGTTTTCCTTCTTTCAATTCAATCAATATTGTAATCTCCAAAATTGTAGATTGATTATGTAACTTTCTATAAAATGATTTGTATATGCACAATTTCTTATCGTTACTACCTTTCTTAGATTATAAATTTGTGGCATACATTTAAAATTCTCTTTATGTTAATGCCTTTGGTCATATTTAGTTGATATTTATAGTAGTATTGAAATTTTCTTGTGAATTTAATAAAACTATTTTTTGTGATTATATCTAGTTGTAATCATTAAAGTACAATTGTTAGTTTCAAGGTACCTATACTACTAAGTGATATTGTGTAAAATTAGGTGTGATGACATTAATACATGTTAAAACATATGCCGTAAAATTTTGAAAAAATCCACAATGCATATTCATTGCCTAAGGTAGAGTGAGTCCTTTATTGTGGTGGATAATATATGGCCGGCATACCCACCCTTGATTCTTAGAATGATTCACAATCCAAAAAGTTGTAAACTAGTTTAGGACCAAGAATCACCCAATATTTCTAAGAGTCCTTATTACAAATCTAATGTCCTATCCGGAACTTTGAATAGATTCATAAGTTTCACTATAATAATATATTCTAAAATACAAGTATTCATTATTTATTTAATTGATATTCAATGCCATCATATTTAGATCACAAGCATGCAAGCATTTTTCTTTGTTCAATGAAAATCTATTGATTTACTCCAATGAAATCCATATTTCCCTTTGAAGCTCTAAAACGCAATTGTTTTGAAAAATCATTGAATATTACATAATATACATGTTTGGTCTTGAAAAGATTAACGAGCTCACGTGGACATGGGTGATTATTCATTTCTCCAATATAGCACCATCTAAGAAAATTATAAACTTGCTTGTATAGTTGTAATTTAATAATACTAATCCCTTGAATTTGGCATGCACCCTAAGGCCTAAGTTCAAATCCTCTTCAAATCAGGATTGCACGTTTCACACTTTCGCATTTGCATATTACAACAATATGAATTAATGATATCATTTATAATGTAGAAGTACATAAATGAGGTCCATAATTGTCGTATATGAGGGGTCATCATATTTGAGATCAATCACCTTCTTGACTACCGAAGTACCAATATTTTTGGTATGGGATACATTGTTGATGGTTTGTAAATTAAGATGCAAATATATATATGTGTATGTATATATATATATATATATATATATATATATATATATATATATATATATATATATATATATATATATATATATATATATATATATATATATAAAGGATATAGGAAAATAACATTAATTACTTTGTCGTGTGAATGCAATATTTATTCTTGAGCTACATTAAACTATGTACATTAGATTTCATTGAAGTGCTTAAAGCATTTTAGTAGCATCTTCTAATAGAATAATAAGTTAATACAATTGCTTATACTATGTATACTTTGGTGTTTCAGACTATCAATGTATTTTACAATAAAACTTAAGAGAATACTTGAAGTTATAGTTGCATGTTCCACATTGTACATTGGCACATAATAATTGATAAAGAAAACAAGGACCACATTGAAAACATAAATGAATAAGTTTGTGAGGTTTATATGTAGTATATTTTGATAATGACATTTAAAAAGGATTGAAGGTCAAACATATTCCGCACATTGCGCCAATGTTTTTGGTCACTATTGTAAGATTCAAAATTTTGGATTTAGGATATAGGGTTTAGGGTATAGAGTTTAAGGTATAGGATTTAGATTGTACACAAAATAGTGAAATTAGGTAATCTCATACCAATTTCTTGACAATCCACACTATAGAAATATTCATAGCTTTTGTGCAATGATGCATTCAATTTAAAGCCATGTATATGGCATAGATTTGTGTACCAGTTCAAGATTTAGTTCAGAGAGTGGCATGCACCTCCATATGGAACAAGCATTGATCAATGAGGTAAATTATCTCAGATAAGGCAACCTAATTAACAAGGCAACCTAGTTTCACTATTTTGTGTAGGTTTTAATTTGTTGAAAAATAAATTCAAGGACCCTTTCTTGCATACATTAACCCCTAAAGGACCATTTGTCCCCTTACTATCTAAAATTTTAATAATATTTTTTTGGAATTTTTTGAAGTTGTGTATTTTTGCGAGAGCTTTGTGAATATATATTTTTTAATTTAATTGATGCCCGGAAGCAAAAGTTATGGCACAATAAGCAAAATTGGAGTTCGGCGGGCAGCACAAAAAAAATCACAAAAAGTGAAAGTAAGTTTTTTTCAAATTTTTTCTCAAAGATTATATTTTTGTCTAAATGTGAAGCTTTGTTTCATTCAATTTGGACTAGTAATGAGAAAGTTATGGACAATCTTTGTTTCTTGGGCAATTTAAGCATCTTCTTGAAAAAATAACTTATAGAATTTGTTTTTCAATGCAATTTTTAGAATTTTTCACAAAAAATTATTAGACAAGGTTAGATTTTCTTGCTAGAACAATCTCACCGCTGGGATTATTGTGATTCAATTCCATCAAAAAGCTATTAATAATTTAGTTATTTCATCAATCTTGAACCCATTTCTACTTAACAATTTTTTAATGAGTGAAAATTAAATGCTTTTTATCTTGAATTTTTTTAAGAGATTCTTGACTCAATTGCTTAACATAGAAAAATAGAAAATCAAAGTCTATAGTGCAAAAAATTTGAACTAAAAAGATTCAAAGCCAAAAAATCTAGTCAAGCAAGGTGCAAAAAACTTGTATTCTTCACTTTAAATGCATATATCTTGCAATCTACATGGTGAAAGTTTCTAAAATTTCTACATGTTCATATACTAGTTAAGTATAAGATCTTACGATTGAATATGCAAGGAAAACAACTTTTAAAGCTCTTTTCTCTTTGCAATAGAAATGACAATTTGGAGTGGTTTTTGATAGGAAAAACACCTTGGTTCTTTAGGGGTTAATGTTGCATTGGATGCTTGTAGCATTGAATAGCGATCTCTGGAAGCAAATATATGCTTTTTAGAATCCAATGTTTTAGTTGAAGCAGACAGTTGGGTGGACAAGCAAGTAGTCGTTGAGCGGACGAGGCGGACGGCTGGCAGACGGCTAGTAGACTCCAATCTTTGAAAAGGTCCCACCGTCGGAGTTTTGGGCCAAATCGGACGCATAATATACCATTGGAAGCTCTTGACAATACCTTTTCAAAGGTATATTATAAGCACATAACAACGGACGGACAAGCACACAGGCGGACGGCTAGTCGGACGGCTGGGCGGACTACAAATTGGTGGACGGCTTGGCGGACCCCAATCTTTGGAAGGATCCCACCGTTGGAGTTTTTACCCAAATCGGACGCAAATATACGATTGGAAAGCTCTTGACAATACCTTTCCAATGGCATATTATGAAGCACATAACAGCGGACGGACGAGCACACAGGCGGACGGCTAGTCGGACGGCTGAGCGGACTACAAATTGGTGGACGGCTTAGCGGACCCCAATCTTTGGAAGGATTCCACCGTTGGCGTTTTGGGCCAAAGTAGACGCAAAATATACCATTGAAAAGCTCTTGACAATACCTTTCTAATGGTATATTATAAAGCACATATTAACGGACGAATAAGCATATAGGCGGACGGCTAGTCGGACTACAAATTGGAGGACGGCTTGGCAGACCCCAATCTTTGGAAGGATCCCACCGTTGGAGTTTTTGGCCAAATTGGACGCATAATATACCATTGGAAAGCTCTTGACAGTACCTTTCCAATAGTATATTATAAGATATACAACAGCGGACGGCCTGGCGAACGGCTCGGCGGACGGGGTGACTGTATACCGTCGTCCACTTCAGTAAGCCGTCCGCCCGTTAAAATTATCCGACGGCTATCGCAACGTCTAGACGTCCGAACGTCCGGACATCCCAAAAATGGACGTAATTTTATTTAGGATGTAGCATCTCGTCAACCCTGGATGGTAGAGATGGAAAAGATACGGGGTGAGCGCGGTAGCATTCTCGGAAGTTGCGCACGCGACTAACTTGGAGACTACGTCCGTGATTAGTCTACCCTAGTTCACTGGCCGGCCTTCCATTGCTCCAAATATGGTGCTTGCTACTGTCGCCGTTACTTGGATGGGCTTCTTCGGATACAGAATTGTAATAAGGAACTCTAGAATCCGGCTATGCCTATCCTCGATACAGTCATGAATATTGTATCCCTCCTTACTATGCGCCGGAGCCTGGAACTTACTCTGCCTGGTCCTATTATTCCGGGCAGCTAAACCGAAACCAATTTTCTGAAACGAGTACACTTCTGCCCAGATGTCCTTCGTCCAGAGTTTGGGCTGGCCTCTCACAGTCAGCTGGTACTAATTTGGAACTCCTACTACGAGTTCCACAATGATCTTGTCATTCTTCCAACTCCAAGGGCGTTGCAACAATCCGGCGCATCCTATCGTCTCTGAGTCCTCCTCTAAGTGCTTCCGGACTTCCGGATCCTTAGAAATCGCCGGAGACATCATCCAGGCCGGTCCTGCCATAATTTATCAACTGGCTAATGCGGTGCAATCGGCACCGACCTCACTGATCTCTCCCTAGCGTGGTCCTAAGTCACCACACTTTCACTCTCTAAGTACACACCACAAGTACAAGAAGAAAGAGATAGAAGAAATGAAAACTGCGCCCTTAAGTACCCGACATTCGGTCGACAGTTCCCTAGGGGAATGGCTATAAGACCATTCCCGTAATGGTGCCCTAGGAGGTCTAGGCTGGAAGGCTACCAGTCGTACGCTTTCCGGATCCGTCTTCCGTCCTACGGCTTCCGTCTTAACCGGAATATTTATCCGATTTAGGAATTATAACAATCCAGGTATCAACTATTTCTAATTTTTTTCTAGCTGACCTGGATTCTTGGACACTAATAACAAATTCAAAAAAAATTAGACTATACTAACCCAATTTTCTCCTATTTTCTATCTACTGGAGTTTTGTATTCCCATAGTTAGGGACTTTTGAAGTTTCAATATGGACTTTGGCAAACAGTAAATGTAATTTTGTTTAGGGATTTTTTATGAAGAGGAAGAATATATTATTGAAATATCAACTTACCATATGTTGTATTTTAGGTTCAGAGTCCTAGAATTAATTTCCTTTCAAGTAGAAACATTTGTAGAAGTGTAGTTATAGACTTTAAAGGGTCTAGTTTCAGCCTTTTCTTCCAAAGTCCATATAAGGGTCAAAAAAAGGTCTTCTTCCAAATTTGGTTGGAGAACCTCGCATGAGAGGGAAATCTCCAGGTAGGCGTGATGTTGAAAATAGAAATTGCAATGTTTAAGCAGAGTTTTCCAAAGTGGGCAGGCAGGGTAGGATAACGTCACCAGTCCGTTTGATGAATTCCATTTGTTAGGGTTAGGGTTGTTGTGGAGGAACAATCCCACAACGGCTCCTATGAACACTTGTATCTTTGGCGATGGAGTTCTAGTCGTGTGCGCAACATAGGCTTTATTCGTTGAAATGAGACAATCTGCACATTTTGAGACTTCAACTCTAAACTTGTTATAGTGATTTATTGTCGAGTCGACAACAAGATGAGACTACAACCTCTGGGCAATCAGAGTTTTTTATATATATTAATATTCTATAGCCTCAACTTACCAAATAGTCTTAAAATTGAACAATTATAAAGTTTTATCTTCGAATCAAAGATAAAAATGAGAATGCAAATAGTCTCAATATAACGAATTTGGCCATAACGTGTGTTCACATATCCTATTGTGACTGCTCCATGCTATGGCAAATTCAGCCTGGAAAGTGTTAATTTAGGGTACAAATCACTCCTATTGTTGCTTGAGATTATTTTATCTTTTTTTAGGGTTCATTGTTTTAAGTCATTGCTGTCGGTCCATCAATGCTTTGGTGATTGCATATTGAGTCTGTTCCTCCGTGCACTGGTTGTTTAGTGTAGGAGTGTCTAGCGGTTTTGCTTTACTGCCCTTCTCAATGTAGAGGGTTTATAGTTTTAGGGTTAGGTGGTCCTAGGGTTAGTGCTTTTGGTGATTGTAGATTGAGTTTTTGTCTTTGGTGCACTCGTCTTGTAAGGTGTTCGTTTCAGGGTATAGCTGACTTCCTATCCGCGTGAGAATGTGTTGGCCAACGCTATTCTTGTCAGTGGTTTAGGGTTTGCCAATACAATTGTGTTCCTGGTTGCATTGGGACTTTGAAATGTTAGATTTAGAGTTTAGATGTCCAACGTTCTTGCTTGAGGGTGGATAGCAATCTATAGGGTTTATAGGGTATGTCACTCGGTCTTTGGTCACCATCAAAATCTGTAGGTTTAATCGGATTAGGGTAGGCCGAGATTTTATTCTTTGGGCAGCATTTGTATTGTTTTGGAAGGAATGGGGAGTGCCAAAGCAGTCACAAGAAGAAGTGGGATCATACGTCCTGGTCCCGACAAAAGGGTTCATAGAGAGAGGGAGCAAGAACGGCAACAAGAGTGTAGAAATAGAAAAAGGATTGCGGCAGCATTGCAAAAACAGATTGTTGAGGAAGAGATTAGGGAGAGGTAGAACTCTTCTGCAACTGGGGCAAGATTGAATCAAAGACGTGTTCGTCATGATGCAAAAGTCATCATTGATGTCGTGTCTTCCACTTTGAATAAATCTGTAGACTTAGTGCACCAAGAAGCCGTTTCGCAGGCCGTGTGGTCAAATGGACTTGTAGCCATTGTTTTGCCAAAATCTCAGAGGCTTGTAGCTTAGCTTCAAGCTCAGAAGGAAATTATAGCTGGTTTGATGCAGTCACTGTCAGAGGTAAAGAACGCAAGATGTAGGGCCGACCTTGTGACAAAGCATGCAATCTTGTGACAAAGCATGCGATCTTGACAGCAGCAGTCAGCTCAAGCGCTTCCACATCGAAGAGACAGAAGGTGCGTTTGTTGGGAATTCACCCTTGCAACGTACGATCGGCAATGCAACGATGGAGTTCAATGGAGAGCACATAGCAGATTGTGTGGGCACTCTCAGTGAGAAAAATGAGAATAGATGCTACCAGCGACTCTATGAAGGCAGCAATGATCGCCTGGTGGGTTGCTGAAACTCGGGCAAGTCCAAATCGCAAAGAAGTTGTGAAGCATTGGATGGCCCCCGGTGTTCGAGAGAGACACCACTGCCATTACTTGCTTGAATCAGGGGTTTGTTTTTCAAAGTGCATGTAAACCTATTTGTTTGCCACTATGTTGAATTCCGTAGACTTGTAATTTCAGGAGAAATTTTGGGTGTATAGGTACAATTGCTTGGAAGTATCAGGGAATTAGAGATGGCTTAGAGTCTACACAAAATCATACCAAAATGGTTGTAGGAACTTGGGAGCTATAGTTAGGATTGAGGAAAAAGAACAAGGAGTTAGATCTGCTGTAGGGTTTAGACGGAATCATAAGGAGAACGTCATGACATTGTAATGGAGTCCTCTTGATTTCTAAAGTTATTTGGTAGCACATATGTATCTTAGGGGTGAAGCATGAACTCGTATGTATTTTAGGGGTCCGTCATGAATTTGTATTCAGGATTGGGTAGGGGAAGTGAAAGTGATGGAGTTTGTCCATAGGCATAGAGGGTATTACAATCTTGCATGCATAGCAATGGAATCTTGTTGATTTAGGAAGTCACAATGTATTATGAATGTATTGTAGGGACAATAGTGAACTTGTATGTTGTTTAGGTTGGTTCATATTGATTTAAGGTGCATGCCATGGTCTTCATGTATTTTACGAACAAAATTTCAACTTCTAGAGAAAAATGTTGAAACCGTAGTAGCTAAAGGTACGTGCTAAAACTGGCTAAGTACTTGCATGGGCTATATTAACTCAGTGGGATGTCGAGATGCAGTATGAGTGACTATGATTGGATGGGTTTAGGATTTAGGCACTCAAAATTCATCAACAATAGCGTGTGCTGTTTGTCTGGTAGATGGAGTTCTACTTACAATTCAATACAGCAAATCCAAGGGTAATTATAGGCAAGCGCATGTTTGATTTCCTTTCAACCCTGGTTTGTCAAGAAACTAAAAGAATGAAATGTTTGTTGTTGTATATATCACATGGAGATGGAAGAGTTGAAGGTGGCTTTTAATTACATGAGAGTGAAGGCTGGGTTGCATCCTCTTGAGGGTTGTTTCTGTGATTATGAGGACATCCACCAATTTACAGCTGAGGGGCACTACTGTGCTAGTGTGTGCAATTTTTCTGGAGTGACAGCCATGTTTGAGGCCATACTGTGCCTTAAAAATGATGACAGCGAGTGGCATGCAAGGGAATGCGTTTTTAGAGAGTGTGTTAATTGTGGTGTAGATTTTTTATCCATCTGCCCAATGGAAGAGGAAGGATCAAATGCTGAACTTGTGAAGTGGAGGCATTTCTTGCTTGAGAATATTACTACTAAGAAAGGACTAGTGAGAAAGACGTTGCAACTGGTTTATAAGGAAACAACCTCAAATGAGCTGGTAAGCTATCTGAAACCAAAGCTGCAAGCATTTGCACGCCACACTTTTGTGGCAAAATGGAAAGATGACTAGTTTAAGACATGCCTTGCCAATTTCTCGGCTGATAACATGATTTCTGTCATAGATTTTGCTGAAAACTATTCCTTTGAGGTCCCGAGTGAAGTTTTGTCCATGCATTGTTATAGTTATCAAGTGAGTATTCTTGTGCACATTTCTTGGGTCAGAAATCTACAACTTGATCTTGAAGACGAGACTAATTGGAATATCATGCAGTATCACTTCTACATCAGTGATGATAAAAAACATGACAGCTATTTTGTGCAGCACTATCTACAAATGCATTGGGACTCAGTTTTGGAGGGAGACTTTACTCCAATAAATCAGTGGATATGGAGCGACGGATGTTCTGGGCAATTCAAAAGCCAAATTCCCTGGTCCTTTGTCAATCAATATCCAGAGATTATTAACGGCTGCAATTGTGTTTGGTCGTTCTTCAGGTTTGGTCATGGAAAAAGACCTCATGATGGCGCAGGGGCTGTATTGAAGCGGTACTAGCACAATGCTCAACTTGATGTGCGCGGCCCTAAACTAGAGGATGCCAAGATTGTAGTGCGGTTCTTGCGGGAGAAGTTGAGCGTGAGGCCCAAATCTTGCTACTCAGGTGAAAGAACACCGGTACAACAAACGTTTTGGCACATCCTAGAAGAGGATGTTGTCAGAGAGACCGAGTACAACTGAGAACCCATTAAGGGATGCCGAGATGTGCATCAAATTTGGTCTGTGGGTAAGTTGGATGTGCATAAGCTCCTGAAAAGAAGTTTGGCATGCTTTTCCCCTCCTTGTATTGAGTCAAATTGGGAGGCTTGTGAAAATTTGGCCTGGACTGGGTCATGGGAAGTAGAAATTCTAGTTGTCCATCAGCCTGGCTATATTTGAGGGGTCATTAGTGCTGAATTTGATGAGGAAAATTGGGACAAGTTTGGCATCAATGGTGCATATTTTGGGTCCTTACTTCAATTAGGGGACAATTTTGCTATTTTGGCTGCTGCTGATAACAAGGAAAATGTTAATTTTCATATGCTTGTCTATACTAGAAAGATGTTTATCTATATTGAGCCATTTGAATGCAAGTGGGGCGAGTCCTTTGCCGTTGGTGACAAGGTAATCAAAGGAAGGTACTATCAAAGGTATGGATCTGGGACTTAGTCCTATGTTTTTTTGAGAAAATCGCATTTGGCTCATTACAATGTTGAGTACATTAGAGCTATAAAGTTCCCCATGCTTCAATGTAACCACCGTGTTTCTGGAAATGACGTTGTTTACAAGTTGCCTGTCATAGTTGAGCAAGCAATTGATAAATATGCACAATTGTGAATAGGGTTCAGCACTGTGGTTTGGGGCTTATTGATGCCCTAAGTTGACTGTGAGTTGACAGCTCTTTGCCCATCAGATTGCATCACTTCTATTTTGATGGATTTTATATTGGATTATTGGACTCCAGCATTCATTGCAAGGGATTCTCAAATAAGAATGATTACTTGAGAAGGATTATGAGGAAGGATTTGTAAATTAGCATGATTAGTAAAGTAATGATAATGTTGGAATGTATTTATGTGCCATCATTTCCATGCTGGTTGCTGAGTGCTCATTACAGTACAAAGGCACACTCTTGCCAAATGGCCTAGACTAGGGCATGGCTGCAATTGTTTTACCCCAAGGCTTGCATAAGAATTGCATTAGTGCTCTTGTTCTTTGTCAATTGTGTTTGGGGGTACGTGCCGCGGCTGGGTTTATTGTTTGAATGACGTGGGCAGGGTGCGCCACTGCACATTCATTGTCCAGGCTGCAACTCGGGAAGTGGTGGGTAGGGTGTGCCACTACAAATCCACCTTCAGCAATTCTGGAGTTTGAAGCGGGAAGCCGCCAGATTGCCTAGGAAGGAGGGGGCGTCGGATTGCAAGGCAAGTGCGCATGATAGCTAATTGGCTGGCGGTGGGTGCTTCTTAATTGATGAAAAACAACTACGGATCCTGCGCTAAAACCGCAATGGTAGGTTTCTCTGTTTCCTTGCGCTTGCTTTGCTGAGTGTTCCCATGGGCACGTGCTTATTGTAGACTTCTAGAATGGGCTGGTCGCATGCGGGATGGATCGTTCTTTGGTGGATTTGGGGCGGGTGTTCTTTGGTGGGTTTTGGGAGGGAGAAGTTGAACTTGAGCTGGTTTTTGGGCTACTGTTTGGGCGTTAAGGTTGGGCGGGGTTTTAGGTTTTTGGGGGGGTGTTTTTGGGCGCAGGCTCACAGCAGGTCTCGTGGCCGTCAATTGCCTTTGAACTTGCTGGGTGGATGAATGGTTTAGGGGTTGGGGTAATGTATTAGGCGGGGATAAGATCAAGTGAGTTTGGTGGGCTATTCTAGCTGATGCAAATGCTTTCAGCTAGTTCATGTTTGGATTTTGGGATGCCATGCTCTTCCCATCTCACCGCTCCGTTCTGATGTTAGGGTGCAGTGAATAATGAATTGGTTCACCAAAATGAAGCCTCAGTAGAATTCCAGGAGTCCATACTCGTTGGAGTGCAGATGATGTTTTTGTTTCCAACATCTAGCCCCGCATTGCCCTAAACCTGTGGGATTTATATCCCAGCATTCTACCGAGGGATGCCAGATTGCTTGTGGATAGCATGTTGGCAATGAGGCGTGTGAACCACAAATGGAGGGCTATAGCTGATGCTTGTTGAGAAGGTGCAGCTCTCTGTGCTTGCATGGTTTTTGCTCATCGATTTTGCCGTGCCAATTACATGCACTACTTGCAACTGCACATGTGCAAAATGATCTTTGTTCTTGGGCACTCCATAGTGCTTAGGATGGAGCACAATCGGGTCCTACTTGGCGACATTGGCAGCCTCTCAAACCACCAATTGTATGACTTGGTGTGGCTGCTCAGATGAGTCAGATGTGACGTCCTGTATTTCAGAGGTTTTGGCCTCACAGCTCCTAGCTTTGGGTTCTATGCGACTCTACCAATGGCAATTAGTTCTTTGGAGCTCATGTAGTTCTAGTGATTGTGGATTTACTCCATTTTGTACAAGGCAGCCTAGGATACATAGGTAGTACAGGCAAAATAGGTAGAATATGGTACATAGGCTGAAATAGGTACAATAGGCACAATAGGGCCAATTTTTGGAAGGTAGAATGTAGACTACTGTGTATAGGTTATCTGAAAACTTTGAGGTAGAGCTTTTCAAACTTTGACATGATGCACTGAATTTTGGAAAGCAAATTTTGAATCATCCTAAACAAATGCGCCATTTTGGACATAGCGCAATTCTCTTGGAAGTCAAAACTTTCAACCAATTATGCTTCCAATTTTTTTATTAAAATAATTTCGCAAATGCCAGCCTTACAATATTTCTAGTCAGCTAATTTGTATTGTGTAGCGGAGCTTCTTGGAGGCAACAGCTGTTCCCTTGAGGTAACTTAAAAAAATATATCCCACACTTTTGAAGGCATATCTGAAATTCAAGGGTGGGAATCTATGGCCGGCAGTGGAGGTGCCGATTTTGAAAGGCCTGCAATTAATTTGCTTTTGCATAGAATTTCAAACCAGCCTTACATGCACAACGGCGACTCAGTTTAAAACTACCATGATACAACTAGCAATTCTCCTTGAAGGCAGATGCTGTGCATTTGGTTTCAGTATTCAAGGCATTATATGGAAGCCCTGAAGCGTGTTTTCTTCTGAACAGTGAAAGTTGGATCTTGGAATTTGTATATAAATTGGATTTCAAATCCCTTTGTAAGTTGGATTACAAATCCCTATTAGATTTTGTATTCCAACAATAGCAAGCACAAGATTCAAACTAATAAAATGTTGTGGACATTGGTATTTAAAGTTTGTTACTCTAGTACCATAATCCAAAATCAAACTAAGTCTAATTTGTTCCAGTCTTTTCTTATTTTCATAGCCCTTTTAATCATAAAATCATTTTAGAGATTTATTGTACCTTGAAATAATGGTAACATCATTTTAACAAGAAAACACTTACAAGGAATAAGAAATATTAGGTCCAAGTACTTCTAATTCGAAGTTTGTGGTTCATAGTCCTATATTTCCCTGGAACTCATTTTCATTTAGAAAATGAAATTGAGTATTGTAGAATGAAAAACAAGGGGCCCACTTGTATTATATTTTATTTTTCACCAAGCTTGCATTTCCCTAGAATTCATTTTCATTTAGGAAATGAAATTGAGTGTTGTAGAATGAAAAAGAAGGGGACCATTTGTATTATATTTTTTTTTCACCAAGCCTGTATTTTCTTGGAACTCATTTTCATTTAGAAAATGAACTTGATTGGAAGAAAATTAATTGGGGGTACATGTGTCTATTTTTATTTTTTTTGCACTTTGGATAGCAATCATTTTGGTTTAGAAAATCAAAATGATTGGAAGAAATTTACTTGGGGGATGTCTTGTTTTGTTCCTCAACCATCATTGTTTCCTAAATCAACATCACTAAGCTGTACAATAAGACGGGAAGCCCAAATTCACTGGTATGCATTAAATAATGTTCCTAAACATAAGTATTCTATAGTTTTTGTCCACCTGTTTCAGAAAAATAATAATGTTGGTGTAATAGAATTTTCAAGGTTTTCAGGGTTACAGCTTACAGCTTACAACTTTTTGAGTTTAGGAACCTCGGGAGGGTGGGTGGAGCATCCCTTATTAGGGCTATTCCTAGCAACTCTTTTACAGTCATTATCATGAAGACACTTAGAAATAGCATAAAGGTTCATTCCAACATGGTAACCAACACTTATCTTTGCAAAGCAACCGTTTAGTATAAATAATAACTTTGCTTGATTAACTACACAGCAAGTTTCTGCAGAGCTTCATACTTCATACTAATCAGATTCCTAATGTCACTTCATTCCATCACCTAAATACATGCAAACTAGACATTCATGATTTAAGTGTTCCCAAACTAGAAAATCGCCATAGTCTTGGTTGCAGCTGTTGGGGTAGATTTGTCAATGAGTCTGTGGACCTCACCTATACCCATGACCCACACAACATCACAATGTTAGGTAAGGTCGTAGACAAGGTGTCTACAGTCCACAGAGCTTGTTATCGCTGTCACATTTGATACAAAAGACCAACATCAAGCATACAACATATAAAAACAAGCGATCAAAAGAAATTATACGAAATGTCAAAAAACGGAACCTAAGATGCAGCCATCCCTGCTCCCCTTGTACCCAACAAGTTACTCCTTAGCCTCAATGTAACTTATTCACCCTCCAGCATTGATAGCAATACAAGAGATTAGGAATTGAGGCGATCGAAAAGCAATCCAAGAATCGGTGTCTTTACTCGAGTTTAACTGTGCTTTTATTTCATACCGAGTCAATCCAGCGGCTCAGCAGTCAACATGGTCCACCTGATGTGGCTTTACAATTTGCAAATCAAGCCCAACCCACGATCCAACATTTCCACTCAGCTAAAAGTAACTGAAGGTAACTGGTAATTGAAGGTAACTGATCAATACCCATTTGGTACATCATTCAAGGCTTAGTGGGTTGATTCAAAATTATTGAATTAGATGGAGTACTACTATGAATTATTTTTGTAAGTATAAGGCTTAATTGAAGGATTAATTAGTCCTCTTCATTAGTAAATACCTTATAGGACTAAAAGGGAGGGAGGGTGGGACATCTAACTAAACTAATAATCACATTTACTCAAATGATTTACTACATGTGACTACACCATTTTAATATATAAGTTAGGGGCATTATACATCCTTACTATATAACTCGCATTTCATTTCTTATTTTCCTATTTTTTCCACAAGTATGTGACTAAACACTCATGCAAGGAAAAAATAGTCCTATATCATGTTACATACTATAACATGGCTTGTGGTTTAGGATTTAGGATTTTAGGGTTTAGGGCTTAGAGCTTCGTTGGTTTGCTTCCTTCTTCTAGATGTACTCTGTTAATTCTTACAAATATAACTAGTAAAGGTACCCTCAGTTGACAGTCTCTAAAGTCCAACCTGCCCTTTCCGGTTTCACCAAAGTAGTTCAATTTAATGCGAGCATTTTGGGGGAGGACTCTCAGGGTACCATTGCACTTGAAAGCGCCAAACATGCAGCTAAGTTTCCAAAATACAGTCCGTACCCCTCACTGTCAAGAATGGCTTTGTCATTCTGAGCCTCACGTAATACTTGGAAAAATGGCGCCCTCAAGCATGAAACTTTGGCAAAATACTCACAATACCAAAACAATGAGATCGTACAAGGCACCTGATAGGTGTGAATAGTGTCACCATATTGAAAGTGCCACCATATTCATAATACATTGCACCCTAAAGTCCGGATTACTTGCATCCTAACGTCATAATTCAATAGCACATTCCTTACACTACCAAAAGACTCCAAAATACTTGCACCCAAAAGTCCAAATGAAATTGCAAAAACACTGACACGTCCATGATACTGGGAATATTGGCACCCTATAGTCCCAAAGACATGCACAATACTTGGAATACAACAATACTGAGAATACCAGCAAGCAATCATTGCTGAGTATACAGAAAAGCCTCAAATGAACAAAAGCCTAATGTTCTCTACCTTGTACAATCTTCACACTACCAACACAGTACCCGCACAATTTTGAACAAGTTCCAATTATCGTCCACAATCAAGTTGCAATATTAGTCGGGTGTTACAAACATGAATTCTAGAAAGTTGCTCCCTGCAATTCCGCAAATTTTTTTTATATATATAAGGCCGTGACAGTGAACTCGGAATTCATAATCCATGAATTTTAGGCCCCTCTACAACCACAATACCTCCAAAACTACAGAAGATCACAGGAATCTCCAAAAATAATGTACAAATCCTAAATAAACTAAAAAAGAAAAAAAATGCATTCTTGTACATTATACACCTATTTGGATGTGGCACCCTTCCCAGTTTTAGTCACCCTGGAGACGCTCACTCGTTCGGTAATAGGCTTCCTGCCACCTCTTCTAACACGCCCTTTCTTCCCTGCAATTTTTGTGGCTACAGGACTTCTCTCGTCACCTTCGCCCTCATTGTGCTGCTCACTTTCTTCAACTCCTTCCGCCTTTGGGCTGTCACTCCATGAGCCCTCTTCATTGCTGCCATCCTCAAATTCGTCCATCTTCTTAAAGTTCCATGGATTAACTTCTATCTCCTCCACAGGCTGCGTTTTTTGACCACCCCGCTTGCGTTTTGGTGAAGGCTTATCCACCCCAGTTTCTAAGACCACGCCTCTTCTATGCTCTGGAGAGTGAGATCCCTTTGGAGCTCCCTCGTCAGTGCTCTTCCCCCTGCTACGTTGATGGCTGCCTCTCCCAGTCATAGTCATAGCCTCCGTCCCTCACCCCTCTACTGATGTCTTGGCATTGCCAAAATTCTTCTTCAAATTCTCTACAGATTTGGTTGTGAAAGCCTGCTCTTCCATGCTTTTAGGATCTGCCTTGTCTTCAAGGAGTTTCTTGCGCTTGGGAGAGTTGTGTCCTCCTATGTCCATGCCATTGTCTTTCCCCGATTCTTGCCCTCGCTTGTTGGATGAGTCAATATATGAAGCCTGGGGTCCATCGTCAGTTCTAATTGCCGTGAAAAATCTTGGAAGCTTCCGATTGAAGGACTCTGTGCGTCAGAATGTGTTGGCTGGTAGTCGTTTGTCAACAATGACCTGGAGGTTCGACCTAAATTTGCATTCAGCGAAAAAAAACTCAGGGTCAGAATTAATGAGCTACTCATATGAAACACACATGCACTTGTATCAACATGGTGAACTACAAACAACTTTTAGTACAGAACATGAACTCCCAAACACATGTACAAACTAACTTGTATTATTTTGACTTCCTCGAAGCCTATATGAACAAATTTGCATGTCCACTAATGCACTATGAATTCAAGGAACTTGAAGTAAGGTACAGTGAGGAATCGTAACTGCTTCAGAACTACGGTGTATTCATATGAACTCATTATGAATGATAATGACAAAATATAAACATTTGTATTGCACAGTGTCTCTACTGTAGTAGCCACCAACATACATGACCTTCTCGTCAATTAACCTGGACTTACAACCATCTTTTAGAACCTTCACTAACAATGGTATCGGGTCTATGCACCTCTAAGACACGTATGGCCATTAGACACACCAAAAACCCTAAATACTACCTGCAGCTCTAGAAATACTCTAAATGCACACACCAAAATCCCTAAATACTACCTACAGCTCCAGAAATACTTCAAATTCATCACAAACATTCATTCCATACCCTAAGCTGACCCGTATGACCATTGCACACACTAAGTACCCTAAATACTACCTACAACTCACCCTGAACTCCTAAGTCTTTATAGACATTCATTGCAAACCCTAAACTCACCCGTATAACCATTACACACGCTACGTCCCTCAAGTAATTCTTACAAAGTCTTGAACAATGAAACATCTCCAAAGCGGTTCATTGCATAGACTACGCCCTGCCAAACAATTCTCACACATGTACGCTAAACCCTAGAATTCAGAGCCCAGCTGAGAAACTGTATAGGTCATTGCAATTGCAGAATCTTACCTTCGCAAGGTGCGCCCACATTCACAGACTTGCATAGGTCCCAGGACTTCACTGGGGATTTGTTCTTTTTTCCCTGAAGCTTTAGGATCTCGACCATAACCCACCAATCTTTATGGGGCTCTGCATAGCAACCCTCAAACATGCACTTTAGATCTCTTGAGAAATGAGTATACGCATACCACGTGTGGTAAGCATGGTGGCATGATAACAGCCTACAGTCCCACACAGGGTCAAATTCTTGCATGCAAAACGGACAAGCACCAAGTTCTATCCCTACAATCGATACATCAATCAACTCACTATGAACATTAAAAAAAAGGAGAGGGGATGGGTGAAGGGTTGGGCGTTGATAGCTGGTCTTCATTCCCTTCAATTGCTCACTCAAAGCAACTCTGTGCAACTTCCACAGCATCTGTTTCTTCACTGCAGTGGTCCACAAAAACTCAACCTCTTGGCTTTGCAAAGGAGACCGCTCCTCATCCATACTCCCTGATCCAAACAAATCCCGCAATTGCTCACTAAACCCTCGCTGGGACTCCACCTTCTTGACCACCGCAAGCTCTCCAGACGTAGCATCAATTTGAACTTCACAGCTTAGCTCAATACTCTTCAGTGCCGCCAATTTTTCCTTACACCTCCCACGTTCTTCCTACAATGCAACCAGCTTAGACAAAGAATTCTTCAGAAGTGTTTCTCCATATTGCACTTGTAAAGATATTCTCACCAGCTCCATCCTTGCAGCATCCATTTTTATACACAAGCAAGAAACAAGCGCATCCAATGGGGGAGTTTCTCTTTCCAAAATGGACAGATGCTCCTCCCACTCCCTAATCGCCATACCTCTCACGTCTATAGCGGACTCCAACTCAATGCCACTAGGGTGTCAAAATTCTGAAGAGGTCAACCTTCTCTGACCTAAAGCGGTGGCAATGGTGCCCTCTTTGTCCTGGTCATCGCCGCTCACCTCCAGCACATTCTTGTCGCCAATTTTGATGGCTTCCTTCTCTTGGTTTATCCTCCTCAGTTGATCGCGGCAAGTCCACTCCGCATGGACACACCAGTTGACGGATTTCTTGCCTTTCTTCTTCTCGTACATGAGGCCTTTTGCTTCGGCAAGGTTGATCAATCTCGTATTTGGCACCTGAGTGCGTTGATGAGTGATCCACAACGTTTCTACCCTTTTCACAAAGTCAATATCCTCTGAGTACGAGTAACTGTAGCCATTGCTGCCCACCTTCTGCCCAAACAATGCATCTACTTCCAATTCCTCTAAGTGTACTCCAAATTTCAAGCGCTTTGGTACTATCCCTTGGTTATTCAAACCATAAGCTTTCTCAAACACTGATCGTGCAATTGAGTCGGATTTGTTCCAACAAAGAGAAGGTTGCCCCACATACAATGGTTTGACCCACGAGAGAGAGGCAGCACCTTCTAGCTTCACGTTCTTCCTCTTGCCTACTCCAAACTCGCCACTCCCTAACCCTAAACCTTCCGTAATACTCATTGCAAAAAGCAAGTACTTGAATACAGGCACGGAGATTGCTACAGTATCTAAGATGTAATCAAAACATGTAGCAACGAATGTCGAACTTGGTATCCCGAAGGCCTTTGGCATGACGTCCAAATGGCCACAACCTGCGAGGTGCCAGGCCAAAACAAGCTCAATAGTGAACCTCCGTTCTCAACTGTTCAAATCAAGAGGGATCCCATGGACATCCCAGATCCGGCGCGCCTGGCCGTTAACTAACCTTGCGGCAGCGTAATTTTTGCAATTAAGGCCCCGCATTGCACCAACCGGAGCTCCTGCACACATGCTCTAGTAATCAGTGCTGCCCAGCTCCCCAATTTATCATCCCTAACCGTCATAGACATAGGAACAACCATGAACTCTTGAATTGTCATACGAGAGCCACTCAACCATGCATTCACCCGTAAAGGTTGCTCACCTACCTACAAGACTTGAACTATATATTTCCACAATCTTCAAAGGAGACATCATTCCACACTGTATTCATGGAACGACGCGTTCCGAAAGTTATTAACACAAATTATTGTCTTCTGGAGTTCACTTTGATTTCCCGTGTTCAACCTCCAAATAGTAAAAAATCCTCTTCATAATAGTGTATGTACAAAGAATTACTCTAATCCAATTAATTTCTACAATGACAATTTCAAGTACAAAAATTGCTCCGGTAGTTCACGACGTCAAACACACAACAACATCATGCTTCCTGACTCACACAAAATGAGTATTTCCTCAACATTACTTCTCTCCAAACGTAAGCAAAACTTGCACTCATCCATCTGTGAGCCCCCAAGTTAGCACTTGAATCTCAAAATTTTCTTTTTTTCACATTTTGCTCACATTTACAGTTAATTAGGGTTTAAAAGATAGTATAAGTATGTTCATGTGACATTTGGAGGAAATCCCTATAAATGAAATATGATTTAACCAAAAAACCTGGAACCACTCTAATCACTACTATGAGCTAATATTAAGTCTATTTAAGCATTTGAGAAAACATTTGAGGATTCAGGTGGTATTAAACCTGAAGGCCAAACCACAAAACCACCTAGAAATGGACTTTTGAAGGGCATGTAAAATACGGATAGAAAATAGAGGATAAAAAAGAAGCCAGGGAGCAGTATAGGTAAAATCATAAACTAGGATTATGAGCAATCCACGAGCAAAGAGCGGTGGTTTTGACCAGGAAACCTGCCAGGAGTGTAACAATGAAGCTGGATGGCTAGATTCCTTGACCAAGAATGATTCCCCTCCCGGGAGGAAATTAACTCTATATCCAGAATGATTTCTCTCCCCGGGTGGGAATTAAACTAGAAGGAATTAAATTAAACAATCCTTTGACTAGTACAAGGAACATTGTAAGTTTGTGCATGGCACTTGGAAACTTCCTAGAAGTTGCCCAAAAAATTTTGTAATTTTCCGAATTGCGAAAAATGACTCCCTGGAAAGTCAATCATGTTTTTACGCATTGGAAAATTCCTAGAAAATCCCAAAGTAGCGGTAAAATCCTACTAACAATTAGGATAGAATGTTTAGTGCTAATAAAGTGCCCAACGATATTCCATTACATTTCGACCCCAACAAGTACTAGAACCGGCGATGCTAACGGATTTTTAACGGATTTTAAAACATTCATTACGTTGACCGGCACACTAGGAGCTCCCGATTTCCGATTGGAGTCAAATCAGACTCTTTTCTTATTGTTTTGGACCTCATTGACAACTTTGGCTAGTCAAAACTTGAAAATATAATTGTCTCCAACAATTGGATTTTTACCCTTTTTAGTGATATGCTAAACGTTGGTTTTTACATACAAAACGGCCTGGAAATAGGAGGTAGGGGGATTCTTGGACGAATTTGGGTCTTCTAAAGACAATGGCATGATTGGTTTAGAGTTTAAAGCATTTCTCCAAAAGTTAGAGGGATCACTGCAATAGTGTAGAATTTTAATTAGTAAATTTGAAATTACCTAGGAAATAGAAGTAGAAAATTGGAGGGAAGGTGAGGCCTTGAGCAAGTATATAAGGCCTCCCCCTCCCCTCACTTCACACCCCTTTTCTTGCATTTGTTAAGTTGCGCCATACGCGGCCACGTTGTTGAGATTTTTGGTATTTTGCCAAAAAACTCTTTGTTTTCATTTCAATTCAAGAACTATTTGTTTTCAAGCATACCTTGGTGTTTGAGCTCTTTCAAAGGACGTTGGAGTCCCTTTGAATTGCTTATTGGCTTACACGTGCTTGAATTGAGATTACCCGCGTAGTATGTGTTTTCTTTGTTGAGATTTAGGAAATTGTGGTTTCTAACCCCTTCAAACCGGGCCCCTTGTGTGGGATATCTTGACTCACGTCATAGAACATCCTCCTAGAGCCTTGACCTTTGAAAATGTTGTCCGTAGAA
Source organism: Neckera pumila (assembly GCA_963969595.1). NCBI lineage: Eukaryota > Viridiplantae > Streptophyta > Bryopsida > Hypnales > Neckeraceae > Neckera > Neckera pumila. Next base: position 11,373,714 of record OZ018418.1, read on the forward strand.
GAGTCATAAGTGTTTTAGAGAAGTTTGGATTGGAACCAAACTCTTGTTGTCAAGAATTCCCTTGTCAAAGTTGTCCAAAAATTGAGGTTAACCCTTCTAATACGGCAAAGCTATTGCCCTGGACTTAGTTTCATTTCATTTAGAATTTTCTTGCCAAAACTTGTCTAGAAGTTTGATCCCTATTCTCCCAGACGGCAAAGCTTTGCACTTAGTTAGAATTTTCCATTTTTAAATTTGTATTAAGGAGTCCTCAAAGGGAGACCCAGTGTGGCGAGCAACAGCCATTAGAAGTAAAATTGAAAATCCAGTTAAAAAACATCCAGGGACAAGAACAAGCAAGGAGGACCAGAACGAGCAAGGAGCCAGAACGGGGAGCTGGCTGGAGGGCAACCACGTGTCCAGAGCTGTGGGAGACTGACGGGCTGCTGTATTGATCAGTCGTTAATTGAGAGTCCAGAGACTTTGTTAATTAGGAGTCCAAAAATTTGGAGAGTCGGGCTTAGCAAAAATTTAGATGGTCATCCATGTGGGAAAGACCACAATTAGACTAATTTAGAGAGGGAGAGCTAACCTTTACCCAGTTAAATTTTTGAACACCAGACTTGGATTTTTAAAAGATTTGGACCTTGAGAGAAAATTCGTAGTGGTGGTTTGTAGTTAGACACAAATTATAGAACTTGTTGATTTAAGTTCAGTGGAACTTTGGAATACCCCAGTAGAGGCTGATTTCTCATTGTACTAAGTATTTTGAATTTCCAGAAAGTGAGAAAACCTCAAAAGCTTAGAAATTTCAGATTTCACACAAGGGAGAGAAGTACCAGAGTTCCCTAGCAGGCCACTAAGCTCTAATTTCAGATTTCACACAAGGAAGAGAGTCTCAGAGTCAACTAGCAAGCTATCAAGCTAGAAATTTCAGATTTGATAAGGACCAGAGAACATCAGAGTTCCAGCAAGCTATTAAGGTTTTTTTTTTAGATTTGCACAAGGACTAGAGAGTCTTAGAGTCAACCAGCAAGCTATCATGATAGAAATTTTAGATTTGCAAAAGGACAGAGAAGTATCAAAGTCACCTAGTAAGCTATCAAGCAAGAAATTTCAGATTTGCACAAGGACCAGAGAAACATTAGAGTCCATATAGTTAGTAGCCAGCCAGTTTGTTTCCAAACTTAACTAGCTCATTCTCAAGTCAGCTCCAAACTTTGGAAACTTCAAATGAACAAAACTTCCGAGCAAACAATGGGAACTAAGACAACAATTAGGACTTAGTAGTTAAAGAAAGAAGAAGAAGGGAAGGTTATTGATTAGAACCACCCATATAGAATAGTTTAACTTTGGTAATTATAATTAGCATTTAGATTAGAAGACAAAAGGAAAACAACGAAAAGGAAGAATATTGGATCTCCAAATATTTTCACGTTAGTTATTAGTTAGAAAAGGTTAGATAAAATTTGTTTCGAGACCTTGTTTGATTCCAAAGGAATTAGCCAAAAGTTGGTATTAGATTTTGTTAGATTTTATTCTCGCAAAATATCTCCAAAAGTCGGTATTATATTTGATTAGATTTATTTTCCTAGGAACTATCTAGGAAAGAAAGAAAAGAAAAGAAAACACTTAGAAAAAAGAAATTGGGATTTCTAAAACCCATTAAAAAAGGTTACAACAAACACCCGTCAAAATACCAAACACGGAAGATGGAGTTGGAGCGTACAATTGACCAGTGGGTGGCTTTGTACAATGAGGAAAGCAACAATGTGCAGGTTAATAACTAATTAATTTTTACTGATTGTTTTATTTCTTTTATTTTTTCCAAGTTAGTAGATTAGATGTTAAACTTTCCGAATTGTTAGTGAACTTGGAATCTTCATAGGAATTTGGGAAAAAACCCAATAGAGTTTATGAGAGACTTTTGAAATTTTACTATAGCAATCATACAAAGATTTTACCACAATTAAAAAAAGTTACTAGAATTTATTCCTAATAAAAACGTAGCCGTAAAAAAAAAGTTACCGAGAGAAATCTTTTAGGAATCTTTCAAGGAATAACTTAGAATCTTTTTTAGAATCTTTATCAAATCTTTTAGGAATCTTAGGCTACAAGGTAAATGTAGCGGTAACTTAGAACTTTAGGGTAAAAAGGAATTACAGGAGAATTTTGATGAATCGAACAATGGTCAACATTCACCCGTAAACAACAATTATCCAGGAAGTCTAAAGTACGAAGCTTTTACCTTCTCAAAAACTTTAAGGTAGAATTAAAAGATAAGAATATTGATGTCAAAAGACAAAAGTTAAAATCCCAAATTTATCCAATTAGTATGAATTAATTGAGAATTTATTACTGAGGATAAAAAGAATTATAAAAGGTAATTTATTCAATTAAGAATTAATTAGGAAAATTTTAGGAATATTAGAACACAAAGTAAAGGTAGAAATAATTTAGAACCTTAAGGTAAAAAGGAATTACACAAGAATTTTGATGAATCAACACGGTCAAAATTCACAGTATACAACAATTACCTAAGAAGTCAAAAGTTAGAACTTAGAGCAAAAAAGAATTACTTAAGAATTTTGATGAATTGACACGGTCAAAATTCATAGTAAATAATTTTTTAAATTAAAAAGCTAAAGTTAAGAGTTTTACCTTTTTAAAGAGTCAAAAGCAAAGGTAAAATGATAAAAACAACAATCCCCTAGGACAACAGTAAATTTCAAGTTTATCTCACTAGTTTGAAGTAGTTTAGAGTTTATCTCAAAGTTTACTAAAAATAAACTAAGTTAGAAATTCATTCCTTACTATTTAGAAATCTCCATTAAAGTTAGAATTCTTTGTCATTTAAGGAAAGGGCAAAACAAACCTTATAAATTAAGTTATTTTCTCCATCTTGTTTAACTAACGACAATTGGACCTCAATTTTGACAACTATAGTAAAAACCGACGCCAATTCCAACAAGTGGTTCAATTTGATTATTTTGATTAAGTATTAACCAATAAACAATTAGGATTAGGAAAACAACAAAGATCCATTGCTTGGAAGGCTCAACTAGATTACAAGTTGTTAGATACCCCTTAGGAATTTGACCTCACAATTACAAGAGCCTGGCTTTGTGTACACTCTATTCCAAGGGTGGGAATAAAACGCCCACACCATTGCATTTGACAAATACCAAGCCTCTACCGTCATAAGCTCCAGGACTATGGATATCATGTATTGACTTCTAATTACATATCTTGAAATTTGATGTGTGACCAGTACTTCTTCTCATACTTAATATACTTGTAACAAATAAACCATTCTCAGTAGGTTGAAATGCTTGACAATATGACTAGCAGGTCTCCCTCTCCTTAGATTCAATCCCGTAAGCACTCCTACTGTGAACAAAAATCCGTCCTTGCCTTCTGCTTATGAGTCAATGCTTGTCCCTAAAAATGCACCAGCAAGTTGTCGCCAAAACACAACCGTCTCACCAAAATAATCCCTCTTGTATCACTCCTCCCTTCCACTAAAATTGCCACAGTGGTCTCTCTGCATCTACAATTCTTGCAAAAGGGTTCAACGTCACTGTAATTTAGAACAAATTTTTGCAACGGCATCTTAAGACCATTACATGAAGGCCTTCTTCTTCAATTTGTTCATGCATTTTGTTCATCTATCAAATACCATCACTCAAAAGTTGCTAATGCTAACGAATATGAGCCGTAAGAAGACAAATAGGAAAACGTGATGACACCGGACAAAACAATCCTTGAAATCTCTTAAAATTGGCCTTTTGAACACAACGACCAGTACCGCACAAATATGTTGGAAATACATAACAAATTGGCAATGTCATATTATCATGAATTTGGACGGATACACAAGGATCCCTATTCCCAACCAATCCTTCTCATGCTTCAACACTTGCACACTTGGAAAAAAATAGATGGTGGAAGTCATATGAGTAACCACGTTCTCTGCACAACAGCCACACCTTTTGCTTACAAAAATTTACTAAATCACAAACACAATTAGCGATAACCGTTTCAAGGATTTCCTGCACGTTGTGACATGTAAAGATTAGTAGTCAACTAGTCATACCTCTAGATAAATGTCACAAGAACAATGACTCATTGAACAAAAGAAAGACAGCACCATGACTTCATTCCTCTTCCTAAAAACATCAGCAAAAGCGGCAGTGTCTTTACATTGTCTATCAGTATTCCTTCAGTAGGCTTCATGACCACTATTGGAAAGATGATCCATTCCATTTCCCGGGTAGCAATATAACAACTACAGACTCTTTCAAAGAAGGTAATTGATGGAATTGTGTTCCTTCATCTTCTCTAACCTTCAAGGAAAAAGTAGACTACGGTTACATTTCCCAATTGCCACCTATATTTTTTAACTCTTCTCAGCAAATCAAGTGGGGACACGATAGTTCATCGATTAATGATGGGACTGTGTTCATGCATTTTCCTGGCTGTCCCTTCGTTAATTTCAACTTCTCCACTATAGTGCAAACTGATCTTCAAATATATCACTAATAAGACATCTTTTCAACAGATTCACACTAATTTCCATTGCATTAATTGCGCCTTTGCAATTGTCTATCAAGCTTTCACTGTCACTATTAGTAGGTACTCGTTTTCCGACTATCATTGTCAAACAAAAATTAACTTTTTTCTACTATGACAAGACAAGGTAAAAACCTCTTTGAATTTACTACTCTCTTTGCCATTGCTTCTTATAATGCACTCTCAAAATCTTCAAGACGGATGTCCGCAGGTCTGAGATATAAGACCCTCTCATGTAACCAACTGCCTTCACACACCTATGTTTACTCAAAAGCTTTCACAATTAGTATCACAATGTCATTTCATCATGCTACATTACTATTTGTATCATACAGAGTTAAATTGATTTTGCAATCATGGTATGATGCTCATTATTGAGAATTAAGTATGCAATTCACACACTTACTCCTTAACGTTGCTTCTTTCAATACTGGTAGTCATTCACTGTGGCATTGCGGAACTTCATGACAGCTTAGCATACCTCTCACCAATCAAACGTGTCTGGGCTTCCTACTAAAAATACTTGCTATCCATAAAACTTGGCACGAGACTTTGAAAATGAGAGGTGCAGCACATATAGCAAAATGAACCTTGCCATGCTGGAACAGTAAAAGAAAGTAGCTGCTTTTTTCGCGAAGACTTCATTAGAAATCCAATATTCTGATCCAATTCTCAAGGATGAAATGACGGACCCGGTTACACTGGAAATCACCCTCAAATAAAATCTACTTCCAACATAGCCCTGCACAGTATGTCACCTATAGAGCGAAATCAACTCAACTACAATTTCCAAAACCCATTGTTGGATCTCATGAAATGTATGTCACATGGCACACTGTCTTACTACAAAAGGCACTCACATTAAATCTCCGAATGCCTTGTGTACTTCCTCTTTTTTTTCATCACAAAACAATCTGTCAACCTACATTAGTGCTCAGGTTTGATTCAGAAATGGACATGACTACGTACCTTCTTTAAGAGTTCACAAAACATGATATCCCTATATTACTTCAACAATTTTTGGTAATAAGCCGTATTAGGCCTACAGACAATGTTCTTTCAGAGAAGTATTTAGGGGAACAAAGAAATGCTGCCTAAATATTCTGGTAATTAGATTCAATCCCTTGTATATGTAGCTTCCTTCCAAGTTCCATTTGGCGTCCACTTCCAAATCAAACACATGAAAGTTCATAAATTGTGATCTTCAAAATCAGCCTGCCGCGTACTTTTCCATTTCTCTGCATCGACCAATAAACTACTACAATCAATGACAAAACAGGAGTCCACTCAATTGCATCCAAGTTGACAAGATGATAGAAAATTTGGCAAGCTCTATACTAGAAGACAGCTAATACCTGCTTCACAATTTCTACCTTACTCTCTTCTCTCATCCTAGTGCCATTCTTGGTTCAGCTATGCTAATATCCAATTCCAATAAAAGACAAAATATAAATTACACATCAATGATTATTGATCACTAGAAAATCCCTCTTTGAATTACATAGATGCCAGATTCATTCCACCTCTCAAATGAGACTCCGACAAGCTACTAGATCTTCAAGAGCTCATATTAAATGTCCGTCAGTAATCTATAAGTACTCTTCAATTAACCCATTCAGCTTTCCAGTTCACTGAAGCTCATCCACCACATGTGGGAGCCCGGAAAGTAGGATAAGTCTTGTTAATGAGGAAAGTAGAGGAAAGGGTTAATAGGGGTACAATTTTTTGGTTTATCCAAGGATGAACTAAACATCTTACCACAATTAACGTTCCTTGCTAATAGAATAATGGTAGATAGATAATTAGGTTAAGACCAAAAGTTAAATTTTCCTATTCTTAGTGAGAATTGGAACCGGATTGAGATCCAGGATCGTTCCAAATATCGTAGCTGGGTATCAGAAGATACCAGGGAGGGTATCAAAACACCTATCAAGAGGTATCTTTTGAGAGTTACCATTCAAAGGAGGATGAGTCACCCAGTTAGTCAGCAAAGGAGGAGAGCAGATCCAAATCCAAGTCCCAGCCCGACTTGGAAGAGGAAGAGGAATTCGACCTGGCCACGATTTCTCCGTCTAGCTTCAAGGAAAAGACTTCAGTTAAGGGTAAGAAAGCTAAGCCTTCATCTAACAAGAAGCAACCACCAAGGAAGGGCGTCTCCAAAGCCGAGGAACCTTCTCCAAAGAAAGGTAGAAAGTAGAAGTAGAAATAGAAGTTCTTAGGATAAGTCTAGGAATAGTAAATGGAAAGTTCAGTTCAATTCAATTAAGTGAAGTTTAGTTTAGGAAAGTAAAGTAAAAGATAACTTAAGTTCAGTTAAGTGATGGAAAGTCAAAGCTTTTGAGTGTTAGAAAGTTACTTGACAGTTGCTTTTGAGCTGTATGCACTTGGACATGAGTTTCTAGGATTTTAGGATCTGAAGATCCACATTTTTTGGATTGGCTTGTAGTTAGAAAGTTAGCTTGGAAGGATAAGGAATGACACCTGTCTTTCCCTGGTCCTCTCGATTTTGTTCCTTGGGTCTTTTAGGGTTCCTTGGAGTTAGTATTTAGAGATTGGAAGTTAGTTTCAATTCTGGGCATTTTTATACTCTTGTTTTTCTATACAATTTAGGCAAAGAAAGCTTGGATTTCAACTCCATGAATACTGGTCTGAAAAGTCTTGGTCTTGTGTTGAGGGGTTAGGCAATGCTTTGACCATTGCTAGTTTAGGTAGTTTGGTAGTAGAAACTTGAGAAGAGGGGTAGTCCCCGGATTCTGTCTGGATCCGCGTCTGAGAGTATTGAGGATTGGTTCTGTAAACTTTGTGTACTAGGAGGAAATTCCATCTACTGATGTTTCTTGGGAGTCTTTTGAGCAAGATAGCCATTCCTAGGTTAGGTGAGTCCTTGAGAGGAAGGGCAAACGCTAGTTGACGTCTGAGAGGTCTTGCTGTAATTGGAAGAGAGGAACTAGAAGGTAGGAGGAATCTTCTAGTTAGCGAGGTACCACATCCCACTCTTTGGATTGCATCTGGATAAGTCTGTCATTGTAGTAACATGGGGATTGTAGGGATTTTTTCAGTGACCTGCTGGCACGGATTATTTTCCGAGTTAGTTGTGAGGAAGAATTTGCATCCCATTTTTTTCTGTCTTTTTGTTGTTTTCTTTTTAGTGAAGTCTTCAATCACTTTAATCATCTAGAGGGTAGGATTTACGCGTCCTTCCTTAATCTAAGAGCGGACCCCTCCGTATATGAGGTTAAACTTCTACTTTTTGTTACCAAGGTTACAAGGTACGGATCTGGATTTGGAAGAGGAATAAGATTATGACACTCCTTCCGATTCCACATCTGCACCGCTGGATACTAAGTTGTTGATCTAGATAGGGAGAAGCACAGGATAATGACACTCTTCTATGTTTGATGAAGTGGTATGAAATAATATGAGTTGATTGAGAGAATATTTTAGAATTACGGGTGTTTAAGAGGCAATTTCCAGATTTCAGTTCCGTTTTTGTTGTCTTGGTTGCGGTTTCCTAATCCTATTCCGGATATATTAAGGATACTACAATTAAAGTCTTGTGGGAACGATACATGAGTCATTCTGGGTGTTTTATCATTTAAAACGCTTAAAGGTAGGATTTGTGCTTCCTTGTGCTGCGACACCATATCCTTTTACAAAGCATGACAATAAATTCCATAATCCTATTGTACATGGATGTGATGAATTAAACAATGTGCTTACGGTAATCATACTTCAACATAGGAGTTTCTTCTTTGACGGCTCAGCATATCAAAAGGCGATATGATCTGCGTCCCCACTCCCAAATAGTTTTGTAACATCACTCTCCCCATGGAAAAAACAGAATTCATTTTCTGTATAAGGGAACATCTCTCCTTCTGCATACTCTCTTGTGAGGAAAAACTTGAATGCTTATATTGCAATAAGAGAAGCCAAATCCATTATCTCCTGCACCAAAATACTACAACAACTTCATGAAGTGCAGCATACAACATTGATTGCGTCAACATCATTGACAACAATGCAACTATCTTTGCAGAGTATCCCGCCTCACAAGAAATTCATAATGCCTTTGCATGCATTGCCTCTTTACGGAAGCAAGACATCTGCTTCCTAATCAGATCTCAAAACCCGTCCTTCACTGACCTCATCTTGAAATTGTAGACATGCGGCTCCGAATTGGCAAATTCCCAATTCTTACCCAAGAATTAAAAGTTTTGACCATTCTGCATTCACATTTAGTGCCCTTTTACTAAGTTAAAGACATGTATATGACAACGCCAAGTGGCTATAGATCATGTCCAACGAGTCTTCATTTTTGAGTCGAAGTGCACATGTGAACAGAATCTACGATTGACTTCCAAAAATCACTCACTCTTCTTCTCCAACATTGCACCATCGAGTCGTCACCGTGACGCCACCACTTGACAAAACCGAGGCTTCTATTTCCATTACTCCCATGCACTCAACTTGACACAACATTCTCCTACAAATAAACTATAATTGCTACTTCACTCATCACCAATATAATTTACTAAGGACTTCTGTCACCAACATCTTCAAACCATAGCAGTCCCACATTCCATTCACAGGGATTGAAGGATTTGTTGATATAAATGGAATGCCATTACTCTCAAATTGGAAAGTTCAAACCAAAGAATGACAAGTGCTCATTACTTAGCCGTAACAAGAAAACATCACACACTTCACGGCAATTGAGGACACAATCCTCTCAAACTTTTCCACATGCACCAACCTTCAAAATTCCATGAACCCTATTGCATACCTGTCCTTGAAATAATGACAAGGTTTAGGGTCTTACCCATCATGCAATAAAACGCGTACAGAGGATTTTTGTATCTTCCTCGCTACCTCATGCTTTAAGTTTAGCAAATGCTTGTCTAGTGAGAAGAAACAACAAAACACGGTGCAACTCATTTGAGTACCATCTCTTAGAAAACAACTTCTGATTACAAAGATTACCTAATACGTACACATGATAATTGACAACCATTTTCAAAATGTGTTTCACGACCAGGCACTTGATGGTCATTACTGACATAGTCAGCATGGAATATGACTGTGACAAGAACAAGGATCAACACTGCAAAACTAGTAGTTTAGTCCTCTTCCACTGAACAAGAGAAAGAGACTCTCACTTTCAATATTCAATGATTAGGTACTCAATCAATTGCACTACCGACCAACAACGCTAGCGTGCAAGCTTGAGGCTGTGAGCCTGGAGCCTAAAGAAAAAAAAATTCCATTTTTGTGCTTCCAAATTTTTTTTTGCTAAAAGAATTCAAAAAAATGATTTTTTTTTGCTGTTTATGGTAAAATTGGGATCTATAACCTTGTAATTTATGACCGTGGATTATTAAATATTTTATGTGTTTTTTGGATTTTTTGTAGTAGAAAGAATCCATTGCATTGTGAGACCGAGAGTCATTTCTTATGGGTTTAGGGTTCTTAAGAAACCTAAGCTCCAAAAAAAAAAAAGGGAGGGTGACCACGATGTTATCCCAAGAAATATAGAAAAAAATGAGGGGTCAAGTTGAGAGCGGGAGTCATTTCTCATTGAGGTTAAGGTATTTAGAAAATGTAAGTTCGAAAAAAATTAGAAAAGTGAATAGGTGCTTGCGGTATTGTCCAAAAAAGTATAGAAGAAGAAATAAGGGATGAAGTTGAGACCGAGAGTGATTTATTGTTGGGACTATGCTTAAGGAATTACAGTTGGAATGGATTTTGAAAGCAAATAAAGAAAGCCCAGAAACCAATTGAAGCCAAGTCTATATATATATTTTTTATTATTCTATACGTGTTTTTATCTATACATTTTTGTTTTATCATATTAAACAAAATGGCAGAGAACCCTTGGGGAATATAATTCTCTACATAATCACGAAGAAAAGGCTATTCCCCCAGAGGGCCCACTGCCATATATAACCATCGAACATGAAACCTCTTATAGTGGCACGTTCCAGAATGCCAATCATTATGGGACATATGAATAGGAACCCTGGAACATTGGTCTTGTCACTCTTCCTTCATCTGCTTATATACTTGATAATAAAAAACTATGAAGTGCATTAGGTGGGTTTCAAATAGTGTGTTTGCCAATTTTGATTATCTTGGTACCTTGTGATAATTGAAATCTATAAATACTAGAAGACGTCCTGGATCTCAAAAGAAATGGAAGAAAAGCTGAAATAAGGGAGGACTGGAATCAAGAGTTAAGATCCCCTTAAAAAAAAAAAGTATTACAAAGAAAGGGGACAAAATGAACAGTAGATTGGATATAGATCCGGACATTAAATGCACAACAGTATGCATCAAATCATTTCAATTGTAATATATAAAAATGAGTCCATTACAATTGAATAACATTGGAAAATGTGGCCATGCCTATTTTGGAAGTGTGATCATTCCAACTCGAACTAGCAGTAGCTTCAATTCATTGAAGCTATAACTTGGTGTATGAATGAATTTGTCTTCATTGACATCCATTTTGCAAAAGTACCTGTACAAATAGTACCAGTGCTTGCAATTCATGTATTGTTGCCGACCTCCTATAGCGGAAACTGCCATATTCACAAAGTCTGGGCATGTGCATGTCGGGAATTGGCCCAATGTAACTCGGTATGCATTTTTGTTAAAGTCTGACCCTGTCTCTAACTCTACAATTGCACCAAGGCCTGGGAAAGGGAGCAATGTTACTCCTATAATTCGCCCTCTAACATTACCTGCACTTTCCCACTTGTTCCGTTGTTCGGCAGTAGGTGCGTTTGCAATCCTTCGAATGGCTCTGCTGTTCCTCACAGTAGAATACACGTCCAAGTTCTGCAGTGGAGGTTGGTCACACAAAACAGGTTTGAAAATCTTTGACATATTGAACAGTCGACGTGGGGACAATATGGGTCGTTCCTGGAGGCAAAATCCTGCATGTTGCAGCAACAATGTCTCTTCTCGATTTAGGTTAGTTCCCAATAGAACTAGCCAAACCTCCGGCACTTCCGGCCACTCCAGAACCCACTTCTGCTTTGTACCTTTCACGCATCGTTCAATGTCATCCCAGCAGAACTAGAAATCAACCACCACCTCTCGCTTGCTTCCATACTCTTCTTTTCTACCGCGGTAGGTAGGAGCTGGAGTTCCCTTCTTCCCTTTTGCAATCTTACTGGTACACTTGATGTTGGATCTTTGTTGTTGAGCTTGACATCTTGCGTTAGATTTGTGGCTGATTCTCGTAATGTGCCATTTTGATGTATCACAATCGCTTTCAAATGCTACCGTAACGTGTTGAGCAAGACTTGTTTGAGGTTGTTTACCTTTTTTTCCAAAAGCCTAAGAAACAATTGTGTTGGACCTTGTTCTCACACGAGGTTGAGAGAAATTAATTTTATCCGGTCTGTGTGAATCTCCGACATCACCAATGGGCACATCCAACTTCCTCTTTGTGCTCCCAAATATTTCTTCTCCTTCTAAGTGTGGTACTTTGGTTCCCACACCCCCTGACCCCAATGCGTATCCTTTCAGGTTTGCACGGTAGTTTGTCATTTGCATCCAGGCACGAATACAGTCATCACATGTAGCGTCAAACAAGTTGTTTCCTCGCTTTTCGAACATTTGTAGCCACTTGTTATGTACCGTTTCAAATAAATTACAAGATGGCAAGTCCGCCATCTCCTCCAAATTCAATTTCTAGAAAATCCACAGGAGATGGTAAAATAGTTAGTGAATAGTAAATGACATTCAAAATTGTAGAAACATGGAACTTCTGAAATATTTCGGTGCATTGGTTCTGTAGTATCATAAGGCAAGGGATTCATAATGACAATACATGTAGGAATATATTGCTACTGAGATAACAAAGCATACTTCTCCCATCTTATTTTCCTATAAAAAAAAACCCTCTAACATTTTCTATTACCAAAATTGGATTTTGTATTTCAAAGAACAGAAATCAAGGGGTCCTGGTGACACGTCAAATACATCCATCGGATCCGACGGATGCTATAACAGTGTTTCCAAGACCCCTTGTTTTTGGTACTATAAAAAAAAAATACCACCATTTTAATAAAATTTAATTAATAAAATAAAATTTGATCAAATAGGTAGAAGATACTACGACAAGTTGAGCCTTGGAAATTGAAATACTTCTACAAATTCAAATTCAAGGTTCACTCACCATGTCCATAAAGCCTCCCCATTGACGGTAGCGGAAATGCCAAAATGCCAACTAGTGATCTAAGTGATGTAGAGCTTCTTCGTTGGCAGCTCCAGACGACAACCACCAAGATCGTATTGCAAGGTAACGGACCTTGGCTTGGTCCATATTCTTTGAATCCTTGTATTGTTTGCACAATATAATGTGTTGCTGTTGGAATGCTTCCTTGATGTACTTCTGCGTATGCTTGTGAAGAGAGGTACTCCAATGCAACAAACATGTCCTCTCACGATTCTCCATTTCAACATCGGCGGAACCACTACCATAGACTATGCGGACCGCATTCCAATTGGCCATAGCGCTATCTGCCATAAATCCTTTGAAGTTAGGGTTTCCCACTCCCTGGCAATCCATGACCGCGTTCAAGCTCCGCCAACACTATACTTGAGCTTCGGTATCTTCGGATTGCATATCACACATTGCAATAGTCATCACCTTCTGATACTTAGTATCATACACGTGGTAGGCCATTGTGGTCCATTCCTTCACGAGCTTCACGTGGTCAAACATCAACCACGCATTTTGCAAATCTACTCCCGGTTGCATGCGCCTTACGAGGTCGACTCCACTTCCTGGTCCTTCCGTAAGCATCTTGAAAATGTATACCTTTCCTTGCCTTGGCCTAGGAAGACGCTGTCATGTATGAACTCAAACTTTGCTTCTTTCTTCATGGTCATGATGTTGTCGTTTATCCCTCCTCAATTGTTAGAACAAAAAGAAAAGATCACATTGCGAATACTTAGACTACTCAAGTACTGGAAGCGGTCCATGACCTCTTCCATTTCTTCCACTTTCAACATCTTCTTCTCTCCTTCTCCATTGTGAAATAAGTGGCTTACAAGAAAGTCTTTACTAGCAGCAAGAGTGATTGCGGAGTTTGTGGCCGTGGGTGTTTTGGCCACTTGCTCCGCAATGAGTCCGCAAATCCTTTCAGTAGAATCTCTGTACATGCCTTTAGCAACACGGTGACCATGCTCTCCAAAATGAATAGCAGCCCTACTCATGTCTGAGTTATTTGTGTATGCAAAGTATATCCTAGCGTTGCATGCGCCAAGACACGTAGGTGCAATCTTGCAGACCTTGCAAACTAGGGTAGACTCTTTTGGGGGACACCCACCAGCAATAAAAGGAAACACAGTATAGCCACTCTATTCAGTTTCGTTTCGCTTTGAAGCTCTCTTCAAATACTTACAATTGGCATTCTCACAGGCAAGATGGCCAGCACAATACGACTTACGGAATTTGAGGTTGTCAGCGTTATAAATGTTCGTGGTCACTAGCTTGCACCACGGATGTCCATCATAGCGCTTGTCCATTCCTTCCAAGTTCTTGGCTCCGATGAAGATGAAGATGACCCACAAGGAGGCAATTCAAAGATGACATCCCCGTCGAATACTGGTGGAAAAAATGGAACCTGTTGGTGCTTCACAGTGCTCAGATCCATTGTCGACAACTCGTTTCGAGAGCGATGCATACTGGCAAGTCTCTTGAGACACTCCATTATGCTTGCTTTTGCTAGTACAGGTGGTTACAAAGGTTGTACTGACAATGAGGAATTAGAGAGACTCCTTGATGGGGTTCCAGATACTAATTTCACAAAATTCGTCTCTCCCAGTTCAATTTGGACAGAACAACTCTGATTCTCAGCATTGACATTGGGAGACTCTCCTTCAGATTTTGTAGACAACTCTATAATTGGATCTAATCTCTCCTCTTTTACAACAGGAAGTACTACAGACATCTGTAGGATAGGTAGAGTTCCTTTAGGTGTACTAGGCGACAAGGCATGAGGATTGATCGGCATATTAATAGTAGAATTATCTGATTGGCGACTCTGGATTTGTGTAGATGCATCTAGCATAGAGAGTGGAAGTCCGTATGCTCTATAGTTTCCAGGAGCAAGGTACCAGCAATGCGTTCCATCCTCCACCGATGTCGCAACTGGGACAAACTGTACCACTTCACCTGATTCCGACCTTTTTTCTTCCTCAATATAGATGGAGGTTTCTACAAATCTGAAGCGGACGTGCAAAAGGTGACAAGGAACTCTAGCGCGTCCACCTTCTACTATTGGAAACACAAGAGGAATGTCATGACCATCAACTCTAAGCAAAGCCATTGCTGAAACCTGCAGAGACACTCCAACAACATGAAAAATTCAATCAACAAATACATAAGGTAAAGAACCAAACTTTCAATCCTCTATGATTGGGGATCCTCTATAGCTTTATTTTGGCTAGTCCTATGTATTCATTGTGCAGCCAATCTTTAATGCCATATTTTTCTATTGAAGATATTGATTGCAAGGATTCTGCAATTGTTACCAAAAGTTTCATATCTCTTCTGAAATTGAATTGAGTGCTTTATATGGCAAAGGAATATAATGAATTAATGTTCCTTGATTATTAGGAAATCAAATAAGAATGCTTTATAGAGAATAAGTGGAGACGGCAGAGTAGGATTTTTTATCAACATTTCTAACAAAAAATACAAAAAATATGTACATGTGCGAATGCACAGTATACTGGATCTAAGTAGGAAAAAACTAATCCGTAAAAATCCAATTTGAATTTTGAACATGACCTCAGCTTTTCTTTATCACTTTGCTACGAATTCCTTATAATATACCAAAGAAAAATTGACCAATTTTTATTGAATTTTCTTCTCATATTCTACTAAGGTAACATTCAAAATCATAGCACATTCAGATCCAATATCATAAATTGTAGAATTAAAGATTTGGAAATTCTCCTTACAACTAGGATTAATTGCGCAATTCCTTTAATACTTGGTCCACATTATAATCACATGTAATACATATTAGTCCAATGCAAATGTATATAATTTGTATAAATGTAGACAATTCAACTTATAAAAAAGTAAAAATTAATGCGCATATACATATTCTGAGATAAATATATATTTTTAAAATCATAATATATAAATGCACTAACACCTGAAGGAACATTTGTACCTTTGCTAGACAATTTGAGTTTGAGAAAACTCTTCCGGTTTTAATTTTTAGTGACAAAATCATTCAAAATTCTTGAGGCTTCATTCATTTGGAAGAGCTCTACAAATATAAAATTTTAATTTTACTAGATTCAAATGCGCAAGTACTTGGGCATAGAAAGCAAAATACGAGTGCTCTTACTAGCCCAAAAGAAATGTGAGGAAGTCAATGTAAATCTTCTGCAAATTTCTTTCTCATAAATAATGCTATTCATTACGTGGGAAGCTTGGTTTAATTTTATTTGGAGTGCTAATGAGAAGTTCCCGGACATCCAAAGTTATTTGGGATATATAAGCATCTTCATACGATTAAAACTTCTAGAGTTCATTTTTTTGTACATTCACTAGAATTTCCCAATAATAATTTTAGACAAGTCTATAATATCTTATTAGCAAAATTTGACAATTCAGACTGCTATGATGTAATTTTTCGCAAAAGCTATAAACAATGTAGTTTTGTCTTCAATTTTGAACCCACATTTTCTTCTTGAAAGTTTAATGTAAAAAAAATGAAGTGCGTTTCTTCTAGAAATTTTTGGAATGATTCTTATTTCATTTACTAGATACATATGTAGAATATCAAAATCTATTTTGCAAAAACTTTGACAGTGGACCTTAGGGATAAATGTGTCTATCATTTCCCAACAAGAATTTCAAACATTACCACTTCAATTATGGAATATCATTATGTATATAAGCAATATTTCTTTTGCACTTTGGAACACTACAAACATTTTGTTGATAGTACCATTCTTAAAAATTCATATATCATAGTGTAATCAACATTATAATGAGGCCATGTTTTCAATCCCAAGACTCATATGTCTATAACTTGTCATATTCTTTGAAAGAAATAAACAAATGCCTAGGTTGTGACAATTTATTGTAATACAGAATTGAGGGCATTATGAAATGCAACATTGTCAAAAGCATTATTTTTCAAATTCTAGAAGCTCGTGCGTAAAGAATCTGACTACGTATTGAAATCATTGCTTATTAATTTTGTGGTTTAGTCTTCAATATTGACATAGCCTCCAAAAGTCATTTCGTTTTGTACATATTTTATTTGAGCGGCACGATTATAAACTTGCCATCTGCATCTACTTTGACAGCCTATTAACACGATTCTCATTACGATTGAACTTCATGTGACGGTGTTAGTCGTACAACCTCACTGAACATAACAAGGGGCACTCTTGCATTTCAAAATCATTCCTATGGTTCTCAGTTTTCTTCAGTTGCTGTCAATGAGTGCGACTAGGTTCTTCCATTTTCTTGGTTGCTCATGCTTGTAGATTGCAAAGTAATTGAGTTGATTAGAGTAAAATTGAGAAAGAGAGGAAGGAGACGTGGTTTGCTTTATTTTTCATCTGCCAAGGCTTTGAGATGATCCAGGATGACAAGAGGACCGAGAGTTCCGCCGAAAGCTACTGAGACGACACATGGCGATCTTTGAAGAATTCTTCGATTTG
The DNA here is from genome assembly GCA_963969595.1 of Neckera pumila. NCBI lineage: Eukaryota > Viridiplantae > Streptophyta > Bryopsida > Hypnales > Neckeraceae > Neckera > Neckera pumila. The sequence continues at coordinate 11,390,973 of OZ018418.1, forward strand.
AAGCTCAGATTAGTGCTGGAGAAGAGGATGCCCCTAGTGATGGTGTTGAGGCAAGACAAGAGATGTTTGCAAAGAATTCAAATGCACACCGCCAAGGAAGGATTGAGGACAACCTAAACGTAAGAGCTTTTTTTTGTGCTTTTCATTATCTCATTAGCCTGTTCTCTAGTTAGTTCCTCAAAGATCAACATTGTAATAAAGGTTTGTGGTAACTTGACTGAGTCTTTTCAACATACTGAGGTGTCAATTGCTTTTAGATGCAATGTATTTGGGGGTAGATATAATTCAGCCACAGCTTTAGGATCTACAAGTGACAGTCATCTGGTCGGTTGGTACACCTACTCGGGCAACCGGCTGGATCTGTCAACTAGCAAAGGTCCATCTCCTCCCTGTAGGATCGACGGTCCACGATTGACTGCCCAGTCGACGCTCCACCTGCTTGCGCCACCGCGTGAATACCAAACTTTTTTTAGTAAATCTTGGGCAAATACCTGATCGCACAGGCTAGGAATCTGGGTAACTTTCAAATTAACTAGGTCCCGACCTGGCGCCCATGGACTTCGTCGATTCGAAGGATAACATCGCAATCTCTAATGTACCCCTGATAGCCCGATAATTGGAGGAGTTCCATTCTATTTTGAGCATCCGCTGATTTCCATAATTGCGCCATTTAAACTGGATCTCAAACTAAGCTTATCCGAAATGAATACCGATGTGTGAAGCCAGGCCGCGGCTAACATTTCCATTATCACGTTAATCTCTTCAATTTTTTCAGTCTCTCCTTCACAACTCGCCACATTTTGTAATTTTGTTGTCTTCTTGAGCAGAGGAGGATGACGAGGAGTACGCGTAGCAGGGCGAGAGGGGCGACTATAAGTTTTCAAAACCACTCCAGAAGATCCCAATCCAAGTCACAAGTAATGATTCAAAACTCTTTCAAATTCATTTGAGTCAATAACTGTCGGTAGCAAGCAGGTTTCAGGCAGGTCCAAGCAGGGACAAACACCGGGAGTGTGCAAGGGTAAGCTTGATTTCTACATATTGAAGTAGACACTAATCTTTTTGTGCCTTGAAATCTCACATCCAAACTGCGGGTGCTCGCCGAACGGGATTGTCAACATTGGATGAGTACTCTGTAATTGGGTTCTGTGGAAATCTTGAATTAGCTTTTGGAGGGGTGCAGCTCAGTCGGCCAAAACCTTTGTCGGATCCGACAGTACTCAATAGTGACTCAGCTTGACCCCTCGATTCTGAACGTGCACTCAGAAATTTTGTTGGCTTCACAGTTAGTTGATCTAGTTCCTCATTCTTTTTGCTTTTAAGGGGGTGCAGCTCAGTTTGCCAAAACCTTTGTCGGATCCAATAGTACGCTAGAGTGACTCAGCTTGACCCCCCGTTTTTAAACGTACAGTCAAAAATATTGTTCGCTTGACAGTTTGGTGATCGAGTTCCTTATCCTTTTCGCTTTTTAGGAGGTACAGCTTAATTGGCCGAAACCTTCATCGGATTCGTCAGTACGCTAGAGTGACTCAACTTGACCCCGGATACTAAACGTGCATTCAAAAATGATAATGGCTTGACAGTTCGGTGATCGAGTTCGTCATTCTTTTTGCTTTTTAGGAGGTGCAGCTCAGTTGGCCAAAACCTTCGTCGGATCCGACAGTACGCTAGAGTGACTCAGCTTGACCCCCCGATCCTGAACGTGCATTCAAAAATACTGTTGGCTTCACAGTTTGTTGATCGAGTTCCACATTCTTTTTGCTTTTTAGGGGGTGCAGCTCAGTCGTCCGAAACCTTTGTCGGATCTAAAAGTACCGTAGAGTGACTCAGCTTGACCCCTTGATTTCAGCGTCCATTTATGGTTTCACTATTTCTTGATCGGGTTCCTCAAACTAATCAAAAACTAGGGGGTGCAGCTCAGTCGGACGACACCTTCGTCGGATCCGACAGTATCTTAGAGTGACTCAGCTGGACCCCCTGATTTAAGATCACCCCTTTCAAGTTTCTGTTGATTTCAAATAAAAACTTTGAGTATCTGTAGATTACTGAAGGTTTCAATTGACTTCTTTGGCTCTCAGAAGATTTAGAGACAGCTATGTAGATTTTAGAAGATTTGAGTACATTTCTATAGATTTTAGAGCTTCCAAAGACATTTAAGAAGAACTTTGTAAATTCTAATGGTACAAACATAGTAGAACTCAGAGGTAGATATCAAAGGTTTGAAAGGAATTTCAAGATTTGAATAAAAATTTTGGATTCAATTATAACTTTGTACAAAAAAAAAAATTTGGAGGATTAGAAAAAATTTCAATAATTTGAGATTGAACCTTTGATTAAAATATACAAAATTACAGGACTGCATCTACAATTATGAAGGCTTGCTGGAAATCATAGATTTTTTGAATGCTTGCTTATCAATACATTTTGAGCTTTATAAATTCAAATGCACTTGGTAATCCTTCACAAGTGTAGATATTGGTGACATCAATTTTTCAAATCATGGCAATCATCATTTCTTGAAGGTTTAGACGAATTTTTAGTTTCAGAATGTGAGTTCTTCATTGTTATGGATAAAGAGTTTATCTCTCATTATTTCATCTTTCATCTACGAATTCTCTAGATTTGGCAATTGAGGTGCTTCATGAAATTTTGTTGATAGCAAATTGAATATTTTTGAAGCATTTTTGAAGGAAATCATAGATGAAAATTCTCTTATTGCTTTGGTTTGCGGTGTCCCTATAATACAAAGTTTGAATCCATTTCCAATTTTCTAATAGCGGTTATTAAGATTTCAAAGGAATATTGGTGAGTATTGTCAAAAAATTCCATGTGATATAAGTTGATTTGTCAACGTAAAGAGCAGGGTCCATGTCTGGTGATTTCTAAGTTTTCTTAAACATAAAAATCTCTCTTGATTTCTGAATCTGGCAATGTTGCATATCCCCAGAAGGCTGGAGGTGAACAAGACCTATTTTCACCCACTCTCATGCCTCCTATTGATACAGAGACTCATGAAACAAGACTTTCTCAGCCACTGGTACCAATGTAGGAGAATGTCGTGGACTCTAGCGATTCCGAAGAAGAGAAAGGCGATGAAGAAGATGAAGCTGATGAAGAGGACTTGGTAAGCTTTGCGGATGTGATGGACGCAGCTGACTATGCATTTGATGCTTTTGAGAGTTCTGTGCTTAGTAGTGTCAGTGACCCTGGAGTAGCAAAACGGAAACTAAGCCTCACACCAAAAGCGAAACGTAGGCGTCTTGACTTGATCCTTGAGATGGCTAGAAACCGTCCAGACAAGTTTATGTCTCTCGAGAGTTCGGAAACGGAATATAGCTCAAGCAGTCAGGAGTCCATTATCGTCAATGGTCCAATGAAGGAAAAGACTTGTCACTGCGCTTGTAGTAGTGTTCAAGTTATACGAGAACCTGTTTTCATCCACTTGAGCTCTAACTCAGAAGAAGATGTCCAAATTGACTGAATTTCTTTGAGTGGAATCATTTTTGGAATTTCTTGCTTTGGACCTTTGAATGTGGAATACATGTAATTTGCAAACCTACACTTGAACCTTCAAATGATTGAACCTAAATGCATTCATTTTTCCTTGGATTTATTTATTTATTCTTGCTTGAAACTTCAATTCTGTGAATGCAAGTATGTGGATATTGGTTAATTCTTTGATCTGAACTTGCAGATGGATGTGACTCCCACAAACCTTTGGCATGAAGATACCATTCACGAAACTCCAAACACCGGAGAGTCCTCCCAACCACATATTTTAGGTGAAGAAGAAGGTGAAGAGATGGAGGAACTTGTGCCCAATGATGTGTTGGAGGCTGACAGCAAAGACTTGCTGGAAGACGATCTACGATAGTACCACAAGGTGGATTCCGTCAACACAATTGCATCATTGCGGATGAAGCCGGATCACCTATTCCGTCTTCAAATCCCGCTTTGTCGCATGGTGCCAATGCCCATGGTGAGGCCCATCCTCTCCTGTGACCTTGATTTCTTGGAGCACGAGTTCACTAATGGTTACCGAGATGGAGCTGCAGTATTCTATGTCACCACCACAGATGAAGGCGGTGAAAGCTCAGACTTCACGGTAGTGGAGATGGAGAAGTGGAGTCCACTATGGAAGGAAGGAAATGCCATTTTCAATGCCCATGTCGAGTCCATACAGGAATTGAGGTTCTTGAAGAACCTCAAGTTCTATGTTTGTGATGGTAATCACAGACTCATAGCATGGATGAACTACATCACAAAGAAGCACCCCACAGACAAGGAGTGGCACTATAGTGTTGACTCAATCATTCTTGATACAAAAGGCAAGACCAAGCTCATCATGCATGTAATGCATGACATAAGCAAGTAAGAATCTTGTTTCCTTCATTTAGTACTTTACTTTTAACTTGTTTTTGTTGAATTTAAATTGCTGCATTTTTTGTGATTAAAATTAATACATTTACTTATATATAAACTATGATTTTGACCTAGAATTAAGAGTACTGTTCCATAATGGCTATATGTTTGTAATTCCAAAGAATCCAAGTTCAAATATCATATCAAGGGATTTCTAGAGATGGTTCTAAAATGAAATGAAATTTCATGTTTCTCAATTAATTTATTTATAGAAAATATTCAGCTGACTAAAACATTAATGTTCAAACAATATGAACTATCAATTCTGACATATATTTGAGAAGCTTCTTGTATATATTTTTTAGAAAATATTTTCTTGTATATAATAGAGATGTGGAAGTGTTTTTGAGCTCCGGAATGTGTCTATTTATTTCAAGAGTTAATCAGCAATTATCAATACCTAATAATATTATCCATAATTTAGAACATTAATTGTCAAAGGAGGAAAATATATTCAAATTATCTTCTTATCATTTTATTGAAATTGTTGAACAAGGTCTAAAATCTGAGTGCACATAGTACCTAGCGGACCCTGAGAGTGATCTCCTTATGTTAAACCTTCACTTTCAACTTATTTTCAGTAATTCAGAAATTCTGCAACTTTTATGAGGTAAATTGGAGAAATATGGTTTGTGTTATTGTGTACTCTCCAGGTCTACCGAGGACTCGCATGTCAAGACCAATTTGGTGCACACGTTATACAGGGTGCAAAAATATGGCCTCCTTCCTATAGAGCGGTTCAAGGAAATGTTGAGGCCGTCAGAAGTCTGAATGTGTGGTCCCCATAAACCCAAGAAAACTTGGTATGCTATGCCATAGCAAGTCTTCACATCCTTTGTTTTCCGGGTAAGAATATACGTGAACTGTCATTCTTTCCTTATTATTCTATTGATTTCGGCCATGTTTTACTATTTTGAATATGAAATTTTTTTCCACTTGTGCAGCAAGAGATTGCCCAATCCGTAGATGCAGCGAGTCGAAGGTATAACAAGATTACGCTAGAAGAGGAGAGAACTCCAGAGGAACTTGCAAAGGCAATGAGAGCCGGAGCAAATGAGAAAGCCGGCAAACTCAATATCAAAATGACTAAGCTGGTCGCGGTGGCCCATCCAGCTAATACGCCTAGTTTTCTACAAGAGGTGCTTTTTAGGCCTTTATTTTGATTGTTTATCATTGATCTCATTTGAATTTCAGAATAGTAATGACAATGCTGTTATTTCTGTGGTCAGATTGAAAAATATTGGAGCTCCAATGAGGTCCCGGAGATGACACTGGAAAAGCTACAGATGGTTGCCACATGCAATACTATGGCAGAGCACAAAATCAAGTTCCTCAAGTGGTGGAATTCCTCACAACCTTCACGTGAGGCTAGACGCTTTCCGCCTAAACCAATGTCAAAGATATTATTTGGTCCTTTCTTGAACCATTGTGTTTGGTATGCAGCGGTAAGTACTTCTCTATAGATGTATTTTTTAATTTTAAAATTGGCCATATTTCATTTCAGTGGGATATATAAATATTTTTACAATTGCAATGCATTTCGTATCATGTAATCGCTAACATTTCTTATCTTATCACAGATTGAAGATGCAGTTGTGTACTTCTATGATGATGTTGTTAGGCAGGACAACATCATAATCAACATGAAGGTTCCCTTACAACCAGAGACCTTACCAAAGTATCTGGAAGGTTGGAGGAGGAAGATTTGGGATCAAGGATTCTTGCCCCATCTTAGAGGAGCGAATTACTTCAAGAAAAGCGACAACTTCAACAATCAAGAGGGGTCCCAACAGGCAGTGCGAAGAGTTCTTTTCCAGTATGTCTCCAATACTAGGTATTAATAATATTCATTTTGAAATGGCTATCTGAATTCATGAGGGCCTTCTTTATCGTCAAAAATCAAATTCTTTAAGAACAAGTTGTGCTAAAAGTTAGGGAAGGATCAAATCCAAGGGGTTCGGGAGGAGACTCTAGGACATCCGTCAGATCCGACGGATGTTCTAGAGGTTGTCCAGGGACCCCCCATTTTTGTCCCGTCAAAGTTTCACAATGTAATTTCCTGACCTCAAACTTCTAAATAGATTATAATTTTTGATTTGTGGTAGAAGTATATGAGAGAGAAGCTATATTTTCTCTAAGTCGATTTCTCCCAATTCTACCTTCATGTCTGTTGTCTCTTCTGTTGCAGATACTTCAAATTTGAACTTGAAGGAAAAGGAGCAATTCCAAGGGCGGACCTTCCACCGTTCCTTTCGAATTTTTTGGACCGCAGTTCTCTGAATTGCATGTACACAACAAATCAGCTTTGGACATTTACCACGGCTCATCTCAGCGGCAGGGTTGCTAGCAGGCGAGCCTGTGAGTGGAAACCTGTGAGCATGTGAGCCTGTGAGTGGGAAAATTTTAGGGCTGCAAAATTACGTGAAGACCTATGACTGTGGGAATTAGGGTGTTCTATATTTCAAGAAATGAGAGACCATTTTCTTCAAATTGAGGCACTTCTATAAATTATTTTGTGAAATCTTATTTGCAATAATAGAATTTGGTAGTTTTTGAATGTAATCATCCTGAAGGGGTGCAATCCGTTAGAAACCTAAAGATATTGAATTAGGATAAAGTGGATAATTATTAGTTCAGTATTATTTCTTGCGTATCATTTATTTTGCACTTCATTAATTTATGTAGTTTTTGAATTTGGCTCACTAATAAGTGCCTTATAATAATTGCAATTTCCAATTACCACAAATACATTACATGCTATATTAGTTCAATTCTTGTATTACTCACAATCATAGAAATTGTTGTACGGTTTAGTGTTATAAATGAAGGTGCTTCATTGCTAAACCCCTTAGCGCTCCAACATATACAAATTCCTACCCAAATTTACAAACCTCCAAAATATATTAAGCAACTTTGATTAAATGCCAATTTGATTTGTCTTTGAAGAATAAGTTTTTAAAAAATATTTCAAGAAGTACCAACCAAATATGAAGTTAAATTTGGAAAGAAGTATAATCTAACAATTTTAGGTGAACTCAGTGAGTGCCTGAAGGTCTTCACAAAAATGTTATGTTCCAAACCTACTTTCTGGAGAACAATAATGCTATGGTCACCGCAAATAAAAGCTACAAATGCAATCCCGAGCTAAAAAGAGAGCATTCTAGCAATTGTTGAATTTCAAATCATTGTTATCATGCAGCCAAAAAGCATTGTTGGTATGCAATCAAAAAGCAGTCAAAGCTATACCCTTAGATTTAAATTGAAGCCCAATTTGTGAGGAAATGAGTGTAAAAAAGCAAGTCAAACAATGACTTTGGTTAAAGAAATTAGGCAAGTTCAACATCCCATCATCGGGTCAACTGAATGTGAGATTTGGATAATTACATAAAAACTAAGTCAAAAAACTCTTATAGTTGTCTAGACATGTACTGGCTACATAAAAAATCTTAGTTATTAGTATGTTATACGATTCAAAATCCAAGCCTCATCAAAAACTAGTATAGGCCAATTGAAATGCTATATAGGTAATCAACTAGTACGTACCTAATGTTAAATACAATGGAAATTTAGTTGTGCTTAAAAAAAGGGTAGGCTAAATACAACAAAGACATCAGGTGATTGGTAAATATAGCACATAAGTTAATCAATTGGGCTTAATAAAAATCTGGATTCAATACAGCATAGACTGCATGTGATAGACTAATGATACATTTTCAATTCGAAGAACTTAAAGCGGTTTTAGGGTTAGATCATCAAAGCTTATAGACTCTAGAATAAAAAGACAATACATTCCCAAAATATAAGTAGGACTGAATGCTAACCCTTAACGCATGACAAAGACATCTCTCCTAGTCAATTAATAAACTGCCGGATACCTTAAATCCAACTTTTTACTACAACATCCAATTATTCCAAACACTAGATTTATTTACCATACTCTCGAAGACATTTTACATATTCTACAGAGAATTTGTCAAATCATAAACTTGTTTCCTATGTTTCTATTTCAATCAATTATTGCAACCAAAAGGACATCACGTATTGCTGAAATGAAATGGGAAGGAAATACGCCCCATGATGTAGCCATAAAACACACAAATCCAACCAAAATAAAAATCAACCAACCATACAATAACTCACGAGATATGTCAATCTCGTGAGTCTAAGTTGCAATAGACTCTGTTGCCGAGTTGTCCGCAGTAGACGACTCAGAAGTCTCTCTGCCCTCAAACGCTGACCTGTCTATAAAATCTAACACATTTAATGCATAGTTATGTTTTTTGCGCTTAGGTTTAGGACAGCTGAAATCCACAAATGCCAAGGCAATTTGTTCGGCATACACCGGAAGATCAAAAGTCTTCTCCGGACTGAAAAGAAGACTTCTGTTCTTCATAATTGCATCTGCTGCCATCAACCTCAAACGACTGCAAACATATATGATGCACTGTTAGATTTTTAAATCGCAAAAAGGACCATGCCTAGAATCATGAGAAAAATATTGCAAACTTACTTACTGCTTTTAGTCTTCCGAGCAAACTTCTTTGGCACTACGGCTGACAACTCAGGATCCTGTGATGCAACAATTGCCGGTGCTGGCTGTGTCACTTGTGTGGTCACTACAGTCGGAGCAACTTTCTTTATAGGTTCCAGCAAGGCATCAAAAATGTCTTTGTTCTCCTCCAAGGCCACGACGTGACGGCCCAAGCCACGACAAACAACAATCGATGCACTTGAAATGAACAAATTCAAATACTTCAGTTCAACAATTCATTTTGCTAAAATTAATTGAATTAAGCAATAAATAAATTAAAGACTAACCTGTAGATGCAGTGCAATCTACCACCAAATCTCCTTCAACGATTGTGCCTTCAATGAGGACTTGTAAGAACCGAGGGTCCTTTTCACGACCTGCTCGCCATGGTTTATCCCCATTCATTGCCATGTTCCCATTGAAAGTATAATTGTTGATCATGTCATTCCAAACAAGGTCTATATTAGCCTTCTTCATTGCCAATGAACGTTTGAAACAAAAATTCGATTTTGCCTCATCGCCAAGATCCTTTACAAGAATGCTGACACCAAACTTCATTGTCTGCAATCATTCAAATGGTCCAATAAGATACATGTAAGAAATGAAGCTAACAAGAGGAACAAACAACTAACACTCCACTTCTAAATAAGTAGAAAAATTACCGTGGTAGCATGATCAATTGCCGATGTCAAAGGGAGACGGTTCACGCCCGTTAATTCCTTGAAAATCACCATCGGGTATGTCACACAATCCTGCGATAGTGTTCCTGAAATCTACACAGTAAGAGTGAAAAATCACCATGCAGCCGTCGTCTTGCAAATTTTTCTCTACAAAAGCAAATGCCGACTGAAGAGCTTCTTGCTCTGCATCTGCGTTCCATGTGGGCACCTCATATTTCGTTGGAGACACTCCGGGCACGGGCAAATTGTTTGGACAGTCAAAAATGACAAGGTCCACGCCCGGAAACCGATTCAATTCACCCCCATACATACAAGGCTTTCCTCCCGACAACTGCAAATATACCACAATATAATGAATTCAACATCAATCCAAAGAACATTTATGACGCAAAGCTCCGTCATGAAAGTCAAATCAAAATCATAAGAATATTACCTTCCGCAAAAATTCTATCACCTCCGTGTAACAATTCGGTGGATCGGACTCAAAGTTCTCGACCAAGTCCTCAATGGAGAGATTCACAATTAAATCCTCCGTGTTGATTGCATCGTCTTCCTCCAAGGCAATCACCTGCGTTCCAAAAGTGATAACATCTTCCGTCAAGTGCAGTAATGCCTTCCTCTTCACCCCGCTTTCAGATCCCGTCTGCATTTGAGAGCCTTGGTCTCCTGTCGAAGATGCAATAATTGGAACACCTCCATCGACCTTCTTCTTTTCTTTCAACTTGGCCTTCTCCTCCTTCTCTTTCTCCTTCTCTTTCTCCTTCTCCGCCAACCTCTCCAAACGATCTGCTTCTTTCTTTTCTTTTGTGTTTACCAATACGACGAGGTGGGCCGTTTTTTTCCTGTCGTTGGCCTCCCTTCTCGCAATGGCCCTTTTCTTTTGCTTCTCTGTCAAGCATGCAAACTCATCCACCTCCAAATCAATGACACCTTTGCCTTCCAGAGCTGCCCGTATCTGTATCTCTGATGGATGAGTGAAAGTGATGGAGCAATCCAAATACCAACCACCACCACTAAGATGAGCTGTTGTGAATGTACGCATCTGGCTTGGAGTATACATTCCGGTTTTGGAAGTCCGGTCTAACCATGTAGACAAAAAAGGAGGGAGGTCGTTCCTTGCAATGGCACCTTTCGGTTCAAGCTCAAGCTTGAAGTAACTGAAATTCAAGACAAAACAATCAGTATAGAAGCTCCGGAAATTGAAGAACAAAATCATAACATTCTCTTTGAAATAATTTGAATAAAGGGAAACCCTTCAACCGAAGGTCAAAGATCAAAGTAGTGAAAGATCATAATCCACGCATTCATCATTCAAACCTTCATATTATCCATGGTAGCTCATATTAATAAGAACTAAGAACAGAACCAAAATTGGAAGTAACTCAAAGTAACTCAAAAACCAGCATCGGATCTGACGGTAGCTTCTGAGGTGTACAGAGGTACTCCCCATATTGGTTCTCATACAAAGAACATTCTAAAGAAGCCAAAAAAAATTTGGAATTGAAAATAAGAACCAGAACTAAAGGTACCTCAAGGTACCACAAAAACCACCATTGGATCCGACGATGGTTCTTAAGGAGCCTTGAGATACCCCCATTTCTGGTTCTCGCAAAAAAAATATTTATGAAAGGCAAAAAAAAATTGGGAATTGATAGGGAGAATCAAAACTACAGGTACCTTGAGGAACCTCCTGAACCACCATCGGATCCGATGATGGTTCAAGAGGTACATCAAGGTACCCCTAATTCTAGATCATGGAAAAGAGACAATAAAAGAATTAAATTAAATGTACCTTGAACACATAAACATAAATTCCAATAACATTAAGCATCCAAAAACTAAGAATTATAGTACTAATAGATAATGAAATCTTACCGGAACAGAACCCTTTGAACAACCAAATTTGTGCCCTCAAATGTCATGAATGAATCTCCCTTTTTAAAGTTGTTGTTGCCTCTCAAGAATGGCCCAAACCCTTGATCCCAGAGCCTCCTCCGCCAACCCTCAACATACTCAACCAAGAACTCTGGCTGCAGCGGGGCGCCGTAGTTTATTGGAACGTTGTCTTGCTTTACAACGTCATCAAACTACTCCACCGCTGCATCTTCAATCTAAGAAGGCAAATGATTGAAATCAGATGAAAATAATCAAATGAGTTAAATATACAAATCTATGTTTAACATTACATACTTATATTCAACTACTACTAATAGTCTAATACATAATCACTTACCCCCGCATAAAAGATAAATTTGTTCAAGAATGGTCCAAGGTGAGTTTCAGAAACGGGCCTTGCCGGAAACTTCCTTGCTTCTCAAGATGGATACGAGGAATTCCACCACTGCAATAACTTCACCTTGTGAAAGGATGTCGTGCAATATGTTGCGACCATCTGTATATTCTCCAAAGTCATTTCTGGAACCTCATTAAAAGTCCAGTGCTTCTCCACCTGTAACAAAAACCAAAATATTTCCATATCAATTATCAAATGCATATTCATGTGATAAATTTTAATTACTCTGTCAAAAATGCAACTCACCTCCTGCAGAAATCCAGGTCCATTCATTGGCTGTGCGACTGCCAAGAGTTTACCCATCTTTGAGTTCAACTTCTAATTCTTCTCTTTTCCACCCACTCGCATGGCATGAGCAACGCCCTCATCAGACTTGTTTTTGAATTCTGTTGTCTTGTTGTACTTCCGGATCGCTACATCCACTGCTTGTGCAATTTCTTGCTGGAAAATCGAAAGAGCTTATAAACTGAACAATATATGAAAATTAAAATAGCAGGTTATATAACAATACACTTACAAGATTATCAAATAAAATTCTTACCCGGAAAAAGAAAGAAGTGAATACATCTTGAGGCATAGAGTACTACTTCTTTATAGGCTTTGCAAAACATCGTTTCACTTCTGATGGCCTCAACATTTTGTTGGACTTCTCAAAAGGAAGAAGACCGTACTTTTGAACACGGTATAAATCGTGAACCAAATTTGTTTTCACATATGAGTCCTCCATCGCTCTGCATGTCAATGAAAATTGTGGATTGGTTTTCTCAAACAAAATTCAACAAAAGGATTATGAAATGGCTATAAGTAATCATAATTGCAAAAATAAAAGATACGCAAGAACTTACTTGTTTATGTCATGCATGACCTGCATGACCAATTTCGTCTTTCCTTTTGTTTCCAACAAGATGCAGTCTACGAGGCAATGGAAAGTTGGGTTTAAGGATTCAACCCTGGTAATGTAACTCATCCACGCATGAAGTCTGTGATTACCGTCGCAGACAAAGAACTTCTTGTTCTTTAAGAAACGCAATAAAGGCTCCGTCTCTAAATACTTGTTGAAGACATCATTCTTCTCTTTCCAAATATAATCCCAGCGGCTCATTTCGTCATCCGTGAACTCTAAAGATTCTCCTCCCTCGTTTGTGGTTGACACATAAAATATTGTTGCTCCCTCGCGGTATCCAAAGACAAACTCGGTCTCCAGTTTCTTCACATCGGAAGACAATATTGGCCTCACCATTGGCATCGCAACAAGCCGGCAGAGTGGAATTTGAAGTCGAGACAACTTCTCAGGCTTCATTCTCAGCATGCCAATGATAGCAACGGAGTCCACCTTCTGAAGTTGTCGAAGCTCGTCCTCCATCAACTCCTTCTCTTCATCTTCCTCCACATCCTCCTCCATAAACAGAGGTGCATCATCCCCTTCAATATCCGACTGAGCTTCTTCACCAGCATCCGGGGGTTCCAACACTTTTTCTTCCTGTGTTTCATTCAAAGGACTCACATCCATCTGAAATCCAAGCAAGCATAAAATAAATTACAATCAAATGTACAAAATATAATCAAGAGTGGATTTTGCAAAACCATATTATTGGCGAAAGTAAAATAGCAATATATATCAAAATGTAAATAGTGTCATTTGTACAAGAAAAAGCCAATTATAACCATGGCCCATATAAAAAGAAACTTCTTGAGAGAGCAACCAAGCATGTTTTGTTTATGAAGACTCTATGTCTACCGGTTCATCCGAGTCAGAGCTCAGATGAATAATGACAATCTCGTGTCTTGGGTCACTAACACTACAAGCACATTGGCAGAACTCTTCTTGCAGAGGACTACAAACAGAAAATGAATAATTGGATGATAGACTATACTCAGTCTCTGAGCTTTTTGATGAGAACACCGGCTGTCTTCTCTTCAATTTTCTCTGGGAACTGAAGTCATTTTCACGTGATCGTTTCTTTAAGTCTGCAGGACGATGAATTGCATTCACAATTGCACCGGTGCTTACCAAGTCATCCTCATCAAGTTCTTCCTTTTCAGAGTCACTAGAGATGTCCACATTTTCTTGGACAGGAGTCAAAGGCTCAGATTGACCTCTACTCTCCTGGATAGGGACAAGTTGAGCAGGTGCAATGGTTTCTAGATCCAAAGAAGAGGCTCCATGACCAACACTGGCATCTACGGTCTGCACATATAAAATCAAAACAATTCATCATATATGATATCCTAATTTTTTGAGATTCCAAATTTTAACAATAATTTATAAGTAACAAAACTTTTAAATATTTCGTCACATTCACATTAGCTAAATTTTGATGTTCAGACATAACATGATACCAGAGATTGCAAATTTGGCAAACTCCTAAAGTTCACTTAGAAGCAATGACAGGTTCATTTCACCTATTAATGACCTATTTCATGTCATTTTTATCGTTCTTGGAGCATGAATTAGAATTCTAGCGCATTTGGTAACATACGGGTATCAAAAGAAGGGGTAGCCCTAGCAACCATGAAAAGTGAAAAAAAATCCAAAGGTCCTTTCTATGGTTGCTGAGACCACCCCTTCTTTTGGTAACCGTATGTGACCAAATACGCTAGAATTCTAATTATGCCAATTGATAGAATAAATATTTTCTAGAAAAATGAACAAACACTTTTCTGCGCCCAATAAATTCAAGGAATCACTAGAGCTTCATCCAAATAAGAAATAGAAAGGAAATGACATTGCAAGAAAATAATAAATTACTAAATAGAAAAAAAAATGAGAAAAAAATATTATAATGAATAATTGGGGACCAAATTTTTTTTTCTTGTTATACATTAAAATAAATAGCATAATATTATGGATTAAAAATAAATGGAGTGAAAAATGAAAATAAAGAAAGGAAATCTTAAAAACATTAAATAAACATCAGAATAGAATATTGGGAATCGAAAGAAGAGAAATGTATAAAGAAACTCCAAATTATTGTGACCTCTTTCCAAATATTTGACAAGGAAACTAGTCTGATATTCATAGGGTTACCAGAATTCAGGATATCAGCCGGTACGCGCAAGGGCACCTTTGGGTCCGACAGTTCGTTTTGGGATGGCGGCGAGTACCGCTAATTCTGGTACCCGCATGGTTCTCATTGAAATTTGTTGAACAGTATCACTCTTGCCGTGCTGGTTCTACAAATACTGAAGAGGAAAAATATTTGTCAATCTAATTCTTATTTGCCTGAATACTTGAAATGGAAAGATCTTTCTTGACATAGAGTCTCGCTGAGGCTGATCCAAGCCAAATCTAGTAGAGCCAACAATTCAGACCCCAATATTTAGGAACTTCGCAGTATTCAAAGAAATCGGTAGCTTCCAAATTATGAGGTTGGACTTGGAGTGAGTCGGGCGCTTGGGACCGGATGGAGACTGAAACGCTGATGGGAATCGATTGTTGGACTAGCGGCAGACACCCTGGATTGGGTCATCGGATCCGACTTGGATGTTTCGGCTGCCGGCCGCTATCCCAAGAAATGGTTCCCTACAGGTTTTGAGGATTACTCTTCCTAGATTTAGAGTTTCCAGAAACTGCGAAATACTGTCATTAAACCAATCTTTACAGCTATACAGAGCTACTCCGAGGATGTGTGCAAACGAGCAAGATCCGAGATGCTCGAAATTTATGAAATTTGACGAATTAAAGAGACAGGGCGGGCAAAACAGAGTCTATGTGCTCATGAATTGGACCCAGGTTTGCAAATTCCTGAATTTTGTCTTCCTCTCACGATCAACTTCTTTGTAAGAATTGCAGCTCATACATTCTTGCAATCTCTCCCTTTGCAACAGTTACTTGAGCATCACACAGAGTTTTGGAACTAACTGTCTAAATGCAGAAAATGAACGGAAGGCCTGCCTCATTTTTTTGCAGGGAACAACTTTGGTACTGGTTCTAAGGGTAGCCGCAGTCCCCGCGACACAGACCTTCGAATCTGACAGGGGTGTCAGCGCTGCTCACCACTACTCCAGAAATTGGTACCCCACCGCGATTAATTTAACTATGTTCTTGCTTCCTCATTGTTTGATCTCTTGCTAATCACGCTAAGTATTCTAATCTCCCAAAACTCCAGACATTGACACAATGACAACTCAATGACAATACCTGATCCTTGCGACAGAAACACAGAACTTTTGCTTAAGAATTCATAAAATACTTTCTCAACAAACACAGACCGTCATGATACATTCAGATTCATTCGATTTCATCTCCAAGGTCGCTTATTTTCTTGAACTGATGGTGCTTAAGTTCTAAAAACAGATGAACAAATAAACAAAATGCTGATAACTAATGAGAAATGTCAAACCTGGGCTCTTGCGGACGGCCCTAGTAATCCTTCAGCTGCAGGTGTTCCAGCTTCCAGCCTCTTGCGACTGCGAGTGCTTTGCGTGTTTGTCATTGGAGCAGTCTGAACATGAAGAATTCAATAGGAAACTGAAATGAGACTGCAAACGATTTGCGGAAGTGACAAGAACGATCAGACTCCTAGTGAGCGCAGCACCAGCAAGAACTTCTTTGGCTAAGTGCAGTTTTTGAAAAGAAGGGGTCATGCGGAGTCATTTTGTATTTCCAGCCGACGTCTGTATCTTGACAGCCGAGTCCACCGAGAATTCTGCGCGGGTGTGGTTGAACATTAAAGAAGTTGCTAAATTCAAATTCGGTGAAGATCTGACGAACAAATGAGCACTCCTCGAAGGTGAGAAAATCTGGGAAGCCACATCCTTTCATCCCGTCTAATTTTTCGGTAACCTCATCTCTAACCAAGTTCCAAACTGATACGTTGAGAATTTTTTGTTCTCAGGAGTTTTGGCATTCATCACCGAGATTCTGAAAATTAGAGTGGATTGAACCTCAGGTCTGAAAATTTAGCAAGATTGAAAAATGCTATTTATGAACCCACCGGTGCTTCATAAATTTTAAACCCGCCACTGCTTCATATTTCATCCAAAATGGTGGACCGCAGCAGTAAATAAGCTCAATAATTTGAAAGAAAAAAAGTAGTTAAATGATTTTGTGCCACAGTTGAATTGTGGCAATTGTCAGTTGACTCTGAAATTGGATTTCAAGGCTCGTAAAAAATGGCTTCTAAAGATTTTCATTACTATGCAGGTCAAGCGGAGCCATTTGAAGATTTCTGTTTCTATTAAGAATTAAATCCATTTGGTTCATTCTCTACCATTTTCTTAAAACTGTCGCCTGAGGTTTAAGCAAAAATTCCCAATTTTTTATAATAATTGACCATGAAGATTGCGAATGTGATTATTTCCATCCACATTCCTCTGAAATTTAGAGAGAAGATCTTGCTTGTGAACACAAAAGTCCGCCCTTGCTGATGCATTCATTCATGCAACTCATTCTAGAATTCAAAACCACTATTAAGCCATTTCACCATTTTATGCAGCGCTGGAAGATCAAGTGTAAACTATTTTAACAAAATTAAGGAATGAGGATTTGGGGGTATAACCGACAGATACAATTGGGCATTATTTTCCTTTAAGCTATGATTTTCCATAACTTTGCTATCACACTAATGAATGAAATTAATAAAATCATGAAATTTTCTAAGGAAGTAATTATTTTAGATAATACAATATATTCTAAAGTGTCCAATTTCTCTTAAATTTATTTATGAGGTCAACCCCTTGTTTAATTGAATAGGATTTGTTGTTTAACTGCTCATGTAGGCACTAAACTGAACAAAAACTTAATTCAAATATAGTTTAAGAATTACTCCTCCTCCCGGAAATGTTTATAGAAATTACCCCACAAACAGAGATAACTGAAACATGCCCTAATATTTTATTTTGCTGCCTTGTTGTAGGATTAAACTTCAGGGGTCAAATGCAAGAGACACCATTAATCTGTGATAGAAATGGATTTTTGCTTTTTAAGATTGTTCACTACTGCAAATATTTTATGGAAATAAAGATGTGTGTTTGACATTTAAAACTTAATAGGTTTTTGTTTGAACCAGGTTCCAAGCTCTTCTAGTCTATTGAAAATGGACTTGATATTACCATTAAAAGTTTAACACATTTCACTTTATAGAGAATATGCATTGATTGCATTGACACTAAGAATGTCCATTTCATTTTAATAACTAGACTAAGTAGAAAAAGTATAAGCTACAAACCTAGAGAGAAAATAATATATTCTGGATAAAACAAATTGCACAACCTATTCCTACTTTATCCAAATATAACTTTGGGTTAACCCCACGATTGATTTTCTTGGATTTGTTCAATTATTGATCCAAGGCATTAATGTTGACAAATTCTTCATTCCAATCAAACTGATCAATTTTTGTTGCTGTGCATAAGGTTTTAAAAGACTAAAACCACAATATTGAGAATTGTAACTTGCACCATATTTCCTTCATAATTTGGAAGCTTCAAAGCAAAATGAGTGTGAACAAAACTGTAAAATCAACCTACTCTATACCCATATCAATCACATTTGTCACCTACCACATTGATAATATTTCTAAAGTGGAAGGCATAAAGTAAGTTTCTTTCTATAATTATTATTGGTGAAAAATTTGGTGGTCACTATTAAGATTTCTACTGATGATTCTGGCCTGAAGTCCAAGACATTATTACGAACTGCCAAAGAGTTCTATTCTTTGGTGTCACTGAAAACAAAACAACTTCATCTTGCTCTCACAAGTTGTAACAGGGTGCACCAAACCTAAATGTTCTAGGTTCTTCAAACTCAAGTACTATACCATGACACTTTGCTTCTTTGAAGTCCATGGATTCCTAACTCTATAATGAACGTCACAATAGTGTTAACTCAATATTGAATCAAAACTCTACTTTCATTCTCATCTCTCAATACCATATTAGAGTTTTCTTACAACTGTTGAATAACTTGGACGACAGAAAGCATTTCAAAGGATGAAGGTACGATAGTGATATGCTTACATTGAAGTTGCTGTGCTCCCCAACAACATTTTGAACCGTAGCATCCTCAATTGCTTGTTGTGGTGAATCTGCGCACTGGCCTTCAGTGTCGTCTTCTCCGTGAGAACCTCCTCCCTCAAAGCGTAAAGACTTCCGGAGTTCGCTTGCTGTTGCCTCATTTGTTTTGGACACTGCTTTCTTCCGTCGTGTCATCCTAGCTCTTCTGAGTGCCTTAGAAGTCGAAAAGTAAAGAGAACTTCGTTTCTTCCTCTTCTTTGTATGCACAAATACAACAAACACTAAGTTCTGTTGCTCTAGAAGCATGAGAAAGCACAAGAACACATCAACACTCCTCAACAAAGAAACTAAGGCTACACTTACACAACCAAACTGAAATGACTCTTTGCTGAGGAAGGGGCACATATGTAGTCGCTCAGAAGCTGGGCGTCGCACACAAAATTGATGGCATTCAATATTGTGTACATGTCAAAGGCATGCTTGGAATTGACAAGTGGTAAACCTGTCACGTAGTAAAATGCACCGTCAGTTTTTGAAACTACGTAGCCGCCAGTAGTAAAGTGAGTCTGATGACGCCTTTTCTTTTGATGTTGCTATCCAAGTGGGGATCCATAATTACAAATTTGTGAGCGCAAAAAAATTTGTGCATGCAAATTTATGGTACTTCATAGTACTGCCTATTCACTTTAAAAATCTTCTTTAGTATTAGAGCCCCAAAATATAAGACCCTCTGCAATGTTGTCACGATATACAGCCCAGTATCGGTATAGCTAACTTTTGAATGCTAATCAATTTGAAATTGAGAGTTGTTTTATTGAAAGCGCATCAGAAAAAACTTGGAAAAGGAACACAAACGTTTAAAACAAGACATTGGACAAGTACTTCAAAAGCAAGATAGAAATCTGAAATTATAGAGGTCTTACCAAATCACGGCTTCCTAACCAAAATTTGGTCAATGACCCTCCACATTTGATAATTTCCAAAGTGTTTACGATCAAATGTTGCTCTGGTAACCATGATTTTCTAAGACCTCTATAATTTCAGATTTTTACCTTGCTTTTGAAGTACTTGTCCAATGTCTAGTTTTAAATTTTTTTTGTTCTATCTCCAAGTTCTTTCCGATGCACTTTCAATAAGACAATTTTCAAACTTGAATTGTTTAGCATTCAAAAGTTAGCTATGCTGATACTGGGCCGTATATCGTGACATCATTGAAGATGGTCTAAAGCGTGCCCATTAAAATATCTGACATAGCCGCCTAGTCTTATTTAAAATCTGTCTGAAAGACGAAGCTTCAGAAAGTAGTTTGCGACTTCATGAAAGAGGTAACTCATAATTGAAGATGAATTTGAAATCGCAGATATCTTGGCAAACCCCACATTGTGCTAGCATCCTTCGCAATCACTTGACACAGTTGTGAAGGTTTAGTACTGTTAAATGATATAGATGGGCTTTGTATTGCCTATCAAGGATTGCTTTTGTTTCCGCTTCGCATGTTGAGTGTGTTGTAATCATGGCTTGTATTCGAGTAGATGGTCATGAGGTTCTGTTGGTGTTTCCAGTAGATGAAGGAGGGCGTGCTCGAGTACTAAGCCACCTTCTTCATGTACGCTTTAGATTTGTAGAGTCCTCAATCTATGTTGTCGAAGAGAAGAAGTCCAAGTCTGGAGAATTACAGCAATCCATCCCGGTTGTCAAGTCTGTCGAAGAAGAAGGTCACTGCTGGTATTTGTCTTTGGGGAATTACAGAGCTTATGGACTTCCCTTGTCTTTGTTAGGTGCACCAACTGAGATTGTAAGTCGGCAGTCAGATAACTCCACTGTGAATATGCCATACATATCTCAAACCGAAGGGCCTAGTCCGCCACATCAAGTGTTCCCAACCCTCCGTAGCAAAGCAATTCTCTAAACAGTGAAGGTCAAGAAATTAGACATTGTCATAGAGTTGTCTAGTGAATCGGAAGGAGAATCTCCCGACCTCACACACCAAAAACAATCTTGCCGAATTCCATCCATCCCAAGTGAGAAAGCAAATGTAAAATGCTTATCAAAAACCCCATCACATAGTCCAGCCCAGTCTTGTTTCTCACGTCCGCCACTACATCCAACACCCGTTGACCGTGTAAGTATCATAGAATGTTTGAAGAGACTTGCCAATATGCATCGGTCGCAAAACAAATTGTCAATAATGGATCTCAACAACATCAAGCATCACCGTGTCCAGTTTCTTCCGCCAGTATTCAATGGAGATGTCATCTTCGAACTACCTCCGTGCCGGTCATCGTCGTCTTCATCGGCAGCCAAGAACTTGGAAGGAATGGACAAACAATATGATGGACATCCCTGGTGCAAGTTGGTGACGACGAATATTAACAACTCAGACCATCTCAAGTTCCATAAGTCATACTCCGTTGGTCATCTTGCTTGTGAAAATCTAGAGTGTGATTATTTGAAGAGAGCTTCCAAAAAAAACGAAATAGAGTGGAGTGGTTATACAATGTTTCCTTCTGCAGTTGGAGAGACGCCTCCCAAGGATTCTTCTTTAGTTTGCAAACTGTGCAGGACATCACCTACGTGCTTGAGCACATGCAATGCTAGAATGTATTACAGCTATAGTGATAATTCTAAAATGAGTAGGGCTGCCATTCACTTTGGACATCATGAGCATCATGTGGCAAAAGGCATGTATAGGGATTCCACAGAAGAGATTTGTGGACTCATTGCAGAGCAGGTGGCCAAAACACCAACAGCCACCAACTTTGCAATTGCTCTGTCTGCTAGCAAGGAATTTTTAACAAACTACCTATTTCACAATGAAGAGGGAGAAAAACAAATGTTAAAGGGGGAGGAGCTGGAAGAAGTGATGGACCTTTTTCAGTACTTGAGCAGTCCAAATATAAGAAATGTGATATCATCATTTCGCTCAAACAACCGGGGAGGTGTTATAGATAGCATCATGACCATGAAGAAAGAGTATAGGTTTGAGTACATTCACGATAGCGTTTTCCCTGGACAAGGGAAGGAGAAGGTTTACATATTCAAGATACTTACCAAAGGGCCAGGAAGTGGAGTGGACCTGGTGAGGCGCATGCAATCCAGAGGGAATCTCCAAAACGCGTGGATGATGTTTGACCACGTGAAACTTGTGAAAGAGTGGACCGTAATGGCGTGCCACATGTATGATCCGGATTACAAGAAGGTTATGACCATTGCAACATGCAACATGCAATCTGAAGATACTGAGATCCAAGTGCAATTTTGGAGGTGTTTGAATGCTGTAATGTCAAGAGACGAAGTAGATTATCCTAACTTCAAGGGATTCATGGCAGACAGTGCTATGGCTAATTGGAATGCTGTACGTATTGTCTATGGATCTGGTTTTGCCACTGATAAAATGGAGAATTGTGAGCAGACGTGCTTATTGCATTGGAGTACATCTCTACAGAAACACACTCAGAAGCACATCAAAGAGGCATTTTAGCAACAACACAATGCACTGTGTAAACAGTACAAAGATGCTAAGACTATGGAGGAGGCAGAGACACGTTACCTTGCAATTCGGTCGTGGTGGTTTTCCTCTGGAGCTGCCACTGAAGATGCACTTCATCACTTGGATCATTGGCTTGCATTTTGGCATTTCAGATATCGGCAATGGGGAGGCTTTATGCAAATGGTAAGTCCGCAAAGAAGTTAAAGTAGCATGTGCAATATTGCAGTTTTTGAATACTAGTATGTATAAAAGTTTTGTTCATATTTGATTTGATTAATGTTACGAGAAACAACCTTTGTATTTTAAATTTTAAATTTGTTTTTCTTTTTTTCTTTGAGTGTTCCAGAATAGGGGTACCTTGAGGGAGCCAGAACACTACCGTCAGATCCAACGGTAGTATTTGGGTAATCGCAGGGTACCCCTTCTTTTGGTCCAACTTTGGAATTCAAAAACAAAGGAATGATATTTTGTATTGTTTGTCTGTTAGAATGTTTTTTTTCAAAAGAAAAATATTTATATATTATTTTCTTCTAAACCCAGAATGTTGTTTAATTGTATTGACGTACATGTGGACTAAGTTTTCTGAGTTCACAGTGATTAGTGAGCTTTCATATATGAAATTGTACTAATGAATTTTTTTTTGAGATGGATTTCTAGGATTTGAGTTTAGAGGAGCTGGCAGATATGCCATCCTGTAACTTGTCTGAAACAATTTACAACAAGTGGCTTCAAATGTCGGGCAATCAAGGCAACAATTTATTTGATGACACTTGCGATGATATTATCCGTGCGTGGACCCAAATGACAAACTACCATGCTTACTTAAAAGGGCATACATCTGGATCAGGTCCATCGAAGGGGGAGTTAAAATTGAGAGTTGCAAGACAAAGTGGAGACCCTAGGAAAGTAGTAGAGGCATTGAACACATTGCCCGGAGCTAAGGGTGTTGGAACTCGCATACCGCACTTGGAAGGAGAAGAGATTTTTGGAAGCACAAAGAGGAAGTTGGACATTTCCATTGGCGATGCAACAGACTCACATCGACCTGACAAAGTGAATTTCTCCCAACCTTGTCTTCGAACAAGGTCCAGTACGGCTTTCACAAAGACCTCTGAGGACCAAGGGAAGCAGCCGGAGGTTCATCCATCCAAGCATATTACGATTGCATTTGAAAGCGATTGCGATACGTCAAAGTGGCACATTGCAAGGATCAGCCACAAATCAAACGCAAAATGTCAAGCTCAGCAACGGACATCGAATATCAAGTGCATTTAGGAATCATTGCTAAAGGACGGTCGGGAACACCAGCTCCCACTTATCGTGGTAGGAAGGAAGATTACGGCATAAGGCGAGAAGTGGTGGCAGACTTCTGGTTTTGTTGGGATGACACTGAAAGATGTGTAAAAGGTACTAAGCGCAAGTATGTTATAGACAAGCCAGAGGTACCGGATGTTTGGCCTGTTTTAACCGGGACTAACCTCAATCGAGAGGAGACATTGTATCTACAGCATGCTGGTTTCCTACTCCAATCGCGGCCTACATTATTACCACGACGACTCTTCAATATGTCAAACATTTTCAAGAGTGTCTTTTATAATCAACCGCCGCCACAGGATGCAGGTGTGTATCCAACGGTTAGGAACAATTGTATCACTTGACGGAATGCAAACGCACCTACTACTGAGCAGCGGAATAAGTGGGAGAGTGCTGGAAATGTTAAAGGGGAAATTCTGGGAGTGACTTTGTTTCCTTTTCCAGGTCTAGGTGCAATAGTGTCACTGGAGACTGGAATAGATCCAAATAGAAACGCATATAGAATTACAATTGGTATATTTCCCTCGTGCACATGCCCCAACTTTGTTCACATGTCCGTTTTTGCTATTGGTGGACGTCAAGCATACGTGAATTGCAAGCACTTGTACTACCTGTTCCGATACTTCTGCAAAATGGACATCCATGACAACCAATTCATTCACGCACCTAGTTATAGCTTCAACGAGTTGAAGCTTCTTTTACTTCGAGCAGGGATCATTAGTGTGCCAGTGTAGGGGGACAACTGAAGTTCTTCTTTGTACTTCAATTGAATCATATTAAAGTATTTTTGGTATGATTGAAATGGTTTGGAGCATGTAGAATAGAAGATGTTTCTGTTTGATGTATGGAAATATGTGTGTTTATCAAATGTTTGGCAACATGAGGGTGAAAATGGCCAATCATTACAATAATCACCTCTTATCCTGTATTAGATGTATGATCATCAAATCAACTCTGTGAATGTATTTTTTTTTCCATTTTCTTTTTTTGTGATGTTTATTTTTTTGCCTTACCTATCTATAATTTTCCCATTTTTCTTTTCTTAAATTTTTTTTTTCTGAATAGTTTCCAAATGTTTTTCTTTTATCTTGTCCTTTTTCTTTTTAATTTTTTGAAAGTTTTTTTGGCAATTTAGAGGAAAAAATATCCAATTGGTGGTCATTCCTTTAGATTACAATATATTTGCGAGAGGTCCAAGAGACTGTAGTGGCAGCATAGTCTAAATCTATGCATAGAAATATCAAAGTCTCATTTCATAAATTTTGGCAGATTGCAAAGTATAACAGTTTCCTAAATCCTAAACCCACCGTCATAGGAGTAGCGATCATAGGTCCTAAATCTTACTATAAATAGTAAATTGTCATCTATTTTTGAAGAAAAATCCTAAACCAAAAAAAAATTGGAAAAAAGATCTTAGAAAATTAGTTGTTCAAGCTCTACACTCGCAAGCTCCACGCTTACCGCTCTCAAGCTCGCCGCTCCAAGCTTGCACGCTAGCGTTGTTGATCTCAGCGGCGGAGGATGGTATATTGACTATCCGACTTCCTACACTCACCCGTCAGAGCAACAACTCCGGGATTCTTTGGAGGGCCTCGGTGCGATTGACCTAAACGTGGATGAGTTTGTAGGACTCAATGACGATCAGAGGAGGAAGGCAATTGCGAAGAGGGACCACGTTGACAGGAAGAAAGCAGCTCGTCTCCAAGTTGCTTTGGTGAACAAAGAGAAGAAAGAGGCAAAGCGTGCGGCCAAGTTAGAAGAAAAGGAGAAGGAGAAGCAAAAGGAGAAGGAGGAGAAAGCCAAGGCAAAGGGGAAGAAGAAAGATGAGGGTGACACAGTTGTCATTCCAATGTCATCCGCGGTCGATCAGAGCTTGCTATTGGTCGAGGGAAGCCAAAGTGGGCTGAAGAGGAAGGTTGTTCTTGCAGAGTGGATGGAGGATATGGTGACGCAAGGCACGCAAGTCGTGGTGCTTGACAATGACGACGTCAAGACGAAGGAACTCATCTTGAACGTCTCCATCGCCGATATCATGGAGGAGTCAGCGAATTCATCACCGAATTGTTTTATTGAAGTCATGGACTTCATTTGCAGGGTACATACTAGACCTTGAAGTTCTCTTTGCAACTTTAATGTGTTATTCAACGAATTGGTGTTTCACGGTCATACTGTCTAACGACGTGAACAATTTTCTCATTGCAGGTAAATCGGGGAAGGCCTCGCTCATTGGACCGCGAGGTGACTCAAGATCTTGTCGTGGATCTAATTATCATTGATTGCCCGGAGAACCTTCCCGTTCCACTCATCTCCGAGAAGCGCGTTCCGTTGTAGAACTCAGATCCAAACTTTAAGGGAATGCAAAGTGCATTCCAGTTTGCTGAGGACTATTTAGAAGACAATGGCAACCTTCTGGTGTTTCACTCCTATAGTGTTCAATCGCGGAGTATGTTTGTGGGGTTGCAGAAGGTTTTCAAGAAGTTGAAGTTTAAGAAAGAGTGGTTGGCAGTCAACCAATTGGATCTAGCGTCGGGATTGAAAGCCGGCAAAACGGTGAGTTTTTTGTTACATATTTAAAGTGAATGTGAATTGCCTCGACGGCATTTCTATATGCACTAACCATTTTGCTTTCATTTTTGCAGACAGTGAAGTTCAGGGTCACCCTGTTTGTGAAGGATCTGGGTGACAAAGGGATCTTGCAGTTCAAATTCAGGCAGACCGCGGCCATGACAAAAGCACATTGGAACTTGCAGAGGAAGGACATGGTCATCAATTATATCACAGAGAAGACAATGATGATACAGCCGGAATCCAAATGGCCGTGGCGCAGGCCACGGAAGAAGGATGCAAGGTTCCTCTAGTTCTTCATTGAAGGTTGCACTGACGAGGAAGACATAGTTCTCAACTGCACCGCAGCTATAGGTTTGTTTCCACTTTCATAAAAAATTCCTAAAGTGAAATGTGTACTTGTTTTTAGATGTAATGAAAGTCTGATCTCCACATGTTTGTTTTGTAGGTGCTTCGACTACTACATGTCGGGGCACCGGACGACATATTGTGGCCTTGGAGAAGGACCTCAATATCTTCAAGATATTTCTTGAACCAATGAAGATAGCCACTCCAAGGGAAGGAGCGATAGAAGCTCTGGTAGAAGCTGTTGCAGCTCTCGGTCTCAATGCCATGCACGTGGAACCGATGGTGTTCACACGCAATGTCAGACCTAGTAAGTAAGTTCCATTTTGCAATGACATGTTTGTTTTTCTTTCTAATATACGCTGCATATAATGAATTCAAAGGATCTAACCCTTGAATTTGTGGTATTCAAAGGAGCGAAGGAGTGACCGGCACTCACCGGCTGAAGAAGATACAAATATTGATCTTGAGCCCGGAGAAGTCTTACGATCTTCCGGTGTACGCTGAGAAGATGGCATCACAGTATGAACGACATGGTTGTAGAGACCCTAAACCTCGTAAACCCAAATATGCTTCAAATGTTGTTCATTTCTTAGATGCTTCAGTTTCTGAGGGTGAAGAGACTCCGGAGTCATCTTCAAGTGAGGTTTCAATTACCGAGTCCACCGCGACTTAGGCTCATAAGATTGACATATCTTATGAGTTGAACTATATGTATTACTTTTATGTTGATTTGATTTGTGTGTTTTATGGCTAGATTTGGGTGCAATCTGCTTCTTGTTTGATAATATGCTCACATTAAGAAAAACGATATGAAAAAAACCCAGAGATAAAGTTTGCCTATTAGAGAAATGTGAGGATGAATTTTGGAGTTTTTAAATACTGTAACAGTAGGTACATTGTAATGGCTAGAAATTGGAGGTAATGAGAGTAACACATTTATCTTTTGCAAACTACTGAGTGTTAGAAATAACCCCTAAAGTGGAATGAAACTGGAATGAAATTAGATCTCCTTCCATCAATTAGTTCTCTGTATATAAAAAAAAAATAGAAGGAAAAACAATTATCCTAAACCCCTAAACAATGGTAGTCATACTTGAGTAGTGTCCAGCAAAATGGAGTGGCATGAGGTCACAATTGTCCTTCTAGTAAGGAGAAAGTATTGATTTTTATAAGAAATTTATAAAGAAAGCAACTACTCCAAAAGAATCTCCAATGACTAAATATCAATAGGTGAAAATATCAAGTGCCTACATCTTCGGCTTATTTACTTAGTTACCCTTTCTTAGAACACTCCATGTATGATAAGACACCCTAATTCTAATTTATACGCCCAAAAAATCCCATCCAAATTGGAATACCCTTCATTGTCCACAAATGACCCTAAATTTCTTTAACCACAATTTTTCCTGAAATCCATGGTTATAGAACCTAAGCTCATTCA
Source organism: Neckera pumila (assembly GCA_963969595.1). Classification (NCBI taxonomy): domain Eukaryota; kingdom Viridiplantae; phylum Streptophyta; class Bryopsida; order Hypnales; family Neckeraceae; genus Neckera; species Neckera pumila. The sequence continues at coordinate 11,419,014 of OZ018418.1, forward strand.
ATGCATATGGTCTTAGGTTCTTCGCATCAATTTTCAGTTTTTGCATAGATTTTTTCAATCCAAAAAGTTTCCGCTTACAAGCTCACAGGCTCACAGGCTCCTGCTCCCAGGCTCGCCAAATAGCAACCCTGCACTGCCAACCACTACTGGAAGGAAGACCCTTTAAAACTCAAGGGTGGATTCATGACGTTGCGAGGTCAACTAAGAAAGGGAACTTCCTCCACTGCTACTTGGCTTGCAGAGAAATTTCGGTTAATTTTAACTTCCCCGATTCCCACCTATATTTCCTACCTCTTCCCACCAACTCAAGTAGTGACGCGATGGTTGTCTGCTTAATGATGGAATTTGATTCATGCAATTTCTTTCTTGTCCCTTTCTCAACTTCTTCATCTCTATATCAATGTTTAAAGATCTTCTAAGATTTCCCAATTGTATCCTCTAATCATCAAATACAGACTACTTTGTCAAGCATTCACTGGTCGTCTATGTTCAAGCTTTCATTGTCAACACTATTCGGCATTAATTTCAGCACTCCGCTTCCAAACGACCACATCCAAACAATTTCCTACAATGCAATTGCAAGGCAAATACCTAATTTGAAAATGCTCCCCTGCCTGCCCGCTGCTTTCCTAAGTGCAATATTGAAATGTCGGACAGGACATTCTCAATTCTTACATAGCAAAACCTCCCACTCACACACCACCATTTATTCAACAGTCAATACCATACACAATGAGGTTGTCTACGTTGACAATGCAAGTATAATGCTAGTATTATAGAATGAGACATCACAATCAATTTGCTGCTACGTGTACCCTTATTGACTACGTCAAAAACATTTTCGGTTCACACTAGTTCCCTCATCTCTAGAAATCATGTACTGCGGGATCATAGGACTCTAGGACTTTTGAGCAAATCTCTCACACAACCTACGTCTGTCCACTTCTGTATAAGAACACCTAATCTCTAGAAAATAGAGGATGCTACCCTAAAAAAGGGAGAAGCAGCATCCATCGCACATTGTACCTTTCCACTCTGGACAAGTAAAAAAAGCTTCCTTGTCATTTATACAAACACTTCATTAAAATGATTTCATTCCCAATTCCCTACCACTAACCTATGAGCCTAAATATCCTGGAAGTAAACCTCAAATGAAATTTAGTTTCAACATAGCCTTCTAAACCATGCTACCCGTGGACAAAATATGAAGTGATATAATTACCATTGAATTTCACAAAGTCCACTTGTGCATCTCATAAAGTGTACCCCTTGTCTTGTGAATTTTGAACACAGAAGCCGCACATATTCAATATGACTATAGGAAAAATTGTATTGTCATTAGGTAATCTGTAGAAAAAAGTCACATACATAACAATTCTATATTTGCACATATACAAATATTTCATTTGTCATTGAATTCACGAGATATGATGTTCCTATGAACTATTTCAATTCAATACTATGAATGAGCTAACTTAAAAACTTTAGAGCTCATTCCAATTTCCAAAGTTGACGGACTTCTCACACATTCCAACATATGTTACCAAAATACCACCTCTACCCCCTTACTTTCGCAGGACAAATATAGAAATAAGCAACTACACAGTTGATTTTTAATGTGGTCCACTTCTAAGTTGTGTCATTAGATATGGATGAAAATTGGAGTTTATGCAGTCAATATAGTGATAAGCTGTAATTTCAGTTCTTCCAAACTACAGAAGACCATGATAACGTCCAGTGAATTGCATGTGACATGTATTCTTAACCTACAAAACGCTCAAAGAGACGACCATCGATTTCCCAGCCATTTCAGAAACTCCTACAAAACATGGAGTCCCTATCGATCAAATCATATCAATATTCCCTATACCCTGAATATTCAACTCAGTGCGAATAACAAGACAATGAAGTGAACTTTAGACACGTAGCTCATGCAACTTACCCCACTACCTCCAGAACAACAATTGCAACAGAACCATTTACAGAATTGACACCTAAGTCTGCTTTCGCTCATACTTCCTTCTGTGCAATGCCCCAAACCACATTCAATGGAATGTACAAAGAATGAAATACAATTGCTACCTACCTCAAAGACAAAAAAGAAGCTCTTTTGTCTGAATCAGTTGTGCATAGAAAATCATCATTACAATAGGATGATCAAGAGAAAACATCTCGTCAGGTGGAACTGCGGATGTCACTTCCACAATTATTCAATTGATGATTCATCAATTCATGGACTAGACTCATAGTATGAATTTGCACGTACGGCAAATTAAATAAGATTTCTCTTCATCATGCATGATAGATCTCAAATACTCTGTGAATGGAAAAATCATGTGCAATTACAATTAGATTTTATACACTCCCAGCTGAATCTGTAGATTGAGGTATTGCTACTTAAGTCCACAATTGTTTTGCTTCCTTTACACATGAGCGTCTTCCTCTCTTTGAACACAGCCACTTCATCACTACTCTATTTCCTCATCAATTGAGTTGTTTTCCTCCTCTGCGTTTCCTCTCTCGTTCACTTGAACTTGGCAAAAATGGTGAGAACTTCAACTGCACGTTGCACTACTGGACATAGAGATCGGACAAAATCGGATGACACATCGTTCAAGAAAACGATGAGGAAGTCGTCACCACGTTCCATGGTACGTCCATGATCCTTCTCTTATTCACCTCTGCATTGTGTTTCTTATTGTTGCCGATGCTCGTATTGTTTCACAACTGTAGTCTATATTTTCAATGTGTGCAGTGATTAGGACTTCCTCCGATCCCCTACTTCGTTCCAAGGGAGTTTGCTTCAGAAATATTGCATAGACTCTTTCTCCGACTACTTTGATGTCCTCGTCCTCTTCTCTACAGTATACACAACTGCAGTCCACTATTAGTACACTCTGCAATCAACGCATACAATGCTTTAGAATACAATCATGAATGTACTTTACCATTGGTAGTATCGACCTCAGCTTCATATAATTTGAGGTATTATCTTAAGCCTCTCTCTCATGTTTGCCACTTGTTTTGCAGACTATTCCAACTTGGTTTGTTTGTACGCACTCAACCAAAGTCCACAGGTATGTCAAAATGCAATACGCCAATGATAGGTGTTTGTGGTCAGTCAGATGCCATGTGGCCTTAATTCAATGTCATGTGCACGTAGCGCTCGGAACGGGTTGGAAAAAGTTCATGCTGTTCCACAAAATCGTCGAAAGAGACCAAGTTAAATTCTCTCTCACTCAAAGAAATCACTTTGAAGTCATGTTTTTGGATACAAATGAAGCACCAAGAGCAACTACAATCCACTAGAAGGTTGTCAACAGTTACTCCTCACTGTAGCAACAAATTTTAGCCCAGGACGGCAGCATCATTCCTTCAAGTGAAGGACTACACCCAAAACAATGATTAGCGGATCTACCCAATAGACATTGGCATCGTAATCTGCAATTGAGGAGACCACTACTACAGCCCTTTTTCTGCTCCACCCATGTACGTGAATACTCAATGTGTATTACCTATGCTTTATGCCACAACTTCATCCTAGACAACCCTTCCTAACATGAAGCAGACATTGTAATGACTGTAACTTTTGGCTTTTGGGGACTTCATATTAAGCACTTTCCTGATATAATATCAAATACTATACAACATAGTCAAAGTATGTACACTTATCTCACCTTGTACTCCTCATGAACTCCATGATGATTGAATGCTTCCGGGTTCATGTGCAAATTTAGCGATGCCTTCCTTTTTTGAATGCATAACTATTTGTTCCACGTTATTCTTTCCATTGTCCCTTGCTATCTCAGAGTCTACTTGTTTGCCGTAGTTTATGTCTTCCACATTCTCCTTCACAGTCCACACATCAATACCTTTAGCTTGTCAATTATGACGGCATAAACGGTACCTCATTACAATATTTGCGGCAGATACAAATTTTTCTATTACACTGTTCTTTTGCTTTATACATTTGAATGGACCCACAGCCACCATAAAAGGCGGAGTTTCTGTGCTCCTCAACAACTTTGAACATTTAATTATAGAACGCTACGACATATGAATTTTGTTTTTGGAACAAATTTTCAGAACTCTTCATCTTATCTGTGCATGTCTTTGACGTTTACCAAGTCCCATTCCTGTGACCTAAATTAATCATAGTTTCGGATAAAACTTAAATTCCATTTGCGTTGTCATGAAAAACTTAGTGTTTGAAGTTCCTATGAAAATGTCACGACCATTCATATTGCAAAGACATCACGCTTAATGTCAATTAAGGTTTAAAATTGCTTCACATGGACAACCCTATCTGCAATCAGGTCAAGCTTCTTCATGCGCATCTCCTCCGGCATAACTCTCAACTCGTCCAAACCTATTGGACCCAGTAAACTTCCAATAAGGAAAAACCAAATTGGGTAGTTTTCATTGGCACATAATTTATACAGGTTTGGAACAGTTGCCTAAGCTTCAAAAAACATAAGAAATCTTTCAGGTCAACATCTACCGTTTCTATAATTTTCATTCAATCCAAACATTCACCAACAATCTCCAACTCAAATAGATGGTAATATATATCTTAATACCTTGGACAATGATGTTTAGTACATCCATGTAAGGCTCATTACAAAAAAGGTATATTGCTCATTGTGCTCACTGTCATTAGTTGTAGGAATACAAAGATTTCAGATTACTACCGCTGTAATTCAGACTAACCAAATACTCGCCTTTCAGTACTTCTCCACCTTTAGAAGAGATCAATATGAGATGTGTGAGTTTCATTCTAGATATGCAGGACGGATTTTTGAACAAGGGAATTAAACTTCTACAGTCTCTCTTCCAAACAAAACAATCCATCAAATCTAGCATTAAGAGAATTTAATCCGGTCACATAACTTTCATAAATAGCAAGTGAGCTCTCACCTAGTACACTTGGGCATCCTACCGATGCAACCTCAACATGGAAACACCCAAACTCCTAATGAACAGTCAACACGATTACACTCAAGGTCTCCATCAATCAAAGTAAGTTGAAACTACTGACTTTGATACAAAAAAACCCACAAGAAAGGAAACTATCTATCCAAAAAAGACAAACATTCATGGATCACCATCAAAGTATGCCCTGTATGTGAAATCACAAACAAACTTTGACGTGTAGCAAGAAGACAAGTGTAACTAAAATGCAGAGATGGAAGCGCCAGTTCTAGAGGTGCACGCATTGCAAAATGCAGTCATTTCAATCTTGAGCCCCTTCCTTCTTGATATAAATCCCAAATTTGCAACTAACTTAAGATGTCACTATACAGACCCTGTACACACTGAATTTGTTGGCAATTTTTTGCAGATGAATACGAAAGCCTGCCTTCACACTTCATTGTTATGTTTGTTTATTTAGAATGTCTCCTGTTTCTGACATTCTCATGCATGAGAGGCTATGATATATTGATAAGTTGCTACACTAACATCTTATGAAGCGTACTTGTCACACATAGCCACTATGTCCTAGTGAGGATGTTTGTACAGTAGTTGACACGATTTTGGACACTTCTAAGTCAATTTGTTTAAGTCACTCTATTATGGCGGCATAAAATGATACACAAGATTAACAAACAGGTCTACAAACTATGACGTACTCCGTGAAATCATTTTGAGACAAGTGCTCCTAAAAATGACATACTCTATGAAGTAACAGCCACTGAATGTCATATACATTGTGTTTTGTTCTTAATTAGTCAGTATAAAACACCACTAAAACTAACAAGTGTAAAGGAATCACAGAGACATTCAGCACATTACTATTCAACTCTCACCAAATATATAAGGCAGAAATTTTGTTTGTAATTCTTGTACATTTTTCCTCAAATCTTTCTGCAAATGTAAAACTTACCTAAATTTCTTGTAATTGCAAGTCAGGAAGACTATTTTCTACAGATTCAACTAGGGCCTCTACAAAAAGCATAATCAGTAATATGGAACATCATCCCAAACCAAACCTATTCATGATAGAAAATATGGACTTACATGCTCATATACGCACTTGGTCAATCCATGTTTGCGTCCCACTTCAAGGTAAAAGTACAATTTGAAGCTCCTGACCTTCACAGCTCATCTCTATTTCCCTTCACTGACATCCAACACTTTACCGTCCACTACACAGATTATAAGAACCTCGCAAGTTGTATTACAAGATGTAAGGGCTTTTACAGTAATATGTTTGTATTATATTTTCAAAACAACATCTGCGTCCCCTATTGTGGTGCAAACAAAGGGTCAAGTGCTTTTATGTGGTGACGGAACCAAAACTATTTGCAGCCTTTACAAAAACAAAGAACCTTTTTACAAAAAACATTCACTTATCCAATCGAGGTGGCTGCATTGTGCCTAGTAACTACCTACATCACGCAATGGATTTGCATAGTTTATCTAAAACTTGGAAATCACAAGCTGCAGGAAAAGCAACAAGAAATCAAAGAAGTGATTGACTTATGCATAACATAATCCATTGAAATTAAATGTGCATAGAATTAATCAACGACGTTTCCAGCAAGAAGAACCCAATAAATGAACTTGCTGCTTTTCAATGAACACGAGTGGCAAGAACTAATGTTCCAAGTTTGATGACAAACATGATAGATGGGTTCCACATTAATTTGAATAAACAAAAAATTCAAAAAATTCCTCATGAGGGCACATTAGTATTCACTACAAATCCAATAATATCAAAGACACTCTCAAGATACCAAGTGGTATCATGTAATTTTTCAACAGCAATCTCTTGGAGAAACAAGGGAGCTCCATACGCACACATCATTTTAGCGGCACCTGCTATACTTGTGTAAAGAAGCAAGACTGGCAGACCCATTCAGGAGAAGCAAGCATCAAAAATTTAACATAGGATTCTACTTACAGCTCCTACAGTTTTGGGTATCAATGTTTTGAATTTTCTTTACCTGTGTTCATTGCATCTTCCTCTTTCCTCATAAATTCCTCCTTGTTGGGCGTTCCCAGTTCTCATCATGACTCCTGCGGCTTTATCATTCCGTTCATGTTTCACCCTCACACGGTGCTTAATCATCAAGGAAAAAAATGCATAAGTAAACAAAGTCAGTTTCACTTTCCAAGGTGGCAGATTGTCTTATGTTGTATTTACTAAAAACACAAAAAACAAATGACATTGACTCTAATCCTGGACTTCATTTAACATACAGTGGCCATTCCATAAGCACTGGACAATTCTTGAATGCCTGTGAGCCTTGCAAACGATTCTTCTTCAAAACAGTTGAAGTCATCATGTACTTCAATAAGCAGTAAGGGAGTCAGCACAACTTACAACCACTGGAATTATCAATTACAAACAACGTGGTCCATTTTGGAAGTTAAACTATAGGAAGGGGTAACAACTGAATGATGCAGAGAATGTGATATGCCTATGAACAATTCATTCAATATCCTTAAACCTTTGTTCATAAAGCAATACGTTAGGGGAAAGGTGAAAAAATTGTAGCAAAACGTTTTTTAGCCGAACATGATGTAATTGTACTTGTAACCAGATTCTAGTAGACAAAATCACCTCTCAACTAATGAGTGAAGTAATCGACAGTACCAATTGCAAGGTGTGTCCACATTCGTCTCATTCACACGGTTTTTAGTACCACAATGTTCTGTGACTATAATATTCTTGCACTTACAAACTCATAATTCCCACGGATCTTCTATTCATCTTCATTATGAAATATAACTATAAGCTTCAGTGAGTTACCTCTAGCTAGCATACTGTCTCCACATTCCCCAAATAATCGTGAAGTCCGCCTTCAATTCATATTGACCCGCGCTGTCACCTTAGAATTAAACTTTTACAAGCTACAAAAACATGAAAAAAGCAACAAAGATGTGAAGAGAAGGATTGCTGTACACATAGTACACATACACTAGCACATGCACATCCTGGACAAGGAGGAACTCACGTCATCAACAAACTGGGTGCCAAGTTCCTAAATGGCATTGAAAACCATGCAAGTCATTTGTGTTCTTGAATGGCATTGAAAACAATGCAAACCATGCAAGTCATAGGTTTTCAATTAATTTGTAATACTTTGACCGTCCTATCCAGGCACTACTATTGTTTGCATGCTCACAAGTAAGGAGAATAAAATCTTTACTCACACATATGTAGAAAATTTCTGCAAATTCCATATTGAAGTCCAATGTTTCTTTTATTCTCTTTGAAGAGGAGTTCACTTCGCACACTGCTACTAATATTAAAGTAATTGACAATGCTATATGTCTATGCAAGAACAATTTGAGCCTCTGAACTGTTGAAGTGGTATGCACCTTTCTACATGGACAAAGTTGACAACAAATCCAAGTAACAAAGAAACGGCGCAATAAGTCTTGCATCCCTAGCCCTTTCTAGAATATTTGAGTGACTCCATATAATATATATATATATATGTCAAACAGCAAGAAAGAACATTTACTATGTAAAGTGTAACTTCACATTTCATCGAACAACTATGGACAACTACTAGATATATCAAACTTCGTACTCTTCGTCAGTAGTCCAAGGTATGCAGCTAAATCAACTATGACAATTTCATAAAGGAACTCAATCATTTAGCTTCAAAAGGGCACCAAATAAACCAGTCCCGGTGTCCAATGACCCTTGTTGATCAATGCCTTGCGTTACCTCAATGAAATTTAGCCTTCACCATATTCAGCTTCAATCTCCATTTCTGCAACTTTTCAATGCAATCCTCCGTAGCCCGCAATTTGTGCCGTTGATGTTCCAGCTTCTTCTTTGTATCCCCTCTGATAGAGAAGAATCCAACACCAGATTTTCAGTATTTAATGCTAAAAAGCTACCACAGTTTCAATGTAGGTTTTTAAAATTACAAAGGTCTACATTACATAAAATCAAGCCTACTATCAACATTGGTTACCACGGTTTCAGTACAACCAAGAAGTGACATGAATTAAAATTATTTACTTAGGGCTAGCTCCCACAGTTAATCAACAACAACAATTAGCGGAATGGCAGTACTTACTGCCAAAGTTCTAATAATTCTTAAATTGGTACTAACAGCAGTCCACAACTTTGCAATGGATTTGCAATTCTTTATATTCATTTCCTTCATTTTGCTCAACTCTGCATTTTAGTGGTAATAATCTATTTTTAAGTACTTAAACAAGTAATGGCTTGAAGCACTACATCCCTAAAGCACAACCTCTGTCAAGCATGATGTACATAACAATTTGGCACAAAATACACAAAGTACGTGAACATGCTTGCATGGTCATTGAATAGTTCATTAGTCTCCATGTAGTTGTGTTTCTTACCGCCCCTCCATTATAGTCCTCACGCCTAGTCATTGCAAACAGAGACGGCCAAGCTGCCTAAAAGGAAGACCCCTTTGCCTTATCACCTTTCAAGCTTCCAAGTTGAGCTTCAAGGTGGGCTATGTAATCTTCTGTTGACTTCATGTTTGATTCAACTACACCTCCTTGTCGTGTCTCACTTCCACTTCCTCGTGGAACCCAGTCCAAGACCTTTCCTTGCATTTCAAGCACTGCCTCAATCGTCTTTACAGTTACGCAAATATATTACTGTATTTTTAATGTTTTCAAAAAACAATTACTAACAGAACATTGTGTTCCATAGGCCTTCAATACGTACTTGCAAGTTTAATCTGTGGGAGGCCTTCCTCTTACCATTGTAACCAAACTAAATGCTGTTTTCTTGCACTGCTATTTCTATTGACGGCTGACACATATAGTGCTTGTCAACAATGCCCTCCTTACATCCCTCAATCTGAATTCTCATATTTCTGAGTGGCTCCACATCAATTTAACCATATCTTTTATCACATTCCAATTCTTTTACCACTTCATCAGGGTCCGGGGACCTTCCGAAAGCTTCCGTCAGTCTTTGTCGCACTCTTTGCACACCTATAGCACCGGTCCTTCCCATCGTTTAACAGCATGCATTTGCGTAGCGTCCAAGTTCCAATCTTTTTTACCGTTGCCTACTCATAGCGAGTTTTTCCAATCTGAGCCAAAATTTCTTCATCTATAGATACTAGTTGCAGCGCCTCCATTTTGATCAATATTGTCAGTTCTGTCCTCTTCCTCATGACTGGTTTTCCAAGCAAGCCTTGCAAATGGTCTTGATTGAGATTTCCTAAATATTCAAAGTGGTCATTGAGGCAATCCTTCAATATGCACATCGATTCATGAGTTTGCTTCTTAATGTGTGTGCATGAAGAATCTAGCCATGTGGCTAACTTATTAACTTCTGCTATCCATGTTGGTTTACCTGGTCCGTAAGGTATTCCGTCAGCATTCAGCGTTAGGTAGAAAGGCTTCTTCCTTCCTTGTTTTTGCTTGGATCTTTTTGCTTCTTCGATCTTTCTGCTTCTACCTTGTAGCATCTTGTTCTCTTGTCTGCTAATGAAATCAATATTGGAAGATTTGTTGTCCTTAGAATATCCCCTCCTCTTTCTATTTTGAATACTCCTTCCTCTAATGGTGGCAAATACAAAATAGAAGAGGACCTAGATTTTTCAAAACTTCCACTCCTTCTCCACTGTCTACAGCTAAGATCCGGCAAAAACCACCTCTGTTGTTTTTAATTGCTGTCATAAAGTGCTAAATCAAGTCTGCGGCGATGCAATCCATCTTCAATATTCTCCCTTTGTTGCAACTAGAATTTTTGTTTTTTTCTTGCTTACGTAGAAGTTGGAACGGAAACTAGTAATTAGGATCCGGATCCTACTAAGAGGCAAGAGAAGACTGGAGATAAACAAAGCTAATGCAGTAAGGGGTCAATTGGATCTGATTCGGTTAGAGTATTTGTACTCAAGAGCGGAATAATATCCGGATCTCATCTAGGATCGGATTAGGGTTGAACCGGATTGCTAAGGACCGAACCGGAAGAGGTCATGATGACCAGTTGAGGTCCTAGGACTATATAAAGGCTGGTCTTCCTAGTTTCACTCCTTTACTTCCCTTGATTTCTGGAGCTGACGTTGAGCGCTTTTCCACCTACTTCTGCACTAGGACCGTTGTATGTGTAGCTTAAGTATGAGAGTGAAGAATGTGCGGTAGAGTTTAAGGTTGTGTATGCTGCAGGGTTAGATTTCCACACCTGCAAGATTCGTTATTTTTTGGTTGAGATTAGACAAGAAATAGTCAAGAATGGGACATGCGGCTAGGAGAGGGTGAGGTAGCGCCAAAAAGGATCCGGCTAGTCAAGTCTGTATCCATGCCTCAACTTTGCAAGGATAGATTGGGAGTACCCAGTTCCTCCACAGCCGAGGTTAAGCTTCGAAAGGTGGTTCCAATCATCACTTCCAAAGAGGCAAAGAAGATCAAGCTCATGGAGGACCTCAACGCAATGGGTTGTTTAGGGTTGATGGATAAACCCTGGGGATTTAGAGAGGAACGGATGGTGAGAGAGATACTGGGAAAGTTTTCAAATCAGTTCGACAACACCGTCTGGGGGCGTCCAACCCATTGGACGGAAGAGAGATGGAGAAAGGTCTACAACTTCCGGTCAGGTGGTTTAGAGATGGTAAGCAAAAAGGATGAATTCCATCACGGGAAGTTTTGGGGAGCAGTGAACCCAAAGGATGGCTACGCGGTTGAGGATTGCGAAGACGACTGACACCGCTGCCTTCTCTAGTTCTTGATTCCGATCTTCCACCCGGAGAAACCAATGAAAGTGACGATAATCCTTGGCAATACTATTTTTGGATCCTTGAGAGGAGACCGGAAAGTGGATTGGGCCCGGATCTTTTCCGATTTGGTGTCCCAGCTCGTTACTAGAGTTGGGAGAAGTAGGGCCAATCCTGTGTGTCCCTACCTCTTCTACCTCTACCAGTGCAACCAACTCCTCACTAAATCAAAGGAGAAGGTATGGAGGAGTTAGGAAACTCTCCTAAAGTACAAAGAGTCGGATACGCATGACGAGCCCGAAGAAGGATCTGGATTCGATCCAGAGACGAAAGAAGAGGAGGAGGAGGAGCACCTCAGGCAGAGCAAACGATTGAAGACAACGCCTCCTTGCAAAAGAGGAACACCTCCTGGCAACATGTCTATTCCGAATAAGGGACCGAAAGTAGAGAAGACGAATCCTAAGGAAGCGGATCCCAATGATCCGTTCTATCAATTGATTGCCATCCTCTACAACATGCAAGCGGATTGGAAGATCAAGAGGAGGACCCTCTCCAAGATCAAAAAGCTGGTAGATGCGCCTATGGACAGCGAGCTACCGGAGAAGGTAGCGGTATGCATCACCAATTCGGCCGAACATAAGAAGCAGGAGGCAGAGATTTGCCGACTTTAGGAGGAGGTCGACATGTTGAAAGTAGAGATGTTGGCCTTCAAGGAAGACAAGGCCGCCGTTCAAGAGATGGCGGAAGTGACGCGGAAGGTAGCAGAGACAGTGAAGACCACTTTTGGAGAAGCTGGATTTGCCGTCGCCAAGGTGAAACTATTTGACAAGGAAGTACTCAAGGAGAAGAAACTATCTGGTACCCAGATGGTTTGGATCCTGACCGACTTTATCGAGCAGGTGGAAAAGACAATGGTGGAGGCACGAGGGGCAGCAAATTGGATGGAGGTGAGCAGCTAGAAGCTGACCGGATCAATGTACTCCAAGGATATCCATCTTTCGGATATCTCATTGCCGGAGTCATTTTCGAGTGGGATTGATCGGAAGGATGGAAAGGATCAAACCTCCTAATCGAAGAAGAGTGAATGAGGACCTGCACTTGACATGACAATTCATCTGGATTCATCGCCAAGGTCGGATCTTCCAGATCCTGCAGCTGGAGAAAGGAGCCGGAATGTGTAGGAAGTCTTCGACCAATTACCACCGAACCCAAAAGTCCTACATTGGGTCAGGGGTTACAGAGTAGGTAGGAATTTTTTTGTTAAGGATAAGATGGACCAGACCGGATGTTGATCTGGTCTAACAAGTTAGGATCAGACCGAAAGTTCCAAGCGAGATTTTGGGGGGCCTTTTTGCCTTTGTAAATTGATTGTATATAAAGCCAGTTCCTGCCAGGGAGCTAGGAGTCTTTTTGCCTAAATCCTTTTGTATTCTTTTATTGACTTCTTGTTGTGTGTCTCTCCCAAGTGTGGCAAGATTGTATGGTGAGGAGTTAAGAAGGTGCAAGTTGTTTTTGGGAGTGATTTCTCCCCTTGGTGTTCTTGTTTTGATCTCATGTGCAAGTGAGCGGGTAGTAAAAGAGTTGGGAGTGGTTTTTAGTTCTTCAGCACTTCTAAGGTTTAGAATTCTAGGCAAGAAAGCCATTGTTAGGCTAGGCGAATAGGGAGGGATTCCTTAGTCGCGCTAGAACTCCTGGGTGGGAAATCCGGTTGTGTGTCCGTCTCTTGAGAGATCTCGCTGCCCTAGTTGGTAAACGGAAGAACTTTAGTGATGTTGGAACGGACGGATATACTTATAACCGCCTAACTTTGCATGGAGAGAACTTGGTGTCAAGGTCATTGTAATATGAGAGGGTCGTACAGGGGGGTCTTTGTGTGACCTGTGATCCAAAAAGTTATCTCAATTGCTATGAAGGACCAAACCGGATCTGGATTAGTATAGGAGTTAGGAGAATAGGATAGTGGGTCTTCAGCCACTATAAGTCACGGAAGGAGTGGCGGACCTGCCACTCTCAAAAGCAAGCGGTGAATCCTCTGATGGTGAATTAGAGCCAAAACTAAACTAGACAAGATTAACGATGTATGCAAGTAGACCAAAGCAGATTGATATAGAGAAGAGTCTAGGATCAGAAGTCAAAGGATCCTAGGATTGTGGTAGTTTTAACGGATTGGGTAGCTAGATAGACCGGAAAGAGAGATAGGTCTGATTGTGGCTTTCCGTATTGTTGTGGTTCCGATTTTAGATAGAGGACCGAAAAGTAGAATATGGGTATTGACTGAGCTTAGATACTTAATAAGGTTAGATACTTCACAGGATCTCGCGGGTTCGATCTTTAAAGTCACTTTGTTATGCTCTAGAGTGATTCTTGGGAGTGAAATTGGGAAATTGCTTGCCCAGTGCTGCGACACCCTTGCATTATTTCCAGCATTTGCGTTTCATTTTTTGTTAGAGTCCTCATAGTCGTTAATGATAGCATACTCCACCGCTTCTTTCCTTAACATTAAATTTTTTTGATTTCCCTACATGTATTGAGGAAGTCTCATGTTTGATACACTTTAAACAATCGTTCCATAAAAAAATAGATCGATAGTCTGTTGAAGCTGTCAGTACTATTCACACAACTTGTTCCTTCTCATTCAATTTATGTTATGTGGTACCAACATAGGTGTACTTCACACGGTAATTGTGATATTAATATGTACTTGAGAGCATTTTGATGTACATTCCTCTCTGAAAATGAAATCCTCTCTATCGAAATGAAGTTTTATAGAACCAACAAACATTCACATCATTATGGGCTTCCTACTTCCACACTGACATTGTGAGAACATGCATAAACCAAAACAAACTCTTTAAAATGACATAGTTGATGTTCAGTACTGGATAAAAAAGCTGACTATGCGAAATCCGATGTAGAAAACGACAGCGGGCGTCTTCTTCTTTGTAATACTTAAACCTCCTCCACTCATCTCTTCTTCTTCGATTCAAGTCAATTCTGGAAGGACTGCGGTTTATACTTCTTGATCATACCTTTTGAGTGCCCTCAAATGCATCCTCCTCTGGGCTCCTTCGCATGGAGTCGTACGAGCGTTCACGTTGTGGTCAACGTCCTTGTCTAGAAGAGACGTTTCCGATTCCTTCTGTTCTTCTAGAAGGCTATATGAAAATTTGAAATGAGAAGTTAGTGCCATACATAGTTTCTGTTATTGCAATTTATAAGACTCCTTTCTATAGTCTCTACTACTTTAACCACAAATGCACAAAGATCTATGACTTCCACCTACCATAGGAATGTAGTAGGTAGTAGGTGAAATTTGGTACATGTTTAAACGCTTGCACATATATGTAAGATCAAAAGGTTCTGCTGACGACTTATTGACGCTTTCCCAACTACTCCCTCTAAATGACCTCAGTAGAGGATATGTGAGCTAATTAACCTCAATTTTCCTTGAGAAAATCCTCCTTTGCAAATGTCCCAAAAGAATAAGAAGCCTTACATTAATAATTATTTGACGAGAAACTCATGTTTAGCTCCTCTAGAAAGCAAATTCAACATATATTGTGACAAATTTATCTTTTAGGTTATGCTGTGATCAGCGACATGGGCACATGTCATAAACAACTCTGATTTGCAGTTGGTTGACTGAAGACAATGTCGACCAATTACTCATAGCAGGAATGGAACATGAGAGTGGACTAAAAAATGTGAAGGACACATTAAGGGCATTTGAAAAGGGTGAAGTTCCAAAGAAGAACATACATGCTTGCGGTAGTAAAGGATCGGTGATGAACTACATGAATAAAGTTCTTGATTTCTAGATGCCTATTGTGACAAATGGAAGGGTTCCAAGTCCATGTCATTTTGCATTGAAGTGCCCACCATTACCCGCAAAACTTTGTTATGAGAATCCTTTGAAGTTGGCAGTTGGTGATGCACATTTACTGGACTAGGTTCTTTCGGAATTGCATGGAAGGCCGAAGGGTCCTCTTCATAAGTCCTTTCTTCTCCAAATTCAGTGACCGCCTTTTCTCCTTCGTTTTTAAAACCTGCAATATAACAAACAAGTTTTCATAAAAATTGATGCATTCCGATATGCAATACTCTCTATACCAAACTTCAGAAGACATTGGACATTTCAATTAAGGGCAATTGCAAGATAGGATGTACCAAAAGTGGCAAAATTACAAAAATAAAAGTCTATTTCATTTTTTGCATATGACCTTTAAATTTGTTGATTTTTTTTCTACAATTTCTTTGTAGTGTGGTAAAGCAAAAGATGAAGAAATTTACTTGAAATTTCTTTTGTATATTTATTGAAAAAACTTCAAAGATGACATTAAATTTTGATTTGATTCAATAAATTATAGAATTGATTATAATGAAAATTAACTCTATTGAAAGTTAAGCCACTCTTAGAAATACTTATCACAATTATTTTGATAAGATAGATTTGTGTAAAGTTGATTTTAACTGTGTCTAATGCACCTCGTAAAATCATTACTATTTTGTTGAAATAATGATGTGCAGAAGTCCTTTCTTTCAAAAATAAAAAATAAATTTTATTAACAAATACAAAAAATTCATTTACAACAACATATGTTTTATAATCTTCAAACATCAAAAAGATATTTTATATTCTTGAATGAATTCAAGAGTCATTTCATAAAAATTAATGGACTGTGACAGTCCTCAAAGGGAAGACTAAATAGTCCATAGCACTTAAAATATTAAAAAGTTATATAATTCATTTATAGAGTGTTGTAATATATTGAATATACAACATATAAATGAGTCCTTTTAACTACAATCATACCATATGTTTTTTTAATCTTCAAAAATGAATGTAAAACTAAAAAAAAATGGACTGTGACAGTCCTTGTTGGGTCACCTTAGCTTGCAATTGCCTTTAACTCATTAGCCAAGGTTGCAATTGGTGACACCTTTCTGAGAAGGTTTAAGAGATTCATGAGGCACGGATGCAATGACATCATTTGGCAAGGAGAATTCTTCTGAATCAGTGGTTTTTTTCTTAGTGATATGATCTGGTTTAATCCATTTTGTACAGTTCTCACCGTCCAGCCACATCTGAGTGTGTCTTGTTCTCTCTTCCGACGTAGTTCCTCCACATTTGCAACAGCACTATATAGTCTTCCAAAAACAACATCCACGACCGCAGGAGATGGGGGTTTTCTTCATTTTTTTCCCTTCAACAGATCCGCTTCCTTGGGCACAAGCTTCCTTTGTTGACATCTCCCACTTTGGAGCTCTAGAACTTCGTTCCCTACATTCCTCTCTACAGCAGCAGCTGCTTTTGTAGTTCCTCTCTCTTGCCTGGCTCTCGATGCTAATGGTTTGTTGTTAGGCAATGAGGATTCTGGCTGGTCTTTCTTCCTTGAGGACGTCATTCTAGTGTTCCCAATCTATTACTAAAGATAGAGGACAAGAACCCTAGTAAATTAGTTCACTTTAGGCATCCACTGTAACATTAGTTTCAAGAATTTTAAATACAATTGAAAAAGGATGATGACAGAGAGTAAACTCAATGTAACTAATGTCCCCATGCTTCTACCACCTTTGTTCTTCTTCATCATATGAGTTTCCTTTACAATTTCAACACAAAATTTCACATATAATTAAAGTGGAAGAAGATGCTTCATTCATCATTGCATAGAAGTTGATGATGAACGAGCACAATTCTGTTGCATACAATTTGAATGGCGACCAATAATGCATACCAAGCCACAGTACTCAGAAGGTAAGAGAAGATTTAACAAAAACCCTTCCAGATCATGAAATAGGTCTAAGAAATGTAACACATAACTGGAAGCAATTGCAATGCACAACCACAAATCAAATTTCTGAGATGTGGGGACAAGGGAAGGAACAGTAAAGATACTATTTCTTAATGCAATCAATAGCTACAAGAGTGATGACAGTGATGGTCACTTTCTCATTTCATACAAAGTACATTGCACTCTTGAACAACCACATGAGCAAAGGCTCCTAAAGGATAACTAGAGGAAGTCTTCTTCAGTGAAAACAGAAGCAAAATGTAACGCTGAAATCAACAGGAGGACCTAAATGAGGCCCAAACTATACAACAATAATTTGGATTATAAAGCTATCTATCCCAAGCACAGGTAAAACAAAATCTCGGTATGCCAAAGATGGCCCGAGCAAGGAGTGAGGCACTGCTGAGCACATCCATATTGATGTACAAATGACTAAGAATAAAAAAAAGCCCTATAATTAGTTTGAGATCCTCTTATATAATGAGCAGAGTCAGCAGCTTTAATTTTGCCTTTGATTCTAAAATACCGGACTCTTGTAAACATAGTCCTTGTATTAAACTACTTTTGGACGCAGTGGAGGCTTTGTACAAAAGATGAGGGAATAAGTAGACTGTTGCGGTGAACATGGATTTAAAGGATTCGTCAATTAGATGTACTAATAATAAAAGCTACAGATGCACATTGTATTAGAGGATATAGGCGTGAAATCCTCTAGCAGTACTAGCAGATTGAAGGCGGGTAAACAAGGTAGAACACCACCCAAAACATTGTGAACTTCTCCATTGTTATTTCAAAGTGGTACTTTTCAAGACTCACCCCTTACTAGTACATGTATAAATCTTAAAACTTTGTTGTTATCAAATTACCACCCAATCTTCCTTATTTCACTTTGGTCTATGGTTTACAAATCTGAATATATTGACGATAGGTTCAACAAATTTGAAACCAGGACGTAAGAGCGTTCTCTTCAAAATTTAAAGTGTTAGTCATGAACAGTGTTTCATTGGTAATTGGGCTTCACAACTAACATCAGAGGTGCAGCAACTAACCTATTCAATAGATTATTTATTCCACGAACAGTCTCTGTGATGCAGACGAACAAGCATATCTCTCTATGAAAATGTTACTTACTGCTGTTGCTCCGAAGGAAATGTAGGTCTAAAAATATCTTACTCTTCCTCTGTTTGTCCGCTAGGAATGAGTTGATGTGGTCGTCAGGGTCCTCTGCATTTGAGATTGACAAGCGCTATCAACAAAATTGGTTGTCGTGTTCTTTATCAGGTAGTCCTCCTCCGTCTCGGGCTTCGATGAAGTCGCACTACTCTTGCTTTCACTCTCACAGTCATTTAAATGGAAGTCGGAGTCAGAGCCACTAGCACTTTTAGCATTGGACGTCATAGGCAATGCATCTTTGTCACACTTTGTTGAGAATGCATCGCATTGACAAAATTTGCTCTCCAACCCGCTATAGAGCAGCAAAATAACTTTTGACAAGGGCACCTCTAACCCGTGCTTCAAAGAAGCTTTACCAGTATATTCTTTGCTATTCACATTTTGCCCGGTGTCTTCACCATTTCCTGTACAAAGTTCTAGAACCCCCTCATCTAAGTCAAATGGAGAAGGCGGTGTAGTTGACCTCACTCTACCTTTCCTAAAATGAAGCTCGGCGTCTTCTATCAATTTTTTATTCAACTGGTTGTACCTGCAATTTGAGAAGCAGAGATTGATCAAATAAATGAACTGAAAAAACTCAAACCAGACAAAGCTACTTTCCTCATCCTTTCCTAAATGTTTATTGAAGGCACATTGTGCAAAAAACTATAGTAGGTGATACAGAAGTGGTTGAAGAGCATTACAAGCATTAAGCAGAAATAAAGTTTGTCTATGCGTACCAATCTTGCGACTGCCCATAGGGCGCAAGCCAACTTGCTTCGCGCACTTGAAGGAGGCGGCTGTAGGCAAAGTTAAAGACTAAAATCCATGCAACAACTGAAGCAAAAGTTTTTCATCCTCTTTTTCAAAATTAGAGTTTCCAACAAGGCACACCTTCCAAGGCACAGGATGCTGATTCTATTTTTAACTATGCGCTTGCAATAAGAAGCTTCGTTCAGCATGTGCACTTCTACCTCTTCTAGGAAACATTTTCTTGTAATACCTATCTGAGGTAATTTGTTTTGCTCATTTGTAACCTGCTTTGGATTTCTTACTAAGGGAAAACTCAATTGTGATCGCATTATCGTAGTTTTTGACAAATGTTAGTTGAAAATGTAGAAGAGAAGGCTACATCTGGCGTGCACTAATTTTGGTTTCAATACAACAATGTTTAATGAGAGCATGCCATCGTGAGGCTTTAGCAAAGTTTGGCAACGACAAAAGAGAGACCAAAGTCACGCGCGCATGCAGCAGCCATGGTCGGGCTGGCCGGCAAAGAAATTTCACAGCAAGTCCCTTCTAGTTCTCTGCACCAGAACATATTGTGGCCACCAGTTTTTCTAGAAGTGAACAACTTAGGACGTGCACGTCTAGTAGGTTGTGGTTGAAATTACTCACACTGAGTTCTTGTGCTAGAGTGCGTAACCTTAGTGTGTAACGTTGTATGTGATCACTCTCAAGTGGAGAACCTCGTACGGAGTGGGAATCGGCATGTGAGCTGCTTGGATTTTGTACTGCTTCTTGCTGCAAAAAAGGAGACGCGAGAGTTCCTTCAGTATTGTTAAGTGACTTGGAAGAAGTTTGCCCTTGAAACATCAACCTTTATGTTCACCACTAGTAATGCAAGGTACCAAAATAGTTTCTCAAATGTATGTGCTGTTTGAGTTGAAAATTGCAGTCAATTCCATTTGGAGTAAGCTGTATGAATCAGCAATCAAGTGTTATTAATAAGGTAGTGAATGCTTCTGTTGGCATTTGTGATTTGAATATTAATTGATTTTGGTAGTGCATAACACTGAAAAGATATACAGAATTGAAGATTTCCTTCTTGAACTCTAGCAATTGTTGTGCACTATTTAGGCAATGTAAATGACACATTTGGGCGGAATTTGTTTCTTGAATGGCAAATATTGAAATACTTGTAGTGACATTCATTAGTAGAGTATAATAAGGAAGTTGTCTATATGAATTTTTTCAAAATTCCATCATTGACGGTAATTTTCGAGGACTCCCGTGTTTTCGTTGTGTAATGAAATTGCACTTTTGAACGCGGAAAACTAAGTGCATTGAAGTTGACGTGAAGCTATTTTGGATAGTCTGAAGTGCTCGTCAGTTGGATTCACGCATCTATTCTGGTGATTGCATTGCAACTAACAAAGCTGTATTTGGTAAATATATATCCCCGTTTTTCTTCTGAATACTTCTGCTGCAATGTTGCTCAGATTCTTGATATCTTCTTTAAGCAACAACTTTGGAGAATAATGTTTTCTTACTTTCAGAGCACCTACATGGAAAAGTTGTTTGGCTGCATTTGAATTTTTAGAGAATGATCTACATTGGGATGCTGGAGGTTGAATTTGGTCATAATTACCATACTGGGGCTTTTTAAATTGCATTGCGATTCAGTTTTTACTAGTGGTTTGCAATTCAACAGAGATTGACACAACAAGAACAACAAGGAAATACTGAAAAACATTAAGACAGGAACAACAATTCAATGTACTGCCTGTTTTTCTAGAATCAAGATCGGAGGCCTATAGTCGTGGGCTTCAAAAGTCAAGAAGGATAGTAGGAGCCGCATTCATGGGTAAGTGAAGTGTGCACCTCTGGCGGATCTCAATATGAATTGTGCATTTCTTTTAACTGTTTGTACCTTGCCAATTTCAATGTTGTAGTGGCTCAAACATACTATTTTACGAATATAGAACATCGTTGCATCCAATTATGAGTAATGGTTGTTGCTTTGTAGTTAAAGACAGAATAATAAAAGACAAAAACAATTAGTATTCAGGACCCTGATAAGACACTTGGGAAAGGTTAATTTTACTTAGGCTTGATGAGACACTACGTCTAAAGCAAAATTACGTCCATTTTTGGGACATCCGGACGTTCGGACATCCAGACGTTGCGTCCACCGTCGGATAATTTTAACGGGCGGACGGCTTACTGAACCGGACGACAGTATACAGTCACCCCGTCCGCCCCGACTGACGCCCCGTCCGCCGAGCCATCTGCCAAGCCGTCCGCTAGTGTATATCTTATAATATACCATTAGAAAGTTACTGTCAAAAGCTTTCCAATGGCATATTATGCATCCGATTTGGCCAAAAACTCCAACAGTGGGATCCTTCCAAAGATTGGGGTCCACCAAGCCGTCCGCCAATTTGTAGTCCGCCCAGCCGTCCGACTAGCCGTCCGCCTGTGTACCCGTCCATCTGCTGTTATGTGCTTTATAATATACCATTGGAAAGGTATTGTCAAGAGCTTTCCAATGGTATATTATGTGTCCGATTTGGCCAAAAATTCCGACGATGGGACCCCTTCAAAGATTGGAGTCTGCAAGCCGTCCGCCAGCCGTCCGCCCCGTCCGCTCAACGATTACTTGCTTGTCCACCCAGCTGTCTGCTTCAACTAAAACATTGGATTCTAAAAAGCATATATTTGCTTCCAAAGATTGCTATTCAATGCTATAAGCATCCAAT
This sequence comes from Neckera pumila, assembly GCA_963969595.1. Classification (NCBI taxonomy): domain Eukaryota; kingdom Viridiplantae; phylum Streptophyta; class Bryopsida; order Hypnales; family Neckeraceae; genus Neckera; species Neckera pumila. The sequence goes on from OZ018418.1 coordinate 11,441,109, forward strand.
GCAACATTAATCCCTAAAGGACCAAGGTGTTTTTCCTATCAAAAACCACTCAAAATTGTCATTTCTATTGCAAAGAGAAAAGAGCTTTAAAAGTTGTTGTTTTTGCATATTCAACCGTAAGATCTTATATTTAACTAGTATATGAACATGTAGAAGAAATTTAAAAAACTTTCACCATGTAGATTGCAAGATATATGCATTTAAAGTGAAGAATACAAGTTTTTTGCACCTTGCTTGACTAGATTTTTTGGCTTTGAATCTTTTTAGTTCAAATTTTTTGCACTATAGACTTTGATTTTCTATTTTTTTATGTTAAGCAATTGAGTCATGAATCTCTTAAAAAAATTCAAGATAAAAAGCATTTAATTTTCACTCATTAAAAAATTGTTAAGTAGAAATGGGTTCAAGATTGATGAAATAACTAAATTGTTAATAGCTTTTTGATGGAATCAAATCACAATAATCCCAGCGGTGAGATTATTCTAGCAAAAAAATCTAACCTTGTCTAATAATTTTTTGTGAAAAATTCTAAAAATTGCATTGAAAAACAAATTCTATAAGTTATTTTTTCAAGAAGATGCTTAAATTGCCCAGGAAACAAAGATTGTCCATAACTTTCTCATTACTAGTCCAAATTGAATGAAACAAAGCTTCACATTTAGACAAAAATATAATCTTTGAGAAAAAATTTGAAAAAAACTTACTTTGACTTTTTGTGATATTTTTTGTGCTGCCCGCCAAACTCCAATTTTGTTTATTGTGCCATAACTTTTGCTTCCGGGCATCAATTAAATTAAAAAATATATATTCACAAAGCTCTCGCAAAAATACACAACTTCAAAAAATTCCAAAAAAATATTATTAAAAATTTAGATAGTAAGGGGACAAATGGTCCTTTAGGGGTTAATGTATGCAAAAAAGGGTCCTTGAATTTATTTTTCAACAAATTAAAACCTACACAAAATAGTGAAACTAGGTTGCCTTGTTAATTAGGTTGCCTTATCTGAGATAATTTACCTCATCGATCAATGCTTGTTCCATATGGAGGTGCATGCCACTCTCTGAACTAAATCTTGAACTGGTGCACAAATCTATGCCATATACATGGCTTTAAATTGAATGCATCATTGCACAAAAGCTATGAATATTTCTATAGTGTAGATTGTCAAGAAATTGGTATGAGATTACCTAATTTCACTATTTTGTGTACAATCTAAATCCTATACCTTAAACTCTATACCCTAAACCCTATATCCTAAATCCAAAATTTTGAATCTTACAATAGTGACCAAAAACATTGGCGCAATGTGCGGAATATGTTTGACCTTCAATCCTTTTTAAATGTCATTATCAAAATATACTACATATAAACCTCACAAAGTTATTCATTTATGTTTACAATGTGGTCCTTGTTTTCTTTATCAATTATTATGTGCCAATGTACAATGTGGAATATGCAACTATAACTTCAAGTATTCCCTTAAGTTTTATTGTAAAATACATTGATAGTTTGAAACACCAAAGTATACATAGTATAAGCAATTGTATTAACTTATTATTCTATTAGAAGATGCTACTAAAATGCTTTAAGCACTTCAATGAAATTTAATGTACGTAGTTTAATGTAGCTCAAGAATAAATATTGGATTCACACAACAAAAAAATAACTAATGTTATTTTCCTATATCCTTTATATATATATATATATATATACATACACATATGTATGTTTGCATCTTAATTTACAAACCATCAACAATGTATCCCATACCAAAAATATTGGTACTTCGGTAGTCAAGAAGGTGATTGATCTCAAATATGATGACCCCTCATATACGACAATTATGGACCTCATTTATGTACTTCTACATTATAAATGATATCATTAATTCATATTGTTGTAATATGCAAATGCGAAAGTGTGAAACGTGCAATCCTGATTTGAAGAGGATTTGAACTTAGGCCTTAGGGTGCATGCCAAATTCAAGGGATTAGTATTATTAAATTACAACTATACAAGCAAGTTTATAATTTTCTTAGATGGTGCTATATTGGAGAAATGAATAATCACCCATGTCCACGTGAGCTCGTTAATCTTTTCAAGACCAAACATGTATATTATGTAATATTCAATGATTTTTCAAAACAATTGCGTTTTAGAGCTTCAAAGGGAAATATGGATTTCATTGGAGTAAATCAATAGATTTTCATTGAACAAAGAAAAATGCTTGCATGCTTGTGATCTAAATATGATGGCATTGAATATCAATTAAATAAATAATGAATACTTGTATTTTAGAATATATTATTATAGTGAAACTTATGAATCTATTCAAAGTTCCGGATAGGACATTAGATTTGTAATAAGGACTCTTAGAAATATTGGGTGATTCTTGGTCCTAAACTAGTTTACAACTTTTTGGATTGTGAATCATTCTAAGAATCAAGGGTGGGTATGCCGGCCATATATTATCCACCACAATAAAGGACTCACTCTACCTTAGGCAATGAATATGCATTGTGGATTTTTTCAAAATTTTACGGCATATGTTTTAACATGTATTAATGTCATCACACCTAATTTTACACAATATCACTTTGTAGTATAGGTACCTTGAAACTAACGATTGTACTTTAACGATTACAACTAGATATAATCACAAAAAATAGTTTTATTAAATTCACAAGAAAATTTCAATACTACTATAAATATCAACTAAATATGACCAAAGGCATTAGCATAAAAAGAATCACAAATGTATGCCACAAATTTATAATCTAGAAAAGGTAGTAACGATAAGAAATTATGCATATACAAATCATTTTATAGAAAGTTACATAATCAATCTGCAATTTTGGAGATTACAATATTGATTGAATTGAAAGAAGGAAAACTATATGGTTAGACTCTTAGTAATATTTACTAATCAAGCATACTAAGATTTTAATAATACAATTGCAAGCGAGCCACTTGTGTTTTTTGAATAATGACCAATTCGATCTTTTTAGGTGAGGATAAGAACTCCAAGAGTGTTGACGATTACAAGAATTAGAATAATGGCTAGCATCCAGACTTTGGAATGGTCCCCTTGCTGAAGTTTTTGTCCAAATTAGACGTATGATATACCATTGGAAAAGCTCTCAATGATATCTTTCTATTGGTATATTATAAAGCATACAATAACAGATAGACGGCTAGGCGGCTAGGTAGATAGGTGGACGGCTTAGTGGACCCCAATCTTTAAAAGAGTCCCACCGCCGGAGTTAGTGGCCAAATCAAATGCATAATATACCATTGGAAAGCTCTTGACAATACCTTTCCAATCGTATATTACAAAGCACATAATAGTGGACGAACGGGCACACAGGCGGACGGCTTGGCGGACCCCAATCTTTGGAAGGATCCCACCGTTGGAGTTTTTGACTAAATCAGACGCATAATATACCATTGGAAAGCTCTTGACAATACCTTCCAATGGTATATTACAAAGCACATAATAGCAGATGGACGGGCACACAGGCGGACGGCTATTCGGACGGCTAGGCGGACTACAAATTGGCGGATAGCTTGGTGGACCCTAATCTTTGGAAGGATCCCACAGTTGGAGTTTTGGGCCAAATCGGACGCATAATATACCATTGGAAAGCTCTTGACATTACTTTTCCAATGGTTTATTATGAAGCACATATAAACGGACGGACGGGCACACAGGCGGACGGCTAGTCGGATGGCTGGGCGGACTACATATTGGCGGACGGCTTGGCGGACCTCATCCTTTGGAAAGATCCCACCGTTGGAGTTTTTGGCCAAATTAGACGCATAATATACCATTGGAAAGCTCTTAACAATACCTTTCTAATGGTGTATTATAAAGTACATAACAGCGGACGGACAGGCGCCCGGTCGGACGGCTGGTCGGACTACAAATTGGCGGACGACTTAGCGGACCCCAATCTTTGGAAGGATCCCACCGTTGGAGTTTTTGGCCAAATCGGACACATAATATACCATTGGAAAGCTCTTGACAATACCTTTCCAATGGTTTATTATAAGGTATACATTAGCGGACAGATGGCGGATGGACTGGCGAACGGAAGACGGACGGGCTGCCGATCGGGTCAGATGGGGTAGCGAACGGGGCGTCGATTGGGGGCAGATAACTAGGACTAACGAGCCAGGTGGCCGCTGGTGATGCACAAAATTTATCGTTTACTCTATGAATGTAAAATTCAGATGTCACGAGACGTTCGAGGGATAGCGGACGTTGGACGTTGGACGTCCGGACGTAGCCGTGGTCGCCCGGACATCCGAACAGCCCTGATTTTACTTCTTGATGTGAAAACGACTTATTATGTGTGGTGTGGTGACGTTTAGAATTTGGAAGCACTTTTGCATTTATGTGTTAGTACATTAGCAGGGTTGTCTTGTCTGACATGTTGGTAGGGTTTGGTGTCATGTAGGTCGTCTGATGTCGCGTGTCATATAAGACAAAGTGTTAAACGGGCATTGCATCACGTCGTGTAATTCCATCTTCAGCAGCTAAATTTTTTGTATATCTCACTATAACTATAAATCTAAATTTCAAATACAATATGTATTATTGAAATTGAGACATGATATTAAAATGAAACTTTAATATGTCAAAATTGTGTATTTCAAATGATTTATTTTAAAGTCAATTAGACTTTTGCTCTATTAGACATTGCGAGGGCTCTATAAGACGACGTGTGATGTCTAGTGGTCGCGCTCGTTGCAATGTTTGAGAAGACAACCCTGTACATTAGAGGTTTAGCTACGTGGATTCTAAATGCATGAGGTATATTGTAGTTATTCTATTATAATTCGGACATCAGTGAACACTGTGATTCTTTGTATAGAGACAATCAGAGTTGACAAATTGAATAGAGAGGAACTCCATTTCAGCTTTCTTGTGCGCATTTCTGTCTTGGTGACTATACATAATTTTATTCAAGGAGGTAAGAAAATTTGTTGAACTTTACATTCGCTGATTCTCCAAGAGGTTGAGAAATTTGGGAGAAAGGTGATTTGTGCATAACTTATTACTGTACCATGCTATAGCTTCTTTCATAGGTTGTGCATTCCTGAGGAAACTTCTTCCGGAAGGGGCACTTGCTGTTGCCTTTTATTTTTTTTCCAAATGATAATGAGGCAAAGTTGTGACGGCCTTCTAAGGAGAGTTCAAAAAGAAGGGATTCAATCACAATCTATGTCTGGTAACTATTAAGGCGCTTCTGAACATGTGGCAGTCCTTCTGCTCAAAATTTAATATATTTTTGTTCTTTTGTATTCAGTCAATACTTGTTTGTGCACGTTGATGTCCACGCATGGAATTCTACAAATTGATAGTGTTGCTTGTAGTAAGTTCAAAAATGACATGTCGTTTTCTGACATAGCTGGACTTTCGCAATTGATTTAGAATTAGTCAAGTATTTTTATTGGAATGTGAGGAATGAGTTGGAGGTTAGTGTTTTGCAATTGCAAAATAGATGTTTACCTTTGGCTTTTTGCAGGGGCGTACTAGCAGTGTACAAGATGTGTAGGCACCGTGGAGAGGTTGTTAGTTACACAAAAAGAGAGCAAAGGTGCATTTTGTTTCCCAACCCTTTTATGTTGAAATTGTAGTAATGGAGAGAACATTTATATAGTTCGCAGCAATGGAATCGATGGTAACAGAAAATTGTTTGTGGGACTAATTGTTGTGTAATGCCTATTCCTAGCTTGTTTACCTTTTTGAATTCTATTATTAATTCATGATGAACACATAATTAAATGTACCTCAAAGCAAAATTGTATCCATATTTCAAATCAGCAATTAATATATTCGAATATATGGCTATTGAAGATCCAGGAATCTATGGAAATTGTGGATTGTATTGATAAGAACAAAATAAAAAGTGTACAAAACGTTCAGGACATCACAAATGAGCGGATGTCATATGAGCATTGCCACGCCATATGCTCAGTTGTTCCGCATTCTTTGTACGCCTTAGTGTTGTGGGAATACAAAAACTCCAATAGATAGAAAATAGGAGAAAACTGGGTTAGCATAGTCTTATTTTTTTGAATTTATTATTAGTGTCCAAGAATCCGGATCAACTAGAAGGAAATTAGAAATAGCTGATATCTGGATTGTTATAATTTCTAAACCGGATAAATATTCTGGCTAAGACCGAAGACGGATCTGGAAAACCTACAACCGGTAGCTTTCCGGCCTAGACCCCCTAGGGCACCGTTACGGGAATGGTCTCATAGCCGTTCTCCTGGGGAACTGTTGGCCAAACGTCGGGTATTTAAGGGCGCAGTTCTCATTTCTTCCATCTCTTTCTTCTTGTACTTGTGGTATGCGTTTAGAGAGCAAAAGTGTGGTGAGTTAGGACCGCGCTAGGGACAGATTAGTGAGGTCGGTGCCGATTGCACCGGATTAGCCAGTCGGTAAACTATGGCAGGACCGGCCTGGATGATGTCTCCGGCGATTTCTAAGGATCCAGAAGTCCGGAAGCACTTAGAGGAGGAGTTAGAGACGATAGGATGCACCAGACTCTTGCGACGACCCTGGAGTTTGAAGAATGACAAGATCATTGCGGAACTCGTAGTAGGAGTTCCGAATCAGTACCAGCTAACTGTGAGAGGCCAGCCCAAACTCTAGACGGAGGATATCTGGGCAAAAGTGTACTTGTTTCGAAAAACCGATTTCGGTTTAGCTACCCAGAATGATAGGACCGGGCAAAGTAAGTTCCGGGGTCTGGCGCATAGTTAGGAGGGCTACAATATTCACGACTGTATCGAGGATAGGTATAGCTGGATTTTGGAGTTCCTTATTCCAATTTTGTATCCGGAGAAGTCGACCCGAGTTACGGCAACAATAGCGAGCACCATATTTGGTGCGATGGAAGGCCGGCCAGTGAACTGGGGTAGATTAATTATGAATGTAGTCTCCAAGTTAGTCACATGCGCAACTTCCGGAAAGGCTACCGCGCTCACCCCGTATCTTTTTCATCTCTACCATCAGCAAGGGTTTTTGAATGAGCCGGAAATGCATGCTTACATCCATGGAGAGGAAGTCCTGAAGTACGGGTTTACGGAAGAAGTCCAACCAGACCAACCCGTCACAGGAGAATCCGAAGAGGAGGAATCAAAGCAGCCGCCCTTGACTCACAAGCGGATCCGTAGATGGAAGTTGACGGATCAGGTTGCGCGAGGCAAGTAGGTGGTGATGGATGACAAACCGCAACTGGAGTATCCAGAAAATGACTATATGAAGGAGTTCTGGGAGCGCGGACATAAGTGGGCCGACGAGTGTCGGTTGATCCACAACGAGATGGCGGAGTACATCAGTGGGGTCATGACGCTCTTGGGAGTCAGTTGCCCGGAACAGATAGCGGTTGCAATCCGGAAGAGGACGGATTTGGGGGCACTAAAGGTGTAGGAGCTCTATATCCGGAATTTGCAGCAGGACAAGATGGATCTCAGATCCCGGGTGGCTTAGCTGGAGAGCGAGCTAGAGGTGGCAAGGACAAAGGAGGCAGACGCTTCCAATCTCGTTCGGAATCTGTCGACTTTGGTGGCAGCTCCGGCGAAGCAAGTGTTACGAGTCCAACTCTTCACTGACAAGCTGACAGACGAAGCTCACCCATCCGGACCAAATGTGCTGAGGGTGCTTATTGACTACCAAGCCAGATGGAGAAGGTGGTGTAGATGCGGCAACTGCTTGAACAACTTGACCTGGGGAGGGAGTTGGATTTTGAAGGTTTTCCGGAAGTCACAGATGCCCAAAATTACTTGCAGACTCTGGCCAAAGAAACAATTCTAGAGGAGAATCCGGTAAGGGGACAAGATATGTTTATTGATGAGATCAGTATGCCCATGATGTCCGGAAAGGAGGAAACCGGAACGTCTATTCTGCTGAGGATGGCAAGAGCTGTGGTAACTGTATCGGAAGCTTCAACACCGGAAAAGGCAAAAGACCTGATTCCGGGAACGAGGCTCACCTTTCTTACAAGTGAGTTGGCCCGACCAACTGGAGCTGCAATCTTTGCTACACCAAAGTCCATAGTTTGTCGTAACCTGGCCGGACCATCGGGAGCCATCAAGGACCTGGCTCAAAGTTATTCAGAGAGGTTCACCCACATGCAGCAAGCTTCTCCGCCCAAGGGCAACAAAATTCCGTTGGAGATTTTGGACAATGAAGAGGAAGAATGCAAAACCGGAAGGGAGTTGGAAGATGAGGCCACTCCGCCTCAAGGGCGCACAATCATCACCCGGGCACAGACCAAGAGCACGCCGGTGAAATCGTCACCGTCCAAGGTAGGGAGCAGCGTGAAGAAATCACGGAGGAAGCAGTTAGTTTGATAGGTTTTTGTTTGGTTGTTTTGGATTTGATCCGTCTCGGGTTTTTTGGAAGTGGAAACCGGTTCCGGATTCTTAGGATGTCGCCGGCCTGGATTTTCCGGGTATCTCGGGTGTTAGTTTGATTAGTTGCCTGGATTTTTGAGTGTGCCCTTTTTGCTTTTTTGTTTTTTAGTTTGGGTTTTAAAGGGAGGGCAAACTTGTTGCCCTCACATTCCATTCCAGCCCACTAGAGTGCAGTTTGATTGTGTTCTTTTACTTTCTTTAATCGGAGACCCCCTTTGTGGATACTTCTGGATCCGGCTATGTGCATGAGTAAGAGTATTTATAAGAGTGTTGAAGTGTGAGGAAGACGGGTGAGGAGGAGTCCAGATCTAAGTGAACTGGGAATGATTGGTAGTTGGCATTTGAGAGAACTCTAGATCTATGAAGGAGGATTAGTGCATTGTGTCTTTAAACTCCTAGGATAGTAATCCAGTTGATTGAGTAGCAGAAGTGAGTCCGGCTGTCAACCCGTGCGGAGGTAAGTGCCCGCCAAGAGGAAGTCGCCGCTCTACCAGAAGGCTTGCCAACTTCAGGATCAGTCTGAGAGTCTCAAACAACGTTGCTACTGGTTCTAGGTACTTGATTTGTCATTGTAGTGAAGGAGTAGAAAGTCGATTCTGAGTGACCTGCTTTCCGGAAGGATCATCCAAAGAGTTGTGAGGATCATTATCTGCCTCTTCCCTGTAGCAATACCGGAAGAGAGTTGTGTATCTTTGTGTGTGTGCGTGTTTTGAACTACGAGTGGTGAGTCCCTACCCCTCTAAAAGACCAATAGTGGACCCCCTGAAGGTAAAATAGGGTTACAAAAAACCAGAGTTTCGATTGAGAGTTACCAGATTCCGGAGAAGGACAGATCCGGATTAGATTCCGGAAGTTAGTATTATCCGGAAGGAAAAAAGATAAAAAGATTGAGTTACGGATTGCTTGGGGTTTGGTTTTGGAGAGATATCCGGATAGCCTTAGTTTGCAATAATACCTAGAATCCCCTGGGACAATATTTCGTGTTATCTTAGCACATCTTTGTGTTAAGGATACTTACGCCTGGACTGCACGTATGACAAGTGCAATCTAGTTGTCTGCTCCCCGACAATGTAATGATAGGATTCTTAGGACGCACCCGAGAGGGTAATAGGACTCACGATAGGAAGCTACAGATGAGGAAGCAACTTTTGGACATGTTAAAGGAGTCAAAAAAAATCCTACTGAAAGCAAATTCTTTGAAAGATCAGTCTCAAATTCTACTTGAGGATGATAGTACTAAGGAGGAGGATGCCCTATGTGGCAAGTGACGGTAGGAAGATATATGAGATGTACCAAATTTGCAATTTTGAATACATGGGTGTTCACTTTCAGTGCTTTGACAATGTCTGTGATTGACAAAAGAACAAGCACGTGTATGTTGTTCTCTATAATGTTTGGATTTTGTAAAGTGTGGTGACTGTTGTTTTCATTCCCTTTTGTCTAAATAATTTCTTTCCCAATTTGCTTGCTCACATCAAGAGAGAGTCGGAGCTGCGAGTGCATACTTTGTTTGTAGCAAACAAGGTACTTCTTCTCTTTTCTCCTCATGTGTGACATAGACACTGCTGTTGTGTCTTTGGTTGTGTTTTCATCGCGCGAGATTTTGAACTTACAGCAGGATAATTTGGAAATGTGAGTTCCGCAGGCAGTCTTATGCCCATTGTAGTCGCGTTTTGTAATTAGAGCGGTAGCACTGACTCTTGCATTTGCTTCAACATTGTCAGAATTAAGCTTAGAGAGTACTGACCGATGTTGGAATTCAACTGTCAAAACTATTATGCATACAAAATGTTAGGGTTCAAAAAGTCGATAAAAAGTCAAGGCAACTATTTTCCTTCTAAGTGAATTTAGTGAGTGCAAATAATGAGCCTATGAATAAGTCTTTGACATGAGGAAGAGGTGAGACAAAAGTGAGAGTAAAGCAATAAGAATTTGGTAAATGATCCACTTAATGAAATAGTTAGAGGTTCAAAGAAACTTCTATGTTGTTAATGCCCACGTCCATGATCTCGTCTGTATTCATTGTCTGCGATAGTCATACACACTGAAGAAGTGCACCTTTGTAATGTATTGTGACATGTTGCACGTCCTTCATGCTTTGACTTGGAGTGTTACGATGAGCAGTATGTGAAAAAGAGGTCGTTTGCTTACAGTAGCACTGGCAATCTAAAAGCAACAACCAAAACTGAGCCTTCTATTGTTAGTGGAATCGCTGACCAATTGCATAAAAGAGTAAAGGAAAGTCATCGGAGTATTAGTTGTTTCAGGGACATTGTCAGTGAGGATGTCGGGAAAGAAAGGAGGGACTGAAAAAATTATGAACATATTTATTTTGCAATAGAGCATGCTCCTACAGAAGGTAACTGTAACCTAACAATGTAGCAGTCAATGTCAAGAACGGCGTAAGAGTAATAAAAAACAAATAATTAAAGTTAATGACTCTTGAACATCCAACACTGAGCTGTGCTCTATTTGTAGACAGTGATTACCACTTTGCTCAATTCAATTCTATGTGTAGTAAATCTTGTATTTTGGTTCCAATAATCTTGGGTAGCTCCATTCACCTTTGATTAGTAATTGATTGCACTCCCAATGCACTTCACTTTACGAGTAGACTAGTGTGTCATACATATAGCATTGGGCATAGTATAGTTAGATATTTTCCTTTGGAATTCAACTTGTTCATTGCTATTCAAATACTTTCAAATGAAGTGGAAAGAAATAACAAAATGTACAAGAAATCAACAGAAACGCCCGTAATAGTGGATTCCAAGCATCATTGATGAGGCGAGAGGAATCGATCATTGTTTAGCCTTGTTGAGAATCTGTGGATTATTGTTGAGATTCTCTCCTTCTACAAAGTCTATGTGCATATACTTGTGAATTCCATGAGGATTGACAATTGGGTGGAAGAGCTTAATAGAGGAAGAGTACTCACTTATGAGTTTCAGGTTGAGATGTTGGCGGCATTGTAAGTATTGATTCTAGTAGACACCCTATTTAGAACAGTTGCATACGAAATATGCAATTGTCTTCTCTAACATAGGGAGAAAATATAAACAACAACAGTTAATTTGAACATTAGTGCCTCCTGAATAGGCTTGTGCTACTTGGTAGCTTCAACTTCTCTCTTTCATGTGCTTATTTATTTGACCCAAATGGTTTTAATGTTGTTGTTAGACTCATTTTGTGGATTTGTTTCATGAAGTTGGTGGCGGACTGAGAGAAGTGAGACTCACAGACTGCCTCCGTAAAGAAAAAATAAATAAAACGCCCAACTCTAATACTATGTGAACTGTGAGTTTGACCTAGTGTGGGACCAAACTCCCACTGCAAAGTGGGAGAGGTTTGCCATGTACCCGGTCCTTGCTATTGTGAATCAATGTTGCTTGTGGTTTATGAAAACTTATATACAGGACTTGAATAAGACAGCAGTAGTCGAGGAATTGTGCATAATTATTGTCAAGATTAATCATGACAAATAGTTACATTGAGGTAGAGTCAACAAACTCCCGTCCTACAAATACCCGTTGTTAATATAGAATAACTGGAGAAGGGTCAGTTGTTTGTAAAATGACTAAAACACAGAATGTGGTTTACCACATCAAATGTTCCATTGCAAACCGCCTAGGATTCCCCGAATACCCTTGCACTTGTAATCGATCCAGAGTTGGTCGAGTCCACAAAGTGGATATAGTTGCTGCTCACCATGTCAAAAATGGATGTGATTCTTACCTAATATATCTAGTAATGGTCAATGACTGCCCTAGAAGACAATTGGGATTGGTTTGAAATTATATGTACATTGTTTTTGTAATTTTTCAACACATAATATCAGCAAAATTTCCTACATACATGTTGTACGGGCAATCCAGGCGTAAGTATCCTTAACACAAAGATGTGCTAAGATAATACAAAATATCGTCCCAGGAAATTTTAGGTGTTTATTGCAAACTAAGGCTATCCTAAGGTGTCTCCAAACCAAAACCTCAAGCAATCCGTAACTCCATTACTTTACTCTTTCTCCTTTCGGGTGATACTACCTTCCGGAATCCAATCCGGATTCGTCCTTATCCGGAATCCGGATACTCTCAATCAAAATTCTGGTTTTCTATACTCCTGTTTTACCGTCAGGGGGTCCATTGTTGGTCTTTTAGAGGGGTAGGGACTCACCACTTGTAGTTCAAACACTCACATACACAAACAACTCTCTTCCGGATGTGTGGCAAGGAAAAGGCAGACAATAATCCTCACAGCTCTCCAGATGTTCTTTTTGGAAAACAGGTCACTCAGAATCCACTTTCTATTCCTTTACTACAACAGATCAAGCACTTGGAACTGGTAGTGACACTTATGTTCAAGACTCTCAAATTGATCCGGCAGTTGGCAGGCCTTTCAGTGGTGGGGAATATTCCACTGGCGGTTGCTTATCTCCGCACGAAGCCCTTCTTAGGTTCCGGACGCGCATCCACTCCACTCTTTTGGATCAGTATCCCAGCAGTTTAAAGACGCAATGCACTAATCCGCTTTCACCGATCCAGAACTTTTACAATTGCCCTCTACCGATATCACCCAGTTGACTTAGATCTGGACTCCTCCTCACTCGTCTTCCTCACACCTCAACACTCTTGCAAATACTCTTACTCATGCACATAGCCGGATCCAGAAATATCCACAAGTGGTCTCAAATTAAAGAAAGCAAAAGAATATAAGAAATAATGTACTCTAATGGGCTGGAATGGAATGAGAGGGCAACAAGCCTGCCCTCCCTTAAAAATCCAACAATAAAGCAAAAAAACAAAAAGGGCACACCCGGAAATCAGGGTGTCCAATCAAACTAACATCTGAGCTAACCGGAAATCCAGGCCAACGGCCTCCTAAGAATCCGGAACCGGGTTCCACCGCCAAAAAATCCAAGGCGGAACAAACTCAAAAATCAAACACAAAAACCTACTAAACTAACTATTACTCCTTGATTTCTTCATGCTGCTCCCTGCCTTAGTTGGTGGTGACTTCACCGACGTGTTCTTGGTCTGCGCCCGGGTGATGATCGTGTGCCCTTGAGGTGGAGTGGCCTTGTCCTCCAACTCCCTTCCGGTCTCACATTCTTCCTCCTTGTCATTCGAGATCTCCAACAGAAACTTATTGCCCTTGAGCGGAGAAGCCTATTGCATGTGAGTGAACTTCTCCAGATAGCTTTAAGCCGGATTCTCGATCGCCCCCAAACATCCGGCCAAGCTACAACGACCACATACTGCGGTGTGGCAAAGAGTGCAGCTCCAATTGGTCAGGTTGGCTCACCTGTAAGAAATGAGAGCTTTATTTCTGGAATCAAGTCTCTTGCCTTTTCCAGTGTTGAAGCTTTCGGCACTATCACAACAATTGTTTCCGTCCTCGTCGAAACAAACGTTCCGATTTCCTCTTTTCTGGACATTAGGGGCATATTGGTGTCATCGATCAGCATATCTGTCGCAACCAGAATTTTTGGTTTTCCCTTGTTTACCTAAAAGTTGGAACGGAAATGAGTAATTAAGATCCGGATCTTGCTAGGAGGCAGAAGAAGACTCAAGATAAACAAAGCTAATGCAGTAAGGGGTAAAGTGGATTTGATCCGGTTAGAGTATTAATACTCAGGATCGGAAGCACATCCGGAATTTATCTCGAATCTGATTAAGGTTGAACCGGATTGCTATGGACCGGACTGAAAAAGGTCATGATGACCAGTCAAAGTCCTGGGACTATATAACGGCTGACCTTCCCCATTTTCACTCCTTAACTTTCCTCGAGTTTTGGAGCTGACCTTGAGCGCTTTAACGCCTCTGTCTGCGTCAGAGCCGTTGTATGCGTGGAAACTTAAGTGCAAGTGTGTGAGAGTGCGTGAGAGGTCAAGATTGTGTGGTCTATAGGTTTGGTGTTGTCTTCCGGTTGAGATTGGATGAGAGAAAGTGAGGAACGAGAAGTGCGGCTAGGAGAGAGAGACGTAGCAACTGGAAATGGTCTAGCTAGCTAAGTTTGTGTCTATGCCTCAGCTTTGCAAGAGTAGATCGGGAGCGCCCAGTTCTTCCTCAGAGATTAAGCTCCGGAAAGAAGTTCTGATCATCCCTTCCGAGGAACCGGTGAGAACTGAGCTCATGGACAACCTCAACGCAATGGGCTGTTTGGGGTTGATGGACAAACCTTGGGGGTTTACAAAGGAGTGGATGGTGAAAGAGCTCAAGAGCAAATTGTCGAATCAGTTTGACAATATTGTCCAGGGGCGTCCAACCGAGTGGGAAGAAGAGAGGTGGAGAGAGGTCTCACTAGAAGAAACCTGCATTTTTGGTCACGTTTTCAGAAAAACGCGTGACGTCAAAAAAACATGAGATTGTCTTCTGCGACATCCAAAAGAATGTGTGCCGGGGACCATGATTGAGGTGATGGCGTGGAAAACAGGGCTACAAAATTCTGAAAACAAGTGAATGTTGCTAGAAACGTTATTTGTCTTCCGCAACGTCCCAGACAACAGAACACGTTTTCTTTTGGACGTCACCGACAACACACTTTTTCCACGTCAGCAACTTCATTGAGGGCCACTGTGGGCAGTCCAAGATGAAAAGGAGGGGGCTGCCCAGAAAGAAACAAGTGAATGTTGCACAGAACGCCACATGTCTTCCGGCACGTCGAAGACAACAGAAACAAAAAATTTCTTCACGTCACTGACAACACAAGTTTTCCATGTTAACAGGGTCAATTCGGGCAGTCAAAGAAGAAAAGGAAGGAATTGCCCAGAACAGAACAAGTGAATATCGCGCGCAGCGTCACATGTCTTCCGCAACATCCTAAACAAAAGAATAAATCATTTTTTTCCAACGTCACTGTCGGAACATGAAAATCTAGTTTTACTATATTAAAATATAAATTAAGGAATAATATTCTTCTTAGTAGTTAATTTTTTCGATTTTTAGATAGTTGTAGACCGTCTAATGTTTAGAACCGGAAACCGGGAATGGACTGATCAGGAATTAGAATAAAGGCTAATTGAATATACCGGAAACAAGGAACCGGAACTATACTTTGCTTAGACCAAGTCAGGAAAGGGAAAACAGGACACCGCCATCCAACGGTGACCTACTTAGCCCTAGGGAACAAGGGACACGTTCTAATCATTAGTTAACGGGAATCCTAAACGGGCAGGATTAACGGGCAAGGCCTTAATTAGGGTAATTACTAAGGGCTGTTGAGATTGGCTCTTTTAGATCCTATCTGTCCAAAGGTTGGTCACTTGTGATTTCCTGCCTTGACGGAGAATTATACAGCGTACGCGATTACTGATTTTCGGTCTGAGAGGTAGTATTGGTGTGTTGAGTTGACGCGACTACAGGCAAGAGTGCTGGAAGGTTATTGAGAGAGAGAGAAGGTTGTTGATGCCGGAGCTTAGAATTAATACCTTCCATCTGAAAGGAGAGAGAGAGAGTGAGCCATGAGGATCACTAGTCGTACCAATACCCAACAGTAGACCGGTTTTCTTTGATCGACGGGAGATATGGCCGCAAGTCACAACGGAGGAGCGACCATCTCGCTGCGCTACGTGACGTCGCGATTGCCCAAGGATGACAAGGAGATGGTGGATCTGAAGGAGGACTTGGAACAAATGGGATGCGCCAGCTTCCTGATCAGACCGTGGGATTTCCGGAGTGAAGCAATAGTGGCGGAGTTGAGTTCGGGAGCACCATCTCAGGCCGCGACCACGATCCGTGCGAAACCTAAGAAGTGGACGGCGGAGATGTGGAGAAAGGTGTACCGGTTCGACCGGGAGGGCGAAGGCAACGCATCCCGGAAGGACCAATTCACGGTGGGTAAGTTTCATACCCCCATTAGCAAGAAGGATGGATTTGCAGTTACCGATTGTGTCAATGAGAGAGAGAGGCGTTTATTGCAATACGTCTTGGCCATTCTTAACCCGGAAAGGCCAAGTCGGGTCTCTCTGACACTCGCCAACACAGTCTTTGGCGCGCTGTCAGGAGACCGGAAGGTAGATTGGGGTTTAGTAATTCAGGACCAAGTGTTGAAAATGGTCAACAATGTCGGGAAGGCTAAGCCTTCCGCCATCTGTCCGTTCCTTTATCACTTGTATAATTCGGAGGAGGTGATGACAAAAGAGGAAGAGGTAGAGTATGAGGCAGCCGCGGCATTAGTAGAATTTGAGGTCCCTGACTTAGATCAGGAGACCGGAAACGAGGAAGAGTCCTCCGATGAGGACAATGAGGATGAGTCTGATGAAGAGGAGGATAAGAGTGAGGCTGAGGACAAGGATGAAGAAACGAGAGGAAAAGATCCGGTAGAGAGAGAACAGACCAAGGATACCGATCCGGTCTGGGGGGAAGAGCCTTTGGATAGGATCACCAGAGATCTGAGTGATTTCAGGAAACGATACGCGGTGGTACAAGGTGCAATGCAGGTCATCTGCCAAACGGTGGGCGTTGACCACCCAGCACAAGCCTTGACTCGGGTGATCCGGCTCAACCAAGAGAAGGAGAAGAATGAGAATAAGGAGGAATTGGTGAAGCTTTCCGGCCAAGTGGCCGCTCTTAAACAAGAGTTGCGCCAGAAAACGGAAGAGGTGGAGTTGGAGAGGACGTTCTCCAAACAGACGAAGGATACCCTTTCCCGAATCCGGGAATTTATCACCCATCCGGGTGAAGTGGTCAACAAGGCTAACTTGTTTGACCAACAAGTGATGACGGAGGAAAGACAGCTGCACCAAAAGCTCCTATTGGCGATGATCACTTACCATAAGAAGATGGAGTCAACGTTGGAGCAGCTGCGAGAAGTAATGTGTGAGGTGAATCCTCACAGTGTGCCTACGTTGAGACCGGGACTGGATCAAGAGCCAGTTCAGCAGTCGGCAGCAGAAGATACGGGTAAAGGTGAGACTTCTCATGAACAACCTGCTTTACCTGTACCTGAGGAGCACTAGGAAACCAAGACGAGTCAGGAGCAGCAGACCGAGGTGGAAAGCACCAAGGTACCTGACCCAATTCCGGAGGATGACGATTTGGAGATTACAAAGGTGACGGCATTGGATCCAGCCAAGGTTCAGGGACCGGAAACCGGACCAGGAGGATCTATACCAGAGGAGGGAACCAAGACAAAGAATATCAGAAGTCTCTCCCCCTCCAAGTCTTCTCCCAAGACTCCGGGGAAGAAGGTGCAGTTCGGCGAGACCGAGAAGATGACGGCCCTGATGCAGTCCATGGTGAAGACGGAGGCTGGAGCCGGTCGCGGGACTTCATCAAGATCACCCAGTAAAGGTATGATCAGGAAACCGGTTGGAGGAGAGGCAACACCTCAGAGCAAGGTGGCCAGACCTGCTCCAGTCCCGCAGAAGAGAAAGGTTCCAGAGCCACCGTCGGCTAAGAAGAAATTCATCAGGGCTCAGGAAGAGGAAGAAGACAAAGAGGATTCCAATGATGAGGAAGAGGAATCAGAGTCCGATGAGGATTCTGAACCATATTCAGATCCCGATCAGGCTCTGGCAGAGACCCGAGCAACAAAGGCGAAGGCGGCCAAAGAGAAGGCCAAAGTCCGGTCTAAGCAGATGGCGAGACAGCAGACCGGAAAGAGGCCCGTAGCCCGGAAGGTATCAGCGAAGGCGGGGTTTTCTCCAGTTAAGAAGACTAAAAAGTAGGTGAAGATTATGGCAGTGATTGTAGGGCTACATGCTTAGATTTTTGACAAATAGTTGATTTGGAATATTTTTAGTAAAAGGAATTAGGACTCAAGTAGTTGAGTCCGGATTTTTAGGATCTAAGATCCACATTAAGTGGAAACTTTTTTATTGTAGCTTAGGTTGCCTAAAATTGGCAAGAAGTTAGGAATGAAACGTGTCATTCCTCTTGCTGTTTTGGGCCTTAGGCGCTTTTTGAGTTTGAAGGGCAATTTAGTATTTGAAGGCGGATTTTAGGTTGAATCCGGGTAGCATTTTCATACTTTGTATTCCCAGTTTTTCTGCAAATGCCATTGAAGTTATTCAATTCACAAACCGTGAGCTGTACCTTTTAGCACTTGTCCGTGTTATTGTGAGAGCAGTGAGATCATGCAGAGTGGATAAGGAGGAAGTGATACCCGGATACAGGAAGTATCCGGTCCCTGGAGAGATTTTGTGTTAGACAGAATACCACAGGATTTCCTTGCGAGGATTAGAACTTGCTTTTGTCAAGAAGCTACTTTTGTCAAGAAGTATCATAGCTCTCCTGTGTTTTCCTGACGCCCCTTCTCTACCTAGGCCGTGGATTGTCTTGTGATCTGTCGTCGTAGTAATTGTTAGGAGAATCCAGACTGTCTTGCGTGACCTGCTAGCATGAGTAGTCAATCCGGTCTAGTTGTGAGGAAAGTCTTTTTCTCATTGTTTTTGTCAAGGTTTTCTTTTGAAGTTTATATCGTGGATCTTCTGACACGTTAAAACTCAGAGGGTAGGAGTTAAGCGTCCTTCCTGAAGCCCAAGTTGCAGATCCCTCTTGGTCCAGAGGTTAAACTCGAATTTATTACATAGTTAAATATTCTAGACCGGATAGATATATACGTGGGAAAGGAGTTTCCAGTTCCGGATTACTGGAGTTGGAACCGATCTAGACTAGTACTTGGGGTTTGTTTTGGGATATCAACTCACTTCATTCCGGCCAATTAGGAGAATTACATCAAGATCTCTGCGGAACAATACACGAATCACTTTAGGGTCCACTAAAGCCTTAGGGAAGGATTTTGTGCTTTCTGTGCTACAACAGTCACCAACAACACCATTTTCTACGTTAGCAGCATTGTTCTGGGCCACTGCGGGCAGTGACTTAGTAGTAAAGGAGGGTACTGCCCAGAAGGAAAAAGGGGCAAGTGCTTCCTTAAGGCTAAAAAAAATTGGGGTAAATGAGAGTTTTGGCAGTCAAATTTCTAATTTGTTCTTGTGCTTTTTAAAATCCAAAAACAAATAGTCTATAATTGCAATAAAAATATTTTTATTATCGTAACGCTCAAGGAGGGATTGACACAATAATAAAATAGGACAAAGAAGAAATACAGACATCATAACATTTTGATCAAACTCGGCCCTATTGTATTTCACAACCCAGTCTTGGGGGTCCTAAAAATTACACCATTCACTTGAGAGTGTCTATTCATCTCCACTATTTCAAAAGATAGAAAAGGAGCGCTACCTTAGACCTCCTAAATAAAATAACTGGATTCCAAGGAGAACTAATTATGAAACACTGCAAGGCATTTTGGCACAATAATTTTAGTGAAAAAAGTTTGTGGGACACCACCAAGGGCCTTCTTTCATTGAAGTGGACCCTTCTTCTTACAAATCATTTCTAAAAATATCCAAAATGAAACCGTTAATACGGGAGTGCCTATTGCCCACCATTTAAAAGAAAAAAATAGAGACGGAACACTATCGTGGGCCTCCAGAATAAAATGATAAAATTTTAGACACACCAAATTATAAAACAGTGGAAGGCATTCTACCACAACAAACTCATTCAAATTAGTTTGTGGATCACCATCTACTACTCTCTTATATGAAAGTGGGCCCTTCTTTTTTACTATCCATTTTTTTCCATGCATTAAATGAAAAAATTCCAATGGGTGCGTTGAATGCCCACCATAATAAAAAATAAAAAAAAAGGGTCAGGGGCCTATAAAGTCAAATGATTCCATTCCATGCACAACAATTAGGAAATACTGCAAGGCATTTTCCCATAACAATTTCATTGATAGTACTTGTTGGATCACGTACCATCGAAGGTGGGCCCGCTTTTATCAAAGTGGGCCCTTATATTTTACTACCCATTTTTTTCCATGCATTAAATGAAAACATTCCAATGGGTGCGTTGGATGCCTACCATAATAAAGAATTAAAAAAAGGGTCAGGGGCCTACAAAATCAAATGATTCCATTCCGTGCACAACAAATTAGGAAATACTGCAAGGCATTTTTCCATAACAATTTCATTGACAATACTTGTTGGATCACGTACCATCGAAGGTGGGCCCACTTTTATCAAAGTGGACCCTTCTTTTTTACTACCCATTTTTTTCCATGCATTACATGAAAACATTCCAATGGGTGCATTGGATGCCCACCATAATAAAAAAAAAAAAGTGTCAGGGGCCCACAAAATCAAATGGTTCCATTTTGTGCACAACAAATTAGGAAATACTGCAAGGCATTTTCCCATAACAATTTCATTGACAGTACTTGTTGGATCACGTACCATCAAAGGTAGGCCCGCTTTTATCAAAGTGGACCCTTCTTTTTTACTATTCATTTCTTTCCATGCATTACATGAAAACATTCCAATGGGTGCGTTGGATGTCCACCATAATTAAAAAAAAAAAAAATGTCAAGGGCCTACAAAAACAAATGTTTCATTCCGTGCACAACAAATTAGGAAATACTGCAAGGCATTTTCCCATAACAATTTCATTGATAGTACTTGTTGGATCACATACCATCGAAGGTGGGCCCGCTTTTATCAAAGTGGGCCCTTCTTTTCTACTACCCATTTTTTTCCATGCATTAAATGAAAACATTCCAATGGGTGCGTTGGATGCCCACCATAATAAAAAAAAAAAAAGAAGGGTCAGGGGCTTTTAAAATCAAATGATTCCATTCCGTGCACAACAAATTAGGAAATACTGCAAGGCCTTTTCCCATAATAATTTCATTGACAATACTTGTTGGATCACGTACCTTTGAAGGCCCTTTTTTCAAAAATGTCGATGGACCCTTCTTCTTGACAGTCTGTTGTTCTGGCCTCCAAAATTAGACCATTCAAATCGGAGTGCGTACTGCCTAGCATTGTTTTAAATAAAAACAAAGAGAACATTAATGGAAGCCTCCCAAAAAAAAAAAAAAAAGATGCACAACAAATTTTAAAACTGAGGCAGGCATTTTGCCACAACAATTTCATTCTAATTAGTGTGTGGACCCCCACGTACGGCCCACTCTCATGAAAGTAGGGTCCTTGCATTAACAATGCTTTATTTTGGGTCCACAAAATTAGACAATTCCAATGCGAGCGCCTACTGCCCTCCATTCACACACAAAATATATGAGAACAGTATATGAGGCCCGAAAAATTTGAGAATTTCATTCCATGCAAAACAAATTATGAAACAGTGCACGGCGTTTTTACATAAAAGCTTCAGTAATTCAAAAAATAATTATAAAACATACAGGGTGCCTGGAACATCAAATGATTCCATTTTGTGCACAACAAAATAAGAAATAATGCAAGGCATATTGTTGTTGAAATAATTAATTTTAATTTGTTGGTCAGCCACCGTTAAGGGTCCTCTATTATAAAAATAGGCCCTTCTTTTCTCTCGCTTCTTTTACGCAAATATATTTTTTTATTTTTTTATTTTGACCACTCAAGTAGGAGTGACCACTGCCAGCCATAATCTTCTATAAAAAAGAAGGGAACAGTAGCAGGGGTTTGCTGAATACAAAGAACTAGTTCATTCACGACAAATTAAAGCATGCAAGGCATTTTTCCAAAAGTATTTCATTCAAAATAGTCTGTGGGCCACCGCCAGGGGCCTTTATTCTTTAAATTGGGCCTTTCTTCTTGACTATGCAATTTAGGGAAGCCCAATATATGATCATTCAAATGGTAGTGCCATTTATGCACCAATTTTCTTTAAAATAAGAAAGTGAATACTACAGGGGGCCCGACAACTAAAATGAAGGAATTTCATGCACAAGAAATGGTGAAACATTGCATTGCATTTTCCAAAAACAATGTCATTCAAATTAATTTGTAGGCCACCTGGGAGGGGCCCTGTTTCTGAAAGTGGGCCCTTCTTCTTCACAATCGGATTAAACAAATCATTCCTTGACTTCCATGCAATAAAACTTTAAATTGGTGCAAGTTATGTTATGTCCCAATGTTGTGTAGATGTTTACATCATCTTCTGGTCCGTTTCCTTGGACATTTATGCTCTTCACATTACCAGACGGGGTTATCTTAGAAAACAACATTCACGTACAAGATGCTTGATGCATGCTGTACGCTTGTCAGTAACAACGTCATTGCAGATATCTTCAATTACATGTGCTGTGACTTCTGCAATTGGTTTACTAAGACATGCAATCCAATGATGCTGATGTCAGTTTGAACACAACTGTCTATAAGCGTAGTCCGCGGTGTAAACGGCAAGGGCGGTCCCCCTATGTTCTTTGTACTTGTTGTTGCCTTGGAGCCTCTGCTGCTGGTCTAATGAACATACCACCTTCTGCTGACGCTTCTCTTGCTAGCTCTGACTCCAAAGGAACGGGTTGGAGCCCTGTGAAGTCCTCATCATTTCCCACTTGAATCATAGAAGGGATGGTCTCATTGTCTTCAAGTTGTCCACGTCTACCCCGCACATATGTACGGCATATGACCTTCCAACCTGCCTTCTGAGGATCATCCGAAAAAAACACCTGTTGAATGTGCATTGGAAATGCAAAAGAGTCCGCATGCACCTTGCCATCCATATGGTTGAAATTTGCAATTGTAAAGCCATAGCGATCTTGCTGGACATGAGGAAAGCGACCATCATTGCTCCCTCTAACCCAATCGCACACTAGCACAGTCGTGCAATGGTTGCGATAGTCGACCTCCAAGATTTATTCTATATATCCCACGTAGTCATGTGTTTGCTCTATGGGTTGTCCATTGCAAAGCCCCCATCGAAGCTGCCGAGTGAATGAAGCTACCACAGCAGAGTCGCGTGTGACAAGTCCACTTTCCGCACTACGAATGCAAAGATGCATGCCAAAGGCATACATTTGACGATGGGATGTAGCAAATCGCTCCGGGGATTGGCTGTACTGTACAACATCATCGTCCAAACTTTGGCTTGCAGCTTGTAGTGTCCTCACCTGTACACTGAACCACAAGGTGAAAGGCGGCAAATCATAGAGGTCTATCGGATATCGCACAGGCATGTTTGGATGGCGTCGGCGAACACTTTGCCAAAATGCCTCTCTTTCCTCCCAACATCTACAACGTGCTGTTGTATACTCCCTGCACATGATCCATGTTTGTACTATTAGAGTAGGCTTCACTTCATAATGTAAGTACATTGAAATGAACAGTTGTCAACATACTTACAGAGCTTGCCAGTGCAGTGACCTGTGTCCTCAATGACGCAGTGCATGATGTCAAAGATGATGTTCTGTCCAATGTCCACTGTTTCAGACATATATGAAAATGTACAAGGATGCAGCTGACCACTGGCCAGTCACATACCACTTGCCCCTCATAGAATTAGGTTTGCAAGTTAGGAAAACTCTATCAAAGAATCTACAAAGTCAAGGACAAAGTTCACTTCAATATAGAAATGCACAGTCTGAAGAGGATATAGGAATTTACTTCCGCCAAGCCTCAAGGCACGCGGCATTGTCCAGTACAAAGGCGTGAAGAAGGTTCCTGAATTTGTCCGACATCTTCCGCTTTTGCTTGGAGTTTAATCGAAGAATCTCGTCTGTCATTGTAGCGTCTTCATTCGGGTCCCATATCCAGTGCACTGTCCCGCTATACTGGCGCATGTACTCCGTACAAAATCCGAGTGCGTCATCCATTCAATAGCCCTCTGCAATGCTACTCTCTGGATGTGCATAAGTTCGAACATATTCCTTCAAAGTTTTCATGTAGTGCTCTATCGGATACATCCAACGACAATGCACTTGGCCACACACAAATAATTGTTGTACCAAGTGCACGGGAAGATGTGACATGATGTTCACGAATGTAGGTGGGAATTCCTTCTCCAGCACACAAGTGGCCATAATGACATCGCCCATCATCTCATTCTGGTCACTCTGCCGGACTTCTTTAGCACATATTCTCTAAAAAACTCTGCTCATTTTGATGATGGCTACGCGCACGTTCTCATCCAATAAGTTCCGTATGGCCATAGGTAGGATCTGCCAACAATACTCCAACACAAAGGTTCCATGAGGGAGACTGTTCACTACAAAGATGCGGAACCATGAAATTCCAATGACACATCCATTTCTTGTAGTGCTTCAAGTTCTCTGAACATGACATAAAAGTAATTGACTAGCATGTCATAATCTCTGTCGCTAAAGACACTGACATGCTTCCGTATTGTTTTCAATGACATTCATGTTCGCATCAATGGAAGCATGCTCTGCCATCCCGTCACACACAAAGGATCATGTAGACGTCATTTACAATGTCTGAAGCAATGATTCCCACGACATATAATGCATGGAAAAAGCAAGAATGTTACATACCTGCTGCATGAGGACATGGTAGTTGTGGGTTTTCATATATTGCAGCTTCCCATCTTCAAGGCGCTTGTGAATGCTTCCCACATAGTTTGTCAGGGTGCGAATATTGGAAATTATAGAAACAAACTCCTTTCGTTCATGGGGCTTGAACACATAAGGTGCCGAAGGCATGTAGTATTCATCTTGTCGCCGGCGTGATTCTTGAAGCCATATTTCTTCACGAATGCCCAATTCCTGTGCATCCATTTGACTTCCTCGACTATCATTCATGCTCCACAAAGTCTTCACTATATTCTCGCACAAATTCTTCTCGCAATGCATTGGGTCCAAGATATGCCTTTCCAGCAAATGCTGCAGAACCAAGAATGCCAGAATATTAGGAATACTGTCATACAGGCCGCTATGACATTAGCACGATCCAACAATTCATTTCGGACAGTACTTTGTCCTTACTGACCCATTTTACTTCAGTGAGACATGATGGCAGTCAAAAACATAGTCATTGCCTTCAGTGTGACACATCCGACAACATACATGATAACATGAGGTCTGCTATCTGAGACATTCATTCCGTACGACAAGCGCGTTGGCTACAATGTCTTTGGTGACGCTGCTGTGCCATGGTACCTTACATTATTGAGGTTACGGTAATTCATACCTCCCAATACTCCAATTCAAACAAAGCGCAAAGCCTTTTCATGCCCGTCACATGCACCGGATTGTCAGGTCCATTTTCCTTGCCACCAAGGTCTAAATATGATTGGTGCCAGGCCACATAGCGGACTATATCTTGTCTTGTTTGAAGTCGTGGCATGCCCCGTTGTTCAGCTTGTCCATTGAATCGAGTGTTTCTTTGATATGGATGTTGTCGTGGCAAGTACCGGCGTATGCCACCATACACAATTTTGGACCCCCTTACTTGTCTGTTTGAAAGAACATCTCCAGTCTTGGCCATTCTTGCATTAGTGTCAGGCATGCAAGGCGGACATCCTTTGTACCCCTTGCAACATAGACTAGATATCAACCCGTATGCTGGAAAATCTGATATAGTCCACATCAGTATAGCACGCAAGTGAAAAGACCGACTGTCCTCCGGCTGCGAGAAGTCTAGGGCACGAACACTGTGCCACAATTCCTTCAACTCCTTCAATAGCGGACATATAAAGATGTCAAGTGCACTGGAACTCGGAGAGTGCTTGCTGGAGATGAGAATGCATAATGAAATGAAGAACTTCTTTGTGACAAACCATGGCTCGAAGTTGTATATCAAGATCAACACAGGCCATGTAGACCAATTTGTGTTATTCAACTTGAAGGGGTTCACACCGTCCAGTGCCAATGCAAGGCGCATGTTGTAGACTTCACCTCCGAAATTGTTGAATGAGATGTCATGGTCAACGTGTTTCCATGCTGGGCTGTCGACCACGAAGCGCATGATGGCGTCAGTGCTGACATGCTTCGTGTAACCGGTCAACATGCACGCTATCTCCGGCAACCTCCACATGCGTTTCAATCGCGGAATGAGGGGAAAATACCGGATGACCTTCCTTGGAATTTTATCTGTGCCATCCATCCATCATATTGTATTACACTTGGGGCAACGTTGCAATGCTGCATGCTCCTCTTCGTAAAGAATGCAACCACATGGACAAGCGTGGATATTGTTATAGGTCAGCCCCAATCGCCTGATGGTCTTCCGTGCCTCATAATGGTTTGCTGGCAATTTGTTACTCTCCGGAAGTAAGTCCGAGGATAAAAAGCGGAAGAGCTCATCGCTGAATTTATTGCTCACGCGGAACACGGTGCACATGTTAAGGATGATGATTGTTGCCGACACAATGCTTGTTTTTGAACCACGGTACAGGGGTGTGGAGGCTTCCGTATACAAATTGTCCATGCCGTCCACAGTGTCATCTTCAACATCATCATTGTCACCTCCCCCTTCGCAGTTGTTTGCCTCTTCATGCAATGCATCCACTCTATCAAACGCCTCCATCACTTGTCACTGCACTTCATGGTACTTATCAAGAGGAGGCTGAGTTCCTTGAGTTGGGGCTTTCGCATTCGCTTCTTCTCCGAACACATCAGCAGTGTCAGTGTCAGTGTCTAGGGGGACATTGGCAATGACGTCGTCATCATAAGCGACATCTTCAACCCAAATTCCTCTTGCTGGATATCCATCTAGTGGATCACCACCCAATAAAGATTTATGAAAAAATGGATCCCTGCCCGCCTGAGAATGGTGCTGTCGTATTATGCGTATGGTTCTCTGATGTCCACCTTTGCAATTCCAACACGAACATCTATATGACCGCACATTCTTCTCAGTTGCCACTCGAAGCTCAGTGTGCAAAATTAAATCAGCCATCGGTACGTGGTGTAGTGTGCGTCCATCCTTTGTGAAACAAATCATGGTTCCACGTCCTGCAGATGAAGGATTCGTGTGTGTTGCCATGCTCACATCACGGAAGCATAAACGGAACTTTGAGGGAAGTCCACAACCCTGCACTTTGAATCCCGTCAACCTGAAACTTGTTAGAAGCCACGATGATTTTCTGTTAAGCGAGGCTATACACAAAGTGAATGAGAATGTATAGGAATTGATTGTTATGAGGCACTTGCATCCCAATTCAACATTCCGTTAGCATTTTTCGGAAGCAATGTTATCACAGAAATTTGTGTCACCCTTCTGCTCTACGAGGATACTGCGTACTAGTCCAGTTCACGCAGATACGTCAGTAGTGACGTCTTCAGAGACGTCATTGACGACAACCTCCAAGACGTAACTTCTGTCACTGACGACGTCAAACTGAATGTCTTCAGGAACAGCGATCTATCATAATGTGCAATCAGTAATCGGAATAGCTGCCTAGACTCTGTGAAGAAGTAATCGCACCAAAGACCTCCCCGGAAGAACCCGAAACCTGACCTGTTGCTTCTGTGCTGCGGATGTTTGTTTAGCAATTTGGAGGGTATGACTGTGTTAGGAATTCGTTTCGATATTACCGTATTGCCTATACGTGTGTGTAAACGTTAGCACTTATGTCTTCATGTTGTTCTCGACGTCGATCTCCCTTTCCTTTGTTAAATTACTGCACAGACTGCATCAGACTAATACGCAAACGTGACATTCTTAGCGACATGTTTGTGTTTATGGCAACGTCTTCCACAATGTCAAATCAAACGTGCACCCGTACTAGAATCATTGGAAAAAACCATGTGTCTTCCGAGAATGAGTGCAGCAACAGCGCTTCCCATTACAGGAGAGCTGCAAGGTTAGGGTTCATGAACAGAAATTCCTACACACCTGCTCTTTATCAGTGCTTCCACTAGTTTGCTCAGCAAAATGGCATCCACTTGCGCTTCACCAAATCGTACTAGGGTTGTTCATTTTGCAGAGTTGATGAGAGAAGCCACGGAAGTGAATGCGGCTGAAGAGGAAGCAGCTGGGGTTCTGCAGAATCTTGCGCCTACTGCTTCACGGTTCTGCCCTCCCAAGAGTGCAACGAAGAAAAAGCGAGAAGAGTCCGAGGAGGGAGATCCTGTGACACGGCCGGAGGCTGCTGCAGAAATCGAGGCGGGGGCGCCAATTATTGCTGCTCAGGAGTCCTACATCAATCCTTCCGATTAGGATCAGGTAGAGTTTGTTCAGAATTACTGGCTTCAATTTTCGAGACGCAGCGGGGAGACATGTTGCGCGGACTTCAGAATTGGTGGGGAGCGAGTGCATTTCCAACTTCAGAATCGGAGCAGGGAGCAGGGGTCTGCCGCCGAAGCCGCGCACCGTCGAAGGCCTTGTCCACGGGTATAGGGGGGTAGGTGCCGCGGGTATAGGCCGCGCCTACCCCGTCATGAATGACCAGCCGCCGTTCTCCCTCTCCGGCACTGCGTTTTTATTCGCGTTTCTCCTTGTTTCTCCACGTCTCTCCGTGTCGTTGACTTTACAAGCGATGAGGGAACCTTGCTTCATGGCGTCCAAATTGCTTTCTGACTCTGGAACCTGTAATTGTGCCAATTTCAATTGTAGAAGTTGTCAATTCTGTTGCTGTAGCCTCCTGGTAGTGTACGCCTGGCGAAGGCAGTTCGTAGCCTTGAAATTCCGATCACCCACAAAGTTCTTTCATCGTCAATATGTATTTTGCTCTGAATTTGGTACGAATTTCCAATTGCAAAGTTACACGGTAATTCCTGTACGTGATCAGGGGGGGGGGGGGGAACGTGATGTGTGCAGGACGCTCAGTTTGTAGTTCAGTTTCGAGGCGCAGCAATGCCGAGATTGAACCTGTCGAAGAAGAGGTCATTCCCAACACCCACGTCAGAGGATGATGCGGGACCAAGTCAGAGGATGCACCTGGAAAGCGAGCGCCGCTCCAATGGAAGAGAAGACACAAGTTCAGGGAGGGTGGCTCAAAGAAGGGGACTAATTGCAAAGAAGAAGACGGTAGTTGTGGAGGTGAGCGAGGACGAAGGAGACGAGGATTGGGAAGACCTTGCGGAAGACCCAGCGGAAGAAGAGGACAACAGCGGCACCTTGAAGGAATAGTCGTAGAGGTAAGTGTTCGACCCCTCTATGTTTTTGGAAATTTTTGGCAGATCATGTGTTCCTCCGGTGTTGCCGATGACGTTCTGGAAAGCGTGTTACGTCCGACTTCACGTTGCAGACGACATCATGTGTAACGTGATCGAAGTGGGGTACGTTTGTGGCCGATGTAGATAGTGACGTCCTCACGTCTTCTTTCATGTATTCACAAACATAGCCAATTACAGATGTGCAGGTCATAGGGTATTTTAGATTTGGTCTGCTTGTGAGGGAGTAGTCGTGTAGGTAAGTGTTTGACCCCTTTTTTTTCCCGCAATTTTTTTGCTAATCATGTGTTCCTCTGGTGTTGCCGATGAGATCCTTGAAAGTGTGTTACGTCCCGACGTCCCGTTCCAGGCGAAATCATGTGGAACGTGATCGAACTCCTCTTTTGTGGCCAATGTTGACAGTGATGTCTTCACCTTGTCTTTCATGTACTGATATGCATATCCAGCGATAGATGTGCAGGTCTTAGGATATTGTAGTTTTGATCTGCGCATGAGGTGGCACTCATGTAGGTAAGTGTTTGACCCCTTTTTTTTTTCGTAAATTTTTGGTTGATCATGTGTTCCTCTGGTGTTGCCTAGGACATCCTTGAGCATAATACGTCCCAACGTCTCGTTCCAGGAGACATGATGTGAAACCTCATCGAAGTCTTCTATTGTGGTTTAGGCTAGCTAGTGACGTCATCCAGTCTTCATTGGTGTACTGACATACACATCTAGCAACAGATGTGCAGGTCTTAGGGTACTTTAGCTTTGCTCTGGTCTTAGTGAAATAGATGTTTGTGTGGGCGGTCCTGTCCATACAATTTGTGGATTACAATACCCTTATCCAACAAGGAAGCTTCCAATGTGTGTCATGTTTGGATCAGTGTCAAAGACGACGTCATTGTAAATGAATGACATGCTCGATTGGATGTTGAAGACGACGTTCTTCAAAGCCCCGCAGTGCACTATTTATTGTGAACATTAACTTCTTGGAATGTCCTCTCTATTCGGAATTGAATGTGAGAGAGAGAATATTTGTTTTGCAAGTGCCCAGAACTTGAACGTAAAAGTTAATATGACGTGAACATGGACTTGACAATAAATGTAGCATTCTCTCAAAATTGAAGTGATTACTAACATTTGAGAAACGATTAATTGCAGTAGAGGGTATGAGACACACTCTACTGGGGAAGACTCAGGTGGTGATACGGATGCTGCTATTGAAGCAGTGGATACTGAGAGCAAGAAGCAAGTAAACACCGCCAACAATATGAAGAAACCGATCGAGCTAGATGCAAATGGGGAGCCGCATGGACTAATGCGGGATGCATTGACAAAGGATGTGGTCAAGTATGCGAAGTCCCTAGACCCTACAAAGGGTTGGGAAGGACAGGACCAACATATGAGGAAGGCCCTCTTCAAGAGATTGTACACAGGTTTTCCCTCCATGCCTTTCATTCTCAATAGAATGTTCCATACTTGTTGCGCACATGTTTTCTATTCATGGATGATGATGTTGCCTGGGACGCTTGTCCTGTTGTCGTGGACGTCGTAGTGGATGTTGTATGTGACGTCAATCATGACATCAATGTAACGTAATAATGAGGAGGACATTGTTAAAGAAAAGCGAACGTTTGTTTTTCTCCCCTAATTTCTCTTCCTTTCTAGTGAATGTGCTGTGTCTGTGTCTGTCCTCTTCAAGGGAATGCAAACAATAGTCTTAAGGTGAATTCCGTACCACAATGAGAGTTTAACACCATTTTGCAGATTGGGAGACTTGTGGCCACTCTACGCACGTGAGTGAATGGTATTTGGGTCCCATCATTACAAAGTCACTCATCACACTACGCCATAAGTTGTCAAAAATGATTGACAATGACGAACCGAAGTCGGCAGATTACAATGAAACATACTGGAAGGGGCTTAAAGCTTATTGGGCTACCAAAGAGGCAAAGGCAAAGTCAGCACACATGCATGCAATCTCAAAGAGTAAAGGAACCGGATCAACGAAATTGAGGGCCGTAGAGAGGCAGGTGGTGTCCCGCTTGGTGAGTGCCCAAAAACCTCTCTAGCATCTAGCCATTGCCTTCTGTTGCTTCCCCTGAATGTGTAATTCTATTGTCCCATTATTTTCTAAGGTCATGGAAGACATTGTCTAAGACGTCTTGTGCTTCTGAAGACGTGGTCCAAGACGTCACATGTGCTTTCTCACGTCTTTGACAAAAGGTGAGCTGAACTCATATGTGCTGAAAGGCAGTTTGCTTCTTTCGTCTTCTTCTTTCATTGAATGTGCCCAAGCATGATGAATATGCCGTGGGCAATTTCTATGTACCTTTATAAAGGTTGCTGGTGGCATTCTTTTTCTTGGTTGTATATTACTAACTTAAATGTGGTAATGTAGACCATGTTGAAAGGTCGACCTTTGTTTGACCCGAAAATTGATGCAGAAGTGGCTGAGGGGCTGAAGAGAATTAGTGAGGAGAAGAAGAAAGGCCGTTCAAATTACGTTTTTGAGGTTGAAGACTTGCATACACGCATGACGGAGGTCAAAATGTCCATAGGCCGCCTTGAATCCTAGCAGGCAGAAAAGTAAGGACATGCTAATGGCAGAAAAGGTAATGGTCTTGAATCATTGCAAGATCAAATGGAGCCTTCTTCATCTGCTGAAGTTGTGGGACTAGGACCGCCAATGTCGGAAGGACCGCCAGCGGTGCTGACGTTGCAAAACAAATTTCCCATGGCAATAATGACTGCATCTGCCCCTGCAGCTCACATTGCACCCTTGGTCATAAGCGACGTCGTCGCTGACGCAATCCCTGTAGAGGGAGACGTTGCAGGTGCAGCCGAAGAAACTATGGAGATTGATCATGTGGCAGACATCCACTCAGAAGGAGTGGTAGTGGAGGCCACGAAGTTTGCAGGTGCTGTGCCCAGCGTCCAGGAAGAAGTCAAAAAGGGAACAGGACGATGCATACAAATTGCCCGTTGTTAGTGCAATTTTGCCCACAATTGAAGGTGATGCCTCTGAAGGCTAGAACTCTAACCCCTAGCAGGTAATACATGTGTTGAAGCGTAGCCGTTCCTTTCATTATGTTTACCCACTCTTTCTGGAACCTGCAATTTCCATCATGCTGACTCATTGTTGTTTAAGACATTGCTAAAGACGTCAGAAGACAACATCCATGTCATGCGTGATGTTGTGTCTCATGTCACAGTAAACAAGCCCAGGAGCGTTCTGTGTCATGGAATCCGTGACAACATTGTTTTTGTTTTTGTTTTGCAGAAGGACGCTGAAGCAGCTGTTGATTCTTTGAGCAAACCTCGTCGGAGGACGAAGACAACTTCCCCAAATACCGAGAAGGTGGTGAAGCCACCATCGAAGACAAATGTGACGAAAGCAGCAGCAAAGGCATCCAATGTTACAAAACCTGTCCATGCTACCTCTAAGGTGAGTGCCAATGTCTGTGACTCCATTGACTACTTAGCCATCCGTTGCTGCATGTGGTATTTGTGCAAGCAATTGGAAACAAAGACTTCTTGCCTTTATTGGGTGCATGAAACATGCCATTAATTAAATTTTTACTCATGCTTTACACGGCGGTGGACTAATGCAGGCATCCAATGGGAGGAGGTCACCAGCTCCAAAAAAGTGATTTCCTTTTGTCCTGATGTTGCCTTCCATGTCTCTAATGACATCATGCTGTTGCGAGCGACATCCAAGAGAACATACATGTTTGTTGTGCTATTCTTGCAAGCGTGTCTGTATGTCATGCTTGAAAGCAAGGGACTTTGGCAAGGGCAGGAGTAAAATGGGGGGAGGCAGGGAGTCGTTACTATCTGATCTTCACCCACTACTTCCACAATGTCGACTTCGACAGCACTTGAGGCGAGTTTAAAAGGAAAGGCACTTGACGAACTTTGTGCTATTCTAGTGCACTTTATCTAAGGCATGCCTCTTTGTATTACCTCTTTCAGGACATATAACATGTATGTTTTTATATCAAGGTAGTTTCAATGAAAAATGTCTCCATTGAATTTCATGTTGGTACTGGTTAAGTCATTCTTGTGCACATTCATATGGAATTTGCGTGTATGTAATAGAATTGAATGTTCATACAAAGGCAAAAATTACATGTTCAACTCCTAACATAGAGTTGAACTACGATGTATGTATTTGCATTTCTCTTGTTCTTACACGAATTGGTGAAACATAAACACACTTCATGGATAGGTGAACGTATGACTTCTTTGCTGCCAGCACTACACTACATGCCTTGTACCCATGTCAGTCACGACACTGGCTCCAACATTATATTTCCTTCCAGTCGCTATCCTTCATGTCAGATCCAATGTCGTGGTCCACGTTCACAAACTCAACAAAACCGGGAGCTCCGCTCCAGAACATGTCATGTTTCATGTTGCTTTCAATGTCGTGGGCAACGTTCATGGTTTCTGGAATATCGAAAGCTACGTTCAATAACATGTCACTGTGGATATCGTCTAAAACGTAACAATGTCATTCAATACACACAGCTTGTCTTCATCGACCTTCTAGAAGCAATCCTGCATGACAACATGACGTTACTGATGATGTCATCCAGAACATGTCGTTGTTGTTGATGACATCACTGAAAACATAATGTGTCATCTGAAATTTTTGGAACCCGACCCACGTGGCATTTGACGTGGACATGCCAAGTCAGATTTTCTCATCTGCCACGTCAGAATTTTGAAGGGTCCACGTCACTACCCTGGGCAGAAAGAGGTAGGCCCAAAAATTATCAAAAAGGGCAGAACCTGCCCAAAAAAAAGGTGAGTTGGCACCTTCGACCCCTCCACATGGCACTTTGACAGCACTTTGGAGCCCTTGATTTCCAGTGACGTCACGCAAAATTTGTCATGTTTTCGGTGACATTCAAAAAAATTTTAGCATGTTTTCACGTCACTCGAAAAAACGGATTCTTGCCGACAGCACCGGTGACAGCCCAGGTGACGCATTCCATGTTTCTTTTGACGTCACCAAAATTACAATTTTCTTCTAGTTGTCTCATACCCATTCCCCGAGCAACGGGTACTTAAGGGCTCAGCTCCCATTTCTTCTCCCTCTTTCTTCTTGTACTTGTGGCGTGCGCTTAGAGAGTGAAAGTGTGGTGAGTTAGGACCATGCTAGGGAGAGATTGGCGAGGTTGGTGCCGGTTGCACCCGATTAGCGAGTCGGTAAGCTATGACAGGGCCGGCCCGGATGATGTCTCCGGCAATTCCGAAGGAGCCGGAAGCCCGAAAGCATCTGGAACAAGACTTAGAAAGGATAGGATGCGTTGCGTTATTACGGCGTCCCTGGAGTTTGAAGAATGATGAGATCATTATAGAACTTGTAGTGGGAGTTCCGAATCAGTATCAGTTGACTATGGAATGCCAACCCAAGCTCTGGATGGAGGACATATGGGCGGAGGTCTATTCATTCCGAAAAGCCGGATTCGGATTAGCTGCTCGTAACGATAGGACCGGGCAGAGTAAGTTCCGGGATCTGACGCATAATAAGGAGGGATACAGTATTCATGATTGTATTGAAGATAGGCACAATGGATTCTAGAGTTTCTGATTCCAATTCTGTATCCAAAGAAGCCAACTCAGATTACGGCCACAGTTGCGAGCACCATATTTGGAGCAATGGAAGGAAGACCAGTGAATTGGGGTAGACTTATTACGGACGTAGTCTCCAAGTTAGTCACACGTGCAATTTTTGGAAAAGCCACCTGCTCAGCCCATATCTTTTCCACCTTTACTATCAGCAGGGTTTTTTGAACAAATCGAAACAGCATGCGTACATCCATAGAGAGGAGGTCCTGAAGTACGGGTTTATGGAAGAAGTCCAACCAAATCAACCCGCCCAAAGAGAATCCGAAGAGGAGGAATCAAAACAGCAAACCTTGATGCATAGGCGGATCAAGAGACGGAAATCCATGGATCAGGCTGCGCGAGGCAAGTAGGTGATTAAGGATGGCGAACAGCAATCGGAGTATCCGGAAAATGATTACATGAAGGACTTCTAGGGGCGCGGACATAAGTGGGGCAACGAGTGTTGGTTGATCCACAAGGAGATGGCAGAATACATCATCGGAGCCATGAAACTCTTGGGAGTGAGTTACCCGGAGTAGATAGCTGACGCGATTTGGCAAAGGACGGATCCGGCAACATTAAAGGTACAGGAGCTCCGAATCCGGAATCTGCAACAGAACAAGACAAATCTTAGATCCCAGGTAGCCTAGCTAGAGAGCGAGCTAGCAGTGGTGAGGACAAAGGAGGCCGACGCTTTCAACCTCGTTTGAAATTTGTCGGCTTTGATGGCAGCTCCGGCGGAGCAAGTGTTACGAGCCCGGCTCTTCATCGATAAGCTTACAAACAAAGCTCACCCTTCCAAACCAAATGTGCTGAGGGTGCTCATTGACTACCAAGCCCGGATGGAGAAGGTGTTGGTGGAGATGCGGCAGTTGCTGGGACAACTCGATCTGGGCAGGGAGATGGATTTTGAGGGTTTTCTGGAGGTTGCAGATGCCTAAAACTTCTTGCAGACTCCGGCCAAAGAAGTAGTACCGGAGGAGAATCCGATGAGGGGACAAGATATGCTAATCGATGACACGAGTATGTCCCTGATGTTTGGAAAGGAGGGAACCGGAACGTCTATTCCGGTGAGGACAGCAAGAGCTGTTGTGACAGTACCAAAAGCTTCAACATTGGAAAAGGGAAGAGACTTGATTCCAGGTACAAGACTCTCCTTTCTCTCAAGTGAGCCGGCCTGACCAACTAGAGCTGCGCTCTTTGCCACACCGCAGCCCGTGGTTCGTCGTAACTTGGCCGGACCTTTGGAGGTCATTAAGAATCCGGCTCAACGCTATCCGAAGAAGTTCACTCACATGCAACAAGCTTCTCCGCCCAAGGGTGATAAGTTTTTGTTGGAGATCTTGGATGACGAGGAGGAAGAATGTGAAATCGGAAGGGAGTCAGAGGACGAGGCCACTCCGCCTCAAGGGCGCACAATCATCACCCGGGCACAGACCAAGAGCACGTCGGTTAAATCACCACCGACCAAGGCAAGCAGCAGCGTGAAGAAATGGAGGAGGAAGTAGTTAGTTTGGTAGGTTTTTATGTTTGATTTTTGAATTCGTTCCACCTCGGGTAATCCGGAGGTGGGACCCAATTTTGGATTTTTAGGAGGCCGTTGGCCTGGATTTTTCGGTTATCTCAAATGTTAGTTTGATTGGCCACCCTGATTTTCGAGTGTGCCTGTTTTGCTTTTTTGTTGGGTTTTTAAGGAAGGGCAGGCTTGTTGCCCTCTCATTCCATTCTAGCCCATTAGAGTACATTTTGATTGTGTTTTTTTGCTTTCTTTAATCGAACATCTTTTGTGGATATTTCTCGATCCGGCTATGTGCATGAGTAAGAGTGTTTGCAAGAGTGCTGAGGTGTGAAGAAGACGGGTGAGAAGGAGTCCGGATCTGAGTCAACTGGGTGAGATCAGTAGAGCGTAATTGTAAGAGTTCTGGATTTGTGAAGGAGGATTAGTGCACCGTGTCTTTAAATCGCTGGAATAGTGATCCGGAAGAGTGGAGTGGATGCGCGTCTAGAACCTAAGAAGGATTTTGTGCGGAGATAAGCAACCGCTAGTGGAATATTCCCCACCATCGGAAGGCCTGCCAACTGCCGGATCAATCTGAGAGTCTCAAACAGCGACACTATTGATTCTGGGTGCTTGATCTGTTGTTGTAGTGAAGGAGTAGAAAGTGGATTCTGAGTGAACTGTTTTTTGGAAAGATCATCTGGAGAGCTGTGAGGATTGCTGCTTACCACTTCCCTGCTGTAAATCTGGAAGAAAGTTGTGTGTGTCTTTGTATGTGTGTGAGTATTTGAACTACACGTGGTGAGTCCCTACCCCTCTAGAAGACCAACAGGGGACCCCTTGATGGTAAAACAGGGGTACAGAAAACCAAAATTTTGATTGAGAGTTATCGGATTTCGGATAAGGACGGATCCGAATTAAATTCTGAAAGGTCGTGTCTCGGAAAGAGAAAGAGTAAAGTAATTGAGTTACAGATTACTTGGGGTTTTGTTTTGGAGAGATATCCCAATAGCCTTAGTTTGCAATAACACCTAGAATTCCCTGGGACAATATTTCGTGTTATCTTAGTACATTTTTGTGTTAAAGATACTTACGCCTTGACTGCATGTACGACATTTAGCATGAGGGTGACTAAAATTTGAGAATGATTGAAGTATCTGTCTTTACAAATTGTAATGTGATTTTTTCTCCGAGATTTTCAGGAAATTTTGAAAAGAAGAGTCTTAACAAATCATTTCCAAAATCAAATTTTTGATGTTAAAAATAGGCAGCAAATATAGTTTTCCAAAAATTTAGACTACTAAAATCAAAAACTTAGTTAGGGTTCACTTACCTCCACAGTATTATTGATACAAGAATTAGTTGCCTCGGGCATTCACTTAGGGCTTAACCAAATCATGGGTCTTCATGATAAAAAAATTAGAAGTTTCAAACGTACAATTTAATAATAAGTTATTTGCAATATGTCAAATAAAAATTGTGAAATACTAAGCATGTAGTATTCCATGTGGTTCACAGTTGCATTCAACACGCATGATACATTTAAAAATAAGACGTATACTCTCATCATTGTGATAACTAGAAATACTTATAGATTTCATGCATTGCAATATAAAATAACAATACAACCATGACATACCGACTCCATGGCTAAAGATATAAATGGATACTAAATGTCTAGCCATATGCTTCCTTAACATGTGGACTTCTGTGTTGGTTAAAAAAACAATCCGAACCTTTCTCTTCATCTTGCATCTTTCTTTCAAGTGCTGAAATTGTCTTTAAGATCTGGTGCTGGTTGCGTTGCATTATTCAAACGACTTGATCTGCAAACATCCTGGACAGAGGGCCCCACTTGATGAGCACTTGGAATACGCACATCATTGTCTTGTAGTGCCTCATCACAATTGCGATGAGCGTTGTTGTCATCTTTGTCGTCTACACCAGCAAAATAGAATGGATCATCGACAGCATCTGAGGTCTGATAGCCCTCGACCTCGGAATTTTCATTTCAAAGCTCGACGACTAT
Organism: Neckera pumila; assembly: GCA_963969595.1. Lineage (NCBI taxonomy): Eukaryota > Viridiplantae > Streptophyta > Bryopsida > Hypnales > Neckeraceae > Neckera > Neckera pumila. The sequence goes on from OZ018418.1 coordinate 11,479,536, forward strand.
TCTTCCACGTTCACGATACAAGTTTATGAACTTCTTGTGTCGTTTCGCAGCAGGGTCTATGCCATCAGCCTCTACATCCGGTCCCCTTCGACCTCCGGAAATCACAAATGCTGTGGTCGTCAAAGTGGGGTCCGAAGTGTACGTTCGAGTGAACGGTTCTAATACCACGCCAGGGCGTCTCACTCCAATTCCTCAGATAGGGTCTTTAGGGGGTTTTGACGATGATGCTCGGCTAGTGTTCTTTCCTACATGAGAACCACGAGAATGCAACACATATTGATGCACGGCAGGATCACAAGGGATTTGAGGGGGTCTTTTAGCTCTAGTATTATTAGAAATATTCTCCACCATCACTTCAGCATTCTCTGTAGAGCCTAATCCTTCTCCAAAATGTCTGGAGGTAGGGTTTGGAGTTCTAATAGCACATAGGATAGAGTGTTGCACCTCTTGGCCTCGTCCATGACCAATGATAGGAGCCGCAAAAGAAAGTTGGGCAGTAGCACTCAATTGTGTTTGGAGAAATGTCATCATTTTCCACATGCTCAAGGCCAAAACGCCTCCCAACACCAATGTTCAGTTCATTTGTTGCATCTGTACGCTCCATTCTAGTACCTCTGATGTTTGTACCATGGTGCCTTGTTGTGGATATATTGTCAACGACTTGGCCTCCCACCCCGCCAAGCCCCCTATTACCGTCGCCACTATGGGCAGACCCTTCACTGTTTTGAGTTGTACGGTTCCCCAAATTCCCTTTGTTCCCATCATTGTAATCATCTCTATTCCCTCCATTGTTTCTTGGACAGGGATGGTCGTTGTTGTTGTCATCATTGGAGGGGGGATCATCATTGCCAGGATTTGCTGCATTGGCTTCTTCGCCCTCAGAAGATGAAGAGATTTGTAGGCCAGCCTGCGCTCCACTAACGCCTTCATTTGGAACGGGAGGAGGTGAACGGTTATGGCAAGGATTGGGCCCCTAACAATCTTCAAAAATATAGTCACTGGGATCTAGTCCATCCTTGTAGTAGTTCCTCGCTTCTGCCACAATTCTACATTTGTCCATAATGGCGGAGGGGCCCTAGGCACTTCCATCTCTTCATCTTCCACATCTTCTGCTTGCGTTGCAGCAAATGCACGATTAGGTTCGTTTACCGGGACGGGGCCAAAAGCATCTAGATTGGAATCCTTCGAGAGCACATTTGCGTCATACCAACGAATTGGATCGGCCCCTGGTTTCTGAGGAAGGACACAGCTATTGGTATAGATGTATACCAAAGCTTCGGCCTTATCCACTGTCAAGCAATTTTTGCTCCTATTGTGGACAAAGGAATACATACTCTAATTCCTTTCACAAGACAATGCCGAATATGTAAGGGATAGAACACGCACTGCAATTTTGGACAAGGCCCAATCTGCGATCTGGTGCCACCATTGGTGGGGAACCAAACTGCTCTCACAGATGTTGGATGATTCTTCAGGGCTCTATGGTCTAGTACCCTCTTTGTATACAGTTAGTTTTGCCATGACGTCATCAAAATGCACACCGACCACATCATTTAATTTGTGGACAACCCGATACAATGCACACAGGGCAATTCTGTCTTTTTTAAGATGCTAATGGTCCCTAATGTACGGATTTAACAACTCACTTGCATAGTGAAAATTAGAAAATCCCATTTTCCATCTTTTTTGGAAGGTTATCTCCAACTCTTCAGCTAAGGCATGGGGTAGGTTGAAAACACGTGTGACAACAATGAAAACAATGAAAACATGTGTGCCTTCAAATTGTGCATTGTAAGCCATGCCTTGCCCATGGCTGGTTCTCGGCCATCAAACACGCGCAAGGCCTTCAGCATGTCTTCTACTATCAACAAATAATCTCTACATTGCTACCAAAAAAACAAATTTCTAATGGGATTTCAGTTGGTTTGCTATATACATCATGGTCTTTAGTTGCCCAGAGTGTCTATGGATCCCAAAAACACATCACCAGTGGGACAAGACATCATGACATTCATGAGGGGCCGGCAACTAACATTGTCCCAACCATCGGTGCAAAGCGTGACCCCGTAATTCTTCACAGTAAAGGCCATTTTTGCTTTGATCTCATTCTTGATTAAAAACCTCTTCGTTTCAATCAAATGGGTCCTAAACTGGGGGTATGAAGGTGGACTGTATTCAAAGCGCGCTATGGAGGTTGCCTTCACCACCAAGATAAAGGCTGGATTCCTTGCCTCATTGAATGGTACATTTGGTTTATAGAAAAAACTTGTCCCTTTTCTATCCAACTCCTTCTTCTTTGCCATGTTTAGGGCATCCTCCATGCATTGTTGACGTATTGACCCAGATCTTGTTGAATTTGAGGCAGCGCGGCTCAGGGATTAATGCAGAGGCTCAAACAATGCGGGTGGCTGACTATAATCTATTGGCCCTCCCCTTTATTACTTCATTTTGAGTGGACTGGCTTGAACTCGCTATGGGAGCAACTGTGCTTGGAGCGCTTGGATCTGACTGCATGTTTCCCACATTTTCAACATTCATTTGTTGAGGAACAAAAATTGCACAGTTGGCAAATCAATATCGCATGGCCCGAGGCATTTGGGAACATAACAACTTATTTGAATTGTGTTTGAACCCAAAATGCGCAAAAGTCTACTCCCATTTGTAGCTAAATGTGTTGTTGCAGAAGAGGCAAGTCACTTTACTTCCATCATCTAAGAAATTGTACCATAGTTCCCACCCTCTCGTTTGTTTTTGTAAGGTACCCATTACAGCTCCGGATAAGTGCAAAATAGGATGTTTCTACAAGGGTTCAATATTCTTTGATGTCTTCAAGGAGGACGTGCTAGTAACAATTGTTAGCGCCAGTCGACCACTTGAACTGATTTTGACATCACTTGTCGCAGCACAGGGCAAGCAAATTCCCAGTTATACTACCAAAAACCACTTTCAAGTATAACAAAGTGACTCTAAAGATCAAACCCGTAAGATTCTGTGAAGTAGATAGCTTTATTTGGTCTCTAAGCTAAGTCAGTACCTATATTTCCTCTTCCGATTCTAACATCACAACCGGAAACACAACAACACCAAGAACTATAATCAAACCCTCTTCTCCTTCTCCAATCCGGTCAACTTTCCGATCCGGTTTGATCAGCTCACATCCGCTCTTACTCCCATCCGGTTTAGTTTTACTTCTGTTTCACCATCAAAGGGTTCGCCCCTTGATTTTGAGAGTGGCAGGCCCGCCGCTCCTTCTGTGACTTATAGTGGCTGAAGACCCACTTCTCTATTCTCCCATTTCCTACACTAATCCGGATCCAGTTTGATCCTTCACAACAACCCAGAGAACCCTCCAAATCATCGGTCACACAAAGATCCCCCCTACAACCCTCTCATATTACAACGACCTCGGCGCCACGTTCCGTCTGTACGAAGCCAGGCGGCTGCAAGTGAACCCGTCCGTTCCAACATCAACTAAAGTTCTTCCGTTTGCCCACTAAGGCAGCGAGATCTCTCAGGAGATCGGACACTCAACCGGATTTCCCACCTAGGAATTCTAGCGTGACTAAGGAATCCCTCCCTATCCGCCTAGCCTAACAGCGGCTGTCTCGCCCGGAATCCTAAACCTTAGAGCTACTGAAGAATTGAAATCCACTCCCAACTCTTGCACAACCTGCTCACTTGCACATAAGATCAAAACAAGAACGCCAAAGGGAGAAATCACGCCCCCACCAGCATGCGCCTTCCTAACTCCTCACTACACAATCCTGCCACACACAGGAGAGGCACGCAACAAGAGGCCAAGAGAAGACGTACACAAAATTTGGGCAAAAAGACTTGCAGCTCCTAAGCAGGGGCTGACTTATATACAACTTGAGTACAAAGCAAAAAGGCCCCCAGAAATCTGCACTAGACATCCGGGACCGATCCTAATCGGCCAGACCGGATCAACATCCGATCCAGTCCTAACTATCTTACAAAACTTTATATTCCTAACTACCTATCTATTCTCCAACTCCCCCACCCAGTGTAGGACTCTTGGGTTCCTCGGGCAGTTGGTTGAAGACGGCCGCAAGGTTCCAGCTCCGCTCCCCGACAACTGGATTCGGAAGATTTGACCCTGGTGATGAATCCAAATGAATTGGTTGTTCAAGCCTAGGTCTCCGGTTACTCTTCTTCGACTCGGGTGTCTGATCCTTGGGCTCCCTCGGATTCGACCCTCCGGCTGCAAAGAATCTGGTAGCGATAGGTCCAACAGGTGGATCTCCCGGGAGTATATGGACCCGTTCAGCTTTTGACTGCTGATGTCTATCCAATTGGCTGCCTCTTTCGCTGCCGCCAAGGATGCTTCCACCCGATCGGTGAAGTCGGTGAGGATCCGAACTATTCGGGAACCGGATACCTTCTTCTCCTCATGCACCCCTTTGTCAAATAATGCCGCCTTGACTGTAGTGGATCCAAACTCTTCTAGAGTATCCTTCATCGACTTGGCCACCTTCCGAGTTGCTTCCGCCATCTCTCGGACTGCAACCTTGTCTTCCCTGAGGGCTACCATGTCAGCCCGTAGGGTGTCAACTTCCTCCTGAAGTTGACGGATCTCTGCCTCCGGTGCTCATCTGGATCGGACAGTTACTGACCCACCTTACTCGGTAAATCACTATCCACCAGTGCACCCACCAGACCTCCGATAGCGACGAGAGCTCTCCTCTTGACCTCCCAGTCTGCTCGTATCCCGCACATGATTACCGTCAACTAATTGAACGGGTCGGTCGGGTCCTCGGGATCCGGCATCTCCACATCCGGTCCTTGCTCTGGAGTGGACCGGGTGGTAGGAGGGGTTCCTCGCTTGCGAGGAGGCATTGTCTTCATCCGCTTCCTTGGTCGAGATGGCTCCTCCTCTTCTTCCTCTTCCATTTTGGGCTTGGACCCGATTTGTTCTTCCTGTTCGTCACCAAACCCGACTCCCCGTACTTTAAGATGGACTCCTGAAGGCTCCACGTCTTCTCCTCCGTCTATGTGAGGAGCTGGTTCCGGTGGTAGAGGTGGAAGAGATAGGGACTCAAGGGAGTGGCCCTACTCTTTCCGATCCTCGTCATCAGCTGGGACACCAGATCGGAAAAGATCCGGGCCCAGTTCACTTTCCATTCCCCGCTCATGGAACAAAAAATGGTTTTGCCAATGGACATCGTCTCCCTCGTCGGCTTCTCTGGGTGGATGATTGGAACCAGGCATTGCAGGAGGTTGCGGTGTCGATTGCTCTTACAGTCCGCGACCGCGTACCCGTCCTTGTTACTCGGCTCCCCATGAAATTTGCCATGGATGAACTCGTCCTTCCTTCCAGCCATGCCAGAACCTCCAATCCGGAAGTTGTAAACTTCCCTCCACCTTTCTTCTTCCCATTCGGTCAGGTGGCCCCGGAGCGTGTTGTCGAACTCGTTCGACGCCTTACACCTAATCTCTCTCACCATCCGCTCCTCCCTAAACCCCCAGGGTTTATCCATCAACACAAGGCACCCCATGGCGTTGAGAGCCTCCATGAGCTCGGACCTGGCTGGTTCCTCCGTGGGAATGACCGGAACTACCTTCCGGAGCTTGACGTCAAAGGAGGAACTGGGCGCGCCCGGTCTAGCCTTACACAACTAAGGCATGGACACTAATGGCCACTGGACCCTTACCGATTGCTACCTCACTCTCTCCTAGCCACACGTCCCGTTCCTCACTTCCTCTCGTCCGATCTCAACCAGAAACACCACAAAACCTGCAACCCACATGCTTTCTACCTTTCCTACACTCTCGGACATGCCCAGCTGGAAGGGCACACACATACAACGGCTCTGGCGCAAATGGAGGCGTAAAAGCGCTTATGGTCAGCTCCAGAGCTCAAGGGAAGTAAAGGAGTGAAAATGAGGATGACCAGCTCTTATATAGTCCTAGGACCCCTGGTAGGTTATCATGACTTTTTCCGGTCCGGTCCATATCAATCCGGTCCAACCCTAATCCGATCTAAGGTGAGATCCGGATGTGATTCCGTTCCTGAATACTACCATTCTGACCGGATCAGATCTAGCTTTCTCCATACTCGATTAGCGTTGTCACTCTCCAGTTTCCTTCTACCCTTCTAACCGGATACGGATCCTAATTACCCATTTCCTTTCCAAAATTTAGATAAGCAAAGGAAAACCCAAAATTCTAGTTGCGACATCACCTCAACAAAAAATCGGGACAGTCCTCCACCCACTATCTCAATCAACCCAGGAACTCAAAATGAACACCTAGAAAGAGGCATGGGCGAAAAACAAAGGGCCTCTTGCTGCCCCCTTTGTTCTATACAAAATTGTTGTTGTGGCGGAGACCTAGCAAGTACAGGCGGAGACTTGTCGCTTGAGCGCGAACATTGCAAGAATAGGTGCAAATGCTATTGGGCTCGGGCATGAACGCAAGCGGTCAGGGCATGGACGTGAGAAGGTCCAACGTGGACGCAAGGAGTGGGCGGGGACTTAATTACAAAAGTCCGCGCCCAAACACATATCCGAGTGGGGACGATCGCATCTGGACAATGTGACAAGGCGGGAACGGAGTGCGCGCTAGGGTCCATAAGTACCCACCCAGTCCGAACACATTTTCCAATGCCAACTAATCAACCTTAAAAGCTTGGAATTTGCTCTTGGGCTCCATGTTGGGGCTTTGGACCTCGGTATTGCAGCCAGCATTCGTCACGTCCATTTCACTACTTCCAACCTTCCTTGCCAACTAAAAACAATTGCACTATTCCATGGTTAAGATTTGTTCTTAGTAGTCGCAAAAATCGTAGTGCAGTATGTCTCAATCTAGTGAGACTACGGTAAATGAAATGGTTGATGTTCTTTGTACTATGAGGCCGTGTGATAGGGGGAGGGCTTGCGATTGCAAAGCATCCAAAAAGCGCTTGCATATTCTATTTGATCCAAATAAGCTTGCCTTTGCTGGTTGGAAAACCAAACCGCACCTTTGGACCAAAAAAACGTGTGACAAATACATTGATTGGTGTCACATAAATAGAGTATTTCCACACAGTGAGTACAAAAAACACTGCAAGCGCATGGTAGCCAACCTGCACTATTGCAAGGACCTAGAGTTCCTTGAAAGATGCATCCAAGTACATCAGCACCTATATTGCACCGTGTATATAATTAGGAACAAATGTAGCCTTGCCATCTTGCATATGGTGTATGCAGAGCAGAAACTACATTGTTGTGTAGATTGGTCCACGATAAAGACTGCTTCAACATAAATTGTGAAAGCTCTAGAGAGCATTGACATCCCGCAGGAACAGAAGTATAGCCATGGGAGCCTGTCTAAGGCAAAACATGATGTAGAATACATTGCAGCTGCGTTGGTAGAATAATTGTCGTAGCACAGAAAGCACAAAATCCTTCCCTAAGGCCTTAGTGGACCCTAAAGTGACTCGTGTATCGTTCCGCAGAGATCTTGATGTAATTCTCCTAATTGGCCGGAATGAAGTGAGTTGATATCCCAAAACAAACCCCAAGTACTAGTCTAGACCGGTTCCAACTCCAGTAATCCGGAACTGGAAACTCCTTTCCCACGTATATATCTATCCGGTCTAGAATATTTAACTATGTAATAAATTCGAGTTTAACCTCTGGACCAAGAGGGATCTGCAACTTGGGCTTCAGGAAGGACGCTTAACTCCTACCCTCTGAGTTTTAACGTGTCAGAAGATCCACGATATAAACTTCAAAAGAAAACCTTGACAAAAACAATGAGAAAAAGACTTTCCTCACAACTAGACCGGATTGACTACTCATGCTAGCAGGTCACGCAAGACAGTCTGGATTCTCCTAACAATTACTACGACGACAGATCACAAGACAATCCACGGCCTAGGTAGAGAAGGGGCGTCAGGAAAACACAGGAGAGCTATGATACTTCTTGACAAAAGTAGCTTCTTGACAAAAGCAAGTTCTAATCCTCGCAAGGAAATCCTGTGGTATTCTGTCTAACACAAAATCTCTCCAGGGACCGGATACTTCCTGTATCCGGGTATCACTTCCTCCTTATCCACTCTGCACGATCTCACTGCTCTCACAATAACACGGACAAGTGCTAAAAGGTACAGCTCACGGTTTGTGAATTGAATAACTTCAATGGCATTTGCAGAAAAACTGGGAATACAAAGTATGAAAATGCTACCCGGATTCAACCTAAAATCCGCCTTCAAATACTAAATTGCCCTTCAAACTCAAAAAGCGCCTAAGGCCCAAAACAGCAAGAGGAATGACACGTTTCATTCCTAACTTCTTGCCAATTTTAGGCAACCTAAGCTACAATAAAAAAGTTTCCACTTAATGTGGATCTTAGATCCTAAAAATCCGGACTCAACTACTTGAGTCCTAATTCCTTTTACTAAAAATATTCCAAATCAACTATTTGTCAAAAATCTAAGCATGTAGCCCTACAATCACTGCCATAATCTTCACCTACTTTTTAGTCTTCTTAACTGGAGAAAACCCCGCCTTCGCTGATACCTTCCGGGCTACGGGCCTCTTTCCGGTCTGCTGTCTCGCCATCTGCTTAGACCGGACTTTGGCCTTCTCTTTGGCCGCCTTCGCCTTTGTTGCTCGGGTCTCTGCCAGAGCCTGATCGGGATCTGAATATGGTTCAGAATCCTCATCGGACTCTGATTCCTCTTCCTCATCATTGGAATCCTCTTTGTCTTCTTCCTCTTCCTGAGCCCTGATGAATTTCTTCTTAGCCGACGGTGGCTCTGGAACCTTTCTCTTCTGCGGGACTGGAGCAGGTCTGGCCACCTTGCTCTGAGGTGTTGCCTCTCCTCCAACCGGTTTCCTGATCATACCTTTACTGGGTGATCTTGATGAAGTCCCGCGACCGGCTCCAGCCTCCGTCTTCACCATGGACTGCATCAGGGCCGTCATCTTCTCGGTCTCGCCGAACTGCACCTTCTTCCCCGGAGTCTTGGGAGAAGACTTGGAGGGGGAGAGACTTCTGATATTCTTTGTCTTGGTTCCCTCCTCTGGTATAGATCCTCCTGGTCCGGTTTCCGGTCCCTGTGCCTTGGCTGGATCCAATGCCGTCACCTTTGTAATCTCCAAATCGTCATCCTCCGGAATTGGGTCAGGTACCTTGGTGCTTTCCACCTCGGTCTGCTGCTCCTGACTCGTCTTGGTTTCCTAGTGCTCCTCAGGTACAGGTAAAGCAGGTTGTTCATGAGAAGTCTCACCTTTACCCGTATCTTCTGCTGCCGACTGCTGAACTGGCTCTTGATCCAGTCCCGGTCTCAACGTAGGCACACTGTGAGGATTCACCTCACACATTACTTCTCGCAGCTGCTCCAACGTTGACTCCATCTTCTTATGGTAAGTGATCATCCCCAATAGGAGCTTTTGGTGCAGCTGTCTTTCCTCCGTCATCACTTGTTGGTCAAACAAGTTAGCCTTGTTGACCACTTCACCCGGATGGGTGATAAATTCCCGGATCGGTGATAAATTCCCGGATTCGGGAAAGGGTATCCTTCGTCTGTTTGGAGAACGTCCTCTCCAACTCCACCTCTTCCGTTTTCTGGCGCAACTCTTGTTTAAGAGCGGCCACTTGGCCAGAAAGCTTCACCAATTCCTCCTTATTCTCATTCTTCTCCTTCTCTCGGTTGAGCCGGATCACCCGAGTCAAGGCTTGTGCTGGGTGGTCAACGCCCACCGTTTGGCAGATGGCCTGCATTGCACCTTGTACCATCACGTATCGTTTCCTGAAATCACTCAGATCTCTGGTGATCCTATCCAAAGGCTCTTCCCCCCAGACCGGATCGGTATCCTTGGTCTGTTCTCTCTCTACCGGATCCTTTCCTCTCGTTTCTTCACCCTTGTCCTCAGCCTCACTCTTATCCTCCTCTTCATCAAACTCATCCTCATTGTCCTCATCGGAGGACTCTTCCTCGTTTCCGGTCTCCTGATCTAAGTCAGGGACCTCAAATTCTACTAATGCCGCGGCTGCCTCATACTCTACCTCTTCCTCTTTTGTCATCACCTCCTCCGAATTATACAAGTGATAAAGGAACGGACAGATGGCGGAAGGCTTAGCCTTCCCGACATTGTTGACCATTTTCAACACTTGGTCCTGAATTACTAAACCCCAATCTACCTTCCGGTCTCCTGACAGCGCGCCAAAGACTGTGTTGGCGAGTGTCAGAGAGACCCGACTTGGCCTTTCCGGGTTAAGAATGGCCAAGACGTATTGCAGTAAACGCCTCTCTCTCTCATTGACACAATCGGTAACCACGAACCCATCCTTCTTGCTAATGGGGGTATGAAACTTACCCACCGTGAATTGGTCCTTCCGGGATGCGTTGCCTTCGCCCTCCCGGTCGAACCGGTACACCTTTCTCCACATCTCCGCCGTCCACTTCTTAGGTTTCGCACGGATCGTGGTCGCGGCCTGAGATGGTGCTCCCGAACTCAACTCCGCCACTATTGCTTCACTCCGGAAATCCCACGGTCTGATCAGGAAGCTGGCGCATCCCATTTGTTCCAAGTCCTCCTTCAGATCCACCATCTCCTTGTCATCCTTGGGCAATCGCGACGTCACGTAGCGCAGCGAGATGGTCGCTCCTCCGTTGTGACTTGCGGCCATATCTCCCGTCGATCAAAGAAAACCGGTCTACTGTTGGGTATTGGTACGACTAGTGATCCTCATGGCTCACTCTCTCTCTCTCTTTTCAGATGGAAGGTATTAACTCTAAGCTCCGGCACCAACAACCTTCTCTCTCTCTCAATAATCTTCCAGCACTCTCGCCTGCAGTCGCGTCAACTCAACACACCAATACTACCTCTCAGACCGGAAATCAGTAATCGCATACGCTGTATAATTCTCCATCAGGGCAGGAAATCAAAAGTGACCAACCTTTGGACAGATAGGATCTAAAAGAGCCAATCTCAACAGCCCTTAGTAATTACCCTAATTAAGGCCTTGCCCGTTAATCCTGCCCGTTTAGGATTCCCGTTAACTAATGATTAGAACGTGTCCCTTGTTCCTTAGGGCTAAGTAGGTCACCGTTGGATGGCGGTGTCCTGTTTTCCCTTTCCTGACCTGGTCTAAGCAAAGTATAGTTCCGGTTCCTCGTTTCCGGTATATTCAATTAGCCTTTACTCTAATTCCTGATCAGTCCATTCCCGGTTTCCGGTTCTAAACATTAGACGGTCTACAACTATCTAAAAATTGAAAAAATTAACTACTAAGAAGAATATTATTCTTTAATTTATATTTTAATATAGTAAAACTAGATTTTCATGTTCCAACAATGGTCTAAAGATTCAAATGTTGACCTCAAATCTGGATGCGCAAAGGAAGAGAGGGATGAAATATTGCTTAATCTAAGAGATATTCAACTTCACTCTTATTGGGATTCTTTGGTAGAACCGGGAAGCATTGAAGCTGTTCATATCGGAATGGAAGAAACAGAAAATGACAGCAACGTAGTTGGACCATCATCCGAACCACATGAGAATTTCCAGGAATAATTTGCGGATCTTGATAGGTGGGACAATGTTGGGCAAGGATGTTTGGGAGATGGAACTAAGTTGGAGCCTCCCATGATAACAGAAGGATTATGGATGGAAGCATGCTAATAGGAGCCAAGTTGAGTGTAACGCTTCCTTTTGGGGGGAGAATATTGTTATTGGAAGTCACACAATTTAGAATTCTTTCAAATTTTTTTGACAATCTTTTACAACTACAGTACATGTGGCTTGCCAAAAAAAAATTTCATGATCTAAATTGTTTGTAATTGAAATAACCACACAATATCACGTGTAACAGGCCCTTTTGGTCCTTACTTGCTGTAACACTTGGATGAATGTCACAGCTCAATGGATGAGAATTGCGATAGTTCGTTAGCATTGTCCCTGGAATCAAATCGCTTGTTCAGAGCGGTTAACAACAATTTGATCTCCTCTTTACTGCAAAATCTGCAAACGAGCTGTTGAGCTTAGGGTCCGAATCCTTGTGCACTTTGTTTTGAATTCTGAATGTTGGCGGCTTTAGGGTTTGGAGAGAATTCCCGCTTGCTTGCAGCTTCGTGATTGTTAGAACGAGCTGTTGCGCTTGGGGACCAATTCTTTGTGGTTTTTGTTTGAATTCTGAATGTTTGCGGCTTTGGGATTGGAGAAGGTTCCCGCTTGCTTGCAGCTTCATGAGTGTTAGCGTGCAGTAATTCTGGGTTTCGAGAATGTTCCTGCTTGCCTGTAGCTTTCTGAACGTTGGCGTGGTTGTTGCGATTCAAAGTCTTGGGTTGATATTGTCGAATTGTTTCCAGCAATGTGCACTTTGCTATAGGATCAAAGGATGTAGGGTTCTGGGGTTCATAGATCTCATTTTGGGGAAAAAAAAGGGCGGCTTAGGTGTAGATCATGAGCTCTACAGTCTCAAAAGTTGAGTATGGTGGCCCCAGTTCAAGGCATCCAGGTGCATTGTGGCAGAGAGTTAGCACGGCGGTGTGGAAAACTTGCAAGCAAATTGTAATTGATGAAGAAGAAAGTGTTTGTGAGGAAAGTTTTGTAACACCGCCTCAAAGTCCACAACACTTTTGTGAGGGAGAGTCACAGAGCGATTGTAACAGTGATTTGAAGTCCATTACAAAAGCAACAAGTCTACTTGAAATGCACAATAGGGTTCTTGATCAAGTATTGTGAGAGCCCACTGTGCTTCCCTGTCCATCTGAGTTGAAGGTGCGTAGTTGTCGTTGGCGGCAGACTACGGTGTGCTTCCCTCCTGATTTTAGGTGACCCCTGAAAACAACAAGTTGAAGTCGATCAGAACATTGCCTTCAAGAGAGATATTAGGCAGTTTAGGTGGAAACCAATTGAGTTTAGAGTTGGGGTGTAGGGTTTAATGGTCAAGGGTGACGGGTAGAGGGTTTACTTCTTCTGATTTGTAAGGGAGTATTGGACCTCAGAGGTGCTTCATTAGGGTTTAGGGTATTGATGCACAGGGTTGAATTGAATGTGAACACAATCGTAACATTGGTCAATCCAAATGGCAGGGACAAATGCGTATTTGTCTAGTATCAATGTTGTTGAAGAACTTGCAGAGTTCCTCGTACCAGGCTGTGATTACAGTTCTTGGTTAGTAGGAAAACGTAAAGCAAGTGCTCGAGAGAGAATCCGTAGGTGTTGTACTCGGAAATACAAGTTGATCTCAACAAGAATTGTAGATGCAGACCCTAAGTTCTCAAGGCATGGTCACAAACAAGCTCATAGGACTAGTGCCACTCTTGCTCGAGACATTGGTTTGTATGCAGCAAAAAATTGAAGAACCATGACATAGAGGTTCATCACCTCACAATTATGAAGATTTTAGGGATACCAGTACTTGAACAAATGGTCCCTGACTTTTTAAAGGATCCTATTGCGGTGAAATTGCGACATGATGTCCTAGGTTGCTTGAGAGATGGTATGCAGAATCACCTGGTGGGGCTTAGAAAAGCTAGAATTGTTCAAGCAAAAACATTGTTACTACTTTTGCGGTTGCACCAGGAATTGGTAGTGGGAGGGGTGTGGCAGGTATACTTGGAGTGGATTGGAGGAATATAAAAAAGGCACTTGCTAGGAGAGTTTTGCTGGACACAAAACAGGATGCATTTTGGTTGCAAGATCAAAGAAGGACTCGCTCAAATGCTCTCCCAGATGGAGCGAAGGAGATCATTAGGCAGTGGTGGGAAGAAGAGACCACAATTTCTCCAAATCAGAAGGACATCGTCAAGAAGTGGACTTCGCCAAAGCTATATATTGAGCATGCAACTCACTATCTCCAGGTCTCCCAGGTATGTTTGCATTTTCAAGTCTAGAGCTGCAGTTAGAAGAAAAGGCCGGTTGTTTAGAGTAGCGTGTATTGAAGTTGTTCCTTAGTCATTTGTAGAGGTTTCCAAGTGCTGTGAATGGGTCTGGGCCCTTGAAATGTGCTGATTTCTCTTGTTTCTAAGGACACAAAGGAGGACATAGCCCACATCATGCAGTTCAGGTGTTTAGGTCCATTTCTGCTGTGCTTCATTGTCCTGTGTTTTAACAAGGTAAGCAAGCATGAGTTACAGTAAGCACCCTAAACCCTAAACCTCCCTTCCATTCCGTGTGGTCCTTTTTGTAGAAGCATCAAGAGGGTTAGTTCCTTTGCAGTCCTTGGCTGAACACTTTGTATTGGGCCCTATACCAGATAAGCAATGTGCACTGCTTTGGTTCCTGGAGGTCCTTTGCTCTAATATTTCAAAAGTAGGTAAGTAGTGTGTGTTGCTTTGGTTCCTAGAGGTTTGTTGCTCTGGTGTTTTATAAGCAAGGAAGTAGTGTGTACTGCTTTGGTTCTTAGAGGTTCTTTGCTCTGGTGTTTTATAAGTAGGTAATTGTTGTGTATTGCTTTGGTTCTTAGAGGTTCTTGTGGTGGTTTTTCATAAGCAAGTAATCACTGTGTATTGCTTTTGGGATTATTGGTTCTTGTGGTGGTTTTTCATAAGCAAGTAATCACTGTGTATTGCTTTTGGGATTATTGGTTCTTGTGGTGGATTTTCATAAGCAAGTAATCACTGTGTATTGCTTTTGGGATTATTGGCCCTTTTTCAATCCTTTTTGTAAGGAGCATATTATTATTTGTAGAATCTTTTGTGGTTCCTTTTGCATTAGGGTAACCAGCTGAGGACTAACACGTGCTTTGGTGGTAGTTGGAATTCTTCACCGCATTCAGAAATAAGTATCCAAATGTGCTATGTGGATTGAGGATGTTTGAGGGATTGAAACAATGGTGGGTAAGGAGATTGAAAGCATGGAATACATGTTGTTGTAGGTACCACCAAGACTTCTCAGACCTCCGAGATGGCCTAAACGCTATGAGGAGTGATTTTCTAGGTGTACACAAAGATTGCACCTGTGATTCCATTGTTTGTGGTACTATTCCTGATTGTGAAACCATTTGGACTGGATGTGATGGCCATAACAAAATTTATGAATGGCTAATGCATCTATGGAGTTTGGTTCTTTGTCAGAAGCTTGAATTCGAGATGTGGTATAAGCGGGAGTGCCTTCTAGGTGAATGTGACAACTGTGGAGTCCAAAACCTGCGGATTTGTCCTGGCAAAGTTTCTTTTGACAAGCTAGTCAAATGGAAACGCACGGGGTACGAGAATATTGGTGTGCGGAAAGATGAAAAGCCAAAGAAAGTCATCAAAGTGATCTACCGTGAGACGCCCCCTTCTGAACTTTTTGATTACTTGAAACCCAAGTTGTCACAATTCATTGTCCATAACTTTCTTGCCTCATGGTAAGACTTGCAGTTCAAGGAATTGTTTACTTTCGTCCCCAATGGTACTCTCATATCATGCATGGATTTCTCTGAAAACTACTCTATGAAAATTCCGACCGAAATCCAGTCTATGCATTGGCGTAGTACACAAGTCTCCATTCTGGTTCACATTACTTATGGATGAAATCCCGAGTGAGCCTTATCTGCTGAAAGAGGTTCACTACTACGTGTCTGATGACAAATGTCATGACTCCTTGTATGTTCAGCATGCCTTCATGTTGCACTAGGGTTACCTCAAAGAAGAAGGATTTCAACCCACTAATCATGTTGTGTGGAGTGATGGTTGCAGTGGGCAATTTAAGTCAGCCCGAGCTTAGTACTTTATAAGCAGATTCCCTAGCTTGACAATGACTGACAAGTTGCCTGAAGGTTGCCAAATGTCATGGAAGTACTTTGCATCTAGACACGGTAAAGGTGAAGTAGATGGGGCAGGGGCACTTATGAAACGGGAGTTATACAAGGAGCAATTGAAACCTAATGGAAGGTAGCTCCAAAGTGCTACTCATGTGGTTTGTTTTTTGCAGAAGGAGGTGTCGTAGCACAGAAAGCACAAAATCCTTCTCTAAGGCCTTAATGGACCCTAAAGTGACTCGTGTATCGTTCCGCAGAGTTCTCGGTGTAATTCTCCTAAATGGCCGGAATGAAGTGAATTAATATCCTAAAACACACCCCAAGTACTAGTCTAGACCGGGTCCAGTTCCAGTAATCCGGAACCGGAAACTCCTTTCCTGATAATATATTCGGTCTAGAGTATGTAACTATATGTAATAAATTCGAGCTTAACCTCTGGACCAAGAGGGATCTACAACTTTGGGCTTCAGAAAGGAAGCTTAACTCCTACCCTCCAAGTTTTAACATGTCAGAAGATCCACGATATAAACTTGAAAAGAAAACTTTGACAAGAACAACGAGAAGAGACCGTCCTCACAACTAGACCGGATGGGCTACACAGGCTAGCAGGTCACGCAAGAAAGTCTGGATTCTCCTAACAATTACCACAATGACAAACTGTAGGACAATCCACAGCCTAGATAGAGAAGGGGCGTCAAGAAGAAATGGGAGAGCTATAATACTTCTTGACAAAAGCCAGCTCTAATCCTCACAAGGAAATCCTATTATATTCTGTCTAACACACAATCTCTCCAGGGACCGGATACTTCCTGTATCTGGGTTTCACTTCCACCTTACCCAAATCTGCACGATCTCACTGCTCTCACGATAACACGGACAAGTGCTAAAAGGTACAGCTCACAATTCTGAATTGAAAAACTCCAATGGCATTTGCAGGAACTTGGGAATACAAAGTATGGAAAATGCTACCCGGATCAAACCTAAAATACTAAACTACACCTCAAACTCAAAAAGTATATAAGGCTAAGCTGGGATGCTAGCAGACCTCTCTCTTGCGCTCAATGTTCCTCAAGCACTCTCTTCCGCAGTCCATCAATTCAAACCCAATACTGATGCTCAGACCGGAAACCAATAATGGTGCACGTTATTACAACTTTCAATCAGGGCAGGAAAATGTAAGTGACCAGTCTCTGGACAGATGGGGTTTAAGAGAGCCAATCCCAGCTGCTCTTAATGATTCCCCTAATCCAGGCTTTGCCTGTTAAACCTGTCCGTTTAGGATTTCCGTTCACTAATGATTAGAACGTTCCCGTAGTTCCCTAAGGTTAAGTAGGTCACCGTTGGATGCCGGTTCCTGTTACCCCTTTCCTGATCCGGTCTAGGCGAATTCGAACTCCGGTTCCTTATTTCTGGTACATTTGGTTAGCCTTTACATTGATTCCTGATCAGTCCACTTCCGGTTTCCGGTTCTAAACATTAGACGGTCTATAACTATCTTAAAATCGAAAAAATTTACTGCTAAGAAGAATATTATTCCTTCATTTATATTTTAAATTAGTAAAAGTGGATTTTCAGGTTCCGACAGGAGGTAACAAGTTCCATGCAGGCCGACTTGGTGAACACCAAAGAGTCACAAAATTCTTTTGGGAAATCAAAGAAGGTGACATTTTGAGAGTAGACAAGCTAGAGGCAGAAACCCTACCTAGGAGTAGAGGCATGCATCAATGCCGTTCATTGTCGTGCAGGGATTCGACATTGATTCAATTTCGTCAACTTACTTGTTTTTGTGTGTCTTGTTCTAATCCCAATTCTGATTCACCTTGCTATCAGAAGGCCCATGTGTCCAATTGGATACTACGGAGGATATATCCAAAATCCAGGACAAGCTTGCACGCACTGGTTGAGCACCATTGGGACGACATTGAAGCTGATGTGGGAGTCGACATTGCAAGAGAGAGTGTGCAGGTGGGCTTCAACATTGCAGTCAAAGCTGACTCAGACAATGGTGAAACATTCTGGATTATGTTGGTGACAAAGGGAGTGCATGTAAACGCTTCAGCCTTCACAGATGAATTTCAAAATGAATTTTTGCCCAATGAAAGCCTAATTGAAGGCTACCGGTATGAACAGTATGCCCCTACCTCTAGAACCTATTTACTCAGGGATGACAGGGCATTTTTGTATGTCCATAGCCATGCTGTTTTACTTTCCGATTTTGCCATGCCCCCTACAGTGCATTCTGTGAAGGGAAATTTTGCAAGTTAGGAGTTAGGAGTGCCAATTTTGGACTCCATAATTGCTTCTCTTCTGGATGCTGAGGCTACAAGCTTCTAGGCCAAGCAAGGCTCAATCTTCAAACCCCATTGGACAAACAGACAAAACATGCTTTAAGGTATGACTCTGAATCCCATATTGCATTGTTTGGCCTGTAGTAGTTGTTGCCTATATAGTGTTTGCTCTCTTTTTGTACTGTTCTGGGAAAGAGTTTCAGTGAGGGAGGATGGCAGAGCTTCCCTAGATAGCATGATTTCTGATGCTTCCTTGCACGGGTTAGATCTAAGGTGGAGCGATGCAAGGGTGAGTTTTCTTGCTGGGGTGGTGAGGAAGTGAGTGCGCTTCTCCACAAAGGAGAAAGAGCGCCACGATTAATGCTCAAGACCTGTGGGAGCAATGCTTTCATGTTTGAGGGTAAGGCACTTTGTCCATTTGGTTTGTTAGAATTGCTTGTATTCCTTCACTGCTGGACGAGATGTGCTGGTTGGGACTTATGGAAGGTCTGGACTTGTGGCAGATGCATGTCCTCGAAGATGGAGCATGGCAAGAAGGTTCAAGGTTTCCTTAGGGTCTTAGATTTGGGAGCTTTAGGATGGTTTTAGCTTTAGGCAAAGTGTCATTGTACATAGGGTTTTTAAACCCTCATATCTTAATGGACAGCCTTTTGATTTACCACAGTTTTGGTTCTTGCATTTGGTTGGACTTGTGGTGCACAAAAAGGTCTCTTGGAAGTTTTGATTTCAAGAGTGTTTCAATGGAATTGCTTTGCAAAGTTATGCTTGTTCATCTTTTAGCACATGACCAATTTATCACTTGCAAAAACAAAACATTACAACTTGGTCCATAGTTATGTGCCTCTAGAAAATGCAACTACTCCCTAAACCAAGCACTGTAATCACAACCAGAGAACTCTTAGAGCCAAGTAATGGTTGACCATTACATGCATTTGTAGAAATAATTCAGAACCACAGCAAAAATTTTGACAATATGTGTTATTTCTAATTTTATCAAGTGCATTTGCTAATATTTTATCCTATATATTTTTGTTATTCTATAGCAAACTAAATATATATATTTAATGCATTAAAAAATTATTGGGTTTCAAATTATAGTAATTATTGCAAATAATTCGAAATTTTGGTATCATTTTGTATTTGAATAGATAAAACTAATAGAATTTGTAGCCAATTGCATGACAACCCAAACCCCACAACTTGTAAATATATTTAGAATAATGCAAGCATTAAAGCAATTTTTAATGCATTGATTTTGAAACAACAAGAAGACATTTGGATATTCATTTGTTGTACTTTTGGTATTTGAATGGGCAAAATTCATAGAATTAGTCACCATGTGCATGAAAAAAGAACTCACTATGTTTAATTTCAATGGTTGCCAAACGAATTAAGTACAAAATCTTAATTTGTGGGGGTAATACATAAATTCACATGCTTACTGAAAGTGAGCGGAAATACACATTTAATATTTCCAAACATTTCACCAAAATCTTTCTCCAAGTCTGGTGAATTTATATGTTTAAATATATTTCAACAAAACCCCCGAAGGCAAGGGAACTATGTTTGAACCACACAAATTTACCATGGTACAAGCAAGTCCCCTCGCATCCTGTGATGTCTTCTCATTAGTAGGATTCCTCTTTATAGGAGCTCTGCTTGTAATTCCCAAACGTTATGGGATAATTGGAAGGTAATGCCTTGACCCTTGAGATGTCTTCTCATTGAGTAGGACTCCTCTTTAAAGGAGCTTGTAATTACCAAACAACTTGGGATAATTGGAAGGTGATGAAAGATTTCTCAAAAAAATGTAAAATTATATAAAAGGCCCCTAGACAAATAATGGGGGAATTTCAATGGTTGCCTTTGTGGCAGAATTTTATTAAGTACTTGTATCTGCAGCAAGTTTTATGGGCCGTCAGTAACTATGAATGTTTGTAGAAATCTTGTGGATACCTCCTTTGAAGGATTTAAAAATGAATTCACCAATATGGTCTTTAACCTAAAATCTTTAGTGAAACCCTTGCATGAGCAAATGCAAAATTCCAAGAAAGCAAATCACTATGTAGCTAGTTTCTGGATGATTGCCAGTAAAATTTCCAAACGAGACACACTCCGTCTACAAATGGACGATGAAACTTTACCTATGCACTCTGTCTTCAATGAATCAAGCCATGGCTTGCAAATTCTTCAACAATGAATCTATGGCTTATTTCTCCCTCCCGTTTTCAGAATTATGTGAACACAACCTCCGCTTTCTTCATCAATCAAACATGAAAATGATTATGAAAGGATGAAGTGCAAACTATTTTATTAAAACAAAACTAGAGATAATTGAAACTGCTGACAATTCCTTCACAAACGATAGTAGGACTCTTTTGTCATAGAAGGAATTAAATCTGAAGCAGTAAGAAACATATTCATCAACCGAGATTACCACAGCTGACTAATAGAATAAGGTGATTTAATTCAGAATCACATTCAAAAAGTCCATGAGGGGGTTCCACTTCCAGTGCCCAGAAAAAAAATGAGCATCCTTTTAATGCATTCCAATGTGATAGTGAAGAAATCAAACGTGACAGTGAAGAAATCACAAAAGACATCCTGAAAGACATGAACATCCTTTTGTGAAAGAATTCCAAGCTCAACACTTAGATAGTTTTCATTATCATTTTTTATTGTCAGCTCGAGTTGAAACTCTGCTTGCAGTTGTACATGGAAGAACCTCACGGGATTTTTTTTTGGAATTCTTTGATTTTGTCTTTCCCTTGGGGCTGCCGGAATTCAAAAGGCTATGCTCTATTGTTTCCTTGCCACTAGATTGCCCGCTAGGATCCAATACAACTGCCATGTCTTGTTCGTTTCCTCCTAAGCTACTCAAAGTTACTTTCTTCCTTGCATCTCCTCCATCTTCTGGTAGATCGGCAGGTCTCTTCAAGAGTGAGCATTTGAACTTCAGAATGCCTGGGAGCTCACATCATTGCCAACTCTCTCTATGTCTGCACAACAAAGTCACCCGCTAAGCCTCAAGCAATAGAAGCAGACAGTAAGCCAGAATTTGCAAAACATAAACTTATCCAAAACCCTAAACCAGTTTTTCAAATGAAGTAGGTTTCAAGCAAGCTTACCATGTTCCTCTCTTGAAGCTGCCACCAAAAAATCTATGACATCTACACCCAAAGAACCATGTCCACAATATCACTACCACTTCATTTACGAATTTCCAACAGCCTAAATCCTAAAAACAAGATCCACTCCAAAATCCAAGCATAGATTTCAAACCTTACAAACCAAAATCTCCCGAAACACCAATACTTCGTCCAATTCTATAAGAGTCAAACCCAAGTCGATTACACAAATAATGTACACCTGAAACCCACCATCATCAACTTCCATTAGGTGACTCAATTGACGTGTTGCTTAAACAATGTGTTTTGCAACGAAATGATCATCATTGTACTAAAATAATAAATCTAAGCGAAAACTACATCAAAAGTAGAGGGTGTTGCTACATCTGTACTTGCCAGTAACGAATTTGACAGTATGCTACGAATATTCATTTACAAATTGTCAAATTCGTCAAATTTGTTACTGGCGAGTACACCTATAGTACAATTTCTATACTCATTCGTAGCAAGAATTCTTTGAGGGAAATGAAAGACCTAAACCAATGGCAGAGTAATTACAGAACTAGCTAGAGTTCATGTTTGAACCTGGGTTGAATTCTGAAGGTGGAGCCCGAACTCAGCAACGTTCCACACCACGAGTCTTCACTGGTGACTCTGCTTCTTGATCTACTCCAAAGTTTGAGTTATGTGGCTCTAACTCGGTACAAACTGGTTCTTCAACAGGAGAGCAACTAGCAAGGGATGGCAGCATTTGCACTTCTGTTGTGCATGTGCTGTGTCCTCCAGTAATTGGAAGACAACTTCGTTGTGGTGATCCACATGACCCCCAATCTGAGTGTTTGAGACTTGACTGCGTCCCTGCACATTGGCCACTGTATGAGGTAAGCGACAACAAAGAATAAAGCACTCCCAAATAAGGAACAGTCAAGAAGAAAGCACCAAATGAATGTGCTATGACCAAAGCAGTTACACCCTTAAACCGCTTACAAAATAAGCATCAAGGAAGCCTAAAGCACTACAAAGCACAAGTAAGCACCACCTAAGACCAGCAAGTATTACAAAGCACAAGTAAGCACCACCGTCAACCAGCAAGCACTACGAAGCACAAGTAAGCACCACCGTCAACCAGCAAGCACTACGAAGCACAAGTAAGCACCACCGTCAACCAGCAACCACTACAAAGCACAAGTAAGCACCACCGTCAACCAGCAAGTAGAAGTAAGCAATAACACACATCAATAAGCACAAGTAAGTAGTACCACACACCAACAAGGACAAATAAGGAGCACCCTAAACCACCTTCTTTTTTTTAGCGTCACACTCATTAAGACCCTGAAACCAAATTCAAGTCTAAGCTGCTTTGACCCTGCTATAAGCAGTAATGAACATTTTCAGCTACAGTAGTAGTTAGCAACAATTTCAAACAAGATTGTGTACAAGCAGTTTCGTTTGATTGGCTGAATACCTTGACCTCTAAAAACTGCTAAAGTAATGCTTGATGTCGTTCTTCAAAGCAATTCCAGGAACTGACCATAGAAAAGGAAGAAGAGTATAGTGCAAAGCGAATCAAGGAAGAAAACACTTACAATTCAGTACATGCCGACTGCCAATCTCCTTCAAAGATTGCCTTACAGCTTCCGTGTTAGCAAGTAATTCCAACCTCAAGCTCTCTTCTTCAAACTCTAAATATGCACCTTGGAAGCCAAAATTTTGCCACCAATGAGGATGGAAAACTTCATAACACCGGGTGCACCTATTGTCAACTTTAGCAAGTGCAGCAGCACAAAAAATGTGGTAGATGTGTCTACAAGAAGAAATGATAACATCATAATACGGATAACCCTTGTTGCAAAACACGCAAGGATGAAGTTGCAAGGTCGGAGTGTTGACATGTGACTTGTCATTCCCCATTGCTGGATGGAGCGCTGGCTTGGGCCACAATGACAAGCTACCTCCCTTTTCCATCTGGGTACTCTGGTCTTCAACAGCACCCAAAAAACGCTCTAGATCCACAATCACCCTTCTCAAAATGTGGAGGTTGGATTCAGCTCTCATTTGCTCGGATTCCTTGTCTTCATAAAAATCTTGGCCCTTCATAGCCCTCTCCCGACTGGAATCTGCCACAGATCTGGAAACTTCCAATTTTCTTTGAATCGAATCCATCTGCCTTTACATGATCTTCAACTTTTGTTCCAAGTCTTCAAGCTCAACAGAGCCCCTGGGAATTCCCGTAGCCTGCACACCAACGAGGCAATGCAATAGTAAGTCCCACCCTAACCCAATCATCCACCCTAAACCTGAAGCCCAAACCCAAATCTATAGCAGTAGAGGTGTTCAAAATTGAAAGACCCAAAGCCCTAAGCCCAAACCCAAATTTATAGCAGCAGAGGTGTTCAAAATTGACCGAAACAAAACCCTACCTGTAGCTCCAGTTCTTCAACCGCCCTCGTAGCTTTCTCGAACTCAACTTGGAAGTGCAGCACCTTCTCTTCATCTTCCTTAGCAGTGATGCACCGATCATCCATAGTAAATCTAAATCCAATGAGCCTCTCCGATATTTTCTTACACTCTGCCTCTACGTATCTGACTTTGTTTGTGGCAATGCCAAGAAGCTCACTCTGAATTACACTAACATCCCGAACAACTTCTAAATTGTGCGATGACACCCCATAAGGACAGAGGCTGATAATCCCTAAACCCTCAAGAGTGCTCCCTGGCTTCACATCGACTCCCTCAACTTTGGCCATTGCTCCTCGTAAAGGGTTGCTAATGCCATCTCGGTGGGATGTGCCTGAACCGTCCTAGAATCCTGAAGGCGCAGCCTCCTCACTTGACTCTGGATTTAAGAGCCGCAGCAGGAGCCTCTGTGCTCGGTCTGCTTTCTCCAAAGCAGTAGTTGACGCCGCCAATGCCCAATTAACCTCCTTTTCTTCAAATTAGCAATGTATCCCTTTACAAGCCACTCGGAAAATTTGTTGTTTGTCACCGAATGCAATTCGTAAATCTTTGAGTACAACTCCATCAAGTATTTTCTTGCATCGGGATCGAGGAATATGTTCGTGGTGCGTAATTTTGTGCACTTCCCGAACAAGCCCTCCAAGTCCGCGTCAGTGACGGAGGCAACATCGGAAGCTGACTTAGGGTTCAATCCTCCTTTGATTAAGCCCCACTCTTCTTCAAAAAAACTCTCTGTCTGAGAAGAGTAAAAAGCGATCTCTTCTTTGCACTTCTCTATATTGATCTCGGCGTCACATTCAATTTTCTCTCAAAATCTTTCCCTAAACTCTCTCGACGCCTTCATTTCTCTTCTGTGCCCAAATTCTTTCTACGCACCCAAGCCTCCTCCATTGCACGCTCAAAGCAAGCCCAAATTGAGCAATCCTAAAAGCTAAACCCTAATTACACAATGCAACAACAAAGAATTCAAATGAAGATCGAGTCACAGATAAAGAGGAACTGAGCAAATGGCGAAGAGAAATGACGAGTCCTCAATAAAGCGCCAAAAATTCAAACTGGGCACCTGCATTAATGTGGCGTACAACGTGCCAGACAACAATTTCTGGCAATCTTAATTGCCATTAACTACCACAGGTGGCACCTTCTAAGAGCAAAATCAGTGTCCAAGGAAGTCCATTAAGGTCCACTAGTGGCTCCTATTAGCATGCTTCCACCCTTATTGCATTTGGTGGACAGGGAAACAGGGATGTTCAACTCAGACAATGCTTCTTTATTGAAGATTATTGAAGGCCTGAAGGGCAAAGTTTCACGACTTTGTCGGGAGAAGGAGATAATACAAAAAGAGTTCAATATTGTTTTAAAAAATCTCTTTCCATTCCAACTCTGACATTTGAAGCATCTCATGAGTTCCCAGTACTTCATATCCGGACTCATCCACGACTTGAACTTTGTCATCATCAATGATATGCACTCCATCACATCCCCATAGCCATGATTTTGGATGAAGTCCGAATCGGAATTGTTTGGTGGCTTTGTCCCAATGTTCGTCTAAGCATTGGTAGAAGAAATTCCGTTGTTCGAGACTCAACTTGTCTTTGATAGGAATCAAGTTCTTGCACAGTTCTACAATCTGAGCAGGATCGATTTCCCAACCCCATTTTCTAGCGAGAATTGATTTCTCTCCAGAGTGATGCTTGAAACGCCAACTCCAGACAATGTCCTGTCCCCATATATCAGAGTTACTAGGGGAATTTATTATATGGGATTCCCAATCTAGTGGCATGTATAGAATCAGGCCGAACAACTTGTACAAGCACTCGTGGAAAGTAGCCTTGCATACAACGCATTTCCTACAAGTTATCATCAAATTGATCAAACAAAATGGATGGTGGAGGTGCACGCATGTGTCCAAGTGCATTCCGCCTTTGGGGCCAAATGGATTTAAGCAAATGATGCACGTGGTCCCGTCTGAAACAAAGCTAGAAGGCTTTGGCCACAACAACTTCGGCTTGTCTGTGATATGTGAAGAAACGGTGTTCTCAAAATCCCAGTTGTATTTGGACCAGTCAATGGTCTCCATGTTGCCACCAATGGGTTACATTACCCAGTCCTCTCGATCAAAAAGATCATCTATGTGGGCCCATGATGTTAAGTAGAAGACTCTTTCCTGATTGTGCTCAAAGTATTTGTTGACCACCTTTTTGAACTCCACGACCATTTATTGGTTCTTATTGAAGGTGAAGATGCATGCCAATTTCCACTGATAATATCGTGCTACCAATGCATCCAAACGATCTCGCAACTCGACATTTTTGGCACGTAAATTATTGAGTTCTTCACTATTTTGGACCGTTTGGGCGCCCATTGCTTCTACGGCTGGTACATTTGCAAAGGCGTCTAATCTTTCAAACAATAACAAATCATGTGTTGCTAACATGGATGCACCAACGTGTACCTCTAGTAGCGGTGCAAGAATAGGTTCATTGAAGCTTGTGGTGGGACCTTTCACACCTTGTAGCACTGCAATCATTGTATTTTCTTGAGCCAAAGGTATTTCTACGCCATGTACTTGTGAAGGCATACTTTGAGCAGGCCCTCTTGAATTGCGACCCTCATTTCTCATCGTAGCGGCTTCAAGAGCTTGTTGAAGTTCCTCTATGTCACATTCCCGCTGCAATAATAAGTCGCTCTTGTCCTTCAATTTGGCCTCACACTGAGCAAAATTGGCATTTAACCCTTGAATGAGGACATCTTTTTTTGCCAATTCATTCTTCAACGCTTTGACCACATCCACATTAGCTTCGCCCATCGCTGCATTTGCAAGTGCGGCATCCATTGTTAATTGCATGACCTTCCATCTCTTAGTATGCTGCATCGCCCTAGGATCAGGTGGACATGGTTGAATATGAGTTCCATCCGAGTTGCTATCTGTCTGAGAATCATCGGTCTCATAATTGTCAACGCTCGTAACTTGCATCCTGAGGTTGCCTAGACCACCCTCTGGATACTTTTTTATCCCCTTGAAATAAATCCATTGGCCAGCGTCAAAACAATGATGTTGGAACCAACTTTATTCAAAGTTGACCAATCCACTTGCTTATGAAGCTTTATTTCTGCTTGGACTCTCCGTGCAATGAAAAGATTGACTTTGTTTCTTTTCAGAGTGGACTGGTCATATAGAACCTGATGCACCTCAATGTAGCAATTTCTAAATTTTTTGTTGATGCAATACTTCAAGTTCACCTTGTGAAATCGTCGGTGGAAATTGTGTCGATCTTCTCGGAAGGCCTTGTCAATGTGGCACCACTCTATGTATTGAGTGCAATTCTTGGCAATCCACGGTTCCAATACCTCCTTCTATCCTTTGAATGCAAGTTTTGCTGGATTTTAAAGTATGTGTAGCCGCTTGCGATGTTTTTGTCCTTTGCATATTCTTGTTTTGTCTTGTTCTACTTTTGTCATCCTTAGGGGTGTCTCCATCGCTCGTGGAATTTGGAAGAATATGGGTGTGTAATAAAAAAAAATCACAATGCCGCCCAAGCAACCAGCTCAATGAATGAATTGGAGGACCCAAGAAGTTGTGAGGCAAGAAATGAATGAAGGAGCAGGGACTTATATAGTCACTGGAGGGCACAAGCGATGGGTGAGGACTTCGTCGCAACAGAGCGTGGATGGAAGGACCAGGGCACGGACGGAATTGTGTTCGGGTGCACATGCAAGGACAAGGCATGGACGTCGCCGCGTCTGGGTGTGGATGCAATAATGTGGGCGCGGATGTCGTCACGTCTAGACGCAGGCAGATAACCAGCGCGTGGACGGATTTTTGACTGGGTGTTGATGGGTCTCCATAGTGGTGGAGACGTAAGGTTAAGAAAAAAGTGTCAACAAAAATAAAAAAAAGGTAAGTTGGGGTCTAATATAAAAAGTAGGGTTTGAAAAAAGGAAATAAAATTTTTGACTACACCAAAGAGAGTAAAAGATCTACCTCCAAAAATAGGGTGTGCCAAAAGAAAAAATAATTTCAAGTAAATCAAGGAGACGTACTCTAAAAAATAGGGCATGAACAATAAGCGGAGCCCTTTACAGAAAAAGAGGGTGTGCAAAAAGAATTAAATTGTTTTTCTCATTTTTCTTCATTTGACCAGCCTTTGGGCTTGGCTATTTTTGTACTTGGTTTCTTTTTTTAATGCAATGGGTCTCCCATTTGTTCAAAAATCAAAAAAAAAAAAAGGAAATAAAAATCTCACCGCAACCAAAGAGACCTACCCAAAAGAGTAGGGTGTGGAAAAAGAAATAAAATATTTACCTACACTAAAGAGACCTACCAAAAAAAATAGGGTGTAATGTCTTAAAAAGGTTTAATATTAACCAAAGTGTCTTATCCACTAAAATAGGGTGTGAAAAAAGAAATTAAATCTCACCTAAACTGAAGAGCTGTATCTAAAGAAATAAAGTGTGGAAAAACAAATAAAAATTTCACCGAAACCATCAAGAACTACCCCACAAAATAGGTTGAGAATAATAAGAATAATTCTTCTTTCCACTAAAGTCCCTGAATCCCCCAAAATAGGATAAGAAAAAAACAAAAAAAGTGCACCTAAATCAAGGATACCTACTTTATAAAAAAAAGTATGTGAAAAAGAATGGATTTTTTATATTAACCAACGTGTCTTGATGTCTTAATCAAAAAAACAAAGTGTAAAAATAGAAATAAAAATATCACCTAAACCAAAGAGACTTATCTTCAAAAATAGGGTGTGAAAAAAGAAATAAAAATGTCACTTGAACCAAAGAGACGTACCTCGGAAAATAGGGTATGGAAAAAAGGAGGATTATTTATATTAATCTTGTCCATTAAAATAGAAGTGTAAAAATCTTGTCCATTAATCTTGTCCATTAAAACAAGGTGTAAAAAAAGAAATAAAAATCTTGCCTAAATCAAAGAGCCGTATTCCAAAATATAGGGTGCGAAGACGGAAACAAGATATTCACCTGAACCAATGAGAAATTACCCTCCAAAATAGGGTGTGAACAATAAGAATAATTTTTTTCCACTAGAGACCCTAAAACCTCCAAAACAGAATAAGGCAAAAACAAAAAAAATGGCACCTAAATCAAGGATACCTACTTTAAAAATAAAAGTGTGTGAAAAGAATGGATATTTTATACTAACCAATGTGTCTTAATGTCTTAATGAAAAGAATAAGGTTTAGAAAAAGAAATTAAAATGTCACCTATATTGAAGAGATTTATCTTAGAAAATAAGGTGTGAAAAAAGAAATGAAAATGTCACTTGAATCAAAGAGACGTACCCCAGAAAATAAGGAATGAAAAAAAAAATTTATATTACTCAAAGTGTCTTATCCATTAAAATAGAATGTGAAAAAAGAAACAAAAATCTCATCTAAATAAGATGACCTACCAAAAAAACTGTTTGCAAAAAGAGAAATGGAAAATTGAACTAAACAAACAAGAATCACACCCAAAATAGGACGTGAACAATAAGATTTTTTTTAAATTTTCCACCAGAGTCCCTAAACTAAACAAAATAGGATATTAACAAAAGAAAAATGTCACCTAAACTAAGGAGACCTACTTAAAGAAAGAAATTGGGTGTGAAACAAAATGAATTTGTTATATTAACCAACGTGTCTTAATGTCTTAATCAAAAAAATAAAGTTTAAAAAAGAAATAAAAATCACACATAAACCAAAGAGACATACCCAAGAAAACAAGGTGTGTAAAAGAAATAAAAATTGACTTGAATCAAGGAATCGTATCCAAAAATATAGGGTGTGAAAAGGAAACTTAAATTTTCATCTTAACCAACGAGAATTATCCCTAAAGATTGGATGTGAACAATAAGAATTAATTTTTTTTTCCACAAGAGTCCCTGAATTCAACAAAATAGGATACAAAAAAAGAAAAATGGCAATTTCATCAACCGCACGGGGACTGAATGGACAAGGCGGGGACGCCATCGATCCCGATTTAATCCGACAAGCACGGACTTAAATCAAACGGGCGGGGACTCAAAATCGGACAGGTGGGGATGTAACTGACCCAAGCACGGACACAGTTCAAGGGGCGGGCACACTGTCCAGATAGGCGGGAATGAAAGCTTCACGCACGCGGATGCCAAGCGAGAACACTGGCGACAGGGCGAGAACGTAGCCAGGCGCATGCGGGTTCAAGGGCGGGGACTATATAATCCCCTCTCCACTCCACTTATCTCTTGCCAAGCCCTCTCTGGATGCCTCCTACGTTAGCTCACTTAGTAGTCTAATAAGGAAGATTGGTGGAGTTTGGAACTTGGCCCTAATAGCATACCAGGTTTTTTTGTCGTTTTTTTTCAACGAACATCACTTTGGATTACTCACCAATCATATACAAAGAATATGATTTCAGTATGCAAGCAGAAGAAAGTGGTTTGTCTGGGAAGCGTCCATTGCTCGTAAACATGGAGCAGATTGATGAAGAAAGACTTCCGCCAACACACACGTCAATGGCGTCAGCTTCATCACAGCCTTCATTGTCATTAGGGAAGGAGCAGGCAAAGAAGTTGCAGTATCCAGATTGGCCTCCACTACAGTACTTAAATGAAGCTAGGCTAATATTGGTGGAGTTCTACAAAGTGCGAAGCATTGGATTGTTGGAGAGAACCTATGTGAATGAGAATGTCAACAGTTACAATGCGCTCTAAAGCATTTACGGAAAGAGCATGACGAGATGTCCGCCGCATCTGAGCAATTCAACAATTGCTCAGATTACTGGTCATACTCGGACTTCTTGGATAACACGGTGGTTCAGCTGGCTACCAATGTTATGGACAATTGGTATTATTGTATGAAGAAGAAAGAGGACAAGAGCAATTGGAATGAAGCAGATTTAGAATTTGTTTCAAAATTACGCATAGTTGAGACATGGTGTCAAGACTTTACCATAAGTCATCATAAAACAAAACAACTATAGAAAGAAACACAGGAAGAAAAAATACTAGATGAATGTGTGAGCAAATTGATGTATTGGCTATCACAATCAGTAAAAGTGGTAACAATGCCAGGACAAGAGGCAGAAGGTGCATACGGGCACATGAAGAAGGCGCAGCTTACAAAACTTTCCAACATCTCCACCTGGCTTGAGTTTGCGAGGAAGCTTTTGAAGACCACAAATCAAAAGGAAAAACATTGCGAGATGTTGGTTGAGGCTACAAGATGTCCGGTGAAGCATCTCGGCATCATTAGACTGATATACATGCATCCAAAAACAATGAAAGGCTATTTGCTTTGGTGGAATGGGGGGTCTTTAATTACTTTCCTAAGCAAATACAATTCCAAAGTTCCCAAATCAATGGAAGTGGATGACATTGTAAAGATGACGGATACCCAGTTGACACTTGAGGAGTTGCAGTGGATTGCCACATTCCGCAAAAATGGAGTGAACTTGGCACTGTCCTTGCTTGTTATTGTGGGAAAATGCCATGAGGCGGACTACATACACAACGACATATCTACATCCAATGTTTTGCTCCATTTTGCTCCATGAAAAAAAAGTACAGTATATTTGGAGATTTGTGATTGGAGGCTTCCAAGCCAAGTCTTGGAAAACGCGCCATCAAGATACGGTTACCAAAACCAGGAGGCACTTGATAAGGAGAAAGTAGCTCAAAGGTTTGTTGCTCCAGAATTCTTCTATTTGTACGGAGAGCAAGGCTCAGCTAAATTGCTTGAGGTTATGGAAAAAAAACATTTATACTCTAAAGCTGCTGATGCATTTTCCGTAGGATGGATAGCAGCTCAAATCTGGAAAAAAGACTAGGATCCAGCTTATTTTTGCAAAGACCAGTTGTGTAAATATACAAACCTACAATTGAAATTGAAAAGCCTCCAAAAGGAAGATTTGCAAGAAAGGGTGTCCATCCCATATATTCTTAATAAATTGAAGATGATACCATACTACTGGAGTATTCCTAAGTGTTGTTATCAAAGACAATAATTTCTTTTTTTTACTCTAAAAAGTTCTACAGATGATAGTTATGTTGAAGGCAAAGGCTAATGTTGTTAACCTATTATCTTCTAAGAGGATCATGAACATTATTCCATATATAAAACTACGGATATATTCAAAATACTATTGTTTTCAATTACTATTCTTATTTCTTTTGGCATGAAGTAGAAATTGATGACTTGTGCATGTCCAAAGTCTTGAATGATGCAATTATAATCCTAACCCAAACATTTGGCGTAGATAGAAGATATAAAATAATAAACAAATGTCTGTTGTATAAATGTGTATGTAACTATTAAGTTTTAATCCAAAAATGCCTAGCTACAAAATGGTGGTCATTTGTCATCTTCAAAAAGGTAGGGATGTAACAATGTAGCAATTCTGTTGCAACCAGATTTTTGGTTTTCCTTTGCTTACCTAAATGTTGGAACAAAAACGGGTAAATAGGATCCGGATCCTGTTAGAGGGGCAGAAGAAGACTAATGATAGACAATGCTAATCCAGTAAGGAGAAAACTGGATCTGATCCGGTCAGAATGTTAGTATTCAGGAGCGAAATCACATCCGGATCTCATCTCAGATCAGATTAGGGTTGGACCGGATTGATATGAACCAAACCGAAAAAGGTCATGATGACCAGCTAGGGGTCTTGGGACTATATAAAGGCTGGTCGTCCTCATTTTCACTCCTTTACTTCCCTTGAGTTCTGGAGCTGACTTTGAGCCCTTTTATGCCTTTGTTTGCGCCAGTGCCGTTGTGTGTGTGTGAACATCAGGCCAAGTACGTCAGAGTGTGTAGGAGAGGTAGAAATTGTGTGGGTTGCAGGTTTTGCGTTGTCTTCCGATTGAGATCAGACGAGAGGAAGTGAAGAATGGGACGTGCGGCTAGGAGAGAGTGAAGTAGCGATTGGGAATGGTCCAGTTAACAGTCCGTGTCCATGCCTCAGTTGCGTAAAAGCAAACCGGGAGCTCCCAGTTCCTCCTCCGACGTCAAGCTCCAGAAAGTCATTCCGGTCATCCCTACCGCGGAACCGGCAAGGACCAAGCTCATGGACGCTCTCAACGCGATGGGCTGTCTGGTGCTGATGGATAAACCCTGGGGGTTTAGGGAGGAATAGATGGTGAGAGAGCTGAAGTGTAAGGTGTCGAATGAGTTTGACAACACGCTCCGGGGCCGCCCGACCAAATGGGAAGAAGAGAGGTGGAGGGAAGTTTACAACTTCCGGATGGGAGGTTCCGGCATGGCTGGACGGAAAGCCGCGTTCATCTATGACAAGTTTCATAGATAGCCGAGCAACAAGGACGGATACGCGGTTGTGGATTGTAAGAGCGACCGGCACCGCAACCTCCTCCACTTCCTGGTTCTGATTGTCCACCCGGAGAAGCCCATGAGGGTGACAATGACCATCAACAACACAATTTTTGGTTCCCTGAGCGGAGAACGAAAGGTGAACTAGGCCCGAATCTTTTTTGATCTGGTGTCCCAGCTGGTGACAAGGATCGGGAAGAGTAGGGCCACTCCTTTGAGTCCCTATCTCTTCCACCTCTACCATCGCAACCAACTCCTCACGGATACGGAGGAGAAAACGTGGAACCTTTAGGAGTCTATCATGAAGTATGGAGAGTCGGGATTGGATGACAAGTCAGAAGAACAAACCGAGTCCAAACCCAAGACAGAAGAAGAAGACGAGGAGGAGCACCTCCGGACGAGGAAGCGGATGAAGACGATGCCTCCTCGCAAGAGAGGAACCCCTCCTACCAACCGGTCGACTCACGAACAGGGACCAGTTATGGAGGTACCGGATTCCAAAGACCCGACGGACCCGTTCAATAAGTTGACTGTAATTCTGTGTGGGATACGAGCAGATTGGGAGGTCAAGAGGAAGATCCTCACTAGTGTCGGAGAGCTAGTGGGTGCACCGAGGGATAGTAAGCTACCGGGTAAGGTGGCCAAGTATCTGTCTAATCCGGATGAGCACCGGAAGCAGGAAGCAAAGATTTGTTGGCTTCAGGAGGAAGTCGACACTCTGAAGGCCGAGATGGTAGCCCTCAGAGAGGACAAAGCTACAATCTGGGAAATGGCGGAAGCAACCGGGAAGGTGGCCGAGTCTGTGAAGGACACTTTCGGAGAGTCCGGATCCGTTGCGGTCAAAGCAGAATTTTTTGACAAAGGGGTGCATGAAGAGAAGAAGGTATCCGGTTCCCGGATAGTTCGGATCCTGACCGACTTCACCGATCGGTTGGAAGGTTCATTGGTGGCAGCTAGGGAGGCACCCAACCAGATGGACATCAGCAGACGGAAGCTGAATGGGTCCATGTACTCCTGAGAGATCCAACTCTCGAATCTCTCACTACCGGATTTGTTCCCAGCCGGAGGATTGAACCCGAGGGAGCCCAAGGATCAGACGCGCGAGTCAAGAAAGAGTCACCGAAGGCCTGGGCCTGGGCAACCAATTCATCTAGATTCATCGCTAGGATCAAATCTTCCGGATCCTGCTGCCGAGGAGCAAAGCAGGAACCTGACTGAAGTCTTCATCCAACTGCCTGCGGAACCTAAGAGTCCTACGCTGGGTGGGGGAGTTGGAGAGTAGGTAGGTAGGTAGGAATGTAATGTTTGTAAGATAGTTAGGACCGGATCGGATGTTGACCTGGTCTGGCCGATTAGGATTGGACTCAGATGTCCAGCTTGGATTTTTGGGGGCCTTTTTGCCTTGTAATCAAGTTGTATATAAATCAGCCCCTGCTTGGAAGCTAGGAGTCTTTTTGCCCAAATTTTGTGTATGTCTTCTCTTGGCCTCTTGTTGCGTGTCTCTCTCGTGTGTGGCAGGGTTGTGTGGTGAGGAGTTAGGAAGGCGCATGCTGGTTCGGGTGTGATTTCTCCCTTTGGTGTTCTTGTTTTGATCTTATGTGCAAGTGAGCGGGTTGTGAACGAGTTGGGAGTGGATTTCAGTTCTTTAGCATCTCTAAGGTTTAGGATTCCAGGCGAGACAGCCGTTGTTAGGCTAGGCGGATAGGGAGGGATTCTTTAGTCGCGCTAGAACTCCTGGGTGGGAAATCCGGTTGAGTGTTCGATCTCCTGAGAGATCTTGCTGCCCTAGTTGGCAAACGGAAGGACTTTAGTTGATGTTGGAACGGACGGATTCACTTGTAACCACCTGACTTTGTACAAACAAAACATGGCGCTAAGGTCGCTGTAGTATGAAAAGATCGTACGGGGGGTCTTTGTGTGACCGGTGATCCGGAGAGTTCTCTGGATTGCTGTGAAGGATCAAACCGGATCCGGATTAGTATATGAAATTAGAGAATAGAAAAGTGGATCTTCAGCCATTATAAGTCACGGAAAGAGTGGCGGGCCTACCACTCTCAAAAGCAAGCGGCGAACCCTCTAATGGTAAAACAGAGGTAAAACTAAACCGGATACGAGTAGGAGCGGATGTTAGTTGATTAGACCCGATCAAAAAGTTAGCCGGATCGGGAAAGGAGTAGAAGGTCTGATTGTATTTTTCGGTGTTGTTGTGTTTCCGGTTGTGGTTTTAGGACCAAAAGAGGAAATATAGGTATTGACTAAGCTTAGAGACCAAATAAGGCTAGATACTTCACAGAATCTTGCGGGTTTGATCTTTAGAGTCACTTTGTTATACTTTAAAGTGGTTTTTGGTAGTATAATTGGATATTTGCTTGCCCTGTGCTGCGACAACTTCCGAAGGGGAAAATGAGCACCAACGTCCGTGCCCCAACTGAATATTGTTGGCGCCTATGTTAAAGTCTGCGCCCAATCTGATTTCAGTCCTCGCGCCCGGATGAGTCCGCGCCCCTGCCGTTTTTTGTCCGCGCATTGACATGAATCCACGCCCCTCTTGTCTTTTGTCCACGCCCTGACATGAGTCCATGCTTAGACCCAATTTCAATCCGCGCCCTGACACGAGTCCGCGCCTTTATATAAATCTGTGCCCATGCCATCCTTTGACCGTGCCTTGATAGGAGTTCGCGCCCTGTCTGACTTAGGTCGCACTTCACCATAAGTCTGCGCCACATCCTATTTATATCCGTGCTTTATGTAACTTGGGTCCACGCCCTGCCATAAGTCCGCGCCCCGTCCTATTTAAGTCCGTGCCTTGTCCGATTTAAGTCTGCGCCCGGAGTTTGTGTTGACAGCCATGTGATTCCATGTCAACATTTTTTTAATTTAAATAAAGTCAACAACATGTTGACGACATCGGACGGGCGGGTGGGCGACTTGTTCGGTATGAAAACCTTGAGTGACTTAACGTATGCTCCTTGCAATTGGAAAAAAATAATATATTCTAAAATAGGTAATATCATTTGATCATTTTCTATGATGGCTTTCAGAAGTATTCATATGCTTTTGAAATTGCAAAATCTTATTGGAGAACTACATCTTTCCCACAAATTTCACACATGTTGAACTAAGTTCGAGAACCATGCTCATACTCTACTCTTTTTTGAAATATCCGCCTTTATCTTTGATACTTTTGATAATTTAATGAAATATATTGCTCAATTGTTTTTTGAAATAAACTAAATTTTTAGCAAGATTCTTCAATCTTCAGTAAATGGAATGTAGATTTTTTTAGAATTATTAGGTGAGAGCACAATACTCCATTAAAAATTTAATTGAATTAAATAGTGTGGATTGAAGTATGACTCTAAATTTTTAGCTTTCTAATAATGTACTTCCAAAGTCTCATCAATTTGTGAAGAAATTGGAAAGTATATTCAATATTTCTATTTTTTTTTGCCATTATTCTCTGAATATTTTAGAAGGGAATTATAAAAAATATAAGAATTTGGAGTCATGCTTGAGTTAGTAATATTTCAATCAATGAAATATAAAAGTTCTAAACCCTGCCTGTGAAGAATTCTTATCCAGAAATTTTGAAAGGAATTCTCATTTCATTTATTAATAAATCTTCAAAAGAAATGTTGTTGTATTAAGAAAAAAATTTGAAGTATTGGATAAAATTATTTTATGGAATTTAGCTTCCCCCAAAAATGCAAATCAACTCTTAAAGGGTTGCTTTTAGAGCCCCGTATTGTAGGTGACAGATCTCTCTACGGTTCGGAGAATTCTGTATAGTAAATGCACAATTTTCTAGCTTCTAGGAGGTGGATCAAATTTTTCAAATTTTACTAGGAAATGGACCTAATGAGTACAAATTTTATCGGTTCATATCCCCCAATTCTTAATGTACTTAGGCAATTAGCTGACATTTTTTTATTTCAATTATCTACTTTCCTAAATGTCTAAAATGGGTTCCGTTTTTTGTTTTGGTTGAGGATTTTTATTCCCACTCCATTTTTTTTGCTTTAAGTTTTCTTATCATTCATTCCCCATTTTTTTTCCAAGTGTTTAGGGTTAAAGAATGTCGGCATTCACTCTCTATCTTTTTGTGCAAAAAGTATTCTAAACTCTTGTAACTAACCAATGACACTTCTCGTTCATTGGATATCTCTCCACTAAAAACCCTGTTTGACTTTGAGCCCCCTGACTAACAACCTTTCCGACTCCGTCTGAGAACCCGTCTGAACAGACCGTCCGAAAACCCATCCGACCAACTTGTCCAATACCCCGTCCAACCCACCTGTCCGAAAACCTGTTGTCGCAACTAGAATTTTTGGTTTTTCTTTGCTTACATAAAAGTTGGAATGGAATTGAGTAATTAGAATCCGGATCCTGCTAGGAGGCAGAAGAAGACTAAAGATAGACAAAGCTAATGCAATAAGGGGTAAATTGGATCTGATCCGGTCAGAGTATTAGTAAACAGCAGCGATATCACATCCAGAACTTATTTTGGATCGGATTAGGGTTGAACCGATTTGCTATGGCCCGGACCAGAAAAGAGTAGACCAGGAGAGCCTAGTTCCTCTTCAGAGATTAAGCTTCGGAAAGTAGTTCCGGTCATCCTTTCCGAGGAACCGGCGAGGATTGAGCTCATGGACGACTTCAACACGATGGGCGACCTCAACGCGATGTGTGGGGTTGATGGATAAACCTTGGGGGTTTAGAGAGGAGTGGATAGTGAGAGAGCTAAAGGGCAAACTATCAAATCAATTCAACAATACTGTCTGGGGGTGCCCAACCGAGTGGAAAGAAGAGAGGTGGAGAGAAGTCTACAACTCTGATTAGGCGGTTCAGGCATGGCGGCACAGAGGGTTGAATTCATCCATGATAAGTTTTATGGAGAGCCAAGCAACAAGAACGGATATGCGGTCGCGGATTGCATAGATGCCCGACACCTCCGCCTTCTCTAGTTCCTGATTCCGATCGTCCACTCGGAGAAGCTGACGAGGGTGACGATGACCATTGGCAACACTATTTTTGGGGCCTTGAGCGGGGAACGGAAGGTGAACTGGGCCCGGATCTCTTGCGATTTGGTGTCCCAGCTTGTTACGAGAGTTGGAAAGAGTAGGGCCACTCCTTTGAGTCCCTACCTCTTTCACCTCTGCCAGCGCAACCAACTCCTCACTGACACGGAGGAGAAGACATGAAACATTTAGGAATCCATCCTGAAGTATGGGGAGTTGGGTTCGGATGACAAACCGGAGAACAAATCCGGATCCAAAACTGAGACTAAAGAAGAAGATGAGGAGGAGCACCTTAGGACGAAGAAGCTAATGAAGACAACGCCTCCTCATAAGAGAGGAATCCTTCCTACCAAGCGGTCAACTCTTGAATAGGGACCGGAGGTGGAGATACTGGATCTTGAAGACCCGATTGATCCATTCAATCAGTTGACCAGCATTCTCTGCGTGATACGAGCGGATTGGGAGGTCAAGAGAAGGACCCTCTGCAGTATCAAAGAGTTGGTTGGTGCTCCGATAGACAGCAAGTTACCGGTTGAGGTAGCTCTGCACATCACCAATCGGGATGAGCACAAGAAGCAAGAGGCAGAGATTTGTCGGCTTTAGGTGGAAGTCAACACTTTGAAGGTAGAGATGGTCGCCTTCAAAAAAGATAAGAACACCATCCGGAAGATGGCAGATGCAACCCGGAAGGTGGCGGAGATGGTGAAGGCCACTCTTGGAGCTTCCGGATCCGCCGCTGTCAAGGCGTTGTTGTTTGACAAGGGGGTACACAAGGAGAAGAAAGTATCCGGTTCCCGGATAGTTCGGATCCTGACCGATTTTACCAATCAGGTGGAAGCGGCAATGGTGGCGGCAAGGGAGGCAGCCAACCGGAAGGAGGTCAGCAGCTAGAAATTGAACGGATCCATGTACTCTATGGAGATCCATCTTTCGGACCTCTCGCTGCCAAAATTGTTCGCGGCTTGAGGATTGAATCCAAAGGAGCCCAAGGATCGAATTCCCGAGTCAAAGAAGAGTCAACAAAGGACTGGGCTTGGACAAGTGATCCAGCTAGACTCATCATCAGGATCAGATCTTCCGGATCCTGCCGTCAGAGAACGGAGCAAGAATCTGACAGAAGTCTTCAACCAACTACCCATGGAACCCAAGAGTTCTACATTGGGTGGAGGAATTGCAGGGTAAGTAGGTAGGTAGGAATGTATTTTTTTTGTAAGATAGTTAGGACCGGATTGGATGTTGATCCGGTCTGGCCGGTTAGGATCGGACCCAAAAGTTCCACGCGGATTTGTAGGGGCCTTTTTGCCTTGGTAAATCAGTTGTATATAAGCCAATCCTTGCTTGGAAGCTGCGAGTCTTTTTGCCAAAATTTTGCTTGTACCTTCTATTGGCTTCTTGTTGTGTGTCTCTCCCGTGTGTGGCAGGGCTATATGGTTAGGAGTTAGGAAGGCACACGCTGGTTTGGGGGTGATTTCTCCCTTTGCGGTTCTTGTTTTGATCTTATGTGCAAGTGAGCGGGTTGTAAAAGATTTGGGAGTAGATTTCAGTTCCTCAGCACTTCTAAGGTTTAGGTTTTCGGGCGAGAAAGCCGTTGTTAGGCTAGGCAGATAGGGAGGGATTCCTTAGTCACGCTAGAACTCTTGGGTGAGAAATCTGGTTGAGTGTCTGATCTCCTGAGAGATCTTGCTGCCCTAGTTGGTAAACAGAAGAGCTTTAGTTAATGTTGGAATGGACGGATACACTTGTAACCACCTGACTTCATACAAATGGAACTTGGTGCCAAGGTTGTTGCAGTATGAAAGGATCGTACGGGGGGTCTTTGTGTGACCTTTGATCCAAAGAGTTCTTCGGATTGCTGTTAGGGATCAAACCGGATCCGGATTAGTGTAGGAGATTGGAAGATAGAAAAGTGGGTCTTCAACCACTGTAAGTAACGGAAAGAGTGGCGGCCTGCCACTCTTAGAAGCAAGCGGCAAATCCTGTGATGGTGAAACAGAGGTAAAACTAAATTGGATGAGGGTAAGAACAAATATGAGTTGATCAGACCGGATCGGATAGTTGGATAGATCAAGAAAGGAGAGAAGGGTCTAACTGTAGTTTTCGGTGTTGTTGTGTTTTTGGTTGTGGTGTTAGGACTGGAAAGAGAAATATGGATATTGACTAAGCTTAGAGACTAAATAAGGCTAGATACTTCACAGAATCTTGCGGGTTTGATCTTTAGAGTCACTTTGTTATGCTTTAGAGTGATTTTGGAAGTATAACTAGGAATTTGCTTGCCCTGTGCTACGACACCCGTCCGACCAACTTGTCCGATATCCAGTCCAACCCACCCATTCGAGAATCTGTCCAACCAATTGTCCGACCAACCGTCCAAAAATCTGTTTGACCAACCCGTCTGACCAACTCGTCCAACCAACCCATCCGACCAACTGTCCGAGAACCCGTCCAACCAATTGTTTGACCAACCCCACTTCCTGAAGATTTGCGAGGTGTACTTTTGAATAAACCTAGTATTATGCTTATCTTGGCTCCCCTGAATTGGGAACATCTACAATTATTAGGACCGCCGCGCCCTATCAAGGATGATGTACATTCTTTAGAGCGGCATCATCCACTTGTTATGGGACGGGTGTTAGATGCAAAGGGGTTTCCCATATAGCAAGTAGGACAAATGGTCTTCCTTAAATAGGGTATCTAATGCCTTCAATTCAGTTGAAAGGCACCTCCTTGTTACTTGTTGTATTGAAATGATTATAGTTTAATAAATTCACCTTCGATATCCAACTCTAATTCCACTTTAAGATTCCTATAAGACTCTTAAGTGTAGGGATAGATATGGAAAATTGGTGACCTATAAGGAGCCACCCACAGATAAAGATATACTTTTAAAGAATTTGGAGTGCTTTTTAGTAGCTTCCGAGGTAAATTCACTTCTTTGAATACCATAATTGTAGACAACAGTTCCACTAAGTAAATTATGAAAAAGGCAAGAACATCATTCTTCCTAAATCATGATCAAAGAGGGGAAACGGTTTAAAGAATACAATTCTTCTAGATGTCCTGCTTCCCTAATTTCAGAGCCTCATGTTGCTTGTGAATAGGGACAAAAGTCTTTTCGGGAAAATGTTCCCAATAGAATAGGACATTGAATGCTTTGCAATGAAAAAAACCATCAAGAATACGACAAATTGATAGAGGTCGTCCAAGCGTGACCTAGTACTTGTGAAAAATACACTTATGGATTTACAATGTAGGTCAAATTGTGGTATTGAGTATGTAGACTTCCGATTTTATTTTTGTCATGCACTTTGGTTCAAATCAACTTAATTTGCTTTAGCAATTTGTTGCAAAATTACACTTTGGTTGCTTTTTGTAAATTCTTTTGCAAATAAATAAATAGTAAAGGTTTGCATAACTTGATTATCTGCCTTGTTTCAGTTTGGCTTGAGCTGATCTGTTTCTTGTTATTTTCTTTGAGAATTTTCATGTTTTGGCGGGTAGTGTTTGTAGTTTTGAATTGCATTGCATGTGCTTTTGAAAAATGTTCTAACTAATAATTTTGTTTAGAATTTGGACGCCTTGACTTCATCTAATGAGGATGGTCACCTACCATGCGCCACATTGGTGGATTCAATATTCAACGAGGGCAATACAAAATCTTGAGTAGAAGGAACTTCCTCTACTCGACAGCAACAACAAACTCAACAATGTACTTCTCTTCTAATCCTATGGAGGACGGGGTGGTGGATAGTCCGCCAAGTGGTGTCTCTTGCTTGCCAGCCTTTCGCTCCCCTATTACTCTATGGACCAGGGGCCCCCTTGCTTCACAAATATATCCCGCTCCTTTGGACAAAGCACTCCAAAGAAGGCTTTACAAGGACGCCAACACTAGTAGAAAAATAAGGATATATAACCACTTATTCAATGACTAGTTGTCCACTGTGACTGAATAGTGACTATAAAGACCAGGATTCGGTTTGCAACATGTAGGCGTTGGGTGCAAAATCATTATGTAGTCATTTAGCATGCAAGTGGATGGAAGCGGGATGAAATCTGGCCCCAAAAGGAGGCAATGAACATGTTTCATTGAAGACTCCGGGACGGAAAGATCTCGTGGCATGGGATCAGTCATTTGTCAAGA
This sequence comes from Neckera pumila, assembly GCA_963969595.1. Lineage (NCBI taxonomy): Eukaryota > Viridiplantae > Streptophyta > Bryopsida > Hypnales > Neckeraceae > Neckera > Neckera pumila. The sequence goes on from OZ018418.1 coordinate 11,521,581, forward strand.
GCAAAGCTCGAGCTTTCATCAATGAATGACTCGCAAACAACTCAATTTTCCCTTAGGCAGTTTAGAGCGTGTAATTTTAAATTTTTTGGGGGGGCGGGTGTTTATATGCAAGGGATTGAGAGTTCGATTCATCTCCGAACATAGGTACAATCATTCCTTTTATGACTGTGCCAATTCCAAGCAGTTCTTTACTAATCATTAGAGCAAAACTGTGTGGCTGCAGAATCACTGTTGTGTAGTCATTCGCGAGTCATTTTGTCAAAACAAAGGCACTTGAAGATCATTAGATCAGATGGACAATTGAAATGGACAAATCAGATGGATAGATGAGATGGACAAATTGGATTTCTTTTTTTTTTAATGGCTTAGATGGATGGGTGAAATCTTGCATCTTGGCAAAAAATGTTTAGTTGAGATTGAATCTCAACAACAAATGGATGGTTTAGATTTTAGGATAGCCGCCAAATATTAGGTCAGCCATCATATATTAAGTCAGCCACCACTTTTGCATTTTGGCAGAAAATAGACAGCTGAGATTGAATCTCAATAATAAATGGACGATTTAGATTTTAGGGTAGTCGCCACATTTTAGGTTAGCTGCCACCACCTTTTCTCCTTCCTTCTTCCTTATAAATATCTTCTCATTTTCTGCTCTTTCTTTGGCTCCAGATTTCCTAAGTGATAGGTAAGTTCACACTCTTTTTTTTGTTGTGTTGTTTTCTTATGTTGTTGTTTTCTTGTGTTATTATGTTATTGTTTTGTTCTAGTTCTTGTTCTATTGTTTTGTAGTGTTGTTGTTTTATTGTTTTGTTTTGTTGCTATTTAGTTTGGTTGATTTGATGTTTTGCATGTTGTTGCTATTATGTTGTTTTGTTGCTGTTTTGCTATTTTGTTGCAATTCTGCCATTTTGTTGCTATCATGCCATTTTGTTGTTGTTCTGCAGTCTTGTTGTCCTGCAATTTTGTTGCTCTCCTGCAGTTTTGTTGCTATTCTATAGTTTTGTAGGAAAGCTATTGTGTTGTATCTCATTTGTTGGTTGTTCTAATACAGTGACCAGAACTCTAGAAGCATTAGACATTACTGCATAGTTTTTTGTGCATATGGAAAACCCCCCGGAATGACTATGAATTGACCTTCACAGTCATTTTTTTCATAACCATTGAAGGCTGAAGCACTAAATCAACTGAAAGAGCACTACAAAATGACTAGGTTCCAACTTCGAATGCAATACCTCCCCAAAAAATAACCCTGCTTAAACATCCTTTGTATGAGAAATGACTACGGCATGACTCTCTTATAACTAAGCAAAACATTCATATTTTCTCAAAAATCGCGCTCCAAACCCTAACCCATTACCAATCATACTCTGACACGCCATGCTTAGCGGTCCCCACAAAACTTCCAAAATGACTTTCAAATGACTTCTCAAGGTCTAAAAAGTGACTAATAAATGACTACTCAAAGTCTAAAAAGTGACTAATAAATGCCTTCTTTGATTCAAATATGATTAATACATGACTTCACAGTGTCGGCCAAGTTGCGCCAGGGCAATCGCAACATAGTCATTCTATACATCACTGAACTGCCCTACGCACTCCCCAAAACCCATATGCTGACGTGGCACAACCCCTCAATCGTCCAAGTCCTAAACCACTTCAGATTTTCAAGGTGATAAACTTTTTTTAGAGGTAATGGATGTCTTTTTGACACCCGTGTCTGGAATGACTAAAAAATCCTAAATAACTCATCCACAATGACTTCAGCCTTCAAATGGCCCATTCAATCATTTAGCAATCACCCTTGTCATGAGTAACTAAAATCCAGTCAATTTGGCTAGTTATTTACAATCCTTTTTCTACTAGTGCAAAGATCTAATATCCACTCCAGTGATGATGTCAATAGTCCCAATTGGATCTCTTGACATACGAGTGGAGGCTCCTTATTGTCCAAGAGCGCTCCTACAACAATGTGTCTTGTTTGGAGGGCAGTCTAGGTGTAAGTATCCCTAACAAAAAATTTGGTAAAATAACACGAAATATTGTTCCAGGGAATTCTACTACGTTATCGCAAACTAAGGATGTCCGGATCTCACCAAAAACACCCAAGCAATCATGTCTTTGCTCTCTTTCCAGATAACTCTTTCTTCCGGATTCCAATCCGGATCCGTCCTTGCCCGGATTCTGGTTACTTCTAATCACACTCCGATTTTATATACCCTTATTTTATCCTCATGGGGTCCATTGTTGATCTTTCAAGAGGGGTAGGGACTTGACCACTCTTAATTTTCACATTCAATCACACACGCATACACACAAACTCCTTCCGCTTTTGTAATAGGAAAGAGAAAGACAGCAATGCTCACAGCTCCTCGAAAGGCCTTTCCAAAAAGCAGGTCACTCAAAATTAATTCCCTAACACGTTCACTACAACGATAGATCAAAGCACCCGGAACCGGTAGGGAAGCCTATGTACTAGGTTCTAGACTAATCCAATAGTTGGCAAGCCTTTCGGAGATGGGGAATATCCCGCTGGCGGTTGCTTACCTTCGCACGAACCCCTTTCTAAATTTTGGACTTGCATCCATTCCACCCTTTCCGGATTACTATCCCAACAGTTTAAAAGCATAGTGCACTAATCCTCTTTCACAAACCCAAAACTTTCACACAAACGCACCCTATCAATCAGACTCGGTTGCCTCAGATCTGGACTCCCCCTCACCCGTCTTCCTCACACCTCAACACCCTCATAAATAATCCAACACATTCGTGTACGTAGTCGGAATCAAAAAAGTCCACCAAGTGGTCTCAGATTAAAGAAAGCAAAAGAATATAAACAAATGCACTCTAATGGGCTAGGATGGAATAAGAGGTGTAGTCTTAGCACTATAGTTTTTTTTGTGAAAATCTATTTTGTAGTGGTAATTCTACCAACTTTCTACTGTATTACGGTGCTTTAGAGTTAATCATCTATAGTTACTGGTTAGTTTGAGATTTACTAGGTATTTCATCTATAGATGCTGGTAGTGGATGGAAGGGGTGTAATCTATTGAGGCAGTTGAGTTGGTTGGCCATCAAAATCGGGTGAAAACCAATTGTGCGAGGAGGCTAATCCCTAGTCTGGAGAAGCGATCCAGAGCTCCTGCGGTGGTGAGGCCGGCAGTTGGCCGCAATCAATTGGAGTTCTGTCTGCTTGAGTGTAATCAGGGTGTTTTGGTTTCTATGGTTTGAGTGTTTGTGGCTATTGTACTAAGTTGATAGATGCTTCGGAGTGTGGTGGTATGGTTGAGAGAATCTATTGTGCTATAAGGTCGGTGAGAGGAACCAATTGTAATCAGCGTGGTAGTTGAGACTGGGAGATCAATTGTAATATTTTAAGTGTAATGCAAGGCGGAATTCAATTGTAACTGGAGTATATATGCTTGCGTGTAAGAATGTTGGTGCTCTATAGTCTGTGTTTGGTTGTTATTGAGAATGTGCTGGAAGTGAAGTTGAATCAATTGTGTGTGGTGCTGAAGGTGGAGTTTATGAATTTAATCTTGTGAGGAATTTCTATAGTCATGACTTGATGTAAATGCCTATTTGTATGTAGTCCTCAATTGTTTTATTAATTGCATATGGATTAGATGTATGGTATGTATTCATGGTGTTTGAGCTTAATGCTATTGAATGCTCTTCATGATTCAAATTGGGTGGTTAATCTATAGAAACAGTAAGACTAGGGAATTAAAGAGATTGATCTTATAGGTGATATTGATAGAACTAGAGGGACGAGTAAAACTAAACAGAATAGAGAGTCTTCTAAAGTAAATTTGAAGAACTGTAAACTCTATCATCAATTGGATTATTCAAAGTTGATATGGAAGAGTATGGAAGAGACTGCCATGGTAAATATTAAAAGAAAAGATTCAATTGAGGAAAAGCTAAAGGAAATCAGTGCTAAAAAGAATCAATAGTTGGTGCCGGCTACTTAAGCGAGGGGATCCATAGAGACTGTATCAGCAATTGGTGAGGCGACTATGGAAGCCAGTGCACAAAGGTGAATCAATAGATTCACATCCAATTGATAAGTTTCCAGCCTTAGTTTTAATTGTAATAAAAATAGTCTATCTATTGTATTTGCTTGAGAAAGAATGGGCTAAAACCTCAATTGTGCACAACCCTGGGATTGATTAGATCTCCCTTTAGAAATTACCATAGTGCTAACATACCTCCCTGCAAACAAATTTAAACCTATAGAAATTCATCAATGGTTCATCCATTGAAGAAAACCAACCTACAAGAGGGCAATAAGCCATTCCCTGCTCCTTAAAACTCAAACAAAAAGGGCAAAAAGCAATAAAAGCACACCCCAAAATTAGGGTGACCAATCACACAAGCTTCCAAGATAACCGGAAAATCCAAGCCGGTGGCCTCCTAGAAATCCGAAATTGGGTCCCACCACCAAAAAATCTGAGGCGGAACAAATTCAAAAATCACACACAAAAACTAACAAACTAACTATTTCCTCCTTGATTCTTCACGCTGCTCCTTGCCTTGGTTGATGGCGACTTCACCAGCGTGTTCCTGGCCTATGCCCATGTCTGAATCTAGCGCCCTTGAGGTGGCGTGGCATCATCTTTTGAATTTGCTCCAGTCTCGCGTTCTTCTTCTTCATCGTCCGAGATCTCACCTGGGACGACTTAGCCTTGGTCGGAGAAGCCTGCTTCATGTGCGCAAAATCGGCTGGATGGGTCCAAGCCGGATTTGCGATGATACCTGAATGCTCACCTAAGTCATGGTGGACAACCGAATTTGGTATCAAAGAGAGCGTGGCTCCAGTCGACCGGGCGGGCATAGTATCTGGATAGAAGATGATCTTTTTTCCCGGATTGAAACCTCTCAACTTTTTTGAAGTTGACGCATCCGGCTCTATCAGAATTAGTGCTTCCGTCCCACTAGTAGAAAAATAGGGATATATAACCACTCATTCAATGACCAGTTTTCCACTGTGACTGAATAGTGATTGCAGGGACCAAGATTTGGTTTGCACCCTATAGGTCCTAGGTCCAAAGTCATTGTGTAGTCATTCAGCATGCGGGTGGATGGCAGCGTAATGAAATTTGGACCCGAATGAGGCAATGAACATGTTGCGTTGAAGACTCCAAGATGGAAAGATCTCATGGCATGGGATCAATCATTTGTCAGGAGCAGAGTTCAAGCTTTCATCGATGAATGACTCGCAGATGACTCGATTTTCCTTTAGGCAATTTAAAGCATGTAATTAAAATTTTGTTTTTAGGGGGGGGAATTATAATTGAAGGATTGAGACTTCGATTCATCTCCGAATATAGGTGCAGTGATTGCTTTTATGACTTGGCCGGTTCCAAGCAGTTCTTTACTAGTCATTAGAGCAAAATTGTGTGGCTACAAAATTACTGTTGTATAGTCATTCGCGAGTCATTTCATCAAAACAAAGGGACTTGAAGATCATTGGATCAGATGGACAATTGAAATAGACAAATTAGACGAATAGATCAGATGGACGAATCAGATTGCTTCTATTTGAATGGCTTAGATGGATGAGTGAAATCTTGAATCTTGGCAAAAAAATGGACAGTTGAGATTGAATTTCAACAACAAATGGACGGTTTAGATTTTAGGATAGCCGCCACATTTTATGTCAGCCGCCACCTCCTCTTCTCCTTCCTTCTTCCTTAGAAATATCTTCTCATTTTCTCCTCTTGCTTTGGCTCCAATTTTCCTAAGTGATGGGTAAGTTCACACTCTTTTTTTTGTTGTGTTGTTTTCTTATGTTGTTGTTTTCTTGTGTTATTATGTTATTGTTTTGTTCTAGTTCTTGTTCTATTGTTTTGTAGTGTTGTTGTTTTGTTGTTTTGTTTTGTTGCTATTTAGTTTGTTATTGTTATGCTATTTAGTTTGGTTGATTTGCTGTTCTGCTGTGTTATTGCTGTTTTGCTATTTTATTGTTGTTTTGTCGTTTTGTTGCTGTCATGCTATTTTGTTGCTATTCTATTATTTTATTGCTCTCTTGCAGTTTTGTTGCTATTCTAAAGTTTTATAGGAAAGTTATTGTGCTGTAATTCTCATTTGTTGGTTGTTCCAATATAGTGACCAAAACTCTAGAAGCATCAAACATTACTACGTGATTTTGTGTATACGGAAAAAGACCTGGAATGACTGTAAATTGACCTCCGCAGTCATTTTTTGAAACCACTGAAGCACAAAATCGACTGAAAGAGCACTACAAAATGATCCCTCAATCGTCCAAGTCCTAAAACACGTCAAATTTTCAAGGGGATGGATTTTTTTTAGAGGTCATGGATGTCTTTCAGACACCAAAGTCCGCAATGACTCAAAAGTCTTAAATAACTCGTCCACAATAACTTCAGCCCTCAAATGGCTCATTCAGTCATTCAGCAGTCAACCCTGTCCTGAATAACTTGAATCGAGTCATTCTGCCTAGTTATTTATAGCCCTCTTTCTACTAGTGTCTTCACCGGAATGGATGTTTTGGCTCCCTCCTTCCCAATCAATGGGGGTACATCGGATTGGTCAATTATCATCTCTTGTCCCCTAACAAGAGGCTGATTCAACCCTATGGCCTTGGCTGGAGTCTGCAGGTAGCTCTGGGCATCCATGGCATCCGGAAAACCTTCAAAATCCAAGGCCTTACCTAGATCCAGCTGCCCCAGCAAGTGTCGCATCTCCTTCAACACCTTCTCCATTTGCACTTGGTAGTCAATGACTACCTTCAGTAAGTTTGTTCCGGAAGGGTTACCTTTGCCGTCAGCTTGTGGATGAAGAGGTTGGCTCTTATCACTTGATCTGTCGGTGATTCAACCAAAGCTGATAGATTTTGGACGAGGCTGGTAGCGTTTGACTCCTTCGTCCTTGCCGCGTCTAGCTCTCCTTCCAACTGGGATACTTGTGCTTGGAGATTGGTCCAGTCCTGCTCCAATTCTGGATTTGGAGCTCCTTCTCTCTCAACACCCTCAGATCCGACCTTTGCCGGATTGCATCTGCTATCTTCTCCGGTCGACCAACTCCCAATAGGGACTTGGTGTTGGTGATATAGTCCAACATCTTGTTGTGGATATGCCGGCACTAATTGATCCAATGAAGTCCGTGTCCCCAGAATCCCGTCATTTGCTCATTTTTCGGATACTTGAATTGCCCTTCTTCATCCGTAATCACCTGCTTGCCTTTCGCAGCCCGATTTGTCGACTTCCGTCTCTTGATCCGCTTCTGCAGGTGTGGTTGCTCTGATTCTTCCTCTTCAGATTGGGCCTGAGTATGCTGTTTTGGTTGAATTTCATCTGTAAAGCCGTACTTCAAAACCTCCTCCCCGTAGACATATGCATGCAGCTCCAGATCACTCAAAACTTCCTTCAATTGGTAGAGGTGGAAGAGATATGGACTGAGTGGGCTAGCTTTACCCACGGTGGCACGCGCAACTAACTTAAAGACTACATCTGAGATGAGTCTCCTCCAGTTCATGGATCTACCCTCCATTGCTCCGAAAATGGTACTCGCCATCGTGACCGTAATCCAGGTTAGCTTTTCTAGATACATGATTGGAATCAAAACTCCAACATCCATCTATGCCTGCCATAGCTCACCGATTCAACTAATTTGGTGCAATCGGCACTGACCTCACTAATCCCTCCCTAACACAGTCCTAACGCACCACACTTTCACTCACTAAGCGCACACTAGAAGTCTGCAAAGAAAGAAAGAGATCAGAATGAGAGGAGAGAACCTTTAGGTATCCAATGCTTGGCCGACAGTTCCCCAGGGGAACGGGTATGCGACCGTTCCCGTAATGGTATCCTAGGATTTCTAGGCCGGAAGTCTAGGACATAGGTCTCCTGGATGTGGATTCATCTTCTAGGTTCTGTCATTTACCAGATAACTTATCCGGTTTAGCAATTCTAGCAATCTAGATATCAACTAGTCCCAAATTGTTTTGTAGTTGACCCGGATTCCTAGATACTAATAACCAAATGTGAAAAATTTAAACTATTCTAACCTAGTTCTATTCCGTTTTTTATCTATTTGGAGTTTCTGTATTCTCACAACAACATTGCCCTTCGCCTTCTCTTGACATGTGGGACTGCAAGTTTCGAGAACTGCAGTGCCATCAAAGGCTTTGGGACTTGTACAAGAAGAAAAACATGGGATATAGTCAGAGGCCTGAGATTTGAAAGGCCATGGAGTTGCTTCAAAGTAAATCACACATATGATGGTTGTTCATATTATAGATTGAATGTCTATAGATAGTAGGTGTTAGCATTGTATAGATATTATATAGTAGTCAATGCAAGAGTGAATCTTACTCATGGCAGATATGTACATTAGTTTGATCTTATGTATAGATCAAAAGAGAATTATTTCACAATTTTGTATGAAAAAACAAAAATTTATTATAAATACATGACCTTATCATAGTGAATATGGGCTTCTTGTCCATACTTTTAGCATTCCGTCAAAATTTTTAGGTCTTTTTTTCTTTGACTTTGTTAGTTTTTAAAGGCTTAGGGTTCATTTTTATTCAAAAATTTAGCCTTCCCAGCTCCCATTTCACTAGAGAACTCTCATTTAAATGAATATGATATTTGAAGGTCCTATGCATCTAGAGTTGGCTATTGTGCCATTTGGACTTTTATTTTATATGTTGGTGAAAACAAAGGGGTAGCTACCATGTTATTTTGTGACAAATGTCAACAGGGATGACATATGGTATGCTTAACGCCACCTCTTTTTATTGTTCCTTTTGGGAACTAAATTTGTACCTGTTGCAGACAATCCTCTAGTTATATCACATCATCTGACAAGAGTTGAGAACCTTTTTGGAATTAGCCTTCCATGTTTGGTGATCACGTTCTCAATTGGTTAATAGATACTAGTTATGGATTCATAGTGTCTAGTTATGATGAAATTGACTATAGGATTCAACTCCAAAAATCTGTCAAACGCGATTAAGAATGGGGCTTACATTGCACCCTGCTTACAATCAGGGCTGTCAGGACGTCCAGAGTTTGGAGCCGCTGGTCTTCAGACGTACCTGGGCATTTGGTTGGACTTTGACTGTCAGTCCAATGGACAGTCGGACAGGGGGTGGAGAGGTCAGACGGGCCTTTGGACGGAAAGTCGTAGTCCAGACGGGCCTCTGGAAGGGTGGTCAGAGGTTCGATGAGCCATTGCATTGGCGGTCGGAGGTCGAACGGGACGTCTGAGGTCAAATGGGCAAGCGAGAGGTTGAACATGCAAGTGGGAGGTCGGACAAGCCTTTGGACAATCCGTCGGAGGTTGGACGGGCCTTCAAACGGTCCATCGAAGGTCGGACGGGCTGGAGGAAAGTCATACGAGAAGGAGGGTTGGACCAGCGAAAGGGAGGTCGGACGGTTATTCAGATTTTATGGATATTTTGAGCTTGTGTATTTTTGCGAGAGCTTTGTGAATATATAATTTTTATTTTACTTGATGACCGGGAGCAAAAGTTATAGCTCAATAACTCAATAAGCCAAAATGGAGTTTTCACGGGTTGCACCCAAAAAATCACAAAAGCCAAAATAATTTTTTATTTAATTTTTTTTCCTAAAGAGTATATTTTTGTCTACATTTGAGGATTTGTTTCATTCAATTTGGACTAATTTTGAGAAAGTTATAAACATTCTTAATTTTTGGGGCAATCTAACCATCTTCTTCAGAAAAGAACTTATAAAATTCATTTTCGAATGTAATTTTTAGAATTTTTGAAAAAAATTTGTTAGACAAGGTTAGATTTTTTTGCTAGAATAATTTGACCATTGGAATTATTGTAATTCAATTCAATCTAAAAGCTATTAACAATTTAGTTTTTTCATCAATCTTGAATCCACATCTACTTAACAATTTTTTTATGAGTGAAAATTAAGTGATGTTTTTCCTAAATTTTGTTGTATATTCTTAAATAGAACTATTCAACATTACTAAGTAGAAAATGAAAATTAGTAGTGCAGAAATATTGAACTAAAAAGATTCAAAGCCTAAAAATCTTATCAAGCAAGGTGTAAAAGAACTTGTTTGCTTCACTTTAGATGCATATATCTTACAATGTACATGGTCAAAGTTTATGAAATTTCTTCCATGTATTCATATACTAGTCAAGTTTAGCTTGTTCAAAAACTGCCGATTTCAGCAATTCCAAATCTGTTTGTAAAGTACAGGAAAAAAAAGGAACTTTCCTTCTTGCATTATTCAAACCCGAATCTTATGCAAGCACAAATCTCCATAAAGTGTAACGAATTCTACTTTCAAATAAGGCATTTCCATTTTTAATAAGGTCTTGAAGTCAATTTTCATAGTTTTACATAATATTTTATTGAAAACAACTGTTGATGGATTTTTTAAATTTGATTGCATAAGTATATAGGGAACATCCATATGCACATCTTTTATATTAAAAAAAATAACCCCATTAATTTAAATTTTAAAGAAATATAAGCTCCCAATAAGGGCTCAATTACCTCAATATCAGGTGTCATATGATCAAACCTTTTGTGAATTGGATGTCTTTATATTTTAAATCAATTTTTATGTAAAACCATGAAAATCGACTTCAAGAATTGAATGCCTAAACTTGGCAATTTGTAAATGAGCTGTATTTGATTGTATCACAAATTGCGTGACCACATCATATCCTGAAGGTGAGGGTTTGAGGAATTTGTCTTGTCATCTGCATCGCCACATACTTTCACAAAGTATCTGAGCATCTGCAAGGCACATTCTAGTCTCAAAAATAGTACTAGGATTTCTCTCTCACTTTGTTTGTTTAACAAGTAGTAGAACCACATCTTGGAATCCAAGGCCATATATATTACGTCTAGAATGTACTGGAGGAAAGTCTCATGAGTTTTGAAGGATTGCCAAAGTGGCAATGTATTTATAGAGGAACGCTACTCTGAAATCCAGAAGTCTGGAAAGGGCCTTACAAACCTGAGCTTGAAATTCCTCCTAGTTAGTATGGAACACCGCCTCAACCTCTTCATCTAAACACGTACGAATGGCCTTTGGTAGAATCTTGTAAGCTGAAACAAAGTCCACGGTTTTTCCCTTGCCTACCAAACTTCCTAGAATTTGTTGAAGTACTTTAACATTAGTGGTGCAAAATACTTTTTGTAGTTAACAGCAAAAAAAAAAAAATATCACGCCCTTTCATTTGAATTTAACCTCCAACTCATCACTAACGTCAACATTTTCCAAGGAATCCACAGAAGATGATGGATTGGCATCCCTTGTCATTTCAGGGTGAGTCAAATTTGCACAGCTTTTGGCAGCTGCAAAAGAAACATTAGACAGGGATCGAAGAGCTGTGGATCTACAATATTTGCTAGAGTTACAAACCAAAAACCTCACCTTCTATCATCCCAGTTGATGAAGCTTGAATCCTAAACCCCAAATACCAGGTTGCAGAGTGAATTGAACCTCTATGATCTCCTGAAATTAGAAATTGTGCTTGAAGAAAGGAACGTCAATAAGCTACTTCATTTCACATTTCACTCTCATGGGCATACTTTGTTTTTCTACTTCAGTTCTTCCTCTTCAATGTTCCTACAATATGTGGACTCTTTAAAGTTGATCACCGATTTGACAGAAGTCACTAGCATTGTTTATTTGTCTTCAACCAGTCAAAACAAAGGTAAATGATTTTCATTGCCTTCTGCAAATGACTTGGCTTTTTTCTTTCTGTACTTATTGTAAAAAACAGTAAACATCTTTTTGGTTTAGATATCAATGAAAACCTTCATGAAATGTATTCCATTTGCATTGTCCTATTACATGCACATACACATGAAAAATGATACAACTTCTCACACAACCTTATCAATCCAACATCCATCAACAAGAATTTATGCACTTTTTGTTAAAGCTAAATATGCATTTCATATGGAAAAATTGTAGAGATGATAAACAATTCCAAAACATTATAGAATCCAAAACAAAGATCTAATTGCACATAAATTGGTATACATTGGTGGTGCATAATACTATATAGTTCGCATGGACCGCATACGTAAATCCTCACTTCTACGTTTATTAAATACTTCTACAGTTCTATACTCTATATAGTATGCTGAAGTACTAATATGAATGTTGGAAGTGTTCATCTGGTATAGGCCAATTGTGAAAAGTAGTGTATTGGTCGATAATTTTGGCCAAACTACCTCGTGAATTGACGTCTTCATTGCAAAGTCGCTCCTTGTATTGATGAAACAACATTGCCAAATCCTCATGGCTAAACTTTGTATGTCCTTGTATTTCTCGGTGTAACTTGTGGTAGGCCACTGACATGCACTGTTTGTTGATCCTCTGAGCTATCTGACCCACCACATAGTCCTCTGATTTTCGTGATAAATGGGGAACAATTTCCACATCTGCATTTTTCTTATGCAAATATGCAATACTGAGGTCCAGTCACCACCTCCTTTGGAAAGCTTCTTCTTTTTCACCCGCGGATGTGAACGTGTACAAGGATTTGCGTGGTTTTCTACGTAAGGTAGTCAAGCCCCAATCGCAAACTCCAATGTAGACCAGTGACTTGTCTTTGGAAAAGTGAAACATGATGCTGTCCAAGGAAATATCATTGTGGAGATGTTCAGCATTGTGCACCGCATTCATGATGTGCAGCAATGCCCATGCAAGTGCTGTGTGCTTCCTCCTTCATCGACTGATACGGAAAGCTCAAATCAACTCTTCGGGTTCAATGTTTGCAGAAGCCAATGCAACACCTATGTTGTCTGCATATTGCCTATCCAAGTTCAACATTTGCCGCAGTGTTCCGGCGTTCCACCAATATGAATATCTTTTGTTGTTTGTTGCATGGATTGCAGTAAACTGTATGATTCCATCATGTAGAATCCTTACTGCTATTGATTTGTCCTGGTGTTCCAGTTTTGCAAGTTTTGGTTGTATTCCCCTGTTGGTGGGATACCTTTGATGCAAACTCCCAAAATGCAGGTATCCGAGGGCATCCTTCAATTTGGACCCTACAAATTGTTGCATACCCGTCCTTCATGACTTTGTCATTTTGGAAAATCACCCTTGCTGTTTCTAGAAGCGCTATGAGATGCCGTCGCTCCTTTTGCAATTCTGCCATTCCCTCAATGCTCTTCCACCAAAACATTGACCCTCGCCTATTCCATGAATTAGCTAATGGACAGCACCTTTGAATAAACAAGTCTATTTTGAGAATGACTTGCTCAAAGTTTGGATCTTGTGCACGGTGGCTCTTGCCGTATTTTTTTACAATCACCTTGGCATTCCAAAATGCATTGTTCATCTTGTTTGCAAAGAATTTGTTGAAGCGTTGTTTGTCCATCTGATGACTCCATTGCGGAACGTTTAGTGCTTCTAACATCTTCTGCATCATGTCGTCTTTGAATTTCTGAACGCACTCCTCTTGATATTTAACATATATGCTATCCAGGGACCTGGTGGTTTCGGACTCATAAAATTTGATAGTAAATTTGATCAGAAATGCTTTGCAAGCATATGTGGGATATTCCTTAGCTACCCTAATTTCTTCATCCTTTGACTGCACCTGCTTGCCCCTTGCTCTCTTCTTTGGCCTGGGCATCTTGCTGAACTGTACTATCAATGAATATTCAAAAGATGAAATTGGACTTGCGATTTCACTTCAAATCCAAAATAACACATACACCAATACGCAAAAACTGAAAAAAACGGCAATAAAGGGGCCCCTGTAATCTGACTCTTGCCTTCCTTAAGAAAAGGGCCAATGGAAGATGAACCACCAAGCTCTCCGCTCCTCTTGCTGAACACAAGGGAGAAGGCAAGAATGAAGGTGGTCGGGCCATCCGCCCCTCTTATACTGGTCGAACGGCCTTCTCGGCGGTCGGACCGACACTTTGTCGTCCGATCAGTCGATAGCAACAAGGCCATCCAATGAAGCCAACCAATCGGATGGTAGGATTGGATATTGGACAAGATCCTGGACAGGTTTGTCGGACAGGATATCGGAGGGGTTTTTGGACGGCCAATTCCTTAGACACAACGATTCTTAGACGAGTTGGTCGGACGGGGTATTGGACAGATGGGTCGGACGTGTTTTCGGATGGTTGGTCGGACATTTGGTCAGACAAGTCTCGGACACTAGGTCGGACGGATTCTCGAATGGGTGGGTGTGAGCTCCCAAATTGTCACTTGGGACTCTGGATTTCTTTTTTTTGAAATTTGCAATTTAGAATAGGTAAAATTTTACAAAAAGACATAAAAAGAGTGTAGAACCAAAATAGGGTTGTACCATATCCATAAAATCTAGAATTAGATTTAGGAAGCACAAATCTAGAATTAAAAATTAGCGGTTAAGAAAGATTAAAGTAATATCTAGAAGATAAAATTTAGGGATTTAAAAAATTAGAAGTAATTTTAGAAGTTAAAACATAGAAGTAACTTAGGAGTCAAAAATCTAGAGTAATACCTAGGGATTAAAACTTAGAAGGTAGAAAGTTAGACTAATATTTTGAAGGTAGAAAGTAGAGTAGAAAGTCGAAAGTAAATTTCTGAAGTTAAAAGTAAAAACCTAGAAGTAAAATTAAAGTAGAAATAAAAAACTTAACATCACAATAGAATATTAGAACAAATCCAAGGTTCAACCATAGAAGTTCATGTAGAAGGTTAAAAACACCAACCAATTGGGACAGTCAATGAGTAGGAAATCACAAAGGAAAGCACCATAGAAGGGACATAGGATAGAAACAGCGTCCAAATAGGCTGTTTTTGCCCTTTATTTATCCAGGCTGCCCTCTTGGGTCAGCAACTAGTTAGTAGACACGTACACAATTGATCATAGTTACAACTACTGCCATCCACAAAATTAGGAAACATTAGCAAGTTCCATTGCTTGGAAGGCACAGTGGATCGCGCGCGCAACAGCCTCTTAAATTAAAAGTGGATAAAAGGCTAGAACTGGGTCGTGTTTGCTCCATTACCAAGGGTGGATAATTTAGCGCCCATAGTGGGTCGGACGGGGTATTGGACGGGTAGGTTGGACGGGTTTTTGGATGGTTTGGTCGGACAAGTTCTTGGACAAGGTCGGATGTGTTGTTGGTCGGGGTCAAAGTTGGACGGGGTTCCAAGTGGGGAGAGATGGAATGAACGCAGTAGTGGTGTCGATTTGTTACAAGGATTCAGGCCTCAAGGTACTTTTACAACGAAAAATCGAGAGTGAATGCCAACATTCCTTAACCTTTAACACTTAGAAAAAAAAATGAGTATGAATGACAAGGAAAATGTAAGCCCAAAAAAATGGGGAATGAATAACAAGGAAAATTGAAGCCCAAAAAATTTGGGAATAAATGACAAGGAAACTCAAAAGCCTAAAAAAATAGGGAATGAATGACAAGGAAATTTGAAGCCAAAAAAGATTGGGAATGAATGACAAGAAGCTGAAAACAAAAAAGAATGGGGAATGAATGATAATAAAACTTAAAATATAAAAAAATTGGAAATGAATGACAACAAAATTGAAAGCCCAAGAAAATGGGGAATTAATAAAAAGGAAACTTGAAGCCAACAAAAATTGGGAATGAATGATCACAAAACAAAAAGCCCAAAAAAATGGGGAATGCATGACAAAGAAACATAAAGCCAAAAAAATTTGGGAATGAATGACAAGAAACTGAAAACAAAAAAGAATGGGGAATGAATGATAATGAAACTTAAAATCTATAAGAATTGGGAATGAATGACAAAGAAACTAGAAGCAAAAAAGAATGGAGAATGAATGATAGAAAAACATAAAGCAAAACAAAATTGGGAATGAATGACAAGAAAACTTAAATCAAAACAAATTTGGGAATGAATGATACTGAAATTTAAAGTTTAAAAGAATTGGGAATGAATGACAAGGAAACTAAAAGCAAAAAAGAATGGGGAATGAATGACAAGAAAACTTAAAGCAAAACAAAATTAGGGATGAATGACAAGGAAATTGAAAGCCCAAAAAAATGGGGAATGAATGACAAGGAAACGTGAATCCAAAGAAAATTGGGAGTGAATGACAAGAAACTAAAAACAGAAATGAATGGGGAATAAATGATAATGAAACTTAAAGTTTTAAAAAATTAGGAATGAATAATAAGGAAACTAAAAGCAGAAAAGAATGGGGAATGAATGACAAGGAAACTTAAGGCAATACAAAATGGGGAATGAATGACAAGGAAATTAAAAGCAAAAAAAGTTGGGGAATGAATGACAAGGATACTAAAGCAAAAAAAAAGGGGAGGGAATATAAATCCACCACCAAAGCAAAAAACGGTACCCATTTTAGACATTTAGGAAAGTAGATAATTGAAATAAAAAATGTCAACTCATTGCCTAAGTACATTAAAAAGTGGAGGATATGAACCAATAAAATATGCACTCATTAGGTCCACTACGGGGTTAAAAATTGAAAAATCTAAGCCAACTCCAAGAAGCTAGAAAAGTGTCCATTTTTGGTATAGAACTCCTCGGACTATGGAGAGAGGTGCATTAAGATATGGGGGATATGAACCGATAAAATTTGCACTCATTAGGATTACTTTCGGATAAAAATTGAAGCCACCTCCGAGAAGCTAGGAAATTGTCCTTTTTAGATACTGAACTCCTCGAACTGTGGTGTAATTTGTTGCCTACAATACGGTGCTGTAAAAACAACCCTTTAAGAGCTGATTTGCATTTTGGAAGAAGCTAAACTGCATAAAATAATTTTATCCACTACTTTAGAGAAATAAAAAATTTAACACAATTACATTTCTTTTGAAGATTCATTAATGAATGAAATGAGAATTTGGTTACGAATTTCTGATAAGAATTCTTCATGGGCAGGCAAGGTTTAGAACTTTTATATTTCATTGACTAAAATATTATTAACTCAAGCATGACTCCAAATTCTTATTTTCCTTATAAACCCCTCCTAAATTATCCAAATAATATGCCAAAAAAGTATAGAAGTATTTAATATACTTCCGAATTTCTTCCTAATTTCATGAGATTTCAGAAGTACGTTATTAGAAAGTCATACTTCAATCCGCACTATTTAATGCTATTAAATTTTTAATGGAGTACGGTAGTCTTACCAAATAATTCTGAAAAGAATCCTCATTCCATTTATTGAAGACTGAAGAATCTGGCTATAAATTTAGTTTAATTCCAAGGATGCGGGGAACAATACATTTCATTTAATTATCAAAAGCATCAAAGATAAATGCGGATATTCCAAAAACTAGTAGAGGATGAGCATGGTTCTCAGACTTAGTTCAACGTGTGTGAAATTTGTTGGGAACATGTAGTTCTTCAATAAGTTTTAGCAATTTTTGAAGCGTACAGTGAATATACCCTAAAGCCATCATAGGAAATGATCAAATGACATTATGTATTTAAGAATACATGAATTTTTTCCAATGAAATGGAGGCATGGAGCACAAGTTAAGTCACCTTCAACTTTAAAGCCCAAGTAGAACTCACAAACAGGTCTTGAAAGACTCTTTTGACATTAGTAATAATTGAAGAGAATTTTTTTTTTTTTTTGTAGTAACATTATGTGTTGTACGCCTAATCTAGGCATAAGTATCTTTAGCCACAATGTTGTGCTAAAATGACACGAGTTATCGTCCCAATGAATTCTAAGATGGTAGTGCACATTCCAAGTTTTCGGATTCTCTTTTCTCCTCAATCCAATCACCTATTCACTTCTTTCCGGAACTTTCAACTATCCGGAATTCAATCCGAATCCGGTTCAACCCGGAATCCGGTTTCCACTTCCAAATCAAGATGGTTTCTTTCACCTCTGTTTCACCCTCAGAGGGTCCACTTTGATCTTTTGAGGGATAGGGACTTCACCACTCTAGTTCTCACACTCACTAAACTTAGCAAACACAAACAAACACCCAAATATTTAAAGGAGTTGCAACAGGGAAAGAAGATCCGGATCCTCACAACTTCCTAGACACTCGATCCAGAAAGCAAGTCACTCAGGACTCGATCCACTCCTTACTACAACGACAGATCATTGGGATCCGGAACCTACCGGGGATGGTTTGCTAAGTGCTAGACCATTCTGGGGTTCGCAGACCTTTCGAGAGAGTGGCGACTTCCTCTGGGCAGGCACTTACCTCTGCACGGGTTGACAACCGAACTTGCTTCCACTACTCAATCAACCGGATCACCGTTAAGGTAGTTTAAAGGCGCTGTGCACTTCCACTCAGTCAAGAATCTAACATCGTCTCAAATGTACCTTTCAAATGGAACCGATTGCCCAAGATCCAGATTCCTCCTCACCTGTCTTCCCTCACACTTTAGTACTGTCACAAGCATTCAGACCCACACTTGAACACAAAGATGAAAATCCGGAAGCTCACTCAGCACTTAGATTAAAAGAAAGGAATGGAATACAAAACGAAAATCTGCTAGGAGGGAAATCCTAGCACAACCAACTTGCCAGCCCTTAAAAATCCACAAAAAGTCAACACCTAAAAGCCAAAAAGAGCCCTGGGAATCCAGGCAGCCAATCAGAGAACCCCCCAAAATACCCAAAAAAATCCATTGCCGGCTCGTTCTAAAAATAAATTTAGAACTAGGGTCCCCAGAGCGGAAAACCCGTTCCGGAACTAGAGTTCCAATTCTAATCCAAAATGAAAACATCCTAACTAACTACTTCTTCCGCGACTTCTTCGAACTGTTGTCACCTTGCATCACTCCTGTCGTCTTTGTGGTTGTGTTCCGAACACTTGCCCGAGTCTGGATTGGGCGCCGGATCAGCGGAGTTGTCGTGACTTCCGTTTCCTCGTCATCGGATAAGACTAACTCCCTATCCGACTCCATCTCAATGGGTTGCCCCAATGAAGCTCCAACCAGATCCTCTTCACCGCCTTCCTCTGCTTGCTCGAATGCTTCTTCCATGTGGGTGAAGTCCTCCGGATGTGTCCGGGCCGGATTCTCCACGATAGGCATCTGGCTTGTCAAATCCGTTCGAACCAGAGAAACCATGACTGAGGATCCTATATTCCCCTTTGGTACCCTTGCCGTACGTGGGGGAACATGACCAGGACCGTCTTCACCGGAGTTTCCTGAACAACTAGAGAATCCGGACCCTTCTTGATAACCTCCACGGTTAACCTCTCCCTTCTTCGTGGCGGCTGTCGTAGCACAGAAAGCACAAAATCCTTCTCTAAGGCCTTAATGGACCCTAAAGTGACTCGTGTATTGTTCCGTAGAGATCTTGGTGTAATTCTCCTAAATGGCCGGAATGAAGTGAATTGATATCCCAAAACAAACTCCAAGTACTAGTCTAGACCGGGTCCAGTTCCAGTAATCCGGAACCAGAAACTCCTTTCCCGATTATATATCCGGTCTAGAGTATGTAACTATATGTAATAAATTCGAGTTTAACCTCTGGACCAAGAGGATCTGCAACTTTGGGCTTCAGGAAGAAAGCTTAACTCCTACCCTCCAAGTTTTAACGTGTCAGAAGATCCACGATATAAAATTGAAAAGAAAACTTTGACAAGAACAACGAGAAAGAGATCGTTCTCACAACTAGACCGGATGGGCTACACAGGCTAGCAAGTCACGCAAGAAAGTCTAGATTCTCCTAACAATTACTACAATGACAGACTACAGGACAATCCACGGCCTAGGTAGAGAAGGGGCGTCAAGAACAAAATGGAAGAGCTATAATACTTCTTGACAAAAGCAGCTTCTTGACAAAAACCAGCTCTAATCCTCGCACTGAAATCCTATTGTATCCAGTCTAACACGCAATCTCTCCAGGGACCGGATACTTCTTGTATCCGGGTTTCACTTCCTCCTTACCCAAATCTGCACTATTTCATTGCTCTCACAATAACACGGACAAGTGCTAAAAGGTACAGCTCACAATTGTGAATTGAAAAACTCCAATGGCATTTGCAGAAACTTGGGAATACAAAGTATGAAAAATGCTACCCGGATCAAACCTAAAATCCGCCTTTAAATACTAAACTACACCTCAAACTCAAAAAGCACATAAGGCTAAATACAGCTAATGGAATGACACGTTTCATTTCTAACTTCATGTCTAATTTAGGTAACTTAAGCTACAATCAAAAAGCTCCCACTAAAAGTGGATTTTGGATCTTAAAAATCTGGAATCAACTTGAGTCCTAACTCCTTTTAAACTAAAAATATATCTACACATCTACTTGTCAAAATTAGGCATGCAGACTTACAGTCACTGTTAGAACCTTCACCTACTTTCTAATCTTCTTAACTGGAGAAAACCCCGCCTTTGCTGGTCCCTTCCGGGTCAAGGGCTTCTTTCCGGTCTGCGGCCTGGCAGGCTGTTTAGACCGGACTTTGGCCTTCTCTCTGGCCGCCTTCGCCTTTGTCACTCGGGTCTCTGCCAAGGCCTGATCGGGATCCGAATAAGGTTCAGAATCCTGGTCAGAACCGGATTCTTCTTCATCATAATCGGAATCCTCCTCTTCTTCGTCCTCCTCCTGAACCTTGGTGGATTTCTTCTGGGCCGACTGTGGCTTAGGAACCTTTCTCTTATGCGGGACAGGAGCAGGCCTTGCTACCTTGCTCTGAGGTGTTGCATCTCCTCCAGCCGGTTTCTTGATTAGGCCCTTACTCGGTGAGCCGGATGAAGTGCCATGACCGACTCCAGTTTCTGTCTTCACCATGGACTGCATCAGGGTCATCATCTTCCCTGCATCTCCAAAATGCACCTTTTTTCCGGGAGTCTCGGAAGAAGACTTGGAGGGTGAGAGGGCACTCATCTGATTCACCTTAGTACTCTCCCCTGGAATAGACCCTTTTAGTCCGGTTGTCGGTTCCGGTCCCTGTGCCTTTGCTGGATCCGGTCCCGTCACCTTTGTGATCTCCAACTCGTCATTTTCCGGATTCGGGTCGGTGACTTTGGTGATCTCCACCTCAGTTTCCTGCACCTGACTTGTCTTGGCTTCCTGGTGCTCATCCGGTAAAGGTAGGTCTGGTTGCTCATGAGGAGTCTCACCTTTACCCTTGTCCTCTACTGTTGACTGCTGAACTGGTTCGTGATCCGATTCCAATCTTTGTATAGGATCACTTTGAGGGTTTACCTCGCGCATCACTTCTTGCAGTTGCTCCAGTGTGGATTCCATCTTCTTGTAATAAGTTATCATTGCCAGTATGAGCTTCTAATGCAGCTGTCGTCCCTCCACCATTACTTGTTGGTCAAACAAGTTAGCCTTGTTGACAACTTCACCCGGATGGGTGATGAATTCCCGGATTCGGGAAATGATGTCTTGCGTCTGCTTGGAGAATGTTTTCTCCTTCTCCACCTCTTCTGTTTTCTGGAGCAACTCATGTTTAAGAGTGGCCACTTGGTCGGAAAGCTTTGCCAATTCTTCCTTGTTTTCATTCTTCTTCTTCTCTCGGGTAAGCCATATTACCCGGTTTAAGGCTTGAGCTAGGTGAATGGCACCCACTGTGGTGCAGATGGTCTGCATCGCTCCTTGCACTATTGCGTATCGGTTCCTGAAGTCGCTCAATTCTCGAGTGATTCTTTCTAGCGGCTCGTCTCCCCAGACCAAATCGGTATCCTTGGTCTGCTCTTTCTCTACCTGATCCTTTCCTCTCGTTTCCTCACTCTTATCATCATCCTCACTCTCATTGTCATTGTCCTCAGACTCGCTCTGCTCATCCTCATTATCTCCCTCATCTGCGGACTCTTCCTCATTTTCGGTCTCAAGATCTAAGTCCGGAACTTCAAACTCTACCAGGGCAGCAGCAGCCTCATACTCTACCTCATTCTCTTTTGTCATCATCCCCTCATAATGATACAGATGAAACAGGAATGGACAGATGGCGGAAGGCTTGGCCTTCCCAACATTATTCACCATTTTCAGTACTTGGTCCTGGATGACCACTCTCCAATCTACTTTCTGGTCTCTAGACAATGCACCAAATATTGTGTTGGCTAATGTCAGAGAAACTCGGCTTGGCCTTTCCGGATTGAGAATGGCCAAGACATACTGTAACAACCGCTTCTCTCTCTGATTGATACAGTCGGTGACTGAGAATCCGTCTTTTTTACTAATTGGGTTTCGGAACTTACCCATCGTATACTGGTGTTTCCAGGATGCACTTCCTTCGCCTTCCTGGCCAAATAGATAGACCTTCCTCCACATGTCCGCCATCCATCGCTTGAGGTTTGCAAGGATTGTGGTCGCGGCGCGAGTTGGCGCTCCAGGCCTCAATTCCGCCACTACTGCTTCGCTTCTGAAGTTCCATGGTCGGATCAGGAACCCAGCGCACCCCATCTGCTCCAAGTCTTCCTTCAGCTCCGCCAGCTCCTTCTCGTCCTTGGGCAATCGTGGCGTCACATACCGGAGCCAGATGGTGGCTCCCCCGCTCTGACTTGCAGCCATTTCTCCTTCCGTTAAGATGCGACCGTTTTACTCTTGGAAATCGGAAAAAGAGTGGTTCTCACGACTCTCTCTCTCCCTTTCAGCTGTGCAAGCACTAACGCTAAGCTGGGATGCTAGCAGACCTCTCTCTTGCGCTTAATGTTCTTCAAGCACTCTCTTTCGCAGTCCGTCAACTCAAACCCAATACTGATGCTCAGACCGGAAACCAGTAATGGTACACGTTATTACAACTTTCAGTCAGGGCAAGAAAATGTAAGTGACCAGTCTCTGGACAGATGGGGTTTAAGAGAGCCAATCCCAGCTGCTCCTAATGATTCCTCTAATCCAGGCTTTGCCCGTTAAACCTGCCCGTTTAGGATTTCCGTTCACTAATGATTAGAACGTTCCCGTAGTTCCCTAGGGTTAAGTAGGTCACCGTTGGATGCCGGCTCCTGTTACCCCTTTCCTGATCCGGTCTAGGCGAATTCGAACTCCGGTTCCTTGTTTCCGGTACATTCGTTTAGCCTTTACATTGATTCCTGATCAGTTCACTTCCGGTTTCCGGTTCTAAACATTGGACAGTCTATAACTATCTTAAAATCAAAAAAATTTACTGCTAAGAAGAACATTATTCCTTCCTTTATATTTTAAGTTAGTAAAAGTGGATTTTCAGGTTCCGATAGCGGCCCCGCTTGACCTGCACATTGAGCCATAACGTCCTTCAGCAAGGGTTGAAGCCCTTGCTTTGATATGGGAGTCCTTCCGGCGGGGATTGGTTTGGCCGAAATCTTCCACAACTGTACACTCTGTACTTCCGAAAATTTGGTGAAGTCCATGACTGACGGATCGAGAAAGCCCAACAACTTCCTCATCTCCGCTAACATGTTCTCCATCTCGATCTCATAATCCACCAGGATCTTGAGAATCATACTTCCGGTGACGACGCCCTCTTGAACTAACTTATCGATGAAGAGCCGGGCGCGTGTGATTTGATCCCCGGGGTGTCCCACCAAATCTGTGAGTGTCTTCACTACATGCATCGCATCCGACACCCTCTTGGATGCGAACTTGAGGGCTTCATTCACAACACCCAAACGGGTCTAAAGTTGGATCTTCTCTTCCTCCAATTTTTGGATGTGCTCCTCTTTCCTATTAAGCAGGGTCGGATCCGGACGCTTTTGAATCTCCCCCAAAATCTCGTCTGGCTCCACCTTCAATTCGTCCGATACCATGCATACGAAATCCGCCAACTCCTCGTACCCTTTCCTTGCCTCCTGGAACCACTCCACTCTGGAATCGAACAACTCGTTCCCCCCTAGGTCTGAGAAGGTCCGGCCCGGTTCCTTCGTCTCCGGAACTTGCTGCTTCCCTCTTGCGTTCGGGTCGGTCGACTTCCGCCGTGAACTTTCCGCCCTCTCTGTCCTTTGCGGCATCAGTTTCGGAACTGCTTCCTTGGCCTGCTTCTCCAGATCCGGAGCCAAATCATACTTTAGCATCTCCTCGGCTACCTTGTAGTCCTTGGTTTCCTGCTCGCTTATGATCTCATTGTGGTAGTAGAGGTGGAAGAGGTAGGTGCTGATCGGGCTGGACTTGGCCCTCTGCACACCGTATGCCAATTTTTGCACCACGGCCTTCAATATTCTTCTCCAGTGTACCGGCCTATCCTCCATCACTCCGAAAATGGTGTTGCCCAACGTGTTGGTGAGCCGGGTCGGCTTCTTCGGATACACGATTGGAACCAAGAACTCCAACACCTGTCTCTGTCTCACGTCAATGCAATCGTGAATCGCAAATCCTTCTTCGGATGGGGTAGATTCCAGAACTTCCCTTGAACGTACCCGTCATTCCTTGAGGCATTACCGGAACCTGCCTTCTGGAATGAGTAGACTTCTGTCTACATCTCCTTGGTCCACTTTGTCGACTTCCCCCGCTCCATCAATTCGAACTGATTAGGAGCTCCAGTCACGACCTCGTGGACCATCTGGTTCCACGGCTTGTGAAGCAACCCCGCGCATCCCATGCTATCCAGATCGCCTTCCAAGAGCGCCCGTGCCTTCGGATCCGTAGGTATGACCAGATTGAGACACTTGGCCGTAACTACCGGTCTGCGAGATTCCTCCATCCACGCCGACAGAATCCTACTAACCCGGTGCAATCGGCACCCTCCTTTCTTTCTCTCCCTATCTGATCCTAACTCACTACTCTTTCACTTAGCTAATGCCCGTTCCAAACCTGCAAGCACACACGCATCCTCGAGCGGAAGAAAGAGAGAAGAAATGGAGGAGATGGGCTTAAGTAGCCGGCCAGCGGCTGACACCCGCTGGGACGGCCCATAAATGCGCCGCCTTTTATTAACGGAACCCTAATTCTCGGACTGGAACCTAGGTCATAGGTTTCCTGAATCCGGATTACCTTCCGGATTACGGATCCCGTTAAGATCCGTTCCTTACCCATTTTACATTTTTTGCTAGGCCAAAAATTTTCCAGTTTCCTACTTTGGCTAATTGTTCCAGGTTATTACTTCCGTATTCAAAAATTTTGAAAAACTTCACTAATCTACTTCTAAACTAATCCAGAACTCCGGATTTTGACATTTCGTACTCCCACATTATGCTTAGGATTTAAATGTGAAGTTTTGATTCACTCTATTACAAGTTTTGGACTACAAGCTTATGCAGAAGGTATAAACTATGTTTTGGGGGGCACAATGTGATGCATCAGTCGTTTCTTGAAAAAAACCCATATACAATGCATTTTTTGAGGTTAGTATGACAGTCATTTTGCCCTTTGCTCAAGATTCACATATGCCACTCAGCTGTAGAAAGAGGTCCAATACTATACATATATTAAAAAAAAATTATTGGTTATACAACAGTGGTATTCAAGAATAATACCATCACATGTCTACCAATGTACTTATATATGGATATAAAAACTTAATTCCGCCAAATTACAAAATCAGGAACTGCAATTCCCTAACATCATTGTATAATGCTTGCCAACAACAACATTCCACGGCCATTACAATCAGAAGATTAGGTTCTAAGGCTTGCACTACAAGACAAAACACTACTTCACTTTGAATCAGATTCAGTATCATCTCTCTGACTTGGGCCTCTAGAACCAGACCCATAAACAGCAAGATATGGTCCTCCGCCATAAGCGTCTACTTGTCGCCACTCTTTTTCCGTAATTTGAGTAGTAAGGACCTCCAAAAGGCGGAGGAGGAATGGAAACATTGTACTAGGACCCTCCTTCACTTAAACCACCATAATAAGAACCTCCATGATGCTGATATGAAGCAAATGTAGTGCTCCTAAGATAGTATTGGGAGCCTCCTTGGCTAGCATCATCATACCGCGTGCTTCCATGGCTTCTTCCCCCGCTTTGATAAACACCTTGGAAGAAATTATTGTAGTATGAAGTAGGTGTTGTGGTACTGGAACAGTATTGGGATCCTCCTTCATTGATACCTTTGTGCTACATGGTTCTATGGCTTCTTCCTTCGCTTTGAGAGCCACCTTGGGATGCATTACCATACCGTGAACTTCCTCTCCAATCTTGTGGAGCACGTGAACCACGGACACGGTGGCGTGATGGGTCATGCCCATGTTGTTGACCATGGTCCTCCACACTTCAACACATTGCCTCTCGCATCTGTTCCTTGTACTCAATGTCTTTGCAAGCTTCTTGCCGTTTGTGCCTCTCTCCAAATATCACAGGTGCTGGAGCATCAAGAACATCATTGCTGTCCAAAATATCATCCTTTGCATCAAGCAACACAACGGACAGCGTTCCATATTGGCCTTGATTGGACCACTCTAGCAAGCAATTGCTTGCTCCAACCCAATTGGTATAAATAATGTGATGTTGGCGATTCAGAGTTTTCACATTCTTTCCATACACTATGCACCAATCTATATCTTTGTGGAGTACAGTCTCCGCCCAAGTCATAGCCATGTTCGAATAAGTCATGAGATTTGTTTTTGACATTGGTAAACCGGCTACCGATAGAACCTCCTTGTATCATCAAACAAAATGGACGCTCTGGCACGTAGACATTTGCCCTGTCCAACGTCAAACTTGTACCTCCGCACGATCATGTTTCCACAATTTACAGATGTGTGTCATTTTCACAGACTTTATGCACGTTGTGCAATCCCACACTTTCTTAGGCTCCTCTTGCCATCCAAGCTCCGCTATGCAAAAAGGATCTTCCCAATCTTTCCAATTCATCTCTTGTGGTATTTCTTTTGGTGTACTTCCTCCGCGTGGCATGGTAACTTTGATTAAATTTTTAGGAATCAATTTTAGAATCCTAATTGATATTTTCAACACATCCGTGCAATGCTTGGAAGTTAGAATGGAAAGGACCAAAGGGGACCTCCACTTTATAATAGCAAATTAGTTCCGGAAGCACAAGTGCTGATAGCACTTCGGTGTCCAACCACAGGCCATAGCCGTTCATACACCAAGTCAGAAGGGCCGCGCAAAATCTCGAAGGCCCTGGATCAACCCACTCCGCAAGGGAAACAATTGTGAAAAATGAGCCGTCCGACAAGCCATTAAGTAGTCGGACAGGGCGTATGTCACTCTTGACATCGGACGGCTTGAGGGTCAGACATCCAAATCGGATGGCCACGAAGCGCCGGACGTCTAATTGCACGGCCACCGACGTAAGGCAGACGACCGAAGAGGACAGAAAAATTGGTTGGAGGGATCAATTGATCTTCGGACGGGGCAATGGGCGGTCGACAGCAAATTTGGACGAACAGAATAAGGCCTCGTCGGACGGCAGTAAGGTCGGACGGATTCACTTTGGACGCCAAGAGGGTCAGACGGATGGAGGGTCAAACGGATGGAGGGTTGGATGGTTCTAGATTTGGACGGTTGTAGGTTCAGACGACGGAACTTTGGATTGCGCAAGATCGGACGCGTGGCAAGTCGGACGCCTGCAGGGTCAAACGTCTAGAGGAACAGACGCCTGGAGGTTCGAACGGTTGTAGAATTAGATGTCGCCATTTTGGACGCATCGAGGAGCCGACACGTGGAAGTTTGGACGGCCGGAGGATTAGACGATTCCAGGGTCCAACGAAAAGACGGCGACATTCGGATGGCTGCACGGTCGGACACCAAGGTGGTCAGATGGCGATCTGATTGGACGGCCTGGATCCTGTGGAGCACAAAAATCGTGGGAATTTTAATTTAAGCTGCATTCATGCGAGTAGGCATTGTGATTTTTGAACCTCTTGCAGATTCCTTTCCAAAGCTATATTGCAAGAACCTGAAATTGGTGTCAAAAATTGAACCTTAAACCCTAAACCCTAAACCAACCCTAAACCCTAATGTGTAAGCCCTTGACCCTGAATATGTTAAAAATACTCTAATGTTCAGAAATTGCAAATGACGTCACTTCATATAAAATAATTTCTACACACAATATTTCTTTTTGTAGGCACATTTTGTAAGCTATAGCCTACAAGTCTATAACTCTATAAAAATATGGCAAACATTTAGACTTGTACGTATGCAATTTTGTTGAAGTTTAGAATTTCTAATATTATATTAAAATGTGATGATTAACTCCTATGAAATTTCCATTTTAGTGTTTCCTTTGAAAGCATTGCATCACAAATCAACATTTGTTTGTCAAGTGTTGTGGAACTTTACGTGATGAACATGTCAAAATAGGTATCTTCTAGAAGCTCAGAGAGACAATTTAAAGAATTTGGTATTTTTATTCTTGT
This sequence comes from Neckera pumila, assembly GCA_963969595.1. Classification (NCBI taxonomy): domain Eukaryota; kingdom Viridiplantae; phylum Streptophyta; class Bryopsida; order Hypnales; family Neckeraceae; genus Neckera; species Neckera pumila. The sequence goes on from OZ018418.1 coordinate 11,549,743, forward strand.
AAAAGAAATGTGGATCAACCACACTGATGCACTAAAAATGGGTACCCTTATGAAATTAAAGACAACACCATAACAAGGAGGCATATGGGTGGTCTTATTTTTCATGGAAAACACATGAATCAATGCTAGACCGTACTAATAAAAAAAAATAGAAAATCTTTATGAAATTAAAGACGACACTATAATAAGGAGGCATATGGGTATTTTTATTTTTCATGGAAAACACATGAATCAGCGCTAGACCATACCGATAAAAAAAAAATAGGAAATCCTTATGAAATTAAAGACGACACCATAATGAGGCATATGGATATTCTTATTTTTCATGGAAAACACATGAATCAACACTAGATCGTATTGATAAAAGAAAAAAAGAAATTTTTAGGAAATTAAAGACAACACCATAATAAGAAGGTGTCATACGCGCAATCCAGGAATAAGTATCCTTAACACAAAGATGTGCTAAAATAACAAAAAATATCGTCCCAGGGAATTCTAGGTGTTATTGCAAACTAAGGCTATCCGAATATCTCCAAAACCAAACCCCAAGCAATCCGTAATTCAATCTTTTTATCTTTTCTCCTTCTAGATAATACTAACTTCCGAAATCTAATCCAGATCCGTCCTTCTCCAGAATCTGGTAACTCTCAATCAAAACTCTGGTTTTCTATACCCCTATTTTACCTTCAGAGGGTCTACTATTGGTCTTTTAGAGGGGTAGGGACTCACCACTCGTAGTTCAAAACACACACATACACACAAATACAAACAACTCTCTTCCGGTATTGCTGTAGAGAAGAGGCAGATAATGATCCTCACAACTCTTCGGATGATCCTTCCGGAAAGCAGGTCACTTAGAACCGACTTTCTACTCCTTCACTACAACAACAAATCAAGTACTCGGAACCAGTAGCAACGTTGTTCGAGACTCTCAGACTGATCCGGAAGTTGGTAGGTCTTCTAGTAGAGCAACAACTTCCTCTTGGAAGGCGCTTACCTCCGATGGATTGACAGCTGGACTCGCTTCCGCTACTCAATCAACCGGATTACTATCCCAGCAGTTTAAAGCCACAATGCACTAATCCTCCTTCACAGATCTAGAGGTCTCTCAAATGCCAACTACTAATAATCCAGTTCACTTAGATCCGGACTCCTCCTCACCCGTCTTCCTCACACTTCAACACTCTTGTAAATACTCTTACTCACGCACATAGCCGGATCCAGAAATATCCACAAAGGGGGTCTCCGATTAAAGAAAGTAAAAGAACACAATCAAACTACACACTACTGGGCTAGAATGGAATGAGAGGGCAACAAGCTTGCCCTCTTCTTAAAACCCAAACTAAAAACCAAAAAGCAAAAAGGGCACACCCGAAAATCCAAGCAACCAATCAAATTTACACCCAAGATACCCAGGAAATATAGGCCAGCGGCCTCCTAAGAATCCGAAACCGAGTTCCAATTCCGGAAAACCCGAGACGGATCGAATCCAAAACAATCAAACAAAAACCTATCAAACTAACTACTTCCTGCGCGATTTCTTCACACTGCTCCCTGCCTTAGATGGTGGTGACTTCATCGGCGTGCTCTTGGTTTGTGCTCGGGTGATGATCGTGCATCCTTGAGGCGGAGTAGCCTCATCTTTTGACTCCCTTCCGGTTTTGCAATCTTCATCCTCATCATCCGAAATCTCCAACGGAATTTTGTTGCCCTTGGGCAGAGAAGCTTGCTGCATGTATGTGAACCTCTCCGGATAACTCTAAGCCGGATTCTTGATGGCTCCCTATGGTCCGGCCAGGTTACGACAAACTACGTACTTCAGTGTAGCAAAGATTGCAACTCTAGTTGGTCGGGCTGGCTCACCCGTAAGAAAGGTGAGTCTCGTTCCCGAAATCAAGTCTCTCGCCTTTTCCGATGTTGAAGCTTCCGGTACTATCACCACAACTTTTGCTGTCCTCATTGGAACAGACGTTCCGGTTCCCTCCTTTTCGAACATCAAGGGCACACTAGTCTCATCGATCAACATATCTTGTCCCCTTACCGGATTCTCCTCCGCAATTGTTTCTCTGGCTAGAGTCTGCAAGTAATTCTGGGCATCTGCGACTTTCAGAAAACCCTCAAAATCCAACTTCCTCCCCAGGTCAAGTTGTCCGAGTAGCTGCCGCATCTCCACCAACACCTTCTCCATCCTGGCTTGATAGTCAATGAGCACCCTCAGCACATTTGGTCCGAATGGATGAGCTTTGTCCGTCAGCTTATCAGTGAAGAGCCGGGCTCGTAACACTTGCTCCGCCGGAGCTGCCACCAAAGTCGACAGATTCTGGACGAGGTTGGAAGCGTCTGCCTCCTTTGTCCTCGCCACCTCTAGCTTGCTGTCCAGCTGAGCCACGCGGGATCTGAGATTTGTCTTGTCTTGTTGCAGAGTTCGGATATGAAGCTCCTGCACCTTTAGTGCCCCCAAATCCGTCCTCTTCCGAATGGCATCTACTATCTATTCCGAGCAACTGACTCCCAAGAGTGTCATGGCCCCGCTGATGTACTCCGCCATCTCGTTGTGGTTCAACCGACACTCGTCGGCCCATTTATGTCCGCGCTCCCAGAACTCCTTCATGTAGTCATTTTCCGGATACTCTAGTTGCGGTTCGTCAATCGTCACCACCTCCTTGCCTCGCGCAGCCTGATCCATCGACTTCCGGATCCGGATCCGCTTGTGAGTCAAGGGCGGTTGCTTTGATTCTTCCTCTTCGGATTCTCCTGCGGCAGGTTGGTCCGATTGGACTTCTTCTATAAACTCGTATTTCAGGAATTCCTCTCCATGGATGTAAGCATGCATTTCTGGCTCATTCAAAAACCCCTGCTAATGGTAGAGATGAAAAAGATACAGGGTGAGCGTGGTAGCCTTCTTGGAAGTTGCACGCGCGACTAACTTGGAGACTACATCCGTCATTAGTCTACCCCAATTCACCAGCCGGCCTTCCATCGCTCCAAATATGGTGCTTGCTACTGTCGTTGTAATCCAGGTCGGCTTCTCCGGATACAGAATCCGAATAAGGAACTCCAGAATCCGGTTGTGTTTATCCTGAATACAGTCGTGAATACTGTAGCCCTCCTTACTATGCACCGGACCCCAGAACTTACTCTGCCTGGTCCTATTATTCCGGGTAGCTAAACCGAATCCGGTTTTTTGAAACAAGTACACTTCCGCCCAGATGTCCTCTGTCCAGAGTTTGGGCTAGCCTCTCACAGTCAGCTGGTACTGATTCGGAACTCCTACTACAAGTTCCGCAACGATCTCGTCATTCTTCAAACTCCAAGGGCGTTGCAATAATCCGGCGCATCCTATCATCTCTAAGTCCTCCTCTAAGTGTTTTCGGACTTCCGGATCCTTCGGAATCGCCAGAGACATCATCCGGGCCGGTCCTACCATAGTGTACCGACTCGCTAACTCGGTGCAATCGGCACCAACCTCACTGATCTCTCCCTAGCGCGGTCCTAACTCACCACACTTTTGCTCTCTAAGCGCACACCACAAGTACAAGAAGAAAGAGATGGAAGAAATGAGAACTGTGCCCTTAAGTACCCGACATTCGGACAACAGTTCCCCAAGGGAACGACTATGAGACCGTTCCTGTAACGGTGCCCTAGGGGGTCTAGGCCGGAAAGCTACCGGTCGTAGGTTTTCCAGATCCGTCTTTCGTCCTACGGCTTTTGTCTTAACCGGAATATTTATTTGGTTTAGGAATTATAACAATCCAGGTATCAGTTATTTCTAATTTCTTTCTAGCTGACCGGGATTCTTGGACACTAATAATAAATTCAAAAAAATTAGACTATACTAACCTAGTTTTCTCCTATCTTCTATCTACTGGAGTTTTTGTATTTTCATAGAAGGCATCTGGGTGTTCTTATTTTTCATGGAAAACATATGAATCAACGCTAGACCGTACTGATAAATAAAAAAATAGGAAATCCTTATGAAATTAAAGATGACATTATAATAAGAAGGCACATGGATATTCTTATTTTTCTAGGAAAATATATGAATCAACCATAGACCAAGGTAAAAAAAAATTGCATATCCTTCTTAAAATCACAATGGCTTGGTTTTGGTTTGAAATGGTAAAATTTAAATTATTGTGGCTTGATTTTGGTTTGAAGTGGCAAAATTTAAATCATGGTGTCTTGATTTGAATGTGAAGTAGCAAAATCTAAATCATAGTGGTTTGGTTTTAGTTTCACGTACTAAAATTTAAATAATAGTGGCTTGATTTTAATGTGAAGTAGCAAAAATTAAATCATGGTTGCTTCATTTTGGTTTGAAGTGGGAAAATTAAATTGTGGTGGCTTCATTTGAACGTGAAGTACCAAATTTAAATCATGGTGTCTTGGTTTAGTTTCATGTAACCAAATTTAAATACCGATGTCTTGATTTTAGTTTGAAGTAGCAAAATCTAAATTTTGGTGGCTTGATTTTGATTTGAAGTAGCAAAATTAAATCATGGTGTGTTGTTTTTAATGTGAAGAAGCAAAATTTAAATCTATGTGTCTTGATTTGAATGTGAATTAGCAAAATCAAATCATGGTGGCTTGGATTTAGTTTGAAGTAGGTGAAATAAATCAAGGTGGCTTCATTTTATTTCTCAAGTATCAAAGTGAATTCATGGTGGCTTGGGTTTTATTTGAAGTGCACAAAATGATATAATGGTGGCTTCATTTACATTTGAAGTAGCAAAATTAAATCATGTAAAACTTGGTTCTAATTTGAAGAAATCAAATCAAAATCAAGTCATGGTCGCACTCTAAATGTCATTTACCTGCCCTCCTCCCCCCCAAAAAATGTCAAGCCAAGGTGTGGTTGTACGTGAACAGCAAATATAATTTGCTCGTGAGGAAGAAGGTAATGAACTTGAGCGTTTGTAGGGGGCATTTTTAAATTTTTTAAATGGAGATGTTTGTAGGGAGCACACTTAAACTCACCCTTGCTGTCACGGCCTGGCTCCATCTGGCTCCGACTGGCTGTGTACTGTTGCCTTGTTGTTTGCGCTGTCGTTGTGAGAGCTGTTGGTTGTTAGGTTGGTCCCTTCTTGTCAGCCAGAAGCTCTGGTGTTTATACCGAACCTGTAGTAAAATCTTGGGGGTAATTCCGAGTATTCCAAAATCAATGCTTTGGGCAGCAGCATGGCATGCCCACATACCCATCACATGGGGACCCGGGCAGACATCCACATCACTGTTCATGATCCATGCCATATGGCTGCAGGCCCAGTGTTTCATTATCGGGTATAGGATTTAGGCGGCCTAGTTAGTGTGTGCAGTTTTATAGTTCAAGTTTCAAGTTTTGATGTCATTGTTTTAGGCTTATATTCTTGTTCACTTTTCATTGTAGGGATTAGCAGAGTTTAGAGGGAATTATTATAAGAATGGATTCAAACAATTTCAGAAAAATTAACGACGTGGAATGCACTAAAAAAATTAATAAAGGGAAGGGGGTACTTACTTTCCAGTTCTTCAGGAATGGGGCGGTTTAGGAAATGCTTGACTAAGTGATTCCAATTTGCAAAATTGGGAGTTGGTAACCTGAAACCTTATAGGACAAAGGAGTCACCCTTTAAATCATCCTTTTTTTTATCTTATTACATCATGTATATTAAAAATGACAAGTGTATCTATAGGAAGTTAAATCACTATAGAAGATCTCACCTTTTTACAACAAAATTCAAAGATGAAGAGTTGCAGTTTGGTTTGATATGTTTCATTCTCTATCTTCCATTGGCCACAAAATGGCATCTTTGTTGTTTAAGGATTAATAATAAAGTATATGGGGAGGAAGAGCAGTCAGACTAAATTATCCCTATTTTGGATCATTGTGAGTGCCTAACTTGAATGTTCAAAAAAATGGGAAGGGGGGTGGACCTGGACAAAGTGATCCCATTTTTTGTCGTTGGGAGTGGCTAACGTTTATAATGAAAAAAATGAGGAGGGAGAGGAACACTAACTAATTGATCCCCATTTTTTCCATTGGGAATGACAATCCTTTATGATAAAAATTATGGGGAGGGAGTGGAACCTGGACTAGTTGATCCCCATTTTTTTCATTGGATTTACTAACCTTCATGATAAAAAAATAGAGAGGGAGTGGAACCTGGACTAACTAATCTCCATTTTTTTCATTGGGAATGCCTAACCTTCATGATAAAAAAAAATGAGAAGGGAGTGGAACCTACTAAGCTCCATTTTTTTCATAGGGAATTCCTAACCTTCATGATAAAAAAAATAGGGAGGGAGTGGAACTGGGACTAATTGATCCCTACTTTGTTTGTTGGAAATGCCTAACCTTCATGATAAAAAAATGAGTAGGGAGTGGACTTGATCCATAGTTATTCCTGTTTTGGGCAAACACTGTGTTTTGGGCCTTACCTTTATGTTTAAGAAAATGGTGAGGGAGTACAACCACAACTAAGTGGGCGCAATTTCAATCATTGGAAGTGGATAACCTTTTGATAAAATTAATGGAGAGGGACTGCAAATGGGACTAAGTTGTCCCTATTTCTTGAAGTAAAAAGTGAGTGCCTAACCTTAATGATAACCAAAACTTATTTAGGATGGAATGGAAACCAATCAAGGAGGGATTGTTAGGGAGTGCACACTACCCTAAATAGAAAAAGGGATTGGGGTAGTGGATTTAGGGAAATACATCCTTCAAATAATGAAATCCGTCGAGGGATCACTAAATATTGACAATATTTAAAGAAAAAAGAAAAGAAACCAAAGAAAGGCAAACATTTAAAGGAATGTGCCATCCCGTATTGGGTTTAGGAATAAATAAAAAAAGAGCCGATTTAGGGCTAAAGGGTTGGACCAAATGCCTCCAGCTTTGGCACCAATTGAGTTTGGTTCAATTTTGCCTTGAGGCCCTGTATCAATGTGTGTTGCTCACGCACTCTGCTGCTCACTCCGCCGCGTAGTGTTTCGCCAGTGATTTTTGGGATAGGTGGATTTTGGTGTGCAAGAAGGGCGTTTTCTTGTCGCTCTTGCATTAGGGTTCAGGGTGCGGCAATCTCTCCGGCCTAAAAGGAACATTGCAGTTCAAGGAGCGCGGTTTTAGGACTAGGATTTGCCTGCACTTGAACACCTTGCCCGACTTGTCATTTCAGCTTCAATGCGTGAGGAGAGGCGGCGATAATCATTTGAGAACGGGCGTAGCAAGATTGGAATCCAAGGTGCGGGACGTCAACTCAGGAGTGACCGGATGAATAGGCGCACTTGAATTTAGGTCGGCGCGCGACTTCTCACGCTCCGCGTTCAGGTTCGTCACTCATTTTTGGTTGGAATTTTGTTATTCCAATTGTGTGTTTTGGCGACAGCAGCTCTGCATGGTGGTTCTCTTCCAGCACTTAGGGTTTGGGGTAATGGCAAGGTGCGACTTGTTTCAGTTTGGTTTAGGAAGTGAAGTTTCTTGCAATGTTTTGGCTTGGGGAATTTTGCAAGTGAGAACGGAGAGAGTGCAATTTTAGGTTTGGTAATGACTACAGCAAGTTGAAGAGCTGTGCTACCCTACCCAGCCAACGTCTGCCAAGGCGCAACTTGGCAGGTGAGGCTGGCAGCTTCATGGTGGCGAATAACCTTGCCCTTTTGCGAAGCAGTTGAAACACTCAATTTCTGGTGATAAAATGGCGGGCAAACCAAGGGAGATGAAGTACGTCACTATGGAGGTGGAAGGCCCGGGAAACACAAAGAAGCAGAGCGGGTGTTGGACGCATCAGGAGAGCCCCGAGGCAGCGGAGGGAGCGACCAAGGGCCGGGATGAAAACACCCTAGATAGCGACAATGACTTTGTCAAAGCACTGAAGAAGACCAGGATGCCAAAGAAGCCAACATCGCCAAAGACCACGCTACACATGAAGCCACTGCAAGCATAAGAAAATAGAATGTGGACGCATAGGAGAGGGCAAAATGGACAAGGGTAGACACCGGTCCAGGTTTAAAGCGCACCAGGAAAAGGACCATTGTGGATTTGGATTTGGACGCCAAAAGCAAGTTCAGGATGATGTCAAAAGCCAAGGAATGCAAAAGTCTAGCTGATGAGGATGCGATGTCAAAGAGAAGTGCAATGGACGGGTTGTGTGAGGCAATGTAGATGGATGACAAGCAAATGGACGACGAGCTGCAGGTTGCTTACAAAACAATGGATGGGTTAGTGTCTCCGAACTGAAAACCGGGCCACGGGACCTAGCACTACATGTCTCCTGATGCGGGTCCCGACCCTAAGCCAGCAAGGGAGATGCAGCCAGCGGAGGAGACGCATGCAACGGAAGGGACGTAGCCATCGACGCCTCAAGGCAGTTTGGAGAAGATGGAAGTGGTCTCTTGGAGCGGGAATTTTGAGAACAACCACGCATTGTAGCGTTACTGGATGTGTGGAATAGGCACTCCAAAGCCAAAAATGTATCATCCAAGTTTGGCAAATGTGACGTACAACAAACTGAAGCGACTCAAGCGGGATGAGCAGGAAGTGAGGATGAGAGCGTGCGTCAAAGCTGATGAACTTGGAGCACAGCAAAGGAAACCAAGAGCGCCAGTCACAAGAGCCAAGCCGGACGTGTACCACCTGCTACGACTGAAGCCGCAGCTCCTGTAGTGGGAGTGGAACGGTCTATCCAGGTTGGAGGTCAAGGAGCGATTTGCGGCGACGTGGGGGAGCACTGCATGCAAGCAGGAGGCTAAAGATGCAAGCATCTGGTGGCTCTGTGATGCAAAGGTAAGTTTCAGTGTCTAAGTCAGCATATCCTTTGACAGCTTGTAGAGGTACAAGTTATGCATGTGCAAAGTCAGTGTTTTGTTACCATGTTCTACACTAGAGATGTGTTTCAATGGCGCAACAGTACCAAACGTGTGCAGGAGAAGGATTACCCCGCCGTGGCGGCTGTGGTCAAATGCGCCGTTGCCTCTCTGTGCCACAGCGTGAAGTATGACAAGGTGCCATTGGACATGGAACTCATGGCAAATTACCTGCAATTTGTATAAGAATAAGCATGTTACAAAGATGTATGTCGGATAGCAGAGGAGAGCCTCAAAGCGGAGCAAAAGCGCATTGTCTAGGAAGCTGTTGATTCATTTTGGCAGGTGTTGTTGGTAAAGCAAGAGGCGTACTTGTGGGACTGGTGCCCAATTTGGCTGGTACTAGCAAAGAACCTGACTATCTTGGAGCGCCTACCCCCTATGCCCTGGCTCGACAACAGTAAGTGTTACGTGGTTCAGGTAGCCAGTCGTTCAATGTATCATTGTCAGTGTTCCAATACTGAAGTGAATGATAGTTAGTATTTCAATATCTTCTTTCGTGTCCATTTTGAATTAGTGCACTACTGACTAAATTAAATTTCGGGACTGTCATATAGAGGACAAGGCGGAGGAAGTTTGACAAAAACTCCTTGGCTTTAGAGTTTATAGGCAGAGCATTGCCCACTTTGTCCATGTGCTGCAGATTGCAATGCACCATGCCTTCGGACGCTAGAGGCAAATGACTTGCCCAATATTTAGACTCACCGCAGAGGCAATTTACAGCATCTGCAAGCACTACAGGACCTAGTGCGCGATTTCCTTGCAGTGCTTTTTTGTTGCTGGATGACTACAGTACACAAGCATTAGGGAGACCAGGGAAAGTTCTGGTCCAAGTGCCTTCAACTGCGCGAGGACCTTGACATTTGTTGGGTTTTGGATAAGTCATAGCCTAAATGGGCGGAGAGGGTAAAAAAGAAACGCGCGGCAATTATGTAGCTAGTGCAAGATGTGGACATTGCTGTAGATGAAGACAAGGACGGTGTGTGGGCCAATTACCAGGCTTTGTTGGCGCAGTTTGTGGTATTCGCCCCAATTTTAGACCCTATGCAGGCAGACCAAGGGGTAAAAAGTGCGGAGCCCTTAACTCCTATAGCTGAATCGGACCAGCCAGCAGCGTCGGCAGTGGACAAAACACTGAGTGCCAACCCACTTGTTACAGAGTGCCAGACGACAGCAAAAGACAGCACTGGCATTATCCAGCTGCAGAGGTTAGTCCACGTTGAAGACATTTCCACATAGAATTAGGATTTTGGGGGTCTTTCCGTGGGTGCAACTCCTTCCACTTTTGTGGGGATTTTTGGCCGTGAATCCGAGTTTGGCCCAGACAGTTTGCACATCGTGGAAGCTAGACCACAAAGTCTGGCGACAGACTTCTCCTCACTCACAAGTCCCAAGCCCGTTCATAAAAAGCCAGACAATTTGGATAGCAAAGACCACATAGTGGAGGATAAGTCCGCCCCCTCCCTTGACCCAAAAACTGAGCGCCGTGTCTGACATTAAAAGAGCCTCATGTATGCCCCGCTTTTGGTCATAGATTGGGATTCCTCCAGTTGGTATAGGGTCTCTATTTCTAAAACTTACAATACTTTCAAGATAGAGGAGCTCATGGAAGCCTTGCCAAGGTATAATGGCCCAAATTTCATTTCAATCTACAAAGAACTTATTTTTGACCTTGTCTTTTTCTGAAGTTGAAACATTGTTTGTGCCACATGGGAGGCAAGTTTCCTCTGCTAAAACACTGTTGCTAGACGCTGTGCAAGAAGGGCAGGAGGGATCGAGACCTCAGCACCATAAGTTTCTTTGGGCAAGATTGGGACTCTTTGCCGGTGCCCTTGAAGCAGCTTTGCCAGCTGAGGAGGAGTAAAAAGTATCTCGGTCAGAACATCGTGGAGCTACTCAGCCGCAGGTTATGGTGGAGCTTGTCACCAACGATTCATGGATGTGTATATATAGCCTCTTCTTTTATGCAGGGGCCTATTTTCACCACTTCTTACAAAGCAACCGACGAATTGCTGCTGAAGTAGAAACGGGTCTGGCTGGTGCCGTCATGACTGTACCGCATATGTCCGGCCAATATGGAAGTGGTCGTTCCATATGTTGGTGGCACGCACTGGTCAGTCTTTGTTTTCTCAAAGTCGGGAGTGGCGCATTTCGATAGCTTGGGTTCGCACACTGGTGCAACCAAGAGGGATCACGTCAGCATGTTGTGGAAGGTTTGGTGTTTGTTGCATGACCCCCCGGTGTCTGTCCCGCTAATGATAAAGGAGATATCTGTGTTTACGCAGCGTGGCAATTACAAATGTGGTTTCTATGCACTCTGTTTTATTGAATTGTATGTTTGTTTCTTTCATGGTGATGAATCTGCTATGGATGAGGAGAAAGCACTTGACAAGTTGCAAAAGACGGCATTGGTGTCTGAGTTCGGCGCTACCATGCAGAAGTATGTCATTGTAGCAATAGCAGATGAGCTCTCCAAAGCGGCACTCTCTGTCCCGTATGAGCCCCCTTACCGTAGCTTCTATGGTGCAGAACCTAGTGGATCAACTATCGCCGCTCGTAGTACCGAGATCCAAGCAGGTGACAACAACGATGAGAGTACAATAGTGTGGCCAACGGAGTAGGGTAGTCATTTTTAGTTTTTTTCGTTGTACAGTACACCACTAGAACACTGTGATGTTGTAATTTTGGGAGTAGGCTGTTAGTTCTGTCTTGCATGCAAGCAGCAAGTTTATAGGCGGTGTTTTAGGCTACTAGGCTTCTAAGGCGCACGCTTTCTTAGAAGGCTCTTTTGCAAGGTCATCTCGGCTGTATATCTCTTTATTACAGGCGCTTCCAGAACTGGTTACTGGAACCTCTTATATAACGGCTGTCGTCCATTCATTATTTGTTACCTTTTGCACACATCCATCTCGGCAATTCCAAATCCCTATTGGCAACGTCATTGCAGGCGAGAACCACCCAATCATCATTTCCATATGACATGAAGTACCAAAGAGCCCGATTACTGCAATTTATTGGGATAAGTTTTCCAATATTTAGAAAGAAAGCTCTATCACAAAATCGGATGTGCACTTGACCTTTATGATATTCAAAATTGTATACAACGGATTAAATCACAAAAAAGTATATGAAGGCGTGCCCTATAACTGGGAGGCTGTGATGGCTGCCTAAATCGCTACAAATCTACTTAAGCATGGTGGTAACCATTCGGATTCATGGGTGGAAAACTGTGCAAAGGCAGTCTGGTATTGTCGAGAGTTGACTGATTTAGTGGCAGTTTGAAGCAGTGTTTTGCTTAGTCATTTATTTATGTTGGAAGGCGGTCCACACCCATAATGTGCACAAAGCCCGAAACACTAACTTTGCGCACCACTGACAAAATTGGCATGGCAATTACATAGGTGAATCAGCTCCCATCCTCAACCTCCTCAAGGTAGAGGGTCTTTTATTCCGCTCTAGCATGTCTTTTAGGCGTCCCAAATGCATACCTAAACCATCCTGCATCTGATGAAATATTAGAGTGATTTGTTCGGGATGAATGTTGCCCGCCTCCATTTTGGCAGCCAACATCCACATCTTCTCCAAGCACCAATTGAAGTCGGCATAAAGGTGTTCCATCAGCGTACTGTTGCCTTACACCAACTCGAGCAATTCCATGGCTTGGACGGGTAATAACAATTGCAAGTCCACCTTGGCGTTTGTAGATGGACACTGAAGCTATGAATCCCTGGAAGCCGACTGATGTGTGCTCATGGTTGGCCCCGTAGTGTTTTGCGACAAAGTCAGCAACTGGGTATTTTTGTTGCTGCCGTGCCCTTCAGTGCTCCACAATATTGCGCTACAATTCCCTTGACCAAGTGCGGATGTAGAATCCGTAACACCTTCACCTTATATTTGCACATGTTTCCTTTCTAAGCATGCAGGCAGTTGCAAGTGGCCCAAAGTTTTGCAGGATTGTGTACCGCGTATCAAAGGTGCCTGTGAATGGTCGACGTGACGTATGTAGGTCCCCCGTCGAAATCAAGGAGCGTGACATCATTGTCCGGAATTTCTCGAGCTTATATGAGCGCTGAAACAGTCATGCACTGCTCCTTCCGATTGTCAATGAAGCCAAAGCACTTACGCACTTTTTGGTACCAGTAATGCATGAGTACGTCTCTGGTAAGAACAAGAATGCACCAATCAACGCGTCGCCCTATGAAACCGCTCTTCTCGGCTTTGAAAATAGATTTCATGTAGCTGTGATAGCTCTCGACTGCCGCATTAGTGTCCTGACCGGCATATGGCAGATTCTTGTAGCCCACCACCCACATATGCACCCTTGGTAACTATTGTTGCCTCACATACTCCCAAAATTCATTTGCAGTTGGGTACCTATTTTGCAATTGTTGTAGCTTCTGAATTGCCCATTCAATAGCATCATTACTAGTCGGCCCAGTCCGATCATACATAATGGAACCCAAGCCCTTCATTATATCGGCTCGTAAAACACTATTTTGGATCTTGATGCATGCTTGTTTTTGCTAGGCCTTGTGCACATGCCACAAACATAAGAAAATGGCGGTGCGGGGCCAGACTGTCCTACAGCAGTACATGAATTGGCATCATTGTTTTGCACAAAAAAACTAATCGGGTTCCAAAAGGCACTTGACGCTGTACTTGGACACGCAACCGGTGTTTGTCCATCGTAAAACCGCAATTCCAAGTCCACCAAAGTTCCAGGATAGTAGTGTTTCATATTGTACGTACCTTAAGCTGTTTATCTCCCCCTACGCACAGTCCACAATGAAAGCATTTGGCATCCAATTTGCTGTCTCTTTCTTCATGCTTATGTCCAAGGCCCTCATCCAGGGCATCAGGTCTTCTTGTGCCGACCGAGACATCACAATGAATGTGATTGGGATTCCATTAAGCAAACAGAACGACCCAAAGCAACCTTGAAAGAATACAACACACTAAAATGTTGCGATGTACCTTCTTCTTGTTTGTGCCAAATGTAGCGTCAATCGAAACAGCTCCCTTGTAGTCAAACTGTGCCATCATTTCTCGTTGCCACACCGTTTGAATGCCAACCTTGAACAAGATGGTCGTGGGAGTGAGCCCCCCTTGGATGTGGATGTCTATTTCATGGTAGTGGAAAACAATGTCTGGATACTCCTACACCCACAGCTGAATACTCTTGGCATTGAGGCTGTGGAGCATGTATGTCTCCTTAGCAATTTTGGTTGCCAAGTTACGGACGTCCCATTTGTGTAGAAACATATCTGTGCTTAGTTCCATTCCATCTGCGCTTCGGGCCTGCACAATTGCTATGTGTTTTGATATGATTTGTGGAATACTGAAGCCGGTCCTCAATAATGCCATCACAAAGTCCTTGATGTCTGCTGATAAATGCCAGGAAAATGCACTGCGGTCCCCGGAATCTTGCTGCCCATAGCACTGAATTCCGTCCTGATTCACATGATTAGCCTCAAAGATGCAAATCTCCATGACTTCTGGTAGGAGGTACAGTGATTTGAACCTGAATGAAGCAAAACATCCCCTATATAAAGACCCCCCCCCACTGCTTCTGTGAGTCACGTGTCTTTTTAGAAATATGGCTTGTAGCATTTTTGGCAGACATTGTGCTAGTCGATCTAGCTATTGCGGTGTTTTGGTTGTCAGCAGTGTCAATGACTGCAGGAGAGCACTGTGCGGGCCTACTAGATAGCTGCACGTTTGGCCTGAAACGGTTTGACAAAAAAATCACAACCGCAATTTCATTGACGTCGTTCTGTTGTTTTCTAAAGGCAATGTTTACGATGTTTGCATTGTTTACAAGGTGGACAATGCTCTGTCACTGGAAAGGGATATTTGTCAGTTCCGAAGTGCCTGCTCTTGCACCGGATAAGTGTGAATCCCCTGAACCCAAAACCGCCATAGCTGCAGAAGTTTCCTCCTCTTTGTCGTAGTCAAGAGGTGAACATTCAGATTGAATAGGACAACAATGTCGAGAAGTTTTGTGTCCGTCTTCTTCTTTGTGGTGTGCTTCTTTTTATCGGCCTCTAGTATTGCAACGTTCTCAGGGTTGGATTTCTTCCTACTTCTTTTTTTCTTTTCCGTATTTGCTTGCGTGTTCCCATCAACGGTAGCATCTGTCGGGCTTCCGGGAACGGTGAGCTTTTGCAGTTCTCGCCACTAGCACTTTTGCTCTTGATTTAGGCAGCAGCATTGCAGAAACTGTCTTCACCTTCCCATTGTTGTCCTACGGACCGTACTGACAGTGGTAGCTGCCACATAATCAGAGGAATAGGAAATAATGAAATTCATTACAATTCCAGTTGAAACACTAACACAATGAAAGGACAGTATGCACAAAGAAGGGGTAAGTGTATACTAGGTGACCTCTTTTGTCGCTGTTGTAGTAACCTGGAAGGTGCCTTCTTCCTTTTTTGGCTTTGTGCGGATCTTGACATACCTGCAGCTGACCCCCGCGTTTGTACTCTCCATCCCCCGTAGAAAGTCCTGTTGTCGGCTGCTAGGGATAAAACACCGTTGGGCTACTACAAGTTCATTTCTTTGACTTTCCTGCACCTGCTGAATTACGTGAGTCTTGCGCAACTCGCACAATAAGTCTTCAATTTGAATCGGCCCTTTGGGTGTACGTTGCACCTTCGCTTTGATTTCACAAAGCTGAAATTGGAATTGCTCCTTGTACAAATTATCCCTGCAAACACTGCCTCCAGAAGTGACTGTAGAGGCTGTCTGGTCAGAAGTAATCGCTGCGCAGCCTGACCATCCAACGTTTAAGTCCAACATTTTTAATGTCTGAAGGACTAGCTCATAGATTTGACGCGAGCCTAAATCCTAAATCGACAGCAACAGTAGCTGGTCGGGTTGCCTGAAATCGCCGAGTGTGAAAACACTCTCCATCGATACCGTAAAGTACAAAGTACAGCCCCCTAAACCTCCAAAACGCCACACACAACTTGTTGTGATGCACCCTAAAACCGCAATTCAGCCGATAAGTATGCACGTCAAGGTAGCCCTACAAACTAAGCTGATTTTAGCCTACACACAACACAGCAGCTGCCTCAAACATAGTAGACAATTATCCTGTGCCGGTTGCATTATGGAGCTTTATGGTCATTGTTGCTGGAACACTGAGCTCTTTAAACCCTAAAAACGCCACAAACAACCTACTGAGCTAAATCCTGGAACTGCAATTTAGCTGATAAGTATGCATGCCATGGCAACCCTACAAACCGCAACGATTTTAGCCCACACACAACGCAGCAGCTGCCTCATACACAGTAGACAATTATCCTATGCCGGTTGCATTACGGAGCTCTACGGTCACCGTCGCTAGAACACTGAGTGCTCTAAACTCTAAAAACGCCACAGGATGGAAGACAAAGATGACCACTCTCCAAAAACAAATCAATAGTTTGGCATCATTGACTTGGAAGCTAGGTCCGCACAGCCCATCGTTGGAACAAGTCCTATGCGTACACCTTGCTGGAGAAGTGCAAGACTCATGGGTGAAGAGGGTCCGTCTCGTGTATTGGAAAAAGGTAGCGATGATAATACATAGTGCCGGTCGCCATTTTTTGTAATAGGATAGAATTGCGTGGAGTGTTGTTTGGATCTCAGGAGAATCTAGTACTACTAAAGCATTATACTAATGGTATTATGAGTTTCTTTTAATATATAAATATGTAAGAAATGCAAATTTGTTTTGATTTGCTATCAATTTTTGGGATATTTTTTGCTACACCTTTTGGGCAATTATATAATTTGCGTCCTTCTATTACAAGTTCCTTTTCTGTCAATAATGGGTGAATCCCTAAATGCCAGACAGCTTGAGCGACCATATTGTAATGTTGCAACAAACAATGTATACACTATGCTTTGATTTTATTCAAAAACTATTAAAATAAAGGACTTTGAAGTTTATTTTAGAGTAGCAAATCCATAATTGCCCGCAAACTAGAACACCTTATAATTTTCATATCATACATCAAAATGGAATAAGTAAAAGCATTTTATGTATATATAAATCTAAAGAACCAATTTGAAAAGTGTATTCTAGTATACTAACATGATTTGTAGTTGTCCATCTCACCTCCAATCCCAACAAAAGTTTATTTGCTAATTTGTCAAACATAATGGGCATGAAAAGTATACATTTTTTTTTTCATAATTTTTTAGCTCATATGCAATTTGACACTAGAAATTGGTGTACATATTAATAATAGTAATAAGCAAAAACCCTAACCATGTATATGGTTAGATTTTGGAAATCAAACAATTTGCTTGGATGGGGAAAACTGGACAATGCGCCAACTATAACTCCATAAGTCTATGCTCATTTTTCACAAGCAAGACACATTTGGATATGCGTAGTGTAGAAATACAGAAACTCCAAATAGATAAGAAACAAAATAGAACTAGGTTAGAATAGTCTAAATTTTTCACATTTGGATATTAGTATCTAGGAATCCGGATCAACTACAAAACAAATTGGGATTAGCTGATACTTGGATTACTAGAACTTCTAAACCGGATACGTTATTCGGTAAACAACGAAATCCAAAAGATGGATCCAAATCCAGGAAACCTATGTCCTAGACTTCCAGCCTAGAAACCATAGGGTACCGTTACGAGAACAGTTGCATACCCGTTTCCTCGAGGAACTGTCAGCCGAGCATTGGGTACTTAAAGGTTCTCTCCTCTCATTCTCATCCTTCTCTTTCTTCGTAGACTTCTAGTGTGCGCTTAGTGAGTGAAAGTGTGGTGAGGTAGGATCGTGTTAGGGAGGGATTAGTGAAGTCAATGCCAATTGCATTAGATTAGTTAATTCAGTGAGCTATGGCAGGTCTAGCCCGGATGCTCTGTTCAGCAATTCCTAAAGACCTAGACATACAGAAATAGCTGCAGAAAGACTTAAAGGTGATTGGATGCGCCAAGTTGTTGCAACAACCCTGGAGCTTAAAGAGTGACGAGATGATTGCAAAACTTGTAGACGGAGTTCCAAATCAGTATCAGTTGACTGTGAGTGGCCAATCCAAGCTTTGGACAGAGGATGTGTGGGCGGAGGTATATTCGTTCCAAAAGACCGGATTCGGGTTAGCTTCTCTAAATGATAAGATCAAGCGGAGTAAGTTCCGGGGTTTGGCGCATTCCAAGGAAGGGTATAATATTCACAACTATGTCAATGATAGGCATAGACGGATGTTGGAGTTTTTTATTCCAATCATGTATCCGGAAAAGCCAACCCGGATTACGGTCACGGTGACGAGTACCATTTTTGGAGCAATGGAGGGTACATCCGTGAATTGGGGGAGACTCATTGCAGATGTAGTCTCTAAGTGAGTTGCACGTGCCACTGCTAGTAAAGCTAGCCCACTTAGTCCATATTTGTTCCACGTCTACCGATTGAAGGAAGTTTTGAGTGATCCGGAGCTGCAGGCATATGTCCGCAGGGAGGAGGTTTTGAAGTACAACTTTACCAATGAAATACAACTGGAATAGCATACTCAGGCCAAATCCAAAGAGGAAGAATTGGAGCAACCGCAATTACAGAGGCGAATCAAGAGACGGAAATTGACGGATCGGGCTGCGCAAGGCAAGTAGGTGATTTTGGATGAAGAAGGGCAATCCAAGTATCCAAAAAACAAGCAAATGAATGAATTCTAGGGACGTGGACTTCATTGGATCAACCAGTGCCGGCATGTCCACAACAAGATGTCGGACTATATCACCAACACTATGTCACTATTGGGAGTAGGCCGACCGGAGCAGATAGTAGACGCATTTTGGCAAAGATTGGATCCGAGGGTGCTGAGAGAAAAGGAGCTCCGGATCCAAAATTTGGAGTAGGACCGAACCAATCTCCAAGCACAAGTGTCCCAGTTGGAAGGAGAGCTAGACATGGCAAGGACAAAGGAGTCAAACGCTACCAGTCTCGTCCGGAATCTGTTAGCTTTGGTTGCACCACCAGCGGATCAAGTGATAAGAGCAAACCTCTTCACCCATAAGCTGACGGCAAAGGTAACCCTTTCGGAACAAACTTACTGAAGGTAGTCATTGACTACCAAGCGTGAATGGAGAAGGTGTTGAAGGAGATGCGACACCTATTGGGGCAACTGGATTTAGTTAAGACCTTGGATTTCAAAGGTTTTCCGGATGCCATGGACGCCCCAAACTACCTTCAAACTTCGGCCAGGAGGGTAGGGCCGGATCAGATTCTTGTTAGAAGATAGGAGATGATAATTGACCAATCCGGTATACCTCCGTTGATTGGAAAGGAGGGAGCCGGAATATCCGTTTTGGTGAGGACGGAAGCATCGATTTCCATAGAGAGGGATGCATCGACTCCGAAAAAGGCGAGAGATTCCAATCCTGAAACAAAGATCACATTCTACCCAGATACTGTGCCAGTCCGGCTGACTAGGACTACACTCTTTTTGACACCAAAGTCGGTTGTCCATCGTAACTTGGGTAGGCATTTGGGTATCATCGTGAATCTAGCTCGGACCCATCTGGCCGGTTTTGTGCATATGAGATAGGCTTCTCCGACCAAGGCTAAGTCGTTGTGGGTGGAGATCTTGGACGATGAGAAAGAAGAGTGTGAGACTGGAGCGGAGTCGAAAGATGATGCCATGCCACCTTAAGGGCGCCAGATTTTGACCCGGGCACAGGCCAAAAACTTGCTGGTGAAGTTGCCACCAACCAAGGTAGGGAGCAACGTGAAGAAAGCAAGGAAAAAATAGTTAGTTTGTTAATTGTTTGTGTGTTATTTTTGAATTTGTTCTGCCTCAGATTTTCCAGTGGTGGGACCCAATTCTGGATTTCTAGGAGGCCACCGGCCTAGATTTTCCGGTTATCTTGGAAGCTAGTGTGATTGGTCCCTCTGATTTTGGGGTGTGCTTTTTTTGCTTTTTGCCCTTTTTGTTTGAGTTTTAAAGAGAGGGCAGGCTTATTGCCCTCTCATTCCATCCTAGTCCATTAGAATGCATTTGTTTATGTTCTTTTGCTTTCTTTGATCTAAGACCACTTGATAGACTATTTTGATTCCGGCTATGTGCACAAATGTGTTGGATTCATCATGAGGGTGTTGAGGTGTAAAGAAGACGGGTAAGGGGGAGTCTGGATCTGAGGCAACCGAGTCTGATCGATAGGGTGCATTTGTATGAAAGGTTTGGATTTGTGAAAGAAGATTAGTGCACTTTGCTTTTTAAATTGCTGGGATAGTAGTCTGGAAGGAGTGGAGTGGATGCAAGTCCGGAACTCAGAAAGGATTTTGTGTAGAGGTAAGCAACCGCCAGCGAAATATTCCGCATCTCCAAAAGGTCTGCCAACTACTGGATCAATCTAGAACCTAGTACGTACACTTCCCTACTGGTTTCGGGTGCTTTGATCTGTCATTATAGTGAAAGTGTTAGGGAGTAAATTCTGAGTGACCTGCTTTCCGGAAAGGCCTTCCAAGGAGCTATGAGGATTGCTATCTTTCTCTTCCCTATTACAAAACTGAAAGTAGTTTGTGTGTGTATATGTTTGAATGTGAGAATTAGAAGTGGTCAAGTCCGTATCCATCTTGAAAGATCAACTGTGGACCCCCTGAGGGTAAAACATGGGTATATAAAACCGGAGTGTGACTAGAATTAACCAGATTCTGGGCAAGGATGGATTCGGATTAGAATCTGGAAGAAAGATTTATCCGGAAAGAGAGCAAAAATGTGATTGCTTGGGTGTTTTTGGTGAGATTCGGACATCTTTAGTTTGCAATAACATAGTAGAATTCCTTGGGGCAATATTTCGTATTATCGTACTAAATTTTTGTATTAGAGATACTTATGCCTAGACTACGTGTACGACATGTAGGGCCTTAGGCATGTAGGGGTCAAGGCCTTGACTTCGTGAACTCGTGATTGATGCTTGCCCATACACAAATCATTCAAGTCAATTGACCATCTATCAATCGGGCAGGAAGCTTGTCCGAATTGTTCACCACCATTCGACCTACTGACCAAAGTCCAAACTTGTCCGACCCCCATCCGATCGATTGTTTGGACCGTCCGATCGTGTCTGACCCCTGCCTGGAAGGTCTTTGCGTCTGACCCCATCTGACACCGTCCGACACCGTCCGAGCCCATCTAAGCCCTGCCTGGAAGGTCTTTGCGTCCGACCCCATCCAACCCTGTTTGAGCCCATTCGAGCCCGTCCAAGGCAATCCGACCCCGTTTGACTCTACGTCCAACTGAGAGACCGCTCAACCGGTGGGACCGAAATAGTGTTCTTCATCCCTATTCAACAATCATTGGTGATCTATGAACTATAAGTTTCAGAAATTTGCCATTTGCAAGCACTTCTGAGAAACAGAATGCTTTGATTTCCAAGGGCTAGGTCCGACCAATTTTGTGTCCCTTGCTTGTTAATGTATAGTTCAATGGACAAGGGGGCCTTGGTTATCAAGGCTTTATGCAAACATTGTTTGTCATATTTTTGCCAAAATTTATGAAATCGTTACTGTGTTACATTTTCAATTTCATTTGAATATAAAGAATCTAAAGTGGTCACTATGAGCAAGGATTGGTCTTGTTGGTAAGGTACCCTGTCAGTTGGTAAAGTGGAATGCAAAGCTTGCAAGTTGGTGTTTGCCAGGAAAACAAGCCATCTGTTCAACCATCTAGAATATAAAGGCACATCAGGTTTGAGAGATAACAGAATAAGCCTTTGTCCAAAGTTGACATCTCAAGTTCAAAATCTATTTCTTTGCTGCTATGGGGATATACCACAAAGATCTACAGGAGACAATGTGGATGGCAATGGCATGCTTGTGGTCAAAAGTGATGTTTCAAATGGAAGACACACATCTCTTTCTACACAAGAAGGCTCATGCACAGCACAGGAGCAACCCTTTTGTGCGGCCTTTGATAGAAAGCCAAATACGCAAACATCAAGCAAACGCAAAACTGTGCGAGGATCATGCAGTAGGCCGTACAGGCAGAGCAGGCTGTTGGATGGATTTGACACGGCCCATAAATGGAATTTTAATGCAATCTGGACCAAGTTCTTTTATGCCCAACATACCATTTGCTATAGCTCAAAATCCAATGTTCAAAGAAGCGTTGAAGAGAACAGCTGAGTTCCATAGGCCCTATACCCCGCCATTATACAATGATCTACACAATAAATTGCTTGACGAAGCAAAGGTGGAGGTGCAAACAAATCTACAGAAGAGGACCAAAGATAGCATTAGGAAGTTTGGAGCAACATTGTCTATTGATGAATGGAGCTCGATTGCAAATTGGCCATAGATAGATGCCATGCTTGTGTCCTTTGTAGGTGAGCAATTCCTAAGAGCCATGGATACAACTGGGGCCAAGAAGAACCGTACGTATTTGGCCTCTCTCCTAGAGACATTTATAGTCAAAGTAGGCCCTCAAAATGTGGTGCAAGTGACTACAGATAATGCGCCAATGAACCCAGCAGCATGTGCTCTAGTGACCTCTACATATCCACACATTTTTTTCCAAGGTTGCGCAATGCACGCCCTAAATTTGTTGCTAAAAGATTAGGAAAATCAAGAATGGATAATGGAGCAAGTAGAGTACGCCAAAACCGTAGTGAAGTTCTTCAAAAAGAGGCATATGCCACTTGAAATATTTCAAAAGTACAAGCCGAAGTATAGCTTGTTGATGCCGGGTGAAACAAGGTTTGCCTCCAATTTCATCACAATTGCACGTTTGTTGAAGGTGAAGGGTCCATTGCAACAGACGATGACGGACCTGCAATGGACTAAGTACATGAGGAAGTTAGGGCGAACATCAAAATCTTGCACTGACTATTGGGAAGGTATTCAAGATACTTGTGAGCGAGCATTTCTGGCCCTATTGTCAAAATTTTAAGGACTTGGTGGATCATGTGTATGGCCTACGTGATTTGGATGCAAAGACGCCTGCATGGGCAAGGTTTTACACATTATGAGAAATTTAGGAAAACACGTCCTAGGTTTGGTTGAAGATTCTTTTTGTTTAAGCCATGATCTTGCGAGTCCATTGTTGGCGTTGTTTATTGACCAATGCAAAATGGTGGAGACTGATCTACATTTGCAGGAGCTCTTTTGAACCCCTACCTTCTTGAAGACAAAGCACTAGCCGACGATCAAAATGCAACAGACGCGAGCAAGCGTGTTCTCATGAAAATATAAACTAGGAGATTACGCCGCGATCGTGAAGGAGTTTGTCGCCTTTTGACATAGGGAACCGCCATTCCACAACATATTGGAGCCGAGTGAAGAACAATTGTCAGCACATGCTTGGTGGGATTTTGAAGGCACGTGTAGGAAGCTCATTGCTCCAATTGCTAAGAGGATATTGGCACAATCGGTATCCTTTTCTTCGTGTGAACAAAATTGGAGTAGCTACTCTTTTGGTCACAGCAAATCTAGGAACAAGTTGAAGCCATGCAGAATAGATGATTTGGTGTATGTATATACCAATTCAAAAGTCTTAGCCCAATCCAAAGAAAAGGATGAGAAAAATGGTACAATGAAAACCTGCTTTTCAAAAATAGGGAGATGCCTATTGCCAAAAATGAAGATTCGGAAGATGGCGAGTCCGCATCCAATGACTAGGGTACTATAGACAACGACATGCACAATTTGGATGGTAAAGATGATGAGGCTGCATTTTATGACGGAGATTCTATGAACTACAAACGGTCCAATTTGAATGATGAGCCGTTTCAAAGCCCAAATTAGAACAATGAAGATTTGGGAGCCAACTATCAAGACGTCTACAATTATACATCAAATGAAGACATTTGTGGGTGTGATGAAGAGAACCCTCCGATATCCAAATATATGGATGGGACCAGGTTGTTGACTAGCAAAAAGATTTTAGCGGAGGAAACCAATGTACAAGGTGCGGCGATAAATGGGGCATTACTTGTCACTGGTGGGACTCCTGAAGTGGATGAAG
The DNA here is from genome assembly GCA_963969595.1 of Neckera pumila. NCBI lineage: Eukaryota > Viridiplantae > Streptophyta > Bryopsida > Hypnales > Neckeraceae > Neckera > Neckera pumila. The sequence continues at coordinate 11,573,547 of OZ018418.1, forward strand.
AGATTCCAATTCCCAAGTTTGCATCCACAATAGTGGCACAAGCGAAACAGATTGACAAAGACAGTAACAAGGGCAGATTGGAAGTAAAGGTCCCAATGAATGTGGTGAACACACTACAAGAAAAACCTGTCCGCCACAACCGACTGAAGTATGACTCGCTGTCCTAAACGACTGTGCTATGACTGCAACTCTGTTATTTCACATTTTCTATGATTTTTCTAAAGTATAGTCATTTTGTAGTCGTTCTTGAGACGTAGGGATGGGGAGTGCTGGACCTGTGAACGCACACTGCATTCATCCGTTCTTTTTCTGTGAGTGTTTTGTTCAGTGGCGTGACGTGGACGGATGAGACCCTTTAGTAGATGTGTTCAGTTATATAGTAGTTTATTCATGATTGTGTGTCAACTGCGTCAGACACCGTGAATGACTTCTTTCTACTAGGGAATGACTGATATCGACTACAAAATGAGTCCGAGATCCACTTTGAATGCATTGAAGCCTGAAATGATGAAGTTCAGCTTTAAATAAGTGGAAGCCATGCGGTGAAAGTCTTCCAAGTCTTTGAAATGAATATCAAAAAAATTCTAATCCACTAAAATAGAAACATAGTATACAGAATTATGAATGACCTCTTCCATTCAATTCAGGAAGGCAGATGGAAGGGTGTGAGCACAATTCCAACAAAAAGAGTACACTTCAGCTACCTAGTATGCTGCCCGTGCTAATAAGCTGTCCTCCAGGGACAATTCAATGGCCCCAACTAGAGATGGTACTACTGAAGGTGTTGCAACAACTTCTGGAGCAGTAAGACCAGTAGTTTCCATAGTGGTGCTTATGAACACATCAAGACTATCCAAGACCTCCCTTTTTGCTCGAGCTTCTTTTTGCAAAACTATTTTCCATCCTGGTTTCTAGGGCACATCAGAAAAGAAGACTTGTGTTGCTTGGCTGGAGAAAATGAATGGCTCTGACATGCACGGTAGCGTGTGCCGGAAGTTCACCATCAAGAAGCCAGCATCCTCTCGGAGATACGTTGCATTGCCTCTATTGTCTGCAATCTTCATCCATTGGCATCGGAAAAGAACGATTGGTGAATGCAGTGGTCCGTAGTCAAGCTTCAATATGTCTTTGAGGACTCTAACGTAGTTCACTGACACATCCCTTGCATCACCGGTCGGTACCTCAAAAACTGAAGCTACTCCAGAATTGTATGTTTGGAAATGATGGGCATCTCCGTCATCTACTCTGAAATGACTACCAAACGACTTCATTCTAGTGTAGCGTGCTGCCTTCTGTGATGGTTTTCTCATCAACAGCAAGCGGTCCGTATCGTCAAGGTTCGTCACATCAAAGGGCGAGTTCTGCACTATGTCAGGGAGTCAGTCTTCAAATACTGGAATAGTTGCATCTCGCTCGACTTCTGCCTTCCAATTCCTGCAGTTACCTCAGAAATGTGAACCCCTAATACATACAACTCAAAAAACAAGAGTACAGAACCATGATACTTGAACAACAACAGAAGGGATTAAGAGCCCATGTTGTTGGCGTTTTGCTTTGGCCTACGACTCAATTACAACTGCACTTAGTCATTTCACAGTGATATCCTTGATCCAGTGACCATGTGTGACTCATGTTTGACTAAACTACAACTCGCACTTGACTTCATCATTGCTACTACCATAGAGTATTCCAACATTGGGCATTTCGGTTTCACACGTTCTTTTTCATTGTGAGAGATGCAAGACCATAATGAAAAGCAAATCTTAGGGTGTAACATTGATATGCACACAGAAAAGAGAAGGTGTAGGGTCTACTTATGAAAAGTTCTGTTGCAAACAAGAGATGTTAGTCAGAACGTATTGATGTGCCATGTCCCGGAGTGCAGGAGTCATGACGTAAGGTCTACCTTTGCCTTGTAGCACGTCCTCTGCATCGCCATACTCCTCGTCAGCATCCCAGACGTGCCTCTCCGTGAACTGAAAGTTCTGCAGGTATTCAGTAACAAATCCAATGCTTTCATCCTTGAGGTATCCCTCGGCCATACAGGCTTCAGGGCGAGCCATATTCCTCACATGATTTTTCAGGGTTTTCATGTACTGTTCTATCGGATACATCCACCTGGCACTCACTGGACCACATATGTCCAACTCCTTGACCAAATGATATGGGTGATGCGTCATGATGTCAAAGAATGAGGGTGGGAACTCCATCTCCAACAAAGCCATTGTTTCCGCCACCTTGGCTTCTAGTGAAGGAAATTCAGCGGGATTGTACGCTTTAGTACAAATTCGTCAAGAAACCTTGCTCATCCACATGACAGCCATTCTAGGACCTGGTTCCATCAAACCTCTCAAAGCCAATGGTAATATTTGCTGCATTAAGACATGATAATCATGAGACTTCAGCCTCCCAAAGTTCTTCTTATGTAAATGCTTGTCCAAATCGGAGGAATAGCCTGTTGGTGTCTTCAAAGACTCTATGCACGTCAGAAATACTTCAAGCTCTGCATCCTTCAATACATATGGTGCTGCAGGTTTCACCATTCTTGTTGGATTCCTTGGATGCGGAGTGAGCCACAAGTGCAGTCGTATATTCCGCCTTTGTAAGTCACGCCTGACTTTGACTGTGTCTTTCTTCCTAGTAATGGTTTTCAAAAAGTTCTTAGCCAAGTTCATTTCGCAATGCATGACATCTAGAGTGTAACGAATAAGCAATTTCTGCATGCACAGAGGAGGCACTACAAGGATTAAAATCAAAATTGTTTCTCTATTGAACCAATGAATCACTGTAAATTCACTATATCACTTGACCACAACTGAGAAATGACTACTTCCAATCGAGTTACAGTTGGGAATGAGTCACGTCTCCGTCGTGACTCACCCTTTCACAACTGATTTACACCGGCCCGTCAGTGTGTTACTAGTACCTTCAGTCCCCCATCTACAAATTAGAATCTGAGGGCCTCAAGTAAGAAGGCGTTATAAATTGTGGGTTCAGACACTGGACATAACAATAGTTTGACGGGTTGCAGAGTAGGCCCCTGGACCAGTAAACTGCAATACCTTGTATTTGCATATCATACAAGAATAACTCAAACACGGGCTCACATATTCATTTGACACCCATGACATATGCTATAAGTCATCATTACCTTCCAGTAAGGCAACCTGTACAGGATGCTCAATCGTTTGACACCGTGCACTTTAGATGGGTCCCTTGATCCAAGTTGTCGATTCACTGCTGCTTTCCAAGCCTCATAGTCGGCTACATGTTGCAGCTGGTCTTCGACAAACACGGGCGAAGGTTTGGATCGATTCTTCATGCAGCCATCAAATAAGTCTTTCATGTGAGCTGACTTGTAATTGTGTTCTAATGGCAACCACCGCCTTGTCCCACTGAATGTCTGCTTCCCTAGCTCCACGGAGTGTTCTCCACCCAAGTTTGATCCGCACCAGGGACAAGCTGCAAATCCCTGATGGGAAAATCCACCCACCACTCCATAACCGGGAAAATCGTGAATCGTCCATAGGAGCATGGCCCGCAAAATGAAAACTCTTGCACTTCCCTCCTTTGCGATGTCATAACCCGGAACACCTTCCCATAGCTGCAATAATTCTTCCACAAGTGGCTACAAGACCACATCAAAATTTTCACAAGTGACAGACTGCCTCCTCGGGATCAATAAGGACAACATGATGAAAAACTTCTTGGTGCTCAACCAAGGTGGTAAATTATAATTCAGCAGCAATACCGGCCAAGTAGACCAGTTGGACCGATTTTGCTTATATGGATTGACCCCATCTGCAGCGAGGGCAAAATGGACAATTTTGGGGTCGTTTCCAAATAGTTGGGTCAATGTTCTTGTGAAAATGCTGCCATGCCTTTGAGTCACAGGGATGTCGGACCAAACTATCCCCACCTTCTCAATCGCTCCTATTCTCCGAATGCCACAGCATTAGTTTCGAAATGGTTGGGCTCCTGAACATTCTCTGTAGTCTTGGGATGATGGGGAAGTGCCTCAAAACCTTGACGAGTAACATCTTCCTTGCCTCATCTCTATACCTGGACCCGTCACATTGAGGACAGCGCATTGCATCTGCGTGTAAGCCTCTAAAAAGAACGCAACCTTTCTCACACGCGTGAATGTTGGTGTATGCAAGTCCCAATGACTGTGTCAATGACCGAGCCGCATGGTAGTTCTTCGGCAAACAATTCCGATTAGGCAATAGGTGACCATGCAGGATACTGAACAACTCATCTGCAAAAGTATTACTCACTCCATGCACTGTGCACAAGTTCATTAGCAAAATAGTGGCTGCAAGCTTCGTGCACTTGGCGCCACTATAAAGGTCTTGAATTGCCTCCTCCAGTTGACGAGGATGAAACTCCCGGTCCTCCCATTCTGCTTCCCCGGTTTGACCAACAGGCTCCCCATCACGAGGAACTTCGTCATCCTCTGGCAGGCCATGATGTGACCCCATACTGCAGTCACTTTGCACTGAATCAGCGGTCCGGAAAGCCTTTGCCACTTCTTCCAAAACTCTATCCTCAATATCATTTGTCCCATCTTCCTGAGTGAATGCATTTTCCAGGATCCCTCGAGTATCCACTTGGGCGTCCACACCTACGGTACGGTTTTCATCAGGGCTCCAAAATTCGTCCTCCCACTCATCGTCCGACAAGTCTCGAGTGCCAGGCCCTCTCCACACCCTGAAGTGTGGATGCCGCCCATTTCGCAGGAGTTGTTCCCGCACGTTTCTGATTAGAAGTCTTCATTGACCTTGGCACTCCGTGCATGGGCAATGGAGTTTGGAAGCGTTCAGTTGACGAGCTCTCTCTCTCTCGCGAATCCACAATCTGTCATCTCAGAGACGTTGCCTTTGCGGATTTGAAAGGGGCAAGCGTCTTGGTAGCATCTTTGCAAGGAGTTGTAGACTTCAATCACTGCACGAGGATGCCCGATTCCAATTGTCAATTCCGCAAATTTGGGATATACTCGCATGAACTACAGGATTCGAGGTTTGTTGAATATATTTTGGGGGACCGCTATAAGACACTATCACATTTATGAGAAGAGACTACAAAATCCCTGCGCTGGACTCATTACTTATTGACTGCAACTAAGAAATGACTGTGCTAAAATCACAGCCAACTGACTGCAACTAAGAAATGACTTCCGAGTACCAAGGTCCATGGAGTATCTACTGCATACAACTACAGAATGACTGTAGCAAGTTAAGAAAGAGTCGTTTACTAACGTTTTGGATTTAGGATATACGTTATTACTCTGCCACCTTAATTTGCCATGTACAGAATGGCCCCTTTGTTAATACAAGGAGAATGACAAACGACAATGTGGCACAGGCACAACAAACCCCAACATGGTATGCACAGGAAGACAGGAGAACATTTGAAAGCACAGTAATTTAGATTAAGAGTGTCGGATCATCATGCCAACCACCATGCTCTATTACAGAATTACGTGTTTGCAAACATGTTGAATTAGTCCTCAACAAGTATGAGCGCTTCAGGATGGACAACACTTCCCAAAAGCATGGGTGAATGAAGGGCACAATCGGCAATGATAGGATTCCATTCCACCTTCCTTAATGGCCATTCCACTAAAATGTCACCGACTTAGAGGACGTGCATTGCTCTCATGATTGACGTCCACAACACAATTAGCGAATGGAGTGCACATTTATTACCGTACCAAGTGGGGATTAAGTGCCGCAGTTGCTCTAAGAACACGGAAGAGCGCCGCCGTCACCTTCTTCTTCCCTCCCTCACACAAAACTCCCTCCACGGTGCTGGAAAGGCTGCGATTAAGGAATACAGCACCACCCTAGCTCCTCCTGCATGCACCCTACGCACGATTGTTGGAAGCCTCCTCCAATTCGCCTCTTCCGCAACTACCTAAGTTGTGTTCCTCGCACTGGATGCCGATGACTGCAGCGAGATAGCATGAAAGTGCGCCTGTGTGTTCCCTGACGGACCCGCTCTCTTTCGACTTGAAGCCCTTTACACCGCTGCTCGAGTGCGACGGGGCGATTGCCAGCCTTCCAATCTCAAGCTATGGAGCAAGAGAACGCGGGAATAGGAGACGAGGCCAAGTACGCGTACGAATTACAAAGAGACAAGCGCGTAGCGCTGCTGAGGCGGAAAGTGCAGCCTATGGAAGAGGCCATACAGAAGATGTCAGTCCTGTGCCTTTCATTGTCCATGCAAACGAGTTTCTTTGGAATTGGTGTCCATTGGTCCGGTTGCTTGTTTAACGGCCACATTAATTTCTCTCGGAAATCGAGTCCAGTCATTCCACAGTAGAGTGCCAGTTACATGTACTACTAATATATGACTTCAGTTCTTGTTCCAGTAGCGGTGTAGTCATGTTGTAGTCATACATGAGTCCAAGGGTAGTCAGTTAGTTAAATTTGGAGGCATTATGTTGGAGAACGCCACGTTGCATACACTACACGGCATTTTGGCGGCGTACGGAGGCTCCCAAATGCCGGCGGAACCCTAGAACTTATCCATGGCCTGCAATGCAGCTTCTAATGTTAGTCGACCTCCAATGACGCACGCACTCTTGCATTCTTTGTGTCCTACCCCATTGTCTGCCGTTCAAGTCCTTCAAGCTGTGACTTCATGTTTGCAGGGCGAAGGATCTAAATCCACAGAAGAAGGCATTGGAGAAAGGTGCCGATCAGGGAAGGGGCGACATTGCAAGAAAAAGCAGCCGATTGCAGAAATAGAGTCAGCCCAGCAGGCCAGTGAAGGGGGACGGGAACGGACGACGCAAGAGCGCGCGCGTGCAAAGGAGGGGCAAAATGAGTGTAGATGCGGCTTCTTCCTCCGATGAGACAAAAACGGATGTTGAAGGCATTGCCGCAGGTATAATGAGTCTAGCAATAGTGTGTGCACATGTTCAGGAGAACGCGGCCTTGGAGGTCCCAGCTGCAGGTAATTGAGTCTTTTCAAGGTGTGGGCCTCCTTGTATGCTCACTAGGGTTTTGGAGCATCATCGTAGTGGACAGTATACCTTTGGAAATTCCGCTCTATCCAGGGTGTGAAGGATATAATTCGATTTGCTTCGTGGATGAGCATCCCGCATTGAAGTTGGTGATGTGTCATAGTGAATAGTGAATTGGATGGAGAAGGAGAGTTGATTTAGGGTTTTGCTTGCTGCTTCTTGCTACGTACAGGATGCCATACATGAAAATACTCTCTCCCGGTTTTAGGGTGCTTCTCAAAATACTCTCTCCGATTTGTGCAGGTACTACTATTGGGAGGCAGGTCTTCGACTCAAAGGACGACGACTTGGACGCTGAGGAGAACTTAATCGACAAAAGGACGAAGCGCAAGAGATTGGAGCTGCCAACGCGATCCCCGATTAAGATTCACAGACCGCGTTCTCCGACTGCACAACGTGGGGTGGAAGTGCCTGGGTATGGTGGCAATCCGCCTGCACCACGTTTGCAAGAAGCGCCTGCATATGGTGGCAATTAGCAGTGGGTGCCCACCGGCCAATGGATGCCGCCACCGCCGATGCACCCTTCGCAGTGGGGTGTTGGTGTGCAGCCTTCCTCAGCTCCCTATCCGGACAGGTGGGTGGAGAATTCTCAATCGACACACTTCCTACCGGCAGGGGAAATGTCAGCAGATAGTGCTGCGAGGGCATCACGACGTCTGAAGCGCAGCGTCTATGACAAGGGGACAAGGGACCGCAAGAAGGCTGGGAGAAAACCTCACAGTATCTCAATCACAGATGAAGGAGAGATTGATGTAGCTTGTCCGGGTAAGAATGCTTGGGATAGCTCAGTGAGGACGTATGTGCCCCGCGTTCTTGACATGAGCATTATAGACTTTGATAAACAGAAGCATCAAAGTGTGGATAAATTGAGGGCTACCCTAGACAACAACTTTGAGTACTTGGGCAACGAATTGAGTATGCTGGGCTTCAGGAATGCCATCAAGAGGTACTTGAAGACGGAGCGCTGTAGGCTGAAGGCCCATTTCCTAAGCATTGGGGATGGGGAAGACAATTGCCCATCTCATGTGAATCCCGATCAGTGGGGGAGGCTACAAGACTATTGGGCTACAGAGAAACAACAGAAGAAAGCAGCAACAATGGCCCACGCAAGGAGACAAGTGAAGAATTTGTCCGGTGTGGGTAGGAAAGGGAAGGCAGGGAAGGAGGTAGAGTTGGTAAGTGTCGGGTTCTGTATTTCCCATTCACGGAGTATAGACTCGGCCTTCTTTCTTGGTGATTTTGTGTTGTACTTTGTAAAGAACGCGTGAACATGAATTTTTTTGTGACTGATAAGGTGCTTGCATGTCATGTGCAGAAGAAGGGACGGTCCAGCAGCCCAGGATTAATGGACATTGCCGAGGGAATGCAACTTTCTCCCGGCCTGACTTGAAGTGGGTCGGTAAGGCCCTCTCAACTTTACTCTCTTGTATGTCTCGATGTTGCTATAGAATTAGTAGCGTCAATGTGGCGATCTAGTATTGTTGGCTTTCGTTTCGGAGAGAAAGGAAAGTGTCAGGGTTCAAGTTCATTAGTGAAACCGTTGTTGCTTGATAGGAAAAAGTGAAACGCTAAGGTATTGGAGGTTCTTTGTCTCATCCCCTTGCTCACATAAGTGCAACTTGCCTAACCCTAATCTTCATTAAGTGCTTTTGCCATTCCACCTTTATATCCGTATCATGGGTGCCTTGTTTGAACGGTATGAATAATTTCATAGAAGATTAGCTTAACAAGTTCAGTAAAACCGCAAAGTCATTACTTAGTTTGCGATAGTTGTGCCGCAGTTGTCACACAATAACATCTCTGATAGTGGTTGTACAGTAGTCGTCAAGCAGTACCAGCTTCTGCCACTTCATGGCTGAATGAGTTGTAACGTAGTTGTTTATTAGTAGGCTAGTCATTCACCAGTTGCCCCGTTAATTGGGACGTGATTTTTGGCTGACTTCCGCATTTCCCTTGTCTGAATGGCGGCCTCAAACTGTAGGCTCTCACTGCTGGAGATTCAGCTTGAATCTGTGCTATAGAGAAGTCTCAAACTGACTTGAAGTGCGAGTTTTCAAAAGTTCTTGTCAGTACAACAGCTACGAACAACACGGTGGAGGAGTTGAAGTTGATGTTCGCCACTTTCATGGGAAAAGAGAAGGATACTTCCCATGGCAGCCCATCTGCACTAGAGGTTCAGACGTCCAGTCTGCTGCTAGAGGGGGTCAGAGTTGACCTAATCAGCAATCCGAATTGTTAGGAAGTGCCCAGGCAGGTGCTTCCCCCTCCCGGCCTGTCGCAGACAACAAGTGGGGCTGCAGAGACATTGCACTCCGAAGTGCAGTCACCATCCGCAGTTGAAGATCCTAAGCAGGCAAAATCGTCCCCGGGGCAGGTACGTGTTGCTGAAACATCGAAGCCACCTGCAGACTCGAATCCCTTCACGGAGAATGACACTCAGATGGGGAATGTGCAAGAGCTGTTTTCCAAGTGCATGGAGTCAATTCCAACTTCAGATGTGGTGGATGCGGCCGCTGATTTCTTTAAGGACTCTGATGACATCCTTGTTGATGACGTCCCTGTCCAAGGAGCTGGCGCGCCTGCTGCAGCAGAGGTGCAGGATCGGGGGGCTATGGAAGTCGACAACAGCAAAGGTAGTGGTGCCACGCATGTCACAGGCAATGATCCAGAGAATCCGGTGGATTGGGAGAGGCTGGGGGCAACATGGTGGAAGAAACCGCAAAGGTAGTGGTGGCTGTTGCTGGTCCAACAAAGCATTCCCCTCCGAAACAGAAGAAGCTCACGAAAGGGGTGGATGTGGTCTAGGATGGAGAAGACACGGCAAAGGACTCGGGGAAGGTAGTGGAAGCGAGTGCTATTCCAACGAAGTCTTCTCCCAAGATGAAGAAGAAGGCCACGAGAGCATCCAACGAGGTAAATGGCAAGGCAACACTCCTTGATTTGAGGTCAGGTCAAGTGAGAGCTGCCCTAAATTTGCGCATTTTACCCATTGAAAATGCTAAAAAGAAATTGCTCATTTTCAACATTCATGGAACCTTGCTGGATTGCAATCTGGTTGAGGAAAAGAACCCAAATTCTAGAATTAGGCCAACGTTCAGGACAACAACAAGGAGGCTGTTTTCGAGGCCATGGTTGCAGCCCTTTTTATCACGGTGCTTCTTTAATTTCACAGTGGGATTTGGGGGCAGTAAGAGTCAGTCTTACATGGATGACATTGTGCCCACAATGATGGGAAGGCCACAAGGACATCATGACTTCAGCCCTCTGTTTGTGTGGGGTGGGAAACAATGTGAGGCCACAAAATTTGAGGGGGATAATCCAATAGCTTGGGGCAAACCTTTGTTTAAAGTTTACAGTGAATGGCCTCAATTTAGCCCATTGAACACCGTGGTCCTTGACAACAATGCATCAAGAGTGTCCTGCAACCCGTGTCCCAATGTGATCATCACTAGTGCATTCTATATCGCTAATTTGGCAAAACTGGTTGAGACAACAACTACTTGAAGTCCACATGGTGGCCACTTCTGGAAGCTCTGTATGTTGCTACAGATGTCAACGAGTTCCATGCACAAAAGGCTACACATGTGCAAAACAATGCAATTGAAGGAGATGATGTAACACAGAATTCAGATCTCAGTGACAGTGCACATACAGGGGAAGGTGAGGGGACTTATGGACCACGTGGTTTAAGGTCATTTATGTCCCCTCGCCTTCCATTCGTTATCAATTCTAACAAGCGATTCATGCGTGTTTGCAGAAGGAGGATCAGAGGGGAACGAGGACGAAGACAGCAGCAGTGGAGGAGAAGAACCCTAAATCCTCGAAGAAGAAGGTGAGATGCTCAATCCTGAATGTGCTAGAATACGAAAATGTGTTCAGGGGAAGTAGAAGCCTGTACTGAATGCTGTCTCAGTTCAATGATTGGGGAATGACTGGATAGTCATTTGGTAGTGACGTTATTCTTTTAGAGGAGTCATGTATGAGTTCACTAGGGAAACTGTCAGTCAAGTATCAGTCATGTCTTCTGTGAGCAATTACTTGGGTAAGGAAACGTACATCTTGAAGTTCTCAGGGCCAAGAGTACTTTCTGTAACTAATGAGACATGTGTTTCTTGCAGCTCACCTTTGTTGACGATGTGTACCTTGTCAATCCAAGAGCCCCTCGCCAGAAGGTGGCTTTAGGAAGAATCAGTGGTGTAGGAGGGATTGATAAGTTCCACGGCATGGCAATACCGGATGCCTGATTTAGAGTGGACGTGCGTTCGGTTTTGCAACCCAATGTGCCGTTGATGTTTCCGAAGAAGGACGCTGAGCAAGAAGTACTGCATGACGTTCAAGGTGGAAATCTCATTTGGGATTCCAAGTACATAAGGTTAAACCCATGAGATTAGTTGGCTGCGGGTGTAATTCTAGTGTGATGTTTGGATGCAAGATTGATAGCACCATGTAGTACAGTATTGCCCTGATTTTGTAGAAAGAGGGCATGTATGCTGGTGCTGAAGTGGTCACTGCATGAACTCACAGATCCCTCTCTGTAATAATACCTGAAACCATAATCATGAACTGACACATTGATAGAATGATTGTGTTGTCTTTCATTATATAATGGTGTGTGCATCCATTGCTTGTACATCAATTAGGCTTCTCAATCGTTTTAATGTTTGTTGGCTACTAGTTCTCTGTCGTAGCCATTGTTGTAAATGATCAGGTGTATGCCCACATCGTACAGCTCTTAGTTCTGAGGTTTAGTACGCTACCAACCGCAGTAATGAGCATTTACTTGCATGCAACTACTGTACCTCTGAAGCACAACTCAGAAATGACTATGGTTTAACTACCACTTCACTAAACAGCAACTGTAGTTGCAATTAAATACACAGGAATGACTCTGCTTGAACTGCCTCTCTACTAGGGAATAACTGCAGGACAACTTGTCAATGCCCAAACTTGCCTAAACGTCGTATAGTAGCGGCAATCAGAAATTGCCACGTGGACTAAGTGGGTCCCACCATATGAACCTTGACTACAGTGTGACTGGAATATGACTACAGTATGACTGGCGGGCCAAGGTGCCACGTCAGACGTACATGAACACGTCAGAGGCCACGTTGGAATAATTCATCCAAAACCCATCCTCGTACAAAGGCAGCTGGTGATATTAAAACTGCAATCATGTCCTAAAGGAGTCGTCCACAATGACTACAGAGCCCCATTTTCTCAGGCAGTCATAGATGTCCTAAATGACTGCAAACGCAGTCATAGACGCAGTCATAGAATGGCTATATTCTTGTAGTGACACAAGGGTTCAATTGATAGCAGTATCGGCGATCAAGAAGAGTGGTGAACCAAGGATTGAGAATGTCAAAACAATTGAAGTAGAAGAGAATGAAGATATACGTTTCATGAAGTTCGAAAGTCCAATCCTTACCCAAAATGGAAAAGGGAAAGATCCACTTGTGCGAGATTCCCAGTTACCACCACGTACCGGTCTTGCATCGAGTCTACGTATACTATTTACAATTGGTAGTACAACTTTGGATCGTTCCAGAGGCTCATCGTTTGGAAAATGGCAACTCAGCATTCCTAAAGAACTGGCCCCTTCCATCAATTGAAGTCTATCAATTTCATCATGTAGTGATGATGACAAGGACAAGACGTTGGCTGTAATGTTTGCACAACAATCTAGCCATCCATCACAAGGTCTTCTCAAGTCAGCAAACCGTACACCACAATCCTTGAAAGCAACAAAGATAATCATTCAAGGAGGCCAAAAAACAAGACAATCAATGCTAAAAGAGTCTAAAATAGATAAAAAGAGTAATAGAATTTTTTGCAATCTCTCCATCAAAGAAAGCAAATGTAAATAGAACCCCTCTAGATGCACTTTAGCCTAGTCCAAAGACGAAAATAAAACCAGTCCATGGTGTGGAAATACAAAAACTCCAATAGATAGAAAATAGGATAAAACCACGTTAGAATAGTCTAATTTTTTTGAATTTGTTATTAGTATCTAAGAATCCGGGTCAGCTACAAAGAAACTAGAAATAGCTGATACCTAGATTGCTAGAAACCCTAAACCGGATAAATATTCCGGTGAAAGACGGAAGCCTTAGGACAGAAGACGGATCCCAAAAGCCCATGATCGGTAGCCTTCCGGCCTAGACCCCCTAGAGCATCATTACAGGAATGGTCTCATACCCATTCCCCTGGGGAACTATCGGCCGAGCATCGGATACTTAAGGGCTCAGCTCCCATTTCTTCTCCCTCTTTCTTCTTGTACTTGTGGCATGCGCTTAGAGAGTGAAAGTGTGGTGAGTTAGGACTATGCTAGGGAGAGATCGGTGAGGTCGGTGCCGATTGTACCAGATTAGCGAGTCGGTAAGCTATGGCAGGGCTGGCCCGGATGATGTCTCCGGCAATTCCGAAGGAGCCAGAAGCCCGAAAGCATCTGGAACAAGACTTAGAAAGGATAGGATGCGTTGGGTTATTACGGCATCTTTGGAGTTTGAAGAATGATGAGATCATTGCGGAACTTGTAGTGGGAGTTCCGAATTAGTATCAGTTGACTGTGAGAGGCCAACCCAAGCTTTGGATGGAGGACATATGGGCGGAGGTCTATTCATTCCGGAAAGCCAGATTCAGATTAGCTGCTCGTAACGATAGGACTGGGCAGAGTAAGTTCCGGGGTTTGGCGCATAATAAGGAGGGATACAGTATTCATGATTGTATTGAAGATAGGCACAATGGATTCTAGAGTTTCTGATTCCAATTCTGTATCCAAAGAAGCCAACTCAGATTACAGCCACAGTTGCGAGCACCATATTTGGAGCGATGGAAGGAAGACTGGTGAATTGGGGTAGACTTATTACGGACGTAGTCTCCAAGTTAGTCACACGTGCAATTTTTGGAAAAGCCACCCCGCTCAGCCCATATCTTTTCCACCTTTACTATCAGCAGGGGTTTTTGAACAAACCGGAACAGCATGCGTACATCTATGGAGAGGAGGTCCTGAAGTACAGGTTTACGGAAGAAGTCCAACCGGATCAACCCGCCCAAGGAGAATCCGAAGAGGAGGAATCGGAGCAGCAAACCTTGATGCATAGTTGGATCAAGAGACGGAAATCCAAGGATCAGGCTGCGCGAGGCAAGCAGGTGATTACCGATGACAAACAGCATTCGGAGTATCCGAAAAATGATTACATCAAGGAGTTCTAGGGGCGTGGACATTAGTGGGCCAACAACTGTCAATTGATCCACAACGAGATGGCGGAATACATCACCAGAGCCATGAAACTCTTGGAAGTGAGTTATCTGGAGCAGATAGCTGACGCAATCCAGCAAAGGACAGATCCGGCAACATTAAAGGTGCAGGAGCTCCGAATCCGGAATCTGCAGCAGGACAAGACAAATTTTAGATCCCAGGTAGCCTAGCAGGAGAGCGAGTTAGCAGTGGCGAGGACAAAGGAGGCCGACGCTTTCAACCTCGTCCGAAATCTGTCGGCTTTGGTGGCAGCTCCGGTGGAGCAAGTGTTACAAGCCCGGCCCTTCAACGACAAGCTCACAGACAGAGTTCATCCTTCCGGACCAAAAGTGCTAAGGGTGCTCATCGACTACCAAGCCTAGATGGAGAAAGTGTTGGTGGAGATGCGGCATCTGCTGGGACAACTCGATCTGGGCAGGGAGATGGATTTTGAGGGTTTTCTGGAGGTCGCAGATGCCCAAAACTACTTGCAGACTCCGACCAAAGAAGTAGTACCGGAGGAGAATCCGATGAGGGGATAGGATATGCTAATCGATGACACGAGTATGTCCCTGATGTCCGGAAAGGAGGGAACTGGAACGTTTGTTCCGGTGAGGACAGCAAGAGCTGTTGTGACAATGCCCAAAGCTTCAACATTGGAGAAGGGAAGAGACTTGATTCCAAGTACAAGACTATCCTTTCTCTCAAGTGAGCCAGCCCGACCAACTGGAGTTGCGCTCTTTGCCACACCACAGTCCGTGGTTCGTCGTAACTTGGTCGGACCTTCAGGGGCCATCAAGAATCCAGCTCAGAGCTATCCAGAGAAGTTCACTCACATGCAGCAGGCTTTTCCGCCCAAGGGTGATAAGTTTTCGTTGGAGATCTCGGATGACGAGGAGGAAGAATGTGAAACCGGAAGGGAGTTGGAGGACGAGGCCACTCCGCCTCAAGGACGCACGATCATCATCCGGGCACAGACCAAGAGAATGCCGGTTAAATCACCACCAACCAAAGCAAGGAGCAGCACGAAGAAATGGAGGAGGAATAGTTAGTTTGGTAGGTTTTTGTGTTTGATCTTTGAATTTGTTCTGCCTCGGGTAATCGGGAGGTGGGACCCGGTTTCGGATTCTTAGGAGGCCGTTGGCCTAGATTTTTTGGTTATCTCAAATGTTAGTTTGATTGGCCACTCTGATTTTCGGGTGTGCCCGTTTTGCTTTTTAGCTTTGTAGTTGGGTTTTTAAGGAAGGGCAGGCTTGTTGCCCTCTCATTCCATTCCAGCCCATTAGAGTACATTTTGATTATGTTCCTTTGCTTTCTTTAATTGGGGACCCCTTGAAGATATTTCTGGATCCGGCTATGTGCATGAGTAAGAGTATTTGCAAGGGTGTTGAAGTATAAGGAAGACGAGTGAGGAGGAGTCCAGATCTGAGTCAACTGGGTGAGATCGGTAGAGCGCAATTGTAAGAGTTCTGGATCTGTGAAGGAGGATTAGTGCACCGTGTCTTTAAATCGCTGAGATAGTGATCCGGAAGAGTGGAATGGATGTGCATCCGGAACCCATGAAGGGTTTTGTACGGAGATAAGCGATTGCCAACGGAATATTTTTCACCACCGAAAGGCCTACCAATTGCTGGATTAGTCTGAGAGTCTCGAACAGTGTCACTACCAATTCCGGGTGCTTGATTTGTTGTTGTAGTGAAGGAATAGAAAATAGATTCTGAGTGACTTGTTTTCCGGAAAGATCATCCAGAGAGCTGTGAGGATTGCTGCCTACCACTTCCTTGCTACAAATCCGGAAGAGAGTTGTGTGTGTCCTTGTGTGTGTGTGAGTATTTGAACTACAAGTGGTGAGTCCCTACCCCTCTAGAAGACCAACAATGGCCCCCTTGACGGCAAAACAGGGGTACAAAAAAATAGAATTTTGATTGAGAGTTATCAAATTCCGAATAAAGACGGATCCAGATTGGATTCCGGAAGGTCGTGTCTTCCTGAAAGAGAAAGAGTAAAGCAATTGGGTTACGAATTACTTAGGGTTTTGTTTTGGAGAGATATCCGGATAGCTTTAGTTTGCAATAACACCTAGAATTCCCTGGGACAAAATTTTGTGTTATCTTAGCACATTTTTGTGTTAAGGATACTTACGCTTGGACTGTGTATACGACACATGGCCCTAGGGAAAGCATTGGATAGTCCATATTAAAAGTAAAAATGGAGAAAAAGTAGGCCAAACCAATGAGATTACGTAAATTTAGGGAAGCACATGGTTCTGGAGTGAGAATTTTACAATCTTCATCAAACGATATGGAAGAGATATCCAGCAATGAAGACACTTGGTGGAAAAAAAGAGGTGAAAGTAGTGGGGCTGAAGTGAAGGGAGACAATGATTACAATCCTTGGCTAAAGGGATGTAAACCTAGGTGTCGAGGTCCTTATGATACATGGATGCCACTATGTGGCAATCGATTGTTTATTGTTACTTCACTGTAATACATTGATTTGCCTATTGATGTTCAAAATACCATGAAGGTTTCTTGTTTCCAAAACAAAGTATGAATTCAATAAAATTTGATTGTGTGCATTTTATTTTGGAGCACAACATTCTAAAATGTAATTGTATAATACAACAATTTTGTCTTCAAAGTCGTCCAAGTTTTGTGAATTTTGAAAATGAGAAGAATGCTTACATTATTAAAGTTATTTGTAAAGTAGGCTAAATCGGGTTTAAACCCGTCAGTTTTGCAAAAAAGCAGGATGAGTTCAGGAAGTTGTACACAGTTGGGACAAAATTGGGTATGTAACTGAATTATGCATCAAAATGGTGCTTAAGAAGATATGGACCCCACTTTTGAGGTATTATGTCTTAAGAAACACCTAACAATTCGGCTGAAGATGCCTTTCTGTAGTCTAATTGTTTCCAAAAAAGTCCCGTTCAAACTGGTTCAGACTTTACGAATAAATCTATTGAATGTGCCGTTTTCACATTTTTTTAATGACAATTGCAATTGAAGAGGTTTTAAAACCAGATCTTCCAAAATCTAAACTCATTTGCAGAAGTTAACTTGCACTCACCATCCAAAAAACCATCCATTCACTCCATTGTAATTGCTTCTCTGCTGTCCGCCCTACCAATGCACCCTCCAAATCGATGGCCCGTCTAACCGACGGCGCGTTCGACTGGTGTCGTAGCACAAAGAAGCAAAAATCCTACCTTCAAGCGTTTTAATTGATAAAACACCCACAATGACTTGTGTATCATTCCCATATGACCTTAATTGTAGTATCTTCAATATATGCGGAATAGGATTAGGAAACCCCAACCTAAGACAACAAGAACCGGAATTGAAATCTAAAAACTGCCTCTTACACTCGAGTACATCTACAATATTCTCTCAATCAACTCATACAATTTTAGACCACTTCACTAGACATGGAGGAATGTCATTATCTTGTACCTCTTCCTAACTAGATCAACAATTTAGTACCAATCGAGGCGGATGCAAAATCAGAAGGAGTGTCGTAATCCTGTTCCTCTTCCAAATCCGGATCTGTACCTTGTAACACAAGTAATTGAAAGTAGAAGTTTAACCTTTTAATTGGAGGGGTCCGCTCTTAGATTAAGGAAGGACGCATAAATCCTACCCTCCAGATGATTAAAGTGATTGAAGACTTCATTGAAAGGAAAACAACAAAAAGACATTAAAGAATGGGACACAAGTTCTTCCTTACAACTAACCCGGAAACTAATCCACATCAGTAGGTCCCTCAAGAAACCCCTACAAACCCCGTATTACTATAGTGACAGACTTATCCAGATGCAATCCAAAGAGTAAGATGTGGTACCTTGCTTACTAGGAAATTCCTCATATCTTCCAGTTATTCTCTTCCGGTTACTGCAAGACCTCTTAGACATCAGCTAGTGTTTGCCCTTCCTCTCAAGGGTTCACCTAACTTAGGAATGGCTATCAAGCTCAGAAGACTCCCAAGAAACATCAGCAGATGGAATTTCCTCCTAGTACACAAAGTTTACAGAACCAATCCTCAATATTCTCAAACGCAGATCCAGACAGAATCCTGGGACTACTCCTCTTCTCAAGTTTCCACTACTAAGATACTTGAACTAACAATGGTCAAAGCACCGCCTAACCCCTCAATACAAGACCAAGACTTTTTAGACTAATACTCATGGAGTTGAAGTCCAAGCTTTCTTTGCAGAAATTGAATAGAATAAGAAGAGTGTAAAAATGCCCCGAGTTGAAACTAACTTCCAACTTTCCAAGCCCTAAATACTAATCCCAAGGAATCCTAAAAGGCCCAAGGAATAAAATCAAAGGACAAGGAGATGACAAGTGTCATTCCTTATCCTTTCTAGCTAACTTCCACTCTAAAAGCCGATCCGCAAAATGTGGATCTCCAGATCCTAAAGTCCTGGAAACTCACGTCCAAGTGCATGCAGCTCAAAAGCAGCTGTCAACTAACTTTCTAACACTCAAAAGCTTTGACTTTCCATCACTTAACTGAACTTAAGTTATCTTTTACTTTACTTTCCTAAATTGAACTTCACTTAATTGAATTGAACCAAACTTTCCATTTAATATTCCTAGGCTTATCGTAAGAACTTCTACTTCTATTTCTACTTTCTACCTTTTTTTGGAGAAGGTTCCTCGGCTTTGGAGACGCCCTTCCTTGAATCTTTGGTGGCTGCTTCCTACTGGCTAAAGGCTTAGCTGTCTTACCTTTAACTGAAGTCTTCCCCTTGAAGCTCGATGGAAAAATTGTGGCTAGGTCAGATTCCTCTTCCTCTTCCTCTTCCAAGTCGGGTTGGGACTTGGATTCGGATCCGGATTTGGATCCACTCTCCTTCTTTACTGACTGACTGGACAACTCATCCTCCCTTGAATGGTAACTCTCAGAAGATACCTCTCAATAGATATTCCGATACCCTCTTCGATATATTTTGATACCCAGCTACGTATTTGGAATAATCTCGGATCTCAATTTGGTTCCGATTCTCAGTAAGAATATAGAACTTTAACTATTGGTCTTAACCTTATTATCTATCTACCATTACTCTATTAGCAAGGAACGTTAATTGTGGTAAGATATTTAGTTTATCCTTGGATAAACCAAAAAAATTGTACCCCTATTAACTCCTTCTTCTACTTTCCTCACTAACAAGACTTATCCTACTTTCCAGGCTCCCACATCACCCCATCCGACAGATCGATCGATGGCGCGTCCGACCGACGCCCGTCAACCGACCGACTAACCAACCGGCCAATGCCCAGCGGCCGCCAACCGCCGGACGTTGTTTGGTGCGTCCGTTGCATCCGGACATCCCGATTTTGGACGTGATTTTGCCCTGGATGTTAAAATGTAATAACCCTGCTTACAATCTTTTAGTCACTTCCTCGCCAACTTGATTGGCCTATTGTGGGCGCTTTATTACCCACCCTTGGTAATAACGCAAACACCATCCCGGTTCTAGCCTTTTATCCACTATGTTCAGATGTACGAGTATTTTACGAGCGCGGTCCATTGTACCTTCCAAGCAATGGAGCTTTGCTAAGATTCCTAGTTTTGTGGATGGTAGTAGATGTAGCTATGATTGGTGTGTAAGTGTCCACTAACTAGTTGCTCATCCAGGAGACCAGCTTAGATAATAAAAGGACAGAAAAAAAACCTCTTTGGACACTTCTTCTATCCTATGTCCCTTTCATGGCGTTTTGCCAGTTTATTTTCCACACGTTGACCATCTCAATGGATTTGTGACTTTTAATCTTCTACATGAATTTCTATGGTTTAACCTTTGAATTGTTTTACTAGTCTACTTTGACTCTAGGTGTTTTTACTTCTACTTTACTTCTACTTCTAGGTTTGACTTTTAACTTCAGAAATTTACTTCTAAATTTTTATTCTACTTTCTACCTTCAAAATATTACTCTAAATTTCTACCTTCTAATTTTTAATTTCTAGGTATTACTCTAGATTTTTGACTTCTAATTTACCTCTATGTTTTAACTTCTAAAGTTACTTCTAATTTTTTAAACCCCTAAATCTTATCTTCTAAATACTACTTTAATCTTTCTTAAGCTCTAATTTTAATTCTAGATTTGTGCTTCCTAAATCTAATTCTAGATTTTAACCTCTAAACTAACTCTAATCTTTTTACTTCTAAATTACTTCTAGATTTTAGCCCCTAATTTAACGCTAATCTTTTTACTTGGAAATTTTACTCTCAAGGTTTAACTTCTAAACTACCGCTAAGTCTTCTACTTCTAAGTTACTTCTACGCTTTAATCCCTAACTTAATTCTCAAACTCTTTTTAAATTCTAATTTCGTCCTAGGGTTTTTACTTCTAAACTAATCACTACTAAGGTTCAACTTTTAATCCTAATTTCTACTTTCAAATCTAACTGCTAATTGTCACTAATTTCTACTTGTTAATGGAGGTTAAGGTTGATTAAGAAAATCAAAAGGTAATTAGGGAAAAACACCAAGGATTAGCCTAGTGACTTACCTCGTCATTGCTGATGTTGGAAATGACCTCATCCACGTCTACATACGCATCCTTGTGTTCCATCGTAATCCTTTGTTTATTTTCCCAATTATGCCCACGGCTTAAAGTAGGAGTTTACAATTGGTTTTGATCTAATTTCCTTCTTTCCTCTTTTAGCCTCTTTTCTTTTTCTTCCCTTCTTCTACTTCAGAACTATTCAACCAAATGTTTTGATGGCAACTTCGCGATACCAACCTTAACAACTATGCAACATAAATGTGTCCACTATTCTCTTACAAAGCTCTTACGCGTCATATTTCAATCTTCCTCCAACGGCTACCAAGGCTCCTTTGTGATTTCTCCTAGTCTACCTAACCTAGGACACTATTTATCGTCTCTCTCCTACGTCACCCTATATATAGCCATCCTCTCCTTCACTCCTCCCTGTATCTTTGAGTGGTTTTTGCAGGTTTTGGACAGACAGCTATCCTACGTGGAGTTTATCTTGGGCTTGACCCCATCTCTTCTATTCTTTTTTCTTCTCTACTTTGTTTTTTCCCCCCTACTTCTAATGCTCCCCTGGTTAATTTCACGGTTTTGGACAAGCTTGTCTCTCCACCCAGACTCTAGACCTTCAAGTAGTGTAGAGTATTTTTTGTGAATTTTTTGGAGCCCCAACACCCTGGACCCCAGCCACCCAAGTCCAACTCCTTGGACCTCAGACTCCAAGACCAACTCCCTGAACCCCAGACCTTGAGCTAGTTTGCCTAGTTGACCTCCAATCTGGACTGGCCCCCTTGAACTGGTCTCGTCTTGTTGACCTCCGATATGGATTAGGCCCCTCAACGAGTTTGCCTTGTTGATTTTTGATCTGGATTGGGCCTCCTTGGGCTGGTTCGTCTTGTTAATTTTTGATCTGGACTTGGGCCCCTTGGGTTGGTTCGTCTTGTTGATTTCTGATCTGGACTTGGCTAACTAAGGATAAACTAGATTTTTGTTCTAACTATGGGAGAGTGGATTTTTGCTAACTAAGGGGAAACTAGATCTTTGCTAACTAAGGGAAACTTGGGGGAGATACACTTGGGGAGAATAAAACTTGAAAAAACAACGACACTCACATAAAACTTGGGGAAAACTAAACTTACTAAAAACTTGGGGGAACCACTTAGACTCACTAGATGCAAAGGAAACCTACATCTCTTGGAAGCTAAACTTTGGACGTTTCAACAAAGGTCTTGGAAACTAGACTTTGGACTTAAATACCGGGGAGGTTCAAAGCTTCGCCGCTAAGTTGGGTTTAACACCAACTTTAGGACTTGGTAGCACTCCGGGGGTTCAAAGCTCCGCTGTCTAAACTTTTAACACATACCTTAGGACTTTGACCTTGTCACTAGTTCAAAGCTTTGCCGTATCAAAGGGGGGTCCAAACAATGGGAGAGACTTTAGAAGAGGGAAAAAAAACAAGACTTTTAGAGGAAGCATACACAGGGTCAAAGCTTTGCCGTCCCATAGGGTGATCCATTCAACAAGGAGAATTTTAGACAAAGGTTTGAGATAAACTTAGAAAACACGCACAAAAGAAGTTCAAAGCTTTGCCGCCCTGTAGGAGGGCCCACTCAACAAGAGACACATCAGAAGAAGGTAAAACTTGACTTAAGAGAACATGTGAGTTAGTATAACGAGGTAAAGTAAAGGACTCACTCTCTAAAGGCCCCCTATGGCGGCATACTCCAAGGCACTGAAGGGGGTGGCTTTGGGACTAGTAGCAAACACAAAAGACCCTCAAAACACAAGGGTTAGTTCACAAGAGTATAAGAAAACCACAAGAAAAAACACACAAGGAGTACACAAGGCAAGATAGAAGGACCCCCAAGGACCTTCAAAGCTTGAAAAACAACAACAAAAGGAGCCAAAAGTGCTCCAAAAACACCATAGAGGTTTTTTGGCTTCAAACGCCAAAATATCCAATATGACTTGGACCCACGGACCCAAAAACAAGTATGGGGGTGATTTTAGAGAGGAAAGTGGAGCCCTTTTATAGATTTCCAAGGGCTCACTCCCCCCCCCCTAAATTCCTACTAGTAACCTTATCAACTTGGATTTTCATCCTCATCCTCAAAGATTTTCATCTTAATCCTAGATTTTCACTTTCTTTTACCTTTGCTGGACCAACCTCCTAACTTTTGTAGATAAACTCCAAATGTCAAACGGACTGCGCCATTGAATTCAGAACGCCATTTTTAGTCTATAATACCCCTACCCCTCGTACTGGGATCAAAAACCCAACATAGGCTAGCCTAGATTGAAATCCCAATCGTGATAAATTTCCAACTCTTGGGGGGTTCCTATTTTGAGAAAGGTAACTAGCCTAGGGTCTCCGGAAGGTGAGAGGGAGTAGGAAAAGACTCCTAGTTGACGCTATTTTGCCGTTGTGTGCCCCCAAAACGTCGGTCAACGTCGTGGGGATGTTGTGACGTGATTAATTCCCGAGGAATCCTGCCAGTTTGGATATCGGATGCTATCGGAATGCCGCAAAAATCATCGAAACCCATTACTAGCATAAAACAAGCTATCCTAATTTTTAGTGAGATTTTACCACAATCTGGGTAATTTACAAGAAATTCCCGTTGGAAGTTAGAACGGTTGACCGTCCAAAAAAGGTTCTTCTACAAGTTGGAAGATGCCGGAATTTTTTGTGGGACCTCTCAGGGAGCCTCGCGAAAGAAGTGGAGGTGCGTTTTTGTACCTGGCACAATTGGTCAGTGGAGACTTAAATCGGCCGTCTCCTCAAATTGTCGATGGCGCGGGAATCTTTTGCAAATGAGGGAATCTTGGCGAATTGATTCCGCCATTGGACTCTTGGCATGGGATTAACCCTAGAACACCATCTTTGGGCTATAGATTCCTCCACGGCCCCGTCTTGAGTTTAGTGGCTTCTGCATGCTAACAACTGGGTTTTCCGGGAATTCGTTGATCTAATGGGGAATTCAAAACCTAACCTAGGACCTGAAATATGAATCACTGTGAATCCCTAGGACCAATCTAGACATGCATTGCCAGCTTTCAGTGGGATTTAGCCTTGCTCGAGCTATGTGACTAAAATCCTCTAAAACCCGCTATCTTGTGGTTTAGACTCTATTTTTTGGCAAGGTTTAGGGATGTTTTAGGTATAAAATCAAAACTAGACCATATACTATAATGGGTATGGTACAACCCTATTTTGGTTCTATACTCCTTTTATGGCTTTTTGTATAATTTTACCTATTCTAAATTGCAAATTTCAAAAAAACAAAATCCAGAGTCCCAAGTAACGATTTGGGAGCTCACACCTATCTGTGGACCACCATATTGACTTGAATGTAGAGAATTCTTTCACCAATATCACCAAAGGTCATCTTTGACTGCGTGTGAGCTTCTTCTTAGCTTATTGGAGGGACTCCTTACCCTCTAGGGATGCATTCAAGGGTGTGTTTGTTATGCATTCTTGCTTAGTTTTAATTGTATATTTGCTATTTCTTGAGGCACTTGATCTGTTGTATGTCACAATTTCACTAGTCAAATCCATCATTTGCTCTTAAGGTCCCCGTTACCATAATTCCTTCATTCAATAAATTAAGAAATAACGGTATAGATGTGAAAAAGTTGTCTATAGTCACTATGTGTCCTCTTCCACCCAAATCCTTTATAAGATGTTTGACTTTGTGTTGGCTTTGAAGTCTTTCACCTTTGCCATTGTGTATAGGAAGGTCTTCTATCATCATATCTTCTTTAATATTGTCATTACACTCCGCATCCTCATCATGCGAATTCCTACCCATCCACAATAAATTTGAAAATTCTATACATATTTTGACAAGGCATTGGCCACTATCCAAACTTTGATACTGAAACAAACGGTCTTGTTTGGCATGTATTGTTGTATGGGGCAATATTTTTCTTTGTACATAACCATGTTCTCATCCACCGTCATTTGTTGGTTCAGTGACCACATTGCCTTTCACATACTTCATGAACTATCCACCGCACCTTGTGAAGCTTAATGTATATTGGACTGCATTGGTCTTGGACATCTTCATCCGCACTTGCCATAAGCAAGTACCTGGTGATTTGCTCAAACTTATTCCTAGTCATTATCTAGAATATTACATGACAATGGAAAATTGCCTCATCCTTAGACCAACAAAGTTGTTGGTTAGGCAATTTCTTCATGCCCATATAGAGACACATAGAAATGTATGCTCTAAATTCCGTAAGGCCCAATGGTGTCCACTATAGTCCACCTTGTGTATGTCTATTCTTATTGTCGTATGCGCAGTCTAGGCATAAGCATCCTTAACACAAAAATGTGGTAAGATAACGCAAAATATCATCCCAAGGAATTCTACTATATTCTTGCAAACTAAGAATATCCGGATTTCTTCTCAAGCCCTTAAGAAAACGTATCCCAACAATTTGCTCACTCTTACGATTACTATTGCTACTCCTTATTTTAGTCTGAATCCATTCTCAGCTGGCATCTGGTTACGTCTCTTCCAATTGACTGGTTTTATATACCCATGTTTTACCTCAAGGGGTCTACTATTGATCTTTCAAAGGGGTAGGGACTCACCACTCATAAACTTCACACTCTCTACTTACACTCAAACACAAACATAAACCAAATCCAATTATGTAATAGAGAAAGAAAAGGTAGCAATCCTCACAACTTCTTGGATGGCCTTTCCGGAAAGCAAGTCATTTAGAATTCACTTCCTATCTCCTTCACTACAACGACAAATAAAAGTGTGCGGAATCAACAGAGACGCGTGTTTATAGAATCTAGACTGATCTAGTAGTTGGCAGACCTTCCGAGGGTGGGGATATTCTGCTGGCGGTTGCTTATCTTTGCACAAATTCCTCCCTGGGTTCCGAACTCGCATCCATTCTACTCTTACCAGATTATCGTTCCAATAGTTTAAAGGCACAATGCACTAATCTTCTTTCACAAGTCAAAAACTTCCACACAAACGCACCCTACCAATCAGACTCAGTTGCCTCAAATCCGGACTCCTCTTCACCCGTCTTTCTTACACCTCAACATTCTCATAAACAATCCAACACATTTATACATATAGCCGGAATCAGAAAGTCCACCAGGTGGCTTGGATTAAAGAAAGCGAAAGAATATAAACAAATGCACTCAAATGGGCTAGGATGGAATGAGAGGGCAACAGGCTTGCCCTCCCTTAAGAACCCAAACAAAAAGCAAAAAAGCAAAAAGGGCATCCCCAAAACCAAGGTGACCACACACTAACTTCTGAGATAACCAAAAAATCCTAGGCCAGCGAGCTCCTAGAAATCCAGATTCCGGAACCGGGCTCCACATTCGGAAAACCCAAAACAAAATGAAACTCAAAATCCAAACAAAAACTAACACCTTAACTAGCTACTTCTTCCTTGGTTTCTTCGTGTTGCTCCTTGCCTTAGCCGCGGGTGACTTCATTGGTGTTGTCTTGGTCTGCGCCCAAATTTGAATTGTACGCCCCTGTGGTGATGTTGCATCATCATCCGATTCTGCTCCAGTTTCACATCCTTCTTTGTCGTCCAAGAGCAGCACTTGCAGTACTGGCTCGTTAGTTGGCGAGGCCTGCTCCATGTGCTCAAAGCTTGCCAGATGGATCCGGGCCGGATTCAAAACAACATCCAAGCATCCACTCAGCTCACGTCAAACTTGGGACTTAGGTGTCACAAAGAGACCGGATCCACTTGGCCGGATCTGCAAAGTTTTGACTGGGAAGATAATGATCTTTGTTGCCAAAACGAAAACTCCTGCCTATACCAAAATTGATGCTTCTTTTGGTACCAAAATCAACACCGCCGTCAGGACCGGAACCGATGTTCCACCCGCCTCCCTTCTACCCACAAGAGGCATCAACAAATTGTCAAAAATCATCTCCAAACCCCTAGAAGGAGTTTGATCCGCCTTACTAGTCTTTTCCGAAGTCTCTATGAAGTTTAGGTCATCTAGAATACCTGAGAGATCTAAGGCCTTGTCCGGATCAAGATGCCCTAGTAGTTGACTACGCACCTTCTCCATGTTTGCTTGGTAGTCCATAACTTCCCTCAATACTTTTGTTCCAAAAAGTGTGCATTCACCCATCAGCTTGTTGGTGAAGAGGTTGGATCTAATCACTTGGTTTGCCGATGATGCTACTAAAGCCAACAAATTATGGGCAAGTTGGAAGGCCTCGAACTCCTTTGTTCTTGCCACGTCTAGCTCCCCTATCAATTGGGATACTCGCGCTTGGAGATCGGTCCGATCTTGCTTCAAGTTCCGGATTTGCTCTTTCTTCTCTCGCAGTGCCCTTGGGTCCGATCTTTGCCGGATTGCATCTACCATTTGTTCCGGTACGTCCACTTCCAACTTTGACATGACGGTGACGATATGGTTTGACATCTTGTTATGGATCTCCCAACACGTTTTGATCCAATCCCGTACAGTTGTCCAGAATGCCTTCATTTGCTTGGTTTCCGGAGGATGGCTGGGCTTGCCTGCTTCTGGAGACACCTGCTTGCCTTGTGCAGCTTGATCCATCTTGTCCTACGCAGATGGAGTGGCCCCTCTGATTCTTCCTCTTCGGATTCCATTGGAGTCGGTTGGACTTCTTTTATGAGGTACTTCAAAATTTCTTCTCCGTGGAAGTACTCCAACAACTCGGCAGCACTCAAAACCTCCTTCTGTTGGTAGAGATGAAACAGATACGAATCAATCGAGCTAGACTTACCCGCGATGGCATGCGTAACTAGTTTGGAAACTACATCTGAGATGAGATTCCCCCAATTCACTGATCTACCCTCCATCGCTCTAAAAATGGTACTAGCCACCGTGACCGTAACTCGGGTTGGCTTTTCCGGATACATGATCGAAATCAAAAACTCCAGCATCCATCTATGCCTCTCATCCCTACAGTCATTAATATTGTATCCTTTGTCAGGGTATGCAAAATTAAAAATAGAAAAAATAGAATAGAATAGGGTTAAAGTAATATAATTTTTTTGACTTTTCGCAAAGCAATAGGGAAGCAGAAACAAAGGATTGACGGACCGGATTCCAAAAATTTAAAAAGATCCGGAATTTTAGAAATCTGGAATTTTAGGAATCCAAAGATTTAGGAAAATCCGAAATTTTAGGGATTTCAGAAATTTTAGGGATCAGCCGAGTTCCGCACTTTTAGGATTTTAACGACTTTCCGAATTTCTCGGAACGGTTAGTTGAGTCGTTGCCCTGGTTTTCTATTGACTTTTAGGTCACCTTGTTTTGTATTTAAGGGCGGGCTAGCTTGCTGGCCTTTCATTCACCTTCCCTTGTTATTCAATCTCAGCATTCAAGAAATCACCTTAGGATCATTCTCTTGCGTATCGTGTCTATGGTCACTTGTGTGTTGGTGTGTGAGTGCGAGTATGCAGGGTGAGGAGGAATCTGGATCTTAGGCAATTGGATTGCTTGGTAGGATGCGTTCATGTGAAAGTTTTTAGATTTGTGAAAGAGGAGTAGTGCACTATGCCTTTAAACTGCTGGAATAGTAATCCAGAAAGAGTGGAGTGGATGCGAGTCCGGAACTTAGGAAGGGGTTTTGTGTGGAGATAAGCAACCGCTAGCAGAATCTCCCCACCTCCGGAAGGCCTACCAACTACAAGATCAGTCTAGATTCTAGAAACATGCACCTCTGCCAGTTCTAGAAGTCTTGATCTGTTGTTGAAGTGAAGGAAATAGAACGTGGTTCTGAGTGACCTACTTTCCGAAAAAGGCCATCTAGAAAGTTGTGAGAATTGCTACTTTCTCCTTCTCTATTACAAACTTTGTTTGGATTGTTTCTTTGTATGTTTGCTTAAAATATTAGTGGAGAGAGTGAAGATTACGAGTAGTAAAGTCCCTACCCTTCTCAAAGATCAATAGCAAACCCCCTGAGGATAAAACAGGGGTATACAAAACTAGCTGAGGAAGGATTCTGGATTGGATTCTGGATTGGATTTTGGATTGGATTCCAAAAAGTAGTAGTAACCGGAAGAGAGTAAGACGTTAAGACGGATTGCTTGGCTGTTTTGGTAGAGATCCAAATATTCTTAGTTTGCAATAAGATATGGAATTCTCTGGGACAATATTTTGTGTCATCTTACCACATTTTTGTGTTAAAGATACTTACGCCTAGATTGCATGTGCGACACCCTTCTTTGGCATGCGCCAGATTCCAGAACCTACTCGCCCCAATTTTATCCGTACAAGAGGCTAATCCTAATCCGGCCTTCCGGAACAAGTACAGCCCGTCCAAATATCCTCTATCCAAATATTGGATTGACCTCTCAAGGTCAATTGATATAGATTCGGAACTCCATCTATAATTACCGCAATCATCTCATCACTCTTTAGACTCCAAGGCCGCTGTAGCAATTTGGCGCATCCGCTCACTTCCAAGTCCTCTTCTAACAATTTTTGTGCGTCCAGGTTGGAAGGGATTGCCGGACAGAGCATTGGGGCTGGTCCCGCCATGGCTCACCGACCCAACTAATCCGGTGCAGTCAACATCGACCTCACTATTCTCTCTCTAACACAATTCTAACTCACCACACTTTCACTCACTAAACGCACGCAAAAAGTCTGCAAGGAAAGAGAGATGAGAATGAGAGGGGAAGGCACTTAAGTACCCAATAATTGGCCGACAATTCCCAAGGAGAACGGATAGGAGGCCGTTCCCATAACGGTACCCTAGGTTTTCTAGGTCGGAAGTCTAGGTCGTAGGTCTCTTGGATCCAAACTTTTGTCTTTCGGATTCTGTCTTTCTTTGGATAATTTATCCAATTTTAGCAATCTTAGCAATCCGGATCCTAACTAATCCCAATTTGTTTATAGTTGGCCCAAATTCCTATGTACTAACCACAAAATTTGAAAATTTTAGACTACCCTGACTTATTTTTAATCCGTTTCCTATCTATTTGGAGTTTTCATACTCCCACACTTATGAACTTTTGAAGCATATATATTTGTCTCTCTGACAATTCTCCTTTGAAGCTTCACCAACCAAAACTTTTCAAAGAATCCTATGACGGATGATAAATCTCCATATGGATGTATGCAACCCAGAGTGATTTTCAGAAAATATAATGAAACATTCTTGTAATGTGGCATACCAAATTTCTAAATATTAGATGCAAAAAGACTGAGTAAGGGGGTCATGCAATTTGTCCTTCCCTTTCACATTTTTTTTTGTCAAGGACCAAAGATGAGTCTAACTTTGCGCTTCTATTTTACTCCACTCTCCTTGGGCCCTCAACACTGCAAGCACTGTGTGAATCAGTGTGTTTTGCAATAAAGTTGAGGTTGGAAAGGGGACCACTGGAATAAGATGATCCCTATGCAACTGCAACGGACCCTCAAATTGAATAGCCTCCTATTTAGCTACAAGGCACAGCCCACCATTTTTCTACAACTGTTGTTTTGTTGCCCTATTTTTTCGCCGTCACTTCCACATTCCCCGTGCCCTTGTAAGCTAGTGGCGCTTCTGCCGCATGTGCCTCCATCTTCTCCATTGTCTCTACACTACTGCACTAGACAAGGCCACCCTGCTCTCTAAAACTCCCCCTCCAATAGGGTACTATCCGATTAAAAATGGCCTCTTATCGCCTATGTGCTTGAAGAATCTAGGTTTTCCATGGCTGCCATCATTTTGTCCTTTGTGTTCTCAAAGGAAGAGTGCGCACTAAGATCATCGTCATTGTTGTTCCAAAGGAACTACTCCAATGAAGAAAGATAATCATTAGATGGCAATTGGGCAATGCTTCTTATCTCATATGGATAGGTACATTCTTTGCATTAATTGTGTCTATGTTCTCTTCTTCAATCCACTTCTACTTTAGTTGTGACCAAATGACATATAGATGGTGCACAGATTTCTTGTAGATATCTTCTTCTTCTCCATTACCAAATTTCAGATGCATAAATTTCTCCTTTGTTCAGGGTCTATTCTCTCATTTAGGATGTGTGTTGAGGGAATATGGAAACTCCAAATAGATAGGAAATAGAATAAGAATGGGTTAGAGTAGTCAAAAAATTTTGAATTTGTTATTAATATTTAGAAATCCAAGTCAGCTGCAAAACAATTTGGGATTATCTGATACCTGGATTACTAGAGCTACTAAACCGGATAAGTAATCCGGTGAATGATGGAACCCAGAGGCCAAATCCGAATCCGGAAAGCCTATGTCCTAGACTTTCGGCCTAGAAATCCTAGGGTACCGTTACGGGAACGGTCACATATCCATTCCCCTGGGGAACTGTCGGCCGATCATTCTATATTTAAGGGCTCTCGTCTTTCATTCTCCTCTCTTTCTTTCTTCACAGACTTGTGGCGTGTGCTTAGTGAGTGAAAGTCTGGTGAGTTAGAATCGTGCAAGAGAGAGATTGGTGAGGTCGGTGCCAATTGCACCGGATTAGTTGAGTCGGTGAGCTATAGCGGGGCTGGCCCGGATGCTCTATCCGGCAATACCTAAGGATCCAGAGGTACGGAAATAGCAGGAGGAGGACTTAGAGGCAATAGGATGCATCGGATTGTTGCAGCGGCCCTGGAGTTTAAAGAGTGATGAGATAATCGCGGATATTGTAGGAAAAGTTCCGAACTAGTATCAGTTGACCGTGAGAGGCCAACCCAAGCTTTGGACAGAGGATATGTGGGCGGAGGTGTATTTGTTCCAGAAGACCAAATTTGGGTTAGCTCCCCGGAATGATAAGACCAAGCAGAGTAAGTTCTAGGGTTTGGCGCATTCCTAGGAAGGATATAGTATTCACGACTGTATCGAGGATAGGCATAGCCGGATGTTGGAATTTCTAATCCCAATTATGTATCCGGAGAAGCCGATCCGGGTTACAGCCACAGTCGCAAGTACCATTTTTGGAGCGATGGAAGGTAGATCCGTGAATTAGGAGAGACTCATTGCGGATGTAGTCTCCAAATTAGTTTTGCGTGCCACCGCCAGAAAAGCTAATCCACTCAGTCCGTATTTGTTTCACCTCTACCATCAGCAACAAGTTTTGAGTGATCTGGAGCAGCAGGCGTACATCTATGGGGAAGAGGTCTTGAAGTACGGGTTTACAGACAAAATCCAGCCAGAGCAGAACATCTAGGCTGAATCCGAAGAGGACGAATCGGAGCAGGCGCCCTTGCAGCACAAGCAAATCAAGAGACGGAAGTCGATGGATCGGGCTGCGCAAGGCAAATTGGTTATTCCAAATGAAGAAGAGCAGTCTGATTATCCGGAAAACGAGCACGTGAAGGAATTTTGGGGACACGGACTTCAGTGGGTCAACTAGTGCCGATCTATCCACAACAAGATGTCAGATTATATCACCGGAGCCATGACATTATTGGGTGTGCAAGGACCGGAGCAGATAGCCGACGCGATTCGACAAAAGATGGATTTAAGGGCGCTAAGGGAGAAGGAGCTTTGGATCCAAAATTTGCTGCAAAATCGGACCGATCTTCAATCACGAGTGTCACAACTGGAAGGGGAGTTGGACTTGGCGAGGACAAAGGAGTCAGACGCTACCAGCCTCGTTTGGAATCTGTTAGCTTTGGTTGCACCTCTGGCGAAGCAAGTGATTAGATCCAGGCTCTTCACCAACAAGCTGACGGCGAAAGCTCACCCTTCCTGAACAAACGTGCTGAAGGTAGTCATTGACTACCAAGTCCGGATGGAGAAGGTGTTAACAAAGAATTAACACCTGCTAGGGCAATTGGATCTAGATAAGGTCTTGGATTTTGAAGGATTTCCGAATGCCGTGGATGCCTAGAATTACTTGCAGACTCTAGCCAGGGAAGTAGGATTGGATCAGATTCCTGTTAGGGGGCAGGATATGTTGATTGACAACTCCAGTATACCTCTAGAAAGGAGGAAACTAGAACATCCGTTCCGGTGAGGACGGAAGCACCGATTGTGATAGCGCCAAAAGCATCGACTCCAAAGAAGGGAAGAGATTTGATTCCATGAACGAAGCTCATCTTCTCAGATAGTGAGCTAGACCGACCGACTAGATCCCCGCTCTTCTCAACAAAGAAGTCGGTTGTCTGTCGTAATTTGGATGGGCCATCGGGTGTCATCACAAATCTGGCTTGGACCCATCTGGCCGGATTTGCACACATGAAGCAGGCTTCTTCACCCAAGGCAAAATCATCCCGAGTGGATATCTCGAGCAAGGAAGAAGAATGTAAGACCAAAAGGGAGTCGAAAGACAATGCCACTCCACCTCAAGGGCGCCAGATCATAACCCAAGCACAAACCAAGAACACGCTGAGGAAGTTGCCACCGATCAAGGCAAGAAGCAGCGTGAAGAAAATGAGAAGAAAGTAGTTAGTTTGTTAGTTAGTTTTTGTGTGATTTTTGAATTTGTTCCGCCTTGGGTTTATCGGAGGTGGGACCCAGTTCTAGATTTCTAGGAGGCCACCCGCCTAGATTTTTTGGTTATCTCGGAAATTAGTGTGATTGGCCACTCTGATTTCAGGGCGTGCCTTTTTTGCTTTTTTGCTTTTTAGTTTGAGTTTTAAAGGGAGGGCCCATGCATGATTCTTGGTCCAATCTAAATTATGACTTTCTTGATTGTGGATCATTCTATAAGTCAAAAGTGGATATGTCGGCCATATATTGTCTATCACAATAAGTGACTCATTCTACCTTGTACGATACATTGTAACTCATTGCAATTCATTCTACATGCATTGTGAATTTTTTTTAAATTTTGCAACACAAGTTTTAACATATATTAATGTCATCACACCTAATTTTGACATTTAAGACAATTCTATATTCTAAAATCTTAAACAATGTCACTTTATAGTATGGGTATCTGGAAATTAATGATTGAAATAAGTATATCACACTTTAATGATTACAAGTAGGTTTAATCTTAAGAAATAATTCTTTTAACTTCACAAAAGAATTCCAATACTACTGTCAATGTCAACTAATAGGACCAACATCTTAGCATAAACAGAATTATCAATACATGCCACAATCTTATAACCAAAGAAATGTAGTAGCAATAAAAAAGTAGTGCATGTACAAATAATTTAAAATTAGAAAATTATAATACTTTTCTAATCTTGGAGATTACAGTAATAATTACATTATTGATTTCAAAATCAATTTAATTGAGAGGGGGAAAAAAATATGGTCAGACTCATAGTAATATATAATTTAAATCAAGCATACTAAGTTTTTGATGCTACAACTGCAAGCAAGCCACCCATCTAACTAAATCATGATGAACTCGATCCTTTTAGGTATAGATAAAGACTCCAAGATTACAAGAATTACACAGCCTTGCATCCGACTTCTCGGCTTGCCCATTTGCCTAGCCTTTCGCACAACAACTATTTGCCTACCCGCCCAGCCGTCCACCTCTATTGAAAACATTAAATTCCCAAAAACACAAGTTTGCTTTCAAAGACTACTATTCAATGCTATAAGCATCTAATGTACATTAATATATGCAAAGAAGGATAATTGAAGATATTCTTCTATGGATTTAAACCTATAGTCTAAATGCTATACCTTAAATCTTATATCCTAAATCCTATACCCTAAACCCTAAACTTTGAACCTTACATTATTTACTAGAAACATTGGTGCAATGAGCAAAATATATTTGGTCTTCAATTCCTTTTAAATGTCATTATCAAAATGTACTCCATATGAACTTCATGGATTTATTCATTTATGTTTCCAATGTATTCTTTGTTTTCTTCATCAATTATTATGTACCAATGTACAAAGTGGAACATGCAATTTATAAACTAAAGTGTTTCTTTTAAATTTTGATAGTTTGAAACACCAAAATAAACAATCTAAATATTAGTATAACACAAGCAATTATACTATTTTATTATTCTATTAGAGGATACTATTAAAAATGCTTGAAGCACTTCAATGTAACTTAATGTAATTTAATGTAGCTCAAAATTGAATATTGCATTCATACAACCAAAATATAATTAAATGTGTTTTCCTACATCCTTATACCAATATCTACATCATAAATTGTAAACTGTCAATAATATATCCCATACCAAAAATATTGGTGCTTTGGTAGTAAAGAAGGTGATTGACCTTTAAATATGATAACTCCTCATGTATGACAATTATGGACCATATTTATGTACATATTTGTTATGTACTTCTACATCAAAAATAATATCATCAATTCATCTTGTTGTAATATGCAAATGTGAAAAATGCAATTCTAATTTGAAGGGTTACTGTAAATTTGGGCTTAGGATGCATACCAAATTCAAAAGATCAATACTATTAAACTACAATTGTACAATCAATTTTATACTTTTATTAGATGGTACTATATTGGAAAAATAGAGAATCACCCATCTCCACATGAGCTCATGAATTTTTTCAAGACCAAACATGTACATTATATAATATTGATTTATTTTTCAAAACAATTGCATTCTAATGCTTCAAAGGAGAATATGGATTTCATTGGAGTAAATTAGTAGATTATAATTGAACAAAGAAAAATGCTTGAATGCTTGTAATGTAAGTAATGATGGCATTGAATATCATTCACATAAATAATTAATATTTGTAGTTTGGAATACATTGTCATAGTGAATTTATGAGTCTATTCAAAGATCTACGTAGAACATTGGATTTATAATGTGGATTTTTGGAAGGACAGGGGGATTCTTGGTCCAAATTAGTTTATGATTTTTTTGGTTGTGGATCATGTTAAGAATCAAAGGTGGATATGCCGGCCATATACTACCTACCACAATAAGTGACTCATTCTACCTTGGGCAATGCATTGTAACTCATTACAAATCATTTTACATGCATTGTGGATTTTTAAAAATTTAATGACACATGTTTTAACATATATTAATGTCATCACACCTAAATTTGACATTTAAAACATGTTATATTTTAAAATCTTATACAACGTCACTTTGTAGTATGGATACCTTGAAACTAATGATTGGGGTAAGTATGTCATACTTTAATAATTACAAGTAGGTTTCATCTTAAGAATTTTTTTTTTTTGACTTCACAAAAGAATTCCAATACTATTGTCAATTACAACTAATAGGACCAACAAAATTAGCATAGATAGAATTATCAATGTATGCCACAATCTTATAGAAAAAGAAATGTGGTAGCAATAAGAAATAGTGCATATACAAATGATTTTATAATTAGAAAGTTGTAATACTTTTCTAACCTTAGAGATCACAATATCGATTTTAATATTGATTGCATTGAAAGAAGGAAAAATATATGGTCAGAGTCTTAGTAATATATAATTTCAATCAAGCATACAAAGGTTTTGATAATAAAGTTGCAAGCAAGCCACCCGTCTAACTAAATAATGACAAACTTGATCTTTTTAGGTACAGATAAGGATTACAAGATTACAAGAATTACACTAATAATTAGCACCTAATCTTTGGAGGGATCTCACCATCGAAGTTTTTGTCCAAATTGGACGCATGATATACTATTGAAAAGCTCTTGACAATACCTTTTCAATGGTATATTATAAGGCAAACAATAATTGTCGGACAGTTAGTCAAACGGTTGGCCAGATGGGCTTACGGCTAGGTTGACTCCAATCTTAGGAAGGATCTCACAGTCGGAGTTTTTATCCAAATTGAACGCATGATGTATCAATGGAAATCTCTCAACAATACCTTTCCAATTGTGTATTATAAGGCATATTTTAGTCGTTGAACAGTCAGACGGCTGACAATCCGTCCGCCTCAGTCCAATCGACCGACCTTGCGTCTGACCTCCCGTCCAACCTCCCTTCCGACCGGCCGTCCACCTTTCATCAGACGGCGTCATCCGCTACGTCCACAGCGTCCGCTAAGTCCAAACTTTTGGGGTCTGGACGTCCGTCTTTTGGATGTGCTTTTGCCCTAGACTTTAAAAAGTGACAATCTTGTTTATGTGGTTTGTCGTTCTATAGTTCAATATATATATGCTTTTGTGTCAAATAGGAACAATGCCAAATAGCCACAAGCCAACATCTACATTTCTCACTACCATGAATTGCCCACAAGATAACTTTGCCTATTACCCATTATTTCATTTTAGCTAAATTTAGCAAAAGTTTTGGTCTCAGGCTACTTCTATTCTTTTGACAAATTGTTTTTCTTTGTCAACACGGTCTATTAGTCTGATTGTCACATAAGAGCACTCCATACTATTTTTAGTGTGCGAATCAAAACCAGTTTACAACAAATTGCTCTAAGATTGCATTTTGATACCCAACTATTCATAAGTCAGCTACCCATATGCCCAATAAATCCTCGCAAGGCTTGAAGTCATGTTATTAGGAGTCATAGGGATTGCCAATTGTATGCATGCCTCCTTGAGCAAGCCCCCTGGGGTCATTGCAAGAAACACTTGTACTATTTGTTGCATTTTGTCACACCTTAGTTTTTTATTTTTTGTTTTGGCTATAACTTTTATCTTTTAGGTCCAAATGATTCAAAATTTATAGGAAAGCTATTTATAACCATTATATATTTGATTTGATTTTTGAGGATTTTTCAAAAATAATTTACTATTTTTAGACAACCTTGAAAATTTCTCACAATGACTAATTTAGGGGGGTTTAGCACCATTTAAGTGCAAAAAACAAATTTTGAGCTGGAATTTGGAGAAATTGGTTTTTTAGTAGACTTACAGCTACTATCCAAAGGAATTTTAAAAATACTTGTTTTTATGTGGTATAGAGGTCCACAAAAAGAGCTTCTTTCTACATTTACTTTCAAAGATACAAAACAATATTTTGGTCAAATCTTATCACCAAAAAGTCTTCTCAATTGTCAGTTTTTATATTTTAAGAAAAAATCCTATTTTTTACAAATAAAAATGTTAGAAGTGGTATTTTCTTCACTAAACTTTTGGACATAGAATTCATGTAGAATTTTGGTGAAGATAATACAACTTCTAACATTTTAATTTGTAAAAAATAGAATTTTCAAAAAAGAAAACATCAAAACTAAATATTTGAGAAGACTTTTTTGTGATGAGATTTGACCAAGAAACTCACTATAATGTTGTTTTATATCTTTGAAAAAAAATGTAGAAAGAAGCTCTCCTTGTGGACTTCTACACCACATAAAAATAAGTATTTTTAAAATTCCTATAAAGAGTAGCTATTAGTCTTCTAAAAAAACATCCTCTCTAAATTTCAGCTCAAAATTCGTTTTATGGGTTCCAATAGGTGCTAAAAACCCTAAATCACCGATTGTGAGAAGTTTTTGGGGTTGTTTAAAAATAGTAAATTATTTTTGAAAATCCTCAAAAATTAGATAAGGTATATAAAAGTTATGAGTAGCTTCTTTGTAAATTTCAAGTCATTTGGAGCTAAAATACAAAAGTTATGGCAAAAACAAAAATAAAGAACTAAGGTATGACATACCGCATTAAGTGTTTCTTGCAATCACCTCCTAGCTCTATCCATCGTCAAGCTAAAAGTGGAATCGATGTAACTTTTTGATCACCAAAGATTGGTATTAAGAACCTCATTTGTGTTAACTAGGGATATGAATTCTATGTGTTTGACAATTTGTCTCTAGGCACTAGTGATTCCATTCCCAAACCTTGAACCACAAGAAATGGAGGGGTTTTGAGCTATAAGCTATATATTGGAAAGAAACTAATAGTTGGATTTTGGATAAGGTTCCATTATATGGATTCTATACCTAAGTAATATCTTTAGGATCGATATATCTGGTTCAGTTGCAAAGAGAATCTATATGGCTAATAATGCCGTAAGGAATACCTGAGAGTTGAGTAACTTTAAGCTTCCAATCTTCTTGGAAAGGCAACGGTCATCCCAAGCCTTGCTAGTCCAAGTTGTATGTTCTGTACCATTCCAAAGGAAATTATTTTAGCTACTACAAATTGATCTAATGGCTTGCAGGGAGCCGGTCTAGATGGCAATGAAGTAATAGAGAGTTGGAAGAAGCATGACAGTTACTACAATAATCCTATCAACAAGTGATAGTTGTTGGAAAGTCCCATAAGACAGCTTCTTTGTGACTTTTTCTTTAAGGAAGCCATCAATGTTGGTCGTTCCCAAAGTAATGCCAAAAGGAGCTCCTAATAGTTTTGATAATGATCTTTTGGGGCCTCAAATCAAGTTGAATGCATCCATCCATGATGGTCTTGGAAGGTCTTTATGTCGTCTTGTTTCCCACTACTCAAAGGGAAATGACATAGCTGACTTTATTTATCTCCATGATACCCCTTGAATGGCTAAGAATGCTTTCTGACCACTACGCACTAGCCCAGATAGATGAATACATAGGGATTTTCTCCCACCTTAAAGAACCACATCCCCACACTACCATGGTTGAACCCTGAGACTGATTCCAATATCCTGATCTCCCAATTGCAAACCCTCAATTTACCTAGGTACTTAACCAGAGCTACAACTGGCTCTACATCTGGGCAACTGTCCATTCTCGTGAGATCTAGAGACGTCAAAATGTATACGCAAAATTTCAAATACAAGAAAACAACATCCAAATTGACATGTCCAAATTGACTAATAGTATTCAAATTGACAAAAAAAATGTCCAAATTGACAGAAAAAATGTCCAAAATGACTGAAAATGATAACATTCCCTTATAGTGACGGGATTTGTTCGTAGGATTTGAAACTTAAAGGTAGAAAAGGGGCGTAAACACTCTCCATATTTGCTCTTTTGGGAATGGTCCAATCATTGGAGCTCAATCCAGCTCAATGGCAACGGGACAACAGAAGCCAACTAATGGCATGTACCACGGCAATTAGCCACAACCTCCTCACCAAAAACTGTCAATTGAAGAGGTCCATTCCATCTAAATGGTCTGATAATCTTCCCCTTTCCTCTGCATTAGATTGGAAAGAGGTTTGGCATAAGACAAGAGCTCAAAAAGATGCAGCTTTCATGTGGTCGGTGTAACATAATGTGGTCACGGTTCATTCAATCTATGGAGAGCGCAGATTGTACCAGACATTGACACTAGCTGTTATTGTTGTTCTTTTGGATGTGAAGAGACTTTTTTTCATAGATTCTTCTTCTGTCCAAGAGCCGAAGAGATTTGGGACTATGCTCAATCCATTCTCTACCATATTTTAGATGACCCCCCATCCATTGGACATTATACTCGCTTCAGTTTGACCCAGTGTATTTTTAATACCCAGATCCCTAAGAGATTCCAAGGCATTCAAACCATTTGAATCCTTTTTAGAGGTTCTTCTCATTCGTTGATATGGATCTCCTGAAATAATTGAATCTTCATCCAATCCAGTTGGCCTTTGGAATTCGTCCACAATGCCTTATGGAATGCACTTCTTACTTTTGGGTGGGCGACACAACTTAAAGTTCAACTAGGTGCTCAACAACAGCCTAACTAAGCTTCTAATATTTGGTTTAAGTTTGATCAAATTTGGATTCACTTCCAATATCTAGCTCATAAATCAGGGTCTAACATTGTTTGGAATAAGAAAGGTCCTCCTCTTTGCATGTTTCAATAGGTTCTTGGCTCTTTGTCTCTTAATTTCTGTTCATATCTCTTCACTGTCCAACCTCACGGCTAGGTTGTTGTTTCTTGTTTTTTCATTAAATGCAATGGTTCTTCCATTTGTTCAAAAATATCTATATATGCCCAATAAATAATTGGATGAGAAAAGCTTTTATTTTTAATCTACGTCGCAAAATTGTCATCCACATGGCGCTGCTGGAGTTACTGGGTTAAACTTTTACACACCACTCATGGGAATCCTGATTCCTCCCGTTCTTTCTGCGCAGATTCTGTTTCGCGCCTTCGAAGCGTTGAGTCTACTTCCTTGCTGACACTTCAATTGTTCGTTGTCGGTTGTTGCGTATTCAGCCATGAGAGCACGTGGCGAACGGACAAGGAACTCCTCCACAGCAGGGCGATTCTGATGTTTGGTTCTTTTTCTGGTTCGCGGTGCGCGTATTGCGAAAGAGAGCCGCGGATTCTCACTAAACATGGTGTATTATTTTAACTCTCGGTCCGAGGTCGGGGATTACGTTATTTACATGGGCCTCGACAAGCACGAGAACGAGGACCTCATCAAGTACGGCTTGCCGGAGGATGTCTGGTGTGATTTTAACGCCCTGCGTTTCGAGGTCGTTAGTCGTTTTGTGGGAGATGTTCTGAGAATTTAGGGTTTGTAATCTTGCGGGGTAATTTCTTGTCTGAATTTTGTCCTTTGCGATTGATTTGGGCTCTTGCTGTTGGGAGTTCGTATTTTAGTGTAGTTGCTTCTTGCGTTTTCTTGCTGAGTTCTTTAGAAGACGTAGTTTCTTGAAGAAGGAAACCAGTTCTAGTGATCTGATATGCAGCTTGATAAAGTCTATGTTGTTAGGAACCGCGGAACTGAGGTTTCGTGGAGTTTTCGGGTTATCGTTATTGCGGGGCTGATTTATAACGGTGGATTAGATGTGGTCTAACAATATTCGCTTACTTCCAGTTCACTCCGTAGCTAGTAACTCCCTGCTCTATAAATGCTAGGATCAATTGTCTCTGTCTCATTTGGAAGAGTACTGTGCCGCATGGCTGGGGTTAACGGGCATATGCTGCATGGAATATATCTTAAGTCATCCCAGCAACTAATACAGAGCTGCTTTCATCTTACTTTCTATGACCTGCTTTTACTAATATGCATTTTAAAAACACGATGAATGGCCTTGATATATTTTCGGATTAAAGACTGGATTCCGCCTTTTTTGGTAGCAATCAGCTACATAGATTTGTAGGAGACCTTTTAGCATTTGTTTTGGGGTGTTGCTCACCTGTCCGAAAGAAAAACTGTCGTTTTTGCAGAACTATTTGAAACACCTCTGGGGAGCTTTAAGTTGTGAAGGCATTTATATGTGGTCGATCGGTTTTTGATGCTCTGCCTTGAGTTAGTGCTCGACGAGGAAGTGCAGATTTCGCAAATAATACTGAGGAGATGCATCAATCCTGCAGGTTCCATGTGGATAAGCTGTCATCTGCTCATGTGTACCTAAGAATGGACAAGGGCCAGACTATGGAGATGATCAGCCCGGAACTTCTTGAAGATTGCGCTCAGCTTGTGAAAGCTAATTCTATCCAAGGTCGGTTGGTAGCCTCAGAGTGTGGAGTTATCTATGTATTAGTGAAAACGGCGTTCTGTTTCATAATAATATTCCAGAAAATGCTTATAGCGGAGCGGGTTTCATTTTTTGTTTAGGTTCGGCCTCATGGACATGCAGGTGCTATCTATTGTAGGAAATAAACTCAACAACTTGGATGTTGTGTACACGCCTTGGTATAACCTGAGGAAGACTCAAAGCATGGACGTTGGTCAAGTCGGCTTTCACAACTCTAAGCTGGTAAGAGTTTCCTTGGTTTGGCAGATATTTATGTCTCGTATTGATGTGTCAAGGTTTCGTTGTAGTTTAATACTGTCATTGCAGGTACGAACATTTCGGGTTGAGATACGCAAGAATGAAATTGTGAATCGACTGAACAAGACCAAAACTGAACAGACTCCAGATTTGAAAGGTGATTTTGTCTATTAAGAATCATCTGTGTTTTTAGCTATCCAGATTACTTTATTCTGAAACATACTGTGATTAATTTACTTGATGAATCTGTCGGATACAGCTGAAAGAGAGGCCTACAATGCTGCAGAGAGAAATGAACGGAAGGCTTATTCTAAAGAGAAGGTACTCCTCAGTCCCTCTGAACTCTTAATAACTGTATTTAGTTTACAGCGAGATATCTTCTTAAAGATTTTTTACATCATGCTTGTTTGTCAAATACATATTTATATCTCCTAATGTATAGTCAACTTCACATCTGTGTTCACCTTGAGAGCCTAGTATAGTTGGTGGTTGATAATATGATGCATAATTGAGAGAAAAGCCACATGAGATGGTTCTTTATCTGTTCTTTGTGTAAATTAGATCGGAGCACCAAGGGCTCTTTAGTCTATATCTATTAAAGCGGGTGATAGTCATTGCAGCGTTTCCTAATTTGCGAGAACTGACGAGGTTTTATTTAAACGTAGAAACGACGAGAAGAATTAGAACGGCTGGAGAAAGAGAGACAAGCAGAAATACGGAGCTATACAAGACTCATGGTTCCGCAGAAGATGACATCGAACAAAGACATCGCTGCCAAGGGAAAATCTCTAGCCGAGTTGGAAGACGATTTTATGTGACGTCTTTCCATGGTTCACTGAGTTTAATACTATTATGATGTTATACACTGTCCTGTTTCATTTGCAAATGCCATGTTCTTCTCTGGCAAGCAAACAATAACTGGACCTGATTCTCTCTGCGCCCTCCCCATTCTGTCAAGTAGAATTCTGATGAAGTGCTATCAATACGACCTCAACCTTGGAAGGACGGTGAATTCTGGAAGTGTCCTTTGGATGGTCAAACAGTCTTTATTCATATTGATGAATGGATGATTTTCATCCAATTTTTGGTGTGCAATTTTATTAACCTTGGGAGGATGTTGGAAGGATGTTGAGTCCAAAAAGTGATCAATGGATAACTTTCAAGATTGTTGTAGGTATAAAGAGTGCACTTAAGGTAGTCTGTGCTAAAAGTGACGATTCTTAGACAGATTATGATAGACAGTTGCATTTTGCTTTCATCAATGCACTAGCAATGTGTATTTTTGGAGATGGTTGCTTTTAGTGACCACTATGTTTCAACTTCAGAAATTCTTAACTAATTTCATGAAGGTCTAAGCAATATAAAATGATTTTGGTTAGATGCC
Source organism: Neckera pumila (assembly GCA_963969595.1). NCBI lineage: Eukaryota > Viridiplantae > Streptophyta > Bryopsida > Hypnales > Neckeraceae > Neckera > Neckera pumila. The sequence goes on from OZ018418.1 coordinate 11,617,135, forward strand.
AATTTCATTTTTTTTCCTATAAACAAATTGTTGAAAATTATTCTAAGGAGTTTAACTTCCCCCAAAAGGCAATTAGTCCTTAAATACTTGCTTTAAAAGTAGACTATTTTATTGGTACAAAATTTGAATTGTTTTTAGAAAGGCTCTTTGTGATAAGTTCATTCAAAGTTATAATATATTTATTTACTGCCTATCCTATCTTATTTTTAATACCATTTTTTATGAATTGTACTATATAAATTTAGAAAATTGTTCATATGATTTCAAATGTTGTGAATTTATAGTACCTTGTTAGGGTTAAATTATGTCAAATCTAAAATAATATTATATTAGTCAATTGCTGTAATCTACAAGTATTAAATCAATAAGTGAGTGGGGTTCATCTTTGTTTCCTATTGACTTTGCCAATACAATTTATATAAGACAATTATGATTTGAAAAATGGGACATGATATGATATGACATGACATCCTTTTTTAGCGATATGATATCCATCTTATATCGAATAGTGTGTGTCTTGACATCCATCCATATATCAAAGACCAATACTTCCATGAAGATGAGAAAATGAATTTGATTATCATATTCTTTGCAAAAGCAAGTTGGAAACTCTTGCATCAAAAACATGGTGATAGCAATTCAAGACAATTTGAAAGATTTCTTACAAGAAATCCCAAGTTAAACAAGAAAATAGCCATACAAATGGCATTCAGTGAGATTGTTGATATGTAGCAATGCATTCATCATTCCATCTTCAGAATTCACATCATCATTCCAAATTAATAAAATGAAGTATTTGAAAGAGACATCTTGGTGACCTCCGGTTTCAAGTTAAACAAGCAAAATCTTGAGCTTTAATTCATTAAAAGCTTTAATAAAGATAAGACTTCTTATGGGATTCATTTTTTAATTAGCCGTCACTCCTGGAACACCTCATACAATCCAACAAAAAAAAACGTTGGTAGAATATGTTTTGTGGCAAGGCTTTTGGTGAAGTTCAAATGTGAATAATTGCATGTAGCAGCCACCAATTTTGTGGAGCTTCCACAACTCCACGCCTTGTATGCATTGTTGTTTATTATATTTGATTTCAGATGTGTTCTTCTTTGGAAACTTATATAAAAAAATATATAAATTCTAAATTTTTTGGAAGCTTAACTTAGAATTGATTCATTTATTAACCCTTCACATTTAAGATAGGTATTGACGCAATCATCATGTAAGGTCATCCCTAGTTTTTGCAAATGAGGCTGTTTTCTACTTTCCATCGAATTCTTATAATATTGATTTGCATTTGTTCTGCCTATGAGCACATTTTTAGGCTTTTCCGTAGAACTTTGTAAAGATACATGGCAATCAGGTCTTTAGTTCTGTCAAACTCTGTGATTGAAAAGTCTGGCTTACATAGTTTAGGTGTTGTAGTCTTTGCAAACAATAGAACTTCTCTGACAAGCCTTAGACTTGTAAGGGAATAAGACTTCAGTTCATCTTTCATTTTTGAGTCAATATTTAATTGCTTTAGACAGGTGCAATTATATTTATAGCAGACACCCATGCAAATAATTAAACAAATCCGAAGTCACAAAGTTTGGATTAGCCTATTGTAGGGGGAAAGAAAATGACTTTCATATAAATATTATTAATTTAGATTTTATTATTTTATTAAATCCGTGCTATTTTTATTTTCACTTTCTATCCATATCTTCAAATATTGATTATAATATATCTTCTCTTTCTTCTGTTGTGAACATCATATTTAGGAGTTAGTCATTTCATAGATTTCTCAACCTTCAATTGAATGGATCTGACTATTCTATTTCAACTACATTTCAAGAAAAACAAATGAAGACTTCCTCATTGTCTAAGCATGAGCTCAAAAGATGACAAAGTATTTAATTATGTCACAACTCTCTTGTACAAATTCAGGTGACAATGCCAACAAGAAATTAAAAAAAGACGTATATAATTACTTTAGAAGACCCCTCAAATAATAGTGGCTTCTTCAAATACAATCCGTAAAACATTATATTCAAAATTTTGGGAGTTTAGGTCCCTCCCAAAATAATGGTCTCCATTTGTAGTGTTCAAAAATAGAATACAAATGAATGAAATTTAAATTGGAAGGACCTAATTTTGAAGTTAGAAATTGTAGTTTCCATTAAAATGACAGTTTATGGTATTATAAATAATAACTCCAATCATAGACAACCCACATAAATTATTTGATTATTGCAGAAGTAAATTAGGCTTACGTAGATAGTTTACGATTTGTTGCCTTTTTTCAAGGTAGACTATAAAATGTGGACTTCTGCGCATTAAATATAGGTCCATATCTATAAATATATATATTTTTTTGATAATAGGTCACCCTATTGAGTTAGGGTATGTTGCGGGAAATAATATAGAGACGGATGGTTGTGTGATTGCTGGTCCGGGTTCGATTCCTGTTGACTTGCATCAAATTAAGCCGTGGGGTGCTATTCCAAAACAGAACAATAAGGTGCCTTGTATTCAAATTCTACACACACAAATTTTATTGTTTCCAGTTTGAGTTCATAGAATAATTTCAATGTTCCCAAATAACATGAATACATAAATACAATACATTTCAATTAAAATACAAATAGGTGTTCAATAAAACAATAATATATTTCAAATATTATCTTGGCATGCAAGATACTTCATACAAAGTATGATACTATTTTGAACACCAATCCACAAAGTCAAATATCTATACTTCAATCAAGACAATATGGCCTTGTTTACTATAACACGTGATATCAAATCACATGAAGCAAACATAATTAGGAAAAAAAAAGATAAATATTACTCTATACTCTCAAACGTATCCTCTACCATTTGAAAAGTATTTCTGTAGTTCTCTATACGCATTCATTCTGCATCGAAGGAAGGTAGAGTGCCCTTGATAACTTCAACTTGAGCAGTTGGTATCTTCAAAACACACTCAGTCGTGTCTTTCTTCATCCTAGACTTCCACGTCGTCACAAGAGAATTGGTATTCTCCCAAATTGGATCTTTGGTGTCGTCTACATTCCAACGCAATCCTTTGTTCGAGTCCCAACCATGATAAAACTCTTGAACATTTCGCTCTCGTGATGTAGGCATAAAGTATTGAATCTTAATACAATTAGGATGCTCTGGGTTACTGAAAGGGTCAGACAAGGCCCTAACAATCTATATTGGTTTCGGATCTTCACCAGCAGGTCGAAGTGCAAGAAAATATCCTTCATAAACATCACGCGGCATCCGAAAAGATGGATTAGGGCGATTGCGAAGGTTTCCAACAAATGCATCATCCTCAACAAACTCCTCACGAACCTCACCGTCGTCATCAAGTTCGTCTTCCTCTGTGGTTTCTACTCTAGTGGAGGGCCAAAAGCCATCCTTCAATTCTACAGATGGCTCAATTGGCTCCTTCAACGTTGCATTCACCGCTCACCAATTGTCGGAACTTGAAAATCCACTTTTACTAATTTAAAATATAAATGAAGGAATAATATTCTTCTTAACAGTAAATTTTTTCGATTTTAAGATAGTTATAGACCGTCTAATGTTTAGAACCGGAAACCGGAAGTGGACTGATCAGGAATCGATGTAAAGGCTAACCGAATGTATCGGAAACAAGGAACTGGAGTTCGAATTTGCCTAGACCGGATTAGGAAAGGGGTAACAGGAGCCGGCATCCAACGGTAACCTACTTAACCCTAGGGAACTACGGGAACGTTATAATCATTAGTGAACGGAAATCCTAAACGGGCAGGTTTAACGGGCAAAGCCTGGATTAGAGGAATCATTAGGAGCAGCTGGGATTGGCTCTCTTAAACCCCATCCGTCCAGAGACTAGTCACTTACATTTTCCTGCCCTGACTGAAAGTTGTAGCAACGTGCACCATTACTGGTTTCCGGTCTGTGCATCAGTATTGGGTTTTGAGTTGACGGACTGCGGAAGAGAGTGCTTGAAGAACATTAAGCGCAAGAGAGAGGTCTGCTAGCATCCCAGCTTAGCGTTAGTGCTTGCACAGCTGAAAGGGAGAGAGAGAGTCGTGAGAACCACTCTTTTTCCGATTTCCGAGAGTAAAACGGTCGCATCCTAACGGAAGGAGAAATGGCTGCAAGTCAGAGCGGGGGAGCCACCATCTGGCTCCGGTATGTGACGCCATGATTGCCCAAGGAGGAGCTGGAGCTGGCGGAGCTGAAGAAAGACCTGGAGCAGATGAGGTGCGCTGGGTTCCTGATCCGACCGTGGGACTTCAGAAGCAAAGCAGTAGTGGCGGAATTGAGGCCTGGAGTGCTAACTCGCGCCGCGACCACAATCCATGCAAAGCCCAAGCGATGGACGGCAGACATATGGAGGAAGGTCTATCTATTCGACCAGGAAGGCAAAGGAAGTGTATCCCGGAAACACCAGTATACGGTGGGTAAGTTTCGAAACCCAATTAGTAAGAAAGACGGGTTCTCAGTCACCGATTATATCAATCAGAGAGAGAAGCGGTTGTTACAGTATGTCTTGGCCATTCTCAACCCGGAAAGGCCAAGCCGAGTTTCTCTGACATTAGCCAACACAATATTTGGTGCATTGTCTGGAGACCGGAAAGTAGATTGGGGAGTGGGCATCCAAGACCAAGTACTGAAAATGGTGAATAATGTTGGAAAGGCCAAGCCTTCCGCCATCTGTCCATTCCTGATTCATCTGTATCATTCTGAAGGGGTGATGACAAAAGATGAAGAAGTAGAGTATGAGGCCATTGCTGCCTTGGTAGATTTTGAAGTTCCGGACTTAGATCCTGAGACCGGAAGAGAGGAAGAGTCCTCAGATGAGGGAGACAATGAGGATGAGCAGAGCGAGTCTGAGGACGATGACGATGAGAGTGAGGATGATGATAAGGGTGAGGAAACGAGAGGAAAGGGTCAGGTAAAGAAAGAGCAGACCAAGGATACCGATCCGGTCTGGAGAGACGAGCCGCTAGAGAGAATCACCCGAGAATTGAACAACTTTAGGGCCCGGTATGAGATAGAGCAAGGGGCGATGCAAACCATCTGCACCACAGTGGGCACCGTCCACCCAGCTCAAGCCTTAACTCGGGTAATACGGCTTATCCGAGAGAAGGAGAAGAATGAAAACAAGGAAGAATTGGCAAAGCTTTCCGGCCAAGTGGCCACTCTTAAACATGAGTTGCGCCAGAAAACAGAAGAGGTGGAGAAGGAGAAAACGTTCTTCAAGCAGGCGCGAGACATCATTTCCCGAATCCGGGAATTCATCACCCATCTGGGTGAAGTTGTCAACAAGGCTAACTTGTTTGACCAATAAGTAATGATGGAAGGACGACAGCTGCATCAGAAGCTCATACTAGCTATGGTGACTTATCACAAGAAGATGGAGTCCACACTGGAGCAGCTGCGAGAAGTGATGCACGAGGTAAACCCTCGAAGTGATCCTGCACCGAGACCAGAACCGGATCACAAACTTGTTCAGCAGCCAACAGCAGAGGACAAGGATAAAGGTGAGACTCTTCACGAGCAACCAGACCTACCTTTACCGGATGAGCACCAGGAAGCCAAGACAAGTCAGGTGCAGGAAACTGAGGTGGAGATCACCAAAGTCACCGACCCGGATCCGGAAAATGACGAGTTGGAGATCACAAAGGTGACGGGACCGGATCCAGCAAAGGCACAGGGACCGGAACCGACAACCGGACTAGAAGGGTCCATTCCAGGGGAGAGTACTAAGGTGAATCAGATGAGTGCCCTCTCACCCTCCAAGTCTTCTCCCGAGACTCCCGGAAAAAAGGTGCAGTTTGGAGATGCAGGGAAGATGACGACCCTAATGCAGTCTGTGGTGAAGACAGAGACTGGAGCCGGTCGCGGCACTTCATCCGGCTCACCGAGTAAGGGCCTAATCAGGAAACCGGCTGGAGGAGATGCAATACCTCAGAGCAAGGTAGCAAAGCCTACTTTTGTCCTGCATAAGAGAAAGGTTCCTGAGCCACAGTCGGCCAAGAAGAAATTCACCAAGGTTCAGGAGGAAGAGGAAGAAGAAGAGTATTCCAACTATGATGAAGAGGAATCCGGTTCTGACCAGGATTCTGAACCTTATTCGGATCCCAATCAGGCCTTGGCAGAGACTCGAGCGACAAAGGCGAAGGCGGCCAGAGAGAAGGCCAAAGTCCGGTCTAAACAGCCTGCCAGGCCGCAGACCGGAAAGAAGCCCTTGACCCGGAAGGGACCAACAAAGGCGGGGTTTTCTCCAGTTAAGAAGATTAGAAAGTAGGTGAAGGTTCTAACAGTGACTGTAAGTCTGCATGCCTAATTTTGACAAGTAGATGTGTAGATATATTTTTAGTTTAAAAGGAGTTAGGACTCAAGTTGATTCCAGATTTTTAAGATCCAAGATCCACTTTTAGTGGGAGCTTTTTGATTGTAGCTTAAGTTACCTAAATTAGACATGAAGTTAGAAATGAAACGTGTCATTCCATTAGCTATATTTAGCCTTATGTGCTTTTTGAGTTTGAGGTGTAGTTTAGTATTTAAAGGCGGATTTTAGGTTTGATCCGGGTAGCATTTTTCATACTTTGTATTCCCAATTTTCTGCAAATGCCGTTGGAGTTTTCCAATTTACAATTGTGAACTGTACCTTTTAGCACTTGTTCGTGTTATCGTGAGAGCAGTGAGATCGTGCAGATTTGGGTAAGGAGGAAGTGAAACCCGGATACAAGAAGTATCCGGTCCCTGGAGAGATTGCGTGTTAGACAGGATACAATAGGATTTCAGTGCGAGGATTAGAGTTGGCTTTTGTCAAGAAGCTGCTTTTGTCAAGAAGTATTATAACTCTCCCAATTTTTCCTGACGCCCCTTCTCTACCTAGGCCGTGGATTGTCCTGTAGTCTGTCATTGTAGTAATTGTTAGGAGAATCTAGACTTTCTTGCGTGACTTGCTAGCCTGCGTAGCCCATCCGGTCTAGTTGTGAGGACGGTCTCTTTCTCGTTGTTCTTGTCAAAGTTTTCTTTTCAAATTTATATTGTGGATCTTCTGACACGTTAAAACTCGGAGGGTAGGAGTTAAGCTTCCTTCCTGAAGCCCAAAGTTGCAGATCCCTCTTGGTCCAGAGGTTAAACTCGAATTTATTACATATAGTTACATACTCTAGATCGGATATATATAACCGGGAAAGGAGTTTCCGGTTCCGGATTACTGGAACTGGATCCGGTCTAGACTAGTACTTGAAGTTTGTTTTGGGATACCAATTCACTGCATTCCGGCCACTTAGTAGAATTTCATCGAGATCTCTGCGGAACGATACACGAGTCACTTTAAGGTCCATTAAGGCCTTAGAGAAGGATTTTGTACTTTCTGTGCTACGACACCAATACAACACCAAATGCTCAAAGCGCCTGCTAGCCTCCTCACTTCCATCTTCATTGCATAATGTTTCCCAATATTTGATGAATCCTGACAATCCCTTGTAAATCTCGTCCATAATCCTCATAAGAAGGTGGACAACAGGCAATGGCTGTCCACGAGGCCATAGGCTCTGTCCCTGGGAATCTTCTTTCCACAATTTAATCCCTTCTTCTGGAAGCCAATCACTATCTGTGCAATAGAACTTGTACTTCATGATAGGCAGACCTGCGGCATTCAAATAGAATTTGAATTGTTGGGCCTTGGTATGGGCAACAACTGCATCTTCTCCATCACAAAAGTACCCAAATCAACAGAAATATGTTGCGTTTTGTCACCAACATTTACATAGTTGACACATAATATTATTAATTTGGTCAATCTGGTAACCAACACTACAAGAAAACAGGTATTTTATGACTGCAAAAATATGATTGGAAATGACTGGCAACTACTCGCAATCATATTCTTGGAGGCCAATACCTTGGTGAAAAATACAACTGCAAAATATGACTACCAGTCATTTTTGGGCCTTGTACCTCATGGGCGTATACAATAAGCTCATTGGAAATGCCAAAATACTTTGTAGGGAACAGCAGGGAACATATTTGGGAACGTCAAGTCATATTGCAAGTCATATTTTTGCTAGAGTCATATTTTGCAGTCATATCTCCATGGTCATGACATTTTTTTCTTTGGGGGTAGCCCAAGGGAAATTTGGGTGGGTAGTCAAATTTTTGCGTTAGTCATATTTTGCAGTCATTTTTCCATGGTAGTGACATTTTTTTTTCTATTGGATTAGCCAAGGGAAATATGGGCGGGTAGTCATATTTTTGCCTTCGTCATTTTTTTAATCATAATTTTTTATCAATCATATTTTGTAGAAACATTTTTTTGTTAGTAAACTTTATTTCTTTTGGAGCATACTAAGGAAAAGGTGTGCAATCTAAGATGGCCCTCTTGTATTTCTTTGAGTATAAGTGTGACTTTGTTTCATGATTGCTTATTAAAAAAAAAAAGTAAAATTTTATATGTTGTGTCCATTATAAGAATTGGCGTCCAATAATTTGGGGTGGCACATGTTTATATTTTAACTAATATATTTTAAATTTTCAAATAGCCTAAAGAAAATTTGGGCGGGAAACATGTTTGGAGAGTGTCCAGTTATATATTTGCCTCAATTATATTTATAGTCATATTTTTTTGTCAGTCATATTTTGTAATCTCATTTTTTTGGTAGCCATTTTTTTTCTTTGGAGGCAACCCAAGGAAAAGGTGAGCAATCTAAGATGTCCCTCTTGTAATTTGGCCATTAGGGTCATTCCTTTGAGTGTAGGTGTGGCTTTATTTCATGGTTATTAAAAAAACATTATTTTTTGGGGGTGATGTGTCACCTATATAATTAGCATAAAATAATTTGGGAAGGCATATGTTTATGTTTTAATTAATATATTTAAAGTTTTCATAAAAAATTAGAAGGGAAGTAGAGAGGAATAAAGAAATTAACAACAAGAGATAGTTATATTTTTTTAAGGATTTAGGGAAAAATTAGAGAAGAATTAAAGCCTATGAACAAACTATAACACCAAAGCAGTACCAAATCTAAGAACCTAGATTAGAAAATGGGCTTGCCTTATCCCATTATTGGGACTTGTTGTGAGGTTGATGATTGTGATACAAATTGAAAGCTAATTAGATTGATTAATACAAAGTGAAATCTAATACATTTAATTTAATGATGTAGATTGAAGGTTGTAGAGTTTAGAAAAAACACTTGAAGCTTGGAAAAACTCTACTCTAAAGAGGAAAAAAAAGAGTGAGAAAAATCCATACCCGAGTGGCCATGGAGCAAGAGTAAGTGAGGAGTGCAATTTGTATTGAGAGTCTAAGAGTTTGAAGTAGAAGTACAGGTTCCAAGTTGACACTTGAAGCTTTGGGCATGGTTAGACGACTAATTTGACTATGTATTAATAAAAAAAATTGTTGATTATAACACGCATAGTTGACCAAATGAGGTTTCAAAGTCTTAAATATATACTTAGTTAACACTTATGAGGTTTATGTCATTACAATTGTTTGATTTATAGATAATTTGAAATTAATTAGTAGAAATAGAAGTCAAAGATTTTCATTCTAAAATATCCCAAAGAATAAAGGAAAAAAAGGAAAAATATAGAAAATAATTTAGAAAAAGTCAAGAGAGAGAAGTAGAAAGAAATAGGTTGAAAAAGAAGGATAAGATCATAGATAGAATTTATACAACTTGTTATAAAAGTCATCATTTAAGTTGTATATATAAAGACACAAAAAATGCAACAAAAATGGATCAATGCAAGCCTCGTGATACAATTACAATATGAGTGTTGGAGAATGGAGATGTTGTAGAAACGGATTTCAAGGCATGTCCTTAAATTTGGCACTTTGTTATTTCTCTTCTCATAGAAAGCATAGTTACATTAGAAATTAAGAGGTTTAAGTCACACTTTTAAGAATTTACTAAAATCCAACTTTGAATTCAAGATCACTTAGGTAATTTCCAGAGGTTTCCAACAACATATCACAATTTTAAAAATAAATAAAAATCAAGGAAGATAAAACACGATGAAATGAGATAGTCAAGAGTGTTAGTTTTGGATTAAAAATGAAAAAAAGTCATCCAATTCAAATTAAAAAGAAACTTTAAAATTTAGGTGACATTTTAAATCCAATCTTGAAAATAAAAACTAATTTAGGATTATAGGCTAAAAAAAAATGTAGATGAAATCTTGAAGAATTAGAGACAAAACTTCATCCAAAATTTTTGCTAAAAATATCCCATTATAAAGATTTTTACTATTTTAGAATAGATATTCAGTGCTCTATAATTTAAGTTCGCAAACATTTTGAATTTCTCAGCTTGGATTTGGAAGTCCAGAGTTTTGGCCTAGATTAGATGAAACCATGTAAAACCACCTTAAAACATCTCAATTTTTACAATTTGTATCAGTTTTAGTTAAGATTTGATCCACTTATACTTTATCATTAGAGAATACTTGTTCATTGCTTAGAATGCCAATTGAACAATACTTAGATATCCAAAATATAGTTTGAAGCTCAACAACAAAGAAAATGGTTGTGCACGCTTTATCTCAAGGATATAGATAAAATACTCACATATATTATGTATTGAAGTTCGTTTCTTTCTTGAAAATGTTCTCAACAATGTCATATAAGCTACATTTTTTGAATCTCTACACACCCTACAAAAGTCACAAAATTATTCATATGAAGATTGAAGCTTACCGTGGGTACACTCGCGCTTGTATTGCAATTAAAAGATGGTTGTTTGGATGTTTTTACAAGGATATAACTATAAAAACATAATTCCTTTTTTGCTTCAAAGATGCTTTTAAATAGTGCCTCTATCAAATACTTTTGCTCCTGCATATTTTTGTGCATGGACGGAGATACTTTGGCAAATGCATGGCATCTATTTAAATTTATTTTGCCATAACTGTAGGTGCTTTCAGGCCTTGCAGCTTTCCTTCATGCATTTTGTGGAGTCTTCCTCTTGGGTACATGTGAGCCTCCAAGTTAGCACTTGAACTTCAGAATTTTCTTTTTTTTGCATTTTGTTCACATTTACAATTAATTAGGGTTGAAAAGATAGTATAAGTATGTTCATATGACATTTGGAAGAAATCCCTACAAATGAAATATGATTTAACCAAAAAACCCGGAACCACTCTAATTACTACTATGAGCTATTTTTAAGTCTATTTAAGCATTTGAGAGAACATTTGAAGGTTCAGGTGGTATTAAGCCTGAAGGCCAAACCACAAAACCACCTGGAAATAGACTTTTGAAGGGTATGTAAAATACTTAGGATAGAAAATAGAGGATAGGAAAAAAGTCAGGGAACAATGCAAGTAAAACCATAAACCAGGATTATGAGTAGTCCACAAGCAAAGAACGAAGGTTTTTGACCAGTAAACCTGCCAGGAGCGTAACAATAAAGCTTGATTGCTAGATTTCCATGACCAAGAATGATTCCCCCCCCCCCGGGAGGGAATTAACCCTATATCCAAAATGATTCCTCCCTGGGTGGGAATTAAACTGGAAGGTTACAAATTATACACTCCTTTGATTAGTTCAAAGAAAGTTGTAAGTTTGCACATGGCATTTGGAAACTTCCTAGAAGTTGCCCAAAAAGTTTCGTAATTTTTCGAATTGCGGAAATGATTCCCTAGGAAGTCAATTGTGTTTTTACGCATTGGGAAATTCCTAGAAAATTCCAAAGTGGCGGTAAAATCCCACAAAAATTAGGATAGAATGTTTAGTGCTAATAAAGCACCTGACCAAATTCCATTACATTCCAACCCCGACAAGTACCAGAACTGGCGGCACTAATGGATTTTTAACGGATTTTAAAACATTCGTTACGTTGACCGACACACTGAGAGCTCCCGATTTTTTATTGGAGTCAACTTAGACTCTTTTCTTCCTATCTTGGACCTCAATGATAACCCTAGCCAGTCAAAACTTGAAAACAAAATTATCTCCAACAATTGGATTTTTACCCTTTTTAGCGATGCACTAAAAGTTGGTTTTAATATACAAAACGGCCTAGATATAGGATATAGGGAGACTAGTGGACTAATTTGGGTCTTTTGAACGCAATGGCGCAATCCATTTGGCATTTGGAGCTTTTCTTCAAAAGTTAGAGTGATCACAGCAGTAGTGCAGAATTTTAAGCAAGTAAATTTGAAATTACCTAGGAATAGAAGTAGGTAATAGGAGGGAAGGTGAGAGCCTTGAGTGAGTATATAAGGCCATCTCCTCCCCTCTCTTTGCACCCCTTTTATTTTTCATAAAACTTTGGCCAAAATGCGGCCATGTTGTTTGAATTGGTGGTTTTCGGCCAATCATTTGTTTTAATGCTTTTGGAGCTTTGCTCCTTAACTTTTATCAAATGTTCTCTTGTGTTTTGAGCTCTTTCAAAGGACGTTGGGGTCCCCTTGAATTGCTTATTTGCTTACGCGTATTGGAATTGAGATTATCCGTGTTGTCTGGTTCTTTTTGTTGATGTTTAGAAAATCATGGTTTCTAACCCCTTCAAACCAAGCTCCTTGTGTGGGATATCTTGACTCACGTCATAGAACATCCCTCTAGAGCCTTGACGTTTGAAAACGTTGTCCGTAGAAGAGTCATAAGTGTTTATAGAGAAGTTTGGGTTGGAACCAAATTCTTGTCGTCAAGAATTCCTTTGTTAAGTTGTCCAGAAATTGAGGTTAACCCCTCTAATACAGCAAAGCTATTGCCTTGGATTTAGTTTTCATTAGACAAATTTAAATTTTCTTTGTTAAAGTTGTCCAAAAATTGAGGTTAATCCCTCTAATACAGCAAAGCTATCGCCGTGGACTTAGTTTGTGTTAAGACTAAATTAAAATTCCTCCTTCAAAGTTGTCCAAAAATTGAGGTTAACCCCTCTAATATGGTGGAGCTTCATACCTAGTTAGAATTTCCGTTTTAAGTTTTTTGTCAAAGGGTCCCCAAGGGAGACCCAAGTATTGGCAAGCAACGGCCATTAATTTAGTTAGTGTTTAAAAAGCTCATTAGAAATCCAAAATTTGAATCCAGCAGCTCGAGGCCAGAAGGGAGCCAAAGTTCAGGCAGCAAGGAGGCTGGCAGTTAGGGAGGCCCGGCAAGCAGGGAGGCCAACAGTCCAACTGGAAGCCAGCAATTGTCGAAAGAGCTAACAGGCCCGTCAGTGCAAGTACGGTGATTGAAATTTTCACATACATCAGAACCAAAACAATTAAACTGGGGTGATACCCCCAGGGATCCCAAATTTTGGTTTTTTCATGATTTTCCACCAATTGTGGCATGGATTAGCATTTTCTATAAAAATAAGTCTGAGAAGAAGGAGCTTGAAGTTTCAAATTTAGCAAGCTTAGAAGCCAAAAATTCACCAGAGAGCCAGTGATTCCCTGGAGGCTTCAAAAATTCAGATTATAGAAAGTCAACCCAGTTTGACCAGCTCCAGAGTACCCCAAAATTCACAAGAGATCACCAGAGAGTTGGTACGGCTTAGGGAGTTCAAAAAATCAGCAAGTAAAAGTCAACCCAGGTTGACCTGGCTTGAAAGACAGACCATCTCAAGCACCAGAGAGAGTGTGAAGATTGATTGTTTTGCAAACCAGACCATCCCAAGCAAACCAGAGAGTGGGTTGGAGTTGATTTAATTGCAAACCAGAGAGTCGGTTGAAGTTGATTGAGTTACAAATTAGAGAAAAGGTTGAGTGAATTACGAACCAGAGAGAGTGGTGAGGTTGTGTTTGAACAACAAGCTATACTGGGAGGTTGGAACTCCATTTGCAATACATCATGAACTTGCAAAAAATTGACAGAACTTTGTTGTGGAGCTCAAGCTTTGAACTAATAAATTCTCTAAGTACACAATGGAAACAAGGACAACAAATTGAGTGCTTATTAGTTGAAGGAAGAAGAAGAAAGGAAGGTTAGTGATTAGAACTACCCATAGAAAATACTTTGACTTTTGTAGTTATAATTAGCATTTAGATTAGAAGACAAAAGAAAACAATGAAAAGGAAGAATATTGGATCTCCAAATATTCTCAAATTAGTTATTAGTTAGAAAAAATTAGATAAACTTTGTTTCGAGCCCTTGTTTGATTCCAAGGAAATTAGCCAAAAAGTTGGCATTATATTTTGTTAGATTTTATTCCTACAAAATATCTCCAAAAGTTGGTGTTAGATTTGATTAGATATATTCCTAGGAAATATCTCTAAAAGAAAAGAAAATACTTGGAAAAAGAAATTGGGATTTATAAATCCACTAAAAAGGTTGTAAAAAAAACCCCGTCAAAATGCCAAACACTGAAGATGGAGTTGGAGTGTGCAATTGACCAATGGGTGGCGTTGTACAACAAGGAAAGCAACAGTGTTCAAGTTAGTAACTAATTATTTTATTTCTTGTATTTTTTCCAAGTTATTAGATTAGACGTTAAACTTTCCAAATTATTAGTAAAATTGGAATCATCATAGGAACTTAGGGAAAAAATCCAATAGAAATTTATTAAGGACTTTTAGAAATTACTATAGCAATTACACAAAGATTTTACCGCAATTAAAAAAAGTTACTAGAACTTATCCCTAGAGGAAAATTCGCCGTAAAAAAAGAAGTTACCAAGAGGAATCTTTTTAGAATCTTTTAGAATCTTTTTAGAATCTTTTAGAATCTTTTAGAATCTTTTAGGAATCTTAGGTTACAAGGTGAAATTAGCGTTAACTTAGACTTTAAGGTAAAAAAAAATTACGGAAGAATTTCGATGAACCGGACAACGATCAAAATTCACCCATAAACAACATTTATCTAGGAAGTCAAAAATAAGAAGCTTTTACCTTCTTAAAACTTTGAAGTAAAGATTAAAAAATAAGAATATTGATTTCAAAAGACAATAGTTAAAACCCCAAATTTATCCAATTAGGAAGAATTAATTAAGAATTTATTACTAAGGATAAAAAAGAATTATAAAAGGTAATTTATTCATTTAAGAATTAATTAGAAATATTTTAGGAATATTAGAATACAAAGTAAAGGTAGAAATAATTTAGAACCTTAAGGTAAAAAAAAAGAATTACGTAAGAAATTTGATGAACCAACATAGTCAAAATTCATAGTAAATCACATTTAAATCAAAAAGCTAAAGTTAAGAGTCACCTTCTTAAAGAGTCAAAAGCAAAGGTAAAAAGATAAAAACAACAATCTCCTAGGACAACAATAAATTTCAAGTTTATCTCACTAGTAAAAAGTAGTTGAGAATTTATCTCAAAATTTACCAAAGATAAATTAAGTTAGAACTTCATCACTTATTGTTTAGAAATCTCCGTTAAAGTTAGAATTCTTTGTCATCTAAAAAAAGGGCAAAACAAACCCTATAAGTTAAGTTATTTTCTCCATCTTATATAACTAATGACAATTGGACCTCAGTTTTGACAACTAAAGTCAAAACCAACGCCAATTCTAACAAGTGGTTTAATTTGGTTATTTTGATTAGTATTAACCAATAAACAGTTAGGATTAGTAAAACAATAAAGATCCATTGCTTGGAAGGCTCAACTGGATTACACGTTGTTAGACACCTTTTAGGAGTTCAACTTCACAATTACAAGAACCTAGCTTTGTATACATTTTATTCCAAGGGTGGGAATAAAGCGCCCACAGTACGCAATTCCCATAATCCTATATTATATGGCTTTGATTATAACACTTCAAGGGAGCAGTGTCAATTCGGACATTTTTCTGTCAATTTTTTGTCAATTTGGAGATTATTTTGTCAATTTTCTGTCAATTTGGACATTTTTTTGACAGGATTCTATCAATTGGGACATTTTAGTCAATTTAAACATTTCAACTTGGACACTATCTCTTGCAGCGTAATAACTTATAATGCATTTTTCGTCCAATTTCAAGGGATATAATTCTTTTAATGTAGAAAATTCTTATAGCCTTTTAAAAAGGAACCCAAAAATGTATTAATACATGAAATGAATAATTTTTTAGGAAAATAATGCATTATAAACCAAATTATATGAGTTATTTCAATACATGTATCATGGTGTAAGGTATCTAAATTTTTAGGCTTTTTAGTAAATAAATGATTTTAATAGATGCCATATTTAACTACTTTTGGACTATCGATAGTCCAAAATTAATAAATGCACAAATTCCACGATGATGGAGGTTGTCTATTGACCGGGGGATATCCAGATAGAAAGTACCAAGATATCCGACGATTTGAGGGTGAAACCTTTGTCTTAGCATTGGAAGTAGCAGTAGATAGTTTTAATGTTCAAGAAAAGTTCATATAAGTTGATTCCCGTTGGCTATGCTAAAGTTTTCATATTGGCATTGTGAGAATTCTCCATGAATATGGAACACGTGTGTCAACTTCCTTCGATACACGTATGACTTGAAGCTGGGATTTTCTAATGTACCGATTGTTGTAGTCAATTAATTTCCACACTGTATAAAGGGTAAAGTCTCATTTGGATATTTCATGATGGAGTGCTAACATCGTAGGCAAATGGAGACATCCTCATGATCATGGAACTAAGTTTTCACATTGTATAAAGGGGGAAGTCTCATTTGGATATTCCATGATGGAGTGCTAAAATCATAAGGCAAGTAAAAACATCCACATGGTTACGGAAATTAATTTCCACACTGTATAAAGGGGGAAGTCTCATCAGGATATCCCATAATGGAGTACTAACATTGTAAGGCAAGTGGAGACATCTGCATGATCACGGAAATTAATGCCAACAAGAATACATCCTATGCCTTGTTTAATTCTTGCCTGCATAGAGTGTAGATATCTAATAGTCCATTTTAAAGTACTTGGCTACATATTTCAAAACAGTTAGCAAGCAGAATCCCAGATGACCACAGGTACAAGAGATACTGAAGGAGTGATGAACAAAAACAACTTCTGACAATAACAATGAAGATTGACAAGGCATCATGACATCTCATGATAGCCACAATGACCCGAATACAGTACTTGATCAAGGGTCAGCCTCATTTGACCTATTCAAATTTGCTAGGGCAGCCTCTCTACATTTCTTACTAATAGTCTGTAACTTTGGATCCACTATCTTGGACCAACTAGCATACACTGCAGCATCTGCGTCCACCTAGATGGAGGGACGGTTTTCAACAATCCATTTTCCGTACCAGCAATTATAGTACCTCAATGCCATTGTAGTTTTTGAATTATACGGTTGCCAATACTATATTAAGAACTTCCCGTTGTTCACATCTTCTGCCAATCTGCATACGGTGGACAGTGCTCTTCCTTGCCAAATAGGACAAATATTGGGGTCTTCAGTCCTGAAAAGGACCTATGAACCTGGGCGGATGTTAAGCCAAGGATTGAAGCTTTCTAGTGGTGCTTCATCTGCAGGGCCGCAATAAGGTTCCGGGTCCTCTTCCTCCGAAATGACGTCAAGCGGATTGACCCTCACCCCTGGGTCGGGTACATCAGTATACACCACCCTCCAATCATGCTGTGGCCAAAAGCCTTCTTGCAGTTCAGCAAGACACTCTGGGAGTAGTTCCTTTAGCTCACCCAGCACACGTTTCCAATAATTGACGTATGGACCAAATGCTGTTGTGAATCCCTCTCATCTGGACATTCCGTTCTGCCAATACTAAATGTACACCTAGACTTTCCTCCAAGTAGAGCCTCAAACATTGGGTTAGCCGGCGGATAGAGAAAAATGTCTCCCGTCTCTTAAATCAGTGGACCCTCTAATCGGCAAAACAATCTCGCCAATGACGAGATTATAAAGTTTGAATCACCAGGCCAGCAAGACAGAGCATAGTGAGCATATGCACAATCACCGTGACCACGACTACCATTCCAATAGCACTAATAGGAAGCTGATCCAGTCCAGCCGTGGCCTTTGTTGTCACCTGCATTCTTGGGAGAGCTGTTTTAGCTGTATCCATCTTATTGTGAATGATGCATAAAACATCCTTTGGATTTTGTTTTGATTCCTCACACCACGTTGCGTACAACTGATGGCATGATGCTTGATGATGGAGATGTTGATCTCGCTGCTTCATGAATTCCACATACTCCGGGCTTCCTTTCGGTGACTTTAGTAGGAACTGCAGATAGGGGTCGCACAAACTACATTTTGCAAAGGAACTTCCAACAGACTTGTTGTATAATTTTTCTAGGACAAACCGAGGCAATTCCAACTAAGTTCATTCGGGGGAAAACTCAATTTAGCTTAGTGTTTTAGTTAGCTAATGTCACTTTGTAGGTAAATTATATTGTTAATCTTAATATATTAGGATATTTGGTATATTTCATATTCTATTTAGGAATAGGAAGGAATTCTCTCTCTAATTTCCGTCCAATTATAAATATAAATTTCTAACCACTAGGTTCGTCCCGGTCTTATCTTAAAATAAGATGTAAATGTAAAGGTATAAACTAAAGGAACCTGCATCCACAAATCTCATACTTTGAATTCACTGAAATAAATTACAAATATATTTATTTGCAACCTGCATCTCAATATATACATTTGAATTTTGAAAATTCGGTTTAACCAAGAACTCATCAATTGCTTTGTACAAATATCATTTTGACATCTAAATCGCTTTAAGCGCTAATATCTCAATTACTTAAAGTAAATGTAACACATACCCTTTCTAGGGATTGGAAGCAACCAAGGACATTGCTTTACGCAATTCTAAAATTTCCCTTGAGGGATGTAAGATATGCTTTGCTAAATTAATTAGAGAATTTCAAATTCTTCCCTTTTTTAAGGCTCCGGTCTTTATTTGACAATGTATCCTTCCATCTTTCGCTTTAAGCTTTCTCCATTTGCATCACCATGTTATTTTGAAGCTTTTTTTTTTTTTTTTTGTAATATTAATTCTAAGTTATGCTTACTAAATTTACACAATTTCATACAATTTCTAATAAAAGAATTCAAATTCACATTCAAGCATTCAATCATGTACACATGCCTTCAATTGGAATATCATTTATTAATCATATGAATAATCATTCAATATTTAGAATGTACATCAATTATTTAATTGTTCAATGATTTCTATTCACTAGAATTATAAAGTTTCAAAATAAAATCCAATCTCTAGATCACTCAATTCCAAACCAATCCTTGGTTTACAAATAATTTCCAATCACTGGAATTATTAAGTCAATCACTAACTTAATATTTTGCTCTTCTTTACTACAAATCTTGCTTTAAGCATTGACACAAAAATTCTCTTAAAAGATGAAATATAATCAATAGACAAAATCCACTCAAAATATAATAAAATTCTCTTAAAGAGATTCTCCTTCACAAAAAGTGCTCAAGGCAAAGAATACCTATTCATCACTTAAGTGAATATTAAATTATTCAATTTAATTGATTTGACATTCATAAAATACTCAAAGTAAAATATCATCAAAATTCAACTTTATGCTTAAGCAATAATCACTATCACTTAAGTGAACAACAAAAAATGACAATGATGAATCTATAAAATTAATACGACAACAAAAAAAAACACGACCTCACATCACCAAAAACAAGAGAAATTAAAGAGAGGAAAATAATGAGAGAAGAAAAACTATTTATCACCATCCATCCTCAAACACCCCTTCAAATCTCTTGGTAAAAACCTGTCAAAATTCACAACCGCTCAAGCTAATAAGACTTTTCACACATTAGCTTCAAATATCACCACATTCACACTTTATAACTCAAAACTTTGAACATATAACCCATTTCACACTCAAAAGACAAAATTTAACTATAAAATAAAATTGTCTTAATTACATAGCCCCACACTCTATCTTTTGACATCCTCGTCAAAACTAAGTCTTTCGCTCTTTGTCATGATCTTGTTGTTGACGATGTAACCATTGCTTGGAATGCTCATATCCAGTGTTGATTTGCTCATCAAACCGCACCTCACGTGGGTTTAAACGACCTTGCTTAAAATAGAATCGTTGTAGAGCTCCATGACGCACATCAAATTCATTCACCAAGCACAGATGAGCTCCCGCAAAAAAATGCACGGTAGCCATCACCCCCAATAATCTGATGATTTGGCTTGATCAATCCTGCATTTTAACAAGTAACCACAATTTTTTGTTGCCCTCCTTCCAATTATTAATGTCAATGGTCACCTTCCACTCTATACACCAAGTTGCTAAAGCAGAGTCAAACACAGCCATCCATAAACAAACAGGGTCTTTGTGATGTTGATGTAATTCAAAAAATTGATTATAAGTATCATAACAATCCTGGTAGGATTGGAAAGATCCCACAATTCTTGGCCAATTACACTCTACACTAGCAATGGTTGAATTAGGGGCCCATTTGTAACGACACTCACAAGGACAAAAACGTGGATCTGTCAAGACTGCTAGTGGTGGCTCCACAGTCCATGCCAATAATGGATCTCGGCCTTTCTCTTGAAGAGATTTGTCCACAGATTTAGATTCTCGTTCTTGCCGAATTAGGCTATAGTCCTTCAAAATCCATTCAATGGCTCTCCAAGACACATAAGGAATCTCATTGAAACCATTGAACATCAAATGATATTAGCCCAAATATTCAAGATCCAAATTGTCAACATTCATCGGGGCCTTAGTGAGCACGGTTAAAATAGGAGATAAATTAGACTCTACCTCAATGGTTTGCATTGCTTGATCATGCATCGCCACTTTTGATGGATTTGCATGAGAAGCTAACTGCAATTTCATGTTCTATATCTCTTGTTGATAACGTTGTAGCTCCTTCTCTTTTTGTACAAGTAATAGTTTGTGGACGTCCTTATCTTTCAATAATTCAACAATATACTCTTTTTGGTTTATACACGTCTTGGTATCTTTACTGCTTTGCTCTTTTAATAATGAAGTCAATTCCATCAAAGTAGAGTTCTTTTCACGAAGACGAGAGTTAGCACTAACAAGGGAGCGAATTTGATCTCGCATCTCTTGATTTTCCTTCTTCAATGTCATAACTTCCTCCTTCTCCCACTCGTCAATAGGTTTGGGTGATGGCAATTGGTGTTGCAGCATCATGCGGCTCACTTCATTCACAATTTGTTGAGTCACTTCTTGTGGAAGACTATTGGCCACCGGTGTCTTCTTTGTCCGCTTTGCCTTAGCATTTTGTTTTTCTCCTTCCACCACTGGTTGCACCAAATCTTGTTTGAGTGTAACACTTGGTGTGATCGCCATCAGCTCCTTCTCTTTTTTTCGTGAAGAACTAGCACCATTGTGTAATGCTGCAATCGGAACCATAATGTTTGATCTCAACACTTGCTCACAAAAATAGGTGATGATATTCTTGGAAGGGTTGGTTAAAACCAATTCTCCTTTCTTTGCAGCCTTCACTTCACGCTTTTAAATTGATGAACAGCACTGCAGCCCAATCTAGTCTTGTCCCATATCACGCCATGTAGGACATCCGCACCAAAATTGCGGGTAGGGATGCAGCATGATGCTCCAAACACATGTAACGATTGATGAAAGAAAACCAATCGTTCCAATGTTTAGTGGTTGTGGAGAAATCCCATAGATCCGTCTTTGGATCATAATTCTCCGCACAATCTGGGAAAATTTGGTAAAGCACCTTGTTTGACAACATCTCCTTAGGATTGACTGGTGTAGCTCCCTCAGCTCCAGGTTTACCAAAAGTATCCGCTATGATTTGTTTTGTGATCAACAATTTACAGCCCTTCAGCTCCACCGTAAAATTGTTGATATCTTCTAACATGGTCTGCATAAATGAAGCAACCATATCCTCCTTATAGAATCGTGGAGGTCTTGGTAACTGCACAAACCTCAACAATCCAGCTGTCTCTAAATTCTTGGCATTATAAAATAATCGTTTTGAAAAGTCATCCAATGGAACTCCCTCCATTGAAGGTCGCCTCTTCATAGGAGTAGATTTACCCGCCATCCTGTTTAAAATAATAAATACATCCAACTACTTTAAACATCTCTTTAAATCCTTCCATTATTGAATTGCCAATTGATCTTTGTATTACCCGTGCATCCATTTAATTTTTTTTTATCTAATTTTGAGAACTTTCTTTACAATGAACAACCATCCTTCTTAAGAAATTTTGAATTGTATTTAATTAATTAAAATATACTCTCCAAGTTCATTTAGTTATTTAATTATTTTTTCTGCTGTTAGGATTGTTATTAAATGAAAAATAAAACATAAATTTAGGTTTACAATTTTGACAATAAATTGATAACCTTACACAATCATCATAAATCACCCTTCAAGGGACACAACAAACTTTCTTCAAAGGGAAAATAAATAAAACTTTCTTTCTTCATCTTTTATTAAAACCTCTTATTTCCACAAAACTTCTTATCTCAATGGAACCTCCATATATTATTTGACACCATAAGACACAAAATCCAAATCCAAATAATTAAAATTATAAATAAAAACCTCAACTTGGTTCAACCATTCTAGGAAACTAGATGGCACTTAAAGTGATTATTCCAAAATCTCTAAATTGAATAATATAAATTTTCACTTTATTAACTAACTCTTCAAATTTAACTATCCATAGAATTCTTAAAAAAACACTCACAACATTCCAAACAAAAATTTGCTTTAAGCATAGTAAAACTAATTCTCTTTAGAGAAATACATAATGAAATTGCTCAAGGCAATAAATATCTAAGTTCTCTTAAAGAGAGAAATAATAATTTTTACTTTAAATATTGTCTCTTAAGAGAGTCTCATTATAGATTTGTTCAAGACAAAAGAAGCAAATTTATCTTTATCACATTCCCCTAAAATTCACATACTTGACAAATGTATATTTTTTCAAACATTACCCACTTTTAAGCTAAACAAAAAGATTTAATTATAGTTGAATTAAAAATAAAGAAATGTACAATCGCTTGAAAACATTAATTATTGCAATACTCATCCAACTTTCACTTAAGTGATAATACTCTATTCAAACGCTTATAGCAACCAATTAAATTTTGTTTAAGTATATGCTTAAAGCAATCCTTAAATATGCTTGGAGCAATTATTAAATCTCTACTTTGGTTGATCCAACAATTTAACAACACTTAAGTGATTTTCTAAAAATACACTCTAAAAATTTTCATTTTCATTTTCATTAGAAGAAAATTTAAATTGAATTGAATTGAATTTTTTTAATTTATTATTATAAAATTATTATTGAAATTCTCTTAAGAGTCTCCTTTAAAATATCTCTTTAAGAGAAAACTTAAATTTGGCTATAATAACATAACACCAACTTGAAAGTCTAAATTGCACCATAGTTGGAAAGTTTGGACAACAACGTCTATACCCTTGAGGGATAATACATCATACTAAAAATATAGTAATGAAACACTTCAATGATGTAATAAAACCACCCATATAGCTTTAAGCTTGGAAGAATTCACTTAAGTGAGAAAAGAAAAAAAATTTGCTTATAGCATAAGACTTTAATTTATCAATTTGCTTAAAGCATTTGCTTATTATTTTTCAACACTTAAAGCATTCACCCTTTTATCCTCTTTTGAGAAAAATATAATCAATTAAACCGAATAATTTACATAAAGTTTAAAATTTTTATGATCACATTGTCCATTCTATGGATTTTAAAAACACTTCTCTTAAAGAGAATTACATTCAATCTCTTAAGAGATAACCATATTGCTTTGAGCAAAACAACAATTTATAGTCACCAAAAATTCTAAACACTTCTCTTAAAGAGAAATCTATCACAATCTTTTAAAAGATACACAATATCACTTTGAGCAAAATAACTCCAAACAACACCAAAAATTTAAAACAATTATCTTAAAGAGAAATTCAACTCAATCTCTTAAGAGATAAACAATTACACATATAAATAAACAAAAATGAAATTTCTCATTTCCAACTATGGCTTCTTACCTAAGTGGTGAATCACTTTGGGAGGGAAGGAAGGCCCGACCTTGTCCCATACCCGATCACATAGGCCTTCCCCTTCGGCTAAAGGGCTCACTGCTTTCACGTAGGAGGGCCTCAACCTTTTACCCTTTAGCTCCCGAGGTGATTTATTGCACAAAATTTGAATGAGGATCACCAAAGAGTTTTGTGCTAACTCCAAGATGTCGGATTAAATCACACTCTCATTCAAATCCCCACTTTTGTAACTCATGGTTTTCCATAGATATATCAATCACAACATAATAATAATAATAATAATTTTTTTTTTTTTTTTTTTTCTTTTTTTTAGGAATTAAATTTTATTGCTTTGGAGAAAATTCGTTGAGCGGTAAGACAATATATGCAAACAACGCTCAATCAATGTCCAGCTAAATACTTCACTTCAGAGCGGCTCAAAAATACCACAAGTTACAGACACCAAGTCTAACTGAAAACTGTTCTCCAGAGATACAGAAACAGAAAACTAAGGATGCAACTCACGGTACAGAGCAACTGCACTGATACGTCCTTATTGCAATCTGAAAACAGAATGGGACAGCATTGATGGACCATTTGTCTCGACCTCAGTGATCAAGCAGGCTCTAAAAGAATCATGACGTTTGGACCACGACCGGCACTCAAGCTTTTCACTGCGCGAACTTGGCGGCTCCTAACTTACTCAAATTTTCTCTGATTTGAGAAATTTTCGCCTATCTTGACTGATTTCTTCTCTTCTTTCCAACGGTATAATTTGCGCCTTCAAATTCCACCAGAATCAAAAGTTATTGAAATTTTAAGTTTGCAATTTTTTTTACCTCTCAAGCTCGACAATGCTCCACACGCGGAGGATCAACCGCTCCTCCAAATCCGAATTCCACAAGCCTCCAACAGTCACTAGAGCACCTTCCGACCTTTACAATCAAAGTTTCGATCAGCCTCCCTCCGATCAGCAGCGCCTCCCGATCAAGAAACTCCTTCCGATCAGATCAGCACTCCATCGATCAGGAACGCTCCGACCACTGAACAAGTACTGCGCCTCCTTCCGACTAGACTCTCTCTCCGATCAGAAAACCAGGTCTCTCTCTGCCCAATCAGGACTCTTCCTTCGATCAAGAAATCTCTCTCTCTCACCAGGCACTCCAATTCCTGATCAGGTCCCGGGACAACTGCCTCCTCTGATGATTTTCTACGATCAGACTTTGGAACTAGTTCTCCGACCAAACTTCCGATCAGACTTCGGCTCGACACAGTCAGGTCACCGATGCTCCTCCGACTCTCCGATCAGGCTCCACGCTTCTCTCGCCAGTCCGCTCCGATCGCTCCGCCCAGGCTCCGCCACAGGTCGCCTAGCCTCCTCCGACGGATCAAGATTGGCTTCTCTCAACTTCAGGCTCCGACCAAGTACACAAACAGCGCCTCCGATCAGAACCAAAATAGGCTTTGATCAAGCTCTCAAACAACTTTCAACAGTTCCTCTCAAGCTCTCTCGCCTCCTCCGATTAAGCTCTCAAACAGGGCTCTGAAATAACACAAACTCAGTCGGATACTTCCTGATATAGCCTTCGCTCGATCAAGAATTAGCAACGGTTACGTAACCCGAAGTGAACAAGAAGAAGACGAGGGAACTGAATCCTAACTACCACTGGTGCTCTTCATCCAAGTTTTCATCCAAGACAGATTTTTTTTTTTTTTTATTAATTTCATCTTTAAGGGACCATAAAAAAAATTTAATTTAAAAAGATGTTTATTCTATAAATCAACCTTATAAACCAAAATAAATTTAATTTTTTAATTTTATAATAAAAACCAAAAACAAGTATTTAAGCAATAATAACCATAAATCTTAATATTTCCCCCCTTCAAAATAAAACAACTTGTCCTCAAGTTGTATGACTTGTAATAAAATTTGGAAGAATTAATATTAATAATTATTTTGTTTTTATTTTGTGTATTATATTTTTTAAATATTATTATTATTAATTTTGTTTTTAAATTTTAAACTATTTATTCTTATTTATACTTCCAAATTTATCATATTTTCATAAATTTCATAAGAAAATAAAGTGCACCGCACAGTTAAATGAAAACTTGTCCCCAAGTTTTATTAATTTTTAATAATTTGCAACAAACAGTGAACAACATTAAGTACAGTTTAATCATCCCAAGGATTGTAGGTTCTATTAAAAGGAAAAATAATTACTAACCTACAAAGGTGTATGAAATTTGAAAGGCCTAACTTTTTTATTTTTATTTTTATGTTTATTTTTATTTTTACTTTTATTTTTTTATTTTTTTTATTTTTTTAAATTTTAATATCCTTGTTTATTTATTCTTAGTCCAAGGCTATAACAAAATAATATAAATAAAAATAAAATTTTGGAATAACATTGGATTAACTTAAACTTTTAAGATTATTGGTAATAAAATTTAATTCAATTTCCATTATAACGGGTAAGATGGACTTTCCCTTCAAAATCTTTTAGCTCAAAAGAACCATTATCAAAACTTTTTAGAATTTTATAAGGACCAAACCAACGCATTTGGAATTTGCTTAGAAACTTTTGAAAACGACTATCAAACAAAAGTACCAAATCATTAGTTTTTAGTAATTTAGGTTTTAGCTTGCTATCATAAAAACTTTTTTGTCGATTTTGAATGCTAGCCATATTTAAATAAGCTTGAGCACGAGTTTCATCTAATTTTTCTAGCATTGCATAGCGTTCTTCTAGAGATTCTTTGCCGCTAAGTTTATGATCAAGGGCTATCCTTAAAGATTGTAGTTCTAATTCTATAGGCAAAATAGCCTCTTGCCCATAGACCAATTGAAAAGGGGTATGTTTTGTCGTTACTTTATAGGCAGTCCTATAGGCCCATAAAGCGTCAAAAAGTCTTTCATCCCAGTCCGTGTTTGACCCTTGTGCAATTTTAGTAATAATTTTGCATAAAATTCCATTTGTTTTTTCAGTTTGTCCATTGGCTCTAGGATGATAGGGTGTAGACTTTCTATGTTTGATTAAATACTTATTGGTTAACTTTTCAATGGTAGAATTTATAAAATGGATCCCTCGGTCGCTTACCAATTCTCTTGGACAACCAAACCGAGTGATTATATTTTCATATAAAAACTTTGCAACCGTTTGTGCATCATCTGTTCTTGTAGCTTGAGCTTCCACCCATTTAGTCATATATTCAGTTGCTACAAGAATATATCGTTTTCTACCATTTCTACTAGGGGATTTTATAGGTCCAACAAAATCAATCCCCCATTTTTCAAATGGCGTTTGAGCCAAAATAGGGGTTAAGGGCATTGCCAAAGTGGCAGTAGGCTTTCCAACTCTCTGACATGGATCACATTTTTTAACAAATTTTGCGGCATCTTTAAACAAAGATGGCCACCAATATCCAGAATGAAGGGCCTTTTTAGCGGTAACAAATCTTGCAAAATGTCCCCCGCAACTAGATTTGTGGCACCCTTTTAAAACATCTTCTATTTCACTTGGATTTATACATCTACGTAAAATACCGTCATATCCCAATTTAAATAGTATTCCATCTAATAAGGTATAAGGTCTAGATTTATGTATTAGTCTTGCCTTTTGTTTAGCACTGAAATTAGAAGGAAAATTTCTTGTGGACAAATAATTCATAATTTCTGCATACTCTAAAGGAATGACATCTATTTGAAAAAGTTGAGCATCCGGATAATTATCATCAACAGGTTCGGTGCCAACTTGTTCATTAATTCTAGAAAGGTGATCTGCATTAATATGGGCTTTTCCAGGTCGAACGTTGATTGAAAAATTGAATTTTTGTAATAAAAGTACCCATCTAGCAATTCGGCCACTTAATTGGGGTTTATTTATCATGTACTTTAAGGCATCATGATCTACATGAAAAGTAAACTTATAGCCCAACAAATAATGGCGGAATTTCTGAACGGAAAAAATCATTCCCAAAGCCTCACACTCAGTAATAGAATAATTCCTCTCAACAGAAGTAAGTTGCCTACCTGCATAGTAGATAGGATGATCATGCTTTTTATCATCTTTTTGACTAAGAACTGTACCAATTGCAAAATTGGAAGCGTCAATATAGACCTCAAAATCTTTATCCCAATTTGGACTTACTAAAATTGGGCTATTTATTAGTTTTATTTTTAAGGTCTAAAACACTTTAGTGCATTCCTCAGTCCAAACTGGGGTTGTTCACGCTTTTTTAATAAGTAGGTTAAAGGTAGGGCAATAGTGGCATATTTATAAATAAATCTTCTATAATAGCCAACATGACCTAAAAATCCTTTACCTCTTGTGACAATATTTGGGATTAGTAAATTTGCAATAATTGCAACTTTATTTGGATCGGTGGCAATACCTTGTTTGGATACTATGTGTTCTAATAGTTTTCCAAAAGGTATTGCAAATTGAGATTTAGCTGAATTAATAGAAATCCCAAATTTCTCACATTATTCAAAACATTTAGTTAAACAAGTAGCATGATTAGACTTACTACTAAAGACACAAAAATGATCTAACAAAATTTCCATGAATTTTTGTAAATATTCTTGAAAAGCTGTAGTCATTAGTCTTTGAAAAGTAGCAAGTGCATTACAGAGACCAAAAGGCATTACTCTACACGCAAAAGTTCCCCAATCCGTAGTAAAGGTGGTCAATAATTGATACATTAAAGCAATTTGAACCTGGTTATAACCTGAAAATCCATCCATCATTGAATAACACTCATATCCTGACACTATATCTAACATAGTGTCTGTAAAAGGTAAGGGAAAATAGTCTTTACGAGTAACACTATTCAGTTTCCTATAGTCTTGACAAATACATAATTTGCCATTTTTCTTGGGAACAATAACAATTGAAGACACCCACTCACTATAAGGTCCCGGATATATAAATCTACATTCTAATAATTTATCAATTTCCTCTTTTACCATTAAAGAATACTTAGGGTTCATTATATATTGTCTTTGACGTACAGATTTAGCATCTTTTTCTAAAATAATTTTATGCTCACAAATTTCTGGAGGGACTCTTCTAAGGTCTTTATAGGTCCACGTAAAAGCACTCTTATTTCTTTTAAAGAAACTCCTCCAGTAATTCCATTCAACCTTAGTCATTTTAGAATAGACCCTTATATTTTTTGGATCCTCATCCGTTCCTAAATTCATATCTTGACATATATCTTTTAAAGATCCTAACTTAATAGGAGTTTTATCATCATCCAAAAACATTTTTTTTAGTTCATGTGTATCTAAATCAAAATGCGGTTCTAACACAGATTCTTCTATGGTCTCAACCATCCCTACCTCAGAAGTTTGCCAAGCTAGAATTGCATCATCTGAATCATCATAGGTTGTTAATGGAGTAAAATATTCTCCAGGTTTGACACACTGATAAGGAAAGGGACTTTTAGATATATTTTTAGAAGATTCTTCAAAAGAAGTATTATAATCATTATCAGAAGAATTTGTTGATGTGATATTTGATTCATCCTCGTGGGTTTCCCCATGATAAATAATTGGAAATATAGGTAATGTTAGTTGTTGTTTTTCTTTCCCAATAGTTATTAGGCCTTTTTCCCAATCATCTTTTACATTGGCCATATGTAACCAAGGTCGGCCAAGTAAAATAGGATAGGAAGAAATAACATTGGGGACTTTGAATATAATGTAATCCACTTTATATTCTAAGTTACCAATAAAAGTAGAAATTTGGGATAACATACCCAAGGGTTTGACTCTACTTTGATCCGCCATACGTAAAATTATGGGTGTGGGAATCATTGTTGTTAATCCTATTTCATCCATAGTTTCCTTACTCATAAGGTTAACACTAGAACCCCCATCTATTTGAGCTCCTGAGATTAAGGTACCATCAATTCTTACTTCAGTGGTTGGGGCACCCGGATCTAAGGAAACATCATGAATTTCATTTTCCTTAACCCTCTTTTTTACTAAGGCATGGCTAAGTTCACTCCTACACTTAGGTGAAATAGCTAAAAGTTGCTTTAGGGATATTTGAGGTTGTATAGAGTCCAAATTCTCTAAAATATTATAAGATTTCATTCCAACTACCAATTTCATCAAACGTTTATTAATTCTCTTAGATTCAGTCCCATTTTTACTAGGTGACGAAACTGGAAGTCTCCTCATAGGTATTTTAGTTGTAGAAGGAATTAAAGGTGTATTGGGGATTTTTCGCAGTGATACATTCTCTAAACTTTTTGTGGGTTGTAGAGAAGGTACATGTGATAAAAGAGGTTGGTTTTTTAAGGGTGGCTTTGGAGAAAATGAAATCCCATCTAAAGATTCATGTTCACTTTGATCATCCTCTGAATTAATTTGGAAGTCCCGATTTGAATTTAATTTATTTTTCAAGGTAGCGCTACGGGTATTAACTACAAAAGTAGGTTGTTTAAGTTGGGGTTCCATAGTTTGGGTTTGTAAGGCCTTAGATATTTTATGGACTTCTTTTTCTTTAGATTCATCTTTAAATGTCACTTGCTTTCTTTGATTCCAATCCCTTTCAAAAGGTGGAAACTTAGGAAAGTCTTCCCGACAGTCATTAGCTATATGTCCCGGCTTTCTACATCTTCCACATAAAGGGACATATTCTTCTTGTTTTCTAGGATTTGGACACTCATTGGCATAATGGCCTAATTCACCACATCTATAACATACCACATGTTTCCCTTTCTGTGGTGTGTTATGTTGATGTGTATTTGGGTTATAAGGTGGTCCATTCCAGAAAAGTGGTGCATTATATTCATCATTCCATCTAGGACGATTGTCATTTGGTTTATAAGGAAGATTAGCTCTAGGTCGTGTAAACGGTCTTTTATTCATATTAGTTTGATTCCCTCCTTTATTAACCCAAGGTCTATTATTGGGTGAACTATCCACCTGTTGAACACTTTGTAAATTCCAACATTTAATAATGTCATGATTTCCACCACAATACGAACACTTAAGTGCATGGTATGGAGGAGATGGACATTCATTAGCCATATGTCCTTGACCCTTACAAGTTGAACATCATACATTAAAACGGTTATTATTTGGTTTAAATCATTTAGGTCTACCTCCCGCCAATTTTACCTCCATGTTTTGTAATTGTTGAGTAAGTTTTTCTATTCGATCCATGTTAGGTTCAACAATTGGCTTTTAATTAGGTGACTTTTCTACAACAATTTTAGATGGAGTAGCAACCATAGGTTGAGGTTGGGGCATTAAATAAGGTTGTGGATACAAAGGTATATTCTGATCCACAACTGGACGAATACGCCCTTGTAATTGATTCAGTGTCACTCTAGGTTGAGGTTCTAAAGTTGGATAAATTGTTTGGTCTGCATAAGGCATATAGTCTTCGTCAATCCTAGACTCTTCCCATATTTTTGCATGACGCAAACTTTTTAATAAAGTGTTAGGGCGTTTTTCTTTAGTATAAAGTTTTAATTCATAGGGGTACAATCCCCCTACAAATAAACTTATTAGAAAATCTTCAGGCATATTATGATTAGTCCATCTATTTAGTAAATCTTGCATTCTTCCATAATAAGAATCTACACTCTCACCTACTCCCATTTTTATATGTCTTAGTCTTTCTCGCAAACTTTCACTAAATCCAATTGGCCAAAATTGTGCGAGAAAAACATTTTTCAAAGCATCCCAATTTACAAAGATATCTTGATTTTGTCTTTGATACCAAGCAAAAGCATTTGCTTGTAAAGTTGCTGGAAATGTGACCAAATAATTGGCTTCTGGGATTTTTATTTGCTAAACAACAAGCTATAAATCTGGACAAATGAAAATCAAGATCGGTTCCTATTTGGCCATAATAAATAGGCATAGGAGTAAGATTCAAAGGTCTTTGATTTGCCATTGAATTATTTTGATTTTTACTAGATGAAGATGAAGATGAAGAAGGAGTAGAAGGTGTATTATTAGAGTTTGTCAAGGAAGTAGAAGATTCCCTGGAGCTATCAGACTTTAAATTACCTCCAGAAAAATTTAAAGGATCAAAATCTTTTAAATTTTGTAGACAGTCAAAATCAAAAGGTTTATCCTTTTGTGAATTTGCAGGCGAAAAGTTTTGTTCAATAACTTGAACTCCCTCCTTAACGGTTTGTGTATTAGATTCTGATTGAATAAATTTTTTGTCTGAAAAAAGTGTGGTATTTAAATCATAACCACCTTGTCCAGAAGTATAAGAAGGAGTACTTAGAAGATGTTCTACTTCTTGGGCTCTTTTCTCATTTTCTTGTTCACTTTCTAGCCTATCTCTTGGATTTTTAATTTTAATTACATCTCCCTCAACTTAAATAAAATTAGTCTTTACAGAAGGAGAAGAAGGAGATCCTGAAGGTGATGTTTGATGTCCCTCTTCACGATGTGAATGTGAGTGTGATTTATCACAAGATGGTAGTTTCCTTCTTTGATCCCTAACTTTGGCACGTTTATCTCTAGCAAGTTTTTGTAATTCTTTTTTAAGTTGGGATGGAGAAGGTACTCTTGACATTAATTTTCTCCATAAAATGGGAACAAAATCTCACCAAATATATATAATTTTTTTAAAATTTAAATCTAAATTAAATTAAATTAAATTATTTTTTAAGGACAAATTAATTTGAAATTCATATGGAGAGATTTTCCGTTTGAATGTATAAAATCAGGAATAAAAAGGGTGGATAGGAGATTAATTGGTCCATAATTCAAAACGTATGTTTTTTTCTCAATTATTACTCCATTCCAACCGGCATAAATCCTAGGTACTTGGTTTTTAGTAATTGCTTTTAATTTTCTATATTGCAAAAATAAATAATATAGTGAAGAATCTAGAAGTAATTCTCCATCCACAACATTTACTTTGTTATTAAATTCTTCACTTCCTTCCCAAAGTTTACTAAAGATAATCCTTTTAATATCTAAAGGTAGTTTATTAATTTGATCACAAAAATCTTTATTCCTAGGATAATTTCTAATAATTCTAAATCCTTCTCCTAAATAAGCTCTCTTATAAAGTCTATATAATGCCTTGAAAAGACATGGTCAAGAAAAGAAGTCTTCTAAAATTTCTGGGACTTCCCAAGGAAAAATATAATTCATCTAATCAAAATTATTACAACCTTGCAGAGACTTCCCTTTGTTATTTCCCTATACTTCCACATTATCAATTTTAATTTTTTCTTGGAAATAAATAAGAATATCAACAACAATTTGCAGTTGTCTTAATTCTGGAAGAGATGTAGGTTTAATTTGTAAAATATCTAAGAGTCTAATTATATTCAAAAATTCAGATTCATAAGGCAATGGTTCTATGGATTTACAATTTAAATTTTTTCTAGAAAGGTTTGAAGTAACGAAGTCTTGTGATTTTTTACAAGTTTTCTTAATATGTCCACAAGCACCACAAAAATGACATTTAATATTTCCTCTATGGGTTTTACTATTAACCTATCTTTTTGCAGAATTTTCTAATTTATTTTCAAGAGTTTTCCTAAATAAAAAATCTATTATATTTTGAATAGGATAATTACTCCTATGACTACAAGAATCCATTCTTTTTTATATTCACCATCAAATTATCAAATTTTACTTTATTTTATTTTAATCAAATTTAAAATCCATACTCACTCCAATTTCCAAATTAAATTCCTATAGACTCGATTTTAAAAAGAAATAATTAAAATATTCTACCTACATTTTAGCTACCACTTAGCTGCGTTTTCCCTAGCAACGGTGCCAAAATGTCATATAATTTTTCTAGGACAAACCAAGGCAATTCCAACTAGGTTCGTTCGGGGGAAAACTCAATTTAGCTTAGTGTTTTAGTTAGCTAATGTCACTTTGTAGGTAAATTATATTGTTAATCTTAATATATTAGGATATTTGGTATATTTCATATTCTATTTAGGAATAGGAAGGAATTCTCTCTCTAATTTCCATCCAATTATAAATATAAATTTCTAACCACTAGGTTCGTCCCGGTCTTATCTTAAAATAAGATGTAAATGTAAAGGTATAAACTAAAGGAACCTGCATCCACAAATCTCATACTTTGAATTCACTGAAATAAATTACAAATATATTTATTTGCAACCTGCATCTCAATATATACATTTGAATTTTGAAAATTCGGTTTAACCAAGAACTCATCAATTGCTTTGTACAAATATCATTTTGACATCTAAATCGCTTTAAGCGCTAATATCTCAATTACTTAAAGTAAATGTAACACATACCCTTTCTAGGGATTGGAAGCAACCAAGGACATTGCTTTACGCAATTCTAAAATTTCCCTTGAGGGATGTAAGATATGCTTTGCTAAATTAATTAGAGAATTTCAAATTCTTCCCTTTTTTAAGGCTCCGGTCTTTATTTGACAATGTATCCTTCCATCTTTCGCTTTAAGCTTTCTCCATTTGCATCACCATGTTATTTTGAAGCTTTTTTTTTTTTTTTTTGTAATATTAATTCTAAGTTATGCTTACTAAATTTACACAATTTCATACAATTTCTAATAAAAGAATTCAAATTCACATTCAAGCATTCAATCATGTACACATGCCTTCAATTGGAATATCATTTATTAATCATATGAATAATCATTCAATATTTAGAATGTACATCAATTATTTAATTGTTCAATGATTTCTATTCACTAGAATTATAAAGTTTCAAAATAAAATCCAATCTCTAGATCACTCAATTCCAAACCAATCCTTGGTTTACAAATAATTTCCAATCACTGGAATTATTAAGTCAATCACTAACTTAATATTTTGCTCTTCTTTACTACAAATCTTGCTTTAAGCATTGACACAAAAATTCTCTTAAAAGATGAAATATAATCAATAGACAAAATCCACTCAAAATATAATAAAATTCTCTTAAAGAGATTCTCCTTCACAAAAAGTGCTCAAGGCAAAGAATACCTATTCATCACTTAAGTGAATATTAAATTATTCAATTTAATTGATTTGACATTCATAAAATACTCAAAGTAAAATATCATCAAAATTCAACTTTATGCTTAAGCAATAATCACTATCACTTAAGTGAACAACAAAAAATGACAATGATGAATCTATAAAATTAATACGACAACAAAAAAAAACACGACCTCACATCACCAAAAACAAGAGAAATTAAAGAGAGGAAAATAATGAGAGAAGAAAAACTATTTATCACCATCCATCCTCAAACACCCCTTCAAATCTCTTGGTAAAAACCTGTCAAAATTCACAACCGCTCAAGCTAATAAGACTTTTCACACATTAGCTTCAAATATCACCACATTCACACTTTATAACTCAAAACTTTGAACATATAACCCATTTCACACTCAAAAGACAAAATTTAACTATAAAATAAAATTGTCTTAATTACATAGCCCCACACTCTATCTTTTGACATCCTCGTCAAAACTAAGTCTTTCGCTCTTTGTCATGATCTTGTTGTTGACGATGTAACCATTGCTTGGAATGCTCATATCCAGTGTTGATTTGCTCATCAAACCGCACCTCACGTGGGTTTAAACGACCTTGCTTAAAATAGAATCGTTGTAGAGCTCCATGACGCACATCAAATTCATTCACCAAGCACAGATGAGCTCCCGCAAAAAAATGCACGGTAGCCATCACCCCCAATAATCTGATGATTTGGCTTGATCAATCCTGCATTTTAACAAGTAACCACAATTTTTTGTTGCCCTCCTTCCAATTATTAATGTCAATGGTCACCTTCCACTCTATACACCAAGTTGCTAAAGCAGAGTCAAACACAGCCATCCATAAACAAACAGGGTCTTTGTGATGTTGATGTAATTCAAAAAATTGATTATAAGTATCATAACAATCCTGGTAGGATTGGAAAGATCCCACAATTCTTGGCCAATTACACTCTACACTAGCAATGGTTGAATTAGGGGCCCATTTGTAACGACACTCACAAGGACAAAAACGTGGATCTGTCAAGACTGCTAGTGGTGGCTCCACAGTCCATGCCAATAATGGATCTCGGCCTTTCTCTTGAAGAGATTTGTCCACAGATTTAGATTCTTGTTCTTGCCGAATTAGGCTATAGTCCTTCAAAATCCATTCAATGGCTCTCCAAGACACATAAGGAATCTCATTGAAACCATTGAACATCAAATGATATTAGCCCAAATATTCAAGATCCAAATTGTCAACATTCATCGGAGCCTTAGTGAGCACGGTTAAAATAGGAGATAAATTAGACTCTACCTCAATGGTTTGCATTGCTTGATCATGCATCGCCACTTTTGATGGATTTGCATGAGAAGCTAACTGCAATTTCATGTTCTATATCTCTTGTTGATAACGTTGTAGCTCCTTCTCTTTTTGTACAAGTAATAGTTTGTGGACGTCCTTATCTTTCAATAATTCAACAATATACTCTTTTTGGTTTATACACGTCTTGGTATCTTTACTGCTTTGCTCTTTTAATAATGAAGTCAATTCCATCAAAGTAGAGTTCTTTTCACGAAGACGAGAGTTAGCACTAACAAGGGAGCGAATTTGATCTCGCATCTCTTGATTTTCCTTCTTCAATGTCATAACTTCCTCCTTCTCCCACTCGTCAATAGGTTTGGGTGATGGCAATTGGTGTTGCAGCATCATGCGGCTCACTTCATTCACAATTTGTTGAGTCACTTCTTGTGGAAGACTATTGGCCACCGGTGTCTTCTTTGTCCGCTTTGCCTTAGCATTTTGTTTTTCTCCTTCCACCACTGGTTGCACCAAATCTTGTTTGAGTGTAACACTTGGTATTTAAGGTAGGAAAACTGTAGGACTTCAAAAGAGAGAGAGAGATACCATGAAAAAGACATGAACACCTGATGAATGACAGAAGAGAGCAAGCATCGTGATATATCATGATGATAGAGTCAATGAAGAGAACAGGCATCGTGATATATCATGATGATAGAGTCAATGAAGAAAAGTTAGGGAAGAGAGCAGGCACCGTGATATATCATGATGATAGAGTCAATGAAGAGAAGTTAGGGAAGAGAGCAAGTATCATGATATATCATGATGATAAAGTCCATGAAGAGAACAGGCATCGTGATATATCATGATGATAGAGTCAATGAAGAGAACAGGCATTGTGATATATCATGATGATAGAGTCAATGAAGAAAAGTTAGGGAAGAGAGCAAGCACCGTGATATATCATGATGATAGAGTCAATGAAGAGAACAGGCATTGTGATATATCATGATGATAGAGTCAATGAAGAAAAGTTAGGGAAGAGAGCAAGCACCGTGATATATCATGATGATAGAGTCAATGAAGAAAAGTTAGGGAAGAGAGCAGGCATCGTGATATATCATGATGATAGAGTCAATGAAGAAAAGTTAGGGAAGAGAGTAGGCATCGTGATATATCATGATGATAGAGTCAATGAAGAGGAATTAGGTAAGAGAGCAAGCATCGTGATACATCATGATGATAGAGTCAATGAAGAGAGCATGCATCATGATATATCATGATGATAGAGTCCATGAAGAAAAGTTAGGGAAGACAGCAGGCATCGTGATATATCATGATGATAAAGTCAAAGAAGAGATGTCACGGAGATGAAAGCGGACAAAAAGGATATAGTTTAGTACCTCATTGGTTTCCTATTGAACGCGTTTCCAGTTGTTTTCAGCAGGCAAGAACTTCAAAGAACCACTCTCCCGTTACCTATGGTGCGCATTTGGTGCGGCATTTGGTCAGCATTTTCATCAATGATTGCTCTCATAGTTCCCGTTGCCTGAACCTTTCCGATCCTAGGGCGCTTAACCCCTTTGTTTCCATGAGTCCCGGAAACCCTACCTTCTTTGTACTTGTCAATGTAATTATGGTATGTGGACTTGGGAATTCCGTGAGTTATATACCAAGCCGTGCCACAGACTTCAGCACCTTCTAATGTTACAAATTTCCGCCTGTGTGTCCCGTCCAAAGGGTGTAATTGTCCGACCACAGCCATTCCGTATTCATGCCGGTCATCAAAGGACTTCAAGTAGAACCTCTGCCTGACTAGAAGTGTCTTCTCCTGGGGAAAGAATTGGCAACACCAACTTCTGCAATAGTTTTCGGAACTAACTTTCCGGATTTCTTTTTCCTCCGTTTTCCGAATGTACTATGAATCCTTTCCATGAAGACTGGGCTTACAAATAATGAAGTAGTAAGGAGCCTTCATTCTCCCACCAAGATAAGCAAGGGGGTCCACAACAATGGAAATAGCTGCAAAATGATTCAAGGTTTCCTTCAACAACTGTCCATTTGGGAATCGGCACTCCGACACATGCCACCAAGCATGAGTCATTATGTCATCATTGTTACCCACAAAAACGTCCAAGACATTAACACCAATGCAATCCTCACCAAGTATTCCTTCATGGAAAGGATCGACCGGCCTCTAGCTGTTGATGCGCCCCGACGAAAGAAGCACACCTGAAGTGTCAATGCAATGCACCTCAAGCCTAGACCATGATTCTTGACAAATAAAAGAAGATGAATTCAAAAGGCACATCATCTCCCATTGACTTTAGAACGTCTGTTGCTCTCCATAGTATTGTCCAGTCGAGCACATCAGAGAGTGTCCAAAAACCCCTTTGTCCAGGGTTCAGTCGAAGATCACAAGCTTCCTCAATAAGAAAACAAGGCCTTAACCGAACAAAAACCCATGGCTCCATTGGAATGGCCACACCAAGCCACTGCCTGTCCGGACGAATATCAACAATTGAACCTTCTCCTACTTCTCCAAATCTTGAATCATAAAGTTTAACTGAATCGCCCCTGTATAATGGAGACAATGCAGCAGTGGATTCTTGTGAATCATTATCAATTCCTGATACATTTACGTATGGAATAATCTCATCACCGGCAGAATGTGTGCTCAAATCCATTACGCGCGTTTTTGTCAGTGATCAGTCAATATCGTGATGTATTACGGTGCTCACATCTTCTGCAAACATCATTTGCCAACATTGAGTAAGGGGGTAGGTGAGTTGTGGTATGAACACCATTCCCTTGAAAATGAATACTGCCATTACTTAATTTTGTATCCAAACTCAGTTACTTTGTTTACCTGAGAAGTACAGTTCACCCAAAGGTTGCATCCAACAACTAGAAAGAAAAGGGACCGTGATATATCACGGTGTACCCATTGCATGACCTTTTCATGCAAACATCAATGCTTGTCACATTGCAAACATTGTAAGATCTCACGGTGTTGCCATAGATACCTCTTTTCATATAAGATCAAGCAGCGTTCTCAACAAATCATCGTGATACATCATGATGGCCATATTAGATCCACACATGCCATCATAAATCCCCTAAAATACTTACAACTATTGTCTACACGTATTATATTGAATTGCACCAACCTATTCAAACGTTTGACTTCGGCCACTAAACTACAAAGATGTCATATGCTACTGACTACGCACCCCATCTGGCCCGGCCTCAAAAAGAAAGATGAACCCAGATATGAGCCACTCATCAGAGTTGTGGAGTAATGGACTGCATGAACGCTTTCATATGCAAAAGCCCATCATTCTCTTCCAATTTGCAAATCATGATAGACTTTTGTCTCTGGTTACTAATTCTGAAAGTATTAAACATGCACGACTTGTTAAATCGCAAAAAGTCTATGAACTTCATTTGGGCTGCATATTTTCTATTTGAATTCCGTCAGAGCAAACTCCATCGGCCGACAATAGCTGCTGCATTCTCAGATTCTTTAGTGGCATTTGAACACGATACACAACTTTGGGAAAACAACTAATAGAAACTCAAACTTTACAACCGACATGCAATGCAAAGTGCTGAGATTGTACCCAAAATGAAGTGATGGGCACTGGACGTCTTGTGAATCCACCTCAAAGCACTTGGAACACCAAAATGCCTGGACTCAATACTCTGGAGCGTTTACAGCAACTTCACGTGTGCAAAAGAGCAAGCTCTACCAAGTTCTGGGATTATAACAGAAGTTCATTGGGGTCTCGAAGCTTTGGTTTCCCGCCACAAATTTCAGAGGGATATGCAATCTTGGCTTTTGAATTTCCGGCGCATTCTTCAAGCGTGCGCTTCTTTGACCACGAGAAGGATTTGAAGATGCGGTCTTCCAGTCATAATTTGCACTACATCCTATAAGATCGACCAGCACTGACAACTCGGAGATAGTACCTGCGATTCTAAAATTGAAAATGTTCAGTATGTTCTAGAAATTGGTACATCACTATAGAGCTGAAGGGTGTGTGTGCAATTATTCAGTTAGAACCTTCTCGGGATTTTGGAAATTTGTTACATTAAGTCACTGCATTGTTACACCGTCACCTGCCATCCATTTAATGGTTTGTCGGGATCAAAATATGCACTTAATGTTGTGCTCCAGTGGACTAAGTGGAGTTTTCAACAATCCATTTTTGATGTTCATGTCTTCTAATTAATTGTGCTCCGACATGTAATGACGTACATTGAGTGTACAACATTGATATATGCAACGTGAATATATATTCATCCCTCCGTGACAATTTGTACAACTTAATGTGAAAAAAACTTGGGATTGAATTCTAAACTTTTGAAAAGAATGTGTATTGACCATTTTATGAGATCCCAATTGCTCCAAAAAATCTAGAAGAGGCTTCACGTAGATGGCCATTGTATTATTGCTTCACGATTCAGGGGTTGGAAAATAATTAAATTTCTATATATGGTTGGCCATTCTCGACGATATCTAACGGATTAGGGTTCCTGGTTACCAATGCTTTAGGTTCATAGGATTCAAGGTTAGGGCTGAGGGTTTTAGGATTTAGGATTTAGAATTCAAAGTTTATAGGAATAAGTATACAACTCAAGGTTTTAAGGAATAGGGTTCACGTTTTAGAGAGTACTATTTCTGGGTTGTAGGATTTAGGATTTTTTGGTATTAGGATAAGAGTGCTTAGGCTATTACTATTAAAGGTTTAGGATCTAGACATTTGGATAAAGCTACTTAGGATTCTAGAGTTCAGGGTTTTGGATTGGATAAGAATGCTTACATTATTACTGTTCAGGCTTTTGGGCCAAAACATTAAAGGGTAAAACTACTTAGGACACTAGGGTTTAGGGTTTAGGGTTCATAGTAATAGGTCTTGGTTCATGGTTTTCACCAAAGTAATAACCAATGGAAGTACTCAATCTAATACGCAAACTCATTAGCAAAGTCGTTAGCGACTAATTTACGCAAAGTAAATTTAATTGACTAATTCTACTACCAAAGATGAACACATAGTTATGCTCATTATTTCAATTATGAATGAAAGATTAAAACAAACATTGATCCCTACTAGTTAGTGTCCAACACATCTTTTATAATTGAAGAATCCAAACTTCAGAAGATCCTTGCAAACTTTTTCCAAAAAAAGGTGCTGTTTGTCTGAAAAGTTAGAGATCCCTCTAAACTTTTGTCAAAAGAATGGACTATTTGTCCCAAAAGTTTGGAGATCCCTCCAAACTTTTGTCAAAAAAATGGGGTATTTGTCCCAAAAGTTTAGAGATCCCTCCAAACTTTTGTCAAAAAAATGGGGTATTTGTCCCAAAAGTTTGGAGATCCCTCCAAACTTTTGTCAAAAAAGTGGGGCGTATTTGTCCCAAAAGTTTGGAGATCCTTCCAAACTTTTCTCAAAAATATGGCCTATTTGTTCAAAGTTTGAAGATCCCTCAAGATATAGTTCTAAAAAATGGGCTATTCATCGCAAAAGTTTTGTGATCCCTCCAAATCTTTTCATGTTAATATGATTGTATAGAAATCCAATCTTTTTCTTAGATCTTCTAATGTTACCCAAAGATCTCTCGATGTTTTTCTAGGATATATTCATAATCTATACACAACTGGATAAAACATAAGTATGTAATTAGTTATAATAAATCCTATATTGTCATCTTAAAGTAAATTTGTTGCTCAATGAATTAATATCAATGGACTGGACATTCAGATTCTTTGGATAATAACATCAAGAGATCTCCCCATGTTTGGATACATCTCTTAATATTTCACACAAACTTTTTTGGAAATTCTATCAAAATCCCCCGTGTACAATCCAAAGTGTAATGGTAGACTTTTCGCACATCTCACATTTCATAGTTGTTTCCACTAAATTTTTGGTAGATTTTACCAGATGCAATTGTCCCATATGGATTGTCAAGAGTCAGTACTATGAAGGAGGGCACATATGACTTGTAAGTTAGGATTCTGAAGACAACACTTGAAGAAGCCTGTGTTTTTCTGGATTTCTCTATGTCCAAATTGACGGATTTTGCTAGACATCCTACGTAACAAGCCCATGGTTTTATATCAACAATGACATCTAAAGTAACATCAAGATGTTACTTTAGATGTCATTGTTGACATAAAACCATGGGCTTATTATGTAGAATGTCTAGCAAAATCCGTCAACTTGGACACAATCCTTTTTACTGACACTAAAAAAAACACGAGCCTCTTTTAGTGCAATGAATTCTAATGAGAAATGATGAAGCCTTTCTACATTCACTAACCAAGCTTAATATGAAGATTAAGGTCGCTTTGATGGGGATACAAGTTTAAGAACCCAATAATATAGATATAATAGGGTCACCAAATCAAGAACTCGTTTTTTTATTTCTTCTTAATATTTGACTGTTCCTAAAATTTATTTTATATTGAAATTATTCAAATTTTATTTTAATTTTTTGGGAAGGCCCTTTTCTTAGGGCTTCATTTTTCTTTTCTCCTTTTTTTCTTTTTTCTTTTTTTTCCATCTTGTCTACATTATAATAATCAATATACAAAATAGATCACGTATACATTTGATAGGACACGCCATCATGATTTGAGGCCCACATGATTTGAGGCCCACATGATTGTATGTGATGTACAATTGCTTACATACAATATTTTGAGTTCACACGTGGACCATCGAAGTTATTTTCACTTTAAATAAATTAAATAATATGTTGAAATGAAAAAAATTAATTCACTTAGTGTGACTTAGTGTAAACCCCTTTGTATGTTTATGAATGCCCTAAGTGACCAGGACTTATGTATGAGTTCTTATTTCCTAGAAATTATATTTTCATTTCACCTTAGACATTCAAACTTTTTTTTTTTGCCATTAATCACAAATGACAAATCTTTTTTGCCTGTAGTGACTTTTCTATTTACAAAATCATTTTACAAGTCATTTTAGAGGTACATAATAAACTTAGGTAGTCTGGATTTACTAATTTTATTTTTATTTTTGGTCTTTTTCTTCTTAAGTTTTAATTTGAATTCTCTTTTCTTTTCAAAATTTTCAAATTTCTTGATTTTCAAATCTAAGGTTCTTAGAAATCTCCAGTAAATTTTAACTTTTATTTTGAATTTTTTTTCTCTGAGTTTGCTTCTATATTGTTCTTTTTTTGGTCTTCATTTCAAATTTTTTTTTTTTTCTATTCTTTGTTAATTCTCTTTCTCATGTTTTTGTTTGTTTATCTTTTTTTTTTTTTAAAAAGAGGGCCCAACAAATTGCGTTAGAAAGAAATAGAAATAAGAAAACAGGGTCTAAACTACAGCCTGGGTGGTCATTGACCTAATTCAAGAGACCTACACTTAAGTTTCACTAACCTCTAATTTAACATCTACTTAATCATGGGCTCTGAGCAACCCTACTAGTCACATCCACTCAAATTGACAACAACATTCATGACCACGGCACAGTATTGAGTAGCTCCGATGTCCACCTGGCAAATTGCCCCCCGTTTCCCCCAGATGGCTGCATTGGTTTTCCCGGCTGTTTCTCTCTCTTCCTGCTTTTGATCGCTCACCGCTTGTGCTTGTTATTCTCGTGTGT
This sequence comes from Neckera pumila, assembly GCA_963969595.1. Lineage (NCBI taxonomy): Eukaryota > Viridiplantae > Streptophyta > Bryopsida > Hypnales > Neckeraceae > Neckera > Neckera pumila. The sequence goes on from OZ018418.1 coordinate 11,660,937, forward strand.
GAAATTTTTGACTTTGTTAGTGAGTTAGTTCTGCTCCCGATTGTTGACCTCGTGCGCAGTAGAGCATCGGCGCTCCACCAGGTAGCGTCGTCGGATAATTCGATTGCAAGTTCTTGTAGTCAACGGGAGATTGAAGGTCACGCGTAGGCAGAAGCGAAAGCGCGAGGTGGATCGAGGAGCACCGAAAGCGCGAGGAAGATCGAGAAGCACCGGAGGCGCAAGGAGCGAGGCGAAAACGCAAGGCAGAGTCTGGACAGTGCGAGGTGACGAATGCATTGTGTTAGCCTTGTGCATTGAAATCCGCCTGGTAAGTTTTACTAACCTAAAGTTTCTTCCTCACCCTAAACCGCTTTAAAGCTCTCAGTTTCCACATTGCAAACTTACGGCTTTGAAGCTGTTGTACTCTTGATCATTAGTTCTTCAGATTGGAGTGAGTCCTCGAGCACCCTATTGCAGTCCCTAATTGCGGCAATGACGAAGATTTTGTGAGGTGTGTCACAGCAGTCAGGATGATTGCTTGGAAAACACTGAAAAAATCCACCCCGTTGTAGATCTAGTTGGTCAGCTCATCACTTCACTTCTCTCTGCGCACCAAGCGCTTGGGAAAGAAGCCATATTTTGTAGTATTTAGGGCCCTTGTAGTTCTAGTTGCAAATCACAATGCTTACTTCCAATGACTGAAAGAGTACCATGAACCCAAAACCCATCAGCCGATTGCCTCACACATTCACAGCAAACTCTGCTCAAATTCATAAAAAGGAGTCCCTTGAAAATCTAATCGTAAGAAAGGTTCTCTGCTTCTAACTCTTGCTTGTGTCAAGGATTGCTACTCTCTGGCCTCCAACTTTGAATTAAGCTGCTGCGTCCCAAATTGAATTGCAAGCTCATGAAGAGTAGGATCTAACGGTGAGGGTGACGAAGAAAATAAATTCTCTGTATTTGTATTGAGTTGGGAATTTAGGAATCTTTGGGAATCCTTGGTGGCCCTGTAGTGTAGGTCGTTTGGGGATTGTCTTTCATGGTCTGACCCACAATGAGTTCCAGTTAGTTCAGTTAGGTGGTTCACATACTCCTTGACGGTAGATGCAATATATTAGACTAAGAACTTTCACGGCTGTACGTAGTTGTTTGCGTATATTGTGGAGGGTGTAATTGCTGTTTTGATGATTTGATTACTTGATCAGTATGCATGGATGTCACTTAACCACTCCTTCACTGCCAAATTAGGCAACCATAATGTAGTGAAATGTTGACCAAGAGATTGAATTGTAAATTTTACAAGAAGCAGTCGACAGTCCTCCGTTGCCTGAAAGGCGTATAGGAGTGTTGGAAGTGAATTGCGAGTGATGGCATCATTGTCTGGGCACGCAAAAGACCTCCAATTTTGAAACAACCCATAAGTTCCACTGACTCAGTAATTGTACTTTTAATTCCAAAATTTCATTTTTTTAAATGGCTGCCAATTGTTATTATAGGAAATGCAAATCAATGTACGCTTGAAGGAAAATGGTAGTAAATTTTAGCTTATGCTGTGAGAAAGAGTATGAAAATCCCACGGCTACTGATTTGAACACACAAAATACAGCCAGAAACAATTGACAACAGTTCTGACATAAGACCATGAGATCTCTCGCTGGTTGATATAGATACTCTACAAGACACAGCATAGAGTACCTCCACCACTGAAGGAGGACCCTCAGATGTCTTGGTCGCGTTTGTAGTATCCTATCGCCTTCGAATCATAATACCGTCCACCATAACCAGGAAGTGTGATGTCTCACCCACCTTACCACCTAATTCCATTATATGTACTAGAAAACTGTGATATCTAACGGTCACTTTTATAAGTGCCGTAAGAACCTCATTATATAGGACCTAGAACTGTAAAAGACAACCTTGCTATCTCACGGTCTCTTATGCAAGTATCTTGCAACCTTGTCTAGCAGTACCTGCAACTGTAGTGGAGGACCGTGATATATCATGGTCTTGTATGCAAGTCTCTTGCCAAGCTTGTCACACAGTACCTTCAACTGCAGTAAGGACCATAATATTTCATGGTTGCTTACATGAATGTCCTAGCAACCTCGTCGCATATTGCCTTCAAGTGTAAAAGAAGACCGTGATATCTCATAGTTGCTTACATGAATGTCCTAGCGACTTTGTCGCATATTGCCTTCAAGTGTAAGAGAGGACCGTGATATCTCACGGTTGTTTGAGAAGGTGTCTTGTAAACCATGTCACGGAATGCCCTCATGTGAAATAGAGGGCTCTGATATATCACGGTCTTGTATGCAAGTTTCTTGCCAGCCTTGTCATGCATTACCTTGAACTCCAGCAAAGGACCGTGATATCTCACGGTCGCTTATATGAATGTCCTAGCGACCTTGTCGCACATTGCCTTGAAGTGTAAAAGAGGATCATGATATCTCACAATCGCTTACATGAATGTCCTAGCAACCTCGTCGCATATTGCCTTCAAGTGTAAGAGAAGACCGCGATATCTCACGGTTGTTTGAGAAGGTGTCTTGTAAACCATGTTACGGAATGCCCTCATGTGAAATAGAGGACCGTGATATATCACGGTGTCGTATGCAAGTTTCCTGCCAACCTTGTCACGCATTACCTTGAACTCCAACAGAGGACTGTGATATCTCACGGTCGCTTACATGAATGTCCTAGTGACCTTGACGCATATTGCCTTCAAGTGTAAGAGAGGACCATGATATCTCACGATTGTTTGAGAAGGTGTCTTGTAAACCATGTCACGGAATGCCCTCATGTGAAATAGAGGACCGTGATATATCACGGTCTCGTATGCAAGTTTCCTGCCAACCTTGTCACGCATTACCTTCAACTCCAGTAGGGGACTGTGATATCTCACGGTTGTTTACATGAATGTCCTAGCGACCTTGTCGCATATTGCCTTGAAGTGTAAAAGAAGATCATGATATCTCACAATCGCATACAGAAGTTTCTTATGTGAATTGGAGGACCGTAATATCTCACGATTGCTTATGTAAGTGTCCTCCCACGGTCTCATGTAAGACTGAAAACTGTAGAAGAGGATCGTGATATGTTACGGTCCGTCATCTATGCACTGACCTCAACGACGCTAGAATATGAGCAGGGAACGATGAACGTTGAGCGTTGAGCAATGAATTATTAAGTTTGAACACTTGTCGCAAGGATTTTTACTAATAATAGAGATGTAAGAGTAATAAATAGTATTGTCAGACCCCCAAAATAATAATGTCAAAAAACAAAAATAGAAATAATTAAAAAAATTTGCAAATCAAATAATTAATGTTACAAGCAAATTGTGGGAGCATGCAATGTCATTATTTAGAAATCCAGATTAGTTTAGGATCAATTCCGTAAATATTTTTGAAATTTTGTAGTAGTGGAACCGTGAACCGGAACATTTAGTAGAAACTAGGGAGTCGGAAAGTTCCGGCTCACAAAAACTTGTAGAAGGAGTAAGAGATGGACTTTTACCGGATCCAGAATCTGGAAGGAGATCCAGATTCCGACAAACCTACGAACTAGGGGTCCGGCCTACGGAAACTAGGGATCCGTTTGAAAAAGGCGGCGCATTAAATGACCGAACCAACGGGTGTCGGTCACTGGCCGGGTACTTAAGCGGATTATCTTCTCATTCTTCTCCCTCTTTCTTCCGCTCGAGGAGGTGTGCGCTTGCAGGTTTGGAGCGCGTTTTCTCTTAGAAGAGTGAAAGAGTGGTGAATTAGGCCGGATAGGGAGAGAAAGAAAGGAGGGTGCCGATTGCACCGGATTAGAGTTCAATGGCGGAAACGTCAGCGCAGGGGCAGAAGACAGTTCCGTCTGTCAAACTCTTATACCCGATCATTCCATCTGATCCCAGTGAACGTTTAGAGTTAGAGGAAGATCTGTCCACACTAGGGTGTATAGGGTTCATCCGGAAACCCTGGACGGTGAGGAGCTAGGACTTTCTTTGGGAGTTAGTTTTTGGAGCGCCGAACCAGTTCGAGCCGACACCAAGGGGGCGGTTATTGTCCTGGACGGAAGGGATGTGGGCGGAAACTTACGGGTTGACGCAGTCCGGATCCGGAAGCGCAACCTGGACGGATAAGTTTCATGAAGGAAAGTTCAAGAAGCCACCGCACCACAAGGAGGGCTTCTCCGTTAGTGACTGTAGCAATGAGCGTCATAGGAGGTTACTGAATTTCCTGATTCCCATAGTATATCTGAAAAAACTAACGAGAGTTACGGTCACAGTCGCGAATACGATTTTCGGAGCACTGGAAGGCCGGGTCGTGAATTGGGCAGGCCTAATTCACCAGAAGGTTAAGAAGATGGCGATGGCGGTCGAAAAGGCCAAGCAGAGTCCAGTCAGTACGTACTTGTTCCATCTGTATCATTATTATGATTACATGACCCCGCCGGAACAAGTTGCGTATGAGACTGGAATGCAGATCCTGAAATACGGATTCACAAAGGAGTTGAAGCCGACGGGAGAAGCGACCGAAGAAGAAGAAGAAGAGGAGGAGCAGCCGGAACCGAAGCCGTTGGAGAAAAAGAAGCAGCATAAGGTAACCAATCCGGACTCACGAAGAGCGAGTATGGACGTGCTGGAATCGAATCTGGCCCTGACCCAGCCGTCGCCGGAGTATACCGATGTCTCCGACTTCTATGATGCCGGAGCCCGGTGGATGGCACAGTGCCTGAAGATGCACGCTGAGATGGCAGGGGTGATCACAGGCGTCGCTAGCAAATCGAACGTTGAGACGGATCAGATCTTCAACGAAATCCGGAAGAGACCTGATCCGGCACTACTCCAAGAAAAGGACAAGGAGATCGCACTGCTGAAGGCGGAACGGGATAACTACAAGAATAAGTTTTACTGCACGGAAGGACAGTCGATCTCAGCCCAGAAGAAGGAGACGGATGCCCTGAAGCTCGTCCGGGATTTGAAGGGGTTGGTAGAACAACCGGAACATTTGATCATCCGGTCCGCGCTCTTCACGAAGAAACTAGATACCGACGGCATCGTCACCAGATCTCGAGTGTTGCAAGTCTTGGTCGATTACGAGGCCAAGATGAAGACCGTTTTGGACGAGATGCGGCAGCTACTGAGACCTCTGGATGTGGCCAAGGACGAGTTTGGGCCACTTCCAGATATCTTCATGGAGTCGCCAGTCAAGTACGGAGCCGGAACTTCCGGAACAAAAGAAGACCCAGGCTTGAAGTCTCTCTTCAAGCTGCCCCAGGTACCTTCCTCGGATCAATTCCAGAAGTGGGGAATAGTGAGTACTTTTAGTCCTTCCTCACAATCTCCGGCGGGATCCGGAAAGACAGGGCAGAGATTGCCAATCCGGAGGGACCTCTTAGAAGGTATGGGAACAATAAATCTGGCAAGGGAGCATCCGGAGAAATTCCCCCACATGGCGGAACCATCACCAGCACGGGGGACACAGTTGATCGATTTGGGAGATCCGGCTCCAGAGGCGAGACCGGAACTCAAGCCGGAAATTCGGAAGAACACAAAGACGGAAATAGTGGAGGTCGAATTCTTGGATCCGAAAGAAGAACTGGAGATGGTAGAACCTGGGAAGCAACTCAAACTCCGGAAGTCGGAGAAGCGGAAGCCGGAAGGTAAGAAGCCAGCGAAGCAAGAGATCAAAGACTCTGAATCCGGTGAGTTTGAATCCACTACTGAGTCTGAGGAGGATACGGATGAAGAAGAGACGTCTCCTGCGACCCGGCAGAATCCGCCTCGAGCTGCCAAGATGACGCCAGCCAAGGGTTCCGGTAAATCGACAACCAAGTAGGGAGCCGGTAGTTCAAAGAAGTCTCAAATGACCAAGTAGTTCAAAGGGGATTACTTGTGGAGGTGGATTAGAATTTAGTTAGTTAGATCCGGAACTGGAATCCTAGCGTGGGCCCGGGTTCCGGAAGTTTAGGGATAAGGACTTTTCCAGTTAATCGAGATTTCCTTGGTGTGTGTGTGAGGTTGCCCTGGTTTTTGGGCTGCCTTTTGTTGTTTTTAGGATGTTGACTTTGGTTTTGATTTGGGTTTTTAAGGGCGGGCAAGTTAGTTGCCCCTCATTCCTTCCTAGTTGATATTCATTTGTATTTCATTCCCTTTTCAAAATCTAAGCCCTCGGGTATGCAGTTTGGCTTTATCAATGTATCCGGATTGTGTTGCCTTGTGGTCTGGGTATTGGAAGGAAAGGACGGGTGAAGAAGAATCCGGATTTAGGAGAATACGGTCTAAGTCGGGAGTGTGCTATTGTAACGTTGCTGGATTGTTGACTTAGGAGCTGCGCATTGTGTCTTTAAATTACTACTAGAGTAGTCCGGATCTAAGTAGCGGGGAAGCGAGTCCAGTTGTCAAGCCGTGCAGAGGTAAACGCCCGCCCAAGGAAGTTCCTACCTGTTCGGAAGATCTGCCAACCTTAGAATTCATTCAACCTCTAGAAAGATCACCCCCCCCTTATACTTGACTCTGAGATCTGTCGTTGTAGTTAGGGAGAGTGAAGTATTCCTGAGTGACCTGCTTTCCGGATTTACCATCCGGTTTAGCTGTGAGGATCCGGATCTTCTTGTCTTGCTACAACCTTTTGAGTACTTCGGTGTTTTTATTTGTGTTTGTTAGAATTGTAGGAGAACAATGAGTGGTGAGTCCCTACCCCTCTACAAGACCAACAGTGGACCCTCTGATGGTAAAACAGAGGTATAGAAAACCAGATTGGAAGCAGAGACGTAAACCGGATTCCGGATAGTTTATGATCCGGATTGTGAAGGAAGCCGGAAAAGAGTAAGTAAGTGAGAAGAAAGAAAGATAGAAAAGCCGGATAGCTAGAACATACTACATAGAATCCGGAAATTCCCTGGGACGATATTTCGTGTTATCTTGGCACATTTTTGTGTTAAGGATACTTACGCCTAGATTGCACGTACGACACAAATGTTGCATGAAGAGACATCCATTCATCTATGTATTGATGAACTTCGTCCATGTCATCCATTCTTCATCCATCTAAAAAAGACTTCATTTATACACAATAATATACATCCTAGAAACTATATTGTTAATTTAGTTTTTTAAATTCAAAAATACAAAATCAAAAAACCATTAAGATTTGCATTGTTGACCACAAAACTTTGTTAACTATTTTGAGGCTAGTTTAGTCCTCCTCGAAACCAAATTGCACCTTCAAGTTTCATTTCAAGAAATGTAACAAATAATCCTACATTGTAATCTGGTTGTGGTTTAGCGCTCTTTGGAACCAAAGAGTACCGTTAAGGTTCATTTGAAGAAATGAAACAATCAATTCTATAGTGGTTTGCTAATTTTTTTTGTGATTTCAGAACCTTTCATTTAAGAACATTGACTTCACAAACCTAATTTTGACCCTTCTTGGGTGCCAATGGGTTCTTTCGAAAAAGACTCTTTAGAACCCAAGGAAGGCTCTTTGGAATCCAAAGAAGGCTTCTTAGATCCGAGGAGCTTTTCTTTGGTGCCAAAAGACTCTTGCAAGGAAGGCTTCATGGTACCCCAAGCAGGCTTGTCGGAATTAGAAGATAAGAATAACATCCTTACTCTTTATTATTGTCTCCCTATGAGCCTCTTTGGGATGGAGGAGGGTCTTAGGGATCCCTTGTAAATGTGGTATGTAAGATGATTATTGTCTTTCTAAAAGCCTTCTCAAAACCAAAAAGGCTCTTAGAATCCTGTACAAGGTTGATATGTGTACATCACAATGCAAACAATTTACATCACTTGCATTTATATCAAATAAAGTTGCCTTATCCATCTCTAAATAAGATGCTTTATGATGCAACTGACTTCATTTACTACAAAAAATTTAGGGCTGGATGTCTTTTCCATCCACCAACTTTTGTCTATATTCATCCATCATCATGTTCATCCATCTAAAGCAATGAATGAAATAAATGATTTATACCAAAATTAATTTTTTTTCTTGAACTTCATACCTATATGTAGAATTAATGATACTTTTGAAACCTGAAAAATATAATAAATAAAAATTTAATCGCTCAAATGCAATTGCTCATTGCTCAACGCTTGTTGTTCCCTACTCACATTTTAGTAACCTTGCATTGACCTTGCTTAGTACATCAGTGTTGTCAACTCTTAGGAGATCTTTTGATGATTGCATTTCAGAGTGCTACTGCGTCGCAATAGTGGTCACCTAATTTGTCGATATGGTGCAGTGAAAACATCTTACAAGAATGGCTGGACGACTCCTTGCCTAAAAAACTTGCTATCTTTATTGATACCTGGGTACATAAATTTGGTTACACTAGAGATCATTAGCCAGGAGCAGTTTTCAGATGTGATCGCAAAGTTACAGCCTGGGATATTGAACGAAAAGTGGGGCAAGATGGAATTACTTCAATCGTTCCAAAACTAAAGTACAACAACAAGGTCCACACTACGGCGGGGTTGGACATAATAGAGATGCAGGGACTCGATGACTATAGTGTCCTCCTTGTGATTGTTGAGAAGGTACTGAAGTCCGTCAAGTCCAAGATGTATGGGCTCATCCTGGATTATTCAAAGCTATGTCCGGACATGTACGAGAACGTCACACAGAGAAGGATGTTGAACTGGAAGGATAATTCGCACTTCTTTACTCCCTCTAAAATGAAGACGGAATGGAACATCATTGATGAGGACCGCCACAAATCCAATCCAAGTAAAGAAATTGTCATTGTAAAGACTTCCACTCTTTCTCCAAAGAAGAAGCGTAGAAGCGGAAATCCATAGTCGAAGCCGTAGGGGATGATGTGGAAGTGGAAGTGAGTGCAAAGTCAAAGAAAGCGAGAGGATCTAACCTTAGTATTCACAAATGCGTGAACATGACAGAGAAGGAAATCAATAAACTCTCTCCCACTCAAATGAAGGCAATGAACGCGCTATACAAGTCAGTGTTCAAGCCAATGTACGCATGGGGGAAGAAGCCACTGTTGGATGCCTTTGGTAAACTGATACGAGTGCACAACAAATACCTCTACAAAGCTGAGGCAAGAAGATTTGTATACAGATCACTCAACAAGGACCGGCAGTGTGGGATAGAGCACCGAATTATTATTGAGGCGGACTATGACTCCGCAGATAGATTTATTACAGTTCTTCCCCTAAAGCAAGGTCCTTATGGGGAAAAGTGAGTACTGGATTACTTTGATGCTTGCCCGAATAGAGAACAACTGATGTCTACGACGCACTACTGGATAATTAGCGGTCAACATAACGTTGCAGGCTTGCAACATACAAAACTTGTGGAGAGCGGCAAGATACCAGAGTGTAACAAGAAGCTGGCATCCACCTTCAATATTATTTTGATTTGGTCTCCCAAAGAAAACTCCCTGGAGATTATGCACCTCTCGAAGGCACTAAACCAGAATATTGCTGGTGAGCAAAAAGAGCAGACCTTCCTAATGCAACTTCTACATGCCAAGCAAAAATGGAGGGATATGGGTAGCCCACAGCCATCATTGATGGGAAGACCACACTCAAAAGAGTATCTTGTAAATATCTCATTCACCTTATTGTCTTGGTGGATTCACTTCTATTTCTATTTGCCGCTAGGGCAATTGTGATATCTCATGGTCGTCGTAAGAGCATGTAGACTAGAAAGCCGACCGTGATATCTTACGATGCTCAAATGAAGATGCAGGAAATTCTTTCCCCCTCCACTGATTACAACTGAGCTAATTTGTGTCATTGAATAGGCGTATGTTCTAGTGATGGTAACTATCTTCAGTAGTGTAAAGGGCAATGACTTGCCGGACTTGAGAATTCTGCTTGTCTTCATGGAAAATGATTCCGATGTGGACAAATGGGTTATACTCTTGTCATTGCCGGGGCTAGACTGAGACTCATCAAGGGCATGCAGAACGAGTTCATGTTCGTCTATTGGCAGCATCCTCTGCTTAGCAAGGCAAAGGAGTACGTCCCTTATACATCCAAAGAGTGGGATGCGTTTGCGGAGGAGAAGAAGATCACACGATTGCAACTGGAATTGTGGATGGATAAAACTATGGCCACGGAACTTGGAAGGGAATGGTTAACGATGTGGACTTGAAATCTAAATAAGTTGACGGACCCAGACCAGTGCCCGAAGTCGGTGAAGGACATGTCGACGTCTTTCTTTAATGCCCATGCCGAAGCAGCTGTGGAAGAGGTCTTCAAAAATGAATTTGCTGACAATTATTTCTGCGTGGTCATGGACAAGAGGAGCTAGAATGTCAGCACGATCCTCACAGCCCCTGTCGTGAAAACATGGAGGGGCAAAGACAAAGCGCACATTTATTTTTGGTTTCTATTCGAGTTCACAATTGCTAGGCTTCATGCAAAAATGATGGAGAATTATAAGTTCAAGAGATTATTCAATGCTATAGAATTCAATGACAAAACTTGGAATGTCCTCAGGGCCCGATCTCCAGCAATTCTTATCACCGACGCTAAAGGATTCCACGAGATACTTTGTCATTTGCAAAGGCGGGTGGCGGATAGCAAGGTGTGGGTCTGGAACTGGCATGTAATTACATACGCTCCAGATCCTTGCGACGGCTTTCCAGCCTCTGCCACTGGAAATGCATACAACGTGTTCTTTGTCCTCTTATTTGGATACAACAAAGGCCAGAGCTGCTTCAACAGCTTCTTCACCGGGGATGCCCAATCCATGAAATCAACCTACAAATCCGAAGACCTTGAAGATGATAGCGGTTTCTATAGGCGACGTCTAATGCCTTGGCTAATGATCAGCACTGCTCTAGCAATATTTGGTGATCACATGATTGATGACATAATGGTTGTGAATGTAAATGGCGGTCTGGAATTCATGTTTCTAGGATTGGTATGTTCTATTTCTAGGATTGGTATGCCCGTGCGGTCCATTGTGCCTTCCAAGCAATGGAACTTGCTAATGTATCCTAATTTTGTGGATGGCAATAGTTGTAGCTATGATCAGTTGTGCACGTATCTACTAACTAGTTGCTGACCCAAAAGGGCAACCTGGGTAAATAAAGGGCAAAAACAACCTATTTGGACGTTGTTTCTATCTTAAGTCCCTTCCATGGTGCTTTCCTTTGTGATTTTCCACTCGTTGACTATCCCAATTGGTTGGTGATTTTAACCTTCTACATGAACTTCTATGGTTGAACCTTGGATTTGTTCTAATATTCTACCGTGATGTTAAATTTTTTACTTCTACTTTAATTTTACTTCTAGGTTTTTACTTTTAACTTAAAAAATTTACTTCCGACTTTCTACTCTACTTTCTACCTTCAAAATATTACTCTAACTTTCTACCTTCTAAGTTTTAACCCCTAGGTATTACTCTAGATTTTTGACTTCTAAGTTACCTCTATGTTTTAACTTCTAAAATTACTTCTAATTTTTTAACCTCTAAATGTTACTCTAGGTTTTGACTCCTAAATTACTTTTGAATTTTAACTCCTAAATTCTATCTTCTAAATGTTACTCTACCCTTTCTTAACCTCTAATTTTTAATTCTAGATTTGTGCTTCCTAAATCTAATTCTAGATTTTAACCTCTAAACTAAACTTCCACAATTTACGTCCTAATTCATCCTTAATTTTCACCTCTAAGTTAAACTTCTAAATTAACCCTCTAATTCTAATTCTAAATCTTGATTCCTAATTTAATCACCCCGGATTAGCTTTAATTAGACTTTTAACTCTTGATTTTCTTTCTAATTTCCACTTTCCAAACCTAATTCTAGATTGTTGACTTCTAAATTAATGCTAATTCCTATTTTTAACTCCAGTCCTAAGTTGTTCTATCATTTTCTAAAAAAAAATTTACTAGAATTTTTCCCTTTTGAACCACTTGACTTAACTTAGCGTGGTCGATCCAAAGCCAAATTTTTAGCGTAATATGTTTCTGGAAACCCTTAATTCTAATCTATGAGCTTTTGAATCTAAACCTCTAATTCTTGCTAATCTTTGCTAATTATCTTGGGTTAAAGCCTAATTGAGAGAATCACAAACTAATTAGGAAAAAATACCAAGGATTAGTTCAATGGCTTATCCCATCACTGCTAGTAGTGGAGATGATGTCGTCCACGTGCTCATACGTATTCCCCTCCATGATGATTTGTTGGCTTTTTTTTCTCCCAAAGCTCACTGCTTAATTTTTGAAAGAAATGTTACCCCCTAACTACTTTCCTTTTTTTTCTTCCTCCTATTTTCTTCTACCTTGGGACTATTCCACCAAACGTGTTATGGGGCCTTACACTACCAACTTTGACAACTATGCAACATCAGTGTGTCCACTATTCTCTTACAAAGTTCTTCCGTTGTCATACCCCCCATCCTCCTCTAACGGCTACCAAGGCCTCTTTTTAAATTTTCTCCTATTCCTCCTAGCCTTTCTAAGTAGCCCACTATTTATCGTCTCACTCCTTCTCCTCCTATTTAGCCTCCTACCTCCCTACTCTCCCTCCATTGTGTGTAAGTGTGAGTGAGGCTACTTTTGTGTGCAGGTACGATGGTGCTCCGCTCTTTTCTCCCTCCTCCCTTTTGTATTTTTTGACCCTAATCCTACTCCAACCCTAGCTAGCAATAGGTTAGTCCAACATTCTTTTGTTATGTTTTTGTTTTGTTTTAGTTTGAGAGAATTCCAAAAAACCAACAAAAATCGGAAACAAAAAAAAAGAGTTCAAAGTAGAGGAACCCAATCTAGGGCCCCGGCTAGTTGGCTGCCAAGCCGCCTAGCCCGCTTGCATGCCCACCTCCCGGCCGACCGGCTGGCTGAAAGGTCGGTTTAATTGTAATTTATAAATTTTTTCTTTTGTTTCCATATCCTGGAATGACGCTGGACTGATGCTGGTTTTGGATGTTGGACTAATGCTGGTCTGGCTAGCTAAGGAAAAACTGGATTTTCGCAATTAAGGGAAACTAGATTTTTGCTAACTAAGGGAAACATGGATTTTTTGCTAACTAAGGAAAAACTAGATCCTTGCCAACTAAGAGAAACTAGGGGAAATACACTTGGGGAAAATAAAACTTAGGGAACAACTAAACTAACTAAAAACTTAGGGAACAACTAAACTCACTAGACGCAAAAGGAAACCTACATATCTTGGAAGCTAAGCTTTGGACGTTTCCACAAAGGTCTTGGAAACTAGACTTTGGAACTAAACACCTGGGGAGTTCAAAGCTTCGCCCCTAAGTTGGGTTTAACATCAACTTTAGGACTTGGTGGCACTCCGGGGGTTCAAAGCTTCGCCGCCTAAACTTTTAGCACACACTTTAGGACTTCAACCTTGTCACTAGTTCAAAGCTTCGCTGTATCCAAGGGGGGTCCAAACAATGAGGGAGACTTTAGAAGAGGAAAAGAAACAAGGCTTTTAAAGGAAACACACATAGGGTCAAAGCTTCGCCGTCCCATAGGGGGGTCCACTCAACAAGGGGAATGTTAGAAGAAGATTTGAAACAAACTTAGGAAACATACGCAAAGGGGGCTCAAAGCTTCGCCGTCCCGTAGGGGGATCCACTCAACGAGAGGCACGTTAGAAGAAGGTAAGAACTTGACTTAAGAGAATACATGAGTTAGTATAACGAGGTAAAGCAAATGACTCACACTCTAAAGGCCCCCTATGGCGGCATACGCCAAGGCACGGAAGGGGGTGGCTTTCGGTTTGGATTAGTAGAAAATACAAAAGACCTTCAAGATACAAGGGTTAGTTCACAAGAGTATAAAAATCACAAGAAAAAACGCACAAGGAGTACACAAGGCAAGATAGAAGGACCCCCAAGGACCTTGAAAGCTTGAAAAACAACAACAAAAGGAGCCAAAAGTGCTCCGAAAACACCGTAGAGGTTTTTTGGCTTCAAGCACCAAAATATCCAATATGACTTGGACCCACAGATCCAAATACAAGTATGGGGGTGATTTTAGAGAGGGCAATAGAGCCCTTTTATAGGTTTCCAAAGGCTCACTCCCCCCCCTAAATTCCTACTAGTAACCTTATCAATTTAGATTTTCATCCTAATCCTAGAATTTCACTTTCTACCACCTATGCTGGACCAACCTCCTAACTTTTAGAGATCAACTCCAAATGTCAAATGGACTGCGCCGTTGGATCCAGAACGCCATTTTTAGTCCAAGACCCTCCTACCCCCCGTACTGGGATCAAAAATCCAACATAGGCTAGCCTAGATTAAAATCCCAATTGCAGTTTCCAACTCTTGGGGGGGTCCTATTTTGAGAAAGGTAGCTAGCCTAGGGTCTCCAGAAGGTGAATTGCTTGGCACTTCATTTGCATCAGGGTCTATATCTTCATGCGACTCTATACTGCTACTGTTGTCGCCGGAGCTCTCGTTCTCGTCATCTTCTCGGGGTAGTGGTATGCTTCGTACTTCACATTCTACCTCAGAGTTCAGATTCCGTACTTCAATATCCACGCCAGCTGTGCCTTCTGTTTGCACCAATCGTTTTGTGAGCTTGTTCACACAGGTGAGTCCATTAATGTTGGGTGTGGGATGTTGTCCTTCTCTGCTTGATTGTCCAACATTTTGGGTAGAACATCCCGCACCCATGCTATATTGCTGGACAACTTGGTTGACACATTTATGATTCTTGCGTATCTTCTCCTTAGGTTTCCTAATACGCTTTTTGCGTCTACCCTTGTCAGTCCTGTGTCTACGCACTTCCAATGACAAATCTCCAGGACCCAACACCAATGACGGTTGAGTGGGTTGCGGATCTGAGCCACGGACTTCTTCATCAATGCTTGCTAGTGCACCTCGATGCCCCCGTAGCCGTGCTAGTGGGGTTGGTAAACTTTGTGCAGACCTCCTGGCTATAGTCAAGTTTGTGCCTCTTCCTCGATTCAAGACCGTGTTACGGTTAATGCGCAAAAGACTTCCCAATAGCGCATCGTCATCGAATTTGTCAATTTCAGACGTTCGAGTGTCCATTGCGTTGAATACTGTAGGATTTGCAATTCTCTCATGTTCAACCTCATCGACAGTAGTTCACTGTTCTTGATGCTCGCTTCTCACTATACCTTCTACAGCGCTGCGGAGATTCATTGGCATTCTCAAAGGCGACTAAGTTGGTACTGGTGATCTTGCCTGTGGTTCTAAATTTGGGTTTAGAATATGTATGTCACCATTGTTGTCATCAGGATTTCTTTCCCTCAATGGCGTGGTATTCTCTGTCGTATCGTCATGCCATGTATGGACGCGCACTTGTTCTAGAGAACGTAGGACCTCTTCCTCAGCAGTACCGTCCTCATTATTGCCATCTACAAACGTGTTTGCAAAAAGTTGACGTTGTCTAGGGGGACTGTACTGAGGGGGGATCATTGCAACCCATTAATTGTCGCGCAAGCGCTCCTCTTCGTCCCTATGGTTCTCGTTCGCTTGCATGAAATCAGGAACCACCTCCTCTTTGTCTCCGGAAGGCAATCTCTCTTCATGGTCTGAAGCGTCATCTGCATCTAAAAAGAGCTGCTCGTAGAAAAAGGCTGGATTGTACCCATGTTTTTGGCAATCAAGTTTGCTGTTTGCATAGATATATACCAATGTCTCTACCTTGGATGTACTCAGGGAGTTCCGCACTTTGTTGTGCACAAACAAATACATGCTCCAATTCCTTTCACATGAAGACGCTGAGCACGCCAAATCTAGAATTCTCTTTGCTATCTTTGGAAGAGCATTGCCACCCACTGGATTCCACCACTGATGAAGCAACAAGTTACATTCATTGACATCTGGAGCCTCTAGTACGGGGTCAAAAGGCCCTATCTTCTCTTCAAATTGCATCAGCTCATCCATTGCTTCTAATGCGGCACTCCTAAAGATTGACTTAATTTCCGTATGACTTGATTCAAGGCTCGCTTGGCTTGGCCATCGGCAAGAAATTCTTGGACATCCGCTAGAAATGGATTCAGGAGTGCCTCCGCATAGTACAAGTCTGTATGCATCAACTTCCAACGGGCGTCAAATTGCTTCTTGTATCTGTCTGCCAACATTGGATCCAACCAAAACGGCGCTGTCCTCAAACTATACACGTGAGTTTTCAATTCCTTCATTATTATCCAAGCTTGGGGCATGGCCAGAATTTTTCTATCGAAATGACAAAGAGCAAGGAGTACGGGCTCTACCATATGCAAGAAGTTCTCACATTTTACCCCGAACGCCTCCGAATGAATGTTGTGACGGATCTGCCTCGCTTGGGCTTGAATTAAGCGTCCATTTTTCTTCCTCACCAAATTGAACTCAAACTGCATGTAGCTGTCATCATTAATCACGGAATGCAATGCTTGCCTGCAATCCACCAATTGGTCTATCATTAGTAAGTTGATGGCAAAGCGTATTTTAGAAGGAAGTTGCAAGACTTTGGTGGGTGACCACTTCCGAAAAAGAGCCAACATGTGTTGATACTTCTTGATGTACTTCACAATATCCCTACACTCCTGTACCAAATCTTTCATCAATTGAGACTTTCCCCAATCTTCCAAAAGTAAGTCCAAAATGTATGTAGCACACCCTTGTCTATACAAGTGAGGGTACTTTTCTTCCAAGCTTGTCATGGCCCCAGTCATTACTGCGGCATTGTCCGTACATAATTGGACAATGTTCAAAGGGCCTACCTCATCTATGTAATTCCCCATCTTTTCAGTTGTATAAGCAATGTCCTTTCTGTCTCCAATGCTATTGACTGATCCCAAAAAGACATCCCCGGCAGGACAGACGAGTGTCGCAACCAAAAATTTTAGTTTTCCTCTGCTTACCTAAATATTGGAACGGAAACGGGTAATTAGGATCCGAATCCTGTTAAAGGGGCAGAAGAAGACTGATGATAGACAATGCTAATCCAGTAAGGAGAAACTGGATCTGATCCGGTCAGAACGTTAGTATTCAGGAGCGGAATCACATCGGGGTCTCATCTTGGATCGGATTAGGGTTGAACCGGATTGATATGGACTGGACCGAAAAAGGTCATGATGACCAGCCAGGGGTCCTGGGACTATATAAAGGTTGGTCGTCCTCATTTTCACTCCTTTACTTCCCTTGAGTTCTGGAGCTGACCTTGAGCGCTTGTACGCCTCCGTCTGCGCCAGAGCCGTTGTATGTGTGTGTGCTTCAGGCCAGGTCCGTCAAAGTGTGTAGGAGAGATAGAGATTGTGTCGGCTGCAGGTTTTGTGTTGTTTTCCGGTTGCGATCGGACGAGAGGAAGTGAGGAACAGGACGTGCGGCTAGGAGAGAGTGAGGTAGCGATTGGTAAGGGTTTAGTAGCCGTCTGTGTCCATGCCTCAGCTGCATAAGAGCAGACCGGGAGCACCCAGTTCCTCCTCTGATGTCAAGCTCCAGAAAGTAGTTCCAGTCATCCCAACTGCAGAACCGGCAAGGACCAAGCTCATGGACGATCTCAACGCAATGAGTTGCCTGGTGTTGATGGATAAACCCTAGGGGTTTAGGGACAAGCGGATGGTGAGAGAGCTGAAGTGTAAGGTGTCGAATGAGTTCGACAACACGCTTCGGGGCCGCCCGACCGAATGGGAAGAAGAAAGGTGGAGGGAAGTTTACAACTTCCGGATGGGAGGTTCCGGCATGGCTGGACGGAAGAACGAGTTCATCCATGATAAGTTTCATGGAGAGCTGAGCAACAAGGACGGATACGCGGTCGCGGATTGCAAGAGCGACCGGCACCGCAACCTCCTCCAGTTCCTGGTTCCGATTGTTCACTCGAAGAAGCCAACGAGGGTGACGATGACCATTGGCAACACAATGTTTGGTTCCCTGAGCGAGGAAAGGAAGGTGATTTGGGCCTGGATCTTTTCCGATCTGGTGTCCCAACTGGTGACGAGGATCGGGAAGAGTAGAGCCACTCCTTTGAGTTCCTATCTCTTCCACCTCTACCATTGGAACCAACTCCTCATGGATACGGAGGAGAAAACATAGAACCTTCAGGAGTCTATCATGAAGTACGGAGAGTCGAGTTTGGATGACGAGCAGGAAAAACAAACCGGGTCCGAACTCGAGACAGAAGAAGAAGACAAGGAGGAGCACCTCCAGACGAGGAAGCGGATGAAGACGACACCTCCTTGCAAGAGACAAACCCCTCCTACCAACAGGTCGACTCCAGACCAGGGACCGGATGTAGAGATGCCGGATCCCAAAGACCCAAATGACCCGTTCAATCAGTTGACGGTAATCCTGTGTGGGATACGAGCGGACTGGGAGGTCAAGAAGAGGACCCTTGCTAGTGTCAAAGAGCTAGTGGGTGCACCGGTGGATAGTAAGCTACCGGGTAAGGTGGCCCAGTATCTATTGAATCCGGATGAGCACCGGAAGCAGGAGGCAAAGATTTGTTGACTTCAAGAGAAAGTCAACACTCTGAAGGCCGAGATGGTAGCCCTCAGGGAGGACAAAGCCGCAGTCTGGGAAATGGCAGAAGCAACCCGGAAGGTGGCCGAGTCTGTGAAGGCCACTCTCGGAGAGTCCGGATCCGTTGCGGTCAAAGCGGAATTATTTGACAACGGGGTCCATGAAGAAAAGAAGGTATCCAGTTCCCGGATAGTTCGGATCCTGACCAACTTCACCAATCGGGTGGAAGCATCATTGGTGGCGGCCAGGGAGGCAGCCAACCGGATGGACGTCAGCAGTTGGAAGATGAACCGGTCCATGTACTCTTGGGAGATCCAACTGTCGTACATGCAATCTAGGCGTAAGTATCCTTAACACAAAAATATGCCAAGATAACACAAAATATTGTCCCAGGGAATTTCCGGATTATATGTAGCATATTCTAGGTATCCGACTTTTCTATCTTTCTTTCTTCTCACCTACTCAACATTTTCCGGATCCTTTCACAATCCGGACCATAAACTATCCGGAATCCAATTTACGTCTCTTCTTCAAATCCGATTTTCAATACCTCTGTTTTACCTTCAGAGGGTCCACTAGTTGATCTTTTGAGGGGGGTAGGGACTTCACCACTCCTGTTCTCCTATAATTCTAACAAACACAAACAACAACACCCGAGTATTCGAAACGTTGCAATAAGACAAAAGATCCGGATCCTCACAGCTTCCGGATGGCAACTCCGGACAGCAGGTCACTCAGGAATACTTCACTCTCCCTTACTACAACGACAGATCTTAGAATCCGGAATAAGTTATGAGGGTGTGATTTTTCTAGAGGTTAGATGAATCCTAAGGTTGGCAGATCTTTTGGACAGGTGGGGGCTTCCTTGGGCGGGCATTTACCTTCGCACGGCTTGACAACCGGACTCGCTTCCCTGCTACTCTATGATTCGGACTACTCTTCTGGTAGTTTAAAGACACTGTGCGCAGCTCCTAAGTCAACGATCCAACAACATTACAATAGCACACTCTCGACTCAGACCGTATTCTACTAAATCCGGATTCCTCCTCACCCGTCCTTTCCTTCCAACACCCAGACCACAAGTCAATACAATCCGAATACACTGATAAAGCCAAACTGCATACCCGAGGGCTTAGATTTCGAAAAGGGAATGAAATACAATTGAATATCAACTAGGAGGGAATGAGGGGCAACTAACTTGCCCGCCCTTAAAAACCCAAAACAAAACCAAAGTCAACACCTTAAAAGCGAAAAAGCAGCTCCGGGAATCCGGACAGCCAATCAGAGAACCATCCGAGACATCCGGAAAGTCCAGGCCTCAGCTATTCCTAAAAATCCGGAATTCCTAAAAATCTGGAATTCCTAAAAATCCAAAATCCGGAATCCGGGCCCCACGCATGGAAAACCCATTCCCGATTCAAATTCAAATCCTAATTAAAAACAACCTATTGTAACTAACTACTTTAAATTTTGCGCCTTCTTCGCACTGCTCCCGCCTTGGCGAAGGTTGTTGCATGTTGGTGAAGTCTTTTGAATGGGTACTGATTAGATTAGTCAGGGCTCCCATCCAATCAACTGGAAACTTTTCCGGACTCCAAACTTGTCTTCAACAAGGTTCCCTTCATTCGAAATTCTCCCAGTTGCCAAATCCGAATTCCATCCGGATTCCACACCAATCCGGATAGAATCCGGATTCCACACCAATCCGGATTCTATCCGGATTCCATATGGGTGAAGGATCCGGTTTCTGGATCCTTCTTCCATGTGATGGAATAACACTGGTAACAATCATGAGTAATCCGGAAATTACTATTCCATAGTTTTCTATAACTGAGTCGGATTCTCTATGTTTTACCACAACAATTGAAAACTTTGACTCTATTTAAATCCTATTCTAATCTATTTCTACAATTTTGAGTTTGCGTGTTTTGACACCAACTTTTGGACCTCTCGGTGCCGGATTTGTTTGCAGCCGGAGGATCGAATCCGAGGGAGCCCAAGGATCAGACACCCGAGTCACAAAAAATTCACTGAGGGCTTGGGCCTAAGCAACCAATCCATTTGGATTCATCGCCAGGATTAGATCTTCCGGATCCTGCTGCCGGAGAGCGGAGCAGGAACCTGACTGAAGTCTTCAACCAACTGCCCGCAGAACTTAAGAGTCCTACGTTGGGTGGGGGAGTTGAAGAGTAGGTAGGTAGGTAGGAATGTAATGTTTGTAAGATAGTTAGGACCGGATCGGATGTTGACCCGGTCTAGCCAATTAGGATCGAACTTGGATGTCCAGCACGGATTTTTGGGGGCCTTTCTGCCTTGTAATCAAGTTGTATATAAGTTAGCCCTTGCTTGGGAGCTGGGAGTCTTTTTGCCCAAATTTTGTGTATATCTTCTTTTGGCCTCTTGTTGCGTGTCTCTCCCGTATGTGGCAGAGTTGTGTGGTGAAGAGTTAGGAAGGCGCATGCTAGTGCGGGTGTGAATTTCTCCCTTTGGTGTTCTTATTTTGATCTTATGTGCAAGTGAGCAGGTTGTAAAAGAGTTGGGAGTGGATTTCAGTTCCTTAGCATCTCTAAGGTTTAGGATTCCGAGCGAGACAGCCGTTGTTAGGCTAGGCGGATAGGGAGGGATTCCTTAGTCGCGCTAGAACTCCTGGGTGGGAAATCCGGTTGAGTGTCCGATCTCCTGAGAGATCTCGCCGCCTTAGTTGGCAAACGAAAGGACTTTAGTTGATGTTGGAACAAACGGGTTCACTTGCAACCGCCTGGCTTCGTACAGACGGAACATGGCGCTAAGGTCGTTGTAGTATGAAAGGATCGTACGGGGGGTCTTTGTGTAACCGGTGATCAGGAGAGTTCTCTGGATTGCTGTGAAGGATCAAACCGGATCCGGATTAGTATAGGAAATTGGAGAATAGAGAAGTGGATCTTCAGCCACTGTAAGTCACGGAAGGAGCGGCAGGCCTGCCACTCTCAAAAACAAGGGGCAAACCCTCTGATGGTGAAATAGAGGTAAAACGAAACCGGATGGGAGTAAGAGCAGATGGGAGTTGATCAAAACGGATCGGAAAGTTGACCGGATCGGAGAAGGAGAAGAGGGTCTGATTGTAGTTTTTGGTGTTGTTGTGTTTCCAATTATGGTGTTAGGACCGGAAGAGGAAATATTGGTACTGACTAAGCTTAGAGACCAAATAAGGCTAATTACTTCACAGAATCTTGCAGGTTCGATCTTTAGAGTCACTTTGTTATACTTTAAAGTGGTTTTTGGTAGTATAACTGGGAATTTGCTTGCCCAGTGCTGCGACAACGAGCATCATGTTCAACAATGGACGGACATTGGTATCCAACCAACCATCCAAACAAAAAGTCGCCCCGTATTGGTTGATTGAGTCTGTAGTCCGCTCATAGACCACCTTCTTAACGGCTTCCTTTTTGACATCTATCATCTTTTTTTGCACTGCGTTGTACAAGGGCGGATGGTACAAAAATCCAGCTGCAGCTGTTTCCTTCACTGCAATTACAAAGGCGGGGTGTTGTACGACATTGAATGCAATGTTGGCCTCATAAAAGAAGGAAGCCCACATCTTATCCAACTTCTGCCTCAAGCCCACTTGTAACGCCTCATCCATACTTCTTTGACGGGAAACGGTTGGCCAATTAATCCTTCTCTGGACCATTGCAGGTGTGGAATCAATTGAATCAAGGGTAGGAGCCGGTGTCTCATTTGTACCACTAGGATTTGCAGAGCCTTCTCCCTCAATGTTTGGTGCAGGTGGAACGACGGACTCATCAGCGTTGCCGGTAACCGGATCTTCATACATTTCTTCATAGCTCACGGATTTAGAGACAACCCCCTGACAATCCCTAAACTTATCACGTACAGTCCTAGGTATTTTATTACAATGGTCTGATGTGTCTGAGCCACCAGATCCAAAATGACTCAATGCCTTTTTCTTTACAAATGTTTTGCTCCACCCACAAAATACGCATTTCCGAAGATAGGCAGAAGCATCATCCTCAGTGCATGGTACTAGCCAGGGGTTCCACTCTTTTGTGGCTCTACGTGTATCGTTTGCACTATTTCCCCTACCAGCACCTCATCCAACCATCTTGTTTATCCGCAATACGTTCAACACAAAATTGTTTAATCAATGAACCTGATAATGTATAAGAAGTAATGACAAAGTCCCCTGCTAAGAGTGTTCTTCCGAATCCCTCAAAGCAAGGTTATTGCCCTCCAAAGAACCAAAACGTTCGCAAAAAGCCTCTTTCAAAGATTCAAGTCAAGAGTCTAATCTTCAGAGCAAGTTGTCAAGGTAAAATTGCCCCACCGGCTTTATAGTCACGGACTTCTACGACCCGAGGTCGCCCCATCAACGAGTGCGGGTTCACCAGGGGCGACCTTGGGTACAGTGCAACCTTGGGTAACGGGAAATCAGCGACCTTGTTCACTTGCAAGTAAAGGGCGACCTCGGGTCCCGTCACAATCGAGAGCGACTGTGGCTATATGGGCAACCTCGGGTCTTAGGCTACGGCAATCGTGGATCTTGCAGCGACCTCGAATAAAGGAGAGACCGCGGGTGCCGGCAAAAATTGATTGATGAAGCATATCTACACTTCATTATCTCTATGAAATCCCAAGTATGATTCAAACTCCATTTGTTAGGAAAAAAAAAGGGATGATTCAAAATAGGGCTATATAATGATTTCTGCGGAATTCATGAGATGATAGAAGACTTTGGATTCTGAACCTCTAAAACACCAATGCCTTTTTTTCTACATGTAATCAGTTAACCCCTAAGGGTTTTTGACTATGTTTTCACCAAAACCGCTCCAAAATTGCCACTTCTAATACAAGTATCCAAATTTAGAAAAAAAACTTTTTTGAACACATGTAACCATAGAATCTTCTAGTACAGTGGTTTAAGAAGATGTGAAAAAAATTTCAAAACTTTCCACCGTGTAGATTGCAAGATAATAGCATTTGAATTGACAAAAATCCTTTCTTAATCACTCCAAAAATCCGGGCAAGCAGCCCTTCACAAGGTCACATTTGTGTGAAAAAATGTCCAAAATGGTGGTTACTCTTTAAATTCATTCTTCAAGGCAAGTTGGGTACATGCTTGAAAATATTCAGATCATTTGGAATTGTACAACATACAGGAAAAAAATAGTAAGTAGAAAGAAGTAGAGAATGATTCAAAATACTAAATTGTCAAGAATTTAAATATGGAATTGAGAAATTTCAATTTCAACGGTTGTAATGTTGTAATAAACAATATACACCCAATGTTTTTTGCTTTATTCAAAAATATTGAAAATTGAGTTAGATAAAGGACTTCAAAGTTTATTGTAGGATACAGATTCCATAAGTACCCTCAAATTAAAACTCTTCATAACTTTTGACTCGTTAATCCAAATGGAATGATGCAAAGCTTTCCAAATATATATAAATCTATTAAACCAGTTTCAAATTTTTGTTTTTCAATAAAGTGTTTTTTAAAGAATTTTTTTGAGCTACCCGGACTACCCGCCAAACGCAGAAAATTACATATCATGCAGTAACTTTTTACCCATAAAGTCAAAAGTTATGAAAGTTGTTGGGCATTGAAACTACTCCTCTGGCACATCTTGTGTGAAAAATTTCAAAGAAAAAAATCAAAATTTTCTTTTGTAGTGAGCTACAAAATTTTCATTTGTAGTGAAATTGCTATGTTGCCAAAAAATGGTGTTTGGTCCTTTAGGGGTTAAGACTGCAATTTCTATAGCATAGATTAAAATATGCGGAGAAGGTGTTTTACGCTCATATAACCATAGAATCATATACCTAACAGGTAGGACAATGTGTGCAACAAAATTCAAAAACTTAGACAATAGAGATTACAAGATATTTGCGTTTCCACTTTAAATTCAAAAAAAAGTATTCGAAAGCACATTGTAAAAGAACATCAATAGACTTTGAGCCTTCTTAATTTTTTTTTTGTGCACTAATGAATTTTGAGCTTTAAATCTTTGTGGCGGAGGATTGAGTTTAGAGTCTACAACCCACAAAAAATAAAGAAAATTGATTTGTCAAATGCCACAGAAATATTATCATTTAATTGCACAAGGCTTGTTTTGAGCCTCTTGGAATTTTCTCCAAACCCTAAACCAAAAGCCAACATTTATATAAGTTGAATCGATTTTTTTATATTACAACTGTACAAAGTTGAACTACACATGTAACTGATGTAGAAGATCATAGAAGAGAAAATTAAAAAAAATCATTTAATGATTCAAAGATTATAATCTTTGATCATCTGGTTATTAGAACTATGCAAATCTTTGTTGACCAACTGTAATGGCTTGGCGGTTTAGATACTGGGGCTTTTCTAATGCAATAATTTACTCTATATGTTCCAAAAAATATAAATAAAAACTAGGCAAATCATTGACTTTTCTTTTTGCATATAGAATCTAAAAAATTGAAGACGAAAAAAATATGAGATTGACAAGCCTAACAAATACATCCCCAGTTAATTTTTGACTTCTCAAAAATGTATTATATACTTTTTGAAGATGAATTCCTAGTGTGATTCTTCCTCTAAGATTTTGGGTTTCTTTAAGGCTCATTTGCAGAAGCCCTTAATAATACGAAAAGTCAATATTGCAATGGGTACCTTGGCACCAAATCTTGAAAAGAGAAATCAAAATCATTCATTTCCAATATAAAATTGTTCAGGCTACAACTAAACTTAAAAAATAATCTTTTAGAAATGTAAACTACTAAAAATTGCAATTTCATTAAGCTCTTTTTGACTTCTATCTTTATTCGACACCACATTACTGTGCCTGCGGCGTTCAAGGATGCAGTAGAATTACGTACAAAATAGAAGGAAAATCTATGGTACTAGTAATTCTAAGATGGAATTAAATTGCAGTAATCTGAATGGTGTGATGTGTCTAGCAAGAAAAGTAAACCACGTGAAAATTTGTTGAAGAATTACTTAAGAAACTGCAATCGTTAATGAATTATATGCGTTATTTTTTCAAGGACATGCTCTAATCGATCGACTAGCAAGATTCTCCATAACTTCCTAAAAACAAATCCAAACAAAATTAATCAAAGCGTTTTATGTAAAGAAACATATAATGTATGAGGAAAATATATATTGAAAGAAAAAAATTATTTGAATATAGATTTGTACTTTGTTTGCCTCTTCTCTCCTTTTTTGAGCATTTTTGGGCATGCATTTTGTTCTTTTGCACTGATTGCACCCCAAAAAAGGTCCCAAAAATAAATAAATTTTACTTTCTTCAAGAAAAGTTCCAATAAATCATGGAAAACAAGGAGACAAGACGTACTTGCAGGATATCACACTTCTCTCCCAAAAAGACTATATGCCTTAAGGGATTAAATATTTGATGAATGATAATAAATGTGGAGTTTAAAATTTTGGTAAATATAAAATTGACTTCTATAAATTGATACTGGGCTATATTCTATGTAATTTTGATTTTTTATTCACATCCAAGTTTGGTATTGTAGCCGGCATACAATGCTTGTGTCATTTTAAACATATCCATTTCTTCTACACCTTCTATTAAAACATTGTTGAGCTTTCATTTTCTTCTTTTAAATTACGAAATTCATTATCATCAATTTTGAAATTGTTTCATCAAAAAATTGCCTTCAAAGAAGTATGAAAATAAAAAAAATTCTTTGATTTATTGCGTTCTCATTTTCTTTTACTTTGTGTTTTGTCAATTTCTGCTTAACACTTTACAGATCCTTGTTCTGGCTTCTCATATTGGTATATATCATTACACATTCATATATGCCTACAAAAATATAAAGAAGTTGACAATCATAGACATTCATGTCTATACATTAATCGGAAATTATACAAATCATGGAATTCAAGCTCATACATTTAGGCTCAACAATGAAGTACATTGGATTTACCATACTTGCTTAGAATTTTCAAAATGGATAGTACACTTTATTATATTTACATGTACAGGGTAGTGTATAGTCCTACAACAATCGCAACAACAAAATTGTATCATGCAACATCCACCTTGCCCTAATAATTCCTCTTCTTCTTCTCCATCTCGACAAGCACTGCTATTTCTTCCATCTTCATGCTGTTTTTTGAGCGCTCCCAATTTGAAAAAGTAGGGTCAAACTCCCAAACTTTCCGGAATGAATTTTTCCAACCAAGATCAACATGGCTATGGGTAATGGCCTCTTCCAATTTCCTTTTGTAGCTCTTACAATAAGCTAGCCTCTTCTGGAGCTCCACTACTTCATTAGAGCGCATCTCATTTTCCCCAACACAATCTTCCAAACTAGATACATCCACAACATAGTCAAGGGGGTTTTGGTTGTTGATTCCTTCAAGAAAAATTTAACCTCAATTTTGTCTGCTCCAAACGTTGCTTTTCAATGTCCTTCTGATGTGCTTCCATTGTGCACTTCTCGATGATTTTGGCAAGCCTTTCATTTGCAAACGGGTTCTCTTTAGAACTAGATGGCCCCATTTATGAGAATTGGACGTAAAAGGCTTCAAGGTTTGCTATCTCTTCATGTTGCTGTGACAAATGGCTTTGACTCTCTTCAAGATTTACTCGAACGGTCATTTCAACCAAGACAGCCAAAGCTTCCGTTAGCTTGTCCCTCATCATTTGGCACTCTTCTTTCTTGGCTGCCAACTCTTCACAAATCCTCAGAAGCTAAGCTCTATAAAACTTCTTCATTTTTGAATTTTCGATATGCTCTGTATCTTCATCTTGAGGTTCTTCCTCCATTGATGGTAGGTTTTTTACAAAGGGCAAGGCGGAAGGCCCCACATACTCGGGCATTTCAACGTCATCCGCATCTTCTTCTTGTGAACGTGTATTCACAAGATCTTGTTGTCATACGCGCAATCCAGGCGTAAGTATCCTTAACACAAAGATGTGCTAAGGTAACACAAAATATCATCCCAGGGAATTCTAGGTGTTATTGCAAACTAAGGCTATCTGGATATCTTTCCAAAACAAAACCCCAAGCAATTTGTAACACAATTACTTTACTTTTTCTCCTTTCGGGTAACACTACCTTCCAAAATCCAATCTAGATCCGTCCTTATCTGGAATCCGGTAACTCTCAATTAAAATTCTGGTTTCCTGTACCTCTATTTTACCGTCAGGGGTTCCACTGTTGGTCTTTTAGAGGGGTAGAGACTCACCACTCGAAGTTAAAACACTCACTCACACAACTACATAAACAACTCTCTTCCGGATTTGTAGCAGAGATGAGACAGATAGTAATCCTCATAGCTCTCCGGATGATCTTTCCGGAAAACAAGCCACTCAGAATCTACTTCCTACTCCTTCACTAAAACAACAAATCAAGCACTCGGAATTGGTAGTGATGCTTCTGTTCGAGACTCTTAGACTAATCCGATAGTTGGCAGGCCTTCTGGTGGTGGGGAATATTCTGCTGGCGGTCGCTTATCTCCGCACAAAGCCCTTCCTAGGTTTTGGACGCGCATCCACTCCACTCTTTCGGATCACTATCCCAGCGGTTTAATGACGCAGTGCACTAATCTTCCTTCACAGAATTCTCTCAAATGCCGACTACCAATTACACCCAGTTGACTTAGATCAGGGTGGCCAATTAAACTAACATCCGAGATAATTGGAAATCTAGGCCGGCGGCCTCCTAAGAATTCAAAATTGGGTCCCACTTCTAAAAAACCCGAGGTAGAACAAATTAAAAAATCAAACACAAAGACGACCAAATTAACTACTTCCTCCTGGATTTCTTCACGCTGCTCCTTGACTTAGTCGGTGGTGATTTCACCGGCGTGCTCTTGGTCTGTGCCCGGGTGATGATTGTGCGTCCTTCAGGCGGAGTGGCCTCATCCTTTGACTCCCTTCCGATCTCACATTCTTCCTCCTCATCATCCGAGATCTCCAACAGAATTTTATCAGCCTTGGGTGCAGAAGCCTGCTGCATGTGGGTGAACTTCTTCGGATAGCTCTAAGCCGGATTCTTGATGGCCCCTGAAGGTCCGGCCAGGCTACAACAAACCACGGACTGCGGTGTAGCAAAGAGTGCAGCTCCAGTTGGTCGGGCCGGTTCACCTGTAAAAAAGGAGAGTCTTGTTCCTGGAATCAAGTCTCTTGCCTTTTCTAATGTTGAAGCTTCCGGCACTATCACAACAGCTGCTCCCGTCCTCATCGGAACAGATGTTCCGGTTCCCTCCTTTTCAAGCATCAGGGCCATATTGGTGTCATCGATCAGCATATCCTGTCCCCTCACCGGATTCTCCTCTGGTACTACTTCTTTTGGCCGGAGTCTGCAAGTAATTTTGGGCATCCGCTACCTCCGGAAAACCCTCAAAATCCAACTCCCTACCCAAGTCAAGTTGCCCTAGTAGATGCTGCATCTCCGCCAACACTTTCTCCATCCGGGCTTGGTAGTCGATGAGCACCCTCAGCACATTTGGTCCGGAAGGGTGAGCTTTGTCCGTGAGCTTGTCGGTGAAAAGCCGAGCTCTTAACACCTGCTCCGCCAAAGCTGCCACCAAAGCCGACAGATTCCGGACAAGGTTGGAAGCGTCTGCTTCTTTCATCCTCGCCACTTCTAGTTCGCTCTTTAGCTGAGCTACCCGAGATCTGAGATCCGTCTTGTCCTGTTGCAGATTCCAAATGTGGAGCTCTTGCACCTTCAATGCCCCCAGATCTGCCCTTTTCCGAATCGCGTCAGCTATCTGCTCCGGGCAATTCACTCCCAAAAGTGTCATGGTTCCGCGGATGTATTCCGCCATCTCATTAAAGATTAATCCACACTCGTCGGCCCACTTATTTCCGCGACCCCAGAAATCCTTTATGTATACATTTTTTGGATATTCCGATTGCGGTTCGTCATCCGTAACCACCTACTTGCCTTCCACAGCCTGATCCGTGGACTTCCGTCTTCTTTTCCGCTTGTGCGTCAAGGGCGACTGCTCCGATTCCTCCTCTTTGAATTCTTCTTGGACGGGTTGGTCCGGTTGGACTTCTTTCGTAAACCCGTATTTTAGGACCTCCTCTCCATGGATGTACGCATGCAACTCCGATTCATTCAAAAAACCCTGCTGATGGTAAAGGTGGAAAAGATATGGGCTGAGCGAGGTGGCTTTTCGGAAGTTGCATGCGTGACTAACTTGGAGACTACGTCCGTGATAAGTCTTTCCCATTTCAACAGTCTGCCTTCCATTGCTCTAAATATGCTGCTTGCAACTGTTGTCATAACCCGGGTCGGCTTTTTTGGATACAAAATTGGAATCAAAAACTCTAGAATCCGGTCATGCCTAACCTCGATACAGTCATAAATACTGTATCCCTCTTTATTGTGCGTCGGACCCCAGACCTTAGTCTGCCCGGTCCTATTGTTTCGAGGAGCTAATCCAAATCCGGCTTTCCAAAATGTATATACCTCCACCCATATGTCCTCCGTCCAGAGCTTGGGTTGGCCTCTGACAATTAACTGATACTGATTTGGGACTCCCACTACAAGTTCTGCGATGATCTCATCATTCTTCAAATCTCACGGGCGTCGTAACAATCCGGCGCATCCTATCGTTTCTAAGTCCTCTTCCAGGCACTTTCAAGCTTTCGGATCCTTAAGAATCGCCGGAGACATCATCTGGGCTGGCCCTGCCATAGCTTACCGACTCACTAATCCAATGCAATCGGCTCCGACCTCACCGATCTCTCTCTAACACGATCCTAACTCACCACACTTTCACTCTCTAAGTGCACACCACAAGTACAAGAAGAAAGAGAGAGAAAGAATGAGAGCTGAGCCCTTGAATACGCGACGCTCGGCCAATAGTTCCCTAGGGGAACGGGTATGAGACCATTCCTGTAACAATGCCCTAGGGGGTCAAGCCCAAGGGCTATTGGTCGTAGGCTTTCCGGATCTGTCTTCCGTCCTACGGCTTCCGCCTGTCATCGGAATATTTATCCGGTTTAGGAGTTCTAGCAATCCAGATATCAGCTATTTCTAATTGTTTTGTAGCTGACCCAGATTCTTAGATACTAATAACAAATTCAAAAAAAACTAGACTATTCTAACCCAGTTTTATCCTATGTCCTATCTACTGGAGTTTTCATATTCCCACAATTGCACTTCAACTTCATCAAGATGAGAGACCTCTACCAGTTTGATGAACACGACAAGGAGGTACGAATATTGTTAATGTACAACATTCCCTCACATTTCTTTCTTTTGTTGCCACCATTGATAAATCTCCAACCGTCGGTGCCGTGTCCATTGGGCTCGCACTGTCGAAAGAAAGTTCTTCAATGAAATCATCTTTGCTTATTGAACTTGAGTGGTTTGACCACACAAACTAATCATCAGGGACTCCGGGCTTTATATTTTTCCTTTTTCCTAGCCCGTCATGCAAATTTCTGGAAGGGCCTGCCCTGGGAATATCCTTGGTGGTTGAAATGATGGCTTGTTTCACTCCCTTGACGTTTGACCAATCCACTATTCGTCCCAAAATGACCTCCGCATACACCATTTCACATATGAACAACAAGATTTTGTTCTTGATCACTGAATGTATCTGGTACAATGCTCAATACACTTCAATACATCGTTGCACAAATGCGTCATGAGTGCAGTAATAAAGATTTGCCACATTTGTCTTGAGATGATGCTTGTGCCGATGATATGGGAATAGCTTGTCAATGTGGCACCACCCCACAAACGCCTTACAAGTCTGCGCTGTCCAATCTCCACAAATTCTATCCCAACCTCGATAGGCCCGAGCATGTAGATCAACAAGGGTGCGTCGGTTCCTTTGTTGTCGCTTCTCCTTCGGCTTTGACTTCTTTTGGTAGAATGCCATTGGATATGATTTGTGCATTTTAAACTATTAACCTAATGCAAACGGCTACACTCGGATCCAAGCAAAATGACAAAAGAAATGTGAAAGTCCTAAACCCGTTGTACTTCACATTTACAAATATTAGGCAAAATTTCACATAACAAAATGTCAAAATCGAGGCCTACGATTGAGTGCATAGATTAGAAGCTCAGAAAATGAGGTGAAAAGGGACAATATATCCCCCTCGCAACTCAACTCCAAGCCCACAAGCATGCAATCAGCCACTTCAAGGTGGATAATCAGGCAATGCGCAGAGCCAAGAGTGGGAACCTCGATTGCTGGTCCAGATTATATAGCCAAAGTTGCCCGGGGGCGCGTACGGGTAAGGGCGCGTGCAAATTAAAATCTAGGCGATCGCAGATAGAAGGCAACCTCTGGTACCATGGGCGAACGCGGGTCCAATGCTGGCGACCTCGGGTATACAAAAAGCGACCTTGGGCATCCAGAAGGCGAACGCGAGTCCAGTGCTGGCAACCTCGGGTACACAGAAAGCAACCTTGAGCATCCAAAAGGGGACCTTGGGTAGGGAGAAGGCAACCGCGGGTAAAGATTTTTTAAATGTAAGTGGTTAGCGGACTGGCGACCTTGGGTGTGCTGTAGCCCCGCATTTGTCGACCGCGGATAGGGCGACCTTGGGTCTAATTTTTCTAGATCAATTTCAAATTCGGAAGGTCACTCCATTTATGACTTTCTTTGAATTTGGTCAACTTTGAAGAAGAATCAAACATTTAAATTTCTTCATTCAATTTCCTTTAACAACTTCTGTAAAATATCCCTACCCATTTTCTTTAACCCACTTGCATTACTCCTAATGGAATTGGTCATGTACCATTCTCCCCCGTGGATTTTTTAGATTTAAAACAAAACGGAAAGAGAGTGGCATTAGCAATCCCTCCTTTTAGATTTTGCTATTTCGAGTTGAAATCAAGTCCCAAAGATTTAATTTTTCTACTTCAAATGTGAATCAAGCCACCATGATCTGATTTTGCTACTTCAAACTAAAATGAAGCCACCATTATTTAATTTTCCTACTTCAAATCAGAGCCAAGCCACCGTGGTTGAATTTGGATACTTCAAATAAAAATCAAGCCACTAGAATTTAAATTAGACTACTTCAAAATTAAACCAACCCATCATGATTTAAATTTTGCTACTTCAAACTAAATTCACGGCACCGTTATTTAAATTTAGCTACTTCAAATTAAAATCAAGCCACAATTACACAAATTAGACTACTTTAAGTTAAAACCAATCTACCATTATTCAAATTAGACTACTTCAAACTGTAATCAAT
Organism: Neckera pumila; assembly: GCA_963969595.1. Taxonomy (NCBI): domain Eukaryota; kingdom Viridiplantae; phylum Streptophyta; class Bryopsida; order Hypnales; family Neckeraceae; genus Neckera; species Neckera pumila. The sequence continues at coordinate 11,693,507 of OZ018418.1, forward strand.
TCACCAAGAAAAAAATTTCGTACTTCAAACTATAACCAAGCCACCATGATTTATTTTTCAATACTTCAAACTAAAATCAAGCCACCATAATATAATTTTTGTTACTTCAAACCAAAAGGAAGCCACTATGATTTAATTTTGATACTTCAAACTAAATTCACACTACTATTACTTAAATTTTGCTACTTCAAATTAAAATCAAGATATCATGATTTAAATTTTGCTACTTCAAACTAAATTCACGCCACTATGATTTAAAGTAGACTACTTTAAACTAAAACCAAGCCACCATGATTTAAATTTGGTACTTCAAACTAAATTCACGCCACCATTACTTAAATTTTGCTACTTCAAACTAAAATCAAGATATCACAATTTAAATTTTGCTACTTCAAACTAAAACCAAGCCACCATAATTAAAAGTAGACTACTTCAAAATAAAACCAAGCCATCATGATTTAATTTTGGTACTTCAAACTAAATTCACGCCACCATTACTTAAATTTTGCTACTCAAATTAAAACCAAGATATCATGATTTAAATTTGTTACTTCAAACTAAAACCAAGCCACCATAATTAAAATTAGACTACTTCAAACTAAATTCACGCCAACATTACTTAAATTTTCCTACTTCAAACTAAAACCAAGCTACTATGATATAAATTAGACTACTTCAAACTAAATCCAAGCTACTATGATTTATATTAGACTACTTCAAACTAAAACCAAGCCACCATGATTTCATATTGTTACTTAAAACTAAAATCAAGCCACCATAATTAAAATTTTCCTACTTCAACTAAAACCAAGCCACCATAATTAAAATTAGACTACTTCAAACTAAAACTAAGCCATTGTAATTGAAAATTAGACTACTTCAAACTAAATTCACGCCACCATAATTAAAACTAGACTACTTCAAACTAAAACCAAGATACCATGATTTAAATTTGACTACTTCAAACTAAAACCAAGCCACCATGATTTAAATTTGACTACTTCAAACTAAAATCAAGCCACCATAATTTAAATTAGACTACTTCAAACTAAATTCACGCCACCATTACTTAAATTTTGCTATTTCAAACAAAAATCAAGCCATCAAGATTTAAATTTTGCTACTTCACATTAACATGAAGAACATCATGGTTTAATTTAGAAAGGACATTTCAAATTCAAGTGTTGTGCTTTCATGGAGGGAAAAGTACAAAATCACTTCCCATTTTTTTTCATATAAATATTTAGAAGAAAGTACAAATCCCCTTCCAATTTATTTTTCTTGTAAATGTTTAAGGTATACAATTCATAGGGTTTAGGTTGGCATTGGGATCCTTCATAAGTGCACCCAATCTTAATTCACTATTAACTCACATGCCACATTTAATGCAAGATCGCTTCACGGTGTTCTAAGAAACGTAGAAATCTTGAAAGGGCTGGTCTCCTGAATTTTCTGTAAACAAGTAAGGTTCGGCGACCGCGGGTAAGCAACCTCGGGTGCAAAAGAGTTTCTATACCTTCACTAAAATGGACAATGGCTACCTCGGGTGTTGGGCGACCATGCTTGAAAGGCGACCACGTCTAAGGTGCGACCTCGGGTACAGAAGCTTGTTCTCTTTTTAGCAAACCTGGTTTCAGAGGTCCATTGGCAAACTTGGGTATAGCAACCACAGGTTCGTCAATCTTAGATGGGGCGACTTCAAATCCAGGAATGAAGTAATTCTAGACCTTGGTTATCAGGGGCGACCTCGCCTGGGGAACGACCTCCCCTTGGAGGCGGCCTCGGCTTGGGCAACCTCGGATATAGAGGCCAAGCAATAAGAAAACTTTGAACTCATGAAAATTCAACAGCAAAGGTCAATCCGAGTGGGACCAAAGTGACTTTGTAGTACCTTGGAGGCATGGCTATAAGTGGTGGAGTTTGAGGTGGTCAACAGATCGATTCTTAGTGACATCCTCTGCCTTGTTTGGTGATGTCATCCCCCTGGTTGTGGATTTGTTTTGGTCATAATAGCCAACCATACAAAAAAAAAAAAAAAATGCGTCCAATCAATTTGTATTTGTATTTGGAAGGAAATCACGATTTGCTTGTGGTGGGGGGAGGTGATGAAATGGAGGGCTTGGAAGGGATAGTCTCAAGTTTTGAAGTGGGATTGCACCATACCCTTGAAATTCATGACCTGCTTCTTTATAAGCAAATTATATTCGCTGCTCATCTACAATCACACCTTGGCTTGATGTCTTTTGGGATGGAGAGGGCGGATAAATGACATTACAAGTGCAATCATGATTTGATTTTGATTTTGATTTTGTTTCTTCAAATTAGAGTCAAGTTTTACATGATTTAATTTTGATACTTCAAATTAAAATCAACATACCATTATTTCATTTTCTGCACTTCAATGAAACCTAAGCCACCATGATTTCACTTTGATACTTTACAAATAAAACCAAGCTGCCTTGATTTAATTCACCTACTTCAAACTGAATCCATGCCACTATGATTTAATTTGGCTAATTCACATTCAAATCAAGTCACAATGATTTTAATTTTGCTACTTCACATTAAAATCAACACACCATGATTTATATTTTGGTACTTCGAACTAAAACCAAGCCACCATAATTTACTTTTGCTACTTCACATTCAAATGTAGGCACCGTGATTAATTTTCCCACTTCAAACCAAAACCAAGCCACCATGATTTAATTTTTGCTACTTCAAATGAAAAGGAAGCCACCATAATTTAAATTTTGGTACGTGAAACTAAAACTAAGCCACTATAGTTTAAATTTTGCTACTTCACATTCAAATCAAAACACCAGGATTTAAATTTTGCCACTTCAAACCAAAATCAAGCCAATTTTGCTACTTCAAACTAAAAGCAAGCCACCATGATTTAGTTTTTCTACTTCAAATTAAAATCAAGATACCATGATTTAATTTTGCTACTTGAAACTCAAATCAAGCCATCATGATTTAATTTTGCTACTTCACATAAGAATAAAGACACTATGATTTCATTTGGGAGGGACATTTTAAAGTCAAGTGTTGTGCTTTCGTGGAGGGAAAAGTACAAAATCCCTTTCCATTTTTTTTTTATGTAAATGTTTAAGGAAAAGTACAAAACCACTTACCATTTTTCCCAAATAAATGTTTAGGGTACACAAATCATTGGGTTTAGGGTGGCCTCGGGTCCCTTTACAAGTGCGCTCAATCCTAATTCACTATTAACTTACATGCCACATTTAATGCAAGATCACTTCACGGGGGTCTAAAAAATGCAGAAGTCTGCTCTTTCTTCATTAGATGCCATATTTCATTATACTTTGGATTTTTTTGAATGCCTTGGTGACCTACCATACAGCTAGAAAGCCTCGGTTAGTCGGTTGCCATAAACTGCAAAAGCTCAAGAGTGCTGCGGACATCCAACCAACCCTTTATTTTTTGGCATAATAGGACCAAATTGCATCATTTCAAAATAAATGTCTACTTTTTGCCAGAAAAAATTAATTTTATTTTGCCTAAAAATTTTCCTTTCTGTCAAAAGTGTGGACAAAATTGGCTAATTTAGATGAAAAAGTGCAAAAGTATGATTGAATAGTGTTTTTGATCCAAAATATGGATGAATGTAGAAATATTGTGCTTCACAAAATTCCAGATGAGTGCCATCTTGGTCCCATCTCAAAAATTCAAAAAGAAAGGTCTATGGCTACCTAGGCGCTGTCGCCATAGACAAGCGCGGTCGCCTAAATTACCTGCGGTCGCCCAACCGAGTCCGGACAATTGAAGCAAACGCGGTCCCTACATACCTGCGGTCGCCCGTTGTACCCGAGGTTGCCTAATCTTGGACGCGTGGTTGCCCTATACCTGGACGCGTGCTCACCCTGTACCCGCACGGACCTCCTTCCCACCATCCGCACACGCCTCTAGGCGAGTTCGGGTACTTAAGTGTTCCCCACACCCGCAGTCTCTAGTCCTGGCTCTGCGCATTGTCTTTCATCCACCTTGAAGTGGCTGACTGCGTGCTCGTGGGCCGGGGTGAATTGGGAGGGGCAAGTTTTTGCCCTTTTTATCTACAATTTAGCCCAAACCCACATCGATTGTTTTGAACAAGCACCATGTCTAATCCAGGGGAAGGTAGTAGCACGAGGCAGGAATCTCCTTGGGATCCGGATGATGTAGAGAACTTTGAAGTGCCTATATCTACAGGTCGGGCAATGGAGAGTTTCCACCGAGAGAGGAAGAAAAAGAAGAAGCAGTCAGCACATGATAGGGACCCAACGTATCCTCCTTCAGAGTATACAAAGTATGCATACAAATTGTGTTTGCAATGGTATGAGGAAAAGAGTGTGGAATTCTTGGAGTCCACATACTTGAGGGATCCAACGACGGGTAGCGTGAAATTGACGGATGATTTGACGGTTTTAATACAAAGCAAGTGCAAAGGATTCCAAGCTTTTAACAATGTGGACTTCACTTATATTGACAAACTATACACCTGGTTGGATGACGTTGTCAAACAATGCATATTCAATACCAAGAAGTTGATGGAAGAAATGCAACCGCAAGTGTCGGGCTATCCAAGAGGTGACCAGGCCAAGGAATTCGTGTCAAAGATGGAATGGTGGGCGACAACAGCAAGGAAACTGTCGAAACAATCAGCCAGGGGATTCAAGTGAAAAAATGACGCTACCCTTGCGGCATTTCAGCGAGATGGTGGATTGTCTGTGACATGGATCTCTCATTTGGTAAAGGTGGTGGCCTTCAATGGATTTGTACGTAAAGGTGGGCACGGAAAGGTGCGTAAGGTGCGCATTGAAGGAATGAATACAATCCCGCCATACATTGCTCTTGCTGCAAAATTGCCAAAGACAAACAATATGCATGACGCGAGGGTGGAACGGTCCATAGAGGCCCTTGCCTGCCCCTTAAATCATCTTGGCGTAACTAAACTCTTTGCCATTCATTCAAGAACTATGGAAGCATACACATTATGGTGGAATGGTGGTAACCTTGATGAGTTGAGGGGACAAGATAGCAAGGTACCAATGAGTTTTGAATGGAACAAAGTGAAGCGGCTGAGGAATCATCCAGAAGAAAAAAAAAAAAAAGTTAGCTTGTTCCGAAGACACAAGGCAAAGATGGCGTGGGCTTTAGTGTATGTGACACATCTCATACACAAGTCTCTGGTGTTACACAATGACTTGTCCCCGAGGAATGTAATGTTGCATTTTCCTGATTATTCGAATGACATAATCCACATTGGGATTTGTGATTGGGGAATTTCAAGTCGTTTTGACCAAAAAAGCCCCATTGCATTACGGCTACTCCGATGTGGATGAGAGGGAATGACAACAACGACAACGTTGGTGGGTGGCTCGGAGTTGTTCTATGTATATTGGCTCTGAAATTACGATACAAGCATAGAGATTATGCAATCAATATGGAAATATATGTAGCACTCGGACTCATATTCTATTAGGAAGTTGACGGAATGGATGAGGATTGGAGATATGACTGACTTTGACCCGAACCTATTCAAGAATGCCAACGGATCTAGATTCTTTGCTTATAAGTTGGGTCAACTTGTGAACTCTGATCCAAAGAAGAGACAGACATGCATTGAGGTGACGAACTCCCTCATGGCTGCACCATGGTGCATGAAGCCCCCCAAAGTAGTTTTCCGCGACTTGCCTTTATAGAAGGAGTGTACGAGTTCTTGTGGTGAAGGTAGCACATGGAAGGAATGAAAATGTTGGCCCTGTTGTTTGCTTCTATTTTTGTAATATGGTATATAAATCTATAAAAGTACTTCTTTTCATGTGCAATGTCATAAATAAATCTATTTGTGTTTGTAGTGTGCCCAATTTCATATACAGAATCTTGAAGCTTGATTTTGTTTTGGAAACTATCTACTATATTAGATTGCAATGTGATTGGAATTGTTTGCTTGCAAACTATTGAGTGTACCCAATTCAGAAATCCATATGTCAGTCAATGGATGTTGTTGTCAGATTTGTTTTCCGCATCACTTATTTTATGTGATTATTTCAAAAGAAAACATTAATCCCTTCAGGCCTATGAGTGCCAGTTTGAAAGAACAATTGAAAGGAAAGACATCCAAAATTCAAAGAATCGTTATTTTCTATTCATCAAGAATTGTAATTAGAAATGAGGAAAAAAAAAATTTGTCATTTTTCATCCTTTAAATAATTGTTAGATAGAATTGTAGAAGTTAATCTAGGATTGAAGGAAATTCAAAACTGTGAATAGCTTTTAGAGGAAATTGCCACAGTAGTAGCCGGTATCCACTGTAAAATTGTTGTTCTAAGAGATCATGGCCTTGTGAAACCTATAAAAAAAAGATGTTTGAATCATGAGCCCTGAAGGCCGAAACACCAATGCTACTTGTATCATGAGTGCTTATAATTTCAAATGACTTGTACCATCACCGTTTCTTAGAATTATTCATTGGAAAGTTCCCAATTTGTTAATATGACAATTACATCTAGTGACCAAGGAAATACTAGATAATTGATATTGGTAAAATAGAATAGGTTAGGTTGAGCTCCAAAAAAAGGTTTTGAGGTGGAAAACTTACTGTCAATTTTAAGGGTAAAAAATTTACTAAATATTGTGGACAAGCCGTGTTGATTTAGGTTGTCGAACTTGAAATAGAATAAGAATCCTATATGAAACTCTGAACTTTTTTTCAGTCTTTAAATTTTTTTTTCTCATAGATTTTTTCTTTGGCTCTCTAAAAAGCTTTGATTCATTTCATTTGGATTTTTTATTATCAAGTTATAGACAATCTTGTTTTTTGGTCACTTAGAGCATCTTCCTAAAGAAAAAAACTTGCAGAGTTGTAAAATTCTTTTCTGAACGCCATTTTTACAATTTAAAAAAAAGGGTCCACAAGGTTAATTTTTGGGGTAGAACAATCTTGCCACTAGGATTAGTGCTACTTCAAACTCCATATAAAAGGTATCAATATTTTAGATTTTTCTTGTACCTACTCCTACTTAATAATTTATGGCATAATTAAAATCAAGTTTATTTGGATTTTTTTCCCCCCTACATGCTGAACTCAATTTTGTACTATAATGATTATGGACACTCTTAGTTTTTGGGCAATTACAACATCTTCTTGAAAAAACAACTTCTGGAACGACTGGAAGTCCTTTCTAAACTCAAATTTGACAATTTACTTCCAAAAAAGTTTTGCAAGGTTAAGATTTCTTACTAGAACAATGTCACCATTGAGATTAGTATATTTCAACCCTATCTTAGAGCTATTAATGATTTCATTTTTTCTCAATCTTGAACCTATTTCTATTTCACAAATTTTTAATGAGTGAGAACTAAATGATTTTGTTTTGAATTGTTTTCCTAGATTCTTAACTCAATTTTTCATCATATAAAATTAGAAATTCAGAATCGTAAGAGCAAAATTTTTAAGTTGAGAAGGTTCAAAGTCGGAAAATGTAGTTGAACAAGGTGCAAAATACTTGGTTCCTTAGGTTTAAATGCAAATATCTTTTAATCGAGATTGTCAAAGTTTTTAAAACTTCTTCTACATATTCTTACACTAGTGCAGTATAAGATCCAATGGTTAAATATGTAAGAAATAAATTTAGAACTTTTTACAGCCGTTTGTTATAGAAACGGCACTTTTGAGTATTTTTTGATGGAAAATGCCTTACGACTCTTTGTTAATTGTAGGTATCTTGCAATCGATGCGGTTAGAAATTCTGAAATTATTTACAAACATTCTCATAGTAGTTAGGTGTAAGATCCTACAATTAGATGTGGCCAAAAAATATTTTTCAAATTTTTTGAATCTTTGTTGTGAAAATGGTAGTCCTTTGTGTTTTTGGGAAGAAAACTAACCTCCGCCTTTAGGGGTTAAATATATATACATATAGAAGCTGGCTAGCATACATATTTGTACACTTATAGAAATGCCACAAATGATTGAGAGACTAGACTTTCCTAATAGATTTAAAACAAGAATGGACAACAAGTATCATACTTGTATAACATGCTTTAGAAAAGGCACCCAAATCCTTTTTGATATTTTTGATAAATTTATTGGATGTATTTTTGAGTTATTTTTTGATACAATTTAATTTTTCCAGACGTCTGTAATCCCTAAGAGCCGTAGGGGTTAGGATACAAATACAGATGTATTTCAAAATATAAATTCTGAAACTTAATTTGAAGTTTTCATCAAAGAAGAGAGTATAAAGCACAAAAAGTAGAAAGCATCCGTATGGTGAAAGTTGTTAATTATTTTTAGCTTTTCCTAAAATTGACTTTTGATGATATAATTTAAAAAATTAACCCCAAATACAATTTCTATCTTCTGCATATGCTTTTTTCTTGTATTGGTCAAAATTGTGGTTTCTATTGATTTGTAAAAAAATGCATAAGATCTAATAATGAAAATACCAACCCTATTCCAAAATAGTAAGTTTTTCAACAATAGGCAAATTTGAACACTTTGTGCTATTTCTCTTATAATTTAGGTTTGATTGTAGTGATTTGAGTTTTGCTTACAAATATTGATCAGAATCCAATCCATTTGAAAAAATAAAATAAAAAATTCAGAACATGTCTCCTTCCGCCCAAGAAATCTGTCTGATTGGGCAACTTCCAACCAATGTTTTTTTTTGTGGCGATCTGGTGCAAAATATGATTTAATTTTATGGCTTGGCACCGCGCCTATAGGAAAAAATGGTACTGAAAAGGTGCAAAACTGCCAGAAACTTCAAATAAATTCATAATCTTACATGAAATCGCCAAAATGGAAATGAAAATTGAATTAGTATATATGTGATATGCAATGCTTTTTTTTGGCTTTTTGATGCTTTATTGCATTAGAAAAAAGAATCTGGCATTAAAATCGTAAGAAAATTGGTAAAAAACTTGGTTGAAATCACCCTAAAAAATTCAAAGTACAAAAAAATACTGGATGAAATTGCCAGATTCTGGATGGACACCAAATCATAGACATATGATATGTATATTTCCTATCTGGTATGGATGAATGTTGAAATTGTAGCACCACTACAAAAGTTTATATTGCCACTATGGCACTTTTTAAAAAACTTCAAAAAAACCTTGGTGATATGTGCTAATATGATATTTTCTATCCAATATGTGGATAAATGTTGAAATTTGGAGCACCACTATAACATTCAATATTGCCACTTTAGCACTTCATAAAAAATGGAAAAAAAAAAACAAGCTTCCTACATATAGTCGCCATGGACCCGTACCCGATGTTGCCTTGGATCCATACCCGCGTTTGCTTAAAACCCAAGGTCGCATTGGACTCGTACCCCTTGCCGCCGTGGACCCATACCCGCATTCGCCCTATACCTGTGGTCGGGACGAGAAGTCCCGTACCCGCGTTCGCCGAGAATCCAAGGTCGCTTCAATGGTCTCACCCGCACCCGCCATAGACCTGTACTTGCCCCATTGTGACTTTGGGTATTAATGCGATCGCCTGAATCCACATTCTCCACTTCTGGCTCTGCGTACTAACTGTCATCCACCTAGAAGTGGTTGACTACATACTCGTGGGCCAGGGACTTGAGTTGTGAGGGGGATATGTTGTCCCTTTCCACCTTGTTTCCAAAAATTCTTTTCTATGTTTGAGACTGATTACATATCTTGTTATGATAAATGACGGTATTTTTGTAAATGTGAATTGCGATTGCTTTAGAGTTTTCTTGTTTGTGTAGTACAGGTTCATTCTTAGATCATTAGACAAAATATCTAAAGCAGCATTCTAGATACAAAGTGATCATTATGGAAGATGAAACCCCACCATTCCCGCCTATGTCACCTGAATCGCTAACTCAGCTCCAAAAGAAGGCGCTTCGCAATAAGGATCAAAAAAGAACTGGGAAAAGTCACAAGAAGCGTGTGGCTATCCTTTTGCATGAAAAGATTAAGGCTTTTGGGGGTTGGAGAAGAGAACCGGAGCCTTGGGCCCACGAAACAGTTAAAAAATATATGGATTGGTGCCACATCAACAAGCTGTTTCCGCTCTGGCGTCACAAGCTACATTTAGAGTCTAACAAGCAAATCTTGGATACTGCCTTTTTGAAGACTTTGTACAAAGATGCCTGGAGATATGGATTGGAGTGTATTTGGAATCTTTGCTATTCCAAAACGACAGTTTTCCTTTGTATCTTGTCCAAATGGTGTATGCCGAGCGTATATTGAAGAAGGAGGTGGATTGGAGGACTGTAAAGGAGCTCCCTAAAGGAAACCGTCCTGCTAATGCAACAATGCTGATTGAAGCTACCATACTTGATGCCAAGAAGAAATTGGCATTAGTTAAGCCGAGGAAGTTATGCATTCCTAATGAAGAGGTAGTGTGGTCGGATGGTTCTAGCTCCGATAGCCACACCCATGAATACAACGGGTATGATTGGCAAGGTGAAGACGAAGAATATACTGTTGTGGATTGGTATAAGAAGGGCTTGGAGGCAGAGGTTGACAAGAAAGGAAAGAAGAAGATTGAGGAATTTGAGACTGTACCTGACATTCCTAAACAAGGTATGGAAGATGTGGAGAAAATGGAAGTGGACAACGAGTTCCACGAGCGCAGTGGCAATAAGAGTGAGAATGATTCAGATGACGATGTGGAGATGTTGGGCACTAAGATTGCAAGTGCAAGAACATGTTTATGGGAAGCAATTGTGGATTTGAAAGAATTGAAAGAAAAAAAACTTCAGATTTGGGCACCCAAGAGTACGTGTTATCATACAAGTGGGAGTTAGAGATTGTGAATAAAGAAGTAGCTACAAACAACAAGTACTTGGTTGCTTTGAAGAAAAGTAAAGATAATTATTTAAACAAGATAGCTGATGGGCGCGCTCACATGATGGATGATGTTGCAATGTATCAGAAGAAACTTGAAATCTTGGAACGCTGTTGTTTGAGGCTACAGTATGAAAGGCAAAGCCTACATGTGCAAGTAGCTTCAAAAGAAAAAGAGTTATACACAATTGTTGTAAAACATTCATTGTAGCTAGACGCTTTGGCTATGGCTCCAAGGTATGGTAGCAGCCTCAAAGAATTAGCCAATCTTTGGAAGTTGGTGAAGTTGCACAAGAAAAATATTGAAGTGCATCTAGAGGAGTATCATAAACTGAGAGGCAAACGTTGTTTTAATAGAGATTGGATGGAGTGGAGCAAAGCTACTAGAGGTGCACTACCTGAAGAGTTGGAGCAGATGGGGTCAAAGCCAGAAGAAAGCGACTATCTCAACATTAGTGGAAGCTTGAGGGATTTTCATTACTAGCCCAGTGCAAATTTCCCGGTTTGGGCACCTTTTTTTGATGTCAATTACTTTGAATAAATATGAAATAAAATGTTTTCTCTTTCAAAAGTGTCCTTGAATTATTATGTATATAATGATTTTGAAATTGGCTTATGCCCTTATAATCCCATAAGGATGTGAAAAAGCACCATGACATTTCAACACATTAGTATTTGAACACATCCTTAACCTTTGCATTGTTCCATGACTATGTTTTCACCGGTGAATTTGGAACCTCCCTTTTTTTTAAGAAGTACTAGTTTTCTTCCAAAAACTAATTTTTCAACATATGTAACGTTTGGATGTAGTAGTATGTTGTCTTGATCTCATTTGTTACAGAAATTCAGGAGTTTCCACCGCAGGGATTGCAATATATAAGCATTCAAATGAAATAAAACCTTTTTGAGGGCCCCCCCAAAAACTTGGCAATTGCATTTCAGAAGCTTATTTTTCTATGGAAAAATGTGCATAGTAGTAATGCTTCTTTGGATTGTCTTTCCTAGACAAATGGGTGTCATGCTTGAGATATTTCACATCAGTTGGATTTGTACAAGATATAGGAAAGAAATAGTGAGTACAAAGAAGGAATGAACATGATTTGAAATATTGAATTGTTAAGAATTTATATATGAAATAAAAAAGACCAATCCTAGTAGTGGCAATGTTGTAATGAACAATCTACACCTAAGGTTTCTATTTTCTTTAAAAACATTTGAACTTGACTTAAATAATGGACTTTAAAGTATATTTTTGAATACAGAAACAGTAATTGACGTTTATAGAGTTGAATGTCTCTAACGTTAGATTCATTGATTTCATGAAAATTGATTGACTCAAAGGTCTCTATGAATAAAACTCTAGAAAACGGTTTTGCTACTTTTTGTTTATGAAGAAAGTGAATTACTTACGCCAGCTGTCCAAGCTCAAAATCAAAGTAACAAACTATATATTATAGGATAGCTTGGATAATTGTTTATTGAGAAATTATAAAAATTGTTGGGCCTTACAGTGATTCCTTGTCTACATCTTCTATTAAAATTGGGGCCCAAATATAGAAATCTATAGTGACATTCATCGTGCCCAAAATGTCTATGTAGTCAATACTCTAGAAACACATGTTGGTTTTACAGGAGTTAAAGGATTAGTATCCTTAACTATTTCCTTCATGAGAATATAAAATGTCATCTTTATTTTGGTCATAGAATATTTATTTTATAAGAAAAAAGATAGTGGTGGCCAGAAATAAGGGTGGGAATCTTTAATGCACAAATATTATAAGACCACTTAAAGTTTATTGTCTTTGAATTTTATGTTAAATTAAAAAAATACCCTGGATTAATTGATTTTATTTTTCAACCTTTCTTTTGTTGAAAATAAGAGTATCCATCTTTTTGGTTTTCCTTATTAGAAAATGCGTTCTTTTATACGATAAAATAAGAACATTTGTTAATTTATACAAAATTGTTCTGGATATCTATCATAAGAGCTAAAATGAAGAGCACGCATTCTCTTGCATTCTAATACTGGATTTTTGTCAAAATCGTGAATACGCTGTCTATTTTTTTTCCTAAATAACCCTGCAAGGACCAATATCCATTCAAAGGACATTTGGAAATTCAAGCAGGTACGTATGGGCATAGTTATTCTCGTGATCACTTTTTACAACTTTTTTTGAAGATAGGAGAACTGATAATCTCTTCGGGAATATCATTTTTTTATCATCCTCTATCGTAAACAAAAGTTGTGCCTAAAAAAGCTCAAAATAGAGGAGAAAGGACAGCCAACAGAATTTTGCATTTTTTTTAAATTATTTTTTTCCACCACACAGTATATTTCTTTTTAACTGAAGAGCTTTGATTCATTCCATTTGGATTTGTTCTAAAAAAGTTGTGGGCAATCTTATTATTTGGGCACTTAGAGCATCTTTTTAATATAATAACGTGTAGGATTCATTTATGAATGTAATTTTTACAAAAAATAAGATAAAATAGGTCCACGTGGTATAGTTTTTGTGCTAGAATAATCTCAAAATTATTGAATTACTGAATTTTAATTCAATATAGTGGACATCAAAAATCCATATTATCCTTCTATCTTGTACCTACTTGGCTACTTGTATTTAATAATTTTTTAACAAAGAAAATAATTTTTTTTTTATCTTTTGTTTCTTGGTAGACTCTCAATTTAATTCTCCCCTATAAAATACAAGGATTTAAAGGTCAAAACTTTGTAGTGCATGAAATTAAAGTGCATAACGTTCAAATTCAGGAAATTTAGTCCCACAATATACTAAAGAACCACCTCATATGTAGTTCAAATGAAAGTATCTTGCAATTTATGCGGTCTGAAATTCTTAAATATTTTCCACACATTGTCATACAACTTACGTGTAAGATCTTCCACTTAGACATAAAAAGAAGAAGAAAATTCAAACTTTTTGGTAGTCTTTGCTATGGAATTGGCTGTTTTCAGTTTCTTTTGGCAGGAAAATAGCCTTATTTGTTTACGGGTTTAGGATAATGAAATTCATGAGCAAAAGATATTCATTTGAGTTTCTTATCATGTTTTTCTTCCTGAAACTCTAAACCGTTGTTCATTTTCTGATAGTTGAAGTTAAATTTACGATATGAGAAGGGAAACACTTGTTTTCTTTTGTTAATAGGTTTTGATATATATATCTTTAAGAATGACAATCTTCTTTTGTATTTTTTCTTTATTCCCAAAAGGACTTTTTCTTTTAGGTTATTATGTTTCCAATATTTAAACCAAAAAAAATTGCTTATTACTTTTCTAAATAATTGTAGACAATTCCCGACTTCCCATGCATATAAAAAAAAATGCACTCACTTAGTCACTTCCTTTCATTATTATATTATTATGTTCCAATTCTTTTTTAAATTAAATGTTATTGCTAATTTGTTATTTATTTTTCTTGGAGGTTCCAATTCTTTTTTTTCAAACAATGAACACCCTTTCAATTTTTAATACCATTTCCGAATTTTGTTGAAAGAAAGTGAAGGCCTTAACCCCATTCCGTTTTTAGATTTGTGAATAAGTATTTCTTGTATAATTGTATCAAAAGAGCACCCATTTTGTTTCACTATTATCAATATTATGTTTGATTGAATATTTTTTTGGAAGGCAAATTGTCTTTATTGTTTTCTTTTATGAATGAATGTTATTTATTCATACATAAAAAATAGTCATTTACATTTAGTACTATCCAAATCCTTTTTTTTAATAAGAATAAGAATCCTTCTGGATTTTTTTATTGTGAAGGGTTATTTATTGAATAAGCAGAAGAGCACTGCTTTTCTTTCATTATTATATTCTTCTACTGATTTTAGAAGAATCATATTCTTCTTCATTGTCTTTCTTCATGTATGAATTATTTTAATAAGAAAGACTTCCATTTTCTAAAGTGATTCAATTTCCCGCGGATTTTTAATAAAATTGCAAGAGTCATTAATTTTAGAGAAAATAGTTGAAACTTTCCTGAATCCCCCAAAAGGAGTGTAGCACCCATTTTATTGCATTATTATGTTCCTATATTTATTGATTTCTTTAAAGAATTGTGGAGACTTCACTTTATAAAAAAAATAACACGTATTTTATCCCATTATTACGTTCCAATATATATATTTTTGAAATAAAATCCTTTCATTTTTTGGACCATTTCCTCTTTCTTGTACAAGAAATCAAGAATGAAAAGAACATGCATTGTTTACTTAGTTTGGCTTCAAGTCTTATCAGTTAATTTCTCTACAACTACAAGGAATGATGGGAATAGAAAGGCCCTTCCTTCTGTTATTATTAGTCTATTACAATTGATAATTTCTGGAAAAAAAACAAGAACACTGATTTCTTTCTTGACGAATATATTACCACACAAATGCACAATCATGTGAAGCAATAAAGGTAGTATTTATTATACAAAATCAAAGCATTATAAATTAATATTTAATATCAAAGCATTATAAAACTACTTTGCATAAGTACAAAATTGTAATACAAAGCCGTAGAAGTGGAATGAAAAAGGAATACTAAAGCACTATATACTACTCAACTAGGCGAGCATGGATATTATATGACCCTATATTATTGAGCCACTTTGGATTTCTGTTATTAAGCAAAACTGATCTGCAAGTGAACGATTCTTGCAAACATTTAGTTGATAACAATTTCATTGTTTACAGAACCGCTTCCTTTGCCACGTTCGTAATTGGATGACTCTCCAACCCAAAGCTTGCGCTTTGCACGAGTTCGTGATGTTGGTCCATCCGCGTTCAAAATGGATTCCAAGACATTGGAGTCCTTCATAGCTTAGAGGGTTTTCATTGTTTGTGGAGAGTGTGCTTCCAAAAGATAGTTGAGTGCTTGATTTTGGTAGTACGGTCCATACGTAGAGTCCAGTTAAGCCATACTAATCAAGTCTTCGACAAAGGCATTTTCATCTTGATTGGCCACTCTCTTCCCGTCTAAATCCCGTCGATGACCTTCCGGATGAGGACCCCACTTGAAAGTTGTAGAGCCTTTATCAAAATAACCTTCAAGGCATTGGAAGAAGAATGACCTCTTCCCTTCATGTTGTGCACCTTCTCCCATCAGCCTCGGTGCAACTGCCGCAAATTCTTTGGGGTCTATCTCCCAGTTCAATTGGGAGCTCAAATTTCTAGGTTCTTGATCATGTAGCCCTTGTTGCCAACTTCAAAGCAAGTCTCGCCCCCAGAGTTTCAAATTAGTCGTTGTGTCGAGACTATACTCCCAGGATGGTGGCATGTAAGTCATCAAGTTGAATAGAGCATACAACCGATCATGGAATGGTACTGAACATATCATGCAACGCCGTCTAATCAAACATTGTGTGATGAGACATTGCGAATGGTACATGTGTCTACAAGATCCAAGTGCCCACCCTCCTTTGGGGCCAAATGGATCTAGACATATGGGGCATTTGGTGTGGTCCAAGACAAAAGGTGCAATCTTTGCCCACAAGAGTTGTTGTTCGTCCTCTATCAAGTGGCTAGACTTTTGATTCTCATGGTCCCAACCCATTTCTTTCCAATTTACGGTAGTCTTTCCAGGCAACTCCAACGTGGGCATGTCACTGGGAAACATGTTATCGAGCAATGCCCAAGATGTGAGTCCATTCTCCCGTTTTGGAGCATTAGCAACAAAGTTCTTCGAAACTTTATCCAACTCTTGAGCAATTAGTTGTGATCTATCCACCAAAAGAATGCACGCAACTTTCCAGTGATAATATGTGGCAGCCAATTGTGCCAACTGTGTGGTGAGCGTATTGTTTTCCTCTTGAAGACCCAATTTCTTTACGGATAGTACGAGATGTGGAATTGTAGGAAATGGTAGTGAATCTTGGATCCCTTGGAGTTGATCACTCATTGCAGCAGTATTGTCTTCTGTGATGGTATCAAGAGGCGCGTTCGAAAGAAGTGAAGAACGCTTGATACGCTTGGTAGGAGGTGAATGGTGAAGGACGTCACTTGTGAAGTCCCCTACAACCTTGTCCAATTGATGTGGATTGTGCTCGACAAAGGCATTGTCCATGTCCGACAAAGTCAACGTCTCATGCTCCTTCTCTCGGAGGCGTTGAAATTCTTTGGACTGTTGAGAAATGAGAGCATTTTTTTGATTCCAATCAGATCGTAGTTTTTGGATATCCAATTGCAGTAAAGCAATTGTTATGTCTTTGGCCTTTAAGAGATCAGGAGCCTTACATAGAGCTATAGTGTTGTCAGTGAAAGCTACTTGTGACTGAGGAATGGAAGCACGGACAACTGCTTCCATAGGCGTGTCGTCATTGGGGCCAAAGTCAAAAACGTTGCTTGCACCCGGTGGTGCCAACGATGGTTGCAAAACGGTCATTGAAGGTGATGCAGGTCCAATTTGGTTGGTGGAACACCGCACCTTCGGGGGATATTTTATTCTCCGTCCCCGTGATGATGAAGCAGCCTTGACATTTTCAACTTGAACCTTGGTGGACGCGAAAGGTTGCTCTCTAACTGGTACTACTCTTGGGGCTCGCCTGCCTTCAGAATCCTCATCCGCTTTTGATTCCTCAGTGTGGACTTCAAGCGTTTCAGTGTTTTGATAATCACTATGAATGGGGCCTAAACCACCCTCTGGAAATGTGAGGACCCTTTTTGGTATGACACCAACTTCTGGACGTGCTATGTATAGACTTTCTTTTATTGTGCACCAATCAACCTCTTTATTCAAGGCCACTTCAGCGAATGCTCCTTTGGTAGTGAATAGAGGGACCTCATTCTTCTCTACAAAAGGGGTTTTGTAGAGGACCTGATACAATTCCACACATCTTTGAACGAAAGCTGGACTTTCACAGTACTTCAAGTTTGCCTTATTGGTGTGCCGGTTGTAATGATGGCGCCATGCTGGAAAGAACTTTCTGATGTAGCATCATTCAATGTAATCTTCGCAGATTTGCATTGTCCACGGCCCTTCCTCTTCGTTCCAGCCTTTGAAAGCGAGGTGATCCGCACTATTCAGCACGTGCCATCGCTTTTGGTGAATGGTGCCTCTGTGCTTTCGGCCCTTATCTTTGATAGCCTTCCTCACAACACCAGGAGTTTTGTGTGAAGTGTGCAGAAGAAGAACTCATCCATCACTGTTTCCTGCAACAGCCATTGGATTTGTTGGAGAAACAATATTTGCGGTAACAAGTGACGTGAAAGAACTCAAGAAGTGGTGAATATTCAACTTGAAGGTAACGCATGCAGCCATGTAAGGATGCAAGACGGGAAGCCTCAATGTTGAAAAAAATTGTCAAATGCCGCATGGGTGAGTGAACTTATAGGTGGTGCAAGCTCGGGTTATGGAGGGCGTATGCAAATGAAGCGACCCCGTATAAGGTGACCTGCATAACAGAAGGTGACATCGGGTTGCAAAAAAGCGATCTCGGATCCTGGGAGGGCGGGTGTGGATTTAAGTGGGCGACTTCGAGTTATCCTTATTCACTTGTCGCAGCACAGGGCAAGCAAATTCCCAGTTATACTACCAAAAACCACTTTAAAGTATAACAAAGTGACTCTAAAGATCAAACCTGCAAGATTTTGTGAAGTACCTAGCCTTATTTGGTCTTTAAGCTTAGGCAGTACCTATATTTCCTTTTACGGTCCTAACACCACAACCGAAAACACAACAACACCGAAAACTACAATCAAACCCTCTTCTCCTTTCCCGATCCGACCAACTTTCCGATCCTGTCTGATCAACTAACATCCGCTCTTACTCCCATCCGGTTTAGTTTTACCTCTATTTCACCATCAGAGGGTTTGCCCCTTGCTTTTGAGAGTGGCAGGCCCGCCGCTCCTTCCGTGACTTATAGTGGCTAAAGACCCACTTCTCTATTTTCCAATTTTCTATACTAATCTGGATCCGGTTTGATCCTTCAGAGCAATCCAGAGAACTCTCCTGATCACCGGTCATACAAAGACCCCCCGTACGATCCTTTCATACTACAACCACCTTAGCGCCACGTTCCGTCTGTACGAAGTCAGGCGGTTGCAAGTGAACCCGTCCGTTCCAACATCAACTAAAGTCCTTTCGTTTGCCAACTAGGGCGGCGAGATCTCTCAGGAGATCGGACACTCAACCGGATTTCCCACCCAGGAGTTCTAGCGTGACTAAGGAATCCCTCCCTATCCGCCTAGCCTAACAACGATTGTCTCGCCCGGAATCCCAAACCTTAGAGATGCTGAGGAACTGAAATCCACTCCCAATTCTTTTCCAACCCGCTCACTTGCACATAAGATCAAAACAAGAACACCAAAGAGAGAAATCACACCCGCACCAGCATGCGCCTTCCTAACTCCTCACCACACAACCCTGCCACATACGGGAGAAACACGCAACAACAGGCCAAAAGAAGACATACACAAAATTTGGGCAAAAAGACTCCCAGCTCCCAAGCAGGGGCTGACTTATATACAACTTGATTACAAGGCAAAAAGGCCCCCAAAAATTCACGCTGGACATCCGAGTTCAATCCTAACCGACCAGACCGGTTCAACATCTGATCCAGTCCTAACTATCTTACAAACATTACATTCCTACCTACCTACCTACTCTCCAACTCCCCCACCCAACGTAGGACTCTTGAGTTCCGCGGGCAGTTGGTTGAAAACTTTGGTCAGGTTCCTGCTCCGCTCCTCGACAGCAAGATCCAGAAGATCTAATCTTGGTGATGAATCCAGATGAATTGGTTGCCCAAGCCCAGGCCTTCGGTGACTCTTTCTTGACTCGGGCGTTTGATCCTTGGGCTCCATCGGATTCGATCCTCCGGCTCTCTCGGATTCGATCCTCCGGCTCCCTCGGATTCGATCCTCCGGCTGGGAACAAATCCGGTAGCGATAGGTTCGAGAGTTGGATCTCCTAGGAGTACATGGACCCATTCAGCTTCCAGCTATTGATGTCCATCCAGTTGGCTACCTCCCTGGCCGCCACCAATGACGCTTCCACCTGATCGATAAAGTCGGTCAGGATCCGAACTATCCGGGAACCGGATACTTTCTTCTCTTCATGCACTCCTTTGACAAATAATTCCGCCTTGACTACGGCAAATCCGGATTCTCCGAGAGTGGCCTTCACAGACTCAGCCACCTTCCGGGTTGCTTCCGCCATTTCCCAGACTGCAGCTTTGTCCTCTCTGAGGGCTACCATCTCGGCCTTCAGAGTGTTGACTTCCTCCTGAAGCCGACAAATCTCTGCCTCTTACTTCTGGTGCTCATCCGGATTAGACAGATACGGGGCCACCTTACCCGGTAGCTTACTATCCCTCAGTGCACCCACCAGCTCTCCGACACTAGCAAGGATCCTCCTCTTGACCTTCCAATCTGCTCGTATCCCACATAGAATTACAGTCAATTGATTGAACGGGTCAGTCGGGTCTTCGGAATCTGGCATCTCCACATCCGGTCCCTGTTCTGGAGTCAACCGGTTGGTAGGAGGGTTCCTCTCTTGCAAAGAGGTGCCGTCTTCATCCGCTTCTTTGTCCGGAGGTGCTCCTCCTTGTCTTCTTCTTCTGTCTTGGGTTCGGATCCGTTTGGATCTTCCGGCTCGTCATCCGAACCCGACTCTTCGTACTTCAGGATAGACTCCTGAAGGTTCCACGTTTTCTCCTCCGTATCCGTGAGGAGTTGGTTGCAATGGTAGAGGTGGAAGAAATAGGGACTCAAAGGAGTGGCCCTACTCTTTCCGATCCTCGTCACCAGCAGGGACACCAGATCAGAAAAGATCCGGGCCCAGTTCACCTTCCATTCCCCGCTCAGGGAATCAAAAATTGTGTTGCCAATGGTCATCGTCACCCTTGTCGGCTTCTCCGGGTGGACGATCGGAACCAGGAACTGGAGGAGGTTGCGGTACCGATTGCTCTTAAATCCGCGATCGCATATTCGTCCTTGTTGCTCGGCTCTCCATGAAACTTGTCATGGATGAACTTGGCTTTCCGTCCAGCCATGCCGGAACCTCCCATCCGGAAGTTGTAAACTTCCCTCCACCTCTCTTCTTCCCATTTGGTCGGGCAGCCCCGGAGCGTGTTGTCAAATTCATTTGACACCTTACACTTCAGCTCTCTCACCATCAGCTCCTTTCTAAACCCCTAGGGTTTATCCGTCAACACCAGACAGCCCATCGCGTTGAGATCGTCCATGAGCTCGGTCCTTACCGGTTCCGCGGTAGGGATGACCTTCTGGAGCTTGACATCGAAGGAGGAACTGGGCGCTCCTGGTCTGCTCTTACGCAGCTGAGGCATGAACACGGATGGCTAACTGGACCCTTCCCGGTCGCTACCTCACTCTCTCCTAGCCACACGTCCTGTTCGTCACTTCCTCTCGTCCGACCTCAACTGGAAGACAACGCAAAACCTGCAATCCACACAATTTCTACCTCTCCTACACACTCTGATGTACTCGGCCTGAAGTTCACACACACACAATGGCTCTGGCGCAGACGGAGGCGTAAAAGCGCTTAAGGTCAGCTTCAAAACTTGAGAGAAGTAAAGGAGTGAAAATAAGGATGACCAGCCTTTATATAGTCCCAGGACCTCTGGCTAGTCATCATGACCTTTTCCGGTCCGATCCATATCAATCCGATTCAACCCTAATCTGATCTGAGGTGAGATCCGGATGTGATTCCGCTCCTGAATACTAACGTTCTGACCGGATCAGATCTAGTTTTCTCCTTACTAGATTAGCATTGTTTATCTTCAGTCTTCTTCTACCCTTCTAACAAGATCCAGATCCTATTTACCCGTTTCCGTTCCAACATTTAGGTAAGCAAAGGAAAACCAAAAATCTGGTTGCGACATCACCCGCAGTCGCCCAAGGTTTGTTTGCCCCGACACGTGGTCGCCTATCCAGCCCTACACGCGCGGTCGCCCAAACAGCAGTTGCCTATCCGTGTTCTCCTTGTCCGCGGTCGCTTCATATCTGCAGTTGCCTACCCAAGGTTGCTGAATTCGTGTTTGCCTTGAATCCGCACTCGCCACATACGCATGCACCTCGAAATGTGCCACGCAGATGCCACATGGTGTCCAGGTGGCATAAGTAAAAAGGGATTAACTTTTAGGAAAGTCAAAGTTAATTTTGACCTTAATGGACGTCGCGAGGGGTCTACTGGACGTTATGTGACGTCTAGTTGTCGCGCTCATCGCGATGTCGAGGAAAACAACTCTGATTATAACATGAAGTCCTTGTACTTTAAGAAACCCTTTACGTGGATGTAGGTTTGGCTAGAGATTGCAGAAGCATTAGAAAAAATGATGGATCTAGTTCACTGATCACACCTCAGTTTAGCATTGCCGAGACTCCTTCCATCCATTTTGCAAGTGTGAGTTGACAAGCATCTGTTATTTGTTTTCAAAGACGTTATAGTACATAAGTATCTTTTGTTTGTTGATTCAATTGACTTTTGTTTGTTGTATCGATTGACTTTTGCTTGTTGTATCAATTGATTTCTGCTTTTTGTAGACGAGCATTTGAGCTGTGCAGGATCTAATATATTTGAGGAGCACATACTACCTAATCAGGAATTGATGAACTCCAACAGTCACTTTCAGAAAGTACTAGAAATTGTGCCAGATGAATGTGAGTTGCCATGCATGCTCCTATTTGCTTTCTATAGTTACGTTATTTGCTTTTGACATGATGGAATAGTATGTTTTGTGATGAGACATCTTGAATTCTAAAAACAATGGATGATGAAGTATAATGGATTGTTCCAAACCACCCAGGTGAGGTTTAGAAGTGAGTAAACCTCTCCTCTTTTTGTTGCTATTCAAAGTAGGCTGTAGGAGTTGCCAATAGAGGTTCTTCACATGGATTAGATTCTACAACTTCTGTATATACTTAAACTGCATTTGACTAGTTGTGCAGAATCTTTAAAATTGTGAACCTTCCCTTTGACCAATTTCTTTCTCCTATTTCTTTGACCACAATTTGACATCAATCATTTTCATTCAGCTGTAAGGGCTCAGATGCAGGATAGATGGGTGGATAACCGACATGTCTCAGCTTCCAAAAATGATAATAGTGCTAGTTGATGGAAGCAAGTGAAGTAGACAGTAGAGTGAAAGAAAGTGGTAAAATTTCTTGTTCCAAGGTTTATTCTTCAACAATTTTGAAGCGAGAAATCAAAGCACATGTTTTACATTGTAGCACGTGCATTAGTCTTCAAATTGTCCGTTGTTGTGTGCTTCATAATATACCACTGGAAAGGTATCGTTGAGAGCTTTCCAATGGTATATCATGCGTCCGATTTGGCCAAAAACTTTGATGGTGGGACCCTTTCAAAGATTGAAGTCCGTTAGTTGTCTGCCAGCCGTCTGCCCCATCCGCCCCGTGTGCTCAACGACTACTTGCTTGTCCACCTAGCCGTCCGCTTCTACTAAAACATGGGATTCTAAAAAGCATATATTTGCTTCCAAAGATTGCTATTCAATGCTACAACCATCCAATGCAACTTTAACCCCTAAAGGACCAAGGTGATTTTCCTATCAAAAACCACTCAAAATGGTCATTTCTATTGCAAAGAGAAAAGAGCTTTAAAAGTTGTTTTTTCTTGCATATTCAACCGTAAGATGTTATACTTAACTAGTATATGAACATGTAGAAGAAATTTCAAAAACTTTCACCATGTAGATTGCAAGATATATGCATTTAAAGTGAAGAATACAAGTTTTTTTGCACCTTGCTTGACTAGATTTTTTAGCTTTGAGTCTTTTTAGTTCAAATTTTTTACACTATGGACTTTGATTTTCTATTTTTTTATGTTAAGCAATTGAGTCAAGAATCTCTTAAAAAAATTTAGGATAAAAAGCACTTAATTTTCACTCATTAAGAAATTGTTGAGTAGAAGTGGGT
The DNA here is from genome assembly GCA_963969595.1 of Neckera pumila. NCBI lineage: Eukaryota > Viridiplantae > Streptophyta > Bryopsida > Hypnales > Neckeraceae > Neckera > Neckera pumila. The sequence continues at coordinate 11,717,243 of OZ018418.1, forward strand.
TCAAGATTGATGAAATAACTAAATTGTTAATAGCTTTTTGATGGAATTGAATCACAATAATCCCAACGGTGAGATTGTTCTAGCAAAAAAATTTAACTTTGTCTAATAATTTTTTTGAAAAATTCTAAAATTGCATTGAAAAACAAATTCTACAAGTTATTTTTTCAAGAAGATGCTTAAATTGCCCAAAAAAATAAGATTGTCCATAATTTTCTCATTACTAGTCCAAATTGAGTGAAACAAAGCTTCACATGTAGACAAAAATATAATCTTTGAGAAAAAATTTGGAAAAAACTTAGCTTGACTTTTTGTGATTTTTTTTGTGCTGCTCGCCAAACTCCCATTTTGCTTATTGTGCCATAACTTTTTCTCTCAGGCATCAATTAAATTAAAATATATATATTCACAAAGCTCTTGCAAAAATACACAACCTCAAAAAACTCCCAAAAAATATTATTAAAAATTGGGACAGCAAGAACCTACCCAGACCCGAGTTGTCCTCCAAGGGGACAAATGGTCCTTTAGGGGTTAATGTATGCAAGAAAGGGTCATTGAATTTATTTTTCAACAAATTAAAACCTACACAAATTAGTGAAACTAGGTTGCCTTGTTAATTAGGTTGCCTTATCTAAGATAATTTACCTCATTGATCAATGCTTGTTCCACATGGAGGTGCATGCCACTCTCTCAACTAAATCTTGAATTGGTGCACAAATCTATGCCATATACATGGCTTTAAATTGAATGCATCATAGCACAAAAGCTGTGAATATTTCTATAGTGTGGATTGTCAAGAAATTGGTATGGGACAACCTAATTTCACTATTTCGTGTACAATCTAAATCCTATATCCTACACTCTATACCCTAAATCCAATATCCTAAAACCAAAATTTTGAATCTTAAATAGTGACCAAAAACATTGGTGCAATGTGCGGAATATATTTGACCTTCAATCCTTTTTAAATGTCAATATCAAAATATACTACATATAAACCTCACAAATTTATTCATTTATGTTTTCAATGTGGTCCTTGTTTTCTTTATCAATTATTATGTGCCAATGTACAATGTGGAACATGCAACTATAACTTCATGTATTCCTTTAAGTTTTATTGTAAAATACATTGATAGTTTGAAACACCAAGGTATATATAGTATAAGCAATTGTATTAACTTATTATTCTGTTAAAAGATGCTACTAAAATGCTTTAAGCACTTCAATGAAATTTAATGTAGTTTAATGTAGCTCAAGATTAAAGATTGCATTCAACGGAAAAAAAATAATTAATGTTATTTTCCTATATCCTTTATATATATATATATATATATATATATTTGCATCCTAATTTACAAACCATCAACAATGTATCCCATACCAAAAATATTGGTGCTTTAGTAGTCAAGAAGGTGATTGATGTCAAATATGATGACCCCTCATATACGACAATTATGGACCTCATTTATGTACTTCTACATCATAAATGATATTCTTAATTCATATTGTTGTAATATGCAAATGCGAAAGTGTGAAACGTGCAATTGTGATTTGAAGAGGATTTGAACTTAGGCTTTAGGGTGCATGCCAAATTCAAGGGATTAGTATTATTATATTACAACTATACAAGCAAGTTTATAATTTTCTTAGATGGTGCTATATTGGAGAAATGAATAATCACCCATGTCCACATGTGTTCGTTAATCTTTTCAAGACCAAATATGTATATTATGTAATATTTATTGAATTTTCAAAACAATTGCATTTTAGAGATTCAAAAGGAAATATGGATTTCATTGGAATAAATCAATAGCTTTTCATTGAACAAAGAAAAATGCTTACATGCTTATGATCTAAATATGATGGCATTGAATATCATTTAAATAAATAATGAATACTTGTATTTTAGAATACATTATTGTAGTGAATTTTATGAATCTATTCAAAGTTCTGGATAGAACATTAGATTTGTAATATAGACTCTTAGAAATATTGGGTGATTCTTGGTCCTAAACTAGTTTACAACTTTTTTGATTGTGAATCATTCTAAGAATCAAGGGTGGGTATGTCGGCCATGTATTATCCACTACAATAAAGGACTCACTCTACCTTAGGTAATGAATATGCATTGTAGATTTTTTCAAAATTTTACAACATATGTTTTAACATGTATTAATGTCATCACACCTAATTTTACTCAATATCACTTTGTAGTATAGGTACTTTAAAACTAACGATTGTACTTTAATGATTACAAGTAGATATAAACTCAAAAAATAGTCTTATTAACTTCACAAGAAAATTTCAATACTACTATAAATATCAACTAATATGACCAAAGGCATTAGCATAAAGAGAATTATAAATGTATACCACAAACTTATGAATTAAGAAATGTGGTAACGATATGAAATTGTGTATATACAAATCGTTTTATAGAAAATTACATAATCAATCTACAATCTTGGAGATTACAATATTGATTGAATTGAAAGAAGGAAAACTATATGGTTAGACTCTTAGTAATATTTACTAATCAAGCATACTAAGACTTTAATAATACAATTTTGCAAGCAAGCCACTTGTGTTTTTGAATAATGACCAATTCAATCTTTTTAGATGAAGATAAGAACTTTAAGAGTGTAAAAGATTACAAGAATTAAAATAATGGCTAGCACCCAATCTTTGGAGAAGTCCCCTTGTTGAAGTTTTTGTCCATATTGGACGCATGATATACCATTGGAAAGCTCTCAATGATACCTTTCTAATGGTATATTTTGAAGCATACAATAGTAGACGGACAGCTAGGCGGACAGGTAGATAGGCGGATGACTTAGTGGACCCCAATCTTTGGAAGGGTCCCACCGTCGGAGTTTTTGGTCAAATTGGACGCATAATATACCATTGGAAAGCTCTTGACAACACCTTTCTAGTGGTACATTACAAAGCATAGAATAGCGGACGGACGGGTAGACAAGCAGACGGACATTTGGACGGCTAGGCGGACTACAAATTGGCGGACGGCTTAGTAGACCCCAATCTTTGGAAGGGTCCCACCGTCGGAGTTTTTGGCCAAATCGAATGCATAGTATATCATTGGAAAGCTCTTGACAATTCCTTTCCAATGGTATATTATAAAATATACATTAGCGGATGGATGGCGGACGGCCTGGCGGACGGAGGGGACGGTTGGGTCAGATGGGGTGGCGGTTGGGCATCAATCGAGGCGGACGGGGCGTCGGTTGGGGGCGTACAACTGGGATTGACGAGCCAGGTGGCCGCTGGTGATGCATAGAATTTATCATTCACTCGGTAAATATAAAATTCAGATGTTACGGTACGTCCGAGGGATAGCGAACGCAGCTGCAAATGCTTGGACGTTTGGATTGCCCCAGTTGTGAGCCCCCAAGTTCGTACTTGAACCTCAAAATTATTTTATTTCGCTTTTTGCTCATATTTAGGATTAGTTAGGGTTAAAAATATAGTATAAGTATGTTCACGTGATATTTGAAGGAAATCCCTACAAATGAAATATGATTTGATCGAAAAACCCGGAACCACTCTAATTACTACTATGAGCTAATATTAAGTCTATTTAAGGAATTCAGAGAACATTTGACGGTTCAGGTGGAATTAAGCCTGATGGCCAACCCACAAAACCATCCAGAATTAGACTTTTGAAGGGCATGTGAAATACCAGGATAGAAAATAGAGGATAGAAAAGAAATCATGTACCAGTGCAGGTAAAACCATAAATCGATATTACAAGCGATTCACGGGCCAAGAACGAAGGTTTTGACCAAGAAACCTGCCAAGAGCGTAACGAGGAAGCAAGAGGGCTAGATTCCCTTGATCAAGAATGATTCTCCCCCCCCGGGAGGGAATTAACTTATATTGAGAATGATTTTCCCCCCCGGATGGGAATTAAACTGGAAGGTTGTAAATCACACACGCCTTACATTAGAGCAAAAGAAGTTGTGAGTTTGCACATGGCATTTGAAAACTTCCTAGAAGTTGCCCAAAAAGTTTTGTAATTTTCTGAATTGCGGAATGACTCCCTAGGAAGTCAACCGTATTTTTACGCACTGAAAAATTCCTAGAAAATTCCAAAGTGGCGGTAAAATCCCACTAAAAATCAAGATAGAATACTTAGTGCTAATAAAGCGCCCGACCAAATTCCATCACATTCCGACCTCGGCAAGTACCAAAATCGGCGGCGCTAATAGAATTTTAACGGATTTTAAAAGATTCGTTACGTTGACCAACACACCAGGAGTTCCTGAATTCCGATTGGAGTCAACTTGGACTCTTTTCTTACTATCTTGGACCTCTTCGACAATCCTAGCCAGTCAAAACTTGAAGATAAAACTATCTTGAACAATTGGATTTTTACACTTTTAAGCAAGATGCTAAACGTTGGTTTTTACATACAAAACGGCTTGGAAATAGGTGATACAGGGGCTCTTGGACTAATTTGGGTCTTTTGAAGAGAATGGCACAATTGATTTAGAGTTTGGAGCATTTCTCCAAAAGTTAGAGGGATCACAGCAGTAGTGTAGAATTTTAATTAGTAAATTTGAAATTACCTAGGAAGTAGAATTAGGAAATTGAGGGGGAAGGTGAGGCCTTGAGCACGTATATAAGACCTCCCCCTCCCCTCACTTCACACCCCTTTTGCATTTTGTTATTTGCGCCATACGCGGCCACGTTGTCAAAATTTTTGGTATTTTGCCAAAAAACTCTTTTGTTTCAATTCAATTCAAGATCTCTTTGTGTTTTCAAGCTATTATGTGTCTTTGTTGCTTACTTCAAAGGACGTCGAGGTCCCTTTGAGAAGCTTGCTTACTTTATTGTTTTTTGAGCTTTTTTAAAGCTTTGATCAGTTTCAAATCTTTGTGTATTAATCCCAAAGACATTCACACCGAATCTCGGCTATGCTGGTAGTGTAAATCCTTTGGAGTTTGCCTTATTGTATTCAAATCCTTGCATTTACTAACAATCATTCCGTTGAGCTTCTTGTGTGGGATTTCCTACCTTTGATTTGTGAAAATCCCCCTAAAGCCTTGACGTGGAATAAGTGGTCCAAGTCTGCTTTTTTATTTGGAGAAACTTGGAGTTGGATCCAAGACTCTTGTTGTTCCATGTGGAACTAAACTCTTGCAAAATCTCACTAGAATTTTGGGGCTTATCCTCCGGACAGCGAAGCTTTGATTTTTAAACAAACTTTCATTCCCATATTTTTAGGCTAACCCCCAATACGGCAAAGCTTTGTTTGTGGTACTAATATTCCGTCTTGGTTTTGTTTAAAGGGGTCCCTAAAGAAGACCTAGATTGGCGAGCAACGGCCAGGGTGGATTTTTTAGGAAATCCAAAAAACCAAAACCAAAACCAACAAGAAAACCAAGCCAGTACCGGCCAAGACCACCGAGTCGCCTAGCAGGCCCGGCAGTCCAGCTGGTCGGGAGTCTGCACAGATAACGGGGCCAATCAAGGCAGCCAGTACACGTTCATTAAACATTAGATCAGTCCCCAAGGCAGGCAATTGTAGACTGTGGGCCGATCGACCTTGGACATCCATACATGCTGGGTGTTCAGCCCTTTTTTTCCTTGAACTAGAAAAAATTACCAACAGGGGTTAGTCTAATTTTTAGAGAAAAAGAGAGAAGGAGGATTTAGAATTGTCTTCCCAGTCCTAATTTCCTTCAATTTCAGAGTGTGGAGTTTAGTTCTGCCAAGAAAATTAGCCAGTTACTTTCTTTCCAAACTAGATTATCCCCCAATTCCAATTGAAGCTAGTTCGTTTTTTTTCTTCCAAAACCAGAATTATCTTCAATTCCTCTCGAAGCCAGATCAGCCCACCTCAGAGCACCAGAGCATCTCAAGTCACAAGTGTCTAGATCAAGCATCAAAGAGAGGGAGCTTGCCTTACATTCAGGTCCTCAAAGTCAACCAGGTCATCCGGTCTCTTCACCCAGTTGGAGCTACAACTCTCCAAACAAATCAAATTCTCTTGAAAAAAACAAAACGAACAAACCATATGAGTTGCAATCATCCTGTTTTGAATCTCACTTTCAAACATTTGGGAACTAGAAGCAGTTGTCTCTCAAGTTGTTGCAACAAAATATTTCACAAAGTTTAGAATTTGGATAGTTATAGAAGTAAGGATTTAGAGACCCAAAAAAGTCAATATTAGGCTTCTAACCAAGCATAGTTGATTTTATCAGCCACGTTTTTAATTAGATTAGAAGGAAAAGAAGGAGAAAAGACGAAATAAAGAATAGTTTGACTTTAGAAATTGTTCCCAAATTAGTATTAGTAGGAAAAACTTGACAAAGTTTATTTCTTAGTTGATTGACTTTTACCTCATTAGCAAAAGCTTCATTAGATTAGATTTGATAGGATTAGATTTGTTTTCAAAAATTTCTTCAAAAGAAAGAAAATTATAAAGAAAAAAGAAAAGAAAGAAAAACACGAAAAAGAATCGGGTTTTTCTTATATTGAAGAAAAGAAAAGGAAAGACAATTTGGACGCTACCTTTGACTACAACAAGATCACGATGACGGTAAACGAGGATGGCATCATCAAATCCACGATTTTCAGCGTAAGTTTTTAAAAATCCTTTCTTTTATTGTTTTGTTATTTAATTGTGCAAATTAATAAATTAGATTAGGATTGTTAATTAGGATTAACATTGTGGAATTAAGAAGTTGGAATGCAATTTAGACATAAAGAACCAGAAGAAATAGGAATTGAAACTTAAAATTAGATAGGAAATTTGAATAGCTTCTAGGAAACAATAGCAATTAGGAATAGGATAAAAATTCCAAAAGATGAAAGAAATTTGAAATTAAGATAAAAATTAGGAAACAAATTAGAAAAAATGATCCAAAACCAATTTGTCAAGGAGTTTAAAATTTACAATAGAAAATTGACTCAAATTATTAAGAATTTAACATAATTTTCAAATAGCTGTCATACTAGAAATTCCCAACATTTATTTTGAATAGAAAATAGTAGTAAAAGTAGGGAGGAAAAAATAGAAGTTAACCAATAGAATTTTTTTTAGGTTATTTTAATTTGAAGTAAAAGTGAAAATCAAAGATCAAAGTAGAAGTAGTTTCCAAATTTCCAAAGTAAAAAAGAAATTAGGGAAGAATTTTGGTGAACCGGATAACGGTCAAAATTCAATTGTAAGATAACTTTTACCAAAAAAGTCAAAAGTACTTTTATTTTATCTATAAGATAAAAATCAAATATTGATAGTAAAACCATTTCACATTAGAAGTAGAAAGTAAAAAGAAATTACATAAGAATTTTGATGAACCGACACGGTCAAAATTCATCAGTAAAACCAATTAACTAAGAAGTAAAAAATTAGGAACTTAAGGTAAAAAAGAATTACGTAAGAATTTTTATGAACCAACACAGTCAAAATTCATCAATAAATTACCTTACATCAAGAAGTAAAAAGTAATTACATTTTTACCACAACAAGTATAGAAGTAACATCTCTAAAGTAAAACTATTTAGTTTAGAAACAAGTTGAATTTGTCTTCTATTAGTAAAGGTAAGAATTTATCAAAAATTACCCAAAAGAGATTAATTAAAAATCACTTCAGCCCCAATTATCCGTTAGGAATTTAGGTTAACTTCAGCTTTCTTCACCATTTGGAAAGGGTAAACCACACCCTACCCATTAAACCATTCCGTTTATTTGCTTCTAGGCTAATACCAATTCAAAGTTTGATTGTTAATTGGTCATAGTAAAAACCATCTGAACAATACTAACATCTTTTGGATTTTATAGCAATTCGAAGTGGACAAAGCTAATACTAGGAACAACATCAAAAGATCCATTGCTCGGAAGGCATAATTGGATTATACCATTTGACACCCAATAGAGATTTAAGTACAACAAAAACTAGAACCTGGCCTTGTGTATACTTTATTCCAAGGGTGGGAATAAAGCGCCTACATATGTGTCATAAACCAATTGGAATTAATGTAGTGCCTCCTTGAAGAAAAGCAATGGTGGGATCAGGTCAGCCAGTATTACACTGTAGAGCAATTAATATCAAAGATATAATGGGAAGCAATCTCTAGTGTTGTTGCTTGTCAATCATCTTAGTGTCAGCTTCATTTTTATATAACTTTTTATGCCAAGTCAATGACTATCTTCTACTTAGTACATTGGTAAGCAGCATTTAAAGAGTTTTAGGGCTCGTGTTGGCCATTTTTGGCTTCAGTTAATATTTGTCTATTAACCCGCATTATTAAAAGTGCTGCACATCTAATAAACAACTTCACTATTAAGCAAAGAGAAATCATTTTATGAACCAATAGCGTTATATGAATGCATGGATGACACAAAATTTCATTGAAGGTGTGGTTTGTGTCAAAATCAAAAATTAAAAGGTTTCCAAGGTGATTACAAGAAACACTTGTACTATTTGTTGCGTTTTGTCACGCCCTAGTTTTTTATTTTTGTTTTGGCTATAACTTTTGAACAAAGAATTCACATAGAATTTGCATGAAGAAAATACCACTTCTAAAATTTTAATTTGTAAAAAATAGGATTTTTTTTTTAAAAATACATAAAAATTGAATATTTGACAAGACTTTTTGGTGATGAGATTTGACCAAGAAACTCACCATAATATTGTTTATATCTTTGAAAAAAAATGTAGAAAGAAGCTCACTTTGTGGACCTCTACACCACATAAAAATAAGTATTTTTTAAATTCCTTTGGATAGTAGCTATTAGTCTACTAAGAGACCATCTTCTTAAAATTTCAGCTCAAAATTCGTTTTTTTGGGTTCCCATTAGTGCTAAAAATCCCTAAATCACCAATTGTGAGAAATTTTTGGGGTTGTTTAAAAATAGTAAAGTATTTTTGAAAAATACTCAAAAATTATATAAAGTATGTAATAGTTATGAGTAGATTCTTTGTAAATTTTGAGTCATTTGGAGCTAAAAGACAAAAGTTATGGCCAGAACAAAATAAAAAAACTAAGATGTGACATACCATGTTAAGTGTTTTTTGCATTCACCCTCCAGTTTCATATGCTCATTAAGTATTTGTGCTGAATTTTGAACAAAGTGAAGTATTTGATAATGGCAGGTTGGAGTCGCCAGGAATTAACTGTTCTGTGAACTGCTGAACGTGCAGGTATGGTGCAGTTGATGACTATTGGAACAAAACTGTAGGATTATTGGATTCAACGGAGGATAGCACTCTTTCATGTGTGAGTTCAACTAAATCTGTTTTCTTGTGAAGAATAGTCCCAAATGTTTTTGTATCTCAATGTTCATGCTGAACTCATTTATTTGGTAAAATTTAGAGCATGATTTAGTAACACTCGTGAGGAATTCCATGGTCAATCCTGATTGCAGATGAAACCCCACTGTACATTCAATTTTGTCAGTTTTATAATTATACAAATTGCATTATTTTACTTTGGTTTCATAGGTTATGATTCATTAATTCAACATTCATACTCACCAATAACTCAGTGGTACAATTCTCTGTCCAAGAGGATTCAAATCGTTCCCAACTTTATATGTGTGCAGCCAGCAATATTTGCAATGTCAAAACCTCTTTCTACAGAGAGGGGTTCTAATGGACTAGCTATGAGTTTGGCATTGCCTTCCAAAGAAGTGGAACCTACATTGGGAGGTGCCATGTGATTTTCACGTTGAAAATCTACTAATCTTTTAAAGAGTTTCTATCCTTTTAAATTTTCCTTTGCAAAATTGGAAGATATAGTTCTGGTTTGCAGTCAATAACCTCTATGGAGTCCATTTCTGCAGTGTACATCTCATAAAGTCAATGACATAGATTGCTTTTTATTGCAGTTTTGCATGGGCTCCAAATTGTAAAGATGCGTACATTCTTCCAAGTAACTAAAAGTCTGAACACTTTGCACTCCTCAAAAGTGAGACAATATTCTTACACTATATGATGATGGAATGATATAAATGTTGTTACTGTTTACATTATTGTCTCAATGTATTACTATATGAATGATGTTGCTTTTTGTAAAAGTATTCACGATCGTATATTTTTGGCAGAGAAAGAACAATTCCATAACTTCACCAGGTCATGGCACTGCGATATCCTCATGTGCATCCCCTTTGTCACTATGCAACTCATCTTGCTCATCACTTGAGAATATGGTAAGTCAACCAAGTAATGAGCCGGCTGCCAATAGTTATATAACTCCTACAACTATTAGCATCACAATGGCAACTACAGAATGGCAAAATGGCTTTGGACAGTCATAGTACCTCTACCAATACAACCTTCACCTAAATTGCAGTGGTACTTTTAGGTTTGTCATTGTAAATTTGCATCCAATGTGAAGTGTAGGGTGGATGTAATACCTGTGGCTATTTTTCAGGTTAGGAATTGGCAAGGAGCTAGGGAGCTAGAGACAAGGACAAATTATGGGCTGATTAGTGTAGATTAGAATCGTTGAAGCCATTAGGCGAAAGTCCTTGGGGCCATTTGTAAGGTTGAATCTCATGAGTACATTCTAGAAAAAAAATGTGCATCATTGGTGCACCATCATAGTAAATGTCACCTTGAACACCTTGCTTTGTATAGTGTATTCATTAATGTTTGAACAAACATCTTTATAGATGTTTTATAAAATACAATTTTATCATAATAAACGTCAGCTTCACTCCTTGCTTTTGTGCCACGTCTGATTCTACCATTGCCACATCACGGAACCCAAAATCAACGGGCTATTTGGGAAAAAAAATTCAAAAACAAAAAATTTCAATAAAAAAAAAAAGAATTTTTTTTTTTCAAAAAATAGGGCAGTGGAGGTGGGCTGACGTGTCACTGACGTGGCTTTCACGTGGCACAAATTTTTTGGCAATAACCACTACATTTGAAAGGATGTTTTCAAAAAACATGCACAAAATTTTTCTTGTTTTTTGTGATTTTGCCACATATTTTGCTCGTCAATAGAGACGGATTTTAGAAGACACCATAGTTGACTACCAAAAAACATTAAAAAATATGATTCAATGTTTTTTTCTAACGTCTCGGTAAACAAGGTTTTCTTATAGTTTTAGGGATGAGCGTTTAACTATCAAAAAATTTTGGGCTGAAGGAGGAAACGGCTACCCTAAGACAACTAGGTACAACTTTTGAGAGAAGACCCAGGGGTCAGAATCTCCATCTTCATTTTCATTCTAGAGTTGGGAGTATCTTTGGAGCACCCATAGTTGGTTTGGTAGCACGTAAAGGAGTCAGGAGAGAGAAAGAGATCGTAGTTCCTGAATCCGGCAGAGAGGAAGAAGATTTGTTCTAGGCAGAAGGTCTCCGTGGTTTTTCTTTCTAAGGGATTTAGCGAGGTTTTGATTTGGGAAGAGTGATTGCACTTTAAAGAGAGATGGTGAAGGCAAAAGGTAGTGAGGCTGCCCAGCTGAAGATCAAGACCATTTATCTGGTTATTCCAAAGGATGAGGAAGGGCAGAAGTAGTTGGACAAGGATTTGGGCCAACTTGGATGCGCTAGATTTCTACGTTGACCATGGAGTTTGAAAGATGAAGAGATCCTCCAAGAGCTAATGCAGGATCAATAAAATGAATAGGCTAAGAGTTCTCAAGCGTTTCTTGGCACATGGACCCTCGAGATCTGGAAACAGGTCTACGACTTTCCGTGCACAGGGGAAGGATTGGCTTCCTGAACTGAAAGGTTTGTGGAGGGTAAGTTTTTCAATCCCCCTCATTCCAAGGATGACTACGCAGTAGTAGATTGCAAGGTTGCAAGGAATAGGAAGATGTTTGAGTTTTTGGTTCCCATCTTGTATCCAAGAAGGCAAAACCTGATTACGGTGACTTGGGCCAACACTATCTTCAGGCCTTTGAGTGGAGAGAGGAAAATGTTTTGAGGAGGCTTGTGAGAGACATAATGGGGAAGATGGTCTCTTTCTTGGGGAATACTAAGGCAACCCCCATAGGTCCCTTCCTCTTCCACCTGTAGGACTACCTAGGGATGCTTAATTAGGAGCCAGGAGAAGATAGGTAGGTGCAACAACCTTCTTAAAATTAAACATCACTCCACCCCAAGAGAAGAAGAGCAAGGATAGGTAGAGAAGGCAGGATGAGCAGTCCAGGAGAGGCTTGTCAGAGAGGAGAAAGGAGTCTTCAGAGAGAATCCTAGCCTTGGCCAAAAAGAAAGGATCTAAGAATGAGAGTAAGATTCCCCCAAATCGGAAGTTGGATGGGATGATCCATTGGGAAGGATTATTGCGGAAGGCCCAAGAGGAATTAGATATTGAGAGAGGTGTAGTTAGGTATGTTTGTAGATTGCTAGGTGGAATCAAGGTGTCTAAGCTCGCAAAGAAGGTAGAGGGTTTGATCCGGGATAATGATTTCTGGAAATGGGAAACTTAGGTCAGGGAACTAACTGCTAAGAACCAAGAACTCCATCAAAAGTTAGAGAAGAATATGGAGGAGAGTAAGGAAGTAAGGAAACTCTCTTTTGGATAAAAAGAGACACTCCAGAGGATCTGTAGTTTTATAGGACATTTCAGAGATGTGTTAAACAAGGCCAGGGTGAATGCAAGAAACACTTGTACTATTTTTTGTCATAGCTTGCATGTTGATTTGTTTTTTAGGCATAACTTTTGCGTACTGAATCCAAATGACTTACGATTTATAGGAAAGGTGCTCATGACCACTATACACCTTGCCTAGTTTTTTTTTGGCAATTTTAAAAATGTTTTACTAAATAAAAATAGCCCCCAATTTTATGTCACAAATTCCAATTTGGAGGTTTTAAGTACTATTTTGTACCCAAAAAATCGAATTTGGAGCTGAAATTTGGATGAGATGGTCTTCTAGTAGACTTCTAGTTCTTTAAAAGAGGGATTTAAAAAAAAGTTAATTTTGTGTAGTGTAGAAGTCTATAAAGTGAGCTTCTTTCTCACGCATTTCAAAACACATAAAACATTATTTTGGTGGTTTTTTTGGTGAATGACCATCTCTATAGAGCTTTTTCAAATGAAATTTTTTATTTAATTTATTTAATTCATTTTACTATTTTTAACTAATTAAAGCATCAAAGTGTCTATTTTCTTGAGATTTCGCACTTTCTAGTTCTCCCACTTAGAGAATTTTTCTATGCTTTTCCTTCCCAGGGTTTCTTCATCTTAAAGGTATATACATTGGCCATATTTTTTTTAAAAGTTAAAAATTATTTTTCTATGCTTAAAGTACTCTAGAAAAAAAAGCATCAAATAGTGAAAACGCAACAAATAGTACAAGTGTTTCTTGCATTCACTAGCCAAGTTGTTTGGCTAGGAAATCCACAAGGTCGGACCCAAGTTAACAGTCAAGGCAATTATGATTCTGGCTGAGTACTTGAATGTGATGGAGAAGCTGATGTATGAATCTGAGGTGCTTTCCAGCAAGCGGGATAGCTTCTGGATTCTGGAAAATCTTCCGCACTTGTGAAGTCAAAGGATAAAGCGGTGGACGAAAAGACGCCCGCAAAAGACTCTTCTAGGCCAAAATCAAAAGGAGGGGAAGGATCCGTATATGGATCCGGATCTAAGGATAGGATCCGGAAGACGAAAATCAAATTCTTGACACCACGGAGCAAAGGCTCTAAGTCTTCTCCACAGAAGCCAAGCACGACGAAGACGATGGTTACGGCTAAGTGGGCTAGGGGGGTGCCCTCAGGAAGTCACCATTCAAGGGAGGATGAATTGCCAAGCAACTCAGCAAAGGAAGAAAGCCGCTCGCAATCCGAATCTGAGTCTAAGTCTCAACCGGATCTGGAGTCCGAAGAAGAAGCCGATCCGGTGGCCATTTCTCCCTTGAGCTTCAAGGATAAGACTCCAACTAAGGAAAAACCGTTGATTAGTAGGAAATAGCTGCCTCAAAAAGGAGCCACCAATCTTGAAGAACCTTCTCCAGAACATATTAGGAAGTAGATAGGAAGTTTTCTTAAGTTAGGCCTAGACCAATAGGGCTAAAACCAAATTTTTGATAAGTAAGAAGCTACTAGCCAGCTGCTTTTAAGCTGGATGCACCTGGACTTCCCTTTCCGGGTTCTTAGGATCTGAAATCCACATTTTGCGGATTGGATGGTATGATAGGAAGTCAACTTAAGAGGAGAAGGAATGGCAACTGTCATTCTTTTGTCCTCTGATTTTGTTCCCGGGGGCCTTTTAGGGTTCTTTGGGATTTGTATTTAAGGGCTAATTTTAGTTTGAAGCTAAGGGTGTTCTTTCTTGTGAATTTTCAGCATTTGCTAAAGTTATTCAGATCTCCACTTCCTAAGAGTTGGTCTGAAAAGTCTCAATTCTGGGTTGGTATGCTGGCAATGCTAGAACCATTGTTTAGTGCAGGTAGTTGGTTGCTGTTGTTGAGGTGCAGGAAAAGTCCCCCGCATTCTATTTAGATCCGGTCTTAAGAGTATGAGGAGTTGATTATGAGACTTTGTGTACTAGGAGGAAATTCCAAATTCCAATTGTTCCTTGGATATCTTCTGAGTGGGAAAACCGTTCCTAGATTAGGTGTGTCTCAGAGAGTAGTAGGGTACATGCTAATTGAAGTTCTGATGAGATCCTATTGTATTTGGAAGAAGGGAATGGGAAAGTAGTTAGGATCTCTTAGTTATTGGGTTGCCAGTTCCAACTTGTAGGATTGGTTTTGAATAAATCCGTCGTTGTAGTAAGTGAGGATTGTGGGTGTTTTCTAAGTGACTTGCTAGTCCGGAATGACCTCCGGTCTAGTTGTGAGGAAGAACTTGTATCCGGATTTTCATGTCTGCTTTTTATTTTCTTTAAGTGGATCTTTAGTCACTTTAATCTCATGAAGGGTAGGATATACGTTTCCTTCCTTAAATTCAATAGCGGACCCCTTTGATATAGAGGTTAAACTATTGAATTAGTTACTTTGGTTACCGGATCCGGATCTGGAAGAGGTACAGGATAACGACACTCCTTCCGGTTCCGCATCCGCCTAGTCGAATACAAAGTTACTAATAGAAAGAGGGAGAGGTACAAGATAATGACAATCTTCTATGTTGGAGTGTAGAATGGTGATTTGTATCAGTTGAGAGGGAGAAGATTTTGGAGAACACGAATCAAGAGTTGTAGTTTCCGATTTTCAATTCCAATTTATTTTGTCTTGGGTTTGTTTTCCGCATCTTGTTCCGATAATTTTGAGGGAACTATGAGTAAAATCCTTTGAGAACGATATACAAGTCATCTAAAGTATTTAACATCATTTCAGCACTTAAAAGGAGGATTTGTGCTTCATTGTGTTACGACACCGCGTCATGATGCCATATTGCAGAGGACATGGTGGCTAAATGATCTATTCAAGGTCTATTAGGAGCTCCTATAGTCTCTATAGTTGGAGAATTTAAATTGCTAATGACTGCTAGGTATGTTGAGCTTCAGCTTGGATATTGTATACTACTTGGGGGGCAGCTACAACATGAGCAATAAGGACAAAATTGTTTATCCATAACTTTAGCAAGGAAGTATTAAAAAGCCGCCAAGCTCTCCAGGTTTAAAAAACTTATAACTAATTCTCATACTTGATTTAAAAGCTCCATCAAAGTGTTCTAAACCTCCCTATTTGCTCCTGTTTGAGCATCAAATCGAGCTGTTGCAACAACATCAATCTCATTGATAAAGATGATGGCTAAGGCATTCTCCTTTGCCAGTCAAAATACATCACAAACCATACAAGGACCTTGCAATAAACATTGCATGCACAATTTTTTAGCCAGGTTCAACATATATCATTAACAACTAAGATTTCTAGAAGAAATTTATAAGGTTAGCTAAAAGCATAATCAAAGTATATAAGTAGAGCAGGACCAAAAAGTGGAGGAACAACATGTGGATGACCAACAACTTACAAGGTATCCTTTCTATAGTATCAAAAACAGAGACTGAAAGCCCAATAAAAGTGGCCTATAAAGAACCTTATCTCTCCAAGGTATTTATGTATAAACTCAGAACCAACAATACAAATGAAAGCTACAGTTGTCTTGTGAGCTACAGCCTCAACAAACATGGTCTTTTCCATTCCCAAAGGGCCATACAATAACACACCCCTAATACCAATTTCCTTATGTAGTTTGTGATGATAAGTTGGCAGCTTCACCGCCTTCCTAATCTCTTATTTCTGAATATCACAACCACCAATATCTTGCATCCAATAGCTCTATAAAACCAATTAGACAATGTAGGGAAGAATCAAGGAATCCAAGATTCACTAATCCTTTGACATTTACTTTTTTTGGCGCAATTATGCTAATATGTTGAATTCAACATTTGAAAGCAAACTTCACTCCTCTGCTTCTAATCTTTGAATGTATGGCATATAGTTCTAAAGTTGCCAAATCTGCCAAAGGGTTCTGCAATTGCACAACCTTGCAGACTACATGACTGTTGACATTTCTTGTTCTTACATTATTTTAGTAGTCTATTTGTCTTTTCCAATACAAGAAAGGTTCAAGCACAACAAGATTAAAAAAATACTTCATTCACTGCCACAATTAAGAATCCAGAGACTAAATATTGTTATCGTAAGCTCATTATGCTTGTCATAACAATTTCAACCATTGAAACCCTAACTTCTTAGATATTTGCCCCTAAATCCTAGAAATTCAAAATTAATCATCATGTACATACATACACAAAATTAACTTAAAGACAAAACAACTACGATAATTTGGTGAAGAGTGATGCAGCTAATACCCCAAAAATGGTGCAAAAAAGGGTGGTACCTTGATGAGGAGGTTCAAAAGCATATCACAGGCATCAACTATTGAGGCACACACTTCCGATCTTCCTATTTCTATTGCTACATGTACAAACTAAACAATTTGCGGCAACGTCCAAATACAATTTAAAGAAATTTAGACTTTGAAACAACTACAACTTGCCTTTACATGAATCTAAAGAAACCTACAGATATTGTTAACTAGAGTGGATTCATTGCAAGACAATAAAGACTCCAATGAGGGAGTGGAAGACCAAAATTTATAAGAACATCTCTTGCGGATTAACTCAAAAAGTAGCGATAAAGTTCATCAATATTTCCTACACTTCTGAGCTCAAAATGTGACCCGCACCCCAGGAAATGAGCATTTCAAAAGGAAACATGACTTCAATATGTAAAGCAAGTGATTGCAAATATGAGACTAGCCTACTTATGACCTCCGCTATAAACAAGAGCTTTGCAACCATCAAGCTCTGTGGTAATTTGTAATAAGGCTGGTAACATGAAGCCGACTGCTTCAAAAGTCCTATAGTTGAAACGGATAATTGAAGCTCAATAAAAATAAGTCTCTCATCAACAATCCAGCCACATGGACAATCCAATTAATAGATATATTAGAGGAATCTATCCAATTGTGACATGCATCCCACTATAATGAAAGTGGATCATGCCATTAAAAGGTAACAATACAGTATTTGACCGTACGGTTGTTGCAAGAAAGAACTTCCATTTTTATTCCACTTTGGCCGTTTTCAGCCATTTTTTTGGGAGTACTATAAAAATAGAAAAAAATTAAAAATAAAAATTAAAAATATGAAAAATGCATACACCCACAAGAAGAAGGTAATATATGAAGGAAAAGCAAAAAAAAATTCTCTAAGTAGGAGAACTAGAAAAATGTAGAATCACCAAAAAATTCATACTTTGACAATTTAATTTGTAAAAAATAGGAAAATAAATCTAAAAAAAAAACTGAAAAATAAAATTTGGAAAGACTTCATGGAAAAGAGATTTCACCAAAAAAACGATCCTGAAACCATCTTTAATATTCAAAATTGTATGCGCAAGGGAGCCCTCTTTGCATAGACATAGAGGATATAAAATAAAATATTCTTTAATGCCCCTTGGTAGGATATAGACCACAAAAATTTTAACTCCAAATCAATAAGTTTGGGGACTCCTTCCTTAGTAAACCCCCCTAAAACTCAAAACGTGACATATATGAATTTAAATGATTTTTAAATATAAAATGTTTTTTGAATTTTTTTGAAAAATATAAGATATTATTAAACCTAAAAGAAGAACTTCCAATAAAAATTTAAAGTTCATGCAGGTCACACTTCAGAAGTAATTGCAAAACTTGTCTTTATAGTAAAATTTTACTTAAAAACTTACTTAAAAGAAGTTACTTAAAAGACATGATGTCTAGGACACTACTTAAAACAACCCTTTCTCTTGTAGTGAATGTCAATTCAAGAACTTTGCAGAAGGTGCGTGAACCTTTGAAGGAGTCTAACCTTAAACCGAATTTGAAAATAACCTCTCGATAGGCTATACAACCCATAAGATATCAAAAGGACGTGTTACTGACCTTTCCACCAATCTAACAATATCCAAAAGCAAATCTCCAAAAGTGATATTATTTTCTTGTACAACCGCAAAAAGTAAAAAAATAAAAAGATAAGAAGATGTCATTCCAATTTGAATAAAAATATAATCTCAATATAACATGAAGACAACACAAATTGAACGTGCGTGTATTTAAATACTATATTATGTTTACCAAATTCCATTGCAACTTGGTTTATAGGAGTAAAATATTTGAATTCTTGTAACTACTTTTGCCAAACAAAGAGAATTGTCTTTGCGTGAATATAGTTAAAACTTGGGTTCAGCAAAACCAACTTGAGCAATATCAAGAAAAACAATAACCAAACCCACAACCTCAGTCAAAGCAGCAAACGCTTTTTTCATTATTGCCTCCTTCAGCTTCTCTAATACATCTAAACAATCATATCAATTTACTCTAGTAAATATCATAAAGACATAAGGTGCAAAGGAGGTAGAATATATGGTTTGAATGACCACTTGTGCAAATACTTTGCATTTATTAATAAATGCAAACAATGGTATCCTCTGATACACCAACCTTCAGCAAGGTGTATGCGACCAGATAGATATCACCTAATAACCAGATGTATGTACCTTGTTGATCGACTACAACATTGATGACATGTTCCAAGAGGACAAAATCAATAGCCAATTTTTGTTGCTTGCCGACAGATTCAGCAATTGGAGCAGTTTCACCTCCTCCAGAATCAAATGTTATCCTTACAACCTCATTCAAGAGGATTGCAGTCTCAATTCTCAAGGTCTCCACCACCAGCATAAAGAACCTGTTTTTGCAAGCTAATCTCTCTTAGCAAAAATGTAGAGCACAAGAAATGCCGAAATTAAAAGTTTGAATGGGAAACCACAAGATGATTTGCTATCTATACCAAATAAGAAAACGGCAACGAATTTATTTGGCGTAGCAAGAGAATTGAATTTTTGGTTGTAGTTTCCAAGTCTATTAAACATATGATGTACATGAAAAGATTAAGGAACCAGACTCAAAATGCCTATCTAAAGGAATAGGCTTCTGATCTTCTAGAACAATTATAGGCCCCAATAGCCAAGCTTCTCCAATAATATCTACAAGAGCCATTGCGACTTCCAAAGATAGTTGTTTCTTTTTTGCCATTGTACATAGTGTAAAACTATGTCAAAATATCTTAAATCATTGGTAAGATCATGTTATGAAGGCTTTTGTATATCCTACATATTGTAGTAAATTTATGAATATCTCTCTTAGTTGTAAAAAATTTGTAATATTGTCATAGTAAGTAATATATTCTAAAAAAATAACAGAGAGGCTAAAGACACCCACGCTCTTGTTAAAAATAACTCCAAGGCTTGAACGTATGTTGGCATGCCAATCTGAACTTAGAGTAGCATTCTGTATAGCAAGCCGAATATGCGTTTGCAACGTACTTACATGAAGCGATCAAGACAAAATCAAAAGAAGACAACATGAACTTTAGAACATATAATTATAAGTGTTACTACAAACAATATGATCTCACCCTACTAAAATTAGCCAACAAAGGGAACCACTCCACACTCATACAACATCCTTCAGTTTCGAGAGTAGCTTATAATTTATACCAACGATTCACATCAAGCTAATTTCACAAAAATGCACAAACATCATAATTGATGATCTAAACTAAAAACCTTAGTACCTAGACCTTTGTTTCATCTTCCAAAAATCAAATAAAGACGGTGAAGAATCCTTCTCCAAAACAAACAAACTATGTTGTCCAAAAAACTATTAGCACATACTGAGAGCTAATCACAACTCCACAATCAAGACTATCATGAAAGCAATTCAATCCCCTTGAAACACTGGAAATAAAAAAAACAAAATGCAACAAGTATCAAAATTACAATCCTAACTAGAAGATGGAAAATTCAAAGTAGAATTCGAGGGCACAACTCTAATGCAAGCCTCCATGATTTTGTTTTACAAAGCGTTAGAGCACAAAATAAAAACTTCAAAATTTATGAATTAGAAAAAAAGAATAGATGCTCCATTCATGAAATAGCATCCTGCCTTAGCTTTAGGGCTGCAATTTACTGGTTGTGTTACTCTAAGCCTTGCAGCAACTGCGCAGTCAAAGTTAGCCAACTGAAGAATTGGAGATGAAAACAATTTGGCGGTCCAAAATTCTTTGCCAAGCTCTTGATCTCGTCTTTTCCCCTAGGAATACTGATAGCAAAATACAATAGGAAGAGACTATATGACCTATCCCTCTCCCATATAGAGCTAATATATAACTTCTACAAATTGAAATCAACAATCAATTGCAAGGGTTCAATTTCATAAGGACTTCCCTAATCACAAAAGGAGACACTATTAAAAGCCATGTCAATGCTACTGGACACCAACTACACCATTCTCCACGTAAAATCCAAGTTACAAATATTTCAAATCTTAACTATCAACACCAAAAGCAAACTGCTATTCCATTTGTACCAATCCATTTTTTTGACAACTCAAAATCGTCAACAAGACATTCACCAAAACCCTAGAGATCCCATACCAAAGCCAATAATTGCATAAACTCACATTTGTCACACATCATGGTCACCAGCATTTGCCTTCTACAACCAAAACTTTCTCAAGTTCTACTAGCTGCTATCACAATTCCGCGACAATCAAAGATCATGTAATCTCAAAATACAAAGTGTATAACAAAGTTTGAAGCTGCAGTGAAAGATTAGAGCTGCAGCTCAGACTTTGATTTGATATCCTGTTTAATACCCAATTTGATATACATGTGAGATTGGTACCCTATGTAATCAATAAAAGTTATTTCCATTTTGCAACCAACATGTAGTACCCAAATCAACACAAACATGTCGCATTCATCAACACTTACGTAAGTTATCTCACCAATATTTGAAAACGGTCACTCCGATGTCCAAATCAAAAAAAAAAGTGTTCATTTTTTGTTGATTTGGACGCCATTTTCTAAACTTTGAAGGTTAGGTGGGTGGCTTTCTTTTTGCCTTTGATAGACTATTACTCATTGCATACATTATGTTCATATAGAGTCCAAGTGCTTTCAAATAGTGTACCATGCAGCGTTTTCCATTTTTGAGGTTCTTCTATGGAGACCTTTGAAGTTTATAATTGGCCATTAGTGGTCCACAGGGATTGATTTGTAATCTTTTGAAACAAGATTGAAGATTTTTAGGAAGGCTACAAGTTCCATTGTTTTGCCCATTATTTTCACTGAAGTAGCTCTAAAGGGCATTTTTTGGCCAATAAGATGGGTGAGACTAATATTTGGCCATTGTTTTTCCTAGTTGACCTCTATATTTGTATGATTGAATGTAAAATGTTCTCACTAAGTTTAGAGAGTTTCAAGGTGCTTCATATGTGACACCTCTTAAATACAAAATTCAACCGGCGCTCCCCCATCAAATGCTCAAGCCGACGCCACTGCTCCATCCGGCGCCACTCCACCAAACTCCCGAGCCGGCGGCGACTGCTCCATCTGTGGGAGCTGGTGGCTCTAACTGAGGCACAGTCTACAACAATAATTACGCAATATACATTAGAAATAATAAAAGGACATAATAAATTGTTCAAAGGATGCAATAACAGCGCAGGCTACCAACGATAACATGAGACAAAGGAGTTTTCAGATGCAAAATGACATTACTTCCACAAATCTCATAAACTAAATTATGGATTTTTGAATTATATTTCTGTTTATATACACAAATTAATACACAAAATAACACAATTTAAAGGCTGTACATCTCGACACACATGCTCTTATCCGAAGGCTTGTGGAATTACTATAAGGCCAGGAAGCCCTAACGATTCGAGTGGCTTTTCTTATTTGCTGCGTCTCCATACGGCCCTTCTTTGTTATGAGCATCGATGCTGGTTTGCAACTCCTCGCTGTCGTATATATCCTCTCTTTGAATGAGATCCATGGGACCGGACCAAAGTCCCAGATCGACCTGCAATGCGGGCTATGTAGACGCATGACACGAAATGCCAGGGAGTGGCCCGTTCCGCCCAGCCCCAAACTCATCTTTGCAAACGATTTCCTGGAGACGAAGCACGCGCAGGAATCGAAGATAGAAAAAAGACAAAATGTGAAGGAGGAGCAACGATGATGATGCAATATTTGAATTAGGATTTCTATCGTCATTCCAAGATCCACGGCTCACAATCTCAACAAACTCGCCATTCAAGTAAGTTAGTGGTAGAGTTTGAATACCAATATAGTAGTCCTAGATCCCTAATAATAATTGGATGAAGTTGTATGAATGTGGTCTAATTAGTGTAAAACATCCATGCATTACCTTAAATTAGGTTGTTTGTTTTGTTTGTTGTGATGAGATCTCTTGCACCGTACGTTCCATAGCCACGTGTCTAGTACTGTTTGGAAACCCTCGGCAAGGAGGGGTGCACGGGCTTTGGTTTGTGGCGTTTGAACCTACAGTGTGAAAGTTATGGATTTTTGAATTATTTTTATGTTTATATTGTTTGTTTGTTTTGTGGTTCTCTATTTCTCAAGAAACAATGAGACTTACTCTTCAACTTATGTTTGGCGGACCTGTATAAGACGATATTTTAAAACTCTTGAAGTTCTTGTGAACTGCAGAGCAGTATGAACAAGTTATATGAATTTTTAACCCTTAAAGTTCCTCAACAATGTTTTCACCCGAAACACTCCAAAACTGCCATTTCTTGTACAAGTGCCAAATTTAAGGAAAAAAAAAATTTGGACACATGTAACCATAGGACCTTGTAGCATGCTGGTTTGAGAAGATGTGGAAAAAATTTCAGAAATTTCCTCGGTGTAGATTGTGAGATATTAGTGTTTGAATTGGCAGAATTTTTTTTTTAACCCTGCAAAAAAGAGGGCAGCTGCACTTCACAAGGTTACATTTGTATTGGAAAATGTCCAAAATAGTGGTGCTTCTTTAAATTCATTTTTCAAAGCAAATTGACCACATGCTTGAAAAAATTTAGATCATTAGGAATTGTACAACATAAAGGGAAAAGATAGTAAATAAAAAGAAGTAGAGAATGATTAAAAATACTAAATTGTTAAGAATTTAGCCATGGAATTGAAAAATGCCAATTCTAGTGGTTGCAGTGTTACAATAAACAATCTACATCCTATGATTTTCTTTTTTTCCAAAAAATATTGAAAATTGAGTGAAATAAAGGACTTCAAAGTTATTTTAGAGTAGGAGATCTATAATTGCCTACAAACTAAAACTACTCATAACTTTCATCTCATTAAACAAAATGGAATAATTCATAGCTTTCCACACACACACACACACACACACACACACACACACACATATATATATATGTATAAAGCTAGAAAATCATTTTTAAATTTTTGTTTGAAAAATGTGATTTTTCTAATTTGTCCGAGCTGCTTGAGTTGAAAAACAAACTACATATCATGCAATAACTTTTTAACCGTATAGACAAAAGTTAAATTAATTTGTTGGTTCTTAAAGTTATTCTTTGTCCACATATTTTATGAAAATTTCAAAGAAATAAAATAAAAACTCCATTCATAGTGAGTTGCCCAAAATTGCAACTTGGTCCTTTAGGAATTAAATACAAGTTACAATTTTTTTTTCCAATACATATAAAGCAGTATTTTCATGTTTTCATTGCACAACAAATCCCTAGAGGACGTTACAAAATTACTAATTAGTGAGGGATGTACATGTTTTGGAACAAAAAGTACAGAATATGATACAATATTTCACGCTGTTTTCTAAAAGAAAGAGTAGAAGAATAATAGCGTAAGAATTCAACATTTCTTTATATTATTTTTTGATGTAAAGAAACGACCAGATAAAAAAATCCATTGACTTCTTTGATAATCGTTCATATTTGAGGGGTGGAACATGTTTGAAACTTGTGTGGCTCTCTTTTCTACACAGATGGACTCATCAATCTTGCATTGTAGAATGCATTGCACAAAAATGTCCACACTAGGAAATGATGGATTTTCTTGTGTCACGATTATGTTTCTCGGTAATGTCCGGGAAAAACATGGTTGTACAATTGTTGGTGTCCACAAGAACAACATCATCAACTACGGCATCCCCTTGTTTGAGCACAAATGTCCATACATTTTGCACAACATCTCACAAAATACAACTTTCTAACGACTCTAATCCTGTGAAGTTCCTTTGTTAAAAATAACATGATGTGTTTTATGCTAACATCACCAAAAACGATGGTTTCTTATAGTGAGGGGTCCCTTTGGGATGAACAGCGTGAGCAAAGTCGTAACAATGTCAAGGGGAGGGTGATCAAACCCCTCCCCATTTCTTTTATTTGATTTCACATTGAGGTCGTGGGGTCAAGAGCACTACCATGACAAGGGGCCTCTCGGCACCGAGAGGGGTCCCTTTGGAATGAACAGCTTGAGCAAAGTTGTAACATTGTCAAGGGGAGGGTGATCAGATTCCTCTCCATTTTTTTTATTTGATTTCACAGAGAGGTTGCAGGGTCAAGAGCATTGCCGTGAGAGGGGGCCTCTCGGCATCGAGAGGGGTCCTTCCGGGATGAACAACTTGAGCAAAATCATAACAATGTCAAGGGGAGGGTGATCAAATTCCTCGCCATTTCTTTTATTTGATTTCACATCGAGGTTGTGGGGTCAAGAGCACTGTCGTGAGAGGGGGCCTCTCAGCACCGAGAGAAGACTCCTTAAGATGCACAGCATGAGCAAACTCATATCAATGTCAAAGGAAGGATGATCAAATACCTCCCTATTTTTTTCATTTGATTTCACATCGAGGTCGTGGGGTCAAGAGTACTGCCGTGAAAGGGGACCTCTCGGCACCAAGAGGGTTCCTTCCGGGATGATCAGCTTGAGCAAAGACGTAATCATGTCAAGGGAAGGGTGATTGAATCCCTCTCTTTTATTATTTGATTTCACAAAGAGGTCGGGGGTCAAGAGCACTACCGTAAGAGGGGGCCTCTCTACACCGAGAGGGGTCCTTTCAAGATGAACAGCTTGAGCAAAATCATAACATTGTCAAGGGGAGGGTGATCGAATCTCTTGCCATTTTTTTTTTTGATTTCACATCGAGGTAGGGGGGTCAAGAGCACTGTTGTGAGAGGAGGCCACTCGGCACCGAGAGGGGTCCCCTTAGTATGCACATGTAGTACAATTTTTCTCAAACAAACCCAAGGCAATTTTAAGTAGGTTCGTTTGGGAAAAAATTCAAATTAGCTTAGTGTTTTAGTTAGCTAATGTCACTTTGTAGGTAAATTATGTCGTTAATCTTAATGTATTAGATTATTTGGTATATTTCATACTCTACTTAGTAATGGGAAAAGAGTTCTCTTTCTAATTTCCGTCCAATTATAAATATAAATTTCTAACCACTAAGTCCGTCCCATATCCGGTCTTATCTCAAAATAAAATATAAATCTAAAGGTATAAACTAAGGGAACCTGCATCCACAAATTTTATACTTTGAATTCATTGAAATATATTACAAATATATTTATTTACAACCTACATCTCCCAATATATATATTTGAACTTTGAAAATTTGGTTTAACCGAGAACTCATCATTTGCTTTGCACAAATATCATCTTGACATCTAAAATGCTTTAAGCGCCAACGTCTCAATTACTTAGAGTAAATGTAACACATATCTTTTCAAGAGATTGAAACAACCAAAGACATTGCTTTAAGCAAATACATTAACACACAAATGCTTTAAGCAATTCTAAAATTTCCCTTGAGGGATGTATAATACACTTTGCTAAATTAATTAAAGAATTTCAAATTTTGGTCTTTGTTTGACTATATATCCTTTCATCTTTAGCTTTAAGCTTTCTCCATTCGCATCACCATATTATCTTGAACCTTTTTTTTTTTTTAAATTATAACACTAATTCTAAATTATACTTACTAAATTTACACAACTACATACAATTGCTAATCAAAGAATTTAAATACACATTCAAACATTCAATCATGTACTCATGTCTTCAATTGGAATATCATTTATTAAACATATGAATAATCATTCAATATTTAGAATGTACATCAATTGTTTATGATTGGTCAATGATTTCTATTTGCTAGAAATGTAAACTCATGTTCCAACACAAATTAAATCTCAATCCCTAGTGTTGATTTGCTCATCCGACAGCACCTCTCGTGGATTTAAACGACCTTGCTTCAAATAGAATCGTTGTAGAGCTCCATGATGCACATCAAATTCATTCACCAAGCACGGATGAGCTCCCGCAACAAAATGCACGGTAACAATCAATTCCAACAATCTACAAATTTGGCTTAATCAATCTTGCATTTTAACAAGTAACCACAATTCTTTGTTGCCCTCCTTTCAATTGTTAATGTCAATGGTCACTTTCCACTCCATGCACCAAGTTGCTAAAGCAGAGGCAAATATAGTCGCCCAAAAACAAACAGGGTTTTTGTGATGTCGATGTAACTCGAAAAATCAATTATAAGTATCATAACAATCCTGGTAGGATTGAAAAGATCTCACAATTCTTGGCATATTATACTCCACACTAGCAATGGTTGAATTAGGGGCCCATTTATAACGACGCTCACAAGGACAAAAATGTGGATCTACCAAGACTGCTGGTGGTGGTTCCACGGTCCATGCCAATAGTGGATATCGGCCTTTCTCTTAAAAGAACTTGTCTACAGATTTAAATTCTTATTCATACCAAATTAGGCCATAGTCCTTCAAAATCCATTCAATGGCTCTCCAAGACACATAAAGAATCTCATTGAAACCATTGAACATTAAATGATATTGGTCCAAATATTCAAGATCCAAAATGTCAACATTCATAGGGGCCTTAGTAAGTATGGTTGAAGTAGGAGATGAATTGGACTCTACCTCAATGGTTTGCACTGCCTGATCATGCACCGCCACTTTTGATGGATTTGCACTAGAAGCATATTCTGCTAGCTGCAATTTCATATTCTCCATCTTTCGTTGATAACGTTGTAGCTCCTCCTCTTTTTGTGCAAGTGTTAGTTGGTGAAGGTTTTGATCTTTCAATAATTTAATTATATACTCTTTTTGGTTTGCAATCATCTTGGTATCTTTATTGTTTTGCTCTTTTTTTAATAATGAAGTCAATTCCATCAAAGTAGAATTTCTTTCACCAAGACGCTTGTTAGCACTAACAAGAGTGCGAATTTGATTTTGCATCTCTTGATTCTCCTTTTTCAATGTCATAACTCCCTCCTTCTCCTGCTTGTCAATAGTTGTGGGTGATGGCAATTGGTGTTGCAACATCATGCGACTCACTTCATTCACAATTTGTTGAGTCACTTCTTATGGAAGACTATTGGCCACCGGTGTCTTCTTTGTCCGCTTTGCCTTAGTATTTTGTCTTTCTCCTTCCACCATTGGTTGAGCCAAATCTTGTTTTAGTGTACCACTTGGTGTAATCGCCTCCGACTCCTTTTCTTTTCCTCGTGAAGAACTAGTACCACTATGTAATGCTGCAATTGGAGTCATGATGTCCGACCTCAAAACTTGTTCACAAAAATAAATGATGATATTCTTTGAAGGATTGATTAAAACCAACTCTTTTTTCTTTGCAGCTTTCACTTGACAAAAAAAATTGATAAAAAATATTGCAGTCCAATCAAGTCTTGTCCCATGCCACGCCATGTAGAACATCCGTACCAAAAGTGGGGATAGGGATGCAGCATGATGCTCCAAACACATGTAACGATTGATGAAGGAAAACCAATCGTTCCAATGTTTATTGGTTGTGGAGAAATTCCACAGATCCGTCTCTGGATCAAAATTCTCTGGACAATCTGGAAAAATTTAATTAAGAACCTTGTTTGACAACATCTACTTAGGATTAATTGGTGCAGCTTCCTAAGCTTCAGGTATACCAAAAGTATCCGCTATGATTTGTTTTGTGATCAATAATTTACGGCCCTTCAACTCCACCGTAAAATTGTTGATATCTTCTGATATGGTCTGCATAAATGAAGCAGCCATGTCCTCCATATAGAATCATGGAGGTCTTGGTAATTGCACAAACTTCAACAATCCAGCTGCCTCCAAATTTTTGGCATTAAAAGATAGTCGTTTTGAGAAGTCATCCAATGGAATTTCCAATCCATTGAAGGTCGCCTCTTCATAGGAGTTGATTACCGGCCATCTTGTTTAAAAATAATAAATACATCAAACTACTTTAAACATCTCCTCAAATCCTTCAAGTATTGAATTCCTAGTTGATCTTTAAATTAACCATTCATTCATTTAATTTTTCTTGATGTAATTTTGAAAACTTTCTTTACAATGAACAACCATCCTTCTTAAGAAATTTCAAGCTGTATTTAAATAATTAAGTTGTACTCTCCAAATTCATTTAGTTATTTATTTGTTTTCACGTTGTTAAGATTGTTATTAAATGAAAAATAAATAAATAAAACATAAATTTTGGTTCACAATCTTGACAATAAATTGATATCCTTACACAATCATTATAAATCACCCTTCGAGGGACACAACAAACTTTCCTCAAAGGGAAAATAAATAAAACTTTCTTTCTTCATCTTTTATAAAAACCCTTTTTATTTCCACAAAACTTCTTATCTCAATGGAACCTCCATATATTAGTCATATGCTTTATTAGCTTGTCTATCATCACTATTCTATTTCTACAAAAACTATCACTCAAAATATAAAGGCCCATTATTATTTGACATCATAGGATACAAAAATCCAAATTAAAATAAACATAACTAAAGTTATCAATAGAAATCTCAACTTGGTTCAACCATTCTAACAAACTAGATGGCACTTAAAGTGATTACTCCAAAATGTCTAAATTGAAAAATATATATTTCCACTTTTTAAACTAACTCTTCAAATTTAACTATCCATAGAATTCTTACAAAACACTCATGACCTTCCGAACAAAAATTTGCTTTAAGCATAATAAAACTAATTCTCTTAAGAGAGATACATAATGAAATTGCTCAAGGCAATAAATATCTAAACTCTCTTAAAGAGAAAAATAATAATTCTTACTTTAAATATAATCTCTTAAAGGATTCTCATTATAGATTTGCTCAAGGCAAAAGATACAAATTTACCTTCAACACATTCCCCTAAAATTCACATACTTTGACAAATGTATAACTTTACTTCAAATATTACCCACTTTAAGCTAAACAAAAAGATTTAATTATAGTTGAATTAAAAATAAGTAAATTTATAATTGCTTGAACATATTAATTATTGCAATACTCATCCAACTTTCACTTAAGTGATAATATTCTATTCATACGCTTAATGCGAACAATTGAATTTTATTTAAATATATGCTTAAAGCAATCCTTAAGTATGCTTGGAGCAATCATTAAATCTCTACTTTGGTTAATCCAGCAACTTAACAACACTTAAGTGAACTTCCAAAAATACACTCTAAAAATTTTCATTTTCATTTTCATTAAAAAAATAAAAAATATATAATTTAATTTAATTTATTTTCTTAAAATTTATTATTATAATATTATTATTTAAATTCTCTTAAGAGCCTCCTTCAAAATGTCTCTTTGAGAGAAAACTTAAATTTGGCTATAATAACATAACACCAACTTGAAATTCTAAATTGTACCATAGTTGGAAAGTTTGACAACAATGTCCATACCCTTGACGGAAAATGCTCACTTGTTCTTCACTAAAAATATAGTAATCAATCACTTCAGTGATACAATAAAACTACACATATAGCTTTAAGCTTGAAAAAATTTAGAATTAAAAATTAAGTGAAAAGAAAAATTTGCTTATAGCGTAAGACTTTAATTTATCAATCTGCTTAAAGCAATTGCTTATTATTTTTATTTTATTTTTTTATTTTTTATTTTATTTTTTTAACGCTTAAGGCATTCACCACTTCATCCTCTTTTGAGAAAAATATAATTGGTTCAACCAAATAATTCACATAAAGTTTTAAAATTTTTATGATCACATTGTCCATTCTATGGATTTTAAAAACACTTCTCTTAAAGAAAATTACATTCAATCTCTTAAGAGATGACCATATTGCTTTGAGCAAAACAACATATATCATCACCAAAAATTCTAAGCACTTCTCTTAAAGAGACATCTATCACAATCTTTTAAAAGATACACAATATCACTTTAAGCAAAATAACTCCAAACAACTATATATAATCATCAAAAATTTAGAACAATTCTCTTAAAGAAAAATTCAACTCTGTATCTTAAGAGATAAACAATTACACATAAAATTAAACAAAAATTGAATTTTCTCATTTCCAACCATGGTTTCTTACTTGAGTGGTGAATCACTTTGGGAGGGAAGGAAGGCCCGACCTTGTCCCATACCCGGTCACATAGGCCTTCCCCTTTGGCTAAAGGACTCACTGCTTTCGCTTGGGAGGGCTTCAACCTTTTACCCTTTAGCTCCCGAGGTGATTTATTGCACAAAATTTGAATGAGGATCACCAAGGAGTTTTGTGCTAACTCCAAGATGTCGGATTAAATCACACTCTCATTCAAATCCCCACTTTTATAGCTCACAATTTTTTTTTCCATAGATACATCCAAACAACGTAATAATAATAATAATTTTTTATTTTATTTTATTTTATGTTATATATGTATGTTGTTTTTTTCTTTTTAGTTAATTAATCAATTTTTTTAGCATCAAATGATCATGAAACTGTTTCCCACAACTCAATTACACTCATGCCACAATGAAGGAATTCCACAGTGAAATTTAAAATAAAAATAAACTTTGGAATCAGTAAGCAATCAGTTAATACAAGCCTTTTTCTCTTGACTTCCAATAAAAAAAATGTATACCAATAACAACTACTATTTGCTCTACGCAACTGCTCATTTCTTAATCAGGAACAACCACAAATCGTCAAGGTTTGTGCAGCGGTCCAGAGAGATACAATTTTGATTTTCTTTATCGTAAATGGCTAAATAAACAACCCCCGCTATCAACCACATTCTCAACATGCACTGAAAGGTGACAATGGTTTTCTTTCATTACAAGCTATGATAGAAGAGTAGTATACCATGGTTGAGAGCAAATAGCTCAGATGTGGAAATTATCACATAATATAAAAATCATGATTTCCAAATCTTGCAAGAATATCTACTTGTTGCTGTAGAAAGTGTTGATGATCAAATTCAACAACTGGTTGATCTCCGCCTGGAAGATGAAGCTCTCAACCCCCGCTATAGCAAAAACCAAAACCAAAACCAAAAAACAAGTTTTAAGATAAAAAGTGAAAATAGGATGACTACATCAACACAAAAATCACAGCAAGACTTGCAGTTGCAAACTTTAATAGCTGCAATTCCAAGCAGACTTTCCTCCAACAAAAACAAGATCAATATTCAAAAGTGACCGTGCAATGAGACTGACATTTGCGAGGATCCAAAAGTAAACCGTAATTACAAAAAAATTCTCATTCTGAAATCCCCATGAACGCAGCCAGAGAGAGTGATAAAAAAAACACATTCTCCAGTTCCAAAAATCACACCCAAATTTTGTAAAAATCACACAACCACTTCCTCCGACACACACAGTCAATCACGTAGACGACGAAAAAGGAAGAAAAATAACAAAAAACTCAACACACTTGCAACGTCATTCAGTTGTTTCCGTCTGCACAAACATAAAAATCCTGTGAACCGTCCTAGAAACTCCGTCCCGCCTCGGAAGCCACGCCGAAACCACCCCACAGCAGCAACATCCTCAGCCATGGTGATCACCACCTTAAAACAAAACCTAAACAAGAACAATCAAACCCTTGCCACACCAAAATCAAAGGCAGAAATACCCAAAACAAAGGGACAACAAAATACAAGCGCAATCGCAAAGATCGATCGGCTGAATCCTACACAAAACGCTCACACAAAAATCTGAATGCTCAAGGGAGAGAGCAGTGAAGACCTACATAAAAAAATCAGACGCTCCTGAATCAGCCTTGATCAGCACCAAGCTCGCCGCCCCCACCAATCAGCAGCTTCCAATTGGGATTGTTGCGATTTCCAGGATCCAACTCACCTCACGATTTTTCAGTCAAATTGATTCCAAATCTCCCCGCTCAGGCTTCCTCCAATTACTAATTAGGTCACCGATGTCTTCCCGCTCTTCCCGATCAGGTTCGATCAACCTCCGCCATTGCAAGCTTCTCCTGGCCACGTCGGGCGCTGGCTTCACCTCCTCCACTCAAACTTCAGAACCAACGCCTCCGATCAAACTTCAGGCTCCTTTTTATTGCTCCGATTGTCGCTCCACCGATCAGGCTTCTCTCGCCTCCTCCGATCAAGACCTCTCAACCACATTCCGAAACACAATCCAACCGCAATTGCAAACCACTCACGTCCTCCCAAGACCTCACACCAATGAACTCGGCCTCTTCGTCCTTCCACACCAAGATCCGTAACCACCAAAACTCAGAACAACACTACCGCGATTGTCCACGCGATCCACAGCCAAGAACCTCAAAGAACCAAGCAAATGCCAACTAAAACACGAAACTCAACCTCCACAACAACAGAGTCGAAAATTCCTCTTCCCGCAGCTCAAACACGCAAGGTCGCCCGCAAGGTTGCAAGGAAGAAGGAAACCTCAGGAAAAAAAATAGACAGAGGGCACCATCCTCTAGCTATTGCTCCCTGCAACCTCGCTTGCACAACTCAATGATCGGATTTTTTACATTGCAAGATGACCTAATTTCTCGCAGTAACCGCCAAGAACTTCAGAACTCTCAGTGACTAGTTGGTCTTGCAGCCACTACAATATTTGGTGATGACTTCTCGTAACATCAACTTTTACTTGTGTTGCTGGTTGTTTGTTTGTTTTTAAATGCTAATCTACTTCTTACCTTTCACGCTACACTTAGTGTGCAGTTGAATTTAATTTCAAGGAAAAAAAAAATCCTATTATTATTATTATCATGTTTTTTTATTTTTTTTATTTTTTTTGTTTTTTTATTTTTTTATTACTTATGTACTTAAGACAATTTTATTATTTACGCTTCCAAATTTATCATGTTTTCATAAACTTCATAAGAAAATAAAGTTCACCTCACACTTAAATTAAAACTTGTCCCCAAGTTTTATTAATTTTTTTTTAATAAGCTTCAACAAACAGTGAACAACATTAGGGACAATTTAATCATCCCAAAGGTTGTAGGTATTATTAGAAGGAAGAATAATTACTAACATACAAAGGTGAATGAAATTCGAAAGGGCTAAGTTTTTTATTTTTTATTTTTATTTTTATTTTTATTTTATTATTTTTGCTTTTATTTTATTTTTATTTTTGAAAATTTTAATACCCTCATTTATATATTATTAACCCAAAGCTATAGCAAAAAAAATTAAAATTAAAATTAAAATTTGGAATAACATTTGATTAAAATAAACTTTTAAGATTATTGGTAATAAAATTTGAGTCAATTTCCATTATAATGGGTAAGATGCACTTTCCCATCAAATTCTTCTAGCTCAAAAGAGCCATTATCAAAACTTT
Source organism: Neckera pumila (assembly GCA_963969595.1). NCBI lineage: Eukaryota > Viridiplantae > Streptophyta > Bryopsida > Hypnales > Neckeraceae > Neckera > Neckera pumila. The sequence continues at coordinate 11,751,176 of OZ018418.1, forward strand.
TTAGAATTTTATAAGGACCAAACCAACGCATTTGGAATTTGCCTGGGAACTTTTGAAAATGACTATCAAACAAAAGTACCAAATCATTAGTTTTTAGTAATTTAGGCTTTAACTTGCTATCATAAAAACTTTTGCGACAATTTTGAATGCTAGCCATATTTAAATAAGCTTGAGCACGAGTTTCATCTAATTTTTCTAGCATTGCATAGCGTTCTTCTAGAGATTCTTTATCACTAAGTTCATGATCAAGGGCTATCCTTAAGGATTGCAGTTCTAATTCTATAGGCAATATAGCCTCTTGGCCATAGACTAGTTGAAAAGAGGTGTGTTTTGTCGTTACTTTATAGGCAATCCTATAGGCCCACAAAGCGTCAAAAAGTCTTTCATCCCAGTTTGTATTTGATCCTTGTACAATTTTAGTAATAATTTTGCATAAAATCCCATTTGTTTTTTCAGTTTGTCCATTAGCTCTAGGATGATAGGATGTAGACTTTCTATGTTTGATTAAATACTTATTGGTTAAATTTTCAATGGTAGAATTTATAAAATGGATCCCGCGGTTGCTTACCAATTCTCTTGGACAACCAAACCTAATAATTATATTTTTTTATAAAAACTTCGCAACCGTTTGTGCATCATCTGTTCTTGTAGCTTGAGCTTCCGCCCATTTAGTCATATATTTAGTTGCTACAAAGATATATCTTTTTCTACCATTTCTACTAGGGGATTTTATAGGTCCAATAAAGTCAATCCCCCATTTTTTGAATGGCGTTTGAGCCAAAATAGGGGTTAGGGGCGTTGCCGAAGTGGCAGTAGGCTTCCCAACTCTTTGACACAGATCACATATTTTAACAAATTTTGCGGCATCTTTAAACAAAGATGGCCCAATATCCAAAATGAAGGGCCTTTTTAGCGGTAACAAATCCCGCAAAATGTCCTCCACAACTGGATTCGTGGCACCCTTTTAAAACATTTTCTATTTCACTTGGATTTATACATCTACATAAAAACACCATCATGTCCCAATTTAAATAGTATTCCATCTAATAAGGTATAAGGTCTAGATCTTTGTATTAATCTTTCCTTTTGTTTATTAGTGAAATTGGAAGGAAACTTTCTTGTAGACAAATAGTTCATAATTTCTGCATATTCCAAAGGAATGACATCTACTTGAAAAAGTTGAGCATCCGAATAATTATCATCAACAGGTTCGGTGCCAACTTGTTCATTAATTCTAGAAAGGTGATATGCATTAACATGGGCTTTTCCAGGTCTAACATTGATTGAAAAATTAAACTCTTGTAATAAAAGTACCCATCTAGCAATTTGGCCACTCAATTGGGGTTTATTTATCATGTATTTTAAGGCATTATGGTCTACATGAAAAATAAACTTATAGCCCAACAAATAATGGCGGAATTTCTGAACGGAAAAAATCATTCCCAAAGCCTCACGCTCCGTAACAGAATAATTCCTCTCAGCAGAAGTAAGTTGCCTACTCGCATAGTAGATAGGATGATCATGCATTTTATCATCTTTTTGACTAAAAACTGTGCCAATTGCCAAATTAGAAGCATCAACATAGACCTCAAAATCTTTATCCCAATTTGGACTTACTAAAATTGGGCTACTTATTAGTTTTATTTTTAAGGTCTAAAACGCTTTAGTGCATTGCTCAGTCCAAAATGGAGGTTGTTCACTCTGTTTTAATAAGTGTGTTAAGGATAGGGCAATAGCGGCATATTTATGAATAAATCTTCTATAATAGCCAACATGACCTAAAAATCCTTTAACTCCTGTGACAGTATTTGGGATTGGTAAATTTGCAATAATTGCAACTTTATCTGGATCGGTGGCAATACCTTGTTTGGATACTATGTGTCCCAATAGTTTTCCAAAAGGTACTGCAAATTGAGATTTAGCTGAATTAATAGAAATCCCAAATTTCTCACATTGTTCAAAACATTTAGTTAAACAAGTAGCATGATTAGACTTACTACTAAAGACACAAAAATCATCTAAGAAAATTTCCATGAATTTTCGTAAATATTCTTGAAAAGCTATAGTCATTAGTCTTTGAAAAGTAGCAGGTGCATTACAGAGACCAAAAGGCATTACTCTATACGCAAAAGTTCCCCAATCCGTAGTAAAGGTGGTCAATAATTGATACATTAAAGCAATTTGAACCTGGTTATAACCTGAAAATCCATCCATCATTGAATAACACTCATATCCTGACACTGTATCTAACATAGTGTCTGTAAAAGGTAAGGGAAAATAGTCTTTACGAGTAACACTATTCAATTGCCTATAGTCTTGACAAATACATAATTTGCCATTTTTCTTGGGAACAATAACAATTGAAGACACCCACTTACTATAAGGTCCCGGATATATAAATCCACATTCTAATAATTTATCAATTTCCTCTTTTACCATTAAAGAATACTTAGGGTTCATTATGTATTGTCTTTGACGTACAGGTTTAGCATCTTTTTCTAAGATAATTTTATGCTCACAAATTTCTGGAGGGACTCCTCTAGGGTCTTTATAGGTCCAAGCAAAAGCACTCTTATTTCTTTTAAAGAAACTCCTCCAGTAATTCCATTCAACCTTAGTCATTTTAGAATAGACCCTTATATTTTTTGAATCCTCTTCCGTTCCTAAATTCATATCTTAACATATATCTTTTAAAGATCCTAACTTAATAGGAGTTTTATCATCATCCAAAAACATTTTTTTTAGGTCATGTGTATCTGAATCAAAATGCGGTTCTAACTCAGATTCTTCTATAGTCTCAACTAACCCTACCTCAGAAGTCTGCCAAGCTAGAATTGCATCATCTGAATCATCATAGGTTGTTAATGGAGTAAAATATTCTCCAGGTCTGACACACTGATACGGAAAGGGACTTTTAGATATATTTTTAGAAGATTCTTCAAAAGAAGTATTATAATCATTATCAGAAGAATTTGTTGATGTGATATTTGATTCATCCTCGTGGGTTTCCCCCTGATAAATAATTGGAAATATAGGTAGTGTTAGTTTTTTTTTTCCTTTCCCAATAGTTATTAGGCCTTTTCCCAATCATTTTTTACATTGGCCATATGTAATCATGGTCGGCCAAGTAAAGTAGAATATGAAGAAATGATGTTGGGAACTTTGAATATAATGTAATCCACTTTATATTCTAAGTTACCAATAAAAATAGAAATCTGGGATAACATATCCAAAGGTTTGACCCTACTTTGATCCACCATATGTAAAATTATAGGTGTGGGAATCATTGTTGTTAATCCTATTTCATCCATAGTTTCTTTACTCATAAGGTTAACACTAGATCCTCCATCTATTTGGGCTCCTAAGATTAAGGTACCATCAATTCTTACTTCAATAGTTGGGGCACCAGCATCTAAGGAAACATCATGAATTTCATTTTCTTTAACCCTCTTTTTTACTAAAGCATGGCTAAGTTCACTCCTACACTTAGGTGAAATAGCTAAAAGTTGCTTTAGGGATATTTGAGGTTGTATAGAGTCCAAATTCTCTAAAATATTATAAGATTTCATGCCAGCTACCAATCTCATCAAACGTTTATTAACTCTTTTAGGTTTAGGACCATCTTTATTAGGTAGTGAAACTGGAAGTCTCCTCATAGGTATTTTAGCTATAGAGGGAATTAAAGGGGCAATGGGGATTTGTAGCAATGATACGTTGTTCTCTAAACTTCTTGTGGGTTGTAGAGAAGATATATGTGATAAAAGAAGTTGGTTTTTTAAGGGTGAAGTTGGCGAAAATGAATCTCCATCTAAAGATTTACATTTGCTCCTATCATCCTCGGAATTAATTTGGAAGTCCCCTTTTGAATTTAATTTATTTTTTAAAGTAGCACTACAGGTATTAACTACAAAAGTAGGTTGTTTAAATTAAAGTTCCATTGTTTGGGTTTGTAAGGCCTTAGATATTTTATGGACTTCTTTTTCCTTAGATTCATCTTTAAATGTCACTTTCTTTCTTTGATTCCAATCCCTTTCAAAAGGTGGAAACTTAGGAAAGTCTTCCCGACAGTCATTAGCTATATATCCTGGCTATCTACATCTTCCACATAAAGGGACATATCCTTCTTGTTTTCTAGGATTTGGACACTCATTGGCATAATGGCCTAATTCACCATATCTATGATATACCACATATTTCCCTTTTTGTGGTGTGTTATATTGGTGTGTATATGGGTTATAAGGTGGTCTGTTCCAGACAGGTGGTGCATTATATTCATCATTCCATCTGGGACAATTGTCATTTGGTTTATAAGGGGGATTAGCTCTAGGCCTTGTAAATGGTCTTTTGTTCATATTTGTTTGATTCCCTCCTTTATTAAATCAAGGTCTATTATTAGGTGAACTATCTACCTGCTGAACACTTTGTAAATTCCAACATTTAATAATGTCATGATTTCCACCACAATAAGAACACTTAAGTGCCTGGTGTGGAGGAGATGGACATTCACTAGCCATATGTCCTTGACCCTTACAAGTCGAACACCATACATTAGAGCAATTATTTGGTTTAAATCGTTTAGGTCTACCCCCCGCCAATTTTACCTCCATGTTTTGTAATTGTTGAGTAAGTTTTTCTATTCGATCCATATTAGGGTCAACAATTGGCTTTTCATTAGGTCACTTTTCTACAACAATTTTAGATGGAGTAGCAACCATAGGTTGAGGTTGGAGCATTAAATAAGGTTGTGGATACAAGGGTATATTTTGATCCACAACTGGACGAATTTGCCCTTGTAATTGATTCGGTGTCACTCTAGGTTGAGGTTCTAAAGTTGGATAAATTGTTTGGTCTGCATAAGGCATATAGTCTTTGTGAATCCTAGACTCTTCCCATATTTTTGCATGACGCAAACTTTCTAATAAAGTATTAGGGCGTTTTTCTTAGGTATAAAGTTTTAATTCATAGGGATACAACCCCCTACAAATAAACTTATTAGAAAATTTTCAGGCATATTATGATTAGTCCATCTATTTAGTAAATCTTGCATTCTTCCATAATAAGAATCTACACTCTCTCCTACTCCCATTTTTATATGTCTTAGTCTTTCTCGCAAACTTTCACTAAATCCAATTGGCCAAAATTGTGCAAGAAAGGCATTTTTTAAAGCATCCCAATTTAAAAAGGTATCTCGATTTTGTCTTTGATACCAAGCAAAAGCATTTGCTTGTAAAGCTGCTGGAAATGTGACCAAATAATCAGCTTTTGGAATTCTATTTGCTAAACAACATGCTATAAATCTAGACAAATGAAAATCAGGATCAATTCCTATATGGCCATAATAAATAGGCATAGGAGTAAGATTCAAAGGTCTTTGATTTGCCATTGAATTATTTTGATTTTTACTAGATGAAGATGAAGATGAAGAAGGAGTAGAAGGTGTATTATTAGAGTTTGTCAAGGAAGTAGAAGATTCCCTGAAGTTATTAGACTCTAGATTACCTCCAGAAAAATTTAAAGGATCAAAATCTTTTAAATTTCGTAGAGAGTCAAAATCAAAAGGTTTATCCTTTTGTGAATTTGCAGGCAAAAAGTTTTGTTCAATAACTTGAACTCCCTCCCTAACGATTTGTGTATTAGATTCTGATTGAATAATTTTTTTGTCTGAAAAAAGTGTGGTATTTAAATCATAACCACCTTGTCCAGAAGTATAAAAAGGAGTACTTAGAAGACGTTCTACTTCTTGGGCTCTTTTCTCATTTTCTTGTTCACTATCTAGCCTATCTTTTGGATTTGGAAGTTTAACTTCATCTCCCTCAACTTGAATAAAATTAGTCTTTACTGAAGGAGAAGAAGGAGATCTTGAAGGTGATGTTTGATGTCCCACTTCATGATGTGAATGTGAGTGTGATTTATCACAAGACGGTATTTTCCTTCTATGATCCCTAACTTTGGCGCGTTTATCCCTAGCAAGTTTTTGTAATTCTTTCTTAAGTTAAGATGGGGAAGGTACTTTTGACATTAAATTTCTCCATATAATGGGAATAAACTTTCACCAATTATGTATATAAATTTTTATTTTTATTTTTTATTTTATTTTATTTTTAAGGACATATTCGAGGAGCACATACTACCTAATCGGGAATTGATGAACTCCAACGGTCACTTTCAGAAAGTACTAGAAATTGTGCCAGATGAATGTGAGTTGCCATGCATGCTCCTATTTGCTTTCTATAGTTATGATATGTGATTTTGACATGATGGAATAGTATGTTTTGTGATGAGACATCTTGAATTCTAAAAACGATGGATGATGAAGTATAATGGATTGTTCCAAACCACCTAGGTGAGGTTTAGAAGTGAGTAAACCTCTCTTCTTTTTGTTGCTATTCAAAATAGGCTGTAGGAGTTGCCAATAGAGGTTCTTCACAAGGATTAGATTCTACAACTTTTGTATATACTTAAACTGCATTTGACTAGTTGTGCGGAATCTTTAAAATTGTGAACCTTCTCTTTGACCAGTTTCTTTTCCCTATTTCTTTGATCACAATTTGACATCGATCATTTTCATTCAGCTGTAAGGGCTCAGATGTAGGATAGATGGGTGGATAACCGACATGTCTCAGCTTCCAAAAATGATAATAGTGCTAGTTGATGGAAGCAAGTGAAGTAGACAGTAGAGTGAAAGAAAGTGGTAAAATTTCCTGTTCCAAGGTTTATTCTTCAACAATTTTGAAGCAAGATATCAAAGCACATGTTTTACATTGTAGCACGTGCATTAGTCTTCAAATTGTCCGTTGTTGTGTGCTTCATAATATACCACTGGAAAGGTATCGTTGAGAGCTTTCCAATGGTATATCATGCGTCCGATTTGGCCAAAAACTTTGATGGTGGGACCCTTTCAAAGATTGGAGTCCGTTAGTTGTCTGCCAGCCGTCCGCCCCGTCCGCCCCGTGTGCTCAACGACTACTTGCTTGTCCACCTAGCCGTCCGCTTCTACTAAAACATGGGATTCTAAAAAGCATATATTTGCTTCCAAAGATTGCTATTCAATGCTACAACCATCCAATGCAACTTTAACCCGTAAAGGACCAAGGTGATTTTCCTATCAAAAACCACTCAAAATGGTCATTTCTATTGCAAAGAGAAAAGAGCTTTAAAAGTTGTTTTTTCTTGCATATTCAACCGTAAGATGTTATACTTAACTAGTATATGAACATGTAGAAGAAATTTCAAAAACTTTCACCATGTAGATTGCAAGATATATGCATTTAAAGTGAAGAATACAAGTTTTTTTGCACCTTGCTTGACTAGATTTTTTGGCTTTGAGTCTTTTTAGTTCAAATTTTTTACACTATGGACTTTGATTTTCTATTTTTTTATGTTAAGCAATTGAGTCAAGAATCTCTTAAAAAAATTTAGGATAAAAAGCACTTAATTTTCACTCATTAAGAAATTGTTGAGTAGAGTGGGTTCAAGATTGATGAAATAACTAAATTGTTAATAGCTTTTTGATGGAATTGAATCACAATAATCCCAACGGTGAGATTATTCTAGCAAAAAAATTTAACTTTGTCTAATAATTTTTTTGAAAAATTCTAAAATTGCATTGAAAAACAAATTCTACAAGTTATTTTTTCAAGAAGATGCTTAAATTGCCCAAAAAAATAAGATTGTCCATAATTTTCTCATTACTAGTCCAAATTGAATGAAACAAAGCTTCACATGTAGACAAAAATATAATCTTTGAGAAAAAATTTGGAAAAAACTTAGTTTGACTTTTTGTGATTTTTTTTGTGCTGCCCGCCAAACTCCCATTTTGCTTATTGTGCCATAACTTTTTCTCTCAGGCATCAATTAAATTAAAATATATATATTCACAAAGCTCTCGCAAAAATACACAACCTCAAAAAACTCCCAAAGAATATCATTAAAAATTGAAACAGCAAGAACCTACCCAGACCCGAGTTGTCCTCCAAGGGGACAAATGGTCCTTTAGGGGTTAATGTATGCAAGAAAGGGTCATTGAATTTATTTTTCAACAAATTAAAACCTACACAAATTAGTGAAACTAGGTTGCCTTGTTAATTAGGTTGCCTTATCTGAGATAATTTACCTCATTGATCAATGCTTGTTCCACATGGAGGTGCATGCCACTCTCTCAACTAAATCTTGAACTGGTGTACAAATCTATGCCATATACATGGCTTTAAATTGAATGCATCATAGCACAAAAGCTGTGAGTATTTCTATAGTGTGGATTGTCAAGAAATTGGTATGGGACAATCTAATTTCACTATTTTGTGTACAATCTAAATCCTATACCCTAAATTCTATACCCTAAGCCCTATATCCTAAGACCAAAATTTTGAATGTTACAATAGTGACTAAGAACATTGGTGCAATGTGTGGAATATGTTTGACCCTCAATCCTTTTTAAATGTCATTATCAAAATATACTATATATAAACCTCACAAACTTATTCATTTATGTTTTCAATGTGGTCCTTGTTTTTTTTATCAATTATTATGTGCCAATGTACAATGTGGAACATGCAGCTATAACTTCAAGTATTCCTTTAAGTTTTATTGTAAAATACATTGATAGTTTGAAATACCAAGGTATACATAGTACAAGCAATTGTATTAACTTATTATTCTAGTACAAGATGCTACTAAAATGCTTTAAGCACTTCAATGAAATTTAATGTAGTTTAATGTAGCTCAAGATTAAATATTGCATTCACACGACAAAAAAATAATTAATGTTATTTTCCTATATCCTTTATATATATATATTTGCATCCTAATTTACAAACCATCAACAATGTATCCGATACCAAAAATATTGGTGCTTCGGTAGTTAAGAAGGTGATTGATCCCAAATATGATGACCCCTCATATACGACAATTGTGGACCTCATTTATGTACTTCTACATTATAAATGATATCATTAATTCATATTGTTGTAATATGCAAATGCAAAAGTGTGAAACGTGCAATCCTGATTTGAAGAGAATTGAACTTAGGCCTTAGGGTGCATGTCAAATTCAAGGGATTAGTATTATTATATTACACCTATACAAGCAAGATTATAATTTTCTTAGATGGTGCTATATTGGAGAAATGAATAATCACCCATGTCCACATGAGTTCGTTAATCTTTTCAAGACCAAATATGTATATTATGTAATATTTATTGAATTTTCAAAACAATTGCGTTTTAGAGATTCAAAAGGAAATATGGATTTCATTGGAATAAATCAATAGCTTTTCATTGAACAAAGAAAAATGCTTACATGCTTATGATCTAAATATGATGGCATTGAATATCATTTAAATAAATAATGAATACTTGTATTTTAGAATACATTATTGTAGTGAATTTTATGAATCTATTCAAAGTTCTGGATAGAACATTAGATTTGTAATATAGACTCTTAGAAATATTGGGTGAGTCTTGGTCATAAACTAGTTTACAACCTTTTTGATTGTGAATCATTCTAAGAATCAAGGGTGGGTATGCCGGCTATGTACTACCCACTACAGTAAAGGACTCACTCTACTTTAGGCAATGAATATGCATTGTGGATTTTTTCAAAAATTTTCGGCGTATGTTTTAACATGTATTAATGTCATCACACCTAATTTTACACAATATCACTTTGTAGTATAGGTACATTAAAACTAACGATTGTACTTTAATGATTACAAGTAGATATAATCTCAAAAAATAGTTTTATTAACTTCGCAAGAAAATTTCAATACTACTATAAATATCAACTAATATGATCAAAGGCATTAGCATAAAGAGAATTATAAATGTATGCCACAAACTTATAACCAGAGAAATGTGGTAACGCTAAGAAATTATGCATATGCAAATTGTTTTATAGAAAATTACATAATCAATCCATAATCTTGGAGATTACAATATTGATTGAATTGAAAGAAGGAAAACTATATGGTTAGACTCTTAGTACTATTTACTAATCAAGCATACTAAGACTTTAATAATACAATTGCAAGCGAGTCACTTGTGTTTTTGAATAATGACCAATTCGAGCTTTTTAGGTGAAGATAAGAACTTTAAGAGTGTTGAAGATTACAAGAATTAAAATAATGGCCAACACCCAATTTTTGGAGCGGTCCCCTTGCTGAAGTTTTTGTCCAAATTGGACGCATGATGTACCATTGGAAAGCTCTCAACAATACCTTTCTAATGGTATATTTTGAAGCATACAATAGCAGACAAACGGTTGGGCGGGTAGGTAGATAGACGAACGGCTTAGTGGACCCCAATCTTTGAAAAGGTCCCATCGTCGAAATTTTTGGCCAAATCGGATGCATGAGTTACCATTGGAAAGCTTTTGACAATACCTTTTCAATGGTATATTATAAAGCACATAATAACTGACAGACGGGCAGATAGGTAGACAATCAGTCGGACGGCTGGGAGGACTACAAATTGGCGGACGGCTTAGTAGACCCCAATCTTTGGAAGGGTCCTACCGTCGGAGTTTTTGGCCAAATTGGACGCACAATATACCATTGGAAAGCTCTTGACAACACCTTTCCAATGGTTTATTATAAAGCACATAGTAGCAGGCAAACGGGCAGATAGGCGGACGGCTTGGCGGACCCCAATCTTTGGAAGGGTCCCTCTGTTAGAGTTTTTGGCCAAATTGGACGCATAATATACCATTGGAAAGCTCTTGACAATACCTTTACAACAATATATTATAGAGCATATAATAGTAGACGGCTAGTTGAACGGCTGGGCGGACGGCCTAGCGAACCCCAATCTTTGGAAGGGTCCCACCGTTGGAGTTTTTGGCCAAATCAAACGCATAATATACCATGAAAAGATCTTGACAATACCTTTCTAATGGTATATTATAAAGCACATAATAATTGATGGACGGGCAGACAGTTGGACGGCTAGTTGGACGGCTGGGCGGACGGCTAAGTGGACCCCAATCTTTGGAAGGGTCCCACCGTCAGAGTTTTTGGCCAAATTGGACGCATAATATGCCATTGGAAAGCTCTTGACAATACCTTTTCAATGGTTTATTGTAAGATTTACATTAGTGGACGGATGGCGGACGACCTGGCAAACATATGGTGGACGGGGCATTAGTCAATGTAGACGGGCCGTTGGACGGCGTCAGTCAAGGTGGACGGGCTGTTGGACGGGGGGGTGGGTTCGTCGGTCGGCTCAGATGGGGTGGCGGTCAGGCATCATTCGAGGCGGACGGGGCATCAGTCGTGAGCAGACTGACGGGCCGGGTGGCCAATGGTCATGCGCAGAATTTTCCGTTCACTCGGTAAAAAAAAATGCAAATGTCACAAGACGTTCGAGGGGTAGCGGATGTTGGACGTTGGACGTCCAAACGCAGCCGCAGACGCCTGGACGTCCGGACAGCCCTGTTTCAATTTGCCATTGCTACGTGTGATTTTAGTGCTTGTACATGTATTGTGTTCTATGTTCAAAGGTGGTCTCCAGAAACTGATGTCCTAAAAGTGCACATACATTGCAACCTAGAGTAAAAACAGTGCACTAAGAAATGTGTTACAAGGAGATATTGTAAGGAAGTCCTCCCTTTACTATGGGTGAAATACGTGAAGTAGTATTTCTCAATTTTTGGTAAGGCACTTGTGCTCTCAAGAGAGAATTCGAGGACTTTGCGGGTATTTCACGCACATAGAACAGTACTCGGTTTTTTGGGGGGCAAACCTTGATTGCTTTTTGTATACATAAGTATCTTCATTTACTGGCTTGAAGTACTCGGTTATTTTTGCTACTTACTGATGACATTGTAAATGTATTGACAAGGGGATCCACAGACGAGAATGTACTAGGCAGAGCCAAAATATGTATTTTTTTAATTTTACGTAACTCATTTTTAATGGCTGCTAAGTACAGAAAGTACTCTAGAGTAGTTTTATTGAATTGGTAGTTTTAATGTATTAGAAAGACTTTGTACTTATCTTACACTTTGTATTTCTTGCTTCTTGCTTTGTTCCTATTTTAAGTACATTTATATTCTTAGTACACTTGTATTCTGTGAGTCCCAAGGTTGTCACCTGGAACTCAGAGTCTAAATTTTTTTGCTTTTTACTCATTTTAATGAGTAAATTGTTATCAAGTTGACCAGTTATACTACTTTGTGAATAATTGAGATAGAATGATACCTGTTGAGATGAAAACCCCAAAAGCATCAAACCTTTCAAATATGTGCTCTTTCTTAAGTTCTAGCAATAGAAATGGGTAAATGAGAGCCCAAATAGGAATTGGGAGAGTTCTAATTCCAAACTACACTCAAATATTAGAATACTGATAGAATTTACAAAGAGTTTTTACCACGAAGATGCATACAAATAGTGAATTGGCTAAAAATAGTAAATATAGGTCATTATAGTTTACCAGTAACTTAGAAAGCCCACAAGAGGAGTTTGGATGAAAACCGAGCTTGAAAGAAAATATTGGTAAATAGTTGCCCCGCAGGACTTTTTAAGCCAAAATTTGTAGAAAATCACGAGGAGGCGACCGCGACATGGAGAGAGGTGTTTCTGACTTAGAAACATGCCAGGAGCATAATGGCAAAGACAGATTGCCAAGATTCCCTCATACAAGGAAGATTCCTTTGTAAAGGAAATGAAATCAGGAGATAGGAATTTATTTCTCCTTGAATAAATACTAGTCTGGGTTGGAATTTTGCAAAAAGGGTTTGGGAACTTCCGAGAAGCTACCCAAATTATTTCGTAATTTTCCAAATTGCAGAAGATAACTCCCTGGGAAGTCAACCAAAATTACCACTGATTAAGAAATTCATAGAAATTAATTTGGTAATGGTAAAATCCCACTAAAAATTAGGATAGTGTATTTTAGTTTGCATAAGAGCCTAATCAAGTTTCACAACATTCCGACATCCGTAACTACCCAAACTGGCGGCGCTAACGGAATTTAACAGAATTCCAAAACATTTCGCGGATGGACCGGCAAATCACAAGCTAACAAAGTCCGAATTAAGTCAACAGCAACTCTTTTTTGACATTCTTGGACCTTCCGGACAACCCTGGCTAGTTAGAATCAGCAAAAGTTATAAACTCCAAGAGTTGGATTTTCCACCTTTTTCACTAGATTGGAAAACACTATCTTTTATGAAGAAAATTGATTTAGGAGTAGGGGGTTAAAGGGGCCCTAGACTAAAAAGGGTCTTCTGGAACCAACGCCGTAGACCGTTTTCCATTTGGAGCTTTTCTCCAAAAGATATAGCTCATTCAGCTGTAGGGTAGAATTAGGCGTAGTAGTTAGTCATTTTAATTTACATAGATATTATTTTAGTTTACGTAGATATTATTTAGAGTAAAAGGAGGTTTATGGGAGCCCCGAAAAAGTATAAAAGGGCTCCCACCGACTCCCTTTGCACCCCTTTTCTTTATTTTGATTGAAGAGCCGCTACGAGGCTCTAGTGTTTTCGCTTTGTATTTTTGCCAAAATCGTTGGCAATTGTTGAGTTTTTGGTCTGGAACCAAAAACCTTGCTTTTTATACATTTGGAGTCTTGAACTCCCTCTTTGTTGATTTTTGGTGCCATTCACAGGATGTTGGGGTCCCTTTGAACCACTGCTAACGTATATTTTGTAATTGCTTTCTTCAATTTGGTTTTAGTACTAACACCAGGGACATTCCAACCGGATCTCGGCGTAGTCGGTAGTTGGGACCCTTGGAATTGTGTTTTGAGTTTTGTTGTCTACTAACAAACTTCCCACCGAGCTTTTTTGGTGAGGAATTTCACACCTTTTGGGTTGTTGCAAATTTCCCCTGAAGCCTAGACGTTGGAAGAAGAGGTCCAAGAGTCTTTGATATTTTTTTAGAGTGAGTTGGGTGAGAACCAACCCTCATACTAATCACTAAGTGGAGATTTGTCTGGAATTTGGGGCCATAACCCCCAATACGGCGAAGCTTCGCTCTTAGACACAACTTTTAGTTACTAAAATCTCCAATTTAAAGTAGTTTTTGTCAAACTTTGGAGGGGATGCCCTCCAAGACGGCGAAGCTTCGCCCTCAAGTCAAATTTTAGTATCAAAAATCCATAAAAAGAGTGGTTGTTAAGTTGTTTTTAGTTCCTTTCAAGAAAAGGCCAAATCATTGTACGGCGAAGCTCTGCAGAAAATTCCTATTTAGATTTCCATTAGAGGGTCCCCATAAAGGAGACCCAAGAATTGGCTTGGGAATACCAAATTTGGAATTACCAAAATTTGGCCATTAACTGCCAGAAGTCAGAATTTAAGGACCAGCCGGGAGGCCAAAAGCCCAATCGGGTATCAGCCTAATTCTGCCGCACTAGCTAAGGGCTGTCAGGCCATCGGTAATTGGTTTCGGTACTGGTTGCTACCACATCTCACATACATCAGAGATAATCAAACTGGGAGGATATCCCCCAAGGTCCCAACTTTGATTTTTATTTGAAAATTTTCCATTCTCTCTTCCCACTCTGTCCACTACTGACCACAGAAAATTGACTCAAGATTAGGCCAGGGAAGTTAAGAGAATCCAAGTTACGGAGCCCATAGTGATTGTGTTTAAGAGAGTCAATTAGCCAGATCAAGTTTTGAAAGACAGAGTCAATTAGTCAGAGCAAGTTTTGAAAGCCAGAGTCAATTAGCCAGATCAAGTTTAGAAAAAACCTCAGCCAGTTCAAGCTTTGAAAGCCAGAGACACATTAGCCAGATCAAGTTTAGAAGCCTGAAAAGAATTAGCCAGTTCAAAATTGAGAAGCTTGAGCCAGATCAGCTTCAAACGAGAGAGGTAGTAATTGACCCAGTTCACAACAAAGGTCACGACAGTCAAGAAGTCAACCTGAGTTGACCAGCCAGGTTGCCTCACAGATCAACAAGCTCATCACTCAAAATTCCTTCTGAATCCATCTGGTTACTAACTGGCTCTGAAATCCGACCCAACAAACTAGATCAAGTTGCCAAAGCTCTCAACAAAATACAAAAAATTTGAATCACAGGTTGTGAGCTCAACGCTAATACAAATATTGGAGAAGAAGAAAAAGGAGGACATAAAAGTCAAGATCGAACATAAACAAAATGTGGAGGAGTGCATCAATAAGGGATGGACTTCACGATCCAGATGGAGCATGAGACCATCGACGATTTCAAGGTATGTGCTTAATCTTCACTCTCTAATTGTGTTTTAATTTTTAATTAAGTTGATTTGTTTTAAAAACCTAGGGCCGAAATTAGGACTTAGAATCAGACATTAGAAAGATTTAATTAGTAAAATTAGAATTTAAAATTAAGTAGAAATTTCGTTTAGCTTTCTGAAAAGATATTCAACATAAAATTCCGACAAAAATTGAGAAAGTAGTGAGGAAATGAAATCCACGTGAGAAAAGAATGAAAACCTAGAAAATCATCCAAAAGAATATTCTAAAGGAATTTAGGATCTAACTTAGAATAGGAAATTTAGAAGAAATATTTACAACGTTAAAAATTTAAAATAGAAACTTGAAAAGAATAAACTCAAGTTAAGTTTTCTTCCGAAGTAAATAAAAATTAGGTGAAATCTAATTTCACCTAAACAACCTTTACTTTGGATTAAAAAATTAACTTTGGTTTTGACCTTCGTGATAGAAAAATAATAACCACATCAATTTAGTTTAACCAACCTAATAAGAACCGACAAGAAATTAACCATAGGAATTTTACCACAATTTGTCATAAAATTGATCAATAAGTTAAATTAGAAATTAACGGAAGGAATTATTAGGAATAGAGTTAAAAGTAATTAGTAATTTCAATTTACATCAAGAAGAAGTAAAAGTTAGAGTAAATTTTGAGGAACCGTTAAATCGGTCAAAATTTACTAAAACTTTTTAACTTTAAATAATTGAACTTTTAACAAGGATAGAAAAGTTAGAAGAAGAGTTAAAATAATTTACCAAGAGGAATAAAAACCCAAGGTAAATTTAGATGAACCATTAATCGGTCAAAATTCACTAAAAACCCTTTTAACTTTAGGTAATTGAACTTTTAACAAAAGTAGAAAATTTTAGTTAAAATAATTTAACGAGAGAGGTAAAATCCTTAAGAATAGATAAAAATCTAGGGTAAATTTTGATGAACCGCTAAATCGATCGAAATGTACCAAAGATTTTGCGAATTTGAATTAATCCCTAATTCTTTAAATCAAATTAGAATAGTAATAGTAGAAACTAGATAGAGGTTGATTAACAAAGGAAGATAGAATAAAAACTTAAATTTGATAGAAAAGTAAAGTCACAAGTACAACAAAAAGTATTTTAGATTAGAACTCACATAGAATTGAACGACAATTGAACGCTTAGGATAAGATAATACTTCAAAATAGGAAAAACCTAGAATTAAATCAATCATCCTTCAATTTCTACTTAGTTACTCATACTTGTGGTAAAAAAGCTCCATTGCTTGGAAGGCAGCTCGTTTACTACAACCAATCACCCATAGACTTAGATTTACTCATAGAACCTGGTTGTGTATGTTAGAATCTAGGATGGGATTTAAAACACTCACATGTTCCTAGTACATCTGCTTTATAAGTGCATTTGTATTCTTAATACATGTGTGTTGTAGTACATTTTGTATTCTGGATACTCTTGCATTGTTAAAGTACTTTTAATCTCAGTACAATGTATTTCTTGGTACACTTAGTACACTTCTACCTATGTATTTGCTATGACAAGCATTAATCTTGTATGTGTTATGGCAGACTCTTCGCTCAAGTTTGCCCATCATGCTTCAGCATTGAAGAGCTAGGTTCATTTAGTTGAGGAAGAGACAAGTCAGGGGACTTGCTCCGGAAAGGATGGTGATAAGTACAATGTAGGGCCTCTTGAGGTCTTGAAGTACAGCCTCACTTGGTTGAAGGCAGAAGAGAAGCCAGAGAATTCAGAGAAAGCGGACAAAGGGGTTTTCATAGAGTGCCTTGACGATAGTAAGAGCGCTAAGGCTTGTGAACCTGATCTGGATTTAGGAGCAGAATCAACAAATGGCAAAGGGGACACCAAAATGCACCATCTACCTTCAACCTTGGGCACCACCATTTTAGATGACAATGGGGACAATGAAGACAATGACATTCAGTCTGAGCATGCCTTAAAAAAGCGTGAGGGCGTCGTGAAGTCTTTGGATTCAGGTCCAAAGAGTTATCAACTGTAAGGCAAGGAGGATACTGAACTAGAAGATGCACATGGTGATGGGGTGAAGTTGGAAGAACCAAGCAAGATCTCAAAGTCGGATAGCTCGAAGCCACAAGATGAATGTGGAAGCACGGTCGTGCCTAAACTAGGATCACAGTGCTTGCAAGGACGGCTTGGGAAAGGAATGGACAACAGGAGCAAGGAGAATGACATGGAGTGTAGTGCAAAGGGTTTGGAAGAGGGAGTCAAGGAAATGAATGTTGTTCCTGAGGGAGAACGTGGATTGGTGACCACTAAAGCAACGGAGCTACAAGATGAACGTGGAAGCGTGGCTGTATTCAAACCAGAGTCACAATGTTTGCTTAAACGGCGAGGGAAAGGGAGCAAGGACAATGACATGGAGGGCAATGCATAGGGTTTGTTGGATGGGGTCAAAAAGGGCGAGGCTGCACTGAAGGAGGAGGAGGCTAGAGCCACAACGGTGAAGGGTGTGACTGAATTAGTGGCAGTCACAAAAGAGGATCAGAGTGCAACGGTGGCGGTACAGACTGGGGCATTGGCGATGGAGGGTTTAGGGTTGGCCATGGAGTCGGGAGAAGCACCGATGGTAGTACAGACCAGAGCATCGGTGATGGAGGTTGGAGCAATGGCCATGGAGTCGGGAGAAGCACCGGTGGAGACTGGAGTACTAGCCTTGGAGGCGGGAGAAGCAACGGTGGAAGCTGGAGCAGTGCTGGTGGCTACAGTACTGAGGTCACCATTCAAGTGCAAGGCAAGGAGGGCAAAGGGTCCTCAAGAGACAAATGATTTGGAGCTAGAAAATGTGTCGGCCATCGAGAATGTGTACTCTGCAGGTAAAAGGACTTTTAAGGACTTGTCAAAGATTTCCTGGGTTAGTGATAGTTCGATGCCTGTTCCGGAGAGCACTGTGCAGACCAGAGCACGTACTGCAAAGGATGTGGAAGCACCAGCAGTTATCAAGGTTAAAGGAAAAAAGGGAAAGGTGGAGAAGGTAGGTGGTGCTACCTTACAGAAACAGAGGAAAGGTGCTACTTCAAAATAGGTCCCAGACTGCCCGGCATGTTGTATTTTGTGTTCTATTTCTTTTTTCTTTTTGTCCATTCAGCTGCTCTTGTATGCACCATGGGAAAGGCTGTATGGTCTATATATCCTCCTGGATTCATGAGGCCCCCTCCCTCACAACTGAAATTCTTGTGAGCCACTAAACCTTGAACTCAAATTTTTGTGAGGCATTGAGAACAATCTGAAATGCTTGTGAGCTCCTTCAAAGTGAATTGCTATTGAATGACTTGTATTTTCCTTCCAAATGTGAAGTTTGTAGTCAATTTGGTAGAAGTAGTATAGTTACTAGTCTCAAGCATTGATATTGCATATTAATTCACTTGTTTGCTTGGAATATGACATGGGAAGGTTGGTTGTTTTGGATGGGATTATAATCAGGCCAAAACTTGGTATGATGCTGGAGACTTGTCTAAGGGGCTCGAGAAGATCCCAATTCATGTTGCTCAAACTAATGTTGCTTTGACTTATTTTCAATACATGAATTCTAGTGTAGTTTACGACCAAGCCCAGGTACGTCCAACACTTGAAAGCGTCCACCTCGGGGACTACTGTTCATGTTTTAGCGGCTGTGCGGGTCAGTATCCATGTCAAGCCCATCTTGGAGGTCGAAGTACATATCTTGGAGGCCTTTCTACAGATGAGTTGATCCATCAAGACAACAACGGAGATACCAATTTTTGTAAGAAGGGGGCACCATGTATTAGGAGAGAAGAAATTTGCAAGGGGCATGTTCCTCGTATTTTTCTTAGGGAGTGCAATGTGAAGTGCAGATGTGGAAGTGACTATGGCAATTGTATTGTCCAACAGGGGATGAAGTTTCAAGTAGAGGTGTTTCCACCAGTCCTTACCGGATGGGGGATTCAAACTACTGAGCGTATACCTAGAGGTGCATTTGTCTTTGAGCTGACAGGGGAGATTTTAACGATTGTTGAGCTCATTGTTAAAAATTTGCGGGTAGATGGTATACTCTCCCATACTTTGGAACTTGATGCGGATTGGAAGATCGAGTAGAAGCTAGACGACAATGCCGATTTGTGCTTGGATTCCACCCACTTTGGAAACGTGGCCAAATTTTTGAACCACAGGTTTGACTCAAAAGAAGCTTTTTGTTATTTGCTTTTACCTTTCACTTCTTTGTGAAGACTGACCCTTGCAATTGGGCGTTACAGATGTAGTCAAACAGCCTCACTCTCTCCTTGCAATGTAAGCAAAGCCCTAAAACCGTATCTTCAAGTTGGTCGGCATAAACCATTCTACTCAAAGCAATATTGATGCTCTTAGCAGATGTCTCTAAAATTTGAGAAAGTGGCCTCATCCCATCAACTCCCAAGCTAATTGCCGCATCCAACAAAGCACTCTTTTGTGCTAACAGCTTGTTCGAATTAGCCACCTTGACTACCTGCAATTTGTTTTTGAAGTTCTCAATGAAAGAGTGAATGATTTTGGCTTCCTGTGGCCAAACATAGTAAGCAGGTAGCAAAGGAGAAACAGTGATGTGGCGCAATATTTAATCCATAACGTCTCTCCTACTTGCTGGACCAAGACAACATTTCAACTCCTGAACTAAATACTGCGCAATGTGGAGGGAGATCCAATTAGACTCTCTTGGTGATAGATCGTCTTCCACCCCAAGATCTGGTGCTACTGAGGCTAAAACAAGTGTCTCCTCATGTCTCTCTCTCTCTCTTGCTCTTTGGCAAGATTTCCTTGCTCTAGCATTCTCAGCAACCAATGTCTGTTCCTCTTCTTGCAAGCAACCTGCAGCCACCCTAGCTGCTGGACCCAGGCAACTTATGCCTCCTTGCATACGCTGTCTCTTTGCAGTGTTATCCATTTCCAAAACCCTAGCAAAAGAACACAAGGTTGCAAGACACACACATTAGTCATCTACAAGAAAGCAGATTACGTAGATCAGGAGTTGGGAAACTAACATGATCCAATTGATCTACATGGAGAAAGAAGCTTACAATTGACTTTGGCACTTCTAAACGCAATTGATTTACAAATGGCAGTAGGAGCTCCACTTGAAACCCTCATGGAAGAAAGAGAAGGTATGAAATTGGAGCTAGTAGTGGGATACGACCCTAAATCTAAGCTAATGAACAGAGACCACCTTGGTGACTCATTGTTGGCATTGTATTTGCCTAGATAGAACTCCATTTTTCCTTGCTTCGACACTGGCGTTTCTAAAACATATCCAGAGTCACTCGACTCACTAATCGGATGGCAACTATAAAAAGAACCTAATTCAGTCAAAAGATAATCCAAATCAGTAGCAAAACATGCGGTGAAGTAGGCCGTAATGAGTTTCTGAACAAGAACAGTCCAGCCTTGCATAGACATTGACACTGTTCACACAAACAGCATGATTGAGCACGATTTGGCTGCCTAATCACAATGCAAGCTTTGCCATGCAGTGCAAACAACACACAATGCAAGCTTTGCCATGCAGCGCAAAGCGCATAGCAGGGGAGAGAGACGACAATCAATGACGTGGCAGATTGGGAAGTGGCGGCGCTGAAGCTAAATAGAACGGCGCCCGAGGAAATCTAATTTTGCAGGAAAGCATTCAAGTCATACTCCTGCAGCAGAGGTACAAAAATGTTTGTGAGCTCGGGGTTAAGAGCAACCAACCGTAGGGGGGCCTCTCGGCACCGAGAGGGGTCCCTCGACCCCCGACAGTTTGCGCAATTTGATATGTTGGCATGGGGAGGGTGTTCAAATCCCTCCCCATTTCTTTTATGTTTGAGATTCGTGTTGAGGATCTGAGAGCTCGGGGTCAAGAGCAGACAGCCTCAGGGGGCCTCTCGGTACCAAGAGGGGTCTCCTAGGGGGCTTTGTCTTGACCCTTTGGATCTGAGTCCAGTAATGGGAATCCAAAACCGTATGAGGGTCAAACCCCATCCCTTGCCATTCTTTTTATATTGGATACTAAAATTTGGTACACTAAGGACTAACACCCTGATCACATTCTGTAATTTTTTTTCAAGTTAACGAATGGATGCTTCTTTGGGACCGAGAGGGTTGAATGTCACAAGATCCAATTTAGCCTTGAAGGCCTCTCGGTACCAAGAAGGGTCTCATTGGGTCCCTCCTCTTGACACATTTCCTCTACCTTGGCTAGTCAAATTTGTAAGCATGAGGAGACACTCCCTTGATTATTGGATTGTGGGTAGTTTAGTTGGTACAAGGAGGAGCTCATCCTCCCTGAGTTTGATGATCTTGTCATTGTGATCACAATCCATATTTATATTATTGTTTCAAAATGGATACCAAAAGGGGTCTCTTCGAGGGACTCATTCATGTAGAGCTCAAAGGAAAACTCAAATAAAGAGGTATAAGAATAAAACACGGTTGAGTAGGTAGGCCCTATTTTTAAGAATGTATGATGAAATAAAAGAATTGGAACAAGCCCAATTTAGATAAACTAGAAATCCATCCTTCTTCCAATGAAAAAGAGGCACGTAAACGACCATAGTATAAGACAACATAACATCTCTGATACTAGGCTAAGCTAGAACTGTCCCTAGTGTTGGACATGTTTGAATCCAACTCAACAGCAAATTCAGCAACAAACGGGAGAACACGGGGAGCTACAAAGTGGGCCCTAGAAGTGGGCCTTGGATTCCTGTTCACTAAATCCCAGGCAAGTTCCTCCGCGTATACTGTTGCAGCACAGGGCAAGCAAATTCCCAGTTATACTACCAAAAACCACTCTAAAGTATAACAAAGTGACTCTAAAGATCAAACCCGCGAGATTCTGTGAAGTATCTAGCCTTATTTGGTCTCTAAGCTCCGTTAGTATCTATATTTCCTCTTACGGTCCTAACACCACAACCAGAAACACAACAACACCAAAAACTATAATCAGGCCCTCTTCTTTCTTCCCGATCCGACTGACTATCCGATCCGGTCTGATCGATTCCTATTCACTCCTACTCTCATCCGGTTTAGTTTTACCTCTATTTCAACATCAAAGGGTTTGCCTCTTGCTTTTGAAAGTGGCAAGCCCGCCACCCTTTCCGTGACTTATAGTGGCTGAAGACCCACTTTTCTACTGTCCAATCTCCTACACTAATCCGGATCCGGTTTGATCCTTCACAGCAACCTAGAGAACTCTCCAGATCACAAGTCACACAAAGACCCTTTGTACGATCCTCTCATACTACAACGACTTTAGTGCCAAGTTCCGTTTGTACAAAGTCAGGCGGTTACAAGTGAACCCGTCCGTTCCAACATCAACTAAAGTTCTTCCATTTGCCAACTAGGGCAGTGAGATCTCTCAGGAGATCGAACAATCAACCGGATTTTCCACCCAGGAGTGCTAGCACGACTAAGGAATCCTCCCTATCCGCCTAGCCTAACAACGGCTGTCTCGCTCGGAATCCTAAACCTTAGAAGTGTTGAGGAATTGAAATCCACTCCCAACTCTTTTACAACCCGCTTACTTGCACATAAGATCAAAACAAGAACACCAAAGGGAGAAATCACACCCGAACCAATATGCGCCTTCCTAACTCCTCACCACACAACCTTGGCACACACGGAAGAGACACACAACAAGAAGCCAAGAGAAGACACAAATGAAGTTTGGGCAAAAAGACTTGCAGCTCCCAAGCAGGGCCTGACTTATATACAACTTGATTACAAGAACAAAAAGGCCCCCCAAAAGCCGCGCGAGACATCCGAGTTTGATCTTAATCGGCCAGACCGGGTTAACATCCGATCCGGTCCTAACTATCTTACAAAAATTACATTCCTACCTACCTACCTATCTACTCTCCAACTCCCCCACCCAGTGTAAGACTCTTGGGTTCCGCAGGCAGTTGGTTGAAAACTTTGGTCAAGTTCCTGCTCCGCTCCCCGGCAGCAGGATCCGGAAGATTTGATCCTGGCGATGAATCCAAATGAATCGGTTCTCCAGATCCAGTCCTTTGGTAACTCTTCTTTGATTTGGGAGTCTGATCCTTGGGCTCCCTCGGATTTGATCCTCCGACTGCGAACAAATCCGGTAGCGAGAGGTCCGAAAGTTGGATCTCTCGGGAGTACATGGACCCATTCAGCTTCTGGCTGCTGATGTCTATCCGGTTGGCTGCCTCCCTGGCTGCCACCTAATCGTTGAAATCGGTCAGGGTCCGAACTATCTGGGAATTGGATACCTTCTTCTCCTCATGTACCCCTTTATCAAATAATTCCGCCTTGACAGCGGTGGATCCGGACTCTCTAAGGGTGGCCTTCACCAACTCGGCAACCTTTCGGGTTGCTTCCGCCATTTCCCGAACTGTGGCTTTGTCCTCTCTGAAGGCAACCATCTCGGCCTTCAGAGTGTCCACTTCCTCCTGAAGCCGACAAATCTCCGCCTCCTACTTCCAGTACTCATCTAGATTAGAGATATACCGTGCCACCTTACCCGATAGCCTGCTATCTCTCGGTGCACCCACCAGCTCTCCGATACTCGCGAGGGCTCTCCTCTTGACCTCCCAATCCGCTCGTATCTCGCACAGGATAACGGTTAGTTGATTGAACGAGTCGGTCGGATCTTCGGAATCCGGCATCTCCACATCCGGTCCCTGTTTTGGAGTCGACCGGTTGGTAGGAGGGGTTCCTCTCTTGTGGGGAGGCGTTGTCTTCATCCGCTTCCTCGTCCGGAGGTGCTCTTCTTGGTCTTCCTCTTCTGTCTCGAGTTCGGATCTGGTTGCGTCCTCCGGCTCGTCATCCGAACCCGACTCCCCATACTTCATGATAGATTCCTGAATGTTCCAAGTTTTCTCCTCCGTATCCGTGAAGAGTTGGTTGCGATGGTAGAGGTGAAAGAGATAGGGACTCAAAAGAGTGGTCCTACTCTTTCCAACCCTCATCACAAGCTGGGAGACCAGATCGCAAAAGATTCGGGCCTAGTTTACCTTTCGTTCCCCGCTCAGGGAACCAAAAATTGTGTTGCCGATAGTCATTGTCACCCTTGTCGGCTTCTCCGGGTGGATGATCAAAACCAGGGACTGGAAAAGATGGAGGTGTCGATCGCTTTTGCAATCTGCAACCGCGTATCCGTCTTTACTGCTTGGCTCTCCATGAAACTTATTGTGGATAAACTCTGCCCTCCTTCTTGCCATGCTGGAACCTCTTATCCGGAAGTTGTAGACTTCCCTCCACCTTTCTTCTTCCCACTCAATCGGGCGGCCTCGAACAGTGTTGTCGAACTAATTCAACATCTTGCACTTCAGCTCTCTTACCATCTGCTCTTCCCTAAACCCCCAGGGTTTATCCATCAACACTAGACAGCCCATCATGTTGAGATCTTCCATGAGCTCGGTCCTTGCCGGTTCCGTGGTAGGGATGACCGGAACTACTTTCCGGAGCTTGATCTCGGAGGAGGAACTGGGCGCTCCCGATTTGTTCTTACGCAGCTGAGGCATGGACACGGACTGCTAATTGGACCCTTCCCGGTCGCTACCTCACTCTCTCCTAGCCGCATGTCCCATTTCCTCACTTCCTCTCGTCCGATCTCAACCAAAAGACAACACAAAACCTTCAACCAACACAATCTCGACCTCTCCTGCACTCTGACGTACTTGGCCTGAGGTTCATATACACACAACGGCTCTGGCGTAGACAAAGGCGTTAAAGAGCTCAAGGTTAGCTCCAAAAGTCGAGGAAAGTAAAGGAGTGAAAATGGGGACGACCAGCCTTTATATAGTCCCAAGACCCCTGACTGGTCATCATGACCTTTTCCGGTCCGGTCTATGATAATTTGGCTCAACCCTAATCAGATCCGAGATAAGTTCCGGATGTGATTCCGCTCTTGAGTATTGTTACTTTGACCGGATCAGATCCAGTTTTCTCCTTACTGGATTAGCTTCATCTATCTTTAGTCTTCTTCTGCCTCCTAGTAGAATCCGGATCCTAATTATCCGTTTCTGTTCCCTTTTTTAGGTAAGCAAAGGAAAACCAAAAAATCTAGTTGCGACATATACGGGAAGGATATAAGGTTTAGGAGGATTAGGAAAGAAATTGTAAACCGCAAAAAAAAAAAGATGTACTGAGGTCTTCACTTCCTGGGTGATTGCAAAAATGACCTATAGTACTATGTGACACCTTAATGTTTCCTTTTTGTTTTGGCCATAACTTTTGTAATTTAGCTCCAAATGACTCAAAATTTACAGGAAAGCTACTTATAACTATCATATACCTTAAATGATTTTTTTGTATTTTTCAAAAATACTTTATTATTTTTGAACAACCCCAAAAACTTCTCACAATGGCTGATTTAGGGGATTTTAGCACTAACTGGAACCCAAAAAGACAAATTTTGAGCCGAAAGTTTGAGAAGATGGTTTCTTAGTAAACCAATATCTATTGTTTAAACAAATTTCAAAAATACTTATTTTTATGTGGTGTAGAGTTCCACAAAGAGAGCTTCTTTCTACATTTTTTTCCAAATACAAAAAACAATACTTTGGTGAATTCTTTGGTCAAATCTCATTACCAATAAGTCTTCTCAAATGTTTGATTTTTATATAATTTTTTAAATAAAATCCTATTTTTTACAAATTATAATGTTAGAAGTGGTATTTTCTTCATCCGAAGTCTTTGTGAATTCTATGTCCAAAAGTCTAGTGAAGAAAATACCACTTCTAACAGTTTATTTTGTAAAAAATAGGATCTTTTTTTTAAAATTTATATAGAAATCAACCATTTGAAAAGACTTTGTGGTGATGAGATTTGACCAAAAAATTCACCAAAATATTGTTTTGCATATTTGGAAAAAAGTATAGAAAGAAGCTCTCTTTGTGAGTTTGTGTCCTCTACACCACATAAAAATAAGTATTTTTGAAATTTGGGCAATAGCTACTGGTCTACTAAGAGACCATCTTCTCAAAATTTCAGCTCAAAATTCGTTTTTTTGAGCTTAAATGGTGCTAAAAACCCCTAAATCAGCCATTGTGAGAAATTTTCGGGGTTGTTTAAAACTAGTAAATTATTTTTGAAAAATCCTCAAAAATCAGGTAAAGTATATAATGGTTATAAGTAGCTTTCCTATAAATTTTGAGTCATTTGGACCTAAAATACAAAAGTTATAGCCAAAACAAAAATAGAAAACTAGGGTGTGACAGAACGCAACAAATAGTATAGGTCATTCTTGCAATCACCCTCTTGGCCTTTCCTACAGAATTAGAAAAGCACAAGTTAAATTGCAAGAACTTCACATTCAGAAGTTGGTTTTAATAGAACGAGCTGAAGTGAAAACTTACTGACTGAATCGTGATGTTGGCACGATAGTTTAGGCAGGTACGAATCTAGAAGTAATTCTCTATCCACAACATTTATTTTATTATTAAATTCTTCACTTTCTTCCCAAAGTTTACTAAAGATAATCCTTCTAATATCTAAAGGTAATTTATCAATTTCATCACAAAAATCTTTATTTCTAGGATAATTTTCAATAATTCTAAATCCTTCACCTAAATATGCTCTCTTATAAAGTCTATATAATGCCTTAAAAAGACATGGTCCAGAAAAGAAGTCTTCTAAAATTTCTGGAACTTCCCAAGGAAAAATATAAATCATCTACTCAAAATAATTACAACCTTGCCGAGACTTCCCTTTATTATTTCCCTATACTTCCACATTATCAATTTTAATTTTTTCTTAGAAATAAATAAGGGTATCAATAACAATTTGCAGTTGTCTTAATTCTGGAAGAGATGTAGAATTAATTTGTAAAATATCTAGAAGTCTAACAGTATTCAAAAATTCAGATTCATAAAGCAATGGTTATATGGATTTACAATTTAAGTTTTGTCTAGAAAGATTTGAAGTATCAAAGTTTTGTTTCTTTTTACAAGTTTTCTTTATATGTCCAAAAGCGCCACAAAAACGACATTTAATATTTCCTCTACGGGTTTTACTATTAACCTTTCTTTTTGTATTATTTTCTAATTTATTTTCAAGAGTTTTTCTACATAAAAAATCTATTGTACTTTAAATAGGATAATTACTTCTATGACTACAAGAATCCATTCTTTCATATATTTACCATAGAATGATCCAATTTTATTTTATTAGATTTTAATCAAATTTGAAATCCATACTCACCACCAATCTCCAAATTAAATTCTTCTAGATTTAATTTCAAAAAGAAAAAAAAAATTAAAATATTCTACCTACATTTTAGCTACCACTTAGCCGAGTTTTCCTCGACAGCGGCGCCAAAATGTAGTACAATTTTTCTAAGACAAACACAAGGCAATTTTAAGTAGGTTTGTTCGAGGAAAAATTCAAATTAGTTTAGTGTTTTAGTTAGCTAATGTCACTTTGTAGGTAAATTATGTCGTTAATCTTAATGTATTAGATTATTTGGTATATTTCATACTCTACTTAGAAATGGAAAAGGAGTTCTCTTTCTAATTTCCGTCCAATTATAAATATAAATTTCTAACCACTAAGTCCGTCCCGTATCCGGCCTTATCTCAAAATAAAATATAAATATAAAGGTATAAACTAAGGGAACCTGCATCCACAAATTTTATACTTTGAATTCATTGAAATATATTACAAATATATTTATTTACAACCTGCATCTCCCAATATATATATTTGAACTTTGAAAATTTGGTTTAACCAAGAATTCATCATTTGCTTTGCACAAATATCATCTTAAAGCATCATATTCAAAATTTTAGGAGTTCAGGTCCCTCCCAAAATAATGGTCTCCATTTGTAGTGTTCAAAAATAGAACACAAATGAATGAAATTTAAATTGGAAGGACCTAATTTTGAAGTTAGAAATTGTAGTTTCCATTAAAATGACAGTTTATGGTATTATAAATAATAACTCCAATCATAAACAACCCACATAAATTATTTGATTATTGCAGAAGTAAATTAGGCTTACGTAGATAGTTTACAATTTGTTGCCTTTTTTCAAGGTAGACTGTAAAATGTGGACTTCTGCGCATTAAATATAGGTCCATATCTATAAATATATATATTTTCTTGATAATAGGTCACCCTATTGAGTTAGGGTATGTTGCGGGAAATAATGTAGAGACTGATGGTTGTGTGATTGTTGGTCCGGGTTCGATTTCTGTTGACTTGCATCAAATTAAGCCGTGGGGCGCTATTCCAAAACAGAACAACAAGGTGCCTTGTATTCAAATTCTACACACACAAATTTTATTGTTTCCAGTTTGAGTTCATAGAATAATTTCAATGTTCCCAAATAACATGAATACATAAACACAATACATTTAATACAATACATTTCAATTAAAATACAAATAGGTGTTCAATAAAACAATAATATATTTCAAATATTATCTTGGCATGCAAGATAATTCATACAAAGTATGATACTATTTTGAACACCAATCCACAAAGTCAAATATCTATACTTCAATCAAGACAATATGGCCTTGTTTACTATAACACGTGATATCAAATCACATGAAGCAAACATAATTAGGAAAAAAAAGGATAAAATATTACTCTATACTCTCAAACGTATCCCCTACCATTTGAAAAGTATTTCTGTAGTTCTCTATACGCATTCATTCTGCATCGAAGGAAGGCAGAGTGCCCTTGATAACTTCAACTTGAACAGCTGGTATCTTCAAAACACACTTAGTCGTGTCTTTCTTCACCCTAGACTTCCACTTCGTCACAAGAGAACTGGTATTCTCCCAAACTGGATCTTTGGTGTTGTCTACATTCCAACGCAATCCTTTGTTCGAGTCCCAACCATGATAAAACTCTTGAACATTTTGCTCTTGTGACGTAGGCATAAAGTATTGAATCTTAATACAATTAGGATGCTCTGGGTTACTGAAAGGGTCAGACAAGGCCTTAGCAATCCATATCGGCTTCGGATCTTCACCAGCAGGTCAAAGTGCAAGAAAATATCCTTCGTAAACATCACGCGCCACCCGAAAAGATGGATTAGGGCGATTGCAAAGGTTTCCAACAAATGCATCATCCTCAGCAAACTCCTCACAAACCTCACCGTCGTCATCAAGTTCGTCTTCCTCTATGGTTTCTACTCTAGTGGAGGGCCAAAAGCCCATCCTTCAATTCTACAGATGGCTCAATTGGCTCCTTCAAAGTTGCATTCACCGCTTGCCAATACAACACCAAATGCTCAAAGCGCCTTCTAGCCTCCTCACTTCCATCTTCATTGCATAATGTTTCCCAATATTTGATGAATCCTGACAATCCCTTGTAAATCTCGTCCACAATCCTCATAGGAAGGTGGACAACAGGCAATGGCTGTCCACGAGGCCATAGGCTCTGTCCCTGGGAATCTTCTTTCTACAATTTAATCCCTTCTTCTGGAAGCCAATCACTATCTGTGCAGTAGAACTTGTACTTCATGATAGGAAGACCTGCGGCATTCAAATAGAATTGTATTACATAGAGTGTTAGCCACTGTCCTTCAGTTACATTGGAAACATGGAATTGACAAACAGGACAAAAGATCATGAAGTTTAGGAAACCAATGATGGATATCAAATCCCCAACATATCAGCAAGCCTTGGCCAGGAACAACATGAACTCGTCTTTGTTTATGGGACGAGCCGGAAATCTGCGTGCCTCCCATGTCGGTCCAGATGCGTTCATCTACTTGAGCCATTTTAGTTTGTGTGCGTCAAGGGCAACGGCAGATGAAATCATCTGCAACTTCTCTAGTGTCAACTCTGGAACCGTAAACAGATTCCAATGCCTCTCAATTTGCACAATACCGGGGAAACACAAAACAATGAGCAAACGTGAGCTTCAATGTCAAAACGTACTAAATTATGTGAAGTTCATTCAAGAAATACCTATTGTAGGAACTCGCGTCCAAGACTTGAAGCTGCTATAGACACAATTTTGGATAGTTTCTGACGATTTGAAGCCTTTGCCTCCTTAATGGATTTCCTCATTGCTGCTGCTACTCCCTCAGGGGTAACCTTGTCTTTAGCTATATCTTCATGATGCTTCTGAACAGCAATGTCCGCGGCATCGGCAATCTCTTGTTGGTGGTGACCATATAACAAATCAAACATGTAAGAACGCCGTAAATCATGAATTTAATTCAATGGGGAAGTTAGATTAGTTGGTCGTCCCCATCATACCTTGAATATAAAGGAAGCAAATACTTTGAGGGGCATGGAGTACCAGGACTTGCGTACATATGCTTGGCATTTCTTAATTTCATTGGGAGTGAGGAGCTCTTGGAACTTCTCCATGTCTATGATGCCATACTTCTACACTCAGTATAACATATGCACGATATTGGTCTTGACGTGCGAGTTTTCTGTTTGCCTATCAAAATACCCGCACATAACAGTTAGATACTAGAATGGAATAAGCAATACTAGATCCAAAGAATTGAAATCAAATCATGCTTAACAATTCTAGAATGAAGAGAACGTATTGGTTAATGTCATGCCTAACCTGCATTGTTGTGCTGATTTGACCCCGTGTATCCAGGACAATAGAGTCTACCACATAGTGCCACTCAATCTTGGTGAGGTGCTTCCTCATAATGTAATTCATCCATGCAATCCGTCGATGATTCCCGTCACAAACGTAGAATTTGTGGTCTACTAAGTGCTTTGGCGCAGCTTGAACTGAAGCTGAGCATTGAACTTGTTGTTCACCCTGTTCTAGAGCGGTCCCCACTCTTCCTTCTCCTTAGCCAAAAAGACTCATGTTTTGCTAGACTCATTTGCAATGGACACATAGAAGACTCTCGCTCCCTCCTTGTATCCCCATGCAAACTAGTTCTTGAGCTAAACTAGGTCACAATCCAACGTTGGCCGCACCATGGGCATAGGGACCATCCTGCAGAGGGGAATGCGCATCCTGGAGAGGTCAAAAGTGGTAACTTCAAGCTTGCTATTGTTGAGACAGTGTCCATCTTCTGTGTCTTCCTGATGTCGTCCTCCAACAAGCCTTGACCAACTCCTTGAATGTTGTAATCATCCAGCTCGTCCACCTCCACGAACTCTACTTCCATTTTTGCTTCTTGATTCCCCAACGTAGAAGCAGGTGACTTGGCAGGAGAGCTTAATTTCCCATCTATTTGTGTGAGCTACACATCGTAACCAAAAATGAGAACATAAAAGAAGATGGTGTGCAAAATACAATTCATTGAATTGGATATCCGGGCAACAAGCACCTGCCCGACAAGTGACTCGATACAAGTTATGGATCACATAAATATCAAGTGTATGAAGAACTTGTGCCATGTCTCTCTTACAATCCACAAGTGCATCTCTCTAAGACATGCATATAAGTTCCGCAACATACGATTAGAGTGTCATCATCCGGTGCTAAAGCGGAAGTGACCTCTACATTGTTCTGGCCACAAGTGCAATACTTTGTACTATCTAAGGGAGAAGAATTCATCTCCTCTAGAAGAATCTCTTTAGTTGAAGTGCATGTAGAATGGTCAAGAGAAAAGATTCCTAAGTGCTGGATGCATTTGGAGCCTAACTCGGCACTCGCACCGCAACCATCGACGCTTACCGAGGGATTTTGAGCAGCATCTTTGTCGGCAATGTCCTTGTGAATTTCTGCTGGTTCCTTCCCCATTGTTGCCGGCGCATCTTACACATTCTTCTGTGCAATTTGAAACAAGGACAATGCAACTATAAGCAAAGCTTAGAATAGAATCTCAATAATAATTTGTGCAAGCTATAAAGGGATGGGATGCCCCTCTCACTGCAGGGAGGCCCCCTTCTGGCTGTCTGCTCTTGACCTCAAGCTCTCTGATCCTCGACACTAATTACAAACATAAAAAAAAGAGGAGTGATTTGAACACCCACCCTGGGACGTCTTACCAAATTGCGCAAGCTAACATGGATCAGGGTAACCCTCTTGCTGTCAAGAGGCACTCCCCCGGCAGTCTACTCTTGACCCTGAGATCTCCAGTCCTTGACACTAATCTCAAACATAAAAAAATGGAGAGGGATTCAATCACCCTCCCCTTGACATTGCTACGAGTTTGCTCATGCTGTGCTGTAATTAAGACAATTTTATTTTTTAGCTAAATTTTATTTTTTTGAGTGTGAAATGGGTTAAATGTTCAAAGTTTTGAGTAGTAAAGTGTGAATGTGGTAATATTTGAAGTTAAAGTGTGAAAAGACTTTTTGGCTAAAGCAATTGTGAGTTTGACGGGTTTTTATCAAGAGATTGAAAGGGGTATTTGAAGAGGGATTGTGATATATAGTCTTCTCTTCTCTCATTATTCTACCTCCTTAATTTTTCTTGCATTTTTGTGACGTGAGGTTGTGTTTTTATTTTTTTTGTTGTTGTATTAATTTATAAATTCATAAGTGTCATTCTTAGTTATTTTATTCACTTAATGATAATGATTATTGTTTAAGTATGAAATTGAATTTTGATGATATTTTACTTTGAGTATTTTATGAAAGTCAAATCAATTAAATTGAATAATTTAATATTCACTTAAGTGATGAATAAGTATTCTTTGCCTTGACCATTTTATAAAGGAGAATCTCTTTAAGAAAATTTGATTATATTTTGAGTAGATTTTGTCTATCGGTTATATTTTATCTCTTAAGAGAATTTTTGTGTCAATGCTTAAAGCAAGATTTGAAGTAAAGAGGAGCAAAATATTAAGTTAATGATTGACTTAATAATTCCAATGATTGGAAATTATTTGTAAACCAGGGTTTGGTTTGGAATTGAGTGATCCAGAGATTGGATTTTATTTTGAAAGTTAATGATTAATTAGTGATTGGAAATTATTTTCATTTAAAGGATTGGAATATCTTTGTATCACAAATGGACATGTATGTTTGAAACAAAATTAGGGATTGAGATTTAATTTGTGTTGGAACATGAGTTTACATTTCTAGCAAATAGAAATCATTGACCAATCATAAACAATTGATGTACATTCTAAATATTGAATGATTATTCATATGTTTAATAAATGATATTCCAATTGAAGACATGAGTACATGATTGAATGTTTGAATGTGTATTTAAATTCTTTGATTAGCAATTGTATGTAGTTGTGTAAATTTAGTAAGTATAATTTAGAATTAGTGTTATAATTTAAAAAAAAAAAAAGGTTCAAGATAATATGGTGATGCGAATGGAGAAAGCTTAAAGCTAAAGATGAAAGGATATATAGTCAAACAAAGACCAAAATTTGAAATTCTTTAATTAATTTAGCAAAGTGTATTATACATCCCTCAAGGGAAATTTTAGAATTGCTTAAAGCATTTGTGTGTTAATGTATTTGCTTAAAGCAATGTCTTTGGTTGTTTCAATCTCTTGAAAAGATATGTGTTACATTTACTCTAAGTAATTGAGACGTTGGCGCTTAAAGCATTTTAGATGTCAAGATGATATTTGTGCAAAGCAAATGATGAGTTCTCGGTTAAACCAAATTTTCAAAGTTCAAATATATATATTGGGAGATGTAGGTTGTAAATAAATATATTTGTAATATATTTCAATGAATTCAAAGTATAAAATTTGTGGATGCAGGTTCCCTTAGTTTATACCTTTAGATTTATATTTTATTTTGAGATAAGACCGGATATGGGACGGACTTAGTGGTTAGAAATTTATATTTATAATTGGACGGAAATTAGAAAGAGAACTCTTTTCCCATTACTAAGTAGAGTATGAAATATACCAAATAATCTAATACATTAAGATTAACGACATAATTTACCTACAAAGTGACATTAGCTAACTAAAACACTAAGCTAATTTGAATTTTTTCCCAAACGAACCTACTTAAAATTGCCTTGGGTTTGTTTGAGAAAAATTGTACTACATGTGCATACTAAGGGGACCCCTCTCGGTGCCGAGTGGCCTCCTCTCACAACAGTGCTCTTGACCCCCCTACCTCGATGTGAAATCAAAAAAAAAAATGGCAAGAGATTCGATCACCCTCCCCTTGACAATGTTATGATTTTGCTCAAGCTGTTCATCTTGAAAGGACCCCTCTCGGTGTAGAGAGGCCCCCTCTTACGGTAGTGCTCTTGACCCCCGACCTCTTT
Source organism: Neckera pumila (assembly GCA_963969595.1). Classification (NCBI taxonomy): domain Eukaryota; kingdom Viridiplantae; phylum Streptophyta; class Bryopsida; order Hypnales; family Neckeraceae; genus Neckera; species Neckera pumila. Next base: position 11,785,472 of record OZ018418.1, read on the forward strand.
GTGAAATCAAATAATAAAAGAGAGGGATTCAATCACCCTTCCCTTGACATGATTACGTCTTTGCTCAAGCTGATCATCCCGGAAGGAACCCTCTTGGTGCCGAGAGGTCCCCTTTCACGGCAGTACTCTTGACCCCACGACCTCGATGTGAAATCAAATGAAAAAAATAGGGAGGTATTTGATCATCCTTCCTTTGACATTGATATGAGTTTGCTCATGCTGTGCATCTTAAGGAGTCTTCTCTCGGTGCTGAGAGGCCCCCTCTCACGACAGTGCTCTTGACCCCACAACCTCGATGTGAAATCAAATAAAAGAAATGGCGAGGAATTTGATCACCCTCCCCTTGACATTGTTATGATTTTGCTCAAGTTGTTCATCCCGGAAGGACCCCTCTCGATGCCGAGAGGCCCCCTCTCACGGCAATGCTCTTGACCCTGCAACCTCTCTGTGAAATCAAATAAAAAAAATGGAGAGGAATCTGATCACCCTCCCCTTGACAATGTTACAACTTTGCTCAAGCTGTTCATTCCAAAGGGACCCCTCTCGGTGCCGAGAGGCCCCTTGTCATGGTAGTGCTCTTGACCCCACGACCTCAATGTGAAATCAAATAAAAGAAATGGGGAGGGGTTTGATCACCCTCCCCTTGACATTGTTACGACTTTGCTCACGCTGTTCATCCCAAAGGGACCCCTCACTATAAGAAACCATCGTTTTTGGTGATGTTAGCATAAAACACATCATGTTATTTTTAACAAAGGAACTTCACAGGATTAGAGTCGTTAGAAAGTTGTATTTTGTGAGATGTTGTGCAAAATGTATGGACATTTGTGCTCAAACAAGGGGATGCCGTAGTTGATGATGTTGTTCTTGTGGACACCAACAATTGTACAACCATGTTTTTCCCGGACATTACCGAGAAACATAATCGTGACACAAGAAAATCCATCATTTCCTAGTGTGGACATTTTTGTGCAATGCATTCTACAATGCAAGATTGATGAGTCCATCTGTGTAGAAAAGAGAGCCACACAAGTTTCAAACATGTTCCACCCCTCAAATATGAACGATTATCAAAGAAGTCAATGGATTTTTTTATCTGGTCGTTTCTTTACATCAAAAAATAATATAAAGAAATGTTGAATTCTTACGCTATTATTCTTCTACTCTTTCTTTTAGAAAACAGCGTGAAATATTGTATCATATTCTGTACTTTTTGTTCCAAAACATGTACATCCCTCACTAATTAGTAATTTTGTAACGTCCTCTAGGGATTTGTTGTGCAATGAAAACATGAAAATACTGCTTTATATGTATTGGAAAAAAAAATTGTAACTTGTATTTAATTCCTAAAGGACCAAGTTGCAATTTTGGGCAACTCACTATGAATGGAGTTTTTATTTTATTTCTTTGAAATTTTCATAAAATATGTGGACAAAGAATAACTTTAAGAACCAACAAATTAATTTAACTTTTGTCTATACGGTTAAAAAGTTATTGCATGATATGTAGTTTGTTTTTCAACTCAAGCAGCTCGGACAAATTAGAAAAATCACATTTTTCAAACAAAAATTTAAAAATGATTTTCTAGCTTTATACATATATATATATGTGTGTGTGTGTGTGTGTGTGTGTGTGTGTGTGTGTGGAAAGCTATGAATTATTCCATTTTGTTTAATGAGATGAAAGTTATGAGTAGTTTTAGTTTGTAGGCAATTATAGATCTCCTACTCTAAAATAACTTTGAAGTCCTTTATTTCACTCAATTTTCAATATTTTTTGGAAAAAAAGAAAATCATAGGATGTAGATTGTTTATTGTAACACTGCAACCACTAGAATTGGCATTTTTCAATTCCATGGCTAAATTCTTAACAATTTAGTATTTTTAATCATTCTCTACTTCTTTTTATTTACTATCTTTTCCCTTTATGTTGTACAATTCCTAATGATCTAAATTTTTTCAAGCATGTGGTCAATTTGCTTTGAAAAATGAATTTAAAGAAGCACCACTATTTTGGACATTTTCCAATACAAATGTAACCTTGTGAAGTGCAGCTGCCCTCTTTTTTGCAGGGTTAAAAAAAAAATTCTGCCAATTCAAACACTAATATCTCACAATCTACACCGAGGAAATTTCTGAAATTTTTTCCACATCTTCTCAAACCAGCATGCTACAAGGTCCTATGGTTACATGTGTCCAAATTTTTTTTTTCCTTAAATTTGGCACTTGTACAAGAAATGGCAGTTTTGGAGTGTTTCGGGTGAAAACATTGTTGAGGAACTTTAAGGGTTAAAAATTCATATAACTTGTTCATACTGCTCTGCAGTTCACAAGAACTTCAAGAGTTTTAAAATATCGTCTTATACAGGTCCGCCAAACATAAGTTGAAGAGTAAGTCTCATTGTTTCTTGAGAAATAGAGAACCACAAAACAAACAAACAATATAAACATAAAAATAATTCAAAAATCCATAACTTTCACACTGTAGGTTCAAACGCCACAAACCAAAGCCCGTGCACCCCTCCTTGCCGAGGGTTTCCAAACAGTACTAGACACGTGGCTATGGAACGTACGGTGCAAGAGATCTCATCACAACAAACAAAACAAACAACCTAATTTAAGGTAATGCATGGATGTTTTACACTAATTAGACCACATTCATACAACTTCATCCAATTATTATTAGGGATCTAGGACTACTATATTGGTATTCAAACTCTACCACTAACTTACTTGAATGGCGAGTTTGTTGAGATTGTGAGCCGTGGATCTTGGAATGACGATAGAAATCCTAATTCAAATATTGCATCATCATCGTTGCTCCTCCTTCACATTTTGTCTTTTTTCTATCTTCGATTCCTGCGCGTGCTTCGTCTCCAGGAAATCGTTTGCAAAGATGAGTTTGGGGCTGGGCGGAACGGGCCACTCCCTGGCATTTCGTGTCATGCGTCTACATAGCCCGCATTGCAGGTCGATCTGGGACTTTGGTCCGGTCCCATGGATCTCATTCAAAGAGAGGATATATACGACAGCGAGGAGTTGCAAACCAGCATCGATGCTCATAACAAAGAAGGGCCGTATGGAGACGCAGCAAATAAGAAAAGCCACTCGAATCGTTAGGGCTTCCTGGCCTTATAGTAATTCCACAAGCCTTCGGATAAGAGCATGTGTGTCGAGATGTACAGCCTTTAAATTGTGTTATTTTGTGTATTAATTTGTGTATATAAACAGAAATATAATTCAAAAATCCATAATTTAGTTTATGAGATTTGTGGAAGTAATGTCATTTTGCATCTGAAAACTCCTTTGTCTCATGTTATCGTTGGTAGCCTGCGCTGTTATTGCATCCTTTGAACAATTTATTATGTCCTTTTATTATTTCTAATGTATATTGCGTAATTATTGTTGTAGACTGTGCCTCAGTTAGAGCCACCAGCTCCCACAGATGGAGCAGTCGCCGCCGGCTCGGGAGTTTGGTGGAGTGGCGCCGGATGGAGCAGTGGCGTCGGCTTGAGCATTTGATGGGGGAGCGCCGGTTGAATTTTGTATTTAAGAGGTGTCACATATGAAGCACCTTGAAACTCTCTAAACTTAGTGAGAACATTTTACATTCAATCATACAAATATAGAGGTCAACTAGGAAAAACAATGGCCAAATATTAGTCTCACCCATCTTATTGGCCAAAAAATGCCCTTTAGAGCTACTTCAGTGAAAATAATGGGCAAAACAATGGAACTTGTAGCCTTCCTAAAAATCTTCAATCTTGTTTCAAAAGATTACAAATCAATCCCTGTGGACCACTAATGGCCAATTATAAACTTCAAAGGTCTCCATAGAAGAACCTCAAAAATGGAAAACGCTGCATGGTATACTATTTGAAAGCACTTGGACTCTATATGAACATAATGTATGCAATGAGTAATAGTCTATCAAAGGCAAAAAGAAAGCCACCCACCTAACCTTCAAAGTTTAGAAAATGGCGTCCAAATCAACAAAAAATGAACACTTTTTTTTTTGATTTGGACATCGGAGTGACCGTTTTCAAATATTGGTGAGATAACTTACGTAAGTGTTGATGAATGCGACATGTTTGTGTTGATTTGGGTACTACATGTTGGTTGCAAAATGGAAATAACTTTTATTGATTACATAGGGTACCAATCTCACATGTATATCAAATTGGGTATTAAACAGGATATCAAATCAAAGTCTGAGCTGCAGCTCTAATCTTTCACTGCAGCTTCAAACTTTGTTATACACTTTGTATTTTGAGATTACATGATCTTTGATTGTCGCGGAATTGTGATAGCAGCTAGTAGAACTTGAGAAAGTTTTGGTTGTAGAAGGCAAATGCTGGTGACCATGATGTGTGACAAATGTGAGTTTATGCAATTATTGGCTTTGGTATGGGATCTCTAGGGTTTTGGTGAATGTCTTGTTGACGATTTTGAGTTGTCAAAAAAATGGATTGGTACAAATGGAATAGCAGTTTGCTTTTGGTGTTGATAGTTAAGATTTGAAATATTTGTAACTTGGATTTTACGTGGAGAATGGTGTAGTTGGTGTCCAGTAGCATTGACATGGCTTTTAATAGTGTCTCCTTTTGTGATTAGGGAAGTCCTTATGAAATTGAACCCTTGCAATTGATTGTTGATTTCAATTTGTAGAAGTTATATATTAGCTCTATATGGGAGAGGGATAGGTCATATAGTCTCTTCCTATTGTATTTTGCTATCAGTATTCCTAGGGGAAAAGACGAGATCAAGAGCTTGGCAAAGAATTTTGGACCGCCAAATTGTTTTCATCTCCAATTCTTCAGTTGGCTAACTTTGACTGCGCAGTTGCTGCAAGGCTTAGAGTAACACAACCAGTAAATTGCAGCCCTAAAGCTAAGGCAGGATGCTATTTCATGAATGGAGCATCTATTCTTTTTTTCTAATTCATAAATTTTGAAGTTTTTATTTTGTGCTCTAACGCTTTGTAAAACAAAATCATGGAGGCTTGCATTAGAGTTGTGCCCTCGAATTCTACTTTGAATTTTCCATCTTCTAGTTAGGATTGTAATTTTGATACTTGTTGCATTTTGTTTTTTTTATTTCCAGTGTTTCAAGGGGATTGAATTGCTTTCATGATAGTCTTGATTGTGGAGTTGTGATTAGCTCTCAGTATGTGCTAATAGTTTTTTGGACAACATAGTTTGTTTGTTTTGGAGAAGGATTCTTCACCGTCTTTATTTGATTTTTGGAAGATGAAACAAAGGTCTAGGTACTAAGGTTTTTAGTTTAGATCATCAATTATGATGTTTGTGCATTTTTGTGAAATTAGCTTGATGTGAATCGTTGGTATAAATTATAAGCTACTCTCGAAACTGAAGGATGTTGTATGAGTGTGGAGTGGTTCCCTTTGTTGGCTAATTTTAGTAGGGTGAGATCATATTGTTTGTAGTAACACTTATAATTATATGTTCTAAAGTTCATGTTGTCTTCTTTTGATTTTGTCTTGATCGCTTCATGTAAGTACGTTGCAAACGCATATTCGGCTTGCTATACAGAATGCTACTCTAAGTTCAGATTGGCATGCCAACATACGTTCAAGCCTTGGAGTTATTTTTAACAAGAGCGTGGGTGTCTTTAGCCTCTCTGTTATTTTTTTAGAATATATTACTTACTATGACAATATTACAAATTTTTTACAACTAAGAGAGATATTCATAAATTTACTACAATATGTAGGATATACAAAAGCCTTCATAACATGATCTTACCAATGATTTAAGATATTTTGACATAGTTTTACACTATGTACAATGGCAAAAAAGAAACAACTATCTTTGGAAGTCGCAATGGCTCTTGTAGATATTATTGGAGAAGCTTGGCTATTGGGGCCTATAATTGTTCTAGAAGATCAGAAGCCTATTCCTTTAGATAGGCATTTTGAGTCTGGTTCCTTAATCTTTTCATGTACATCATATGTTTAATAGACTTGGAAACTACAACCAAAAATTCAATTCTCTTGCTACGCCAAATAAATTCGTTGCCGTTTTCTTATTTGGTATAGATAGCAAATCATCTTGTGGTTTCCCATTCAAACTTTTAATTTCGGCATTTCTTGTGCTCTACATTTTTGCTAAGAGAGATTAGCTTGCAAAAACAGGTTCTTTATGCTGGTGGTGGAGACCTTGAGAATTGAGACTGCAATCCTCTTGAATGAGGTTGTAAGGATAACATTTGATTCTGGAGGAGGTGAAACTGCTCCAATTGCTGAATCTGTCGGCAAGCAACAAAAATTGGCTATTGATTTTGTCCTCTTGGAACATGTCATCAATGTTGTAGTCGATCAACAAGGTACATACATCTGGTTATTAGGTGATATCTATCTGGTCGCATACACCTTGCTGAAGGTTGGTGTATCAGAGGATACCATTGTTTGCATTTATTAATAAATGCAAAGTATTTGCACAAGTGGTCATTCAAACCATATATTCTACCTCCTTTGCACCTTATGTCTTTATGATATTTACTAGAGTAAATTGATATGATTGTTTAGATGTATTAGAGAAGCTGAAGGAGGCAATAATGAAAAAAGCGTTTGCTGCTTTGACTGAGGTTGTGGGTTTGGTTATTGTTTTTCTTGATATTGCTCAAGTTGGTTTTGCTGAACCCAAGTTTTAACTATATTCACGCAAAGACAATTCTCTTTGTTTGGCAAAAGTAGTTACAAGAATTCAAATATTTTACTCCTATAAACCAAGTTGCAATGGAATTTGGTAAACATAATATAGTATTTAAATACACGCACGTTCAATTTGTGTTGTCTTCATGTTATATTGAGATTATATTTTTATTCAAATTGGAATGACATCTTCTTATCTTTTTATTTTTTTACTTTTTGCGGTTGTACAAGAAAATAATATCACTTTTGGAGATTTGCTTTTGGATATTGTTAGATTGGTGGAAAGGTCAGTAACACGTCCTTTTGATATCTTATGGGTTGTATAGCCTATCGAGAGGTTATTTTCAAATTCGGTTTAAGGTTAGACTCCTTCAAAGGTTCACGCACCTTCTGCAAAGTTCTTGAATTGACATTCACTACAAGAGAAAGGGTTGTTTTAAGTAGTGTCCTAGACATCATGTCTTTTAAGTAACTTCTTTTAAGTAAGTTTTTAAGTAAAATTTTACTATAAAGACAAGTTTTGCAATTACTTCTGAAGTGTGACCTGCATGAACTTTAAATTTTTATTGGAAGTTCTTCTTTTAGGTTTAATAATATCTTATATTTTTCAAAAAAATTCAAAAAACATTTTATATTTAAAAATCATTTAAATTCATATATGTCACGTTTTGAGTTTTAGGGGGGTTTACTAAGGAAGGAGTCCCCAAACTTATTGATTTGGAGTTAAAATTTTTGTGGTCTATATCCTACCAAGGGGCATTAAAGAATATTTTATTTTATATCCTCTATGTCTATGCAAAGAGGGCTCCCTTGCGCATACAATTTTGAATATTAAAGATGGTTTCAGGATCGTTTTTTTGGTGAAATCTCTTTTCCATGAAGTCTTTCCAAATTTTATTTTTCAGTTTTTTTTTTAGATTTATTTTCCTATTTTTTACAAATTAAATTGTCAAAGTATGAATTTTTTGGTGATTCTACATTTTTCTAGTTCTCCTACTTAGAGAATTTTTTTTTGCTTTTCCTTCATATATTACCTTCTTCTTGTGGGTGTATGCATTTTTCATATTTTTAATTTTTATTTTTAATTTTTTTCTATTTTTATAGTACTCCCAAAAAAATGGCTGAAAACGGCCAAAGTGGAATAAAAATGGAAGTTCTTTCTTGCAACAACCGTACGGTCAAATACTGTATTGTTACCTTTTAATGGCATGATCCACTTTCATTATAGTGGGATGCATGTCACAATTGGATAGATTCCTCTAATATATCTATTAATTGGATTGTCCATGTGGCTGGATTGTTGATGAGAGACTTATTTTTATTGAGCTTCAATTATCCGTTTCAACTATAGGACTTTTGAAGCAGTCGGCTTCATGTTACCAGCCTTATTACAAATTACCACAGAGCTTGATGGTTGCAAAGCTCTTGTTTATAGCGGAGGTCATAAGTAGGCTAGTCTCATATTTGCAATCACTTGCTTTACATATTGAAGTCATGTTTCCTTTTGAAATGCTCATTTCCTGGGGTGCGGGTCACATTTTGAGCTCAGAAGTGTAGGAAATATTGATGAACTTTATCGCTACTTTTTGAGTTAATCCGCAAGAGATGTTCTTATAAATTTTGGTCTTCCACTCCCTCATTGGAGTCTTTATTGTCTTGCAATGAATCCACTCTAGTTAACAATATCTGTAGGTTTCTTTAGATTCATGTAAAGGCAAGTTGTAGTTGTTTCAAAGTCTAAATTTCTTTAAATTGTATTTGGACGTTGCCGCAAATTGTTTAGTTTGTACATGTAGCAATAGAAATAGGAAGATCGGAAGTGTGTGCCTCAATAGTTGATGCCTGTGATATGCTTTTGAACCTCCTCATCAAGGTACCACCCTTTTTTGCACCATTTTTGGGGTATTAGCTGCATCACTCTTCACCAAATTATCGTAGTTGTTTTGTCTTTAAGTTAATTTTGTGTATGTATGTACATGATGATTAATTTTGAATTTCTAGGATTTAGGGGCAAATATCTAAGAAGTTAGGGTTTCAATGGTTGAAATTGTTATGACAAGCATAATGAGCTTACGATAACAATATTTAGTCTCTGGATTCTTAATTGTGGCAGTGAATGAAGTATTTTTTTAATCTTGTTGTGCTTGAACCTTTCTTGTATTGGAAAAGACAAATAGACTACTAAAATAATGTAAGAACAAGAAATGTCAACAGTCATGTAGTCTGCAAGGTTGTGCAATTGCAGAACCCTTTGGCAGATTTGGCAACTTTAGAACTATATGCCATACATTCAAAGATTAGAAGCAGAGGAGTGAAGTTTGCTTTCAAATGTTGAATTCAACATATTAGCATAATTGCGCCAAAAAAAGTAAATGTCAAAGGATTAGTGAATCTTGGATTCCTTGATTCTTCCCTACATTGTCTAATTGGTTTTATAGAGCTATTGGATGCAAGATATTGGTGGTTGTGATATTCAGAAATAAGAGATTAGGAAGGCGGTGAAGCTGCCAACTTATCATCACAAACTACATAAGGAAATTGGTATTAGGGGTGTGTTATTGTATGGCCCTTTGGGAATGGAAAAGACCATGTTTGTTGAGGCTGTAGCTCACAAGACAACTGTAGCTTTCATTTGTATTGTTGGTTCTGAGTTTATACATAAATACCTTGGAGAGATAAGGTTCTTTATAGGCCACTTTTATTGGGCTTTCAGTCTCTGTTTTTGATACTATAGAAAGGATACCTTGTAAGTTGTTGGTCATCCACATGTTGTTCCTCCACTTTTTGGTCCTGCTCTACTTATATACTTTGATTATGCTTTTAGCTAACCTTATAAATTTCTTCTAGAAATCTTAGTTGTTAATGATATATGTTGAACCTGGCTAAAAAATTGTGCATGCAATGTTTATTGCAAGGTCCTTGTATGGTTTGTGATGTATTTTGACTGGCAAAGGAGAATGCCTTAGCCATCATCTTTATCAATGAGATTGATGTTGTTGCAACAGCTCGATTTGATGCTCAAACAGGAGCAAATAGGGAGGTTTAGAACACTTTGATGGAGCTTTTAAATCAAGTATGAGAATTAGTTATAAGTTTTTTAAACCTGGAGAGCTTGGCGGCTTTTTAATACTTCCTTGCTAAAGTTATGGATAAACAATTTTGTCCTTATTGCTCATGTTGTAGCTGCCCCCCAAGTAGTATACAATATCCAAGCTGAAGCTCAACATACCTAGCAGTCATTAGCAATTTAAATTCTCCAACTATAGAGACTATAGGAGCTCCTAATAGACCTTGAATAGATCATTTAGCCACCATGTCCTCTGCAATATGGCATCATGACGCGGTGTCGTAACACAATGAAGCACAAATCCTCCTTTTAAGTGCTGAAATGATGTTAAATACTTTAGATGACTTGTATATCGTTCTCAAAGGATTTTACTCATAGTTCCCTCAAAATTATCGGAACAAGATGCGGAAAACAAACCCAAGACAAAATAAATTGGAATTGAAAATCGGAAACTACAACTCTTGATTCGTGTTCTCCAAAATCTTCTCCCTCTCAACTGATACAAATCACCATTCTACACTCCAACATAGAAGATTGTCATTATCTTGTACCTCTCCCTCTTTCTATTAGTAACTTTGTATTCGACTAGGCGGATGCGGAACCGGAAGGAGTGTCGTTATCCTGTACCTCTTCCAGATCCGGATCCGGTAACCAAAGTAACTAATTCAATAGTTTAACCTCTATATCAAAGGGGTCCGCTATTGAATTTAAGGAAGGAAACGTATATCCTACCCTTCATGAGATTAAAGTGACTAAAGATCCACTTAAAGAAAATAAAAAGCAGACATGAAAATCCGGATACAAGTTCTTCCTCACAACTAGACCGGAGGTCATTCCGGACTAGCAAGTCACTTAGAAAACACCCACAATCCTCACTTACTACAACGACGGATTTATTCAAAACCAATCCTACAAGTTGGAACTGGCAACCCAATAACTAAGAGATCCTAACTACTTTCCCATTCCCTTCTTCCAAATACAATAGGATCTCATCAGAACTTCAATTAGCATGTACCCTACTACTCTCTGAGACACACCTAATCTAGGAACGGTTTTCCCACTCAGAAGATATCCAAGGAACAATTGGAATTTGGAATTTCCTCCTAGTACACAAAGTCTCATAATCAACTCCTCATACTCTTAAGACCGGATCTAAATAGAATGCGGGGGACTTTTCCTGCACCTCAACAACAGCAACCAACTACCTGCACTAAACAATGGTTCTAGCATTGCCAGCATACCAACCCAGAATTGAGACTTTTCAGACCAACTCTTAGGAAGTGGAGATCTGAATAACTTTAGCAAATGCTGAAAATTCACAAGAAAGAACACCCTTAGCTTCAAACTAAAATTAGCCCTTAAATACAAATCCCAAAGAACCCTAAAAGGCCCCCGGGAACAAAATCAGAGGACAAAAGAATGACAGTTGCCATTCCTTCTCCTCTTAAGTTGACTTCCTATCATACCATCCAATCCGCAAAATGTGGATTTCAGATCCTAAGAACCCGGAAAGGGAAGTCCAGGTGCATCCAGCTTAAAAGCAGCTGGCTAGTAGCTTCTTACTTATCAAAAATTTGGTTTTAGCCCTATTGGTCTAGGCCTAACTTAAGAAAACTTCCTATCTACTTCCTAATATGTTCTGGAGAAGGTTCTTCAAGATTGGTGGCTCCTTTTTGAGGCAGCTATTTCCTACTAATCAACGGTTTTTCCTTAGTTGGAGTCTTATCCTTGAAGCTCAAGGGAGAAATGGCCACCGGATCGGCTTCTTCTTCGGACTCCAGATCCGGTTGAGACTTAGACTCAGATTCAGATTGCGAGCGGCTTTCTTCCTTTGCTGAGTTGCTTGGCAATTCATCCTCCCTTGAATGGTGACTTCCTGAGGGCACCCCCCTAGCCCACTTAGCCGTAACCATCGTCTTCGTCGTGCTTGGCTTCTGTGGAGAAGACTTAGAGCCTTTGCTCCGTGGTGTCAAGAATTTGATTTTCGTCTTCCGGATCCTATCCTTAGATCCGGATCCATATACGGATCCTTCCCCTCCTTTTGATTTTGGCCTAGAAGAGTCTTTTGCGGGCGTCTTTTCGTCCACCGCTTTATCCTTTGACTTCACAAGTGCGGAAGATTTTCCAGAATCCAGAAGCTATCCCGCTTGCTGGAAAGCACCTCAGATTCATACATCAGCTTCTCCATCACATTCAAGTACTCAGCCAGAATCATAATTGCCTTGACTGTTAACTTGGGTCCGACCTTGTGGATTTCCTAGCCAAACAACTTGGCTAGTGAATGCAAGAAACACTTGTACTATTTGTTGCGTTTTCACTATTTGATGCTTTTTTTTCTAGAGTACTTTAAGCATAGAAAAATAATTTTTAACTTTTAAAAAAAATATGGCCAATGTATATACCTTTAAGATGAAGAAACCCTGGGAAGGAAAAGCATAGAAAAATTCTCTAAGTGGGAGAACTAGAAAGTGCGAAATCTCAAGAAAATAGACACTTTGATGCTTTAATTAGTTAAAAATAGTAAAATGAATTAAATAAATTAAATAAAAAATTTCATTTGAAAAAGCTCTATAGAGATGGTCATTCACCAAAAAAACCACCAAAATAATGTTTTATGTGTTTTGAAATGCGTGAGAAAGAAGCTCACTTTATAGACTTCTACACTACACAAAATTAACTTTTTTTTAAATCCCTCTTTTAAAGAACTAGAAGTCTACTAGAAGACCATCTCATCCAAATTTCAGCTCCAAATTCGATTTTTTGGGTACAAAATAGTACTTAAAACCTCCAAATTGGAATTTGTGACATAAAATTGGGGGCTATTTTTATTTAGTAAAACATTTTTAAAATTGCCAAAAAAAAACTAGGCAAGGTGTATAGTGGTCATGAGCACCTTTCCTATAAATCGTAAGTCATTTGGATTCAGTACGCAAAAGTTATGCCTAAAAAACAAATCAACATGCAAGCTATGACAAAAAATAGTACAAGTGTTTCTTGCATTCACCCTGGCCTTGTTTAACACATCTCTGAAATGTCCTATAAAACTACAGATCCTCTGGAGTGTCTCTTTTTATCCAAAAGAGAGTTTCCTTACTTCCTTACTCTCCTCCATATTCTTCTCTAACTTTTGATGGAGTTCTTGGTTCTTAGCAGTTAGTTCCCTGACCTAAGTTTCCCATTTCCAGAAATCATTATCCCGGATCAAACCCTCTACCTTCTTTGCGAGCTTAGACACCTTGATTCCACCTAGCAATCTACAAACATACCTAACTACACCTCTCTCAATATCTAATTCCTCTTGGGCCTTCCGCAATAATCCTTCCCAATGGATCATCCCATCCAACTTCCGATTTGGGGGAATCTTACTCTCATTCTTAGATCCTTTCTTTTTGGCCAAGGCTAGGATTCTCTCTGAAGACTCCTTTCTCCTCTCTGACAAGCCTCTCCTGGACTGCTCATCCTGCCTTCTCTACCTATCCTTGCTCTTCTTCTCTTGGGGTGGAGTGATGTTTAATTTTAAGAAGGTTGTTGCACCTACCTATCTTCTCCTGGCTCCTAATTAAGCATCCCTAGGTAGTCCTACAGGTGGAAGAGGAAGGGACCTATGGGGGTTGCCTTAGTATTCCCCAAGAAAGAGACCATCTTCCCCATTATGTCTCTCACAAGCCTCCTCAAAACATTTTCCTCTCTCCACTCAAAGGCCTGAAGATAGTGTTGGCCCAAGTCACCGTAATCAGGTTTTGCCTTCTTGGATACAAGATGGGAACCAAAAACTCAAACATCTTCCTATTCCTTGCAACCTTGCAATCTACTACTGCGTAGTCATCCTTGGAATGAGGGGGATTGAAAAACTTACCCTCCACAAACCTTTCAGTTCAGGAAGCCAATCCTTCCCCTGTGCACGGAAAGTCGTAGACCTGTTTCCAGATCTCGAGGGTCCATGTGCCAAGAAACGCTTGAGAACTCTTAGCCTATTCATTTTATTGATCCTGCATTAGCTCTTGGAGGATCTCTTCATCTTTCAAACTCCATGGTCAACGTAGAAATCTAGCGCATCCAAGTTGGCCCAAATCCTTGTCCAACTACTTCCGCCCTTCCTCATCCTTTGGAATAACCAGATAAATGGTCTTGATCTTCAGCTGGGCAGCCTCACTACCTTTTGCCTTCACCATCTCTCTTTAAAGTGCAATCACTCTTCCCAAATCAAAACCTCGCTAAATCCCTTAGAAAGAAAAACCACGGAGACCTTCTGCCTAGAACAAATCTTCTTCCTCTCTGCCGGATTCAGGAACTACGATCTCTTTCTCTCTCCTGACTCCTTTACGTGCTACCAAACCAACTATGGGTGCTCCAAAGATACTCCCAACTCTAGAATGAAAATGAAGATGGAGATTCTGACCCCTGGGTCTTCTCTCAAAAGTTGTACCTAGTTGTCTTAGGGTAGCCGTTTCCTCCTTCAGCCCAAAATTTTTTGATAGTTAAACGCTCATCCCTAAAACTATAAGAAAACCTTGTTTACCGAGACGTTAGAAAAAAACATTGAATCATATTTTTTAATGTTTTTTGGTAGTCAACTATGGTGTCTTCTAAAATCCGTCTCTATTGACGAGCAAAATATGTGGCAAAATCACAAAAAACAAGAAAAATTTTGTGCATGTTTTTTGAAAACATCCTTTCAAATGTAGTGGTTATTGCCAAAAAATTTGTGCCACGTGAAAGCCACGTCAGTGACACGTCAGCCCACCTCCACTGCCCTATTTTTTGAAAAAAAAAAATTCTTTTTTTTTTTATTGAAATTTTTTGTTTTTGAATTTTTTTTCCCAAATAGCCCGTTGATTTTGGGTTCCGTGATGTGGCAATGGTAGAATCAGACGTGGCACAAAAGCAAGGAGTGAAGCTGACGTTTATTATGATAAAATTGTATTTTATAAAACATCTATAAAGATGTTTGTTCAAACATTAATGAATACACTATACAAAGCAAGGTGTTCAAGGTGACATTTACTATGATGGTGCACCAATGATGCACATTTTTTTTCTAGAATGTACTCATGAGATTCAACCTTACAAATGGCCCCAAGGACTTTCGCCTAATGGCTTCAACGATTCTAATCTACACTAATCAGCCCATAATTTGTCCTTGTCTCTAGCTCCCTAGCTCCTTGCCAATTCCTAACCTGAAAAATAGCCACAGGTATTACATCCACCCTACACTTCACATTGGATGCAAATTTACAATGACAAACCTAAAAGTACCACTGCAATTTAGGTGAAGGTTGTATTGGTAGAGGTACTATGACTGTCCAAAGCCATTTTGCCATTCTGTAGTTGCCATTGTGATGCTAATAGTTGTAGGAGTTATATAACTATTGGCAGCCGGCTCATTACTTGGTTGACTTACCATATTCTCAAGTGATGAGCAAGATGAGTTGCATAGTGACAAAGGGGATGCACATGAGGATATCGCAGTGCCATGACCTGGTGAAGTTATGGAATTGTTCTTTCTCTGCCAAAAATATACGATCGTGAATACTTTTACAAAAAGCAACATCATTCATATAGTAATACATTGAGACAATAATGTAAACAGTAACAACATTTATATCATTCCATCATCATATAGTGTAAGAATATTGTCTCACTTTTGAGGAGTGCAAAGTGTTCAGACTTTTAGTTACTTGGAAGAATGTACGCATCTTTACAATTTGGAGCCCATGCAAAACTGCAATAAAAAGCAATCTATGTCATTGACTTTATGAGATGTACACTGCAGAAATGGACTCCATAGAGGTTATTGACTGCAAACCAGAACTATATCTTCCAATTTTGCAAAGGAAAATTTAAAAGGATAGAAACTCTTTAAAAGATTAGTAGATTTTCAACGTGAAAATCACATGGCACCTCCCAATGTAGGTTCCACTTCTTTGGAAGGCAATGCCAAACTCATAGCTAGTCCATTAGAACCCCTCTCTGTAGAAAGAGGTTTTGACATTGCAAATATTGCTGGCTGCACACATATAAAGTTGGGAACGATTTGAATCCTCTTGGACAGAGAATTGTACCACTGAGTTATTGGTGAGTATGAATGTTGAATTAATGAATCATAACCTATGAAACCAAAGTAAAATAATGCAATTTGTATAATTATAAAACTGACAAAATTGAATGTACAGTGGGGTTTCATCTGCAATCAGGATTGACCATGGAATTCCTCACGAGTGTTACTAAATCATGCTCTAAATTTTACCAAATAAATGAGTTCAGCATGAACATTGAGATACAAAAACATTTGGGACTATTCTTCACAAGAAAACAGATTTAGTTGAACTCACACATGAAAGAGTGCTATCCTCCGTTGAATCCAATAATCCTACAGTTTTGTTCCAATAGTCATCAACTGCACCATACCTGCACGTTCAGCAGTTCACAGAACAGTTAATTCCTGGCGACTCCAACCTGCCATTATCAAATACTTCACTTTGTTCAAAATTCAGCACAAATACTTAATGAGCATATGAAACTGGAGGGTGAATGCAAAAAACACTTAACATGGTATGTCACATCTTAGTTTTTTTATTTTGTTCTGGCCATAACTTTTGTCTTTTAGCTCCAAATGACTCAAAATTTACAAAGAATCTACTCATAACTATTACATACTTTATATAATTTTTGAGTATTTTTCAAAAATACTTTACTATTTTTAAACAACCCCAAAAATTTCTCACAATTGGTGATTTAGGGATTTTTAGCACTAATGGGAACCCAAAAAAACGAATTTTGAGCTGAAATTTTAAGAAGATGGTCTCTTAGTAGACTAATAGCTACTATCCAAAGGAATTTAAAAAATACTTATTTTTATGTGGTGTAGAGGTCCACAAAGTGAGCTTCTTTCTACATTTTTTTTCAAAGATATAAACAATATTATGGTGAGTTTCTTGGTCAAATCTCATCACCAAAAAGTCTTGTCAAATATTCAATTTTTATGTATTTTTAAAAAAAAAATCCTATTTTTTACAAATTAAAATTTTAGAAGTGGTATTTTCTTCATGCAAATTCTATGTGAATTCTTTGTTCAAAAGTTATAGCCAAAACAAAAATAAAAAACTAGGGCGTGACAAAACGCAACAAATAGTACAAGTGTTTCTTGTAATCACCTTGGAAACCTTTTAATTTTTGATTTTGACACAAACCACACCTTCAATGAAATTTTGTGTCATCCATGCATTCATATAACGCTATTGGTTCATAAAATGATTTCTCTTTGCTTAATAGTGAAGTTGTTTATTAGATGTGCAGCACTTTTAATAATGCGGGTTAATAGACAAATATTAACTGAAGCCAAAAATGGCCAACACGAGCCCTAAAACTCTTTAAATGCTGCTTACCAATGTACTAAGTAGAAGATAGTCATTGACTTGGCATAAAAAGTTATATAAAAATGAAGCTGACACTAAGATGATTGACAAGCAACAACACTAGAGATTGCTTCCCATTATATCTTTGATATTAATTGCTCTACAGTGTAATACTGGCTGACCTGATCCCACCATTGCTTTTCTTCAAGGAGGCACTACATTAATTCCAATTGGTTTATGACACATATGTAGGCGCTTTATTCCCACCCTTGGAATAAAGTATACACAAGGCCAGGTTCTAGTTTTTGTTGTACTTAAATCTCTATTGGGTGTCAAATGGTATAATCCAATTATGCCTTCCGAGCAATGGATCTTTTGATGTTGTTCCTAGTATTAGCTTTGTCCACTTCGAATTGCTATAAAATCCAAAAGATGTTAGTATTGTTCAGATGGTTTTTACTATGACCAATTAACAATCAAACTTTGAATTGGTATTAGCCTAGAAGCAAATAAACGGAATGGTTTAATGGGTAGGGTGTGGTTTACCCTTTCCAAATGGTGAAGAAAGCTGAAGTTAACCTAAATTCCTAACGGATAATTGGGGCTGAAGTGATTTTTAATTAATCTCTTTTGGGTAATTTTTGATAAATTCTTACCTTTACTAATAGAAGACAAATTCAACTTGTTTCTAAACTAAATAGTTTTACTTTAGAGATGTTACTTCTATACTTGTTGTGGTAAAAATGTAATTACTTTTTACTTCTTGATGTAAGGTAATTTATTGATGAATTTTGACTGTGTTGGTTCATAAAAATTCTTACGTAATTCTTTTTTACCTTAAGTTCCTAATTTTTTACTTCTTAGTTAATTGGTTTTACTGATGAATTTTGACCGTGTCGGTTCATCAAAATTCTTATGTAATTTCTTTTTACTTTCTACTTCTAATGTGAAATGGTTTTACTATCAATATTTGATTTTTATCTTATAGATAAAATAAAAGTACTTTTGACTTTTTTGGTAAAAGTTATCTTACAATTGAATTTTGACCGTTATCCGGTTCACCAAAATTCTTCCCTAATTTCTTTTTTACTTTGGAAATTTGGAAACTACTTCTACTTTGATCTTTGATTTTCACTTTTACTTCAAATTAAAATAACCTAAAAAAAATTCTATTGGTTAACTTCTATTTTTTCCTCCCTACTTTTACTACTATTTTCTATTCAAAATAAATGTTGGGAATTTCTAGTATGACAGCTATTTGAAAATTATGTTAAATTCTTAATAATTTGAGTCAATTTTCTATTGTAAATTTTAAACTCCTTGACAAATTGGTTTTGGATCATTTTTTCTAATTTGTTTCCTAATTTTTATCTTAATTTCAAATTTCTTTCATCTTTTGGAATTTTTATCCTATTCCTAATTGCTATTGTTTCCTAGAAGCTATTCAAATTTCCTATCTAATTTTAAGTTTCAATTCCTATTTCTTCTGGTTCTTTATGTCTAAATTGCATTCCAACTTCTTAATTCCACAATGTTAATCCTAATTAACAATCCTAATCTAATTTATTAATTTGCACAATTAAATAACAAAACAATAAAAGAAAGGATTTTTAAAAACTTACGCTGAAAATCGTGGATTTGATGATGCCATCCTCGTTTACCGTCATCGTGATCTTGTTGTAGTCAAAGGTAGCGTCCAAATTGTCTTTCCTTTTCTTTTCTTCAATATAAGAAAAACCCGATTCTTTTTCGTGTTTTTCTTTCTTTTCTTTTTTCTTTATAATTTTCTTTCTTTTGAAGAAATTTTTGAAAACAAATCTAATCCTATCAAATCTAATCTAATGAAGCTTTTGCTAATGAGGTAAAAGTCAATCAACTAAGAAATAAACTTTGTCAAGTTTTTCCTACTAATACTAATTTGGGAACAATTTCTAAAGTCAAACTATTCTTTATTTCGTCTTTTCTCCTTCTTTTCCTTCTAATCTAATTAAAAACGTGGCTGATAAAATCAACTATGCTTGGTTAGAAGCCTAATATTGACTTTTTTGGGTCTCTAAATCCTTACTTCTATAACTATCCAAATTCTAAACTTTGTGAAATATTTTGTTGCAACAACTTGAGAGACAACTGCTTCTAGTTCCCAAATGTTTGAAAGTGAGATTCAAAACAGGATGATTGCAACTCATATGGTTTGTTCGTTTTGTTTTTTTCAAGAGAATTTGATTTGTTTGGAGAGTTGTAGCTCCAACTGGGTGAAGAGACCGGATGACCTGGTTGACTTTGAGGACCTGAATGTAAGGCAAGCTCCCTCTCTTTGATGCTTGATCTAGACACTTGTGACTTGAGATGCTCTGGTGCTCTGAGGTGGGCTGATCTGGCTTCGAGAGGAATTGAAGATAATTCTGGTTTTGGAAGAAAAAAAACGAACTAGCTTCAATTGGAATTGGGGGATAATCTAGTTTGGAAAGAAAGTAACTGGCTAATTTTCTTGGCAGAACTAAACTCCACACTCTGAAATTGAAGGAAATTAGGACTGGGAAGACAATTCTAAATCCTCCTTCTCTCTTTTTCTCTAAAAATTAGACTAACCCCTGTTGGTAATTTTTTCTAGTTCAAGGAAAAAAAGGGCTGAACACCCAGCATGTATGGATGTCCAAGGTCGATCGGCCCACAGTCTACAATTGCCTGCCTTGGGGACTGATCTAATGTTTAATGAACGTGTACTGGCTGCCTTGATTGGCCCCGTTATCTGTGCAGACTCCCGACCAGCTGGACTGCCGGGCCTGCTAGGCGACTCGGTGGTCTTGGCCGGTACTGGCTTGGTTTTCTTGTTGGTTTTGGTTTTGGTTTTTTGGATTTCCTAAAAAATCCACCCTGGCCGTTGCTCGCCAATCTAGGTCTTCTTTAGGGACCCCTTTAAACAAAACCAAGACGGAATATTAGTACCACAAACAAAGCTTTGCCGTATTGGGGGTTAGCCTAAAAATATGGGAATGAAAGTTTGTTTAAAAATCAAAGCTTCGCTGTCCGGAGGATAAGCCCCAAAATTCTAGTGAGATTTTGCAAGAGTTTAGTTCCACATGGAACAACAAGAGTCTTGGATCCAACTCCAAGTTTCTCCAAATAAAAAAGCAGACTTGGACCACTTATTCCACGTCAAGGCTTTAGGGGGATTTTCACAAATCAAAGGTAGGAAATCCCACACAAGAAGCTCAACGGAATGATTGTTAGTAAATGCAAGGATTTGAATACAATAAGGCAAACTCCAAAGGATTTACACTACCAGCATAGCCGAGATTCGGTGTGAATGTCTTTGGGATTAATACACAAAGATTTGAAACTGATCAAAGCTTTAAAAAAGCTCAAAAAACAATAAAGTAAGCAAGCTTCTCAAAGGGACCTCGACGTCCTTTGAAGTAAGCAACAAAGACACATAATAGCTTGAAAACACAAAGAGATCTTGAATTGAATTGAAACAAAAGAGTTTTTTGGCAAAATACCAAAAATTTTGACAACGTGGCCGCGTATGGCGCAAATAACAAAATGCAAAAGGGGTGTGAAGTGAGGGGAGGGGGAGGTCTTATATACGTGCTCAAGGCCTCACCTTCCCCCTCAATTTCCTAATTCTACTTCCTAGGTAATTTCAAATTTACTAATTAAAATTCTACACTACTGCTGTGATCCCTCTAACTTTTGGAGAAATGCTCCAAACTCTAAATCAATTGTGCCATTCTCTTCAAAAGACCCAAATTAGTCCAAGAGCCCCTGTATCACCTATTTCCAAGCCGTTTTGTATGTAAAAACCAACGTTTAGCATCTTGCTTAAAAGTGTAAAAATCCAATTGTTCAAGATAGTTTTATCTTCAAGTTTTGACTGGCTAGGATTGTCGAAGAGGTCCAAGATAGTAAGAAAAGAGTCCAAGTTGACTCCAATCGGAATTCAGGAACTCCTGGTGTGTTGGTCAACGTAACGAATCTTTTAAAATCCGTTAAAATTCTATTAGCGCCGCCGATTTTGGTACTTGCCGAGGTCGGAATGTGATGGAATTTGGTCGGGCGCTTTATTAGCACTAAGTATTCTATCTTGATTTTTAGTGGGATTTTACCGCCACTTTGGAATTTTCTAGGAATTTTTCAGTGCGTAAAAATACGGTTGACTTCCTAGGGAGTCATTCCGCAATTCAGAAAATTACAAAACTTTTTGGGCAACTTCTAGGAAGTTTTCAAATGCCATGTGCAAACTCACAACTTCTTTTGCTCTAATGTAAGGCGTGTGTGATTTACAACCTTCCAGTTTAATTCCCATCCGGGGGGGAAAATCATTCTCAATATAAGTTAATTCCCTCCCGGGGGGGGAGAATCATTCTTGATCAAGGGAATCTAGCCCTCTTGCTTCCTCGTTACGCTCCTGGCAGGTTTCTTGGTCAAAACCTTCGTTCTTGGCCCGTGAATCGCTTGTAATATCGATTTATGGTTTTACCTGCACTGGTACATGATTTCTTTTCTATCCTCTATTTTCTATCCTGGTATTTCACATGCCCTTCAAAAGTCTAATTCTGGATGGTTTTGTGGGTTGGCCATCAGGCTTAATTCCACCTGAACCGTCAAATGTTCTCTGAATTCCTTAAATAGACTTAATATTAGCTCATAGTAGTAATTAGAGTGGTTCCGGGTTTTTCGATCAAATCATATTTCATTTGTAGGGATTTCCTTCAAATATCACGTGAACATACTTATACTATATTTTTAACCCTAACTAATCCTAAATATGAGCAAAAAGCGAAATAAAATAATTTTGAGGTTCAAGTACGAACTTGGGGGCTCACAACTGGGGCAATCCAAACGTCCAAGCATTTGCAGCTGCGTTCGCTATCCCTCGGACGTACCGTAACATCTGAATTTTATATTTACCGAGTGAATGATAAATTCTATGCATCACCAGCGGCCACCTGGCTCGTCAATCCCAGTTGTACGCCCCCAACCGACGCCCCGTCCGCCTCGATTGATGCCCAACCGCCACCCCATCTGACCCAACCGTCCCCTCCGTCCGCCAGGCCGTCCGCCATCCGTCCGCTAATGTATATTTTATAATATACCATTGGAAAGGAATTGTCAAGAGCTTTCCAATGATATACTATGCATTCGATTTGGCCAAAAACTCCGACGGTGGGACCCTTCCAAAGATTGGGGTCTACTAAGCCGTCCGCCAATTTGTAGTCCGCCTAGCCGTCCAAATGTCCGTCTGCTTGTCTACCCGTCCGTCCGCTATTCTATGCTTTGTAATGTACCACTAGAAAGGTGTTGTCAAGAGCTTTCCAATGGTATATTATGCGTCCAATTTGACCAAAAACTCCGACGGTGGGACCCTTCCAAAGATTGGGGTCCACTAAGTCATCCGCCTATCTACCTGTCCGCCTAGCTGTCCGTCTACTATTGTATGCTTCAAAATATACCATTAGAAAGGTATCATTGAGAGCTTTCCAATGGTATATCATGCGTCCAATATGGACAAAAACTTCAACAAGGGGACTTCTCCAAAGATTGGGTGCTAGCCATTATTTTAATTCTTGTAATCTTTTACACTCTTAAAGTTCTTATCTTCATCTAAAAAGATTGAATTGGTCATTATTCAAAAACACAAGTGGCTTGCTTGCAAAATTGTATTATTAAAGTCTTAGTATGCTTGATTAGTAAATATTACTAAGAGTCTAACCATATAGTTTTCCTTCTTTCAATTCAATCAATATTGTAATCTCCAAGATTGTAGATTGATTATGTAATTTTCTATAAAACGATTTGTATATACACAATTTCATATCGTTACCACATTTCTTAATTCATAAGTTTGTGGTATACATTTATAATTCTCTTTATGCTAATGCCTTTGGTCATATTAGTTGATATTTATAGTAGTATTGAAATTTTCTTGTGAAGTTAATAAGACTATTTTTTGAGTTTATATCTACTTGTAATCATTAAAGTACAATCGTTAGTTTTAAAGTACCTATACTACAAAGTGATATTGAGTAAAATTAGGTGTGATGACATTAATACATGTTAAAACATATGTTGTAAAATTTTGAAAAAATCTACAATGCATATTCATTACCTAAGGTAGAGTGAGTCCTTTATTGTAGTGGATAATACATGGCCGGCATACCCACCCTTGATTCTTAGAATGATTCACAATCAAAAAAGTTGTAAACTAGTTTAGGACCAAGAATCACCCAATATTTCTAAGAGTCTATATTACAAATCTAATGTTCTATCCAGAACTTTGAATAGATTCATAAAATTCACTACAATAATGTATTCTAAAATACAAGTATTCATTATTTATTTAAATGATATTCAATGCCATCATATTTAGATCATAAGCATGTAAGCATTTTTCTTTGTTCAATGAAAAGCTATTGATTTATTCCAATGAAATCCATATTTCCTTTTGAATCTCTAAAATGCAATTGTTTTGAAAATTCAATAAATATTACATAATATACATATTTGGTCTTGAAAAGATTAACGAACACATGTGGACATGGGTGATTATTCATTTCTCCAATATAGCACCATCTAAGAAAATTATAAACTTGCTTGTATAGTTGTAATATAATAATACTAATCCCTTGAATTTGGCATGCACCCTAAAGCCTAAGTTCAAATCCTCTTCAAATCACAATTGCACGTTTCACACTTTCGCATTTGCATATTACAACAATATGAATTAAGAATATCATTTATGATGTAGAAGTACATAAATGAGGTCCATAATTGTCGTATATGAGGGGTCATCATATTTGACATCAATCACCTTCTTGACTACTAAAGCACCAATATTTTTGGTATGGGATACATTGTTGATGGTTTGTAAATTAGGATGCAAATATATATATATATATATATATATATAAAGGATATAGGAAAATAACATTAATTATTTTTTTTCCGTTGAATGCAATCTTTAATCTTGAGCTACATTAAACTACATTAAATTTCATTGAAGTGCTTAAAGCATTTTAGTAGCATCTTTTAACAGAATAATAAGTTAATACAATTGCTTATACTATATATACCTTGGTGTTTCAAACTATCAATGTATTTTACAATAAAACTTAAAGGAATACATGAAGTATAGTTGCATGTTCCACATTGTACATTGGCACATAATAATTGATAAAGAAAACAAGGACCACATTGAAAACATAAATGAATAAATTTGTGAGGTTTATATGTAGTATATTTTGATATTGACATTTAAAAAGGATTGAAGGTCAAATATATTCCGCACATTGCACCAATGTTTTTGGTCACTATTTAAGATTCAAAATTTTGGTTTTAGGATATTGGATTTAGGGTATAGAGTGTAGGATATAGGATTTAGATTGTACACGAAATAGTGAAATTAGGTTGTCCCATACCAATTTCTTGACAATCCACACTATAGAAATATTCACAGCTTTTGTGCTATGATGCATTCAATTTAAAGCCATGTATATGGCATAGATTTGTGCACCAATTCAAGATTTAGTTGAGAGAGTGGCATGCACCTCCATGTGGAACAAGCATTGATCAATGAGGTAAATTATCTTAGATAAGGCAACCTAATTAACAAGGCAACCTAGTTTCACTAATTTGTGTAGGTTTTAATTTGTTGAAAAATAAATTCAATGACCCTTTCTTGCATACATTAACCCCTAAAGGACCATTTGTCCCCTTGGAGGACAACTCGGGTCTGGGTAGGTTCTTGCTGTCCCAATTTTTAATAATATTTTTTGGGAGTTTTTTGAGGTTGTGTATTTTTGCAAGAGCTTTGTGAATATATATATTTTAATTTAATTGATGCCTGAGAGAAAAAGTTATGGCACAATAAGCAAAATGGGAGTTTGGCGAGCAGCACAAAAAAAATCACAAAAAGTCAAGCTAAGTTTTTTCCAAATTTTTTCTCAAAGATTATATTTTTGTCTACATGTGAAGCTTTGTTTCACTCAATTTGGACTAGTAATGAGAAAATTATGGACAATCTTATTTTTTTGGGCAATTTAAGCATCTTCTTGAAAAAATAACTTGTAGAATTTGTTTTTCAATGCAATTTTAGAATTTTTCAAAAAAATTATTAGACAAAGTTAAATTTTTTTGCTAGAACAATCTCACCGTTGGGATTATTGTGATTCAATTCCATCAAAAAGCTATTAACAATTTAGTTATTTCATCAATCTTGAACCCACTTCTACTCAACAATTTCTTAATGAGTGAAAATTAAGTGCTTTTTATCCTAAATTTTTTTAAGAGATTCTTGACTCAATTGCTTAACATAAAAAAATAGAAAATCAAAGTCCATAGTGTAAAAAATTTGAACTAAAAAGACTCAAAGCTAAAAAATCTAGTCAAGCAAGGTGCAAAAAAACTTGTATTCTTCACTTTAAATGCATATATCTTGCAATCTACATGGTGAAAGTTTTTGAAATTTCTTCTACATGTTCATATACTAGTTAAGTATAACATCTTACGGTTGAATATGCAAGAAAAAACAACTTTTAAAGCTCTTTTCTCTTTGCAATAGAAATGACCATTTTGAGTGGTTTTTGATAGGAAAATCACCTTGGTCCTTTAGGGGTTAAAGTTGCATTGGATGGTTGTAGCATTGAATAGCAATCTTTGGAAGCAAATATATGCTTTTTAGAATCCCATGTTTTAGTAGAAGCGGACGGCTAGGTGGACAAGCAAGTAGTCGTTGAGCACACGGGGCGGATGGGGCAGACGGCTGGCAGACAACTAACGGACTTCAATCTTTGAAAGGGTCCCACCATCAAAGTTTTTGGCCAAATCGGACGCATGATATACCATTGGAAAGCTCTCAACGATACCTTTCCAGTGGTATATTATGAAGCACACAACAACGGACAATTTGAAGACTAATGCACGTGCTACAATGTAAAACATGTGCTTTGATTTCTCGCTTCAAAATTGTTGAAGAATAAACCTTGGAACAAGAAATTTTACCACTTTCTTTCACTCTACTGTCTACTTCACTTGCTTCCATCAACTAGCACTATTATCATTTTTGGAAGCTGAGACATGTCGGTTATCCACCCATCTATCCTGCATCTGAGCCCTTACAGCTGAATGAAAATGATTGATGTCAAATTGTGGTCAAAGAAATAGGAGAAAGAAATTGGTCAAAGGGAAGGTTCACAATTTTAAAGATTCTGCACAACTAGTCAAATGCAGTTTAAGTATATACAGAAGTTGTAGAATCTAATCCATGTGAAGAACCTCTATTGGCAACTCCTACAGCCTACTTTGAATAGCAACAAAAAGAGGAGAGGTTTACTCACTTCTAAACCTCACCTGGGTGGTTTGGAACAATCCATTATACTTCATCATCCATTGTTTTTAGAATTCAAGATGTCTCATCACAAAACATACTATTCCATCATGTCAAAAGCAAATAACGTAACTATAGAAAGCAAATAGGAGCATGCATGGCAACTCACATTCATCTGGCACAATTTCTAGTACTTTCTGAAAGTGACTGTTGGAGTTCATCAATTCCTGATTAGGTAGTATGTGCTCCTCAAATATATTAGATCCTGCACAGCTCAAATGCTCGTCTACAAAAAGCAGAAATCAATTGATACAACAAGCAAAAGTCAATCGATACAACAAACAAAAGTCAATTGAATCAACAAACAAAAGATACTTATGTACTATAACGTCTTTGAAAACAAATAACAGATGCTTGTCAACTCACACTTGCAAAATGGATGGAAGGAGTCTCGGCAATGCTAAACTGAGGTGTGATCAGTGAACTAGATCCATCATTTTTTCTAATGCTTCTGCAATCTCTAGCCAAACCTACATCCACGTAAAGGGTTTCTTAAAGTACAAGGACTTCATGTTATAATCAGAGTTGTTTTCCTCGACATCGCGATGAGCGCGACAACTAGACGTCACATAACGTCCAGTAGACCCCTCGCGACGTCCATTAAGGTCAAAATTAACTTTGACTTTCCTAAAAGTTAATCCCTTTTTACTTATGCCACCTGGACACCATGTGGCATCTGCGTGGCACATTTCGAGGTGCATGCGTATGTGGCGAGTGCGGATTCAAGGCAAACACGAATTCAGCAACCTTGGGTAGGCAACTGCAGATATGAAGCGACCGCGGACAAGGAGAACACGGATAGGCAACTGCTGTTTGGGCGACCGCGCGTGTAGGGCTGGATAGGCGACCACGTGTCGGGGCAAACAAACCTTGGGCGACTGCGGGTGATGTCGCAACCAGATTTTTGGTTTTCCTTTGCTTACCTAAATGTTGGAACGGAAACGGGTAAATAGGATCTGGATCTTGTTAGAAGGGTAGAAGAAGACTGAAGATAAACAATGCTAATCTAGTAAGGAGAAAACTAGATCTGATCCGGTCAGAACGTTAGTATTCAGGAGCGGAATCACATCCGGATCTCACCTCAGATCAGATTAGGGTTGAATCGGATTGATATGGATCGGACCGGAAAAGGTCATGATGACTAGCCAGAGGTCCTGGGACTATATAAAGGCTGGTCATCCTTATTTTCACTCCTTTACTTCTCTCAAGTTTTGAAGCTGACCTTAAGCGCTTTTACGCCTCCGTCTGCGCCAGAGCCATTGTGTGTGTGTGAACTTCAGGCCGAGTACATCAGAGTGTGTAGGAGAGGTAGAAATTGTGTGGATTGCAGGTTTTGCGTTGTCTTCCAGTTGAGGTCGGACGAGAGGAAGTGACGAACAGGACGTGTGGCTAGGAGAGAGTGAGGTAGCGACCGGGAAGGGTCCAGTTAGCCATCCGTGTTCATGCCTCAGCTGCGTAAGAGCAGACCAGGAGCGCCCAGTTCCTCCTTCGATGTCAAGCTCCAGAAGGTCATCCCTACCGCGGAACCGGTAAGGACCGAGCTCATGGACGATCTCAACGCGATGGGCTGTCTGGTGTTGACGGATAAACCCTAGGGGTTTAGAAAGGAGCTGATGGTGAGAGAGCTGAAGTGTAAGGTGTCAAATGAATTTGACAACACGCTCCGGGGCTGCCCGACCAAATGGGAAGAAGAGAGGTGGAGGGAAGTTTACAACTTCCGGATGGGAGGTTCCGGCATGGCTGGACGGAAAGCCAAGTTCATCCATGACAAGTTTCATGGAGAGCCGAGCAACAAGGACGAATATGCGATCGCGGATTTAAGAGCAATCGGTACCGCAACCTCCTCCAGTTCCTGGTTCCGATCGTCCACCCGGAGAAGCCGACAAGGGTGACGATGACCATTGGCAACACAATTTTTGATTCCCTGAGCGGGGAATGGAAGGTGAACTGGGCCCGGATCTTTTCTGATCTGGTGTCCCTGCTGGTGACGAGGATCGGAAAGAGTAGGGCCACTCCTTTGAGTCCCTATTTCTTCCACCTCTACCATTGCAACCAACTCCTCACGGATACGGAGGAGAAAACGTGGAACCTTCAGGAGTCTATCCTGAAGTACGAAGAGTCGGGTTCGGATGACGAGCCGGAAGATCCAAACGGATCCGAACCCAAGACAGAAGAAGAAGACAAGGAGGAGCACCTCCGGACAAAGAAGCGGATGAAGACGGCACCTCTTTGCAAGAGAGGAACCCTCCTACCAACCGGTTGACTCCAGAACAGGGACCGGATGTGGAGATGCCAGATTCCGAAGACCCGACTGACCCGTTCAATCAATTGACTGTAATTCTATGTGGGATACGAGCAGATTGGAAGGTCAAGAGGAGGATCCTTGCTAGTGTCGGAGAGCTGGTGGGTGCACTGAGGGATAGTAAGCTACCGGGTAAGGTGGCCCCGTATCTGTCTAATCCGGATGAGCACCAGAAGTAAGAGGCAGAGATTTGTCGGCTTCAGGAGGAAGTCAACACTCTGAAGGCCGAGATGGTAGCCCTCAGAGAGGACAAAGCTGCAGTCTGGGAAATGGCGGAAGCAACCCGGAAGGTGGCTGAGTCTGTGAAGGCCACTCTCGGAGAATCCGGATTTGCCGTAGTCAAGGCGGAATTATTTGTCAAAGGAGTGCATGAAGAGAAGAAAGTATCCGGTTCCCGGATAGTTCGGATCCTGACCGACTTTATCGATCAGGTGGAAGCGTCATTGGTGGCGGCCAGGGAGGTAGCCAACTGGATGGACATCAATAGCTGGAAGCTGAATGGGTCCATGTACTCCTAGGAGATCCAACTCTCGAACCTATCGCTACCGGATTTGTTCCCAGCCGGAGGATCGAATCCGAGGGAGCCGGAGGATCGAATCCGAGAGAGCCGGAGGATCGAATCCGATGGAGCCCAAGGATCAAACGCCCGAGTCAAGAAAGAGTCACCGAAGGCCTGGGCTTGGGCAACCAATTCATCTGGATTCATCACCAAGATTAGATCTTCTGGATCTTGCTGTCGAGGAGCGGAGCAGGAACCTGACCAAAGTTTTCAACCAACTGCCCGCGGAACTCAAGAGTCCTACGTTGGGTGGGGGAGTTGGAGAGTAGGTAGGTAGGTAGGAATGTAATGTTTGTAAGATAGTTAGGACTGGATCAGATGTTGAACCGGTCTGGTCGGTTAGGATTGAACTCGGATGTCCAGCGTGAATTTTTGGGGGCCTTTTTGCCTTGTAATCAAGTTGTATATAAGTCAGCCCCTGCTTGGGAGCTGGGAGTCTTTTTGCCCAAATTTTGTGTATGTCTTCTTTTGGCCTGTTGTTGCGTGTTTCTCCCGTATGTGGCAGGGTTGTGTGGTGAGGAGTTAGGAAGGCGCATGCTGGTGCGGGTGTGATTTCTCTCTTTGGTGTTCTTGTTTTGATCTTATGTGCAAGTGAGCGGGTTGGAAAAGAATTGGGAGTGGATTTCAGTTCCTCAGCATCTCTAAGGTTTGGGATTCCGGGCGAGACAATCGTTGTTAGGCTAGGCGGATAGGGAGGGATTCCTTAGTCACGCTAGAACTCCTGGGTGGGAAATCCGGTTGAGTGTCCGATCTCCTGAGAGATCTCGCCGCCCTAGTTGGCAAACGAAAGGACTTTAGTTGATGTTGGAACGGACGGGTTCACTTGCAACCGCCTGACTTCGTACAGACGGAACGTGGCGCTAAGGTGGTTGTAGTATGAAAGGATCGTACGGGGGGTCTTTGTATGACCGGTGATCAGGAGAGTTCTCTGGATTGCTCTGAAGGATCAAACCGGATCCAGATTAGTATAGAAAATTGGAAAATAGAGAAGTGGGTCTTTAGCCACTATAAGTCACGGAAGGAGCGGCGGGCCTGCCACTCTCAAAAGCAAGGGGCAAACCCTCTGATGGTGAAATAGAGGTAAAACTAAACCGGATGGGAGTAAGAGCGGATGTTAGTTGATCAGACAGGATCGGAAAGTTGGTCGGATCGGGAAAGGAGAAGAGGGTTTGATTGTAGTTTTCGGTGTTGTTGTGTTTTCGGTTGTGGTGTTAGGACCGTAAAAGGAAATATAGGTACTGCCTAAGCTTAAAGACCAAATAAGGCTAGGTACTTCACAAAATCTTGCAGGTTTGATCTTTAGAGTCACTTTGTTATACTTTAAAGTGGTTTTTGGTAGTATAACTGGGAATTTGCTTGCCCTGTGCTGCGACAAGTGAATAAGGATAACTCGAAGTCGCCCACTTAAATCCACACCCGCCCTCCCAGGATCCGAGATCGCTTTTTTGCAACCCGATGTCACCTTCTGTTATGCAGGTCACCTTATACGGGGTCGCTTCATTTGCATACGCCCTCCATAACCCGAGCTTGCACCACCTATAAGTTCACTCACCCATGCGGCATTTGACAATTTTTTTCAACATTGAGGCTTCCCGTCTTGCATCCTTACATGGCTGCATGCGTTACCTTCAAGTTGAATATTCACCACTTCTTGAGTTCTTTCACGTCACTTGTTACCGCAAATATTGTTTCTCCAACAAATCCAATGGCTGTTGCAGGAAACAGTGATGGATGAGTTCTTCTTCTGCACACTTCACACAAAACTCCTGGTGTTGTGAGGAAGGCTATCAAAGATAAGGGCCGAAAGCACAGAGGCACCATTCACCAAAAGCGATGGCACGTGCTGAATAGTGCGGATCACCTCGCTTTCAAAGGCTGGAACGAAGAGGAAGGGCCGTGGACAATGCAAATCTGCGAAGATTACATTGAATGATGCTACATCAGAAAGTTCTTTCCAGCATGGCGCCATCATTACAACCGGCACACCAATAAGGCAAACTTGAAGTACTGTGAAAGTCCAGCTTTCGTTCAAAGATGTGTGGAATTGTATCAGGTCCTCTACAAAACCCCTTTTGTAGAGAAGAATGAGGTCCCTCTATTCACTACCAAAGGAGCATTCGCTGAAGTGGCCTTGAATAAAGAGGTTGATTGGTGCACAATAAAAGAAAGTCTATACATAGCACGTCCAGAAGTTGGTGTCATACCAAAAAGGGTCCTCACATTTCCAGAGGGTGGTTTAGGCCCCATTCATAGTGATTATCAAAACACTGAAACGCTTGAAGTCCACACTGAGGAATCAAAAGCGGATGAGGATTCTGAAGGCAGGCGAGCCCCAAGAGTAGTACCAGTTAGAGAGCAACCTTTCGCGTCCACCAAGGTTCAAGTTGAAAATGTCAAGGCTGCTTCATCATCACGGGGACGGAGAATAAAATATCCCCCGAAGGTGCGGTGTTCCACCAACCAAATTGGACCTGCATCACCTTCAATGACCGTTTTGCAACCATCGTTGGCACCACCGGGTGCAAGCAACGTTTTTGACTTTGGCCCCAATGACGACACGCCTATGGAAGCAGTTGTCCGTGCTTCCATTCCTCAGTCACAAGTAGCTTTCACTGACAACACTATAGCTCTATGTAAGGCTCCTGATCTCTTAAAGGCCAAAGACATAACAATTGCTTTACTGCAATTGGATATCCAAAAACTACGATCTGATTGGAATCAAAAAAATGCTCTCATTTCTCAACAGTCCAAAGAATTTCAACGCCTCCGAGAGAAGGAGCATGAGACGTTGACTTTGTCGGACATGGACAATGCCTTTGTCGAGCACAATCCACATCAATTGGACAAGGTTGTAGGGGACTTCACAAGTGACGTCCTTCACCATTCACCTCCTACCAAGCGTATCAAGCGTTCTTCACTTCTTTCGAACGCGCCTCTTGATACCATCACAGAAGACAATACTGCTGCAATGAGTGATCAACTCCAAGGGATCCAAGATTCACTACCATTTCCTACAATTCCACATCTCGTACTATCCGTAAAGAAATTGGGTCTTCAAGAGGAAAACAATACGCTCACCACACAGTTGGCACAATTGGCTGCCACATATTATCACTGGAAAGTTGCGTGCATTCTTTTGGTGGATAGATCACAACTAATTGCTCAAGAGTTGGATAAAGTTTCGAAGAACTTTGTTGCTAATGCTCCAAAACGGGAGAATGGACTCACATCTTGGGCATTGCTCGATAACATGTTTCCCAGTGACATGCCCACGTTGGAGTTGCCTGGAAAGACTACCGTAAATTGGAAAGAAATGGGTTGGGACCATGAGAATCAAAAGTCTAGCCACTTGATAGAGGACGAACAACAACTCTTGTGGGCAAAGATTGCACCTTTTGTCTTGGACCACACCAAATGCCCCATATGTCTAGATCCATTTGGCCCCAAAGGAGGGTGGGCACTTGGATCTTGTAGACACATGTACCATTCGCAATGTCTCATCACACAATGTTTGATTAGACGGCGTTGCATGATATGTTCAGTACCATTCCATGATCGGTTGTATGCTCTATTCAACTTGATGACTTACATGCCACCATCCTGGGAGTATAGTCTCGACACAACGACTAATTTGAAACTCTGGGGGCGAGACTTGCTTTGAAGTTGGCAACAAGGGCTACATGATCAAGAACCTAGAAATTTGAGCTCCCAATTGAACTGGGAGATAGACCCCAAAGAATTTGCGGCAGTTGCACCGAGGCTGATGGGAGAAGGTGCACAACATGAAGGGAAGAGGTCATTCTTCTTCCAATGCCTTGAAGGTTATTTTGATAAAGGCTCTACAACTTTCAAGTGGGGTCCTCATCCGGAAGGTCATCGACGGGATTTAGACGGGAAGAGAGTGGCCAATCAAGATGAAAATGCCTTTGTCGAAGACTTGATTAGTATGGCTTAACTGGACTCTACGTATGGACCGTACTACCAAAATCAAGCACTCAACTATCTTTTGGAAGCACACTCTCCACAAACAATGAAAACCCTCTAAGCTATGAAGGACTCCAATGTCTTGGAATCCATTTTGAACGCGGATGGACCAACATCACGAACTCGTGCAAAGCGCAAGCTTTGGGTTGGAGAGTCATCCAATTACGAACGTGGCAAAGGAAGCGGTTCTGTAAACAATGAAATTGTTATCAACTAAATGTTTGCAAGAATCGTTCACTTGCAGATCAGTTTTGCTTAATAACAGAAATCCAAAGTGGCTCAATAATATAGGGTCATATAATATCCATGCTCGCCTAGTTGAGTAGTATATAGTGCTTTAGTATTCCTTTTTCATTCCACTTCTACGGCTTTGTATTACAATTTTGTACTTATGCAAAGTAGTTTTATAATGCTTTGATATTAAATATTAATTTATAATGCTTTGATTTTGTATAATAAATACTACCTTTATTGCTTCACATGATTGTGCATTTGTGTGGTAATATATTCGTCAAGAAAGAAATCAGTGTTCTTGTTTTTTTTCCAGAAATTATCAATTGTAATAGACTAATAATAACAGAAGGAAGGGCCTTTCTATTCCCATCATTCCTTGTAGTTGTAGAGAAATTAACTGATAAGACTTGAAGCCAAACTAAGTAAACAATGCATGTTCTTTTCATTCTTGATTTCTTGTACAAGAAAGAGGAAATGGTCCAAAAAATGAAAGGATTTTATTTCAAAAATATATATATTGGAACGTAATAATGGGATAAAATACGTGTTATTTTTTTTATAAAGTGAAGTCTCCACAATTCTTTAAAGAAATCAATAAATATAGGAACATAATAATGCAATAAAATGGGTGCTACACTCCTTTTGGGGGATTCAGGAAAGTTTCAACTATTTTCTCTAAAATTAATGACTCTTGCAATTTTATTAAAAATCCGCGGGAAATTGAATCACTTTAGAAAATGGAAGTCTTTCTTATTAAAATAATTCATACATGAAGAAAGACAATGAAGAAGAATATGATTCTTCTAAAATCAGTAGAAGAATATAATAATGAAAGAAAAGCAGTGCTCTTCTGCTTATTCAATAAATAACCCTTCACAATAAAAAAATCCAGAAGGATTCTTATTCTTATTAAAAAAAAGGATTTGGATAGTACTAAATGTAAATGACTATTTTTTATGTATGAATAAATAACATTCATTCATAAAAGAAAACAATAAAGACAATTTGCCTTCCAAAAAAATATTCAATCAAACATAATATTGATAATAGTGAAACAAAATGGGTGCTCTTTTGATACAATTATACAAGAAATACTTATTCACAAATCTAAAAACGGAATGGGGTTAAGGCCTTCACTTTCTTTCAACAAAATTCGGAAATGGTATTAAAAATTGAAAGGGTGTTCATTGTTTGAAAAAAAAGAATTGGAACCTCCAAGAAAAATAAATAACAAATTAGCAATAACATTTAATTTAAAAAAGAATTGGAACATAATAATATAATAATGAAAGGAAGTGACTAAGTGAGTGCATTTTTTTTTATATGCATGGGAAGTCGGGAATTGTCTACAATTATTTAGAAAAGTAATAAGCAATTTTTTTTGGTTTAAATATTGGAAACATAATAACCTAAAAGAAAAAGTCCTTTTGGGAATAAAGAAAAAATACAAAAGAAGATTGTCATTCTTAAAGATATATATATCAAAACCTATTAACAAAAGAAAACAAGTGTTTCCCTTCTCATATCGTAAATTTAACTTCAACTATCAGAAAATGAACAACGGTTTAGAGTTTCAGGAAGAAAAACATGATAAGAAACTCAAATGAATATCTTTTGCTCATGAATTTCATTATCCTAAACCCGTAAACAAATAAGGCTATTTTCCTGCCAAAAGAAACTGAAAACAGCCAATTCCATAGCAAAGACTACCAAAAAGTTTGAATTTTCTTCTTCTTTTTATGTCTAAGTGGAAGATCTTACACGTAAGTTGTATGACAATGTGTGGAAAATATTTAAGAATTTCAGACCGCATAAATTGCAAGATACTTTCATTTGAACTACATATGAGGTGGTTCTTTAGTATATTGTGGGACTAAATTTCCTGAATTTGAACGTTATGCACTTTAATTTCATGCACTACAAAGTTTTGACCTTTAAATCCTTGTATTTTATAGGGGAGAATTAAATTGAGAGTCTACCAAGAAACAAAAGATAAAAAAAAAATTATTTTCTTTGTTAAAAAATTATTAAATACAAGTAGCCAAGTAGGTACAAGATAGAAGGATAATATGGATTTTTGATGTCCACTATATTGAATTAAAATTCAGTAATTCAATAATTTTGAGATTATTCTAGCACAAAAACTATACCACGTGGACCTATTTTATCTTATTTTTTGTAAAAATTACATTCATAAATGAATCCTACACGTTATTATATTAAAAAGATGCTCTAAGTGCCCAAATAATAAGATTGCCCACAACTTTTTTAGAACAAATCCAAATGGAATGAATCAAAGCTCTTCAGTTAAAAAGAAATATACTGTGTGGTGGAAAAAAATAATTTAAAAAAAATGCAAAATTCTGTTGGCTGTCCTTTCTCCTCTATTTTGAGCTTTTTTAGGCACAACTTTTGTTTACGATAGAGGATGATAAAAAAATGATATTCCCGAAGAGATTATCAGTTCTCCTATCTTCAAAAAAAGTTGTAAAAAGTGATCACGAGAATAACTATGCCCATACGTACCTGCTTGAATTTCCAAATGTCCTTTGAATGGATATTGGTCCTTGCAGGGTTATTTAGGAAAAAAAATAGACAGCGTATTCACGATTTTGACAAAAATCCAGTATTAGAATGCAAGAGAATGCGTGCTCTTCATTTTAGCTCTTATGATAGATATCCAGAACAATTTTGTATAAATTAACAAATGTTCTTATTTTATCGTATAAAAGAACGCATTTTCTAATAAGGAAAACCAAAAAGATGGATACTCTTATTTTCAACAAAAGAAAGGTTGAAAAATAAAATCAATTAATCCAGGGTATTTTTTTAATTTAACATAAAATTCAAAGACAATAAACTTTAAGTGGTCTTATAATATTTGTGCATTAAAGATTCCCACCCTTATTTCTGGCCACCACTATCTTTTTTCTTATAAAATAAATATTCTATGACCAAAATAAAGATGACATTTTATATTCTCATGAAGGAAATAGTTAAGGATACTAATCCTTTAACTCCTGTAAAACCAACATGTGTTTCTAGAGTATTGACTACATAGACATTTTGGGCACGATGAATGTCACTATAGATTTCTATATTTGGGCCCTAATTTTAATAGAAGATGTAGACAAGGAATCACTGTAAGGCCCAACAATTTTTATAATTTCTCAATAAACAATTATCCAAGCTATCCTATAATATATAGTTTGTTACTTTGATTTTGAGCTTGGACAGCTGGCGTAAGTAATTCACTTTCTTCATAAACAAAAAGTAGCAAAACCGTTTTCTAGAGTTTTATTCATAGAGACCTTTGAGTCAATCAATTTTCATGAAATCAATGAATCTAACGTTAGAGACATTCAACTCTATAAACGTCAATTACTGTTTCTGTATTCAAAAATATACTTTAAAGTCCATTATTTAAGTCAAGTTCAAATGTTTTTAAAGAAAATAGAAACCTTAGGTGTAGATTGTTCATTACAACATTGCCACTACTAGGATTGGTCTTTTTTATTTCATATATAAATTCTTAACAATTCAATATTTCAAATCATGTTCATTCCTTCTTTGTACTCACTATTTCTTTCCTATATCTTGTACAAATCCAACTGATGTGAAATATCTCAAGCATGACACCCATTTGTCTAGGAAAGACAATCCAAAGAAGCATTACTACTATGCACATTTTTCCATAGAAAAATAAGCTTCTGAAATGCAATTGCCAAGTTTTTGGGGGGGCCCTCAAAAAGGTTTTATTTCATTTGAATGCTTATATATTGCAATCCCTGCGGTGGAAACTCCTGAATTTCTGTAACAAATGAGATCAAGACAACATACTACTACATCCAAACGTTACATATGTTGAAAAATTAGTTTTTGGAAGAAAACTAGTACTTCTTAAAAAAAAGGGAGGTTCCAAATTCACCGGTGAAAACATAGTCATGGAACAATGCAAA
Source organism: Neckera pumila (assembly GCA_963969595.1). Classification (NCBI taxonomy): domain Eukaryota; kingdom Viridiplantae; phylum Streptophyta; class Bryopsida; order Hypnales; family Neckeraceae; genus Neckera; species Neckera pumila. The sequence continues at coordinate 11,822,989 of OZ018418.1, forward strand.
GGTTAAGGATGTGTTCAAATACTAATGTGTTGAAATGTCATGGTGCTTTTTCACATCCTTATGGGATTATAAGGGCATAAGCCAATTTCAAAATCATTATATACATAATAATTCAAGGACACTTTTGAAAGAGAAAACATTTTATTTCATATTTATTCAAAGTAATTGACATCAAAAAAAGGTGCCCAAACCGGGAAATTTGCACTGGGCTAGTAATGAAAATCCCTCAAGCTTCCACTAATGTTGAGATAGTCGCTTTCTTCTGGCTTTGACCCCATCTGCTCCAACTCTTCAGGTAGTGCACCTCTAGTAGCTTTGCTCCACTCCATCCAATCTCTATTAAAACAACGTTTGCCTCTCAGTTTATGATACTCCTCTAGATGCACTTCAATATTTTTCTTGTGCAACTTCACCAACTTCCAAAGATTGGCTAATTCTTTGAGGCTGCTACCATACCTTGGAGCCATAGCCAAAGCGTCTAGCTACAATGAATGTTTTACAACAATTGTGTATAACTCTTTTTCTTTTGAAGCTACTTGCACATGTAGGCTTTGCCTTTCATACTGTAGCCTCAAACAACAGCGTTCCAAGATTTCAAGTTTCTTCTGATACATTGCAACATCATCCATCATGTGAGCGCGCCCATCAGCTATCTTGTTTAAATAATTATCTTTACTTTTCTTCAAAGCAACCAAGTACTTGTTGTTTGTAGCTACTTCTTTATTCACAATCTCTAACTCCCACTTGTATGATAACACGTACTCTTGGGTGCCCAAATCTGAAGTTTTTTTTCTTTCAATTCTTTCAAATCCACAATTGCTTCCCATAAACATGTTCTTGCACTTGCAATCTTAGTGCCCAACATCTCCACATCGTCATCTGAATCATTCTCACTCTTATTGCCACTGCGCTCGTGGAACTCGTTGTCCACTTCCATTTTCTCCACATCTTCCATACCTTGTTTAGGAATGTCAGGTACAGTCTCAAATTCCTCAATCTTCTTCTTTCCTTTCTTGTCAACCTCTGCCTCCAAGCCCTTCTTATACCAATCCACAACAGTATATTCTTCGTCTTCACCTTGCCAATCATACCCGTTGTATTCATGGGTGTGGCTATCGGAGCTAGAACCATCCGACCACACTACCTCTTCATTAGGAATGCATAACTTCCTCGGCTTAACTAATGCCAATTTCTTCTTGGCATCAAGTATGGTAGCTTCAATCAGCATTGTTGCATTAGCAGGACGGTTTCCTTTAGGGAGCTCCTTTACAGTCCTCCAATCCACCTCCTTCTTCAATATACGCTCGGCATACACCATTTGGACAAGATACAAAGGAAAACTGTCGTTTTGGAATAGCAAAGATTCCAAATACACTCCAATCCATATCTCCAGGCATCTTTGTACAAAGTCTTCAAAAAGGCAGTATCCAAGATTTGCTTGTTAGACTCTAAATGTAGCTTGTGACGCCAGAGCGGAAACAGCTTGTTGATGTGGCACCAATCCATATATTTTTTAACTGTTTCGTGGGCCCAAGGCTCCGGTTCTCTTCTCCAACCCCCAAAAGCCTTAATCTTTTCATGCAAAAGGATAGCCACACGCTTCTTGTGACTTTTCCCAGTTCTTTTTTGATCCTTATTGCGAAGCGCCTTCTTTTGGAGCTGAGTTAGCGATTCAGGTGACATAGGCGGGAATGGTGGGGTTTCATCTTCCATAATGATCACTTTGTATCTAGAATGCTGCTTTAGATATTTTGTCTAATGATCTAAGAATGAACCTGTACTACACAAACAAGAAAACTCTAAAGCAATCGCAATTCACATTTACAAAAATACCGTCATTTATCATAACAAGATATGTAATCAGTCTCAAACATAGAAAAGAATTTTTGGAAACAAGGTGGAAAGGGACAACATATCCCCCTCACAACTCAAGTCCCTGGCCCACGAGTATGTAGTCAACCACTTCTAGGTGGATGACAGTTAGTACGCAGAGCCAGAAGTGGAGAATGTGGATTCAGGCGATCGCATTAATACCCAAAGTCACAATGGGGCAAGTACAGGTCTATGGCGGGTGCGGGTGAGACCATTGAAGCGACCTTGGATTCTCGGCGAACGCGGGTACGGGACTTCTCGTCCCGACCACAGGTATAGGGCGAATGCGGGTATGGGTCCACGGCGGCAAGGGGTACGAGTCCAATGCGACCTTGGGTTTTAAGCAAACGCGGGTATGGATCCAAGGCAACATCGGGTACGGGTCCATGGCGACTATATGTAGGAAGCTTGTTTTTTTTTTTCCATTTTTTATGAAGTGCTAAAGTGGCAATATTGAATGTTATAGTGGTGCTCCAAATTTCAACATTTATCCACATATTGGATAGAAAATATCATATTAGCACATATCACCAAGGTTTTTTTGAAGTTTTTTAAAAAGTGCCATAGTGGCAATATAAACTTTTGTAGTGGTGCTACAATTTCAACATTCATCCATACCAGATAGGAAATATACATATCATATGTCTATGATTTGGTGTCCATCCAGAATCTGGCAATTTCATCCAGTATTTTTTTGTACTTTGAATTTTTTAGGGTGATTTCAACCAAGTTTTTTACCAATTTTCTTACGATTTTAATGCCAGATTCTTTTTTCTAATGCAATAAAGCATCAAAAAGCCAAAAAAAAGCATTGCATATCACATATATACTAATTCAATTTTCATTTCCATTTTGGCGATTTCATGTAAGATTATGAATTTATTTGAAGTTTCTGGCAGTTTTGCACCTTTTCAGTACCATTTTTTCCTATAGGCGCGGTGCCAAGCCATAAAATTAAATCATATTTTGCACCAGATCGCCACAAAAAAAAACATTGGTTGGAAGTTGCCCAATCAGACAGATTTCTTGGGCGGAAGGAGACATGTTCTGAATTTTTTATTTTATTTTTTCAAATGGATTGGATTCTGATCAATATTTGTAAGCAAAACTCAAATCACTACAATCAAACCTAAATTATAAGAGAAATAGCACAAAGTGTTCAAATTTGCCTATTGTTGAAAAACTTACTATTTTGGAATAGGGTTGGTATTTTCATTATTAGATCTTATGCATTTTTTTACAAATCAATAGAAACCACAATTTTGACCAATACAAGAAAAAAGCATATGCAGAAGATAGAAATTGTATTTGGGGTTAATTTTTTAAATTATATCATCAAAAGTCAATTTTAGGAGAAGCTAAAAATAATTAACAACTTTCACCATACGGATGCTTTCTACTTTTTGTGCTTTATACTCTCTTCTTTGATGAAAACTTCAAATTAAGTTTCAGAATTTATATTTTGAAATACATCTGTATTTGTATCCTAACCCCTACGGCTCTTAGGGATTACAGACGTCTGGAAAAATTAAATTGTATCAAAAAATAACTCAAAAATACATCCAATAAATTTATCAAAAATATCAAAAAGGATTTGGGTGCCTTTTCTAAAGCATGTTATACAAGTATGATACTTGTTGTCCATTCTTGTTTTAAATCTATTAGGAAAGTCTAGTCTCTCAATCATTTGTGGCATTTCTATAAGTGTACAAATATGTATGCTAGCCAGCTTCTATATGTATATATATTTAACCCCTAAAGGCGGAGGTTAGTTTTCTTCCCAAAAACACAAAGGACTACCATTTTCACAACAAAGATTCAAAAAATTTGAAAAATATTTTTTGGCCACATCTAATTGTAGGATCTTACACCTAACTACTATGAGAATGTTTGTAAATAATTTCAGAATTTCTAACCGCATCGATTGCAAGATACCTACAATTAACAAAGAGTCGTAAGGCATTTTCCATCAAAAAATACTCAAAAGTGCCGTTTCTATAACAAACGGCTGTAAAAAGTTCTAAATTTATTTCTTACATATTTAACCATTGGATCTTATACTGCACTAGTGTAAGAATATGTAGAAGAAGTTTTAAAAACTTTGACAATCTCGATTAAAAGATATTTGCATTTAAACCTAAGGAACCAAGTATTTTGCACCTTGTTCAACTACATTTTCCGACTTTGAACCTTCTCAACTTAAAAATTTTGCTCTTACGATTCTGAATTTCTAATTTTATATGATGAAAAATTGAGTTAAGAATCTAGGAAAACAATTCAAAACAAAATCATTTAGTTCTCACTCATTAAAAATTTGTGAAATAGAAATAGGTTCAAGATTGAGAAAAAATGAAATCATTAATAGCTCTAAGATAGGGTTGAAATATACTAATCTCAATGGTGACATTGTTCTAGTAAGAAATCTTAACCTTGCAAAACTTTTTTGGAAGTAAATTGTCAAATTTGAGTTTAGAAAGGACTTCCAGTCGTTCCAGAAGTTGTTTTTTCAAGAAGATGTTGTAATTGCCCAAAAACTAAGAGTGTCCATAATCATTATAGTACAAAATTGAGTTCAGCATGTAGGGGGGAAAAAAATCCAAATAAACTTGATTTTAATTATGCCATAAATTATTAAGTAGGAGTAGGTACAAGAAAAATCTAAAATATTGATACCTTTTATATGGAGTTTGAAGTAGCACTAATCCTAGTGGCAAGATTGTTCTACCCCAAAAATTAACCTTGTGGACCCTTTTTTTTAAATTGTAAAAATGGCGTTCAGAAAAGAATTTTACAACTCTGCAAGTTTTTTTCTTTAGGAAGATGCTCTAAGTGACCAAAAAACAAGATTGTCTATAACTTGATAATAAAAAATCCAAATGAAATGAATCAAAGCTTTTTAGAGAGCCAAAGAAAAAATCTATGAGAAAAAAAAATTTAAAGACTGAAAAAAAGTTCAGAGTTTCATATAGGATTCTTATTCTATTTCAAGTTCGACAACCTAAATCAACACGGCTTGTCCACAATATTTAGTAAATTTTTTACCCTTAAAATTGACAGTAAGTTTTCCACCTCAAAACCTTTTTTTGGAGCTCAACCTAACCTATTCTATTTTACCAATATCAATTATCTAGTATTTCCTTGGTCACTAGATGTAATTGTCATATTAACAAATTGGGAACTTTCCAATGAATAATTCTAAGAAACGGTGATGGTACAAGTCATTTGAAATTATAAGCACTCATGATACAAGTAGCATTGGTGTTTCGGCCTTCAGGGCTCATGATTCAAACATCTTTTTTTTATAGGTTTCACAAGGCCATGATCTCTTAGAACAACAATTTTACAGTGGATACCGGCTACTACTGTGGCAATTTCCTCTAAAAGCTATTCACAGTTTTGAATTTCCTTCAATCCTAGATTAACTTCTACAATTCTATCTAACAATTATTTAAAGGATGAAAAATGACAAATTTTTTTTTTCCTCATTTCTAATTACAATTCTTGATGAATAGAAAATAACGATTCTTTGAATTTTGGATGTCTTTCCTTTCAATTGTTCTTTCAAACTGGCACTCATAGGCCTGAAGGGATTAATGTTTTCTTTTGAAATAATCACATAAAATAAGTGATGCGGAAAACAAATCTGACAACAACATCCATTGACTGACATATGGATTTCTGAATTGGGTACACTCAATAGTTTGCAAGCAAACAATTCCAATCACATTGCAATCTAATATAGTAGATAGTTTCCAAAACAAAATCAAGCTTCAAGATTCTGTATATGAAATTGGGCACACTACAAACACAAATAGATTTATTTATGACATTGCACATGAAAAGAAGTACTTTTATAGATTTATATACCATATTACAAAAATAGAAGCAAACAACAGGGCCAACATTTTCATTCCTTCCATGTGCTACCTTCACCACAAGAACTCGTACACTCCTTCTATAAAGGCAAGTCGCGGAAAACTACTTTGGGGGGCTTCATGCACCATGGTGCAGCCATGAGGGAGTTCGTCACCTCAATGCATGTCTGTCTCTTCTTTGGATCAGAGTTCACAAGTTGACCCAACTTATAAGCAAAGAATCTAGATCCGTTGGCATTCTTGAATAGGTTCGGGTCAAAGTCAGTCATATCTCCAATCCTCATCCATTCCGTCAACTTCCTAATAGAATATGAGTCCGAGTGCTACATATATTTCCATATTGATTGCATAATCTCTATGCTTGTATCGTAATTTCAGAGCCAATATACATAGAACAACTCCGAGCCACCCACCAACGTTGTCGTTGTTGTCATTCCCTCTCATCCACATCGGAGTAGCCGTAATGCAATGGGGCTTTTTTGGTCAAAACGACTTGAAATTCCCCAATCACAAATCCCAATGTGGATTATGTCATTCGAATAATCAGGAAAATGCAACATTACATTCCTCGGGGACAAGTCATTGTGTAACACCAGAGACTTGTGTATGAGATGTGTCACATACACTAAAGCCCACGCCATCTTTGCCTTGTGTCTTCGGAACAAGCTAACTTTTTTTTTTTTTTCTTCTGGATGATTCCTCAGCCGCTTCACTTTGTTCCATTCAAAACTCATTGGTACCTTGCTATCTTGTCCCCTCAACTCATCAAGGTTACCACCATTCCACCATAATGTGTATGCTTCCATAGTTCTTGAATGAATGGCAAAGAGTTTAGTTACGCCAAGATGATTTAAGGGGCAGGCAAGGGCCTCTATGGACCGTTCCACCCTCGCGTCATGCATATTGTTTGTCTTTGGCAATTTTGCAGCAAGAGCAATGTATGGCGGGATTGTATTCATTCCTTCAATGCGCACCTTACGCACCTTTCCGTGCCCACCTTTACGTACAAATCCATTGAAGGCCACCACCTTTACCAAATGAGAGATCCATGTCACAGACAATCCACCATCTCGCTGAAATGCCGCAAGGGTAGCGTCATTTTTTCACTTGAATCCCCTGGCTGATTGTTTCGACAGTTTCCTTGCTGTTGTCGCCCACCATTCCATCTTTGACACGAATTCCTTGGCCTGGTCACCTCTTGGATAGCCCGACACTTGCGGTTGCATTTCTTCCATCAACTTCTTGGTATTGAATATGCATTGTTTGACAACGTCATCCAACCAGGTGTATAGTTTGTCAATATAAGTGAAGTCCACATTGTTAAAAGCTTGGAATCCTTTGCACTTGCTTTGTATTAAAACCGTCAAATCATCCGTCAATTTCACGCTACCCGTCGTTGGATCCCTCAAGTATGTGGACTCCAAGAATTCCACACTCTTTTCCTCATACCATTGCAAACACAATTTGTATGCATACTTTGTATACTCTGAAGGAGGATACGTTGGGTCCCTATCATGTGCTGACTGCTTCTTCTTTTTCTTCCTCTCTCGGTGGAAACTCTCCATTGCCCGACCTGTAGATATAGGCACTTCAAAGTTCTCTACATCATCCGGATCCCAAGGAGATTCCTGCCTCGTGCTACTACCTTCCCCTGGATTAGACATGGTGCTTGTTCAAAACAATCGATGTGGGTTTGGGCTAAATTGTAGATAAAAAGGGCAAAAACTTGCCCCTCCCAATTCACCCCGGCCCACGAGCACGCAGTCAGCCACTTCAAGGTGGATGAAAGACAATGCGCAGAGCCAGGATTAGAGACTGCGGGTGTGGGGAACACTTAAGTACCCGAACTCGCCTAGAGGCGTGTGCGGATGGTGGGAAGGAGGTCCGTGCGGGTACAGGGTGAGCACGCGTCCAGGTATAGGGCAACCACGCGTCCAAGATTAGGCAACCTCGGGTACAACGGGCGACCGCAGGTATGTAGGGACCGCGTTTGCTTCAATTGTCCGGACTCGGTTGGGCGACCGCAGGTAATTTAGGCGACCGCGCTTGTCTATGGCGACAGCGCCTAGGTAGCCATAGACCTTTCTTTTTGAATTTTTGAGATGGGACCAAGATGGCACTCATCTGGAATTTTGTGAAGCACAATATTTCTACATTCATCCATATTTTGGATCAAAAACACTATTCAATCATACTTTTGCACTTTTTCATCTAAATTAGCCAATTTTGTCCACACTTTTGACAGAAAGGAAAATTTTTAGGCAAAATAAAATTAATTTTTTCTGGCAAAAAGTAGACATTTATTTTGAAATGATGCAATTTGGTCCTATTATGCCAAAAAATAAAGGGTTGGTTGGATGTCCGCAGCACTCTTGAGCTTTTGCAGTTTATGGCAACCGACTAACCGAGGCTTTCTAGCTGTATGGTAGGTCACCAAGGCATTCAAAAAAATCCAAAGTATAATGAAATATGGCATCTAATGAAGAAAGAGCAGACTTCTGCATTTTTTAGACCCCCGTGAAGTGATCTTGCATTAAATGTGGCATGTAAGTTAATAGTGAATTAGGATTGAGCGCACTTGTAAAGGGACCCGAGGCCACCCTAAACCCAATGATTTGTGTACCCTAAACATTTATTTGGGAAAAATGGTAAGTGGTTTTGTACTTTTCCTTAAACATTTACATAAAAAAAAAATGGAAAGGGATTTTGTACTTTTCCCTCCACGAAAGCACAACACTTGACTTTAAAATGTCCCTCCCAAATGAAATCATAGTGTCTTTATTCTTATGTGAAGTAGCAAAATTAAATCATGATGGCTTGATTTGAGTTTCAAGTAGCAAAATTAAATCATGGTATCTTGATTTTAATTTGAAGTAGAAAAACTAAATCATGGTGGCTTGCTTTTAGTTTGAAGTAGCAAAATTGGCTTGATTTTGGTTTGAAGTGGCAAAATTTAAATCCTGGTGTTTTGATTTGAATGTGAAGTAGCAAAATTTAAACTATAGTGGCTTAGTTTTAGTTTCACGTACCAAAATTTAAATTATGGTGGCTTCCTTTTCATTTGAAGTAGCAAAAATTAAATCATGGTGGCTTGGTTTTGGTTTGAAGTGGGAAAATTAATCACGGTGCCTACATTTGAATGTGAAGTAGCAAAAGTAAATTATGGTGGCTTGGTTTTAGTTCGAAGTACCAAAATATAAATCATGGTGTGTTGATTTTAATGTGAAGTAGCAAAATTAAAATCATTGTGACTTGATTTGAATGTGAATTAGCCAAATTAAATCATAGTGGCATGGATTCAGTTTGAAGTAGGTGAATTAAATCAAGGCAGCTTGGTTTTATTTGTAAAGTATCAAAGTGAAATCATGGTGGCTTAGGTTTCATTGAAGTGCAGAAAATGAAATAATGGTATGTTGATTTTAATTTGAAGTATCAAAATTAAATCATGTAAAACTTGACTCTAATTTGAAGAAACAAAATCAAAATCAAAATCAAATCATGATTGCACTTGTAATGTCATTTATCCGCCCTCTCCATCCCAAAAGACATCAAGCCAAGGTGTGATTGTAGATGAGCAGCGAATATAATTTGCTTATAAAGAAGCAGGTCATGAATTTCAAGGGTATGGTGCAATCCCACTTCAAAACTTGAGACTATCCCTTCCAAGCCCTCCATTTCATCACCTCCCCCCACCACAAGCAAATCGTGATTTCCTTCCAAATACAAATACAAATTGATTGGACGCATTTTTTTTTTTTTTTTGTATGGTTGGCTATTATGACCAAAACAAATCCACAACCAGGGGGATGACATCACCAAACAAGGCAGAGGATGTCACTAAGAATCGATCTGTTGACCACCTCAAACTCCACCACTTATAGCCATGCCTCCAAGGTACTACAAAGTCACTTTGGTCCCACTCGGATTGACCTTTGCTGTTGAATTTTCATGAGTTCAAAGTTTTCTTATTGCTTGGCCTCTATATCCGAGGTTGCCCAAGCCGAGGCCGCCTCCAAGGGGAGGTCGTTCCCCAGGCGAGGTCGCCCCTGATAACCAAGGTCTAGAATTACTTCATTCCTGGATTTGAAGTCGCCCCATCTAAGATTGACGAACCTGTGGTTGCTATACCCAAGTTTGCCAATGGACCTCTGAAACCAGGTTTGCTAAAAAGAGAACAAGCTTCTGTACCCGAGGTCGCACCTTAGACGTGGTCGCCTTTCAAGCATGGTCGCCCAACACCCGAGGTAGCCATTGTCCATTTTAGTGAAGGTATAGAAACTCTTTTGCACCCGAGGTTGCTTACCCGCGGTCGCCGAACCTTACTTGTTTACAGAAAATTCAGGAGACCAGCCCTTTCAAGATTTCTACGTTTCTTAGAACACCGTGAAGCGATCTTGCATTAAATGTGGCATGTGAGTTAATAGTGAATTAAGATTGGGTGCACTTATGAAGGATCCCAATGCCAACCTAAACCCTATGAATTGTATACCTTAAACATTTACAAGAAAAATAAATTGGAAGGGGATTTGTACTTTCTTCTAAATATTTATATGAAAAAAAATGGGAAGTGATTTTGTACTTTTCCCTCCATGAAAGCACAACACTTGAATTTGAAATGTCCTTTCTAAATTAAACCATGATGTTCTTCATGTTAATGTGAAGTAGCAAAATTTAAATCTTGATGGCTTGATTTTTGTTTGAAATAGCAAAATTTAAGTAATGGTGGCGTGAATTTAGTTTGAAGTAGTCTAATTTAAATTATGGTGGCTTGATTTTAGTTTGAAGTAGTCAAATTTAAATCATGGTGGCTTGGTTTTAGTTTGAAGTAGTCAAATTTAAATCATGGTATCTTGGTTTTAGTTTGAAGTAGTCTAGTTTTAATTATGGTGGCGTGAATTTAGTTTGAAGTAGTCTAATTTTCAATTACAATGGCTTAGTTTTAGTTTGAAGTAGTCTAATTTTAATTATGGTGGCTTGGTTTTAGTTGAAGTAGGAAAATTTTAATTATGGTGGCTTGATTTTAGTTTTAAGTAACAATATGAAATCATGGTGGCTTGGTTTTAGTTTGAAGTAGTCTAATATAAATCATAGTAGCTTGGATTTAGTTTGAAGTAGTCTAATTTATATCATAGTAGCTTGGTTTTAGTTTGAAGTAGGAAAATTTAAGTAATGTTGGCGTGAATTTAGTTTGAAGTAGTCTAATTTTAATTATGGTGGCTTGGTTTTAGTTTGAAGTAACAAATTTAAATCATGATATCTTGGTTTTAATTTGAGTAGCAAAATTTAAGTAATGGTGGCGTGAATTTAGTTTGAAGTACCAAAATTAAATCATGATGGCTTGGTTTTATTTTGAAGTAGTCTACTTTTAATTATGGTGGCTTGGTTTTAGTTTGAAGTAGCAAAATTTAAATTGTGATATCTTGATTTTAGTTTGAAGTAGCAAAATTTAAGTAATGGTGGCGTGAATTTAGTTTGAAGTACCAAATTTAAATCATGGTGGCTTGGTTTTAGTTTAAAGTAGTCTACTTTAAATCATAGTGGCGTGAATTTAGTTTGAAGTAGCAAAATTTAAATCATGATATCTTGATTTTAATTTGAAGTAGCAAAATTTAAGTAATAGTAGTGTGAATTTAGTTTGAAGTATCAAAATTAAATCATAGTGGCTTCCTTTTGGTTTGAAGTAACAAAAATTATATTATGGTGGCTTGATTTTAGTTTGAAGTATTGAAAAATAAATCATGGTGGCTTGGTTATAGTTTGAAGTACGAAATTTTTTTCTTGGTGAATTGATTACAGTTTGAAGTAGTCTAATTTGAATAATGGTAGATTGGTTTTAACTTAAAGTAGTCTAATTTGTGTAATTGTGGCTTGATTTTAATTTGAAGTAGCTAAATTTAAATAACGGTGCCGTGAATTTAGTTTGAAGTAGCAAAATTTAAATCATGATGGGTTGGTTTAATTTTGAAGTAGTCTAATTTAAATTCTAGTGGCTTGATTTTTATTTGAAGTATCCAAATTCAACCACGGTGGCTTGGCTCTGATTTGAAGTAGGAAAATTAAATAATGGTGGCTTCATTTTAGTTTGAAGTAGCAAAATCAGATCATGGTGGCTTGATTCACATTTGAAGTAGAAAAATTAAATCTTTGGGACTTGATTTCAACTCGAAATAGCAAAATCTAAAAGGAGGGATTGCTAATGCCACTCTCTTTCCGTTTTGTTTTAAATCTAAAAAATCCACGGGGGAGAATGGTACATGACCAATTCCATTAGGAGTAATGCAAGTGGGTTAAAGAAAATGGGTAGGGATATTTTACAGAAGTTGTTAAAGGAAATTGAATGAAGAAATTTAAATGTTTGATTCTTCTTCAAAGTTGACCAAATTCAAAGAAAGTCATAAATGGAGTGACCTTCCGAATTTGAAATTGATCTAGAAAAATTAGACCCAAGGTCGCCCTATCCGCGGTCGACAAATGCGGGGCTACAGCACACCCAAGGTCGCCAGTCCGCTAACCACTTACATTTAAAAAATCTTTACCCGCGGTTGCCTTCTCCCTACCCAAGGTCCCCTTTTGGATGCTCAAGGTTGCTTTCTGTGTACCCGAGGTTGCCAGCACTGGACTCGCGTTCGCCTTCTGGATGCCCAAGGTCGCTTTTTGTATACCCGAGGTCGCCAGCATTGGACCCGCGTTCGCCCATGGTACCAGAGGTTGCCTTCTATCTGCGATCGCCTAGATTTTAATTTGCACGCGCCCTTACCCGTACGCGCCCCCGGGCAACTTTGGCTATATAATCTGGACCAGCAATCGAGGTTCCCACTCTTGGCTCTGCGCATTGCCTGATTATCCACCTTGAAGTGGCTGATTGCATGCTTGTGGGCTTGGAGTTGAGTTGCGAGGGGGATATATTGTCCCTTTTCACCTCATTTTCTGAGCTTCTAATCTATGCACTCAATCGTAGGCCTCGATTTTGACATTTTGTTATGTGAAATTTTGCCTAATATTTGTAAATGTGAAGTACAACGGGTTTAGGACTTTCACATTTCTTTTGTCATTTTGCTTGGATCCGAGTGTAGCCGTTTGCATTAGGTTAATAGTTTAAAATGCACAAATCATATCCAATGGCATTCTACCAAAAGAAGTCAAAGCCGAAGGAGAAGCGACAACAAAGGAACCGACGCACCCTTGTTGATCTACATGCTCGGGCCTATCGAGGTTGGGATAGAATTTGTGGAGATTGGACAGCGCAGACTTGTAAGGCGTTTGTGGGGTGGTGCCACATTGACAAGCTATTCCCATATCATCGGCACAAGCATCATCTCAAGACAAATGTGGCAAATCTTTATTACTGCACTCATGACGCATTTGTGCAACGATGTATTGAAGTGTATTGAGCATTGTACCAGATACATTCAGTGATCAAGAACAAAATCTTGTTGTTCATATGTGAAATGGTGTATGCGGAGGTCATTTTGGGACGAATAGTGGATTGGTCAAACGTCAAGGGAGTGAAACAAGCCATCATTTCAACCACCAAGGATATTCCCAGGGCAGGCCCTTCCAGAAATTTGCATGACGGGCTAGGAAAAAGGAAAAATATAAAGCCCGGAGTCCCTGATGATTAGTTTGTGTGGTCAAACCACTCAAGTTCAATAAGCAAAGATGATTTCATTGAAGAACTTTCTTTCGACAGTGCGAGCCCAATGGACACGGCACCGACGGTTGGAGATTTATCAATGGTGGCAACAAAAGAAAGAAATGTGAGGGAATGTTGTACATTAACAATATTCGTACCTCCTTGTCGTGTTCATCAAACTGGTAGAGGTCTCTCATCTTGATGAAGTTGAAGTGCAATTGTGGGAATATGAAAACTCCAGTAGATAGGACATAGGATAAAACTGGGTTAGAATAGTCTAGTTTTTTTTGAATTTGTTATTAGTATCTAAGAATCTGGGTCAGCTACAAAACAATTAGAAATAGCTGATATCTGGATTGCTAGAACTCCTAAACCGGATAAATATTCCGATGACAGGCGGAAGCCGTAGGACGGAAGACAGATCCGGAAAGCCTACGACCAATAGCCCTTGGGCTTGACCCCCTAGGGCATTGTTACAGGAATGGTCTCATACCCGTTCCCCTAGGGAACTATTGGCCGAGCGTCGCGTATTCAAGGGCTCAGCTCTCATTCTTTCTCTCTCTTTCTTCTTGTACTTGTGGTGTGCACTTAGAGAGTGAAAGTGTGGTGAGTTAGGATCGTGTTAGAGAGAGATCGGTGAGGTCGGAGCCGATTGCATTGGATTAGTGAGTCGGTAAGCTATGGCAGGGCCAGCCCAGATGATGTCTCCGGCGATTCTTAAGGATCCGAAAGCTTGAAAGTGCCTGGAAGAGGACTTAGAAACGATAGGATGCGCCGGATTGTTACGACGCCCGTGAGATTTGAAGAATGATGAGATCATCGCAGAACTTGTAGTGGGAGTCCCAAATCAGTATCAGTTAATTGTCAGAGGCCAACCCAAGCTCTGGACGGAGGACATATGGGTGGAGGTATATACATTTTGGAAAGCCGGATTTGGATTAGCTCCTCGAAACAATAGGACCGGGCAGACTAAGGTCTGGGGTCCGACGCACAATAAAGAGGGATACAGTATTTATGACTGTATCGAGGTTAGGCATGACCGGATTCTAGAGTTTTTGATTCCAATTTTGTATCCAAAAAAGCCGACCCGGGTTACGACAACAGTTGCAAGCAGCATATTTAGAGCAATGGAAGGCAGACTGTTGAAATGGGAAAGACTTATCACGGACGTAGTCTCCAAGTTAGTCACGCATGCAACTTCCGAAAAGCCACCTCGCTCAGCCCATATCTTTTCCACCTTTACCATCAGCAGGGTTTTTTGAATGAATCGGAGTTGCATGCGTACATCCATGGAGAGGAGGTCCTAAAATACGGGTTTACGAAAGAAGTCCAACCGGACCAACCCGTCCAAGAAGAATTCAAAGAGGAGGAATCGGAGTAGTCGCCCTTGACGCACAAGCGGAAAAGAAGACGGAAGTCCACGGATCAGGCTGTGGAAGGCAAGTAGGTGGTTACGGATGACGAACCGCAATCGGAATATCCAAAAAATGTATACATAAAGGATTTCTGGGGTCGCGGAAATAAGTGGGCCGACGAGTGTGGATTAATCTTTAATGAGATGGCGGAATACATCCGCGGAACCATGACACTTTTGGGAGTGAATTGCCCGGAGCAGATAGCTGACGCGATTCGGAAAAGGGCAGATCTGGGGGCATTGAAGGTGCAAGAGCTCCACATTTGGAATCTGCAACAGGACAAGACGGATCTCAGATCTCGGGTAGCTCAGCTAAAGAGCGAACTAGAAGTGGCGAGGATGAAAGAAGCAGACGCTTCCAACCTTGTCCGGAATCTGTCGGCTTTGGTGGCAGCTTTGGCGGAGCAGGTGTTAAGAGCTCGGCTTTTCACCGACAAGCTCACGGACAAAGCTCACCCTTCCGGACCAAATGTGCTGAGGGTGCTCATCGACTACCAAGCCCGGATGGAGAAAGTGTTGGCGGAGATGCAGCATCTACTAGGGCAACTTGACTTGGGTAGGGAGTTGGATTTTGAGGGTTTTCCGGAGGTAGCGGATGCCCAAAATTACTTGCAGACTCCGGCCAAAAGAAGTAGTACCAGAGGAGAATCCGGTGAGGGGACAGGATATGCTGATCGATGACACCAATATGGCCCTGATGCTTGAAAAGGAGGGAACCGGAACATCTGTTCCGATGAGGACGGGAGCAGCTGTTGTGATAGTGCCGGAAGCTTCAACATTAGAAAAGGCAAGAGACTTGATTCCAGGAACAAGACTCTCCTTTTTTACAGGTGAACCGGCCCGACCAACTGGAGCTGCACTCTTTGCTACACCGCAGTCCGTGGTTTGTTGTAGCCTGGCCGGACCTTCAGGGGCCATCAAGAATCCGGCTTAGAGCTATCCGAAGAAGTTCACCCACATGCAGCAGGCTTCTGCACCCAAGGCTGATAAAATTCTGTTGGAGATCTCGGATGATGAGGAGGAAGAATGTGAGATCGGAAGGGAGTCAAAGGATGAGGCCACTCCGCCTGAAGGACGCACAATCATCACCCGGGCACAGACCAAGAGCACGCCGGTGAAATCACCACCGACTAAGTCAAGGAGCAGCGTGAAGAAATCCAGGAGGAAGTAGTTAATTTGGTCGTCTTTGTGTTTGATTTTTTAATTTGTTCTACCTCGGGTTTTTTAGAAGTGGGACCCAATTTTGAATTCTTAGGAGGCCGCCAGCCTAGATTTCCAATTATCTCGGATGTTAGTTTAATTGGCCACCCTGATCTAAGTCAACTGGGTGTAATTGGTAGTCGGCATTTGAGAGAATTCTGTGAAGGAAGATTAGTGCACTGCGTCATTAAACCGCTGGGATAGTGATCCGAAATAGTGGAGTGGATGCGCGTCCAAAACCTAGGAAGGGCTTTGTGCGGAGATAAGCGACCGCCAGCAGAATATTCCCCACCACCAGAAGGCCTGCCAACTATCGGATTAGTCTAAGAGTCTCGAACAGAAGCATCACTACCAATTCCGAGTGCTTGATTTGTTGTTTTAGTGAAGGAGTAGGAAGTAGATTCTGAGTGGCTTGTTTTCCGGAAAGATCATCCGGAGAGCTATGAGGATTACTATCTGTCTCATCTCTGCTACAAATCCGGAAGAGAGTTGTTTATGTAGTTGTGTGAGTGAGTGTTTTAACTTCGAGTGGTGAGTCTCTACCCCTCTAAAAGACCAACAGTGGAACCCCTGACGGTAAAATAGAGGTACAGGAAACCAGAATTTTAATTGAGAGTTACCGGATTCCAGATAAGGACGGATCTAGATTGGATTTTGGAAGGTAGTGTTACCCGAAAGGAGAAAAAGTAAAGTAATTGTGTTACAAATTGCTTGGGGTTTTGTTTTGGAAAGATATCCAGATAGCCTTAGTTTGCAATAACACCTAGAATTCCCTGGGATGATATTTTGTGTTACCTTAGCACATCTTTGTGTTAAGGATACTTACGCCTGGATTGCGCGTATGACAACAAGATCTTGTGAATACACGTTCACAAGAAGAAGATGCGGATGACGTTGAAATGCCCGAGTATGTGGGGCCTTCCGCCTTGCCCTTTGTAAAAAACCTACCATCAATGGAGGAAGAACCTCAAGATGAAGATACAGAGCATATCGAAAATTCAAAAATGAAGAAGTTTTATAGAGCTTAGCTTCTGAGGATTTGTGAAGAGTTGGCAGCCAAGAAAGAAGAGTGCCAAATGATGAGGGACAAGCTAACGGAAGCTTTGGCTGTCTTGGTTGAAATGACCATTCGAGTAGATCTTGAAGAGAGTCAAAGCCATTTGTCACAGCAACATGAAGAGATAGCAAACCTTGAAGCCTTTTACGTCCAATTCTCATAAATGGGGCCATCTAGTTCTAAAGAGAACCCGTTTGCAAATGAAAGGCTTGCCAAAATCATCGAGAAGTGCACAATGGAAGCACATCAGAAGGACATTGAAAAGCAACGTTTGGAGCAGACAAAATCGAGGTTAAATTTTTCTTGAAGGAATCAACAACCAAAACCCCCTTGACTATGTTGTGGATGTATCTAGTTTGGAAGATTGTGTTGGGGAAAATGAGATGCGCTCTAATGAAGTAGTGGAGCTCCAGAAGAGGCTAGCTTATTGTAAGAGCTACAAAAGGAAATTGGAAGAGGCCATTACCCATAGCCATGTTGATCTTGGTTGGAAAAATTCATTCCGGAAAGTTTGGGAGTTTGACCCTACTTTTTCAAATTGGGAGCGCTCAAAAAACAGCATGAAGATGGAAGAAATAGCAGTGCTTGTCGAGATGGAGAAGAAGAAGAGGAATTATTAGGGCAAGGTGGATGTTGCATGATACAATTTTGTTGTTGCGATTGTTGTAGGACTATACACTACCCTGTACATGTAAATATAATAAAGTGTACTATCCATTTTGAAAATTCTAAGCAAGTATGGTAAATCCAATGTACTTCATTGTTGAGCCTAAATGTATGAGCTTGAATTCCATGATTTGTATAATTTCCGATTAATGTATAGACATGAATGTCTATGATTGTCAACTTCTTTATATTTTTGTAGGCATATATGAATGTGTAATGATATATACCAATATGAGAAGCCAGAACAAGGATCTGTAAAGTGTTAAGCAGAAATTGACAAAACACAAAGTAAAAGAAAATGAGAACGCAATAAATCAAAGAATTTTTTTTATTTTCATACTTCTTTGAAGGCAATTTTTTGATGAAACAATTTCAAAATTGATGATAATGAATTTCGTAATTTAAAAGAAGAAAATGAAAGCTCAACAATGTTTTAATAGAAGGTGTAGAAGAAATGGATATGTTTAAAATGACACAAGCATTGTATGCCGGCTACAATACCAAACTTGGATGTGAATAAAAAATCAAAATTACATAGAATATAGCCCAGTATCAATTTATAGAAGTCAATTTTATATTTACCAAAATTTTAAACTCCACATTTATTATCATTCATCAAATATTTAATCCCTTAAGGCATATAGTCTTTTTGGGAGAGAAGTGTGATATCCTGCAAGTACGTCTTGTCTCCTTGTTTTCCATGATTTATTGGAACTTTTCTTGAAGAAAGTAAAATTTATTTATTTTTGGGACCTTTTTTGGGGTGCAATCAGTGCAAAAGAACAAAATGCATGCCCAAAAATGCTCAAAAAAGGAGAGAAGAGGCAAACAAAGTACAAATCTATATTCAAATAATTTTTTTCTTTCAATATATATTTTCCTCATACATTATATGTTTCTTTACATAAAACGCTTTGATTAATTTTGTTTGGATTTGTTTTTAGGAAGTTATGGAGAATCTTGCTAGTCGATCGATTAGAGCATGTCCTTGAAAAAATAACGCATATAATTCATTAACGATTGCAGTTTCTTAAGTAATTCTTCAACAAATTTTCACGTGGTTTACTTTTCTTGCTAGACACATCACACCATTCAGATTACTGCAATTTAATTCCATCTTAGAATTACTAGTACCATAGATTTTCCTTCTATTTTGTACGTAATTCTACTGCATCCTTGAACGCCGCAGGCACAGTAATGTGGTGTCGAATAAAGATAGAAGTCAAAAAGAGCTTAATGAAATTGCAATTTTTAGTAGTTTACATTTCTAAAAGATTATTTTTTAAGTTTAGTTGTAGCCTGAACAATTTTATATTGGAAATGAATGATTTTGATTTCTCTTTTCAAGATTTGGTGCCAAGGTACCCATTGCAATATTGACTTTTCGTATTATTAAGGGCTTCTGCAAATGAGCCTTAAAGAAACCCAAAATCTTAGAGGAAGAATCACACTAGGAATTCATCTTCAAAAAGTATATAATACATTTTTGAGAAGTCAAAAATTAACTGGGGATGTATTTGTTAGGCTTGTCAATCTCATATTTTTTTCGTCTTCAATTTTTTAGATTCTATATGCAAAAAGAAAAGTCAATGATTTGCCTAGTTTTTATTTATATTTTTTGGAACATATAGAGTAAATTATTGCATTAGAAAAGCCCCAGTATCTAAACCGCCAAGCCATTACAGTTGGTCAACAAAGATTTGCATAGTTCTAATAACCAGATGATCAAAGATTATAATCTTTGAATCATTAAATGATTTTTTTAAATTTTCTCTTCTATGATCTTCTACATCAGTTACATGTGTAGTTCAACTTTGTACAGTTGTAATATAAAAAAATCGATTCAACTTATATAAATGTTGGCTTTTGGTTTAGGGTTTGGAGAAAATTCCAAGAGGCTCAAAACAAGCCTTGTGCAATTAAATGATAATATTTCTGTGGCATTTGACAAATCAATTTTCTTTATTTTTTGTGGGTTGTAGACTCTAAACTCAATCCTCCGCCACAAAGATTTAAAGCTCAAAATTCATTAGTGCACAAAAAAAAAATTAAGAAGGCTCAAAGTCTATTGATGTTCTTTTACAATGTGCTTTCGAATACTTTTTTTTGAATTTAAAGTGGAAACGCAAATATCTTGTAATCTCTATTGTCTAAGTTTTTGAATTTTGTTGCACACATTGTCCTACCTGTTAGGTATATGATTCTATGGTTATATGAGCGTAAAACACCTTCTCCGCATATTTTAATCTATGCTATAGAAATTGCAGTCTTAACCCCTAAAGGACCAAACACCATTTTTTGGCAACATAGCAATTTCACTACAAATGAAAATTTTGTAGCTCACTACAAAAGAAAATTTTGATTTTTTTCTTTGAAATTTTTCACACAAGATGTGCCAGAGGAGTAGTTTCAATGCCCAACAACTTTCATAACTTTTGACTTTATGGGTAAAAAGTTACTGCATGATATGTAATTTTCTGCGTTTGGCGGGTAGTCCGGGTAGCTCAAAAAAATTCTTTAAAAAACACTTTATTGAAAAACAAAAATTTGAAACTGGTTTAATAGATTTATATATATTTGGAAAGCTTTGCATCATTCCATTTGGATTAACGAGTCAAAAGTTATGAAGAGTTTTAATTTGAGGGTACTTATGGAATCTGTATCCTACAATAAACTTTGAAGTCCTTTATCTAACTCAATTTTCAATATTTTTGAATAAAGCAAAAAACATTGGGTGTATATTGTTTATTACAACATTACAACCGTTGAAATTGAAATTTCTCAATTCCATATTTAAATTCTTGACAATTTAGTATTTTGAATCATTCTCTACTTCTTTCTACTTACTATTTTTTTCCTGTATGTTGTACAATTCCAAATGATCTGAATATTTTCAAGCATGTACCCAACTTGCCTTGAAGAATGAATTTAAAGAGTAACCACCATTTTGGACATTTTTTCACACAAATGTGACCTTGTGAAGGGCTGCTTGCCCGGATTTTTGGAGTGATTAAGAAAGGATTTTTGTCAATTCAAATGCTATTATCTTGCAATCTACACGGTGGAAAGTTTTGAAATTTTTTTCACATCTTCTTAAACCACTGTACTAGAAGATTCTATGGTTACATGTGTTCAAAAAAGTTTTTTTTCTAAATTTGGATACTTGTATTAGAAGTGGCAATTTTGGAGCGGTTTTGGTGAAAACATAGTCAAAAACCCTTAGGGGTTAACTGATTACATGTAGAAAAAAAGGCATTGGTGTTTTAGAGGTTCAGAATCCAAAGTCTTCTATCATCTCATGAATTCCGCAGAAATCATTATATAGCCCTATTTTGAATCATCCCTTTTTTTTTCCTAACAAATGGAGTTTGAATCATACTTGGGATTTCATAGAGATAATGAAGTGTAGATATGCTTCATCAATCAATTTTTGCCGGCACCCGCGGTCTCTCCTTTATTCGAGGTCGCTGCAAGATCCACGATTGCCGTAGCCTAAGACCCGAGGTTGCCCATATAGCCACAGTCGCTCTCGATTGTGACGGGACCCGAGGTCGCCCTTTACTTGCAAGTGAACAAGGTCGCTGATTTCCCGTTACCCAAGGTTGCACTGTACCCAAGGTCGCCCCTGGTGAACCCGCACTCGTTGATGGGGCGACCTCGGGTCGTAGAAGTCCGTGACTATAAAGCCGGTGGGGCAATTTTACCTTGACAACTTGCTCTGAAGATTAGACTCTTGACTTGAATCTTTGAAAGAGGCTTTTTGCGAACGTTTTGGTTCTTTGGAGGGCAATAACCTTGCTTTGAGGGATTCGGAAGAACACTCTTAGCAGGGGACTTTGTCATTACTTCTTATACATTATCAGGTTCATTGATTAAACAATTTTGTGTTGAACGTATTGCGGATAAACAAGATGGTTGGATGAGGTGCTGGTAGGGGAAATAGTGCAAACGATACACGTAGAGCCACAAAAGAGTGGAACCCCTGGCTAGTACCGTGCACTGAGGATGATGCTTCTGCCTATCTTCGGAAATGCGTATTTTGTGGGTGGAGCAAAACATTTGTAAAGAAAAAGGCATTGAGTCATTTTGGATCTGGTGGCTCAGACACATCAGACCATTGTAATAAAATACCTAGGATTGTACGTGATAAGTTTAGGGATTGTCAGGGGGTTGTCTCTAAATCCGTGAGCTATGAAGAAATGTATGAAGATCCGGTTACCGGCAACGCTGATGAGTCCGTCGTTCCACCTGCACCAAACATTGAGGGAGAAGGCTCTGCAAATCCTAGTGGTACAAATGAGACACCGGCTCCTACCCTTGATTCAATTGATTCCACACCTGCAATGGTCCAGAGAAGGATTAATTGGCCAACCGTTTCCCGTCAAAGAAGTATGGATGAGGCGTTACAAGTGGGCTTGAGGCAGAAGTTGGATAAGATGTGGGCTTCCTTCTTTTATGAGGCCAACATTGCATTCAATGTCGTACAACACCCCGCCTTTGTAATTGCAGTGAAGGAAACAGCTGCAGCTGGATTTTTGTACCATCCGCCCTTGTACAACGCAGTGCAAAAAAAGATGATAGATGTCAAAAAGGAAGCCGTTAAGAAGGTGGTCTATGAGCGGACTACAGACTCAATCAACCAATACGGGGCGACTTTTTGTTTGGATGGTTGGTTGGATACCAATGTCCGTCCATTGTTGAACATGATGCTCGTTGTCGCAGCACTGGGCAAGCAAATTCCCAGTTATACTACCAAAAACCACTTTAAAGTATAACAAAGTGACTCTAAAGATCGAACCTGCAAGATTCTGTGAAGTAATTAGCCTTATTTGGTCTCTAAGCTTAGTCAGTACCAATATTTCCTCTTCCGGTCCTAACACCATAATTGGAAACACAACAACACCAAAAACTACAATCAGACCCTCTTCTCCTTCTCCGATCCGGTCAACTTTCCGATCCGTTTTGATCAACTCCCATCTGCTCTTACTCCCATCCGGTTTCGTTTTACCTCTATTTCACCATCAGAGGGTTTGCCCCTTGTTTTTGAGAGTGGCAGGCCTGCCGCTCCTTCCGTGACTTACAGTGGCTGAAGATCCACTTCTCTATTCTCCAATTTCCTATACTAATCCGGATCCGGTTTGATCCTTCACAGCAATCCAGAGAACTCTCCTGATCACCGGTTACACAAAGACCCCCCGTACGATCCTTTCATACTACAACGACCTTAGCGCCATGTTCCGTCTGTACGAAGCCAGGCGGTTGCAAGTGAACCCGTTTGTTCCAACATCAACTAAAGTCCTTTCGTTTGCCAACTAAGGCGGCGAGATCTCTCAGGAGATCGGACACTCAACCGGATTTCCCACCCAGGAGTTCTAGCGCGACTAAGGAATCCCTCCCTATCCGCCTAGCCTAACAACGGCTGTCTCGCTCGGAATCCTAAACCTTAGAGATGCTAAGGAACTGAAATCCACTCCCAACTCTTTTACAACCTGCTCACTTGCACATAAGATCAAAATAAGAACACCAAAGGGAGAAATTCACACCCGCACTAGCATGCGCCTTCCTAACTCTTCACCACACAACTCTGCCACATACGGGAGAGACACGCAACAAGAGGCCAAAAGAAGATATACACAAAATTTGGGCAAAAAGACTCCCAGCTCCCAAGCAAGGGCTAACTTATATACAACTTGATTACAAGGCAGAAAGGCCCCCAAAAATCCGTGCTGGACATCCAAGTTCGATCCTAATTGGCTAGACCGGGTCAACATCCGATCCGGTCCTAACTATCTTACAAACATTACATTCCTACCTACCTACCTACTCTTCAACTCCCCCACCCAACGTAGGACTCTTAAGTTCTGCGGGCAGTTGGTTGAAGACTTCAGTCAGGTTCCTGCTCCGCTCTCCGGCAGCAGGATCCGGAAGATCTAATCCTGGCGATGAATCCAAATGGATTGGTTGCTTAGGCCCAAGCCCTCAGTGAATTTTTTGTGACTCGGGTGTCTGATCCTTGGGCTCCCTCGGATTCGATCCTCCGGCTGCAAACAAATCCGGCACCGAGAGGTCCAAAAGTTGGTGTCAAAACACGCAAACTCAAAATTGTAGAAATAGATTAGAATAGGATTTAAATAGAGTCAAAGTTTTCAATTGTTGTGGTAAAACATAGAGAATCCGACTCAGTTATAGAAAACTATGGAATAGTAATTTCCGGATTACTCATGATTGTTACCAGTGTTATTCCATCACATGGAAGAAGGATCCAGAAACCGGATCCTTCACCCATATGGAATCCGGATAGAATCCGGATTGGTGTGGAATCCGGATTCTATCCGGATTGGTGTGGAATCCGGATGGAATTCGGATTTGGCAACTGGGAGAATTTCGAATGAAGGGAACCTTGTTGAAGACAAGTTTGGAGTCCGGAAAAGTTTCCAGTTGATTGGATGGGAGCCCTGACTAATCTAATCAGTACCCATTCAAAAGACTTCACCAACATGCAACAACCTTCGCCAAGGCGGGAGCAGTGCGAAGAAGGCGCAAAATTTAAAGTAGTTAGTTACAATAGGTTGTTTTTAATTAGGATTTGAATTTGAATCGGGAATGGGTTTTCCATGCGTGGGGCCCGGATTCCGGATTTTGGATTTTTAGGAATTCCAGATTTTTAGGAATTCCGGATTTTTAGGAATAGCTGAGGCCTGGACTTTCCGGATGTCTCGGATGGTTCTCTGATTGGCTGTCCGGATTCCCGGAGCTGCTTTTTCGCTTTTAAGGTGTTGACTTTGGTTTTGTTTTGGGTTTTTAAGGGCGGGCAAGTTAGTTGCCCCTCATTCCCTCCTAGTTGATATTCAATTGTATTTCATTCCCTTTTCGAAATCTAAGCCCTCGGGTATGCAGTTTGGCTTTATCAGTGTATTCGGATTGTATTGACTTGTGGTCTGGGTGTTGGAAGGAAAGGACGGGTGAGGAGGAATCCGGATTTAGTAGAATACGGTCTGAGTCGAGAGTGTGCTATTGTAATGTTGTTGGATCGTTGACTTAGGAGCTGCGCACAGTGTCTTTAAACTACCAGAAGAGTAGTCCGAATCATAGAGTAGCAGGGAAGCGAGTCCGGTTGTCAAGCCGTGCGAAGGTAAATGCCCGCCCAAGGAAGCCCCCACCTGTCCAAAAGATCTGCCAACCTTAGGATTCATCTAACCTCTAGAAAAATCACACCCTCATAACTTATTCCGGATTCTAAGATCTGTCGTTGTAGTAAGGGAGAGTGAAGTATTCCTGAGTGACCTGCTGTCCGGAGTTGCCATCCGGAAGCTGTGAGGATCCGGATCTTTTGTCTTATTGCAACGTTTCGAATACTCGGGTGTTGTTGTTTGTGTTTGTTAGAATTATAGGAGAACAGGAGTGGTGAAGTCCCTACCCCCCTCAAAAGATCAACTAGTGGACCCTCTGAAGGTAAAACAGAGGTATTGAAAATCGGATTTGAAGAAGAGACGTAAATTGGATTCCGGATAGTTTATGGTCCGGATTGTGAAAGGATCCGGAAAATGTTGAGTAGGTGAGAAGAAAGAAAGATAGAAAAGTCGGATACCTAGAATATGCTACATATAATCCGGAAATTCCCTGGGACAATATTTCGTGTTATCTTGGCATATTTTTGTGTTAAGGATACTTACGCCTAGATTGCATGTACGACAGTTGGATCTCCTAAGAGTACATGGACCGGTTCATCTTCCAACTGCTGACGTCCATCCGATTGGCTGCCTCCCTGGCCGCCACCAATGATGCTTCCACCCGATTGGTGAAGTTGGTCAGGATCCGAACTATCCGGGAACTGGATACCTTCTTCTCTTCATGGACCCCTTTGTCAATAATTTCGCTTTGATCGCAACGGATCCGGACTCTCCGAGAGTGGCCTTCACAGACTCGGCCACCTTCCGGGTTGCTTCTGCCATTTCCCAGACTGCGGCTTTGTCCTCCCTGAGGGCTACCATCTCGGCCTTCAGAGTGTTGACTTTCTCTTGAAGTCAACAAATCTTTGCCTCCTGCTTCCGGTGCTCATCCGGATTCAACAAATACTGGGCCACCTTACCCGGTAGCTTACTATCCACCGGTGCACCCACCAGCTCTTTGACACTAGCAAGGGTCCTCCTCTTGACCTCCCAGTCCGCTCGTATCCCGCACAGGATTACCGTCAACTGATTGAACGGGTCATTCGGGTCTTTGGGATCCGGCATCTCCACATCCGGTCCTTGGTTTGGAGTCGACCTGTTGGTAGGAGGGGTTCCTCTCTTGCAAGGAGGCGTCGTCTTCATCCGCTTCCTCGTCTGGAGGTTCTCCTCCTTGTCTGGAGGTTCTCCTCCTCGTCTTCTTCTTCTGTCTCGAGTTCGGACCCGATTTGTTCTTCTTGCTTGTCATCCAAACCCGACTCTCCGTACTTCAGGATACACTCTTGAAGGTTCCATGTTTTCTCCTCCGTATCCATGAGGAGTTGGCTCCAATGGTAGAGGTGGAAGAGATAGGAACTTAAAGGAGTGGCCCTACTCTTCCCGATCCTTGTCACCAGTTGGGACACCAGATCGGAAAAGATCCAGGCCCAAATCACCTTCCTTTCCCCTCTCAGGGAACCAAAAATTGTGTTGCCAATGGTCATTGTCACCCTCGTTGGCTTCTCCGACTGGACGATCGGAACCAGGAACTGGAGGAGGTTGCGGTGCCGGTCGCTCTTGCAATCCGCGACCGCGTATCCGTCCTTGTTGCTCGGCTCTCCATGAAACTTATCATGGATGAACTCATCCTTCCGTCCAGCCATGCCGGAACCTCCCATCCGGAAGTTGTAAACTTCCCTCCACCTTTCTTCTTCCCATTCGGTCGGGCGGCCCCGAAGCGTGTTGTCGAACTCATTCGACACCTTACACTTCAGCTCTCTCACCATCTGCTTGTCCCTAAACCCCTAGGGTTTATCCATCAACACCAGGCAACTCATTGCGTTGAGATCGTCCATGAGCTTGGTCCTTGCCGGTTCTGCAGTTGGGATGACTGGAACTACTTTCTGGAGCTTGACATCAGAGGAGGAACTGGGTGCTCCCCGTCTGCTCTTATGCAGTTGAGGCATGGACACAGACGGCTACTAAACCCTTATCGATCGCTACCTCACTCTCTCCTAGCCGCACGTCCCGTTCCTCACTTCCTCTCGTCCGATCGCAACCGGAAAACAACACAAAACCTGCAGCCGACACAATCTCTATCTCTCCTACACACTTTGACGGACCTGGCCTGAAGCACACACACATGCAACGGCTCTGGCGCAGGCGAAGGCGTACAAGCGCTCAAGGTCAGCTCCAAAACTCAAGGGAAGTAAAGGAGTGAAAATGAGGACGACCAGCCTTTATATAGTCCCAGGACCCCTGGCAGGTCATCATGACCTTTTCCGGTCCAGTCCATATCAATCTAGTTCAACCCTAATCTGATCCAAGATGAGACCCGGATGTGATTCCGCTCCTGAATACTAACGTTCTGACCGGATCAGATCCAATTTTCTCCTGACTGGATTAGCATTGCCGATCATCAGTCTTCTTCTGCCCCTTTAACAGGATCCGGATCCTAATTACCCGTTTCCGTTCCAATATTTAGGTAAGCAGAGGAAAACTAAAAATTTTGGTTGCGACACTCGTCTGTCCTGCCGGGGATGTCTTTTTGGGATCGGTCAATAGCATTGGAGACAAAAAGGACATTGCTTATACAACTGAAAAGATGGGGAATTACATAGATGAGGTAGACCCTTTGAACATTGTCCAATTATGTACGGACAACGCCGCACTAATGACTGGGGCCATGACAAGCTTGGAAGAAAAGTACCCTCACTTGTATAGACAAGGGTGTGCTGCACACATTCTGGACTTACTTTTGGAAGATTGGGGAAAGTCTCAATTGATGAAAGATTTGGTACAGGAGTGTAGGGATATTGTGAAGTACATCAAGAAGTATCAACACATGTTGGCTCTTTTTCGGAAGTGGTCACCCACCAAAGTCTTGCAACTTCCTTCTAAAATACGCTTTGCCATCAACTTACTAATGATAGACCAATTGGTGGATTGCAGGCAAGCATTGCGTTCCGTGATTAATGATGACAGCTACATGCAGTTTGAGTTCAATTTGGTGAGGAAGAAAAATGGACGCTTAATTCAAGCCCAAGCGAGGCAGATCCGTCACAACATTCATTCGGAGGCGTTCGGGGTAAAATGTGAGAACTTCTTGCATATGGTAGAGCCCGTACTCCTTGCTCTTTGTCATTTCGATAGAAAAATTCTGGCCATGCCCCAAGCTTGGATAATAATGAAGGAATTGAAAACTCACGTGTATAGTTTGAGGACAGCGCCATTTTGGTTGGATCCAATGTTGGCAGACAGATACAAGAAGCAATTTGATGCCCGTTGGAAGTTGATGCATACAGACTTGTACTATGCGGAGGCACTCCTGAATCCATTTCTAGCGGATGTCCAAGAAGTTCTTGCCGATGGCCAAGCCAAGCGAGCCTTGAATCAAGTCATACGGAAATTAAGTCAATCTTTAGGAGTGACGGCATTAGAAGCAATGGATGAGCTGATGCAATTTGAAGAGAAGACAGGGCCTTTTGACCCCGTACTAGAGGCTCCAAATGTCAATGAATGTAACTTGCTGCCTCATCAGTGGTGGAATCCAGTGGGTGGCAATGCTCTTCCAAAGATAGCAAAGAGAATTCTAGATTTGGCATGCTCAGCGTCTTCATGTGAAAGGAATTGGAGCATGTATTTGTTTGTGCACAACAAAGTGCGGAACTCCCTGAGTACATCCAAGGTAGAGACATTGGTATATATCTACGCAAACAGCAAACTTGAATGCCAAAAACATGGGTACAATCCAGCCCTTTTCTACAAGCAGCTCTTTTTAGATGCAGATGACGCTTCAGACCATGAAGAGAGATTGCCTTGCGGAGACAAAGAGGAGGTGGTTCCTGATTTCATGCAAGCAAACGAGAACCATAGGGACGAAGAAGAGCGCTTGCGCGACAATTAATGGGTTGCAATGATCCCCCCTCAGTACAGTCCCCCTAGACAACGTCGACTTTTTGCAAACACGTTTGTAGATGGCAATAATGAGGACGGTGCTACTGAGGAAGAGGTCCTACGTTCTCTAGAACAAGTGCGCGTCCATACATGGCATGACGATACAATAGAGAGTACCCCGCCATTGAGGGAAAAAAATCCTGACGACAACAACGGTGACATACATATTTTGATGCCAAATTTAGAACCACAGGCAAGATCACCGGTACCAACTCAGTCGCCTTTGAGAATGCCAATGAATCTCCGCAGCGCTGTAGAAGGTATAGTGAGAAGCGAGCATCAAGAACAACGAACTACTGTCGATGAGGTTGAACATGAGAGAATTGCAAATCCTGCAGTATTCAACACAATGGACACTCGAACGTCTGAAATTGACAAATTCAATGACGATGCGCCATTGGAAAGTCTTTTGTGCATTAACCGTAACATGGTCTTGAATCCAGGAAGTCTTTTGCCCATTAACCGTAACGCGGTCTTGAATCGAGGAAGAGGCACAAACTTGCCTATAGCCAGGAGGTCTGCACAAAGTTTACCAACCCCACTAGCACGGCTGCGGGGGCATCGAGGTGCACTAGCAAGCATTGATGAAGAAGTCCGTGGCTCAGATCCACAACCCACTCAACCGTCATTGGTGTTGGGTCCTGGAGATTCGTCATTGGAAGTGCGTAGACACAGGACTGACAAGGGTAGAGGCAAAAAGCGTATTAGGAAACCTAAGGAGAAGATACGCAAGAATCATAAATGTACCAACCAAGTTGTCCAGCAATATAGCATGGGTGCGGGATGTTCCACCCAAAATGTTGGACAATCAAGCAGAGAAGGACAACACCCCACACCCAACATTAATGGACTCACATATGTGAACAAGCTCACAAAACGATTGGTGCAAACAGAAGGCACAGCTGGCGTGGATATTGAAGTACGGAATCTGAACTCTGAGGTAGAACGTGAAGTACAAAGCGTACCACTACCCCAAGAAGATGACGAGAACGAGAGCTCCGGCGACAACAGCAGCAGTATAGAGTCGCATGAAGATATAGACCCTGATGCTGATGAAGTGCCAAGCAATTCACCTTCTGGAGACCCTAGACTAGCTACCTTTCTCAAAATAGGACCCCCCCAAGAGTTGGAAATTTATTGCAATTGGGATTTTAATCTAGGCAGGCCTATGTTGGATTTTTGATCCCAGTACGAGGGGTAGGAGGGTCTTCGACTAAAAATGGCGTTCTGGATCCAACGGCGCAGTCCATTTGACATTTGGAGTTGATCTCTAAAAGTTAGGAGGTTGGTCCAGCATAGGTGGTAGAAAGTGAAATTCTAGGATTAAGATGAAAATCTTTGAGGATGAAGATGAAAATCTAAATTGATGAGGTTACTAGTAGGAATTTAGGGGGGGAGTGAGCCCTTGGAAACCTATAAAAGGGCTCTACTGCCCTCTCTAAAATCACCCCCATACTTGTATTTGGATCCGTGGGTCCAAGTCATATTGGATATTTTGGTGCTTGAAGCCAAAAAACCTCTACGGTGTTTTCGGAGCACTTTTGGCTCCTTTTGTTGTTGTTTTTCAAGCTTTCAAGGTCCTTGGGGGTCCTTCTATCTTGCCTTGTGTACTCCTTGTGCGTTTTTTCTTGTGATTTTTATACTCTTGTGAACTAACCCTTGTATCTTGAAGGTCTTTTGTGTTTTCTACTAATCTAAACGGAAAGCCACCCCCTTCCGTGCCTTGGCGTATGCCGCCATAGGGGGCCTTTAGAGTGTGATTCATTTGCTTTACCTCATTATACTAACTCACGTGTTCTCTTAAGTCAAGTTCTTACCTTC
Organism: Neckera pumila; assembly: GCA_963969595.1. Lineage (NCBI taxonomy): Eukaryota > Viridiplantae > Streptophyta > Bryopsida > Hypnales > Neckeraceae > Neckera > Neckera pumila. Next base: position 11,853,629 of record OZ018418.1, read on the forward strand.
TTCTAACGTGCCTCTCGTTGAGTGGATCCCCCTACGGGACGGCAAAGCTTTGAACCCCCTTTGTGTATGTTTCCTAAGTTTGTTTCAAACCTTCTTCTAACATTCCCCTTGTTGAGTGGACCACCCTATGGAACGGCGAAGCTTTGACCCTATGTGTGTTTCCTTTAAAAGCCTTGTTTCTTTTCCTCTTCTAAAGTCTCCCTCATTGTTTGGACCCCCCTTGGATACAGCGAAGCTTTGAACTAGTGACAAGGTTGAAGTCCTAAAGTGTGTGCTAAAAGTTTAGGCGGCGAAGCTTTGAACCCCCGAAGTGCCACCAAGTCCTAAAGTTGATGTTAAACCCAACTTAGGGGCGAAGCTTTGAACTCCCCAGGTGTTTAGTTCCAAAGTCTAGTTTCCAAGACCTTTGTGGAAACGTCCAAAGCTTAGCTTCCAAGATATGTAGGTTTCCTTTTGCGTCTAGTGAGTTTAGTTGTTCCCTAAGTTTTTAGTTAGTTTAGTTGTTCCCCAAGTTTTATTTTCCCCAAGTGTATTTCCCCTAGTTTCCCTTAGTTAGCAAGGATCTAGTTTTTCCTTAGTGTCGTACGCGCAATCTAGGCGTAAGTATCCTTAACACAAAAATGTGCCAAGATAACACGAAATATCGTCCCAGGGAATTTCCAGATTCTATGTAGTATGTTCTAGCTATCTGGCTTTTCTATCTTTCTTTCTTCTCACTTACTTACTCTTTTCTGGCCTCCTTCACAATCCGGATCATAAACTATCCGGAATCCGGTTTACGTCTTTGCTTCCAATCCGGTTTTCTATACCTCTGTTTTACCATTAGGGGGTCCACTGTTGGTCTTGTAGAGGGGTAGGGACTCACCACTCGTTGTTCTCCTACAATTCTAACAAACACAAATAAAAACACCCAAGTACTCAAAAGGTTGTAGCAAGACGAGAAGATCCGGATCCTCACAGCTAAACCAGATGGTAAATCCGGAAAGCAGGTCACTCAGGAATACTTCACTCTCCCTAACTATAACGACAGATCTCAGAGTCAAGTATAAGGGGTTGTGATCTTTCTAGAGGTTGAATGAATTCTAAGGTTGGCAGATCTTCCGGACAGGTGGGAACTTCCTTGGGCGGGCGCTTACCTCCGCACGGCTTGACAACCGGACTCGCTTCCCCGCTATTCAAATCCGGACTACTCTAGTAGTAATTTAAAGACACAATGCGCAGCTCCTAAGTCAACAATCCAACAACATTACAATAGCACACTCTCGACTTAGACCGTATTCTCCTAAATCCGGATTCCTCCTCACCCGTCCTTTCCTTCCAACACCCAGACCACAAGTCCACGCAATCCGGATACACTGATAAAGCCAAACTGCATACCCGAGGGCTTAGATTTCGAAAAGGGAATGAAATACAAATGAATATCAACTAGGAGGGAATGAGGGGCAACTAACTTGCCCGCCTTAAAAAACCCAAATCAAAACCAAAGTCAACACCCTAAAAACAACAAAGGGTAGCCCAAAAACCAAGGCAACCTCACACACACATCAAAGAAATCCCGATTAACCGGGAAAGTCCTTATCCCTAAACTTCCGGAATCCGGGCCCACGCTAGGATTCCGGTTCCGGATCTAACTAACTAAATTCTAATCCACCTCTACAAGTAATCCCCTTTGAATTACTTGGTCATCCGAGACTTCTTTGAACTACCGGCTCCTTGCTTGGTTGTCGATTTACCGGAACCCTTGGCTGGCGTCATTTTGGCAGCTTGAGGCGGATTCTGCCGGGTCGTAGGAGACGTCTCCTCTTCATCCGTATCCTCCTCAGACTCAGTAGCGGATTCAAACTCACCGGATTCAGAGTCTTCGATCTCTTGCTTTGCTGGCTTCTTACTTTCCGGCTTCCGCTTCTCCGACTTCCAAAGTTTGAGTTGCTTCCCAGGTTCTACCATCTCCAGTTCTTCTTCCAGATCCGAGAATTCGACCTCCACTATTTCCGTCTTCGTGTTCTTCCGGGTTTCCGACTTGAGTTCCGGTCTTGCCTCTGGAGCCGGATCTCCCAAATCAATCAACTGTGTCCCCCGTGCTGGTGATGGTTCCGCCATGTGGGGGAATTTCTCCGGATGCTCCCTTGCCGGATTTATTGTTCCCATACCTTCTAAGAGGTCCCTCCGGATTGGCAATCTCTGCCCTGTCTTTCCGGATCCCGCCGGAGACTGTGAGGAAGGACTAAATGTATTCACTGTTCCCTACTTCTGGAATTGACCCGAGGAAGGTACCTGGGGCAGCTTGAAGAGAGACTTCAAGCCTGGGTCTTCTTTTGTTCCGGAAGTTCCGGCTCCGTACTTGACCGGCAACTCCATGAAGATATCTGGAAGTGGCCCAAACTCGTCCTTGGCCACATCCAGAGGTCTCAGCAACTGCCGCATCTCGTCCAAAACGGTCTTCATCTTGGCCTTGTAATCGACCAAGACTTGCAACACTCGAGATCCGGTGACAATGCTGTCGGTATCGAGTTTCTTCATGAAGAGCGCGGACCGGATGACCAAATGTTCCGGTTGTTCTACCAACCCCTTCAAATCTCGGACGAGCTTCAGGGCATCCGTCTCCTTCTTCTGGGCTGAGATCGACTGTCCCTCCGTCCAGTAAAACTTATTCTTGTAGTTATCCCGTTCCGCCTTCAGCAGTGCGATCTCCTTCTCCTTTTCTTGGAGTAGTGCCGGATCAGGTCTCTTCCGGATTTCGTTGAAGATCTGATCCGTCTCAACGTTCAATTCGCTGGCGACGCCCATGATCACCCCTCCCATCTCAGCGTGCATCTTCCGGCACTGTGCCATCCACCGGGCTCCGGTATCATAGAAGTCGGAGACATCGGTATACTCCGGCGACGGCTGGGTCAGGGCTGGACTTGATTCCAGCACGTCCATACTCGCTCTTCGTGAGTCCGGATTGGTTACCGTATGCTGCTTCTTTTTCTCCAACGGCTTCGGTTCCGGATGCTCCTCCTCTTCTTCTTCTTCTTTGGTCGCTTCTCCCGTTGGCTTCAACTCCTCTGTGAATTCGTATTTCAGGATCTGCATTCCGGTCTCATACGCAACTTGTTCCGGCGGGGTCATGTAATCATAATAATGATACAGATGGAACAAGTACGTACTGACTGGACTCTACTTGGCCTTCTCGACCACCATCGCCATCTTCTTGACCTTTTGGTGAATTAGGCCTGTCCAATTCACGACTCGGCCTTCCAGTGCTTCAAAAATCGTATTCGCGACTGTGACCGTAACTCTCATTGTTTTTTCTAGATATGCTATGGAAATCAGGAAATTCGGTAACCTCCTATGACGCTCATTGCTACAGTCACTAACGGAGAAGCCCTCCTTGTGGTGCGGTGGCTTCTTGAACTTTCCTTCATGTAAACTTATCCGTCCGGGTTGCGCTTCCAGATCCGGACTGCGTCAACCCGTAAGTTTCCGCCCACATCCCTTCTATCCAAGACGATAACCGCCCCCTTGGCGTTGGCTCGAACTGGTTCGGCGCTCCAAAAACTAACTCCCGAAGAAAGTCCTCGCTCCTCACCGTCCAGGGTTTCCGGATGAACCCTATATCCCCTAGTGTGGACAGATCTTCCTCTAACTCTAAACGTTCACCAGGATCAGATGGAATGATCAGGTATAAGAGTTTGACAGACGGAACTGTCTTCTGCCCCTGCGCTGACGTTTCCGCCATTGAACTCTAATCCGGTGCAATCGGCACCCTCCTTTCCGTCTCTCCCTATCCGGCCTAACTCACCACTCTTTCACTCTTCTAAGAGAAAACGCGCTCCAAACTTGCAAGCACACACCTCCTCGAGCAGAAGAAAGAGGGAGAAGAATGAGAAGATCATCCGCTTAAGTACCCGGCCAGTGACCGACACCCATTGGTTTGGTCATTTAATGCGCCGCCTTTTTCAAACGGATCTCTAGTTTCCGTAGGTCGGACCCCTAGTTCGTAGGTTTGCCGGAATCCGGATCTCCTTCCGATTTCTGGATCCGGTAAAAGTCCGTCTCTTACTCCTTCTACAAGTTTTTGTGAGCCGGAACTTTCCGACTCCCTAGTTTCTACTAAATGTTCCGGTTCACGGTTCTACTACTACAAAATTTTGAAAATATTTACGGAATTGATCCTAAACTAATTCGGATTTCTAAATAATGACATTGCATGCTCCCACACTTAGTTAGCAAAAATCCATGTTTCTCTTAGTTAGCAAAAATCCAATTTCCCTTAATTAGCAAAAATCCAATTTCCCTTAGTAGCAAAAGTCCAGTTTCCCTCAGCTGCAAAAATCCAGTTTTTCCTTAGCTAGCTAGTCCAGCATTAGTCCAGCATCCAAAACTAGCATCAGTCCAGCGTCGGTCCAAGATACGGAAACAAAAAAAAAAATTTATAAATTACAATTAAACCGACCTTTCAGCCAGCGGATCAGCCAGGAGGTGGGCAGGCAAGCGGGCTAGGCGGCTCGGCAGCCAATTAGCCGGGGCCCTAGATTGGGTTCCTCTACTTTGAACTCTTTTTTTTTGTTTCTGGTTTTTGTTGGTTTTTTGGAATTCTCTCAAACTAAAACAAAACAAAAACACAACAAAAGAATGTTGGACTAACCTATTGCTAGCTAGGGTTGGAGTAGGATTAGGGTCAAAAAATACAAAAGGGAGGAGGGAGAAAAGAGCGGAGCACCATCGTACCTGCACACAAAAGTAGCCTCACTCACACTTACACACAATGGAGGGAGAGTAGGGAGGTAGGAGGCTAAATAGGAGGAGAAGGAGAGAGACGATAAATAGTGGGCTACTTAGAAAGGCTAGGAGGAATAGGAGAAAATCTAAAAAGAGGCCTTGGTAGCCGTTAGAGGAGGATGGGGGGTATGAGGACGGAAGAACTTTGTAAGAGAATAGTGGACACATTGATGTTGCATAGTTGTCAAAGTTGGTAGTGTAAGGCCCCATAAAACATTTGGTGGAATAGTCCCAAGGTAGAAGAAAATAGGAGGAAGAAAAAAAAGGAAAGTAGTTAGGGGGTAACATTTCTTTCAAAAATTAAGCAGTGAGCTTTGGGAGAAAAAAAAGCCAACAAATCATCATGGATGGGAATACGTATGAGTACGTGGACGATATCATCTCCACTACTAGCAGTGATGGGATAAGCCATTGAACTAATCCTTGGTATTTTTTCCTAATTAGTTTGTGATTCTCTCAATTAGGCTTTAACCCAAGGTAATTAGCAAAGATTAGCAAGAATTAGAGGTTTAGATTCAAAAGCTCATAGATTAGAATTAAGGGTTTCCAGAAACATATTACGATAAAAATTTGGCTTTGGATCAACCACACTAAGTTAAGTCAAGCGGTTCAAAAGGGAATAATTTTAGTAAATTTGTTTTTAGAAAATGATAGAACAACTTAGGACTAGAGTTAAAAATAGGAATTAGCATTAATTTTGGAGTCAACAATCTAGAATTAGGTTTGAAAAGTGGAAATTAGAAAGAAAATCAAGTGTTAAAAGTCTAATTAAAGCTAATCCGGGGTGATTAAATTAGGAATCAGGATTTAGAATTAGAATTAGAGGGTTAATTTGGAAGTTTAACTTAGAGGTGAAAATTAAGGATGAATTAGGAAGTAAATTGTGGAAGCTTAGTTTAGAGGTTAAAATCTAGAATTAGATTTAGGAAGCACAAATCTAGAATTAAAAATTAGAGGTTAAGAAAGGGTAGAGTAACATTTAGAAGATAGAATTTAGGAGTTAAAATTTAGAAGTAATTTAGGAGTCAAAACCTAGAGTAACATTTAGAGGTTAAAAAATTAGAAGTAATTTTAGAAGTTAAAACATAGAGGTAACTTAGAAGTCAAAAATCTAGAGTAATACCTAGGGGTTAAAACTTAGAAGGTAGAAAGTTAGAGTAATATTTTGAAGGTAGAAAGTAGAGTAGAAAGTCGGAAGTAAATTTTTGAAGTTAAAAGTAAAAACCTAGAAGTAAAATTAAAGTAGAAGTAAAAAATTTAATATCACGGTAGAATATTAGAACAAATCCAAGGTTCAACCATAGAAGTTCATGTAGAAGGTTAAAATCACCAACCAATTGGGATAGTCAACGAGTGGGAAATCACAAAGGAAAGCACCATGGAAGGGACTTAAGATAGAAACAACGTCCAAATAGGTTGTTTTTGCCCTTTATTTACCCAGGCTGCCCTCTTGGGTCAGCAACTAGTTAGTAGATACGTGCACAACTGATCATAGTTACAACTATTGCCATCCACAAAACTAGGATACATTAGCTAGTTCCATTGCTTGGAAGGCACAATGGACCGCACGGGCAACACCCTCTTAAATTAAAAGTGGATAAAAGGCTAGAACCGAGTCGTGTTCACTCCATTACCAAGGGTGGGTAATTTACCGCCGACACCGTCTAGATTTGTGTGTAGAAATAGAGATCGTGAGATCTTCTGTTGACTGTAATCCTTGCAATGTTAGAAGATAAAATACAAAATGACAAGGAAAAAGCAATTACTGTCCAAGCAATTTGTACATTGGATTCAATTTTCAATAAAAATTGCAGGGGGTTTCATGACCTTTTATTCATGCTCAACCAAGAAAAACAAAGAAGAGTCTTTAGAATCAATTGCTCACGATATCGAAACTAATCCACTCGCCGGAAGGGTTTCCCACTAACATTTAACACCTTCCGGATATAGTAGGGACGTTGCATTCAAGGGAATCTACATCATCCCTCATGCATATTGAGGGTTCTAATATGCGCGCATGAGGCCACTTCAAGGGATCTACCTCAAGCATTACAATGGTTCGATTCCAAAGAACACTACGCTGTTCAAGACTACTTAAGAGATGCTTCAGCAGTTGCCCACAATTTGGATAGGGTTTGCTCTTGTTCGGTTTGTCAACACTGGTAATATAAAGAAACCCATTTAGAATCTCGGGTGGAAGAAGACGTCGAAGAAGCTCTGCCAAAGTCAAAGTATGCATGCACGACCATAGAAAACAGGGAATATGTGTCACAAAATGTTGAAGAAGACCATGAAAGCCAACCGGTATGTCGAAATTCTGAGGGAGATCTGCAACACCGCCAAGGACGCATAGATCACCGGTCAATACAACAAGCAACGCCTTTTGCATGAACCAACCATCAAGAGTTCTCCCAGTGAATATTAATCACATCATATTACAAACAGCAAGAAGCACACATACAAGGGGGAGGGGGGCGCACACGCGTGTTACAAAACCTATGTATTGAGGTGTCGATGAAAATGGCAAGTTCCTTTTACAAGTAGTTATCCGGCCATTCCTGTAAGACGTTGTTAGTACAACATGTTGCAAGAATTGGTTAGCACTATTGCAATGCAATAGTTCTCTGAAATGTAATCATCTGAAGATCTGCTAGAAGTTAAGGACGCTGATTTATTGGGTATGGTCAGTGCATAGATGATGGACCGTGACATATCATGGTTTTTTATTACATTTGAACCTACTCTATGACAAGGTTGGCAAGACATTTATATAAGCGACCGTGAGATATCACAATCCTCCATTAGAATTGAAGGTATTATGTGACAACCATGGTAGGATACTATAGTTAAAGGTATTACATGACAACCTTGGGAGGACACTTATATATGCGATTGCAAGATACCACGATTCTCAGTTACATATGAAGGAACTCTATGACAAGGTAAATTGGTAGGACCCTAACATAAGAGACATAGAAATATGACGGTCTTCTATTATAGTTTAAGGTATTATGTGACAATGTTGGTAGGACACTGATATAAGCGACCAAGAGATATCCCGGTTGTCGGTTAGGAGCTTACTGTGATTCTAATGAACTTGCTCGGATCCGAAAAGTCACATAACAGTGGAGAAAGATCCTCTAGACAAATGGGAGAATACACCATGGGACGTGGCAAAAAATTCAAAGTACTCCTTCCCACCTTTAGTTGAAATTTCTTTGCCGCTAGGGCATCAAATTGCAGCTCACTAGATTGCAAGCTTCGGGTCAATGATGCCATTAGAGTGGAGGCTTCTTTGAGCTCTCTTCTTGCGCCCTTCACCTTCACGAGCTCCTCTTGTATCTACTCTTTAATCCCTTCCATTTTTATCATTTCCTTGAATGCATCTTTGCCCTACTCCTGAAGTGTCTTGATGAATGCCTTCTTTTGCAGCTCTTACTTCTTCAAGGAGCCCATTTTCCCTTTGAATTGCTTGAAATTCAAGGTGGCTCCTTCAAGCCTCTGTACTGCCACTTTCTTTGATTCTTGAGTGTGTTGCTGCTCCAAGTGAATGGCCTCCATCAGCATCTCTACTTCTCTCAGCCGCTCCAAAACCACAGTCTTCTTCAACTCGCCGCCACTTTGTCCAACGGCACTAGGGTCCTGCATGCAAATCCCCAAAGCCATCTCCAATTCCAACCCCAAAACATCCCAATCACCAGCCTCTACATGCCGCAACTTACACGGCACACCTTGAGCCCTCTCAAATGTAGAATCTTGTAGTCCTTGCTTTTTCCCATTGCTCTCCTCCCCCCCCTCCGTCTTCACTTGCAGACCAAGCTCCAGCTTCATTTCGACACCAAGCTCCAGCTTCACTTTGACACCAAGCTCCAGCTTCATGCCTCGCCATTCTTTTCCTCGAACGTCCACGCTCTTTGCAGCGGATACTACTTTCTTCAATTCTTCTAGCTTCGTCCAATCTAACAAGTACCTACTTTGCTGTTGCTTGTTGGTCTCCTCCCCAAATGCACACCAATTCACCCTACCACTACCTTCTTTGTACTCAAGAGCTATCCCTTTGACAAGATTAGGTGTTTTGTCCTCTCCGTGTTGGTAGAGGATGGGGTGCAAAAACTTCACCCTGTCCACAACTTCATCCACAGTGCATCCACCCCAAGCATGCCCGGCCCACCTTTGCTCACCGTATGGTTTGCTAAATAATTTCCTCAACGACTCAGAAGACATAGTATTCTTGCGGAAGTGGTGGGGACGGTCGCTAGCATCTGTGAGTCCAAACTCGGTCTTGAAGTCTTTCTTCTTCAATTCTTGAGGGGCCTTCTTCAATCTCAGAATTTCGTCCTCAACATCTTCAATGCAGGTGAAGGCTCTCAGCGCCCTAAGGTTGCCTCTCTCCTTTGTCATTGCTGCAACTTTGGGAGCACGCTCAAGAACCTTGAAATCTTCCTCGTCATCGCTTGTGGCACCCGATCTCCCTCCAGCCACTTTAGAAATCTTGGGTGCCCCCCCCACCCCACCCCACTGCCTCCCCTAATTTCAAACCTTTTGATTTCACCTTCTTTGTTGTCAACCTCCCAGTTTCCTCCTTGTCAGGGGCGAGAAACTTACCACCTCTCTTGCACGCGCGACATTTTTGCACTCACTGAGGACATGCGCTGCCACCACTAATCCTTCACGCTCACTACGCACTCATTGAACCTCTTTGCTGTCCACCGTAGCTGCGCAATCACGTATTCATACCCTGAGTCCTCTCATCTCTCACCATTGCTTCTCTAAACCCTTGACACTAACACGGATTCTCTCCCACGACTTGCGCAAGAATGATCTTTACTTTGTGTACAGAAACTATCTAAACAAGCACTCCAACATTGCCTACTGTCGCAACCAGAATTTTTGTTTTTTTCTTGCTTATCTAAAAGTTGGAATGGAAATGAGTAATTAGGATTTGGATCCTATTAGGAGGCAGAAGAAGACTGAAGATAGACAAAGCTAATGCAGTAAGGGGTAAACTGGATTTAATCCAATTAGAGTATTAATACTCAGGAGCGAAATCACATCCGAAACTTACTGCGGATCAAATTAGGGTGAACCAAATTGCTATGGACTGGACCAGAAAAGGTCATGATGACCAATCGAGGTCCTAAGATTATATAAAGGCTAGTCTTTCCCATTTTTGCTCCTTTACTTTCCTCAAGTTTTGGAGCTGACCTTAAGCGCTTTAACGCCTCCGTCTGCGCCAGAACTGTTGTATGCGTGAAGACTTAAGTGCAAGTGCGTGCGAGTGCGTGAGAGTTCGTGAGAGGTCGAGATTGTATGGGCTTCAGGTTTTGTGTTGCCATCTGGTTGAGATCAGATGAGAGAAAGTGAGGATGGGACGTGCGGCTAGGAGAGAGTGAGGTAGCGACCAGAAAGGATCCAACTAGCCAAGTCCGTGTCCATGCCTTAGCTTTGCAAGAGTAGACCGGGAGCGCCCAGTTCCTCCTCAGAGATTAAGCTCTGGAAAGTAGTTCCAATCATCCCCTTCGAAGAATCGGCAAAAACCGAGCTCATGGACAACCGAGTGGGAAGAAAAGAGGTGGAGAGAGGTCTACAACTTCTAGTTAGGGAATTTAGGCATGGGAGGACGGAGAGCTGAATTCATCCATGATAAGTTTCATGGAGAGCCGAGGAACAAGGACGGATACGCGGTTGCGGATTGCATAGACAACCGGCACCTCCGCCTTCTCTAGTTCTTGATTCCAATCATCCATCCGGAGAAGCCGACGAGGGTGACAATGACCATCGGCAACACTGTTTTCGGGGCCTTGAGCGGGGAACAGAAGGTGAACTGGGCCCAGATCTTTTGCGATCTAGTGTCCCAGCTTGTGACAAGAGTTGGAAAGACTGTGGCCACTCCTTTGAGTCCCTATCTCTTTCACCTCTACTAATGCAACTAACTTCTCACCGATACGAAGGAGAAGACATGGAACATTCAAGAATCCATCCTAAAGTATAGAGAGTCGGGTTCGGATGACAAACCGGAGGACGTGTCCGGATCCAAACCAAAGATGGAAGAAGAAAATGAGGAAGAGCACCTCAAGATGAGGAAGCGAATGAAGACAACGCCTCCTCATAAAAGAGGAACCCCTCCTACCAGTTGATCTACTCCAGAACAAAGAACGGAAGTGGAGATATCGGATCTCAAAGACCCGATTGATCCATTCAATTAGTTGGCCCACATCCTCTGCGGAATACAAGCGGATTGGGAGGTCAAGAGAAGGACCTTCTTTAGTATCAGAGATTTGGTGGGTGCACCGGTAGATAGCAAGCTACCGGCTAAGGTAGCACTACACATCACCAATTTGGACGAACATAAGAAGCAAGAGGCAGAGATTTGTTGACTTCAAGAGGAAGTCGACACGTTGAAGGCAAAAATGGTTGCCTTCAAAGAAAATAAGACAGCCGTCCAGGAGATGGCGGATGCAACACGGAAAGTGGCGGAGATAGTGAAGGCCACTCTCGGAGCTTCCGGATCTGCCAATGTCAAGGCGGAGTTGTTTGACAAGGGAGTACACAAGGAGAAGAAAATATCCGATTCCCAAATAGATCAAATCCTGACCAATTTTAATGATTGGGTAGAAGCAGCAATGGTGGCAGCACAAGAGGCAACCAACCAGATGGATGCTAGCAGCCACAAACTAAACGGATCCATATATTCCAGAGAGATCCATCTTTTGAACCTTTGGCTGCCGAATTTGTTCGCGGCAGAAGGATTGAATCCGAGGGAGCCTAAGGATCGAACTCCCGAGTCAAAGAAGAGTCAATGAAGGACTGGGCCTGGACAAGCAGTTCAGCTAGATTCATGGCCACGATCATATCTTCCGGATCCTGCACTCAGGAAGCGGAGCAGGAATTTGACAGACGTCTTCAACCAGTTATCTGCGGAACCCAAAAGTCCTACTCTGGGTGAGGGAGTTGCAGAGTAGATAGGATTGTATTTTGTGTAAGATAGTTTGTACCGGATTGGATGTTCATCCGGTCTGGCCGGTTAGGATCGGACCCGAAAGTTCCGCGTAGATTTTTTAGGGCCTTTCTGCCTTTGTAAATCAATTGTTTATAAAGCCAGTCCCTGCTTGGGAGCTGGGAGTCTTTTTGCCTAAATTTTGCTTGTGCCTTCTATTGGCTTCTTATTGTGTGTCTCTCCCGTGTGTGGCAGGGTTATATGGTGAGGAGTTAGGAAGGCGCACATTGTTTTTGGGAGTGATTTCTCCCTTTTGTGTTCTTGTTTTGATCTTATGTGCAAGTGAGCGGGTAGTAAAAGATATGGGAGTGGATTTCTGTTCCTCAGCATTTCTAAGGTCTAGGTTTTCAAGCGAGAAAGTTGTTGTTAGGCTAGGCGGATAGGGAGGGTTTCCTTAGTCGCGCTAGAACTCTTGGGTGGGAAATCCGGTTGAGTGTCTGATCTCCTAAGAGATCTTGCTGCCCTAGTTGGTAAACGGAAGAGCTTTAGTTGATGTTAGAACGGACGGATACATTTGTAACCACCTGACTTTATACAGATGGAACTTGGCGCCAAGGTTGTTGTAGTATGAGAGGATCTTACGGGGGGGTCTTTGTGTGATCTGTGATCCGAAGAGTTCTCTGGATTGCTGTGAAGGATCAAACCGGATCCGGAGTAGTGTAGGAGATTGGAAGATAGAAAAGTGGGTCTTCAGCCACTATAAGTCACGGAAGGAGTGGCGGGCCTGCCACTCTCAAAAACAAGCGGCGAATCCTTTGATGGTGAAACAGAGATAAAACTAAACCGGATAAGGATAAGGGCAAATATGAGTTGATCAGATTGGATTGGATAGTTGGACGGATTGAGAAAGGAGAGAAGGGTCTGATTGTAGTTTTTGGTGTTGTTGTATTTTTGATTATAGTGTTAGGAGCGGAAAGGAAAATGTGGATATTGACTGAGCTTAGATACTAAATAAGGCTAGATACTTCATAGAATCTCGCGAGTTTGATCTTTAGAGTCACTTTGTTATGCTTTAAAGTGGTTTTTGGGAGTATAACTAGGAATTTGCTTGCCCTGTGCTGCGACACCTGCACACATCAATACTCTGCAAAGACAATTGAAGGGACAATCAAACCCTAACCGCTAAGCCTGCAGCACAATCGCACGACAAAGCCAGGAAACGAAAGCGGAGCAATTGCAATACAAACGGAAAGAGCGCCAAATCTGAGCCTTCTCCAAACAAGAGAGACAACAGCGACCGGTGGTCACCAGTTACCAGTGATGTGTCTCGCAATGGCAACTGGTGGTCACTAGTCACCCTAAGTCCAATACCTCCTGGACAAGTCAAAAAATCTAGAAGTGACGTGTAATTCGATTTTAACTTTAAGCACTTAAGATTAAGAAAATAAGGAACAAATCAAATGAAATTAACATTTGAGGTGAAGTGTGAGTGTCAAAACCTATAGACTTATGTAGGGTTGAATAAATCAAGATGTTTTTGACATTTTAAGTTTGGATTCAACATTGTTGCAATAAATGACATCCACAAAATTAATCTATAGTTCATTTTTTCAAATGGAGAGCAAATTTAAAGAAGAGGAAGCTTATTTGTTTGCTTTCAAAATTTATAATTGGTGGTCTTGAAAAATTGGATTTTGGATAATTGATCCCACATATTAACCTGCATGTAAAATGTGGTAGTAGATCACATCCACCAAATTAATCTATTTTCAAATATATTGTTTTCCCAAAAAATGGGGAGCAAATCAAATAATTGGAGAAAAGATTTGTTCTATTGATTCAATTTTTGAAGCAATTTTAAGTTTTGAAAAAAGTATTAAATCAAAGTTTGTACTAAATTGCGACCTTTCAAATTTCCTCAAACATATTAGGACTCATATTTGGGTTCAAAGAATTCAATTTTTGATCCATAAATTGAAAATTTGAAAACCAAACAAATTTGCTTTCCATTTTATTCACCTCCTCGTTCACCTCCTTAGCATTTTTTTATTCACTTGCCATTTATTTATTTGCTCCCCATTTTTTTTCTTTGTTCCCCATTTTTTTCCTTTGCTCCCCATTTTTTTCTTTGCTCCCCATTTTTTCATTCAATTTTTGATTTAAAGCAAAATTGAAAGTCCTACTTAGGTGTCTACAATCAACTAATTTGGTTATAGGAATTTGTAATGAACTTAAGGAACTTCTTTTTAAATGCATTCTCTACCATTTTAAGAACGTATTGAGTTTAAAAATAAAAAATAAAAAATACAAATATCAAATTCTTTTAAAGTAGCCACATGTGGCCATGCATTATAGTCATAATATTTAAATACAAGTATCCATCCGGGTTTTTTCAATTCAAAATCAAATATCAATTTGTTTTTAAATTTTCATATTTGAACATTGTAGTCATAGTCATAGTGTTTCAACAACAATTGAATTAAATTGATTCCTACGCTCTAAAGATCCTAAATACAACTCAAAATATTGAATGTAGACATTAAAATGAACTAGCACTTGCAAAAATAAAAAGGTTAATTTAGGATCTCCACCAAAACCAAATTTCAACAAAAGGGGGGGGGGGGGGGGGGGGGTCCCGGAGACCAGTTCAACCTTCCCCACTCACTAATTAGTAATTGGGGAAGGCCCATTTGGTCTCCGGGGTTGTCTAATCAGACTCCAATTAGTCTTTATATAGGAGCCTTGGATGCCTTCACTAAACAATATGGGATAAAGGTTGCAACATTCTAATCAAAGGCATGTCAGAATGTTTGAGGTTGCTAGCCTGGAAGGGAATTTCCATTCCAGGAAAATATAACCAAATTAGTTTTTTCTTGTCTTTGTTAAATGACTTTTAGATTCTTTTCAATTCAATAATTGAATGAAATTTGAACATCATGAAGGCTTCTTCATGTCTTTAAAATAATAGAGGTTAAAAGAAATTAATTGTTATGTTTGAGTAGATGGAATTCTAAATCAAAATAGGCCAAAAAAATTTAAAAAAATGGAGACTTACATTTAACTAGTCTTAAAACTTTTTTATCTATGGATAAAAAATTGGATTATGAGTGATCCCACATATTAACAAGGTTTGGACGTAGCCTAAATTACTTCTAATTATGCACCTCTAAAATGTGGCAATGTAAAACATATCCACCAAATTCATCTATATGTTCAAGTCTAAATTCCTTTTTAAAGAAAAATGGGAACAAAATTTTAAAAAAATTGGAGAGCTAAGTCCTTTGCTTCTTAAATCTTTCAACCACAAATTAAAATTGATCTCGTGACATATATTAATAGGATTTGGCCATGACCTACATTACTTAAATATGCACATATAAAATGTGGCAATTCATAGATCTTTGACATCATCAAATTAATCTAGATATATTTTAAGTCTAGATTCCTTTATAGAAAAAAAGGGGAGAAAATAAAAAACTAAGGAGCTAAGTTGTTTGCTTTTTAAATCTTTAACCCACAAATTAAAATTGATCCCGTGACATGTATAAATAGGGTTTAGCCATGACCTACATTACTTATATGCACATGTAAAATATGGCAATTCATAGATCTTTGACATCATCAAATTAATTTAGATATATATTTTAAATCAAGATTCCTTTATAAAAAAAATGGAGAGCAAATAAAAAAAATGGGGAGCTAAGTTCTTTGCTTTTTAAATCTTTAATCCACAAATTAAAATGGATCCCGTGACATGTATTAATAGAGTTTGGCCATGACCTACATTACTTATATGCACATGTAAAATGTGGCAATACATAGATCTTTGACATCATCAAATTAATCTAAATATATTTTAAGCCAAGATTCCTTTAAAAAAAAAATGGGGAGCAAATAAAAAAAATAAGGAGCTAAATTGTTTGCTTTTTAAATCTTTAACCCACAAATTAAAATTGATCTCGTGACATGTATTAATAGGATTTAGCCATGACCTACATTACTTAAATATGCACATGTAAAATGTGGCAATTCATAGATCTTTGACACCATCAAATTAATCTAGATATATTTTAAGTCTAGACTCCTTTATAAAAAAGATGGGGAGCAAATAAAAAAAATGGAGAGCTTAGAATTTGTTTTCTTTTATAATCTTTAATCCACATATCAAAAATTGGATTCAAGATAATTGACCCCAAATACATAAATTACCTTGAATTATGTCTACATATAAAATGTGGCAATAGATCACATGGATCTACCAAATTAATCTATGTTCAAGTTGATTCCTTTATATAAAAAATGGGGAGCAAATAAAATAAATGGGGAGTTAAGTTGTAACTTGCGTTTTAAATCTTTCAGTTCCTATAGATCAGAAATTGAAATCAAGATTGATCCCACGTATTAATAGGGTTTGGCCATGACCTACATTACTTATGCACATATAAAATGTGGCAATAGATCTATCACATCCACCAGATTAATCTATATTCAAGTCTAGATTCTTTTTTAAAGAAAGATGTGGAGCAAATAAAAAAAATGGGGAGCTAATTTCTTTGCTTTTTAATTCTTTAGTCTATACCAGAAAAAAAATTGGATTCAAGATTGAAACTACATATGAATAGCGTTTGACCATTAATTAAAATTTGGATGCACATATAAAATCCCAATTGTCATGGGATATTTGAAGGTTTCTAATCTATATTGTTATTTATGGAGCTTTTATTGACTGCTCTAAGAAATTCTACCTATTAGTGTAGATTCATTTCAAGAATTACCTTTTCATTTTCTCTCTCCATTTTTCATATTTGTCTTAATACATAAAGATAAACAAAATCTAATTGGTTAACAAGGCAAATTGGCCATTTTGCCTTAGCTGATTTTTAAGAGAGGGGAAGGCCACACAGCCTCTTTTATATTCAATCTATTAACATGCAAATTAGCCATTTTGCCGTAGTTGATTTTCAAGAGAAAGTTGTGCCACGCAGCCTTTTTTATATTCAATCTGTTAACAAGGCAAATTAGCCGTTTTGCTTTAGCAGATTTTTAAAAGAGGGAAAGGCAACCTTTTTTATATACAATCTTTGGATGCTCTAAGGCAATTCAAATCAATTCCGCCACTCATAAGCATACACAATCAAGCTTGTTAATGCCGGTGAATCTTTCAAATTTGGCAAGTGGGTTGTTAGTTTGAATTTGCTTTGATCCAGTGTTATGTTTGGCAATATCTGTCAGAAAATTGCATCCCCATTGGCCTAAATATCCACTACTAATTACTCATGCATCATCCCAAACCAAAGGTCTAGATCAAACGCACTAATGTACAGAAAGTACAAAGTTGTACTCTGCATTCGGGAAAGTATAGAAGGTTTTTGCCAAAAATGCATGGGTCTAGTGTACTTACACCCTCCGGCAGAGTTGTCTAGCCACACTATGACAAGCTATGGAGGCTGCCCAGAATTATAAGGATTCCGCCTAATCACTTTGGAATGCTTTGTAGAAAAAGGTGAGAGGAAGAGCAAGAAACATGCAGAGAAAACCAGAAGGAGGAGGAAGTACTCTGATAGCTTGAGTTCAAGCAGTGCATCTTCCATGTCTTCATCCTCATCGGAGAATTTAGAGACTGATCATGGAGCTACATTCAGATTTGGAACCGGATCCAGACATCATCAACACCGGAGCTTGAAGGCAGACAAGGGCAAGGCCATTGTCAAGGTCAAGATAGAAGAAGATGATTCCAAGAAGATGATGAAGAGCATCCAAGAATTGCTTGAGGCCATTAAAGTCAACATGGCCAAAAACCAGATTCCAAGGAGGACTGTTCCCACAAGCAGAGCAAATGTTTGTTGCCCAAGATGTGGAGAGGTAGGACATTTTCCAAATGAGTGTAATAGACCCTATATTAAATGGGTCTCTTACGTGAATCCGGGAGAAGTCTACATCACCATGCTGGAGGATGAGGAAGAAGAGGATCTGAATCCTGGTTTTCAGATCCAGCCTACTTATGGGCGAGGAAGACCTCTGCAGCAGTTGATGAGAGCCAACATCATTCCGAGATCTGTTCCAATAGGGATGAATCCAGGTATTATATCTCAGCCAAAACCTCATGGGTTTTGCTTTAATTGCGGAAGTCCGGGTCACTATGCCAATACTTGTATGTTCAAGGGTGTACAAGGAGCGCCTATGATTTTACCATGTCAAAATTGTTATGAGTATGGTCATAATGTTTTCGAATGTCAAAAACTGCAGCAGCATAGGGTAATCTACAAACAAGTAGAGGCTCCTCCTAGTGATCAGACAGCACTCAACTGTGGATCTAAAATCAAAATTGAGAATCTAGATAAATGATCCGTAGGGGTGGGGCTGCTGGATAGAGTAGGAGAGTCAGTGCATAGAGTAGGAATCTATAGCTCCATCAAGAATTGCAGAGAAGCTAGAAATAGAGGTAGAGTCAGAACTAGAAGTAGAAAAAATAGAAGAGAGGAACCGGATTCAAGAAATTTTGATCACTCTAACAAATCCTCTAAATCTCAACTCGCAGCAACCTTGGAAAATGGGATACACCCTAGAGGTATTCCCAAGGATATCAGTGAGGAAGTTAGACAGGAACTTAAGAATTCTGAATCCGCTCTATAGGATAGAGGAGTTCTGATTTCCAATTTACCAAGTTCATAGCCGAGAGTCAGGTTTGAAGAAGAATCAAACATTTAAATTTCTTCATTCAATTTCCTTTAACAACTTTTGTAAAAATCCCTACCCATTTTTTTTAATCCACTTGCATTACTCCTAATGGAATTGGTCATGTACCATTTCCCCTTGTGGGTTTTGTAGATTTAAAACAAAACGGAAAGAGAGTGGCATTAGCAATCCCTCCTTTTAGATTTTGCTATTTCGAGTTGAAATCAAGTTCCAAGGATTTAATTTTTCTACTTCAAATGTGAATCAAGCCACCATGATTTGATTTTGCTACTTCAAACTAAAATGAAGCCACCATTATTTAATTTTCCTACTTCAAATCAAAGTCAAGTCACTGTGGTTGAATTTGGATACTTCAAATAAAAATCAAGCCACCACAATTCAAATTAGACTGGCTTGACGTATTTTTTGGAAGAAGAAGGCAAATTAATGACATTTCAAGTATGACCATGATTTGACTTTGAGTTTGTTTCTTCAAATTAGAATCAAATTTTACATGATTTAATTTTGCTACTTCAAATTAAAATCAAGATACCATTATTTCATTTTGTGCACTTCAAATAAAACCCAAGCCACCATGATTTCAATTTGATACTTCACAAATAAAATGAAGCCACCTTGATTTAAGCCATCATGATTTACAATTTCCTACTTCAAATTAAAATCAAGCCACCATAATTTATATTTTGCTCCTTCAAACTAAAACCAAGCCACCATAATTTAAATTTTGCTACTTCAAACTAAAATGAATCCACCATGATTTAAATTTTTCTACTTCAAACTAAAACCAAGCCACCATGATTTACATCTGCTACTTCACATTCAAATGGAGCCACCATGATTAATTTTCCCACTTCAAACCAAAATCAAGCAACCATGATTTAATTTTTGCTACTACAAATGAAACTGAAGCCACCATAATTTAAATTTTGGTACGTGAAACTAAAACCAAGACACTATAATTTAAAATTTACTACTTCACATTCAAATCAAGAAACCATGATTTAAATTTTGCCACTTCAAACCAAAATCAAGCCAATTTTGCTACTTCAAACTAAAATCAAGCCATCATGATTTAAATTTTGCTACTTCAAACTAAAACCAAGCCACCATGATTTAAAATTTTCTACTTCAAACTTAAATCAATCCACCATGATTTAAATTTTACTACTTCAAACTACAACCAAGCCACCATGATTTAAAATCTTCTACTTCATACTAAAATCAATCCACCATAAATTAATTTTGCTACTTTGCATTAAAATGAACATACTATGGTTTTATTTGGGAAGGACATTTTAAAATCAAGTCTTGTGCTTTCGTCAAGGGAAAAGTACAAAACTCCATTCCATTTTTTTGGAATATAAATGTTTAGGAAAAAGTACAAAACCACTTACCATTTTTTTCCCAAGTAAATCTTTAGGGAACACAATTCATAGGGTTTAAGGTGGCCTTGGGTTCCTTCATAAGTGCACTCAATCATAATTCACTATTAACTCACATGCCACATTTAATGCAAGATTGTTTCACGGGTTCTAAGAAACGTAGAAGTCTTACAAAGTGTGCTTTCCCTTCATAAGATGCCATATTTCATTATACTTTGAATTTTTTTGAATCCCTTAGTGACCTACCATACAGCTAGAAAGCCTCGGTCAGTTGGTCACCATAAATTGCAAACGCCCAAAAGTGCCGCGGACATCTGACTAGCCCTTTATTTTTGGGCATAATAGGGCCAGATAGCATCATTTTAAAATAAATGTCTACTTTTTGCCAGAGAAAATTAATTTTCTTTTGCCTAAAAATTTTCCTTTCGATCAAAAGTGTGGACAAAGTTGACTAATTTTTACAAAAAAGCGCAAAATTATGATTGAATAGTGTTCTTGATCCAAAATATGGATGAATGTAGAAATTTTGTACTTCACAAAATTTCAAATGAATGCCATCTTAGTCCCATCCCAAAAATTCAAAAACAAAAGTCTATGGCAACCTAGGCGCGATCACTTGCTGAACTTGAATGGTCTGACCACACAAACTGATCATCGAGGACTCCGGGCTTTATATTTTTCCTTTTCCCTAGCTTGTCATATAAATTTTTGGAAGGGCCCGCCCTGGGAATGTCCTTGGTGGTTGGAATGATGGCTTGTTTCACTCCCTTGACAGTTGACCAATCCACTGTTCATCTCAAGATGACCTCTACATACACCATTTCACATATAAACAACATGACTTTGTTCCTGATCACTGAATGTATCTAGTACAACGCCCAATACACTTCAATACATCATTGCACAAATGCGTCATGAGTGCAGTAACAAAGATTTGTCACATTTGTACTAATATGGTGCTTGTGTCGATGATATGGGAATAACTTGTCGATGTAGCACCACCCCACAAACGCCTTACAAGTCTGCGCTGTCCAATCTCCACAAATTTTATCCCAACCTCGATAGGCCCGAGCGTGTGGATCAACAAGGGTGCGTCGGTTCCTTTGTTGTTTCTTCTCCTTTGGCTTCAACTTCTTTTGGTGGGGGGCCATTGGATATGCTTTGTGCGTTACAAACTATTAACCTAATATAAACGGCTACACTCGGATCCAAGCAAAACAACAAAAGAAATGTGAAAGTCCTAAACCCGTTGTACTTCACATTTACAAATATTAAGCAAAATTTCACATAACAAAATGTCAAAATCTAGGCCTACATTTGAGTGCATGGACTAAAAGCTCAGAAAATGAGGTGGAAAGGGATAATATATCCCCCTCGCAACTCAACCTCAAGCCCACAAAGACGCAATCAGCCACTTCAAAGTGGATGATTAGGCAGTGCGCAGAGCCAAGAGTAGGGACCTCGATTGCTAGTCCAGATTATATAGCCAAAGTCGCCCGGGGGTGCGTACGGGTAAAGGAGCGTGCGGATCAAAATCTAGGCAACCGCGGATAGAAGGCGACCTCTGGTACCGTGGGCAAACGCGGGTCCAGTGCTGACGACCTTGGGTATACAAAAAGAGACCTCGGGCATCCAGAAGGCAAACACGGGTCCAGTGTTGGTGACCTCAGGTACACAGAAAGCAACCTCGGGCATCCAGAAGGCGACCTCGAGTAGGCAAAAGGCAACTGCGGGTACAAATTTATTGAATGTAACTGGTTAGCGGATTGGTGACCTCGGGTGTGCTGCGACCCCGCATTTGTCGACCGTGGGTAGGGCGACCTTGGGTCCAATTTTCCCAGAACGATTTCAAATTTGGGAGGTCACTCCAATTATGACTTTCTTTGAATTTGGTCAACCTTAAAGAAGAATCAAACATTTAAATTTCTTCATTCAATTTCCTTTAACAACTTCTGTAAAATATCCCTACATTTTTTTTCTTTAACCCACTTGCACTACTTCTAATGGAATTGGTCATGTGCCATTCCCCCCCGTGGGTTTTTTAGATTTAAAACAAAATGGAAAGAGAGTGGCATTAGCAATCCCTCCTTTTAGATTTTGCTATTTCGAGTTGAAATCAAGTTCCAAAGATTTAATTTTTCTACTTCAAATATGAATCAAGCCACCATGATTTGATTTTGCTACTTCAAACTAAAATAAAGCCACCATTATTTAATTTTCCTACTTCAAATCAAAGCCAAGCCACCGTGGTTGAATTTGGATACTTCAAATAAAAATCAAGCCACTAGAATTTAAATTAGACTACTTCAAAATTAAATCAATCCCCCATGATTTAAATTTTGCTACTTCAAACTAAAAGGAAGCCACCATGAATAAATTTTTCTACTTCAAACTAAATTCACGGCACCGTTATTTAAATTTAGCTACTTCAAATTAAAATCAAGCCACGATTACACAAATTAGACTACTTTAAACTAAAATCAATCCATCATTATTCAAATTAGACTACTTCAAACTATAATCAATTCACCAAGAAAAAAATTTTGTACTTCAAACTATAACCAAGCCACCATGATTTATTTCTTGTTACTTCAAACTAAAACCAAGCCATCATGATTTAATTTTTGTTTCTTCAAACCAAAAGGAAGCCACTATGAATTAATTTTGGTACTTCAAACTAAATTTACGCCACCATTACTTAAATTTTGCTACTTCAAATTAACCCCTAAAGGACCGGTTGTCCCCTCGGGGGACAATTTGGGTCCGGGCAGGTTCCTACGATCTCAATTTTTAGTAATACTTTTTGGGATTTTTTGAGGTTGTGTATTTTTGCGAGATCTTTGTGAATATATAATTTTTTTTTTAATTGATGACTGGGAGCAAAAGTTATGGCACAATAAGTAAAATTGGAATTTTGCGGGCAGCCCAAAAAAAATCACAAAAAGTCAAAATAATTTTTTTTCAAATTTTTTCCTCAAAGATTATATTTTTGTCTACATTTGAAGCTTTGTTTCATTCAATTTGGACTAATAATGAGAAAGTTATGGACAATCTTAGTTTTTCGGACAATCTAAGCATCTTCTTGAAAAAATAAGTTGTAGAATTCATTTTAGAATGCAATTTTGAGAATTTTTCAATTTTTTTTGTTAGACAAGGTTATATTTTCTTGCTAGAACAATCTCACTGTTGGGATTATTGTGATTCAATTCCATCTAAAAGCTATTAACAATTTAGATTTTTCTTCAATCTTGTACCCACTTCTACTTCACAATTTTTTAATGAGTGAAAATTAAGTGCTTTTTTTCCTAAAGTTTTTTGGTAGATTCTCAACTCAACTACTTAATATAAGTAAGTAGAAAATCCAAATCAGTAGTGCAAAAAATTTGAACTAAAAAGATTCAAAGCCAAAAAACCTAGTGAAGCAAGGTGGAAAAAAACTTGTTTTCTTCACTTTAAATGCATATATCTTGCAATCTACGTGGTCAAAGTTTCTGAAATTTCTTCCACATATTCATATACTAGTCAAGTATAAGATCTTATGGTTGGATATGCAAAAAAAAACAAATTTTTAAACTCTTTTCTCTTTGCAATAGAAATGACAGTTTTGAATGTTTTTTGGTAGGAAAATCACCTTGGTCCTTTAGGGGTTAAAATCAAAATATCATGATTTAATTTTCCTACTTCAAACTAAAACCAAGCCACTATGATTTAAATTTTGCTACTTCAAACTAAATTCACGCCACCATATTTAAATTATGCTACTTCAAATTAAAATCAAAATATCATGATTTAATTTTCCTACTTCAAACTAAATTCACGCCACCATTACTTAAATTATGCTACTTCAAATTAAAATCAAAATATCATGATTTGATTTTCCTACTTCAAACTAAAATCAAGCCATCAAGATTTAAATTTGCTACTTTAAATTTTGCTACTTCACATTAACATGAAGGACATCATGGTTTAATTTAAGAAGGACATTTCAAATTCAAGTGTTGTGCTTTTGTGGAGGGACAAGTACAAAATCCCTTCCCAATTTTTTTTTACGTAAATGTTTAGAAAAAAGTACAAATCCCTTTTCCATTTTATTTTTCTTGTAAAATGTTTAGGATATACATTTCATAGGGTTTAGGTTGGCATTGGGTTCCTTCATAAGTGCACTCAATTCTAATTCACAATTAACTCACATGCCACATATAATGCAAGATCGCTTCACGGTGTTCCAAGAAACGCAAAAATCTTAAAAAGGCTGTTGTTGTGGAGGCTTGTCCTCAAGGTGAGTGGTTGGGTGTGCCGATCCCTTTTGAGCCGTGCGTATTTGTTCTGGTCAAGCCTTCATTGATCGTTCCAGAAGCTCAACACATCAGGGTCTCTCCCTGCCAGAGAGGTCTACAGACGTTGGGGGAAATTCAAAACAGGACCGTGCTGTGGAGGGCAGCCGACGTGGTGAAGGTCATTGCGGATCCGCATGTCGATGGAAGCCCATTCATTTGTCAGGATGATTGAATCAGCCTTGAGATGCATCAACTGGATTCATTAGGTGTCCTTCAATCGTCAGGTCGAATTACTTGTTGGAGGGCGGATGATTACTTCTAGAGTTCTATCCGCGGTGAGGGCCATGTAGGTGTGACAGTCCTGATGTTTTCGTGGATAATCCAGACACGATTCTGACCCATACTCGGTGGCCCGTCTCGAGTTGTTGGTTCCCTGGTGGTTGGTGCTTGAAGGATATAGTCGACCACTTCTTCGCCTTCTCTGATGTACCAGATCCTTTGGCTTATTTGGGTGGAAGACAGAAGGCGCCCTATCGCTTCATAGTTCATCGACCCTCCCTCAGTCAAAAGGAGACAATGTTCAAACGAAAGACGACGGACTTCAAAATTCAGAAGATAAGCTCGCAGAACTGCTGCGACAATCATTGCTGCCAACTTTTCCTCCATCAAAAATCGCTGAAGACCAGGCAGAGATACTTCTCAAAATCATTTGAAGAGCGTCGAGAGTATGGAATTGCTATTGGTGGACAGTTGCATACTATACAGTGGACACGAAAGCGGAAGTACATTACGCTGGAAGAAGTGGAAGTCTGTGCCACAGCTTGGTACATTATTCACGAAATCCCAAAGCTGACCTATCACAATTACATTGACAAGTACAAGGAAGGCATTGTTTCTTCCACACACGGGAACAAAAGGGTTAAGCGGCCTCAACTTCAAACTGTGCAAGTCACTGGTACAATGAAAGCAATCATCGACAACACTCCTGACCAGATGCCGCACCAAATGCGATGCATTGGAAATGGGAGAGTGGACACACTTAAGTTCCTACCTACTGGAAACAACTGGAAGCACATTCATGCTAATGCTAATGAGGTAGTTTGATGAACCCGTCCTTCTCTTAGTTATGATCATTGATGGATTTGTTGAACTGGAATGTCAATTGGAAATCTCCCGTTAAACTTCTATATAGGGCTTTCACTTAGTTTGTTCTTTTTGCAAGACATCTCCATGAGAAAGTATTCCATGGATACTTTGTTTGGATGGTTCTCTCATCGGGATATCTCCCGATAAATTTTGCTGGAGGACTTGAATGCATTCATCTACTCAGCGGGAGATATCTCAATGTTGTTGCCTGTAATCGATTTTTTTCATTGCTGTTGTTCTCTTTGCTCCTGTTTGTTTTTGAAATCTCATAGTGTTACTGCCTTTGTTGCTTATGCTTTTGTTTTTCGGAAATTGCAGTTGAATGTGGAGTATGGCCTTCCTCCCGTCAACCAAGCAACTGTTAGTAGAATAAAGAAGGAGCACTTCAACAACATCTCGATTAAGCCTGTTGGTAGCTCTTTTGCAAAGTGTACGAAGTGCGACAAACTACAGCAGTTCATCCTGAAATCACCAAAAGGGAGCTCGGACTTCGTGGAATTCATGAAGCAACAAACTGAACATCTTAATCATCAAGCATCCTACCGTCATCTGTATGCTTTGTGGCGTGAGGAATCCAGGAGGAACCCTCAAGAGATACTGTGCATAATTCATGACAAGATGGATACAAGAAAGACGGCTCTCCCAAGAATGTGGGTGACGACGAAGGCCACACAAGGTTTGGGGCAACTTCCCATGAGTATAACTGCAATGGTGGCTCATAGTCATGCCGATGGTGCGTATGCACATTATACACTAGCCTGCTGGCTGGGCGACTCGAACTTCACCATTTCATCGCTTGCTAGACTGTTCAGGCGACTTGAAGGTCCACCAATTCGGGAGATGGGCGACCTCTTTCCCTATCCGCCTGCAAATGCAATGTTTGACGTGCTATTCAAAGGAAAATCTCGGTGTATGGATGCCTTGAAATTGATTCCACAGGAAGTTCGGCGTGGATCTAGTCCCCTTCCTAACAAGCTCTATCTTCAGCTTGACAACTCCGCCAAGGATAACAAGAACCAGTACCTCATGGCGTTCTTGTCTTTGCTTACTGCACGAGGAGTCTTCAAGGAAATTCAGGTCGGTTTTCTTCTAGTCGGACATACTCATGAAGATATTGATGCGTATTTTAGCCACCTGTCGAAGGCTTTAAAGAGCAAGAATACATTTGTTGTCGCGGACCTCATGAAGTCGTTCATGGAGTCCCAGGAATTGTCATTCATGCCGGAATTCATCCAAGAGGTGGCGGATTTCAAGTCCTTTGTCAAGGGAAACCTGTGCAGTGGCACGACTAAACTAATTGGTTTGGGAGAGATGCACCTTTTCTGGTTCTACGTGGATAGTGATGGAATCCCCGTCATGAAGTACAAAAAGTCTGCAGTAGATTCACAGTGGCTACCATCGGATACACCTTCTTGATGCCTGTGGAAGAAAGACCGCATGGGTCGTGCGACACTCCCTCGAGGTTGCCCTAAGCCTGTTCCTTTCAAGCCTATATGGGGTAGCGAAGTTGTGGAAGCCACGGGAAATCAAGAGAAGGCAGTGGAGGCAGTACGAAAAGCGACCTTAAGCAAGGGTTTGATTCTGTTAGGACTCGAGAAGTACATTGAGTATTGGTGAAACGGAATGTCCAAATGCGAGGGATTTGTGGCCGCCTTTGCGCCATACGTCGATTACTGGAAACGTGTGTTGCGTGAGCTCAAAGAGCCCCTTTCCGATTGTCCTTTGGAATTGGTTGAAGGCTTTTGGCCAAAGTCCGATTGGAGGTTGCAAGAATCCTCTTGCCAGCGGCCGACCATCAACCGTGTCGACATGGTTCTTGAGGAATTTGAACCTTATTGTGGACCCGCAAATGAGGCGCCAAGGGAAAGCTTTAATCCTTGGGTTGATATTTGACCGGGTTCATAGGTTCTGCTTAGATCTGAGGACCCCTCAGTATGTGCTGTCTGGCAAAGAAGAGCACTGTCCGACGTCTACACAGAGGAAGGGCATGAGAACAATGGGAAGTTCATGCTCTAGTATTGGAGACCAGATAATTCTGAAAGTAACTTGGAATTGATGTATCAGAATTGTTGGTACGAGAAATGGGTTGTTGAGAACAGGCCTCCCACTTGGGTGGACGCATCTTGTGCATTGTATGCCAATTGGCCCAAGAAAGTTAACCCAAAATCATGTACTATTCCAAAGAAAAGCAGAGAGGTTGCCCAGACGAATTTGAATAGGGCAAACAAGGCGGACCCCTGATTGATTAACGTCTCGTGGTCCACCACGACTACCGGGAGATCTTCCGATGCTTTTCTTCATTTAGTGTGACCGTGGCCGGGCTATCGGGAGATCTCCCGATGCTTCCTTTTGTTCAGTGTGACCGTGGCAAGGCTATTGGGATATTTCCCGATGGTTTCTTTTGTTCAGTGTGACTGTGGTAGGACTATTGGGAGATTTCCCGATGGTTTCTTTTGTTCGGCTTCATAATGGCACAATTTGTTTCTTTAATAAAGGATTTTCTATGTCTTTCACGGAAGTTACTAGCACTGGTAGTAGAAGCTGATGTGTGTAGGATGGGTTTATTTTATCAAAATATACCAGAATGTCCGGTTCTCTTATTCCTCGAGGGCACCCTCCAAATCCCATGTCGTAGTCGTAGCACTTATCCACGCTCTATTTTTTTTGCTATTATGTCTTTCCTTGTACTCGATCTCTTGTGGGATTACTACACTGTTGCAAGATCCTTTTTTCCTTGCCACTTACTGTTCTCAATATTCATCTTCACTTGCCACCTTCGGAACCTGCATTCAAACTTCGAGCATCATTCAGAGTTTATATCGTCCCTAACATACAAGTTTGAGTGCAATTGACCTCTTGGGGGTTCTACAGCACACTTAGGAAAATGAACTTGAAGGTATCTGATGTAATGCCTACCACCATGCACCACAAGCTATGTACTGATCCATATTTACATTTTATATATATCCTGAGATGCATGTTCATGGGCTTTATTTGACCTCTTGGGGCATGTGAACACTCTCAATAAAATGAACTTCAATGTATCTGGATATCTCCCGATCTCTTGCCAAACACCACGCAACCATTTGAAGGCTATCTACTTTACATTTGCAGTTCATGTATATCCTGAGATCCATGTTGTTGTGCTTCAATGGACCTTCCGGAAGCCTTGCAATGCCTTCACAAAAATAAATATAATTGTGTATAGAAATCTCCTGGTGTATTCCCTAATACCATGTATCGGGAGATTTTAAATTTTGGACTTTGAATAGTCCAAAAGTAGTTAAATATGGCATATGGCAGTTTTGATTGGTTTTTGATAAAAGAAGGGAATTAAAGACTTCAGAGGTTATGCCCCTATTAAAATTGGTGTATTGTGTACTTCTCTTCTTAGATTCTTTGTACACTTGAATCTTTGTGGACATACAAGCATATAAGATCAAATTATATTAAGGATTTTAATTTTTCAACTTGGATCCTCCTTATTATATACTGTGTACTTGAATCATATAAATAATTTATGCAAATTTAATCTAGAAGATATGACCTTGAATCCTAAACCTTTGCATATTTGATTAGTCTTTACTATTGGTATGACTGTATAATAATATATTGCTATTGAATTGAAGAAGATTAGATGAACTATGCAAGCATAGTGCATCAATATATAATATATTTCCACAAAAGGAACATCTTGTTTTTTGTACATTGAATAATGCTGCATCTAAATCTTCATTTAGGCCTCTTTTAGTGGAATTTCTTGCGCCATTAAGCAAAAGTGGACTATACACAAGAATTATAAAGGCCAAACAAGCTTGTGCTCACATCTTTTAAATCCTAGATTGTACTAGTACAAAAACTATTGCACCTCAGTAAATCTTTCATGCAATCAATCACTTGATTTTTGGGTATAGCTTCAATCAATTTCTTGTAGACATGAACCACCTTAGTGTGAATGCACTAAGATTGAAACATGTACCTTCAAAATATGAAAAAAAAAAACTTTAATGCAAATCACGTACCTTTTGTAAAAACTTTGGAAAAGAATGTTTTCAAATTTCTAGAATTTCTTATTTGTAAATTATTGAATTTTAATTCAACAAGATTTTGGAAGCTTTTTTCAAAGAATTTTAATTTCTTTAGGTTGTAAATTTTTTGCAGGGAATGCACCTAGTTCTACTTCAACGAGCTGCATGCAAACAAGTAGTTTCTAATAAACTACAATTTCAACCTAAAAATTTGAGCATTGTTCAATAATGACTATAGGTTTTTATTGCCAAAATTTGCCAGTCAGAGAAAATATGAAATCATTTCTAGAAGAGGTTGAAAATGAACTAAAATGGCATGTTTTTCAACTCAAATAATTATAGAGAACACATTCAAATGACCATTGCATTAATATTCAACTCAAAATGAGCTTTCAATACAGAGTTATTTCTAGGAATTTTTGGTTCATTTTCTAGACAATTTCTTTTATATCATAGAGAGGTGTGAAGGTTATTTTTCAGTTCTATAGTGTATCTTTTTACTGCAAATATTGGTAACTAATTATCACAAACAAATAAAAATAAAAATAATTGAAAACATTAACTTTCAAAGAAGAAAAATCTATTCATTTTTTTTTTTAATTTTATTTAGAATTCAAAAAGTATATAGGGAGTCCAAGGTTTTTGGTCATTGTAAGTGACCTCCTCAAGAAATTTTTAAAGGTGAATTCCTAAATTGGATATTGAATAGGAATGTCCAACTAAAACATTGATGCCAAATTTAAATACTTCTAG
Source organism: Neckera pumila (assembly GCA_963969595.1). NCBI lineage: Eukaryota > Viridiplantae > Streptophyta > Bryopsida > Hypnales > Neckeraceae > Neckera > Neckera pumila. Next base: position 11,883,612 of record OZ018418.1, read on the forward strand.
ACTTTCAATAGTCCAGAATTAAAGAGATGGTGAAATCCCCTAATCTACCTCAATTTCTGCACTCATAAGTATTTTGGAAAGTGCTTCTTTATGTGCTTGGAAATGCTAGAAAAATTGTAAATTACTGTTCCGTAGTTGACTGTGCTAGAGTTTACGTGCCTGGATTGGGAGATTTGTGGACATTTCCATAATTTCAGCATCTCATTTACAGCACAACATTTATAGCATACCGTTTATAGCTCACATCTCCAAACCTATCGAGAGATCCCACGATCACAACTAGTTCAAGCAATTATGGCTCCAAGCCCCATATTAATCCCTCACTCAGCGTTTTATTTGAAACAAATGCATTGGGAGATTCCCTGACAAGGTTGTCAAATATGCGTCGACTTCATTGACAATCTTCGTGTCAAAGCGCTACAGTTTGATTCATGTGCTGTAGACAATGCAATTCATAGATACATTGATGGAAGAAAACTTGAAATTTGCTAAAAGTCACAAACATCACTTTAGAATTATCAAACAAGCACTTCCTCTTGGGAAGAAGGAGACTAATTTTCTTTAAGCAGGAGATCCCCCGATGGAGTGCTAATACAAGAAACATTGTCATTTCACACTACATCCAGTGGAATGAAAGGACTATAGACAAGTAAGCACAAGTGCTCAGACATTCAACATACATCTATAGATTGATGAATATCGGCTAATGTACTATTCCATTTGAGAGATTTCAGTTTGTGTGGAGAAAATCGGGGTTCTATCACTGCTGAAATACATTCAATCTTTGATGTCCACGTAATTGTGAACATGCATAACCCAGTCAACTGGAATTCCAACAGGGAGTGAAAGGGTAAGAAAATAAATGCGTATTCAGACTAATCTTTGTGCATGTATAATCCAAACATTGTATTTGTCATTGATAAAAGCATAAACCACTTCCATTTCAATAGATGAAAGAAAAAACAGCCCGCACTTCACATATCAGGTGACTGCCCGTGTTTTGCACGCATAATGAACACCATAAACGAGTTCATATATTCATAAAGATTTATGATGCTAATACATGTCACATAAAAACAACACTGAGAGGTTCATTGTATAACAGTCAAACTCAAACAAGGTAGTGTACCTGGAAAACCTAACTTGCAACTAAGCTACCTTGACGTGGAAAGCCTTGTGGGAATTCACGATGTCTGCAGCGACCTAAACAATGCATCGTGAAATCTCATGATGGCCGTGACGACCCCTGCAATGCATCGTGAGATATCACAATAGGCACAATACTCCACCATACATCGGGTGTTCTCACGTTGGAATATTGTTCAAGGACAAGGCGCTTGATCATAGGTCCACCACATTTGCCCAATTCAAATTTGCCATGGCAGACTCCTTACTCTTATTAGGAATGGTCCTTAATCTCAGAACCACTATTTTTGACCAATTCGCATATGCTACAGCAGCTGCGTCAACCAGGTAGGGGCTGAATCTTCAACAACCCATTTACCATACCAGCAATTTTGGTACCTCAACTCCAGCGTACTTTCAAAGTTATTCGGTTGCCAATACTGAAGCAAAAACTTCCCAGAATTTGCGTCTCCTTCCAGTCTGCATACAGTAGACAATGCTCTTCTTTGCCAAACAGCACATGTTTCCGAGACTTTCGGCCTGAGAAGTACCTATGAGCCCGGTTGTATGTCCAGCCACGGATTGAATCTTTCCCTTGGTGCTTCATTTGCATGGCCGCAATAAGGTTTGGGCTCCTCTTCTTCCTTTGTAATTACATCCATGGGATGGGCCGTATTGCCTTGGCGAGGGACTGCATTCTGCGCCACCCTCCAATCATACTATGGCTAGAAGCCTTCCACCAACTCCAGAGGATACTCAAGTAGTGGCTCACTCAGCTCATCCAGTATACACTTCCAGTATTCCACGTATGGGCTGAATGCACCTGCAAATCCCTCGCATTTTGACATTCTTTGTTGCCAGTACTGAATGTACTTTTCGAGTCCCACCAAAATGAAATCCTTGTTCACGATAGCTTTTTGCATCATTTCCCTTGCCTTTTCTTAATTTCCACCCCCAACGGGAACCTTGCTGCCCTACGTGGGCTTCAATGGAACAGGCTTCGGACAATCGTGAGGGAGCCTGGGGCGACCATTTTCATCTCTCCTCCAAATGGATTGAGAAGGTTTATTAGACGGAAGCCACTTTGAATCAATCGCTGACTCCTTGTAATTCATGACGGGGACCCCATCAATGTCCATGTAGAACTTGAACAAGTGCATCTCTTCCATTCCAATTAATCTTTCGGAGCCACCGGTCTGGTAACCCTCCAGAAATACCTTGAAATCCTCCACCTCCTATATAAACTCTGGCAAAAATGACAATTCTTGGGATTGCATGAAGGCTTTCATGAGGTCAGCAACAACAAAAGTGTTCTTGGTCTTGAGCCCCTTGGAAAGGTGGCAAAATAGGCATCGATATCCTTGTGAGTATGTCCGACTAGTAGAAATCCAACTTGAATTTCCTTGAAGACACCTCGTGCAATGAGCAACGACAAGAACGCCATTAGGTATTTGTTCTTGTTATCCTTAGCAGAGTTGTCAAGTTGAAGATATAACTATTCAGAAAGGGGGGTACTTCCGACCCGAGCTCCTGTTTCAATGAGGGTCAGGTTGTCCATAATTCTTGACTTTCCTCTAAGCAATGCCTCAAACATTGGATTTGCCGGAGGGTATAGAAAGAGGTCACCTGCCTCTCAAATCGGTGGACCCTCTAGTCAGCGCAACAACCTCGCCGAAGACGAAATGGTGAAGTTGGAGTCTACCGACCAATACGATGGAGCATAATGGGCGTACGCACCGTCACCATGACCATGAGCTACCATTCTTGTGACGCTCATGGGAAGCTGCCCCAAACCTGCCGTGGCCTTTGTTGTCACCCGCATTCTAGGGAGAGCCATCTTCGTTGTATCCATCTTGTTGTGAATTATACATAATATTCTCCGTGAATCTCGTTTGGATTCTTCATGCCAACACATACAGACGACAACAAGACGCTTGGTGACTCAGATGATGAGCCCTCTGATTCATGAACTCCACATACTGGAGGCTTCCCTTCGGGGACTTCAGGATGTACTACTATAGATTGTCGCACAGGGTACATTGTGCAAACAAACTCCCAACAGGCTTAATGTGGACGTTGTTGAAGTGGTCCTTCTCAATTCTACTAATGGTCGACTGGCTAACGGGCGGCAGACCGTAGTCAACATTCAACTGGAAAAACAGAACAACTAAGCTTCAGAAACAAAACAAGCAAAAAGAGCTTGCGAATGCAAATGACAAACACTATTCCAAAAGAACGATTGTGACATTCCACAATTGTTGATCCAATTGAGGGATCTCACAATCACTAACTGCATTAATTAGAATCAACGGGTTTACCTTGTTGGCATCCGCTTGGACTTGTTTCCAATTTCTGCCTACACGCAGAAATTTAAGAATGTCCACTTGGCCATTACCAACATTGCGCCTTTGGTGAGGCATTTGATCAGCATTCTCATCAATAATGGCTTTCGTAGTCTCTGTAACCTAAACAATCCGAGTCCTTGGTCGTTTAATCCCTTTGTTTCTGTGTGTCCCCGAATTCACGCCGTTGTTGTACATCTTGATGTAAGTGTGGTAGGTCGACTTTGGGATTCCGTGAATTATGTACCACGCCGTGCCACAAAGTTCCACTCCGTGTAGTGTGATGAATTTTTGCTACCGATCCCCATTCATTTCGTGAAGTTGCCCTCCCACTACAATCCCGTATTCACGGCGGTCCTCAAACAACTTCAAGTAGTATTTCTGCCTAACCAACAGCGTGAACTTTTGGTTAAAATGCTAACTACATAGATGTTTGCAGTACTTTTGCAAGCTCACTTTTCGGATCTCTTTGTTTATCGTTTTCAGGTCTAACGGTGATTCCTTCAGCTTTATACTGGGTTTACGGACTACAAAGCAATATGGTGCTTTCATTCTACCTTTGAGATAAGCGAGAGGTGTCGTACGCGCAATCTAGGCGTAAGTATCCTCAACACAAAAATGTGCCAAGATAACACGAAATATCGTCCCAGGGAATTTCCGAATTCTATGTAGTATGTTCTAGCTATCCAACTTTTCTATCTTTCTTTCTTCTCACTTACTTACTCTTTTTCCGGCTTCCTTCACAATCCGGATCATAAACTATCCGGAATCCGGTTTACGTCTCTGCTTCCAATCCGGTTTTCTATACCTCTGTTTTACCATCAGGGGGTCCACTGTTGGTCTTGTAGAGGGGTAGGGACTCACCACTCGTTGTTCTCCTACAATTCTAACAAACACAAATAAAAACACCCAAGTACTCAAAAGGTTGTAGCAAGACGAGAAGATCCGGATCCTCACAGCTAAACCAGATGGTAAATCCGGAAAGCAGGTCACTCAGGAATACTTCACTCTCCCTAACTACAACGACAGATCTCAGAGTCAAGTATAAGGGGGTGTGATCTTTCTAGAGGTTGAATGAATTCTAAGGTTGGCAGATCTTCCGGACAGGTGGGAACTTCCTTAGGCGGGCGCTTACCTCCGCACGGCTTGACAACCGGACTCGCTTCCCCGCTACTCAGATCCGGACTACTCTAGTAGTAATTTAAAGACACAATGCTCAGCTCCTAAGTCAACAATCCAACAACATTACAATAGCACATACAATTTTCATATAGAGCGGATTCACTAAATGAATCCATTCTCAGTGAATTATGGCAAAGAGATTTTGAAGATTTGTTGAACCTACAAAAATCATGAAGAAAACCAGGAATTAGTTCAGTTAAGAGATCAATGTTCCCTTCGTAGCTAAGGAACCTGACAACAATATCTTCAGTTCCGGCTGACTACTAAGGGAACACTTCCAGTACAATATACAAGAGAACTAGTCAATCATCAACAATAGTGTCATTGAAACTAAGGATAGCAAGTCTTGGCAAATGAAAAGAGTACCCCGACAAGGTAAGCAAACATTTGAAGTCCACAGGCAATCGTGCAGTCACACGATGCCCGTGAAGGAAGCACTAAGCCAGTACATTGAGGAGTAGGCCATTGGAACTAGACAGAAAGGTCCAAGGTTCACTGGGAACCCACAACACACAGGTTGCAAGGTCATCCTTTTCAGCAATCGTGGCATCCCACGATCCTCATGCAGAATTATGTCTAGAGGAAGTAAAATACTAATTAATAAGTAAATGAACTTAATCATGCAGACAGATCCCAATCTCATATCTAATCAGTTGTCTGATCCCACAACCAGGACATTCTAGGATCCACAAAATACAGATCTCAAGATCTCCGCATTGGAAAGAGAGACCGTGGGATCCCCTGATTGTCTAGAACTGAGAGAAATATAGTCCACAATTAACGGGGCCCAGAACCAAATTTGGTCTAGTCAGTCATGGGATCCCACAAAACCAAGATCGTGAGATCCTACAATACTATGATCCTATGATTCTCCGTTTTCTAGGTTGCTGATTTCCTCTATTCAGAGATCAGCGGGAGTCAGTACACTTTAGAAACACCGATCGTGGGATTTCATGATCGGGACTAATATATATGCATACTGCTCTATTGTATATCATCGTATCTAGACATTCTCTTCAACATCTGACGGCATGGTGGTTGTATTTATAGGCACATTAAGCTCTGTCTTCTGCCATCTCCAAGTGAACCTCCATGGCACCAGAGCATGGTGATCGCTTCACTAGGTGAGTTTATCGTAAGTAAATCTATTGCTTGGAGCACCCACTCGCAGTTGAACTCTTCTTCACTCTCAATCTACGCGTGCTTAAAGAGTTTCACAAAATTGCTGTGGCATGCATTCGATGGATGAAATTCTCAGGCTCAAAATTCAAATGTAATTGATAGGAATGCATAGCTTACCTCGTGAAAAATGGCCCAGTTAGAGCATTGTCCGCCTCCACTCCAATCTCGTTGCTAACATCGGTAGACACTAACTCCAATCCCCTACAGCATGCTCCGCTTGTTCACGGATGCAAGCGAAAAGGAGACGCTCGAGGTTTGTTTTGGATTATAAACCATCTGGACTGGAATTCAAAAGCTGTGGATTCCCGCCCTGAGTTTTCAAATTTTCAAGCGTTTCCTTTTTTTCAAATGTTGGTTGGATGCATTCTAGAATGCCAAGCCGCAATCAAGAAGTGGAGTACGTGCAGTTATACACTTTGGAAGTGGAATGTACTCTCAAATTCCGCGTTGCTTCGACTACAAGGAGGGAGGGCATGGGGTTCTTGACTTTGTGACTGGAAATTTGCAGCTCCAGTGTTCACTACAATTCCGAATCTTCACTGACATTCTAAAATTTGCCGCATTCAAGGATGGTATTGTTGCACGATTTCATAGGAGTCAATGATGCTTCGAGCAAAGTGGGTTCGGTCTTCAAGACTTCCATTTCCCCGGATTTTACACACATCCTAGTCAATACTTGGACGAGTAACTTTGTATCCCTCCACCTCAAGGGGATCTAACGACCTGAATACCAACATAACGGTTCCACAATTGCTGTGCCCTGGTCTGTTCCGTGCTTAATGTGCTCTGCAGCCAAGGTACTTGTCGGTTCAATCCGTCAGTCAGGGAGTCGGGGAGCCGGGGTTGGTTGTCTTCAGCCCTAGACTGCCTACGGTTTTAGGGTCTGTACTGGAATCCCTAAATGGCCAAGGCACCAGTTCAGTTTCTGTGGTTTTCAAAGAAATGCTGAAGTGGCAACTTACAAGAAAATGTTCTAGCCAAATATTTTAGTATTCATCTAAATTTTCTATAGAGTTTTTTTTCATCTACATTTTTGGATGAGTTTTATTTCTATAGGGCATTTTCATTCAAAATTTAAAAAAGAATTGGAGCAATTTGGCATTGTAATCTAAATTTTCTTCAAATTTCTTCATATACTAGTCTCGATGCACCCCATTTATTTTTGAGGGATGGAGCCATACAAGGATTTACGGTTTAGGGTTTTTAGGGTTTTATTTTAGAGTTTAGGATTTTAAGGGTTTAAAGGTTTAAGGATTTAGGATTTAGGATAAATAGTGCCAGGCCCCCGTAGGTGGTGTCTAAGAAACTTTTTTTTTTAATTTTTAATTTGGAAGCAAATGAATTTTACTGAAACTGAAACCATACCAAATTCCTACTTTTAGTAGATAATATCATTGAAAGATTATTTTTTAAGTCTAACCATAAATCCAAAAACCAATTTTGGGGCATGAATGATTATGATTTTTCCTATTCAAAATTTTGTGCAAAGGTACTCATTGCAATCTTGACTTCTTGCATTGTTTAGGACTCTTAGAAATTGGCCTCAAATACTCTAGCTCTTGGAAAAAAAATCATTGACACTAAGAATTCTTTTTTAAAATTTATAGAGTAGATTTTGAGACGTCATAAAATGATTGGGGTTATATATTTTATTAGGCCCTTCAACCTCATATGTTTGTGGTCTTGAATGTTTTAGATTTGACATGCAGAAAGAGAACTCAAAGGTTTTTATAGTTTTAACACCCTGATGATCAAACATTACAATCTTTCAATCCTTAAATGATGTTGTTGTGTTTACTTTTCCTATGTGATATTTAACATGTGTAGTTTGAATTTGTATGGTTACAATACCCAAAAATTTGATTCAACTTATCAAAAGGTTGGCCTCTAGTTCAATATAGAATAAATTTCAAGAGGCAAAAAATAGGCCTTGGGTATTTAGGGGTTAACGTTTCCAATGAAATTCTAGAGCATTGTAATCCAAAAAAAAAACAAATTCTAAAAAAAAAAAGATATTGAACCCCTCATTTTTTATTAAATGGGTGTCGTAGCACAGAAAGTACAAAATCCTTCTCTAAGGCCTTAATGGACCCTAAAGTGACTCGTATATCGTTCCGCAGAGATCTCGGTGTAATTTTATTAAGTGGCCGGAATGCAGTGAATTGGTATCCCAAAACAAACTCCAAGTACTAGTCTAGACCGGATCTAGCTCTAGTAATTCGGAACCGGAAACTCCTTTCCCGATTATATATCCGGTCTAGAGTATGTAACTATATGTAATAAATTCAAGTTTAACCTCTGGACCAAGAGGGATCTGCAACTTTGGGCTTCAGGAAGGAAGCTTAACTCCTACCCTCCGAGTTTTAACGTGTCAGAAGATTCACGATTATAAACTTAAAAAGAAAACTTTGACAAGAACAACGAGAAAGAAACCGTCCTCACAACAAGACTGGATGGGCTACGCAGGCTAGCAGGTCACGCAAGAAAGTCTGGATTCTCCTAACAATTACTACAATGACAGACTACAGGACAATCCACGGCCTAGATAGAGAAGGGGCGTTAGGAAAAAATGGAAGAGCTATAATACTTCTTGACAAAAGCAATTTCTTGACAAAAGCTAGCTCTAATCCTTGCAAGGAAATCCTACTGTATCCTGTCTAACATGCAATCTCTCCAAGGACCGGATACTTCCTGTATCCGGGTATCACTTCCTCCTTACCCAACTCTGCACGATCTCACTGCTCTCACAATAACACGGACAAGTGCTAAAAGGTACAGCTCACAGTTGTGAATTGAAAACTGCAATGGCATTTGCAGAAAATTGGGAATACAAAGTATGGAAAATGCTACCCGGATCAAACCTAAAATCCGCCTTTAAATACTAAACTACCCTTCAAGCTCAAAAAGCGCCTAAGGCCAAAAACAACCAAAGGAATGACACGTTTCATTCCTAACTTCCTGTCAATTTTAGGCAACCTAAACTACAGTCAAAAAGCTTCCACTAAATGTGGATCTTAGATCCTAAAAAAATCTAGAATCAACTTAAGTCTTAACTCCTTCTAAACTATAAATATATCTACACATCTACTTGTCAAAATTAGGCATGCAGCCCTACAGTCACTGTCAGAACCTTCACCTACTTCCTACTTTTCTTCACTGGAGAAAACCCTGCCTTAGCTGGTCCCTTCCGCGTCAAGGGCTTCTTTCTGGTCTGCGGCCTGGCAGTTTGTTTGGACCGGACTTTTGCCTTCTCTCTAGCCGCCTTCGCCTTTGTCGCTCGGGTCTTTGCCAAGGCCTGATCGGGATCCGAATAAGGTTCAGTATCCTGGTCGGAACGGGATTCCTCTTCATCATAGTCATAATCCTCTTCTTCTTCCTCCTCCTCCTGAACCTTGATGGATTTCTTCTTGGCCGATTGTGGTTCAGGAGCCTTTTTCTTATGCGGGACTGGAGCAGGCTTTGCTACTTTGCTCTGAGGTGTCGCATCTCCTCCAGCCGGTTTTCTAATTAGGCCCTTACTCGGTGAGCTGGATGAAGTGCCGCGACCGGCTCCAGTCTCTATCTTCACCACGGACTGCATCAGGGCCGTCATCTTCCCTGCATCTTCAAACTGCACCTTCTTTCCGGAAGTCTTGGGAGAAGACTCGGAGGGTGAGAGGGCACTAATCTGCTTCACCTTGGTACTCTCCCCTGGAATGGACCCTCCTGGTCTAATTGCTGGTTCCGGTCTATGTGCCTTTGCTGGATCCGGTCTCGTTACTTTCGTGACCTCCAACTCGTCATTCTCCGGATCCGGGTCGATGACTTTGGTGCTCTCCACCTCAGTCTGCTGCACCTGACTTGTCTTGGCTTCCTGGTGCTCCTCCGGTACAGGTAGGTCTGGTTGCTCGTGAGAAGTCTCACCTTTACCTTTGTCCTCTGCTGTTGGCTGCTGAACTGGTTCGTGATCCGGTTCCGGTCTTGGTGCAGAATCACTTCGAGGGTTTACCTCGCGCATCACTTTTCGCAGCTGCTCCAAAGTGGACTCCATCTTCTTGTGATAAGTCACCATAGCCAATATGAGCTTCTGATGCAGCTATCGTCCTTCCACCATTACTTGTTGGTCAAACAAGTTAACCTTGTTGATAACTTCACCCGGATGGGTGATGAATTCCCGGATTCGGAAGATGGTGGCTTGCGTCTGCGTGGAGAATGCTTTCTCCTTCTCCACCTCTTCTGTTTTCTGGCGCAACTCCTGTTTAAGAGTGGCCACTTGGCCGGAAAGCTTTGCCAATTCTTCCTTGTTTTCATTCTTCTCCTTCTCTTGGGTAAGCCGTATTACCCGGGTTAAGGCTTGAGCTGGATGGACGGCGTCCACTGTGGTGCAAATGGTTTGCATCACCCCTCGCTCCTTCTCGTATCGATTCCTGAAGTCGCTCAATTCTCGGGTGATTCTCTCTAGCGGCTCGTCTCTCCAGACCGGATCGGTATCCTTGATCTGCTCTTCCTCTACCTGACCCTTTCTTCTTGTTTCCTCACCCTTATCATCATCCTCATCGTCTTCAGACTCGCTCTGCTCATCCTCATCGTCTCCCTCATCTGAGGATTCTTCCTCTCTTCCGGTCTCAGGATCTAAGTCCGGAACTTCAAACTCTACTAGGGCAGCAGCGGCCTCATACTCTACCTCTTCATCTTTTGTCATCACCCCCTTAGAATGATACAGATGAAACAGGAACGGACAGATGGCGGAAGGCTTGGCCTTCCCAACATTATTCATCATTTTCAGTACTTGGTCCTAGATGACCACTCCCCAATCTACTTTCCGGTCTCCAGACAATGCACCAAATATTGTGTTGGCCAATGTCCGAGAAACTTGGCTTGGCCTTTCTGGGTTGAGAATGGCCAAGACATATTGTAACAACCGCTTCTCTCTCTGACTGATACAATCGGTGATTGAGAACCCGTCTTTCTTACTAATTGGATTTCGGAACTTATCCACCGTATATTGGTGTTTCCGGGATGTACTTCCTTCACCTTCTTGGCCGAATAGATAGACCTTCCTCCACATGTCCGCCGTCCATCGCTTGGGCTTTGCACGGATTGTGGTCGCGGCACAAGTTGGCGCTCCAGGCCTCAATTCCGCCACTACTGCTTTGCTTCTGAAGTCCCACGGTTGGATCAGGAACCCAGCGCACTCCATCTACTCCAGGTCTTCCTTTAGCTCCGCCAGCTCCAGCTTCTCCTTGGGCAATCGTGGCGTCACATACTGGAGCCAGATGGTGGCTCCTCCGCTCTGACTTGCAGCCATCTCTCCTTCCGATAGGATGCGGCCGGTCTACTCTCGGAAATCGGAAAAAGAGTGGTCCTCACGACTCTCTCTCTCTCCCTTTCAGTTGTGCAAGTACTAACGCTAAGCTAGGATGCTAGCAGACCTCTCTCTTGCGCTTAATGTTCTTCAAGCACTCTCTTCCGCAGTCCGTCAACTCAAAACCCAATACTGATGCACAGACCGGAAACCAGTAATGGTGCACATTGCTACAACTTTCAATCAGGGCAGGAAAATGTAAGTGACCAGTCTCTGGACGGATGGGGTTTAAGAGAGCCAATCCCAGCTGCTCCTAATGATTCCCCTAATCCAGGCTTTGCCCATTAAACCTGCCCGTTTAGGATTTCCGTTCACTAATGATTAGAACGTTCCCGTAGTTCCCTAGGGTTAAGTAGGTCACCGTTGGATGCCGGTTCCTGTTACCCCTTTCCTGATCCGGTCTACGCAAATTCGAACTCCGGTTCCTTGTTTCCGGTACATTCGGTTAGCCTTTACATTGATTCCTGATTAGTCCACTTCTGGTTTCCGGTTCTAAACATTAGATGGTCTATAACTATCTTAAAATCGAAAAAATGTACTGCTAAGAAGAATATTATTCCTTCATTTATATTTCAAATTAGTAAAAGTGGATTTTCAGGTTCCGACAATGGGGAATTAATTTTCACCTAACTCCCCTCATTCGTATAAAGAATTCACAGTAATTTCAGGGTCAGAGGTGTTTATACTTGATATTTTATATTTGAATGATTGAAGTCTTAAGGTCTGGGGTCCACAATTATAAAATCAATTGTCCGTGGTTTAAGGATGCAAAGTATACACTTGTACGGTTGAAGCTTAACGGTTGAAGAGTCATGGTTTTTGGGTTTAAGGTTTAGAGTTTAGGGGGGCATTGTTCATGGCTAGTAATGCTTAGGCTTAAGATTAATTTATTTCAAAATCATGGATATTGGTTTCAACTGAAGGTGTATAGTTCATGATTTAGGGTGGTCAATTCTAGAATCTTGGATTTTAGATAGACGATTTTTGGATTACCGGTTCTAGAACCTTTTGTTCAAGTTTTCTAAATTCATGCTTAAAGGATTTTGAGATTTGTCACAATTTAGAAATTATATACGGTTCAGGGTTTAGGGTCTACGGAATTTATACGTAGCGTAGAATGAACTTGAAGTTTAGTGCTTCTAGCATTTTCCACTTGTTGTGTCCTCTCAAACTTGTAACATGGAAACTTTTAATTCAAACTCAAAATTAAAGCTTCAAGCCAGTTGTGGCTAAGCTGTTGTTAATTTCTTCTTTTGCAATAAAATTTTGTTTCATTTGAGTCCAAAAAAACCGAAATCTAAAATTATAGCTAAAATTTTAAATTAACATTCATACTAGCTATAGTAAAGATCCAATTGTATATAAAGGATTGTATGCATTCAACAATTACACACGTTATAGTTCAATCATTAAGAAAAAAATTTAAATGAAACACTTTCAATCCACAATCATGAAAGTGAACAAAGAAGAAAGAGAACCATTTGAATGTATTTATAGTATTTGAGTATGAGTTAATTCTTTGAAATCAATGCACTTTGACTACTCGTGGGTGGTTGAACATGTCATTATGTCATTCCTGAAAACATTGTAGGTCACACAATTTTTCATCTTCATTTTATAGTTGATTGTACGTGTTATACATTTACATTGTTATTTGATTATGATGATTGTACATAACTGTTAGTTAAAATACAACTCATTCATTTGATTTGAAACAGTCGTATCTTATATTATGGACATTCAAGATATTATTCTTAGAAACGGTAAACTTAAAATAAATCACTATGATCTCTAGTTAGCACCAAAATTGCCAACTGCTTGATTATAGACTTCATCTATACTTGTAATTTTATACACAAAAAATTCTATACTACAGAATTTAGTAGTAATAAAATTCATAACAGAGGTGATCTCTATTTATTTTTAATAACACTGCATACTCTGTAGGCAAAATAACCTACAATAATAATTGTAAAGAAGACAAGGCCTTGAAGTCAGTACTAAGTACTAGACGTCATTGACCCAAATCAATAATTTTTCATCCACCTATTAAACCTTGGTATGGAAAAAAAATGTAAAAGTTATAAATACTCCACTCGTCATGAAGTTAATATTCATGAGTGGAAACAATCCATGCAACTTTTCCCAAAATGGACCACGTAACCAAGAAATGGGACCCCCATCTTGCGGCTCAAAGAAACCTCATTCTATAAGTCCGATTCAAAATAGTACACGTTGGGATGAAAAAAAAATGTAGAAGTTGTAAATACTCCGCTCATAAAGTTACGATTTATGAGCGAAAACAATCCATGCAACTTTTTCCAAAATGGACCACGTAACTAAGAAATGGCCCCCCCATCCTGAGGTTCAAAGAAACCTCATTCCATAAGTCCGATTCAAAATAGTACACGTTGGGATGGAAAAAAAAATGTAGAAGTTGTAAATACTTTGCTCATAAAGTTACGATTCATAAGCGGAAACAATCCATGCAACTTTTTCCAAAATGGACCATGTAACTAAGAAATGAGACCCCCGTCCTGCGGTTCATAGATAAGTCCTATCCATCCTGTGGCATATGCATCAGCAGCTTTAGAGTATACATGTTTTTTTCCATGACCTCAAGCAAGTTAGCTGAGCCTTGCTCTCCTACAAATAGCAACAAACCTTTGAGTTGCTTTCTCTTTATTGAGTGCCTCTTGGATTTGGTAACCGTATCTTGATGGTGCGTTTTTTAAGACTTGGCTGGAAAGTAACCAATCACAAATCCCAAATATACTGGGTTTTTTTTCCATGGACCAAAATGGAGCAAAAAATTGGATGTAGATATGTTGTTGTGTATGTAGTTTGCCTCGTGGCATTTTCCCACAATAATAAGCAATGACAGTGCCAAGTTCACTCGTTTTTTGCGGAATGTGGCAACCCACTGCAACTCCTCATTTGTCAATTGAGTATCCGTCATCTTCACAATGTCATCCACTTCCATTGATTCGGGAACTTTGGAATCGAGTTTGCTTAGAAATTTTCTTAAAGACCTCTCATTCCACCTGAGCGAGTATCCTTCCATCATTTTTGGATGCATGTATGTCAATGATGTCGGGATGCTTCACCGGACATCCTATAGCCTCAATCAACATCTCGCAATGTTTTGCCTTTTGATTTGTGGTCTTCAAGAGCTTTCCTGCAAACTCAAGTCAGTGGGGATGTTCGAAAGTTTCGTAAGCCGCACCTTCCTCACGTGCCTGTACGCACCTTCTACCTCTCGTCTTGGCATTGTTACCACTTTTGTTGATGGTGATAGCCAATACATTGATCTGCTCACACATTTATCCAGAATTTTTTCTTCCTGTATTTCTTTCCACGGTTGTTTTGTTTTATGGTGACTTACGCTAAAGTTCTGACACCATGTCTCAAATATGTGTAATTTTAAAACAAATTCTAGATCTGCTTCATCCCAATTGCTCTTGTCCTCTTTCTTCTTTATACAATAACGCCAATTGTCCACAACATTGGTAGTTAGCTGAACCATCGTGTTATCCAAGAAATCCAAGTATGACCAATAATCTGAGCAATTGTTGAATTGCTCAGATGCAGCAAACTTCTTGTCAAGCTCTCTCTGTAAATGATCTACTAGCGCATTGTATCCGTCGACATTCCTGTTCACATAGTTTCTCTCCAAAGATCCAATGCTTCGCACTTTGTAGAACTCCACCAATATTAGCTTAGCTTCATTTAAGTATTGTAGTGGAGGCCAATTTCAGTTCTGCAGCTTCTTTGCCCTCTTCTTCCTTGATGACGATGAAGGCTGTGATGAAGCTGACGCCATTGACATATGTGTTGGTGGAAGTCTTTCTTCATCAATCTGCTCCATGTCCACGAGCAGCCGTCGCTTCCTAGACAAACCACTTCCTTCTTCTTGCATATTGAAATCGTACTCTTTGAATATGATTGGTGAGTAATCCAAAGTGATATTCATTGACAAAAAAAAAAAAAAATCGGGTATGCTATTAGGGCCAAGCCCCAAACTCCACCAATCTCCCTTATTAGACCACTGAGTGAGCTAACGTGGGAGGCATCCAAAGAGGGCTTGGCAAGGGATAGGTAGAGTAGGGAGGGGATTATATAGACCCTGCCCTAAAACCGCATGCGCCCGGCTACGTTCCCGCGCCTGTCTTTGACATTCCCGCCCGACATCCTTATGCGCGAAGCTTGCATTCTCGCCTATCCGAACAATGCGCTCGCCTTCCAACTACGTCCACGCCCTGGTCAGTTACGTCCCCGCCCTTTCGGTTTTGAGTCCCCGCCCGTCCGGTTTTGAGACCCTGCTCGTAGGAATCGATGGCGTCCCAACCCTGTCCATTAAGTCCCCGCCTAGTCGATGAAATCGCCATTTTTCTTTTTCCTTAACCTATTTTGTTGAATTTAGGGACTCTTGTGGGAAAAAAATTTAATTCTTATTGTTCACGCCCTATTTGCAGGGGTAATTCTTGTTGGTTTAGATGAAATTTTAAGTTCCCTTTTGACACTCTATATTTTTGGATATGATTCTTTGATTAAGGTCAATTTTTTATTTCTTTTACACACTCTATTTTCTTGGATATGTCTTTGGTTTAGGTGTGATTTTTATTTCATTTTTTACACCTTTCTTTTTATTAATACATTAAGACATGTTGGTTAATATAACAAATTCATTTTGTTTTACATCCAATTTATTTCTTTAAATACGTCTCCTTGGTTTAGGTGACATTTTTCTTTTTTTATTATCCTATTTTGTTTAGTTTAGGTACTCTGGTGGAAAACTTAAAAAAAAATCTTATTGGTCACGTCCTATTTTCGTGTGTGATTCTTATTTGTTTAATTCAATTTTTCATTTTTCTTTTTGCAATCTACTTTTTTTGGTAGGTTCTTCTTATTTAGATGAGATTTTTTTTTTTTTTCCATACCCTATTTTAATGGACAAAATTCTTTGGTTAATATAAATAATTCTTTTTCTTTCCATATTCTATTTTCCGGGGTACGTCTATTTGGTTCAAGTGACATTAATATTTCTTTTTTCACACCCTATTTTTGAGGATAAGTCTCTTTGGTTTAGGTGATATTTTTATTTCTTTTTTACATCTTATTGTTTGGATTAAGACATTAAGATGCGTTGATTAATATAATAAATCTATTTGTTTTCACACACTTTTAAAAAAAATAGGTATCCTAAATTTAGGTGCCATTGTTTTGTTTTTTCCTTATCCTATTCTGGGGGTTTTAGGGACTCTAGCGGGAAAAAAAATTATTCTTATTGTGCACACCCTATTTTTTGAGGTAGTTCTCATTGATTTAAGTGAAATTTTTGTTTCTTTTTCCACACCTTATTTTTTTGAATACGGCTCTTCGGTTTACGTGAGATTTTAATTTCTTTTTGTACACCCTATTTTAATGGATGGTTAATATTAAACCTTTTTTAGACATTACACCTTATTTTTTTTGGTAGGTCTCTTTAGTCTAGGTAAGATTTTTATTTCCATTTTTTAGAGGGGGTGGATTGAACAAATGGTAGACCCATTGCATTAAAAAGAAAAAAACAAGTACAAAAATAGCCAAGCCCAAAGGCTAGTCAAATGAAGAAAAATGAGTAAAACAAATTGGTTCCTTTTGCACACCCTCTTTTCCTGTAAAGGGCTCTATTTACTGTTCACACCCTATTTCTTGGAGTACGTCTCCTTGGTTTAGGTGAATTTTTTTTTCTATCAGCACACCCTATTTTTGGAGATCGGTCTCTTACTTTCCTTGGTGTAGTTGAAAATTTTATTTCCTTTTCCAGACCCTATTTTTTATATTAGATCCCAACTTATCTTTTCTTATTTTTCCTGAAACTTTTTTCTTTACCTTACGTCCCCGCCACTACAGAGATCCGTCCACGCCCAGTCAAAAATCCATCCACGCGTTGGTATTCTGTCCGCACCCAGACTCGACGATGTCTGCACGCCATGTTATTGCGTCCGCACCCAGATGCGACAACATCCACGTCTTGTCCTTGCGTCCGCGCCCGTACACGATTCTATTTGCGCCCTGGTCATTCCGTCCACGCCTTGTCGCGATTTAGTCCCCACCCATTGCTTGCGCCTCTTAGCGACTATATAAGTCCCTACCCCTTCATTCACTTCTTGCTTCATAACTTCCTGGGTCCTCCAATTCTTTATTGAGCTGGTTGCTTGGGATGCTTTGTGGGGTCTTCTTTTATTACACACCCATAATTTTCCAAATTCCACGAGTGATGGAGACACCACTAAGGATGACAAAAGTAGAACAAGACAAAACAAGAATACACCCAGGACAAAAACATTGCAAGCGGCTGCACATACTTTGAAATCCAACAAAACTTGCATTCAAAGGATGGAAGGAGGTATTGGAACCGTGGACTGCCAAAAATTGCGCTCAATATATAGAGTGGTGCTACATTGACAAGACCTTCCCAGAAAAACGACACAATTTCCACTAACGATTTCACAAGGCGAACTCGAAGTATTGCATCGACGAAGAATTCAAAAATTGCTGCATTGAGGTATATCAAGTTTTATACAACTAGTCCACTGTGAAAAGAAACAAAGTCAATCTTTTCATTGCACGGGGGGTCCAAGTGGAAAAAAAGCTTCACAAGGAAGTGGATTGGTCAACTTTGAATGAAGTTGGTTCCAACGTCATTATTCCAACGCCGACCAACGGATTTATTCCGAGGGGGATAAAAAAGTATCCAGCGGTTTGGGCAGCCTGAGGACGCAAGTTGTGAGCGCTGACAACTATAAGACCAATGATTCTCAGACAAATAGTGACTCGGATGGAACTCGTACTCCACCACGTCTACCTGGTCTTAGAGCAACACAGCGTACTAAGAGAAGGAGGGCCATGCAATTAACAATAGATGCCGCACTTGCGAATGCAGCGATGGACGAAGCTGACACGGATGTGGTCAACACCTTGAAGAATAAATTAGCGAAAAAAGATGTTGTCATTCAAGGGTTGAATGTCAATTTTGCTCAATGCGAGGCCAAACTGAAGGACAAGAGCGACTTATTATTGCAGTGGGGACGTGACATAGAAGAACTTCGACAAGCTCTTGAAGCCGCTACGTTGAAAATGAGGGTTGCAATCCAAGAGGGCATGCTCAAGGTATGCCTTCACAAGTAAATGACGCAGAAATACCTTTGGCTCAAGAAAATACAACGAGTGGAGTGCTATAGGGCATGAGGAGTCCCACCACAGGCCTCAATGAACCTATTCTTGCACCGCTGCCAGAGATATACGCTAGTGCATCCATGTCAGCAACACAGAATTCATTATTATTTGACAGATAAGATGCCTTCGCGAACGTACCGGTCATAGGGTTGGTGGGCGCCCAAACGATCCAAAATAGTGAAGAACTCTCTGAT
Organism: Neckera pumila; assembly: GCA_963969595.1. Taxonomy (NCBI): domain Eukaryota; kingdom Viridiplantae; phylum Streptophyta; class Bryopsida; order Hypnales; family Neckeraceae; genus Neckera; species Neckera pumila. The sequence continues at coordinate 11,902,202 of OZ018418.1, forward strand.
TTACGTACCAAAAATGTTGAGCTGCGAAGTCGATTAGATGCGTTGGTAGCACAATATTATCAATGGAAGTTGGCATGCATCTTCACCGTTGATAAAAATCAACAAATGGTTGCGGAGTTCAAAAAGATGTCCAACAATTACTTTGAGCACAATCAGGATAGAGTCTTCGGCTTAACATTAAGGGGCCACATAGACGACCTTTTTGATCAAAAAGATTGGATAATGAAACCCATTGGTGGCAACATGGAGACCATTGACTGGTCCAAACACAATTGGGATTTTGAGAACGCCGCTTCTTCACATCTCACAGACAAGCCGAAGTTGTTGTGGCCAAAGCCTTCTAGCTTCATTTTAGACGGGACCACGTGTTTCATCTACTTAAATCTATTTGGCCCCAGAGGTGACATGCTTTGGGGCACATACGAGCATCTCTACTATCCATTTTGTTTGATCAGTTTGATGATAACGCGTAGGCAATGTGTTGTATGCAAGGCTCCCTTCCATAAGCGCTTGTACGAGTTTTTCGGCCTGGTTCCATACATGCCACCGGATTGGGAATTCAATATAATAAATTTCCTTGGTAACTCTGATATATGGGGACAAGACCTTATTTGGAGTTGGCGTTTCAAGCATCACTCTGGAGAGAAATCGATGCTCACTAAAAAATGGGGTTGGGAGACCGATCACGCTCAGGTTGTAGAAGTGTGCGAGAACTTGATTCCTATCAAAAACAAGTTCATTCTCGAATAGCGGAATTTCTTCTACCAATGCTACAACGGACATTGGGACAAAGGCACCAAATAATTCCAATTCGGACTTCATCCAAAATCATGGCAATGGGGACGTGATGGAGTGCGTATCACTAATGATGACGGGGTTCCAGTCGTAGATGAGTCCAGATATGAAGTACCGGGAACTCATGAGATGCTTCAATTATCAGAATCGAAATGAAGAGAGATTTTTAAAAACGATGCAATGGATTATTTGCTTGACGTGCATAGCCTTGGGACAAAACGTGCTCTTGAACAAATGCGTGGCTTGCAATTTCTGAAGGCCATACTCGAGGAAGATGGACCAATGAAATAAACCCGGTCTAGAACTCAACGACTTCATCTTGGCTCAGATGAAGATTGCATCGTAGAAGCTGGGACAAACAACGACAAAGCAGGTCCTAGTGATATGGCAAAGAGCCCCATGAATATCAATTAAGTGCACTTCATGGTGTTGTAGAGAACATTAAGGCAGATCACACAGAAGTACATAGCTATAGGCTTTAGACAAACTCGTAGAGTCCTTTCTTTCTACCATAGTTCACTACATATATTGATGTGCGGATAATAGTACATTGACAAAATCATACATTTTTCCAATTTTGTATTGTATGATGCATATGAAATATATACACTTCTCTTTTTATTATGTGCAAGTGGGATTTTTGGAATAGTTCATTGCATAGCTGTTGAATTCCTAACGAATAGATTTGTTTTCTAGGGCTATATAAAATTTTTGTGTACGTATGTATGACTAGAGATTTCTATAATTTAAGGCTTACATTTTAATTGAAGGTGTGGGCAAAGAATATTTTTCATAAGCACTAAATTCCAAGACATTTGGAAATGTCAGTCAAAAGTTATGGCCTTATATGTTATTTTCTAGTGTAATTAGGCAGATGGAGAGAGATATCTAAAAATCACTATTTGAAAAAAGAAAAAATTGGAAATTAGTTTTATACAGTTGCATATATATAGGGAAAGCTTTGAATCATTCAATTTTGATGAATGAGTCAAAAGTTATGAAGTTTTTTAGTTTGTGGGTAGTTATGGATTCCCTACTGCCCAGTGGCTATTGTAAAATAAATTTTGCAGTCCTTTGGCTCCTTCTTCTTACTCAAATTTCAATATTCTTTAAAAAGAAATTAAATCCTACAATGCCAATTGTTGATTACAACATTGCAACCATTAGGATTGGCATTTTTTTATTTTATAATAAAATTATTTACCATTTAGAATATTGAACCTTTTTTTACTACTATGTACTTACTATTTTTTATCGTTCAGTTGGACAATTCCAAATGTGGTGAATATTTTCAAGCATGTAGCATTGTAGCCAAAGAAGGAACAAAATAGAATTAAAATAAGTACCACCATTGTGGACGTGTTTTCATCGAAAAATTAGCAAGTCAAAGTAGGTCTAAGATAGTAAGATTGAATGAAACAAGCAAATGTGTTGACAAAAATTGAATACATAGAATTGAGACACCATAATCCCAATGGTAAGACTGTCCTTCCAAAGTCCACCCTAAACCCTTTCTTTACAAATTTTTTTTAATAATTTTAAGATTTCATTCAAAAATGAATTTTGTGAGTTGTTTTTTAAAGAAGATGTAGACATTACCAAAAAAACAAGAGTTTCCATATCGTTCACATTAGTAGTTGAAATAAAATGAATCAAAGCTTCAAACGTAGACAAAAACACAATCTTTCATAATCAAAAAAATAATTCATTAAGGAATTTCCTTCAATTCTTTTTGTTTTACCGGATGAATTGCCTTCCAAAATCGTATTGGCCTGATTTTTTCTCCTAACCCTTGATGGTAAGAAAACATATGCTTTTTTTTCATTTTCTATACTCCAAAAATAAATAGCTAAAATTCTTCCCTACTAATTCATTCATTTCTAAAATAAAATGGATAAATTCATATGAAGAAATAAACCCAACTTATAACAAACCCATAAATAAAAGACAATATTTTCTTTTGGACCATTACTTCAATTGCAATGTGTACATGACTTCCAAAATTGTATAATTGCATATCTAATATTAGGATCTTGCCATCTTGGAATATAGTAGTATAAGAAGAAGTATAAGAAATGTCAAAACTTGTGAGCGCGGGCATTGCAAAATCCATTCCAAGTGATTTATAATTCTAATTCAACAATTACATTAGCAAGTGCTTGTGAGAAAACAACACATGTATTGTTGGCCATGAGAGTATAATTTTTACTTCAATTCCTTTGGAAAGTGGAGTAGGTGAACTTCTCCATTTGGGTATTTAATCATACAAACTAGGAAGCATAAATGAGAGGCAAAGTGCAAAAACATAAATGCAATCTACATTGACTGGAGAGGAAGAATCCCATGTCCAAGTCCAAGGTGCTGTTTGCCTAAGTCTCCGCCCTTGAGTCTCCGCCCTTGAGTCCCCGCCCTTCCTCCGTCCGCGCTCAGAAGTCCATGCCTGCGCGCGCTAGACCGCGACAAAGAATTACGTCTGCGCCCCAGGGTTCACGCTCGGCATTAAGTTTGCGCCATGTATACGCGCCCAAACACTTTCAAAAACCATACCCTAGACGTCCAGCTCGAACCTAAATCCAAACCCTAAATCCTGAAACCTAACACCCTAAAACCTTGAAAATCATAAATCCTAATGTCCTTGATTACTGAAATTATTGAAGTAACTACCTCTATATGTCTTCTTCTGTACTTGAACAATTCAATGCTAAGAGGCTTTTGAGGAAATAGCTCTTTCCTATTCCGCTTCCAAAAAATATATATCCATATCGTTCAATGGTGTTTTAATGATATGTTATCCATGTTTGCTTATTTAGAGAATTAAATTTTGAAGCCTTATTACAACACTATGCTATTTTTTACGACCACAATTCTTGTTACTTTCGACAGTTAAACTTCCAAGACCTTTGTGGGCCCCCCCCTTGTGCCACGCCGAAAGAAAAAAAAAATTGTAAGGGTAGAAATGCTTCTCCACCCAATCCTTCTTGCTAATTTTTACAATTACATTTCTAAGGCCTCACGATGACACAACATTGGGAGTCGCTACCTTTAAAGATAAAAAAAAATGGGGAGGAAGTGGAATTGGGAGGGAGTGATTAAGATTTTCATCATTGGGAGTGGCCACCCTTAAGAACAAAAAAAATGAGGAGGGAGTGGAACCGGTAGGGAGTGATTAAGATTTTCATCATTAGGAGTGGCTACCCTTAAAGATAAAAAAAAATCGGGAAAGAGTGATTAAGATTTTTATCATTGGAAGTGGCTACCCTTAAAGATTAAAAAAATGGGGAGGAAGTGGAACCGGGAGGGAGTGATTAAGATTTTCATCATTGGGAGTGGCTACCCTTAAAGATAAAAAAAATGGGGAGGGAGTAGAAACGGGAGGGAGTGATTAAGATTTTCATCATTGGAAGTGGCTACCCTTAAAGATAAAAAAAATGGGGAGGAAGTGGAATTGGGAGGGAGTGATTAAGATTTTTACCATTCAGAGTGGCTACCTTAACGATAAAAAAAATGGGGAGGGAGTGATTAAGATTTTCATCATTGGGAGTGGCTACCCTTATTCCCTTAAAGATTAAAAAAAAATGGTAGAATTGCTTGTCCACCAAACCTCTCTTGCAATTTCCAACAATAAAATTTCCAAAGCCTTGTGGGAACACACACTTGTGCCACGCTGAAAGAGATAAATAAGTTAATAAAGAGAGAAGTGCTTCGCCACCAAACCCTTCTTGCTAATTCCGACAATTACAAAATAATTCATGATAACCGAACTCCAACAATAAAATGGATAAAAGTTCATTGAAGAATAAAATCCTTTGCTCCAAAACAATGTTAATAGAGCAATTGTTTGAGTTCTCTCTTTCCAAATTCAACAATTAAATGAATAACTGCTTGAAAAGAAATAGAGTAGTATTCCCTAAAAGTTGAACAATATGAAGGCAATGGCTACAGATTGGAAATCTGTGTGTTTCATTACTCTAATTCAATAATTACATTAGCAAGTCCTTGTGAAAAAACAACACTTGTATTGTTGGCCATGAAAGTATAATTTTCCTTTGAATTCTTTTGGAAAGTGGAGTAGGTGAACTTTATTCATTTGGATATTTAATCATACAAACAAGGGAACAGAAATGAGAGGCAAAGTGCAACAAATAAATGCAATTTACATTGAATGGAGAGGAAGAATCCCATGCCGAAGTCAAAGTCACAATTCCAAGGTGTTGTTTTTGGAGTCCCCGCTTGTCCATAAGTCCGCGCCCAGGAGTCCACGCCCGTGCTGAGGTTTGCGCCCTAGAGTTCGTGCCCTAGAACTAAGCTTGCGTCTCAAAATCCTTGCGTCCGTGCCCGGACATTCTCGAAGCCAAATGGATTTTGAGAGTGATTCTGAAATCCTTGAATCCGTGCCTCCTTGCATCCGCGCCCGGACACTCCCGAAAACCAAATGGCTTCGGGAATGAATCTAAAATCCTTGTGTCCGTGCTCGGACACTCATGAAAGCACTTCGGGAGTGAATTTGAAATCCTTGCGTCTGCGCCTCTTTGAGTCCGTGCCCAAACACTTCCAAAAAACAAAATGGCTTCGGAAGTGATTCAAAAAGCCTTGCGTCCGCGCTCGGACACTCCCGAAAACAAAACGGTTTCCGGGAGTGATTCTGAAAGTCTTGATTCTGGGCCACCCTGTGTCCGCGCCTGGACACTCCCAAAAACACTTTGGGAGTGAATCTGAAATCCTTGCGTTTGCGCCTCTCTGAGTCCGCACCCGGACACTTCCAAAAACCAAATGGCTTTGGAAGTGAATCTGAAATCCTTGCGTTTGTGCCTCTCTGAGTTCGCACCTGGACACTCCCGAAAACCAAATGGCTTTGGAAGTGAATCTGAAATCCTTGCGTCTGTGCTTTCCTATGTCCGCGCCCAAACACTGCCGAAAACAAAAAGGTTTCCGGGAGTGAGTCTAAAAGTCTTGAGTCCGAGCCTCCCTGCGTCCGTGCCCGAACACTTCCAAAAACCAAATGGCTTCGGAAGTGAATCTGAAATACTTGCGTCCGCGCCTCTCTACGTCCGCGCTCGGACACTCCCAAAAACAAAACGATTTCCGGGAGTGATTCTGAAAGTCTTGAGTCCACGCCTCCCTGCGTCCGTGCCCGAACACTCCCAAAAACCAAATGGCTTTGGAAGTGAATCTGAAATCCTTGCGTTTGCGCCTCTCTGAGTCCGCACTCGGACACTTCCAAAAACCAAATGGCTTTGGAAGTGAATCTGAAATCCTTGCGTTTGTGCCTCTCTGAGTTCGCACCTGGACACTCCCGAAAACCAAATGGCTTTGGAAGTGAATCTGAAATCCTTGCGTCTGTGCTTTCCTATGTCCGCGCCCAAACACTGCCGAAAACAAAAAGGTTTCCGACAGTGAGTCTAAAAGTCTTGAGTCCGAGCCTCCCTGCGTCCGTGCCCAAACACTTCCAAAAACCAAATGGCTTCGGAAGTGAATCTGAAATACTTGCGTCCGCGCCTCTCTACGTCCGCGCTCGGACACTCCCAAAAACAAAACGATTTCCGGGAGTGATTCTGAAAGTCTTGAGTCCGCGCCTCCCTGCGTCCGTGCCCGAACACTCCCAAAAAACAAATGGCTTTGGAAGTGAATCTGAAACACTTGCGTCCGCGCCTCTCTACGTCCGCGCTCGAACATTCCCAAAAACAAAACAATTTCCGGGAGTGATTCTGAAAGTCTTGAGTCCGCGCCTCCTTGCGTCCGCGCCCGGACACTCCCAAAAACCAAATGGCTTCGAGAGTGAATCTGAAATCCTTGAGTATGGAACAAAACCTATACCTATGATGGATTGTATAGGGTGGATTGTTATGACCTTGAGGTGGGACAAGATGGTCACAAGGTGTACACATTTGATTTGAAGAGGCTTAAAGATCAATCGTCATTAGACACTGAAAAGTGAAAACGTCTCAAGAGTCTCAAGAAATGAGTATCTCAAGCATCTTAGATGTTGTTTCCACGTGCATGAAGAGAGTGTTGATCAATTTGAAGACTCGCAAAAGACAAGTGTTTTCATTTGAAACAGAAATAAACTTCAAACTATGCACATTAAGTCTTTTGGGACAAACTCAATTATGTTTCTGAGGTCAAAGTTGTAAATATTTTTGCTATTTGAGCTTACTCTTACTTAGGCCATAGTCCACATCAAGGCTCCTAATCAAACAAACAGGTCTCCCACATTTGTAGGCATTTATGAGAATTTTGTTCCCTTTCTTGGGCTTTTGATCCTCCAATTGCCGCTTGTCATCTTTGTAATCGTTTCCACCTTGGACAGTGTATTTGACTGTCTCCCCATGGTCATTGTCATCCCATTAACCACCCGAGATCATCACGCTATAAGCCACCTTCTCCCCTTGATCTTCAATCCATGCAATCCCTCCCTGCACTTGACGGTGCAAGTTTGTTTGAAGGGTGTCCTTTCCAATTTTTTTAATTTGAAATCCAACAATGAAAATTTAAAATCCTTGTAAAGAGAGAACCCTTTGCTTGAATTTTAAAAAAATGTTAATGGTAGAAAGGTATCCTCATGAACCACTCATTTGTTAAATACCAACAATACCATTTATGAAGCCTTTTAAGGAAAAAGTTGAAGTCACATGCTCCAAAAGTCCAAATAAAAATAAAATGAAAGGTGGAAGCGCTCTCCCTTTAGTAGTGATGCTGCCGGCAATATAGTGAATATACTTTACAAAATTAAATCTTCTGTGATTAAAAGTAATATTCAGAAACATATTAACTTAAAACAATCAAATTTTCAGTTACTTTTCTAAACCTATCTATCTTGTGCTAATGTGCTTTGTGCATTTAAATAATTTGTTGCACTAATTAGTGGTTGTATACAATTGAGAAAAGTGCATTTATAGACCATCACACTCAACATAAGGAACGTGAGGTTGTAGGTACAATTATGATCTTAGACTTGCAGAAAGGGGCTTGTCATTGAAGCTTCAAATTACAACCAAAGAGCATACAATGTTTGTACATGAGTACATGAAGAATCTTTGGATCATGAACAGTCCTAGGTTTTATCGTATAAACAAATACACAATGCCCCTATGCCCCTACTGTATCTCACTAACGCCTTAATTGCATTGTTCATAGGTCAATTCAAAGAGGTCAAGCTTCATCAATATGGCGGCGGGCACACTCAAAGTCTTCAATCTTCTTTTTGTATCCTTCCTCTTTAATGTTGAATTCTTTTTGTATGATCTCCTTCTCCCGACAAAGTTGTGAAACTTCGCCCTTTAGGCCTTCAATAATCTTCAATAAAGAAGCCTTGTCTAGGTTGGACATCCCTATTTCCCCGTCCACCAAATGTAACAATCCTTCTGTCATCATGGGAGGCTCCAACTTAGTTCCATCTCCCGAACATCCTTGCCCAACTTGGTTCCATCTATCAAGATCCGCGAGTTGTTTCTAGAAATTCTCAAGTGGTTTGGATGATGGTCCAACTATGTTGCTGTCATTTTTTGTTTCTTCCATTCCGATATGAACACCTTCAATGCTTCCCAGTTCTACCAAAGAGTCCCAATAAGACTAAAGTTGAGTGTCTCTTAGATTAAGCAATATTTCATCCCTCTCTTCCTTTGTGCATCCAGATTTGAGGTCAACATCTGAATCTTTGGACCATTCTACCAACGCATCTGTAGGGTATTCTACATCATGTTTTGCCTTAGACAAGCCCCCATGGCTATACTTCCGTTCATGTGGGATCTCAATGCTCTCTGGAGCTTTCACAATTTGTGTTGAAGCAGTCTTTATCCTAGACCAATCTACGCAACGAAGTAGTTTCAACTCTGCATACACCATACACAAGATGGCAAGGCTACATTCGTTCCTAATTACATACACAATGCAATATAGGTGCTAATGTACTTGAATGCATCTTTCAAGGAACTCTGGGTCCTTGCAATAGTGCAGGTTGGCTACCTTGCACTTATAGTGTTTTTTGTGCTCACTGTGTGGAAATACTTTATCTATATGACACCAGTCAATGTATTTGTCACACGTTTTTTTGGTCCAAGGTTGCGGTTTGCTTTTTCAACTAGCAAAGGCAAGCTCATTCGGATCAAATAGAATATGCAAGCGCTTTTTGGATGCTTTGCAATTGCGAGCCCTCCACTTATCATGAGGCCTCATAGTACAAAGAACATCAATCGTTTCATTTACCGTAGCCTCACTAGATTGGGACATATTGCATCAAGATTTTTGCGACTGCTAAAAACAAATCTCAACTACGGAGTAGTGCAATTGTTTTTTATCAAGAAGGAAGTTTGGAAGTACTGAAATGGACGTGACGAGTATTGGCTGCAATACCAAGGTCCAAACATGGAGCCCAAGACCAAATTCCACGATTTCAAGGCTGACCGGTTGGCATTGGGGAAAGTGCCCGGATTGGGCGGGTACTTATAGACCTTGGCGTGCACACGAGAAGATTGGTGCGCACTCCGTTCCTGCCCAGTCACACTATCTAGGCGCGGACGTCCCCGCCCATGCCCTGCGTCCACGCTGGACCTTTTCACGTCCGCGCCCATGCCCTGCGTCCATGTTGGACCTTCTCACGTCCGTGCCCTGACTGCTTGCGTTTGCGCCCGAGCCCAACAGCGTTCGTGCCTATTCCTACAACATTTGCGCCCGTACGACAAGTCCCTGCCTGTACTCACTAGGTCCCCGCCACTACAGTGATCTTGTATAAAAGCAGAGGGGGCAGCAAGAGGCCCTTTGTCTTCCGCCCGTGCCTATTTCCAGGTGTTCATTTTGAGTTCCTGGGTTGATTGAGATAGTGGGTGGAGGACTGCCCCGGTTTTCTGCTGAGGTGATGTCAAAATCAGTTCAAACGGATGACCGGCAATAACAGTTGTTGCTAGCACTTATTCCTTGAAGACTTCAAAGAATCCTGAACCCTTGTTGAAACATCCTATTTTATACTTATGCGAAGCTGTAATGGATACCTTACAAAAACAAACAAGAGAGTGGGAACTGAGGTACAATTTCTCAGATGATGGAAGTAAAGTGACTTGCCTCTTCTGCAACAACACATTTAGCTACAAACGGGAGCAAGCTTTTGCGCATTTTGGGTTCAAACACAAGTTGGATAAGTCGTTGTGTTCCCAACTACCTCGGGCCGTGCAGCATTGATTTGCCAACTGTGCAAACTTTGTTCCTCAACAAATGAATGTTGAAAATGTGGGAGACATGCAGTCAGATCCAAGCGCTCCAAGCACAGTTGCTCCCGTATCGAGTTCAAGCCACTCCACTCAAAATGAAGTAACGGGGGGGGGGGGGGGGGGTGGCTGATGGTAGTTAGCCACTCGAATTGTTTGAGCCTTCGCAGCAATCTATGAGTTGTGTTGCCCCAAATTCAACAAAATCTGGGCCAATACGTCAACAACACATGGAGGATGCCCTAAACATGGCAAAGAGGAAGGAGTTGGATGAAAAATAGGCAAGATTTTTCTATGAAGCGAATGTGCCATTCAATGTGACGAGGAATCCAGCATTCATTGCGACGGTGAGGGCAGCCTCCGTAGCGCTTCAAATACAGTCCACCTTTGTACCATCATTTTAGGACCCATTTGATTGAACCCAAGAGATTGCAAATAAAAAACAAGAGCAAAGAAAAGACGGCCTTTACTGTGAAGAATTATGGGTCACGCTATGCACCGATGGTTGGGACAATGTCAATAATTGGCCCCTCATGAACGTCATGATGTCTTGTCCCACTGGTGATGTGTTTTTGGGATCCATAGACACTTCTGGGCAACTGAAGACTATGACATATATATCAGACCAACTGAAAGCCTTCATCAACAAGGTGGGTCCCAAATATGTAACCCAAATTTGTACAAACAACGCCAAAAACATGCTTGGAGCAGTGAAGGATGTTATCTTTACATACCCACATATCTTTCAGCAGGGTTGTATGGCGCATGCACTAGATTTGTTGTTGGAGGATTGGGCCAAACTCAACGATTTCAAGGAATTAATTGCCCGAGCAAAACAGCTGTGCCAGTACATTAAGGGCCATCATGCAACAATGTCCACTTTTCGTGAGTTGAGTCCGAACAAGGAGCTCTTAGTGCCCGCCAAAATCTGCTTTGCCTGTAACTTCCTAATGATGCAACGGTTGGTTCTATTGAGGACTACACTGAAGGCCTTGATACTACATCCACGTGTTCAGAATTATATATCGGAGTTACAAGATGTACCAAATGGTCCGCAATCGGCTATCATTGTAGGCCAAATGGTTCACACCATTAGAGAGCTAGGTTTTTGTCAACGATGCAGAGATTATGTATTCATAGTGGAAGATGTGCTGAAGGGCTTGCGCGTGTTTGATGGCCAAGAACCAGCCATGTCCAAGGCATGGCTTACAATGCACAATTTGAGGGCACAAGTGTTTTCATTGAGAGAGCCACCCTTTAACCTACCCAATGCCTTTGCTGACGAATTGGAGATAACCTTCCAAAATAGATGGAAATTTGGATTAATTGATCTTCATTATGCAAGTGCGTTGTTGAATCCATACATCAGGGACCATCCGCAGCTTAAAGAAGACAGAACTGTGTTGCATGCATTGTATCCGGTTGTCCACAAATTAAAGGATGTGATGGATGTACGTTTTAATGACATTATGGCAAAACTAACTGAATACGAAGAGGGTATTGGACCATACAGCCCTGAAGAATCACCCAATATTCGTGAGAGCAGTTTGCTTCTCCACCAATGGTGGCACCGGATCGCAGATTGGGCCTTGTCCAAAATAGCAGTGCGTGTTCTATCCCTTACATGTTTGGCATCATCTTGTGAAAGGAATTGGAGTATGTATTCCTTTGTCTACAACAGGAGCAGAAATCGCTTGACAGTGGATAAGGCCAAAGCTTTGGTATACATCCATATCAATAGCCGTGTCCTTTGTCAAAAACCAAGGGCCGATCCAGTTCGTTGGGATGACGCAAATGTGCTCTCAAAGGATTTTGATCCAGATGCTCTTGGCCTCGTCCCGTTGAACGAACCTAATTGCGCATTTGCTGCAATGCAAGCAGAAGATGCAGAAGACAAAGAGATGGAAGTGCCTAAGGCCCCTGTGCCATTCCGGGCAAATGTAGATTTGTAGAAAGAAGGGGCCGATCACCTTGAGGAAGTTGCATGGATTGTTTCTGCTCATGAATCTTAACTTCATGAGCGGAGTATTACAACTTCTACTTTTTTATAAAAACAATGTGTACAATTTGAAGTGTTTTTGTCTAATTTGGGTCAAATTTTTAGAAGTTCAATATTGGCTTCCAATTTGGTGTTTTGGTGAAAATCTTTCGCTATCTCTCTACCAATTCAAATTGGATGCAAGTGCTTTACTTTGCTAAGGCCTCAAAATTGAAGCCATTAGAAATTTATCATTGATTTAGGATACAACTGACGTTAGGCTACAATAGATCCTGGAAAATGCAGGACCTAGAACCTATAACAAGAAAAATGAATTTTATCATGAAATTGGGGTGCACACGCTTTGCTACATAATTTCTAATTAATAGCAATTAATATATTAAGGAAGATGTCTCAGTTTGTTTTTTCCTTCCTATATAATGAAAGCATCTTGTAGTTTCAGTTATCTAATAATTTTAAATCCGTTCTCATAGTCGCTTGTGGAGTTATAGTATAAGAACAAGGTCAAGTTGCGGTGCTTAAAAAAGTTATTTCAATTTTGGGGCATAAAAAATGTTTGCTTGAAAGGTTTTGTGATGGGAATGAGGACTTTTTGTTCTTCTGGGTCTAACATTGCTAAACCCTTTTATACTCTTATAGTTTTAGTATCACCTCATGATTGAAGGTTTTTTATATGATTTGAATCATTTCTCAAATTTTATTCTAATGGATTTCATTAAGAAAACATTTTATTTTTTTGTTTGAGAGATTGTTTAATTTTTGGGGCATTTAGACTTTCATATATAAAGCCTATAACTAATAGAGGAGTTCAAGACATGCAAATAACTATGACTATGAGTATAAATGGAAAAGAGAGTAACTTAATTTTCATTTATGGTAAGTTCATGGTAAGTTAATTTTTAATGATGGTAAGTTCATTTTAACTTAGGATAAGTTGGAATTCACTTATGGCTTAATCAATGGTCATGAATGACCAACTTTCATAGACTTCTAATCAGCCCCCCTCATCCTGTCAGTAATGAGGAGGAGGGCTGACAGTCATTTCCTCCGCTGCCTCTCCCCTGACAGTGCCTCGTTGACAGGAGGGAGCTAGGTTTCCCTTCCCACTACACACAATGTCCAGTTTTCTCCCCGTTCACCCCATATCGTGTGCAGCTAGAGAGGTCGTTGTATTCCGAGTTCGTATTCTCCTACAGTGCTTGTGTTTCGCCGTGGAGTGTGCAAGAGTTGCTTGATTGTGTTTGACAAAGCGAGTATGCAAGCAAGTTCAATTGTGTTTGACGAAGCGAGTGTGCAAGAGTTGTTGGCGGGGCGTTAAAGGCGGCTGCATGTAGTGCATTGTCTTTTACAGGGGGGGCGAGGGGCAATCAAATTTTGTGAGAAGTCTATGGGTGGGAGCTGTTGCTGGTAGAGATGGGCGCATGAGCTTCCTAATTTTGGCAACCCACCATTTGCTGGCGGAGACGGGCGCGCAAGGTTCTAGAGATGGGCGCGCAAGGTTGTGGAGGTTGGCGGCCAAGCATTTGTCGAAAGAGATATTGCGTGAGTTGTAGATTGAGGACGTGCGCAAAGGATTTGTTGTGGTGAAAGTGTGCGCGAACTTGACTTGGGAGGTGAGTTTCCTGAACATTCTTCCGCCGACCTTCATTGTTTGAGTTTTTGATTTCCACTTGTACTAGCTTCATTTCTAGAGATAGAGAACTACTGATTGAAGTGCGCGGCGTTAGACAGTCTTCATATACTCAGGCTCCTAAGTATCCTTCCACTTTCCAGCAGGCAGCCCTTCCTGACTTAAATCCCCTATTTACATTATTATTTTGAATGTTCTCAAGTTCTTGATGCATGTAGTAAAACAGGGCATTGCTTGTTTTGAAGTTGATACTAGGCAAGTTCTGCATTTGCTAATATTGTGACATTTTGGTTTCAATCGACCTGAATATATCGTCCTTCAAGGTAAAAATTGCAATTTTTTGCTGAATGTGATCAGGCTTGAATGGCTGGATACAGTGCAGTAAAAGAGTTTAATGCATTTGGGAAATTATGTTTTGCTGACGAAACAAGTCTTAACATTCTGTTGTATTCATTGGATCATATGATAAGTTTTGGCATCAATCGATTTTTGTACAGATCTATTGCATTCAAGACTTGTGCAAGGTGTCAATACAATGGCAGGAGCTTCATCTCAACAGATAGGAGAGCAAGTAGATTGGAACAACCCGTAAGTTTCTAAATGCAATCATCATTTCCTTTTTGTGCATGCAATGACAAGCTTTAGAACATTGGAATTAAAATTAGGGTGAAGGCTATTGTTGTTGTCCTATGATTTAGGGTACTTTGCACTCTCTTTAATCTTTGTTACAAACCTTGTCAAGAGTTACTATAGTGCAAATTAGTAGAAGAATAGAGGGTAATAAATACCCCACCTTATTACTGTGCTTCATGCCCCTAAACCCGTGCATTGTAGGATCCCACGATTTGCTAATTCTTAGTCAGTTGGCACTGAAAATCATCATGAGATATCACGATAGGTTATAATTTCAAGATATTAGAGAACAGGCCATCGTGGGATCCCTTCATTAAGGCTCATGGAGTAACCTAATTATATCTCGAGGACCAATCTCATTGGAGTAGAAAACGCCACATCGTGGGATCCCCTCGATGAAATGCCGTAGAGACTTCAAGGAAACGCGAACCAAACCTCAAGTGCAAAGGAGGAAGGAACAAAATTCCACATTGTGGGACATCACAATGCATCATTGTATGGAGCCTTGTCAAACACAAACAAATAGGTGAATAGGCCTTATAGATTACCCATTGTGGGATCTCATGATTGATGTAGACAATACCCTGTAAAAATAACTGAATAAAGGCAGCCGTAAACTAGCTCGGAAACTTGTCCGATATAATTTAGAGATCATTGTGATATCCTACAATGTCTATGCCATCGTAATATCCTACAATCTATAAGTTGTCTTGATATCCTTACACTCCACAGATCAGTTGGTGACGCGATATCCTATTCTATGTTGTCCAAAAACCAAGAATAGGCGTCAAGAGGACTGCTAACTAGAATGAATCACAAATGTCTTATGGCTCATTGAAATGTCATAAGATCACCAATTGTGATATCCTACAATTGTGCCTGAAATTCAAGCATGTAAAGAGGATTGGAATTGCAGGACTCTACTGATTTTCCATCGCCCTCATTAACATCACTGCCTGTGATGCTACAGTGAACACCAATTTGAAGACGGTCCGGAGGAGTTATCACTGAGGAAGCTTAGTCACTTTGTTGACTGTTGGATCCGTGACTTTAAGTACAAGGGTTTGCATCCACCCGGAGCCATATTCCGATGCCAGAGAAGCGTTACAGAATGGGGCCTGGTCTGGAAGGTTGAGAGTGACGGTACAGCTTTGATTCTTCCCTCAATCCTGAACAATGGCTTGGGACACGCAACAGGCGGTCTCAGCGTCATGGAGGTGCAAGGACTTGACGACAGAACCGCGCTTCTTGTCATAGGGGAGAAGGTACCCCTTTCCACTGAGTGCATTACCTAAGGCTTGATCCTAGACTACGCAACAATGAGCCTCACACTCTGTGAGTTGTTAACAGCCAAGGCCCATCTAATATGCAAAGATCCCAAGAAGCCTTGGTGGAAGCCTAAGGAAATGAAGAACCAATGAAATATCATACAAGAAGATTTGTGTGAATCAAGTGCTGCCTCCAAGACAATTGAAGTGGTTGCTCCTACACCGTCTCCGGCAAAGAAGACCAAGAAGAGGAAGTCAATAGTTGGAGCTCCAGGCAATGACGATGATGTTGGACAGGGGTCAGCCGAAAAGAAGAAAAAAGCAGAGGCCCCGCTTTTGCTGCACGAGGCTGTGGCTCTAGGGGAAGCAGAGATAAAGAAGATGCGACCAAAGCAAATGATGGCGATGAAGACATTCTACGAGAAATCCTTCAGTGGCTTCTACAAATGGGGAAGAAAAGCCCTTTGTGACAAAAATGGAGAGCTGATCTGCGTCAACATGAAGTGCCTAAACGAGGCTTCGAAAGCACTACTTGTATACAAGGCCATCGACGCGGAAGGCCTGGACAGAATCACGAGGAAGGCACATATCACTCCAAATTATGAGTCAGAGAGCAGAGTGATAATAGTCCTTCTTCTTGAATTTGGCCCTTACGGACCAAATGACATGGTGACGCACTACAAGAAGACACCACCAAAACAAGAAATCTTTGAAGACCCGAAGATGCAATACTTCATTATTGGGGAACAGCGCACTGTCAAGGCCTTCAGAAACCCGATTGATGCTAATGAAATTCTCAAAGCCGACAAAAAGCTCGCTTCTAAGTTCTACATCATTCCAATTTGGGCACCCAAAGACAACCACGGAGACTTACTGCACTTCTTGCGGGCGTTGAACCAGAATCTTGCTGGTGAACAGAAGGAGCAAAATTTCACCAAGCAGCACCTGTACGCAAGAACCAAGTGGTGCAATATGGGAAGTCCACAGCTTGCCATAATGGGAAGACCTCACTTGCAAGACTATAATGTAAGATTCCAATTCATATTTATCTGGACTCCGCATCTCCTTCATTCAATGGAACACTTAGCAGTCATCGTGGAATCCCCTAATTGATTTGTACTTACAACCTTAAATAGAACACATTGAAATGTAGTCTTTGTTTGTTCCACCATTGCTCCTGTAATGCATCTTCAAATCTTTTTGGGACGTACCTATGCATAGTTTGGAGATTTTTGGCTACATTTCTGTTAATTGCTTCATGGATAACTGTTCTTGCTTCTACGGATGAACTATCAGAATGTCAATCATGTGATTCCACAACGTCCTTGTTTGTGAGCTACTTCCATTTCCTTCACAATGCCGTCATTGTGATATCCTTTGATGGATTTCTAGTCTATTCCAAACAACTGATGCTATGCCGATTTGCTTTACTGTGAATATCAAAGATCGTGGGATCTCACGACTTTGTATTCCATTCATGGTGTAGACCTGTTCATTGGATACTCACTTTGACTCTTTTGTTGTGCAGGCATTTCATCCGTCCTTGGTGACAATATTTGCGGGTGTAAAGCCTATAGAAATGTCGGCATTGCAAATACCCCTACTCTTCATGGAGGCTGACGCCGACTTAAAGAGTTGGATCGACATTGAGGAGAAATATATAAAAGGATATCTTCCCTACAAAACAGGCTTGGTCAATGTATGCGGGAAGCAGGAGCGGAAACCCCTAACGCAGAACGACTTCAAAACGCTCTATGGACTTCGATCAGAGAACAAAAACTACCTTGCAGATCAAGTGGAAGCCAACAGCGCATGTGTAAAGAGCTCAAGGATGATGGGTCAGAAGAGTGGCCGGCAGACTTTCAAAATCATCCCTCTCAATACCGCTGGTGCAAAAGTGAGGCTGGTGAGGGCCGTGAAGAACGAGCTCTTGTCACATTATAAGAGTCAACTGCTGCCCATGAGGAAGATGGAATACATATCGTATCCGGATTTCGCATGGAAGGCGTTTGTGACCAAAAAGGGCATCGATCGTGATGAATTAGATTTGTGGGTGAACAAGGCAACGGAAATCCCTGGTGGTAAGAAGTGGTTGGAAGACAGGACCTAGGGTTTGAACAAGTCGTCCGATCCAAAGGACCTTCCTAAATTTGTCATTACTATGTGGGAGTCGTTTTTCAAGTCAGCTGTGGAAGATGAAGTGATACACACGCATGTACAAGATTTTTCAAAGCACTATCTTTGCAAAACCATGGACAAGAGAACTTGGGATATCAGCGCAACTTTGTCGGCCCTAGATGTCAAGGCATGGCGGGGAAAGAAAAAGCCTCTGTCGTACGCGCAATCTAGGCGTAAGTATCCTTAACACAAAAATGTACCAAGATAACACGAAATATCGTCCCAGGGAATTTCCGGATTCTATGTAGTATGTTCTAGCTATCCGGCTTTTCTATCTTTCTTTCTTCTCACTTACTTATTCTTTTTCCGGCTTCCTTCACAATCTGGATCATAAACTATCCGGAATCCGGTTTACGTCTCTACTTCCAATCCGGTTTTCTATACCTCTGTTTTACCATCAGAGGGTCCACTGTTGGTCTTGTAGAGGGGTAGGGACTCAGCACTCGTTGTTCTCCTACAATTCTAACAAACACAAATAAAAACACCCAAGTACTCAAAAGGTTATAGCAAGACGAGAAGATCCGGATCCTCACAGCTAAACCGGATGGTAAATCCGGAAAGCAGGTCACTCAGGAATACTTCACTCTCCCTAACTACAACGACAGATCTCAGAGTCAAGTATAAGGGGGTATGATCTTTCTAGAAGTTGAATGAATTCTAAGGTTGGCAGATCTTCTGGACAGGTGGGAACTTCCTTGGGCGGGCGCTTACCTCCGCACGGCTTGACAACCGGACTTGCTTCCCCGCTACTTAGATCCGGACTACTCTAGTAGTAATTTAAAGACACAATGCCCAGCTCCTAAGTCAACAATCCAACAACATTACAATAGCACACTCTCGACTTAGACCGTATTCTCCTAAATCCGGATTCCTCCTCACCCGTCCTTTCCTTCCAACATCCAGACCCCAAGGCAACACAATCCGGATGCACTGATAAAGCCAAACTGCATACCCGAGGGTTTAGATTTTAAAAAGGGAATGAAATACAAATGAATATCAACTAGGAGAGAATGAGGGGCAACTAACTTGCCCGCCCTTAAAAACCCAAATCAAAACCAAAGTCAACACCCTAAAAACAACAAAAGGCAGCCCAAAAACCAGGGCAACCTCACACGCACACCAAGGAAATCCCAATTAACCGGGAAAGTCCTTATCCCTAAACTTCCGGAACCCGGGCCCACGCTAGAATTCCGGTTCCGGATCCAACTAACTAAATTCTAATCCACCTCTACAAGTAATCCCCTTTGAATTACTTGGTCATCCAAAACTTCTTTGAACTACCGGCTCCCTGCTTGGTTGTCGATTTACCGGAACCCTTGGCCGGTGTCATCTTGGCAGCTCGAGGCGGATTCTGCCGGGTCGCAGGAGACGTCTCTTCTTCATCCGTATCCTCCTCAGACTCAGTAGCGGATTCAAACTCACCGGATTCAGAGTCCTCGATCTCTTGCTTCGCCGGCTTCTTACCTTCTGGCTTCTGCTTCTCCGACTTCCAGAGTTTGAGTTGCTTCCCAGGTTCTACCATCTCCAGTTCTTCTTCCGGATCCAAGAATTTGACCTCCACTATTTCCGTCTTCATATTCTTCCGGGTTTCCGGCTTGAGTTCCAGTCTCGCCTCTGGAGTCGGATCTCCCAAATCAATCAACTGTGTCCCCCGTGCTGGTGATGGTTCCGCCATGTGGGGGAATTTCTCCGGATGCTCCCTTGCCGGATTTATCGTTCCCATACCTTCTAAGAGGTCCCTCCGGATTGGCAATCTCTGCCCTATCTTTCCGGATCCCGCCGGAGACTGTGAGGAAGGACTAAAAGTACTCACTGTTCCCCACTTCTGGAATTGACCCGAGGAAGGTACCTGGGGCAGCTTGAAGAGAGACTTCAAGCCTGGATCTTCTTTTGTTCCGGAAGTTCTGGCTCTGTACTTGACCGGCGACTCCATGAAGATATCCGGAAGTGGCCCAAACTCGTCCTTGGCCACATCCAGAGGTCTCAGCAGCTGCCGCATCTCGTCCAAAACGGTCTTCATCTTGGCCTCGTAATCGACCAAGACTTGCAACACTCAAGATCCGGTGACGATGCCGTCGGTATCTAGTTTCTTCGTGAAGAGCGCGGACCGGATGATCAAATGTTCCGGTTGTTCTACCAACCCCTTCAAATCTTGGACGAGCTTCAGGGCATCCGTCTCCTTCTTCTGGGCTGAGATCGACTGTCCCTCCGTCCAATAAAACTTATTCTTGTAGTTATCACGTTCCGCCTTTAGTAGTGCGATCTTCTTGTCCTTTTCTTGGAGTAGTGCCGGATCAATTCTCTTCCAGATTTCGTTGAAGATCTGATCCGTCTCAACGTTCAATTTGCTGGCGACGCCTGTGATCACCCCTACCATCTCAGCGTGCATCTTCCGGCACTGTGCCATCCATCGGGCTCCGGCATCATAGAAATCGGAGACATCGGTATACTCCGGCGATGCCTGGGTCAGGGCCGGATTCGATTCCGGCACGTCCATACTTGCTCTTTGTGAGTCTGGATTGGTTACCTTATGCCGCTTCTTCTTCTCCAGCGGCTTCGGTTCCGGCTGCTCCTCCTCTTCTTCTTCTTCTTTGGTTGCTTCTCCCGTCGGCTTCAACTCCTTTGTGAATCCATATTTCAGGATCTGCATTCCGGTCTCATACGCAACATGTTCCGGCGGGGTCATGTAATCATAATAATGATACAGATGGAACAAGTACGTACTGACTGGACTCTGCTTAGCCTTCTCGACCGCCATCGCCATCTTCTTGACCTTCTGGTGAATTAGGCCTGCCCAATTCACGACCCGGCCTTCTAGTGCTCCGAAAATCGTATTTGCGACTGTGACCGTAACTCTTGTTGGTTTTTCCGGATATACTATGGGAATCAGGAAATTCAGTAACCTCCTATGACGCTCATTGCTACAGTCACTAACGGAGAAGACCTCCTTGTGGTGCGGTGGCTTCTTGAACTTTCCTTCATGAAACTTATCCGTCCGGGTTGCGCTTCCGGATCCGGACTGCGTCAACCCGTAAGTTTCCGCCCACATCCCTTCCGTCAAGGACGATAACCGCCCCCTTGGCGTCGGCTCGAACTGGTTCGGCGCCCCAAAAACTAACTCCCAAAGAAAGTCCTCGCTCCTCATCGTTTAGGGTTTCCGGATGAACCCTATACACCCTAGTGTAGATAGATCTTCCTCTAACTCTAAACGTTCACCGGGATCAGATGGAATGATTGGGTATAAGAGTTTGACAGACGGAACTGTCTTCTGCCCCTGCGCTGACATTTCCGCCATTGAACTCTAATCCGGTGCAATCGGCACCCTCCTTTCCGTCTCTCCCTATCCGGCCTAACTCACCACTCTTTCACTCTTCTAAGAGAAAACGCGCTCCAAACTTGCAAGCACACACCTCCTCGAGCGGAAGAAAGAGGGAGAAGAATGAGAAGATCATCCGCTTAAGTACCCGGCCAGTGACCGACACCCGTTGGTTCGGTCATTTAATGCGCCGCCTTTTTCAAACGAATCCCTAGTTTCCATAGGCCGGACCCCTAGTTTATAGGTTTGCCGGAATCCGGATCTCCTTCCGATTTCCGGATCCGGTAAAAGTCCATCTCTTACTCCTTCTACAAGTTTTTGTGAGCTGGAACTTTCCGACTCCCTAGTTTCTACTAAATGTTCCGGTTCACGGTTCCACTACTACAAAATTTTGAAAATATTTACGGAATTGATCCTAAACTAATTCGGATTTCTAAATAATGACATTGCGTGCTCCCACACCCTCACTTGTACATATGATTCATGTTTGAGGAGACATCCTATGGATCCTGCGCGATGATGCTAGAGTTTGGAAAATTGAACAGACTGTTCAAAGCTCTGGAGTTCTTTGATCCAAAGGACAAGACTATCTCACCCTAGGCTGGCGCCGTCCTCATCACAAATGCCAAGGGATTCCTCAATATTGCAGCTAATCTCGAGAAAAGAGATGAGCAGATGAGAGCAAGGTTGTGGGATTGGCACGTTGTGACCTACATGGCTGGGCCAGACAACTTCTTCCCTCTGCCCCCGGCCGGGGAGGAGTTCAATGTGTTTCTTGTCTTCATCTTTGAGCACATCCTTCAAGGAATCAAGCAAGCTTCCTTCAAAAGCTACTTCTTTGGATTAATTGGCTTGAAACATGCTTACAGATTGGAAGATATGAAGGACACCTACCCGTATTGGCGACAACAACATGTGCCTTATCTGAAGATCAAGACGGCGGAGGAGATATTTAAAAGACTTGCCTGCAACGACCTTGTCCTCTTGAATGTCAACGGCGGTCTCGAGTTCACCTACTTGGGACTGGTAAGCTTTTGGGCTCCACATTTCTCCTTTCAGTTTGAGCAACGCAAAATTTTGGTCCTGCTTGTTTTAGGCACACTAACAACTGAGTGGTGTACTTCAGAATTTAGGAGGAGTTCCAAGTGCTGGAAGTTGTGCATTCCACTAAAGCTGTGACGGCAAGTGAGGTCTTTACCAAACAAATTTGGGACAACAAGGAAGCACCGGTGGCAACTCCTCTAGTTCCTCAAGGCCCCGACAAGGCCGAGAATCAACTTGATATTGAGGCTGATAATGTCAAAAATGACCCAGTGGGTCCTTAGGATTCCTGTGATGAGCATGAAGAAGATACATTGAATGAGGTCATCGACGAAGCCCAGCAACGTACAGGAACAAGGTTGGTTGAGCACACCAAGGTTAGTGTACATAACTTGCTGAACCATCGTGAGATCTCCGGTTCTTGGCAAGCTCACATTAATGATTTGCGGTTCAGGAATGGGAAACTAAATGCCCAAGTAATTTGTTTTTGGATTCCACGTAGGAGGACAATGCGCCTATGATAACTCCAAGAGGAAGGACTGAGGACATAAATGCTAGTAATCCCAATGTTCAATCGCCTCCAACGGGTCCGAAAGATGTGGTCGAGTAGCCGAAGAATGATTTTGAACCGGCAGCACCTGGTCGGCCAGCAGAGGGGGTTAAGTAGCTACAGAAAGTTCCTCAGTCGGCAACAACTAAACAAAAAATGCATTTCTTGTCTGACAATTCAACAGGCAATGAGGATACAATGACTCCGCTCGTGAACCCAAGGACATCCAAAAAAAAGACTGGAATGAATCCGGCCAAGGAACTTGACTGTAGAAGAGATACTGCTGGAAAAAAGTCTGCGAAGCAACAGCGGAAAGGTAGTGCAGCCGCAGGGTAGACGCAAAAGGTGGTGAGTTCCTGAGGGAAGAAAAACAGGGACGTCGTCGAGGGGGAACAAGATTTGCAGATGTTGACTAGGATTGTGAATTCTGAAGCATCACATGCGGTGGGCATACTTTTGACATGTGCTTGCAAATTGTCACCTTTGGAGACTGTCGACTTAAGCGCTCGCAAAGAGGAGGAGCTGCAGACAACTAGTGCTAATAGAGTTATCAAGAATTTTCCCAATGTCACAGAACCTGCCCAAGGGATGGAACACACGGGAAATAGCAGAAGTCGAGGGCCATCAGGGGATCCACGATGGACACAAGGACTGTGGTGGACCTAATGAAAGATGTTCCAGAGCGTATCCCAAGGCTGGAAAACTCAGACGAGAGCACTGGCCGCCAATCATCCGGGTACCCCACGTTGATCTAGTAGACTCTAAAGAATACTGCGGAAGGATATCCATGGCTTATTCTTGGTGGAGACCTCATGGAGAGGGACGCTGGCAGACTTGAATCGGGGTTTCACTCAAAAGATGCCCCGACACTAGTCTGCGCAAATTGTGATCAGGGGAGTGGGGCGGGCACAGAGGCATCGAGAGATCCCCTGATTGTCCAGGAAACGGAGGTAGTCATGGCGCAGGTTGATCAGGCAGTAGGCCAAGTAATTGACGGACATGTTGTAGGGGTAGCAACTTCTACATTAGGGGATATCACAACGGTCCCTTCATGAGGGCTCCTGCCAATGGGCATTACAATGGAAGAACAGGATGACATCCTTGTTGACTTGTTGCCCATGAGTCCTAGATTGAGAGGGAAGAGGGCTATGGATATTGCTTCTGAAGCCTCCAATGTTGCACTAGAGGTATCAAGAGAAGTGGCTCCTGGAAATGGTGAGGGAATTAACGAAGAAGTACTAGAGGCCTTATCCTATGAGGCCGCAGACATAATGAAATTCTGTGTTGTGGATGCAATCAAATCAATTGCTGAATCACCGAGTAACAGTGTAATTGCATTGGGAATTGTCGACCCTCTGGATTCTACTGAACTTCAAAAGAAGAAAAAACATATGCAAGCTGTAAGGCAAGCATACTAATTCTTATACAAACCCTTCTTTAATTGGGCATTGCAGAATGGGGCGCATGCAGGACTAGAAGGAGGGGACCCAATGGATCAACTTGGCAATGAGAAAGGGCAAGCAGGCGACAATGACAAGGAAATGGAGAAGGGGCCAATTACTGTTGACGACAGTAGGGAAGAGCAAAATGGCGGCGACGAGAGGGGGAAAGGACCAATGATTCTCAACAAGATAGGAAATTGGCAACGGGGCGGTGATGAGGGTAAGAAAGCACTGCAGAGCATCAACAAGAGCGGAGAAGGGCCTTCCCAAAAATACCTCCAACCCCGGATTCCAGGTAAGAAGCCAACTGTTTTTGATAATGGTTATACTTGAGAACGGATACTTAATTGGACTCTAATGCGTTGGTTCTCGGATTTTCAGCAAGTTGTTGAGTCACCGGAGTTTCTTGTAAAGAGGTGCCGAAGTCGTTGAAAAAGGTAGAATTGCAACCGTATTTTGTGATCTTTGACCTGAATGGAGTTCCAGTTCACAAGACAGTCGATGATCGTAATAGACATCGCTATGCTGTGCGACTAAGATGCACACACTTCTTGGACTGGCTACATAGGATTGTTAAGCTTGCTTTCTAGAGCAGTATGACAAAATAAAATATGACATTCGCTTTGAACCAGATGCTGTCCCTGGCAATTGTGAAGCCGAAAGATGTGCCTGTTCTCACGCAAGAAGACTGCACACTCTCGTCTTACAGAGACCGGCGTTGTCCGGACAGGCCCTACTTTCTGAAGGATCTGTCACACTTTGTCCGTAAGCTGAATTTACGGACACAAGAAAATATTCTCCTCATTGATGACGACCCATTAAAGAACCTCTAGAACAATTGTCAAAGCGCCATTTTCCCCAACGCTTGGGATGGTGATATGAGAGATGATTACTTGTACGGGAAGCTTTTTCCTTGGCTCAACAAACTTTTCAAGTCACAGGAAGCTATCCAAACATATGTTAAAGACCACTTGCTTCCTCGTAGTCAGCATCCGGCGATCCTGTTGACCAGACCGGGGTGTGACATATTGAAGGGTGTAACTTAGATCTGGTTATTCTTCTAGGTGGGACTCAATCCGGAGATGTCACAATCTCATTCTGGCATACTTCATTACTTACTGTTTAATACTCTTGAACTCATTGTAAATATTGTAAATGCATTTTCTAAATACTTGCCATTGCCATTTTTTGAGAGTCATTTTAAATTTTACTCATTTTGTAAGCCACATTGTAAATGTTATAGTAAGGTTATATACAATATCCATTTGTAAGTTAGAGTTATGATTTCAATCGGATAACTTCAACCTTCGTAATAATCCTCGTGTGTGAATATACTAATATGTGTTTGTATAATATGCAAGTTCATTCCTGTCATGAGATCTCACGATGGACTGTAGGGGCGCTTTTAACTGACAAGTATTGTTGTAATCATTGTTCATAGCATTAGTCTCTTCTTTATTTTTCCAAGTCGCATATCATGTTACTGGACAAAATAAAATTGTTTTAAACTCTGAAGTATTTTATTTTTGTTTTTTCCAAACAATTGACAGATCATTGCATTAAGAAAGAGAAACAAGAATGCAGTCATGACATATGACATTAAGAAATTAGAGCAAAGTAAAGAGCAAAATGAAGAGAAAGGAGCAAAGGGAAACATGAAGACTAAATGAAGGAGCAGAGTAGGGGACCTTCTATACTTCAGCAGTCTCCATCATGTCTAAAGACAATGGTAAGGTCCCATCACGTTTAGTGAAGATGGACAAATGGGGGAATGTAGCGAAGCAACATCTTCAGTAGATTTTATTAGTGTGGGCCTTATAATGTTTAGCTGCTTAGTTCAATCAGGAGATCGCACGATCTTCCCTCTTGACGTCCAAGGAATTTAATGGATCACCATGTACATGTCCGATAGTACAAACAGTTGAGCATCTTTTGTCCCCGTATTGTCCCTTGTTTTGGTTTATATAATAGGAGATAATAGTTGTAGTTATGCTTCTGCAGTTCGTTGGGCGTATTCCTCCTATTATCATATGCTGAATTCCTTATTTGAATTTGTTTACTTAATCTTGTCTCTATGAATTGATCGGCAGATCTCATAGTCCTGTGCCTTTGCTTCTAATGGATACTCTGAACTCTGTAATTTTGTCGCTCCAATGAAATGCAAATCCTCTTTTTCAGTGGTATTTTGGATCTTTTAGTATTTATGCCTAATTTCACTTTTTGTGTTTGACAACAATCATTTACCTACATGCCTCACTAGTCTTGCATTTTTGGACTGCAGTCACATTCTACACGTATTGTTAACTTTCTTAAACTCATCTACAAATGAGATTTTCACTTGATGTTCTCTTTTCTAATCTGCCAGTTCTATTTGGTACGCGGTTCTGTAATAATGCAAAGTGATTGTGATATCTCAAGATCATTGGACGTCTTCTTCTGTCTTTACATCAGTTTTGTGTGCTGAGATGTACTTGGTCTTTGCAGAAGGTGATGCTCCTTGTACTAACTAGGGATCTCTGCGTTAAGGGTGGTGTGGAGGATCTTCCTCAGAATATACAAATATGGGCTGGCTTCCATGGTCTTTTGCTATATCTCATTGAAGAAACTTGTTGTGGCTTGTGGGCGGCAGTGCAACCTTTGCCATTGGCTGTTCTCCTTTGATGTATTCTATCACTAGAGATTTTTTCAAGGTTCCTTTTCTTTTTTGGATCCGACAATCCACGCAGGAACCAACTGTATCCGCGTCATCATGCACTACTGAGGACTCTTTCAAGGAATCCTCCAACGCACAGGGTACTCTTAAATGACATTGTTGTAATGCTTGTTCTCGATCCTTTGAATTGGACACGTCCGCATTTACTTCAACCGGCGTTGCATGTGAGGGATGATGTAGATACTTCAGATTGGCGATGTGCGCACATTATAGGACCGCAATTTGATTGGTGGTGGGCCCAAAAATAAACATAGGTTCACATGAAACTAGTGGCACTTATTTGATTGGCACCCATTTGATTTGAATGGCACATATTTGTTGCATCCAAATGATTCTAAAGTCCTTTTTACTGGTTATCTCTTTGATTGTACAGACTCATTTTGTATTATATTTTCATGTAGTGGGTTTGCCCTATTTGTTTCACCAAAAAGAAAAAAATGATTATGAATTGGTGAATCTACCTTCTGAATTTCACTGTTATTACAACTTATCAAATGTTCATAACTGCATGATTGTTTTGCCTCATCACTTCTTTCTTCTTGGATAATGCTCTGCGAAATATGTCGTGACATCTTTAGATCTGTAATGTCACATATTTAAAGCCAACCCTAAATCCAAAGGCACTCCTTACAATAAATATGGGAATTGACATCATCCCAAATGCATCAATTTGTTCCAACACTTTAAATCCAAAAGGGATACAATTCCACTGCATCAAGAATCTTCTGATGACTCAACATCCTAAGGCGGTATAAGCCTCCATAGAAAGGCATTGCGGCCTCAGTTCACATAAGATTAGGATATCCTACAATGGAGTAAACCTTCACAAAGTCCAGAATTCCCGCTAAAGTCCAAAAGTTGTTAAATGTAGCATATTGCCATTTTTGAATTCATTTAATGTGTTCTAGAAATTATATTTTTTCACTATACAAGAATTTAATGAAAAATCCATATGAATTTTATAGATTTCCATTCAAAATTGTCTTCCAACAATAGACTAAGAACAATTTTGGTATTCTTTTTTATTTCTTCTATTTTAAAAAGGAATATTGTCTCGGGTCCAAATTTAAAAGAATAGGAACAATCTGCAATACCAATTTATAGGAAACTCATTTATAAATATGAATTTTACATAAAACAATGTATTTGTTATATTTATATTTAATATTAATTCTTCAAATAATGAATTGATAAATTTTTTTATTTTTTATAATCTTAAAACAATTTTTAGAATCTTAAAACAACAAATATATGGAAACACCACAGTCACACATACGTATTTTCTTCCTCTTTTTGAATATAAATGCACTTGCAATGTCAATTTTCTAATTTCTAAAGGTGCATGATCATATTTTATGAATTTTTAAGGTTGGAAATAGTACAATCCTGACATAATTATGTCCTAAATTATGGAAAAAGTAGCAAGAAAAAAAGAAGTAAAAAGCTAGTGTTTGGATGATCGGTATTAGAAGACTCTAATAATCGTTTCTACATTCTAAAAAAATTTTGGCTTCCAAAATTCACAGTAATTCAAATTTGGGGAATGAAATTACAAAATATTCTTGGTACTCATATTTCTTATCTTTCTATATGGGGAAAAAAATTTATCACTCATTTTGCTCATCATCTATTCCAAAATCTTTTAGGTGATCAGGTATAAGAACCTTACCTTAGGTGTACATAACATTGTTGACTGGCTATGGTTCTTCCCTCCTAAAGGAAGATATTATTCTCCCCAATATGCTTGGGGGGAATTCAATTATAATATTGGTAATTTGTTTGATTAGCGAACCTGACATGCTGTCAGATTGAAATGTAAGTTGTTTGGGGGCTCCTATTTTTTGGGTCGCAAAAGGACCCTCCCCAGTGAAGGTTTATAATGTCCTGTATTGCAGTGATAGATTCGTTTTGCAATCTGCACTTGTTAATACATTGTTATATACTTGTACCTGGAACTCCTTCTACACTGAATAGGGGTATTAAGGGGACCAAAAGATTAAAAGGGACCTTTCTTTAGAAATTGTATATATTTGAGACAATATGTACAACCACTAGTAGAAAAACAAGTATCAATGACTGTGATTTATAACTGCCTAATCAATCATATAGGACAAATATGATTGTTTCATGACAGTAGTATAACTACTGCAGGATGTTAGGCTCAGAGTCATAGAGGATGAGTAATTACGGACAAAGTAGTCATTTTTTACCTTAGCATTGTTTTTCATCTGATCCTGATGTTGAACAGAGTCAATGTGTGATAATATGGGGCCTCTCTAATGGCTCCCAGACACGTGGCCGTGGTGAAGGCATGCTAAGATGTCAATTTCCTATTGGTTGATTTTGGCGGGACCCTGTTCATATCAAAAATGCTTGGTTGCTTTGTAATCATTATTTAGAGGGCAACAATCATTTTCCAGTGATTTCTGAGTTGGGTGCAGTCATTCATGAAGTCATATAATAGTTATTGATAATGATGGCAGTCATTGTTTACTCATTTATATGTTGGTTACACCATTGTTGAATAGATGACTATTGTAGTCATTTTGTAGTCATTCAGTAGTCAAATTTCTTCTGTTTTCTACACCATAATCTTTTCTTGCTTCTTGGTCCATTGAAAAGCTCCTATGTCACAGCACAGGGCAAGTAAATTCCCAATTATACTACCAGAAACCACTTTAAAGTATAACAAAGTGACTCTAAAGATCGAACCCGTGAAATTCTGTGAAGTATCTAGACTTATTTGGTCTCTAAGCTTAGTCAGTACCTATATTTCCTCTTCCGGTCCTAACACCACAACCGGAAACACAACAACACAGAAAACTACAAACAGACCCTCTTCTCCTTTCCCGATCCGACCAACTTTCCAATCCGGTCTGATCAACTCACATCCGCTCTTACCCCCATCCGGTTTAGTTTTACCTCTGTTTTACCATCAGAGGGTTTGCCCCTTGCTTTTGAGAGTGGTAGGCCCGCCACTCCTTCCATGACTTATAGTGGTTGAAGACCCACTTCTCTATTTTCCAATTTCTTACACTAATCCGGATTCGATTTGATCCTTCACAGCAATCTAGAGAACTCTCCAGATCACCAATCACACAAAGACCCCCCCGTACGATCCTTTCATACTACAACGACCTTAGCGCCAAGTTCCGTCTGTACAAAGTCAAGCGGTTGCAAGTGAACCCGTCCATTCCAACATCAACTAAAGTCCTTCCGTTTGCCAACTAGGGTAGCGAGATCTCTCAGGAGATCGGACACTCAACCGGATTTCCCACCCAAGAGTTTTAGCGTGACTACGGAATCCCTCCCTATCCGCCTAGCCTAACAACGGCTGTCTCGCCCGGAATCCTAAACCTTGGAAGTGCTGAGGAACTAAAATCCACTCCCAACTCTTTTACAACCCGCTCACTTGCACATAAGATCAAAACAAGAACACCAAAGGGAGAAATCACACCCGAACTAGTATGCGTCTTCCTAACTTCTCACCACACAACCCTGCCACATACGGGAGAGACACGCAACAAGAGGCCAAGAAAAGACATACACAATTTGGGCAAAAAGACTTGCAGCTTCCAAGCAAGGGCTGACTTATATATAACTTGATTACAAGGCAAAAAGACCCCCGAAAATCTGCACTGGACATCCGAGTCCGATCCTAACCAACCAGACCGGATCAACATCCGATCCGGTCCTAACTATCTTACAAATATTACATTCCTATCTACCTACCTACTTTCCAACTCCTCCACCCAACGTAGGACTCTTGGGTTCCGCGGGCAGTTGGTTGAAAACTTCGATCAGGTTCCTGCTTCGGCCGGAGGCAGGAGGATCCGGAAGATCTAATCTTAGTGATGAATCCAACTGAATTGGTTGTCCAGGCCTAGACCTTCGGTGACTCTTTTTTGACTCGGGCGTCTGATCTTTGGGCTCCCTCAAATTTGATCCTCTGACTGCGAACAAATCCGGTAGCGAGAGGTCCGAAAGTTGGATCTCCCAGGAGTACATGGACCCGTTCAGTTTTCAGCTGCTGATGTCCATCCGGTTGGCTGCCTCCCTTGCCGCCACCAATGACGCTTCCATCCGATCGGTGAAGTTGGTCAGGATCTGAACTATCCGGGAATCGGATACCTTCTTCTCCCCATGCACCCCTTTATCAAATAATTCCGCCTTGACCACGGCGGATTTGGATTCTCCAAGGGTGGCCTTTACACACTCGGCCACCTTCCGGGTTACTTCCACCATTTCCCGGATTGCGGCTTTGTCCTCTTTGAGGGCTACCATCTTGGCCTTCACAGTGTCGACTTCCTCCTGAAGCCGATAGATCTCTACCTCTTGCTTCCGGTGCTCATCCGGATTAGACAAATACTGTGCCACCTTACCCGATAGCTTACTATCCCCCGGTGCACCCACCAGCTTTCCGACACTAGCGAGGATTCTCCTCTTGACCTCCCAATCTGCTCGTATCCCGCACAGAATCACAGTCAGCTGATTGAATGGGTCGGTCGGGTCTTTGGAATCTGGCATCTCCACATCCGATCCCTGTTCTGGAGTCGACCGGTTGGTAGGAGGGGTTCTTCTCTTGCGAGGAGGCATCGTCTTCATCCACTTCCTGGTTCGGAGGTGCTCCTCCTCGTCTTCTTCTTCTGTCTTGGGTTCGGATCCAGTTTGTTCTTCCCGCTTGTCATTCGAACCCGACTCTCTATACTTCAGGATAGATTCCTGAAGGTTCCATATTTTCTCCTCCATATTTGTGAGGAGTTGGTTGCGATGGTAGAGGTGGAAGAGATAGGGACTCAAAGGAGTGGCCCTACTCTTCCCAACCCTCGTCACAAGCTGGGACTCTAGATCAGGAAAGATCCGGGCCCAGTTCACCTTCCGTTCCCCGCTCAGGGAACCGAAAATCGTGTTGCCGATGGTCATCGTCACCCTCGTTGGCTTCTTCGGGTGGATGATCGGAACCAAGAACTGGAGGAGATTGCGGTGCTGGTCGCTCTTGCAATCCGTGACCGCGAATCCGTCCTTGTTTCTCGGCTCTCCATGAAACTTGTCATGGATGAACTCGGCTCTCCGTCCAGCCATGCCAGAACCTCCCATCTGGAAGTTGTGGACTTCCCTCCACCTCTCTTCTTCCCAGTCGGTCGGGCGGCCCCGGAGTGTGTTGTTGAATTCATTCGACACCTTGCACTTCAGCTCTCTCACCATCCGCTCTTCCTTAAACCCCTAGGGTTTATCCATCAACACCAGACAATCCATCATGTTGAGATTGTCCATGAGTTTGGTCCTTGCCGATTCCGCGCTAGGGATGACCGGAACTACTTTTCCTAGCTTGATGTTGGAGGAGGAATTGAGCGCTCCTAGTCTGCTCTTACGCAACTGAGGCATGGACACGGACGGCTAAATGGATCCTTCCCGGTCGCTACCTCACTCTCTTCTAGCCGCACGTCCCGTTCCTCACTTCCTCTCATCCGATCTCAACCGGAAGACAACACAAAACCTGCAACCCACACAATCTTGACCTCTCCTGCACTCTGACGTACCCGGCCTGAGGTTCACACACACACAACACCTATGGCGTAGACGGAGGCATAAAAGTGCTCAAGGTCGGCTCCAGAACTCGAGGGAAGTAAAGGAGTGAAAATGGAGACGACCGGCCTTTATATAGTCCCAGGACCCCTGGCTGGTCATCATGACCTTTTCCGGTCTGGTCCATATCAATCCGATTCAATCCTAATCCGATCTGAGGTGAGATCCGGATGTGATTCCATTCCTAAATACTAACACTCTGACCAGATCAGATCTAGTTTTTTCCTTACTGGGTTAGCATTGTCTATCTTCAGTTTTCTTCTACCCCTTAACAGGATCCGGATCCTAATTACCCGTTTCCGTTCCAACATTTAAGTAAGCAAAGGAAAACGAAAAATTGTTGCGACATCTTGCAACTATCAACTACAACAGCCATCAACAAAAATACAAATCATCAATATAGCAAAAGAGTAAAGAAATAAAACAACACAATAACAAAACAACAAAACAACTACACACCAAAACAACAATGAATCAAAACAATATTACAGCAAAACAACAAAGCAACAAAGTAGCAAAACAACAAAACAGCACAACAATAAAATAGCAAAACAGCAAAGAAACAAATCAACATAACAGCAAAACAAAATAGCAACACAGCAATACAACAACAAAACACAACAAGAATACAACAAAAGAACAACACATTAAAACAACACAATAAAAAGAAGATTGTAGACTAATCTTCACATAGGAAAATAGGAACAAAGAAGGAATAAGAATAAGAATAAGAAGATATACTAAGGAGGAGGCGGCGACTGACCTAAACCTAATTATAAATGAGAGAGACAAAATCGCCATTGTTCATCTTCAGCAGCTGCAACTGCAATCTGCAATTGCCACATCACAATGTGTTCTATGACTTGTTAATGACTAGACAATGACTGAAAAAAAACTAATCAATGACTAACAAATGACACGCAATTACAACATACCTCATGTCAGCCTGCTGATCTAAAATCTGGCGGCTGGCCTAGAATTTGGCAGCTGATCTAAAATCTGAGCCACCCATTTGTTGTCAAGATACAGTTTGAGCCATCCATCTAATCCATCCATCTAAGCCATTCATTTGATCCATCCATCTAAGCCGTCCATTTGATCCATTCATCTAAGCCATCTAAGCCGTCCATTTGATCCATCCATCTAAGCCGTCCATCTGATCCATCCATCTAAGCCGTCCATCTGATCCATCCATCTAAGCCGTCCATCTGATCCATCCATTGATCTAAACCATCCAACTAAATCGTCCATCTAGCAATTAGTTTGTAATTTAAAATAACTCCACAACAACTCCAAAGCATGAGGAAGTCATTCTTTAGTCTTTCTACAGTTAAAGAAAGTAGTCATTTTAGAACTTAACAAATGACCAGAATACAACTAT
This sequence comes from Neckera pumila, assembly GCA_963969595.1. Classification (NCBI taxonomy): domain Eukaryota; kingdom Viridiplantae; phylum Streptophyta; class Bryopsida; order Hypnales; family Neckeraceae; genus Neckera; species Neckera pumila. Next base: position 11,935,931 of record OZ018418.1, read on the forward strand.
TCTTCTATAGAATGTAAAAAAATAAATGAATAAGTCAAATTTCCATGGTGTTCCATTGTCAATCATTCTTCTGTTGTATAGTATTCACACACTGCATTCAATATATGACTGAATAATTTGAGTATGACTTTGCGTAGTTCACATCAACAAGCCTGACAAAGAAGCCATATAGAACCATAGATGATAACAACTCTCATAAGTGCTCTCATCTGGGTGTCATCCACTACTGCAAATAATGACGAGTTTATGATTGCAGCTTGCGACATATCAACGTTTCACACTGTTTCACAAATGGTAGTCATTTTTTAGTTGGTTTCAAATGACCAATCATTTAGCCTATGGTTACATTTCACCTTGTTTTCTACTAGTGAACCCATGGTAGATATTTATATAGTGTGGGATGTTAATTAATGAGTACGGGTCCCCTTAATACCCCTATTCAGTGTACAAGGTTGTATGGAACAAATTGTAGGGTACATTAATAAAAAGTACTAAAAGACATTCTTTATTAAAATAGGAAAAATCTTCAATAATTTTTTGTTAGTTTTCATTAACTAGTTAATATTTAAAGTAACTTCTTTTTAAATATGAAGTAGTTATTGAAAAACTAAAGTAACTTAAAACTTTTGTAGTAAATTTAGTTTGTTTTGAGTATTAGTTACTATAATTTCAAATTAAGCATGGTTTAATATAACTTCAAATTCAGAATTAAAATGTATAAAAAATTGATTGATTCATTACGTCTACACAATACAACTGAATGATTTTGCACTTTCATTTTGGTGAGGTAATCTTGACAAGTTTGATGAATTGCTAAGTAAGGAGGAGAAGAATTTCCGAAGGGAGCAACTTCTGGAAAAGCCAAACCATCATATTTATGGACAGCTTGATTCTTGCACCCACTCCTGGAAAAGCATTCTGTAAAGTCCATAAATTTGGCCCATTAATAGGGATACCCATGCAGCAATTGCCGCCCTCAATACAAGTGGGGAGAATCCGGAGGAACTGTGTCGCAACCAAAATTTTTAGTTTTACTTTGCTTACTTAAATGTTGGAACGGAAACAGGTAATTAGGATCCGGATCCTGTTAGGGGGCAGAAGAAAACTGAAGATAGACAATGCTAACCCAGTAAGGAGAAAATTGGATCTGATCCCGTCAGAGTGTTAGTATTCAGGACCGAAATCACATCCGGATCTCACTTCAGATCGAATTAGGGTTGAACTGGATTGATATGGACCGGACCGAAAAAGGTCATGATGACCAACCAGGGGTCCTGGGACTATATAAAGGCTGATCGTCCCCATTTTCACTCCTTTACTTCCCTCAAGTTCTGGAGCTGACCTTGAGCACTTTTACGCCTCCGTTTGTGCCAGAGCCATTGTGTGGGTGTCACCTCAGGCCCCGTACGTTAGGGTGTAGGAGAGGTAGAGATTGTGTAGGTTGTAGGTTTTGTGTTGTCTTCCGGTTGAGATTGGACGAGAAGAAGTGAGGAACGGGACGTGCGGCTAGGAAAGAGTGAGGTAGCGACCGGGAAGGGTCTAGTTAGCCATTCGTGTCCATGCCTCAGCTGCGTAAGAGCAGACTGGAAGCGCCTAGTTCTTCCTTTGACATCAAGCTCCGGAAAGTAGTTCGGGTCATCCCTACTGCGGAACCGGCAAGGACCGAGCTCATGGAGGATCTCAGCACAATGGGCTGTCTGGTGTTGATGGATAAACCCTGGGGGTTTAGGGAGGAGCGGATGGTGAGAGAGCTGAAGTGTAAGGTGTCGAACGAATTTGACAATACGCTCCGAGATTGCTTGACCGACTAGGAAGAAGAGAGGTGGAGGGAAGATTACAACTTCCGGATGGGAGGTTCCGGCATGGCTAGATGGAAAGACGAGTTCATCCATGACAAGTTTCATGGAGAGCCGAGCAACAAGGACGGATATGCAGTCGCGGATTGCAAGAGCGACCGGCACCGTAATCTCCTCCAGTTCCTGGTTCCGATCATCCACCCGGAGAAGCCAACAAGGGTGACAATGACCATCGGCAACACGATTTTTGGTTCCCTGAGCGGGGAATGGAAGGTGAACTGGGCCCGAATCTTTGCTGATCTGGTGTCCCAGCTTGTGACGAGGGTTGGGAAGAGTAGGGCCACTCCTTTGAGTCCCTATCTCTTCCACCTCTACCATCGCAACCAACTCCTCACGGATACGGAGGAGAAAACATGGAACCTTCAAGAATCTATCCTGAAGTACAGGGATTCGGGTTCAGATGACAAGCCGGAAGAACAAACTGGATCCGAATCCGAGACAGAAGAGGAAGACAAGGAGGAGCACCTCCGGACGAGGAAGCGGATGAAGACACCTCCTCCTTGCAAGAGAAGAACCCCTTCTACCAACCGGTCGACTCCAGAACAGGGACCGGAAATGGAGGTGCTAGATGCCGAAGACCCGACCGACTTGTTCAACCAGCTGACTGTGATTCTCTGCGGGATACGAGCAGATTGGGAGGTCAAGAGGAGAATTCTCGCTAGTGTGGGAAAGCTGGTGGGTGCACCAGGGGATAGTAAGCTGTCGGGTAAGGTGGCACAATATTTGTCTAATCCGGATGAGCACCGGAAGCAAGAGGCAAAGATCTGTCGGCTTCAGGAGGAAGTCGACACTGTGAAGGCCAAGATGGTAGCCCTCAAAGAGGACAAAGCCGCAATCCGGGAAATGGTGGAAGCAACCCGGAAGGTGGCCGAGTGTGTAAAGGCCACCTTTGGAGAGTCCGAATCCGCCGCGGTCAAGGTGGAATTATTTGATAAAGGGGTGCATGAGGAAAAGAAGGTATCCGGTTCCCGGATAGTTCAGATCCTGACTGACTTCACCGATCGGATGGAAGCGTCATTGGTGGCGGCAAGGGAGGCAGCCAACCGGATGGACATCAGCAGTCGGAAGCTAAACGGGTCCATGGATTCCCGGGAGATCCAACTTTCGGACCTCTCACTACCGGATTTGTTTGCAACCGGAGGATCGAATCCGAGGGAGCCTAAAGATCAGACGCCCGAGTCAAAAAAGAGTCATCGAAGGCTTGGGCCTGGACAACCAATTCAGTTGGATTCATCACTAAGATCAGATCTTCCGGATCCTCCTGCCCCCGGCCGGAGTAGGAACCTGATCGAAGTTTTCAACCAACTGCCCGCGGAACCCAAGAGTCCTACGTTGGGTGGAGGAATTGGAAAGTAGGTAGGTAGATACGAATGTAATATTTGTAAGATAGTTAGGACCGGATCGGATGTTGATCCGGTCTGGTTGGTTAGGATCGGACTCGGATGTCCAGTGCAGATTTTCGGGGGTCTTTTTGCCTTGTAATCAAGTTATATATAAGTCAGCCCCTGCTTGGAAGCTGCGAGTCTTTTTGCCCAAATTTTGTGTATGTCTTTTCTTGGCCTCTTGTTGCGTGTCTCTCCCGTGTGTGGCAGGGTTGTGTGGTGAGAAGTTAGGAAGGCGCATGCTAGTTCGGGTGTGATTTCTCCCTTTGGTGTTCTTGTTTTGATCTTATGTGCAAGTGAGCGGGTTGTAAAAGAGTTGGGAGTGGATTTTAGTTCCTCAGCACTTCCAAGGTTTAGGATTCCGGGCGAGACAGCCATTGTTAGGCTAGGCGGATAGGGAGGGATTCCTTAGTCACGCTAAAACTCTTGGGTGGGAAATCCGGTTGAGTGTCCGATCTCCTGAGAGATCTCGCTACCCTAGTTGGCAAACGGAAGGACTTTAGTTGATGTTGGAACGGACGGGTTCACTTGCAACCGCTTGACTTTGTACAGACGGAACTTGGCGCTAAGGTCGTTGTAGTATGAAAGGATCGTACGGGGGGGTCTTTGTGTGATTGGTGATCCGGAGAGTTCTCTAGATTGCTGTGAAGGATCAAATCGGATCCGGATTAGTGTAAGAAATTGGAAAATAGAGAAGTGGGTCTTCAGCCACTATAAGTCATAGAAGGAGTGGCGGGCCTACCACTCTCAAAAGCAAGGGGCAAACCCTCTGATGGTAAAACAGAGGTAAAACTAAACCGGATGGGAGTAAGAGCGGATGTGAGTTGATCAGACCGGATTGGAAAGTTGGTCGGATTGGAAAGTTGGTCGGATCGAGAAAGGAGAAGAGGGTCTGTTTGTAGTTTTCTGTGTTGTTGTGTTTCCGGTTGTGGTGTTAGGACCGGAAGAGGAAATATAGGTACTGACTAAGCTTAGAGACCAAATAAGTCTAGATACTTCACAGAATCTCACGGGTTGAATCTTTAGAGTCACTTTGTTATACTTTAAAGTGGTTTTTGGTAGTATAACTGGGAATTTGCTTGCCCTGTGTTGCAACAAATTGGAACATTTCAAAATTATGAACTTCCTATGACAAGGTCCACAGAAATTCTGGCGGGAATTGAAGGTTGTCTCCACCATTTTCCTACTACGGTTGCCATTCAGGAGAATGGACTTCAGGTTTTGCAGGTACGTTGGAGTCTTTGTGCATGTTGCTTCCGTCTTGATGAATAAGTGGTGTCTCTCATTTTTAGTGAAGTGCCTATGTCATCGGAGACAGAAAATAGTTTGAATGAACAACGTTCATGAAGAGGTCCGGTATTCATTGCATTATCCTTCGTGTGTAAAATGAGGGTACGATTATATATCATGTGCATTTGGAGATTAAGTTCTGATCTACAAGCATGTTTATCAGAGCGAGCTAAAAGTATTGCCCAAGCATAGTAAGGTGTACGATTACTGAGTGGAAGAAGCGTTAGTACTATGCATTGAAATGCATCAAAATTATACAAAGTCCTTGTTTGCTCTTTAGTTTTGTTTGTAATCAAACAGGAAAGTAAGTGCTCATTGTTAACTCTACAATCTGTTACAGTACGGTGATCATGTTGGTCTTGTTTGTCAAATGACTTCTGTCGACAATGTTGACAATCCTCTAATATAGTTATGCTTTGACCTAATCAATGATAATCCAAAACCAAAACAACAGCTTATGTTCAGTTTCACAACGGACAACAACTATCAGTCTATGTGCACTATAGCTGGTGTCCTAGAATAAGAGAGGTGCAAATGGCAATTACGGTGATTACATTAAAATTAAAAGCTGATTATTTTATCAGTCACGTGGAGATTGTCGTACTTGTAGTCTACACATAAGTATCCTTAACGCAAAATGTGCTAAGATAACACAAAGTATTGTCTCAGGAAATTCCTAATGTTATTGCAAACTAAGGATGTCTAGATCTCACCAAAAACACCCAAACAAACATGTCTTTGCTCTCTTTCCGAATAACTCTCTAGATTCGAATCCGGATCCATCCTTGTCTAGATTCTGGTTACTTCTAAACACACTTCGGTTTTATATACCCCTCTTTTACCCTTAGGGGTTCCACTATTGGTCTTTCAAAAGGGGTAGGGACTTCACCACTTGTTATTCTCAAACACACATACAATAATAAGAAGAAAAAGACAGCAATCCTCACAGGTTTTTAGAAGGCCTTTCCGAAAAGCAAGTAACTCAGAATTGACTCCCTAACACCTTCACTACAACGACAAATCAAAGCACCCGGAATCCGTTGAGACACGCATGTTCTAGAATTTAGACTAATCTGGTAGTCGGCAAGCCTTCCGGAGATGGGGAATATTTCGCTAGTGGTTGCTTACCTCCGCACAAAAATCCTACTTGAGTTCCGGACTCGCATCCACTCCACTCCTTTTGGATTACTATCCCAATAGTTTAAAAGCACAGTGCTTTAATCCTCTTTCACAAGTCCAGACTTTTCACACAAACACACTCTATCGATCAAAACCCAGTTGCCTCAGATCCGGACTCCCCTTCACGCGTCTTCCTCACACCTCAACATTCTTTATGAACAATCCAACACATTCGCGCACATAGCCGGAATCAGAAAAGTCCACTAAGGGGTCTTAGATTAAAGAAAGCAAAAGAACATAAACAAATTCACTCTAATGGGCTGGGAGGGAATGAGAGGGCAACAAGCCTGCCTTCTCCTAAAAACTCAAACTAAAAGGGCAAAAGCAAAAAGGGCACACCCCAAAATCAGGATGACCAATCAAACTAGCTTCCGTGATAACCGGAAAATTCAGGCCGATGGCCTTCTAGAAATCCAAAACCGGGTCCCACCTTTGAAAAACACAAGGCGGAACAAATTCAAAAATCACACACAAAAAACTAACAAACTAATTATTTCTTCCTTGATTTCTTAACGTTGCTCCCTGCCTTGGTTGGTGGAGACTTCACCGGCGTGTTTTTAGTTTGCGCCTGGGTTATAATCTGGCACCCTTGAGGTGGCGAGGCATTGTCCTTTGACTCCCCTCCGGTCTCGCATTCATCTTTTTTGTTGTCTGAGACCTCCACCCAGGATGACTTAGCCTTGGCTGGAGAAGCTTGCTTCATGTGCACAAAGCTAGCCGGATGGGTTTGAGCCGGATTTGTGATAACACCCGAATGCTCACCCAAGTTACGACGGACAATCGACTTCGGTGTCGAAAAGAGCGCGGTTCTCGTCGGTCGGGCTAGCACAGTATCCGGAAAGAAGATGATCTTCGTTCCTGGTATGGAATCTCTTGCCTTTTCCAGAGTCAATGCTTCCAGCGCTATCACAATCGGTAATTCCGTCCTCACCAAAACAGATGTTTCGATTCCCTCCTTGCCTATCAACGGGGGTATACTGAAATTGTCAATCATCATCTCTTGCTCCCTAACAGGAATCTGATCCGGCCCTACCGCCCTGGCCGGAGTCTGCAGGTAGTTCTGGGCATCCATGGCATCTAGAAAACCCTCAAAGTCCATGGGCTTATCTAGATCCAGCTGCCCCAGCAGGTGTTGCATCTCTTGCAACACCTTCGCCATTTGCGCTTGATAGTCAATGACTACCTTCAATACATTTGTTCCGGAAGGGTTACCTTCCACCGTCAGCTTGTCAGTGAAGAGTTTGGCTCTGATCACTTGATCTGCTGGCGGTGCAACCAAAGTTGACAGATTCTGAACAAGACTGGTAGCGTTAGCCTTCTTTGTCCTCGCTGCATCCAGCTCTCCTTCCAACTGCAACACTCGTGCTTAGAGATCGGTCTAGTCTAGTTCCAAATGCTGGATCCGGAGCTCCTTTTTTCTCAGCGCCTTTGGATTCATCCTTTGTCGGATCGCTTCTGCTATTTTCTCCGGTTGCTGCACTTGCAATAGTGACATGGTTTTGGTGATGTATTCCAACATCTCGTTGTGGATAAACCGACACTGGTTGATCCAATGAAGTTCGCGTCCCCAGAATTCCTTCATCTGCTTGTTTTCTGGATAATCGGATTGCCTTTCTTCATCCAAAATCACGTGCTTGCCTTGCGCAACTCACTCCGTCGACTTCCCTCTCTTGATCTGCTTGTGCTGGAGTGGCTGCTGCTCCCATTCTTCCTCTTTGGATTTGGCCTGAGTGTGCTACTCTGGTTGGATTTCATCCGTAAAGTCGTACTTCAAAGCCTCCTCCCCGTGGACGTACGCTTGCAGCTCCGGAACACTCAAAACTTCCTTCAAATGGTAGAGGTGGAACAAATACGGGCTAAGTGGGGTAGCTTTACCGGCGGTGGCACGCGCAACTAATTTAGAGACTACATCCGCAATGAGTCTCCCCCAGTTCTTGGATCTACCTTCCATTGCTCCAAAAATGGTACTCGCAATCGTGGCCGTAAACCCGGGTCGGCTTTTTTGGATACATAATTGGAATCAAAAACTCCAACATTTGGCTATGCCTATCTTCAATACAGTTGTGAATACTATACCCTTCTTTGGAATGCGCCGGACCCTAGAACTTACTCTGCTTGGTCTTAGCATTCATTCATTCCGGGAAGCTAATTAGAATCCGGTCTTTTGAAAAGAATACACCTCCGCCCACACATCCTCTGTCCAAAGCTCGGGTTGGCCTCTTACGGTCAACTGATACTAATTTGAAACTTTTCCTACAAATTCTGCAATTATCTCATCACTCTTTAAATTCCAGGGTCATTGCAACAACCTGGTGCATCCGATCGCCCCTAAGTCCTCTTCCAGCTATTTTTGTATCTCTGGGTCCTTAGGAATTGCTAGACAAAATATTTGGGGCGGCCCTGCCATAGCTCACAGACTCAACTAATCCGGTGCAATCAGCACCGACCTTACTAATCCCTCCCTAGCATGGTCCTAACTCACCACACTTTCACTCACTAAGCGTACACAAAAAGCTTGCAAAGAAAGAGAGAGACGGGAATGAGAGAAGAGAACCTTTAAGTATCCAATGCTTGGTCGACAGTTCCCCAGGAGAACAACTATACGACTGTTTTTGTAACAATATCCTAAGGATTCTAGGCTAGAAGGCTAGGTTGTAGGCTTTCCGGATCTGAATCCATCTTTCGGGATCCGTTATTCACCAGATCACTTATCTAGTTTAGTAGTTCTAGTAATCCAAGTATCAGCTAATCCCAAATTGTTTTGTAATTGACCCAGATTCCTAGATACTAATAACCAAATTCAAAAAATTTAGTTTTATTCCATTTCCTATCTATTTGGAGTTTCCGTATCCCCACAGAGATCTCCAGATAGGAAATCAGTTAGGTTCTTTAATTGATCACCTAAAATCATAAGCAAAGGTAATGATGTAGAGATTATGTGGAGATCTTCAAATAAAGATTCAAACTGGTATTGAAATTTGAAAGATTCAAGTTTTTCAATGTATTTGTAAACAACAATTACGGAATTAAAGTATTTCAATCTTCTCAAGATATATCCAGATGATGTAGAAACTACACATTCATAACCTACATTTCACAGAAGAAACAATTCAAGTGCATTGAATGTATCTAATTTCTTCCAGTGCTGATTGAGGAAATAGTTTGTAGAGCACATCCCTATGTAGAGAAATCTACGTGAGACAACATGTCTAAAGCCAAAAGCAACAATGATATCAGATGTGCGATTGATTGATTTGATTTGCATGTATTAAACACTTGCATTACAGAGGTCCAAATATATTCAATACAAATTCAAAACTAGAGGTAGTTGTTTTTAAGTCCTTTCGGATGAGAATTCTCTAAAGAACCGTTAGGAATAAGAAGGGTCAAATTTGAAAATAATTCTCAATTTCCACCTATAGTGAGAGAAGATCCACAATGTTATGAAGAAATCAAAAGCAGTTCATAAATTTCAAATCTTCAGAATCACAAGGGGATTGGCTTCTAGTCCAACAATTATGAACTAATTGTCTCCGTACAGCTCAATGGCATTGTAGATGTTAAATTATATCAATTTGCTTCTGAATATTTCATCCGGTGATCTCTTGATGTAGGCTCAGTCCTATTCATGGGTCATAAAAGTCAGTAGTCATTAGAAATCCCTTACTTTCTCTATATTGTACTCATTCAGTGAATAATTCTTAATTGCTTCTGAAGAACTGGCTATTGTAGTTGCCGTATTCAAATTTTTCAACAGTTATGATTTATTTCACAGGATACAATATAATTTCAAGTTGACTTCTGTTCTTTTTCATCACTTTTCTGTTGAATGTCTTCATGTTGAAAGTGGATACTGTATTAACTATTGCTGTTCTCCCATCTTAAGAATCAGTGATTGTTGTCAGAACTTTCTATTGTGCAAAAAACCTTTAACACATCTCCCAATTCAATTGCCTTCAATGAAAAATTAACTAGTCTTCTTCACTAGGAATTGAAAGTCTACAAACTTATGAAATCTAAATTCCTTTTATAATTAATAAATAGAATCCATTGCAAAGTAGCATCTTAAGTATAATTCTAGAATGTCATCCGAAGATCTCCAAGTCCAGCTTCAATAGTCTGCGTCAAATACATGACGCAAAGATAATAATTAGTTTCCTACTAACATCAAGTCGTAATCAGGACCTGTGGGTACAACACAATATTTAGTGACAGGTCAAATGCCTCCCAAAATGTCTAAAGAATCCAACACTGAGCTTGTTCCTCACTCTGAGGAATCAAAGTATCGTACGCACGGTCTAGGTGTAAGTATCCTTAACACAAAAGGGTGGTAAGATAACACAAAATATTGTTTCAAGGAATTCTACTACATTATAGCAAACTAAGGGTATTTGGATCTCTTCCAAAACACTCGAGCAATCCATAAATAACGTCTTTGCTCGCTTTCCGGATAAAACTACTTTCTAGATTCCAATCCATATCCATCTTTGTCCGGATTTTGGTTACGTCTTGACACACTCTAGTTTTATATACCCCTATTTTACCCTTAGGGGGTCTACTATTGATCTTTCAATAGGGGTAGGGACTCACCACTCGTAAACTTCTCACTCTTTACTCACATTCAAACACCCCTCCACAAACCACTTCCCATTTTGTAATAGAGAAGGAAGAGTTAGCAATCCTCACAGCTCCTTGGATGGCTTTTCCGGAAAGCAGGTCACTTAGAATTTACTTCCTAACACCTTCACTACAACAACGGATCAAAGCATCCAAAATCGATCATAATGCGTATATTTTAGAATCTAGATTGATCTGGTAGTTGGCAGGCCTTTTGACGGTGGGGATATATTTTTCGCTGACGGTTGCTTATCTCCGCAAGAAATCCTCCCTGGGTTCTAGACTCGCATCCACTCCACTCATTCTGGATTGCTATTCTAGCAATTTAAAAGCATAGTGCACTAATCCTCTTTCACAAATCCAAAACTTTCACACAAACGCACCCTACCAATCAAACCCAGTTGCCTCAGATCCGGACTCCTCCTCACTCGTCTTCCTCACACCCCAACAACCTCATGAACAATCCAACATATTTGTGCACATAGCTGGAATCAAAAAGTCCACCAAGTGGTCTCAGATTAAAGAAAGCGAAAGAACATAAACAAATGAACTCAAAATAGGCTAAGATGGAATGAGAGGGCAACAAACTTGCCCTCCCTTTAAAAACCCAAACAGAAAGCCATAAAGTGGAAAGGCCACCCCCAAAATCAAGATGACCACATGCACTAACTTCCAAGGTATCCAACAAATCCCAGGCCGGCGGTCTCCTAGAAATCCAAAACCGGGTCCTACCTCCAAAAAATCCAAAGCGGAATGAAATTCAAAAACCACACAAAAACTAACATACTAACTACTTCTTCCTTGGTTTCTTTGCATTGCTCCCTACCTTGACTATTGGCGACTTCATCGGCGTCTTGGTTTGCACCCGGATTTGAATCCGGCGCCCCTGTGGTGGTGTCGCATCATCTTCCAACTCTGGTCTAGTCTCGCATTCTTTGTCGTCCGAGAGCAGCACTTCTGGTATCATCTCCTTAGTCGGCAAAGCTTGCTCCATGTGTTCAAAGCCTACCGGATGGGTTCGGGCCGGATTTGTAATGACATTCGTGCGCCCACTCAGCTCACAACAAACTGACTTTGGTGTCACAAAGAGCACGGTTCCACTTGGCCGGATCTACAAAGTCTTAACTGGGAAGATGATGATCTTTGTTGCCGGACCAGAAACTCTCACCTGTATTGGAGTCAATGCTTCCTTCGGTACCGGAATCAATACCACTGTCAAGACCGGAACCAATGATCCGCCTTCATCCCTTCTAGGAGGCATCATTGAATTGTCCAACATCATCCCCTGGCCTCTAGAAGGAGTCTGATCCGGCCTACCAGGCTTGGCCGGAGTTTGCATGTAGTTTTGGACATCCAAGTCATTTGAGAAACCAGCAAGATCGAAGGCCTTATCTAGATCCAGATGCCTCAGCAGTTGTTGCATCTCCTTCAGCACCTTCTCCATGCTTTCTTGGAAGTCCATAACTACCTTCAATACTTTTGTTCCGAAAATATAGCCTTCACTCGTCAACTTGTTGGTGAAGAGGTTGGCTCTAACCACTTGGTCCGCCGGTGGCACGCATAACTAGCTTAGCCACTCCATCCAAGATGATTCTCCCCCAATTCATGGATCTACCCTCCATTGCTTCAAAAATGGTACTAGCCACTGTAACCGTAACCCAGGTTGGCTTTTCCGAATACATGATTGGAATCAAAAACTCTAGCATTTGTCTATGCCTATCATCCCTACAATCATTAATACTGTACCCTTCCTTGGCATACGCCGGATTTTGGAACCTACTCACCCCGGTCTTATCCAAACCGGAGGCAAACCCGAATTTTGCCTTTCGGAACGAGTACACCTCCGCCCACACATCCTCTGTCCAGGTATTGGGATGACCCTTTACAGTCAACTAATACTGATTCGAAACTCCGTTTACAAGTTCCGCGATCATCTTGTTACTCTTCAAGCTCTAGGGCCGTCGTAACAATCCAACGCACCCGATCACCTCCAAGTCCTCCTCTAATAGTTTTCGTACGTCCAGGTTGGAAGGGATGGCCAGACAAAGCATCCGGGCCGACCCCGCCATAGCTCACCGACTCAACTAATCCGATGCAATTGGCACCAACCTCACTATTCTCTCCCTAACACGGTCCTAACTCACCACACTTTCACTCACTAAGCACACGTTTGATGTCTGCGAGGAAAGAGAGAGATGAGAATGAGAGAAGAAAACCTTTAAGTACCCAAAGATCAGCCGACAATTCCCGAGGGGAACAAGTATACAACCTTTCCCGTAAAGGTGCCCTAGGTTTTCTAGGCCAAAGTCTAGGTCGTAGCTCTTTTGGATCTAGACTTCTATCTTCCGAGTTTTGTCATGCACTAGATAATTTGTCAAGTTTTAATAGTTTTAGCAATCCGGGTCCTAACTTATCTCAATTTGTGTATAGTTGGCCCAATTTCCCACGTACTAACAACAAAGTTAAAAAATTTTAGACTACCCTAATGTGTTTCTAATCTGTTTCCTATCTATTTGGAGTTTCCTTACTCCCAAATGCCCCTTTATCAACTGCAAGAGTTCCCGGAAACATCTTCCACTTCATCCTCTAATTCCAGATCTAGTTTGTATTTCTTGACTTGGGATTTGTTTATCCTAGTGTCAAGCTACACTCCTTGAAGAACCTCCAATTGCATAGACCCATTTGAAAAGATGATCTTGTCTTTATACGGTCCCATCCATTGGGTATGTAACTTACCTAGAAAGATCCGGTAGCGGCTACTGTATATTAGTACCAGATCGCCTACCTTGATTCCATGGTTCACCAGAAGCTTCCTATTGTGATCTTGCTTCCTCTCCTCTTGGACTTCTCTTGTCCGGTCCAAAGCCACTAGTCGGGCTTCCTCCGGATCTTCTACCGTCAAGAGTCGGATTTCCGGATCACCATTCCGTAATACATTCCGGGTAGCCATGACTCTATAAGTCTCCATCTCCAGTTCTATTTCGTGAACAGCCTCCTGCCCAAACACCATGAACAATGACATTCTTTTTGTCGTTGTCTTCTCAAACGTGTTGTAAGCGTGAACAGCTAGCATAAGCTTCAAATCCCAATCCGTCTTGTGTTCGAATACCATCTTGTTCAAGGATTTCTCAATGATCTTGTTGGCCCGTTCTGCCAATCCGTTCGCCCGTGGATTATACGGAGTGGTTTTCCGGTGTTTGATCAAATTTCTCTCGGTGATGTTCTAACCAGCATTGTTGAGAAAGTGCAATCCTTTATCATTGTCTAGCTCCAAAGGGTGCCCAAATCTCATCATAATTTCCACAAACAAGAAAGAAGCAGCCGTCCAAGTGGAACAATTCCAGGTTGCACGTGCTTCTATCCACTAGGTTGCATAATCCGTGGCTAGAATTATATATCTTTTTCCACCGACGCTCACCGAAGCAATGGGGCCAACAAAATCTATTCCCCATTTCTCAAATGGTGGAATTGGAATAATAGGAGTCAATGGCCAGTGGTTCTGGAAGGAAGGGGCTCCCATCCGTTGACATTGGTTACAACCTCCTACATATGTCTTAACATCCCGTATCAAATACGGCCACCAATATCCGGCTATATGGATCCGGTTGACTGTAGTGATGGTGGCAAAGTGTCCTCCTGACGGTCTGGAATGCAATACCCTCATAACTTTTTTCCGGTCCTTGGTTTCTAAGCACCGTCTGAGTTGATCGTCCGCCTCCATCTTGAACAACATTTATCCTCAATCAGCAAGTAAGGAGCTACCTTTTGCTAAAAGATATTCTTTACTTCTCGGTTCAGTCCTTCCAGTTATCTTTGTACCGTAAGGTAGTTGATGATATCCTGAAATGCAAAGTTGTTATCTCCATTGAAGTAGAACACTGGCAACTCCCTCTCCTCCGGAAACTCATCCAAAAACTTGGCAGAACCTTCTCCAGTGCATTCTTCTTTCGGCATTCTGATAAGAAGTCCGCGATTGTATTGGACTTCACGGGTTTGACTCTTACTTTATAAATGAACTCCTGAAGTAGTAGCACCCACCTAGCTATCCTTCCAGAAAGGTCCGGCTTATTAACCAAATACTTAAGGGAATCATGATCTGTGTACAACACAGTCAGGTATCTGAGAAAATAATGCCGGAACTTCTTATAGGCGTACACCACTGCCAAAGCCTCTCTCTTTATGGTGGTGTACTTCCGTTCCGTAAGACTCATTTGTCTACTAGAGTAGATGGGGCACTCTCGTTGGTTTTTGTCATGTTGCCATAAGATGGCTCCTAGACACCATCTAGATGCGTCCAATGTGACATGGAACTCCTTTGCCCAATCTAGTGAAGATAAGATGGGAGCTTTAACTAAAGCCGACTTTAGACTTTCAAAAGCCTCCTGTCTTTCCGGATTCCAATTGTAATCTATATCCATCTTCAGTAGCTCAGTTGACGCAGTTGCCTTCTGTGCATATCCCTCGAATAACCATCTGTAATAGCCGACGCATCTGAGAAATCCTTGGATTTCTCTCATACAAGTGGGAGCAACTATGGCAAGCATAACTTTAACCTTGTCCATATCCACTTCCAACCCTCTTTGGCTCATGACATGTCCCATCAAAATGCCGGAAACCATCCCAAAGAAACACTTTTTCAAATGTAGTTTGAGGTTGGTCTCCCTACATCTTTGAAAAGTCTTCCGTAAATACTTGAGATGCAATGCTCGGAAACTAATACAACAAAATTGTCGATGAATACCTCCAAAAAATGTCGTAGAAAGTCCCAGAATATATCCATCATCAACCGTTGGAAGGTTCTCGGAGCATTGCATAGTCCGAATGGCAACCGGGTGAATGCAAACGTTCCCCGTTTAGTGGTGAAGGTAGTCTTCAACTGATCCATCAATTAGATGAAGACTTGGATATATCCTAAAAATCCGTCCAAAAAACTATAACATTCGTTTTCGGAAACAAGTCTTGGCAAATTTGGATTTTGATCTTTCCCTCTGGTTTGGCCTTCTTAGGAACAACAACTATGGGTGAAACCCACTCAGAGTTGCAAACTGGATAGATAAATCCGACCTCCAATAAGGCGTCCATCTCCTCCTTAATCATCAAGGAATACCTTGGGTTTAGCCGGTATTGATGTTGTTGGATAAGAGTTGCTCTTTCCATCAAATCAACCCGGTGTTCTCCCAACTCAGTCGGGATTCCGCTTAGGTCTAAAGGAACCCAAGCAAAGACATCCAAGTACTCCTCCAACAGCTTCCCATACTCCTTCCTCTTGGATTTAGACATGGAATTATTCATGAAGAAAGACTTTTTGGATTCCAGCTCTACTTTCTCGTAATCCAAAGGATTCACAATGTTCTTGATCCGTTCGGATTTTGTCTCTTCCGCCTTGCTCCTAAACTTGCTCCATGCGGTTTCCAGACCAGGTCCATTTAGACCTATAGCCAGAAGGTTTCCATCCATCATTTGACGTTTAATCCAATCGAAAGATAGTGGTACATCCACTTCTCCCATGGATCGGTCTTCTAGTTGAACATTCGTCAAAATGATGGCAGGTTCTTCCCTTGCAACCTCCAAGGTAGGTTCCAGAAACTCAAAGTCGGTTTTCGTCATAGAGGTAAAGTAACTGGGAGCTAAGCCTGAATCTTCCGGATCAGACCAGTCCGTGGTGTATCCATCTGACTCACTTGTTTCTCCCAGATGGTCTACGTGTTTCCAAGGAATCTGAATAGTTGGTTTCCCAACTACAAACTCCTTGGCTTCCCAACCCACCAAAACCCTTACTGCATACAACCAAGGCCTACCTAATAACATAGGGAAAGGTCTTCCCTTAGTTACCCAAATCACCACATAGTTCAAAAGATAGGTCTCTTTTCCGATCCGGGTTGGAATCTTCAACAATCTTCCCACTGGATGCACCGTGGGATGCACACATGATTGATCCGCCAATCTTAATACTTGGCCAATTGCCTAAGAAGAAGTGTACCCCAGATCAAATGCCGTATCTTCCAACATGAGGTTGACTCCGGATTTGCCGTCCACTAGAATTCTTAGTACGATACATCCTCCTACCTCGACTTCCAACTCGGGTGCTCCAAAGTCTTCTATTTGAGAGAAGTTGACAGCAATTGAAGGTAACTTCAAGTGTCTCTTATTCTTCTTTGTCCAAGCATCTTGGATTAGCTTCTGATAGTCTACATTGTCATGGAGAAGTTGTCCAATGGTAATGTTTGCCTTCTGATTTTTGACGTCTTGCACAATGTCATATTCATCAACTTTGAGTTCTAGGTTGATGAAGATTGGAACATCATCAAACATGACCTTTTGTTGTTCAGGTTCCGAAAGTTTTCTAGATGCATCAAGATTCTTTCGTACTTCTTGACTGATATCAATGGGGATTGGATTGTGTCCTATCCCTTTTTCTAACTCTACTACGGGTCGGATAGGTTCTAATCTAACAAAGTGATCAAAATCACTCAGATCCAGATTTGTATTTGTAATGTTGGATCTGGATCTCCCTTTCTTCCTCCATTCTCTACTCCTATGTTTATCTATCCGGTTCTTGGTGAAACTCCGGGTTTCTACTTGATAAACAGGTCCCTGTTGTACTTCCAAAGGCTCCACTTTTGGTTGTCACTTATCCGTATTCTCAATTCCGGCCATAGAATCGTAATTGAGTCCGGTCTGATCTCTTGGTGGAACCTCTACTTGTCTATAAATGGTCCATACCTATTGTGATTTAGAACATTTACCAATTTTGTGTCCATATACCCCAAAGTTTTGACAAGATAAGGCCAGGGGTGCACCTTGTCCATGTCCCTTATAGGGACAATTGTTGGTGTCGCAACCAGAATTTTTGGTTTTCCCTTGCTCAATTAAAAGTTGGAACGGAAATGAGCAATTAGAATTCGGATCCTGCTAGGAGGCAAAAGAAGACTAAAGATAAATAAAGCTAATGCCGTAAGGGGTAAACTGGATTTGATCTGGTCAAAGTATTGACACTCTGGAGCGGAATTACATCCGGAATTTATCTCGGATTGGATTAGAGTTGAACCAGATTGTTATAGACCGGACCCAAAAAGGTCATGATGACCAGTCGGGGTCCTGGGACTATATAAAGGCTGGTCTTCCCCATTTTTGCTCCTTTACTTTCCTCAACTTTTGGAGCTAACCTTGAGCGCTTTAACACCTCTGTCTGTGCCCAAGCCGTTGTATGCATAAAGACTTAAGTGCGAGTCCGTCAGAGTGCGTTAAAGTGCGGTTTAGGGTCGAGATTGTGTGGGCTGCAGGTTTTGTGTTGTCTTCCGGTTGAGATTGGACAAGAGAGAGTGAGGAACAGGACGTGCGGCTAGGAGAGAGTGAGGTAGCGACCGAAAAGGGTCCAGCTAGCCAAGTCCGTGTCCATGCCTTAGCTTTGCAAGAGTAGACCGGGAGTGCCTAGTTCCTCCTCAAAGATTAAGCTCCGGAAAATAGTTCCGGTCATCCCTTTTGAGGAACCGGCTAGAACCAAGCTTATGGACAACCTCAATGCGATGGGCTGTTTGGGATTGATGGACAAACTCTAGGGATTTAGAGAGGAGCGGATGGTGAGAGAGCTGAAGGGCAAATTGTCAAATCAATTCGACAACACTGTCCGAAGGCATCTTACTGAGTGGGAAGAAGAGAGGTGGAGAGAGGTCTACAACTTCCGGTTAGGGGGTTTAGGCATGGCAGGAGGGAGGGCTAAGTTCATCCATGATAAGTTTCATGGAGAGTTGAGCAACAAGGATGGATACGCGGTTGCGGATTGCATAGACAACTAGCACCTCCGCCTTCTCCAGTTCCTGATTCCAATTGTCCACTTGGAGAAGTCGACGAGGGTGACGATGACCATCGGCAACACTATTTTTGGAGCCCTGAGCGGGGAACGGAAAGTAAACTGGGCCCGGATCTTTTACAATCTAGTGTCCCAGCTTGTTACAAGAGTTGAAAAGAGTAGGGCCATTCCTTTGAGTCCCTATCTCTTTCACCTCTATCAACGCAACCAACTCCTCACCGACACGGAGGAGAAGACATGGAACATTCAGGAATCCATCTTGAAGTATGGGGAGTCGGGTTCGGATGACGAACCGGAGGAATTATCCGGATCCAAACCCAAGACGGAAGAAGAAGATGAAGAGGAGCACCTCAGGACGAGGAAGCAAATGAAGACAACGCCTCCTCATAAGAGAGGAGCCCTTCCTACCAATCGGTCAACTCCAGAACAGGGCCCGGAAGTGGAGATATCAGATCTTGAAGACTCGACTGATTCGTTCAATTAGTTGACCCACATCCTTTGCAGAATACAAGCGGATTGGGAGGTCAAGAGAAGTACCCTCTGCAGTATTGGAGAGCTGGTGGGTGCTTTGGTAGACAGCAAGCTACCAGCTAAGGTAGCTCTACACATCACCAATCCGGACAAGCACCAAAAGCAGGAGGCAGAGATCCGTTGGCTTCAGGAAGAAGTCGACACATTGAAGGCAAAAATGGTTGCCTTCAAAGAGGATAAGACCACTGTCCGGGAGATGGTGGACGTGACCTGGAAGGTGGCGTAGGTGATGAAGGCCACTCTCAAAGCTTCCGGATCTGCCACTATCAAGGTGGAGTTGTTTGACAAGGGAGTACACGAGGAGAAGAAAGTATCCGATTCCCGGATAGTTCAGATCCTAACGGATTTTACCGATCGGGTGGAAGCGGCAATGGTGGCAGCACGAGAGGCAGCCAATCGGATGGATGTTAGCAGCCAGAAGCTGAACGGATCCATGTACTCCAGGGAGATTCATCTTTCGGACCTCTCGCTGCCGGATTTGTTCGCGGCAAAAGGATCAAATCCGAGGGAGCCCAAGGATCAGACTCTTGAGTCAAAGAAGAGTTAACAAAGGCCTTGGCCTGGACAAGCAATTCAGCTAGATTCATTGCCAGGATCAGATCTTTTGGATCCTACAGCCGGGGAGTGGAGTAGGAATCTGACAAACGTCTTCAACCAGTTACCCGCGGAACTCAAAAGTCCCACATTGGGAAAGGAGTTGCAGGGTAGGTAGGTAGGAATGTATTTTGTAAAAGATAGTTTGGACCGGATCGGATGTTGATCCGGTCTGGTCAGTTAGGATCGGACCCAAAAGTTCCGTGCGGATTTCCGAGGGGGCCTTTTTGCCTTTGCAAATCAGTTGTATATAAACCAGCCCCTGTTTGGGAGCTGCGAGTCTTTTCGCCCAATTTTTACTTGTACCTTCTATTGGCTTCTTGTTGTGAGTCTCTCTCGTGTGTGGCAGGGCAGAATGGTAAGGAGTTAGGAAAACGCACATTGATTTGGGTGTGATTTCTCCCTTTGGTATTCTTGTTTTGATCTTATGTGCAAGTGAGTGAGTAGTGAAAGAGTTGGGAGTGGATTTCAGTTCCTCAGCACTTCTAAGGTTTAGGTTTCCGGGCAAGAAAGCCGTTGTTAGGCTAGGCGGATAGGGAAGGATTCCTTAATCGCGCTAAAACTCCTGGGTGGAAAATCAAGTTGAGTGTTCGATCTCCTGAGAGATCTTGCTGCCCTAGTTGGTAAACGGAAGAGCTTTAATTGATGTTGGAACGGACGAGTACAATTGTAACCACCTGACTTTGTACAGACGGAACTTGGCGCTAAGGTTGTTATAGTATGAGAGGATCATACAAGGGGTCTTTGTGTGATCTGTGATCCGAAGAGTTCTTTGGATTGTTGTGAGGGATCAAACCGGATCCAGATTAGTGTGGGAGATTGGAAGATAGAAAAGTGGGTCTTCAGCTACTATAAGTCACGGAAGGAGTGGCAGGCTTGCCACTCTCAAAAGCAAGCAGCAAACCCTCTGATGGTGAAACAGAGGTAAAACTAAACTGGATGAGAGTAAGAGCAAATATGGGTTGATCAAACCGGATCAAATAGTTGAACGGACCGAGAAAGGAGAGAAGGGTCTGATTGTAGTTTTGCTTGTGGTGTTAGGACCAGCAAGAAAATTGTGGATAGTGACTGAGCTTAGATACTAAATAAGGTTAGATACTTCACAAAATCTCGCGGATTTGATCTTTAGGATCATTTTGTTATGCTTTAGAGTGGTTTTGGGAGTATAACTAGGAATTTGCTTGCCCTGTGCTGCAACAATTGGCATAATGATGAGGACTCCCACATAAGAATCAGCATTCGGGTGCAAATCTAGAAGGAAGGTAGTTACCTTGACTAGATCCGACTGCTCCGGCATGTAGATTCATGTTCATTTGGATCAGTTGCTATGGTATCTTCCCTCTTCCGTATCCCGTCTAGATCTTAAATATCGGATCCACGTGCTCCTCGTATTCTTTTGTCTCCAGTAAGGTGTAGTATACTCCTTGTTCGTCCACAAAGTGGACCTACTTCTGAGGTCCTTGGTTGCATTCGCTTGCGCAATGACCCGGTCTCCCACATCCTGAGCACCAAACATTCATCCGGGTTGTTGGCACAATCTATCTTGACATCCGATTCTCCACCAAGTTCACTTTGATTGCCTCCAAAGACTCTTGAATGTTCTTCATAAACTTCTTGGAATCATCACCTTCCACTTTCACCTTGATTGTTTTTTGACTGCCTCTCTTGTGCTTGTTCCGTATCGCATGCCTACTGCTAGAAGATTCCGGCTTGCTATCGGAATTGCTTGTCACCGTGGTTGATGGTTCCGTCTTAGTTCTGGAACTAGGATTCTTGGAATTGGAAAACTTCCATCTCCGTCTCTTCTTCTTCTTGTATTTCTTGCTCCGGCCTCTCTCCATCTTCTTGTTTTTCTTGACGGATCTCCTCAATGACTGGGCCAAATTCTCATAATTTTGGGCCGACTCCATAGCTCTCTGTAATGTGGCAGGTCGGGCTTGACGGATTTGAAAATCCATTGCTTCCAGAAATCCTGCCACATACCATTCTAATTGTATGCTAAGGGCTATGTCCGTGGTTAGTTTCTTATTTAGGTCTCTCACTCTATGACCGTACTTCCTCACTGACTCATGGGAATGCATGGTCACCTTTCTAAGCCTTCCTAGTGCTCTCGCTTCTCCCCCGACTTCTCTAAATGTCCAAAGGAATAGTTCCCTAAGCTGATCCCAGTGATCCTGGATAGCATCCGGAACATCTTGGTACCATCTAAAGGCTTCACCTTTTAGCAACCCTTGGAAAATTTGCTGTCTGGAGGCTGGGTCCTCCTAATTTGCTATAGTGATGGCCTCAAATTATCCCATCCAGTCATCAACATCCTTACTTTCGTCTCCCCGAAACCTACTGTATCTGAGGCAAGTGGTTGTCGCCATTGTGTCTGTTTCTTCAGATGACTGCTCCTCCTCAGAACATGAAGAATTGGATCCTTACTCAGATTCCTCTCTAGCTTTTGGGGTATTCACAACTGGTTCCAGACTGCGAGAACGCTTCGGACATACTTTTGGTTTGATAACTACTAAATCCTCTTCTGATTCTGAAGCTGGGATTCTGCATACGACAATCCTTCTGGGTACCTCTCCTAATTGTGCAGAACATTGTCCTATCGGATTTCCACTTTGAGGCCTACTCATATAGTAGAGGTTTGGAAATTGTTAAGAGCGTACTTCATTTACTTCCAATATCAAGAGATTTTTCTAGTAGAAAACTTCACTCTTTCAGTCTTGATACCTTTCAAATCCTCTCCTAGGTCTACAATAATCTATCGGAATCCCGGGCAGCAGCGCCAAAAGTGTCATATGCGTGGTCTAGGCATAAGTATCCCTAACACAAAAATGTGGTAAGATAACACAAAATATTGTTCCAGGGAATTCTACTACATTATTGCAAACTAAGGGTATTTGGATCTCTTCCAAAATATCCAAGCAATCTATAAATAACGTCTTTGCTTGCTTTCCGGATAAAACTACTTTCCGGATTCCAATTTGTATCCATCCTTGTCCGGATTTCAGTTACGTCTTGACACACTCTGGTTTTATATACCCCTATTTTACCCTCAGGGGGTCTACTATTGATCTTTCAAAAGGGGTAGGGACTCACCACTCGTAAACTTCTCACTCTTTACTCACATTCAAACACCCCTTCACAAACCACTTCCCATTTTGTAATAGAGAAGGAAGAGTCAGCAATCCTCACAGCTCCTCGAATGGCCTTTCCGGAAAGCAGGTCACTTAGAATTTACTTCCTAACACCTTCATTACAACAACGGATCAAAGCATCCAAAATCGACCGTAATGCGTATATTTTAGAATCTAGATTGATTTGATAGTTGGCAGGCCTTCTGACGGTGGGGATATCTCGCTGACAATTGCTTATCTCCGCACGGAACCCTCCCTGGGTTCCGGACTCGCATCCACTCCATTCTTTCCAAATTGCTATTTTAGCAATTTAAAAGCATAGTGCACTAATCCTCTTTCACAAATCCAAAACTTTCACACAAACGCACCCTACCAATCAAACCCAGTTGCCTCAGATCCGAACTTCTCTTCACTCGTCTTCCTCACACCCCAACAACCTCATGAACAATCCAACATATTTGTGCACATAGCTGGAATCAAAAAGTCCACCAAGTGGTCTCAGATTAAAGAAAGCGAAAGAACATAAACAAATGAACTCAAAATAGGCTAAGATGGAATGAGAGGGCAACAAACTTGCCCTCCCTTTAAAAACCCAAATAGAAAGCTATAAAGTGAAAAGGCCACCCCCAAAATCAAGATGACCACATGCACTAACTTCTAAGATATCCAACAAATCCCAGGCTGGCGGTCTCCTAGAAATCCGGAATCGGGTCCCACCTCTGGAAAATTCCAAAGTAGAATGAAATTCAAAAACCATACAAAAACTAACATACTAACTACTTCTTCCTTAATTTCTTTGCATTGCTCCCTACCTTGACTATTGGCGACTTCATCGGCGTCTTGGTTTGCACCCGGATTTGAATCCGGCGCCCTTGTGGTGGTGTTGCATCATCTTCCAACTCTGGTCCAGTCTCGCATTCTTTGTTGTCCGAGAGCAGCACTTCCGGTATCGTCTCCTTAGTCGGCAAAGCTTGCTCCATGTGTTCAAAGCCTACCGGATGGGTTCGGGCCGGATTTGTAATGACATCCGTGCACCCACTCAGCTCACAGCAAACTGACTTTGGTGTCACAAAGAGCACGGTTCCACTTGGCCGGATTTGCAAAGTCTTGACTGGGAAGATGATGATCTTTGTTGCCGGACCAGAAACTCTCACCTGTATTGGAGTCAATGCTTCCTTCGGTACCGGAATCAATACTATCGTCAAGACCGGAACCAATGATCCACCTTCATCCCTTCTAGGAGGCATCATTGAATTGTCCAACATCATCCCCTGGCCCCTAGAAGGAGTCTGGTCTGGCCTACCAGGCTTGGCCGGAGTTTGCATGTAGTTTTGGACATCCAAGTCATTTGAGAAACCAGCAAGATCAAAGGCCTTATCTAGATCCAGATGCCTCAGCAGTTGTTGCATCTCCTTCAGCACCTTCTCCATGCTTTCTTGGAAGTCCATAACTACCTTCAATACTTTTGTTCCGGAAATATAGCCTTCACTCATCAACTTGTTGGTGAAGAGGTTGGCTCTAACCACTTGGTCCGCCGGTGGTGCAATCAAAGCCAACAAATTCTGGACAAGCTGGAAGGCCTCGGATTCTTTCGTTCTTGCCACGTCCTGCTATGGGCGCTTTGTTACCCACCCTTGGTAATAACGCAGACACTGTCCCGGTTCTAGCCTTTTATCCACTATGTTCAGATGTTCGAGTGTTTTTGCAAGCACAATCCACTGTGCCTTCCAAGCAATGAAGCTTTGCTTAGTTTCCTAGTTTTGAGGATGGCAGTAGTTGTAGCTATGATCGGTGTGCAAGTATCCACTAGCTAGTTGCTAAACCTAGAGGACAGCCTGGATAAATTAAAGACAAAAACAGCCTATTTGGACGCTTTTTCTATCCTATGTCCCTTCCATGTTGCTTTCCCTTATGCTTCCCCACTCGTTGACTGTCCCAATTTTGTAAAAAATGCCAAACTTCTCTAGACCCTATAATCAAAGCTTCGCCGTCCCAAGTATAACCATAAAAAATGCCAAACTTCCCTAGACCCTATAATCAAAGCTTCGCCGTTCCGTGGGTAACTATAAAAAATTCCAAATTTTTCTAGATTCTACAATCAAAGCTTTGCCATTCCCGAGGGGTGTTACACGTGGCCAAGCAAGGGTTAGACAAAAGAAAAGATACACGTAGAGAATGTACGTGACAAAGTCAAAGCTTTGCCATCAACGGAGGGGGTCCACACAACAAGAGGGATGTTAGACAAAGGTGAGAACATGTAAGTAAGGGAACAATACATTAGGACACAAAAATGACTGACAACTTCACACGCTAGAAGCCCCTCAAAGCGGCATACGCCAACGTACGGAGGGAGGTTGTTCAAAGGTTAGTACAAGACTTAAAAACTCTCAAAACGCACGGTTAGTTCACAAGGACCCACCAAGGATAGGAAGACCTTCAAATAACAACAAAAGTTACACCAGCACACACAAACATATACAAGACAAGAAAGAAGGACCCCCAAGGACCTTCAAAGCTTGAAAAATAGCAACAAAAAGAGCCAATAGTGCTCCAAAAACACCATAGAGGTTTTTGGCTTCAAACGCCAAAATATCCAAAATGACTTGGACCCACAAACCCCAAAACAAGTATGGAGGTGATTTTAGAAAGGGAAGTGGAGCCCTTGTATAGGTTTCCAAGGGCTCACTCCCCCCCCCCCTTGAATTCTTACTAATAAACTTATCAAATTGGATTTTCATCCTCATCCTCAAAGATTTTCATCCTAATCCTAGATTTTCACTTTCTACTACCTATGCTGGATCAACCTCCTAACTTTTGGAGATTAACTCCAAATGTCAAACGGGCTGCGCCATCAAATTGCCGTAGCACAAAGAAGCACAAATCCTACCTTTAGGCATTTTTAGGTGACAAAACATGTAAGATGACCCGTGTATTGTTCCCAAAGGATTTTACTATAGTTTCCTCAAAATTATCGGAACAGGATTCGGAAAACAAAACGCAAGGCAAAAGAATCCGGATCTTAAAACTAGGAACTGCAATCCTTCATCTGTATTCCCTAACCCTTTTCTCTCTCAACTCATACCAATAACTCTACCTCTGACTACTTAGGACAGGCAAGTATTTGTCTCAATAATAACTATAACTTAATATCCTACTTAACTAAATGTAGATCCGGGATGAGTGTCATAATCCTGTACCTTCCCCGGATTTGGATTCAGTAAGCAAAGTAACCGATCAGATAGTTTAACCTCTATGGCACACGGGTCCACTCTTTGGTTTTAGGAAGGGAACGTATACCCTATCCTTCAATGGATTTAAAGTGACTGAAGTTTTACTTAGAGAAAACAAAACACAAATACACACTAACCGGATGCGGATTCTTTCTCACAACTGATCTGAAAATCAATCCAAATCAACAAATCACTCAAGAAACCCCCACAATCCTCTCTTACTACAATGACAGACCTATCCAGAACCGCTTCCTTTAGGCAGAACTTGGTGACCAAATAACTAGGCGATCTTAACTAATTGCACATTACTCACTTCCGATTGTAGAAGGACCTCATCAATATGTTGATCAACATACGCCTGCCTCTTGCAAAATGCACCCAACCTAAGAGCGGCTATCTTCCACAAAAGTCTCCAAGTAACTACAATAGCTAAATTTTGCTCCTAGTACACACAACCTTCAACCAGCTCACTTCAACTCCCAGAACCGGATTCAAACAGAATCAGGGGGTAACCTCTCTTCTCAAGTTCCCACAATTAAACTACTTGAACTAGCAATGGTCAAAACACTGCCTCTCCCCTCAATACAAGATCAAGACTTTCCAGACCAATACTTGTAGAGTTGAAATCCAAGCTTTCTTTGCAGAAATTGAAAATAGGAAAACAAAAGTATAAATTGCTCGGAGTTGAAACTAACTTCCAACCCCGAAATACTAAAATCCAGGAGACTCACGTCCAGGTGTATGTAGCTCAAAAGCAGCTGTCAACTAGCTTTCTAACTTCAAAAACTTTAACTTTCCTTCACTTAACTAAACTAAACTTATCTTTTACTTTTCTATAATTAACTTAACTGGGCTATATTTTACTTTCCACCTACTGTTCCACCAAATCTTTTCCTAAGAAACTTCTAAACTACTTTCTACCTTTCTTTGGAGAAGGTTCCTCGGATTTGGAGGCGCCCTTCCTTGGTGGCTGCTTCCTGCTGGCTGAAGGCTTAGCCATCTTATCCTTAATTGAAGTCTTCCCCTTGAAGCTCAACAAAGAAATTGTGGCCAGGTCAGATTCTTCTTCCTCTTCCTCTTCCAAGTCAGATTGGAACTTGGACTCGGATTCGGATCCGGATCCGGATCCCAGTAAGAACAGGAAATCTTAATTCTTCTTCTTAATCTAATTATCTATCTACCATTATTTCCCTAGCAAGGCACGTTAATTGTGGTAAGATGTTTAGTTTATCCCTGGATAAACCAAAAAATTGTACCCCTATTAACTCCTTCCTCTACTTTCCTCACTAACAAGAATTATCCTACTTTCCGGGCTCCCACATGGGTCCAAAATGCCATTCTTAGTCCAAGATCCCTCTACCCCTTGCACCGGAATCAAAAACCCAATGTAGGCTAGTCTAGTTTAAAAATCCAATCGCGGTAAATTTCCAACTTTTAGGGGTTTCCTATTTTAAAAAAAGTAACTAGCCTAGGGTCTCCGGAAGGTGAAAGGGAGTAAGAAAAGACTCCTAGTTGACGCTATTTCGCCATTGTGTGCCTCCGGAATGCCGGTTAACGTTGCGGAGATGTCGTGACGTGATTAATTCCCGAGGAATCTTGTCGGTTCGAGTATCAATGCTATCGGAATGCCGCGAAATTTATAGGAACGCATTATTAGCATAAAGCAAGCTATCCTAATTTTTAGTGAGATTTTATCGCAACCTGGGTAATTTACAAGAAATTCCTGTTGGAAATTAGAACGGTTGACCGCCTGGAAAAGGTTCTTTTGCAAGTCGGAAGATGCCGGGAATTTTTGTGGGACCTCTCAGGGAGCCTGGCAAAAGATGTAGAGGTGCGTTTCCGTACCTGGCACACTTGATTAGTGGAGACCTAAATGGGCTGTCTTCTTAAATTGTCAATGGCGTGGGAATCTTTTGCAAATGAGGAATCTTGGCGAATTGATTTTGCTGTTGGACTCCTGGCATGGGATTCACCCTAGAATACCATCCTTGGGCTGTAGATTCCTCTAGGGCCCCATCTTGAATTTAATGGCTCCTGCATGCTAACAACTAGGGGTTCCTAGAATTTGTCAATCTAATGTAGAAGTCAAAACCTAACCTAGGACTGGACATGTGGCTCGTTGTGACCTCCTAGGATTAGTCTAGACATGCATTGCCACCTTCTAGTGGGATTTAGCCCTGCTGGGGCTATGTGACTAAAATCCTCTAAAACCTGCTATCTTGTGGTTTAGACTCTATTTCTAAACAAGATTTAGGGAAGTTTTAGGTATAAAATCAAAACTAGACCAAATACTATAATGGGTATGGTACAACCCTATTTTGGTTCTATACTTTTTATTTGATATTTTTATAGATTTTTGTATAATTTTACCTATTCTAAATTGCAAATTTCAAGTAAAGAAATTCAGAATCCCAAGTGACAATTTGGGAGCTCACACCAACTCCCCATCCAATTGGGATACTCGCGCTCGGAGATTGGTTTGGTCCTGCTCCAAGTTTTGGATCCATATTTCCTTTCCTGCAACGCCTTTGGATCCGACCTTTGCCGGATTGCGTCTTCCATCTTTTCGAATAAGTCCACTCCCAACTCCAACATCACGGTCACGATATGGTTTGACATCTCGTTGTGGACCTCCCAATACAATTTGATCCAATTCTGTCTGGTTGCCCAGAATTTCTTCCTTTCCTCGGTTTCCAGAAGATCATTGGATTCGCTTTCTTTCAAATTTACTTGCTTGCCTCAAGTAATCAAATCCGTTGACTTCCATCTCTTTGTCCACTTATAGACGAGTGGTTCTTCCAATTTTTCTTCTTCAAAGTCCATCTGAGTTCAATGATCTGATTGGACTTCATCCATAAACTTGTACTTCAAAATTTCTTCTCTGTGGGAGTACTCCTGCAGCCCTGCAGCACTCAAAACCTCTCTAATCTGGCCTTCAGGAACAAGTACACCTCCGCCCACACATCCTCTGTCCAGGTATTGGATTGACCCCTTCACGATCAACTGATACTGATTTGGAACTCCATCTACAAGTTCCGCAATCATCTTGTCACTCTTCAAGCTCCAGGGCTGCCGTAACAATCCGACGCACCCGATCACCTCCAAGTCCTCCTCTAATAATTTTCGTACGTCCAGGTCAGAAGGGATGGCCGGATAGAGCATCCGGACTGGACCTGCCATGGCTCACCGACGCAACTAATCCGGTGCAATCGGCACCGACCTCACTATTCTCTCCCTAAAATGGTCCTAACTCACCACACTTTCACTCACTAAGCACACGCTAGAAGTCTGCAAGGAAAGAGAGAGATGTGAATGAGAGAAAAGAACCCTTAACCCCTAAAGGTCCAACATATGTTTTTTGGCCATATAGAAATTTTGGGCAAGTATGTGTGACTAGCGATATCCATATTTGAAGCTGAAATTTTAATAGAAACTGGGGGCAAGGAATGTCTTCATGTGTACCTAGTTTCATGACATTTCAAAATACAAGTCAAAAGTTGTGACCTAATATGTTAGTTTTTTTTGTTACTAGGCAATTTAAACAGATCAGAAAAAATCATTTTTTCCGGAATTATTTTTTTGAAATTGGTTCTCTACATTTATATATACTTAAAAAGCTTTGAGTCACTCCAATTCAATCAAGGAGTCAAAAGTTATGAGGGTTTTTGGTTTGCGGGCAGTTATGGATTCTCTACTCTAAAAAAATCTTTAAAGTCGCTTATTTAACTCAATTTTCAATACTTTTGGAAAAAAAAATTCCTAGGATGTAGATTGATTATTACAACATTATAGCCATTGGGACTGGCCTTTTTAAATTCCATGATTAAATTTTTAACAATTTAGTATTTTGAATCATTTTCTATTTCTTTCTACGTACGATTTTTTTCCTATATGTTGTACAATTCCAAATGATGTGAAATTTTTCAAGCATATAGACAACTTGTTTAGGAAACTGAATTCAAAGAAGCACCACCTTTATCGGCATTTTTTCATTGAAAAGTGAGCTTGCAAAGTGCAGCTGCACGGATTTTCGCAGGATTGAAAAAATGGTTTTCAAGAATTTGAATGCTTATATCTTATGATCCACATGGTGGAATTTTTTGAAATTTTTACCACATGTTTTAAAAATATCATACTACAAGATCCTACGGTTACATGTGTCAAAAATTGTTTTTTTCCAAAAATTTGGTAGCTGCATTAGAAATGGCAGTTTTGGAGCGTTTTTGGTGATTACATAGTCATGAAACTTTAGGGGTTAAGTACCCAATGATCAGCCGACAATTCCCGAGAAAGGGTATGCAACGGTTCTTGTAAAGATTGCCCTAGTTTTTCTAGGCCGAAAGTCTAGGTCGTAGGTCTCCTAGATCCGGACTTCCGTCATCCGGGTTCCGTCATTCACCGAATAACTTATCCAGTTTTAGCAGTTTTAGCAATCCAGGTTATAACTAATCTCAATTTGTTTATAGTTGGCCCAAATTCCCACGTACTAACAACAAAATTCAAAAATTTTAGACTATCCTAACGTATTTCTAATCGGTTTCCTATCTATTTGGAGTTTCCATACTCCCACACAAATTGTGAAAAATGGATCTGATAGCACATTCAACCAGGAACTCCCATTTCAAATTGGGAGGCATGTGAAGCTCATAATTGACGAAGCAGGATAAGTGGAAGGGGCAACCGTTGTAGATCCTTGCCCGGTAGGCCAATGGCTTGGACTTGACATTCCTTAGGACGACCAAATCTTGATACTTGTTCAACTACACTCCGTATTTGGAGAAGCTAGGAATTTGACAATATTTCCATCCCAAAGGGGAATGACAACTTTCTTGGACACTCTGGGACAATTAGTGCTTTGGTTAAGCACTCATGCTGTTATTGCATCTAAAGATCCACCAATGAATGTACCCTTATTTATTTTAGTCGATGAATGGGTGGGTCTGGAGGTGCATTGTAGAAATTTGGAAGGGATAATGGAGTCCTTCGGACAAATTAATTGTTGCAAGCCCAAAGACCATATTCAAAGAGGGACATTAGGTGATGATTTCGTCGATGTTACAGTGCTAGCTGTTTTTTTTGGGAGTAGAGAAAAAATTATGACTCATGATTGTGGCCACTGTCAGCTTGTTGTTTTCCAAGTGGTCGGTCACTGAAG
The DNA here is from genome assembly GCA_963969595.1 of Neckera pumila. Lineage (NCBI taxonomy): Eukaryota > Viridiplantae > Streptophyta > Bryopsida > Hypnales > Neckeraceae > Neckera > Neckera pumila. Next base: position 11,966,706 of record OZ018418.1, read on the forward strand.
GAAACAATTAACTACTTTGTTAGCCTTCCTATTGTTGAAGATCCTAAGGCCTATCTGGGCAGACGAGGGAAGGCGTCATATCAATTCACCTTGCACAAACCAAATCTTTACACTCAAGAGTCCCAGTATGTTCGCAAAACTGCTGACGATGAAATTCAGAATGTATGTACTGTCAAATGCTGCAGGAGGAATTGCTGCCGGTTATTTTCTCAAGAACGAACACTTCTGCTAAGACAAAGATATTATTTGAAATCATTTGAGGATAGAAGAGAATTTGGAATTGCTATAGGTGGTCAAATCCATGGCTTCCCTAACAACTACAAGCACAAATGCATTATACTTGAAGGTGTCGACGTATGCACTACCGCGTGGTACAAAATTTATGGGATATCCAAGTCAGCATACCACATGTACGTCAACATACCACATAAGCAGGGTGTGGTGATGGCAACACACAGAAACAAGGGGGTCAAGCGTCTTCAAATTCACACCGTTCAAGTATCTGGAACTATGAAGGCAATTACTGACGAGAATGCTGATCAAATGCCTCATCAAATAGAGGATTTGGAAATGGGAGAATGGACACTTTTAAATTTCTCTCTACTAGGAGAAATTGGAAACGAACACAAACTGAAGCAAACAAGGTATATTCAATAGTCTTGAGTTTTACATAGCATCTGGAGATCTCCACATGAACATTCTGCGCTCTTGTTTCTAGTTCATATGTACTTCCAATAATTGGATGATAGGTTCAATGACTCTTCCTTATCATGCTGTTTATTTGTAGTTGAATTCGGACTATGGACTTCCGCTAGCACTAGAAGAAAATTGCGTTGGAACCTAGGAAAATACGTGGGATTGATTTTGTTGAGTTCCTAGTTTCTAACATAGATTTTTGTATTCCAACGCGTTTCTGCATTGGAATTATAATGCAAAAATGCGTTGGAATGCAAAAATCTGCGTTAGAAAATAGGAACTCAACAAAACCAATCCCACATGTTTCCCTAGGTTCCAATGCAATTTTCTTCTAGTGTAGTTAGCCAGTTGACCATTAGCAGATTGAAGGAGCACTTCAATAATGTCGCCATTAAGCCAGTTGGTAGTACTTTGCCAAGTGCAGTACATGCGATTAGCTCCAACAATTTCTTTTGAAGACTCCAAAAGGAAGTCCGGAGTATGTTGAGTTTATGTAGCAGCGGTTTGAACATTTAAACCACCAAGCTTTGTGCCATTGACTCTATGCTACTTGGCGTGAGGAGTCCAAAAGGAACTCGAGGGACATACTATATATAATTCATGACAAAATGGATACCGCAAAGACAGCTTTGCCACGGAGGCAAGTGACTACCAAAGCAACACAAGCTTTAGGGCAAATTCCAATGAGCGTCACTGGAATGGTAGCTCACGATCACAATGACAATGCCTATGCGCATTATGCTCCATCATGTTGGCCCAGAGACTCCAACTTCACAATATCTTTGTTGGCTAGACTATTTTGGCGGTTGGAAGGTCCTCTCATTCAAGAGTTTGGCGACTTATTTCCATATCCTCCAGCAAATGCTGTTGTATGCTTAGTCTAGGCATAAGTATCTTTAACACAAAAATGTGGTAAGATAACACAAAATATCGTTCCAGGGAATTCTACTACAATATTGCAAACTAAGAGTATCCAGATCTCTTCCAAAACACCCAAGCAATCCATAAATAACGTCTTTGCTTGCTTTCCAGATAAAACTACTTTCTGGATTCCAATCCGTATCCGTCTTTGTCTAGATTTTGGTTACGTCTTGACACACACCGATTTTATATACCCCTGTTTTACCCTCAAGGGATCCGCTATTGATCTTTTAAGAGAAATAGGGACTCACCACTTGTAAACTTCTCACTCTTTACTCACATTCAAACACACCCCCACAAACCACTTCCCATTTTGTAATAGAGAAGGAAGAGTCAGCAATCCTCACAGCTCCTCGGATGGCCTTTTCAGAAAGCAAGTCACTCAAAAGTTACTTCCTAACACCTTCACTACAACAACGGATCAAAGTATCTAAAACCGACCGTGACGCGTATATTCTAGAATCTAGATTGATCCGGTAGTTGGCAGGCCTTCTGACGGTGGGGATATTCCGTTGATGGTTGCTTATCTCCGCATAAACCCCTACCTGGGTTTCGGACTTGCATCCACTCCACTCTTTCCGGATTGCTATTCCAGCAATTTAAAAGCATAGTACACTAGTCTTCTTTCACAAATCCAAAACTTTCACACAAACGCACTCTACCAATCAAACCCAGTTGCCTCAGATCCGGACTCCCCCTCACTCATCTTCCTCACACCCTAACAACCTCATGAACAATCCAACATATTTGTGCATATAGCTGGAATCAGAAAGTTTACCAAGTGATCTCAGATTAAAGAAAGCAAAAGAACATATACAAATGCACTCAAAATAGGCTAAGATGGAATGAGAGGGCAACAAACTTGTCCTCCCTTTACAAACCCAAGCAAAAAGCAAAAAAGCAAAAAGGACACCTCCAAAACCAGGGTGACCACATATTAATCCCGAGATAATTGGAAAGTCACAAGCCGGCGGCCTTTTAGAAATTTGGAACCAAGCCCCATATCCAGAATCAAAATCAAAATCCACACAAATACTAACATACTAACTAGCTACTTCTTCCTTGACTTCTTTGCGTTGCTCCCTACCTTGACTGCGGGTGACTTCACTGGTGTCATCTTGGTCTGTACTCGGGTTTGAGTCTGGCGCCTTCGTGGTGGTGGTGCATCATCTTCCTATTTTGCTCTGGTCTCACATTCTTTTTCGTCATTGTCGTATGCGCAATCTAAGCGTAAGTATCCTTAACACAAAAATGTGCCAAGATAACACAAAATATCGTCCCAGGGAATTTCCGGATTGTATGTAGCATATTCTAGCTATCCGGCTTTTCTATCTTTCTTTCTTCTTACCTACTCAACCTTTTCCGGATCCTTTCACAAGCCGGACCACAAACTATCCGGAATCCGGTTTACGTCTCTTCTTCCAATCCGGTTTTCAATACCTCTGTTTTACCTTCAGAGGGTCCACTAGTTGATCTTTTGAGGGGGTAGGGACTTCACCACTCTTGTTCTCCTACAATTCTAACAAACAGAAATAACAACACCCGAGTATTCGAAACATTGCAGCAAGACAAAAGATCCGGATCCTCACAACTTCCGGATGGCAACTCTGGACAGCAGGTCACTCAGGAATACTTCACTCTCCCTTACTACAACGACAGATCTCAGAATCTGGAATAAGTTATGGGGGTGTGATCTTTCTAGAGGTTAGATGAATCCTCAGGTTGGCAGATCTTCCGGACAGGTGGGGGCATCCTTGAGCGGGCGCTTACCTCCGCACGGCTTGACAACTGGACTCGCTTCCCCGCTACTCTATGATCCGGACTACTCTTCTGGTAGTTTAAAGACACTGTACGCAGCTCCTAAGTCAATAATCCAACAACATTACAATAGCACACTCTTGATTCAGACTGTATTCTACTAAATCCGGATTCCTCTTCACTCGTCCTTTCCTTCCAAAACCCAGACCACAGGTCAACACAATCCGGATACACTGATAAAGCCAACGTGCATACCCGAGGGCTCAGATTTCAAAAAAGGGAATGAAATACAATTGAATATCAGCTAGGAGGGAATGAGGGGCAACTAACTTGCCCGCCCTTAAAAACCCAAAACAAAACCAAAGTCAACACCCTAAAAGCAAAAAAGGGCTCCTCACAAACCGGGACAACCACACACACACACCAAAGAAATCCCGAATAAATCGGGAAGTCCTTATCCCTACGTTTCCAAAAACCGGGCCCACGCTTGGAATCCGATTCTAGGATAAAACTATCCAAATTCTAATCCACCACCACAAGTAGTCCCCTTCTAACTACTTGGCCACTCAAGATTTCTTTGAACTCCCGGCTCCCTACTTGGCTGTCGGCTTACTAGGACCCTTTGCTGGCGTCATTTTTGCTGCTCAAGGCGGATTCTAACGAGTCGCAGGAGACGTCTCATCCTCCTCCGTATCTTCTTCAGATTCTGAGCCCGACTCAAACTCTCCAGACTCGAAGTCTTCAATCTGTCGCTTCACCGGCTTCTTGCTTTCCGGTTTTCGCTTCTCAGACTTCCGGAGCTTTAGCTGCCTCTCAAGTTCCACCATCTCGAGTTCTTCATCCGGATCCGAGATTTTGGCCTCCACTATTTCCATCCTCTTGTTCAGCCGGGTTTTCGGCTTGGGTTTCGATTTCGTCTCTGGAGCCGGATCTCCTAAGTCAATCAATTGCGTAGTCCGTGCTGGTGACTGTTCCGACATATGAGGGAATCTCTCCGGGTGCTCTCTTGCCAGATTGATTGTTCCCAAACCTTCTAACAGATCTCTTTAGATCGGCAACCTTTGCCCAGTTTTTTCGGATCCCGACGAAGACTGTGAGGAAGGGGCAAAAGTATTTATCGTGCCCCATTTCGGGAAATGACTCGAGGGAGGCATCCTAGGCATTTTAAACAAGGACTTCAAGCCTGGATCCTCTTGTGTTCCGGAAGTTCCGGCTCCATGCTTGCCTGGGGACTCCATGAAGATATCCGGAAGTAGCCCAAAGTCGTCCTTGGCCACATCCAAGTGTCCCAGCAGCTGCCTCATATTGTCCAAAACAATCTTCATCTTGGCCTCGTAATCGACCAGGACTTGCAGCACTCTAGATCTGGTAACAATGCCGTTGTTCTCGAATTTCTTCGTGTAAAGCGCGGACCGGATGATCTGATGTTCCGGTTCTTCTACCAACACTTTCAAATCTTTGACTAGCTTCAGGGCATCCGTCTCCTTCTTCCGGGCTGACATCGACTGCCCCTCCGTCCAGTAGAACTTGTTCTTGTAGTGATCTCGCTCCGCCTTAAGCACCTCGATCTGCTTGTCCTTCTCTTGGAGTAGTGCCGGATCGGGTCTCTTCCCGAGCTTGTTGAAGATCTGATCCATCTCAACATTTAACTCCCTGGCGACGCCCGTGATGACCTCTGCCATCTCGGCATGCATCTTCTGGCACTGCACCATCTATCGGGTTCTGGCCTCATAGAAGTCGGACACATCGGAAGATTCCGGTGCTGGCTGGGTGAGGGACAAATTCGGTTCCGGCACGTCCAGACTCGTTCTTCATGCGTCCGGAGTGGTGGAATTCTGTCACTTCTTCTTCTCCAGCGGCTTCGGTTCCGGATCCTCCTCTTCCTCTTCTTCTTCTAGTGCCGCTTCTCCCGTCGGCTTCAACTCTTCTGTGAATCCGTATTTCAAGATCTGCATTCCGGTCTCATAGGCAACTTGTTCCTACGGGGTTCTGAAATCAAAATGATGATATATGTGGAACAAGTAAGTACTAAGTGGCCTCTGCTTGGCCTTGTCGATAGCCACCGCCATCTTCTTGACCTTCTGGTGGATTATGGTCGCCCAGTTCACGACCCGGCCTTTGAGTGATCCGAAAATCGTATTCGCCACTGTAACCGTAACCCTGGTTGGCTTTTCCGGATAGACGATGAGAATTAGGAAATTCAGTAACCGTCTATGGCGCTCATCGATACAGTCACTAACGGTGAAACCCTCCTTATGGTGCAAAGGTTTCTTGAACTTGTCTTCATAAAACTTATCTGTCCGGGTCGCATTTCCAAATCCGGACTGCTTCAACCCGTAAGTTTCCGCCCACATCCCTTCCGTCCAAGAGGCCCACCGACCTCTTGGCGTCGGCTCAAACTAGTTTGGCGTCCCCATAACCAACTCACAAAGAAAATCTTCACTCCTAACTGTCCAAGGTTGCCGGATGAACCCGATACCCTCTAGTTTGAAGAGATCTTCTTCTAACTCTAAGCGCCCAGCGGAGTCCGACGGAATGACTGGGTACAGGAGTTTGACAGAAGGAATAGTCTTCTGCCCCTGCGCCGATGATCCCGCCATCTTCTTGACCTACAATCCAGTGCAATTGGCACCCTCTTTTCCTTCTCTCCCTATCCGACCTAATTCACCACTCTTTCACTCTTCTAAAAGAAACGCGCTCCAAAACTTGCAAGCACACACACCTCCTCGAGCGGAAGAAAGAGGGAGAAAAATAAAAGGCCCATCTGCTTAAGTACCCGGCCAATGATCGACACCCGTTGGTTTGGCCATTTAATGCGCCGCCATTTGCAAACGGATCCCTAGTTTTCATAGGCCGGACCTCTAGTTCGTAGGTTGCCTAAATCCGGATCCCATTCCGGTTTCCGGATTCCGGCCAAAGTCCGTTTCTTACCTATTCTACAAGTTTTTGCAAGCCGGAACTTCCTAACTACCTAGTTTCTACTAAATGTTCCAATTTGCAGCTTCACTACTACAAATTTTTGAAAATATTTACGGAATTGATTCTAAACTAGTCCGGATTTCTAAATATTGACATTGCGTGTTCCCACAGTCGTCTAAGAGCAGTACTTGTGATGCCGGCTTGTTAGTTCGTGAAACCTACTCCATGTGTTCAAAGCCCGCCGGATGGGTTCGGGCCGGATTCAAAACATTGTCCAAGCACCCACTCAGCTTATGGTGGACTTGGGACTTAAGTGTCATGAAGAGACCAAATCCACTTGGCCGGATCTGCCAAGTCTTGACTGGGAAGATAATGATGTTTGTTGTTGGAACGGAAACCTCGCTTGTACTGGAATTGATGCTTCCTTTGGTATCGAAGTCGACATCACTATTGGGATCGGAACCGACGTTCCGCCCTCATCCCTTCTATCCACAGGAGGCATCACCGAATCATCTAAAATCATCCCCTGACCCCTTGAAGAAGTCTGATCCGACCTACCAGGCTTTTTCAGAATCTCCCTGTAATTCTGGACATCCAGTACATCTGGAAAACCTGTGAGATCTAAAGCACGGTTGTCATATCAGCCAGAATATCATTGTTCACGGACAGAATTGGACCGATTAGGGTTGACCGGCTGCGAACTTCAGAGCCTTGTAACTTTTGCAAAAATTATTCAAATTGGAAAAATGAGATGTTTTTTGGCATCTACAATTTTTGTAGATGCCGAAAAACATCTCATTTGCCCAATTTGAAATTTTTTTGCAAAAGTTACAAGGCTTTGAAGTTTGCAGCCGGTCAGCCCTAATTGGTCCGATTCTGTCCGTGAATAGTGATATTTCGTCTGATATGACAACCATGATCCCCCAGCAATTGTCGCATCTCCCTTAGCACCTTCTCTATATTTGCTTGGTAGTCCATAACTACCCTCAATATTTTTGTTCCAGAAAATTGGCCTTCACTCATCAATTTGTTGATGAAGAGGTTGGATCTAACCGCTTGGTCCGCCGATGATGCTACCAAGGTCGACAAATTCCAGACGAGCTGAAAGGCCTTGGACTCCTTTGTTCTTGCCATGTCCAGCTCCCTTGTCAATTGGACTACTCGCACTCGGAGATTGGTTTGGTATTGCTCCAAGTTCTGGATTTGTAGCTCCTTCTCTCGTAGCGCCCTTGGATCCACTCTTTGTCAGATTGTGTCTACCATCTATTCCGGTAAGTCCACTCCCAACTTTGACATAACTGTGACAATATGGTCCAACATCTTATTATGGATCTCCCAACACGATTTGATCCAATCCTATCCGATTGTCCAGAATCTCTTCATTTCTTCAATTTCCAAAAGATTGCTGGGCTTGCTTGCTTGCTTCCGGAGACACTTGCTTGCCTCACGTAGCCTAATTTGTTGACTTCCGTCTTTTTATCCTACATTGCCGGAGTGGTTCCTCCAATTCTTCTTCTTCAGATTCCATCTGAGTCTGTTGATCCGATTGGACTTCATTCGTAAAGTTGTTCTTCAAAATTTCTTCTCCGTGGAAATACTCCAGCAGCTTTGCAGCACTCAAATCGTCCCTCTGGTGGTAGAGATGAAACCAATACAGACTGAGCAGGCTAGATTTACCCCCGGTGGCACGCGCAACTAGCTTGGAAACTACATTTGAGATGAGTTTCCCTCGATTCACATGTCTACCCTCCATTGCTCTGAAAATGGTACTAGCCACCATAACCGTAACCCGGGTTGGCTTTTCCGGATACATGATAGGAATCAAAAACTCCAGCATTTGTCTATGCCTATCATCCTACAATCGTTAATATTGTACCTTTCCTTGGCATGCGCCGGATTCCGGAACCTACTCGCCCGGGTCTTATACAAACCGGAGGCTATTCCTAATCCGGCCTTTTGGAACGAGTACACCTCCGCCTACACATCCTCTATCTAGGTACTGGGTTGACCCCTCACAGTCAACTGATATTGATTTAGAACTCCATCTACAAGTTCCGCAATCATCTCGTCATTCTTCAGGCTCCAAGGCCACCATAACAATTCGGTGCACTCGATCACCTCCAAGTCCTCCTTTAATAGTTTCCGTACGTCCAGATTGAAAGGGATGACCGGATAGAGCATCCGGGCTGGACCTGCCATGGCTCACCGACGCAACTAATCCGGTGCAATCGGCACCAACCTCACTATTCTCTCCCTAACACGGTCTTAACTCACCACACTTTCACTCACTAAGGACACCCCAAAAGTCTGCAAGGAAAGAGAGAGATGAGAATGAGAGAAGAAAACCTTTAAATTCCCAAAGATCGGTCAACAATTCCCAAGGAGAACAGGTATGCAACCTTTCCTGTAAAGGTGCCCTAGGTTTTCTAGGCCGGAAGTCTAGGTCGTAGATCTTCTGGATCCGGACTTTTATCTTCTGGGTTCTGTCATGCACTAGATAATTTGTCAAGTTTTAGCAGTTTTAGCAATCCGGGTCCTAACTAATCCCCATGCATTTATACCTGGCCCAAATTCCCATGTACTAACAACATAATTCAAAATTTTTAGACTACCCTAACGTATTTCTAATCCATTTCCTATCTATTTGGAGTTTCTGTACTCCCACAAATGCATTGTTTTAGGCCTTGCTGAGAGGGAAGTCACGGTGTTTGGATTCTCTGAAATTGGTAGAACCCTCGAGAAGAGTTGGATCTTTGCCTCTACCAAGAGATTTGTATCTCCAACTTGATAACTTTGCAAAAGATAATAAGAACAAGTATCTTATGGCATTCCTTTTGTTGCTGATTGCACGCGATGTGTGCAAAGAAATTCAAGTTGGTTTCCTCCTGGTTGGCCACACTCATGAAGATGTTGATGCATATTTTAGCCATTTGTTGAAGGCCCTAAAGAGCATGAACACTTTTGTGGTTGCAGACCTCATAAAAACATTCATGCAATCCCAGGACATGCCATTCATGCCCGAATTTATTCACGAAGTAGCAGACTTCAAGTCATTCATTAAGGATTATTAATGTAGCGGGACGGCAAGATTGATTAGGTTGGGGGAAATGCATCTTTTCTGTTTTTATGTCGACACTGAAGGTGTTCCCGTCATGAGGTACAAGAAGTCAGCGGTTGATAAACACTAGTTGCCAGTTGATAGGCCATCTCTTTGTATTTGGAAACAAGATGCCAGAAGACGGCCATTGCTACCCATTGGTAGCTCCAAGCCGGTGCCGTTTAAACCCATGTGGGGTAGTGAAGTACCAAGAGCAATAGGTAATCATGAAAAAGCAAATAAAACAGCTAGGAAGGCTACTATCAACAAGGGATTTATGATGGTAGGAATTGAGAAGTGCATTAAATAATGGAAGAATGGCATGTCAAAATGAGAGGGGTTTGCCACAACTTTTAGTCCATACATAAAATACTGGTATCATGTGCTCAATGAGATTAAAGTACCATTGACTGGCTGCTTGTTAGAGTTGGTGGAAGGTTTCTAGCTAAAACATGTTTGGCGGATACTCTCTGATGAAGCTCCGCAAGCAGGATCAAGAGTTAAATCCGTTCATGGTGATCTAGAGGAAGAGGATCTGGAGCCTTACTGTGGACCTGCAAACAAAGCTCTACTAGAGAGCTTCGATCCTTGGCATGACATTTGTCCAAGATCGTGGATACTTTTAAGACCTAAGAACCCCGACATATGTCTAGTTTGGCAAGGAAGATCTTTGTTTGCTGTTTGCAAAGATGAAGGACATGCAAATTTTGGAAAGTTCTTGATCCAATACTGGCAACCTAATAACTCTGAATGGAATGTGGAGCTCAGGTATCGGAATTATTGGTATGATACATGGATTGTAGAAGGCACTCCTCCTTGTTGGGTGAGTGCTGATGCAATGGTCTTTTTGAACTGGTCAAAGAAAGTTGATCCAAAAAGTAGGACAATACCACGTAAAAGCAGAGAGGCTGCCTTAGCCAATTTGCTGAGAGAAAACGAGGTAGATTCTTGAGGGTGTTGCATTGAAAGATAGTTTATTTCATCTAGAAATCTGCAAATGATTTGTGCATTTTTGCTCCATTATGCATTTTGCTATCTTAATGCTTAGTGATTTACATCTGAATTGTATGTTGAATTCAGGTCTTAGTAATGGACAAGAATATAAATGTCTTAGTATTTCTGTAGTTGGTCAATAGTGGTGGTTCCAGAACGTTGTAATGTTTCTATGTTGTAGTACAGCAATAGCTGTACCTTATACTACTTACAAATCCAGTTGAATTATTTTGTACTTGTATTTCGATTTATGTATTGTGATCTAGAGATCTATTGATGCGTCTGCTAAATAGAGAGTTCCTTCAGTAACTGAACTCTTTATTGTTCACATTTTATATCATTCAATTGAAGTCTCTTGCATGTGTATATTCAGTTGTCCTAGAAGTTGCCATATTATTGTTCATCATCTACAATTGTCGTTGGTTCTCTGAGTTTAGGGCATTTTGTTCTTACACATGGGGAGATCTCCAAATTTAACTAAACATATTCTTCATGTGCATATATGTATTTGAATTATTCAATTTCTTTTAAAGTAGTACTACAGATAGATGGGTTGTACTATTTGTTCTTAAAAATGCAATTCCACACAATGTTCTAGCACTTCAAAATTCTTTGAAATATATGAGTGCCTTAAGGTTGCAGTCTAGACTCTTCTAACATTTGTCATCGTCAAATCTCAAGATATGACATCATTTGTTTGAATTGTTACTTTACAAAATCCAAAGCGACTTGTAATACCGTGCATTTTGTTTGTGGATCTCTAGTTATTTGTACTAGAAAAGGTGATTTCTCAAGGAGTTTGAGATTGAATCCAACGAAAGTACAATGATTAGGAATTCTTTATAAAAACTAAAGTAGTAGTAAAAATTCCGATGCACAATCCAAAATGGTAAAGGCAAAAAATCCAGATGCATCCAAAGATTATCATCAGGGGATGAATTTATGATATTCTTAATTATGGACTTTCAAAAGTCCAGAAGTAGATAAATGTGGCATATAAGCATTCAAATCCACTATAATCTTTTTTTCAGCCTTGCAAAAAAAAGGGCAATTGCACTTCACAAACTTCTATGAATAAATGTCCAAAATGGTGGTCCTTCTTTTGATTTTTTTCCTAAACAAATTGGCCTTATGCTTGAAGTATTTCACATCATTTGGATTTGTACAAGATATAGGAAAAAATAGTAAGTAGAAAGAAGTAGAGAATGGTTTGAAATATTAAATTATTAAAATCAAATTATGGATTAAAAAAAACAATCCCAAGAGTGGCATTGTTGTAATAAACCAAATTTGTCAAAGATTTTTATTTTCTTCAAAAATATTGAAACTTCATTTAACCCTTAAAGGACCAAACAATGTTTTTTTGGTCAATATAGCAATTTTGAACAATACACTACGCACAGAAATTTTATTTTTTTCTTTGGAAATTTGACACAACATGTGTTTAAAGAATAGCTTTAAAGCCCAACAATTTTCAAAACTTTTGACTACACGGTTAAAAAGGTTTTTGGATGATATGTCATTTTCAACGGACTGTGGGCAGCTCCAAAAAAAAATTAATTATTTTGAAGACTTATTGAAATCATTATCATGCATTTTATTCAAATATATCAAAATTTTACTAATATTTGTTTGATTTTTAAGATTTATGTATACATGTAAAGCCTTGAATTATTCCATTTTTATTTATGTGATGTAAATTATGAAGTGTTCTAATTTGCGAGCAGTTATAGATTCGCTACTCTAAAACAAACTTTGAAGTCCTTTATTTAACTCAACTTTTAATATTTTTTGAAAAAATTAGAAGTATAGAATGTATATTATTTATTACAACATTACCACCGTTGAAATTGGCATTTTTCAATTCTATAATAAAATTCTTAACAATTTGTGTTTTGAATCATTATCTACTTCTTTTTACAACCTATTTTTTTCCTGTATGTTGTACAATTGCAAATGATATGAAATTTTTCAAGCATGTAGCCAACTTATTTGAAGAATGAATCCAAGGAGAAGCCATCATTTAAATGTGACCTTATGAAGTGCAGTTGCCCTAAACGCAAGGCCACAAAAAGGATTTTGGTCATTTCATATTCTAATATCTTGCAATCTACAAGGTGGAGAACTCTGGGATTTTTTTTACATATTCTCAAACAAGCTTAGTACAAGATTCTCCGGTTACATAGGTCTAATAATATTTTTTTTCTAAACTTTGGTACTTAAATTAGAAATGGCAATTTTGGAGCAATTTTGGTCAAAATATAGTCTTTGACCTTTAGGGATTTAATAAAGGACATACTTCAAAGTTTATTTTAGAATATTGAATCTATAATTGCCTTTTATATAGCTGAATCTCCCTAATTCTTAAATCATTGATGAAATTATAATGATTCAAAAATTTATTTATACATAAAACTCTAGAAAAAGGAATTCAAATTTTTTTTTATGAAGAAAGTGAATTGTTTTAATCTACCCAGGCAGCCCGAGTTCAAAAATAAACTATATATCATGCAATAACTTGTTAACTATGTGATGAAAAGTTATAAAAATTATTGGGGCCATACTGTGATTCCTCGTCTACATTTTCTATTAAAATTGGGGCCCAAATAAGAAATCTCTAGTCACATGTACTTGCCGGAAAATTTCTATGCACTCCAAAAATGCATATTGGTTAATGGTTTAGTATCCTAAACTATTTTCTTTACGAGAATATAAAATGTCATCTTCCTTTTAGTCATTGAATATTTTTTTTATAAAAGCAAAAGCAAGTATTAGCCGGGATTCCAAGAATCAATATTGCATGAACATTAGAATACTCCTTATAGTTGTTGACGTTCAAGTTTACACTGAAGGAGAAAAATATCCGTGATTTTCTAATCCTAAAGGACCAACATGCGTATTTTGGCCGTATAGAAATTTTGGGCAAGTACGAGTGACTAGAGATATCCATATTTGAGGCTGAAATTTCAATAGAAGGTGGGGGCAAGGAATATCTTCATGTGTACCAAGTTTCATGACATTTCGAAATACGAGACAAAAGTTGTGACCGAATATGTTAGTTTTTTTTGTTACTAGGCAATTTAAACAGATTAGAAAAAATTATTTTTTCCGGAATTATTTTTTTGAAATTGGTTCTCTACATTTATATATACTTAAAAAGCTTTGAGTCACTCCAATTCAATCAAGGAGTCAAAAGTTATGAGGGTTTTTGGTTTGCGGGCAATTATGGATTCTCTACTCTAAAAAAATCTTTAAAGACGTTTATTTAACTCAATTTTCAATACTTTTGGAAAAAAATAAAATACTAGGATGTAGATTGATTATTACAACATTACAGCCATTGGGACTGGCATTTTTAAATTCCATGATTAAATTTTTAACAATTTAGTATTTTGAATCATTTTCTATTTCTTTCTACGTACGATTTTTTTCCTATATGCTGTACAATTCCAAATGATGTGAAATTTTTCAAGCATATAGACAACTTGTTTAGGAAACTGAATTCAAAGAAGCACCACCTTTATCGGCATTTTTTCATTGAAAAGTGAGCTTGCAAAGTGCAGCTGCACGATTTTTCGCAGGATTGAAAAAATGGTTTTCAAAACTTTGAATGCTTATATCTTATGATCCACACGGTGGAATTTTTTGAAATTTTTACCACATGTTTTCAAAATATCATACTACAAGATCCTATGCTTACATATGTCAAATATTGTTTTTTTCCAAAAATTTGGTAGTTGTATTAGAAATGGCAGTTTTGGAGCGTTTTTGGTGATTACATAGTCATGAAACTTTAGGGATTAATTTATTGCTCAATCTTTTTTTTGTTGGATTTAGGATTTAGGGTTTAGGAATAAGAACACCCGTGATATTTGTTTTGATTATTATTCAATGTTTAATTTTATAGATATTTTTTATTCTCTTTAAGAAAATTTCAATAAAAAACTACATAATTAAATGAATAATGTGTGTAATTTTTCTTTTCTACCATAGTGATGTAATTCCTGTATAAAAATGAGAGCACCAATTTTCTTATATACTTATGAAGTTATGATTCAAAATATTCTAAAAAATAATAACATGTAGGCTTATTATTTTACTTTTTGAATGAGGAGGACATCCATATTTCACTTATTATGTTTTTAAACAAAACAAAATAAATAAGAATAATTGTTAATTTTATAAGAAATTATGCTAGCTGTCCTTTTATAAGAACTAAGATGAAGAGCAAGCATTCTCTTGCATTCTAATTTTGGATTTTTTTTAATAATCAATATCCTCTCTATTGATTTCATTTATTACCTCCAAAAGGACCATTATCCGTTCAACGGACATTTGAAATTTTGGGCAGGTATCTACAGACTGAATTTTGTTTTGATTTTTGAAAGTTTTTTTAAGATAGAAAAATTGATAAGCTTCATGGTAATATAATTTTATTTGAATTTGTACCCAAGAACAGAAGTTATGCCCAAATCAACTCAAAACAGAAAAAAGGGAGCAATCAAAAAATCTTTGCAAAAAGTAATTTTTTTTTGGAATTTATTATCCCATAAATTATATTTTTGTTTATATGAAAAGCTTTTATTCATTACATTGGGATTTATTATAAGAAATTATGGACAATCCTATTTTGGGGGCATTTAGAGCATCTTTCTAAAAAAAATAACTTGTAGCCAAATTCATTTCTGAATACAGTTTTTACAATTTTTTAGAAAAAAGGTCCATATAATTTATTCTTTTTGCTAGAACAATCTAGCCATTGGGATTAATGCATTTTAATTCCATATAAAAGATATTTAGATTTCAGATTTTTAATCTATTTCGTACCTACTTTTGCTTACAAAGAATTAATAATGAAAATTATTTTTTATTTTTTATTTTTTATTTAGTAGACTGTCAACTCAATTCTCTACTATAAAGATTTAAAGCTCAAAACTTTGTAGGGCAAAAAGTGAAAGTTTAAAATGTTCAAAAAATCTAGTCCCACAATGTGCTAAAAAACTTTTTTTTTTCACTTTAAACGCAGATGATCAGCTCTCTTGCAATCCGTGCGGTCAAAAAATTTGAAATTTTTTCCACACATTGTCATACTAGTTAGGTGTAAGATCCTATGGTTAGAGGTAAAAAAATACAGTTTTCAATTTATTTTACTCTGTGCTATAGAAATGGCAATTTTGAGTGTTTTGTGATAGAAAAATAGCCTTGATCCTTTAGGGTTAGTATAAGAAGGAGAACACCTAACTAGGTTGGTATAAGAAGGAGAAGATTTTATTTTTTTGTTATTATATTCTTATTTGGTTCTCAAAAAAAAAGAAAAATTTGAAATTGGTTCTTTAGATTCATATATACGCAGGAAGCTTTGAATCATTTCATTTTGTTGTTTTTATAAGGATTTTTTTATAAATGAGTATTCTTTATTCTAAAAAGAAGGGCATCTTTCTTTTTTAATTATTATATTTCTAATATTTAAACAAAAATAGAAATACTTATTAATTTCCTAAATAATTATAGAAAATTTTCCTTTATTAAAAGTCACTTCTTTCCATTATTATGTATATAAAGCACACCCATTTTCATATAATATCATGGTTCCAAATTTTAATGGAAGAACCTCTTCTGTTTTTGGATTTGTCAAAAATTATTTTTTGCATAAGAAGAGCACCCATTTTCTTCCGTTAATATGTTTATATAATTTTTGTTTTTGGATGGAGAATTGTCTTTATTGGTTTCTTTTATGAATGAATATTATTTATCTTAAGACAAAAAAAACTTGTTTTCATTTAGTATTATATTTACTTTTTTTTCATAAGAATGAGAATCCTTGTAAATTTTTTATTTGTAAAGGGATATTTATTGAAGAAGAAGAAGAACACTGACGTTATTCCATTATTATGTTTTTATGCTTATTTTTGAAGAATAGAAAAACTCTTTGTTGATTTTTTTTATGTGTGAATTATTTTAATAAGAAGGACATCCATTTGCTGAGGTGATTAAGTTCCCCATTTTCTTAATAGGATTACAAGAGTTATTAATTTTTGAAGAAACTGTTGAAAATTTTTCTTTATAAGAAGAATAGCAATGAAGCACCTATTTTATTGCATTATTATATTTCTATATTTATTTCCTAAGAAAAAGAGCACTTCTTATTCATTTTTTTAAATTGTCAAAACTTTGCTTCATAAGAAGAATAACACCTATTTTCTCACATTACTACGTTCCAATGTTTCTGAATAAAACCCTTTTGTTTATTGAACCATTTAATCTTTCTTTTACAAGAATGGAAAAAACATGCATTGTTCACTTATTCTAGCTTCACATCTTGGAAGTCAATTCTTTTAGCACTACATGGGAATGAGTGAGCCCTTCCTTCTTTCAATATTTGTTTATAATGGTTCATAATTTTTTTAAGAAAATAAGAGCACTCATTTCTTTCTTGACGAATATATTAACACACAACAATGTAAAGCAATAAAGGTCGTATATATTAAAAATCAAAGCATTATAAAACTGCTTTGCATAAGTACAAAATTGCAATACAAAGTTGTAGAAGTGGAATTGAAGAAGGAAAACTAAAGTTATACATGCTATTCAACTAGGTGAGCATGGATATTATATGACCCAATATTATTGAGCCACATAGGATTTCTATTATTACAAAAAGTCATCTTCAAGTAAACGATTTGTCCAAATGTTGTGTTGATAACTATTTTGTTGTTTCTTGAACCGCTTCCTTCACCACGTTCGTAATTAGATGACCCTCCATCCCCAAGCTTGCGCTTTTCACAATTTCATGATGCTGGTCCATCCGCGTTCAAAATGGATTCCAAATCATTGGAGTCCTTCAGAGCTTGGAGCTTGGATCTGTCTCCTAGTTCAATGGGAGTTCAAATTTCTAGGTTCTTGATCATGTAGCCCTTGTCACCAACTCCAAAGCAAGTCTCGGCCCCAAAATTTTGTATCTATCGTTGTGTCGACGCTGTGTTTCTAGGAAGATGTCATGTAAGAGATCAGGTTGAATATGGCATACAACAGATCATAGAATGGTGCTGAACATATTACGGAACGTCATTTAAGCAAACATTGGGTGATGAGACATTGCAAATGGTACACATGTACACAAAATTTAAGTGCCCAACCTCCTTTGAGGCCAAATTGGTCTAGACATATGGGGCATTTGGTGTAGTCCAAGACAAAAGGTGCAAGCTCTGGCCACAACAGCTGTTGTTGCTTCTCTACCAAGTGGCTTGCTGTTGCAGTTTGTTTGTTGGCTTTAATTCCTCTCTAATTTCCCTCTAAATCCTCAAAAAAAACACTAAATTGTTTTGTTATTAATTGTTTATTTATTTTCTAAGTCTTACAAATTTCTAAAATATCATAATTAAAATATAAACTTGGGTGTTCTCAAATTATTTGACGCTAATTTTATAACAAACACAACATATTAAAGTTTTTTTTTAATAGACATGAAATAAAGTCACACCTACACCTAAAGGTAAGATTTCTATAGCCAAAATATGGGCCATCTTAGATTGCCCACCTTTTCCTTGCACTACCTCCAAAAAATGACTACCACAAAAAACGAATATAAAATATGACTACTAAAGGAATATGACTACAAAATATAACTAAGGCAAAAATATGATTCGGCACCCTCCAAATATATTGCAGCATTTATAATTCATCTAAAAATCCCAAAATGAGGTCATTTGGAATGGAAAAAAGCATCCAAAATAGGTTGTTTTACATTAATAAAGATGGATTTAAAAAAATTCTAGTAAACAAATGTTTTGTCATCTTTTGCCTCTGTGGACATGACTTACTATGCAAGTGTCAATGTTTGATTCCACAAACCACCTTGCCATTAAATGAATTACACTTGCATTTTACAATAGCATAATGCACGATAGTCAATTTTGACAATGGCTTTGTTGCTTGCCCTCAAAATTGGTTAATAATCATTCATTTGCTTCCCGTCTCCACTCTACTGTGCGGTTACGGGTGACTGCATAAAAGACCAGTACTGAAACATTGTCACAAATGCAATGCCAAAGCTTCATTTTGCAATAACTTTAGAAGCATGACTCATACCAACTTGAAATTTTTAGTGAAGAATCTTCTTATGAATTTAATCATATCTCATATTTTTCAGAAATTTTCAAAAATCATTTTATAATTAAAAATCATTTTATAATTAAAAATCATTTTATAATTAAAAATCATTTAAACTAATTTGTCACATTTTGAGTTTTAGGGTTTTTACTACATAAGGAGTCCCCAAATTTAATGATTTGGTGCTCAAATTTCTATAGTCTATTTCCATAGTAGGAACTCATATTTCTACAAAGGTGCATTAAAAAATATTTTATTTTATATCCTCTACATCTATGCAAAGAGGGCTCCCTAGCGCATGCAATTCTGAACATTGAAGATGGTTTTAGGATCATTTTGTGAATCTCTTTACCATGAAGTCTTCTTAAATGGCGTTTCTCCATTTTTTTTTAAATTACTTTTCCTATTTTTTACAAATTAAAATCTTAAAGTATGTATTTTCTTGCGATTCTGCACTTTTCTAGTTCTCCTATTTAAAGAATTTTTTTTTCCTTTTCCTTTACAGGGTATCTTCTTCTTATAGGTGTATACATATCTGATATTTTTCATGTTTTTTAAAAATGTTTTTCTATTTTTATAGTACTTCCAAAAAAATGGCTGAAAACGGCCAAAGTGGACCAAAAACGGAAGGTCATTCATGCAATGACCCTTACCTCATTACTAATGCAATTCTTGTAGTCCCCTTGTGTTTGGAATGCTAACAAATGAAGACTCCAATTCAACAGCATTATAAGGACGATTTGACTCTATTGGTAGTTCTAGACACTACTACCAATGAACCCACCTCTACTTTGAAATTTGAGCCCTTTTAAGGTAGGTAACTCCAAAACCATTGCTTTTTTCTATTTAGCCTATTTATTATTATTAGATTGTTCAAATTTTCATATGTTCTTGCTGACAAGTGAAAGGAGGTTACCATATAAAAAAAAGATGCAAACACATCTAGTTTTGCAATTAACACACATACACACCGTATTGAATAGTCTAGGGTTGTTGATCATTGTTTAAAAATAATTCTCTCCCCTTCCTCCAATGCCATTGATGTCCAATTTAAAAAATAAATAATTGTTGTTGATTGACGCCGTTCTTCTAAGATACAGATATAAGATATGAATATGCAATACAAAGTATGAAATACAAATATGGAATATAAAAAATTAAATATGGACACATGGATACGAAATACAAAATAAAAATACGGATTCAAAATATGGATTCAAAATATAGATTCAAATTTAGAGAGGGGTTGGAATGGACATTTTCTTTAACATTTTTAAAAATCCTCTCTCTAACTTCGTCCATAACTTTTGATTCAAGATTCAAAATGCCAAATGGATTTTTGAAGGTGAAACTTATCTTCATTCACAAACTTTTTTAGTTCAAAGTTTTTTGATATAAGTTAATTCACTATGCCTAAATGAGGTCTAAAAGTCTACTTTTAACACAATTATTTGTTTCTGACTTAACTATGTCCACCTTTGAGAAACTACAAATCCAAATTTATTAATTCCATATGGGTTGTGCTACCTTCTACCACCCCATGTGTATAAATAGAGTTGCCTTTTCAATTGAAAACACAAAACATGAATGACAATTTCATCAAAGTGAAGTAATTCAAGCATCAAGATAATTGATCTCTATAAATTGATTGCCATTTTGAATAAGTTTACTATTTTGTTTACATCTTTAATTCAAAGTACTTAATTTGCCATGAACCTCAATGTGCAATTGTGTCGTTGTAATTGACTCAGATCCCTTGCTGTGTTTTGACAAGTTCCACCAAATGTCCTTAAAGTTATTGATTTGGTGTAAAATATACCACACCATTTCATCCCTTGGATGAAATGATGTGGTATATTTCACATCATTCCTTCCAGAGAAGGCAGTCGTAGTGATTGCTACTGAATATTATGTTCACTTTATTTTCGAGATAAGCTTCGGTTTTGTATTTTACAAAAATCAAGTCAATGGACAAACACATTTTTATTTTTTTATACAAAAAATAAATCAAAACATGGATTTTTTCTTAAACAAAAAATAAGTCAAAACACGGGTTTTTTAGAGAAGCAGAAGGAGTAAGAGTTTTACAACTACGAAAAAAATGACATATGTACTCAGAATTTTCAAAAATGATTAACATCCAATGGCTGAAAGACACATGAATTCCAATTATGTTTTCATGTCTGGTTTTCTAAGAAATGAGAAATCTCTCAATATGCTACATACCCAGAAGTTGGAAACACATATTTTGAGTATCAACAGTTTCTATTGAACCTAAATTATCACAGAAAATACAACATTTAGATACTGTATGCAAAAGTTATTAGGGTACAAAGTTTGGTTCTAAAATGATTTCTTCCACATGTACAGAGCTGTATCCATGGCAGTTTAAGGTCATCGGCACATTTAAGTGTATCTACCTTACAAGTGGCTCTGTGATGGACAACTCAAGTAAAATGAATTGGACAGGGAACCTGTCATGAATCAATCCTTCACAGGGATCCAGCCAAACGACGGATCTCTGAACCTACGGTTCTGGAGCCTCTTACTTGCATCCTCTTCTTTAAAGAAAGGAGAAGTTCGAGGAATGAACAGTACCATCACTTCTTCCAGCAGGGTCACCCATTGGGTAGGATTCCTATCCTGGTATTTCAACCAAAAATTAGAGGAAAAAAGAGTAAATGATGAGCGTACAGCACGAACTGCTTGTCAAATGCTTGTCAAATGGGAACTACCTGATGACAAAACATTTTAGTGTTCAGCACAGCTGAAAAGACTGTAAGAAAAACTAACAATACTGCTACATTGGAAAATGAACATGCTTTGATCTACAGTAGAAAAAGATATGGTCTGGTCTAAGAGTTGGGGTGCTGATATTAAAATTCCGACAAGATTTGAGACCTGACTTTGATGCAGGAGTGACCAAAGTTACAACTTCTTTCTACCAGCGAGAATTCTAGAAATTTGTAATCCTCGGCTGAATGCTTGATTGAAGAGAAGGCGGGTCTGAAATTCCGACACGAAAGGAAACCATGAAAGAATAGCTACAGGTGTAAACAATAAGAGCCCCATTAAGTACTCATATCCACGAGCAAGTGCCTTCACAGATTTCCAGAACCCTAATCTGATCACCACTGGTTTGCAGGCTTGCAAAATCTGCACAAGTAAAACTAATGAGCGCCTTCAAACATACAATGGAGACTTCGGAAAAACCAAAAGTAATAGTGAATTCAAGACACAATTAAAAATCAGATTCCTAACTTATTGAGCTGCTTAAACTAAGACAAAAAAAAAAGTGAGCATTAGAGTCGGGAACTTCCAACGACATTTCAAAGACATGGCCCGATCCATCACAGAACCAATATTAGACTCCAGTGTATATCATGTTTCTAGAATTAGGATAAAAATCAAGGAGAGCCTTAAGAATGTAGCGATGAACAGTAGAGAGAATACCTATACCCTATTAACTTCAAGAATTGGAGATTGAACGCAAGGTTCCTTGACAGGTAATACTTTTAAGAAACAAGGAGCATTTATCAATCACAGGGAAATCAATTGTTGCCAAAGATATCCGTAAAAGCATCCAAACTGACACTAAACATTTTTCAGTAAGGACTGAAATGAAGACTCCAGCACTGAAATACTTGACTGACCTGAAGCAAAGCCCAGCCAGTGGGTATGAATGCTAGTATGCAAGCAAACAGATCACCGACAGTAAAGCTTTTGACGTGTAGGATGGCAATGACTGATACAGATCCAATGAACAATGAAGCTTTGAGAAGTCGGAACAATAGCTGAAAATCAGCGCTGAATTTATCTCTACCCATCGAGACTATCTGTGAAAAACAAAAAAGAAACATCAGGAAACGGCTGAGTTAAATTCCCAAACTTTGATGTACTACATCTCCGAATCAAAATAAGTCTTGCTTCAGCCAGGTCAAAGTATAAAGATTCATGAGTGAAATGAAAATGATAAACGAATATCAGGAGACTGGAGCGTCAAAATAATACCTTCAATACTGTAAGAACTGCCACAATGACGAGCCACGAGAGCCCATACACCTGAAAAAGAAGTACAATGAAACAGTTGGAATCAAATGTAGTCTATGACATACACGTTTTATCATTGTTCAAAGATTTTGACTTCAGCTCTGCAAAAAGTCAAGAAATTCAAGGAACGGAAAGACAGGAGTCATGATAAAGGGGGTACACTGATACTTAGATCCTTGGAGGAACGGGCAATATTCAAATGGTAGACAATCCCATATTGATACAGAAAGAACCGAATAGATAGTAGGCTTTCTACAAATCGACCAAAAACTCCAGTGTAATTCAGATGCTCTTGTTCCTCGTCCCACCACGACTCCCAACTCTTGCTGCCTTCAACTCCAATCCCACCTCTGCCAAATGAAATAATACTGAGTACATTGATCACATTCTGAAGACAAACACAGGAAACACGAAGATAGTTGGAAAAGGTAAGGAATTCACCGCATACCTGTTACTCATCCATTTATTCCAATCATCCCAATCCTCCACAATTTTTTGCCACTCAAATCCTGAGGGGTTGAAAAGGAATGGTCCAAATAGCCAACTTGCAACTAGGAACCACATAGAAAAAGTGATCAGTATATAAGTTACAGCACCTTTCGCAGATCTTGACACATAAAGCGTGTAAACAATAAGGAGCAGAAAAAGCTCAATTGCTTTCGTGAAATGAGATCTGGAATATAGTCTGTAGTTATCAGCAAATCGCTCATGCCTGACAACAAATCCGCGACCAGTTGCTCGGTATTTTGCACCACCATGTAGAATTGTACGGCCGAAGTAGTGAGTTTTCGTTCCCAAAGAGAATGTGAAGAAAACAGATGCCAGCTGGAGTTGCATCGTAAGAAAGTCGCTCAATGCAGTGCGAAATCCCCTTTCGAGACCAATTTCCATCACCATTGGTAGGGCCATAAGAAGCCCAAGCTGTACAAGGGCCTGAGAAGCCAATGCAGCAGTAAGGGCTTTATTATTTGCAGAATGGACAAGTGACTCGTCCACTCCACTAAGAGCAAGATAGATTCGGCCATAGAGGAAGACGTAAACCGTAAGCACCACAATCTGGGCAAGAAAACATACCAGATCTTAGACAACGGGGAATGAGTGATGAACCAAGAAAAAATCGACTAGCATAGAATGAAACTCTCCACGCGCATTTCATTCTTACGAAACGCGACTTACAAAATTATGCAACCTTTCATCTGCGTATACTACAATAAGAGAACTAAATAAAAGGAAAATAACGACCGACTCAGAGAGCAAAGAGAAAACATTGTGACCTGGCAGTCCCATTTTAGTAACAAAACAAGAGCTATTTCTAGCAAGACCAGTTGAAGTTAGAATTATCACCATGGTGCTCAAGTAATATCCAACAGTAGTAAAATAGCATGACAGCATACGAAAGAAATCAAATCGATGCCCCAAACGATAGATATCCCTGCTAAGAGCTTGCTCGCCATTTCCACAAGCAATTTTAGCTTCAAATAATGAAATCTGGTTCAAACCCACATCTCGCCCTTTGCCAACTTGGATATATTCATGATGAGTCACATTTCCACGGCGTAAAATGGAATTAAAACCTGCAGAAGAGAAAATCGCATCACAAAACGCAAAACAAATGGAACTCCATACTAGCAATCTGTGAAATGCAAACTCTTGAATGCTCAATCCCAGCAGAACCATATAACTTTAAGATCGATTTGTGTTGTTCGGAACACCAAAATATAGCAGTAAAGCAACTGACAAGGTTTGATGAAGCGAACTGGATTATGACAATGCACAAAACACGTTCCGAATATAACCTGCGAAGATATCTTCACTCAAATTGATCACAAGAGAGGCCTTGCTCATTCCCCCCCTTGTTATGTGAAAAAGCCTATCAAATACGTCAGGGTGTCCATAATGAAACCGGACCCTGTACGAGACAATTTAGAAGTAAATTCTAACCACATCAGTGTAGGCTAAAATCTGAATTTGTATGAATTCCATCACAGCTTGGCAAACATAACATCGAATACTGCAGACCGCCGATACATGAAAACAGTTCACTAGAGGAAACGGCCACAAAAAACTGACTTCGAAGAGAAATTAATCAATCAAACAGAAACTTACTTGAGTGGGCTGGCAAGTACACGTTGTCCAATAGTGACAAAACTTGTTTCCTGATTTGACATAAACCATGCAAGAGAAGAAACACTGCACTCTTCCAAAGAACGAACTTAGACTGTTACATGTTAGCAAGAGCTACGTATCAAGCTTCTGCCATCGTCAGTGGATCTATATTGTACCTCAAATCTACACCTCTGGGAGGAAAGTAGATAGAACAATCACAGTTAAGAATGCTTTGGTTTGCACTATAACAGTAGCCTCTGAATATCCACAAAGACTCCGACAGGCTGTATTCAAGGTCATTCAAGCTCAAATTGCAATGGCATGAAAGGTCAGCAATTAAAGACTAAGATCAAAAGTCCCGAGAACTAAAGATATTACTCAAACTACAAAGCCACCGTACCTGCCAGTAAAGATATGTTCACGAACACCTAGAATTGTAGGCGGGCGAACACCATGAGGTTCATGGAATTCCTGGAGAAGATTCCGCATTTTGAAAGCTTCTTCGAGATAATTATCCTGTAAGATGTAATTAATATGAAAATCAGGTCGGGTAATAGTCGAAAGATAAAGAAGAGTTTACAAGGAATCAAGGATGGTCATATTATTTGTTCAATGTGGTCATGAAATAAAACATTATACGTGAGTCCAAAATCGAAGGACATTCAAACACGTCTAAGAGCGGAATTCAATCTGGAAAAATAATTCAAACCTGATTCATATCAATTGTTTGCAGACCTTCACCACGAGTAAATATAACAGCATGGTTCTGGTTCTCAGGTTTGCCTTCTCCAAGTCTCACAATACCGGGCAACTTAATTCGATAAATCTCTTGATCGAGTCCATTAATAGCCTTAACCAGAACAGAGTAATATACCTTCCTGGGTTTCTCGTTCTGTCGTTCCTCCACCTCATCAATGTAGGCCACACGAAGTGATAGATTGCTGGAACGAGAACTACTTGGTCAATTCATCTCTAAATGTACAAAACAGCAAATAACAAAGAACTCCAGAGTGTGGAAATCAGAGCTTATTTTCGGACAAGTTATAAGTGCTGATCAAACGTTTAAAAAGGTGCAGAAATCACTAGACAAGAAGTAAGGTCGAAAAAGTACTTGAGCATCAGTTTCAAAATCTCGGTTGCACTGTGGTGACCTCGGCGTTTTTGTTCACCATACATTTGGCATGCGGCAACATAAGTGAACTTCATATCAGCAATAGCCTGAAGTTGTGACCATGTGGAACGCTGACTTTTCTTTTGTTCAGGAGTAGCATCAGTCAAGACCTTGTAGCCATCCACCAGCTCTGCACGAACAGAACATTGTTTACCAGGTAGCATTGGTCTCCTATCACTCTTGAAGACCCAAGAATACAGGAAGATGCCCCTTTATATGATCCAGGGAAGTTGGGCAACCACATCGTTGTGATACATATGCTTTTCTAAATACCTAGTCTCTCTTCAATTTAACGAGAAGGGTCCTACAACTGGTGAATTACGGGCTCGTTCAGAGCACCTTTACCATAATCACCCAACTGAGATAGGACACAAAAATATAAATGTTTAAAAAGAGGAAACCATTACACTCTCGTTACCATCCTCCGTTGCCATGTCCAAAAATGCCTGCAGCTCCAGAGCTCTTCGGTAGTACATCATGCCACGCACTGAACAAATAGCAGGCGTCATAAATTTATTAAAATTTAATAATATAGACGCGAGTTGTAATAGAAACAAAATCGTATATGGCTGGGGGTTCGCATTTGCGACTAATCTAAACCAGAGTGCAACTTGTCAAACCAGGACAGTGTTATGTGTGCACCTGTACGTGAAAGGGTCTGCCCCCGGAATGAAGCCCACTCGCGAAGCTTGTCTTCCAAGTCACTGCAGCCAAATATTTGAGCCTCAGGATCCTCAAAAGTCTCGAGGCCGATCCGTTGCAAGAAGTTGCTCCACTCGTCTGTCGAAATACTCAAAGAGTATCATTTTATCCATCAGATCCCCTTTCGATTCTGAATTGGCTTATGCGAAAGCAATTAAGTAATAGGAGCTCTTCATCAACACAACCTTGAAAATAGTAGAGAATACCAAAACGACGTGGTGACGAAGAATTGCAGCGATTCGATTACATAAAACAGTTACTGTGGACTAAGGAAGCAATACTAAGAAGATCATCACGCACCTGGATAGATCTTTTGCAAATAAAACAAAACAGATATTCCGTCTTCGTTTTCTTTCATCAAGTTCTCCTTTGAGTACACGACATCCTCCTTGAAGTAGGGAGTCAAAACACTGGAATGTCAATAGCAAAACCATTAGGCAAATAAAAATTCGATCAGACATATGCAAATACTACACAAAGCAATAACTGAGAAGAAAATGCACTTGAGTACCGAGTATTGTGCACCTCACATATAACTTCACAGAGAATCTCTCGGACGCTAAGAAGGCCATATTATAGTGCTATATTCTGAAGCTGATAAGGAATACCTTTCCAACCTATTTGAATCAAAGACTGCCTCAGACACTTCAGGAACCATCCACTACCTGAAAGAAAGCATGTTTCGTACTCGGGGTGCATGGGGCATGTTCATGAATAAAGAATTAGTGAAAAAAGCAATACGTCGTCGAGCTTCTAAGTTCTCAGGAACATCCATGGCAGATTCCCTCTCTGTCAGAAGTAGGTGAAGTCGCTTAATCTGTAATCGGGAAAGTAATTCAGCAAGAAATCATTAAAACCATATCATTAAAATCAAATAAATACTTGACGTTCAGAAATATAAACACGTGAAAGTTAAAAGCACCCTAGATCAAAAGGCGTGGCATTGAACAAACCTGCTCAATCCATGCCTCATTGCGCGAGAGAGGAAATACCACTTTGGCAGGTTCACCTCCTTTCGCCGAAAACAGTTCGGACTTCCTTCCCTGCCCACCAGCTAAAGCTCCAAGGCTAGAATCCCAGCTATCTCTGAGCATATTCAAAAACAATATGCATTGATATAATCCGAAGTAATCTCGATACAATTGAGAAGACCCTCCATTTGCTCCTTCTTCAACTCTTAATTTAAGATGGGATATGAAAACTTATTCAACTTGAATTTGGAATGACAAGGTATGGTTGCGTGCTACCTATCAAATTGAGTAGTCTTCTTCCTAAATAAGGTTTAAGTCTCCACCTCAGCAACTCCAAGCCACGAAGGGCGAATCAAACTTTCTAAATATGAAAAGTTGGTAGAAATCCTTTGATCCTACTTTGTAACTGGGAGGTCCAAGAGTGGGATCCAAACCTCAATTTAGTAAAGGGTAACTCTACTATTTGAAATTTGGAAAATTCACAAAATCCCTTACATTTTCACCACTACTATATTTTATATTAATTACATACAGAAAGCATGATTACACACTGGGATTTACCTCATCGAGTCACTCATCATATCACGAGTAACTACTTCGTACATATCTTGGAGTTTGAGAACAGCAAGATCACGCGCACTATCAATGGCCTCTTGGCCAGCGTGATTTTTTTCCTGCATAACGTAAGTGTTCCTCAGTGACATAATATGAAAACGTCTCTCAATTCGTAAAAACTAAACATTTTGGGGGCTCATAGGGAAGTAGTGTGCATAAGATCCTACCAGTAGCTCAAGGAGTTCGATGAACTTTGCACTCAACACTGGTAATTCTCCGAGCTTAAAATTATCAAGCAGTGTTTCCTTCTCCACATTCACATCCACCTCATCAAAAAGTCCATCAATAACCCTACATTCATACAGAGAATGTACATTCGTAAATCACTGGAAATGGAAAATGGGCTCGGATGCGATTCTTTACAGAACTTATTTTTTTACAAAATCTGTGCGTGAAAATTTCTTACTATATAATAAAGGAAAGGTGCTAGAAGATTCAACGTCAAATCTCACCTTATCTCAAGTTCACCAACTATGAATCTCTTTAACACTCGCTTAAGAGATTCATAGCATTCAGTGACAGCACACTTCATATACTCATCAATCTTGATTTTTCTCAGCAGATCAGCCGCTCTACCAGTCTCAGCTGCCTGCTTTGCCATTTGCAGGGCGATAGGTACCTGCATGAATTTAAGGTCTCATTAATGGTAAACAGGTACGAAGAAAATCTTACCAACCTAGAGTGATGGGGATATTGTAATTGTGTTCCAAATGAAGTAATTAGATTTTAGATTTGTAAGGACATTTAAAACGAGTCCGCAAAGTGCAAAGACCATCACTGCAGGATACGAAGATAATTATTTCATGTGTTCAGGCCAACCATCCACAATCTTTGGAACACAGACTACTCCTGAGGAGATCGCACATTATTACCAGCTATAACAATCATAGGTGGATATTTAAAAGTACAAAATGAGGCAAAATTTTTGGAACAGATATACGCTACCGACCCTTAAATCATTTCACAAACAGCATTCGCAATAAATACCAGCGTGCTTCCAATTTCCGTTTATACTTGATAGTCTTACAGAAACAAGGACATACCTTACTGGCAAGTAAGAAAGGTGGCCATTGCACCAATTTAAGGTGAGGATCTGAGGAGTACGGCACAAGCATCAAATCTCTCTCTCTGAAACAGATTGCAAACCGGAGTTCAGGAGTCTTGCTGCATCCGGATGATGCAACACCTGACATATAAGCATGACTCGCAAGCGCTACCCAAGGGCGAGACTCCCAATAATCCTTAGTAAATTATGTTGCTATGCACACGATCGAATAATCCAGTGGCACATTCAAGGGTGAAAAGAACTGTCATGCCAGATAAACTAGTAAATAAATACAATCATAGCATTCTAAAACTCTCGAGAGTACATCAGTTTGCCAAAATACGATTCCGAACTAACAGTCTGATCGAAGACTGCAAATCAAATAAATAAAAAGAGATTCGAGCACTCGCTTAAATTACCCTTACTTATCACTAATGAGGTCTTCCTGGCGAAAGCTTGTTATGACTTCATTCCAAAGCTGAGAAAACCTAGCTGCTTTCAGTCTGTCTTTCGAAGGGGAAATCTGCAAAGAAGGCGATAATACAACAGTTGGAGCAACAAGACAAGAAAACTAACCGGGGAAAAAGAATACGGGGGAATAAATCATTCATGAAAGAGAACCCATTAACCAAATAAGAAGCTCAAAGCATCAAGACAGAGATCAATCTTACATCATATCAATTAGGGAGAGAGGAAACTCGACAGAAATCTCACCTTCTCGAAGTCCCTAGAAAATGAAAACCCCTTGCGAGAACGTTTTCCATCATCTGGAACTAGACTTTCATTGAAAGCTCCGGGTAGTGAACTGAAACGAGAGCGTAGCATACCCAAGGTCCGGATCTAAAAGAGAGCCCACCAACAGCCACAAAGATGATAATCACACAAAAACTTACTCTGAGGTAATAACTGAATGATTGAAATTAGAAAACAGGCAGTCCGAATGCGCAGTATATGAATATCAATCCCCACTGGCTAACGTGGTGAGATTGTAAATCAATAGAAAAAAAAGTGAAAGCCATTGTCAAAAGAAAAATGACGCCATACCTCACCAAGTCGACGAAAGGAGCCCGAAATTCCACCAAATATAGTTGAGAAAACAGCATACCAAATTTGAGAATCCATAAAATACACCTGAAAGCTCATAATAGCATCAGCTAAAGAAACGAAATCATCCAGCTATAATAAACATGCCACTCCCTCGCGACATTTATAAATCGACTGAAAAAAAACAGCACGGAATTTCTTACCATAATTACGGGAGCCCAGAGAGAGATGAGTGCTCCTGGATTATTACGGGCTACATTTAAACCAATTTTAAAGTCGTTAGCTCATGCTTATAGCCCATCAAAATCCATCCAAATCATAAGACATCGTAAAAATTGCTAGTGTCGCACAGTACCATTTGGAAAAAATTCGTGCCATGTGTATATGACTGAACTCTGCTGCATGATTGCTTTGGTTGGAGCTACAAGAGGCTCGATCTGCAAAATTGCACATCACAACCACACGAACAAACGGGATCAACAACGCAGGATACTATATGTTTATGCAAAGTCCCCAGAGCAACAAATGACCTGCATGTATAGCTCGCCGTAGGGTTTACAGCGAGCTATGAGAAATTTAAGTCTAAATTTAAGTCTTCACAGATGTGAAACCGGCATGAAAACCCACTTTAAGAACACGGACAAAGAGAGACAAAAAAGTACCTGGATGAAGTAACTAAAAGCAAACTTGCTGGAAATCAAGAGAACCCAGAAGAAAGTATATCTGATAGAGTAGGCATGAACAAATAAAATATCAGTTCGACTCTAAGAAAAATAATCTGTAGTTGACACTCATAAGTCAAAAAATCAAAAAAAAAAAATGCAACGCACATTCGACGAAATCCTGTATGACCAGAATAATCAGCAACCACAACAGAACTGATCACGAAACAAAAGAAGAATGAGCCACCTAACATGATTTCGTCGACGTCACTACATAACATGCACAAGTAATACTATATAAAACCTCTTATGAGGAAGTAAACTGTTCCAGAAGAAAAGAGTATTTCCTTGAAATAAGTATTCAATCCAGATAATAATGGAAACCCAGACAAGTTTTAGCACACTGAGATCACAGCCCATTTAACCCAGTAACGCCCAAATGCATTTTTATATATTTGCACAATTATATTATCTCTGTATGAATGTATTATTTACCTTAATTTCACCAATTTGGACACTAAGAAAGGCTGTTTTTTGAAGATTCAACCATTACTCGGTTCATCATCCAGAAAATGGTCTTCGGAGCGCCTAGGGGATAAGAATAATAAAGACCTACCAACACATCAAGCGCCTTACCCAAGTAGAGCAATCTGGCTCTCATGCATTCCTCGCCCAATGTATAGACGTGGCTGTGGTCGATCAATGAACCACACGGTCAGAACAAACTCCTAAATATCAAAGATGGCATGATAGAAGCACCAATTAAAAGGAGTTAACGAACGAATTCACTTGAAACTTCGAAAAAGAAAACAAGAGAAAATGCCACACTTAGAGCAGGATCCTGCACCTGTGACCACCATAGTAAGACACGAACCACAGTCCAGTTGGAACTTTCTATCCACCTCCGTATCATAGGGAAAAGAAAGAAAAAAGCACCAATGAAATTTGGTATCAAGTACACCACGACTGCAGCAACGTATAGATACGAACTTTCCAAACTCTTTCCAAGCCACTTTTGAATTTCGCCAATCAAACCTTCGGGATTAACCCAAGTACGGGCATAACTGATAGTCAAGACTATGACCCACGCTGCTGAAGTAAGCAGTTTCAAAACAAGTCGAAGCACACCCAACAACTTTATACTGCGGAAAGCATGGTAGCAAAAGAAGATGTCCAAGAATGCTGCATAACATCAACAGTACAGAGTGAACAACGTTGTTATAAGTTTGAAAAATTGACAACACGAAAAGACATATGTAAATAATTCTCAGACTCTAACTTAGAGAAATTTGTATATATCGCTGAAAAGAATTGAGGCCACGCCTGAATGAAATACAGCTTGCCTTGAATAAGGCGAAGAATGGACGCAGTGATGAAAATGCTCAGGATTTGCTTGATAACTGCCCCAGTAAATGCATTTTGAAGGTTTGGTCCAACATTCCACGCAAGGACTATCATGACCTGCCGAATCAGAAAGAAAATAAATATACGGCTAAACTCGGCAGCGAGAACTGAAAGGAACACATTCCAAGAAGACCAAAATCCAATTTACAAGAGCACTTTGAATTTCGTAATTAATATTTAAAAGGGAAATAAAATAACACGGTTCATATCCAATAGTTCAAAGGAATAAGCACAGGCACCTGGAGGCCGAGGATGTAGAACGCCCACAAGCGATCAAAACTTCGGAAGAGGTGCCAAAATGATCTGATCTCGACAAAAAAGGATTTGCTTGATGATTGATAATCTTTTCCTTGAATATCGTTTGTCTGCAATAATGTTTCGAAGTCAGATTGTGAGATGATCAGCTCACATGGAAAGAAATCAAGAACTCTAAATAAAGCACACAAGGACATCAGAGTTAAACTTAAACAGCCAGAGCAAACCAAGGTGATCAAGAAAGTGTTTAACATTCTGGTTATCAACTTGATGAAATGTTAAATAACTGACGGCAACAATAATGGTCCTTCGCACACTCCGATTCAACGAGGTTTCACCAAAAAACAAGCTCGATGAGAGGCCTTCAACCCTCGCACGGAATAAAACAGAAGCAATGCAATAAAAAGGAGGGGGATGGACAGTAGCAGGGCAAACTCTGACGATGTTAGCAAGCAAAAGGTCAGGAATATCAAGAAGTCCAAAACAAGAATGAAATGTTCCGTACCGAGCTTGATGTTTTGGCTGGAACAAAAAAATCAGCATCAGGTCTCATTGGCCAACCCATCCGAAAGCAGTCCCCTTTCCTGAAAAGAAAAATTACAAGCATTTAGTCACATGAGAATTATCTGTGACAATATTTTCGTTGACAAGATCTAATCCACATCATCTTCACAATAGTGAACAGTTTATTCAGATTCACCAGAAGTACTCGTTTAGGTCGTCATAGTTACGCCATGCCGAGTGAGGCGCAGTTCCGTTTCTGTTTTTTAAAGTCTCCTGAATTACAAGCACAGCAGACCAATTAAAGGTGTCAGCAAGGTCTTCGGCATCTACTGACGTTAACAACAAATCCAGGCTCAGTTAAGAAAGCGATACCTAGATGAAAGACAGCTCAGTATCAAACCGAAGTTTTCCATGCTTAAAGTCAGTCGATAGATACCTACCCTAGAGATGACTTTATAAATAGGAGTAACAATAAAAGTCAAGAACGACTCGTCTTCTCCACCATAGGCTGGTTTCATATTGTCGCCAGTCACCATACTCACATTTCCCGCAAGCATTCCATGCAGTTCAGAAGCCATCTGCAACAGTGATCCGATGAACGTCAATCTCAGGAGTCAACGAAACTAGCGGAACAAACGCAGTAGATCCAGTACGAAAGTACACTTTTGCATCTGATTTTTGCAACTAGACCAAGCGATCATATCTTTTCGGATTCAGGAAGGCAACCAGGCGTAATGCAGTAGCATAGCATCACTCATAAACGAGATTCAGCGTCCCAAAAGGACAGCGCATTCTATTTAATTTTATGACTTTATAATCTCTAAACCTGAAAGAGCATGTACGTGCATAATCGATATACTCACATGCACATAATGAAAGACAGTAACCTCAAAATATTCAGTTCTAAATATACAATTCGATTGTCACATTCCATCAAAAATACAAACTTACATGGTGATATATATAACAAAGACATTCTGGCATGAATCGAAGATTTGCAGCTTCTCCCCATACAAGAAGGTAGAGTCCCATGTACAATATTTTGCGCTGTCGTACTTCTTGATGAATCTGCGGCAACCTGCAAAACACATAGAAAACGTCATTACTCGTCATATCTACTGTACCAAAATACATCAGAAAACAAACGCAACCAAACTCATAGTGCAGAGATACTGGTATTTCTGATCTTTTTGATGTCGTTCAACCCAACTTGATAGTACCCTCTCAAGTTCCGTCCGCAAATTGAAAAAATATTATCATTTAGCGTGTGGCAGGACCAATTCGGGTCTTGCCAAAACATGAGTGTCCAGCTTGAAAATGAAAAGAGTGAAACAGAAATAGAATTACCAGAGATTGTTCTTTCGACCGAGAAACTTGCACCAGCTTTTATAATTTTTGAATAATTTGTTCATCACTGCATTAAGAGCTCGATCATCAAGCTGCAAAAGGACAGTAAATCAATTTACAGCAAGCCAATGTATGTCAATGATAGCAACAATGATGCACTGCTACTTCACACTGAGCATTCAAATGTCAAATGCCACAAGCCAGATGCAAAACTTCCGAATGCAAATGACAACGAAGGAAAAACCTTATGCATTGGTTCGGGGCGTGGCAGTAAACGAATGTGCACATTTGCAAGCATTAGAATCAGATGTTCTCGTTGATTTGCCACATTATCTTTCTACACAGGCAAAATGATAAATTCAGATCCATTAGAAGGCCTGTAGACTACACCCTAAGACTTGAGGATCTGAATACCCTCACGATGTCTACGACTCAAGGTATGGCGATAACAGATGAAAATGATAACCATAGAGTGACATCCAAGCCTGAATGCTAGATAAAATAAGGAAAGGACTCAGATGAAGGAATTTTATCTCCTAAATTGCTGACAACTAACTAAGCTACCGTTTAAACAGCACTGCTCATGCCAACGTCGAAAGTAGGCACAGAAAGTGAGATGAGAATATGGAAATAAGCTCCATTGTTCTCTTTGAATAGCGGTGAAGACAGCCTTTACATGGTCTCTTGGATGACAGCACCGCATCCTAGAGGTAAGCTCAGAATTCTTTCAAAACAAATTCACTGTTCACAATGCTTTCCTTATTTTATCTAGCAAATACACAAAACGAGCAGTGGCACCAAAAAAATAAAACGTAGCCTTCAACATGATTTCACAGGAGTCAAGACTGACAACAAACAAGTACATTCACAAAAATGACCAACACCAACTGAGAAACACTCTTAACTCACATATAACATAAATACTACAAATATAACTGCCTGGAGAATCTTAAAGTGCAATTAACAGGCCTTAATCTGAAACAACAACAGCTCAAACACAAGAAGGTATCCCAACCTGAAATCCGAACATATCCTGCAACCAGTCAAGGCAATCAAGATCCCCTGCTCTTGAGTGGGGTTCTTTCTCAGTTAGCCACGGCAATCCACGGACATTTCGTAGAGCTTCCACCGCGGCCTTAACCTGAAATAGTCACAAATAATGAAGCTCTGATTCGCGCATGACAATGACACTCTGCAAGGGCAGTGGATTTACCAAAAGGACGACGGGCACAATACGATTTACATACCTCATCAAGTTGCATGATAGCCTGTGAGGCACCTGCGGCATCAAGAGGAAGAATATTGTAAGGAACGTATATTTCCTTCTTCTGCTCCACGTCTGCTGCTGCTGCAATAATCTGCGAAGACGTCACAATCCCAGAAGGAATAACTAACAACTCCGAGCACATCCAAGTAGTAAGCACAAGAACACAACAAATCATGCGTATGGAAATTGGAAATTTGACGTTTCCTAACTTGATGAAAAGAGTATATGCAAGTAGAAAACCTAGACTTTAAGATAATGCTCCACAATCCAAACCTCAGTAAACAAGCATCAGGGGATAAAAAAACCTCAGGTGGTGGTTCTTCAGCCTTATCACGATTCACGGCCTTCAAGACCTCGAAAAGCACAGCTGCTGTTTGATAAGCTCTTGCTAGTTGCGCCCTGCAAAAACGCAAACGTCCACACATTGACCTTCAGACTTGGAGAAAAGCAGAGACGCATATTAATATATGACACTTTCAATAAACAGCAAACTCGACTTGGATGTGGCACTCAAAATTCTGTCAACTTCAAGAATGAAACATGTAAATTTCCAGGTATCAGAGTTTGACGATGAGAAACACAGTCTGAAACCACATAAAACATTGGGAAAACTTGAAAACCTAAAATCGGCTTTTAATCATATTCCATTTACTAACGATCTTGATATCTACAGCATGTCATGCAGTTACGATTGTCAGCTTCAGACACGGTTGTGGGATTCAAAGCTGTTGTTTTGAGGTGTAATAAGTACGATTTTTCCTGGAACATTTCCGTCACGGGTTCCGAAAATAAACGAGATATAAAAATTTGGAATTTAAATTTAGGATTTAAGAGTAAAAAAACAATCAATTAGACATTCGATTAGAAAAAGTGAACGCTACTGTGCTGAGCAGAAACAAGACTAAAAAAAGTTCTCAAAGCTCAAACTTCAAACTCAACTTAGACATTGTAATATAGAGTGCATCCAGGTGACCAAACAACGTACACCAGCGACTGAAATCCACCTATAACTTACCCAGACACTCGGTCGTGACCAATGTAAGACTTGCAAAAATCAATCACAGTCTGAAAGAGTACAATCTGAGTCTCACTGCGATACCATACATAATAACAACTTTATAGAGGAAAAATAGGAAAAAGTTTCTTCAGCAACTACAAACCCAAAGATCATCCCAATTGAGCATAGCAGATACAACTGGCAGAAACAGAACATCAGAATTGTATCACAAACCTGTCTGAGTGCTCAGCCCCGTCGAGAGCCTTCACATAATCATTGTAGTAATTTTGATAGTAGCTTTGAATTTCTCTTGCATCACTCCGTCGATGTCTTAATGCAAGGGTTGGCTCACTATCCTGTGCATAGATATCAAAAGCTGATAATCATAATCTGACATAGTTTCGTTAAGTAACCAAAGAGAGTCTCTCGGAGCAATAGTTAGATGTAGAGCCAAAAGTAATAAGCCTTGAACCTCAAGAGTATACAGGGGTGACAGAGTTAACATTCCTAGACCCTCCCAATTTTAATGCAATTCCCGTGGAGTCTTAAAAGTATCAATAAACGAGGTACATCCTGGACTAGTCTAAGACAGACCCTCTCAAGTCTCTGCAGCAAAGCTGTTTTGAATTGTCGAACACCGCGGCCACTGGAAGTAGGATCAATACGGTGAGCTTTCTCGAAAGCATGGTAACGACCTGCCATTGGCCACGATTAAAGAACATGTGTCATGTTAATCCAGGAAACTCGAACACGAACTCAAGGTTAAAATTAAAAATCAAACCGTAGTTGCCATTCCACAGAAGTACATTCACAGATGAAACAAATGTAAAGAGGGGTTCTGAGATACACCGCTGCTAGCATCTCCTACATCAAATACCAATTCAGAGTGATACGCACATAGGTAAGCAACCCTGGCACTCGAAGCCTCGATCTCATTAGCAACTCGTAGGATAGGAGCAATGGATGCCAATGAAGACGGTACCACCTCACTATCAAAAACCTCTGTAAGCCCACCAGCAGTATACGTCCGGGATAGACGTCGGGGCAGATCTGCAGCCCCGGACTCAAGCCTTCCGCCAGAGGCCATTGCCGCCTCACAAGATTAAGGTGCTTTGGTTTCTAAAGTCATAAGAAACAGAAGTTCAGCGCACTACTGATAGGAAAAACCACCAACGAATATCTCAGTAATAAATAATATTATAGACAGAAACTGTAAGTGTTCAATCTTCTCTTCCTTGCGCATCCAGGGATGTTGTGAATACATGAATCAACAAGACGAAACATTCTGAATTTCACATGTACGTAAGCAGGGAAAGTACACTCCAATGTGGGACGAAAGGGCTTCAGTCGCCGGCTCGCCGATGCCGCAAAGGGCGAAACGCGATGGAGGAAACGTCCCGATTCTTAGAGTCCCATATCAAGCACTTGCCTCTCACCTCAATCAATCATATCCCCAAGAAATCATCGTTTAGAAGACGCGATCTTCGACAATCAGCAAGAGCCCCAAACCGCACCTGCAAGTCGCGTAAACGACTAGAGCCGGATCAGCAAAGCGCCACTGCTCAGCCAACGAACACCAAAGGATGGAGCAAATAAAGACCATCGCACGGAGCCGCCAGGCCATTAAGGCTCTTACTTGAATGTACAGCATGTACAGTACTGTAGAGTATGGTCCAAAACAATTCGAATTTTGAATCCAAACTATCAACTTTGAAAACCTCTTGTAGGCTCAAAAATTCATGGGCTATAAGGTAGGAGGCTCTAAAAGCGAACATTTAAGGGCTGGTCCGCCTTTTTCTTAGGATTGCATGAATAGAAATATTTTTCACTCAGTTTTCAGAGAAAGAAAAATGGATGCCAAACGTAACTCAAGTGGTTTCATATTTTTTGAAGCATTTTTGAATTAGTTATGAATTTCCTAAGATTTCTATTGTAGGTACCTATTCGTGACCCTAGGTCTTCCAAAATGCGTCCACATTCAACTTCTAAAGTGATTTGAGGAAATCAAGGCCAATGATTGGTTATTGCAATAAAGAATACTTTTGGGGGTAAGGGGGTGGGGGTGGGGGTCAATCAATGATAAAGTGGTTCATTTCAAGACTAACCCATATCTATTCAAAACCATTTTGTAGGGTTGATTTGAAGAAGCCGATCGCTTTTAGAGCAGACTACCTTAAATCCTGTTGGTAGAGTGTAGTTTAGAAATTAATAGGTTTACACTACAAAATCATAGTATCATAAAATAATAATAAAAATATATAACAGAGTGTCCACCATACTTCTTCGTACTCCCTCCATTCCAAAATGATTATCCACTTTAAATGCCATATTTTTTAAGGTGGCTTTGAATAGGTCAAAAAAAATCTTTCTTGTGGCTAATTTTATTTGTTGCAATAAACACATGCAATATTCTTCACTGATTCTAGTGATAAAAAATTTGGAACCTTTCTTGCTTATGTTTTTCACAGTATAATCAATGAAATTGGCTCAAAAAAATATCAACAAAATTGTGGACAATTATTTTGAGACGAAGGGAATAGTATACTTTGTGGGATTGGCAGACTCCTCCATCCTAGGGATCTTTAAGACATCACAAAGTTTAGACCCTACAGTTTGTCAACAGTTATCATGTGATTATTGTTGTTTCATGCGTTCGCACATTAATCACAATTTATAGCATCATTACAATGCATTACTTCGCTTTGTTATCGCATCGTTACAATGCATTACTTGCAAGTGCATCATAACAATGCAAAGTGATGCACCGTAGTGATGCAATAAATTATAATTAACGTGCAAATCCATGAAACAACGATAACCACATGATAAGTACTGACAAACCGTAGGGTCCAATCTTTGTAATGGACATCCAAAACACACATCTTAGAAGACTATCCAATTCTATGTCTTAGTCCCAAAATCAAAGGCCTCCAATCTTTTTATTGGAATAACTTTGAACTCCAAATTCAAAATTATAATGCAAGTCTATTTTCGTGATCCACTCTTTTTATATAGATCACTATGGACTGTTCATTTTCTAAAATGTAACAAACATTGGAGAAGTTATAGCCTTGTCAAGATCTGAATCCTTGGAAGGTGTAACTCTTGGAGACTCTATCTTCTTTAAATGTCCAAAACTTTAATTGCCCAGCTCAGGTCTTCATGAACCTTAGTATTCTAGATATTTTATCTCTTTAGCTTTTGAGTTATATTTGTAGAAATCTTGTCTCATTAGCTTTCCAACTATATGCGACGTGTCCTATTTAGAGACTTCCAACTTAGATCTTTAAATTTTTTGAACTCATAGGCCCGTTTTTTCACTAGCTTTCCAAACATATATAGCACACCATTCAATTCACCCTGATTAGAGGGCTCAACGCTCTATTTGCTTGAGACTCCACATTTCTCTCACCTCATCTCTTTGTAAGGCTTGGAGAGTCACCTTTAATGTCCCCCTGCTCACCAAGGTGGCACATGCATGCCTTATAGTGAAGGTCGTGACAAAAATGGTCAAGTACAGAACATTCAAGAGTACTCTTCAATGTTTTTGCATTTCATCCTACTTGCATGCTTTTTTACAATCTTACTCTTACTCTTACTAAATAATGTTCTATACATCATGGTGCTCAATCTAACTCTGTATGCGTTCATCAATTGATTTTGCAACAATAGAAATATTTGTCTGAGTTCTACAAGGTCAACAACAACAACTCTCTTCTATACTAGCTAACTTCTTGTAATATTATTCACCATAATGCAATGAAATTTGATGTTCCACTGTCTAAACCTTTAACCATAAACGCGCGGCGGCCATTTTTTGGTCAATAAATGACACAGAATCCTTCTATATAGGACAAAAGTACAACTACTCATCCTTGAAATTTTGTCTAAAAAAGGGAGGTCTTTGTAGTTTGTAAGCTCCCAATTTGTCACTACAGATTTTTAGTTTTATATATTTTTATTTCTTGCAATTTAAATTAAAATATTTTACAAGAAAACCCTCAAAAAGTGTAAAACCAAAATATGTATGTTACAAGTCAATATAGCATTTGGTCTACAATAGATTGTTATATCTAAAATCATATCCAAATATCCTGTAAATAGGTTGGAAACTAGAATTAGTGGGAATTGAAAAATTTGAGTAATGTTGCCTAAAATGGCCCTAAACCTACTATGTACATGACTAATTATGGATAATTAATTTGAAAGAACCTTAAGATGATTTCTAAGTCAATTCATAAAGATAAACTTTAGTTTTTTTCATTGTATTGAAGAAATAGCGAAAATTTCAATTGTTAGATTGAAAAGTTACCACCTCAAGACGGACCAATGAAGGAAATCTATTGCTAAAGGATAGTGATCCAAGGTTGAAATCATGATAGACTCAACGATAAAATCAAATTGTGAAGATTCTCCTCTATGTGGATGATTCCTTGATTATCAATGCATTAAAGAGGAAGTGAGATTTTATCATCCTTCTTCAAATGTGCAAAGTAAAAATATGAGCTTGCACATCTTATATATAATTTTATGAAAGGTTCCACAAAAAAATTTAGAGTTTTCTGACTTGCAGAAGATGTTGTTTTGGATGGTCAACAACCCAAACCTTTGATAGAAAATTCCTAGAAATTATTCAGATAGCGATTAAATTTCACAAAATATTAAGCTAACTTTTTAAATATTAATGAAATGCCATTACCAAAAATTTGAGCCCTCCAAAGGGCCGCATAAGGGCTCTACATATTGTCTCCAGAGCTAGAAATGCGCCACTGCTATTGGATGCTGGATCCAGGAAATTAGTAAAAAAATTTGGTGGAAACTTAAAAAATTCGCGCGTGGAGACAAAAGTAAAGCCATTGGTAGAACTAATGCCTTCATTGGAGCGTCCAAGTCACTTCTCGCATCTCAGAGACCTCAAAAAATGAGCGCTAGAATCACATTTGGCTTTGACAAATGATGTGCTGTCACCAACGCAAGGATTAAAACCTCTTTAAATAATGGAGGGCCCGCACTAAAAAATGGAGGGCAAGGAAGGACAAAACCTTCTTGATGAGTGCATTGCACTTTCTCCCAATATGAAAATGGGTAGTCGTTGATAGGGTACACTTAAAAGTTGTCATGACTCCAAGTGAAGTTGGAGTCACATACCCATTTTGCCCAAGTACCATTTAGAGACTTCGAGTATTCTCCATGATTTTAGTGGAGGCTTCATCCACAGACTGCTCTTTTCTATAGATGACGGATCAACCGAGCGGATGATCTTGGATGAATCAGAGCGGCATGAGACTAGAGTTTGTTAATGACCTCTTCTTGATTCAAACGCCAAGTGGATGGTGGCGCCAAAGCTGGCATTGCCACATGGATTTTGATTGAATCCAACTAGGGTGTAGATGAGATAAAATGAGCCAAAGTCAACATCCTATGGTTAGTTTTAATGGCTGGTTTTAACTAGGACTTGGATGAGCTCGCTGGTTTTAATGATTAGGACTTGGATGAGCTGTGCGTGCAGTGAATGTGCAGCGCCACATTTGAACTCCCTGACACAAACCAACTACTTTTTTGTCTCACAGGTCCCGCTCAAGTCTCACTGACGTTGTCTAGTATGATCGTGTCTATATCAGTTCCAATGCGCTGCATTTTCACGATGTACAATTGCCGAATTTGGGTGCTTTGTTCTTGATGTTCCTAGCTTGAAGGTTTTGCTAGCAATCGCTAGGTTCAAGGTCTAGTTTGATTGTGTCTGTATCAGTTCCAGTGCGCCGCATTTTCACGGCGTACAATTTATGTTTTAGTTGTGATTTGCATCGGTTTGCTTTTTGCATTAAAGTTCAGTAGTTAGGTAAATCTGTAGCATACAATGGAGTCAAAGGTAGTGCAGGGAGAGTTTGCAAAACTATCAAGAGAGAGGAGGGGATCATTTGACAAGAAACAGAAGTCCATGAAAGCCCCTCAATCTGTTACAAAATTGCTTCTAGAGGTAGCTTCCCTTAAACTCCAGACAATTGAATTTTTTGTGAAGGAGAGAGGCTTATGTGGACGTGGTCTAAACCCGAAGCTCTCCGCTGATATGACTTATGTGACGCATGAGAAAATCGAGGAAGTCTGGGGAAAGAGTTCAACATTTAAGATAAGCAACACTATTTTGAGTCCACAAAATAGGGCAGACCTTCTCCAATTATGTGCTAAAATTTATGGGAAGGTTGAGATTACAAATAATGAGTTCATAGCTTGGGTGGTAAAGGGTCACATTGCGGAATTGATGGATTTCGATGTAAATTGGGCGTCCGCTGTTGCATCGACGACCCTACTTCTTGTCAGCCAATTAGAAAAAGAATTGTTCAAGAGAGATCTTACTTTGGAGGAGGCTGCTGCCCTGAAGTATTTGGCGCCTTATGCTATTGCAAAGCCTTCCGTTTCCCACTCAATGGCCAGTGCAAGGACCAGCGGTTTGGGATCACAACCGATGGAAACAAAGTTTTTGTCTGGGAAATTCAAGCCTGTTGGTGTCAGCTTATCTCCCATTTTGGTAGCAGAGATTGCTCAAGCGGAAGAGGTTCTGGTTGTTGATAAGAACATAGAGTAAAGAGAGGTTTTTGAATGCTTCAAAGATTGGCATTGCAGAGAGAATCATCGGATTCAAATTTAGGATGGACGATAGAAATGCCAATGCAAAGGATGCAGCTGAGAATTTCAAGGTGGTGGAGGAAGGGTTGAAGCAA
Organism: Neckera pumila; assembly: GCA_963969595.1. NCBI lineage: Eukaryota > Viridiplantae > Streptophyta > Bryopsida > Hypnales > Neckeraceae > Neckera > Neckera pumila. The sequence goes on from OZ018418.1 coordinate 12,010,058, forward strand.
AACAGGCTTCTAATCTCGGCATTGGAGAGCACTGTGAGTAATTTCTTGAGGACAGATTGGTCTTAGGGTTTAGATCTATACTACTACACATTGGGTTGTTTGACCAGTTTGATGTGGTTGGAATTAGAGTTCAGGGTTTAGGGTGGATAGTCTTTTAGTGACTTGGTTTTGGGTTTAGTGTTTAGGAATTGTGGTGCACAATTCTCACTTACAGTGCTCTGGTAGGGATTAGGGTTTGGGGTTTGGGGTGCACAAGCTGGCTTACAGAATGATTAGGCAGGCAAAATTTGGGTTGGATAAGACTTATTCTATCTTTTGAGTTTGAACATTTTTGCTTTCTCTTATAACAGGTGCAACAATTCAGAGACAACCTCGATGATGGCAATGATCAATTTCTTGATGCATTACAAAAGTTAAAGAAGTTGAGGGTAGAGCGAGAAGGGCAATCTAAGAAGTTGGAGTTTCTTAACTTCACTTTAAAAGACTATCAAAGAAGGGCCAAGAGAGCAGGAGAACATTATAATGATGCTGGTCTAGACATGTGGAATTTTGAGTGTGACAGTATATTGGTGAGGAGAAAGTTGGAAGAAGTGCAACAATACAAGGTTGCAGTTGCAGATCAGATCCAAATGATGCAGTAGGGAGGAGGAGTGGCTTGTTAGCCAAAACCTTGCCTACATCCTCATTTGCTGGATGAGGCTAAAACTATGTTTGAATTGGAAGCTTGTTCATTTTATAACCGGTAGTACACATCGTTTGATGTTGTTATGGCAAGCTGTAGGCATTTGTATCAGCCATTCTGCATTGCCAAGGTCGTAGAGACTCAAAATGCCTGTGTAATTTGCAAGACGACTTTTCATCCTGCATGGTTGAGGTCATTTGGTTTCCGCTTACGGGAATCAGATCTGGAAGATGCCACTGCTAAATCATCGTTGGCAAGGTCCATGGAGGAGTTGAGTGACACTTTGAAGGACAATTTTGGTATTCCAATCCCTGAATGTGAGTGAATCCTTGAACTTATATGCTGAACTAATTTGGTGCTTTGAATTAAGTGCTTTCAGGTTATGTTTTGCTTTAGTCACGACACTGTTACTACTTTGGAGTTGCTGCTAAACCATGTGCTTGCTGAAGTGCTTTTGAGATATTCTAAGGTAAGAACATGCTGACACAATTCACTAAAATGGGTATAAAGTTCGTTCCCTCAAGCATGCTTTATTGCTTCCAATTTATATTTCCGGCACTTTCCGATTGTTGATGTTTGTCATTCTGGCCTTTGTTCCTTAGGTGCTCGAATGGGGTTGCAAGTGTACCTGGCTTGTTGGAGTACTCATCAGGTCCTGCTTGGGTGCTAGAACATGGTTACAAGTGTATTTGGCTACTAGAATACTCATGAGCTTCTGCGACAAATGCTGGAATGTGGTTGTGAGTCTACTTCGGTATTGGAATACTCACTTATTTCTATAGGGGTCCTAGAATACTCTTGCTTTTGTGCTTTTGTGCTAGATACTCTTGCATTTTTGCTTGGATACTGGATACTCACGTGTTTAGGCTTAGTTTTGTGCTTGGCTGCTGGTTCTCCTCAGACAGGTGCTTTGGTTTGTGCTTGGATGTTGGATACTCATGTGACGATGAATTGGTTTTGTGCTTGGCTGTTGGTTATTCTCAGACAGGTGTTTTGGTTTGTGCTTGGCTATTGGTTTTTCTCAGACAAGTGCATTGGTTTGTACTTGGATGTTGGATACAATAGTGCTTAGGCTTGGTTTTGTGCTTGGCTGCTGGTTATTCTCGTGTAGGTGCTTTGGTTTATGCTTGGATGCTAGATACGATAGTGCTTAGGCTTGGTTTTGTGCTTGGCTACTGGTTATTCTCGTGTAGGTGCTTTGGTTTGTACTTGGATGCTGGATACGCTAGTGTTTTTGCTTGGGTGGTAGGTACTCACTTTTCTGTGCTTGGGTGTGGATATTCATGCGTGCTTTGGTTGTGTACTAGGTACTCACTTGTTCTGTGTTTGGGTGCTGGATGCCCATGCGTTTGTACAAGGGTTCTGGAATACTCATGGGCATGGTTTTTGGATACTGAAATGTGTTTTGATGGGTTCTAATAAGGGTACACACGAAGTTAGGGTGATGGAATTAGCAATTTTGAATTAGTCTACGTGCTTAGAGCTTAAGTACTTTGGATGTGTATAATTGGTCCCCGGCTTTACAATTGGTTTTGTGGTCGCTTGGAGATATTAATACAGGTTGTTTCGGCACTTTTTTGGAACTACAGATTCACTGATTCTGTCTTCTATTTGTAGGGTCACAATCTAGAGGGAAACAATCGGATAGGGGATCATCCGGATCAATCTATGAAGTGTAGCTTGGAGTCCACTGCATTTCAGGTAGCAGATTAAAGGATGCCACACCATCACATGGACAAAATTTGCAACCCGAAATTGAAGCAGGTCCTAGTGGTGACGGTGTTGATGAGATAGACTCCTCAGCAAAGCAGGCAGTAGGAGGTACAAGTGACGATGCAATAAATCTGGACTTGGAACCTGTTTTAACAATGTTCGAACCTTCAGATATTGATGCAATACTGTGCCTTAGTGAAAAGGCGGGTGAGTTTGGATTTTAGGGCAACTGATTTGGATGAGTTTGGATTTGAGGGCAACTGATTCCCCAAGGAGAGCAATGTTTTAAATTATAGTGTTTGTACCTACAAGTGTCTGAATTGCTCCTGTTGGCTTTCTCAGCAAAAATTTGCACCCCACTGGATCTTGTATCCACATCCATGGAGGGTATGCTAAATGCAACGAGTCCAGCAGAGGCGAGTCCAGCAGAGGCGAGTCCAACAAAGGCGAGTTTAGCAAGTCCAGCAGAGGGTACAAGTGCTGCAAGATATTTTTTCAGTGTCAAAAGGGCTTGGAATCCATGTATAGATGATTCTAGCATGAGGAAGCACTACAAGAGAAAGGGGTGTTTTAAGTAGTTTCCTAGACATCAAGTCTTTTAAGTAACGTCTTTTAAATAAGTTTTTAAGTAAAATTTTACTAAAAAGACAATCTTTTTAGTAAAATTTTATTTAAAATTTTATTTAAAAGACGTGATGTCTAGGACACTACTTAAAACACCCCTTTCTCTTGTAGTAAAGAAGGCTATCAAATCATGTGCATCCAACCAGAGTAGTGATGTGTACAAAGCCACAAGATTGTCTAAATGGTCTCCTTCAAAGAACAGAACTTCTTGTAGACATGAATGTAGGAAAGGAGACTTAGAGCCAAAAATTATTGCTTTACAGGTTGAAACAGTACCAAAGGTGGTAACTAGGAGCAGAGTAAAGAACAGCTGAGGCGATTGGTCACTTGGACATGTAAGACTTTTGCTCATTTAGTGCAACTGCTCTTTTGTTACAAATGATTAAATTTGTTGTGTGAGATGCATAAATTATTTATCAATTTGTGGTGCAAGAGTATATGATATATGATACGTTGTGAAAAAGTTGCAATCATAACAAGAGTGCTGCGAATTTAGTGCATTGAGATTTGGTGAGAAAAAACTGTGATTGAAGTGTCCAAAGTTGAAGCACCAATAGCTGCTAGACTTGCAATTGTTGCAAATCAAGAATGGCAAATGAGTTGTTCCGAATCAACAGTGTACCAATAACTGTTTCAAATTTAATAACTCTAGTGAATACCCTATTCCAAATGATATTCAATGAATCAACTCTTGCAAAGACAAGCACTTAGGATTCCAATTCCAACGTTCAGTGCAATTCCAATTCGTGAATCAACTCTTACGAAGACAAGCACTTAGGATTCTAGTTCCAGCCTTCAGTGCAATTCCAATTCTGACCAACTTTGGTGATTCTAGTGCTGAACGCAATTTTGATGATTCCAGTGTTGAACAACTTTGGTGATTTTGAAGTTAAAGATTCCTTGTGAACCATATATGTATATATATGTTGTAAGCATTTCCATTAATTCTCCATTTGATGCTAAAATATGTCTGTGTACAACTTTTTAGCTTACAATAGTATTGAATTGTAATCCATACCCTAGTCACATTTTAGGTCAAGACAGAAAGCCCTCATTGAGGAAGGATGCACATGATCTAATTCATGAAGTTTGGACCTAGAATGGCAAAATTATGAATTTTGAAGTTACTTGCGAATTAAAAATTTGAATAAATTACTTCTATTTTTTGGGTGAGAGGCAATAACACAAAGAATAGGTGGTAAATATGATATTGCAATGAAATGTAGGTATAGTTTGAAAATGCAAAAGGCTTGTATACCTACATTCTCACCATTTAGATCAAGACATACAATATACATAACATAAGGATGCTTAATGAATTTGCCGCTTCCTCAATCCGAAATCTATTCTAAAATGTTTTTTAAGTTAATTTCTAATGTAATTTGGCTCACTTCTTTGAATTATAAGGTTCAAGAGCATACTAGATGTTCAAATATAATTCAGTCATAGAATTGACAAGATCCTCAAAGTAGGTAAAGGTCCTAAATCAACCAATTTTATTGACCTTTTTGATGATATGAAGAAATACTGTGTGCAAGTATAATTTAATTATAAAATTGACAAGACCCTCAAAGTAGGTAAAGGTCCTAAATTAACTAATTTTTGAGAAGTCTTTCTGTAAATGACATGAAGAAGCTTCTATGTTGAATTCAAAAGACCAAGAAAGTCCTGGGTAGAGATCCAAAACAAATTGAGTTAGTTAAACTTGACTCCAAGAAACCCTAAAGCCAGCATCAACTGATCATGCCTGTGATTAGCAGGACGCGACCTTCTAATTATCCCATATTGTTTGGTAATTAGTGGCAAACTAACTATAAGAGGGCTTCTTTGTCATAGTCAGACAACTTCGGAGACCAAATGGACCGTCCTCTCACGCTCTGTGAGTGTGAGAAGAAGCTTGTATTGGTCTCTAGGACCCCCCCACCCCCTTCTTTTGTTTCAGTTTGATTTTGATTGTGGTCCATGATCATTGAAGTTACACACTAATAGAAATCATGAATTGGTGTTGTTAAAAAAATGGGAATGTGAAGTGTCTTTGGCTCCAATTTCCATTGTATATGAAAATGGCCCATGATCCCTAAAATTACACAATAATTGAAACCATCAAGTGGTAGAAGAAAAAGGATTTGATAAGTGTCCAAACTAATTGATCCCATTTAGTGATGGGACTAAAATGGAATTCATACTTGCCCAACTATTTGATACGGGCATTTAGTGGTGGCACAAAATGAAATTGATAAGTGCCCAAATTCATTGACCCATTTAGTAGTGGGGAAAAAATGTGTGCTATAAATCACTTAGAATAAAAGATTACCAACAATATCACATATAGATTGAAAAAATTATTATAATGGTTGATTTTGAAGGTGGTAAAAGTAAATTGAAGTCTTCTTCATAATGTCTCTGTATATGTCAAATTATGTAATTGCACAAGTAATCATGAATTTAGAAATCTACTTGTCATAAAAAAATTCATAATTTGTAATTACAAAAATTTAGTAATTCTAAAATGGAACATGAAAAAGCATTACCAAAATTTTAGACCTTCTAATTCTATATCTATTTGATAATTTTTTAAATTCATGCCTAAGATTGAGTGTATTTGAGGCTCATTTTTAAGGGTCTTCAATTTTAAATATCAAGCTTTGTAAAGCAAAGCTTTGCATTCCACCGTAAACCCAAAAATCAATTTTTTGTTTGGGACAACCTAAATTTCTGATGATAAAAAGTGTCAGTTTTGGGTGTCTCTGCCTTAGGGTCCACCTGAACATTTTAAATTCCAAGAATATGGCTAATTGGATCTTTCTTAAGTGGATCTTTTTTAATTGATACTCACATCTAAAACTCTGAATTGCTAATAAAGAGGTGCAAAGCATCACTCAGGATGCAATAAATCCGAGCTAGCTTTTAGACTGGCTGTGGCATCCGATGAGCCCTGAAGGAATTCTGACAGCATATACATACGGATGAAAACCTCAACAGCACTACTCCAAAACAATATAAATGATATTGATTTACTGCAAAGTCTTTGAGTTGTTTTAATTCCAGTTCTCACATGGATGTGACTAGAAAGCAACTCCAAATGCCTGGACCCATGTCTTAGTTCTCAGTCTTTGGTGTTCAATGCAATACTAGTCATTGAAAGTAAGATCAATTTATAGCATTCAGAATCAGCATTTAGGCATTCAAGCACAAACTACCAAGTCTTTGATGTACAACCGTTGGAAAACTGAATCGTGTTGAATAAAAATATGGTGAAAAGGGCAGATTACAAGAACATTGAACTTCTAGTCCAGTAGCACAGCACCCCTTGGGGCCTCATCAATAATCTCTTTGACATCTATCTTCAACTCAAATCCCGATAAATGACTCTTGATAGGATGTGCTATAGGTGGCAAACTAAATTTGGAACTAAGAACAATGTGCTATAAACTGTACTTGGTTCTCTGTCATTCCTTAGCAAATAAGTTCGACTCCCTTCTTTGAGCCTCTCATACCATATTCCATTGAAAACAACATCCCAAGGACATAAGTGTTCTCATCCGGGTTAGTGAAGGCTTCTTCAACAATGTACGTTGCCTTGACAACGATCATGAGCCACCACAGCTCCTCTTCAAGTGGTGCACGCATAGCAACATTGTCTCCCACGCACAAACCATCTTCAATCCATTCTCCATCAGTGCCAGCTTCAACCTGCTTGTTTGCATCATAAAGTCTTTGAGCTTGAAATGGAGCTTTGGATCTCACCCTAAACAAAGTGAACTCTGGCACATGGTCAATTTGATAGCAAGTATGCTGAGTCTCATACCCTAAACAAACATAGCAGAAACAAGACAAGTGCCGATATTGGATAAGTGTTGGGTCTCTAGTAGTCACCGAACAACATTGATTGTTAGACATGCTGCCCAGCATAAGTTCAGCTTGCCAAGTGTCACTCCTATACATACTACCCAGTCCAGATTTGGGAATCAGCCAAAAACATTTATGTGTCTCTCATTGGGCACTTTGGGGTCCTGCATGCACCTTCACAGCCTGCTTGTTTAAGAATTGAACAATCTCAAATTCACTCTGTAGCTTCCTCCCGTCTGCTTTTAGTTGCTCCGTACGGATCTCTCTCTTTAACAAGGCACCTGCACCATCTACTTCCCCCTTCCCATGCCCAAAACCAAAATAACTCCAAGACATTTGGCAACCATCTACTAGTGTGGCACTGCTAGTCAACTTAGGATATCTACTAATAAATACCAAGCTTGTGCATTCTTGAATTGTCTACTACATCCATTTGACCAAGCTATCACTATAAGAAAACAAATTTTTTTGTGATGTTAGAAGAAACCGGTAATGTTTTATGAAACATGACCAAGTCAGAGAAGCTTTGGCCCTTGAACTTAGAATTCTTGGAGATGTTTCTTAAAATGTTTGGATGTCACAGTGAAAACTAAATGATGGCACTAAGTACGTGCATGCTGTAAAGGGCATTTTGGAAAATAGCAACTCGTTTTTTCCAACGTCATGAAAGCCACGACTGGACCACATGGACTAATGCTTCTAGTTTTAGTTTGGGTGATTTTTTGAATTCTGAAGCAGGCAAAGAGTGAAAGTGCAGGAAGTTGGTAAAAGCGACAGAGGAAAGGCAGGTCCTACACAAAATTGCAAAAAAAAGAGGTAGGTAAGGATGAAGAAGCTTAGTCAATTTTTGGAATCTTAACTGAAGCTTGAATTCAGTTCTAAACTGGTCTGCAATTATTATCTGTTTAATTACACAACATGGAAATGGCATCGACTCGTGGAGGCCCACGATCTTCTCTGAAATTTTAGAATTTGCTATTAATTCAACTTGAAAATTAAATTACAATAATTTTTATAATTGAACCCCTATATAGCAAAGGTCTTTCTTGAGCTTCTAGAAATTTGCTTCATTTTAAGCCAAAAAACAATACATTGGATAAGTTCAATTTATTTTAAAAAAATTGTTAGTGTACAAAGTGAAAGTGGACATAATAGAGATCCAATAGGAAAAGGAACACAACAATATCACTTATGAATTGAAAGATTAAAATATTTGATCATGAGGATGGTAAAAATTGCGGCAAGCAATTTGAAGTCTAAAGCATCTTCTTCTCACATGTCATATCTCAAAAATTGGTCACCAAAAAAAGATGAGGTTAAGGGGCCTAACATGCATCATTCCAATTAATTTATGGCTTCTCAATATGCACTCAACATTTTTTTAAAATCTATTACTAAATTGATTTTCTCTACAAAAGCTAGTGTATTTGAGGCTAATTTCCAAAAGCCCTCAACGTTTAAAAAAGAAAATATTGCATTGGACACCCTTTATATTATCTGGAATAGAAAAATCATAATCAATAATTTTAATAATTGCATTTTCAATGCTAAAAGTATACTTAAAAACATTTTTTTCTAAACTACATTGAATAGCTACTTTGATAGGGGTTTTTCAAATCTGCATTTGCTGATGCTGGAATTTAGGGGTCAAATAGTTTTCACTAACTTACTGTTGAGTTCATTGAGAAGGTTTCATTGAACCTCAAATTGAAGCTGACACCTGATTTTTCTGCCTTGGGCATTCATGGGTGAAGTTCTATCCTCATGCCCGAGGGCCTTTTCCCCATCCAAATGCGCTGAGAACTAAGTTACTAATGCTTTGCTTTCCCCTTTCAATGGAAATTTTGCATGTATTTCAAGGAAAGAAAAAAAAAATTGCTTGTGGAAAGTGCTAAAAGATTCAGAACCATGTATTTTAACATATGTAACTAGAAGATGTACTTCTTCAATAGTTTATGTCTGTGGAAAACTTCAGAAGATCTTCCCTTGCATACATTGCAAGTTTTTTGCATTCAAAATTAAGAGAGAATCTATTTTGAATACTCTATTGACTACTTGAAATCATCTTCACTGAAATTTAGACCATTTCTACTTTGGACTCTCACTTTCTTTATGTAATTGAAGTAAGTTTAAGGTCTTAAGAATCAATTTTTTCTTATGAAGCTTTTCTTCATCACTCCCAAAATACAAGTTGAGTGGAAGTAAAGTAGTCTACTCTTAAACCGATCATTCAAAAGTTGATTGCCTTTTCGAGGAAGTTAAACTCCTTAAAACAATTTTTAGTAAATATTGGTAGGAAGAAAAATGGAACTGGCATCTAAACCAAGTCGTTTCATATTTTTTGGACCTTTGTGGACTTAGTTACAAATTTTTGAAGTTGAAACGCAAAGGTCACTAAAACCAACCACCTCCTGAAATGTTTACTACTCATACATTGAAGAAAGCAAAATGTACCTCTAAATTATGATCATTTTTAGAGCCCGCTTGCTTTTAGAGCAAACTACTTTAGGCTTTAAATTTCATGAATCCCTGAAGGACCCAGGCCTTTTTTGTGCCAGTAAACACTCAAAATTACCATTTGTTTTGCAAGATGTATACACAACTGATAGTTGTTTTCTTTTTCACATAGAAGCGCTGGAGCTTACATTGGCCTAATTAGAATGGTTATGTGTGAAATGCTATCGCAGCACAGGGCAAGCAAATTCCCAGTTATACTACCAAAAACCACTTTAAAATATAACAAAGTGACTCTAAAGATCGAACCCACGAGATTCTGTGAAGTAGATAGCCTTATTTGGTCTCTAAGCTAAGTCAGTACCAATATTTCCTCTTCCGGTCCTAACACAACAACCGGAAACACAACAACACCAAGAACTACAATTAAACCCTCTTTTCTTTCTCCGTTCCGATTGGCTTTCCGATCTGGTCTGATCAGCTCACATCCGGTCTTACTACCATCCGGTTTAGTTTTACCTCTGTTTCACCATCAGAGGGTTCGCCCCTTGATTTTGAGAGTGGCAGGCCCACCGCTCCTTTCGTGACTTATAGTGGCTGAAGACCCACTTCTCTATTCTCCCATTTCCTATACTAATCCGGATCCGGTTTGATCCTTCACAGCAACCCAGAGAACCCTCCGGATCACCGGTCACACAAAGACCCCCCGTATGATCCTCTCATACTACAATGACCTAAGCGCCAAGTTCCGTCTGTACGAAGCCAGGCGGTTGCAAGTGAACCCGTCCGTTCCAACATCAACTAAAGTCCTTCCATTTATCCACTAAGGCAGTGAGATCTCTCAGGAGATCGGACACTCAATCGGATTTCCCACCTAGGAGTTCTAGCACGACTAAGGAATCCCTCCCTGTCCGCCTAGCCTAACAACGGCTGTCTCGCCCGGAATCTAAACCTTAGAGATCCTGAGGAACTGAAATCCACTCCCAACTCTTACACAACCCGCTCACTTGCACATAAGATCAAAACAAAAACACCAAAGGGAGAAATTACACCCGCACCAGCATGCGCCTTTCTAACTCCTCACCACACAACCCTGCCACACACGGGAAAGACACGCAACAAGAGGCCAAGAGAAGACGTACACAAAATTTGGGCGAAAAGACTCACAGCTCCCAAGCAGGGGCTGACTTATATACAACTTGATTACAAAGCAAAAAAGCCCCTGGAAATCCGCGCTGGACATCCGGGTCCGATCCTAACCGGCCGGTCCGGTCCAACATCCGATCTGGTCCTAACTATCTTACAAAACTTTACATTCCTAACTACCTATCTATTCTCCAACTCCTCCACCTAGTGGAGGACTCTTGGGTTCCTCGGGCAGTTAATTAAAGACGTCCGCAAGGTTCCGGTTCCGCTCTCCGGCAGCTGGATCCGGAAGATCTGACCCTGGCAATGAATCCAACTGCATCGGTTGTCCAGGCCCAGGTCTCTGGTTATTCTTCCTTAACTCGGGTGTCTAATCCTTAGGCTCCCTCGGATTCGACCCTCCTGCTGCAAACGAATCCGGTAGCAAAATGTTCGAGAGGTGGATCTCCCGGGAGTACATGGACCCGTTCAGCTTCCGACTGTTGATGTCCATCTGGTTGGCTGCCTCTCTCGCTGCCGCCAAGGATGCTTCCACCCGATCGGTGAAGTTGGTGAGGATCCGAACTATCCGGGAACCGAATACCTTTTTCTCCTCATGCACCCCTTTGTCAAATAATTCCGTTTTGACTGCGGTGGATCCGGACTCTCCGAGAATGTCCTTCACCGACTCGGCCACCTTCCGGGTTGCTTCCGCCATCTCCCGGATTGCAGCCTTGTCTTCCCTGAAGGCTACCATGTCAGCCCGTAGGGTGTCGACTTCCTCTGAAGCCAACGGATCTCTGCCTCCTGCCTCTGGTGCTCATCCGAATCGGACAGATACTAACCCACCTTACCCGGTAAATCACTATCCACCGGTGCACCTACCAGACCTCTAATAGCGACGAGGGCCCTTTTCTTGACTTCCCAGTCCGCTTGTATCCCGCACAGGATTATCGTCAACTGGTTGAACGGGTCGGTCGGGTCCTCGGGATCCGACATCTCCACATCCGGTCCCTGTTTTGGAGTAGACCGAGTGGTAGGAGGGGTTCCTCGCTTTGCGAGGAGGCGTCGTCTTCATCCGCTTCCTTGGCCGGGATGGCCCCTCCTCTTCTTCTTCTTCCATCTCGGGTTCGGACCCGGTTTGCTCTTCCTGTTCGTCATCCGAACTCGACTCCCTGTACTTCAGGATAGACTCTTGAAGACTCTACGTCTTCTCCTCCGTCTCGGTGAGGAGTTGATTGCGGTGGTAGAGGTAGAACAGTTAGGGACTCAAAGGAGTGGCCCTACTCTTTCCGATCCTCGTCACCAACTGAGACACCAGATTGGAAAAGATCCGGGCCCAATTCACTTTCCGTTCCCCGCTCAGGGAACCAAAAATTGTGTTGCCGATGGTCATCGTCATCCTTGTCAACTTCTCCGGGTGGACGATTGGAACCATAAACTGGAGGAGATTACGGTGCCGATCGCTCTTACAGTCCCCGACCGCATACCCGTCTTTGTTGCTCGGCTCCCCATGAAACTTATCATGGATGAACTCGTCCTTCCGTCTTGCCATGCCGGAACCTTCCATCCGGAAATTGTAAACTTCCCTTCACCTTTCTTCTTCCTAGTCGGGCGGGCGGCCCCGGAGCATGTTGTCGAACTCGTTCGACGCCTTAAACCTAATCTCTCTCACCATCCGCTCCTCCCTAAACCCCCAGGGTTTATCCATCAACACGAGACACCCCATTGCGTTGAAATCCTCCATGAGCTCGAACCTGGCCGGTTCTGCCGTAGGAATGACCGGAACTACCTTCTAGAGCTTGATGTCGGAGGAGAAACTAGGCGTGCCCGGCTTGTTCTTACGCAGCTGAGGCATGGACACAAGTGGCCACTGAACCCTTACCGATCGCTACCTCACTCTCTCCTAGCCGCACGTCCCGTTCCTCATTTCCTCTCGCCTGATCTCAACCGGAAATCAACACAAAACCTACAACCCACACGCTCTGACATGCCCAGCCGGAAGCGCAGACACATACAACGGCTTTGGCGCAGACGGAGGCGTAAAAGCGCTCAAGGTCAGCTCCAGAGCTTGAGGGAAGTAAAGGAGTGAAATTGAGGATGACCAGCCTTTATATAATCCCAGGACCCCTAACAGGTTATCATGACTTTTTCCGGTCTAGTCCATATCGATCCGGTCCATATCGATCCGGTCCATATTGATCCGGTCCATATCGATTCGGTCCATATCGATCCGGTCCATATCGATCCGGTCCATATCGATCCAGTCCATATCGATCTGGTCCAACCCTAATCCGATCTGAGGTGAGATCTGGATGTGATTCCGTTCCTCAATATTAACATTCTGACCGGATCAGATCCAGTTTCTTCCTTATGGAATTAGCGTTGTCTATCTCCAATTTCCTTCTGCCCCTCTAACCGGATACGGATCCTAATTACCCGTTTCCGTTCCATTATTTAGATAAGCAAAGGAAAACCAAAAATTCTGGATACAACATCTCTAAAAAATGTTTATACCAAAATGTGATTCCTTAGGCATTTAGGGGCATTTGGGGGTGGGAATGTTTGATTGAAATATGACTATTAACGCTTCTATATTGGTATTTTATATATCTTCAAACTTTTATATGAATTGCGTTGCATATTTTGAAGGATGAATGTATTTTAACATTCTAGCTTGTAACACCTGTAAGGTTTGGCAATATTGCTTTGAATGATGAATGGGCTTTAATATTCCAAAACTTGTAATCACAAAGTTTCTAGAAATCTTCATTAACAATGTATAGAAATCCAAATCTTTGCTTCAAATTATAAGCTATAAGTTGCTTCAAATTAAAAAGTGGTCAAAACCTCCTTTAAAATTTTAAAAATAAAATGAAAATGTATATATGAATGTTACAACATATATAAGCAATTTAATCTTGAAATTCACCACTTTCAATTTTCAATCAATTATCATGTAAAATAATAGAATTTAATTTAATAACATTATCAATAATAGAGTTTTGTTTTTTTGAAATTTAAATTTAATAGGCCTAATGAAGATTGTATAAGAATGCAATAGTGTAGGAATTGCATAAGATTGCATTCAAAAATGGGTGTTTCTACATGAAATAAGGAAAATTTTGCCACCCTACTGTCCTGTAAAATGAAACGGACACATCACAACGTTAGTGAGTTCTCATCCCTTAAATGTACTGTGAAGCTCTGGCTATGCTGTGAATCGGTAGGCAATCGTAGATCTCATCCTTAAAAAATAGATGTGGAAAGAATTAGTAGATCTGGGGACCCCGGATTTGAGAGTTTTTCCGGATCTCAAATTCTGATGACCTAGTTTACAATGGAAATTGCAATTGGACTAACATCCAAACGATTTGGCAATTATGCGTAGTTTCTTTCCATTAGTATGCAGGTTTGTTTTGCATTTGTTTTTCCAGATTTGTGGTTTTTTGTTACTTTTCATTTGGTATTTATGATGAGAGTTCAGTTTGGTGTTGCTTAATCCTTGAAGAGAAGATCAAGAGCATGCTAGATCCTCCAACATAAGAGAACATTGTAGGAGTATGATCGATCTCTGAAACACATACTCCGAAGTCATGGATTGTCATGTATTTTGAATTCTGCTTCAATAGTTTATATATTGATTAGGATTCATTGTGGGTGCTATTTAGCAATGGCAATGGCATCGTTGGTAAGCTTATAAAAAGACCAAGTGTAGGAAAAAGTAATACCAATACTTAAAAATCCGGGTTAGTTTAGGATCAATTTCGTAAACATTTTCAAAATTTTGTAGTAGTAAAGCCGGAAACCGGAACATCTAGTAGAAACTAGGTAGTCAGAAAGTTCCGGCTCGCTCTGAGTTGTCAGGATGTCCGGACGAACGTCCAGAGTCCGAGGATGCTGCCCCTGTAACGTCTTGTGACATTCACTTTTTACGTTTTTTACCTACATGGTAAATTCCGCGACCGAAAACCCGACCGAACGATCAATTGACCAGTGAGCCCAACCCCGACTTAAACCGCTTGGGCGATCGACCTGACCCAAACCCCGACTCGTTTTTACAAGTTCTCGGAATAAATTAATACACATGCTTCTAATCGGTTTCTAAAATAATGTGAGCTTTGGTATAGTTGTGTTCTGAATTTCTTTTTTTTTTGAAACACATGAACAATTTCCATTGATAAAAAGGATACAATACATTGAAAGGGAGTTCTGTTCCGAATTTCAATTTCATATTTCAAATTTTCTCTTTATTTTGAAACCTAGTTCCATTTACCAATTCTATAATGAATGAAAATTTAGTTATGATTTCCTAAATTTGTTTCTTAAATTTTTCCCTCAAATATTGAAGAAATTTTTTTTTTTAAATGAATATCAATAGATAAAAAATTATAAGTTTAGATGACACGAAGCCAAATAATCTTGTCATACAAGTTGTACAGAAAACTTGTTTTTTCCCTTTGTTTGGGTTTAGGGTGCAAGCTACTGAATGCTATAGGAGTAATGGAACAGGGAACTCAACAATGAAGGCACGTGGGTGTCTGAGTGGAAATCGAATTTTGCGGAAGTGTCTTTGAGAAGTTCTGGCCATGGCAAGAATTGCTTGGAGTGATGTAAATGATTGAAATGAATTAAGGATCTCTTGAAGAGTGCTGATTTTTATTAAAGGAATTAATAGTTATTAAGAACAAAGGCCATCTCGCAATGTCATGCAACTGCTTGCTATGAAAATGCGACTACCATTGCATTGAAGTAACCAAACAAGAGCAATAGAAAAGTTGAGATTACCAAAAGAAGAAATTATGAACTTCAAAAAAATAGAAACAAGAAAATTTAATAGGTGTGGAATTTTTGGTTTATTATCACACCCTACTTTTTGTGGGAAGACACTTCAATCGGTGTAGAAAAAAAAATTCTATTTTTGCACACTACTCTAGAGGAGGGGGGGAATAACATTGTCTTACTATGGTTGTCGTACATTTTTTTTAAATTATTTTTACACCATCTTATTTCGGGTAAGATGCTACGACTCCTGTCAAAGTATTAATTTAATCCCTAAGGCATTGAACATGCATTTTGGAGAACATAGCATTTTGGGGAGCTTACTACAATACTACAAGCAAAGTTTTTATTTTTTGCTTTGAAATTTTCACACAGCATTTTCAGGAGGAGTAGCTTTAAGGTTCGACATTCTTCATAACTTCTAACAGCAGTACAGCACAATTAAAATGTTATTGTATGATATGTGATTTTTAATGCTTGGTGGGCAGCTCAAAAAATTCTTAAAAAATCACTTTAAGAAAAAAATGAAATTTGAAATTGGTTCTCCAGATCTATATATGCAACTTCAGCTTTGGATTTATTTCATTTTCATTTATGAGATCACAATTGTGAGGTGATCTAGTTTGCGGGCAGTTGTGGATTCCTGCCTCAAAAAATAAACTTTGCAGTCCTTTGTTCAATTCCATTTTCAATATCTTTGGAAAAAAAAAAAAATTGGATGTGGATAGGTTATTACAACATTATAACCATTTGGATTGGCATTTTCCAATTATATAATTAAATTCTTAAGAATTTAGTGGTCTGAATCATTCTCTACTTCTTTCTACATACTATTTTTTCCTGTATGTTCTACAATTCCAAATGATCTGGAAATTCTTAAGCATAGAGCCAACTTGACTTCAAAACCGAATCCAAAGAGTAAACACCATTTTCAACGCTTTTTCATACAAATGACACCTTGTGAAGTGTACCTCTCTGGTTTTTCGTAAAGACCAAAAAAGCATTTCTGTCAATTCAAACCTTGCTACTTTGCAATGTACATGGTGGAAAATTCTAAAATTTTTCCCACATCTTCTTAAACTAGTTCACTACAAGATTCTATGGTTACATGTGTCCAACAATATTTTATTTCTAAAATTTGGTACTTTTTTGGGGAATGGCAATTTTGGAGTGTTTTTGGTGAATACATAGTCAACAATGTTCAAGGGTTAAGTTCACACCCTTAATTTTTCAAAACAAACTTTTCTCAGGGAAATTTTATTAAAAAATGTTTGAAGTATGCTTCACATGTGGATGACCTGTACTTGAAATATACCTACCGTAAGTTTCTACTATTCTCACTAGTTTTGAAAGAAGAAACTCCTGAAAAAAAAAAAATTTCAAAATTTCAAGTATAAATGAAATGGCTTCAAATGCGTTTGAGGTCTACCATAAGTTCACCTCAAACAAATTCCTACTACTGAGATTTCTTTGTATTAAAAAAATTTTAATTTGAAAATTTTTTTGGTTTAGAAATTAAGCTTAAGTAATAAAGTGCTTGAAGTGTGTTCCTACCATGCTTAACTGCTTAAGGTTTACTTCAACTAAACAAGCAACCTTCAAGCACATTCTTAAAATTTCTGTTGTACTTGAATTTATAAAGAACAAGAATTATATTTATTTCAGTTTATGATTGAAGGGGTGGAAAATAAGGTACCCTGCATGTGAACTTTAAGTTCATATGAAAAATTCTCTCTTTATTTAAAATGCATTAAAATTAAAAATGTTGTGATTGAGGTGTGCTTCAAGTCTATCTACATGTCTTTAGTATTTCTATTTCATTTGAAAACAAAAAACTTGTGACTTGATTTTATTAGATGTGGTTTTCCAATGTGTGTTTTATGTGTGCTTGAGGTTTATTAAGCAAAGTTGTTTGCTCATCACTTGTAAAATATATTTTTCCTATACAATTTGGGGGGAAATTTTGATTCCAATTAAATGAGAAAAGCAATGGTGCGCTTTACTTGTGAGATAAACGTTTCATCCTACATGTAAAGACCACATCAAGCACACCTCAAGCACACTTGTGAAATTTCCAAACAAATTGAATATAATTTATAGTTTGAATCATGATTGAAGTGGAATGAGAGAAGTAAAGTGTGCTTGAGTTGTACTTCAGGTAGATATGTAGGACACCTCAAACACTCTTATATAAAGGAAATTTGAATGCAATTGAGTTTTGGTAGTTCAAATAACGTTTGAAGTAGAGTGTTCATTTTCCTTTCAATCCCTAGAAGGCCGCTTGTCCCCTTGGGGGACAAACTAAGTCGGGCAAATACCTATGGTCTCAATATGAAGTGAAATTTTTGTGATTTGTGGAATTTGTGTGATTTTGCGAGAAATTTGAGGATATTTAATTTTTAGTTTAATTGATGCCCGGAAGTTAGAGTTATGACACAATAAGCAAAAACAAGTTTTGGCAGACCGCACCAAAAATATTAAGAGAAAGTGAAACTAATTTTATCCTCAAATTTGTTTCTCAAAGACTACATTTTTGTCTACATGTGAAGCTTTGTTTCATTCAATTTGGACTAATAATGAGAAAGTTCTTCACAATCTTAGTTTTGGGGTTTAGAGAAGAATCTGTGGATTCTGTGGTCAAAAAAAAATGGATGTTTCACTTTTGGATGTTATTTTCAGAATTTTCCCAAGGAATTTGTTAGACAATCTTAGATTTCCTTGCTACAACAATCTCACTGTTGAGATTATTGTGATCCAATTCCATCTAAAAGTTTTTAACAATTTTGTTTTTTTCTTCCATCTTAAATTCACCTCTACTTAACAATTTTGTAATGAGTGAAAATGAAGTGGTTTTTTTCCTAACTTTTTTTGGTACATTCTGAACTCAACTACTTAATGTAAATAAAGACAAAATCCAAATCATTAGTGTTAAAAATTTAAACTAAAAAGATTCAAAGCAAAAAAATATAGTTAAGCAAGGTGCCAAAAAACTTATTTTCTTCACTCTAAATGCATATATCTTATAATCTACATAGTCAAATTTTTGAAATTTCTTTCAGGTATTCATATACTAGTTAAGGAAAAGATCTTATAGTTGGATATGCAAAAAAAAAGAAGTTTTCATGGTTCTTTACTCTTTGCAATAACGATGACATTTTTTAGTGTTTTTGATAGGAATATCACCTTGGTCCTCTAGGGATTAATACAATTGGTCCTTCCATTGGATCTGAAATAAAAACTAAAGAAACATTTAATTGTTTCACATTGCAGTGCATTGAAATTAGGATTTAAAGTGTAGGATTTAGGGTTTAGGGTTTAGGAAATACTATTTAGGGAAGAGGATTAAAGTGTGAAAAAAGAAAATCAATCACACTTACACATAAGTTCTACATGAATTCTACATTGGATGCTTCTTAAAGGAAGCATCCAATATTCCAATGTAAAAATGAATCAAGATTTATTGCAAACTGTAGAATCCCACGATCGATCTTGTTCTCTGGTCAACCCAGGCGGTCGGCCCGGTCGGCCGTCCGAGCCGGTCGGCGTATGCGGTCGTCTGAGGCGGTCGGCCCCGGCAGGCGTCTGAAGTGGTCGGCGTACCCTAAAACTATCGTGTTAGGTTTGGATGGCTTCTTCAGTTGGGTTTTCTGGTTCGATCGGTCGCTCACAACGGAGCGGTCGTCGGGATCGGTCAGCGCGCGGTCTGCAGCAATTCGGATCGGACTGCGGCCGCGGCGACCGCCGCCGAGGCTGAAGGAGTGAAATTGGATGCCCAACACTCCATAAAATCCAAAAGGAAAAGGAAAATGGAGCCTTTTGCAGCGAGCCCAACTAAGAGACAAGGTGTAGGTAGAACTCCCCTTGATGCATGTCTTCCTTCCTCAAAGGGAAAAATGAAGACGATTCCTTCCCTTAAAGAAGATAGGAGGAACGCCATATTAAAAGTAAAAAGGGAAAAGAGGGAGGACAAACCAAGGAGATTATCCACATCAAGGCAAGTACAACAGGGAGGAGTGACAACTTTGAATTCTTCATCAGACGATATGGAAGTCACATCCGATGAAGATGTGGAATGGAAAAGTAGAGGAGATTGTAGTGGGGCTGAGGTAAAAGGAGATAGTGATTACAAGCCTTAGAGACTGAAACGCCTTGAAACGCTTAGATGTTTTGATGCTCATCATACATAGAGCACATAATGGTAATTGGTTGGTAGAACTTTATATTGTAGTACAAGTTGTCTACTTTGCTTAGTGATGTAGAAAACATCATTAGGATTGTTTGGTATTCAAACTGTTGGAGTACAATCCAATAAAGTTTGATTATGTGTTTTCTTTCTTCAATGAGGTATAATATATTGCAAGAATTATATGTAGTGAACAGTTTCACCTTCATAGTTGTCCTAGTTTAATATGTGTAAATTGAATTCATACACTTAAAATTCAGAAAGAATTGATGTAATCTATGGAAATGTTGGATTTTTGTTCAATAATGAATGAACTCTTAGAAGTTCTTAAGAAGACTTTGACATTTGTGGATGAAATTGAAAAAATGAATGGAAAAACATTGAGGCCTAGCTAAAAGCTCTCATAAATACTTATAAACCTCTATAGTACCCCATCTCAAGTTGAAGTAGAATACAAATTTATAAACATTTATAAGAGCTGATTATTGAAAATGAATAACAAGGTACACAATAAGATTCGAACCCGTGACCTCTTCAATATCAATAATGAAACAAATCCCCAAGTGTCTGCAATTGCAATGGCTAATCTGCCCTATTTGTTCTAAAATTATTCCCGTCCCTGTTAACCTCTAAAGTCCCATTGTCTCCTCGGGGGACAATTTGGAGTTCGGGTAGGTACCTACAGGCTGAATTTTTGTCTTGATTTTTTGAAACTTTTTTGAAGATAGAAGAACTGATAAGCTTTGTGGGAATATAATTTTTTTTTCAGTCGGTGCCCGTGAACAAAAGTCATGCCCAAATAACCTCAAAAGAGGGGAGAAGTGGCAGCAACAAAAATTTTGCAAATTTATTTTATTTTTATTTTTTTCCCCATAGATTATATTTTTGTCTATCTGAAAAGCTTTGATTCATTCCATTTGGATTTGTTATGAGAAAGTTAAAGGACAATCTAATTTTTTGGGCACTTAGAGCATCTTCTTGAAAAAAATAACTTGTAGGATTCATTTCTGAATGCAATTTTTATAATTTTTCAAAAAGAATAGTTCCACATGGTTTAGTATTTTTGCTAGAACAATCTCACCATTGGGATTAGTGCACTTTATTTCCATATAAAAGATATTAATATGTTAAATTTTCCTTCTATCTCGTACCTACTTCTATTTAACAATTCTTTTAGTAATAAAAATTAGGTTTCTTTGATTTGATTTTTTTTTGCTAGACTCTCAACTCAATTATGCACTATAAAGATTTAAAGCTCAAAACTCTGTAGTGCAAAAATTTCAAGTTAAAAATGTTCAAAATCAAAAAATCTAGTCCCACAATGTGCTGAAAAACTTGTCTTTTTCACTTTAAACGCAGATATCTTGCAATGTGTGCGGTCAAAAATTCTGAATTTTTTTTCGCACATTGCAATACTAGTTAAGTATAAGATCCTACGGTCAGATGTGAAAAAAAAATAATTTTCAATTTTTTTTACTCTTTGCTATAAAAATGGTAGTTTTGAGTGCTTTTTGGCAGAAAAATGGTCTTGGAGTTTTAGGAGTTAAAGTGAGTAAGTGACTGTTGTCCTGAACCCGATCTCCCCGATCGCCCCGACCTCTCCACCGACAGCCGACTGACGCGGTCGTCATACTAATCGTCAGACTAACCGCCATCAGTCGACCGACGCGGTCGTCAGACTAACCGCCGTCAGTCGACCGACGCGGTCGTCAGACCGACCGCCGACCGCCGACCGTGGCGTCCGAATTACCTAAGGTAATTTTTTTTTACGATGGTTTTATCCACCGCGTCCGGTCGGACGCTGCGTCTGGACGTCCAAATTTTGGACGTGAATTGGTCCCGGATGTTCGATATTGACAACTCAGGGCTCGCTAATATTTGTAGAATAGGTAAGAGACGAACTTATGCTGGAATCCGTAAATCGGAATGGGATCCGAATTCAGGCAACCTACGAACTAGAGGTCCGACCTATGAAATCTAGGGATCCGTTTGCAATGGCGGTGCATTAAATGACCGGACCAACAGATGTCGGTCGCTGGCCGGGTACTTAAGCGCATGGGTCTTTCATTTTCTCCCTCTTTCTTCCGCTTGAGGAAGTGTGTGCTTGCAGGTTTTTGGAGCGCATTTTTAGAAGAATGAAAGAGTGGTGAGTTAGACCGGATAGGGAGAGAAGGAAAGGAGGGTGCCGATTGCACCGGATTTTAGTTCCGAATGGCAGAAGGAACGTTGGCACAGGGCCAGAAGACTGTTCCCACTGTCAAGCTCCTGTATCCCGTTGTTCCAAAGGATTCCACTATACGCTTAAAGTTAGAAGAAGATCTCTTCAACATAGGATGTATCGGGTTGATCCGGCACCCCAGGACAGTTAGAAGTGAGGAGTTTCTTTGTGAACTGATTATGGAAACGCCAAATCAGTTTGAAACGACGGCAAGGGGTCGGTGGGTTTCTTGGACAGAAAAGATGTGGGCGGAAAGTTACGGGTTCAAACAGACCAGATCCGGAAATGTGACCCGGATGGACAAGTATTACGACGGGAAGTTTAAGAAACCGCCGCACCACAAGGAGGGTTTTGCCATTAGTGACTGCATAGACGAGCGCCACAGGCGATTGTTAGATTCTCTGATTCCTATCATGTATCCGGAAAAGCCGACAAGAGTTACAGTTATGGTGGCGAATACGATTTTCGGAGCAATCGAGGGCCGGGTCGTGAACTGGGCAACCATAGTTCCCCAGAAGGTTAAGAAGATGGCGGAGAGTATTGACAAGGCTAAGCAGAGTCCGCTCAGCACCTATTTGTTCCATATGTACCACCATTTTGATTTTATGACCCCGCAGGAACAAGTAGCCTATGAGACCAGAATGCAGATCCTGAAATACGGATTCACAGAAGAGTTGAAGCCGACGGAAGAAACGCCACAAGAGGAAGAAGAAGAAGAGGAAGATCCAAAACCGAAGCCGCTGGAGAGAAAGAGGAGGCAGAAGACTACCAATCCGGACGCACGAAGAACGAGTCTGGACGTGGCGGAATTGAATTTGTACCTAACCCAACCACTACCGGAAACTTTCGGTGAACTCGACTTCTATAAAGCCGGAACCCAATGGATGGTGCAATGTTGAAAACTGCATACGAACATGGCAGAGGTAATCACAGGCATCGCCAAGGAGTTGAATGTAGAGACGGACCAGATCTTCAACGAGCTTTGGAAGAGACCGAATCCGGCATTACTCCAAGAGAAGGACAAGCAACTTGAGCTGCTTAAGGCGGAACGAGATTACTACAAGAACAAGTTTCACTAGAAAGAGGGTCAATTGCTCTCAGCCCGGAAGAAAGAGACGGATGCCTTGAAGTTAGTCAGGGATTTGAGGGTGTTGGTAGAAGAACTGGAACATCAGATTATCCGGTCCACACTTTACACGAAGAAACTCGATAATGACGGCATTGTTACCAGATCAAGAATACTGCAAGTTCTGGTCGATTACGAGGCTAAGTTGAAGATCGTTTTGGACAAGATGCGGCAGCTGTTGAGTCACCTGGATGTGGCCAAGGAGGACTTTGGGCCACTTCCGGATATCTTCATGGAGTCCCCAGGCAAATACGAGCAGAAACTTCTGGGGCACAAGAGGATTCAGGTCTGAAGTTTTTGTTTAAAATACCTAAAGCACCTTCCTCAAGTCAATTCCTGAAATGGGGCACGGTAAGCACTTTTGTCCCTTCCTCACAGTCTCCGAGGGAAACCGGAAAGGCTGGGCAAAGGTTGCCGATCCGAAGGGATTTGTTAGAGGGTTTGGGGACGGTAAATCCGGCAAGAGAACACTTGGAGGGATTCCCTCACATGTAGCAAGCGTCGCTAGCACGGGGTGGAGAAATGATTGACTTAGGAGATCCGGCTCCAAAGGTGAGACCGAAAACCAGGCCGGAAACTCGGGTGAAGAAGAGGACGGAAATAGTGGAAGCCGAGGTCACGAATTCGGATGAAGAACTCGAGATTGTGGAGCCAGAGAAGCAACTAAAACTCTGAAAGTCTAAGAAGCGGAAACCGAAAGCTAAAAAGCCGATGAAACAACAGATTGAAGACTCCAAATCCGGTGAATTTGAGTCAGGATCTGAGTCTAAGGAGGATACGGAGGAGGAGGAGACGTCTCCTACGACCCGTCAGAACCCGCCCCAAGCCGCCAAGATGATACCAGCGAAGAGTTCTGGTAAGCCAGCAGCCAAATAGGGAGCCGGAAGTTCAAAGAAATCCCGGGTGAAGAAGTAGTTAGAAGGGAACTACTTGTAAAAGGTGGGTTAGAATTTAGATAGTTCAGTTCTGGAACCGGATTCCAAGCGTGGGCCCAGTTTTCGGAAACTTAGGGATAAGGACTTTTCAGTTTATTCGGGATTTCCTTGGTGTGTGCGGTTGGCCCCATTTGTGGGGAGCCCTTTTTCACTTTTAGGGTGTTGATTTTGGTTTTGTTTTGGGTTTTTAAAGGGCGAGCAAGTTAGTTGCCCCTCATTCCCTCCTAGTTGATATTCAATTGTATTTCATTCCCTTTTCAAAATCTGAACCCTTGGGTGTGCATTTTGGCTCTATCGGTGTATCTGGATTGTGTTGATCTGTAGTTGGGATGTTAAAAGGAAAGGACGGGTGAGGAGGAATCCAGATTTAGGAGAATGGGGTCTGATCAAGAGTGTACTATTGTAATGTTGTTGGATTGTTGACTTAGGAGCTGTGCACAGTGTCTTTAAATTACCAGGAGAGTAGTCCGGATCACAAAGTAGCAGGGAAGCGAGTCCGGTTGTCAAGCCATGCGGAGGTAAGCGCCCGCCTAAGGAAGACCCCACCTTTCCAGAAGATCTGCCAACCTCAGAATTCATCTAACATCTAGAAAGATTACACCCCCGCATTTGTTCCGGGCTCTGAGATCTGTCATTGTAGTAAGGGAGAGTGAAGTATTCCTGAATGACCTGCTGCCCGAAATCACCATCCGGAAGTTGTGAGGATCCGGATCTCTTTGTCTTGCTACAACACCTTGAATACTTGGGTGTTGTTATTTGTGTTTGTTAGAATTGTAGGAGAACCAGAGTGGTGAAGTCCCTACCCCTCAAAAGATCAACTAGTGGACCCTCTGAAGGTAAAACAGAGGTATCAAAAACCGGATTGGAAGAAGAGACGTAAACCGGATTCCGGATATGTTAGATTCCGGGTTTGTGTTCCAGACTGTGAAAGTATCCGGAAAATAGAAAGTTGGTGAGAAGAAAGAAAGAAAGAAAAGCCAGATAGCTAGAGTATGCTACATATATCCTAGAAATTCCTTGGGACAATAACTCGTGTCATTTTAGCACAACATTGTGGCTAAAGATACTTACGCCTAGATTGTACGTACGACACCAAAAGAAGCAGAAGCAACGCATTGAGGCCAGTAATCTCTACTGTGATGCTCCTCTTGGCAAGAAGGCAAGTGTTTCATTCCTACCCTATTCAAATCTCAAGAATATTATGATTCTACATCAGGGGCAGCTCTTCAAATGCTCATACTAATCTAATAATTCGGAGTTTTCAACTGGGTGCAGGATCCGGTGTTGTATTTGAGTTCTTTGAAAATCTTGTTCTTGGGCATTGCAAAATTGTGAGATTCTATTTGCAACTTCGTTGTTTACAAGAATTTAGGTGTTGATACTTTTGTAAGGCTGTCTGTAAGTCATGGTTGATGTTATGTTATTCATTCTGGATCACATATCAAAGTCTTTGTGAATTTTCTTGAAGGCAAACTTAGTTTCCATGAAGTGTTGGATAAGGTCTGAGTGACTTGTTGGAATGGAGTGCAGACATCCTTTTGATGCTTCAAAGTGGGGCCAAATACAACTATTCCTCATGGACAAAAAAATACTGACACAAAAGTGCATTGTGGAGCCTCTTCAAGCTACTAGAGATGACCTTCTCGTGTTATTTTGGATGACCTTGTTATTTTCTATCCTTGTCAATATTAAGTATGACTAAGATTGAAGACTTTTCGCAAACAAACAACACAAAACTTTCTTTCATTTTTTGCTTTTTCAGGTAAAAAGCCTGAACTACTTGATGTTGGAGAGCATGTATCTAAAGGAGAGATGAACCACCTTTGATTTTAGGATTTAGGGTTTAGGGTCATCCTAAGTCATTTCCATCATCTCAAGTCTATTCCTACATCTTGGATTGAAACATAATTAGGTTCGTAGGGTATATTATTTGCTCTGACAGCAAGATCTTGTATGTAAGGTTGATCAACCCTTTGGATTTTGCCAATTCTACCAAGTCCAGATTTCAATGTCATCATTGGATCTTGTCCCATACAATCAGAGAGCACATGTTAACTAATGCCATTTCAGGAGCTCAACGGTCAAGATAAGATCTATTCACCAGATGATCGCCAGAGTAAGCGATTGACACTCACTTGTGAAGCTCAATATGCTCAATCTCCCTGGAAAAGGAAAAAAAATGCTGAATATCATGTCCGCCAAAGAGAGTTTAGAATTTTAAGGAGCTTGAAGGCTATGATGGGTTTTCATTTGTAGATACACACTGGAAAGTACCTCAACAACTGGAAGAGCAATATGGTAGTGGCACAGATTGCAGAGGTAAGCAGTTGTGGCTGGATTTGTTTTCAACATTTGGTTAAGAAACCCTTAGTAATAAGAGATCTCCACCTTCTTTGTGTTCTTATTCTGAAATATAGTATGTGTCGCAACCAGAATTTTGGTTTTCCTTTGCTTACCTAAATACTGAAACGGAAACAAGTAAATAGGATCCGGATCCTATTAGAAGGGCAAAAGGAAACTAGAGATAGACAACGCTAATCCAGTAAGGAGAAAACTGGATCTGATCCGGTCAGAATGTTAGTATTCAAGAGCGAAAGTACATCTGGATCTTACCTCAGCTCGGATTAGGGTTGGACCGGAATGATATGGACTGGACCGGAAAAGGTCATGATGACCTGTCAAGGGTCCTGGGACTATATAAAGGCTGGTCGTCCCCATTTTCACTCCTTTACTTCCCTCAAGTTTTGGAGCTGACCTTGAGTGCTTGTATGCCTCCGTTTGCGCCAGAGCCATTGTATGTATGTGCACTTCAAGCCGGGTATGTCAGAGTGTGTAGGAAAGGTAGAGATTGTGTGGGTTGCAGGTTTTGTATTGTTTTCTGGTTGAGATCGGACGAGAGGAAGTGAGGAACGGGACGTGCAGCTAGGAGAGAGTGAGGTAGCGATCGGTAAGGGTCCAGTAGCCATTTGTGTCCATGCCTCAGCTGCGTAAGAACAGACCGGGAGCACCTAGTTCCTCCTCCGACGTTAAGCTCCGGAAGGTAGTTCCGGTCATCCTTATGGTGGAACCGGCG
This sequence comes from Neckera pumila, assembly GCA_963969595.1. Taxonomy (NCBI): domain Eukaryota; kingdom Viridiplantae; phylum Streptophyta; class Bryopsida; order Hypnales; family Neckeraceae; genus Neckera; species Neckera pumila. Next base: position 12,036,822 of record OZ018418.1, read on the forward strand.
AGAACCGAGCTTATGGACAATCTCAACATGATGGGCTATCTGGTGTTGATGGATAAACCCTAGGGGTTTAGGGAGGAGCGGATGGTGAAAGAGCTGAAGTATAAGGTGTCGAACAAATTCGACAACATGCTCTGAGGCCGCCCAACCAACTGGGAAGAAGAGAGGTGGAGGGAAGTTTACAACTTCCGGATGGGAGGTTCCGGCATGGATGGACGGAGAGCCGAGTTCATCCATGACAAGTTTCATGGAGAGCCGAGCAATAAGGACGGATATGCGGTCGCGGATTGCAAGAGTGACCGGCACCGTAATCTCTTCCAGTTCTTGGTTTCGATTGTCCACCCAAAGAAGCCGACAAGGGTGACGATGACCATTGGCAACACAATTTTTGGTTCCCTGAGCAGGGAACGGAAGGTGAACTAGGCTTGGATTTTTTCCGATTTGGTGTCCCAGTTGGTGACGAGGATCGAAAGAGTAGGGCCACTCCTTTGAGTCCCTATCTCTTCCACCTCTACCATCGCAACCAACTCCTCATGGATACAGAAGAGAAGACGTGGAACCTTCAGGAGTCTATCCTGAAGTACAAAGAGTCGGGTTTGGATGACAAACAGGAAGAGCAAACCGGGTCCGAACTCGAGACAGAAGAAGAAGACAAGGAGGAGCACCTCCAGACGAGAAAGCAGATGAAGACGACACCTCCTCACAAGAGAGGAACCCCTCCTACCAACCGGTCGACTCCAGAACAGGAACCAGATGTGGAGATGCCGGATACCGAAGATCCAAACAACCTATTCAATCAGCTGACGGTAATTCTGTGCGGGATACAAGCGGACTAGGAGGTCAAAAGGAGGACCCTCGCCAGTGTCAGAGAGCTGGTGGGTGCACCAGCGGATAGTAAGCTACCGGGTAAGGTGGCTCAGTATCTATCGAATCCGGATGAGTACTAGAGGCAGGAGGCAGAGATTCATCGGCTTCAGGAGAAAATCGACACTCTGATGGCCGACATGGTAGCCCTCAGAGAGGACAAAGCTGCAGTCCGGGAGATGGCGAAAGCAACTTGGAAGGTGGCCGAGTCTGTGAAGGACACTCTTGGAGAGTCCGGATCCGCCACGGTCAAGGTGGAATTGTTTCACAAAGGGGTGCATGAGGAGAAGAAGGTATCCGATTCCCGGAAAGTTCGGATCCTGACCAACTTCACCGATCGGGTGGAAGCATCATTGGTGGCAGTAAGGGAGGCAGCAAACCGGATAGACATCAGCAATCGGAAGCTGAATGGGTCCATGTACTCCCTGGAGATTCCACTTTCAGACCCCTCGCTGCCGGATTCGTATGCAACCGGAGGATCGAATCCAAGGGAGCCCAAGAATCAAACACCCGAGTCAAGAAAGAATCACCGAAGACCTGGGCCTGAGCAACCCATTCATCTAGATTCATCGCCAGGATCAGATCTTCCAGATCCTGCTGCTGGGGAGCGGAGCAGGAACCTGACTGAAGTTAGGATTCCGGGCGAGACAACCGTTGTTAGGCTAGGTGGATAGGGAGGGATTCCTTACTTGCGCTAGAACTCCTGGGTGGGAAATCCGATTGAGTGTTCGATCTTCTGAGCAGGGTTTTCTTGTTGGACAGAATTTCGGGTTTTGTGTCTAATAGACGTGTCATGTTGCATGTTGTGTTGAACACATGTCGAGTACGCTTGACGAATTCGTTGATTAGAAGATTGGAGGGCTTTTTTTTTTATCCCGGAATAAATGGAGTTTGGTGACGTGGCTGGTTCGTAAGAGTGACGTGGAAAGGTCATTATGGGTGACTGTAGGTCGAGGGGCGACCGCGGGTCCCAAGCAAGGGCGACCACGGGTCTAAGACAAGGGCGACCACGGGTCTGAAACCAGGGCAACTTCGGGTCCAAAATGAGGGCGACCGCGGGTCTGAAACCAAGGTGACTTTGGGTCAAAACTGAGGGCAACCGGGGGTCCTGAATGAGGCGACCGCGGTTTAAGGTGGCGACCACGGTTATTGTTTAACCCCTAAAGGACCACTTGTCCCCTTGGGGGACAAAATGGGTCCGGGACGGCAGGCAGGTTTCTATGGTCTCAATATGAAATCAGATTTTTTGGGATTTTTGGAGGTAGTGTATTTTTCCAAGAGCTTCGTGGATATATAATTTTTATTTTATTTGATGCTCATGAGCAAAAGTTATTGCACAATAAGCAAAAGTAGAGCTTGACGGGCAGCACACAAAAAATCACAAAAAGTCAAAATCAATTTTTTTCAAATTTTTTCTCAAAGATTAAATTTTTGTCAACATGTGAAGCTTTGTTTCATTCAATTTGGACAAAAAATGAGAAAGTTATGGACAATCTAAGCATCTTTTTGAAAAAATAAGTTGTAGAATTCATTTTTGAATTCAATTTTTAGAATTTAAAAAAAAAATTGTTAGATAAGGTTAGATTTTCTTGCTAAAACAATCTCACCACTGGGATTATAAGACTATTGTGATTTCAATTCCATCTAAAAGCTATTAACAATTTTGTTTTTTCTCCAATCTTGAACCTACCTCCAGTTAACAATTTTTTAATGGGTGAAAATTAAGTGACTTTTTTTCTAAATTTCTGTGGTAGACAGTCAACTCAACTACTTAATATAAATAAGTAGAAAATCAAAATCATTAGTGTAAAAAATTTGAACTAAAAAGATTCAAAGCCAATAAATCTAATCAAGTGAGGTGCAAAAAAATTTGTTTTCTTCACTTTAAATGCATATATCTAACAATCTACATGGTCAAAGTTTCTGAAATTCCTTCTATGTATTCATATACAAGTCAAGTATAAGATCTTACGATTGGATATGCAAAAAACAAAAAAAATTTAAAGTTCTTTTCTCTTTGCAATAGAAATGACAGTTTGGAATAGTTTTTGATAGGAAAGTCACCTTGATCTTTTAGGGGTTAAATGCTACATAATGATATAATAATAACACGTTATACTAATAGTAAGTATAAATCGACATAATTTTGCAATAGAATAATACAATTTTCACATACACAATTATAGTCAATTTAATAATAATAACAACAATAGCAATAATCCTATTTATAATAAATAGATAATATTAGGGAATGTATATGTCAATTGAATTCTCACATTAACATCTCTAACGAGATGCCACCCTGTACTCAACCGTAGTCCTGCCTAAATCATTTGGCCAAAAAGCATTTACTTCAAAATATAGGAAAAAACCAATACTATTTGAATCCTTTGACTTCTACAGTTGTATTAATCTAGTTCAAAGTCGTCATCGTTTGATGCTTCATCAGCATCGTGGTCTGTGGGGTCATCTGTCTCATATTCCCTGCGGATGTCTTCATTAGTTGCGTTCTCGTCATCTTTTCTTACTGCGGTATGACTGGCACTGGACATACCTCATATTCTACCTTGGAGTTCAAGTTGCGCACTTCCATATCAAGAATGTCGCCAATTTGAATTTGCACCAATTGTTTTTGACGTCAATTTGTATCAGTAGTTCCATCAACCTTAGGTGTTGTAGCACGCCCACGTCTTCTTCTACTGCCTTGGCCAATATTGGCGGTACTGTTGGTCTCTCCAATACAAAACGGCTGGACAACATAGTTCGGCCGTTTCGGATCTCATTGGTTTCTCTCTTCTATCGTCAAGATACGTTTCTTTCCTTTCTTATTGCGTTTGCGTGTTGCTTTGACTAGTGATTCTGTAGGAGCGGCCGGAGCAGACGTCAACGCAGGTTGAGTACTTAGTTGAGTGGGTGGTGGTGCTGAGGCATGGTCTCCTTCATCCACGGCTTGGATTGGCCCTTGATGAATTGGCGGCCTCGAGGAAGATGGTTCTGATGTCAAGGGCATCGTACCAACATGTACTAGCGCTCTTTGATGTGATGGCGCAATTCGATTCACATTCATAAGAATGACAAGGGCACATCTAAATCGTACTCCCCTAATTCCGTCGCTGCAACCACTGGAATCGGCGCAGTGGTACGTGCTAAAGGAATCGGATGTCCCACATCTTCACCTTCTTCCACGGGTGTTTCTTGTTCTTCATTTCCACTTGTCCTACTGATGTGTGTAGTACTTCGGAGGTTCCTGCCTCTATTTGGATTCAAAGGTACTAGTATGGGAGATCTTGCAGGCTCTTCAACCAATGGCACTTAAATATTTGCACCTTCATTGTTGGGCTCCGGAATGGTTGAGCTTCTAGGAGGTGAAAACGCAAATGGATCTACATTCCATGCAGACACATGAGGAGATCGAGGACACACCAGGTTTTCTTTTCTACGCTCAATGTTCTCCTCTGAGCGTACGTCATCCTCTAAAGGCGTTTCCTCCTCTGAGGAAACATTTTGCGCTACTAGAAAGACTTGGTCTCTACATCGTGGAGGATTGACATCAACATTCCTCTGCCAAAACATAGTTGCACGCGGTCGTTGTGCAGGGCAAACTTTGTCTGTTGCAGGGCAAATGAGTTGAGCCCAGGGATTTCCATCCAAACGCTCCCTTTTCAAAATAGCATTATCACGCCTACGGGCATAGGTTGAAGTGTCGGAGTCTTCAGACCCTGAAGATAGTGGCTCTTCATTTTTTTCATCCGTCAAACCATCCACAAGGTAATTTTCATAGAAAAGAGCTGGATTTTGTCCACGTTTCTCACGTCCAAGTTTGTTGTTCGTGTAGATGTACACCAGTGCTTCTGCCTTAGCCAAGGTTAGTCGATTTTGCACTTTGTTGTGTACAAACGAATACATGCTCCAATTCCTCTCGCATGATGATGCTGAGCACATCAACGATAGTACATTCTTTACTATTTGTCGTACACGCAATCTAGGCATAAGTATCCTTAACACAAAAATGTACCAAGATAACACGAAATATCGTCCTAGGGAATTTCCGGATTCTATGTAGTATGTTCTAGCTATCCGGCTTTTTTATCTTTCTTTCTTCTCACTTACTTACTCTTTTTCCGGCTTCCTTCACAATCCGGATCATAAACTATTCGGAATCCAGTTTACGTCTCTACTTCCAATCCGGTTTTTTATACCTCTGTTTTACCATCAGAGGGTCCACTATTGGTCTTGTAGAGGGGTAGGGACTCACCACTCGTTGTTCTCCTACAATTCTAACAAACACAAATAAAAACACCCAAGTACTCAAAGGGTTGTAGCAAGACGAGAAGATCCGGATCCTCACAGCTCCCGGATGGTAAATCCGGAAAGCAGGTCACTCAGGAATACTTCACTCTCCCTAACTACAACGACAGATCTCAAAGTCAAGTATAAGGGGGGGTGATCTTTCTAGAGGTTGAATGAATTCTAAGGTTGGCAGATCTTCCGGACAAGTGGGAATTTCCTTGGGCGGGCACTTACCTCCGCACGGCTTGACAACCGGACTTGCTTCCCCGCTACTTAGATCCGGACTACTCTAGTAGTAATTTAAAGACACAATGCGCAGCTCCTAAGTCAACAATCCAACAACGTTACAATAGCACACTCCCGACTTAGACCTTATTCTCCTAAATCCGGATTCCTCTTCACCCGTCCTTTCCTTCCAACACCCAGACCACAAGGCAACACAATCCGGATACACTGATAAAGCCAAACTGCATACCCGAGGGCTTAGATTTCGAAAAGGGAATGAAATACAAATGAATATCGACTAGGAGGGAATGAGGGGCAACTAACTTGCCCGCCCTTAAAAACCCAAATCAAAACCAAAGTCAACACCCTAAAAACAACAAAGGGCAGCCCAAAAACCAAGGCAACCTCACACACACACCAAAGAAATCCCGATTAACCGGGAAAGTCCTTGTCCCTAAACTTCCGAAACCCGAGCCCACGCTAGGATTCCGGTTCCGGATCTAACTAACTAAATTCTAATCCATCTCCACAAGTAATCCCCTTTGAATTACTTGGTCATCCGAGACTTCTTTGAACTACCAGCTCCTTGCTTGGTTGTCGATTTACCGGAACCCTTGGCTGGCGTCATTTTGGCAGCTTGAGGTGGATTCTGCCGGGTCGTAGGAGACGTCTCCTCTTCATCCGTATCCTCCTCAGACTCAGTAGCGGATTCAAACTCACCGGATTCAGAGTCCTCGATTTCTTGCTTCGTTGGCTTCTTACCTTGTGGCTTCCGCTTCTCTGACTTCCGGAGTTTGAGTTGCTTCCCAGATTCTACCATCTCCAGTTCTTCTTCCGGATCCGAGAATTCGACCTCCACTATTTCCGTCTTCGTGTTCTTCCGGGTTTCCAGCTTGAGTTCCGGTCTCGTTTCTGGAGCCGGATCTCCTAGATCAATCAACTATGTCCTCCGTGCTGGTGATGGCTCCGCCATGTGGGGGAATTTCTCCGGATGCTCCCTCGCCGGATTTATCGTTCCCATACCTTCTAAGAGGTCCCTCCGGATTGGAAATCTCTGCCCTGTCTTTCCGGATCCCGCCGGAGACTGTGAGGAAGGACTAAAAGTACTCACCGTTCTCCACTTTTGGAATTGACCCAAGGAAGGTACCTGGGGCAGCTTGAAGAGAGACTTCAAGCCTGGATCTTCTTTTGTTAAAGAAGTTCCGACTCCGTACTTGACCGGCGATTCCATGAAGATATCCGGAAGTGGCCCAAACTCGTCCTTGGCCACATCCAGAGGTCTCAGCAGCTGCCGCATCTTGTCCAAAACGGTCTTCATCTTGGCCTTGTAATCGACCAAGACTTGCAACACTCGAGATCCGGTGACAATGCTGTCGGTATCGAGTTTCTTCATGAAGAGCGCGGACCGGATGACCAAATGTTCCGGTTGTTCTACCAACCCCTTCAAATCCCGGACGAGCTTCAAGGCATCCGTCTCCTTCTTCTGGGCTGAGATCGACTGTCCCTCCGTCCAGTAAAACTTGTTCTTGTAGTTATCCCGTTCCGCCTTCAGCAGTGCAATCTCCTTGTCTTTCTCTTGGAGTAGTGCCGGATCAGGTCTCTTCCGGATTTCGTTGAAGATCTGATCCGTCTCAACGTTCAATTCGCTGGCGACGCCCGTAATCACCCTTGCAATCTCAGCGTGCATCTTCCAGCACTGTGCCATCCACCGGGCTCCGATATCATAGAAGTCGGAGACATCGGTATACTCCGGCGACGGCTGGGTCAGGGCCGGATTCGATTCCGACACGTCCATACTCGCTCTTCGTGAGTCCGAATTGGTTACCTTATGCCGCTTCTTCTTCTCCAGCGGCTTTGGTTCCGGATGCTCCTCCTCTTCTTCTTCTTCTTCGGTCACTTCTCCTGTCGGCTTCAACTCCTCCGTGAATCTGTATTTCAGGATTTGCATTCCGGTCTCATACGCAACTTGTTTTGGCGGGGTCATGTAATCATAATAATGATACAGGTGGAACAAGTACGTACTGATTGGACTCTGCTTAGCCTTCTCGACCGCCATCGCCATCTTCTTGACCTTCTGGTGAATTAGGCCTGCCCAATTCACAACCCGACCTTCCAGTGCTCCGAAAATTGTATTCGCGACTATGACCATAACTCTCGTTGGTTTTTTCGGATATACTATGGGAATCAGGAAATTCAGTAACCTCCTATGACGCTCATTGCTACAGTCACTAACGGAGAAGCCCTCCTTGTGGTGCGGTGGCTTCTTGAACTTCTCCTCATGAAACTTATCCGTCCGGGTTGCGCTTCCGGATTCGGACTGCGTTAACCCGTAAGTTTCCGCCCACATCCCTTCCGTTCAGGACGATAACCGCCCCCTTGGCGTTGGCTCGAACTGGTTCGGCGCCCCAAAAACTAACTCCCGAAGAAAGTCCTCGCTCCTCACCGTCCAGGGTTTCCGGATGAACCCTATACCCCCTAGTGTGGACAGATCTTCCTCTAACTCTAAACGTTCACCGGGATCAAATGGAATGATCAGGTATAAGAGTTTGACAGACGAAACTGTCTTCTGCCCCTATGCTGACGTTTCCGCCATTGAACTCTAATCCGGTGCAATCGGCATCCTCCTTTCCTTCTCTCCCTATCCGGCCTAACTCACCACTCTTTCACTCTTCTAAGAGAAAACGCGCTCCAAACCTGCAAGCACACACCTCCTTGAGTGGAAGAAAAAGGGAGAAAAATGAGAAGATGATCCGTTTAAGTACCCGGCCAGTGACCGACACCTGTTGGTTCGGTCATTTAATGCGCCCCCTTTTTCAAACGGATCCCTAGTTTCCGTAGGCCGGACCCCTAGTTCGTAGGTTTGCCAAAATCCGGATCTCCTTCCGGTTTCCAGATCCGGTAAAAGTCTGTCTCTTATTCCCTCTACAAGTTTTTGTGAGTTGGAACTTTCCGACTACCTAGTTTCTACTAAATGTTCCGGTTCATGGTTCCAATACTCTAAAATTTCGAAAATATTTACGGAATTGATCCTAAACTAATCCGGGTTTCTAAATAATGACATTGTGTGCTCCCACACTATTTTTGAAAGAGCGTTACCGCCCACTTGATTCCACCACTGATGAGGTAATAGAGTACGCTCCCCGAAGATATTGGGAGCCTCCCCCAAAGGATTGAAAGGGCCTGTCTTCTCCGTAAATTCAGTCCATTCAGCCATAGCTTCTTGGACATCTACATTCAATGACCGGCCTAGACCTCGTATGACTCGATTCAAGGCTCGCTTGGCATCCCTGTCATTATGAAGCTCTTCTAGATCTTGCACATACGGATTCAATAGTGCCCCTACATAATGTAAGTCTGTCCTCATCAATTTCCATCGAGCTTCGAAGTTCTTCTCAAACATGCTCGCAGTGACAAGGTCTAGAAAAAATGGCGGCTGCAAAAGAGAATAGATGTGTTGTTGAAGCCTCTTCATTACTATCCAAGCATTAGGCATTGCTGGAGTTTTGCCATCAAACACTCTAAGAGCTTCAAGTGCTGGTTGCATCAGGTGCTTGAAATTCTTACATTCCGTCCAAAATGCTTCTGAACAAATGTCCTCTCGTACATTTTGCACTTGACATGCAATATTGTGCCCGTTCCTTCTGGATGCCAAAGATTGCTCAAAGGGCGAAAATTTGTCGTCTTTCAGCATGAGGTGCAACGCTTGCCTGACCTCCACCAAACGGTCTATCATGAGGAAGTGAACTGCAAAGCGTGTAGAGCTAGGAAGTCTCAACGACAATTTTGGTGAGTACTTCCGAGAAAGAGCCAAAGTAAGATGATACTTTTTGACAAATACCACAATTCCTTTACATCTTTCCACCAAAATCTTCACCCGTGGTTCCTTCCCCCAATCTTCTACAAGTAAATCCAGGATGTATGCAGCACATCCTTGCATATACATGTGAGGATAAATTTTGTTCAGCTTGGCTAAGGTCCTCGTCATTACTGCGGCATTGTCTGTACACAGTTGAACAACATTTGCAGGGCCAACTTCTTCAATGTATTTGGCCATCACATTTGTTGTGTAGGCAATGTCCTTCTTTTCTCCAGTGGTGTCAACCGATCCCAAAAAGACATCACCGGCAGGGCAGACAAGCATTACGTTCATCAACGGATGGCTGTTCATATCAGACCAGCCATCCGAAGAAATTGTTGCTCCGTATTGAGTGATAGAGTTCTTTGTACGCTCGGAGACCCTGATCTTAACCGCATCAAACTTATTATCTATCATCTTCGTATGCACCACATTGTAGGATGGTGGGTGGTAGACAAATTCAGCTGCTACAGTTTCCTTCACCCCTTTCACAAAGGCCGGATGACGCACAACATTGAATGCAATATTCGCTTCATAAAAAAAAGATGCCCACAACTTGTCCAACTTCTGTCTAGTGCACACCTATAATGCCTCATCCATACTCCACTGACGAGAAACTTGAGGCGTAATCCTCCTTCTTTCTACTATTGTCGGCGTGGAATCTACGGAATCCGGACTGATAGGCGCTGGTTCACTTGGTCCCGCTTCATTGGCTGACTCGACTACAACAGGCTCCACAACGGACTCAGCAACAAGTGGAACATCCGGATCAGAATCTGCCGCTTCTACTTCATCCAAAACCATTTCCTTTGGAACAACACCTCCACAATTTCGAAACTTCTCCAATACTATGTGTGGAATTTGTGGACAACATTCAGATGTGGATGAGCCACCATATCCAAAGTGAATGAATGCCCTCTTACGCACGAACACTTTGGTCCAACCGCAAAAAACACATGATCTCAAGTTTGCACTTAAGCCATCGACTACTTCCAACTGCAACCAAGGGTCCCACTCTCTGGTAGCCCTTCTGGTGTCGTTTAGCGACACCCTTCTTTGAACATCCCGCTCCGCCACAGGCAGGATTTTTAATGCCTTTCACCCGAAAAAAGACTTACCAATCCAAATGACCAATAGAAAGAAGTTATGACAAAGCAACTTGCCGCAGGACTCTTTCAAAGCCCTTAAAGCAAAGTGGTTGCCCCTCGAAGACATAAACGTACGCAAGAAGCCTCTTTCGAAGGTTCCAGACAAGAGTTTGTCAACAAAGCAAGGTGAAAAAAAAATTGCCACCCTCTGGCTTTTATAGAATTATAGTCCCATCACCCTTTGACCCGAGGTCGCTCCTTCAGCGACATGGGGCGACCATGGGTCCAAAATTACTTCACATAGGGCGCATGTGGCTGAGGGGGCGACCGCGGATCCAGACGGGGCCGAACGCGGGTGCTAAAGGGGCGACTGCGGGTCCAAAAGGGACAAATTTGGGTCCAACTAGTGCAAACTTAGGTCCTCTGGTGCAATTGCGGATGCAGAATCAACAACCACGTGTCCCTACATCAAATAATCTACTAATTTAATGGATTGTTTAGAATGCCAGCATTATTGTAGAAACTTACAATTTTATGTAATTCTAAAATCTAGAATCACGTGCACTACTTTTGGCAATTCAAATACCCTAAACTCTTGTATGTATAAAAGTTATAGTCATTTTTTGAGTTTTAAGAAACTTGGTTTATCTTAGTCACAAAGACAACTTCCTAATTAGAATTGTTATAATTCAAATGTCATATCTATAAATTAATGTAGCCATCTTGAAATTGTACCCCATAAAGGCCCAAAAGCTATTTCAGCCTCTCAAAATTTATTCGAAATTGAATATGAAGTCAATACATTAATCATTTGTATCCATATAAAAAAAAAGTAATCATACAAACTCTTTGCAGACATGTTAGAGATCACATAAGAAAAGAAAACACAAGAATATTCCTTAGAAATTGAAAGATTAAAATATTTGAACATGAGGGTATTAAAACTGTAAAAATATTTTGATCTACTTTTTTGATGTCAAGTCTTTGAAGTTCGTCACCCAACAATTAGAGGTTATATGGCCTAGTACGGGTAACTCCAATCAATTTACAATTTTCCAAAATCTTCCCAACAAATTTTGAAATAGATTCCTAGTGTAAATTTTTCTCAAAGACCCTGTGTATTTGAGGCTCATTTTCAAGAGCCTACTATTTTACGGGCAATTAAGATTGCACTGCAAATACTCGCACAAAATCTTGAATACATATACCATAGTCACTCATTTTTTCAATCAGGTTTAGGATGCTACAACTAAACTTCACAAAGAGATCTCGAAAAATATATAATGCTAAAAATAGAAATCTAGTTGGATTGTATTTAACTTCAAAATATCCTTGACACCACTTCTGGGTGCCTTGGACATTTAGTGGTTAACACCTAAAGGACCATATATTTTTTATTGGCAACATAGCGATTTTGGGCCGCTCACTACAAATGGAATTTTTTTTTTCCTCTTCAAAATTTGAACACAAAATGTATCCGAGGAGTAGTTTTAAGGCCCAACAATTATCATAACATTTGAAAACAAGGGTAAAAAGTTATTGCATGATATTTAGTTTTATTTGATCTTTGGGCAACCCAAGCCTCGGCCAGCAAAAAATGATTATTTAAAAACCACTTTCTTTAAAAATAAAAATTTGAAATAGGTTCTTAAGATTTATATGTACGCGGAAAGCTTTGAATCATTCCATATTGATCAATGAGCCAAAACTTATGAGGATTCCTAGTTAGAGGGTAGTTATAGAATCCCTACTTAAAAAAAAGGTGAAGTCATTTATTTCACTCAATTTTCTATATTTTTTAAAAAGAATAGAATCATTGGGTGTAGATTATTTATTTTTACATTATAACTGTTGGGATTGGCATTTTTCCATTCCGTAATAGAATTCCTTACAATTTAGTATTTTGAATCATTCTCTACTGCTGGCTACTTACTAATTTTTTCCTAGATGATGTACAATTCGAAATGATCTTAAATTTTTCAAGCATGTAGCCAACTTGCCTTCAAGAATGAATCTAAAGAGTTACCACCATTTTGGACATTTCTTCATTCAAATGTGATCCTAGGAAGTGCAGTTGCACAATTTCTCGTAGGGACAAAAATAGGATTTTCGTCAATTTGAACGTAATTATATTGCAATTTACATGGTGGAAAATTTTGAAATTATTTGCACATCTTCTCAAACCATTTTACTACGATATCCTACAGTTATATATCCAAAAATGTTTTTTTCCCAAAATTTAGTACTTGTATTAGAAATGACAATTTTGGAGCAATTTTGATGAAAACATAGTTACAAACCTTTAGGGGTTCAAGTTACAGGGCATTGGATGGACACTTCTATAAATTTGTGGCTTCTCAAAATGCATTTCTAAATTCTAATGTCCTATATTTTGGGCTAATTGCACACCACCTTTCATACAATCACTATAAATGCCATAAAATAATATCTTTGCAAATAACATTAAACCCGTTCAAAAATGGAAGGGCCTTCGCATGTTTTTAATCTAATGATTGTATTTAGGGCTTTCAAATACTTTATTCATATATTGAAGGACTTCCATGGGCTCTATATTACTCATTATATCATACAAATAAATTGACAGAAATTCATGAATATAGTAATGACATCATTTACAAGAAAATACATTTTTATTCATGAAAGATCAACACAGATTTGACATACTTTTGGTCAAAAGAATGTCCAAAATTCATACTAAAATTTTATATATACACACGTTTAGAAATAACATAGTCATACAAAAATCTACCACCCTAATCAAGCAACATCCATGTAGAGTTTGTCGACTTTATCTGCCATTTTCTTCATTGCTCATTCATGTGCTCTTTCGCTGCCTTCTCCTTGAAGACCTGCTCTTGCACGGGCCATCTCCTTCAAGACTTGCTCTTCCTCAACTTGCCACTGTTTGAAAGAATTCAGAACCATCCTCTTGTTCTTGGTCAAAAAAGTCTTGAACATTTTGTAAAATGAAATGTATTGCTTCTTCCATTTAATGCTCTTTTCATATTCCGCTTCCAACATCTTCAAAGAATCCCACATTTCTTTTAATTCAGCGAATTCTGATGGAGATGTCTGTTGTTGCCCATCCACACACGCCACATCAAACTCCAAAGTCCTGGCAAGGGGGGCTTTATCTTTCATGGAATGGAGGTGATTCAACCTAGATTGAGCTACCTCCAAACTTTGCCTTTCATCATTGCCCCGAATCTCTTCCATCCTACACTTTTCCATTATTTTGAGTAGTTCTTTCTTTCTGACTTGCTTTGGATTGGAACTTGATCCTCCATCTTGCCCTTTATTGAATGTTAGATAGAACTCTTCCAATCTGGCCATCTCTTGTTGTTGAACAGCTAAACAAGTGAGGCTTGCACCTATTAGTTCTTGTAAACTGTGCACGTCGTCAGTCTCAATATCTTTTGTGGTCCTGTCCAGTAGAATCTGACACTCCATATTTTTTTCTTCTATTTGAGCAAGAAGATCCTTCAATTGCACCTTGTACTTTTCCTTCATTGATTTCTTGCTAGGCTCATTGTATACCAATTCATCTGGTTCTCCATGGGGAACTACCTCTGGAATTCAATCATCAACTTCATCCTCATGCCACTTTAACATTAAGAGCAACGTGGGCTCCGGTTCAATCTCAAAATAGAAATCATCCTGAGCCATTTCTCTCAAGTGTGCTTCCACATGTTGCTCTGCTTCATGAGTTAAGAGATGAGAGACATGCATTGGTTCCACTGTTGCAAGAGGTTCCACGTCAATGGGAACGTCCCCTCTTACATTCTCTCCTTCAAATACTACCAATGCTGTATTTTCGTCCAATGTTGTTTCTTCCATTGGAGAAATGGGATCCAGAGTATCTTCCTCCATCAAGTCGTCAGAGTTTGACCAAACATAGTCTTCATTTGCCGCTCCTTCTACAATGTGTTTCTTAGGCTCCAATCCATCTCATGGATTAATTGAAAGGGGTGCCCTCGGAATGTCTTTGGTAGTTGGTATGACCAACTTCTTCGATGCCTTCATGCTACGCCAATCCACCGTTCATTCCAACACCAATTCTGCATACACCATTTGGCAAATGCCCAATGAAACTTCACTCCGTATTACTTTGTCCATTCTGTACAACCATCGGTGCACTTCGATACATCGTTGTACAAATGCATCATCCTTGCAATAATGAAGATTTGCAAGGTTTTGATTCAAATGAATCTTGTGCCGTTAGTAAGGAAAAAGTTTGTCGATGTGGCACCATCCCACAAATGTCTTACACATTGGCAAGGTCCAATCTCCTTCCACAGCGCGCCATCTGTGAAATGCCTTGCTCCCAAGGTTAAGTAGGACTCGTCGATTTATGTCGTGGCGATCCCCTTTCTTCTTTGTCTTCTTCACTTTTGGAGGGGCCATCACGGAAGATTACGGTGGAAATGAAGTTCGTTGAAATCTAACAAAGAGCTACACTATGCGAAAGGTGTATCTGCAACTCTTTATTATGTTCACATGTGCCCTAAATGCAATTTCAGCAATTACATCAACACTTGTGTACTCACAATATGCAAACAAACGTATTTTACAGAATAATCTAAATGCCTACAGTGCGTGTGGGTACCTAGACGGTGGTGTAAAGGGTGAAGACCCAAATTTCTAGCACATGAGCACGCATCCAAAAGCTGCAAGGCGGATGGAAGATAGAGCGCAGTGCTAGAAATGATGAGGAAAATAGGCAGAACTGCTTTTAATACCTGAAATCGCCTTGGGCAAGTGCAAGGGTTAGGGCAACCATGGGTCTTCAGTGACTGCGGGTCAGGGAGGGGCGACTGCGGGTCAAGGAGGGGCGACCAGGGGTCAGTATAGGGCGACTGCGAGTCAGGAAATATGACCAATCCCACCATGTACATAGGAGGGAATCCATTTGAATTCAAACTTTCCAAATCTCCTTCCAAAAACTATACAACCAGCCCTTAATTGCCCAAGGCACCAAAATCTGGTGTTTGCCATACAAAGAAGTTAAATAAAACGTAACCAAGTTTAAACTTTTAGTATATTTATATTTTTGGAAAGATTATTCAAAATCTCTAGTTTCAATATCATAAGTCCAATTTTGAAAATAAATGATAGTGATTTTTCTATTTTCATTTAGGTGCAAGGGTACCCATTGCATTCTTGACTTCACGTACTACTTGGCGCTTTTGTAAATGACCCTCAAATACACTAGGACCTGAAGGAAAAAATCACATTTAGAGATCATTTAAACAAATTGTAGAATACATTTTAACCCCTAATTCTAGTATATGCAAAACTTTCAAGTTAACTCCTAAAGTCCCATTGTCCCTACGGGGGACAAAATGGATTTTGGGCAGGTTCCTCTAAGCTCAATTTTTATTGAAGCTTTCCGAAACTTTTCCATAAGATAGAAAAACTTATTAGCTTTTGGGGAATGTAACTTTTATTTCAATCAGTGCCCGGGAGCAAAAGTTATGCCCAAATAAGCTCAAAACAGGGGAGAGGGGGCAGCAAAAAAATTTTGCAAAAAATATAATCTAATTTTTTTAATTTTTTTTCCTTATAGATTATATTTTTGCCTAATTGGAAAGCTTTGATTCATTTCATTTGGATTTTTTATGAGAAAGTTATGGACAATCTTGTTTTTCGGGCAATTAGAGCATCTTCTTGAAAAAAACTTTTTCTTTCACTTTGAATATTGATATCTTTCAATCCGTACGGTCAAACATCACAAAATTTTTACTACATGATATGTAAAAAGTGTAGTACAAGATCCTACGGTTAGTTTCTAAAAACAAAATATTTTTTCTGATCTTTTAGATGAATGCAACAAAAGTAGCAATTTTGAATGATTTTTGACAGAAAAATGGCCTTGGGACTTTAGGGGTTAAATAAAAACTCACCAAGTTGCTATTTCTAGTAGGTTGTATTTTTGGAAAGTTATTCATGAAGTCTAGTTCTAGTATCAAAAATCCGATCTTCATAATGAATTATAGTCATTTTTCTATACAAGGTTTTGTGCAAGGGTATAAATTGCAATCTTGACTTCCCGTAGTGTTGAGAGTTCTTAGAAATGAGCCTCAAATACAAGAAGAGTTGAGGAAAAAATCACATTCAAAACTCATTTAAAACCCTTGTAGAGTAGATTTTGACTAGCCATTAATTTATTGGAGTTATTCATATTAAGCTCTTAAACCTCATATTTTTTGGGTCATCATTTTTTTAGGTTTTAGTTATGAAAATTGAATGGAAATTTTTTCACAATTTCAATACAGTCATGGTCAAATGTTATAATATTTCAACTTGTAAGTGATATTCTTGTGTTTCTTCTTCCTATGTAATCCCTAATATGTCTAGTTTGAATTTCTACAGCTACAATTTAAAATAGATTGATACAGTTTATCGAAATGTGGGCCTTTTGTTAAATTTAGAACAAATTCCTAGAGGCTCCAAACAGGCCTTGGGCATTTACGGGTTAAGAAGCCACAAATTGATTGGGTTTTTTCATGATAGGCCTTTAATCCTCATATTTTTTTGGAGTCCCGACCTTCAATTTGATGTTTTACTTGTGAAAAGTGAATTGAATTTTTTTTCATAGTTTGAACACCGTCAAGCTCAAACATTATAAACTTCAAACTTATAAGTGATATTGTCGTGTTTAGGCTTCCTTTGTGATCTCTACGTGTTTAATTTGAACTTTGAAGGGTTACATACGTATGGATATCCAAAAAAATATGATAAAACTTCTCAAAATGTTGGCTTTCTCCATAGATTAGGGCAAAGTTATAGAGGCTTCAAACATCCTTTGGACATTTATTGGAGAATTGTAATTCTATTTGGAAAACCAATTCATTCATGCAACAAGTGAGGAGTTCATTTTTTGAAAGTGAAGAGAAAATATATTAGAAAGGGAGGAAAATACATTCAAGGTGGCACCCCTTTAATTCATTGGAGTTGTAAATCAAACATCTTCCAACCCAACTCCATTTCTTCTTAAGTATTACTTTTGAGGAAATTAAACTTTTCCATTGAATTTGACATGTTTTCTGATATTGGCTTATTGGTGAAATATTTGAATAGTTTACCTTCATAGAATTATAGGGAAAGTGACATTGACGAGCAATACATTAAGAACTAGAGATATAATACAATCCAAAATTGAAATATATAGGGGATTCATCCCCCAAAAACATATGGAACAAAATTTTTTCCATTAGAATTACATTACAGGATACATTATATAGGTTCAGTATAGGTTTTACAAAGACCTTTAACTATACAAAGTAATAATAGATTGTTGACAGAATACTACCTAGGTCTTCACTAACATTAGAGATATAATGGACATCACATTTTATAAATGTAAGATCCAATCTGAGTTCGTGGAGATCTTACCTTACTCTCTCCCTTGCCATTTGAGGTGACCGCGGGTCTGGGGTGAGTGTAGGTCAGGGGCGAGCACGGGTCCAAAAAGGCGAGAACCAGGCTCATGGCTGTCCATTTCTTCTTGCCTTCAGGTCGACCGCGGGTATGGGGCGAGTGTAGATCAAGGGCGAGTGTAGGTCAGGGGCGAGTGTAGGTCAGGGGCGACAGCAGGTCCAGAAGGGAGAACAAGGCTTAAGCTTGTCCAATTTTTCTTGCCTTCAGGGCGACCGCGAGTATGGGGCAAGTGTAGGTCAGGGGCAAGTGTAGGTAAGGGGCGACTGCGGGTCCACTAGGGAGAACAAGGCTTAGGCTTGTCCAATTCTTCTTGCCATAAGGGGCGATAGCGGGTCTGGGGTGACCACGGGTCTAGATGGTTTCAATTTAGAAGCCCATTCTATGCCTACCCGCGGTCGCCCTGTTGGACCTACAGTCTCCCCATTGGACCCGCGGTTGCCCTTAGGAGTGCGACTTGACCTGCACGCACCCCAGGGCGACTGCGGGTACTTAAAAAGGCCCCCCCCATCTGAAGTCGCCACTCTTGGCCTTGCGCATCGGCTTTCATCCACCTTGAAGTGGTTGAATGCGTGCTCGTGGGCCAAGGTGTGAATTTGTAGGGGGGACCCTTTGCAAATTTTTCTTCTCAAGTTCTCGATAGCGGCAACCATGGCTACTCCGGGGAAGTCCATTTGGGATAGAGATCTTGATGATCCGGTGAGGTTCCAGGTTGAAATATCTACAAGTGCATCAACAGGAGGGCCCAGTTTTTCTAAGCCGAAAAAGCCAAAGACAGCCCACAAGAAAGATCCAACCTACCTTCCATCTCGTTATTCAAACTTCACGTATCAGGTGTGCTTGGAGTGGTATGAGGGCCAAACTATACAAACTTTGGAGAGCAAGTACTTGAGGAATAAAGGGCCAGACATTGATGCATTGAAGAGGGATTTGGAGACCCTAATTACAAAGAAGTGCAACAACTCCACCGATTATGGTGACGTGAATTTGACATACTTTGATCAATTCCAGAAATGGATTGATAATTGTATTCAAGCATGTATATTCAACACCAAAAAATTGATGGGAGAATTGCACCCTATAGTGCTTGGATATGTTGAAAGTGATGAGTCCAAGGAGTTTTGCAAGCTGATGGAGTGGTAGCAAACAACAGCAAAAAAACTTTCAAAGGGTGAATCGAGAGGGTATAGGTGGCAAACGGACGCTTTGAAGGCTGCATTGTCTCAAGATGGTGGATCATGTGTCTTGTGGATCTACTCTACAATGAAGGTAGTTCCCCTCATTGGATATGACAATCAAGGTGGGTATGGAAAGGTGCGCAAGGTATGTTTTGAAGGAATGAATACCATCCCACCAACTGTACAATTTGCTGGAAAAGTGTCCAAGGCCCAAAACTTGGGTGCTGCAAGGGTGGAACGGTCTACAGAGGCCTTAGTGTGTTCTTTAAATCACCCAGCCATCATCAAATTTTTGGCTATCCATGCTGATACAATGGAGGCATACACGTTGTGTTGGAATGGAGGTCATTTGCGCAAATTAATTGGGCTCAATGACAAGGTGGTGGCACATGCAGAGTGGCATGAAATTAAGTTGGTCAAGGAACTTCGAGATGACCAGAAGAAAGAAATTACTCTGTATCAAAGGCACAGGGCCAAGTTGGCATGGGCCCTAGTTTATGTGATGAGTCTCGTACACAATTCAGGGGTGCTATATAATGACTTGTCCCCCATGAATATTTTGATCCACTATCTTGGATATTCAGACAAGGTTATCAACATCGGGATTTGTGATTGGGGAATTGCAAGTCGTATTAAGGAAGGAGCCCTTTCGCATTACGGTTATCAAACTGAGACTGAAAGGCATGAGTTGATGTCGGGGAAATGGTGAGTGGCTCCAGAGTTGTTCTATTAGTATGGGCCACAAAATTCAGCAACAAGTCTTGAAAAGGTTTGACCTCAATACCAATATACGGTCAAATCAGACTCATTTTCTATTGGGAAATTGTGCCAAGCAATGAAGATTCAGAACATTGTTGAAGTAGATCAGGACCTATTCCCCCATCAAGATGGTTTAAGGTACTTTGCAATGAAGATACGGGAGCTTTTTCATGCACAAGTGGATAAAAGAGCAACATGTTCCCAAGTGGTGGACTCGCTCATGGGCAAACCATGGTTCATGAAGCCCCCTGAATTTATTTTCCGCGACTCTGTTGTGTAGTAGCATAGGTTGGTACAACTTGTAGTAGAGTAGTAGGACTATAAATGTTGGCATAGTTGAGTGCCAAGTTTTTTGATATATCCTTGTAATTATATAAACATATTTTAATATGAAGTACAATTTTTGCAAAAGTAGAAAGTAATGTGCATGACTTTGCACCTCCCCCCAATTATTTTTTCCATTGAAAATTCTGGCAAATAATAAATTATATGAATATAGTCCGTTTTAAGTGAAATTACATATGAGGGCAAAACCCCTTTTGTATTATAACATGTCCAAAGTTCACTATTCATAGTTCTAATTTTATAATTTTTGAGAGTGCTTCTGAGGGTTGCCAAAAACTTTTGGCGCCACTGTGAGTAGTGGAATCTTTAAATTAAGTTCAATTTTGAAAATGTGGATTAAATTTTTTACCCGTAAAGGACCAAGGCATTTCTTCCATGAAAAGACAATGGAAAGTGCCATTTCTATTGCAAAGCAAAAAAAAATTTAGAAATTATTCCTTTTTGCATATCTAATCGTAGGATCTTATACTACACTAGTACAAGAATGTGTAGAAGAAATTTCAAAAACTTTCACCGCATACATTGCAAAATATTTGCGTTGGAAGTGTAAAAAAAAAGTTTTTTGGCACCTTTTTCAACTAGAATATTTGGCTTTGAATCTTCTGAACTTATACTTTTTGCATTAAAGATGATGTGTTCCTAGTATCTTATATTGAGTAGTTAAGTTGAGAATCTAGGAAAAAAATATTAGGAAAAAAACACTTATTTTTTCTCATTAAATTTTTTAAAAATAACAGTAGGTTCAAGATTGAAGGAAACAATACATTGTAAATAGCTTGAAGAAGGAACTCAAACACAATAATCCCAATGGTTAGATTGTTGTAACATGCAAACTAAATCCTATTTTACAATTATTTTGAAAAAAGTATTCAATTGCATTAAAAAACGAGTTCTATAAATTATTTTTACAAGAAGATGCTTAGATTGCCCAAGAAAATATAATTGTCTATAACTTTCTCAGAACTAGTCCAAATAGAATGAATCAAAGCTTCACATGTAGATAAAAATATTGTTTTTCAAGAATTTTTGTTTTTTTA
Organism: Neckera pumila; assembly: GCA_963969595.1. NCBI lineage: Eukaryota > Viridiplantae > Streptophyta > Bryopsida > Hypnales > Neckeraceae > Neckera > Neckera pumila. The sequence goes on from OZ018418.1 coordinate 12,057,919, forward strand.
ATTTATTTCGACTTTATGTGATTTTCCTTTTGTTGCTCGCCAAACTCTTATTTTTCTTGCTGTACTACAACTTTTGCTTTGGGGCACCGATTGAAATAAAAATTATATATTCACAAAGCTCTTGCACAATTGCACAACCTCAGAATCTTCCAATAAATTCTACAAATACTATTTATGTTTTTAGTCTAATTAGAAGAAGTCTTTAGCATGTGAAGTGAAACACGGTAGGCCTGCAACCACAGTCGCTGTAGACCCGTGCTACCCTGGACCGACGGTTCTAAGGTTTAGCCCCTAAATGCCAAAGGCCTATTTTGAGCCTCTCTAAATTTGCTTTATGTTGAACCAGAAGCCAACATTTTGATAAGTCTGATCAATTGTTTTTAAATTGTAACCATGCAAATTCAAACTAGACATATTAGAGATCACATAGGAAGAGGAAACAAGATAATATCACTTATAAGTTGGAAGATTATAGCGATTGACCATGAGGGTGTTAAACTTATGAAAAAATTTAAATTCACTTTTAATAAGTCAAATCTAAAAAGTTTCTGACCCAAAGGATATGAAGATCAGCAGCCTAATATGAATTCCTTTAATCACTTTATGGCTTCTGAAAATGTACTCTACAATTTTTTTAAATGAATTTTGAATGTGATTTTTTCTTCAAGTCCTACTGTATTTGAGGCTCATTTACAAGAGCTCTTAACTCTACAGGAAGTCAAGATTGCAATGTATACCCTTGCACAAAACCTGGAATAGAAAAATCACTATCATTTACTTGGAAGATCAGATGTTTGATGATGAAACTAAACTTCACGAAGAATCTTTCAAAAATATTTATTTTTATAAAATAGAAAAATATTTAGGTTTTAATTAGCTTCAAAGTTATGAAAAGAACAAAGGGACATTGAATCATGCACTCCCCATTTTTTTTTAAATTTAAAGGGTGCATTAACCCCTAAAGGACCATTGTCCCTTCGGGGGACAAATGCATTTTTGGGCAGGTACCTATGGGCTGAAATTTTCTCTTGATTTTTTGAAACTTTTTTTGGAGGTAGAAAATCTGATTAGCTTCGTGGGAACATAATTTTTTTCACATTTGGTGCCCGGGAACAAAAGTTATGACTAAATAAGCTCAAAACAAGGGAGGGCGGGCAGCCTGGGCAGCCAAAAAAAAATAGACAAAAATTTGAATTTTTTTTTTATATATTTTTTTTCTCATAGATTATATTTTTGCCTATCTGGAAAGCTTTGATTCATTTCATTTGGATTTGTTATGAGAAAGTTATGGACATTCTTGTTTTTTGGGCAATTAGAGCATCTTCTTGAAAAAAATAAATTCTAGGATGCATTTCTGAAGGCAATTTTTCAAATTTTTCATTTTTTTTTTTTTGAAAGGGATAAGTTTACTTGCTAGAACAATCTGACCATTCGGATTAGTGCATTTTAATTCCATCTAAAGTATATGAATATTTTAGATTTTCCCTCTAACTTGTATCTACCTCTAATTAACAATTTTTAGAGAATGAAAATGAAGCTTTTTTTTTTTTTTTTTTTCCTAGACTCTCAACTCAATTCTCCACTAGAAAGATTTAAGGCTCAAAACTCTGTAGTGCAAAAATTTTAAGTCAAAAATCTTCAAAGTCAAAAAATCTAGTTCCGCAATGTGCTGAAAATCTTGTTTTTTTCACTTTAAAGGCATATATCTTGCAATCCGTGCGGTCAAAAATTCTGAATTTTTTTCCACACACTCTCATACTAGGTAGGTGTAAGAACCTACAGTTAGATGTGAAAAAAAAACATTTTTCAAATTTTTTTACTTTTTCCTATAGAAATGACAGTTTTGAATGTTTTTTGGTAGAAAAAGGGCCTCGGTCCTTTACGGGTTAATGAATGGTCCACCAAATCGCGCACTCCCCAATGTATTTAGTTATTTTAAGGGTGCATTAACATAAAGGCAAGAACTCATGCAATCCCCACATTTTTTTAAAAGGGTATTACACCATATTTTGGTCCCTCGGGCATTTAAGATTTTCGTGCCTACATGTGTTTTTTCCAGGACCCGCGGTTGCCCCAAATTTGCGCTTGCACCAACACCCAAGGTCGCCCCAAAACGCGCAGCCGCCCCCAGACCCGCGGTCACCCCGATTTCGTGACCTGCACGCGCCCTAGAGCGACTTCGGGTACTAAAGGAAGTCGCCTGGACTATAAGTTACCACTTCCTCCTTTGCGCATTGTTTGTCAACCACCTAGTGGCTAATTGCATGGACATGAGTTGGGCTTGAGTTTGTAAGGGGAAATTATATCCTTTTGCACCTCAATTTTCTCTACAATCTTACTTGGACACTCACTTCCCGACACATTTCCAAACTTGATTGCCATTGTGAATGTGAAAGATTGCATTTTTGTAAATGTGAAGTACAATTTATTTGTAGTTTGACTTGGGTATAGTAAGGGCAGCTCCTTCTTGTAATCAACATAGACACAGGGTATATTAGTATCGGTAGTCTAATTTTCAGCACCCTAGCACTAGGTCCTAAACCATGGACAACGAGCCACCACCATTGCTCCTTCGTAGCCTTGAACCCCTTACTGCAAAGCAGAGAAAGGAGATTCACGACAAGAATCGACCACGAGCCGGGAAGAAGCACAAAAAGCGTGTGGCAATCTTGACTAATCCCAAGATCAAGGCATTCAAGGGTTGGAGAACCGAACCTGAACGTTGGAGTTATGCAACGGTTAAAAAATATGTGGATTGGTGCCACATCTCCAAGTTGTTTCCATGGTACCGTCATTGTAAACATCTGAATACCAACAAGGCAAATCTTGCATACTGCAAGAGTATAGCCTTCAAGCGCAGATGCTGTGAGGTATGGTTTACTTTGTACTTGGAGAACAAGACGTATCGCAACGATGATTTCAGTTTCTTTCTAGTCCAAATGGTGTATACAGAACTGATATTGAAGAAGGAAGTGGACTAGACAACTCTAAAGGAGCTTCTTGTTGGTATCCGTCCGGAGAAAGCCAAATTATTTGAGATAGAATTACCCAACAATTGGCAAACTTTTCTGCTACCCATGAAGCTTGGAAAGTCAATTGTTCCCGATGAACAGGTAGTTTGGTCGGCTACTTCAAGGGATGATGAGCATACTCATGAATATGACGGGTATTCTTTTGTGAGTGAAGATGAAGATATTTCTATGGAAGAAGCGGAGAAGGCATTCTTGGAAAGAATAGATCAAAAGGGAAAAAGGATTGAGGACCCTATAATAACTGAAGAGGAAGAGGGGAAGGCATTCTTGGGAAGAGCTAATCAGAAGGGGAAAGGTGTTGAGGACCCTATGACAATTGAAGAGGAAGAGCAAAGTGGTGGTAGAAGTGATTCCAAGGATGATGAAGACATCTTTCTTGCAAAAGTACAAAGTGCAAAGTTGACTTTGAAAGCCAAGAAAGAAGAATTGAAGAGTTTGAAGGAGGGTGAGGCTAATCATGGCTTCGTGGATGATTTGAAGCTGAAGTTGAAGTCTATAACTAAGGCCATTGAAGACAATGATAAAGATTTTGATGCCTTCAAGACCAACCGCGATTTGTACTTGAAGAAATATACAAGCAAAAAGGCCTATGTAATGGATGAGCATATGGTTTGGGAGTCAAAACTTGAAACCTTTCAACGTAGATGTCAGGTGGTAGAGCAGAAAAGGCGAGCTATGAATCTTGAAATAAAAGAAAAAGAAAAAGAATATCTCAATATTGCTGTACAACATGCCTCACAGATGGACCTTTTGGCTTCAGATTCTATGTATGGAGAGAAGAATGGAGAATTACAAACGCTTCGGGAGCTGGTGAAGTTCCATGAAAAACAATTGGCAAATATCAAAGATGAGGAGCGTAAAGTGGCTATTGAGTGTGAGTACTATAAAGCGTGGAAGAAGTGGGCTTTCCATACCTTTGAGAAAGAAGATGATTATGATGAAGAAGAAACGCAGCCTAAGCCTAGAATGCCTAACCCTAGGATGAGTGACTTCATCATCAGATGAATAAGTCACAATTAATCAGAATTACAATTGGAAAAAACATTGCAGGAAAACAATTTTCTTTGATGTAATGTACTCTTGTCTTATGTATGTCAAGTAAACAAATGAGTACAATGTTTCAATGGCAATGTACAGACTATAGTGCACATGGTTCAAGCTTTGAACCTTTAAAGTTCTATTGTAATATTGTCCCCTTGGGGACAAGGCAGATTCAGGGCAGGTATCTATGACCTCAATTTTTAAACCTGAAACTTTTTGGAACTTTTCCATAAGTTAGAAAAATTGATTAGCTTTGTAGAAATATAATTTTTATTTAAATTGGAACTTGCTAGCAAAAGTTGTACTACAAAAATCTTCAAACTGGACTTGGCGTGTACTCGGTAACTCGGGGTAGCACAAATAATTTTGCAGAAAGTCAATTTTTTTTTTTTTTTTTCTCTAAAATAGGAAATTTTTGTCTACATGTGAAGCTTTGATTCATTCCATTTTGATATATTATAAGGAAGTTATGAACAATCTTAGTTTTGGGCTCTTAAAGCATCTTCTTGAAAAAATTAACTTGTCGGGTTCATTTTTGAATGCAATTTTCATAAGTTTTCACAATATTTTTAAAAAAATGTTGCGCTAGCTTGCTAAAACAATGTCACTACTGGGATTATTATATGTCAATCGCATCTAAGAGCTATTAATGACTTAGGATTTTATTCAATGTTGGACCTACTTCTACTTAACAAGTTCTGAAAGAATGAAAATCAAGTGTATTTCGGAATTTTTTTCGTAGACTTTCAACAGACATCTTCAATAGAAGAAATTTTTAATGCAAAGTCTATAGTGCAAAGTCTTTCCACCAATGCCAATCAAAGTTATCTGAAATTGCAGGCTAGTATTCAATTTTTATTTTTATTTCTTTAAATGCTAATATCTTCCAATATATACCGTCAAACTTCATGAAATTTTTACCACATGATCTTTGACAAGTGAAGTACAAGATCGTACTATAAATTGTTTAAAAAATGATTTTTTGGGGTTCTTGAATAAACACAACAGAAATGGCAGTTCTGAGTGGTGTTTGACAAGGAAATAGCCTTAGGACTTTAAGGGTTAATCCCTAAAGGCCCAATTGGCCAAACCATGTTTTCACCAGTAATGCTGTAGAATTGCCATTTCTAGTACAAGTACCAAAGTTTGGAGCCTAAAAATTTTTTAGACACATTTAACCATAGGATCTTATAATACACTTATTTGAGAAAATGTGGAAAAAAATTCTGAATTTTTCAACATGTACATTGCAAGATATTAATGTTTGAATTGACAAAAAACCATTTTTGGTCCCTGTGAAAATCCAGGCAGCTGCACTTTGCAAGGTCATATTTATATGGAAATATGTCCTAAATGGTGCTGCTTCTTTGGATTCATTCTTGAAGGCAAGTTGGCTACATGCTTGAAAATTTTCAAATCATTTGGAAGTATACCACATGTATTAAAAAAATAGTAAGTAGAAAGACAAAGAAAATGATTCAAAACAATAAATTGTTGATAAATTATTTATGAAAATAGAAATGCTAATTCCCATGGTTGCAATGTTGTAATAAACAATATATACCTTATGGATTTTTTCTTTTTTTGAAATGTTGAGAATTAAACTAGATAAACAAATTCAAAGTTTATTTTAGAGTAGAGAATGAATAGTTATCCATAACTACATGCAAACTAGAAGTCCTCATAACTTTCATCCCATTCATCAAAATGAAATAATTCAAGACCAAAAATTGCATATATAGATCAAGAGAACCAGTTTCTAATTTTAGTTTGTAAAAAAAATGATTTTTAAAGATCTGACCATACAAACTATCCACCCTCGAAAAGGAACTACATATTATACAATAACTTTTTATCCATGTTGTCCAAAGTTATGAAAATTGTTGGGCCTTAAAGGTACTCCTCGACCACACATTGTTTATTTGTATAAAAGTTTTAAAGGAAATAAATGAAAATTCTATTCGTAGCGAGCTGCCCAAAAAAATCTAGGATGTCCAAAAGAAGGTTTTGGGCCTTTAGGGGTTTATAGTCTTGTCTCATCAATTTGTATAGAGGAAATAGTGGATTAGTGGTATATTGGCCTATTGGTTAATTTGGGAATAAATTGGATTTTTTCTTGTTCCCTTCTCCTTTGACATGGAATTATATGCTTATATTTCTTTGTATTTTTTGGAACTAGTAATTGCAATTTCAAAAAAAGGTATAAGAGGTTCGTGACTATTGACTAGGTGTAGATATGTAGTACATTTGTTCATTTATAGACTATATTTCCAATTTTTAGAAATCTTTTGACTTGATGAATGGATGGATGTCCTAAGCACAAGTAACACCACATAAAGCTTGAAACTGAATTCAGTGGACACCGTCCAAAAAATGGTAAAAAATAAAAATTAATTAAAATATTGTTAGTTTTGTTATGCCCTCAACCTTTTTCAAGGATACATGTAAAGCTTGGCTTTGTTGTATTTAGAGTAATTTTAGAAAAAGTTCTGGACAACTTTATTTTTGGGGCACTTTAAGCATTTTTTTTTAAAATTACAGTTCATGGGAGATTGGGAGTCCTTTTTGGATTTTGAATCCAATTTCAACAAGTCTTCACAAATTCTATCCTGTAAAATGTGGAGTTGTCTTCATAAATTAATCTCACCATTTTTTGGAGGATCTTGGAATCCCATGTAAGAGTTGTTCACAATTTTGGGTCTTTGTGAATCTTGGATACTTGGACCTACTTGTATGCAACAATTTTGTAAAAACTCCAAATCAAGTATTTAAAAAAAAAAAAAAATTCCCTAGACTTTGCTCTCAATTCCTCAACATTAAAAAATTTACATAGCGCATTTGTAGTGCCAAGAAATTTCAAAATTGGCGGTCAAAGTCTACTCAATAACTCAAATTGCAAGCCACTATTCTAGAACACTTTCTTCTTCAACTTAGAATGATAATATCTTCTAATCTACATAGTCGAACTTTATGAAATTTTTACCACATGAGGTAAAAGAACTAAAGTACAAGATGCTATGGTTAGATCCTAATATAAAAGATTTTTTGTTTCTTGGGTGAACGCAATAGAGGTGGCAATTTCAAGTGGTTTTGACAAAAAAAAACATTTCAAACTGTAGGGATTTATACTGCATACAATCCACTTGAAAAGAATAACATTTTTTCCATTTTCAATATGAATGAGCACTGATCAATTATTTGGAAGTGAAAGTAATATAGAAATTATATATAATGATTAATGAAAGCAATATAAAATTGCAATACACAAATACAGTAATTGCATTGAAGAGAAATCTGCAAATAACCCTAAACCACGGAGTAGTACAAGCGTAGCTGCATACCTTCATACTATATAGTCATATGACCGTATACTAGTGGCCTTACATAATGTAGATTTTTATGGTAATGCATATCCAACTATCCGTATGTAGAACTAATGAACCGTCAAAACTGCTTATTCTACAAGATTTGGTTTGTTTAGTGAACCACTTCCTTGACCATGTGAACGACTGCTTGATGCCCCTCCAAGCTCAAGTCGACGCTTGCCACAAGTTCACGAAGTGGGTCCGTCTGCATCCAAAATAGAATCCAACATGTTGGAGTCTTTCAGAGTTTGGAGGGTCCTCCTTGTTTGTGGGGAGTGTTCTTCGAGTAGATAGTCAAGCGCCTGACTTTGATAATAAGGCCCGTATGTAGAGTCGAGGTATTGCATAGAATTCAAATCTTCTATGGACGCACTTCCGCGGTTGGCCATTCTTTTTTCGTCCAAATCCCAATGATAACCTTGCGGATGAAGACCCCACTTGAAGGTTTTTGAGTTGTTATCAAAATATCCACAAAGGCATTGGTAGAAAAATGCCCTCCTGCCTTCATTTTGTGAGACGCTTCCCATGAGCCTTGGTGCAATTCTAGTGATTTCAGCTGGGTCAATTTCCCAATTTAATTGCGAGCTAGCAATTCCTTTTTCCAAATCATGTTCCGCTTGTCGCCAACTCTAAAGCAAATCTCTGCCCCAAAATTTTGCCTCAGCAGTCGTGTCACCACTGTGTTCCCAAGAAGGTGGCATGTAAGTCATCAAATTGAACATGGTATATAGACGATTATGGAATGGTGCTGAACAAATCACACAATGCCGTCTAATCAGACATTGCGTGATGAGACATTGAGGATGGTATACATGGGTGCAAGATCCAAGTGCCCATCCTCCTTCGGGCCCAAATTGCTCTAGACAAATAGGGCATTTTGTGTGGTCCAAGACAAATGGCACAGGCTTTGGCCACAATAACATTTGATGCTTCACTTCGAAGTGGCAGGACTTTTGGTTTTTATGGTCCCAACCATTGCGGGTCCAATCTATAACATCGGAATCACCAACCATGGGCATATCATTAGGATACATGTCTTCTAACAAAGGTCAGGAGGCGAGTCCATTTTCTCGTTTTGGAGCCTTTGCAATGAAGTTTTTGGAAACTTTCTCCAACTCCAAAGCAATTTGTTGTGATCTATCCACGGAAAGAATGCAAGCAACCTTCCAATGGTAGCATGTAGCTGCCAACTCTGACAAACGCTCTTGAAGTGTCGCATTTTTCGCTTGAAGTTCCAATGCCTTTTCTGAGGCTACAAAGCTTGGAAGCGTCGGGAAAAAAAGGGAATCTTGGGTCTTCTGGGGGTCACACAAGGAATTGGACCTATCTCCCATGATGTCAGTAGGACCAAGATGTGCATTTGAAAAGTTTGCTCCATGCTTTGCACGTTTGGCAGGAGGAGAAGGGTGATGGACATCATTTGTAAGGTCCCCTATCACCTTCTCTAATTGCATTGGATCATGTTCAATCAAGGTATCGTCCCTATCCAAAAAAGTAAAAGCATCGTGCTCTCTTTCTCTGAGGCTTTTCAATTCCGTAGATTGCCGAGAAATGATAGTTTTCTGTTGTTTGCCTTCATCTTGCAATTTCTTCACAGTACATTGCAGTGAGGCAATCATGGTGTCTTCGCTCTTCAGTAAAACCAAAGCTTGTGTCAAAGTCATAGTGCTCACCCCTGTGGCCACTTGAGGTTGAGGATCTGGAGCGCCACCAACTACTTCGATGGTTGTGTCATCATCCAGTCCAAAGTCGAAGACTGTACTGGCATCTCATGGTGGCAAAACATTGTTAGGAATAGTTGTCGATGCCAATCTAGGACCAATTTGTATGGTAGATCGTCTCACTCTTGCTGGTTGTCTAGCTCTACGTCCTCCTGATGGTCCAGCTCCATCGTCCATCATAGTCTGACCTTCTGAAGGGACAACAATTACAGGAGTAACTCGTGCAACCTTTATAATTCGAGTACCATCAGAATCATTATCTTCTTCAGATTCCTCAGTGTCTACTTCCACAGGCTGGACATCTCTATACGCACTTCGAATAGGTCCCAATCCTCCTTTTGGAAAAGCCAAAAGACCTCTTGGTATTAAACCACTTTCTGGCCGTTGTACGTATTTGCCTTCTTTAACTGTTGTCCAATCAACCTCCTTTTTTAGCGCCACCTCAACGTATGCACCTCTTGCAAGGAAAAAAGACACCTCATTTCTTTCAACAGTTGGGGTCCGATAGAGGGCTTGCCACAATTCAAGACACCTTTGTTTGAAATCCTTGTTTTCACAGTACTTCAAATTGGCCTTGTTGGTGTGACGATTATAATGATGTCGCCAAGCCGGAAAGAATTTGTCAATATGACACCATTCAATATAGTCTTCACACACCTGCATAGTCCAGGGCTCAGGCTCGTCTTCCCAGCCTCTAAAAGCGAGGTGGTTCTTGCTATTCAGTACGTGCCATTGCTTTCGGTGAATGTTGCCTCTGTGCGGCCGAAACTTGTCTCTGGTTGCCTTCCTGATTGCACCTGCAGTGCGTGCAGCAGTGGAGATAGGAAGTAACATTCTATTATTGTCTTCAATGCCTGTGAATGATTGTTGAAATGAAGACCTTGTGATCGTACCAAGAAACGTGATGAAAGTAGAAAAAGTTAAAGTTTCAACAAATAGGACTCATGCATGTAGCCACGAATGGGTACAAGACACCAAGCCAAAATGAAGAAAAGTGTTGAACAAGAAAGGGGCGACTGCCTGTATAGGTCCACCACGGGTCGGGCGACCTTGGGTTTGGAGGCGCATGCGGGTCCAGGTGGGGCGACCGCGGCTCCGAGTAGGGCGCATGCGGGTCTAGGTGGGGCGACCGCGGCTCCGAGTAGGGCACATGCGGGTCAAGTGGGGTGACCTCGGGTCCTTGGAGGGGCGACTACTGGTAGAACTAAGGCAACCGCGAGTTCAAAAGAAGCGACCGCGGGTTCTGAAGGGACCCCTTTTGCACCTGCGGTCGCCCCAGATCCACAGTCGCCCACCCGAGGTCACCCCAGACCTACAGTCGCCCACCCGAGGTCACCCCAGACCTACAGTCGCCCACCTGCGGTTGCACCAGACGCGGTCGCCCATTACCCGCGGTCGCCCCTCCAGGTCATACCCGCATGCGCCCTCAAAATATGCCACGCGGACTCCAGGTGGCTGCCAAATAGGCTACGGTAAATAAAAGTAATTTCCTAAAAAGTCAAAGGATAAAATTGACTTTACTAGACGGACGGGGGGGTCTACTACCTCTACTGGACGTCAAACAAATTTTGTCCGTCAAGTTGTCTGTCTGTCGGACAAGAAAACCCTGCTTCTGAGAGATCTCGCCGCCTTAGTTGGCAAACGGAAGGACTTTAGTTGATGTTGGAACGGACGGATTCACTTGCAACCACCTGGCTTCGTACAGACGGAACGTGGCGCTAAGGTGGTTGTAGTATGAAAGGATTGTACGGGGGGTCTTTGTGTGACCAGTGATCCGGAGAGTTCTCTGGATTGCTGTGAAGGATCAAACCGGATCCGGGTTAGTGTAGGAAATGGGAGAATAGGGAAGTAGGTCTTCAGCCACTATAAATCACGGAAGGAGCGGCAGGTCTGCCACTCTCAAAATCAAGGGGAAAATCCTCTGATGGTGAAACAGAGGTAAAACTAAACTGGATGGGAGTAAGAGCGGATGTGAGTTGATCAAACCAGATCGAAAAGTTGACCAGAGAGGAGAAGAGGGTCTGATTGTAGTTTTTGGTGTTGTTGTGTTTCTGGTTGTGGTGTTAGGACCGGAAGAGGAAATATTGGTACTGACTTAGCTTAGAGACCAAATAAGGCTAGATACTTCACAAAATCTCGCAGGTTCGATTTTTAGAGTCACTTTGTTATACTTTAAAGTGATTTTTGGTAGTATAACTGGGAATGTGCTTGCCCTGTGCTGCGACATTCTTGTCAAGAGTCTTTCCTGTAGCACTAGAGTTGTCTAGCTTGTAAGAGATTTGAATCACTTGGAGAAGAGCTGCACGTTTTCTTCGTTGCATTGCTCTTTGTGCTGCTAGCACTTTTTTATGGATGCTCTTCTCCTCCTACACTGTTTAGAAGATATATCGCATGGAGCTTCAAGCTATCTGCTAGAAATCAGTTAAAGAAGATTCATCAATCACTTTCAAGGACATGATCAAAAGGATCACGCAATCAGTCGGTCAAGCATGATAAAGCTAAAAGATTGCGTGATCCTTTCGATTCCTGCCTCTAGAGCTAAAACATGTTATTTACTTAGTTTGAGCAATGGAAACTTGATATATACTATTGTAAAATTAGTTGAATTGCAGTGTTTCATAACTAAAAAATTGAGATATTATGGGAGACATTCAAGTGTGTAGAGATCTCAAAACTAGAATTGGTTTAGATTGGCCTGGGGGAATTGCCAATCTTTTGAAATTTTGCCATTCTAATATCTAAAGTATATATGTGATGATTACCTGAGCACCTGTCCATGCTCTTGTTGTAAAGAGCTTTTTCTCTTCCGCTTGGCAAAGATCTTTGATGATGAAGGTTTGATACCAGTTGTATTCAGTATTGTCTCCGTACGATGATGCCGTGTGTACATCATGGCGGATTGTAGACATAAATCCTATAGTTTGAAAAGTTTGTGTAGAGTCTTATTTGATACTTCGATATCTTTACACTTCTTTGAATTATAAAGCTTGCAAATGTTTACTGAAAATACTATAAGATGCGAATTTGTTAATGCAATTCCAGATAGTGTTCTGGAAACATGGAATGCTCCTATGTGGAAGTCACCTAAGAAGCCTTCTTGCGCCTGCATCGAGGATATCCTTCATGGTCCAGCACCACCTATACAGCAATCACTAACACCTTAAAAATCCAATGATCACGGAAGGTTATCCCACCTAATAGCGGCCCCTTCTCGAAATGTGACACTCTAAACTTTTGCATATTACATTTGAGAATGTACACCAAGTTGTATTTCAATCTTTGATTCCAAATAACGCATTGGAATAGTCTTTGATTTGCCAACAAGAATCTTAGAAATATGATTGTTCTCATAGAAGAAATTGTACTCAAAGTGCTGCAATTTGGTGTATCAGTTACAAACTGCTACTGTTAAAACTCTGAAGTCTTACAAGTAGTGCATATCGTATACAAATAATGCTTTGGAATCGTCTTTGATTTCCTAACAAGAATATTAAAAATCTTATTACTCTCAAAACTGTGCTCAAAATGTCGCAATTCGGTAAGTTGAGTAGTCTCGAGAATCACCACCTACTAATAACACTTTGAACCCTTGCATATTGTATCTCAATATAGTGAGTCGGTTTACAGCCCATCTACTAATGAAACTTCAAACCCTTCAAATTATTGCATATGATATTCAATGAACGCTTCAAAACCCTCTTTGATTTGGACACACGAGTATTAAAAACCTAATTGAACTCAAAACAAAAACTATGTTCAAAGTGTCGCAATTGTTGTGATTCTGATTGCCGGTAGCAGACATCAATGCAAGCAAATTTAGCAACAATGAAGAAGTGGAGAGATTTCAAAGAATGTAGCACCGACCTGGCCAGAGCAGATGCGGTGGACGGCCGCCTTGATTGATGGGCTGAATTCTGTTGCCTTACATGCTGCTGCTCGTCACCATGGTGAGGCTTGTAAAAGGAGGAAGTTGCCTAAGCTCTGCCAAACAGGTGGTGCAAAATTGGGTTTTTTCAGCTACTGCAATCACAGAAAGACCAAGTTTACAGATCAGATTCAAGGCTTGCTGCCATCAAAAAAGCTTGCCCCATCATGGATATCTCCTGATATTCCTGCACATACAATTTATTGATACCCCAAGTAAAACAAGTGACGATCTTGCCCCAATCAAGATTTTGGAAGAACCGAATAAAGCAGGACATAAGTAGTGAAGGAGATGAAGTAGAGAATAGTTAGACAAACCATAGCTTGTTGCAAACTTGAGATCGCTTAGGGTTAAGGGACAAAGAATTTAAAACCCTAGAAGATGTGCTATCGAGCGGTCTAGGCCATACAAGTTTCTGAAACACAGAGATGTATAGGGAGAAAGAGTGTATTGTACAGGAGAGTGCTTGGCAAAGTCATAGCCTTGTAAGTGAGTCCTTCTGTCGCTCAAAAATGAAAGAGAATTTTGGCAATTCCTAACCTAAAACAAGAGAGGAGAAGGCGGTCGCCTATTCTCTACGTAACCGGAAATGAAGGAAATGTCTGAATCGACAGATATTGCAGGTTTGGGAAGCCAGTTTGTCAATTTCAATAAATCTTTGTCAATACTTTGTCATATAGGACTTCATTTCCTTGTAGTGTCTGAATGATACATCCTTGTGCAAGAAATTTCAAATTGTTTAGGTCTTTGCAATTTACTTCTTTTAATTTTTGACATTTATCAAAATTTCAAGATAGAATACAAATAAAACTTGTCAAACTTCATTTTCTTTGATTAAAACAACTACCAAAAACGGATATTTTAAAGTTACAATTGGTATTGATTAAGCCGCATTCACTTTTTCGATGCGTGGACCTTAAAGGGTTTAAAACTAACCCCATTGAGGTAATGTAGTGGCCACATTTTATTTATAAATATATAAAATAGTTCATAAGTTTCCGAACCCTATGCATATGAGGGGTCCATTTTGAATCCATATTCTTTCCCCCGTTCATAACAATGAAATAGAAAAGCAACCACTCATTTTTTTTTAAATGTTTTTTAACCATATGATATCTCTTTAATGAAATGAATCAAGTGCTTCTTAGATTAATTTTCTTTTTCTATAAAAACTAACCACATTGAATTGGCGTAGTGACCACATTTTAATTGTGCATATGTGATTTAGTTTGTGAATGCCCAAATCCTATGAATATGTAGGGGCCCATTTTCAATCCATATTTCTATTAAATGTAGATTACAATGAAATTAAAAATTAAGGGCTCAAACAAATGTGTTCTCCATTTCTATTAACCAATTGATATCTTATCAAGGAAATGAATGAAGCGCTTCATAGATTCATTTTGTTCTTCTATTAAAAACTAATTGCGTTGAAATGACGTAGTGGCCACATTTCATTTAAAAATATATACATAATTTAGTTATAAATGCCCTTTAACCGTATGAATATGTGGAGGTCCATTGTCAATCTATATTTTTTTCCACATTTGGTGGAATATAATTTATTATTATTATTATTGTTTTTAAAGTAGTATTCTAATTCCCACAATTTTTTTTTCATTTCACAAATCATTACTTCTGTTGATACATATATTGCTACTCAAGTGTTTCATAAAAATAGTTCAGGTTTAGGATCAATTTTATAATTACCTACAAATCTATCTTGATTCAATTTTTGTCCTTCAATACCCTAATAAAAACAAAAAAATATGTGTCTACATTATTCAAGATATGTGAATTACATTCACATTCAAATCTTCAATATCATTTTTAAAATTCAATCCATATTTTCATTTTCTGGTGGTAACAATGAAATTATAAAGCATGATGAATTGGCCATAGTTAATAATTTCTCTTTACTCTAGCTTACTTGTGATGAATTTATATATATATATATATATGTATACGTATGTATAAATGCCTAAATCCTATGAATATATGGGAGGTCCAATTTCAATCCAATTTGTTTTAATTCAAATGTTGGTAACAATGAAATTAAAAAGCAACCAAATGTGTTCTCTATTTTGTTTAATCAATTGAAGTTCAATTTAATTCAGTGTGTTTAGTCTAACATTTATTCGGTACGACCAAGATTTATTAAATTTCTAAGTAATAGTGTTAAAAAAAACAAATTTTATGAAAATTTATAACTATGTTGTATATCGTATATTCAAATTATGTGATAAATATAAAGATAATTATCCTCATTTCTTGCTTCTTCATTGAATAATTATTAGAAAGAAAAATGTATGACTTATATTTTTCCTTCCTTCTGTTCCTTCTTTTTTTTTTTTTTTTTTTCCTTTCATTATTCCATATCCAAATAGTGCATTGTAGCCATGAAACTGGTCATGTTTAATTGAAATGAAATTGAAGTTTTAGCTATATTCAAAAGGTGATTTGCAATTGATTGTAGAAAGATCCTGAGCATTATGAAATGGCCAGTTAGTAAATTTTATCATTGAGTTGGGATCTACTTAATATTTTTTTCCTATATGTTGTATAATTCCAAATGATCTGAAATTTTTCAAGCATGTATCCAACTTGCTTTGAAGAGTGAATCCAAGCAGTAACTACCATTTTGGGCATTTCTTCTTTTAAATGTGACCTTGTGAAGTGCAACTGCCCGGTTTTGCGCAGGGCCCAAAAAAGGGTTTTTGTCAATTCAAATGCTAATATCTTGCAATCTACAAGGTGGAAAATTCTGAAATTCTTTCTACATATTCTCAAACAAGTTTACTACAAGATCCTATGGTTACATATGTCAAAGATGTCATTTCCTAAAATTTGGTACTTGTACTAGAAATGGCAGTTTTGGAGTGTTTTTGGTGAAAACATAGTCTGACCTTTAGGGGTTAAAAAAAATGGGGAAGGAAAAATATGACTATTTTATGGAAGTTTATATCCTTAGTTATTCTTTGTAAATTCACTTGTACTATGGAGTTAGTGATTTATATTCACATCTAAGATTGAAAAACTTAAAATATAATTTGTGAAAAACTTGCTATTGTTCCAAATTTATTTAATCATCTACAAATGCAAATTACGTGTAACAAAGATCACATATGCACATTTGATTTATATAGCCTAAGTAGGTGGTGACTTTTCCAAAGATTAGATGCACTCAATTGATTTACATAAATCCTCCATTGTCCTCATCAAGTATTTAAGTATAAATCATGAAATCAAATAATCACTAAGTGCATTGGGCAGTTTAACGTCATTCCAAAATACAGTATTTAATGCAGTTTAACTTGCAAAATTGATGACTATACAATTGCACCACAACTTCATGACTGGTGACCGTCGGTGCAATACTTCCCGCCATTGCCAACCGCCGGTCCTCGTCTTGCACCTTTGCAGCCTGAGGAGCTTTGCTAACTCCTCTGGAACTTTGCAAACTTTTTCTTATGAATGCCCAATTAAGATCCGTTCACCTATGAGCAGTTTAGGGTCTCACTTTGCGTATGAAGTGGTACAAACCCTGTCTTTGCATGTGACTGAGCAGACAAGCTGTGTCTTCATACCCTTGGCAATTGTGCGTTTGTATTATTCACATTTGTTTTGGTATTAGCTGTTGCAATGATTGATTGAGGATTTGTGTGATTGGTGGACATTGAGTTGACACTTGTAGAAAAAGGGTTGTAAACAACTAGCCATAATGACTAAATTTAAGTTATTCATGACAAGGTTGATTGCTGAATGACTGAATGGGACATTTGAGGGCTGAAGTCATTGTGGATGAGTTATTTAGGACTTTTTAGTCATTCTGGACATGGGTGTCAAAAAGACATCCATTACCTCTAAGAAAAATTCATCACCTTGAAAATTTGACATGGTTTAGGATTTGGATGACTAAGGGGTTGTGCCACATCAGCAAATGGATTTTTGGGAGTGCGTAGGGCAATTTAGTGCTGTATAGAATGATTGTGTTGCGACTGCCTAGCGCAACTTGGCCGACACTGTAAAGTCATGTATTAATCATATCAAAATCAAAGAAGTAATTTATTAGTCACTTTTTAGTCTTTGAGAAGTCATTTGAAAGTCATTTTGGAAGTTTTGTGGGGACCGCTAAGCATGGCGTGTTAGCATATGATTAGTAGTGGGTTAGGATTTGGGGCGCGATTTTTAAGAAAATATAAGAGTTTTGCTTAGTTATAAGAGAGTTATGCCGTAGTCATTTCTTATACAAAGAGGATTTAGGCAGGATTATTTTTTGGGGGGGTATTGCAGACAAAGTTGGAACCTAGTCATTTTGTAATGCTCTTTCAGTCAATTTAGTGCTTTAGCCTGCAGTGGTTATGAAAAATGCCTGTGAAGGTTAATTTACAATCATTCCGGGGTTGTTTCTATATGCACAAAAACTATGCATTAATGTTTGATGCTTTTGGAGTTCTAGTCAACAACCAACAAATGAGAAATACAACACAAGAACTTTTCTACAAAACTATAGAATAGCAACAAAACTGCAAGAGAGCAATAAAACTATAGGACAACAACAAGACTATAGAACAACAACAAGATTGCAGAACAACAACAAAATGGCATGACAACATTCATTGTATAGATACTATACATACAATCTTTAGATACCAGTTTTAGACTCTAAAAAATAGTATTTATACAAACAAAAAGATTTGTATATGAAAAGTATCATTACAAAAACAAAATACAATGAAAGACTAGAAAATGAGAAAAAATAAAAAATAAATTTTATATGTACGTATGTTTCATTCTTATTGATTTGTTCTAAAGTAATCCTCATAAATACATTTAACACAAATTCAATAGAATTTGTGCATTTTTGTCAGTACTAGACATAAAAAATAATAGACGTATTTGTACTTTCAATATTTGAAACTAGGATATGTATTATTCAACAAATAAATTGTGTTTCTATAAGTATTGTAGCTACATTTGGGACATTTGCCGCCAAAGCCTAACATTACAAATTAGTGCACAAATTTTCTTATCTTATTATTTGTACACTGCGTACCTATTATGTAGAATGGAGTGATGTATAGGATAAAAAATCGAGAGAAATAAGTTTTCATTGCTAAATATAATGTAGAATGTTCATAAAAAAATTTAAGTTTTGTATTATGCCATTAGGACTTGAGAAGAGTTGAAGTTGACAGGAATACACAAGCTATGCATTGTGTGAAGATAAGAATTTGCAAGAAATAAGAACTAACTCACCAAAAAATGGACACTTAGACTTTGCCACATCTTATCAATCCTGTAGGATCTTCTTCCTCTCTTCGGCAAGACCAAGCATGAGCGCCTTTTCTACCAGGTCCGGACTAGGCTCCCCCCAGCCAAAACTACGATGCCACTCAAGGTGCGGCATTACTTTGCAACCCACAACCATGCTAGTTATTCCGGATGAAGAAGAGCAATCTGGAAAACAAGTAGATGAATGAATTCTGGGGACGCGAACTTCATTGGATCAACCAAAGCTGGTTTATCCACAACAAGATGTCGAAATATATCATCGGAACCAAGTCACTATTGGAAATGCAGCAACCGGAGTAGATAGCAGACGCGATCTGGCAAAGGTCGGATCCGAGGGCACTGAGAGAGAAGGAGCTCCAGATCCAGAATTTGGAGTAGGACCGGACAATCTCCAAGCACGATTGTCGCAATTGGAAGGAGAGCTGGATGTGGCGAGGACGAAGGAGGCAGACACTACCAGTCTCGTCCTAAATCTGTCGGCTTTGGTTGCACCACCGGCGGAGCAAGTGATAAGGGCCAAGCTCTTTACCGACAAGCTGACGGCGGAAGGTAACCCTTCCGAAACAAATGTACTGAAGGTAGTCACTGACTACCAAGCTTGAATGTAGAAGGTGTTGAAGGAGATGTGACACCTGTTGGGGCATCTGGACTTAGGTAAGCCCATAGATTTTGAAGGTTTTTCAAATGCCATAGATGCCCAAAACTACCTGCAGACTCCGACCAGGGCAGTAAAGCCGGATCAAATTCCTATTAGGAAGAGGAGATGATGATTGACGACTTCGAAATATCCCTATTGATAAAAAAGGAGGGAATTAGAACATTCGTTCCAGTGAGGACGGAATCATTGATTGTCATAGCTTCGGAAGCTTCAACTCCAGAAAAGGTGAGAGATTCAATGCTAAGAACAAAGATCATCTTTTACCCGAATACTGTGCCAGCCCGACTAATTGGATCCGCGCTCATTTTGACCTCAAAGTTGATTGTCCGCCATAACTTGGGTGGGCCTTCGGGTGTCATCACAAATCTGGCTCGGATCCATCCGGTTAGCTTTGTACATATGAAGCAGGCTTCTCCACCTAAGGCTAAGTCATCCCAGGTGGATATCTTAGACGCAAAAAAGAAGAATGTGAGACCAAAAGGGAGTTAGAGGACAATGCCACTCCGCCTCAAGGGCGCCAAATTTAAACTTGGGCACAGACCAAGACGACGCCGGTGAAGTCACCACCAACCAATGCAGGGAGCAGTGTGAAGAAATCAAGGAGGAAATAGTTTGTTTGTTTGTTAGTTTTTGTATGTGATTTTTGAATTTGTTTCGCCTCAGATTTTTTGGAGGTGGGACCCAATTCTGGATTTCTAGGAGGACATCAGGCTGGATTTTACGATTATCTCGGATGTTAGTGTGATTGGTCATCCTAATTTTGGAGTGTGCCCTTTTTATTTTTTGCCCTTTTTGTTTGAGTTTTAAAGGGAGGGCAAGCTTGTTGTCCTCTCATTCCATCCTAGCCCATTAGAGTGCATTTATTTATGTTCTTTTGCTTTCTTTAATCTAAGACCACTTAGTGGACTTTTCTGATTCCGACTATGTGCGCAAATGTGTTGGATTGTTCATGAAGAGTGTTGAGGTGTAAGGAAGACGGGTGAGGGGGAGTCCGGATCTGGGGCAACTGGGTTTTGACCGATAAGTGTGTTTGTGTAAGAAGTCTGGACTGGTGAAAGAGGATTAGTGCACTGTGCTTTTAAATTGTTGGGATAGTAATCCGGAAGGAATGGAGTGAATGTGAGTCCGGAACTCAGGAAGGGTTTTTGGTGCGAAGGTAAACAATTGCCAGTGGAATATTTCCCATCTCCAGAAGGCCTGCTTACTATCAAATCAGTCTAGATTCTAAAGCATGCGCGTCTCAACCGGTTCCGGGTGCTTTGATCTGTCGTTGTAGTGAAGTTGCTAGGGAGTAAATTCTAAGTGACTTACTTTTTGGAAAGGCCTTTTGAGAAGCTGTGAGGATTGTTGTCCTTCTCTTCCCTATTACAAAACCAGAAGTAGTTTGTGTGTATGTGTGAAAGAGTTACGAGTGGTGAAGTCCCTACCCCTCTTGAAAGACCAACAGTGGACCCCCTAAGGGTAATATAGGGATATATAAATTTGGAGTGTGACTAGAAGTAACCGGAATCCGGATAAGGACGGATCCGAATTGGAATCCAGAAAGATGAGTTATCCAGAAAGAAAGCCTGGATGTATTTGCTTGGGTGTTTTTGGTGAGATCCGGACATCCTCAATTTGCAATAACGTAGTAGAATTCACTGGGATGATATTTTGTGTTATCTTAGCACATTTTGTGTTATGGATACTTACGCCTGGACTGCGCATACGACACTTATCATCGTCCATGTCGTAGGGCCTAAAGAATGCCCTAGCTTCAGGCTTCACGAATTTGCCCTTGCTCTCCAAAAAGACCTTGAAGAACTCCTTGGTGGTAGAGAAGAGTTCTTCAATGGTCTTCTTTTTATTCGAAGTCATCTTCACCTGAGAGAAGAAGTGTTCTCCTGGACCAATGAGCATCGTGTTTTTTGTGGCCTTAGTCACGTTGTAGTCTGTGAGCCCCCAAGTTAGCACTTGAACCTCAAAATTTTATTTTTTTTGCTTTTTGCTCACATTTAGGATTAATTAGGGTTAAAAAAATAGTATAAGTATATTTAGATGGCATTCGGAGGAAATCCCTACAAATGAGATATGATTTGACCAAGAAGCCTGGAACCACTCTAATTACTGCTATGAGCTAATATCAAGTCTATTTAACCCCTATTTGGACGTTTTGGATAATTCCTAGAAAATCCAAAGTGGCGGTAAAATCCCACTAAAAATCAAGATAGAATGTTTAGTGCTAATAAAGTGCCCGACCCAATTCCATTACATTCCAACTTTGACAAGTACCAGAACCGGTGGCGCTAATGGATTTTTAACAAATTTAAAAACATTCAATACGTTGATCGGCACACCAAGAGCTCTCAATTTTTGATTGGAGTCAATTTGGACTCTTTTCTTACTATCTTGGACCTTATTGACAACCCTGGCTAGTCAAAACTTGAAAACAAAATTATCTCCAACTATTGGATTTTTACCCTTTTTAGCGAAATGCTAAACGATGGTTTTAACATATAAAACGGCCAAGAAATAAGGGGTAAAGAAACCCATGGACTATTTGGGGTCTTTTGAAGACAATGGCATAATCGGTTTAGAGTTTAGAGCATTTCTTCAAAAGTTAAAGTGATCACTGCAATAATGTAGAATTTTAATTAAGTAAATTTGAAATTTACCTAGGAAGTAGAATTAGGAAATTGGGGTGAAGGTGAGGCCTTGAGCGAGTATATAAAGCCTCCCCCTCCCCTCTCTTTGTACCCCTTTTGCATTTGTTAAGTTGCACCATACGCGGACACGTTGTTGAAAATTTTGGTATTTTGCCAAAACTCTTTGTTTACATTTCAATTCAAGAGTTCTTTGCGTTTTCAAGCATATTTTGGTGTCTTTGAGCTCATTACAAAGGACTGGGGGTTCCTTTGTCCTTGGCTTGTTTCTATGGTATTTCCAAGCAAGTTTGAACTAACTTTGCGTTGGTTGGCATTTTTATTGCATTCTTCTTTTAGTACTAACCTTAAAGACATTCTAACCAAATCATGGCTTTGTCGTTTATTGGAACTCTTTAGCTTTCATTTTAAATTAAGTGTTGTTGTGTTTTGAGTCTTTGTGAAGTACTAACAAACTTCCAATTGAGCTTTTTTGGCAAGAAATTTCATAGCTTGGTTGTTGCAAATTTCCCCTGAAACCTAGAAGTTAGAAGTCGTGGTTTAACCCCTAAAGGACCGGTTGTCCCCTCGGAGGACAATTTGGGTCCGGGCAGGTTCCTACGATCTCAATTTTTAGTAATATTTTTTGGGATTTTTTGAGGTTGTGTATTTTTGCGAGATCTTTGTGAATATATAATTTTTTTTTTAATTGATGCCCGGGAGCAAAAGTTATGGCACAATAAGTAAAATTGGAATTTTGCGGGCAGCCCAAAAAAAATCACAAAAAGTCAAAATAATTTTTTTCAAATTTTTTCCTCAAAGATTATATTTTTGTCTACATGTGAAGCTTTGTTTCATTCAATTTGGACTAATAATGAGAAAGTTATGGACAATCTTAGTTTTTCGGGCAATCTAAGCATCTTCTTGAAAAAATAAGTTGTAGAATTCATTTTAGAATGCAATTTTGAGAATTTTTCAATTTTTTTTGTTAGACAAGGTTATATTTTCTTGCTAGAACAATTTCACCATTGGGATTATTGTGATTCAATTCCATCTAAAAGCTATTAACAATTTAGATTTTTCTTCAATCTTGTGCCCACTTCTACTTGACAATTTTTTAATGAGTGAAAAATAAGTGCTTTTTTTCCTAAATTTTTTTGATAGATTCTCAACTCAACTACTTAACACAAGTAAGTAGAAAATCGAAATCAGTAGTGCAAAAAATTTGAACTAAAAAGATTCAAAGCCGAAAAACCTAGTGAAGCAAGGTGAAAAAAAACTTGTTTTCTTCACTTTAAATTCATATATCTTGCAATCTACGTGGTCAAAGTTTCTAAAATTTCTTCCACATATTCATATACTAGTCAAGTATAAGATCTTACGGTTGGATATGCAAAAAAAAACAAATTTTTAAACTCTTTTCTCTTTGCAATAGAAATGACAGTTTTGAATGTTTTTTGGTAGGAAAATCACCTCGGTCCTTTAGGGGTTAAAGAGTTGTTCATGTTACTTAGAGTGATTTGGGGTGAGATCCAAACCTCTTACGTTTTATTAACTCACTAGTGGATATTTTTTGCCAAAATTTGGGCCTAAGTCCCCCAAACATCAAAGCTTCGCTTTTGGATTGAATTTTTTAAGCTTGGTCTTAGTTCTTGTTTAAAAATTGGGGTTAACCCCCCAGACGGCAAAGCTTCGCTCTTGGTTGGAATTTCTGTCTTTTTATTTTGTCCAAGGGGTCTCCAAAGGGAGACCCAAAGTTTGGCCTTGAATGCCAAAAATTGGCTAAGCAACGGCCTAAATTTTAGATTCAATTTTAGAATTTTTCCAGAAAAACTAAAACCAGCAGCCAGCTAGCCCGGCCAAGTGGCCAGCTAACGGCCAGCTGGATCAGAGGGGGTCAGAGCCAGGAGAAGGCCAATGCCAGCAGTTGGCTGGACCAATAGTCAGGTCGAAGAGCCAGAAGGCAGGTTGCTAGATTGATCATGCCAGTTGCTTGAGTGACCAAGCACATCACATACATCAAACCAAAACCAAATTGGGATGATGCTCCTAGAGCCCCAAAATTTTAGTTTTTCTTTAACTGCTTGAACACTAGGATTTTCTTCAGAAAATCCAGAAAGGATCCACCCAGAGTAGTTTCTCTTAAAAAACTAAAATACAAGGAGGTTCTCCAGAAAACAGAGTTAGTTTTCTTTTGACAATTTTAAAAATCCAAAGAGGGTCCAAATCAAGGTAGTTCTCTCAAAAATCCAAAGTACAGAGAGGTTCTAAAAACCAGAGTTAGCTTTTGTTCACAAAGCCCAAATTTAGGGGGGGTATCAACAACCAGAGGTAATTGCTTCATAAAATTTCAAAATCCAGAGAGGGTGTGAGGATCCAGAGAAGGCCAGCCCTTACTAGCCCAAAGGCATCAATCCCAAAGTCAACGTGAGGTCCAAGCCAGTGATTCTCCAAAGGTGGATGCAAGCTCTGGAGCTCTGTCTCTAATCCTAAATCCTGCATGGTTCTGTAACCAAAATTGTTTTGGACTCACAAATTGCTCACCTTGACTCCAAATTGTGTGCAACAATATTAGAATAACATTTAGAAATTTGGTAGTTATAGAAGTTTGATTGCTAGGAAACTCCAATTCCAAATAAGCCACTAAAAAGGCATAATTGACTTTGGTGTATGCAAATTTCATTGGATTAGAAACAAGAAGAAGAGCCTATTAGAAGGACCAAGTGAATTTAAGACTTTAGAACATAGTTGTTATTAGGAAAAGGTTAAACAAGCTTGTTTGGAGTTTTGTTTGACATTTAAAACCATTTAGCAAATCTCCATGAGATTGGATTTGATAGGATTTGTTTGAAGAAAATATCCCCAAAAGAAAAAGACAACATTATAAAAGAATGAAAATTATAAAGAAAAGGTACAAAAGAAATTGTGTTTTCATCTTGAAGAAAAGAACAATTGACATGGACGCTATGTTTGACTACAACAGAATCACGATGACAGTAAACGAGGATGGCATCATTGAATCCGCGATTTTTGGAGTATGTTCTTCAAAAACCTTTCTGTTATTGTTTTATTATTTAATTGTGCAAATTAGTGAATTAAATTAGATTGTTAATTAGGATTAACGTCGTAGCATTAGGGAATTGGAATGCAAATTAGAATACAAGGAATCACAAGAAATAAAAATAGGAACTTAGATTTAGACAAAAATTTTGAATAGCTTTCTAGAAAACAATTACAATTAGGAATAAGATAAAAATTCTAGAAGATACAATGAAGTCAAGTTTAAGTAGAAATAAAGAACAATTTAGAAAGAATCGTCCAAAAATAATTCACCAAGGAGTAAAAAATTACAATAGAAAAGTAAATCAAGATAGTAAGAATTTAACATAATATTTTACCATACTAGAAATTACCAACATTATCTTCAATAAAAAAATAGTAGTAAAAGTAGAAAGGAAAAAATAGAAAATTACCTAATAGAATCTTTAAGGAATTTAGAATTTAGAGTAAAAGTAAAAACAAAAAGATCAAAGTAGAAGTAGTTTTTGACCTTCCAAAGTAAAAAAGAAATTACGGAGGAATTTTGATGAACCGGATAACGGTCAAAATTCATCCATTAGATAACTTTTACCAAGGAAGTCAAAAGTATTTTTATTTTATCTTTAAGATAAAAATCAAATCTTGATAGTAAAACTAGTTCACATTAGAAGTAAAGAGGAAAAAAAAATTGTATAAGTAAAAAATTAAAAACTTTAGGGAAAAAAGAATTAAGTAAGAATTTTGATGAACCGACATGGTCAAAATTCATCAATAAATTACTTTCACCAAGAAAGTCAGAAGTAATTCAATTAAACCACAACAAGTATAGAAATAACACCTCTAAGGTAAAACTATTTAATTCTCGAGGTAGTTGAATTTATCTTCCATTAGTAATAGTAAGAACTTATCAAAAATTATCCAACAAGGGGAAAAGAGATTAGTTAATCCTAACTTCATCCACAATTCTCCGTTAGGGATTAAGGTTAATTTTAGCTTTCTTCACCATTTTGGAAAGGGTAAAATAAATCCTACACACTATACCATCTTGTCTGTTTGCTTGTAGACTAATAACTAAATCATAGTTTGATTATTAATCAGCTGTAGTAAAAACTAGCTGAACAATACTAACATCTTTTGGATTTTATAGCAATTAAAAGTGGACAAAGCTAACAATAGGAACAACATCAAAGATCCATTGCTTGAAAGGCGTATTTGGATTATACTTGTTAACATCCAATAGAAATTTACCCACAACAAAAACTAGAGCCTGGTTGTGTACTTTATTCCAAGGGTGGGAATAAAGCGCCTACATAGTTCTATTTGAAGGCCTTCCATGCTTTCTTCCTTGGATTTTCCTTGTTGTCAAAGAGCTTTAGCTTTGGATCCTAGTAATGCAGTTGTATCCTTATAGCAGCCTTCCTCCTCACCCTCTCAAGCTAGTCTTTTGTAGTGTAGCAGTCAAGGAGGACAGACTTCAGTGCCCTCATAGTAACTTTTGAGTGTCATGTAGTCCGTCGAGGAGACTGATGAAGTAGATGCAGGGCAAGCCTCCTCACATCATTTCGTGTGCAGTTTCCAATCCATTTGAAGAACTTTCAGATAATCTCTCCGTCCTTTGCCGCGTCCCAGCCTTTGCAATACCTGAACTTCATGAGCAAATCTGGATCAATAAGCTCTTCCTGAGCCTGGCTAGAGATGACCTCCGCCCATAGGTTGTAGACATCCTGTTGAGCTGTAATTAGCTTGATCTCATTGTGGATGTCAAGCTCTCTCTGGTTCTTCTTGCTCACAAACCCCAGGTTCTTTTTTATGTCAATCATGACAAACCTTAGCAAGATTGCGTTCTTGAACTCCTGCACATCTAGTTTCAACAAACACCTCCTGTCAGTATGTCATCTTCTTGTCAAGGTCAGGCATGTTGATGAGGTACTTCAGTGTCTTCTGAACACCTTGTTCTTCCAACACTCGGATGTTGAGTGTTTGTGGTGGCGTCTCCAACTGATCAATTGAAATTTCAAGCTTCTGCCCAATCTTTGGTATGTACAGCTCTATGCATGCCAACTAGTACTCTTCAAAGTGTTTGCATGCTTCCTTGTAATCAATCTACTTCACGTTTTCGCCGAGGTCTTGCGGGCTATCTACAAGCTCTGATGCCATATTACTCTCTGGCACCAAAAGGTTCTTTGAAATGGTCTTCTTCCTCCAAGCTTTTGGTGGAGGTGGCGGCATTTGTGAAGGTTCTCCTCTACCGAAGCAATTTGTATGCTTCATGCGAGTGTAGCTCCTACCAGTCTTCGGGGTCACCACAATAAGGGATCCCTGGCTTCCTCTCTGACTGTTGTAATCTCTAGTCAAGGACATGGGCTATATCCTCTGGAATTTGTTTTGCAACTCTATCTTCATGTGGTCAAATTCCTTGATCAGTGCATTTAGTCTTGAAGCAAGAATGACAGATGTTAAAGGACCTCTGTCTTTTGTTTTCCACCTCTTCTCGTACATATTCTGCTCAATCTCCTTCTGCAGCCCCTGATAGTTTGTTCCTTCAAGGTCCTGTAGTGCGCAGAGACAGAGAATTTGATCTACCTGCTATTTACCACATACAAGGAGATGACTCCTCCAACTGATTTGGGTCTTGCGTCCTACAGCAGACAAATATTAACCCATTTGGCCCTGTGGTGACCTCTCTTACAACCTTCGTAAGTGTGACCGGCAGATTTTCCTCGACCTTCTTGTACATTGTCCTGAAGGATAGGTTCGAGTTCATGGGGACAAATGCAATTGTCCAGTAGTTGACTTCCTCAGGTTCCTTCTACTCCCAGCATTCCCCGAGTATGTTGGGTTTGTCGTACTCGTCTTTGTTCTCATCTGGAATCTAGCAGCGCTTCAGGTCTACCTCCTGTCCCTGTGTCTGCCTCTCTATTTCTGCAAGTCCATACCAAGAACATATTTTAGCTCGAACTGAGTTATAAGTAGGAGCACACCGCACACATTTAGATTGTGTCCTCTTGGTTCTCTTCTACGTCGCTTTCATTTGTGGTCCATTTAACTTGGACCAAGATGAGCAGTGTTCCCGATCCTAATGAAATCCTATTGTACCTGTTTGTCGGACATTCTCTAACAAGGTTACTTTAACTCATCTCGAGTTAAAGTTTTGGATATCCATGACTGCTCTTCTTAGGTGTTTCTTTTCTATCCATTTAACTCGGGCCGAGTTAAACCTCCTTAAGCAATCAAGGATATTCTTGTCATGTAATTTTTTGTTTATTTTTAGCTTTTTGTCTTGAGTGAAGTTAGTTTCTGCCGAGATTGCTTTTTATTTGTCCTGTTTGCGAAGTCTTTTTTAACTCAAGACTGTTGGTTTTCAACAAGTCTGCTATCTATTTTGGAGGTGCGAGGGTCTTTGGTGTTGGTGTGTTAACTCGAGTCAAGTTAAAATTTCAGGTATTTTAAGTCTCTTATCTCATCTCGAGATGAAATTCTCTAGGTCATTACCTTAATTATGTCGTGTATCGAGTTAAACTTGCGTCGAGTTAAACTAGCGTCGACTGAAACCTACATTGTTGAGGTTGTTACAAACACAGTTGTCTATGTTCATTGCTGACAAACAAATTCTCAAGCAAAGAACATAGAAAAGTGGACAGTACTAGAAGCAAACACCATGAAACCAAAATGGAACCAACATTAAGGAGAAATGCAATGACAAGGAGTTCACCCTAAATCCTGAAATTGAAATGGTAATGCAATCAAAATTCACTCATGCAACCAAAACAAAATGCAAAACTGAAAACGAGAAGTGAAATTCAATATAGTACCTTACGCAAGCAAGGAATGCAAGAACTCAACTACAGAAGAAAAACAAGTCTATAAAACTATTGGATCCAATTGCACGCCCAAATTTGAAGAACCGAGATTTCAAGGAGCCATTTGCATGTCCAACCTCTACAACCAAAATCCTCTAGTAACGCCAACAATTCTTGAAGTGCAAGAGATGCACCGAGAATTTGGTAACTAAACCCTAATAAACTTGCAATTCTTTTGTAGATGATTAGCAGAAGCAAAGCGAGGGCCAACATTTTATGGTACTTGAGAGCGGGCGGCTTGCATATGTTTCATTGCCGCAAGAATACGCTGCCTCCACTGAGAATGAGGACTATTATTTGTATCAGCAAAGAAGGCATCCAAGATTTGTAACTACAGAAAAACAAAAAATTTGCCGGCCTTTGGTAGTGCTTAATTACATTGCAAAACACCGAGACTTTTTGACTTTAACTCTACTGCTAATTACGATGAATGCAAAAATGGTTTAATAGCAGAATGTAGAAGTTGTAAATACCATGAAGATTAAGAATCCATTAAAATATTCAGTTTGTGCGCATCTGTGATGAATCTGTACGTGAATTGAAAAAATGGGAATAAATTGGACCCTGTACTAACTTCAACATTATAGCCATTAGGGTTGGCATTTTTCAATTCCGTAAGGGTTTAGGCTTTGTATAAGGGTACCAAAAGGGATATCCAACTGAACATTGTCATTTTGAAAATCATTTAATGGGTTCTACAAATGAAATTTTCTCACTTTACGTGAAATTCACGACAAATTTGTATAAAGATTATAATACTCAAAATTTCTATACACAAAAATACAAATTGAACAAAATACATGATTATTTTTGTTGAATCTATTTGCTTAAATAGATAATAATTTTATTATTTTAAAGTGACCAGGTAGTACTAAATATGATAAATTAGAGAAAAATTTAATTTGTAGAATAGACCCAACATATGAATCTATACAAGGTCCTTTATGTGTGGAAATGTGAAAGTAGCACTCATAAATATGAAGTTTGCTTTGATTTGATATAGTAGAAAACTTGAATTTGGAAAAAAAAACAAAGAATTAACTACGGCGCCTACTCATGTGCAGATGTGATGTTGAGTCAATTAAAAGAAAATGCCATGAACACCCTAAGTTGGTGTTTGTCAAGTCCAAACTCCTTCATTGGATAAGAGAGGCAAAGTAATTTCTGACAATAACTAAGCAACGGATGACTAGAACTTCCAATATAGATGGAAAACATGGATGACATCCATCTTTGAAGTTGTCATTTTCATCCCTTCAGTTGCAATTGACTCCTTGTTATCATAATAGTCTTCGTATTGCTATTCTTGTTCGTAGCGAGTTTAGGGTCGGCATTGGAGCAATACTTGTTTTTAGTTTGAAACTATTCCAAACGAATTTCTATTTTTTTTCTTACCTTGCCCAGAAAAATTTAGGCAATTATTGTGGCTATCTAGACTAGCTATATAGCAAGAAGTTGGCACAAGTGTTCAGCTTCCGGTGAACGGCATATAACACATAATTATTGCATACCAACATAAACTTTAAAACACTATGCAATTTCACAGCTTCCTCAGTATTTGTTTCATTTCCAGAAAAATATTTTTCAAGAACCCAAAGAGTTGGAAAGGGATACCCATATCAAACCTTTTTCTGTAATAAAATTATAAATCATTCATAATTATGATCATTCTCAACTTCTGTGTACTTACTATTTCAATTTGTTGTATTTATTATTTAATTCTAAATGACGTGAAATTCTTCACGCAGGTAGCCAACTAATGTAGGTGAGAATCCATATAAAAAAACATTGTTATGATTTCATATATTGATATCTTTCAATCCGCATGGTAGAGAAGTCATAAATTTTTCCCATATGATGTTGTACAAGTCACTGTAAAAGAAGATCCTATGATCACATGGGTCTACAACTTTTTTTTCTTCCAAAGATCAATAGTTAGGTATAAGATCCTATAGTTAGATGTCAAAATTTCAATTTTTTTTCAAATCTTTTCAAATCTTTTTTCTTTCCTCTATAGAAATGGCAATTTTGAGTGTTTTTTGGCAGAAAAAGGGCCTTTGTCCTTTAGAGGTTAAAGGAGAAGGGTGAAAAAAAAATTTGTACATAATTGAAGTCAGAACTTCTGAGAATGGAATGAATTTTGTATTATGATCATAGATTTTACAAATATCAATCATTTAAAACTTGTGGGACTGTAGTGTTCTTACTATACACTTACGTGCAATTTTAACATCATTCACATTTATTAAGTGTGGTCAAGACCAATAAGATATCAATCATTAAATTATTTGAGAATGATCATTTTGTTCTGTATTAGTTTCAAAAGTTAAAGAATGCATAGTATTTGATGATTGAACTTTTCTTATTAGTTGGAATAGTGTTACAGTTACTTCAATCTACAGTCAGGGATCTTTGCCATCCATGAAAAAAAATAGTTTGTTGATTCTCTTGTGCCTCATCAGCTTCACAAACTTATCACATATGAATAATTTTAATTATTTCTGTCTTTCAAACAAATTAAAAAATATAAGTAACGACTATTGATATGTGAGATTACTAATTTTTTAAATTCAAATTCTAGGTCTTTTTTTATTAAATTAGGTCCTCTGAAGGTCTAGATATAGATCATTTTGCTTTTTAACACACATGACTTTTTATGACTTGTACATAGAATTTATGACATTGTAAGTTACTTTACATGACTTTAAGTGTAATTTAATTTTAGATTGTTGGATATTTATTTGTTGTAGAGCAAATAATTACGTTCAATACGTAAATGGAGCATTGAGGATAATTCTCAAATCTGTCTCAATTTAGTGAATTTGAATATTAGATACATTGATTGACTCAACAAAGTTTTGATTCGGAACTCCCCACTTGTAGGACTACTGCATGCGTTTTAGTTGATTTCCTATGAGCCAATTTTTGGGTATATATGTAAATTCAGCAACTTATACGGCAGTAGCTATGAATGATTTATACTACTTAACACTACTAAATTTTGCATTACAAAGAAGCTTTTGCTTTCAAGCTTGACGTCAAGTCCACCAGTGGACATTCAAATTATTCCACTTCTGAATGTGCAAAATCTTATGTAGCACCATGTTTCTTTGTAGAGAAAAGTTAGCTTTGTTGCAAGGCTTAGCTTGTTTCTTTCATATTTGTGAGTGTACTTGTCAGTGCATATGTTGATTGATTTCAGGTGTGTCAATGCGACATTCTATGACCCATTCTTCACCCTTCTCAAGAATTCCAAGAGCCATATATACAAAACAATTGTTGTTTCCAGTAACTTTTTTAAGCCATTCAAGTGCTCACAAGCAAGGATTTTTAGCCAAAAAAATGAACAATTGATACTTTTCAGCTGAACTGAGAAGGAAATTGGTACCTTCCGAGGCATGGAGTGCTTGGACAGTGCCTCAAATTGGAATGTATTGCCGGTCTTCCAAGGTATAGCAGCAATAGGCTCTTCAATGGAGACGCATCGTCAACTCAGTTAGCTGCACCTAAGTCCTTTTTTTTCTTCTGAAACAATAAGCTTTTTCAGTTTTTATTTTGACGTAAGCCATTGTTCAACACCCACCATCTTTGCAATGTCCGATTAATTTCAATCTACAAAACAATCCTTGCACATTCTTTACCTAGTTGAAAGATTGTTAGTTTTGGGAAGTAACTGGGTAAGCTTAATGAGGATTCATATGAATTATGGAGATTAATAGTGAAGACGGTAGAACAATCAAATAACTAAGAATGCTTCTGGTGAGCTTGAGTTTGAAGAAGTAGGGTTCCAAGCATTAACTTACACAACCCTTGAACTATGAGTATTGCATTTATGAACTATGATCACATCTTTAATTGAATGTTGTCTGGACAAGGTCAATGCATATATATTATACGGGTTTTTTCTATTTGTTTCTGTAGCTCTAACCTAGAGTGCTCCAAGATGCAAGAATCAGTAGCTAACTAATCTTGCTTTGGCACATGAACGTCAGTGAACATTTCTAAGAAGTTGTTCAGTCCTACTTTGACATCCTGACTTGCTATAGAGAAAAGATTAATAAAAAAGGAGAAACAACAACTGCATAGTATGGCTTTTGGAATTCTTGCAACATTCAGAATGGCTAAGTTGTGTTAGGCACGTATATCCAAGCTTGTAAGCTTTAGTTTAGTGAATCACCCACAGGCACAAGCATCCCATCATGAGGCAAAAAATGAAGCCAATTCTGTGGCCTTCCATGAAACAAGAGGTCACCAATATGAATGATGCTCTTGCACAAATTCAGCGTTCAGGAAGCATCTATTCAATAAAGTCACTCCCAAAGACAATAATACAGAAAGGAGAGACCGGCAAAAAATATGTTGAATTGGTACACTATTGACCTAATGCACTATTCCTATCAAATTTGATCAATCTTAATCTTGTTTCCTTATAACCTAATTAGGTGGTCTTATAAAGTACTTGCGTGGGGCTCATTTTGTTTCCTACAGACTTTGCCAGCACAATTTGTACCAGAGACTTGCGACAAGGTTGAAGAATGGGTCCTTCTTTGAAGTCAATCATCAGGTGGAAAATCCTCAAGGCCATGGCTTGTGAGACTCAGAGTTACCAAAATAGAAATAGTTCATATGGATCTTGGATGGTATTCTTTCATTGCTGGCAATCATATCAAAGAAAAAAAGAACTACATGTATCCTAATTTCTGCAAACAACTGACTGCTACTAGTATCAGATAATTTGATGGTGACAGTAATTCAAGACTATTTTTGAGTTTTTGACTAGGAACCTCAAGCTCTAATATTATTAGAATAGTCACGCAAATGGCCTTTTATGAGATTGCGGATAGGTAGTGATGCATTGCTCATTCAAGTTTGTCCTTGCGTTTTGCCTAAAAGACATTTTTTCACTTCCCATTCAATTCTCTTGAATATTGATTTATCCTTGCACATGTTGGATTTTCCATGGAGCTTTGTGAAGACCCATGGTAATCAATTCCACGGTTCTGTAAAATTCCAAGGAATACATAAAGATTCTCCAACTTATTTTATACTAACATGTCGTTGGAGTTTGCAGTATTGTTTGAGGGTACGCTTTGTTCCTTCTAAATGGAGCAAATTTGTACAAAAGAATGGCTTGAAGAATAACCACAAACTTTAGTTTATACTTATTGAAGAATTATGCTTTGTGTTGTGAAAAGTTTAGGTGGCTTTGTATCAAATGCCGTAGTCTTTGCAAAAAAGTGGAACATTTTTGATGAGCTTCTGAATTCTAGAACAAAGCTTCATATGACTTCCTTATGTAGCTATTTTTGATCGGTTTAGGTAAGTTTGTTGCATACATTTTTACAAGCAAAAGAAGCATCATTCTTATAAATGCTACCAATGTTCATAGGCTCACAATTTTGGTGAGGACCAGGGTACGCTTTAAGTTGTGTTATGACACTTCTTTATTCTCTATACTCGTAACTTCTATTTTTTGGGTGAATTTCCATGTTAATGTAGGATTGTGAAGATATTAGTTGCAGGATGGTGAGGAAGTGAAATGTTTGGTTCAGAGTAAGAGCCATGCTCACATAATTTTTTTGGTTAGATTTTCAATTGTGCCAGCTGTAGACTAATGCCAAAAACCAAAAATTGTGCCTTTTTGACCTTTATAGGCAATCTGGTAAGAATTGTAAGGGAGCTCATTGCCACTTAGTTACTTCTTCTAAAGATTGAAGCATGAATCAATAATTTTGGTTCACATGTGGAATTTCATTTGTGAAGATATGCTATCTCTTTCTAGTTCATTTTTGCATAAGTAAGCAGTTTCAAATGTCAATTTTTGAAGCTTGTCCTCCTAGATGCTGAACATTGTCAATTTCAAATGGCAACATGTAAGCTTATTCTAATGTAACTAGGAAGCAGGACAATTCTTTGAATTTTCTTCTCAAAGAAGATGCTCGATCAGAGTTTTAAGCCTAATTATATGTTTCAAGGACCCCAAAGGTCTCCACAATTTCCAAATGAGGGAAAAGACTCTTCCATCGATGAAGAATACAGTGTACAATATTTGTCTTCCTTAAATATGACATATCCATTTTATATTTTAACACCGATTTTATAATTTAACATCCATGACTTCTCATGACTTCTGAAGAATTTTCATGACTTCTCCAAAAAAGTTATGACATTGTTACTTTCCATGACTTTAAATGAATTTCGTTATTTTATGGATTTAACAAGTGAGAACTATTCGAAGTCACCACACCTAATGATGTCATTTTTGTCAACATTTTCAATATGTGATATTAGAGAGAAATTTCTTTTTAAACACAAGAAAAGGAAGGTAGGAAGAGAAATTATTTGCTTTGCCAACCGTTCAAGGCTAGGAACTGGGACATGTTGGTAAACGACTTAGTTCATTTATTGTGTTTAAATTGCCTCTGCTTAATAGCTTGTACTTGCTTGTTTTATAAAACCTAAGTATTTGAAATATTTACTTCTACATTTCTTTTCAAATATTGTATTATACCAATTTCATGACTTTTGGGATTAATTCAAGTCATATAAAAGTATTGATATAGTTGTATCTTTTTTTTAAATTCCAAGACTTGTCATGACTTCTAATGACAGTGGATGACCGTCTTATAGTGATTTCTCATGGCATCATTTTTTTTTAGTATTTACAATGAATTTAATCACTTTTTGGATTTCACAAGCAAGAGAAATGTGAAAATACCATACGGACCTTATGATGGCATAGTACAATCTCCAAATCTTTGGCAATCTGCATTGAATGCCCTTGCCTTACACCATCATCCAAAACTTCAAAATGTGGTGTATTAGTTAACCTACTCTTTGAACAAATTAAATGTAAATGTGGTGTAATCCTTTAGTCCCTCCATCCCAAAAACGGGCCCAGAAAAGGGTCTACAAAATTCAAGTTGTTGCAAGAATGGATCAGTTATAGGTATTTCTTGCTCTGCTATCTTGAAGATAGGCACGTGTACATTTTTCTGAGGTCCAATATGATAAAAAAAAAAATTATTTGCTTTCCTATGTATTGAAGGTTAGGACCTAGGCTGTACTAGGAAAACGACTTTGTTCTCTTTTTGTGTTTGAATTGCCTTTGTTTTATAGCTCATAGTACTTGCTTCTAAACGGGTATTGTTACTATGCCTGTGCTTGTGGTTGGAACTTGTGTTTGTGCCTCATCAATGTGTCTCCATGGTGTAATTGCTGATTTATGTAGTTACATTTGTGCACTTAGTTCAAAAGAATTCTGATTTTGAAAAGCTGGTTAAAATTAAAGCCATCCTAAACTCTGCACGTTCTCCTAAACCTGTGTTTGTTTCAGCCAAAACCTGTTTAGGAGAAGAATATATTTGTTGAAATACCTGAATTTATTAGTAGGTTCTCATCCTAAACTTGTGTAGACAATACTTCACAATTGTTTAGTTACATGAACCTTTTTGCAAAAATGGGTAGGAATTTATGTGATACTGTCCAGTTGCTATTTTTTCCTATGCATTGCACAATTCCAGATGAAGCCAAAAAGTTTTAAGCATGTATTGGACTTGTTCAGGAAAAAGATTCCAAGAAGCACCATCATTTTGGACATTTTTTCATAGGAAAGTGAGCTTCTGAAGTATAGCACCCTTGTTTTCAAGAGGGCCAAAAAAATGCTTTCACTAAATTTCAATGTTGAAACTTGCAATCCACGTGGTGAAAAATTCTGAAAATTTTACCACATGTTTTCAGTTCACCATAGTAAAAAACTTTCCGATATATGTGAGAAGAAAAAAAAACTCCCCAAGAATTGTGCACTTGTACTTAAAATGACAGGTTTTCAGCATTTTCGGTGAAAACATAGTCATTGACCTTGAGGGGATTCAAAGACTGGTCAGCATTTCTATTTCCCAAGAGCTTTCATGCCTTACCCTAAAAATCCCAACCCTGAATCCTATCCTAATACTAAACCCTATACCCTAACCAAACCCTGAAACTTTTTGCTGTACCTCGAAACCCTGACCTGACCATGTACAGTCATACAGCACTCGGACTCTCTCAGTTACCTTTTTTGTAGCTGCTGATGGATTTAATTTTTACTGACAATAGTTTTTGGGAAATAGAAATAGAAATGGAAATAGAAATAGGAATTTGTTGGTGCGATTTAAAAGATGTAATGATTGACATAATTTTTGAATAGAAATTGAAATTGGAAGATTCTAGGTCATCAGCATTGAATGCTTACAGCTGCCAGCGACAGTGAAAAGTGCCTACCTATTTTTATTCGGTCTTCAAGAGGACCGTTTGAAAATCCCGCGTACATTCCTTCCCGTGTACTATTCCCACTCTCACCATCCTAAAATTGTCCATCAATCCGGTTCTCTACCGGCATCGGTGTTCCTTCTCCATTCCCGCTTCAAAGTTTTCTCTTTCTCATCTTGCTGGCTACATTCAGAAACCTGCTTTTCTTCTCGCAATATGTCTCACTTCATTGCTTTTAAAGCTCTTTCCATTTGATCTCTCGAACTTTAACTGATCCACACTTTGTTTTTGTAAGAGTTACTGCCGCAATTTGAGTTCATCATTTCAGTGTTTGGTTTGCCGCTATTTCTGTTCACAACATTTTGGGTATGCAGTAGTTATCTCTGATGCACACTGCGTGTTCCCTCCAGCACTTGTTGTATTCTCAACCGGAGGGGTCCTTGTCTTGAACTACACATTGTATTTCTCGTTCCCCTACTGTAATGGACCTTCCTTCCAATGTCTTCTGTGCATTTGCAGGATTTTTTGCAACAAACCATTTTAATACCAGGTCGTTGTAATGATGAAATTTTCAGTTCTGACTGCATTGCGTTTGATGTTCATGAAGTTCTACATTGGTTTGTATTATAATTTGTTATTTGTGATCAATCTTGCATCATTGTCTACAGGTAATTGGATTGGTCCTGGTATCCTGATTAAGTGAGATAATCCGATATTTTTGCTGGAATTTCCAGAATCGCAACATAACAAGTATAAAATATGATGCCCCGTAAATTGCGGAATGTAATTCAACTTGAGTCAAATTAATAGCTGTGCCTAATAATATGTTCACTGTGTCGTGAACTTTTACTCGACCGAGTTAAATCACAGTCACTGAGACTAAACTACAATGTCGTATATTCGGGATTTGGGGTACTCCCTAAATATGTCAATTCCGTGTCAAGCAAGATGTGTTTTTCGAGCAACTGTGTCCAACCTTTTTCTAGAGAGAAGATTTGTGCCTTCCGTGAGTGTATGTACCACAAGACAACCTTTGAATTCTGTTATCACATAAAGTTGGACGTGCATTGGCAAGTCCATCGTGACAGTTAGGGAAAGAGAGTGGTCACTCTTGAAGGGATCGAGGTCTGAATGGCGGCATGGTGACATATTGCAGGTGTCTCAGAATTGACCTTCCATTGTTTTCAAGGATATGCTGCTAGAGGTGGTCAAGCTCAATCTCATAGAAATTTATACACACAAAAAGCTCGGAAGCATTTGTTGCAGGCCGCTGCGACATTGAAGTGCTTGCTTGAGAAGTCAGCTGACCACATGCCGCATTGTACGCATATTCTTCCTTCTGGAGAGAAGATCATGTCTAAGGTTTTGCTAGCCACCTTTACATGGAAAAATTTACTCCCCAACGTCAACGCAGCAAATGCTGTGTTTGGGCTGAAGGACATCTCCACCTCAAGCATGAGCAAAATTAGGAAATTGAATTTTCCTAAGTACTTTGTGAAGAAACCTGAAGATAATTTCGCTTGTTGCACAAACTGTGATAGGTTTCAAGCCCAAAGGAGGACCGCCCCCATTGGATTGCGACGGAAGTGGGACCGTCTACTGGAGAATCACAATGTATGTGCTCAAGCTCATCGAGATAATTATTATGCAAACCGGTCTAAGTCAACTGCGTACCCTCACAAGTGCTTAACGATCATGCATGAGAAAATGATCATGCCAAAACAACGTCTCCTGTGTTCGCGCACAAGACCAAGCAACTTGACGGACTCACAAGGTTGTCTGTCTCGGTCATCGGAATGATTGCTCGCGGGCACAGCGACGTGCGTTATGTACATTACGGTCTAGATATCTTCCTGCACGACTCCAACTATACAGTGGGTTCACTAGCTAAGCTCTTACAAGACCTTGAACTCCCCCCAAAGAACTCCTCAAGGGAGTTGTTTGTTGGATCGGCTCTGCTCTTCTATTTGAAGCGGTGCTGAAAAGAGTTGAAACGTGCAACTCATCACTTCGGCCACTGCCAGAAGTCCCGATTGCAGCAACTCCCCTTCCTCCAGTTTTCAATGTTCAAATGGACAACGTTACAGGAGACAACAAAAACCAATATGTGTTTGCATTTTGGTCTCTCCTCATTGCAAAGAAGATATTTTGAAAAGTTTATATGAGTTTCGTGTTGGTTGGTCATACACACGACGACATCGATGCTTTGTTTGGCAAATGGAGCATGCAGTTGAAGAAAGAAAGCTTCCCCACCATCCCTGCCCTCATGAAGTCCTTCTTGGATGTGGATTCTGTGCCTACCATTCCTCACTTGATCGAGGAGGTACCAAATTTCAAAGCCTTTATAGAAGGCTCACTTTTGGAAGGGGATGAAGCACTCATTGGCCACACCAAAGCACAATAGTACAAGTTCTATTTGAACTCGGCGGGTGTTCCAATCATAAAGTACAAAAGGTATTGTATGGATAGTGATTGGCTTCCAAAAGAAGGGGGGATCAAATTGTGGAAAGAAGACTCAGAAGGGCAAAGTCTATGGCCTTGTGGAGAGCCCGTGCCTAACGCCCACCTTCCAATGAGGGGTATGGATGACATTTCCAAGGGGATTTCTGGGTTCATCAAATATTGGGAGGCATTATACAATGAAGATAGGAGTGGAGAGTATTGGATTCTAAGAGTTTAAAATTCAAATTCAAAGGGTCAAATTTTTGAATTTCCTGCACGACTAGCAATTGAGATATTTTATTTCACTTACCAGTATATAATTCTTGGAATGATTAATTGCAGATAGTGCCGCATTCAAAGAAGATTGCATGTCAAGAACCACCAAAATGGAGACTTTATTAATGCAAAAATGATATCTTCAAATCTAAGAGAGATCATAATACAATTGATCAAAGAAAGGATGTTCTCAGTAATCACTTATGTTCAACTAATTGGATGTCATTTGGTACCGAGAACCCTCCGTTGAATATACGTTCATTGCAATCAAATATTTCTATATATTGAAAACATTGCAGAGTTGCCAAAGAAGAAGTAGAATAAGTGCTATTGCTATCATTTTGGTTGGAGGGATGCCAGAGGATTTCCTTAAGAAGAGACATAAGGCTGGTCTTTGGTTTTCTAGTAAAAAGCAGTTAGAGAGAGCAAAGATGGTTCGACGCTTGTATAGGGCTAATGGCGTAGAGATTAGTAGCACTATTTGGACCTTGTCTTATGAAGATCATGGAGTTGAAGTTGGAGATTTTCATTCTAGAGATCGTCCAACAGAAAACAGTGATGGAACTAATATTGCCAAGGTAGATAGAATAGATGAGAATGAAGAGAATGTACACCAGTCAAGTCCAACAAAGAATGGCTTGTTTCCAACTACGGTGAAGTTTGTAAGTTCATCTATCTATTGCCACAACTGGATCTAGTGATGATTAACTTGTACTAAGTGAATAGTTTACTACTCATGCATGCAAAATTTCTCTGTAATTGGCGTGCAATAAATGTTATTGTTTGTGACTAGCTATATTTATATCTTAAAAAAATGGGAGATAAATAATTAGTTTTCATCCAAAATAATATTAACCATTTTTTATTTTTTAGGAGTCTTTTGTGTTTACAATGACCTCGAGATATTTAATCATATCCTATAGCCTTTGTCCTATATTAGAAATTACAAATCTACTATAATCTATAGATCTTATATTATTTATTCCCTTTGATAAGCCCATGATCTAATATCTTCATCCAACGCCCCCCTAATTGGCCCAAGCGAACTCTAATGGAACTCCAAAGAACCCTAATTGCATCCTTATTCGTTCTTCTTGTTGCTAATTCACTCCTCTCACAACATTGAGTCTTTCTGCTGAACGTGCTCCTATTTTCAAAGAATGGAAGCTGGCGTGGGTGCAGTATCGAGAGAGACATCAGAAGTCGACCAGAGTGGGGCCGGTGGAGGCGGAGGAGGCGGTGGTCAAAAAACTATCATGGCTAATGCTTCCAAAACTATTTCTGTGAGATTCTCTTTATACTTCGTCAATGCAATTGGAATAAAGGTCTGAGTAGGAGATAGAATGCTGTTTTAGGTTTACTCAACCACACTTCTCATACCTCCTCAGAATTGAGGAGCTTGACGTCCATCCCGAGGAGCTCGCGATCGATCCCCAGGAGCTCAAGGTGAAGTTCTATCGTTATTCCGGTTGTTACCTCCTCGAAATCGGGGAGCCTGAGGTGTGATCAAGGAGTCAGAGTTCCAGTTTCCAGTTACAAAGATTGATGAGACGTTTTGATAGTTTACAATGTCAAAGGTAGCTGTGTATGTAACATCCATGTTTTTGTTGATTACAATTGACAAGAATGATTGCGTCATTGTCATCTTTGTATTTCTAGCAGGGTCTGCAATGGAATGAGCTAGTTGTTGGATTGCAAAATTGAGTATTGCCATGAATTGAATCAGTGCGATCAACTATGCCTACTAGATTGAGTACATAACCAGCTAAATAGATGTGCACTACAGCGAGGAGTTTGAAAATTTTGTTGGTGTGACTAGGACGCGTAGCACTTAGGTTAATCTTCCTCTTGCCTTCTTGGTGGTTCACCCTCTATTCTAGGGTTTTATAAATTGGCAATTTTAGGTTCAGGTGTTTGTTTGGATCCATCGTCTCATGAATAGTTAGCAAAGAGAAGATGTTCAATTGTTAGGTACTTCCTTCTTGAAAATGAGCCTCTTTTTATTGGGTGCGCAACTCAATTTCATTAGTAATAAATCTCATCCTACAGATGCGTGGCTGTCTCTGACTTGCTGGTCCTCTTGCTCCTTTGTGCAAATAATGGAAATGGGTGTGGGCAAAACAACAAAGGTTAAGGATCATGGGGCCAATGGAGGCAGTGGAGGCGGTGGATAGAAATCAAACGCAATCAATGCTTCTGTAAGTTTCTTTTTGTACTTAATATACACAACTCGAAGAGAGGTAGCTTTGCATTTTAAGTTTGGTCAAACCTCTTTGGAATCGAGGAGCATGACATCCATCCTGAGGAGCCGGAGGTTGATCCCAAGGAAACCTACTGCAAGTTCTGATGTCTGTCTTATTTTCACCTCCTTGGAATCAAGGAGCCCTAGATGTGATTGCCGAAGCCCAAAATTTGCCCGAGGTCTGCTTTGTTCAAGGTCCTGTAGGTTGACCAGTTTGCGTGATGTGAGGGTGGTTTGTAGATCATGGTGGAAAACATTGCCTTTCTTCAACTAACGTATAGGTTGTTAAGGATCTTATTGTGGAGCCACTGGTGTTCTTCTGAGACTGGTGAAGGTGGTTGTATTCTTCCAATTGCTGCTGCTGCTCATCCGTTGTACAATCTTGTTGCTAGTCTATTACTTCCAATTTGTTCTTTGGAATTGTGAAATTGACTTATAGATAACAATAAAATAGAGAAGAAAATCCTGAATTTGTGAGGGTTAATATAACATCAAGTAGGTCTCGCTCAAGTTTCTGAATAAGAACTTGAGTGGAACACAACGTAAGCAACAAGGTCAATTTGGGCCTCCTGGTCCTTGCAGGGATATGATAATAGCAATTTTTTTTTATAGCATGCAATACCAAATGCTTTAACAAAAAAGAAACTCATTATCACATGGCATTTAACCCTGAGGAGCTACTTTGTAACATGATTTTTGATACAGAAGTGTTTAAACTTTGGGAAAGATTGTTTGATTTAGTTTAGAGGTTGCAGTGATCATGCTTCCGTCTTCTTGCTGGTCTAGTCAAAATACCGCAATTATTCTATAGATCTTAATTCTATCAAGAAAGATAAGCTTCGTAGTTGAGAGAAGAACAAATTATTCTTCGTATTGTTGACTAAAGTTTGGACGTATTACATTCAATAACACTCTCAGTAACACTAATTAGTATCACAAAGCAACAGAACAGATCAGCGAGATCAATTGCAGCCCTACTAGAACTTGCAGATATACTTAAAGTAAATCATTTAATACTTGATGGAATTTTGGAATTAGTTAGAAACAACATGTTTAGCAACCTGTTTGAAACTTGATAGAATCTTGGATTCAGTTAAAAGTTTATGGAACAAACTTAACTCTACGCATGCTTCTTCTCAGTCTCCGCAAGCCTCTTCGCAGTTTTTACAGTTAGTTTGTTGCTAAATATTTCCTCATTTGAAAGTACTTAGGAATAGAGCTAGAGTTTTTTCCTTGGTCCGTCTCGAGGTTGAAGTGATGAAGTCACAGAGAGAGAACTAGCTCCAGCATGCGTGATGACCTAGTAGTTGCAAGAGAGCTCCAACATTATTTGGCTGCTAGTTTTACAAGTTGAATTATAAGTTGAATCAATAATTTCACAAGTTGAATCACAAGTTGAATCAATCATTAGAAGGGGCCGGCACTTGCTAATTTTTGTGAACATTATTTTGAACATTCTTGCTTAGATGTTTAAAAACATTCACTCAATGTTTCCACTTAGTTATACAATTTAGGTATGACAGCAACTATTAGCAGCCAATAGAATTTCTTCTGCTCGTTTTGCGTTATAATCATTTGGACTTCAATTCACGTTTGATGTTCAAGGACTTGCAATTTTGTGGAGCAGGGTTTAAGGATGGCTAGCACAGCAATTGGGAAGATTAAAGTCGCTCAAATTTAGCTTTTTTATTGTTGGATGTTCTTCCTCTGCTGGAGGAACACTCCGTGATTTTTGTAACGTCCAGGACTCGGTAATTTGGCTGGAGTTAGTTGTACTTAGACAAATCATGGAGCTACATTCCATTTGAATTATTGTTTTTCTGTATGCAGACAATGGACAAACTAGCAGGCGCATCCACAGGAGGAATTAAGCATCTTGGAGGCGGTGCACAAAAAATAATTGTGCCCAACAACAATCAAATTGTACCTACATTCATTGTGAGTTTGGGTGATTGAGGGTTTGAGTGAATTGCAATTTATCATGGTGGCTGATTTGAATTCATGTTTATTGGTATGCAGACAACAGACGAACAAGAAGGCGCATCCACAAGAGAGCTCCAACTTGATGGAGTAAATGCAAAGGAAACAGTTGTACCCCACCAAGATGTAATTGTACCTGCATTCATTGTGAGTTTCCCATATTAGTTCATTTTTCATAGATTGATGTCAACTTCAGATTATAGAAAGAATGAACCTAAAGTTTGATTAAGGGTTAAATTGCCCATTTGTGGTAGATTATGTTTATAGAATGTGAGAAAGTTTCTGGCATTGCTGCATATTTGTATCTGTATAGAAAATGCTACCATGGAGATGGATGGCATGACATTCTTGTCTTTTGCTTAGGGAAACTAGAGAATGCTTATTGGTAGGTTCATTGAGTGTATTGTTCCTACAATTCCATAATTAGGGGATCGATTTTTTGAATTCAAGCTAGAATTTCAGCTCATATAATTGTAGAGAATGCTTTTTGGGACCAAATTCTTAAGAAGTTGGACAAAGATTGATCAAATAGATTCATCAAATTAGAATTAATTGCTAAACTTTGAAACCATTGGATGGCCGATGAACTTCACTAGTTCAGATATTAATGAAACACTCATTAGGATGGAAACACTCTAAAGCAATAAATGCATTTTTTCTATCGAGTAAGAAATTCACTTGGATTCCTTCAAGGAGATCTCTAAGCTGCAGTAAAGTGGTGGGAGAATATTTAGTTTAGTCTGGCCCTCCTTGGGCCACAGAAGCCATCTATGGACCTATAGGAGATTGTGGTGTAGGCAAAGAGGCTTGATATTTTCTTGAGATGGTTGATTGAATTAAACCATTGAATATTGTAACAAAATGTATTGTTTGAACTTGGTTTATTGATTTGGATGATTATGATCTAATAGATAGAGTGATTGTCAAACTGTAGTACAAACTTGTATTACT
The DNA here is from genome assembly GCA_963969595.1 of Neckera pumila. NCBI lineage: Eukaryota > Viridiplantae > Streptophyta > Bryopsida > Hypnales > Neckeraceae > Neckera > Neckera pumila. The sequence goes on from OZ018418.1 coordinate 12,102,617, forward strand.
TGTTCTTGCAGGTTTGTTAGTAGCTATTCTTGGAATTTTTCCCCAATGTTTATAGATTCCAATTTTGGTGTTCGGTATAATGATGACTTTGAATTGCATTGTTTGCTCTTAACTAGATCAATAAGTGAGCACAATAGTTGGTCTACAATGGCACTTCACTATTGTACGTTTGATGTTAAATTTAAGAGAATTATCATTTGAACAATTAGTTGATAGCATCTTCAAACGCTCCTCAAATTCAAGGAGCACTAGTTGATTCTTTAAGAGAGCTCATGGCTTTTTTAAGAGAGCTCGTGGATTTGCAAACGGGGTGTAAGGTTTGCTTAGAGGTTACAAAGACTAAAGTTTGTCTCTATAGAATCTAGCAAGTTCTTTTAAATGTAGTATCTATTAGGGCCCCTTGGAATCGAGGAGGTATTTCTTTCAGGATTTTTTAGGCGTTGAGACAATTCCTTGTTACAAATTGGAGAAGGTATTAATATCTAAAATAAATATAAGTTAGGCCTCCTCAAAATCGAGGAGGGCTAGAGGCCTATAAAACGGAACCCGAGGCCCTAAGCTTTATTGATTACTAGTAATTTACAACATGTTGACTATCAACATTACCATACTAGTTAAAATCAAGAGTTAGATGATAAATGTTTCATATTAAAATTGAGCTTTTATTAGAAGCCATGATATATATTTTGTGAAATAGTTGGATGTTGTTGTGCTCTTTGATTTCAAGCGTTAGGGCCTTGGGCCATAGTAGCCTCTTCAAATTCTGAGGAGCCTCTTGAGCCTCTTCGAATTCCAAGAAGCCTCTTGAGTCTCTTCAGATTTCGAGGAGCCTCTTGAGCCTCTTCAGATTCTGAGGAGCCTCTTGAGCCTCTTCGGATTCTGAGGAGCCTCTTGAGCCTCTTCGGATTTTGAGGAGCCTCTTGAGCCTCCTCGGATTCTGAGGAGCCTCTTTGGATTTGTCCAATAAGCTATGTCTTAATGCTCCTCAAAATCAAGCAGGGGTTGTAGTTAGTATTTAGAACATTAGATTTAGATTCAATTAAATGGTTCCAAGAAACTTCTTTGGATTTGTCCAAATAGCTATACCTCAACGCTCCTCAAAATCAAAGAGGGGTCCTCACTAGTAATCAAGACCATTAGATTCAATCAAATTGTATCAACTACGGGTTTATTACACTGTGTCATGAAAATCTCTTATTGTTGCAAAGATAGGGCAATTTTTAGGCTAAGATTGACATGCTTAAGAGCTCTTCAAATTTGAAAAGCGATCCTAGCCTATTTTTTCAAGGTTTTAGAATGTAAACTTAATATTATTTTGTTTAAGATTGAATGATCATTTTTATAAAATTTCTTGAAATTGAACTTTTTGAAGTTCTAAATGAGGCTTCAATTATCGAAGATGTGGATGCCTTTGTGCTCCTTGAAATCAAGGAGGCTTGGTCTATCCAGAAGATTCTATTTCAAAGCACACCTTACTTTCTATTGGCTTTGTTCAAATGATCAATCTTTTAGCTATTACAATTGTATTTACATATGAAGGGGATAACTTTAGCTTGCATGTTATATATCTTGTCACTCTTTGAAATCAGCAAGAGTTTTTGGCTTCATTAGAATGCCCACCTTCATCACTACTAGCCAATGTTATAAATTATTGATGTTGTAGAATTACCTTATATTATTTATATGATGAAGACTTGTTAGGGTTGAAAGTTGCCTGCCTTTTTGCTCCTTGAAATCAAAGAGGGATATAAGCATGATGACTTGTTATATGGTGTGACTATATTCAAGACAATTTAAAAATTTGAACGCATGCGTAACTAACTTGGAAATTGTAATTGTGAATTTCCAGGAGCCCCCTCTATTGACATGTGCAGAGACTAGAGACGCTTTCAAATGAAGGAGAGATTTGATTCCAACTCAATTATATGGGAATTGCATTTTAAACCACATGAATCAAGTCCTTTTAAGATTCCACTATGTAGAATGATATCACTTCCAATGGTGAGGCCAGTTCTCCAAACGGATGTTGTACAGCTTCAATCAAAATTTGTTCATGAATATAGAGAAGGTGATAGGGTGATGTATGTATTGATTACCAATGACAAGGGCCTCACCCAAAGAGTCACCGAGGAGATTTCCAGTGGTTGGATGCTATTTGGATTGCAGAGAACATAGTTTTTGAGGAGCAGTTGAAGAGCGATGAAGACCGTTCATGCTTAGCTGGATTTATGTTTTTTGTTTGGGACGGTAATCACCGGCTTATGGCATGAACAAATTACATTAGCAATATGCATGCTAGAGAACGGAAGTTGCATATTTGGATTGATTCTATTGTGCTTGAGACCAAAGGGTTTACCGGCATCTTGATGAATGCCATGAATGACATAAACATGTTAGAATTGTTGCCCCTTTCACAGTTTATTGAATTGAATTGTTGAATTGCATTTTTTTTGCATATTATAGTAAGAAAATGTATAATGCTTCATTTAATTTTTAGTCTATATTAATTTGGCATGAAATCTTATCAGATTCACAGAAAACGCACACGTGAAGACCAATGCAGTACACCGGCTTCATTGAGTCAACACTTATGGATCATTGGAGTTAGAAGACTTCAAAGACCTTCTAACTGAAGAAGAATATCAGACTTGTGAGACTAGGGGTAAACCTTATCCTTGGTATCCGCTTACCTCGGACATCTTCATCAAGTTTCTATATCAGATAAGAATTGCTAAACAATACTTGAAATATATAGGAGGTTTTTAAAAATAAATACAATTTGACTTTTCACTTTAGTTCTATAGTAAAAAGTTGCAACTGCCGCGGATGAGGCTGCTGGTTTGTATGAAGAGCGAACAACTAAAGAAGAGAGGAATTCAAGAGCTTTACACAATGTTATGAAAACGGCAGCCAACGCAAAAGTGAAATCTCTTCGTTCTGAGTTTGATAAGCTTAGTGCAGTGGGGAATCCTAAGCATAGAACACGGTGGCTAGAAGAGGTAGGTCTTATCACTTTCATTCATTTCTTATTGAACACAATTCATTTCTGGCTGAAATAGAAAAATATATTTAGCAATAGGTCTTCCATATTATATGAATCTTCTAGTTCATTACTTTTCTTTGGTTTTGAAGATCAATCCTCATTGGAGCAAACACAAACATCCGGACATGACTAAGCTCCAACACTTGGCTGCAACACTTGGCTGCAACCATTGACTTGCCAATTTACAAAAGTCGATGGTTGTGATGGTGGAATTCAAATGATATGAATTGAGCGGCCCTTCAATATCCAGTTCCTGTGGCAATCGAGGAGAAACTCAAAAATTGGTTGCCTATGGCAACCTTCTGGGCAGAGGTGAGTAGATGTCTGATTTTTCTATGTTTTTTTCTACTGCCAAATCTTTAATTTTAATTATTTTTCTATGACTGTCATATATTATAAGCTTCTAATCTTTCACTTGTATATGGAACTTAAGCTAAACCAAAAAATCTTGCAGCTTGAAGAGGCCGCCACCACATGGTTCAATGCAACAATAGCTTCGGAGCGCATCATTGTGAATTGGGATGCTGATGATTCCCTTGACCGGATCAGTGACTACATCAAACATTACCGGATTATTCTTTGGGATTACGCCTTCTACATGTTTTTTGGCAAGAATTCAAAGTACTCTTCTACCGTGCCATTCATTGGGCAAGAAGGAATGGAGCTTGTCATGCTGCAATGCATATTCCGGTATTTTCACTAGCCATCATTTCAATTTTGTTTTGTTTGAAGATTTTCTATTTGTTTTTTGAAGATTGATTTTGAACTTCTATTATACTTATCTTTATGGTTCAATTTTGTTGCAAGTACTTCCTTCATGAATTAGCTCCAAAGGGAGGCATTGCTAAGAGAGCAATGCCAAAACTATTTGGAGCATGGGTTGACAAGACGTTGCCGACTTGTGTATTCACCACCTTGGAGATTTGAGGTTTTTCTATAGAAGAGCTTGTGGCATGCCCATGGTATTTAGAATGCAAGAGAGCATATGCACCTGCAGAAGAACAAAAAGAGAAGGCGATTGCCACAAAGACACTAGTTGAAGACCTGTATGATGATGAAGTTGATCAAAAGGTTGAAGAACCACCCATTGATAATAAGACAAAAAAGAAGCAGAAAGCACAGCTGGTTACAAAGAAGCCTCAAAAGGGGAAAGCATCTGTGGCCACATCTGGACAAGAAGGTAATGTAGTAGTGGTAGAAGCGAAGGTTGTCCCAGTTGCCTCCTCACAAGGTCCCCCTCTTCTTCAATCTTCATCTACAGTTGTTTTTGCACCTTCACAGTGGCAAACTACAAGCACCCTCCGCTCTGTGACCACAGGCGTAGATGTTAGTCGCCTTGTTCTCCAATACTCCATCTACACGGCTATCAAGTGTATGGTAAAAAACAAGCAATAGTCTCCTCAATAAATCCAAATATTGGACTTTGCAAAAAAGGTAATGATAAAGATGACAAAAATCAAACAAACATGATAGAACATATTTGCTATTTTATTTTTTAACTCTATATTTTAACCACATGTTTTTTTTTTGTCTATGTTTTTATTTCTTTATATTGAGCATCCTTTTATTAACAAATATGTTTTGGTGTCAATAGGCAAGTAGAGGTCGGGACCGTCCAATTGGTGGAATTAGCAAACGTGAGGCTTGCTTTGATCTCATCATTAGTGATGTATCTAATGGTTTACCAGTACCAAACATATCCCAACTTCCATCTACTGTTCCGTTATGGAACATTTATACTCCAGATTTTGTGGAATCAATCTTTGAATTTGCTAGTGGTATGCTTCAAGACAATGGAGTGGTAATGTTGTTTCTCCCGAACAATCTCAAAATGCGACGTGGAGTGGACAAATTTGCCAAAATACATGGATTTGAGTGTGTCCACAATTGGTGGGGAGTGAATGAGCTGCATCTGACTTCCTATAGGAACATCAAAAACACTTTAAGTCACATCTATCCATTATTGGACTCTTCATTGTATTGTGAATGTATTAATTATCTTGACCTGTTGTAATAATTTTGCAATTTTTTGCTTGTTGCTTTTATAGACAAAGCGTTTTTGGATTGTACTATATGTTCAAGTTTTATACAAAGGGAAGGAGGTGGAATCAACTTTTTCAATTGAAGAGAATCAGAAGCTGAGTGGGCATGGCACAGACTTAACTGGTACATTTTTTCTTAGATGAATAATTTGCTTCATTATAACAATGTTTACTTCAAAAGTTATCATTATCATTTCAATTAGTTTACTTCAAAAGTTAGCATTATCATTTCAATTAGTTTACTTCAAAAGTTAGCATTATCATTTCAATTAGTTTACTTCAAAAGTTAGCATTATCATTTCAATTAGTTTACTTCAAAAGTTAGCATTATCATTTCAATTAGTTTACTTCAAAAGTTAGCATTATCATTTCAATTAGTTTACTTCAAAAGTTAGCATTATCATTTCAATTAGTTTACTTCAAAAGTTAGCATTATCATTTCAATGGAAAAGAACTTGATACTATCCACATAAAATTATTATGGTCTAAGCCTCCTTGAATTTAAGGAGGCTAGAAAGTACAATAAAATTGGTAATCTATTATTAGTTTTGTTTCAAAAGTGTTACTATCTGATACATTCTTTGTACAATTCTGCCAATGATTTCAATTGTATACTGAAAGTTGTAGACATTCTATTGGCAATGCAATATTGTGTTTAGATCTTAAAAAAATTTGCTAATTTTAATTTAATGAACTCAATTTTTCTAAATAGAATCATTGGAATGCATTTTCATTGGCAACATGTATTCTTTGGTAATGAATTTCAGACTATCAATTTTGTTGAAATCAAGTAGTTCTATCATTGATTATGTAACAGGAGAAGGACTTGTGCACAACTTCACCACAATCAACAGTCAATTGAAGAAAGATGGGATACCGTGGAGAGGTGCTCGCGAGAAAGATCCTTTGTTTCTTCAAGTTCTCATTGAAAGTTCTTCGAAGCCTGGTGACGTAGTGCTTGATTGCAATGCATCTAGAGGTATTTTTATTGCTTGAAAATTATGTTCTATGAATTTCTTGTCTTGATTTTTTGTATATTCAATTCCAGTTCTTGGTAAATCTATTTAAATGCAAGAATTTTGTTAATGGTTTATTCCATCTACACTAAGGGCAAGCATTCATGCGTGCAAAAGGGCCGGTTGACATTCAATCGTGGCAATTGAGTCAGATTCAGCCATTTTTCAAGAGGTTCTTACTTCCCTTATTATACCTGCGGCAACAGCAAATTATATTTGGTCCAAGAGAAAGTATCATGAATCATCAAACAAAGAAGATGATGACAGCCCAGCTAGTAAGGGTGCTAAAAGCCTTGTGCCTGTTGCACAAAACCGCTTTGGTCCGTAAGTTTAAACCTTTTTTTCATCATGGTGTTTCAAGTTTGATAATCCCCTATTTCATTTCTTGTAGTTGTTTATCTTGTTTGTGATGTATTATCTGGTTTTGCAGGTTGGTGAAGTTGTTTGACAGTCCTCCTATGCCATGGTCACTACCTGTTTATGCTGAAGCAGTTGCCGTGGCTGCTGCGGAAGAGGTTTCACTGATGGTGATATTAGGGGGACCGAAGTTATGCCTTAGAGCCTTGAAGTATACGGACGTGGAGGCTATTGAGGATAGCCACATAAGTGAGAGTGAAGAAGATTATAGCAGTGATGCAGTTAGTGTTATAGATGGAGTAGGATCCAACTAAGGGTGAGTATATGTATCTTGTGGATATTCTAGTTGCTAACTTTATAAAAAATTTAATTAAAGGGCTTGTGCACTTGTGGATTCTTTCTGCAGTGTATCACCTTTGAAGTTAGTATCGTCAACTTTGCATTGCCCACAAGCAAAGTTGTTATGGGATTTAGTTCATTGGAATTGGAACTGAAACTTCTACATTTCTACAAAGCACTTTGTTGCTTTCATATTGGATAGAGTCACCCTATATCTTTATGAATGCCTTCAATGAAGGAGAAGTATATATGAACTCTATAAAATTGTTACAAGAATCCTAAATCATAAATGAACTCAAGATAAAGTGGTCCATTGCACCTTAAGATGAAGCCATTTTTTATTGTTGGTGTGAAGATTCTTTATCATAAATTTTATAGGCCGGAGGGATATTTTATTTATTTTGTAACGCTCTCTAAAAGCCATGGGAAGGCTCTTTGGAGTCACATGAAGGCTCTTTGAAATCCAATAAAGGCTCCTCAATTCCAAGGAGCCCTACATTGGTGCCAAAGACTTTTGGTTTTGGTGAGGGATTTTGAAAGCCAAAAGAAGGCTTTCTGGATCCAAGGCGTCATTTTTTAGCGCCAACTTCAAAGGATTTTGTTAAATTTTCTGGGGGCTTCATTTGAGACTCTAAACAAACCATTCTATTTGAAATTCTTTTAATATTTATTGAAATAATTATATAATATTTTCTATGAACGTTACCTACTTTTGATATTTAAACGTAATAATTTTACATGATTAAGTGATATGGGGACTATATTTTAAGTCTCTTCGGGGAGGCAGTTTATTTTTTCTAGATTTTTGTGATGTTCCCTTAAAGCTGCAAGAAGGCTCTTTGGAATCAAATGAAGACTCTTCAAAATCCAAAAAAAGGCTCCTCGATTTTGAGGAGTCCTATTTTGGTGCCAAACTGCAAATGACTTTTGGTTTTGGTGAAGAACCTTTAAAGCCAAGAAAAGGCTTCTCAGATTTGAGGAGCCATTTCTTAGTGCAAACTTCAAGGGCTCTCTCGGAAAAAAAATTGGGTGTCATTTTAGAAATTCTAAATAAAACATTTCATTTGAAATCTTTTTAGTTATATCTTGAAATATCTATATTTTAATTTTTGTGAATATTCCCTACTTTTGATGTTCATAAGAAATAATTTTACAAGTTTATATGACATGGAGATTGCACTTTAGAGTTCCAAATATATCTTTTTATTGGAAAGATAAAATAAAATTTAACAATATTAATATAGACTATATCAATGAAGGGCTTTGTGATTTTACTTTGAAAGATTGTGAATAATATTGTTTGTATAAAGTAATGAAATTCCTTAGTAGAAGTAGGCAAATTGGAAAATCTTTATTTGAGATGAAGCTATTTATTTTTCCTGTATTAGAAAGCTGAAGTGTAATAAAATCTTATAACATTATATTTTATATTTTATAACATATTTTATAATATTATAGACTAAATTTCAAAAATAATTTTATTCTATTGGACTTAAATACTTAAATATATACAGAAGATGCTTAAATCAATATTGAGATCTATGCTTTATAAGTGGCATACAATTGCATTTTGGTCCCATTTAACAGCCATCTAAACTTAATTTAATCAAATGTGATGAACAATAGATGAACAATAGATGTATTTCAGCCAACAACATCATGTCCATGACATATCATCCAAATCCATTTGTATACATTCATCTCCATTTATCCTCTGTATACGAATTTAAATCCTTTTTACACAACCTTCAAAAGAGTTCTTCAAACTAGGGATCCATATACTTCATGATGTCGCTAATTGATTAAATATGAAAAATTTGAGGCCAATTATTTTATTTGTCATCCACCAACTTCCATCTATATTCATACGTCATCAACTTCATCCCTCCTAAGCAATGGACGAAATAAGGGACCTACATCTATTATTTATTTTTAATTTTAATTTTAATTTCTAAGTGTATAGTTAATGATATTTATGAAACCTCAAAAAAAATAACAAAAAATAACTTTACTGCTCAAATGGGACTGTGCATTGCTCAATGCTCGTTGCTCCATGCTTATACTTTAGCAACCCTGGCATTTTTTATAAAACGATAGATTCATACAAAAGAGGGGTTGACATGGGACTATGGCACTGATTTCCAGAATCGAGATCCAGATTTGCCATCCTTTGCTTGTAAATGTAGGAGCAAACTGTATAGAGATAGTAGTTCACAAGGTATTTGAACCCAATACAAGTCAAATGGTAGGCAGCCCAAAGCAGGTAAGATTATATTAATAAATTATATTTCAGTATTGCAATGTATTCCACTAATATAATTTTACCTGAGATGTGCTAGCTCCCACTTTGCTTGTGCTAGCTTTGACTTACCTTGTGCAGATTTGATTTTCAAGGCAAAAGTATGACAATCTTTATTTTGTTGGGCAATCTAAACATCTTCTTGAAGAAATAACTTGTAGAATTCATCTTCGAATGCAATTTTTAGAATTTTTCAAAAGGATTTTGTTATAAATGGTTAGATTGTCTTTCTAAAACAATCTCACCATTGCAATTATTGTGAATCAATTCCATATAAAAGCTATTAACAATTTAGTTTTTTCTTCAATCTTGAACTCACTTCTATTTAACAATTTTTTATTTTGTGACAATTAAGTGCTTTTTCTCCTATTTTGTTTTGGTAGAATCTCAACTCAACTAATTAACCTAAGCAAGTAGAAAACCAAAATCAACAGTGCAAAAAATTTGAACTAAAAAGATTCAAAGCCAAAAATGTAATCAAGCAAGGTGCAACAAAACTTGTTTTCTTCACTTTGAATGCATATATCTTACAATCTGCGTGGTCAAAGTTTATAAAATGTCTTTCACAAATTCATATACTAGTCAAATATAAGATCTTATGGTTAGATATCCAAAAAAAAACAATTTTATTAAAGTTCTTTTCTCTTGGCTATAGAAATGATAGTTTTTAGTGTTTTTTGATAGGAAAATCACCTTGGTCCTTTAAAGGTTAAGTATATGGGATCAGATTTTATTAGAATTTGGAATGTTTTTACATACCCCCTTTGGCCTCAATTGATCTTCGCTTCTACTTTCCTTAATCTTATTGTCGCATTGAAGTGATCTTCCCATTGCTCAAAATTGGTCATTTTTATTTTTGAAGATTTAGAGAATGGATAACAATTTCTTTGAAATGTTCAAGAATGGATTTAAAAAATATTATTTTTATTTGTAATCTTGAGCTTATTTTTTGTCAAACTACAAGATCATTTTGTACGGAGGGAGTATAATTGACCTCTTTCAATTTGGATAAAGAAACCAATAAATAATACAGTCAATCTTGTGAGTTTTGTTTGATATTAACCCCTAAAGTTGTATGATTGTGTTTTCACTAAGAATGCTAAAAACTATCATTTGTAGAGTAAGTACCAATTTTTTCTCAAAAATACACTAAATTTGCTAGTATTTAAATGAAAACTAATATAAAAAGATAAATTTGTGGACAAAGATGCACATGTGAATGATTCTATCCAAATTTTCCTAGGTACAGTTATTATAAGGTGCATATTCGTCTACCATCATAAAGAATAACATCCTAAATTGTAGGGGTTATTAGAATCCTTCAAGAATTTGCATTCATGGTTTAAAAAAGACATTTCATGGCTTGAAGTACCCACACACAAGTGATGAAGAAGTCTATTTTGAAATAGTCTATTTTTCATGGAATTTTTATTGTGAATATGAAACCTGATTGGTAAGAATTTATTGACTTGTTGGAAATGATATTAGTCTAGAGTACAAAATGGTCAATATTGTTAAAATGGCGGCATTCCATTACAATGGCACGTTATTTCAGTTCAGAACGGCTGTTCTGAAATGTAAACTTGTCATACATTCTAAAAATCTGCCTTTGTCAGATTCAATTCTTATAGAAATTGTTTTACAAATGGTATGGGCCAAGAGAGAATTGTGAAGCAAACTTAGTGGAGAATTGATGACAGAAAATATCTTATGGTACAAATTATATTGAAGCTATACTCCCAAACAATATTTTAAGAAAAAAATTAATATATAAAACATAACATGAAACTCGCTTGTATATGTATACTTCAAATATTTTAAATCTTTTAGGATTTATTGTTCGATATTATTTGATATAATTCAGTATTATTTAGTATTGTATGTGTTCTCTTTTCTTTAAATCTATGTTTGAAAAAACTTCTTTCATTTTATAAGTGCCTAATTTCATTAAAAATCAAAGACACAAACTAATTGATGCTCTCATTCTATAGAATTCTACTTGCATGGCATTTGTTAAGTACCTGATCCCATTCAAAATCAAAGACACAAACTAATTGATGGTCTCATTCTGTAGAATTATACTTGCATGGCATTTGTTAGATGATGGTGTCATTGAATACAATTATACATACTTGGCACTTGTCAAATGATGGATTATAGTATATACTATTATTTGTGTATGCCAATTATCTTGACAATAACTCCATTGCAATTATTTTTGGGGCATATGAATGGCATGAACTAGTAGCTCTGTTCATTAGCCTAGATATTTTCATGAATTTAAATGATAAGTGCATCCTCAAGGCGACTACTGGTGAGAATTCCTGTGACGTTTAAGGTTTACACATCAAATTCATAACTTAATGCAAGCACAAGTGTAAACCATGACAAATTTGAAATAGTGGGACTTCAATATTTATGGACTTAAGGTTCCTCATCTTCTTATAACAAGTTGCAAGAGATGTCTCGCACATTAGCTGCATTTTGCCTCGACACTGGGCAGCATTTGTTGCTTCTTAGAAAATTCTTGACTATATTGCTATTCCTTCCCTGAATTTGTATTTACACATTAGAAGAGATTTGAGGGCATTAGAGGGCCGTTTTAGGCCCGTTCCCAATGTTGTCCCAATTCTGTGAACACTTGGTACGGGCTGTCAGAATTTTTTTTAAAAAAAAAATAAAAAATGCCCAAAATATCATTCTAAGCAAATTTTTTTATTTTTTTTTTATTTTTTCAAAAATGACGTGGCACTCTCTTGACCATGTCAGCCCCATAGCTTTCTTACGTTCTATACTATGGAAACGCTGCGGAAATGCAAGATAACTCGCGAGCTCTTGGAGGCCTCAAATCTCTTCTAATGACTACAAAGTGCTCTCAATGAAAACAGAGGGCGGTATAGCTGCACAGTGGGAGGAACTAGTCTAGCAAGATTTTGCAAATGTCTTTTTTGAAAGGGTCATACTGAAGTCACGTTTGCTATAGCTTGTAAGTTTCCCTATGCCCTGCCTTGATTTTAGATTTATATGCTTTTGTCTGTTGATGAAAAATAAACTTTTCTTGCTTTGTAAGTCGTAACTTCTCTCTCTCTCTTGAAGTAGTTGAGTTTTTTTTTTATTCGTAAGTCGCCCCTTTCTTTGTTTGCAAGTCGTCCCTTCTTATTTTGTTGTCGTCCCTTTTGATTCTATTGTCATCCCTTCTGATTTTGTTGTCGTCGGAATTGTTCAAGGTTTAGATGTCAAAACTAAGTCTTGACTACAGTCTGCCAGTTCGGATGGTCCGGGAATTCTTCCTTTTGGTGAGCTGTGTGCTTTGGCTCCATAGTTCTGTTTCAGATGGTCTGCTTTGATGATCATGGGGTTTGGTCCTTGATTAGTATTTGGACTTTTCCTTATTGACAGTATGAGCACTACTTGATTGTTTGGGCTCTGTTTCTGCTGAGCTGCCTATTTTCTTTTGATTTCTTTCTCATTTTTAGTAACTGGTTGTGCAAAGTGTGTCCCCATGGTTTGTGCGCAACCAAAGACATCTAGTTCGGACAGTAGTTGAGCTTTATATTGAAGGAGAAGATTCTGTATTTGAAGTGAAAAAAAATGCAAATTTAAACCAATGGAGAGCGGCACAAGTTACCTTTGGAAAAGGCTGGAAAGGTTTTGTGATTGCCCATAGCATTGCTATTGGCGATTGGGTCAAACTCAAGCTTGTGTTGATGTCCAAGTTTGAAGTCACCATTATGAAAGCCGACTCCAGCACATAGTCCTCCGATGCAGTCGACATAGCCGTGGAAGAGAGCGTGGCAAGAGGCTACAGCCAAAACCAGGAGACATTGGACTCTGATTCGGCTTCCAGATTGCCAGACGGAAGTGCACGGAATTAAAAATACAGCTTCTCTCTTTTTTGTATGGAGCGTATACACGTTTAGCTTGATCTAGTATGTGTTGTTAAATGCACTAGTATTGGAGACATTTGGTTCCATCAATTTTTGCAGACACTTGGTTCCATCTAAATATAAGCATGGATCAATTGGCATGGTTTGAAGACTACACTTTTGGAAACCTTTAGAGTTTGTTTTCCAATTAGCAGATGATATTCTAAGTCAGTTTAGTAATTTGGACAAAATGCATGGTTTACGATTGAAGGCAGGATAGGCAATTGCCAACTAATTTATTTTGAATGCTCTAAAATCCACAGAACCACCTATGGCAAACCCTAAATATATGTACTAAGGAGTTTCAGTGGATATAGCACTTTTATGGCAAAAAACATCATACAATTAAGAGATAAAAAGACTGCTATAAATGAAAATGAAGTAAATAGGCATACTGTGTTGTTGCTAGTCCAAATGAACTGGAGGATAATTACAAAACTAACATCTTTCCCTATTCAAAGAATTTCATTAGAAATAGGACATTCATAACAAAAGCATCACAGAATTAAAAAAAAAAGATTGCTAAAGATGAAAATATAATAAACATGCATATTATGCTTTTAGTAGCCAAAATAAATTGAAGCTCAGGAAACAATCCTCTTGCCTAAGTGGTACTTTAAGTATAAAAAAATACTACAATTCTAGTACATTTGAGGTACAATAGTATCCAAAATACTATAACTCTGATACATTTGCGATACAAAAATTACTATAACTCTAGTACATTGAAATACAAAAATACTATAACTAGATTACATTTGAGTTCAAATAGTATCAACTGATACTAGGACAAAAACCAATAGTATTTAAAAGCAAATACAAGAATTACTACTCATCATTCAATGCCTACCATTCTCTCAAGGCATCTTCACATACATGCTGTGATTCAGAGGACATCTTATATACAGGGGTTCCCTTCATCCTGTGAGCTGCAAGTGTCATGGAAAACTTGCAAGCCCTAACAAGATGTGCATCTACATGTGCATCAACTACCTTGTCACAGAATACATACGTCTTCTCTCCACGTCCAAATTTCTTGTAGTATTTTCCCCGAATTACAACATCTTTTGCTTTGAAGATTCCTCCCCATGAACAAGTGAAATTCTCCTCCAAAATGATCTTTGTCTTTGGCACTGGAGAGCATAGAATTGCACACCATCCTCATTGTCTTCCTCTACTAGGATCATAAAGTTGTCTCCAACTTGAACCATGTCGCCAATCTCCACCAAAACTGCATCATGTAGCCAATTCTCAACTTCGTCCATCTCCTCGACTTGTTCAACAAGTGCAGTAGTATTGACAGGTACTAGTCTTTGCACCTGCCACTCTTGTACGTGTGAAGACATCTCACAATCATTCCAGTGACCATCAACACATGAAATGCAAAAACAAGACAGAGTCCAAGTTTTGAGAAGTGTAGGGTCCGTCATTGAAAATCCCATGATAGAATATAAACTCTTTGAACCGGGAATCATGTTGCATTTCAAAGTGTTGTCTTCATAATTCACCTCCTTTTCTCCAATGTGCCAAAGCACTCTGGAAAGAGGAGATGTCTTCAATCAAGTATAGAAGCTCACAACCCGCTTCGTATACTTTTCCTCCAAAAATTGCACAACTTGGAAGGCATTCTGCAGTGGACAAAGTGGGTTTTGGATTTTTTTAGCCTGCAAGTGCCTTCTTCACAACTGCACCCGCACCATCCCACTCTCCTTTTCTATGAGCAAATTCAAAGAAATTCCAGCACATGTTACAGCCTTCGGTGACCATGGGGTACTGGGCTACAAAATACATCGCAGTAGTGCACTTGAACTGGGCACTACACCCATCACTAAAAACCCAATGCTCATGCATAGAGTGCTTGACATCCACCAACCAATCCCAGTGCAAAAGCAAACAGTGTTGTACAAAAGCTGAATCATAGTCCTTGTCATCCAAAATATAAAAATGTGTTTGCTTCACAATCTCATCTCCCTCCCTCCACATAATGATATGAACCAGAATTGTGACAGAAGTGCTAAAGTAATACAAACGTTGAACTACATTTTGAATGGCAAACAAGTAATTCTCAGCATAGTCAATGTGTGAAACGACCACTCCCTCTAGAACATTTGCCATCATCAATTGGCACTATTCATCTTGCCACCTGGCTCGAAAATTGTGAGTGATGAAGGTTGTGACTGTCTTTTCCATGTACGAGAGGAAGATATGTGCAGCAATCTCCTTAAACACTTCCTTCAAACGCTTCTATGGCTTGCCTTTGTTGGCATCCACCCCAACCTGGTAGTACTCAAAGCACTTCCACCTCAACGTAAATGAAGTGGCACTAGACAATTCCAATGCACAAAATTTGAATAGATGGAAACCACAGTGAGGACAATCTCCCTTAAGGCATTCTAGCCTATGCCAGATGTCAAATTCTCCCTTCGCACAGACGTAAGCTTCCTAGATCAAAGTGATTTGCTTGTAGATGTGCGGATGTGCCTGATGTCGGAACATGAAAATCTAGTTTTACTATATTAAAATATAAATGAAGGAATAATTTTCTTCTTAGTAGTAAATTTTTTCGATTTTTAGATAGTTGTAGACCATCTAATGTTTAGAACCGGAAACCGGGAATGGACTAATCAGGAATTACAGTAAAGGCTAACTGAATGTACCGGAAACTAGGAACCGGAATTATACTTTGCTTAGATCGGGTCAGGAAAGGGGAAACAGGACACCGCCTTCCAACGGTGACCTACTTAGCCCTAGGGAACAAGGGACACGTTTGAATCATTAGTTAACGGGAATCCTAAATGAGCAGGATTAACAGGCAAGGCCTTAATTAGGGTAATTACTAAGGATTGCTGAGATTGGCTCTTTTAGATCCTATCGATCCAAAGGTTGGTCACTTGTGATTTCCTGCCCTGACAGAGAATTATACAGCATAGGCGATTACTGATTTCCGGTCTGAAGAGGTAGTATTGGTGTGTTGAGTTGACGCGACTGCAGGCGAGAGTGCTGGAAGGTTATTGAGAGAGAGAGAAGGTTGTTGGTGCCGGAGCTTAGAGTTAATACCTTCCATCTGAAAGGAGAGAGAGAGAGTGAGCCGTGAGGATCACTAGTCGTACCAATACCCAACAGTAGACCGGTTCCCTCTGATCGACGGGAGATATGGCCGCAAGTCACAGCGGAGGAGCGACCATCTCGCTGCGCTACGTGACGCTGCGATTGCCCAAGGATGACAAGAAGATGGCGGATCTGAAGGAGGACTTGGAACAAATGGGATGCGCCGGCTTCCTGATCAGACCGTGGGATTTTCGGAGTGAAGCAATAGTGGCGGAGTTGAGTTCGGGAGCACCATCTCAGGCCGCGACCACGATCCGTGCGAAACCCAAGAAGTGGACGGCGGAGATGTGGAGAAAGGTGTACCGGTTCGACCGGGAGGGCGAAGGCAACGCATCCCGGAAGGACCAATTCATGGTGGGTAAGTTTCATAGCCCCATTAGCAAGAAGGATTGGTTCGCGGTTACGGATTGTGTCAATGAGAGAGAGAGGCATTTACTGCAATACGTCTTGGCCATTCTTAACCCAGAAAGGCCAAGCCGGGTCTCTCTGACACTCGCCAACACAGTCTTTGGCGCGCTGTCAGGAGACCGAAAAGTAGATTGGGGTTTAGTAATTCAGGACCAAGTGTTGAAAATAGTCAACAATGTCGGGAAGGCTAAGCCTTCCGCCATCTGTCCGTTCCTTTATCACCTATAATTCGGAGGAGGTGATGACAAAAGAGGAAGAGGTAGAGTATGAGGCAGCCGCGACATTAGTAGAATTTGAGGTTCCTGACTTAGATCAGGAGACCGGAAACGAGGAAGAGTCCTCCGATGAGGACAATGAGGATGAGTCTGATGAAGAGGAGGACAAGAGTGAGGCTGAGGACAAGGGTGAGGAAACGAGAGGAAAGGATCCAGTAGAGAGAGAACAGACCAAGGATACCGATCCGGTCTGGGGGGAAGAGCCTTTGGACAGGATCACCAGAGATCTGAGTGATTTCAGGAAACGATACGCCGTGGTACAAGGAGCAATGCAAGCCATCTGCCAGATGGTGGGCGTTGACCACCCAGCACAAGCCTTGACTCGGGTGATCCGGCTCAACCGGGAGAAGGAGAAGAATGAGAATAAGGAGGAATTGGTGAAGCTTTCCGGCCAAGTGGCCGCTCTTAAACAAGAGTTGCGCCAGAAAACGGAAGAGGTGGAGTTGGAGAGGACGTTCTCCAAGCAGACGAAGGATACCCTTTCCCGAATCTGGGAATTTATCACCCATCCGGGTGAAGTGGTCAACAAGGCTAACTTGTTTGACCAACAAGTGATGACGGAGGAAAGACAGCTGCACCAAAAGCTCCTATTGGCGATGATCACTTACCATAAGAAGATGGAGTCAACGTTGGAGCAGCTGCGAGAAGTTATGCGTGAGGTGAATCCTCACAGTGTGCCTGCACCAAGACCGGAACCGGATCAAGAGCCAGTTCAGCAGTCGGCAGCAAAAGACACGGGTAAAGGTGAGACTTCTCACAAACAACCTGCTTTACCTGTACCTGAGGAGCACCAGGAAACCAAGACGAGTCAGGAGCAGCAGACCGAGGTGGAAAGCACCAAGGTACCCGACCCAATTCCGGAGGATGACGATTTGGAGATTACAAAGGTAACGGCACCGGATCCAGCCAAGGCACAGGGATCGGAAACCAGACCAGGAGGATCTACACCAGAGGAGGGAACCAAGACGAAGAATATCAGCAGTCTCTCTCCCTCCAAGTCTTCTCCCAAGACTCCGGGGAAGAAGGTGCAGTTCGGCGAAACCAAGAAGATGACGACCCTGATGCAGTCCATGGTGAAGACGGAGGCTGGAGCCGGTCGCGGGACTTCATCAGGATCACCCAGTAAAGGTATGATCAAGAAACCGGTTGGAGGAGAGGCAACACCTCAAAGCAAGGTGGCCAGACCTGCTCCAGTCCCGCAGAAGAGAAAGGTTCCTGAGCCACCGTCGGCTAAGAAGAAATTCATCAGGGCTCAGAAAGAGGAAGAAGACGAAGAGGATTCCGATGATGAGGAAGAGGAATCAGAGTCCGATGAGGATTCTGAACCATATTCAGATCCCGATCAGGCTCTGGCAGAGACCCAAGCAACAAAGGCGAAGGCGGCCAGAGAGAAGGCCAAAGTCCGGTCTAAGCAGATGGCGAGACAGCAGACCGGAAAGAAGCCCGTGGCCCGGAAGGTACCAGCAAAGGCGGGGTTTTCACCAATTAAGAAGACTAGAAAGTAGGTGAAGATTCTGGCAGTGATCGTAGAGCTGCATGCTTAGTTTTTTTGACAAGTAGTTGAGTAGGAATATTTTTAGTAAAAGGAGTTAGGACTCAAGTAGTTGAGTCCGGATTTTTAGGATCTAAGATCCACATTAAGCGGAAACTTTCTGATTGTAGCTTAGGTTGCCTAAAATTGACAGGAAGTTAGGAATGAAACGTGTCATTCCTCTTGCTGTTTTGGGCCTTAGGCGCTTTTTGAGTTTGAAGGGCAGTTTAGTATTTGAAGGCGGATTTTAGGTTGAATCCGGGTAGCATTTTCATACTTTGTATTCCCAGTTTTTCTGCAAATGCCATTGAAGTTATTCAATTCACAAACCGTGAGCTGTACCTTTTAGCACTTGTCCGTGTTATTGTGAGAGCAGTGAGATCGTGCAGAGTGGGTAAGGAGGAAGTGATACCCGGATACAGGAAGTATCCGGTCCCTGGAGAGATTGTGTGTTAGACAGGATACCACAGGATTTCCTTGCGAGGATTAGAACTTGCTTTTGTCAAGAAGCTACTTTTGTCAAGAAGTATCATAGCTCTCCTGTGTTTTCCTGACGCCCCTTCTCTACCTAGGCCGTGGATTGTCTTGTGGTCTGTCGTTGTAGTAATTGTTAGGAGAATCCAGACTGTCTTGCGTGACCTACTAGCATGAGTAGTCAATCCGGTCTAGTTGTCAGGAAAGTCTTTTTTTCATCGTTTTTGTCAAGGTTTTCTTTTGAAGTTTATATCGTGGATCTTCTGACACGTTAAAACTCGGAGGGTAGGAGTTAAGCGTCCTTCCTGAAACCCAAGTTGCAGATCCCTCTTGATCCAGAGGTTAAACTCAAATTTATTACATAGTTAAATATTCTAGACCGGATAGATAAATATATACGTGGGAAAGGAGTTTCCGGTTCCGGATTACTGGAGTTGGAACCGGTCTAGACTAATACTTGGGGTTTGTTTGGGATATCAACTCACTTCATTCCGGCCAATTAGGAGAATTACATCAAGATCTCTGTGGAACAATACACGAGTTACTTTAGGGTCCACTAAGGCCTTAGGGAAGGATTTTGTGCTTTCTGTGCTACGACACCTGGCAGCCTCCTTCTGCATCGCCTATACTAATGACACATTCACAAGTACAATGCAAGGTTCCATGTAGCCCCTTCACTCTATCCCTTAGCTTATTCAAAGTCTCCATCATAAAATCCATCTCGACATGGTAAATGCAACAACATGTAATCCTCTCCTTCAGTTTCTTCACCCACTAAGGCTTCAACCTTTCAAAAACCCTTTGTCACCCACTACATTCTGGATTTGCTTCTTTGAAGCGTATGAAGAAACAAGTTTGCCAAAAACATAAAAACACCAAAAATATGATACTATTAGACACCTTGAAGTGTTTCTTAAGTTGACCCTGAATTGATTGTATATGCAATAGTTGAAGCATACTTTTACCATGAAGTACGAAGTGTAACTTGTTCAAGTACATGTCTATAGTATTGAACTATATTAAGTACAAACTCAAAACTAACATAATATAGTACATATTAGAAACATGTAATTAATACTGAAGTTGTAATTGAACTCCGCAATTGGTACTGAATAATACTAATTGCACTACTCATTTTAATAATACAAACATCACTAATCATACTTATATAACCAAGTATATAGATTCAATTGTACTAATTAAGCCATATATTTATCATAGAGTATTATTTCTAGTTTTATTATTTGAATGTATAGAAGTCTAAAATAATACAAAATACACACTTTGAAATACCATAGTGCAATGAATATTTCAAACATACAAGTATTAGTGAAGTCTTGTTTCAATTCCGCACTTAGTACTACGTCAAAATAAATCGTGTACTATTATGTTTAGAAGTATTACTTGCATTCTCTTAGAAATAGTTTCATTGTACTCATTGCTCAAAAAAAATGTATTACACGTATAGATAATGTCAACTATTAGTCCATACAAAGATTGGGAACAATAAGAATTTGGAACATAGATACCTTTAGCCACCTTGTAGTATTGTTTTAAATAGTTATACTTACTGAAAAGTGATTACTGTATTATAGGATTTTGTACAAAATTCTACAACTACTTTGTTTATTTAGGTAGACACAATTTTCAAGTCTATGAAGTACAACTTTAGAACAACCATGATACATAAAGTATTAAAACATTTGATTACTTTTGAAATTGAGGTTTAACTCCATAATTTGTAGTGCATCAAAGAGAAGCATATACAACTTGTTGGAAGACCAATATTCGCAATATATTATAATTGTTCTCATGTATTGAAGGCACAGGAATGATATTATTTGAACACATCAGAATAACTATCTGTAGTTAACTAGGGCGATATCAGTATAGTTATACCTAACCAAGGAATTAAAGTACTTAAAACAAAGCCAGAACTCCAGGAAAGATACTTGATGGTGTCACTTACCTGACTCTCATAGAGGTAGTGAGTAGGATGAGGCTCAGCCCAATGCACATGCCCCTTTCTGTGGCTCACAACGTCTTTCTTATTTGGTGACACCTTTGTCTGACTATTCCACCATGCATCTATACATTCTTTGATGTAATCTGATAAACCTGCTCTCTTGAGTCTTTGTAGTCATAGCCTTGGTGCTAATTCTTGAACATCGGAAGTATAAACCCTTCTTGTCAAAGCAAGGTTTATGCTCTCCTTCATTGTTTGCAAAACCTGTGACAACCCTCTCATCCCATCAGTATCCAAACTCATAGCAGCATCTAGTAAGGCACCCTTCCTTGCTAGTAACTCGTTTGAATTAGCTACCTTCACTAATTGCAATTCATGTTTGTAGTTTTCAAGGAATGAATGAATGACCTTTGCTTCCTGGGATAGTATAGAGGTAACAAAGGCCTCATAATGTCATGGCGCATAAGTTTCTCCATGACATCCCTCCTACTACTTGGACGGGCCAAGTTCTCGATTCCTCAACTATATACTCCGCTAGGTGTAGGGATCTTTGAGTCAAGTCCCTCATGGATAAGAAATCATGCTCTTTGCGATCTGGATCTGGAGGCTCCTCTGCTAAAAGTTGAGCCTCCTGCACTCTCTCTCTCTGTCACGTGTTTGTTGATGAGCCTTCTTTTCTTTTGCATCCTCTATAACCCTGGAGAGGACCTCTTCATGCATCCGAGCCTCAACAATCCTAGCAGCAGGATCGGGACGACTAATGCCATTCTTTGACCACTTTCTCTTAGTTGCATTGCCTATGAAAACAAATGTAGCAGAGAAAAGATTGGAAATATCAGTCGTAAGTCGTCTACGTGGAATCAAACTACATAGTTGAAGAAATGGGTAGAAGTGCACACTGGGTACAAATTAGGCACAAAACAGAAAGAAACTACCCTAGTGAATAGGAAGAAACTCACCTAATGAGGACAAGTTATGCCCGTGTCACAACACCATTGATTTATAGCTAGTTGTAGGGAAAACCCTCATAGGTGAAGCCCTCCCCACAGAAAGAAAAGGTGTACACTCAAAGCTTGTAGTTGGAAAACTATCGGAATGAGTAGAGACTGCACTAAAAAGTGCACACCTAGGAGATTCTTCTATGGTGTTGCACTGGCCTAGATAAAACTTTGTCTTCCCTTGCTTAGACACTAGAGCTTTTGATATGTATCCTGAAGAACGAGTCCACTTAGAACATATAGAGCCCACGGGAGTGGTTGAAGCAGAGAGAAGGTGAAAGGACGTCTCTTTTGCAAGGAAGTAAGAGGTAATGAGTTGTTGGACCAAACCAAGGCTATCATGGGACAAATTTGACATCTTGTAGAAGGACCAATAGAAACAACAGCTCAACCTTGTAACAACAACTATGGAAGGATTGTTCTCTCATGAATCTTCCATGAACGACACTTGGAGACCACAGTGAAGCAGCTACTATGCAGTAGAAAAGAGGGCAACAATGAACCTACACCTAGTAATCCACAATCTAGAACCTCTAGCTGTTCCAACCTACAATTCACAGCACCTAGGAATCAACAATCTCCTTGTTGATACAGCAAGAGATAAACAGAGAAAGACTCAATGAGAGGTAAAAGAAAGACTCAACAACCAAGAGAAGGACGTGCTTGTCATACGCTCAGTCTAGGCGTAAGTATCTTTAACACAAAATGTGGTAAGATGACACAAAAATATCGTCCTAGGGAATTCTACTACATTATTGCAAACTAAAGATGTCCGGATCTCTTTTCAAACACCCAAGTGAACCCGCCCCAATATTTCGCTCACTCTTTCGGTTACTACTACTTTCTGAATTCCAATCCTCAGCCAAAATCCGGTTACATCTCTTCCAACTGCCTAGTTTTATATCCCCATGTTTTACCCTCAAGGGGTCCACTGTTGATCTTTCAGAGGGGTAGGGACTCACCACTTGTAAACTTCACAATCTCCATTCACACTCAAATACACACACAAATCCAATCCAATTTTGTACTAGAGAAAGAAGAGGTAGCAATCCTCACAACTTCTGAGATGGCCTTTCCGGAAAGCAGGTCACTTAAAATTCACTTCCTATTTCCTTCACTACAACGACAGATCAAGACTTCCGGAATCGACAGAGACGCGTGTTTCTATAATCTAGACTGATCCGGTAGTTGGCAGACCTTCCGGGGGTGGGGATATTCCGCTGGCGATTGCTTATCTTTGCATGAAACTCTCCCTGGGTTCTAGACTCGCATCCACTTCATTCTTACCGGATTATCGTTCCAGTAGTTTAAAGGCAGTGTACTAGTCCTCTTTCACAAGTCCAAAACTTCCATACAAATGCACCCTATCAATCAGACCCAGTTGCCTCAGATCCGGACTCCTCCTCATTCGTCTTCCTTACACCTCAACATTCTCATAAACAATCCAACACATTTGTATATATAGCCGGAATCAGAAAGTCCACTAGGTGGCTCAGATTAAAGAAAGCGAAAGAACATAAACAAATGCACTCAAATGGGCTAGGATGGAATGAGAGGGCATTAAGCTTGCCTTCCCTTAAAAATCTAAGAAAAAAGAAAAAAAGAAAAAAGGGCACCTCCAAAACCAAGGTGACTTCACACTAACTTTTGAAAGAACCGGAAGATCCTAGGCTGGTGGCCTTCTAGAAATCTGGAACCAGGTTCCACCTCCGGAAAATCCGAAGCAGAATGAAATTCAAAATCCAAACAAAAACTAACACCCTAACTAGCTACTTCTTCTTTGGTTTCTTTGCGCCGCTCCTTGCCTTAACCGCGGGTGACTTCACCGGCGTTGTCTTGGTTTGCACTCGGGTTTGAATCAAGCGCCCCTATGGTGGTGTCGCATCATCTTCCAATTCTGATCCAATCTCGCATTCTCCTTTTTCATCCGAGAGCAGTACTGCGATGCCGGCTCATTAGTTGGCAAAGCTTGCACCATGTACTCAAAGCTTGTTGGATGGGTTCAGGCTGGATTAGAAATGACATCCAAGCGCCTACTCAGTTCACGGTGAACTTGGGACTTAGGTGTCGCAAAGAGATTGGATCCATTTGGCTGGATCTGCAAAATTACTAACTGGGAAGATAATGATCTTTTGCGCTGGAACAAAAACTCCCGCTTGTATCAGAATCGATACCGCCGTTTGTACCGGAATAGACATCGCCGTCTATACCAAAACAGACGTTCCACTCGTCTCCCTTCTACACAAAGGAGGCATTGCCGATTTGCCCAAAATTATCTTCAGACCCCTAGATGAAGTCTGATCTGTCTTACCAGTCTTTTACGGAGTATCCATGAAGTTGAGGTCATCCGGAAAACTTGAGAGATCTAAGGCCTTGTCTAGATGAAGATGCCCCAGCAATTGATGCATCTCCTTTAGCACCTTCTCCATGTTTGCTTGGCAGTCAATAACTACCTTCAATACTTTCATTCTGGAAAGTATGCCATCACTTGTCAACTTGTTGGTGAAGAGGTTGGAACTAACCACCTGTTCCACCAGTTGTGCTACCAAAGCCGACAAATTCCAAACGAGCTGGAAGGCTTTGAATTCCTTCGTTTGTGTCACTTCCAGCTCCCCTACCAATTAGGCTACTTGCGCTTGGAGGTCGGTCCGGTCCTTCTCTAAGTTCCGAATTTGCTCTTCCTTCTCTTACAACATCTTTGGATCCAATCTTTGCCAGATTGCATCTACCATCTATTTTGGTACGTCCATCTCCAACTCCAATATGACGGTGATGATATGGCCCGCTATCTCGTTGTGAATCTTCCAACATGTTTTGATCCAATCCCGTCCATATGTCCGAAATGTCTTCATTTCCTTGGTTTTCGGAGGATGGCTGGGCTTGCTTGCTTCCAGAGACACCTTCTTGCCTTGCGCAGCTTAATCCGTCGACTTCCGTCTTGTCCTATACAGATGGAGTGGCTCCTCTAATTCTTCCTTTTCAGATTCCATTGGAGTCGATTGTACTTCCTCCATGAGGTTGTACTTCAAAATTTCTTTCCGGTGGGAGTATTCCAATAGCTTTGCAGCACTCAAAAGCTCCCTCTGGTAGTAGAGATGAAAAAGATACGGACTGATCGGGCTAGACTTCCCCCGACGGCACGAGTAACTAATTTGGAAACTACATCCGATGAGTTTCCCCTAGTTGACGGATCTACCCTCCACCACTCCGAAAATGGTGTTAGCCGTCGTGATCGTAACCCAGGTTGGCTTTTCCGGATACATGATCAGGATCAAAAACTCCGGCATCCATCTATGCCTCTCGTCCCTACAATCATTAATATTGTATTCTTCCTTGGCATGCGCCTGATTCCGGAACCTACTTGCCTCGATCTTATTCAAACGGGAGGCTAACCCTAATTTGGCCTTCCAAAATGAGTGCACCTCTGCCCACATATCCTTTGTCTAGGTACTGAGTCGACCCCTCATGATCAACTGATACTAGTTTAGGACTCCCTCTACAAGTTCCAAAATCATCTCATTATTCTTTAGGCTTAAAGGCTGCTATAGCAATCTGGCGCACCCAATTGCTTCTAAGTCTGCTTCTAATAATTTCTGTACATCTATATAAAAAGGGATGGCCGAACAAAGCATCCGGGCTAGTCCCACCATGGCCCACCAACCCAGCTAATCCCTAGTGCAGTTGGCACCGACCTCACTATTCTCTCCCTAATACAATCCTAACTCACTACATTTTCACCCACTAAGCTTACGCAAGAATTCTGTGAGGAAAGAGAGATAAGAATGAGGAGAGAGAACGCTTAAGTACCCAATGATTGGCCGACAATTCCCAAGGAGAACGGGCATGAGACCATTCCTGTAATGGTATCCTAGGCTGGAAGTGTAGGTTGTAGGTCTCCTAGATCCGGACTTCCATCTTCCAGGTTCCATCCATTGCTGAATAAATTATCAGGTTTCAACAATTCTAGCAATCTAGGTACCAACTAATCCTAAAATGCTTGTAGTTGACCCGGATTCCTATGTACTAACAACAAAATTCGAAAATTTTAGACTACCCCAACCTATTTCTAATCCATTTCCTATCTATTTGGAGTTTTGGTACTCCTAAAGTGCTCTCAACCATCTCCAAGTTCATACAGCAGGAGGTAAACAGAAAGGCTCAATGACAGAGACAGTGACGTGCTCTCAACCAGCATGCATCAAAAAGGAGAGGGAAGTTTTTTTCCAACTTGGTGTTGTTCCAAACCACTCAAGAAACATGCACAGCGCGATTCAACAAGGCAGACGGGAGTTGCTTGAGAGAGACAATATTGCCGGCGGCGGAAAATCCTAGCTTCATCAGGATCGACGTTTGTTGAAAATAGAATATCCAAAATTCATGGCGGCGGTTGCAACTATCGAATATTCGACAAGTACTTCAAATACACTAAAACACACTTTTTTACTAAAAAGACGTAGGAAGAAGCAGAATTTTTGTGGGTGAAAAACAAAATTTTAGAAAATTTTGATGGGTAGGCAATCCAGAACTGGGTGCAACCATCTTGAATCAGAATTCGATTTACGGAAAACGTACTTTTGGAAAAAGTTATTCCTTACCAAAAAATCAATCTGTTTTTGTAGATCTTTGCCAAATGCGTGATGTAGTAAGGAATTTGAATGCAGATCCATATAGAGGTAACTTTGCTGTTTTGTGATAAAAAGGAAGTAAAAAAAGAGTTCTTCAAGGCCCTGAATTTTGTACTTCGCTGAAATTTGTAGTATTGTGACATTTAATTAGTCATCCAAAAATGGACTTTTTTAATACCATGAAATAAATTTTTAATTGAATTCAAGATTTCTCCTGGGTAATTTACATATGTAATCTATAGAAAAACAATATAAAAGTCTAAAAAACAACTTTCAAGTCTGAGTTTTACAAAGTACAAAAATATATTTACTGCAAATTTTATGTTGTGACCTCAAAAGCACAATGGTCTAGTATACTTCCACACTATCCTTGACCCAAGGATAATTAGTCTCACCCAAAAGAGTAATATGGAGTTCAGAGATCTAAGAGGCAAACAGGTGAACACGTCCACAACCTTAGCGGCACGTTTTTGTTGCGAAACTTTTTTGGCTTGCAATTGAGTTGACTGCAAATCGATTCAAGATTGTAGAGCTTTCAATTTTAACTTTAATTTTGCATTCTCATCTATATCCATTGCATCTTTTGCATCACCATCAAAGTCCAAAGCAGGCAATTGCGTAGTTGTGTTGGTCCCATATTGGTCAGTGCCAACAGGCACTAGATCAGAATCTGATCTTGGACCCTGGGACCGCTCTGAATTTCCACCAGAGTCACTTGACGCTCTGTTACTATCAGTCGAAAGCGTTGCAGGTTGACTGTAGGGCCCCATAAGTGCTTGTCAAATATAGTTTGGCCAATATGGTGAATCTATGTGGAAAAAGTTGTTCATGTCCAACCTGTCAAAACTTGTTGCGATATCTCTCTCCTTCTTGTAGATAACAGAATCATCTATTCCGTAAAATAATGCACCATACATTTGAGGAGAAGATGGTGTTCATTAGTACATTATTGCAAAGCAAGACGGTTTCCAGCCCAGTCAGTATAGAAGGTATCCTTGACTTGAGGATAAACCGATAGACAGATAAATATATACTCAAAACAATTCGTCAATAGGAATCTGCATTCACTGATGCCAACAAAGAAATGAAATTGTTCTAGACCAGAAGTACCCTTGATTCAAGGGTAAATGACCAACGCATTACCTTGGCGGCCAACATGCACTTCAAGCTGATGTAGATGCCAACAATGTTTTCCCTTGGCCTGGCAATGGTTGATAGCATTTCCAGATAGAATTCTATATGCAGCTCGGATTGATAAATCCTCAACTTGGACTCGCCATTTTGTGCGTAGGCTTTATAGTAAGGTAAGTGCTTTGGCTTTTTGCACTTCTCCCTTGTGCTAAGTGAAACTAATTTAGTGTGGTTGTTGTTTTTCTTGAAGACAAAAATGAGAGGCACCTGAGTGATGCTTGCATGACTGAAAATCTTATTAATTGTCACAGCCTTGCCAGGTGTGTAACAGGACAATTTGGACTCATAATCTTGCATATTTGAGGCAATGTAATTTGTGATTGTGTCTTTGCCAAAAAATTCACGACTATCCAGAGCCAGACGCTCAGAGTATTCATTTTTGGCTCCATTTCCTGGCCCAGGTGCTTCAGAAAGAGCAGAAGTGGTGGGTCGGCATTGCTGGGTTTTTTCCCAAGTTGGTGTTTAGGAGCCTTTCAAAGATCCATAATCCCGAGCCCCACAACTTTGCCTTTGTACTTCCACAATTTGGTCTTCGCGAATGCCATGGAAACTCTCTCAAATTTGCAAATGTCCACATCCCCATATGAGGGCTTCACCTTGTACTTCAAAATTATGAATTGCCGGAACAAGGGCAAAAGTTTGGAAAACTTGTCAACAAAGTCCTTTGCCCGTCTTGTTTTGCCTTCGTTTGTGTGATGCTTCATGAAGTAGGCAGCCAAAGTGTTCGCCAACAAGAAATCCCACGTCGATGAGGAGAAGTGGTGCTTCTTCTTCTACGCCTGCCACAAAGTGTCGATCACGTTCCCGGCATTGTCCCTGAAATTCATTGACTTCTTGATTGCCTCCAGTTCCTTGAAAATGAGTTTCTTGCACTTTCTTCTTTCTATCTAATCCAAATAATGTTGGTTGTCCTCAACTGGAGTCTTTGGTTTGTGGACAAAGAGCTTTGCATATGGGTGCAATTGATTTGGAGTCTTGTTCAGCAGATGTAGAGCAAAGTCTATGTAGTCCAAATCCATGAAATGCCCACAAAACCTAAAGAACTCCCTTGACAGAAGAAAAGTCTTAGGACTGAACCTCTTGTCTGCCCTGTATTCCTTTGTTGTGTTGGGATCAATCAACCTCCCTTTGTTGTTACTCATAAAAAAATCATCCCACAACATATACCACTCATCTAGCAGTGTAGTGATTTTGACTTCATTCTTGATGCTGATTGTATTCTTGATTGTGCTTCCATCTTTATCCGGGTTATTATTCCTGAATTGGATAATGGCGAGCGTCATAAATTTTTGCATTGCACCACACTCCGGTAGTCAAACCCTATTAAAATCTGATGGTGGGGTCTATCCCCATATCAAAGAAAGATGGAAACAAGCCATCCACCCTGATGCTCAATTCACTAAGGTGTTTAGAGATACGACAACTTCATGTTCATGTGCATGAATATATGAGTATAACAGCATATAGTCGAGTAACCTCAACTCAAGGATAATGAGAAACAGATTACTTACAGTGTATTGGATCAACTTTGGAAGTGCGTTATTCTTGCGTTCCGACCGGTTGCTTGCAAGGATGCATGGTCGTTTTAGGTTAAGCCAAACATTGCGCAAGGCAAGGATTTGGTTCCCCCATGTCGGCTGGGCGTGGTGTATGTGGTTTGTCTTGTTTAAGAACTCAAAGATGTTTGATAACTTTAGCGGGTTCAAAGACCATACAATGATTGCACTCCATGTATGCAACTCTTTCCGCCGTGTCTCTCCATAGCTTTCAATCTGCAACTCTTAAGAAATGGTATTACTATGCTGTCCGTTCATGATCATAAACTTCCTCGACTTGATCTCCTCCCAGACTTCTAGGCACTCTTATGGAGTCTTAAGTTCTCATCTACTGGGGTGAGACACAACTTTTGCCTTTGGGTTTTTGCATCACCAAGCTCTAGAAGCCTTTGTCTAGTTTTGGCCATCGTATGCTGCTCAAGCTTTTGAACCACAAATAGGTCTTTTGCCAATAGGCATTGCTCGATCTCTACATTGTAAGCCTTGCTATCAAAAAGAAAACAGGAGTTATGATTTTTCCAGAATTCTTTCTGATTCATGGTCCTCAGGAGGTTTGGGAGTCGGCTCTCAGGCTTCTGGGAGATTGGTTAGGGCAGATCCTGAACTCTCGGCTACTCTCGGAATTTCATTGGGGGTTGACTTGTTTTGCCTCTTGCTCATCTTGCCTTCTAATCTGTCTGCTGCTTTTTGTTTAGTGGCCCCTAAGCGAGCTTGTCCCTTTCCACTTCCACCCACTGCTTCTGGTGCTGGTTCCTTTGGCGCAGCATCCTTGTTTCTTAATGTGCTTCCACCTCTCGGGGGAGCTTGGGCCATGCACTCTATTGCATTCCAATCAAGTGACGTGAAAATTGCACTCACTCTTTGGTTGTAGGTGGTGTGCGAGACAAGGTTCCAGGGCCAGAACTTACTTTCGAATTTCGTGGCCAGTGAATCTAAATGTGTTCCTGGAAGATGAGAGAGAAGGTCTGCAGGATCAAACTACCCTAGTCCGTCCTCAATTTTGCAAACGATTGAGTACATGAACTAAATGGACTCTATTATCATCTACTTCCTGAAGTACAATGACAAGGGAATCCTCCTGGTGTTGTTTGACGAGTGTCACCTTCATTCAGATTCCAAGGCATAAATCTGATCATTCCTTCTGGCTTATAATAAAGGAAGACATAGTTTTTGTACCAATTCAGTCCAAAATTCCATTGAACAACAATGTCTCTGAACTTCCAAAGCTTTCCGTAGTTGAATTCTTTATATTTTTGAAGCAATATAATAGAAATATAAAAGATATAAAGAATTCATCCATTTTGAATTTTTTGCTGAATAACATATGTTTTGTTAGACACGGCTGTGGTGTTTTAGATTTTTGTTATCCTCATATTGAGGATGTGTCTATATTTCTTTACCAAGGCGGTGCACACATTGAATTATAGCACAAACTTAGATTGGTTTCTACATAAAGCACACTGAGATCCGCTACATCATTTTATATATTTCTATTATAAGGCCATATTCATTAAAATGATCAAATGTGGATTCTCATTTTAATCTTAATCCTAAACTTAGTATGCAAATGAGCTCATTAAATTGAGATAATCTATTAAATTGAGACTCAAATATGCCAAAATAATTGATACTTTTTTAATATTAATAAAGCAACACCAACACTCTTCATTCTATGCAAAGCATAATCCAAATTATAAGTTGGTACATGGATCCACTACAAGTAGAATTTTATTTGTTGTCTTTTGGGGTGGATGCTGGGCACTCTTGCAATTCATTCATCATAAAATGTGTTTTAAGTGCATTTAAAATTAGTAACAACATAATATGGACAAGGAAGATGCAATAAAGAAGTCGCCAAATGCAAGATATAATACAAAAAATAACAACTTAAATTCATTATATTGCATAGAATCTACAACATCCAATTTCTACCAAACAAACCCTAAAAAAACCAATACCCAAAACTTGCAAACCAAAACCACTTCTTCTTCTCAACTCTTTTTATCTCTTAATTTTATTGACATATTCTAAGAAAACCCTATCAACTTCTACAAGACTAGAAGACCTCAAAAACTCTTTTTGTAACCTTTTCTTTCTTTTCTAATTTTTTTGACTTTTTGTAAGACATTTTAATATCTACCCTACAAACTTTTAAACTCCTAATGACTTGCTATACCTACAATCTATTCATCTTCACGTTAAAGATGCATTGTTCCTTTATGCAACAACATCGGCGTCCATAGACTCTTTGATGATGCTTATCTGCGCTTTGGGAATTTTGATTCGGGAATCTAAAGTCCCCCGCTCGCACACGTGGCTTCCACGCCATTATGATACAATCTGTATGATTCCAATTTGGAGTAACAGACGTGTCTTTGCACCATAAATTCGCTTGTTTTGTATCCCACCCACAATGCGTACCCTCATCAATGTGCTGAAATGACGTAGGCATCCAATACTGCAATTGATATGTCCTGGATCTAGACTAGGATTTGTAAGTGCCCGAGCAAGCCAAAATAGATAGCGGTCATCCTCGGGATGTACTGTGACAAAGTAACCCGCATACACATCATGACCAACATGGAACGAAGGATGTGGACAGTCACGCCTATGACCAACAAAAGGTGCATCCTCTGCAAACTTCTCACGCATTGTGCCATTGTCTCTGTATTGGTCTTCTTCCTCATTGGCAATTTGAGAATTTGGCCAAAATCCATCCCGCAATGTTTCTCGCCTTACCAGAGGTTCACTCAAGGCAGTTCTCACACCTTCCCAATACTTCTAGACTGGCTCCATCTTCCTACGGTACTCACCAGACAAGTCTTGATTAGCCATTGAACCCCACAAAGTAATGTATCCGTCTAAACCCTTGCAAACCTCATCGAAACAACGCATTATTTGCACTGCCAAATGTTGAGGGCTGCTCCTTGGCACTTTAGGGCGTCCATTTGCTGTCTCCTTCCACAAGCGAATTCCACCTTCCTTTGGCAACCAATCGATGTCTATACACAGAATTTTGTACTGCATCAAGGGCCATCCATCTGAATCTTTGTAAAACTTGAATTGTTGGGCTTATGAATGGCCTCGTAGAGAATCATCGCCTGTAAGCAAGTACTCTTCCTTGAACCATTTGAAATCAGAAACCTCCTCGATGAGATGCAGGATGACGGATTGTGTTTCACAATCCATAAACCACTTCATTAACCTTGGAAGTGTGGGGTAGTCATTTGTCTTCAACATGCTGCTCCACCGACCAAAAAGAGTATCAATGTCCTCATGAGTGTGCCCAACAATGAAGAAATTGATATATAACTCCCAAAAACAGACTTGTATACAAGAAGAGAGCAAAATGCAAAAATCCAACGGCTTTTGTTGTCACCCGAGGCATTGTCAAGCTGAAGAGTCAATGTTGGAGGAAGACATTGAGGTTCAACGGCCCCGCCGGTGCAAGGAGGAAGGAAGTCTTCACAAATCTCTGAACTTTCTAAAGTGTCTTTTGCTAATGGATGAATAAGATCATCCTTAACAAACAATTGATGGGAAGAAACCTTTGGCTCAGACTCCAAGTCCCTAAACAACTTTGCAATGGATCCCACTATGTGATTCAATTCCGTAGGAAAAATGTCCAAGCTGTAATGCGCATATTGCACATCTCCATGCCTATGAGCAATCATGCCTGTCACTGCAATGGGCATCTTCATGAAAGAATCAATCCCCTTGTTCTTGTGAGAGTAATGAAGAGATGCCGTCTTTGAGTGATCCATTTTGTCATGGATTATAGTAAGAACTTTCTTTGGGAACTTCTCAGATATTATGGGGTTCCCATAATACAGCTCTCTGTATGCCTTCTGCCCATCGAGGTGGATCTTCAATTTCCTAGTCCACACTTTTTGTGCCCGCGAACGTGGAGTACAAGTGCTCTTCAATTGCTTCAGTCGATCACATTGCCCACAATGAGCAAAACTATCACCATGAGCCTTTGGAGCGTATTCTGGGAAAGAAATACGCTTGATCTTGCTTAATCCACTTGACAAAACATGTTGCAACTGAAATGAAGAATTGACACTATTGATCTCCGGCAACTGGTCCCTCCATTGAAATGCTGATGGTAGTACCATGGATGGAACTCTGTCCCCTGAATTAAGTGTCCTTGATTTGTGCGGCAATTGATCCACACTATTCTCAAAAAGGAGTCGAAGTGTGGCAATTGCCTGTAAGGTATGTGTTTGTGGCTTCTTCAAGCCTACATTACCATGGTGGTCCGGCTGCTCGTCATCTTTTGCCTTCTCCCTATACCTATAGAATGTAGCTTTTGATATCCCGTGGATAATACACCAAGCAAACAACCAAATTTCATGAGCTGACAAAGTAATCATCTTTTTCCTGCTGGTGTCATAGTAAATTTGCTTATGCATGTCAAGCAGACGTGATTTCCGGTTGTATACATCACCAAGAACGTACATTTGCAAGCGTATAGCTTGGATCTGTTCCCGCAAAAATGGCTGTAAGCAATTTTGCCGGCAACAAAGCTTGGTAGACACTTGAGCAATTGCTTTTGCCGTAAGAAGAGCTTTTTACTTGGGTGGGTTCTCTGGCTCAATCCTCTCTCGTGAGCTCACATAAAAACAAACTCTAGATCAAGGTCATTGCGCGGAAGCGCTAGAGGTAGCCTTGAATATACACGTTTGTTTGTGGTCATACAAGCTAGCCCCATTGAAGTAGACCCTTGAAATGTGCCAGAAGTGCATGTACCAACTTCACGTCAATGGAACTTCGGCCTCGCACAAAGACTCCGCAATTTGGATCGCCATTGTCACCGAGCGGCTTTCCGTCCATGTCAACTACAAGGTATGCATTGACATTGTGGCAAATTCCTTTTGCCACCTCTATCCCAGCTTCATTCGTAAGAATGACAGCCGTGGTATACCAAGAAGCCTGAGGAATTCCCTCGCAGGCTGCAATACCGAGTGGCAAAGTTGGAATTGGAACGGCAAACTCGTTTGGATCAGGAGTATCCATTCTGCAAGAAGAAGAATATAAGTTAGTTTGGAAGTGTGGATGTATCCTTGAGGCATGGATACACGGTTATTAATCCAGAGCAATATTTTGTACACTGTATTCTCGAGTCCAAGATACATGTAGTTCTAATGAATATAGAAGACTATAATAGTGACCAAGATAACATTGGCCATTCAATTTTTGGACACTACAAAATAGTGAAATTTGTTTACTACAATAGTCATTCTTGAAAACAGAAACCTAATACCACAAGTAACATTTATCTTTGATCCGAAGATAAATAGGATAACATCAGCTACAACTACCATCAATATGAATATAATTAGGATACTATCATTTAGATTTATCCTCGATTCAAAGATAACTAGAGTAACATCAGCTACACAAATACTCTACCCGAAGAGAACAAAGATACCTTTTGTTAGATTTATCCAGGACCCGAGGAATACTTAAACACCATTTGTCACATTTATCCTCGATACAAAGATAATTAATGTACTACCAAATACACTTCAGGGTTGTCACTGTTCCGTCACGTCTGGACGAATGTGACGCTAACAAAACGTCCGGATCAAAACCCAGCGTCCGTTCGGATTGAATCTTTGATGATGGTTCTGTCAGGGCAGAGAGACGAGGATGGAAGCGGGCAAAACCCGGATGGACGGACTTCATCCGCGGACTATGTGGACGGACTTGGGGGACTTAGTCTGTGGATGGTCCTTTGGACGGACCCATCAAAGGATTTCGTGCGAGGTCTGTTGACAACTATTTGGATGACCCGTCAAGTTTTACCTTGGGACGGCTTTTGAAGACGGTCTTTGTGGACGGTCTATGCATACGGGCTACTTGGACGGTCCTTCTGATGGTGGGTAGCAATGACTAACCTATGGATTGATCTTATTTCTTATTTTTCATTCTTTCTTACACCTATTTTATTTTTGGAAGACACTTTCATTGGTGTGCATTTTTTTTAATTTTTTGCACACCCTATTTTAGAATTATTTTACTTAAGACACTTTGGTTTTTGTGCATTTTTTCACACCCAATTTCTTTTGGCAAGATAAGTTACTTTGGTTACTGCCCGGGTTATTGTGAATTTTTGGAAGAGAATTCACACCATATCGTGGAGGTCAAGGCAATTCGGTTCTTATAAGAGAAAAAATTCCTATTCGCACTCTATTTTGTTTGGCAAGGCAAACTAGGTGCTCGTAAAAGTGTCTTTCTTTTTCTGCACTTAAAGGATAAATGCATATATCTTCCAATCTATGCGATTTGAGTGTTCAGGAATTTTGGGACACATATTTGAATAGTAGGTACTGTGATTAGACTCATTGCATATGTAACAAAAGCAATTGTCAAATTGCTTTATTCTCTACTTTAGAAAAATTAATAAAGCAATTTTGAGGGTCTAAGGGCCAAAGAAAGGCCTTGGACTTGGATTAGTATAGGATGTCTAGGGATATCAGTTTAAAGATGCACGGTCCATGGTTCACGGTTTCAACAAAGGGGAAGTAAGGAAAATCATAAACAACACCCATCACATACAAGAGAATGAAATGCACAAGAAAATGTGCACCACGATATGTCCAAACTTATTTTTATTTTAGTGGAATATTTACACATGCACAATAAGGAGTTGTGCTAAAAACTAAAAACTACAGCCTGTACACTACGTGGAACTACAAAAGTACAAATCTTCTACTATCCGCGACACCAATCTTATATTGATGGGCGTCATACGTCCTTAACTTCTCAAAGGGCCGGCGCCCGCTACACCGATACGTGTATTGTTGCAATTCTTACCCTGGATATCTCGGGGCGGGTTTAACCCCTAAAGGACCGGAGGGGTGTCCAGACTTCTAAAATTGTGAAGATCTATTATAAAATACAACTTAGAAGAATATTTTAATGATGACTTCCAAACAATAGTTGTAAACTACTATTTATAGATCACAACCATATGATTAGATCAGCAAAAATACAAATTAATATTTTTCAATAAAATTTAAAGCCAAAAATTGGAAACTCCTTCAAAAATTTGTTGTAGATTGAATAAATATGATTTTAAAAAGATTTTTTATTCTATAGGTTCACAATATTGAGTTCTAATTATAGTATTTTTTGAAGATTTTTGTTTGATTTTTTGATTCAAGTCATTTTTGAAGGGTCGTTTTTTGAACTGAAAAGTTACTTTTTGAGGCTAGACCTCCCGGTACCTTCTGAATTATAGAATATTTGCAAAGTAAAAAAATCACAATTTGAACCTTATAAATGTTAAAGAACTAATATAAGTATCTTCAATCAAAATTGATGGGTGAAAAAACGCGTTTGGGTGAGTTTAGGATGTGTTTCCATTTATTCTTTATTCAAAATCTGCACTCATGGTCCTTTAGGGGTTAAGGGTCTCCCAAGTCCATGAACGTGTTGTCTGTTGTGTGGAACTTTGAACTGGGGTTCAAAGATGCTGCTTTTAAGCCCCTCGGCTAACAATGCTTGCAATTTTGGTGTACATTGCAAATAGTTCAGAGTGCACAAAGTCGGGACTGAATACGCCTTGTCCAAGTAATCAAAAATTGCCTTCAATTCTGCCGCCTTGTTGAATGAAGTATTGGACAAAGCCACTATTTGCTCATCCTCATCTATGGCGCTTTCATGTTTGATATTCATATGGGAATATGGAAACTCCAAATAGATAAGAAACGGAATAGAACTAGGTTAGAAAAGTATAAATTTTTTGAATTTTGTTATTAGTATCTAGGAATCTAGGTCAACTATAAAACAAATTTAGATTAGCTGATACTTGGATTACTAGAACTTCTAAACCGGATACGTTATCCGGTAAATGACGGAATCCGGAATCCAGATCTGGATCCAGGGAACCTATGTCCTAGACTTCCGGCCTAAAAACCCTCAAGGTACCGTTATGGGAACGATCGTATAGCCGTTTCCCTGGGGAACTGTTGGTCGGGCATTGGGTACTTAAAGGTTCTCTCTTTTCATTCTCATCTCTCTCTTTCTTTGCAGACTTCTGGTGTGCGCTTAGTGAGTGAAAGTGTGGTGAGTTAGGACCGTGTTAGGGAGGGATTAGTGAGGTCGGTGCTGATTGCACTTGATTAGTTGAGTTAGTGAGCTATGGTGGATCCAACCCGGATGCTCTGTCTGGCAGTTCCTAAAGACCTAGATATACGGAAACAGTTGGAGGAGGACTTAGAGGTGATTGGATGCACCGGGTTGTTGCAGCGATCCTAAAGCTTAAAGAGTGACGAGATGATTGCGGAACTTGTAGCCGGAGTTCCAAATCAGTATCAGTTGACTGTGAGAGGACAACCCAAGCTTTGGACAAAGGATGTGTGGGCGGAGGTGTATTCATTCTGAAAGACCGAATTTGGATTAGCTTCCCAGAATGATAAGACCGGACAGAGTAAGTTCCGAGGTCCGGTGCATTCCAAGGAAGGATACAGTATTCATGACTATATCAAGGATAGGCATAGACGGATGTTGGAGTTTTTGATTCCAATCATGTATCCAAAAAAGCCAACCCAGGTCACGATCACGATGGTGAGTACCATTTTTGGAGCAATGGAAGGTAGATCCGTGAACTAGGGGAGACTCATCACGGCTGTAGTCTCTAAGTTAGTTGCGCATGCCACCGTTGGTAAAACTAGCCCACTTAGTCTGTATCTATTCCACCTCTACCAACTGAAGCAAGTTTTGAGTGATCCGGAACAGCATACTCAGGCCAAGTTCAAAGAGGACGAATTAGAGCAACTGCACCTGCTGAAGCGGATCAAGAGACGGAAGTCAACGGATTGGGCTGCGCGAGGCAAGCAGGTGATTCCGGATGAAGAAGGGCAATCCGATTATCTAGAAAACAAGCAAACAACGGAATTTTGGAGATGCGGACTTCATTGGATCAACCAATGCCGGCATATCCACAACGAGATGTCGGACTACATCATTGGCACCATTTCACTATGGAAGTGGACTGACCAGAGTAGATAGCAGACGCGATCCGGCAAAGGTCGGATTCAAAGGCGCTGAGAGAGAAAGAACTGCAGATCCAGAATTTGGAGCAGGACCGGAATGATCTCCGGGTACAAGTGTCCTAGTTGGAAGGAGAGCTGGACGTGGTGAGGACTAAGGAGTCAGACGCTACCAGTCTTGTCCGGAATTTGTCAGCTTTGGTTGCACCACCAGCAGATCAAGTGATAAGAGCCAACCTCTTCACCCATAAGCCAACAACAAAAGGTAACCTTTTCGGAACAAATGTACTGAAGGTAGTCATTGACTACCAATGGCGAATGGAGAAGGGATTGTAAGAGATGCGACACCTGTTGGGGTAGCTGGATCTAAGGAAGGCCTTGGATTTCAAAGGTTTTTTGAATGCCATGGATGCCTAGAGCTACCTGCAGATTCCGGCCAGGACGGTAGGGCTGGGTCAAACTCTTGTTAGGAGACAAGAGATGATAATTGACCAATCCGATATACCCCTGTTGATTGGAAAGGAGGGAGCCGGAACATCCGTTCTAGTGAGGACAGAAGCACCGATTTTGATAGAGATGGATGCATTGACTCCGGAAAAGGCGAGAGATTCCAATCCAAGAATAAAGATCATCTTCTACCTGGATGTTGTGCCAACCCGGCCGATTGGAATCGCGCTCTTTTCGGCACCAAAGTCGGTCATCTGTTGTAACTTGAGTAGGCATTTGGATGTCGCGAATCCGGCTTGGACCTATCCAGCCGATTTTGTGCACATAAAGCAAGCTTCTCCAACCATGGCTAAGTCGTCCTGGGTGGAGATCCCGAACGATGAAGAAGAAGAATGTGAGACTGGAGTGGAGTTGGAAGATGATGCCACGCCACCTCAAGGGCGCTAGATTCTATTCCGAGCACAAGCTAGAAACAAGCTGGTGAAGTTGCCAACAACCAAGGCAGGGAGCAGCGTGAAGAAATCAAGGAGGAATTAGTTAGTTTGTTAGTTGTTTGTGTATTATTTATGAATTTGTTCCGCCTCGGATTTTCCGATGGTGGAACCCAATTCCAGATTTCTAGGAGGCCATTGGCCTAGATTGTATGAAAGTTTTGGATTTGTGAAAGAGGATTAGTGCATTGTGCTTTTAAACTATTGGGATAGTAATCCATAAGGAGTGGAGCGGATGTGAGTCCAGAACTCAGGAAGGGTTTCGTGCGGAGGTAAGCAACCGCCAGCGGAATACTCTTCATCTCTAGAAGGCCTGCCAACTACCAGATCAGTCTAGAACCTAGTACATATGCTTCCCTACCGGTTCCAGGTGCTTTAATCTGCCGTTGTAGTGAAAGTGTTAAGGAGTAAATTCTAAGTGACCTACTTTCTGAAAAGGCCTTCCGAGGAGCTGTGATGATTGCTGTCTTTCTCTTCCCTATTACTAAACCGGAAGTAGTTTGTGTGTGTGTGTATTTGAATGTGAGAATTACAAGTGGTCAAGTCCCTATCCCTCTTGAAAGATCAACAGTGGACCCCCTGAGGGTAAAACAGGGGTATATAAAACCGGAGTGTGATTAGAAGTAACCAGAATCCAGACAAAGACGGATCCGGATTGGAATCCGAAAGAAAGAGTTATCCAGAAAGAGAGAAAAAACGTGATTGCTTGGGTGTTTTTGGTGAGATCCGGACATCCTTAATTTGCAATAACATAGTAGAATTCCCTGGGACGATATTTTGTGTTATCTTACCACAATTTTGTGTTAAGGATACTTTTGCCTAGACTGCACGTATAACAATTCACACCTGTCGAGTTAAATATTACCTCTTTGCCATTGGGGTGGGGTGCATGGACAAAGACATCATAGGTGTGATCTAATGGCCCTGTTGCAGATACGCAAAATAATTTTGGCGCTTGCGTTGGCTCTCCGGATGGATAGCAATACCACACCTAGTTGCCTCCTTGTCAGACCACTCCAGTTGGCCAACACGTTGGGGCCACCGGTAATGCCTATGTGTCTGGTGCTTCTAATACCATTCGAGGTTGCTCCCCCACACAATTGAGGCCGAGGCTTCGTCCGGCCAAACCACATAATTTTCTTCATTATACTCATAGTAAGATGACATTTTCTCCTCCAGGCCAAACATCTTGTACAGTCGGCTCTGAAATGGGGCTCTGCACATAATACATCTCCGCTTCATGATCATTCCCATGATCATGTATTGCGGGTGGTACATGTGTTGACACGTTCCCAAGCTCCATCCACCCTCGGGGCCAAATGGGTCAAACAAATTACACATGTGCTTCCATCCTTAACAAACTTAGGGACGTCAGGCCATAGTAGTGCCTTTCCCAATTGGGAGGCATGTGTAACGGGTATCAGTACCTCTCCGTCCTAAAATTTGAAGTCCAATTTGTCCTTGAAGCTCCAATCAATGCTACCTTGGGCGTCAATGGGCAAACTGCTGGGATAAATTTCCTCCATGATAGGCCACAACATAATGGCAAAGTGACGATACCCTCCTGCGCCAAATTCTGAAGCTACCCTCCTAATTTTGCGTTGCATTTGCAATGACTTATTGCAAGCGATAATGCAACACAACTCCATATTGCTAATCTGCATCTCCAGCTTGTTCATATCTACAACATGAACAGCGCTTTATGCCTCTAACATCTTGACGTGAGACTGCAAATTGCGGTGGCTGTTCATCACGTCCGCTATTTTGGTGCTAGCCGTCATTGCATTTTTGTACATCTTCTCGGCCTCCTCTGCTTGCATCCGCATGTTGTTCCATACGGAGAGGGAGACCGTATCTCCATGGGTGCAAGGTGATTCAACCACTACGATTGGAAGCGGTTAATTTTTCAAGCTTGTGAGCTCCGCCTCCAACGCCTGACATTTTGCTTTCTTGGCCTCTAACTCTTGCGTATATCGCGCACTACCCTCAATCTATTGGTCTTGCAGTGATTTCGCCAATTAATGCAATCAAATCAACTCTTGATTCACGGGATATGATGCAGCAGGCATTGTGTTTGTAGGGGGGACGGGCTCTTTGACGAGCATCAATTCAGTCGAAGAAGACATGGTGACATCATTCATAAATGCATCGTACAGGCCCCTTTCAACGAGCCCCATGCCAACGCGTAATGGTGGAAGCTGCATGTCAAAGGCTGCAAGGTCATGAGTGTCCCCGGACACCATCATCAAGTCAGGGCTTGAAGGATTGGCACCATCTATCGGCAACATCACCACGTCCGCGCTTGAAGGGCCGGCACCATCTATTGGTTGCATAATCACGGGAGGTTCCACAACCATGGCGTCACCCTCAAACAAGACACTGATGTTTGGCGGAATGTTGCGGTTTAGGGTCTTTGGTGCAACTCCGTCCCGTTTGGTTTTCAAGTACGTCCTCCAATCAACTCTAACATTCAAAATCACCTCAGCATACGCCATGGTAACCAATGCAAGGGTGCCATCTTTCTTTGAATGTACACCCCAAATGTGAAGCGCTACCTCCATCATCCTCTTCGTCAAGTGTGGAGTTGTGCACATCGATATATTAACCATCCCGGATCTTATATTAGTGCCAACATGCTCTACATGCCAATGCCAATTTATGTGTGCCTAGGTGATGTATTTGCCACATGTCAATTGCAACCAATAAGGCTCTGTCATTGTCTGCCATCCGGGCAATGCTAATTGCGTGACGTTGAAATATACTTCCCCGTCTACAATCAACTGGTTGCCCCTCCTCTTCTTGCCTTCCATATCATCAGATTGCACGAAATTTGGACTCCCCCTGTTTGCCATTTTTACAATTCACCTTATCACTTCCAAGCAAGGGTCTGTCCAGGGTCCATCCAGCTCGCAAGCTACCACTTTGACAAAACAATGCAAAATTTGCAAAAACACCTTTCAAGCTCGACGGCAAGGCTGTGTCCCAAACCAGGTCCGTCCAGCTCATGAGCAAATGCACTAATCAAACGCTGCAAAATTCCAAAAAACACCCTCAAGCTAGACGGTAAGGGTGTGTCTCAAACCAGGATCTGTCCAGCTCGAGAGCAAATGAAACTGCAGAGTGAGGCTAAAAAAACACAACTTGAAACTTATACAGTCTCAATTATCAAAGCAATTAGGATGTGTAATTGACATCAATTCACCTTAACTTCACTATCTTGGGGACTGTCTAGATCAAAACTGACAACCCTTGATCAATAGTCGAGAAGTCCATTGGACGGCGGCTTTAGGTTCGGAAAGCCGTCAATAGGTTTGGCACATCATTGTGCGCTGTCAAGCAAAATGATGACGGCAAGACAAGCGACGCATCAAGCAGATGGCCCATGTGGATGGACCTTGGTTTTAGATGGACTTGAGAGACGGGACAAAGTGGATGGTCCGATGGGACGGACTTGGAGACGGACCTGGAGAGAGGACCAAGAGACGGACCAGGAGACGAACCCAATGACAGAGTGCGAGGTCGACAAAAGGCAACAAGCCACGATGACAGGAGAAGGTGAGACGGACTATAAGGGGATGGGCCATGAGGACAGGAGATACTGACAAGCCAAGAAGATGGACTTACAAGGTGATGGGCCAAGAGGACGGGAGATATCAACGGGCCAAGAGGACGGACCTACAAGGCGATCGGCCAAGAGGACAACCACTAGTAGAAAACGAGCTATCAATAACTGTCCTAAATTACTGAAAATTGTCTACAATGACTATAAATGAGTAACTGTGGACACTTTTTAGTCATTTAGGACAGTCATTTAGGACATGTTTTTCTACTAGTGAACAAATATCGACGGACCTTGGTATCTATTATTTTCTAATTATAGAATGATACGGAAATTGAGTTTACACCATGATGTTTGTCAATGTGATATACACCTATGGTGAAATTTTCTAGCAAAACTAATTCTCCACCAGAAAACCTATATTTTTTCTAAAGTAAAGAAGACATTTACTTTCATCTCTGAAAAACAAATGTAAAATTTTTCATACATATCTAGTTGCAAAGTGGTAGCAAATTGAGTGATGGACAATGAGGTTTGAAATCAATGGTCATGGGTCCATCATGTAGGGGTTAGAATGGGAATAAGGACGGACCCAGAGGGCGGACACAGGGGACACGAACATAGGGCAATCAATTCAAATGAAAATGAGCAAAATAGTAATTCAAGAAAGGTGACCTTGTGTTGAACGCAAAAAATTACATCTCAAGAACATTTGGATGGCTCCACAAATGCAGTGCCTAAGCATATGGCTTGCTACCTATCTTATGAACCACTGAAGTAGCCAAGCCTAATTCAAGTGCAGCCGTGCGTGGGATCCACTATAATAGAGGATAAACTTTGAGTCAGAAATTTCTGCAATTCTTCCAAAGATTGGAAGCGTGTTAGAAGGGTCTTTATGTGAGGGTCATATGTATTGTGCAAATAAGAATATATGGCCTTCAAAACTATTGGCTCATGCATTTTGATTTTGGAGATGTAGTTTGACTCCTCTTAGAAACTCATGCATCCACGGGTCCCCATCAAAGCACCATTGCTGTCAAATAGTAATCCTTGTGGATGGGGTTCCCGGACAAATATCTGTTGCTCCATGTTCTAGTGTCCACCAGCAAGTTGAGCAAAGAAATACCGACGTTTGTCTTTGTTGGATCCAGTGACTGATCGACATACCTCTGTGACTTGGTATCTTAGCTACAGTAGCGGACAGGAGGTGTTGTAGGTCTTTCTCCCACTTCCATAGCCAAGCAAGATCCTTCCCCCAATGATGACTATTAGCAAGTCCCGGTAGGTTCTGC
Source organism: Neckera pumila (assembly GCA_963969595.1). NCBI lineage: Eukaryota > Viridiplantae > Streptophyta > Bryopsida > Hypnales > Neckeraceae > Neckera > Neckera pumila. The sequence continues at coordinate 12,146,562 of OZ018418.1, forward strand.
TCATTGTATTTGTAATGTAGAGGCATATGCTCTTTGTGTCGCAACCAAATTTTTGGTTTTCCTTTGCTTACCTAAATGTTGGAACGGAAATGGGTAAATAGGATCCGGATCCTGTTAGAAGGACAGAAGAAGACTGAAGATAGACAATGCTAATCCAGTAAGGAGAAAACTGGATCTGATCCGGTCAGAACGTTAGTATTCAAGAGCGGAATCACAATCGGATCTCACCTCAGATTGGATTAGGGTTGAATCGGATTGATATGGACCGGACCGAAAAAGGTCATGATGACCAGCCAGGGGTCCTGGGACTATATAAAGGCTGGTTGTCCTCATTTTCACTCCTTTACTTCCCTCGAGTTCTGGAGCTGACCTTGAGCGCTTTTACACCTTTGTCTGCGCCAGAGCCGTTGTGTGTGTGTGTGAACTTCAGGCCGGGTACGTCAGAGTGTGTAGGAGAGGTAGTGTGTGTGGGTTGTAGGTTTTGCGTTGTCTTCCGGTTGAGATCAGACGAGAAGAAGTGAGGAACAGGACATGTGGCTAGGAGAGAGTGAGGTAGCAACCAGAAAGGGTCCAATTAGCTGTCCGTGTCCATGCCTCAGTTGCGTAAGAGCAGACCAGGAGCGCCCAGTTCCTCCTCCAATGTCAAGCTCCGGAAATCATTCCGGTCATTCCTACGGCGGAACCGGCAAGGACCGAGTTCATGGACAATCTCAATACGATGGGCTGTCTGGTGTTGATGGATAAACCCTGGGGATTTAGGGAGGAGCAGATGGTGAAAGAGCTGAAGTGTAAGGTGTCAAATGAGTTTGACAACATGCTCCGAGGCCGTTCAACCGAATGGGAAGAAGAGAGGTGGAGGGAAGTTTACAACTTTCGGATGGGAGGTTCCGGCATGGCTGGACGGAGAGCTGAGTTCTTCCATGACAAGTTTCATGGAGAGCCGAGCATCAAGGACGGATACGCGGTTGCAGATTGCAAGAGCGACCGGCACCGCAACCTCCTCCAGTTCCTGGTTTTGATCGTCCACCCAAAGAAGCCGACGAGGGTGACGATGACCATTGGCAACACGATTTTTGGTTCCCTAAGCAAGGAATGGAAGGTGAACTAGGCCCAGATTTTTTCCGATCTGGTGTCCCAGCTAGTGACAAGGATCGGGAAGAGTAGGGCCACTTCTTTGAGTCCCTATCTCTTCCACCTCTACCATGGCAACCAACTCCTCACGGATACGAAGGAGAAAACATGGAACCTTCAGGAGTCTATCCTGAAGTACGGAGAGTTGGGTTTGGATGATGAGCCGGAAGATCCAACCGGATTTGAACCCGAGACAGAAGAAGAAGACAAGGAGAAGCACCTCCGGACGAGGAAGCGGATGAAGACAGCGCCTCCTCGCAAGAGAGGAACCCCTCCTACCAATCGGTCGACTCCAGAACAGGGACCGGAAATGGAGATGCCGGATTTTGAAGACCCAACCGACCCGTTCAATCAGCTAACTGTGATTCTGTGCGGGATACAAGCGGATTGGGAGGTCAATAGGAGGATCCTCGCTAGTGTCGGAGAGCTGGTAGGTGCACCGGGGGATAGTAAGCTACCAGCTAAGGTGGCCTAGTATTTGTCGAATCCGGATGAGCACTGGAAGCAAGAGGCAAAGATTTGTCGGCTTCAGGAGGAAATCGACACTCTGACGGCTGAGATGGTAGCCCTCAAAGAGGACAAAGCTGCAATCCGGAAAATGGCGGAAGCAACCTGGAAGGTGGCCGAGTCTGTGAAGGCCACTCTCGGAGAGTCCGGATCCGCCTCGGTCAAGGCAGAATTATTTGACAAAGGGGTGCATGAGGAGAAGAAGGTATCCGGTTCCCGGATAGTTCGGATCCTGACCAACTTCACCGATCGGATGGAAGCGTCATTGGTGGCAGCCAGGGAGGCAGCCAACCGGATGGACATTAGCAGCCGAAAGCTGAATGGGTCCATGTACTCCCGAAAGATCCAACTCTCGGACCTCTTGCTATCAGATTTGTTCGCAACCGGAGGATCGAATCCGAGGAAATCCGAGGGAGTCAAAGGATCAGACGCCTGAGTCAAGAAAGAGTCACCAAAGGCCTGGGCCCGGGTAACCAATTCATCTGGATTCAACGCCAAGATCAGATCTTCCGGATCCTGCTGCCGGGGAGCGGAGCAAGAACCTGACTGAAGTTTTCAACCAACTGCCTATGGAACCCAAGAGTCCTATGCTGGGTGGGGGAGTTGGAGAGTAGGTAGATAGGTAGGAATGTAATCTTTGTAAGATAGTTAGGACCGGATTGGATGTTGACCCGGTCTAGCTGGTTAGGATTAGACTCGGATGTCCAACGCGGATTTCCGAGGGCCTTTTTGCCTTGTAATCAAGTTGTATATAAGTTAGCCCCTGCTTGGGAGCTGCGATTCTTTTCGCCCAACTTTTGTGTATGTCTTCTCTTGGCTTCTTATTGCGTGTCTCTCCCGTGTGTGGCAGGGTTGTGTGGTAAGGAGTTAGGAAGGCGCATGCTGGTGCGGGTGTGATTTCTCCCTTTGGTGTTCTTGTTTTGATCTTGTGTGCAAGTGAGCGGGTTGTGAAAGAGTTGGGAGTGGACTTCAGTTCCTTAGCATCTCTAAGGTTTGGAATTCCGGGCGAGATAGCCATTGTTAAGCTAGGCGGATAGGAAGGGATTCCTTAGTCGCACTAAAACTCTTGTGTGGGAAATCCGGTTGAGTGTCCAATCTCCTGAGAGATCTCGCCGCCTTAGTTGGCAAACGGAAGGACTTTAGTTGATGTTGGAACAGACGGAGTCACTTACAACCGCTTGGCTTTGTACAGACGGAACGTGGCGCTAAGGTTGTTGTAGTATGAAAAGATTGTATGGGGGATCTTTGTGTGACCGGTGATCCGGAGAGTTCTCTGGATTGCTGTGAAGGATCAAACCGGATCCGGATTAGTATAGGAAATTGGAGAATAGAGAAGTGGGTCTTCAGCCACTATAAGTCACGAAAGGAGCGGCGGGCCTACCACTCTCAAAATCAAGGGGCGAACCCTCTGATGGTGAAGCAGAGGTAAAAGTAAATCGGATGGGAGTAAGAGCGGATGTGAGTTGATCAGACCGGATCGAAAAGTTGGTCGGATCAGGGAAGGAGAAGAGGATCTGATTGTAGTTTTCGGTGTTGTTGTGTTTCCGGTTGTGCTGTTAGGACCGGAAGAGGAAATATAGGTAGTGACTAAGCTTAGAGACCAAATAAGACTAGATACTTCACAAAATCTCGTGGGTTTGATCTCTAGAGTCACTTTGTTATACTTTAAAGTGGTTTTTGGTAGTATAACTGGGAATTTGCTTGCCCTGTGCTGCGACACACGTCTCCGGTTTGGTTGAAGAGCCTTTTTGTTTGAGCCAGGATCTTGCCAATTCACTGCTGGCCTTGTTTAAAAACCAACGCAAAATGGTGATGACCAATCTACATTTTGCAAGAGCTCTTCTAAACCCCTACCTTCTTAAAGACAAAGAACTAGCCAAAAGCGACAGACGCGTGCAAGCGTGTTCTCATGAAAATTTGTAAACCAGAAGATTACGCCATCGTTGTGAAGGAGTTTGTTGCCTTTTGACATAGGGAACTGCCATTCCACAACATGTTGGAGCTGAGTGAACAACAATTGTCAGCACATGCTTGGTGGGATTTTGAAGGCGCGTGTGGGAAGTTCATTGCTCCAATTGCCAAGAAGATACTAGCACAACTGGTCTCCTCTTCTTTGTGTGAACAAAATTGGAGTAGCTATTCCTTTGTTCACAACAAATCTAGGAACAAGTTGAAGCCACAGAGAGCAAATGATTTGATGTATGTGTACACCAATTCAAAAGTCTTAGCCCAATCCAAAGAAAGGGATGAGAAAAAATGGTACCATGAGAACATGCTTTTCAAAGATAGGGAGATGTCTATCTCCAAAAATGAGGATTCGGAAGATGGCGAGCCCGCATCTGATGACGGGGTTGCTATGGACAACAACATGCACAATTCGGATGGTGAAGATGGTGAGCTGCAATTTATGACGGAGATGCTGTGAACTACGATGAGCCCAATTCAAATAATGAGCCATTTCAAAGCCCTAATTGGAACGATAAAGATTTGGGAGCCAATGATTGAGACATCTACGATTATACATCAGATGAAGACAATCATGGATGTGATGAAGAGAACCCTTCGATAGCCAAATATATGGATGGAACCGGGTTGTTGACTAGCGAAAAGATTTTAGCGGATAAGGAGGCAACCAATGTACAAGATGCAGCGATAAATGGGGCAATGCTTGTCAGTGGTGGGACTCCTAAAATGGATGAAGAGATTTCAATTCCCGAGTCTCCATCGATGGTAGTGGCACGAGCGGAACAGATTGACAAAGACAATGTCAAGGGTGGATTAGGGGTAAAGGTCCCAATGAATGTGGTGAACACAAAGGTTCACACTATAAGAAATTTGTGTTTTTTTTTATAAGCCTGGATATTTGTGACAAATTTTGTTAGACATCTAAGTTGACATCTAGCTATTTTTATGTTTTCATGATGTTACATTGGATATTATTGTTGACATAAAAACAACTAGATGTCAACTTAGATGTCTAATAAAATCCATCACAAAAAATTTGGACTTGTTAAAAAAAATGTGCATTTCTTATAGTGTCAATTGAAAACGGTATCAACGAGCAAAAAGAGTGGTAAACCAAGGATGGAGAATGTCAAACCACGTGAAGTAGAAGAGAATGCAGATATTTGTTTCATGAAGTCCGGAAGTCCAATCCTAACCCAAAATGGAAAAGGAAAGGAGGCACTTATGCGAGATCCCCAATTACCACCACAAGGATTGTAGAATTACACTCCGGATCAATGTACTTATGATACATGGATGGCACTTTGTGGCAATTAATTGATTGCCACTTCACTGTAGTATATTGATTTGCCTATTGATGTTTAGAATACTATGAAGGTTTTTTGGTTTCCAATACAAAGGGCAAATTCAATAAAATTTGATTGGGTGCATTTTATTGTGAATGGAGCACAACATTCTAAAATGTAAGTGTATAATGCAACAATTTTGTCTACAAAGTCGTCCAAGTTCTATGAATTTTGAAAATGAAAAGAATGCTTGCATTGTGTGTGCTGTTCCCACAATTTTTAATGACAATTGCAATTGAAGAGTTTTTAAAACCAGATCTTCCTAAATCTAAAACTCATTTGCAGAAGTTAACTTGCACTCACCACCCAAAAAAACGTCCATTGTAACCGCCTGTCTGCCGACCGCTCGTCTGACCAACGGTCCCGTTTGATATAAAGGGCGTTTGACCGGCCGTTTGACAGATGGACTGATAGCGCGTCCGACCAACATCCGTCAACCGACCAACCGATCAACCGATCGGTTGACACCCAGCGGTCGCCGACCGTTGAACGTCATCAAGTGCGTCCGCTGCGTCTGGATTTTGGACATGATTTTGCCTTGGACGTTAAAATGTGACAATCTTGCATACAAGGCAGTGGACTTGGTGTATGTGTATAGCAATTCCAAAGTCGTGGCCGCATCAAAAGAGAAGGATGAGAAGAAGTGGTACCATGACAATGTGGACTCCGACACTATAAGAAATCTATGTTTTTTAGGATGTTTTCATCATTTTTTGGAACGCATTTTTGTGGACATTACAGTTGACAACCCATGTTTTTTTGTCAACAATAATGTTCAATAAAACATCAAGATGTTTTATTGAACATTAGAGTTGACACAAAAGCATGGATTGTCAATTGTAATGTCCACAAAATGCGTTCCAAAAAATAGTGAAAACATCCCCCAAAATACGGATTTCTTATAGTGCAAGGAGTCAAAGCCAGGGTCCGGTTTGGAAAAGGAAGATGATAGGCCTCACCCGCTAGACAAGGTCTAGTCCTGAACTCCGACACAAAAAATTCACATGATAAATTGTACCATAGTCCTAACAAGACCAATGAAGAACAAAGAGGCAATGATAGAGATGCATTTGAGTTTGGATTGGAAAAAGAGAATGACGGGTATGATGACCGTGTACCTTTGATAGCCAGATTTGTGGATGGATCTGGATTTCTGAAGAACTAGAAGGTTTCATCAGAAAATGAGGATGCTTACGTAGAGGTAGTAGAGGCTAATAGGACAACGATGTTCAATAGTGGAACCAATGGAATTGATGAAGTCATTTAGATTCCTGAGTCTCCGTCTACACGAGGGGCGCAAGAGGAAGAGAATGACAAACAAAATGAGGGTAGAGGAGGTGACATGAAGGTCCAACAGGATGTCTGCAATACAAAAGATGAATTTATTACAGCATTGGCGAGAAAAAAAAGTGCGGAACTTATTGCAAGAAAGGACAAACCAAATGAAGTGCATCAGAATGGTGATGGATTTCTGATGGAGCATGGAAGCCCAATTTTTGCCTACCAAGGCAAAGGCAAGCAACAACTTAGGGAAGAACCACAAGGATGACCACATAGCGCTCCTCCATGTGTCCTATTTGCAAGCAATAGCAGAACTTGGGATGGTTCAAAGAATATAAGTTTTGGAAAATGACTTGCCCAAATTCCAAAAGAGAAGGTGCCTTCCATCAATCAGAGTCACAGTCTAGTATCATCCACCGATGATGATAAGGATGAAATCTTGGCTACAATGGCGCTTCGAAACGCTTCTTGCAGTGCACCACCACAACACAACAGAAGTTTGTCATTCCGTATGCCGCAATCTGAAAATGCAATCAAGATAACCATTCAGGGAAGGTACAAATCAGGGAAATAGGAGGTCAAAGAAGGCACTCAAGGCAATAAGAAAAGAGTTATGCAACCTTTTGCAATTTTTTCAACCAAAAAATTGAATGTGGATAGAACCTCCCTTGATACACGTCGGCCTGTTTTACAAACAAAAATGAAACAAGTCCCATGCCCTAAGGAAGAGAAGAGAAAAGCCATATTGAAAGTAAAAATTGAAAAAAAAAAAGGCCGTATGTGCGTATATTACATGTACAAATAGCATGCAATGGGAAAAGGTTGTTTTTATTGTTTATTGTAGGACTACCATGCTTGTTCATGTAATGAAAAAATTTACAATTTTCTTTGGTATGCAAACACTAGAAGAAAACTGCATTATATTCCCTGAAAACGCGTCACCTTGTTATTGTTGAGTTTCTGTTTCAAAACCAAGTAGAAAATCCAAAGAATGTAGTTTTTTGCATTTTTTTACGTTTTTTGCATTTTGACTGCGTTTCTTGCGTTTTGAAACAGGAACTCAACGAAAACAAGGTGACGCGTTTTCAAGGAATTTAACAAAGTTTTCTTCTAGTGAAAACCATATAGGAATTTCATTTCATTTTGACCGTCCATTTCATTTGGAGAAACACTTTGTTTCATATATATATGTGTGTGTATGTGTGTTTGTTTTACACCCTAATTTTTTGGGTATGCATCTTAGGTTAGGGATTTTGTTTTTGTCTCAAATCTATTTTTTTTAATAAGAACCAAAGTTAGACATTTGGTTGGTTTGAAATTCTGAATTCATTTTTCACATCTTGTATATTTTTACTTTGACATTTGCGTTGGTAAAAAAGTTTCACTCTCAATTTTTTTGGATAATACTTCTATGTTTAGGTAAATTTTTCTGTTTTTTTTATATCCTATGTTGTTAGGATTAGACCTTTGGAATCTTCCAAAAGTTTTTCATATTTTCTCACACCCAATTTTTTTTAGAAGACCACAAGTTAGACACCACCGTCTAGTTTGTAATTTTTCATTCTTTTTCACATCATGTTTATTTTGATTTGACACTTGGGTTGGTATTGAAGTTTTGATTATTTTTCACATTCTATTTTTTGGTATAACACTCTTTGGTTCAAGTGAATTTTTTTTTCAAACATCTTTTTTGTTGAGGGGCTGGAAACTTGGGTAGGGGGATAAAGTTTTGATTTCTTTCACACCCTCTTTTCTGGAATAAAATACTTCAATTAATATAAAATTTCTAATTTTCATATTTATTCACACCTCATCTTTTGGGCTATATCTCTTTGGTGTAGGTTTTATTTATTTTTCTTCTTGTACCTCCTTTTTTACAATTGTTAGACACCTAGATTTGCCTGTTATACACCTGGATTTGAAATTTTTCATTTTTATTCACATCCTATATATTTTGATTTGACACTTGAGTTGGTGTAGAAGTTTTGATTATTTTTCATATTCAATTTCATTTGGGGAAGAGTCTATCTTTGAATTCCAAATTTTACATTTTTTTTCACATCCTAAGGTTTTGGGGCTTGGCACTTGGGTTGGCGTGAACGTTATTAAATTTTTTTGCACCCTATTTTTTCTGGTAGGTGTCTTTTGATTTAGGTGATATTTTTATTTCTACTTCGACATCCTTATTTTTTTAACAAACCGGTTAGACACTTGGATTTGTTTGAACATTTTTATTTGTTTTCACATCCTATATGTTTTAGTTTTATTCTCCAATTGGTGCAATATTTTTGACACTTCGATTGGTGTGAAAGTTTTGATTTTTTTCAAACCTTATTTTTTTAGTTAAAATAGTTCATTCCAAATTTAGGAAAAAAGTATCTAATCATAATTAAGCACAATCATATCCATAAGCAAAAAAAATGCAAAGCATATTTAAAACTGGAATTTTATGAAAAATTTACCAATCCCGTTAAACCTTCACAAAAATCTCAAAATTTTCTGCTGTTTGTCTCTCTATAAACCAATTGTTCAACCAACCATTTGCTAGGACTTTGCCCGTCCGCCCAGTGGTCCGCTACTACGTAGACCATCCAATAGTCCGATTGCCAGAATCCCGACCGTCGCCCGTCCATCCGTCATAAATATGCCCATCTACCTAGCCGTTCGTCGAAAATAAGACTGTCCACCCTCCAGTCCGCCCCAAATCCCACCGTCAACCTAATTTTGGCCTGTCCGACGTCCTGTCCGCCAGAATTCTAATCATCTGCCTTCCCGTCCGCCAAAATTCTGACCGTCCACCGGTCCACCCTCCCGTCTGCCAAAGTTCTAACCGTCCGCCCTCCTATCCGCCACAGTTCCAACCGTCCGCCTTCCCGTCTGCCAAAATTTTGACCATTATAGTTCATTGATGTTGACAAACAATTGTGGATTTGTGATGCAACGCTTTAAAAGGAAACACAAAAACGATTATTTCATAAGAGTTAATCATCACATTTTAATATAACATCAAAAATTCAAAACTTCCACAAAATTGCATAAGTATGTGAACCCCCAAGTTAGCACTTGAACCTCAAAATTTTTTTTTTTTGCTTTTTGCTCATATTTAGGGTTAATTAGGGTCAAAAAAATAGTGTAAGTATGTTCACGTGATATTTGGAACAAATCCCTACAAATGAAATATAATTTGATCGAAAAACCTGGAACCACTCTAATTACTACTATGAGCTAATATTAAGCCTATTTAAGCAATTCAGAGAACATTTGATGATTCAAGTAGAATTAAGCCTGATGGCCAATCCACAAAACCACCCAGAAATAGACTTTTGAAGGGCATGTGAAATACTTAGGATAGAAAATAGAGGATAGAAAAGAAGTCATGTACCAATGCAAGTAAAATCATAAACCAAGATTACAAGCAATCCGCAAACCAAGAACAGAGGTTTTGACCACAAAACCTGCCAAGAGCATAACGAGGAAGCTAAAGGGCTAGATCCCCTTGATCAAGAATGATTCCCCCTCCGAGAAGGAATTATTATATTGAAAATGATTTCCCTGCCAGGTGGGAATTAAACTGGAAGGTTGTAAATCACTCATGCCTTAGATTAGTGCAAAAGAAGTTGTAAGTTTGCACATGGCATTTGGAAACTTCCTAGAAGTTGCCCAAAAAGTTTCGTAATTTTTTGAATTGCGGAAATGACTCCCTAGGAAGTCAACCGTATTTTTACGCATTGGGAAACTCCTTGAAAATCCCAAAGTGGCGGTAAAATTCCACTAAAAATTAGGATAGAATTTTTAGTGCTAATAAAGTGCCCGACCAAATTCCATCACATTCCGACCCCAACAAGTACTAGAACCGGTGGCGCTAACAAAGTTTTAACAGATTTTAAGAGATTTGTTACGTTGACCGGCACACCAAGAGCTTCCGAATTTGGATTGGAGTCAACTTGGACTCTTTTCTTACTATCTTGGACCTCCTCGACAACCCTGGCCAATCAAAACTTAAAGATAAAATTATCTCCAACAATTGGGTTTTTACCCTTTTAAGCGATATGCTGAAAATTGGTTTTACATACAAAACGGCCTAAAAATAGGAGGTAGGAAGTCCTTCAAACTAATTTGGGTCTTCTGAAGACAATGGCGCAATCGGTTTAGAGTTTGGAGCATTTTTCCAAAAGTTAGAGTAATCACAGCAGTGATGTAGAATTCTAATTAGTAAATTTGAAATTACCTAGGAAGTAGAATTAGGAAATTGAGGGGGAAGGTGAGGCCTTGAGCGAGTGTATAAGGCTTGCCCCTCCCTTCACTTCACATCCCTTTTGCATTTTGTTATTTGGGCCATACGCGGCCACGTTGTCAAAATTTTTGGTATTTTGCCAAAAAACTCTTTTATTTCAATTCAATTCAAGATCTCTTTGTGTTTTCAAGCTATTATGTGTCTACGTTGTTTACTACAAAGGACGTTGGGGTCCCTTTGAGAAGCTTGCTTACTTTATTATTTTTTGAACATTTTTAAAGCTTTGATATATTTCAAGTCTTTGTATACTAATTCCAAAGACATTCACACCGAATCTCGACTATGCCGGTAGTGTGAATCTTTTGGAGTTTGCCGTATTGTATTCAAATCCTTGCATTTACTAACAATCATTCCATTGAGCTTCTTGTGTGGGATTTCCTACCTTTGGTTTGTGAAAATCCCCCTAAAGCCTTGACGTGGAATAAGTGGTCCAAGTCTGTTTTTTTATTTGGAGAAACCTGGAGTTGGATCCAAGACTCTTGTTGTTCCATGTGGAACTAAACTCTTGCAAAATCTCGCTAGAATTTTGGGGCTAATCCCCCGGACGGCAAAGCTTTGATTTTTAAACAAACTTTCATTCCCATATTTTTAGGCTAACCCCCGATACGGCAAAGCTTTGTTTGTGGTACTAATATTCCGTCTTGGTTTTGTTTGAAGGGATCCCTGAAAGGAGACCCAAATTGGCGAGCAACGGCTAGGGTGGATTTTTCAGGAAATCCAGAAAACCAGAACCAGAACCGGCAAGAAAACCAAGCCGGTACCGGCCAAGACCATCGAGCCGCCAAACAAACCAAGCAGGCCAAGCAGCCAGCAGTCCAGCTGGTCGGGAGTCTATGAACAGTTAACGGGGCCAATCAAGGTAGCCAATACACATTCATTAAAAATTAGATCGGTCCCCAAGGCAGTCAATTGTAGACTGTGGGCTAATCCACCTTGGACATCCATACATGCTGGGTGTCCAATCCCTTTTTTCCTTGAACTAGAAAAAATTACCAATAGGGGTTAGTCTAAGTTTTAGAGAAAAACGAAGAAGGAGGATTTAGAATTGTCTTTCCGGTCCTACTTTCCTTCAAATCTCAGAGTGTAGAGTTCAGTTTTGCCAAGAAAATTAGCCAGTTACTTTCTTTTCAAACCAGATTACCCCCAGTTCCGGTTGAAGCTAGTTTGTTTTTTTCTTCCAAAACCAAAATTATCTCCAGTTCCTCTTGAAGCCAGATCAACGCACCTCAGAGCACCAGAGCATCTCAAGTCAAAAGTGGCCAGATCAAGCATCAAAGGGAGGGAGCTTACTTTACATCCAGGTCCTCGAAGTCAACCAAGTCATCTGGTCTCTTCACCCAGTTGAAGCTGCAACTCTCCAGACAGATCAAATTCTCTTGAACAAACAAAACGAACAAACCATCTGAATTGCAATCATCCTGTTCTGGATCTCACTTTCAAACATTTGGGAACTAGAAGCACTTGTCTCTCAAGTTGTTGCAACAGAATACTTCACAAAGTTTAGAATTTGGATAGTTATAGAAGTAAGGATTTAGAGACCTAAAAATGTCAATATTAGGCTTCTAACCAAGCATAGTTGACTTTATCAACCACGTTTTTAATTAGATTAGAAGAAAAAGAAGGAGAAAAAACAAAATAAAGAATAGTTTGACTTTGGAAATTGTTCCCAAATTAGTATTAGTAGGAAAAATTTGACAAAGTTTATTTCTTAGTTGATTGACTTTTACGTCATTAGCAAAAGTTTCATTAAATTAGATTTGATAGAATTAGATTTGTTTTCAAAAATATCTCTAAAAGAAGAAAATTATAAAGAAGAAAGAAAAGAAAGAAAAATACAAAAAGAACCGGTTTTTTCTTATATTGAAGAAAAGAAAAGGAAAGACGACACGGACGCTACCTTCGACTACAACAAGATCAGGATGACGGTAAATGAAGATGGCATCATCGAATCCGCGATTTTCGAAGTAAGTTTTTAAAAATCCTTTCTTTTATTGTTTTGTTATTTAATTGTGCAAATTAGTAAATTAGTTTAGGATTGTTAATTAGGATTAACATTGTAGAAGTAAGAAGTTGGAATGCAATTTAGAACATCAAGAAATACAAGAAATAGGAATTGAAACTTAAAATTAGATAGGAAATTTGTGTAGCTTCTAGGAAACAATTGCAATTAGGAATAGGATAAAAATTCCAAAAGATAAAAGAAATTTGAAATTAAAATAGAAACTAGGACACAAATTAGAAAGAATTATCCAAAAACAATTTATCAAGGAGTTTAAAGTTTACGATATAAAATTGACTCAAATTATTAAGAATTTAACATAATTTCCAAATAGCTATCGTACTAGAAATTTCCAACATTTATTTTGAATAGAAAATAGTAGGAAAAGTAGGAAAGAAAAAATAGAAGTTAACCAATAGAATTTCTTTTGGGTTATTTAAATTTGAAGTAAAAGTGAAAAACAAAGATCAAAGTAGAAGTAATTTCCGATTTTCCAAAGTAAAAAAAAAATTACAGAAGAATTTTGGTGAAGCTGATAACGGTCAAAATTCTATCGTAAGATAATTTTTACCAAGGAAGTCAAAAGTACTTTTATTTTACCTATAAGATAAAAATCAAATATCAATAGTAAAACCAGTTCACATTAGAAGTAGAAAATAAAAAGAAATTACATAAGAATTTTGATGATCCGACAAGGTCAAATTTCATCAGTAATATCAATTAACTAAGAAATAAAAACTAGGAACTCAAGGTAAAAAAGAATTACGTAAGAATTTTCATGAACCGACACAGTCAAAATTCATCAGTAAATTACCTTACATCAAGAAGTCAAAAGTAATTATATTTTTACCACAACAATTATAGAAGTAACATCTCTAAGGTAAAACTATTTAGTTTAGAAAGAAGTTGAATTTGTCTTCTATTTATAAGGGTAAGAACTTATCAAAAATTATCCAAAAGAGATTAATTAAAAATCACTTCAGTCCCAATTAGTCGTTAGGAATTTAGGTTAACTTCAGCTTTCCTCACCATTTGGAAAGGGTAAACCAAATCCTACCCATTAAACCATTCCGTTTATTTGCTTCTAGACTAATACCAATTCAAAGTTTGATTATTAATTGGTCATAGTAAAAACCATCTGAACAATACTAACATCTTTTGGATTTTATAGCAATTAGAAGTGGACAAAGTTAACACTAGGAACAACATCAAAAGATCCATTGCTTGGAAGGCGTAATTGGATTATACGTGTTAACACACAATAGAGATTTAACTACAACAAAAACTAGAACCTGGCCTTGTGTATCCTTTATTCCAAGGGTGGGAATAAAGCGCCCACAAAGTACAAGTCTAAATATTTGCCATATTCTTATAGAGTTTTAGACTTGTAGGCTATAGCTTACAAAATGTGCCTACAAAAAGAAATAGTGTGTGTAGAAATTATTTTACATGAAGTGACCTCATCGCATATTCTGAACATTAAAATATGATTAATGTATTTAGGTTCAAGGATTTACAGGCTAGGATTTAGGGTTGGTTTTGGATTTAGGATTTAAAGTTCATTCACTGACGCCAATTTTAGGGTCTTGCAATATAGATTTGGAAAGGAATCTTCAGGAGGTGCAGAAATCATAATGCCCTCTCGCATGAATGCAATTTGAATTATATCTCCCGCGTTTTTTGTGCAATTTGAATGGCCTACAGAAAGTAGGCCATTCAATCGGTTTGCCATCCGACCACCTTGGAATCCGACCTTGCAGCCTTCTGAATGTCGCTGTCTGATCCCTCCTTTCGTCGGACCTTGGAGCCGTCTGATCCTACGGTTGTCCGACCCTCTACGCGTCCAAAATCGCGACGTCCAGAATCCTGCCGTCTAAACTTGCAACCAATTGTACCTCCAAGCGTCCGATCCTATAGCCATTTAACCCTCCACGCGTCTAATCTTGCGTTGTCTGAAGTCTCGCGGTTTGAGAGCATTTATTTACCCACCCTTAGTAAATAAGCGAGCACAACCGGGCTCTAGTTTTTGTTTGGATTCATATACAATCTACGGGTGCCTAGTGCCAATCCATTGTGCCTTCCAAATAATGGATTTTCTTTTCCTATGTTCCTAACATCCACAATATACACAAAAAACAAAGATTTGAACTACTTAATGATTTCTATTCTAACTTATTTATTCAAAAAAAGTCATGGTGGTTTCAAACAAAGCAATTTTTCAAGACAAAATGATTTTGAATTTGTTATTGTTTGAACTTAGAAGCTTTTTACTCCATATTTTTTTTGTTTTTCTAAATATTATACAAGTGAAGAGTCCGTGGGCATCATTGTATTTTTTTAATTACCAAGTTCAGAGTGAGAATTTTGTGCTTTTTGGACTATCACTTCTTATGTCACAGGGCACAAATTCAAATAAAAGTACACATATCTTGGTCATATAAAGTAAAAAGTACTGAATTTTTCTTGGAAAAGAAGATAAAGAGGGGCAATGTCTTTAAATCCAAGTATAGAAAGTACAATTTTGTATTTCAAGAACAAAAAAGTACAACTCAATTTTGCCGAAAATGCATAGGTCTAACATACTTATACCCCATAATACACATAATATGTACGATTAGGGTATATAGGTATGAATTCACGACTTCAGTGTTGTATTTGTACAAACCTATGAACCTTATAAATTAGAGATGAAAGGAATTTGCAAATTTATTAGGTAACAATGGACATTGAAGAAGATATGGGTATTATGAAACATGAATAAGAGTATTTTAGACAAGATTTTGACAAAGGTACAAGGTTGTAACTATACTAGAAATGCAAGATATATTCAAGAGAACAAAGATACATTGTATAAGGCTTTGGATCAAGAGCTTAGGCTAAGTATTATAAACTAGAAAATCAAAATGAGTTGTCAAAATTGAAGAGTCTCTCAGTCTCAAATTTTATATATACTTAAGGATCCTAATCTTATTTGTCAAGCTTTGAAGATACTTGAGATTGAAGCTTCCACGAGCTTCCACGAGCTTTCACAAGCTTCCACAAGCTTCTACAAATTTGAAAGTCGCTTGAAAAACTCTTACAAGTTTGAAAGCTACTTAAGCTATTTTTGCCAAGGTAAAAACTTGTTGAAAAGTTTTCACATTAGTTCTACATCTATGACAACAATTCCCTTTTAGTTCCAAGATTCTTCAAAAAGCTTACTCTGTCGTGCTTCAATTGAATCTTATAGCAATTTTTGGTTTTTGAAGTTACTATTAGTGAAATTCTTGGATTTTCAAAGGCACATTAAATATATTTTTGAAGTTGGTTTCCACGTGCACTCACTAATTGAATATCCATGCCAATAGACATGGTTGCTAAAGTTTGAGTAGGGAGCAACACATCTCGACATTGAGAGAGGATGTTTTTTCAATAGATATTGTATTGAAGTCGTGAATTCATGCCTATGTACCATAATCATATATATTACGTATACTTTTACTCACTAAATCAGTGTCATTAAAATCTTTATTAAAAGTGTACAATTTATCAACTTTAATTATATAAATGTGGTATCCAAAATGCACCTAAACTGTATTGATATTAGTACAACAATTGTACGTTATTGATAGGCATTGTTTACACATTGATTCCGTGCGTAAAAATACACGTAATATATATATGATTATGATACGTAGGTATGAATTCACGACTTCAGTGTTGTATTTCTACAAACCTATAAACCTTATAAATTAGATATGCAAGCATTGAGCACTGAGAGACGAGCAATGATTGATGAACAATGACTATTTTAAAAAATCTTGTGAAATATTTTAAGCTTTTCACCATAAGATACCTATATCTGTGGTTTAGGATAAACATTTATGGATAAATGAATTTCAAGAGAATGAATGGAAGTGAACGGAGATGAATGGATTTGGATAAAAAATTTGTGGTTGACTTTGTTGGATGAAATACATATATTGTTCATTGCATTGGATGATGGATGTCTATTGAATGGATTAAAAACTCAGTTATTTAAGATAATTATTGATGTCCAACTACTTTAAATCAAAGATAAAGAGATTATATTCCCAAAAAAATTCTAAAAAAAAATTCTAAAAAAAAAAATTCAATTGAATTCAATTTTTTTTCCCCCAGTAGATGGCTTCTTGAATCCGAAGAGAGATTTCTTGTTGATAGATTTGAACTACTCTTAAAATTTAAAAAAAACAAGAAAAAAAAAACATTTTTTGTTTTTTTAAATTTTAATTAGGACTGCTCGGATTCTAAGGAACCCTTCTTTAGTGCCAAGAGAAGGTTCCTTGAATCCAAGGAGCCCTTTCTTGGTGCCTAAAAAAGGTTCCTTGAATTTGAGGAGCCCTTCTTTGGTACTAAGAAAAGGCTCCTCGAATTCAAAGCCATTTTTTAGTACCAAAGGACCCTAATTTAATACTTGAGGATTATCCAAACGTCTTAAATTCTTTATAAAGGTCCCTTAGAGTCAATAAAGGGCTTTTGGAGCCCAAAGAAAGCTCCGTGGATTCTGAAGAGCCTTGTGCTAAATTTTTTTATTAAAGTTTATTGAAAAAGATTGGAAAAAAATATTAAATTAATTGCAGTTCAAATATTTTTCAAATTATTAAAAGGAGGGTGCCTTTGGCAATGAATTGTTCCTCTGATCCAAGAAGCCATTTGTTCATTAAAAAAAAAATTTTAAAAATAGTTATAGAAAAAACATTAAAAAATTTCTTTTGAAATTCTTTTTTTGAAATTTTGGTCTTTTAAATCACAGTTATATAATCCCCCAAATTAATAGAAAGAGGATCCTTTAGCAACTAGAAATGTTCTCCTTAGATTTGATGAGCCATATGCTATATTAAGAAATAATTTTTTCTATTCATTGATTCTCAAAATGTTTGGAATTATTTTCCAATTACTTCAAAAAATAAATGGATGACATGGATGAAATTCATTCACACATCACCTCTATGGTAGTACCTTTTATATTGTGGAGAAGCTAGGCTATCATTTTTGGCCCTACGTACAACATTTGAATGCTAAATAACTACCTTAAATTAAATTTTTTTAGCAATAAATAATTTTTTTGAAAATTTTATTTTTAATAACTTTTATTTTGATGATTTTGACATTACTATATTTAGGTCTGACATAACTATTTATGACTCCGACATGTCTATTTTTAAAGAAAAAGGTCTTTGTGGATATTCAAATCTAAACGCTTGTCGCCCAACGCTCATCGCTCCCCGCTCACACTCTAGCGTCGTTGGACTTGTGGACGGGAGTTTTCTATCCATGTTCTTTGCTATTACAAATTCTTGCTAATTGTTGTGAATGCATTACAGAGGTGATCATTGGGTATGTTACAGACATAGAAGAGCCATATTGTCGGTCTCTTATGGAACGAGTAGCGTTGCAGAACTTGGAGGATATGATTGTGTCAAATTAAATTGACTTTAATGCTATTCCGCTTTTGAAGGCACTCACTAGTCAAGGCTTAGGTCCGGGTCCAGTAATTGGTTCTTCCGTCAAGTAACCGTTCAACAAAGAGCTCATTTTTTGTACTCAAATAGAAGTGAACTACGCTCTCATTTTCTCTTCGTTAGCATGTGTGTTGATGGAGTGACAGGTTGGAGGTTAAGATAGAAGGTGCTAATCCTAGCTCCTATATTGATCCTTGTTATCAATAATAACTCATCTATTAATACTTGGTTGGACTTAGTTGTTGGCTAGTGTCTTATGGCCATGGGCCACTCATCTTTGAATGAAAACAAGGTTGTCTATTATCACTTATAGGGATCTAGAACCTCCCATTCAAAATTGATTAAGAATTTCATACATAGTGTAAAGAATTTGACCGGAATAGATTTGCTTCTATATACAAAGTGACCAATTCATAGTTCTAAACTGATGCCCAAAAATCATACTCTTAAGTATGAAATGTTAAACTGCTGAAATTGATGCAAATAGTGTTTTCTACTTTACATATTGAAGATGGATTCTACTTCTAGACTAGCTGAATGTTTTTACAGGTTGTGGTTTTGTGTGGCATGTCAACAGCCATTTACAGAGCGAGTTTTGCAGCTATTCAATATCTATGTTTCTATCTATATATGTAAAGCTCACTTGATATCTATTCTTATCCTACTTACCATTTTAACAACTACCAAATTACCGTGGTGGATATGTGAAAAAAACTCTAGGTTGTTATCTCTGTCTTGAGGAAAGATGTGGATGAGGGGGAGATTGATTGGGCATTTTATGAAGCAAAACTAGAGCGAGTTTTTGGAGATGCAAAGGAAGAGAATTGCCTGCTGGATCATAAGAGGAGACTCTATGCACTTCTCAAGGTAAGTGTTTTTTAATAAGAATTACACTTGGAGCATATTATTGTCTAAATAGGCTCAATAACTCTTTCTTCAACAATTTTCATAGAGCTTTACGTGACCTAACTCTTTGTCTTGGATATTAGCCAAAGAACCAAGCAAAGGCCATTGTTGCATCTTATTTTGAAAAGTATACACTCAAAAAGTTGAGGGATGACTTTTCTTCATTTATCAAAGAGAAAAGAGAGTCATTCTTAAATCCAAGTAATAAAGATGTGTTTGTATAAAAAATGTATAACTTCTAGAATGTACAGAATTTGGCCATCTTGTACGGCAACCCATGAATCTGAGGGCAATTCTCTTATTTCCAACACTTGCCCAAGTCCATTAATATTGATGTGGAGATTGTTACAACATTCACATCGGCATCCTCTATTCTCTAAATATGCACTCCTGAATATTTACCATAGAATTAGACAAAAACTTGATGTTAAAAGCTCAAATAAGCTCTAGAAGCAGCCACTTTTGGTCATGAAAGCACTCAGGTACCAAGCTCTACACATGCCAAGTGCTACTACCCACATTCAAAAGAGTTGAGCAACCCATTTCAATTAACAATATCCCCTCTCAAATATAAATGAAAAAAATAAATTTCCGAGACATATATTCTAAGACAAATACACATATGAGTAAAAGTATGGATGCTAAATACATATATGAAGCAGATACATGTATGTCCCATATTTTTTGGCAACTCTAAGAATTAAAAATATACAAAGGCCTCAAATTTAAGAAAAAAATTAAAAAATAAAATCAATATAAATATTTCAACCATCCGTTTCAATTACACCCCTTTCAAAACAACTAAAGTAGAAGCATCCAATGGCGAACTTGTATCCAATGGCATCCCTTTTTAGGAAAGGGCATCATTCTAGAACACAAATCTAGGCAGACCATACATAGCTTATCAATTTCGTCAACAAATAATAAGCTATGTTTGGACCGTCTATATTTAGATTTTGAAATGATGCCCTTTCCTAGAAAGAGATGCCATTGGGTACAGGGTTGTCATTGGGTACCTCTACCTTAGGACACACTCCCTCACTACTCACTCAAAATAGTAGACAACATACACTGTCAATTCATAATTTACATCCTATTGTTTACAATGCTATGAAGTGTTATCTCCCAACCAAAATTTTGTAACTACATTGGAGTTAACTATTGAGTTGTGCAAACACAATACGAAGAGAATATAAAGTTCAAAATTCAAACACCAAACTCTACACCAAACTCTATACCAAACTGATCTCAAAAGTCAAAACCTACGATTAGTAGAACATTTGGATGATACTTTGCAAAAGTACTTAACAAATATCTCAGGGTATCACCTAGCACTGTTTCTAGGAGCTTTAGCAATCAAAATTGGTTGTTTTTAAAGGTAAAGAAGTTTGAAATACATCATTATAGAAACTTCAAGGTAGTAAAATATAAAAAATAAAAGGAAGAATCTATGTCCTACATTTTTTATTCCTCCAAAATGTGCTTTGTACATTGCGGTGGTTGACTGGAAGCTTGAACTTATTATTTTTTAGTGCAAGCAAAGTGAATTAAACCTCACATGCTACAAAGGTCAAATTCTAGATGGTGAGCAACATACCTTGTAATGAAGTTTCATCCAAATACCTTTTTGTTCATTCAAACTTATGCTTGAATGTCTAAAATCCAACCTTCATGTTAGACCAATAGATGATATTGAGATGAATAATACATTAATACAAAGATGTTGTAAGAAAATGTTCCAAAAGAATAAAAAATGGATTTGAATGTAAAAGGAATAATCACCTGTAGGAGATTGGTACCCAATAGAGTGATTTGCATACATTGCTTGCTCACTTGTTACACAACCCTCAAAAGCCGTCCAATAGTCTACTGGAAGAAAATCCAAACTTAAGTAGAATGCAAAATTGCTTACATGATGCCATATTTAACTACTTTTGGACTATTCAAAGTCCAAAATTTAAAATCTCCCGATGCATGGTATTAGGGAATACACCGGAAGATTTCTGTACACAATTAAGTTTATTTTTGTGAAGGCGTTGCAAGGCTCCCGGAAGGTCCATTGAAGCACAACAACATGGATCTCAGGATATACATGAACTGCAAATGTAAAGTAGATAGTCTTCAAATGGCTGCGTGGTGTTTGGCCAGACATCGGGAGATATCCAGATACATTGAAGTTCATTTTGTTGAGAGTATTCACATGCCCCAAGAGGTCAAATAAAGCCCATGAACATGCATCTCAGGATATATATAAAATGTAAATATGGATCAGTACATAGCCTGCGATGCATGGTGGTAGGCATTACATCGGGAGATATTCAAATACCTTCAAGTTCATTTTCCTAAGTGTGCTGTAGAACCCCCAAGAGGTCAATTGCACTCAAACTTGTATGTTAGGGACAATATAAACTCTGAATGATGCTCGAAGTTTGAATGCAGGTTCCAAAAGTGGTAAGTGAAGATGAATATTGAGAACAGTAAGTGGCAAGGAAAAAAGGATCTTGCAACACTGTAGTAATCCCACAGGAGATCGAGTACAAGGAAAGGCAGAATAGCAAAGGAAACAGAGCGTGGACATGTGCTACGACTACGACATGGGATTTGGAGGGTGCCCTCGAGGAATAAGAAGAACCGAACATTTTGGTATATTTTGATAAAATAAACCCATCCTACACACATCAGCTTCCACTACCAGTGCTAGTAACTTCCGTAAAAGACATAGAAAACCCTTTATTAAAGAAACAAACTGTGCCATTATGAAGCCAAACAAAAGAAACCATTGGGAAATCTCCCGACAGTCCTGCCACGGTCACACTGAACACAAGAAACCATCGAGAAATCTCCCAATAGCCCTGCCACGGTCACACTGAACAAAAGGAAGCATCAAAAGATCTCCCAATAGCCCAGCCATGGTGACACTCAACAAAAAAAAGCATCGGGAGATCTCCCGGTAGTTGTGGTGGACCACGAGACGTTAATCAATTAGGGGTCCATCTCGTTCACTTTATTCAAATTTGCCTGGGCATCCTCTCTGCTTTTCTTTGGAATAGTACATGATTTTGGGTTAACTTTCTTGGACCAATTGGCGTACAATGCACAAGATGCGTCCACCCAAGTGGGAGGCCTGTTCTCAACAACCCATGTCTCGTACCAACAATTCCGGTACATCAATTCCAAGTTACTTTCAGAATTATTTGGTCTCCAATACTGGAGCATGAACTTCCCATTATTCTCATGCCCTTCCTCTGTGCAGACGTTGGACAGTGCTCTTCCTTGCTAGAAAGCACATATTGAGGGGTCCTCAGGTTTGAGCAGAACCCATGAACCCGGTCGAATATCAACCTGAGGACTAAAGCTTTCCTTTGGCGCTTCATTTGCGGGTCCGCAATAAGGTTCAAATTCCTCTTTTTCAGGAACCATGTCGACACGGTTGATGGTCGGCCGTTGGCAAGAGGATTCCTGCAACCTCCAATCATACTTTGGCCAAAAGCCTTCAACCAATTCCAAAGGACAGTCGGGAAGGGGCTCTTTGAGCTCACGCAACACACATTTCCAGTAATCGACGTATGGCGCAAAGGCGGCCGCAAATCCCTCGCATTTGGACATTCCGTTTCGCCAGTACTCAATGTACTTCTCGAGTCCTAACAGAATCAAACCCTTGCTTAAGGTCGCTTTCCGTACCGCCTCCACTGCCTTCTCTTGATTTCTCGTGGCCTCCACAATTTTGCTACCCCACATAGGCTTGAAAGGAATAGGCTTAGGGCAACCTCGAGGGAGTGTCGCACAACCCATGCGGTCTTTCTTCCACAGGCATCGAGAAGGTGTATCCGATGGTAGCCACTGTGAATCTACTGCAGACTTTTTGTACTTCATGACGGGGATTCCATCACTATTCACGTAGAACCGGAAAAGGTGCATCTCCCCCAAACCAATTAGTTTAGCCGTGCCACTGCACAGGTATCCCTTGACAAAGGACTTGAAATCCGCCACCTCTTGGATGAAACCCGGCATGAATGACAATTCCTGGGACTCCATGAACGACTTCATGAGGTCCACGACAACAAATGTATTCTTGCTCTTTAAAGCCTTCGACAGGTGGCTAAAATACGCATCAATATCTTCGTGAGTATGTCCGACTAGAAGGAAACCGACCTGAATTTCCTTGAAGATTCCTCGCGCAGTAAGCAAAGACAAGAACGCCATGAGGTACTGGTTTTTGTTATTCTTGGCGGAGTTGTCAAGCTGAAGATAGAGCTTGTTAGGAAGGAGACTAGGTCCACGCCGAACTTCTTGTGGAATCAATTTCAAGGCATCCATACACCGAGATTTCCCTTTGAGTAGCGCGTCCAACATTGCATTTGCAGGCGGATAGGGAAAAAGGTCACCCGTCTTCTGAATTGGTGGACCTTCAAGTCGCCTGAACAGTCTAGCGAGCGATGAAATGGTGAAGTTCAAGTCGCCCGGCCAGCAGGCTAGTGCATAATGTACATACGCACCATCGGCATGACTATGAGCCACCATTCCAGTTATACTCATGGGAAGCTGCCCCAAACCTTGTGTGGCCTTTGTCATCACCCGCATTCTTGGGAGAGCCGTCTTTCTTGTATCCATCTTGTCATGAATTATGCACAGTATCTCTTGAGGGTTCCTCCTGGATTCCTCACGCCACGAAGCATACAGACAACAGCAGGATGCTTGATGATTAAGATGTTCAGTTTGCTGCTTTATGAATTCCACAAAGTCCGAGCTCCCTTTTGGTGATTTCAGGATGAACTACTGCAGTTTGTTGCACTTCATACACTTTGCAAAAGAGCTACCAATAGGCTTAATCGAGACGTTGTTGAAGTGCTCCTTCTTAATTCTAGTAACAGTTGCTTGGCTGACGGGAGGAAGGCCATACTCCACATTCAACTGCAATTTCCGAAAAACAGAAGCATAAGCAACAAAGGCAGTAACACTATGAGATTTCAAAAACAAACAGGAGCAAAGAAAACAACAGCAATGAAAAGAATCGATTACAGGCAACAACATCGAGATATCTCCCACTGAGTAGATGAATGCATTCAAGTCCTCCAGTGAAATTTATCGGGAGATATCCCGATGAGAGAACCATCCAAACAAAGTATCCATGGAGTATGTGAGAACACGCAATATCAATATTTAGAAATGCGGATTAGTTTAGGATCAATTCCATAAATATTTTCAAAAATTTGTAGTAGTGAAGCCGAAAACCGGAACATTCAGTAGAAACTAGGTAGTTAAGAAGTTCCGGCTTGCAAAAACTTGTAGAATAGGTAAGAAACGTACTTTAGCCGGGATCTGGAAATCGGAATGGGATCCGGAAATCGGAATGGGATCCGGATTCAGGCAACCTACAAACTAGGGGTCCGGCCTATGAAAACTAGGGATCCGTTTGCAATGGCGGCACATTAAATGGCCGAACCAATGGGTGTCGGTCACTGGCCGGGTACTTAAGTAGATGGGCCTTTCGTTTTTTTCCCTCTTTCTTTCGCTCGAGGAGGTGTGTGCTTGCAGGTTTTGGAGCGCGTTTATTTTAGAAGAGTGAAAGAGTGGTGAGTTAGGCCAGATAGGAAGAGAAGGAAAGGAAGGTGCCGATTGCACCGGATTGTAGGTCAAGAAGATGGCAAAATCATTGGCACAGGGGTAGAAGACTATTCCCTTTGTCAAGCTCATGTACCCAATCATTCCGTCAGACTCTGTTGAGCGCTTAGAGTTAGAGGAAGATTTCTTTAAACTAGGGTGTATCGGGTTCATTTGGCACCTCTGGACAGTTAGAACTGAAGGTTTTCTTTGTGAGCTGGTTATGGGGACACCAAACCAGTTCGAGTCGATGCCAGGGGTTGGTGGGCCTCTTGGATGGAAGGGATGTGGGCGGAAACTTACGGGTTGAAGCAGTCCGAATCCGGAAATGCGACCCGGACGGATAAGTTTTATGAAAACAAATTCAAGAAACCGCCGCACCACAAAGAGGGTTTCATCGTTAGTGACTGTATCGATGAGTGCCATAGGTGATTACTAAATTTCCTGATTCCCATCGTGTATCCAGAAAAACCAACTAAGGTTACGGTTACGGTTACGGTGGCGAATACGATTTTCGGAGCAATCGAAGGCCGGGTCATGAATTGGGCAACCATAATCCACCAGAAGGTCAAGAAAATGGCGGCGGCTATTGACAAGGCCAAGCAGAGTCCGCTCCACCCTTACTTGTTCCACATATATCATCATTTTGATTTCATGACCCTACAGGAACAAGTTGCCTATGAGACCGGAATGCAGATCCTGAAGTATGGATTCACGGAAGAGTTGAAGCCGACGGGAGAAGCGGCACTAAAAGAAGAAGAAGAAGAGGAGAATCCGTACCTGACCCAGCCATCACCGGAACCTTCCGATGTATCCAACTTCTATGAGGCCGGAACCCGATGGATGGTGCAGTGCCAGAAGGAGACAGATGCCCTAAAGTTAGTCAAGGATTTGAAGGTGTTGGTAGAAGAACCGGAACATCAAATCATCCGGTCCACGCTTTACACAAAGAAACTCGAGAACAACGACATTATTACCAGATCCAAAGTGCTGCAAGTCTTGGTCGATTACGAGGCCAAGATGAAGATCGTTTTGAACAAGATGCGGCAACTGCTGGGTCATCTGGATGTAGCCAAGGACGACTTTGGGCTACTTCCGGATATCTTCATGGAGTCCCCGAGCAAATACGGAGCCGGAACTTCCGGGACACAAGAGGATCCAGGCTTGAAGTCCTTGTTTAAGATACCTAAGGTGCCTTCTTCAAGTCAGTTCCTGAAGTGGGGCACGGTAAATACTTTTGCCCCTTCCTCACAATCTCCAACGGGATCCGGAAAGGCTGGGCAAAGGTTGCTGATCCGGAGAGATCTGTTAGAAGGTTTGGGGACAATAAATCCGGCAAGAGGAACACCCGAAGAGATTCCCTCATATGTCGGAATAGTCACCTGCATGGGATACACAATTGATTGACTTAAGAGATCCGGCTCCAGATGCGAGACCAAAACCCAGGCCGGAAACCCGGTTGAACAAGAGGACGGAAATAGTGGAGGCCAAGGTCTCGGATCTGGATAAAGAACTCGAGATGGTGGAACCTGAGAGGCAACTGAAACTCCGGAAGTCTGAGAAGCGAAAACCGGAGAGCAAGAAGCCGGTGAAGCAACAAATTGAAGACTCTGAGTCTGGTGAGTTCAAGTTCGACTCAAAAACTGAGGAAGATACGGAGGAGGATGAGATGTCTCCTGCGGCCCGTCAGAATCCGCCTCGAGTTGCCAAAATGACACCAACGAAGAGTTCTGGTAAGCCGACAGCCAAACAGGGAGCCGGGAGTTCAAAGAAATCTTGGGTGGCCAGGTAGTTAGAAGGGAACTACTTGTAGAGGTGGATTAGGATTTAGATAGTTTTGTCCCAAAACCGGATTCCAAGCGTGGGCCCGATTTCTAGAAACTTAGGGATAAGGACTTCCCGGTTTATTCGGGATTTCCTTAGTGTGTGTGCGAGGTTGCCCCGGTTTGCGGAGAGCCCTTTTTTGCTTTTAGGGTGTTGATTTTGGCTTTGTTTTGGGTTTTTAAGGGCGGGCAAGTTAGTTGCCCTTCATTCCCTCCTAGTTGATATTCAATTGTATTTCATTCCCTTTTCAAAATCTGAGCCCTCGGGTATGCATTTTCGTTCTATTAGTGTATCCAAATTGTGTGGACCTGTGGTCTGGCTGTTGGAAACAAAGGACGGGTGAGGAGGAATCTGGATTTAGGAGAATAAGATCTAATTCAAGAGTGTGCTATTGTAATGTTGTTGGATTGTTGACTTAGGAGCTGCGCACAGTGTCTTTAAACTACTAGAAGAGTAGTCCGGATCACAGAGTAGCGGGGAAGCGAGTCCAGTTGTCAAGCCGTGCGGAGGTAAGCACCCGCCCAAGGAAGCTCATACTTGTCCGGAAGATCTGCCAACCTCACGATTCATCTAACATCTAGAAAGATCATACCCCCATACTTATTCCAGACTCTAAGATCTGTCATTGTAGTAAGGGAGAGTGAAGTATTCCTGAGTGACCTGTTGTCCGAAGTTGCCATCCGGAAGTTGTTAGGATCCGGATCTTCTCGTCTTGCTGCAACCTTTTGAATACTCGGGTGTTATTATTTGTGTTTGTTAGAATTGTAGGAGAACAAGAGTGGTGAAGTCTCTACCTCCCTCAAAAGATCAACTAGTGGACCCTCTGAAGATAAAATAGAGGTATTGAAAACCGGATTGGAAGAAGAGACGTAAACCGGATTGGAAGAAGAGACGTAAACTGGATTTTGGATAGTTTAGGGTCCGGATTGTGAAAGGATCCGGAAAATATTGAATAGGTGAGAAGAAAGAAAGATAGAAAAACCGGATAGCTTGAATATGCTACATAGAAACCGGAAATTCTTTGGGACGATATTTCGTGTTATCTTGGCACATTTTTGTTTTAAGGATACTTACGTCTAGATTGCGCGTACGACAAAGTACTTTCTCATGGAGATGTCTCGCAAAAAGAACAAACTAAGTGAAGGCCCTATACAGAAGTTCAACGGGAGATTTCCTGTTGACATTCCAGTTCAACAAATCCATCAATGATTATAACCAAGAGAAGTGATCATAACCAAGAGAAGGACGAGTTCATCAAACTACCTCATTAGCATCAGCATTAACGCGCTTCCAATTGTTCCTAGCAGGCAGGAACTTAAGTGTGTCCACTCTCCCATTTCCATTGGACCGCATTTGGTGCAGCACCTGGTCAGCAGTGTTGTCGATGATCAATTTCATTGTACCAGTGACCTGCACAGTTCGAAGTCGAGGCTGCTTAACCCCTTTGTTCTTGTGTGTGGAAGAAATAATGCCTTCCTTGTACTTGTCAATGTAATTGTGATAGGTCGACTTCGGGATTTCGTGAATAATGTACCACGCTGTGGCACAGACTTCCACTTCTTCCAACGTAATGTACTTCCGCTTCCGTGTCCACTGTATAGTATGCAACTGTCCACCAACAGTGATTCCATACTCTCGACGCTCTTCAAATGATTTTGAAAAGTATCTCTGCCTAATCTTCAGCAATTTTTGACGGGGAAAAAGTTGGCAGCAATGACTGTTGCAGCAGTTCTGCGAGCTTATCTTCTGAATTTTGAAGTTTGTTGTCTTTTGCTTGAACACTGTCTCCTTTTTATTGAGGGAGGGTCGACGAACTATGAAGCGATAGGGCACCTTCTGTTTTCCACCCAAATAAGCCAAAGGATCTGGTACATCAGGGAAGGCGAAGAAGTGGTCGACTATATCCTTCAAGCACCGATCACCAGGGAACCAACAACTCGAAACGGGCCACCGAACATGGGTCATAATCGTGTCTGGATTATCCACGAAAACATCAAGGATTGTCACACCTACGTGGCCCTCACCGAGGGTAGAACTCTGGAAGTAATCATCCGCCCTCCAACAAGTAATTTGACCTGACGATTGAAGGACACCTAATGAATCCAGTTGATGCACCTAAAGGCTGATCCAGTCATCCTGACAAATGAATGGGCTTCCATTGACATGCGGATCCGCAATGACCTTCACCACGTCGGCTACCCTCCACAGCACGGTCCTGTTTTGAATTTCCTCCAGCGTCTGTAGACCTCTCTGGCAGGGAGAGACCTTGATGTGTTGAGCTTCTGGGACGATCAATGAAGGCCTGACCAGAACGAATACCCACGGCTCGAAAGGGATCGGCACACCTAGCCACTCACCTTGAGGACGGGCCTCCACAGCACAACCCACTCCAACTTCGCCAAACTCCGGAAGGTAAAGCCTCACTACGTCACCGTCGCTCAGCGGAGTAGTCCGTGCAGAAGATTCTTGAGAGTCAGCATCCCCGGCAGACTTGCCAACATATGGAGTGATGGAAACATGGAAAGAATCAAAGTACGAATCCATTGTCTCTGACGTACTGAATCCGGAAACCATATACCGGAACAACGTAATGAAGTGTGAACCTGGAGACAAAAATTTGAGAATATGAGTCCACCTTGTACTATTGACTGGACGTCGCTAGTCAAGTGATTTCTTCCCTGACCCGGCCATATGTGTGGTTTGCGCTTTTGGCCGAGGTGGAGTGGGGTGGCACTATTGCAGTACAAAAAGAAGAATGAATAAAAATACAATTGGAATATTGTCCTCCGGAATATGAAACTGGTGACCCAAAGATCGAAGGCATTGGAAGGTCACATTATGGAACAATATTATGTATCGGATTGAGGCATCATTAGATATTATCTTGTACACTATCGAATGTTGACCAAGTGAGAGGTCGTCATGGAAACAGCGGGATATCTCCTGCTGAGAACAACGGGATACCTCCCGCTGAGAACAACGGGATACCTCCCACTGAGAACAACGGGATATCTCCCGCTAAGAACAACGGGAGATATCCCGTTGGGAACAATGGGATGTCTCCCACTGAGAATAACTTAAGACTTCTATGAAGAAGTTCTTTGCAACGGGATATTTCCCGATGGCTTAAGCGAGAGATAGGAGATTATCAAATGTTGGAGCAACACGACTCCGGTATACAACATCGACTATGTAGGAAAGCCAATACTCGTAGTCTACGGCCGTATACACTACAAGAGGCTGAGGACTACACTATTACACCTTACAATTTCGTTGTTTTCACCATTGACGCAGTGACCAGGACCGTTCTTCATTGAAGAAAATGACATTATAAACTGCCATTGCTAGTGGTATGCACAGCGCCACTTACAGCAGTGTGCCTATCGAAAGCAAAGGGTTGTGCGCACATTTTGTACTACTTCAGCAATGCAGACACTAATCTTCTTTCACCAATTAGCACTCATGTGATACGCAACTTATGCTTTAGTATCAAACTCACAAATCCTGAAGTGCGGACACTCAAATCATTGTAGAAGGTGACCTTGCAGCCATTCCTCAGTGCTTGTATCACTTGCCCGATCACTCTTCCTTCACAAATTCTATATATTGTCCTCAAAACACTAAACTGCTCGTGAAAGTCGAAATCGCGGGCAATAAGGATTTGAAGAATGCATACCTAGAGTGGAAATGGAGGACTACGACGGATCAGCAAGCTCCATACAATCCACGAGTGCGGCCGATTATCGAAAGCTCGGTGTCTACACTCCTCGACCGCCACTGCTCGTTCACGTGGGCCTGGGAAAAAGAAGGAAACTCGGTTGGAAATTCATGATATTGTCGGAGGTCCTGCTTCCCGCTTTCACTTGGATAGGGTCCACCTGCATTTTCATTAACACGTGCACTCTTCAAAGCCGTGCACTAATGTGCCCAGGTAGAATCTTAAGATGCGGTCGTGTTTTCGGAATGTTGACTGCGTTCTCGTTCGTCTCGATCCCCTCACTGCAGAAATGCCACGCGTGAGTTACTGTGCACAAAATTCGGGCTTTGGGAGATTTTCAAGAGGAAACGTGCGGCCTTTGGAATCGAATCTGATCCGGATTCTTGAACCCTGCAGCATTCACTGCGGCTGTCAAGGATTCGTTCAAGCTCCAAGCTTGGCATTTCTCGGGGAACAAGACTCAGCATTTACCACTCTGGCATTGTCCCGTCTGTAATTGCATGTGGACTACTCCTTCTTTTCCATTCTTTTGACACAATTGAATGGGAGTTTTCATGCAAAGGACATAATACTCAGGCTGGCAAGCTGAACTGGCCACTCCGAATGAGAGACGTAATGTGCTATCTTGCAAAAAGCGACTGCCTTCTTAATTCCGAACATGCCGCACCCTCACATTTCCCTTTCGGCAATACATCTATCATTTACATTTTTGGAGGTCATTGGATTCAGTGACCAATGCTTTTCAACTTCAAATATTTGAATTTTACAAATATTACGAATTTCGTAACTACGAGTACTACGAATATTGTTCAAATATTATGAATTTCGTAACTAATTCCACAAAGGTCATATACATATGAACAAACTTGGCTTACATGCCAATCCGATTTGTAAAGTTAAAAATTTTACTGAAAACTATTTCAAGGAATTCACCTTCCTCAAAGTTATTAAAGACAAAAACCTCTTACGTGGTTGCTGTAAGAGCAGACTACTTTACACTTTCTATTAAATTATGAAGTCCAAATAGATTAATGACTTCACAAAGCACATCCACCTTCATTGACATTTATAGGACAATATATAGTTACTATATACTTCATTATTCCATACCACGTGCCTTGCCTACAGTGAATGCTAGGGTTTAGGGTTTAGGATTCGGGGTTTCAAGACTTTGGGTTCAAGGTTTAGGGTTTAGGGTTACAGGGTCATTGAGTTGAAGATTTAGGGTTTCCAACATCTTCAGAACAACTGTAAACGTACTCTGGTGTGTTGCTCAGTGGGTTTGGATTACTTAATAACCATGAACTTCACTAATTTTGGGTTGGTACATTGCTTGGTGTAAGTTCTGTTAAACTGAAATCTTCAGTACCCCCTTCTAACATACTTAGTATAGGCTTAGTGGGTGGGTGGGTGGGCCAAAAAAAAAAGGGAAGTTGAAAATCTTTTCTTTGTCCATGTATTTCACAGTACCTAAAACCATAGTATTATAATTTACCTTTTCCATTATCTATAAAAACAAATACATATATTCGTTTATAGAGATGATCGGCATGTAATTCCATTTTATTATTCTTTTTCTTCTTCATAAGTTCTAAACTTTTGTTAAGAAAATGGTCTCCACCTTTTTGTTACTTATCCAAATAAAATAGAGGGTTTAGGAAACCCCCGGGAGGGTGGGTGGGACATCCCTTATCAGGGCTATTCCTACCAACTTTTTCCTGTCATTCTCATGAAGACACTTGTAAATAGCAACAAGGATTCTTTCCATCAATAAACATCATTATCTGTACAAAGTAACAGTCTAGTATAATAACTTTGCTTTGTTGATTACTCAACAAGTTGTTACATAGCTTCTTCCTTTACACTAATCAAATTCCTAATCTCACCTCATTCCATCACCTAAATACATGCAAACTAAACATTCATGATTTAAGTGTCCTCAAAGTAAATAATTGTCATAGTCTTGGTTGCAACTGTTGTGGTAGATTTGTCAATGAGTCTGTAGACCTCACCTTTCCCCATGATCCACACAACATCAAATTGTTAGGTAAGGTCGTAGACAAGGTGTCTATAGTCTACAGAGCTTGTTATTGCTGTCACATTAAAAAACGACCATCATACAGCAAAGTAAAGCAAACGATCACAAGAACTGACAAGAAATGCAAAAATGGAACCTGAGACGTGGCCATCCCTGCTCCCCTCGTATCCAGCTAGTAATTCCAAGCCTCGAAGTAACTGTGTCAATCTCCAGCATTCGCAGTAAGCAGAGAGAATCAAAAACGTTTGAGGCACTCAAGAAAGCAACCCAAGAATCGGTGGCACTTCCCGAGAATTAATTACTGTATTTTTATATACATCCATACACGGTCAATCAGGTGACTTAGCCTGGTCCACCATCTGATGTGGTCTGAAATTTGCCAATCTTACCAAATCATGATTCAGCATTCCAGTTTCTCTTAAGGTAACTGAAGGTAACAGTTTCAGTACCATCTCATTCAAGACTTAGTGGGTTACTTGCCACTAATCTATGGAATAGTACTATGCTATGAATTATTTTTATAAGTGTAGGGCTTAACTGAAGGATTAGTTAGTCCTTTCTATTAGTAAATACCTTACAACACTAAAAGGGAGGGAGGGTGGGACATCTAACTAAGCTAGTAATTTGGTTTAGTACATGTGACTAAACCATTTTAATATATAGGTTAGGGGCATTATACATCCCTTACTATATAACTCGCATTTCATTTCTTATTTACCAAATTTTTCTACAAGTATGCGACTATACACTCATACAAGGAAGAATTGTTCTATATCATGTTACATACTATAACATGGCTTAGGGTTTAGGGTTTAGGGTTTACGGTTTGGGTTTAGGGTTTAGGGTTACAAGGCTTTGAGTGTAAGGTTTGGGTTTGGGGATTTTGGTTCCAGGAGTTGAAGATTAAGGTTGCTGAGCATTTATACAACTATTGTAAACATACTCGGGTTTGTTGTTCGGTTTACATGTTCACAAGCAGCGCTTAGTCGAAAGCATTTGAGGAGTCACGTTTCTTTCTAAGTTTTTGGTTTCGGATTTTCTGATGGTGCACATATTTTCTTTATTAAGTATTTTCTTTCTTTCATTTATGAACTTCAAAAAACATAATCTAGTTTTCCAGTATTCAAGGATGCATTTCAATCATTCTTCTACCGCCTTAATGTTCAAAGTAAGGATGCTCTTAAACCTCAAATCATTGTATTGTTGTATACATTGAGGGGGGCTATTATCAGATAATGTGAGCACTTCTACGATTTATTACAATATCTAATTTTTATAAGTGTTTGAATCTCCTAGGTAACTTTCTTTTATGTAGTAAAATATTGGATTGTATTTCTCTTATCTGTTTTGAAAGGAGTGCAATCCCTAATTGGATTGGTACTTTTGAAAAATGAAATTACTTTTCTCATATTTGTTTATCCTTCATATATAATCGAGGACATTCACATTAATTAAATGATTTTATTTAAATGTGAACATTATGCTTCATATGTAGCTAGATTGAATATAATTAGATTTCACTCCACTGTACATATTCAAGAACCCTCAAATTCAATAATGTATTTAGCAACGATGAATTTAAGGTAATAGAACCATCTCCATCATTTTGGGCCTACATTAAAATATATGATGATTGTACAGTTCACATCAAAAACTAATAGCCAAAAAGTAGCCAATGTTGTACATCTTCAATTTTCCATTTTAAAATACGATCATAATATTTGATACGTAATATGATTATGTCATTATTACATGCCCATATCATAGCATATGATGCTCTATTACTATATACTATGTCATAGAAGCTTATAGCCTATGATGCAAAAGAATTGAGTACACAAATAAAGTTCTTCTATATATATTTACGATCCCACAAAAAATTCTCAAAACAAATACATTTAATTTTCTTCAGGGAAATTTTAAATTCTTTAGTGTAAACAAATTTATGACTTTCATACAAAGTTACTCCTATTTAATTTGTGATTATTTTGTTCTGAAAAAGATTTACGATAAACTACACCCTAAACCACAAAGTAGAAGGAAGTCCATTGTACAATTATGATTTCGTAGCTAAGTTTATAAAGTTGACGGTGCCTTGGTTCAATAATGGAAAAAAAATTGAAGGTCCTAAATGATTCTAATTTGGTTGCCAATGGCCATTCTATCACTTGTACCGTAATAATGTATTTTACTTTCAAATTATTGAAGTCATTTTGACAATATTTTAGTTTACTGATGCCCCATATTTTGAACCAAATCCAAAACCAAATCTTTGATAACTGACAAAATGATAATTGAATATGGAATTTCTAAGGAAATGAAGGAATTACTAAATGTCGAATGATAAACCCCTAAATGCCCAATTTCTTTTCAACTTTGCCAGATGTGCTATAAATTTAACCCTAAACTAATATTTGGATAACTTGTAAAAAAGGTATGGCACAATAAGCCAAAATCCAGTTTGGGTGGACAACATATGAAATTCATATAAAGTGAATTCAAAATTTTCTGAATTTGTTTTTAAGAAGATTACGTTTTTGTGTACAAGGAAGCCTTGATGCATTGCATTTTCATTAAATATGAGGAAGTTATGGGTTTTTTTTTTTCTTTGGCCATCTAAACCTGTTTCAGAAAAAAATAACTTGTACGATTCATTTTTGAATGCAATCCATATTACAATTTCTCAACAAATAATTCATGACTTTGTCAAATTTTCTTGGTAGAACAATCTCACCATTGCAATTATGGTGATTCAATTCCATCTTATAGTTATTAATGATTTACTTTTTAATTTGCTCAATCTTGGACATATTTCTAATTAATTCTTTCTTGGAACATGGAAATGATGTGTTTTTTCCCTACATTTTTGGTTCAACATTCAGAATTCAAATTCAAACCATATGAAAATCTGTCAATGCAAAAGTTGAAGTGCAAGAATTTGAAGTTAAAAACATTGAAAGTGAAGAATAATAGTCATAGAAGGTGCTAGGAAACTTGTTTTCTGCACTTTAACCTCTAGAAGACCAAGGGCGGTTTATGTCAAAACCATTCTGCTAAACCTGCCATGTCTATAGCAAAGACAGAAAAATTTAAAAAATTATTTTTTGGGCAATCTAACCATAGGATCTAATACTAGACTTGTAACTATAAGAATGTGTCAAAGAATTCTTAGAAACTTTGATCCCATAGATTGCAAGACATTTGCATTAAATGTGAAGAAACCAAGTTCTGTTGGAACTCACTTGTAATGATTAGAGTTTTTGGCTTTGAATCTCTTTAACTAAACTTTATTGCACTATTGATTTTGATATTCTAATTGTTTAACCCCTAAAGGACTGCTTGTCCCCTTGGGGGACAAAATGGGTCCGGACAGGTACCTATGCTCTCAATATGAAGTCAGATTTTTTGGGATTTTTGGAGGTTCTGTATCTTTGCAAGAGCTTCGTGGATATGTAATTTTTATTTTAATTGATGCCCGGGAGCAAATTTAAAGTTATGGCACAATAAGTGAAAATGGAGTTTGGCGGGGAACACCAAAAAAATCACAGAAAGTCAAAATAATTTTTTGAAATTTTTTTCTCTCAAAGATTATATTTT
The DNA here is from genome assembly GCA_963969595.1 of Neckera pumila. NCBI lineage: Eukaryota > Viridiplantae > Streptophyta > Bryopsida > Hypnales > Neckeraceae > Neckera > Neckera pumila. The sequence continues at coordinate 12,182,252 of OZ018418.1, forward strand.
TGTCTATTTGGAAAGCTTTGTTTCATTCAATTTGGACTAATAATGAGAAAGTTATGGACAATGTTAGGTTTTTGGGCAATATAAGCATTCTCTTGAAAAAATAATTCGTAGAATTCATTTTTGAATGCAATTTTTAGAATTTTTCAAAAAAAATTGTTATACAAGGTTAGATATTTTTTCTAGAACAATGTCGCTGTTGGAATTATTGTAATCCAATTCTATGTAAAAGTTATTAACAATTTAGTTTATTCTTCCATCTTAAACCCACTTCTACTTAACAAATTTTTAATGAGTGAAAATTAAGTGCTATTGTAAGAAGAACACAAAGGCTTTGTATTCCAATGAAAAGAGGACACAAACAAGTACAAGGAAGAGGTGAAAAAACCCAAGAAAGGGGTTGCCCTCTTATACTACTCTACTAACAAGTGCCATGACTAACCTTATGGATTATATCAACATAGAAGGTTGCCCCTCTCTAATATCATGCTGTCCCTCTCTAATAACACCTTGGTTGGCTACAAACAACTTCTGATTAAAGTCACTCTCTAACTTCAACAAGTGCTTCTTTTCCTATATTTTTTTTGTAGATTCTCAACTCAACTACTTATTATAATATAAATTAGTAGAAAATGAAAATCATTAGTGTAAAAAATTTGAACTAGAGAGATTCAAAGCCAAAAAATGTAGTCAAGCAAGGTGCCAGAAAACTTGTTTTTTTCACTTTAAATGCATATATCTTACAATCTACATGGTCTGAGTTTCTGAAATTTTTTCCACGTATTCATATACTAGTTAAATATAAGACATTACAGTTGGGTATGGAAAAGAAAACCATTTTTGAAGTTCTTTTCTCTTTGCAATAGAGATGACAGTTTTGAGAGTGTTTTGATAAGAAAATCACCTTGGTCCTTCAGGGGTTAAGTTGAATATTTGAGCTACTAATTTGGAAAAAAATTTGAAGAGAAAAACAATTAATTTTCATTCATAATTTGCAATGTTCACCCTTGCACAAAATCTCAAGTCGGAAAATTAAAAATATGCATTTTCTACCCAGCGGTTTGGAATGCTAAAAGTAGACTTCAGTAAAGAGTATTCCAAAAATACAAACTACTAAGAGCAGCAGGGTTGCTAGATTTTAATTAAACTCTTGAATATTGTGGACACCCAAATTAAGTGCCTTGGACATTTAGGGATTAAGGGGTATGGAGAACTTGATGACTCGCCCCTCTACTTATTTGAAGGTAACTTACCCCCCCTCGCAGTAATTTCAGTGTTTTACCACTCATTGCATAGTAAGTGGGGATCGAATTCATCATGACCCCATCTCGCTGGTGGTCAAGTTGCCCCCTGCATGTCAGAGCAGTCATAGCATTGGGCGACGCGCCATGAGGGCCTAGTTTCCCGAGCTCCCCAACGTGCCTCTTCCGTTACTCAGGTTCTTCGTCCCGTTGCTCACTGCTCAGCGTCCTCCTCCCCATGCTCTCCATTGTCCTCCCCATGCTCTCCGTTGGTAAGCCCTAGTTTTCTCCCGCTGCTTTCAAATTCTGAGCGGCCCGCTGGAAATCATTTTCATTTTCTCTTGAATTCTGAGAACTGCGCGAGTTCCGTTGCGATAGTTCCGTTGAGAGTTCCGTCGCCGCCGTCAAGTTCGAGAGTTCCGCGCGGTTCGGTGGCTTCGACAAAGGCATCTGGGATTTCCGTGAGAGTTGCGGCGAGAGTTGTGTGAGAGTTGTGTGAGAGTTGCGATTCGGTGGCTTCAAGGGAGGCATCGGGATTTAGTTCGCCCACGCGGTCGACGCTACAAACACACGGTACGCTTGTCCATGTTTTGTGTTGGCTGCTACTGTCATCTCCAAGTTTCCAAGTTTTAGCCGTTTGTTCTCACTCGCCAGCAGACTCTCACGAAAACAATGTGGTCATTGTGGTGTCGATTGCGTTGTGTTTTTGAGGGACGGAATTCCTGAGTTTCACTTAAGATTTGAAATGTGCTCCAATGTGAAGATGCAGGTCTTGTTTTCAGTATTTTGCTGTTAATAGACACCAGGAACAAACTTGTCACTTAGACATTTTATGTTCATTTGCCCAATCATACACTCAAGCTTCTCGCACAATATTCCCTCGCAGCTCTGTCTAGTTCAGGGTTACTGTTTGGAAACTCATGGGTAGTATTGTTTGGGACTGTATTACCGGTATTACTCGTTTGCTATATATTACAGAGCTCAATTAACTGTAATTTTAGGGCTCTTTTCTTGGCCATACATTGTGGCAATGGTTCGTCAATCACATTGTAGTGGAGGTGTAAATTCATTGATTTTAGGAAGTAAAGACAGTGGTAGAGTATCTAAAAACATGTAGGTAGCCTAGTCGTCACTGTGGTTGCTTGCCCTTACATAACATATGTGATATTTGTCTTCATTTGTTCATGTTCTAGGCTTTGTGATCCTCCATGCGCTCGAAGCTACACTGCCTGGCTGAATTTTTGCGCTGTGTTTATTACTGATTTCCAACTGAGGAAGTTGGTGTTCTTTCGGTCTTTACTTTGTTAGAATATCATAGTCTGAAGTAGCAATAAACTCTATGTGGAGAGTAATACTGAACGTGTATTAGAAAAATAGTTTGAACTGTGCAGGAATTTCTGAGGCGGGAACACATTGTCTAGGAGTAGCAGCGTATTGTGGGCATAGATGGCACGAGCAGACCATCATGGCCACATCATCGGCAGTCAAAGTAACCCCAGCATTTTGGAATGACCTGTAAGATTGCATTCTTCTTGATCAGGATTTTGGTGGTTGTTTGTGATAAATAGTAATTGAGTATGGTAAGCAGTGTCGTCCAGATTGCACGTAGAAATTTCATATTGCCCTATAACTGCACAGAACCGGACAATGCCTTTGATGGGAACACTGGAGACACTTGCTAGTGCAGACCCTGAGTCCTAATTTCATCGGGATATCTCCCGATGAAGAGCTGGACTACAACTGAATTAGCGCTTTATGAGATGTCTGTCGAGAGATTTCCCGATAGATTCGCAGTACACAGAGTACGACAAAGTAGACCGCAATGAAACATAGCGGAAACCGGTTGAATAGAAAACGAAACAACAAACAGAAAATCAGCGGGAGATCTCTCGATAATAATGAGAAAAACATTGAGTTACGACCGAGATGTTGACGCTACGTTCAAAAGATGAAATCGCTTCCTCATGCAAATCGTAAACAGCACATGTAAATCACAGTTGGATAAATCCCGATGTCTGACAAGCCAGAACAAAAATTACGTGAAGAGAAGATCATCAGGATTTCTCCCAATGCTCTTGTCCGAACATGACTGAAGTGCTAAGAGAACACGGGAAGAACGGCGTGAATAATGTCGACAGAGTTGTATGCACTAGGAACCGAGGACGGTCCGGTAAAACAGGAAATCATCCGGAGACCTCCCGATGATTTCAAGCAGAAGTAATGATCAGTGCAATAGCAGAGGAGAAAACATTATAATATGCAAGGTGTTGTTTATGCCGGCACCTATTGAACATACTCATCGGGATAACTCCTGTTGAATATGGTAGACGGTCGAATGTAAGGAACGATGTAGAGTAAGAGGGCACGGGCAATCAATAGGAATAATCTCGATGAAAACTCAAAGGACTGGACATGAGGTGGACGTCTAACAATCATGCATGGCATTGTGCAGAGAAAATACATCGAACGAATTGCCTGCAGACGTGTCATCCATCAGGCTATACAAGTTTATTGACTTAGTGGTGCACACGTTCCAGTACATTGGCGAGAGCAATCCAGGAGCTATGTTTCGATACTACAGGAAAGTTACAACGTGGGGCCTTGAGTGGATGGACCAGGCCGGAGGTGCTGCGATCATATGCCCTAAGCTCTTGTTCGAAGGCAAGGCTCACACGACGACATGCTTAGACGTCCTCGAGCGTCAAGGGCTTGATAACTCTACTGTCTTTGTCATTGTCCGAGAGTTGGTTCCCAAGAAGCGGGAAGCAAGAACATACGGCCTCATCCTCGACTATGCCACAATGGATCCCTAGATGTGCGAGACAATGACAATAAAGGGGTTCCTAGACAAGCCAGACGGATTGCATTCTTGGACACTAGCGGAGATGTCCAACAAGTGAGTCGTTATAGACGACAGCCGTAGCAAGTCGAATACAGCCATAGTACTAGTCGCTGCTTCGGCATCAACGCTTTCAGCCCCAAAGAAGTAGAGGAAGAGGAAAGCCATAGCGGGTGGACCAGGAGATGACATTGTGGAAAAAGCACAGGAGAAAGGCAAGGGTAAGAAGAAAAAGAAGGCCGCCCCACTAACAACTGCGCAGGCAGTGAACATGACAGAGGCTGAGGTGAGCAAGCTGGAGCCCAGTGAATTTAAGGAGATAAACAAGTTGCACAAGCAGGTTTTCACGGCAATGTACAAATGAGATAAGAAGCCACTAGCCAATGCAAAAGGGGAATTCCTGTGGGTGCACTACAAATTCCTCAACAAGGCTAAAGCCGGGGATCTCGTATACAGAGCTATTGACCAGGAGCGGCTCAAAGGAATTAAGAATAAGGTTCTCGTGGACAACGACTTCCACTCGGAGAACCGATATATAACCGTCTTGCCCTTGAAGAGAGGACCATACGAGCCAAATAATCTAGTAGAGTTCTGGGACACCTGTCCGAAGAAGGAAAGTATGACCACAAAGTCGTACTACTACATTATTGGTGGTCAGCACACTGTTGCAGCGCACAAGGAGTTGGTCGAGAATAAACATATCTCAAAGGCAGATAAGGCCGATGCTTCAACATTCAACATCATTCCCATATGGGTGTCGTACGATACGAAGAAGAATGATATCGTTCACCTTTCGAGAGCTTTGAACCAGAACCTCGCTGGTGAGCAGAAGGAGCAGAGATTTGCACAGCAACTTGTGCACGCTCGTGTAAAGTGGAAAGACATGGGGTCCCTCACCCGCCATACGGAGGACAAGCGCAGTCAGCAACGTACCTTGTAAGTTCTACTCAACGAACGTCCAAGTTATGTTTGTACATTGTCTTTTTTCCCTGGAAATCAACGGGAGATATCCTGATGACTGTCGACATGGGGCGATATCTTGCTGTCGACAGGCTCACAATAATCTTCTTACTAGGCGTGAGAGATCAAGTGTTATGGAAATGCACTCATTTGTCGCCGGCTTTCAATGGAAATTATCTCGTTGTCCAGAGCATGGCTCGGAATTAGACCAGTGACGGGATTTTTCTTGATGACGAGTACTTTCATTGTTTAATGATTTTCCATGAATTCCTAATATAAGTTGCATTGTCGATGTTCATGTGCAGGGATTCTATTCTGTGATGTCCTCAATCTTCACTGGGTTCAAGAATCTTGACAACCCAGATTTAAAAATCCCACTATTCTTCATAGAGAAGGAGGAAGACTTCGAGCGCTGGATGAAGACTGACAAGGACTTTCTGGGCAGATTGCTTCCAAACGATAACGGACCAAAATCAAAGGGTAGCCGTAAGCCGCTGGCATACACCGACTTCAAGCCATTGTGGGGACTGCGAGATGAGGACTTGAACTACTTGGCCAACCAGGTGGAGCAGGGAGTCGTCTGCATGAAGAAAACAGCTCTGAACCTCGATATTGAGGGAATGCCGGTCATTCCAGTGGCTGTGGCAACAAGTTGGGAGAAGAAGGTGAGGGCCATGAAGAACGAGCTCATGTGCCACTACAAGCAGTTCCCGCTTCCGAGCAAGAAGCCAAAGTACTCTCCTTACTTGGCAGCGGAATGGGATTAGCTTGCGGCCGAAAAGAAGATCACCCGGGAGCAAGTCGAGTGGTGAATGGATAAGAGCATGGCCACGGAGCTGGGCAAGGACTGGCTGGAGGGTCGTACGAAGGCCCTAAACAAAACACACAATCCAAGCAATTGTCCAGAGGGGATGAAGAAGATGTGGAAGACCTTCATGAACGTCCATACAAAGGAGATCAAGGAATATGCTGCCAAAGACTTCGGAAAGTCTTACCTATGCAAGGTCATGGACAAGAAATGCTGGGACATCAATAAGATTCTGGCAGAAGCTTTCGTAAAGGCATGGCGAGGTGAAGCAAAGACCCACATGTACTTCTGATTTCTCTTTGAAATGACAAGCCGTGGCGCTCGGGCAAAGTTCCTGGAGAACCGGAATCTGAACCGCGTATTTGATGCCTTGGAGTACAAGGATACCGACCGACGCCTTGTGAGAGCCCGTTCACCAGCAGTACTTATAACGAATGGTGATGAATTTTACGCAATTCTCGCACACCTGGAGAGGCGGCGGCAGGACATGAAAGTCCGGCTCTGGGATTGGCATGTAGTACATTACATTCCGGGCAATGCAGATGGCTTCCCCCCTCCAATTACAGGATCTCATTACACCCTGTACTTGGTCTTCCTCTTTGCCTACAACGAGGTCCACGGTCCGACGAGCAACTTCCACAATTTTTTCCCGAGCACTATCGAGATGTTTGTCGTCTATTTCTCGAGAGAGTTGGCCGAAGTGGACACTTTGTACAGGCGGTCGAATATGCCTTGGTTCTCAATTGCCGCGGCGGTGGAAATTTTTCGTAACCACATCACCGACAATATGGTCATTGTGAACATGAATGGCGGTTCGGACTTTACTTCTCTTGGACTAGTGAGGCCTAATTCATTTTCATTCCCATTATTTTTCGTAACTCAATCAATTTCCAGTGCATTGACATTTGCTTCTACAATGCTGTCAGGTCTCCTCGAATAAGGTTATCAAAGTCGTTTATGACTCCGAATCAGAGTCCAAGGCAATTTTGGTCACCCGGCAGCTTTGGGAGCAGTTGCATAATGAAAAATTTCTTCGTGAGGAGGATAAGGACGAAGAAGAACAGGAGGGTGGGGGAGACAAAGACGATGCTGTATAGGAGGGTGGAGGAGAGGAGGGTGGAGGAGACGGCGACGAAGAAGAAGAGGAAGGACAAGGAGAGGGCGACGAAGAAGAAGAGGAGGTACGAGGAGAGGTCAAGGAGGGAAGAGAAGAGGGTGGAGGAGTCAGCGACGATGCGGACATCGTTCCGTCGGATCATCGCTTGTCTTCAGAAACTGACGACAGTCAACACCGCTACAGGGGAGGGTGACTCGTCTCATCTGGGAGTGGATGACAATTCACCAGATCACCAGCCCTTAGGAACGGACGCGGGACGTCAGGAAAACACCTCGGACAAGGAAGACAGTACCTCCCGTACAGAGAGTGATCATAACAAGGAGGAACATGAATCTCCTACTCCTTTGAACACCGCAAGTACCCCACACACCTCGGAGGACTTGGAGCATGACAAGGAAACTGGTACAAGCAGAAAGGTCAGTCATTGTATCTAATCATTGGGATATTTCCCGCTGCCAGTTCTGCATCGTGCATAATCATCTACTGAGGAAATCGTACGTGTTCTATTCGCAGGATAAGTCCGCACGGAGATTGACGCGACGTTCAGCGGAAAAGTTACGTGCGGTCAAGCGGAGGGTGGCTCCAGCTCTGCACAGGTTCAGGTCCAGTCAGGTCGGTGCAAGGAATCGAGGACAAAGCGTAGGCTGGATATCATCCCCTCTCGTCATGACCCTCTGATTACCCCTACACGTGTCTCTGAGCAACCTGCAGGGAATGAGGGCCCCAACATCTCCTCTCCTACTCCGTCCGAAGCAGAGGTTGCTGCGACGGGGACCCTTGAAGCAACAAATGTGGCATCCATTCTTCTTTCATGTTCAGCAGAGGAAGGAGCTGCTTCTGCCAAGGACACAGTCAGTGACATAGTGCCCTCCATAGCAGAGTCTTCACGTGACGTACCTTTGCGGCCGGAGCGGTGCGTCGGTGCAACGGGAATTCTTCCGATCCCAAGTGATCTTGCTTGTACTTCTGGACCTCGGGAGTCAATGGGGAAGGAGCCGATTACTGATGCAGCGGGAGATATCTCGTTGCCTCAGGCACCTGATGTTCTACCGCCCGCGGAAATGGCCGATAGTATTATGGCGGATACAATGGCGGACCTCCCGCAAATGAGTCCCGATGCGGCTATATTGAAGGTGAATCCAATGATTGCTGTCCCACACTCGGGACATACGCATGCTGAAATGGTTTCCTTGAAAAGTAGATTTCAGGATCTTTTGAGTTTGCCGAATTTTTGTGCTAGACAGACGCGCTATTTGGCGAGTAACAGCCGGTCTAAGGAACTGGCCACGTAGGAGGCGCACTCATTTCTTTATGGCAACATTTTTCAAATTGCCTCTGACAGTGGACCGATGGAAACAAGGGATTGAGCCGGAGGACAAGGGGGTCGTTCGCCAGCGAGAGTCGTTGAATCGGAAGGGGTGAGGGAGGAAGAAGCCCTTGTGAAAGGTACTTCATTTGACACCTTCCGTAGTTCTAGGGATTTGATTGAAGTTCGCTTTGCTTTTACATGGACTTGTTTCTAACCGCAATTTGTCCTACTTGACTGCAGATTGTGGTGGACCTTTGACGATGTAGCTAAGTACATTGGAAAAGGTAGCTCGGCGAAAGTATTCTGTGGTCCTTGACTTAAATGGAGTGCTTCTTCACAGGTCATACAAGCGTAATAAATCCCATGTTGAGCGTCGCCCTGGTGTCACCACGTTTCTGAATTGGTTGCGTTGTAGAGTGGATGTTGCATTCTGGAGTAGTGTTACTCCAAAGAACATGGACAATTTGTTGGACATTGTCCTCGCGGATTGTTCCTTTGGCCGTCGAGATGTCATTTGTCTGTGTCAAGGGGCATGCACGAAGTCCACATACAGGGCCCCATCTGCACCAAATAAGCCTGTCTTCCTGAAAGATCTGTTGACATTTGCGAACATGGCCGGTTTGTCCACATTGGATAACATTCTTCTAATTGACGACACTCTAGAAAAGAGCGTCTTGAACGATGCACATAACGCTGTTTTTCCTCAATCCTTTCGCGGTGAGCTGCTCGACAACTACCTCTGCATGCAGTTGATGCCGTGGCTTGATGGCCTCCTTCTTTCAAATGAGGCGGTGCCAGGGTATGTGAAGGCGAATCCCCTTCCTGGTGGGCAGAATGGAGTGGAACAAGATTCCACATTGGACTGAGCAATCATTATCGGAATTTAGCGTCATTGATTCCTATTGGCATTGGGCTTCATCGGGATATTTTCCATTGCTGGAGACGACAGTTTTTTGGAATGATGTTCTATCATTGTCAGAGTACAAATTCTAATTCTAATTGTAAATGCTGTTGTAAATTCTTGATCAGAGATTTTCCTGAACCTGTAATTGTCGAATTGTCAATACATTAGCAAATATGGATCATGAGGGAAGTGATACTTCTTGACAATTCATTGCATATGCACACTCGTTGTTCATGAATGGTTCCTCATTTATACCCAATATGAATTCTACGTTTGCTTTTCAATTACTGTTTACATGCACAGTGTTTGAGCTATCTCGTCATTTTTTAGCTGTCCCGCTATTCCTTAGCAAGGACTCGTAACTATGTACTTGTAGCTCGTAGTTCGGATGCAAGATATTGCATCTCATACTTGTTGAGTTTCTTCTGACTTACATTACCGCATTACAAATTCGTAGGCACACTTCCATGTCATTGATATCCAGTTTGTATACAATAATGTAATAGTGTATCTCTACTGTATTGGGAGATCTCTCGTTGGACAGGGGTTCTGCGTCAAATTTAGTGTCCATTTGAACCTCTTGAGATCTACCATTTACAAGATCTACATAATGTGAGTGTCCCTTTTAAGCTTACCGAGAGATCTTTTGTTGTTTAGCGGTTCTCAATGACGTGGCTGTCCATTCTTAATTCAACGGGAGATCATTACTTGTTTATTTCTTTTCAGTGTAGTAATAAATCAGAGGGATACCTCTCATTGTTTACTGCCTCTAAGTGACGTAACTGTGCGTTCTAAATTGATCGGGATACCTCGTGTTCTTTGAAGGTTCTCAATACAGTGAGTCCCCTTTGGAATAACATCGGGTAATCTCTTGTTCTTTAGAGATTTAGTCCTCCTCTGTCTGACGAGTTGACTTCTTTGTTGTGGTTTTGTTTGTGCAGGAGGCAGCTGTCGTTGTTCTTACAGGTGCTTTATGCGTTGAAGGTGGTGTTTTGGATCTTCCGGAAATAATCGACGTTCCCTCTGGTTTTCATGACTTTCTTAGTCAGTTGCTTGATTGTGCTCACTGTGGGTTGTATTCCTCTATGCATTTGACTACTTTGGAGGTGCTTATGCGGTGTCTTCTCCCGCAAAAGACTTGGAAGGGGTTTCAGTTTTTTGCCGGTTCGAACGTTCCTAACAAAAATAATTCTTATCCACACCGTGGGGGATTACTGAACCGGATCTTAGGTAGCCCTAGACTGCACAACATTATTTTGAATCAAACTATTGTGGTACTTCAGATAGATCCTCTTGAATGGCCACATTCTCATTTGATAGGTCCCTCCATAGACGTGAGGGATGATATTGATCTCCTGAAATTAGAAGATTCATGGTATGTACAGAAGGAGCTACTTATAGTTGGGAATTCTGTTACGCATTAGTCAAGTTCAATAGTTTAGATATTATAGGGATTGCCTTTCTTTCTTTTCCTGGGCAACTTCTTGATTGTAACCTTCTTTATCGGTGTTAATAAAATGTGGTGAACCTTCTTCACCTTTTTTTTACTTTTGTGGGAATACGTAATATCAATACTTAGAAATCCGGATTAGTTTAGGATCAATTTCGTAAATATTTTCAAAATTTTGTAGTAGTAAAGCTGGAAACCGGAACATCTAGTAGAAACTAGGTAGTCAGAAAATTCCGGCTCGTCAATACTTGTAGAATAGGTAAGAAACGGACTTTGGCCGGAATCCGTAAACCGGAATGGGATCCGAATTCAGGCAACCTACGAACTAAGGGTCCGATCTACAAAAATTAGGGATCTGTTTGCAATGGCGGCGCATTAAGTGACTGAACCAACGGATGTTGGTCGCTGGCCGGGTACTTAAGCGCATGGGTCTTTCGTTTTTCTCCCTCTTTCTTCTACTCAAGGAGGTGTGTGCTTGCAGGTTTTGGAGCGGTTTTTTTTTAGAAGAGTGAAAGAGTGGTGAGTTAGACTAAATAGAGAGAGACGGAAAGGAGGGTGCCGATTACACCGGATTGTAGTTCCGAATGACGGAAACATCGGCGCAGGGGCAGAAGGCTATCCCATCTGTCAAGCTCCTGTACCCAATCATTCCGGCAGACTCCGCTAAGCGCTTAGAGTTAGAAAAAAATCTCTTCAAACTAGGGTGTATTGGGTTGATCCGACATCCCTAGACAGTTAGAAGTGAAGATATTCTTTGTGAGCTGATTATGGGAACGCCGAATCAATTTGAGACAACGCCAAGGGGTCGATGGGCCTCTTGGACAGAATAGATGTGGGCGGAAACTTATGGATTGAAGCAGTCCGGATCCGGAAATGCAACCCGGACAGATAAGTTTTATGAAGGGAAGTTTAAGAAACCGCCGCACCACAAGGAGGGTTTCACCATTAGTGACTGTATAGATGAGCGTCACAGGCAATTGTTAGATTTCCTGATCCCTATCGTGTATCCAGAAAAGTCAACGCGGGTTACAATTACGGTGGCGAATACGATTTTTGGAGCAATTGAGGGCCAGGTCGTGAACTGGACGACCATAATTCACCAGAAGGTCAAGAAGATGGCGGTGGCTATCGACAAGGCCAAGTAGAGTCCGCTCAGCACCTACTTGTTCCATATGTACCATCATTTTGATTTCATGACTCCGCAGGAACAAGTAGCCTATGAGACCGGAATGCAGATCCTGAAGTACGGATTCACGGAAGAGTTGAAGCTGACGGAAGAAGCGGCACTAGAGGAAGAAGAAGAAGAGGAGGATCCGGAATCGAAGCCGCTGGAGAAGAAGAAGCGAAAGAAGATCACCAATCCGGACGCACGAAGGACAAGTCTGGACGTGCCGAAACCGAATCCGTACCTGACCCAGCCATCACCGGAAACTTTCAATGAATCCGACTTCTATGAAGTCGGAACTCGATGGATGGTGCAGTGTCGGAAGTTGCACACCGAGATGGCAAAGGTGATCACGGGCCTCGCCAAGGAATTAACTATAGAGACGGACCAGATCTTCAATGAACTTCGGAAGAGACCGAATCTGGCACTACTCCAAAAGAAAGATAAGCAGATCGAGCTGCACAAGGTGGAACGGGATCACTACAAGAACAAGTTCCACTGGACGGAGGGGCAGTCACTCTTAGCCCGGAAGAAGGAGACGGATGCCCTAAAGTTAGTAAGGGATTTGAGGGTGTTGGTAGAAGAACCGGAACATTAGATCATCCGATCCGCACTTTATACGAAGAAACTCGAGAATGACGGCATTGTTACCGGATCCAGAGTGCTGCAAGTCCTAGTCGATTACGAGACTAAGATGAAGATCGTTTTGGACGAGATGCAGTAGCTGTTGAGTCATCTGGATGTGGCCAAGGACGACTTTGGGCTACTTCCGGATATCTTCGTGGAGTCCCCAGGCAAACACGGAGCCGAAACTTCCGAGACACAAGCGGATCCAGGCATGAAGTCCCTGTTTAAGATACCTAAGGCACCTTTCTCAAGTCAGTTCCCAAAATGAGGCACGGTAAATACTTTGGTCCCTTTTTTACAGTCTCCGAGGGAAACCGGAAAGGCTGGGCAGAGGTTGCCGATCCGAAGGGATCTGTTAGAGGGTTTGGGGACGATAAATCCGGCAAGAGTACACCCGGAGGGATTCCTCCATATGTGGCAACCGTCACCAACACAAGGTACTGAATTGATTGACCTAGGAGATCCGGCTCCAGAGGCGAGACCGGAACCCAGGCCGAAAATCCGACTGAAGAAGAGGACGGAAATAGTGGAGGCTGAGGTCACAAATCCAGATGAAGAACTCGAGATGGTGGAACCTGAGAGGCAACTGAAACTCCGGAAGTCTGAGAAGCGGAAACCAGAAGGCAAAATGCCGATGAAGCAACAGATTGAAGACTCCGAATCTGGTGAGTTCGAGTCAGGATCAGAGTCTGAAGAGGAGGAGGAGGAGGAGGAGGAGGAGGAGGAGGAGGAGGAGGAGACATCTCCTGCGACCCGTCAGAATCCGCCTCGAGCCGCCAAGATGACACTAGTGAAGAGTTCCGATAAGCCGACAGCCAAATAGGGAGCCGGAAGTTCAAAGAAATCTCGGATGGACAAGTAGTTAGCAGGGGACTACTTGTAAAAGGTGGGTTAGACTTTAGATAGTTAAGTTCCGGAATCGGATTCCAAGCGTGGGGCCAGTTTCCGGAAATTTAGAGATAAGGACGTTCCGGTTTATTTGGGATTTCTTTGGTGTGTGTGTGGTTGCCCCGATTTGTGGGGGAGCCCTTTTTTGCTTTTAGGGTGTTGACTTTGGATTTGTTTTGGGTTTTTTAGGGGCGAGCAAATTAGTTGCCCCTCATTCCCTCCTAGTTGATATTCAATTGTATTTCATTCCCTTTTCAAAATCTGAACCCTCGAGTATACATTTTTTTGGCTCTATCACTGTATTCGGATTGTGTTGATCTGTGGTCTGGGTGTTGGAAGGAAAGGATGGGTGAGGAGGAATCTGGATTTAGGAGAATACGGTCTAAGTCGAGAGTGTGCTATTGTAATGTTGTTGGATCGTTGACTTAGGAGCTGCGCACAGTGTCTTTAAACTACCAGAAGAGTAGTCCGGATCACAGAGTAGCGAGGAAGCGAGTCCGATTGTCAAGTCATGCGGAGATAAGCGCCTGCCCAAGGAAGCCCCCACCTGTCTGGAAGATCTGCCAACTTCAGAATTCATCTAACATCTAGAAAGATTACACCACCGCATCTATTCCGGGCTTTGAGATCTGTCCTTGTAGTAAGAGAGAGTGAAGTATTTCTAAGTGACCTGCTATCCGGAATTACATCCGGAAGTTGTGAGGATCCGGACTTTTTCGTCTTGCTACAACATCTTGAATACTTAGGTGTTGTTATTTGTGTTTGTTAGAATTATAGGAGAACAAGAGTGGTGAAGTCCCTACCCCCCTCAAAAAATCAACTAGTGGACCCTCTGAAGGTAAAATAGAGATACTGAAAACCGGATTGGAAGAAGAGACGTAAACCGGATTTCAAATAGTTTATGTTTTGGGTTGTGAAAGTATCTGGAAAACGTTGAATAGGTGAGAAGAAAGAAAGATAGAAAAGTTGAATAGCTAGAATATGCTACATAGAATCTGGAAATTCCCTGGGACAATATTTTGTGTTATTTTAGTACATTTTTGTGTTAAGGATACTTACGCCTAGATTGTGCATACGACAACTTTAAAGTTCCATTCCACCGTGCCAACAATCCTTTTGTACGATAAGTTTGAATGCGGGGATTACATCAGGAGAATTCTGGATCCTTATTCTGCAGGGAGATACTAATGGGTCAGTGCTTACTTACTAGTCCTTGTAATAATTTAAGTTGAATTATGTTTGGTTTCATGGGTTTCTTACAACACTGAAAATCCCAAAGTCTAGGATGTGCACTATAGCGGCAACTTTCCCGATGAATCTTCTCTACTGTTATGTAGAATAAATGTACTATGGGTGAAATATCTTAGTTATTATATTTCTTTGTCCTCTTCTTGGGTATGAACATGGTCTATTTCATTCTAACCTTCCCACTTTCATAGGCGTTGCGGTCTCAAAAACCAATACAGCGGGAGCTCTCCCAATGTATTCTTCCAGGACATAGTCTAAAATTACTCCTAAAGTCCAAAAATAGTTAAATATGGCATCATGACAGTAACCTTCACAATGTACTTATTCTTTTTAAGTCACTCTAGATTAGCTTTCCTTCTAAGGAATTAATTAATCTTGAAATGATGGAATCTATCACTGAGCTAATTAACAAAAAAAGATCTAATTACTAAATGAATAGATTTTCACCATATGCTGAATTTGTTCATTTACATTGAAAAGTCATGGAATATCCATAATGATAAATTTGATGTTTGGTAAAATGATGTTAAGATCTTATTAGCTATTTGGAAGAAGATTGAAATACATAGTACATGTTTATTTTCCCGCTTTGATTGTTCCAAGTTTTTAAATCATTAGATTGTCAAGAAATAAATGTTCTTAATTGAGATGAATAAGTTGACATTATATCCAACAATGCTCTCAAGCTGCTTAACTCTTGACCATTGTCTAATCCATAACAAGAAAGTTTGAAATAAAATAATAATAAGAGGTCACTTGATTCAAACAAACGGATTTAAGATGGTCACTCTTGGCCTTCTTTAACAATGCCCCTACCACAGCTTTTGCTCCACTTCTTCCTTTGAATGCAATGTCTGCAAAAATTAATCCAATTTCATACATATCTCCTGCAAACTCTCACACTGCATGAGTAAGCATCTATTGTTTGACGTAGCGTAACTTGAAGGCAAGCATTTATCCAAAAGTGTGCCCTAATAAATATAGATAACAAATAGATACTCATCATCCAATGTTTATATAGGATTAAAATAATGAAATGAGAACATTGATTTTTAAAATCTATTAATCAAGCTTTGAATTTTTATAATTTTTGCACATAATATTAAAACTCCATTTTGAACTTTTAAGTTTAAGTGCAAGAAACTTGAAAAAATCCTTTTGAGAGCATTGTTGGATATAATGTCAACTTATTTGATTCATAATTTTATCAATTTCTTTGTGAATCAAAAAATTAAATCTCACAAATAAATTGATAAAATTATGAGTATTGCTACAATTCAAGGAATATTTTGGTGCATGCTAAAGATCACAAAATATTCAAACCTTGTAAAATGAAATTCCAAAAATTCTAAATCAGGTTAATGAATTAAAATTCAACCAAAAAAGAAATGATTTCATATAGGGCCAAATGAATTTGATCCCAAGGTATATTAAGTTACTATAGATTAGTTGAGAAAAAAATTGCAGGTGACGGAAATTACCAAGTTGTCCTTTCCCTTGTTTCAAAATTTAGCAACTATGCTGATCAAAAAAGCAACACAATTAGAAAAGCTATCTAAAAATAATTTGTCAAATGCACATGCATATGTTGCGACTGCATAAGACAACACTCTATTCATGCAAAACAGAGTTACTTTATTCAATATGACTTCAAATACTTTTGAACAAGATTTTGAATTAAACTTATGATGGCTAGGCACAATGTGCATGTCCCAACCAAGCTCTATAATTCCATTTTGATGGAGTTCCAAACTGAAACTTAAGTGACTCTAATCCAAATTAGATTCTAGAAATAATGAAAATCCCATGCCATCAAGCTACCAAAAGAGCTACTCAATCCCAAGTCATTGATAGGAAAACATTTGGAAACAATAAAAATGCTTCAAAATGCCCCCAATCTTCTTTAAAACATTTAAAATCATTTGAAACCAATAATTACTCCTATCAACAAAAAATCGAAAAATTAAAATTGACCTATCAATTGACAAATTGAAGTGATTCTAAATCCAAATTCTTTTAGTCAAGGATTGATAGTCCAAATTTAACAATCGAATTCAATAGAATTCTACTGAAAACTCTGTTAAGTTCCCTCAAAACATGTCACCTTATTTTCGTTGAGTTCCCATTTCAAAACGCAGGAAAAACGCAATCAAAATGCAAAAAAATGCAGGAAAACTTAGAAAATTGCGTCTTTGGGCCTTTCCACTTTGTTTTGAAACAAGAACTCAATGAAAACAAGGTGATGGATTTTTAAGGAATGTAATGCAGTTTTCTTCTAGTGGAAGGATTGGAAGAATTTATACTTCAAATATGCACAAATTTCAATTCAAAAAATGAAAGATTCTACAATCGGACCTACACTAAAGACTTTCAACCTTTAGCTACCTGTAAGAAGAGGTTGTAGAGATTCTACCTTCCTCAAAAGATTGCAAGACGTTAAATTTTCCCGTCCTTTGTGGGCCCGGCTATCAGAAACACAGGCTGTCAAGATGGTGCCCAACCAAGCGCGCGGGTAACTAGGCGCAAAGGGCAGGACATGAAAGTGCAGAACACAAAAATGCAGGACACAATATCCTTCATAAGGCCTCATGTCAGGTTATGGGGCAGCCGGTCAGGGTTTTGGGTCTTTGTTTAACTGAAAACTAATTTATATAACCCACATTGTTTGTAAACCCTCCTATCACCCCATATGTATATAAAGAGTTGTCTTTTCAATTTTAAATACAAATCATGAATGTTTTTTGAAGCAAAGTGAGATAGATGTGACATCATGCCACATCATGGCCCATTTCAAATGGACAATTTAACGTCCTGCAAAGAAAAAAAAATTTCCAAAAATCTTTTTCAAGTTCTACTAAAACAACATTTGGGGGCACTATTCAAACAACATATTTCAAAGTGCATGAAGGATGCGTAAAGTTCCATCCATGTCCATCTCCTAACCTTATATTTCATGAAAATTTCATCATTATATAGGTCTACATAGAATGGACACTTCAACTTTTTTAGAATTATGAAAAGTTTCATTTGGAGGGCCCCCCTGTTGCTTATGCGTACCTCATGCACTTTGAAAATATATATTGTTTGAATTGTGCTCCAAAATGTTGTTTTAGTAGAACTTGAAAAAAAAATTTGGAATTTTTTTTTTCTTTGCAGGATGTTAAATTGTCCATTTGAAGTGGGCCATGATGTGGCATAACGTCACATCTATCTCACTTTGCATCAAAAGACATTCATGATTTGTGTTTAGAATTGAAAAGACAACTCCTTATATACATATGGGGTAGTAGGAGGGTTTACAAACAATGTGGATTATGTAAATTAGTTCCTAGTTAAACAAAGATTCAAAACCCTGACCCGCCGCCCTAAACCCTGACCTACCTTCCTAAACCTTAACCCGTCGCCCTGTGAAGGACATCATGTCCTGCATTTTTGTATTCTGCACTTTCATGTCCTGCCCTTTGCACCCAGCTACCCGCACGCTTGGTTGGGCGCCGTCCTGACAGCCTGTGTTTCTGACAGCCGGGCCCACAAAGGACGGGAGAATTTAACATCCAGCCCAAAGATCTAGACATTAAGCATTCATTACAAATAGTTTAAAGATAGTCTACATTGTTGTTTCCACATAGTTATTTTCAATGCTTGAGAGATAAAGACTATTAAGGTAGGAGGCTCTAAAATTGCACAGGCATTAAGAACTGCCCCTATAAATGGTTGTGAAATAGACATGAGGTGGTTCTAAAAGTGAGCACTATAGTCATTGAATGAATCAAGGAAAAAAACATTCTTAATTGCAAGAGCCAATCATTCTCTTGGCTTTTGCTATCTTTCTTTAGAATTACAAGTGAACGGTTCATGGAAGACCTAGGGTCATAAATAGGGACCTACGACACATCTCATTTGAAATTTCATAACTAATTCAAAAATGCTTCAAAAAATATGAAACAACTCGTGTTAGATTCCTCATCTATTTTTCTTTCTTTGAAAAATGAGCTAAAAATATTCCCATCCAAGGAACCACATGCAAAAGGCAGATCAGCCCTTAAATGGTCAGTTTCAGAGCCTCCTACCTTAATAAAAAAATTAATCATTTTAGTAGATCCAACTTTCTTCAATATAATGATTTTGTAAGTGATTCTCTAGAGCCCACACGTCTTATTAAAAATTTAATTATTTAATAATATCTGACATGACAATCTCTCAGCATGTCAAATTGGAGTTCCCATAGAGTTTCCATAGTTCCCACAGTCCGGAAACTCGTGATCTTCTTGGTGGCCAAAAAATCCTGTAATAATGAATGTTCCTAACGATTACCGGCATCCGAGCAGTGGTCCTCGGAGCAAGCAAGCCCTATTTACGACCTACCTGGGCTGGTAGATGAAGACGTCGCCGCCAACTGGTTTGTGGAGTTTTAAGGGTAACTGGCGCTACACAGGCTTTGGCGATCTCCGTTGTGTGGTGCATGCTCTCAATCGCTCTGCTCCGTAGCCGCTTCCCCTGGGCCAACGTTTAGAGAGATAATCTAGGGATGAGGGTACAGTGAAAGGTCTGAAGGATTTACGATTGCAGTCTTTTGAGGTGGTGGCGGAATTTGTTTTTGAAGCCTGGTTTTCTTCTTGGGCTTCAAGGGTTTGAGGATCCGTGGCGGCTTCTGGAATTGCCGTTGTAATGCAGGGATTGGTCTAGAAGTTGGACCAGTGAAATATCAAACGATATTCTTGTGCGTATTGTGCTGTGAGTTTCACGGACAAGTGGCGCCGAGGTGTTCGAATTTTGACTTCGCGTTTGGACGCGGTAAGGTTTCCCTGCTCTGGTCGTGTGATAGTTGGATTCTTCTGATGATTGTGGTGTTTACGGTCTTTGTCGATCTTTGTGTAGTTTACAGGCTTTCATTTTAATTTTGTTGATGTCGAGGGTATTAGTGAAGCTCGTCGGCGTGGACTGCCTCTGGGTATTAGTTTTGGTTCTAAGGGCTTGTCTCTATTTTGAAAAGTAAATTATTTTCTGCATTTACGACTAGACTCCGACTGTTTGAGCGTAGTGCTGTCTTGAGTTTTGTGTCTGAAGTTCCTTACACGTCGGTTTAGTTTTCAGTTATTGCCGAAATTTGGGACCTACCTACTCGACTAAGTCATACAACATGTAGGGTTTTAAGGGATTGAGTGGTTAGTATTGTGAGATATTCTGAAATAGCTTATGCGAATGACTGTCAACCTGTCTTCAATTTTAGTCGGTCTTGTTCTGGCGTGTGGACACAAGTTTTATTTACGTCTAAAGAAGAAATAATATCTGAAAGCGTTTTGTGACAGTTTGTTCAATGTTTAAGACGAGCGTTCTGATTTGTAGTCACTCGTACCACTCACACCCTTGCGTACGCTATGACTCGTGTTTTCTTCTTTGCCATACCCCATATTTTGCATACAGAGTGTTTCCTTTAAAGAACCTGTCTTGGTCTAATCAAAGGTCTGGACACAGGCGTGACTGTTATTTGAATTGTAAGGCAGGATCATCTGTAGATTAGTGATCGTTAACATTTACGAATTTTACTTTTCTTCATTGGCTGGGTTAACTGTCTGTTCATGTATTTTCATATAGCAGAGTTGCATTTCAATCTCACTTTGTACTGTCTTCGAAAGTCATTCTCTCGTATGCCGACCAGATTGTTCTCTACCCTATCTCTTGTATATTCCTGCTCATGCACCCCTTTTACCGGTGAGATTCTCGCCACGCGAATGGAGAAATGTGCATTTTTTGAGTACAGTAGTGGATTCAGAGTTGGTTTGTAGTCTGAACGCGCATCCCCTTCAACTGTTAAGAGCTGCATTGTACTGAATCTCTCAAACTTGATAACTTTCTATTTTTACGATCGATTTAGATAACGGGTTTTTGGTCTCTATTTCGGTGCTTGAGGTATTTGCAGAAGTTTGAGATATCATTCTGCTAGTTCACTCTTGCATTTGCGAATTCTTTGATGGAATGGACATTTATTCATTCTTCAATGATATATTTTTGACCATTTCCTTGCAGCATTGTGACGATTTTTCCTTTTTAGTGGAGCAAATTCACGGACTACCAGTCATTGTTGTCTGAGGGGGCTGATTCTATCAAGCTCGAACATTTTTTCAGAGAAAGAGCACATTTGTTTAAGATGCTGGGCGTAAGGGACCGACTTTATATCACCTACTTTGCAGCCGATATTCCAGAGAAGCTGCCTCAGTATGTTGCTTCAAATAATCAGTGCTACCCCCGCCTTGGTCGGGAACCTGCAGGTATATGCTTCCATGAGGCGGCTAAGCGTGCTTTAGGTGTTGACAAAGATCCCGAGGACATTGATGAAGTAATACCCGAGAAGAAGGATAAGGGCGCAGAGTCTCCCTCTGTAGATTCTTACCAATTTAAGGCCAAAAAAAAGTCAGGGGATGGACCCCAGACTCAGGATCATTATGCCCTGTTAGGTCTCAGTCATCTAAGGTTTCTGGCCACTGATGATCAGATTAGGAAGAGCTATAGAGAGGCTGCTTTAAAACATCACCCTGACAAGCAGGCTTCTCTCCTTCTTACAGAAGAGACAGAGGAAAAGAAGGAGATCAAGAAAGAGGAGATTGACCGGCACTTTAAAGCGATACAGTTAGCATATGAAGTCCTCATAGACCCTGTGAAGCGACGAGGTTATGATTCAATTGATGAATTTGATGATGAAATTCCCAGTGACTGTGCCCTTGGCGAGTTTTTTAAAGTATTTGGACCAGTTTTTGCACGAAATGGTCGCTGGTCGATTATTCAGCCGGTTCCCACACTTGGTGACAATGAAACTGATATGGCCTCTGTTGATGATTTCTACGATTTCTGGTGGACCTTCAAGAGTTGGAGAGAATTTCCTCATGCTGATGATTTCGACCTTGAACAAGCTGAAAGTCGCGAGCACAAGCGATGGATGGAGAGGCAGAATGCGAAATTGCGAGAGAAGGCCAAGAAAGAGGAGAATGCTCGCATAAGGTTGATGACCGAGAATGCCTACAAGAAAGACCCCAGAATTGCTCGCAGAAGGGAGGAGGAAAAAGCTGAGAAATTGCGTAAGAAACAGGCTAAGATCCAGGCCAGGAAGGATAAGGAAGAGGAGGTTGCACGAGCCTTGGAGGAAGAAAGGTTACGGAAGGAGGAGGAAGAAAAGAAAGCTGCTGAGGAGGCTTCGGCTCAGAAGAAACAGAAAGAAAAAGATAAGAAGCTGTTGAGGAAGGAGAAAGCCAGGTTACGAGCTGTGGCAGCTGGTGTTGTCTCTAAGAAGGACAGCGGGGTTTCTGATGATGATGTGGAGAACTTTTGCACTTCCTTAGAGATAGCCCTCTTGCGAGGCCTGTGTGAGAAGATGGAGGGGATCATTAAGGTTGATGAACAAGCAGAATATCTGAAAAAAGTCATGAGTGGAGCTGAAGTTATTGTTTCTTCCGATTCAGCTGCTGCTTCGACTCCTAGCCGAGCAAACTCCAGTGCATCCCTCTGTAACTCTTATTTCACTTCAACAGAGGCAGAGGTTGGACAAGACCAGGCTGACAACAAGACCTCTGAGGGACTTGCAGAGAAGGGTAAGAAAGCTCCCCTCGTCGTTGAAAAGAAGGAAAGGCCTTGGTCTAAGCAGGAGGTGGATCTCTTGAGGAAAGCTGTGGCGAAGTATCCTAAGGGAACCTCTCAGCGTTGGGAAGTCGTCTCCAATTATCTAGGAACACATCGAACTGTGGAAGAAATTCTAAGAGGTGTAAAGACCGTGCTCTTACAGAAGCCAGATTCTTCCAAAGCTTTCGATTCTTTCTTGCAGAAGAGAAAGGTAGGAAATACCGTGATAGACTCGCCTCTTTCAACAAGGGAGGATTTAGCTGGTGATGCCCAAAGTGGGGAGACAGCTAGTTCCAAGGTGGTTGGTAATGGTACAGTAGGTGGTTGGAAAGGCCAGGGAATTGGTTCGAAGCAGAGGAAGGCAACTGCTGTGCCCATGAATGCTAACAAGATTAAGAATGAAACGGAGTCTAGGGGAGATGAGCAGAAAATTCCTCCAAGTAATGGAGCCGTTGCTAATGGTGGTGGTGTCGAAGGTGATGGTGAAGCATGGTCTGAGACTCAGGAAGTGGCACTAGTGAAGGCTATCAAGGCTTTCCCGAAGGACACTACCAATAGGTGGGACAGAATTGCCACAGCTGTTCCTGGCAAGAACAAAGCCCAATGTTTCAAGAAATTTGCAGCTTTGAGAGAGAATTTCAGGAGTACCAAGAAGGCTGAATGATGCAGTCAAAGCGGTTTTATGCATGTCTATGATTTATAGTTTCTTGAACTTAAATTTTTTGAGTGTTGGACAGGAGCTGCCGTTGAGTAATGAAGAAGACCTGACTGGGAGTGAGTATGACCGCTTACCTTACGATCATTCTTTTAGGTTTTATTATGTGGTGGAAACAGTTTTACTTCCTATTTTGAAAGGAAGATGAAAGAGGTGCCACTCTTATTACTGAGTGGACATGGTGACTGGATGTTGTCAGCAAATGTAGTTTTTTCTGTTTATTTTTAGGTGGTTGATTATTTACACTTGACTAGACAAATTCTGTGACGAAACTTTCGCCATATGATGCACATTGTTCCTAGAAATGCGTTATCACACCCTGTATCTCGGTTAATCGGCATATGGATTACTGGCCCTAGGCTTTTAATTTTAAATGCATCAGTATTTTAAGGTTAGACCTGATCCAGATGTAACTTCGACTGAAACATGCAGGGAATTGTAGAATTAAGGTAGAAGCACCAGTAGTCGATCATTTTAAGGAGTTTTGGAATATGAGGTGGTGGAAAATTTTCCCATGTAGGAAGATACGAAATATGGAGATTGCAAAATTTTCAGAGTTTAATTCCCAAAATTTAAATTACAGTGAATTCTGGGAGTCAAAAAGTGCATTTCACTAGTAAGTAATGTCTAGTCTTCCAATTCTGATCATTCAAGGATGCTCACTACTTTGGGACATGGGTCATAAGTATATAAGTCCCAACCTTGAAAAGGATGGAAAAACAACACTCCAAGCTTGATTTCCAACCTAAGGTTGAAAATAGTGCACCCTACAAGTTGGGTATTGGGTGTGGTCAACAATTGATGCTTCTACCTTAAGTTAATACAACAAGATCGCTTGAGCCAAAAAGTGGCTTATGAATTGTTAAACAGCTCATTTTCATATTGAAAGATGGATGATTATCATCCAATTTTTTGTGCATAGCTTTATCAATGGTGAACAAGTTAAGTCATATTCAGTGGTGGTGGGCTTTTTCCTACAAATTTGAAGATTGATTATGTGAATTTTAGTACTTCTGGCCAAATATGTAGTCTTTGGATGTTATGGTAGAGGTCACCCTTCTTGTGATATCATTCTTAGGGCCACTTTATACTATGGCCATTGGTCAAGAGTCCATTGGTTTCACCAATTAGATTTCAGAAACCCAGAAGTTGGGCTTCTCGAGCCTTTACACTAGGCGGCACAGTCCAAAGTCCGTTATCCTTCCAAACTGCCTACATGGTAGAAAAATGCTTACATGGCAGAAAAATTTGACAGATTCTTGAAGAGAGTTTGGATCCTACAAAATGTAGGACCCAAACTCTTTTCGAGAGTCCATCAAATTTTTTCCAGAATTTGACAAGATCTTAGCTGTTAGATTGGACTAGGAGGGCTGTTTTTGTTTATGTTAGGTTGCCCTTCCCTTTGTTATTTGTTATTTGTTATTTGTCACCAAAAGGATATACATAAGGCAAGAAAAATTGGTATCCAATTACGAATGAGTGAAATGAGATTACCAAAAATCTAATTACATTCATAAATCTTATGATTGACTATTGGTTTGTTCTGTAGACTTAATGGCTTTTAAAATCACTATAATCAAGGTTTTTAACTTGCGTCTATAAACTTAGTAGCTTTTTGTAGATGAAAGGAATAACCTTATGGAACTCAAACTCTTTCCTTCAAAGGTACGGGTGGATATTTGCCAAGCATCTTGAAGTTGGATGGATATTGGTCCAGTTGTCTGGGACCCTACTAGATTGTGTAGGATTAAGAGCTGTATGACTTGGATTTTTTTTTATAAATTTTTTTGCTCATCTACTATAAGAGTATTCTATATGCAATTACAGATTTGCTATAAAACACAATATAATAGATTGAGCAAGTAATACTCACAAAAACAAAGATGGATATTACCTAGCCTCTTCTACAATTACTCTAAATCAACTTTGAATACTATGTGTAAGCTCAATATAGAGACTGCGCATAGTAGCACAATTTGGGGCCTCACATGATTCAAACTTGGGCCATCAGCTTTTAGTTTCATGAACCTCTTGCAAATATACTCCAATCTAAAGGAGTGAGCACTCCTTGAGAAAATAAAATAAAATGCAGAAGGCTTTTACAAAACAATAAAAATAAAATGAAAAATGAATGGATAAAGGAAAAACAAAAAGTATAGAAAGGAAAAAAAAGGGGGGGGAAGACAATGGAAAAAGAAAAAGAAAAAAGAATGGGAAAAAAATGGGAAAGAAAGAAAAAAAGTAAAATGAATTGATTTCATATTTATATGTGCATTAATGGATTAGGGGTCAACGTTGTAGTTCTTGGCCATTCATACCTTCTTACTTCAAAACATCTGATAAATGAAAAATATTCCCAATCGTATTTTATGAATGCACAAACATTTTCCATTCTATATGCTTCAAATTATTTCAATCATACAAAATGTAGATTAATATAATACAAATGAAGTACCTAAAAGAATGTGTCTACCCCTACTCTGGAACAATGATGATTCTTGCTTGAAGCAGAAGAAGCTTCAATTCATATAAGCTATAACTAGGTGCATGAATGAATTAGTCATCATGGAAGTTCATTTTGCAAAAGTACCAATACAAGTAGTATAAGTGCTTGCAATTCATACATTAGAGGAGTTTTGGGCCTCTAAAAGACTGCAAGTTCTCGGACTATGGAAACTCTGCAGGAATGCTGGGATGCTGCCAAATGGCCAGGCTGACGTGGCCAAGCGACTGCCACGTCATTTTTGAAAAAAAAAAATTTTTTTTTGCTTAAAATGATATTTTGGTAACTTTTTTTATTTTTTTATTTTTCGAAAAAAAAAAAACTGACACGCCGGTACCGTCGTTCATTGAATCTGGGCAGACTAGGAAACGGGCTTGAAATAGTCTTCCAAGGCCCCAACACCCCTCTAATGAGTATGACATTGTTCAATAGCAAAAACACATATGAACAAAGTCTAGACATGTGCATGAGGGAAACATACCTAGTATAATTTGGTATACATTTTTGTTAGGATCTACCCTAGTCTCTACTAAGTGAATTTTGGATTTTTATTGATTGAAATTTTATTGATGGAAATTTGACCTCAAAATTTTGACTTTTGTATTTTTTACTCCATAAATTGCAAAAAAATAAAACAAAATTTTTAAATAACATCAAATAATTGTATATATCCAAAAGCATATTTTTTTGATACATTTATTCTATAAAAAGAAATGAGACATTTTGACTTTTCACAAAAAGGATTTTTTTTCATAGAAATTTCATTCAAATAATAGTAGGTCTAAATATAGTCCATTTTTAGTGAAATTATACAGGAAGATAGAATCCCTTTTATACAGCATGTCCAAATTTCACCTTACAATTCCAATTTTTCAGTTTATGCAAGCAATTTATATGGTGGTTATTTACTTTTGGGAGTCACCGTAAGATTACCTTCCAACCTCTTGCAATTTTGGCATTGCACTTGAAATTGGACGTTTGTTGCTAAGCTTAACATTTGGCGTTTGATTTGTGGCTAATCCTTGCAATGTGCTACTTCAACATATTGCAGTCACTTTCAAATGCAATTGTAAAATGCCGGGATGGTCGCACCTCAGTTTGTTTTTCTTTGCTCTTGTAAGTTTCTATAGAAGCCTGTACAGTGGACCTTGTTCAAATACAAAGTTGAGAGAAATTGACTTTGTTCGGTCGATGTAAGTCTCTGGCATTGCCGATGAGAACATCCAACTTCCTCTTTGAGCTTCCAAAGATCTCTTGTCCTTCCAAATGCGGTATCCAAATTCCAACACCCTCAGCTCCAAGTAGTGTATTCAGCGCCTCTGCTATTTTCTTGGGGTCTTTGCTTTGTTTTGCAGCTCTTAACTTCAATTCCCCCTTGGATAGACCAAATCCAAATATATACATACTTTTAAGTAAGGACAACAGTTTGTCATTTGTGTCCATGCATGGATATTGTCATTGCAAGTGGCGTCATACAAATTGTTTCTTCGATTGCTGGACATTTGAAGTCACTTATTATGAATTATTTTTGACAAGTTGCACAAATTTTCGACAAGCTGCATATCTACTAGCTCTTCCAAATTCAAATCCCAGAAAGGCATCCCATAAAAACATGACTTCCCTAATTAAATTTCATACATCAAAGCTCACAACCACTGTGAACAAAAACAAGTAAATCTATGTATAATTGAAATGAAATGAAGAACATTTTTATGCTCAAAATAAACATATAATTATCTATATATATTTTTTCTTTCTCTAAAAAAGAACATTGCAACCACTATCCAACTTCAATCGTAGAACAACAACCAACTAATTTTGAGTGCCGTCCCTTGACTTTCTTTCTTTTTCTTTTGCGTTTGACCAAAAATAGGGGTACTGGGAGGTCTCTTCCAAAGGGGCTGCCTATTAATTCCTCCATATTTAGTCAAATGTAAAAAAAATTAAAAACAAACTCGTGGCTATTCACAAATTTGTACCTAGAACTCACAAATGCATACTTCAAATCAAATATGAATAAAACTTTTTTGCACGCTTAAATTTAAAAGAATAGAATGAAACATGGAAATTCAAATTGAGTGTGCACTTATCATTTGCATAAAACCACCCCACTGCTAATACCTACAATGCCAAAATGCTAGCCCATGGTCCAAGGTTTCAATGGTCTAAGATCATTTTCAGTGGCCGCTCTAGATGATAACCACCATAATATAACATTCATTATTTTGGGTGTTTTCCAATGAAATAGGGGAGGTCTTTAAGCAACTTTAAACTATAAATGCAAAAGAATTTTCTATAAAAAATTCCAAGTAAATAATACAATGACAGACAAAGCGTGTATGTATGTGCAACCTTTGGGAAATCTTTGTAGTAATTGCAATATACTTAGCACTTTATAGAAAGTCACCATTGAATATTCATGTATTGGATGTATACACTGTAAATATAGAACAATAGATCTTTGCATGGAATCTATACTTTGATCATTGAATGTACACAAATTAGATGTATCAATAGTGTGAAATGGGAGTTTGTAGAAGCATTAGGAATAAAAATAACTGCAATCCTATTAGCAAAATATACAGTCTTCAGAACCGTTTAAGTCAATAGCGGATACAAACTTGAGGAAGAATAATCATGGATTGGAAATCATAGAATCAAACTTTAGCACCATCCTTGAGATGGAGCCTCACACACCACACTTTACCAAGTGCAATCTATGAGAGTCCTTTTCAAAGAAGATGCAAGAATTTGTTTCTACAATTTTTGTACTTCATTCTTTTCAGAATTTGTCTCTATTGTTGATTTAAGCGTTTCCAAGACCTTGCCGGCTACAATGCCTACAAAATGAAGCCTTGATGATAGCAAGGTCTTGGAACCGCTTAAGTCAATAGCGGAGACAAATTTGAATGGCTGCCCTTATATAAAAGCACAAAAATTGTAGAAACAAACTCTATATCTTGCTTAAGAAATATTCTCACACATTACACTATCCAAAGTGCAGTCTATGAGAGTACTTCTCAAGTAGGATGCTAGAATTTGTTTCAATAATTTCCACACTTTTTCCTTCCTTAAGTTTGTATCTACTGTAGATTTAAGCGGTTCCAAGACCTTGCCACTACCTTCATTCTATAGATACCGTGGTTTCTTTGTTCCAAGATCGTACTTACAATGGTGCAGATGCTTCCAGCATAGTTTGTAATGAAAAATATGTACTTCGTTAATAGAACTGAAACAAATTTTAGTAAATTTATAATCCTCACTCTAAATGTAGTACTTGGTTATAAAAAAGCATAACCTTAACAGTTGGAGGTTTGTAATTGTCTCTAATATTTAAGTATTTACATTCTCTTGAAGAGAACTACCTTTTTGTGGGTGCTAAATTACCCACCTTTGGTAATAAAGCAAACATGACTAGGTTCTTATCTTTTATCCACATTTTGATTTAAGTGGGTGTTGTAAGCATAGTCCATTGTGCCTTCCAAGCAATGGATTTTGCTAATGTTTCCTAAGTTTTTTTGGATCGGCAAAAGAAATGACCAGAAGTGCGAGTGATGACTTCCAACTAGCTACCAATGATCAGGGTCACGGTAATCTAACGGTGAATTTCTATTGTACTTCTATTTATCCTAGGTCAATTGTAGACTGGGTAGTTGATACCATTTTGTTTTTTGGAATTTTTGGGTGTAGACTCCTTGTGCAGGCGGTTTTAGTAACACCGCACTCTGCGGTACACCTTGCCTGCGCGCGCCCCTAAACCCTGCAAACTTGACTCTTTCTGGCATTGGTGGACTTTACGCCGCGCCACGACACGCCTTTTCGTTGGATTGCATCGTAGAGGTGGCGATTGAGCAAGGCCATTTTGGTTTTGGTTTTGGGTTTGGATCTTTAGGACTTCGGATTTTGCCCCACTTGCGATGGACAAGCTGTTGTCAAGTTTGATTTCAGCTGAAGGTTCAGGATATTTGGATATCGAGATATGAACAGCAAGGAGTATCAAGCAGCGAGAGATAACCCAATTTTGAGATTTCAGCAGCAAGTGCTCTCTCGATATCAACAGCAAGAGATACTGGGAGATCAAAAGATACCGAGCCATATCGGGAGGTTTTGAGGGCTTGATATCAATAGGTATCGAGGGACATGATATCAGTTGGTATCAACCAGCCAATATCATGAGATAAGGGCCAACCGATAGCAAGAGATATTGGGAGATTTCGACCAAGAGATATCGTAAGAATTTGACCACGAGATTTTGGGAGGTATCGGGCAATAGATGTTGGGAGCTATTGAGCAACAAATATCGGCGGATCTAGAGTAAGAGATATCGAGCAGTAGATGTCGAGGGATATCTGGAGATATTGAACAAGAGGTATTGGGAGATATTGAGCAAGAGATATTGCCAGACTCAAGCAAGAGATATCGGGAGATTCAAAAATATCGTGTCGTATCAAGAGATATTGGGAAATATCGGGGGATGTCGAAAGATATTGAGCAAGATATATTGAAGCATTCAATATGTCAAGATAAGACAATATATTGAAATATGTGGATATATCAAGGACTGAGGTCTCAAAATATCTCACTACATCAATATCAAGGTATCGAGATATTGAGATTTAAACATATTGAGAATTTCAGTGATGTCAATATTGAGATATCCACACATCAAGATTTTTAGAGATGTCAATATTGAGATATTGAATTATTGGCATACCGGCTGCGACAATGTGCATCAGGGAGTTTTGTCGACCTCCATTTGAAACCAACTCCCCTCTATCTGATAAAAACCGTACTTATGCAAGACGGGTATCTTGTATACAAGTTATCGATGTTGGATTCCTGGTACTCAACAAGCTATCATCAAGGTTTCAGTTGAAGATTCAAGATATTTTGATATCAGGATATGAGCAAGAAGGAGTATTGAGCAGCGAGAGATAGGATTGATTTCAAGATTTTAACAGCAAGTGCTATCCCAATATCAACAGCAAGAGATACCAGGAAATCAAAAGATACCAAGCCATATCGGGAGGTTTCGAGGGCTTGATATCGGCAAGTATTGAGGACATGATTTTGGCCGGTATTGACTAGCCGATATCAAGATACACTGATCAAGAGATATCTGGAGATTTTGACCAAGAAATATTTGAGGTTAGATTTTACATGAATTTTCAATTCTTGTCCATTTAGAAATTCATCTTCATGTGAAGTAAAATGAATTCATTTAGGAATGAAATGAGTTGTATCCATAAGTGGCCCAAATTTACAAATGTCATGGGTTTAAAACATGGAGGCTTACATTTCTATATAGTAAATTATAATCTTTGACACGTGTCAAATACTACATGAATTTTCAATTGTTGCCCATTAAATTTTGTTACATTATCATTAAAAGGGTTGAAAGGTACACACAACTAAGGTAAGATGTCCATAAAAGCATCCTAGCTATAAAATCATGCACTCCCTAAAATGTCCACTATTTCTACATATTGCTTTTTCATTGTATCAATAGTGACAAATAATTTACATTTCAAAGAAGTGGACTATTTCAAAGCCCATCGCATTTCAACTTTGAATGATGGCCAAGCTCCAAGTGCTCCATGATTCCTACTGAGCACTTGGAGTTGTATAGATATTCAATTGAGTGCAAGGATAGATATGTAAATTTTTGATATCCTTTGAACTATTCACAACAAGTTATGATTGTGCAATGCTTCCTTTTGCTCTGTAGCGTTAAAAATGTTATCAAAGCATTCTGTTATGTTTTCCACTATGGTAGATGCAACTCAGAATTCCTAGATAGTTCTCTCTATTAGAAATTTGAGCTCTATTGTTTTAGATTTGGAGATTTGGGTTCATAGTCAATATTAAGGATGATACTTTCATTTCTTCTATCACTATAACAAATTCTTCTCAAACTATGTTCATAAATTTTGTAATTTGGTTGTTGGCTGGATTGCAGATGGCAAGTGATTTGTGCGAGATAGATGCCACCCAACTACTTGGACCAAGCTTGAAGGATGTAATTGTATTTTCTAGATATAAGCTAGACTCTATTATACAATTTCATTTGCTTTGGATTACTTTTAGAGAGTTGAACAATATGCCCTTTGCAAAATGATTTCATTTACTACTGGATTACTTTTAAAGAATTGAAAAAATAAACCCTTTGCACCTTAAAGCTTTACAAGATTATAACCCATGGTTCATCTTCAAGTTCACAATGTTCTCAAATTAGCAATTTCAAATATACAAGATTTTAAAATTAGTAGTTTCAAGTACATTGGGCTTTTGTAGCGTTATAGGATTCTTAGCCTTGTAGCAAGGTTACCCAGGTCATGTAGGATTTTAGGCCTTTTAACAGGGTCTTCAAAGCTTGTAGGGATTTTTGTCCTCTAATGTAATTTTTAGCCTTGGTAACAAGGTTTTGAGCCCCATGTAATACAGTTTTTAGCCCCTCTAACAAGGGTTTTTTTAGACCTACAACAAGGTTGCATAGTCCGAACAAGCTTTTTAGCCCTACAATATAGATTTTAGCCCTTTATTAGGGTTTTCAGGGCCTCCACAAGTTTTAGCCCTATAACATGGTTTCTAACATTACAAGAGCGTTTTTGGTCCTATAACAGGGTAGTTAAAGCCCTAATAAGGATTTTAGCCCTGTAACAAAGTTTTAGGTCCTACAATAGGATTCTGAAGCCCTAACAGGATTTTTAGCCCTATAACAAGGTTTCTTAAGTCCTAACAGGGTTTCTAAAGTCTTAACACGGGTTTTAGCCCTATAATGGGGTTTTCAAAGCCCTAATAGGGTTTTTAGTTCTATAATAGGGTTTTCAAAGCCCTAACAAGGTTTTTAGCCTTGTAACACAGTTCCAGGCCCTATACTAGGATTCTAAATCCCTAATAGGATTTTTAGCCTTAGAACAAGGTTTCAATAGTTCTAACAGGGTTTTTAGCCCTCTAATGGGGTTTTCAAAGCTCTGGTAGTGTTTTTAGTCCTATAACAGGGTTTTGAAAGCCCTAAAAGGATTTTAGAGTCCTGTAACAGAGTTTTGGGCCCTATAATAAGGTTGTAAAGCTCTGGCAGGTTTAGGGGGAATGACTTTTCCTAAACCCTACAGAGTGGAGCGAGTAGGGTTTAGGCCTGTCGCGGAGCATTGATAGGCGCGTAGCTTCAGTCCTCCGTAGGGTTTGCTGAAGGGGGACTATGGGTTGATGGGTCGAGTTCTTTGGGTTTTATTTTATTTCTTAACAATACAATAGTGAGAAGAAGAGAAATAAAAAACCACCGCACTGTTCAGAGGTCTTTAAAGAGAAGAAGGGTGAGCGAGGTCTAGGGTTCAGCAGGTGTCCCAAATTAGAAAACGAGGTATGTCGATGTTGGGTGCTGGGATGTATCAAGACCGGGGGCATCGATATCTCGATTTCAACGGGCTCGAGATCTCGCGATTTTTAGGATGCTAAGATATTGAGTTATCAAAAAGGATTAAATACAAATCAGGAGTTATAAAAAGGGATTAAACATAGATTTGCCGGGCCTATATGGTTTTGGGAGAAGACGCCACATGAGTCACTAGCATTGCCACCTGTCGTATGCGCAATCTAGGCGTAAGTATCCTTAACACAAAAATGTGCTAAGATAACACGAAATATTGTCCCAGGGAATTTCCGGATTGTATGTAGCATATTCTAGCTATCCGACTTTTCTTTCTTTCTTTCTTCTCACCGACTCATTGTTTCTTGGATGCTTTCACAATCCGGAATGCAAACCCGGGACCTAATCTATCCGGAATCCGGTTTACGTCTCTTTTTCCAATCCGGTTTTCGATACCTCTGTTTTACCTTCAGAGGGTCCACTAGTTGATCTTTTGAGGGGGGTAGGGACTTCACCACTCTTGTTCTCCTATGATTCTAACAAATACAAATAACAACACCCAAGTATTCAAGATGTTGCAGCAAGACGGAAAGATCTGGATCCTCACAACTTCCGGATGGTGATTCCGGACCACAGGTCACTCAAGAATACTTCACCCTCTCTTACTACAACGACAGATCTTAGAGACCGGAACAAATACGGGGGTGTAATCTTTCTAGATGTTAGATGAATTCTGAGGTTGGCAGATCTTTCGGAAAGGTGGGGGCTTCTTTGGGCGGGCGCTTACCTCCGCACGGGTTGACAACCGGACTTGCTTCCCCGCTACTCTATGATCCGACTACTCTCCTGGTAATTTAAAGACATTGTGTGCAGCTCCTAAGTCAACAGTCCAACAACATTACAATAGTACACTCTTGACTCAGACCATATCACCTGAAATCCGGATTCCTCCTCACCCGTCCTTTCCTTCCAACACCCAAACTACAGATTAATACAATCCGGATACACCGATAGAGCCAAAATGCACACCCGAGGGCTCAGATTTTGAAAAGGAAATGAAATACAATTGAATATCAATTAGGAGGGAATGAAGGGCAACTAACTTGCCCGCCCTTAAAAACCCAAAACAAAACCAAAGTCAACACCCTAAAAGTGAAAAAGGGGCTCCCCACAAACCGGGTAACTATACACACCAAAGAAATCCCGAATAAACCGGAAAGTCCTTATCCCTAAATTTCCGGAAACTGGGCCCACGCTTGGAATCTGGTTCCGGAACTAAACTATCTAAATTCTAACCCACCTTTTACAAGTAGTTCCCTTCTAACTACTTGTCCACCCGGGATTTCTTTGAACTCCCGGATCCTTGTTTGGCTGCCGGCTTACTGGAACTCTTCGCTGGCATCATCTTGGCGGCTCGGGGCGGATTTTGACGGGTCTCCTCTTCCTCCGTATCCTCCTCAGACTTTGATCCTGACTCAAACTCACCGGATTTGTAGTCTTCAATATGTTGTTTCACCGGCTTCTTCCCTTCCGATTTCCGCTTCTCAGACTTCCGAAGTTTCAGTTGCTTCTTAGGCTCCACAATCTCAAGTTCTTCATCCAGATCCGTGATCTCGGCCTCCACTATTTCCGTCCGTTTCTTCAAGCGGGTTCCCAGCTTCATAGAAGTCGAGTTCATCAAAAGTTTCCGGTGATGGCCGGGTCAGGTACGGATTTGGTTCCGGCACGTCTAGACTTGTTCTTCTTGCGTCCGGATTGGTGGTCTTCTATCGCATCTTCTTCTCCAGCGGTTTCGGTTCCGGATCCTCCTCTTCTTCTTCCTTTTGTGGCGCTTCTTCCGTCGGCTTCAACTCTTTCGTGAATTCGTACTTCAGGATCTGCATTCCGATCTCATAGGCTACTTGTTCCTGCGGGGTCATAAAATCAAAATGATGATACATATGGAACAAATAGGTGCTGAGCGGACTCTGCTTGGCCTTGTCAATAACCCCTGCCATCTTCTTCACCTTCTGGTGGATTATGGTCGCCCAGTTCACGACCCGGCCCTCGATTGCTTCGAAAATTGTATTTGCCACCGTAACCGTAACCCTCGTCAACTTTTTTGAATACACGATAGGGATCAGGAAATCTAACAATTGTCTGTGGCACTCATCTATACAGTCATTAATGGCGAAACCCTCCTTGTGGTGCGGCGATTTCTTATAACTTCCCGTCGTAATACTTATCCGTCCGAGTCGCATTTCCGGATCCGAACTGCTTAAACCCATACATTTCCGCCTATATATTTTCCGTCCAAGAGGCCCACTGACCCCTTGCCATCGTCTCAAACTGATTTGGCATTCCCATAATCAGCTCACGAAGAAAATCCTCACTTCTAAATGTCCAGGGGTGCTGGGTCAACCTGATACACCCTATGTTGAAGAGATCTTCTTCTAATTCTAAGTGCTCAGCAGAATCCGCCGGAATGACTGGGTACAGGAGCTTGACAGAGGGAATAGCCTTCTGCCCTTGCGCCGACATTTCCGCCATTTGGAACTACAATCCAGTGCAATCGGCACCCTCCTTTCCTTCTCTCCCTATCCAATCTAACTCACCACTCTTTCACTCTTCTAAAAACGCGCTGCACAACCTGCAAGCACACACCTCCTCGAGCGGAAGAAAGAGGGAGAGAACAAAAGATCTATGAGCTTAAGTACACGGCTAGCGACCAACATCCGTTGGTTCGGTCACTTAATGCGCCGCCATTGCAAACGGACCCCTAGTTTTTGTAGGTCGGACCCTTAGTTCGTAGGTTGCCTAAATCTGGATCCCATTCCGGTTTACGGATTCCGGCCAAAGTCCGTTTCTTACCTATTCTACAAGTATTGACGAGCCGGAATTTTCTGACTACCTAGTTTCTACTAGATGTTCCGGTTTCCGGCTTTACTACTACAAAATTTTGAAAATATTTACGGAATTGATCCTAAACTAATCCAGATTTCTAAAAAATGATATTACATGTTCCCACACCACCATTGGCCAATCTAGTCACTTGCATAGCCACCATCACCACCCTAAATCCTAAGATCAATGGGGTCAAGAGCTTGGCGCCGAAAGACTTCACTTTTGGGACGAGGTTCACAAAATTCCTTGTGAATTTATTCAAAACACATTGAATGACATTTGCAAGACTTATATAGTTGTACGCTGTGTTCATTTCACACAGCTTACAAAGCATCATAGGATCACCTGTTATTGTTGCCATAGAGGGGGGAAGAAGAGGTGTCGCAAGAGGAAAAAAGAAGAAGATTCTTCCATGTTGAAGAGAGAAAGGAAGTCTATGAAATACCATTGTGAATTCCGAATAAAAGTTATGGTACCTCTTGGAAAAGGAAAATGTTCCAACGAATTGAACAGCTCCATAGAAGTTGTTATATTTGTACATGCAAAGCACAATGGACATCATCCAAGTACAGAAGTTCACAAAATATTTCTACCCATGCATCCATTGGTTATTTCCTTTGCCGTGGAGAATTTGAAGAATATAATTTCTATATCTATTGTGGCATTAGTATCTGTTCAAGAAGAAACCAAGATACAAACTATGGTGGAAGAATTGGAGCAAAAGACATATCGCTTTTTCCTTATTCTAAAGGAAGTGGAGCAACTGTCATACTTCTTGAGATTAAATGGTAATTATCTTCTCCATTTTCTCTTTTCAATGCATACTTTATATGTATTTATACTTGGAATTTTATTATGTACAATTTTTGTTTTCCTACAAATGCATTGAGAATAGATGATTGGGATGCTGCCAATGTAGAAGTCTTGAGACTTCAGAAACAAGGAAAAGTGAATTTCTACCAAAAGTATTGTCTAGCACATGAAGATTCCAAGCAAAGACCATTTGTTGTTGTAATACAGGATGATTTTATGAGATCAAATGCGAAGCGATTTTGTAGAGGTCAGTCTTGGGCCTTTAATTCAACTTTCAAAACAATCAGTATGACTTACCTTTATATACCGCGGTTGTTCCAAACCAAGACGGTAAGGCCATGCCTATTTTCTACATGTTATGTAGTAAAGATAAAGATGCGAGTCATGAAGGAATAGCAATTGAACTTGCATTCACACATGTTTTTTCAAACATAGGGGACATAAGACCATCGGCATTTATTATAGATAAATGCAAGACATCATTGAATGCTATAAACCATGTTGTAAACAATGACAACAATTGCTGGGAACATCGAAGAATTGGAGAGGAACAAATTGCAGGACGAGTTATATTATGTTGGTTTCATGTTATGAAGGCGTGAAGTGAAAATCTATTAACACGTGTAACGATATCGGAGAAGGATAAGATTTGGCAAAGCCTTTGTGTACTATTGAACTGTCCTCAAGAAAATCATTTTGAAGAAAATTTGAGTCAATTCTACACAGACTTTGAACATGTTCTTGAGGTAGAAGAATATATAAGATGCGGATGGGGAGGTAGTACAGTGCCATGGAGGACAATGTGGCCAAAATTTGGGAGACTTTTTTCTTATGGTGGAATGGATACTACAAACCATGTTAAAAGACATTGGGAGTGGATAAAGTACACTCTTCTTCAAGGGAAAGTGAATCGATGGGTTTGAGATTTAATTATTGCTATAATTGGAAGTGCTGCGGATAGAAGTCGTGTTGGAGGTCCTACTTTAGTAGACCATTTCAAACAAGTGCAAGCTATAAGTAAGTGCTTTCTGTGTGATCCAACTTTACTTTATATCCTTTTGAATGCAATGAAATTTATTGTGTAGTGTCATTGAACTTAAATGTTTGCAAATTGTAGGTGATTCAGGAAGGTTCTCAAAAAGAGCAAATGATAAACCTCATCAACGTCATCTAGCAAGCGCTGAAAGATTATTTCGGAAGTATGAAAGTATACCACAAGATGTATTCGAGGTACTTGATGTAGAGCAAAGGATATTCTTTATTTTAAGTGAGACTTCACTTCATACTAGGTACATTGTGTCCTTGAGTACTCACTTTTGTGACTGCGCTTCTCCTATATTGACTTGTAAACATATTCTTGCAGTTCAATTAATAGTGAAGAACTATTACCCACATTTGAATGATGGAGAAGCTTTATGTTCAAGCGCAACAATGGAAGCAAAAATTATACCTATATTTCAAGAGGTCAACAACGAAGACGTTCTTAGTGATCGTATACCACCTAATGGTGAAGGACAAGAATTCTTACATGTTATATGTGAAATGGAGAATGTGCTTCTAAAATTGAAGTCAGATATTGGAGAATTTGGGACCAAAGAAATGAAGCATAAGATCGAAATCATGAAAGGATGTATAGATTCAATATCGGAGCCTTTTATGTTTGTAAGGCCTCCTCCTATCATACTTCCATCTAAAGGTTCTATTTTATCCATTCAAGAGAATGTGCAACGTACACAAATGGGACATGGTAGAATTAAAAAAAAAATTCACAATGAAAGAAGACGCAATCTCAATTTCAAGGGAAATCCGACCTACATTGATACCTGCACCTCACAAATTGATATCATCTTCAAAACAGAAGAGGATGATTTTTCCAAGAATTCCAAAGGTACTTTGTGATGCATGCTTTACAAGAACAATAATAGAAAAGGGCGACACGATAGTTTCTTGTCGTAATTGTGATAGAGAGTTGAAGTCTACTTGAAGCAAGGTGACATAGTTAGTAGAAGACAATATATTTGATGTTTTTATGTACTCAATATAAGTTGCCCAATGTATTGAGTAAGCAATTGATTTGTACTAAATCGATTTCTATACTTCCCTCTTTGAACATTGATATAAATTCAAATACCATATATATATGAAGGAACTACTTGAAAGAAAATAGATAATCTCAAAACATAAAAAATAGAATTATAGCGCATCCCATAACAAAATACTAATACAAATATATCATTAAGAGTGTAAATTTTCACATTATTGCCATTGCCTTTGGATTTGGGCTTGGTTTAAGCTTGGGGCTTAGGTATAGATTTAGGTTCTTGTAATATTTGAGAGTATCATATTAACATAGGTGTTACAAGTAGGTTTAGGGTTAAATAAACACAAGTTAATGCTTTGGTTATACAAATTTCATAAAACCATATGATCACATCTTGCAACATTTGAGAGCATCACATTTATATAAGTGTTACAAGTACATGTGGTCGACAAAACACAAATTAAAACTTTGACTGTACAAATTTTATAAAACAATATGATCGCATCTTGTAATACTTGAAAATATCACATTTATACAGGTGTCCCAAATAAGTGTGATTAACTAAACACAAGTTAAACTTTGGCTATCCGGATCCCTAAAATCATATGCTTGCTTGCTACAAAGTTGGTGGCAACCATACAAATTCAAGAAAACTATAATATTCTATTTCAAAAAAAAAGGGGGTGGCCATACATATTTCAAATAGGCATAATCCCTCTTGGGAGTCGGATGGTGGTTGCCATACACCCCCTCCAATGGCACTTGCTATCCTGGCCATACACTTTGGGGGGCAGTGTATGGCCACCAGCCAGGTCATTTGAGCGGAAGTTCTTTTCTTGGGCTTGTTTTTTCTTCGGATTGGGGTGGACTGGGCATCAAACTTCGAGCGGGCTGGGCATCGGACTTCGGGCATTGGACTTCGGGCATCGGACTTCGGCTATCGGACTTCAGGTATCGGAAGTTGGGCATCGGACTTCGGACATCGGACTTCGGGCATCGGACTTCGGGCAGGGTCTGAAGTTTTCTGGGTCGGACTGCTGAGGCGGAACCGTGAATCTACTTGGGACTTAGGGCCATGGGGGGGCACCCACGCACAAGATGAACTTTTCCTAAACCCTATGGAGTGGAGCGAGTAGGATTTAGGCCTGTCGTGGAGCACCGGTAGGCGGGTAGCTACAGTCCTCCGTAGGATTTGCTGAAAGGGAGGATGGGTTGATTGGCCGAGTTCTTTGGGTTTTAGGGTATATGGTAAAATTACAACAACAAGGGGAAGAAAAATGAAAAACCACCGCACTCTTCAACCCTATCTGAATTTGTAATGGATATAGGGTAAAAAGACATGGTGCTCTAAAGAATGGAAAGTCCTCATTGTGCATAGACCCAACATGTGCAACACTTCAGATTCAGTTGCCTTCGTGCTACATTCCAGTAGTTTCAAAAGTGCTCAACATTGAGGGTTCGGGGGTGTAGGGTGCATTTTGGTCCATTATGTTTAACTGAAGTTTGTGTTTTCTGTAAGATCCGGACTCAATGCACATTGTCACAACTATAAAGACATCAAATACAAATAACATAATATAAGAATTATTTTCACTTCAAATTTTAATACATTTCTTCCCATGTCCTCGGCTTTTAGAATATGGTTCTAAATGGAGAATCAATTTCTTTGGAAAGGTCCAAGTGAGGAATGGACTTTTTGGTCCTCATCTCTATAATTAGATATGCATACACATCCATTTTGAAAGAATTTTGCTCTTTGAAATAGAAACCGCAATTTAGGGTGAGTTACAGTAGGAAATGGCCTTAGGGCAATGTTTTGTCCATGACATGTGTTTCAACAATTTCAAAGAAAAAAAAAAATCTATAGATAGTGAATTGCCCAAAACCTCCATATTGCCAGAAACTGCCATGGTGTCTTCCGAAATTTTAGGATTTCAATGAGTGCAAATCATGGATTGAAACCATTTGAGATGGTTTGAATGAATTTCGATAGATTTTGACATCTTCAAATAGTCTATACGGACTTTTCGGTGAAGTTGGAGAGGCTTGGTGGTCTAGGTATAAAATTCATAAGTGAAATGGCTTATGTGGTTTACGTGGTTTTAGGGTGAAATTCATAAGTGAAATGTATCGATTAGTGTTGACGTGTACGAAATTAAGAAAGGAAATATACAATTCTTGTACATGTGTATGAAATCAATGTATGACACCTACATATAATCTGGATTCGAGGAGTTTTATCGACCTCCCTTTGAAACCATCCCTGTTCTGGTTGGACTAAAACCTTGAATAGGGTGGAATCCTGCAGTCAATCTGCCGATATTGGATTCCTGGCAATGCACAAGATATCGTCATGGTTGGGGCTGAAGGCTCACCAGTGTACAGATCATGTTAAAGGAATGCGAGACTTTGTTTTGAGTTTTGCTAAGACTGCGACATTGTGGATCAAGGAGTTTTGTTGACCTCCATTCAAAACCAACTCTCCTCTACCTGAACTAAAACCGTGCTTATATAACACGGGTATCTCGTATACATGCTATTAATGTTGGATTCAGGGTACTCGACAAGCTGTCATCAAGTTTGATCTCAATTGAAGATTCAAGGTATTTGGATATCAAGATATGAACAGCAAAGAGTATTGAGTAGCGAGAGATAGGATTGATTTCGAGATTTCAGCAGCAAGTGCTATCTCGATATCAATAGCAAGAAATATCGGGAGATCAAAAGATACCGAGCCATATTGGGAGGTTTTGAGGGCTTGATATTGGTCGGTATCGAGGACATGATATCGGCCGGTATTGACTAGCCAATATCACTCAATATGGGCCAGCCGATATCAAGAGATATTGACCCAGAGATATCGGGAGATTTCGACCAAGAGATAATGGGAGATTTCAACCAAGAGATATCGTGAGAATTCAACAACAAAATATTGGGAAATATCGGGCAATAGTTGTTGGAAGCTATTGAGCAAGAGATGTCGACAGATCTAGAGTAAGAGATATTGAGAAGCAGATATTGAGGGATATCTCGAGATATTGAACAAGAGGTATTGGGAGATATTGAGCAAGAGATATTGCGAGAATCAAGCAAGAGATATCGGGAGATTCAAA
Source organism: Neckera pumila (assembly GCA_963969595.1). Lineage (NCBI taxonomy): Eukaryota > Viridiplantae > Streptophyta > Bryopsida > Hypnales > Neckeraceae > Neckera > Neckera pumila. The sequence goes on from OZ018418.1 coordinate 12,223,853, forward strand.
AATATCGTGTCATATCAAGAGACATCGGGAAATATCGGGGGATGTCAAAAGATATTGAGCAAGATATATTGAGGCATTCAATATGTCAAGATAAGACAATATATCAAAATATGTGGATATGTCAAGGACTGAGGTCTCAAAATATCTCACTACATCAATATCAAGGTATGGAGATATTGAGATGGAAACATATTGAGACTTTCCGTGATGTCAATATCGAAATATCCACACATCGAGATTTTTAGAGATGTCTGTATTGAGATATTGAATTATTGGCATACCGACTGCGACATTGTGGATCAAGGAGTTTTGTCGACCTCCATTCAAAACCAACTCCCCTCTACCTGAACTAAAACCATGCTTATACAGCACGGTTGTCTTGTATACAGGTTATCAATGTTGGATTCCTGGTACTCGACAAGCTATTGTCAAGGTTTGAGTTGAAGGTTCAAGGTATTTCGATTTCAGGATATGAGCAACAAGGAGTATTGAGCAACAATTTTTAGGGTTCTTGTAGGGTTGATTGAAAACAACATCCATGATTTAAAAGTGTATAAAAAAATTGTCAAAAGACAATAAGAACAATAGTCGAAGTACAACATAGCATGTTCCGTTCTACGGTGAACTGAATTGAAAATTGGATGCCGCCATTTTAAGTTGCTCCAATCTACTCCTACTCCTGGTAGAAAAGATACCAACGAAAAAGTCAGTCCATTCTGAATTGCAAGTGATGTAGACAAAATCAATGGATAAAATCGGTTGTTTTGGAAATGAACCACTCACCAAAAAGTCCGAAACGGACAAGGTGGACTCTTGCAAGCACCGTCTGTACAACTGCTTCTTGGCGAGGAACCCTGCGCTTGGCAAGGAACCCTACAACCTTTTTCTTGCCCTTTTTGGGCTCACACTCCACAAATCCAACGGAACCCAGGAGAATGAGTTGGCCCAATCGTCGATAGAGGGAGCATTTCTGGAAGAGTGCTACCCCCAAGAGGTTGCTAGTGTACAAACGCCTGGTGCAATGGAGGTGTTGAGCGGAGCGAAAACACAAGACGTCCCCGTGCTTGGGCATGAACAACACCCCAACCTCCGGAAATGCAAAAATGGCCGGCTATACTCCTTCGGGAATGGCATTTGCAACCAACATGAATGCCAAGATTTGGGTTAATACAAGCTCCCAACAAGTGAGGTTTTAGGGTTGCAAAGAAGTGCAAATTACCTTACCGGAGCCAAAGGATGAAGCCGTAGTTGTAGTCATCCTCGTCTTTGTGAGGCCAGCAATTGAAAACCCTGGTTGTTGATGTTGTATGCGCAATCCAGGCATAAGTATCTTTAGCCACAATGTTGTGCTAAAATGACACGAGTTATCGTCCCAGGAAATTTCCAGGATATATGTAGCATACTCTAGCTATCCAGCTTTTCTTTCTTTCTTTCTTCTCACCAACTCACCATTTTCCGGATACTTTCACAGTCCGGAACACAAACCCGGAACCTACTCTATTCGGAATCCAGTTTACGTCTCTTCTTCCAATCCGGTTTTTGATACCTCTATTTTACCTTTAGAGGGTCTACCAGTTGATCTTTTGACGAGGTAGAGACTTCACCACTCTGGTTCTCCTACAATTCTAACAAACACAAATAAAAACACCCAAGTATTCAAGGTGTTGCAGCAAGACGAAGAGATTCGGATCCTCACAACTTCTGGATGTTGATTCCGGGCAACAGGTGACTCAGGAATATTTTACCCTCTCTTACTACAACAACAGATTTCAAAGCCCGGAACAAATGCGGGGGTGTAATCTTTCTAGATGTTAGATGAATTCTGAGGTTGGCAGATCTTTCGGAAAGGTGGGGGCTTCTTTGGGCGGGCGCTTACCTCCGCACGGGTTGACAACCGGACTTGCTTCCCCGCTACTCTATGATCCGACTACTCTCCTGGTAATTTAAAGACATTGTGTGCAGCTCCTAAGTCAACAGTCCAACAACATTACAATAGTACACTCTCGACTCAGACCATATCACCTGAAATCCGGATTCTTCCTCACCCGTCCTTTCCTTCCAACACCCAAACTACAGATTAATACAATCCGGATACACCGATAGAGCCAAAATGCACACCCGAGGGCTCAGATTTTGAAAAGGGAATGAAATACAATTGAATATCAATTAGGAGGGAATGAAGGGCAACTAACTTGCCCGCCCTTAAAAACCCAAAACAAAACCAAAGTCAACACCCTAAAAGTGAAAAAGGGGCTCCCCACAAACCGGGTAACTATACACACCAAAGAAATCCCGAATAAACCGGAAAGTCCTTATCCCTAAATTTCCGGAAACTGGGCCCACGCTTGGAATCTGGTTCCGGAACTAAACTATCTAAATTCTAACCCACCTTTTACAAGTAGTTCCCTTCTAACTACTTGTCCACTTGGATTTCTTTGAACTTCCGGCTCCTTGTTTGGCTGCCGGCTTACGGGAACTCTTTGCTAGCATCATCTTGGCGGCTTGGGGTGGATTCTGACGGGTCGCAGGAGACGTCTCCTCCTCCTTCGTATCCTCCTTAGACTCAGATCTTGACTCAAATTCACCGGATTTGGAGTCTTCAATCTGTTGTTTCATTGGCTTTTTAGCTTCCGATTTCTGCTTTTCAGACTTCTGGAGTTTCAGTTGCTTCTCTAGCTCCACAATCTCAAGTTCTTCATCCGGATCCGTGACCTCGGCCTCCACTATTTCTGTCCTCTTCTTCACTTGGGTTTCCGGCCTGGTTTTCGGTCTCACCTCTGAAGCCGGATCTCTTAAGTCAATCATTTCTCCACCCCATGCTCGTGACGCTTGCCACATGTGAGGGAATCCCTTTGGGTGTTCTCTCGCCGGATTTACCGTCCCCAAACCCTCTAACAAATCCCTCTCGATTGGCAACCTCTAACTAGTCTTTCTGATTTCCCTCAGAGACTATGAGGAAGGGACAAAAGTGCTTACCGTGCCCCACTTTGGGAACTGACCTGAGGAAGGTGCCTTAGGTATCTTAAACAGGGACTTCAGACTTGGATCCCGCTTGTGTCCCGGAAGTTCCCACTCCATGTTTGCCGGAGGACTCCATGAAGATATCCGGAAGTGGTCCAAAGTCCTCCATGGCCACATCCAGGTGCCTCAGCAGCTGCCGCATCTCATCTAGAACAATCTTCATCTTAGCCTCGTAATCAACCAGGACTTGTAGCACTCTTGATCCGATAACAATGCCGTCATTCTTGAATTTCTTCGTATAAAGAGCGGACCTGATAATCTAATGTTCTGGTTCTTCTACCAACACCTTCAAATCCCTGACTAACTTCAAAGCATCCGTCTCTTTCTTCTGGGCTGAGAGCAATTGACCCTCTGTCCAGTGGAACTTGTTCTTGTAGTGATCCCGTTCCACCTTAAGCAGCTCGATTTGCTTGTCTTTCTCTTAAAGTAATGCTAGATCCGGTCTCTTCCGGAGCTCGTTGAAGATCTGGTCCGTCTCTACATTCAACTCCTTGGCGATGCCCGTGATCACCTCTGCCATGTCAGTATGCAGTTTCCAACACTGCACCATCCATCGAGTTCCGGCTTTATAAAAGTCGAGTTCACCAGAAGTTTCCGTAGTGGCTGGGGCAGGTACGGATTTGGTTCCGCCACGTCCAGACTCATTCTTCGTGAGTCCCGATTGGTGGTCTTCTGCCTCCTCTTTCTCTCTAGCGGCTTCGGTTTTGGATCTTCCTCTTCTTCTTCTTCCTCTTGTGGCGTTTCTTCCGTCGGCTTCAACTCTTCTGTGAATCCGTATTTCAGGATCTGCATTCTGGTCTCATAGGCTACTTGTTCCTGCGGGGTCATAAAATCAAAATGGTGGTACATATGGAACAAGTAGGTGCTGAGCGGACTCAGCTTGGCCTTGTCGATAATCCTCACCATCTTCTTAACCTTTTGGTGGATTATGGTCGCCTAGTTCACGACCCGGCCCTCAATTGCTCCAAAAATCGTATTTGCCACCGTAACCGTAATCCTCGTTGCCTTTTCCGGATACACGATAGGAATCAGAAAATCTAACAACCACCTATGGCGCTCGTCTATGTAGTCACTAATGGCGAAACCCTCCTTGTGGTGTGGCGATTTCTTAAACTTCTCGTCGTAATATTTGTCCGTCCGGGTCACATTTCCGGATCCGGTCTAACTCACCACTCTTTTACTCTTCTAAAAACGCGCTCCAAAAACCTGCAAGCACATACTTCCTTGAGCGGAAGAAAGAGGGAGAAAATGAAAGACCCGTGCGCTTAAGTACCCGGCCAATGACCGACATTCGTTGGTCCGATCACTTAATGCACCGCCATTGCAAACGGATCCCATTCCGGTTGTGGGAACATGCAATGTCAATATATAAAAATCTGGACTAGTTTAGGATCAATTCCGTAAATATTTTCAAAAATTTGTAGTAGTGAAGTCGCAAACCGGAACATTTAGTAGAAACTAGGTAGTTAGGAAATTCCGGCTTGCAAAAACCTGTAGAATAGATAAGAAACAGACTTTGGCCGGAATCCGGAAACCGGAATGGGATTCGGATTCAGGCAACCTACGAACTAGGGGTCTGGCCTATGAAAACTAGGGATCCGTTTGCCAATGGCGGCGTATTAAATGGCCGAACCAACGGGTGTCGGTCACTGGCCGGGTACTTAAGCAGATGGGCCTTTTGTTTTTCTCCCTCTTTCTTCCGCTTGAGGAGTTGTGTGTGCTTGCAGGTTTTGGAGCGCGTTTCTTTTAGAAGAGTGAAAGAGTGGTGAGTTAGGCCAGATAGGGAGAGAAGGAAAGGAGGGTGCCGATTGCACCGGATTGTAGGTCAAGAAGATGGCAGGATCATTGGCGCAGGGGCAGAAGACTATTCTTTCTATCAAACTCCTGTACCCAGTCATTCCGTCGGACTCCGTTGAGCGCTTAGAGTTAGAGGAAGATCTCTTCAAACTAGGGTGTATCGGGTTCATCCGGCAACCCTGGACAGTTAGGAGTGAAGATTTTCTTCGTGAGTTGGTTATGGGGACGTCAAATCAGTTCGAGCCGACGCCAAGGGGTCGGTTGGCCTCTTGGACGGAAGGGATGTGGGCAGAAACTTACAGGTTGAAGCAGTCCGGATCCGGAAATGCGACCCGGACGGATAAGTTTTATGAAGACAAGTTCAAAAAATCGCCGCACCATAAGGAGGGTTTCACCGTTAGTGACTGTATCGATGAGCGCCATAGGCGATTACTGAATTTCTTGATTTCCATCGTCTATCCGGAAAAGCCAACCAGGGTTACAGTTACGGTGGCGAATACGATTTTCAGAGCACTCGAAGGCTGGGTCGTGAACTGGGCGACCATAATCCACCAGAAGGTCAAGAAGATGGCGGTGGCTATCGACAAGGCCAAGCAGAGGCCGCTTAGTACTTACTTGTTCCACATATATCATCATTTTGATTTCAGAACCCCGCAGGAACAAGTTGCCTATGAGACCGGAATGCAGATCCTGAAATACGGATTCACAGAAGAGTTGAAGCCGACAGGAGAAGCGGCACTAGAAGAAGAAGAGGATCCGGAACCGAAGCCGCTGGAGAAGAAAAAGCGACAAAAGACCACCAATCTGGACGCACGAATAACGAGTCTGGACGTGCCGGAACCAAATCCGTCCCTCACCCAGCCAGCACTGGAATCTTCCGATGTGTCGGACTTCTATGAAGTCGGAACCCGATGGATGGTGCAGTGCCGGAAGATGCACGCCAAGATGGCAGAGGTCATCACGGGCGTCGCCAGGGAGTTAAATATTGAGACGGATCAGATCTTCAACGAACTCCGGAAGAGACCCGATCTGGCACTACTCCAAGAGAAGGACAAGCAGATCGAGGTGTTTAAGGCGGAGCGAGATCACTACAAGAACAAGTTCTACTGGACGGAGGGGCAGTTGATCTCAGCCCGGAAGAAGGAGACGGATGCCCTGAAGCTAGTCAGGGATTTGAAGGTGTTGGTAGAAGAACGGGAACATCAGATCATCCGGTTTGCGCTTTACATGAAGAAACTCGAGAACCACGGCATTGTTACCGGATCCAGAGTGCTGCAAGTCCTGGTCGATTACGAGGCCAAGATGAAGATTATTTTGGACGATATGAGGCAGCTGCTGAGACACTTGGATGTGGCCAAGGACGACTTTGGGCTACTTCCGGATATCTTCATGGAGTCCCCGGGCAAGCATGGAGCCGGAACTTCCGGAACACAAGAGGATCCAGGCTTGAAGTCCTTGTTTAAAATGCCTAGGATGCCTCCCTCGAGTCATTTCCCGAAGTGGGGTACGGTAAATACTTTTGCCCCTTCCTCACAATCTCTGTCAGGATCCGGAAAGGCTGGACAGAGGTTGCCGATCCGGAGAGATCTGTTAGAAGGTTTGGGGATGATCAATCTGGTAAGAGAGCACCCGGAGAGATTCCCTCATATGTCGGAACAGTCACCAGCACGGGGTACACAATTGATTGACTTAGGAGATCTGGCTCTAGAGACGAAACTAGAACGCAAGCTGGAAACCCGGTTGAACAAGAGGACGGAAATAGTGGAGGCCGAAATCTCGGATCCGGATGAAGAACTCGAGATGGTGGAACCTGAGAGGCAGCTGAAGCTCCGGAAGTCTGAAAAGCGGAAACCGGAAAGCAAGAAGCCGATGAAGCAACAGATTGAAGATTCCGAGTCTGGAGAGTTTGAGTCGGGCTCAGAATCTGAGGAAAATACGGAGGAGGACGAGATGTCTCCTGCGACCCGTCAAAATCCGCCTCGAGCAACCAAAATCATGCCAGCAAAAGGTCCTGGTAAGTCGATAGCCAAGCAGGGAGCCGGGAGTTCAAAGAAATCTCGGGTGGCCAAGTAGTTAGAAGGGGACTACTTGTGGTGGTGAATTAAAATTTGGATAGTTTTGTCCCGGAATCGGATTCCAAGCGTGGGCCCGGTTTCCGGAAATGTAGGGATAAGGACTTCCCGGTTTATTCGGGATTTCCTTGGTGTGTATGTGGTTACCCCGGTTTGTGGGGAGCCCTTTTTCGCTTTTAGGGTGTTGACTTTGGTTTTGTTTTGGGTTTTTAAGGGCGGGCAAGTTAGTTGCCCTTCATTGATATTCAATTGTATTTCATTCCCTTTTTCGAAATCTAAGCCCTCGGGTATGCATTTTTGCTTTATCAGTGTATCCGGATTGTGTTAACCTATGGTCTGGGTGTTGGAAGGAAAGGACGGGTGAGGAGGAATCCGGATTTAGTAGAATACGGTCTGAGTCGAGAGTGTGCTATTGTAGTGTTGTTGGATTGTTGACTTAGGAGCTGCGCACAGTGTCTTTAAATTACCAGAAGAGTAGTCCGGATCATAGAGTAGCGGAGAAGCGAGTCCGGTTGTCAAGTTGTGCGGAGGTAAGCGCCCGCCCAAGGAAGCCCCCACCTATCCGGAAGATTTGCCAACCTTAGGATTCATCTAACCTCTAGAAAGATCACACCCCCATACTTATTTCAGATTCTGAGATCTGTTGTTGTAGTAAGGGAGAGTGAAGTATTCCTGAGTGACCTGCTATCCGGAGTTGCCATCCGGAAGTTGTGAGGACCCGGATCTTTTGTCTTGCTGCAACATTTCGAATACTTGGGTGTTGTTATTTGTGTTTGTTAGAATTGTAGGAGAACAAGGGTGGTGAAGTCCCTACCTCCTTCAAAAGATCAACTAGTGGACCCTCTGAAGGTAAAATACAGGTATTGAAAACCGGATTGGAAGAAGAGACGTAAACCGGATTCCGGATAGTTTAAGGTCCGGATTGTGGAAGGATCCGGAAAAGATTGAGTAGGTAAGAAGAAAGAAAGATAGAAAAGCCGGATAGCTAAAATATACTACATACAATCCGGAAATTCCCTGGGACAATATTTCGTGTTATCTTGGCACATTTTTGTGTTAAGGATACTTACGCCTAGATTGCGCGTAGGACACCGGTTTACGGATTCCGGCCAAAGTCCGTCTCTTATCTAGTCTACAAATATTAGCGAGCCGGAACTTTCTGACTACCTAGTTTCTACTAGATGTTCCGGTTTCTGGCTTTACTACTACAAAATTTTGAAAATGTTTACGGAATTGATCCTAAACTAACCCGGATTTCTAAGTATTGATATTACGTGCTCCCACAGTTGAGAAGGAAGAAAAGGGGCCGCCACCTATCTTGGCGTCCTCCTTGTGGAAACCTTCAACCCTTGGAATGCTCTCCAAATGCTCAAAGATAGCCGAATACTCACGCTTCAAGATCGAAGAAACAAAGCTTGCAAAATCTTCTGACAAGCCGTAAAATCTAGGATCATCCTGCACATACCATCCAGTGTCGCCATACATGGACCGCATCCTCCACATGCAAATACGATTGGACACCTTGGCCTTGGATCTAGTCACATTTGTGCCATTCTTCCTAAGATGCGAGATGACCTTCGTCAGGACTGAAGACATCGCTTCTCAAATCAAAGATGTGGATGCGAGAGGGTGACTCCAGCATTGTGGTTGGACTCTCCACTTGCTTCAAGGTCTTGAGAAGTTGCTCATTGAGGGCATCATTTGTGCTGGCGAAGTCCACAAGCTTCACTGTCTTCCACACGAGCACCTCCTTGCTCGTCGGAGGAAAGGCATCGGCAGCACTTTGACAACAACTGCGTGTTTGTCGGCATACTTCACGAGGTGGTGCTGGAGGTCTTCCACATTAACGAGAAGATCCATGCGGCACACCGAGCAAAAGTATGATGTACCTACATGGACAAGCCCACAACACAGTTTAGGATTTTAATTTGGAGGGTCAAGGTCCCCTCACACCCCAACACCCCCAACACTTAAACAACACACGGCGGACCCTTCAATCTAGCACCTCAGCACCTTGGTGCAGTGCTCCGAAACCTCCTCCCAACACCAGAAACCTGCAAACTTCAACACAGCAACGAAAGCCTTGACACCCCAGCACCTAGAGACGATTCAGGATAATATTTTGACACCGCACTCCAACATTGAGCCCACCTCGGCAGCCCTCAGCACCTCCACACGACCACACCGCAAGACCTCAGTTACGCGACTCAGTACAGCCCTAAAATTGACATGCGTCTTGATCAACCCCCGTGACGTGCCAACAAAACGAAACCTTGACACCGCGACATCTCCACACCTCGAAATCGCAACCCAGCGCCGTGACCTGACATTGACAACCCAAAACCTGGTTTCGGGTTATCCAACATCCCAACACCACCGGCATCCCGACATCCCAACACTTCAACAAAATATGCCGGCTCAACAACCCAGAATCTGGGCACCTCGGTCGTGTGTCCCGATACCCCAACCTGGCGCAATTGCGCTTGAAACCTCAACAGGCCTCGTTGACGGCAGCTCAACACTTCAGATTGTCAACATCCCACCTTTATACCAAGGACGCAGGAGGATCTCCGCGCCATCACACCTTGAGCTATTGGAGCTCCAACAGCTTGGCAACGGTTTTAGAGTGGACACCCAGCATTACGGTTTTGCGGCAAAGCATGTCGACATTTTGGGACACACACCCGAATCTAGGGCCACCACACCATGGCCTCGCCCCAAACACCACAAATTCCACCAAGGGCACGCACCTGGGGAAAGTAGTCGAGGCCGTGCCTGGCATAGAAAGACGCCAGCGTGTGTAGTGCTTCCCTCCGCTTGTGCTGCTTAGAGGAGAAGTGTATGTCCAGGGAGGCCTTGTCTTTGGCCACCCTGCACTTACAGGACTCGCACCACTCCAGCTCCCGGTCGCACTTCTTAGTGGGGTTTCGCCTCGACCCCTCAGGCTTGTGGGCCCTCTTCATCGTGTTGTAAACTTTCAAAACAACGGGCGAACCTAGTCTTGCACTCGATATTGACACTCAAAAGTTTGTATCATTCTTCGATCCGAAACCCAGTGATTTCGAGAAGCAAAAATTTATGTTATTCCTCAACCACGCATTGCGCACCAGCCCCTCTCATTTCAAGTCGTCATCCAATGATAAGCTCAGTGGTACTGCGCCTGTGAGAACCATGGTCCCACACGGTCTTTCTCACCTCTTCTCATCCACGAGTGCGGTCCAATTTGATGTTACTACGCCCGGAAGGACCGCGGTCCCACTCGGTCTTTCGCATCTTGGCCAAAACCCATGAGAATTTGATTTTGAGTCGTCATTCAACCATGAGTTCAATGGTACTTCGCCCAAGAGAACCGTGGCTCTGCTTGGTCTTTTCCACCTCTTCTCATCCATGGGGCCAGTCCGATTCACTGGTACTAAGCCTGGAGGAATTGTAGTTCCACCCAGTCTTTTCCACTTTGGTCTAGGCCCGCAGGGACCCACGGCAGTTGGTTTTGGGGTTCATTGGCATGGTTTTATTTTGAGGTGAGAGACCCTGACTAGCAAATGAATGGGCTTCCACAAAAGTTGATTAAGATGAATTCAGGAACAACTTACAAAATGTGAAGACTTTGACGAGTTCTTGTAGTGCTCCAAAATAGTTGCAAGTAATGGAATTTCTTGCAAAATGCCTTGAGAATGCGATGCTTAAAACCCTGATGCCCCAATGTTTCAATCGGAGGAATGAAGCGATTTCAAAATGGATTTTAAGGAAATCACTCTAGAAACCAACTTGACTCCCATTGTGGTAATCCCATTGCCCAAGAAATTGATGCCTTCAACACTCCGTCTGCGAGTTATAAACAATCATGACACCCGCTTTGCAGGAACCAAATAAGGAACATCAACGTTTAGGGTTTACACAATTAAATGAGAAGTGACTGGCCTGTTGTAATGCAAAGCCGTGGGCTACAAGGACAAACCCGTCATCCCAAAATGCACGACCTAAACAGCAATCACAGCTTGATCGCGTCATCCACGTTAGGGTTGAGATGTGCACAAGGAAAGAGAGACAATATCAACAATGCGACAAGCATACACATCAATGTGCTGGACTTTGGAACGGCCACGACGCTTACACGGCCACGACGCTTCCTTTGTCGTGACTCGGCGTGATGGCGCATACTGCACCAACGAGCTGTCGCAACCAAAAGTCCTTTTCTTCGACACAGTGTTTCCATTTAGGATTGAGAGGTGCACCTACGCGGTTAGCGACTGCTTCACGTCGACTGCACCGCGCCCAACTATTTGGCGTCGTTGTCTCCGCGCTTTAGTCTCATTGCGCGGTGCTGCACTCCGCACCCCGCATGCTCCACCTACGGCACACCAAAGTCGAGTACCAAAGCAATGTGACTGCGGCTACCAATGTTCCACAAAGTCGCGCGGCCTGACCAAATGCTGCAGAAGGCGCCACGAGGTTGAAGACGCCAGGGTTGGGGAAGGGGTTAGGCTTGCACGGGGTTGCATGGGCCTAAACCCTAAAAGCCGTCAAAGTCGAGGTTCAACAGCGCACGTTCTTTTGGAAGAGTTTGGTCTTTGTCCCTTGCTGCTGACATGCCAGCATCTTGACAGGTCGGTATCTCGGCACCTCGACACCTCGATATCTCAACACCTCGACATATCGATATCTCCCTCTCTTAATAGATCAATATCTTGACATCCCGATACATCGATATCTCGACATCTCAATGCATCAGTATTTTGACATTCCGACATATCGATATATTGACATTGAGTCAATTCTTCTTGCTCATCGATTGCTCCATGAATTGACAGACAAATATCTGGCTTCAAAGGCAATTTTATGCATTCAAACAAACAAACAGCAGTGAGTGCACGTTTTCTGCCCATAAATCTATTGCAAGCTCAAAAATCCCTAATCTATGGAATTGCTAATTGAGGCAAACCGCTATGGATTCCATTCTAAACTATAAATTAGAAGTGCAAGAATTGCAAGCACAAGAAATCCTAAATTAAAATTTTTGGATTTGAAGCAAATGATATTAAAATCTATAAGTCAAAGTCCTTTCAACAATTCAAGCAAGGAAATCACACAACAATGTAGAACTCATGACTTCAACGTTTAATGAACAAGAGTTGTATGAACACAATTGTGGACAATTTCAATTAGCTGGTTTTAGGGTTCATCATTTTCATTGGGGTGATTCATGAATGACATACTCTGTAAGCAAATGAAGTATAGGAAATGAAGAGAATTATGTAGGAAACAAAAATATAAAGCGATTTACAATACTGTTTTGAGGGCACAACAATTGAAGGCTGATTAAAGAACAATATTTGAAGTCCCATAAGAAGGAATGGCAAATTCAACCCTCTCACACTGAAAGCAAATTGGCACCAACAATATAAAGCTGGAAGACAAGTAGGCAAAAAGGGTGGCTCAAATGCACAAATCCTTGGCGACAAAGCATAGAAAAATCACAATAAGTGACTCCAACAATGTGGGTGAAAGAAAAAGTTCACACTTGTATCTGGCGGTGGGAGCTTCAGAATCGGGTGATAGCTGCCTCCCATCATCAGATGGCTACCAAATTTCTGGCAAGAAAAATCAAAATTCTTCTTTTAGGGCCTAATAATGAGAGAACCCAATTTTGTACTGTACTAGACACAGGAGTAGGGTGATTGAAAACATTTTCCAAAAAAATACAAAAAATAAATATATAACTTTGAGCAATACAAGCTCCCACGATTTGAACAGCATTGGAATGATTCTCTCCAAAAGGTAGGGTTCAACAATTTCTACATTGATTTGGATAAACTCTTGTATTTCATAATTGAGCTCAACACACCTCATCGGCAGAGCACTGCTGGGTCGTTGCATGCATCTCCCTCTACCACCTCAAAAATCGACCCTACTCAACATGAATAAGAAGATCCTTGACAGAAGAACTCAAGACATCCGAGACCTATGAAAAGGTGATCAACTTCCCAAACCTTCAGCCCAAAAAATCAAATACTCATTTATGAACTAAAGTAAGGACTCAGACGTCTCGCCTTGGCGGTCCTTTACCTTGTGCTCCACAAAGTCCTTGGTGCCATCGGAGGCGTCCTCTTCATGATCAACGTCGATGAGGTCAACGTTGTCGGTGAGTTCGCGACGAAGTTGCCAAAGGTTAGATTCCAGTTGAGCAATTTGTTGCAACAGTTGCTCCAAATCGAGACGGTGCGCGATGACGAGGAAGTCTTGTGTCAGATAGGCTTGAGAAACTACCTCCCCCTCTCGGGTGATAGAGGCAGCCGCACAAAGCGTGTGCATAGCAGCCGTGCACCTAATCCACGGTGGCTGCGTAATAGGAAGAAAAAGAGGGACAAGAGGGGAAGACGGAAGGGACGAAATGGGACCGAAATCTGCGCCAAGAACAACAGACGGAGCAGTTGAAGATGAGCTGGGAGTTGACTGGAGTCCGGGAGTGCAGCAACACAAGTGCTTCTTTGCCGGTTTCCCGGGAATCGGATCATTGTGTTGCATCTCGAGATGGGTCCTGACAAGACTGGGGTAGATTTCGAAGGAGGAAGGGAATAGAATGGTGACAATGTTGTAGGAATGTTGTGAATGGTTTTCGCTTGTCCATATACCAAACTTCATCTCCTCACGTCCAACTTGTTCAATGTTCAAAAGTACTCCATTGATTCCCCAGAGCTGCCCAATGGCGGCGACTCATCAATTATTCGGACAGCAGTCCTAGATTCTGACACCATTATGTCACCTACCTCTGGAATGGTAACTTCCAAAAAGTATGATTCTAAATGTTCCAAATTGTGATATCTAACTCTAGAGCATGATTCAAAGATTGAAACTTTGAAAGCACCAAATTCTGTATAAATTTGACAAGGTTCAGGCGGCTCGAGGTGGCTATTAGTGTGCTTCCAGTTGGGGACGTTGATAGACGTCCAGAACAAGCAAAGGCGAGCTGCTTTCAATGGTCATGATCGGACGTGAAGTGTTGTTTTATAGATTCATCAAACGGCTTTTTCTGCGTATTGGATGCAAGAGCGCGTGTTTTAGCCATGCGGTCATCATCAAGACATTGAGGTACTTCCATTTCCTAGAATTATTCACATCATCGTAAAGCCTCGTCGGTGCATTCAAAGTCTCCTACTTGATGCGTTTGTGGTTTCGTTTCCAAAATTGTTGCAAAGACGTCTCGTGGCGGCCTAAGTACTGTAGATGTGTCACATTTGTCAAATTGCAATGGTTTCTAGGGCCACTTGGACGGAGTCCCTTTTAGGATTCCAAAGTGCTCTGTTTCATCCTCTGCTCAACTTTTTATTCCATGTCTTGTGCTTCGATGTTGGAGTGAGGGCTAACACACTATTTTTTGGGTATCAAGGGTTCTGGATTTGTACGCCCTAGTTCCATAGGGTGTTCTTCACACCCAATAAGCAAGCAACAATGTCTCAGGAATGCAAGAAGTGCAACCCTCCGGTGTTTGTTTCAAAAAGCAAGTTGAAAAATCACTCCAGACTCCATGCTCGAACATGCAACGTGACATTTCCATTGGACAGTTGCAGATTGCAGGAGGAGGTCATTTTGCATCAAGGAGGAGGTCATCGAGCGGACACAGGGCTTTTCGAGTGTTCTTGTTGCCGAGCGTTCACCAGCAAACGTCCGTTGAATATGCAGGTACATTGCAAAATTTGCACCGGAGCAAGTTTGAGGACCGACGTCAAAGGGCCAAATGCCAATGTATCCGCTGCCATCCACCCATTCATCCCCACAAATGACAACCGAGACTCGTATATCGAATCCAAGTTGTACTTCTTTGTGAATGAGCACCTTCACGTAGCCATCTATCGACCTTGCCAGTATGTAGTGCAGGCTGGAAGTATTGGCCAACATGTGAGCAGAGTACACCGACGCAAGGTGGATCTGAAAAGGTTGGCAATGGATATCGGTCATTTTGAACTTCATCTTGGCAGTGCTCTGTTGCTCCATACCGAGTTGGGACCACAGCCTTGAGGGATCCCATTGAAGGGCTCCGCATATTGGACGGGTTTTGGTGCAAGCTTTGTATCTTATACAGCCACAAATTGACCACCTTCAGAGGTCACTTTCGCAAGGCTCACCATCCGAATTGGTCTCTTCCAGACAACCATGAAGCCTGTTGGGTGCAACGCCTGGCGCCATCACCCGAGAACAATAGCTGGTTTGCAGTCAGTCGGGGTTCGGAAACTGTTGCACCCTGCAGCTCTCTTATCGATATCGTTACAAGAGAAGCTCACAAGGATCGGGGGGAGGCACTTGTGTAGCAGCACAAGGCAAGCAAATTCCCAGTTATACTACCAAAAACCACTTTAAAGTATAACAAAGTGACTCTAAAGATCGAACCCGCGAGATTCTGTGAAGTATCTAGCCTTATTTGGTCTCTAAGCTTAGTCAGTACCTATATTTCCTCTTCCGGTCTTAACATCACAACCGGAAACACAACAATTCCAAAAACTACAATCAGACCCTCTTCTTCTTCTCCGAACCGGTCCACTTTTCGATCCAGTCTGATCAACTCACATCCGCTCTTACTCCCATCCGGTTTAGTTTTACCTCTGTTTCACCATTAGAGGGTTCACCCCTTGTTTTTGAGAGTGGCAGGCCCGCCGCTCCTTCCATGACTTATAGTGGCTGTAGACCCACTTCTCTATTCTCCAATTTCCTACACTAACCCGGATCCGGGTTGATCCTTCACAACAATCCAGAGAACTCTCCGGATCACTGGTCACACAAAGACCCCTCGCACGATCTTTTCATATTACAACAACCTTAGCGCCACGTTCCGTCTGTACAAAGTCAGGCGGTTGCAAGTGAACCCGTCCGTTCCAACATCAAATAAAGTCCTTCCGTTTGCCAACTGAGGCAGCGAGATCTCTCAGGAGATCGAACACTCAACCGGATTTCCCACCTAGGAGTTCTAGCGCAACTAAGGAATTCCTCCCTATCCACCTAGCCTAACAACGGTTGTCTCGCCCGGAATCTTAAACCTTAGACATCATGAGGAACTGAAATCTACTCCCAATTCTTTCACAACCCGCTCACTTGCACATAAGATTAAAATAAGAACACCAAAGGGAGAAATCACACTTGCACAAGCATGCGCCTTCCTAACTCCTCACCATACAACCTTGCCACACACAAGAGAGACATGCAACAAGAGGCCAAGAGAAGAGATACACAAAATTTGGGCAAAAAGACTCGCAGCTCCCAAGTAGAAGCTGACTTATATATAACTTAATTACAAGGCAAAAAGGCCTCCGGAAATTCGCAGGGACATCCGAGTTCAATCCTAACCGGCCAGACCGGGTCAACATCCGGTCCGGTCCTAACTATCTTACAAAGATTACATTCCTACCTATCTACCTACTCTCCAACTCCCCCACCCAAGGTAGGACTCTTGGGTTCTGCGGGCAGTTGATTGAAGACTTCAGTCAAGTTCTTGCTCTGCTCCCCGGCAGTAGGATCTGGAAGATCTGATCCTGGCGATGAATCTAGATGGATTGGTTGCTTAGGCTTTTGGTGACTTTTTCGTGACTCTTGTGTTTGATCCTTGGACTCCCTCGGATTCGATCCTCCGGCTGCAAACGAATCCGGCAACAAGAGGTCCGAAAGTTGGATTTCTTGGGAGTACATGGACCCTTTTAGCTTCCAGCTGCTGATGTCTGTCGTACGCGCAATCTAGGCGTAAGTATCTTTAGCCACAATGTTGTGCTAAAATGACATGAATTATCGTTCCAGGGAATTCCAAGATGATGTTGCACATTTCAAATTTTCCGGATTCTCTTTTCTCCTCAATCCAATCACCTATTCACTCTTTTCCGAAACTTTTAACTATCTGGAATTCAATCCGAATCCGGTTCTACCCGGAATCCAATTTCCATTTCCAAATCTATATGGTTTTTTTCACCTCTGTTTCTCCCTCAGAGAGTCCGCTTTGATCTTTCGAGGGATAGGGACTTCACCACTCTGGTTCTCACACTCACTAAACCTGACAAACACAAACAAACACCCAAATAATAAAAAGAAGGAGTTGCAACAAGGAAAGAAGATCCGGATCCTCACAACTTCCTAGACACCCCATCCGGAAAGCAGATCACTCAAGACTCGATCCACTTCTTACTACAACAATAGATCACAGGGTTCCGGAACCTACCGAGAATTGTTTGTTAAATGCTAGACCATTCCGAAGTTGGCAGACCTTCCGGGAGAGTGGCAACTTCCTCTAGGCGGGCGCTTACCTCCGCACGGGTTGACAGCTGGACTTGCTTCTAATACTCCATCAACCAGATCACCATTATGGTAGTTTAAAGGCACTGTGCAATTCCACTCAGTCAAGAATCTAACACTGTCTCAAATGTACCTTTCAAATGGAACCAATTGCCCAAGAACCGGATTCCTCCTCACCCGTCTTCCCTCACACTCTAGTACAGTCACAAGCATTCAGACCCACACTTGAATACGAAGATGAAAATCCGGAAGCTCACTCAATGCTTAGATTAAAAGAAAGGAATGGAATACAAAATGAAAATCTCTTAGGGAATGAGGGGAACCTAACTTGCCCACCCTTAAAAACCCAAAACAAAACCAAAGTCAACATCCTAAAAGTGAAAAAGGGCTCCCTACAAATTGGGCAACCACACACACACCAAGGAAATCCCGAATAAACCGGAAAGTCCTTATCCCTAAATTTCCAGAAACTAGGCCCATGCTTGGAATAAGATTCCGGAACTAAACTATCTAAATTCTAATCCACCTTCTACAAATAGTTCCCTTATAACTACTTGTCCACCCGAGATTTCTATGAACTTCCGGCCCCCTGTTTGGCTGCTGGCTTACCGGAACTCTTTGCTGGCGGCATCTTATCGGCTCGGGGCAGATTTTGACGGGTTGCAGGAGACGTCTCCTCCTCCTTCGTATCCTCCTCAGACTCTGATCCTAACTCAAACTCACCGGATTTGGAGTCTTCAGTCTGTTGTTTCACCGGCTTTTTAGCTTCCGGTTTTTGCTTCTCAGACTTCTGGAGTTTCAGTTGCTTCTCAGGCTCCACAATCTGGAGTTCTTCATCCGGATCCGTGACCTCGGCCTCCACTATTTCCGTCCTCTTCTTCACTTGGGTTTCCGGCCTGGTTTTCGGTCTCACTTTTGGAGCCGGATCTCCTAAGTCAATCATTTCTCCACCCCATGCTGGTGACGCTTGCCGCATGTGAGGGAATCCCTTCGGGTGTTCTCTCGCCGGATTTACCGTC
Organism: Neckera pumila; assembly: GCA_963969595.1. Classification (NCBI taxonomy): domain Eukaryota; kingdom Viridiplantae; phylum Streptophyta; class Bryopsida; order Hypnales; family Neckeraceae; genus Neckera; species Neckera pumila. The sequence continues at coordinate 12,242,031 of OZ018418.1, forward strand.
CCCAAACCCTCTAACAAATCTTTCCCGATCAACAACCTTTGCTCAAACTTTCTGGTTTCCCTCGAAGACTGTGAGGAAGGTACAAAAGTGCTTACCGTGCCCGATTTCGGGAACTGACTTGAGGAAGGTGCCTTAGGTATCTTAAACAAGGACTTCAGATCTGGATCCGTTTGTGTCCCGAAAGTTCCCACTCCGTGTTTGCCCGGGGACTCCATGAAGATATCCGGAAGTGATCCAAAGTCCTCCTTGGCCACATCCAGGTGCTTCAACAGCTGCCGCATTTTGTCTAGAACGATCTTCATCTTAGCCTCGTAATCAACCAGGACTTGTAGTACTCTTGATCCGATAACAATGCCATCATTCTCGAGTTTCTTTGTGTAAAGAGCGGACCGGATAATCTGATGTTCCGGTTCTTTTACCAACACCCTCAAATCCCTGACTAACTTAAGGGAATCCGTCTCTTTCTTCCGAGCTGAGAGCAAGTGACCCTCCGTCCAGTGGAACTTGTTCTTGTAGTGCTCCCGTTCCGCCTTAAGCAACTCGATTTGCTTGTCTTTCTTTTGGAGTAATGCCGGATCTGATTTGTTCCGGATCTCGTTGAAGTTCTGGACCGTCTCTACATTCAACTCCTTGGCAATGCCCGTAATCACCACTGCCATTTCGGTGTGCAATTTTCGGCACTACACCATCCATCGGGTTCCGGCTTCATAGAAGTCAAGTTCATCGGAAGTTTCCGGTAGTGGTTGGATCAGGTACGGATTTGGTTCCAGCATGTCCAGACTCATTCTTTGTGCATTCAACTTAGTGGTCTTCTGCCTCTTCTTCTTCTCCAGCGGCTTCGGTTTGGATCTTCCTCTTCTTCTTCTTCTTCTTGTGGCGTTTATTCTGTCGGCTTCAACTCCTCCGTGAATCCATATTTCAGGATTTGCATTCCGATCTCATAGGCTACTTGTTCCTGCGGGGTCATAAAATCAAAATGGTGGTACATATGGAACAAGTAGGTGCTGAGCAAACTCTGCTTGGCCTTGTCGATAGCATCCGCCATCTTCTTCACCTTCTGGTGGATTATGGTCGCCCAGTTCACGACCCGGACCTCGATTGCTCCAAAAATTGTATTCGCCACCGTAACCGTAATCCTGGTTGGCTTTTCCGGATACACGATAGGAATCAGAAAATCTAACAACCACCTGTGGCGCTCGTCTATGCAGTTACTAATAGCAAAACCCTCCTTGTGGTGCGGCGGTTTCTTAAACTTCTTGTCATAATACTTATCCATCCGGGTCACATTTCCGGATCCGGTCTATTTGAACCCGTAGTCTCCGCCCACATCTTTTCCGTCCAAGAGGCCCACCAATCCCTTACCATCGTCCCAAACTGATTTGGCGTTCCCATAAGCAGTTCACGAAGAAAATCCTCACTTCTAACTGTCTAGGGGTGCCGGATCAATTCAATACACCCTATGTTGAAGAGATCTTCTTCCAACTCTAAGCATTCAACGGCGTCCGCCGGAATGACTAGATACAGGAGCTTGACAGAGGGAATAGCCTTCTGGCCCTGCCCGGACGTTTCCGCCATTTAGAACTACAATCCGGTGCAATCGGCACCCTCCTTTCCTTCTCTCCCTATCCGGTCTAACTCACCACTCTTTCACTCTTCTAAAAACGCGCTCCAAAACCTGCAAGCATACACTACCTCAAGCGAAAGAAAGAAGGAGAGAACGAAAGACCTATGTGATTAAGTACCCGGCCGGCAACTGACATCCGTTGGTTCAGTCACTTAATGCGCCGCCATTGCAAAAGGATCCCTAGTTTTCGTAGGTCGGACCCCTAATTCGTAAGCTGCCTGAATCTGGATCCCATTCTGGTTTACGGATTCCGACCAAAGTCCATTTCTTATCTATTCTACAAGTATTGACGAGCCGAAACTTTTTGACTACCTAGTTTCTACTAGATGTTCCGGTTTCCGGCTTTACTACTACAAAATTTTGAAAATATTTACGAAATTGCTCCTAAATTAATCTGGATTTCTAAGAATCGATATTACGTATTCCCATAAGAACCCAAGGATCGGACTCCCGAATCAAAGAAGAGCCAACGAAGGCCTAGGCCTGGACAACCAATTCATCACAATTCATCGCCAAGATCAGATCTTTCGGATCTTCCTACCGGAGAGCAAAGCAGGAATCTGACAGAAGTCTTCAACCAACTATCCGTGGAACCCAAGAGTCCTACACAAGGTAAGGGAGTTGCAGGGTAGGTAGGAATGAATATTTTTGTAAGATAGTTAGGACCGGATTGGATGTTGATCTGGTTTGGCCGGTTAGGATTGGACCTGGAAGTTTTATGCGGATTTTTGGGGGCCTTTTTGCCTTTGTAAATCAAGTTGTATATAAGTCAGCCTCTGCTTGGAGTTGCGAGTCTTTTTCGCCCAAATTTTGCTGGTGTCTTCTCTTGGCCTTTTGTTGTGTGTCTCTCCCGTGTGTAGCAGGGCGGTGTGGTGACGAGTTAGAAAGGTGCACATTGGTTTGGGTGCGATTTTTCCCTTCGGTGTTCTTGTTTTGATCTTATGTGCAAGTAAGTGAGTAGTGAAAGAGTTGGGAGTGGATTTTAATTCCTCAGCATTTCCAAGGTTTAGATTTCCAAGCCAAACAGCCATTGTTAGGCTAGGCGGATAGGGAGGGATTCTTTAGTCGCGCTAGAACTCTTGGGTGGAAAATCTGATTGAGTGTCCGATCTCCTGAGAGATCTCGCTGCCCTAGTTGGTAAACGGAAGAGCTTTAGTCAATGTTGGAACAAGCGGATACACTCGTAACCACCTGACTTTGTTCAGATGGAACTTGGCGCTAAGGTTGTTGTAGTATGAAAGGATTGTACGAGGGATCTTTGAGTGACTTGTGATCCGGAAAGTTCTTTGGATTGCTGTGAGGGATCAAACCGAATCTGGATTAGTGTAGGAGATTGGAAGATAGTAAAGTGGGTCTTCAGCCACTATAAGTCACGGAAGGAGTGGTGGGCTTGCAACTCTCAAAAGCAAGCGGCGAACCCTCTGATGGTGAAACAGAGGTAAAACTAAATCGGATGAGGGTAAGAGTGAATAGAAATTGATCGGACCAGATCGGATAGTTGGCCGAATTGGGAGAGGAAAGAAGGGTCTGATTGTAGTTTTCAATGTTGTGGTGTTTCCAGTTGTGGTGTTAGGACCGGAAAGGGAAATTTGGATACTGATTGAGCTTAGAGACTAAATTAGGCTAGATACTTCTGTGAACCACTATATTGGTTCACCCTTCAGATAATTGAAAATATAAAAACTATGAATGAGTTTTTAAGTTCAAAAGTGTTAGTACATTAGATTAAATTATAACCATTAGTAAAAGGCTTTTAGTGCATAGGAAGAGAAACTAGATCAAAATTGCAACCCTAAAATATATAAAAGATAAAAGATACAAAAAGGAATCCAAAACAATGGTGAGAAGTTGAAAATGGATCTAAACATAAATAGAAAACCAATAAAAAAGAAAAAATATGGAAAAACACAAAAGAAGTGATCAAACTTAAAATTACTAGGAGAACACTAACATAGTGGTAGAAACTCTAATTTAGGCAATAAGTAGTGATTTAAGGGAATTTCAGTAAATTAGTGTAGATGAAAGTGATTAGGAGTGTTAGTTAGTTAGTTAGTTGGGGTATTAGTCGAATTAGGGTTTGGTGCTCACTCCCTCTCTCTTGTTTGTTTTGGGGGAGAATGTGTGAAGAGGTGGAAAGTGGACAATACATAGGAGAACAATGATTGCAAGGAGGTAGGTTAGGATGATAGTCAATTTGTCGAGTAGGTTTTCACCTTGTGGGGTAGAAAGTGGGTGAAAAGTGAGGATTGTGGAGGTCCGATGCAAAAAGTGTTGGGAAAGAAAGTCCGTTGTCCTTGCAAGTGGAAGCACCAACTTTGGCGAGCTATCGCGAGAGCATGGAGTAGTAGATGGAGCTGAAAATTGGTGGAATGGTGCGTCTTCAAGCTAGCTTCCCAACAAGACTCAACTCGACCGATTTGGAGCATAGATGAGGCAGTGGTGGTCGATTTTGTGGCGGAAGGTCTATTACCATAGGAATTTTGGAGCTGCAACTTGACGGACGATTGCAGAAGTGTGGCCAAGCGGAATGAGCTGAATTTTTGGCGCAAGGAAGATGGAGAAGTCAGCTTTCCAACGAGATAAGGCTCGCTCAATTTGGAGCCAGGATGAAGACAGGGCAGATAGATTAGTAGGAAGAGGTTGGCTGCCCTATCGGCTGTGAGTTGTGTGTGTTTACTATGGTTCTTGTGGTCCCAAATGAATAAAAATGTAATGATAATTACAATCCAGATTGGGTCTTGCATGTTTGGAGTACATTTCTCATAAGCTTGTATGATTTGGATGTTTAAAAAGAATGCATCATTAGTGAATTCTATTTGTTAGGGTCTTTAGGGCACATGTGGAAGCATTGCCCAAAGGGAGTCTAGATTAGGCACTTGGTGTGAGTGAATTGTGCTGTGATTAGTTTTTAGGGTGCAATTTAGTTCACTTAGGGCCTAAATTAGGCAATTGTAAGGTGATTTTGACCTAGGAAGTTTACTTGTCCTTTCAAAACATGTATGAAGATGAATTGGGAGTATTAAGGCACATAATGGGATGATTTTGAGGTGCTGCCCTTTTTTCACTTAGGCTTGATTTATCAAAAATTCACTAAAGAAGAAATTTGGGAAATCCATTGCTTGGAGGCATTTAGATTAGAGTCCACACACTCCTTTTCGGCCAAGTTTGTGGATGGGTTTTACCTCATGGTGAAATTCACTCACAACTTCACAGAATCTCACGGGTTTGATCTTTAGAGTCACTATGTTATGCTTTAGAGTGGTTTTTGGGAGTATAATTGGGAATTGCCTTGCCCTGTGTTGCGACATACAAAAATATGGGTCCATTGCCGGAGATTCTGAAGCTATCAACTTTATTTTGATTTTTACTAGCTAAAGTCAGTAGTTGTTTTGATTTCCGTGCTGTCGCTAGAATTTCAGTTTTGAACAAAGAAAGAGGGAAACTAGGTCTCATACTCATGAAATGAAGGACGAGAAGTGAAAGACAATTGAGGAAGTATCAACGTGGAGAATTGTCTGGACCAGGGCTTAGTAATCAGAATATTTCGGAATCGGAAGACCAACCAATTTTTGTGCTTACATCTGGAGAAAGAATCAAGAGTCCAAGATCGGGGAATACACCTCCAACTTCTAAGCGAGTATTGGAACCGGAAGCAGAAGAGCCGTTGCCAAAAAGAGACAAAATGACCCGGTTGAGGTACAAGCGCTTCAAACAAGATGGAAGCCAAGATGCGGATGAGTGGCTGTGCAAGTTTCAGTCGACCATACTTGCCAATCAGGAGAATGAGGCTGGCCAACAAAGAATCTTCTAAGGATTGCTGAAGGGGGAAGCTCTCAAGTGGTACCAAAACAGTTCAGAGTTAACCCGGAATGATTAGGATGAACTGAGAGCGGACTTCCTACAGGCTTTCCGGGAAGTAGGTTGGGAGGCCAAAGCATTGGGTCGATTGAGTAAACTCACGATGAAGTCAACCGAATCTATGCGGAAATATGGGCAGAGGATCAAAGCGCTCATGCAAAAGTTAACTACTGAGATTGCCCCTAGTCTACAAGTGGAGTGGTACGTTGCCGGATTATCCAAATCTATGGGATTCCTGATCCGACAAACGAGACCCAAGCCACTTAGAGAGGCCATGAATGCTGCAACCAACTCTGAGAACTCGGCCCAATCACTCCGGAAGTCTTTGAAGAGAAGCAATGGCAGTTAACTTTTGTCAACCAGAAGATGCCGGAGCTCCAGAGGTCATTGTGGAGATAGAAAGATGTGTCATTCCCAAGGTTCCCATTGACGGCGGATCGGAAGTTAACCTGATGCTGGAAGATACAGCATTTGACTTGGGATTTACTACATTTGAAGCCATGGAACAAGTGCTCCGGATGGCGGACCAGTCTCGAGTACATCCGACTGGTAGACTTTCACAAGTGCCAACCCGGATTGGAGAAAAGGACTATTTGTTGAATTAGATCATCATTCGTGTTCATAAAGGTAGGCCCTTTTCGATGCTACTCGGAAGACCTTGGTTATATTCTGCTTGGGTGCTTGTGGATTAGGGAGCCAAAGAGCTGGTGATAGGGAAACCTTCCACCTGGATTCCCTAGGCCATGGATAAACATTTGGGAGAGACCAGCGACTTGGATGGCTACACAATGGACTAGTCAGATCCGGAAGATTCTGCTGTGAGCTATTATGTAGATCCGTTCGGACACCAATTGGAGGCAAATTACAAAATCTCCGATGCTGTGTTAGAGCATGAACCGGGAGAAATCCAGCAGACAATGTTGGAAGATCGATCCTTAGGGGAGTTAAGTCTTCTGCTCACAGCTGAGTATATCGCTCAGCAGATCAGGAGCAAAAATCTTCCAACGAGTGAGAGTGAGATGAGAGGATTGGGTTGGGGAAATTTAGCTTCCTTTCCGGAGGAAGTATACACGGAAAAAGTCAAGCCGGTTGTTTCACCCACTGATTATGAAAAGGAGAGTATTGGACTCGACAAGAGTTTCTACCTTAATAAACTCCTGAAGGATACGGAGAGATCCGGTTATATTTAACTTCTAAAGGAGTACCTCGACGTTTTTGCTTGGGAGCCATCCGGCCTGCAGGGAATTTCCTTTCATCTAGGAAAGCATCACATCAACTTGATGGAAGGATCCATTCCGGTCCAACAGTGACAGTATCGGTTCAATCCCAAGTATTTGTTGATGGTCAAGGAGGAAATTGATCGACTGATGGAGGCGGGATTCATCTATCCGGTCCACAACTCCGAATGGGTTTTCCCAGTTGTGGTTGTTCCAAAGAAGGTCGGAACAGATGGGAAAGTCAAAATCCGGGTTTGCCAAGATTTTCGGAAATTGAACGCAGCCACAAAGAAGGACTATTTACCTCTTCCGTTCATTGACATTATTTTGGACCACGTTGCTGGACATGAGTGCTACAGTTTCTTGGATGGATTTTTTGATTATAACTAAGTATTCATCCAATGGTGCGATCAGTTGAAGACAACATTCCCAACAAAATGAGGGACTTACGCCTTCACCCGGATGCCATTTGGTCTGTGTAATGCACCCGGAACATTTTAGCGACTCATGATGGACATCTTCAAAGATTTCCTTCAACATTTCATTGAGGTGTTCATAGACAACTTTGCGATTTTTAGCTACCGAGAAAGTCATCTCGAGTGTTTGAAGAAGACATTCCAAAAATGCCAAGAGACCAGTTTGAAACTACATCCGGGAAATTGCTTTTTTGGAATGGGATCCAAAATTCTACTCAGTCATGTGGTAAGCCAAACCAGATTACAGAGGGATTTAGAGAAGGTGGAAAGTGATGCTCTCCCTATTATCTCCAACCAGCGCAAAAGAAGTCCGTGGATTTCTTGGATGTGTGGGCTACTACAGACGGTTCATCGATGGATATGCCAAAAGGTCTATTCCACTTACGGAACTTCTCAAGAAAGATACGAAATTTGTTTGGACTGGAAAGAGATAGCAGGCCTTCGAAGATCTGAAGACCCAGTTGGCTAAAGCTCCAGTCCTTTCAGTTCCGGATTGGACCAAGGAGTTTCATGTTACTATTGATGCATCCAGTTGGTTTTTGGGGTTCATTATGTGGCAATTTGACGCAGAGAAACAGGAGAACCGAATTTACTATGCGAGCAAACAAATGGGTTTGGCGGAACAGAATTACACGACCACGGAACGAGAAGCGCTAGCAGTGGTGTAGTCCTATAAGAAGTTCCGACATTATTTACTAAGGTGCAAGGTAATTCTTCACACAGATCATGACTCTTTGAAATACCTTGTAAACAAACCCAATTTGTTAGGCCGGATTGCTAGATGGATTTTGCTCTTACAAGAGTTTGATTATGAAGTTAGAGTCAAGCCCGGAAAGGCAAACATTAATGCAGATTACCTCTTGAGGCAAAGAGGACAAAAATTCGTTGCGGATATTTTTGCTGAATTTCCGGATGAATTCCCGAATCTTGTGGTAGATCTGGTAGTGATAGAAAATTTAGATTCTCCTCTGGTCGAGGTCTTTTACCTCAACAATGTGTCTATTTCAGATTATCAAGACATCATAGATTACTTAGTGAAGTCTAGATATTCGGAATAGATGAGTCACAAGGAAAAAGAAATTTTCCAAAGGAAAGTGGCTCCTTATACTTTGATTAGAAGAGTTCTTTATAAGTTAGGAACGGATGACATTCTCCGGCGATGTCTAGAACCTCCAAAATAGAAGAAAGTAATCCAAGCTCTTCATGCTGGAAATTCAAGAGGGCATTTTGCCTTTGTAAGTACAGTAAACCGGATACAATCAACCAGATATTGGTGGCTGTATTTACATAGAGATGTGAGGAATTTTGTTCGGAGTTGTAATCAATGTCAGCGGACAGGAGCACCATCCTTCTCGAACCACTGACCACTGACCCCTATCATTCTTCTAGCACCATTTGAGAAATGGAGAATAGACTTTATTGGATCCATCTTTCAGGTTAGTGGACGAAAGAAGAGGTACATTATCCTAGCCACGGATTATGCAACCAAATAGATGGAGGCCAAAGCAATACGGAAGAAAGATGCGGAGACTTCAGCAAACTTTTCGTTTGAAGAAACCCTCATGCGGTTTGGTCACCCACTGGAGCTAGTCAGCAACCGGGGAAACCATTTCCTCAATGATGTCATTGTCGACCTAATGACCAAGTACCTTATTAAGCACCGTAAGACAACTCCTTACAATCCTAAAGTGAACGGATTGACGGAGCAGGCAAATGGAATCGTTGGTAAGATCTTGAATAAGATGGTTTCTGCTCACAAGACGGATTGGGACCGGAAACTACCTTTAGCAGTCCACGCGTACAACACCACAGAGAAAACCACAATCGGAAAGACACCGTACTTTTTGGTCTTTGGTCAAGAGGCAATTCATGGAGTGGAGTTGGACGTGGAAACTTTTTGAGTCATGGGAGCTCGAAGTGCGGAGTCAAGAAAGGATACGCTTCCCCGACTCCTTGCCATTGAAGAACTGGAGGAGATCCGGAATGCAGCCTTGGAGAGAACCCTGGGAGTGCAGAATAAGCGCAAAGAAGATTACGACCGGATCAGATAGTTGGCCGGATTGAGAAAGGAAAGAAGGGTCTGATTGTAGTTTTCAATGTTGTTGTGTTTCCGGTTGTGGTGTTTGGACCGGAAAGGGAAATTTGGATACTGATTGAGCTTAGAGACTAAATAAGGCTAGATACTTCACAGAATCTCACGGGTTTGATCTTTAGAGTCACTATGTTATGCTTTAGAGTGGTTTTTGGGAGTATAATTGGGAATTGCCTTGCCCTGTGTTGCGACACGGGTCATCTTGGGTATTTTGTCATTTAAAAACATCTAAAGGTATGATTTGTGCTTCTTTGTGCTACGACATTTGGCCATCCAAACCTCCACGCGTTCGCTCCCCGAGATGTCTGCTTTAATTCTTTGACTTCACTGCCTTCAGTTTGCATAAAAGCATCTCGCAATGCTGTGGTAGGATTACAAATGGCAGTTTGAGGGTTTACTTCCGTGCTTTTGTGGCCCTCTATAGCTGCGTCTTTTTCAAAAAGAAGAGAGAGTTGATTGCTCTCTTAAGTGTCTTGCACCTCTTGTGTTATGGGCCCCAATTGTGCAACGTCCTTATTCCGCCGTTTGAATTCGCGTTCATGGATCCTTTGTAGCCTTTCCAACTTCTTTTTCAATTCACCACATTATACCTTCCAGTTGTCATTGGAATTGTTTAAGGCCCTCAACATCTAATTTTCTTTTGCTAACTCAAGCATGTCTTTCATTTTGTTGTACTTGTTGTCAAGGAATAGTAATATAGCTTATATGTACTTCATGAAAGCCACGGCACCAATGATCAATTCAGGCAATACTTTGGCCAATTCCTCTGCAAATTTAGTAGCTGTTGGTTGAATTTCTTTCACAAATCCCGCTATTGTGGTCAATGAGACTGCGGTTCTGGCAAATGCCTTCCAGTGTGTGTCGGGTTTCAGAAAAGGACTAGAGCTTCCAGGCTTGTCATCGGATACAAATGGTCTTAGTTCTACCTGAAGGTCCTTCCACCAAGCAGAGCACTGCACCAAGGCTTCCAATTCCTTTAGATTTGGCATGTGACAAAGAATCTCCAATTGTGAGAAAGGAATAGCTTACACTCCCAAATACTTACTCGCAATGTCTTTGCCGTGAATGGTAAAATCCCTTGTCATGTCATGGGTTGGTCCTTTATTTCTTGCTGACCAATGCACTTGAACTAGGGGGGCTCAATACTGGGCTCGGCGACCTTGTCGAGTCTGGGTTCAAAAGTTACATGTGTCAAGCTATCTAGAGCAGTGCTCTCTAAAAGATTATCAATTGTAGCATTGGCCCTTGCAACTTGTTCCGGTTTAGGGTCCTCTTGACGTTCTTGTACCGAAAAAGGTGCCCCACATTTGTTCAGAACGTTCTGCTCGTTTGGAAAAATACTTTTGAGAACCATGGTTTCTACGTTTGGTGTGCACACCAAAGCCGTTGGAGGAGTAAGAAACACCTCTGTTTTTGGATCTCCCATGGAAGCACAACTCACTGTCGTTGGAGTCTACGTAGAAGCCAACGGTAATGCATCAAGTGTGCCCCCATAGATGATTGTTGAAGGCATTGGAGTATTTTTTAATACTCTTTTTGGTTTTGGTGTCTCACTTGGCCCTGCTTGAGGATTGTACAAATCCGGAATATCTTTTTGATTGCTCTGAAGATGAAGTGGAACTTGCAGTGTCGTTGGAAACGTGCTCCAGTCCAGGCTAATTAAAGTTCTGCAGACACCACGGAGGCCAAGCGGAAATCTGCACGGAACTTTTGGGTCCAATCTTAACCGACCTGACCGGATTAACATCCGATCCGGTCCTAACTATCTTACACAAAATACATTCCTACCTACTTTGCAACTCCCTCCTCCAATATAGGACTTTTGGATTCCGTGGGTAATTGGTTGAAGACGTCCATCAAATTCCTTTTCCACTCCCCGGCTGCAGGATCCGGAAGATAGTGTTGCCGATGGTCATTGTCACCTTCGTTGGCTTCTCTAAGTCGATAAGCGGAATCAGGAATTGGAGAAGGCGGAGGTTTCAATCGTCTACGCAATCTGCAACCGCATATCCGTCCTTGTTGCTCAACTCTCCATAAAACTTATCATAAATGAATTCAGCCCTCCGTCCTGCCATGCCTAAACCCCCTAATCGGAAGTTGTAGACCTCTCTCCACCTCTCTTCTTGTCGTACGCACAATCTAGGCGTAAGTATCCTTAACACGGAAATGTGCCAAGATAACACAAAATATCGTCCCAGGGAATTTCCGGATTCTATGTAGTATGTTCTAGCTATCCGGCTTTTCTATCTTTCTTTTCTTCTTACTTACTTTCTCTCTTTCCGGCTTCCTTCACAATTCGGATCATAAACTATCCGGAATCTGGTTTACGTCTCTGTTTCCAATCCGGTTTTCTATACCTCTATTTTACCATCAGAGGGTCCACTATTGGTCTTGTAGAGGGGTAGGGACTCACCACTCGTTGTTCTCCTACAATTCTAACAAACACAAATCAAAACACCCCAAGTACTCAAAGGGTTGTAGCAAGATGAGAAGATCCAGATCCTCACAGCTCCCGGATGGTAAATCCGGAAAGCAGGTCACTCAAGATACTTCACTCTTCCTAACTACAACAACAGATCTCGGAGTTAAGTGTAAGGGAGTGTGATCTTTCTAGAGGTTGGATGAATTCTAAGGTTGGCAGATCTTCCGGACAGGTAGGAACTTCCTTAGGCGGGCGCTTACCTCCGCACAGCTTGACAACCGGACTCTCTTCCTCGCTACTCAGATCCGGACTACTCTAGTAGTAATTTAAAGACACAGTGCGCAGCTCCTAAGTCAGCAATCCAACAACATTACAATAGCACACTCTCGACTTAGACCGTATTCTCCTAAATCCGGATTCCTCCTCACCCATCCTTTCCTTCCAACACTCAAACCACAAGGCAACACAATCCGGATACACTGATAAAGCCAAACTGCATACCCGAGAGCTTAGATTTCGAAAAGGGAATGAAATACAAATGAGTATCAACAAGGAGGGAATGAGAGGCAACTAACTTGCCCGCCTTTAAAAACCCACATCAAAACCAAAGTCAACAGCCTAAAAACAACAAAGAGCAGCCCAAAACTAGGGCAACCTCACACATACACTAAGGAAATCCCGATTTAACCGGAAAGTCCTTATCCCTAAACTTCCGGAACCCGGACCCACACTAGGATTCCGGTTCCGGACCTAACTAACTAAATTCTAATCCACCACCACAAGTAATCCCCTTTGAACTACTTGGTCATCCGAGACTTCTTTGAACTCCCGGCTCCCTGCTTGGTTGTTGATTTACCGGAACCCTTGGCTGGCGTCATCTTGGCAGCTCGAGGCGAATTCTGCCGAGTTGCAGGTTCCTGTGGGAGCACGCAATGTCATTATTTAGAAATCCGGATTAGTTTAGGATCAATTCCGTAAATATTTTTGAAATTTTGTAGTAGTGGAACCTTGAACCGGAACTTTTAATAGAAACTAGGTAGCCGGAAAGTTCCGGCTCACAAAAGTTTGTAGAAGGAGTAAGGGACGGACTTTTACTGGATCCGGAAATCAGAAGGAGATCCGGATTCCGGCAAACCTACGAACTAGGGGTCTGGCCTACGGAAACTAGGGATCCGTTTGAAAAAGGCAGCGCATTAAATGACCGAACCAACGGGTGTCAGTCACTGGCCGAGTACTTAAACGAATCATCTTCTCATTCTTCTCCCTCTTTCTTCCGCTCGAGGAGGTGTGTGTTTGTAGGTTTGGAGCGCGTTTTTTCTTAGAAGAGTGAAAGAGTGGTGAGTTAGGCCGAATAGGGAGAGAAGGAAAGGAGGGTGCCGATTGCACCGGATTAGAGTTCAATGGCGGAAACGTCAGCGCAGGGATAGAAGACAGTTCCGTCTGTCAAACTCTTATACCCGATCATTCCATCTGATCCCGGTGAACATTTAGAGTTAGAGGAAGATCTGTTCACACTAGGGGGTATAGGGTTCATCCGGAAACCTTGGACGGTGAGGAGTGAGGACTTTCTTCGGGAGTTAGTTTTTGGGGCGCCAAACCAGTTCGAGCCGACTCCAAGAGGGCGATTATCGTCCTGGACGGAAGGGATGTGGGCGAAAACTTACGGGTTAACGCAGTCCGAATCCGGAAGCGCAACCCGGACGGATAAGTTTCATGAGGGGAAATTCAAGAAGCCACCGCACCACAAGGAGGGCTTCTTTGTGGGTGACTGTAGCAATGAGCGTCATAGGAGGTTACTAAATTTCCTGATTTCCATAGTATATCCGAAAAAGCCCACGAGAGTTACGGTTACAGTCGCGAATACAATTTTCGGAGCGCTGGAAGGCCGGGTTGTGAATTGGGCAGGCCTAATTCACCAGAAGGTCAAGAAGATGGCGATGGCGGTCGAGAAGGCCAAGCAGAGTCCCGTCAATACGTACTTGTTCCATTTGTATCATTATTATGATTACATGACCCCGCCGGAACAAGTTGCGTATGAGACCGGAATGCAAATCCTGAAATACGGATTCACAGAGGAGTTGAAGCCGACGGGAGAAGCGACCGAAGAAGAAGAAGAAGAAGAGCATTCGGAACCGAAGCCGTTGGAGAAGAAGAAACGGCATAAGTTAACCAATCCGGATTCACGAAGAGCAAGTATGGACGTGCCGGAATTGAATCCGGCCCTGAACCGACCGTCGCCGGAGTATACCGATGTCTCTGACTTCTATGATGCCGGAGCCCGGTGGATGGCACAGTGTCGGAAGATGCACGCCGAGATGGCAGGGGTGATCACGGGAGTCGCCAGCGAATTGAACGTTGAGACGAATCAGATCTTCAACGAAATCCGGAAGAGACTTGATCCGGCACTACTCCAAGAGAAGGACAAGGAGATCGCACTACTGAAGGCGGAACGGGATAACTACAAGAACTAGTTTCACTAGACGGAGGGACAATCGATCTCAGCCCAGAAGAAGGAGACGGATGCCCTAAAGCTCGTCCGAGATTTGAAGGGGTTGGTAGAACAACCGGAACATTTGATCATCCGGTCCGCGCTCTTCACAAAGAAATTAGATACCGATGGCATCGTCACCGGATCTCGAGTGTTGCAAGTCTTGGTCGATTACGAGGCCAAGATGAAGACCGTTTTGGACGAAATGAGGCAACTGCTGAGACCTTTGGATGTGGCCAAGGACGAGTTCGGGCCGCTTCCGGATATCTTCATGGAGTCGTCGGTCAAGTACGGAGCCCGAACTTTCGGAACAAAAGAAGACCCGGGTTTGAAGTCTCTCTTCAAGCTGCCCCAGGTACCTTCCTTAGGTCAATTCCAGAAGTGGGGAACCGTGAGTACTTTTAGTCCTTCTTCACAGTCTTCGACGGGATTCAGAAAGACAGGGTAGAGATTGCCAATCCGGAGGGACCTCTTAGAAGGTATGGGAACGATAAATCCGGCAAGGGAGCATCCGGAGAAATTCCCCCACATGGCGGAACCATCACCAGCACGGGGGACACAGTTGATCGATTTGGGAGATCCGGCTCTAGAAGCGAGACCGGAACTCAAGCCAGAAACCTAGAAGAATACAAAGACGAAAATAGTGGAGGTTGAATTCTTGGATCCGGAAGAAGAACTGGAGCTGGTAGAACCTGAGAAGCAACTCAAACTCCGGAAGTTGGAGAAGCGAAAGCCGGAAGGTAAGAAGCCAGCCAAGCAAGAAATCGAGGACTCTGAATCCGGTGAGTTTGAATCCGCTACTGATTCTGAGGAGGATACGGATGAAGAAGAGACGTCTCCTGCGACCCGGCAGAATCCGCCTCGAGCTGCCAAGATGACGCCAGCCAAGGGTTCCGATAAATCGACAACCAAGCAGGGAGCCGGGAGTTCAAAGAAGTCTCGGATGACCAAGTAGTTCAAAGGGGATTACTTGTGGTGGTGGATTAGAATTTAGTTAGTTAGGTCCGGAACCGGAATCCTAGTGTGGGTCCGGGTTCTGGAAGTTTAGGGATAAGGACTTTCCGGTTAAATCGGGATTTCCTTAGTGTATGTGTGAGGTTGCCCTAGTTTTGGGCTGCCCTTTGTTGTTTTTAGGCTGTTGACTTTGGTTTTGATTTGGGTTTTTAAAGGCGGGCAAGTTAGTTGCCTCTCATTCCCTCCTTGTTGATACTCATTTGTATTTCATTCCCTTTTCGAAATCTAAGCTCTCGGGTATGCAGTTTGGCTTTATCAGTGTATCCGGATTGTGTTGCCTTGTGGTTTGAGTGTTGGAAGGAAAGGATGGGTGAGGAGGAATCCGGATTTAGGAGAATACGGTCTAAGTCGAGAGTGTGCTATTGTAATGTTGTTGGATTGCTGACTTAGGAGCTGCGCACTGTGTCTTTAAATTACTACTAGAGTAGTCCGGATCTGAGTAGCGAGGAAGAGAGTCCGGTTGTCAAGCTGTGCGGAGGTAAGCGCCCGCCTAAGGAAGTTCCTACCTGTCCGGAAGATCTGCCAACCTTAGAATTCATCCAACCTCTAGAAAGATCACACTCCCTTACACTTAACTCCGAGATCTGTTGTTGTAGTTAGGAAGAGTGAAGTATCTTGAGTGACCTGCTTTCCGGATTTACCATCCGGGAGCTGTGAGGATCTGGATCTTCTCATCTTGCTACAACCCTTTGAGTACTTGGGGTGTTTTGATTTGTGTTTGTTAGAATTGTAGGAGAACAACGAGTGGTGAGTCCCTACCCCTCTACAAGACCAATAGTGGACCCTCTGATGGTAAAACAGAGGTATAGAAAACCGGATTGGAAACAGAGACGTAAACCAGATTCCGGATAGTTTATGATCCGGATTGTGAAGGAAGCCGGAAAGAGAGAAAGTAAGTAAGAAGAAAAGAAAGATAGAAAAGCCGGATAGCTAGAACATACTACATAGAATCCGGAAATTCCCTGGGACGATATTTCGTGTTACCTTGGCACATTTCCGTGTTAAGGATACTTACGCCTAGATTGCGCGTACGACAGAGACGTCTCCTGTTCATCCGTATCCTCCTCAGAATCAGTAGCGGATTCAAACTCACCGGATTCAGAGTCCTCGATTTCTTGCTTGGCTGGCTTCTTACCTTCTGGCTTCCCCTTCTCCGACTTCCGGAGTTTGAGTTGCTTCTCAGGTTCTACCAGCTCCAGTTCTTCTTCCGGATCCAAGAATTCAACCTCCACTATTTTCGTCTTTGTGTTCTTCCGGGTTTCCGGCTTGAGTTCTAGTCTCGCTTCTGGAGCCGGATCTCCCAAATCGATCAACTGTGTCCCCCGTGCTGGTGATGGTTCCGCCATGTGGGGGAATTTCTCCGGATGCTCCCTTGCCGGATTTATCGTTCCCATACCTTCTAAGAGGTCCCTCCGGATTGGCAATCTCTACCCTGTCTTTCTGAATCCCGTCGAAGACTGTGAAGAAGGACTAAAAGTACTCACGGTTCCCCACTTCTGGAATTGACCTAAGGAAGGTACCTGGGGCAGCTTGAAGAGAGACTTCAAACCCGGGTCTTCTTTTGTTCCGAAAGTTCGGGCTCCGTACTTGACCGGCGACTCCATGAAGATATCCGGAAGCGGCCCGAACTCGTCCTTGGCCACATCCAAAGGTCTCAGCAGTTGCCTCATTTCGTCCAAAACGGTCTTCATCTTGGCCTCGTAATCGACCAAGACTTGCAACACTCGAGATCCGGTGACGATGCCATCGGTATCTAATTTCTTTGTGAAGAGCGTGGACCGGATGATCAAATGTTCCGGTTGTTCTACCAACCCCTTCAAATCTCGGACGAGCTTTAGGGCATCCGTCTCCTTCTTCTGGGCTGAGATCGATTGTCCCTCCGTCTAGTGAAACTAGTTCTTGTAGTTATCCCGTTCCGCCTTCAGTAGTGCGATCTCCTTGTCCTTCTCTTGGAGTAGTGCCGGATCAAGTCTCTTCCGGATTTCGTTGAAGATCTGATTCGTCTCAACGTTCAATTCACTGGCGACTCCCGTGATCACCCCTGCCATCTCGGCGTGCATCTTCCGACACTGTGCCATCCACCGGGCTCCGGCATCATAGAAGTCAGAGACATCGGTATACTCCGGCGACGGTCGGTTCAGGGCCGGATTCAATTCCGGCACGTCCATACTTGCTCTTCGTGAATCCGGATTGGTTAACTTATGCCGTTTCTTCTTCTCCAACGGCTTCGGTTCCGAATGCTCTTCTTCTTCTTCTTCTTCGGTCGCTTCTCCCGTCGGCTTCAACTCCTCTGTGAATCCGTATTTCAGGATTTGCATTCCGGTCTCATACGCAACTTGTTCCGGCGGGGTCATGTAATCATAATAATGATACAAATGGAACAAGTACGTATTGACGGGACTCTGCTTGGCCTTCTCGACCGCCATCGCCATCTTCTTGACCTTCTGGTGAATTAGGCCTGCCCAATTCACAACCCGGCCTTCCAGCGCTCCGAAAATTGTATTCGCGACTGTAACCGTAACTCTCGTGGGCTTTTTCGGATATACTATGGAAATCAGGAAATTTAGTAACCTCCTATGACGCTCATTGCTACAGTCACCCACAAAGAAGCCCTCCTTGTGGTGCGGTGGCTTCTTGAATTTCCCCTCATGAAACTTATCCGTCCGGGTTGCGCTTCCGGATTCGGACTGCGTTAACCCGTAAGTTTTCGCCCACATCCCTTCCGTCCAGGACGATAATCGCCCTCTTGGAGTCGGCTCGAACTGGTTTGGCGCCCCAAAAACTAACTCCCGAAGAAAGTCCTCACTCCTCACCGTCCAAGGTTTCCGGATGAACCCTATACCCCCTAGTGTGAACAGATCTTCCTCTAACTCTAAATGTTCACCGGGATCAGATGGAATGATCGGGTATAAGAGTTTGACAGACGGAACTGTCTTCTATCCCTGCGCTGACGTTTCCGCCATTGAACTCTAATCCGGTGCAATCGGCACCCTCCTTTCCTTCTCTCCCTATTCGGCCTAACTCACCACTCTTTCACTCTTCTAAGAAAAAACGCGCTCCAAACCTACAAACACACACCTCCTCGAGCGGAAGAAAGAGGGAGAAGAATGAGAAGATGATTCGTTTAAGTACTCGGCCAGTGACTGACACCCGTTGGTTCGGTCATTTAATGCGCTGCCTTTTTCAAACGGATCCCTAGTTTCCGTAGGCCGGACCCCTAGTTCGTAGGTTTGCCGGAATCCGGATCTCCTTCTGATTTCCGGATCCAGTAAAAGTCCGTCCCTTACTCCTTCTACAAACTTTTGTGAGCCGGAACTTTCCGGCTACCTAGTTTCTATTAAAAGTTCCGGTTCAAGGTTCCACTACTACAAAATTTCAAAAATATTTACGGAATTGATCCTAAACTAATCCGGATTTCTAAATAATGACATTGCGTGCTCCCACAGGAACCTCCAATCCGGAAGTTGTAAACTTCCCTCCACCCCTCTTCTTCCCATTCAGTCGGGCGGCCCCGGAGAGTGTTGTCAAACTCGTTGGACGCTTTACACCTAATTTCTCTCACCATCAGCTCCTCCCTAAACTTCCAGGGTTTATCCATCAGCAGAAGGCATCCCATGGCGTTGAGATCCTCCATGAGCTCGGAGCTGGCTGGTTCCTTCGTGGGAATGACCAGAACTACCTTTCGGAGCTTGATGTCGGAGGAGGAACTGGGCGCGCTCGGTTTGGCCTTTTGCAATTGAGGCATGGCCACTAATGGCCATTGGACCCTTATCGATCGCTACCTCATTCTCTCCTAGCTGCACATCTTGTTCCTCACTTATCCTCGTCCGATCTTAACTGGAAAACACCACAAAACTTGCAACCCACACGCTTTCTATCTTTCCTACACTCTCGGACATGCTCGGCCGGAAGCGCACACACATACAACGGCTCTGGTGCAGACGGAGGCGTAAAAGCGCTCAAGGTCAACTCCAGAGCTCGAAAGAAGTAAAGGAGTGAAAATGAGGACGACCAGCTCTTATATAGTCCCAGGCCCCCTGGCAGGTCATCATGACTTTTTCAGGTCCAGTCCATATGAATCCGGTCCAACCCTAATCCGATCTAAGGTAGGATCCGGATGTGATTCCGCTTCTGAATACTAACATTCTGACCGGATCAGATCCAGCTTTCTCCTTACTTGATTAGCATTGTCACTCTCCAGTTTCCTTCTATCCTTCTAACCGGATACGGATCCTAATTACCCGTTTTTGTTCCATTATTTAAATAAGCAAAGGAAAATCAAAAATTCTAGTTGTGACACTGATCCAGAGCAATGAGTCATTCTTCTTCTAAATCTTCAATAGCTATGAGATGAATTTTCGGGTCTCCGGTCCGTATCGCATTCCGGGTTGCCAGATTCCGGTGAGTCTCCAGCTCCAGCTCTATCCCGTGTACTGTTTCTTGTCCAAAAACCAGAAAGAAGGGTGTCTTTCCGATTGTCGTTTTTTTTGAAGTGTTGTAAGCATGTACAGCCGATGGAAGTTTCAGATCCCAGTCTGTCTTGTGTTCTGAAATCATTTTGTTTAATGATTTCTCAATGATGCCATTGGCGCGTTTTGTCAATCCGTTGGCCCTAGGATTGTACAGAGTCGTTTTCCGGTGTTTGATCAGGTACCTTGTCGTGATATCCTAGATCATGTCATTCAAGAAATGTAGTCCCCTGTCGTTGACCAACTCCAATGGATGACCAAACCTCATCATCAGTTCCGTAAAGAGGAATGAAGCTGCTGTCCGTGCCGTATTGTTCCAGGTTGCTTTTGCTTCAACCCACTTCGTTGCATCGTCCGTGGCCAGAATTATATACCTCTTCCTTCCGGTGCTGATAGGTGCAATCGGTCCGATGAAATCGATCCCCCATTTCTCAAAAAGGGCCAGCGGAATGATTGGATTGAGTGGCCAATGATTCCGGAAAGCGGGGGCTCCCATCCATTGACACGGATTGCAGCTTCCTACGTAAGTCTTCACATCCCGGATCAGATACGGCCACTAGTATCCGGCTCCCCTAATCCGGCTTACAGTGGTGATGGATGCAAAGTGTCCACCAGAAGATCCGGAATGCAATGCACGCATTACCTTCTTCCAGTCCTTAGGTTCCAAACACCTCCTCAGACAATCGTCTGCTCCCATCTTGAACAGGGTGCCTTTTATCAAAGAGTAAGGGGCTACTTCGTGTTGGAAAATGCCCTTCTCTTCCCTACTCATTTCCTCCGGATATCGCTATTCCGTGAGATAAGTAATGATATCTTGGAAAACGGAATCCTTCTCCCCATTCAGGTGACAAACCGGCTCTTTTGGGCTTTCCGGAAACTCATCCGGAAATTCAGCGGAGACGTCTTCCACTGCTTCCGTCCCTCAATATCTAGATAAGAAGTCCGCATTGCTGTTGGCCTTGCCTGGTTTCACCATTACTTCATAATTGAACTCCTGAAGTAATAGTACCCATCTTGCTATCCTCCCGGAAAGATTCGGTTTGTTTACCAGGTACTTTAGAGAGTCATGATCCGTATGGAATACAACTCAGTACCCGAGGAGGTAGTGCCGGAATTTCTTGCATGAGTATACCACTGCCAATGCCTCTCTCTTGGTGGTGGTATATTTCCTTTCGGCTTGACTCATTTGCCTACTCGAATAATATATCAGGCATTCCTGTAACTCCGGGTCATATTGCCATAGGATGGCTCCCAGGCACCATCCGGATGCATCCAAGGTGACATGAAATTCCTTGGTCCGATCCAGTGGTGAAAGTATGGGGGCTTTGACTAAAGCCAATTTCAATCCTTCGAAGGCTGCCTAACAATCTGAATTCCATTGGAATTCCATATCTTTCTTCAGTAATTCCGTCAAAGGAATTGCCCTCCGGGCGTAGCCTTCTATGAATCTCCTATAATACCCCACACAGCCAAGAAACCCACGAATTTCTCGCACACAGGATGGGGCAACAAGGGCAAGCATGGCCTTAACCTTGTCCGTATCCACCTCCAGTCCTTTCCGGCTCATGACGTGGCCCAATAAGATTCCGGATATCATTCCGAAAAAGTACTTTTGGGGGTGTAGTTTGAGATTCGTTTCTCTACACCTTTGGAAAGTTTTCCTCAAGTATCCTAAGTGATTCGCCCGGGAACTAAACACAGCAAAGTCATCAATGAAAACTTTGAGGAAATGCCTAAAGAAATCTCGAAAGATATCCATCATTAGCCGTTGGAACGTATCAAGAGCATTGCATAATCCAAATAGCATGCGTGTGAAGGCAAACGTCCCCCATTCTGTAGTGAACGTTGTCTTCAGCTGATCCATCATCCGGATAAATACTTGGTTATATCCTGAGAATCCGTCTAGGAAACTATAGCATTTGTTTCCGAAAACATGATCCAGGATAATATCTGTAAATGGAAGTGGGAAGTAATCCTTCCGGGTTGCAGTGTTCAATTTCTGGAAATCTTGACATACCCGGATCTTGATCTTTCCATCCGGACCGGCCTTCTTTGGAACCACCACAATGGATGATACCCACTCCGAGTTATGGACCAGATAGATAAACCCAGCTTCCAACAATGCATCAATCTCCTTCTTCACCATAAGAGAGTACTTCGGGTTAAGTCGGTATTGGCGTTGTCGGATTGGCACCGCTCCTTCTACTAAGTCGATCCGGTGCTCTCCCAATTCAACCGGAATACCACTTAGATCTGAAGGTACCCAAGCGAAGACATTGAGATACTCCTCCAGTAAAGCTCCGTATTTCTTCTCTTCTAATGCAGTCATCGACTTACTCATGAAGAAGGATTTTCTGGAAGGTAACTCCACCTTCTCATAATCCGTCAGGCTGACCACCGTCTTGAGGCGTTCCAGTTCCGTTTCTTCTGCCTCTGCACGGAACTCGCTCCAAGGGGTTTCCGGAGAAGAGTTACTCAAACCGATGGCTGGAATTCTCCCTTCCATTATCTACTATCGGATCCATTCAGAAGAGAGTGGTACGTCCATTTCTCCCATAGTTTGATCTTCTAGGAGGACTTCCGAAATTACTGGAGTCTCATCCTCTATTCTGACTTCAATAACTGGATCTGGGAACTGGAATTCTTCTTCCGCAACAGCAGTAAAGTATCTCAGAACAGAGTCTGAATCTTCTGGATCCGACCAATCCGTGGTGTATCCATTGGATTCACTTGTTTATCTAAAATGATCTTTATGTTTCCACGGAATTCGGGTGGTTGGGGTTCTGACTGCAAACTCTTTTATACCCCAATCCACCAATACTCTCGTTGCGTAGAGCCAAGGTCTTCCGAGTAACATAGGGAAGGGTCTCCCTTTGGTTACCCGGATCACTACATAATTGAGAAGATATGTCTCCTTTCCAATCCGGGTTGGAACTCTAGACAATCTCCCCACAGGGTGTACTCGCGACTGATCTGCCATTCTCAACACTTGATCCGTAGCTTGGAATGACGTGTACCCCAAGTCAAAAGCCGTATCCTCCAGCATGAGGTTAACTCCGGAACCTCCGTCGACTGGAACCTTAGGGACGATACATCCATCAACTTCCACCTCAACTTCTGGTGCTCCAAAATCTTCTAACTGGGAGAAGTTGACCGCAACAGAGGGTAACTTCATCCTCTTCTTCCGCGTCTTTGTCCAAGCATCTCGGATCAACTTCTGACAATTGGCATTATCATGAAGGAGTTGTCCGATTGTAGCATTCGCCTTCCAATCCTTGATATCCTGAACAATGTCGTACTCGTCTACCTTGAGTTGTAGATTGATGACAACCGGAACTTCATCAAAGGTAACTATCCACCGGATAAGTTTTGGAATACTTCCGGTATCACCCAGGTTTGCTCGGACTTGTTTGCTGATGTCAACCGAAAGAGGGCCTTGGTCTACCCCTTTTTCTAACTCTACTGCAGGGTGAAAGGTTTCTGTTCTCACGGAGTGATCAGAATCACTTGAATCCGGAATTGGATTTCTAATGATTCTGTGCCTATTCTTTCTCATCCTACTTCTACTCTCATCTTCCCGGTTCTTGATGGAACTCTGCGTTGCTACTCTCTGAACATGTTGCTCTCTACTTTCTGGAAGTTCTACCCTTGGTTGTCAACTCTTGGAATTCTCGCTTCCGGTTACCGACCCATAGTTGAGTGCGGTTTGGTCGAGAGGTGGAGCTTCTACCTGTTTGTAGAGAGTTCTAGCTACCTGAGGTTTAGTACAATCAAGGAGGTCATGTCCGTACTGACCACAGTTCTGACAAGGTAGTGGTAAGGGTGCACCTTGTCCCAATCTCCCATGAGAACAATTGTTTGCAAAATAATAGGGGCTACCACACAAGAAACAGCATCCGGGTGGGAACCTTGATGGAGGGAAATTACCTTGGCTAATTCTGGCTGCATACGGATTTGTCGGCGTCCGGATTAGTTGTTGAGGTACTCTCCCTCTCCCGTATCCGAACTGGATCTGAAATCCCGGATTGACTTGCTCCTCATACTCGTCCGTTTTTGGAAGAGTATAATATACCCCTTCCTCGTCCACAAAATGGACCTGCCTTGGTGGTCCTTGGTTACATTTGCTAGCATAATGGCTAGGCCTTCCACACCTTGTACACCAGACGTTTGGTCGGGTGGTCGGAACAATCCGTCTTGGTTTTTGGTTGTCAGCCAGGTTGACTTTGATTGCCTCCAATGACTCTTGGATGTTCTTCATGAATTTCTTGGATGCATCATCTTCCACCTTCACCTTCACCTTCACCAAGCTCCGACTACCTCGATCCTCTTTGCCTTGTGAATGTCGTCTGCTACTGGAGGCTTCTCGTTCCGTATCGGAACTAGTTGACTCTGTCTGAGTAGATTCCGTCCCGGTTCCGGAACTTGGAGTTTCCGAATCCGAGAACTTCCTTCTACGTCTTTCCTTCTTCTCGTACTTCTTACTTCTTCCCCTCTCCATCTTGGCATTCTTCTTGATGGACCTTCGCAGGGACTGTGCTGAGTTTTCATAGTTTTGGGCTGACTCCATTGCTTCCCGTAAGGTGGAGGGACGAGATTGACGGATCTGGAAGGCCATTTCTTCCGGAAATCCAGCAATGTACCACTCCACTTGTATGCTGGGTGCGATTTTCGTTGTCAGCTTCTTAATCAAATCCTTCACCCGTTGCCCGTACTTTCTCACAGACTCGTTAGATCGCATGGTGACCTTATTGAGTCTTCCAAAAGCTCTGGCTTCTCCCCCAACTTCTCTGAAGGTCCGGAGAAAGTGTTCCCTGAGCTGGTCCCAGTTATTTCGGATTCCTTCCGGAACATCTTGGTACCACCTCAAAGCTTTGCCCTTCAATAGGCCTTGAAATATGCACTCCTTGGATGCTCGATCCTCCTGATTTGCCAAGGCTGTGGCTTCAAATTCTCCCATCTAGTCGTCCACATCCTTGCTATCGTCTCCCCGGAACTTGTTATATCGAAGGCGTGTGCGGGAGTTCATAGCTTCCACCTCGTCAGCAGCTGAATCTTCCTCTGATGACTACCTATCCGGTTCTACTCTCTTGTCTTCCGGTTGCTCTCTTTCTTCTGGTCTACCTCTCTCGTCCGGACTGGGAGAACGTTCCGGTTCACTTTCTTGCACTATGCGTGAAACTAAAACGGCCAAGAAATCTTCTTCTGATTCGGCAGCTGGGATTCCGTGAACTACAATCTTTTTGGAAGCCGCTTCTAATCTTGCCGCCCTTCTTCCTCTTAGAGTCCTATTCGGTACCCTACTCATGAAGTAAGGATTCACAATTCACTTAAATTCTATGATGTGCAAAGTTACTCTTGCCGGATCTTTCAAATGGCACGCTGTACTTTCTGATCCACTCCTTTTTCTCCGGAACACTTTCCGTATTTTGACTCTTACCACATCGAATCCCAAAATACACTACACAATATTAGAAATCCCCGGCAGCGGCGCCAAAAGTGTCGTACGTGCAATCTAGGCGTAAGTATCCTTAATATAAAAATGTGCCAAGATAATACAAAATATCGTCCCAAGGAATTTTCAAATTATATGTAGCATATTCTAGCTATCCGGCTTTTCTATCTTTCTTTCTTCTCACCTACTCAACATTTTCTGAATCCTTTTACAATCCGGACCATAAACTATCCGGAATCCAGTTTACATCTCTTCTTTTAATCTGGTTTTTAATACCTCTGTTTTACCTTCAGAGGATCCACTAGTTGATCTTTTGAGGGGGTAGGGACTTCACCACTCTTGTTCTCCTACAATTCTAATAAACACAAATAACAATGCCCAAGTATTCAAGAGGTTGCAGCAAGACGAAAAGATCCGGATCCTCACAACTTCCGGATGGTGATTCCGAACAACAGGTCACTTAGGAATACTTCACTCTCCCATACTACAACAACAGATCTTAGAGCCCGGAATAGATGTGGGGGTGTAATCTTTCTAGATGTTAGATGAATTCTGAGGTTGGCAGATCTTCCGGACAGGTGGAGGCTTCCTTAGGCGGGCGCTTACCTCCGCACGGCTTGACAACCGGACTCGCTTCCCCGCTACTCTATGATCCGGACTACCCTTCTGGTAGTTTAAAGACAAAATGCGCAACTCCTAAGTCAACAATCCAACAACATTACAATAGTATACTCTTGACTCAGACTGCATTCTCCTAAATCCGGATTCCTCCTCACTTGTCATTTCCTTCCAACATCCGGACTATAGATCAACACAATCCAGATACACCAATAGAGCCAAAATGCACACCCGAGGGCTCCGATTTTGAAAAGGGAATGAAATACAATTGAATATCAACTAGGAGGGAATGAGGGGCAACTAACTTGCCCGCCCCTAAATCCCCCTCAAAAAAAAAAAAGTCAACACCCTAAAAGCGTAAAAGGGCTTCCCACAAACTGGGGCAACCATACACACACCAAGGAAACCCTGAATAAACCGGGAAGTCCTTATCCCTAAGTTTTCGAAAACCGGGCCCACGCTTGGAATCCGGTTCTGGGACAAAACTATCTAAATTCTAATCCACCTTCTACAAGTAGTCCCCTTCTAACTACTTGGCTACCCGAGATTTCTTTGAATTCCCGGCTTCCTGTTTGGCTGTCGGCTTACCGGAACTCTTTGCTGGCGTCATCTTGGCGGCTTGAGGCGGATTCTGATGGGTTGCAGGAGATGTCTCCTCCTCCTTTGTATCTTCCTTAGATTTTGAGCCTCACTCAAACTCACCAGACTCGGAGTCTTCAGTCTGTTGCTTCACCGGCTTCTTGCCTTCCGGTTTCTGCTTCTTAGACTTCCGGAGTTTCAGTTGCCTCTCAGGTTCCACCATCTCGAGTTCTTCATCTGGATCCGTGATCTCGGCCTCCACTATTTTCGTCCTCTTGTTTAGCCGGGTTTCCGATCTGGGTTCTGGTTTCGCCTCTGGAGCTGGATCTCCTAAGTCAATCAATTCTGCACCCCGTGTTGGTGACGGTTGCCACATATGAAGGAATCCCTCCGGATGTTCTTTTGTCGGATTTATCGTCCCGAAACCTTCTAATAGATCTCTCCGGATCGGCAACCTCTGCCCAGCCTTTCCGGTTTCCCTCGAAGACTGTGAGGAAGGGGCCAAAGTATTTACCGTGCCCCACTTCGAGAAATGACTCGAGGAAGGCACCTTAGGTATCTTAAACATGGACCTCAAGCCTGGATCCTCTTGTGTCCCGGAAGTTCCGGCTCCGTGTTTGCCCGGGGACTCCATGAAGATATCCGGAAGTAGCCCAAAGTTGTCCTTGGCCACATCCAGATGACCCAGTAGCTGCCGCATCTCGTTCAAAACGATCTTCAATTTAGCCTCGTAATTGACCAGAACTTGCAATACTCTTGATCCGGTAATAATGCCGTCGTTCTTGAGTTTCTTTGTGTAAAGTGCGGACCGGATGATCTGATGTTCCGGTTCTTCTACCAACACTCTCAAATCCCTTACTAACTTTAGGGCATCCGTCTCCTTTTTCCGAGCTGAGAGCGACTGCCCCTCCTTCCAGTAGAACTTGTTCTTGTAGTGATCCCATTCCACCTTAAGTAGTTCAATCTGCTTGTCCTTCTCCTTGAGTAATGCCGGATCTGGTCTCTTCCGGAGTTTGTTGAAGATCTGGTCCGTTTCCACGTTCAATTCTTTGGCGACGCCTGTGATCATCTTTGCCATCTTGGCGTGCGTCTTCCGGCACTTCACCATCCATTGGGTTTCGGCTTCATAGAAGTCGGATACATCGGAAGATTCTGGTGCTGGCTGGGTGAGGGACGGATTCGGTTCTGGCACGTCCAGACTTGTTCTTCGTGCGTCCGGATTGGTGGTCTTCTGTCGCTTCTTCTTCTCCAGCGGCTTCGGTTCCAGATCCTCCTCTTCTTCTTCTTCTTCTAGTGCCGCTTCTCTCGTCGGCTTCAACTCTTCCATAAATCCATACTTCAGGATCTGCATTCCGGTCTCATAGGCTACTTGTTCCTGCGGGGTCATGAAATCAAAATGATGATACATGTGGAACAAGTAAGTGCTGAGCGGACTCTGCTTGGCCTTGTCGATAGCCATTGCCATCTTCTTGACCTTCTGGTGGATTATGGTTGCTCAGTTCATGACCCGGCCCTCAATTGCTCCAAAAATCATATTCACCACCGTAATCGTAACCCTTGTTGGCTTTTCCGGATACACAGTGGAGATCAGGGAATCTAATAATTGCCTATGGCGCTCATCGATATAGTCACTAACGGTGAAACCCTCCTTGTGGTGCGGTGGTTTCTTGAACTTCCCTTCATAAAACTTATCCGTCCGGGTTGCATTTCCGGATCCGGACTGCTTCAACCCGTAAGTTTCCGCCCACATCCCTTCCGTCCAAGAGGCCCACCGACCCCTTGACATTGGCTCGAACTGATTTGGCGTCCCCATAACCAGCTCACGAAGAAAATCTTCACTTCTATCTGTCTAGAGGTGCCTGATGAACCTGATACACCCTAGTTTGAAGAGATCTTCCTCTAACTCTAAGCGCTCAGCGGAGTCCAATGGAATGACTGGGTATAGGAGCTTGATAGAGGGAATAGTCTTCTGCCCCTAAGCCGATGTTTCCGCCATCTTCTTGACCTACAATCCGGTGTAATCGGCACCCTCCTTTCCTTCTCTCCCTATCCGGTCTAACTCACCACTCTTTCACTCTTTTAAAAACGCGCTCCAAAACCTGCAAGCACACACCTCCTCGAGCGGAAGAAAGAAGGGAAAAATCGAAAGACCCATGCGCTTAAGTACCCGGCCAATGACCAACATCCATTGGTTCGGCCACTTAATGCGCCGCCATTGCAAATAGATCCCTAGTTTTCATAGGCCGGACCTCTAGTTCGTAGGTTGCCTAAATCCGGATCCCATTCCGATTTCCGGATTCCGGCCAAAGTCCGTTTCTTACCTATTATACAAGTTTTTGCAAGTTGGAACTTCCTGACTACCTAGTTTCTACTAAATGTTCCGGTTTGCGGCTTCATTACTACAAATTTTTGAAAATATTTACGGAATTGATCCTAAACTAATTCGGATTTCTAAATATTGATATTGTGTGTTCCCACATCAGCTTCTACTATTTCCGTTCTCTTCTTCACCTAGGTTTCCGGCTTGGTTTCTCGTCTCCCCTCTAGAGCTGGATCTCTTAAGTTAATCATTTCTCCACCCCGTGCTAGCGACGCTTGCCACATGGGAGGGAATCCCTCCGGCTGTTCTCTCGCCGAGTTTACCGTCCCCAAACCCCCTAATAAATCCCTCTGGATCGGCAACCACTACCCAGCCTTTCCGATTTCCCTCGGAGATTGTGAGGAAGGGGACAAAAGTGCTTACCGTGCCCCACTTCAAGAACTGACTTGAGAAAGGTGCTTTAGGTATTTTAAACAAAGACTTCAGACCTGGATCCTCTTGTGCCCCGAAAGTTCCTGCTTTGTGTTTGCTTGGGGACTCCATGAAGATATCCAGAAGTGGTCCAAAGTCCTCCTTGGCCACATCCAGGTGATCCAATAGCTACCGCATCTTGTCCAAAACGATCTTCATTTTAGCCTTATAATCGACCAGGACTTGCAGCACTCTTGATCTGGTAACAATGCCGTCATTATCAAGTTTCTTCGTTTAAAGTGCGGACCAGATAATCTGATGTTCCGGTTCTTCTACTAACATCCTCAAATCCCTCACTAACTTCAGGGCATCTGTCTCTTTCTTCCGGGCTGAGAGTGACTACCCCTCCATCCAGTGAAACTTGTTCTTGTAGTGATCCCGTTCTGCCTTAAGCAGCTTGATCTGCTTGTCCTTCTCTTGGAGTAATGCCGGATCCGGTCTTTTCCAGAGTTTGTTGAAGACCTGGTCCATCTCTACATTCATCGCCTTGGTGATGCCCGTGATCACCTCTGCCATGTCGGTGTGCAATTCCGACACTGCACCATCCATCGGGTTCCGGCTTCATAGAAGTCAAGTTCACCAGAAGTTTTTGGTAGTGGTTGGGTCAGGTACGGATTCGATTCCGCCAGGTCCAAACTCATTCTTCGTGCGTCCGGATTGGTGGTCTTCTGTCTCCTCTTTCTCTCCAGCGGCTTCAATTTCGGATCTTCTTCTTCTTCCTCTTGTGGCGTTTCTTCCGTCGACTTCAATTCTTCCGTAAATCCGTATTTCAGGATCTGCATCCCGATCTCATAGGCTACTTGTTCCTGTGGGGTCATAAAATCAAAATGGTGGTACATATGGAACAAGTAGGTGCTAAGCGGACTTTGCTTGGCCTTGTCAATACTCCCCGCCATCTTCTTAACCTTCTGGTGGAATATAGTAAACCAGTTCACGACCCGGCCCTCGATTGCTCCAAAAATCGTATTCGCCACCGTAACCGTAACCCTTGTCAGCTTTTCCGAATACATAATAGGAATCAGAAAATCTAACAACCGCCTATAGCGCTTGTCCATGTAGTCACTAATGGCGAAACCCTCCTTGTGGTGCAGCGGTTTCTTAAACTTCCCGTCGTAATACTTGTCCGTCCGGGTCACATTTCCGGATCCGGTCTGTTTGAACCCGTAAGTTTCCGCCCACATCTATTCCGTTCAAGAGGCCTATGGACCCCTTGCCGTTGTTTAAAACTGATTTGGCGTTCCCATAATCAGTTCACAAAGAAAGTCCTCACTTCTAACTGTCCAGGGGTGCCGGATCAACCGGATACACCCTATGTTGAAGAGATCTTCTTCTAACTTCAAGCGTTCAATGAAATCCTTTGGAACGACGGGATAAAGAAGCTTGATAGTGGGAACAGTCTTCTGGCCTTGCGCTGACGTCCTTCCGCCATTCAGAACTACAATCCGGTGCAATCGGCACCCTCCTTTCCTTCTCTCCCTATCCGGTCTAACTCATCACTCTTTCACTCTTCTAAAAACGTGCTTCAAGAACCTGTAAGCACACACTTCCTCGAGCGGAAGAAAGAGGGAGAAAATGAAAGACCCATGTGCTTAAATACCCGGTCAGCGACCAGCATCCGTTGGTCCGGTCACTTAATGCGCCGTCATTACAAACGGATCCCTAGATTTTGTAGGTCAAATTCCTAGTTCGTAGGTTGCCTGAATCCGGATCCCATTCCGGTTTACGGATTCCAGCATAAGTCTATCTCTTACCTATTCTATAAATATTAGCAAGCCAGAACTTTCTGACTACCTAGTTTCTACTAGATGTTCCGGTTTCCGGCTTTACTACTACAAAATTTTGAAAATATTTATGGAATTGATCCTAAATTAACCCGGATTTCTAAGTATTGATATTACGTGTTCCCACAGAGGTCGCCCAGCATTGTGAACCCGAGGTTACCTAACATTTTGAACTTGAGATTGCCCAGCATTTTGAATCCAAAGCTGCTCAGTCTTGTGAACTTGAGGTCGCCCAAGAATCTGAACCCAAAGTCGCCCAACAGCCTAAACCCGAGGTTGCCTTAAATTTTGGACCCAATGTCACCTTAGCTAGATCTGCACGGGCTCCCACCCAAAGTCGCCCACGCTGGCATATGTTTGGATTTCCACGTCGGTTTTCATAGCCCGCCACGTAGTCAAAATCAAGTTACCGCGGGATAAATTTTTTTGACCTTACGCGACGAGATGCAACGGCTATTCGACACTTTGTCTTATACGACACACGACATCAGACGTCTTATATGACACCAAACCTTAGGAACATGTCAGACAAGACAACCCTGCCAGTAACATCCTTTGGCTTGTATGATGATGTCATCTCCTTGGTTGTGGGCTTTGGTTTGGTTGTGGTAGCCAACCATACAAAAAAAAAAAATAGCGTCCAATCAATTTGTATTTGTATTTAGGAGGGAATCACGATTTGCTTGTGGGGGGGTAGGTGATGAAATAGAGGACTTGGAAGGGGCAATCTTGAGTTTTGAAGCATGAATTTATAGTGTCACGCAACCACAAACATCTTTGTTCGAAATTCAAAATTGTCCCCTCCAAACCTTCAAAATTCATGACTTGCTTCTTCATAAGCAAATAGTATTTGATGCTCACACACAACCATGCCTTGGCTTGACGGGTTTTTTTTTTCTGGGGGGAGGGGGAACAAATAAATGACATTTACAATGCAACTATGATTTATGCCATATTTAACTACTTTTGGATTTTAGAAGTAATTTTAGACTATGTCTTGGAAGACTACATTGGAAGAGCTCCCGTTGTATTGGTTTTCGAGACCGCAACGCCTATGAAAGTGGGAAGATTAGAATGAAGTAGACCATGTTCATACCCAAGAAGAGGACAAAGAAACATAATAACTAAGATATTTCACCCATAGTACATTTATTCTACATAACAGTAGAGAAGGTTCATTGGGAAAATTGCCACTGTAGTGCACATCCCAGACTTTGGGATCTTAAGTGTTGCAAGAAACCAATGAAATCAAACATAATTCAACTTAAATTATTACAAGGACTAGTAAATAAGCACTAACCCATTAGTATCTCCCTGCAGAATAAGGATCCGGAATTCTCCCGATGTAATCCCCGCATTCAAACTTACCGTACAAGAAGACTGTTGGCACGGTAGAATGGAACTTGAAAGTAAAGAAAAGGTGAAGAAGGTTCACTACATTTTATTAACACCGATAAAGAAGGTTACAATCAAGAAGTTGCCCAGGAAAAGAAAGAAAGGCAATCCCCATAGTATCTAAACTACTGAACTTGACTAATGCGTAACAGAATTCCCAACTATAAGTAGCTCCTTCTGTACATACCATGGATCTTCTAATTTCAGGAGATCAATATCATCCCTCATGTCTATGGAGGGACCTATCATATGAGAACGTGGCCATTCAAGAAGATCTATCTGAAGTACCACAATAGTTTGATCCAAAAAAATGTTGCGCAGTCTAGGGCTACCTAAAATCTAGTTCAGTAATCCCTCACGGTGTGGATTAAGGATTATTTTTGTTAGGAACGTTTGAACCGGCAAAAATCTAAAACCCCTTCCAAGTCTTTCGCAGGAGAAGACGCCGCATAAGCACCTCCAAAGTAGTCAAATGCATAGAGGAATACAACCCACAGTGAGCACAATCAAGCAACTAACTAAGAAAGTCATGAAAATCAGAGAGATCGTCGATTATTTCCGAAAGATCCAAAACACCACCTTCAACGCATAAAGCACCTGTAAGAACAACGAAGCCGCCTCTTGCACAAACAAAACACAACAAGGAAGTCAACTCGTCAGACAAAAGAGGACTAAATCCCTAAAGAACAAGAGATTACCCGATGTTATTCCAAAGGGGACTCACTGTATTGAGAACCTTCAAAGAACAGGAGGTATCCCAATCAATTTAGAACGCACAGTTACGTCACTTAGAGGCAGTAAACAACGAGAGGTATCCCTCTGATTTATTACTACACTGAAAAGAAATAAACAAGTAATGATCTCCCGTAGAATTAAGAATGGACAGCCACGTCATTGAGAACCGCTAAACAACAAAAGATCTCTCGGTAAGCTTAAAAGGGACACTCACATTATGTAGATCTTGTAAATGGTAGATCTCAAGAGGTTCAAATGGACACTGAATTTGACGCAGAACCTCTATCCAACGGGAGATCTCCCAATACAATAGAAATACACTCTTACATTATTGTATACAAGCTGGATATCAATGACATGGAAGTGTGCCTACAAATTTGTAATGCGGTACTATAAGACAGAAGAAACTCAACAAGTATGAGATGCAATATCTTGCATCCGAACTACGAGCTACAAGTACATGGTCGCGAGTCCTTGCTAAGGAATACCGGGACAGTTAAAAAATGACGGGACAGCTCAAACACTGTGCATGTAAACAGTAATTGAAAAGCAAACATAGAATTCATATTGGGTGTAAATGAGGAACCATTCATGAACAACGAGTGTGCATATGCAATGAATTGTCAAGAAGTATCACTTCTCTCATGATCCATATTTGCTAATGTTTTGACAATTCGACAATTACAGGTTCAGGAAAATCTCTGATTAAGAATTTACAACAACATTTACAATTAGAATTACAATTTGTACTTTGACAATGATAAAACATCATTCCAAAAAACTGTCGTCTCCAGCGACAGGAAATATCCCGATGAAGCCCCATGCCAACAGGAATCAACGACGCTGAATTCCGGTAATGATTGCCCAGCCTAATGTGGAATCTTGTTCCACTGCATTCTGCCCACCAGGAAGGGGATTCGCCTTCACATACCCCGGCACTGCCTCATTTGAAAGATGGAGGTCATGAAGCCACGGCATCAACTGCATGCAGAGGTAGTTGTTGAGCAGCTCACCGCAAACGGACTAAGGGAAAACAGCGTTATGTGCATCGCTCAAGACACTCTTTTTTGGACTGTCGTCGATTAGAAGAATGTTATCCAATGTGGACAAATCGGCCATGTTCGCAAATGTCAACAGATTTTTTAGGAAGACCGGCTTATTTGGTGCAGATGGGGCCCTGTACGTGGACTTCGTGCATGCCCCTTGACACAGACAAATGACATCTCGACGACCAAAGGAACAATCCGCAAGGACAATGTCCAACAAATTGTCCATGTTCTTTGGAGTAACACTACTCCAGAATGCAACATCCACTCTACAACGCAGCCAATTCAGAAATGTGGTGACACCCGGGCGACGCTCAACATGGGATTTATTACGCTCGTATGACCTGTGAAGAAGCACTCCATTCAAGTCAAGGACCATAAAATACTTTTGCCGAGCTACCTTTTCCAATGTACTTGGCTGCGTCGTCAAGTAGGGCAAATCCCGGTTAGAAACAAGTCCATGTAAAAGTAAAGCAAACTTCAATCAAAACCCTAGAACTATGGAAGGTGTCAAATGAAGTACCTTTCACAAGGGCTTCTTCCTCCCTTGCCCCTGCCAATTTGATGACTCTCGCTGGCGAACGACCCCCTTGTCCTCCGGCTCAATCCTTTGTTTCCACTGGTCCACTGTCAGAGGCAATCTAAAAAATGTCGCTGTAAAGAAATGAGTGCGCCTCCCACGCGACCGGTACCTTGGACCGGCTGTTACTCGCCAAATGGCGCGTCTGTCTAGCATGAAAATTTGGCAAACTCAAAAGATCATAAAACCTACTCTTCAAGGAAACCATGTCAGCATGCGTACGTCCCAAGTGTGGGACAACAATCACTGGATTCACCTTCGGTACAGCCGTATCGGGACTCATTTGCGAGAGGTCCACCATTGTATCCGCTATAATGCTATCGGCCATTTCCACGTGCGGTGGAACATCAGATGCCTGAGGCAACGAGATATCTTTCGCTGCATCAATAATCGGCTCCTTCCCCATTGACTCCCGAGGTCCAGAAGTACAAGCAAGATCACCCGGGATCGGGAGAGTTTCCATTGCAGCGACGCACCGCTCCGGCCGCAAAGGTACGTCACGTGAAGACTCTGCTATAGTGGGCACTATGTCACTAACTGTGTCACTGGCAGAAGCAGCTCCTTCCTCTGCTGAACATGAAAGAAGAATGGATGCCGCATTTGTCACTTCAGGGGTCCCCGTCGCTGCAACCTCTACTCCGGACGGAGTAGGAGAGGAGATGTTGGGGCCCTCATTCCCTGCAGGCTGCTCAAAGACATGTGTAGGGATAACCGGAGGGTCATGATGAGAGGGGATGATATCTAGCCTACACTTTGTCCTCAATTCCTTGTGCCAACCTGAATGGACCTGAACCTGTGTAGAGCTGGAGCCACCCTCCGCTTGACCGCGCCTAACTTCTTCGCTGAACATCGCCTCACTCTTCGTGCGCACTCATCCTGCAAATAGAACACGTACGATTTCCTCAGCAGATGATTATGCGCAATGCAAAACTGGCAGCGGGAAATATCCTGATGATTAGGTACAATGACTGACCTTTCTGCCTGTATTAGTTTCTTTGTCATGCTCCAACTCCTCCGAGGCGTATGGGGTACTTGCGGTGTTCAGAGGAGTAGGAGATTCATGTTCCTCCTTGTTATGATCACTCTCTGTACGGGAGGTACTGTCTTCCTTGTCCGAGGCGTTTTCTTGACGTCCCGCGTCCGTTCCTAAGGGCTGGTGATCTGGTGAACGGGCTCTTACAAGGCGTCGGTTGGTATCCTTGTACTCCAAGGCATCAAATATGCGGTTCAGATTCCGGTTCTCCAGGAACTTTGCCCGAGCGCCACGGCTGGTCATTTCGAAGAGAAACCAGAAGTACATGTGGGTCTTTGCTTCACCTCGCCATGCCTTTACGGAAGCTTCTGCCAGAATCTTACTGCTGTCCCAGCATTTCTCGTCTATGACTTTGCACAGGTAAGACTTTCCGAAGTCCTCGACAGCATATTCCTTGATCTCCTCTGTATGGGCGTTCATGAAGGTCTCCCACATCTTCTTCACCGCCTCTAGACAATTGCTTGGATCGTGTGTTTTGTTCAAGGCCTTTGTACGACCCTCCAGCCAGTCCTTGCCCAGCTCCATGGCCATGCTCTTATCCATCCACCACTCGACTTGCTCCCTGGTGATCTTCTTCTCGGCCGCAAACTGATCCCATTCTGCTGCCAAGTAAAGAGAGTACTCTGGCTTCTTGCTCGGAAGCGGGAACTGCTTGTAGTGGCACATGAGCTTGTTCTTCATGGCCCTCACCTTCTTCTCCCGACCTGCTGCCACAGCCACTGGAATGACCGGCATTCCCCCAATATTGAGATTCAGAGTCGTTTTCTTCATACAGACGACTCCCTGCTCCATCTGGCTGGCCAAGTACTTCAAGTCCTCATCTTGCAGTCCCCACAATGGCTTGAAGTCGGTGTAAACCAGCGGCTTATGGCTACCCTTTGATTTTGGTCCGTTACCGTCTAGAAGCAATCTGCCCAGAAAGTCCTTGTCAATCTTAATCCAGCGCTCAAAGTCTTCCTCCTTCTCTATGAAGAGTAGCGGGATTTTTAAATCTAGGTTGTCAAGATTCTTGAACCCAGTGAAGATTGAGGACATCACAGAATAGAATCCCTGCACATGAACGCCGACAATGCAAGTTATATTAGGGATTCATGGGAAATCATTAGACAATGAAAGTACTCGTCATCGAGAAAAATCCTGTTGCTGGTCTAATTTCGGGCCATGCTCTGGACAACAAGATAATTCCCACTGAAAGCCGACAACAGATGAGTGCATTTCTATAACATCTTGATCTCTCACGCCTAGTAGGAAGATTACTGTGAGCCTATCGACAGCGGGATATCTCCCCATGTCAACAGGCATCGGGATATCTCCCGTTGATTTCCATGGAAAAAAAGACGATGTACAAACATAACTTGGACGTTCGTTGAGTAGAACTTACAAAGTACGTTGCTGAGTGCGCTCATCCTCCGTATGACGGGTGAGGGGACCCCATGTCTTTCCACTTTACACAAGTGTGCGCAAGCTGCTGTACAAATCTCTGCTCCTTCTACTCACCAGCGAGGTTCTGGTTCAAAGCTCTCGAAAGGTGAACAATATCATTCTTCTTCATTTCGTACGATGCCCATATGGGAATGAACGTTGAACGTTGAAGCATCGGCCTTATCCACCTCTGAGATATGTTTATTCTCGATCAACTCCTTGTGCGTTGCAACAGTGTGCTGACCACCAATAATGTAGTAGTACGACTTTGTGGTCATACTTTCCTTCTTTGAACAGGTGTCCCAGAACTCTACTAGATTATTTGGCCCATATGGTCCTCTCTTCAAGGGCAAGACGGTTTTATATCGGTTCTCCGAGTGGAAGTCGTTGTCCACGAGAACCTTATTCTTAATTCCTTTGAGCCGCTCCTGGTCAATAGCTCTGTATACGAGATCCCCAGCTTTAGCCTTGTGGAGGAATTTGTAGTGCACCCGCAGGAATTCCCCTTTCGCATTGGCTAGTGGCTTCTTATCCCATTTGTACATTGCCGTGAAAACCTGCTTGTGCAACTTGTTTATCTCCTTAAATTCACTGGGCTTCAGCTTGCTCACCTCAGCCTCTGTCATGTTCACTGCCTGCGCAATTGTTAGTGGGGGGGCCTTCTTTTTCTTCTTACCCCTGCCCTTCTCCTGTGCTTCCTCCACAATGTCATCTCCTGGTCCACCCGCTTGTTGGACATCTCCACTAGTGTCCAAGAATGCAATCCGTCTGGCTTGTCTAGGAACCCCTTTATTGTCATTGTCTCGCACATCTGGGGATCCATTGTGGCATAGTCGAGGATGAGGCCGTATGTTCTTGCTTCCTGCTTTTTGGGAACCAGCTCTGAGACAATGACAAGGATAGTAGAATTATCAAGCCCTTGAAGCTTGAGGACGTCTAAGCCTGTCGTCGTGTAAGCCTTGCCTTCGAACGAGAGCTTAGGGCATATGATCGCAGCACCTCCGGCCTGGTCCATCCACTCAAGGCCCCACGTTGTAACTTTTTGGTGGCATCGAAACATAGCTCCTGGATTGCTCTCGCCGATGTACTAGAACGTATGCACCACTAAGTCGATAAACTTGTATAGCCTGATGGTTGACAAGTCTGCAAGCAGTTCGTTCGATGTATTTTCTTTGCGCAATGCCATGCATGATTGTTACACGTCCACCTCGTCTCCAGTCCTTTGAGTTTTCATTGGGATTATTCCCGTTGATCGCCCGTGCCCTCTTACTCTACATCGTTCCTTACATTCGACCGTCTACCATATTCAACGGGAGTTATCCCGATGAGTATGTTCAGTAGGTGCCGGCATAAACAACACCTTGCGTATTATAATGTTTTCTCCTCTGCGATTGCACTGATCATTACTTTTGTTTGAAACCATCAGAAGATCTCCTGTTGATTTCTTGTTTTACCGAACCGTCTTCGGTTCCCAGTGCATACAACGTCGTCGACATTATTCACGCCGTCCTTCTCGTGTTCTCTTAGCACTTCAGTCATGTTCGGACAAGAGCATTGGGAGAAATCCTGATGATCTTCTCTTCACGTAATTTTTGTTCTGGCTTGTCAGACATCGGGATTTATCCAACTGTGATTTACATGTGCTGTTTACGATTTGCATGAGGAAGCAATTTCATCTTTTGAACGTAGCGTCAACATCTCGGTCGTAACTCAATATTTTTCTCATTATTATCGGGAGATCTCCCGCTGATTT
Organism: Neckera pumila; assembly: GCA_963969595.1. NCBI lineage: Eukaryota > Viridiplantae > Streptophyta > Bryopsida > Hypnales > Neckeraceae > Neckera > Neckera pumila. Next base: position 12,280,876 of record OZ018418.1, read on the forward strand.
TCTGTTTGTTGTTTCGTTTTCTATTCAACCGGTTTCCGCTTTGTTTCATTGCGGTCCACTTTGTCGTACTCTGTGTACTGCGAATCTATCGGGAAATCTCTCGACAGACATCTCATAAAGCGCTAATTCAGTTGTAGTCCAGCTCTTCATCGGGAGATATCCCGATGAAATTAGGACTCAGGGTCTGCACTAGCAAGTGTCTCCAGTGTTCCCATCAAAGGCATTGTCCGGTTCTGTGCAGTTATAGGGCAATATGAAATTTCTACGTGCAATCTGGACGACACTGCTTACCATACTCAATTACTATTTATCACAAACAACCACCAAAATCCTGATCAAGAAGAATGCAATCTTACGGGTCATTCCAAAATGCTGGGGTTACTCTGACTGCCGATGATGTGGCCATGATGGTCTGCTCGTGCCATCTATGCCCACAATACGCTGCTACTCCTAGACAATGTGTTCCCGCCTCAGAAATTCCTGCACAGTTCAAACTATTTTTCTAATACAGGTTCAGTATTACTCTCCACATAGAGTTTATTGCTACTTCAGACTATGATATTCTAACAAAGTAAAGACCGAAAGAACACCAACTTCCTCAGTTGGAAATCAGTAATAAACACAGCGCAAAAATTCAGCCAGGCAGTGTAGCTTCGAGCGCATGGAGGATCACAAAGCCTAGAACATGAACAAATGAAGACAAATATCACATATGTTATGTAAGGGCAAGCAACCACAGTGACGACTAGGCTACCTACATGTTTTTAGATACTCTACCACTGTCCTTACTTCCTAAAATCAATGAATTTACACCTCCACTACAATGTGATTGACGAACCATTGCCACAATGTATGGCCAAGAAAAGAGCCCTAAAATTACAGTTAATTGAGCTCTGTAATATATAGCAAACGAGTAATACCGGTAATACAGTCCCAAACAATACTACCCATGAGTTTCCAAACAGTAACCCTGAACTAGACAGAGCTGCGAGGGAATATTGTGCGAGAAGCTTGAGTGTATGATTGGGCAAATGAACATAAAATGTCTAAGTGACAAGTTTGTTCCTGGTGTCTATTAACAGCAAAATACTGAAAACAAGACCTGCATCTTCACATTGGAGCACATTTCAAATCTTAAGTGAAACTCAGGAATTCCGTCCCTCAAAAACACAACGCAATCGACACCACAATGACCACATTGTTTTCGTGAGAGTCTGCTGGCGAGTGAGAACAAACGGCTAAAACTTGGAAACTTGGAGATGACAGTAGCAGCCAACACAAAACATGGACAAGCGTACCGTGTGTTTGTAGCGTCGACCGCGTGGGCGAACTAAATCCCGATGCCTCCCTTGAAGCCACCGAATCGCAACTCTCACACAACTCTCACACAACTCTCGCCGCAACTCTCACGGAAATCCCAGATGCCTTTGTCGAAGCCACCGAACCGCGCGGAACTCTCGAACTTGACGGCGGCGACGGAACTCTCAACGGAACTATCGCAACGGAACTCGCGCAGTTCTCAGAATTCAAGAGAAAATGAAAATGATTTCCAGCGGGCCGCTCAGAATTTGAAAGCAGCGGGAGAAAACTAGGGCTTACCAACGGAGAGCATGGGGAGGACAATGGAGAGCATGGGGAGGAGGACGCTGAGCAGTGAGCAACGGGACGAAGAACCTGAGTAACGGAAGAGGCACGTTGGGGAGCTCGGGAAACTAGGCCCTCATGGCGCGTCGCCCAATGCTATGACTGCTCTGACATGCAGGGGGCAACTTGACCACCAGCGAGATGGGGTCATGATGAATTCGATCCCCACTTACTATGCAATGAGTGGTAAAACACTGAAATTACTGCGAGGGGGGGTAAGTTACCTTCAAATAAGTAGAGGGGCGAGTCATCAAGTTCTCCATACCCCTTAATCCCTAAATGTCCAAGGCACTTAATTTGGGTGTCCACAATATTCAAGAGTTTAATTAAAATCTAGCAACCCTGCTGCTCTTAGTAGTTTGTATTTTTGGAATACTCTTTACTGAAGTCTACTTTTAGCATTCCAAACCGCTGGGTAGAAAATGCATATTTTTAATTTTCCGACTTGAGATTTTGTGCAAGGGTGAACATTGCAAATTATGAATGAAAATTAATTGTTTTTCTCTTCAAATTTTTTTCCAAATTAGTAGCTCAAATATTCAACTTAACCCCTGAAGGACCAAGGTGATTTTCTTATCAAAACACTCTCAAAACTGTCATCTCTATTGCAAAGAGAAAAGAACTTCAAAAATGGTTTTCTTTTCCATACCCAACTGTAATGTCTTATATTTAACTAGTATATGAATACGTGGAAAAAATTTCAGAAACTCAGACCATGTAGATTGTAAGATATATGCATTTAAAGTGAAAAAAACAAGTTTTCTGGCACCTTGCTTGACTACATTTTTTGGCTTTGAATCTCTCTAGTTCAAATTTTTTACACTAATGATTTTCATTTTCTACTAATTTATATTATAATAAGTAGTTGAGTTGAGAATCTACAAAAAAAATATAGGAAAAGAAGCACTTGTTGAAGTTAGAGAGTGACTTTAATCAGAAGTTGTTTGTAGCCAACCAAGGTGTTATTAGAGAGGGACAGCATGATATTAGAGAGGGGCAACCTTCTATGTTGATATAATCCATAAGGTTAGTCATGGCACTTGTTAGTAGAGTAGTATAAGAGGGCAACCCCTTTCTTGGGTTTTTTCACCTCTTCCTTGTACTTGTTTGTGTCCTCTTTTCATTGGAATACAAAGCCTTTGTGTTCTTCTTACAATAGCACTTAATTTTCACTCATTAAAAATTTGTTAAGTAGAAGTGGGTTTAAGATGGAAGAATAAACTAAATTGTTAATAACTTTTACATAGAATTGGATTACAATAATTCCAACAGCGACATTGTTCTAGAAAAAATATCTAACCTTGTATAACAATTTTTTTTGAAAAATTCTAAAAATTGCATTCAAAAATGAATTCTACGAATTATTTTTTCAAGAGAATGCTTATATTGCCCAAAAACCTAACATTGTCCATAACTTTCTCATTATTAGTCCAAATTGAATGAAACAAAGCTTTCCAAATAGACAAAAATATAATCTTTGAGAGAAAAAAATTTCAAAAAATTATTTTGACTTTCTGTGATTTTTTTGGTGTTCCCCGCCAAACTCCATTTTCACTTATTGTGCCATAACTTTAAATTTGCTCCCGGGCATCAATTAAAATAAAAATTACATATCCACGAAGCTCTTGCAAAGATACAGAACCTCCAAAAATCCCAAAAAGTCTGACTTCATATTGAGAGCATAGGTACCTGTCCGGACCCATTTTGTCCCCCAAGGGGACAAGCAGTCCTTTAGGGGTTAAACAATTAGAATATCAAAATCAATAGTGCAATAAAGTTTAGTTAAAGAGATTCAAAGCCAAAAACTCTAATCATTACAAGTGAGTTCCAACAGAACTTGGTTTCTTCACATTTAATGCAAATGTCTTGCAATCTATGGGATCAAAGTTTCTAAGAATTCTTTGACACATTCTTATAGTTACAAGTCTAGTATTAGATCCTATGGTTAGATTGCCCAAAAAATAATTTTTTAAATTTTTCTGTCTTTGCTATAGACATGGCAGGTTTAGCAGAATGGTTTTGACATAAACCGCCCTTGGTCTTCTAGAGGTTAAAGTGCAGAAAACAAGTTTCCTAGCACCTTCTATGACTATTATTCTTCACTTTCAATGTTTTTAACTTCAAATTCTTGCACTTCAACTTTTGCATTGACAGATTTTCATATGGTTTGAATTTGAATTCTGAATGTTGAACCAAAAATGTAGGGAAAAAACACATCATTTCCATGTTCCAAGAAAGAATTAATTAGAAATATGTCCAAGATTGAGCAAATTAAAAAGTAAATCATTAATAACTATAAGATGGAATTGAATCACCATAATTGCAATGGTGAGATTGTTCTACCAAGAAAATTTGACAAAGTCATGAATTATTTGTTGAGAAATTGTAATATGGATTGCATTCAAAAATGAATCGTACAAGTTATTTTTTTCTGAAACAGGTTTAGATGGCCAAAGAAAAAAAAAAACCCATAACTTCCTCATATTTAATGAAAATGCAATGCATCAAGGCTTCCTTGTACACAAAAACGTAATCTTCTTAAAAACAAATTCAGAAAATTTTGAATTCACTTTATATGAATTTCATATGTTGTCCACCCAAACTGGATTTTGGCTTATTGTGCCATACCTTTTTTACAAGTTATCCAAATATTAGTTTAGGGTTAAATTTATAGCACATCTGGCAAAGTTGAAAAGAAATTGGGCATTTAGGGGTTTATCATTCGACATTTAGTAATTCCTTCATTTCCTTAGAAATTCCATATTCAATTATCATTTTGTCAGTTATCAAAGATTTGGTTTTGGATTTGGTTCAAAATATGGGGCATCAGTAAACTAAAATATTGTCAAAATGACTTCAATAATTTGAAAGTAAAATACATTATTACGGTACAAGTGATAGAATGGCCATTGGCAACCAAATTAGAATCATTTAGGACCTTCAATTTTTTTTCCATTATTGAACCAAGGCACCGTCAACTTTATAAACTTAGCTACGAAATCATAATTGTACAATGGACTTCCTTCTACTTTGTGGTTTAGGGTGTAGTTTATCGTAAATCTTTTTCAGAACAAAATAATCACAAATTAAATAGGAGTAACTTTGTATGAAAGTCATAAATTTGTTTACACTAAAGAATTTAAAATTTCCCTGAAGAAAATTAAATGTATTTGTTTTGAGAATTTTTTGTGGGATCGTAAATATATATAGAAGAACTTTATTTGTGTACTCAATTCTTTTGCATCATAGGCTATAAGCTTCTATGACATAGTATATAGTAATAGAGCATCATATGCTATGATATGGGCATGTAATAATGACATAATCATATTACGTATCAAATATTATGATCGTATTTTAAAATGGAAAATTGAAGATGTACAACATTGGCTACTTTTTGGCTATTAGTTTTTGATGTGAACTGTACAATCATCATATATTTTAATGTAGGCCCAAAATGATGGAGATGGTTCTATTACCTTAAATTCATCGTTGCTAAATACATTATTGAATTTGAGGGTTCTTGAATATGTACAGTGGAGTGAAATCTAATTATATTCAATCTAGCTACATATGAAGCATAATGTTCACATTTAAATAAAATCATTTAATTAATGTGAATGTCCTCGATTATATATGAAGGATAAACAAATATGAGAAAAGTAATTTCATTTTTCAAAAGTACCAATCCAATTAGGGATTGCACTCCTTTCAAAACAGATAAGAGAAATACAATCCAATATTTTACTACATAAAAGAAAGTTACCTAGGAGATTCAAACACTTATAAAAATTAGATATTGTAATAAATCGTAGAAGTGCTCACATTATCTGATAATAGCCCCCCTCAATGTATACAACAATACAATGATTTGAGGTTTAAGAGCATCCTTACTTTGAACATTAAGGCGGTAGAAGAATGATTGAAATGCATCCTTGAATACTGGAAAACTAGATTATGTTTTTTGAAGTTCATAAATGAAAGAAAGAAAATACTTAATAAAGAAAATATGTGCACCATCAGAAAATCCGAAACCAAAAACTTAGAAAGAAACGTGACTCCTCAAATGCTTTCGACTAAGCGCTGCTTGTGAACATGTAAACCGAACAACAAACCCGAGTATGTTTACAATAGTTGTATAAATGCTCAGCAACCTTAATCTTCAACTCCTGGAACCAAAATCCCCAAACCCAAACCTTACACTCAAAGCCTTGTAACCCTAAACCCTAAACCCAAACCGTAAACCCTAAACCCTAAACCCTAAGCCATGTTATAGTATGTAACATGATATAGAACAATTCTTCCTTGTATGAGTGTATAGTCGCATACTTGTAGAAAAATTTGGTAAATAAGAAATGAAATGCGAGTTATATAGTAAGGGATGTATAATGCCCCTAACCTATATATTAAAATGGTTTAGTCACATGTACTAAACCAAATTACTAGCTTAGTTAGATGTCCCACCCTCCCTCCCTTTTAGTGTTGTAAGGTATTTACTAATAGAAAGGACTAACTAATCCTTCAGTTAAGCCCTACACTTATAAAAATAATTCATAGCATAGTACTATTCCATAGATTAGTGGCAAGTAACCCACTAAGTCTTGAATGAGATGGTACTGAAACTGTTACCTTCAGTTACCTTAAGAGAAACTGGAATGCTGAATCATGATTTGGTAAGATTGGCAAATTTCAGACCACATCAGATGGTGGACCAGGCTAAGTCACCTGATTGACCGTGTATGGATGTATATAAAAATACAGTAATTAATTCTCGGGAAGTGCCACCGATTCTTGGGTTGCTTTCTTGAGTGCCTCAAACGTTTTTGATTCTCTCTGCTTACTGCGAATGCTGGAGATTGACACAGTTACTTCGAGGCTTGGAATTACTAGCTGGATACGAGGGGAGCAGGGATGGCCACGTCTCAGGTTCCATTTTTGCATTTCTTGTCAGTTCTTGTGATCGTTTGCTTTACTTTGCTGTATGATGGTCGTTTTTTAATGTGACAGCAATAACAAGCTCTGTAGACTATAGACACCTTGTCTACGACCTTACCTAACAATTTGATGTTGTGTGGATCATGGGGAAAGGTGAGGTCTACAGACTCATTGACAAATCTACCACAACAGTTGCAACCAAGACTATGACAATTATTTACTTTGAGGACACTTAAATCATGAATGTTTAGTTTGCATGTATTTAGGTGATGGAATGAGGTGAGATTAGGAATTTGATTAGTGTAAAGGAGGAAGCTATGTAACAACTTGTTGAGTAATCAACAAAGCAAAGTTATTATACTAGACTGTTACTTTGTACAGATAATGATGTTTATTGATGGAAAGAATCCTTGTTGCTATTTACAAGTGTCTTCATGAGAATGACAGGAAAAAGTTGGTAGGAATAGCCCTGATAAAGGATGTCCCACCCACCCTCCCGGGGGTTTCCTAAACCCTCTATTTTATTTGGATAAGTAACAAAAAGGTGGAGACCATTTTCTTAACAAAAGTTTAGAACTTATGAAGAAGAAAAAGAATAATAAAATGGAATTACATGCCGATCATCTCTATAAACGAATATATGTATTTGTTTTTATAGATAATGGAAAAGGTAAATTATAATACTATGGTTTTAGGTACTGTGAAATACATGGACAAAGAAAAGATTTTCAACTTCCCTTTTTTTTTTGGCCCACCCACCCACCCACTAAGCCTATACTAAGTATGTTAGAAGGGGGTACTGAAGATTTCAGTTTAACAGAACTTACACCAAGCAATGTACCAACCCAAAATTAGTGAAGTTCATGGTTATTAAGTAATCCAAACCCACTGAGCAACACACCAGAGTACGTTTACAGTTGTTCTGAAGATGTTGGAAACCCTAAATCTTCAACTCAATGACCCTGTAACCTTAAACCCTAAACCTTGAACCCAAAGTCTTGAAACCCCGAATCCTAAACCCTAAACCCTAAACCCTAGCATTCACTGTAGGCAAGGCACGTGGTATGGAATAATGAAGTATATAGTAACTATATATTGTCCTATAAATGTCAATGAAGGTGGATGTGCTTTGTGAAGTCATTAATCTATTTGGACTTCATAATTTAATAGAAAGTGTAAAGTAGTCTGCTCTTACAGCAACCACGTAAGAGGTTTTTGTCTTTAATAACTTTGAGGAAGGTGAATTCCTTGAAATAGTTTTCAGTAAAATTTTTAACTTTACAAATCGGATTGGCATGTAAGCCAAGTTTGTTCATATGTATATGACCTTTGTGGAATTAGTTACGAAATTCATAATATTTGAACAATATTCGTAGTACTCGTAGTTACGAAATTCGTAATATTTGTAAAATTCAAATATTTGAAGTTGAAAAGCATTGGTCACTGAATCCAATGACCTCCAAAAATGTAAATGATAGATGTATTGCCGAAAGGGAAATGTGAGGGTGCGGCATGTTCGGAATTAAGAAGGCAGTCGCTTTTTGCAAGATAGCACATTACGTCTCTCATTCGGAGTGGCCAGTTCAGCTTGCCAGCCTGAGTATTATGTCCTTTGCATGAAAACTCCCATTCAATTGTGTCAAAAGAATGGAAAAGAAGGAGTAGTCCACATGCAATTACAGACGGGACAATGCCAGAGTGGTAAATGCTGAGTCTTGTTCCCCGAGAAATGCCAAGCTTGGAGCTTGAACGAATCCTTGACAGCCGCAGTGAATGCTGCAGGGTTCAAGAATCCGGATCAGATTCGATTCCAAAGGCCGCACGTTTCCTCTTGAAAATCTCCCAGGGCCCGAATTTTGTGCACAGTAACTCACGCGTGGCATTTCTGCAGTGAGGGGATCGAGACGAACGAGAACGCAGTCAACATTCCGAAAACACGACCGCATCTTAAGATTCTACCTGGGCACATTAGTGCACGGCTTTGAAGAGTGCACGTGTTAATGAAAATGCAGGTGGACCCTATCCAAGTGAAAGCGGGAAGCAGGACCTCCGACAATATCATGAATTTCCAACCGAGTTTCCTTCTTTTTCCCAGGCCCACGTGAACGAGCAGTGGCGGTCGAGGAGTGTAGACACCGAGCTTTCGATAATCGGCCGCACTCGTGGATTGTATGGAGCTTGCTGATCCGTCGTAGTCCTCCATTTCCACTCTAGGTATGCATTCTTCAAATCCTTATTGCCCGCGATTTCGACTTTCACGAGCAGTTTAGTGTTTTGAGGACAATATATAGAATTTGTGAAGGAAGAGTGATCGGGCAAGTGATACAAGCACTGAGGAATGGCTGCAAGGTCACCTTCTACAATGATTTGAGTGTCCGCACTTCAGGATTTGTGAGTTTGATACTAAAGCATAAGTTGCGTATCACATGAGTACTAATTGGTGAAAGAAGATTAGTGTCTGCATTGCTGAAGTAGTACAAAATGTGCGCACAACCCTTTGCTTTCGATAGGCACACTGCTGTAAGTGGCGCTGTGCATACCACTAGCAATGGCAGTTTATAATGTCATTTTCTTCAATGAAGAACGGTCCTGGTCACTGCGTCAATGGTGAAAACAACGAAATTGTAAGGTGTAATAGTGTAGTCCTCAGCCTCTTGTAGTGTATACGGCCGTAGACTACGAGTATTGGCTTTCCTACGTAGTCGACGTTGTATACCGGAGTCGTGTTGCTCCAACATTTGATAATCTCCTATCTCTCGCTTAAGCCATCGAGAAATATCCCGCTGCAAAGAACTTCTTCATAGAAGTCTTAAGTTATTCTCAGTGGGAGACATCCCATTGTTTCCAACGGGATATCTCCCGTTGTTCTTAGCGGGAGATATCCCGTTGTTCTCAGTGGGAGGTATCCCGTTGTTCTCAGCGGGAGGTATCCCGTTGTTCTCAGCGGGAGATATCCCGCTGTTTCCATGACGACCTCTCACTTGGTCAACATTCGATAGTGTACAAGATAATATCTAATGATGCCTCAATCCGATACATAATATTGTTCCATAATGTGACCTTCCAATGCCTTCGATCTTTGGGTCACCAGTTTCATATTCCGGAGGACAATATTCCAATTGTATTTTTATTCATTCTTCTTTTTGTACTGCAGTAGTGCCACCCCACTCCACCTCGGCCAAAAGCGCAAACCACACATATGGCCGGGTCAGGGAAGAAATCACTTGACTAGCGACGTCCAGTCAATAGTACAAGGTGGACTCATATTCTCAAATTTTTGTCTCCAGGTTCACACTTCATTACGTTGTTCCGGTATATGGTTTCCGGATTCAGTACGTCAGAGACAATGGATTCGTACTTTGATTCTTTCCATGTTTCCATCACTCCATATGTTGGCAAGTCTGTCGGGGATGCTGACTCTCAAGAATCTTCTGCACGGACTACTCCGCTGAGCGACGGTGACGTAGTGAGGCTTTACCTTCCGAAGTTTGGCAAAGTTGGAGTGGGTTGTGCTGTGGAGGCCCGTCCTCAAGGTGAGTGGCTAGGTGTGCCGATCCCTTTCGAGCCGTGGGTATTCGTTCTGGTCAGGCCTTCATTGATCGTCCCAGAAGCTCAACACATCAAGGTCTCTCCTTGCCAGAGAGGTCTACAGACGCTGGAGGAAATTCAAAACAGGACCGTGCTGTGGAGGGTAGCCGACGTGGTGAAGGTCATTGCAGATCCGCATGTCAATGGAAGCCCATTCATTTGTCAGGATGACTGGATCAGCCTTTAGGTGCATCAACTGGATTCATTAGGTGTCCTTCAATCGTCAGGTCGAATTACTTGTTGGAGGGCGGATGATTACTTCCAGAGTTCTACCCTCGGTGAGGGCCACGTAGGTGTGACAATCCTTGATGTTTTCGTGGATAATCCAGACACGATTATGACCCATGTTCGGTGGCCCGTTTCGAGTTGTTGGTTCCCTGGTGATCGGTGCTTGAAGGATATAGTCGACCACTTCTTCGCCTTCCCTGATGTACCAGATCCTTTGGCTTATTTGGGTGGAAAACAGAAGGTGCCCTATCGCTTCATAGTTCGTCGACCCTCCCTCAATCAAAAGGAGACAGTGTTCAAGCAAAAGACAACAAACTTCAAAATTCAGAAGATAAGCTCGCAGAACTGCTGCAACAGTCATTGCTGCCAACTTTTTCCCCGTCAAAAATTGCTGAAGATTAGGCAGAGATACTTTTCAAAATCATTTGAAGAGCGTCGAGAGTATGGAATCACTGTTGGTGGACAGTTGCATACTATACAGTGGACACGGAAGCGGAAGTACATTACGTTGGAAGAAGTGGAAGTCTGTGCCACAGCGTGGTACATTATTCACGAAATCCCGAAGTCGACCTATCACAATTACATTGACAAGTACAAGGAAGGCATTATTTCTTCCACACACAAGAACAAAGGGGTTAAGCAGCCTCGACTTCGAACTGTGCAGGTCACTGGTACAATGAAATTGATCATCGACAACACTGCTGACCAGGTGCTGCACCAAATGCGGTCCAATGGAAATGGGAGAGTGGACACACTTAAGTTCCTGCCTGCTAGGAACAACTGGAAGCGCGTTAATGCTGATGCTAATGAGGTAGTTTGATGAACCCGTCCTTCTCTTGGTTATGATCATTGATGGATTTGTTGAACTGGAATGTCAACGGGAAATCTCCTGTTGAACTTCTGTATAGGGCCTTCACTTAGTTTGTTCTTTCTGCGAGACATCTGCATGAGAAAGTACTCCATGGATACTTCATTTGGATGGTTCTCTCATCGGAATAAATCCCGATAAATTTTGCTGGAGGACTTGAATGCATTCATCTACTCAGAGGGAGATATCTCGATGTTGTTGCCTGTAATTGATTCTTTTCATTGCTATTGTTCTCTTTGCTCTCGTTTGTTTTTGAAATCTCATAGTGTTACTGCCTTTGTTGCTTATACTTCTGTTTTTTGGAAATTGCAGTTGAATGTGGAGTATGGCCTTCCTCCCATCAACCAAGCAACTGTTATTAGAATTAAGAAGGAGCACTTCAACAACATCTCGATTAAGCCTGTTGGTAGCTCTTTTGTGAAGTGTATGAAGTGCGACAAACTGCAGCAGTTCATCCTGAAATCACCAAAAGGGAGCTCGGACTTTGTGGAATTCATGAAGCAGCAAACTGAACATCTTAATCATCAAGCATCCTGCTATTGTCTGTATGCTTCGTGGCGTGAGGAATCCAGGAGGAACCCTCAAGAGATACTGTGCATAATTCATGACAAGATGGACACAAGGAAGACGGCTCTCCCAAGAATGCGGGTGACGACGAAGGCCACACAAGGTTTGGGGCAGCTTCCCATGAGTATAACTGGAATGGTGGCTCATAGTCATGCCGATGGTGCGTATGTACATTATGCACCAGCCTGCTGGCCGGGCGACTTGAACTTCACCATTTCATCGCTCGCTAGACTGTTCAGGCGACTTGAAGGTCCACCAATTTGGAAGACGGGCGACCTCTTTCCCTATCCGCCTGCAAATGCAATGTTCGACGCGCTACTCAAAGAGAAATCTCGGTGTATGGATGCCTTGAAATTAATTCCACAGGAATTTCAACGTGGATCTAGTCCCCTTCCTAATAAACTCTATCTTCAGCTTGACAACTCCGCCAAGGATAACAAGAACCAGTACCTCGTGGCGTTCTTGTCTTTGCTTATTGCGCGAGGAATCTTCAAGGAAATTCAGGTCGGTTTCCTTCTAGTCGGACATACTCACGAAGATATTGATGCATATTTTAACCACCTGTCAAAGGCTTTAAAGAGCAAGAATACATTTGTTGTCGCGGACCTTATGAAGATGTTCATGGAGTCCCAGGAATTGCCATTCATACCAGAATTCATCCAAGAGGTGGCAGATTTCAAGTCCTTTGTCAAGGGATACGTGTGCAGTGGCACGGCTAAACTAATTGGTTTGGGAGAGATGCACCTTTTCCGGTTCTACATGGATAGTGATGGAATTCCCGTCATGAAGTACAAAATGTCTGCAGTAGATTCATAGTGGCTACCATTGGATACACCTTCTCGATGCCTGAGGAAGAAAGACCGCATGGGTTGTGCGACACTCCCTCAAGGTTGCCCTAAGCCTATTCCTTTTAAGCCTATGTGGGGTAGCGAAGTTGTGGAAGCCACGGGAAATCAAGAGAAGGCAGTGGAGGCGGCATGGAAAGCGACCTTAAGCAAGGGTTTGATTCTATTAGGACTCGAGAAGTACATTGAATACTGGCAAAACGGAATGTCCAAATGCGAGGGATTTGCGGCTGCCTTCGCGCCATACGTCAATTACTAGAAACGTGTGTTGCGTGAGCTCAAAAAGCCCTTTCTCGACTGTCCTTTGGAATTGGTTGAAGGCTTTTGGCCAAAGTACGATTGGAAATTACAGGAATCCTCTTGCCAGCGGCCGACCATCAACCCTGTCGACATGGTTCCTGAAGAAGAGGAATTTGAACTTTATTGCGGACCCGCAAATGAGGAGCCAAGGGAAAGCTTTAATCCTTGGGTTGATATTTGACCGGATTCATAGGTTCTACTCAGACCTGAAGACCCCTCTATGTGTGCTGTCTGGCAAGGAAGAGCACTGTCCAACATCTGCACAGAGGAAGGGCATGAGAATAATGGGAAGTTCATGCTCCAGTATTGGAAACCAGATAATTCTGAAAGTAACTTGGAATTGATGTACTAAAATTGTTGGTACAGGAAATGGATTATTGAGAATAGGCCTCCCACTTGGGTGGATGCATCTTGTGCATTGTACGCCAATTGGTCCAAGAAAGTTAACCCAAAATCACGTACTATTCCAAAAAAAAGCAGAGAGGATGCCCAAGCGAATTTGAATAGGGCGAATGAGACGGACCCCTGATCGATTAACGTCTTGTGGTCCACCACGACTACCGGGAGATCTCCCGATGCTTTTCTTCATTCAGTGTGACCGTGGCCGGGCTATCGGAAGATCTCCCGATGCTTTCTTTTGTTTAGTGTGACCGTGGCAGGGCTATCGGGAGATTTCTTGAGGGTTTCTTTTGTTCAGTGTGACCGTGGTAGGACTATCGGGAGATTTTCCGATGGTTTCTTTTGTTCGGCTTCATAATGGCACAGTTTGTTTCTTTAATAAAGGATTTTCTATGTCTTTTACGGAAGTTACTAGCACTGGTAGTGGAAGCTGATGTGTGTAGGATGGGTTTATTTTATCAAAATATACCAAAATGTTCGGTTCTTCTTATTCCTCGAGGGCACCCTCCAAATCCCATGTCGTAGACGTAGCACATGTCCATGCTCTGTTTCCTTTGCTATTCTGCCTTTCCTTGTACTCGATCTCTTGTGGGATTACTACAGTGTTGCAAGATATTTTTTTCTTTGCCACTTACTGTTCTCAATATTCATCTTCACTTGCCACCTTCGGAACCTGCATTCAAACTTCGAGCATCATTCAGAGTTTATATCGTCCCTAACATACAAGTTTGAGTGCAATTGACCTCTTGGCAGTTCTACAGCACACTTAGGAAAATGAACTTGAAGGTATCTGAATATCTCCTGATGTAATGCCTACCACCATGCATTGCAGGCTATGTACTGATCCGTATTTACATTTTATATATATCCTGAGATGCATGTTCATGGGCTTTATTTGACCTCTTGGGGCATGTGAACACTCTCAACAAAATGAACTTCAATGTATCTGGATGCCTCCCGATGTCTTGCCAAACACCACGCAGCCATTTGAAGGCTATCTACTTTACATTTGCAGTTCATGTATATCTTGAGATCCATGTTGTTGTGCTTCAGTGGACCTTTCAAGAGCCTTGCAACGCCTTCACAAAAATAAACTTAATTGTGTACAAAAATCTCCCCGTGTATTCCCTAATACCATGCATCCGGAGATTTTAAATTTTGGACTTTGAATAGTCCAAAAGTAGTTAAATATGGCATATTTGATTTTGATTTTGTTTCTTCAAATTAGAACGAAGTTTTACATGATTTAATTTTGCTACTTCAAACGTTAATAAAGCCACCATCATTTCATTTTTTGCACTTCAAATAAAACCCAAGCCACCATGATTTCACTTTGATACTTCACAAATAAAATGAAGCCACCTTCATTTAATTTTTCTACTTCAAACTAAAACCAAGCTACCATGATTTAAATTTTGCTACGTGAAACTTAAACCAAGCCACCATGATTTCAATTTTACTACTTCACATTCAAATCAAGACACCATGATTTAAATTTTTCCACTTCAAACCAAAATCAGGCCAATTTTGCTATTTCAAACAAAAATCAAGCCATGATGATTTAAATTTTGCCATTCAAAACCAAAACCAAGTCACTATGATTTTGAGAAAGATATGCAATTTTTTTTTATCAACACAGTCTAGCGTTGATTCATATATTTTCCTAGAGAAATATGAATACCCATATGCCTCCTTATTATGGTTTTGTCTTTAATTTTGTAAGGATATCCTGGATTCTTTTATCAATAAGGTCTATTGTACCTCTACATTTGTTTTCCTAGAAAAAAAAGAGTACCCATATGCCTCCTTATTATGGTGTCGTCATTAATTTCATAAGGACATCCAATTTTTTTTTATCAATACGGTCTACTGTTGATTCATGTGTTTTTCTAGAAAAATAAGACTATCGTATGCCTCCTTATTATGGTGTTGTCTTTAATTTCATAAGTGTACCCATTTTTTTGGCATCAGTAGCAGGGTTGGCTGGATGTCAGGGTGTCCGCATCTGCATCTAGCATCCGGGGGGTGGCAGATGTCCCATGACATTTGTTCTTTTGTTTTTATTCCTTTTTTAAAAAAAACAAAACTAGTTTGATGTCTAGTCCGCCACAGTCGCAAGCACCATTTGCCAATCCGTCCGCCAAATCCTGCGGACGGACTGGCGGACGCACCCACTGACCACCAGCAGGGTTGACAGGACATCCGGACGCCCTGGATGTACGTCCGGACGTCCAAAGTTTGGAGACGCTGACTTTTAGACGTCCTTGGGCATTCGAACGGACCTCGACCCCCCCTCTAGTAGACGGGAGGTCGGGAGGTTGGACGCGCCTTCGGACGGAGGGTCAGAGGTCGGACGGGTCTTCGAACGGGCGGAAGGGAGGTTGGACGGGCCATCAGATTGGCAGTCGGAGGTCGGACAAGCCTTCGGACTGGCGGTTGAATATCGGGTGGGCAAGCGGGAGGCTGGACGGGCCTTCAAACAAGACATTTGAGGTTGGACGGCCCTTCAGACTGGCGATCCAAGGTTGGACGAGAATTCAGACGCTCTGTCAAAGGTTGGACGGGTAGGAGGGAGTTGGACAAGCTAGAAAAAAGTCGGACGGGAAGGAGGGTCAGACTGGCGGGAGGGAGGTCGGACGGCTGTTCAGATTTTGGAAGTATTTTGGTTTAATCTCTAAATGTACGAGGCCTATTTTGGGCTTCCTAGAATTTGCATTAAATTAAACAAAATGTCAACATTTTTATAAATTGTATCAATTTTTTTTAAATTGGAACTGTACAAATTCAAACTGGACATGTTAGAGATCTCATAGGAAAAGTAAACACAACAGTATCACTTACGGAGTGGAAGATTATAATGTTTGACCATGACCATGAGGGTGTTTAAATTGCAAAAATCTTTCAATCTTCTTTACACAAATCAAATCTAAAAAGTTGGTGACCAAAAGAATATGAGGTTGAAGGGCCTAACTTGTATAACCCCGATCAATTTATGGCTTCTTAAAATCTACTCTACAATATTTTTAAATGAATTTTGAATTTGATTTTTCCTCTAAGATCTAATGTATTTGAGGCTCATTTCCAAGAGCTCTCAACACTACGGGAAGTCAAGATTGCAATGGGTACCCTTGTATAAAAATTTGAATAGGAAAATCGCTATCATTTATTTTCAAGATTGAATTTTTGTTGCTAAAATTAGACTTCAAGAAGTACTTTAAAAAATATAAACTACTAAAAATAGCAATTTGATGAAGTTTTTTTTTAATTCAAAGTTTTGCTTACACCAGATTTTGGTGCCTTGGGGCATTTTGGAGTTAACCTCTAAAGGATCATTTGTCTCTTCGGCGGACAATTTGGATTTGGGCAGGTTCTTACTGTCTCAATTTTTCGTGATATTTTATGGAATTTTTTGAGGTTGTAAATTTTTGTGAGAGATTTGTGAATATATAATTTTTATTTTAATTGATGCTCAAGAGCAAAAGTTATGGCTCAATAACTCAATAAGCAAAAATAGAGTTTTTATAGGCCGCACCCAAAAAATCACATAAGTCAAAATAATTTTTTATTCAATTTTTTTTCTCAAAGAGTATATTTTTGTCTACGTGTGAGGATTTGTTTCATTCAATCTGGACTAATTATGACTTATGAGGAGGTTATGGACAATCTTCATTTTTTGGGCAATCTAACCATCTTTTTCAAAAAATAACTTATAGAATTCATTTTTGAATGTAATTTTTGTAATATTTGAAAAAGAATTGTTAGGCGAGGTTAGATTTTCTTGCTACAACAATCTGACCTTTGGAATTATTGTATTTCAATTCCGTCTAAAAGCTATTAACAATTTAGTTTATTCATCAATCTTGAATCCACATCTACTTAACAAATTTTTTACGAGTGAAAATTAAGTGATTTTTTTCTAAGTTTTTGTGGTATATTCTTAAATAGAACTACTAAACATGAATAAGTAGGAAATGAAAATTAATAAAGTAAAAAAATTGAACTAAAAAAATTCAAAGCCAAAAAATCTGGTCAAGCAAGGTGCAAAAGAACTTGTTTGCTTCACTTAGGTGCATATATCTTACAATGTACATGCTCCAAGTTTTTGAAAAAAATGTAAACATGTTTAGGCTTTAGATATTAATGAAAACCTTCATAAAGTGTATTCCATTTGCATTGTCCTATTACATGCACGCACATATGAGAAATCAGCCAACTTCTGACACAACCTTATCAATCCAACATCCATCAACAAGAATTTATGCACTTTTTGTTAAATCGGTATATGTATTTCATATGGAAAAATGGTGGAGATGATATACAATTCCAAAAAATATAGAGAATCCAAAATGTACATCTTATTGCATATAAAGTGGTATATATTGGTGGTGCATAATACTTAATATATTTTGCATGGTCCCCACATGTAAATCCTCACTTCTACGTTTATTAAATACTTCTACAGTTCTATAGCCTGTCTATATAGTACGTTGAAGTACTAATATGAATGTCGGAAGTATTCATCTGGTATAGGCCAATTGTAAGAATTAGTAAACCGATTGGTAATTTCGGCTAAAATACCTCGTGAACCGTTGTCTTCATTCCACAGTCTCTCCAAGTATTGATGAAATACCATTGCCAAATCTTCATGGCTAAACTTTCTATCTCCTTGTGTTTCCCAGTGTAATTTGTGGTAGGCCTCTGACATGCATTGTTTGTTGATACTCTGAGCTATTTAACCCACCGCATATTCCTCTTATTTTCATGATAAATTGAGAAGGACTTCCACATCCGCATTTCTCTTATGCAAATATGCAATACTGGAGTCCATCCACCACCTCCTTTGCAAAGCTTCTTCTTTCTTACCCACAGATGTGAATGTGTACAAGGATTTGGGTGGTTCGCTATGTAAGGTAGACAAGCCCCAATCGCAGACTCCAATGTAGACTAGTGACTTGTCTTCGGGAAAGTGAAACATGATGTTGTCTGAGGAAATATCATTGTGGAGATGTCCAGCATTGTGCACCGCATTCATGATGTGCAGCAATGTCCATGCAAGCTCCGTGCGCTTCCTCCTCCATTTACCGAGATTGAAAGCTCAAATCACCTCTTTGGGTTCAGCATTTGCAAAAGCCAATGCAATACCTATGTTGTCTGGATATTGCATATCCAAGTTCAATATTTGCCGTAGTGTTCCATTGTTCCACCAATATGAATACCCTTTGTTGTTTGTTGCATGGACTGTATAAAATCGTATGACTCCATCATGTGGAATCCTCACTGCCATTGGTTTGTTTTGGTGTTCTAATTTTGCGAGTTTTGGTTGTATGCCCTATTGGCAAGATATCTTTGATGCAAACTCCCAAAATGCAGGTATCCCAGGACATCCTTCAATTTGAACCCTATGAATTGTTGCATACCCGCCCATCATCACTTTGTCATCTTGTGAAATCACCCTTACTATTTCTGGAAGCGCTATGAGATGCCGTTGCCCCTTCTACAATTCCACCATCCCCTCAACACTCTTCCACCAAAACACTGACCCTTGCTTATTTTGTGAATTAGCAAATAGACGGCACTTTTGAATAAACAAGTCTGCTCTGAAAATGACTTGCTCAAAGTCTGGATCTTGTACATGGTAGCTCTTCCCGTATTTTTCTAAAATCACCTTGGCATTCCAAAATGCATCGTTCACCCTAGTTGCCAAGAATTTGTTGAAGCGCGGTTTGTCCATCTGATGACTCCATTGCGGAACATTTAGTGCTTCTAACATCTTCTGCATCATGTCGTCTTTGAATTTCTGAATGCACTCCTCTTGATATCTAATATATTTGCTAATCAGGGATGTGGTGGTTTCGGACTCATAAAACTTGACAATAAATTCAATCAAAAATGCTTTGCAAGCATCTGTGGGATATTCCTTAGCTATTCTAATTTCTTCATCCTCTGACTGCACCTGCTTGCCCTGCGCTCCCTTCTTTGGCATGGGCATCTTGTTGAATTGTACTATCAATGAATATTTGAAAGACAAAATTGGACTTGCAATTTCACTTCAAATCCAAAAAAAAACATACATCCTTACACAAAAATTGAAAAAAATGGTAATAAGGGGGCCCCTGTAATTCGACTCTTGCCTTCTCTAAGAAAGGAGCCAATGGAGGATGAACCACCAAGCTTTCTACTCCTCTTGCTGAACACAAGGGAGAAGGCAAGAGTGAGGGCGGTCGGGCCGTCTGCCCTTCTTGTATTAGTTGGATGGCCTTTTTGACGGTCGGACCGACTCTCCGCCATTTGATTAGTTGACTGCAACAAGGCCGTCCGATGAAGCCAACCAATCGGATGGCAGGACCGGATATCGGACGGGATCTCAGACGGATTTGTCAGACAGGATATCAGATGGGTTCTTGGACAGCCAGTTCATCATATGCAGCGGTTCTCAGACGAGTTTGTTGGTCAGATGCAGCCGTTCTTGGACAAGTTGGTCAGTCGAACGCAGCAGTTCTTGGCCAAGTTGGTCGGACAGGGTATCAGACGGGTGGGTCGGACGTCTTTTTGGACAAGTGGTCAATTTATGGTCAGACCGGTCTCAGACACTTTGTGAAACGTGTTCTTAGACGGGTGGATCAGACAGGGTATCAGACGACTAGGTCGGACGGGTTTTCGGACGGTTTGGTCGGACAGGTTCTCAGACGGGGTCAAACGGGTTGTCAATTGGAGTCAGGGTCGGACAGGGTTCCGACTAGGGACTAATCGAATGAACGCGGTATTGGTGTCAGTTAGTTTCAAGGGTTCAGTACTCAGGGTATTTTTCACATCGCAAAAAGGTGAGTGAAATGTGAATGCTAGCAGGGGTTAACCTTTAACCCCTAAATGCCCAAGGCCTGTTTTGGACTTCTTGGAATTTACTCTAAATTGAACAAAATGCCAACATTTTGATAAGTTGTAACAATTTTCTTGGAATTGTAACTGTCGTACACGCAATCTAGGCATAAGTATCTTAGCCACAATATTGTGCTAAGATGACACAAATTATCGTCCTAGGGAATTCCAAGATGATGTTGCACATTCTTAGTTTCCGGATTCTCTTTTCTCCTCAATCCAATCACCTATTCACTTCTTTCCGGAACTTTCCACTATCTGGAATTCTATCCGAATCCGATTCAACCCGGAATCCAGTTTGCACTTCCAAATCAAGATGCTTTCTTTCACCTCTATTTCACCCTCAGAGGGTCCGCTTTGATCTTTCGAGGGGTAGGGACTTCACCATTCTGGTTCTCACACTCACTAAACTTGACAAATACAAACACCCACTCACAAGTATTCCAAGGAGTTGCAACAGGGAAAGAAGATCCGGATCCTCACAACTTCCTAGACACCCGATCCGGAAAGCAGGTCACTCAGGACTCAATCCACTCCTCACTACAACAACAGATCACAGGGTTTCGGAACCTACCGGGGGTGGTTTGTTAAGTGCTAGACCTTTCCGAGGTTGGCAGACGTTCTGGAAGAGTGGCGACTTCCTCTAGGCGGGTGCTTATCTCCGCACGGTTTGACAGCCGGACTCGCTTCCGCTACTCAGTCGACCGGATCACCGTCACGGCAATTTAAAGGTGCTGTGCACTTCCACTCATTTAAGAATCTAACACTGTCTTAAATGTACCTTTCAAATGGAACCAACTATCCAAGATCCGGATTCCTCCTCACTCGTCTTCCTGCACACTCTAGTACAGTCATAAGCATTCAGACCAACACTTGAACACAAAGATGAAAATCCGGAAGCTCACACAACACTTAGATTAAAAAAAAAGAATGGAATACAAGATGAAAATCTACCAGGAGGGAATCCCAATACAACCAGCTTGCCAACCCTTGAAAACCCACAAAAAGTCAACACCTAAAAGCCCAAAAAGCAGCCCCGGGAATCCGGACAGCCAATCAGAGAACCCCCGAAATACCCGGAAAATCCACTACCGGCTCGTCCTAAAAATAAATCCGGAACCAGGGTCCCAAGCGCGGAAAACCCGTTCCAGAACTAGAATTCAAATCCTAAATCAAAATCCAAACATCCTAACTAACTACTTCCTCCGCGACTTCTTTGAATTGCTACCGCCTTGCGTCCCTCCTCTTATCTTCGTGGGAGTGTTCTAGACACTTGCCCGGGTCTGGATTGGACGCCGGATCAGTGGAGTTGTGGTGACTTCCGTCTCCTCGTCATCGGATAAGACTAACTCCCTATCCGACTCCATCTCAATGGGTTGCCCCAATGAAGCTCCAACCAATCCTCTTCACCGCCTTCCTTTGCTTGCTTGAATGCTTCCTCCATGTGCGTGAAGTCTTCCGGATGTGTCCTGGCCGGATTTTCCACGACAGGCATCCGACTCGTCAGATCCGTCCGAACTGGAGAAACCAGGACCGTGGATCCTATGTTCCCCTCTGGTACCATTGCCATGCGTGGAGGGAATGTGACCAAGACCGTCTTCGCCGGAGTTTCCTGAACCACTGGAGAACCCGAACCCTTCTTCGCAACATTTGCGGTTAACTTCTCTCTCCTTCGTGACGGCCCCGCCTGACCTGCACATTGAGCCGTAACATCCTTTAGCAAGGCTTGGAGCCCTGGATCCGATATGGGAGTTCTTTCGGCGGAGACTGGTTTGGCCGGAGTCTTCCACAGCTACGCACTTTGTACTTCCGGAAATTTGGTGAAGTCCATGACTGTCGGATCAAGAAAGCCCAACAGCTTCCTCATCTCCGCCAGTACGTTCTTCATCTTGATCTCATAATCCACCAGGATCTTGAGAATCATACTTCCGGTCATGACGCCCTCTTGAATTAACTTATCGGTGAAGAACCGGGCACGCGTGATTTGATCCGCGGGCTGTCCCACCAAATCCGTAAGTGTCCTCACTACCTGCATCGCATCCGACTCTCTCTTGGATGCAAACTTGAGGGCTTCATCCGCAATCCCCAAATGGGACTGGAGTTGGATCTTCTCCTCCTCCAGTTTCCGGATCTGATCCTCCTTACTGAGCAAGGTCGGATCCGGGCGCTTCCTGAGCTCCCCCAAAATCTCGTTCGGCTCCACCTTCATTTCATCAGATATCATGCATATGAAATCCGCCAATTCCTCATACCGTTTCCTTGTCTCTTAGAACCACTCTTCTTCGGAATCGAACAACTCGTTCCCTCCAAGGTCTGAGAAGATCCGGCCCGGTTCCCCTGTTTTCGGAACCTACTGTTTCCCCCTTGCATTCGGGTCGGTCGACTTCCGCCGTGAAGTTTCTGCCCTCTCTGGCCTTGGCGATGTCAGTTCCGGAACGGTTTCCTCGACCTGCTTCTCCGATTCCAGGTTCAGACTGTACTTGAGCATCTCCTCGGCCACCTTGTAGTCCTTGGTTTCCTACTCATTTACAATCCCATTTTGGTAGTACAGGTGGAAGAGGTAGGTATTGAGCTGGTTAGACTTGGCCCTCTGCACGCCGTCCGCCAGTTTCTGCACCACGGCCTTCAATATCCTCCTCTAATGTACCGGTTTGTCCTCCATCGCTCCAAAAATGGTGTTGCCCAACATACTGGTGAGCCAGGTGGGCTTTTCCGGATACAGGATCGGAACCAAGAACTCCAGCACTTGTCTCTGCCTCACGTCAATGCAATCGTGGATCGCATACCCTTCCTTTGGATGGGGTAGATTCCAGAACTTCCCGTGAACGTACCCGTCATTCCTCAAGGCATATCCAGAACCTGCCTTCCGGAACGAGTAGACTTCCGTCCACATCTCCTCGGTCCACTTGGCCGACTTCCCTCGCTCCATCAATTTGAACTGATTCAGAGCTCCGACCACAACTTCGTGGATCATCGCCTCGTCCTTGAGATTCCAGGGTTTGCGCAACAACCTTGCGCATCCGATGCTGTCCAAATCCCCTTCCAAAAGCACCCGCGCTTTTGGGTCCGTCGGTATGATCAGATTGAGCCACCTGGCCGTAACTGTTGGTTTGCAAGATTCCTCCATCCACGCTGACTGAATCCCACTAACCCGGTGCAATCAGCACCCTCCTTTCCTTCTCTCCCTATCCGATCCTATCTCACCACTCTTTCACTCAGCTAATGTGAGCTCCAAACTTACAAACGCACACGCATCCTCGAGCGGAAGAAAGAGAGAGTAGAAATGGAGGAGAGCGACTTAAGTAGCCGGCCAGCGATCGACACCCGTTGGAGCGGCCCATAAATGTGCCGCCTTTTTCCAATGGAACCCTGATTCCCAGACCGAAACCTAGGTCGTAGGTTTCCTGAATCCGGATCACCTTCCGGATTACGAATCCCGTTAAGATCCGTTCCTTATCCATTTTACAGTTTTAGCTAAGCCGAAACTTTCTAAGTTTCCTGGTTTGGCTAACTGTTCCGGGTTACTATGTTTATATTCAAAATTTTTGAAAAACCTCACTAGTCTACTTCTAAACTAATCCGGAATTCCGGAGTTTGACATTACGTAGTCTCACAGTAACCGTACAAATTCAAATGACATGTTAGAGGTCTCATACCAAAAAAAGAAAAAAAACATTATCATTTATGGAATGAAAGATTAGAATGTTTGACCATGAGGGTGCTAAAACTGCAAAAATCTTTTAGCCTTCTTTACACAAGTTAAATCCAAAAATTTGGTGACCAAAAATATATGAGGTTCAAGGCCCTAACTTGTATAATCCCAATCAATTTATGGCTTCCTAAAATCTACTCTACAATTCTTTTAAATGGATTTTGAATGTCATTTTTTCTTCAAGATCTAGTGTACTTGAGGCTCATTTCCAAGAGCTCTTGATACCAAGGGAAGTCAAGATTGTAATGGATACCCTTGTACAAAATATTGAAATGAAAAATCACTATCATTTATTTTCAAGATCGGAATTTTGGCACTAAGAATAGACTTGAAGAAAAACTTTCTAAAAATATAAACTACTAAAAATAGCAACTTGGTTAGGTTTTTTTTAACTTCAAAGTTCTGCAAACACCAAATTTGGGTGGCTTAGGCATTTAGGGGTTAACACTTGGAAAAAAATTGGGAATGAATGACATGGAAACTGAAAGTAGGTGCACTTACAACCTCTCTTCTATCTTCCAATTTTTATTCAGAGCCAACTGGAGACACAGAGTCTGTGTTTTGTAGTGAGTCACCACCACCTACTAATATTACGTCTACCTCCCAAGTCATCAATGTCCAAATTTTCCACCACCAAATCAACTGTAGGATATATTGCTCCATAGTCACCTCCAATGTCAATTTCTTCTGATTCGCATGTCAGAAGCTTCTTGGAGGTTTGAACTTAGCGCGTTTTGACTGATAAGATGCCCGTATCATGATGATACCAGGTCAATAAGAGGTAGCTAGTTTATTTGAACAAATACCTATGGCAGGCATTTGGTAAAAAGATCATCCACAATATAGTACAATCTGGTACAGCAATCTTACAAATTTTTGCAGCCTACTCAGATTTGGTGAACTTTGAAAAGCCGGTGCATGCTCAAAAATGAACAGAGTTTCGAATCGTAAATTGCATTGGAATCATACTCAATTCTACTTTATCATCATTGCAAATACACATATATAATTGAAAATCATACAAAAGTTTGATGCTTTCTAAACACTATCTACCATCTAGTGTTGCCACCATTTGTGAAAATTACA
This sequence comes from Neckera pumila, assembly GCA_963969595.1. Lineage (NCBI taxonomy): Eukaryota > Viridiplantae > Streptophyta > Bryopsida > Hypnales > Neckeraceae > Neckera > Neckera pumila. Next base: position 12,305,924 of record OZ018418.1, read on the forward strand.
ACTAGTATTTAATGGACCATATTAGAAATGAGCCGTTGCAATTGCTTTAGAGATACTTGATCTCGTACCACTTGAATTTCTTGTAGGATTTCTTTCTTCTTCTTCACCTAAATGTAAAAAACTGTAACTATCTTCCAAAGAATCTCTATGAAATGATAGATAGTGTATAAAAGGAATCCAAATTGTTGTATGGTTTTCAATTTTTTATTTTTCACTTATTATGAAGTTGAAGTGCACTTCATTGCAGTTCCAATGCAATTTGCGGTTTCAAAATCCGATCATTTTTGAGTATGCTAGAGCTTCTTGAAGTTGATGAACTTTCTAGAAAAGTGATTTGAAAAAATCGTAAGCTTGCTGTACCCGACTCTACAACCATCAAATCCACGCACTGATGTCATAATTGCATACTCAACAGACAACAAAGCAAACACATATTACATGTCGCAACTAGAATTTTTAGTTTTTCTTTGCTTAGCTAAATTTTGGAATGGAAACGGGTAATAAGGATCCGGATCCTGTTAGAGGGACAGAAGAAAACTAAAGATAGACAATGCTAATCCAGTAAGGAGAAAACCGGATCTGATGCGGTCAAAATGTTAGTATTCAGGAAAAGAATCATATCCGGATCTCACCTCAGATCGGATTAGGGTTGAACTGGATTGATATGGACTGGACTGGAAAAGGTCTTGATGATCAGCCAGGGGTCTTGGGACTATATAAAGGCTGGTCGTCCCCATTTTCACTCCTTTACTTCCCTCGAGTTCCAGAATTGACCTTGAGCGCTTTTACGCCTTCGTCTGCGCCAGAGCCGTTGTGTGTGTGTGAACCTCAGGCTAAGTACATCAGAGTATGTAGAAGAGATAGAGATTGTGTGGGTTGCAGGTTTTGCATTGTCTTCGAGTTGAGATCGGACAAGAGGAAGTGAAGAACAGGACGTGGGACTAGGGGAGAGTGAGGTAGCGACCGAGAAGGGTCCATTTAGCCGTCTGTGTCCATGCCTCAGCTATGTAAGAGCAGACCAGGAGCGCCCAGTTCTTCCTCCGAGATCAAGCTCCGGAAAGTAGTTCCGGTCATCCCTACCGCAAAACCAGCAAGGACCAAACTCATGGATGATCTCAACACGATGGGCTGTTGTCTGGTGTTGATGGATAAACCCTGGAGGTTTAGGAAGGAACGGATGGTGAGAGAGCTGATGTGCAAGGTGTCGTCGAAGGAATTCGACAACACACTCCGGGGCCACCCGACCGAATTGGAAGAAGAGAAGTGGAGGGAAGTCTACAACTTCCGGATGGGAGGTTCCGGCATGGCTGGACGGAGAGCCGAGTTCATCCATGACAAGTTTCATGGAGAGCCGCGCAACAAAGACGGATACGCAGTTGCGGATTGCAAGAGCGACCGGCACCGCAATCTTCTCCAGTTCTTGCTTCCGATCGTCCATCCGAAGAAGCCGACAAGGGTGACGATGACCATCGGCAACACGATTTTTGGTTCCCTGAGCGGGGAACGGAAGGTGAACTGGGCCTGGATCTTTGCAGATTTGGTGTCCCAGCTTGTGACAACGATTGGGAAGAGCAGCGCCACTCTTTTGAGTCCCTATCTCTTCCACCTCTACCATCGCAACCAACTCCTTACGGATACGAAGGAGAAAATATGGAACCTTCAAGAAACTATTCTAAAGTACGGAGAGTTGGATTTGGAGGACAAGCCGGAAGATCCAATTGTATCCGAACCCGAGACAAAAGAAGAAGATGAGGAGGAGCACCTCCAGACAAGGAAGCAAATGAAGACGACGCTTCCTTGCAAGAGAAGAACCCCTCCTACCAACTAGTCGACTCCAGAACAGGGACCGGATGTAGAGATGCCAGATCTCGAAGGCCCGACCGACCCGTTCAATCAGTTGACTGTAATTCTGTGCGGGATACAAGTAGATTGGGAGGTCAAGAGGAGGATCCTCGCTAGTGTCGGAGAGCTGGTGGGTGCACCGGGGGATAGTAAGTTACCGGGTAAGGTGGCACAATATATCTCTTATCCAGATGAGCACCGGAAGCAAGAGGCAGAGATTTGTCGGCTTCAGAAGGAAGTCGACGCTCTGAAGGCCGAGATGGTTGCCTTCAGAGAGGACAAGGCTGCAATCCAAGAAATGGCGGAAGCAACTCGGAAGGTTACCAAGTCGGTGAAGGCCACCCTCGGAGAGTCTGGATCCGCTGTTGTCAAGGCGGAATTATTTGATAAAGGGATACATGAGGAGAAGAAGGTATTCGGTTCCCAAATAGTTCGGATCTTGACCAACTTCATTGATCGGGTGGAAGCGTCATTGGTGGCGGCCAGGGAGGCAACCAACCGAATGGACATCAGCAGCCGGAAGTTGAACGGGTCCATGTACTCTCGAGAGATCCAACTTTCGGACCTCTCGCTACCGGATTCGTTTCCAACCGGGGGATTGGATCTGAGGGAGCCCAAGGATCAGACGCCCGAGTAAAAAAAGAGTCACCGAAGGCCTGGGCCTGGGCAACCAATTCATCTAAATTCATCGCCAGGATCAGATCTTCCGGATCTTGCTGCCGGGGAGCGGAGCAAGAACCTAACCGAAGTTTTCAACCAACTGCCTACGGAACCCAAAAGTCCTACGCTGGGTGGGAGAGTTGAAAAGTAGGTAGGTAAGAATGTAATATTTGTAAGATTGTTAGGACCGGATCGGATGTTGATCCGGTCTGGACGGTTAGGATTGGACTTGGATGTCTAGCGCGGATTTCCGAGGGCCTTTTTGTCTTGTAATCAAGTTGTATATAAGTCAGCCCCTGCTTGGAAGCTGCAAGTCTTTTCATCCAAATTTTGTGTATGTCTTCTCTTGGCCTTTTGTTGCCTATCTTTCCCGTATGTAGCAGAGTTGTGTGGTGAGGAGTTAGGAAGGCGCATGTTGGTGCGGGTGTGATTTCTCCCTTTGGTATTCTTGTTTTGATCTTATGTGCAAGTGAGCGAGTTGTGAAAGAGTTGGGAGTGGATTTCAGTTCCTCAGCATCTCTAAGGTTTAGAATTTCGGGCGAGACAGCCATTGTTAGGCTAGGCAAATAAAAAAGGATTCCTTAGTTGCGCTAGAACTCCTAGGTGGAAAATCCGATTGAGTGTCTGATTTCCTGAGAGATCTCGCCGCCCTAGTTGGCAAACGGAAGGACTTTAGTTGAAATTGGAATGGACGGGTTCACTTACAACCGCCTGACTTCATACAGACGGAACTTGGCGCTAAGGTCGTTGTAGTATGAAAGGATCATACGGGGCATCTTTGTGTGACCGGTGATCCGGAAAGTTCTCTGGATTGCTGTGAAGGATCAAACCAGATCCAAATTAGTATAGGAAATTAGAGAGTAGAGAAGTGGGTCTTCAGCCATTATAAGTCACAGAAGAAACGACGGGCCTGTCACCCTCAAAAGCAAGGGGCGAACCCTCTGATGGTGAAATAGAGGTAAAACTAAACCGGATGGGAGTAAGAGCGAATGTTAGTTGATCAGACCGAATCGAAAAGTTAATCGGATCAAGAAAGGAGAAGAGGATCTGATTGTAATTTTTAATGTTGTTGTGTTTCCGATTGTGGTGTTAGGACCTAAAAAGGAAATATAGGTGCTGACTAAGCTTAGAGACCAAATAAGGCTAGATACTTCACAGAATCTTGCGGGTTTGATCTTTAGAATCACTTTGTTATACTTTAAAGTGATTTTTGATAGTATAACTAGGAATTTGCTTGCCCTATGTTGCAACACTACATCAAGCTCAAGAAAGTTTTAAATAGACACCAAAAATGATACAGCTCATTTGTAATAAATATGTCAATAAACAACCAATACCATGAGTCAAGACCAAAAAAAAATGCCAAGTTGATATATGGAAAGCAATCTCAGACCATAAAAATTTACTATTAAAATCTTAACTTTGGATGGATATTACCATCTTTATTAAGAGTCGAAACTTTTTTAATTATACCTTTGTTTTGTCATTCGCTTTATGTTTCTGATGCGGTGGATCTCCACCGTCGTCATCACTCACTATCTCAACATCTTCATCCATGTTCTCGTCGTCACTGTCACTGTCACTATCACTCCCACTTCCACTGTCACAACCAGTAATCATTTCATCAGTAACTCCAAAAATCTCCATCAACTGAAGATGATAGAAAAAGAAAAACTCTGCGCTTTAATCTAATAGTACAATACAAGAAATGATAAAGAGAAAATGCAATTAAGAGGCAGTCTAATAGATGAGAGATTGTTTACCTAGTCCTACTGCAACTATCACCACTATTTGAGCTTTCTGAATCACTATCACTGGAGCCGTTGGAGCTGCTACTTTCGCTACCACCACTATTTGCCTTCTCCTTCGATGAGGTTGGAACAGATTCAGCTCCTCCATTCGAATTTTCAGATTCAATGCCACCATTCAAATCTGGACGACCGCCACCTTCAACTGTTTCTATCCCCTAAAAAGATCTGGCTGAGAATGAAGCTGGGACTTCTGGTAACTTTCACTAGCTTTCCATATTGCACGGCTAACAGCATTTTCATTGCTCTTCTGAACAATTGATAAGGCTTTCCCGATTACTGAGGAATTTAAGGTACTGAGCTTGTCTCCAAATGACCCAGATTCGTTCAAGTGAGCAACACCAGTACTTCATCATAAATCATGCTTTCAACAGTTATATCAGGCAGTGCTGGAGAGTCAACGAGTGCTGGAGAATCAGCATCTTCAGGGAAGCTGGCGACATAGCAAAAAGACATGTAAATCTTGAGTCTCAGTCAGATGATGGTGCATTGCACGACTACAAATCCATTCACGTCCAGTCAATTAATGATTGAGAGATCCAACTCAAAAATCACGAATAGGTCATTCCCAGCATGGTGCAGAGAATTCACATTTGCCACTGAAGGATCTTGAAGTGCTTAAATAGTGAAATGCTGTCTTCAGTTTCGACTCACCTTCCACTGTTTGGTGAGGGTTTTGCAAATGCTACTCCCTCCTTCAAAGCATATTTTCCCGGTGCATGATATGATGCAATCTACAAACAATCAGCTTAAGTTGAAACAGATCACAATGCAACTACAAATACTACAATATGTACAGAGACAAGAAGTGAATTCCAACATGCTCGCAAATAACACACTCAGCTCACAACATACAACGGCATGCATAAGGAACCCCTACTATTTCAATATTAAGACGGTGTATAATACGTACAGCTCTAATCGCCTTCTCAAGAGTTTTTTTCTCAGGGAGCATTGAATCTCCAAGGCATTTCTCCACCGTCTAGAAGAACCCATAGAATCAGATCTCTTGAACTTCTGCTGAGAGCAGTCACCAAAAGATAATAGATATGAAAAATCTTGCACAAATCATAACCAAACGAGGGTTAAGTAAAACCATAGACCTACCTTGAGCGTCATACCTTTCGGACTCTCAGTCAGCAGTGTAATGAGGCAACTACGAAGCTCAGTTGGATCCACTACGACACCTAGTTTGGCAGGACCAACAATTTCTGGTGTGTGCGTTGTAGGACTTGGCGTGCTATCCATCTGAACAGAAGACATGTTGGGAGTAGCACCCTCTTCTGCAACTGGCTTCACATTAGGAAATGGAGGTGGAAGAGAAGATACTTTCCCAGAAGGAGGAAGCTCCGGAGAAGCCACTGACGCTGCTTTAGCGACCTTTGCACTTGCGATAGCTGATGCTGTTGATTCTACTGGCTTCTGCGCTGGAATGGGTGCAAGAGCAGGAACAGGACTACGAACTGTGAGCAAAATCCACAAACCAAGAGATTGGTATCAGTAGGTTGAAGCTCAAGACAATCTACAAGATCTGAGACAATATATGAGCTCACAAAAGAGCACACTTCAAGAGATGTTCTTAAACAAATATTCTAGGAACAACTTTTCGAGGAATAACTTTGTTGTTGAGTTGATATCATAGAACCTGAAGCATAGCATGCGTGCTAAAAGTTACTATGACGACAAGAACTAATAGCCGAGTATGACATGGAGGTGATTAATCGGAAGTAACTTAAAAAAAGCAACTCCATATTTGCCTAGCATAAACAGTCATCTAAAAGAAGACAAAAAGCAGGGTTCTAAGAAAGAACCACGACTAAAGACGTAGTTTTGGACTCATGTTCAACCTAACACACCTGGTAAATGAAAAGGGAGTTGTTGATAAAAACAAAATCTACTGTCCGTGCGTAAAAAAGTTACAGACGAATCCCTCTCAGGTAACGACCCTAACCCCAAATGTTACAGATTAACCAGGTCTAGCAAACACAGTTGTTTGACAAACCGAGCCATTATCTGCAAGTCCAGAAATGCACTTGAGTTAGAAGGCTGATTTCATGGTTCACAACGTTTCAAAGTCAGAATGTACCAAGGCTGTTCGGCTTGAACTTCTTCCCAGGCGGCTGCACCTTTGTCTTGATGGGTGGCCTCCTACCAATAGCTGCTCAAAACCATAAAACATTATCAGATACAACAATTCATAGGAACACTTCTACAAAATGACAATTTCTGCCGACAAGTAAGAAATAATGATAGGATGCTGAATTCCAATAGTGCAGATTGTCAAGAAAGGTATCTGTCATCCTATAAAATTTGAACTGGCTCGGTAGAAGTGATAGAGTTAATTTATGTAAGACGTTCAGGATCATATAGAAGAATCGAAATAGTATCTGCATTCAAAATACCACTTAACCCCTAATTGCTTACAGGTGTTGGACAAAACTTAAATGTGCTGAAATACATGGCTTCAACAACTATTTACAAGCTGATATGAAACGATGTTAAACACGATGATTACACATACACATTTGAACTTATATAGGAAATAATAAGTCTTCGCCAAATGAATTAAGAAGCTTTCAACAGTGAAAATTCACCAAGACTACAATTTTGGTTTTAGAAATTAAATTTTAATACTGTATGATAGGCTAAAATTCAGAAATTATCAGCCTGGAAATAAGCCTGTTAAACTACTTATTTTAATTATATTTTCTTCAAGTATGATAAATTTTTACCGACGACAATTTTTTTAATTAGAGAGCTCCATGGCCCGGGAGACTAAGCATATTACATTTTTACTAGGGAGAAAATTTAGGCTAGACACACATATGAATCTCGATTATTCGATATTTCAGAAAGCATGCATCGCAGTACATACTGATACCCAAGGAAAGCCAACTTCATCCTGATTCTGAAGATGCATCTTTCCGGAATCTTCCAAATGGAAGAAAACAAAGAGCAGCACATAAATTTCCTTCTAGGCATTTTAAGGTTAAGAAAGATTCCAGACTCACTCACCATCCCCAGCAATTGAAGAGTTCCGCGTCAGATTCTGAGAATGGGTTGGGTCCAAGAGAATTGCCCTGCAGGCATCCAAAACAACCTTTTGGTACACATTACTTCAAGTAACCGAGAGCTCAAATGCTCTAAACAGCTCCATAAAACAACACATTTGACCCAGTTTAACTTCGCTTTCCTCGTGTTGCTGGTCATCTTTAGGTCAACATTGAGGTCAACATTAATCGTTCACACGATTCAAGGAACTACAATCCAACAACACATAAATCAAAACCCTGTATACAGCAAATGCGATGTGGAGGAACAGCATTTTCGAATCAGAAATAGGTGCTTGAGGAGACAGCAAGGTTTCTTGGCATTACTCCTAATAGTTTTAATCCTTGAGCATAGACTTCGCTGCTCCTCAGCTTCGCCATCTATTTTCATAATAAAGATACAAACGATGCAGTTCACTGCAGGCAATCCACACAAGTATCAATCCGCAATAGTAGTTCTCCGATGTGTCGTTCAGCTGATCAAATAAGGTCGATGAACCAGGAACTCATTAAACCAGTAAGGACGCCGAGCGTCGAGGAGTAAAAATGTTCAAAGAACGACTTTCACGGAAATTGGAGAACAAAGAATGCACCTTTTCATTCAGGAATCTGATCGTTTTTGGCTGACTACCATGGTGCTAGGACCGCGTAATTTCAAGGTTGGTCAACGGGCCAGAGATAGAAGAGCACGAGCTTCACTGACACCAAGGAATAAATGAGAAAGGACAAAGCAGAAGAAAAACACCACAAGGGAAATATAAATAGTCAATTGACTGCAAGAAACTTTACATCATGTACTTACATGCGCGACTTTTGTTGTTGTTGAGCCTCCACGGATCGTTTCTTGACACGATCCTTCTCACGTGCATTTAAAGTCCGAAGAGCAGAGAGTTTGCGCCACACTGATCCAGCCTCCTTAAGTACATTATTCTCATCTTCACCGCGCCGTTGCTCCTCAAAAATATCACACAGACCTCCGTCTTCACGAGCTGAATTAAATTTCACTTCCTGATCTCCAATTTTTAAAACCTATAGAAACAGGTCCCATAATATCACAGTGAGAAGAGCTACCTCTTTCCGAAGAAAGACTACAGAAGCTGACATGATCAAATACTTTACTCAGGAGTGTGAAGAACATAATACACAAAGATTGCGCAGACAAATGATATTGAACTCTGAACTTGACTAGCGTACGCCAGTGGATTCTCTACTCCATCCCAGACCGGTTATGCAATCGAATGCATTTGAATAATAACAGCTCGAAGCTGAATTGTTTAGTAAACAATTCAACTATTGATCACTAAACAATTCAAAGTAAACGAACTGGAGCGTATTCAATAGTTGAATAGCCGAAAACCCTCACTTCAGGAATCGGTCAGAATCATGTTTATTATTACAGAGGCACAGTTCTGAGAGTATATCAATTGCGTGGGGACTGCGACCAGGACATCTCTCTCATTCACTGAGTCCCACAAAGTTAGAAGAATGTAGTCAGCAATTTAACGATACGATACACGCATGTAAGGTCGCGTCTTACCCACTATCTGCGTAGCATCATGCCGAAGAAGGCACATCTCTCGTGAAAAAAAAATAAAATTACTGCTCCAGTGTGAAAATATAAAATTACCGCTCCAGTACATTTTGAGATCAGCCACTAAATTGTGCGAGGGGGAGGGGTTACTGAATCGTAAATTTGGACAAAGAGATAATTACGATAATTACGAAAATGTTGGACAGGCCACCAGTCATCTATGACCACGAAATTAGCAGAGAAGAAGTTATCAAAGTAAGAAGAACCACCCAGGAGTAAGATATTCTGAGGAGAATCGACAAGTTCCGCTTCAGGATCGTTGAAATAAAATTCATCCTTAACTCAAACTAATCCATCAATTAGTGACAAACCCTACATAATACGCATAATATTCACAACGACAGCAAATCGAACCACCCAAACCTAAGACACCCCCAGTTGAAACCACAATTTCCTCTCCCCTACCCAAAACTAAAGTTCCACTTACATGCCCAGTCGCAGTGAAACCAAACTTCATCAAACATGCTTCACCCTCACCCTCTGCACGCTTCAAATCGCTAAGAAGCTCCGGTGTTAGGTGAATTGCCATAGCAAACGGCCGAACGGCGTCCATCTCAAACTGCTGCAGCTGAAACTTTTCATCCTGCGAGGCAGCACACAAACTCCGCCTTACACCAACACTATCCCGTCCCCCCAACCTGCCCTTGGCCGTGCCTCCCATCGTCCGCTCTGTCATGCCCGCTCCCCGCAACTCCACAGGTCTAGCTCCCAAACTCTGCATTCGCGGCTGCAGCGACCCCATCCCCCGCCCCAATGGCGGAGGCCCCATCTCCTGCGTGCCACGCATGGACAAGCCCCGCCTGGATACCCCGGCCCTCCTGTTCATTGTTGCTAGGGTGGGTTTGGCGCTCGTGGTCATAGACATCCCGCTTAGCATTCCCTTCACAAACCCCAACTTCCTTCATCCCTCTTGCAGAGTCTAACCCAGTTTTGTTTCGTTGTGGTTTCAGTGAAGTTGCGGTTTCTAACAATTACTTTGCAACTTTAAGTTGGCTTCTGTGGTGCATGTGGTTTAGCATGTCCCTTGTAAATTCAATTACCCAAGACATTTTGTGTGCTGTCTTATATGATTCAGTGTTTCGTTTGTGAGTTCATGTCCCATTAACAACTGTTTGGTTCGATGTGTTACTAATGTCCATTCTTATGAACAATTCATTTGCCTTAGCAAGGCGCTTAGTATGGCACCGGAGGGGTATTTGGATGGGTGAAAGTGCAATGTGTAGGATGTTCAAGTCTTTCCAATATTTCTTTTGCTCATTTTATCAAGTTGCTGATTTCAACATCGGAGGGGTGTTTGGGAGGGTGCACGTGCATTGTATAGCATGCTAAAGTCTTTTGCAGGGAGCTAGTTGGACGTTGGTAATGTCCATTGTTTGTTTTCACTGTAAGAAACTCATATTTTAAATGATGGATTTTAAATGACATCTACTGTAACAAATTGTTTGTTTTCACTGTAAGAACTCATATTTTAAATGATGGATTTTAAGTGACATCTATTGTAACAAATGTTACACAAGACGTTATAGTTGACATAAAAACATGGGTTGTTACAATAGATGTCACTTAAAATTCACCATCTAAGAGACTGATTAGATATGGGTTTCTTGTAGTATTTGCTCACTTCCTTTACAATTTCGCTAACTTTAACATTGGAAGGGTGTTTGGGAGGGTGCAGAAATCATAGAAATTGGCATTGAAGTGAACAATAAAGGCACCAGTTCACAAACTTTAGCTTTTTTATATTGCCATGTTACAGTAAAGAAGTCTCAAAATTTCGCCTACTTGACCCTAACATGCTGTCCCATTTCGCTAGTTCACTTGCAAAAAATTTTGAAATTTGCCAGGGAGGCGTTCGCCCTAACCAATAGTATCGCCTAGACGAATTTAATGATAATACTGAATTCGCCCAATTCTGCACCAAATATTTTCAGCCATCGCCACCCTCAAACTGCGTACCCTATCAATACATTGCAATCTAATCCCCTTGAGCTAGACTCATCACAAAGCAAAAGTGTACTTTTCCAAAATGCATTGCTCCTTTGCTTATGACCACAAATGAAGTCTTCAGAAAAGGCGATGACACTTTGAGTGTGCTCGGGCTCTCCTTCAAGTACGAAGTCTTCCCCTCTGTAGCCGGTCTTGCAACAGGCACTCCCTCTCCCCACGCTCATGACAGAATCACATGATGTCAACAAGGAAAGATGCCTGCAACCAAGCGCGTTCAGGAACTAAGCGGGACTGCAGCGTTGGAGTATTAAACACAAAATATGTGGAGGCCGCCTGCAATTTCTCTTTAGGTAAATCGTGCTGGGGCAATACACAAAGGCCGAGCCCCCCAATTGTTCTGCAGGGCTGCTTTTCACCCTAGACTGCTCATGCTCAAATGTTCACAGCGTTGTCGTTTCATTATAGCAAGTTCTCTCATATTCACTTTTCAAATAGGATGCAACCACAAGGTCACATTGACTACTGCTTTGGGCAACAAATGAAGGTAATCTGAAATTTTTATCTCAGGGAATGACCTCACATTCATGGATGAAATGGAAAATCCTTAGGCCAGAAGTGGGATAACTCTACTGAAAGCAGATATAAAACAAGACGAGAAGCAAAACAACTCTGCATTATCTAAATATTGATGGGCAATTCACGGTACAAGAGTGCTCGTAACAAAAGCCACATCGTCAACCCCTCGCAGCTGACAATCAACGCGATGGAGTTTGCCAACTGTACTTGTATCACAGCAATCTCGTCCTGCAGAAATAACGCTCATGAAACTTGAGTCCAGCAGCAAGCAAATCATGGCAAAGACGAACTTCTGCATATCCGTCAAGAACTACTTTACAAAATCGGAAGTCTCCGGCGTTTCACAGATCATGGCAGTCTTGCGATTCTTTGAAAAACCATGGACTGGCATGAAGAAGATTGATTTTCTACAATGTGCAATGGCGGTGATTTATGAAGAGACTAGTAGCTCGGGCGCCTCGGTATTACTATCTGGTGATGAAGCAGACGAGAATCCAATCCGATTGAAATACATCACATTACTACTTAGGCCTTTGCATTCATACACCCCCCTGGTACTTCTTTTCTGACAATTGCGGATCTCTTTAGATTGTGCTCACAAAGTAAGCGTAGAACAAGACTTATGTCAAAATTACAAAATCTAGAGAATCTAATCTTCGTGGTAGAGGTATAATCCCAAACCGAACCGAGCGCAAGCTCGTCGAAAGGCCATGCCTTCTGCCTTCTGCACTGGATCACCATACGATGTGTCCGCCATGGCAGCCGTCCCCGACGACTCTCGCCAACTCTCTCCATCAGAACCTCGTATGGTCACACGGTATACCACGGACACAGTAGACCCGTCTCCCGAAAAGATGATACTCCGCACTTCTCCGCTCCACCCCGGCGCATAGAAGCTGAGCATTCGATTAGCATGGTACCATGGAATGTACTTCAACACCACTCCTTCATCATTGCGCGTCTTCAAGACCTTGTCCGGCACCCGCTTGTTCATGTCTCGAAGTATCTCCGCCAGCGGCCTCGTTATCAGTGATGGCTCCTTAGAAGCCTCCAGCGGCACGGCATAGCTCGCATAAGGGACCGCTTGTCCCACGTCCAGGGATGCCATTCTCACCCCTTGGCCATAGCCATGACCTTTGCTGCTCTTTCTCTTCAAACCCGTCGTCGTCTTGGTGATGCTGACCAATGTTGGCGCCCTCTGCCGCAACGGCACCACGCACAGCGATGACCCCGCCATCGATACCACCATCGCAATCGCCATGGCCACCTCCACCGCTCACAATTCGACGCCTCACAGACTCGAGAACACCGAGCCACGATAGAGCGCAAGGTTCTTCGAAGGCTACTGTACAGTCGGGTACAGAAATCTTACGATTTTTTCAATTCACTATTCACTAGAAAGTTCATCAACTTCAAGAAGCTCTAGCATACTCAAAAATGATCGGATTTTGAAACCGCAAATTGCATTGGAACCGCAATGAAGTGCACTTCAACTTCATAATAAGTGAAAAATAAAAAATTGAAAACCATACAACAATTTGGATTCCTTTTATACACTATCTATCATTTCATAGAGATTCTTTGGAAGATAGTTACAGTTTTTTACATTTAGGTGAAGAAGAAGAAAGAAATCGTACAAGAAATTCAAGTGGTATGAGATCAAGTATCTCTAAAGCAATTGCGATGGTTCATTTCTAATATGGTCCATTAAATACTAGTTGTACTTTTCACAAATGGTGGCAACACTAGATGGTAGATAGTGTATAAAAAGCATCAAGCTTTTGTATGATTTTCAATTACATATGTGTATTTGCAATGATGATAAAGTAGACTTGAGTATGATTCCAATGCAATTTACGATTTGAAACTCCGTTCATTTTTGAGCATGCACCGGCCTCTCAAAATTCACCAAATCTGAGTAGGCTGCAAAAAATCATAAGATTGATGTACCTGATGGTACAGTATCAGGCAACACTCAATTGTCCACCCTATTCTGCCATGCAAAAGAAAATTGCATAATGTGTCATATGATTAACATTTTTTGTTTTGCATAATTATTATTCAATTCTTACGCAATTCCAACCAAGAATACCAAATTTGGGTTTAAGAAAATCAAAAGTCCATTTTTGATGAACTGTTTCATTGAATTTTAATGATTTTACACAATAATTCGTTGAAAAACATTGATGATGAATTTTTTAAATTTGATTGTGGCACTATGTAGGAAACATCCATACATACATATTTACTTGAATAAGCATCTTCAAAAAGTTTTAGAATTTCCTCACAAAGGTTTCAAAAGTTGTGGTGATAATGTCCAAATTTTGAAAAATGGATGTTTCTTCATTGTAATTAGATCTTGCTATATGACCCTTTACAATATTATTAATTTTGTGCATTTGACCATGAAGCTACAGTCGTTTTGCCAAAATCTAATTACGATGAAGAAGTATCTATTTTTCAAAATTTGGACATTGTCACCGCAACTTTTGAAACCATTGTGAAGAAATTTTAAAACTTTTTGGAGATGCTTATTTAAAGATAGATGTACATGTGGATGTTTCCTACCTATTGCCGCAATGGACTTGAAAAAAAATCATCATTAATGGTTTTCAATCAATTGTCATGTAATAATATGAATTCTAAAGGAAATAATTCACTAAAAATGGAGTTATACTTTTCCAAAATCCTAATTTGGTATGCTTGATTGAAATTGCGTAAGAATTGAATGTTGAGTATGGAAGACAAAAAATGGCAATCATATTATATATTATGCAATTTTTTTTTGGATGGCAGAATGGGGTGGACGATTCAGAGTTGCCAAGTATTGTACAATGGGACGACAAAATATCGTTGCCCATATTTTGTCATCACACAAATGCCCCCATTTTCAAATACTATTTTTTATAATCTTTATGAAATTCTTGGATCATTGCATTCCTACTTAGTCCCAATAATGCATACCAAATTTCAACTTCAAAAAAGCAAAATTCCATTTTTGGTGAATTTTTAAAGTTAATTTTCATGGTTTTACATGATATTTTATTGAAAAGAATTAATGATGAAATTCTTAAGTTTGATTGCAGAAATATGTAGCAATATACATATAACAAATATCTCTAAAAAAAATTCACAACTCCCTCTACAAAAATTCAATATTGTGGTGACAATGTTCTAATCTTGAAAAATAGATATAATTTTATTAGAATTAGCATAATGAGTGCTAGACACTATTACGAGGGCATTACGCCTTATAATTGAGGACCATTTTCTATACTATCTAGCTCCATATAGCATTGTATAAGAGTCTTTTTAATGAAGGGAACATTCTTGTTATTGTATTAGTGACTCATCATGTGTTGTAATATAAATTGAGGTGCCTAGAAATTGTAATGTTTTCCTTGATATTGATTTTAAAATAGTAGCTATGGACTTTTAAGGGATTTGAATTGAATCATATTCTCAAAAGTCCATAGAAGAGTTAAAACAATGCGTTTTCCCAAAAGAAATTGAAATCCTAAATGTTGCTAGAAATTACAAATGGACTTTAAATCAACATTGGAGATTGGATCAATTTCAAATAGTTAGCATTTTCAAGATTTAGCCAAAATGAATGATTGACGTTACTAGGTATTTTGGGTGGGACACAGTGCAGGGTTCTAAAAGGATCCTCTCTATGCTTATTCTATATCACCATGTGTCTTTCTCTGGATTATTGTGCTCTTTTTTCTTGTGCAAATTTTTTCTTGCTAGCCTTGTAGTGGGTTATATAGATATGGACTTCTTCCACCTTTAGTCCACTCAACCATGCAACCTTCCTTCATGTTTAAGAATATACGGAAGGCAGATTTCATAAATACATGTATACATTGGTAGAATTCTGAGGGTGATGAAACCAAGTCTGTCTAGAATTTTGTCCTTTATAATTAATGTGCTTACATATGGACCGACAATCCAACGCCAAATGTTTAAGGAAGATAGCAATGATGTAAATCCATAACTGATAACTATTTCTAATGAAAAGGCAATATTAAATTTGTGATCAAAGTTCAAATGGTGACTTGTTCTACCAACTGAAAGTTCAAGATGGTGATCTAAGAATACTTTCAAAGTGAAGTTTGGCAATTTTATAATAGGCCTTCAATTTATTCAGGTAAACCAATTCTTGTAGCAAACGCATTTGGAAAGAATTGAAAATTTTTGTGTAAGTAAATTGGCAAATTCGGATGCAACATTACAATGAATTAAGTAAGCTAATATTCCTTTGTGTGTATAAGAGTGTAATCTGCCAATGATAGATTTCAAAAAATACTTGTAAAATTTGTTGAATTATGATTCTCTTCATTGCCTTCTACAATGACCTAGACTTGAACCCACCCAAACACCCTTCCAATGTTCAAAGTAAAAAGATTATGAAAGGCAATGAACACCATATTTTCTTAACACCAAATTTCTTTTGGCACTAAGATGCCACATTGCATTTTTTAGTTTTCCTTGGCAAAATGACTGTAGAGGTCTAGAAATGAAATTGACAACCAGTTTGCCACATTGGTAGCTTATTAGACCACCACAAATTGCAAACATTGAGTACGACAACATACTATACAATAACATGCATCCACCCAAATACTAAAGAACAAGTTTTCATTGAATGATTAATAAT
This sequence comes from Neckera pumila, assembly GCA_963969595.1. Classification (NCBI taxonomy): domain Eukaryota; kingdom Viridiplantae; phylum Streptophyta; class Bryopsida; order Hypnales; family Neckeraceae; genus Neckera; species Neckera pumila. Next base: position 12,322,061 of record OZ018418.1, read on the forward strand.
CCCTACAAGAAACCTATGTTTTTTTTGATGGATTTTTGTAGACATCCACCTAATTTTATATTAACAATAATGTCAAATGTAACATCGAAATGTTATGTTTGACATTATTATTAACATAAAAATAGGTGGATGTCTACAAAAATGTGTCTAGAAAAACATGGGTTTCTTATAGAGAATGCTTTTTTAATTGACATTATACCTAATAATGGCAATCAAGAATAAAATTACTATAAATATTTTGCAAGTTAGAACTTATCTAACTACCCAATAGCTCATTGTATAGCCACACCAGGACTTTGTAAAGACTGCATGTGGGAATACAAAAACTCCAGTAGATAGAAAATAGGAGAAAACTGGGTTAGCATAGTCTAATTTTTTTGAATTTGTTATTAGTGTCTAAAAATCCGGGTCAGCTAGAAAGAAGTTAGAAATAACTGATACCTAGATTGTCATAATTCCTAAACCGGATAAATATTCCGGTTAAGAGGGAAGCCGTAGGATGGAAGACGGATCCGGAAAGCCTACAACTGGTAGCCTTCCAGCCTAGACTCCTGAGGGCACCATTATAGGAATGGTCTCATACCCGTTCCCCTGGGAAACTATTGGCCAAAAGTCGGGTACTTAAGGGCGCAGCTTCCATTTCTTCTTGTATTTGTGGCGTGCGCTTAGAGAGTGAAACTGTGGTGAGTTAGGACTTCACTAGGGAGAGATCAGTGACGTCAGTGTCGATTGCACCAGATTAGCAAGTCGGTAAACAATGGTAGGGCCGGCCCGGATGATGTCTTCGGCGATCCCGAAGGATCCAGAAGTCCGGAAGCACTTAGAAGAGGACTTAGAAACGATAGGATGCGCCGGATTGTTGCAACACCCCTTGAGTTTGAAGAATGACGAGATCATCGCGGAACTCGTAGTGGGAGTTCCGAATCAGTACCAGTTGACTGTGAGAGGCCAAACCAAACTCTGGATGGAGGACATCTGGGCGGAAGTGTACTCGTTTCGGAAAGCCGATTTTGGTTTAGCTCCCCATAATGATAGGACCGGGCAGAGTAAGTTCCGGGGTCCGGTGCATAATAAGGAGGGATACAATATTCATGACTGTATCGAGGATAGGCATAGCCGGATTTTGGAGTTCCTTATTCCTATTCTGTATTCAGAGAAGCCGACCCGGGTTACGGCGATAGTAGCGAGCACCATATTTGGAGCGATGGAAGGCCAACTAGTGAACTGAGGTAGACTAATCACGGACGTATTCTCCAAATTAATCGCACATGCAACTTCCGGAAAAGCTACCCCGCTCAGCCCGTATCTTTTTCATCTTTATCATCAGCAGGGATTTTTGAATGAGCCGGAGATGCATATGTACATCCATAGAGAGGAAGTCCTGAAGTATGGGTTTACGGAAGAAGTTCAACCGGACCAACTCGTCCCAGCAGAATCCGAAGAAGAGGAATCATAGCAGCCACCCTTGACTCACAAGCAGATCAGGAGACGGAAGTCCATGGATCAGGCTGCGCGAGGCAAGCAAGTGGCTACGGATTACAAATCGCAACTAGAGTAGCCGAAAAATGACTACATGAAGGAGTTCTGGGAGCACGGATAAAAGTGGGCTAACGAGTGTCGGTTGATCCACAACAAGATGGCGGAATACATCAGCGGGGCCATGACGCTCTTAGGAGTAAGTTGTCCGGAATAGATAGCGGACGCGATCCGGAAGAGGACGGATCCAGAGGCAATAAAGGTGCAGGAGCTCCGCATCCGAAATCTGTAGCAGGACAAGATGGATCTCAGATCTCGAGTGGCTTAGCTAGAAAGTGAGCTAGAGGTGGCGAGGACGAAGGAGGCAGAAGCTTCCAACCTCGTCCGAAATCTGTCAACTTTGGTGGCAGCTCCGGCGGAGCAAGTGTTACGAGCTTGGCTCTTCACCAACAAGTTGACGGACGAAGCTCATCCATCCGGACCGAATGTGCTAAGGGTGCTCATCGATTACCAAGCCCGGATGGAGAAGGTATTGGCGGAGATGCGGCAATTGCTCGGACAACTTGACCTGGGGAGGGAGTTGGAGTTTGAGGGTTTTCCGGAAGTCGCGGATGCCCAAAATTACTTGCAGACTCTGGCCAGAGAAGCAGTTCCGGAGGAGAATCCGGTAAAGGGACAAGATATGCTGATCGATGAGATTAGTATGGCCCTAATGTCCGAAAAGGAGGGAACCGGAACGTTTGTTCGAATGAGTATGGCAAGAGCTGTTGTGACAGCACTAGAAGCTTTAATACCAAAGAAGGTGAGAGACTTGATTCCGGGAATGAGACTCACCTTTCTTATAGGTGAGCTGGCCCGACCATCTGGAGTCGCAATCTTTGCTACACCGAAGTCCGTAGTTCGTCGTAGCCTGGCCAGACCTTCTAGAGCCATCAAGAATTTGGCTCAGAGTTATCCGGAGAGATTCACTTACATGCAACAAACTTCTCTGCCCAAGGGCGACAAAATTTCGTTGGAGATTTTGGACAATGAAAAGGAAGAATGCAAAACCGAAAGGGAGTCGGAGGACAAGGCCACTCCGCCTCAAGGGCGCACGATCATCACCCGGGCGCGGACCAAGAGCACGCCGATGAAGTCGTCACCGACCAAGACAGGGAGCAGCGTGAAGAAATCGCAGAGGATGTAGTTAGTTTGATAGGTTTTTATTTGGTTGTTTTGAATTTGTTCCATCTCGGGTTTTCCGGAGGTGGGACCCGGTTCCGGATTCTTAGGAGGTCGCCGGCCTGGATTTTCCAGTTATCTCGGATGTTAGTTGATTGGCCACCTTGATTTCCAAATGTGCCCTTTTCGCTTTTTTGCTTTTTAGTTTCGGCTTTAAAGGGAGGGCAGGCTTGTTGCCCTCTCGTTCCATTCCAACCCATTAGAGTGTAGTTTGATTGTGTGCTTTTGCTTTCTTTAATTGGAGACCCCCTTGTGGATATTTCTGGATCCGGATATGTGCATGAGTAAGAGTATTTGTAAGAGTGTTGAAGTGTGAGGAAGACAGGTGAGGAGGACTTCAGATCTAAGTGAACTGGATACGATTGGTAGCTGGCATTTGAGAGAACTCTGGATCTATGAAGGAGGATTAGTGCGTTGTGTCTTTAAATTGTTGGGATAGTAATCCGGAAGAGTGGAGTGGATGCGCATCCGGAACCCAAGAAGGGCTTCGTGCGGAGATAAGCAACCACCAGCGGAATATTCTACATCACTGGAAGGCCTGCCAACTTCCGGATCAGTCTGAGAGTCTTGAACAACGTTGCAACCGGTTCCGGGCACTTGATCTGACATTGTAGTGAAGGAGTAGAAAGTAGATTCTAAGTGACCTGTTTTCCGGAAGGATCATTTGGAGAGCTGTGAGGATTACTATCTACCTCTTTCCTACTGTAACACCAGAAGAGAGTTGTGTGTCTTTGTGTGTGTGTGTGTTTTGAATTACAAGTGTTGAGTCCCTACCCCTTTGAAAGACCAATAGTGGACCCCCTGATGGTAAAACAAGGGTACAAAAAACCAAAGTTTCGATTGAGACTTACCGGATTACAGAATAGGACGGATTTAGATTGGATTCCGGAAGGTAGTATTATTAGGAAGGAGAAAGAATAAAGAGATTGAGTTACGGATTGCTTGGAGTTTTGTTTTGGAGAGATATCTGGATAGCCTTAGTTTTGTAATAATACCTAGAATTCCTTGGGACGATATTTCGTGTTATCTTAGCACATCTTTGTGTTAAGGATACTTACGCCTAGACTGCGCATACGACACTGCAATTGCGGTTCAACCTTGAAGGAAGTCGCTGTGCAGTGTTTATACCCACGGCCTTTACTAAATGCCAAATCTACCTAGCTATCTAGGTGGCACATGCAAACAACAAGTTTTAGGTCATTTGGTGCGGATTTTGGGTAAAGCATTGATAGACAATCTCATATTTCTTGAAATATGAAATAAAAATGAAGCGTACATTTCAAAAACTTTGATTTGGTCTTGGGTGCACATGAGTTAAAATGAGCCAAAGTCACATCCTATGGTTAGTTTTAATGGTTGGTTTTAACTAGGATTTGGTTGAATTGGCTGATTTTAATGATTAGGACTAGATGAGCTGTGTGCGCAGTGAATGTGCAGCGCCACATTTGGAACCCCTTGATACAAACCAACTGCTATTTTGTCTTGCAGGTTCCACTGACGTTGTCCGTCAATTTTCTTGCTCACAGATCCCACTCACGTTGTCTCGCTCACGTTGTCTCCCTCACGTTGTCTCGCTCACGTTGTCTCGCTTGCATGTTTTGATGTTTTGCTCAGGCGACACTTAGACTCAGGCTGATGAGATGTGCTCCACTTCCAAGCTTTGTAGGATGTGTATAGGGCTGGATTTCTCAGGCGTGTGGTTACGCACTAGTTTTGGAGCTTGAGCAATTTAGGTTGGGCTTGCGGGTCACTACCTCGATGGCAGATTTGAGTGCTTTGTTCTTGATGTTCTTAGCTTGAAGGTTTGCTAGCAATTGCTAGGATTCAAGGTCTAGTTTGATTGTGTCTGTATCAGTTCCAGTGCGCTGCATTTTCACGATGTACAATTGCTGAATTTAGGTGTTTTGTTCTTGATATTCCTAGCTTGAAGGTTTCTTGGCGATCGCGAGGTTCAAGGTTGAATTTGATCGTGTCTGTATTAGTTCCAATGCACCGCATTTTCACAGTGTACAATTTATGTTTTAGCTATGATTTGCTTCATTTTGCTTTTTGCATTGAAGTTCAGCAGTTATATAAATCTGTAGCTGTCGTAGCACAGGGCAAGCAAATTCCCAGTTATACTCCTAAAAACCACTCTAAAGCATAACAAAGTAACTCTAAAGATCAAACCTGAGAAATCTTGTTTAGTATCTAAGCTCAGTCAATATCCATATTTTCCTTTCTGGTCCTAACACCATGATCGAAAACACAACAACACCGAAAACTACAATCAAACCCTTCTCTCCTTTCTTGATCCGTCCAACTATCCGATCCGGTCTAATCAAATCATATTTGCTCTTACCCTCATCCGGTTTAGTTTTACATCTGTTTCTCCATCAGAGGGTTTGCCGTTTGCTTTTGCAAGTGGCAGGCCCGCCACTCTTTCCGTGACTTATAGTGGCTGAAGACCCACTTTTCTATCTTCCAATCTCCTACACTAATCTGGATTCGATTTGATCCTTCACAGCAATCCAGAAAACTCTCTAGATCACAAGTCACACAAAGACTCCCCGTACAATCTTCTCATATTACAACGACCTTGGCGCCAAGTTCCATCTATACGAAGTCAGGTGGTTACAAGTCTACCCGTCTGTTCCAACATCAGTTACAGCTCTTCCGTTTACCAACTAGGGCAGCGAAATTTCTCAGGAGATCAGACATTCAACTGGATTTCCCACCTAGGATTTTTAGCGCGACTAAGGAATCCCTCCCTATCCGCCTAACCTAACAATGGCTCTCTTGCTCGGAAACCTAAACCTTAGAAGTGCTGAGGAACCGAAATCCACTCTCAACTCTTTCAATACTCGCTCACTTGCACATAAGATCAAAACAAGAACACCAAAGGGAGAAATCACCCCAAAACCAACGTGCGCCTTTCTAACTCCTCACCACACAGCCCTGCCACACACGGGAGAGATACACAACAAGAAGCCAATAGAAGGTACAAGTAAAATTTAGGCGAAAAGACTCCCAATTCCCAAGCAGGGACTGGCTATATATACAACTTGATTTACAAAGGCAAAAAGACCCCCCGAAAATATGCGCGGAACTTCCGTGTCCAACTCTAACCGGCCAGACCGGATCAACATCCGATCTGGTCCTAACTATCTTACACAAAATACATTCCTACCTACTCTGCAACTTCCTCCCCCAGTGTAGGACTTTTGGGTTCCGCGGATAACTAGTTGAAGATGTCTACCAAATTCCTGCTCCGCTTCTTGGCTGCAAGATCCAGAAGATCTGATCCTGGCAAATGAATCCAATTGAATTGCTTGTCCAAGCCCAATCCTTTATTGACTCTTCTTTGACTCGGGAGTTCGATCTTTAGACTCCCTCATAATTGACCCTTTGCCCACGAATGATTCCGACAGCGAGAGGTCTGAAAGATGGATATCTCTGGAGTACATGGATTCGTTCAGCTTTTGGCTGCTAATGTCCATCCGGCCGGCTGCCGCTTATACCGCCACCATTGCCGCTTCCACCCAATCAGAAAAATTGGTCAGGATCCAAATTTTCTCCTCGTGTATTCTCTTGTCAAATAATTCCGCCTTGACAGCGGCAGATCCAGAAGCTCTGAGAGTGGCCTTCACTGTCTCCGCCACCTTGAGGGTTGCATCCGCCATCTCTCAGACGGCAGTCTTATCTTCCTTGAAGGCGACCATTTTTGCCTTCAACGTGCGGACTTCCTCCTGAAGCCGACAAATTTTTGCCTCTTGCTTCTTGTACTCGTCCGGATTGGTGATGTGTAGTGCTACCTTAGCTAGTAGCTTGCTGTCTACCGGCTCACCCACCAGCTCTCCGAAAGTAGAGAGGGTCCTTCTTTTGATCTCCCAATCTGCTTGTATTCCGTAGAGAATGTGGATCAACTAATTGAATGGATCAATTGGGTCTTCGAGATTCAATATCTCCACTTCCGATCCCTGTTTTAGAGTCGACCGGTTGATAGGAGGGGTTCCTCTCTTATGAGGAGGCGTCGTCTTTATTTGCTTTCTCATCCTGAGGTATTCCTCCTCATCTTCTTCTTCCATCTCTGGTTCGGATCCGGATAATTCCTTTGGTTTGTCATCCGAACCCAACTCCCCATATTTCAAGATGGATTCTTGAATATTCTATGTCTTTTCCTCTGTGTCGGTGAGGAGTTGGTTGCGCTGGTAGAGGTGAAAGAGATAGGGACTCAAAGGAGTGGCCCTAATCTTTCCAACTCTCGTCACAAGTTGGGACACTAGATCGCAAAAGATCCTGGCCCAGTTCACTTTCCGTTCCCCGCTTAGGGCCCCAAAAATGGTATTGCCGAGGGTCATTGTTACCCTCATTGGCTTCTTTGAGTGGATGATTGGGATCAAGAACTGGAGAAGGCAGAGGTGCCGATTGTTTATGCAATCCGCGACCACATATCCGTCCTTGCTACTCGGCTCTCCATGAAACTTATCATGGATGAATTCAACCCTCCGTCTTGCCATACCTAACCCCCCTAACCGGAAATTGTAGACCTCTCTCCACCTCTCTTCTTTCCATTCGGTTGGACGCCCTTGGACAGTGTTGTCAAACTTATTTGACAATTTGTCCTTCAGCTCTCTCACCATCCGCTTCTCTCTAAACCCTTAGGGTTTGTCCTTCAACCCCAAACAGCCCATTGTGTTGAGGTTGTCTATGAGCTCGGTTCTCGCTGTTTTCTTGGAGGGGATGACCGGAACTACTTTCCGGAGCTTAATCTCTGAGGAGGAACTGGGCACTCTCGGTCTACTCTTGCAAAGCTGAGGCGTGGACACGGACTTGGCTAGCTGGACCCTTTCCGATCGCTACCTCACTCTCTCCTAGCCGCACGTCCCATTCTTCACTTTTTCTCATCTGATCTCAACTAGAAGACAACACAAAACTTGCAGCCCACATAATCTCGAACTCTCACGCACTCACGCACTCTCACGCACTCTCACGCACTCTCATGCATTTGCATTTAAGTCTTCATGCATATAGCGGCTTTGGCGCAAACGGAGACGTTAAAGTGCTCAAGGTCAGCTCCAAAATTCGAGGAAAGTAAAGGAGCAAAAATGGGAAAGACCAGCCTTTATATAGTCCTAGGACCCCGATTGGTCATCATTATCCATTCCGGTCCGGTCCATAGCAATCTGGTTTAACCTTAACCTGATCCAAGATAAGTTTCGGATGTGATTCCGCTCCTGAGTACTAATACTCTGACTGGATCAGATCCAATTTACCCCTTACCGCATTAGCTTTGTTTATCTTCAATCTTCTTCTGCCTCCTAGTAAGATCTGGATCCTAATACTCATTTCCGTTACTCATTTCCGTTCCAACTTTTAAGTAAGCAAGGGAAAACCAAAAATTCTAGTTGCGACAGTAGCATACAATGGAGTCAAAGGTGGTGCAGAGAGAGTCCGCAAACTATCAAGAGAGAGGAGGGGATCATTTGACAAGAAACAGAAGTCCGTGAAAGTTCCTCAGTCTGTTCCAGAGTTGCTTCTAGAGTTAGCTTCCCTTAAACTCCAGAGAACTAATTTTTTTATGAAGGAGAGAGGCTTATGTGGACGTGGGTAAACTCAAAGCTCTCCGCTAATATGGCTTGTGTGATGCCTGAGAAAATCAAGGAAGTCTGGGGAAGTGTTCAACATTTAAGACAAGCAACACTATTTTGAGTCCACAAAGTAGGGCAGACCTTCTCTAGTTGTGTGCTAAAATTTATGGTAAGATTGAGATTACAAATAATGAATTCATGGCTTGGGTGGTAAAGGACCACATTGTGGAATTGATGGATTTTGATGTAAATTGGGCGTCCGCTGCTGCATCGACGACCCTACTTCTTGTCAGCCGATTAGAAGAAGAATTGTTCAAGAGAGATCTTACTTTGGAGGAGGCTGCTGCCCTGAAGCATTTGGCACCTTATGCTATTGCAAAGCCTTCTGTTTCCCACTCAAGGGCCAATGCAAGGACCAACGGTTTGGGATCACAACCATTGGAAACGAAGCTTTTGTCTGGGAAATTCAAGCCTATACGTCGCATCTCCTGGAATGCAGTGCATTCTGGGGTACATCGGTACACCTTTCAACACGGGGGGGTACACCGGTGTACCCCTCCCTTTGGGAATGCACGTCATTTTGGAGGAATGCGCGTCGGAACTCAGAAATACACCCTGACTACAAGCGTGCGAGCTGGTGCAGATCTGTCTTGATGCAGGTGAAATGCACGTCCAACTCTGCGGTACACCCTGATCGCGTGCATGCAAGCTGGTGCAGACCTGTCCTTGTGCAGGCGCCTTTACTAACATCGAACTCTGCGATTTTGGGCTTTCGCGCGCCCTTAAACCTTGCAGACCTCACTCTTTCTGGCATAGGTGGACTTTACGCTGCGCCATGACACGCCTTTTCACTGGATTGCACCATTGAACAAGGCCATTGAACAAGGACATTTTGGTTTGGAGGTTGGGGTTGGATCTTTTGAAGGCTTTGGATTTTGTGCCACTTGCGACGGAGAGGGGAGGGGGGTGGAATGAAGAACCATTGCTTCAAAACCATCCCGGGTCTGGTTGGATTGAAACCGTAAATAGGGGGGAATTTTGGAGTCAGCCTACCGATACTGGATTCTTGGCAATGCACAAGATATCGGTTTCTGGGTTTAAGGCTGAAGGCTCGCTTGTGTACAGAATCAGGTTAAAGGAATGGGAGACCTCGTTTGGAGTTCGCTGAACAAGGCCATTTCGGTTTAGGGGTTGGGGTTTGGATCTGTAAGGCTTCGGATTTTGCCCCACTTGCGACGGTTTAGGGGAGGGGGGCAGAATGAGGAACCATCCCTTCAAAACCATCCCGGGTCTAGTTGGACTGAAACCGTAAATAGGTTGGAACTCTGGAGTCAGCCTGCCGATATTGGATTCTTGGCAATGCATAAGATATTGTCATGGTTGTGGCTGAAGGCGCGCTTGTGTACAGAATCGGGTTAAAGGAATGCAGTTTTAGTTTGGAATTTGCTGAACAAGGCCATTTCGATTTGGGGGTTGGGGTTGGATCTTTTGAAGGCTTCAGATTTTGCGCCACTTGCGACGGAGAGGGGAAGGGTTTGGGTTCAGTGAAGAACCATCGCTTTGAAACCATCCCGGGTCTGGATGGACTGAAACCGTAAATAGGGTGGAATCCTGGAGTGAGCCTGCCAATATTGGATTCTTGGCAATGCACAAGATATCGTCATGGTTGTGACTGAAGGCGGTCTTAGGGTACAGAATCGGGTTAAAGGAATGCGGTTTAGGGTGGAGTTTTGCTGAACAAGGCCATTTCGGTTTTGGGGTGGGGGTTGGATCTTGAAGGCTTCGGATTTGGCCCCACTTGCGACGGTTTTAGGGAGGGGGGCGGAATGAGGAACCATCCCTTCAAAACCATCCCGGATCTTGGTGGACTGAAACCATGAATAGGGTGGAATCCTGGAGTCAGCTTGCCGATATTGGATTCTTGGCAATGCACAAGATATCGGTTTTTGGGTTGTGGCTGAAGGCTCGCTTGTGTACAGAATCGGGTTAAAGGAATGCGGTTTTAGGGTGGAATTTTGCTGAGATTGCAACATTGTGGATCAAGGAGTTTTGGTGACCTCCATTTGAAAACAACTCTCCTCTATCTGAACTAAAATCGGGCTTGTACAGCACGGGTATCTCGTATACAAGCTATCGATGTGGGAATCCTGGTACTCGACAAGCTGTCATCAAGTTTGATTTCAGTTGAAGGGTCACGGTATTAGGATATCAACATATGAACAGCAAGGAGTATTGAGCAGCGAGAGATAACCCGATTTTGAGATTTCAGTAGCAAGTGCTTTTGGAATATCAACAGCAAGAGATACCGGGAGATCAAAAGATACCGAGCCATATCGAGAGGTTTCGAGGGCCCTTGAAACTACTGGAATGGATCTTTTGAACTCGCGCCCACATTTCGGCTCCGATATTGAATCCATACATTTTGAGATATCCACACATCCAGATTTCAAATGGTTCGAAAAGGGCGGACTACAACGGCAAAGTGGAGCTGCAGAACTCGCTTAGCTAGGCACGTAGGCGCGATAGGTGCGTAGCTACAGTCCTTGGTAGGGTTTAGGGTAGGGGGACTATGGGTTGATGGGCCGAGTTCTTTGGGGTTTATTTTGTTTAGGGTACATCACAACAGTGAGAGGAAGAGAAATGAAAAACCACCGCACTGTTCAGGGAGCTTCAAGGAGAAGAAGGGTGAGCGAGGTCTACCGTGTAGCAGGTGTCTCGAATTAGAAAACAAGGTTTTTAGGATGTTAAGATCTCGCGGTTTTGAGGATGTTAAGATATGGAGTTATCACCAGAAATTAAACACAGGGGACATAAGACCATCGGCATTTAGGATAGATAAATGCAAGACATCATTGAATGCTATAAACCGTGTCGTAAATAATGATAGCAACTGCTAGATCATTCCCAGGAATTGGAAATGACTGCAAATTGTAGGTGATTCAGGAAGGTTCTCAAAGGCTCAAAGGGTCTCAAAGGGTCTCAAAGAACAGGAATTCTTACAAGTTATATGTGAAATGGAGAATGAACTTTTGAAATGGAAGTCAGGCATTGGAGAGTTTGGGACCAAAGAATTGAAGCATAAGATCGAAATCATGAAAGGATGTATGGATTCAATATCAGAGCCCAAAACCCCAAAGAGTATCTCGTATACAGGTTGATGATGTTGGATTCAGGGTACTCAATAAGCTGTCATCAAGTTTGATTTCAGTTGAAGGTTCAGGGGATTTAGATATCAAGATATGAACGACAAAGAGAATGGAGCAGCAAAAGATGGGATTGATTTTGATATTTCTGCAGCAAGTGCTCTCTGGATATCAACAGCAAGAGATACCTGGAGATCAAAAGATACCGAGCCATATCGGGAGGTTTCAAGGGCCTAATATCGATAGGTTTCAAGGACATGATATCGGCCGATATTGACCTGCTGATATGGGGAGATATGGGCCAGCCGATATCAAGAGATATTGACCAAGAGATATCAGGAGATTTCGACTAAGAGATATTGGAGGGTTTAGGGTTTATATGAATTTCCAGTTCTTGTGCATTTAGAAATTCATCTTCATGTGAAGTAAAATGAATTCATTCAGCAATGAAATGAGTTGTATCCATAAGTGGCCCAAATGTACGAATGTCATGGATGGAAAACATGGATTCTTACATTTCGATATAGTCTATTATAATCTCTGACACGAGTCAAATAGTACATGAATTTTCAACTGTTGCCCATTACATTTTGCTACATAATCATTGAAATGTTGAAAGGGTTTAGGCAAGTAAGGTAAGATGTCCATAAAAGCACCCTGGCTAGCTATAAAATCATGCACTCCCTAAAATGTCCACTATTTCTACATATTGCTTTTTGGGTTTTAGGGTTTTAGACCTCGATCTCCATGTCCGGGTTTCGGTGCGCTTCTCGCCACCAAGGTGATCACTGGGCTATCACCTCTCACGGTTCCTAAACCTCTTTTGTGGGAATGAGAGCTTCCAATTAGAAAGGGGCAAATGTTTATTAATCCTCAAGAGGTGCTTTACTGTGGATTGAAAAAGCCATGCGGTTTTGAAAAGAGGTCTCCAATAAGATCGATAATGGGGTGACGACAATCATGGTGGGGACAGACGGCGGTTCTGGCGACGCTGTCATTTTCAAGGCCCGACGGGGCAGTGCGAGTGACTTTTCCTAAACCCTACGGAGCGAAGCGAGTAGGGTTTAGGCCTGTCGCGGAGCGCCGATAGGCGCGTAGCTACAGTCCTCCGTAGGGTTTGCTGAAGGGGGAGTATGGGTTGAGGGGCCGAGTTCTTTGGGTTTTATTTTATTTTTTAACATTACATCAAGGAGAGGAAGAGAAGTGGGTTTAGCCACCGCACTGTTCAGGGGTCTTGAAGGAGAAGAAGGATGAGCGAGGTCGAGTGTTCAGCAGGTGTCCCGAATTAGAAAACGAGGTCTGGCGATGTCAGGTGCTGGGATGTATCGAGACCGGGGGCATCGATATCTCCATTTCGACGGCCTAGACATCTCACGATTTTTAGGATGCTAAAATATGGAGCTATCAAAAGGATTAAACACAAATTGGGAGTTATCAGAAGGGATGAACCACAGATCGGGGTGACGATCATGGCGGGGACAGGAGGGGGTTTAGGCAACAGTGTTATTTTCAAGGCCCGACGGGGGCAGTGCCAACAACTCACGTGGTGTCTTCTCTCTTCCGCAGTTGCGGTGTTGGGAGTGATTTGGCTTCGGGGGTTTAGGGTGTTTGGGTTGTTGGAAGAGATTCTTGATTTCAACATAGATGGTCGATGAGGAAGGATTTGGGTTCGGCTTGAGATCATAGGAGCTCTCTTGAAAGTAAGTGGTACAAAAATTCATCGGGCCACTGTGGTTTTGGGAGAAGATGCCACATGAGTCACTGGCATTGCCACCATTGGCCAATCCAGTATCGAACTACGGGCCTCGGACCTTGGGCATTGGACTTCAGGCATTGGACTTTGGGTATCGGACTTTGGGCATCGGACTCCGGGCATCAGACTTCGGGCATCGGACTTTGGGCGGGGTCTGAAGTTTTCTGGGTTGGGTTGCTGAGGCGAAACCGTGAATTTGCTTGGGACTTAGGGCCGCAAGGGGGCACCCACACACAAGATGAAGTTTTCCTAAACCCTACGGAGCGGAGCGAGTAGGGTTTAGGCCTGTTGCGGAGCGCCGGTAGGCGCGTAGCTACAGTCCTCTGTAGGGTTTGCTGAAGGGGAGGATGGGTTGATTGGCCGAGTTCTTTGGATTTTAGGGTATATGGTAAAATTACAACAATAAGGGTTTAGGGTTATGAAAAACCACCGCACTCTTCACCCCTGTTTGAATTTGTAATGCATATAGGGCTAAAAGACACGGTGCTGTAAAGAATGGAAAGTCCTCATTGTGCATAGACCCGACATGTGCAACAATTCAGGTCCAGTAGTTTCAAAAGTTCTCAACATTGAGGGTTCGGGGGTGTAGGGTGCATTTTGGTTCATTATGTTGAACAGAAGCTTGTGTTTTCTGTATGATCCGGACTCAATGCACATTGTCACAATTATAGAGACATCAAATACAAATAACATAATATAAGAATTATTTTCACTTCAAGTTTTAATACATTTCTTCCCATGTCCGTGGCTTTTAGAATATGGTTCTAAATGGAGAATCAGTTTCTTTGGAAAGATCCAAGTGAGGCCAATGGACTTTTTGGTCCTCATCTCTATAATTAGATATGCATACACATCCATTTTGAAAGAATTTTGCTCCTTGAAATAGAAACCGCAATTTAGGATGGGTTACAGTAGGAAATGGCCTTAGGGCCATGCTGTGACCATGCGATGTTTTTCAACAATTTCAAAGAAAAAAATCTATAGATAGTGAATGGCCCAAAACCTCCATATTGCCAAAAATTGCCATGCTGTCCTCCGAAATCTAACATTTCAATGAGTGCAAATCATGGATTGAAACCATTTGAGATGGTTTGAATGAATTTTGATAGATTTTGACATCTTCAAATAGTCCATACAGACTTTTCGGTGAAGTTGGAGATGCGTGGATTTTGATCGTCCTAAAACACCTCAAATAAAAAAGGCTCATGAAGGCTTCTTTTGAAGTCCATCCAAGTGATATGGCTTCCACTAGACTTCAAATACTGGTCTATTTGCCTTGTCGATGTCGGGTGCTGGAATATATCGCGATCGAGGGCATCAATATCTCCATTTTGACACAAAATGGATCGATATCTCGATTTCGATACAGAATGCATCGATATCTCGATATCAACGGCATCGAGAACTCCAGGTATTTAGAATGCGAAGGTATTGAGTTATCAAAACGATTATACCGAAATCGGGACATTGAGATATCAAGTATAAATATGAGATTTAGGATTTAGGATTTTCCATAAGATATGGAGAGAAGAATTTCATTGTCGACCTCCATTCAAAACCAAGTCCCCTCTACGTGAATGAAAACCGTGCATACACAGTACAGAAATCTTGTACACAGCCTATCGTTGTTGGATTTCTGGTATTGGACTACCTATCGTCAAGTTTGATTTCAGTTGAAGGTTCAGGGTATTTAAAGTGAGAAACAAGGAGTACTGAGCAGCGAGAGATCAGCAACATATCGAGATTTCAGCAGTAAGTGCTAGCTCGATATCAACAGCAAGACATACCTGGGGATCAAAAGATACCGAGTTATATCGGGGGGTTTGCAGGACTTGACATCGGTTTCGTGTCGAGGACAAGATATCGGTAGGTATCGGGGACAAGATATCGGCAAGAATGGAGGACAAGATATAGGTAGGTATCGACCAACCGATATCGACCAATGACTATCGGGAGATTTCGGGTTCGGGATTCAGGGAGATATCGGGCAGTGGATGTCGGGAGCTATCGAGCAACAGATATCGGCAGGTCTAGAGTAAGAGATGTCGAGCAGCAGATATCGAGGGATATCGGGAGATATGGAGCAAGAGATATTGCGAGATATCAAGCAAGGGATATCGACGATCCAAAGATATGTCGAATTCAACATATTGAAATAGATGGGTAGCGGTGGATATTGGAAGATGGAACGCAGCAAGAGATATCCCCATATTTCACCATGAACAGTGCGAAATGCTACCGAATGAGCACAGCGAAACGGGTGGGGATGTCAAGACATATTTTTCCAAATTCGTAGCATTTAGGAAAATGAAGACCTATGACCATAAAGATTGATGTAACGAAAACCATGCAAGAAATGAGTGCATTTCAGTCCGGAGTGGATGTGAAACCAAAATATTTTCAAGTAATGTAAGTGGAGTATTTCAATCTCGTATGTCACTTGCATTGTTCCTCGTGAAGTTTGTTATACACAGTAGAAGTATACAAAATATCTCCTTATTCAATGGTGCAATCAATGAAGTAAAAACAAGCATTGATCATATAAGTCTACCTACTGAAGCCTAAATATTCAAATTCATACAAGTCGTGGCCTCCACTGTGCTCCCTTTTGTGAAGTAAATATCTCTGCAAACCAATTTCAAGCAATTAATTGCCGATGTGTTTCAATCGATTATCATATGAAACCATGAATATCAAACGAAACAAATAAAAACATTCACGTAAAAGGGAGTTTCGGTTTGAAAAAAATGAGAATTGTTTTGTTTGATTGGAATTGGGCCCATCTCCGTGGAATACACTCCATTAATGACCTGCATTGGGAGGAGACGTTCTATGCAAGACGTTTTGGGGTTCATACGTGGAAAGGCCTATCGCAGCGCCGCCTCTAGGGGCTCATGATCGGGCAATTGAGTGGCCGACATGCTCAAGTTCCTACTCCATTCAATCCTCAGACCTAAGTAAAGGGTCGTCGTGGGAGCGCCGCCTCGGGAGGCTCATGATGGTCTTCCAGCGCGGGCACTTGAATGCCCAACGCGCTCAACGTTCTCCTCGCTACGAAATGGCTGTGCCTCCTTGTGCTTGGCTTTATCGTCGTCGAGCGCTTGGCGTCAGGAGGTTGAGGCTGTTATCGGCGCAGAGCCTCGTCCTTGCTCGCTGTGGCGCTCGGGTAGGTCCTCGCAATCGAGCGCACATCGGAGAGGAGCGCAGGGCGGAGGGTTTAGGGGTCTCGTGATCACGGCGCAGCGGTTTAGAGCGCGCAGACGGAGGCGGAGGGTTGAGGCTTGCTTGCGCTTGGGTTTAGGGTTTTAGGGTTTAGGGTTTAGGGTTTAGGGTTTAGGGTTTGGGTTTAGGGTTTAGGTTTTGGGTTACATGGGCATTCCCGAATTTTTGACATACTTTTTTTGGGCTGGGATTTTGGCTACCCCCCCATTTTAAGGTATGGCCTATCCAATGCTGAAAAAAACCGCCCTAAAAGTATCACCGTTTGCGAGATCTAGCAAGTTGGACTTTTTGTGGGTGAGTTGACTTTCTTTATTTGAAGTCATTTTGAAGTTTTGATTGGACCTACCCCCCTATTTGTGGGTGTTGTGAATCCAATGGTGGTGTTGGTTTTTCCAAACAAGTTTAGGGTTGGACGTTGTGAGCGTTTTAAAAGTGGCTTTTAGGGTTGCTACTTTTGTGAGGGTTAGGAATTTTAGGGTTTAGATGGTGCCTACCCCCCCATTTTCAAGGGTTGTGAACACAATGGAGTAATAAAAAGCCCAAACATATGGCTTCGTTTGGGAGATATGGCCCGTTTGACCACTAGAGTTGACTTTTTGAAGTGTTAGGATTTACAAGTTTTGACCTAAAGCAATGTTGTAGGTTTAGGAATGAGGGTTCCAAATTGGTATCCTACTTCTTTATATGACCTTGTATGCATGAGTTGTATGTGGATGAAGTTTGATTCTTACTATAGAACTTTATTTATTTATGGTTTATTCATACAAAGTCCGATTGGGGAGTTTTTTATCATTTTGGAAAGCTCTTGTATATATCTATAGCATGGTATTTTTTAGAAAAATCAAGAATGTTTTGGTATGGGTGTCAAAGTTTGGAGGTTTAGAAGACTATGTAAATAATACCGAAAAATGTATATATATATATATATATATATATATATATAATAGATAAAAATAGACATATAGAGAATCAAAAAGTCATATATAGGGATCTACTCTATAGATCGAACGTGCACTCTCCACTGCGCGCCGTAGAGGCCTATATAGTGACGAGCTGCACCTACACGGTCTGTATAGATGCCTACCTTCGGGAGTAGGCGCCCCCCATAGGTGCTCGTGAGCATGAGCCCCGGAAGTGTATGATCTCTGACTCTAGCCTGAAGGGTCCACTCCGCATGATCCAGAAAATCCTGGATGAGAGGTCGGAGCTCAGGATCATCTAACTCTACCCCCTCGTATGAGAACCCTAAGTCCTCCTCAACCTCCTGCATCCTGGCCTCGGCTGCCATAGCCACCACCTGCCAATCTCGTGCCTGCTGTAGCTGACGCGCCATGTACCTGCCACTCCAGCCAAAAGCCTGACGAACGAACGTCAAAGTGCTCATAATCTCCAGTGACGGTGTACGCTCGTCCCTACCTTGGACCATAAGTGCCAGTCCTGCCATCAAGCCCCGACAATGCTCGAGAAAGTGCTCGATAGTGATGTCCTTGGTGTCAAACGCTCCACCTAGTGCTCTCTCAACGCCCGTGATGTGGAACAAGTCGTGCTCGCTGCAGAGTCGCCGTCCATCGATGACCATCTCCGTCTGCACTGTGAGCTCAATCCGAATGCCTGACAGACGACTGAGGCGCATGTCGTCTGTCATGTCCACCCAACGCTGCAACAAGTCCTGTAGCTGTCGTAGTCGAGTGCGCATAGTGAACATTGTAGCAGGCGTGTCATCGAGCGTCCGTCTGGGTATCGTAGACAGGATGTCGTGACAGAGCTCCTGATAGACCTTGACCTTCGATAAACGAAGGTCAAGGAGCGGTCTACACTCGACAGCTCCATAGCCCACGGCGTTGCACATCTCGTGCACCGAGGCCTCTCTCAACCTATGCACGCGATGCTGCTCATCGCTAAACCTAAAGAGCAGCACTCCATCCGTAGGAAATCGGACTCCATAATCAAAGACGTTCCGCCCGATCGGAACGTCTGAGCCCATCTGCTCACGAAATCGCTGTATGAAGCGATCTATCACGGGCTCGGCGCTCGGAATAGACCACTTCATTCCGAAGAATGAAACTCGACACCATCTGGCGCCCAACGAATACAGAGCCTCGGACATGGCCGAGACGGGGACATTGACCTGACTCCTCGACAGCGTCATACTATCGGGAGCCACGGTCAACGTCAAGGCGAAGTGAATGCGTAAGGTATCTATCAGAGAGGCCTTAAAGGCCTCTCTGTCCTCATCAGTGCTCCCTGCATAAACCTTGACCACTATGGGGTCGGAAATGACGTGGAGCCAGTCAACAAACTCCGGAAGATCCCTGACCGGGATCCTCCGACTCGCTGGACGAGCCATGATGCCAAACAAAGCTGGTAAATCCAGCGTCAGCATCGTGAAGCAAGCTGGGGTTTAGGGTTGGGGGTTACATGGGCATTCCCGAATTTTTGACATACTTTTTTTGGGCTGGGATTTTGGCTACCCCCCCATTTTAAGGTATGGCCTATCCAATGCTGAAAGGGTTTAGGGTTACATGGGCATTCCCGAATTTTTGACATACTTTTTTTGGGCTGGGATTTTGGCTACCCCCCCATTTTAAGGTATGGCCTATCCAATGCTGAAAAAAACCGCCCTAAAAGTATCACCGTTTGCGAGATCTAGGGGTTTAGGGTTTGGGGTTTAGGGTTTAGGGTTTAGGGTTTGGGGTTTAGGGTTACATGGGCATTCCCGAATTTTTGACATACTTTTTTTGGGCTGGGATTTTGGCTACCCCCCCATTTTAAGGTATGGCCTATCCAATGCTGAAAAAAACCGCCCTAAAAGTATCACCGTTTGCGAGATCTAGCAAGTTGGACTTTTTGTGGGTGAGTTGACTTTCTTTATTTGAAGTCATTTTGAAGTTTTGATTGGACCTACCCCCCTATTTGTGGGTGTTGTGAATCCAATGGTGGTGTTGGTTTTTCCAAACAAGTTTAGGGTTGGACGTTGTGAGCGTTTTAAAAGTGGCTTTTAGGGTTGCTACTTTTGTGAGGGTTAGGAATTTTAGGGTTTAGATGGTGCCTACCCCCCCATTTTCAGGGTTTTAGGGTTTAGGGTTTAGGGTTTAGGGTTTAGGGTTTAGGGTTTAGGGTTTTAGGGTTTAGGGTTTAGGGTTTAGGGTTTAGGGTTTAGGGTTTAGGGTTTTAGGGTTTTAGGGTTTAGGGTTTAGGGTTTAGGGTTTTAGGGTTTAGGGTTTAGGGTTTAGGGTTTAGGGTTACATGGGCATTCCCGAATTTTTGACATACTTTTTTTGGGCTGGGATTTTGGCTACCCCCCCATTTTAAGGTATGGCCTATCCAATGCTGAAAAAAACCGCCCTAAAAGTATCACCGTTTGCGAGATCTAGCAAGTTGGACTTTTTGTGGGTGAGTTGACTTTCTTTATTTGAAGTCATTTTGAAGTTTTGATTGGACCTACCCCCCTATTTGTGGGTGTTGTGAATCCAATGGTGGTGTTGGTTTTTCCAAACAAGTTTAGGGTTGGACGTTGTGAGCGTTTTAAAAGTGGCTTTTAGGGTTGCTACTTTTGTGAGGGTTAGGAATTTTAGGGTTTAGATGGTGCCTACCCCCCCATTTTCAAGGGTTGTGAACACAATGGAGTAATAAAAAGCCCAAACATATGGCTTCGTTTGGGAGATATGGCCCGTTTGACCACTAGAGTTGACTTTTTGAAGTGTTAGGATTTACAAGTTTTGACCTAAAGCAATGTTGTAGGTTTAGGAATGAGGGTTCCAAATTGGTATCCTACTTCTTTATATGACCTTGTATGCATGAGTTGTATGTGGATGAAGTTTGATTCTTACTATAGAACTTTATTTATTTATGGTTTATTCATACAAAGTCCGATTGGGGAGTTTTTTATCATTTTGGAAAGCTCTTGTATATATCTATAGCATGGTATTTTTTAGAAAAATCAAGAATGTTTTGGTATGGGTGTCAAAGTTTGGAGGTTTAGAAGACTATGTAAATAATACCGAAAAATGTATATATATATATATATATATATATATATATAATAGATAAAAATAGACATATAGAGAATCAAAAAGTCATATATAGGGATCTACTCTATAGATCGAACGTGCACTCTCCACTGCGCGCCGTAGAGGCCTATATAGTGACGAGCTGCACCTACACGGTCTGTATAGATGCCTACCTTCGGGAGTAGGCGCCCCCCATAGGTGCTCGTGAGCATGAGCCCCGGAAGTGTATGATCTCTGACTCTAGCCTGAAGGGTCCACTCCGCATGATCCAGAAAATCCTGGATGAGAGGTCGGAGCTCAGGATCATCTAACTCTACCCCCTCGTATGAGAACCCTAAGTCCTCCTCAACCTCCTGCATCCTGGCCTCGGCTGCCATAGCCACCACCTGCCAATCTCGTGCCTGCTGTAGCTGACGCGCCATGTACCTGCCACTCCAGCCAAAAGCCTGACGAACGAACGTCAAAGTGCTCATAATCTCCAGTGACGGTGTACGCTCGTCCCTACCTTGGACCATAAGTGCCAGTCCTGCCATCAAGCCCCGACAATGCTCGAGAAAGTGCTCGATAGTGATGTCCTTGGTGTCAAACGCTCCACCTAGTGCTCTCTCAACGCCCGTGATGTGGAACAAGTCGTGCTCGCTGCAGAGTCGCCGTCCATCGATGACCATCTCCGTCTGCACTGTGAGCTCAATCCGAATGCCTGACAGACGACTGAGGCGCATGTCGTCTGTCATGTCCACCCAACGCTGCAACAAGTCCTGTAGCTGTCGTAGTCGAGTGCGCATAGTGAACATTGTAGCAGGCGTGTCATCGAGCGTCCGTCTGGGTATCGTAGACAGGATGTCGTGACAGAGCTCCTGATAGACCTTGACCTTCGATAAACGAAGGTCAAGGAGCGGTCTACACTCGACAGCTCCATAGCCCACGGCGTTGCACATCTCGTGCACCGAGGCCTCTCTCAACCTATGCACGCGATGCTGCTCATCGCTAAACCTAAAGAGCAGCACTCCATCCGTAGGAAATCGGACTCCATAATCAAAGACGTTCCGCCCGATCGGAACGTCTGAGCCCATCTGCTCACGAAATCGCTGTATGAAGCGATCTATCACGGGCTCGGCGCTCGGAATAGACCACTTCATTCCGAAGAATGAAACTCGACACCATCTGGCGCCCAACGAATACAGAGCCTCGGACATGGCCGAGACGGGGACATTGACCTGACTCCTCGACAGCGTCATACTATCGGGAGCCACGGTCAACGTCAAGGCGAAGTGAATGCGTAAGGTATCTATCAGAGAGGCCTTAAAGGCCTCTCTGTCCTCATCAGTGCTCCCTGCATAAACCTTGACCACTATGGGGTCGGAAATGACGTGGAGCCAGTCAACAAACTCCGGAAGATCCCTGACCGGGATCCTCCGACTCGCTGGACGAGCCATGATGCCAAACAAAGCTGGTAAGGGTTTGGGTTTAGGGTTTAGGGTTTAGGGTTTAGGGTTTTAGGGTTTGGGTTTAGGGTTTAGGGTTTAGGGTTTAGGGTTTAGGGTTTAGGGTTTAGGGTTTAGGGTTTAGGGTTTAGGGTTTAGGGTTTAGGGTTTTAGGGTTTAGGGTTTAGGGTTTTAGGGTTTAGGGTTTAGGGTTTAGGGTTTAGGGTTTAGGGTTTAGGGTTTTAGGGTTTAGGGTTTAGGGTTTAGGGTTTAGGGTTTAGGGTTTTAGGGTTTAGGGTTTAGGGTTTAGGGTTTAGGGTTTAGGGTTTAGGGTTTAGGGTTTAGGGTTTAGGGTTTAGGGTTTAGGGTTTAGGGTTTAGGGTTTAGGGTTTAGGGTTTAGGGTTTTTAGGGTTTTTAGGGTTTAGGGTTTTGGGTTTAGGGTTTTAGGGTTTAGGGTTTTAGGGTTTAGGGTTTAGGGTTTAGGGTTTAGGGTTTAGGGTTTAGGGTTTAGGGTTTAGGGTTTAGGGTTTAGGGTTTAGGGTTTTAGGGTTTAGGGTTTAGGGTTTAGGGTTTAGGGTTTTGGGTTTAGGGTTTAGGGTTTAGGGTTTAGGGTTTAGGGTTTAGGGTTTAGGGTTTAGGGTTTAGGGTTTAGGGTTTAGGGTTTAGGGTTTAGGGTTTAGGGTTTAGGGTTTAGGGTTTAGGGTTTAGGGTTTAGGGTTTAGGGTTTAGGGTTTAGGGTTTAGGGTTTAGGGTTTAGGGTTTAGGGTTTAGGGTTTAGGGTTTAGGGTTTAGGGTTTAGGGTTTAGGGTTTAGGGTTTAGGGTTTAGGGTTTAGGGTTTAGGGTTTAGGGTTTAGGGTTTAGGGTTTAGGGTTTAGGGTTTAGGGTTTAGGGTTTAGGGTTTAGGGTTTAGGGTTTAGGGTTTAGGGTTTGGGTTAGGGTTTAGGGTTTAGGGTTTAGGGTTTAGGGTTTAGGGTTTAGGGTTTAGGGTTTAGGGTTTAGGGTTTAGGGTTTAGGGTTTAGGGTTTAGGGTTTTAGGGTTTAGGGTTTAGGGTTTAGGGTTTAGGGTTTAGGGTTTAGGGTTTAGGTTTTAGGGTTTAGGGTTTAGGGTTTAGGGTTTAGGGTTTAGGGTTTAGGGTTTAGGGTTTAGGGTTTAGGGTTTAGGGTTTAGGGTTTAGGGTTAGGGTTTAGGTGTTTAGGGTTTAGGGTTTAGGGTTTTAGGTTTAGGGTTTA